>BSEG01000010.1:26650000-31650000 GCA_036245055.1 Diospyros kaki | reverse complement strand
GGTTGCTGTTATGTATTCTGCTTCTGCTGCTGATAGAGCAACTACTTATTGCTCCTAAGATAACCAAGAAAATGCACCTGTTCTAAGGTAGAAAGCAAATCTAGAAGTTGTAACATCCCGTATCGAGCGATAGGAAGGACCGGAATAACTTACCCTGATGGGCCTACACGAACTTCCCAGGGGGTCACCCATCCCTGGATTACCCCAGGTTAAGCACGCTTAACTTGGGAGTTCTTTGCCAACATTCAACCCAAAAGGTATCCAGCTGGTGTTGTTTCCTTTCTTACACTATCCTCGATATATTCTAACTTCTCTGGGCTCTCGGGGTATTACATTCGCCCCCCCTTAAGCACATGACGTCCTCGTCATGCGACCTTACAACCGTTCGCAGATCTCCCCCCGTGCATGGCCGATGTGGGATTCGCCTAAGGTGCCTACACGCACCCCCCATAGGGGCCTCACACCCCCCTTGGGACTCAGCCTCCTCGCTGAGGTTTGCCCCACCACCGCGCTCAGAGGCTCGGGAGTCGACTCTGATACCACCTGTAACAACCCGCTTTCTCGGGCGTGTTATACCTTAGGAAATTTGGTCTATTTTTTTTTTTTCATTACATTGTCCCGAAATTCCCTAAGGCCTATCTAGTGTTTAATTTACACACTAGAGATAAATACAATTTACAAAGCGGAAGCTGAATCGAACCTGCTCATGGCAATATATATACATGAATAACTAGACAAGTATTTATTACAAATGTTGTTACATAACCTTCGAAAAGTAAAACATATGTACATAATCCTTAACTATTCATATCACATCATCATCATATCTTGCATCATGAATTTTCAAAGCGTTCAGACTTCGTAGTAGCAGGACTTAAACATATGGGCTACATCACATTCATTCATCTTATCGTTTATTCATCATGCACTTAGCTAAGTGCAATTTCATGCCTCATTCATCTTCGTACCTGCTACAGTCTCCATCTGGAACGTTTGAATGTTCCAGGGGCAAAGCCCGATTAGATGATGAACCATCTAAGTAAGGGTACGTAATGCTATGTCATGAGTGTATGCAATGTCTTTCCTCGTAGGTGTCAACTGCACCCTCATGCTACCCACCATTTTAGCGGCCACCTCTTTCGAAGCCGGGGTGTATGGGTGCACCCTTGGTAAGGCAGCGGTGCCAGTTCGTACTCCCTACGGCCTCATGCGTGTGATCAATGACATCAACGTGTAATCATGCATTTCATAGTCATGTATGCACTCTATGTGATAGATACATATCAGAGCATGTCAATATGATGAAAACATTTTCGAGGAAGTACCACTTACCTTCTAGAGCTTATTAGGCTACCTCGAGATCTGTGCCTTACCTCGATTTGCGTGCCAACCTCAAAATTCGTGCCGAACACCTCAATTTTGACCTCAAAGCATCCTAATCATCATAGGTATTTAAATAAACATTTAAACCTATTTTTTTCATAATTTCTGGCATTTTCTTTAATTTTTCCTCTATTTCTTCCTATTTTTCCTCAATAATTCCAAATTAAATATTTCTAGAAATATTTTCTCAAATATTTCACTACAAAAATTCATAAAATAATATTTTGGAATTTCTGAAATTTTCTAGAGAATTTTTACTCACCTTGGCTTAGCATCTCCGATTTCCTCGATTTGCGTGCAATATTCCCGAAAAACGTGTCCGGACTGTTTTTCTCACCAAAATCTCCAGGATATCACCGAAACATAATTCCCTATTTTCTAGAATTTTTCTGGGATTTTTCTAACATTTTCTCATTTTTTTTTCTTTCTTTTCTTTTCTTTTCCTTTTCTTTTTTTCTTTTTTTTTTCTCCTCTCTACTGTTCATCATCTCCTTCCTCGCGCAAACCAGCCTCTTTTTTTTTTTTTTCTTCATTCTTCTTCTTCTTCTCCTTCTTTCTTTCTTCCTTCCTTCCTTCCTTCATTTTTCTTCTTCTTCTTCTTCTTCTTTTTCTTCTTCTCCACGGCCTGCGCCCCTGCTCCTTCTTCCTTGCGGCTGCCTGCAACTTCCGCCATGACCGCTGCCCGTGCGCTGCCGCCTCTTTCATCCGCTGCTTCGGCTCGCGCCGCCGCTGCAACGGCTGACCCTTGCTCCATCGGCGTCGGCTGCGTCGCAGCCCAGCTGCTGCAACACAGCTTCGCGGCTGCCATAGCTGCTCGAGTTGCTGGGAACTCGCGGCCATGGCTGCCGCGGCTTGCTCCGCCTCTCTCTCGATCTTTGCTCTCCTTCTCTATCTTTCTCTCTTTCCCTCTCTCGATTCCTCACTGCCTCTCTCTCGGCCAAACCAACTCCCTTAGCTCTTGCCCATTTCCTTCTTCCCCCATTTCCCTGCCATTCTATTCTCCAACGCCCTCTATTTATAGCCCAATGAAGCTTGGGCATTACTCTAGCAACTTAGCGTGCAAAATCTTCCAAGCTTGCAGAGGTGCGAGATTTGCGTGGCAAGGGTTGCATTTACAGAGGCACGGGTTGCATTTACTTCTCTGCGCGTACACATATTTAATGTATCGCACATCATATTAATTGCATATTAATTGTTCCAAATCTTCTAACGCCACCTATCCTCATTTTTTACAGATTTCATGCTGCCTCAATCTTCAATTTCACGCAATTCTCGGATGGAAAAGCAGCTGTGGCAGAGAATTTTGGCCAAGGAATGGCTTCACGTCCCTGCTCCTATAAACATTTCATATACATATATATATATTACATATATTTTATACTATATTACACGTTTAATTATTTATAAATTTTAATTAATTTTTTTTATATCACTTAGACAATTTCGTAATTTTAATTATACCCTCAAATACTGAATTAAATTACATTCTAATACAGGAAACGCAAAATTAATAATCCAATTCTTAGTTGAAAATGACAATTTCGTCCCAGTGTTCTCACCGGGCTGTCGTTTAATCCCGAAACCACTGAAGGGTTGCTTACTACGCAAAATCGGAGCCCCCCTAGGGTTCCGTTAATTTTTCAGGAGTCTCCTACTACGATTCGGTTTTACAGCCTAAATGATAGCTGTATTTTAGCTGTACCGAAAATTGTTCCGAATTTGATTTCTTTCGATACCATAAATCCTATCTCGATATGCTCGTCGAGATCATATAATTTTCCTTGGACAATTTCACTCCGAGGCATTCCCTGCAGTTGAATCGGTACTTGAAATTGCTATAAAATTAACTTTTCGGTATTCTAAAGTCATCAGAATTACGTGGCAACTTCATATGAACATGGGGTATTACATTCTTCCCTCCTTACAAAAATTTCGTCCTCGAAATTTGTCACATGTCCTAAGTCTCAAAATTTCATCATTAACACCTGACTAATCAATTAACTAAAGAAGATCGAAACTTGTGAATACCAATGCGCCTATCAGAATTCGAACCCTTGATTTGACCATGCTCCTCAACCCATCGACAAGTTCACTTGTCCACGATGTATTATAATCACATAACTTGGTTCTTGGGCAAAAAATCTCTGCTCGAGCTCCTATCTAAGTCGGTACTCACGTCGTCATAATGAACCTGCAATTCTCATATTCCACATCATTAATTTTTAATTTGTTTTTTATTAGGTCATCTAGTCGATATCCTTAATCATGATACTTCTCTAATTTTGGATTTCTTACGATGTCATTTATTTTGAATCAATCAACCATGCTTTGACAATTTTCCAACCTTAACACAAAGTCTCTGATCTCGATATATCTTAACTTTTATCAAATCGATCCTCAAAGAAATACTTTTATGTCGTCAAACTATTTCACGTATCCTTGAATCCTCAAACATCACATATCTTGTTACTATTAGGTTGTTTCATAGGCTTTCAGACTGTCATAACAAGTCACTGGTCCTACCCTATCATCTCGTGTTCAAATGATTTTTGTCATCGAAATCACCTATGCCTTACCTTGAGTCATCATCATTGCTTAATCTTTACTTGTGCTAATCCATTCGAGATTTCTATTGTTTACTCATTCTTGTAGGTATTCATCTCCCGATATAATCTTAAGTTTCTGCCAATTGACCACGATCATCTTCTAATCATGCATAATTTTCTCAAGACGTCTCTATTAATAGATGCTATCTGTCTCCAAAACTTTGACTGGAATTTAACGTTGTCTTCCAAGTCTAGCAATACTAATTTCTTTGCATCGCTTATTCCTTTGTTACTTGGTTGCCAAACTAATACCTATTTATTCATATACCCATAACTTAAGTAGCTCCTCGAACTTTTCGAAGTGATCCTCAAATAACATTTTATATCATCAAATTAATCATTTAATCCTCAAATTACTCTTCTAGTAATAATGTTTTATGTCAACTCATTTTAATCATGCTCGATCCTTTTTGGAGCTACTTACTCAAGTTACCAACCTTTGCTTGTACCAACCTCTACTCAAAACATTTTGTTTGTCTCTTGAAACTTACTGGGACATCTGACTTTCGCGACTTTCAATCCTCGACCTTGATTTCATGATCTCGACACGGAGCCTCATGCTCTCATCTTACGACCTAGCAAGCAAGTCTCAGTATTAACATCTATTGCAACGTTCCCGAATATTATCCTCAATGTTTCTCATGCGCCTCCCTATCTAAGGAGTACACCAATGTATCCTTGATTGACACAATTACCATGTGACTTTAATGCAATTAGTACTTTGGTCAAATCATCAAATCATGATTCCATTACTGATACTTAGAATGTCTCATCCCTCGATCGCACTCCAGCCTCTTGTAACTGTTCATCAAATTTGAAGTAAAGATATCGACTCTTAATTATCACATCTTGCAAAGCTCAATAATTTACGTCCTCAATTGAACTACTTATAACCTCAAGTTATTTATTGGCAACTACGAAATAATTTCGATAAATCTTCCGAGAGCACATTCTGATATTTCTCTTACTTCCTCAACTTTCTCACGGCTTTTCATTGACCACAAGTGGTCGTACCACATTTTGACAAGCTCCTCATTTTCATAACATGCTTACATCACTTTAGTGATCGTCTAGCTATACATCTCCGATTTGCTCATCAGGGTTATCTAGATTAATCGTTTAGCCCAACAAAATTTTCGTTCTCCCAAAATTGAAAATTATAAATCTCCAATTTGAGTTATCAAAAAACGTGACATTTCCTACTGAAATCTGACATCCTGACACATTTGCCATTATCTGTCTTTCTCAAGCACACCAAAGACATCCATCCGTAACCATCTCGCTAACTGGAGTAGGTAGGTACTTACGTTTCTTTGGTAATTCTTAGGAAAATTCCTGAAAATTCCAAATTAATTCATCTTTGAAGATCTTTATTCAGATCACGTTACCTGGTTCCAATTATTTCCTAAAAACAACCGAATCTCAAATTCCGATGACTCTTTATCAAATGATACTTTATACCTCAAATAACGATTCAGGTTTCCAGACTGACGCACAGGGCATAGCTTATTCACGAGTCTTTTCTAACAGGCTTGCGAATCCTTAAGCCTACTTAACATACTAAACCGTAGTCACAACTTCTGTTGACTAGGTTTCTCATCATCATTCCTTAAGGTCAATACGACCTACAAGTATCTCTTCTTCGAACTGAGATTGCCGTCTCACAACTCCTTATCAAAGTTTTGGACTAGACACGCTCTATTATCTGAAATCTCATTTACCAAGAACCCACTGACTCTCGCTTTTCGTTCTCTAGGCCCAGTTGACTATTGGCACACGACCATCTCATAATCTTACACCGAGGTATTCTATTCTTTGAGTCTCATACTGTTCGTCGTGTCACCCTATTCCCAAGAAGACTACGAACCCTACGACACTTGGTCTATATTCAATTTATTCCATTTTGAGTTGATTCCCTAGGCTTCCAGCCTCTTTCAATCAGCTAGTGGCACGCCTCGCACCCTAGACTATTGAGACTTAAACCCATACAAGGTACAAACCCTACTGGGCTGTCCCAGATTTTCAGCATCTGATCGTCTCCCAGGCAGTCTGACATGATGCTTCGATCGACGAGCTTCCCGTACCTTATCGCAAGCCATCCCTCAACCATCTGCACGTGGGTCCCTAGATCTAGATCTGTCACTGAGAACACCGAACCAGTAGTGTCGTCACACTGCTAGGGTTCTTATCCCGTCCTTGCAAGTCACATTGGTTACACCACTGCCAGCTCATTGATTCATACGCTATCATTTGACCATCTTTGGTCTCTCGCTTAACTTAATTCGTTGAATCTCTGATCTACACATCCTATTTTCGAGATACTAAATGATACTCGAAATACTTATAATTTGATCCTTACTTTTTAACTAGGTCTTGCCACATTAGACTAATCATTCATGATTCGATCATCCTTAATAATCACAGTTACCCTATCATGTCACGCCATGATTCGACTAATAACCTCAAATCAATAGTCTCTAAATCTCTCGGATCCATACTCACGGTTTACCGAGTCAACCTTACACCCGAATCATATCGTCAAATCCTAACATCAATAGCTAGATTATCTCGAACGGGCGTTTTATTGCTTAGCAAGATTAGATTCTCAAATCAATAACTTCTAAAACTGCAGTCGACCATTCCCAAATCTCTAAGTAGGGATCATGATTCAACCATTCTTGCTAACTATCCTTTATCGTATAACCTCAAATTGACATATTAATCCTCAAATTCCTATCGTTTCTCTTATCGAGATAACTTTACCTCAATCAAAATCAAACATCAAAATTTTCAAATTTTATTCTCCGAAAATGTTAACCGAAATATCATAGGTTTCTCAATTCCTATTCAACTTTTCCTAAGTCTCCAAATCAAACTTCTCATAAATCTTCGAATTTCCTTCCTCGAGACTTGCTCTAAATTAACAATTTCTAAATCATCAGCAATCCCTAAGGCACCAAATTAAACTTCTTATAAATCTCCAATAACTTAAGCTCTTATACTAACTGTATCAAAGTCACTTAAGGTTTCAAATACACTTAAGCTCTGATACCAACTGTAACATCCCGTATCGAGCGATAGGAATGACCGGAATAACTTACCCTGATGGGCCTACACGAACTTCCCAGGGGGTCACCCATCCCTGGATTACCCCAGGTTAAGCACGCTTAACTTGGGAGTTCTTTGCCAACATTCAGCCCAAAAGGTATCCAGCTGGTGTTGTTTCCTTTCTTACACTATCCTCGATATATTCTAACTTCTCTGGGCTCTCGGGGTATTACAGAAGTGCTTTTTCGAGTCTCTACATCACCTCCCCAATCACTGTCAGTATAACCTACTAGATTAAAATCATTAGAGTAGGTACAAATGATTCCATGGTCTTGTGTACCTTTGACCCGTAGAATCCGCTTTGCTGTTTGTAAATGTGTTTGATAAGGCTTCTCCATAAACCTACTGATAATTCTAACATCACAAACAATGTCCGGCCTTGTGTGTTGATAAAAATTGTGGTGGTATAATAACAAATATATTGCAATAACTCAAAGATTTCAAGGCACGAAAACTCGCTTTTCTTAAGACTTTGTTTTTCCCAAAATACAATGCACAAGGGATCCAAACAAGCTTAAAAGATATAATGGAATCAAGAATAATGCTTGTTGACGAATGTGCAATTTTTGAAAACAAACCTGAATACCCAGAATTAATAACAAACACAAGAAACTTTGTATTCTAATTTTGCAGTAAAAGAATACAAAGAATAGGTTTTTGTATGCACAAAAATTATGAAGTTTTATGTAGAAATGTAGGAGAAGAACAAGGAGAGAGAAACCACATGAATTCTCAAAATCTATTTATCCAACAACGCACCAATCTTTTTATAGTCAATGTTACAACCCTTCACCAAAGATACAACTAATCATATGTATTACAATCCTTCACAAAGGATATAACTAACTCTTGTGTGTTACAACCTTTTACCAAAGGTACACCCTTTCACCAAAGGTTATAACCACTTAAATTAAATTTAAAACTAATGAGGCACAATTCTTTACTAAAGGTTACAACCATTCATGTGTGTAAATAGAATTTGAAAAGTTACAACATTTAGTTCTTGACTTGGATCTCTTCCCAAACAAGTGAAAGGTTGCAACAATTCTTTTGAAAATCTCTCCAACAATCCTCCACCATTTTTAAAATGAATGAAGTTTAAAAATTCGTGTAAGTTAGCCAAACTTATGCATAAATGAAAGTATCTTTTGGACTTGAACCTTCACGTAGTGAAAGTATTTCAAATGTCTACCAAGGTGGCATGGTAGGCAAGTTTTGAACCAGTGACCCTATCTGATTAACCGAAAATACCTCACGCACTTGTTTGAATGTCTTTATTGTGTTCATAAGTACCAACACGTGAATAGGCCATGTTTCCCATATCTTGGTTTTCCTTTCATGAATATCTTGAGTAGTTTGCCAAACCACTTTGGAGACAACACTATCCCCGATATTCATATAGGTAGGCTTATAAAAAATGCCAACATATCTAAAACATTTTATAGATATCTATATAAGCCTATTAAGAGCAAATTAGCTCAACCTCCCATTATTGATACGTTCCCAAAAATCTCTACCTTGGGACTAACTTAAATGTTTGCAATCACTCATATGACGTACTTTATTCATTGAACTTAAGATCTTGATATTTCAAGGGTTAGGTCGAGTTTCCATCATTGATGATTATGAATTGGCCACAATCTCATTCCCTTTGACGTTTTAGAAACTAAATCCCTTGCAAGGCCTTTCGTCAAAGGATCCGCCAAGTTTTGACTTGACTTCATATAGTCCACGGTAATGACTCCATCTGAGATCAATTGTCTAACCACGCTATGTCTTAACCCAACGTGTCTAGACTTGCCATTATATATTTGGCAATATGCTCTAGACAATGTAGCCTCACTATCACAATGGATAGAAACCGGAGGCATATGTTTAGGTCAAATAGGAATTTCAATCAACAAATTCCTTAGCCATTCTGCTTCTTTACTGTACAAAGCTAATGTTATAAACTCCGTGGCCATGGTGGAATCCGCTATTGATAAATGTCTTTTATACACTTATTTTGATCTATAAACTTAGCATTTATACATTCAATGAACATGATTTCTACTTGATTTGGTTCTATATATGGTTATGTAGATGTGGAGATTGTGTTAAAGCGGACATGGAGCAAAAAGAGTGATTTTGGTGCATGATGGGAGTGAAATGAAGCTTGAAGGCATGGTCGGGTTTCGAATTAAAAGAAAGCAAAAGAGTATCGAGAGCAAGAAGTTGAAGATGATAAAGCAAGAGGTTAAAGAAAAAGGCTAGTGGGCTTATAGCGGTATGCATACCGCTATAGGACCCCTATAAGGTTTAGTTTCTGGAGCTCACGGTCCTACAGCGGAATGCATACCGCTGTAGGACCGCTTTAGGAATTGCTTTCTGGAGCTCACGGTCCTACAGCGGAATGCATATCGCTGTAGGACCGCTTTAAGAATTGCTTTCTGGAGCTCACGGGTCTGCAGCAACAAGCATACCGCGGTAGGACCGCGGTAGGGTTCAAAGCTTCGTAAAAAGGCCGTTTTAAGTCCGTTTCAATCCAAATCAAAGAGAAATAGACTCCTTTAAGGCATAGTACTTTGATAACCTAAAGAGGACTATATAAAGACTTATTCTTGGGAGATTTGGGGAGCTTTTTGGGGGAGAGAAGAGAAGCGGATGGAAGATTGAAGACTACTTTTAGGTTGTATTTTTCTTTTCTTTTCTTTCTCAATTCTTTGCTATGGATTCCAACTCTTTTCCTTTTCTTTTGATTGAGAGCATGCATAGCTAAGTTTTTATAACTAGGGTGAATGATGAAACCTCGACTTCTAATGGTTTGATTTAAAGTTATTCGGTTTGCTATTTTCTTATCCATTCGGGTTGATTGTTTGTTATGTTCATAATGTTGTTTTGATGCTTGATCACCATTGGAACATATTTGTGATTTGTATTGCTTTCGAGAGATTCAATATGGATTAGACATGGTAGCAAACAACATAGGGTTCTATAATAGGTAGAGATACCGTTATGCCCTATGAAATCATTTTGTGATGATCTCCGTGATTGAATGCATGTTTATATGTTCGAAGGTTAACTAGAGATAGTTAATCTCATATATATTCATAGAACTGAATGACCATCGAGAGAGGCTTTTGGTTGTGATTGGATCATCGATTTTCAACCTAAGATAAGGAATAGCAAGACCCGAGTAACGAATAATTGAATCATAGAAGGCCGATAACGGGTTCACAAACCCTAGTGCCTTAGTCTTGTGAGTTTTAAATCAAAGGAATTATTTTGTTTGCATCTTTTATTCATAAATTAGTTTTCATTACAATTGAATTCTTTGTTAATGTGTGTGTTAGGTTAAGGTTAAATCAATTAGAGTAAACGTCAAAAGTTAGTCCTCGTGGGTACGACACTCTATTTATCACTATATTACTTGTCACGATCCGTCCACTTGCGGGATAGAATTAGGCGGACAGCTATATAAGTTTGTTTCTTTGAACCCCATGATATGACACCTCCACCAAGTGTGAAAATCCATCCACTTGTTGATGCACAATCTTCTTGATCAATAATCCAGAATCTTCTCTTATGATTTTAATGCCCAAACTCACATGCGCAAGTCCCATATCTTGTAAAAGAATACAAAGAATAGGTTTTTGTATGCACAAAAATTATGAAATTTTTTGTAGAAATGTAAGAGAAGAACAAGGAGAGAAAAACTACATGAATTCTCAAAATCTATTTATCCAACAACACACCAATCTTTTTATAGACAATGTTACAACCTTTCACCAAAGGTACAACCAATCATATGTATTATAATCCTTCACAAAGGATATAACTAACTCCTTGTTACAACCTTTTACCAAAAGTACACTCCTTCACCAAAGGTTATAACCACTTAAATTAAATTTAAAACAAATGAGGCACAATCCTTTACTAAAGGTTACAACCATTCATGTGTGTAAATAGAATTTGAAACAAATGAGGCACAATCCTTTATTAAAAGTTATAACCATTCATGTGTGTAAATAGAATTTGAAAAGCTACAACCTTTAGTTCTTGACTTGGATCTCTTCCCAAACAAGTGAAAGGTTGCAACCATTCTTTTGAAAATCTCTCCAACATTGTGGAAGTCAAATAGCATAGACTACCAATCATGCTTTTAAAATAGATGGAATTTACTAGTTCTCCATTTCCTTGTTTCTTCATCTTCAAACGTTCTACAACTAAATTCTGAATTGAAGCAGCTGACTCCATCTTAAATTTCTTCTTAATGTCACTAGCATTCTTTTTTTGGGAAATAAAGATGTCATCTTCAGTTTGTTACGCTTCTATTCCCAAAAAATGTGACATCAATCCCACGTCTTCTATTTCAAATTAGTAGGCCATTAGCTCCCTGAATTCATCTCATAATTTCCTACAAGAATTAGATCATCAACATAGAGGGATACCGTCATTAAATCACCATTAGATGTTGACATGATATATAATGTGTGCTCATAAGGACATTTTTGAAATCTAGCTTGCAGCATATATGTGTCGATGTGGGTGTACCAAGCACAAGATGTTTGTTCAGGGCTGTACTTGAGATTTTGGGGCCCTAAGTTGAAATGAAAAATGGGCCCCTAAATCATTATGTATATTTAAATTTTATTTTTTATAATAAAACATTAAAAAATAAATAAATATTCATATCATATAAAAAAAATTTAACAATTTTAGCATAGACAATTCAAATATTCAATCACAATTAATACATCTCAGCCACAACAATTCCTAACTAAATGAAGTAGTCAAATAACAGTTAGTAAAAAACCTAAACTCATGATTCTTAAACTCATTATAGGTGTTAAATTAGCCAAAATAAAATAGAAATACACATTAAATAGAACTTAATCAAATAAATTAACTTATCTCTAGTCTCTTGGTCTCTAGAGTATGAAGGGATGCCTACTGACTAATGGCCACTGCCTGCCTGTCAAGAACAAGAACATAACACCGAAGATTGAACTAAAAGATTTTTTTTGTCACTGGTATTGAATTCCACGAATAGAACACAACACCAAAGATTGAACCAAAGTGTCCCAATGGAAATGCAGAGAGGCAGACGACCCAATCAGCCAGTGAGAGCAAGAGTTAGAGAGCCAGATCTAGTAGCCATGGATACAACCTCCCTAGCTATCGACCGAGAGGCGAGGGCGAGCCGTGAGCGAGAGAGCGAGCAAGTGAGAGGTGAGGGCGAGGGCTAGGGCGAGAGAGCCAGGGAAAGTGAAAGAGGGAGAAGGGTTTGTAGGAGGGGAGAAGGGTTTGTAGAAGGCATTGATTGGGGGTGGGCTTGGAAAAAATTTATGGGCCCCAAAAATGACAATTTATGGGCCTTGAGACAACTACCTCTTGGGCCTTACTATAGGTCCAGCCCTGTGTCTATTTCAAACTGTATAACGCTTTCTTCATATGATACACTTTGTTCTCATATCCTTTCTTTGCATATTCAGGTGGTTGCTCAACGTAGACTTCTTCATTGAGGATGCCATTTAGGAAAGCTGACTTGACATCCATTTTATGGATCCACCATCTGTTTTTTGCAGTTAGAGCAACAATCATCCCAATAGTATCCATTCTAACAATAGGTACAAATACCTCAAAATAGTCTATTCTTGGCTTTTGCTCATGTGCTTTCACAACCAGACTCGCCTTGAGTCTTTCCACTTGACTATGGGGTCTGTACTTCATCTTCTACACCTATTTAAAGCCGATTGGCTTCTTTCCTTTCAACAAATTGGTTAGTTCCCAAGTATCATTCCTTATTATAGAATGGATTTCATCCATAACTTGCATCCATCTCTAGTCATTCATTGCCTTTTCATAAGAAATGGGTGTTGGTATATATATGGTTGTATGTACATGCGTACAACAACAATAGAATTGCTGAAGAAGATGGCACAAGCACCATTGCAATACACTGGAAATGGCAGAGGAATGATTCAGATTGAGTCGTGCTTGAGTGTTGTCCTGAAGATAGAATTGACCTGCATCGGCGGCATGCAGACTCTGACAATTGCCTTAGCAGTATGCAAACGATCCGTTCTGGTAGAACGATAGCCACAGATGGCTGGAGCTGGCAAAACTATCAGGGCACTTGTTCTCTAGGACGAAGAAGGAACGACTAGAAATACGGAGGGACTTGGATTGACAAAGGGACTCTTTCAAATTTTATCTCTTGTGGAGGGAGGACTTGGAAGCTCGGATATATATAGTCAAGAAAGCGGTTGTAGGAAATTTGAAAAGTTGGTAGAGAAAAATTTGGAAAGTTGTTTGGATTTAAAGAAAAGAAAAAATAATATATATTATTAAATAAATTTTTAACAAAAAAATATTATTTTTTTATCCGATCTAATGGTTACAGCGTGCGAGTAGGCTAGGGCTCTCTCACTCGCAAAATCTAGGTGTCCCTTAGGGACCAAACCCAAGTGCAAGGAAAGAGTTTAAATACTCTTGGCATCTCTCTTGGACAACCAATGTGGGACAACATACATCCGCAGAGGCATATATATATACACACACGATAATGGGATCACAATCTACAAACAAGCAAAAATTAATCAAGTCCTCATCAATAATATCATCATCCTCGTCATTATTTCTAGTCACCATAGTCTTGTAGATATGTTGGTATTTGTTGACTTCGTCTAGGATGTTCTGCTGCTGTTGAAAAAACATTATTTTTGTGAGGAGCTTTGCTGCTGGAAATATTATGCTGACTTGTTTCTTCTGTTGGTTCTGCAATGATGACTATGTTCTTTTTCTTATCATCCTTTTGATACCAATCCCATGCTTCATCTTCAACAAACTAGACATCCTTGCATACGATCACTTCCTTTGTAATTGGATTATATAATTTATTAGTCACATCACTATACCCAAGGAAAGATGAACATTTGACTTTTGTCATCCAGCTTCTTTCTTCATTCATCTAGATTACGCAGATATGCTATGCAGCCAAACATCCGCAAATAAGAGACATTCAAGTTATGTTTGCTCCAGGCTTCCTTTGGAGTTCTCTCAGGCACTCTTGGATGGACACCTATTTAACAAATACACAGCACACGAAATGAATTGGCAGAGATAAGGTTCAAAAAGCTGTTTTGTGGATATCATGGGGATTCATATAAATTTGGTGATAACTGGAACGGAGGTCGAGCTTGGAGAAAACTTTGGCTCCATGTAGCTCATCTAGAAAGTCCTCTATGATAGGAATGAGAAACTTATTTTTTATGGTAATGGAGTTGAGTATGCAAAACCGCTAACTACCGTCATTCTTTTTAACTAAGAGAAGAGGGGAGACATAAGGGCTAATGCTCAGTCGAATGACTGATTGTTGAAGCATTTCCTTGATCATACGTTCGATCTCAGCCTTTTGTTTTGGGGGATACCGGTAGGAACGAATGTTAACCGGCTCTGAATTGGGTTTTAAGGCTATGGTGTGGTCAAATGGTCTGGGAGGGGGTGGAGCTTTCGGTTCCTCAAACAAATCCTTAAATTCATCTAAGAGTTCATGAAGTAATTCCAGTTGAGTTACATCCCAAGGAACGGAGCCCTGCTTTGTTGCTTCCAGTTTGATTTTTCCCCCCAAATCCAGCTCGTCCTCCTCCTGCTCAAGTGTTTGTCTCGAGAACAATTGAGCCACTTGTGTCCACTTGCTTTTGAAGAGCTTATGTAGTCTTTTGCCTTAAATGAGTTTACAAGTACCTGTCTCTGCACCGCCAGTAATAGTCATACGTTTTCCCCTTTTGTCAAAAGTGATTTCCATCTTAAAATCAAAGCAAATGGGATTTACTTCCCTCATCCAATCCACGCCTAAGACCATATCACAGCCTCCTAACTGGAGAAGTCTTAGGTCAGCTTCGAAGTTCTCCCTCTGCATCTGCCAACAAAATTCCATGCAAGCAGATTTATAGATCACTTTCTGTCCGTTAGCTACCGTAATAGACAATGGTAGAGTCCTAGTAAGTCGATAATGGAGCCTCTTAGCCACCATTTCATCCAGAAAACTATGCGTGCTTCTACTGTCAATGAGTATAGACAAGTCATCCTTTTGTGCCTTACCATCTACTTTTATGATTTTACTTGTGGATGCTCCCCTAAGTGCATGGAGAGAAATCTTTATTTTCTCTTCGTCTCTTCGTTCTCTTGGTTCTCAGCTTCTTCCACTTCTTCTTCCCCATCCTCAGTACCTTCGAGCAACAACAATTGGTGTTTGCATTGATGGCCCGGCGTATATTTGTCTCCACACCTGAAATAGAGCCCAGTTAACCTCCTTTGTTCCCGCAAGCTGTTCCCAAACGATGGCAATGGAGCTGGTAGAGCTAACGTCTTCCCGTTAGAGCCCCCTGTTCCTCCTTCCTTATTCCACCCCCTGTTGCTCTGTTGAGTAGGCACCTGCCAGCCTCTATTAACCTCTCTCTCCTTCTTCGATAAGGCTTCTACCGCTAGTTCCTGCAACTTAGCACACTCCGCAGCCTGTTGTACAGTCTTTGGTTGGAACATTTTCACTATAGGGCGGATTTCTTCGCTCAAGCCACTAATGAAGCTTGACACGAAGTAACCTTCAGTGAGTGTGGGATTGGAAATTAACATGAGTGTCTTCAATTCCTAAAACTTCTGTTGGTAGACTTGCACAGATCCTTCTTGTTTCAGTTTATTAAATTCTTCTACTACGTTTAACATTCCTTTCTCCCCAAGTCTTCCACACATTCCTTCCACAAATGCTTCCCAACAACATTCGTCTTTCACTCCCATCCACCCTTGATACCACGCATCCCCCACATCGTTAAGGTAGGCTGCAGCAGTTGTTACCTTTTGTTGTTCGGCCACATTATAGAGACGACACACTCACTCACAACGCCTCACCCACCATCGCGGATTCTGGCCATCAAACAAAGGAATTTCCATGCGCGGCATCAACGTTCCGCTCTGGTTTGATCCTTGTGCTACGCCTGATCTCCTGACTCCAGCGATTTCCTCCATCACTGGATGTTCTGCTTCCAATTCTGCAGATCCCTCCGATCGGCCATTACGTCCTAGGTCATTTAGGATTAGTTCCAAATGCTCTCTCGGAGGAAACTCCGAAGAGATTTGAACTTGAGTTTGGCGTGACAACATCAGTATAAACTGATGCATGTGATCCCAGAGAGTTTGGTTCTGTTCTCTCCTTTGTTCCTCCAACCGAGCAATCTGTGATCGGCTCTCCTTCTGTCACACATTCACCACTCCATCGATCCTTCTTTCCTCCGAACTTTCAAACGTATCCATCTGATTTTGCATCTCTGAAACCGACACAGTCACCTGCTGGAGCTGCGCTTCCATATGCTTCATCCGAGTGCCGTCTGCTATAGCCCTCCTGATCGCCCACAAACGTTCTCTGATACCAAATTGTCAGCTCTTCGGATCTGACAAAGGATTTCGCTACAATTAAGACGGAATTGCGCGCGGAAGAGATACTGGAGGTAGTGAAATGTGAGGTGGAAAATAGAGATAGAGAAGGAGAGAGAATTCAAGAGAGAGAAAGGTGAGAGAAATGTGACTTTCAATTGTATTTTCAGATATTCAGAAAGGGAAATGGGTATTTATCCTCCTCAAGGAGGCGCCAACATTTGAATTACATCAACGAAATATTTTAGCTAACTACCAGCTTCTACATATTTCTAAACTCCAACCACTAGCTCCCATTATTACTACATTACCTCTTCGAAACCGACCACCACGCCTCTGTCCATGACACTATGATGGGCGATGCGGTCGTCGATAGGAGCAACACTGATCAATAGTATTTCAGAATGGCATGCAAAACTTATAAAGGTAAATTTGGAACTTACTCCAGATGTAGGATTTATCTGATCACCACTTCTGTGCTGCTTATCGCCATCATCACTGTGATCTGGGTCGCTGTGATTTAGGGAATCGTCAATATGCGGGACGCATAGATGAGTACACATTGTTGCCTGCCCCCTCTCAAGTGTTATCAGCCCTTTCTCTAATCGTTGCAACTGTGTCCTTATTTGACCAATTTCTTGGTTAATCTGTGTCCTCATCTGATTCATTTCCCTATCCATCTTCTGCAACGTCTCAAGTTGGATCCAGTTTTAAAGTGATATTTCTTGGATACTCATCTACTGAAAAGGGTTATCGGTGTTATCATCCTCCTACCAAGGAGTACTATGTGTCAACTGATGTCACCTTTGTAAAAGGAGATTCTTATTTTAGTAAGTCTTAGTTTTCAGATCAAAGTTAGTCTCCTATTCTTATTGGTCATGATTTGACATTTTTTTCTCTCCCAACCACTGGTCCAAAGGATTCACTGGGCATGACATTAGAAGAGCCTGTTCCAAGTACTCCTATGCCACTATAGGTATAGTCAAGGAAAAAATAGTCAACCTTTACGCCTATGCAAGTCACAACACTTGCCTTAAACCCTACTTTTGTTGCTGATAGCACCAACAATACCATTAGCCCACGTTGCACATCATCAGCTAAGCCCATTGCTGAATCTTTCATACCTGATGATGATGATAACTCTATTGCAACTATTAACCCTACACCTGAACCACCACTCTTCGACAATGACCTTAATTGGCCTACTACCCTTAGGAACAGTACTAGAGCTTGCACTCAACACCCCTTACATTTATACTTATCTTATTCCAAATTGTCATCCCCTTATTTAGCCTTTCTTGCCAATCTTCATACCATCCTCATTCCAAAAAACTTTTATGAAGCAATAGGGAATAAGCTTTGGAGAAATGCCATGAAAATTGAAATAGCAGCCCTAGAGAAAAATCAGACATGGGAACTTTTTCCATTGCCCAAAGGGAAACATCCAGTAGGCTGTCAGTGGGTATACACAATTAAGTATAAGTCTGATAGATCTTTAGGTCGTTACAAGGCATGGCTAGTGGTTAAAGGGTATACTTAAGTGTATGGAGTAGATTATTTAGACACTTTTTCCCCTGTTGCTAAGTTGAATACTATAATACTTGAGGTTTTTAAAGCATTTTTATAAAACATTTCCTTTGAAATTGAAAGATTCAGTAGGCACGTGTGTAGTTCCCGGGTAATTTTCAAGGAACAAAGGAAGGATTTTCCGAAAGATCGTGGAGACTAATGCAAAGGATCATCATCTTAAGGAATTTTGGAAGGTTTAAAGAATTCTAGGGCTGAAGTGTTATAAGTACAAAGAACTTTTGGGCTAAGGAGTTATTCGTGAGAAACTTAAAATATCTACTAACTAGGTAGCTAAGGAAACCAAATGAGTTAACTAATTGTTGGAAATGTAGTCATGAGCAATGATTAAAGCCTAAATAAGCATGTGGAGGCACACATATTAAGGGACACTTGTCGTTAGGGCATTGACAGGCACAAATCTCTAGCAACACGTGGCGTGATCCTATGAAGGTCATGATGATCTCTCTTAGCCAAGTGACACGTGGCGTGATCCTATGAAGGTCATGATGACCTTTCTTAGCTAAGTGATAGGTGGCGTGCCCAGATTAGCTGAGGATTTCTGTAAATACCTAGTTGTTGGAAGGGTCATTCTTACCATTAAACAAGAGGGTAAAGAGGAGAGTTTGAGAGGAGAAACTCTATCAAAAAATGAGGTGGAAAAACGTTTCACTGGAAAAGTTGGGCCTCCACCATAAAGCATGCCAAGTAATGTCAAATTTGAGAGGTAAGTTCGATTTCTTTTTATAATCCTGTAGAGGGGGAAGAGAAAGACACGTAGGTTGAAATGGGGGTCGAATCGGAGTTAAAACGAGAAAGTTATGATCAAAAAACCAAAAGAAGGCGAAGTTGGCTAATTTTTAAGGGAGACGCGTACAGCTCACGCGCCGATAAGGGGTTGTGCGTGTGGGCGCATCAGCCACCTTCCGACAGCACGCGAGACCTCCTCTTGACTTGAAAATTTAAAAAGTTGACCCTATTTTAATTCCTTACAACCTTATGTCAACATATTTGGTGTTTTGTTTACTAAAATACGTGATTTGTGCAAAGAACCCATTCTTGCTCGTCGTAAACAGTGCTTCTTAGGGTAAACCTTCAAGGTGGGTAGTTTCTGCATGCTTCTTGCTTCTTATTGATTATCCTTGGTCTCATTTATGTGGGGTTGGTGACTTACATTTTATGTTTCCTTGCTTTCGAGTATTTCTTTCCTATTCTGCCTGCATCACGGAGTTTGTAGTTGTGGTTCGTCGATGGGGTTAAACATGATTACTCTCGCGCGTGGCTTATACATCATATTTTTCTGAGTTTGTGCATATTCCTTCTATTTTGTATTCAACATGTTTGGTAACAGTGGCTATTGGTGGATCGGGAACTTGTATATGATGGTTGGCCGCTTGTTGGAGAATCGTCATGATGATCGAGGGGGCAATCTCGTGCCTATAGGTGGGGCCATGCCTATAGGTGGGGTTGAGGGGTTGGATTCCAATCACGTGCCTACAGGTGGGGCTTAGCCTATAGGTGGGGGTGAGGTGTTTCACATGAGTGTCGATAGGAATGATGGAGGCTTGGGGAGACTTCTTGATATATTGCATATTACTTATGCATGCATTATTTCTTTCCTTGTACCACTCACCTAGATGTAAATCTAACTCAGGTGTTTCATACCCCTGGTACATTCAACGTCCCAGGTTTATCAGACGTGCCAGGTGTTCCAGGTTCCAGTTCAAGCAAGGGCAAAAAGGTAGTGCTTAGCTAGCTTTTGGGTTGTTATTTCATTATGTACTCATGTAACCTGAATGATGTATTATAGATAGCAGGTAGGATACTCAGGTTGTAAGAGGTGTATGTGTGTGGGTGTCCTACAGTTGTACCTACTGTGGTGTGTTGAGTCTTTTTGAAGTAATTAAAGTCGTGAGTATTTCTTGTACTTGTAAAGGAAATATAGTATAAATCTCCTTTATTTAGCTTTGGTTAAGTTTTTAGGTTCGATCCAGTGCTTTCGTTGACAAGGGTTTCCATAACGCCCATAAGTGATGTTAGTTTATATTTCGTGTTGTTGTGTATTTTGGAAAGTGGAGCGTTACAAATACAGTTCGAGTTCATATCTTTTTAGCTGCTAACCTAGGCTGGCTGGCAATTGCATCAGTAAGATGTTAGAATGCATTTCTACATGAAAATCTTGAAGAAGAGGTTTACATGGATCTATCACCTGGTTATGACTCCCCAAACCAAGATAAGGTGGTGTGTAAGCTTAATAAAGCCTTATATGACTTAAAACAGTCACCGCAAGCATGGTTTGTAAGGTTCACATGGGTAATGCTTGGCCAAGGCTATAGGCAAAGTCAAGAAGATCACACTCTTTTCGTTCACCACTTGGCCACAGGGGGAGTAACCATACTTATTGTTTATGTTGATGATATCATTGTTACAAGCAATGATGAGGAAGGCATGCATAGACTAAGGGAATGCTTAATTAGTGAGTTTGAAATAAAAAATTTGGGACGGTTGAAGTATTTTTTCGACATAGAAGTGGCACATTCAACAAAATGTATTTTCATTTTCCAACAGAAATATGTCATAGACCTTCTAACTGAAACATGAATGCTAGGGTGCAAGGCATTAGATACTTCCATTGAGCCCAATCATAATTTGGGAAAAGTTCTAAAAGATGGTGTGGTTGACAAAGGATCCTATTAAAGGCTGATTGGAAAGCTCATTTATCTAGCTCATACTTGGCCAGACATAGCTTATGCAGTCGGTATAGTTAGTCAGTTCATGTACAACCCTAGAGAAACTCACTTAAAAGCAGTTTATCAGATACTTTACTATTTAAAGGGAACTCCTGGGAAAGGTCTTTTGTTTAAAAGGGGTAGAACTATAACCCTTGAGGCTTACACATATGTTGATTATGCAGGATCTGTTGTGGATAGAAGATCTATCTCGAGTTATTGCACTTTCTAGGAGGCAATCTTGTAACATGGAAGAGCAAGAAACAAAATGTGGTGGCTCGGTCAAGTGCAGAAGCTAAGTTCCGGTCTATGGCCTTAGGAGTGTGTGAATTGTTGTGCCTAAAAATCTTGTTTGATGATCTAAAGGTCCAATGACAGAGTCTTATGAGGCTTTATTGTGATAATAAGTCAGTAATAAATATTGCTCACAATCCAGTTCAACATGACATGACCAAACATGTTAAAGTGGACAGACATTTTATTAAGGAAAAATTGGATAAAGGGTTGATTTGTACTCCATATGTCTCCTTAAATGATCAATTTGCAGATGTGCTAACCAATGGATTACCTTCAACAGCGTTTCAAAGGTTTGTATGCAAGATTGGAATGAATGATATCTACTCACAATCTTGAGGGGAAGTTTCAACAATCAATCAATCAATCAATTAGAGACAAATTCTATCAATCAATCAGAGTTAGATTCTACCAACAATCACTGTCAATTAATCAATCACTTAAAGCCAGATTCTGTCAATCAATCAGAGCAAGAGATTGGGATTGACATCATTTCCTTTTTCTGGAATAGGAATGTATATACTGTTGTATCTTTCTATCTTTGAGTTGTATCCTAAGTTGTATAGTTTCCAAAATATATTTAGAAATTTTCTTGTTTAGTTTTTTAGGAGTTTCCTAACTTGGTAGGAAGATTGTTTATATATTAGTATGTATCCCATTGATTTGAATAAGATTGAAGAATTATTTTCTCCATCCTTTAATAGTATAGGTAAATCATATACAATAATGTAATGTAATATAATACGGAGAAAAATATATTACTGATTTTACCTGAAATGCCCACACAAAATCATAAATATTGATTTTTTTCCCAACCAGACCAATCAGCTTCCCATCACTCGTGGCCAATCGAATGTAATGTTGACTCTTACTATAGACGTACGTCCCTCAAGGGAACGCCTCAAATTCATGTAAATCTTCGGCCATAGTCCACAAGGAATCATCTACCTGTGCGCGCTCATCCTAGCCCAACAATAACATGTTCACCACAAAGATGTAAATCAATTTAAGGGCATCCACTGAAACCAGGTCCTGTTTGGCACTAAGTAATAACTTCATGTTGTCTCTAGACACCCCATTTTTTCTACGATGGAAATAGTCGTGCACGTAAACTATCAGGCTGAATAGGCCTCACTTCAAGACGTTCCTTATCAATCATCCCAAATTGAAGTCCATTAATAAGTATGAACTCTTGTTTCCCATACTTATATGGTGTGCAACCAATTTCGAATCACATTTCGTCATCGCGGACACCTAGAAATATCACTTCCTTAATTAGAACATGAGATATCAATTGTGGTGTAGTTAAATGGAGGGACAAAGGGATCTCAAAAAAATGTCCTAATGGGCTCTACACGAATTTATCCAATAATTTATATCACTCTAGAGTACGATGAATTGCATTGAAGTGTTTGATCCCACAATGCGTAGTGACCCACGTTCCCGGCAGTATTACCTAGTTAGCATGAACACAAGTAAATTGCCTGGTTTGTTGGTCAATTATTTGTAAAAAAAAATAAAAATAATTCACTGTAAATAAATAATTCAGTGTAAAAAAAATAATAATTCAACCCAATGAAGCCTGATAGTGGGCTTTATCGCCCAATAAAGCCTAATGAAGCCTACGTGAGGCTACGAAGCCCGACATTGGGCTTCGTCACTCAACAGTCGATCGGGCCCCGACGAAGCCCCACCGTTGGGCTTTGTCCCAGACGAAGCCCCACCGTTGGGCTTTGTCCCAGACGAAGCCCTGGTCATCGGCTTTGTCGGGGATGAAGCCGGACGGTCAGCGATCATGTTTGACCATACCATTTTTGAAACCCCTCATTTTTTAAATCCATCAAAATCACGCAACAAAATCTAAACTTGTTCAGTGATGATGAGTTCGACATCGACAGTAATGGTGGCGGTCACAGTGACGCTAGTGAGAGAGATTGGGTGAGGTTATTAGGTTTGTTGAGTTTGTGAGTGAATGGTTTGTATGGTTGGGTTAGGGTATTTTGGTATTTGAATAGTCTTGTGGGTTTAAAGTTTGTGAGGATATTTTGGTATTTAAATATTTTTATTTTTTTAAATTTTTAAATAAAATGATGGTCAAATCTTGTAAAGTGGGTAAACCATATGCAATTAGCTTGTTTGAGTTGTAAAAAATGTTTTTCTTTTTTTTCATAAAAGTGATTAAAAACGAATTTTGTATTTAATGGGTAGTTAGTTTTTGCAATTTTCACTTATGTTATTTCACTAGTTAATGCTTTGATTGCTTTGTATGGTAAATGTGGAAATGTCGATACTACCAAATCTTTGTTTGGTAAGATTTCATTTCGAAACTTGGTGTCTTGGAATGCCATGATTATTGCTTATGAGCAGAACAATGATGGTGAAAATGCTATTAAGTACTTTCGTATAATGCAAGCTAAAAAGATAGAATTTGATTACATCATTATGGTTGGTGTTATATTAGCTTATGCTAATCTGGGCTCACTCAATAATGGGAAATGGATACTTGATATTGTGAGAAGGAAAGGTCTTGAAACCAATAGTTCAATTGCAAATGCTTTAATTGACATGTATGCAAAATCTGGTAATCTGGATTTGGCGACGGATGTTTTCAATAGGTTGCCATACAAAAGTGTTGTGCCATGGACTTCAATTATAGGAGTTTGCGCATCCCATAGGCATGTGGATGAAGCTCTGGATCTCTTCTTAGAGATGAAAAAAGAAGAAGTAAGGCTAAATAGTTTACCTTTGTCTTGACAGCTTGTAAACATTCTGGTTTAGTAGAAGGATGGAATCACTTTGAGAGCATGACAAAAGAGTGCTCAATAATGCCTTGTTTAGAGCACTGTGCTTGTATAGTGGATCTCCTTGGTCAAGTAGGCCAACTTGTGAAGGCTTTTGACTTTATTGAGAACATGCCAGTTGAGCCAGATGCTAGTGTTTGGGGAGCTCTACTCAGTACTTGCAGAATCGATGGTAATGTTGACTTGCTCACTTGTGAACATTGCCTAGCTAGTAAAATAGCTAGAAAACCATTTGGAAAGGGCAAAAGAGCTTATTTTTCATTACAACTCATCCATTTTGATATCTATGGTCCAATGAGTGTTGAGATCGAGGCATGAAGTCTCATATTTCATTACCTTTATAGTTGATTTCACGCGCTATGGATGTGCTTATTTGATTTCTCACAAATCAAAAGCATTGGAATGTTTCAAATGATAAACCAATTTGGTGGAGAATCAAATAGAAAAAAATGATTAAAACTTTAAGAACTGATCGTGGGCATAAGTATTTATCCAATCTTTTTAGAGAGTTTTGTGATGAAAAAGAGATAGAGAGACAGTTGACTCTCTCATATACTCTGCAACAAAATGGTGTTGCTGAGGTAAGGAATAGAACATTTTTTGAAATGGTTAACTCCATGATAGTGCAAGCAAATCTTCCAATTTCATATGGGGGAGATGTACTATTGACTACTGCCTACATACATAATCAAGTGGCCTCTAAATCATTAAATAATACTCCCTATGAGTTATGGATAGGAAGAAAGCCTAACCCTACAGATTTAAGACTTTGGGGGTCAACAACATTTGTTCACAACCCTTCTCACAATTTTGAAAAATTGGGACCAAGTGGTAAAAATTGTATCTTTGTGAGACACTTAAAACACTCCAAAGATATGTATTTATTGGAGAAAATTAAGATGGGAGTATTACTAAAATTAAATCACGAGATGCTACATTTTTGGAAAATGATTTTCTTAAAAGGGGTGAGGTCTATAAGGATTCCCAACTATACGAGTTAGGAGATCTTGAACCCAGTGTGCCTTCAATTAGATTTAATGAGGAGTATAATGTGATATCAACTCTTGATCCAAGTGGGAGTAACACACATGAGATAATTCCTCAGAAGGAATTAGTAAGGAGTAGTGGGAAAAGTATTCCTTGTCGTCATTTTGAGATTAAAAGAGGAGCTTCTATGGTAGCTCCTCACAACCTTGACGAGCCTAACAATTTTGAATAGGCTATGAAATCCCCAAATGAAGAAAAATGGATGAGTGCAATGGAAGATGAAATGGAGTCTATGAAATCAAATTATGTCTAGGATTTGGTTGATTTTCCGCCTAATTGTGGAGCCATTGGCAATGAATGGGGTTTAAGGATCAAATGGAAGGTGGAGTAGGACAATAGACAGATTTAGAGCCCGTCTTATTGCGAAAGGCTATATGCAACAAGAACATAAAGACTAAGCAAAGGTTTGCAACTTAAAAAAATCTATTTATGGCCTTAAGCATTCTTCTCTATAGTTGTATATACAATTCCATCAAGCAGTTATTGCTAATGAGTTTGTAATGATTCAACAAGATTATTGTGTATATGTCAAAAGGTCAAAAGATTTTTTTTTGTGATTTTAACTTTATATGTGGACAATATCTTATTGGCTGGAAATAATAAAGAGTTTGTCTTAGCTATTAAAAGTTAGCTGGGTTCCAATTTTGAGATGAAGGATATGGTTGAGGATGCTTATATTCTTGGAGTTAAGATGCATAGGGATCGTTTAAGAAAACTCTCAACATTGTCTCAAGAATCTTAAATTGAAAAAATCTTGATCGCTTCAATATGAGCAGGTGTAATGGACATTCCAATAGCTAAGGGAAGAACTCTAAGCCTAAAAATGTCCTTCCACTCTTACAAAGAAAGCTCAAATGAAAAACATGTTATACTCAAGTGCCATTGGAAGTTTGATGTATGTCATGATGTGCACCAAACTAGATATTGTTATGTGGTCAAATTAGTAAGTAAATACTAATCAAATCCAGTACTTGAGCACTGGAATGTAGTCAAGAGGACCTTTGCATACCTAAGAGGAACCATAGACTATTGCCTTTGTTACTAAGGTGGACATATGCATTTAATTGGCTATAGAGATGCTATCTCGGTTAGAGACTTGGATGAATGCAAATCAACTTCAGGATATGCGTTTTTACTCAGTTGAGGTGATATATCTTGGAGTGGCAAGAAATAGACATGCATAGCTCTATCAACAATGGAAGTTGAATTCGTTGCATGTTCAGTTGCAGTACAAGAAACAGTGTGGTTAAGGAGATTTCTAATTAACCTTGGGGTCACTCTTGACATTGCAAACTTGTTATACTCTACTGTGATAGCCAAGCTTCGATTGCACATTCCAAAGATTCAAAATATCACAAGAAGTCCAAACACATTGAAACAAATTATACCTTTGTGATATACATTATAACACAAAAAGAAGTGGTGTTACATTATATCTTTACACATAAGATGGTTGTTGATCCTCTTACAAAGCCCATTACTAGAGATTCCTATAGAGATCGTGTTGGATCTTTAGGTTTAAGTAGATTGTAATTTATTTATTTATTGCATATGTGACTCTTCATTTATTTAATAAAATGAGGTAATGTCTAATTTTTTTCTATTTTGTTTGGACTAAAAGAATCAAGAGCTAACACAAGTATGTCAATCAGACAAGGATCAGTTCTCTCACATTTATCACTTTAGTAGGGAGTAGAGATGAGCGACAATATTTTTGGAGCAAGTATACTAGAGTATACCATTCACATAAATATTGGTTTTGCCTTGAATAGTTACCAAGATGAGGTTATTTTTGTAACGATCGAACATGATAACTCCACAATCATGTAAGTTTGATATGAGTCAGATCTAGCGCATAGTGGGAGGTGTGATAGAAAAAAGATTCGTATGGTGATGAGAGTGACATATGCCCCTTAGTGGGGGGAAATCACCATAGTATGCAATTCATATTATATGCGCTTATGAGTAGGACCAAGAAGAGAAATGAGTACAAATTGAGAGTGATTATTCCAAAATGGACTAATATGAGTATAAGAATAAGACTTAACTGTTTTCATGAATATATGTATTCTCTGGCAAGACAATTGTAATATCTTTGTGATATTTGAACAATTATGAATATGTATATATGAAGTGATAATTTTTCATAAAAGGCATGAGACAATGTTAAGTTGGGGCACACTGAGATGTTTCATCAAATTGGAGCTAGACTCTGATGAATATTTTGCTCCTATTTTTCCTCAATTATACCTCGTAGGTCACACGACTCATTTTACCATATGAAACTCTATTTTGATAAGAGAGGTTATACTCATATTTAGGGTATTGGTTAACCCATCATGCTTGAGTGGGAGATGTAGATAAATATTATAATTAATAATCAAAAGCGATCAAGATAAGTGAATTTGATCAAGATTAAAACAAGATGAGAAAAGTCTCATCCTAAAATAAAATTATTTCTAAATGAGATAATTTTAGAATTTGAATTTCAGATGATCATCTCCTAAACCTTATCAGATAAGGTTTTCTTCTATTTAAATAGAGGTCCCAGCATAAGGTTTGAGATACAGAAATTCACTGAGCATCATACAGCGTGAATGTTTTTATCAGAAGAGTGATTATTTGAGTTGTGGCTAGAGTGCATTTTCCTTCTTGTGATTGTGCACTTGACCTAAAAGTTCGAAGAGGCTTGTGGCACGACAAATTTCAAAGATAAAAAATTTTCTGTTGCTAACTAGGTATTTATCTTTGTAATATTTAGTATTTATGTATAAAATAACTAACATTTCACAGTATGTAAACTAGTATGAAACCATACAAATTTCATGATCCTATTTATGTTTAATGTCTATGAAACGTAGAAATTTTTTTATTACAAGACAGACCCAACCTTATCAATGCCCCCGGCCAAACAGTGACCATATCTGATGGAGTAGGAGGTTTGAATACTCGGATTATTTGCCAAAAATGGTACCATATGTTGAATAGATTAGATCCAAGAGGAAGGGGAACTGCAAGGATGTGAAAATATAGATTAGTACTCTTGCTGTAGGAATTAGTATCCATTCCTTGTATTTGCTCGCCCCAAGGGCAAGATAGAGGGTAGTAGTGAAGGTTACCATCATGGTTGTTATGGAGAGAAACAAGGTGACAAGACCAATTATCAACCTCTTGGGAAGAACATAAAAAAAATTGCTTTCTTCATAGCGTGAAGTTAGGGTGGACAAGAACATGAATAGAGAAGTGGTGGATGTGAATAAAGATAATGCACTTGAAATTGTAAAGATGATGAATAGAGTCTTTTTTGAGAAAATCGGGAGGCCAGTACTGTCTTCATTGTCGTCGAGACTAGTGATTGCAGTTGCAAATGCTATAGTGGTAATCAGGGATGCCACAATTGTGCATGAATTTGCTGTAGCTTTCATCCATTTCTCTCCTTCACATACTAGGTCCTTGTGTGCTTTAGTAAATAGCTCTGTAGGAGTTCTCCATTGCTGTTTTTCTATAGTCTACATTTGGGTGGCACAAATTTCTCGACTTTCTGAATGCGTAATGAAAAATATGTTTTGTCTTCTTTTATTATTAGTAAGCTCAAATTTAAGATTGATCGTCGTGCATGTAAAATTCAAAGTCATTCTTTCTTGAATACACTTTAAACCAAATTGAAATGAGTTAATTACCTTATACCATTGCAACTCATATGCACGTTGCATTTGAAGTGTTGCACTAGGACTAAGATTTAGACTGGAGGTGCAAGTCTCCCGGCCAAGTGCAGCATATTGTTTTGTTCTTTATCCAAGTGGTGGGGCAAGATTTGTTTACATGGATCTATCTGATAAATGATGTTGAAAACTTTTTGTTAATGATGTAAAATTGCCAATTGGAATATAGATTCTTCATCAGAAAACCAAACTGCATTCGGGAACAAACCCAATATTTCTTCCACCATTTCTTTAATTCCTAATTTTGCTGTGGAAAATAGTGGGTCTTTCACAAATGATTCATAAGCCTCGTAGTCATTTAGAGTAGCAATTTGCTAGAACAACAATTTCACGAGCCAAGCTGCTTGATGATGCACTTGTTTTTTCTCCCCGGTGTGTTTAATGTGAGGCACTAGAGGTGCAAAATTATGTCAAGAATGCGGTAATTAATTTTTTTCCAAAATTAAGCTTTATCTTAAATAAAAGACTTGCAGAGTCCTTGACTACTCACGGCACAAAGAAACTCATTCAATAACTTTTTCAAGAAATGTATTTTGATGTGGAAGATCAGTCAAGGTTGCAACCACAGATCATATTAAGAATTTCAAGATAATTTACAACCAAAGTTTTGATACCAAATGTTGAAAAAAAGAGGAAGTACACAACTCTAATTTTACCACTTCAAATAAGAAAGAAACTCTTACAACAATTGCTAGAACATTTATCGCTTACACTTGGAACTCTCTACCAATTGATGAATAAAATTAGCAAGCTAAACACACCTATTAATACTAGTTCTCAAGTAATTACAAGCACACATTTAGCTAAATAATAACCACAAACTTGGCTAAATAACAACCACATTTAATTAATGGTGTATACTTAAAGATGATGACTCATCTTAAAGATGACTTTTAACACCTTATCAATGCCCCAGGCCAAACAATGACCATATCCGTTGGAGTAGGAGGTTTGAATACTTGGATTATTTGCAAAAAATGGTACCATATGTTGAATAGATTAGATCCAAGAGGAGGGGGAACTGTAAGGACTTTAAAATATAGATCTGTACACTAGCTACTAGTGTTGTAGGAATTAGTATCCATTCCTTGTAATTGCTCGCCCCAAGATAGAGGGTAGCTGTGAAGGCTACCATCATGGTTGTTATGGAGACAAACAAGGTGACAAGACAAATTATCAGCCTCTTAGGAAGAACATAAAGAAAATCGTTTTCTTCATAGCGTGAAGTCAGGATGGACAAGAACATCAATAGAGAAGTGGTGGATGTGAATAAAGATAGTGCATTTGAAATAGTAAAAATGATGAATGCAGTTTTTTTAGAGAAAATGGGGAGGCCAGTACTGTCATCATTACCGCCGGGACCAGTGATTGCAGCTGCAAATACTATAGTGGTAATCAAGGATGCCACAATTGTGCATGATTGTGCTACAGCTTTCATCCATTCCTCTCCTCCACGTACTAGGTCCGCTTGTGCTTTAGTAAATAGCTCTGCAGGAGTTTGTCCCTCTTTGTTTTTCTGCAGTCTATATTTGGGTGGCACAAGTTTCTCGACTTCCTGAATGATAAGTGTAATTAAAAATGTGTCTTCTCTCATCAGTAAGCTCAAATTTAAGATTGACCGTTGTGCATGTAAAATTCTAAGTCATTTTTTCCTAAATAAACATTAAACCAAATTGAAATGAGTTAATTACCTTATACCATTGCAACTCACGTTGCATTTGAAGTGCTGCACCAGGAATACGATTTAGTTTGCTTGGAGGTGCCAGTCTCGCCGCCAAGTGCAGCATATTGTTCTTTTCCATGTCCAAGCACTGGGACAGCATTTGTTTATATTGATCCATCTGATATATGATGGTGAAAACTTTTTCTTGACGATAAAAAATTGCCAATTGGAATACAGAATGAGATCCTTCATCTAAAAACCGAACTGCCTCCTGAAACGAATCCAATATTTCTTCCACCACCTCTTTTACCACCACCTCTTTAACTCCTAATTTTGCTGCGGGAAGCAATGCACTTTTCACAATTGATTTGTAAGTCTTGTAGTCATATAGATATGAAATTTCCTGGCACAACAATTTCACGAGCTCAGCTGCCTGATAATGCGCTTGTTTTTTCTCCCCGATGTGTTTAATGTGAGGCACTAGAGTCGCAAAATTAAGTCAAGAATTAATGCGATAATAAAATTTCAGCCAAAATCAATTGTTACAACTAATTAAACTAGAAATCCATGTGTACGTTGAATTAATTACGTTACCTAAGAACGCCAAGACTTTGTAAAGCATGGCTTGTAATCTTTGGCTCACTGCAAGTTATCATCAAAGCAATTAATTCAATTAGGAAAACTACTTTATCTAAGCAGAATTTGGAACGTGCCCTTGAATTAAACCTGGAATGTAGAAACTTCGCACAAAAGTTTGAGCCAAATTATGCTTTGATATTGGGTCCTCAATGTCAAATCTTCTAAGTTCTTTACCATACTTGTTCAACTTCACTGGAACACCTTGAATAAAAGCATATAATATATAATTAAGCTCCTTGCGCAAACATAGAAAGAAGAGGATTTATTGAAAAAGTGATATCCTTACAAGAATAGATAGCTTTTTCCCAAAAGGATAGATGACTCCCACTTTTGAACGTCGACTCCATCAAAGCAATTGCTGATAAAACACTATCACCGTCGGGCAGTTGTAATATTGCGAGTTCGGGATACCGATCAATCAATCTTAGGGCCTCATCTACTTGATAAAACAAATTAAATTAACAAGCATTAGGAGAGATGATATATATATATATATAAATAGTTAAACAAATAAATCATCTCTCAATTTATGTGAGAGTACTGTTGTAGGTTCTCACCGTAGTATCCGGAAAATATTACTTGTCTAACAAGGTGAACCCCGGATTCACCTGCAAAGGGCCTAACACCATCATTCTCGTCTTGAGTCTTTGACAACAAGTATTTGAAAGTATCCTTGTGATCAAATTGGGCGGCCATGTGGACCGGTAGATTCCTCTCGTCGTCCCGAATATACAACAATCGGGGATGTTTTTCCACCAGAATAGCCGCAGCACGCGTGTTACCATCAGCAGCAGCGTAGATAAGTACAGTTTCGCCAGAAACATTTTTATGTTCGAGGTCCTCAATTGTCATTTCTTCCACCAAATTCTTCACGAAATCGATTGCCTTGTTTCCTTCTGCATCAATTGCTACGTGCAGGGCATTCTCCTCGTCCGAGTTGATATTGGCAGTGACTGCTTTTTGGTTTTTCTCGAAGAATTTCTTGGCCTTCTCCCAATCGCCTTCCACAGCAGCTTTGTGCAATGCTATGTATTTACAGTACTCATCCTTCTTGTCATCTGCATTTTTGTGTTCATGGGGATCAAATAATATTTTAAAGTTTTTTTATAGGAAAAATGATTCTTTTTTCTTTCTTGGGGTAATTAAACTGCATCGTCATTTTGTAGTGTCTAACCAAAGAATAAAGTAATAAAGAAAAATTCTTAACTTGTTGGGATAATTAATTAATTGTTAGGAATAAAGTAAAACAAAGAATTTAGATACAACAAATTTAACATGAGAAACAATGAATAGAAAACCAACACCAACGGAGTTTAATTTGAATATTAGGTATAGAAATCCTATCTAAGATCATTTTGATAATGATACATGAATAATAAACACCAAATCAATTAGAGTTAATTGGGTATATATGTTAATTGATTAGTATGTAATCATGACAATTAGAAACAAAATAACTTATATGACTTTGTTCATTGGGAACATACTTATTGATCTCCTTTTCTCATACTTATCGTGGTAACATCAATCATATCTTGCTATTACTTTTGTAGGGTATAAAGAAAACTTAATTTATATATATGGTGATATTATAAAATTCTTTCATTACAAACTATAATAAAATAAGAATTCGTCTATCCTCGTCATTTATCTTAAATAAAGTAATATATTATATACTAAATAATTAGATCATTGTTATCAAAAATCTATTTGTAATTGGGAAAACTATGCATATTTAAATTGACAATCTTATCTCATTAAAGACAATTAATAGTAATATTCACAGTTAACATTGAAATCATATTTCTAAAATTGTCTACGTTCTTTGTTTTTGCTTAGTATTTTCCACATTCTTCAAATTGATGAAAATGTACCTTGAATGGGATTCCCTTCACTGTAGTCTTGGTCAGCTACAAAAATTAAGAAAGGTAATCAATAATTAAGGAGAAAATCCATGATGCTGCAAATTAATTAACCAACTAATTTTTAATAACTTGAGAACTTAATGACTTTGAGAATTTAGATACAACAAATTTAACATGAGAAACATTTAATAGAAAACTAAAGCTAACGGAGTTTAATTTGAATGAGGTATAGAAATCTCATCTAAGATCATTTTGATAATGATACATGAATAATAAACACCAAATCAATTAGAGTTAATTTAGTATCTTAATCGATTTGTATGTAATCATGACAATTAGAAACAAAATAACATGTATGACTTTTTCCATTGGGAACTAGATGTTGATCTCCTTTTCTTGGGATTACTGTCCTTGTGCGGTCCCTCGCCGCTTATGCTCTCGATTTCGACAAAGGAGGTAAATTGCAGGTGGAGCCTTTACCTTACTACACAGAGCAAGAAATTGAATCCATGATCTACTGGTGCAAATCTCATCTTATCGTTGCCCAACCACTTGACCTGTACCATGGGAGAATTGATATCCGTTTTTCATCCTTATCGTGGTGGCATCAATTATATATTGCAATTACTTTTGTAGGGTATAAAGAAAACTTAATTTATATCTATGGTGATATCATAAAATTCTTCCATTACAAACTACAATAGAATAAGGATTGGTCTATCCTCATCATTTATCTTAAATAAAGTAATATATTATATGCTAAATAATTAGATCATTGTTATATATCAAAAATCTATTTGTAATTGACAAAACTATACATAAACATAAGCATTTATGCACATATTGATAATGTCATGTATATTATCTGTGACATGCATTGGACGTATTTCTCAGAATGTTGTTTGACTTGGCCGTCGGAGGGCCCACTCGAGGAATTCCCCTGTGTGGCCTTCTAAGTGTTGTTGTGCCCACAAGCTAAATCCTGGACAGCTTGCCTTTATCCTTAGAAGACCAATCTATCGAAGACCCCATCAGAGTCCCACATCGTTTGTCACACGAAGACCCCTCTGAGTACCCCGCAGAGAAGATTCTGGAGACTATTCCAAGCCTAAGCCTCGTTGAATCCTAATTCTGACCCAATCCGAATCCTTTGAAGCCTCACTAATGATACCCTGGACCCTTGACATTGATGGATACTTTTGCTCAAGTAGATTTCTAGATAAATAAATATTATTGTTGTAACTTGGCAACAACAATTGGTGTCGTCTATGGGAAACACAACGAAAATTCAAACAAAATATCCCATCAATGGCAAGCACCAAAGGCAATCAACGAAGTATATTTCAAGGCGTTGAAATTCGCCATTTTGCACGAGACTCGCAAAATCCAATGGATGCACATTAGCTTCCACCCAACTTTTAACGACAAGGGAGCCTTCAATCAACTCCATTTGACACCCAGGAACAAGTGGGAGCCCTACCACCTCTGTCAGGTTTTCAACACCTGGAATATCAACATGAACTTCACAATCAACCAGACCCTTCATAGCAGCTCATAATACTGTCCATTTAGCATATTATGAAACGTTGCAACAAAAACATATCGAAGGAATGCAAGTCTTACAAGACATGGTTGGATTACTCCAAAGTATGGTCCCTAGTACAACATTGCCGGCAACAGCCAGAAGATTTATGCATCACCAAGGAGAACTCAACAAAAAGATAAAGAGATTGATTCATATCAAGAAGCTACGTCTGACACCCACTCTCGATCCTCACCCCATCAAGAAAATTACTTAAAAACTCCATCGAGAAACCTTAATGCCCTTGTACGACTAACATTGGGGCGTAAGTTGAACTACCAAAAAGAGATAGGTGATACGTGAAACTCGAAATGCAAAAGACAACCAAAAGCCGTGGCTAGTATGCCCACAAAAGGAAAGCAAAGTCCCGCTAGGAATTCATCACCAAAAAATAGAGGGGCTGACAAAAATAAGACTATAATGAGTATGCGAGATGACATGAAAAAAACGATAGAAGAAATGCGGGAACAAAAAAAATTAATCCTGACTACTGAGGAACAGCCCTGAAAGAAGTCCCCATTCACCTAAAACATATTGGGGAAACCACTGCTCAACCCCAAATCTGCCTGCAAAGGGCCTGACACCATGATTCTCGTCTTGAGTCTTTTTTTTTTCTCTGTAAATAAGATATGAATTAAACAAAAAAAAGGCCAAAAGGCTACAAAACAAAGCCAGGGCATACCCCGGACCACCAAAAAAATCAGAGGTGATAACACATCAACAATCACTCTCTGGGCTAGAAGAAGGAAAAAAAAGAAAAATATAAAAAGGTGAAGAAAACATAATATATGTACAATATAGATAGACTAGCCTGAAGAAAGACGATGCCATCTCGAAATGATAAAGCAAAAAGCAAAAGCACTGGGGGCTGGCACCAAGATAAGGCGCGATAGACATAATATCCTGCCTCCAGAGCAACGAAACTCAACGGAGATGAGGGGTCTGGTCTCTTGGGAGCCTCCAGACGTGACAAAGCGCATGACTCTGAAGGGTTGGCTTGAAACGGATAGTCGTCAACCGGGCCCACACAACACACTGAATCAAATGAGCTAGCTGGGAAGCTGATCTCTCCTGGTCTCGAAAACATCTGTTGTTGCGCTCCTTCTAGATGAAATAAACCATAGCATGAAGCACTAATCTGTTCGCCACCTGCCAGGGACTCTTGCCGCTCCATCTGGCTGCAGCCCAAAGAACACCAATGTCCCATCTTCGCCAAGGCCAACTGAATTTCTTCGATCTACGAAAAAAAGACAGCACCTCTCGGGAGTAGCTACACTGGAAGAAAAGGTGGCTATGTCTCTCAGCATCTACCCTGCAAAGGAAACATCTATTCGGGAAAGACAAAAACAGGTTAATGCGATCAAGAGTAAATAAACGTTCCCGAATAGCAAGCCAAAAGATAAACGAGTAGGCAGGGATACTAACAGACGACCAAACTAAATGGTACCAGGGAACCTGGGAGCGCTGAGTTTGAATAGCCTGGAAGGCTGTCCTAACAGAGAAGAGCCCATTTGCGGCTGGGAGCCAATAAGGCTCATCACGGCAGCCAAAGTGAGGCAAACTAGGGAGGTGGCTCCCATAAAAGTCAGGGGATATGGAATTAAGGGTTTCCATCCGAGTCCAAGCACAGTCCTCAATAAAATCTGAAACCTTAGCCAAAATAGGGATACCCAATTGACGAGGTAATTGGCGAGGGAAGCGATTAATGAGCACGCCCAATGGGTGCCACTGATCATACCAAAAAAACGTGCTACAGCCGTCCCCAATTCTCCACCCAAGAAAAGGTTTCAGGATTCCTCGTAATAGGAGCAGCTTTCTCCAATACCAAGGGCAAGCATACGGAGTCTTAAGAAGCCAAAAGCAAGCCCCTTTCACCCGATAAGTGTGCACCCATAGCACCCATAAGGATTCTATATCCCCTACCAGCAGGCACCTTATAAGCTTGGCAACCAAGGATTGATTCCAAACATAGAGAGACTTAAGGCCAAGGCCACCCTGCCTCTTTGGGCAACAAATGTCATGCCAAGCCACTTTCGCTTTATGAGAGTCTGCCTCATTACCACTCCAGAGGAAGTTACGAATAAGTTGCTCAATCTCTTTGATCACCTTTTTTGGGAGGATAAACACCGAGGCCCAATACACATAGATAGTAGAAAGGATCAACTGCGCTTACTGCAATCGACCTCCAAATGAGAGAGCCCTGCTGCGCCAACCACAAATCTTATTCCTCACTCTATTAATGATGGTTTGACAATCTCCGTAGGAGAGCTTCGAAGAGAGCAGAGGAACCCCCAAATATCTCATAGGCAGACTCCCTCTCCGAAAACCAGAGGTAAAATAAATAGCTTCACGAAGGGATGGGTCTTTGCAAGAGACGAAACAATCACTCTTGGAAGGATTGGCAAGAAGGCCCGACAAAGAGGAAAAACGCTCCAAGCATGACTTCAAGATGCTAACCGAGGAGGGGTCGCCATGAGAGAACAGGAGCAAATCATCAGCGAACATGAGCATCACTGTCTTGGTCTGCTCGCATTTCCAATGGTATTGAAAGTCTGAAGCCCTTGAGTGGTGCTTGACAATACCTTGCAGAACTTGCATAACTAGAACAAAGAGGTAAGGGGACAGGGGGTCCCCTTGCCTCAACCCCCTACCTCCAGGGAAAAAACCATTTAATTGACCATTGATCTTAATCGAATAGCGAGGGTTCGTAATACACTCTCGAATCCAGCCACAAAAGCGGGAAAGGAAGTTCATCAAATGAAGGGTCATCAAGAGGAAGTCCCACTCCACTGTATCATAAGCCTTAGCAAGATCAACTTTCATGGCACAACGGGGGGGCCCCTGGTGAAGATGGTATCGAAAAACCAATTCCTAGGCAAGCAGAACATTATCCCCAATTGAACGCCCTGGAACAAAGGCTGCTTGAGACACATCCACCAATCCTGAGAGCACCGGCTTAATCCTATTAGCCAAGATTTTGGTTATGATTTTATACAAGACATTGCAACACGAAATAGGCCTAAATTGGGATGGGGTCTCAGGGTGAGGCACCTTAGGGATGAGACTAATAATGGTTGCGTTAACCTGGCCCAAGAGGCGACCGGAGGCGAAAAAGCTTTGAATAGCCTTCACCATGTCTGCCCCCACAATCTCCCAGGACTTCTTGAAGAACTTAGCTGTAAAACCATCTGGCCCCGGGGCTTTATCATCGCCCATATTAAAGAGAGCAGTCTTAACTTCTTCAGTCGAAACCTCAGCGATAAGCCCAACCCATTGGTCTTGATTCAGATGTTTGTCAATGAAGGGGGCCACATCAATAGAGCTAAGGGGAGAGTTCCGAGGATTTGACCTATAAAGGTTTTGGAAATAGGAGACCAGAACGTCTGCAACCTCATCTTTGGACTCGGTGAGGGTGCCATTTTCTCTTAGGAGGTTCATAATTCGATGATTATTACGCTTAGCGAGCATGGATTGGAAGAAGAATCGAGAGCATCTATCCCCCTCAGCTGACCACCTAATCCGAGCACGAAGGCGAAAGTGGTTAGACTCTTGCGCAAGGGCCACTAAAAGGTCTCTGTTCAACTCAAGCTCCTGTTGGTGAAGGACAAGGTCATGAGGATTGTCCTGCAATCGATGTTGGATACTAAGAAGATGATTCCTAAGGGATGAGACTAGGTCAGAAACATGACCCCTAGACTTATTAAGAGTCTTTATAGCATTCTTGACTGTTTTGAGTTTTTGAACAACTTGAAACATGGGAACTCCATGGATTTGCCTCATCCAACTCGCTTCCACCTTATCTAAGAAAAGAGGGTGATCAACAAGATGGTTAAGGAACCTAAATGGGCTGCCCTTATGCTGAAGATCTCCTAACAAAGCCACTATGACAGGGCTATGGTCAGAAATTCCTGGCTGAAGAAAGAGAGTCTTACTATCCGGATAGTGGGCGAGCCAATCATCATTGACCAGGGCTCTATCAAGCTTCCTAAGAATACACTCTTCACCAAACCTCTTATTGGTCCAAGTCAACTTAGGGCCACTATAAGCCAAATCCTGAAGTGAGGCAGAAAAAAGAAAATCGTTAAACCTACGCATACCCAGGGATAACGAGGTGTTGCCACCTCTCATCTCAGAAGAATCGCGGCATACATTGAAATCCCCCATAAGGAGCCAAGGGGCAGAAGGAGTTGCAACCCCATTAGCTGTGAGGGAATTCCATAATCTAGCCTGGTCCACCTTTTCATTTCTAGCATAAATACACGACAGGATGAAAGGGATTGGGATCTTAGGACTCGTCACTTTGACATGGATAGCCTGGTCTGACTTGAGTAAGATTCACACACTAAGGGCGTTTGGGTCATAACCTATCCAGATACGACCCCCCTTACAAGTTTCATAGTTGAAGTCCTAATTCCATAAGGGCATAACATTATGAGAGACATCTGCAGCATTCCTCTCCTGGACTCTAGTCTCTAAAAGAGCGACAAACGTCAATTTTTGAGAAGAAATAAAAGACCGCACCTCAAATTGCTTAGGGGTTTGATTCAGACCCCTAACATTCCATGCAGCAATATTCATCATTGACATTCTTGGGGAATCGGTTCCGAACTCGCCGAACCAGGCTTCTGCTCACCTTGCTCACGTATCTTCTTCCTATCCCTTTTGGCTTGAGATTTAGTCTTGTTTTGGTGCCCATCTAAGCTAACACTCTCAGCCCTCTCAATCTCTAAGATCTGTTCCTCACTATCATCCCGGTCTCTCAATTTTCCTCGAGTATTTTCTTCTATAATCTCTCCATCTGACTCCATAGGGGGTGGAATATCCTTGTCTTCTTCTACAAGGGCAGATAATTGATTTTTAATGTGAGCATCAACATCTTTAGGATCATAAGGGACTGTGACAGTGTGATACTCAAGACACTCTGCCATGGTCATAGTAGCATAATTAGGGGCAATCAGCCTCATTGATGAACTTGCTTCCATTCCTTTATCTTGGGCCTTACCTTTCTTCCTTTGCACTTTTGTGAAACCATCTCCCTCATCGGCTTTCTTATTTCCTTCAACATTATTAGGGTCTACTTTAGGTTTTTTTAGGCACCGGGAATCTGAGTGACCAAAAACCTTACAATGGGAACACATAGAGGGAATCCACTGATATTCAATTGGGAGCCTAGATATTCGACATTCACCAGTGGCTTCATCATAGCCCTGATCTATATCAATAAACCTGGGAAAGTTAGAGCAAACATTGACATCAACACACACCCTAGCATAACCTAACCTTAATCTATCCTCCGTCATAGGGTCAGCATACAAAGGTCTTCCTATTTGACTTGCCATTATAGAGATTCTTTTTAATGACCAGCCTTCTAAGGGCAGGTTATGAATCTTAATCCACAAAGGGATAAAGGAGTGGGAATCCTTAGCTAAATTCATTCCTGGTTCCCAACATTTAATTATAAACGGGCGACCCGCGAAATGGTATGGGCCCTCATAAAAAACCTTTAGCATACTTTCTTGGGAATTGAAGCGGAAGAAATAAAACCCACTGTTATTAGAGATGACCTCTAAAAGGCCATGGCTTTGCCACATGCGCCTAGCAATGTTTTGGACAACCGGGAAAGGCAACCGTTTTTCAATAAAATATCCAACCAATGTATTCATCCAATATTCAGTGCACTCATCAATAACATCACTAGGTAACTTAACTAAAGGAATTTCGGACTGCGTACCTGAGGGCGGGAAAAAATCCAATCGCGTGGGGGTTCGATGGGCCCTAGTGTCAGCAACATCAGCCCAAGATTTGTTGGGCTTGCTGGTGGGTTGCAATGAAGGCCTGCTGTTGGGCTGAAATGGGCCATTCTTTGTTGGGCTGGCATGTTTTTCCTTTGGAAATTGCCTTGAGCCTTTGGGTCGAATGGGCTAAAAGACTGTCGGCCCACTTGCTGGGATGAAAGACCTTTAAAAAGCTGCCCTTGCCCCATTTGTTGCGGCCCAAATGAAGCCTGGCCCGAGGCCATTTGCCGATATCCACGAGGAGGCCCAAAGGGTGGCTGACCCACCCCTCTTAACTGAGCTGTGCGCTGGAAGGCTGGCAGTCTTCCATGCATGGTGTTGCTGGCACCTCGTGGGCCACTTGGGCCTTGACGTTGTCGGCCATCTTTGTGAGGGAAGGCCTCCTGCATGTGCAGCCCACCAAATTCGAACCTGTCAGCCTCATCTTCCAATGGTAAGCCTGCATCAATCTGATTGTTTCTGAGCTGACGCCACGCCTGATGCGACCCGACGCCACTTCGAGAGCTGGACCCTTGCTGGAAATGGGTGGGAGCGTGGTGAGGCTCGTTGATCGAGACCTGGATCTTACCCGAAGAAGCTGCTGCCTCGTCTCCAGCTGGGTGAGCCATGGCCACCGTTTTCTGCATATGCTGCTCGGAGTGACCGGAGTTTGGGGCGACAGCAAGGAGGCCGGAGGCCCTATCATCTTGTTGGCGAACGTTTTGCCTCCTGGTTTCCTGTTGCTCTCTCTCTTGAAGCTCGTCGATATGAGACAATGGCGACCGAGCTCCCACTGCAGCATTAACACTCCTCGGAGATAGCCGCTTTTTATTAACTTCTTCAGCGCGCAACGGAGGGAAGGACGATGGGTCGTCCAAGTCGAGTCTCCTTGCGTCATCCCCTTGCTGTCCAGACACTCCATCTTCACCACCTTGCTCAGACCCTTCCGCAAGTAATATCTCGGCTTCCTCTAGCAGCAACAGGTCATCCTCCTCAATAAATAGCATTTGTTCGGCCGCCATTATCCCCTGAAGTTCATCACCAGCCTCCGTTAGCATTTGATCTTCCTCGCTGTATGCTGCGTTGTCATTCCATACGTGGACAGTTCCTTCCTCTTGTTCGGCCAGCTTGCTGGCTGCTTCATATCCATTAACCACGTCAATAGAACTTGCTGCAGATCTTGCAACTTCCTTCATTCCATTTCCAGCCATTATTGGATCCTCATTACTCGTTCCAACCATGCTTGGATCCGTCAGATTTCACACTGTTGACCTGTTAATATGCTTCATTACTCCCCCATTGTTTCGGCCTAACGGAGGCCGACTTCTTGAGCGTGGTCTCGCCGGTGGGGGCCGGCGAGAACCTGCCATGCTCACTGATTTTTTTGGAATAGCCACGAGATTCTCAAATCCTCTCAAGGTAGAGAGAGAAAGTTAAGAGTCATATCATCTAGTACTTTTTTTTCATTCTCGTCTTGAGTCTTTGACAACAAGTATTGGAAAGTATCCTTGTGATCATATTTGACGGCCACGTGGACTGGTAGATTCCCGAAGTTGTCGCGAATATACAACAACGAGGGATGTTTTTCCACCAAAATAACCGCAGCGTGCTTGTGACCAGCAGCAGCAGCGTGGATAAGTACAGTTTGGCCAAATTTATTTTGATGTTGGAGGTCCTCAATCGACATTCGTTCCACCAAATTCTTCACGAAATCGATTGCCTTGTTTTCTCCAGTTTGGACTGCTACGTGCAGGGCATTCTCCAGGTCCAAGGTGATCACTGCATCATGGTTTTTCTCAAATAATTTCTTGGCCTTCTCCCAATCGCCTTCCACAGCAACTTTGTGCAATGCAATGTATTTCCAGTACTCATCTGCATTTTTATGTGTTCATGGATAAAATAATATTTTTAAGTTTTTTTTTTTTATAGGAAAAGTGATTCTTTTTTCTTTCTTGGGGTAATTAAACTGCATTGTCATTTTGTCTAGTGTCTACCCAAAAGAATAAAGTAATAAAGAAACATTCTTAGTGTCTACCCAAAGAATAAAGTAATAAAGTAAAATTCTTAACTTGTTGGGATAATTAATTAATTGTTAGGAATAAAGTAAAACAAAGAATTTAGATACAACAAATTTAACATGCGAAACAATTAATAGAAAACCAACACTAATGGAGTTTAATTTGAATTAGGTATAGAAATCCTATCTAAGATCATTTTGATAATGATACATAAATAATAAACACCAAATCAATTAGAGTTAATTGGGCATCTTAATTGATTAGTACTTAATCATGACAATTAGAAACAAAATAACTTATATGACTTTGTCCATTGGGTACTAGCTAGATATCGATCTCATTTTCTCATCCTTATCGTGGTGGCATCAATTATATCTTGCGATTACTTTTGTAGAGTAGAAAGAAAACTTAATTTATATATATGGTGACATTATAAAATTATTCCATTACAAACTATAATATAATAAGGATTAGTCTATACACGTCATTTATCTTAAATAAAGTAATATATTGTATGCTAAATAATTAAATCATTGTTATCAGAAATCTATTTATAATTGACTAAAACTATGCATATTTAAATTGACAATTTTATCTCATTAAACACAATTAATAGTAATATTCACAGTTAACATTTAAATCAAATTTCTAAAATTGTCTGCCTTCTTTGTTTTTGCTTAGTATTTTTCACATTCTTCAAATTGATGAAAATGTACCTTCAGGGATGATGAAATCTTGCTCCGCATCATAGTATTGATCTTCTGCTGAGCTAGTTGATGCCATGCTTTATTACGTTGCCACAATCTACACTCCAATCAAAGCCACATCTCTTAATTATGCATCTATTTAATTGGAAAAGTATGGTTAGATATCTTATAATTTGAATTTGAGTCACACACATAGCATCCCATATAATTTATTTGTTTTTAGAATTTTTTTTTAATTTTTATTTCTTAGGCAGCACAACTAATCCATTAATTTTTAACACAGACAACATCCATCAACTTACCCAATTAGGAGTTAAGAGTTAATTGGATTTCCTCTCTCCTGTCAAGGCCACCCCTATTGTTAAAAAATTCTCAATGTAAATTGATTATTTTTTTTCCTTAAGAGTTCACTTCTCTCTTTATCTAAAGTTTATACATATTTTTGTTAAAAATTGAAATCTAGTTATAAACTAAATTAAAAACCATTTTTCCAAATATATCACAATTATAAAAAATATTTTTTTAATTACAAAAATAGATTTTCTAATCTTTAACTAATATATACATAAATTTGATACAATTGTGTTTAGAAAATCCATTTTTTTACTAAGAATATAGTTTTTAGGAAAATATTATATATACATATATACAAAATGTTATACATATAAATATTACATATATTAATTTATATAATTATTTAAAAAAAAAAAGCTTTCCAAGGTCTTGTTACTGCTTTTTCACGCAAAATACAACGGGCAATGCTTTTAAATCCTCTTCCCAAGGTCCCTTACCCAAATTAGCGATCGATAAGTCTATTGGGGACCTAATCGAAATGGGGGCGACAGGTAAAAATAGGAGCTGCTTGATAAGCACTTCTACTGGAGATGTAGCGTTTGTCTGGAGATGTTGAAGCTTTTGCCTGAGTTTAAGCTTTGGATCGTTTTAGAAGTATTTATTCATTCTTATTGATTTTAAATTGAACTAGTTTAGGATAAAACTTTCTAACAATTTTGGATCCAATATCAGAGTAATTAGGGTTCAGACCAGACTAGTTTGGCCCTAACTTGTCCGAACTCTTTTTCTTCTTTGTTTTGAATATAAAATTTAATAAAAATGTATACATATTTAAATATATATATATATATTGTCCAAACAACAATTTTTATAAAACTAAATACAAATAAGAATCAACATAATGCAACATTCTAAATTTAACTTTTAACTCCATAAAGTAAATTAAAAAATAAATAAATTAGAGATTCTTATTAATAACTCTTAGCCAATTTATTAATATTCAGTATTATTTATTATTATAAATAATAGTTTAAAATTATTTATACTCATAATCAATTTTTATTTCTGGACTGGTATTGGATCGAAGACTAGTTATCTCCAATACTAGGACTAAAGACTTAATCGAGGTCCACCCAATATTGGACTGGATCAATTAGTGCAAATCAAATTTTTTGGTTTGGATCAAAATTTAAACACCATTGGATATCTTTTACAACAAGTGGCATTAGAGAATTTAAGAGAGGGAAGAAAAAGTACGGAAAAGGAAGAAGTGATAAAAAAAAAAAAAGAAGACAAATTTGTATATTAAGGAAAGGGAAAACTAGAATTAGTGATGAAGAAAAAGGTCGAGGGAAGAAGACTTGTAACATTCTGAAATTTTGAGAATAAATAATAATTATTAATTTCAGTATTTGAGATGATTATTAAGTATTTGAAGATCTAAGAGAAAATATTAATTTACATTATTTTGAGGAAATTGGCAAATGTTTGATAAAATCGAAGTATAAATGTAATTATTAATATGGAGTGTAAGTGATAGTCTTCAGAAATTATGGGGTTAAAATGTACATTTGAGGAAGTGGAAGCAAGAGTAGTTTTAAGTATTAACAATGTGCTTATATAAAATAAGCAGGCCCGTAGAGCAGGGATGTGGCTGAATTTTTTGGAGAAAGGCTGCTGGAAATTTCCAGCCAGGCACCAAAACGGCGCCGTTTAGGCGCCCAATTAGGCACCCAAGCGGCTGCTTCAGCCGACAGCTTCCAGCAGCTTCTTTTGGTGATTTTTGTACTCCAAATCTCACCACTTTTTCCTGGAAACTCAGCTAAATAAATGAGATAATATTATTTGACTTTGGGGAGAAATTGTGGTCGAAAATGGGCCAAGTAATTGGGGGGAAGCTAATGATGATGGTTTAAGAGAGTTGAAAATTTATTAACTTTGGAGGGATGGAAGCTTAGTGGCCAAGGCACATTAGAAGCATAAATAGGAAGCAAGAATTGGGCTGCAAACAGAGAAGAGAAGGGGGAGCTCGAGCGGAAGCAGCGAGAAGAGGAGGAAATTAAGGAGTTGGAGGAAAATTTTATGTAATTGAAATTTTACTAGAAGTTTGGTATGGTTAAATTATAAATTTTACACAATTAGATTTAATTATTTTGGATTATAATTTTATTATTTTTTATAAAAAATATTACTTTACAGCGAGAGTGAGGAGAAGATTGAAGTCAATTATTTAAAGGCAAGTTTCTAATATTTTCTCTATGTTCTTTAATCCCTACGCAAGTTCCTGTCGTTTACATATTTTATTCTTTCCCTTACCTTGATTCGGTTCCGTATACTAAACTTGTAAGTCATTGACGAGATGTTGTCGGTAGTTCAAGTTAAGTGACCCTTTGCAATATTTATTTTTGTTCGTCATGGGCCTTCGTATCATCCTTCTTTCTTGGGAATGATGTTGCACCCAGTTGAGTTAGGTTCCAGATGGATGAGTGTATGGCAGTTGTGGGTCTTGAGTCTCTTGTATGTGAATTTAATATTTATTTAATTACAGTCTCATGTTGATAATGTGTGTTTGGATTCGGGAATTGCATTAATGGGGGCCATATTCTGTGAATACTTGGACACGTGCATTTTAGAGTGTCTAGGTGCACAAGCACTGCATTGAATGTGTATCACTATGTGAGCAAAGCATGGCCTGATGCCTAGCTTATAAAGGCTTTTGTATCATGTTTATGCTTACAACGCTATGCATTTTATGTGTTGCATTGCATGGTTCTATGGTGCCCGATGACTCTGATTTCCTATTGTACATCTTTCGGACAGGAGTACTGATCCGAGACTATTATCACGGACAAGAGGATTGTATTGATTCAGGCGAAAGTATTGACCTGAAGTTGGCATTATGCACAAAAGCATCGTTATGTTTCAGGCAAGAGTACCAACCTAAGGTTATTTTTGGTTCGTGGTTTTATGCCTGCCAGTTCATTACAGCGATAGGTTTGTTAGGGACTTGGGTACCAATGTCTTTTGTGTGGACCCCAATGACCATTATATGCATATTTAGATATGTGGTTTGTTCATGGCTTGTGTTTCATGGTCTTGGTAAGTTGTGCTTGTCATGCACGTGGTGTGTTGGTAGTTTGGGATTATATCTTCAGTTATATTAGCTTTGTTTCTTGTTATACATACTAAATCTTGTGACTTACCACTATTTTACCATCATTCTAGGCAAAAGTAAAGCTAGGGTCGTGGGAGAGGGTCGCAGTGCGTAAATAGGTTGAGTAGTACGGTGTACAGGGCAGTCCCAATCGTTCGAGTCCTATGGCATCTAGAGTCTCTAGGAGTGTCGAGAACTCGTTTTGTCTTTTCTTTTGTGATGTGCTAGTATGGACTGTGTACATATAAACCATGTAACCACGATGGCAGTTGTTGGTTGTGTAAGCACGCATGTGTTTTGTGGTTTTGCTTTCGTTGAGCCAAACTTTATTTATGCGTACGGTATGGATGTTTTATTTAGGTCTATTTCTGTGTCACTACATAATGACTTTCTCACGGATCTCCTATACTAGCGGGAGCTTCGAGAAGCAGGCCGTTACAAGATTGACCATGCAATCATCAAGGATCAAGCTGTAGAACCAAAACGGCAGCAAGTGGAAACCCTAATTTTAGCATCTTTTCGCCAATTAAACTTTTAGAAATATAATTTTCATGACTCTCATTATCAATAATCTTATTTTTTAAAAAAGTAACATTGATGCATTTGGTATATATGAGAATATAAGAAATAAAATCAAAAGTAACATGGATGTGTATAGTATTTTAAACACTTTCTTAGAAAAGTATTTTAAAATTTGAAAATTACCCTTATGACTTATAATTAAAATTTTATAGCCATAAATTGACATTGGTTAAGTATCAATAATTCAAAATATCATATCTAGGAAAATATATACCAAAATACAATATCAAAAATTCAAATTAATTCTCAAGTACGTTTATTATTTTTTATATAGTATTATCAAACCAAATTTTATAATTGTTTAAAATAAACAAAATGCTATACACAAGAGCAATATTATTGAAATATAAAAGAGCAATATTTTTAATCAAAACTGACTATAAAAAGGAAGACGCCCAAAAGTTATCCCCATTGATACACAAAAACGGTTCAAATGTGTCATTTTAGTGTTTCTAAAACGTTTCCCTTTTTAAAACTCCACAAACATCAACAACAACAAAAAAAATATATATATATTTTTGGGTCATTTCCACAATTTTAGAAACATTTTGGGGCCATTTTGTAATATGTTAAAAATATCATAAATGCATTTTCGATCTGGAAATGCGTTTCTGATTCAAAGGCTACGCTAGTCTCTATTTCTCTAATCGTCCCTTTATCATTATTCCCTCATGTCGATTGGTTGCTCGATGCTCAATGCTTAGTGTCGCAATCAATTTACAATTCCAATTACTCAATGCTATCAATTCACAAACAGAAATTGGGCTAAGCCGTCATTGATTCACAAACACGAATCTATGTTTTCATGCTAGATGCCACTATTTTCATGCAACGCAAATTGATTCACAACTTTGATCGCTCGGTTGTAACATCACGATATTTTAAAAATAAATAATAATTATTAATTTCTATATTTGAAGTGATTTATGATTTATTGAAGTGTTGTGGATTTAAATAATTTAATGGGAGAATTAATTATTGTATTTGAGGTGATTATTGAATATTTGTGGAATTAAGGGGCAATGCTAGTTTATTATGTTCTATATTATTAATAAATATAATGACAAATTATATTGTATAAGTGGTAATATTAATGTGGGGTGTGCGTGTTAATTTTTAGAAATTGTGGGGTCCAAGTATAATTTTTGAAAACTATTGTAGAGTCTCTTTAAAATTAAAAGTGAGCATATATTAATTGAAGGAGCTTGTAGGCTGGATGGCACACACATGTGAGGAGGCTAGAGATGCAGTTTTGAACCCTTGTTAATAAATACGTGAATTATTTTATTTTTTTATCAAAAATATTATACTTGCGTATTTTTCAAACATACGGATTAATTCGCATATTTTATTCTTAAGAAATATAATACACGTATCAGTCGTATTTTTAAAAATTTGGCTGAAAAATTCAGCCAGCTCCATGTGCAGCAAATTAACAATGAGATTTTTTTTATTATTATTATGACTAATGGCCTATAATAATTTTATTATTTAATATATTTATAATCACCACTAAAGAAACATGTCTCCTTATTGTTTCTACTTTCTCCTTATTTATAATCACCCACATGTCCTTTAGTTATTTTTAAATATTAATAAATATTATTATTCATTCATCCCATACATATTTCTCCTTTAATTATTAGTCATTCCTCCCATATATGTCTCTATCATGTCTTAAAAATTATTATTTTGTAATATTGATAAAAATATAGAATTATATTTTTATGTTTAATGAGTTATTTTTTTATTTATTAAGAATATATTTGTGTGTATATATATATAATATACCGAATTTTTATTGCTGAATTTATTTAGTTGAAACGTTTTAAACACGAATTAAGTATTTATCGAATATTTTTCGAATAACAAATATTCGACCATATTTAAAATATATCAAACCGAATAAGTAACAGTGGCACTGGCTGCCATACGGCCAACCCCCAACCCCCAATCCCATATAATTTATTTTGTTTCTGGAAATTTTTTTAATTTTTATTTCTTAGGCAGCACAACTAATCCATTAACTTTTAACAAAGACAACATCGATCAATTTACCCAAATAAGAGTTAAGAGTTAATTGGATTTCCTCCATCCCCTCAAGGCCACCCCTATTGTTAAAAACTCTCAATGTAAATTGATTACTTTTTTCCTTAAAAAGTTCTCTTCTCTCTTTATGTAAACTTTTATATATATATATATATATTTTAAGAATTTGAAATCTAGTTATAAACTAAAAAACATTTTTTCCAAATATATCACAATTATAAAAAATATATTTTTAAATTACAAAAATAGATTTTCTAGTCTGTAACTAATATATACATAAATTTGATACAATTATGGATAGAAAATCCATTTTTTCCTAAAAATATATTTTAGGAAAATATTATATATATATACAAATTATTATACATACAAATATTACATGTATTAATTTATATAAATTTAAAATAAAAAAAAGTCTTCCCAAGGTCTTGTTACTGCCTTTTCACACAAAAAACAAGTGGCGATGTTTATGTATCCTTTTCCCAAGATCCCTTACCCAAATCAGTGATCGATAAGTCTATTGGTGACCTATTGAAGTGGGGGCAACATAGATGGGTAGAAATAGGGACTGCTTGATAAGTTCTATTGACACGTTGTAGCTTTTTTTTTTTATTATGCTTTATTATTGGCATTTTCAGTCACCCTGCCCCTAAAATTACATTGAGAAGGTAAATCGAGAGATATGCCTAAATGATCGGGGTGATAGGTCTTAGCACCATTAATATTACTCCTAGGGTCCTCCTCCAAAAGGAAGTATTCTGCTTTCCCCAGGAATCGAACCTACATTAAGAATCTTCAGACAAACTTTCAGCCTACCCCTTTACCATTTTGCTATGTCCCTGGGGTTATTGTAGCTTTTGGCTGGGTGTGAGTTTTGGATCGCTTTAGAAGTGTTTATTCATTCTAATTGAGTTTTGGACCACTTTAGAAGTGTTTATTCATTCTAATTGATTTTAAATTGAGATGGGACTTTGGGTCAGGGAGCAGAACTTTAAGTGTTTACATTAAATATTTTTGATATTATTTAATTATTCTATCTTTTTTATCACCGTCATAACAGTGCGGCACCCACGAATGCTGAAGATAAAAAACCAACACGAAGAAGAGAAAACTCCCACGGCACGAAGACACCCAACACAGCAAAAGATCTATGTTATGGACAAACGACACTAATCAATAAAAACCTCAAGACACCAACACCCATTTTTAAAATATATAAATTAATAACAAAAATTGTTCAAAAGAGAGAGGAGGAAGGATATGTTTTATGTAAAAGGCGGGGGGCAAATTTTGCATCGCATTCCAAAAAACATGTGGGTAAATTATTTTTATTTTATTATATATGTATTTTTTTATGATAAAAAAGACATATAATAAGGTAGGCGAGCGATCGATCAAACGCCTACCTTCTTCGTGCTGCTGTCACCACCATGAAGGTCCATTGACATGGGTTTCTATGACCTGCACTGTTCGAGCGTTGTCGGTGGCCAGTGGGATGGTCCAATTTATCACAGAGTTATGGGTTTCTGCTGTTGTAGATCGGTTGGTCTTCCCTACCATGGTCGATATGGTTGCCTCTTCATTGCCATTGTCGATCAATTTGCTTCTTTCTGGCCATGGCGATTGGGCTTTTTCTTTTTTCTTCCTCTCGATCAGTAGCCCTAATGGTCGCCATTAAGGAAGATGGCCATCACCACCAGCACCGAGAAGGCGAGAGGTCTTAGACAACAAGGAAGGCGAGAGGTGGTCAAGACTGGGAATAAGGAAGAAAAAGATGATGGTGTTGTTTTCACGCACTTCAATCGCGTGTGTAATTCACGCGTGATACTGACTGAACAATAAGGTGTATGATGAGTTCAAAATTGAAACTTGAGGTGTCTAATAGGTCCCAAATTGAAACTTGAGGGACACAATAGATCCATTTTTAAGTTCAAGGGCATAATTGGTTAAATGGGCAAAGTTGTGTCTTTAGTTGTAATAGGTTCAAATGTATCACCACTAATCACTTGTTGAGACCATCTTCGCATGTGTAATTTACTTAGAAAATTCAACCAAGCACAAATTAAGATTTAGCTAGCGAATCTATTGAGTACAGATTAGGAAAATCAAGGAACTTGAAATCATGAAGTGAGGAATGAGAGAGAATAGATTTTGGGCAAGAATGGTATGAACAATCCCAAACTCACTCTTTCAATTTTCATTTTTAAGCTTTCCTAACAGTCAAGGGATATGATTTAATATTTAGAGAGACTATCTTTCAAATCCTAGAGACAGTTTTTCTTTTGGGCTATAGGACTCAATTAACCTCACAAAGGCAATTCAAGTGTTACATGCATGTCTTAAAGGTGCAATCTCACATCATCAATATATTTTGTTTATCACCTTATGCATTGCATGGATTATTTTGTTAGCATAACTTAAAAAAAAATAGAATGGGTATAACTAAGGGTATTGCTGATTATTATAGCATTTTGTTAGTATACAATTTTAGGTATATTCGAGAATATTCTTAACTAATAAGATTGGATTTTTTTTTTTTTTGGTTTCAAAAAATTTGTTATGGGTCTAGTTTTCCAAGTTTGATTGGCATGAGATTAGATTCATTTAAATCATAGTCTGAGAACTCGACTATTATCAGTATTAATTTCTTATTCCATTAAAGCATTAAAACTAAAATAACAACCAATTTGTCACAGACAACATTTTGTGAAAGCTTTTTATCTAAGCATTGACAAACTTCAACAATAATTGCTGAAATTTAGTTTGTTTGGATCGTGGGTGGGAGATGAAAGGACGAAAGGGATAAGAGGAGAATAAGTAAAAAGTATTTTAGCTAAAAGTATATTTATGTCTCTAAATTTTTGTGTTTTTTTTTTTGGAATCTGAAGAGCTTGTTCTTTTTGTTGTTTTTAACCCGTTTTGAGTTTTCAATTTTTTAAAACACTGAAAACGCATTCTTTTTTTTTTTTGTTTTTAAAAACACGTTTTCGAAAATAAGAAAAAAATTTGTAAAGCAGGCCCAAAAATGTTGTTTTAGGTGTTTTTAATGAAAACAAGCTCAAAATTCCAAAACACGAAAAACGCATGCAACCCCACCCACCCACTACGTACGTAGACCCATAGAACTAAACCTCTCATCTCTCTCATCTCTTCTCCACTTTTTCCTCTTTTCTCTTCTGGTTGTCAACCGTTACTACCATCGCCATCGCTACCGTCAACTGCTTCCACCACCACCACCACTGCAACCGTAACCGTCGACGACCCCTCATCGCGTCTGTCGTCGACTGCCCCTCGTTTCATTTCTCCTCTTTGAGCTTTTGGCCTGCCATCGCCATCATCGCCACCACCACCACCTTTGTCAACCGCCCCCCATCGCAAACCCTCCCATCGTGACTGACGTCATCACCCCCGCCGTTGATCGCCCTCAGTCTCTTTTCTCCTTTTTTTTCTTCTAGCCCGCTACTGCCCATCGCCATTGATCGAAACCCAAGCATTGCGCTCGCCACTGCCCACCGCAAAATTGTTGAGCATCGTCTCCCATTCACCATGGTTTCTCCCTACTTGTTGCGACTCTCCTCTCTTATGCGATTTGATTTTTTTTAAATATTAAATTAAATATGTAATATAATTTTTTTATTATTTTTTTTAAAAATATTTTTAAAATTTTGAATTATACCTGTGATAATGTTATGTTATTTTGTAAGTTATAATTACTTTCTTTCGTTTCTAAAATTAGATTATCAATTATCTCTTGAATTATTGTTTAAAGTCCTTGAATCAAATTTATAATATATTTATAAATGTTTATAATTTATTTTAAATCAAATTTATTTAATAAAATATTATAAAATAAATTTTCTCAAAATTTTAAAGTAAACGTATTTTCCAGTTTTCTATTTTGAGAAACAGTTTTTCAGAATGACAAAAAGAACGATTTTTCAAAAATCTCAAAACAGACACTTAAAACATAAAACTAAAAATAAATTTAAAATTCAAAATTGAAATATAAAGAGAACACCACCTAAGTTTTTTATGGTTCCAAATGTACCCCTGAAATTAGGCCCAAAAGTAGATTTATATCTCTGAACTTTTGTATTTTTTTCTTGTAAAACTTTAAACTTTTTTGTAATTTTAAATATGTCCCTAAACTATGTAAAATCATTCATTTAAACACATGCCCAACAAGTGATATGCATTCATGCTGTCGTGGTAGTTTATCAGCGTCTCCTCAGTTCCATCTATCTCTCTCTTTCTAGAGTTTCCTCAGCTCTTTTTATCTCTCTGATGACATCTTCTCAACTTCTTTTCTCTTTCTTTGGCCTCTCCTCAACTCTCCATCTCTCGATGACTATGTCTTTTGCAAGAAATGTTATCCCTAGATTGGCCCCACCTTCGATCACCCTAAACGACAAGGTAATCATCGACTTGGGCACATCAGTGACTCGTCTAACCCAACCAACCTACGTAGCCCAATTAGAGGAAATGTAAGAGATGTTGAAGAGAGAGGAGACACAGTTATAGGACGCATAGTTGGAGAGGGAAAAAGAAGGAACTGAAGAGATACCAAAAAACTATAACATCAGTGCGCATGTGTATCACTTGTTGGTTAGATATTTAAATATGTGATTTTGCACAATTCTTGGACATATTTGAAATCACAAAAAGTTTATAACATAAATATACTTTTAGTCTAAGCTCAAGCGCACATTTGAAATTAAGAAATGTTCAAACTTTTACAAAAAAAAAAAAAATGTAAAAGTTCAAGACTATAAATATACTTTTGGCTCAAATATTTTTATTTTTGTTAATGCTACGTTTTTATTATGAAATTTTAAATTTTGGAATTTGTTTATTTATTTTAAAAGTAATAAAATATAATTATTATTTTATTTTTTCATTGTTTACTCTTATGTTTCTTTCTATTTTTTATTACAAAAAACTCATAATATTCTCATTTATTAAGTTTTATTTTTCTCAAATAATAGAAAAATAACAAACTTACTTTATTTCCAAGTTCCAACTATCTGCAGATAGGGATAATGCTACACGGCCAATTTGGCCGACAACTTAGTTGACAATCTGATATAAAATTACACATATATCCCTTAATATAATTACAAATATACCCCTGTTAAGATTGGCTTGGCTGGCCATGCCTTCATCTTCAACCTCATTCTCTCTCTCTCTCTCCACCCAAAAATCAGTAGGGTTCTCTGTGTCCCTAAAAACCAAGCTGAGACGTCGCTCCCTCGTTGCCGCCAGCATCTGCAAGGTGCACTCTCTCTCTCTCTCTCTCTCTCTCTCTCGCCCACGCCTTCATCTTCATCCTCATTCTCTGTGTGCCCAAAAACCAAGCCGAGACGTCGCTTCACCATTGCCACCGGCATCTACAAGGTGCGTTCTCTCTCTCTCTCTCTCTCTTGGACGCCCCCATTTTCGGATAGATCTCCTCCACTACGATATTGTTTTTGCCAGATTTGGTCGCCATTAGCTAGCTCCTCTATCGATTAGAAGTCCAGAATATCGAGCCGTCGCCTGTCGTTACCGCTGTAAGTAACTCCCCCTCTTTCTCTCAGTTCATTCGACATGCTGTTAGTATTCCTTCCTGTAGTATAGTCAGCTCTCTCACGCACAATATCATTTCTTTCATGAAATTCAATTTTTTATTTTTTATTTGGCATTATATTTTGTTGATTTACGTTCAGTTCTGTAGATTGTTCTGTTTTTGGGTACACCTTGCTTATATGGGCTATCAACGTTGATTCATTAGTCCACTGAGATGTGAATATCTGGGATCTCATACCTGTTTTCACTTCTGAACGCTCATTCTTAATCAATAATTCTCTTACAAGTGTGTTCACTTGAAGTACTTGCAGAAATATATAAAAGGAACTGCATTGACCTGCTTCCCAATTGTCGAGTGCAGATCTGAAGCCTTGAATTTCTGGGTCTATGTGGCTGTTTTCTTGATTTTCTGTAGTCATGTTTTGCAGAAGACATATCCAAAATGAGTTGGAACCTGCAAGTTGAAGCCAACTATGTAAACGCTAGCTTTCCTTATAATTCAGCTGGTAGCTTTATGTAACTTTATCAATTTCTTTACTGTTTGTTGCACATGAACATGGCAATTTCATTTTTGTTGATGCACTACATGTTTAGGTACCTATTATTTGTGATGGTGTTTGTTCCCCTTGGTTTATGTTCTTTGGCTTGGCAAGAAAAATGTGTATATGGACTTAAATTATGCCTATTATTTACTGTTATCAGATTTTGGTTTACTATTTGTTCCCCTTGGTTTATGTTGGCTTGGCAAGATAAATGTGTATTGGTGGTGAGGATTGATGGTTCAAGACCAAGTTTTCAATTTGTTTTTCTTCAACATGCAAACATTGGCTAATAATTCTGTTGGTTTCGTAAAGAATTGAGCTAAGAACAGATAGCAAAACAGATAGCAAAAGAAGAAAAAAGATAGAGGAATTTCAGCTGAAACTTAAAAGTATGGAACGGAAGAAGATTTCCTTTCTTATTGAGTTCAAAAAGATTGTTTAAATACACAAGTCATCCTTATCTAACAATCTATTCAAATACGTCCTCAACTATAGGAGATAATTATCAAAACAAACTGCAGCTAAGACTAATCAAATAATTCAAAAACATAGGCTAAACTTTAGGAGTTTTAAATTAATCTTTATATGCTAAATTTTCTCTAACAAACCAGCTAAGAGATAGCTTTGAAAGCTATCTATTTGAACCTGTTTTAGCAGCTTATCAGCTGCCGAGGCATTCTTTCACAACACTTCTCCTTGCATCGGTTGCTGAACACACTCCCAATCTTGATCTTAGCTGTTCAAACTTAGCCTTAGGTAGAGCCTTGGTGAATAAATCAGCCAACTGATCCTCTATTTTGCAATATAATAGCTTGACTTCACCTTTCTGCTGCACTTCTCTGAGAAAAAATAATTTAATGTTGAAGTGCTTAGTTTTGTTGTGAAATACCGTGTTATTCGAGATAGCTATGGCTGCTTGATTGTCCACAAACAGATTTATACTTCCTTCTTGCTCCAGGTTTAAATCAGTTAGCAATTTCTTTAGCCACAATGCTTGATTCACTGCTGCCGTAGCAGCAATGAACTCTACTTCTGCCGTGGATTGAGCCACGATTTCTTGCTTTTTAGAGCTCCAAGAGAGTACCCCCGAGCCAATTGTAAAACAATAGCCTGAAGTACTCTTCATATCATCCAATGATCCACCCCAATCACTGTCAGAAAAACCATAAAGCCTGCATTCCTTTGTATTACAAAACAGAACACCATAATCAAGCGTTCCTTTAATATACCTCAGCACTCTTTTTGCAACCTTATAGTGTTCTGAAGAAGCACAATGTAGAAATCTTGAAAGCATACTTACAGCTTGAAGAATGTCAGGTCTTGCAGCTGTAAGGTACATTAGACAGCCCACAAGACTCCTGTAAACGACTTCATCAGCTCTTTCAGTCCCATCTTCTTTGCATAATCTGGCCTTTTGGTCCATAGGTGTACTCATAGGTTTGCAGTTCTCCATCTGAAATTTTTTGAGGATCTCCTTGGCATATTTCAGCTGATGAATGAAGATACCATGCTAGAATTGTTGGATTTCCATGCCAAGGAAATAAGACATCTCTCCTAAATCGGTCATCTCAAATACCCTTATCATCTCCAACTTGAACTGATCTATCTCATTGAGTTTGCTTCCAGTTACCAGGAGATCATCTACATAGAGTGAGACAATCAAGAAATTTGTAGTAGAGTGCTTAGTATAGAGAGTAGGTTCACTCAAACTTCTGTTAAATCCCAAACTTAGGAGATGGTCATCAATCCTTGCATTCCAGGCTCTTGGAGCCTGCTTCAATCCATATAAAGCTTTCTTAAACAGGTACACCTTATTCTCATGTCCCTCAACAACAAATCCTTCCGGTTGCTCACTAAAAATCTCCTATTTTAGATAGCCATTTAAGAAGGCTGATTTGACATCAAGCTGAAATATCTTCCATTTTTTTTGAGCTGCAATGGAAAACACCAACCTGATTGTATCTAAACGAGCCACTGGTGCATAAGTTTCGAAGTAGTCCATTCCAGCCACTTGTGCATAGCCTTTCACCACCAATCTAGCCTTGTGCTTGTTGATCGAGCCATCAGGATTCAACTTTGTTCTAAACACCCATCTAACTCCAATAATCTTCCTATCATTTGGTCTGTCAACTAACTCCCAAGTGTTGTTTTTCTCAATCATGCTAAGCTCCTCCTGTAATACCCCATGTTTGTATGAAGTTGCCACGTAATTCCGATGAGTTTAGAATACCGAAAAAATTGATTTTATAGCAATTTTAAGTACCGAATCAACTGTAGAGAATGCCTCGGAGTGAAATTATCTAAGGAAAATTATATGGTCGCGGCGAGCATATTGAGATAGGATTTATGGTATCAAAAGAAATCGAATTCGGAACAATTTTCGGTACAGCTAAAATACAGCGGCTATTTAAGTTGTAAAACCGAATCGTTGTAAGAGACTCCTGAAAAATCAACGGAGCCCTAGGGGGGCTCCGGTTTTGCTTAACGAACAACCCTTCAGTGGTTTCAGGAGGAAACAATAGCTTGGTGAGGACACTAGGGCGAATTGTCTTTTTTGACTATGTTTTGAGTTATTAAATTTGGATTTTCGGTATTATAATGCAATTTAATCCAATGTTTAAGGGCATAGTTGAAATAAGGGAATTAATTAAGTGGAATTAAGGTGAAAAATGAAATTTAAATATGTAATTTCTCTTTATAGTTATATATATATGCATCGCGTGTGTGTGCGTATTTGTGAGGAAGCTTTTGGGAAGCTTCATGGCCAAAGAGTGGAGGCCAAGATTGCTGGAGTGGTGGCCAAGATTGTTGGAGTAACGCCCAAGCTAAGCAAAATAGAAGCAGAAGTTTTCCTATATATAGATAAGATGAGAGATTGAGTGAGTGGCAGGGTGAGGGAGAAATGGCCAAATTGGCCAAGGCAGCAAGATGAGCAAGAAGCAGGGGCTGAGAGATGAGAGAGTTGGAAGAAGGTTCGGGGAGGCGCAGGAGGCAGCGGAAGCGATCGAAGCTAGCCGCAAGAGGCGGACAACAACCATGGCCTCAAGCCGCGGCCATGGCAGCTCGAGCGCGAGCTCCAGCAGCTGGGCATCGCGAGCAGGGGAAGGTTGAGGCAGCAAGGGTGGCTTGCTGATAGTGGCACGACGGTCGGAGGAGGATGCGAAGACTCGGGAGACGGCCGGAGAGAGAGCTGGTGCGGCCATGGCAGCCATGGCCGCGGGCAGTCGCGCCGAACCAGCAACCAACCGCGGCCAACGACGGCCGCGTGCGGCTGCCAGTAGCGGCGCGACGGGAGCAGCAGTGGTCGGGGAGGCTGAGGCAGCCAGTGGAGGACCGGGCGGAGGCCGGCGAGGGGCAAGGTGGCGGCGACCGTAGGCATTGGGTGCGGGAAGTTGCAGGCTGCGCACAAGAAGAAAGAAGAAGAATGAGAAGAAGAAGAAGAAGAAGAAGAGAAGGAAGAAGAAAAAGAGAAGAAAAAAAAAAGAAAGAAGGGAAAGAAGGAAGAAGAAGAAGATGGAGGCGCAGGGGGGTTGCAGCGGGAGGAAGAAGAAGATGAATAGGAGAAAGGGAAAAAAAAAAAAGAAAGAAAAGAGGAAAAATGATGGGAAAAATTCTAGAAAAATCCTGAAAAATAGGAAATTATGTTTCGGTGATATCCCAAAGATTTTGGTGAGAAAAACGACTCGGGCACGCTTTTCGAGAATATTGCACACAAATCGAGAAAATCGGAGATGCTAAGTTAAGATGAGTAAAATTCTCTAGAAAATTTTAGAAACTTCAAAATATTATTTTATGAATTGTCGTAGTGAAATATTTGAGAAAATATTTCTAGAAATATTTAATTTGGAATTATTGAGGAAAAATAAGAAGAAATAGAGAGAAAATTAAATAAAATGCCAGAAATTATGAAAAAATAGGATTTAATATTTATTCAAATACTTATGGTGATTAGGATGCTTTGAGGTCAAAGTTGAGGTGTCTGGTGCGAATTTTGATGTTGACACGCAAATTGAGGCAAGGCACGAATTTTGAGGTAGCCCGATAAGCTCTAAAAGGTAAGTGGTACTTCCTCGAAAATGTTTTCATCATATTGACATGCCCTGATATGTATCCATCACATAGAATGCATCCATGACATGATTATGAAATGCATAAATACACGTTAATGTCATTGATCACACGGATATGAGGTCGTAGGGAGTACGAACTGGCACCGCTGCCTTACCAAAGGTGCACCCATACACCCCGGCTTCGAAAGAGGTGGCCGCTAAAATGGTAGGTAGCATGAGGGGTGCAGTTGACACATACGATGAAAGACATTGCATACACTCATGACATAGCATTATGTACCCTTACTTAGATGGTTCATCATCTAACTTGGGTTCGCCCCTGGAACATTCAACGTTCCAGTCGAGACTTGCAGTGATGTTAATGAGGTTGAAGATGTGTAATGACGCGAGAGGTCAAGAAACGAGGAAATGAGCCATGCCATGTTGTAATATGAATAGTTTAAGAATTATGTACATTGTATTTATTGTCAGACGCTTATGAATTAACTTTATAATAAATGTCATGTCCAGTTATTATTATATGCATTACCGTAAGCAGGTTCGATTCAGCTTCCACTTTGTAAATTGTATTTATTTCTGGTGTGTAAATTAAACACTAGATAGGCCTTAGAAAATTTTGGATGCATCGTAGTTTAAAAAAAAAATAAGACCCAATTTTCCTAAGGTATAACACGCCCGAGAAAGCGGGCTGTTACACCTCCTCCATTGCAATCATCCAGTGAGAATCTTTCTTGGCTTCATAAAAGCTTTCAAGCTCTAACAAGGTTAAATTGCAACGGTTATAAATATCTGTCAGCATTCTTATACCTTTAACAGGAAAATCATCAGTGTTGTCATCTTCCATTGATGGTTGTTCATTTGGTAGAGGTGGTGTAAAATTCTTTCCTTCTTCTTCATTCCAGTTCCAGTGTTGATGCTCTTTAAATTGCACATCTCTCGTCACCTCAATTTTGTTTGTTTAGGATGATACACCCTATATGCTTTGGAAACATTACTGTACCCAATGAGAATGCCTGGTTCAGCCCTCCTATCAAGCTTGTCCCTCTTAACCTGTTGAACATAAGAGAAACAAACACATCCAAACACTTTTAGGTTTTGCAAAAAAGGTTTATAACCATACCAGGCCTCAAAAGGTGTTCTCCCTTGCATAGCCTTAGTAGGAAGCCTATTCAGCAAAAACACTGAAGTGCTGGCTGCTTCAGCCCAAAATTTCTTTGGTAATCCTTTCTCATGCATCAAACACCGAGCCATGTTCATGATTGTTCTATTCTTCCTCTCACTTACACCATTCTATTGTGGAGAATAAGGTGTAGTAAGCTGATGTTCAATGCCAGTTGTTTCACAAAAATTATTGAACTGGTCTGAGGTATACTCAGTCCCATTATCAGACCTTAGCATCTGAATTTTACACCCACTTTGATTCTCTATCCATGTCTTAAATCTCCAGAAAATACCAGCTACCTCAGACTTGAATTTCATAAAATAAATCCAACTAAATCTAGTTAGATCATCTATGAAAACAATGTAATACTTGCTTCCATTTAGAGATACCTCTGGTTTTGGTCCACTAAGATCAGTGTGGATGAGTTGCAATCTCTGTTTTGCTCTCCACGAGGCTGCTTTGAATGGAAGTCTTGTTTGCTTCCCATAGTGGCAAGCCTTACAAACTGTCAACTCTTTATCCAGCAGTGGCAGACCTTGCACTAAATTCTTTTTGCTCATTTGAAACACAGCTTCATGATGGTAGTGCCCCAACCTTTTATGCCACAATTCAGTAGTGCTGATTGTGGCTATTTGAGCCACTTGCACATAATTCACTGGATTTAAAGGAAAGCATTTGCCTCTCATCTTTACTCTGAATAATTTCTGCCCCTTAGCATCAAGTATCAAGCACATCTTGTCTTCAAATAAAACCTTAAGGCCTTTTTCAAGTAGCTGACCAACACTTAGTAGCTTATGGCTCACATCAGGTACATAAAGAACATTTGAGATCATTTTTGTACCTGCACTAGTGTCTATGGCTATAGTGTCTTCTCCCTTGACTGCCATATAATCACCATTCCCAATTTTGACTTTAGTAGACTCAGATTTGTCAAGCACTTTGAACAACTCACGGTTACTTGTCATATGATTTGAACAAGCACTATCAACCAACCAACTTTCATCCGAACTTTTTGTTGCAAAACCTGCTGCAACAAATAGCTGCTCCTCTTGTTGTTGGTCTGCTACCTTTGCTTCTACAACTTGTTGAGACTTATTCTTGCAAAACTTTGCAATATGCCCCAATTGTTTACACTTGTGACACTGCACATCCGGCCGTTTCCAACATCTATATGGCGGATGACCCTTCTTTCCACAGTGTTGGCATGAAGGATACTCTTTCTTCCCACTGCTACTTGCTTTCCCATTATCTGCATCAACTTCTTTCTTCCCCTGCTTCTTTCCTTTGTCACTTTGCTTTTGTTGAGACTTTACATACAATGCTCCCTCTGTAGTTCCTTCTTGCCTCATAGATCTTCTTTGCTCTTGTACTTGAAAAGCACTCAAGAGTTCTGTTAAGCTTAACTTTGACAGATCCTTTGTATTTTCTAAGGCTGAAATTGTTGTCTCAAACCTTTCAAGGACTGAAACCAGCAACTTTTGGACAAGCCTTGTGTCTGTAAATTCTCCTCCCAGTAATCTCACTTTGTTTGCAATCTCTAGAAGTCTATCAGAGTACTCTGATTCCTTCATTCGTTGCAGCTCAAAGTCTCTGATTAAATTCAACATCTGCATCCCTTTGATCTTCTCATCTCCTTCATACTCCTCCTTGAGAAAATCCCAGATTTCTTTTGCTGTCTTCAGAGTCATGATTCTTGTGAAAACTGCTGGGGAAACAACAGAGAATAGGCATGACTTTGCCTTTGATTTCCTCTGCTTTTTCTCCTTGTGATTCCTAAGTTGTGCAACTGTAGGATTGTCCGGTAATGGAGGAACTTCGTAATCTTCCTCAACCACCTCCCAGAGATCATTTGCATTTAGAAAAGCCTCCATCCTAACAGCCCAAATCTGATAGTTTGTTCCTTGAAACACCGGCGGTGCTATAGCAGTGAATGGTGCTTCAGATTGCATGATGATTAGGCTGAATAGGAAAAACTAATGAAAAATAGCTTGATAGTATCAAACTCTCTTTCAATCTCACAGGCTCCTCAAGAATATTAGCTCTGATACCAATTTGTTGGTTTCGTAAAGAATTGAGCTAAGAATAGATAGCAGAACATATAGCAAAAGAAGAAAAAAGATAGAGGAATTTCAGCTGAAACTTAAAAGCATGGAACGGAAGAAGATTTCCTTTCTTATTGAGTTCAAAAAGATTGTTTAAATACACAAATCATCCTTATCTAACAATCTATTCAAATACGTCCTCAACTATAGGAGATAATTATCAAAACAAACTGCAGCTAAGACTAATTAAATAATTCAAAAACATAGGGTAAACTTTATGAGTTTTAAATTAATCCTTATATGCTAAATTTTCTCTAACAAACCAGCTAAGAGATAGCTTTGAAAGCTTTCTATTTGAACCTGTTTCAGCAGCTTATTAGCTGTCGAGGCATTCTTTCACAACAAATTCTGAAAGGTCATTAAATTCTTGCTTTGCCAGTTAAATATGGATTTCAATTGGTTGTGAAACACAACAATATGGTATCCTCATATAGTTTGGTGAATACGAACTAAAGTTTATTAATTTCTTTGTTTATTTATTTTTGGACATAACAGAGTGACATTGATTTTGTAGACTCACAGATATATGAAGTGTGACTTTGGTTTTTATAAGTGCAACAAAGAAGGACCCCTGCATTAGCGCTGCCGTTAATTGCTTCCCATTCTTGAATCACCGACGATCCAAAAGAACGGCACTAGCATCGCCGTCAATCGCTTCCTATTCTTGAACCGCTGACGAACCAAAAGAATGACACCGACACTGCTTCCAATCTTGGAGCCACTGTCAATCGCTTCAATTTGTTTTTCTTTTGGATTTCTGTTTCTTTTAATTCTCAATCAAAATTGTTTTTCTTAGATCTTATTTAATTGATTGCAACTCCTAGCTAGTTAGGAACTTTAATTTTATATTGTCTGAGAGCTTGTTCATTCTTTCCAACTTTGTTGTGCTACATATAAATAAATAATATGTAATAATTGTTTGATTAATGGTTCTGATTACTTTCCTTCAATATTTCTACCTACCTGCTGGATTCTTCGCTATCTCAAAAATCATTTTTGCAGCCATTACAATACTTTCAACCCAAGACCAAGCATTTTACTAAAATTAGAAGGTAAAAAGCAAAACATGCATTATTGTCAACAAGGCTAGCAAATATTACTATCAGCAACTTCTACTTTTCATTGAATCCGACGTAAACCAAAAACTAGGTCACAAATGACTTATGGGTTAGAATCAATTAGAATAATCTTGATATATATTTTTATATAGGGCAATAACCTTATAAGCTTGATCAAGTTTTTGTAAAATTTTTAAAATCCACTATACTATAAATTTAGAGAGGGGCATCAAATATGTAATGTAATCATATATATAATAATTGAAACCTTTGGAGCTCAATTTACACAGATAAATAAGAAATAAACATGACAAATATTGTAAAAGAGCTGGGCCCAAAATGAACAAAAAAACCACTCTGAAAATATGACAAATTGCTCAAACTCAGCTCAACCACTAGAAAGGCATGATCTTCGAGCTTGCAACCGTTGGGCTTGTGCAGCCACTGGCAACCGTCGAGAGTCATGGCCATTGAGAGAGAGAAAAGAAGGGGAAAGGTACATGGTGTGTGAAGAAACAGGGGACTCGTTTGTTGCTGTTGTTGGTGTTGAGATCTTCATTTGACCAGGCATCAATGAAATCCCTTGAAGTTTTGATTTGGGGCTGGAGGTGGACGCTATGCACCAAGGAGCTAGAGGCTTCACGCGATGGAGAGACAGCGAGGCTTCGCAAGTCGGAGGCGGAGGCTTCGCGTGGTGGAGAGGGAGAGAGAGACCGAGAGAGGGGCTTCGCACGCTGGAGATGTCAGATCCAGACCAGACGAAAGAGAGGCCAGCGGTGTTGGGGATGCTGGAGATGATGGTCGTTGCTGGCAGTTGCTAGAGAAGCCGACGTGACGACTAGAGGAAGCTGGCCAATGCTGGAAAAGGCGACGCGGCGAAAGAGGCAATAGGGAACCGACGATTGCTGGACAAGGCAACGCGGCGGTGAAGGCGAGATGGATCTGACAGTTGCTGGAGGCGTGACGACGAAGGTGAAGAGACAGAGAGAGGGGGAGGTCGAGAGAGAAAGAGAATGAGAGGGAACATACAGAAAGAGGGGGAGGGAGATAGTGGGAGGGAAGAGACAGAGAGAGGGGGAAGGAGAGAGAGAGAAGGGGGGAGGGAATTTGTGGGTCTCCCAATTTGAGCGGGGATTCAAAATAATCGGGCAAAGAATTAGTCTTCAAATTCTCCCAAGAATTTGGTTTAAATATCTCGAGTATCTCAGATTGTCAACCACATTGTCGGCCAAATTGACCGTCTAGCATTATCCCGCAGATAGATACACGGATGTTGGCGCCTCCTTTTGGCCATCGATAAAGGCGAGTGCAGTGGGCCGGCGCCGGGAAGGAAGAAGATTGATTGGGCAGTGGGCGGGCGCTATATGATCAAAGGGATACGGCGTGCACTCATCCGTGCTATCAAACGGGTCCGAAGTTGATGTTTGCCACCTCCTTCCGTACGCTACTGAGAAAGCTCGACACCATTTTGTGTGTCCTAGTTCCATTTCCTTTCCGTCTAAACGACCGCTCCCTCAGTTTTAGCTGCCTTTTGAACTCCTGTTCTTCTCTCTCAGACCTTGAACGAATCCACGCTCTCATTCTCGTAAATGGGTCCCACCGTAACCTTCTGTTATCGACTAAACTCATCACCTTGGCTTCTTCTTTATCTCCTTCGATGGACTATGCCCGCAAACTGTTTGATTTACTGCCTGACAGGGATGTGTTCATCTGGAACACCGTGATTCGGGGTTATGCTAATCTGGGTCCTTGTGAAGATGCGATAGATTTATTCAGAGACATGCATCAAGCTGGAATGTTGCCCGACAGCTAGACTTTTCCTGCCGTTGTTCGATCTTGTGCTGTCCTCGCAGCTCTGAGGGAAGGGCGACAAGTCCACTGTAACATAGTTAAGACTGGGTTTAATTTGGATGTTTTTACGTAGAGTTCTTTGGTTACAATGTACTCTCAGAGTGGTGAAATTTTGTGTTCCGAATTAGTTTTTGGTGAAATCGAGGTCAGGAACATAGTTTCTTGGACTTCAATGATTGCGGGGTATGTACAAAATGGATTTTTTGAACGAGACTTGGGTACTTTTCAACAGATGGTAGCACTAGGGACTCAACCGAATGCAGTTACACTTGTGAGTATTCTTCCTGCCTGCGCTCATTTGGAGTTTTTGACCTTGGGAAAGTTGTTCATGGTTATGCTGTTAAATTGGGGGTGGATTCTATTATTTCACTAGCTAACGCTTTGATTGCTTTGTATGGTGACTCTGGAAATGTTGATACTGCCAGATCTTTGTTCGGTAAGATGTCAGTCCGAAATTAACCTGGTGTCATGGAATGCCACGTTTGCTGCTTATGAGCAGAACAGTGATGGTGAAAATGCTATTAAGCTCTTCCGTAGAATGCAAGCTCAAAAGGTAGAATTTGATTACATCACTATGGTTAGTGTTATATCAGCTTGTGCTAATCTGGGCTCACTCAATAAAGGGAAATGGATACATGATATTGTGAGAAGCAAAGGTCTTGAAACCAACACTTCAATTGCAAATGCTTTAATTGACATGTATGCAAAATCTGGTAACCTGGATTTGGTGAGGGATGTTTTCAATAGGTTGCCATATAAAAGTGTTGTGTCATGGACTTCAATTATAGGAGCTTGTGCATCCCATGGGCATGTGGATGAAGCTCTGGATCTCTTCTCAGAGATGAAAAAAGAAGTAAGCCCAAATAGCTTTACCTTCATTGCTGTCTTGACAGCTTGTAGACATTCCGGTTTAGTAGAAGAAGGAAGGAATCACTTTGAGAGCATGACAAAAGAGTACTCAATAATGCCTCGTTTAGAGCACTGTGTTTGTGTAGTGGATCTTCTTGGTAGAGTATGCCAACTTGTGGAGGCTTTTGAGTTTATTGAGAACATGCCAGTTGAGCCAGATGCTAGTGTTTGGGGAGCTCTACTCAGTGCTTGCAGAATCCATGGTAATGTTGAGCTAGCTGAGCTTGTTGCCGAAAAATGGTATCATTTTGATCCACAGACGGTTAGGTCCTGTGCCCTTATGGCAAATATCTATGCTGAAGCTGGTAAGTGGGATGATGTAACAAGACTGAGAGAGTTGATGGAAGAGAAAGAGTTGAAAAAGATTCCTGGCCATAGTATGGTGGAGATAGATCTAAGATTTCATACATTTTTATCAGGTTCAAAATCACGGCGTCCCTAAGGGGCACATTTAATCGCATTAATCACAAAAACTGTAGTTCATGCTTCATAATCATGGTATTCCTAAGAGCATATTATTGCATTAATCTCAAACAGTGCACTTCAAGCATTGCTCAATGCTAATATGCTCGTATTATGCTAGAAGCACTCTTGTCCTGGTAAAAATACAATAAGAATTCTCCTTTGCATATTTCTAAATATGGATACCTGCCTCTTGTGTGGGAAGATAGGAAAGCTGCTCGCCAAAAAGATTGACCTAGCTTAGTGGATTGACTTGTACTCTACACGAGAATTGAGAAGGATGTCAAAGGAATGTTATTCTGATGGTCATGTTTTTGGAGAATATATATATTTATATATTGGAGGGGAAAAATTCTGGTTGCTGGTGGCTAAATACTTGAAGTGGCAATAGCCAGTAAACTGTCAAACAAGTGGAGATTTCTAAGTTCGTCCTAACGATGATTCTCTGTATCTGTATTGCTGAATAACATCAGAAAGTTGCTGCCTCAGAAGATTGAACTGGCTGAATCAGTTGACTTACTCTTTATTCAAGAATTGAGGTATGGCCTGATGAATGTTATCCTGAATCGCGATGGTCAAGATGAAGTTGTACAAAACATTTATTCCGAGGAGCAAAATTCCTGTTGCTGGCGGCTACATACAATAGCCAGTTAAGATGTCAATCAAGTGAAGAATTTTTAGTCTTTTTTGGTGTCTCAAAGATGATTCTCTGTGCTATCATTCATAGGATATTGTGGAATTTTATGATGTATTTTTTTTATAGTTTTCAGAGCTACAAAAACTTGTAGCCAAAATTTGGGCAGCTAAAAAAATATAATCACATAATTATTTCCTTTATTACACCAGGTATGTCCAGCCAGGGGTGCTAGAACACCATTGTGTGTAAATAAAAATACAACACCAAATAAGTTGTTCCAGTTGTGCTGAAGCTGAGAATGCAGTATTCCTTCTTCCTGGATGAGATATAATTTGATCTTGATTTAACTAGCTTCTGTCTTCTAGGTGGTTTCAGATCACCCATACCTTACAACTTCTATTCATTAGTTCAAGGCATATTTTACTCTTTATTGGATATAGTGGTTTTTCTTTCTTATTTTGAGATGAGTAGAAAATAAAAGTATTTTCCTTTTTAAAAAAAAATTAAGAATATGACAAAAACCATTTTGTTATACATCCTTCAATGTTTGGAGCAATCTGGTTTTTGCTACATTTGTTTTAATTGGAATATTAATCTGCCCATGTTCAGGAATCTGGACCTTTAGAACTTGTTCTTTAGAAGTTATAACAGGAATATAAATCTTGTCAAATCTTTTTTCTGTAACACTTCTAATAATTAATGCATCAGATAGTTTTTTCTTCATAAATTATACTTTCCAGCAATTTGTTTGCGCTTGTATGATATCTTCTGAATTTACATTTAACTTGTTCTACATTTCTTAACAATCTATGGTGCAACTTTAATTTGATTTTTTTTACACTTGATACACATTGCCACTCCATCTATATTACACTCTTAGTGTCACCATTTTTCCTTCACATTATCTCCTATCTTCATGCAGGGGACTTTACATAGTTTTATGTCTCTTTTCAGTTTTTTTTTTTTTTCTCAATACATAATTCTCTCATATGTCAGAATTTATTCATATCCAATGATCCAACTATTTATCTTCCTGAAAACTTAAATAAATAAATATGCATTGATTCTTCAAAAGGTGAAGTCCCTCACCTTAAGGGCCCCTTCTCCGCCGACCCCACAGAGAAGAGAGGAGATTAATCATAGAACCCAACGGCCAATTAAGGATCGAACACGGAACCCCTCACCGACTATATAGCGGCTACAATCCAAGCCTTTTCAGCTCGTGTCCACCTCCAACCGTTGGGCTATGCCCACAGAGGCTACTTTGGTTCTTCTACTGAATTTGTGTAGTTGACCCCATCTAACAGAAATAAGGGTTAATAGGTTTTTATTTTTTATTTCTAGAGAAGAAAAACAAAATTGCACTTGAGGTCAATTCCCTTGTTATGCATAAATTGCCTGCAGGTATTGGTTGGAATTTTTATTTGTGGATGACAACAGTTGGACCTGCCCAAACGCTAATATGTATTAGCTTTTTCTTCCTTTCTCTCGTTTCTGAAAGCTGTCCTTTGTTCATTCAGTATCTGCCTTCTGATTTCTGGTATGCTTTCACAAATCTTAACTAATATGAGTACAAGAAGAAGGCTTAGCCGCTTTCATAAATGTATATATATTCTCCGGCCAAGACAATTGTGATATTTGAACAATTATGAATATGTATATATGAAGTAATAATTTCTCATATAGGATATAGGACATAAGATAATATTAAGTTTAGGTACTGTGAGATGTTTCATCAGATTGAAACTAAAGACTCTCTTATGAATATTTTGCTCCTATTTTTCCTCAATTATACCTTGCAGGCCACATGGCCCATTTTATTATACAAAACTCTACTCTGATATGAGAGGTTATACTCATACTTAGGGTATTGGTTTACCCATCATGCTCGAGTGAGAGATGTAGATACATGTCATAATTAATATTAAAAAATGATCAAGATGAGTGAATCTAAATCAGGATTAAAACAAGATGAGATGAGTCTCATCCTAAAATAAAATATCTCTAAGTGAGATAATTTGATTCTTAAATGAAATTATTTCCAAGTGAGATAATTTTAGAATTTGAATTCTAATTGATTTTCATCTCATAAACCTTATCAGATAAGATTTTCTTCTCTATGAATAAAGATCCTAACATAAGGTTTGAAACATACAAAAATTCACTGAGTATCATATATTATGAGTGTTTTCATTAGAAGAGTGAGTATTTGAGTTGCGAGTAGTGTGCACTTTTCATCTTGTGAGTGTGCATCTGATCTAAAAGTCCGATGAGGTTTGTGGCAAAACAAATTTTAAATATTTGAAATTTTTCACTTCTAATTAGGTATGTATCTTTATGATATTTACTATTTATGTATAAATTAACTAACATTTCATAGTATACGTACAGACTAACATGAAGCCATACAAATTTCATGATCTTGTTTATGTTTAATGTCAATGAAACGTAGAAATTTTCGATTACAAAACAGACCCAACCTTATCAATGCCCCCAGCCAAACAGTGACCATATCTAATGGAGTAGGAGGTATACTAGGACTATTTGCCAAAAATGGTACCATATGTGGAATTGATTAGATTCAAGAGGAGGGGGAACTGCAAGAACGTGAAAATATAGATTGGAACACTAGCTACTGCTGTTGCAGGAATTAGTATCCTTTCCTTGTATTTGCCCACCACAAGATAGAGAGTAGCAGTGAAGGCTACCATCATAGTTGTTATGGAGAGAAACAAGGTGACAAGACCAATTATCAGCCTCTTGGGAAGAACATAAAGAAAATCGCTTTCATCATAGCGTGAAGTCAGGATGGACAAGAACATCAATAGAGAAGTGGCGGATGTGAATAAAGATAATGCATTTGAAATGGTAAAGATGATGAATGCACTTTCTATAGAGAAAATCGAGAGGCCAGTATTGTCGTCATTGCCGCCAGGACCAGTGATTGCAGCTGCAAATGCTATAGTGGTAATCAGGGATGCCACAATTGTGCATGAATTTGCTGCAGCTTTCATCCATTTCTCTCCTCCACGTACTAGGTCCTTGTGTGCTTTAGTAAATAGCTCTGCAGGAGTTTGTCTCTCTTTGTTTTCCCACCGTCTATATTTGGGTGGCATAAATTTCTCGACTTCCTGAATGAAAAGCGTAATTAAAAAGTGTTTTATCTTCTTTCATCATCAGTAAGCTCAAATTTAAGATTCTAAGTCATGCTTTCCTAAATAATCATTAAACCAAATTGAAATGAGTTAATTACCTTATACCATTGCAACTCACGTTGCATTTGAAGTGCTGCACCAGGAATACAATTAAGTCAAGAATTAATGCGGTAATTAAATTTCAGCCAAAATCAATTGTTACAACTAATTAAACTAGAAATTAATCCGTGTGTATGTTGAATTAATAACGTTACCTAAGAACGCCAAGACTTTGTAAAGCATGGCTTGGAATCTTTGGCTCACTGCAAGTTATCATCAAAGAAATTAAATCAATTAGGAAAACTAATTTATCTGAGCAGAATTTGAAACGTGCCCTTGCACAAACTAGTTTAATTTTTTGTACAATTAAACCTGGAATGTAGAAACTTCGCACAAAAGTTTGAGCCAAATTATGTTTTGGTACTGGGTTCTGAATGTCTGTTCTGCTACCTTCTTTAGCATACTTGTCCAACTTCACTGGAACACCTTGAATAAAAGCACATAATTTAATTAAGCTCCTTGCACAAACAGCTGAAAGAAGAGGATTTATTGAAAAAGTGATATATCCTTACAAGAATAAATAGCATTTTCCCAAAAGGATAAATGACTCCCACTTTTGAACGCCGACACGTTCCAAGCAGTTGCTGATAAAACAGCATAACCATCGGGCAGTTGTAATTTTGCGAGTTCGGGATACCGATCAATCAATTTTAGGGCCTCGTCTACTTGATTAAACAAATTAAATTAACAAGCATTACAAGAGATATGATATATATATATAGTTAAACAAATAAATTAGTTGTAAGAGTAACATTATATATTTATTTGTTTGACTATTTATTTATATATATATATATATACACACACAAATAGATAGATGCATGTGAGAGTACTGTTGTAGGTTCTCACCGTAGTATCCGGAAAATATTACTTGTCTAACAAGGTGAACCCCGGATTCACCTGCAAAGGGCCTAACACCATCATTCTCGTCTTGAGTCTTTGACAACAAGTATTTGAAAGTATCCTTGTGATCAAATTGGGCGGCCATGTGGACCGGTAGATTCCTCTCGTCGTCCCGAATATACAACAATCGGGGATGTTTTTCCACCAGAATAGCCGCAGCACGCGTGTTACCATCAGCAGCAGCGTAGATAAGTACAGTTTCGCCAGAAACATTTTTATGTTCGAGGTCCTCAATTGTCATTTCTTCCACCAAATTCTTCACGAAATCGATTGCCTTGTTTCCTTCTGCATCAATTGCTACGTGCAGGGCATTCTCCTCGTCCGAGTTGATATTGGCAGTGACTGCTTTTTGGTTTTTCTCGAAGAATTTCTTGGCCTTCTCCCAATCGCCTTCCACAGCAGCTTTGTGCAATGCTATGTATTTACAGTACTCATCCTTCTTGTCATCTGCATTTTTGTGTTCATGGGGATCAAATAATATTTTAAAGTTTTTTTATAGGAAAAATGATTCTTTTTTCTTTCTTGGGGTAATTAAACTGCATCGTCATTTTGTAGTGTCTAACCAAAGAATAAAGTAATAAAGAAAAATTCTTAACTTGTTGGGATAATTAATTAATTGTTAGGAATAAAGTAAAACAAAGAATTTAGATACAACAAATTTAACATGAGAAACAATGAATAGAAAACCAACACCAACGGAGTTTAATTTGAATATTAGGTATAGAAATCCTATCTAAGATCATTTTGATAATGATACATGAATAATAAACACCAAATCAATTAGAGTTAATTGGGTATATATGTTAATTGATTAGTATGTAATCATGACAATTAGAAACAAAATAACTTATATGACTTTGTTCATTGGGAACATACTTATTGATCTCCTTTTCTCATACTTATCGTGGTAACATCAATCATATCTTGCTATTACTTTTGTAGGGTATAAAGAAAACTTAATTTATATATATGGTGATATTATAAAATTCTTTCATTACAAACTATAATAAAATAAGAATTCGTCTATCCTCGTCATTTATCTTAAATAAAGTAATATATTATATACTAAATAATTAGATCATTGTTATCAAAAATCTATTTGTAATTGGGAAAACTATGCATATTTAAATTGACAATCTTATCTCATTAAAGACAATTAATAGTAATATTCACAGTTAACATTGAAATCATATTTCTAAAATTGTCTACGTTCTTTGTTTTTGCTTAGTATTTTCCACATTCTTCAAATTGATGAAAATGTACCTTGAATGGGATTCCCTTCACTGTAGTCTTGGTCAGCTACAAAAATTAAGAAAGGTAATCAATAATTAAGGAGAAAATCCATGATGCTGCAAATTAATTAACCAACTAATTTTTAATAACTTGAGAACTTAATGACTTTGAGAATTTAGATACAACAAATTTAACATGAGAAACATTTAATAGAAAACTAAAGCTAACGGAGTTTAATTTGAATGAGGTATAGAAATCTTATCTAAGATCATTTTGATAATGATACATGAATAATAAACACCAAATCAATTAGAGTTAATTTAGTATCTTAATCGATTTGTATGTAATCATGACAATTAGAAACAAAATAACATGTATGACTTTTTCCATTGGGAACTAGATGTTGATCTCCTTTTCTTGGGATTACTGTCCTTGTGCGGTCCCTCGCCGCTTATGCTCTCGATTTCGACAAAGGAGGTAAATTGCAGGTGGAGCCTTTACCTTACTACACAGAGCAAGAAATTGAATCCATGATCTACTGGTGCAAATCTCATCTTATCGTTGCCCAACCACTTGACCTGTACCATGGGAGAATTGATATCCGTTTTTCATCCTTATCGTGGTGGCATCAATTATATATTGCAATTACTTTTGTAGGGTATAAAGAAAACTTAATTTATATCTATGGTGATATCATAAAATTCTTCCATTACAAACTACAATAGAATAAGGATTGGTCTATCCTCATCATTTATCTTAAATAAAGTAATATATTATATGCTAAATAATTAGATCATTGTTATATATCAAAAATCTATTTGTAATTGACAAAACTATACATAAACATAAGCATTTATGCACATATTGATAATGTCATGTATATTATCTGTGACATGCATTGGACGTATTTCTCAGAATGTTGTTTGACTTGGCCGTCGGAGGGCCCACTCGAGGAATTCCCCTGTGTGGCCTTCTAAGTGTTGTTGTGCCCACAAGCTAAATCCTGGACAGCTTGCCTTTATCCTTAGAAGACCAATCTATCGAAGACCCCATCAGAGTCCCACATCGTTTGTCACACGAAGACCCCTCTGAGTACCCCGCAGAGAAGATTCTGGAGACTATTCCAAGCCTAAGCCTCGTTGAATCCTAATTCTGACCCAATCCGAATCCTTTGAAGCCTCACTAATGATACCCTGGACCCTTGACATTGATGGATACTTTTGCTCAAGTAGATTTCTAGATAAATAAATATTATTGTTGTAACTTGGCAACAACAATTGGTGTCGTCTATGGGAAACACAACGAAAATTCAAACAAAATATCCCATCAATGGCAAGCACCAAAGGCAATCAACGAAGTATATTTCAAGGCGTTGAAATTCGCCATTTTGCACGAGACTCGCAAAATCCAATGGATGCACATTAGCTTCCACCCAACTTTTAACGACAAGGGAGCCTTCAATCAACTCCATTTGACACCCAGGAACAAGTGGGAGCCCTACCACCTCTGTCAGGTTTTCAACACCTGGAATATCAACATGAACTTCACAATCAACCAGACCCTTCATAGCAGGCTCATAATACTGTCCATTTAGCATATTATGAAACGTTGCAACAAAAACATATCGAAGGAATGCAAGTCTTACAAGACATGGTTGGATTACTCCAAAGTATGGTCCCTAGTACAACATTGCCGGCAACAGCCAGAAGATTTATGCATCACCAAGGAGAACTCAACAAAAAGATAAAGAGATTGATTCATATCAAGAAGCTACGTCTGACACCCACTCTCGATCCTCACCCCATCAAGAAAATTACTTAAAAACTCCATCGAGAAACCTTAATGCCTTTGTACGACTAACATTGGGGCGTAAGTTGAACTACCAAAAAGAGATAGGTGATACGTGAAACTCGAAATGCAAAAGACAACCAAACGCCGTGGCTAGTATGCCCACAAAAGGAAAGCAAAGTCCCGCTAGGAATTCATCACCAAAAAATAGAGGGGCTGACAAAAATAAGACTACAATGAGTATGCGAGATGACATGAAAAAAGCGATAGAAGAAATGCTGGAATAAAAAAAATTAATCCTGACTACTGAGGAACAGCCCTGAAAGAAGTCCCCATTCACCTAAAACATATTGGGGAAACCACTGCCCAAAAAATTTAAAATGCCACAAATTATCCCTTATACTGGTAAAGATGACCCCGAATATCATGTTGAAAATTATGAATCACTAATGGTACTTCATGGATGGGAAGACAAAATCATGTGTCGAGTATTTTTTCTAACTTTAGCGGGGCATGCACAGACCTGGTTCAAGGGATTACTTGATGGGTCCATTTCATCATTTGCGTAGTTAAGAACATACTACAAGAAAAATCAATTTTAGTGACGGGTTTTGTGACGGGGATGCTCCCGTCACTAATTTGTGACGGGTTTAGTGATGGAAAGCCGTCACTAAAGTGGTTTAGTGACGGTCTGAAATTACCGTCACAAAATTGTGACGGAATATCTATTTCCGTCTCAAATCTATGACGGGATAGTGTATCCCGTCACAAAATAGTGACAAAAAATAATCTCCCGTCGCAAATCAGCGACGGGAGTGAGGTTTCCCGTCGCAGAACTGCGACGAGACTGATGTTCCGTCGCAGTTCTACGATGGGACTGATGCCCCGTCGCAGAATTGCGACGGGACATGTCAGTCCCGTCACAGTTCTGCGACGGGGGCTGACGCCCCGTCATAGAATTGCGACGGGACATGTCAGTCCCGTCGCAGTTCTGCGACGGGACTGACATGTCCCGTCGCAGTCGTTCCTTTAAAATAACCCCCGCCCCCTTTCCCTCCAACTCTTTCTCCACACCTTTGAACGCCCCCTCCCTTTCTCTCACTGTCTCGATTTTTCTTTTTCTTCACAGTTTCCTTGGTTCTTCTTCTTCTTCTTCACAGTCTCTTTGTCTCCTTGGTTCTTCACAGTCTTCTTGGTTCTTCTTCTTCTTCAGTTATCTTCGGTGCTCTCAAGCTAAGTATTTTATGTTTTTTATTGTTTTAGTTTTAATTATATTTTGTTAGTTTAATTATAATTTATTTGTGTTAGTTTAGTTGTAGTTATTTTATTTTTGTGTTAGTTTAGCAGTTTATTTTTATATTAATTAGTTTAGTTTTAGTTTAATTGTTTTTATTATTTGTAATGCTTAATTAAATAATTAAACTACAACTAATTAATTATTTAGTTATTTTGATATGTAATAATTGGACTAGGAAACTCGTGCATGTGTAAATAATGTTTATTTTTTTATTTTTAAGTTTATATATATTTTTAATGAAAAATACTATAATTTTAAATAAAATACGTAAAAAATTATATACTAAAAATAAACTTACTATTTAAGAAAGCATATATTTTAAGAAACTTAATATTTTCTAAAAATATTAAGTTTATATACTAAAAATATTTTCTTAATATTTTAAGTTTATATACTAAAAATATATACTAAAAATAAACTTAATAAATATTTTAAGTTTATATACTAAAAATAAACTTAATATTTTCTTATTGTCATAAGAAAATATTTAAGTGTATACATTAAAAAATTAAAAAAATTCTATTAAAAATATAAAAGAATTCTATTTAAAATATAAAAAATAAAAAATAATAAATAAAATTTTAATTAAAAATTTTAAAACTAACATATGAAATAAATTAGATAATTCTATTTAAAAAAAATAATGTTAAATTTGTTTTATTTTTAATGTGAATGTGGGTAATATTAATTTTATTTAATGTTATTTTTAATATTTTATTTAAATTTTTAAAAAAATTCTTGTTATTTTAAATTTTTTTATTCTTATAAAAGAAAATATTAATTTTAATTTTAATTTTAATAAATATAAATTTTAATTTTATAAATTTAAAAATTAAAAATATATTTTTTGAAATTAAAAATGTATTAATTTCATAAAAATATATTATTGATTTAAAATATTAATATTAATTTAATATTTTCTTCAAAATTATTATTTTTATTTAAAAAATATCTGCGACGAGCTGTCCCGTCTCAGATTGATCATATTAATTTTATTATTTTTAAATAAAATTATTTATTTAATATTATTTTTTTTATATTTAAGAATGTTTGTGACGGGTACTCCCGTCGCAGATCTGTGACGGGGGTACTACCCGTCACAGATTGTTCGTTTTAATTTTTTTTTTATTTTAAGAATGTTTGTGACGGGTAGTGTCTGTCACAGATCTGTGACGGGGCAGTACTTCCCGTTACAGATCTGTGACGGCTTGTCATGTCCGTCATAGATTTGTGACGGACAGTTCCCCGTCACAGATCTGTGACGGGCACTATTTCCCCGTCACAGATTTGTGACGGGTAGCACTTCCCCCGTCACAGATCTGTGACGAGTAGAACTGCCCCGTCACAGATCTGTGACGGGTGTCCCGTCACAAATCTGTGACGGAATTGCTATACCGTCACAGATCTGTGACGGGTAGCACTCCCTCCGTCACTAAAATTCTGTCACGCCTTCTTTAGTGACGGATTTTATCCCGTCACTAAACCCATCATAGAAAAATTTAGTGACGGATTTTTCCGTCACTAAAACTGATTTTTCTTGTAGTGATAATTCATTAAAGCCTTCGTAATTAGTAGTCAAAAAAAGAGGGATGCAATACATCTTATCAGCATTCGACATGGAGCCAAAGAGACTCTACGACAATATGTAGATAGATCTCGGAACGCCACCATTGAGATTTGAGACCTACCACTTGAAATGGAAATCTCTATTATGATGCAAGGGGCATGACAAATATCTTTCCAAGAGTCATTGTGTCATTGGACCCCCTAAAGTCCTTGGCGGATTTGTTTGTTAGACCAAACAGATACGTACTTCACAATGAAGTGATGAAAACAGTGGGAGGAGATGAAGATGGAGAACGAAAGAGAAAAAATCAAGAAAGTGAAGAAGACTTCAACAAGCGACATAAAATGGTACAGAGGTCGGATCCACCTAGACTCCAATTCAATCATTACACTCGCCTCACTCAGCCACAGTTTGCTATATTAGTGGCAGTGGAAAGGTCGGGGCTTATCAAGCCCTTGAAGAGAACTGATCGTCCTATGGGAAAGGATCAAGATGAATACTGCAGATATCATAGAACTCGTGGCCACTCTACTGATCAATGCAAGGAACTAAAAAATCAAATTCAAGTGCTTATTCAGGAATGACATTTGCGAAGATATGTATGAAAAGAAGAGAAGGATGATCGGGAGCCATAAAGAATGGAAGAAAGGCCTGAAGGGCAGGAGAACCATGATTAAAGACGACAAGAGAGAATGAGGGACTATAGACAAAATCCACCTCTCGAAAATGAGCCAATTCATCAAGCTATACGTGCTATATCAGGTGGCGAAACTTTGGATGATGACAACTTCACTTCTCGAAAGGCTTATGCCTATCTGTCTTGCCAAGTCAGTGCAGTAACGAAAACTAGAGAGAGTGAAGAACCCATTATGTTCACATCCGCTGACAGGGAAGACACAATCATCCGACGTGATGACCCAATGGTGATTTCAGCCATCATTACAAAACATCCTATCGGGAGAATTCTAGTGGACAGTGGCAGTTCGGTTAACCTTATTTATTGGAATTGCTTGAACAGATGCGAATTGCGCATGACCAGCTAAAAAATATCTCCTCTCCATTATACAACTTCAATGGGGAAACAGTTTTGGAAACAGGCTCAATTCGATTACCGATACTAGGCTCCGATCCTCAGAGCATACACAACAAGCTAATTTTGTGGTGATTAGAGCCACCTCGGCTACATAAAATGTGATCTTGGGTCGCCCATTACTCAATGACATGAAGGCTATCGTCTCCTCCTACTATCTATTGATGAAGTTTCCAACACCTCAGGGTGTGGGAGAAATTCGAGAAGATCAGCAAAGGGCAAGCGTTTGTTATGTGTCATCCGCAAAAGGGAAGAAGAATGAATGAACTTTACTCATTGCCAAACAAATTGTGTAAGAATAATTTTGAGTTGTATTGTTTCTTTTTCATATGAATTATCTACATTTGCAAGCCCAACGCTAGACTGTGGATACATGCGCTTTTAGTTGAACCACACTAATATTGTTTTCTTGTGCGGATGAATTATTATTATTATTGTGTCAGTTATTATTTGTCTACCTTATTACTCGAAATGAAAGGAAAAGATCAACCAAAAGTCCTTTTCCCATAGAAGGTCTCGTATCGTTTACATCCTGGCAACACGATGTACAAGATTAGCCCATTGTCCCGCTTAACGAATTGATAATGTGGTTCGCACAATCGTTCTGTCTACAAGATTGGCCCATTGTCCCGCTTAATAGCCTGACAATGTGGTTCACGTAATCGTTCCGTCTACGAGATTGGCCCATTGTCTCGCTTAACGACCCGATAATGTGGTTCGTACAATCGCTCCTTCTGCAAGATTGACCCATTGTCCCACCTAACGACTGAATGATGTGATTCGCACAATCTCTCCATCTACACGATTGGCCCATTGTCCCACTTAACGACCCGACAATGTGGTTAGCACAATCACTCTGTCTATAAGATTGGCCCATTGTCCCACCTAACGGTCCAATAATGTGGTTTGTACAATTATCTAGTTTCAACGATTGGTTCGTTGTCCAGTCTGATGACCCGACAACATGGTTTGACCAATCGTTCCATCAACAAGATCAGTACCCCCAATCGCGGACGTAGGGTCACATTGAACCACGAAAACAAAATATACTACGGACGTAGGGTTACGCTGAACTATGAAAACAAAATATACCGCGGACGTAGGGTTATACTAAACTATGTGAACAAAATAAGGTTATTCTTTATGATTGCGAATGTAAGACTACGCTGAACCACAAAAACAAAATATAACGCGAACGTAGGGTTACGCCGAACCACATGAACAAAATATGGTTATTCTCCACGAATGCAAATGTAGGGTTACGTCGAACAGTGTGAACAAAATATGGTTATTCTCCATGAATGCAGACATAAGGTTACGCCGAACTGCGTGAACAAAATATGGTTATTCTCCACGATCGCAGAAGTAGGGTTATGCCAAATCGTGTGAACAAAATGTAATTATTCCCTTCTAACGCGGATGTAGAATTATGTCGAACCGCGTGAACAAAATATGATTATTTTCTATGGTTGTGGATGTAGGGTGTTGCCGAACCACAAAAACAAAATATTGGTATTCTATTATTTGCAAAAAAAAGCGTTATGCCCGCAGTTTCGGTAAGCCTATATATGTGGAATTGGGGAGCCGCGACATTATGACAAAGAAAACTCGTTATCCTACTTATTTACAGATGTGTGAGAGAACAAAAAAACACAGAAGAATATGTATGATCACGAGAAATTCAAAAATATGATACCAATTGAGCTGGAGAAGTTATGAAAGAAAGACGAGATGTGTTCATTTAATTTGTGCGGCACAGTACTTCAGTCCAGGGAGCCCGGCCAAAAGAGTAGAGAGCAATTGATATGCCCACACAAAATAATAAAGAGACTAAGGGTTGGGTCCATAAACAAGAGCCAAAATCACCCGAAAAATGAAAGCCAAAAAATTTCCTCTCGGTATCAAACCGAGGGGCTTTCAGTTGAGAACCGAGAGTCTCTCGGTTCTATTGTGGACCAACCGAGATTGACTCGGTTGAACCTAGTGGGTCTCGGTTTCAAGTGAGAGGCCAACCGAGTCTAACTCGATTCTTAGCCCCGGGCTACCTTAAAATCCCGAGTGGAATATGTCGAGAATATGCCATTTGGGAAGCTTCAGATGGTTGCTACCTGTCCCCCAGGAAATCTGGGATGATTGCCACGTGTCCCACACTCCCTCCTCTATAAATAGGAGGCTTGCCTTTTCATGAAGGGGATTCAGTTTTTGGGAGGAGACAAGGACTCTATTTTGCTCTCAAGCATTTAAAGGGCCACTCGATTCTTAGAGGCCACTCGGTTCTTGGGCCAGTCGTTAGTCAAGGCCAGTCGATTCTTAGGCCACTCGGTTCTCAAGGTCAGCCGTTACTCAAGGCCACTCGGTTCTCAAGGCCAGTCGTTACTCAAGGCCACTCGGTTCTCAGGCCAGTTGTTACTCAAGGCCACTCGGTTATTTGAACAGTATTATTTATGAAAGAATAAATATTCACCAACAACTATTCATTAGCATAAGCATGAGCATTTATGCACATATCGATAATGTCATGCATATTATCTGTGACATGCATTGGATGTATTTCTCAAAATGTTGTTTGATTTGGCTGTCGGAGGGCCAACGCGGGGAATTCCCCCGCGTGGCCTTCTAAGTGTTGTTGTGCTCGCAGGCTAAATCTTGGACGACTTGCCTTTAGCCTTGGAAGACCAATCTATTGAAGACCCCATCAGGGTCCCACATCACTTGTCACACAAAGACTCTTTTGGGTACCTCAAAGAGAAGATTCTGGAGACTATTCCAAGCCTAGACCTTGTTGAATCCTAATTTTGACCCAATCCAGATCTTTTGAAGCCTCACTAGTGATACCCTAGACCCTTGACATTGATGGATATTTTCGCTCAGACAAATCCCTAGATAAATAAATATTATTGTTGTAACTTGACAACAATAAATAGAAAACTAACCCTAATGGAATTTAATTTGAATTAGGCATAGAAATCCTATCTAAGATCATTTTGATAATGATAAATGAATAATAAACACCAAATCAATTAGAGTTAATTGGGTTAATTGATTAGTATGTAATAATGACTATTCAAAATGAAATAACTTGTATGACTTTGTCCATTGGGAACTGGACATTCCTCCCCTTTTCTCACCCTTGTCATGGTGGCATCTATCATATTTTGCGATTACTTTTGTAGGGTATAAAGAAAATTTATATATATGGCGACATCATAAAATTCTTCCATTACAAATTATAATAGAATAAGGATTGGTCTATACTCGTCATTTGTCTTAAATGAAGTAATACGTTATATGCTAAATAATTAGATCATTATAATAAAAAATCTATTTATACTTTACTAAAACTATATATATTTAAACTGACAATCTTATCTCATTAAGGACAATTAATAATAATATTCACAGTTAACATTGAAATCAAATTTCTAAAATTGTCCACATTCTTTGTTTTTACTTAGTATTTTACACTCTTTAAATTGATAAAAATCTACCTTGAATGGGAAGCGGCCCTTGAGGGGAGAATTGGTTCGATATGTCACGCCTTGTGTAGTCTCGGTCAGCTACAAAAATTAAGGTAAACAATAATTAATTAAGAGAAATGCATGATGCTACAAATTGATTAACCAACTAATTATTAATGACTTGAGAGCTTAATTAATTACCAAGACGAGTGATCATCAAGTCTATGAAATCGCGCTCAGCATCATAATGAGTTTGTAATGAATTAGTTGATGCCATGCTTTATTACGTTGAAACAACCTACACTCTCATCAAAGCCATGTCTCTTAATTATGCATCTAATCAATTGGAAAAGTTTCTTTGAGTTTATGTCACATGGATATAGGGGTGTTCACGGTGCGGTTTGGCCGATCTGAACCATTTTCAGCAAGTCAAACCGCTAGTACGAATTTTTGATCAAATTAGACCGCGGTCTAATTTTGGTGCGGTCAAACCACACCAAACCAGACCGCATTTGCGGTCTGGTTTGGTGCGGTTTACCGAGATTTGAAAATAACTATTAACAATATATAATATAGTATAAAAATATTAGAAAAAATAATTATATATTATTATAAACTATTATAATCTGTTGTCAATTATAATAGTTATATATTATTATAAAAATATAAGGTGATTTTTATAATAATAAGGGTTATAGGGGCTATTGGGGTGATTTTTATAATAATATATTTTTTATATATATTTTTTATATTTTCTTGGGCGATTTGGTTTAAAAACCAAACCGCCAACCATACAAACCGCAAACCGTGCGGTTTGTATAACCACCAAACCGTTTTGGACCGAAAAAGAAAAAACCGACCAGTTTGGTTCGGTTTGGTTTGGTTTGGGCGGTTTCCGCGGTGTACCAGTTTTTTTGAACACCCCTACATGGATAGCACCCCATATAATTTATTTTGTTTTTGAATTTTTTTTAATTTTTATTTCTTAGGTGGCACAACTAATCCATTAATTTTTAACACAGACAAAGTCCATCAATTTACCCAAATAAGAGTTGAGAGTTAATTGAATTTCCTCTGTCCTCTCAAGGCCACCCCTATTGTTAAAAATTCTCAATGTAAATTGATTCTTTTTTCTTTAGAGTTCTCCTCTCTTTATCTAAACTTTATATATATTTTTGTTAAAATTTGAAATCTAGTTAAAACTAAGAAAACATTTTTTTCCAAATATATCACAATTATAAAAAATATGTTTTTAAATTACAAAAATAGATTTTCCAATCTTTAACTAATACATACATGAATCTGATAAAATTGTGTTTAACAAATCCATTTTTTTTTCTAAAAATATATTTTTAGGAAAATGTTATATATACACACAAAATATTATACATATAAATATTACATATATTATTTTATATAAATTAAAAAATAGGCTTCCCAAGGTCTTGTTACTACTTTTTGACACAAAAAACAAGGGGTGATGCTTTTGGATCCTCTTCCCAAGCCCCGTTAGCCAAATCAGCGGCCAATAAGTCTATTGAAGACCTAATCGAAGTGGGGGCGACACAGATGGGTAGAAATAGGGGTTGCTTGATAAGCACTTCTACTGGGGATGTTATAACTTTTGTCTGAAAATGTCGGAGCTTTTGCCTAAGTATGAGTTTTGGACCGCTTTAGAAGTATTTATTCATTCTAATTGATTTTAAATTGAAGTAAGACCTTGGGTCATGGGGAGCAGAACTCTTAAGTGTTTATATTAATTTTTTTTGGTATTATTTATTTATCTCATCTTTTTTATTTCAAAAAAGACAAGTGATAGATGGCATAATAATTTGTCATCACCATATCAGTGTGGCACCAACTAATGCTAAAGATAAAAAAACCAACACAAAGAAGGAAAAATTCCTGTGGCACCAATACACCCAACGCAGCAAAAGATCTTTGTCATGGACAAACGACAGTAACCAACAAAAACCTCACGACACCAATAACACCCAATTGATGAACAAAATTTTAAAATATATATGAATTAATAACAAAAATTGTTCATGCAGAGAAAAGAAAGAGGCGAGAGCAAATGTTTTCTTTCAAAGGCTGGGGACAAATTTTACATCACATTCCACAAAAAACATATGGGTAAATTATTTTTATTTTATTATATATGTATTTTTTTGTAACAAAGAAGCCATACCTAGTACCCACAACCTTGTAAAAAAATAAGAGTAGCTAGCATGAAAACATAACATGTAAACTATAGCATTTCAGACGAAGAAGAGAAAACAAACAAGAAGCTTCAATATAATATATATATATATATATATATAAAATATAATATATAGCTTCAGAAACGTATGCAAACTGCAATTGATTTTAAAACAGTTTGGAGGATATCGAACCTGGTAGCTTTAGTGCTTTACTCTTTAATTTGAACACTTGAAACCCTCCGATGCGTGCTTCAAAAGCCAATTATTCAATTCCCGACTTTCAAGACCTAACCCAAGGAGTACTTCTCTAGCTAGCAGTTTGAGGATATGAATATCAAACCTTGTAGAGTATATATGTTTAAAATATACATATATACTCCAAATTACAACCAATATTGAAATCTTAATTATGTTTGTAAGCACACTTATTTCATGCATCAATCTCCAACCTCCAATCATACATATTTAATTTAAATATTACTAAGCGGGTCCTTTCATGAATATATTAATTAATTTTTAAGATAAACATATAAATTTAGTTCGATGGTAAATAAGAGCTTGACGCATAGTGCCATCCATAAGATCGAACCTCTAGCATGATGAGCTTGTCCCTTCATTCATGGACATATCAACCCCCAGCAAGACGTACATGCCTAGCTAATTAAATTAATGGCTAAAGACACATCTATGCCCCTGAAATTTGTCCATTTAACCAATTGTGTAGCTAAATTTGAAGGAGGGACTATTGTGCCCTCAAGTTTTAATTTGAGACCTATTAGACACCTCAAATCTCGTGTGACATACATGCGCTATTTCTTCTCAAGACCAATGGGATATTGCCACATGAGATGTTGGTTGTGCAATAAAAATTAATGGGATGTTGCCACGTGTTAGTGCAAACCAAACCTATTTCTTTCTCTTTACACTGTCGCCACTGTTGCAACTGCCATCGCTGTTGTAACGCCCCACTATATAATTATAAGCTGAATCTAATTACAAGCTAATATCCACAAGGGCGTTATGGAAATCCTTACCAACGGAAGCGATGGATCGAACCTGATAGCTAGCTGAAGCTAGATAAAAAAATGATTTCCAAGAATAAAACCTCTAATATGAGTACACCATAATGTATGACTTCCAAAAATCATCAAAAAACTCTTACCACAATCATAGTACATAGTAATCACGATTTACAACTTTAATAGCATAATGAGTATATCCAAACCCTACGTAACCCTTGTTTATACAACTGAGATACACAACTCTCAAAACATACCCAAGATTATATAAGAACCATAGAACATGAGTAACAAAAAGTAAAACTAAACTCTGGCCTCCTTGTAGCCCCTTTTTCTTTCTCATGCTTATCTTCGGGTACCTGGCACAACTGATATCCCTGGGACGTTGAATATCCCAGGGGTATGAAACACCTGAGTTAGATTGTTACATCTAAGTGAGTGGTACAAGGAAAGGAAACTATGCATGCAAGAGTAATATGTAGCTATGCCAAGAAATATGCAGAGATAAATACAAATCTTCCAAGATCATGCCAACATAAAACTTCCCATGTGGTAACCAGGTCAGGGGGTTGTAATCACTCTCGCAGTCATCATGGTGGCTCACCGCCAGAGCATGAGATCATAGCTCACTGCAGGAGCACGAGATCTCCCGTGATGTCCTGCAATTATCATGGTAGCTCACCGCAAGAGCACGAGATCCCCCGTGATGTCCCAACAACCAACCACAGGTACAAACACCGAGATGCGTATAAAATAGGCCAAATATGCTCAAAAGCAATAAAACATGAGATGTAAACCATCAACCATGACATGTTATATGACAAAGAAGAATGAATATGATATACAAGCCATAAGCCACGCATGAAAGCTGTCATGGTCAAACCCGATGCAACAAGGTAGAAAGGATATGCTCAAAACAAAGGAAACCATGAAACGCAACCACAACCACTTATAAATGAAGTCAAGAGTGATCAAGATGAAGTAAGAGACATGAAAGAATAGTTACATGCACAAGAACCACTCATGCCATGTTAAAAAAAATGCCATGATATGTAATACCCCATATTTGTGTGAGGTCACCGTGTAATTTAAGTGAATTTAAAATACCGAAAGAGGAGTCTAATAGCATAATAAATCACCAAATCAACTGGAGGGAGTACCCCGAGACTTAGAAGTCTAAAGAAAATGGTACATCAGTAACGAGCGTCCCGAGAAAAGAATTATGGCATCGAAAGAAATGAGATCGGGAACAGTTTTCGGTACAACAGAAATACAGTTGCCGATTAGGTCGTAATACCGAATTGTTATAGACGACATCCAAAAATTCAATGGAGCATGTCAAGGACTAGTATTTTATGTATAGAACAACCCTTAAGTGATTTTGGGTTGAATCAAGTGGATTTAAGGTCAAAATGATCAATCGGGTCTAAGTGTAATTTTTTAAATTTGCCCGAGAGAGGTCAAAACAGTAATTTTTTGGAAGTTTCAAGGGAGAAATGAGAAGTACTAATCTTGAGGGTCTTAATGATGGTGCTGGAAAGATCAGGGGCTTGAGAATAAGGGTCAAAATGCAAAAGAAAATCTCAAAAGGGCTAAAATACAATTTTCAGAAATCTACCAAAGCATGGCAGATTTGTTCGAGATTTGTGGCTGGAAAATCCAGAGATTTGGGTAGCTATTTTCATCAGGGAATGGCCAAGGACGGTCCTGGTGGTGTGTAGGAAAAGATATGGCCAGAAATCGGCCACGTGGGGGTCAGTTTTGGCCTATAAATAGCCAATGATTTTGGCCGATTTTGAAGCACCAAATTGCTCGATTTTGAGGGTGAATCGAGGGAAACCAATATAGGGCTTTTGATCCTTGAGGCAAGAGAAGCATTTATGGTAAGTTTCGTGAATTTTTGAGGTGTTTTGAGGGTGATCCGAGGGCTGATCGAAAAGTTAGGTGGACCGCCGCGTCGCATCTGTAAATGCCTGATCGAGGGCATTTCTAGTGGCCTTTTAGCCTAAAATTGGTGGCATCATGATCGACTAGGGATGGGCTTTCGATCGGTGTAAGAGAATCGAACATCGGAGCATCGCCGGCGATCGAAAAATTAAAGAAGCCGACCGGCGCGTGATTGTCACGCGCCAGCCAAATCCTTCAGCCCACTCGCCTGCGCGTGGAGGCGCGTGCCAGGTCCATTTATTCTGGATTTTTTTTTATAATTTTCAGAAAATTATTTTATGAATTATTATGTAAAAATATTTGAGAAAATAGTTGTGTAGATATTTATTTTGGATTATTAGAGAAGAAAAAAGGAAAATGTGGAAAAATTAAGGGAAAATTATAATTATTGGATAAATATAATACTTAGGGTGCCTTGAAGCTTGAGGTGAAGTGACTCGTGCGAAGTTCAAGGTGGACACGCAAATCGAGGCGTATCGCGCTTTTCGAGATAAGTTTGAGTCGCGTTTAAAGGTGAATGGTTATACCCGAAAAGACTTATAGTAGCGTGTGAATGGTTTACTGTGAGTGTTCATCCCTATGGTTTGATGGTTTGCCCAAATGGTTATTTACTCATGTATTAAATTTCGTACGATAAATTGCATATATCGAAATGTTGATTTTAAGTTATGTATGTTATGATTTTCAACATTGGCATGTTGTGTGTTGTTCATGAGGGACGTGGGTTGTTAACCTGTGACGTAGTCCTGAGTGATAGCACTCGGGATACGTACCATGGATTAATGCTAGGTGACCCACTTGGGACGGGGTTGAAATGGACTTCACTCTACGGTACTCAAGTGGCGGGGCTGAGAGTGGACACTACCCCGGTTGTTGGCTCAAGTGGCGGGGCTGAGAGTAGACACCACCCTAGGTTCCTTTGAGCAATAGCATTAATACCGAGGTGTCGTTGATTCCGTGAATAGTGTTAATATGTTACTCTTGGGGCTAGGGTTATGTGGGGTTTTGGGAATGCTTTTGAGTAGGAGCGTAATGCTTAATAATGACAATGGGGTGATTCCCAAGTTCATATATCGAGGTTGTGTTTACCATGGGTCGATATAGTCGTGTTGTCTTTAGAGAGATTGCATTTTCCCCAGTTAGGGCTAAGTGCTATGTGGGATTCTCTTAGGCTGGTGCATGTCAGATTTTGTCGATTTTATGATTTTTCATATATTCATGAAAATGTTTTTGAACTCTCATTTAAATGATTCAGCATCTAATTTGGACTATGTCCCTGGAATATTCAAACATTCCAGGTGAAAGCAGTGGCACCAAGGGAAAGAATGTCATCAAGATGTAGCTGTTATGTTTAGTTTTCGTAGCGATGTTCAGAGGTTATGTAATATTTTGATATTTTCATGTGAAACATCGATTCAGTTATTATCTCTACAAAGAAATTGTCAGTTATATATCATTGAGGTTTTGATCTTGCTTTCGCTGATGTGTTTGATAATACCTGTCTTAGTCTATTAATTGTTTTAAATTTTTATATGTTGAGAAGGTATAATCAGGATTATCGAGAAATGATTATGATGAGAATATGTATATCGAGATGTTTATGTTGTGTGTTTGAAAAAAAAAAAAAATATTTCCGAAATCTTGAGGTAATGCATGCTCAAGAATTTGGGGTGTTACATGATACATGCAAAATAGGGAGGATATGCTCGGAAACAAAGGGAACATAGACATAAGCAATAACCATTCCATAAATGAAACCCAAGAGTGATCAATAAGAATCAAGAAGCATGCATAAGAACTACTCACTTTAGCTTCACACTTTTCGGTTGCACAAATTTAAGGCCGAACGTCGCTCCAAGTGAACTGTTCTATAAAAACCGAGACCTTTTTATATCCAAACCTAAAATATTTTTAGATAGGTAAGTATCCAATAAAAATAGGAGATTTCATGAAAAATTTCAAGCCAAGAAGGCCTCTAACGCGCCCTTAGGCGTGGACACAAGGTCTGCCACGCGCTTGGACCCGCAGCTCTGCTGGGCGCGTGTGGCGCACTCGCCGGACGGACCTTGGACCTCGAAAATTAAAATGACAATAACTCTCTTATTTTAACTCCGATTCGAGTGTTGTTTAAACCTACGGACTCCTCTTTCGATGCTCTACATGATTAAAGGAAAAAAAAAAAAAGAGCTTAACTCACAGATTTGGTGACTATTTGCATGGATTTCGAGACGGGCTTGTATCTTCCAGCGACTTGCTTTCAGCTTCCACTCGGGCAGAGCTTCCTTCCCTTTCTCCGGCAGAATTTCTCCCTTTTTATAAGAAACTTACCCCCTTAATTTAGTGGCCAAAAACCCAACCCAAAGCATGCTTATATAGAGCCCTTAAATCCATAAGATTGTGACACTTGGCTTTCTAAGATGGTGACACTTGGCACTTGAGATTTGCACCATAATCATTGCTTTCTTCCCATTGTGACAAGTGACCCTTGAGATATGGGCCTAATCATGACATTTTAAACCCTTTGACGAATGGATTTTCACCACGTGTTATGCAGATTTGAGCCATAATGATTACTTTCATCCTACGGTGCCACGTGTCCTAGAGATATGAGCTATCATAATTACTTTCTTCCTACTATGCCATGTGTCCCCTGAGATATGAGCCATCATCATTGCTTCCGTCCTACGGCGCCACGTGTCCCTCGAGATTGGTGCTTAATCATTACTTTTGATTTTCCATCTAAATTGTGCCACGTGTCCTTATAATCATTTTTATCCTTGTGTCTCCATCCAAATGGTGACATGTGTCCATATAATCATTTCTATCCATGTGTCTCCATCCAAATGGTGACATGTGTTCATGTAATCATTTCAATCCATGTGTCTCCATCCAAATGGTGACATGTGTTCATGTAATCATTTTTATCCATGTGTCCCCATCCAAATGGTAACATGTGTCCCTTAATTGAATTTAATGGAGTTTGGAATCCAAGACATTTTGAAGTACTAATTCCCAAGATTTTTTTTGTCAATTGCACTTGTACCTGAACTTTCATAATTATGACTTTGCCCCTAGCTCAGAAAATGAACTTTATATCAAGCATTAGGTCATATTTGATTTTGAAAAATCTTGGGTATTACAGCTGTTGCCGATGCCTCTATCACCATTCACCTCCGAAGCAGCCGCTGCTGACACCATCAAAACCTCCATTGTTGTTCGCCGTTGTCGTAGCCGCTACCGCCGTCATCAATGCCTCCATTGTCATTCTCCTCTAGCCTTTCTTCTTTTTCTTCTTTTACACATTCACAACAATTGCATGAGCGATAGATCTGGTCACTGAAGACGTGGGAGGCAAGCAATCAGTCTGTTGCTCACCTTCCTCATGCTATTGTCGCCACCATGGAGGTTTATTAATGTCTTGGGTCTCTATGAACCGCACTGTTCATGCATCGCCGGTGGCCAATGGGACGTTCGAATCCATCACAACGTTATATGGGTTTCTGCCGTCATTGATCGATTGGTCTTCCTTGCCATGGTCGATCTAGTTGCCTCTTCATTACCATGGCTAATCAATTTGCTTTTTCTTAGCCATAGCGATTGGGCTTCTTCTTTCTTCTTTCTTTTGATTAACAGCCCTAGTGGCCACTATTAAGGAAGATGGGCATTGCCACCAGCACGAGGAAGGCGAGAGGTCGCTGGTGACGAGGAAGATGAGAGGTCACCGGTGCTGGGAATAAGGAAGAAAAAGATGATGGTACTACCTTCACGCACCTCATCGCACGATGCTGACTAGATAATGATGTGCATGATGGGTTCAAAATTATGTTGAGAACATTTTCGCATGTACAATTTGATAGAATGGAAGTGCTATGGCATACACCAAGAGAGGGGTGAATTGGTTAATAAGAAAAATGTCTTTCAAAACATGAGAAATATAAAATCCTTTTCAATGAATGGAATAATGTGTGAATCAAGTGAGGAATGGATAGATATTTGATAATAAAATGAAATTAAGAATACAAACACATAAGAACACCAAGATTTATAGTGGTTCGATTTACAAAGTCTAGTTCATTACCTTAACTCCTCACTAAAGATTTTGAAGCGAATCCACTAAAAAAACCCTACTTGATCCAAGTAGGTCATCTAATTCAAAGACTAAGTATTACAACCTCCTACACACAATGTAGGCCCTTTAACTCTTGCTAGGAAATTGAAAACAACTATGAAATAGAGATTCTAAGAGATTTATCTCTTAGTTACAAGTTTTCTCAATGAAATAAAGGATTTGAAATGATATATTAATGAATACAACAAAGACTTTACCAATGTAAATGAGAGAAAAACAAATTAAGCACAGTAACAACTCTTGAGTACTTGGTAGTTAAGCAATAAATTCATCTAACTCTTTAAATGAGCCACTAACCTTTTATTTATAGTTGATGGTGAGTAGAGACAAAAACATGGACTGTTGGTGGTGGTTGGGAGCATTAAATATATTCGAAAAACTAGCTGTTACGAGAAGCTATGAAACAAACTATCGACGGATAAAGAAGGTTAGCCGACAAATGCAAGTAAAATATAAGAGTTAGTCGACAGATGCATTTCAATCGATCGACAGATGATATTGGGATCTTAGCAACTATTCTGTTTGTCAACAGATTCATATAGGTTAGTCGACAGATCAAGGTCATATTTCAAATTTTCATTTTGTTAGTTGATAGATTGTTTGACCTTGGTCAACAGATCAAAACTTATTAATCTGTTAGTCAACAGATGGCTTAGTAATAGTCGACAGATCAAAAGAAAAACACTTAAAGTAGTCGACAAGAAATTTGTTTTTTTCTTAAGAAAAATCTTTCATATTACTTCCAAGATAGTTGATTTAAGATATGTTTCACTTTGTTTTTTCAATCTCCTTAAGACATCAATCTCCTTAAGATATACTTTGAGTCTTATTTCATTAAGAAATTGATTTTTTATTAATTGTGAGGTACGAACATACTTGAAATATTTTCACCATCAAAACATACTTGAAATATTTTTCAACATCAAAACATAATTGAAATATCAAGAGTAAAATATCACAATTTACTTAGAAAATTCAACCAGGCACATTAGGATTTAGCTAGCGAATCTATTGAGTATAGATTAGGCAAATCAAGCAACCTAAAATCATGAAACGAGGAATGAGAGAGAATAAACTTTGGGCAACAATGTTATGAACAATCCTAAACTCACTTTTTCAATTTTCATTTTTAAGCTTTCCTAACAGTCAAGGGATATGATTTAATACTTAGAGAGACTATCTTTCAAATCCTAGAGACGTTTTTTTTTTTGGGTTATAGGACTCAATTAACCTCACAAAGGCAATTCAAGTGATACACGCATGTCTTAAAGGTGCAATCTCACATCATCAATATATTTTTGTTTATCACCTTATGCATTGCATAGATTATTTTGTTAGCATAACTTAAAAAAAAAATAGAATGGTTTTAAGGATATTGTTGATTATTATAGCATTATTATAGCATTTTGTTAATATACAATTGTAGGTATATCCGAGAAGATTCAATTTTTTTTTTTTTTTGTTTCAAAAAATTTTGTTATGGGTCTAATTTTCTAAGTTTAATTGGCATGAGATTAGATTCATTTAAATCAGTGTATAAAGAACTTGACTATTATCAATACTAATTTTTTATTACATTAAAGCATTAAAACTAAAATAAGAACCAATTTGTTATTTTTTCCACAGACAACATTTTGTGGAAGCTTTTTGTCTAAGCATTGACAAACAACTTCAACAATTGTTGCTGAGATTTAGTTTGTTTGGATGGTGGGTGGGAAATGAAAGGAGGTAAGGGATAAGAAGGGAATATGTAAAAAATATTTTGGCTAAAAGTATATTTATGTTTCTAAATTTTTGAGTTTTTTCTTGTAGAACCCTAAGTTTTTTATGGTTTCAAATGTACCCCTAAAAGTATATTTATATCCCTGAACTTCTGTATTTTTTCTTGTGAAACTCTAAATTTTTGTGGTTTCAAATATGTCCCTGAATTATGTAAAATCATTCATTTAAATATCTGTCTAACAAGTGATATGTATACACACTAACGTGGTAGTTTTCCAACGTCTCCTCAGTTCCATCTCTATCTCTCTTCCAAAGTCTCCTCAGCTCCTTTTCTCTTTCCGACGACATCTCCTCAGCGTCCTTTCTCTCTCTTTGGCCTCTCTTCAACTCTTTAATTAGTTCAATTTATGTCTCTCTTTCTAGAGTCTTCTCCACTCTCTCTCTCTCTGACAACATCTCATTTGCTTCCTCTCTCTCTCTCTCTGCCCTCTCCTCAACTCTACATCTCTCATTGATTGCGTCTTTTGCAAGAAATGCTACCCCCATATTGGCCTTATCTTTTTTGATTTCCCTAAACAGCAAGGTAATAATCGACTTGGGCACATCAGTGACTCGTCTAACCCAACTAGTCTACGTAACCCAATTAGAGGAGACATAAGAGATGTTGAAGAGAGAGGAGACACAGTCAGAAGACGCATAATCGAAGAGAGAGAAAGAACTGAGGAGATATCGAAAAACTGCAACATTAGTGCACATGTGTATCACTTATTGATTAAATATTTAAATATGTGATTTTGCACAGTTCATAGACACATTTGAAATCACGAAAAGTTCAAAACATAAAGATACTTTTAGTCTAAGTCCAAGCTCAAATTTGAAACCACAAAATGTTTAACCTTTCATAAGAAATAAGGGCAAAACTTCATGAGTATAAATATATTTTTGACTCAAATATTTTTATTGTTATCAATGCCATGTTTTTATTATGAAATTTTAACTTTTTGAATTTGTTTATTTATTTTAAAAGTAATAAAATATAATTATTATTTTATTTTTCATTTTTTACTCTTATGTTTCTTTCTATTTTTCATTAAAACAAAGTCATATTATTCTCATTTATTAAGTTTTATTTCTCTCAAATAATAGAAAAATAACAAGCTTACTTTATTTCCAAGTTCCAACCATCCGCACATAGATAGATACACGGATGTTGGCGCCTCCTTTTGGCCATCGATAAAGGCGAGTGCAGTGGGCGCCGGGAAGGAAGAAGTTTGATTGGGCAGTGGGCGGGCGCTATATGATCAAAGGGATACGGTGTGCACTCATCTGTGCTATCAAAGGGTGCGAAGTTGATGTTTGTCGCCTCCTTCTGTACGCTACTGAGAAAGCTCGACTCCATTTTATGTGTCCCATTCCATTTCCCTTCCGTATAAACGACCGCTCCCTCACTTTTAGCTGCCTTTTGAACTCTTGTTCTTCTCTCTCAGACCTTGAACGAATCCACGCTCTCATCCTCGTAAATGGGTCCCACCATAACCTTCTATATATTGTCGAACAAACTCATCACTTTAGCTTCTTCTTTAGCTCCTTCGATGGACTATGCCCGCAAACTGTTTGATTTAATGCCTGACAGGGATGTGTTCATCTGGAACACCGTGACTCGGGGTTATACTAATCTGGGTCCTTGTGAAGATGCCATAGATTTATTCAGAGACATGCATCAAGCTGGAATATTGCCCGACAGCTATACTTTTCCTGCCGTTGTTTGATCTTGTGCTGTCCTCGCAGCTCTGAGGGAAGGGCGACAAGTCCACTGTAACATAGTTAAGACTGGGTTTAATTTGGATGTTTTTACGCAGAGTTCTTTGGTTACAATGTACTCTCAGAGTGGTGAAATTTTTTGTTCCGAATTAGTTTTTGGTGAAATCGAGGTCAGGAACATAGTTTATTGGACTTCAATGATTGCCGGGTATGTACAAAATGGATTTTTTGAACAAGGCTTGGGTACTTTTCAACAGATGGTAGCACTAGGGACTCAACCGAATGGAGTTACACTTGTGAACGTTCTTCCTGCCTGCTCTCATTTGGAGTTTTTTACCTTGGGAAAGTTGATTCATGGTTATGCTGTTAAATTGGGGGTGGATTCCATTATTTCACTAGTCAACGCTTTGATTGCTTTGTATGGTAAATATGGAAATGTTGATACTGCTAGATCTTTGTTTGGTAAGATGTCAGTCCGAAACCTAGTGTCATGGAATGCCATGTTTGCTGCTTATGAGCAGAACAATGATGGTGAAAATACTATTAAGCTCTTCCGTAGAATGCAAGCTGAAAAGGTTGAATTTGATTACATCACTATGGTGTTATATCAGCTTGTGCTAATCTGGGCTCACTCAATAACGGGAAATGGATACATGATATTGTGAGAAGCAAAGGTCTTGAAACCAACGGTTCAATTGTAAATGCTTTAATTGACATGCATGCAAAGTCTGGTAACCTGGATTTGGCAAGGGATGTTTTCAATAGGTTGCCATATAAAAGTGTTGTGTCATGGACTTCAATTATAGGAGCTTGTGCATCCCATGGGCATGCGGATGAGGCTCTAGATCTCTTCTCAGAGATGAAAAAAGAAGAAGTAAGGCCAAATAGTTTTACCTTCATTACTGTCTTGACAGCGTGTAGACATTCTGGTTTAGTAGAAGGAGGAAGGAATCACTTTGAGAGTATGACTAAAGAGTACTCAATAATGCCTCGTTTAGAGCACTGTGCTTGTGTAGTGGATCTTCTTGGTCGAGTAGGCCAACTTGTGGAGGCTTTTGAGTTTATTGAGAACATCCCAGTTGAGCCAGATGCTAGTGTTTGGGGAGCTCTACTTAGTGCTTGCAGAATCCATGGTAATGTTGAACTAGCTGAGCTTGTTGCTGAAAAATGGTATCAATTTGATCCACAAACGGTTAGTTCCTACGTCCTTATGGCAAATATCTATGCTGAAGCTGGTAAGTGGGATGATGTAACAAGACTGAAAGAGAAAGAGTTGAAAAAGATTCCTGGCCATAGTGTGGTGGAGGTAAATCGAAGATTTCATACATTTTTATCAAGTTCAAAATCACGACGTCCCTAAGGGCCATATTTAATCACATTAATCTCAAGAACTGTAGTTGAGGCTTCATAATCATGGTATTCCTAATAGCATATTAGATTTCATTAGTCTGAAACAGTACACTTCAAGCATTGCTCAATGCTAATATGCTTGTATTATGCTAGAAGCACTCTTGTCCTGGTAAAAATACAATAAGAATTCTCCTTCGCATATTTCTAAATATGGATACCTGCCTTTTGTGTGGAAAGATTGGAAAGTTGCTCGCCAAAAAGATTGACCTTGCTTAGTGGATTGACGTATTATACTCTACACGAGAATTGAGAAGGATGTTAAAGGAATGTTATTCTGATGGTCATGTTTTTTGAGAATATATATTGGAGGGGGGGGGGAATTCCGGTTGCTGATGGCAAAATTCTTGAAGTGGCAATAGCCAGTGAACTGTCAAACAAGTGGAGATGAGGGTTCGAGAGGCTTTTCTTGGAGCAAAAGATTATGACAAGAGGTTGGCTACTCATACCAACCAACGTTAATCCCTCCATTGACGATCCCATAGCCAACATAGGAGGCTTGTGAGTTAACAAAAGGAAAGCCTTCAAAGTCTTCGCAGGGCATCACTGCCTTTGTTGAATAACTCGAGATGGAGATAGTGGAGTCATCGGCGCAACCAGGCATGAAAATTTTAGACAAGCACCAATTTCTAGGAGCAATGAGGGGTCCTTCACGATAACTGGAATACCATGACAGGAAGTTACTAAAATTGAATGATCCCTGACAATTATCGATTCTGCCATAGATGCCTTCCATTCTAGGAGAGATGAATTTAGACAATGGGTATCACGGTGAGAATTTTCACACTTGCCTAGGAGTCCTGGATACAAATTCAGTGACGGACTCAGGAATAGGGGAGAGATTGATTTACTCAACCATACTGCCCCTAGATGAGTCGAAGTTTTTCAAGCAAGCACCCAAGGACATGGATTGGGCAGAACTCCTGCTAGTAAAAGTAAGATCCTTGTGCTTTTTGGAGCTCATTTTAATATGATTTGCTTATTTTTCCAAGGAGTTCAAGCCATGGTGGTGGTAAATAAGATAAATCACGCTCACCTTAAGAAGAGGGCCTTTGTGATCTGAACGCGAGAGCACGAGGTGGAGTTCTAGCATTAGGAGCATCGTCAACTTTGGACTTGCATCTCCGATTTAGGAAAAGAGGTGGCACAACTTGAAGGTCTAAGGACTAAGAACAATGATTTGAGAGTGACGCTCGCCTCTATAGAAAACAAGTTAAGAAGACTGGGAGTATTGAGGAGACACAATGGTCCTTGGCGAGAGACATCCAAGCTACCTACCTAACCTTTATCACAGAGCATGGCCAAATTTTGAAAGAGTGGGAGTATTTTCAAAGGGATAATGTGCTCCCGTGGGTAGATATGGCTACGCCCAAGCCATCAAGGAGTACCAACTCTCTCGGGACTACCACAAAAAAAAAAAAAAAGAAAGAAAAAAGAATAGTATGCCCAAAGTTTCAAAAAGAAAGGATTTACAAAGCTTGAAGCATGTTGGAGATACTGCAACCCGAGGAGGCATTTCTCAAGTTGGTTTATTTGGAGGGAGTGGTGAGGATGGAAACCCTAAATTGGAGGAGATACAACTTAGATCCATGTACTCCAAAACAGGTACTAGTGGTGGATACTTAGGATGACCTAGTAAATTTGTTAGGGCCCTAGAGTCCATTCCTGTTGGATCTTGATCCTCTTCAAGAATTGTCAGGATCTTTCAGAGTAGACCAGTTCGAGGTTAGTTTGGAATTCCAGAAATGCCTGCTCACTTTTTTTATGGGTTTAACCCTTTGGAGTAGGTTCCCTTTACAAGTTTTTCTTTTGACTTAAGTAGGAAAATTTTTCAATTGTACAGAACAAAGCACAATGAATAGAATTTTTTTTAGACACATAAGGGATTACCCATAATGGATGATTTCTCCATGCATATATGTGTGATGCAAGTGGCAAGGTTAGAAGTACCTGACACTTGTTTATCTGATACTTTCTGATCCTGTAAAACCATGGAGGTTGAGAAAAAAAAATGGAAGAATTAAAGTTGGATGATGCATTACCTTAAAGTGTGACGAGTTATAGATTATGGTTGAATGCATATGCTTTCTTTCCCTTGTTAGAACAACAACAAATAGAAAAAATACCTAGATTATCCCTGCTACAAGTTAGGGAGGATGAGTGGTTGATTTGCAAGAAAAGGGTAAGTCACCATGATATAAAGGGAAACGACAATTTTTTTTTTTTTCTCCAGACATACCTTTGAGGCAAATGTTATGGGAGTTTTAGGGATTTTATTTTTGAGGTTCGGATTGCCTTACATCTGCAATAGAATCCTGAGAGAGATTTTGGCAAGGCAGTTCAGCACGGAGTCTGGGCATAATGAATAGGTCTATTTCATAAGAGTAGCGTGGGTGCCATGAGATTGTTCAAAAGGGTTTTGAGAGAGGATCTCCTTTGGAATGATGAGTCATTCCCAAATCGTGGGCCCTCGTGGCCTAGAGGGTAACCCATGTCCATAACTGCAATGTTCTTTGAGGAGTTACTACTTTCATGAGATGAGATGGGCATTTCTTTCTTTCTTTCTTATTGTTGTTGTTGGTTCCTAATGATGGAAAATATATCCCAAGACGAGGGGTGAATTGGGATTTGTATAGATTTTCGATAATTTAAAATTTTGATTGATGGTAGAATACTAGGTTTTGAAATATAGAGATTATGTTTTGAAATAAGACTTTCTGTTCTAGTAGGTTTCGAAACCTACTCTATATGTTTTGAAATAAACCTTTGTGTTTTGCTAGTTTCGAAATATAAAATACTAGGTTTCAAAATATACTTTTTTGATTTGCTTGATTCGAAATTATTTGGCTTGTATTTCAAACTAATGATTTTTGGTAATGATGATTTACATAAGTAAGAGTATACCAAAGATGTTTGTATATCAAAGATATGTTTTATATGTTTATGTATAAATTTATGCTCAAGAAGACTGTTTTAAACTTTGATAACAAATCTTATGATAACATGTGCAATGGGCAATAATGATAAGCAAAAGCTAAAGAACAATTGCACAAAAAATATATAATGGTTTAGCACCCCACCTAGTCCACTACCTTCAAGCTTACCCACTTGAAGGATTTTCAATCCCAATCATTTTTTACTAGTGATCACCACAACAAGGGTTTTACCATGGTTCACTCTAAAATCTTACAAAGTGAGTTTTTACAGGCTCAACTCAAATCTAGCACCAAATGAGTTTTTACGGGCTTAACTCAAACCTTACACCAAGTGAGTTTTAAGGCTAAATTCGAACCTTTGACAAAATGAGTTTTAGGCTCAACTCAAACCTTTACACGACAATGAGTTTTAGGCTAAACTCAAATCTTACAACAATCAAGATAAATAACGTTTTATCTTTTACAACCCAACGAGCAATAAATGCCTTATCGGAGGATATACAAACCTTTGTACTGGCTTAAGATAAGGAGAGTTAGAGAGGATGTAACTTCTTGCTTTAGCTTGTTTCTCCTTCTCACTTTCAATGCACAAGAGAAAAGATGTGTGTGAATCTTCTTTGAAAGCTCAACCAAACATTTTAATCACCTCTTGTGCTTGAGTGTGTGTCTCTAGTGTGTGCTCAGTTGTTCTTGCTTGATCAATCTCTATCAATCCCTTATTATCTTCAAATACCTGCTATTTATACCAAGAGATAGAGATCTTGTCGTTTATAGCCGTTAGAGACAAGATATAAAAGTAGGTTTCAAAATATACTTAATAGGTTTTGAAACATCACATAAATAGACCAAGGTTTCGAAGCATAAACAACAGGTTTCGAAACATATAGGCTTTTAGCTGGACAAAGCACTTAGAGACAGCATATAATGGGAGACAGAATCTTATGGGCATTAAGATTAAACAATGGTCTCCACTTTCCAATTTAAATTTGAATCCTTAGAGCATGGAGAATGCATTAAACAATTGATATAGATAAAAACAAAATTGCAAAACAAATGTATCTTGGTTTTCAAATGATCTACTGATAGAATGTCAGAGGTTTCGAAACATGACATAATAGGTTTCGAAACATACCTTTCTGGAAATGAGGTTTCGAAACATAATATATAAGTTTTGAAACATAGTCCATAACCTGGTTTGAAAACACATACAATGCATAGATGTTTCGAAATAGCATACACTGAAAACATTGAAAACCTTTTCAAATGGGTTTCGAAACATGCATAGAAACATGACAGAGTACCCTCTATTTGGATTCAATAAAAATATCTAGAAAATCAAAATCCATAAGAATAAGAAAGTAGAATTTGGGTTTTAGTACAAATTTAGGATTTTTGCGATTTTACCACTTCCAAAATATATATTTTCTATTTAATGAAAAAATTATTAAAAATTATTTTAGCACTAATGAATGTTAGATATCAAAATACCGAGAGATAGTTTTCTAAAAAGAAAACATTTTCTTATATGTCTCCTTATAAGGCGATAACTTTCTAGACTTAGTTAAAGTAGGATTTTGAAATCTTGATACTTGAAATTCATTTGATCTTCATTTCCACAATGTAGTACTAGATATTGAAATTGATATATATTGAAAACCATAGTCTTGACTCATAACTTAGGGATTAAACCAATATATGCTTTTCATCATCAAAACTAATATAAAAAAAGTGCAACAACACTTATCTCTCTCTCTCTCTCACTCTCTCGGGAAGATTCTTATCTTGGTTGTACCCATGAATGTCTTGAGTGAGTGGCATCCGGATATCTTCCTTCTGGAGGATTCGATGATTCTACATAGCCTTATACAGTTGGTGGCCTTATTCTGGGGGCACGGTTAATGTTTATCTCGAATAGATAGCCTTTTGCTTACAATTTATCCTCTGGGGGAAGAGGACCACATCCAATACCCTTGAGTTGTTTCGAGAGGTAGAAGGTTACATCCTAGGCATTTTTTATAGTTATGGGAAAGTTTTACTAGACGTACTTCTTTGAATGTTCCCGCATTTATTCCCACAACTGTTCTTTACTTCTTTTTTCAACTATAATGATGTCTTAAAGGAAAAAAAACATGTCTTCAAGTACTTTTATCTTTTTCTCTAAGTGAAAGCAAAGAGCAGACTTACCTGGGGCGATAGAGAGAATTATGCTCGCTTGGGGAGTTGTGCCTGTTGGGTGTTTTCCGCTTGCAGTTTATCAACCAAATGAAGCAGATAAAATATTGGATAGGCCTTCATCGTGGTAGACATCTTCCTCTATGGGTAGATACATAGGTTTTGTACGACACTGGTGCACCATCTCCATCACAACTTTGGATATGAAAAAGGAATGGTTGCGAGAAGCCACAAGGAACAGGTACTTCTACAAAATAGCCAAAGGTAGGCAACTTCTTTCTTAATGATTTGAGAGGGTACGGGGTGTCTTCTTGGCCTTCTCCACCATCTTCTCCCCCTTTTTGCGTGTGGTCTGCAAGAGTAGTCTCGGGGGAGGATGATGGTGAAACGCAGAGCTCCATGATGATGGACAAAAGCCTTTGCGATAGAAAAAGTTAATCATAAGAAGAAAGGCCTAAAACTTTGTCGAGCACAGTAGGGCAAGCTTTGTGCTTTTTCTCCCATTTGTGGAGATCCTAATGTTCCATGATGCATCCCCTAGTGACTCTTAGGTTGGAAATTGGAACATGAGGAAAAGGAATTCTGGGAGGAGCTGTAAGGCATCTTCCTCATCCGAAAGGTAGGGAGTCATTCTAAGAGGGTATGTGTAACTGTTTTCTTCTCCCCGAGTGCTAATCTAGAATGCTTGAGAGTGTAACCCCGTCATGAATGGCTCCAGGGACCTTAAATGATATTGGCCACTAAAGGCTAAAGTCATCTTGAAAGAGCTGACTTTGCCTATTAGAGCCTTCTTATATAACTCTAGTGGTAGGCAAAGAGGCTTTCAGGGGACATCATATTTGACTTTTTGTATGTTTCCCAAATATGCCACCAAATTGTTGTTGTTGGGATATAACAATTAAAATTTATTTGTTGTGAGAAAACTCAATAAACAGCTAGAAAAACACAAGACGCCCCTTGGGCTTCTCACTTGGTCTGTAAGACCCAAGAGAAAATGTGGCCATTCGAGATTAACACAGTCCATTAGCCTAGGAGGGGCTCAATTCACTACCAAGGAGAGCTGTGGAGTTAGAGAAACCGAGGTTGCTAAGAGGAGGCATAAGGTCTTTCGTCTTTCGAATGGGCCTACAAGATAAAAAACAATTAGGGGCATGCGAGAATTTCTCTCTTGTAAGCCCACCAATGCTTAAGTCAAAAGAGGTCGTTATGTAGCACAAGATGTAGAAATAGAATGCATGAGTGTTATGTAGGGCAATGAGGTATGATGAGGAATGGCGATATTGTCTTGCTAGGGCTTGGCTTTCTTTACTTGCCTTTCATTTAGCTTGTTGTCTATTGGTTACCCCAAAATGGAGGAGTTTGGGGGTATTTATAAGCAGTATGAGGGCCTTTCATGTGGTGATCTTTCCTGAGAAGGCCTTTAAGAGAATCCCCTCTCCTCCTCCCTGATGGGGAATAACCCCTAGAAGGAAGTAAACCTGGAATAGGCAAACTAAATTGTCGAGGGACAATGTGAGGTAATATAGGTGAGGGACATATCTCCCAAGATTCCTCCTAGGAGTGAAGCTTGACCAAAGGGGAATCATGCTAATTCGACAAGCTGGTCTCAAGTGAATTATGGGTGATAAAGGGCTTTCTTAGGAGAGATAGGCTCGAAACCTGAAAAGGTCTTTCATCGAGGGAATCATTTCCTCTAGGATTACAAATGTGCATTGGCTACTTCATGAAGACTCTCCTAGGAGGCTATGCCACAACAAGTTGAGTTGAATAGAGTTCTAACAAGTTTTGAACTCTTCACATGCATTAAGCATTACAAGAATAAAAAGGGTTAGGTTTATTTAAGTATAAAGTTTCAAACTGTCGACGTTTAATTTCAGTCGAGTGTGATTCGTTTTGGGCCGTAATGAATAATTATGAATCACGGTAAGAAGAAGAAAAGGAAAAGAGGTTCCAGATACCAGTGAAGAACACCTAACGATTTTCACGTGGTTTGGCCAGAACGATGCCTACTCCACGCCCGCACTCTGATTATTCCTTCAGAATTGCGGTTTTTGATTATTCCTTGTGTCCCCTTTATGCTATCTTTGCCCCCTATTTATAATCGAGGTGTTTTTACAATTTGGATAAAATAAAGAAATAAAAGGATGATATAATGGGGGACAAACAGTCCTTATCATCTGTACAAAACCGTAAGTGGGATCTTCATCTCGAGGAGTATGGGTTGTTGCAGATAAAGCAAATGGTCCCTACCTCTGACTTTTCAGCAGCTTTACCTTTTGTGCGAGCTAGAGGTGTTAGGCCAGCGATTTGATGGTCTGGCGGGCTGGGGGTTTTACTGAGAGCTCGTTTAGTTGATCAGCAAGAGCTCGTAAGAGGCTTAACCAGAAACTCGTTTGGGGAGCTCATTTTACGAGCTGTGGGTTTTGGCTGTGTATAGGCTCTCTTTTGATGAGGTTGCACGGGCCTCCCGGGCTTTGGTCAATTGGGGCTGCCCTTTGGACCGAACTTGGCCCATAAAGAGTGACGCAGGAATTGCCTATAACACAAGCCCCCCAGCTCGTAGCGCAACCTTCGCACTGAGGGCTGACGTGTGCCAGCTGTTATCCCGCCTCTTCGACATCTGCCCAATCGACTTAAATCTCGTCGTTCTATGCAGCACGCCTTGTCTGAGGTGCATTTAGTGCACACGTTCCCCTATTATAGCGCATGATTATGTCCGTAGGACCCACAATGAATAGTCGTGCGGCCGTTTGATGTGGGGCATACGATAAGTCGTTTCTCGATCCGACGACCAGGACTGATCGGGTTAAAGGTATAAATAGTCGGGGGTGACTCCCATTTTTCTTCTTTCACGCTTGTTTCGAAGTCTTTTCTTGCTATTGTCTTCTTCTCTCAAGGCTTCCGTGCTTCCAAACGCCGATAAACTCCGTCTGGTGCCTGTTCCGACGTTCTGTACAGGCGTTAGGCTCAGCGTTTGGTAAGCTTTACTGCGACTCTTCTGTTTTAAACTGTCCATTGCCGGTTAATCGTCAATGGACTCTCTGGTTTTCTTGATTCAGTGGGTATTGCTTCCTTTCTCTAGAGAAGCGACTCGAATCGGTTAGTTCGGGATCCACTGAGCCTTCGGGTACAACGTCCTTAGGGGTAGTTTCTTGTGGAATACCGGGCTTGCAGTTGCAGTCCCCCCACCTTAGGTGGCACCCTGTTGCAAAGCGCATGGCTTAAAAATAAGGGATGTTTATAGGGCTTTTCTTAGCTTTTTGAGGTTTGGTTCGCGACCTGCGACCTGACTGCTTTTTCCTCTTTCGTGTAGATGTCCGATTTTTTTTAAGAGAACTCAGGTCAAAAGCGCTGTAAACACGTCGTAGGAGAAGACGATACTTCCAACTCTGAGGATTGCCTTGTGATGGAGACGCAAAACTTCGAGGAGACAACCGCGCGATCTAGGGAGATCGTTAGCGTGGCTTCTTCCGGCGCCGAGTTGGAGGTCGAGGATCAGGCCGCTGACCTGAGAGTGGGGCGCGAGGTCTTCAAGAGATTTCCCTCTAAAGCTAAATTCCCAGAGGTGGGGTCCTGTACTCGAGAGTTTTGCCTTCCAGCGAGCTGTCAAGTATACGTCCCCGCTTCGACTTCTCACGCGGCCTACCCTCGTCCGGCTATATAGCCATTAGCCCCCAGCACCTCGAGTTTGGCTTTAGGTTCCTAGTTCCTTCCTACCTTCTGGACCTCTTGAACGACGTCAAACTTGTGCCTTTCCAGCTGACGCCAAATTCATATGCCCAACTTACCTCGTTAGCCATCCTTCTTCTGTCAAACGACCTTCCTCCTCTATCACCAAAATTAGTTAGGTTTCTTTTCTCTTTCAAAAATGCCAAGGACGGGCTGTACTACTTGGCAGCTCGTCCTTCACAATACAAGTCTGTCCTTCCTCAAGGTAGGGCAAAGGGCAAATCCAACGTGGGTGACTATAAATCCAATTGGTTCTTTGTCACTTGCCCTTCCCTTTCGTCGCTCAGGAATACTAGCTTCGTGCTTGCTCCAGGTAAGGGGACGTGGGCCGGCCTAGGTTGTTTCTTTCTGCCTCATGTTTTTAACATTTCTCTTTGCTATGCAGATCTTGGGAGCAGGAGGCCTCATTTGTCGGCCGAAGAGATCGAGGTTCTGGACAAGCTCGTTGCTACGGGTTCGGGTTCGGAAGAATTAGAGATCATCGACGAGCTGCTTAGAAACCTCGAGCTCGCGCCCCCTCTTGACGTCAGGGTTATTAAAGGGAACCACATCGGGGTTCTAGGTGCGAAGGTTCTTCCGTCTACCTTCCAAGCGTCTGCATTGAGCAGCCAAAACGAGGATATGGTGAACCTCGCTCTCATCGAACCGAAGAGGCCTGGAGCTAGGCCAAGTGCCACTTTGGCTATCACTTCATCTTCTTGGGAAGGGAGATCGGAGATGTCGCAACCTCAGCCGCGATCTTAGCAGCAACAGCCCATTCAACAACATCAGCAGCAACAAAAACCTCATCAACAGCGGCAAGAGCAAAGAGCTCCGGTTGTTCACAGCCAGGGTTCAACTAGAGCTCGGGGAAAGGAGGTTTCTAGGGAGGCCCCCAACCCCCCCGCTGCTAGGCCGAAGAGAGGACCGCAGCAGTAGCAGCGGGAGGCTGGTAGGGAGAAGAGGGCAAAAGCCTCCGAGGAAGGGGCAAGTCGAGAGCCCGCATAGGAGCCAATGTCTGGATCGGTCTTCTTTCACGCACTCATGGACGAGATGTCCGAAATTGTGAGCACGTCTGCCAGGTCCTTGGATAAGGATGAGGTGAAGAGGGAGGTGCTCGATAACTACATCGCTCGCCATAGCTTCCTGGTACGCCCGAGCTTCTTCTCCTCAAGTCTTCATTTACTTCCTTCTCTTTCTCCCCCTTTTTTTTTTAATCCTCCATATTGCAGACTTCTCTTACCTCCATGAAGGCCAAAAAATGTCGACAGGATCTTGAAGGGCGGCTTCAGGCAGTGAAGGTCGCCTACGAAGGCGAAATAAAAAAGCTCGAGAAGGAGAAAGAAGCCCAGCGGGCCGAGCTCCTTGCTGCTTAAAAGGAGATTGAGAGTTCAGGAGTGCGACTGAGGGAGGCAATCCAGAAGAATAAAGAACTTGACAAGGAACTCGATCACACGACGGGTCGGTGGGAGTCTGCCAACTCGAAGCTCACTGAATAAAGTTAAAGAGCATCTGAGGGAAGCCCTAGACAAGCTGAGATCGGCCGAGGTGGAGCGGAAGCAGGCTAATGAACGAGCCGCCCGGTGTGAGGAGATCGCAAATAAGGCCATTGATGATATCAGGGGGGAAGTGGAGGCTCGAATAGACTTGGCACGCCAAGAGGTCAAGTCCGACACTTGTTTGGCATTCCTGTACACTCTATGGCTGAACCATCCCGAGATGGATTTCTCCTTCTTTGGTGCGGAGGTCGTTGAAGAGGTGAACCGGTACGCGGCCGAGGCTGCTGAGGACGCTGTAGCTGCCACCCTGCTTGATTCATTGGAGGTCGCGATACCCCTGCATGATTACCGCAGTGACCTGCATGAATTTCTTCTAGCACAGTCTGGCAGTCGGTGCCGTCGATGCACCTTAGGAGCGAGGCTAAGAACCCCCTCCTGTACAGTCTATCGTCGTAGATGCAATATCGAGCTGCTTGAGCTCGCAGACGATGTGCTTCCAACTTGTCTTCAGGCAGTTTCCTGTCTTGTAGATACTCCAAGATAGGAATCATCCATGAGTTTTGGGATACGGTGATCGTCATTGTTTCAGCTCGTTGTTCGCGTCACTTTTTATGGGCCAAGTTCGGTCCAAAGGGCTGGCCCAATCAACTAGAGCCCGGGAGGCCCGTGCAACCTCATCAAAAGAGAGCCCATACACAGCTAAAAACCCACAGCTCGTAAAACGAGCTCCCCAAACGAGTTTCTGGTTAAGCCTCTTACGAGCTCTTACCGATCGACTAAACGAGCTCTCAGTAAAACCCCCAACCTGCCAGACCATCAGATCGCTGGCCTAACACCTCCAGCTCACACAAAAGGTAAAGCTGCTGAAAAGTCAGAGGTAGGGACCATTTGCTTTATCTGCAACAGCCCATACTCCTCGAAATGAAGATCCCACTTACAGTTTTGTACAGATGATAAGGACTGTGTGTCCCCCATTATATCATCCTTTTATTTCTTTATTTTATCTGAATTGTAAAGACCCCTCGATTATAAATAGGGGGCAGAGATAGCATAAAGGGGACACAAGGAATAATCAGAAGCTGCCATTCTGAAGGAATAATCAGAGTGCGAGCATGGAGTAGGCATCGTTCTGGCCGAACCACGTGAAAATCGTTAGGTGTTCTTCATTGGTATCTGGAACCTCTTTTCCTTTTCTTCTTCTTACCGTGATTCATAATTATTCATTGTGGCCCAAAACGAATCACACTCGACTGAAATTGAACGTCGACACAAACCAAATTTAATATTCATATTATCATTATAATATAAAACTCAAATTTGTTTCACTTGATTGACTTGCATCTATATTTCTATTTCAAGATTAGTTCCACAACCAATGGGAGGAGAGACTCTCATTATATGCATCGGTAAAGGATAATTTTCATGGTTAGTTGTTAGCTACCTCTGACAACAACCTTTGTATGGATATGGTTTGAGGAAAGAGTAAGAACGGACACATATTTGGGCTAGGGACACCCTATCCTAATTATATTACTTCTTCATCTAGTATAGTTGTGTCTCAATCTAAGCTTGACAATATGCGCTAGACGATCTTTATTCTGACCACCAAGATGCATAACCAACAAGAGATGATACGTACCCTCTTCCAGCAATTAGGGATCACCCAAATGCCCTCTGCCTATCCCTTACTAGCTCAGACCCCTCTAGAGGTTCCACCTCAACTCGCCACTACAACCAATCCAACCACTTATACTCATCATAACCCAACAATTGACACCCATAAGTAAGATAGATAGAGTTTTATGAGCCTTGATGTTATGACATTTCTATGTAATTTGTTAGTTATTTGTTTATGAAATTTGCTAGTTATTTGTTTCCATGCATTTTGAGGATTTTGAATGATTCTTTTCAATATCCAATTTTTTTTATATTTGGAGGAATTTTTTAATTCTTTGTTTATAAAATTTTAGTGTGATTGTTGCTGGAATTGTGAATATTATATGTTAATTAGTGAAATTTGAGTTATTTTTGGATTTGTCCACATTTCTTCTTTTAGAAATGATTTTTTTTGTCTTCAACAGCTATTTCAAATTTTTAGAAAAAAAAAATCCATCTCTAAAGACAGTTTTTTATTTCTAAAGTCCATATCAGTCTTTAGAGACGAATTTTCTTCTGTCTCTAAAGCTCGAATTGCCCTTTAGAGATGGATTTTTTTTTTTTTCATCCCTAAATGAAAAATGATCTAAAGATAGATAAAAATTATGATAAATCAAAAACCAATTATAAGAAAGATTTAAAGACAAATTATTATAAGTCAGAAATGAAATAATTTTCATTGCTAACTACAAACGAAATTGAAAATCCATCTCAAACGTGTTAGCGACGACCCTTTATGAGACAGGCCATTTTCCATTTTTAATTCCGTTTCTGATTGTTTAGGGATAGAATTTTGTAGGCTTTTCCATCTCTAAGTTTTTTTTTTTTTTTGTGGTGGGCTGTGTTGTAAGTGTAAAAGTGGAATAGTTGTTGTAAACTATAAAATATGTTTTAAAAAAATACATATAACTCTTATATTATTTAAAATGTGATTTGAACCAAACCAAACTACATTTTTACGGTTTGGTTTCACCAATAAAATGATTTGGTTCATAATTTCTTCAATCCGTGAGATACAATTTATTTTAAGATGATTATTTTAAATCAAATCATCCACCCCGTCTTCATAACTTGTGAACAAAGTTTGTTCTAAATATAAAGTACCTTAAGCTCAGCTAACTTTGAATTGCTAGGTTCTTTTTTCGTTTTCAATTACGTAGCCCCATATGAATTTAGATTATGGACGTGTCATGTGTGGATGTATCTTAGTTGGAGAAATCATGAGTTTTGTTCCTATTTATTTGTGCTGTCCTCACCATTTTATGATGGAAGGTTTGAAGGGTGATTCGTAGGGCATGTAATTGGTATCATTCCTAGTCTTTTGTCAATTTCGGTTTCGGTTTTGGTAGGTGTTGGAATTTTTTAAATTTGGTTATGGAAATTTGACTTTTTTAGGTCCTTTTTTTTTCATTTGATTATAAATTTATTGACATTTTATTAAAATAAAAATATGTGTGGATGTACATATTGTTAATTAATAAATTATCTTCATCCATTCCCTCCTAAATTTGTGAAACTTAATTGAAATTCATATTTTAACAAAAAAAAATCATTTACATTTGAAAAAAATTATATTATGTTATTAAGACAACCTACCAACCTATTTAAACTGAATTTTATGATGGATTAGTGTTATTAGTGTTGTTCAATTTAAACTTAATTTTATCCAATTTTATCGTATCAGATCATTGAAGATATCACAAGTAGGTATCAAAAATAAATAAGTAAAAGTAAATAAGTTTAAATTAAATGAATCATCTCTAAAATAAGACTCAGTTATGCAGATTGCTCTATTTTTTTTATAAATTATATTGAGCATCCTTGCCTTTAAAAAATATGATAAAAACATCATTTTTACCCTTACTTTTTTTTCTCTCTAATTACATAAAATTAAAGAGAATGGCGCAAATTGGTGGCCACCAATAGCCACCGGAGGGGTCAAGGGAAATAAATAAATAAAAAAATGTCACCAGAAAGAGGAAGGGAGAAAGAAAAAGAAAATTAGAAGAGGAAGGAAGGAGGTAGTTGGGAATGCTAGCTTTGGTTAGGTTAATACAGGAGGGAGATAGCAAGAAAAAGAAGACCAAAGGGAGAAAGAGAGACAATTTAATGGTGTTATAATTTTAATTAGAAATTTAAATTTATTTGTAATTGAAACTCTTAATTTGATTGTGATTATGATTTTAAATTTTCCTATAATTAAGATGTTATCAAATTTGATTTTAAGTGAGATTTATCTCATTTAGAGAAATATTGTCATGAATCATCTTCTAATTAGTATATAGTTTCATATGTACATCTATAGTTGATTTTAGATCTGTAAATAGGTGCTCAATATTCTAAAATTAATTAGAGTTATATCACTTTTATTGTAGTAATATTTGTTTAGTGATATTTTGGTGTGGCAATATCACTTTTGTACTAGCAATTATTTACTTAGTGATATTTTTTTATTTCTACCCATAATTTTTTCCAATTTAGATTTTTCATGTAAAATTCTATATTTGTGTGTGTGATTAATAATTTGATCGTGGTTTGTATTCAATCTAAATACATAACAAATGGAATTTTGGGTAACTTCAATAATTTAAACGTTGTTATTTAATGGCATATGAGCTAAGTTGTTTTTAACTTTTTAAATTTAGTGATAATGTGATATTATTTTTTATGTGCCCAATAAAGTAGACTAAAGTTCAAGACGAATCTAAGAGAAAAAAATTGAATGAGGCTTGGAAGACTTTCAAAGTAGTTCTTGGAAGACCCTCCCATGGGTCTCTCCCAGATACTCCCGAGACACCCTCCTAAGAATCTTCCTTGAGTACTAGGGATATAATCTCAAAGAGACCTTAAATTATTTTCAATTCATTTTAATTTTATTTTCTTTTAGTGACAAAATAATTCCATCTCTAAATTAACAAATTTAATAAAAATTTCAAATTTCAAACTATATTTTAAAATTAAAATCACAAAAATTATTTAGTAACAGGCGTATCCGTCGCTAAATTTTAAAAATATTAAAAATTATTTAACAACGGGTTTTTCTATCACTAATTCCATTGCTAAATTAAAAAAATTTTGTAACGGAATAAACCGTCGCAAACTTGTCGCTAAATTTCGTCGCTAAAAAGTGTTTTTCTTATAGTGAAACCAGCAGTTCAATTGCAAATGCTTTAGTTGACATGTATGCAAAATCTGGTGACCTGGATTTGGGAGGGATGTTTTCAATAGGTTGCCATGTAAAAGTGTTGTTTCATGGACTTCAATTCTAGGAGCTTGCGCATCCCATGGGCATGTGGGTAAAGCTCTGGATCTCTTCTCAGAGATGAAAAAAGAATAAGGCCAAATAGTTTACTTTCATTGTTGTCTTGACAGTTTGTAAACATTCCAGTTTAGTAAATGAAGGAATGAATCACTTTGAGAGCATGACAAAAGAGTACTCAATAATGCCTTGTTTAGAGCATTGTGCTTGTGTAGTGGATCTCCTTGGTCGAGTAGGCCCACTTGTGAAGGCTTTTGAGTTTATTGAGAACATGCCAGTTGAGCCAGATGGCAGTGTTTGGGGACCTTTACTCAGTGCTTGTAGAATCCATGGTAATGTTGACTTGCTCACATATGAACATTGCTTAGCTAGTAAAATAGCTAGGAAACCATTTGGAAAAAGTAAAAGAGCTAATTTTCCATTATAACTCATCCACTCTAACATGTATGGTCCAATGAGTGTGAGGGTGAGGCATAGAGCCTCATATTTCATCACTTTCATAAATGATTTCACGCGCTATGGATATATTTATTTGATTTTTGAAAAATCTGAAGCATTGGAATGCTTCAATTAAACGATACACCAATTTGGTGAACAATCAAATAAAAAAAAGATCAAATTTTAAGAACTGATCACGGGCGTAAATATCTATCCATCCTCTTTAGAGAGTTTTGTGATGAAAAAGGGATAGAGAGACAATTGACTCTACCATATATTCTGCAACAAAATGGTGTTGCTGAGAGAATAAATAAAACCCTTTTGTAATTGCTTAGGTCCATGATAGTGCAGGCAAATCTACCAATTTCGTATTAGGGAGATGCACTATTGACTGCTGCCTACATACTTAATTGATCGAGTGGCTTCCAAATCAGTGAATAATACTCCTTATGAGTTATGGACAGTAAGAAAGCCTAACCTAATAGATTTAAGGCTTAAGGGGTCAATAGCATCTGTTCACAACCCTTCTCAAAACTTTGGAAAATTGGGACCAATGGGTAAAAAGTGTATCTTTGTGACACACTCAAAACTCTCCAAAGGATATGTATTCATTGGAGAAAATGAAGATGAGAGTATTACTGAAATTGAATCACGAGATGCTACATTTTTGGAAAATGATTTTCACAAAAGGGTGAAGTCAATAAGGATTCACAACTATACGAGTTAGGAGATCTTGAACCAAGTGTGCCTCCAATTGGATTTAATGAGGAGTATAATGTGACATCAATGCTCTTGATCCAAGTAGGAGTAACACACATGAGACAATTCCTCAGAAGGAATTAGTAAGAAGGAGTCGTTGGAAAAGTATTCCTTGTTGTCGTTTTGAGATTGAAAGGAAAGCTTTTATGGTAGCTCCTCACTTCCATGACAAGCCTAACAATTTTGAACAGGCTATGAAATCCCCAAATAAAGAAAATGGATGAGTGCAAAGGAAGATGAAATAGAGTTTATGAAATCAAACCATGTCGGAGACTTGGTTGATCTTCCGCCTAACTATGGAGTCATTGGCAATAAATGGGTCCTAAGGATCAAACGTAAGGCAAAGTGGACAATAGCCAGATTTAGAGCTCGTCTTGTTGTGAAAGGATATACACAACAAGAATGTATAGACTATGAAGAAACATTCTCTCTAGTTGTAAGGATGGTGTCTATATGTTTAATTCTAGCCATCGTCACACATATGGATCTTGAATTACATCAAATGGATGTAAAGAGTGCTCTCCTTTATGGAGAATTAGAGGAGGAAATCCACATGGATCAACCTGAAGGTTTCTTCAAAAAAGGCCAAGAAGCAATGGTTTGCAAATTAAAAAAAAAAAAAATCTATCTATGGCCTTAAGCATTCTTCTCAATAGTGGTATATATGATTCCATCAAGCAATTATTGCTAATGAATTTGTAATGATTCAACAATATCATTGTGTCTATGTTAAAAGGTCAAAAGATTTATTTGTTATTTTAATCTTATATGTGAATGATATCTTATTCCCTAAAAATAACAAAGAGTTTGTCTCAACTGTTAAAAGTTGGTCGGGTTCCAATTTTGAGATGAAGGATATGGGTGAGGCTGCTTATATTCTTGGAGTTAAGATCCATAGGGATCGTTGAAGAAAAGTCCTAGCGTTGTCTCAAGAATCTTACATTGAAATACTCTTGATCGCTTCAATTTGAGCAGATGTAATGGACACTCCAAATGCTAAGGGACAAACTCTGAGCCTAAAAATGTGTCCCTTGACTCCAACAGAGAAAGCTCAAATGAAAAACATGCCATACTCAAGTGCCATTGAAAGTTTGATGTATGTCATGATGTTCATCAGAATCGATATTTGTTATGTAGTCAGATTGGTAAATAGATATCAATCAAGTCTAGGACCTAAGCATTGGAATGCAGTCAAGAGGATCCTTACATACGTAAGAGGAACTATGGACTATTGCCTCTATTACTAAGGTGGGCATATGCATTTAATTGGCTATACAGATGTTGACTGGGGTAGAGACTTGGATGAACGCAAATCAACTAACTTCAGGATATGCGTTTTTGCTCAGTCGAGGTGATATATCTTGGAGTAACAAGAAATAGACATGCACAACTTTGTCAACAATTGAAGTTGAATTATAAGAAACAATGTGGTTAAGATCTCTAATTGACCTTGAGGTCACTCTTGACATTGCAATACCTATTACACTCTACTATGATAGCCAAGCTTCGATTGCATATTTCAAAGATCCAAAATATCACAAGAAGTCCAAATACATTGAAACAAAGTATAACTTTGTGAGAGATATTAATACGCAAAAAAAAAAAGTAGTGTTACAATATATCTTTACGCATAGGATGGTTGCTAATCCTTTTACAAAGCCTATCACTAGAGATTCCTATAGAGATCAAACTAGATCTTTAGGTTTACATAGATTGTAATTTATTTCTTTATTGTACATGTGACTTTTCATTTATTTAATAAATTGAAGTAATGTCTAACTTTTTTTATTGTGTTTGGACTAAAAGAATCAAGAGCCAGCATAAGTATGTCAATCAAACAAGGATCGATTCCCTCACACGACTGATCGGTGCCTTTTGAAATTCTTGACTATATTATGAAGTCATGGGTCAGTAAATGCTACTTTGGTTTGTTTCCTATAGTTGTGGACAGATTTAACTCATGGAACATTTTTGAGAGAGTGATTGATCCAAAATGGACTAATATGAGTACAAGAGGAAGACTTAACGGTTTTCATGAATATATGTATTTTATGGCCAAACAATTGTAATATCTTTGGGATATTTGAACAATTGTGAATACATATATATATATATATATATATATGAAGTAATAATTTCTCATTGAGGGAATGAGATAATGCTAAGTCGGGACACAATGTGACGTTTCATCATATTGGAGCTAAAGACTCCTTGTTGAATATTTTATTCCTATTTTTTTTCAATTATATCTCGCAAGTCGCACGACCCATTTTATTATATAAAACTCTACTTTAATAAGAGAGGTTATACTCATACTTTGGGTTTTGTTTGACCATCATGCTCGAGTGTGGGAAATGTAGATAAATATTATAATTAATATTCAAATTAAAGTGATCAAGATGAGCCAATTTGATCAAAATTAAAACAAGATGAGATGAGTCTCATCCTAAAATAAAATTATCTCTTTGTGAAATAATTTTATCCTTAAATGAAATTAATTTTAGAATTCGAATTCCAATTAATCTTCATCTCCTAAAACTTATGAGATAAGATGTTTTCCTCTATAAATAGAGGTCACAATAAAGGTTTGGGACACAAAAATTTATTGAGAATTATATATTATGAGTGTTTTTATCAGAAAAATGGATATTTGGATTGTGGCTAGAGTGCACATTTCATCTAGTAATTGTGCACCTGACTTGAAAGTTCGAGGAGGCTCATGGCACAATGAATTTTAAAGATCTAAAATTTTTCGCTACTAGTCAAGTATTTATCTTTATGATATTTGTGATTTATGCATAAAATAACTAATATTTTGCAATATACAAACTAGAATGAAAGCGTACAAATTTCATTATCCTGTTTATGTTTAATTTCTATAAAACATAGAAATTTCCAATTACAAAACAGACCCAACCTCATCAATGTCCTCGGCCAAACAGCTGTGACCATATCCGATGGACAAGGAGCCCCATTTTTCACAAGAAAATGGGGCGATCATTTTTCTTGCGAAAAATGGTACCGTATGTTGAATAGATTAGATCCAAGAGGAGGGGGAACTGCAAGGACGTGAAAATATAGATTGGAATACTAGCTACTGCTGCTGCAGGAATTAGTGTCTTTTCCTTATATTTGCCCGCCAGACAGAGGACAGCAGTGAAGGCTACCATCATGGTTGTTATGGAGAGAAACAAGGTGACAAGACCAATTATCAACCTCTTGGGAAGAACATAAAGAAAATCGCTTTCTCCATATCTTGAAGTGAAGATGGACAAGAACATCAATAGAGAAGTGGCGGCTGTGAATAAAGATAATGCATTTGAAATGGAAAAGATGATGAATGCACTTTCTTTAGAGAAAATGGGGAGGCCAGTACTGCCATCATTGCCGCCGGAACAGTGATTGCAGCTGCAAAGGCTATAGTGGCAATCAGGGATGCCACAATGGTGCATGAATTTGCTGCTTCTTTCATCCATTTCTCTCCTTCACGTACTAGGTCCTTGTGTTTCTCAGTAAATAGGACTGCAGGAATTTCTCCATGTCTGTTTTTCTTCAGTCTATATTTGGGTGGCACAAATTTGTCGACTTCTTGAATGAGAAGCATAATTAAAAATGTGTTTTGTTTTCTTTTATCATCAGTAAGCTCACATTTAAGATTGATCGTCGTGCATGTAAGATTCTAAGTCATGTTTTCCTAAATAATCATTAAACCAAATTGAAATGAGTTAGTTACCTGAAGCCATTGCAACTCACGTTGCATTTGAAGTGCTGCACCAGGATAAGTTTTAGTTTGCTTGGAGGTGCTAGTCTCCCTGCCAAGTGTAGCATATTGTTATTTTCATTGTCCAAGCGGTGGGACAGGAGATGTTTACATAGATCCATCTGACATATGATGTTGAAAACTTTTTCTTGACAATGTAAAATTGCCAATTCCAATACAGAACGACATTCTTTATCAAGAAACCAAACTGCATCCGGAAACCCATGCAATATTTCTTCCACCACCTCTTTAACTCCAAATTTTGCTGCTAAAAGCAGTGGGTCTTTAACAATTGATTCATAAGCCTTGTAATCATTTAGAGTTGCAATTTGCTGGCACGACAATTTCACGAGCTGAGCTGCCTGATAATGCACTTGTTTTTTGTCTCCGATGTGTTTAATGTGAGGCACTAGAGTTGCAAAATTATGTCAAGAATGCGGTAATTAAATTTCAGCCAAAATTAATTGTTACAACTAATTAAACTAGAAATCCATGTGTATGTTGAATTATTAACGTTACCTAAGAACGCCAAGACTTTGTAAAGCATGGCTTGTAATCTTTGGCTCACTGCAAGTTATCATCAAAGCAATTAAATCAATTCGGAAAACTGCTTTATCCAAGCAGAATTTGGAACGTGCCCTTGAATTTGTACTAGTTGTGCTAGGCAGTAGTTTAATTATTTGTACAATTAAAAACCTAGAATGTAGAAACTTCGCACAAAAGTTTGAGCCAAATTATGCCTTGGTACTACGTCCTCAATGTCAGATCTACTAGGCTCTTTAGCATACTTGGCCAACTTCACTGGAACACCTTGAATAAAAACATATAATATAATTAAGGTCCTTGCACAAACAGAGAGAAGAGGATTTATCGAAAAAGTGATATCCTTACAAGAATAGACAGTATTTTCCCAAAAGGATAGATGACTCCCGCTTGGGAACGCCCACTCCTTCAAAGCAATTGCTGATAAAACTCTATTACCATTGGGAAGAAGTAATTTTGCGAGTTCGGGATACCAATCAATCAATTTTAGGGCCTCATCTACTTGATAAAACAAAGTAAATTAATAAGCATTACAAGAGATGATATATATATAAATAGTTAAGCAAATAAATCCGTTGTAAGAGTAACATTATATATATATTTGTTTGACTATTTATTTATATATATATACACATAGATGCATGCATGCATGAGAGTACCGTTGTAGGTTCTCACCGAAGTATCCGGAAAATATTACTTGTCTAACAAGGTGAACCCCGGATATGCCTGCAAAGGGCCTAACACCACCATGCTCGTCTTGAGTCTTTGACAACAAGTATTGGAAAGCAACCTTGTGATCATATTCGGCGGCCAGGTGGACCGGTAGAAACTTATCGTTGTCGCGAATATACAACAACCGGGGATGTTTTTCCACCAGAATAACCGCAGCACGCGTGTTACCAGCACCAGCAGCATAGATAAGTACAGTTTGGCCAAATTTATTTTGATGTTCGAGGGCCTCAATCGGCATTTCTTCCACCAAATTCTTCACGAAATCGATTGCCTTGTTTCCTGCTTGGACTGCTACTTGCAGTGCATTCTCCAGGTTCGAGTTGATATTGGCAATGACTGCATCTTGGTTTTTGTCAAACAATTTCTTGGCCTTCTCCCAATCGCCTTCCACAGCAGCTCTGTACAATGTTATGTATTTCCAGTACTCATCTGCATTTTTATGTGTTCATGGATCAAATAATATTTTAAAGTTTTTTTATAGGAAAAATTATTCTTTTTTCTTTCTTATCGTCATTTTGTCTAGTGTCTACCCAAAGACTAAATTAATAAAGTAAAATTCTTAACTTGTGGGGATAATTAATTAATTGTTAGGAATAAAGTAAAACAAAGAATTTAGATATAACAAATTTAACATGAGAAATAATTAATAGAACACCAAAACTAACGAAGTTTAATTTGAATTAGGTATAGAAATTCTATCTATCTCTACCTCATTATGGATTAGGTCCAACACAATTTAGATTATGACAACAATTCTTTCTAAGATTATTTTGATAATGATACGCAAATAATAAACACCAAATCAAATAGAGTTAATTGGGTATCTTAATTGATTAGTATGTAATCATGACAATTAGAAACAAAATAAGTACGACTTTGTTCATTGGGAATTAATTAGATATTCATCTCCTTTTCTCATCCTCATAGTGGTGGCATTGGTCATATCTTGCGATTACTTTTATAGGGTATAAAGAAAACTTAATTTATAAATATGATGACATCATAAAATCTTTCATTACGAACTATAATAGAATAAGGATTGGTCCATACTCTTCATCTGTCTCAAATAAAGTAAATCCACTTTTTTCTAAAAATATATTTTTAGGAAAATGTTATACATATATACACAAAATATTATATATATAAATATTACATATATTAATTTATATAAATTAAAAAAAAAAGGCTTCCCAAGGTCCTATTACTACTTTTTCACACAAAAAACAAGGGGCGATGCTTTTGGATCCTCTTCCCAAGCTCATACCCAAACCAGCGATCGATAAGTCTATTGGAGACCTAATCAAAGTGGGGGCAACACAAATGGAGATGTTGTAGCTTTTGTATGGAGATGTTGGAGTTTTTGCCTAAGTATCATGAGCTTTGGACTGCTTTAGAAGTGTTTATTCATTTTGATTGATTTTAAATAACATAAAGCGGGCATGGGGAGCAAAACTCTTAAGTGTTTATACTAAATTTTTTGACATTATTTAATTACCTATCTTTTTTTATTTTAGAAAAGGCAAGTGTTAGAGGGCATATTAATTTATCACCACCATAGCAGTGTAGCACCAACGAATGCTAAAGATAAAAAAACAACATCAAGAAGAGAAAATTCTCGTGGCACCACAAGACCCAACATAGCAAAAGATCTTTGTTATGGACAAACAACAGTAATCAACAAAAATCTCACGACACCAATAGCGCCCAGTTGGCAGACAGAATTTTAAAATGTATATAAATTAATAACAAAAATTGTTCATGCAGAGAAAGAAAGAGATGAAAGGATATGTTTTCTTTCAAAGGCTGGGGGCAAATTTTACATCACATTCCACAAAACATGTGTGGGTAAATTATTTTTATTTTATTTATATATATATTTTTATAACATACCCACAATCTTTCTTTCACAGTTTTGAGCATCACGCTGTAAACCTCGAGTGCATCATGTAGTAGCTTGTACGCCATGCACAATAGAAAAGCCAACTAAAGGATGCAAACAAATAGAGCTAAGACCACATGCATGTCCTCTTTACTATTCATCAAGTAAATAAACAATTTTGATTGTCTGAATTATGTTTATGCGAGTGTGTATATATAGTGTGTGAGTGTGTGTATATAATATTTATATATATAAGCATCAATGAATCATGATTGCACGTATCTTCTTGAACCATGATTCAGGACTCTTGCAGAAGAACACTTACAAAACAGAACCAGTTAGTGCAATAATCAAAACCAAAGTATCAAAAAAACAAGAATACGAAAGAGCATAAAATAGAACTCCCTGTAAAGGCGATTCAAGGCTCAAATCTAAGTCTGTCCAGATCATACCACTCAGGTAACACCAACAAAATAAGGCCACCAAACCACAGAGAAGCGCCAAAATGCCAAGAACAGAAACCCTCAAATGCTCAAGCCCTCTTATCGATTTTCAAATCTTGCCCAGAAAACCACTCAAAAGTTACTCACCAAAACGATCCACCAAGGAATAGAGAGCACCACTCACAAAGAAGATGGAATCAAGAATAGTAGGCCAAGAGCTTACCTTAAAAAAATTTGCCAAATAGTATATATAGAGACAATCCACCAATCGACCAAGGAATCTCCAAGGAAAGGAAGACCACCGCCATGGGAGATGGGACCGAAAAACGAAAGGAAGACTCACGAAGATGGGCCATCAAAAGGAAGAGCTATCGGGAGACCAAAGAGAGAGAGAGAGATAATCAACCGTCAATAAAGGTAACAAGAAAGGGAAAGAGCCATTTTATATGACAACGCTAGGGCAAGGCAAGAGAGTGATATTATATATATGTATATATGTATGTATTTTTTATTTTATTATATATGTATTTTTTTATAACAAATAAGCCATACCCACAATCTTTCTTTCACAGTTTTGAGCATCACGCTGTAAACCTCGAGTGCATCATGTAGTAGCTTGTACGCTGTGCACACTAGAAAAGCCAACTAAAGGATGCAAACGAATATAGCTAAGACGACATGCATGTCCTCTTTACTATTCAACAAGTAGATAAACAATTTTGATTGTCTGAATTATATTTATTCGAGTGTGTGCGTATGTATATATATATATATATATAAGCATCAATGAATCATGATTGCACGTATCTTCTTGAACCATGATTCAGGACAAAAATAAAAGAGTAGCTAGCATGAAAACATAAACATGTAAACTATAGTATTTCGGACGAAGAAGAGAGAACACACAAGAAGCTTGAATATGTACCTTATGTCAAAGCAACATATCTATCCATATATATATATATATATATATAGCTTCAGAAACGTATGCAATTGATTTTGAAGCAGTTTGAGGATATCAAACCTTGTAGCTTTTGTGCTTTACCCTTTAATTTGAGCACTTGAAACCCTCCAATGTGTGCTTCGAAAGCCAATTAGTCTCGACTTTCAGGACCTAATCCAGCAAGTAATTCTCCAGCTAGAAGTTTGAGGATATCAAACTTTGTAGAGTATATATATAAATTTGACTTTTCTTGGTTGTCTGGCCTGCTTTAATTTCATTTCATGACATGTTCCAAAAAACCTACAGTTGATAATTAAATGGTGACCGTTAGATATATACCTTGCCGCGCGCCACTATACTTGCCTTCCAACTAGTTGCAAAGAATTTTACCACACAGAATTAATTAATTAATTAAATTAAAGATACATCATCCCTGAAGCAAGGTATCTATGCATGCATGTTTAATTATATATATATATATATAAATTAGTATACAAAGAGGCTATAATTTTTGTTGTTATATCTTTGGGGGTTGAATAAAACTTATTTCCAAATCTTATTTCCAAGAACATTAACTTTCATTTTTTACAAATCTTATTTCCAAGCATACCATAATTTAAAAAAGAAAAGTTGGGTAGTCGTTATATCAATCAAAATAGTTGTTTTTTATTGATTTTTTTTATATACATGCAATAATATATAAACGATAAATACTTACAAAAAATTTGCACGTGATATATAAATATATTCTCCACATATATAAGTATGCATGCAATAATGTGCAATAACTTGTGAGCTGACCCCTCTAAATGACAACCAAAGTTTCAAATTGTAATTATGTTTTGTTGGAATTAATGGGTCTTAAACGTCTGACTTGGAAGAGATTCTAAATTGCGAAGTGTCATTTAATGTGAGACAATAATCCCTCATTGAAAAAGCCTATTGGTGCGCTTTAGTCACTTAAGTCGACTTCCAAAAAGCTAGAGTAGACTGTCATCGAGTGGGAATTGATTGTCCAAAAGAAAGGCTCTCAATTAGATCGACTCTACATAATAATCTCTTGGCTAGGTCAACTATAGCTATTGTCAACTCTTACACACTAGGAATCGACTCTGGTCACTGGGAGTCGGCATTTGAACACTGGGAGACAACTCTAGCTGCTAGGAGTCAACTATGGATGCAATGAGGGAGTTAACTCCCAATTTGATTTTTGGAGAAAATGCTCCAAAAATGCATGTTTGAGTGGCTCGAAGACGTGGCAAGCAGACAGACATGGCGATGATGTGACGAAGGCATCCAAAAGGCATGTGCATGGCATGCTTCTGTGCAATGGGGTGTCGAGTGGACGCAACTGTTCATACAAGTTGCGAATGAGTTGGCACATCCATTTGAAGGTGAATAGTGCAAATGAAGAGATATAAACCTTTATGAGATGATGTAATCTGGACCACTAGGTCACACCCAAATCTAACAAGTGCGATCTAAAGATCCAGATTAATCTACATCAAACAACATGACCTTTCACGATTGGACACTTGAAAACTATAAATAGAACCCTCCTAATTCCATTCCAATAATCCAAAATCAATTTGAGTTTATTGATTTTATATATTCTTTCTCCAATATACTTTCATAATCCTCTATTGCTTTCAAATGCAAGAGATTTTAATCTCTTTCCTAGAGTCAAAGAAGAATACAATCAATTTTGGTTTCATCCGATAAGGTTAGTATTGTGCAATACTAATTCTTGGAAGAAGTGTTGTATCTTGAGAGACAAACTGCCCATTGATCATTTATCATCATTGAGGAGGCAAAATTTGTCTTAAAAAGATTTGCTTTAGCATACCTCACTTCAATTTGGTTCTATGTTCTTGTTCCAAATCTCCTTTCATTATACAATTGCGTTTCAATTTTATTATTAATGTGCATATTGTCCTAGTCATATTCAAATTGAATTCGACATGTTTGTAAGCACACTTATTTCATGCATCAATCTCCATCCTCCTGTCATACATATTTAATTTAAATATTACTATGAGGGTCATTTCATGAATATATTAATTTTCAAGATAAACATATAAATTTAGTTCGATGGTAAATAGGAGCTCCACGCATAGTGCCATAAGATCGAACCTCTAGTATGATGAGCTTGTCCCTTCATTCATGGACATATCAACCCCTCAGCAATCTATGCCTAATTAATTGCGACACCCTCTCTAATGGGCAACAGGCTTAAATGCATCACCTCACCACTAATCACTTGTTGAGAACATCTGTCACATGTGCAATTTACTTGGAAGTTAATTACCCTAAACCATTGCAGCTCACGTTGCATTTGAAGTGCTGCACTAGGAATAAGTTTTAGTTTGCTTGGAGGTGCCAAGTGCAGCATATTGTTCTTTTCCTTGTCCAAGTGGTGGGACAGGACATGTTTACATAGATCTATCTGATATATGATGTTGAAAACTTTTTCCTGATGATGTAAAATTGCCAATTCGAATACAAAACGAGACTCATCATCAGAAAACCAAACTGCCTCCGAAAACGAATCCAATATTTCTTCCACCACCTCTTTAACTCCTAATTTTGCTGTGGAAAGCAGTGGGCCTTTCACAATTGATTCATAAGCCTTGTAGTCATTTAGAATTGAATTTGCTGGCACAACAATTTCACATGCCATCAACATTTTTATGTTCGAGGTCCTCAATCGGCATTTCTTCCTCCAAATTCTTCACAAAATCGATTGCCTTGTTTCCTGCTTGGACTGCTACTTGCAGTGCATTCTCCAGGTTCGAGTTGATATTGGCAGTGACTGCATCTTGGTTTTTTCTCAAATAATTTCTCGGCGCTCTTCCAATCGCCCTCCACAATAGCTCTGGGCAATGCTATGTATTTCCAGTACTCATCCTTGCTGTCATCTGCATTTTTATGTGAACATCGGTCAATTAATATTTTTAAGTTTTTTTATAGGAAAAATGATTCTTTTTTCTCTCTTGGAGTAAACTGCATCGTCGTTTTGTCTTGGATCTACCCAAAGGTAACAAGATAATTAATTAATTGTTAGGAATAAAGTAAAACAAAGAATTTAGATATAAGAAATTTAATATAAGAAATAATTAATAGAAAACCAACGCTAATGGAGTTTAGAATTCGGTATAGAAATCCTATTTATCTCTACCTCATTATGGATTAGGTCCAACACAATTTAGATTATGACAACAATTATTTCTGAGATCATTTTGATAATGATACATGAATAATAAAAATCAGGTCAGTTAGAGTTAATTGGGTATATATTTTAATTGATTAGTATGTAATTATCATGACAATTAGAAACGAAATTATAACTTGTATGTTTTTGTTAATCGAGAACTAGATATTCCTCTCATTTTCTCACCTTTATTGTGGTTGTGGTGGGATCAATCATATATTGTGATTATTTTTGTACGGTGTAAGGAAAACTTAATTTGTAGCCCCCAAGGTATAGGTTGAGCAATCGGATGAGCAATATACCGGTGTCAATTCGGTAGGTTGCGAGTTCGATTCTCGCGGGGCAAAGACCTAACCTGCAATTTACCTCCCCTGACGTAATTGAGGGCATACGCACCGAGGGCTGCGCAAGTACAGTTATCCCAAGGAAAACTTAATTTATATAGTGACATCATAAAATTCTTCCATTACAAACTATAATACAATAAGAATTGGCTTATACTAATCACATGTCTTAAATAAAGTAATATATTATATGCTAAATAATTAGATCATTGTAATAAAAAATCTATTTATATATACTTGACTAAAACTATACATATTTAAACTGACAATTTTATCTTATTAAAGACAATTAATAATAATATTCACATTTAACATTGAAATCAAATTTCTAAAATTGTCCGTCCTTTATTTTTGCTTAGTATTTTCCACATTCCTCAAATTGATGAAAAGGTACCTTGAATGGGAGGCCTTTTGTAGATTTGGATCCATAGGTCACGCCTTGTGTAGTCTCAGTCAACTACAAAAATTAAGAAAAGTAAACAAAAATTAAGGAGAAAATATATGGTGTTGCAAATTAATTAACCAACTAATTATTAATGACTTGAGAGCTTAATTACCAAGACGAGTGAGCATGGAGTCTATGAAATCATGCTAGACATCATAATGAGCTTTTACTAAACTAGTTGATGCCATGCTTTATTAAGTTGCCACAACTACACTCCAATCAAAACCACATCTCTTAATTATGAACCTATTTAATTGGAAAAGTTTATCTCTTATAATTTGAATTTGAAAAGTTTCCTCAGTCCCCTCAAGGCCACTCCTATTGTTAAAAATTCTCAATGTAAATTGATTATTTTTTCCTTAGAGTTCTCCTCTCTTTATCTAAACTTTATATATATTTTTGTTAAAATTTGAAATCTAGTCATAAGCTAAAAACCATTTTTTTCCAAATATATCACAATTATAAAAATTATATTTTTAAATTACAAAAATAGATTTTCTAATCTTTAAGTAATGTATACATAAATTTGATACAAAATGTTTGCAGTCAAGAAAATTTTCATATGTTCAGTCAAGTAGCAAGTTACTTGACTTGTATGTGTTTTATGTGTGTGTATTTGATAAATTAAATGTGAGTGAAAAATTATTCAGGAAATTGTATTTCTATGAAATATGTCATGTTGTATGTTAATTAAAATTATATTCTTTTGATCAAAAAAGAAATATTTTCAGTTGAGTAACAATCATTGTACTCAATTTATTATTCCTCGAGAATCTAGTAAAATTTCATATATCGTGATCTATTAAAGCTTTATATGTAACCAAGCGAATATGATTGGAAAGTTCGTTTTAACCAACTTTCACAAACAACAATTTTTATTATATATCATAAATGTTTGAGCTTGATGTGTTAAAATATCTCATTATGCTTTATATCTTCATTCGAGTAAGCAAGTGAGCTTAATCGAATTGATTGAGTACTCAAATTTGTTAATCAAGTGTAATATCAATTATAATCGAGTACATTAATTTGAAATTGAGTAAAATACTCATTACAAGAAAAGCACTATTTAGCAACGGGAAAAAATTCGTCACTAATTAGCGATGGGGTAGCTACGGAGCTGTTGTCGCAAAAATTTAGCTACGAATTAACCGTCGAAAAGGTCGTCGCAATTTTTTTTATAATTTAGCGACTGAAACACATGTCACTAAATATTTTTTAATATTTTTTAAATTCAGTGACGAAATTAGTAACGGAAACTCCCATCACTAAATAATTTTAGGGAATTTAATTTTAAAATTTAATTTTAATAAAAAAATTTAATTAAATATTTTAATGTAGAGACCGAATTTCTGTCACTAAAAGAAATTAAATTAAATAAATTTTTTAGAGATGGCAAAAATCCATTGCCAAGAATTAAAAAAAAATTAATATACAAATGTTTTAGTGACGGATTAGTTCCGTCACTAAAATTAAAAATTTTAAAATTAAATTATAATTTTTAGCAATGGATGACGGAAGAGATCCGTCGCTAAAAGACATTAAAATAAAATTTTAGTTTTAAAATTTTTTAGCGACAGATTAATTTTGTCAATAAAAGATTTGAAAAAATATAAATTAATATTAAAATATTTTTGTGATGGAATAATTTTGTAGTTAAAATTAATTATTTTAAATTTTAATTTTATATTTTAATGATGAAAAATTTCGTCGCTAGAGTTAATTATTTAATTACAATTTTTTAAGCTATGGAAAAATTTCGTCGTTAAAAATAAAAACTTAAAAATTAAATAAATCCCCTTTTAGCGACAAAATTGTTCCATCGCTAAAATAAATTAAAAATATAAATTAATATGAAAATCCCTCAACAATAAAATAAAAAATTTTAAAAATTAGCGCTATAATGTAAATAATTTGTAATTATAAAAATTAACCAAATTTAAAATTTTTCAGCGACCGAACAGTTTTGTCACTAAAATAGAAGAATATTTGAATTAAAATTAAAATCTTTTAACGATGGAATAAAATTAAATTTGTAGACTAACGGTGATGGGCAGATGTCAATCGTTAATTCTGTTCAGTTTTAAATATTTTTTAAATTAAATAAACTATAAATAATATATATACACAGAAAAACAATATTTATACTGAATAATAAATATAAAATAATATATATAAATAATTTAAAAAAACCCTGAATTCCATACATTATATTTGTTGTTACACGGTTACAACAATAAATTTATAAAAGGGGAAACTGTCATGGGTGACCCTCTTATGGACAATTCGAGCAACGGATGACCCTCGTGTGCCGTATCTGAGCGATGGATGAGTCTCCCGAGATGGAGTGACAGCAATGGATGAGTCTTCCGAGGGTAGCAACAGCGATGGATGAGTCTTCCGGTGGTAGCAGCAGCGATGGATTAGTCTCCCAGGGGTAGCAGCTGCGATGGATGAGTCCCTTGGCTAAGGTGAGCACGATAGATATGTCTCCCGGGGTGGAGTGATAGCCATGAATGAGTCTCCCAAGGTAGCATCAGCGAAGGATGAGTCTCCCAGGGGTAGCAGCCGCGATGGATGAGTCCCTTGGCTAGGGTGAGAGCGATGGATGACCTGCTAGAAAGAAAATCGGTTAGGGGCACGGGTGAAAGTCCCCGCACGGACCCTCCGATGCTTAAGTCAGACCCTTGTAGAAGTAAAAGTGTTTGAAGGCAAGAATGTAAGTGCGAGAGAGAAATTGCATATCGAATTAGGCAAAGAGACCTATTTTTTATAACGATGGGAGGGGCATCCATGTGTCACGTGTCCCGACCTTTACGGTAAGAATCTCGGAGAGGCTTTAATCGAGTCTCGCAGGGGTAGTTTTAGGCTGATTCCTCCGGAGGTGTTGACGTAAGAACATGGGGCGTGGTACCCTAGATGACCCTCACTCGGGGGGGGGGGGGGTGTGGGCGCAGGCGATGATGCGGGCGTGGGTAAGGATGAGTGCATGCGCGTGGGGCTGTGCACACAAGGCCGTGCGAGCAGGCGCACGGGGCCAAGCGCGAGGGAGGCATGGGGCCGCGCGCGCAAAGCAGCACGGGGCCGTGAGTGCTGGTCCGCACGTGGCCCTGCTGTGGGCGTGTGCACTTAGGCGAGGCACCCCGAGTGACCCCCACTCGAGGGTACATTATCCCCTGAGTGCCCTCACTCGGGGGCAGGGCTATACGCAGGGGTTGCCCCCCGTCAGCATGCCTCGTGGCGCGCGTCCAGGCACGAGGAAGGGGGGGCGTGCCCCTAAGTGACCCCCACTTGGGGGTGGCAGCCCCACCTGGGTGGCCTCTTAAGGCTGGCTTGCTAGGTGGCACCTCCAAAGGTCGCCACGTGGAGGCCGCCACATGGCATTTCATCATTTTCACCTTCTTTATTTTTTTTATATTTTGTCCTATATTTTTGTCAAGCATAACAATTGCTCCCTACTCTTTCTATCGGGAGTCCTGGGATGAAGAGCATTTTGCTTATATTGCAACTCTATTTTCAAGAGGTCATTTTCATTTTGAGAGAATTTTTTGTATCTATCTCTTCCATCTTCAAGTCTCTTGTAGTTATCTTTTCAACAATGTCTCCCAAGGACCACTATAAAAGGAAGGCTTGGCTTTGCATTTGGCGATTACTCTAACCACTCTTCCGTAAGAATTCTCTCGGCATTCCAGATTTCTACACGGTATACTTCTTAATCCATGGTCTTGTGTCACCCCTGAGAGACCCTCATCCACAAGGAATTTTAGATACTTTCTCCCCCGAGTGACTCTTATCCATGGATCCATTTGTTTGTCGTTACCTCTTATGACCCTCATCCATGGGTCTCTTGGTCAACCTCATAGTTGCGTGACCTTCATCCATGAGTCTCCACCTTGCCGTTGCGTGACCCTCATCCATGGGTCTTGCGATTAGCTTCATCTTTGCGTGAGCCTGTCCATGGGTCTCATCTCTACCTTTGTGTGACCCTCATCCATGGGTCTTGTCCTTATCGCTGCTTGACCCTCATCCATAGGAGTCCTAGTCCACCTGAAGCATATGTGCTTGTCTCTTTACTTTAGGACTTAAGCGCTCAACATGGGCCATTTTAAGAATGTTTTACCGCTTCTACCCCCAGCTCCCAATGTATATATATCTCTGGGACGACGGTCCTCAGTGAAGGGGAGAGAATTAGTGGGGGTCCAGTCTCGTTTCCAAATTCCCATAGACCACCATATTAGACTCCCTACACCTGAAGAGATAAGTACTGCCCTGGTAGGAGGACGTGGTTTCGGGGTATACTTGGCTTCTTTAAGAGCAGGTCTTCGTTTTCCTTTGTCTAGCTTTGGTATGGAATAGCTTGATTACCATTATATTATCCCAGCGCAGCTTCATCCTAACGGTTGAGCTCAGTTAGTTAGTTTTACTATTTTTTTCCATATTGTAATACCCTAAGTCATTATTAATAAATTTAGTAGTATGTTTAATTAAATCATGCTATGTAAATTAATTGATTTAGTTTAATTAAATAATTTAGTTAGTTAGTTTAATTAAAGTATGCCATAAACTATGTATAAATATCTATATGTATAAGAGTGTAAGTATGTAAATATGAATGTAAATATTAGGTATAATGTATGCGAATATATACATAAATATCCGTATATATATATATATATAAAAAATCCAGATTTTCTGGATTTTGTAGAGCAGACGCGTGGCCGGGGCATGGCCACGCCTGTAATCGGCCGTCAGGGAGAAGGGGGTTTTTAATGCTACAAGGACGTCGGGTATGGCTTCTAGGACGCGTGGCATCGTCGATGGGACGTTCGCGGCGGAGTTTTGGCTATAAATAACTGAGTTCACGCAAGCCCCGTTTGTAATACCCCATGTTCGTATAAGGTTGCCACATAATTTTAATAAGTTTAGAATACCAAAAAAATTAATTTGATAGCAGTTATAAGTACCGAATCGACTGTAGGGAATGCCTCGGAGTGAAATTTTTTAAGGAAAATTATATGGTCTCGACAAGCGTATCAAGATAAGATTTATGGTATCGAAAGAAATCGGATCAAGAACAGTTTCGGTACAGCTAAAATACAACTGCCACTTAGGCTGTAAAACCGAATTATTGTAGGAGACTCCCAAAAAATCAATGGAACCCTAGGGGGCCTCCGGTTTTGCTCAATGAGTAACCCTTTAGTGGTTTCGGGTTGAAACGACAGCCTGGTGAGGACACTAGGGCGAATCGTTCTTTTTGACTAAGTTTTGAGTTATTAATTATAGATTTTCGGTATTGTAATGCAAATTAATTTGAGGTTTAAGGTCGTAGTTGCAATTAGGGAATTGCACTAGTGTAATAAGAAATAAAATTTGGAGTTTAATGTATAATTTTTAAATTAATTATGCAATGTTTATATATTAAAGTAGTATATAATTATATATATATGCATGTGCGTAGCAGGCCCTGCAAATCCACCTATGCCTATGTAACCTATGCCACACAAACCCCACGCCCTGCAATTCAGCCGCATCTAAGATTTGTGCAAGATTGAAGAAATTTGAGCAGGAGATTTGAGCAGCTAGATTTAAGGAAGATATGGCAGGTTTGGGGCGCTGGCTTGCCTATAAATAGGAAGCTTTGGAGAGGAGAATGGCAGGGAGTTGAGAGAGCAAACGGCCGAGAGCTTGCGGGAGAGGGAGAGAGCTAGCTTGTGGGAGCCGATGATGGTGGTCGAAGGGAGCCGAGGGCCACCGGAATGGGCCGCAACAGTTTGCGGCAGCCATGGCCGCAAGCTTCCAGTAGCTGGGCGGCCATGGCCGCAACCAACAAGGAGCAACTAGCCACGGCCAGCGGCTCGCGGGGTGCCAGCGTGTGTGGCGGCGAGGGCGGCAAGGCCGGAACAGATGACGGCGAGGCTGAGATCACAACGGCGCCGCAGCTAGGCGAGGCTGGTTCGCGCAGAGGCTGTGCGAAGAAGAACAGAGGAACGAAGAGAAGGAGAAGAAGAAGAAGAAAGAAAGAAAGAAAGGAAAAAGAAAGAAAAAAGAAAAAAAGAAAGAAAGAATGGAAGAAAAGAAGGAATTGCAAGTGCTGGAAGAGAAGCTGGAGGTAGAAGATGGAGTGGAAAGAAAGAAAAAAAAGAAAAAGAAAAGAAAGAAAAAGAAAGAAAAGAAAAGAAAGAAAAAGAAGAAAAAATAGGAAAAAATTTTAGGAAATTCCAAAAAAAAATAGGAAATTCTGTTTCGATGATATCCCAGAGATTTTGGTGAGAAAAATGGTTCGGGCACGTGTTTCGGGAATATGGCACGCATACCGAGGAAATCGAGGATGCTAAGTTAAGGTCAGTAAAATTTCTTAGAAAATTTCAAAAATTCCAGAATATTATTTTATGAATTTTTGTAGTGAAATATTTGAGAAAATATTTTTAGAAATATTTAATTTGAAATTATTGAGAAAAAATTATAGAAAATACCAAAAATTATGGAAAAATAGGTTTTAATGTTTATTTAAATAAATATAGTGATTAGGATGCTTTGAGGAATAAAGTGAAGTGACTTGTCAAATTTTGAGGTTGGCACGCAAATCGAGGTAAGGCACGAATATCGAGGTAGCCCGATAAGCTTGAAAAGGTAAGTGATACTCTCCAATTAAAGTTAGTTTTATGGAAAATGATTGATTAGTAAGTGGTTTATGTTCCTCGAAAATATTTTTATCATATTGACATGCCCTGATATGAATCCATCACGTAGACTGCATATATGACATGACTATGAAATGCATAAATACACGTTGATACCATTGATTACTCGCATTTGAGGTCGTAGGGAGTACGAACTAGCACCGCTGCTTTACCAAGGGTGCACCCATACACCTTGGCTTCGAAAGAGGGGGCCGTAAAAATGGTAGGTAGCATGACGGGTGCAGTTGACACCTACGATGAAAGACATTGCATTCATGCACGAAATATGTTTTCTGTACCCTTACTTAGATGATTCATCATCTAACTTGGGCCTTGCCCCTGGAATATTCAAACGTTCCAGGTAGAGTGGTAGCAGATACGAGGATAAATGAGGCATGAAATGGCACTTAGCAGAGTGCATGAGAAATGAAATGTATGTAACGTAGCCCTTGTATTTAAGTTCTGCTACTTTAGATGTTGAACGTTTTAAGGAATGTTGAAGATATAAGAATTTATTTTTGATTAATGTTAAGATATCAGGTGTCGATCATTGCTTCCGCATTTGATATGTATAATGATTCTCTTTCAAGATTAATGCATGAGAATTCTGGGACGGACTCGAGGAATGATGTGGTTTAGCTTTAATGTTTGAAAAAAAAAATTTACTATCCCGAAATTGTCCCAAGTTATATAACGCGTCTAGGAAAGCAGAGCGTTACAGTTGATATCAAAGCTTAAGATTATTGGAAGCCCTAAGTGACTTGGTTGTAGTTGATATTGGAGTTAAATCCTATTTGAAGATTAGGGAATATCAATTTGGGGACTTAGGGGTATCCGGTATTGATAGAACCAGTTAGTAGGAACCCCAAGTGGTACTATTCTTGATGAATAGTAAAAGCTTGATGGGGGCTAGTACAAGCAGAATGATCTAGCTATTGAAATTAGATTCGGATATAAGGTTGACTCAGTAACCACGATCCAAGAGATTCAGAGACTGTTGATTTGAGGTCGTTAGTCGAAATCCTTGCGATAAATGATAGGATAACTGGTAGTTATCAAGAACGATTAAGTCATGAATAATTAATCTGATGTGACATAGCCTAGATGTTGAGTTAGGATCGAATGATAAGTATTTCGAAGACCATTTAGTGTCTCGGAAATAAGATAAGTAGATCAGGGATCTAACGGATTGGATTAAATGAGGGACCGAAGATAGCCAAGTGATGGCGTATGAGTTGCGCCAATTGATGAGGTGACGGTGGTACAATCGACGTGACTCCCAGAGATGGGATAAGGAACCCTAGCAGCATGATGGCACTACTGGTTTGGTGTTCGCAGTAACAGATCTAAATCTGGAGACCCATGTGCAGATAGTTGATGGATAGCTTGCGATAAGGTACGGGAAGCCATCGATCAAAGTATCATAGCAAATTGTCTGGGAGACGATCAGATGTTGAAAAATTAGGACAACACAGTAGGGTTTGTATCTTGTATGGGTCTAAGTCCCAATGGTTTAGGATGCGAGGTATGCTACTAGCTGTGATTGATTGAGGCCAGAGAATCAACTCGAAATAAAATGGATTGAGTATGGACTGAGTATCCTATTTCTGGAAAATGTTAAATTAGCTATTTATTTAAATAGTTATTCTATTATGGAAATAAGGAAAAGTAGGAATTTAATTCAAAACATTCCAAGAAAATTCCAGAATGCTAGGAATACTATTTAAGAAATATTAGTAAAAAGAAATTTGATATTATGAAGGTCTGGATAATTATTATGTAATTTTGAAGAAATAATTATTTATTTAGGTAATTTGGCTATTATAGAAAAAAGGAAAAATAGGAATTTAATTCAAAAAAATTCAAAGAAAATTTCAGAATACTAGAAATATTGTTTAAGGAATATTAGTAAAGAGAAATTAGATTTTATGGAAAGTCTAGATAATTACTATGTAATTTTGAAGAGATAAGGCTTAGAAATAAAAGAAAATTGAAGAAAGGATTTAAAAAAAATAGCTAAATGATATTCTAAAAATAAGTTTAATGTTTTAGGAGTTCTCAAGGACAAGAAGATTAAGAAATAGCCGCAAACACGATTTTCGAGGTCAACACGCTTCTCGAGACAACCTAACAGTAAGTGTACTGTTTCAAGCTTAGAACGGTTATATTTTCGAAAATGCTTATATCATATTGACATACTATGAAATGTACCCATCACGTAGATTGCACTCATAACATGACTATGAAATGCATAAATATACGTTGATGTCATTGATCACACGCATATGAGGTCGTAGGGAGTTCGAACTGGCACCGTTGCCTTACCAAGGGTGCACCCATACACCCTGGCTTCGAAAGAGATGGCTGCTGAAATGGTAGGCAGCATGAGGGGTGCAGTTGACACCTACGATGAAAGACATTGCATATACACATAACATAGCATGATGTACCCTTACTTAGATATTTCATCATCTAACTTGGGTTCGCCCCTGGAACATTCAATGTTCCAGTCAGGACTTGCAGTGATGATACCGAGGTTGGAGATGTGTAGTGACGCGAGGCATCAGGAAACGAGGAAATGTGCCATGTTATGCTGTAATATAAATAGTTTAAGAATTATGTACATTTTTTGTATTTTCAGAAGTTTGTGTAATGGCTTTGTAATAAATGCTATAACCAGTTATTCATGTATATATTGTCATGAGCAGGTTCGATTCAGCTTCCGCTTTGTATTTATTTTCTAGTGTGCACATCTCGTCTAGCACTAGATAAGATCTTAGGGAATTTCGGAAATAATGTGACTTAGAAAAAATATATATATATAGTCCAAATTTCCTAAGGCATAACACGCCCTGATAAGGTGGGCTGTTATACATATGATCCAAGTACCTCATTCTATCGAGTTGTTTGCTTGCTTCTATAGGTTGAGAAGGGTCGAACAGAGGGGTGTCTTTTTCACACTTCAAAGGATTATTGGTGTAACAGCCCGTTCGAGCGATAGAAATGACCGGAACAACTTACCCTGACGAGCCTACACGAACTTCCCAGGGGGTCACCCATCCCTGGATTACCCCAGGTCAAGCACGCTAAACTTGGGAGTTCCTTGCCTACATTCAGCCCAAAAGGTATCCAGCTGGTGTTGTTTCCTTTCTTACACTATCCTCGATATATACTAACTTTTTTGGGCTCTTGGGGTATTACATTCTTTCCCCCTTAAGCACATGACGTCCTCGTCATGCGGCCTTACAACCGGTCCCAGATCTCTCCCCCTTTGCATGGCCGATGTGGGATTCGCCTAAGGTGCCTACACGTACCCCTCATAAGGGCCTACACGCCTCCCTCGGGACTCAGACTCCTCGCTGAGGTTTGCCCCACCACCGCGCTCAGAGGCTCGGGGGTCGGCTCTGATACCACCTGTAACGGCCCGTTCGAGCGATAGAAAGGACCGGAACAACTTACCCTGATGAGCCTACACGAACTTCCCAGGGGGTCACCCATCCCTGGATTACCCCAGGTCAAGCACGCTTAACTTGGGAGTTTCTTGCCTACATTCAGCCCAAAAGGTATCCAGCTGGTGTTGTTTTCTTTCTTACACTATCCTCGATATATACTAACTTTTCTGGACTCTTGGGGTATTACATTGATACCAAAATTGTAAGGCCCGCTTCCGAATATTCGAAAGAAGGTCCTTACATAGATGATATATAACAACTGAACTCAAATAACAACTCATTTCATTTCTAGCAGCGAAAATTTAAAATAAGATTTAATTACACTTTCAATATCTCATGACTCTAGGCTCGATGGCCATACAAAATAATAAGAGGCTCAAATGCCAATAAGATAACAAATCCTTATCACTATAATCCTCACTAAATCACTAACTAGGATCTTTGAAAGTAGGACGCGTCTCTGTACACCACTATCCCTGGGCTGCAGTCCTACTGGACTCGCCCCTAATAACCGTATTTCCTTTACCTAGAATGGCAAAGAAGATCAATTGAGCCACAAGGCTCAGCAAGTTTGAGAAACAATGAACAGTATATAGGATCCAAGAACATGATGATACCAAGAAGAGTAATCAAGGACTCCACAATTATATACAAGATTCATCATTCATGAATTATCAATTCAACTCAATATATCATGTCACCATGTATCACTATGCAAGTGTGTATAAAATTTCAATGTCATTATTAATTCTCACAGGCTCGCAGGCCATCAATCAATACATGCAAGAGTGCATCGTTTCATTATCAATATCAATTTTTCCGACTCTCAAGCCATAAATCAATGCATGCAAAAGTGTATAAGTTTCATATAACCTCACAAATAAATATGGAGCCAACCTGCCGGGCTATGGCCACCTCGTCCCGCACCAGGTGCTCTAGGGTACCCTTTCCTTCCGCACAAAATAATAGGTGCGCAAAGATAAATAATACAAAACCTCATAACATGAACATACTGACTATGTACAAACGTGACATGCATTCACTCCCATATAAATATTATGAAATTTCGACTCACAACTATTGCTATACTTATATTTATTTTCTGTCTATTTCACAATACTTGATAGTTTCCCACTCACATCAATTATGCACACGAGACACAATGATTTACCCAAGAATTTATTCAATCAATTTCCAAGAAGCTCATAAATTCTTTACAATTTATTTAAATGAGCCCCAAATATTTATATATATATATTTGATATATGATTTACATTATTTATGGAATAACAATAACAAAAAGGATATATTCATCATTATATATATAATATAATTAAATGGGTAAGGGTGACGTGTATTCAGGTGAGGCATGGATGTTTAAAGACTTAAGTATATAAATATATCTATATATAAGTGGGTTGCTTGGAACAGAGCATCCATGGCTTTGGCTTGAATGCATATATATATAATATATATATAAATGAATGTAACTAAGTTTGCATCCAGTGACATGTGCTTATATATACAAATATATAAATGTAATTGGGTTGCTTGGAGCAGGGCAGCTGGCTGTGTATACATATATATATATATACGTACATATAAATATAAATGGGTTTCTTGGAGCAGGGCATTAGCTTGGACGTGTATATATCTATATATATATATATACAATTATAAGCGGGTTAGATTAGAGCATCCAGTGATGCGTGAATGGGTTTACATATATGCATATTTTATTTCCTTGGATTTTAATGCCCTTACTTTCTCTCTCTACTGGTGCGCATATATATATATATATAGACAAGCGGTTTGGACAGAGAGAGGGAAGGCTTCTAACAGCAGCTACACTACCACTGCTTCCCTAATGCACAGCTGCACTTTCAACTACACTTCCAGTGTATATGATTATATATATGTATGGGTAGAGGCAGAGGGAGAGCTCCCATTCAACTGGCTGCTTTGATGTGTATAACTATATAAGTATATATATGTGGGTGGGTAGGCTAGAACAAGGGAGCATTCAGATTTGCTTATGTATATATGTATTTATGAATATGTGGGTGGCCGAATAGGAGCATGGCATTGGAATGGCAAGTGTAACAAAGTGTATACATGTGTATATATATATATATAAGTGGGTCAAGTGGTTGATTTAAAACAGGGAGCATTTTAGTGGAGGTGTGCGTGTACGTATACAAATGGTGATCCGCATGAAACATATATCTATACGGCTATATATCCAAGTAAGGGGCTACTCATCTGATGTGAATATACATATTTATACATGGGTGTATATATATACATGTAGCCAATTTTTTTGATACAGAGATGAGCAAGACTGCTGTATCGACTGAAACAAAGGAAGCCATTCGCAGAAAATAAAAAGTAAATGATGCTATATAGCAAGGGGAGGAAGGAGAAGAAACTAGCAGGGATATAGAATTTTACATTCATCAAGGCAACAGACAATAGCCCAAGAAGAGATCAAATACACAGAATTTACATAATATGACTGAGAAGGCAGGAAGAGCTTGTAACAAAGCATCAGTAGAGAGATCACAGAGAAACTTGCCTGAAGAAGATGCTAGCGAAAGAACTCCACCAACGCAATGAAAGGCAGCGCACAATGAATTGAACAGAAACACAAGGAGGAGGTGAAGTATAAAATGATGTTGAGGGGATGAGGAAAGAAATGAAAAAGTGAAGAAAAGAGAGAGATGATATGCACTAGAATTAGAAGATTTGTACGCAGGGAAGGCTGCAAATTTCTGTGTACAGATTGCATGCCAATGTTAAGAAGATTTTACCAAAATGACATTCTTATCATATAATAGACAAAAACTGTTAGGGGTTTTATTGACAATTGCTAATTTAATTTATTTTCTTCTCTTCTCTTTTTTTTTATTTATTATTATTATTATTATTATTATTATTATTATTATTATTTTTACATAACACAATTTAAATCCCCTCTACTATTGGGGCCCAAGCCCAAACCCAACAATTTATTTTTAACCCACTTGGTAAACCCATGAACTTATTTAACTAGTCCAAAACATTTATTTCCCAAATTTTAAAAATAGGCCCATACACTTAAATTCATGATCACATGAATCAAGAAATTTTCATATTAATCCAAAATCATGTTATGCCATGAAAACAATATATCATAAATTGTTAAAATATTTCGACCTGCATTTAGAATGCCCTTGAGCTAAAATTAAATATTAAAAACACCTAGACCCAATTTAAGGTCATTACAATTGGTCTACCCCCTTCTTTCAAAAACTTTAAAATAAGGTGGACTTTGAGTCCCGATGGATTGTGACCAAGCCTCCTCCTAGTTGGAAAGTGTCGCTTTGTTGGTGTTGGGATAACGAGCGGGACTTCTGGTCGAAGAAGTTTGGTGACATCGGAATTTCTCGAGTTGTCTATCGTCGAGTAATTGAGAGATTATATGCTCTTGGCACTTGTAATCTAAACGACAAAACTTCTCATTTCCTAAAAGACATAAATATATTTAAATATATTATATTTTGCGATATCGTTTGTAATCCTATATATTACTTACTCTTCACAATCTTCACTTACACATAGTATTCTTAATTTCACAACTGAATATATTTATAATAATAAATTTTAGTTCTCACAACCAATTCCACTGTAATAGCAAAGTCCACCTTTTCTTTTTCTCTTTAACTTTCTATTGCATATTCTTGGTTGCCTTAATATAATCTTATTTATATTAATTGTCTGACCCGATCACTTAATTGACATGTTATTTACTATATAGATAATCAATATCAGACACAAGTTCAATAGCAGAGTAGGAAGTGCTCATAACGGGTACATATTTTTAATTGTAATATCATACTCAAAATTATATATTTAATTAGATAACAAATTTTTTTACTATGCTACACTCTAATTAATTGTATAATTGAGATGAATAATTTTTTATAATATTTTTAGTTTTTTTAGTAAAAAAATATAAAAGTAAGCCTGCAAAGTCTTTTTTGCTACTATATTCTATCTATATTGTTTTACTCATTTAAACAATAATATAAAAAATTATTTTTTAATCAATGAAAGGATCTTGAAGTTTTATCTCAAATAGCACTTTTAAAGAGATGATTGTTCATTTTGCTTTCCTCTTAAGAGATTTGTCCGAAAATATAACTTGATAAAAATAATTTTTAGCTTAAAGAATATATATAATTTAAAACTATAAATTAATTAGTAAAATAATTTATATAATTATTATTATTTATAACTTAAAAATTATTGATCATTTAAAAAATAAAAGATCAATCTTTACCTCCCATATTATAATTAAGAATAAACTTGTATACTATTGAAAAATATTTTAATTAAAAAATAATTTTATTCCTTCTTCAGTCATTATTCTTTAAGTACTTTCAGTGTTTTATTTCTATTACTTTTTTTTAATTTTTTTCCTCTTTCTTTATCTCTTATACTTTTTTTTCTAATTAATTTGAACCCGTAAAATCAAATATCTATAAAAGAACTATATTTTAAAATAATTAAAAAAAGTATATTAATTTTAAAAAAAATATATTAATTTTAAAAAGTTCATTATTCAGCGACGGGCAATCACCCGTCGCTAATTCTCTTCCATCTGGAATGGGCAAATGCCTATCGCTATTTTGTTCAGCGACAGTCGCAGATGATTGTTGATTTTGCTTTTCTCTAAGAGACTTATCATTTTTAGTTTAAAGAATATATATAATTTAAAATTATAAATTAATTAATAAAATAATTTATATAATTATTGTTATTTATGACATAAAAACTATTGATCATTTAAAAAATAAAAGATTAATATTTACCTCATATTTTATAAATAAGAATAAACTTAAATATTATTAAAAAATATTTTAATTAAAAAATAATTTTATTCTTTCTTCAGTAATTGTTCTTTACGTACTCTTAATGTTTTATTTCTATTACTTTTTATTTTTTATTTTTTTCCTCTTTCTTTACCTCTTATACTTTTTTTCTAATTAATTTGAAGTCATAAAATCAAATACCTGTAAAAGAACTATATTTGAAAATAGTTCAAAAAAGTATATTAATTTTAAAAAATTATATTAATTTTAAAAAGTTTATTATTTAGGAACGGGCAATCACCCGTCGCTAATTCTCTTCCATCTGCGACAGGCAAATGCCCATCGCTATTTTGTTCAGCCACAGGCAACAATCGCAGATGATTGTTGATTTTGATTTCCTCGTAAGAGACTTATCATTTTTAACTTAAAGAATATATATAATTTAAAATTATAAATTAATTAGTAAAATAATTTATATAATGATTTTTATTTATAACCTAAAAACTATTAATCATTTAAAAAATAAAAGATTAATCTTTACCTCCCATTTTATAATTAAGAATATATTTGTATATTATTAAAAAATATTTTAATTAAAAAATAATTTTATTCCTTCTGCAGTCATTATTTTTCAAGTACTCTTAGTGTTTTATTTTTATTTTTTTATTTTTTTTCTTTCTTTATCTGTTATACTTTTTTTTTAATTAATTTGAAATCGTAAAATTAAATATTTATAAAAGAACTATATATTAAAATAGTTAAAAAAGGTATATTAATTTTAAAAAGTTTATTATTCAGCGACGGGCAATCACCCATCGCTAATTCTATTCCATCTACGACAAGTAGATGCCCGTCACTATTTTGTTCAACGACGGACAATCACCCATCACAGATGATTGTTAATTTTGCTTTCCACTTAAGAGACTTACCATTTTTAGCTTAAAGAATATATGTATAATTTAAAACTATAAATAAATTAGTAAAATATTTTATATAATTATTATTATTTATAACATAAAAATTATTAATTATTTAAAAAATAAAAAATCAATTTTTACCACTTATTTTAGAATTAAGAATAAATTTACATATTATTAAAAAATATTTTAATTAAAAAATAATTTTATTCATTTTTCAGTCATTGTTCTCTATGTACTTTTAGTTATTTTTTTATTATTTTTTTAAATTTTTCTTATCTCTTTATCTCCTAAACTTTTTTTTCCTAATTAGTTTAATGTTGTAACATTAAATATCTATAAATCAATTATATTTTAAGGTAGTTAAAAAATATATATTTAAACTATTTGGCTTTTGTAATTATTTATAGGTAAATTGCAATTTTTCATGTTATTTTAAAATAAGAAGTACAAATATAATTGATATGCCCTGCAAACTTAGAGAATTACAAGACCTAAAAAAGTTGTGAGACGTGGACATGAAGCCCAAAGGCCCAACGGGTTGTAGAAGATCGAGGAAATAAGCCGAAGGAGCAAAAGCTCGAGCCGAGACCAAGTAGGGAGGGCCCACTCGGTTATGCCTAGTGGGTATGCATTGCTTCAGTTTTTCGGCCATAACTTTCTCATATAAGCTCTGATTGGGCTGATTCAAAGTCCTATGGAAATATAAGAGAATTATCTACAACTTTCATGTTTTGAGTTTTGATAGATTCGGGCTTAATCAAGGGATAAATCGGGTATGAAGTTGATGCACCTACACTATGAAGGCTCGGAGTCAAGTATTGAAGGAAGATGGACTCAAACCAAGTCAAAAGGGCAAAAGAAGGCATAACCGAAGGGCCCCCCACTCGGTCGGGCAAAAGAAGACATGACCGAGTGGCCCCCACTCGGTCATGACCGAGTGGCCACTCGTTATTTATGACCCACTCGGTTATGTCGAGTGGGTATGACACTGCTTTAGTTTTTCGACCATAACTTTCTCATACGAGCTCCGATTGACCTGATTCAAAGTTATGTGGAAAGATAAGAGAATTATATACAACTTTTATGTTTTGAGTTTCGAGAGATTCGAGTTCAATCATCATGAAAATTGGGCATGAAGTTGAGGTATGGGAACCACTCAAAATGGGCCGCGAGATTCTCGCACATCTTCTCTCTCTCCTCCACTATAAATACGAGATCATGCCTTCATCACAAGGTACGCTATTTTGAGCAATTGAAGTACAATCTTCTCATTTTCTCTCGAGAGCTAATTTAAGTATCGGAGGGTTTGCGCGGGGACCCCCACCCGCGCCCTAACGGTGCTCTCGTTTTGTAAGCCTCTCGTCACTAGCAAGGTCTCTCGTCATCAGCAAGGCCTCTCGTCATCATAAGGCCTCTCGTCATCATGAGACCTCTCGTCATCCCGAGGCCTCTCGTCACCAGCAAGGCCTCTCGTCACCATCAAGGTCTCTCGTCATCAGTAAGGCCTCTCGTCATCATGAGACCTCTCGTCATCCCGAGGCCTCTCATCACCAGCAAGGCCTCTCGTCACCATCAAGGTCTCTCGTCATCCCGAGACCTCTCGTCACCCCGAGGCCTCTCGTCACCATCAAGGCCTCTCGTCATCCCGAGGCCTCTCGTCATCTTGAGGCCTCCCGTCATCCTGAGGCCTCTCGTCATCCTGAGGCCTCCCGTCATCCTGAGGCCTCCCGTCATCCCGAGACCTCTCGTTACGCCGAGGTCTCTCGTCATCCTCAAGGCCACCAGATCATCAGCCCACAAGATCATCAGCTCAACAAACCATCAGCTCCGTCGGTATTATCAGACTTGGAACTCTGACAGATCCAATCGCTTGTCAAGATTCTCATCAGTGAAGACATGACTCCCGAGACTCTTGCATCTGTCCACAATAAAAAAAAATAAAATAGATTGTTGTATTTTGGCAACAACAATAATATTATAAATATTGTTGTCTAGATAGTTATTTAGAAACTATAATTTTAAAATTAAAAATAAAAATATAATGTTATAAATATTGTTGGTGACTTAGTTATTTACTAAATACAAGTTTTAAAATTAGACATACAAATATAATTTTATAAATTTTAATAAAAAAATATATTTATTTAGAAAAAAATTTAAAAGTATGAATGTCTGAAAGTGCAATAAAAAATAATATTTATCTGGTTGGATAGTTAAAAAATAAATTATAAATTATTTTTCTTATGATTACTTAAACCATAAATTAGATTTAACTAGATTATGGACTATTTTGCTTTTGTAATTATTTATAGATAAATTAAAATTTTCATGTTATTTTAAAATAAGAAATACAAATATAATGCTATAAATATTGTTTTCGTGTTACTTATTTAGCAAATACAATTTTAAAATTAGAAATACAAATATAATGTTATATTACTTGGTTAAAAATTTTATTTACTTGGTTAAAAAGTTCTAAAAACTTTAAACAAGTGCATGTCTAAAAATGCAATAAAAAATTATATTTATTTTACTTTAATAGTTAAAAATAAATTAAAAATTATTTTTGTTACGATGATTTAAAAATGAATTAGATTAACTAGATTATAGACTATTTAGTTTTTCGTTATGACGATTTTAAAAATGAACTTATTTAATGCAAAAAGGAATATTAGAGAAAATATGAACATAAAATCTGAAAACTAAAATGTAAAATAAAATATCCTATAAATGGAAAAAAAATTTATCAGCGATACGGTTATATAATATTATTTTTTTCTTTAGTTTGTTTACTTTTGTCGACGTTCGGAATTGGTCGACTATAATTCTTTGGCCCGCCTGCTGCAATGGATCCGAAAAATGTATATGAGATGTTTGATTTTGATCTCTCGAGCCTCGGGTCCGTCCCTGCAAGGTACTCCGAAGCTCAAGTCAATAAGTGAGTATGTAAAGAGAGAAGAGAGAAAATGTCTTAATTGGAAAAATATGTCTTACCCTCTCTTCAAAGAGCTGGCCCATATATATCGAGGGATGTTTTTCCTTATGTGTAGCATGTCTGCCCTAGGAGATGAGATAGAATACCTAGTGCCGGCGAAGGATGTCCATGCAGTAGGAAGGTACTGATGGAACCTTCATTAATGTGGACGAGACTCATCATTAACGACGAGAGTACCCGTCATTAATGAAGATGGGATTTGGGGCGGACATGCGGAAATCCAAGCACAGCGGCAATGATGTTGTTATGAAAAGACCAAGATGGGACTAGTATGGACTGGCCAGATGGGCTGAGGAAATGGGCCTGGGCCACATGGCTGGGGGCGGCCCCTGGCCTGTTAACGCATAAGGACTTTAGTCTTTTCATTACGCGAGCTGGTTGGCTGAGCCAGTAACCAGCGAGGTCGCTGAGAGGTTGTCCAGATGATATTATACCAGCCCAAGTTTCGGCCATGTGCGAGCTCGCTTTGAGGGGCTCAGCTTGAAGCCTATTAGCTCCTTTGACAGTTGGACCAGCCCAATGAGTTGGGCCCAGCCCTTATAGAGTAGGACGGGAGATACCCGTAACATCAAGCCCCCTAGCTCGTAGTGCGATATTAGGTCTGAGAGCTGATACGTACCGGCTATCCCTGCAACCAAGACACCTTTTCAACTTCCCGCCCAATCATGTCATATCATGTTGTTTCATGTAGCACGTCTTGTCTGCGGCGCATTTAATGTGCACGTTTCCCACAACTACTCAATCATCATGTCCGTAGGTCCCACACTTTTGTGCACTGCCGTTGGATCTGGGGAAGCTCGTCGGTCTTTCCATCTGATGATGGCGTATCCCGAACTATAAAAGGAGGGATAGAAACTTGCCCTCTTCTCTTTCTATTACATCATTTCGAAAATACCCTTGGCTACTGAAACCACTTCCTTCCCGACTCCAAGGTTTCATCGCCGCTGATTCTGCAATTCCCTCGTCCTCATCCTTCGACGAGTTTTTCTTGTTACATTCAAACTCAGCAGCCATCCGTCGAAAAACTGTAAGTTCCTTGTATCCCTTTGGTATATTTTATCTTCGACCTCGTTCTTTTCGCTGATTCGGCCTCCATATCACGCCATTCGGCGATAGTGGTGCATCTCATAGGAATGGTTCCTGCCAATCTCAAGGGGTTTCACTAAACTCAGAAGCCTCGGCTCTTGTCTTCTTCTTTTCCTTCCTATCTCTTTTTGTTTCATTTTGGGTCATACCCTGTTGCAAAGCGCGCGGCCTAATACGTAGGAAGTCTCTTAGGTGCTCCTGATTCGCCACTCTGATTTGACCTTCTTCTTTTCTTTTTTTTTAGATGTCTACATCAAGTCGGAAGCGCCGCAACATCGGGGTAGAAGACGACGACACTTCCAACTCGTCGAGCGCCGGAGGGAGGGTGCTGCTGCGAGCTTCACGAAGCGTGGCTTCGTCTGACTTCGAGGTCGCTGAGAGAATTCCTTAATGCACTGCCCCTGCAGTGGCTACGCGAGCTTCCGAGGAGCGTGTGACTCGCGAGGTCTTCAAACGCTATCCTTCGAAGATGACGTTTGGCGAGCTGAAGTCGTGCGCTTCAGAATATAGATTCCCCTGCGGCACTCGCTTGATGGTGCCTTCGCCTGGCGACCACGCAGCCTTCCCTCCCGCAGGATACGTGGCCGTTAGCCCTCAGCACTTAGAATTTGGCCTTAGGTTTCCACTCCATTCTTACCTCGTCGCCATCCTAAACGATTTAAAGCTTGCCCCTTTTCAGCTGACCCCTAACTCCTACGCCCAAATAACTTCCTTAGCCTTACTTTTTAGAAAAAATGAGCTCCCCTTCCCTACTCCCAAAATCCTTAGGTACCTTTACTCTTTCAAGGGTACCAAGGACGGGCTGTACTACATGGCAGCTCGTTCGTCTGACTGTAAGAAACTCTTGCCTCAAGGGAAGGCAAAGGGTAGGTCTAACGTAGGGGATTATAAGTCCCATTGGTTCTATATTTCTTGTTGTTCCCTTCACGACCTTAACAACCTTAGCTTTGTCCTTATGCCGAGTGAGTGGTCTTTCAACCTGTCCCTATGACCGTGATCCATTTGTATACTATGTGCTTACAAATCTCCTTCTGTCTTGATTTTGCAGATGTTGCTAGTGGGAAACCCGAACTGACCACCTCTGAGGCAGCCGGACTAAAAAGGGCTTTCGAGGTAAAGACTGACGAGGACGACTGTGAGTTCACCGATTTCCTACTCAGAGATTATCAACTCGCTCCTCCTCTAGAGCTTAAAGAAATCAGGAAGGAAGACATAGGGATCCGGGGCCAAAGGGAGATTAGGTCAGCTTTGGACAATGCTGATCTTGGAGTGGATCTGGTTGGAGAAAACTGAATTCGCGGAGAAGTCACTGTCGTAGCCCCGCCACCATTGCCGGGAGTGATGAAGCTTCAACTCGAGCGACCCGGAGCTTCTGCGATCCCAAGCATACCTCAGGCTGTTCGCGCGGTCTCTTCTCCAGCAAAAGCTCAAGCAGCGGGTACTCTTAATAATGCAGAAGGTGCGAGCCGCGACCTCGTGAACTTGCCCAGCCCCAATCCTGCATCAACGACGGCGGGCTCCTTGGAACCGGCTCTTGCTGGCACCTCCTCGCGGTCTAGGGCTGATGTGGTGGCGGCGAACCGCGGGAAACAAGTGGTCTGCGAGGAGGTTCTGGGTGGAAAGAGGAAAACCCCGCTAATCCTGCAGGTCGCTCAGCAGTCCCGGGCTGACAAGAGAAAAAGGACGGACCTTGCTGCAGTGTCGAGCGCCTCTATGGTCACGGCCGGCGGGACATACTTTGCCCCCCTCCTGGACAACTTGAACAATGTCCTTGGTAATTACGCCAGGAATTTGGGCAGAAGGGAGGTGTCCGACGACGCACTTGATGACTATGTGGCGCGCCACTGCCTTTTGGTAAGGGACTTGCTCTTTCTTTGACTCTGAGTACAAAGAAATTTTTTTTTTTTTTAAAACGTGCTGACCTCTGAACTTTGTAGGCTTCCCTGGGCGTCTTCAAGCAGAAAAAGGAGAGAGCTCGCCTCTCGAGGGAAAGAGAGAAGCTTGAGATCGCCGTGGAGGCACTGAAGAAAGAGAAAAAGAGACTGGAAGAAAGTCTGACCTTTGTGACTGATGAGTTCAAGAAGTATCGGAACAAGGTCGAGGGCCTGGAGGATCGAGCGCAAGATGCCGAGAGGGCCAAGAGGGAGGCCGAAGACGAGCTGGACCACGAGAAAAGGATGTATGAATTGACCTTCTCTCAGGCGACCTCGAAGTTGAATAGGGCCGAAGCGGAGCTAGTCGCGACGCGTGGTGACTTAGACAGGGCCATTCGACGGGCCGAGGCGGTGGAGGCAGAGATCAAGCAGCTGAAGATCAACGTCGAGGTTCGGGTCTCCAAGGAGAGCGAGGAGGTCGAGTTCGATATTTGCAGTCCGTTTCTTTTCACTTTGTGGAAAGCGCACCAGGATCTCGACGTCTCTTGCTTTGGCGAGGAAGCGATAGAGGAGGTGAAGAAATATGCCACCAAAGCCGCGACCTCCCAAATTGCTGTCCCTGAGCCCGAACCTTCCCAGGTCGTGGTCGACCTATCTGCTGAAGATGCCGCTGATCCAGGTCCTCAAGATGCAGCAGCCCTGACCTCGAACCCTCTAGGCCCTTAGATTTCTGTTTCTCTTTTTCTTCAATCTTGTACTCGGGCTCCTAAAATAATAAAGTTTCCTCATTACTTGAGTTTCTCGTTTATTTATTCTTTACTGCAAACTGAAAGTCGAACATACGGATGTTCTTGAACCCAAGTAACGTGATAACCCTCTTAGCTCGATAATGACAGACCCTAAAGTCAAACAATTTTAGGCAATATGTTAGGTAAGGCATCGTTAGTTCGAGCAGTATACCCAATGGGTCTAGGGGAAAGGCTAAGATGGATGATCAGGTAAACCGCAGACCATGGCATGAAAGCTAAATTGAATGAGACCCAGCTTACAGGCCATAGCCTTATTGCGCGGTGACATATTATCAAACCATGCCACTAGGGTCAAGATGAATGATTTTAAATTTGTCAACCACGATCTAGGGGAAGGGCTAAGATGACTGCTCAGGTAAGCCGCAAACTATAGCATAGAAGCTAAGTTGAATGGGCCCCAGCTCGCAGGCCATAGCCTTCTTACGCGGTGACATATTATCAAACCATGCCACTAGGGTCAAGATGAATGATTTTAAATTTGTCAATCACGATCTAGGGGAAGGGCTAAGATGACTGCTCAGGTAAGCCGCAAACCATAGCATCGAAGCTAAGTTGAATGGGCCCCAGCTCGCAAGCTATAGCCTTCTTACCCTGAAAGTCTTCTGTTTCTTATTCCTTATGACTGAAACGCAATTATGAAACAGGATTCAAGTATGAAAGGTTCATCGCCCTTACACGAAACAAAATATTCATATAAAGTGGCACTTAATAAAAGTGAAGCATTTGTCCAGTAAGTAAAGACACACGAGAGAGGGAGGAGTGCTTTCTTATCGAAAATACTGACTTAGATGCTCTGCGTTCCATGCCTGCGGAAGAATTGCCCCGTCCTGATCTGCCAGATGATATGCCCCGTTGCCAAGGTTTTCCTTTATCGTGTATGGACCCTCCCAATTTGGGCCTAAAGTCCCTTCACTACTTTTGCAGGCTCCGGGGAGGACAAGGCGTAGCACGAGGTCTCCAGTACTGAACTGTCGGACTCGGACCCGCCGATTGTAGTATCTCGCCACGCGTTGTTGGTAAGTCACGATTCTTAATTGAGTTGTCTCTCTCGCTTCTTTAAGCAGGTCGAGATTTGTGGCAAGTAGCTGGTCGTTGATCTCTGGGTCGAAAGTGGCTCTCCGCTGACTTATTACTTCGTTTTCCACGGGGATCATTGCTTCAGATCCATAGACCATGGAAAAAAGGGTCTCTCCCGTGGTCGAACGAGCAATAGTTCGGTAGGCCCAGAGCACAGTCTGTAGTTCGTCTACCCAGGCTCCTTTGCTGGCCTCCAACCTCGTTTTCAATATCTGCTTGATTATCTTGTTGATGGCTTCAACCTAGCCGTTGGCTTGTGGATGGTCTACGGCTGTGAAGATTTTCTTGATCCTTAGTGACTCACAAAATTGAACAAACTGCGCGCTAGTAAATTGCGTTCCGTTGTCGGTGATGATTTGCTGAGGGACTCCAAACCTGCAGATGATGTGGTTCCATATGAAACTTTCTGCCTTTACAGCGGATATTTGTGCAAGCTCCTTCGCTTCTACCCATTTGGTGAAGTAGTCCACGGCTACAATAGCATGCTTACAGCCACCGCGAGCTGTTGGGAATGGCCCAATCAGGTCGATCCCCCACATGGCAAATGGCCAAGGACTACTCATTTGTTGTAGGTAGGTGGGGGGAACTCATGGTACTTTGGCAAATTTTTGGCATGCATCGCATCTTCTCACCAGGTCCGTAGCGTGTTGCTTCATGGTGGGCCAGTAGAAGCCCTGGCGAAATGCCTTCTGAGCTAAGGATACTCCCCCAGCGTGATTGCCACAATGGCCAGCGTGAATTTCAGTGAGGACCACTTGACAGTCAGGCTCGTCAATGCACCTGAGTAATGGGACCTAGAATCCTCGCTTGTACAACACATCATAAAAAATACAGTATCGGGCCGTACGAGCTCGAGTGCGTCTTGCCTCTAGCTTATCAGTTGGCAACCTTTCCTCTTGTAAGTAGTTCACGATCGGCTGCATCCACGAACCTGGCCTTAGCTCTATCTGTAAAATCTCATTTTTGTCCTTCGTGCTTAGTGCTGCTAGGAATTCTATGGGGATAGCCTCCAATGAGTTTGCGTCACCAACTGATGCCAGACGAGCTAGCGCATCAGCGTGAGAGTTCTGGTCCCACAGGACTTGATTCATGTCTTACTCTTCGAAGGAGTGAAGAAGCCCTCAGACTTTTAGGAGGTATGCTGACATCTTCGGACCCTTTGCTTGATATTCCTCTCGTACCTGGCGAACCACAAGCTGAGAATCACTGAAGATTTTCAGTCGATCTGCGTTGACTTCTTTTGCTAAGCGCAGACCGGCCAGAAGTGCCTCATATTCTGCTTTATTGTTGGTGGCCTTGAAGCTGAAACTTAGTGCATAAGGTATCTTGTGTCCTTCTAGGCTTATCAAGAGGACGCCAGCCCCGGACCCGTGCTCGTTGGAAGAGCCATCAACGAACAGTTCCCAGATGGGAATGAATGTAGGAGGGGGCTCTTCCATTGGTCTCGTGAATTTCGCGACGAAGTCAGCCAGCGCTTGCCCTTTTATGGCCGTTTTGGGCTTGTATTCAATGCTGAATTGGGTGAGCTCAATAGCCCATTTGAGCAAGCGGCCAAATGAGTCGGGTTTCTGCAGGATTTGCTTTAGTGGTTGTTTGGTTAATACGCCGATTGGATGAGCTTGAAAATAAGGGCGCAATTTTCTGGACGCGACAACTAGAGAGAAAACAAGCTTCTCCATAGGGGAGTACCTGGTTTCGGCATCGAGGAGCCTGTGGCTGACGTAATAGACTGGGTATTACACCCGGTCTTCTTCTCGTATAAGTGCGGCGCTGACTGCGTATTCAGATACTCCCAGATAGAGAATTAGTTCCTCCCCTTCTTTTGGTCTAAACATAAGGGAAGTCCATCCCAAGTATTCTTTTAGTTGCTGGAAAGCGCTTTCACACTCCTCTGTCCATTCGAAGCTTCTCGCCTGCTTCAAGATGTTAAAGAATGGGATGGACTTGTCGGATGACTTGGAGACGAACTGGCTAAGGGCTGTAATTTGTCCATTAAGGCTTTGGACTTCCTTAGTCCTGGTGGGTGACCGCATGTCCAACAAAGCTCAGATTTTCTCAAGGTTGGCCTCGATCCCTCTCTCATTGACTATGAATCCCAAGAATTTCTCGAAAGCCACGCCGAATGAGCATTTGAGTGGATTTAACTTCATCCGGTACTTCCTTAGAACTTGGAACGCTTCTGCGAGGTCGCTGATATGGTTATTGACCTGTCTGGACTTTACCAGCATGTCATCTACATATACCTCCATGATTTTTCCAATCAGATCTCTGAACATCATATTGACGAGCCGTTCATATGTAGCTCCAGCGTTCTTTAGCCCGAAGGGCATCATCTTGTAGCAGTATAGCCCCCGATCTGTCATAAAGGAGGTATGCTCTTCTTCGTCAGGGTTCATAGGGATCTGGTTGTATCCCGAATAGGCGTCCATCAAGCTCAGGAGCTGGTGGCCAGCGGTGGCGTCAACGAGATGATCAATTCTTGGCTGAGGGAAGCTATCTTTCGGACAAGCTTTGTTCAAGTCTGTAAAATCGATGCAAGTCCTCCATTTCCCACTCTTTTTCTTTACCAGGACCGGGTTTGACACCCAGGTCAGGTATTAGGCCTCCCTGATAAACTCGCTGGTCAGGAGCTTATCCACCTCTTCCTTTAATGCCGCATACCATTCAGTCGTCATCGACCTCCTCTTCTAACGCACCGGTTTGTAATTGGGGCTGACATTAAGTCGGTGCTGCATTATCCTCGAGTCTATTCCCACCATGTCCTCGTGACTCCATGCGAACACATCCAGGTTCGCCTTAAGGAATTCGGTCAGCTGGGCCTTTATACCAACGGAAAGGCCTTTGCCGATCTGGAGTCGTCTTTTGGTGCCATGATAACTGATTTCTACATTTTTCACTTCGTCGGCTGGGCTAGCTGTGCGATCGCAGTCCACATCGCATGGATCCAAATCGTGGCTGACTTCCCAGCCACTGGGGGTTGAAACTTCTCCTCCGGTGATTATATTTACCCCTTTCGCTTTGAACCCTATTTTTAGTGCTTCTTCGTAGCAGCGTCTTGCTGATTGCTGCTCGCCCTTTATGCATCCGGTCCCCTTTGGCGTTGAGAATTTAACTGCTAGGCTCTTGGTCAAGATAATGAGGTTGAGGTCATTCATGGCAGGCCTCCCCATAACGACGTTGTACGCGAACGGGCTATCGATGATGAGGAAATCTGCCATCACGGTGGCCTGGAGGTTTGATTCTCCTACCGTTAATGGGAGCCTTATACGCCCTTTTGGTGTTACAGCGTCGCCAGTGAACCCGTACAGCGGTTCCAGAGAAGATATCAACTGGTCGATCTTTAGCCCCATCTGGTCGAAACATGCCATGTACATGACGTTCACCGAGCTACGAGTATCTAGCATGATTCTCCGTACCTCCATGTTGCCAATGCGAGCTCGGACTACGAGGGCGTCATTGTGCGGCCAGTGCACGTCTCTGGAATCATCCTCGATGAAGGAAACGTCGGCCAAGGCGATTCTGGACTTTTTGGAAGGTTCCCTTTGACTGCCATCCTTGACGAGCAGAAGGTGGCCAGCTTCTCGTATGTACCGTTCGTGCGACCTGTTGGAGGTCCTTGCAATGTGAGGCCCTCCATGAATGGTGAAGATAGTTCTCACCATGGGTTCCTGGTCCGGCTCGGGGGCTCGGAGGGGACTTTGTTAGACTGGCTGCTTGGATTGCTGCTCCCTAGGACACACCACATATTCACGTAGCCGACCTCTCCTGATCAATTCTTCAATCGCGTCTTTCAGTGCCCAGCATTCGGATGTTGTGTGTCCCACCTCTTGTGATAGGCACAGAACTTGCTCTTTGTTCTGTATTTGTCGGGAGTCCTCAGAGGATTAGGCTTCTCGAAACTTCTCTATCACGTTCTATGGCGAAGATTCTGTCGCGGGAGTCAGATAAGATACTGTAATTTTCGTAACGACCTTGACGGGCCGGTCATTCGATTCCCTGGGCAAATTTTGCCTTCTTAGCAGCCTGATCATAGGGAGCCCGCCCTTGCCCTTCCTTGCAAGATTCTTCTTCACCCCTCTTTTTGTTCTGGCTGGCGTGTCCCTCTCCCTTTCTCTGGTCGCTGGGCTTTTTAAACCGAACGCTTCTTCCCACTGAACCTCCTTCGCAGCTCGCTCGAAAAATTCACCAAGGTCTCTCACCAGGGACTTGTAAATGCTCTCATAGAGCTTCCCATCTTTGTGGAGTCCGGTGGAGATCGCGGTCAGTATTCCTTCGTCGGAAGGGTTCTCCACATTGTTTACCTCACTCCTGAACCTCTCAATGTAATCTTTCAAGGACTCGTTGGATCGTTGGAAAATGGTAGCGAGGTGGCATGTCGGGGCAAGATGCCTTCGAAGCGACCTATATTGATCCACAAATTTGTTCTGGTATTCTTCCTAGCTGCCAATGCTGCGGGGTGAAGCCTTCGTAGCCATGCTCGGGGTATGTCTCCCTGTGTCGCGGGAAAAGCTCAGCACTTGGCTAATGAACTGGACGTTTGCAGGTCCATCTGGACGTTGAAAGAGTCTAGGTGATCGTAAGGGTCACTATCTCCATCGTACTGAGGAATGCTGGGGACCTTAAATCTGCTAGGTAGGGGCTCCATCTCGATTTCTCTGGAGAATGGGGTTCTTTCCTCGCAGCTCCCCCTCTGATTGTGCGCCCCATGCCTGGCCTCCAGTTGCTGAATTCTTAGAATCAGTTCCCCCACCATGGGGTCTTGATTTGCCGACCGCCTGGTAGTGAGTTGCTCTTCTGGTGCGGTGTCCCATTCTGAGTGGCAACGATCTCGCGGGGTAGGCCGTATCCTGTGTTCGTGATCAGGAGTACGGTGGTGGTTAGCATGGCTGCTGCTGATCTTTACCAAGGGGTCCCCTCGCCGTCGGTTTCTAGGCTGGCGACTCCCTCCACGGGGGTCTTCGTGGCCACTCCAAACTGGGCTTACTCCGGTCTTCTGCTCGGTGAGGTGCGTCATTGGCCCTTTATTATGGTGGCGCCGCTCTTCCACCTCCCGAGAGCGCTGGTTGGAGGAGCGGACCGAGCCAGCTCGTCGGGGGCGCCTTCCGGCCTCGTTTTTCTCTTCTAGAGGGGGCCTTTCATTTAAGGGTCGAGAAGCGGCTGCTTGCACTTGCGCTGTCTGAGCTTATACTTGTGCTAGAGTCTTGACTGCATCAGCGAGCTGTATGACAGTGTTTTCCAAAGTTTCTTGACGTTGCTACAATATTTGCATCATTTCTGCATCGGTGGTAGGAGCCACGAGCGGGTAGGAGCACCCCCCGGGGATGCCACAGGTAGGTTCGATCGGAGGGGGCCTGGAGGCAGACGCCGTGGCACCCCCAACTTGCGGGATTCCCGGTAAGCGACCGAGATGATTTACTGGTAGGTTGATAGTTGCTCCAGAACCTCTCGTGTTTCTGGTTTTCGGCATTAATGTATTGACCAAAGCGGGCCCTCCTTCTAGCACCAAAATGTCGACGTTCAGAATTGGTCGACTATGATTCTTTGGCCCACCTGATGCAATCGATCTGAAAAATGTATATGAGATGTCTAATTTTGATCTCTCGAGCCTCGGGTTCGTCCCCCCTCTTCAAAGAGTTGGCCCTTATATATTGAGGGATGTTCTTTCTTATGTGTAGCATGTCTTCCCTAGGAGATGGGACAAAATACCTAGTGCCGGCGAAGGATGTCCATGCAGCAGAAAGGTATCGATGGAACCTTCATTAATGTGGACGAGACTCGTCATTAATGGCGAGAGGACCCGTCATTAATGAAGATGGGATTTGGGGTGGACGTGCCGAATTCCAGGCACAACGGTAATGATGTTGTTATAAAAAGACCAAGATGGGACTAATATGGACTGGCCAGATGGGTTGAGGAAATGGGCCTGGGCCACATGGCTGGGGGCGGCCCCTGGCCTATTAACGCATCAGGACTTTAGCCTTTTCATTACGCGAGCTAGTTGGCTGAGCCAGTAACCAGCGAGGTCGCTGGGAGCTCGTCCAGATGATATTATACCAGCTCGAGTTTCGGCCATGTGTGAGCTCGATTTGAGGGGCTCAGCTTGAAGCCTATTAGCTCCTTTGACAGTTGGACAGGCCCAATGAGTTGGGCCCAGCCCTTATAGAGTAGGACGGGAGATACCCGTAACAACTTTATTATTTTAATTACTCAAATTTGAATTTGTTAATGACTATGGTCTATTGTACTCAAAGATGACTTTGTAGATTTTCAGGATAGTTTTTTGGTCATATATATTATTGAATTTAATATGAAAATCTTATCGCATCATAAGTGGATTGATAATAAGTGTAACCCAAGAAGAGGTGGGATTACTAGAGAATTTTATGAGGGTGTCGATGAGTTTATTCAATTTACATCTACCCAAGAAAGTTTCATAAGATTAGAATGAAAGTTAAAGTGCCCTTGTATGAAATGCAAATGACCAAGTGTATTACACGTCGTACCCTGACACTTGTCGTGATAAACATGATTGGATGGTTGTTAACAATGCCAGCATCTCACAACAAGTTTTCTCCTGAAGAGCAAGTGAAGAAGTATGATTTGAAGGGGAGTGTTGAAGAGAATAGTGTATTCAGATAGCATTCTTGCTACATTTGTTTCCTTCATTCTGTTTTGTATTGCTGTTATATTTCATTTATGTCTGTTGCGGTAGTTTCTTCTTTCTGTTGTAAGGCTGTATATATATACAGCTTATGTAAAGGTTTTAGTTAAGGCTGTCATTATTCATTTTGGAGTATAAATCTTTAGTTCATTTTCTCTCTCTTTCTCTCTCGAGTCCTGGTTTCTAATCTTCCATACCCTAGGGTTTATCTTTTGCATGGTATCAGAGCCAACAACCAGCTAAATGGCTCCTATTCACGAGAATCATTCTTCTTCTACCTCTCCTCCAGTTCGATCTATTTCGAGTAATTCATCCATGTCTCAGTTCGATTTCACAACAGTATCAAAAGCCTTTAGTTTCATTCATCTGAAACTCGATTCGAAGAACTATATCTTTTGGAAGGCTCAGATCTTAGCCACAGTCTTCAATCTAGTGTCATTTCTGAATAAGCTTTTCCTCCTTCGAAATACATAACTGACTCCACAAGCGACGGTACAGCAGCGAACTTGGAGGTGAATCCAGAATATGTGAACTGGCTTAGATCTGATCAGCTATTTCTCGGATGGCTTTTCTCTACAATTACCGAGGAAGTATTAGCGCAGGTGATTCAATGTGAATCATCTACCGAGGTATGGCTTTATCTTGAAAAATTATATGCTAGACAAACCATAGCCAAATCTTTTCAGTTAAAACAGCAGCTGAGGTCTGTTAAAAAGGAAAATTTATCCGTTAATGACTATGTCTTGAAAATTAAGACTATAAGTCATTCTCTAGTAGCCATAGGAGATCCTCTAAGTGATAATGAAGTGCTTCTTGCTATTCTAAACGGTCTCGATCAAGATTACGATACTGTGGTGAGTTTAATAACATATCAGATGGACAAGATAAATCTAGAAAAGGTTCAATATTTGTTGCTTATGCATGAACAAAGATTGGCTGCTAAAAATGTGCCTCAACCGTCTCTATAGTTTGATTCAATGTCTTCTAATATGAATGTTAATGTGGCAACACATTAAAGTAATGGAAACTTCAGTTTTAATCGAGTCGGAAATACACAACGAGGAGGAGGTTCAGGATTTAGAGAAGGTAGAGGTCGAGGCAGGTTCTCAAATAGAAAATTCTATTCTCAACTATGTGGTAAACTAGAAGATTATGTGGATAAGTGTTATTACCGGTTTGATCGTAATTTTACTCAAGTGAATAATCAGCCTACTGGAAATTTTACTAGTGGTAGACCTATTGGAAATTTTAATCTTGGAAATTAGTTTGATTCAGGTGCTATCATGGAAACCTTTAGTGATCCTAATAGGGCCTACACTAGTGACACTGGTTCAGTGACAGGCTCACAACTTCATGGATCTTCGAATCAGTTTCTTCTATACCAATCTTCTTAGTTTAATACTCCTCAATCATCTCTTTCTGATCCAGTTTGGTTTGTGGACTCAAGAGCCACAAATCATATTACTTCAAGCCTCAATAACCTGTCTATTCACTCGCCTTACCATGGTGGAGAAAAAGTCACCATAAGCAATGGTAAACAGTTGTCAATTACTCGTGTTGGTTCAAGAGTATTAAAGACTACTCCAAATTCATTTCTTTGTATTCCTAATGTTCTTCATGTTCCTAGTATACATAAAAATCTTCTTAGTGTTTCTCAACTAACTAGAGATCACAATGTGGTAGCTGAATTTCATTCTAATGTCTGTTTTGTTAAGGACAAAGGATCCGGGGCAGGTCTTCTACGGGGCCAACTTAAGGATGGGTTATATCAGCTAGTTCCAGCATCTTATTTCGCTGCAACCAGCACTCCAGCCCACTCTCTAGCGCAAATTTCAGTTTCTTCAGCTGATAGTTCGTCTAATTCATGTAATGTTTTCAACACATGTAAAGGATAGGATTCATTTGTTCATGAAATGTCCAAAAATGTCTGTGTAGCTCAAAACACTAGTAGTTGCCAAGATTGGCATAATCGATTGGGTCATTCTTCTTTGAATGTATTACAAAAAGTGTTGAATAAAATTGAAATTTCTTGTTCATCTTCCAGTTTGTCCTTTTGTGATTCTTGCAAAATAGGTAAGTTGCATCAACTTCCTTTTGTTTCTCACGAAATTACAGTTGTTCGTCCCTTACAACTTGTTTATTCAGATGTCTGGGGACCAGCACCCATGTTGTCTATGGAAGGTTTTCGCTATTACATCATTTTTGTAGATGCTTATACTCGATACACTTGGTTATACCCTTTAAAGCTCAAATCAGATGTTTTGTTAGTTTTCAGTACCTTTCATAAACTGGCTGAGAATCAATTCCAAACCAAACTTCAAGCTTTGCAAACCGATAATGGGGAGGGGGGAATATCGTGCTTGTCTACCCTATCTTCATAATAATGGCATTTAGCCTAGGTTTTCATGCCCTTACACTCATTAACAAAATGAAATTGCTGAAAGAAAGCATAGGCATATAGCTGAAATGGGATTGACTCTATTAGCTTATGCTAAAATGCCTCTAAAGTTTTGGGTAGAAGCTTTCCTCACTGTTGTTCATGTGATTAATCTTCTACCTTCCACATCTATTCAATCTTAGGTTCCTTTTGAGTTGCTGTATGAAAAACCTCCTAATTATCATTTGCTCAAGCGATTTGGCTATGCATGTTTTCCATTGCTTCGACCTTACAACAAACATAAGTTTGAGTTTCATTCAACCAAGTGTATCTTTATTGGGTATAATTCTATTCAAGCTGGTTACAAATGTCTTCATCCATTTGGACGTATCTACACTACTCGTCATGTTCAATTTAATGAACAAGAATTTCCTTATTTGACTATATTTTCTTCATCTTCTCGCACTGATGAATCATCTACACAGTTCAAGTCTCAAAGTCCTACTACAAAATTTCTTCATCCTATTATTTCTCCTGTAGTATCTCCTTTTGTTTCTGATCAGTGTCCCATAGTTGCTCCTGCTTCGGATCTAGTTCTGCATACATCAGATAGTCTGCCTGTTGCAACCACACCATCGTCTTTGTCTTCTGCACATTCTGCTCCACCTATCTCAAAAGCTACTAAGACTAAAGCTCCTACTGCTCCATCAATTCACCCTATGCTTACTCGATTTAAATCCAGACAACTTGTTCACAACTCTCCTCATGTTTTAGTGAGCTCACTTGAGCCAACATCCATTAGTGAGGCTCTCTTAGACTCACGATGGGTTAAAGCCATGGAAGAAGAATACAATGCTCTACAAAAGAATCACACTTGGGAATTGGTTCTTTATATAGCTGATATGAATCTGGTTGGGAAAAAATGGATTTTTCGAGTTGAGTTTAAACCTGATGGGTCTGTTTTAAAGTATAAAGCTAGACTTGTTGCTAAAGGTTTCTTACAAAATTCAGGCATTGACTATATTGAAACATTTAGTCCAGTGGTTAAGGCACCCACAATTCGGGTTTTGTTTTCTCTAGCTGTGTCTTTTGGCTGGAAAATTCAGTAAGTAGATGTGAACAATGCATTTTTAAATGGTGACTTGACATAAACAGTATATATGGCACAACCGGAAGGATTTGTGAATGTTTCACAACCCACTCATGTTTGTTGGTTGATAAAATCTCTATATGGGTTGAAGCAAGCTCCTCGAGCTTGGTATAATAAGCTAAAAGAGGCGTTAATTAGTTGGGGTTTTGTTCGTTCAATTGCAAATGCCTCTTTGTTCATCAAACGAATAGCTGATTATGTGTTGTTTGTGCTTGTGTATGTTGATGATATACTTCTCACTGGCTCTAGTTCTACTGCTCTTCAAGATTGTATTCATGATCTTGATTGTCAATTTGCCTTGAAAACTCTAGGAGCTGTTAATTATTTTCTAGGGTTCGAAGCCTATAGAAACGCAGGTGGTCTGTATCTTACTCAAACTAAAAATGTTATAGATTTATTGAAGAAGGCTGATATGACAGATTGTAAGCCTTGTGACACTCCTATGAATGCTGGCCTTTCCTTAACAGATGAAGGTGAAGTAGAAATTCGCTATGTTCCAATGACTGATAAGGTGGCGGATATTCTAACCAAGAGTCTACCGAGAGACAGATTTCAGGTGTTATACAGCAAACTTAGACTTGCCTGGTCCTTTGTCAGTACTGGTACTCAACAGTGTACAATAATGCCAGCATCTCACAACAAGTTTTCTCTTGAAGGGCAAGTGAAAGAGCATGATTTGAAGGGGAGTGTTGAAGAGAATAGTGTATTCAGATAGCATTCTCGCTACATTTGTTTCCTTCATTCTATTTTGTATTGCTGTTATATTTGATTTATGTTTGTTGCAGCAGTTTCTTCTTTATGTTGTAAGGCTGTATGTATATATACAACTTATGTAAAGGTTTTAGTTAAGGCTGTCATTATTCATTTTGGAGTATAAATCTTCAGTTCATTCTCTCTCTCTCTCTCTCTCTCTCTCGTCCTGGTTTCTAATCTTCCATACCCTAGGGTTTATCTTTTACAAAACAAAACAAAAAGAATGGTGCCTCCGAGACTAGTAAGTTAGTTCACACAGGCGGATCAATTCCTTTCACGGAGAGCTAAAAGAAGATGGAAATTAGTTTTTCTATTTAAATGTAAATTTTATAAACTTATATAGTGGTTTATATTTTATTTTATTTTTTTCATACATTTGTCATGCAAGCAAATGAATTAAATCGCGAGCCCAATGAGTTTGAGGTTTTCAAGAGAACCCACACTAGGAAAGATAATCAAAGACAAGAAGTGTAAGTTGATAATAGATCAAAGAACATCGCGATAATTGTATTTATGTACATCATTACAATTTTATGATTTCTTTTATTAATTAACAACATCAATATTTTAATTTATATAGTAGGCGTACGAGAGATTAAGTGCATAGGCATCTTTAGCATTAGCCAGCGATAGCGAGTCGTCCTCTGCAGCTACAGTTGACGAGAGTCACATCTTTTATCAGGCTGTCTCTGATAGGAACAAAAAGGGTTGTCTCTATGGTCTCGACTCTCAAGTTAAGCAGTCCTACCTGATTGGATTTGATAGTAGTTCCGGTGGTTCATATGGGTTGTCATCGAAATTAATTAAAACAAATGAGACTAAGGGTCACTCGAATAAACGAGGAGTTACATTTTGCTCAGACCGAGATGACCGATGTGCAAAACTAGAATGTGCAATTGTGTCAGTGACAACAACAAATGATGGCATGACAAGAGCAGATGAATAGACAAATGATGGCGTTATAGCAATCTAGACTGTCGACTCACCCTTATTAGTAACCTGGATCGTCGACTCAATCTGGATTGAGAGACCAGTTTTATGATAATGAGAAACAAAATGATGATTTCAATGATGATAATTGTAACTGAATATTTATCAATATATTTTATTAATTAAATTAATCAGTTTAAATTTCATATTCATTTTTATTATTGTATATATTTATATGAATTTTAATTTTTTATCTTTAAATTAATAATTATATAAATAAAGTTTTAATTTCTATTCAATTAATTAAAATAAATTTTTAATTATCATAAATTTTATTTATGTATATAAAATTTTATTTTTAAATAAATATAAATATAAATAATTTTTTATATTAAATAAATATAAAAATTTATATTTAAATTTAAATTTATATTTTTAATATATATTTTATTTACGTTTAAAAATTTTATTTTTATTTTTTATTTTTTAATTAAATTTATATTAAATTTAAAATTTTTTAATATATATTTATTTTATTTATTGATTTTTAAATAATTTATTTTTATAAATTTATATTTAAATTTATTTAAAAATAAATATTTTTATTTTTTTATTTAGCAACGGGTATAACCATGTGGCTAATTCAACGACAGGGTTTATCCTATCACTGAATCAATGATGGGATTTTGACCCCCGTCACTGAATTAGCAATGGGGGTTATACTTGTCGTTGATTTAGCAACGAGTATAACCCCCGTCCTTGATTAAGCGACGGATCAAAATCCCGTCACTAAACAAATTCGTCACTAAATACATTGTTAAATTTTAGCGATGCTCTTTTTAGCAATGGATAGGTACTCGTCACTAAATTTGTTGTTAGAAAATTTAACGAAGAATTTTGATATTTTAACGATGAAATTTTTCATCTATAAAACGTTAGTTTTTTATAATGTTTGTATGAATAACATTCTCACTCAAAGTAAGCATATAAGCAAAAATTGTTTTAAGCTAAGTACATTTATATTTCAATTAAGTAAAATTTTAATGTATTCAAATAAGTATGAAATTATGCTCAACTAAATATAAACAAATTGCCTAGCATGAGGCATGCACTGGGAACATTCCAAGCCACAACTTGACAGAAGGAGACAGCAAATGCGAATGAACAAGCAAAACGACTTGACTAAAGCAAATGAATGATTTATAAATAATAACCAATTTAACTTATCAATAATTAGTGAATCTTAAAACATAATACACAAATTTCAATTAAGAGAATTCATATTACCATCACAACACGCTAAAAGTTTTCTTTTCTTTTTTTTTTTTTTTTTTTGCTTGGTCACACTTTAACAATTTTCAATACATAAAATTTCAAACATGTGTCTTTATGTTTTTTTAAAAATTTTCATAAATTCATAGGAAATTAAAATCACAGATCAAGTAATTTTCAAAATCTTAATAATAAAATTCTTTATTTTTTTCTTTTTGAGACTAAACATATTTAATTTCTCGAAACGTGGACATCGCCCGCATCGCTGCCCGTCCAACCAAATTTTTGGGCCCATAATTGGATACAAGTGTTCTTGGGCTAAGGTCTTTGTGCAAAAGGTACATGCTCCGTGTACTATTAAGATTGTTGGTGATTTTCGATAATTGGGATAAGGTCTTTCTATAATATGGAAATATTATTTCAAAGCTTTGGGAGAGAATTTGGGCCCTTCCTAGTTAAAGTTACCAAAAGGAGAATAAAATACATAAATCGGTAAACCTCAGTACAACCTTACTGTGTTTAAGTTCATATAGTCATTGAAGGGGTTGGGTCTCTCTTTGGCACTTAATGACTTATTACTGTGACTCTGTTCTTAAGGTACGTGATGATGCAGAGCCTATCATCTTCTTTTGTCTTGAATTAAGTACCCGCAAAAAGGGTGGGAACTTGCTCCCCGCGATCTCTCCGACACTTAAGTTAGTTCACGGATTTTCAAGAAGTATAATAGTAATGGAAAATAATAGAAGAGCTCTTAGGAGTGAGCTTCCATACTTGTAGAGGTGTTCTCTATCTATAGATGCCCCTTGACCTTTCCCTTAGAAGATAAGATATTTTTCAAAAATAGAGGCCAATCCCCTTTCCATGGGGAGAAAAGATAACCTTCCCCAATGAAAATAATTCTTGAGATGTTGAAGATATTCTTAGTTGACTGAATCTTCCTTTTTATCTCTTTCCAGTTCAAAATCATAATAGAGATTATAAAGACACGTGGAGCTCCTAGGACTTGACACGTGGCAATCGCATATTTGCCTTTACTGGCAGACATGGCTCCAAGTTAATGGAACTTCACAGGAGTAGTACAGTAAAATTGCCTCCTGTAAATATTCCCTCATCACTTGCCCCCCACTCCTTGAGTTGATCGAGCGAGGAGTTTGGGCGGATGAAGGAATAGTTGTCATTGTTTTTCTAAGCCTCTATAAACAAGTTCTACTAAAAATTTAGTTAGTAGTCTCGGATGTTGAATTCACTTTTCAAGTCTCCTAGTGCCCTTTCATTCTTCCCATGCAGAGGATGATTAGGTCGCTTGAGGTGATAGAGACGTTTGGGGATTTTCCAATGGTAGAGAGGGGCCAGTTGTAATACCCTAAATTTTCATGAAATTGCCATGTAGTTTAGATGAGTTTAAAATATCGAAAAATGACTTGATGGTAAAAATAAATCGCCGAATCGACTGTAGGGAATGTCCCGAGACTAAAATTTCAAAGGAAAATAATATGCCATTGCTAAGCCTCCCGAGATAGGATTTTTAGTATCAAAATAAATCGGATCGGAGTTAATTTTCGATACAGCTTCAGTTCGGGCTGAAAACTAAATTGTTGTTAGGAGCACCTCAGAATTTAGATGTTTAAAAGAAAGGATATATTATTGAAGAGCGCCCCGAGAATGCCTGGTATAGATTATAGTTATTTTTAATAAAAGATGTTATGGTAAAAAAAAAAATCAGAATTTACAGCGTGAGGCATGGTCGCCTGGCGCAAATCATGGCAAGCAAATTCGGCAATGGGACAACTGTACTTCAGTGGGGCATGACCGAGCATGGGCCAAGGTCACATAAGGGTGAAGCAACGGCCTCTGATTGGTCAGAAAACGAACGAATTTGGATATAAATAGCTGAGTTTTGGTCGAGGGTTTGCATTAAAGATTTTACTTTGGATTTCTCACATTTGGGAGCGAATCAGAGGTTGGGGATAAGGGGCTTTTGTTCCCCAGGTTATGAGAAGCAATTCTGAAAATTTTGAGAGTTTTTGGAGTAGTATAAGGGGTGTTTTCGCATATATATATATATATATATATATATTCGGCCGCCTATGTATATACATATTGCATGAGTGTTTAAAAGCGAGTTGTAAGTGATCGATTGAATGATCTAATAAGGGACTTTTGTTCGCGAGACTATGGGCAACTAGTCTGGAAAATTTCGTGTTAATCGGAGGTTAATTTGGTTCACCGGAATTCGGTGGCGGACGACCTAGGCGGGTTGTTTTCAGTCAAATCAAAAGGCTTTCCATGATTTTTTCCGACCAACAGGGGTATCATTGGGATCAACTAAGGGAGAGGAGCAACCTGGTGTCGTCAGTTCTATTTTCTGGTGTGCCGTCGCTGGAGAAGATGGCAGGAGGTAATTTTTGTATTTTTTAAATACTAAAAATATAGAAAATTCAAGAAAAAATAGAATTAAAAGAAATAAAATTCTGAAAAAATATCCCAAAATTCAAGAAAAAATAATAGTTTATTTTGATGAATTTTTATCTTGTAAATTTATTGAGGAGATAATTATTTGGATTTTTGAAAGGAAATGTAAATGGAAAATAAATATGAAGTTTTTTTAGAAAATTCTGGGAAAATTCCAGAAGGATAAGGAATTTATTTTATTAGTTGGTGATTTTTCATAGATGATCTTTGAAGGAAATCAAGGAGAAATAAATTTTCTCAAGGAAAAGTAATTGGAGAAAAATCTGAAAAATTTTCAGAAAATTCCAGAGGTTTATAAATATTGTTTCATGAATTTTTGTGGAGAAACATTTGGAAAAATGCTTGAAGAGATATTTACTTGAAATTATTGAGAGAAAAATATAAAGAAATTAGAGAAAATTTATGAGAAAATTGGGAAAATAGATATTGATTTTCCTTTGAATACATATGATATCTAGGGTATCGTTGAGGCTCGAAGTTGAACTATAGAGCGCCTGGCACAAGAATCGAGGTCAGGCACGCATTTCGAGGAATCTTGAACTTAGCCCCAATGTGAGTGGTTCTACCGGAAAAAAACTTGTTGTGGCATGTGAATGGTTTACTGTGAGTTGTTCAATTTAATTCTTGTGCATATTCTTGTTACTTTTGATCACTTTTGATTTATCGTGAGCGCTTGGTTTCGTGCGATAGTTCATCCAAATGATTATTTACTCATACATTGAATTTCGTACGGTAATGCATACATTGAATATTGATTTTATGTTATGCATGTTATGATTTTTAGCGTTGGCATGTTATGTTTTGCCCATGTGGGGCGTGGATTGTTAACCTATGACGTGGCCCTTGAGTGATAACACTCGGGATGCGTGCCAAAGATTAATGCTATGTGACCCACTTAGGACGAGATTGAGACGGACTTCACCCTACGGTACTCAAGTAGCGGGGCTGAGAGTGGACACCACCCCAATTGTTGGCTCAAGTGGCGGGGCTGAGAGTGGACACCACCCCAATTGTTGGCTCAAGTGGCGGGGCTGAGAGTGGACACCATCCTAGGTTCCTTTGATCAATAGCATTAATACCGAGGTGTCATGATTCCTGGGATAGTGCTGATGTGATACTCTTGGGGCTAGGGTTGCGTTGGGTTTGGAATGCTTTGACTAGGAGCGTAATGCCTAACAATGACAATGGGGTGATTCCCGGGTACATATGTCGAGGTTGTCCCTCTTAAGCAGGATTTTGTTTGCCAATAGGTCGATGTGGTCGTGTCGCCTTTAGAGGATTGCATTTTTCCCAATTAGGACTAAGTGCTATGTGGGATTCTCTCAGGCTGTTGCATGTTAGGATTTGTCGGTTTTATATATGATTTTTCATATATTCATGAAAATATTTTTGAACTCTCACTTAGATGATTCAACATCTAATTTGGACTATATCCCTGGAATATTCAAACATTCCAGGTGAAAGCAGTGGCGCCAAGGGAATGGATGTCATCAAGATTTAGCTGTTATGTTTAGTTTTCGTAGGTCTTTGTCTATGATTACTATGTTCAGAGGTTATGTAATATTTTGATATTTTTATGTGAAACATCAATTTGGTTATTTAACTGTAAAAGGAATTTGTCGGTTATATATTATTGAGGTTTCGATCTTGTTTCCACTAATGTGATTGATAATACCTGTCTTAGTCTAGTAATTGTTTTAAATTTTGATATGCTGAGAAGGTATAATTGGGATTATCGGGAAATGATTATGATGAGAGTATGTATATTGATAGACTTATATAGTGTGTATAATGTTGAAAAAATAAAAATATTCCCAAAATTTCGAGGTAATGCGCGTTCTGGGAAAACTAGGCGTTACACTAGCTCTTAAATTAGTACATATATATATTGTTATTTTTGGCCTAGGGCTGAGGCCATGCTGGCTGAGGCTGCGTGCCTCGGCTTCGAGGGCCTAGGGCTGAGGCTATGCTAGTTGAGGCTGCGTGCCTCATCTTCGGGGGTCGAGGTTATGGTGGCCGAGGCTGCGTGCCTTGTCTTCAGAGCCGCTGGCCGAGGCTGTGCTGGCCGAGGTTTTCCTCTTTCGGTTGCTTTCCAAAGCTCATAAAATCTTGGCCCTTATCCATTTAGGTGTACTAGGATAAGCTCTACTATCCCGATGAGGCAGTTTTTTCATGTAGCGTTGCTTGCTTAGCGAGAATCTTAATCTTTCGGCTTTCGTTGAAGGTTTTTTCTGAATCGAGGGGGGTTACATCGAACCTTCTTTTTGTTTTGGGAGTGATTCCTGGAATTGATTCCTTAATTATTAGGGGTGGTGCCCTTTGAGCCTTCGATGGTCGAGGTTCGTAGCCCGAATTCGTTCCTTAATTATTAGGGGTGGTCTCATTTGATTATTTGGTGGTCGAGGTGCTTAACCCCCGAATCAGTGCCTTAATTATTAGGGGTGGCCCCCTTTGGTCTTCATTTGGAAAAGGTTCGTAGCCTCAAAACTAGTGCCTTAATTAGTAGGGGTGGTCCATTTTGGTCTTCGGTGGTGGCGGTTCAAAGCCTTGAACTCGTTCCTTAATTATTAGGGGTGGTCTCCTTTGAGTCGTTCTTGTTTTTTGGTTAGGGGTGGTCCCCCTGAAGATCATGTCTGATCTTATTTTTCTTTGATTTTGAGTTGTCAGGAGTTCGAGGATCATATGTGATCCTTTTGTCTCGAGTTGTCGAGAGCTCAAGGCCCCACGAGGATCACATTTGATCCTTTCATCTTAAGTGTTTGGGGGTTTGAGACCCCCCAAGGATCACATCTGATCCTTTATTCTTAAGTTATCGAGGCCTTCCAGACCCTCGGTCTTCATGTGCACATGCTGGCTTGGATTATAGTTGATGACCGAGATTTTAAAGAATATTCATATTTTATTTTAGTCATTCGGCAAAATGCTTACGTTCGCAATCCAAAATAATGTCCATATTTTATTTTTGCGATTTGGCGTAACACCTACATCTGCAATTAAATAATATTCATATTTTATTTTTGCGGTTCGGCGTAACACCTACATCCGCAATTAAATAATATTCATATTTTATTTTTGCGTTTGGTATAACGCCTACGTCCTCAATTAGAGAGAGCATTTTGTTTTCGCGGTTTAAGGGTAACGCCTACATCCGCAATTAGAGATAATGTTCATATTTTGTCTTTGCGGTTCGGTCTTGATGCCTACGTCCGCAATTAAAGCTAATGTTCATATTTTGTCTTCGCAGTTCGACAAAATGCCTACATCCGCAATAGCCATCTCTACTGTCTTGTCATGCAAAGATGCATCCTACTAGCCATTGGCCATCTCTTTGAGGGTTCTGGGCTAGCCCAATTTGGCCCTAGCAGTCATGGAATAAAAAAAAAAACCCATGTAGAGAGAGATGCTACGCTCATCGGAAAAACTCTTTATTGACGTTGTAGCCGAAAAGATAGGCTAGAAATATATAATGTATACAGCATGAACAAAATCAAGTTTCGTCATCTTGAGGTTTTCGACCTCAACAAGTGCAATTAATAAGCAATGATGATAGACAAACACATAGACTCAATGGATTAGAAAAATATAGAATTTACCATCACCGCGTATGTGGTGGCACAATGCTATCACAAAATCAGTTGCCAAAACTGGAGTGTACATGGCCATTCCTAGAGGGAATTCCACCCTTTCTTATCAACTTGATTGAAAGTAGGTTCTCACCTGAAGCAGACTCTGATTGACACTTGGTCTAATGGTCCCATCGGATGCTTTGGCTTTAGGAATGCTAGTGGCTACAACTATAATTCTACGGAGAAGGAAACATAAAACTAAAGCAAAATTAGCAGTACCTTGCTGCCATGGAACTTCATCTATTGATTCTGCTTGTCTTTTTCCCCAGCCTCTAAAAGGTTTTATTTTAACATAAAGCCGCATAAGATGGCGAAATCAAGCCGCATAGGATCTATAAAATAAGATGAACATCTTCTTTCTCCTGGATTACCGTTCCCAATTTCTTCTCCCATTTTTTTCCAAAAGCCGTTAATGATATAACATAAGAGCAAAACTTATGGGAAAATGACAAAAATCGACACATACAAAAATTGATCTTTACACACATAAATTAATAGTTGATACGCATAATACCTCCAGCTATCTTTTCCCCTTTTATGCAACAGTGATCGATGCATAAATATTAAACTAGGGAGCATACCGTTAATGAGATCACATACGTGAAACCTTTTTTTCCCACTCGATCTGATTGTGCTTCGTGTGGCTTGATATTATACTTATCAGGCATAAAGAAAAATGAGGGCCCCACGGTGGGCGCCATTTGATGATGCAGAGCCAATCACCTTCTTCTGTCTCGGACCAAGTTCCTGCAAAAAGGGTGGAGACTTGCTCCCCATGATCTCTCCGACGCTTAAGTCAGTTCACGGGTTTTCGAGGAATATAATAGTAATGGAAAATAATATAAGAGTCCCTTAGGAGTCAGCCCCTATACCTGTAGAGATTGTTCTCTATTTATAGATGTTCCTTCACCTTTCCCTTAGGAGATAAAATATCTTTAAAAAATAGAGGCTGATCTTTTTTCCATGGGGAGAAAAGATAACCTTCCCCAATGAAGATAATTCTTGGGATGTTGGAGATATTCTTGATTGATTGAATCTTCTTTTCTATCTCTTTTCAGTTTAAAATCAAAATAGAGATTATAAAGACACGTGGAGCTCCTAGAACTTGACACGTGACAATCGCATATTGGCCTTTACTAGCACACATGACTTCAAGTTAATGGTAACCTCCCAAGGGTAGTACAATAAAATTGCCTCTGTAAATATTCCCTCATCAGTTCGATTGTTATTCTAGCTTTCACTCTTGAAGGCACAATGCCTACACTAGGTTTTAAACATTTTTGTTTTTTGATAAATAGTGAGAATATATTAAATTAAAAAAAGGAATAACTCCATATGGATCAAAACAAAACATGGAGACAATACACTCAAAAATTACACCAAAACCTATTCGGAACCGATAACCTGGCCACTCAGAGCAACAAAAACTGAATAAACCCATCAAAAAATACCAGCAATGCGGAGCCAACGCCTCCATATGGTAGCAACAGACTTAAACCAATTCAACCAGCCCAAAAAAGCACAAACTTGCCCTGGCCACCAGCATAGCTTATCATCTTCAAAATGACCTTGAAAAAGACCATGAACCCACCTAATGACTTCCTCAACTGCCAACGCAAAGCAAAGCAAAGCCAAGAGGGCTCTAACAGATATCACTTTGTTTACGCATATATTCACTCTTTGTATATGAAGAACGTAAACAAATGAATATTTGTATACCCATATATTACATGTTGTATTTTCCTGTATTTCTAGTGTAGCTGCAAGTCACATATGTTTCAGTCTACCCTATTTTGATCAATTGAGGTCTGCCTCAAATTTCTTCGTTACATTGCCCAACCATTCTCAGCGCTCTGATACCATGTTGAGAAAGAAAGTAAGGAAAAACACCTTCCGTTCTCATTAATGAATAATCGGCCAAAAACAGAGTTTAAATAGGTGGATAACAGCAAAGCTAACAGCGTGTATAACAGCAAAGCTAACAGCATCATAAGAAACTAACCAGCTATACTTCTACTTCCAGCTATACTAGACATACAAGAAAATACAACATGTAATACCATAAATCGAAGATGATGGAAGCAAAGAAGTGTAATGTATGCAGAATAGATTGATATCTGCAAGCACACAACAATGATTTCGTCTTGCTAGACCAAGGTATACATTGTCAGTTTATCAATCATTATAATTAACTACTTCACCAAACAATTTTTCAAATAGTATAGCCTATATATATACAAAGCCAGAGAGGGAGGCCAACAAAAGGAACATAGGCCACGGCAAGCCTAAGACAGGATACATATATAACCAGAAGGGACACCAGGTAAGTAGACTAGAACTGTGGTTTGGAGGAAAGGTTTGGGACCCTCGAGGAAAGGCAGCCGTAGATGGCAAGCTGGCCAGAGACAAAGCTAGATAGATTAGCTTAATCAGACTAGCAAGGGGCTTTTCAATGACCAGAAACTAAAGGGCCGTAGTCTATAAAACCTTGCAAACCGTATACAATGTTTTCCCAAGAGCCACTCGAGGCACTTCCAACCGACAACGGAAAAACAGGGAAACCACAAGAAACATAAAGCCCTGACACTAACATTAAACTCGACCTCTTGTAGAGGGAACTTAAGCCAAAACAGGAAAACAGACCCAACCTCATCAATGCCCTCGGCCAAGCAGTGACCATATCCGATGGAGTAGGAGGTTTGAATACCCGTACTATTTGCCTGTAGGTGATTGTAAGAAAATGGGGCGATCACTTTTCTTGCCAAAAATGGTACCATATGTTGAATAAATTAGATCCAAGAGGAGCGGGAACTGCAAGGACGTGAAAATATAGATTGGAACACTAGCTACTGCTGCTGTAGGAATTAGATTCCATTCCTTGTAATTTATCGCCCCAAGATAGAGGGTAGCAGTGAAGGCTACTATCATGGTTGTTATGGAGAGAAACAAGGTGACAAGACCAATTATCAGCCTCTTGAGAAAAACATAAAGAAAATAGCTTTCTTCATAGCGTGAAGTCAGGATGGACAAGAACATCAATAAAGAAGTGGTGGATGTGAATAAAGATAATGCATTTGAAATGTTAAAGATGATGAATGCACTTTTTTTTAGAGAAAATTAGGAGACCAGTACTGTCGTCATTGCCACTGGGACCATTGATTGCAGCTGTAAACGCTATAGTGGCGATCAGGGATGCCACAATTGTGCATGAATTTGCTGCATATTTCATCCATTTCTCTCCTTCACCTACTAGGTCCTTGTGTTCTTCAGTAAATAGCATTGTAGGAATTTCTCCATGGTTGTTTTTGGTTAGTTTATTTTGGTGTCGCATGAGTTTCTTGACTTCCTGAATGAGAAGCGTAATTAAAAATGTGTTTTATCTTCTTTTATCATCCGTAAGCTCAAAAGTAAGATTGATCATCGTGCATGTAAGATTCTAAGTCATGCTTTCCTAAATAATCATTAAACCAAATTGAAATGAGTTAATTACCTTAAACCATTGCAACTCACGTTGCATTTGAAGTGCTGCACCAGGAATAAGATTTAGTTTGCTTGGAGGTGCAAGTCTCCCCACCAAGTGTAGCATATTGTTCTTTTCCTTATCGAAGCGTTCGGATAGGAGATGTGTTGTTTTTGTTTCCCAAAGAGGCCCAAGGCTATGACGAAATATTCGGGTTTATCTTCATAGGCTTCGGCCCGGGATTGAAGTACCATCCAAAAATATACCACCCATTGGCAGCCCATTAAAAGTCAGGCCATAAGCCCTTAATTAGGCCTTTGGAGGAGAAATGGGCTGAGCCCATTTGCTCAAAACTTAAGGAAGCCCAAGTCGAGCCCAAGCCCAAGCCAAATGGCCCTTTATAACCGTGCCCTAGCACCGCCATATATAAGGCATCTTTTCTGCCTTCTTTGCCCTCATTTGACAGTCGAACTCTCTCTCTCTTCCTCTCTTTGCTCTCCCGATCCTTTCCTTTGATGGCTGAGATCTGTAAGCTGGTTCTTCCCTTCTTCGATCAGAACTTATCTTCTTGGAGTGATCTTCCTTTCCTTTGGGAAGCCCATGGTCGGTCGGTGAGTAGCCTCTATTTACTTGGCTCGACAGATCCGTTTGAGGTAAGCTTTCGGGTACTGTTCTTCGTCTCATATCTTTGTGATCGTTCTTGTTCCTTGGTAGATCTTGTTGTGAACGTTACCTGTGTGGTTTTGAGAGAAGTTTGGTGTTCTGGCCGAGAGGGTTTAGGGCTCCGATTTGGGGGTCTTGTGTGGCTTGTTTCTTGAGAGCTTCCGTGAGGCTTGGTGTCCCTATTTTGGTGTTACCTGGGTGGTATAATCTGGACAGACCCAGATCTGAGCCTTTACCAGTTATTTACAGGGAGTTTCTTTTACTCTATCGTGTTCTTGGCTGGTTTGTTCGATATCTATTTGTTTTGGTTATATTTTGCTCTAACCCTTTTCTGTTTTGGATTAGTTGTCTTCCGCAACAAGATGTTTACATAGATCCATCTGATGTTGAAAACTTTTTCCTGACAATGTAAAATTGCCAATTCGAATACATAATGAGATTCATCATCAGTAAATCAAACTGCATCCGGAAACGAATCCAATATTTCTTCCACCACCTCTTTAACTCCTAATTTTGTTGCGGAAAGCAGTGGGCCTTTCACAATTGATTCATAAGCCTTGTAGTTATTTAAAGTTGTAATTTGCTCGCACAACAAATTCACAAGCCGATCTGCCTGATCATGCACTTGTTTTTTGTCCCCAATGCGTTCAATGTGAGGTACTAGAGTTGCAAAATTAAGTCAAGAATTAATGCGGTAATTAAATTTCAGCCAAAATCAATTGTTACAACTAATTAAACTAGAAATCCATGTGTATATATGTTGAATTAAATATGCTACCTAAGAACACCAGGAGTTTGTAAAGCATGGCTTGTAATCTTTGGCTCACTGCAAGTTGTCATCAAAGCAATTAAATCAATTAGGAAAACTACTTTATCTAAGCAGAATTTGGGACTTGCCCTTGAATTTGTACTTGTGCTAGGCAGTAGTTTAATGTTTTGTACAATTAAACCTGGAATGTAGAAACTTTGCACAAAAGTTTGAGCCAAATTATGCTTTGGTACTGGGTCCTCAATGTCAGATCTTCTACGTTCTTTAGCATACTTGTCTAATTTCATTGGAACACCTTGAATAAAAGCATATAATATAATTAAGCTCATTGCACAAACACAAAAATTAAGAGGATTTATTGAAAAATTAAGTGATATCCTTACAAGAATAGATAGCATTTTCCCAAAAGGATAGGTGACTCCCACTTGGGAACGCCGACTCCTTCAAAGCAATTGCTGATAAAATACCTATCACCATTGAGAAGTTGTAATTTTGCGAGTTCGGAATATCGATCAATTAATTTTAGGGCCTCATCTACTTGATAAAACAAATTACATTAACAAGCACATTACAAGAGATGATATATATAATAAATTTAATATATAATAAATTAGCTATAACAAAGAATTTAATTTGAATAAAGTAATTGCTAGGAATAAAATAAAACAATGAATATTTAGATATAATAAATTTAATATGAGAAACAATTAATAGAAAACCAACGCTAATGGAGTTTAATTTGAATTAGGTATAGAAATCTTATCTATCTCTACCACATTATGGGTTAGGTCCAACACAATTTAGATCATTTTGATAATGATACATGAATAATAAAAATCAGGTCAATTAGAGTTAATTGAGCCTCTTAATTGATTAGTATGTAATCATGACAATTAGAAACGAAATAACTTGTATGACTTTGTCCATCGGGAACTAAACATTCCTCTCCTTTTCACACCATTATCATGGTGGCATCAATCATATATTGAGATTACTTTTGTAGAATATAAAGAAAACTTAATTTATATATATAGTGACATCATAAAACTCTTCTATTATGAATTATAATAGAATAAGAATTGGTCTATAATCATCATCTATCTTAAATAAAGTAATATATTATACAATAAATAATTAGATCATTGTTATCAAAAATCTATTTATACTTGACTAAAACTATACATATTTAAACTGACAATCTTATCTCATTAAAGACAATTAATAATAATAATTACAGTTAATATTAAAATCAAAATTTTAAAATTGTCTTTGTTATTTGTTTTTGCTTAGTATTTTCCACATTCTACAAGGTAGAATTGGTCAGCTACAAAAATTAAGAAAGGTAAACAATACTTAAGGAAAAAATGCATGATGCAACAAATTAATTACCAAACTAATAATTAATGACTTGAGAGCTTAATTACCAGGACGAGTGACCATGAAGTCTATGAAATCAAGCTCGGCTTCATAATGTGGTTGTAATGAATTAGTTGATGCCATGCTTTATTACGTTGTCACAACCTACACTCCAATCAAAGCCACATTTTCTAATTACGCATCTATTTAATTAGAAAAGTTTCGTTACATTTCTTATAATTTGAGTCACATACACAACACCCCATATACTTTATTTTGTTTTTGGAATTTTTTTTAATTTTTATTCCTTAGACATCACAACTAATCCATTAATTTTTAACACAGACCACATCGATCAATTTACCCAAATAGGAGTTAAGAGTTAGGGCCACCCCTATTGTTAAAAATTCTCAATGTAAATTGATTACCTTTTCCTTTGTATATATTTTTGTTAAAATTTGAAATCTGGTTATAAACTAAAAAACATTTTTTCCAAATATATCACAATTATAAAAAAAATATATTTTTAAATTACAAAAATAGTTTTTCTAATCTTTAACTAATATATACATAAATTTGATACAATTGTGTTTAGAAAATCCATTTTTAGGAAAATATTATATATATATATACACACAAAATATCATACATATAAATATTACATATATTAATTTATATAAGTTTTTTTTAAAACTTATATAAATTAGGTCTATATTTTTAAACTTATATAAATATTACTATATTTTTTAAAAAAGGCTTTCCTTCTCCGAGTTCATCATAAACGTCCCTGTATTTTTAGGATATTGTCAAATTCGATTCTAATTGAGATTTATCTAATATGAAAGAATATTCTCATGAATTATCTTCTAATCAGAATATAATTTCATGTGTGCATCCATATATAAATTTAGGTCTATAAATAGGTATCCAATGTCCTGTAATTAGTTACAACTATATCACTGTTATTGTATCAACATCATCATAGTGATATTTTGTTCTTTCTACCTGTGGTTTTTCTCGATTTGAATTTTTTACATTAAATTTTGTGTTTGTTTGTGTGATTGATGGTTTGATAGTTGTTTATTTCCGATCTAATTTCATAACAAATTGGTATAAGAGCCGTTGAATCAAACTATCAACATTTGACAAATCTCAACCATTAGAACTGCACATCTTCATCAAAAATCACAATCAAACTATCAATTACACACATGAACACAAAATTTTACGTGAAAAACCCAAATTAGAAAAAACTATGTTTGGAAAGAAAAAAATATCACTATGATGAAATTGGTACTAAAAAAGTAATATTGTTGCAACTAATTTCAAGACATTAGACACCTATTTATAGAGTTAAATTCATCTATAGATGTACACATGAAATTATATCCTGATCAAAAGATGAGTCAAAAGGATATTTCTCCAGATAAGATAAATTTTATTCAAAATCGAATTTGATAATATCTTAATTATAGTAAATTATTGAAGTCCTAATCACAATCAAATTATCAATTCCAATCAAAGACAAATTTAAATTTTGGATCACAATTATAGTAGAAAACATTACATGTAAACTACAGCATTTAAAACAAAAAAGAGACAATACACAATAAGTTTGAATATGTGTCTTATGTCAGAAAGCAGTTTGAGGATATCAAACCTTGTAGCTTTAGTGCTTTACCCTTTAATTTGAACACTTGAAACCCTCCAATGCGTGCTTGAAAAGCCAATTATTCAATTCCCAACTTTCAGGACCTAACCCAGCGAGTGCTTCTCTAGCTCTCTCAGCCAATTTCTTCGCCCTCCTTTCTTATAATCTCTTTGGAGGAGGACTCAAAATCAACCAAAACAGTCTTTAATTGTTTTCATATTTTGTTGTTTCCAGCAAAATTCAGAGTAAATTTGACTTTTCTTGGTTGTCTGGCCTGCTTTAATTTCATGTCCTAAACGATACCCTAGCTGTATGAAAGCTCCTGCATGCCCCATCTATTATGTTCTGTCCGCACCCCAATTCTATCCATGCCATTACTGGTGGATGAGTTTTCTTCAGCTGTCATGTAGAATTATAGGCATGCACTCGTATTAGAATCCACGTGGAATCAAAAGGGACAAAAAAATACTGACAATGCCCACTACAAGATTTGCGGCAGTTTTTGACTTTTTTTTTTTACCGGCGTTTGTGTGAAATTCTAGTAGAAAAAAAAAAGAAAAAAATATAGGCAAACCTAAAAATCCCGACAAATAGAAAGTTGGTAAAAAAAATGTGAGTATCGTTAATATAATTAAAAAATGTGAGTGTTAGTAAAAATTATTGGCGTTTTATGGTTTTACCAATGTCTTCAAATGTCAGTAAAAATAAAAAAATAAAATTGTCAAAGATTTACAAGTGTTTACAAGTGGTGCTAATATCCTTAAAAAAACCTGAATTATTGGCCTGACCAAAAGGACACCATTTTGGTCTTGCCAATATCAACCACACAAGCTAAAATTAAAAATAATATGACATTATTATATTACAATTTTATGTGTAAGAAAATACTGAGAAATTTCTTGGCATTTACAAGTGTCGTTAATGTCCTCAAAAGTGCCAGTAATTAGCTTGACAAAAACAACACCGTTTTGGCCAAGTTGATGTCAACCACACGGGTTAAAATTAAAAATAAAATGTTATCATTCTTTTGGTTTTACTGGCACTTGTATACATTGATAAATATAAAAGAAAATACTAAGGAATTTCTCTACATTTACAAACATTGGAAAATACTTAAAAGCACAGGCAATTTCTGTGATGAAACGACGCTATTTTGAATCATGCCAAGTTTCAATTTGTGCACGTATTTGCTTATTCTTCCCACTTATTCATCTCTCGTGCATTTTTGTCTCCGTTAATGGAACAATGACCTCTCACCTCTTTGTTGTGTGGCTCTCCCAGTGACTTGTGCGCGCGTGCATTGATGTGCCTAAAATGCAATGGCAAGTGCACCAGTCGATCAAGTAATAAAGTGAATGAGTAAAGTATCGTTCCCACTGGAACTGTCGAAACAAGTACTCAAACGGAGCAACTCTATTCTTTATTTAGAAAAATCGAATTAGAGATAATATCAACTAACTACAAAATAAAGTAAGAAGAATACGGCGTATCAAAAATAGCAAAATAAAGAACAATCAGACAAGTTAAAACAGAGAGATAGGGTAGCTAAGATATTCGATTCACCTACGAGAATGTTGTAATTCTTACCAAATAAGTTAATTAAATGGATTTTACTTACATGTGACGGCGGAATTTCATAACTTATTTATTATTCTTTGGTCCAGGTATAATAAAACCTTCGCTAATTGCTAATTCTACTCTTAGTCCATGTAAAATCAATTAATTAATGACGCATTAAGTTTTGTGAAATTCACTAACTCAAATTACTAATTCAAGCAAATTCAAGTTACCACAAAGATGAATATTCATATTTGGTCTATTTCAATATCCAATCCAAGTTATGTGATATGCAAAGCTTAACATAGAATTACTTGGTCTGTATTATCTATGTTCATAAAATCATTTAACAGGTGATCAGACTGTCAAAACAATAATAACCATATCACATAATCACATGAAATAAACATCAATCAAATTAATCGAAAATAATATCAATCACAACATTGTCTCGTGGCTATCTCGTTACCTTAGCTAACAATAAATTTAGCCAACCATAATAATAGAAATCATCATAATAAAATTTCAGAAAAACATAATTAAAATCCAAAAATTAATTCAAAAACAAAAAAATTAACAGTCAAGAAAATTAATTTAGAATTCTTCTCCAAAGTTAATGATTTTCATGGCTGCTTTGCTTTTCCGTGTGGCTGCCTTCTCTCTGTCCGCTACACCAAGCTCTATTAATTCCTTTCCATTCGTGCGTCTGGCTTCCAATTGATGTCTGTCGCTCCACCAATGGACTGCAAGCCTTTATTTCTTGATTTCCTGAAGTCCCCCACAGCCTTCTCCAATTCCTTCTAATTTCCTTGCAGTCTGTGCGCAGCTTCAAGCTCCAATCCTTTAGTCTGTGCGGCGCTGCCCAATTTCGAATACTCCTTCACAAAGCATCACATTATTATATATATATATATATTTATTAAATTCATGCACAAGATCCACCCTAACCCACACATTCACGCCACTTTCATTTATCAATTAATATAATATATATATATATATATATCACACACAGCCCACACAAAACTCATGTCCACGTTACTTTATAATATATATATATAAATATAAATAATATAATATGTAATATATCATATATATAAATAATATATAACATAATATAAAATATAATATTTAATAAACTCTTATTTATATTAACTTTAATTATATTACAATACTTATTATTTATAATTTTTTTATTTAAATTATACTATTAATTTATAGTATTAATTTTAAAATTAACTTTATAATTTTTTCTTTCTTTTTATTTTTTTATTTTTTAACCCAAACACTAAATAGTATTCCTGTAAAATAACAAGAAATACTAAAAATTAAATGTATAAAAAGAAAACTCAAAATATTAGACAATTCTAGATAAAATATATATAAAATACTAAAAATACTATTTAATTATGACCAATAAATATGTAAATAAATTCTCACATCACGCATGTTGATCGTCTTTTGGTGTTTCACAATCATCTTATGGTTGTCACATGTGGTTTTGTCATCGTCCAATACTCTCTTAGAACGATGTGGCATTTAATCCCCCTCTCTTTGTTTAATTTGATGTGTGTGAATTGTGTCCATTTTGTAGTGTGGTTAAATAATCAAATTTATTATGGTTTCTTGAGGTTAGGATTTTGGCAATTGATTTGTTGTGAATTGTGCCCATTTAGTAGTGTGATTGAACAATTAGATTTATTATGGTTTCTTGAGGTTAGGGTTTTGGTAATTGATTTGGTGTGATCATGAATTGTGCTGTTTTTGTAGTGTGGATGAATAATTAGATTTGTTATGATTTCTTGAGGTTAGGGTTGGCAGTTGATTTGGGCATCTATGGTTGCCATTTGACTTGATTTATTGATTCATTGTTTCCAATCATTGCTCCTTTTGGGCCATTAATTGATTTGGGCATCTATGGTTGCCATCTAGGGTTGGTAGGCTAGCTTCTTTGGGCGTCGTGCATGGTTGTGTGCCAACCATGGATTCTTCATTGGAAATTAAGACAGTCTACTCTCTTTCTCTTGCTCAACTAGAGGACCTCTTGCACGAGTGCTCGGACCCCCTGTAAGTCGAGCGTTATCCCCATGTGATTTTCCTCTCTCCAACCCGAAGGAGTTTCTGTCGCTCCTTCACTGATGATACTGGACCGATCACCGAGATCTGCCTCGAACCAATTACCTGCAAGGGCGGGGCTTTAATCCCCTAGGAGAACTCCGATGCTCAAGTCAGTAAAAGAATATGCCCAAAATGGAAAGTGAACCAGTAGTCAGATGATCCATATCTGTAGAAGTTGACCTCTATTTAAAGATGACGTAGAGCATACTCTGAAGAGATAAGATAACCTCTGAACCAGACGTTGGAGAGAATCTCAATTGACCGAGTCAACCTCGTTCAAAATCAAATATGAGATGAAGGACGAACATCTAGATGACACGTGACGCTTCCTGAGACAGGCACGTGGCGGCACCATATTAGTAGTCTCCGAGAGTAGTATAGTAATTTTGCCCTTAGTAAAATATCCCCTCACCACTTGCCCCCCCAACTCCTTGAGCTGTGAGGGTGAGGAGCTCGAGCAGCTGAAGGAGTAGTCCTCTAAGTTTTTCTGCTTTTCTGTAAAAAGGAATTTTACAAAAAAATAAATAAGATTAATGAGCGTTATTATTAGCTCGTTTCCCCACTCAAAGTCCCATCACCCTTCTCATGGCCCTCCAAGGACTCTATAAAAATGGATGTGGGCATGATCCCCTCCTCACAAGCACTATTGGAAGTAAAAGCATGCTTGGAGTGGAGTAAGAAAGGTAAGAGATCTCCCATCTCTTCTTCTTTTATTTTATTTATTTGTTTTTTATTATTTGCGTGGCTGCGATTGCTTTTTATTTCAATTTTTTTTTATTTATTTGCGTCGCTGGTGCAGGCGGTAGCCTCAAGGTCGTAGTGGCCAAGGCTGCACGCGCTGGCCGAGACCGCGGGCCAGGCCGTGTGGCTCGCGAGCGAGCGCTGGCCGCGCGGGCCGAGGCAGCAGGAGGGAGCTACTAGCCCCCTTTAATTAATATTTTTTTTTTCAAGACCGTTGGTCTCGATCTTGAGGCCTCATTTTTTTTTTTTTGTGAGACCCTTAGTCTCGGCCTTGAGACTTCTTTTCCCCTTGTATCTAATTGCTTATTTCTTGGCTGATTTTTTCATATAAGATTTTCACGGGGTACAAGAGACTCTAAGTAGTGCCTTCAAGTTCAATAAGGGACGGACCGGCTCCCTCTTAAGGGTTCTCCCGTGCGTTTCTCTTTCATCCCTGGAATTCTTCTCATCAGCCGGTATTCTTTTGCCTCCCTTCTCTATTTTTTGTGGTTTTTTCTTGTCTCTCTTCCCCATGTCATGTTGCTTTAGTAAGTCGATCTCCATGGCCTCCTCTAGCAACTCGGATGGGAATAGCTCGAACTCTTCTAGCTCCTCTAGCTCATCTTCCCAGTCTGGAATGCAAATAGGAGACGCTGGGACCTCTCGGCCCCATCCTCATGCCCTTTCTTTCGATAACTATACCGACACAGAGTTAGAGCTCCATCGTAGTGGTCTCCCAGATGACCTAACCCCTGCCTATTCTTCCTTGTCCGAGGATGAGGTCTCTGGACTCGCCCGAAAGTATCATCTCCCCATTAAGGGCTACTGGTATTCTGCACCCTCCAACCTTAGAGCCCATCAATCCCCTCCTGGGGGTTTAACCATCTATGAAGCCTCTCTTGAAGCAGGGTGTCGGTTCCCTTTCGAGAGCACCTTAGCTGAGATCTTTCGACTCGTAGGGTTATCTCCTTCTCAGCTAGTGCCCAACGGGTGGAGGAACTTAGTCTCTTTCGTTATATGTTGTCGGGGGAGAGGTATCGTCCCCAAAGCTGAACTCTTTTTAAAATTATTTTACCTTGTATGTGTTGATAAGTCCGAGTTTCGCTACTCCTTCATGGCATACCCTAGCTGCAAGTTCCTCGTAGACACCCCGTCCTCTTTAAAAGGTTAGAAAAATCAGTATTTCTTTATGAGATCCTCCTCCGTTACTATGGGTGTGCCCTCCGCCTGGCGTCGGCCTCCCTATATGAATTTCCCAAGTGAAATGTCCCCTTTAGAAAGGAGGGACGTCGAGCTTTTGATGGGTTTGGAGTACGTCAATACCGCCAGATTGATTAATGAGCAAACTCTATTTCTCGGGGGTCTGTGTCGATATCCCTGCCCAGCAGCCGACATTCCCTTAGGTTGATTTTTTCCATCCTCTCGTTCCGCTTCTTGTTTCTAATTTATGCGTGCTTCTTTATCCTGACGTTTGATCTTATTTTGTAATGCTTTGCAACCAAGATAATCGATGATGCGGAGCTGTGGGGGACCGATAAACAGGCTGCTGAAGAGGCCAAACGGGCCCGGAAGAATGCCAAGGCATACCCAAGACTCCAGGCTCCCACTTAGGCACAAGAAATCGAAAGCCTTCGGGTCTCGCTCTTCTCTTCCCCACACCGAGGCAAGAGGCTCTCAGGGCACCGAGCCTCTTTTTGACATAATCGAGGAAGAGACGTCCATTCCCGCCCGGGCTCTTCACCGACCCAACTGGAATGTCCATGAGTCAGACCATAGTAGCAAGGCTTGGGTGGCGACTCAGCTTATTCAGGGCCTTCCCACTCGGGCAGACATGGAGGGGGCCGCCGACCTGACTTCGGAGACCTTGGAGTCTTGCTACGGCTAGGGCTTGATTCAGGTTAGCCTTTCGGACTTTTAATATGGAGAACTCTCGGCCCCTATATTCTAATTTTTTACTATTTGAATATAGAGTATTGTCGCTCATAATGAGCTCCAAAGGCGAATGGAGAGGAACTCACAAAGAATGTTGGAGATGGATAATGCCCTTGCTAACTGCCACAGGACCATCGAGCAGCGGGACGAGGATCTGAGGGCTCAACATCAACGAAACGAGGAGCTGGAAGGACACCTCCAAGGGCTTGAGATTAGCCACCATACCATGGAAGAAGAGCTTGGATGGACTCGGGAGTGCAACCGGGAGCTAGAAGAGAAATATGCAAATCCCACCCAACTCCCTAAGGTGAGAGGGTATATCAGACATGAGTTGCAAGGGGTATGGAAGAGAGGTTTCACTCGCTGCACGGAGGAAGTGCAAAAAGTCTATCTTGACCTCAGTTTTGCTCTCGTCAAGTCCATGGAAGAAGTAATCACCAAGCTCAGCCGAGTATCATCCTTCCAAGCCGCCGCCATTAAATCCGAGGAGTCCGAAGAAGAAGAAACCTAATTGTTAGTTGCATGTATCTTCTTGCCGCGAGTTTAAGTTGTACTAGACCTTTGATCTTTTATTGAATAAAATGCCTCGCAGTTATGCTTTTTTGTAATAGTCTGAGCCGGGTGATCTCTGTTACTTGATTTCTTTCTCCTCTACTGTAGCTCGCATGTTGACGCAGTGGCGGATGCTTGTTCTACATGGTTCCTCTTTATTAAGGGTGGTCCCCTAGGGTCATATCTGCCCTTATTATTTTTAGCCATCTGTGACTCCGGTATGGAGGTGAGACCTTAAGAGTATCTTCCGGGACCCTTTAGGTCGGCTTCTTCGAGGGCCATTTCTACCCCCTTTAGCCTTTCTTTTTTATTTTAGGGGTGGACCCCTGGGGCCACATTTGGCCTTTTGCTCTTCTTTTTTATTTTAGGGGTGGTCCCCTGAAGCCATATCTGACCCTTGGCTATTCCTTTTTATTTTAGGGGTGGTCCCCCGAGGCCATATCTGACCCTTTGCTCTTTCTTTTTATTTTAGGGCTGGTCCCCCGAGGTCATATCTGACCCTTTGCTCTTCCTTTTTATTTTAAGGGTGGTCCCCTAGGGTCATATCTGGCCCTTTGCTTTTGCTATCTCCAGTGAGGATGAGAGGACTCGAAAAATCCATTTAGAGGCCTCTAGGGTCGGGAAAGGGAAAACCTTTCCTTCCTTTTTGCCTCTTTCTCCCTCTCCTTATTATTTTTTATATTCTGTAGGACAAAATCTGCACATATAAAAAGAACATAATGAGGTTGTATTGAGAAAACATACATACCTTCAAGGTCCTTAGGGGTAACCCATTATTGATAAAATTTTCTCAAGTTCTGAATATTCCAAGTATTCTTTATAGGAGTGTCGTTCATGGTCCCAAGCCAGTATGCCCCAGGGTTGAGGGTCTCGATAACCTGATAGGGGCCTTCTTAAGTCGGCGACAGCTTGTTGGAGTCTCGGGGGTTGCTCACACTTGCTCGTCAAAGGACCAGATCGCCAGGTAGAAAACTTTGAGCTTTCACCCTTCGATTATAGTACCTCTCAATCCGCTGATTATAAACCGTCTGGCGGACCCTTGCTTTGTCCCGAAGCTCCTCCACTGTATCTAAGTTATTCCTCAAGCCTTGCTCAATAGACTCTGGGTCAAAATGCTCCACCCTAAAAGTTGGGATCCCGATCTCTACTGGAATAAGGGCCTCTGAGCCGTAACATAAGATGAATGGGGTCTCCCCTGTGGACCCCCTCCTCGTGGTCCGATAAGACCAAAGGATGCTCCGTAACTTATCCACCCAACTTCTATCTGCCTTGTCCACCCGGGCTTTTAATCCATGGAGCATAGTCTTATTGGCAAGCTCAATCTATCTGTTAGCCTGTGGATGAGCTATAGAGGTGAAGTGCTGCTTGATCCCCAATTCTTGACACCATTCCTTGACCGTCCGATCCGTGAATTGGGTCCCATTATCTGAAACAATCACCCGTGGGATCCCAAACCGACAAACCACGTTCTTCCATAAAAATTGCTTCACTTTTCGTGCAGTGATGGAGGCCAGGGGCTCGGCCTCTATCCATTTGGAGAAGTAATCTATAGCTACGATCAAGAATTTTACTTGACCTGCGGCAGGCGGGAATGGACCTAGAATATCAATCCCCCATTGGGCGAAGGGGCATGGCTGAATTAGGTGGGTGAGCATGACGCTAGGAACATGAATTAGGTTGGAGACCCACTGGCATCTTTCACATTTCTTGACCAGCTGCTTTGCATCAGACACCATAGTCGGCCAGTAATACCCTTGTCAAAGGGCTTTCTGATAAAGAGTCCGAGCTCCTATGTGACTCCCACATATTCCCTCATGGATCTCTCTTAAAACATAGTCAGCCTCACGTAGCCTCACGCACTTCAATAGTAGTTAAGTGAAGGATCTCTTGTACAACTCCTCGTTGATTAGTATAAATTTCTAAGCCCTCCTTTTTAGCTCCCGAGCCTCTAAGTCACTCTCTGGTAACTTGCCATCCTTCAAATAACTGACAAAAGGGTCCATCCAATTTGGTTCTAGGTCGAGACATAGCTGCTCCACCATCTCGTCAATGCTTCTTTGAGGTAGTGTGTCGATAAGAATCTGTCTGGAATTGGTTGGAAAAGAGGCCGATGCGATCCGGGACAAGGTGTATGCTTCCATATTCTGGGATTGAGGCGCATGCTCAATTTTTACAGATCAAAAACGACTCATCAATTCCTGAACGAAAACCAAATATTTGGACATGTGGTCATCCCTGGCCTCGTATTCCCCCTTCACCTGCTGAACAACAAGGTTAGAATCGGATTGTACGTTGAGATGCTTCGCCCCAAGCTGTGCGGCGAGCCTCAACCCGGCTATGAGGGCCTCATACTCTGCCTCATTGTTAGACACCCGAAACTCAAAATGCAGAGCATATAACCAGGACTGACCCTCAGGGCTCTTTATCATTAGCCCAACTCCTCCGCCCCCAGAGTTTGAGCTGCCATCTACTGCCAACATCCATGGTCCTAGGCTGTCCTCTAGAGGTCTACCAAGCCCAAATCCTTCGACGATGAAGTCTGCTAAGGCCTGGGCCTTAATAGCTGAACGAGGTCGGTACTCTATGTCGAATGCTGTTAACTCCATTGACCATTTCAGCATTCTCCCTGAGAGCTCTGGCTTTCCCAAAATCTACCTTAGAGGCTGGTCAGTAAGCACGATGATAGAATGCGCCTGGAAGTAAGGTCGTAACTTCCTTGCTGAGACGACCAGGGCAAACGCTAATTTCTCCATGGGAGAATACCAAGCCTCTGCCACAGAAAATCGTTTGCTCGTGTAGTATACTGGCATCTGCCTCTTATTCTCTTCACGCACCAATACTGAGCTCACTGCCACCTCTACTACGGCCAAGTAGAGGTATAACGGCTCACCCGTCTTTGGCTTAGTGAGGACTGGTGGTGAGGCTAAACATTCCTTAAGCTCATTGAAAGCCTCCTGGCACTCGATGTCCCAGACAAAATTCTTAGTCCTGGATAGGGCTTTGAAGAAAGGAAGGCCATTTTCTGCCGATCGGGAAAGAAATCTCCCTAGAGCCGCTATACTTCCGATGAGTTGTTGGACCTCCTTAATGCTTCTCGGGGTCGACATGTCTAGTATCGCTTTAATCTTCTCAAGATTCACCTCTATCCCACGATGATGCATGATATACTCGAGAAACTTTCCTGCAGAGACACCAAAAGCGCAGTTAGAAGGATTAAGTTTCAATTGGAACCTACACAAGATTTTGAAGCACTCTTCTAGATCTGTCGGATGCTCCTCTGCTAACAGGCTCTTCACTAGCATGTCATCCACGTAGGCCTCCATGTTGCGACCCAACTGGTCCTGAAAGAGCCTATTCACGAGCCGTTGGTATGTAGCCCCTGCATTCTTTAAGCCGAAAGGCATAACAGTATAACAATAGGTGCCCCGATCAGTAATGAATGTTATCTTCTCCTGATCCTCTTTATGCAACGAGATCTGATGGTATCCCTGAAAAGCATCTAGAAAACTCATGAGGTGGCATCCGGTCGTGCCATCAATTAGGGCATCGATCCGGGGAAGTGGGTAACTATCTTTTAGACAGGCTTTGTTAAGGTCAGTGAAATCAATACATAACCTCCACTTACCTTCTCCCTTAGGAACCAACACCACATTGGCGAGCCACTCGGGATAATCAACCTCTCGAATATATCGTGCCGCCATCAACTTTTCCACCTCAGCCTCTATGGCCCTTGCCTTATCTGGGGCAAAATTTCTCTTCTTCTGTATGACAAGTCGGTACCCCAGCTTCATTCCCAAATAGTGAGTCATCACTTTCGGGTCTATGCCTGGAATGTCGTGGACCGACCATGTGAAAATATCTGCATATTGGCGAAGAAGTGATACAATCTGGGTCCGAATAGGGCCTTTCAATTGGGCACTCACCCTGACGCATCTATTGACTCTGTCCCAGTCCAATGGTACCTCTACGAGCTCATCCATTGGCTCAGCAGTCTTCGGGTCTTCTGGACCTTTTAGTAAAAAACTGACAATGGCGAGAGGGGAAATCCTGACCTCCCCCACAGTAGGGCTCTGTCTCCGTCTTGAACTTTCTTGCGGCTCTGATCGCTCCTGTACAACACCCTTAGCTGTGCTGATGGATGCCATGTAGCACTCCCGGGCAGACCTTAGGTCTCCTCTGACTTCTCCAACCCCCGCAGTAGTAGAGAACTAAAGCACCATGTGATAAGTACTCGGCACAGCTCGCAGAGCATTTAGCCCCGATCTCCCCAAGATCATTGATAGAGCACATATTTCCATATTATTTAGCCCTCATATTTAGTCCTTTCTGCACATTAGTTGTGTTATTTCATTCATCTTGATTTTATTTCATTTTATTCTATAGGAATTGGGCTTCACACTATTTTATTTTATTTTTCCAGGTTTAGGGCTATGTGGGAGCATGAGATGGGGCATGAGACATCTTGATGGCAATGAGATATCTTGGAGATTGGAGATAGAGAAGTAAGGGCAATTTTGGTAGATTTGACCTCCTGCACTTCCTTCAGTATTTTGGCCAAGATAAAATTCCAGAATGAAGATGATGTCTTCAGAGGTACTGTAGGGGACTTCTTCAGCTTTCTGTAATGGTATGGTTTGTCCAAATCCGAGTTCATTTTGGCCTTCAATCAGCGCTTCAAAGTCGGGGCCAAGAAGTAAGGGCAATTCTGGCAGATTTGACCTCCTGCACTTCCTTCAGTATTTTGGCCAAGATAAAATTCTAGAATAAAGATGATGTCTTCAGAGGTACTGTAGGGGACTTCTTGAGCTTTATTTAATGGTATGGTTTGTCCAAATCCGAGTTCATTTGGGCCTTCATTCAGCGCTTCAAAGTCGGGGCCAAGAAGTTGGGGGCAAATTAGGAAAGCTGCACAAATACTGATTCTTTAAAAGGCCATATCTTGGGCGTCCGATATCCAAATCAAGTGATTCAAAAGCCCAAGTTCATCTAATCTTTCTGATCTAAAATTATTATGAAGAGGCCAAAGCCCAGAACGCAAGTTAACCTATCCAAAATTGGCCGTCAAGTTGCAGTACCCTAGGGTTTCCTCCTTAAGCTCTATTTAAGCACCTTAAGAGGCCATTAAAGGGACATTCTTTTGGAGGGCGTGAAAAGTGGCTGACTTCTCTTCTCTCCATTGTTCTTGTGAAGATGGAAGGCTAAGGATCTTGTAATCAATTGCAACACCATCCTTGTTCCCGGTTTGAGTCTTTGGTTTTAATGGAAATCTGTTTTGTTTTGTTTTAACTTTGTTGTTCTCTTGTTTCCGTTCTCTCTTGAATCTGTGTATGTGTTGATACCGGTTGGATGAATGCATGCATTGTCTTTGTTTGAGAATCCAAGGTTTTTGTGCTCGGTTGAGGCTTTAACTGGAAGCAAGAACAACCTGTTTGGATGGTAATCTAATCAGTCTCGAATCTGTGCAATAAGGGGAATCAAAACTGATAGATTGAATTAAGAGGTTTCTGAAATCTGTTTATTGGTTTTCTTCCAAATCTTTGGCGATTGTTAAAGGATTTTTCTGATTTTCGATTTGAGGATTAAAACTAAACAAATGGTTTATTGAAAAGGAAATGAAAACTGGGATAGAAGGATTGGTTTGCAATTGATTGCATCTTGATTTATTGTGTTCTTGTTCATTTTGTTTTCTGTTTTTCATAAAAAAACTTCCCCCCCCCCCCCCGTTTAGCCTTGTTTTGACAGATCCGTTTGAGGTTCGTTGGGAGACGACTTAGGGTTGCACCTCTATTACAAATCCGCATCATCATACTATCTAATCTATTGGTGTTCGACAGCCCCGATCAGATTTTGGCGCCGTTGTCGGGGAACCAATTTCGTTTCTGTCAAAGAAGACTGATTTAAAAAAAATTGTGGTTGCTACTTGGTATATAGGTTGGAAACTAGCTGGTTACGGGCTACTGGTCCAAATCGAGTTAACCATACTCGGCACTGCTAGATACAACGCCACGTACCAAGTTTATGCCATAAATAAATCAAGAAGATCAAGAAGACCAGCAAAAAAACAGAAAACTTTTATTCTCCTCTTCTCTTCTTCTCTTATTCTCTTCTTTTCTTCTTCTCTTATTCTCTTATTCTCTTTACTGATAGAAAACTCTTATTCTCTGTTTTGTAGGAGACCAGCAAGCTTCATCCAAGTGCAAGAGATAGCAAAAAAATCAGCAAGTGCAAGACAGCAAACTCTTATTTAGCGATTTTGACAGCCTCCATGACAGATAGCAATATTTAAGGATTGAGATCAAGATACCGGTTCTATCTTCTTCCTTTCTCATCCTTACTTGATGTTCTTTCATGTCTATATGCTTCCCTTGATGTTTTCTTGCATTTAGAGTGGTTTTTGAGGCAAAATAGGAGCCGGTTTTAGAAAAAAAAACGATTTTGAGGCAAACAGTTACTGTTCACATTTTTCCACTTGCTCCGTTTGGGCTGATTTTTGGTGTCCAAAGAAATGGGGGTGTGAGGAATCAATGTCACTGATTTTCAGTGAGGAGACCCTTTTTTGGCCAAATTCCAACGTTTAGACCACTTTTTAGGCCATTTTGTGTTTCTTAGTGGCTGATTTTGTGTGGCTTTTAGTGTTTTTAGGTCCCTCAGTGTTTTTGTGTTGAAATTTTGTGAAACATTGCATAAAAAATCATCTTAGGGCTTCTTGATTGATAGATTTTATGTGCCCTACGTTTTTGCATTTTTTGTGTGCATAGGTCAGTTTCTGTGTGCTGTTTTTGTGAGTCATCTTGAGTGTGTTTTTGTGCTGATCTTTAGTGCATGATCAGATCCTCTAAGGGCATACCAATTGACCTAGACCTTGAAATAGAAAGGACCCTTAGGAAGCAAAGGAAGGCTAGAGAGTTAGAGCTTCGGATAGCTGATAATCCTCCTGCCTCTTCTGCCATTGCATCTGATATTCCTTCTGTTGCATCTGATATTCTTTCTGTTTCTGTTTCTATACCTATCCCTGACTTAAACACAATGGGGGATAATGGGAATGGAAATAATGTAAATCATGGTCATTTGGATGGTAGAACCATTAGAGAATTGGCTGCCCCTGATATGCACTACCAGTCTTTATGCATTCAATATCCCCAATTGGATGCAACCTTTGAATTAAAATCTGGGCTAATCCATTTGCTTCCCAAATTTCATGGCCTTGCAGGTGAAGATCCGCACAAGCACCTCAAAGAATTCCATGTTGTCTGCTCCACAATGAGGCCACAAGGAGTTGATGAAGAGCAGATAAAACTTAGGGCCTTTCCATTTTCATTGGATGGAGCTGCAAAGGATTGGTTATACTACCTACTACCTGCTGCCATCACAAGTTGGGATGGGCTTAAAAGAATCTTTTTGGAGAAGTTCTTTCTAGCATCTCGAACAGCCGCCATTCGGAAAGAAATTTGTGGTATAAGGCAGAATCATGGGGAGACATTACATGAGTATTGGGAGCGATTCAAGAAACTGTGTTCTAGTTGTCCACACCATCAGATCAGTGACCAGCTGCTGATCCAATACTTCTATGAAGGTCTTATTCCAATGGATAGGTATTTGGTGGATGCAGCTAGTGGAGGAGCCCTCTCTGAAAAGACACCAGTAGCTGCTCAAGAGCTAATCTCCAAGATGGCACAAAATGCCCAACAGTTTGGTACCAGGTCAGTCATTCCCATGAGACAGGCCGATGAGATTGGTGTTGCTACCATCAATGACCAACAGAGGATAGAGAACAAACTGGAGGAATTGGCCTCCATGGTCAGACAGCTAGCCCTTGATAAAGGACAGTCCCAATCTCAGCAGGTATGTGGTATTTGTTCATTATCTTCCCATGTTACTGACCAATGTCCTCAATTGCAGGAGAATACAGAAGCTTGTGCTGACATCTTTCCAGGAAGACCCTTCTAGCCACAGCATCATCAACAGCCACAGCAACACAGATATGATCCATATGCTACCACCTATAATTCAGGGTGGAGAGATCATCCAAACTTGAGGTATGGAGGTCCTTCCAACCAGCCATTCCAGCCACAGCAGCAGCAACCTCAGCAGCACAGATTCAATGCACAAAAACTAAGTCAACCAATGCAGCAACCACAACCAGCCCCTAAATCCGAATCAAGCTTGGAAGATATCATGAAGCAGCTCGTTGCCAACAATCTCCAGTTTCAGCAAAGGACCGACACTGCCATACAAAATTTGGAGACACAGATTGGACAGCTTGCAACCAACATCAGTGAGCTACGGAGTCAAGGTTCGGGTCAGTTGCCTTCACAGCCAGTTTCAAATCCAAGGGGCAATGTAAGTGCTATCGTTCTTCGCAGTAGCAAGGAGTTGAGCAGCCCACCCTCTCCACAACCAGAATTTGGGCAGCAACAAGAAAGCCAAAAGGAAGATCAGCCTCCTCCCATTCAAAAGGACAAGCAGCCCACCACCATTGATCAAGATAGAGGAGAGACTTCCTACAACCATCCATTGCCATTTCCTCACTGAGCCACTCAAAATAAAAAGAGAGCAGAAGCTGAGTTAGACAAGGAAATCATGGAGACTTTCAAAAAAGTTGAGGTGAACATACCACTCTTGGAGGCCATCAGACAGATTCCCAAGTATGCCAAATTTCTCAAAGACTTGTGCACCCACAAAAGGAAACTTAAAGGAAATGAAAAGATCAACTTGGGAAGAAATGTGTCAGCATTGATTCAACCTGCCATGCCTCAGAAATGCAAAGATCCAGGGACTTTCACCATTCCTTGCACTATTGGAAATTTGCAATTTCATAATACTATGTTGGATTTAGGAGCCTCTATTAATGTGATGCCTAAATCTGTGTATTCTTCTTTGCAGGCAGGTGCAGGCACATTGACATCTACAGGAGTGGTGGTCCAGTTGGCAAATAGGAGCACAGCATACCCTGAGAGAGTATTAGAGGATGTGTTAGTGAAGGTAAAGGATTTCATATTCCCTGCTGACTTCTATGTTTTGAATATGGAGGATGATCACACACCCGGACACGCACCACTCATTCTAGGTAGACCCTTCTTGAAAACTGCAAGGATAATAATTAATGTGCATGAGGGTACTTTATCTATGGAGTTCGCTGGTAACACCATTCAATTCAATATCATTGATGCCATGAAGTATCCCTTAGAAGATCATTCTGCCTTGCATGTTAACTTTATTGACTTAATGGTGGAGAAAACATGTGTTGAGTTGTATGATCTTGAGTCTGAATTCCCCACCATCCATAATTTTCCTGATGATATGCATTGCCTTCAGTGTCATGATGGACCCAGTAAGCGTAGTATTTGTTCTGAAATAGATGAGTTTTTGAGTATTGTTGAAAGTGTACCTTCTCATACTATATGTGATTCTCATGTGCCTCCCATAGAGGAAGTTTCTATTGTTGAGAATGTAGTGCAGGTAGGTGGCAACATAAGCAGACTGGTGCCTTCAATTCAACAGCCACCCACTGGTCGAGCAGTTGTCGAACCACTCCAGAATTGTTTTAGATATCTATATACCTCTCTTCTAGTTTGCAGCAAAGTGCACCCTAGGTCATCTCTCACAAGGAGCCTCACTTTCTTCTACCACATGGAGAACCAATATAAACATCACAACAGTTTGTTTAGGGGGGGTTTTGACAGAAAATTAAGTAACAAAACAGAAAACAAATAAGGATAGATGAAAATCAGTAAATGAAATGCAACCAGTTGTGTATTTGTCCCCTTTGTGAAATCTTCCTTGTCCAATCTATAGATCTTGGTTTGTTAGATGTTTTTAATTTCCGGATATCAAACTCAAAGCATCCCCAACAACCGTCCAAGGATTAGAATGATTGGAACAACAAAATGAATACAGAAATCTCTTATAAACAAAATGCAGCCATTCATTCTCTATTCAACCCATCTGAAGCTATGCAAGAACAACCATTCAAGCACATTATATTCATTTTCGAGATGTTATACCAACCGGCTACAACACTCTGTTCTCTTAAGCATTTAACAGAAAATGAATCCATGTAAATTCACACAAACCTGCCATGAACTTCATGCATTCCAAAATCTATTCAAACTAAACCAAATGGAAATGAATAGGATTAAAACAAACAAACCAGGTTTTTGTAGTTCATCCGGGACTCAGATTCCACAAGGGTTCAAGATACACAACCAGTTACAATAGCCTTAGCCTTTCATTGCAGCAAGGAAGACAAAATGGAAGCAAAATGGAGAAAATAGAAAAATGCTACAATTAGAAAAACGGCCAGAAATCTCCTCTCTATGTGTTCTCAATGTGTTATGGAAATAAGTGCTAAGAGGCCTTAAATACATGGCCAAGAAATGAAGACCTAGGAAGGCTAGGGTTGGGCCTAGCCTAGCCCAACAGAAATGAGCCCAAGACAACAAAACGAGCAGCCCAAATGCAACCCAAAATAGTAGAATTGAGGAGCCCAAATCTGCTCCTTGAAAGTGAGCCCAACAATTTCTCTAAATGCATGGCCCGCTGCTTCTAGTATACAACAGTATCATACTCGGCATCTATCTCTAGTCCTTTGTTTTGAACAGCCACATCATTTCTCCTCTGAGGAACCTTAGGCCAAATGTCGTAAACATCATCCAATATAGAAACTGGGCGTTTATCACCACCATAGCTTTCTTCCTCAAAACGATGTTGCTCCAAAATCTCTAACTGCTTGAGCTCAAATTCCAGTCTTTGTATATTGAATTGTTTCCCAGCTTCATTCATATCTTCAGGCCACATTGAAAAGACAACTGTATAAATGCATAAACAGCAAGTTGTGTAAGGACAATTTGAAGTATCATAAAATAGAAACAATGAAAGATCAGCAAAATTACTTCAAATTGTGTAATAAGATTGAGGTGAAATGCCAAAATATAGCATAAATATGCATGCTATCACCCACCTTGGAGTGTAAGCCCCTGCCCGAGAATCTGAAGTATGCCTACTTGGCGGATGGAGACAAGCTACTCGTGATCATTGCCGACAACCTTCATCCTGACCAAGATGAGAAGTTGCTAAATCTGTTGAAGCAACATAAGAGAGCCATAGGTTGGTCACTTGCAGACATTCCTGGTATATCCCCTTCCTTATGCATGCACAAGATTCATTTAGAGGAAGAAGCTCGACCAGTGAGACAGCCCCAAAGGAGACTCAATCCCACCATTCTAGATGTGGTCAAGAAAGAGGTAAGTAAACTACTTTCGGCTGGCATTATTTATCCTATCTCTGATAGCAAGTGGGTGAGTCCAGTGCAGGTAGTTCCAAAGAAGACAGGATTCACAGTGGTAGCCAATGAGAAGAATGAGCTAGTGCCCACACGAGTGCAGAACAGCTGGAGAGTCTGCATTGACTATAGGAGGCTCAACCAAGCTACCAGGAAGGATCATTTCCCACTCCCATTCATTGATCAGATGCTAGAGAGGTTAGCTGGAAAGTCCCATTACTGCTTTCTTGATGGTTTTTCTGGTTATTTTCAGATTTGCATAGCACCAGAGGATCAGTGGATGGTGTTGCAATTGATTACAAGATCCTTATCCTTCCATCTTCACAAGAACAATGGAGAGAAGAGAAGTCGGCCACTGTTCACGCCCTCCAAAAGAATGTCCCTTTAATGGCCTCTTAAGGTGCTTAAATAGAGCTTAAGGAGGAAACCCTAGGGTACTGCAACTTGACGGCCGATTTCGGATAGGTTAACTTGCGTTCTGGGCTTCAGCCTCTTCATAAGAATTTTAGATCAGAAATATTAGATGAACTTGGGATTTTGAATCACTTGATTTGGATATCGGACGCCCAAGATATGGCCTTTTAAAGAATCAGTATTTGTGCAGCTTTCCTAATTTGCCCCCAACTTCTTGGCCCCGACTTTGAAGCGCTGATTGAAGGCCAAAATGAACTCGGATTTGGACAAACCATACCATTACAGAAAGATAAAGAAGTCCCCTACAGTACCTCTGAAGACATCATCTTCATTCTAGAATTTTATCTTGGCCAAAATATTGAAGGAAGTGCAGGAGGTCAAATCTGCCAGAATTGCCCTTACTTCTTGGCCCCGACTTTGAAGCGCTGATTGAAGGCCCAAATGAACTCGGATTTGGACAAACCATACCATTCCAGAAAGCTCAAGAAGTCCCCTACAGTACCTCTGAAGACATCATCTTCATTCTGGAATTTTATCTTGGCCAAAATACTGAAGGAAGTGTAGGAGGTCAAATCTACCAGAATTGCCCTTACTTCTCTATCTCCAATCTCCAAGATATCTCATTGCCATCAAGATGTCTCATGCCCCATCTCATGCTCCCACATAGCCCTAAACCTGGAAAAATAAAATAAAATAGTGTGAAGCCCAATTCCTATAGAATAAAATGAAATAAAATCAAGATGAATGAAATAACACAACTAATGTGCAGAAAAGACTAAGTATGAGGGCTAAATAATATGGAAATATGTGCTCTATCAAATTCCCCCACACTTTGACTTTTGCACTCCTGGGAAAAACACTAAACACTAACAAAAATGATGACAAAGAATGCAAAATGAGAGGCATGACAAGTTTTATAGGAATTCAACACTTCAAAGATCATCTTTCTTACACTTCCCAAACAAACAAGTAGCATGGCAATTTCACTTGGCAAGGCGAGTCAAAATAAGCAGACCTTGATAGAATAAGAACATGCTTTCAAGTTCCTCAAATGCTATGCCCAAATCCACCCAATCATAATTCCACTACCAGATATGCTCATCTTCTAAATCTCCACTCTCAGTGCTTTATGCATGCAAATCAAAAGGACTTTTATTCATGGCTCAAACATGGTAAGGTGAAAGGGATAGGAAGATAACAATGAAAAGTAAACTTTAGGAGGAAAGAAAACATTCAAGACAATCCCAAGATCAATGAAGAACTATTAAGCAAGCAGAAAATAAAACCCTTCTTTTTTTCTTTTTTTCTTTTTTTCGCATGGTGGGTGCGTTTTACGCTCCATCCCACCTTGGTGAGTGCGTTTTACGCTCCATCTCACCTTGGCCTTTGGCCTTTCTATCTATTTTTTTTTTTCTTCTTTTGATTCCAAAGGACTTGCTTAATTTTTTTTTTTAATCAAGGGATGTAATGAATGTTCTTCAACCTAAAGATGGGAAAAGATCACTTTTTTTTTTTTTTTAGGTATGACGAGAAAAATGAAAGAATGCCTTAATCATCTTTTCACATGCATGAGCACTGATAGCTTCAATAAAGATTCAAAACAAGTTCTGGAATGATACCCATAATTCAGTGGATGCAGGCATAGCATAAGAAAGGACAAGAACATGCACAAATATCCCCACAAAGACTACCTCAATCAACTCACCAAGCCAAACTCATTTCCAATTTACTTGAAAGCCCAAAAAGATAAGATCAATCATATTGTAGGCCGAAGGGACCTCCGCCACCAAAATGTCTAACATGACCTGGGCAGATCGAGAACCCTTTCCAAGAGTCAACAAGAGCTGGAACACACCATCCGCATATACCACTTCCTCGTCAAATCCAATCAAAGGGACACGGGCGAGCTTCAACTGTTTCATCTTGTATCCCATGCCTAAAAAAGCCTGTCGATATAAAACTCCAGAGGAGCTCCCCGGGTCCACGAGAATCCGCCGAAGCTCCCATTTTCCCAATTTTGTTGTGATGACCAGCGGATCATTAGAAACCAGATACCCGAGCAAGTCGTCATCCGTGAAGGAGATAACATCCCCTGGTCGAGCCCTTTTGACTCTCGCATGTCGATGCAGATCAGAACTCTCCCCCGACTCCTTACCCGACACCACCCCAATCGCTAGAGTATGAAAAATCAAATGTTGCGGAGGACTCCGCTCCCCCTGGCGATTCTCTCTCCGGGGCGAGGTTCTGGTTCTGCGTTGTTCCAAAGATCTACCGCGCCTGTAAGGGGAGCTCCTCGATCTCCGTCGTTCACCCCTTTGTGGTTCCGTATCCTTAGCTACAAACCTCCTCAAGAAACCTCGATTGATGAGCTCCTGGATCTCTTCTTTAAGTTGATGGCACTTCTCCGTGTCATATCTATGATCTCGATGGAATCGACAATACTTGTCTTTACTCCGTTTGTTAGCCGGGGCTTTCATGGGCCTCGATTTTTTTCAAGTAATCCTTATTCTCAATTGTGGCCAGGATCTCAGCCCGAGGAGTATTAAGCAGGGTGAACCTGACTAGACTCCATCGGGGGCCCGACCTCTCCCCCCGTCGGCCCGGTTTATCTTCAGGCTTTTGCTCTCTGTTCTGACTTTTCTTCTCTATCTTATCTGAGTACTCAATCCCCTTAACCTGCATCACCTCCTCGGCATTAATGTACTTGGTGGCTCGGCTCAGGATCTCTGTGAACGTCTGGGAAGGCCTCTTAGCCAATGACTGGGTAAAAGGGCCAACCCTTAAGGCATTCTAAAAGGCCACTATAGCGATACTCTGATCAAGGTTCTCAATGCTTAATGCCTCCATATTAAATCTGGCCACAAAATCTGTTAACGACTCCCCTTAATTTTGCTTGAGATTCACGAGGGTCATGGTAGACCTTCGGTGCCTCTGGAGGGGAGCGAATTGAGCCAAGAACCTATTCCGAAGTTGTCCGAAGTTAGCAATCGACCGATGTGCCAGACTTGAATACCAGGACCGTGCATGTCCTTCCAAAGTAGTCGGGAAGACTCTACACCACATAGCATCAGGTGCCGCCTGGACCATCATGTGAGAGGCGAAGAGATTTAAGTGGTCAGCAGGGTCGGTTGTGCCTCCATATGGCTTAATGGCTAGGATTTGAAGGCGCTTGGATGGGATAATTGCCATGATCTCCCAACTTAATGGCTGATTAGAAGCAATGTCGTGTGGCTCTTCCTCCCTACGTCTCAACTCTACAACCTCCCTCTCCAAATGCCGCAAACGTCTTTCTCGCTGAGCCCCTCCAGCCCAGGAATAATCGGGACCAAAGGACTCATCCTCCTTCGAGCCTAGCCTCCCATACTCGCCAAGCCTAGAGGGTCCGCTCCGTTTCTCGTCCTGATGGGACTCCTTCCCAGCGTGGGGGGATTCGCCTCCTCGGAATTCTCTATGACTAGAGTGGCGATCCCCCTGGTGTCAACTGTCATGATTGGAGTGCTCCATCAGTCTCATCTCCGGGGGTTGCTGCTGGGTCAAAAAAGGTGTTGAGCAATTCTGTCAAACGTTGAACCTATCCCTCTAACTGGGCGACACGATCCTGAGATGGCGAGGGATTCGGGGGATGACCACCTACGGGGCCGCTCTCAGGTGGGTGGTTTTGACACTAATCTGGGACGGGCTGGGCCCCAGCAGCTCGCGATGGATTTCTTCTCATCGCCATAACAGGAGCAACTTGAGCTCGGCCGAGGTACTCGACGAACAAAAGCAGATAAAGTAACTGGCCCCACGGTGGGCGGCAAATGATGATACTGGACTGATCACCGAGGTCTGCCTCAAACTAAGTACCTATAAGGGCGGGGCTTTAATCCCCCGGGAGAACTCCGACGCTCAAGTCAGTAGAAGAATATGCCCAAAATGGAAAGTGAACCAGTAGTCAGATGATCCATACTTGTAGAAGTTGACCTCTATTTAAAGATGACATAGAGCATACTCTTAAGAGATAAGATAACCTCTGAACCAGACGTCGGAGAGAATCTTGGTTGACTGAGTCAACCTCGTTCAAAATCAAATATGAGATGAATGACGAAGATCTAGATGACACGTGGCGCTTCCTGAGACAGGCACATGGCGGCACCATATTGGTAGTCTCCGAGGGTAGTATAGTAATTTCACCCTTAGTAAAATATCCCCTCACCATGATTGGTCCAATATCATCACTCACAGATCTTCGATTGGGAATAATTGTACTCTGTGGTCACCACGGATGCAGATTAGCTCGCTGGTCGGTATCTCCTTCGGTCAACTCTGCCTTCCATCAGCAGGTCGCACCATCGCTTCATGTCACTAGGTATATCTCACTTCCTTAAATGAAGTCCATGATGAGGAGATAGGGACTTCCAATCATGATCAGCCACCTGTTGCTATGAATTTTTAGATATCGGACAGGGTTCCATTGTTAATATGGCCCCAGCAATTTAAATGCTTCAATTATTGGGTCTCTTAACCGTGATGTCACAATGATTTTTATATGGTTTCGAGTAGCGCGTGCGGAATAATTTTTATATTTTTTTATTTAGATATTTCCCTATGCTATGCATAGAAAAAGATAGAAATTGGAAAATGATAGAAGCGCCACGTGCGGCCCGAAGAAGCACCACGTGGCAAGACTACCATGGTCACCATGAGTGACCAGGGAGGTCAACTCGGGGGCCGCCACCCCCAAGCAACACTCAACGGGTACACGTCAGGTGCCCCCTCTCCCCACGCTCAGCCCGACAACACGCAGCTTCCTGACGGGGGCCACGCCCCTAGCCCTGCCCCTGAGTGAGGGCACTCGGAGGGAACCTTCTCCCTTGAGTGGGGTCACTCGAGGGTACCTTAGCACGCCTTAGCGCGTACGACTGCCCAACTGCTCGCACTACAAGAAAAACGGGTTTTAATGACGAGAAAATCAGTCGTTGAAAGTTGATTTTCGGTCGTTAAAAAATTATAATAACTGGAATTTTCCTGTCGTCTGTCATCGTTATTGCTTCCGAGGATAAAAGTCTTTAACAACAAGAATGATAAACTTGTCGTTAATTGTATTAGCGAGCCTATGATTTCCGTCGTTAAAAATAATTATTAACTATCAAATTATAACCCAATAACAACAATATTTCTCATCGTTAATAGTCTAAACAATTAGCAATCGTATGATTCCTATCGTTAAAAATAACTTTTTAGTTATAAAAATACAAACAAATAATGACAATATTTCCTCTCGTTAATAATATGAACAATTAGCGACGGTATGATTCCTATTGTTAAAAAAATATATTTTCTTATTTTTTATTTTTTTTATTTTGTTTAATAGTATGAAAACAATTGCTAGTCATCAATGACAAAAACATCCTGTTTTGATATAAACCACCAAACCTATATATCATTATTCATATCAAATTGGAATAAAACTCATAAAATTAAACATGACATTCAAATAATACCAAAGTAATCATTATCCATTAGCATTTACACACCAAAAATAGTATATATATAAGTGTTAATTACCAACAAATTATACCAAAAAATATGTTCAACTAAAAATAACACTTTCACAATTGTATATACTATACAAAAATATACAATGAGATTTGTTTGCCACTTCACTACATGAACTGGGCCTTCACCAGAGTGTAGAACCTAGAGACCAAATAAATTTATCAAGTCAGGAACCAAAAAATTTAGAAAGAACTTTTAATTGGATCCTTCTAGATGAGAGACAAACTAGGCATCTAGAAAAAACCTGGTCACTGTAGCCAATCCAACTCTTCAAATCCTCTAGAAGATTTTTTTTGCATAATCTGGAACTAAAGCAATTGCCTTTATTTGATGATTATATTCAAATTTTATCCTCTCATCAGTGTAAAGGTTGTTTCTTATAACAAATCCATTGTCTGAACAACTTCCAACATATTCACCTCCTGTGTCAAAGCAAAGATAATTAACACTAGCAGTATGAGTAGGGAATTCCTTTACCTGTAGATAATAATGATACTTATCAACTATCAAGAAAAAAGACAAATGATTAACTTGAAATACAATGATATATCAGCTTAGTAAGTGTAAAAATAATAAACATCTGTTTTCTAAGATGGCAAAGTAGCTGAAAGGTCTAAATACAGAATAACAAACCCTAAGTGAAACTCCTAATGTGTACCACCACTACTCTTAAATTTAGGATACTTAAAAGCAAAAGTCCCAGAGATTTCTTTTTGTAATACAGATTCTTGCAAACTTTTTCTCATGCAAATCTAAAACAACTTAAGATGCCAGATAATTATGCAGACAAATAAGTAAACATGGCATTATGCATAGCCAAATCAAATATAGAGCATATGTGTGTGTGTGTGTGTTGAGAGCATCCATTTTTCCAATCAAACATTACTTCCTCTTTCTGCATGCCCTTTAGAATAATAATCCACAGGAGCCTTTTTGTGACTAGCATATCTATAGTATTGGCATTCAATTTTGCATTTGCTGAATTTGTATAGAGAATAATACTTTCATATGTTAATATATGTCTCGAGTAAAATTAATAATATAAAAATTAAGTTAATTTTTTATTTAATAAATTAATTTTTTAATTAAGATGGTGGTTAATAATTTAATATAGTATTTGAATCAATTATTCTATGAACATCGATCAAACATGATTAATAAAAACAATAAAATTAATTCTTTATCCAAAAATTTAAAAGAGACTTAAGAATGATACATATATATATAGATATTTGCTGCTTCAACAACAAAGAGACATAGCGTATCTACTGGAGTCAATTGGCTAATATAATGCAAATTGATGTAGAACAGAGAAAGGAAATGGCTCATAAATAGTAACCAAAAGAAGAAGGAATTTACCATAGAAGTATGGTGATAATAATATTAGTATAAGAATTCCGTTAGAATGCGATTTTCCTAATATGAGGACTGCTCGTTAAGCATTAATTTTAGTGATGGAGAATTAGCATCTATTCTTTTTTCATCTTTTCTTTGGGTTCCCTAAGCTCTGATGAGGATGGAGATTGGAGAGTTTCATGCATGAAGCCACTTTGCTCTTTTGTTTGTTTGTTTACTTCAATAGACAGTAAGCAATTCAACGAAATAGAAGATCTGGTAGAACATTAAGATCATATATATAATACATATATGTGCACAATGATGGGAACGCATAGATACGTCTACATATATATATATACAGGGTGAGAGAGAGAGAGAGAGAGAAACCTGGAGAGACGAGTGCGCTGAGGAGGTGGACGCGGCAGAGAAGAGCCCGCGATGGAGTTGGAGACGATGACGGTGTTGAGGCGGCGGAGGCGTTGAGGCAGCAAAAGCGATAGAGGAGGCGGGTGGGAGCAGGGGAAAGAGATTTGGGAATTAGGGATTGGGGGGAAAGAGATTTGGGAATGCTAGGGGAAAAGGCCGAGCAACTCTCGCCAAACATTTTGGTGCTTTTTTTATTTTTTAAAAATATTGAATTTTTAATTGATAAAAATTAAAATAATTTATAAAAATAATATTAATAATTATTTTATTGATAAAAATAAAATAATTTAATATTATGATAATTGATCAAATAATTTAAATATTTTTATTAAATTAATAATTATTTAAAAATAAAATTATATTATAAATAAATCTAATAATTATAATAAATTAGTTTGATAAATTATATTCTTTTTAATATGTTCATATTTTTTTAATATATTATATTATCAATAAATAACTAATGCTCAATTATCATAGTTTAATAATTATATTTGTGCATTTATAGAAAAATATAATTATATTAAGAATTGCTCATATAAGTTTTAGCTAAATTTTATTTTTTTTTATTATTTTATGGTTTGAATTAAAAATTTTAGTCATTAACGATGGAAAAATTGTATATTAACGACGACTTATTTTGCCTGTCGTTAAAAGTTATCTTATAACGACAGAATAACTTTTAACGACAGGATTTATATTTAGTTGTTAATAGTACTACATTAACGATCAAAACTAATGTCGTCGCTAATTTTTGGTTGTTAATGCCTGTTTTTGTTGTAGTGTCGGCCACACGTGCGACTGCTTTGGCGCTCCTGTGCGCGCGGCCTCTTCACACCAGGACCCGTGCACCCGCGCATGGCCCCGCATGCTCTCCTTGCCTGCGCTCGCACGCACCCCCAAGTGAGGGTCACCCAGGATACCACACCCACATCTGTGTGCCCCATGTTCTTGCACCAACACCTCCGAGAGAATCAGCCTAAAACTACCCCCACGAGACTCGGTCAAAGCCTCTCCGAGATTCTTGCTGTGAAGGTTGGGACACGCGACACATGGATGCCCCTCCCATCACTATAAATAAGAGGTCTCTTTCCCTCAGTCGGTATGCAATCTCTCTATCTCTCTCACACACTTATATTCTTACTTTCAAGCACTTTACTTCTACGAGAGTCTGACTTAAGCATTGGAGGGTCTGCGCGGGGACTTCCACCTGCGCCCCTAATCGATTTTCTCCTCAACAGGTCATCCATCGCTGCTGCTACACCCAATAGACTCATCCATCACTATCACTCCATCCCGGGAGTCTCATCCATCGATGTCAATCCATTCCCGGAGGCTTATCCATCACTTAGATATGTCACACGAGAGTCACCCATCGCTCGGATCGTCCATAAGAGGGTCATTTATCGACAATTTTCCTTTTTATAAATTTATTGTTGTAACCATGTAACAACACCTACTTTTTCATTTTTTATTTTTTAAAAAATATCATTTTTTTCATTTTCATTTTCATTTTCTATCATATCTGTTTCCATACAATCTAGATTACTCCACCTTAGTGGCAAAGTCTAGACCTTGGGTTAGGGAGAGCAGAACTCTCAAGTGTTTATATTAAATTTTTTTGATATTATTTAATTATTCCCTATCTTTTTTTATTTTAGAAAAGACAAACGTAATAGAGTATAATAATTTCTCACCAACATAGTAGTGTGGCAGCAACAAATGCTAAAGATAAAAAACCAACATGAAGAATAGAAAATTCTCATGGCACCAAGACACCCAACATAGCAAAAAATCTTCGTCATGGACAAACGCCACTAATTAATAAACACCTCATGACACCAACTGCATCCCATTAATGAACAAAGTTTTAAAATATGTGTAAATTAATAATAAAAATTGTTCATGCTGAGAAGAGAGAGAGATGAAGGAATATGTTTTTTTTTCAAAGGCTGGGGGTAAATTTTACATCACATTTCAGAAAGCATGTGGGTAAATTATTTTTATTTTATTATATATGTATTTTTTTATAACAAATAAGCCAGCGCTGGTTGTAGGCTATGCCAAGGGCCCCAAAATAAAAGGGATCCAAAAAAAATGAGAAGAGCAAGAGACCTAAGATGAGAGATGATGGAGAAAGGGAGAAGAGAGTTGGAAAAGACCAACGAATGCTAGAGGAGCTGGAGAGAGAAAGAGATGGGAGATGCCGAATGACAGGTAAGAAAGAGATGCTGGAGGACAGGTGAGGATGCCAGAGAAGACGCGTGCAATACGACAAGATGCAAGAGAGAGAGAAGCAAGGGACACCAGAAGTGGAAGAAATACAGTCACACACTCATGCGGAAGAGAAAGAGAGAAGAGAGATGTCGAAGGACAGAGGACGAAAGGAATGAGACCAAGGGACACTTGACGCCGAAAAGTGGTAGAGGATCGAGAATGGGAGGAATGAGACCAAAGGATACTAGACGGCCAAAGGTGGAGGAGATGTGGTCAGCCAGTTCCGCACTCACGACGTGGAAAGAGGTAAAGAGTCTCACTCATTTCATTTGCCAGTTGCACATGCCACAATAAATGTTGACACTTGACAATTGTGAATTGATTGACATTTGGCAACATGAGAGAGAGAGAGAGAGAGAGAGTCAAAAAGGAAGATAGAAGAAAGAAAGGAAGTAGTGGCTCACTCTTGGATAATCCCACTAGCATAGGATATCCAAAAGGAGGTCATGATAAGGATGATATAGAATAATAACATTCAACATCATAGATACTATTCTTAGATAAAATTAGCAGAAGCTAACATAAAGGTTTACAGCATCATCAATATACATCCACTTGGCACCATGGTTTACACATAATGTATATAAGGGAATTAATGAAATTTACAACATAAAATTTTCTCATAATTAACATGCCCTTATAAACCACTAACAAGAACCGTCTAGTATGAGATTTGTCTTTGTACACCTCTAAAACTAGGTTCTAGCCCACCTGGACTCGCCCTCAATCACTACTTTACCTTTACCTGGAATGACAAGAGAGTACAACAAAGTAAGCTACAAGACTCAGCAAATATACATATAAAGTATGGAGAGATAGAATCAAAGGCATGGATAACCAAGATGAGTAAATAACGACTCTATGAAAATATGTAAGTAGGACACAACTCACAAGTTTTCCCATTCACACTCATTTCCATATCGTGATCATTATACATACATGTATTTATTTCCATGCTCATGCACATGTATCAATGGTAAGGAATTTTTCACATATTCTACATGGCTCTCAAGACCAACATATACATATAGATGTGTGTGTATATATATATATATACATCACAAAAATAATTCCACACCAAAGAAAGTTGAGTCTCGCGTACTGGGCTATGGCCACCTTGACCCGGATCAAGCGCTCATAAGATATCATTTTCTCACCAACAGACATAGTCGCCACGCAAAATAGTAGGTGCGTAAACCAATATAATCATACATCACATATACATATCCCAATTTCATGTCAACCCTCAATGATTAAGAAAAATCCCACATCATGCTTATCATGCACAATTACATAAATTAAGGTGTGCACTATCTCATGATCACATCAATACATTTATTTACTCATTCATACTTATAGAAATGCTCAACCAATATTCATGGTATATTTTTACCCCAACAACCACAAGAAGCCAAAATTTATACATGCAAGAAATACCAAATCTTGCATGATCTTAAACCCTAATCAAGAAATGTGTCATTCCTTAAGAAAAATTTGGTGAATCGAAGCCCTATTAAAGCTTTCAAATAAAATACATCAAATAGGTATGTAAAATTAGCAAGGTTAACATCATTTCAATCATAGGAGTATCCAATACAAAAAGAATTAATTAGGTAAAATTTTAGAAAATTTTCAAATTTTGAAGGATTAAAGGCCTATTTTAGGCTCATTTCTTAGTCAAATTTCATAAAAAAATATATCAAATTGAAGCCCCAGATCTCTAGTTTCTAAAACAATAATCAAATTAAGAATCGAAAATAATCAGAAAGAGTTATTGCCCAAAAATCAAAGCAAGGCAAAATAGCTACATTAAAATTATAGCATTCTGGACATAATTCAACAAGATTGTTATGGGTTCAAATCATAACCAAAAAATTCAAATCTTATACCAAAATGAAAACTATGATGCAAGTTTACATAGCAACAAACAGATTGCAAATCAAATATAATCACAAAAAGTTATTCCCCAAAAATCGAAGCATGGTCAGATTACACGAAAACAAAAAATTTCAAATTCGAGTAGGTATTTCATAGGGCATTTACAGGCTCAATATTTAGACAAATAATCCAAGTAATATATCAAAATTAATCTTAAGAAGTTTAATTTACAACCCAACAAACAGATCTCAGTTTCGATATAACCACAAAAAATATGGCCAAAAGAATACAAGCTGCACAATTTGGCCAAAATTTAATTACTTTGAAATTAAACAAATGAAAGGAATGGAACTTGCATAACAAAAGGAGATGCAAGAAGAACTTGCATAACATCAAGAGAGGAAAGGAACTTTCATAAAATGGAAAAGAAAAAAGAAGAGAACTTGCATAACATAAGGAGATGCAAGAAGAACTTATCTTTCTTTTGATGGAGAGAAACCAAGGAGAAGAAGCCTTCCTTTAGATCTAAAAATTCAGATTGAAGCTTCAAGTGGAGAAGAAGAAGAAAATCAAGAAGGAGAAGAAGAAGAAGAAGACTTGTCAAGAGAGGGGAAGGAGAGAGAAGAAAAATAATTAAGAGACAAAGGAGAGGAAAATGGGGAAAGAGAGAGCCATGTCTCCCCCAATCATCCCCTCACCAAATGATCCTTTTGTCTTTCACTTGCAAACACAACCACAATTACTCTCGTGCCCCTTTTGGATATTTCATAATTAATTATATTTTTATTTAAATTTATCTCATCATCTTACAAATGGGCTCAAGCACAACCCATTAATCCAAATCATTTAGTTAGGCTTAACTCACCTAAGGCCCAAAGAATTTATTTTCCAACTTGGCCCCATCCATTTCATTTTAAATATACAACCCACACATGATTTAGGCCCAATCCATTTAGAATGAGTTTTATTTAAATTTTTAACTATCCCAAGCCTTTAGGGTTTTCACATTAGCTCAATCCTATTAATTATACTAAACCCTTTTATTAAACTTTCAATGCTTTAAATTTCTTTATAAACCAATATATATATATATATACAACAAAATAAAATAAAAATATTAATCATGACATAGACCGAATAACGAGTCGTTACAAGGGATTACAATTAGACCCAATAACGAGTCGTTATAAGGGATTACAATTTGCGTTCAACTATGTCACAAAAAAATTAAGTAAATTAACTGTATTGTTAATTAAAAAATATTTACTTTTTAAATTTGAATAAAAAACTTTAATTAGTAATTTTGCATTTCAAAAAAAAAAAGAAAAGTAAATTTTAAATAATTTTTAATATTTATTTATATTATTAAAGAATTACAAAACAAATTCCAAGGCCCAAATGCAGTTGAGCCGGCCTGAAAAAGCCATACCCAGAACCTTTCTTTCACAGTTCTGAGCATCACGCTGGTAAACCACGAGTGTATGTAGTAGCTTGTACGCTATGCACACTAGAAAAGCCAACTAAAGGATGCAAACAAATATAGCTAAGACGACATCCATATCCTCTTTACTTTTCGCAAGTAGAGCTTAGATGACATGCATGTCTAAATTACATTTATGCAAGTGTGCATGTGTATATATATAAGCTTCAATGAATCATGATTGCCCGTATGTTCTTGAACCATGATTCATGACAAAAATAAAAAAGCAGTTAGCATGAAAATATCACATGTAAACTATAGCATTTCATGCATGAAGAGAGAACACACAAGAAGCTTGAATATTTACCTTATGTCAAAGCAACATATATATATGTGTATATATATATATAGCTTCAGAAACGTATGCAATTTATTTTGAAGCATTTTGAGGATATCAAACCTTGTAGCTTTAGTGCTTTACCCTTTAATTTGAACACTTGAAACCCTCCAATGTGTGCTTCAAAAGCCAATTAGTTTCAACTTTCGGGACCCAATCCAGCGATAATGTTTTCTTGTAAAAATGGTACCATATGTTGAATAGATTAGATTCAGGAGGCCTAGGAGGGGGAACTGCCAGGACGTCAAAATATAGATAGGAACACTAGCTAGTCCTGCTGTAGGAATTAGTATCCTTGCCTTGTATTTGCCCGCCACAAGATAGAGGGTAACAGTGAAGGCTACCAACATGCTTGTTATGGAGACAAACAAGGTGTAAAAATAAGTTATCAGCCTCCCGGGAAGAACATGAAGAAAATCGTTTTCTTCATATTGTGAAGTCAAGATGGACAAGAACATCAATAGAGAAGTGGCGGATGTGAATAAAGATAGTGCATTTGAAATGGCAAAGATGATGAATGCATTTTCTTTAGAGAAAATCGGGAGGCCATTGTCGTCATTGCCGCCTGGACCAGTGATTGCAGCTGCAAAAGCTATAGTGGCAATCAGGGATGCCACAATTGCGGATGAATTTGTTGTATCTTTTATCCATTTCTCTCCTTCACATACTAGGTCCTTGTGTTCTTTAGTAAATAGCACTGCAGGAATATCTCCACAGCTGTTTTCCTTCCGTGTATATTCGAGTGGCACAAGGTTCTTGAGTTTCTGAATGAGAAGCGTAATTAAAAATGTGTTTTGTCTTTTATTATCATCAGTAAGCTCAAATTTAAGATTGATCGTCGTGCATGTAAGATTCTAAGTAATGTTTTCCTAAATAATCATTAAATCAAATTCAATTGAGTTAATTACCTTAAACCATTTCAACTCACGTTACATTTGAAGTACAGCAGGAATATGATTTGGTTTGTTTCGACGTGGCAGTATCGCCACCAATTGCAGCAAATTGTTCTTTTTCTTGTCCAAGCGGTGGGACAGGAGATGTTTACATAGATCCATCTGATATATGATGTCGAAAACTTTTTCCTGACGATATAAAATTGCCAATTGGAATACAGAATGAGATTCATCATTAGAAAGCCAAACTGCCTCCGAAAACGAATTCAATATTTCTTCCACCACCTCTTTAACTCCTAATTTTGCTGCGGAAAGTAGTGGGCCTTTCACAATTGATTCATAAGCCTTGTAGTCATTTAGAGTTGCAATTTGCTGGCACAACAATTTCACGAGCTGAGCTGCCTGATAATGCACTTGTTTTTTCTCCCCGATGTGTTTAATGTGAGGCACTAGAGTTGCAAAATTAAGTCAAGAATGTGGTAAGCAATTGGCACAACTAATTAAACTAGAAATTATGTTGAATTAATAACGTTACCTAAGAACGCCAAGACTTCGTAAAGCATGGCTTGTAATCTTTGGCACACTGCAAGCTATCATCAAAGCAATTAAATCAATTAGGAAAACTACTTTATCCAAGCAGAATTTGGAACGTGCCCTTGAATTTGTACTAGTTGTGCTAGGCTGTAGTTTAATTTTTTTTGTACAGTTAAAAACCTGGAACGCAGAACCTTCGCACAAAAGTTTGAGCCAAATTATGCCTTGGCACTGGGTCCTCAATGTCAGATCTACTACGCTCTTTAGCATACTGGTCCAACTTCACTGGAGCACCTTGAATAATAGCATATAATATAATTATAAGCTCCTTGCACAAACACAGAAAGAAGAGGATTTATTGAAAAAGTGATATCCTTACAATAATAGATAGCTTTTTCCCAAAAGGATAGATGACTCCCACTTGGGAATGCCGACTCCTTCAAAGCAATTGCTGATAAAGCACTATCACCACTGGGAAGTTCTAATTTTGCGAGTTCGGGATACCGTTCAATCAATTTTAGGGCCTCATCTACTTGATAAAACAAATTAAATTAACAAGCATTACAAGAGATGATATATATATATATATATAAATAGTTAAACAAATAAATCAGTTGTAAGAGTAACATTATATATTTATTTGTTTGACTATTTATTTATATATATATATATATATAAATATACACATAGATGCATGCATGCATGAGAGTACCGTTGTAGGTTGTCACCGTAGTATCCGGACAATATTACTTGTATAACAAGGCGAACCCCGCATCTGTCTACAAAAGGCCTAACACCACCTTGCTCGTCTTGAGTGACTGATAACAAGTATTGGAAAGTTTCCTTGTGATCATATTTGGCGGCCAGGTGGACCGGTAGAAGCCAAAACTTGTTGCAAATATACAACAACTGGGGATGTTTTTGCATCAAAATAACCGCAGCACCCTTGTTACCAACAATAGCAGCGAAGCTAAGTACAGTTTGGCCAAATTTATTTTGATGTTCGAGGGCCTCAATCAACATTTCTTCCACCAAATTCTTCACGAAATCGATTGCCTTGTTTCCTGCTTGGACTGCTACATCCAGTGCATTCTCCAGGTTCGAGTTGATATTGACAGTGACTGCATCTTTGTTTTTCTCAAAGAATTTCTTGGCGCTCTCCCAATCGCCTTCCGCAGCAGCTCTGCGCAATGCCATGTATTTCCAGTACTCCATCTACATTTTTATGTGTTCATGGATCAAATAATATTTTTAAGTTTTTTTTGTAGAAAAAATGATTCTTTTTTCTTTCTTGGGGTAAACTGCATCGTCATTTTGTCTAGTGTCTACCCAAAGGTAACAAGATAATTAATTAATTGTTAGGAATAAATTAAATCAAAGAATTTAGATATAAAAATTTAATATGAGAAAAAATGAATGGAAAACCAATGCAAACCGGAGTTAATTTACCTCATTATGGATTAGGTCCAACACAATTTAGATTATGACAACAATTCTTTCTAAGATCATTTTGATAATGATACATGAATAATAAACACCAAATCAATTAGAGTTAATTGATTATCTTAATTGAATAGTATATAATCAATACAATTAGAAACGAAATAACTTGTATGACTATGCCCAAGACAAGTGACCATCAGGTCTATGAAATTGAGCTCAGCATCATAATGAGGTTGTAATGAATTAGTTGATGTCATGCTTTATTATGTTGTCACAACTTAAACTCTAATCAAAGCCACATCTCTTAATTATGCATCTATTTAATTTGAGTGGCATATACATAGCACCCCATATAATTTATTTTGTTTTTGAAATTTTTTTAATTTTTATTTCTTAGGCGGCACAACTAATTCATTAATTTTTAACAAAGACGAAATGCATGTCGTCTTTACTTTTCCTCAAGCAAAGAGGCTATGCACACTGGAAAAGCCAACTAAAGGTCTTTTCCTCAAGCAAAGAGGCTATGCACACTGGAAAAGCCAACTAAAGGATGCAAACAAATAAAACAAAGATGACATGCATGTCGTCTTTACTTTTCCTCAAGTAGATATACGCTATGCACGTATGTTCTTGAACCATGATTCACGACAAGAATAAAAGAGTAGCTAGCATGAAAACATCACATGTAAACTATAGCATTTCAGACGAAGAAGAGAGACGCAAGAAGAGAGAACACACAAAGTAACATATCTACATAGATATGCAATTGATTTTGAAGCTGTTCGAGGATTTCAAACCTTGTAGCTTTAGTGCTCTACCGTTTAATTTGAACACTTAAAACCCTCCAATGTGTGCTTCAACAGCCAATTATTCCCGACTTTCAGAACCTAACCCAACGAGCACATCTCCAGCTCTCTCAGCCAATTTCTTCTTTGGAGGAGGGCTCAATGTTAGCCAAAAAAGTCTTTAATTGTTTACATATTTTGTTGTTTCCAGCAAAATTCAGGGTAAATTTGACTTTTGTTGGTTGTCCGGCCTGCTTTAATTTCATGTCATAATTCAAAGGCAAGTTATATTCGCAGCTACGTTTTTGCTCAGCGCAGCCTTTAAAAATTTTGATTTTTTTTCGAGTGATCTGATAACTCTCTGTAACTAAATTTTTTCAAAAATACCCTCACAACTCATAAATACATCCACAAATAAAATCACGACAAATACATATATTCATATATACACACAGACACACACACTTCACAACACACACATACACATATGTACACATATACGCACTTCACAGCGGCCATGATCGTCGGAGGTGCTGAGCTTCACAACCCACACATAGATATATACATACACGCAGACACACAAACACACACACACATATATATATATAGGACGCAAGCAGCGGCCATGGTCGTCGAGCTTCAAGAATCATGCCCCCCAAACCCTGAACCCTAGCTTCGGGCCTTTAGTGCGCCCCGAACCTTGGAGTTTGGGAGCCTTCAAGCCCCCCGAACGCTGGGGTTCGGGGGTGTGATTCTTGAAGCTCGGTGACCATGGCTGCCGAGTTTCCTTCCTGTGTGTATATATATATGTATATGTATGTGTGCGTATATATATGTGTGTGTGTGTGGGTGTTTATGTATACATGTGTGTTATTCTACTGTTATATTTTTATTTATTTTTTTATTTTTGACTGCATCGGATCTAGTATTTTTTGTTGTATTGTCTTCATTTTAAAAGGGATGGGTGGCGGGTAATTGATTGAGGAAGAAAGTGGGTGTAAGGGTAAAAATGACTTTTTAAAAGAGAATATTTTAGGTATATTAAAATATGACTACGAAGAATAAAAATATGGCTGTGAATAGAATTTCCCTAAATTAAAAAGGAAAATTCTATTCACAGCTACTATTTTTACTCTTTGTAGTCGTATTTTAATATACCTAAAATAACCTCTTTTAAAAACTCATTTTTATTCTCACAGCCACTTTCTCACTCAATCAATTACCAGCCGGTCATACGCAACTACCCACCCATTCATAAAGAAGGCAATTCAACAAAAAACACACATCAGATCCGATGCAGTTGAAAATGAAAAAATAGATGAAAATATAAGAATAGAAAAACATACATATATATATACATATATACATTAAAAGTCAGATATGCACCCAATACACAAACATAAATATATGTATATGTATGTGTGTGTATATATATATATGTGTGTGTGTCTGTATTATATATTTGTGTATATATGTGTTTTTAATTTTGTAATTTATGAAGAGCTGTGATTGGAGAAGATGAACACGAATTTCTAATGAAGATGAACATGAATTTATCCTTACTAAATTGAGGATGAACCTGGTTTGAAAATATTATGGAGATAAATGTGTGTGAATGACTATAGCTGCGTAAAAGAGAATATTTTGCAAAAGATTAACTGTAAAAAATTATTAAACTAATTGTAAAACATAAAAAAATAAAAATAAATTTTTAATAACTGCAAAGAACATAAAAATGGCTACAAATAAAATTTCCCAACCAAAAAACCCACCTACCCTTGTCTTTTGCACACGCTTGAGCTTAGAGGCTCTCTACAATATTTAATTTGGTTAAATACCCATATGTAAAGAATATAAAATAATTAAAATAAAAAAACAGTGGAAAAAAAAAAGAGTGCAATGAGAAAATAAGGAGACGCACTCATAATACCAAAAAATATATCGTATATCAATGAAGACTATGATATATTAGAAAAAAAAAAAAAGAAAATAAAGATAAGAGTACCCAAAGGCCAAACGAGACCCTAGCTGTATGGAATCTCGTGCATGCCCCATCTATTATTTTCTGACCCGTCAGTGGTGGTACAATTTTCTCATCCTAATTCTAGAGTGCGATTTTGTTCACCCTCAAAAACGGGGGTGACCATCACCCTCGTTAGTTTTAGAGTCAAAATAATAACGGAGTCAGCCCAAAATTTTACCCATCTGGGTCTCTCTCTCTCTCAACCTTCACCCGTCCCTCTCCCTCTCACTGTCACTCTCCCTCTCCCCAGCAATAGCACCGGCATCCTCACCATCAGCACCTCCGGTGTCCCCCCAGTAGCGGCGTCTCTCTGTTCTCGCCCTTCTTCAGGTAAATGTTATCCTAGTTTTTTGTTTGGAAATGCTCCAACGTCTCCCTGTTCTCTTTTAACGATTTGCTTTCGTGCATCATCTTTCCAGCAACGGCGTATTTCTCTCCACTGCATCTCCTCTCCCTCCACGACGTCTCTTTATCCTGCAACGACTGTCGATATCTGTCGCCGCTGCCGTATCTTCCTGCCTCCGTTGTTCCAAACATTCCACAGCTAAGCAATATTGGTTTTCAAATACAGGAGATTTCATTATTGCTCTGTTTCCTTAACCAGGTTTGATCTCCACACTGCTATCGGATTGTTACAATATGTGCAAATTAAAAATTATGTCTGTGAGACGCTATAATTATTTTCTGTAGTTAGGATTTATTTATTTAATTTTTTAATCTAACTCACACACATAGTATTATCATGTTACTTGTAAAATTAATTGATACCTACACTAAGGATATATTGAGTTTTCAGAAAAAATATTAGATGTATAATGAAGTAATGGGTAATAAGATGCTGACTTCAATGTATGTTGCAGAGTACTTAATTAACCTTTTAAAGATTATAAGAAATAAGAAAGAATGTGGAACTTGCCCAAAACCTAAACTATATCCTCTTAATTTCTATTTATCATTCGATTACCACTGTATGGCCTTATGTTCTCTACCATCTCTCTCTTTCTGCTTCCGAACATCGCCTTAGTATGTTTCATCTGAATATCAAATTCATAACTTATTCTCTTTGCAAACATTTGTTAACTGTTATCAATCTTCTTTCACTAGCACTGACAACATTGTGTGATTGTTTGTGATTATGGAAGTGCTATTCTTTTAAGTATGAAGTGCTAAAAAGTCACAAATGTAGTTTATCTCACTATTATATTTTCTTTCATTTGTTTAAAACATACAGCCTAGTTTGTCATAGTTAAAGACTTGGATTTTAGTGATGGATGCAAATATCACTAGTTCTTGTGAGGGAATGAGTATTGAAAACTTGAATTTTAGTGATGATGAGAAATCTCCTATAGTTGATGAAGGATATGGGGTTTCAAATGATCAGTTTGAAGAGGATATAAATTGCGAGGTAGATCTAAAAATTGGAATGACATTTGACACAAGAAAAGAAGCATATGATTTCTATAATACATATGCAAGGCAAGTTGGCTTCAGTGTAAGGATATTAAGAACAAACAAGAATAGATCTAACAAAAATAAAATCCAATGGCAAGCACTAGTTTGTTCATGCGATGGCACTTCCAAAAAACTCAGGACACCTGAAAAAAAAAAAGATATTCGGCGATTTGACTGTAAGGCAAAATTTGTGATTAAACTGGTTCCCGACGATAAGTATGGACTAATTGAGTTCAATTCGGAGCATACTCATGATCTTGTCCCACTTCAGCATTCCCATTATTTGAGGTCTCAAAGGAAAATTGATTTTTCACAAGCTGAACTTATGAAGAAAATGCATTCCTCTGGAATAAAACAAGGACAAATTTTCTCCTACATGTGTGAAGAAGCTGGTGGAGCCCAAAACCTTAATTTCACAAAAGCTGATTGTAACAATTTATTGCAAAGAACACGAGCTAAATTTTTCAAGACGGGTGATGTCGAATGTCTCCTTGAATACTTCAAGCAAAAGAAAGGGGAAAACAAACATTTTTTTTACTCTTTTCGAACCCACGAAGATGGTGAGATATGCGGTGTATTTTTTTGTGATGCAAAATCGAGATGAGATTATGGGATATTTGGTGATGCAATATGTTTCGATACAACATTTCGAACAAACAATTATGATATGTTATGTGCACCAGTTGTTGGCATCAACCATCATGGGCAAACATCACTTTTTGGATGTGGTCTACTAGATGGTGAAACAATTGATGCAGTAATGTCGTTGTTTACTACTTTCTTTGAGGCTATGGGAGGAAAAAAATCGAAAAGCATATTTACAGATCAGTCTGCAGCTATATCAAGTGTTGTTGATGCAGAATTGCCTGAAGCCCACCATGGATTGTGCTTGTGGCATTTATGTCAAAATGCTGCAAAGAATTTGAGTAATAATGGATATAAAACATTTGCACCACAGTTCAAAGCTTGTATTTACAATCCAGAAACAGTTGAAGAATTTGAAGAAGGTTGGGACAAATTGCTTGAAGATCATGGGCTAAGAGGTAATGAGTGGTTGCAAAGAACATATAAGTTGAGAAAGAAATGGGCTCAAGTGTATAGTCATGATCACTTTTGTGCTGGCATGACTACTTCACAGAGAAGTGAAAGTATCAATAAGTTTTTGAAGGATTATTTTAATCATGGTAGAATTGTTCTTCGGGAGTTTGTAAGTCTATACTCTAGGGCCATGGATAATCGACGTGAAAAAGAAAGGGAGGCTGAACATTTAACACAACAAACAACACCCAATTTTATTTGTAATTGGTCTGTAGAGCGTGAAGCAGCAAAAAAATATACAAAAAAAGTATTTTATTGGTTTCAAGAATGTATTAAGCAAACTATTGATTTGTCATTGGAATTGGAGAATGATGATGGAACTATTCATACCTATAGAGCTAAAGAGATTGAAGGTCGAAAAAGGATTTGCACACTTGCATACAACCACTTGGAACAAACAGTGTCATGCACATGTAGAAAATTTGAGTTCGATGGAATCCTTTGTTCGCATGCATTGAAGTTGTTCCGCCACTTAGAGTTCAAAAGTTTACCTCCTGAAGACTATTTGAAAAGATGGACACGGGCAGCTACATATGAAGTTATTTGTGATCCCATGGGAGAGATAATTCCAAATGACAACGATCCAATGCTAACAGCTCATTATAGTGAGTTATCACATATTTCACAAAGAATTGTGTCCAAGGGTTCAAGGTGTATTGATGTTTTTTCATTAAGCAAATCACTATTGTTAGAAGTAGAAGCAAAGATTGACGCCTTTATAGCCTCCGATGAAGATGTGAACAAGAGTATTCCGATTGACACATATCATAAATCGGTATCAAACATGCAGCAGGAGGCACAATTGAGAGAGCCAACAAAAAGACGCTTTAAAGGCCAATCTAGCAAAAGAATTAAAGGTCCATTGGAAAGCAAATCACGAAAGAAGAATTCACCAAAAGTAATGGGTCAGTTGCTAACCAAACTTACTTGTATACTTGCATTAATATATTCATGGCCACTCATTTATGTACGTGATAAAGAAAAATAACACGATGTCTTTTTAAGATGGCATGACAGGTAATAGGGATGCAGCCCACGTCATGACTCGAGGAGCCTTAAACTCTAATCATGTTGTAGAGGCGGTAAACAACGATCTTATTTTTATAAAGGAAATGTTTGTTGTTAATTCTCCTTTTAATTACGTTATTTTATGTGAATGATCAATATTTTTATTTTTTATTTATGTAGGGGGTGTTTGGAATGGCGCAACAAGGATATTGTAACAATAATAGTTGGCAATGGATGCATGTAAGAGACACATATCCACATGCAAGCTTACCACTTCAAGGCATGTTTCAACCGTGGAATGTCACAACATGTCAACAAAGGGAATTCCTCTCAAATGATTTCTTAATGTCACAGGAGGTACATCAATTCTATATGTATTAATAACCTATTTTAACTTATAAGTCTTTATATTGAGAACACTTTTCTAAAAGACTTGTTAACATAACCCATGATATATATACATATATAAGCTTCTTCATTACAAATGTTTGCATCTCCGACAATAACAACAAGCCAACAAGTTGTGAGTTCGTCAACATCAAACATTATGAAGTAATCGACATTGTAAAAAGTAGTGGTTCACTAAGTGTAAGTTACTAAGTGTAAGGTTAGTTTGTTCGATAACTCAAAAATTCCTTGGAGAATCTTTCTTTAGCTTTGGTTTTTTTCAGATTTTGAAGTTGCTAGTGTGAACTAAACAACGCATCCTAAGCTCAATTGGGTGAGGCCACGAAAAAATAAACCGTGCCTATCCACAACTTGTTTATTGCAAATTTTTCATACGAAATCACGGCTGAGGATCTTAAAGAGTTTTTGAATTCTGAAAATGCCAATGTTGATTTTGCGAAAATTATATTTCATGAAAATCCAAGAAGGTCTGTTGGGTATGGATTTGTATTCTCCAATTATAAGGAGGCTGAAGCTACTCTCACTGCTTTTCAAGGAAAGGTATGTTACTCGTGTCTGCCTAATTTGTTCTATAAGATGTCATTTCCCTATATTCTGTTGCTTATCTTCTTTTATTTATTTATTTATTTATTTTTAAATTTTGGGGGGGGGAGAGTTGGATTGTCGGTTCAAAGCATATTAGACTTTATGTGTTGTGCAAAACTTTATTCTTGAGCACTTGTTTTATAACAGTTATGTATGGGAAGACCAATTTGAGTGGCTCCTAGCAGAAGATTTTTTAGACCAACAACGAAAATGAGTACTCAATTGGAGAATGCGTCAAGTAAACCAAATCCTGATGCTGAACAAGCAGAAGCCCTTGAAGCTTGATGGTGAATTTTCTTGGACAGTTTATGTTTTTCAGTTTTTTCTTTTGAGGTTGTAAAAGATACTAAGATATGTGTAACCAGTTATTTGTTTAATTAATGTATGCCCCCACTCACCCAAAAATGGGGGTGGGAGGAGTCATTTTACTCCAGTGTAGTTTCTTTTTTCAGGGGACTATCCATGTATATAGTAAGCATAAGACTGATAATCATTTCTACCTTTGGTTTATTAACAAAAGATGTTGCATTCACTGTGTTTTTTCATCTATAATGTGACTTTAGTGTTCTATTTCCTCTACTGGAATCTGAATAGGGGAATTGCAAACTCCAAAAGGAGAAAACAAGAATCTGATACAATTGGTTATCTGTCTTCCCAAGACGTGGTATACAGTTGGTTATCTGTAATGTTGCATTCACTGTGTTTCGTCCATTTTGATATAAATAAACTGATATGCGACTCACTAAGGAGGGGTGAATTGGTATAATTAAAATTTCTTTTGAAAATAAGAGATGTCGTTAAAAGACACTCTAGTTTTGTGAAGAATAAAATTGAAATCTTATCAATGAATGAACAAAGTGAGTAGGAGAAAAAATGCAAATTCTGTGGGTCAGCGGAGGAAACTGTGCAACACCTTTTCTTTCACTGTCCATCGACTATCAGGATATGGAATCACATTAGAGCTTGGGTGGGACTCTCCCATGCAATGTCCACTCTTTCTAGCGCCCTCAAGTGGCTGAAAAAGGAGGCCCGTGGCACCTCTTGGCATAGCAGGCTCAAGCGCATTGTGTTGGGCTGCACCGTCTACCAGATTTGAACTGCTTGCAATCGCCTTATTTTTGAAGGGCTCCCAGTCCATTTCGATTGTATCATTCATAGGATTAAAACCAGTGTATACAGGGCCATGTTCAATTTGAGGCTCTTACCATGTCTCGTTAGTTGTTTCGGCAATTGCCTTGTTTCCCGGGTATCTATATATTTACCTTTTGATAAAAAAAAAATGCAAATTCAAGGCCTCTTAAATGAGAATACAAAGAGACAAATTAAATGTCCAATGGAACAGTAAAAGCTCGGTAGTTCAAAATCTTCTAATGTGTTCAATAGCATTCAATGCGTCTTCAACTACTTATTTATACTTGATGGTGGACAAGTTCAAAATTTGGACTGTTGTGGGTGGTTAGGCGGCTAAAAAACTAGCCGTTGGAAGACTTGGTCGACAAAAGAGAAATGGTTAGTCGACAGATTTGTTAAAAATATTAAGGTTGGTCCACAAATAAAATAGGTTGGTCGACCAAGGGTTAAGGTTAGTCGACCAAGGCTTGTTGTTGGCCAACCAATACCACTATTAGTCGACCAATGCTTATAATCAGTCGACCAAGACAATCACGAACACACTGTTAGTCGACCAAGGCTTGATGTTGGTCAACCAAGACCACAAGATATATACTGTTAGTCGACCAAGACAATCACGAACACACTGTTAGTCGACCAAGGCTTGATGTTGGTCGACCAAGACCACAAGATATATACTGTTAGTCGACCAATGCTTATAATCAGTCGACCAAGACAATAACGAACACACTGTTAGTCGACCAAGGCTTGATGTTGGTCGACCAAGACCACAAGATATATACTGTTAATCGACCAATGCTTAAGTATCAGTCGACCAAGACAATCACGAACACACTGTTAGTCGACCAAGGCTTGATGTTGGTCGACCAAGACCACAAGATATATATTGTTAGTCGACCAATGCTTATAATCAGTCGACCAAGACAATAACGAACACACTGTTAGTCGACCAAGGCTTGATGTTGGTCGACCAAGACCACAAGATATATACTGTTAGTCGACCAATGCGTAAGTATCAGTCGACCAAGACAATCACGAACACACTGTTAGTCGACCAAGGCTCGATGTTGGTCGACCAAGACCACAAGATATATACTGTTAGTCGACCAATGCTTAAGTATCAGTCGACCAAGACAATCACGAACACACTGTTAGTCGACCAAGGCTTGATGTTGGTCGACCAAGACCACAAGATATATACTGTTAGTCGACCAAACAGTATATATCACACATGTGCTGTTTATTTTTCGCTGGATCCTTTGGCATTGATATATAGATTCCCTCAGGCTCCTTCTTTTTACTGTTTTGATGTCATTTTCAATTTTTAAAATAGAGAAAATATATTTATTTTATTATTTTTAAAAATAATTTTTTTATAAATAAATTTAAAATGAAAAAAACTATTTTAGTTGTTTTTAGTCAAAATAATCAAAACACATAAAAGGAGGGAATTTATTTACTTATTCATATTTATTCTTGTAATAAAAAAATATTACAAGATTTATCAACTTTAAAATGTATATATTTTTTAATAATATATTAGTATTAAATAATTTTAATTTATCGAATAATTAAATTTAGCAAATAAAATATTATTAAAAAATATTTTTAAAATTTCAAACAGAACGCGTTTTTTAATTTTCTGCAACAGAATATATTTTTTATTTTCTAAAAACAAATTACTAAAATAACAAAACTAAAAATAATTTCAAAATTCAAAATTAAAAATTAAAAGTCAAAGAAAACACACTCTAATTTTTCTTTTCCTTTTCTTTTCATAACAATAAACAGCATAAGAAAATAAATTGAGTATTAAAACTTAAATATGTTATTTCGATTTGATTAAAATTTAATTACATTATTGAGGATTATACTTTTCGCTGGATACAAATAATTTATATGTATTTTTAAAGGTTTAGCCCTTATTAAACCTTTTGGTTCAACTATATGGCCAAACGATAATAAAGAGAGAGTGATAATATATATAGACAGAGAATAAAAGAATTTGATGCAACTACGATTTAGTTTAGCTATGGTTGACTAAACATTGAGAGAAAGAGAGTAATCAACCATAGAGAGAGAGAGAGAGACGGGGATATTATTCTTAAAAAAAAGAGTAAAATAGTTAATTTATTCCTTTCTTTCTAATAAAAGAGATAATTATTATTAACATAATAATTTTCACTTTTCATAATTTACAGTACTTCTTCTATTTTTTTTAAAGTACTGTTAGTTTTTACATCAAGAGTGGACTATTCATTATACAAGGGCATCTTTAAAATTTTGAAAAATTACATAAATTTTTAAAGTCACCTTTGATAGAAGGGAGTTTGAATATTAAATTTTAGAACGTGTGAAGTAAATGTAATTTTGTGAAATTTCAAGGGTGAAAAGTGTGCCAAGAAAGCAATAAGCAAAGAGCTTTATTTATTAAGAAAAAGGCGGCTTCATTAGGTGCCAAAAAAAAGTTTAAATTTTTGAATCTAAAGAAAGCAAAAGTAGAAGTCGCGATCCAAACCCTGGCCGGAGCCGCTGCTTTTTCTACGTTTTTTAAAATAGAAGTCACAGCTCATACCAACCAAACAACCCCTTCAAAATTCAAATTTCAAATTACCCTAAAATTTTTGACGTTACTGACAAAAATTTTAGGGTATGTTAGTCTGGGGTAAATAGCAACATTTGGAAGGCGGTTGCTCTAACAGGCTTGCGCTTGCTGCACATCTTTGATAAGTATGGTTCACATATTCTATGATACATGTTTTTAATAACAATTTTTTCCCTCAAATTTTTTTTTAAAAAAAAAATACCACCCTCAAGACTATATATTAATTCCAAACATAATGAATCTTATGGTATTCGTACTTAGATTTGTCATTATCAAATACGAAATGCTTCATTGCATGAAATAGAAGACAGGCACTATGCATGATGTAAAGTTAGAAGACATGCATACAAAATAAAATATTTCTAAGATTACACATTAAGCTGAAGTACCAAAGAGAACTACTCAGAAAGCTAAATGTCTGACAAAAGCAATATCTAAGGATCAGGGGAAATGGAAGAAGGAGAGGATGGATCTGATGGATGAGGAGAAGCAGACGGCAGAGATGCGGATGAAGTAGGATGAGGAAACTGCCTGAGTATCATTTGTACTAAACTGTCCAACTGGGATGACATCTCCTGCTGCTGCTCATGCAGGCTCTGCAAATCAACTCTGACTTCGTCCCTAAAATCTGAGAAGTTATGGTCCACTCTTGCAATATCCAATTTGAGATCTGCTAGCCCCTAAATCACTGTCTCATCTTGAGAATCGACTGATGGTCCTTCATATGTTTTTCTCTTTTTTTTCTCATTATTCTCTGTCTTCTCAGATTTTACCCACTCCTCTTTCACCTTATGATATCCAATTCTGATAGCTGTGTTTCCGGTGATGTGTTGAAATGGAGTTAAGTAGGTTTTTCTCTCATTGTCTAGATTGCCTATATCTTTATCCAACAATTCACTAATAGCCATACCATAGGGCAAACATCTATTTTTTCCTGAAAATGATTCTATCATCAAGTGGATCATTAACAGACACAAATTTGGCCTTCTCTTTGCCTTAATGCATTGTAAGAGCCATAAATCCATTCTAGTGACAAATGAAAAACTGCCATTTCTAGGATATATCATCTGGCAACAAATAAGATGTAAGAGCCTAGTGTTCAAATCCATCAGGTTTGTGTCAGTGATTCTAGTAGTGAGGGTGTCATCTCCAATGACTTCTTGACTAGCCTTGACATAATCCTGGGTCCAAGAAACATAATCTTCACCATCCAAAAGAATTCCAAACTTGTTATGGATCACAAGAGTAGTAATTTCAAAATTCGTATCCCCTATATTTGTCTTGAATTTCTTATGTGATTGACGTTTATGATACGAATTGCTGGCATTTGAATAAAAAGCCCTAACTAGATCCTCATAGATACTTCGATGGATAATCAAAAAATTCCACCAACCAAATTCCTTAAGGGTTTCAATATATAGAAAACGAGTTGCTTGCAAAAACCCTATATCCAAGTGTCGTCCTGCCATAATTTCCCTGGACTCAAAATAAGTTGAATACCTTTCTTGTTGACTTACTGAGATGAAAGGACGGATTTGAGGCATAGATGGAGGCGGTGGATGGCTCGAGGATGCAGTTTCCTTGCCTTTCCGTTTGTCCTTGCCCGGATTCTTTGTTCTGGCCATGAGAAATGAAAAGATGCACTTGTCGTGAGATTGTCCAAGACAATAGTAGGAAGGAAAACCGATGAAGACTGATGGATGAAGGGGAAAGGAGAAGGAATCAAATAAAATGAAATGGCCGAGAATGGAGAGAAATCACACAAGGACAGAGTTCGATCAAGGGAGAGAGAGAGAGGAAAAATCGGGTTTAGAAGAAAAACTAGGGTTTAGAATGCGGATGGTCGCCTAACCCTTAAATAGATCGACCCACTTGGTCGACCCATGCTAGGATTCTGTCGACCAACAGAAGAGAAAATTTCTGTTGGTTGACCGATGCTATATTCTTTGTCGACCAATAGAAAATGAAACATAAGCTTGGTCGACCGATGCTAGTCTTCTGTCGACCAACAGAAGACAAATTGTATACTTGGTCGACCGATGCTATACTCTTTGTCGACCAACAGAAAATGAAACATATGCTTGGTCGACCGATGCTAGTCTTCTGTCGACCAACAGAAGACAAATTATATACTTGGTCGACCGATGCTATACTCTTTGTCGACCAACAGAAGGAAACATATGCTTGATCGACCGATGCTCTACTCTTTGTCGACCAACAAAAAGGAAACATATGCTTGGTCGATCGATGCTCTACTCTTTGTCGACCAACAGAAAAGAAAACATAGAGATGCTTTGACCATATAAAATCATGGCCAATGAACTTTGTCGAAAATTAATCTTATTTTGATGACAATTTATGGTACTTGGCCGTGGAATGATTTACATACATATAACATTTAAAAAAAATGATTTTTGAAAGAGCACAAGATATACAAACTCAAAGACCATCAGTCACAACATAATTAATCCTAATTGATTATAATAACATATTTAATAGAGTTTGGATGTTTAGTTGTGATAATGACATCGACAACACTCAATTTGGCCTTTTATGACATATGCGCCGTTATGGTGAAACTAAAACGGCTTATGTACCGTTATTGTCATATCTAGCCTTCTTCTCGATTCCACACCTGAAAACATGTAATTTTTGCTTAATTACAATAAATATACTGATTTTTATAGTGTAGAACCAATCCGATAGTGTTTTGACGCGTAATGACATATACGGCGTTATTATAAACTAAAACGGCTTATCTGCTGTTATGGTCGTATCTTGCTTGTCTCCAATTATTCGATGCCCCAAAAAATATTAAGTTGGTTATAATAACATATTTAATGGATGTTTAGTTGTGATAATGACCTCGACAACACTCAATTTGGCCTCTTACGACATATGCGCCGTTATGGTGAAACTGAAACGGCTTATGTACCGTTATTGTCATATCTAGCCTTCTTCTCGATTCCATCACCTGAAAACATGTAAGTTTTGCTTAATTACAATAAATATACTGATTTTTATAGTGTAGAACCAATCCGCTTGTGTTTTGACGCGTAATGACATATACGGCGTTATTATAAACTAAAACGGCTTATCTGCTGTTATGGCCGTATCTTGCTTGTCTCCAATTATTCGATGCACCAAAAAATATTAAGTTGGTTACAATAACATATTTAATGGATGCTTAGTTGTGATAATGACCTCGACAACACTCAATTTGGCCTCTTACGACATATGCGCCGTTATAGTGAAACTGAAACGGCTTATGTACCGTTATTGTCATATCTTGCCTTCTTCTCGATTCCATCACCTGAAAACATGTAAGTTTTGCTTAATTACAATAAATATACTGATTTTTATAGTGTAGAACCAATCCGATAGTGTTTTGACGCATAATGACATATACGACGTTATTATAAACTAAAACGGCTTATCTGCTATTATGGTCGTATCTTGCTTGTCTCCAATTATTCGATGCCCCAAAAAATATTAAGTTGGTTATAATAACATATTTAATGGATGCTTAGTTGTGATAATGACCTCGACAACACTCAATTTGGCCTCTTATGACATATGCGCCGTTATGGTGAAACTGAAACGGCTTATGTACCGTTATTGTCATATCTAGCCTTCTTCTCGATTCTATCACCTGAAAACATGTAAGTTTTGCTTAATTACAATAAATATACTGATTTTTATAGTGTAGAACCAATCCGATAGTGTTTTGACGCATAATGACATATACGGCGTTATTATAAACTAAAACGGCTTATCTGCTGTTATGGTCGTATCTTGCTTGTCTCCAATTATTCGATGCCCCAAAAAATATTAAGTTGGTTACAATAACATATTTAACAGATGCTTAGTTGTGATAATGACCTCGACAACACTCAATTTGGCCTCTTACGACATATGCGCCGTTATGGTGAAACTGAAACGGCTTATGTACCGTTATTGTCATATCTAGCCTTCTTCTCGATTCCATCACCTGAAAACATGTAAGTTTTGCTTAATTACAATAAATATACTGATTTTTATAGTGTAGAACCAATCCGATAGTGTTTTGACGCGTAATGACATATACGGCGTTATTATAAACTAAAACGGCTTATCTGCTGTTATGGTCGTATCTTGCTTGTCTCCAATTATTCGATGCCCCAAAAAATATTAAGTTGGTTATAATAACATATTTAATGGATGCTTAGTTGTGATAATGAGCTCGACAACACTCAATTTGGCCTCTTACGACATATGCGCCGTTATGGTGAAACTGAAACGGCTTATGTACCGTTATTGTCATATCTAGCCTTCTTCTCGATTCCATCACCTGAAAACATGTAAGTTTTGCTTAATTACAATAAATATACTGATTTTTATAGTGTAGAACCAATCCGATAGTGTTTTGACGCGTAATGACATATACGACGTTATTATAAACTAAAACGGCTTATCTGCTGTTATGGTCGTATCTTGCTTGTCTCCAATTATTCGATGCCCCAAAAAATATTAAGTTGGTTATAATAACATATTTAATGGATGCTTAGTTGTGATAATGACCTCGACAACACTCAATTTGGCCTCTTACGACATATGCGCCGTTATGGTGAAACTGAAACGGCTTATGTACCGTTATTGTCATATCTAGCCTTCTTCTCGATTCCATCACCTGAAAACATGTAAGTTTTGCTTAATTACAATAAATATACTGATTTTTATAGTGTAGAACCAATCCGATAGTGTTTTGACGCGTAATGACATATACGGCGTTATTATAAACTAAAACGGCTTATCTGCTGTTATGGTCGTATCTTGCTTGTCTCCAATTATTCGATGCCCCAAAAAATATTAAGTTGGTTATAATAACATATTTAATGGATGCTTAGTTGTGACAATGACCTCGACAACACTCAATTTGGCCTCTTACGACATATGCGCCGTTATGGTGAAACTGAAACGGTTTATGTACCGTTATTGTCATATCTAGCCTTCTTCTCAATTCCATCACCTGAAAACATGTAAGTTTTGCTTAATTACAATAAATATACTGATTTTTATAGTGTAGAACCAATCCGATAGTGTTTTGACGCGTAATGACATATACGGCGTTATTATAAACTAAAACGGCTTATCTGCTGTTATGGTCGTATCTTGCTTGTCTCCAATTATTCGATGCCCCAAAAAATATTAAGTTGGTTATAATAACATATTTAATGGATGCTTAGTTGTGATAATGACCTCGACAACACTCAATTTGGCCTCTTACGACATATGCGTCGTTATGGTGAAACTGAAACGGCTTATGTACCGTTATTGTCATATCTAGCCTTCTTCTCGATTCCATCACCTGAAAACATGTAAGTTTTGCTTAATTACAATAAATATACTGATTTTTATAGTGTAGAACCAATCCGATAGTGTTTTGACGCGTAATGACATATACGACGTTATTATAAACTAAAACGGCTTATCTGCTGTTATGGTCGTATCTTGCTTGTCTCCAATTATTCGATGCCCCAAAAAATATTAAGTTGGTTATAATAACATATTTAATGGATGCTTAGTTGTGATAATGACCTCGACAACACTCAATTTGGCCTCTTACGACATATGCGCCGTTATGGTGAAACTGAAACAGCTTATGTACCGTTATTGTCATATCTAGCCTTCTTCTCGATTCCATCACCTGAAAACATGTAAGTTTTGCTTAATTACAATAAATATACTGATTTTTATAGTGTAGAACCAATCCGATAGTGTTTTGACGCGTAATGACATATACGGCGTTATTATAAACTAAAACGGCTTATCTGCTGTTATGGTCGTATCTTGCTTGTCTCCAATTATTCGATGCCCCAAAAAATATTAAGTTGGTTATAATAACATATTTAATGGATGCTTAGTTGTGACAATGACCTCGACAACACTCAATTTGGCCTCTTACGACATATGCGCCGTTATGGTGAAACTGAAACGGTTTATGTACCATTATTGTCATATCTAGCCTTCTTCTCAATTCCATCACCTGAAAACATGTAAGTTTTGCTTAATTACAATAAATATACTGATTTTTATAGTGTAGAACCAATCCGATAGTGTTTTGACGCGTAATGACATATACGGCGTTATTATAAACTAAAACGGCTTATCTGCTGTTATGGTCGTATCTTGCTTGTCTCCAATTATTCGATGCCCCAAAAAATATTAAGTTGGTTATAATAACATATTTAATGGATGCTTAGTTGTGATAATGACCTCGACAACACTCAATTTGGCCTCTTACGACATATGCGTCGTTATGGTGAAACTGAAACGGCTTATGTACCGTTATTGTCATATCTAGCCTTCTTCTCGATTCCATCACCTGAAAACATGTAAGTTTTGCTTAATTACAATAAATATACTAATTTTTATAGTGTAGAACCAATCCGATAGTGTTTTGACGCGTAATGACATATACGGCGTTATTATAAACTAAAACAGCTTATCTGCTGTTATGGTCGTATCTTGCTTGTCTCCAATTATTCGATGCCCCAAAAAATATTAAGTTGGTTATAATAACATATTTAATGGATGCTTAGTTGTGATAATGACCTCGACAACACTCAATTTGGCCTCTTACGACATATGCGCCGTTATGGTGAAACTGAAACGGCTTATGTACCGTTATTGTCATATCTAGTCTTCTTCTCGATTCCATCACCTGAAAACATGTAAGTTTTGCTTAATTACAATAAATATACTGATTTTTATAGTGTAGAACCAATCCGAAAGTGTTTTGACGCGTAATGACATATACGACGTTATTATAAACTAAAACGGCTTATCTGCTGTTATGGTCGTATCTTGCTTGTCTCCAATTATTCGATGCCCCAAAAAATATTAAGTTGGTTATAATAACATATTTAATGGATGCTTAGTTGTGATAATGACCTCGACAACACTCAATTTGGCCTCTTACGACAAATGCGGCGTTATGGTGAAACTAAAACGGCTTATCTGTTGTAACGATTATATCTTGCTTTAGTGGCATAAATGTAGTCATTTCACAAGTGGAGACCCCATCTAATATATCATACGATACAAATAAACATGAGTTACAAAATAAATTGCATTGATTATCATGTAACCATACATAAACATGAGTTACAAAATAACTAATAAGACAAAATAAATGATGTATATAGCTTATGTACCATACATAAACATGCATTTCCCACGTCGAGGATGGCGTCAAGAATGACTTATGTGCCGTTACTATCATATATATAGCTTACTTCTCGCTTTCGTTACCCCCCAACATCTAATTTTTACAAACTAAATACCCAGTAAAGTGCCAAAAATATGTCCACAAAATTGCCCATAAAAAAGCTAAGTTATGGCAAAAAAAGGCTAGCAATGTGTCAAAATTTACATTAGCAATGATAGAAAATCAACCATACTATCTACTCTAAGGGTCAAAATGCAATGCAAAAATTTTAGCTGCCATTTTTACCCTCCACATCATCATATGTTCAGCCTGAACAAGACTCAGGTTTAGTCTTGCTAACGAAAATTCGATGAACTTCACCGTAAAAACCCCACAATCAGATCTGCAAAGCAATTAAGAGGTATTTTTAGTCAAACAATCAACGCACATAAACCAGTGTTTAGCTGAAAATACTTACCCATTGTTTTGTTCAGGAAGTGGTCTGACCCTTTTATGCTTGAGCATTGATGTGTTGTAGTTCTTATTGACGTGTAGTTTCATAAGCCATGGTATGACTACCTGTATGGGCTTCATGTAATTGCTAAGCTGGGTATCATGTACTCTACTCGGTAAGCTATCAAAGATGTTGATTTGTCGCTCTTGGAGGTCGACCTCGATTGCAAACCAATGTGATCTCGGGATACAATATGGAAGATAAAGATAACGACAAATACTCCAAGGTTTTCCTAGACTGGGAATTACCCCTTTGACATAATTAACCAGCTCTTTGCCAAATTCGTACTCCAAATTTTTCCGGCCAGGATTCCCCATTTCATGGTAGGCCTTCTTCATAAATTGCCAAAATCCAGAGTCCGTAATGGCACAATCTTGTCGAAAGAGTTTTTCATACTTCACTGCTCGTTCTCTTATATGAAATAATGCCGAATCCACATGCTGTACGTAAAAGCACAATTAATAATTTGAAATAAATATTAACATATAAAACTTACAAAATTCTACTTACATCATCAATAAGCCACCCGTTCTCATTAAGCAAATCATCAAAAAAATTCCTCCGTACGTCACAGATTGCTAATGGCATATCTTCACTGTATAATAGAGACGATAGACAAATCAGAACTTCAGTGAAGACCAAAGAGCACTAGGAGAAGGTTAAGAAGAGAATACATTACCTTGGTGTTGCTTTTTCCAACCACTTTGTGAGATCACTAACTTTCGCAGGATCCACTTCTCAAAAGGGTTGAAACACCTTGACATTCAACAACTTCCTTCTCTTTAAGGGATTGATGAATGGGGAACACAATGCACGTGCTCTCCTCTTTCTCTTATGCCCTCTTCCTTTACGTGATTTTTCATCCATATCATCCTCAAGGAAAATAGCACTAAATTCTCCCAATTCACCTATAAATTGGGTAAAACAATATTTAGTCGACGATCATTTCATACATCAAAAGTTGATTTCGTATTCAATCTACAAATTACATACATTTAGTGCAGCTTTCTGCAAACTACTTTGGCTGATTTGGCATCACAAACTCAACAGAAACCTGCTCATCCAAATTGTGCTCTGAATCTGTGATCAACATATGAGGCATTTGTTGGTAAACAATTATGGCAGTTGAAGGGTTTGAGAGCTTGCCTGCAAAATGAGGTCAATCAAAATTTAATTATTTTCAAGACTTTGCAAAATGAACAAATAAACTTGCAAAAAAAATTAAATAAATAAACTAACCCTGATTAGCTTCTTTTATTAGCGTGAATTGTTTTTCCTCGTCAGTGGAGTCTTCTACAATCCCTGAGTTTTTTGCTACATCCTCAAACACATGTTCTTCCTCTTGCCCCTTGTAATCTTTAGGGACATTGCCTCTTTCTGACTGAAACCCATCTTTTTCAACCAACTGGAGCAACCTATCAATTTTGGTCTCCATCCGATCACATCGACTTGTTAACTGATCAAATCGATCTGTTATCACACATAGCAGCCTCCTCTCAAGTTCTCTCATTTCTTGTCTATCAACCTGGGTTACATTATTATTATGAGAAGGGGATGGTTGATCGATGGCTGATGGTGCATCGAAACAGATGGTGCATCTTCCTTAGACTCCTTTCCTCCATCTTCATTCAAGCTGTTATCCACTATGGAATCTTCTACATCATCAAGAGGGGTTATTCCTTTCCAAAATTCTTCGCCAGCTTCTTTCAATGTAGGAACTAACGTGCGATTTACCTTGACCTTCATTATTATAATTTCATATTCCAAAAACCTATTAACTTTTTCTCCCTCTCGCATAGGCTGCTCAAATACCTACCCCAACATTCTTGGAATTCTATCACCTTCTACTTTGTGAGCAAACTCCTCCCCAAGACCGGGAATTGCTTCCAATGCCCAAATCTGTAGAAAGGAAAACATTTCTTACAGTTTACAAGTTAATTAGAACATTATACAAAAAAATAATTTTGAAAACTATTACCATGATTGCAAATGGAAATCCGTGAAAGTTGTATGGATATCGATCATTTCTTCCACATTGCTTCAACTTTTTCCCCAAATCACTTTTGAATATCGCAATTGTATATTTATACGATTTCTTTCCCCAAGCGTAGTTGTTGAATCGTTCTAGATCATCAACCATATAAAACCACCACAAGCTCAAATTTGTATTCTCTTTAGTGGCCAACAAAACATATGCCAAAATTAAAAGAAGGCCCAGCTTGAACTTGTCAAGCTGATCACTACATTTTTGGAATGCACTCAACAATTGTTTTCTCGTTATTTTTCCTTTATTCTTCTTGAAGTGATTCTGCAAAAGATGACATTGTAAGCCTAAGCTCTCATCCTCAACTTCCAATTCTCCAGCTTTAAGGCATGTAACTAAAGTGAACTCTTCGAGCCCAAATCTTACAAGCTGGTTCCCAATTTTGAACCATGCCTCATTCTCTTTGGAGGTCTTGACCGACCTAAGAATCAACTGGTGAACCATTTGCAGAGCTATTTTCATGTTTGCAACATTGAATAAGTGTCTAAAGCATGATTTTGTAAAAAGGTCTTTGTGTTCGGCATCTAAACTGTAATACACATCGTGAATCATTTGTATCTTACATCGGTTGCTTATTTTGCCAGGTACCCTGTCTTTAACATCAACTACATACTCCATCTTTATCTTCTGCAGAACACAAAAAAAATAATAAATAAATAATAATAATGCAACATGGGTTAGGGCTGGATATCTTGTTTGTTATTTAATAAGTAAAACCTAAATGCAACATGGAGAGGGACAACTTGATGCAGAAAATGTTGGAGGGCAACAAAAGATGGACGTGGCAGGTTTCTTGCAAGTCAATTTGATTTAAAAAGAAAAATAAAAACTATCTGCACATACAACTAGAGCAGGTTTGGAGATCTGTCATGCTTGGATTATTTGATTTTATGCACTAATGCTACAACATCAAGAACATGGTCAGTATGTTATTTGGCCAAGGCTTGGTTAGCATTCAACATGGTCAAGTTGATGCATTTTATTGCAGAAGACATTAGTGATTGGCATGGATTGGATTGGTTATGATTTTTGGGATAACCGTAACCAGGGTGCATGTCAATAACCATATCTGTAACTGCAACCACACAATTATGGACATTTTATAGTAACATTCAAGGCCATTTTGATAGAAATCAAACCCCAGCCAATTAAACACCGCAGAACTCTCAATTGACTACCTGCAAGTCATGTCATTACAAAATATCTGTTAGATTACAAGCTCTATATGTTAAACAACAACCAAACACGATAAACAAAGAACTGCACATGTAGGATTTCTTCTGATAGAAGTCCAATGAAAATTAGAACTTGATTGATTGTTTTATTTATTGCATAATCAATTCTCTCATCCATGGTGTCATATGCTTGCATGGCTCTTTTGGAATAATATTCAAGAAATATCTAAATTTATGTTTTTTGCTTGGATCTTAATTTTGAGAGTTTAGGACATTTAATCTAAAAGAAACTAACAAGTTTGCAAAACAGGTTGCTGGAGTTTCATGTGAATATTAGGTACAAACTCTTAACTAATTACAATACATACATAGATATCCATTGGTAGGTCAATATTGACAAAAAGATGTTATCAGAAACTATACAGAGGGGGGAAGAAAAAAACTGAGTAAGCTGAGAGCTTCCCAGAAATTAGAGATGAAACATTCTCAGCCACCCAATCAATAATACCCAAAAAGAGGGGCGTTCCTGTGGTTCTTAACTCTGAATTTCTTCTCTTCTTTTTGTTTTGCTGAATTAAGTTTCCCAATTTTGAAAGTAAATAACCTTCCTATGCTATAGGAAAAAAAATGGTATAGTGATTGGATTGAACGATATCCCAATAAAAACATGGAAGCCATCTACTTGTTGAAGAATCCGATGAAAAGGTCCAGAGATCAACAGAAAGATATGGTGCTTATAAACTTGAAAAGTGCTTATTATAGATTTTTTAGAGCAATTTTTCTAGTAGATTTTAGAGAAGAAAGTCCAAGTTGGTTATATAAAAGTTACTAAAGACATGTATAAGAAAGCAAAAATGTGCATTAGGATTTGAAGAGAAAATACTGAGACTTATTGATTTTTTAATTATAATTGGATTGTATCAAAAGATTCACTAAGTCTTTACTTCTTTAATCTTGCGATAAATAAATTTACTAAGTACATCTAAGAAGTGGTATGTTGGTGTATATTATTTATAAATGACATTGTCTTAATAGATGAGACAAAGAAAGCATGAATACTAAAACTAGAGATTAAGAACACCTTAAAATCTAAAAGCTTCAAGTTGAGATAGGTGAATATATAGAATAATTTAGTAAATATAGAAGTGCAGATAAAGTTTTTGTGAAAATTTGAAGAAGAAAATCAGTTTAGATATTTTGGATTAATTGTTCAAAAAGACAAAAAAAAAAATCTTATTCATAAAATAAAAAATGAGATAGAATAAGTGGATTAATGCTTTTAGTATTTTATGTGATAATAGAATTCCTTTAAAGGTAAAAAGAAAGTTTTATAGAACAATTATAAGACTAGCTCTGTTGTATAATTTTGGGTATTAAACACCAATCCATGTAAAATATAAACATAACTGAGTGGAGGATGTTACAAATGAGACAAAATTAAAAAAGAGGTTATCCCTAATAAGGTCAAAGTGGTGCCAAGATAAAATGCACAATACCTAGTGGCATCAAGGCTTTGAGTTGTTGTCAATGTTAGTGGGGTTAAAATTTAAAAGAAAATACACAGATATTTATCAAAAGAAATTCATTATTGAAGAATAAGAATGAAGGAAACTTCATCCAGATATGTTGGTTGGGTATCGGTTTTCACAACACTATACATTGCTCCAAACAAATTAACTAGGAAGGAAAACTATTTTCCTTTCCTTTCCTTTCCCCATGCTTCCTCTAGTTCCAAACACACTGATTTCAACTGGGCGAAGCTCTAATTGACACGATTCCTCTACATAATTATAGATAATAGTTTTGTTTTGAGTCTTTCCAGTATTTTATCCAAATTCGCATAACCAGCAAGTAAAGAGCGAACTTAATACTTATACACAAGCACTTCAGAATTAAAGTTAAATAAACCAAAAAAAAAGGTCCCAAATGAGTAGGATATAAGATTTGAGGAATTTTATCTTCCTACGAGTTCATATCTACATCTTCGAACAATTGAAGGACAAACTCACTAATAATACTATTAAAAGTAATCAAATTAGGAAAAAAAAAAGAATGAGCATTTACAAACTTACAAGTATATGAACTAATAGAATCAATGCAATCAGAGATTACTGTATGCGGAAGTCATCAAATACGAATTCCCGTGAGGAGAAACAATGGCACTCTTGTCGTATGGAATTACATGGCTTAGCTGTGGAATGTTTGGACAGATATCGACAGTCATTTACCTGAAAGAGACGTCGTTGCAGGATAAAGAGACGTCGTGGAGGGAGAGGAGACGCAGTGGAGAGAAATATGCCGCTGCTGGAAAGATGATGCACGAAAGCAAATCGTTAAAAGAGAACAGGGAGACATCGGAGCATTTCCAAACAAAACACTAGGATAACATTTACCTGAAGAAGGGCGAGAACAGAGAGACGCCGCTGCTGGGGGGACGCCGGAGGTGCTGATGGTGAGGACGCCGGTGCTATTGCTGGGGAGAGGGAGAGTGACAGTGAGAGGGAGAGGGACGGGTGAAGGTTGAGAGAGAGAGAGACCCAGATGGGTAAAATTTTGGGCGGTAATATTTGGATGCCTGGGGGGTAAAATTTTTGGCTGACTCCGTTATTATTTTGACTCTAAAAATAACGAGGGTGATGGTCACCCCCGTTTTTTAGGGTGAACAAAATCGCACTCCCTAATTCTATTCATGTCAGCATGACTGGTGGATGGCTTTTCTTCAGCTGTCATGTAGAATTATAGGCATGCACTTGTAATGGAATCCACGTGAAATAGCAAGTCGTAGCTAGGTCCCAAATTATTGGTGTTTCTAAACGCCGGTAAAAATAAAAGAAAACTTCATAGATCGGTTGGAGTGAGTTTACAAGAGCATCGTTAATATAATTAAAAATGTGAGTGTCAGTAAAAATTAATTATTATCGGTGCTTTCAAATGTCGGTAAAAATTAAAAAAAAAATAATTTAAGTGTATAAATAGTAGTTGCCACTATTTCATGCCAGTAAATCTTAAGAAGCCCTTCTCACTCAATATACTTACTAACTGCTTCAATCACCATCTATTCTTGCTCTCAGTTACTTGTCTCTAAAAAGGTAAAATTTTTCATCTTAAGAGTCTTCACATATTGTTTCGTATACGAGAGAGAGGTTAATCACGGTACATGATAGCGTACCAGGTAAGAGGTACAGTGCATAATGCCTACAAGGAGCCATGCTCATATAAGGGTGAAACTCCTACACTATGACTGTCATAACTCGAATTTGCATCCTTGTCTGCAATTTACTATCTGGCTACAATCCGTGCTACGCCTGTGAAGACTTCTTACTCTCAGTTACTTTGTTCTACTAAGGGTGTAGCTAGCTATAAATTGCCTTTGAATGTCATGTTTCCTACAAAACATTTGAAATTCGGTGGATGAAAACTCATCTCCACAATTAATCCATAGTTTCAAAATGAAACAACCACTCTCTTTTTCAACTACAACCCATCTCAAAATCCATAACATAAATTTTATATTTCAAAAAAATAATTTAACCCCCCCCCCCGCCCCCAAACATAAATATCTAAATCCACCCCCTACTTATATCTTTGGGGGTGGGCTCAAAAGTGAGGCAAAAAATTCTTTAATTGTTTTCATGTTTTGTTGTTTCCAGCAAAATTCAGAGTACATTCGACTTTTCTTGGTTGTCTGGCCTTCTTTAATTTCATGTCATAATTCAAAAAACCTACCCCTCAGGGGCGGATGCATGCATGAGTAGTCATGGCCTCACAATTAAAATAATTTTTTAATATTAAAAAATAATAAATTTTATTAATAATTTAATTTAAAAAAAATTTAGCCCACCCTAAAATTTGTGATGTATAATTTTATACCTTAAAAAATTTTTTAGCCTTTTCCTATATAAATTCTTGGATCTGCCCTTGCTACCCCTGTCTTTTGCACATGCTTCGACTGAGAGGCTCTCCACAATATTTAATTTGGTACCCACATGTAAAGAATATAAAATAATTAAAATAAAAAAGAAGTGGAAAAAAAAAGAGTGCAGTGAGAAAATAAGGAGACGGGGTGCAGCATTCATAATACCAAAAAATATATCATATATCAATAAAGAGTGTGATATATTAGAAAAAGAAAAAAAAAAGAAAGAAAAGATACAAGTACCCAAACGAGACATACTTACTGCTTGCTCTCAGTTACTTTGTTCTACTAAGCGTGTAACTAGCTGTAAATTACCATTGAGTGTCATGATTCCTACAAAACACTTAAAATTCGGTGGATGAAAACTCATCTCCACAGTTAATCCATAGTTTCAAAATGAAACAACCATTCTTTTTTAACTACAGCCTTGAATTAATTTAGAGTGGATATATGGGTGTATATTTAGTTTATAAAATAAATGTCCGTACTCTGACAACGACCACTGAATGGATAGAGGCACATGCCTGCCTGTCATATCATACCAATAAAGAGTGATATATTAAAAAAGAAAAGAAAAAATATGAGTACCCAAATGAGACCCTAGCTGTATGGAAGCTCGTGCATGCCCCATCTATTATTTTCTGACCCCGTCAGTGCTGGTACAATTTTCTCATCCCAATTGATCTAGGAGAATTTTATTTGCAATCACATTTTTTACTCTTCATAATTTATTTTTAATATTCTTAAGATATCATCATATGAAAATTCATATTTGTCTTTCATTTAAATTTTTGACGCTCAACCACCCACCATTACTCCTCAAACGCGTGCACCTACTTTTTTATCCACCATCGCTACAACCACTCTACTCACCCACAACTAAACATCGTGCAACTACTGATATTCAATACCGAGCATTACGCAACCATTATTATTCAACATCAAGCATTGTTCAGTCCAATTCTCCTCGCCATTAGCCAAGCCATGGAAGATTATTATATGCAAATGTTTAAGCTAGAGTTTGAGGAAGAAGATAACAAGTATTCATTCATGTTCCGACGAGAAACAACACAAATCGATTAAATATGTCTGATGTATTTGAATTTTTTTTGTATCTCTAATTATTTTTTATCTAATCACATTGATTTAACCAACGAGATAGGTTGAGTGTCGAGGCATTTGAATCGCCCAAATCCTCAAGTTCGGGGGAATCACCATGCCCCGAAGCCTTAGATTTGGGAGAGTCAATATCTCCCGAATCATTGGATTCAGAGACTCCTTGAACCTCCGAACTGAGAAATTCAAAATTTCGAGAATACCTTGAATCCCCAAGTTTGAGATTTTCCAAACCTCCCGAATCCCGAGATTCGGAAGGTTCAAATTTGCCCGAACTCCAGAGTTCAGGCACATTTGGCTTTCCCCAAGCTCAAGGTTCGGGCAATCTGGGGCTCAAATTAATTCTCTCGCTTTGCTTCCAGTGCATATACATGGTCACATTCTCTACACATATGCCACGTTGCAGTTGTTTATGAACATATGATTTTACCATTCCTGCTCTTGTCACCATTCAGCATATTTACATTCATCATAACAACTCGCTTCATATATATATATATCTGAATTCAATTCACTAAATGATGATTAACTAATCTGAATTCAATTCCCTAAATGATGATTAACTAACTAATTCACTAAATGATAATTAACTAATCTGAATTCAATTCCCTAAATGATGATTAACTAACTAATTATATATATATATATTATAGTTATAAACAACCACCATCACCACCACGTTCTTTCTTTTCCCTTTTCTAAATGTAAAATATATGCTCATTAACTAATTAAAACACTACATCATCAATTTATATTTGTTTAGCTTTATTTTTTCTTGAATTAATGTGGCTTTCGATGCCTCCAAACACTGGTGGTTGAACGCCTTTGTCATTATCAAATTAAATCTTCAAATTTACTTACTTGACTTATACAATTATGGCGAGAAAGCAAGAGACTCCAGAAAAATGACTAAAGACAAACTCTTGAGGGATGACTAAAGTGAGAGGCAGGGTTCGGGGAACCCGTTACCCCCCGAAGGGCGAGATTCGGGGAACCCCTTACCCCCCGAATCTCGTTGTTCGGGGGGTGAGGGGTTTCCCGAATCGCGGGGTTCGGAAAACCCCTCACCTCGCGAGATTCGGGGAACCTTTTACCCCCCAAATCTCGTTGTTCAGGAGGTGAGGGGTTCCTCGAATCTCGCCCTTCAGGGGATAACTTACCCCCGAACAGCAAGGTTCGGGTAACCCCAACTCTCCCAAAACTCGTTGTTCGGGGGGTAGGGGGTTCCCGAACCTCGGGGTTCGGGGAACCCCTCACCCCTCGAACAGCGAGTTTCGGGGGAGTTGGGGTTCCCCGAACCTCGCTGTTCGAGACCCCTAATTAATTTTTTAATTAATGTTTTGTATTTTTTAATTAATTGTAAATGATTCTAAAACCAAATATCTTCATTTTAAATTTATTAGCCAACATTTTATATGGTACCTACAAAGTATAGATCTATTTATCTTATTTAAAATATACCATATTCTCTTTTAATTATACAATATTTTTTTATATTGTATTATATTTGTGTCCTCTCTTTTGTTTTTATATATAATAATTATCCTACTTAATTTTAAAGATCGTTGCTTGCGCCAAGTATTTCAATAAAAAAATAAATTATTATTATCATCGAACTTCTCTTCTTTAAAAAACAATCTTAAATCTTTTTTTTTATTGTATTAATGATCTTACTCTATAAATAAAGATTACACCCACAAATTGATAGTTGGTGGGTCAAATAATAGGGATGAGATAAAATGATCTAGATAGTCATTAAATAATTTTACTTCAAATTAATAATAACTCATAATAATCAGATTATTTATTTATTGTTCATTTTAAATAAGAGTTGTTTGTTTAAAATTTGTCTATGAATAAAATATTTCTCCTAATATAAATTTGATTCCAATTAGCGGTCAACATTAGACTGATTTGATTATAAAGTAATTCCATAATCATACTTAATTAACTTGATTTATATATCACAAATCAAAATGGATAAAAAAATTTAAAAAAATAATTCAATTAAAGTAATCAAAATTAATGAATAATCAAGTGTGAGTTTGGTTTTGACAAATGTAATTAATCAATCTACCATTAAATTTCAAAACGTTGGGATAACTTATCTCCCGAATAGCGAGGTTCGGGGAATCCTCACCCCCCTGAACGCCCAGGTTCGGGCGGTAACCAGGCGTCGCCTGGCTTTCTAGCAGTTCAGCGAACTCCGACGAGACGGTCGCGCCTCCAAACGACACTACCATCTGCCATGAAATCAAATTAGATGGCAAAATTATTACCTAGTTGTGCGATTTCAGGGACTCCAACGAAGAAGCTGGATGAGGCAAGAGGCAAGCAAAGTGGGCGACGAAGAGAGGTCAGCGGTGTTGTCACGAGTGGTTTGAAGAAGAAAAAGAAGAAGAATAGAGTTTGATGCGCGTGGGTGTCTTTTTGGGGGATGGGTGTATGGAGGGTATATTTGGCATGTAAATGGTTACAGAAAATAATAAATGTGGTTGTAAATAGTAAAATTTAATATTTTAATTATAATGGTTGCGAAGAGCAAATTCTTTGGTTGCAAATAGAATTTCCTATTGATCTATCCAGGTCATCATGACTGGTGAATGGGTTTCTTCAGCTGTCATGTAGAATTATATGTATGCACTCGTAATGGAATCCACGTCAAATAGCAAGTCGTAGCTAGGTCCCAAATTATTGGTGTTTTTAAACCTCAGTAAAAATAGAAGAAAACTTCATAGATCAGTTGGAGTGAGTTTACAAGAGCATCGTTAGTATAATTAAAAATGTGAGTATCAGTAAAAATTAATTATTACCGGTATTTTCAAATGTCAGTAAAAATTACAAAAAAATGATTTAAGTGTATAAACAGTAGTTGCCACTATTTCATGCCAATAAACTCTTAGGAAGCCCCTCTCACTCAATGTACTAACTGCTTCAACCACCATCTAGTCTTGCTCTCAGTTACTTGTTCCAAAAGGTGAAATCACTCACCCTGGGCGCCCCCACCCCCGGTCCGACAGAATGTAGGGGTTTTAACCATGGTGATCCAGTCGGACGCAGTGGCTAGACCGTGCTCACTGCGCACAAGGAGTCCCTCCTCACTTTAGAGAGAGGTTTACTCCCACACTGCCGCTTGCGAGACTCGATCCTTGTTCCAAGATTCACCACGGAAGGCACTTTGTGCCCTCTTCTTGACCAACTAGGCTGCCCATGCGGGCCTTGCTCTCAGTTACTTTGTTCTACTAAAGGTGTAGCTAGCTGTAAATTGCCTTTGAATGTCATGATCCTACAAAACACTCGAAATTCGGTGGATGAAAATTAACTCATCTCCTCAATTAATCCATAGTTTCAAAATGAAACAACCACTCTCTTTTTCAACTACAACCTTTAATTGCTTGAAACATTCAAAGGCTTATGCCCTTCCTTTCAAGAAATAAATCCAAGTCATCTTAGAAAAATCATCCACAAAAAATAAGAAATGATGAAATTGTGCCCAACTTGTGCAAGAAATGATGAAATTGTGCCTTAGTTAACAGATGCCACTTGATCACCTAAACAAACATGAGGGATACATAATTCATTTCTAAACAATCGATCACAAATAAAATGAAAATTAATATCAATCCACTATAAGAATTTTAGTATATTATGATAAAATTTATTGTGATGGATTAAATTTTATTATGAAAAATATCTTTTTTATGACAAAATATAAGATAGTATTCTTTTCGTGTTTCAGTTTTAAGTATTGAGTTTTGAATTCATTTTCAGTTTTGTGTTTTAAGTATCTATTTTAAGATTTTTGAAAACGCGTTCTTTTTATCATTTTGAAAAACTGTTTTTTAAAACAAAAAATTAGAAAACACATTTATTTTGAAAATTTAAAAAACTATTTCTTTTTTGTTATTATGATATTTTATTCAATGAATTTAATTATTAAATAATAAAATTAACTCTTTATATAAAATTCTAGTATTAAAATAAATTAATAAATTTGATTAATAAATTACTAACATATATCTTAACAATAATTTATATTAAATTATACACTTAATAATATAATATATCTTATCTTATATTTTTAATTATACTATAGATATACTGTAACATCTCAAAATTTTGAGATAATTAACAATTATTAACTTTGGTATTTGAGGTTATCATTGAAAATTTTAGAGAAAATATTTATTCATGATGTTTCGGGGAAATGAAAAGTTAAGGTAATTAATTATTTTATGTGAGAGTATTTATGAAATTATTAAAGATGGTGTAAATGTTGGTTTATGAAGTTTGGGGTTATGGCGAAATTCTAGAAAGTGGGTTGCGAGCCTCTTTAAATTTATTTGGGTGCGTATATATGTTGAAGGCAAGTGGCAGCGCGAGTGGTCACGCGCGAGAGTGGCCAAGTGTGGGACGCGGTATCGATTCTGGTGGGTTGCGCGCACGAGAAAACTTGTTGGATTCTTCCCAGCACAATGCACCCGAAACAGCACCGTTTCAGGTGGCCACACGAGGGCCATGTTGGCTGGGCACGCCACGCAAGGCCCACGCGGGCTTCTCTATTGCTGCCACGCGCAGCAGTTGCCAGCAGACAGCTTGCAGTCGTGCCAAGTGGCATAATCCCAAGTCGCCACGTGACATTTTGCCATCGCCTGCTTCCCAACAGCCTATATATATGTTGGGGGAGGTTGAGGGAGAAGTATGACATTTTGAGGAAGGAATTAAGGCACCAACAACCGCAAAGAAAGGGGAAAATAAGGGAGAACTTGGAGAAAAGTTGGAAAAGTAAAAAAATAGTTAGAATTAAATTATGGGTATTTTAAGATAATGTTGGATTTAAATAATTCTTATGGATTACTACATTGGATTTTATTAAAGGAGCCTAGATTCATAGCTTTGGCTTTCCATATACTTTTAACAAGGAAATATTTAAGGCAAGTTCAAGTCCTCATCATGCAAGTTCTTCTACCTCTTTGCTTCACTTAAGAGGTAAGATTTCAATCTTTTTATTAATAAGCAAGTTCAATTCCTCTTCATGCAAGTTCTCTTTCTATTTTTGCAAGTTCCATTCTTTATCCCTTATTGTTGTGAGTTTATGCTACTATTTTAGCAAGTTATATTACAAGTTATTCTCCTTTCCTAGAAAATTATTCTATGGTTCCCATTTATACCCCCTAGTCACCAATAGGGCTTTGAGTCACCCTATCATTCTTTGGGAATGGTGTTTTGTTGAGGACATGTAAGGGTTTGATGTTCTTTTGCATGATATTGTCTTATCGTGCATATTGTTTCGTTAATCACATGTTAGTTATATATATGAATAGTTATTACAAAAATGCATGTTATGATGATGCATAGAGCATGTGCACGAAAATGGTTTTCGGTTATAAAGGCTTCATGACGTGTGCGATGACGGATGAGTCCACGGAATATATCCGCAGAGAGAGCTTCAGCTCTGAGTTTAGACTTCAGTCCCAAGGTTTTAGACTTTGGTCCTATGTTTATGATTGCATATGAGCATGGATGCATGTTTTATCATATTATCATGTGAAAGTATTTTAAATGGCATTTTTTACTCTTTTGCCTTTTGATACCCATGACGCTTATGCCCGCTTTCTTCCAGTTATAGTTGTTGGGCCTTGTGGCTCATATTCGCTTGCATCATTCCAGGTTAAGAAAGAGAAAGTTCAAGATTCAAGTTTAGCGGTATCAGATCCTTATCGATAACCATGTGTACGAGGTTCTCACAACCGAAAAAATCCTGAGGGTATGTTGGATATGGGGGTGTTGGTTTAATATTTTATCGTGATTATCGATATGTTTTAGTATAATTCTACCCCGAGGTATGTATTAGATATTATTTTGCACTTCCGCGGTTGTGAAAAGAGTTTGGTATCAGAATATTGCGTAAGAATAAAAGAATTTATTTGTGATCGTTATATATACTATATTTTTTAAATTTTAAATAAATATATAATTTTATTTTCAAATTTTAATAATAAAGTTTTTAATTATTTTTTTCTCTACCTTTATTTTTTTTCCTTTTCTTTTTTTTCTTTTCTTCCTTTTCTTTTTATCTCTTTTCTTTTTCTTCAACGCCCTACATCTTATTCGGCGCCGATTCCATCGTTGGCAACCACCGCCAATTAGAGATTCACATGATCAGAGTCTACTATTAGAACCTCCAAGCCAAAGGGGTTAACAAATACAAAAATGGGTCATATTTAACTATTGAATTTGCGTAGATCTAATATTTAATTTTTAGCCACAAACTCAAAATGGCACTGTTTGTCGCCATTGGCCACCATGGCTGGTGGTTTTCGGTGATCAGAGGCAACCACTTGACACCCAAAGGCCCATCAACCAACATACCCAAAAACCAGTAAGATTCAACGGTCAAATCTCCTTAGATCTAATGGCAGGGGGCGGTCAAGAGAAAAGATGAGAGATGATAGAACCAGCGAGATCGAATGGTGGGGGGTAGTTAACAACGGCTTTCGATAGTGGCGGGTGAGGTCGATGGCAACTCATGATGGCAACTAAGATGGCGATTCGTGGCAGTGATGGAAATGGCAGGGGAAGTTAAGAAAAGAGATGAGACATAAGAGAAGATAGAATGGCAGGGAGGAGGGGGCAGTCGACGACAACTTTCGGTGGTGGCAGGCGAGCTCGACAGCGGTAGAGATGGCAAGCATAGTGTTTGGTCGAGACTTGAGAGAAAAAAGAGAAGATCAGAGAAAGAAGAGATATGTCAGACTGGAGGTTTGGAGGGAGGTTGCGTGTGTTTTCCATGTTTTTGTATTTTGAGTGTGTTTTTACTTAAAACACCCAATGTTGTCATGGGTTTCCTTCACAAATTTTTTTCTTATTTTTGAAATTGCATTTTTTGAAAACAGAAAAGTAAAATCATTTTTAGTGTTTTGAAAAATTGAAAAATTAAAATGGGTTGAAAACAACAAAAAGAATAGACCCTAATTTTCTCATGCAAAATTCAAAAAGTGTGGAAAGTAGTGACAAAAAATATTTTGACATAATATTTTGTCATAATATAAGGAGGTTGATAATTTATAATGACAAAATAATTTTTGTTAAAAAAAAATTTCATATCAATTTGGCCCCAAATTTTTGGCGCCAATTCGCCTATGTAATATGGCAAAATAATTTTTGTCACAATATTTAATCATATAAGATGTAATTACAATTTTTTTTGTCATTATAAGTAATAATTTTTATTACAAGAATATTTTAGCATAACATAGTATTATAAAAAAAATATGAAAAGTATGTATGTCACATGAAATTTAGTTTTTTATGACAAAAATAATTTTAATGACAAATAATTTTGATCAATTCAATTTTTTCATAAAAACACGTCATATTAGGTATAATAAAATAATAATGATAAAACAAAAATTTTCAAAATATTATCACAATAAAAAAACAAAACACGAGAAGTGACAAAAATATTTAGATATAATATTGTCACAAAATATGGTCACCAAATTTTTAGTGTCAATATTAATTAGAAATCTTGATGAACATATTTCGTCATGAACAATTTTAGTCATTATATTTCATCATAAAAACTTTAATACAAAATATTTTATCACTATTAAATATTGATTTATATATGAAAATTAATTATATATTTTTAGTACATAAAAATTAATTATATCTATTGTTGTATGTAACGTGTCATTAATATTATCTACATATCTTTTTGCCACTAATCAATAACATTTTTTAAATTTATTTAAAGGTGTTTTAATTATTTAATTATCTTATGTCTTAAATTGATTAATTTTTGATTTAATTATCTTATGTTTTAATTATTTAATTATCTTATGTCTTAAATTGATTAACTTTTGATTTGATCACTTTTTAGCTATATGGTGCAATATTGAATTTCAAATAAATAATATTAGTTCAATTTATTAATAAATTATAAAAGAAACACTAAAAAATTAAAATAATAAAACAATATTTAACTTTTGACTAATTTAATTTTCCTCAAAAATTTTCCTCCATCATTTGTTGTTGTAATTAGGCACAAAGTGTTAAATTTCCTATTTAAAAACAAAAACTTAGGAAATTTGACTTTCGTTAAAATATTAGGTTATTTGGTTATAATATTTTATCATAAAATATTTGTCACAATTCGAAAATTTCCTCCATTATTCGTTGTTAAAACCACTCCCAAAGCTTGCTGGGATTGGCCTTTAAAAAGCCAAAAGAAAGAGCCCTCAGCGCGTGTCGCATGGCAGCAAAGGGCTGCCCACCGCCTTGACCCAAAACAACGTCATTTTGGGGCTAGGTTTTGTTGAAAAATCAGCAATTCCCTCACTGCGCACGCGATCGCCTCCAATCTTGAACCTGCAACCTATTGCTTGTAACATCCTGAAATTTGGGAAATAAATAATAAATATTAATTTTGATGTTTGAAGTCATTATGGAATATTTGAGGAATTAAGAGAAAATATGTATTTATGTTATTTTGAGAAAACGGGTAAATAAGGTAATTAATTAAATTATTTGGGGATATTTATGAAATTAATGAAAGAATAAAATAAATTAATTTTGTAGAATTTCTGAAAACTTGAGGTGTTAGTGGAATAAGTGAAAATGGAAAATAGGGTGTATGTGGAAGTTTTTAGAAGTTGAGGGTTTAAATGTGATTTGCGGAAGTGGCCATAAGTCATTTTAAATCTAATTAGGTGTGTATATTGTAGTGAATGAATGGCTAGAGCAGACAGGCGGTAGGCGCGCGCGAGGGGTGACAGGCCGACGTGGGTTCGAGATTTGGGGAAAGCCTGCGCGTACTGGGGAAAAAGAAATAATTTTTGGGTAGCAAGGGGCGGCCCAAAACGACGCCGTTTTGGGGCACCAGTGCTGGCCAATGTGCAGCCACGTGGCATGCACTGGTGCTCTCGCACTGCTGCCCTCACGCTCTCTATTTTTGCACAATTTTTAAGGCCAAACTGGCCAAGTTTTCTAGCTAATTTTCCGTGGGAATGGGCTGTTATTTATTGCTTCAATTGAAGCTAAAATTGAGATTAAATTTGGAGCAGAACAAAGAGCTTGGGAGAAGAAAAAGGGCGCGAAACAGGGAAAAACTCAGAAGTTGATTTTTACTCTGTGTAATTGAAGATCTAAAGGGTGAGGTAGGTTAATCAGCCTGTATTAAATATTTCTTACGGATTAAATCTTATTTTTAGACTGTATTTTGGCCTATTTTAGTATTATTATCATTTTGCAGCGCGTGGGCATTTAAGGCTAAAAATCTACGAATTAAGGCAAGCCCTCTTCACTCTCTAAGTTTTAGTAACCTCTTATACCCGTAATAGTCTCAATTTTATACCGATTTAGTTAGATTATTGGAGATACGCGTATGGGTTTTATATCGAAGCTTAGTTTAATTAGTAAAATTTACTAATTTGAACAACGACAAAGCAGGGAGGTGAGAACCTTCTATTAAAAGGCAAGTTTCTAACCCTCTCCTCATGTTCTTTAATTCCCGTGAGAGTCTCCGTAGTTTCTCATATTTTATCCCCCCTTACTCCAATTCGGCTTCTAGTAGTATTTATTGAGTTATTATTCATTTGGTATAATTTAAATTAATATGAGATTTCTAGGATTTTAGTTGTTGAAAGCCTATGGGGGTTTGTATCGCCCCCATTTCTTTTGGAATGATGCCGAACCTAATTTGGGAACTAGGTTCTTAAAGGTACGGGTTTGTTTATGGTTTTCTTGGGTATGAATTGGCTAGGGCTATTGAGCAGTGGGGCTGGGGTCGGTTGTCTGGTGACGTTGGAGTAGACTATCGTACGACCCTAATGTGGACCATCGGGCGGACACTTCTGGTCATTGATATCATTGACCGGTACCGGACACTACTGACTAGCCTTATCAGTATGTGGTTTATGTGATTTACTGCATGATTTGGTATATTGTATTACCATTCATGGTTTGATATGCACATGAGTTCGGGATGCATTTATTGAGTATGCTTGGACACAGACATTCTAGTGTGGTTAGTTTGCATCTGGCACGGGCATATGCATCGTGTGTGGTTTACTATGTGGGCGGAGTGTGGCCTGATGCCTGGATGTATGGGCGCTAGTGTATCGCATTGATGTGCATTTTTACGTGCATTGCATGGTTACAATATGTTCAGTAGTCTCGGACGAGAGAACCGTTCCGAGGGAGCCTACGGCTCGGTTATTCTTCAGCTCGGGTGTCGGGAAGACTGATGCGAGTGTACATGTGACGAAAGCACCGACCCTGGACGGCGCGCACAGGTTTGTTGGAGATATATGTTGCCTTTCAGGGCAACAACAGGTTGGTATGAGACTTGGGTGTTATGTGTCTTGTGTGGACCCCAATGACCGATATGTGCTTTCATTATGCTGTACTATTGTGTGGTATCATCTCATGGCTTGTGTGTGCTTCGGGGTTGATGATCTGGGGAGAGTTTGTTGGATATGTTTAGCCTTCAGCCTTTCTTTCTTTAGGCTTGGTGAGTCTCCTGACTCACCTTGCTTTCCATCATTCCAGATAATGGCAGCGTGGGTCAAGGGCAAGGGAGCCAGCTTCTAGAGACAGAGTCGATACGGTGTACAGGCAGTCCTGTCAGTCCTCGTCATTTCCCCGTCAGTCCTTGTCAACTTTGATGTCTGAGTAAGATTTACTCTATTATTTTTTACTGTGCCAGGTCATTTCTCGTTTCTCATGTATGTCGACACAGGAGTCTATGTTCATTTATTTATCATGTGACTGCTATGCTAGCGGGGTATCCATAGTGCATGCATGTATAAAGCTTTGCTTCCATTGTGCATGCCAGGGTAGTTTTTGTCATGTGTTTCATTATTTCTCCTTCCGTAGGCGCTCCCATTCGGGTAGCCCGGGCGGTTGGGATATCCGGGTGAGAGTGCTTGCACTGCTCATCTTTCTCGCGCACGTGCCATCTCGCCTGACCACTCCCTCAATAATTATATGCGCTTAATTAATTTTAACATGTACTCACCTCAGTTTCTAGATATTACATTTAGACCCCCATACTTCTATAAGTTTTCACATGCACCCCATATAAAAATAACCCATATACCCCCATATTTTCAATAATTAGTTACCCGCTTCCCTGATATAAAATAATTTAATATTAATTACTTGGCTCCAATACATCAATATATGATACTACAACAAAACAAGCTTTTTGCTATGATTTTTTTTTAAGTAACAAATTTCATAGCAAAATGTTAATATTTTATGATAAATTTATTAAATTATAGACAATTTAAAGGAACTAAAATTTTTCCACAAAATATAGTTTTTGAGTGTGAAAATTTTATCTACGTTGTAAGTTTCATGGTAAAAAATTAATATTTTATTACAAAATTATTAAATCATAAGTAATTTAAATGAGTCAGATTTTTTGCCATCAAATATAGTTTTTCACTATAAAAATTTTATCTACAATTTTAAATTTCGTAGCCAAAAATAAGATTTTGTTATAAAATTATTAAATTATAGTTAAAAGATAAATTTAATTTTTTCAAATAAAAAATAATGAAAATTAAAAAATATTAAATACAAACTATAAATCATAAAATATAAAATAATAAGTAAGACATAAAATTAATAATTATAAAATATTTGTTAGATTCTCTAGCCATTAAATTAATATCTTACAATTGGAAGCGCACACAATTGCATGGCAGTGTACAATTGGAATTTATCTTCTTCAAATCAGATGAAAATTAAAAAAAATATAAAATACAAATAGCGGGAGTCCAAATCTGCATTCCCGTCAATCCAAATTTCCCCCCTAAAATATCCATATACATTTTAAAAGTTAAAACATCAAAGCTTCCCATCAATCCAAAGCATCCCGTCAATCCAAAGCTTTCCATCAAGCCAAATCGAAACCCTTGCAAACCTTTGCATCCCCTTGCACAAAATTAATTTTTCTTCAGCAAATCTTCCCCCGAGTCTTCGTTGTGACCTACTCCGAGAACCTTTCCAGCAACATCTCCACCGTCTCTTGATTCGACTCCGGCAACTTCCTCAGCACTCAAAAGAAGTAGTTTGGACTCCTGATCCGACATACGTAAATCTGGTTTGTGCTTTTCCTCATAATCATCTCTATGTCCAAATTTCACCCTTTTGGTTTTGCCCTTATGTTTTAGTTCCACAAGAGCACCATATGTTTGATAAAATGCCTAAACCAGGTGGATTGCAAATAACGACGTCATTTTGAATACTATATAGATTGATTTTTGTTATTTCTACAAGATTGTATAAATGATTGTGAATACTAAAATAATAATTAATAATTAAATGACGTTATGGGAATCTATTGATCAGATGAACTTTTACAGAATATTATTATTTTTGGTGGTACATTTTTAAGCTTTTTGTGGATGGGTGTTAATTTAGAGTGAATTTGGGATTCATGATTTCACTTTCTGAATGCTCACTTTCTGTATGCATCTCCGTGAGTTCTAATTAGTATTGATTACGACCCAAGTGATATTTTTTACCCTGAGAAGACGATACGACTCAACTGATGAAGAAGACGATCATGATATATATATATATATTCCATACCTACAATTTTATATTTATGTATAATATATAAATTGATTTTATATACAGCAGCAGAAAGAGAAAGCAGAACCCTTTTAGGAGGAATTAGCAGCCCCGAAAACATAGAAAAACCCACCAAGTTTGATATTTTTGGTTCAAATTAATGGTTTTTTGGATGATTTTTAGAAAGAAGGCAAAGAAGAGAATGGGGCATTTGTTATTACGCATTTTGATATAATAATAATAATAAATAAATAAAAAAAAACAACAACAATAACAATAACAATAAAAATAAGAATAAGAATAACAACAACAACAACAACAACAAAATACAATTGGATGGCATTACGAGAAATAAATAAAGAGCACACAGACAATAGAGAGAGCTCCAACCGAGGTTGGTGGTGGGTGGCTTCACACACACATAAAGCGCTCATGGAAAAACAAGATTAGCAGCTATGTGTAAGGCTGTCTGGTTATCACAAATGAGTGACATAGCAGATGGCAATGTAACCTTAAGATCAAGAAGCAAAGTGCACAAACATAATAATTCACTAGTGGCATTAGCAATTGCCCTGTACTCTGCTCCAACCAAAGAATGAGATACTGCACTTTGCTTCTTAGATTTCCAGGAAATTGGACTATGCCCTAGAAAGACTACATAGCCAGTAGCGGAATGGCTGGTTGGTGGATAACTCGCCCAATCCAAATCGCAATATGTAGTCAAATGCAACTCACTAGTTGAAGAAAGAAAGATGCCTTAACTAGATGTTGTCTTAAGATATTGGAGAATTGTATATGCTGCATTTAAATGAGGAACACAAGGATCTTACATGAATTGGCTCAGAACCTGCACTAGATAGGTCATGTCAAGCCGTGAGATTGTCAAGTAATCTACCAATGAGGCTACAGTATTCGCTGTCATGACCCTATGAGTAATAAAAGGGTATTATTGTAATAGGGTAGAATAGTTTGTTAAGGATATTTTACCAAGTGGTTAGAAGCACATGGGAGCATGTGCTAGGCTGTTAGAAGGCAAATATGCCTATATAAGCTTGTGTAATAGGTTTGTTTTCTTATCCAAGAAATTAATGAATTGAATCTGTTTTCTCCTCTTCCGAATTCTCTCCCCTTTCTTGATCTTCATCTCCCTATTTTTTCTGTTCTATAATCTCCCTAACACTTCTTCTAATCTCTCCCTCATTCTTCCCATTTCCTCCTTAATTCCCTTCCGTCCTTGGCTTAACTGAATCGGATTCTTCCGATTCCCAAACTGATCCTAGGTTAAGCCCTAGGATCATGACAAATGGTATCAGAGCGGTCGTTCTTCGGCTGTGGTTTGTGCAATTTTGGTAGTCGATTCTCGACCGAATTGATTGAGCAGAGGAGCTGGTCATTTCTGGAAGCTAATCGTGGAGCGGAGAATTTCGAAAGTGAAGCAAGCCAGCGATTAACGAAAGCTGGAGTTGGAGTTGCGAGCTGGTTTAAAAGTTGCGCATCTCGTCCAGTGAATTCAAATAGCAGTGTCGGGAGTGAGTTAGGTTGCTGGTCCATAGCGATCGGTTGCAGTGAGTGCCACTGGAAGGAGGAGTCGGCGGGGAGGCGATCGTGAATCCACAGCGATCGCAAGCAGAGCCGATCTCGACCATCCAAGCAAACTTAAGGAGTGACTTCGGAACCGGTGATTCTTGGCTAGTCGGTTAGGATTGTAGTGAGTAAGGAGTCCGTCGAAGGTGGTGCCGTGGACAGCCAGACGGTTGCGATTGTCCAAGGCGAGTGTGAGTCTGACGGAGGCGGAGCGGACAGCCCAGCGAATTGCAACCAGACCGGAAGACCAGTGCGACCAAACCGATAAGTTTCCTACAGGTGCGGCTATGTGCTACGGTTTTGTTTGCCTTCCGACTCGTGTTGGGGAAGCGACTGAAGGGGGGTTCGCTGCCGCTATCCATTGCAATTGTTGATTGTGGCGCATGCGATTCTCTTGGGCTGGGAGCCTTGGACGGTGATTGGGTTGAGAAGAGCCGCCTTTAATTTCTGTGGGGGTTCAACTGTTTGATTTGGATTGAGGAGACGAAAGTGGCAGAATAGGTTTGGGTGTTACAGCAAGCCTTCCACCTTGATCTGAAGGAGATTCCGACCACTCTGCAGAGCCAATTCAGAGCAGAACTGGATTCGAGGCCAGACGATTGCGAAGGCGCAGCTGGCCGGTGTTTCCAACGGTGATTCCAGCAAATATTGGGTATTATTGCAGCAAGCGAGACAGAATATTCGGTAGCCCTATGACTCTAGAAGGCGATCAAGTTGCTGTAATTGTGCGGCTTCTTCCGCTGCTACAATAAACCTGACCTTGAAGCAGAACAGTGGCTGCAATTTGCCACTTATTGGATCAATTGCTGAGGCGATTGTTGTGAAGTGGAAGAGCAGGTTGATTGCAGCTATTTTCTGAGGTTGGGCAGTGTTGGGTGAGCAAGCCGAAGCAGATTTGGTGGAATTGGAAGCCAATTCATAAACTACTGCAGCCATCAACTTCTCAATTTTGGAGAATTCTGTTAGTTGCAGCACAATCGAGCAAGGGAGGCAAGCAACCCAGACAATTACAGCAGTGAATTCCAGCGATCTGGGGAATTCCGACAAGTGGAAGGAATACACTTGACTCCCTGCAATTTCTTAATGGTTGAGATGGGATTTTGGAAGTGCAATTGAGTGGTTGGATAAGGCGAGTCCGACGTCAATTCTAATTTAGAGGAGAACAGCTTACGTAAGGGGGGGTTCATCATGTATAGAACTCCTGCCACTTGGACTTCAAAGTATGTTGGTGAAAATTCGGCCATGGGTGGCAGTGCATATATGAGACCATTGAAGCCTCAATTTCTGCAGATGAATACTTCATTTTCAGCTGGAATGGAGCATCAATGGCAGCCAAAGAAGGCTGCCTTTTCAGTTGGCATCAACAAGGAACATAAGAAGGGGATCAGCCAATTGGACAAAGGAACCAGCAGTGGGTTTGATGAAGAGTGCAAGGAATTCGTTCGAATGTTTCGTGAGAAGTTGCAAGAGTTTGCAATGATACTATCTAGAGAGTATCATTATAGTTTTCCCGCCGAATACTTTGATGACTATCATGGAAGTTTTAACAAGGAAGAATTCCTTGAAATGGAGGAGCCGAAGGAGAAGTCAAGATTATGGATGAGCGATTCATTGCTTACCTCCAATATGGAGTGGAAGAAGGGTACCGGTTTCAGCAAAACTACCAAGGAGGAATGCAACATCAGTGATGAAATTGGTGGTGAATGGCATTATTCAAAAGGAATCTATGATGAACAGATTGATAAGGAAGCAAAGGCAAAGGGACAATCTGAAATTGTTGAAAAAGAGGTCCAAATAGAGGGGAATTGCAGCCAACAAAAGGGAAAAGAAGTTCTCAATGGTGATGTTTTTGGGATTCTGCAACAAAAGCAGTCCAACTTTAAGGAAGAAGGGGAAGAGGAAGAAGAGAGTGAGAAAAAGGAATTGGAGGATGACACTCAATCAATTGACAGCCTCTCAAGCACTCTTACTAGTGCTGAAACGCTTGGCCAGGTGTCAATTAATGAGCAATCGTTGGCTGGAAGTGAAGTTGCAGCATCTCCTAATGTTAATACTCTCAAACAGCCTTGGTATGAGTATTCAAGGGAAGAATACAAACCTCCATTGCTGCATTTTGAGGCTGCTGTTGATATTTCTTCAGCAAAACATGGTTGTGGGTTGAATGGGGATATAGTAACAGGAACAATGGCTGAAGATCTGCCCTTCTTACTTCTTTTGGATGGTTATGAAGTTTTCCCCATTGAAATTTTGGGCCAATTCATACTTGGAATTGATCTTGAAAGCCTAAGAATGAAGAAGAAGAGACCTAAAAGTAGAAAGAAAGAAAGGAGGATTATCCGCATTGAGAAGGTTGGAGTTGGATGAAGAGCAATGGCTACTTGCGGCAAGTTCTTGGGGACAAGAACTCTCTTAAGGAGGGGGGAATTGTCATGACCCTATGAGTAATAAAAGGGTATTATTGTAATAGGGTAGAATAGTTTGTTAAGGATATTTTACCAAGTGGTTAGAAGCACATGGGAGCATGTGCTAGGCTGTTAGAAGGCAAATATGCCTATATAAGCTTGTGTAATAGGTTTGTTTTCTTATCCAAGAAATTAATGAATTGAATCTGTTTTCTCCTCTTCCGAATTCTCTCCCCTTTCTTGATCTTCATCTCCCTATTTTTTCTGTTCTATAATCTCCCTAACACTTCTTCTAATCTCTCCCTCATTCTTCCCATTTCCTCCTTAATTCCCTTCCGTCCTTGGCTTAACTGAATCGGATTCTTCCGATTCCCAAACTGATCCTAGGTTAAGCCCTAGGATCATGACATTCGCTTGCATCTGAAATTGGATTGCCAACACGTATAGCCAAGTTATGGTGTGGCTCCATAGGGAAACTAGCAAGCTGTGCATTTAGAAGCCCTATTTTCATAATGAGATCAGGTGTGTATTTTCCTTGAATGAGTACTATACCCTCTTTACTGAGGGTCACTGCAATACCAAGGAAATACTTTAGATTACCCAAATTTTTTGATGCGAAAAACTGAATCAAGATGATGACCCGACGTATTGTAATTGGATCATTCCTCGCAAAATCGACATCATCTACATGGACTAGCAAGGCTGTAAAATAGATCCTTCGCACAAAGGTGAATAAAGAGTTATGTGTGGTAGATTGTTTGAAGCCAAGTTGTTGCAAAGAATTGGAAAGTTTTTGAAACCAGTTTCTAGAGGCCTGCTTAAGTCCATAGAGGGACTTCTTTAGTTTGCAAACACGATTATCACGTACTTTACCAAAACCTTATGGCACCTTCATTTACACTTCCTCATGGAGATCACCACGTAGGAAAGTGTTGTTTACATCCAACTGATGAAGTTGCCAATGGAAAATAGCAGCGAATGACAATAAGCAATGCAAAGTAGTGATTTTTTGCAAACGGGGCAAAGGTGTCATGATAGTCTAGCCCTTCAACCTATGTAAAACCCTTAGCAACTAATTGCGCTTTAAAATGCTCAACAGTGCCATCAGACTTATACTTAATATTGTATACCCATTTAGAATCAATGACATGCTTACCAAGTGGTAAATATTCCAAGCTCCTTGTTTGATGTTCCTGCATTTCATGATTTTCTTAGTCTATGGCATGTTTCCATCGAGGATCCTTGACTGTGTGGTAAAAGAAATTTAGGTTCGTCCAAGGAAGAAATAAAGACCAAAAAGGCTTTGTGGATATGAGTAAAGTTGGAATAACATACATTATAGGAAATGGAATAGACTATACCAAAGTTTGCTGGTGGAAGGGAATCTTGAGATGGTACCAATGAGGGTAATAATTCCTAGTCGAAACCAAAAAGCTTTGTGGATATGCGTTAGGTTCTAAATGGTCACTATAAAGAAGAAAAGATGTTATTTGTAGGTGGCATTATATCTACAATAGGCAAATCAGGTGAGACATGAGATAAAAGTGTTGTGGGCTTGTGGATATGTATTTGGTTCTAGGCGATCACTATAAAGAAAAGGAGACATTATTTGTAGGTGGCATTGTTTCTACAACAGGTGAATTAGGTGAGACATGAGATAAAAAGTGTTGCGGGCTCAATATTTGGTCATCAAGTGTAACTCATGGTGCAAGAGGGTCAGAAGCCTAATTGGAGACGTTAAAAGATCAGACCCACTATCAACCTTGCCAATCAGTCAGATGCCCATAGGCCTAGATATTATCAAGTAAAATGGGTACAATTTGGTTTATGGGTGTAGATGTTGTAGTGCAAGGTGACGTGGGTGAGTTATGAAGCTAACTACTAGTTTGAAAAGGAAAAAACTGCTCATAGAAAATTACATCTCTTAATACAATAATTTTTGTTTCTCCAAATCATAAACCTTATAGCCCTTTTATCCATGAAGATAGCCAAATGTACATCGGTGGGCTCTAGGAGAGAATTTATCTCATGATTTGTCATGGTTGTGGGCATAACACAGGGAACCAAAAACTTTCAAATGGTCATAATTGGTTTTTTGTGAAATGAGGTTTCATATGGGCTCTTATTGTTAAGGATTAGGGTTGGCATCAAATTAATAAGATAGACTGCAGTCAAAATACACTCTAATGAGCTTAAAAAATAAGAACTACGCCACATCAAGAATGTGGCAATGTTGCACTCTACTCTCCCATTTTTCTATGGTGTAGCAATGCAAGAAGTTTGATGTTCAATCCTCTAGGTAGCCAAAAAATCTTTCATGTCCCTCAAAACATACTCTCCTATTGTCACTTCTTATCACTCTTACTTGAGAATCAAACTGCTTTTGCACAAAAAGGCAGAACATAGCTAGATAATCATAAGTTTGTGACTTGGTTTTCATAAGGTAAACCCAAGTACATCTTGAACAATCATCCACTATAGTTAAGAAAAAACGAGCACTACTAAGGGAAGGAATGGAGTAAGGGCCCCACAGGTCAGTTTGCAAATGGCATCCTTATTTTTTACCCATAGGTCGGTTTGATCCCTGAGGGAATTTTATGAGGCCTGCTCCCTTAATTGCTCCCAAAATAGCTAAGTGTGGCTCTGTAAGCGAGTATAATTTTTATACTGTAGTCTTGGAGGCCCATCAACTTTTCTAGATTTATCCTCTCTTTTCCCATCCCTTCATCAGATTCTTATTTTTTTTCTCTTCCTTTCCCCAAACTACCGACTTCACCTCAGCATGTAATATATATTTGTTGGCAAGAGCAAATAGATTGGCTAAGGATGTATGTTGTTCAAGAGCTAGGGATTCTTGTAGTGAGATTTATTTCATTCCTTGAAGCACAGCAGTGACTGCCATGCCCACCTGTAAGTCTTGGATTTCCAGAGTAACAGTCCTAAAATGGTTTACATATTGCCTTAAGGTTTTTTGACTTCCTTGGTGAATACAGAGCAAATATGTAGTATCGTTTTCCACTGGAAATTAATGATGAATGCCTTAATGAATTCTCTCCTTAATTGCTCAAAGAAAGAGACAAATCCTTCAGCCAAGCTATTGAACCAAGTCTACACATGGCCTGTTAGGGTTAAGGAGAAGGCTCGACGCAAGATGGTGTCTGACCAGCCATGTAACATCATTACCGACTCGCAATTCTGAATGTGGTCATAAAGGTCTCCCTTCCCAAATAAGAACTGATCTGTGGCACTTTGAACTTGGGAGGGAGAGATCTCTCCATAATTTTGACAGTAGAAGGGATCTTTCTTTTATGCTGATCTTCTACAGTCACCAATTTCTTTTGTTTCAATTCCTGTTCAATCATCTTCTTCATATATATCTTCAGTTTCACAAGTAGTAAAAATAGACTAATTATCCCCATGGTGATCTCTTCTTAAATGAGGCCCAAGTAAATTTCGGGCATCTCTTGCCATAATACTTTCCACAATTTCTGAATGTTTTCCCTTGTGGAACTGAGTAGCCCCAACTTCTTTCTAAAAAAGAGCTACGTCTGGTTAGTCCTACCTCTCCAAGAGAGTCTCCTGCGAACCCTTTTCTAGAAGGTTTATGGGGGAAAAACGTGTTCTAGAGGGGGCATGGGCCTCTACGGGAAAGTCTCCCACAGAGCCTCAGGTACAATCAAAGGTGAAGGCTTAATTTGCGTGTAGTTCTGCAGAATCGGACGAAGTGGTGTCTGCTGGAGTACACTGTGGAGGAAAGTTGTTATCTCCCAAAAAGCCCTGGTGCTCTCATCATGCTACCATTTCAGTGCTTCATATTCATTGAGAAGGACAGTTTGAGGAACTAGCCTGAAGGCTCTGGGAGACTCTGCTGTAAGGGTCTCCTATATTCTCTAATTAGGAGGGTCACTGTTCTTATTTTCAATGGCTTGAGGTCTTTTACACACCTTTTTTAGTTTTTCATTCTTTTTTATCAGATTCCCATAAACAATGCCAATTGTTGTCTCTTAAACATAACATTAGTCAAATTGCACCGGGCATTCTCTTTGCAAAAGCTCTGATGCTTAATCAAACATTAAAATTGCAGAAGACTGTGTAAAGTACTAGAGTCAATGTTCAAAGCATACCTTTTTTAGGCTGAGGGTCTCCTTATTTATAGGAGAGGTTGGGAATTTGTGATAAGCATCTCCAGTATTCCAAAATCGACTAGGACTAAGACACTTACAATTAAGCTTTATCTTGTTGGAGATTCTTGGAGGGTACATTTTCAATTATCTAGTGCGCCACATGAGAGTTTCCGAGAGACCTTTGGGTTTCTCTCAACTCCTTTCTTCCCTTGGAGATTTGCATTGCGGGAAAGTCTCACCTTCAAGTCTCACGAAGCTCCTTGCAACAGCCTTCTTAGGCTATAGTTAGGTCTTCACTCTCGTGGGCTTACCCTTGGTGTTGGGCTTTGACTTAAGACACATTAGTGTGCAATTTGTATAATTTGATTTTGAAAGTTGGTATTAAAGCCTACTATACAAAAGACTGAAGAATGCAAAATTTCAATGAAAAGACAGCCTACAGAAAATTTTAAAAAAACAAAGATTAGAATAGAACAAAAATGAACAGGTTGACCCAATTCGGTGGAAAAGAAGAGCCTTCCAATGCCATTGCAAGCGAGAAGTCTTCCATCGCTGACAAGCCCATCCAAATCATAGTTGATGACCATGTAGGAGAAAAAATAAAATAAAATGCAAAAGAAACAGAAACCAAATTAGGAAGAAACTAATTTTTTAAAAAGCTGTTCAAATGCAAGATTCAACCCCTCTATATATGCACAAATAAACAACTACCTGCTCCTAGAAATCATCTAACATTCAATTGATAGAGGAAAATATTGTTTGACTAACATGCTACTGGATAATAGCGACAAATTGCTAAAAGACTTGGTCTTTCAAACTAACTTGACTAAATCAAATGACACGTGGAGAGCAGCAACAGAGACATGTTTAAATTTTTTTAACACCCTCCATTAAACCTGTAATTTTTTTAACAGCCTCCCTTAAACCTTTCTTTTACTCCAAGCATAGACTTCCATTTCTCGAACAAATCTGCTTTCTGTGTCTTCGTTAAAATGTCTGCAATTTGATTTTCAAATCTGCAAACTCCATCTCAATCTCTCCATTCTTCACCAATTCCCAGATGTAATGTGTACTTAATACCTATATGTTTTCTTTTTCCATGGAATGCTGGATTCTTTTGCTAATGCAATGACAGACTTATTATTGCATAAAATTTTTGTTGGAGCTTTCTGCACGTATTGTAATTCATCAAGGATTCTGCGAAGCCAAATTGCTTGACATGATGCTGAGGTTGTTGTTACGTATTCTGCTTCTGCTGTTGACAGAGCAAGTACTTGTTGCTCCTTAGATAACCAAGAAAATACACCTGCTCTAAGGTAGAAAGCAAATCTAGAAGTGCTTTTTCGAGTCTCTACATCACCTTCCCAATCACTGTCAGTTTAACCTACTAGATTAGAATCATTAGAGTAGGTACAAAGGATTCCATGGTCTTGTGTACCTTTGACCCGTAGAATCCGCTTTGTTGTTCGTAAATGTGATTGACTTTGTTGTTTGTAAATGTGATTGACAAGGCTTCTCCATAAACCTACTGATAATTCCAACATCACAAACAATGATCGGCCTTGTGGAAGTCAAATAGCATAGACTCAATCATGCTTTTAAAATAGATGGATTTACCAGTTCTCCATTTCCTTCTTTCTTCATCTTCAAACCTTCTACAACTGAAGTCCGAATTGAAGCAGCTGACTCCATCTTAAATTTCTTTAGAATGTCACTAGCATTCTTTTTTTGTGAAATAAAGATGTCATCTTCAGTTTGTTACACTTCTATTCCCAAAAAATAAGACATCAATCCCATGTCTGTCTTTTCAAATTGATAGGCCATTGCCTCCCTGAATTCATCTCATAATTTCCTGTAAGAATTAGATCATCAACATAGAGGGATACCATCATTAAATCACCATTAGATGTTGACTTGATATATAACGTGTGCTCATAAGGACATTTTTTAAATCTAGCCTACTGCATGTCTGTGTTGATGCGGGTGTACCAAGCACGAGGCGTGTTCAGGTCGTACTTGAGATTTTGGAGCCCTGAATTGAAATGTAAAAATGGACCCCTAAATCATAATGTATATTTAAATTTTATTTTTTTATAATAAAACGTCAAAAAATAAATAAATATTCATATCATATAAAAAAATACAATAAAAAATTTAACAATTTTAGCATGGACAATTCAAAAATTCAATCACAATTAACACATTTCAGCCACAACAAGTCCTAACTAAATGAAGTAGTCAAATAACAATTAGTAAAAAACCTAAAGTTATAATTTCTAAACTCATTATAGGTGTTAGATTAGCCAAAATAAAATAGAAATACACATTAAATAGAACCTAATCAAATAAATTAACTTATTTCTAGTCTTTTTGTCTCTAGAGTATGAAGAGATGCCTACTGGCCAGCAGCCAATGCCTGCTTGCCAAAAACAAGAATACAACACCAAAGATTGAATGAAAAGATTTTTTTGTCATTGGTATTGAACAAGAATACAACATCAAATTAGATATTTGTTATGTGGTCGAATTGGTAAGTAAATACTAATCAAATCTAGTACTTAAACATTGGAATGTAGTCAAGAAGACCCTTGCATACCTAAGAGGAACTATAGACTATTGCCTTTGTTACCAAAGTGGACATATGCATTTAATTGGCTGTAGAGATGCTAACTCGGCTAGAGACTTGGATGAACGCAAATCAACTTCAGGATATGCTTTTTTACTCAGTCGAGGTGATATATCTCGGAGTCAGTGTTCTAAAATGTGCTAGACGCTAATCGGGCGCCAAACTGGGGCCTAATGCCTAGGACGCCTTGGCCTCGCCTAAGCGGACTGTTGTTTTTTTTTTTGTTTTTAAAAATTTTTGATGTAATTTCATGTTATTTTTAGATAAATCAAAGTTAAAGACAAATGAAATTTATATATTATATATATATAAACAGATCAGATGGATTGGTTGGCAGAGAAATTTATATATAAATGTATGTTTATATATATATATATATATATATATATATATAACGGTGGCAAGACGTTGTTTTGTGTTTTGGCCGCCTAGGCATTGCCTGGGCTGCCTAGACATCGCCTGGGCACTACTTAGGCATCGCCTAGATCCGATTAATCGGGCTTGGCACCTAGAATGTCGATTTGCATGTATTTAGGGCAGCAAAGGTCATCTAACGCCTAGGTGGCCGCCTAGGTGGCCGCCTAGGCCGCGTTTTAGAATGTTGCTTGGAGTAGCAAAAATTAGACATGTATAGTTCTGTCAACAATGGAAAATTGAATTCGTTGCATGTTTAGTTGCAGTATAAGAAACAGTGTGGTTAAGGAGATTTCTAATTGACCTTGGGGTCACTCCTAACATTGCAAGACTTGTTTTACTCTACTGCAATAGACAAGCTTCGACTGTGTATTCCAAAGATTCAAAATATCATAGCAAGTCCAAACACATTGAAACAAATTATACCTTTGTGAGAGACATTATGACACAAAATGAAATGGTGTTACATTATATCTTTATACATAATGTAATACCCCATGTTTGTATAACGTTGCCACGTAATTTCGATGAGTTTAGAATATCGAAAAATTGATTTTATAGTAATTTCAGGTATCGAATTAGCTACAGGGAGTGCCTCGGAGTGAAATTGTCTAAGGAAAATTATATAGTCTCGACGAGCGTATCGAGTTGGGATTTATGGTATCAAAAGAAATCGGATCAGGAACAGTTTTCGATATAGCTAAAATACAGCTGCTATTTAGACTGTAAAATCGAATCGTCGTAGGAGACTCTCGAAAAATCAACGGAACCCTGGGGGGGCTCTGATTTTGCTTAACGAGCAACCCTTCAGTGATTTCGGGATGAAACGACAGTTCGGTGAGGACGTTGGGGCGAAATCATCATTATCGAGTAACTCTAAAGTTATTAATTACGAATTTTTGGTATTGTAATGCAAATTAATTTGAAGTTTAAGGGTCTAGTTGCAATGAGGGAATTGCATAAATGTAATAGGGATAAAATTTGGTTTAATATGTAAATTTCTTTAAATTAAAGTATAATATATAATTATATATATATGTATGCGTGGTGTGTGCGCGTGGTGGGCAAGCCTCTGTAAAACTTGGTGGCCAAGTTGCAGAAAGCCATGGTAAGAGGCATGGGCAGGGGGTACGACCAAAGTAAGGAGCTTGGCGCCCAAGCTATGGGATGCCTATAAATAGATGAATAATTGAGAGTAATGGAAGCAAGCAAGGGAGGAGAGAAGAGAAGGCCGAATTCGGCCATAGCAGCAAACCGTGAACAGCTAGAGAATTCGCGAGAAAGAGAGAGAGATCGAGAGAAGAGAGAGAGGGCTTGAGGAAGGGAGCTGGTGGTCTCGATGGGCTGCATCCAAGGGGCCTTGGTGACCAGCGATGATGGCACGAAGCCATGGCAGCCGGGCGAAGTGAGTAGCAAGTTGCAACCGTGACAGCTAGGTTGAAGGCAGAGCAGGGGACGGATGGCGGTGGTGCGATGCGACGACGAAGCCGGGTACAGCTGCTGGCGAGGTCGAAAGCGGCTAGATTGGTCGCAAAGCAAGCGGCCATAGCCGCGAGCTCCAATGCGCAGCCATGGCAGCCGTTGCGGAGCAGGAGGCGCGAGGCTGAGGAGACGACGCGCGCGGAGATGTTGGTCGATGGTAGCTGAGCTGAGAGCAACGACGGTGCAAGTGGCAGGTGAGAGGCGACGGCTGAAGGTGGTTGGGCAGGTGGCTGTGTGCGCATGGCAGGGGCGGGAGTTGTAGAGGAAGAAGAAGAAAAAGAAGAGAAGAAGAAGAAGAAGAAGAGGAAGAATGAAGAAGAGGAAAAGAAAGAAAGAAAGAAAGAAAAAAAGAAGAAAGAAGAATGAAGAAGAAAGAAGTTGCAGGATGTAGGGGAGGCGGGAAGAGGAGGAAGAAGAAGAAGGGAGGAGAAAGAAAAGAAAGAAAAGAAGAAAAGAAAAGAAAAAAAAAGAAAAGAAAAAGAAGAAAATAGGAAAATGATGAAAAAAATCTTAGAAAATTCCCAAAAAATAGGGAATTATGTTTCAGTGATATCCCGGAGATTTTGGTGAGAAAAATAACTCGAGCACGCGTTTCAAGGATAGAGCACGCATATCGAGGAAATTTGAGATGCTAAGTTAAGGTGAGTAAAATTCCTTAGAAAATTTCATAAATTTAAGAATATTATTTTATGAATTATCGTAGTGAAATATTTGAGAAAATATTTTGAAAATATTTAATCTGGATTTATTGAGAAAAAATAGGAAGAAATAGAGAGAAAATTATAGAAAATGCCAGAAATTATGGAAAAATAGGTTTTAATGTTTATTTAAATAATTATGATGATTAGGATACTTTGAGGCTGAAATTGAAGAGAATCGTGCAAATGTTGAGGTTGGCACGCAAATGGAGGCAAGACATGAATATTGAGGTGGCCCGATAAGCTTGAGAAGGTAAGTGGTACTCCTCAATTAAAGTTAGTTTTATGAAAAATGCTTGGTTTACAAGTGGTTTATGTTTCTAAAAAATGTTTCATCATATTGACATGTCTTGATATGTATCTATCACATAGATTGCATGCATGGTTATGAAATGCATAAATACACGTTGATATTGTTGATCACACGCATATGAGGCCGTAGGGAGTACGAACTGGCACCGCTACCAAGGGTACCCCCAGATGCCTCGGCTCCGAAAGAAGGGCCGTAAGAATGGTAGATAGTTTAAGGAGTGCAGTTGAAACCTACGATGAAAGACATTGCATATACTCATGTTATAACATTATGTACCCTTACTGAGATGGTTCATCATCTAACTTGGGTTCGCCCCTGGAACATTCAACGTTCCAGTCGGGTCTTGCAGCAATGGTATCGAGATTGGAGATGTATAGTGACGCGAGACGTCAGGAAACGAGGAATGTGCCAGGCTATGTTGTAATATGAATAGTTTAAGAATTATGTACATGCATTTATCGTCAGACGCTTATGAATTAACTTTGCAATGAATGTCATGTCTAGTTATTACTATATGAGCAGGTTCGATTCAGCTTTCGCTTTATATTTATTTTCTAGTGTAGATATCTCGCACTAGATAAGGTCTTAGGGAATTTCGGGATAATGTAATGATAAAAAAAAAAATAGACTAAATTTCTTAAGGCATAACACAATTATGTAAGTCTGATATGAGCCAAATCTAGCGCATAGTGCGAGGTGCGATTGAAAAGAGATCCGTATGAGTATGAGAGTGACATACACCCCTTAGTGGGGAGAAATCACCATAATATGTAATTCATACTACATGTGCTTATGAGTAGGACCAATAAGAGAAGTGAGTACAAATTGAGACATCCTTCTCACTGTGTGAGTCCCTTGAGACATTTTTTGTGAATGTCTTATATTGTTCCTTTTGGAATTTTGACTATATTATGAAGTAATGGGTCAATGATTTTTACTTTGGTATGTTTCCTATAGTTGCGAATAGACTCAACTCATGGAACATTTATGGGAGAGTGATTGATCCAAAATGGACTAATATGAGTACAAGAAGAAGACTTACCTGTTTTCATGAATATATGTATTTTCTAGCCAAACAATTGTAATATGTATATATGAAGTAATAATTTCTCATAGAGGGCATGAGATAGTGTTAAGTCGACGCACAATGAGATGTTTCATCAAATTGGAGCTAGACTATAATGAATATTTTGCTCTTGTTTTTCCTCAATTATACCTCTCAGGTCACACGACCCATTTTATCATATAGAACTCTACTCTGATAAGAGAGGTTATACCCATATTTAGGATATTGGTTAACCTATCATGCTCGAGTGGGAGATATAAATAAATATCATGATTAATAATCAAAAGTGATCAAGATGAGTGAATTTGATCAAGACTAAAGCAAGATGAGATAAGTCTCATCCTAAAATAAAATTATCTCTAAGTGTAGAGATAATTTAATCCTTAAATGAAATTATTTCTAAATGTGATAATTTTAGAATTTGAATTCCAAATGATCTTCATCTCCTAAATCTTATCAGATAAGGTTTTCTTCTCTATAAATAGAGGTCCCAGCATAAGATTTGAGACACCGAAATTCATTGAGCATCATATATTGTGAGTGTTTTTATCAGAAGAGTGAGTATTTGAGTTGTGACTAGAGTGCACTTTGCGTCTTGTGATTGTGCACTTGACCTGAAAGTTTGAGGAGGCTCGTAGCACGATAAATTTAAAATATCAGAAATTTTCTACTGCTAACTAGATATTTATCTTTGTAATATTTACTATTTGTGCATAAAATAACTATCATTTCATAGTATGTAAACTAGTATGAAACCATACAAATTTCACGATCCTATTTATGTTTAATGTCTAGGAAACCTAGAAATTTTCGATTACAAAACAGACCCAACCTTATCAATGTCCCCAACCAAACAGTGACCATATTCGATGGAGTAGGAGGTTTGAATACTCAGACTATTTGCCAAAAATGGTACTATATGTTGAATAGATTAGATCCAAGAGGAGGGGGAACGTGAAAATATAGATCGGAACATTAGCTACTGTTGCTGTAGGAATTAGTATCCATTCCTTGTATTTGCTCGCCCCAAGGCCAAGATAGAGGGTAGCAGTGAAGCTACATCATGGTTGTTATGGAGAGAAACAAGGTGACAAGACCAATTATCAGCCTCTTGGAAAGAACATAAAGAAAATCGCTTTCTTCAAAGCGTGCAGTCAGGATGGACAAGAACATCAATAGAGAAGTGGTGGATGTGAATAAAGATAATGCATTTGAAATGGTAAAGATGATTAATGCAGTTTTTTTAGAGAAAATTGGGAGGTCAGTACTGTCGTCATTTCCATTGGGATCAGTGATTGCAGCTGCAAATGCTATAGTGGTAATCAAGGATGCCACAATTGTGCATGGATTTGCTGTAGCTTTCATCCATTTCTCTCCTTCACGTACTTGGTCCTTGTGTGCTTTAGTAAATAGCTCTGCAGGAGTTTGTCCCTCTTTGTTTTTCTGCAGTCTACATTTGGGTGGCACAAATTTCTCAACTTTCTGAATGAGAAGCGTAATTAAAAATGTGTTTTGTCTTCTTTTATCATCAGTAAGCTCAAATTTAAAAATGTAAAATTCGAAGTCATGCTTTCCTAAATAAACTTTAAACCAAATTGAAATGAGTTAATTACCTTAAACCATTGCAACTCATGTTGCATTTGAAGTGCTGCACCAGGAATTTGATGTAGTTTGCTTGCAGGTGTCCGTCTCCCTGCCAAGTGCAGCATATTGTTCTGTTCTTTATCCAAGTGGTGGGGCAAGATTTGTTTACATGGATCCATCTGATAAATGATGTTGAAAACTTTTTCTTAACGATGTAAAATTGTCAATTGGAATACAAAATGAGATTCTTCATCAGAAAACCAAATTGCATTCGGGAACGAACCCAATATTTCTTCCACCATCTCTTTTAACTCCTAATTTTGCTACGGAAAACAGTGGGTCTTTCACAAATGATTCATAAGCCTCGTAGTCATTTAGAGTTGCAATTTGCTGGAACAACAATTTCACGAGCCGAGCTGCTTGATGATGCACTTGTTTTCTCTCCCCGGTGTGTTTAATGTGAGGCACTAGAGTTGGAAAATTAAGTCAAGAATGTGGTAATTAAATTTCAGCCAAAATTAAGCTTTATCTTAGATAACAAACTTGTAGAGGCCCTGAATACTCATGACACAAAAAAACTCGTTCAATAACTTTCTCAAGAAATCTTTTCTGATGTGAAAGATAAGTTAAGATTGCAACCACAGAGCATACTAAGAATTTTAAGAGAATTTACAATTAAAGTTCTGATACCAAATGTTAAAAAAGAAAGAGGAAATACACAACTCTAATTTTACCACTTCAAAGAAGAAGAAACTCTTGATACAATTGTTACAACATTTCTAGCTCACACTTGGAACTCTATACTAATGAGTTTTCACTTCTTTGATGAATAAAACTAGCAAGCTAAAGACACTTATTTATACTAGTTTTCAAACAATTACAACTACATTTGGCTAAATAATAGTCACATATTTAACTAATGATGTAAACTTAAAGATGATGACTCATCTTATCATCAATTTGGTGTCCCATCAATTAGAGAGACTTTTAACACCTTATCAATGCCCCCTGCTAAACAGTGACCATATCCGATGGAGTAGGAGGTTTGAATACTTGGATTATTTGCCAAAAATGGTACCATATGTTGAATAGATTAGATCCAAGAGGAGGGGGAACTGCAAGGACGTGAAAATATAGATTGGAACACTAGCTACTGTTATTGTAGGAATTAGTATCCATTCCTTCTTGTATTTGCTCGCCCCAAGTCCAAGATAAAGGGTAGCAGTGAAGGCTACCATCATGGTTGTTATGGAGAGAAACAAGGTGACAAGACCAATTATCAGCCTCTTGGGAAGAACATAAAGAAATTTGCTTTCTTCATAGCGTGAAGTCAGGATGGACAAGAACATCAATAGAGAAGTGGTGGATGTGAATAAAGATAATGCATTTGAAATGGTAAAGATGATGAATGCAGTTTTTTTAGAGAAAATCGGGAGGCCAGTACTGTCGTCATTGCCGCCGGGACCAGTGATTGCAGCTGCAAATGCTATAGTGGTAATCAGGGATGCCACAATTGTGCATGAATTTGCTGCACCTTTCATCCATTTCTCTCCTCCACGTACTAGGTCCTCGTGTGCTTTAGTAAATAGCTCTGCAGGAGTTTGTCCCTCTTTGTTTTTTTGCCGTCTATATATGGGTGGCACAATTTTCTCGACTTCCTGAATGAGAAGTGCAATTAAAAATGTGTTTTGTCTTCTTCTATCATCAGTACGCTCAAATTTGAGATTGATCGTAGTGCATGTAAAATTCGAAGTCATGCTTTCTTAAATAAACATTAAACCAAATTGAAATGAGTTAATTACCTTATACCATTGCAACTCACGTTGCATTTGAAGTGCTGCACCAGGAATACGATTTAGTTTGTTTGGAGTTGCCGGTCTCGCCACCAAGTGCAGCATATTGTTTTCTTCTTCATCCAAGTGGTGGGGCAAGATTTGTTTACATGGATCCATCTTATATATGATGTTGAAAACTTTTTCTTGACGATGTAAAATTGCCAATTGGAATACAGAATGAGATTCTTCATCACAAAACCAAACTGCATGCGGAAACGAATCCAATATTTCTTCCACCACCTCTGTAACTCCTAATTTTGCTGCGAAAAGCAGTGGGCCTTTCACTATTGATTTATAAGCCTTGTAGTCATTTAGAGTTGTAATTTGCTGGAACAACAATTTCACGAGCCGAGCTGCCTGATGATGCTCTTGTTTTTTGTCCCCGATGTGTTTAATGTGAGGGACTAGTCAAGAATTAATGCGGTAATTAAATTTCAGCCAAAATCAATTGTTACAACTAATTAAACTAGAAATCCGTTTGTATGTTGAATTAATAACGTTACCTAAGAAGGCCAAGACTTTGTAAAGCATGGCTTGGAATCTTTGGCTCACTGCAAGTTATCATCAAAGCAATGAAATCAATTAGGAAAACTACTTTATCTAAGCAGAATTTGGAACGTGCCCTTGAATTTGTACTAGTTGTGCTAGCTAGGCACAACTATAAACCTGGAATGTAGAAACTTCGCACAAAAGTTTGAGCCAAATTATGCTTTCGAATTGGGTCCTCAATGTCAGATCTGCTGCGTTCTTTAGCATATTTGTCCAACTTCACTGGAACACCTTGAATAAAAAAGCATATAATATAATTAAGGTTCTTGCGCAAACACAGAAAGAAGAGGATTTATTGAAAAAGTGATATATCCTTACAAGAATAGATAGCATTTTCCCAAAAGGATAGATGACTGCCACTTTTGAACGCCGACACGTTCGAAGCAATTGCTGATAAAATAATTTCACCCTCGGGCACTTTTAATTTTGCGAGTTTGGAATACCGTTTAATCAATTTTAGGGCCTCGTCTACTTGATAAAACAAATTAAATTAACAAGCATTATAGGAGATGATATATATATATATAAATAGTTAAAAAAATAAATCAGTTGTAAGAGTAACATTATATATTTATTTGTTTGACTATAGTATTGTTGTAGGTTCTCACCGTAATATCCGGAATATATTACTCGCATAAAAAGGTCGTCCTCGAATATGTCATGGGGCCAAACACGAACATAGTCAAGAGTCTTTGACAACAAGTATTGGAAAGTATCCTTGTGATCAAAGTGGGCAGCCACGTGGACCGGTAGCAGGTTATTGTTGTCGGGCATAAACAACAATCGGGAATGTTTTTTCACCAGAATATCCGCAGCACGCTTGTTACCAGCACCAGCAGCGTAGATAAGTACAGTTTCACCACAAACATTTCGATGTTCAAGGTCTTCAATCGTCATTTCTTTCAACAAATTCTTCACGAAATCAATTGCCTTGTTTCCTCCAGCTTGGACTGCTACGTGAAGGGCATTCTCCAGGTACGAGTTGATATTGGCAGTGACTGTTTCTTGGTTTTTCTCAAAGAATTTCTTGGCCTTCTCCCAATCGCCTTCCACAGCAGCTTTGTGCAATGCTATGTATTTCCAGTACTCATCATTGCTGTCATCTGCATTTTTATGTGTTCATGGATAAAATAATATTTTGAAGTTTTTCTATAGGAAAAATTATTCTTTTTTCTTTCTTGGGGTAATTAAACTTCATCGTCATTTTGTCTAGTGTCTACCCAAAGAATAAAGTAATAAAGTAAAATTCTTAACTTGTTGGGATAATTAATTAATTGTTAGGAATAAAGTAAAACAAAGAATTTAGGTATAACAAATTTAACTTCAGAAGCAATTACAAGAAAACCAACGCTAACAGAGTTTAATTTAAATTAGGTATAGAAATCTTATCTAAGGTTATTTTGATAATGATACATGAATAATAAACACCAAATCAATTATAGTTAATTGGGTTTCTTTATCTATTAGTATGTAATCATGACAATTAGAAATAAAATAACTTGTATGACTTTGTCCATTGGAAACAGATATTGATCTCATTTTCTCATCCTTATTGTGGTGGCATCAATCATATCTTGCAATTACTTTTGTATGGTATAAAAAAAACTTAATTTATATATATGGGGAGATCATAAAATTCTCCCATTACAAATTATAATAGAATAAGCATTGGTCTATACTCGTCATCTGTCTTAAATAAAATAATATATTATATGCTAAATAATTAAATCATTGTTATCAGAAATCTATTTATAATTAATTAAAACTATGCATATTTAAACTGATAATCTTATCTCATTAAAGACAATTAATAATAATATTCATGGTTAACATTGAAATCAAATTTTTAAAATTGTCCACCTTCTTTGTTTTTGTTTAGTATTTTCCATATTCTTCAAATTGATTACCTTGAATGGTAGGCGCAGGTTGATGATCCCCTTCAAGGTAGATTTGGTTGGATAGGTCACACCTTGTGTAGCCTCGGTCAACTCCAAAAACTGAAAAAGATAAACAATAATTAATTAGGAGAAATGCATGATGCTGCAAATTAATTAACCAACTAATTATTAATGACTTGAGAGCTTAATTACCAAGACGAGTGACCATGAACTCTATGTGTTCGCGCTCAGCATCATAATCAACTTGTACTGATGCCATGCTTTACTATGTTGCCACAACCTACACTTCAATCAAAGCCACATCTCTTAATTATGCATTTATTTAATTAGACAAGTTTCGTTAGATGTCTTATAATTCTTCCATTACGAGCTTATAATTTTTATGATTTACCTTTTTTTTGGAAATTAGTTGATCAATTTACCCAAATAGGAGTTAAGAGTTAATTGGATTTCCTCTGTCCCCTCAAGGCCACCCCTATTGTTAAATATTCTCAATGTAAATTGATTATTTTTTCCTTAGAGTTCTCTTCCCTCTTTATCTTATAAACTTTATATATATTTTTGTTAAATTTTGAAATCTAGTTATAAACTAAAAAAGATTTTTTCCAAATATATCACAATTATAAAAAATATATTTTTAAATTACAAAATAGATTTTCTAATCTTTAACTAGTGTATACATAAATTTGATACAATTGTGTTTAGAAAATCCATTTTTTTCAAAAAATATACTTTTAGGAAAATATTATATATATATATACAAAATACTACATATATTAATTTATATATATATTTTTAAAACAGACTTCCCAATGTCTTGTCACTTCTTTTTCATATAAAAAACAAGGAGTGATGCGGGGGCATTACAAAAATGTGTATCAACATTTGACGCCGTTTGTGGGAACCCTTCGAGGGTATCGCCTATCACCCCCTCGCACTGGGGGGGCCAGGGGGTTGATTGGCCCCTAGGCATAAATCCCACATCGGTTGTCCAGAGGGCAACCACTGAAGGGCTCATAAGTGCGGTGGGACTCCTGGTCGTTGAAGGGTGATAGCTGAGAGCTGACCCGTAGCTGTGGGTCCCATGATGATGACACGATGTGTGTAATACCCTAAGAGCCTAGAAAAATGTAGTATATATCAAGAATAAATAAGGAAGAAAATAACACCAGTTTGATACCTTTTGAGCTGAATGTAGGCGAAGAACTCTCAAGTTAAGCGTGCTTGACCTGGGGTAATCTAAGGATGAGTGACCCCCCCTAAGAAGTTCGCGTAGGCTCATCAGGATAAATTGTTCTAGATCTTCCTATCGCTCGATGCGGGGTATTACAAAAATGTGTGTCAACACAAGATAAGTTTATTATTTTTTTATACAATATTATCAAACCAAAATTTATAATTCTTTAAAATAAACGAGATGATATACACAAGAGCAATATTATTGAAATATAAAAGAGCAATATTTTTAATCAAAACCGACAATAAAAGGGAAGACGCCCAAATTAAAGTTACCCCTTGTGATGCACGAAAATGACTCAAAGGCATTGTTTCAGCATTTCTAAAACTCCAAAAATGTCAAAAAAATATTTTCGAGTCGTTTCTACAATTTTAGAAATGGAAAAATATCATAAACACATTTTCGATTTGAAAATGCATTTTTGATTCAAGGGTTACCCTCGTCTCTACCTCTCTAACCATCCCTTAAGGGTTACCCTAGTCTCTACCTCTCTAACCATCTCCTTATCATCCTTCCCCCTTGCCAGTTGGTTTCTCGATGCTCAATGCTTGGTGCCACCATCAATTCACAACCCCGATTACTCAGTGCCACTGTTGATTCACAAACACAAATCGATTTTTCCATGCTCGATGCCACCATTTTTGTGCAACAAAAATCGATTCACAGCTTCGATTACTCAGTGTCGCCATCAATTGACAACTCCAATTTATCTGTGTCACAGTCGATTCACAAACACAAAAGGTTTGGCTAAGTTGACTCTTCGATCATCGATCGACTGCCGACGGCAACCATCTGACTTTTCTCTTTGTATGTATTGATTTATGTTATATGAATGTATGGTATATAACTATATGTAATACTTATTTTTCTAATCAATATTATGTATATAATATGTAGTATGTAATACTTATGCCTATGTATGTAATACTTATTATGTGAATGTATGTAATACTCATAGAGTGTATGTGAATGTACGTAATATTTATAGAACTTATGTTTATATTTGTTTGAATGTAATATGGAATTTATGTTTATTTTTAAATTGAAAAACTATTTTTTATAATTTTATATATTAAAAATTATATTTATAAAAAGACACATATTTTTTATTTACACATTTTCTCACGTTTTTGTTTCTTTTTTTTTCTTTTTAAAAATGTCATTTTTTTGTTTTCATTTTATATCATTTCCATTTTCGTGCAACTAAAGCTACTCTACCTTAGTGGCGGAGTCAGGACCTTGGGTCAAGAGGGGCAGATATTATTTAATTACTCTCATCTTTTGTATTTTAGGAAAGATAAGTGTTAGAGGACATAATAATTTGTCACTACCATAATAATATTGTGGCACCAACGAATGCTAAAAATAAAAAACCAACATGAAGACGAGAAAATTCCCATGGTAACAAGACACCCAACACAGGAAAAGATCTTTGTCATAGACAAACAACAATAATCAATAAAAATCTCACAACACAACAACATCCAATTGATGAACAAAATTTTAAAATATATATAAATTAATAACAAAACTTGTTCATGCAGAGAAGAGAAAGAGATGAAAGGATATGTTTTCTTTCCAAAGTTGGGGGCAAATTTTACATTACATCCCACAAATCATGTGGGTAAATTATTTTTATTTTATTATATATGTACTTTTTTTATAACAAATAGGCCACGTTGGCTCAAGGCAAAGACCTATGCCTATGGGCCCAAAGTAGGATGGGTCCGAAGAAAATGAGAGGAACAAGAGACCCAAGACAGGAGACACTGGAGAAAGGGAGAAGAGATCAGCTGGAGGAGACCAACGAACATGAGAAGCGACATCACAGAGAGAGAGAGAGAGAAGAGACGTCGGGGGATGGGAGGAAATGTCAGAGGAGACGCACACAAGAAGGTAATAGATGTCTGACACAGAGAGAGAGAGAGAAGGGAGCAAGGGACGTCAAAGGTGGAGGACGAGAGGAGACCAAGGGACATCGAAATGGAGGAGATGCGGTCACGCACTTATGCGAGAGAGAGAGAGAGATGTCGGAGGACCAATGACAGATGAAAGAGACCAAGGGGTACCCGACGCTGGAGATGGTGGAGGACCGAGAATGAGAAGAACGAGACCAAGGGATGCATGCCGGGAGGGAGAGCATTAAATGTTGAGACTTGACAATTGTCAATTGATTGACATTTGATAACATGAGTGAGAGAGCAAGAGAGAGAGAGAGAGAAAAAAAAAAGAAGATAGAAGAAGAAATTGAAAAGGGGTTATAATTTACGTTCAATCATGTCACAAAAAAAATAAGTAATTTGACTATATTGTTAATTAAAAATATTTATTTTTTAAACTTGAATACAAAAGTTTAGTTGTGATTTTGAATTTCAAAAAGTAAAAAAAAAATAATAATTTTTAATATTTCTTTATATTATTAAAAGGTCACCAAACAAATTTATGCCTAGGGCACAAATGCACTTGAGCTGGCCCTGTTAACAGCCATAACAACAACCTTTCTTCAACAGTTTTGAGCATCACGCTGGTAAACCTTGAGTGCATGTAGTAGCTTGTATGCTATGCACACTAGAAAAGCCAACTAAAGGATGCAAACAAATAGAGCTAAGACCACATGCATGTCCTCTTTGCGAAAATGCATGTCCTCTTTACTTTTTTGCAAGTAGAGCTAAGACGACATGCATGTCTGAATTACGTTTATGCGAGTGTGTGTGTGTGTATATATATATATATATAAGCATCGATGAATCATGATTGCCCGTATATATGTTCTTGAACCATGAGTCATGACGAAAATAAAAGAGTAGCTAGCATGAAAACATCACATGTGAACTATAGCATTTCAGACGAAGAAGAGAGAGTGCACAAGAAGCTTGAATATGTACCTTACGTCAAAGCAACATATCTATCCATATATATATATATATATAGATTCAGAAACGTATGCAATTGATTTTAAAGCAGTTTGAGGATATCAAACCTTGTAGCTTTAGTGCTTTACCCTTTACTTTGAACACTTGAAACCCTCCAATGTGTGCTTCAAAAACCAATTATTCCCGACTTTCAGGACCTAACCCAACGAGTACTTCTCCAGCTCTCTCAGCCAATTTCTTGACCCTCATTTCTTATAATCTCTTTGGAGGAGGGCTGAAATTCATAGTAAATTTGACTTTTATTGGTTGTCTGGCCTGCTTTAACTTCACGTCAGAATTCAAAAAACCTACCCGTCTTTTGCACATGCTTCGGCTGAGAGGCTCTCCACAATATTTAATTTGGTACCCACATGTAAAGAATATAAAATAATTAAAATAAAAAAAGCGGTGAAAAAGAAAAAAAAGAGTGCAGTGAGAAAATAAGGAGACGGTGCAGCATTCATAACACCAAAAAACATATCGTATATCAATAAAGACTATGATATATTAGAAAAAAAAAAGAAAAGAAAAGAAAAGATACGAGTACCCAAACGATACCCTAGCTGTATAGAAGCTCCTGCTGGATGCCCCATCTATTTATGTTCTGGCCTCATCAGTGGTGGTACAATTGGGTCTCATCCCAGTTCTATCCATGTCATGAATGGTGGATGGGTTTTCTTCATCTGTCTTGTAGAATTATAGGTATGCACTCGTAGTGGAATCCACGTGAAATAGCGAGTCGTAGCTAGGTCCGAAATTATTTGTGTTTTTAAATGTCGGTAAAAATAAAACAAAACTCCACATAGGGGTGGGAGTTTACAAGAGCATCCTTAATATAATTAAAAATGTGAGCGTCAGTAAAAATTAATTATTGACGTTTTATGGTTTTACCAGTGTTTTCAAATGTCAGTACAAATTAAAAAAAATATCAAAGATTTACAAGTGTTTATAAGTGGTGCTAATATCCTAAAAAAAACGGTGAGTTATTGGCTTGACCAAAACGAAACCATTTTGGTCTTGCCAATGTCAACTACACAAGCTAAAATTAAAAATAATATGACATTGTTTTACAGTTTTATGCGTAAGAAAACACTGGGAAATTTATTGGCATAGTATCGTTAATATCCTTAAAAGTGCCAGTAATTAGCATGACAAAAACAACACCGTTTTGGTCTTGTTGATGTCCAACCACACAGGTTAAAATTAAAAATAAAATGTTGTTATGTTTTTGGTTTTACTAGCACTTTTATAGATTGATAAACATTAAACAAAATACTAAGAAATTTCTCTACATTTACAAACACTAAAAAATACTTAAAAGCACATGTAATTTGTGTGATGAGAGCATCTCTAATGAAGAGTGGCATCTAGGATGCCATTTTCATAACTGTCAAAATGGCACCCCAGATTAAAAATCAACCACTCCAATGGGAGTGATATATAGAGTTGCAAATTGGCAATAACTCTCTTGGAGTGCCATTTTTGCAACTACTAGAGAGAGAAAAAAGAAGAGATGCAAATTCTAATTGTGATTTCTAAATGCTCTATTTCAACTTTTATTATAAATATTAATTATTTGAATTTAAAATTTGATAAAAAATATTAAAATATTAAATGATACCCTTATTTTGACACCTACCATTAGAGTAGATTTATTTTTTAAAAATACTATAATATTATTTAAAGTACTAAATAAATAATTTAACACTATAAAATGATAGTCCCCTTTAAAGATGCTCTGGCACAACACTATTTTGAATCATGTCAAGTTTTAATTTGTACACCTATTTGCTTATTCTACTCACTTTTTTTATCTCTCGTGTCTTTGTTAATGGAATGATGATCTCTCATCTTTTCGTTGATAAAAAAGCAGTGAAAAAAAAAAAAAGAGTGCAGTGAGAAAATAAGGAGACGGGTGCAGCTTTCATAATACCAAAAAATATATCGTATATCAATAAAGACTATGATATATTAGAAAAAAAAAAAAAAGATACGAATACCCAAACTAGACCCTAGCTGTATGGAAGCTCGTGCATGCCCCATCTATTATTTTCTGACCCCGTCAGTGGTGGTACAATTTTCTCATCCCAATTGATCTATTCATGTCATGACTGGTGGATGGCTTTTCTTCAACTGTCATGTAAAAATTATAGGTATGCACTCGTAATGGAATCCACGTGAAATAGCGAGTCGTAGCTAGGTCCGAATTTATTGGTGTTTTAAACATCGGTAAAAATAAAACAAAACTCCGTAGATCGGTTGGAGTTTACAAGAGCATCCTTAATTTAATTAAAAATGTGAGTGTCGGTAAAAATCATTGGCGTTTTATGGTTTTACCGGTGTTTTCAAATGTCAGTAAAAATTTAAAAAAAATTATTTAAGTGTATAAACAGTTGTTGCCACTATTTCATGCCAGTAAATCTTAGGAAGCCCTTCTCACTCAACATACTTACTAATTGCGTCAACCACCATCTATTCTTGTTCTCAGTTAGTCGGATGATTATTTTTGTGCACTTCTTGATGTTTATATTTTTGATTATGTTAGAAGAGATAAATTACAAGTTGAATAATTGACCTTTGCATAGAGCAAGGATTAAACTCACAAGCCACTAAATTGACACTAATATATTACTCATCCGACCATTCGACTTATATTTTGAGGACATTCTTGCTCTCAATTATTGTTCTACTAAGGGTGTTGCCAGTTGTAAATTGCATTTGAATGTCATGATTCCTACAAAACACTTGAAATTCGGTGGATGAAAATTAACTCATCTCCTCAATTAATCCATAGTTTCAAAATGAAACAACCACTCTCTTTTCCAACTACAGCCTTGAATTGCTTGAAACATTCAAAGGCTTATGTCTTTCCTTTCAAGAAATAAACCCAAGTCATCTTAGAAAAATCATCCACAAAAAATAAGAAATACTTACTAAGGAGGAAGTTTGCATTGGCCCATAAATATCAGAATGTACCAGCATTACCTCTCTACCACTTTTTAAAATAAAAAAACCAAAAACCATATCTTTCTTTAGCAACAATTGTAAGTCCCCAAAATTAAGATGATACATCTCTGTGCCAAACCATGAAATCATCACATAACGCACTAAATGCATTTGACATTTATTTTTGAAAGATTTATGGGGAACATTTTATTTTTGTTGTCATTTTAACCAAGTAAATCAGGCTCATGCTCCTTTTGTCATAAATCTTGCATTCGTTAACATCACACACAGCATAATATCCTTTTTTAATTAACTGACCCAAACTAAGAAGATTTTGACCTAATCTCGGAGTAAATATGACACCATCAATGGGCTTCCTCCCAAATTTTGACATCACAGTAATAGTTCTCACTCCAGTTACTAAACATATTTGTTATCTCCCAATTTCCCCTGTGTCTTCACAGAATCATCCATCTTCACAAAGAATTTTTTGGAACCAGACATGTGATTACTACAACCACTATCAAGATACCAAACATCATGGGTTACATTAGTATGAACAACTAAACAACTAGTAAATAAATTTTCTTCACTGTCTTTTTCTTCATGGAATCATCTTTCTTATGACAGTTCTTTTCAACTTAGCCATATGTCTTGCAGTGATAACATCGAGGAGCACTTTTGTTTTGTCAAGACCTTTCTCTATACCAACAACCTTTATCTTCATGATTAGTTCTCCCACAATATGAGCAAGATGAAGAATTAGTAGTATTACCTCCATAATTGAAATTTCTTTGTTGGCCATTATTTCTACCTCTACCTCTTCCTCTGCCACGAGTTGATCCACCTCAACTATAGCCATAATTTCTAAGAATAATTGAATTTGGAAAAACATCAACATCACTTTCATTGATCTGTAAACCTCAAATATATACAAGGAAAAAAAAAAAAAAACACAAGGCAAGAGTCATGCCTGTAAACTACGAACAAATATATCTAAATAAACATACTTCCCAGAATGCAAATATTACTTTCTAAACAAACATACTTCCTAGAATACAAATATTAATTACTTCCTAAAATTATAACATTACAAATATAAAAAATACTATACAACTGTGCACAAGAAAATCTCAACACTCCCTCCCCCTTAAGTGGGAGCATGTATGTCACGAATACCCAACTTGTGCAAGAAATGATGAAATTGTGCCTTTCCAAGTGCCTGAGTGAAGAGGTGCCACTTGATCACCTAAACAAACATGAGAGGTACATAATTCATTGCTAAACAATCGATCACGAGTAAAATGACAGTTAATTTTGACACTATAAGAATTTTCGTATATTGTCACAAAACTAATTGTGATGGATTAAATTTTGTCACGAAAAGTATCCTTTTTGTGACAAAATATAATTTTCTCATTAAAAATTCAAAAAGTAAGGATAGTTGTGACAAAAAATATTTTGACATAATATTTTGTCATAATATAATTAGGAGGTAGATAATTTATGATAACAAAATAATTTTTGTTACAAAATTTTGTCACATCAATTTGGGCAAAAACTTTTGGCTCCAATTCAACCTATGTAACGTGACAAAATAACTGTCACAAAAAATTTTGTCACAATATTTAATCATATAAAATGTAATTACAAAATTTTTTAGTCACAATAAGTAATAATTTTTATTACAAGAATATTTTGTCACAACATAATATTATAAAAAAATATGACAAAAATATGTATGTCACAAGAAATTCAGTTTTTTGTGACAAAAATAATTTTAATGAAAAATAATTTTGATAAATTCAATTTTTTCATTAAAAACACATCATATTAGGCATAGAAAAATAATAATCTAGTGACAAAACAAAAATTTTCAAAATATTGTCACAATAAAAAAACAAAAGACATGAAGTGACAAAAATATTTTGATATAATATTTTGTCATAAAATATGGCCACCAAATTTTTAGTGCCAGTATTAATTAGATATTTTGACTAACATCTTTCGTCAAAAACAATTTTTCATTATATTTTATCATAAAAACTTTAATACAAAATGTTTATCACTATTAAATATTGATTTATATATGAAAATTAATTATATATTTTTAGTACATAAAAATTAATTTTATCTATTGCTGTATGTAATGGTCATTAATATTATCTATATATCTTTTGCCACTAATCAAGAACATTTTTTAAATTGATTTAAAGGTGTTTTAATTATTTAATTATCTTAAGTCTTAAATTGATTAACTTTTAATTTGATTATTTTTTAGCTATATGGTGCAATATTGAATTTCAAATAAATAATATTATATAAATTTATTAATGAATTATAAAAGAAACACTAAAAAATTAAAATAATAAAATAATATTTAGCTTTTGACTAATTTAAATTTCCTCAAAAAATTCCCTCCATCCTTTGCTGTTTTAATTTGGTACAAAATGTTAAAGTTTTCTATTTAAAAAAAAAAACTTAGAAAATTTGACTTTTGTTATAATATTAGGATATTTGGTTATAATATTTTATCATAAAATATTGGTACCAAATTTTTGGTGTAACATTCTGCTATTTCGGAAATAGTTAATAATTATTAATTTTTGTTTTCAAAATAATTTATGATTTATTAAAATTTTATGAATTTGAATAATTTAATAAAAATTAAATTATCATTATGGGTTAAAGATAGAGGAATTCTTAAGATATTAAAAAAGAGAAAAACAATTAGAAGACCAAGTAAGGGAAGGCAATTGGAAAATTGAAGGGTGACGTGGTGCATTATTTGTAAATGGTGGGAACATACATTATAATAACACCAAATATTATATATTATCAGCGGCGGATTTAGGGTGGGAGGGGGGGTTGTTGCCGTGTCTCCCCCAAATTTATTAGGCATAACTCTAAAATATTAGGCACTCCCAGCCTCATTAATGGTTTATGGATATGAGGTTAGCTCTTTCTCAAATCTGTTCTTAGATCCACTCCAGTATATTATGTTATATGTGGGTAATGAGAAGGTAAGAGAGGTTGGTGGAAGTTAGGAAAGCCAAAGGAAATTAGGCGTGTGTTGATGGTCAAAGTAAAAATGAGTTGCAAGTGATGTGGTCATGGGGAAAAGTCAAAGAAAATATGTAAGGTATATATTATGCTACCAAATACTATATTAATGTGGAATATTAAGAGGGGGGCAAAAATTACAAATTGTATATTATGTTATATTAAGATTTATAAAAATATTACGTTTTATATTGTATTATGTGGGAATATTATATATATTAGCTAGGAGAAGCGAAAGTGAAGTGAGGAAGCTGCGAAGTGCAAGGGTAACTGGACATATGTATGTACGTAATATTATATTATTATTGAATGTATGATGGATTATATATAATTTATATAAAGAGTCTTTTTTATTCATGCGTACATGTGCAGTCCATTAGGAATATAAATATATATATATATATATATATATTATTTATAAGAAGTTGATAGAAGCTGGAGGTCGAGAAAATTTGGAAGAAAAGGAAGCTGGTAGAATCCTCCAACATGTGGGACGCGTAGGGGGTCTTCTTGTCCACCACCAATTTTTTTCTCCTCCTCTGGGCTTGTGCCGTTCATTTAAAATCTATGTGTGTGATAAATATATATAAATATTATGCAAAGTAGTGAGTCGGAAGAAACAGAGACATTTTGGGAGAAGAAAGCCAAAATGTACAACTGAAGAAAAATTGTACAACTGAAGTTTAAGAGAGGCAAGTAAGTGAAAGAAAATATTTATTTGGATTCTGGTACGGTTAAATTTAATCGTTGGACTGCAATATAATTATTTTAAATAAAATTTTTATTTTGCAAGTGTGTGATCAGCACGATTGATATATTTCATAAAAATGCAAGTTCTATCCTCTTAATTTTGTTATACAAGCTCTTTGCTTTTTTTGTGAGTTTATTTCATTTTACGAATTCTATTTCTTTATTTAATCTGATTCGGTTTTGAGTATTGTTTATATAGACTTCTTTGGTGTAAATTAAATTAAATAAGTGATTTATTGAGATTTTATTTCTAACCGCTTATGGGGTTTGTATTGCTCATATTCTTTGGGAATGATGCCGAACTAGTGCGGGCTAGGTTTCTAGAGGATTTATGGGATTTGGTTGTGGTTATGATTTCCTTAAAGTATGAGTCATTTTGGCACAGTGTAGGAGTTGTCGATTGGTGAGGTGACATGTCGACTGTTTGGTGACGCTGGAGCGAACCATCAACCAGACCAAGGACTCTTGTCGACCGATTGTTCTTAGTCACGGGCTGTCGACCAATACCTGGTCACTATTGATTCACTCTGTCATTATGTGACATATTGCATGGCATTATAGTGTGTGGGACTGGACTTGCATCATTGGGGGAAACATAAGTTATGTGTGCTTGGACACGTACATCCTAGATTGATTAGGTGGACAGCATTACACTGGATGTATATTCTTATGTGGGTGAAACGGGACCTGATGCCTAGCTTATATGGTCAATGTATCATGTTGGTATTTATTATGCCATTGCATTTATTATTTGTTGCATTGCATGGTTCTGCTATGATGTGGCATGGAGTTGTCTCTCGATAACTATGAGTGGAGCTAGGCTCCAGGTATCTATTGCATGGTTCCGTTATGATGTGGTATGGAGTTGATCCTCGATAGCTATGAATGACGTTGGACTCTAGGTAGCTATGGTTTGGGAACTTCAGCATGTGGACTACGATGTGAGAGCCTTGGACTCATGTGAATTACGCTAGCCAGTTCATGGCTGCGGTAGGTTTGTATGCTGGGACTTGGGTGTCAGGTTGTGCATTTCTTATGTAGGACCTAATAACCAATACATGCATTGGTATATTTATGTTGAGAACTTGATATTTTGGTGCATGGCTCGATGTGACATTAGCATTTATAGCATTGCAATTTGTGGGGCATGTTGTAGGTGTGGGATTTATCCATAGTCTTATTATTATTTCTCCTATTATGCTTGTTGAGCCTTGTGGCTCACATTCTTTTTAACATCATTCCAAATATGGGAGCTGATGTCAATGATGGGTTCTATTAGGTGTCGATCGTAGGTACCTATGTGTACATGACATTTCTAATTGAAAAGATATCTGGGAGTAAGTTGTTGATAGGGGCTCAAATGTTGTGTTTTGATAAATTTGATTGGTTGATGTTATGTTGTGAATGAAAAGCCCCTAAGATGTGTATTCATAATTAATTTACTTTTGCTATTGTATAATTATGGGACAAAATCTCGCCCAGTATTTGAGTTATTGGAGTATTTGTAGATAATAATTGAGAAAATATTCTAGGGCGTCACATTCGGTGTCAATATTAATTGATATATTAAAAATAATAAAATAATATTTAGCTTTGAATAATTTAATTTTCTTTAAAAAGTTTCCTCAATCCTTTTGTAGCGGCCCTCTCTCGGATAATCCTGCTAGCATAGGAAAATCTGAAAGGAGGTAGTCACATAAGTGGATACAGAATCAATAACTCAAATTAATCATCAAATATTTTTTTTTTTACTTGCTCGCTGATCATCGAGCCAAAAGAGAGCATTTCCAATGGCGGTTTAACTTACACAATTCTTTAGGCTCAAAGGCCATACAATCAAAATAAAAGGGCAAATATCATTTACAAAATAAATCTCACTCTACACGCCCTCAAAACAAATCACTCCCATGAACCTTTTCGGCTGGGATATCTCTGTACACAACTAGACCCGAGCTCTAGTCTTACTTGACTCGCCCTCAGCAATTGCTTTTCCCTTACCTGGAATGACAAGAATAAACAAGGTGAGCCACAAGGCTCAGCAAGTATATTTTACAACAATAAAGCAACAGAGTCAAGGCATGGATAAATCGAAGTGGAATAGACCCGACTTCCCAAGTATGAGTAGCATTTCCCATTAGAACCCATATTATTATCATTTCCATGCCTTTGTCATTATGCATTTCATGCATCATTTCATTTCTCATGAATATATATAATTTTTCGTGTAGCATATCGGCCCTCACGGCCTTTCATTCACATGCATGCATACATATACATAGAAAAATCATTTAGCCATTCACTTGGCTTGAGCATCGCCTACCGGGTTTATGGCCACCTTACCCACGTTAGGCGCTCTTTAGGATATCCTTTTCTCACCCCGCGGTACATAACCGCCGCGCAAAATAATAAGTGCTCAAATAATAATACCATGCAATGCTCATGTAGGTTTTAAGTAAACACATCAAACATGCTTCATTATTAGCAATGTTCTCCTCATAGCCATCATGAGTACTTAGACATTTCAAGATTATATTCTCACATGAGCTAATGGTATTTTCATCACATGATTTAGCATTATTCATTGGGATTCATTTTCATACCATTCTCAAGGTCAAACAAGTTGCTTACATGAATTCACCATTAAAACCCATGATTTTCATTTTTAAGTCCGGCCATTAATTAACCTTCCCATTTTTGGGACACTTACATATCCACGACATGAGTTTTGAAGCCAACTAAAACATCACAAGAGCTTTGGGGATGAATTACAAGCATTAGAAAAGAATCAGACAAAAAGAAAGAATTAATCCATTCTGTTGGTTGACCGAATGAAAGAGTTAGTCAACCGGTTGAGGACTTAGTCAACCGTTAAAGAAAAGTTAGTCGACTAATTAAGGACTTGGTCGACCGAGTAAAAACACTTGGTCGACTAATAGAAGCTTAAATTATCACTTGGTCGACCGACTAAAACACTTGGTCGACCGACTGAAATACTTGGTCAACCGACTAAAACACTTGGTCGACCGACTGAATTACTTGGTCGACCAACAGAGAACAAAACACATACTTGGTCAACCGATTAAAACACTTGGTCGACCGACTGAAATACTTGGTCGGCCAACAGAGAACAAAACACATACTTAGTCGACCGACTAAAACACTTGGTCGACCAACAGAGACCTGAAACTTAAAAATAACCACGATAACCCACAAAATTCAACATCCCAAGCAAGATACACCAAATCTTGCTTCTCTAACATTCCTAATCAATCAAGTGTCATTCCTTTGAGAATTCAGAGTGAACTAGACCCTAATGAAAACTCTCAAAAAGACCCATTGATGACAAAACACAAGATTTTAACGGAATGAGAAACCAATCCACCAATCAATGTAAACTCATGATTTGATCTCCTAACAAAATAGAAGATTCGAAAACAAGGAAATCAAGAAGAAAACCAACTTGACCCAAGAGAAAAAGGGCCCAAGGCTTTATTAACACGGAAGATCAACATAATCTTGCAACGAAACAAACAAGGAAGAAATAATAACCAAAAAGAAATGCAAGAAGAACTTGCCTTAATGATGCTTGGTCCAAAGAAAAGAACAACCAGCTGCACTTCCCACTTAAGCTTCAATGGAGATTGAAAATGGAAGAAGAAGAAGAAGAAGAAAAAGAAGAAGTGGCTGATCGGGAGAGGAGAGAAGAAAAGAGGGAAGAGACATGGAAAAGAAAGAGGCATGGGGGAGGAATGGCCGCCCATCAGCCTTCCACCCACTCCCTTGGCCAAATTACTACTTTGCCCCTCTCCTTCACACACACACACACACACACCACAATTCATTAAACCCCTTTTGGTCTTTTACTTTTCTTTTCTTTTTTCATTTTCTTCTTTACCCCATAATACTCATAACTTCATTTTTTTTTTATTAATACCCATCTATGAAATTCCCATTTCACCCTTACTTTTCACACACACAATGAACAACATCAAGCCTTCATTGGACTTTTCATAATTCATTCATTTTGATTAATTAAAATACATAAAACTTTATGATCATGGGCCAAGTGCCCATTTCATTAGCCCAACACAATGGGCCCAAAATATATTCTTAGGCCCAATGGCTTCTCAACCTCATTCTTAAATAAAACACAACCCAATACACTAGGCTTCACCCCAAGTTTTTCTTTAAAAACTCAACCCCTTAAATTAGGCAAATCACAATTCTATAACATTTAATCCTTGAGGCTAATTTATCGCACATAATAATTCATAATCCAAGTAAACTCTAGACCCACCAACGGGTCGTTACACCTTTCCCTCCTTAAAATTAAATTTTATTTCACTTTTGTTGTTTTGATTTGGCACAAAATGTTAAGTTTCCTATTTAAAAACAAAAACTTAGGAAATTTAGCTTTTGCTATAATATTAGGATATTTTATTGTAATATTTCATCTTAAAATATTGACGTCAAAATATTAATTAAATATCTTGACATATATATTTCATCAAAAACAATTTTAGTGACTATATTTTATCATAAAAAAATTTAATACAAAGTATTTTGTCATTATGAATAATATACTCCTATAAAATTTTTATCATAATAAATAATTAAATTGGAGTAATAATGACACAACATTAATTTTGGCGGAGGGAGTGCTTGAGATAGCAAGTTTTGCATTCGATTATACATGTTGATATATTTGCAAGTTTGGTCTATGAATTGCATGAATGCTAATTTTTTTATAAATTTCAGTTTATATACTTACTAGCACACAAGCAAAACACACATATCCATCAAAGTTAATTACTGTTTTCTATAAATTCAAAAGCTTAAACAAAGAATGTTGCATTTGTAAATTTGCTCCTTTTTAGCTTTATTGAAATTGTTGCTATAACTGAACTTCAAATTTTCACATATCCCAATGACCGGTATGTGCTTTCATTATGCTGTACTATTATATGGTAGCATCTCATGACTTGTGTGTGCTTCGGGGTTGATGATCTGGGGAGAGTTTGTCGGATATGTTTAGCCTTCAAACTTTCTTTTTTTAGGCTTGGTGACTCTCTCGACTCACCTTACTTTCTATCATTCCAGGTAGTGGCAGCGTGGGTCAAGGGCAAGGGAGCCAGCTTCTAGAGGTAGAGTCGATACGGTGTACAGGCAGTCCTGTTAGTTCTCGTCATTTCCCCGTCAATCCTTGTTAACTTTGATGTCTGAGTAGGATTTACTCTATTATTTTTTACTGTGTTAGGTCATTTCTCGTGTCTCGTGTATGTCGGCACAAGAGTTCATTTATTTATCATGCGATCGCTATGCTAGCGAGGTACCCGTAGTGCATGCATGTATAAAGCTTTGTTTCCGCTATTTTAATTATTGTTTATGTATGCCAGAGTAGTTTTTGTCATGTGTTTCATTCTTTCTCCTTCCGTAGACGCTCCGTTCAGGTAGCCCGAGCGGTTGGAATATCTCGGCGAGAGTACTTACACTGCTCATCTTTCTCGCGCGTGTGCCATCTCGCCTGGCTACTCCCTCAATAATTATATGCGTTTAATTAATTTTAAGATGTACTCACCTCAGTTTCTGGATATTACATTTAGACCCCCGTACTTCCATAAGTTTTCACATACACCCCATATAAAAATAACCTATATACCCCCATATTTTTAATAATTAGTTACCCACTTCCCTAATATAAAATAATTTAATATCTTCTTTTGATACAAAATAAATTATTATTTTCCTTAAATACACAAATATTTGATGACCAACCAAGTACAATAATTATTATTTCCACTAAATATTCAATAATCACCTTAATTATAATAATTAATAATTATTAACCATCCTCGATTTAAATTAATAATTTTCAGTTGTTCCCAATTAAATTAATAGGTATTAATTATTGTTGAATTACCGGGATGTTACAGTATTGGTGCCAAATTTTTTGTGTCAATATTAATTAGATATATTGAAAATAATAAAATAATATTTAACTTTGGATAATTTAATTTTCTTTAAAAAAGTTTCTCCATCATTTCCCTCAAAAATTTTATTTTACTTTTATTTTTTTGATTTGGTGCAAAATATTAAATTTCCAATTTAAAAGCAAAAGCTTAAAAAATTTGGCTTTTGCTGTAATATTAGATTATTTTGTTGTAATATTTCGTCATAAAGTATTGACGTCAAAATATTAATTAGATATCTTGACAAATATATTTCATCAAAAATAATTTTAGTCACTATATTTTATCATAAAAAAATTTAATACAAAATATTTTTGTCACTATGAATAATATACTCCTATAAAAAAATTTATCATAATAAATAATTAAATTGAAATAATAATGACAACATTAATTTTGGCGGAGGGAGTGCTTGAGATAGCAAGTTTGCATTCGATTATACATGTTGATATATTTGCAAGTTTGGTCTATGAATTGCATGAATGCTAATTTTTTTATAAATTTCAGTTTATATACTTACTAGCACACAAGCAAAACACACATATCCATCAAAGTTAATTACTGTTTTCTATAAATTCAAAAGCTTAAACAAAGAATGTTGGATTTGTAAATTTGCTCCTTTTTAGCTTTATTGAAATTGTTGCTATAACTGTACTTCAAATTTTCACATATCCCAATGACCGGTATGTGCTTTTATTATGCTGTACTATTATATGGTAACATCTCATGACTTGTGTGTGCTTCGGGGTTGATGATCTGGGGAGAGTTTGTCGAATATGTTTAGCCTTCAAACTTTCTTTTTATAGGCTTGGTGACTCTCTCGACTCACCTTACTTTCTATCATTCCAGGTAGTGGCAGCGTGGGTCAAGGGCAAGGGAGCCAGCTTCTAGAGGTAGAGTCGATACGGTGTACAGGCAGTCCTGTTAGTCCTCTTCATTTCCCCGTCAATCCTTGTCAACTTTGATGTCTGAGTAGGATTTACTCTATTATTTTTTACTGTGTTAGGTCATTTCTCGTGTCTCGTGTATGTCGGCACAAGAGTTCATTTATTTATCATGCGATCGCTATGCTAGCGAGGTACCCGTAGTGCATGCATGTATAAAGCTTTGTTTCCGCTATTTTAATTATTGTTTATGTATGCCAGAGTAGTTTTTGTCATGTGTTTCATTCTTTCTCCTTCCGTAGACGCTCCGTTCAGGTAGCCCGAGCGGTTGGAATATCTCGGCGAGAGTACTTACACTGCTCATCTTTCTCGCGCGTGTGCCATCTCGCCTGGCTACTCCCTCAATAATTATATGCGTTTAATTAATTTTAAGATGTACTCACCTCAGTTTCTGGATATTACATTTAGACCCCCATACTTCCATAAGTTTTCACATACACCCCATATAAAAATAACCTATATACCCCCATATTTTTAATAATTAGTTACCCACTTCCCTAATATAAAATAATTTAATATCTTCTTTTGATACAAAATAAATTATTATTTTCCTTAAATACACAAATATTTGATGACCAACCAAGTACAATAATTATTATTTCCACTAAATATTCAATAATCACCTTAATTATAATAATTAATAATTATTAACCATCCTCGATTTAAATTAATAATTTTCAGTTGTTCCCAATTAAATTAATAGGTATTAATTATTGTTGAATTACCGGGATGTTACAGTATTGGTGCCAAATTTTTTGTGTCAATATTAATTAGATATATTGAAAATAATAAAATAATATTTAACTTTGGATAATTTAATTTTCTTTAAAAAAGTTTCTCCATCATTTCCCTCAAAAATTTTATTTTACTTTTATTTTTTTGATTTGGTGCAAAATATTAAATTTCCAATTTAAAAGCAAAAGCTTAAAAAATTTGGCTTTTGCTGTAATATTAGATTATTTTGTTGTAATATTTCGTCATAAAGTATTGACGTCAAAATATTAATTAGATATCTTGACAAATATATTTCATCAAAAATAATTTTAGTCACTATATTTTATCATAAAAAAATTTAATACAAAATATTTTTGTCACTATGAATAATATACTCCTATAAAAAAATTTATCATAATAAATAATTAAATTGAAATAATAATGACAACATTAATTTTGGCGGAGGGAGTGCTTGAGATAGCAAGTTTGCATTCGATTATACATGTTGATATATTTGCAAGTTTGGTCTATGAATTGCATGAATGCTAATTTTTTTATAAATTTCAGTTTATATACTTACTAGCACACAAGCAAAACACACATATCCATCAAAGTTAATTACTGTTTTCTATAAATTCAAAAGCTTAAACAAAGAATGTTGGATTTGTAAATTTGCTCCTTTTTAGCTTTATTGAAATTGTTGCTATAACTGTACTTCAAATTTTCACATATCCCAATGACCGGTATGTGCTTTTATTATGCTGTACTATTATATGGTAACATCTCATGACTTGTGTGTGCTTCGGGGTTGATGATCTGGGGAGAGTTTGTCGAATATGTTTAGCCTTCAAACTTTCTTTTTATAGGCTTGGTGACTCTCTCGACTCACCTTACTTTCTATCATTCCAGGTAGTGGCAGCGTGGGTCAAGGGCAAGGGAGCCAGCTTCTAGAGGTAGAGTCGATACGGTGTACAGGCAGTCCTGTTAGTCCTCTTCATTTCCCCGTCAATCCTTGTCAACTTTGATGTCTGAGTAGGATTTACTCTATTATTTTTTACCGTGTTAGGTCATTTCTCGTGTCTCGTGTATGTCGGCACAAGAGTTTATGTTCATTTATTTATCATGCGATCGCTATGCTAGCAGGGTACCCGTAGTGCATGCATGTATAAAGCTTTGTTTCCGCTATTTTAAATATTGTTTATGTATGCCAAGGTAGTTTTTGTCATGTGTTTCAATCTTTCTCCTTCCGTAGACGTTCCGTTCAGGTAGCCCGAGCGGTTGGAATATCTCGGCGAGAGTACTTACACTGCTCATCTTTCTCGCGCGCGTGCCATCTCGCCTGGCCACTCCCTCAATAATTATATGCGTTTAATTAATTTTAAGATGTACTCACCTCAGTTTCTGGATATTACATTTAGACCCCCATACTTCCATAAGTTTTCACATACACCCCATATAAAAATAACCTATATACCCCCATATTTTTAATAATTAGTTACCCACTTCCCTAATATAAAATAATTTAATATCTTCTTTTGATACAAAATAAATTATTATTTTCCTTAAATACACAAATATTCGATGACCAACCAAGTACAATAATTATTATTTTCACTAAATATTCAATAATCACCTTAATTATAATAATTAATAATTATTAACCATCCTCGATTTAAATTAATAATTTTTAGTTGTTCCCAATTAAATTAATAGGTATTAATTATTGTTGAATTACCGGGATGTTACAGTATTAGTGCCAAATTTTTTGTGTCAATATTAATTAGATATATTGAAAATAATAAAATAATATTTAACTTTGGATAATTTAACTTTCTTTAAAAAAGTTTCTCCATCATTTCCCTCAAAAATTTTATTTTACTTTTATTTTTTTGATTTGGTGCAAAATATTAAATTTCCAATTTAAAAACAAAAGCTTAAAAAATTTGGCTGTTGCTATAATATTAGATTATTTTGTTGTAATATTTCGTCATAAAGTATTGACATCAAAATATTAATTAGATATCTTGACAAATATATTTCATCAAAAATAATTTTAGTCACTACATTTTATCATAAAAAAATTTAATACAAAATATTTTTGTCACTATGAATAATATACTCCTATAAAAAAATTTATCATAATAAATAATTAAATTGAAATAATAATGACAACATTAATTTTGGCGGAGGGAGTGCTTGAGATAGCAAGTTTGCATTCGATTATACATGTTGATATATTTGCAAGTTTGGTCTATGAATTGCCATGAATGCTAAATTTTTACAAATTTCAGTTCATATACTTACTAGCACACAAGCAAAACGCACATATCCATCAATGTTAATTACTGTTTTCTATAAATTCAAAAGCTTAAACAAACAATGTTGGATTTGTAGATTTGCTCTTTTTCAGCTTTATTGAAATTGTTGCTACAATTGTACTCCAAATTTTCTTTAGATCCCATATACTTACTAGCACACAAGCAAAACGCACATATCCATCGATGTTAATTACTGTTTTCTATAAATTCAAAAGCTTAAACAAACAATGTTGGATTTGTAGATTTGCTCTTTTTCAGCTTTATTGAAATTGTTGCTACAATTGTACTCCAAATTTTCTTTAGATCCCATAAACAATTCATAAAAATTAGCAATGATTAAATTATGATATCAACATGTACAAACTATCAAGAAAAAATAATTACATTTCATCTGAAATTTCAAGTCAAGTAATCATTATTTTGAGTTTTTATCGACGACACAATCATGAAGTTTTTAGTCTTATGGTGATTAATTTATTTGAATAGGGATTCAAATATTTTAGGCTAAAGACATACAGAGTCCTCTCACTTTTTCTTATTTAACCACTTAACATCCTAAACTTTAGAAGGGACCTAGTAACCCCCTTAATTTTTAATTTAGAACTTATTAAACACTTTAGAATGGTAATCTTTTGTTGTGCAATACACGCGCTCTATCATTTCTATCAGAAATGCTCAGACCCTAAGCAAATAGCTTTTCGTTCGAAAAGTACCTATGTACGTTGCCTCTGTATGTATCTTTCACTATGGGTGTTGTTCTCTCTCACACCGTTGATATCACGTTCGTTGTGGCTCCCTCACACGCCGTCGAGCACGCTGTGGCTGTCCAGATCTTGTTGTTGCCATTGATCTCGGTATCAATCTTGGTTTGTGCGTTGATATCTCGCTGTCGAGATCTTGTTGTTGTTGTGGGTCTCGATCTCGATGTCTTAGTCTCTCCGTCGATAACTTGGTGTTGCCGTCGATCTCGGCCTTACTCTTGGTGTCGTCGTTGATCTTGGCTAGTCTCGTTGTCACTCTATAGGTAGTGGTTGTTGGGTTTCTCTGGTGAGGTACCTGTTTGGCTCTCGCTCTCGCCGTCATCGTCGTCGGTTATCTTTGGTGAGGTGCCTGCCATTGTGTTTCAATTTGCTGCAAAATGGGCTAATATTTACTGCTTGTGTATATATTTGGGTTTCTGCCTCTATTATTTGTATTGGTTATCTAAATTTTAGGGGTTTATTATGTTGATGTTCAGTTTTGGTGTATGTAAATTTGCTTGGATTTTTGTCTCTATTATTTGTATTAGTTATATGAATTTTAGGGGTTCATTCTGTTAATTCATTGTGATGTATGTGAATTTTCTTGACTTGTCACATGTGATCCTAACTTTAAACCACTAGGCTAAAATGGAAAGAAAATAACATACTAACAACCAACAGCAAAAGGTTGACAAATTACGAATATGACAGCAACAAATTGGAGCCACAACTAAAGGATCAAGTGCGACCAACCCAGCAACAACATATAGACACGATACAGCTTCATAAATTTAATTTTGTTTTAATGCAAACATTTGTTTAATTGCATATTGCAAGCATTTATTTAATTTTGTTTAATTTTAGTTCCAATCCTGAAGTCTAATGTGTCAGTCTTTGATTATGAAATTATTGCATGTTTGATGAATGGATATTTGATTATGAAATAATGTAACAGGGGACTGATTTTTTTTATTACATAATTCAATACAATAAGTCGATCTTCATGTTTACAATATAAAATTAAATTAAAGTTTTCTAACATATAATTTTACACTTGACTTGATAACATCTACTTTCTCAAATATTGGCAGTCTAATAAATTAAAATTACAGTAAGCAGCAAAAAAGAAAATAGCAAGCAGCCAAAATATTAGCATTTTTAAAAATTAAAATTACAGTAAGGAAGCAAGAAAATATTTAACAACGAAAGAAAAATATTAAGCAGTATTTAACAACGAAAAGGAAAATAGTAAAATTATTTAACAACAAAAAAGAAAATAATAAGTAGTATTTAACAACAAAAAAGAAAATAGGTATCCCATGAGGGGACTGATGGGACTTTAAGTTACAAGTTAGGGTGATTAATAGGTCTAAATTAAAAGTTAAAAAGAGTTAATACGTCCCTTTTAAAGTTTAGGGATTAAATGGTTAAATGAGAAAATGTGAGGGGGTTGCATGCGTCTTTAGCCAATATTTTAGATCAGTTACTTGGCTCCATCACATCAACTTGCATTTTGCTTTGGTTCTTTTTTACGCAGCAAATTTCATAGAAAAATATTAATATAATTAATGTATATATACATCATAAATAAACATACGAGTGTAAAAGAAATTATTGTCAAAATACACGAAGAAATGAAAATATTCAAAAGTTATTTAATCATGTGAAAGAAATATGGTAATATAGAAAGACCCTTTAATTCTTAAAATATTAAAATTTATCATAATAGTTAATATGTGTAAAAAGAATCATATACATCTATATATTTTGATTTTGTTAATTTACTTGAAAATTAATTAAAATTCATAGCTACGACTAAATATAAACTTAAATCATAAAAAACTTTAATTTATATTGGGATGATTGGTCAATTTCGTAATTTACCAAAATATAAAACCTAAATTAAACTCTTTTAGACAATTTTTAAAATTACCCAACGATTATCCATCATTAGTTTTGTGAAATCAGGATTCGGTGATTTGATTTGAGCATTTCAAATGATTTAATTTGTTTTATTCCAATATTGGGGTAGAACTCAAATAACAAATCGATCAAAAATCAAATGGCATTGAATTTTTTTTATTTTATTTCTTTGATTTTTTTATATGATTTGTGTTATGATAAGTATGTAGTAGACTTGTGTTTGGAGAGACAAATTGTGACCTATATATATATTTGCAATTTTTTTAAATTAATATGATTTTTATTAGATAATTATTTTAATTAAATTAAAAGGTAATTATCTAATATTGAGTTTTTACCTAATAACATAATAGAATTATCCTTAATGGAATGATGTACGCTTATCTCCATAAATAAATTTTTGAGTTTTAATTATAAATATAATTTGTGCAAGGTATATATGAGTATACACATGTACAAACTAAAAATTTCATCGAGTATTTTTAAATAATCTTGAAGACCGATCCAAAATAGGCACAGTCAGATACAAAACTAATTGTTTAGTCAGTTAATATTAGAGGCATGGTTTATACAATTTGCTTTAATTCGGTAAAGTTCTTCGAGATTATGATTTGTAAACATAATATACATAATACATATATGTTAGTTTACATGGCATATCTTGTTGTGCCTTCATGGACAACAAGATATGCCTAGCTAATTAATTGCGACACCCTCTCCAATGGGCAATAGGTTCGAATGCATCCCCACTGACCACTTGTTAAGAACATCTTCACATGTGCAATTTACTTAGAAATTTCGACCGAGCACAAATTAGGATTTAGCTAAGCTAGTGAATCTATTGAGTAGAGATTACGCAAATCAAGCAACTTGAAATCATGAAATGAGGAATGAGAGAGAATAGATTTTGGGCAATAATGGTATGAACAATCCTATACTCTCTCAATTTTTATTTTTAAGCTTTCATAACACTTAAGGGAACGATTTAATATTTAGGGAGACTATCTTTCAAATGTTAGAGACGGTTTTTCTTTTGAGTTATAGGACTCAATCAACCTCACAAAGGCAATTCAAGGATTTTTTTTAAAGGTAAATAAGAATTTGCATGTTATATGTAGTAACAAAGAACCAATGAGACAACTAATGTATTGCACATTGATTGTAAATCATAAATTGCATGAAGATAACCTTTGGAATTAAAATGACTGTAGTACACAATATTCTTGGAGGGATGAGAGTTTACAATAAGAAAATGATACAACAAAGATGTAGTTAATCATATTCACAAAGAGTAAAGAAAGATGACAAGTCTATTGCTACATCATATTAGCATTGCCAAGGCTGTAATTCTTCCAGTTTCCATGCTAGTTTGAGATAATGCAATGCGAAGTGGTGGCACTTTAATTATTCTTGCATCGATCCCATAGAGACAACCTTCTACCTATTCCTCTGGCAAGCTTTGAATCCTTTTCATCTTCAAGTAAACCAAAGTCGTCAATAGAGAGTCTAAACTTGTTTGATAGCCTCTCCCAATCTCCCAACCTTCAAAATCTTGGACAACTTCTTTAATCCAAGTTGGTTAGCCTTCAGCTTGCAACAATGGCTGGCCATCTGCTTCACGTCGTATACACATCTGAAAACATCTACAAGCTTCTCCACAAACTCCAAAGTACAGTCAGGGAAGTTTTCATGAGCTAAGAGCCTCCATAAATATGCAAAATCATACAAGCCATGGAAAGTAACCTATTTGAGTTATGCATGTCTCTGCAAGATATCCATAAACATCCAAGAAAGTAGGTGCATATTAACCCCCTTTCCTTGAATTCTTTTATAGGTTAACTCCACTGTTTAGCAAGAAGTCGATGAAAGATGGGCCATGCTCGTTCCTGTCCTTGTTGAAATTGGAAAAATTTCTTTGCCACGTTGCCTTGGTCATCAAACAATGTTAGGCCCAATTGTACCATCTTCATCCTATCCACATTGTACTTGAGATGTGCATACCTCTAACTTTCAAAAACTTCCCTTTTGGTATGCTCTAAGAATCCGAGAAACTTGGTATCCAAGGCTATCATATTATGCGTACTATGTTCGTCATCAATGCGTGACATTTTTCTCAATACATTTTTATTCTAGACCTCCGTAATTCTCACCGACATAGCATTAGCCATTAATACTTTTTTGGTCTCTCAATCTTCCTGTTATGCCATAGAATTCTTGAGTGTCCATCGGAGGGCATTTTGGTCATTAGATGCCTAGGGGTATTTCGGTCATTGGACCTAGGCGAGCAAGCCTCAAGATTGGTCTCGTGCCATGACGCATTTCCCAAGAAGAAACCATAGTCAAATGGCCAAAAGATTAGCGATAATGGTCGTTAGGTGAATATCCAAACTTATGGGAAGAAAGTGTAATAAAATAGTAATCCAAATGTGTAATAAAGGAAAAGCCCAAGGAGTATAAAAGGGGAAGAAGACAAAAATAAGGGGCACTATTCATCTCCATCTCTCTCCCTCCAGCGCACTCTCTCTCTCGCCCGTTCTCTGCCTTTCTCTCTCCGAGAGAGATTTCCCTCTCTTGGAGAGGTTTCTTCCCTCTCAGAGAGGTTTTTTCTTTCTCTTCGAGAGGCAGCCATGTTTTCTCTTGGAGAAGGCATCGTCCCTCGGTAGCCAGCAGGACCTAGCAACATTCCCAAACATTCTCCGTCTCTCTCTTTCTCTCGGCATAATCAGCTCTCTCCCTCTCGAAGAGGAGCTGTTTTCTTTCGGTGGCTGTGCTTTCTCTCTTGAAGAGAGCATCACCCCTCAGCGACTTTCCTCGGAGAGTGGCCTGGCTCTCAGTAGCTATGGCGAGGTTCTCTTTCGGTAAGACCCTTATTGCTACAGCTCTCTTCTCCTCTCCTTCTCGGAAGCTCCTTTCTCTGCAGCACCCCTCGGCAAGGAACAGCATGCCCTTCGGCCATAGTTCCAGCCGTCTCGGTGGCTCTCGTCAAGGCGGTCCGTGGTGGAAGCTTCTCTCAGCGAGGCAAGAGCCCCCCCGGTGGCGATGGCTTCTCTCGGGAAGGCTTCTTCCCTTTAGAGCTCTTGGTGGCGGTCAACTTCTCTCGGGAAGAAGCCTTCCCAAGGGGCTACTTTCTCTCCCTCTCTGTTTCTCTCCTGCAACCATAATGTATATATGAATGTATATGTATGTACAGAAGGAGATGGGCTTATATAATATGTATGTCTCGAATGCTCACGTGATGGCAAGAGATATGGTGTTTTGGAGTGAGATGGGATTATATAATATGCTAAGGTTGATGTATGATGTGTAAGGTGAGCGTATGTATGTGTTGAATTTTGACTTAGAAGCTGTTGATATGGTTTGAAGAAGTCAAAATAAATTAGGATTATCCATAATCAATAAATTAGCAAATATCCGATATTGTTTGTTAGTTATTTTGATTAGATATTATGCCATATTATTCTCCTCTTTATGCTCATTTCAATTTACATTTTAGTTGTATAAATTAGAGTTTACGATTGAATAAAATATACGACTTTTGCTTTGGTATTTTTTTCCCTTTCACTTTCTTCTTTCTTCATAAAATACCAACAAATGGTATCAGAGCGTTTTTCTTGAGGGATCTGTGAGTTGAGAGAAACAAAAAAACCATATTCACAAACACTCAAATTCAAGCCAACAATCTGCAAAGATGGAAGCAGAATCAAGTCACGGAATGCTGGCAACACCGATATTTGGTGGCAACAACTATCAAGTATGGGTTATTAAAATGAAAGTTCATCTCAAGACACTAGATCTTTGGGAAGCAGTTGAGGAAGATTACGTAGTCGCTGATTTGCCGGCCAATCCAACTGTGAACCAAATAAAGATTCACAAGGAGAGGAAGACAAGGAAGGCTAAAGCCATGGCCTACTTGTATGCTGCAGTTTCTCCCAATATTTTCACAAAAATCATGAACCTGTCTTCAGTAAAAGCAATTTGGGATCATCTCAAAGAAGAATACCAAGGCAATGAACGAGTGAAGAATATGCAAGTGTTAAACTTGATCAGAGAGTTTGAAATGCAAAGAATAAAGGAGTCAGAAACTGTGAAGGAGTACACTGACATGTTGCTTAGCCTTGCTAACAAAGTGAGGTTGTTAGGTAAGGATTTTCCTGATCAAAGAATCATTAAAAAAATACTTGTTACCCTTCCAGAGAGGTATGAAGTCACTATCTCTTCTCTAGAAAATGCAAAAGATCTGTCAAGCATTTCCTTGGCAGAGTTACTTAATGCCTTACAGGCTCAAGAACAAAGAAGGCTTGTGAGAATAGGAGGAGCCGTCGAAGGAGCTTTCCAGGCACAAACAAGGCCCACTGGTGAAAAAAATGTTTGGAATCACAACAAGAAGTTTGCAAATGCTGGAAACAACAATAGTGGAAATTATCCACCTTGTCCTTATTGCAAAAAAACCAATCATCCACAATACAAGTGTTGGTGGAGGCCCGATGTAAAGTGCAACAAATGTGGTCAATTAGGTCACATTACAATTGTGTGCAGATCACAACAACAAGAAAGAGAAGCTAGAGCTTCTGCTAACCAACATGAGGAGGAGGAGTTATTTTAACTCTACTCAAAAAAACCATATCCATGCCTATGCCCAAAAAAATGCCTATACCAAAAAAAAAAATGCCTATGCCCCAAAACCCATAACCATACCTATGCCTCACAACTATAAAATCATAAAATGCCCATATGCTATATCCAAGTCATGCCAAAATTAAAATGCTTTGCATTTGCAGCCTCAAAGTCAAGGAGGAGTGTTGAATTTTGACTTAGTAGCTGCTGATATGGTTTGAAGAAGTCAAAATAAATTAGGATTATCCATAATCAATAAATTAGCAAATATCCGATATTGTTTGTTAGTTATTTTGATTAGATATTATGCCATATTATTCTCCTCTTTATGCTCATTTCAATTTACATTTTAGTTGTATAAATTGGAGTTTACGATTGAATAAAATATACGACTTTCGCTTTGGTATTTTTTTCCCTTTCATTTTCTTCTTTCTTCATAAAATACCAACAGTATGTATATGTCGACTCGCGGCTTTGGCCAGGAGCATGGTCATAAGGCAATGTATATGATGTTAGATGATATATATAATATTCACATTATCTCACATGTGGAATGCCTATAGAATATAACATGATATGTTTATGATCATAGAATGCGATGTGTCCTTTAAGGAAATATTGGACAAGTCTCACCCCGAGACACCTCCCACCAAGCCCGAAGCTGTGCCTGGGCAGGTCCCTTAAGGGCCGAGACCCTGCTTCAGTAGCCCGCCATGAGGCCCACCTTTTCCCAGATATCCCCCTAGGCTGATCGGCCCTCCGAGAGGGATTCCTTGTAAGCCCGTCCGAATGCTACTAATGTGCAGGTCCACCCCTTGTTCTGTGTAATGGTACCGTGGTTAACCCTCTTTGATTAGGTAAGGTATAACTGTTCCATATTCAATTATATCATGCTTTACTTGTCTATCGCTCTTTTCCCCTAATGATACTGACTTAAGCATCGGAGGACATACGTGGGTGAGGAATCCCCGCGTGCCTTGTAATTTGTTCATGTGAGTATAGATATGTCCTTAGCATATAAAAGGCCACTTTCGAGAGTTCCCGAGCGATATCAAAGATGCCCCATGAGATCATCTATGACCCCAGCCAGGGCATCGAGGACCGAAGCCACCCAACGCCTATCTCCACCAACAGGCACTTGCTAGCTATCAACCTTGCTCTGCCTCGGCTCTAGCTTTCCCTCCTTACAAATTCTATTATCGTGATTTTTTCTGTCCACTGCAATTGACGCCGTCTGTGGGAAACGGACAAAAAGCTAAAATTTACGAAGATGACAACCAAGTCTGCCAAGTGTTAGATATTAGTTAGCTAATTCAAGAAAAACTAGCGCACCCTATCTGGGGGGTTAGAGGGCTTGCTCACCGATCGGGTTTCCTAGTATGAAGTTATTAGGGACTGCGTATGGGTTTCCAGAAACCTTCAACGACCCTAAGACGAGGTCCTCCAGTGACCATGGTCACCCCATAATCCTTGATCAGGCGTCAGCAACTGTAGTGCTCAGCAAACAGGGGGAATCAAGGAGAGACCGCGATACGTTCAGAGTGTAACCAGATTGTTAGAGGGAACCCATCTTCATTGCAAGCAAGAGAATCATGATCGTTTCTTTTGAATCGTCATTACATATACCAGAACATTGAGGGTTTTTAAGAAACCTAAGCTGGTGTCATTTGAGTACTCCCCTACGAGTATACAACTAAGGACGGGATACTCGAGAAGCTCAAGAGGGTATGAAAAATCATCATCTAAAGAAGGACAAGCCAAAGATATGACTCTAGGAAGGAATAAGGAGTCGACTTAAGGTATGCAGCAATTGTTAGATAGCCATGGGCGGTCTAGTATAAAACCTTTGAAGGGAGGGGCTCGTCTCACCCTTCAGAGATATAAAGAGGGAATTCGACTCTATGAGCGGACCCTCGTTTGGGCCAAAAGAGAATTTCTCTATGATGGTTGGTGATAACAACAAAGTTGATTATGGACCCAAATATGATGAATCCTCCATAAGGCGGTGGTGGTGGCATTTGATATCCAAGCCCTACCTCTAGTTGGGAAGGCCTAAGGTGGTTCAAGATTTTTCGAAGAAGCAAAAGCTATAGAGATCTCCTAAGGCAAAGTAGGGAAGCAGTAATGAGGAGTTGTCAATTCTGTTTATTGTAACAAGTCGTGAACTTTTACGCCACCAAGATAAAAGGAACGAAGCCTTTCAGTATGGAAGACAAGAAAAGGCGATGAAACATTATAGTGCTGCTGCATCGACCGAAGTTAAGCTTTGACCCTTTGTAGCTATCTACATTTGCAAGCGTGCCACTATGTATCAAGCTTTGAACCAAAGTGCTGGCAGCATCGCAAACTGTAGCCTATAGCCATAGCTCTCGACAGAAGTCACGAAAGTAAATTCTAGAAGAGCTACTTCACCTGAGGCAGTATTCTAATCACCCTACACACGATACTACAAAAGCTCCCAACCTACGGGTAGGCATGAAAAACTCGTTCTTAGCCGATAATCTTCCAAATAAATTTGATCGTTCGAGCCAACAGACGTTTCAGGAAAATGGAGACTCTGAGTATTCTCAACCCTCTAAGCACCTTGAATCCAAGCAATGAGGAATGGATAAGAGATATCTAAGGCATGCAACGAGCAAAGAAATCAAATTGAGCAATTGACTAGCTGAAGGAAATTAGATCAACCCGAATTGGGCAGGCCAAGGCCACAGTCTAACCAATGGTTTGGGAAAAAGCCAATGTGTGGAGAGCAACCACTTCGGTACAACCATGGTGATAAAGGTAATGGAAATAAGGATAGCCAGAGAAAGGATGGTGCGTCAGATGATCCCAAGAAAATAGTAGTGGAACCACTCAGGAGTGAGCCTGTACAATCTTGATAGACGAAAGTCTGGCAAGGAAGTCCAGAACAGGTTTTAAGTGGACAGTGTGTTAGCGTCACAAGATGACATATGGCGATCTCTATGCCATCCTTATCATAATTCTCAAGCATCTTGTGAGGAGTATCCCTACTTGCTCACCAACTCCTTCCCTTGCAAACATGCTTGCTTAAGACAACAAATGTGCTGCACAGATGAAGATATGGAATCCTCTTAGTGAGAAAAGAAAGAGACATGTCCAAGTTGAAAAGAGAAGTTACTCGGAGCCAGCTATGGAAGAACAGGCTACTGGGACACCAAATCAGATCTTCTTCAAAGGAACAAGAGCAATTTGTTGATGCCTCAGGATTGCTCCTTCACTGTTCCCACTAAAATCATCAAGGGTCTTGTTGACTAAATCCCACCGAGGAGGCGATCTTTGCAATGAGAAAGTTCACCCTCGAGCATTCCAAGAGTGAGACTTGGTGTTTTGAAAAATGGCTATCATGAACGCATTAAGAAAAAAAAGAAGAGAAGTTTTGGTCGACCCGGGAAAGGCCTCATAGAGTCACAAAGTGCTGGGACTTGACGCACGCATGTTACATACATTGCTAAGAGAGGCAACGAGAAGAATGTTAGGGGTGGTACATCTCGAAGAGTACCTCCCAATTTTGGGACGAATTGTTTGTTCTTTTTAAAGTTTTGTCATACACTGTAACATTTCCAAAATAAATGAAAGAATATATCCCTTTTGTATTCCTGTGAATGATGGCAATCTCATAAGCCGAATCATGAAAATCCCCTGTGCATCATGCATATATGTGAAGGACCATCACGAGGATACATAGCATGCAACGGAAGCATTTTTTAAAAAAAAAAATTTCCTCATATTGATTAGAATCTAGAAAACTTACTTTTCCTTCGGATCACCAGACGGAATGAAGTGACAGGGGTAGGAGGGGCGGGAGCTTCTTCGCGTGATGGAGATGACGGCTATCCTGCAATCCTTCGGCTCCTTCGCATCAGAACTTGATTGTTCTCTTGATCTTCCAAGGTATGACTCAAGAACTCTTGGCTTCTCTTTTGGTGAAGAAGAGTAGAAAAACCATAGGTGAAAAACAACCAAAGAGAGAATATATAGTGGGAGAACCCTAGGGTTAAAACCCTAGTGGGCCAAACCCCAGTGGGCCAAGTTCATTTAATTAATTTTCTAATTGGGGTAGCCCAATTAATTAATTAAAAAACCAATGAACTATTATTTTATTCTAGCCCAATTAATTTTGGACCATTCTGAATAAAATAATTCTCTCTCAATGTAATTCACCCAACGAGCCAAATGTATTAAATAATATATGAGTTATATCGAGCTACCCCGGGGACCAAAAGACCAATTATTCATGGCTACTAAAATGACCAAAATACCCCTGCTACCCAGTAGCTATATTTTGTCATTCTAAGTGTTCCAACTATCACCATATGGTAACACTGATCCCACGAATAATTTTGCATGTGCAATGTCTTTGACCTACTAGTGTAATGACGAAAATACCCCTCTGCGTAACACCCATCATTTAGAAAGGAATAATGTACTAACACCTCTCTAAATGATTTCTACCATCCTTAGATCACTAGTCCAATAATCCGTGACTACTCGAATGTACTTGCTTATCACTGGGAGCTACCCAGAAGCACACACTCTTAAGTCACGTTCCCAGGGCCCTGGATTATTTGATTATTCTTGGACAATCACAAGGGGGTGAATCACAGAAACTATCTTGTATTAGTCTGTCTTAGCTAATTAGAAACCATACTCCCAACTCACAAGGTTATTGATCTTTGATAGACCTCACCTACAGTGAATCTAAGAATATAGCTCTAGGTTCACTAGACCACCAACTAATACTCAAGTATTAGAGTACTCGTCCACGTAGTAGCAGTGATAGACTAGCTCCATGATAATTAGTACTTTGTCATTAGCTTCTATCACAGGTCCACTCTACGCATTCCAAATGCGCTTGTACAATTAGAGTAAACGACTTATTTACTGGCTAAGGCAAGCCATCCTCTATTAGGATCTATTGCACAATGATCTTATCATGATAGAATGCCCAGTTCTATCAAAAGATCAAGAGTAATATTTTCTTGCTTATTAAGTACCCATGATTCATGCCTAACTGTGAAGAACGGCCCATCACATGAATCACTTACTTAATAGCATGGACACTTTTCTAACAATTAAATGCAAATAATATATGTGCCATAAACTGACTAAAAGAAACATCATTACCATAAATTAAACAAAACGTGTCTTTAGGGCATACATTTCCAACAATATGTATCTATGTATAGCTATTATGAAATGTGATGCAGGAACTATGGGAAGAAATCAGGATGGGTAGTGATACTCCCAAACTCAGCGGAGGCATATCAATTATGGTAAGGAAAAGTTCAAGTCTTTAAAGGTTTGGCCTGACAAATGGTAGTTTGGTGCTAAGACCGCATACCCTCCTGGAATCCCAGGTACGTTCTGATGCCATGCCTGTAGGCTAACCTGAATCCCTCGCTTGAGTTCGGTGCTAAGTGCGTGAGCTAACCTTGACTCCTTGGCGGATCCAGTGCTAAGCCTCTCGGCAAACTTGGAACAATCGGTGGTAATTCGGTGGGTAGCAATAGGTCTAACCTAGATCCCTTGAGTCTGATAAACCCGAAAAAAACCCAATGGGATTGCAGACGACCTTCCCAAGTAGGCCCACTCAATTATGATCAGGTACGATGGCTCAGTCCTTCTTATACTCTCGGACGTGTTCTGACGCCATGCCCACAGGCTAACACGAATCCCTCGCATGAGTCCAATGCTAGGCATGCATGCCAGGCCTTAACTCCTTGGTTGATCCGGCACTAAGTCCCTCGGCAAACTCAGAACATTCAATAGAAGTTCGGCAAGGGACCTTGGACCGAACCTAGATCCTTTGTGATGGATATGTTTGGGAAGGAAAATCAAGAAATGAAGATACGAGTATTCTTCCAAGTTGCGGATGTAGGCCAAGCATGCTGAGCCGTCGAAACGAAATACCATTGCAACTATCCACTCTAGCGCATATGCATGCCTCTGGCATCCCCATCAAGGAATTCTTGGTGTGAACATCTAGTGCAGGTGTCACGACCTAAGCACGACGCAAAGAAACAACAGAGCTACTTGGTATAGCGACGGTAGGACAGCAAAGGTAAAGGTAAGCCCACATCCTAAGAGGTCCGGTTCGATGAATTGTAATTTGGTGCTAAGACCCCAAACTCACTTAAATTCTCAGATGTGTTCTGATGCTATACCCGCAAGCTAACTTGGATCCCTTACTTGAGTTTAACGCTAAGCTTACGAGCTAACCCTGACTCCTTGGTTGATCCGGCGCAAAGCCTCCCAGAAAACTTGGAATGGCCGATGATAATTCAAAGAAAGGTCTAGGGTCAAATCTAGATTCTTTATGTCGAACGAACTTGAAGGAGCGACGTGGAAGAAATGGGCACGACCTTACCACCTCAGACGAGCTTGCCTAGTAGTGATCTGGCGCAATGGCCTCGAACCTTCTTGGATTCCCGGACACGTTCCGATGCCATGCTTACAGGCTAACCTGGATCCCTTGCGTGAGTCCAGTGCTAAGCTTACGAGCTAACCTTGACTCCTCAGTAGATCTGGCGCAAAGCCTCCCAACAAACTTGGAACATCCAGTGAAAATTCAGCAATAAGTCTCGAGTTGAACACAGATCCCCAGTGATAGACAAGTCTGGGAAGGAAATGAAGAAATGCTAAGCGTCTATAAGGATTAAGTGTCTGCCTTGAATTTCTGAATGTGTTCAGATGCCATGTCCGTAGGCTAATCTAGATCCCTTGCGTGAGTCCGGTGCTAAGCCTACGAGCTAATCTTAACTCCTCGGTAGATCTGACGCAAAGCCTCCTAACAAATTTGAAACATCCAGTGGAAATTTAGCAATAAGTCTCGAGCCGAACACAAATCCCCAGTGACAGACAAGTCTGGAAAGAGAATGAAGAAATGCCAAGCGTCTATAAGGATTAAGTATCTGCCTTGAATTCCTAGATGTGTTCCGATGTAGTGTCCCCAGGCTAACCTGGATCCCTTGCATGAGTTTGGTGCTAAGCTTATGAACTAAACTTGACTCATCAGTAGATTCGATGCAAAGCCTCCCATCAAACTTGGAACAACTGGTGGAAATTTAGCGATCGACCCTAAGTCTAACCTAGATTCTCAATGGCGGACAAACCCGGGAAGAGATGAAATGAAGAGACTTGACAAAGATACAACGAAAAGATCATCGAGCAACCTAGGGCTACGACTCGAGTCAAACCCATATATCGCGCTCAAATGGAAGATGCAGGCCCGATCCATATTTCTAGTGGTGAACAGAACCCAAGCTCGAGCTGTGAATGTAAACAGAGGAAGGTAGAAAGCATACCCCGATCCTCATCAGGAACACGACTATCAATGCTCGACAACCTACCCTTCTGAGACTGTGTAGCGAATAATCTAAATGGAAAAATAATGTATGTAATGTGCCCGAGCGAGGAAATAGGCATCGAATATCAGGTGTCTCCTTGAAAAATCGGTACCAGGCCACTCCTAGGACAAACATGATTTGCTTGACTCTAGGAGGCTAGGCCCGTGCTGTGACTTCACACTGATCTCTACCTAGCCAGTGACTTTAACTCAGGTGGCCCGATGTGAGCAACTTTTCCTTAGAACTACTCGGTGGTAAGAATGAGGGCATACCTAGACTAAAAACCAGTTTGATAAATGGTTTGGCCCTAGAGGTCCCATATACTTAAAACCCACTGAGATGTTCGGGCTAGAGATGGTCGCATCACAGTTCCTCGTAATAGCCAGGCTAAAGGCTGAGAGATGGTAAGAGTAGCATGGGCAGCTTCGCCCCAGTTAGTCATCATTATGCTGTCGTGCCTAGCCTTCGGGTTCTGGTGGCATGGAACTATTTGGAGTCCGTCATCCATCAAGCTTTAAGCTTTCAATTCAGAGGCTAGTACGGCCAGCTTCTGTTTCCTCCATCTAGGAAACTGGCTTTCAATGCATCAAATGCTGAAGCCATTGTCATTGTGATGTATGATCAGTTATCAGCGAAAGCTGACAAACAATCTCCTCTACCCGAAGGGCAATCATATCTCAAGCAGCTTTCCAAAACGTTACAAGGAGGCAAGATCACCGAACCAATTGAGGAGGCATTCCAAGAAGCAGCAAAGCAAATCCATAGCCAACTTCTTTGTGTCTCAGAGTTAACAGATTTTCGTGACCACGAGACCATGGCCAGCGATGCCAGTTCAGTTTTTAGGGCTATGGATAGCTAGCTTGTTGATTATCAACCCTTCAAATAATGAGTAATGGAATTTGTCAACACTGTATCATCAGTCGCAGAGACTAGACTATCTACTCAATAAGTCAACTCCCTGCAACAGCTTGTTGACAGATACAATTTCCACAAACAACACTTGGAAAGCGTTTCTCATCATCGTGCGAGGACTGTTGCTGCTCTAGAAGCTTCATCCAAGCACCTTGGATCTCCCAGAAAAGGGGCTACTCAGGTCAAGGCCACACCACATTGCATAGAGGAGGAACTGTTATCCTATGAGGATGGAGATGTGGAGATCCTAAATCACTTAGAGTAACTCAATGAAGAGAAGTTGAAATCTCAACAAAGAATGCAAGTTGCAGCCATTGAGATGGAAGACAATGCATCAAATGGCAATCACAATTGTTAGATCTAAGGGAGTGAGCAAGGATGTTATTGAGTACAATATCTCGTCGAAATCGGTTCTACTCCCAGTGCATGCCTCCCTACCTACTCATAAATGCATAGAATGAAATGCGTAAACTAGTGGTATGCATCGCGAGAAGATAAAAGACACCCCAGGTGCAAGAAAAATTGTTTTACTCTCGTCTTTACAAATAATATCATTCGATAACACGCTAGAGTAAAGAGTACATAGAAATTCAAAAGAGTAAAGCTTGATGTGTTGACGGCCGAGTTGGGGTGACTGGCTACTGGCGAATCATTCTCGTAGTCCAGATTGGAATATTCCCCCCAAGGTTTTCCTCCAACTCGTTTGAAATGTTATTCGTCATCTTCTAAACCGTCTCTAGGATGCCCAAAGAAATTCTCTTCTCTCGGGCATATATTGAGTCTATGACCTGGAAGGGTCAATAATATCATTTCCCACCTTCAATTCGAGGTACTCGAAAAGGCTTCGAAGGCTAGGGTTGTATTGGAAATAGTCCAAAGTAGTGACGAGAGTCGCCAAAGGCAAATTAGAAGACTTGCCAGAAAAGAAATTGGGAAAGATGTAAGAGTAACTAGAGAAGGCAGATTTGATCTAAGACATGAGCCAAAAACTCCTTTTGAGGAATACAGTCATGCCCCAGGAATAAATATTAAGAGCTTTGGGAACTCGTATAGTGATGTCAAAAGACCAAAGGATAACAACTCTCTGAAGAGAGATGGAATAGAAAATGGATCTAATGTGGAAATGTATGTGGGGACATCTTTAGGTAAGAGAAGAAGAGACAGTAGCTACTGGTCTTCAATGCAAGATAAAATGGAATGTTATTTTGGCATAGATGACCGTTGTGGAGATGACATTGACATCGACTGCCCAGGGAACTGGTTTAAGTCATGGAGAATGGCTAAAGATGGACAACCATACTTCACCAATTGTTATGACATAATACCAAGGGAATCCCTGGGATAGGGTAAGCAGAGCCACTGATGATGGAAGGAAAGATAAGTGCTCTTGACACAATGATTTTAGGTTGACAACATCTTTTCTCATCTTTGATTTAAGACACTCGTAGGAGTCTAGAAAATCAAGTTCAAATGAGCAAGGATCTAAGGCATTAGTGAGAGTCGTTGTGGGAAAATGCATCATCTCGAGATAAGACCTGCTGAGGTATTTCGAACCCAAAGAAGTCCTTCTTAGCTCAAGCTTAAGTCTGAATATGGCAAAATCATCGACGTAATCTTCCCTGCACCTGAAAGCCACTCTTTAAAGAGGCTAGTGCCCCTGAGCACTCAAAATCTAATCTATCTCTGCTTATATCCTGGGCCATAACCAAAATCATATTTCTAGCTTATGAGCCATTGGGCTATTTTCTTAACATTGCATTGCCGATAAGGCCTGAGTTTTCTCGAATCCCCTCTTACCATGCCTTAGATGTGTGTTAGTATTCTTCCCTTGAGGGGATGATTCCTTATTTTAGGTGCCTCAAGTTGCGCCTTCGTATCTTCTGCCACCCACTCGGCGTAGTGGGTTGTGTCTCTTGCATGGTGTCGAGCCTTACCCAAGTAAATGATCTCATTTTAGTGTCGGTATGAGGTCGTGAATCTTTAGAGAGTCATTTTTTCCATCAGGGCAGGTGGACGCAAGAGTGTTATTAGTCTTTCCAATGACTTGATAGTCAAAGGAAAGGCTGGGGGTAATTGTTGTGCCATTGAATTCCCGAGCGTTCACCGGAGGGCATTTTGGTCATTAGACGCCTAGGGGTATTTCAGTCATTGGACCTAGGCAAGCAAACCCCAAGATTAGTATCTGTTGGAAATGTATGCCCTAAAGACACGTTTTATTCAATTTATGGTAATGATGTTTTCTTTTAGTCAGTTAATTGTTGGAAAAGTGTCCATGCTATTAAGTAAGTGATTCATGTGATGGGTCGTTCTTCATAGTTAGGCATGAATCATGGGTACTTAATATGCAAGAAAAAAATTACTCTTGATCTTTTGATAGAACTGGGCATTCTATCATGATAAGATCATTGTGCAATAGATCCTAATGGAGGATGGCTTGCCTTAGCTAGTAAACAGTCCGTTTACTCTAATTGTACAAGCGCATTTGGAATGCGTAGAGTGGACCTGTGATAGAAGCTAATGACAAAGTACTAATTATCATGGAGCTAGTCTATCACTGCTACTACGTGGACGAGTACTCTAATACTTGAGTATTAGTTGGTGGTCTGGTGAACCTAGAGTTATATTCTTAGATTCACTGTAGGTGAGGTCTATCAAAGATTAGCAACCTTGTGAGTTGGGAGTGTGGTTTTCTAATTAGCTAAGACAGACTAATACAAGATAGTTTCTGTGATTCACCCCCTTGTGATTGTCCAAGAATAATCTAATAATCCAGGGCCCTGGGAACGTGACTTAAGAATGTGTGCTTCTGGGTAGCTCCCAGTGATAAGCAAGTACATTCGAGTAGTCACGGATTATTGGACTAGTGATCTAAGGATGGTAGAAATCATTTAGAGAGGTGTTAGTACATTATTCCTTTCTAAATGATGGGTGTTACACAGAGGGGTATTTTCGTCATTACACTAGTAGGTCAAAGACATCGCATATGCAAAATTATTCGTGGGGTCAGTGTTACCATATGGTGATAGTTGGAACACTTAGAATGACAAAATATAGCTACTGGGTAGCAGGGATATTTTGGTCATTTTAGCAGCCATGAATAATTTGTCTTTTGGTCCCCAGGGTAGCTCGATGTAACTCATGTATTTTTTGATACATTTTGGCTTGTTGGGTAAATTACATTGAGAGAGAATTATTTAATAGTTCATTGGGTTTTAATTAATTAATTGGGCTAACCCAATTAGAGAATTAATTAAAAATGGATTTGGCCCACTAGGGTTTGGCCCACTAGGGTTTTTAACCCTTGGGTGCTCCCTATATATATTCTCTCTCTAGTTGTTATAAACCCTAATTCTGATTTTCTCTTCTTCACTAAGAGAGGCCACAAGTTCAAGTCATATCTTGGAAGATCGAGAGATCTGATGCGAAGGAGCCGAAGGATCGCAGGACAGCCATCGTCTCCACAATGTGAAGAAGCTGTCGCCCCTCCTCCTCCTGTCGCCCCATTCCGTCCGGTAATCCATAGGAAAAGTAAGTCTCCTAGACTCAAATCAATACGAGGATAGTTTTGATGCCTAAAACGCTTCCGTTGCATGCTTTGATCCTCGTTATCGGTCCTTCAGTATCGTGCCATGACGTGTTTCCCAAGAAGAAATAGTGGTAATGGTCGTTAGGTGAATATCCAAACTTAAGAGGGAGAAAATGTAATAAAATAGTAATCCAAATGTGTAATAAAGGAAAAACGCAAGGAGTATAAAAGGGGAAGAAGACAAAAACAAGGGGCACTATTCATCTCCATCTCTCTCCCTCCTGCGGGCTCTCTCTCTCGCCGGCTTTCTGCCTTTCTCTTTCTGAGAGAGATTTTCCTCTCTCGAATAGGCTTTTTCCCTCTCAGAGAGGTTTTTTCTTTCTCTTCGAGAGGTGGCCATGTTTTCTCTCGAAGAAGGCGTCGTCCCTCGATCCCAACCGTTCTCCGTCTCTCTCTTTCTCTCGGCATAATAAGCTATCTCCCTCTCGGAGAGGAGTTATTTTCTTTCATTGGCTGCGCTTTCTCTCTTAGAGAGAGCAACACCCTCGGCGACTTTCCTCGGAGAGCAACCTGGCTCTCGGTAGCCATGGCGAGTTTCTCTTTCGGTAAGACCCTCACTGCTGCAGCTCTCTCCTCCTCTCCCTCTCAGAAGCTCCTTTCTCCACAGCACCCCTCGACAAGGAACAACATGCCCCTTGGCCATGGCTGCAGCCCTTTCGGTGGCTCTCAACAAAGTGGTCCGTGGGGAAAGCTTCTCTTGGCAAGGCAAAACCCCCCCGGTAGCGATGGCTTCTCTCAGGAAAGCTTCTTCCTGAGAGCTCTCAGCGACAATCATCTTCTCTCGGGAAGAAGCCTTCCCGAGGGGCTACTATCTCTCCCTCTCTGTTTCTCCCCTGCAACCATAATGTATATATGAATGTATATGTATGTACAGAAGGAGATGGGCTTATATAATATGTATGTCTCGTATCCTCACGCGATGGCCAGAAATGTGGTGTTATGGATTGAGATGGGCTTATATAATATGCTAAGGTTGATGTATAATGTGTAAGGTGTGCGTATGTATGTATATGTGGACTTGCGGCTTTGGCCAGGAGCATGGTCATGAGGCAATGTATATGATGTTAGATGATATATATAATATTCACATTATCTCACGTGGAATGCCTATAGAATATAACACGATATGTTTATGATCATGGAATGCGATGTGTCCTTTAAGGAAATAGTGGATAAGTATGTCTCACCCCGAGATACCTCCCACCAAGCTCGAAGTTGCGCTCGGGCAGGTCCTTTAGGGGTCGAGACCCTGCTTCGGCAGTCTGCTGTGAGGCCCACCTTCTCCCTGAGATCCCTCTAGGCTGACCGGCCCTCCGGGAGGATTCCTCGTAAGCCCATCTGAATGCTACTAATGTACAGGTTCACCCCCTGTTTCGTGTAACGGTACCGTGGTCAACCCTCTTTGACCGAGTAAGGTATAATTGTTCTCCCCTAATGATACTAACTTAAGCACGGAAGGCATACGCGGGTAAGAAATCCCCATGTACCTTTTAACTTGTTCCTGTGAGTTTAGATATGTCCTTAGCATACAGAAGGCCACTTTTGGGAGTTCCCTATCAAAGATGCCCCTAAGAGATCATCTATGATCCCGATCAGGGCATAGAGAATCGAAGCCACCCAACACCTATCTCCACCAACAGGCACCTACCAGCTGTCAACTTCATTCTACCTCGACTCCAACTTTCTCTCCCTACAAATTCTATTGTCGTGGTTTTTTATAGCCACTACACTTCCTAATTTTTGTTGCCTTCTCTATTGTGACTTCTATATGTGACTCAATACATGTATTTATACTAATTAAACCACTTGCGTACATCTTCTTCAATCTTCATCCTTATCTTCGTCTTCAAATTCCACCCCCACCTGTGAATGATCTGTTGGTTAATTAGATTTGCCTCATCACTTCCTGATTTGATGGTTAATTAGATTTGCCAAGTAGGATGAGGTGGTATTTGAAGATGAAGATTGGATAATATTTTGTGATATCATTACATTAGATGGGATTTGTCTTATCATCAAACTCTTTTTATATATTCATAAATTCTTTTATTTTTTCATAAAAAATGGGCAAACTTTAAAATCTCATTCATAAAGTATTTGTATACTGATAATTTGATATATATATATATATATATATAAAAGATAGTGTTGATTGTTGATCACCTATTTTACATGCATCATTATATCATTAGGACAAACTAATAATATATATTGATAAAAAAAGAAGATATCTATGTTATTTTAATATAATGTAATATTATAAAACTATATCAAATATTCTCTCGTCAACAATAATTTAAACACCAAAAAATGACAGAATTATAAAATATGTATTGATGGTCAAAAGTGGTGTTATAATATACTTTACGCATAGGATGCTTGATGATCCTTTTACAAAGCCTATCACTAGAGATTCCTATAAAATCATGCTAGATCTCTAGGTTTACATTTACTTAAATTGTAATTCATTTATTTATTGGTATATGTGACTTTTCATTTATTTAATAACATGAAATAATGTAAAACTTTTTTCCGTTGTGTTTGAACTAAAAGAATCAAGAGCTAGGATAAGTATGTCAACCACACAAGGATCGGTTCCCTCACACGAATGATCGATGCTTTTTGGAATTCTTGACTATATTATGAAGTAATGGGTAAGTAAATACTACTTTGGTATGTTTCCTATAATTGTGGACAAACTCAACTCATGGAACATTTCTAGGAGAGTGATTGATCCAAAATGGACTAATATGAGTACAAGAGGAAGACTTAATCGTTCTCATGAATATATATGTATTCTTTGGCCAGACAATTGTAATATCTTTGTAATATTTGAACAATTGTTAATACGTATATATGAAATAATAATTTTTCATAAAGCGAATGAGATAATGTTAAGTCGAGATACAGTGATATGTTTCATCAGATTGGAACTAAAGACTCATTGTTGAATATTTTTCTCCTATTTTTTCTCAATTATATCTTGTAAATCGCACAACCCATTTTATTGTATGAAACTCTACTTTGATAAGAGAGGTTATACTCATACTTTGGGTTTTGACTGACTATCATGCTCGAGTGAAAAATGTAAATAAATATCATAATTAATATTCAAAAGTGATCAAAATGAGTCAATTTGATCAATATTAAAACAAGATGAAATGAATGTCATCCTAAAATAAAATTATCTCTAGGTGAGAGATAATTTGATCCTTAAATGAAATTAAATAATTTTGAAATTTGAATTTCAATTGATCTTCATCTCCTAAACCTTATCAGATAAAGTTTTCTCCTCTATAAATAGAAATCCTATCAAAGGTTTGGAATACATAAAAATTCACTAAGCATCATATATTGTGAATGTTTTTATCAAAAAACTAGATATTTAGATTATGGCTAAAGTGCACATTTCAACGTGTAATTGTGCACCTAACATGAAAGTCCAAGAAGGCACCTACGATGACAAATTTAAAATATTAGAAATTTTTTTCTGCTAATCAAGTATTTATCTTTGTGATATTTGTAATTTATACATAAAATAAATAACATTTTGCAATATACGAACTAACAAAAAATCGTACAAATTTCACGATCATGTTTATGTTTATGTTTAATGTTCATGAAATGTAGAAATTTCCAATTACAAAAGAGACACAACCTCATCAAAGCCATCGACCAAACAATTGTAACCATATCCGATGGAAAATGAGCCCCATTTTTCACAAGAAAAAGGGCGATCTTGCCAAAAAAGGTACCGTACGTTGAATAGATTAGATCAAAGAGGAGAGGGAACTGCAAGGACGTGAAAATATAGATTGGAACACTAGCTACTTCTGCTGTAGGAATTAATATCTTTTCCTTGTGTTTGCCCACCACAAGAGAGAGGACAGCAGTAAAGGCTATCATCATGGTTGTTTTTTTTTTCTGTAAATAAGAGATGTATAAAACAAAAAAAGGCCAAAAGGCTACAAACCAAGGCCAGGGCATACCCCGGACCACCAAAAAACTAGAGGCGACCACACATCAACGATCACCCTCTAGGCCAGAAAAAGGAAAAAATAAAGAAGAATGTAAAAAGATGAGGGAAAGATAACATATGTACAGTATAAATAGTTTGGCCAGAAAAGAGACGTAACCATCTCGAAATGGCAAAGCAACAAAAAAGATTTCTGACAGTGCAACGACTGGTAGGCCAACAGACCCAGTTGAGCTGGGCATAAAAGAAGCAAGAGCACAGGAGGGCTGGCACCATAGATGAGGTGCCATGGACACAGCATCCTGCCTCCAAAGCAAAGCATCTCAGCGGGGAGGAGAGGTCTGGTCTCTCGAAAGCCTCCAAACGTGGCGAAGAGCATGACTCTGAAGGGATGACCTGAAGCGAATAGTCGTCAGTCGAGCCCACACAGCACACTGAATCGAATGAGCCAGCTGAGAGGCTGATCTCTCCTGATCATGAAAACACCTGTTGTTGCGCTCCCTCCAGATGAAATAAACCATAGCATGAAGCACTAATCTGTTACCCATCTGTCATGGACTCTTACCGCTCCATCTAGCTGTAGCCCAAAGAACTCCAATGTCCCATCTGCACCAATGCCAGCTGAATTTCTTCGATCTATGAAAAAAGGACAACACCTTATGCGAGTAGCTACACCAGAAGAAAAGATGGCTATGTCTGTCAGCATCCGCCCTGTAAAGGAAACATCTATTCGGGAAAGACAAAAATAGGTTAACACGATCAAGAGTAAATAAACGTTCCCGAATTGCAAGCCAAAAGATAAACGAGTGGGCAGGGATACTAACAGAAGACCAAACCAAACGATACCAAGGAACCTAGGAGCGTTGAGCTTGGATTGCCTGGAAGGCAGTCCTAACTGAGAATAGCCCATTTGCGGCTGGCAGCCAAAAAGGCTCGTCATGACGGCCAAGGCTAGGCAGCCTAGGAAGGTGGCTCCCATAGAAATCAGGGGATATAGAACTAAGGGTCTCCATCTGAGACCAGATACCATCCTTAATAAAATCTGAAACCTTAGCCAAGATAGGGATGCCTAATTGACGAGGTAACTGGCGAAGGAAGCGATCAATAAGCACATCCAACGGGTGCCACTAATCATACCAAAAGAACGTGTTACAGCCATCCCCTATCCTCTGCCCAAAAAAAGGCTTCAAGATTCCCCGTAATAAGTGTAGCTTCCTCCAATACCACGGGCAGGCATACAGAATCTTAAGAAGCCAAAAACAAGTTCCTCTTACCCGATAAGTGTGCACCCACTGCACCTATAAGGACTCTCTATCCTCAATCAGCAGGCGCCACACAAGCTTGGCAACCAAGGATTGATTCCACACATAGAGAGGCTTAAGACCGAGGCCACCCTATCTCTTCGGGCAGCAAATATCACGCCAAGCAACTTTCACTTTATAGGAGTCTGCCTCATTACCACTCCAGAGGAAGTTACGAATAAGTTGTTCAATTTCATTAATCATCATCTTCGGGAGGATAAACACCGATGCCCAGTACACATAAATAGTGGAAAGGACCGATTGCGCTAGCTACAATTGACCCCCAAAAGAAAGAGCCTTGTTACGCCATGCACAAATTTTGTTTCTCACTTTATCAATAACGGGCTGACAGTTTCCATAGGAGAGCTTAGAAGAGAGCAGAGGGACCCCCAAATATTGCATAGGCAGACTCCCTCTACGGAACCCAGATGCATTATAAATAGCTTCACGAAGGGTAAGGTCCTTGTATGAGACGAAACAATCACTCTTGGAAGGATTGGAGACTAGGCCCGACAAAGATGAAAAACGCTCCAAACATGACTTCAAGATGCTAACCGAGGAGGGGTCACCATGAGAGAATAAGAGCAAATCGTCTGCAAATATGAGTATCACCAGCCTAGTCTGCTCACATTTCCAGTGGTATTGGAAATCTGAAGTCCTCGAGTGGTGCTTGACAATACCTTGCAAGACTTGCATAACTAGAACAAAGAGGTAAGGGGATAGGGGATCCCCTTGCCTCAACCCCCTTCCCCTAGGGAAGAAACCATTTAACTGACCATTGATCTTAACCAAATAATGGGGGGTCGAGATGCACTCTCAAATCCAGTCATAAAATTGAGGAGGAAAATTCATCAACTGAAGGGTCATCAGGAGAAAGTCCCACTCAATAGTATCATAGGCCTTAGCCAGATCGACTTTCATAGCACAACAGCGGGCCCCTGGTGAAGATAGTATTAAAAACCAACTCTTAGGCGAGCAGAACATTATCCCCAATCGAACGCCCAGGTACAAAGGCCACTTGAGACACATCCACCAAACTAGAGAGCACCGACTTAATCCTATTAGCCAAGAATTTGGTAATGACTTTATACAGGATATTACAACAAGAAATTGGCCTAAACTGGGATGGGGTCTTAGGGTGAGCCACCTTGGGAATGAGACTAATAATGGTTGCGTTGACTTAGCCCAGGAGGCGACCGAAGGTGAAAAAGCTTTGAATGTCCCTCACCACGTCTGCACCCACGATATCCCAAAACTTTTTGAAAAACTTGGCTGTGAATCCATCCGACCCAGGAGCTTTATCATCGCCCATACTGAAGAGGGCAGCCTTAACCTCCTCGGCAGAAACCTCAGCAATAAGCCTAGCCCCTTGGTCTTGCTCCAAACACTTGTCAATGAAGGGGGCCACATCAAAAGGGTTAATGGGAGAGTTTCGAGAACTTTGCCCATGGAGATTATGGAAGTAGGACACCAGAACGTCCGCAACCTCCTCTTTGGATTCTGTGAGGGTGCCATCTTCTCTCAGGAGGTTCATAATACGGTGATTATTACGCCTAGCAAGCATGGATTGGAAGAAGTATCGAGAGCATCTATCTCCCTCAGCTGACCACCTAATCCGAGCATGAAGGCAAAAGTGGTTAGACTCTTGCGCAAGGGCAACTAGAAGGTCCCTGTTCAACTCAAGCTCCTGGTGGTGAAAGACAGGGTCATGGGGATTATCCTACAACCGATGTTAGATACTAAGAAGATGATTCCTAAGGGATGAGACCAGGTCAGAAACATGGCCCCTAGACCTATTAAGAGTCTTCATAGCATTCTTGACAGCTTTGAGCTTTTGAACAACCTGAAACATGGGAACTCCAGGGATTTGCCTAATCTAACTACCTTCCACCCTATCCAAAAAGAGAGGGTGATCAACAAGATGGTTAAGGAACCTAAAAGGGGTACCCTTATGCTGAAGATCTCCTGACAAAGCCACCACAATAGGGCTGTGGTCAGAAATCCCTGGCTGAAGAAAAAGAGTCTTACTATCCGGATAATGGGCAAGCCAATCATCATTGACCAAGGCTCTATCAAGCTTCCTAAGGATACACTCTTCACCAAGCATCTTATTGGTTCACGTCAACTTAAGGCCACTATAAGCCAAATCCTAAAGCGAGGCAGAAGAAAGAAAATCGTTAAACCTACGCATACCCAGGGAGAAAGATGTGTTGCCACCCCTCATCTCAAAACAATTGCGGCACACATTGAAATCCCCCAAAAGGAGCCAAGGGTCAGATACCCCAATAACTATGAGGGAATTCCATAATCTGGTTTGGTCCACCTCTGCATTTCTGGCATAAATACAAGACATGACGAAAGGGATGGGGATCTCAGAGCTCATCACTTTGGCATGGATAGCCTGGTCCGACTTGAATAAAGTCCGCACACTCAAGGCATTCGAGTCATAGCCTATCCAGATACGACCCCCATCACAGGTATCATAGTTGAAGTCCTAATTCCAAAAGGGCATAACATTGTGAGAGACATCAGCAGCACGCCTCTCTTGGACTCTAGTTTCTAAAAGAGCGACAAATGCCAACTTTTGAGACGAGATAAAAGACCACACCTCAAATTGCTTAGGGGGCTTGATTCAGACCCCTTACATTCCATGTAGTAATCTATATCATTGACATTCTTGGGGAGTCGGGTCCAAGCTCACGAACCCTAATGTATGCTCTCCATGCTCACGTATCTTCTTCTTATCCCTCTTAGCCTGAGCTCTGGTCTTGGATCGATGCCCATCAGAACTAATGCTCCCAGCTCGCTCAGGTTCTAAAATCTGTTCCTCACTACCTTCACGCTCACTCGAATTTCCTCGACCACTTCCTTCCGTTGCCTATCCATCTGACTCCATAGGGGAGGGAACATCCTTATCTTCTTCAACAAGAGCATAGAATTGGTTTTTTATTTGAGCCTCGACATCCTTAGGGTCATAGGGACTATAACGGTATGGAACTCAAGACACTCTGCCATGGTCATAGAGGCATAGTTAGGAGCATTCGGCCTAGACGATGAGCTTACTTCCTTACCCTTATCTTGAGCCTTTCCATTCCTATTTTGAACTCTAGTGAAGCCATCTCCCTCATCGACTTTCTTACTACCTTCAACATTATCAGGGTCAGGTCTAGGTTTTTTTGGGCACCGGGAGTCTGGGTGACCAAATACCTCACAGTGAGAGCACATCGATGGGATCCACTGATATTCAATCGGGAGCCTAGAAATACGACGTTCACCTGTGGCTTCGTCATAGCCCTGATCTATATCAATATACTTGGGAAATTTAGAGCAAACATTAACATCAACACACACCCTAGCAAAACCTAATCTTGATCTATCCTCGGTCATAGGGTCAGCATACAACGGTCTTCCTATTTGACTTGCCATTATAGAGATTCCTTTTAATGACCAGCCTTCTAAGGGCAGGTTATGAATCTTAATCCACAAAGGGATAGAAGAGTGGGAGTCCTTAGCTAAGTTCATTCAGGGTTCCCAACATTTAATAATAAATGGGCGACCCGCAAAATGATATGAACCCTCATCGAGTACCTTTAACATACTCTCTTGGGAGTCAAATCGAAAGAAATAAAATCCACTATTATTTTAAAGGACCTCTATAAGACCGTGGTTTTGCCACAATCGCTTGGCAATATTTTGAACAATCGGGAATGGCAATCATTTTTCAATAAAATATCCAACCAATGTATTCATCCAATAATCAGTGCATTCATCGATAACATCACTAGGTAATTTAACAAGAGGGATTTCAGACTACGTCCCTGAGGGCGAAAAAAAATCCAATCGCGTGGGGGGTTTGATGGGCCCTAACATCCGCAACATTGGCCCATGATTTGTTCAGCTACAATAAAGGCTTGTTGTTGGGCCAAAATGGGCTAGCACCCTGCTGGGCTCATGCATGATTTCTACGGTATCTTGTTTTATGATAGGCCAATAAAACCCCTATTGGAATGTCTCTATGCCAGTGAAAGTGCTCCGGCATGGTTACTGCAGTAACCCATATGAACATCCTCCAACACGGTATGATAGTCAATGCCATCGACGCACCTCAGAAGCAGGGCTAAGAACCCCCTCCTATACAGTCTATCATCATAGACACAATATCATGCTGCTCGTGCTCGTAGTTGTCGTGCCTCCAGCTTATCTTCTGGCAGTTTCCTGTTTTGCAGATAATCCAGAATGGGATTCATCCGAGCTTTTGGACACCTCGATAGCTAGTGTTTTAGCTCGCTATTCTGTGCACGAGGTAGCTAAGAACTCCACAGGTATGGCTCCCAAGAACTCTGTATCTTGAGCAGTTGCTAGGCGGGCTAATGTATCGGCGTGAGAGTTCTGGGAGCGGGGAATCTAGCGCATTTCATACTTTTCGAAGGTGACTAAGAGTTTGTGTATCTTTTGTAAGTATGCTACCATTTTCATATCTCTGGCCTGATATTATCCCTTATCTGATTGACAACCAGCTGGGAGTCACTGAGGATTATCAAGGCCTCTGCTCGTACCTCTTTTGCCAAACAGAGTCCTATCAATAGGGCTTCGTACTTAGCTTCATTATTAGTGGCCAGAAATCCAAATCAGGCGCAGAGGATTTTGTGGCCCTCGGGGCTTATCAACATAACCCCAGCCCCTATTCCTTGCTCACTTGACGACCCGTCCACGTATAAGTCCCAAGATGGCCCTTCCGAGTTCTCAACTTCCTCATTAACTGACCCAATGAACTCAGCAATGAAGTCCGCCAGTGCTTGTCCTTTTATCGCCGTCCTTGGTTTGTGTAATACCCCATGTTCTATGAAGTTACTACGTAATTTCGATGAGTTTGGGATACCGAAAAATTAATTTCAGGTACCGAATCAACTGTAGGGAATGTCTCGGAGTGAAATTTCCTAAAGAAAATTATATGGTCTTGACGACCGTTTCAAAATAAGATTTATGGTATCGAAAGAAATTGAATCGGGAACAGTTTTCGATACAGCTATTAATTAGGCTGTAAAACTGAATCGTTGTAGGAGACTCCCGAAAAATCAACGAAAACCTGAGGGAGCTCCAGTTTTTTTTAATGAGCAACCCTTCAGTGGTTTCGAGATGAAACAAAGGTCTAAAGAGTACGCAAGGGCAAAATCGTCCTTTTCAACTAAAGATTTGGATTATTAATTGTAAATTTTTGGTATTTAAAATGCAAATTTAATCGATGTTTGAGGGCATGATTGTAATAAGAAAGTTACCTAAGTGATATTAGATGAATTATGAGAATTAAAGTGTAATTTCTCTTATATGATTAGTGTATTATTTAATAGTTATATAAATATATATATATATGCATCATGCATGTGTGCAAGCTGGCTTCGCGAAGTTTCTGTTAAGCTTTAATGGCCGAGAATTTGGCCGCAAAATGGGGAGATTATGGCAGCGTGAATTGAGGAAAGAATCTGTAAGAAGTATGGAGTGAGTAATGAAGCAATAAATAGGATGTACAATGGAGTTGCGGCCAAGGCAGTGGAGGCTATAAATTGGGATGCATCTTGGCCGATTGAGAAGCAACAAGGAAGATCAGAATGAGAGTGGTGGTCGAGAGCATCAAAGCAAGAGAGAGAGAGAGAGAGAGAGAGATAGATAGATAGAGAGTGAGAGTGAGAGAGCTGAAAGAATGAGGGTCGCGGCCATGGCAGCCACGATAGTGAGGTGGGCATCGCGGTAGCGCGAGAAAGCTCGAGCAGAGCAGCAGCGAGTGGAGCAGGGGCAGTGGTCGCGGTGATGTTTGCAATGCGATGACGACTGAAGGGCTTCGTGGAGGCTCGCGAAGCAGCCGCAAGCAAGCAAAGCCACGGCCATGGCAGCCATGGCCGTGAAGCTCCAGCAAGCCGTCGCGAAGCAGGGGACGACCGTGGTGGCTGCAACTGCGCGGGGTGGTGCCGGACAGTAGCAGGTGCGCAGTGGAGACGGTAGTGCACGGCGGTAAGGCCAGAAGGCGGTGTTGGCTGCGAGGTAGCCGTGTGCAGGAGGCACATTATGCGCATGACAGTGGCGGGAGTTGCAGGCGGAAGGGAAGAAAAAGAAGAAGAAGAAGAAAATAAGGAAGGAGAAGAAGAAAAGAAGAAAGAAGACGAAGAAAGAAAGAAAGAAGAAATAAGGAGTTACAGGCACAGGAACAGGGGAGGCGCAAGGAAGAAGATGAAGTAGAGGGAAAAGAAAAGAAAAAAAAAAGAAAAAGAAAAAGGAAAAGAGGAAAAAAAGAAATAAAAAAAGAAGAAATAAAGAAGAAAAAAAATAGGAAAATGATGGTAAAAATCCTAAAAAATCTCGAAAAAGTAGGAAATTATATTTCAATGATATCCCGGAGATTTTGGTGAGAAAAACAGCCCAGGTACGCGTTTCAAGGATAGGACACCCATACCGAAGAAATCGAGATGCTAAGTTAAGGTGAGTAAAATTCCTTAGAAAATTTCAAAAATTCAAGAATATTATTTTATGAATTATCGTAGTGAAATATTTGAGAAAATATTTTTAGAAATATTTAATTTGGAATTATTAAGGAAAAATAGGAAGAAATAGAGAGAAAATTATAGAAAATTCCAGAAATTATGGAAAAATAGGTTTTAATGTTTATTCAAATAATTATGGTGATTAGGATACTTTGAGGCTGAAGTTGAAGAGACTCGTGCAAATTTTGAGGTTGGCACGCAAATCGAGGCGATGCACGAATTTCGAGATAAGCACGAATATCGAGATAGCTTGATAAGCTTGAGAAGTTAAGTGATACTTTCTCGAAAATGTTTTCATCATATTGACATGCCTTGATATATGTCCATCACGTAGACTGCATACATGACTATGAAATGCATAAATACACGTTGATATCATCGATCATACGCATATGAGGCCGTAGGGAGTACGAACTAGCACCGTTGCCTTACCAAGGGTGCACCCATACACCCCGACTTCGAAAGAGGTGGCCGCTAAAATGGTAGGTAGCATGAGGGGTGCAGTTGACACCTACGATGAAAGACATTGCATACACTCATGACATAACATTATGTATCCTTACTTAGATGGTTCATCATCTAACTTGGGTTCGCCCCTGGAATATTCAACGTTCCAATCGGGACTTGCAGAGATGATTCCGAGATTGGTGATGTGTAGTGACGCGAGACGTCAAGAAGCGAGTAAATGTACCTTGTTGTAATATGAGTAGTTTAAGAATTATATACATTATATTTATCGTCAGACGCTTATGAATTAACTTTGTAATGAATGTCATGTCCGGTTATTATTATATGCATTACTATGAGCAGGTTCGATTCAGCTTCCGCTTTGTATTTATTTTCTAGTGTAGATATCTCGCACTAGATAAGGTCTTAGAGAATTTCGGGATAATGTAATGATAAAAAAAAAATAGACCAAATTTCCTAAGGCATAACACGCCCTGAAGAAGTGGGTTCTTACAGTTGGTATCAGAGCTTAAGGTTATTGGAAGCCCTAAGTGACTCGGATGTAGTTGATATCAGAGTTAAATCCTAATGGGAGATTAGGAAATAACAATTTAGAGACTTAAGAGGATCCGATATTGATAGAATCAGTTAGTAGGAACCCCAAGTGAAGGCTTAGGGAAAAGAGACAATGGTTCGTAAGACGAAATCCCTATTTAGGAAATTCAGGGATTGTCGGTTGAAGGCTTAGAGGTTACTGGATTTCAGTGTTGAGTAGTGGAAGTACATGTCTAGGCAAGTTTTGGCTAAGGAAAGACTTGGTATTTAAGTGTGTCCATTTGTGACCCACCTCTCTTTCCTAGGAACTTACCTGGTGTACTATTCACATACAGACACTATTCCAGTATATGATTACTATTCTTGGTGAATAGTAAAAGCCTGATGGAAGCTAATACAATGATCTAGCTATTGAAGTTAGGATCTGATGATACAATTTGAGTGTATGGTTGACTCGGTAACCATGATTATAGATTCAAGAGACTTAGAGACTGTTGATTTGAGGTCATTAGTCAAAATCATTGCGATAAATGATAGGATAGCTGGTAGTTATAAAAAATGATTGAGTCATGGATGATTAGTCTAATAGGGCATGACCTAGTTAAAAGTTAGGATCAAATGATAAGTATTTCAAGGATCATTTAATATCTCAGAAATAGGATGTGTAGATAAGAGATCCAATGGATTAAGTCAAGCGAGAGGCCAAAGATGGTCAAATGATAGCATATGAGTTGTGTCAATTGATGAGCTGGCAGTGGTGTAACCGATGAGACAAGCAGAGACGGGATAAGGAACTCTAGCAGCGTGATGACACTACTAGTTCGGTGTTTGCAGTGACAAATCTAGATCTAGGGACCCACGTACAGATAGTTAATAGATGGCTTACGATCAGGTATGAGAAGCCAGTCAATCGAAGCATCATAGTAGACTACCTGGGAGACGGTTAGATTCTGAAGATTTGGGATAGCCCAGTAGGGTCTGTATCTTGTATGAGTCTAAGTCCCAATGATCTAGGGTGCGAAGCGTGCCACTAACTAAGGCTAAAAGAGGCCGGAAGCCTAGGGAATCAACCCGAAATGAAATAGATTGAGTATGGACTGAGTAAAGAATTATATCAGGGTTCGCAGTCATCTTGGGAGTGGGTAACATGACGAACAGAACAAGGCTCAAGGAATAGAATACCTTGGTATCTAGTATGACAATAGGGTCATGAATGGTCATGTGTCGATAGTCAACTGGATCTAAAGATCGAAATGCGAGAATCTTCTGGTAAATGAGATTATAGCCAATGAATAGTGAGATAGCAACATCGGTTCGAGTAGAGTTCAAGTATCAAAAAAAAAAAAATCAAAGAGTTGCTTAATAGGTCGTATTGACCCTAAAGGAATGATAAAGAGACCTAGCCAACAGAGGTTGTGACTACGGTTCGATGTGCCAAGTATTCGAAAGTCTGTAAGAGAAGACTCGCGAATAAATTATGCCTTGTGCATCAGTATGTGGACCTAAATCGTTATTGAGGTTTAAAGTATCATTTGGTAAAGAGTTCTTGCAAATTTAAGGTTCGGTTGTTTTTAATAATTGGAACCAGGTAACATGATTTGAATAGAAATCTTCTAAGATGAATCGATTTCAGATTTTTGAGGAATTTTCCTAAGGATCGAGTACCATGGGAGACGTAAGTACCTACCCACTCCAGTTAGCGAGATGGTTTCAGATAGATGTCTTTAAGAATCTTTGGTGTTCTTGAGGGAGATAGGTAATGGCAAATGTGCCAGGATGTCAGATTACAGTAAAAAATGTCGCGTTCTTAATAAATCAAAATTTATTGGAGGTCTAGAATTTTCGATTTTGAAGAATAAAAGTCCTATTAGGCTAGAATAGCCCTGGTGGGCAAATCGAGGATGTGTAGCTGGGCGATGATTAAGATGATGTCAGTGAAAAAAAAATATTATTATTATTGGGACTGTTTCTTAAATGATAAGTCTAAATTAGCTAATGATGCCTTGAGATTACTGGATACTGAGCTATGTGTGGACTAAGAGGCTAGAATAGTACGAATAAATAGCACTATTGTCAAGGCTATTAGACATTAAAGTGAGGGAAAATGTCTAGAGATCGCGAGTCAGCAAGTGAACTTGTGCTACGGTTGATTGAGAGTCAAAAGAATCGATGGTCAGATACGAGAAAAGTAATCAGATGATTCTCGTACGATGAAGAATGGTTGGCATGAGATGGTGTCTTAAGGATAAAGCTAAACTAATGTTAGTTGATATGAGATGTTATTACTCGAGGATTAGTTCAAGAAAAATTGAGGATTGAATGGTTAACCTAATGGTATAACATGTTATTTGAGGAACACTTCGAAAAGTGCGAGGAGTTATTTAAGTTATAGGTATATGGACGAATAGGTATTAGTTTGGCAACTAAGAAACAAATGAGCAAGCAATGCAAGGATATTAATATTGCTAGATTTGAAAGACATCGTTAGATTTCGATTGATATTAGAAGTTAAGTTGTGGAAGGAAGTTTTGGAGACATATAGAATCTATTAATAAAGATTTCTTGAGGAAATAGTTACATAAAGATGATTGCGGTCAATTGGCAAAAACTTGAGGTTATATCTCGTGATGAGTATTTACGAGAATAAGGAAACAACAGTTATAAGAAACTTCGAATAGGTTGGCTCAGGTAATGATCAAGCAATAATTAAGTTTATGATGACTTAAGGTGAGGCATAGGTAGTTTCGAGGACAAAAATCATTCGAGCACATATGATAAACAAGATGATATGGTAGAACCAGTGACTTGTTATGACAGTCCGGAAGCGTGTGAAACAATCTCGTGATGACAAGATATATATGTGATGGATTCAAAGATACAGTAATTTTTCGGGGATCAATTCAATAAAAGTCAAGATGTATCGAGATTAAGGATTGTTGTGCTAAGGTTGGAAGATTATCAAAGCATGATTGATTAGTTCAAGAAAATTGATGTCGCAAAAAATCGGTAATAGAGAAGTGATAAGAATAAGGATATCGATTAGATGACTCAATGAAAAGCAAATTGAAAATTATATGAGAACCGTGGGCTCATTATAATGATGTGGGTACCGGCTAGAATGGGAGTCTAGGTTAAGGCTCATGGCCCAAGAACTAAGTTATGCGATTATGGTTTTTGGAAAGAGAAAATTTGAAAGGTATGCATGGTTGCCAAGTGTACTTGTCTATGGGTTGATGGGTATGGTCAGTCTAAGGGTTGGGATTTTGATATGTGCATTGGTATTCACGAGTTTCGAGTGGGATCTTCTTTATTTGATCAATCAGGTGTTGATTCCGATAATGAAATTTTGAGATTTAGGATATGTAAAAATTTCGAGGACAAAATTTTTGTAAGGAGGAGAGAATGTAATACCCCATGTTCGTATGAAGTTGCTGCGTAATTTCGATGAGTTTAGGATATCGAAAAATTAATTTCAGGTACCAAATCAACTGTAGGGAATGACTCGGAGTGAAATTGTCTAAAGAAAATTATATGGTTTTGATGAGCGTTCTGAAATAAGATTTATGGTATCGAAAGAAATTGAATCGGGAACAGTTTTCGGTACAGCTAAAATACAACTATTAATTAGGCTGTAAAACCGAATCGTTGTAAGAGACTCCCAAAAAATCAATGGAAACCTGATGGGGCTCCGGTTTTTCGTAATAAGCAACCCTTCAGTGGTTTCGAGATGAAACAAAGGTCCCGAGAGTACGCAAGGGCGAAATTGTCCTTTTCAACTAAAGATTTGGATTATTAATTGTAAATTTTTGGTATTTAAAATGCAAATTTAATCGATGTTTGAGGGCATGATTGTAATAAGAAAGTTACCCAAGTGATATTAGATGAATTATGAGAATTAAAGTGTAATTTCTCTTATATGATTAGTGTATTATATAATAGTTATATAAATATATATATATATATGCATCATGCGTGTGTGCAAGCTAGCTTCGCGAAGCTTCTGTTAAGCTTTAATGGTCGAGAATTTGGCCGCAAAATGGGGAGATTATGGCAGCGTGAATTGAGGAAAGAATCTGTAAGAAGTATGTAATGAGTACTGAAGTAATTAGTAGGATGTACAATGGAGTAGCGGCCAAGGCAGTGAAGGCTATAAATTGGGATGCAAGGAAGATCAGAATGAGAGTGATGGCCGAGAGCATCAAAGCAAGAGAGAGAGTGAGAGTGAGAGAGCTGAAAGAATGAGGGTCGCGGCCATGGAAGCCGCGGCAGTGAGGTGGGCATCGCAGTGGTGCGAGGAAGCTCGAGCAGAGCATCAGCGAGCGAAGCAGGGGCAGTGGTCGCAGTGATGTTCGCAATGCAGTGATGAATGAAGGGCTTGGTGGAGGCTCGCGAAGCAGCCGCAAGCAAGCAAAGCCACGGCCATGGCAGCCATGGCCGTGAAGCTCCAGCAACCCGCCGCGAAGCAGGGGGCGACCGTGGTGGCTGCAGCTGCGCGTGGTGGTGTCGGACAGCAGCGGGTGCGCGGTGGAGACGGCGGTGCACGGCGGTAAGGCCAGAAGGCGGTGTTAGCTGAGAGGAAGCCGTGTACAGGAGGCGCATTGTGCGCATGGCAAGGGCGGGAGTTGCAGGCAGAAGGGAAGAAGAAGAAGAATAAGGAAGGAGAAGAAGAAAAGAAGAAAAAAGAAAGAAAGAGGAAATAAGGAGTTACAGGCGCGGGAACAGGGGAGGCGCAAGGAAGAAGATGAAGTGGAGGGAAAAGAAAAGTACAAAAAAAAGAAAAAGAAAAAGGAAAAGAGGAAAAAAGAAGAAATAAAGAAGAAAAAAAAATAGGAAAATGATGGTAAAAATCCTAGAAAATCCCGAAAAAGTAGGAAATTATATTTCGATGATATCCCGGAGATTTTGGTGAAAAAACAGCCCAGGTACGCGTTTCAAGGATAGGGCACGCATACCGAGGAAATTCGAGATGCTAAGTTAAGGTGAGTAAAATTCCTTAGAAAATTCCAAAAATTCAAGAATATTATTTTATGAATTATCGTAGTGAAATATTTGAGAAAATATTTTTAGAAATATTTAATTTGAAATTATTGAGGAAAAATAGGAAGAAATAGAGAGAAAATTATAGAAAATGCCAAAAATTATGAAAAAATAGGTTTTAATGTTTATTCAAATAATTATGGTGATTAGGATACTTTGAGGCTGAATTTAAAGAGACTCGTGCAAATTTTGAGGTTGGCACGCAAATCGAGACGATACACGAATTTCGAGACAAGCACGAATATCGAGATAGCTTGATAAGCTTGAGAAGGTAAGTGATACTTTCTCGAAAATGTTTTCATCATATTGACATGCCTTGATATATGTCCATCACGTAGACTGCATACATGACTATGAAATGCATAAATACACGTTGATATCATCGATCACACGCATATGAGATCGTAGGGAGTACGAACTGGCACCGCTGCCTTACCAAGGGTGCACCCATACACCCCAGCTTCGAAAGAGGTGGCCGCTAAAATGGTAGGTAGTATGAGGGGTGCAGTTGACATCTACGATGAAAGACATTGCATACACTCATGACATAGCATTATGTACCCTTACTTAAATGGTTCATCATCTAACTTGGGTTCGCCCCTAGAACATTCAACGTTCCAATCGGGACTTGCAGAGATGATTCCGAGATTGGTGATGTGTAGTGACGCGAGACGTCAAGAAGCGAGTAAATGTACCATGTTGTAATATGAGTAGTTTAAGAATTATATACATTGTATTTATCGTCAGACGCTTATGAATTAACTTTGTAATGAATGTCATATCCAGTTATTATTATATGCATTACCATGAGCAGGTTCGATTCAGCTTCCGCTTTGTATTTATTTTCTAGTGTAGATATCTCGCACTAGATAAGGTCTTAGGGAATTTCGGGATAATGCCATGATAAAAAAAAAAAATAGACCAAATTTCCTAAGGCATAACACGCCCTGAAGAAGTGGGCTGTTACAGTTTTTACCTTATATCAAACTGAGCGAGCTCGATATACCACTTTAGTAAGTGACCAAAGGTGTCTAGCTTTTGTAAGATTTGCTTCAACGGGTACTTGGTCAGGACTTCAATCTCATGAGTACTTGGTCAGGACTTCAATCTCATAAGCTTGGAAATAAGGTTGCAGCTTTCTTGTTGCCATTATCAAACGGTAAGCCAGTTTTTCAATTGGTGTGTACCTTGTCTCTGCATCAATCAAGCTCTTGGACACGTAATACACGGGGTGCTGCACCCCTTCATCCTCTCAAACGAGGGGCACACTGAGAACGTGTTGGGACACTCCTAAGTATAGGGTTAACTTTTCTCCATCTTTGGGATTAGCAAGCATTCCTTCAATTGTTGGAATGCGAACTCGCATTCTTCTATCCACTTGAAGTCTTGCGCCTTTTTTAGAAGCTCAAAGAACGGGGCACATTTGTTAGTTGCTTTAGAAATGAACCAGCTTAGGGCTGCGACTTGGCCATTAAGGCTTTGCATCTTTTTTTTCCTTACAGGTGACCTCATGTAAAGCAAAGCCCTTATTTTGTCTGGATTGGCCTCGATGCCCCTATTATTTACCATAAACCCCATAAATTTTTCAAAGGCTACTCGAAAGGCACACTTGAGCAGATTAACCTTCATCTGATAGCTCTTGAGGACTTTAAACATTTCTTTTAGATCGAAAACATAGTTCGCTATTCATTCTAATTTTACTGGCATGTCGTCAACATATACTTCCATGGTTTTGCCGATCAGTGCTTCGAACATCATATTGACCAGCCTTTGGTAGGTCGCGCCAGCATTCTTCAACCCAAAGGGCATGACCTTATAACAATAGAGCCCCTGGTTGGTAATGAACGAGGTGTGCTTTTCATCGTCGGGGCTCATGGGGATCTGATTGTAGCTCGAATAGGCATCCATGAAGCTAAGGAGCTGGTGACTAGCTGTTACATCCACAAGCTGATCGATTCTTGGGAAAGGAAAACTGTTCTTAGGGCAAGCCTGGTTCAAGTCGGTGAAGTCGACGTAGGTCCTTCACTTCTCATTTTTCTTTTTCACCAAGATCGGGTTAGCCACGCAGATCGGGTAGTGGGGCTCTCTAATGAACTCGTTTGCGAAGAGCTTGTCCACTTCTTCTTAAGAACGGCATAACGCTTAGGAGTCATCGGCCTCCTCTTCTGGCGCACTAGCTTATAGGTGGGGCCTACATTAAGCCTGTGCGACCTAACCTCCGGGACTATTCCTACCATATCCTCATGGTTCCACACGAATACATCGAGGTTAGCTTTAAGGAAATTGGTAAGTGGGGACTTTAGCTCGGGGGCTAAATTTTTGCCTAACTTGAGGCACCTTTCCTTGTCTACCTCGTTGACTGAGATATCTTTGAGCTCTTTTACTGGACCAGTGGGCATGTCATGGTCTACCTCACGAGGATCCAGATCATGGCTAACCCTCTTTTGGCTAATCAGTCGTGGGTTATCTCTTACAATGACACTTACTTTCTTCCCTTTGGCCCTCATTTTTAGTGCATCTTCATTGCAATGTCTTGCGAGGTGTTGTTCGCCTCGTACGTACCCTACTCCATTGGGGGTCGAGAATTTGACCGTCAACAACTTGGTCGAGGTGATCAGATCCAGATCGTTCATTGCCGGTCTTTCGAGCACGACGTTATACGTCGAAGAGCAGTTTATAATTAGGAACTCCGCCAAAGTTGTGGCCTGGCGATCCACATCCCACCAGTAAAGGGAACACTAATCCGCCCAACAGGAATCACTGCATCTCTTGTGAACCCATAGAGTGGTTTTGGGGACAAGCTCAGCTGCTCTGATCCCTTCCCCATCTGATCAAAACATGCTCTGTACATTATATTTATAGAACTACCCGTGTCCACCATTATCCTCTACATTTCATAATTGTCGATCTTAGCCCGTATAACGAGCGTATCGTTGTGCGACCAATGGACCTTTCTGGCCTCTTCTTCTGAGAAAATGATCTTTTCTATGACTTCATTTTCCCTAGCTCGCTTTGCGGGGGCAAACTGCTCGTTCGACCTTGCCAACAAGACATGGTTGGCCTCGCGCACGTATTTTTCATGAGATATGTGGTAAGTTCCAGCGAGGTGAGGCCCACCATGAATCGTGTAGATCATTCGTACAGCCGGCAAGGGCTCATTGTCGGAGGGGGTGGTTGTTGTGCCGGTTGTTGGTTCGGCTGATTGGTTGGTCGCACCACGTAATCCTTCAATTGACCTCTTCTAATCAAGTCCTCAATGGCGTCCCTTAGGGGCCAACATTCAGAGGTGTTGTGGCTCGTCTCGTTATGGTATGCACATAATTTTTCCTTGTTTCTGAATTTGTTAGGAGTTCTTAGCGGGTTGGGTTTCTCGAACTCCTCTCTGTTCCTCTCCATGGTGAAGATCCTTTCTTGGGGATCAGACAGAACACAGTAGCTATTAAAGCGCTGTGACCGAGTAGATCGCTCTTCCTTCACCTTGTGAGCTCACTTGAAGACTTCATTATTTGAGCATTCTGCTCGAGCTTCCCTTCTGGCATCTCCGTTATTCCTTTTCTTATTCTGGTTGGAGCCCCCAGTTTCTTCTTTCGGTTAGGTGGGTTTCTTTAAACCAAAGGCCTCTTCCCATCGGACCTCCTTAGCAACTCGGTCATAGAATTCTTCCAAGTCTTTAACTGGGGTCCTGTAGATGCTCTCATAGAGCTTCCCATTATTGCGGAGATCGCAGTTAGGACACTTTCATCGGAGGGATCCTCGACATTGCTCACCTCGCGTCTGAATCTAGCAATATAGTCCTTTAAGGACTAGTTTGCTCTTTGGAATATTGTGGCTAGGTGACATGGCAGGGCGAGTTGCCTTCTTAGCACCCTATATTGATTGAGAAATCTCTGTTGGCATTCATCCCAACTGCCGATGCTGCGAGGTGGAAGGCTCCTAAACCAAGCTCGGGGGATGTCACCCAAGGTTGCTAGGAAGACACGACACTTGACCAGCAAGCTAGTTGTCTGCAAGTACATTTGAACATTGTATGCATCCAGGTAATCGTAGAGGTCGTTGTCCCCGTTGTACTGTGGCATACTCGGGACTTTGAATCTTTGGGGGAGGGGTTCGAGCTCAACTTCTCTTGTGAATGGTGTCTTGTCCCCACGGCCATTATTCTAGTTGCAGACTCCTTGTTGTGCTTCAAATTGCCAGACTCTTTGATATAATTCCTCTACGGTTGAGTCCGGGTCCGCAGATCGCTGGGCCTCCGATCACCTACTTCTTTCCCATTCCGAAGAATGGTGATTCGAAAATGGGTAGTTATCTCTGATATCCTCCTCTACCGGTGGGGGTTTCTTTTCTCGGGGTTGGCGAACCCTTCGAGGCAAAGGTGGTAGGTCACGGACAGCCTGCACTTAAGCTTGGGCCAAGGCCCTGACTGCGTCAGCGAGCTGCATTACTGTATTTTCTAACGCCTATTGGCGTCACTGCCAGTTTTGGATTGCCTCTATCCCGACAGTTTGGATGGTGGGTTGGACAGAAACCCATGGGGGTATGTCGTCGGTGTTTTCGGTCAGTAATGGCAAAGGAGCACCTGTTGTCGAAACAACAGGGTCCCCATTTGGTGGGGAATCCTATGGTCGATCGCGGTGATTCCCTGGTGGGTCGATTGCTGCGCCGGAGCTTCGAGTGTTTCTTCCTCTTGCCATGGCTATTGATCAAAGCGACCCCTTCCTCTAGCGCCAAAATGTCAGCGTTCAATTCTAGCCGACAATGATTCGTTTTGGGCCACGGTGAGTGAATCCAAGATGCAAGGAGGAAAAAACCAGATGGAAACAAAAACACAAAGAGTTTTTACGTGGTTCGACCAGAACGATGCCTACTCCACAATTGTCCTTCAATTCTTTCCCCCAGAACGATAGTGTCTGATTATTCTTTTTGTTCTCTCCCCTTTAATGATATTTTTTATCCTTATTTATCTTGAGTGGTCCTTACAATAGTGTAGGATATATGTATATAAAAATATAAAGATGATACATAATGTGGGACAGACAGTCCTTATCATCTGCATATAATCGAGAGTAGGATCCTCATTACGAGGAGTATGGTTCACCTTAAATAAAGTAAGTAAGACCCTGCCTCTATTGTTCAACAGCTTTGCTGTCTATGCTAGTTAGAGGATTTAGACCAGCGAGCTAAACGATTTTAGCCAGCGGACTTGAGGCTTTATTTGGAGCTCATTGAATCAGTCACTGGGAGCTCGCTAGAAGCCTTGCCAAGAGCTCGCACGGATCCGCGATATGAGCTTAGATTTCAGTGGTGTATGAGCTTTCTTTGACGATGTTGCTTAGACTTTTTTGGTTTTAGGCGATTGGGTCAGCCCATTGGACTGATTCTAACCCATAAGGAGTTGTGCAGGAAATACATATAATAGTGTTTAGAATGTTTTATTTGAATAAATTTGATAATAAAAATTTAATATATTATATATATATATATATATGCATACAAACATATTCTTGATAAACAAAAAAATAACTCATTAAACATAAAAATATAATTCTATATTTTCATCAATATTACAAAACAAAGAATTGTTAAGACAAGTCATTTATATATGCACACAATTATATTCTTGTTAAACAAGTAAATAACTTATCAAAGACAATATTATGATATGTATATGATGAATGAATAAAAATATTTATTAATATTTAAAAGAAATTAAAGAAGTTGTGGATAGAGGTGGAAAGTGGGAAACTGGAATCAGAACACCTATTTTTTTTTTAGTGTTAATTATAAATATATTAAATATTAAAATCATCAAGAACTATTAGTCATAATAATAATTAAAAATCCTCTTAGTCAGACCGTCAGAGTCTGCTACACATGTAGCAATCCGCAGCCCATCCTGTCACTTGCCTTTCTCATTACTTTTTCATTCTTTTAATATTAAATTATCTTTTTTAATTTTCAATTCTCCTGGCACATCTTTTTAATTTGTCTACCACATTCTCTCCAATTAACTTTTTATTATTATTTTTTAGATAATGCAACACGAAGTCTAAAGTTAGACAAAAATTTAGACAATTTTAACAAAATTACTATATTAACCCTCTAACAAAATTACCAGTTTACCTTTGATCTGTTTCACTCTCTCTTTCACCGTACGCTCACTCACTCTCACTCTTTCTCTCTCTCTCTATTAGAACTGAAAGCTTACTCTCACTCTCACTTTCACTTTCATCTTTATCCACCCATTTTCAAATCCACTATCTCTCTCAAAACCACCATCTCTCAAACTCACTCTATCTCTCCCCCATTCTCTCTCTCAAACCCACCTTCGCAGGTTGCAGCATCCACCGTCGCCCCACCCTTGCCTTGCCATCGCGACGAGCACCGCCGTCGCCCCCCAATCCAGTCGACCATGGTCCGTCATCTCCCTTCCCTCTTCCGATCGCACTACCTCGTCCCCACCACTGACCACCAGGGGTAGATTTAAACATGAACTGCCCTGGGCTGAAACCCAGCCCACAACAAAAATTAATTTTTTAAGAAAAAAGTCCAGCCCAAACCCAGTTCAGCCCACCCCCAGCCCAACCCACCCTAAATTGTTGGATCCGCCCCTACTAGCTATAGACCGACATCGCCCCCCCTCCCACACTGCCACTCGGACCGCCATCGCATCCCTGACATCCATCTCTCTTCTCTCTCTTTTTCCTTCCCCCCTCTCTCGTCTCGTTTCTCGTCGTTGTTGCCACCAAAGTAGCCTCATCCATCGACGTTCGGTGTTTCAGCTTCTCTCTCTCTCTAGTCTCTGTTAAACCAACATATATATATAATATATGACATATTACTTGCATATTATTTATTTTCTTATCTATTTATATTACTTTTATAAGTATGAAACAATGGCCTAAAATTTTGTTTAACTTTAAATATGATTTTTAATTTTTGAAAAATATAGTATCAAGATTTTATACAATTTTACAGATAATTTTTGACCTTTCAATTCAAGCAATATAAATAAATAACAACATACAAATATACATAATTATTTATACATAAAATTTTATATTTTGTATGAATAATAAAGAGAAAAATATAATTAGAATTATAAATTATTTAAACTTGTTATTCTAAACAAGTGGAGAATAGTGGACTAGAAAAAGTAAATTTATTTGATGCAACTCTAGACATATTTGGCTTTTCCCTTGTCTTGGAGAGAATATGTTTTAGTGAAATTCATAGTGTTCTTTTAACAGTCTATTACTTTAGGATAAAATATATTTTTATGTTATTATTTATTTTTTTATCTATTTATATTATTTGCTTAAATTTGAAATATAATATTATGATTTTGTTTAATTTTAAATATAATTTTGGACTTTGGACGAAATTAAACCTCACTACAAGAAGAAATGGGTATTGTAGGCGAACTTTTCATGGTGGTTTGAACAACTATTGCGAATACATCACAATCCTCGACGATTTTTTTAAATTGCCAGGGATTTAACACAATCCCAGGCAGTTTTGACAACCGTCGGCTATGGCATACACATCCTCGGCGGTTTCAAAAATCATCGGGGATATGATTTAATATAACACAACCAAAATTCCCCCCCTCCCCTCCCCGCGCCCCTGCCCAAATCTTCCCCTCACCTCATTCTCTTCCAAAATCCCCTCTGCAAACCCTAGAACCCTCTCTCGCTTGCGGGTCGCTATGTCTCTCTCGCTCGCTCACTCGCCGCTAAGTCGCTGCCTCTCTCACCCTTGTCCTCGTTCTCGCCCTCGCTGCTCACTCAGTCATGCTCGCCCTCGCTGCCTGACTGCCTCTCTTAGTCTCTGTCTCTCTCGCCCTCGCTCGCTCAATTGCGCTCACCCTCAATCACTCTCACCCTCACTCGCTCAGCTACGCTCACTCTCGCCTTTGCCCTCGCCCTCAAAAAAGGTTAGCATATAATGTTATACAATTCCAGAGTTATTCTTTCAGCTAGTTCATCCATGACCTAAGATGTGATTATCTTTCTGATGTGGAAATTAAGACAGGATAAAAGGAAGATGAATTTTTCTCACCAATTCAATTACTATGAAGCACTAAATCAAGTCATAAAATTATTGTGCATATTTGGAAGTATGTCTTTAACTTACTATCACTTTTTATAACGTGGCTCTGCAAAAAAAGCTGCTCTTGCTTTCTAATTTCAACTCTCACAAGTGTTGCCATTTTTGTATCTTTATGCCAGTGATGATTGCTCAAAAGTACTGAGAATCCTAATAGGATTGGAAAGTAAAGGGGGTAGTGAGTATAATAAACTAGTCTCAGAAATAGCCTTGAAACTTCTGCTTTGATTTTGTTGAGTTGATAGTGCAACTAGGTGTTTGTCTGGACTTCATATTATTTGATGCAACAAGTTTTATGCTAATTGTTAGCCCCCACTAGAGATAGGAATCCAATGTCTTCGTGGGAATGGGCTCCTCTGCTTTCTCTAAGCATGAAAATATATTCATTGCTACTAAAATTGCATGTTTAGATAAAGACAACAGTATCAGCTACCCCAAGAGCAGTATGACCAAATGCGTGCGCAAATTACTACCGAGTTAGAAGAAAAATTTCAAGCTCAAATCTAAAGTCAAGTTCAAATGCAAGTTCGTGCAATACTTGAGGCAATGGGACATACACCACCGGCTCCAGATAATACACCACAATTGAGACAGGTATGTCATTACATTAGTGCATTTCATGATTTAAACTATTTTGAAATATAGCCAGCCTCACATGCTAGTGCTTCTGCCGCACATGTAAGCACACCAGCACTCGAAGCTGAATGCGTTGGATTATGGATACCAGAATGTGGTCATCATTTAGAGGTGATTCGCTACCAAATAGTTAATATACCGAAATGTAAAATATACTTCAAAATTATTTATGCTTGTTTAAACACAGATTGGTGAATTTGTTCACTTAATGAATGGACGAATACCTTGCCACATTGTTTCTGAGGCAATCATTGTGTCTATTGATCCGACCAAGTCTGTAGGAGGAGTAGAGTTAGGTAATGAGTTTATTGAAATTAGTATTCAGAAAATGTTGAAGCCTTTATATCCATTGGCTCGATAATTTTCTGAGATGTGTGTTTTGAGGGATTCTAATAACAATAAAACTACGATACCGTGGAGGATCTCTGATGTAAGTGTCTTTTGTCTTATATGCATATATTATGATATGCAATTTCATAGTTAACGTACATACAAATTTGAAAAAATATGAATGATCAAATGTGTTGTACTTAAATAGATATATTGTATACAGTTGTTATGCAATTATGGATATGTTTTATGCAATTTTATAGTTAACGTACATACTTAAATAGATCTATTATTTTCCAATATAGATCGAAAAAATATGATATGCAATTTTGGTTGGAAAATGGCATGGTGGTGTAATCAAGGGTTCTCTGAGGTCACTTGGACATGTTTTAGTTTAGGATTGATTTGTATGTATTTTTGTATGGTATTGTGTAATGAGAGGAGACAAGATCAATCTTTCTAAATGATCAAATGTGTTGTCCTTAAATAAATCTATTGTATACAGTTGTTATGCTTATTGTGTGTAGCGGGTGAATCCTTTAAAATTGTTGGTGGTTTTTTTGTTGCCGTAGATATTGATTGTTTTGTTGTCATGGTTATTGATTGTTATATAGGTTATTTATTAATTGTTATATATATAGTTTTTTGAAAATCTTGTTTTTTAAAATAGTCGGCGATTTTTTTGTTTTGCCGGTAGTTGACCTTTCCTGACAGTTTAAAACCGCCGACAAATACTTTTCCTAGAGGTTTAAAAATCGCCAGCAAAGTGTTTTTACTGACGGTTTTGAAGTATTGCCGGTAATGATTATTTTTACCGGGGATTTTCATAAACCACCGGTAAAGAGTCTTTCCCGGTGGTTTTCAACCGTCGATAAACTTTCCCGACTGAGGTATTTCTGGCAGTTATAATTACTGTCGAGAAAACTTTTACTGGCCATTTTTTCACCGCCGGAAAAAGTTGAAACTGTTATAGTGCCTACTTTATTACTAATATGTTTAAGTTATTATTTATTTTGTATAATATGTTTTTAGTTTATAATTATATTTTGTATAATTCTTAACTTCAAATACAATTGAGCTGCCTTTAGAAGTATTCAATTGTTTCTTACTTGCAGTTGAGTAGAATTGTTCTACCTAACTCAAGCTGCAAAGCTGCAGAAAGAATATGGACCATTCAAAAGATATTTAGACAATGGCATATCCAGATGTCAACAATATTAGCCAACCTAGACTAACCAATAAAACAAATAAAAGACTGTTTATTCATGGAATTCACCAAGTTCTTAGGATTGAAATGCAACTTGAAGATAAAAACTTTAGCCTCCATAAGACCATGTAATTAAAGTGGTTTGAACTGTGAGAAGTACTATTTGAAACAAAAAAGAGCAGCAACATATAGTAAGCCACATGTGGGGAAAAAAATGTGCTAACTCACATGAAGTAATTCCAATAAAGTAGCTGTTGTTCAACATTTTATACACACATTCAGAAGCTAAATAATATGATATTATGGTTTTATTATTTAACTTTTTAATTTTTAATTTTAATTTGTTAATCGTGTCGTATCTTGAAAATAATTCTCAAATAAATTAATAATTTATTTAAAAACTCTCCAAAATACTTTGTTAATAAAATATAATTTTTATATACAATGTTAATAAAATATAATTTTTATATATAATGTTAATAAAATATAATTTTTATTTATAATTCAAAACTATCTTATTCTCTCCATAAATATAATCTCATTATTAACATTATATATGTGTGTGTGTGTGTGTTCTTGTTGCTTATATTTTTAATTTAAAAAAACAAAAGCAATAATTAAAATTAAAAATCACACTAAGCAAACCAAAAAAATCCTTTCAATATGAGATGCTGGCAGCAAAGGAGGGAAGAGACACCGGTGACAGCGGCGGGGGAGGAGACGACAGTGGTAGCAAGGGGGGAGGAAACGTCGACGACAGTAAAGAGGGCCGATTCGAGTAGGTGAGAGAGAGAGTGAGGCGGGTGGAGGAGACGCCGACGGTAGTGAAGGGGGAGGAGATGACGGTGGCAATAAAGGGAGGAGGAGATGTTAGCGGGTCCAGTTTGAGTAGGTGAGAGAGAGTATGATAGAGAGCAGGCAAAGAGTGAGTGGAGATGTCGGCTGTAACATCCCATATCGAGCGATAGGAAGGAGCAAAACAACTTACCTTGGTGGGTCTACGCAAACTTCCCAAAGGGTCACCCATCCTTGAGCTTCCCCAGCTCAAGCACGCTTAACTTGGGAGTTCCTTGCCTACATTCTGCCCAAAAGGTATCCAACTAGTGTTATTTCCTTTCCTATACTATTCTTGATATATATTAACTTTTCTGGACTCTCAGGGTATTACATTCTCCCTCCCTTAAGCACACGACGTCTTCGTTATGCGACCTTACAAGTGGTCCCAGATCTTTTTCCCTTAGGGGCTGCCATCTTAGAAGCCTGCCAGAAACCGCTCCTTGTACAGACCCTTGAGCCCCGGCGCCACTCCCCACCCTCATCGGACCGCCTTCACCAAGGGTTGACTCTGATACCACCTGTAACATCCCACATCGAGCGATAGGATATATAAGTTAATTCACATATTCATAAATATATCAATCTTCTTCTACAAATTCATCACTATCTATGTCATCAGACAATAACACTTCCTCGTCGTCTTCTGATATCGATTCTTCCTCTGCATCATCATCTTCTTCTTGTTGAACAATATTTGAAATATGTATTTCCTTGACTAGCCCATCTAAATCTTGTAAACTACCTCTAAAGTCATCATTTTGATCAATTTGTGGGAGTTCTAGTATTTCATCGTCCTGGAAAGGTTCTTCCATGTTAGCTTTAGGAGCCATTATTGTAGGTCGTGCCTTTATTTTAATAACAACCATCCAATTACGTTTATCACGGCAAGTGTCGGGGCACGACGTGTAATATACTTGTTCAGCTTGTTGAACAAAAATGAAACGATCATATTTCTTATACCTTCTTGAGCATCGAACCTCAACAATACCACATTTTTCGTGGATTTTGGTTCCATGAGGACTTGGATCGTACCATTCACATTTGAACATAACTACCTTTTTGATTGGTAGATCTGCATATTCCAATTCAATAATGTCTATAATTTTTTTCATAATAATAGGTCTCTGAGGATCCAACCCCTGTCCCAGGCATGCAAACACCAAAATTTTTGCTAGATCTACTATTACTCCATTCGACGGTATGGAATTTATATCCGTTCACGAAATATATTAGCCAATACCACACGTTTGTAGTCAGTCCCCATCCTATGTTCTGAATTAATAGATTTGTAACAACTTGAGTATTCGAATTAACCTGAGAAAACGTTTAAATCACTTAATGTATTTTTAAAATGATATTAAAAAATAATCTAGTATGAAGTAATTAACATACTTGATGATGAAACTACTTAGGAAAATGTTCCTCAATTTGTTTGTCTATTTCTACGTCTGTGATATTTGAAAATAGCTGACACAATAAATTTGGTATACATGCTAAAAAATTTAAATGATATATCAATCAAATAATATGAACCAAGTATGAACTTATAAATATATTAATTTATATTTTAATTCTTACTCGATATAAGGTTCGACCTCCGGAGTATTCAACAAGACATATAATTTGGCGGTTTCAAACTCTTTCCCATCCATCCATCTCATTTTCACTGCTCTCGTAACACAGCCTGGATAGTTGAACATGAAAATTTGTGGATATGAAGAATCTCCCCCATCGTCATTTCGAGGGACTCTCTTTCTTCTTGATGGAACATTTTGTACAAAATAATATGAACAAAATGTAGACGTCTCCTCAATTAAATATGCCTCACATATAGATCATTCTACACGAGCTTTATTATGGACCTTCTTCTTTAAATTGTTGAGGAACCTAAATCATTCGAAGATCTCCTCAATATAGGAAAATTTTTGTATCTTTAAAAATAAACGATTCAAATGGTATCAAGCATACCTTTCAAATGGATAAATTCATCTGTATTATACTGGTCCCCCCACCTTGGCTTCATAAGCTAAGTGTACTGGGATATGCTCTATTGGGTTAAACCATCTGAGAGGAAATATATGCTCTAATTTGCATAAAATGATGGGTATATTTTGTTCCATAACATCTAGGTGTTCAATCCTCAATACTGTTGAGCAAATGTCTTTGAAAAAATGGCATAACTCAGTGACTGATTCCAAACTCGATCTGGTAATGCTGCAAATGTCGTTGGAAGTAATCGCTCCATGAGAACATGACAATCATGACTTTTCAATCCAAATAACTTTGTGTTTCTCATATCAACGCACTTACCTAATCTAGAAGCATATCCATCAGGGAGCTTAAGTTTTTTATCCACATAAAACACTTAACTTTTATTCCCTTGTGAACGTGTATTAGGCCTTGGGTTTCCAATACTGACCCCCGTCGCGATCTATTAGTTCAAGTTCTTTCCGCCTACAATATTCGTTAAGGTCCATTCTAGTCTTGGTATTATCTTTAGTTTTACTCTTCAAATCCATTATTGTATTGAAAAGATTGTCAAAAATATTTTTCTCAATATATATGACATCTAAGTTATGTCGGATCATAATTTCTTTCCAATATGGCAATTCTCAGAAAATGCTCCGTTTTGTCCAATTGTGCTCAACACCATACCTAGGCATCACACAGTCTTGTAGTTGGAGGATAAATGGAAAATTACACTCTCTGAAAAACGGTATCTCCAATTAATCGTGGTGGTGGAGAAGAATTATCAACTCTATTTTTTCTAAATGTACTTGTATTTCTCTGAAAGGCAAGATCCATAGGCAAGAATTGCCTGTGACAGTCAAAAAATGACGTTTTGCCATCATACTTGAGGTTGAAAGCTTTAGTTTTCTCCATACAATATGGACATGCTAATTTGCCCGATGTCATCCAATCAAATAATATTCCATATGTAGAAAAATCGTTGATGGTTCACAATAGAGTAGCCTTCATGAAAAATTATTCTTTGTTGATATATCATAAGTTATAACACCTTCGTACCACAACAATTTAAGTTCATCAATTAGAGGCTATAAGAACACATCTATCTTGTTTTTTGGATTTGATGGACCTGGAATACTAGCAGTCCAAAAAAGAAAATCTTTTTTCAAACACAATCCAAGAGGCAAGTTATATAGCGTCACAATGACTGACCAACAAAAATACGGATGACTCGATTTACCATACGGGGTGAACCCATCTACACAAAGACCAAGCCTCACATTTCTAGGATCGGCGGAGAAGTTAGGATATTTCAGATCAAAATGTTTCCATGCTTCCCCGTCAGATTGGTGAGACAATACACTAGCCTCCCTCTGAGTTTCATGATGCCATCTCATGCTCGTAGTTGTAATCGTAGAAACATATATTCTCTACAGTCTTGGTATGAGAGACAAATACCACATTTTTTTATAAGAAATTTGTTTAAATTTTTCCTTCCCACTTCTTACAAGTTTAAAACGAGGATGACCACAAAACTTACAACTCATCTCGAATTCATCATCCTTATAATACAACATATATCCATTTAAACAACAATAAATCTTCTGATAACAAAGGCCAAGCTACGAAACCAACTTCTTGGTATGATAAAAATCAATTGGCACACAATTACCAGTTGGTATTGTTTGATGCATAAACTGCATAATTTCATTATACCCACCTTCGAGAATGTTGTAATCAGACTTTATACTCAACATCCTAATTGCAGCAAAAAGTTCACTTTCTACTTCGCAGTTTAGATACAATGGAGCTTGTGCAGTAGACAATATGTCATAAAATGGTTGTGCATTTTCATTCGGTATTTCATTTACATTGTAAGTCTGATAACCACTTCCACTACCAGTATCTTACATTATATATGGCGCATTCGATGACTCAGACGCATCCATTACCATCTATTCATAGGAATTAAACTGATCCCTAAAATTATCTTCTCTATAATATTCATTTTCAACAACCGAATGAGACACAACGGGCATTTCTTCACCATGATGTGTCCAATAATAATAACCCTTCATGAATCCATGTTTGTAAATATCTATTTTCATCTCATTAATTGATTTAAACATTAGACACTAGCATTTCATACAAGGGCACTTTAACTTTCCTTCTAGTCTTGTGAAACTTTCTTAGGTAGACGCAAATTGAATAAACTCATCGACACCCTCATAAAATTCTCTATTAATCCCGCCCCTTCTTGGATTACACCTATTATCAATCCACTTACGATGCGACAAAATTTCCATTTTAAATTCAATAATATGTATGACGAAAAAAACTATCCTGAAAATTCACAAAACCATCTTTTAATACTACAGACCAACGTAATTTTTAATTGCACTTTTAGACATACACTACTTTAAATTTTTTACCAAATAACAAAAGTTTTAACCAAATAATAACATTATATTTGTAGTTATAATTTTTAAATTATATTAAAGAAATAACTAACCGACAACAACATTATCGACATTCAACTGTTATATTTGAACATATTATTTATTGTTAAACTAATCATTTATTACAACTAAACTAGACTAAACCACAAGTTTCTGGACTAGTTTTTACACCTTAAAATTGAAATCTATTCTCAGTTTTCATTTTTTTTATTTGATTAGGTAACAATAAAGGAGACATATTTTATTAATTTCAATATAAAATATTGAAGGTGACAAGCAGATTCTTGTCCACATTTGAAACTGGGAGGTGGCTGGCTGTGGCTGCAATCTGCTTTCGGCTCCTCCATTAATTGGGTCCATTACTTATCTTCTCTTTTTAGTTGATATGATATTCGAACACCTTCTAAATAATCTTAATTCATAATCTAAAAATTAAAAATAATAAAAACCTATTTAACAACCCCTTTGAATTAGAATAAATTATCAGCCGTTCATAGAATTTGATAGCACCACTTCACAAGCGAAAAATAATAGTATCATCAGTTTGCAAGCCCAATATTTGAGTCACCCTAAGTCATAATATATATGCATATTTAAGTGGATGACCAATAAAGTTAAGGGATGGGGCCGTCCATTTTCAAGGGTGTGTTTGTTGGAGAGGGTAGACAAGCACAAGGTTGGTGGGGGCACGCCACCTGCCTCACCCCAACTTGGTGATGGGTATGGCCCAAACCAAATGGAAACGCTAGTTTCAGTGCCTCATTGTTTGACTCCTCTTCTATTTTTAATAATAAGAAAACTTATATATATATATATATATGTAAATCTCAAATTTATATCATAATATGTTAATCACAACTTAATCTATGGTTAATAAACAAAGGCTTATATTAATTTACTGACCCATTTGTTCTAATTCCTATTCCCAAGTTATATATGCGATGTTTCAATTCAATTGTTCCGTACTTGGTTTCACCTCCACCCACATTACACAATTCCAACCCCTCCCCCCCCCCAAAAAAAAAAAAACACCACATTGTTAACCCCACTGTGATTATTATTAATTTAATTTAAATTATATATTATTATATAATTTTATTAAAATTTATTTTAAATAAATTTCTAAATCAAAAAATCTCATTTGTGCAAAATAATTTATTTTTACCTACAAAAATTATTTAACAACTATATGTGTTGTTGTCAAGTTATAACAATAATATTTATTTATCTAGAGATCAGTCTGAGCAAAAGTATCCATCAATGTCAAGGGTCCAGGGTGTCATTCGCGAGGCTTCAACGAGTCTGGATTGGGTCGGAGTTGGAATTCAACAAGGCTTGGGCCAGGAATAGTCTTTAGAATCCTCTCTGCCAGGTACTCGAAGGGGTCTTCATGTGACAAGCGATGTGGGACCCTAATGGGGCCTTCAATAGATTGGTCTTCCAAGGCTAAGGTAAAGTCTTCCAGAATTTAGTCTGCGGACACAATAACAGTTAGAAGGCCATGCGAGGGAATTCCTCGCGCGGGCCCTCCGACGGTCAAGTCAGACAATATTTTGAGAAATATGTCAAATGCATGTTGCAGATATTATGCATGACATTACTGATATGTGCATAAATGTTCATGTTTATGCCAATGAATAGTTGCAGGTGAATAATTGTTCTTTCATAAATAGTATTGTTCAAATAATCGACTGGTTGCTGATTATAACCGACTGGCTACGGATTATAACCGATTGGCTGCTAATTATAACTGATTGGCTGAAGAACCGACTGGTTGCTGATTATAACCGACTGGCTGCTGATTATAACCGACTAACTGTTGATTATAACCGACTGGGTCTTGGTTAAAACTGATTGGCCCAAGAACTGAGTGGGTTTTCATTAGAACCAATTGGGTCTTGATTAAAACCAACTAGCCTAAAATCAAGTGGCCTTGAGAACCGACACTGTAGCAAAAACTGATTGCCTCAAGAACTGATTGGCCTAAGAACTTATTGCCCCGAGAACCGAGTGCCTCTAAAGAACCAGGTGCCTCCAAAAAATCGACTGCCCTTAAAATGCTTGAGAGAAAAATAGACTCCTTGTCCTCTCCAAAATGAATCCCCCTAATGAAGAGGCAAGTCTCAAATTTATAGAGGAGAGAGTGAAGGACACGTGGCAATCATCCCAGGCTTCCCAGGGGACACGTGGAAACCATCGGGAGCTTCTCAGATGGCATATTCTAAATGAACTCGACCACGGGATTTTGAAGAAACACAGGCCAAGAACCAAGTTGGACCCACTCGGTTCAACAGAACCGAGACGCACTGAGTTTAAAAGAATCGAGTGGGTCTCGGTTGTGGCCATTTTGGCCACCAAAGAAACCGAGACCCACTCGGTGGTGGCCACTTAATGGCCACCATGAACCGAGAGAGGGAGGGGGGCGAAAGGCCCCTTAATAATAACTGAGACCCACTCGGTTCCAAGGAATCGATTGGGGGCATTCGCCCCCATTAATAAAATGAGGGGGAAAATAAGAAAGAAGCCTCTCGACTCTCCTAATTACAACCGAGGCCCACTCGCTTGAATAGAGTAGGGGCCTTGCTCCCCAGTTGCTACTTTATTCTTTGTTTGTTTTTTTTTAGATTACGCCCCATTACTGGAGTCCTTAGCCACCCTGCCCCTAGAACTACACTGAAGAGGTAAATCGATGGATGTGTCTAAATGATCAGGGTGGTAGACCTTAATACATTAATATCACTCCTAAGATCCTTTTCCAGAAGGAAGCATTCTGCTTCTCCCAAAAATCGAATCTACATTAAGAATTTTTAGATAAATTTTCAGCCTACCCCTTTATGACTTGACTATTCCCCTTCGGGCTATTCTTTGCTTTTTTGATTTGTTTAATTGTTGTGCGCTCAAAATTGCTTCTAATTCATTGCATGCCATTAGATTATACATATATATATATATATATGGCTTGGACTTCCAATTCAATCTCCTCCTATGTGCACTTCAATTGTTTAATAATATTCATGTTGAATTGTATAATAATATTCATGTTACTTGAATTGTGCTTTCACGTGAGAGACTTCAACTTCAATTACCAAGACACCATTAATTATTTAATTAATTAAATATTTCAATTGCCAAGCTTCATATCATCTTGATTTGCTATTTGGCCATGGCTTTTCGAGAGTGGCTTGGAATTAATAGGTTGACGTATATTTCAGTCGAGTTTTTTTGTAAGGCATATCAATATGAAAAATTTATAATTAATATTAAATAAAAAATTAAAACGGCCCTCTAAACCCTTTTTTTATTATTTAATTAATTAAATATTTCAATTGCCAAGCTTCATATCATCTTGATTTGCTATTTGGCCGTGGCTTTTCGAGAGTGGCTTGGAATTAATAGGTTGACGTATATTTCAGTCGAGTTTTTTTGTAAGGCATATCAATATGAAAAATTTATAATTAATATTAAATAAAAAATTAAAACGGCCCTCTAAACCCTTTTTTTATTATTTAATTCTAATTTTTAATAATTAAAATTAAATTTAAAATTTAAATTTAACATTAATTACCCCCACACCACATTATTAACCCCCATTGTGAATATTATTAATTTAATTTAAATTATATACTATTATAAAATTTGATTAAAATTTAATTTAAATAAATTTATAAATAAAAAATCTCATTTGTGCAAATTAATTTTATTTTGACCTACAAAAATTATTTAACAACCATATGAGAAATTTATATTTAATACTAAATAAAAAATTAAAACGGCCCCCTAAACCCCACTTTTTATTATTTAATTCTAATTTTTAATAATTATAATTATAATTATAATTATAATTTAACATTAATTACCCCCACCCACCGACTGTGAACACCACCCCCCCCCCCGCCCCAACGGGTGGAATTTAAATTCAAAATTTTATATTTAACATTATTTAATTCTAATTTTTTATAATTTAAATTAAATAAAAATTTAATTTGAACTCCCCCTCACCCTGAACCTGCCCACCCCCCCTCCGGCCGTCCCTCCTCCTTTATATGTAGTTTTTATTTTTTATAATTTAAATTAAATAAAAAATTTAAAGTGAATTGCTCCCTCACTCTAAAACCCCCCACTGACCGCCCCTCCCCCTTTGTATTTAGTTTTTATTTTTTATAATTTAAATAAAAAAAAAAAAACCCTTACATGTGAACTGACGCCTCCCACTGAACACACTTTTTTAATTCTTTTAACTACTTATTGTTTTGAATTTAAAATTTTTATTTAAGTCGCATAATACATAATAATAATTTATACAGAATATTTAATAATAATATATATATATAATATAACAATATAAATATGAAATAAACAATAATAAACATGTAATAAATATAAATGACAGAACTATTAAGATTAACAATTAATAATTAAACAAATATATTAATCAAGCAATAAACAACTATTTACTACTTAACAATAACTCAAATAATATCTACTATATAAGAAACATTCAATACTGTAATTTAAAATTTAAATAATTAACAACTAAAAATTAAAAACGCCTTCAATTCTTGATGAGATTGGTACGTTCGTAATCAAGACTAAATCACACTAAAATAAAATTCGAATCGCGATTTCAATGAGAGTGAGACAGGAGCAAAATGTGAAGAAAAATGAACTTAATAGTAAAACATTGAGAAAAAAATCAAAGAAAACAAAGATGGAGATGAACGCAGGAGGAGGGGAGGGAGGGGGGCATTGGGGAACGAGGGGGGCATTGGGGAACGGGGGTGGCCAAGTGTTATGAGGGAGGGAGGCCCCTCGCCACAAGCCAAAACCACTGATGGGCACGTGCTCATCGCTGAATAATAATAATATACTACTTAAATATATATTAAAATAAAATATTATTTTAATTTTACAACATTAAACTAAAATGAATTGAATTAATTAATTTAAATAAATATATTATTTTTAAAATAAATATATATTTTTTAACTACTTTAAAATATAATTGATTTATAGACATTTAATTTTACAACTTTAAAGTAATCAGAAAAAAAAATTACAATCAAGAGAAAAGAAAAATTAAAAACATTTAATAAAAATATATAAAGAACAATAACTGAAAAATAAATAAAATATTTTTTAATAATTTGAAAATTTATTATTAATTCTAGAAGAAGAGATAAAAATTTATTTTATATTTTTTAAATGATTAATAATGTTTATGTTATAAATAATAATAATTTTATAAAATATTTTACTAATTAATTTATAATTTTAAATTGCATATATTTTGTAGACTAAAAATGATAAGTCTTTTGAGAGGAAACTAAAAATGATAATAAAATCAATATAATTCTTTTATAGATATTTGGTTTTACGACTTCATATTAATTAAAAAAATAAGTATAAGAGATAAAGAAATACGAAAAAAAAAAGTAATAGAAATAAAATATTAAAGAGTACTTGAAGTATAATGAAATTATTTTCTAATTAAAATATTTTTCAATGTTATGCAAGTTTATTCTTAATTTTAAAATGGGAGGTGAAGATTAATCTTTTATTTTTTAAATGTTCAATAGTTTTATTAGTTTTATGTTATAAATAATAATAATTATATAAATTATTTGACTAATTAATTTTTAATTTTTAATTATATATATTATTTAAACTAATTTTTTTTAACAAGTGCATTTAATGCAGCTCAACCGTCAACTATAAATACTTAGATGGTGTAGCATTAATTATGGGGTTAGAGCATTATAAGTGTTCAAGTGTTATAAATTACGAGTTCTTATATTTTATCTCTCATGCTTTAAATTGACACAATTTTTCTTATGTTATTGTTGCATTCATTATTATTATTTATTTTCTAAGTCTTGTATTAGTTGAGAAATATTGTAACTTAGAAGTTGAATTCTCATATTATCTCTTTTGAATGAAACAATTTTTTTTGTATTACTTAGCAATAGCAAGTGCTATATATAGGCCCTACAAGTATTGTAGGATCTAGCATTATTGCTAGAAAACCTATCTTCTAGATAGAATAAGTCTCTTAAGAGAAAAGTAAAATAAATAATAATCTATTTAAAAGTGTTCTCTTTTAAATAAAGTTGAATATCATTTCATTGATTAAAGAATACAATTTTATATTATTGTTCAAATGAGTAAAACAATGTAGATATAATATAATAGCAAAAAAGACTTTGTAGTCTTGCTTTTATATTTTTCACTAAAAATACTTAAAATATTATCAAAAATTATTATTCATCTCAATTATACAATTAATTAGAGTGTAGCATAGTCAAAAATATAGTTATCTAATTAAATATAAATTTTTAATATATATGATATTACAATTAAAATTATGTATCCGTTAATGGGCACATCTTACTCTACTATTAATAAAAATATGTACCTACTCCTAAGAATTATTATTTTCCTAGCGAGTGAGTCATTCGTGCCTTTTCCAATAATTGAACCCTGTACCTCCCAACCTCCAAAAACTTATACGTGCATAAGCTAATCTGAATATCTTATTTATTCATGTTCAAATCAAATTTTAAATTTAATTTAAATATTTTATGAATTTCACATTAAATTTTGATTAATGTTTTGTTAAAGGTTAATTTTACCAACATTACTAAGTTCATGAATTATATAGCGTGACATCATATAGTTAATGATAAAATTTGAAATAAGTGAAACGTATCATCTGAATATCGTGGATATTATTTTTATTCTATCCGCATATTATTGATTTAAAAAGTAACATATTATTCAATAATGAAAATCAATATCTTTAATAAATGTATGCGTATATGGGGCACATATACTATTTTTATTTATGTCCTATTAAGTTTTTTTTGTACAGCCATTTGAATTTTTGTTTTTTAATTATACTTATTTATTTATATTTTTAAGTTAAATTTATTTTTATGTCTATATTTTTAATTTAATTTAACCACTTTACTTTAATGTGTAAAAAAAAAATAAATACAAGTACATAGATGTAATCAAAATAACAAAAATTCTGAGTTAATACAATTAAAAAAATATTTTTAATTAAATTAAGTCAAAAATATAAATTTAATTACTAATTTTTTTATTTTCTTTTATTTTTTATTTTTTAGCGATGAATTCCGTCACTAAATTCAATGCATGCCCCAAAATTGAACGCGCGGCAGCCCCTGCCCTCCATGCGCGCGACGAGTGGCAACGCTGGGATATTAATCCCGGCAATAATTCCAAGTGTTACACCTTGGAATCGAACCGCCAACCTTCAAGCACCAAGAATCTTTATATGGGCGCGCAAATCAGTTGATCTGAAAAGCATCGTTAGTTATTAAAGTGCATAAATTATATTTATAATATTTTCTTCCAAACTTTCAAAAATTATATTTACACTTCAAAATTTTCAAAACTTATTTAATCAATATTAATGTTAGTAAAGGGAAATAAATATTAATTTTAATTTTAATATTAATATTTATTAATTTTATTTCACTACTAATTTAAATAAAAATTTATAAACTCTTATATTTGCAGCGAAAAATTTTGTTATTATTTAGAAATTAATATTTAATATCATATTTTAATAATTTTTGTGAATTAATGAATAATAATTTTAACTTTACAATAACTTTTTAATTTAATTTTTTGTCTTATAGGCTTATCCAGTCGCTAAATTTAAATAATTTATTTTCTTAGTGATGTGTATAACTCGTCACTAAACTTCTAATTTTAAAATTATTTTTTTTATTTTTTTATTTTATTTCTTTTTTAAGCAAATTTTGTATTTTAAATTTAATTTTTTTTATTTTGAGACGGATGCACTCGTCGCTAAATTTAAATTTAATTTCTTTTAGTGACGGGGGTTTCTTGTTGCTAAATTTTGTATTTTAATTTTTTCCCTTTTTTTTGCGACGGGCCCTCCCATCTCTCTAAACTTTTAATTTTAAGATTCTTTTTTTCCATTTTTTAGCGACAGGCAACACCCGTCGCTAAGGTTTTTTCATTTTATATATTTTATTCTTTTTTTAACGGCTTTTGTATTTTACATTTATTTTTTTGCTATTTTTTAGCGACAGATCTACCCGTCACTGAATTTAAATTTCATTTCTTTTAGCGACAGGTGTATCCCATCACTAAATATTGTATTTTAATTTATTTTTGCCTTTTTTTGCGAAAGGTTTTCTCATCGCTAAACTTTTAATTTTAAAATTATTTTTTTTCCATTTTTTAGCGACGAAAAACACCCGTAGCTAAATTTTTAATTTTTATATTATTTTTTTCTCTTGTTTTTGCGACGGGCGAACCCCATCGTTAAAGTTTTTTATTTTTTAGTTATTTTATTTCTTTTTTTAGCGCCTTTTGTATTTTAAATTTATTATTTTTTCTTTTTTAGCAACGGGTAATTCTGTCGCTAAATTTTTAATTTTACATTTATTTTTTTCCTTTTTTTAGAGTCAGATTTTTCCGTGGCTAATTTTTTAAATTTATAAAAAATAAAAAAATATTATTTAGCGATGGGTAACCCATCGCTAATTCCGTCACTAAAATTAAAAAAATGTTTAAAAACTTCAGCGATGGAAATTCATCACTAATCTGTCGCTAGTTAGTGACGGATTTTTTTTTCCGTCGCTAAATAGCAACTTTCTTTAGTGTTATAGGTCCCAAATTAAAACTTGAGGGACATAATAGATCTGCCTTCAAATTCAGGGGCACAATTGGTTAAGCGAACAAAGTTTAGGGACATGGATGTATCGTTAGCCTTAAATTAATTGCGACACCCTCTCCAATGGGCAATAGGTTCAAATGCATCACTACTAATCACTTGTTGAGAACATCTTCGGATGTGCAATTTACTTAGAAAATTCAACCAAGCACAAATTATGATTTAGGTAGCAAATCTATTGTGTACAAATTAGGAAAATCAAGCAACCTGAAATCATGAAACGAGGAATGAGAAAGAATAGACTTTGGGCAAGAATGGTATGTACAATCCAAAACTCACTCTTTCAATTTTCATTTTTTATGCTTTCCTAACAGTCAAGGGGTACGATTTAATACTTAGAGAGACTATCTTTCAAACCCTAGCTAGAGACGGTTTTTCTTTTGGGTTATAGGGGACTCAATTAACCTCACAAAGGCAATTGAAGTGATCATACATGCATGTCTTAAAGGCGCAATCTCACATCATCAATATATTTTTGTTTATCACCGTATGCATTGCATGGATTATTTTGTTAGCTTAACTTAAAAAATAAAATAAAACGACTATAACTAAGGATATTATTGATTATTATAGCATTTTGTTAGTATAGGATGTTAGGTATATCCGAGAAGATTCTTAACTAATAAGATTGGATTCATTTTTTTTTTTTTGTTTCAAAAAAATTTGTTATGGGTTTAATTTTCCAAGTTTAATTGGCATGAGATTAGATTCATTTAAACCACAGTATGAGAACCTAAATATTATCAGTACTAATTTTTTATTCCCTTAAAGCATTAAAACTAAAATAAGAACCAATTTGTCACAGACAACATTTTGTGGAAGCTTTTTGTCTAAGCATTGACAAACAACTTCAACAATAGTTGCTGAAATTTAGTTTGTTTGGATGGTGGGTGGGAGATGAAAGGAGAGAAGGGATAAGAAGGGAATATGTAAAAAATATTTTGGCTAAAAGTATATTTATGTCTCTAAACTTTTGTATTTTTTCTTGTGGAACCCTAAGTTTTTTATGCATGATCCCAAATGTACCCCTAAAATTAGGCCCAAAAGTATATTTATATCCCTGAACTTTTGCATTTTTTCTTGTGAAACTCTAAACTTTTTGTAATTTTAAATATGCCCCTGAACTATGTAAAATCATTCATTTAAACACATGTCCAACAAGTGATATGCATACATGCTGACGTGATAGTTTTTCAGCGTCTCATTAGTTCCATCTATGCCGCTCTTTCTAGAGTCTCCTCAGCTCCCTTTCTCTCTCTGACGACATCTCCTCAACTCTTCATCTCTCATTGATTGCGTGTTTTGCAAGAAATGCTACCCCAAATTGGGCCCATCTTTGATCCCCCTAAATGACAAAGTAATCATCGACTTGGGCACATCAGTTGTAACACCCCACTTTTTCAGGCGTGCTATAAATTGGGACCATTCTAAGATGATAATTTTTTTTTCAAACTAATACTAAACCACATCATTTTCCTCATATCCATCTCAAAATTCTCACACATCTGTCTTGAAAGAGAATCATCATATACATCAAATGCGGAAACTAGAATCGAACCTAACATTTTAACATTAATTATAAATCAGTTCTTACATCCTCATTAACCATAAAAAAAGTTATACATGATCGTTTCTCAAACTTAATCCCCAATGCAAGGCTATTCATCAATGGAACATAGGCTTCTCAACATGACCTAATACATGACATAGGTTCTCAACTAACATCAACCCAAACATAACTTAACATTATCCTTCAAAATAATACACGCCAGAACAACATAGCCAACATTATAGATAACATAGCAAAAGTTAAACATGGCATGCTTGTACATATAATCGATCCATTTACGCACTTCCATAAGTGTCATTATATGTCTTCATTTCCTTCGTTCCTGTTATATAACTTCCATCTGGAACATTGAATATTCCAGGGGTATTACCCGAGTTAAATGATGAATCATTTCAGTAAGAATTCATTTATAATTTGCATGCGTGTGTGCAAAATATAACAATGTCCTTTACCACTTGGTCGTTTGAGCCGGCAAGCCATGCATTAACAACTTTCATATCGGTCTGAGCTGACGTAACAACTTTCATGCCAGCCTGAGCCGACGTAACAACTTTTATACCGGTTTGAACCGACATTGCTTGTTTGTACTCTCAAACATATGCAATGCATGATAGATGATAACGTTTATGTATGTATGCATCTCAACAAAACAGCTGATGCATCTACGTGAAAACACATCACAACATGTCAACATGCCGAATCCTACTTTGAAGCACACATCATATCAAACATATCGGCATACTATTTCAAACAATAGGACATGTTTTTAGAAAATACCTTTCATAAATAAATTAAATTTGAGAAAATTAGCTTACCTTTGAAATCTGCTTAAACCTCAAGAAGCGTGCTTTTAACCTCAAGTGTGCGACTGCCTTGATTTACATGCATCATATCAATTTGCGTGCCAACATCAAAATTCGCACAAGTCACTTCAACTTAAGTCTCAAAACACCCTAATCATCATATTTATTTAAATAAGTATTAAAACCTATTTTTTTCATAATTTCTTGCATTTTCTTTATTTTTCTCCCTATTTCTTCCTATTTTTCCTCAATAAACCTAAACTAAATATTTATCAATTATTTTCTCAAATATTTCACTATGAAAATACATAAAATAATATTTCTAAATTTTTAGAATTTTCTAAGAAATTTTACTTACCTTAACTTAGTCTCTTAAGCTTCCTCGAAATTCGTGTCCCAACCTTGAAACGCATGCCCGAGCCATTTTTCTCTGCAAAATCACTGGAATATTAATAAATCTCCATTTTCTATTTTCCAAAATTTTTCTGTATTTTCTACAATTTTCTTTTCTTTTCTTTTTCTTCTTTCTTCTTCTCTACCTATCTTCTTCTTCCTTGATTTCTTCTTTCCTCCATGGCCACGCATAGGAGCTCACACACCTCGCGCGACCGACCACCACTGCCCACGCTGGTAGCCTACCAGACCTCTCCCTGCCTCACTGGCCACTTGCTTCGCCAATCGCAGCCTCCCAGCTTCGCCGTGCGACCTATTGCTCGTGGTCATGACCGCTGCATGCTTGCTGCTATGGCCGCGCTTGCTGCTCGCTTCGCCCGAGCTGTCAACGCCTCCAGCTGCTTTCACCAGCTTCCATCGGCCTCTTTCACTGCCTCAAAACCGATCACCGTTGCGCTGCTTACTACCATCATCGTGACCTTCCTCGCGAGATAGCCATGGCCGCTACAAGTTTCGACCATGTCAGCTACTCCTGCTCGCTCGCGATCTCTCACTCTCGGCCATCAGCACACTCTTCTTTAATATTTCTCGCATTAGGTCGCCCAACCTTTTGGCCCTAGCTCTCACGAGCTCTCTCTCTCTGTAACTCGGTCATTCTTCATTTCAAGCTCTCGGCCGCGCACTCCCTGCTTCTCCTGAATCCCATCTAATTTATAGCCCCAACTGACTTCGTCATCACTCCGTGAAGCCACCACTCGATCAGCCATGAAACTTCCTTTAACATACTTGCACACACAACAATCGCGTTGCATGCCGCCTCCCACGCCTCTATTACGCATGCCTTTTTGTTCCTCCTTGCCATCACACGAGCACACACATATAAATATATTATATTTATATTGCACATTTAATTCTCATAATTCAACCTTATTTCGTTTAGGAATTGCATTAATTACAATTAGGCCCTCCAGGCTTTCATTTAATACCATCAAACCACCCAATCTCCAAAATTAATAATCGACATTTATTCAATAAAGACCAATTTCGCCGCAATGTCCTCACCGGGCCCTTGATTCATCCCGAAATCACCTTAGGATTGATTGTTACGAAAAATCAGAGCCCTCTCAGGGTTCCATTGACTTCTCAAACGTCCCCTACAATCATTCAGTTTTTCAACCTAAATCATAGTTGTAATTTCACTGTACCGAAAACCATCTCAATTTCGATTCCTTTTAATACCATAAATCCTATATTGGAACGCTCATCGAGACCATATCATTTTTTATAGCTAATTACACTTCAAGGCATTCCCTGCAAACGATTCGGCAATTTATTTTGTTATCAAACTAACTTTTTGATATTTTAATCTTACTGAAATTACGTGACAACTTTATGCCGAAACAGGGTCTTACATCAGTGACTCGTCTAACCCAACCAGCCTACGTAGCCCAATTAGAGGAGACGTAAGAGATGTTGAAAAGAGAGGAGACACAATCAGAGGACGCATAGTTGGAGAAAGAGAAAGAATGAACTGATGAGATACCAAAAAATTGTAACATTAGTCGCATATGTATGTTGGTTAGATATTTAAATATGTGATTTTGCACAATTCATGGACACATTTGAAATCACGAAAAGTTCATAACATAAATATATTTTTAGTCTAACTTCAGCGCACATTTGAAACTACAAAATGTTTAAACTTTGACAAGAAAAAAATGTAAAAGCTCAGGAGTATAAATATACTTTTAGTTCAAATATTGTTGTTAATGTCATGTTTTTATTTTGAAATTTTAAATTTTTGAATTTGTTCATTTATTTTAAAAGTAATAAAATATAATTATTATTTATTTTTCATTTTTTACTCTTCTGTTTCTTTCTATTTTTTATTAAAACAAAGTCATATTATTCTCATTTATTAAGTTTTATTTTTCACAAATAATAGAAAAATAGCAAGTTTACTTTTTCCAAGTTCCAACTATCCGGAGATAGATAGATACGCAGATGTTAGTGCCTCCTTTTGGCCATCGATAAAGGCAAGTACAGTGGGCTGGCGTCTGGAAGGAAGGAGATTGATTGGGCAGTGGGCGGGCGCTATATGATCAAAGAGATACGGTGTGCACTCATCCGTGTTATCAAACGGGTCCGAAGTTGATATTTGTCGCTCCTTCCGTACACTACTGAGAAAGCTCGACACCATTTTGTGTGTCCCAGTTCCGTTTCCCTTTCGTCGAAACGATCGCTCCCTCACTTTTAGCTGCCTTTTGAACTCCTGTTCTTCTCTCTCAGACCTTGAACGAATCCACCCTCTCATCCTCGTAAATGGGTCCCACCGTAACCTTCTATTGTCGACCAAACTCATCACCTTGGCTTCTTCTTTAGCTCATTCGATGGACTATGCCTGCAAACTGTTTGATTTACTGCCTGGCAGGGATGTGTTCATCTGGAACACCGTGATTCGGGGTTATGCTAATCTGGGTCCTTCTCAAGATGCGATAGATTTATTCAGAGACATGCATCAAGCTGGAATGTTGCCCGACAACTATACTTTTCCTGCCGTTGTTCGATCTTGTGCTGTCTTTGCAGCTCTGGCGGAAGGGCGACAAGTACATTGTAACATAGTTAAGACTGGGTTTAATTTGGATGTTTTTACGGAGAGGGCGAGGCATCGAGCCTCATATTTCATCACTTTCATAAATGATTTCATGCGCTATGGATATATTTATTTGATTTCTAAAAAATCTGAAACATTGGAATGCTTTAACTAAATGATACACCAATTTGGTGAAAAATCAAATAAAACAAAAGATCAAAACTTTAAGAACTGATCGCGGGCGTAAGTATCTATCCATCCTCTTTAGAGAGTTATGTGATGAAAAAGGGATAGAGAGACAATTGACTCTCCCATATACTCTACGACAAAATGGTGTTACTGAGAGAAGAAATAAAACCCTTTCGGAAATGCTTAGGTCCATAACAGTGTAAGCAAATCTACCAATTTCGTATTAGAGAGATGCATTATTGACTGTTGCCTACATACTTAATCGAGTGCCTTCCAAATCAGTGAATAATACTCCTGATGAGTTATGAACAGTAAGAAAGCCTAACCTAATAGATTTAAGGCTCAAGGGGTCAGTAGCATCTATTCACAACCCTTCTCAGAATTTTGGAAAATTGGGACCAAGGGGTAAAAAGTGTATCTTTGTGACACACTCAAAACACTCCAAAGGACATGTATTCATTGGAGAAAATGACGATGAGAGTATTACTAAAATTGAATCACGAGATGCTAGGTGGTGTTCTCTTTTTATTTCAGTTTTGAATTTTGAGTTTTGAATTCATTTTTAATTTTGTGTTTTGAGTGTATATTTTGAGATTTTTGAAAACGTGTTCTTTTTTTCATTCTGAAAAACTATTTCTAAAAACAAAAAATTAGAAAACGCATTTACTTTGAAATTTTGAAAAACTATTTCTTTTTGTTATTATGATATTTTATTTAATTATTAAATAATAAAATTAATTCTTTTAAATAAACTTTTACTATTAAAGTAAAATAATAAATTACTAACAACATCTTAACAATAATTTATGTTAAATTATACACTTAATAATATAACATATGTTATCTTATATTTTTAGCTATAATCTAGATATATTACATTTTTAAAGTTTTAAATAAATATATAATTTTATTTTTAAAATTTAATAATAATTTTTTTAATTCTGTTTTCTCTTCTTTTATGTTATTTTTCGTTTTCTTCTTTTTTTTTCTTTTTTTCCTTTTCCTTTTTTCTCCTTTCTTCTTCTCCAACGCCCTGCATCTTCTCCTGCGCCGATGACCACCGCTGGCCGAAGATATAGACGATCAGAACCTGCCATTAGAATCTCCAAGCCAAGGGGGTTAACATACCCAAAAATCAAGAAGATCCAACGGCCAAATCTCCTTAGATCAAAAGTTAATTGTTCGACCCACATGCCTATCGCGCTACCAGTCACCACCGGCCACCATAGCCGGTGGTTTCGGGCAATCTAAGGTAGCCACTCTAGACCGCCCATCGACCAACATACCCAAAAACAAACAAGAGAAGGAAGAAGAAAGAGGAACGAACAGATGAGAGAGGACGAAGACCAACAAGATCAAACGGTAGGGGCGGGGGCGGGGGCTGGCGTAGTAGATGGCGGTGATGGTGATGGCGATGGCGGTGGCGGGCATAGTTGATGGCAGTTCACGACGATGACGAAGATGGTGGGTGCAGTTGATGGCCGACGTTGGAGAAATGAGAGAAGGAATGGAAGAGAAGAGATGAGAGAGAAAGAGAGAGAGAAAGAAAGAGAGAGAGGAGAGTAATATGGAGTTGGGGGGTCGAGATTGGGGGGGGGGGTTGCACACGTTTTCCGTGTTTTGGCATTTTCAGTGAGTTTTCACTGAAAACGCTCAAAACAACAAAATCTTGTTTTGGGTTTTCTTTACAAATTTTTTTTTTGTTTTCGAAAATGCATTTTTAAAAATCGTAAAGAGGACGCGTTTTCAGTGTTTTTAAAAACTCAAAACGAGTTGAAAACAGCAAAGAGAACTACATTTTTGGAAAATGATTTTCACAAAAGGGTGAAGTTGATAAGGATTCACAACTATACGAGTTAGGAGATCTTGAACGAAGTGTGTCTCCAATTGGATTTAATGAGGAGTATAATGTGACATCAATGCTCTTGATCCAAGTAGGAATAACACACATGAGATAATTCCTTGGAAGGAATTAGTAAGAAAGAGTCGTTGGAAAAGTATTCCTTCTTGTTGTTCTGAGATTAAAAGGAAAGCTTTTATGGTAGCTCCTCACTTCCATGACAAGCCTAACAATTTTTACCAGGCTATGAAATCCCCAAATAAAGAAAATGGATGAGTGCAATGGAAGATGAAATAGAGTTTATGAAATCAAACCATGTCGGAGACTTGGTTGATCTTCCGCCTAACTATGGAGTCATTGGCAATAAATAGGTCCTAAGGATCAAACGAAAGGCAAAGTGGACAATAGCCAGATTTAGAGCTCGTCTTGTTGCGAAAGGATATACACAACAAGAATGTATAGACTATGAAGAAACATTCTCTCTCGTTGTAAGGATGGCGTCTATACGTTTAATTCTAGCCATCGTCACACATATGAATCTTGAATTACATCAAATAGATGTAAAGACTGCTCTCCTTTATGGAGAATTAGAGGAGGAAATCCACATGGATCAACCTGAAGGTTTCGTCAAAAAAGGCCAAGAAGCAATGGTTTGCAAATTAAAAAAAAAAAAATCTATCTATGGCCTTAGGCATTCTTCTCAATAGTGGTATATATGATTCCATCAAGCAATTATTGTTAATGAATTTGTAATGATTCAACAATATCATTGTGTCTATGTTAAAAGGTCCAAAGATTTATTTGTGATTTTAATCTTATATGTGAACGATATCTTATTTGCTAAAAATAACAAAGTGTTTGTCTCAACTGTTAAAAGTTGGTCGGGTTCCAATTTTGAGATGAAAGATATGGGTGAGACTGCTTATATTCTTGGAGTTAAGATCCATAAGGATCGTTGAAGAAAAGTCCTAACGTTGTCTCAAGAATCTTACATTGAAATATTCTTGATCGTTTTAATTTGAGCAGATGTAATGGACACTCCAAATGCTAAGGGCCGAACTCTGAGCCTAAAAATGTGTCCCTCGACTCCAACATGGAAAGCTCAAATGAAAAACATGCCATACTCAAGTGCCATTGAAAGTTTGATGTATGTCATGATCGATGTGCATCAGAATCGATATTTGTTATGCAGTTGGATTGGTAAATAGATACCAATAAAGTCTAGGACCTAAGCATTAGAATGCACTCAAAAGGATCCTTAAATACCTAAGAGGAACTGTGGACTATTGCCTCATTACTAAGGTGGGCATATGCATTTAATTGGCTATACAGATGTTGACTGGGGTAGAGACTTGGATGAACGCAAATCAACTAACTTCAGGATATGCATTTTTGCTCAATCGAGCTGATATATCTTGGAGTAACAAGAAATAGGCATGCACAACTTTGTCAACAATGGAAGTTGAATTATAAGAAACAATGTGGTTAAGGAGATCTCTAATTGACCTTGAGGTCACTCTTGACATTGCAAGACCCCTATTACAGTACTCTACTGCGATAGCCAAGCTTCAATTGCATATTCCAAAGATCCAAAATATCACAAGAAGTCCAAATACATTGAAACAAAGTATAGCTTTGTGAGAGATATTAATACGCAAAAAAAAAAAAGTAGTGTTACAATATATCTTTACAAATAAGATGGTTGCTAATCCTTTTACAAAGCCTATCACTAGAGATTCCTTTAGAGATCATACTAGATCTTTAGGTTTACATAGACTGTAATTTATTTCTTTATTGTATATGTGACTTTTCATTTATTTAATAAATTGAAGTAATGTTTAACTTTTTTTATTGTGTTTGAACTAAAAGAATCAAGAGCCAGCATAAGTACATTAATCAAACAAGGATCGATTCCCTCACACAAATGATCGGTGCCTGTTGAAATTCTTAACTATATTATGAAGTCATGGATCAGTAAATGCTACTTTGGTTTGTTTCTTATAGTTGTGGACAGATTTAACTCATGGAACATTGTTGAGAGAGTGATTGATCCAAAATGGACTAATATGAGTACAAGAGGAAGACTTAACGGTTTTCATGAATATATGTATTTTCTGGCCAAACAATTGTAATATCTTTATGATATTTGAACAATCATGTGAATACGTATGTATATATGAAGTAATAATTTCTCATTGAGATAATGAGATAATGTTATGGGGACACAATGTGATGTTTTATCATATTGGAGCTAATGACTCCTTGTTGAATATTTTATTCCTATTTTTTCTTAATTATATCTTGCAAGTCGCACGATCCATTTTATCATAGAAAACTCTACTCTAATAAGAGAGGTTATACTCATACTTTGGGTTTTGTTTGACCATCATGCTCGAGTGTGAGAAATGTAGATAAATATTATAATTAATATTCAAAAATGATCAAAACGAGTCAATTTGATCAAAATTAAAACAATATGAGATGAGTCTCATCTTAAAATAAAATTATCTCTAAGTGAGATAATTTTATCCCTAAATGAAATTAATTTTAGAATTCGAAATCCAATTAATCTTCATCTCCTAAAACTTTATCAAATAAGATTGTTTCCTCTATAAATAGAGGTCACAATAAGGGTTTGAGACACAGAAATTCATTGAGAATTATATATTGTGAGTGTTTTTATCAAAAAAATAAATATTTGGGTTGTGGTTAGAGTGCACATTTCATCCAGTAATTGTGCACCTGACTTGAAAGTCCGAGGAGGCTCATGGCACGATGAATTTTAAAGATCTAAAATAGAGTGCACATTTCATCCAATAATTGTGCACCTGACTTAAAAGTCCGAAGAAGCTCATGACACGATGAATTTTAAAAATCTAAAATTTTTCGCTACTAGTCAAGTATTTATCTTTGTGATATTTATGATTTATGCATACAATAACTAATATTTTGCAATATACAAACTAGCATGAAAGCGTACAAATTTCATGATCCTGTTTATGTTTAATGTCTATAAAACATAGAAATTTTCAATTACAAAACAGACCCAACCTCATCAATGCCCTCAGCCAAACAGTTGTGACCATATCCGATGGACAAGGAGCCCCATTTTTCGCAAGAAAATGGGGCGATCATTTTTCTTGCGAAAAATGGTACCGTATGTTGAATAGAGTAGATCCAAGAGGAGGGAGAACTGCAAGGACGTGAAAATATAGATTGGAACACTAGCTACTGCTGCTGCAGGAATTAGTATCTTTTCCTTATATTTGCCCGCCACAAGACAAAGAACAGCAGTGAAAGCTACCATCATGGTTGTTATGGAGAGAAACAAGGTGACAAGACCAATTATCAGCCTCTTGGGAAGAACATAAAGAAAATCGCTTTCTCCATATCTTGAAGTGAAGATGGACAAGAACATCAATAGAGAAGTGGCGGCTGTGAATAAAGATAAAGCATTTGAAATGGAAAAGATGATGAATGCACTTTCTTTAGAGAAAATGGGAAGGCCAGTACTGCCGTCATTGCCGCCGGGAACAGTGATTGCAGCTGCAAACGCTATAGTGGCAATCAGGGATGCCACAATGGTGCATGAATTTGCTGCTTCTTTCATCCATTTCTCTCCTTCACGTACTAGGTCCTTGTGTTTTTCAGTAAATAGGACTGCAGGAATTTCTCCATGTTTGTTTTTCTTCAGTCTATATTTGGGTGGCACAAATTTCTCGACTTCCTGAATGAGAAACGTAATTAAAAATGTGTTTTGTCTTCTTTTATCATCAGTAAGCTCACATTTAAGAATGATCGTCGTGCATGTAAGATTCTAAGTCATGTTTTCCTAAATAATCATTAAACCAAATTGAAATGAGTTAATTACCTTATACCATTGCAACTCACGTTGCATTTGAAGTGCTGCACCAGGAATAAGTATTAGTTTGCTTGGAGGTGCTAGTCTCCCCGCCAAGTGTAGCATATTGTTATTTTCATGGTCCAAGCGGTGGGACAGGAGATGTTTACATAGATCCATCTGACATATGATGTTGAAAACTTTTTCTTGACGATGTAAAATTGCCAATTCCAATACAGAACGACATTCTTTATCAAGAAACCAAACTGCATCCGGAAACTCATGCAATACTTCTTCCACCACCTCTGTAACTCCAAATTTTGCTGCTAAAAGCAGTGGGTCTTTCACAATTGATTCATAAGCCTTGTAATCATTTAGAGTTGCAATTTGCTGGCACGACAATTTCACGAGCTGAGCTGCCTGGTAATGTACTTGTTTTTTGTCCCCGATGTGTTTAATGTGAGGCACTAGAGTTGCAGAATTAAGTCAAGAATGCGGTAATTAAATTTCAGCCAAAATTAATTGTTGCAACTAATTAAACTAGAAATCCATGTGTATGTTGAATTATTAACGTTACCTAAGAACGCCAAGACTTTGTAAAGCATAGCTTGTAATCTTTGGCTCACTGCAAGTTATCATCAAAACAATTAAATCAATTAGGAAAACTACTTTATCCAAGCAGAATTTGGAATGTGCCCTTGAATGTACTAGTTGTGCTAGGCAGTAGTTTAATTATTTATACAATTAAAAACCTGGAATGTAGAAACTTCGCACAAAAGTTTGAGCCAAATTATGCCTTGGTACTGGGTCCTCAATGTCAGATCTACTAGGCTCTTTAGCATACTTGACCAACTTCACTGGAACACCTTGAATAAAAGCATATAACATAATTAAGGTCCATGCACAAACAGAAAGAAGAAGATTTATTGAAAAAGTGATATCCTTACAAGAATAGACAATATTTTCCCAAAAGCATAGATGACTCCCGCTTGGGATCGCCGACTCCTTCAAAGCAATTGCAGATAAAACACTATTTCCATTGGGAAGAAATAATTTTGCAAGTTCGGGATACCAATCAATCAATTTTAGCGCCTCATCTACTTGATAAAACAAAGTAAATTAACAAGATTACAAGAGATGATATATATATATATAGATAAATAGTTAAACAAATAAATCAGTTGTAAGAGTAACATTATATATATATATATTTGCTTGACTATTTATTTATATATATATATATACACAAAGATGCATGCATGCATGAGAGTACCGTTGTAGGTTCTCACCGTAGTATCCGGAAAATATTACTTGTCTAACGAGGCAAACCCCAGATATGCCTGCAAAGGGCCTAACACCATCATACTCGTCTTGAGTCTTTGACAACAAGTATTGGAAAGTATCCTTGTGATCATATTCGGCGGCCAGATGGACTGGTAGAAACATATCGTCGTCGGGAATATACAACAACCGGAGATGTTTTTCCACCAGAATAACCGCAGCACGCGTGTTACCAGCACCAGCAGCGTAGATAAGTACAGTTTGGCCAAAATGATTTTGATGTTCGAGGGCCTCAATCGACATTTCTTCCACCAAATTCTTCACGAAATCGATTGCCTTGTTTCCTGCTTGGACTGCTACTTGCAGTGCATTCTCCAGGTTCGAGTTGATATTGGCAGTGACTGCATCTTGGTTTTCCTCAAAGAATTTCTTGGCCTTCTCCCAATCGCCTTCCACAGCAGCTCTGTACAATGTTATGTATTTCCAGTACTTATCTGCATTTTTATGTGTTCATGAATCAAATAATATTTTTAAGTTTTTTTTATAGGAAAAATGATTCTTTTTTCTTTCTTGGGGTAAACTGCATCGTCATTTTGTCTAGTGTCTACCCAAAGACTAAAGTAATAGAGTAAAATTCTTAACTTGTGGGGATAATTAATTAATTGTTAGGAATAAAGTAAAACAAAGAATTTAGATATAAAGAAACTTAATTTATAAATATGATGACATCATAAAATTCTTTCATTACGAACTGTAATATAATAAGGATTGGTCCATACTCTTCATTTGTCTTAAATAAAGTAATATATTTTATGCTAAGTAATTAGATCATTGTTATCAAAAATCTATTTGTAAGTGACAAAACTATGCATATTTAAACTGACAAGCTTATCTCATTAAAGGCAATTAATAATAATATTCATAGTTAACATTGAAATCAAATTTCTAAAATTGTCCACATTCTTCAAATTGATGAAAATGTACCTTGAATAGGCTTCCCTTCACTGTTGTCTTGGTCAGCTACAAAAGTTAAGAAAGGTAAATAATAATTAAGGAGAAAATCCATCATACTTAATTAACCTACTAATTATTAATGACTTGAGAGCTTAATTACCACGACGAGTGACCATGCCCTCGGATGAATTAGTTGATGGCATGCTTTATTATATTGCCACAACCTACATTCCAATCAAAGTCATATCTCTTAATTAGATCTCTTATAATTTGAATTTGAGTCACATACATGGCACCCCATATAATTTATTTTGTTTTTGGAAATTTTTTTAATTTTTATTTCTTAGGCGGCACAACTAATCCATTAATGTTCAACACAGACAACATCGGTCAATTTACCCAAATAGTAGTTAATTGGATTTCCTCTATCCCCTCAAGGCCAGCCCTATTATTAAAAATTCTCAATGTAAATTGATTATTTTTTTCTTAGAATTCTCCTCCCTTTATCTAAACTTTATATATATTTTTGTTAAAATTTGAAATCTAGTTATAAACTAAAAAAAACATTTTTTTCCAAATATATCACAATTATAAAAAATATATTTTTAAATTACAAAAGTAGATTACTTAATCTTTTAACTAATATATACATAAATTTGATAGAATTGCGTTTAGAAAATCCATTTTTTTCTAAAAAAATATTTTTAGGAAAATGTTATATATATACACACAAAATATTATAATATAAATATTACATATATTAATTTATATAAATTAAAAAAAAAGGCTTCCCAAGGTCCTGTTACTACTTTTTCACACAAAAAACAAGGGGCAATGCTTTTGGATCCTCTTCCCAAGCTCACTTACCCAAACCAGCGATCGCTAAGTCTATTGGAGACCTAGTCAAAGTGGGGGCAACACAAATGGAGATGTTGTAGCTTTTGTATGGAGATGTTGGAGTTTTTGCCTATGAGCTTTGGACTGCTATAGAAGTGTTTATTCATTCTGACTGATTTTAAATAACATAAAACGGGCATGGGGAGGGCATATTAATTTATTACCTAGTTTTTGACATTATTTAATTACCTATCTTTTTTATTTTAGAAAAGGCAAGTGTTAGAGGGCATATTAATTTATTACCAACATAACAGTGTAGCACAAACGAATGCTAAAGATAAAAAACCAACATGAAGAAGAGAAAATTCTCGTGGCACCACAACACCCAACATAGCAAAAGATCTTTGTTATGGACAAACAACAGTAATCAACAAAAATCTCACGACACGAATAGCGCCCAATTGGCAAACAGAATTTTAAAATGTATATAAATTAATAACAAAAATTGTTCAAGCAGAGAAAGAAAGAGATGAAAGGAAGTGTTTTCTTTCAAAGGCTGGAGGCAAATTTTACATCACACTTCACAAAACATGTGTGGGTAAATTATTTTTATTTTATTATATATGTATTTTTTTATAACAAAGAAGCCATACCCACAATCTTTCTTTCACAGTTTTGAGCATCACGCTGTAAACCTCGAGTGCATCATGTAGTAGCTTGTACGCTGTGCACACTAGAAAAGCCAACTAAAGGACGCAAACAAATAGAGCTAAGACCACATTCATGTCCTCTTCACTTTTCCGCAAGTACATATACAAGTTTGATTGTCTAAACTATGTTTATACGAGTGTGTGTGTGTGTGTATATAGGCATCAATGAATCATGATTCACAACAAAAATAGAAGTGTAGCATTTCAGACGAAGAAGCGAGAACACGCAAGAAACCTTATGTCAAAGCAACATATATAAATATATATACACATGCGCGCGCGCGCACAGAGCTTCAGACAAGGGCGGATCCAGAAATTTCCGCTGGGGGAGGCTGAAAATTTGGGTTGTGTGTGGGTCCCGCTTCCACTTCCACGGGGCCCACGCCCGCCCCTCACAAATCTCTCATAACAATTTTACATATTATACATAGCATTATTATTAGTTTAAGATCAGTCAAAGAGAGCAAGAAACGTCAAAGATCGGTTAAGTAGACGACAAAAATTCAGAGTGATGACTGATGAGTCAATCGAGAGAATCACAAAAGAAAAAACATACCAGTTGTACAAATCTGGGCTCGGATGAAGCAGATCTGGAAGTTCCGGGGGGCTAAAACCTTGGGAGACAGAGATCAGAGGCGGCGAGAAAGAAAGGAGAGGGGGGGGGGGGGGTTCCGCAGGGCAGGGTGTTAGCCCAGAGAGAGAGAGAGAGCGAGAGCGAGGGTGAGCGAGGGCTAGCGAGGATATCAAAGCAACATATGTCCCTTATGTCAAAGCAACATATCCATCTATATATATATATATATATAGCTTCAGAAACGTATGCAATTGATTTTGAAGCAGTTTGAGGATATCAAACCTTGTAGATTTAGTGCTTTACCCTTTAATTTGAACACTTGAAACCCTCCAATGTGTGCTTCAAAAGCCAATTATTCCCGACTTTCAGGACCTAACCCAACGAGTACATCTCCAGCTCTCTCAACCAATTTGTTGGCCCTCCTTTCTAATTTCTTTGGAGGAGGGCTCAAAGTCACCCAAAAATGTCTTTAATTGTTTTGTCTTTTGCACATGCTTCAGCTGAGAGGCTACTGCATGGAAGCTCGATCATGCATGCCCCATCTATTTATGTTAATCTTATGGCCCCATCAGTGGTGGTACAATTTTGTCTCATCCCAATTCTATCCATGTCATGACTGGTGGATGAGTTTTCTTCAGCTGTCATGTGGTATGCACTCTTAATGGAATCCATGTGAAATAGCAAGTCGTAGCTAGGTCCGAAATTATTGGTGTTTTTAAACGTGGGTAAAAATAAAAAATAAAACTCCATAGATCGGTAGGAGTTTACAAGAGCGCATCGTTAATATAATTAAAAAATGCGAGTGTCAGTAAAAATTATTGGCGTTTTATTGTTTTACCAGTGTTTTCAAATGTCGTAAAAATTAAAAAAAAAATTATTTTAGTGTATACACAGTAGTTGCCACTATTTCATGCCAGTAAATCTTGGGAAGCCCCTTCTCACTCAACATACTTACTAACTGCTTCAACCACCATCTATTCTTGCTCTCAGTTACTTTGTTCTACTAAGGGTGTAGCTAGCTGTAAATTGCCTTTGAATGTCATGATTCCTACAAAACACTTGAAATTCGGTGGATGAAAACTCATCTCCACAATTAATCCATAGTTTCAAAATGAAACAACCACTCTCTTTTTCAACTACAACCTTATGTCCTTCCTTTCAAGAAATAAACCCAAGTCATCTTAGAAAAATCATCCACAAAAAACAAGAAATACTTACTTCCATTGAAGGAGGAAGTTTGCATTGGCCCCTAAATATCATAATGTACCGGCATTAACTATCTACCAATTTTTAAAATAAAAAAACCAAAAATCATATCTTTCTTTTAACAATTGTAAGTCCCCAAAATTAAGATGATATATCTCTGTGCCAAACCATGAAATCATCAAATGACGCACTAAATGCATTGACATTTATTTTTGAAAGATTTATGGGGAACATTTTCTTTTTTGTTGTCATTTCAACCAAGTAAATTAAGCTCATGCTCCTTTTGTCATAAATCTTGCATTCGTTAACATCACACACAGCATAATATCCTTTTTTTTTTTTTTATAAAAAATATTATTAGTACATCATTGTATACACTTTGGGCTACACAATAATGTGCCAATGTCTAAAGTGTACACTTTGGGCTACATACTATTAGCCCAAAGTGTACATAAATGATGTACAAATAACATAACCATTTTTTTATTAACGGACACAAACTAAGAAGATTTTGACCTAATCTCTCGACAAATATGACACCATCAATGGGCTTCCTCCCAAATTTTGACATCATAGTAATAGTTCTCACTCCGCTTACCTAAACATATTTGTTATCACCCAATTTTCCCTGTGTCTTCAAAGAATCATCTACCTTCACAAAGAACTTTTTTGTAACAAGTCATGTGATTAGTACAACCACTATCAAGATACCAAACATCACGGGTTACATTAGTATGAACAGCTAAACAACTAATAAATAAATTTTCTTCACTGTCTTTTTCTTCATGGAATCAGCTTTCTTATGACAGTTCTTTTCAACATAGCCATATCTCTTACAGTGATAGCATCGAGCAGCACTTTTGTTTTGCCAAGACCTTTCTCTATACCAACAACCTTTATCTTCATGATTAGTTCTCCAACAATATGAGCAAGATGAAGAATTAGTAGTATTACCTCCATAATTGAAATTTCGTTGTTGACCATTATTTCTACCTCTACCTCTTCCTGTCCCACAACATGATCTACGTCAACCATAGCCATAATTTCTAAAAAAAAATTGAATTTGGAAAAACATCAACATCACTTTTGTTTTGCTAAGACCTTTCTCTGTGCCAACAACCTTTATCTTCATGATTAATTCTCCAACAATATGAGCAAGATGAAGAATTAGTACTATTACCTCCATAATTGAAAATTTTTTATTGGCCATTATTTCTACCTCTACCTCTTCCTGTGCCACAAGGAGATCTACCTCAACCATAGCCATAATTTCTAAAAAATAATTGAATTTGGAAAAACATCAACATCACTTTTGTTTTGCCAAGACCTTTCTCTGTACCAACAACCTTTATCTTCATGATTAATTCTCCCATAATATGAGCAAGATGAAGAATTAGTATTATTACCTTCATAATTGAAATTTCTTTGTTGGCCATTATTTCTACCTCTACCTCTTCCTATGCCACAAGATGATCTACCTCAACCGTAGCCATAATTTCTAAAAATAATTGAATTTGGAAAAACATCAACAGCACTTTTGTTTTGCTAAGATCTTTCTCTATACCAACAACCTTTATCTTCATGATTAGTTCTCCCACAATATGGGCAAGATGAAGAATTAGTAGTATTACCTCCATAATTGAAATTTTTTTGGTGGCCATTGTTTCTACCTCTACATCTTCCTGTGCCACAAGATGGTCTACCTCAACCATAGCCATAATTTCTAAAAAAAATTGAATTTGGAAAAACATCAACATCACTTTTGTTTTGCCAAGACCTTTTTTTTCCAACATCACTTTTGTTTCGCCAAGACCTTTCTGTGTACCAACAACCTTTATCTTCATGATTAATTCTCCCACAATATGAGGAAAGAGAAGAATTAATAGTATTACCTCCATAATTGAAATTTCTTTGTTGACCATTATTTCTACCTCTACCTTGTGCCAACAGATGATCTACCTCAACCATAGCCATAATTTCTAGAAATAATTGAATTTGGAAAAACATCAACATCACTTTTGTTTTGCCAAGACCTTTTGTACTGGCCCATAATGCATTAGATTTCTACATTCAAAAACCTAAAAAATTATTTTGTGTTTTTCATTTAGTGAGTTGGTTTTAGTTAATATAAAACTTCTATTGAGTATTCTTTTAATTGTGTGTGGTTTATTAAATCTAATAGTGGTTAAAGTAGGGATCAAAAGGTAATCCTCGTGGGAACAACACTTGATTCATCATTATATTACTTGTTACGATTCCGTTCACTTGCGGGAAAGAAAAAAGCGAACAAGTTTTTGGCGCCGTTGCCGGAGAGGGTTTTGATGATCCCATCATGCATGATGTGTTAGTCTACTTGGTTGTACCCAAAGAAAAGAAAAAAAAAATTGTTTTGTTGGGTAGACAGGCCATTAATGATGAATCTTATTTTGGTACCATTTTGATGAAACGAGTAAAGATAGTAATGCTACTCATTTTGATTTGGTGATTCACTATCCATGTAGACGAATGTTTGAGCACAAGTGTCAGGAGGTTAAATGCATAGGTTTCCATATAGACTTTTTCCCTTAACCCAACTTTGTGAGCAACTCAATCATCAAACATTATGAAAAGAAAAGTTTGGGGAAGGTTGAGCCATGATGGAAAATGTTGAGGAATGTGTTGACTCCGTGCTTTATGTGGAATGTGTTAGGCATACTAAGGGAAGCTAGGCAATGACCATAGGCTAGTGATCTAATCCTTATGTCACTATGTCGTGCACCAATCTAAATTTGAGCTTGCGCATATCTTATACCTTTCTTTGTAGCCTGAATGACTTGAGTGATTATGCCCGTAGGGGTATCTTAAAACTTGATACCCCGTGGTCATCTGGCTTGGGAGTCATCGGCTGAAAGCTCGTTACAAAGGTCATTTAGAAAGCTTAATGGAGTGAAGGCTTGCACATAAGATATTAAAAAAAAAAAACGAGATGGAGCATAAAATGCACTCGTTCAAAAAAAAAAAATCTCAATAATGGTGCCGATGTTTGTAACTCTTAGAGATTGAGAACACTAGTGGGTTTGACTGTCTAATGGATGTTAGCATGCCGAAGCATTCAAAATAAAGGAGAGTCTTCACAAACCGAGATAACACCATTTTTGGCTGAGTCCAACCAAACTTGAACAAGAAAGAAAATAGTGATTGAGAGCACCTAAGGATTGAATGAAAAGACCAAGTTTGGGGGTGGAGTGAATATCACGAGTGGAAAGTGTACAGGACCATCAAAGGGTCGGGATACCAACAACCTTATGCATGATATTGTACCTGACAGGATTCGCACACACACATGTCAAAACATGGAATAGGTCCAAAACATTTGTGTAGCATTACTAGAAAACTCTATGTGAATTATGAATGATACCAAAATTTGAGGCTACCTGGAAGGCTATCCAACTTGTAAGTGATTTTGAAATATTAACTATTCTCTACTTGAGGGGTGATATATTTGAGTCGATAATCTTGCTCGGGACGATCAAGAATATAAGTTTGGGGGTATTTGATAAATGTCTTTTATACACTTATTTTGGTCTATAAACTTAGCATTTATACATTCAATGAGCATGATTTCTACTTGATTTGGTTCTATATATGGTTATGTAGATGTGGAGTATGTATTAAAGCAGACATGGAGCAAAAAGAATGATTTTGGTACATGATGGGAGTGAAATGAAGCTTGGAGGCATGGTCAGGTTTCGAATTAAAAGAAAGCAAAAGAGTATCGAGAGCAAGAAGTTGAAGATGATAAAGCAAGAGGCTAAAGAATAAGGCTAACGGGCTTATAGCGGCATGCATACCGCTGTAGGACCGCTATAAGACTTAGTTTTTGGAACTCACGGTCTTACAACAGAATGCATACCGTTGTAGGACTGCTTTAGGAATTATTTTCTGGAGCTCACGGGTCTGCAGCAACAAGCATACGGCAGTAGGACCACAGTAGGGTTCAAAACTTCGTGACAAGACCGTTTTAAGCTCCTTAATCTCCCAAAAATAAGCTTCGTGATTTTATATGTGTACATATTTTGTTGTTTCCAACAAATTTCAGGGTAAAATTGACTTTTGTTGGTTATCTGGCCTACTTTAATTTCATGTCATAAATTAAAGGGAAATTCTATTCGCAGCTTGCTCTTCGTAGCCATTAAAAATTTTAATTTTTTTTCGAGTGTTCTGATAACTCTCTATAACTAACTTTTTTCAAAAATACCCTCACACCTCATAAATACATCCACAAATAAAATCACGGCAAATGCATATATTCATATATACACACAGACACACGCACATATATATATATACACACTTCACAACACACACATACACATATATACACATATATACGCACTTCGCAGCGGTCATGGCCGTCGAAGGTGCCGAGCTTCACGATCCACACATAGATATATACATACACGCAGACACACACACACACACACACACACACACACATATATATATATGAAGCAAGTAGCGGTCATGGCCGTCGAGCTTAAGAATCACGTTCCCCGAACCCTGAACCCTAGCTTTCGGGGCCTTCAGTGCGCCTCGAACCCTAGGTTTCGGGAGCCATTAAGGCCCCCAAACCCTGGAGTTCAAGAGCCTTCAAGCCCCCCGAATGATGGGGCTCGGGGGGCATGATTCTTGAAGCTCAGCGGCCATGGCTACCGAGCTTCCTTCCTGTGTGTATATATATACGTATATGTATGTGTGCGTATATGTGTGTGTGTGTGTGTGTGCCTATATATATGTGTGTGTGTGTCTGTGTGTATATACATATATTTATATTTGTATGCGGTGCATCTATTAATGTACATATGTATATATATGTGTGTGTGTTTATGTATACATGTGTGTTATTCTACTGTTATATTTTTATTTATTTTTTTATTTTTGACTGCATCAGATCTGGTATTTTTTGTTGTATTGTCTTCATTTTAGAAGGGATGGGTGGTGGTAATTGATTGAGGGAGAAAATGGGTGTAAGGATAAAAATGAGTTTTTAAAAGAGGATATTTTAGGTATATTAAAATATGATTGTGAATAATAAAAACGTGGCTACGAATAGAATTTCCCTAAATCAAAAAGAAAAATTCTATTCGCAGCCACTATTTTTACTCTTCACAGTCATACTTTAATGTACCTAAAATAACCTCTTTTAAAAACTCATTTTTACTCTCACAACCACTTTCTCCCTCAATCAATTACCAGCCGGTCATACGCAGCCACCCACCCATTTATAACGAAGACAATTCAACCAAAAACACAAATCAGATTCGATGCAGTTGAAAATGAAAAAATAGATAAAAATATAAGAATAGAAAAACATACATATATATATACATATATACATTGAAAGTCACAAATGCACCCAATACACAAACATAAATATATGTATATGTATGTGTGTGTATATATGTGTGTGTGTGTCTGTATTGTATATTTGTGTATATATATGTCTATGCATGTATATATGTGTTTTTGATTTTGCAATTTATGAAGAGCTGTGATTGGAGAAGAAGAACATGAATTTCTAATGAAGATGAACATGAATTTATCCTTACTAAATTGAAGATGAACCCAAATTTCTAATGAAAATGTCTGCATTTTGGTTATAATTTCTGGATCAAAATTGTTGAGGTTTGAAAATACTATGGAGATGAATGTGTGTGAATGGCTATAGTTGTGTAGAAGAGAATATTTTGAAAAATATTAATTATAAAAAATTATTAAATTAATTGCAAAAAAAAATAAAAATAAATTTTTAACTACAAAGGACATAAAAATGGCTGCAAATAAAATTTCCCAACCAAAAAACCCACCTACCCTTGTCTTTTGCACACGCTTGAGCTGAGAGGCTCTCTACAATATTTAATTTGGTTAAATACCCACATGTAAAGATTATAAAATAATTAAAATAAAAAAGTCGAGGAAAAAAAAAAGAGTGCAATGAGAAAATAAGGAGACGCACTCATAATACCAAAATATATATTGTATATCAATAAAGACTATGATATATTAAGAATAGATACGAGTATCCAAAGGCCAAATGAGACCCGAGTGCGATTTTGTTCACCCCTTTTAATGGGGGTGACCATCACTCTCAGTGTTTTAAGGGTTAAAAATAATGGAACGGCTATATGAGGGTAATATTTGACTGTCTTAATTGTAATATTTTTTATCCTCAAAGCACTGATGGTGATGATCACCCCATTAAAAAGGGTGAACAAGATCGCACTCAATGAGACCCTAGCTGTATGGAATCTCGTGCATGCCCCATCTATTATTTTCTGATCCCGTCAGTGGTGGTACAATTTTCTCATCCCAATTCTATTCATGTCGGCATGACTGGTGGATAGCTTTTCTTCAGCTGTCATGTAGAATTATCAGCATGCTCTCGTAATGGAATCCACGTGAAATAGCAAGTCGTAGCTAGGTCAGAAATTATTGGTGTTTCTAAACGTCAGTAAAAATAAAAGAAAACTTCATAGATCGGTTGGAGTGAGTTTACATTACAAGAGCATCGTTAATATAATTAAAAATGTGAGTGTCAGTAAAAATTAATTATTACTGGTGTTTTCAAATGTCAGTAAAAATTAAAAAAAAATGATTTAAGTGTATAAATAGTAGTTGCCACTATTTCATGCCAGTAAACTCTTAGGAAGCCCCTTCTCACTCAACATACTAACTGCTTCAACCACCATCTAGTCTTGCTCTCAGTTACTTGGGTATAAAAGGTGAAATATCTCACCTTAAGGACCCTTCACACATTGTTTCACGCACGTGAAAGGGGTTAATCACGATACATAATAGTACACCAGGTAGGAGGCATAGTGCATGATACTCACAAGGAGCCACCCCACAGGAGGGTGAAACTCCCACACTGCGGCTGTCATGACTCGAACCTGCATTCTTGGGTGCAATCTGCTACCTGAAAACCAACTGTGCTATACCCGTGGGGGCTGCTCTCAGTTACTTTGTTCTACTAAGAGTGTAGCTAGCTGTAAATTGCCTTTGAATGTCATGATTCCTACGAAACACTTGAAATTCGGTGGATGAAAATTAACTCATCTCCTCGATTAATCCATAGTTTCAAAATGAAACAACCACTCTCTTTTTCAACTAAAGCCTTGAATTGCTTGAAACATTCAAAGGCTTATGCCCTTCCTTTCAAGAAATAAATCCAAGTCATCTTAGAAAAATCATCCACAAAAAATAAGAAATGATGAAATTGTGCCCAACTTGTGCAAGAAATGATGAAATTGTGCCTTTCCAAGTGCCTTAGTGAACAGATGCCACTTGATCACCTAAACAACACATGAGGGATACATAATTCATTTCTAAACAAACGATCACAAATAAAATGACAATTAATTTCGATCCACTATAAGAATTTTAGTATATTATAATAAAATTAATTGTGATGAATTAAATTTTGTCATGAAAAATATCTTTTTTATGACAAAATATAAGGTGGTATTCTTTTCATGTTTCAGTTCTAAGTACTGAGTTTTGAATTTATTTTCAGTTTTGTGTTTTAAGTATCTATTTTAAGATTTTTAAAAACACGTTCTTTTTATCATTTTAAAAGACTGTTTTTCAAAACAAAAAATTAGAAAACACGTTTATTTTGAAAATTTAAAAAACTATTTCTTTTTTGTTATTATGATATTTTATTCAATGAATTTAATTATTAAATAATAAAATTAACTCTTTTATATAAAATTCTACTATTAAAATAAAATAATAAATTTGATTAATAAATTACTAACATATATCTTAACAATAATTTATATAAAATTATACACTTAATAATATAATATATCTTATCTTATATTTTTAATTATAATATAGATATACTATAACATCTCAAAATTTTGAGATAATTAACAATTATTAACTCTGGTATTTGAGGTTATCATTGAAAATTTTAGAGAAAATATTTATTCATGATGTTTCGGGGAAATGAAAAATTAAGGTAATTAATTATTTTATGTGAGAGTATTTATGGAATTATTAAAGAGGGTGTAAATGTAGGTTTATGAAGTTTGGGGCTATGGCGAAATTCTAGAAAGTGGGTTGCAAGCCTCTTTAAATTTATTTGGGTGCGTATATATGTTGAAAGCAAGTGGCAGAGCGGGTGGTCGCCCGCGAAAGTGGCCAAGTGTGGGACACAGTATCGATTCTGGTGGGTTGCGCGCACGAGAAAACTTGTTGGATTCTTCCCAGCATAATGTGCCCGAAATGGCGTTGTTTCAAGTGCCACACGGGGGCCATGTGTGTTGGGCACGCCACGCAAGGCCCACGCAAGCTTCTCTGCTGCTGCCATGCGCAACAGCTGCCAGCAGACAGCTTGCAATCGTGCCAAGTGGCATAATCCCAAGTCGCCACGTGACATTTTGCCATTGCCTGTTTCCCAACAGCCTATATATATATATATATGTTGGGGGAGGTTGAGGGAGAAGTATGAAATTTTGTGGAAGGAATTAAGGCACCAACAACCGCAAAGAAAGGGGAAAATAAGGGAGAAATTGGAGAAAAGTTGGAACAAGTAAGTATAAAAATAGTTAGAATTAAATTATGGATATTTTAAGGTAATGTTGGATTTAAATAATTCTTATGGATTACTACATTGGATTTTATTAAAGGAGCCTGGAGTCATAGCTTTGGCTTTCCAGATACTTTTAACAAGGAAATATTGAAGCCTAGTTCAGGTCCTCATCATGCAAGTTCTTCTACCTCTCTATTTCACTTAAGAGGTAAGATCTCAATCTTTTTATTAATAAGCAAGTTCAATTCCTCTTCATGCAAGTTCTCTTTCTATTTTTGCAAGTTTCATTCTCTATCCCTTATTGTTGTGATTTTATGCTACTAGTTTAGTAAGTTATATTACAAGTTATTCTCTTTTCCTAAAAAATTATTCTATGGTTCCCATTTATACCTCCTAGTCACCAATAGGGCTTTGAGTCACCCTATCATTCTTTGGGAATGGTGTTTTGTTGAGAACATGTAAGGGTTTGATGTTCTTTTGCATGATATTCTCTTATCATGCATATTGTTTCGTTAATCACATGTTAGTTATATATATGAATAGTTATTACAAAAATGCATGCTATGATGATGCATAGAGTATGTGCACGAAAATAGTTTTCGACTATAAAGGCCTCATGACGCGTGCGGCGGATGAGTCCGCAGAATATATCCGCAGAGAGAGCTTCAGCTCAGAGTTTAGACTTTAATCCCAAGGTTTTAGACTTTGGTCCTATGTTTATGATTGCATATGAGCATGGATGCATGTTTCATCATATTATCATGTGAAAGTACTTTAAATGGCATTCTTGACTCTTTTGCCTCTCGATACCCATGATGCTTATGTCCGCTTTCTTCCAGTTATAGTCGTTAGGCCTTGTAGCTCATATTCACTTGCATCATTCCAGGTTAAGAAAGAGAAAGTTCGAGATTCAAGTTTAGTGGTATCAGATCCTTGCCGATAACCATGTGTACGAGGTTCTCTCAACTTAAAAGATCCTGAGGGTATGTTGGATATGGGGGTGCTGGTTTATATTTTATTGTGATTATCGATATGTTTTAGTATAGTTCTACCCCGAGGTATGTATTAGCGATTATTTTGCACTTCCGCAGTTGTGAAAGGAGTTCGGCATCAGAATATTGCATAAGAATAAAAGAATTTATTTGTGATCGTTATATATACTATATTTTTTAAATTTTAAATAAATATATAATTTTATTTTCAAATTTTAATAATAAATTTTTTAATTATTTTTTTCTCTACTTTTATTTTTTTTCCTTTTCTTTTTTTTCTTTTCTTTCTTTTCTTTTTTCTCTTTTCTTTTTCTTCAATGCCCTACATCTTCTTCAGTGCCGATTCCATCGTTGGCAACCACCGCCAGTCAGAGATTCACATGATCAGAGCCTACCATTAGAATCTCCAATCCAAAGGGGTTAACATACACAAAAATGGGTCATATTTAACTATTGAATTTGCGTAGATCTAATATTTAATTTTCAGCAACAAACTCAAAATGGCACTGTTTGTCGCCACCGGCTACCATGGCTGGTGGTTTTTGGTGATCAGAGGCAACCACCTGACACCTAAAGGCCCATCAACCAACATACCAAAAAACCAGTAAGATCCAACGATCAAATCTCCTTAGATCTAATGGCAGGGGGTGGTCGAGAGAAAAGATGAGAGATGATAGAACCAGCAAGATCGAATGGTGGGGGGTAGTTAACAACGACTTTCGGCAGTGACGGGCGAGGTCGATGGCAACTCATGGCGGCAACTGAGATGGCGACTCGAGGCAGTGATGGAAATGGCAGGGGGAAGTTAAGAGAAGAGATGAGACATAAGAGAAGATAGAATGGTAGAGAGGAAGGGGCAGTTGACGACAACTTTCGGCGGTGGCAGGCGAGGTCGACAGCGGTAGAGATGGCAAGCATAGTGTTTGGCCGAGGCTTGAAAGAAAAAAGAGAAGATCGGAGAAATAAGAGATATGTGAGATTGGAGGGTTGGGGGAGGTTGTGTGTGTTTTCCATGTTTTTGTATTTTGAGTGTGTTTTTACTTAAAACACCCAATGTTGTTATGGGTTTCCTTCACAATTTTTTTTCTTATTTTTGAAAATGCATTTTTTGAAAACAGAAAAGTAAAATCATTTTTTGTGTTTTGAAAAACTGAAACCTTAAAATGGGTTGAAAACAACAAAAAGAATAGACCCTAATTTTCTCATGCAAAATTCAAAAAGTAAGGAAAGTAGTGACAAGAAATATTTTGACATAATATTTTGTCATAATATAAGGAGGTTGATAATTTATAACGACAAAATAATTTTTGTTAACAAATTTTGTCATATCAATTTGGCCCCAAATTTTTGGCGCCAATTCAGCCTATGTAATGTGACAAAATAATTTTTATCATAATATTTAATCATATAAGACGTAATTACAATTTTTTTTGTCATTATAAGTAATAATTTTTATTACAAGAATATTTTAGCACAACATAGTATTATAAAAAAAATATGAAAAAAAGTATGTATGTCACATGAAATTTAGTTTTTTATGACAAAAATAATTTTAATGACAAATAATTTTGATCAATTCAATTTTTTCATAAAAAAACACGTCATATTACGTATAATAAAATAATAATGATAAAACAAAAATTTTCAAAATATTATCACAATAAAAAAACAATACACAAGAAGTGACAAAAATATTTAGATATAATATTTTGTCACAAAATATGGTCACCAAATTTTTAGTGTCAATATTAATTAGATATCTTGATGAACATATTTCGTCAAGAACAATTTTAGTCATTATATTTCATCATAAAAACTTTAATACAAAATATTTTATCACTATTAAATATTGATTTATATATGAAAATTAATTATATATTTTTAGTACATAAAAATTAATTATATCTATTGTTGTATGTAATGTGTCATTAATATTATCTACATATCTTTTTGCCACTAATCAATAACATTTTTTAAATTTATTTAAAGGTGTTTTAATTATTTAATTATCTTATGTCTAAAATTGATTAATTTTTGATTTAATTATCTTATGTTTTAATTATTTAATTATCTTATGTCTTAAATTGATTAACTTTTGATTTGATCATTTTTTAGCTATATGGTGCAATATTGAATTTCAAATAAATAATATTAGTTCAATTTATTAATAAATTATAAAAGAAACACTAAAAAATTAAAATAATAAAACAATATTTAACTTTTAACTAATTTAATTTTCCTCAAAAATTTTCCTCCATCATTTGTTGTTGTAATTAGGCACAAAATGTTAAATTTCCTATTTAAAAACAAAAACTTAGGAAATTTGACTTTTGTTAAAATTTTAGGTTATTTGATTATAATATTTTATCATAAAATATTTGTCACAATCCGAAAATTTCCTCCATTATTCGTTGTTAAAACCACTCCCAAAGCTTGTTGAGATTGGCCTTTAAAAAGGCAAAAGAAAAGCCCTCAACACGTGTCACATGGCAGCCAAGGGCTACCCACCGCCTTGCCCCAAAACGACGTCGTTTTGGGGCTAGGTTTTGCTGAAAAATCAGCAATTCCCTCATTGCACACGCGACCACCTCCAAGCTTGAACCTGCGACCTGTTGCCTGTAACATCCTGAAATTTGAGAAATAAATAATAAATATTAATTTTGATGTTTAAAGTCATTATGGAATATTTGAGGAATTAAGAGTAAATATGTATTTATGTTATTTTGAGAAAATGGGTAAATAAGGTAATTAATTAAATTGTTTGGGGATATTTATGAAATTAATGAATGAATAAAATAAATTAATTTTGTGAAATTTCTAAAAACTTGGGGTGTTAGTGGAATAAGTGAAAATGGAAAATAAGGTGTATGTGGAAGTTTTTGGAAGTCGAGGGTTTAAATGTGATTTGCGGACGTGGCCATGAGTCATTTTAAATCTAATTAGGTGTGTATATTGTAGTGAATGAATGGCTAGAGCAGGCAGGCGGTAGGGGTGCGCAAGAGGTGACAGGCCAATGCGAGTTCGAGATTGGGGGGAAGCCTGCACGCACTGGGGAAGAAGAAATAATTTTTGGGCAGCAAGGGGCGGCCCAAAACGACGCCATTTTGGGGCACCAGGCTGGCCAATGTGCAGCCACGTGGCGCACACTGGTGCGCTCGTGCTGCTGCCCTCACGCTCTCTATTTTTGCACGACTTTTAAGGCCAAACTGGCCAAGTTTTCTAGTCGATTTTCTGTGGGAATGGGCTATTATTTATTGCTTCAATTGAAGCTAAAATTGAGATTAAATTTGGAGCAGAACAAAGAACTCGGGAGAAGAAAAAGGGCACGAAATAGGGAAAAATTCAGAAGTTGATTTTTACTCTGTGTAATTGAAGATCTAAAGGGTGAGGTAGGTTAATTAACCTGTATTAAATATTTCTTATGGATTAAATCTTATTTTTAGGCTATATTTTGGCATATTTTAGTATTATTATCATTTTGCAGCGCGTGGGCATTTAAGGCTAAAAATATATGAATTAAGGCAAGCCCTCTTCACTCTCTAATTTTTAGTGACCTCTTATACCCGTAATAGTCTCAATTTTATACCGATTTAGTTAGATTATTGGAGATACGCGTATGGGTTTTATATCGAAGCTTAGTTTAATTAGTAAAATGTACTAATTTGAACAGCGACAGAGCAGGGAGGTGGGAACCTTCTATTAAAAAGCAAGTTTCTAACCCTCTCCCCATGTTCATTAATTCCCGTGAGAGTTTCTGTGGTTTCTCGTATTTTATCTCTTCTCTTACTCCAATTCAGCTTTTAGTAGTATTTATTGAGTTATTATTCATTTGGTATAATTTAAATTAACATGGGACTTCTAGGATTTTAGTTGTTGAAAGCCTATGGGGGTTTGTACCGCTCCCATTTCTTTCGGAATGATGCCAAACCTAACTTGAAAACTAGGTTCTTGAAGGTACGGGTTTGTTTATGGTTTTCTTGGATATGAATTGGCTAGGGCTATCGAGTAGTGGGGGTGGGGTCAGTTGTCTGGTGACGTTGGAATAGACTATCGTACAGCCCTAATGTGGACCATCGAGCGGACACTCCTGGTCATTGATTGTTGATCGATGCCGGACACTACTGACTAGCCCTGTCATTATGTGGTTTATGTGATTTACTGCATGATTTGGTATATTGTATTACCATTCATGGTTTGATATGCACATGAGTCCGGGATGCATGTTGGGGTATTCATTTATTGAGTATGCTTGGACACGGACATTCTAGTGTGGTTAGTTTGCATTTGGCACGGGCATATGCATCGCATGTGGTTTACTATATGGGCGGAGTATGACCTGATGCTTGGATGTATAGGCACTAGTGTATCACGTTGATGCTCACTATGCTATTGCATTTTTATGTGCATTGCATGGTTACAATATGTTCAGCAGTCTCGGACGGGAGAACCGTTCCGAGGGAGCCTATGGCTCGGTTATTCTTCAGCTCGGGTGTCGGGAAGACTAATGTAAGCGTGCGGGTGACAGGAGCACTGACCCTGGACGGGGCGCACAAGTTTGTTGGAGATATATGTTGCCTTTTAGGGCAGCAGCATGTTAGTATGAGACTTGGGTGCCGTGTGTCTTGTGTGGACCCCAATAACCGGTATGTGCTTTCATTATACTGTACTATTGTATGGTAGCATCTCATGGCTTTTGTGTGCTTCGGGGTTGATGATCTAGGGAGAGTTTGATGGATATGTTTAGCTTTCAGCCTTTCTTTCTTTAGGCTTGGTGAGTCTCTCTACTCATCTTGCTTTCCATCATTCCAGGTAGTGGCAGCGTGGGTCAAGGGCAAGGGAGCCAGCTTCTAGAGGTAGAGTCGATACGGTGTACAGGCAGTCCTGTCAATCCTCGTCATTTCCTCGTCAGTCCTTATCAACTTTAATGTCTGAGTAGGATTTACTCTATTATTTTTTATTGTGTCAGGTCATTTTTTGTGTCTCGTGTATGTCGACATAGGAGTCTATGTTCATTTATTTATCATGTGACCATTATGCTAGCAGGGTATCTGTAGTGCATGCATGTATAAAGCTTTGCTTCTGTTGTTTTAATTCTTGTTTATGCATGTCAGAGTAGTTTTTGTCATGTGTTTCATTCTTTCTCTTTCTATAGGCGCTCCTGTTCGAGTAGGCTGGGCGGTTGGGATATCCAGGCGAGAGTGCTTAAACTACTCATCTTTCTCGCGCACGTGCCATCTCGTCTGCCCACTCCCTTAATAATTATATGCGCTTAATTAATTTTAAGATGTACTCACCTCAGTTTCTGGATATTACATTTAGACCCCCATACTTCCATAAGTTTTCACATACACCCCATATAAAAATAACCCTTATACCCCTATATTTTCAATAATTAGTTACCCACTTCCCTAATACAAAATAATTTAATATCTTCTTTTGATACAAAATAAATTATTATTTTCCTTAAACACACAAATATTCGATGACCAACCAAGTACAATAATTATTATTTCCACTAAATATTCAATAATCACCTTAATTATAATAATTAATAATTATTAACCATCCCCGATTTAAATTAATAATTTTCAGTTGTTTCTAATTAAATTAATAGTTATTAATTATTCTTGAATTATCGAGATGTTACAATATTGGTGCCAAATTTTTGGTGTCAATATTAATTAGATATATTGAAAATAATAAAATAATATTTAACTTTGGATAATTTAATTTTCTTTAAAAAAATTTCTCCGTCATTTCCCTCAAAAATTTTATTTCACTTTTATTGTTTTGATTTGGCACAAAATATTAAATTTCCAATTTAAAAACAAAAGCTTTAAAAATTTGGCTTTTGCTATAATATTAGGTTATTTTGTTGTAATATTTCGTAATAAAGTATTGACGTCAAAATATTAATTAGATATCTTGGCAAATATATTTCATCAAAAATAATTTTAGTCACTACATTTTATCATAAAAAAATTTAATGCAAAATATTTTTGTCACTATGAATAATATACTCCTATAAAAAAATTTATCATAATAAATAATTAAATTGAAATAATAATGACAACATTAACTTTGGCTGAGGGAGTGCTTGAGATAGCAAGTTTGCATTCGATTATACATATTGATATATTTGCAAGTATGGTCTATGAATTGCCATGAATGCTAATTTTTTTTATAAATTTCAGTTTATATACTTACTAGCACACAAGCAAAACACACATATCCATCAAAGTTAACTACTGTTTTCTATAAATTCAAAAGCTTAAACAAAGAATGTTGAATTTGTAAATTTGCTCCTTTTTAGCTTTATTGAAATTGTTGCTATAACTGTACTTCAAATTTTCTTTAGATCCCATAAACAATTCATTTCTTTAGATTCCATAAACAATTCATAAGAAATTAGCAGTGATTAAACTATGATGTCAACACATACAAACTGTCAAGAAAAACTAATTACATTTCATCAGAAATTTCAAATCAAGTTATCGTCATTTTGAGTTTTTATCTATGACACAATCATGAAGTTTTTGATCTTATGGTGATTAATTTATTTAAATAGGGATTCAAATATTTTATATTAATTATTTGGCTCCAATACATCAATATATGATATTATAACAAAACAAGCTTTTTCCTATGATTTTTTTTGCATAGCAAATTTCATAGCAAAATGTTAATATTTTATTACGAAATTATTAAATCATAGCTAATTTAAATGAGTCAAATTTTTTGCCATCAAATATAGTTTTTCACTATAAAAATTTTATCTACAATTTTAAATTTCGTAGCCAAAAATAAGATTTTGTTATAAAATTATTAAATTATAGTTAAAAGATAAATTTAATTTTTTCAAATAAAAAATAATGAAAATTAAAAAATATTAAATACAAACTATAAATCATAAAATATAAAATAATAAGTAAGACATAAAATTAATAATTATAAAATATTTGTTAGATTCTCTAGCCATTAAATTAATATCTTACAATTGGAAGCGCACACAATTGCATGGCAGTGTACAATTGGAATTTATCTTCTTCAAATCAGATGAAAATTAAAAAAAATATAAAATACAAATAGCGGGAGTCCAAATCTGCATTCCCGTCAATCCAAATTTCCCCCCTAAAATATCCATATACATTTTAAAAGTTAAAACATCAAAGCTTCCCATCAATCCAAAGCATCCCGTCAATCCAAAGCTTTCCATCAAGCCAAATCGAAACACTTGCAAACCTTTGCATCCCCTTGCACAAAATTAATTTTTCTTCAGCAAATCTTCCCCCGAGTCTTCGTTGTGACCTACTCCAAGAACCCTTCCAGCAACATCTCCACCGTCTCTTGATTCGACTCCGGCAACTTCCTCAGCACTCAAAAGAAGTAGTTTGGACTCCTGATCCGACTCAACATACGTAAATCCGGTTTGTGCTTTTCCTCATAATCATCTCTATGTCCAAATTTCACCCTTTTGGTTTTGCCCTTATGCTTTAGTTCCACAAGCGCACCATATGTTTGATAAAATGCCTAAATCAGGTGGATTGCAAATAACGACGTCATTTTGAATACTATATAGATTGATTTTTGTTATTTCTACAAGATTGTATAAATGATTGTGAATACTAAAATAATAATTAATAATTATATGACGTTATGGGAATCCTATTGATCAGATGAACTTTTACAGAATATTATTATTTTTGGTGGTACATTTTTAAGCTTTTCGTGGATGGGTGTTAATTTAGACTCGCCCATTTGGCTTGTGAATTTGGGATTCATGATTTCACTTTCTGAATGCTCACTTTCTGTATGCATCTCCGTGAGTTCTAATTTGTATTGATGACGACCCAATTGATATTTTTTACCCCAAGAAGACGATACGACTCAACTGATGAAGAAGACGATCATGATATATATATTCCATACCTACAATTTTATATTTATGTATAATATTTAAATTGATTTTATATACAGCAGCAGAAACAGAAAGCAGAACCCTTTTAGGATGAATTAGCAGCCCCGAAAACATAGAAAAACCCACCAAGTTTGATATTTTTGGTTCAAATTAATGGTTTATTGGCTGTTTTTTAGAAAGAAGGCAAAGAAGAGAATGGGGGATTTGTTATTACGCATTTTGATGTTATAACAATAAGAATAAGAAGAACGTAGACAATAGAGAAATACAATTGGATGGCATTACGAGAAATAAATAAAGAGCACATAGACAATAGAGAGAGCTCCAACCGAGGTTGGTGGTGGGTGGCTTCACACACACAGAAAGCGCTCATGGAAAAACAAGATTAGCAGCTATGTGTAAGGCTGTCTAGTTATCACAAATGAGTGACATTGCAGATGGCAATGTAACCTTAAGATCAAGAAGCAAAGTGCACAAACATAATAATTCACTATATAAGCTTGATCCTTCTTCTGTAAAAGTATGCTGATTTTGGTATTGAATTCTGAATTCTCTTCCAAGATTTCTCTCTAATCTCTCTCTCTCTCGTTCTTCTACCATTCTCCCTCCATTCTTTTTAATTTCTCCCCTATTCTTCTTCAATCTTCCCTCTATACATTATGTTCTTAACTTTAACGGTATCAGATCTTTCCGATTTCCATTCTAGTCCTAGGCTAAACCCTAGAACCATGACATGCAGCTAGTGCAACAATCATCCGAATAGTATCCATTCTAGCAATAGGTACAAATACCTCAAAATGGTCTATTCTTGGCTTTTGCTTATGTCCTTTCACACCTAGACTCACCTTGAGCATTTCCACTTGACCATTGGGTATGTACTTCATCTTGTACACCCATTTAAGTCGATTGGCTTCTTTCCTTCCGACAAATTGGTTAGTTCCCAAGTATCATTCTTTATTATAGAATGGATTTCTTCATCCATAGCTTGCATCCATCTCTAGTCATTCACTGCCTTTTCATATGAAATAGGTGTTGGTATATAGATGGCAGTATGTACATGCGTACAACAACAATAGAATTGCTGAAGAAGATGGCACGAGCACCGCTGCAACACACTGGAAATGACAGAGGAATGATTTAGATCGAGTCGTGCTTGAGTGTTGTCTTGAAGATAGAATCGCCCTACACTGGCGACAAGCAGACTCCGGCAATTGCCATAGTAGGATGCAAACTATCCCTTCTGGTAGAACGACAGCCACAGATGACCGAAGTTGGTAGAACTATCAGGGTACTTGCTCTCTAGGACGAAGAAGGAACGACTGGAAATATGGAGGGATTCAGATTGACAGAGGGACTCTTTCAAATTTTGTCTCTTGTGGAGGAGGGATTTGGAAGCTCGGATATATATAGTTGAGACGACCTGACACAATTGTAGAAAAGTCGAGAAAGTGGCCGTAGGAAATTCAAAAAGTTGGCGGAGAAAAATTCGGAAAGTTGTTCGGATTTAAAGAAAAGAAAAAATAATATACATTATTAAATAAATTTTTAACAAAAAAATATTATGTTTTTTATCCGATTTGACGGCAATAGCGCGCGTGCGGGCTAGGGCTCGCCCACTCGCAAAATCTAGGTATCCCTTAGGGACCAAACCCAAGTGCAAGAAAAGAGTTTAAATACTCATGGCATCTCTCTTAGACAACCAATGTGGGACAACATACACACAAAGAGGCATATACACACACACACACAACAATGGGATCACAATCTACAAACAAGCAAAAATTAATTAAGTCCTCGTAAATAAGATCATCATCCTCATCATTATTTCTAGTCACCATAGTCTTGTAGATATGTTGGTATTTGTCGACTCCGTCTAGGATGCTCTAAAGTTGCTACTGTGGAAAAAACATTATTTTTGTGAGGAGCTTTGCTGCTGGAAATATTATGCTGACTTGTTTCTTCTGTTGGTTCTGCAATGATGACTATGTTCTTTTTCTTATCATCCTTTTGATGCCAATCCCGTGCTTCATCTTCAACAAACTAGACATCCTTGCTGACGATCACTTCCTTTGTAATTGGATTATATAATTTATAACCCTTAGTCACATTACTATACCCAAGGAAAGATGAACATTTGACTTTTGTCATCCAGCTTCTTTCTTCATTCATCTAGATTATGCGGATATGCTATGCAGCCAAATATCCGCAAATGAGAGACATTCAAGTTATGTTTGCTCCAGGCTTCCTTTGGAGTTCTCCGAGGCACTCTTGGATGGACACCTATTTAACAAATACACAGCACACGAAAGAGTCTGCCCAAAATTGCTTTGGCAGATTCTTAATTTTAATCACGCTTCTAGCTATTTCAAATATTGTTCCATTTTTTCCTCTCAGTTATACTATACTGTTAAGGTGTATAGCTGGCTGTTAACTGTCTCGTTATGCCTTGAGATTTACAATATTCAAAAAATTCATTTGGGGGGAATTCTCCACCTCTATCAAATCTCAAGATCTTTATGCTGAAGCCACTTTGCTTTTAAACACAAACTTTGAATTCTTTAAATTTTTTCAAGTGCTTCAGTCTTTAGATTTTTCTCTCAAAAAATAGACCCATATTTTTTTTTTTAGTAAAATCATCTACAAGACCTAAAGCATACCTTTTGTTTCCGAGAGATTCTACCTCAAGAAGGCTGCAGATGTCTATATGTATCAACTCCAGAGGTTGTTTGGCTCTCCTGGACTTCCCACTTGGAAATGAGTTTTCATGTTGTTTGCCAAAGAGACATCCTACACATGCCCGATCTGGATCGCTAATTAGAGGTAAGCTAGTCACCATATTTTCTTGCACAAGTAGCTTTAAGCCTTGGAAATTTAGATGACTAAACCGAAGGTGTCACACCCAATTGCTATCTTTCACCATTGTGTGCGAATTCATCAAGATAAGTTTTTGAAGCATTAAGGGAAGCATTCGAGTTCCTCTCATCTGCACCTTTCCAATCAATGTTTTATTTTTTATTATGTCCCCCTTTTAGAGAGTTGTCCCAGACTTAACAGATTCTAAAAGAGTCATGGCACATAATAAACATCAACAATAGCCAATTGTAACATTAGTGTCATTCTTTGATTGATAATTAATGTTACATTTTCCCTTCATAGAGATTTTGAATTTATTCCCAAAATTGACTTAACCACGAATAGATTCATCTAGTACTGAGAACAACTCTTTGTTTCCAATCATGTGATTACTACATCCTGTGTCGAGATACCAAATTTGTGTACATTCAGTATTTGATTTTACTTTCATGCAAGCAAGCATGAGTTTTTCCTTTACATCAGCGAACTACTCTTTTGCATAAGCGATGTTCACATGCTTTGTGAGTTCATTTTGCAATTTTGTTTGGCATCCAAATTTGTAATGTCCAAATCAATTACAACTATAGCATTGGATGTTGGGCTTGTCACGGGCTCCAATAGGGCTGCCACGACCTCTTGTGAAATTACTATCAATAGCCTTGTCTGTGATTTTAAAATTTCCTCCCCTACCTCAGCCATGTCCACGACCTTTACCAGCTTATATTCAAAATTGAAAAAATCTTGATCACTTCAATATGAGCAGATGTAATGGACACTCTAATAGCCAAGGGAAGAACTCTAAGCCTAAAAATATGTCCTTCCACTCCAACAGAGAAAACTCAAATGAAAAACATGCTATACTCAAGTGCCATTGGAAGTTTATGTCATGATGTGCACCAAACTAGATATTTGTTATGTGGTTGAACTGGTAAGTAACTACCAATCAAATCTAGTACTTAAGCACTAGAATGTAGTCAAAAGGGCCCTTGCATACCTAAGAGGAACTATAGACTATTGCCTTTGTTACCAAGGTGCACATATGCATTTAATTAGCTATAGAGATGCTAACTCGACTAGAGACTTCAGGATGAACGCAAATCAACTTCAGGATATGCGTTTTTACTCAGTCGAGGTGATATAACTTGGAGTAGCAAGAAATAGACATGCACAACTCTGTCAACAATGGAAGCTGAATTCGTTGCATGTTCAGCTACAGTACAAGAAACAATGTGGTTTAGGAGATTTCTAATTGACCTTGGGGTCACTCCAGACATTGCAAGACTTGTTATACTCTACTGCAATAGCCAAGCTTCGATTGCATATTCCAAAGATTCATAATATCACAATTAGTCCAAACACATTGAAACAAATTATACCTTTGTGAGACATATTATAATGCAAAAAGAAATGTTGTTACATTATATCTTTACACATAAGATGGTTGTTGATCTTCTTACAAAGCCTACCACTAGAGATTCCTATAGAGATCATGTTAGATCTTTAGGTTTAAGTATATTGTAATTCATTTCTTTATTGCACATGTGACTCTTCATTTATTTAATAAAATGAAGTAATGTCTAATTTTTTTTTATTTTGTTTGGACTAAAAGAATCAAGAGCTAGCATGAGTATGTCAATCAGACAAGGATTGGTTCCCTCACATGAATGATCACCTCTATCACTTTAGTAATGAGTAGAGATGAGAGATAATATTTTTGGAGCAAGTATACTGAAGTATACCATTCACATAAATATTGGTGTTGCCTTGAATAGTTATTGTTATGGGTATTTTATAGGCCGTTTTTTATGGGCTGGAAACAGTCCAATGGATCAGTCCAATCTCTCCAAAGCCTAGTAAGTCCCGGGTTGAAGGCGTCATGGCGAGGTCGTAGGTCGCTTGGACTGGGTCAGATCGCGGGAAGTCTTAAGCCGCGAGACACGTCGTCAGGCTACTCAGCTCACGTCACGAAGAGATGGCGAATTTATCGGAAACGATTAGAGAAAAAGTCAACATTCCTAATCTAAGGCGAACTAGATCCCTGATAATGAAAAATGCATTCCCGATTTAGTGGAGCTGATAAGGACATATTATCTCCATAATATTATCATCCCATTTTTGATTTTATGGAAATTGTAAACACCCCACACTATAAAATATGGGTCAAAACCATTATATGGACATGAGTAATAATATACTGTTACTCTGTCAGAATAACCAGAGACAATATCATTTCGTCTGAACCACGTAAAACTTTCCTGTGTACAATTTGTTATTTGTTTTATTTGTTTCTTCTCTTTGCATTTGTGTTTATTCTCTCAGTGCGGGACGATGAACCACGATCGATCAATTTCGAACGTCGACATTTTGGTGCTAGAGGAAAGGGGCCCGCTCTGAGCGATATCAATGGAAAGAGGAAGAAATATTGGGAGTTTTGAAGTGGTGGCTAATCAACTCGAAGACCATGTTAACCAATCGCCAGAAGTTCCGCTTGTTGGGGGCACAGTCGTAACTGCTGCAACTACTTCTGTTCTTCCATTAGCAGGAGCTGCCACCGGCATCCCCTCGTGGGTTCCCTGCCAACCTGTGACTCCTATTCCCGGGATAGAGGCGATTCAAGCCCGACAACAATGTCAAGAAGTGCTGGAGAGTGCAGTCATGTAGCTCACTGATGCGGTTAGGGTGTTTACCCAAACGCAGGTTCAAGTCGCCCAAAAGCAGGTGGAGGTCGCCCCATCTGGGGGTGTCTTTCAGCCTCAGGGTGAAAAACCTTTTCCAGATGGAGGGGAAGTTAGAGGAATGTTGCGATGGGCTGGATCGGTGCATTCCTCAAATTTGCAGTCAAGAAGATCGGAGGAAAGGCAACCTTGGGAGAAAGAACTGGAGACACACCACACAGGCTTGAGGGTGAGGGTGGATCGTTACGAAGATCGTTGTGAAGAAGTTCATGAAGAGAGTCGGCGACATGGAGATCCGCGTCGAGGAGAGAGCTCGGTCGGGGTGAGCCCGGGTCGCTCCACATATCGCAACTCGCTAGATCTTGGGAATAAGAGACGACGTATGCCGGAAGATCACTCTTCGCCAGAGCGAGACGGCGGATAGGAGAGATGGTCTCCCACTAGGCGATCTGTGGATCAAGACCCCATTGTGGAGGAATTACTTTAGAGGGTTCAACAATTGGAGGCGAAACATGGGGTTCATGATCGCGAGGAAGGCCATGGGGAGAGGACCCCGTTCTCCAGGGAAATCGAACTGGAGCCTCTCCTCGTTGATTTAAGATCCCCAATATCCCTCAGTACAATGGAGATGGCAATCCATATGACCATCTGGATGCTTTCAACGTCCAGATGGACCTCCAGACTTCTAGTTCGTTGGTGAAATGTCGAGTCTTCCCTGCGACCCTAGAGGATATACCTCGGACTTAATTAAGGAGTCTCCATTGTTGCAGTGTCTGTAGCTGGGAGGAGTGTGAGAGGAAGTTTATCAGTCAATACAGATCGCTTAGGAGGCAGCTCGCCCCGTCATGTCACCTCACTACGGTGTTCCAGCGGTCCAACGAAACCTTGAAGGATTACATTGGGAGGTTCAACCGTGAGGTTAATAATGTTGAGTACCTATCGAATGTGAGTATTTTGACTGTAATATCTGTGGGGCTTCGAAAAGATGAAAAGCTCTATGAGAGCATCTACAAATTCCCCGTGAGGGATTTGGGTGAGTTTTACGAACAAACTGCAAAGGAGATCAGATGGGAGGAGATTTTTGGCTCGAAGAAGTTGGGTAGCCAAAAGGATGAAGTTGGAAGCACCATCTAGAGCAAGAAGAGGGGTAATGGCGATAATGACAAAGGGGCCCAAGGAAGAAATTCTAACGATCAAATCGCTAAGAAAAGCCAGAGACGAGCGACCTCCGTGTCAAGGTTGCTATGAGAACTATAGTATCATGTCCGATGCTCAAGACATGATCTTCACTGCTGAGAAGAACAAGGAGGATTTTGGGAGGCTTAATCTCATAAGGACTCCTAATAGATTTAGGAATAAGGACAAGTTATGTGCTTACCACAACGAGGCGAGACACAACACCTTCGAGTGTTGGGCATTGAAAGACGCGATTGAGGAATTGATCAGAAGAAGTTGCTTGCGTGATTATGCGGTGCAACCAGGAAATTAGTAGCCAGCTTAACCAGAGCCTCGTTAAGCTCCCGAGTAGGATTGGACACTTGCGGTAAGAACTATTTTTTCTATTCATGATGGGCCTCGTATCGCATGAACTTCTAACAAGTTGCACGAACATTATGTGCGGGAGGTCAGTCACCTTCTACTCACCGGATATGGCAGACATGAGGGGCCATCTAAGAAAGCCAGGATGGCCCCTGACGATATCGTTTTTGTAGAAGAAGATACCAGAGACATGCATTGGCCTTATAATGATGCTTTTGTGATCCGAGCTCGAATTGGCAATGTTGAAGTGCGGAGAATTATGGTAGACTCAGGCAGCTCGGGGAATGTGATGTACAGGGGATGCTTCGACCAGATGGGCCTAGGGTCAGATCAGCTGGTGGCGTCCCTAAAGCTGCTTTATGGTTTCACTGGAGACGCGGTGATTTTGGCAGAATGTATTAGGCTCCCACTCACGGTTGGAGATTCAGATCACCAGGCTACCGTGATGACGGACTTCTTGATCATCGACTGCCCTTCAGCTTACAAAGTTGTAATACCCTAAGTTTTTTTTTAATGATAAATTGTGTTAAATGATTTATTAGGTGTATGAAATTAATTTACCTAGAGTATGCTTATGGAAATATAAATAATTTAAGAATTAAAAAGATTAAATGAAATTATAATATGATTTAAAAATTAAAGTAAATCTTAATTTATGCAAATGTGTGATATATATGTCGTGTATATATATATGTATATATATATATAAAAAAAAAAGAAAATCCGAAAATCGGATTTTGCAGAGCAGTGCGCGGCCAGAGCATGGCCGCGCCTGCAAATCCTTCCTTAAGGGCAAAGTTAGGGTTTTAAATGTTGATATGACCGGAGTATGGCTTCTAGGATGCGTGGCCGTCGATGGAGAAGCATAGCACGTCGAAAATGGGCTATAAATAGCCGCTCCAAGACTGCCCAATCCATCCGAAAATTTCAAAGCTTAGATCGGTCGATTGGGAGAGAGTTTGAGAGATTGGTGAGTGGGGTTTTGATCTTCAAGTCATGGGCGTCATTTCTGGAGAATTTGGAGGCCAACGAAGCAGTAAAGAGGGAGATCCAAGCGTCGCCGGAAAGTCGCGACTTCGCCGGAGCCGAGGAGCATTTTGACCGATTCGAGGTAAGATCGATCGCTTTTCTTGCTAATTTTTGCACCATTGTGTTCGTAATGTCGAGATCTAGGGGTTAGGAGAAGAAAAATCGAGTTTAGGGGTCGAATCGCCGACCGGCGGTAAAGTTCTCGCCGGAGAAGAAGAACCAGTCGAGCGCGTGAGCTGCACGCGCCCGCGAGTGGGAAGACGGCGCGTGCAGCCCACGCGCCCGTCAGGAAAATTAAAAATATATATATATATATATATAGAAAAAGAAATAGAAAAAGAAATAGAAAGAAAAGAAAAGAAAATAAAAGAAATAAAATTTTGGAAATTTTATTATTAAGTCTGAAATATTGTTTATGATTTATTTAATGTAGAATTTTCTGGAAATGTTAAATTTATTAATTTATTAAGTAGATTTTTCTATTGTGGAAACAAAGAAAAAAATAGGATTTTAATTCTGAAAATTTCAAGAAAATTTCAGAATGTTATAAGTGTAATTTAAGAAATATCAGTGAAAAGAAATGGAATAAAATGAAATGTTAGGTAATTATTATGCAATTTAAGTAGATATTTTTATTATAGAAATAAGGAAAAATAGGATTTTAATTCTGAAAATTCCAAGAAAATTTCAGAATGTTATAAGTATTATTTAAGAAATATTAGTGAAAATAAATTGAATAAAATGAAATATTAGGTAATTATTATGTAATAATTACATATTAAGCTATTATGAAATAAGGGAAAAATAGGAATTTAAGTTAGAAAATTCCAAGAAAAATTCAGAATACTAGGAATATTACTTAAAGAATATTGATAAAAAAAGATTAAATTTTTATGAAGTCTAGATAATTATGGTGTAATTTCGAAGAAATAAAGCTTAGAAATAAAAGAAAAAAATGGAAGAAAGTCTGAAAAACAGTAAATGGTGTTCTAAAAAATAAATCTATGTTGTAGGGGTCCTTGTGAGCAAAGAGATTAAGGGATAGCTGCTTGGCACGTAGTTCGAGACAAATTAGTGTAAGTATGCTGCTTACTACAGTTATAGATGTAAATGCTTTATCATATTGGCATGTTATGATATGAATCATCACGTAGATTGCATCGATGACATGACTATGAAATGCATACATGCACAATGATACTGTTGATCACACGCATATGAGGCCATAGGGAGTACGAACTGGCACCGCTGGCCTATCAAGGGTGCACCCATACACCCCGGCTTCGAAAGATGTGGCCGTTAAAATGATAGGCAGGATGAGGGGTGCAGTTGACACCTACGATGAAAGACATTGCATACACTCATGACATTGCATTTGGTATCCTTACTTAGATGATTCATCATCTAACATGGGTTCGCCCCTGGAACATTCAACATTCCAGTCGGGGCTTGCAGATATGGTTCTGAGATTGGTGATGAGTAGTGACACGAGACCTCAAGATGAGAGTGGATGTACCATGTTATGCTGTATAGTTAAGAATTATGTACATTTGTTTATTTACCAGCAGCTCATGTAATAACTTTGTATTAAATACTCTGTCCAGTTATTTATGTATGCATCAGCAGGTTCGATTCAGCTTCCGCTTTACATTTATTTGCTAGCACTAGATATGGTCTTAGGGAATTTTGAAAATGATATTCAAAAAAAAAAAAAAATTAGACCAAATTTCCTAAGGCATAACATGCCCGAGAAGGCGGGCTGTTACAGTTGGTATCAGAGCTTAACCTAGAAAGGTACCTAGGAAAGAAAAATTTAGACTGGGCCTAGCAGGTGGGAAGTACCAACTCGAGGACGGTTAGGGGTACTAACAGAAGTTGTGATAACAGATGGCTGGAATCTTCTCTGAGTAGGTTTTGGTCGACCATTGGGCTCATCGTATGGAGCATAGGGTTCCGGAGCCGAACGAGGGAATCATGGAACACCTCGTCCAACTAGAAGAAATTCTCGACGACGTGCCCCCAAGCTACCGACTTTGGCCCGATCTCGCTCAATTTCAGATAAACATGATGGTCGGTGTATTGCAAGGTGATCTGCAAGAATTCGCGGATTGGGTCCGACATCAAGACGAACAGTTCCCCGAATTCCATCTTTACTGTGCACGAGTTCGCGAGCTACTAGTGGAGATATACGAGCCAGTACCAGAGGATGAGCGCGACGAAGACATGGAGGACCCGCTTGAGGAAGGAGATGAAGTAAATATAGAGAACCCGGTTGAGCCTGGTGAAGTAGAAGGTGGAGGAGATCCGGCTAACGTGGAAGAAGAAGAGGAAGACGAAGACGAAGACGACATACCCATATTCTGGGCTGAAGACGACTTCGAGATCTCAGAATCGGAGGATGAGGAAGAGGTTGTGGAGATAGTGGACGACCCCGAGGCACCCCTATACGACTCCGAAGATGAAGAGAATGTTTGGATCTGGAGGTCGTCAGGACCAAAATAGATCCATCTCAGAAACGCTCTAACTACTTACTTGAATAGTATTGTCTGTAGTCTATGGGACTATGTAGCATGTACATATAACGTTTTGCAACTGAATGTATAATATCTATGGAATTAATCGGAGGGCAAGATCCTGTTGTCTAATCCAGAATGCTACTTTCCTTTCAGATGGTAAACACTCAAAGAAGATTAGCAGTTGGGCCTAGGACGCCCAACCCACAAGTTGGCAACACTGAAGGAAACACCAGTAGGCACCCAGACGGCGACTCCAGCCAAGAGACCGGGAGTAGCAGACTGGACCAAATGGAGCAAATTCTGGAAAGTGTGGTGGGTTTCATACATGTGACTCACTCCAGGGATGGCCACAGGGCCAACATGCTGGACTTGTACCGACGGCAGAACCCTTCCATCTTTCAGGGGAAGATTGGTGCCGACCCCAGTGAAGTGGAATATTGGATCGAACAAACAGAGAAACTGTTGGACCACCTTCACTGCAGTGAAGAAGAGAAAGTAAATTGTGCCACCTTTATGCTACAAGGAGAGGCAGACAGATGGTGGAGAGGAGTCAAGAGAGCAATGACCCCTCGAGCCAGGGCACCTTACGTTGCTTGGGAACAATTCAAGGAACTCTTCAACGAGAAGTACTTTCCTCTGAACATAAGAATGAAGAAAGAAAGGGAGTTCATGGAGCTGAGACAAACCGGGGACATGTCTGTCGCCCAGTATGAGGACGCCTTCAGCCGACTGATCCGGTACATGCCTATTTACGAAGGAGACGAAAGGATCAAGGCTCAAAAGTTTTTGGGAGGGCTGAATCTGAAACTTCAGAGGGCATTGAGTAGTGCAAGTACTCAGACCTATGCAGAAGCGGTACTGCAAGCCTATACCACCAAGGCTAACTTGAGCCGGATTGACGCTATCCAAGGAGAGAGTCATCAAGGGAGCAGTCATAGAGCAAGCAAGAAGCTGGAAGTCCAGAAACCGAAGTTCAAGCCTAGTACCCCATGCGCAAAATGCCAGAAGCAGCACCTTGGGAGGCCGTGCCGGCTCGGGACAAAGGGGTGCTACAATTGTGGAGAAATAGGGCATCTCAACCAGAACTGCCCAAAGAGAGGGATCACATGCTTCAACTGCCAGCAGACGGGCCATTTCTCAAAAGACTGTCCCAAGCCACGACTGACAATTCAACCTCAAGGGACATCCGGGAATGCCAGAGCACAACAAGGAAGAGTGTTTCATCTAACACGGCAGGATGCGGCAGAGGATCCAACGGTAATTGAAGGTACCATGCTATTATCTGGTATCCTCATGCATGCATTAATAGATTCAGGTGCAAGTCACTCATTTATTTCGCATGCATTCGCTAAAGTAGTAGGAGACAAATCAGAAAATTTGAATTGTCGAATGATTGTCGCAACCCCAATGGGGAAGTCTCTAGAAACTTCATCGGGATACAAAAATAGAAAGATTCAGATAGGAGAAGTTGAGTTCCCGGTGGATCTAATCCTTCTAGAATTTCAAAATTTTGATGTGATCTTAGGAATGGACTTCCTAACTAAATACAACGCCACCTTGGACTGTAAAGCTAAAACAGTTTGCCTCAAGAATGGAGACCTGAACGTCAAATTTCGAGAACGCAGGAAGGCAAGTGAGCAGAAGTAGATCTCGGCTCTAAAAGCTGAGAAACTGTTACGTCAAGGGGCACAAGGATACTGGGCTTGTATTCAAGAAAAAGGGCAAGGAGCCCTTAAAAATCGAAGAAGTGCGACTCGTTAAAGAATTCGGGGATGTGTTTCCCGAAGAATTGCCCGAACTACCACCTCAGCGAGAGATCGAGTTCTTGATAGAGATCGTGCCCGGAGCAGATCCAGTCTCGATACCCCCGTATAAAATGGCTCCTGCTGAATTGAGAGAATTAAAGACTCAATTACAAGATTTGCTGGACAAGGGATTCATTAGGCTAAGTATGTCACCATGGGGAGCACCGGTACTTTTTGTCAAGAAAAAGGACGGGAGCCTGAGAATGTGTATCGACTATCGACAGCTCAACAAGATAACAGTCAAAAACAAGTATCCACTCCCCAGAATCGAGGAGCTGTTCGATCAATTGCAAGGGGCCAAGGTCTTCTCAAAGATTGACCTAAGATCTGGATATTATCAATTAAGGATCAAGGCAGAAGACGTGCCCAAGACAGCGTTTCGTTATCGATATGGGCACTATGAATTTTTGGTGATGCCGTTCGGACTAATAAATGCCCCAGCGGCTTTTATAGACATCATGAATCGAGTCTTCAGGCCATTTCTGGACAAGTTCGTGATCGTGTTCATAGACGACATATTGATCTACTCTCCCTCGGAAGAACACGAATCATATTTAAGAATAATATTGCAGACATTGCGAGAACATAAGCTGTATGCTAAATTCTCAAAATGTGAGTTTTGGTTATATCAGGTGACATTTTTGGGACATGTTGTCTCGGCCGAAGGAATATCGGTTGACCCAGCCAAGGTCGCAGCTGTGGCGAATTGGAAGCAACCCCAGTCAGTTACTGAGATTAAGAGTTTCTTGGGACTGGCAGGGTACTATAGAAAGTTCGTGGAAGGGTTTTCAAAAATTGCGACACCCCTCACCAAGTTAACTCAAAAAGGGGTAAAGTTCAACTGGAACGAGCGATGCAAAGAAAGTTTCCAGACACTCAAGGCTAAGCTGACTACCGCTCCAGTACTAGCTATGCCAAATGGGTCAGGAGGTTTTATGGTCTACACTGACGCCTCGAGAAACGGTTTAGGGTGTGTACTGATGCAGCACGGGAGAGTCATTGCCTATGGATCTCGACAGCTAAAGAACCATGAAAGAAACTACCCGACTCATGATTTGGAGTTGGCTGCAGTGGTATTTGCTCTAAAGATTTGGAGACATTATTTGTATGGTGAGAAATTCGAAATTTTTACCAATCACAAGAGCCTACAGTACGTCTTCTCACAGAAAGAGCTGAACATGAGGCAACGGAGATGGATAAAACTGTTAAAAGATTACGATTGTACTCTTCAATACCATCTCGGTAAAGCTAACGTTGTGGCAGATGCCCTAAGCAGGAAAGAAACTGCCGGTGTGGCTGAAATGATGGTGGCAGAATGGAAGCTAGTTGAAGCATTTAGCCTGTTGACAATAGGAGTAGTTTCTCGAGGAAACTCAGCCTACGTAGCCAGTCTTACAGTACAGCCAGAGTTAATGGAACAGATACGGCAAGCTTACCTCGAGGATTCTCGAATCAAAATATGGGTTGACGAGTATGGGCAAGTAAAGAGACCAGAATTTGAGGTAAAAGAAAACATCCTTCGATTTCAAGGAAGGATATATGTACCTCGTGTGAGGGAATTACGACAGATAATTATGGGAGAAGCCCATCAATCCAGGTACTCGATCCACCCTGGAGCCACCAAGATGTACCAAGACTTGAAGGCTGTATATTGGTGGCCAGGAATGAAGAAAAGCGTGGCAAGGTACGTCAGTCAATGTGACACATGCCAGAGAATTAAGATTGAGCACCAAAAGCCTGGTGGGAGTTTACAGCCATTGGAAATTCCAGAGTGGAAATGAGAGCATATTACAATGGACTTCGTAATAGGATTGCCAAGGAGTCCTAAGGGAAATGACGCTATCTGGGTAATAGTTGACAGACTATCAAAGTCTGCCCATTTCTTAGCCATGAAGGTAAGCCAACCAATCAGCAAATTAGCTCAACAGTATGTAAACGAGATTGTCAGATTGCACGGAGTGCCAGTGAGCATTGTATCAGATCGTGACCCAAGATTCACTTCTAGGTTTTGGGGAAGTCTGCAAGAGAGTATGGGTACTCAGCTTAGGCTAAGTACAGCTTATCATCCCCAAACAGATGGTCAATCAGAAAGGACCATTCAAACCTTAGAAGATATGCTGTGAGCTTGTGCGATTGATTTTCCAGGTAGCTGGGAAGAGCATTTACCATTGGTGGAATTCGCCTACAATAACAGCTACCACAGCAGCATTGGAATGGCTCCCTATGAAGCCTTGTATGGCCGAAAATGTAGGTCCCCGGTATGCTGGACTGAAGTAGGCGAACGACAAATTTTGGGTCCCGAGATAGTTCAACAAACGACAGAAAATATAAAAATCATTCAAGAAAGAATTAAGGAAGCCTAGAGTCGCCAGAAGTCATACGCAGATACAAGGAGAAGGAAATTGGAGTTTCAAGTAGGCAACAAGGTATATCTGAAGATATCTCCACTAAGAATGGTGACTAGAAGCAACAAGAAAAAGGGTAAGTTAAGCCCTCGATATATAGGGCCATACGATATAGTGGAAAGAATTGGACTTGTCGCTTACCGACTCGCTCTACCCTTGGCTCTATCAAACCTCCATGACGTGTTTCACGTATCACAACTGCGAAAGCATGAGCCAGATTCTTCCCAAATAATGCCGCCTGAAGCTATCGAGATTCAAGAAAATCTCTCATATGTAGAAAAACCGGTCAGTATTTTGGATCGCAGGGATCAAGTCCTAAGGAACAAATCAATACCCCTGGTGCAAGTTTTGTGGAGAAACCCCGTAAGCGAAGAAATAACTTGGGAACGAGAAGAAGATATGAAACTCAACTTTCCATACCTATTCGAAGACCCTATAGTTAGTATGAGTGAGGAATAATCAAATTTCGAGGACGAAATTTTTGTAAGGAGGGGAGACTGTAATACCCTAAGTTTTTTTTTAATGATAAATTGTGTTAAATGATTTATTAGGTGTATGAAATTAATTTAGTTAATTTACCTAGAGTATGCTTATGGAAATATAAATAATTTCAGAATTAAAAAGATTAAATGAAATTATAATATGATTTAAAAATTAAAGTAAATCTTAATTTATGCAAATGTGTGATATATACGTCGTGTATATATATGTATGTATATATATATAAAAAAAAAAGAAAGAAAATCCGAAAATCAGATTTTGCAGAGCAGTGCGCGGCCAGAGCATGGCCGCGCCTGCAAATCCTTCCTTAAGGGCAAAGTTAGGGTTTAAAATGTTGATATGACCGGAGTATGGCTTCTAGGACGCGTGGCCGTCGATGGAGAAGCATAGCACGTCGAAAATGGGCTATAAATAGCCGCTCCAAGACTGCCCAATCCATCCGAAAATTTCAAAGCTTAGATCGATCGATTGGGAGAGAGTTTGAGAGATTGGTGAGTGGGGTTTTGATCTTCAAGTCGTGGGCGTCATTTCTGGAGAATTTGGAGGCCAACGAAGCAGTAAAGAGGGAGATCCAAGCGTCGCCGGAAAGTCGCGACTTCGCCGGAGCCGAGGAGCATTTCGACCGATTCAAGGTAAGATCGATCTCTTTTCTTGCTAATTTTTGCACCATTGTGTTCGTAATGTCGAGATCTAGGGGTTAGGAGAAGAAAAATCGAGTTTAGGGGTCGAATCGCCGGCCAGCGGCGAAGTTCTCGTCGGAGAAGAAGAACCAGTCGGGCGCGTGAGCTGCACGCGCCCGCGAGTGGGAAGACGGCGCGTGCAGCCCACGCGCCCGTCAGGAAAATTAAAAAATATATATATATAGAAAAAGAAATAGAAAAAGAAATAGAAAGAAAAGAAAAGAAAATAAAAGAAATAAAATTTTGGAAATTTTATTATTAAGTCTGAAATATTGTTTATGATTTATTTAATGTAGAATTTTCTGGAAATGTTAAATTTATTAATTTATTAAGTAGATTTTTCTATTGTGGAAATAAAGAAAAAAATAGGATTTTAATTCTGAAAATTTCAAGAAAATTTCAGAATGTTATAAGTGTAATTTAAGAAATATAAGTGAAAAGAAATGGAATAAAATGAAATGTTAGGTAATTATTATGCAATTTAAGTAGATATTTTTATTATAGAAATAAGGGAAAATAGGATTTTAATTCTGAAAATTTCAAGAAAATTTCAGAATGTTATAAGTATTATTTAAGAAATATTAGTGAAAATAAATTGAATAAAATGAAAGATTAGGTAATTATTATGTAATAATTACATATTAAGCTATTATGAAATAAGGGAAAAATAGGAATTTAAGTTAGAAAATTCCAAGAAAAATCTAGAATACTTGGAATATTACTTAAAGAATATTTATAAAAAAAGATTAAATTTTTATGAAGTCTAGATAATTATGGTGTAATTTCGAAGAAATAAAGCTTAGAAATAAAAGAAAAAAATGGAAGAAAGTCTGAAAAACAGTAAATGGTGTTCTAAAAAATAAATCTATGTTGTAAGGGTCCTTGTGAGCAAAGAGATTAAGGGATAGCTGCTTGGCACGTAGTTCAAGACAAATTAGTGTAAGTATGCTGCTTACTACAGTTATAGATGTAAATGTTTTATCATATTGACATGTTATGATATGAATCATCACGTAGATTGCATCGATGACATGACTATGAAATGCATACATGCACAATGATACTGTTGATCACACGCAGATGAGGCCGTAGGGAGTACGAACTGGCACCGCTGGCCTATCAAGGGTGCACCCATGCACCCCGGCTTCGAAAGATGTGGCCGCTAAAATGATAGGCAGCATAAGGGGTGCAGTTGACACCTACGATGAAAGACATTGCATACACTCATGACATTGCATTTGGTATCCTTACTTAGATGATTTATCATCTAACATGGGTTCGCCCCTGGAACATTCAACGTTCCAGTCGGGGCTTGCAGATATGGTTCCGAGATTGGTGATGAGTAGTGACACGAGACCTCAAGATGAGAGTGGATGTACCATGTTATGCTGTATAGTTAAGAATTATGTACATTTATTTATTTACCAGCAGCTCATGTAATAACTTTGTATTAAATACTCTGTCCAGTTATTTATGTATGCATCAGCAGGTTCGATTCAGCTTCCGCTTTACATTTATTTGCTAGCACTAGATATGGTCTTAGGGAATTTTGAAAATGATATTCAAAAAAAAAAAAAAATTAGACCAAATTTCCTAAGGCATAACATGCCCGAGAAGGCGGGCTGTTACAAAAGTCGTTATGAGGAGGCCTACGATGAATGACTTAAATCTGGTCTTCTCGACCAGAGCTCTAGTAATCAAATTTCCAACTTTGAATGGGACTGGGTGCATAAGAGGAGAGTAATACTCGGCGAGACGTTGCTATGAAGAGGCGGTTAAAATGGGGTTGAAACGAAAGAAAGTCAATGTTGTCTCAGGAGGGGGCCCACGAGTTATAAGAGAAAAGGGAGTTAGCCACGACCTGGATCCACGTGAGGTGGACTGTGATCAAGCTACCAGCTCGATAGGCAAGCTAGAAGATGTGGTTGGCGATACAGATGCTAAGAGGTGTCTCAAGCTAGGTAAAGACTTCACCCTTAAGGTAAAGACCCAGATGACTGATTTTCTTAAGGCAAATCTAGATGTATTCGCTTGGAACCATGAGGATATGGTAGGGATAAGTCCGAAGGTGATGTTACACCGATTTAATATAGACTCCAACCATAGGTCAGTTCGCCAGAAGATGAGGCTTATGACAACAGAACTCTATGCGGCCCTAAAAGAAGTGGACAAGCTCCTAGCAAACAAGTTTATTAGGGAAGCTCACTACTCGATCTGGATAGCTAACTCGGTCCTTGTAAAGAAGAAGAACGGGTAGTGAAAGACCTGCGTTGATTTCACAGACTTGAACAAGGCGTGCCCAAAAGACATTTTCCCTCTGCCCAGGATAGACCAGCGCGTGGATGCAACGGCTGGTTACCAGTTTCTTAGCTTCATGGATGCTTATTCGGGGTACAACTAAATTCCCATGAACCCCGAAGACGAGAAGCATACATCATTTGTCACGGATCGAGGATTATACTAGTACAAGGTGATGTCTTTCGGGTTGAAGAATGACGGAGCGACCTATCAGCGTCTGGTTAATATGATGTTCGAAGATCTGATTGGAAAAGCCATGGAGATATATGTAGATGATATGTTGGTGAAGTCTAAGCAGGTTGCTAACCATGTATGCGACCTGGAAGAGATGTTCCAAATTCTGAGAAAGTATTGAATGAAGCTGAATCCGCTCAAATGCACGTTCAGTGTAGCTTCTGGGAAATTCTTGGGCTTCATGGTGAATGAAAGGGGGATTAATGTCAACCCTGAGAAGATTCGAGCTCTGCTTGACATGAGATCACCAGCTGGAATAAAGGATGTGCGAAGCCTCACCAGCCAGGTCGCAGCTCTTAACAGGTTTGTCTCCAAAGCTACAGATAAATGTGTTCCATTCTTTAATGTGTTGAAACAGACGAGGAAGTTCCAATGGACCGAGGAATGCGAAGTCGTTTTCCAGCAACTGAAAGAATATATCGGGCGAGCTCTCATCTTATCGAAGCCAAAGGAAGGAGAGAAGCAAATTATTTATGTGGGGGTATCTCAGTATGCTATTAGTGCGGCTTTAGTACGAGAGGAGGACAGGGCACAACACCTAGTGTACTATGTAAGAGGTTATCAGATGCTGAAACGAGGTACACCCCCATGGAGAAGCTCACTTATTATCTAGTGGTGGCCTCAAGGAAGCTGTGACCTTATTTTCAGGCGCATGAGATTGAAGTTATGACCAAATATCCATTGAAGTAGGTCCTATAGAAGCCGGACACATCTGGTCGTCTGCTCAAATGGACGGTTGAGCTTGCCCAGTTTGATATAGAATACAGGCCAAGGACGGCTGTGAAGGGGCAGGTGTAGGCAGACTTTGTGGCTGAATTTACGGGCCCAGTAGAAGAAGAGGCCTGGCTGTAGGAAGTCTGTCTTGGGAATTGTATGTAGATGGGTCTTCTAGTGAGCAAGGAGCTGGAGCTGGGGTACTTCTGATAAGCCTGGAGGGGCACAAATTCCCTATGCGTTGAGATTCGGGTTTAAAACAACCAATAATGTAGCGGAGTATGAGACACTGCTAGCAGGATTACGCCTGGTGAGAGTTGAAAGCAGAACGTCTAACGGTCTTCAGTGATTCTCAGTTCGTGGTATGTCAGATACGAGGTGAATATCAAGCGAAGGGCTCGAAGATGGTGGCCTACCTTCAGAAAGTTCGGGATTTGGTGCACACTTTTGAAGAATGCGAGGTGAATCAGGTGCTGAGGGACCATAACTCTCACGCCGATGCTCTAACTCACTTGGTGTTGGCCCGAGATGTAGATTCCCTAGGAGCCATCCTAGTAGAGTTCTTAACAACACCAAGCATGGGGGGAGAAGGTGAAGTGTTGGCAATTGCTGTGAGACTGGACTCGTGGATGAGCCCGATTGTTGACTATTTACAGAAAGGAAAGTTGCTAAGCGATAAGATGGAGGCACATCGTATGCGAGCTCAAGCGTCTAGATACTGCCTTCATGATGATATGCTTTACAAAAGGGGGTTCACAACCCCGCTATTGAGGTGCATCGATAGTCCTGATTGCTAGACAATTCTCAAGGAGATCCATGCAGGTTATTGTGGCAATCATGCTGAAGGATTGTCCTTGGCTTAGAAGGCACTTCGGTAGGGATTCTACTGACCTACCATGAAGCAAGACGCTATGAATCTGGTAAAAATGTGTGACACATGCTAGAGGTTTGCAAAAATACCAAGAGCTCCACCGCCTGTCTACAGTAGGTGAGCAACCCATGACCCTTCGCCATATGGGGCATGAATATAATTGGGTCACTCCCTACAGCTTGCTGTAGGTGCATGAATGCTATAGTAGCAGTTGATTACTTCACCAAATGGGCAGAGACGAAGTAGCTCGCGAAAATATCCACGGCAAAGGTAGAGAAGTTTGTCTGGAGTAATATCATTTGCAGATTCAGAGTTACTTAGCAGATAGTTACTGATAATGGGACCTAGTTCAGCAGCAAGCAATTCGCCAGGTTCTATAACTCATTGGGGATAGTGAAGAGTTTCACGACTGTAAACCACCCCCAGACCAATGGGCAAGTCGAGGTTGTGAATAAAATAATTAAGCAGATATTGAAGAGCAAGCCGGAAGCTAAGAATGGAGCCTAGGTGGATGAGCCACAAAAGGTACTCTTGGTTAACAGGACCACAACTCAGACCACCACAGGAGAAACTCCTTTCTCTATGGTTTATGGGTTTGAGGCCATTATCCCGACAGAATATGAAGTGATCAATTAGCGAAGAGCCACATTCGACCCAGAGAATAATGACTAGTTACTGGCTGCAAATCTTGATTTACTTGAGAAGGCAAGGGACCTAGCTCGCATGAGGTGGCCACCTATCAACAGTGGGTCGCGAGGTATTACAACAGAAGGGTCCAGGTTCGGTGCTATAACGTTAATGATCTCGTGCTACGCCTTGTTCTTCTTGGTGCTCGCAAAACCAGTGACGGGACACTAGGGCTGAAATGGGAAGGCCCCTATATTATCAAAGAAAACTTGGGGAATGGTGTGTAGCATCTGACTAATATCAATGGAGCCGAAGTGCGGAGCACCTCAGACCATATTTTCGATAAGCGACACTCTTTCTCTGTGTAATTTTAGTTATTAATCGATGTTCTATCTATTCTAACATTAGTCGTCTAATAAATTGAATTCCTGATTATTGCTACCAAATCCTATTACGTCCGACTTTTGTTAAAAATAAGAGGTAGGAAATAATATAAATTCGGGGTTGAAAGGCTATATGGTTTGCGAGTTGGGGCCTATTCAACTTGGCCTATGAGACATGGTTTGTGGCTTATCTGAGCATCCATCTTAGTCCTCACCCTAGGCTATGGTTTGCGAGTTAGGGCCCATTCATCTTGATCGCAGTCTCATGGTTTGACGCTTACTAAGCAACCATTTCGACTAAAAAAAAATCTTATAAGTCATGATTCACTAGCTGAGGTCCTCTCATCTTAACCAAGAAGTCATGGTTTGCAACCTATCTGGGTGTTCATCTTGACTTTGATCAATTCCTGAAGCCAGGGTATGTTAGCTGTGATCAGATTATGATCTACCTAGACATATAATTTGGCAACAGATTCTAATTCAATCAAGTTCTTCGCTGAGGTATGATGTGTTAGCCGGGGTTTGTTCTCGCTTGCCTAAGTATTATTGACGACCTACCGGACATGCAGCTCTACCTTTCTAATTATTATTACCTACGATTATTCAGCCTTTGAATAGTGAGATAATGCACATTCGAATTAACTTGGGCGTTGATATCTGTGAGCTATTTAGCTCACGAGGTTTGAGTTAAATTTAGTTTTGAAATAAATATTAAATGTGCTTATTGTGTTTCACTTTTAGCTGGCAGCAAAAATTACATTAAGGAAATTGCGAGTGATGAGCAAAAGTAGTTTGTCCATAAATCAAGAGCTAGTACAAAGAAGAAAAATTGACACCCAAGCAATATAGCTCGCGTGAATCGCATTTTGGGGAGCTTAGTCTTGGGCATCTTCGAGAGGTAGGTCGACTCTCGCTTGGTCCGGTACCGAGGAAGCTGGGGTAGCCTCTTTCCTTGCAGCCTAAGCGACGAACTTCTTTACCTCTGCCACCGCTTCTTCGCCAAAGAAGGAGAAGCCTAGCTCGGGGTGCTCCTCCCACAAAGTGAAGAGGAATTGGCTGAAAGTCTCAGACTCGACTTCCTCGCGCTCCTTGGCGACCCGGGCTTCAGCCTTTATTCGCACGACCTCCTCTCTATTTCGCTCGACCTCTTGTCTCGATGTCTCTGCCTCCTCTGATGCGGTGTCAGCTCGTTGTTGGGCCAGCTCCAACTTTTCTTGTATTTTGCTTAATTCTACTTCAGCTTTGTTAAGCTTCGAAATGGTGGAGGAAAGGCTCGTCTCAAAAGCTGCTTTCTCGTTGGCGAGCTCGTTCTCTGCCTCTCTCTTGGCTCTCTCAGCCTCAAGGGAAGGTGCGAGCTTACACTCACGCAGTAAGTAGTCGGTGAGCGCGACGTCGTCGTCGTTAGTCTTCTTTTCAGTAAATGCTCTGAGCTTTTTAGCTTCAGCTTTGGTAAGCTCAAGTTTTTCGCCGGTAACGTTTGCGAAGTGGAGAAAGTAAAAAAAATTATTATTAGTGTTCTAAAAATAGGTCTAGGCAGCCGCTGGCTGCTGAGAATTTGGGCTAGTCACCCCTAGGCGCCGACTCGATTAATCAGCCGTCGTCGGCAAATAGACGACCCAGGAAGCGCCTAGCCGCATGGGACGCCTAAATTTTTACCTACCTCTCAACCGTCTCCCTCTTCTCTAGCCCAAGACCGCTGCCGGTACCTCAAGCTACCTCGAGCTCCATCGCGACCTCAGAGTAGCCGAGATAGAGCTTGAGTCAACGAATACGTGTTGGCAAGGATAGAGCTTGACAACGATGATGGCGTAGAGGCAGTGAAGTTCACCTGCTAGCAGCTTGTGAGCTCAAGTGGGAGGGCCCCCAGGTAGTGGTCTTCGAGCGCTACAATCGGATTCGCGACATCTGGGTCTACGACCCTCAAGTTGCCCAAGCCATCCCAGTTTATATATATATATATATATATAAGTTTTTATATAAAGTTTATATATTTATCTATTTATATATATAAATAATATATTTATAAATCTGTTTATATAAACATATATATAAATTTCTGATTTATATATATAAGTTTTATTTATCTTTGATTTATTTAAAAATAACATTAAATTACATTAAATTTTTTTTTAAAAAAAGAAAAAATAGCAGTCCGCCTAGGTATCAGGCCTTAATCTGGCGCTCGATTAGCGCCTAGCGGCTTTTAGAACACTGATTATTATTATAAAATGATATATAATAAGGATAGAGAGAAAGAAAAGAAGAAGACGATGAGAGTTAAATCTCGCTTACTGGGCATGAGCACAAAGCCGAAGTTTTTGAGATTGAAGAGGGAGGAGCAAGAGATGAAAAACCAATGGGTTTTGTAATCTCTCACATTGGATTTTTCCAAAGCCTTCCCCTGAGGGAGGAGTCCTTTGAAGTCAGAAGGACAAGCTATTACGTAGTGAAGCCCATCCTTGACACTCTTGAAGGAATAGAGGCTTCTAATGATTTTGGGTGAGGGGGGGAATGACCTTCCCTCATTAGGAGGATCATTAACGAGCTTAGTTGAGCATATGAGTTCGGGGTGAGTTGAAAAGGAGAAAGTTTGAGGTCATTTAAAAGATCTACTAGGTATCGGAGGATTGGAAACCAAAGCTTGGATTCTAAATGTTGGGGACTAACAACGACAAATCCCTTTGGAGGGGAGGCTGCATGGTCTTTTGGTGAGGGGACCATCACACGACAGTTAGCGGGCAAGCAGTACTCCCTCGCACACGACTTGAGATAGTCAAAAGTCACCTTGGAGGGATAGTGCTTGAACACCTCGTGAGCTGCGTGCTCCTCAAAAACTCGTTGGCTCGCGGCAGGGTCGGAGCATGTGGCAGTTCCTTTGACAACCTCAACATGGTGAAAGGTCATCTCTTAAATGATCTCCATCCATCTTTCGCACGGCTTCGAAGAGCTTGAAGTGTCCATATCCCTTATTTTGTAGTTGCGGAGCCTTTGACCTGAGGAGGACATCTACAATAAAGTTAGAGTCAGGTCGCTAGAAGTAGACCAGTCCCCACGAGCTAAAAAAAAAAAAAAGAATAAGAAATTGTAGGGACATTTTCTATCTGTCAGGTTGCGCGCTTTGCAACAGGGGGACTGCTCAAGGCAACAGGGGTTGTGTCTACCAGCCTGTTAGACCTCTAAAGCAAAATAAAGTTGCCCCTATGGTCGTCTGGCCCGAAGGCCCAAACACCTCATTAGACACTTTAAAAGACAACCATCACCAGGAGGCGATGTATGGAAAGGAATTTGGTAGGGAGAAATTAAAGCGGCTATATGACGAGCTAACGGGTTACGAAAAGCTTATCGTTCCAAGTCATCGTTGCAAAAGTTGGAAGGGAGAGACAATATTCGGTGGAAACACATCAATAATCTTCGAAAAGGAAGATGGGAAGCTTTGAGCCGACGATGGAATTTCGGAATCAGGAGGAAGAAGAAGAACACAAGAGCAAGAAGAAATCTTTCCAAATGGCGTGGAGAGAGGGAAAACAACGCTCTGTCTCATTTATATAGCTTTGTCTAACTGGCCATCGGATTACCCAACTAATGATCTGCCCCATATCCAACGACCGCACAAAAGCTGTGGGGCACGTGTCATTATTGCACAACAATTATGAGAGGCGTGCGCATTAAATGCGGTACAGACAAAGTATGCAACATGAAACGACATGATTTGAAATGATTGGGCAGAAGTCTAAAATGCAGATTGACAGCTCACATAGCCCACTTCAATCAGCATACATCAGCTCCCTGTCTGAAGATCGCACCACGAGCTGGGGGCTAGTGTTATGGGATTTTATAAGCCGCTTTTTATGGGTTGGAAATAGTCTAGTGGATTGGCCCAATCTCTCCAAAGCCCAGTAAGTCTCGGGTTGAAGACGTCATGGCGAGGTCGTAGGTCATTTGGATTGGGTCAGATCGCGGAAAGTTTTAAGCCGCGAGACATGTCGTCGGGCTACTTAGCTCGCGTTACGAAGAGATGGCGAATTTATCAAAAACAATTAGAGAAAAAGTCAACCTTCCCAATCTAAGGCAAATCAAATCCTTGACAATGCAGAATCCATTCCCGATTTTGTGGAGTTGATAAGAATATATTATCTCCATAATATTATCCTCCCATTGTGGATTTTATGGAAATTGTAAACACCCCACACTATAAAACAGGGTCGAAAATCTTTGTATGGACATTAGCAATAATATATTGTTACTCTGCTGGAATAACAAGAGAATAGTCGTGGACTAGACATTATTTCGGCCGAACCACGTTAAACTTTCCTGCATACAATTTGTTATTTTTTTATTTGTTTCTTCTCTTTGCATTTGTGTTTATTCTCTCAGTGTGGGACGAAGAACCACGGTCGACCAATTCCGAATGTCGACAGTTACCAAGATGAGGCTATTTTTGTAACGACCAAACATGATATCTCGACAATCATGTAAGTTTGATATGAGCTAGATCTAGCGCATGGTGGGAGGTGCGATTGAAAAGAGATCCGTATGGTGATGAGAGTGACATACGCCCCTTAGTGGGGGGGGGGGGGGAATCACCATAGTATGTAATTCATACTACATGTGCTTATGAGTAGGACCAATAAAAGAAGTGAATACAAATTGAGACATCACTGTGTGAGACCCTTGAGACTTTTTTTGTGAATGTCTTATATTGTGCTTTTGGAATTCTTGATTATATTATGAAGTAATGGGTTAGTGATTTCTACTTTGGTATGTTTCCTATAGTTACGGATAGACTCTACTCATGGAACATTTTTGAGAGAGTGATTGATCCAAAATGAACTAATATGAGTACAAAAAGAAGACTTCACTGTTTTCATGAATATATGTATTGTCTGGCCAGACAATTGTGATATCTTTGTGATATTTGAACAATTGTGATTATGTATATATGAAGTAATAATTTTTCATAGAGGGCATGAGACAATGTTAAGTCGGCGCACAATGAGATGTTTCATCAAATTGGAGCTAGACTCTGATGAATATTTTGCTCCTGTTTTTCCTCAATTATACCTTGCAGGTCACGCGACCTATTTTATCGTATGAAACTCTACTCTGAAAAGAGAGGTTATACTCATATTAAGGGTATTAGTTAACCCATCATGCTTGAGTGGGAGTTGTAAGTAAATATCATGATTAATAATCAAAAGCAATCAAGATGAGTGAATTTGATCAAGATTAAAACAAGATGAGATGAGTCTCATCCTAAAATAAAATTATCTCAAAGTGAGATAATTTAAACCTTAAATGAAATTATTTCTAAATGTGATAATTTTAGAATTTGAATTCCAGATGATCTTCATCTCTTAAACCTTATCAGATAAAGTTTTCTTCTCTATAAAAAGAGGTCCCAGCATAAGATTTGGGATACACAGAAATTCACTAAGCATCATATATTATAAGTGTTTTTATCAGAAGAGTAAGTATTTGAATTGTGGCTAAAGTGCACTTTCTGTCTTGTGATTGTGCACTTGACCTGAAAGTTCGAGGAGGCTCGTGGCATGACAAATTTCGAAGATTAGAAATTTTCTACTGCTAACTAGGTATTTATCTTTGTAATATTTACTATTTATGCATAAAATAACTAACATTTCATAGTATGTAAACTAGTATGAAACCATACAAATTTCACGATCCTATTTATGTTTAATGTCTATGAAATGTAAAAATTTCCGATTACAAGACAGACCCAACCTTATCAATGCCCCCAGCCAAACAGTGACCATATCCGATGGAGTAGGAGGGTTGAATACTTGGACTATTTGCCAAAAATGGTACCATATGTGGAATAGATTAGATCCAAGAGGAGGGGGAATAGAAAGGACGTGAAAATATAGATTGGAACACCAGCTACTGCTGTTGCAGGAATTAGTATCTTTTTCTCATCTCTGCCCATCACAAGATAGAGGGTAGCAGTGAAGGCTACCATCATGGTTGTTATGGAGAGAAACAAGGTGACAAGACCAATTATCAACCTCTTGGGAAGAACATAAAGAAAATCATCTTCTTGATATCGTGAAGTCAAGATGGACAAGAACATCAATAGAGAAGAGGCAGATGTGAATAAAGATAATGCATTTGAAATGGAAAAGATGGTGAATGCACTTTCTTTAGAGAAAATCGGGAGGCCAGTACTGTTGTCATTGCCGCCGGGGCCAGTGATTGCAGCTGCAAACGCTATTGTGGTAATCAGGGATGCCACAATTGTGCATGAATTTGCTGCAGCTTTCATCCATTTCTCTCCTCCACGTACTAGGTCCTCATGTGCTTTAGTAAATAGCTCTGCAGGAGTTTGTCCCTCTTTGTTTTTCCACTCTCTATATTTTGGTGGCACAAATTTCTCGACTTCCTGAATGAGAAGCGTAATTAAAAATGTGTTTTGTCTTCTTTCATGATCAGTAAGCTCAAATTTAAGATTGATCGTCGTGCATGTAAGATTCTAAGTCATGCTTTCCTAAATAATCATTAATCCAAATTGCAATGAGTTAATTACCTTATACAATTGCAACTCACGTTGCATTTGAAGTGCTGCACCAGGAATACGATTTAGTTTGCTTGGAGGTGCCAGTCTCGCCACCAAGTGCAGGATATTGTTGTTTTCCTTGTCGAATTTGTGGGATAGTTCATGTTTACATTGATCCATCTGATATATGATGTTGAAAATTTTTTCCTGACGATGTAAAATTGCCAAATCGAATACAGAACGAGATTCATCATCAAAGAACCGAACTGCATCAGGAAACGAACCCAATATTTCTTCCACCACCTCTTTAACTCCTAATTTTGCTGCGGAATGCAGTGGGTGTTTCACAATTGATTCACAAGCCTTGTAGTCATTTAGAGTTGCAATTTGTTGGCACGACAATTTCACGAGCCGAGCTGCCTGATAATGCACTTGTTTTTTCTCCCCGATGTGTTTAATGTGAGGCACTAGAGTTGCAAAATTAAGTCAAGAATTAAATTTCAGCCAAAATCAATTGTTACAACTAATTAAACTAGAAATCCATGTGTATGTTGAATTAATAAGGTTACCTAAGAACGCCAGGACTTTGTAAAGCATGGCTTGGAATCTTTGGCTCACTGCAAGTTATCATCAAAGCAATTAAATCAATTAGGAAAAATACTTTATCCAAGCAGAATTTGGAACGTGCCGTTGCACAAACTAGTTTAATTTTTTGTACAATTAAACCTGGAATGTAGAAACTTCGCGCAAAAGTTTGAGCCAAATTATGTTTTGATACTGGGTTCTCAATGTCAGTTCTGCTACCTTCTTCAGCATACTTGTCCAACTTCACTGGAACACCTTGAATAAAAGCACATAATTTAATTAAGCTCCTTGAAAGAAGAGGATTTGTTGAAAAAGTGATATCCTTACAAGAATATGTAGCATTTTCCCAAAAGGATAGATCACTCCCACTTTTGAACGCCGGCACTTTCGAAACAATTGCTGATAAAACACTGCTACCATTGGACAGTTGTAATTTTGCGAGTTGGGGATACTGTTCAATCAATTTTAGGGCCTCATCTACTTGATAAAACAAATTAAATTAACAAGCATTACAAGAGATCATATATATATATATATTTATATATAAATAAATAGTCAAACAAATTTATACATATATAAATAGTTAAACAAATAAATCAGTTGTAACTTGTAAGAGTAACATTATATATTTGTTTGTTTGACTATATATATATATATATATATACAAATAGATGCATGTGAGAGTACCGTTGTAGGTTCTCACCGTAGTAGCCGGAATGTATTACTTTTCTAACAAGCTCAACCCCGGATTCGCCTGCAAAGGCCCTAACACCATGATTCTCGTCTTGAGTCTTTGACAACAAGTATTGGAAAGTATCCTTGTGATCATATGTGGCGGCCACGTGGACCGGTAGCAACTTTTCGTTGTCGCGAATATACAACAACTGAGGATGTTTTTCCACAAGAATAATCGCAGCACGTGTGTTACCAGCACCAGCAGCGTACATAAGTACAGTTTGGCCTGAAACATTTTCATGTTCGAGGTCCTCAATCGTCATTTCCTCCACCAAATTCTTCACGAAATCGATTGTCTTGTTACCCCCAGCTTTGACTGCTACGTGCAGGGCATTCTCCAGGTACAAGTTGATCTTGACAGTAACTGCTTCTTGATTTTCCTCAAAGAATTTTTTGGCCTTCTCCCAATCGCCTTCCAGAGCAGCTTTGTGCAATGCTATGTATTTCCAGTACTCATCAGCAAACTCATCATTGCTGTCACCTGCATTTTTATGTGTTTATGGGGATCAAATAATATTTTTAAGTTTCTCACCCTTATGGTGGTGGCATCAATCATATCTTCCAATTATTTTTGTAGGGCATAAAGAAAATTTATATATATGGTGATATCATAAAATTCTTGCATTATAAATTATAATATAATAAGGATTGGTTTATACTCGTCATTTGTCTTAAATGTAGTAATATATTATATGTTAAATAATTAGATCATTATAATTAAAAATCTATTTATACTTGACTAAAATTATACATATTTGAACTGACAATCTTATCTCAATAAGAACAATTAATAATAATATTCACAATTAGCATTGAAGTTAAATTTCTAAAATTGTCCGCCTTCTTTGTTTTTGATTAGTATTTTCCACTTTCTTCAAATTGATGAAAATGTACCTTCAATGGAATTCCCCTCACTGTTGACAATTGATGAAAATGTACCTTCAATGGGATTCTCCTCACCGTTGTCTTGGTCAGCTACAAAAATTAAGAAAGGTAAACAATAATTAAGGAGAAAATCCATGATGCTGCAAATTAATTAACCAACTAATTTTTAATAACTTGAGAACTTAATGACTTTGAGAATTTAGATACAACAAATTTAACATGAGAAACATTTAATAGAAAACTAAAGCTAACGGAGTTTAATTTGAATTAGGTATAGAAATCTTATCTAAGATCATTTTGATAATGATACATGAATAATAAACACCAAATCAATTAGAGTTAATTTAGTATCTTAATCGATTAGTATGTAATCATGACAATTAGAAACAAAATAGCATGTATGACTTTGTCCATTGGGAACTAGATATCGATCTCCTTTTCTTGAGATTATTGCTCTTGTGCGGTCCCTCACCGCTTGTACTCTCGATTTCGATAAGGGAAGTAAATTGCAAGTGGAGCATTTGTCTCACTACACAGGGCAATGAATTGAACTCATGACCTACTGGTGCGAATCTCATCTTATCGTTGCCCAGCCACTTAACCTGTACCCTAGGAGCATTGATCTCCATTTTTCATCCTTATCGTGGTGGCATCAATCATATATTGCAATTACTTTTGTAGGGTATAAAGAAAACTTAATTTATATATATGGTGATATCATAAAATTCTTCCATTACAAAATACAATAGAATAATCCTCATCGTTTATCTTAAATAAAGTAATATATTATATGCTAAAGAATTAGATCATTGTTATATATCAAAAATCTATTTGTAATTGACAAATCTATGCATAAACATGAGCATTTATGCACATATCAATAATGTCATGCATATTATCTGTGACATGCATTGGACGTATTTCTCAGAATGTTGTCTAACTTGGCCATCGGAGGGCCTGCGCAGGGAATTCCCTCGTGTGGCTTTCTAAGTGTTGTTGTGCCCGTAGGCTAAATCTTGGACAGCTTGCCTTTAGCCTTGGAAGACCAATTTATTGAAGACCCCATCAGGGTCCCACATCGCTTGTCACACGAAGACCCCTCTAGGTACCTCGTAGAGAAGATTCTGGAGACTATTCCAAGCCCAGGCCTCGTTGAATCCTAATTCCGACCCAATTCGGATCCTTTGAAGCCTCACTAATGATACCCTAGACCCTTGACATTGATGGATACTTTTGCTCAAGCAGATCCCTAGATAAATAACTATTATTGTTGTAACTTGGCAACAACAATTGGCGTCGTCTGTGAGAAACGCAACGAAAATTCAAACAAAATATGCCATCAATGGCAAGCACCAGAGGCAATCAACGAAATATATTTCAAGGTGTTGAAATTCGCCTTTCTGCATGAGACTCACAAAATCCAATGGGTGCACATCAGCTTCCACCCAACTTTTAACGACAAGGGAGCTTTCAATCAACTCCATTTGACACCCAGGAACAAGTGGGAGCCCTACCACCTCTGTCAGGTTTTCAACACCTGGAATATCAACATGAACTTCACAATCAGCCAGACTTTTCACAACAGGCTCATAATACTGTCCATTTATCAGATTATGAAACGTTGCGACAAAAACATATCGAAGGAATGCAAACCTTATGAGACATGGTTGGATTACTCCAAAGTATGGTCCCTAGTACAACATTGCCGGCAACAATCAGAAGATTTATGCGTCACCAAGGAGAACACAACAAAAAGATAAAGAGATTGATTCTTATCAAGAAGCTACATCCAACACCCACTCTCGATCCTCACCCCATCAAGAAAATTACTTAAAAACTCCATTGAGAAACCCTAATGCCTTTGTACGACTAACATTGAGGCGTAAGTCGAACTACCAAAGAGAGAGAAGTGATACGCGAAACTCGAAATGCAAAAGACAACCAGAAGCCCTGGCTAGTATGCCCACAAAAGGAAAGCAAAGTCCCGTTAGGAATTCATCACCAAAAAATAGAGGGGCTGACAAAAATAAGACTACAATGAGTATGCGAGACGACATGAAAAGAGCGATAGAAGAAGTGTTGGAATAGAAAAAATTAATCCAGGCTATTGAGGACAACCCAGAAGGAAGTTCCCGTTCACGCAAAACATATTGGGGAAACCACTGCCCAAAAAATTTAAGATGCCACAAATTATCCCTTATACTGGCAAGGATGACCCTGAAGATCATGTTGAAAATTATGAATCGCTAATGGTACTTCATGGATGGGAAGACAAAATCATGTGTCGAGCATTTTCTCTAACTTTAGCGGAGCATGCACGGACCTGGTTCAAGGGATTACTTGATGGGTTCATTTCATCATTTGAGTAGTTAAAAACATAATTCATTAAAGCCTTCGTAATTAGTAGTCAAAAAAGGAGGGACGCAACACATCTTCTCAGCATTCGATAGGGAGCTAAAGAGACTCTACGATAATATGTAGACAGATTTTGAAACGCCACCATTGAGATCCGAGACCTACCACTTGAAATGGCAATCTCTACTATGATGTAAGGGGCACGACAAATATCTTTCCAAGAGTCATTGTCATTGGAGCCCCTAAAGTCCTTGGCAGATTTGTTTGTTAGAACAAATAGATACATACTTCACAATGAAGTGATGAAAACAGTGGGAGGAGATGAGGATGGAGAACGAAAGAGAAAAGATCGAGAAAGTGAAAAGGACTTCAACAACAACAACAATAACAACATATCCAGCCGTTATCCCACTATGTGGGGTTGGCTACATGAATTCTAGACTTCTATGTGGGTTACATCCCAACAGATAGTTTGTCTAGAATTCATATTTGGATCCGACTAGGTTTTACGCTGGCTGTCGGCTACCTAACGCAACCCTCCTCCTTTATCCGGGCTTGGGACCGGCAGTGGATAATATCCCCTGGCGGAGTAATGATGAAATGAAATTTGAACACCATCTTCACATGGAGAAATTTCTTGAGATGGTGGTGAATGAGGATAATTGATATAGTTGTGTTCCATAACTTAGTTGACATAGTGAAACCAATAAGTACAATATGGAAACACAACAATGGTGGTGAATGAGAAATTTCGCTTGTTGAAAAGGACTTCAACAAGCGACATAAAATGGTATGGAGGCCGGATCCACCTAGACTCCAATTCAATCATTACACTCGCCTCACTCAGCCACAGTCTGCTATATTAGTGGCGGTGGAAAGGTTGGGGCTTATCAAGCCCCCGAAGAGAACTGATCATCCTATGGGAAGGGATCAGGATGAATACTACAGATATCATAGAACTCGTGGCCACTCCATTGATCAATGCAAAGAACTAAAAAATCAAATTCAAGTGCTTATCCGGAAAGGACATTTGCGAAGATATGTACGAAAAGAAGAGAAGGATGACCGGGAGCCACAAAGAATGGAAGAAAGGCCTAAAGGGCAGGATAACCATGATCAAAGACGATAAGAGAGAGGGATGGACTATAGACAAAATCCACCTCTCGAAAATGAGCCAATTCATCAAGCTATACGTGCTATATCAGGTGGCGAAACTTTGGATGATGACAACTTCACTTCTCGAAAGGCTTATGCCCGTCTGTATTGCCAAGTCAGTGCAGTAACGAAAACTAGAGAGAGTGAAGAACCCATTATGTTCACATTCGCTGATAGGGAAGACACAATCATCCTACGTGATGACCCAATGGTGATTTCAGCCATCATTGCAAAACATCATATCGGGAGAATTCTAGTGGACAGTGGTAGTTCGGTTAACCTTATTTATTGGAATTGCTTCGAAAGATGCGAATTGCGCATGACCAGCTAAAAAATGTCTCCTCTCCATTATACAACTTCAATGGGGAAACAGTTCTGGTAGCAGGCTCAATCCGATTGCCGATCACACTAGGCTCTGATCCTCAAAGCATAACACGACAAGCTAATTTTGTGGTGATTAGAGCCACCTCGGCTGCATAAAATGTGATCTTAGGCCGCCCATTGCTCAATGACATGAAGGCTATCGTTTCCTCCTACTATCTATTGATGAAGTTTCCAACACCTCAGGGTGTGGAACAAATTCGAGGAGATTAGCGAATGGCAAACGTTTGTTATGTGTCATCCACAAAAGGAAAAAAGAATGAATGAACTCTACTCATTGCCAAACAAATTGCGTAAGAATAATTTTGAGTTGTATTGTTTCTTTTTCATATGAATTATCTACATTTGCAAGCCCAACACTAGACTGTGGATACATGCGCTTTTAGTTAAACCACACTAATATTGTTTTCTTATGCGGATGAATTATTATTATTATTGTGTCTATTATTATTTGTCTACCTTATTGCTCGAAATGAAAGGAAAAGATCAACCAAAAGTCTTTTTCCCATAGAAAGTCTCGTCTCGCTTACATCCCGACAACATGATGTACAAGATTAGCCCATTGTCCCGCTTAACGAATTGACAATGTGGTTTTCACAATCGTTCTGTCTACAAGATTGGCCTATTGTCCCGCTTAACAGCCCGACAATGTGGTTCACGTAATCGTTCCGTCTACGAGATTGGCCCATTGTCCCGCTTAACGACCCGATAATGTGGTTCGCACAATTGCTCCGTCTGCAAGATTGGCCCATTGTCCCACCTAACAGTTCAATGATGTGATTCGCACAATCTCTCCATCTACACAATTGGCCCATTGTCCCGCTTAATGACCTGACAATGTGGTTAGCACAATCACTCTGTCAATAAGATTGGCCCATTGTCCTGCCTAATGACCCGACAATGTGGTTTGTACAATTATCCGGTTTGAATGATTGGTTCGTTATCCAGTCTGATGACCTGACAACATGGTTTGAACAATCGTTCCATCAACAAGATCAGGTCCCCCAACTGCGGACGTAGGGTCACATTGAACCACAAAAATAAAATATATTGCGGACGTAGGGTCACGCTGAACCGCGAAAACAAAATATACCGCAGACGTAGGGTTATACTGAACTATGTGAACAAAATAAGGTTATTCTTTATGATCGCGAACGTAGGACTACGCTGAACCACAAAAACAAAATATAACACGAACGTAGGGTTACACCGAACCATGTGAACAAAATATGGTTATTCTCCACGAATGCAGATGTAGGGTTACGTCGAACCGCGTGAACAAAATATGGTTATTCTCCACGAACGTGGACATAAGGTTATGCCAAACTGCGTGAACAAAATATGGTTATTCTCCACGATCACAGAAGTAGGGTTATGCCAAACCATGTGAACAAAATGTAATTATTCCCTTCGAACGCGGAGGTAGGGTTATGCCGAACCGCGTGAACAAAATATGATTATTTTCTATGGTTGCGGATGTAGGGTGTCGCTGAACCACAAAAACAAAATATTGGTATTCTATTATTTGCAAACAAAAGCGTTATGCCCGCAATTTCGGCAAGCCTATATATGTGGAATTGGGGAGCCGTGACATTATGACAAAGAAAACCTGTTATCCTACTTATTTACAGGGGTGTGAGAGAACAAAAAAGCACAAAAGAATGTGTATGATCACGAGAAATTCAAAAATATGATACCAATTGAGCTGGAGAAATTATGAAAGAAATACAAGATGTGTTCATTTAATTTGTGCGGCATAGTACTTCTGTCCAAGGAGCCCAGCTAAAAGAGTAGGGAGCAATTGATATGCCCGCATAAAATAATAAAGAGACTAAGGGTCGGGTCCAAAAACAAGAGTCAAAATCACCCGAAAAATGAAAGCCAAAAAATTTCCTCTCAATATCAAACCAAGGGGCTCTCAGTTGAGAACCGAGAGTCTCTCGGTTCTATTGTGGACCAACCGAGATCGACTCGGTTGAACCTAGTGGGTCTCGGTTTCAAGTGAGAGGCCAACCAAGTCTAACTCGATCTTAGCCCCGGGCTACCTTAACATCCCGAGTGGAATATGTCGAGAATATGCCATTTAGGAAGCTTCAGATGGTTGCCACCTGTTCCCCAGGAAATCCAAGATGATTGCCACGTGTCCCACACTTCTTCTTCTATAAATAGGAGGCTTGCCTTTTCATGAAGGGGATTCATTTTTGTTTTTGGGAGGAGACAAAGACTCTATTTTGCTCTCAAGCATTTAAAGGGCCAGTCGGTTCTTAGAGGCCACTCGGTTCTTAGGCTAGTCGTTACTCAAGGCCAGTCGATTCTTATGTCACTCGGTTCTCAAGGTTAGTTGTTACTTAATGCGTAACATCCCAGATTTTCAACTCAAATATGATGTAATACCTAAGGTTATTAGGTTCTAATATTTGAGGAAATAGGCCCTTTCAAGGAATTGAGGAAGCCTTGAGAGAAAAATTCAGTTTCTGAACCAGTGGCAAAATCGTAAATACTGAAGTCGGGTAAAAGTGTAATCTACCCAAAATCTTGGGGTGCTAAGTGTAATTTATCCATTTTTTGGAGACCAAAAAGTACAATTAAAAATGGCTCAGGAACCAAGTTGCAAGGGCCTAAGTGTAAATTATTCAAAAAGTTTGGGCCAATGTGTAGTTCTTGAAACCTTAAAAATATCTTTTCAAGGTATTATGGATTTCAAGTTCAAATCAAATAGAGATTTGGATTCCAAAGTTTATTTCAATATGCCTTTGAAAGGTTTGGATTTCAAATCACATTTAAATCTACCTTGTGGACCCCAAATAACATTCTGATTTAACCTTGGATTCCAAATCCTATTCAAATATGGTTTTGGACATGTGGCAAAATAAGGATTGGGACAAGTGGCACCATCCCATTTGATGCACATGAATAGTAATAATTATGCACAAAGATCAAGACAACATGTGGCCCGATATGATTAGCCCAAAGGAAAGGTTTTGATGAGGCATGAGTTGGCATAATATTTGGAAGCCTTTGATTGGTTGCATGTGGGAAGTCATGATGAGGGTGCTTAGGTGTCACAATTGGATTGGTTGAAATCTTATAATGATTAAGGGTGTAATGATTATGGATGTAATGATGAGCATAGTGTGAACACTTAAATCTCCATGTGAATGCACAAATCTCCATGAATACGTAGCTTAATATGGGAAAATCTCATGATAAATTCTTATCCAATGCGACACATGGCAAGCAACCATTGGGTTACTTGGAAGTTAAGTTAAGGTCTCATGATGAGGAATCTTGAAAAAACTAAATTAACATGTGGTGGCACATGTCTAAAAGGACACATGTCGCAAAGGGGAGAAATGGCTCAAATCTCAAGGGACACTTGGCGCAATCCTATGAAAGTGATGATTATAACCTTATCTAATTAGTGTCACATGGCAAGTGACACATGGCACTCTTGGATTGGCCCTAAATGCCTATAAATACCAAGGCCTTGGAAGGGAAAATCTCACCATTAATCAAGAGGAAAAGAGGAGGTGAGTTGAGAGGAGAACCTTTATCAAAAATAGAGTGGTAAAACGCTTCGTCGGAAAAGTTGAACCGCCACTGTAAAAGGAGTTAAACAATGACTAAACAGTAAGGTAATTCTAATTTCTTTTCGTAGTTCAATAGATAATTGAATAAGGGTCGTGTGGGTTCAAACGGAAGTCAAATCGGAGTCTGGACGATGGAGAACGGGCCAAAAAACAACAAGGCGTCAAAGCTGATGGGGCGGCGCGTGCAGTTCACGCGCCACCTGACTGCCGCGAGTGGAGCTCGTGGGGCTCCTTCCCCCAGCGTGTGAGGGCGCGTGAGAGGCCCCATTGGCCCCAAATTTTGTAGTCTTGGCCCTTAAATTTTTCCCTAGGATCCCATGTAAAAATATTTTAGGTTTGAGTTTCGAACTTATGTTATTTTTGCAGAAAACCTTTCCCGAACCCTGTGCACAGTACCTTAGCGCTACCAAATCAGCAAGGTGAGTGCTTCTTGCATCTTTATATTACATATCGAACATTTTGTCTTCACACGGGTAAGGGTGATTACATGCATAAGCATAACTTTCCTTTAAATCAAGCATTTTCTCTTTTTTTGTCATGCATCATTTGGTGTGTGTGGCTAACTGAAGTCAGGATCTCATGTTAGACTGGTGAAAAGTCTTGGAGATGTGAGAACATGATTGATCAGCGGGGGTGATTGCAACACCTCGGCGTCACTACCACACAGACGGTTTCATATAATTTTGCATAATTCATCTTCATACATGCTATCTCTTCTTGTTGCACTCACTTAGATATAACTATCTAACTTGGGTGTCTCATACCCCTGGAACATTCAACGTTCCAGGTGGGTTAGTCATGACAGGTGCCCTGGAATCAAGCCAGGGGAAAGGAAAGGAAGTGGTTCTCGGATAGCTAGCTTCTTTGCGTTTAAATTGTAAAAGTATTGTATTATGGCTTTAGTGTGAGTTTTAATTGTTGTAAAAAGAGAGCCTAAATGATCCCTAGATTCCCGAGTTGTATTATGGCTTTTCAGGAGGTTTTTGTGTTAAAAGCATGTAGTGGAAGCCTTAAATATCTAGCTTATAGTTTTTATAAATCTTTCAGGTTCGATCATTTGCTTCCGTCGGCAAAGACTTCCATAAACGCCCTTTGATTACCATGTGGACGCTAGCATTATCATGCATCTTTGTATGTGTACCTTGGAAAAAGAAAAGTGGGGCGTTACACAAGGCCACTCGATTTTTAGGTCAGTTGTTATTCAAGGCCACTCGGTTCTTAAGCCAGTCGTTACTCAAGGCCACTCGATTCTTAGGCCACTCGGTTCTCTAGGCCACTCGATTTTCAAGCCACTCGATTAATTGAACAGTACTATTTATGAAAAAATAACTATTCACCAACAACTATTCATCAGCATAAACATGAGCATTTATGCACATATCGATAATGTCATGCATATTATCTTTGACATGCATTGGATGTATTTCTCATAATGTTGTTTGACTTAGCCGTTTGAGGGCCCGCGCAGGGAATTCTCCCGCGTGGCCTTCTAAGTGTTGTTGTGCCCGTAGACTAAATCCTGGATGGCTTGCCTTTATCCTTTGAAGACCAATCTATTGAAGACCCCATCAGGGTCCCACATCACTTATCGCACGAAGACCCTTTTGGGTACCTCAAAGAGAAGATTCTGGAGACTATTCCAAGCCCAGACCTTGTTGAATCTTAATTCTGACCCAATCCAAATCTTTTGAAGCCTCACTAGTGATACCCTAGACCCTTGACAATGATTGATACTTTTGCTCAGACAAATCTCTAGATAAATAAATATTATTGTTGTAACTTGACAACAATAAATAGAAAACTAACCCTAATGGAATTTAATTTGAATTAGGCATAGAAATCCTATCTAAGATCATTTTGATAATGATAAATGAATAATAAACACCAAATCAATTAGAGTTAATTGGGTTAATTGATTAGTATGTAATAATGACTATTCAAAATGAAATAACTTGTCTGACTTTGTCCATTGGGAACTGGACATTCCTCTCCTTTTCTCACCCTTGTCATGGTGGCATCTATCATATTTTGCGATTACTTTTGTAGGGTATAAAGAAAATTTATATATATGGCGACATCATAAAATTCTTCCATTACAAACTATAATAGAATAAGGATTGGTCTATACTCGTCATTTGTCTTAAATGAAGTAATACATTATATGCTAAATAATTAGATCATTATAATAAAAAATCTATTTATACTTTACTAAAACTATATATATTTAAACTGGACAATTAATAATAATATTCACAGTTAACATTGAAATCAAATTTCTAAAATTGTCCACATTCTTTGTTTTTACTTAGTACTTTACACACTCTTTAAATTGATAAAAATCTACCTTGAATGGGAAGCGGCCCTTGAGGGGAGAATTGGTTCGATATGTCACGCCTTGTGTAGTCTCGGTCAGCTACAAAAATTAAGGTAAACAATAATTAATTAAGAGAAATGCATGATGCTACAAATTGATTAACCAACTAATTATTAATGACTTGAGAGCTTAATTAATTACCAAGACGAGTGACCATCAAGTCCATGAAATCGCGCTCAGCATCATAATGAGCTTGTAATGAATTAGTTGATGCCATGCTTTATTACGTTGCCACAACCTACACTCCAATCAAATTAAGCCACATCTCTTAATTATGCATCTATTCAATTGGAAAAGTTTCTTTGAATTTATGTCACATGCATAGCACCCCATATAATTTATTTTGTTTTTGAATTTTTTTTAATTTTAATTTCTTAGGTGGCACAACTAATCCATTAATTTTTAACACAGACAAAGTCCATCAATTTACCCAAATAAGAGTTGAGAGTTAATTGGATTTTCTCTGTCCTCTCAAGGCCACCCCTATTGTTAAAAATTCTCAATGTAAATTGATTATTTTTTCTTTAGAGTTCTCCTCTCTTTATCTAAACTTTATATATATTTTTGTTAAAATTTGAAATCTAGTTAAAACTAAGAAAACATTTTTTCCAAATATATCACAATTATAAAAAAATATGTTTTTAAATTACAAAAATAGATTTTCCAATCTTTAACTAATATATACATGAATTTGATAAAATTGTGTTTAACAAATCCATTTTTTTTTCCTAAAAATATATTTTTAGGAAAATGTTATATATATATATACACAAATATTATACATATAAATATTACATATATTATTTTATATAAATTAAAAAATAGGCTTCCCAAGGTCTTGTTACTACTTTTTCACACAAAAAACAAGGGGTGATGCTTTTGGATCCTCTTCCCAAGCCCCCTTACCCAAATCAGCGGCCAATAAGTCTATTGGAGACCTAAGCATGGGTAGAAATAGGGGTTGCTTGATAAGCACTTCTACTGGGGATGTTATAACTTTTGTCTGAAAATGTCGGAGCTTTTGCCTAAGTATGAGTTTTGGACCGCTTTAGAAGTATTTATTCATTCTAATTGATTTTAAATTGAAGACAGACCTTGGATCATGGGGAGCAGAACTCTTTAAGTGTTTATATTAAATTTTTTTGGTATTATTTATTTATCTCATCTTTTTTATTTCAAATAAGACAAGTGATAGATGGCATAATAATTTGTCATCACCATAGCAGTGTGGCACCAACGAATGCTAAAGATAAAAAAACCAACACAAAGAAGGAAAAATTCCTGTGGCACCAAGACACCGAACGCAGCAAAAGATCTTTGTCATGGACAAACTACAGTAACCAACAAAAACCTCACGACACCAATAACACCCAATTGATGAACAAAATTTTAAAATATATATGAATTAATATCAAAAATTGTTCATGCAGAGAAGAGAAATAGACGAAAGCAAATGTTTTCTTTCAAAGGCTGGGAAAAAATTTTACATCACATTCCACAAAAAACATATGGGTAAATTATTTTTATTTTATTATATATGTATTTTTTTATAACAAAGAAGCCATACCCAGTACCCACAACCTTGTACAAAAATAAGAGTAGCTAGCATGAAAACATAACATGTAAACTATAGCATTTCAGACGAAGAAGAGAAAACACACAAGAAGCTTCAATATAATATATATATATAAAATATAATATATAGCTTCAGAAACGTATGCAAACTGCAATTGATTTTAAAACAGTTTGGAGGATATCGAACCTGGTAGCTTTAGTGCTTTACTCTTTAATTTGAGCACTTGAAACCCTCCGATGCGTGCTTCAAAAGCCAATTATTCAATTCCCGACTTTCAAGACCTAACCCAAGGAGTACTTCTCTAGCTAGCAGTTTGAGGATATCAATATCAAACCTTGTAGAGTATATATGTTTAAAATATACATAAATTTGACTTTTCTTGGTTGTCTGGCCTGCTTTAATTCCATGTCATGATCCAAAAAACCCGCCGCTGATAAGTAAAAGGTGACCGTCAGATATATACCTTGCGGCCACTGTACTTGACTTCCAACTGTTTCCAAAGAATTTTACCACACAGAAATAATTAATTAATTAAATTAAAGATGCAGCATCCCCGAAGCAAGGTATCTATACATGCATGTTTAATTTATATATATATATATATGAGTATATAAAGAGGGTATTATTTATTGTTTTATCTTTGGGGGTTGAATAAAACTTATTTTTAAGATTGTGTCCCTATAAGAACATTCCCTTTCGTTTTTTTACAAATCTTATTCCAAGCATACCATAATTTTTTTTTTAAAAAAAGTTGGGTAGTTGTTATATCAATCAAAATAGTTGTTTTTTATTGATTTTTTTATATACACGCAATAATATGAACTATAAATACGTACAAACATTTTGCACGTGATATATAAATATATTCTCCACGTATATATAAGTATGCACGCAATAATGTGCAATGACTTATGAACTGACACTCTAAATGACAACCAATATTGAAATCTTAATTATGTTTGTAAGCACACTTATTTCATGCATCAATCTCCAACCTCCTATCATACATATTTAATTTAAACATTACTAAGCGGGTCCTTTCATGAATATATTAATTAATTTTTAAGATAAACATATAAATTTAGTTCGATGGTAAATAAGAGCTTGACGCATAGTGCCATCCATAAGATCGAACCTCTAGCATGACGAGCTTGTCCCTTCATTCATGGACATGTCAACCCCCAGCAAGACCAAGACATACATGCCTAGCTAATTAAATTAATGGCTAAAGACACATCTATGCCCCTGAACTTTGTCTATTTAACCAATTGGGTCGCTAAATTTGAAGGATGGCCTGTTGTGCCCTCAAGTTTTAATTTGAGATCTATTAGACACCTCAAATCTCGCGTGACATACATGCGCTATTTCTTCTCAAAATCAATGGGATATTGTCACATGAGATGTTGATTGTGTAATAAAAATCAATGGGATATTGCCACGTGATAGTGCAAACCAAAGTTATTTCTTTCTCTTTACACTGTTGCAACCGCCGTCGCTATTGTCAATGCCTCCATCACCGTTCACCTCCGAAGTAGCCGTCGCTAACACCATCAAAACCCCCATCGTTGTTCATCGCTGTCGCTGTCGCAGCCGCTACCGCCGCCATCAATGCCTCCATTGTCATTCTCCTCTAGCCCTTTCTTCTTCTTCTTCTTTTACACATTCACAACAATTGCATGAGCGACAGATCTGGTTGTCGAAGGCATGAGAGGTGAGCAATCAGTATGTCGCTCACCTTCCTCGTGTCGTCGCCACCATGGAGGTTCATTGTCTTGGGTTACTATGACTCGCACTGTTCGCGCATCGCCGGTGGCCAATGGGATGTTCCAATCCATCACAACGTTATATGGGTTTCTGCCGTCATCGATTGATTGGTCTTCCTTGCCATGGTCGATCTAGTTGCCTTTTCACTACCATGGCCAATCAATTTGCTTTTTCTCAGCCATGGCAATTGGGTTTCTTCTTTCTTCTTCTTTTTGATTAGCAGCCCTAGTGGCCACTATTAAGGAAGATGGGCATTGCCACCAGCACGTGGAAGGTGAGAGGTCGCTGGCGACGAGGAAGGTGAGAGGTCGCCGGCGCTGGGAATAAGGAAGAAAAAGATGATGGTGCTACCTTCACTCACCTTAATCGCACGTGTAACTCACGCACGATGCTAACTAGATAATGATGTGCATGATGGGTTCAAAATTATGTTGAGAACATTTTCGCATGCGCAATTTGATAGAATAGAAGTGTTATGACATACACCAAGAGGGGGGTGAATTGGTTAATAAGAAAAATGTCTTTCAAAACATGAGAAATATAAAATCCTTTTCAATGAATGGAATGATGTGTAAATCAAGTGAGGAATGGATAGATACTTGATAATAAAATGAAATTAAGAATACAAACACATAAAAACACCAAGATTTATAGTGGTTCTGTTTAACCAAATCTAGTCCATTACCTTAACTCCTCACTAAGGATTTTGAAGGGAATCCACTAAAAAAACCATACTTGATCCAAGTAGGTCATCTAATTCAAAGACTAGGTATTACAACCTCCTACACACAATGTAGGCCCTTTAACTTTTGCTAGGAAATTCAATACAAATGTGAAATAGAGATTCTAAGAGATTTATCTCTTAGTTACAAGTTCTCTCAATGAAATAAAGGATTTGAAATGATATATTAATGAATACAACAAAGACTTTACAAATGTAAATAAGAGAAAAACAAATTAAGCACAATAACAGCTCTTGAGTACTTGGCAGTTGAGCAATAAATTCATCTAACTGTTTAAATGAGCCACTAGCTTCTTATTTATAGTTGATGATGAGTAGAGACAAAAAAATGGATTTTTTGTGGTGGTTGGGAGCATTAAATATGTTCGAAAAACTAGCTATTATGAGAACCTATAAAACAAACTGTCGACGAATAAAGAAGGTTAGTCGACAGATGCAAGTAAAATATAAAGGTTAGTCGACAGAAGCATTTCAATTGATCGACAAATAATATTGGGATCTTAGCAACTATTCTGTTAGTCGACAGATCCATATAGGTTAGTCGACAGATCAAGGTCATATTTGAAATTTTCATTTTGTTAGTTTACAGATTGCTTGACCTTGGTCGACAGATCAAAACTTACTAATCTGTTAGCCAACAGATGGCTTAGTAATAATCGACAGATCAAAAGCAACACTTAAAGTAGTTGACAAGAAATTTGTTTTTTCCTTAAAAAAAATCTTTCATATTGCTTCCAAGATAGTTGATTTAAGATATGTTTCACTTTGTTTTTTCAATCTCCTTAAGACATCAATCTCCTTAAGATATACATTGAGTTTTATTTCATTAAGAAATTGATTTTTGATTGATTGTGAGGTATGAACATACTTGAAACATTTTTCACCATCAAAACATATTTGAAATATTTTTTATCATCAAAACATACTTGAAATATCAAGGCATTTATATCAAGAGTAAAATATCACAATTTACTCAGAAAATTCAACCAAGCACAAATTAGGATTTAGCTAGCGAATCTAGAGTATAGATTAGGCAAATCAAGCAACCTAAAATCATGAAATGAGGAATGAGAGAGAATAGACTTTGGGCAACAACGGTATGAACAATCCTAAACTCACTTTTTCAATTTTCATTTTTAAACTTTCCTAACAGTCAAGGGATATGATTTAATACTTAGAGACTATCTTTCAAATCCTAGGGACGTTTTTGTTTTTGGGTTATAGGACTCAATTAACCTCGCAAAGGCAATTCAAGTGATACACGCATGTCTTAACGGTGCAATCTCACATCATTAATATTTTTTTGTTTATGTAAGCATCCCCGTTTGGATATCCCAACCATCTGGTCTATCTGAACGAGAGCACCTACGAAATAAAAAAGAATGAATACAAAGACAAAGACCACCCTGGCATGCATACACAAAAATAAGAGCAATGGAAGCGAAGCAAAACACATGCATGCACTACCGGTGCCCCGCTAGCACAGCGGTCATAAGATCAATAAATGAAAACAGACTCCTGTGCCAACATACACGAGACAAAAGAAGTGACCTGCCACAGTACAAAAATAAGAGAATAGACCCTACACAACCATCAGAGTTGACAGAGATTGATGGGACTGCTTGTATACCATATCGACTTTACTGCTAGACGCTGACTCCCTTGCTCGGACCCACGCTGGCACTACCTGGAATGATGGAAAGCAAAGTGAGTCGAGAGACTCAGCAAGCATAAGGAAAAGAAAGGCCGAAAGCTAAATGTAACTTGAAAACTCTCCCCAAAATAAACCCCCAGATACACACAAGTCATGAGACACTACAACACAATAGAAGAGTGTAATAAAAGCACATACCGGTCCTTGGGGCTCACACAAGACACACGGCACCCAAGTCCCATACCAACATCCCGCTACCCTGAAAGGCAACAAATATGTCCACAAACCTGCGCGCGCGATCCTGGGCCGGTACTCCCGTCGCCCGTCTCCGTCGGTACTCCCGACAACCGAGCCATAGGTTCCCTTGGAATGGTACTCCCGTCCGAGAACTAATAACTACCAGTAGCCATGCAATGCACAAAAAAATGCAATGGCATAGTGAGTATCAACGTGATACACTGGCGCCCATACATCCAGGCATCAGGCCATGCTCCGCCCACATAGTAAACCACACGCCATGCATATGCTCGCGCTGGGTGCAACCTAACCAAACTAGAATGTCTGTGTCCAAGCATACTCAATAAATGAATATCCTAACATGCATCTTATACCCATGTGCATATTAAATCATGAACAATAATACAATATATCTGATCATGCAGTAAATCACATATCGACAGAGCTAGTCAGCAGTGCCCGGCACCGATTAACGATCAGTGACTAGGAGTGTCCGCCTGACGGTCCACTTCAGGGCCGTACAATAGTCTACCCCAACGTCACCAAAGAGTCGACCCCTGCCCCACTGCTCAATAGCTCTAACTAAATCATAAGTAAATCCGAGAAAAACTGTAAATAAAACCCGCACGACTAGGAACCTAGTTCCCCAAACTGGGTTCAGCATCATTCCGAAGGGAATGGGGGTGGTACAAACCCCTATAGGCACTCAACAAATGAAATTATAGAAGTCTCGGATTTAATTTAAATTAAAATAAATGAATAGTAATTTAATAAATAAGGTTAGGTACCGAATTCGAGTAAGGGAGGTGATAAAATGCAAGAAATCACAGGGTCTTTCACGGGAATTAAAGATTAGGAAGAAAAGATTGGAAACTTGCCTTTACACGACTGTTCCTTGCTTTTCTTGCACACCCGCTGCGAAGTAAAACGCTCACTGGCAATAAATAAAATAACGGCTTTAATTAAATAAATCCGTAATTTAAATAATTTAACTATCTAAAATCCCTAGTAAGTGCACCACAATAAAATCTCAATAAGTCTCATATTTATTTTAAATTAAATCACGCTAATAAAATCCACGAAGCCAGCTTAATAGATTAAATTTAAATTAAACAACTCAAAATTTCAAAATTAATTAACGGGCCAAAATAGATGAATTGAGGGTATAAAATACGAGAAATCACAAGATTTCTCACGGGAATTAAAGAACAGGAGATGAGGGTTGAGAACTTGCCAAAACTAGCTGATTCCGACCTCACTCGAGCTCCCGATGCAAATTAAATAATTTCCTACAAATAACACAACCGAAACTCAAATTAATTAATTTTAATCGCATAAAATTTATAATTTAAACATATCAGGCTTCTACTAATTTTTACCCACGTACCTGATCACTTCCCATGCCAAAAAATTCCAAAATTATTTTATTTTCCTTATTTTCTTTTTCTTTCCTCTCTTTCCTTATTTTCTTCTTCTTCTTCCTCCTTCCCACGCCCCTACTCCCTGCGCGCTGCTTCTCTTCTTCCTTCTTCTTCTTCTTCTTCTTCTTCTTCTTCCTTTCTTCCTCTCCTTCTTCTTCTTCTTCTTCTTTTTCTTCCCACGACCGAACCAACACTGCCATGGCCTCCTTCCTCCAGCCGCCGCCGCCTCTGGCCAGTGGCACCACCGGCCAGCGCCGCCTCCAGCGCCGCCACCCTCGGCCGCTCCGCTGCGGTCCGTCGCTGCCCCCCGTCGCCGCCGCTGCTGGTTGCTTCACGTCGCCATGGCCGCGGCTGGGTGCTCGGCCAGCTCCCATGGCCGCCCTGCACCTCGTCTATCTCTCCCTCTCTCGGTCTTTCCTTCTCTCTCAATCTCGATCTCTCTCTCTTCTCTCCCGAGCCCTCCCTCTGTTCCCTGGTTTGGCCAGCGAACGGCAGCCATGGCTGCTGCCGCCTTGAGCTCTCCCTCTCCCTCCCTTACTCTATCTCTCATTTCACTCTCTGCTCGCTCTCTCTCCTCTATTTCCCATCTCAGCCAGAAGCTTCAAGAAGCTTCAATGAGAGACACAAAAAAATATCAAGTTTTGGCTACTTTGCTTAATCTCTAAGCACACGCGCACCGCCTCTCAATTTAATTAGTTTGAATTGATTAACTAAATTTAATTTCAGTAAATTTAGTTTACAGTTTTATTATTATTATTTTATTTATTTATTTTTTAGATATTACAGTTTATCACCTTATGCATTGCATAGATTATTTTGTTAGCATAACTTGAAAAAAAAAATAGAATGGTTCTAAGGATATTATTGATTATTATAGCATTTTGTTAATATACAATTTTAGGTAAAATTTGTTATGGGTCTAATTTTCCAAGTTTAATTGGCATGAGATTAGATTCATTTAAATCAGTGTATAAAGAACTTGACTATTATCAATACTAATTTTTTATTACATTAAAGCATTAAAACTAAAATAAGAACCCAATTTGTTATTTTTTCCACAGACAACATTTTGTGGAAGCTTTTTGTCTAAGCATTGACAAACAACTTCGACAATTGTTGCTGAAATTTAGTTTGTTTGGATGGTGGGTGGGAAATGAACGGAGGTAAGGGATAAGAAGGGAATATGTAAAAAATATTTTGGCTAAAAGTATATTTATGTTTCTAAATTTTTGTTTTTTTTCTTGTAGAACCCTAAGTTTTTTATGGTTTCAAATGTACCCCTAAAAGTATATTTATATCCCCGAACTTTTGTATTTTTTCTTGTGAAATCCTAAATTTTTGTGGTTTCAAATATGTCCTTGAACTATGTAAAATCATTCATTTAAATATCTGCCTAACAAGTGATATGTATGCACACTAATGTGGTAGTTTTCCAACGTCTCCTCAGTTCCATCTCTGTCTCTCTTCCTAAGTCTCCTCAGCTCATTTCTCTTTCCGATGACATCTCCTCAGCTTCCTTTCTCTCTCTTTGGTCTCTCTTCAACTCTTTAATTAGTTCCATTTATGTCTCTCTTTCTAAACTCTCCTCAGCTCTCTTTCTCTCTCTGATAACATCTCATTTGCTTTCTCTTTCTCTCTCTCTTTGCCCTCTCCTCAACTCTACATCTCTCATTGGTTGCGTCTTCTGTAAGAAATGCTACCCGCATATTGGCCTTATCTTCTTTGATCTCCCTAAACAACAAGGTAATCATTAACTTGAGCACATCAGTGACTCGTCTAACCCAACCAGTCTACGTAGCCCAATTAGAGGAGACATAAGAGATATTGAAGAGAGAGGAGATACAGTCAGAAAACTCATAATCGGAGAGAAAGAAAGAACTGAGGAGATATCGAAAAACTGCAACATCAGTGCACATGTGTTACACTTATTGATTAAATATTTAAATATGTGATTTTGCACAGTTCATAGACACATTTGAAATAACGAAAAGTTCAAAACATAAAGATACTTTTAGTCTAAGTCCAAGCTCAAATTTGAAACCACAAAATGTTTAACCTTTCATAAGAAAAATTGACAAAAGTTTAGGAGTATAAATATATTTTTGACTCAAATATTTTTATTGTTATCAATGCCATGTTTTTATTATGAAATTTTAACTTTTTGAATTTGTTTATTTATTTTAAAAGTAATAAAATATAATTATTATTTTTTTTTTCATTTTTTACTCTTATGTTTCTTTCTATTTTTCATTAAAACAAAGTCATATTATTATCATTTATTAAGTTTTATTTCTCTCAAATAATAGAAAAATAACAAGCTTACTTTATTTCCAAGTTCCAACTATCCGCACATAGATAGATACACGGATGTTGGCGCCTCCTTTTGGCCATCGATAAAGGCCAGTGCAGTGGGCAGTGGGCGCCGGGAAGGAAGAAGTTTGATTGGGCAGTGGGCGGGCGCTATATGATCAAAGGGATACGGAGTGCACTCATCTGTGTTATCAAAGGGGTGCGAAGTTGATGTTTGCCGCCTCCTTCTGTACGCTACTGAGAAAGCTCGACTCCATTTTGTGTGTCCCAGTTCCATTTCCCTTCCGTATAAACGACCGCTCCCTCACTTTTAGCTGCCTTTTGAACTCCTGTTCTTCTCTCTCAGACCTTGAACGAATCCACGCTCTCATCCTCGTAAATGGGTCCTACCATAACCTTCTATATATTGTCGAACAAACTCATCACTTTGGCTTCTTCTTTAGCTCCTTCGATGGACTAGGCCCGCAAACTGTTTGATTTAATGCCTGACAGGGATGTGTTCATCTGGAACACCGTGACTCGGGGTTATGCTAATCTGGGTCCTTGTGAAGATGCCGTAGATTTATTCAGAGACATGCATCAAGCTGGAATATTGCCCCGCAGCTATACTTTTCCTGCCGTTGTTCGATCTTGTGCTGTCCTCGCAGCTCTGAGGGAAGGGCGACAAGTCCACTGTAACATAGTTAAGACTGGGTTTAATTTGGATGTTTTTACTCAGAGTTCTTTGGTTACAATGTACTCTCAGAGTGGTGAAATTTTGTGTTCCGAATTAGTTTTTGGTGAAATCGAGGTCAGGAACATAGTTTATTGGACTTCAATGATTGCGGGGTATGTACAAAATGGATTTTTTGAACAAGGCTTGGGTACTTTTCAACAGATGGTAGCACTAGGGACTCAACCGAATGGAGTTACACTTGTGAACGTTCTTCCTGCCTGCTCTCATTTGGAGTTTTTGACCTTGGGAAAGTTGATTCATGGTTATGCTGTTAAATTGGGGGTGGATTCCATTATTTCACTAGTTAACGCTTTGATTGCTTTGTATGGTAAATGTGGAAATGTTGATACTGCCAGATCTTTGTTTGGTAAGATGTCAGTCCCAAACCTGGTGTCATGGAATGCCATGATTGCTGCTTATGAGCAGAACAATGATGGTGAAAATGCTATTAAGCTGTTCCGTAGAATGCAAGCTGAAAAGGTAGAATTTGATTACATCACTATGGTGTTATATCAGCTTGTGCTAATCTGGGCTCACTCAATAACGGGAAATGGATACATGATATTGTGAGAAGCAAAGGTCTTGAAACCAACGGTTCAATTGTAAATGCTTGAATTGACATGTATGCAAAATCTGGTAACCTGGATTTGGCAAGGGATGTTTTCAATAGGTTGCCATATAAAAGTGTTGTGTCATGGACTTCAATTATAGGAGCTTGTGCATCCCATGGGCATGCGGATGAAGCTCTGGATCTCTTCTCAGAGATGAAAAAAGAAGAAGTAAGGCCAAATAGTTTTACCTTCATTGCTGTCTTGACAGCTTGTAGACATTCCGGTTTAGTAGAAGAAGGAAGGAATCACTTTGAGAGCATGACAAAAGAGTACTCAATAATGCCTCATTTAGAGCACTGTGCTTCTGCAGTGGATCTTCTTGGTCGAGTAGGCCAACTTGTGGAGGCTTTTGAGTTTATTGAGAACATGCCAGTTGAGGCAGATGCTAGTGTTTGGGGAGCTCTACTCAGTGCTTGCAGAATCCATGGTAATGTTGAACTAGCTGAGCTTGTTGCTGAAAAATGGTATCAATTTGATCCACAAACGGTTAGTTCCTGTGTCCTTATGGCAAATATCTATGCTGAAGCTGGTAAGTGGGATGATGTAACAAGACTGAAAGAGAAAGAGTTGAAAAATATTCCTGGCCATAGTGCGGTGGAGGTAAATTGAAGATTTAATACATTTTTATGAGGTTCGAAATCATGGCGTCCCTAAGGGGTGTATTTAATTGCATTAATCTCACTGTAGTTCATGCTTCATAATCATGGTATTCCTAAGAGCATATTAGATTGCATTAGTCTCAAACAGTGCACTTCAAGCATTGCTCAATGCTAATATGCTCGTATTATGCTAATACAACAAGAATTCTCCTTTGCATATTTCTAAATATGGATACCAACCTCTTGTTTGGGAAGAATTGAAAGTTGCTCACCAGAAAGATTGACCTAGCTTAGTGGATTGACCATACTCTACATGAGAATTGAGAAGGATGTCAAAGGAATGCTATTCTGATGGTCATGTTTTTGGGGGATTGGGGGGGGGGGGGGGGAATTCTGGTTGCTGGTTGCTAAATACTTGAAGTGGCAATAGCCAGTAAACTGTGAAACAAGTGGAGATTTCTAAGTTTTTGTTTTAACGATGATTCTTTGTACCTGTATCACTGAATAACATCAGAAAGTTGCTACCTCAAAAGATCGAGCTGGCTGAATCAGTTGACTTGCTCTCTATGCAAGAATTGAGGTATGGCCTGATGAATGTTATCCTGAATCGCGATGGTCAAGATGAAGTTGTACAAAACATTTATTCTGAGGAGCAAAATTCCTGTTGCTGGTGGCTACATACAATAGCCAGTTAAGATGTCAATCAAGTGAAGATTTTTTAGTCTTTTTTGGTGTCTCAAAGATGATTCTCAGTGCTTTTATCACTGCACAAGATGATTCTGGTAGTAACCAAGGATCATTTTTTTGTAAAATAGATAGCTGTCATTCATAGGATATTGTGGAATTTATGATGTATTTTTTATAGTTTTCAGAGCTACAAAAACTTGTAGCCAAAATTTGGACAGCTAAAAAAATATAATCACATAATTATTTCCTTTATTACACCAGGTATGTCCAGCCAGGGGTGCTAGAACACCATTGTGTGTAAATAAAAATACAACACCATATAAGTTGTTCCAGTTGTGCTGAAGCTGAGAATACAGTATTCCTTCTTCCTGGATGAGATATAATTTGATCTTGATTTAACTATCTTTTTTTCTTCTAGGTGGTTTCATATCACCCATACCTTACAACTTCTATTCATTAGTTCAAGGCATATTTTACTCTTTACTGGATATAGTGGTTTTTCTTTCTTATTTTGAGATGAGTAGAAAATAAAAGTATTTTCCTTTTTTAAAAAAAATTGAAGAATATGACAAAAACCATTTTGTAATACGTCCTTCAATGTTTGCAGCAATCTGATTTTTGCTACATTTGTTTTAATTGGAATATTAATTTGCCCATGTTCAGGAATCTGGACCTTTAGACTTTGTTCTTTACAAGTTATAACAGTAAGTAGCAAAGGCTCCCTGTTTGTACCTATAAAGTCTCAGAAAAATTAGTAAACAGGCTTGGACAGTCTTGGCTAAAGTTTATGGATCAGGGATAAATATTTAAGTTCTATTAGTGATGTATTTATTTCTTTCTCTCTTTTTTAGTTTCTTTTGACAATCAATTCTGCCTAGAATTTGAGTAGAAATCTAAAGTACATTACATTGTTTCTGTTGATGTGCCATTTTGGTTGGTTTCCGTAACTCCTCGCAGGGTTGGTTTGCAACTTATATTTTCTTAATGGATTGCTATTGTGCAACAACATTCAGAAGCCTTAATCCCACAAAGCATTGGATTACTATTGTACTATAGGAAAATACTGCTTGTCAATGGCAATCCTTGACTGCATCCTTTTCATTCTGATTGAAGAATTGCTATTTGCAACTGCATTCATGTCACTTTTTCTCTTTGGGCTCCAAACCAGTGATACTTTCTGTTGTAGTTCTTCTTTCCCACATTCTCTCTCTATCTGGCATTCATCTGTACTTTAAAAATACCAATGCACAAGGTTCTGAGAAGGAAACCAGCCATACCTTGTTGCATTTTTGCTCACACTTTCAGTTTGTTCATTGCCATCATAGGATCAAAGGGTGGTGATTAATTGTTTTGATTTTGATGATTGACATCATTGACCCACAAGGGCTATTGTGTTTGGAACTTGTTCTTCGAGTTTCCTATTCCAACAAGGAACCTTTTTCTGGAGAAGTTAAGGGCCTATTTAGTTGTAGCAAACATTTTCTATTTCAAACTCCAATTTTCTATTGAAATAATTGAACCTCCCATTAGAAAATAGAAAAGTCATTTTGCTAGTTTTTCAACTTTGTACTATGAATTAGAAAACATCCTTTTTGATGTTTTCTAAAATTTTCTGAAGATGAATGCTTTGACTTTCTGGAACAGAAAATGTTAGGACATTTTTGGTTATAAAATTGGAGTAGAAAACTAAAATTTTTTTCTGAAACTGAATGGGACCTAACTTTTTTGTTTTTTTAGCCTCAGTGAAGTTAACATTCTGTAAATCTTGTCAAATCTATTTTCTGTAACACTTCTAATAATTAATGCATCAGATAATTTTTTCTTCATAAGTTATACTTTCTAGATACTTTCCAGAAATTTGTTTGCACTTGTATGATACCTTCTGAATTTACATTTAACTTGTTCTACATTTCTTAACAATCTATGGTGCAACTTTAATTTGATTTTTTTACTCTTGTACACATTGCTACTCCATCTATATTACACTCTTAGTGTCCTCATTTTTCCTTCACATAATCTCCTATCTTCATGCAGGGGACTTTACATAGTTTTATGTCTCTTTTCTGTTTTTTTTTTTCTCAATGCATAATTCTGTCGTACATCAGAATTTATTCGATCCAGCTCTATCTTCTTGAAAACTTAAATAAATAAATATGCTCTGGTTCTTCTACAGAATCTGTGTAGTCGGCCCCATCTAGCAGGAATAGTGGTTGATACGTATTAACTTTTTCTTCCTTTTTCTTGTTTCTGGAAGCTGTTCTTTGTTCATTCAGTATCTGCCTTCCTTGATAGTTACTTTGGAGTGCAAGAATTTCTGGTTTGCTTTCACAAAATTTGGACTAGTATGAGTACAAGAAGAAGACTTAACTGTTTTCATTATATATGTTTTCTTTAGCGAGACAATTGTGATATTTGAACAATTGTGAATACCTATATATGAAGTATTAATCTCTCCTATAGGGCATGAGATAAATTAAGTCAGGGCATAGTGAGATGTTTCATTAGATTGGAGCTAAAGACTCTCTTATGAATATTTTGCTCCTATTTTTTTCTCAATTATAACTCGCAGGCCATATGATTCATTTTATCGTACAAAACTCTATTATGATAAGAGAGGTTGTACTCATACTTAGGGTATTGATTGATCCATCATGCCCGAGTGGGAGATACAGATAAACCTTATCAGATAAGGTTTTCTTATCTATAAATAGAGGTTTTAGCATAAGATTTGGAACACACAGAAATTCATTGAGCATCATATATTGTGAGTGTTTTCATTAAAAGAATGGGTATTTGAGTTGCGAGTAAAGTGCACTTTGCGTCCTGTGAGTGCGCACCTGACTTAAAAGTCCGAGGAGGTTTGTGACATGACAAATTTTAAAGATCTGAAATTTTTTACTGCTAATCAGGTATTTATTTTTGTGATATTTACTATTTATGCATAAAATAACTAACATTTTACAGTATACAAACTAGCATGAAACCATAAAATTTTTTTACTGCTAACCAGGTATTTATCTTTGTGATATTTATTATTTATGTATAAAATAACTAACATTTCACAGTATACAAACTAGCATGAAACCATATAAATTTCATGATCCTGTTTATGTTTATGTTTAATGTCTATGAAACGTAGAAATTTCTGATTACAAAACAGACCCAACCTTATCAATGCCCCCGGCCAAACAGTGACCATATCCGATGGAGTAGGAGGTTTAAATACTTAGACTATTTGCCAAAAGTGGTGCCATATGTGGAATAGATTAGATCCCAGAGGAGGGGGAATTGCAAGGACGTGAAAATATAGATAGGAACACTAGCTACTGCTGCTGCAAGAATTAGTATCTTTTCCTTGTGATTGCCCGCCACAAGACAGAGCGTAGCAGTGAAGGCTACCATCATGCTTGTTATGGAGAGAAACAAGGTGACAAGACCAATTATTAGCCTCCTGGGAAGAACATAAAGAAAATCGTCTTCTTGATATCTTGAACTCAAGATTGGCAAGAACATCAATAGAGAAGAGGCGGATGTGAATAAAGATAATGCATTTGAAATGGAAAAGATGGTGAATACACTTGCTTCAAAGACAATCGGGAGGCTAGTATTGTCGTCATTGTCGCTGGGACCAGTGATTGCAGATGCAAACGCTATAGTGGCAATCAGGGATGCCACAATTGTGCATGAATTTTCTGCAACTTTCATCCATTTCTCTCCTCCACGTATTAGGTCCTTGTGTTCTGTAGTAAATAGTACTGCAGGAATTTCTCTATGCCTGTTTTTCTGCAGTCCACATTTGGGTGGAACAAATTTCTCGACTTCCTGAATGAGAAGCGTAATTAAAAATGTGTTTTGTCTTCTTTTATCATCAGTAAGCTGAAATTTAAGATTGATCTTTGTGCATGTAAGATTCTAAGTCATTCTTTCCTAAATAATCATTAAACCAAATTGAAACGAGTTAATTACCATATACCATTGCAACTCACGTTGCATTTAAAGTGCTGCACCAGGAATACGATTTAGTTTGCTTGGAGGTGCCAGTCTCGCCACCAAGTGCAGGATATTGTTGTTTTCCTTGTCGAATTTGTGGGACAGGAGATGTTTACATTGATCAATCTGATATATGATGTTGAAAACTTTTATGTAAAATTGCCAATTCGAATCCAACATTTCTTCCACCACCTCTTTAACTCCTAATTTTGCTGCGGAAAGCAGTGAGCCTTTCACAATTGATTTATAAGTCTTGTAGTCATTTAGAGTTGAAATTTGCTGGCATGACAATTTCACGAGCTGAGCTGCCTGATAATGCCCTTGTTTTTTGTCCCCGATGTGTTTAATGTGAGGCACTAGAGTTGCAAAATTAAGTCAAGAATTAATGGGGTAATTAACTTTCAGCCAAAATCAATTGTTACAACTAATTAAACTAGAAATTAATTACGTTACCTAAGAACGTCAAGACTTTGTAAAGCATGGCTTGTAATCTTTGGCTCACTGCAAGTTATCATCGATCAAAGCAATTAAATCAATTAGGAAAACTAGTTTGCACAAACTAGTTTAATTTTTTGTACAATTAAACCTAGAAAGTAGAAATTTCGCACAAAAGTTTGAGCCAAATAATGTTTTGGTACTGGGTTCTCAAGGAAAATGCTATTGGTACACCTTTGTGTACACTTTGAGCTACATAAAGGTGTACCAATGACAAAAAAGCCTTCATGACGCGCATAGAGGCGTATATGAGGCACAGGGTATTTTGATCATAATACTCCCTTGTATAATTCAAGATATATAAAATAGATATACATCTAGCATGACTCGATTCTCAATGTCAATTCTGCTACCTTCTTTAGCATACTTGTCCAACTTCACTGGAACACATGACTCGGTTCTCAATGTCAGTTCTGCTACCTTCTTTAGCATACTTGTCCAACTTCACTGGAACACCTTGTATAAAAGCACATAATTTAATTAAGCTCCTTGCATAAACACAGAAAGAAGAGAATTTATTGAAAAAGTGATATCCTTACAAAAATAGATAGCATTTTCCCAAAAGGATAGATCACTCCCACTTTTGAACGCCGACAAGTTCGAAGCAATTGCTGATAAAACACTATCACCCTTGGGAAGTTGTAATTTTCCAAGTTCGGGATACCGATCAATCAATTTTAGGGCCTCATCTACTTGATAAAACAAATTAAATTAACAAGCATTACAAGAGATGATATATGCATATATATATATATATATATAAATACTTAAACAAATAAATCAATTGTAAGAGTAACATTATATATTTATTTGTTTGACTAATTATTTATATATATATACAAATAGATGCATGTGAAGAGTACTGTTGTAGGTTCTCATCGTAGTATCCGGAAAATATTACTTGTATAACAAGGAGGACCCCGGATTCGTCTGCAAAGGGGCTAACACCACGATTCTTGTTTTGAGTCTTTGACAACAAGTATTGGAAAGTATCCTTGTGATCATATGTGGCGGCCATGTGGACCGGTAGCAACTTTTCGTTGTCGCGAATATACAACAACCGGGGATGTTTTTCCAACAGAATAACCGCAGCACGCGTGTTACCAGCAGCAGCAGCGTAGATAACTACAGTTTGGCGAGAAACATTTTCATGTTCGAGGTCCTCAATCGTCATTTCTTCCACCAAATTCTTCACGAAATCGATTGCCTTGTTTCCTCTTGCTTGGATTGCTACGTGCAGGGCATTCTCCAGATCCGAGTTGATATTGGCAGTGACTGCTTCTTGGTTTTTCTCAAAGAATTTCTTGGCCTTCTCCTAATCGCCTTCCACAGCAGCTTTGTGCAATGCTATGTATTTACAGTACTCATCCTTCTTGTCATCTGCATTTTTATGTGTTCATGGGGATCAAATAATATTTTTAAGTTTTTTTATAGGAAAAATGATTCTTTTTTCCTTTCTTGAGGTAATTAAACTGCATCGTCATTTTGTCAATTAATTAATTGTTAACATGTTGGGATAATTAATTAATTGTTAGGAATAAATTAAAACAAATAATTTAGATACAAACAAATTTAACAAGAGAAACAATTAATAGAAATCTAACGCTAGCTAACGGAGTTTAATTTGAATTAGGTATAAAAATCCTATCTAAGATCATTTTGACAATGATATATGAATAATAAACACCAAATCAATTAAAGTTAATTGGGTATCTTAATCAATTAGTATGTGATCATGACAATTAGAAACAGTGACGTACCTGAAATTTTGAGATTCTTAGTCGAAATTTAAAATGGGGCTCCCAAATCATAATGTATATTCAAATTTTATTTTTTTATAATAAAATATAAAAAATAAATAAATATTCATACCATATCAAAGAATAAAATTAAAAATTTTCTAAATAATCAATTAAAAACTACTCTCCTTGTAATGTTAGAGGCAAAAAAAATCAATCAAATTTACATAATCAAATTTCAAAATATTAGAATGACCATTATACGTCAAGAATTTTTCAAAATTCTTACAAGACCCCAACAAAAGTATCATCATCACCAGACTTCAACATCTCCAAATTAAACAAAAATCCAAATATTTCCTTATAATTTTGAAATTGTTTAAATTTAGTTTGAAGTGAGAAACAGTCCGATCAATTATGAAGAGAAAATAATTTACTCTAAAAAAATCTTCAATTGATTGTGTTAGCATTCATTGCCATCATCATCAAATTATCTCTTTCTTGGAATCATGTGTTTTTCTTGAAATATAGCTTCAACTCCTATTTCATTTGCCATTTATTTTGCTTCAACCTTAGCCTTATCAAATCCAAATTCTCTATAGTTATCAAGAAACAAAAGAAGTCATTCTAAAAGACTAATAGCAACATCAATATCCATATTTTCAACGTAAAGAAATTTGCCTGCAATGTTAATAGCATGCAACAACTTATACTAAATTACCTTGCTAAGCAAGAACTCAAAATTTTGAAGTTCATATGTTGCTAAGGACTCAGTTTCCCTCTTTGTTTTAGGATCTTCACCAATATCTTCCAAGTCAAATAAAGTATCTCTTATTTGTGTAGTTTGCTCTTTTATAGGCCTAACACTTTCAACATGACTTTCCCAACATGTTTGTGACAATAGCTTAAGTGTAAGACTTTTTACATGATCTTTGAAAATTTTCCACCGCTTGGTAGAAGAAGAAAACAATATATAGATGCGTTGTATCACTCCAAAAATTGACATAGCTTTAGGACAACAATATTTTTCCATATCAGATAATGTCAAATTAAGACTATAACAATCACATGGAGTATAGAAAGCCCTCGAATTTATTTTAAGTAATCTAGTCTGTACACCTTTATGTTTCCTTTTCATATTAGATCCGTTGTCATATCCCTAACCTTTTATATCGTCAATGTCAAGCTCAAGATTGGTAACATGTGTTTAAACTCAATAAAAAGTCCAAGCCGTGTCATCAATTTTCAAAAATTCTATCCAATATTCTTCTATCATTGTAGAGTTTGCTGAATCATTCACACATCATATTACAAGAGACATTTTTTCTTCATGACTGACACTTGGAGTACAATCTAATATAACTGAAAAAATAATTTTCTTATTTAACTTTTCTAACAATTGAACTTTTCACCTCATTTGCCAACATTTATATCAATTCATTCTTAATTTTAGGGCCCAAATATGTATAATAAGTCTCACGTGCTTGAATACACCGAATGTACTTTTTCATAATCAAATCAAACTCGGCAATCGCTTCAATCATTTGCAAAAATAGACCATTGTTTTTCACATAAAGTTTCTCACAATTTCCTCAAAATGCCAAGTTATTTTTTGTCAATCTTTGCACAACATCTATTATCCTCTTCAACACTTATTTCCAGTGTTCTCTTTCTTTATTAATTTCAATATGCACACTTTGATCAATTATTTTATTTTTTTGCAGTTTTGTTTCTAATTCAATCTAACTAGTCATACAATCTATATGCTCCTTACTTTTTTCATGATTTTTAAGACTCTGACTCATATTATGCCAATCTCTATATCTTTTATTTTCCAATTGACCAATTTTTACTCATTGTTTTTTGAATCTAGAACAAGCATCAAAAGAAAAAAATTCTAGCCAAATGAATTGAATATACTAGTCATCTCCTATCATTTGTTTCTCCATTGGGTAGTACTAGCTTATATTGTAGTAATTCAAAATGCCTACCAATATTATCTTCAAGAAATAAGACTCTGTAAGCTCTTTTTGGACCCCTCCTTACTAAGAAATCTCTTATATTTTGGTCAATTTTATCCTAACACCCAAGATCATAAAAATTAATCAACAAATCTCCATGTTCAACATGGTCTTCTTTTTCCTTATTCAATTGATTTACATCAACATTTTCTTTTTCTTCTTCCTCATTAAATTCATTGACATCAACATGATCATCTTTGTCTTCATTAAATTCATCAACCTTTTCACATTGTTCATTGACATTATCATTCCAAGTTTTTTGTTCCTCCATCAAAGTTTCATCCAAGTTTTCAACTATTTCTATCTTCTCTATTATTTTGTTGCTATTAAAGTATTTAAACATATCACCGGTTTGACATTGAACCATGGATTCTTCCCACTATTTCCTTTTTATTTTTTGAGCTCCAGACATATGTTTAGGAGACATAATTTTCAATTATTGCTTAAGTCTAACAAAAAAAATATATATTATGACAATATAGAGCACGTTTAAGCAATAATAATATTAAACTTAATTTTTAAATTCTAAAAATTGCAAAAAAATTAAAAAAAAATCATCAATAATCCGACAAATCAAGAACAGTTCACAAATGAATTAGTGGTTAATAATTGAATTTGGAATTGCAGTTTTCTAAAATACACCAGAACAAATATTTGAAATACTATTTTAAAAAGAAAGAATATTTGAAATACTTACACATGTTTGGCCCAATAATAGAAAGTATAACATGAGAATATATAATAATAAAACATAAATTTTCTACATATTGCTCTACATGTTGCTTTACATATTCCCAAAATTCTTTAATTTTTCCACTGATCTCAACGAATAATTTACTTTCAATACCTAATGTTGGTGAATAATTTTGTTTTTTTTCTTTTGCTGAACCAATGAATGCATAAAATTTTAGTTACCCATTATCAGAGTTTATTCACCAAGATATATATATTATTCACCAAGATATATATATATATATATTATATATTCTCTAAAAAATAACAAAAATATAAATAACTCAAGAAATGGGATCTCACTTGCAAACGCATGCACTGACAGACCCCACTAGCTATTGTGGCTAGTAGTTTCCAACGATCAGAGGCAACCACCCAATACTCTATCCTCATCAACCAACATATCAAAAAAACAATAAGATCCAACGACCGAATCTCTATAGATCTAAGCTTAAACTTTTGGCCTAACCCAAACCATGCCTATATAAGTATATATCATGGATTTATATTAAAAATAATTCTTGATAAAACTAAAAGACTTACTTTTTTGTAGATCAGGGCCATTTTAATTTACTATAAAAATATGATCGGATCCAAGATCAAACGGTTGGATTTCACAAAATAAGTAATTTAGAGAGGTGTTCTTGAGAAAGTGAAAGAATGAGAGAGAAAAAGGGAGAGAGTTATGCATTCTACAGATTTGGGGGAGGGGGGAGAGAGATTTATATAGGGGCAAAATTGTCACTTTAACACAAGGACAAAATAATCACTTTAACACAGGGATAAAATAATCAATTTTCTCTCAAATTTATGGCGCCCCTAAATTGAAATAATTATGGGTCCTATTAGAGTAGTCTGTAGGTCCAGGCCTGATTAAAATAAAAAATAACTTGTATGACTTTGTCCATTGAGAACTAGATATTTATCTCCTTTTCTCATTCTTATCATTGTGGCATCAATCATATCTTTCGATTACTTTTGTAGGGTATGAAGAAAACTTAATTTACATATATGGTGACATCATAAAATTCTTCCATTACAAACTATAATAGAATAAGGATTGGTCTATACTCGTGATTTATCTTAAATAAAGTAATATATTATATACTAAATAATTATATCATTGTTATCAAAAATCTCTTTGTGCTTGACTAAAACTATGCATATTTAAACTGAAAATTTTATCTCATTAAAGACAATTAATAATAATATTCACAGCTAACATTGAAATCAATTTTTTAAAATTATCTGGCTTCTTTGTTTTTGCTTAATATTTTTCACATTCCTCAAATTGATGAAATTGTACCTTGAACGGGAGGCTCTGGTTGAAGATTCCCTTCAAGGTAGAATTGGTCAATGCGTCACGCCTTATGTAGCCTTGGTTAACAACAAAAATTAAGAAAGGTAAACAATAATTAAGGAGAAAATACATGGTGATGCAAATTAATTAACCAACTAATTATTAATGACTTGAGAGCTTAATTACCAAGACGAGTGACCATCAAGTCTATGAAATTGCGCTCGGCATCATAATGAATCTATTTAATTGAAAAAGTGTGGTTAAATCTCTTATAATTTGAATTTGAGTCACATACATAGCATCCCATATAATTTATTTTGTTTTTGGAAATTTTTTTAATTTTTATTTCTTAGGCAACACAACTAATCCATTAATTTTTAACACGTACAACATCCATCAATTTACCCAACTAGGAGTTAAGAGTTGATTGGATTTCCTCTGTCCCCTCAAGGTCACCCCTATTGTTAAAAATTCTCAATGTAAATTGATTATTTTTTTTAGAGTTTTCTTCTCTCTTTATCTAAACTTTATATATATTTTTGTTAAAATTTGAAATCTAGTTATAAACTAAAAAAAAAAAAATTCCCAAATATATCACAATTATAAAAAATATATTTTTAAATTACAAAAGTAGATTTCCTAATCTTTAACTAATATATACATAAATTTGATACAATTGTGTTTAGAAAATCCATTTTTTTCTAAAAATATTTTTTTAGGAAAATGTTATATATATATACACAAAATATTATACATATAAATATTACGTATATTAATTTATATAATTTTTTTTTAAAAAAAAGGCTTCCCAAGGTCTTGTTACTGCTTTTTCTCACAAAAAACAAGAGGCGATACTTCTGGATCCTCTTCCCAAGCTCTCTTACCCAAATCGGGAATCGATAAGTCTATTGGAGACCTAATCAAATTAGTTGGGGTGACACAAATGGGTAGAAATAGGAGTTGGTTGATAAGCACTTCTACTGGGGATGTTGTAGCTTTTGTCCGGAGAAGTTGGAGCTTTTGCATGAGTATGAGCTTTGGACCACTTTAGAAGTGTTTATTCATTCTGATTGATGTTAAATAACATAACATGGGGAGCAAAACTCTTAAGTGTTTATACTAAATTTTTTGGCATTATTTAATTATTCACAAGTTATCACCACCATAGCAATGTGACACCAACAAATGCTAAAGATAAAAAACCAACATGAAGAAGAGAAAATTCCTGTGACACCAAAACACCCAACATAGCAAAAGATCTTTGTCACGGACAAACGATAATAATCAACAAAAATCTTACGATACCAATAGCACCCAATTGATGAACAGAATTTTAAAATGTATATAAATTAATAACAAAAATTGTTCATGCAGAGAAAGAAAGAGATGAAAGGATATGTTTTCTTTCAAAGGCTGGGGGCAAATTTTACATCACATTCCACAAAACATGTGTGGGTAAATTATTTTTATTTTATTATATATGTATTTTTTTATAACAAAGAAGCCATACCCACAGTCTTTCTTTCACAGTTTTGAGCATCACGCTGTAAACCTCGAGTGCATCATGTAGTAGCTTGTACGCTATGCACACTAGAAAAGCCAACAAAAGGATGCAAACAAACAGAGCTAAGACCACATTCATGTCCTCTTTACTATTCAACAAGTAGATATATAATTTTGATTGTCTGAATTATATTTATCCGAGTGTGTGCGTATGACAAAAATAAAAGAGTAGCTATAGCATGAAAACATCGCATGTAAACTATAGCATTTCAGACGAAGAAGAGAGAGTGCACAAGAAGCTTGAATATGTACCTTATGTCAAAGCAACATATCTATCCACATATATATATATATATATATAGCTTCAGAAACGTATGCAATTGATTTTGAAGCAGTATGAGGATATCAAACCTTGTAGCTTTAGTGCTTTTCCCTTTAATTTGAGCACTTGAAACCCTGCAATGTGTGCTTCGAAAGCCAATTAGTCTCGACTTTCAGGACCTAATCCAGCGAGTAATTCTCTAGCTAGAAGTTTGAGGATATCAAACCTTGTAGAGTATATATATTTAAAATATATATAAATTTTACTTTTCTCGGTTGTCTGGCCTGCTTTAATTTCATGTCATGATCCAAAAAACCTACAGTTGATAATTAAATGGTGACCTTGCCGCCATTAAAGGCAATATATAAAAACCTACAGTTTATATATATTTGAAGTATATACCTTGCCGCCACTATACTTGCCTTCCAACTAGTTGCAAGGAATTTTACCACGCACAGAATTAATTAATTGATTTAATTAAAGATACATCCCTGAAGCAAGGTATCTATACAAGCATGTTTAATTATATATATATGAGTATATAAAGAGGCTATAATTTTTGTTATATCTTTTGGGGTTGAATAAAACTTATTTTTAAGAGTATGTTTCTATAAGAACATTCCCTTTCGTTTTTTTACAAATCTTATTCCAAGCATACCATAATTTAAAAAAGAAAAGTTGGGTAGTTGTTATATCAATCAAAATAGTTGTTTTTTATTGATTTTTTTATATACACGCAATGTTATAAACGATAAATACATACAAAAAATTTGCACGTGATATGTAAATATATTCTCCACATATATAAGTATGCATGCAATAATGTGCAATAACTTATGAACTGACCCCTCTAAATGACAACCAAAGTTTCAAATCTTAATTATGTTTTGTTAGAATTAATGGGTCTTAAACTTGTGAATTGGAAGAACTTCTAAGTGTGAGAAAATAATCCCTCATTGAAAACGTCTATTGGTGTGCTTTAGTCACTAAAGTTAACTTTTAAAAAACTAGAGTCGACTGTCATTGAGTGAGAATTGATTATCCAAAAGAGAGGCTCTCGATTAGATCGACTCTACATAATAAGCTCTTGACTAGTTAGGTCGATTATATCTTTGCTATAGTCAACTCTTGCACGTTGGGAGTCGACTGTTGCACACTAGGAGACAACTCTAGCCATTGGGAGTCGACTATGGATGGAAGGAGTCAACTCCCAGTCCGATTTTTGGAGAAAATGCTCTAGAAATGCATGGTTGAGTGGCTCAAAGATGTGGCAAGCAGATCGATGTGGTGATGATGTGAGGAAGGCATCCAAAAGGGATGTGCGTGGCTTGCTTCTGTGTAATGGGGTGTCAAGTGGACGCAACCTTTCATACAAGTTGCGAATGAGTGGATATGCCCATTCGAATGTGAAAGGTGCAAAGGAAGAGATATATTCCTTTATGAGATGATGCAATCTGGACCACTAAGTTGCACCCAAATCTAACAGGTGCGATCTAAAGATCCAGATTAATCTGGATCAAACCACATAAACTTTTATGATTGGACACTTGAAAACTATAAATAGAACTCTCTTAATTCCATTTCAATAATCCAAAATCAATTTGAGTTTATTGATTTCATATATTCCTTCTCCAATATATACTTTCATAATTCTCTTACTTTCAAATACAAGAGATTTTAATATCTTTCCTCAGTGCTATACTAATTCTTAGAAGAAGTGTTATATCTTGGGAGACAAACGCCCATTGATCATTTAGCACCATTGAGGAGGCGAAATTTTCTTAAGAAGATTTCACTTCAATTCGGTTCTATGTTCTTGTTTCAAATCTCCTTTCATTATACAATTGCATTTTAATTTTATTGTTAATGTGCATATTGTCCTAGTCATATTCAAATTTAATTCAACATATTTGTAAGCACACTTATTTCATGCATCAATCTCCATCCTCCTATCATGCATATTTAATTTAAATATTACTATGAAGGTCATTTCATGAAGATATTAATTTTTAAGATAAACATATAAATTTAGTTTGATGGTAAATAGGAGCTCCACACATACTGCCACAAGATCGAACCTCTAGTATGACGAGTTTGTCCCTTCATTCATGGACATATCAACCCCCCCAGCAATCTATGCTTAATTAATTGCAACACCCTCTCTAATGGTCAGTAGGCTCAAATACCTCACCACTAATCACATGTGCAATTTATTTAGAAAATTCGACCTAGCACAAATTAGGATTTAGCTACTGAATTTATTGAGTACAAATTAGGAAAATCAAGCAACGTGAAATCATGAAAAGAGGAATGAGAGAGAATAGACTTTAGACAAGAACTAATGGTATCAACAATCCTAACAGTTATGGGTACAATTTAATACTTAAGAGAGACTATCTTCCAAACCCTAGAGACGGTTTTTCTTTTGGGTTATAGGACTCAATTAACCTCACAAAGGCAATCCAAGTGATCATACATGCATGTCTTAAAGGTGCAATCTCACATCAGCAATATATTTTTGTTTATCACCTTATGCATTGCATGGATTATTTTGTTAGCATAACTTGAAAAAAAAAAATGGTTAATTAAGGATATTGTTGATTATTACATCATTATGGTTGATAAGAAAATTATCAAGAATCATTCTAGAGATGTATACAATTTTAGGAATATCCGAGAAGATTCTTAACTAATAAGATTGGATTCATTTTTTTTTTTGTTTCAAAAAAATTTGTTACGGGGTCTAATTTTTCATGTTTAATTGGCATGAGATTAGATTCATTTAAACTAGAGTGTTTGAGAACTTGAGTATTATCCATACTAATTTTTTATTACATTAAAACACTAAAACTAAAATAAGAACCAATTTGTCACAGACAACATGTTGTGGAAGCTTTTTATCTAAGCATTGACAAACAACTTCAACAATTGTTGCTGAAATTTTGTTTGTTTGGATGGTGGGTGGGAGATGAAATGAGGGAAGGGATAAGAAGGGAATATGTAAAAAATATTTTGGCTAAGAGCATATTTATGCCTCTAAATTTTTGTGGTTTTTTTTTTTTGTGTAAATCTAAATTTTCATGATTTCAAATATACTTCTCAATTTAGGCAAAATATATTTATATTCTTGAACTTTTATATTTTTTCTTTTAGAATTCTAAACTTTTTGTAGTTTTAAATATACTCTTAAACTATATAAAATCACTCATTTAAACACCTGATCAGCAAGTGATATACTTGCATAATGACATGATAGTTTTCAATGCCCCCTCAGCTCCATCTCTGTCTCCAGAGTCTCCTCAGCTCCATTTTTCTCTCCGACAACATCTCCTCAACTTCCTCTTTTTCTCTGGACTCTCTTCAATTCTCCATCTCTCTCTGATTGGTCTCTTGCAATAAATGCTACCCCCATACTGCCCCATCTTCGATCTCCCTAAACGGTAGGGTGATCATCGACTTGGGTAAATTAATGATTTAGTTTAACCCAACTAGTCTACGTAGCCTAACTAGAAGAAAAGTAAGAGATGTTGAAAAGAGAGGAAACATAGTCGGAGGAGAAATAACTATAGAGAGAGAGAGGAAATTGAGGAGATACTGAAAAATTTCAACGTTAGTGTATTACTTATTGATTAAATGTTTAAATGAGTAATTTTATACAATTCAGAGATAGAACCACAAAAAGTAGAAGGCATAAATATGTTTTTATCCTAACCTTAGACCTCACTTTTGAAACCATGAAATGTTTAGACTTTCACAAGAAAAAAACGCAAAAGTTTAGGAGAGTAAATATATTTTTAGCTAAAAGATTTTAATTGTTGTTAATACAATCTTTTTATTATGAAATTTTAAAATTTTGAATTTGTTTATTTATTTTAAAAGTAATAAAATATAATTATTATTTTATTTTTTACTCTTCTGTTTCTTCCTATTTTTCATTTAAACAAAGTCATATTATTCTCAATTATTAAGTTTTATTTTTCTCAAATAATAAAAAAATAACAAGCTTACTTTATTTCCAACTATCCGGGTATAGATAGATCCAAGGATTAAAGGCGAGTGCAGTGGGCCGGGACCGGGAGGGAAGAAGATTGCTTGGGCAGTGGGCGGGCGCTATATGATAGGGATACGGTGTGCACTCACCTGTGCTATCAAAGGGATACGAAGTTGATGTTTGCCGCCTCCTTTCGTACGCTACTGAGGAAGCTCAACTCCATTTTGTGCGTCCCAGTTCCATTTCCCTTCCGTATAAACGACCGCTCCCTCACTTCTAGTTTTAGCTGCCTTTTGAACTCCTGTCCTTCTCTCTCAGACCTTGAACGAATCCACGCTCTCATCCTCGTAAATGGGTCCCACCGTAACCTTCTATTGTCGACCAAACTCATCACCTTGGCTTCTTCTTTAGCTCCTTCGATGGACTATGCCCGCAAACTGTTTGATTTAATGCCTGACAGGGATGTGTTCATCTGGAACACCGTGATTCGGGGTTATGCTAATCTGGGTCCTTGTGAAGATGCCATAAATTTATTCAGAGACATGCATCAAGCTGGAATGTTGCCCGACAGCTATACTTTTCCTGCCGTTGTTCGATCTTGTGCTGTCCTCTCAGCTCTAAGGGTAGGGCGACAAGTCCACTGTAGCATAATTAAGACTGGGTTTACTTTGGATGTTTTTACGCAGAGTTCTTTGGTTACAATGTACTCTCAGAGTGGTGAAATTTTGTGTTCCGAATTAGTTTTTGGTGAAATCGAGGTCAGGAACATAGTTTCTTGGACTTCAATGATTGCGGGATATGTACAAAATGGATTTTTTCAACGAGGCTTGGGTACTTTTCAACAGATGGTAGCACTAGGGACTCAACCGAATGCAGTTACACTTGTGAGTATTCTTCCTGCCTGCGCTCATTTGGAGTTTTTGACCTTGGGAAAGTTGATTCATGGTTATGCTGTTAAATTGGGGGTGGATTCTATTATTTCACTAGTTAACGCTTTGATTGCTTTGTATGGTAAATGTGGAAATGTTGATACTGCCAGATCTTTGTTCGGTAAGATGTCAGTCCGAAACCTGGTGTCATGGAATGTCATGATTGCTGCCTATGAGCAGAACAATGATGGTGAAAATGCTATTAAGCTCTTCCGTAGAATGCAAGCTGAAAAGGTAGAATTTGATTACATTACTATAGTTAGTGTTATATCAGCTTGTGCTAATCTGGGCTCACTCAATAACGGGAAATGGATACATGATATTGTGAGAAGCAAAGGTCTTGAAACCAACAGTTCAATTGCAAATGCTTTAATTGACATGTATGCAAAATCTGGTAACCTGGATTTGGCGAGGGATGCTTTCAATAGGTTGCCATATAAAAGTGTTGTGTCATGGACTTCAATTATAGGAGCTTGTGCATCCCACGGGCATGCGGATGAAGCTCTGGATCTCTTCTCAGAGATGAAAAAAGAAGAAGTAAGGCCAAATAGTTTTACCTTCATTGCTGTCTTGACAGCTTGTAGACATTCTGGTTTAGTAGAAGAAGGAAGGAATCACTTTGAGAGCATGACAAAAGAGTACTCAATAATGCCTCGTTTAGAGCACTGTGCTTGTGTAGTGGATCTTCTTGGTCGAGTAGGCCAACTTGTGGAGGCTTTTGAGTTTATTGAGAGCATGCCAGTTGAAGCAGATGCTAGTGTTTGGGGAGCTCTACTCAGTGCTTGCAGAATCCATGGTAATGTTGAGTTAGCTGAGCTTGTTGCTGAAAGATGGTATCAATTTGATCCACAAACACTTAGTTCCTGTGTCCTTATGGCAAATATCTATGCTGAAGCTGGTAAGTGGGATGATGTAACTAGACTGAGAGAGTTAATGGAAGAGAAAGAGTTGAAAAGGATTCCTGGCCATAGTGTGGTGGAGGTAAATCGAAGATTTCATACATTTTTATCAGGTTCAAAATCACGGCATCCCTAAGGGGCATATTTAATCGCATTAATCTCAAGAACTGTAGTTCATGCTTCATAATCACGGTTTTCCTAATAGCATATTAGATTGCATTAGTCTCAAACAGTGCACTTCAAGCATTGCTCAATGCTAATATGCTTGTATTCTGCTAGAAGCACTCTTGTCCTGGTAAAAATACAATAAGAATTCTCCTTTGCATATTTCTAAATATGGATACCTGCCTCTTGTGTGGGAAGATTGGAAAGTTACTTGCCAAAAAGATTGACCTAGCTTAGTGGATTGACGTATTATACTCTACACGAGAATTGAGAAGGATGTCAAAGGAATGTTATTCTGGTGGTCATGTTTTTTGAGAATATATATATATATATATATATTGGAGGGGGGAAATTCTGGTTGCTGGCAAAATTCTTGAAGTGGCAATAGCCAGTAAACTGTCAAACAAGTGGAGATTTCTAAGTTTTTGTCTTAATGATGATTCTCTGTACCTGTATCGCTGAATAACATCAGAAAGTTGCTACCTCAAAAGATCGAGCTGGTTGCAGTTGACTTACTCTCTATGCAAGAATTGAGGTATGGCCTGATGAATGTTATCCTGAATCGCAATGGACAAGATGAAGTTGTAGTACAAAACATTTATTCCAAGTAAAATTCCTGTTGCTGGCGGCTACATACAAAGCCAATTAAGATGTCAATCAAGTGAAGATTTCTTAGTCTTTTCTGGTGTCTCAAAGATGATTCTCAGTGCTTTTATCACTGCATAAGATGATTCTGGCAGTAACCAAGGATCATTTTTATGTAAAATAGATAGCTATCATTCATAGGATATTGCAGAATTTTATGATGTATTTTTTATAGTTTTCAGAGCTACAAAAACTTGTAGCCAAAATTCAGACGGCTAAAAAATATAATCGCATAAGTTCCTTTATTGCACCAGGTATGTCCAGCCAGGGGTGCTAGAACACCATTGTGTGTAAAAAAAATACAACACCAAATAAGTTGTTCCAGTTGTGCTGAAGCTGAGAATACAGTATTCCTTCTTCCTGGATGAGATATAATTTGATCTTGATTTAAATAGCTTTTGTCTTCGAGGTGGTTCCATATCACCCATACCTTACAACTTCTATTCATTAGTTCAAGGCATATTTTACTCTTTACTGGATATAGTGGTTTTTCTCTCTTATTTTGAGATGAGTAGAAAATAAAAGTATTTTACTTTTTTTAAAAAAAATTGAAGAATATGACTAAAACCATTTTGTTATATATCCTTCAATGTTTGGACCAATCTGGTTTTTGCTACATTTTTTTTAATTCGAATATTAATCTGCCCATGTTCAGGAATCTGGACCTTTAGAATTTGTTCTTTACAAGTTATTAACGGTAAGTAGCGAAGGCTCCCTGTTTGTACCTATAAACTCTCAGTAAATTAGTAAACAGGCTTGGACAGTCTTGGCTAAAGTTTATGGATGAGGGGTAAATATTTAAGTTCTATTAGTGATGTATTTATTTCTTTCTCGCTTTTTTAGTTTCTTTTGACAATCAGTTCTGCCTAGAATTTGAGTAGAAATCTAAAGTCCATTACATTGTTTCTGTTGATGTGCCATTTTTGGTTTGTTCCCGTAACTCCTCACAGGGTTGGTTTGCAACTTATATTTTCTTAATGAATTGCTATTCTTTCTGCAACAACATTCAAAAGCCTTAATCCCACAAAGCATCAGATTGCTATTGTAATATAGGAAAATGCTGCTTGTCAATGGCGTTCCTTGACTGCATCCTTTTCATTCTGATTGAAGAATTGCTATTTGCAAATGAATTCATGTCACTTTTTCTTTTGGGGCTCCAAACCTGTGATACTTTCTGTTGTAGTTCTTCCTTCCCACATTCTCTCTCTATCTGGCATTCATCTGTACTTCATGAATACCAATGCACAAGGTTCTGACAAGGAAACCAGCCATACTTTGTTGCATTTTTGCTCACACTTTCAGTTTTTTCATTGCCATCGTAGGATCAAAGGGTGGTGATTAATTGTTTTGATGATTGACATCATTGGCCCACGAGCCATTGTGTTTGGAACTTGTTCTTAGAGTTTGCTATTCCAACAAGGAACCTTTTTCTGGAGAAGTTAAGGGCCTATTTAGTTGTAGCAAACATTTTCTGTTTTCAAACTGCAATTTTCTATTGAAATAATTGAACCTCCCATTAGAAAATAGAAAAGTCAGTTTTCTAGTAGTTTAACTTTATACTATGAATTAGAAAACATCCTTTTTGATGTTTTCTTAAATTTTCTGAAATGAATGCTATGACTTTCTGGAACAGAAAATGTTAGGACATCTTTAGTTATAAAATTGGAGCAGTAAACTAAAAAAAGTTTTCTGAAACTGAAAGGGACCTAACTTTTTTGTTTTTTGTTTTTTTGCTCAGTGAAAAGTTAACATTCTTTAAATCTTGTCAAATCTATTTTCTATAACACTTCTAATAATTAATGCATCAGATAATATTTTCTTCATAAGTTATACTTTCTGCATACTTTCCAGAAATTTGTTTGCACTTGTATGATATCTTCTGAATATAAATTTAACTTGTTCTACATTTCTTAACAATGTATGGTGCAACTTTAATTTGATTTTTTTCACTCGTACACATTTCTACTCCATCTATGTTACACTTTTAAGTCTCCTCATTTTTCCTTCACATAATCTCCTATCTTCATGCAGGGGACTTTACATAGTTTTATGTCTCTCTCTTTTTTTTTTTTTTCAATGCATAATTCTGTCATACATCAGAATTTATTCATATCCAATGATCCAGATAGTAGTTTTTCTATCGCTATCTATCTTCCTGAAAACTTAAATAAATAAATATGCACTGGTTCTTCTACTGAATCTGTGTAGTCGACCCCATCTAGCAGGAATAAGGGTTGATATGTTTTTATTTTTTATTTTTTATTTCTATAGAAGAAAAACAAAATTGCACCCGAGGTCAATTCCCTTGTTATGCATAAATTGCCTGCAGGTATTGGTTGGAATTTTTTTCTTCCTTTTTCTTTTTTTTCTGGAAGCTGTCCTTTCTTCATTCAGTATCTGCCTTCCTTGATAGTTACTTTGGAGTGCAAGAATTTCTGGTATGCTTTCACAAAATTTAGAGATGATCTTTTGTCTTCATCATGCCCTGTTCTGGGGTGAGCTACTGAGCTGTTATGGTCTCTGAGCATGACAGATTTCTTTCCATGTAATCAATAAAGTTAAACCATATACGTTTACAATCCTAAGCAAAGCAAGTAAGTTTGCTCTTTTGACAATTGGGAGGTGGCCATTTCAACGACCTGATCATGTAGAGGGTAAAAGTTGCATCAGCTCTCAATGATTAAGCACAAGGCTGCAGGTGCAGTCAGAAATGCACGGTTAACTACATTGTGCTTACCTGAAAGCCCATCTTTTTGTAAAGTCCCAATGCAGGTATGTTCTTTTTATGTACATGCACAAATACCTGTTCTGCACCTGCCGTTGAAATTCCAAGATTCAGGATGGACGTTATGCTGTTAGTCAATAGAAACCCTGTAACGAATGCATGTATGATCTTACCATTTGATTTAGCTAATTTTACAGCAAAATACAACATGCTGGTTGCAATACCCTGGCGACGGGCAGTTTTGGCAACACACAGGTTTGCAATGTAACCATATCTGCCTTGGCTTGTCCTGTCAATGCTGCAAAAGAGAGGGGCTTTCACCCTTTCCTGAGAGATGACACATTTCCAATTTGAGGCAAGAGAAGCATATAATTATACTTATTTACTGGTTTGACTGGAAATCATAACACATTTTACCCCAGGAAAGGTTTCTCTAGGCAACAAGTAGCGGATGCTCAAATCTAGAGTCCCCACTACACTCTTCAGTACAGTACGTTTCACACTCCTGTCTTCCTTCTTGACCTATAAATTTAGAGAATACTGTATTAGAATGCTATCCAGGAGTGTGTTCTGTGAAAATGAAAATCATACCACAACAATACAGGTGCATTTATGCTTATCCTGCTTTCTGCACCGCCTTTTCAAAGCATTGAATTCCTGTAAATATAGGGCATTAAATTTTTTTGATGATAAGCGTGTTAGTTGTGTTTTCTCAATTAAGCAATAATGCAATTTAGCCCTACCTGCTCTGTGAATTTCCTTTTGTAGTTATCCTTATATCTGTGTCATGAAGCAGAGATAGAATCAGTGGCATTAATCAAGTGTATCCCCCTTTCCATGCTTGCTAGTTTATGTGCAGAGGATTGAGATGTTGCCACATGAAATAGTACGTTATTCCCACGAGTTACTCCCAGATTCTAGTTCATTATTGATCACCAGATTTGTAACATTTTCTTATAGGCTTTTTCTTTGTAAAATCAGCTCACTTAATAAGTGCATTATGTATCTCTGCAATTCAGCCTCGACATGTGAGCTCTTTATCTGTTTCAATGTATAGTGAACCACCCTTGGTTAGAGAAAAACCTAGGCGGTCACCCAAAAAACTGTCCTGAATAGAGCAAATTGACAAATCAGTTTTGTTGTCTGATTCTTACCGTTGATTTGGTTGATCTTCCCAGTGACTCTCTGCTCGCAGCCATGCTGCTGTCTACAGAAAAACATGGTACAGCTACCACCTCAAGTTTGTGTTATGAAAGAAATTCAGAGGATATGTATATCCCATCTACTTACCCAGTATTCTTCATCCAGAAGGGCCTCGCGTGCTGTAAATTGTCCAAACTCAATTCTCTCCTCTTGAACCAACTCTTGATCCAAAGGCTGCAGCCGGTTGAAATGGAGATTCGTTGCACCGGCTGTTTCTAACTGTGGAATTGCTGTTTTCAGGTGCTGCACTTGGACTTCTTCTTTCCTTTGAATCTGCGGAGACTTGGAGTTAATTGTCCTGTTGATTTGAGGTAACTTTGATCGGTTTCATCTGGCAACAATATTTTGTTCCTTTGAAAGCTCAACAAAGATGAAGTCAACTCACATTGTGCAGAGGGCCTGGATTCTGCCATGGCTGGTTGCTCCATAGCTTGAAATCCTTGAGAAACCCGGAGTGGAGATGGGCATCACCACCATCAATCAAAGCTTGTAGCTGCAGATAGGATTTGGTTTTGGCTTGCCCAGCATAAAAGCAGGCTCAGAGGTCTGTAGGTGTGGGTCCTTGAGGCAGAGAGCCAGTCCAGTAAACAAAAGAGGGCTTCCAGAATCCAAACCAGCAAATATAGCATATAGCATGAAGGGGTGTTTTGTCTTTTTGCATGTTGGAAGATAGGCATGGGCTCTTGCGAAGGGGATGATGAGATGTGGCCAATGGGAACCCTCTAGTCTAAACCATTAGCGCAGCGGCACGCAGGGAAGGCGGAGGAACATGTGGTATAGCTAGCAGCAGCCAGCTCCCCCCTATGCATCCTTGTTAAATATCTTTATATATTTTATTTGTGGTCCATATTCCATGTGGGTTGCATTATATAGGCCGGTGGTATTAGCTTGTTTATTTTTCAATTTTTTTCTAAGAAAATTGGGAGAGGGAGCCTACGATACAAAGCGATTGCGAGGAGTTGAATAGACGAAGGAAGGAATTGGGGGAATGGCGAAGGTGAGCCCAAACTCCAAAGAGCAATTGCGAAGAGGGTGAACCGCTTGCTTCATCCTAATGTGGTTGCATTTAACAAATTATAGTTGAATTTGGTGTGAAAAAACACTTCTAGAGCCCTTCATACTGACCACTGCCCACCTCTGTGCTCGTGTAATTTTTTTAGGTTAGTTGGAAGATTGACTTAATGATAAGAGTTTAATAGCGACCTTGTTTTTTGCTATTAAAGTTTAAAAGGGCATATATATGTACAAATTTCTTCAAGGTTGGCTTATATGTATGATTTATTGGCCACTTTAAGTACCCAATAAATTAATTCAATGTATATATATTGTAAGTTGTCAATTCCACAAAAAATGAAAAATGAAAAGAATGATTTATAAGATCTTCAAATGGAAGGACAGATGATGCTGCAAATGAGGTAATAATGTATAAGACTGGCCAACAATACAAAGGAAGAAACATATATTTTTACCCTTAGATAAGATGCTTGTAAGTTAAGAGCTTGTTTAGCTGAGCTCAAATCTTTGAAGTTTATAAGCTTTAAAAGTTTATTTGCTATAAACATGTATAGATAAATGTGCTATAAGTTGTTAAAAAATTGCTAATAAGTTATCAAAATTGTTGTCTTTTTTATTTTTCAGATAATTAATGCTAGAATTGTTAAAATGACTAAAGGACAAATTATTATTTTACCAAATAAAGCTATCTAAAGCAATTTTTAGGTAAGGATTTTAATTAATTGTACTTTGAGACACAACATAACATATATTAACAATTTTGACATTTAATTAATAAATTTCTTAAAATTTTTAGTTACACGATTGATGTATTAATTTAAATAATTTTGATGGTTTTATAATAATCTATAATGATTTTAAATGTAATATTATATAAAATTATATATAATATAACGTATAATATCTAACATATTACATATTCTTATATAATTTACAATATATTATATGTTAAAATATTATTATAATTTATAATATATTATTTATTATCATATAACATAATGTCATATACTATGATATAATATAATTATACAAAATATTTATATATAATCATGCAAATCCGAGAAGCTAGTCTTAGGTGAATGACAGGTGATAAAAGGTTTTTCCAAGGGAGATAGGCTTTGAACTTGAGAAGGTCTTTCACCAAAGAAATCGTTTCCTCCAGGATAAATGTGCATTGACTACTTTGGGGAAGACACTTCTAGAGGACTATGCCACAACAATGGATCCCCATTCTTTACTCGAATTGAAAGTTAGACAGAATAGTAAAAAAATAAGAAAGGGGAGTCATTCATTTCGAAGGAGGCTAGGCTTACTCCGAGTGCACACCCTAGCCAAGAAAGAAAAAAGGGGTTATTTAAGATAGAAGGCGTGAGGCGGTTGTTCAGGAAAGGGAGAAGCCAAGGTATTTTTTGGCATGAAAGGGCGCACGCAATGATAACGTGCCAATTCGATTTCCAAATGCGAGGGTATATAAATAACCAATGGTCATTATTGTCCCTTTGCATTGAGAAAGATTTTTAGCACACATGGCTCGTGCCGAAGAACCTCGCTTCGCAGATAGCAATCACCTAGTTCAATTTCTCTTGGAGGGATTTTGCTAGAAAACGCACTATCTTTTGGCTAAAGAAAATAAACCAGTTGAAGAATGCTATGAAGGAACATATTGAGAAAAAAGTATGCCTGCGTGGACTAAGAACACGAGTAGCAAACAAAAGCTATTGGAAATGAGGGTTCAGAAGGCTTTCCTTGAAGCAAAAGATTATGACAAGGGGTTGGCTCCTCATACCAACCAGCGTTAATCCCTCCATCGACGATCCCACAGCCAATGGAGGAGCCTTGGCAAAGGGAAGGACTTCAAAGTCTTCGTAGGGCATCACTGCCTTTGTGGAACAACTCGAGATAGAGATAGTGGAATCATCGACGCAATTGGGCATGAAAATTTTAGACAAGCACCAATTTCTAGGAGCAATGAGGGGTCCTTCACGACAACTGGAATGCCATGACAAGAAGATACTAAAAATGAATGATCCCTAACAATTACCGATTCTACCATAGATGCCTTCCATTCTAGAGGAGATGAATTTAGACAATGGGCACCAACATCACAGCGAGAATTTTCACACTTCCTTAGGAGGCATGGATACAAATTCAGTGACGGACTGGGGAATGGGGGAGAGATTGATTTACTCAACCATAATGCCCCTAGATGAGTTGAAGTTTTTCAAGCAAGCACCCGAGGACATGGATTGGGCAGAACTCCTACTAGTAGAGGTAAGATCCTTGTGCTTTTTGGCTTTCCTTTTGGAGCTTATTTTAATATGATTTGCTTATTTTTCAGAGAGTTCAAGCCATGGTGGTAGCAAATAAGATGAATCACGCTCGCCTTAAGGAGAGGGCCTTTGTGATCTGAACACGAGAGTGCGAGGTAGAGTTTTGGCAATAGGAGCATCATCGACTTCGAACTTGCATCTCCGATTTAGGAAAAGAGGTGGCACAACTTGAAGGTATAAGGACTGAGAACAATGATTTGAGAGTGAGGCTCGCCTCTATAGAAAACAAGTTAAGAAGATTGGGAGTATTGAGGAGACACAACGGTCCTTGGCGGGAGACATCCAAGCTACCTACCTAACTTTCATCATAGAGCATGGCCAAATTTTGAAAGAACGGGAGTATTTGCATAAAGATAATGTGCTCCCATGGGCCGATATGGCTAGAGCTCACGCCCAAGCCATCAAGGAGTACCAACTCTCTCGAGACTACCACCAAAAAAAGAACAATATGCCCAAAGTTTCAAAAAGAAAGGATTTCACAAAGCTCAAAGCATATTGGAGATATTGTAACTTGAGGAGGCATTTCTCGAGTTGGTTTATTTGGAGGGAGTGGCGAAGATGGAAATCCTGAATTGGAGTGGATATAACTTAGATCCATGTACTCCAAAATAGGTATTAGTGGCGGATACTTAGGATGACCTAGTAAATTTGTTGGGGCCCTAGAGTCCATTCCTGTTGGATCCTGATCCTCCCCAAAAATTGTCAAGATCTTTCAGAGCAGACTAGTTTGAGGTTAGTTCGGAATTCTAGAAATGCCTGCTAACTTTTTTTACGGGTTTAACCCTTTGGAGTAGGTTCCCTTTACAGGTTTTTCTTTTGACTTAGATAGGAAAATTGTTCAATTGTACAAAACAAAGCACAACAAATATAATTTCTTTTTAGACACATAAGGGATTCCCCATAATGGATGATTTGTGCATGCATATATGTGTGATGCAAGTGACCAGGTTAGAAGTACCTGACATTTGTTTATCTAATACTTTCTGATCCTGTAAAACCATGGAGGTTGAGAAAAAAAAAATGGAAGAATTAAAGTTGGATGATGCATTACCTCAAAGTGTGACAAGTTATAAATTATGGCCGGATGCATATGCTTTCTTTCCCTTGTTAGAACAACAACAAATAGCAAAAATACCTAGATTGTCCATGCTACAAGCTAGGGAGGATGAGTGGTTGATTTGCAAGAAAAGGGTAAGTTGCCATGATATAAAGGGAAACAACAAGTATGTATTGTTTTATCTAGACATACCTTTGAGGCAAATGCTATAGGAGTTTTAGGGATTTTGTTTTTGAGGTTCGAATTGCCCTACATCCGCAATAGAATTCCGAGAGAGATTTTGGTAAGGCAGTTTAGCACGCAGTCTGGGCATGATGAATAGGTCTATTTCATAAGAGTAGCGTGAGCGCCATGAGATTGTTCAAAAGGCTTTTGAGAGAGGACCTCCTTTGGAATGATGAGTCTTTCCCAAATCGTGGGCCCTTGTGGCCGAGAGGGTGACCCATGTCCATAACTGTAATGTTCTTTGAGGAGTTACTACTTTCATGAGATGAGATGGGCCCTTCTTTCTTCTTCTCTTATTCTTCTTCTTCTTCTTCTTCTTCTTCTTCTTCTCTCTCTCTTTTGGGAAGATTCTTATCTTGGTTGCACCCGTGAATGTCTTGAGTAAGTGGCTTCAGGATATCTTGCTTCTGGAGGATTCAATGATTCTGCATAGCCTTATACAGTTAATGGCCTTATTCCGGGGACACAGTTAATGTTTATCCCAGATAGATAGCCTTTTGCTTACAGTTTATCCTCTGGGGGAAGAGGACCACATCCGATACCCCTGAGTTATTTCGAGAGGTAGGAGATTACATCCTAGGCATTTTTTATAGTTATGGGAAAGTTTTACTAAATGTACTTCTTTGAATGTTCCCGCATTTATTCCCACAACTGTTCTTTACTTCTTTGGTCAACTATAATGATGTCTTAAAGGAAAAAAAAAAAGAAAAACATGTCTTCAAGTACTTTTATCTTTTTCTCAGAGTGAAAGCAAAGAGCAGACTTACCCAAGGCGACAGGGAGAATTATGCTCTCTTGGGGAATTGGGCATGTTGGGTGTTTTCCGCTTGTAGTTTACCAACCAAATGAAGCAGATAAAATATTGGATAGGCCTTTATCGTGGTAGACATCTTCCTCCATGGGTAGATAGATAGGTTTTGCATGACACTGGTGCACCATCTCCATCACAACTTTGGATATGAAAAAGGAATGGTTGTGAGAAGCCACAGGGAACAAGTATTTCTGCAAAATAGCCAAAGATAGGCTACTCCTTTCCTAGCGATTTGAGAGGGTACGGGGTATCTTCTCGGCTTTCTCCACCATTTTCTCCTCTTTTTTGCAAGTTATCTGCAAGGGTAGTCTTGAGAGAGGATGATGGTGAAACGCAGAGCTCCATGACCATGGACAAAAGCCTTTGCGATAGAAAAAGTTGATCATAAGAAGAAAAGCCTAAAACTTTGTTGGGCACAATAGGGCAAGCTTTGTGTTTTTTCTCCCATTTGTGGAGATCCTAATATTCCATGATGCATCCTCTAGTGACCCTTAGGTTGGAAATTGGAACGTGAGGAAAAGGCATTCCAGGAGGAGCTGTAAGGCATCTTCCTCATCCGAAAAGTAGGGAGTCATTCCAAGAAGGTATGTGTAATTGTCTTCTTCTCCCTGAGTGCTGATCTAGAATGCTTGAGAGTGTAACCCCATCATGAATGGCTTTAGGGATCTTGTATGATATTGGCCACTAAAGGCTAAAGTTATCTTGAAAAAGCTGACTTTGCCTATTAGAGCCTTCTTATATAACTCTGGTGGCGAGCAAAAAGGCTTTGAGGAGACATCATCTTCAACTTTTTGTATGTTTCCCACATACGCCACTAAATTGTTGTTATTGGGATACAACAACTAAAATTTATTTGTTGTAAGAAAACTCAATAAGAAACTAGAAAAACACAAGACGCCCCTTGGGCTTCTCGCTTGGTCTGCAAGATCCAAGAGAAAAGGTGGTCATCCAAGATTAACACGATCCATTAGCTCAAGAGGGGCTCAATTCACTAATAGGGAGAACTGTGGAGCTAAAGGAGCCGAGATTGCTAAGAAAAGGCATAAGGTCTTTCGTCTTTCGAGATAACCTACAAGACGAAAAGCAGTTAGGGACATGTAAGAATTTCTCTCTTGCAAGCCCTCCAATGCTTAAGTCAAAAGAGGTCGTCATGCAGCACAAGATGTAGAAATAGAATGTAGGAGTGTTGTGTAAGGCAATGAGGTATGATGAGGAATGGCAATATTGTCTTGCTAGGGCTTGGTTTTCTTTACTTGCCCTTCGTTTGGCTTGTTGTCTATTGGTTACCCCAAAATGGAGGAGTTTGGGGGTATTTATAGGCAGTATGGGGGCCCTTCATGTGGTGCTCTTTCCTGAGAAGACCTTCAAGAGAACCTCCTCTCCCCCTCCTCGATGGGGAATAACCCTCGGAAAGAAGTAAGCCTGGAATAGGTAAGCCAAATTGTCGCGGGAAAATGTGAGGTAATACAGGTGGGGGTTGTATCTCCCAAGATTCCTCTTGGGAGTGAAGCTTGATCAAAGGGAATCATGCTAATCTGGCAAACTAGTCTCAAGTGAATGATGGGTGATAAAGGGCTTTCCTAGGAGAGATAGGCTCTGACCCCGAAAAGGTCTTTCATCGAGGGAATCATTTCCTCTAGGATTACAAATGTACATTGTGTAACACCCCACTTTTCTGGCGTATTATAACTTAGGACAATTCTAAGATAATAATTTTTTTTCTTCAATACTAATGCTAAACCATGTCATTTCCTCATATCCATCCCAAAATATTCATACATCTATCTCGAAAGAGAATCATTATATATATCAAATGCGGAAGCTAGAATTGAACCTCAACTTAAACATTAACCATAAATAAGATTATACATCATCATTTCTCAAATTATTCAGAATTCAAAGTAACAGAACTTAAATACATGAGCTCCACAACATACATTCAATTCATCATGCACTTTGCTAAGTGCCATTTCATGCCTCATTCATCCTCGTTTCTACTACAATTTTCATTTGAAATGTTTAAAATATTTCAGGGGCAAAGCTCAAGTTAGATGATGAATCATCTAGTAAGGGTACGACATTTAATGCACATGTATGAATGCAATGTACATATCATCATTACTTTTATGTTTGGGTCAACCACACCCATCTGTTGCCTGCCATTTTTACAGTCTCGTTGTTAGACTGAAGTGTATGAGTGCACTCTTAGCAAAGCAACAGCGTCACTCCCTAATCCCAAACCCATGCAATGTATGACCGTGAATCTCATCGTGCTTATATGCATATTTCATCATTGGAAAATATAAATGCACTATTCTTGATGCATAACATACCAAGATATGACAACATGATAACAAAATGCTTTCATGAAACTAGATTTCTGAGTTGAACCACTTACCTTCTCAACCTTATCGGTCTACCTCAATATTTGCACCTTACCTCGAAATACGTGCATCGTCTCGATTTACGTGCCAATCTCAAAATTCGGATAAGTTGCTACAACTTAAGCCTCAAAGCACCCTAATCATCATATTTATTTAAATAAGTATTAAAACCTATTTTTTCATAATTTCTTGCATTCTCTTTATTTTTCTCTTTATTTCTTCCTATTTTTCCTTAATAAATCCAAACTAAATATTTCTCAAATATTTCACTATAACAATTCATAAAATAACTTTCCTGATTTTCTAAAATTTTTTAGGGAATTTTACTCACCTTAACTTAACCTATCAGGCTTTCTCGGTATGTGTGTCCTGACCTCGAAACGCGTGCAATCCTCAATTCTCGCATAACACCTCGATTTTCATGCACCTCTCGATTCTCATGCACCACCATAATTTTTGTGCAACACTTCAATTTTCGCGCATTGTCTCGATTTTCATGCCTGATCTCGAAACGCGTGCTTGAACAATTTTGCTCTCCAAAATCTCTAGAATATTAATAAATTTCTATTTCCTATTTTCTATAATTTTCTAGCATTTTCTCAAATTTTTTCTATTTTCTTTTTCTTTTTCTTTTTTCTTTTTTTTCTTCTTCTTCTTCCTTCTTCTTCTTCCTCCTTCCTATCTGTATCTTCCTCTGCCCGACCTGTGGATGCGAACAGCCACTGCCCACTAATTGCGGCTCCATCTGTCGACCCCTACTGCCATTACCGACCACCGCCGACCTTTCCCGACCTCGGCGGTCCCCTCACGACTGCCGCCACCTGCCCACTTCACCACTTGCAGCAGTTGTACGCTACCATGGCCGCGTCTGGTTGCTGCAATAGCAACTTCGCGGCTGCCATGGCCGCGTCTCTAGCCATCTCCGACACTTTTAAGCGTCATCGGGAGCCATCGTCACCCCCTTCACGTGTGCCCTCGCTGCTGCTTTGCTTCGCTCGAGCTGCCATCACCGCCGCGACCAGCCTTCGGCCTGCCACCATCAGCCAGCCCTTGGCCGACCACATCTCCTCCTCCATTTCTCTCTTTCCCTTCTCTCTATTCTCATTCTCCCTTCTCAACTCCCTCGGCCATCTGCTTCCAGTTTTCTTCATTTTCCATTTTTTCTCATCATCATCATCTTCATCTTCTTATAGGCGACCCACCGACTTAGCCACCATTCTTTCTCTTAACATTTCTTCCAAATTCTGTATCATTCTCTCATCCCAATGCCCTCAACTAGTGCAAAGTTTGTCCCTTAATTGCTATAAATTTCCCCTCATCATGCGTATACATATGTACATTATATATATCTCACGCATTTAATCCCCATAGTTCATCTTTATTACCCTTAAAAATTTCGTAAATTGCTAATACACCCTCTAACGTCCAATAAATTTGCATTACGATACTGAAAATGCAAAATTAATAATTCATAGCTTACTCGATAAGGAAGATTTTACCCTAGTGTCCTCACCGGGCTATTGATTCATCCCGAAACCACCTCAGAGTTGATCGTTACGAAAAAAATAGAGCCCCTTTAGGGTTCTGTTGACTTCTCGAAAGTCCTCTACGATGATTCGATTTTTCAGCCTGAATCGAAGTTGTATTTTAACTGTATCGAAAATCGTTTCAATTATGTTTTCTTTTAATACCATAAATCCTATCTCGGGATGCTCGTCGAGACCATATCTATTTTCTTAAAAAATTACACTTCGGGGTATTCCCTGCAATCAATTCGGCACTTATAACTGTAAGAAATTACACTTAAATCCTTAATCTTTTGATAATTTTACCTATGGTCCACGTTAAAATTACTCTTGAACCCTTTAAAAATTTGGGATATTACACATTGGCTACTTCATGAAGACTCTCCTAGGGGTTATGCCTAGAGCCGGCTCTGGGCTAGGGCTACTAGGGCTAGAGCTTAGAGCCCACAACTGAGGGGGGCCCAAAATTTTTTTTAAGCCTATGTATATATGTGTATAAAAAATTAACAAAAAAATTTGTCGTATGTACCCTGTTAAAAGAAGATTTCATTGTTATTTTTATTTTATAGGTACATGTGATGATTGTTTTTACTTCGATTAATTGTGGAGGGGTGTCAACGGTTCGGATTGGTCCGGTTCTATAAAATTCTGTAACCGAACCATTTTTAACGGTTTCAAGAAAATAAGAACCGTACTGAACCATTACATATATAAAACCAAACCATGACCAATCTGTCACACCGGACCAGTTTCGATTCGGTTTTGATTCTATCCAATTAACATTTAGCTTCTAAACATTTTTGCAAAATATGAAATTACAAACAAATTTATTAATTAAAATAAACCCATAACTTCATTAATGCTTCAAGTCTTGAAGTAAAAGTAGAATAAAATAATTCATAGACTATCTCATCAAATGAGATTATATCGATAATTTAGTATAGCAATAACGCATAAAAACCTAGAAATAAAAGAGTTCATGAATCTCACTAGTTTCCTAAGAAGTGATACTATTTATGCATATGTGTATATATATATATACCCAAAAAATTATAATATATATATAAGTATAATATCGATTCCAGTTCGGTTCGAATCACGATTTGAAAAAAAAAAAAACTAGTAACCAAACTAAATATATCCGTTCTTAATTTTTTAGAGCCAAAACCTAATCATTGAACCATAAAACCAATCCAAAAGACACCATTCGGTCCGATTTGGTTCGGTTAACCGATTTTCGGATATTTTTTGACACCCCTAGATGAAAGGAAAATCGATCAAATCAAGAAATGCTTACGAAGATTCGGGATGAAGCATGTAAACTCAAATATGTAGTTTTTATTTTTTAATGCAATGTTTACAATGCATGGTACTCTTTTTCCTTTGTTTGGGGTTTTATCCCATTGGATTTTCCTCAAATAAGGTTTCAATGAGGCACCAAATTATTCTTCCTTATCTTTTGTAAATTCTTATAATTTTAATAAAATTAATAACTTTTATTTTTTTATTTAATTTATATAAAGGGGCACACTTGAGAAAATTTGCCCTGGACCTTAGAAAACTCAGGACCAGATCTGACTATGCCATAATAAGTTGAGTTGAATAGAGTTTCAACAAGTTTTGAACTCTTCACATGCATCAAGCGTTACAAAGATAAAGAGGGTTGGGTTTATTTAAGTATAAAGTTTCAAACCAAATTTATTATCATTATAATATAAAACTCAATTTTGTTTCACTTGATTGACTTGCATCTATATTTCTATTTTAAGATTAGTTCCATAAGCAATAGGAGGAAAGACTCATTATATGCATCTACAGATGACAGTTTTCATGGTCAGTTGTCAGCTACCTCTAACAACAACCTTTGTATGGATATGGTTTGAGGAAAGAGTAAGAAGGGACACATATTTGGGCCAGGGACACCCTATCCTAATTATATTACTTCTTCATCTAGTATAGTTGTGTCTTAATCTAATCTTGACAATATGCGCTAGACGATATTTATCCTGACCACCAAGATGCATAACCAACAAAAGATGATACGCACCCTCTTCCAGCACTTGGGGATCACGCAAATGCCCTTTGCCTATCCCTCACTAGCTCCGACCCCTCTAAAGGTTCCACCTCAACCCGTCGCTACAGCTAATCTAGCCACTTATAGTCATCATAACCCAACAATTGACACCCATAAGTAAGATAGATAGAGTTTTATAAGCCTTGATGTTATGACATTTCTATGTAATTTGTTAGTTATTTGTTTATGAAATTTGCTAGTTATTTGTTTCCGTGCATTTTGAGGATTTTGAATGACTCTTTTACATATCCAATTTTTTTTATATTTGGAAGAATTTTTTAATTCTTTGTTTATAAAATTTTAGTGTGATTGTTGTTGAAATTGTGGATATTATATGTTAATTTGTGAAATTTGAGTTATTTTTGGATTTGTCCACATTTCTTCTTTTAGAAATGATTTTTTTTTCCATCTTTAACAACTATTTCAAATTTTTTTTAAAAAAAATCCATCTCTAAAGACAATTTTTTTGTTTCTAAAGTCCATACTAGTCTTTAGAGACAAATTTTCTTCTGTTTCTAAATCTTGAATTGCCCTTTAGAGATGAATTTTTTTTCGTCCCTAAATGAAAAATGATCTAAATACAGATAAAAATTATGATAAATTGAAAACCAATTATAAGAAAGATTTAAAGACAAATTATTATAAGTCAAAAATAAAATAATTTTCATTGCTAACTACCGACGAAATTGAAAATCCATCTCTAACGTGTTAGCGATGACCTTTTATGAGACAGGCCATTTTTCGTCTGTAATTCCGTTTCTGATTGTTTAGAGACAAAATTTTGTAGGTTTTTCCATCTCTAAGTTTTTTTTTTTTGTGGTGGCGGGCTGTCTTGTAAGTGTAAAAGTGGAATAGTTGTTGTAAACTATAAAATATGTTTATAAAAAAAATACATATAACTCTTATATTATTTAAAATGTGATTTGAACCAAACCAAACTACATTTTTATGGTTTGGTTTCACCAATAAAATGATTTGGTTTAATTTGATTTAGTTTGGTTCGTAATTTCTTCAATCCTTGACATACCATCTTATTATGAGATGATTATTTTAAACCAGATCATCCACACCCCTATTCATAACTTGTGAACAAAGTTTGTTTTAAATATAAAGTACCTTAAGCTCAGCTAACTTTGAATTGCCAGGCTCTCTTTTCGTTCTCAATTACGTAGCCCCATATGAATTTAGATTATGCACGTGTCATGTGTGGATATGTATCTGAGTTGGAGAAATCATGAGTTTTGTTCCTATTTATTTGTGCTGTCCTCACCATTTTGTGAGGGAAGGTTTGAAGGGTGATTCGTAAGACACCCAACCAACCTTATACCATCTTGGTCAAAACTTAAGGGCTTCTTCTTTTTATTATTTTTAAAATTTTAAAATAATAAAAATATATTTACTTTCATATTTTTAAAAATAAAGAAAAATTTTGTAAAGAAACTCAAAATAATAAAAAATTATTTTGACTATTTTTATCATAAATACATTTAAAATTTTTAAAATGAGAAAAACGCTACGAACAAAAAAAATGTGTTTTCAACAATCTCAAAGTAGGTACTCAAAACATAAAATTAAAAATAAATTCAAAAACTCAAAAGTCAAAATTAAAATACGAAGAGAACAACTCCTAAAATATACAATCATGCTAAAGGTTGCTAGCGTAGGATCAATTCTTGGAGAAAATAATTCATTTTGTTGGTGGTTCTTAGTAAGTGTTAGTGGACGCAATCTCAAACCTTAACTACTTGGACATATATCTCGATTTATTTCCCTCGTAATGACCCAGAGGTAGGTTCGTGAGGGGCGTGAATAATGGCACGTAATTAAAAAAAAAAAAAAGAAGAAAGAAGGAGGTAGTTGGGAATGCTAGCTTTGGTTATGTTAATAGAGGAGGGAGACAAATAGCAGGAAAGAAAGACCAAAGGGAGAAAGAGAATGAGATAAGGAGTGGCTGGCAGAAAGACAAAGGATGCCAACAAAAATGAAAAAAAAAAAAGTAGTTTAATGGTGTTATAATTGTGATTTGAAATTTAAATTTATTTATATTTGGGTCTCTTATTTTAATAGTGATTATGATTTTGAATTTGACTATAATTAAAATATTATTAAATTTGATTTAAATAAAATTTATCTCATCTGAAAAAATATTCTCATAAATTATCTTCTAATTAGGATATGATTTTATATTACATTTATAGTTGATTTTAAATCTATAAATAGATATTCAATACTCTAAAATTAGTTACAGTTATATCATTTTTGTATTAGTAATTATTTGCTTAGTGATATTTTATTATTTATTTTTCTTAATTTAAATTTTTTACGTAAAATTCTATATTCATGTATCTAATTAATAATTTGATCTTGATTTGTATTCAATCCAAATACATAACAAATGAAATTTTGGGTAACTTCAATAATCTAATCATTGTTATTTAATGGTATATAAGCTAAGCTCTTTTAATTTTTTAAATTTAGTGATAATGTGATATTATTTTTTATGTGCCCAATAAAGTAGACTAAAATTCAAGACAAATCTTAAAAAAAAAAAAAAAATTGAAGGAGAACGCTGGGAAGACTTTAAAGTACTCTTTTGACCCTCCCATGAGTCTCTTCTGAATACTCCGGAGACACCTTTCTAAGAACCTCCCTCAAGTACTAGGGATATAATTTCCAAGAGATTCTTTAAATTATGGTGAGTCAAAAATATGCCAATTCATTTCCTAAGTACAACAACAACATATCCAGCCGTTATCCCACTATGTGAGGTTGGCTACATGAATTCTAGATTTCTATGTGGGTTACATCCCAACAGATAGTTTGTATAGAATTCATATTTGGATTCGACTAGGTTTTACGCTGGCTGTCGGCTACCTAACGCAACCCTCCTCCTTTATCCGGGCTTGGGACCGACAGTGGATAATATCCCCTGGCGGAGTAATGATAAAATGAAGTTTGAACACCATCTTCACATGAAAAAATTTCATGAGATGGCGGAGAAATTCATTTCCTAAGTCTTTGCTTAAAATTTAGAACAAAATATCTCAAAAGATAAGGATGATCTTTCATCTATAACATTCAAATCTCTACAAATAAAAAACGATTCTTTTAATTGAAGTACCTTAGAACTCTATTGATATTACACTTTTATTGCTAAAACAACATATTCTTATGATAGAACTGATTTAAACATTAAAAAGCTTTTACAAAGGACAACTCGTGTCTTTTAAAGGTTTTCTATTTTATAGATTTCTCGAAGACTAAAAACTAAAGATAAATACTTCTCTTAATTACAAATTTGTCATTGTAATCTTCACAATAATAATTTTAAAATTAAATAAAATTTATAATTACACCTTGCCTAAAGGCTGATTAATTTATTTTACTAAAAAATAGTTCCACGACAATCAAATCATGGCAAATGAACGGCTGGTTGGTCAACTATTGAGGGCGGAAACTACTCGATGGAAACTAGGGGCGTTGTTAACCGTTAATTGCGGTCCTTGGAATTTTAATGTTTTATATAAGTACGTAATTCAACCTATTTAACTTTAAACATCACGTATTACATGATAAGTATAGAAGATATGTTTATTTATAAATAAAGATAAATTATTGTAGCCAGTTTTGTCCAAGTGGAGTTAGACCTTTGATTATTATAGTTAATTATTATAAAAGATATGTTTATTCATAATTTAAAAAGTTTTTAAAAGACTGTAGATTTAGAACTCGAGATCACTATATGGGAAAAGTCTTCAGGGTCTTTCTCTTTAGACTTTTTTTATTATTTGTCTTGAGTTTAGATCTAATTTCTTGAACATAATAGAAACAAATTTTAAAATTTAAAATATATATATAAGCAAAAAAAAAAATTAAAGTTGAAAGGATAAAATTGAACTGCCCCCAACAAATAAAATCGCAGTGCCATTACCTTTTTAATGTGCATTATTAGTGGTGTGGTCAGTGGCCATGTCAATAAATTACATCGCCGACGCACGGCCAATGCTTGCTTGTCACACTTACATTTGGTTGACAATACGATCGAAGACAACAAATAAGATTGCTTCCGAGGGCCATTTTAAGGCCAAAAATTGTGCCCAGCGCAAATGAGTAGATGTGTGATGGGCCAATGTTGAGTGTGGAAAACCCACACTAACTTCCTTATATTGGAGAAAGACAAAACACTACTCGAATGTTGACACCGAGCCAAAGAAGAGCCCTCTCGCTCTGTGTCCCAAGTCCAGTGCTCTGTAACGAACAGCCTAATCCCTGCGGTCGGTGGTCTGGTTGGGGGGTGGTTGATTTAGACTTAGATTCTAGATTATAGATATAGAGATGGACGATCCAAACTTTAAAAACTCGGGTGCCATTCGTGTAGACACGTGTACGCATATTCATTTGTTGTTGGTGCGTGCAGCGGAGGGGACCAGACTGACTGGAGGAGCCGCGCAATGAAACCAGGGGGCGCAATTAAAACTGAATACTCTCAAAGAGAGAGTCTATCCGCTTGCAGGCCCATCATTCGCCATCACCCAAAAGATCGCCTACGTGTCGCCTATTTACGCGCTCCTTCACACCTTCCTCTACACGTTGCCTCTCTCTCTCTCTCTCACTCTCTCTCTGCCTCCACCACATGTGACTTTTCTTCCACAATCTACTCCGATTGCATTTTGAAACAAACCAACCAACCAACCCCACCTATCTATCTATCTATACTTTCTATTTCCGTTTCTTCTTATTATTATTCTTCAAAAATATTTCATTAAATGAACTTGTGTTTGTGTCGTGAACGTGACAGAGGCGATAATATTAAGATAGATATATATTTTAAAGATTGAAAATACTTTTTATGTTGTATATATTGGTTATAATTAAGAATAAAAAAGAAATTATTATAACTAAATATAATTAAAAATCAAACATTTTAATGTTTTAATAAAAAATAAGATACATAAAAACTTGTAAATGACGTGTCTTCTATAAATAAATACCATTTTACTAATTCAGACTGGCTGACTTTTGTCAGGCGATGGACAGACGATGGGATAACCTCTGGCTTTGGTTGGTTCCCGCTGCCCAACATCTCTTCAATCTTCATTATCTAATTTATGCCCTTAATTCTTGGCTAACCCATTTTAACGTGTGAATTAAACAAAAACTATTGACCATTTTGAATAAGAAGATAAAACAAAATTAGAGACCAATGTTGAAAATCAAATCAAATCAAAGGAAATGGTGCTATTTATTGGGTCTTGTTTGAGAATTATTATTATTTTTTTTAAAAAAAATAACATTTTAGGATCATTGTTGAAATCGAAGTACCTGCCAAACAGGGTCCAATCAAAGTAGCCTTGGTGTGGTGTATATAGGTCATGTATCGCGGATATTTAACTTCAAAAAGACAGAAAGATAAGGTTGTTTAATTATCCAATTTGCAATATTAAACGCGTCCGTGGATGAGGATAAGGCCTTCGTCCTTCTCACCCTACTCTCTCTCCCTCCCTCCCTCTCTCCACTTTCTCTTTCTATATCCACCATGTCTATCTGCTATAATTTCCTGCTATATACCCTCCCATCGATTCTTGTATTCTTGACGATTTCGTCTTCCTGTTAACGTTTTCTGGAACAACGCCATGTCGATCGCCTTGGATAGCAGTTCCAGTAATCGAATCGAACGGTCAGGCTTGCGCCACGGCATGTCCTGCGGATCGGAGTACGACTCGCCCGATTCCGGCAGGCCGGTCAACGTTATGTTTTCCGGAGATCTCCGATTGCCGGCGGCGAAAGACGTGGAGGACGAGGTGGATGATTCGAGTAGCTCGTCGTCGATCGGAGTGGACAGTGATTTGTCGGATGGGGATGACAACTCCGGCGAGGGTGAGGTTCAGAGCTCGCATAAGGGAACATTAGATAATTTGGACGATCTGGAGGAGGTTTTGCCCATGAAGTATGTATCATTTACAGTTTCTCTTTTGAGGGTTTATTTCGTTTGATTAATTATGATGCTTCTGTATTTGCTACGAAACGTGTTTTAATTGCTTGTGATTCCTTATTTTTTCGCCTAGTAGTGTACTTTCTGTTGCTGGGATCTTTGTTTTGATGATCTATTTGACGGTATAGGCAAATTTTGACTACTTGGGGTTTAGTAAATTGTGAGGAAATCTCTTTATGATGGCATCAGAAGGTAAGTTTTAGGAGAAAAACTTAACGAGGGTTTAAAAGAGCAGCAAAGTTTCTCGTATATCTGTTCTTTTGGACCGTATAGTAGTGGAGAAAGGCTTTGAAATAGGAAATAACTTGGGGGCTGTTTAGTTGTGGAAATTGTTTTCCAGTTTTCTGTCTCCAATTTTCTATAAAATCTCATGTTTTAATTTTTTATAAAAAATTTGAAAAACGCGTTCAGATGTTTGTTCCTTTGGCTAGTAAAATGGATTCAAAGTTAAAAGTTCAGAAAACTAATTTTCAATCTAAAAAATTGGAACATATGTTCACAAAAGAGAGCAAAAGTTTTATTTTTCTCTGTTTTGTGTAACTTTGTGTTATAGAAGGAGATGGAGATGATTTTAGAAAAGTTTTATGGAGAACTGCGTTTTCTGAATCTTCAAATCGGAGTTTGCCAAATTCAGTTCAATTTTGTAGAACTGTGTTCTTCAAATCTCCATTTTCTGTTTGGAAAATTTTTATATTTGAACAAGTTCTCTAATTTTCTATTTTATACGAAGTAATTTTCCAGAAAACTATGGTGGTTTTCCACAACTAACATCTCCTCGATCTCCCCATTTTTTGTTATTTTGGGTTTGTGTCTAACGTGCTATTTATCCCTGGCTAAAACACCAGAATTACTTGCTAATCAAATTTTGGTGATTCAGGAAAGGCCAAAAGAGCATGAGAGTCTGGCAATGCATCCAGATGGTCTCAGGTGTAGACTTGGGTGGTGGTATTGATTGAATTTTTATTGTCCAATTATCACTTGATGATTTCCTTTCAAGTTTAAGTATGGCCTAATGAGTTCACCTGTTGGGCTTGTTAGGGGGGATTCTTCACTATTGGAAAAGATATTTGAGGGAAACTAAGAAAGCAGAGAAGTAGGTGAAGTTTTAAATTCTGTCGCCCTTGTTTGTTTGTTTTTGGTTTTTTGTGTTTTCTTTCTCTTTTCTTGTTTTTCATTCTCTTTTTGTTAATGGTAACAAAAAAATGTTTTCTCAATGACCAAAGAGATGGTATGGTTTTAACTTGAGCAAATGAAAGTCCGAATCAGTTACCTGTAATTCCTATCTTGCTGTCTAATGTTCTCTGGTGCCAATAATCTGTAAAACTAGTAATATTTAGCATCAAATATTGTATCAATCTTCCGTAATATTTCTTTCTCCTTTCTTTTACCCCCTCCCCCCACCGCCCTCCCTCCCTCTCTCTCTCACTCATTGATTGACAATAGGTTTGAATTGTGGACTCCATGTTAGCTTTTGGCTATGGTAAGGTCTGGTATTTGTGTAGGAAAAAAAGAAGGCGAGGAGAGGAGGAATATGGAAAAGAAAGTGAAGGGCTTTGGGGTAGATATGCCTGTTTAGTTTGGGTTGAAAATAAAAAAATAAAAATTTTGTCAAGGTGGTCATGTTTGGTTTATTTTCTGTAAAAAATTGTACTCGTATGATTATTATAATTTTTCTTTCCCGCAACAAATCTTCATTCCAAGCATATTATGAGTGTGAGAACTATTTGACTGCGGTCTTACTGTTTCACTTCCCTGTTTGAATGTTTTGCATGTATGCTATTTTATTGCACGTAAAGGGCATTTCCATATGAAAGTCCATATTTGAAAGGTGTCAAACTACTGCGATGGCAAGAGCTATCTCCTCTCAGTGTCTAGTAAATACATGAGAATCCACCTCTGACTCCCCCACATAAATTGATCACAGAAAGTTAAACTGGAACTGGGTTCTGTGTGGCTACATGCTTCAATCAGGATGAAACACCAAAGTGTGTGGCAAGTTTCCTTTTGTTCAACTTTTTATGGACCTAGTTAAGATTTGTGAATAAGTAATAGAATTTGGGAACATATATGTATACACTGGTGTACCAACTTTTCTAGGTATATTCACTAGTTTCTTCATCCACAAAACTTTAGTAAATAGTTAGGATTTGGGCTGAATTATATGAAGATATTTTTGTTACTGAAACTATTAGGGTGAACCTTACAGAAGATGTGGTAATGGATTGAGAATGATTGGTTGGTTAGCATCTTTTGCTGGCTCCACCTAATGTGATTTAAGGCTTAGTGTGAAGAACTAGGTCGAACCTGATTAAGCACTTCTGTCCAACAAATGGATTATTAGGAGTATCTTTTTAGTAACTAAAAATTAAGAAACATATATATCCAATGTCTAGTTGATTTAGACGTGCTGTATATGGCTTTGTCTTTTCTGTTAGTTATTTTTGTTTCATCTATATGAATTTCTCATATTATGTGGCGGATGTGTTCAGGAGGGGTATATCCAGTTTCTACAGCGGCAAATCAAAATCTTTTACAAGTCTAACTGATGCCACTTCCTGTTCAACCATTAAAGAAATTGTAAAGCCTGAAAACCCTTACAGCAGGAAGCGCAGGAACTTGCTAGCTTACAGTACTCTCTGGGACAAGAATCGCAGTTACCCACCAAGAAGCAACAGTGGCGGCATATCAAAGAAACCTTTCCACTCCAGTAGAAGTACTTTGGCTCTGGCAATGACTATGAGCAGCTATGAAAGCAATAACAACAGTGAAAGCTCCGGCTCAAACTCGTCATCGCCCACCCTATCTCGACCTCCCCTCTACCCAGAGAGTAGACGATCACCCAATAACGAGCCATCATTGTCGTCCTCTGAGCAAAATTTCTCTCCGTGGAGGTCTTTCTCTCTATCTGATCTGCAGTGTGCTACTACTGTTACCCCTAGTGTCAATGGCCTAGTACACAGTAATGGACAGAAGGGCAGGCCACTGTGAAGTATCTAAAATCTGTTAGGCTTGAACTATGAATGTAAAGTTAGGAAGATAGTTATGACATTGGGTATTCTCTTCTCCTGGTTTCAACTTGTGGTTGAGTTGATTGTACTACTAGTCCAATCATATGATTGCGCTGGGTTTTCAAATATGACGGAAACTGCATGTTTTTGGAGGACAAGCATTGAAGCATTCCCCATCCGGCTTTCTCACTTGTGCTTGCCTTCAAGTGGGCTCAACTATTTCCCTTTCTCTGACGATGATAAAACTCTTTGTGAGTGTCCGAAACAAGTTCTATCAGTGAAGCGCAATCTCTCGTGACCATTTCACTAGACAATTTTGTACTTCTCCCATAGATCGTGTAATCTAATCTCCCCCATAATTTTGCAGTTCATTCCCTATTTTTGCTTTCAAATTTCATCTTTCTTAGTTTTTAATTTTAGCTTGTCTGAAATTATTGTAGTTGCATTGCTTGAAATTTTGTTTCCTCCCTTGTTTGCACGTCTCTCTATGCTTTCGTTATATCACTGAAGTTGAAAAACTAAAGAAATGAAATCCATAGCATTGAAACAAGAGAGAGAGTACATGCAATTGTCATTTTCCTCAGAATCCCGAAAAAACAAAAAACAAATACACAAAGCAGAGAAGAAACAAACCAAGACTGGTTCCTAGAGTTGGATGGCTTGATTGGATGGTCGGTTGGCAGGTTGGGGATGAGAAGGTGTGGAGGGAGGATGACCGACTATCTAAGACAGTTTTGTTGAAGTACTTATTGATTGAATAGAATGATTGGTGGGCTATGGTATGGTGGTCGTGTTGTGTGACGTGGTTTTGAAGATGGGTTTAGAGGACAGCAAGCCTTTCGTTAAGTTTTTCAAGTTTTTGATATAATAATCACCCAAATAATTGTGGAGTAATCTTATCAAACTAGGAAAAGCCCTTTTACTTAATTCCAGAATTTTACCCCAAGGATCGTGACAGAGTCCAAAATCGTAGGCAGTGATGGTTGCAATGTGGAAAACCAATCATGAAAAAAGAACGTTGAACTCTTACACAAGCGCAAGATAAGAAAGAGACAATGAAAATATTTGGGTGATATAGAAACTTAGATGCCCGTGACTTGTGTTTTCGAAGAAACATGGGTGTATTATTATTATGACATCAAATGAGAATGGACCATGTTATTTGTATTAACAGAATGATAGGTTTGATGATCGAATCGAACTTCATCACCTGGGCTTCATTCAGAGACTGCAATGGTTAAGTGACGAGATGGTGCAACGGTAATCGACACGAGGTGCTACGGCAAGACAATGATAAGATGTAGGAGTAATCGTGTGAGACGTTACAGCGAGGCGACGATATAATGCAACGAAAGTCGCGCAAGATAGTATAAAGGTGACAATACGTAATTAAAATATTTTCACTAGTTAGTTAGAATTGGAGTGAGCTGAGCTTTAATGGTACAAGTAAAGAATTTGCGATGTACAATTTTGAGGTTCAGTTATGAGTGAAAAAGAATTTTGAGAACATAATTATTTTGAGGAGGGTTGGATGTAATATTTTAAATTTTATATAGAATTTTGAGAGAATTTAATTTAATGGAAATTAATTTTTGAAAAATTATATTTCAGAGAAAATACAAAAATTGAGCCTGAAACAATTTAATTAATAATTTGGAGCATTAGAGTGAATTATTAAAGTGTCGAGTCTAGGAGATTAATTTGGAAAGGGTGCAAGTGAAATTTCAGGAAAATACCTAAGGTTGGACAGATTTGGTAGCTTAGGTGGTCTAATTTGGGCTCAATAAACCCGTTATTGAGATTTCTCAGATGGGTTGGAGGCGAACCGATAGGTCTTGATTTTGTTCGGAGTAGTTAAGATGATTGTTAAGATATTTGTGTTTAAAATTAGAATGAATTATCGTGATGAACAAGTTAAGTATCAAACTTTAAACTTAAATAAAATTCAAACCAGATTGGATTAAGTCAAACCAAAGGAAGGGTATCAAAGTAGAGTTGGCAAAGATTATAACAAAATATGTTGGGTTTGCATTGATCGATGGCTAACAGATGGAAATTAAGAAATTGGCTCCAAAGTAAGCGGAAAAAATCTGTTCATGAATACAAGGACTAGTTTGGGTTAGCCACTTTGAACTTGATTTCAGCTCAGACGGCTTCAAATTTGATCGAACTAGTTTATGGGCCTTGTAAAGGTTACGGAGGAGACTCAACTGATCATGTTTCTGATACAAATTAACGGGCACCGGTGTGGGAGTGTGGGACTGATCCGTGTCGTGCTTTCTGGTTGACTTGAGGGTGGCTTGGTGGTGGCTTATGATGGAGTTGTGGTGATGTGATTGAACGAGTGGCGGCGGTATAAAGGCTGATCACCTCTTTGCGGTTGAAGGCACCAAAGAATGCAGCGACAGAGAGAGATAGAGAGAGGAGAGTGTAGAGAGATTGATAACAGATAAGAGGAGGAAAAATGTCAAAAAGGGCTCACCAACGAAGAAGTAGTCGCCGGCGGTGAACAGCAGCGAGCCACGGTGACGCAATGAAGGAGGAAGGAGGGGAGGAGGACAAGACAGATGGAGAAAAAGAGGAAGAAAAGCGACAAGTTGTAAGCAGCGACGAAAAAGGGCTGAAGGGATATGAATATATATATATATACATAATATAACATATATATACATAAATTTTCAGAATTATCATAAATTATTTTCTTGCTAGATAGAAGTTAACTAGTAATACTAAGAATAAAAGAGAAAAAATATGTAGAATAACCTAATTTGCATCAAGTTATATTCGTCTTGTTAAATTTTTATATTTAAATTCAACGTTATTAAGTTTGTTTTCGAAAATAATCTCATCTTCTTCTTTTCTTTCTCCCGCTCTTGATATGTCTCCAAACTCATCGCTATAACTTGGCGAGGTTCTAAACGCTAGAATCATTGTTGATTTCTTAGCTTTTATGCTTTTTTTATTCTTTGTTTTGTTATTTTTTATTTTAATTAAATGTAACTTAATTAGAGTTTAATATAGTAGTTAGTTTAGTTTAACTTTATTAAAGTTATAAGGGCTATTAGCATCAAAAAATCAAACATTTTCAATTTTGGTAATTTTATCCAATGTTTTTAATTTTTGCAAGAAGAACCCAATTTATGAAATTAGTTGTTATTTTAGCCAATGCTAAAATCAATTTTGACTGACATGTGACTTTGCTCAGGTGGCATGCGACTTGACATTTAATTTATTTTTAATTTTTTTCTTTATTTTTTGAAAAAAAATACTCTCTCTAACATACACACCAACATACACACACACACGTAGAGCAACATATATATATATATACACACACATTAATATATATATACACATAGGAAAAGCTTGATCAGAAAAGTCTGATCGGAAAAGTCCGATCGCAAAAGTCCGATCGGAGAAGTCTGATAATGAATGCTGGAAAGGTCCGATTGGAAAAGTCCGATCAGAAAAGTCCGATCGAAAAAGTTTGATAATGAAGGTTGGAAAAGTCTAATTGGGAAAGCCCGATCGGAAAAAACCGATTGAAGAAGTCTGATAATGAAGGCTGGAAAAGTCTGATTGAAAAAGCCCGATGGGAAAAGCTCGATAATGAAGGCTAGAAAAGTCTGATTGGAAAAGCCTGATCGAAAAAGCCCGATAATGAAGGCTGGAAAAGTCTGATTGGAAAAGCCCGATTGAAGAAGTTTGATAATAAAGGCTGAAAAAGTCTGATTGGAAAAGCCTAATCGAAAAAAGCCCAATTGAAAAAGTCCGATCGGAAAAGCTCGATCGGAAAAGTCTGATAGGAGAAGTCTGATAATGAAGGTTGAAAAAGTTCGATTGAAAAAGTCTAATTGGAAAAATCCGATAATAAAGGCTGTAGAAATCCGATTAGAGAAGTTCAATCGGAGAATTCCGATCGGATTTCTCTGATGAAGGCCATCGATCTTCATTATCAATCTTTCTCTTTCACCCTCTCTCTCCCTCCCGCTAGCGCCGCCGTCACTCCTTACCATTGCTCAATCAGCCATCTGCCGCCCTCCCCATCATCAGCCACTATATATATATTGTTGTGTGTATATATATATGTTGTTGTGTGTGTATATGTTTATATATATAAATGTTGTTGTGTGTAAATATTTCTGTATGTATCTATATATATATATATATGTTGCTGTGTGTGTATATAAATATATGTTGCTGTATATATATATATATGTTGTTGTGTGTGTATATATGTGCTGAGAAAAGAAGAGAGAGAATTTTTTTTAGAAAATGATGAAAAAAATTAAAGAATAAATTAAATGTTAAGTGGGATGCCACCTGATCAAAGCTACACGTCCGTCAAAATTGATTTCAACATTGGCTGAAATTGTAACTAATTTTAGAAATTGGACTCTTGTTGTCAAAATTGAAAGCATTGAATAAAATTGTCAAAAAAAAAAAATGTTTGACTTTTTAGTACTAATAGCCCAATTTATAAAAGAAAGTTGCATTGTTTGAATCAAAATTAACGATGTTAACTCTTAAAACTAATAAAGGGGTTCTACACAAAAAAGATTGAAAGCACAAAGACTTTCAGGCCAATTTTAAAATACAAGACTTGTCATTAAAATTGCATCAAACTATAACGGATGCGTACAAAATTTACCCTTTTATGTTTTAAATGGATCTTTCACTTAAATATAATAAAAAATATATATTTATTTTTTGATTAAATAATAAATGACTATTAAATAACAAATAATCTTTATGTAAATAATGACTGCATCTCCCATCAAGATTTAACTATATTGGATGTTTTGTTTAAATATAACTAGCGGTCTGGTCCATGTGTGCAAGTTAAAAAAAAAAAAGAAAGAAAGAAGAGATTCAAAATAAAGATTTATTGAATGATGCTTGGTGGTCATAGTTTGTTTAGTTTTTATTTTTTTAAGCCAAATTTAAATGAATATGATTTTTCGTATTATGATAAAATTATTTTTAAATTTATTCTAATTAAGAGGTCTTAAATTCAAATCATGTTGAGAAAGTGAAAATTTGTTTTTTTAAGCATATATATATATAAAGAGGGAGAGGGTATTTTAAAAAATCACTTTATTAACCTAGTTTCAAACACCAAAATGAGGTTTTTGTTTATATAATATAGAGTGGATAAGGATAATATATTTTAATTAAGAGTAAATTCCATATTCTATTCCTAAAATTTGTCTATATTACATCAATTACTCTTATTTTTTTTTTAAAATAACATGAATTCCCTTTTGACTTAAAACCAACTCTACCAATGGTCCAATGACAAATCATTACCATCTTTTCTCTCTCCTTCCCTCTTTCTTTTTTTTTTTTCTCATGTCGTGTCATCTCATTCTTTCCTTGGCCGATCAAAAACCCAACTCATATCATCTCATCCCATTCTTTCCTTGGTTGATCAAAAACCCAAATAGAATCTGCCACCATTTGTTTTCTAGGCTCATCAATGAACCTTAGGTTTAGGTTCATTTTTGAAAAAGAACCTCGAAAATAAATCCATGGGTAATAAAAGTTAAAAGAGATTTGTGCTATTTTTTAAAATACTAAAGTGATCAATATAAGTTATGCAAATCTCAAAAGTGGTATGTGAAGTAATAAATTATCTTTATGTAAATAATGATCCCATCTCCCCTCTAGACTTAAGTATATTTTATGTTATAGATATATCTTTTACTTAAATATAATCGAGATTTAAATATATATTTTATATTTTAAATATATATTTTTATTTAAATGTATTTTATAATTTAGATGCAAGTCTTGTTTAAATATAACATGCAAAATATAATTTAATTAAATAATAAATTATATACTTTAGGTAAATAATGATCCCAATCTCCCATCGAAATTTAAATATATTTTGTAGAGGGTTAATTGGTGCTATGCACGAGTATATAAAAAATATAAAATCTTAAATGAAAACTCACTTCCAAGTGTCACTCAGTGGTTGTAATTTATTATTTATTTTTTAAAATAAATGTTAATTGATGATGAGTCTTTGTTTAATGGTAAAGTTTTTATTGTTCTTCTCTATAAAATATATCTCAAGAAAATTTAAAAAAAAACTTTAGTGTACTAAATCTAGTGTTTGCTTAAATAATAAATAAAAAATTATTTAAAAAATTACAATTCGCTGTGGGTTTGTACCAAACCGTAAATAGGAAAACAACATGAGAGTCACAAAGACTGATAAAATAGATTTAATCATGATAAGAATGTTGTTCAGTGTTACAATTGCAAGAAATATGGTCATGTAGCAAGGAATTGTGAAGTAATAGAATAAGCTAACTTCCATCAAGAGAAAGGTAATTGTCCACACGGCGGAGCCAGGATTTTGACTGCTGACAAACTTAAATATAAAAAATATAATTTTCAAGATAAGGCAATAATGATAATATTAAAATATAATTTTTTTTACAATTATTGTTTGTGGCTTTTCATATTTTGATAACGCTGTATAATGGCGTTATTATCAATTTTGTCAAATACATCATTTTTAACATACACAACTAAGTTATCATTCATCCATTGGTCTCTAATTCTACTATGCAATCGATTCTTCACGATATTTATCATAAAAAATACCCTTTCAACTGTAGCAATAGCAATTAAAAGAGTTAATGTCAAAGTCACAAGTTTATAAACTAATGGGTACATTTTTTTCAGCACAACCAACTCTTGTCCAAGTTCACCTAGTCCCCGTAATCTTTCAAACTCTTTGTTGGAGAGCATATCAAAAATATAAGTTTGAAGCTGATCATCAAGTGGCATGAGCTTGACTCTTGAAAAATTTTTAAGATAATACTCAGCAAGACGAATTAATTTTTCTTTGTCAAAAGCAAAAAATGAATCATTTGGTTATAAGCATGCTATACAAAGAAGTAACTCAGTACTAATATCAGAAAAACGGTCATTCAATTCTTGAAGTTACATATCAATGATAGCATAGAACAAGTCCACACGAAAGTGATGCAAATTTATCATTTCTTCAGTGTTACGCTGTAACATCCTAGAATTGTGAAGACAAATGGAAATTTTGAGGTTATTATTGAATATTTGGAGATTTAAGAAGAATATTTACTTATGTCGAAATAAGAAATTAAGGTAATTATTTTTATTTGGAGTATTTAAGGTATTTATGGAATTAATGAAGAATATTAAAGTTGGTATGTTTTTGGGATTAGGATAATTTATTTATAATTATTGAGGATTTGAGAAATTTCTTTAAAAGTTTTGGAGTATCTATGGGAAAAAAATAAATAAATAAAATAAAAGAATAAAATAAAATAAATTGGTAGATTTTTTGGGAATGTTCGAGGTATAAGTGTAATAAAGAAAAAATGAGATGTGGGGTGTATGTGTGGAATTGCGAAAGTTCTGGGCGCTGGTGTAATTTTAAGGAAATAGTTGAGAGCCACCTTAAATTTAATTGGGTGACTATTGAGGATAAAGGCGAGGCTGGATTAGGCGGTCAGGCATGCGTAGGAGGCTCTAGGAGGTCGCAGGATCAAACTGCGATCGTGCAAGGAAAATTGTTGGTTTTTGTAAACCAGCCAGTCTCCAAAACGGCGCCATTTTAGGCGCCAGACGGCACCCAGTGCGCAGCTACGCAAGCCGCATGCGTGCAGCCAGGCCCGGATGCGCGTGGTCGGGTGCCATGCAGGGCCATGCGTGGCCCTGTTGCGCACCACACAGCTGCGACGCCCATCCACGTGTCCAACCTTCCATTTGCCTCCAAAAATAATGTTTTTTATGCACCCCTACATTATTGCTTTCCCTTGGCCTATAATTAAGCCATGACATTGAGTAAAATGGGGGATTTTGGGGGAAAGGTTTTGGAGAAATTAGGGAGAATTTTAGAGAAATTAAGGGAAATTCATCCCGTTTGAGTTTGGGCTTGACATAAGTAACCTCGATATGCTGCAAGGATTAAGAAGATATTTAAGGCAAGTTCTCTTCCTAATTTTTGCAAGTTCTTCTTTCTATTTGTTTCAATTAAGAGGCAAGATCTCAGTTTGCTTATTAATATGTAAATTCAGTTTCTCCCTTTTCTAAAGTTCATGTTTGCAAGTTCTTATTACTATTTTACAAGTTCTTCTCCTAATTTACAAGTTCAGTTCCTCTTTTCTCAAGTTATGATTTAAATTGCAAGTCATTTTTCTATTTTACAAGTTATTTCCCTTTTTCTAGTAAATTATTCCATGATTTACATTTATACCTATTGAATTTTAAATAGGGTTTTGTATGACCCTATATTTCCTTGGAAATGATGCTTTGTTGCGAACATGTAAGGGTTTGATGTTGTCTTGCATGAATGTTGTCTTATTGTGCATATTACTTCGTTAATTGCATGTCAGCTATATATGAGAAGTTATTACGAATATGCATGTTATGATAATGCATGGAGCATATACATGATAATAGTTTTTAAAAATATGTAAAGGCCTCATGATACACGCAGTGGACAAGTCCGTAGGATATATCCACAGAGAAAATGTTGAGCTTAAAGTTGGATTTCAGTCCCAAGTTATGTTATGGACTTCGGTCCCAAGTTTATGTTATGGACTTCAGTCCCAAGGTTTTGGACTTCGATCCTGTGTTTATAGTTCTAAAAAGTACTATATATGAGCATGGATGCCTGTATCATTATTTTATCATGTGAAAGTACCTTAAATGGCATTCATGTCTCTTTTGTTTCACGATACCCATGACTCTTATGCTCGCTTCCAAGTAAATCAGGATCCATGGGTTAGCAGTGTGTACAAAGCCATCTCAATCAAAGGTCTTTGGAGGGTTTTTGTGATGTGTGATTTTCAGTTGTGCTTGTTCATGTTTTAGGTTGTACCCCTGAGGGGATATGATGTGTTTAAAGACCCTAATATGCTATGTAATATTAAGTTACGTTAGTTTATGTGGGCATGTGGACCCTATTGTGTATGCTTATGAGTAAAAATGTACGGGTGTGGTTCCCGCGTTCAATAAAAGAAGTATGTGTGTGATGCTTCTAATTGGTTTGACAAATATGTCATCTTTCTTGTGGGTCCCTAGCTTGGGCTCCTACACACGTTGTGAGCAACCTCGACGTATAAAAACACCATCCATGTCGAGAACATCAATATTCTGCTTTTCACAAAAAGAAACCACTACTTTCAAAAAAAAATCCCACTCATTGTCCCTCATCACTTGGAGTCTTTGCTTGCATATTTTCACTAAAGTAATAGCATTTACAATATCTTGATCCTTTCTTTGTAATGCCCTAGACAATTCATTTGAAATCGCTAAGATGGTTCTCATGAGATGTAGATTAAAGGCAAATTCAAATGATTGTGTATTGAGTCCAATAAATCACCTGCCTCACATTTTTGTTCAATAGATCCATCATCAACAATCATTTGAAGAACATCAACTATAGGCGAGAACATGGAAATCAAACTAATCAAAGTACCATAATGCAATCCCCAACGAGTACCACCAAAACGAGTAATAGTACTTTGTTTATTAAGACCCCGGCCACTTGAAATCTCACCATTATAGAGTGCTTAAAAAATTATGTCTTTTTGTTTCTCTCACAAAATATCACAACATTTCGATGACGCTCCAACAATATTCACTACTCTAGAAACCAAATTAAATAGCGAAGTAACTTGCACATACAGGGGCGGAGCCAGGATTTTCATTTAGTGGGGGCGAACTTAAATACAAAAAATATAATTTTCAAGATAAGACAATAATGATAACATTAAAATGCAAATTTTTTTTACAATTATTGTTTGCAGTTTTTCATACTTCGATAACGCCACATAATGACCTCATTATCAATTTTGTTAAATACATCATTTTCAACATACACAACTAAGTTATCATTCATCCATTGGTCTCCAATCCTACTACGCAATCGATTCTTCACGATATTCATTGTAGAAAATGCCCTTTCAATTGTAGTAGTAGCAACCAGAAGAGTTAATGTCAAAGTCACAAGCTTATAAACTAATGGGTACACTACATTTTTTTCATCACAACCAACTCTTGTCCAAGTTCACCAAGTCCCCGTAATCTTTCAAACTCTTTGTTGGAGCGCATATCAAAAATATAAGTTTGAAGCTGATCATCAAGTGGCATGAGCTCGACTCTTGAAAAATTTTTAGGATAATACTTAGCAAGATGAATTAATTTTTCTTTGTCAAAACCAAAAAATGAATCATTTGGGCATAAGCATGCTATACAAAGAAGTAACTCAGGACTAACCTCAGAAAAACGGTCATTCAATTCTTGAAGTTGCATATCAATGATAGCATAGAAAAAGTCCACACGAAAGTGATGCAAAATTTTCATTTCTTCAGTGTTACGTCGTGAGCGAACTCGGTGTATAAAAACACCATCCATGTCGAGAACATCAATATTCCGCTTTTCACAAAAAGAAACCACTACTTTCAAAAACAAATCCCACTCATTGTCCCTCATCACTTGGAGTCTTTCTTTGTATATTTTCACTAAAGTAATAGCATTTACAATATCTTGATCCTTTCTTTATAATGCCTTGGACAATTCATTTGAAATCACTAAGATGGTTCTCATGAGATGTAGATTAAAAGCAATTTCAAATAACTGTATTGAGTCCAATAAATCATTTGCCTCACATTTTTGTTCAGTAGATCCATCGTTAACAATCATTTGAAGAACATCAACTATAGGTGAGAACATGGAAATCAAACTAATCAAAGTATCATATAATGCAATCCCCAACGAGTACCACCAAAACGAGTAATAGTACTTTGTTGATTAAGACCCCGGCCACTTGAAATCTCACCATTATTAAGTGCTTAAAAAATTATGGCTTCTTGGTTCTCTTGCAAAAGATCACAACGTTTCGATGAAGCTCCAATAATATTCACCACTCTAGAAACCAAATTAAAGAGCGAAGTAACTTGCACATGTTTCTTTGCTACAACTACAAGTGTCAATTGAAGTTGATGAGCAAAACAATGAATGTAGAAAACACATGGGTTATCTTTCAAAATAAGTACTTTGAGACCATTAAACTGACATTGCATGTTGCTAGCCCCATCATAACCTTGTCCCCGCAATCTAGATATACTTAACCCATACTAGAAAATAATTTATCTATAGCAGCCTTAAGTGATAGGACAATAGTACTGGAAACATGTTCAATCCCAATAAACTGTTCGACTACATGTACTCCCGTTTTATTCACATAACGTAAAACAGTAGACATATGTTCCTTTACTGAGATATCCCAAGATTCATCAATTAGAATTAAAAATAATGCATCACCAACATCTTTTATGATAAGATCAATCATTTCAATAGCAGCAGCTTTTACAATATCCTTGTGAACATCAGGTGATGTTAACTTGAGATTTTACGGAGCATTTTTCAAAGTAACAACCTTAATCTCCTTATTATGATTGGCTATAAATTGCAATAGTTCAAGAAAGTTACCTTGATTATTTGAATATTCAAACTGGTCATGACCACAAAAGGCTAGTCCTTGTTGTAAAAAAAGTCGAACACAATCAATTGATGCATTCAAACGAATTTGATAATCACACCGTGTTTGTTCTGACTGCCTGAAGAAAACTATCTCAATATTTTGCTCTTGATTCATTAAGGCTTCATAGTTACTTCAAGCTTGATTGTGTGCACTATTGGCTTCTCCAACATGAACTTGAACTCTATCTTTCTTTTTAAAATTACTGAACCTTTCTTTTACAGAAGAATCACCACCTCCTTGTTCTCCATTATTTGTTTTAAAAATATATATATATATATTTTGTCTAGACCCAACTCACTTGACTCTGCCACAATTTGTCCAGATAATTTGTTGCTTGATTAACTAATGTTAATTTAATCAACCCACTGAAGTAATAGTGGCTGCAATAATCATTTCATTGGAAACTGGAATTATTTCATGGAGATTGATTCTTTTTGTGGATTCACAAGTAAATTTGGGTAACGATGATCAAGTTCAAGTGTGTAGGTTGGGCACAATTGATGTGGGTTGCAAAACTAGTAAGAAAGTAATTCATGTGTCACGTATGTGCCTAAATTAGCTTAGAATCTATTTAGTTTAGGCTAATTACTTAATGTTGTACCCTCAATAATCGGAAAGAAGAGAACGGAAGCATGATGGTACAAAAAGAAATTGCTTTCAAAGGAAGCTTCGAGAGGAAGCTTGAGAAGGAAGCTTCAGAAGCGCCCTCACACCCAACAACCAGCCTTCTTCAAAAAAAGGCTTCGAAAGGGAATTTGCTCGAGGGACACGTGTCTCTTAAGATCAGTGACACATGTCCCCTATGACCACCCTCAAGACTCGAGCCCTAAAAAATCCCAACTACAGTTCTCAAGGGGAGATCTAGACATCGGTATACCACTTCCACTTTCCTTCCGAAATTCAGCCTACTTTCCTTTTCGTAAGATTATTTTCCTTCTGTTATTGAGTTAAGCATCGGAGGGTCTTCACGGGAGGAAAACCCCACGAGCCTTCTAACCTTTGTTCGTTGTTCACAATCCTTTCAGAAGCATTGCACTTGTTCCTTTGGAAGGCCTGCTTATAGGAGAAGATAAGACCCTTCAGAAGACTTGTCTAGTTCCTTCGGAAAGAACGCCTCTTGAGCATTATAAGTTCCTTTGGAAGGAACCCCTCAGAAGCGCTCCAGGTTGCAAGACTCTCGTCCATGTGAAATTGGCCTCACTAGTACAAAAGCTCATTTGGGAAGACGATTCGGAAGGCCTATTCGGAAGCGGTCCAGGTTACAAGACTCTCACCAGTGTGAAATTGTCCTTACCGCACAAAAGCACCTTCGGGAAGGCCCCTTTGGAAGCTTTTCTTCAGAAGCCAACCCTAATTTAGTGACCGAGATTCGATCGTATCCCAAGACCGTCGGCATCCTAAAGCATCCCACCCCTAAAAATTCTAATTGTTGTATTTTGACAACAACACTTAAAAAAGGTTACTATGTTGTATTTGATAATGATTTATGCGTGATTTATGATAAAAGGATTATGGGAATGGTGAATTTAGTAAAAGTGATTGAAAACAACATGTTTCCTATCATGTTTCTAACTTCAATTTGAATGTATTCAAAGCTTTAGACAATTCAATGTTATGGCATAAAAGGTTAACCCATCTCAATTTTAGCAAGTTGTAGTTGTTATGTAAGCAAAATGTGGTGTTAAGTCATCCAAAGGTGTAGTCTTAACTCCAACAAGTGTGAACATTGTATTTTTGGAAAACAACATCGTGAGAAATTTCTAGTGGGTAAGTCTTGGAGAGAAAGTAAACCATTGATGCTTGTTCATGCAAATATCTGTGGACTGAAGCAAACACCATTATTGAATAGGAGTTAAGTATTTCCTAATTTTTGTTGATGATTTTCATGGGTGACATAGGTGTATTTTCTAAAGGAAAAATATGAAAAATTGACCATAAAATTATAGACTAATAGTGAGGCTGAATTTACATCCCTAGAATTCGAGTCACTTTGCAGACACTCTGGTATTCAAAGGCAATTGGCAACTAGCTACCCTATAGCTAAAGGGTGTAGTGGAGTGGAAGAATAGAACAATCGTTGAGGTTGTCGAGAGTATGTTACAAGATAAAAGTCTCCCAAACAAATTTTGGGTAGAAGTGGTGGCTACAATAATCTATGTTCTTAATCGATCACCAACATGAGCAGTTGAAGGTCAAACTCCATATGAAGTTTGGTTTAGGTGGAGGCCAGACATGAGTCACATAAGGAATTTTGAATCTGTCGCGCTTGCTTTTGTTCCATTAGAATTAAGGAGGAAGCCTGATTAGAAAAGTACTAAATATGTCTTCATTGGCTATAGTGAAGAGACAAAAGGGTATAGGCTCTTAAATCCCCTCACCAACAATTTAATTATTAACCAAGATGCCATATTTAATGAAGATATTGCTTGAGATTAGGCAAAAAAAGGAATTATTAATGTCACTATGAAGATTGTTGATTCAAATCTATACACAACTAGCTCTATAACACCTGCTCGTCTAACGGTAGATTCTACTTTAGATGCTCCTCTGAGAAAGGGAAGAAGTTTGTCAGAAATTTATACTTCTTTTGACTGACTTTGTTTTTTTCACTAAACCTACTTACTTTGAAGATGCAGTTGTTAAAAGAAGAACCAGTTAGACTAGTGAGATAGGAACTAACAACTACCTAGAAGAATCAAACCTAGACTTTGGTAGATTTCTCAAATGGAAAAGATGCAATTGGTCTCAAATGGATTTTCAAATCCAAGTTCAATCTAGATGGGACCTTGAAGAGGAATAAAACATGACTTGTTGTAAAAGGTTATGCTTAAATTTCAGGAACTGACTTTTTAGAAACTTTTGCTTCTATTGCATGCTTGGATACTATAAGACTAATTCTACCCATCATAGTTGGTCTATTTTTCAGTTAGATGTAAAAACATAATTTCTTAATGGTGATTTAGTTAAAGAATGTGTTGTTGAACAACCAAAATGTTTTGAAGTGATAGGTTTTGAGCACAAAGTTTACAAATTGCACAAAGCACTCTATGGGCTTAAACAAGAACCATGAATCTAGTATGGTAGAATAAACTCTTATTTTCTAAAAATAATTTTCAAAAGGGTTCCAATGAACTGGTTCTGTATGCTAAAAGTTGTGAAAAAATGATCTTCTAGTAGTTTATTTGTAAGTGGATGATATAATATGTTAGAATTGCGGTTACATGGAGATAAATTCCCTAGTGATAAGATAAATGTTATGAATTTGAATTTGTTTCAAATTCATTAACATTTGGATTTTAACAATATAATGGGATAAATAATTAAAATTTGAATTAGATTCAAATTTCCTATAAAGATATGTCTATCCATATTTGTGTGATACCTATAAATAGGCATATAGCCTAATAAAAAAAAATGACACTCAGAATCAGTTTCGATCGCTCATATACTGTCTTCGGTATCATCATTCGAGATTTGGGCAGAGAAAGGGTGGACGAATAAAAAAGCTTTTATAGTTTTCTTCCACGGAGGTTGTTAGGCAAATTAGATTCGATTATTCTGCTGCGATTCAAGCATTTTATATACCATTTACTATTTATTCAAAAGTTCTACATAATATATACTAGGAATTCTTCAAAAGTGATTAAAAACTTTAAGGAGTCAATGATATATAGAAGCACTTGATATGTTTGATTTTGGGTCATTACATTATTTTTTGGGCATAGAAGTTATGTAAGATGCATGTGGAATTTCTCTTTTGTTAAAGGAAGTATACTGCAAGTCTTTTGAAGAGGTTTAGTATGTCGAACTGTATAAAGTTCCCAAAACTTGTCTTAATGCAAATGACAAATTGTCATTAGAAGATGGAATTGAAAAGGCAAATGACATGTATTTCTCAAGCATGGTAGGAGGTTTAATGTATCTTATGCACACTCGACTGGATCTCATGTTTGTTGTAAGTCTTATTTCCTAATTAATATGTGAATAGTCTAAAAAAACATCATCTTGGAACAGGTAAAAGAATATTGAGATTTGTTCAGGGTACACTTAGTTATGGGATTAGATATGAGAAATCTTTTAGTTTTTGCAAATAGTGATTGGGTTGGGTGTACAGATGATAAGAAGAGTACTACAAGCTACTCTTTTTTTTTTTTTTTATCCTAGTTCTAAAGCTATTTCATGGATGCCTTAGAAGCAACAAGTTATGGCATTAAGCACAAAGGTGAATACATAGTTGCCACTGCTATAACTTGTCAACTTGTTTGGTTGAGAAAGATATTACAAGATTCGAAACACTAAGCATGAGAGGCCAACTAGGAATTATTGTGACAATAAATCCAACATTGATATCTCAAGTAATCAAGTTTACTAGGGGAGAATCAAGCATATGGACTCGATACCATTTCATCAAAGAATTGGTTTACAAAGGAGAAATTGAATTACATAACTGCAACATAGAAGAACATCCAACAAATATTTTGACAACAACATTAACTAGGAACACATCCTTGTTGTTCACTTCTCTTCTAACATCTTCTCCCATGGACAAATTTTTGCTTGAAACAAGTAGTAGAATGGGAGTGATATAAGAAGATTAAGGTATAGAAGAAGAAGAGCAATCCATATATTGAATAGGAGGTTTCTTGAAAATTGATTGATCTGTTAGTTTATGTTTCCTAATAAGGCCCAAGGATGTGACGATTTTTCAGTTAGGTTTTATCTTCATAGGATTCAGCCCGAGATTGAAGAACCTAAGTCCATCACTACTTTTAAGCAACCCATTTTAGAAGTCGGGGCACAAGCCCTAATCTCACTTTGGAGGAGAAATGGTCCTCAGCCCATTTGCTCAAGTGGGAGAAGCCCACTATTCTTAGCCCTAAAGCCTTCATATATAAGGCCTCAGTATGGCCCTCTCTTGTGATGCTTCTCTCTCGTGGTCGAACCCTAGCTTCTTTCTCGTGTTTCCTTACTTGGCTGATTGCGATTGGGTCTTCTTTCCTTTTATGGGTTGATCTATTCTTCCTTTCTCGTGGCCACATTTCCTTGTGTGTGAAAGGCAATCCTTCGATGCCGATTTCAACCTCTACATATTCGAGACTTAGGTTTCTTTTGCTGGGAAGTTTTTCTCTCTTGGCTTTGTGCTTTTAACCTTTCGTCTTTGTGACCGATCTACCTTTGTGATAACCTACTTTGTGTGGCTTTGATCGTTTGGGGAGAAAGTGCTTCGCTTTTGTTAGGTCGAGAGGTGTTGGGGTTTTCTGGGCTTTTGGTTTGGGGGCTTCTTTGTGACTTTGTGGTCTCTATTTGTTGGCGTTACCAGAGTAGTGAACGAATCTTCCAAATCTGAGCCTTGAACATTTTTAACAGGGAGTTTTTCATACTGTTCTTTGTGTTCTTTATTTTCAGTTAAATCTGGTTCTATTTTAGTGTGCACTAACTCGTTTGTTTTATAGTGTTTTTTCGCAACATGATCCATAAAGAAAAAGGGAGTTTGAGGGGGTCCTTCGTCTCCTAGAGAGAAAAGCAGTTATGATTTCTTTAGACTTTCATTGAAACCAAATATTGGTGTGGTGTTTCCTAAGAAAAATGTTTTAAACATTCATTTCTATCAAATCAAATTTTGTTTGCACTATATTTTTGTTATTATGAAATAAAGTGCACTAGATCAATGGTATATAGAATTGAAACTTTCTTTCTTTCTTTCTTTAATTTGAGTTCTTAATTATTTTTATTTTTGTTGAAGTTGAAGAACCAACCAAACTAGATAAATGCAAGTCCACAAAGGGCATGCAATGAGGTAAACTCATGTTAAAGTTTCGAAGAACATACAACCACATCGACCAACAACAAAAAGAAATAACCAAACTAACTCCTAATTAATAAAGCAACCTCCAGATAAAACAACTAGTAGGGGTGTACATGATCCGATTTGGTCAGCTTTTGACATTTTCAGTATGCTAAACTGTTTGTGCGATTTTTTTTATCAAACCAAACCATATGATCTGGTTTGGTGAGTAGAAACCACACTGAATCGCATGGCAAAATGCTATGCGGTTTTCGCAGTTTGCCCAAAACATCCAAAATATTAATCCACCCATTTTCGTGGTGCGGTTTCCACAATTTCATAAATTGTTTCATCAACCATTTAGCTCACGAACCAAAATAAATAAAATATTATATATAAACAATCTGTTTATATATAAACAAATTGTATATAAATGATAAATATATAAATTGTTATTATAAATAGATTATATAAACAATTTATCGTTTCAAAATAAATTATTTCATAATTTTTTTATTAGTACATTATACACGGACGGTTCAATTCAAATTGAACCAAGAAATCCTCAAATTGCAAATCCTCAAATCGCAAACCACGCAATTTGAGAATTTCTCAAACCATGCTGGATCGCTCCCTTCAAAAAATCGCGCGGTGTGATGCAGTTTAGTTCGATTCGATTAGTTTTCGCAATTTGCTAGTTTTTTTGAACACCCCTAATAACTAGCACACCTAAACAAAAAAACTAGACCTACCAAAAACTTTTGGGAGTAAAACAAGCCCAAAGATGGAAAAAAAGGACCAACACACAACAATAAAACTAAAAAACATAAAGAAACATAGTTATTTGGAACCTACCAACAATCATATCTCCAATTTGATAATGAAGCAGAGCTAAAGGAAGATAAGAGAAACCCCCAACAAAAGCCATCACAAGAATAGGGATGAAAATGCCCCATAGACAAACAACTTAGCTAGATCCCATGTGTGGAGTTGTAAAGGAAAACTACCAATGGTTAGCTAGCAGTCATGTGAGTTAGTGTCATTATTGTCATCATTTATGGAATGAAGAAGAAAACAATCACAGACGAGAGAAAGAATTGGGCGTCAAAATGCAAAGAGCAAAAGAGATCTTGGCATTTTCTCTTCTTCATTCCATATATATGAACCCTAAAACCCTAATACCTCCAAGATGGACAAAACTAGCTAGGAGAGAGAGAGAAGGGGGGACATGACTGAGGGAAGAGATGCATGCCCTAGGCACGTCATCCTCTCATCGTTCTTTCCTTCCATGCGTCCCCTACATAAACGATTGAAGAAACAACAAAACTATTGTGCCAAATGCGACCCTTACTGCCAAAAATGGTCAACTGATTTCTAAGAAATAATCGACTAAATTGCAAGGCTTGGTCAACTGGTTTTGTTTCCTCGTTTCAAGTTTTCACAAAATGCATCTAGGCCTGCCATTAAATTTTAATCGCTCTTTCATCACTATTTCATAATGAAACTAAGGCCCCCCGTTAACTCTTAACGACATACCTATCAACTCTTGACAATTACTCTAATTAATTTTAATCGGATTCGTTAACTCTTAATGGTGCCATCATTAACTTTTAATGACGATTATAGTTTTCATCACTCAGTTAATCATTACACTTGAATATGCGTGTGACCTTCTAGATTTACCACTAAGTAGCAATTGGGATACGTCAAATATTTTGGCGCCAACCAAACACTTTGGTCTACAATGAGAATCTCTCCATCTCCCTAATGTACCCCGAAAAACACTGAGTAACAACTATCATTATGTCAGGGCGATCCTACTAGTAATGACGTCATACTTCAAGAGAACTTATTTGGGCTTTCGATTTCCATATACTATAATCTCTCCATCAACTAACATTCAAATCTAGTGAGAGTCATGAACTGATCAAATTTACTAACTCGATAGCTATGCCAAGATCTAGCGTAGTATGATTGAGATAACACATAGAAACTTCTTCTGACATTGGAAATACTTTTTCAATCATATGCACTCTGGCTAGGGGTTTATACAATCACAACCACCACTGATCACATAGGATGTTTTCCTCACACTGAAGGCCAATGGATTCCATTAGCAATCACCTGCCTCCATACGTTGTCGCATAGAAACCATATAATGCATCTCCCACCTGGTAACTAGGCGGTTCTTACTAGAGGTCAATGGATTCCATTAGCAATCACCTGCCTCCATACGTTGTTGCATAGAGACCATATAATGCATCTCCCACCTGGTAACTGGGCGGTTCTTAGTAAAGGCAAATCTCAGGCATCAACATATAAGATAATTGTATTGCCTCCGATTTAAGAACCAATAACACAATCGAAGCCAGTGATGGATTGTAAATCCTTTCAAGCATGTGATCTATCACTTGTGTCACATTCAATACATGTTTAACTAGCATCTATCCGCATGTCTACTATATCTATCTCATGGATTATGGCATGCTACTCACCATCTTTTATCATTAGTATCTCATATTAATCAAATATAGTAACCCATGTGCCAGTCTATAATTGATTAATCATAACCATCTTTTGAGAAATCTAAGAACTAGGAATCACTTTAAGAAATCCTTAATTCGAAAGTGTTTATCACATATTCTTAACACTTAAGAATAAGACTTTCATCAGGAAATCTAAGAGTTTATTCATATATATTGATTAAAGAGGTATGACTCAAGATACAACATTAAAATATGAAAACATATTTTATTATATTTGTAAGATTTACATCATTAATCCCAAAATACAACTTCTAGATGTCATCTAAATGTAGCATTAAGGGCACTAGCACTAACACCAACAACAAAAATGGGGTTGACATCTAGAAAGTGGTGGCAAATGCTGGCTATGGGTCTCGATTAGGGTTAGGGTTTGATAAGGAGGAGGAATTGGAGAACTAGGAAAGCTCAAAGAGAAGGCAAAAAGGAAGATTTAAAATTGAACAAAGGAGAATCAAATCAAGTAATGATAAATCAATCGATAAAATGGAAATTGAGGAAATAGATTTAGGAGAGGAAAAGTAAGCATGAGATGGAGTGAGGAAGGTTTAAAGAAGGGTAGAGACACCAACACTTGAGTATCGGAGAAAGCCAATTGAAGAAGGCACCAACAATTGGGAAATCTACTCCTCTAAAACCCTAGAGAGAGGGGGGGAAAGAGAAAGAGAGTTTATTGACTCGAACTTCTTGTCGCATGCAATTCAAGTTGACAAAGTCATTAATGTCTTTTCCAACATCATCGGAAGACAAGTTAGAAAATATAGGAAATCTTAAAGGTATCCATTATTGTTTTAGCATTGTTTTTGCATTAACAACTAAAATTAAAACTAGATCAAGAACGACAACTTTTTAGTAAGAAACTTCTAAAACATTTTTTCTCATGAAAGAAAAGATAAAATTATATTTTGCATGCAACGAAGTTCTATTACTAGAAAAGCAAACCCATCGTTTCCCTACTCAATGCATTCGATTTTTTCTTATCAATTAAGATAAAACAGTTGGACAAATAGGTCTTTCTCAACCAACACAAGAATTAGACTTTGGTATATATTCCATGATTTGGTGGTGATTATGCATGGCTTCAAAATAGGGTTCCGACAACGTTAAGGTTGCCTTGAACTAAAATTTCCTTAAACTAATCAAAATATTTCCAATTATTTGATTTTCAATGAGTGGGGAGCAGTTACAATATTACTAGAGTGAAAATGAGAAGGGTGATTCGAGATTGAGAGTTTTTCTTCTTTTCAAAGCCGATTATTCACAGCTAAGATAGAATACTAATTAATAAGTGACTAACTTGTAGATTGCGCATGTGTAACCATAAGTTGGTAATTTCCTCCCTTTTTTTTTTTTTGGGGGGGGGGGGGGTGTTCTTATCCCGTTCATTACCACCATTCAATTTTCATCACTGGTTTATCTTAAAACTATTGTTGGACCCTAAAGAAAGATTTTTTTTTATGTTTTACGTAAATAATGTTGTCGGAAAAGGTTACCACAAATAACAATAATCATATTAAAGATCAATAACAATTCTTTTTGTTTTCTAAGATTTCATTAATCATATTGTCCTTGTCATTAATTCTATGAAAATACACAACAAATAAAAAGCTTTAAATAAAAAAAAATGAATCAATTTTGTTTTGATAACCCTTGCCACTACAATAAAAACAAAAAAGGTGTTTTGGTCTCATTTCCGTTCATGACATGTGCAGCTATAGACTTTTTCTTCTTTTTTTTTACTAGGTAAAATTAAAGAAGCGGCCTAGCCAAAGGCATTACAAAACCCAGATCCTAAGGAGCCACAACCAACGGATCGATTGAAAGAAGAAAAAGAAACAACGTCATATCAACCCACAACCAGAACAAATTAAGAGCAAGTAAAAGAATGTGGGTCTAACATCATAGCAACCTAGAACCGCCACAAAGCATAATGTTTGGGATTATTATGTGTTTTGGCGACGAGTAGTTTGGTGGCGCCTTGACACAAACTTTCGCATCCACACATGCTTCCCGTTGATGATGAATTTCGCCTTCTCCAGCCCATCCAGAATCAACTCAATCCATGAAAGTGAGTTGAAAATAATTCGAGCGAATATTGGTTGTTCCCCAGCCTGAACTTCTTGTATATAGATTGATTCCACACAATCCCCGAAGAAATTATTGAAGAATTCTCGGATCTCCATTTCACCCACAGGTTCACCCCTAGAGAATGTAGCAAACAAGCTCCGATCTTCTGGATGCACCATCTGTAAGCTAGGTTGAGGCATGCATGTGTTAACAGCACCATAAATCATTTGTTGAGCAAGGTTAGGTTGAACAAAGGATGGCATTGGCGTCCCAATTGCAGCTAGGTATTGCCCATAATTCCTCTTTATAGCTTCCTTCATAATGTCTTTAAATGCCCTTACACAAACGTCGGTTGTAATCTTTGCAATGGCCTAAAAAATAATGAGTTTGTTCTCATGGAAATAACGAAGTGAGATCTCATTGCTTGTTAAGCTTTGAGTTAAAAGGAGGTCATTTGGTCTTGAAAATTGGAGAGAGAGATTGGTGTTAAGGTAGTTTTCACATATTACTGCCTCTTTAACAAGCTCATTGATCAAAAAGTTAGGCATGGATGAAATCCTCTCAATGAGATTTCTATAGCCAAATCGCTCTAGCCATATCCATAAGGCCATGGTCCTCATGGATTCATGAGGATCACGTTGGAGCTCCATAGTAAGGATGGCATACAACTTCCTGTCCATTTCGTGAAATAACTTGAATTCTTCTTGGGGAACGACCACAGATAATTCATCAGGCAGGTGAAACATTGTTGTTGCGTATATAAAGAGTCCCTAGGCAGAATGAGAGAGAATGACTGAAAGAGAAAGAGAGAGAAAGTGACTCCAAAGGTATTACAAATTTGACTTCTACGACTTTGTAATTATAACTATGCTAAAAAAACATTCAGGAAAATCAAAAGAACAAATAGGGCAATATTATAGGTGTTCAGTCAACACCGTGTGTGTATGTCTTTGTGTATGTGTGCGTGTGCTAGCTAGAGAGAGAGAGAGAGAGAGAGAGAGAGAGAGACCTTGCAGTCACACACACTTGCAGGGCTTAGTCGAAAAGTTCCTTGCACTAACAAACACTTGAAACAAGACCTTTAATTTATAACCATTTTAGTACATGTACAAACCAAGTAGAGTAAATGCCTAGAGATTTCTGTTATTGGCATCTTCTGCATTGAAATCAATGCAAATATGGCATTTAATGCCTTAATAGTAATTATATTTGGAGAGATGGAGTGTTTGTAGTTGATGGGTCATCGCTAGGCTTAACAATAATCATATCTGAAGTAGTAGAGTGTTCGTAGTTGGTGGGTGATTGTTGGAATATATATGTTGTAGTGAGACTTGAGTTCAGTTGGAGCTTCTTTATTACTTGTGGCTATTAGAATTTGTTTTATCTCTAAAGAATATAGTTGGTTGCACCATTAACTTCTCTGCTTTATGTTCCTTTATGGATTTTTTGTGCTAATTGGTTGTACCTTATGTTTCATATCGTTTCTTCAATAATTTTTTTAATCTCATTCTATCAAAAAGAAATCATATTTGGAGTCTCTCTAGAAGTACATGTTTCTATTGACTTGGATATCATGAATCACAAGGAAATTTTACATTTTCCTAACAAGAAAAAAGGGCCAAGAAATGAAACAAACTCAAGCTTATCCACTGCATAGCTCTATATATTGTCTCCATTTACTTGTACTACAAGAAATTCTGGATTAAGCGACGGATTTTCAGCAACGAAAATTTCCATCGCTATTTTGCGACGGAACAGCGACGGAATTACGACAGATTGCGAATTTTTTTTTTTTACTTATTTAGCAACGGATTTTTGCGACGGAATTTTTTCCGTCACAAAAAAATAAAAAAATTAATTTTTTTACCGACGGAATTATTACTCCGTCGCAAAAAATAGCGATGGAAATTATTTTCCGTCGTTATATTTTAATGATAATAAAAAATAAAAATAAAACTTTTATATGGCGACGGAAAATTAATTCCGTCGCAAAATTTTTAAAAAAAAATTAAAGTTGATATTAGTCTACATAATTAAAATAAAATATTAAATTTAATTTTTATATTATTAAAATTTACCGACGAAAATTTATTTCCGTCGCTAAAAATAACGACAGAAAATGATTTCCGTCGTTAGATTTTAATGATAATAAAAAAATAAAAATTAAATTTTTATATTGCGACGAAAAAATATTCCGTCGTAAAATTTTAAAATAAAAAATTAATTTGGATATTAGTTTAAATTATTAAAATAAAATTTTAGATTTAATTTTTTTATTATTAAAATATACCGACGGAAATATACTTCCATCCCTAAAATTAGCGATGGAAGGAAATTTCCGTCGTTAGATTTTAATGATAATAAAAAAATATAAATTAAATTTTTATATAGCGATGGAAAAATATTTTGTCGCAAAATTTTAAAATAAAAAATTAATTTTAATATTAGTTTAAATAATTAAAATAAAATTTTTAAATTTAATTTTTTATTATTAAAATTTACTGACGGAAACAAACTTCCGTCGCTAAAGATAACGACGGAAATCATTTTCCATCGTTAGATTTTTGTGTTGCGACGGAAAAATATTCCGTCGTAAAAGTTTAAAATAAAATTTTAAATTTAATTTTTTTATTATTACCGACGAAAATATAATTTCGTCGCTAAAATTAGCGATGGAAGGAAATTTTCGTAGTTATATTTTAAGGATAATAAAAAAAAAGTAAAAATTAAATTTTTTCTAGAAAAATATTCCGTCACAAAATTTTAAAATAAATTAATTTTAATATTAGTTTAAATAATTCAAATAAAATTTTTAAATTTAATTTTTTTATTATTAAAATATAGCGACGAAATTAGAGACGGATTATTCAAATCCGTCTCTAAATCCGCGACGGATTATCCAAATCCGTTGCTTCCATTAATTTTTTATTTTTATTTTTTATTTTTTATTTTTTTATTTAATTAATTTATAAATATTTAAATTTGGAATGAATATTTAAATATATAAATATTTAAATTTTATAAAAAATTAAATATACATTTAACGATGAGATGAATATTAACAGATTAATTTATAAAATTTAAATAAATATATTAATATTTAAAATCATAATATTACTAAATTCTAACTATATCAATTAAATGTATAATAATTAATTATTTGTAATATTTATTAACTGTGTACAAAATGTAAACAAACACTATAATTGAAAAATAAATAAAAAGTTTAAAAATCATAATATTATTAAAAAAATTATTTAAAATTTTAGAAATCATAAAAATAAAAAAATATTGAGAGATTACATTATATGGAAAGGAGTCTAGGGGTTATCTTGTCAATCTCTTTCTCTTTATAAATATGAGAATTTTTTGCTAAACTAAAAAGTTTAAAAATCAAACATAATGGGCATGTTTGTTGTAGCTTAAAAGCTATAATTTTTAACTTATAGCTTCAAAAAAGTGATAATGTATTTTTGTTTTAGCTTGTATAATTATAACTTATAGCTTCTACTAGCTTTTAGAAATGGTAGAAGTTGGCTTTTTCAAAGTTGGGGTACCCCATCTTCTACAGCCTCTACATCTTTCCGAGAAGTTGTAACAAACAAGTTTACAACTTATTTTAAGTTTTAAAAGTTATAATCTAAGAAATTATAAACTATAATTTATTTAATTAAGTTGCAACAAACGGGGCCAATATATGGATGACATTGTGTCTTATACTTGATAACAATATTATATGTCACTATCTAATATAAGTGTTATGTGTAAAACATTAATGTTGATCAAGAAAAAAAAATATATCTATTTATTATTTGTCCTTTCTAATTTTGTCTCTAAATTATAGATGAAATTCAACAATCTAAAACTTACTATGTTGATCAGATGGGTTCTGTCATTAGTATTGTTCTATTCTATAATTGAGAATCCTAAGTTCGGTGAATGTTTTGAATTTTTATTTTTTAAATTTTTTTATGAAACTCGAAAATTACCCTAAAAATTTATAGATGTTATGTATATTTCGTTTAACATAATTTTTATTTATAAAAAAATTAATTAATAAATAATTCAATATATCAAATTAATTTTTTAAATTAATTTTTAAATAAATAATAATTTAAAATACAATAATTTAAATTATTTTATCATCACATTTTAGATAATTATAGTAAGATTTTAAAAAATGATTTAATAATAAAATTTTATTTAAAATATATTATTTTTATCAATTAAATAATTATAAATATTATTTTTATAAGTTATATTATTTTTTATATAATTAAAATATTAAAATAAATAAATTCAAGAGACGAGAATTTATTTTAATAATAGTTTTAATAATAAAAAAATAAAAAATACATTTTAGATAGAGATAGAATTTATTTTCTATCGTTAATTTTAGCAACAAAATTTATCTTCCATCTCAAATATTAGAGATGGAAATAAATTATGTCCCTAAAGTTCAAAATTTAAAAAATTAATATTAGTTTAAATTAAAAAAATAATAAATTCTGTCACTACTTTTTGTGAGGCAAAACTATTTTTATTGGTAAAAAATTAAATTTTAATTATAAATTTTTTGCTTTTCAAATATAGAGACGGAAAGTTTTTTCGTCGCAAATTTTAGAAATAACAAATTAAAATTTAATATAGAATGAAATAATAAAAAATAAATAAATAAATTTAGTGACGGATTGACAGAGTCCATTGCTGAAATAGAGACGGAACTTTCAATCCGTCACTAAATTTAATTTTTATTTATTATTTAATGAATTTATAAATATTTAAATTTATGAATATTAAAATCTATAAGAAATTAAATATATTAATGTATATTTAATTAAATATATACATTTAAACATGAGATGAATATAAAAAAATTAATTTATAAAATTTAGATAAATATATTAAATTTAAAAATCATAATATTACTAAATTCTAAATACATCAATTATTATATTTCACGTGCATACAAATAAAAATAAAACAATATCGAGGGATTACATATATAGAAAATAGTTTATGAGCTATCTTACCAATGTCTTATTCTCTATAATTTGAAGAATTATATAAAAATAAAATAATTAAATGTATAATTAAGTCATTCATAATAAATAATAAAAAATAAAATATATAATAAAATATTTATGTAGCGCTTGTTAAAATGAGCAGGATAAATAAGTATGAAGATAAGTTCGAAATAGTTTTTAGATTAAAATATGGAATAATGGTTTTCTCCCTTAATAGTTATACTATAAAAAAACTATAAAAGGTTAATTTTTATTTTTGAAGTTTAAGTGTTATGTATAAAACATTAATGTTGAATAAGATTTAATCCATATCTCTCTCTTTTCTTTTGGCAGTATTTGTTAAAATTCGATATAACGTATTTGTTTGTATGACAATATATCGTTAGTTTTTAAAATGTATTATTTTTTAATTTCTAATTTTATTTTTGGTTTTTACTACTTTATTGAATCAAATTAATTAAAATTCAGTATAATCAAATTAATAAAAATTATCACTTTTTTTTTTAAATTCGCTTCTATTCAATTAATGTTTTTTAAAAAAATTAGTTTTTTGTTTTCGATTATATTTTTAGTTAAAAATAGGCGAATCGATTGGATTTTAAGTCAATGATGTTTTTATGGTAATAAAATGACGTTATTTTTGGCCTATCACACAATTTTTCAACTTGTTCGATTTTGTAGCTTATTTAGTTTATCGGTTAATTCAATTTTAATTAATTTTTTTATATGTTTGTTCGATTTATTGAATCGGTTTAGTTTATGTAGTCTATATTTAATTTTTTTTATTGTTAGTTAATTTTGTTTATTGGGTTTAATCTGTCAAGTTAGTTTAGTTTAATTTCTCAATTCAATTTGTTAATTTTTTATTAATTCGATAATTGAAATTTAATTCAATGAATATATTTATTTTGATTAAACTAAATTCAATTTAATTTTTCAAATCAATTTGATTTTTGATTAGTTTAATTCAATTTTAATTAATTTGTTGAATTTTATATTTAATGAATTTTTTATTTTAATTAATTTTGATTAATTCGATAATTCGATAATTGAGGGAAACTCTTTATATATGAAAGAGAAAATAATCAAAATTTTCTTCTTTAAAAAATTAAAGACTAATCAACATTCAAAATATATAAAGAATATTGTTACAAAATTTTTGAATTTTTTTTTATCTTTTATGAATTTTTTATTAAAGTAATATTTATAATATATCAAATCAATTTATTATAATTATTAGATTTATAATATAAGTATTTTTTAAATTAATATTAATTTAAAATGCAATGATTTAAATAATTTTATTATGATATTTTAAATGATTATAATAAATTATTAATAAAATTATTTAATAATTATCATTATTTTAATATTATATAAATTTATATATAAATTATTAATAAAAAAAATTACTCCCGCCTTAATTTCCCTCCCCCCCGTAAAACCCTGGTTCCCCCCTCCCCTCTTTCCCTTCCCCCCATAAAACCCTGCCCCGCGCCCTCTCTCTCTCTTTTTCCCTCTTCTCCCTGCCTCTGCGTATCCTCTTCTCCCTTCTGCGTCTCCCTCGCCCTCGCCCTCTACCTCACCGGCTTGCCTTCGCTCTCGCCTGTCGCAGCTCGCCCTCGCCCTCGCCCTCGCCCTCGCTCACTCTCACCGGCTCGCCCTCGCTCTCGCCTCTCACAGCTCGCCATCGCCCTCGACCTCACCAGCTGCCTCGCGCGCCCTCGCCCTCGCTCACTGGCTAGCCCTCCCTCGCTCACTGGCTCACCCTCGCTCACTATCTTGCCCTTACTCGCTGCCTCTTCCTCTCCCTCGCCACCCGCTGCCTCGTCCTCTCCCTCGCCTCTCGCGGCTCTCTCGGTTGGTAGTTGGGGAGGTTGCATCTCGCTGCCTCTTCCTCTCTCTCACCCTTGCTTTCGCTGGGTGACTGGGTTGCTCGCCATTGGGACACTTTGGTTCGATCAGTCTTTTGAGGTTTGGTTCAATCTTTGGTGTTGTATTTTATTCGGGTTCAAATTCAATGCTAGTGACAAAATATTCTTTTGTTTCAATCAATATTGGTATTGTATTCTTGTTCTTGGCAGATAGTCAGTGGCCAGTGGACATCCCTTCATACTCTAGAAATCAAAAGATTAGAGGTAAGTTAATTTATTTGATTATGTTCTATTTAATGTGTATTTCTATTTTATTTTGGCTAATTTACTACCTATTATAATGAGTTTAGCAATTATGATTTTAGGTTTTTTGCTGATTGTTAATTGACTACTTCACTTAGTTAGGAATTGTTGTGGTTGAGATATGTTAATTGTGGCTGAAATTGTTGAATGTGATTGAATATTTAATTGTTGATGCTAAAATTGTTAAATTTTTTATTTTATTTTTTGATATAATATAAATATTTATTTATTTATTTTTTAATATTTTATTATAAAAAATAAAATTTAAATATACATTAGGATTTAGAAGCCCATTTTTAAAATCTCACTTAAAAGACAACAACAGAATTATTATCGTTAATTTTAAGTACTTGTATTTTTATATTTAATGAAAATATAATGACAACAACATATATGTTAGTATAATGTATTAATGTGTTAGTATAATGATATTTGAATGCTCACTTGCGACAGTTTTGCAATGTATTAATGTGTTGTATTTATATTATATTAATATAAATATATAAAATATTGATATATTTTATATCAATATATTAATGTGTTGTATTTGTATTACATTAATATATAATGTATTAAAGTGTCACAAGCTAGATGGTATGAAAATGGTTTCTATGAAACAATTGTAAAAATGAAAAAATAATATTTTTTAAAATACAAGAAATAGAAATGAGTAAATAAAAAATAAAATAAACAAACATAAATATAAGTTCTAATCTTTAACTTATTGATTAAAAATAAATAACAAATTTAAAAAAAATAATTAAACATAACTTTGTTCGAGACAGAATTATAACCTAACTTCGTGGACGCAAATGAGTTTTCAAATAGTAAATATATTTTTGATATTTTTTTAATATTATAAAATAATCTAAAAATATTTTCGTAATTACAAAACAAACCCAAAAATGATTTTTTGGTGTTTCTCGATGTTTCAATACATGAAATGTTTCGAAGATGAGCGTTTTCATGCATTGTAGATCACAAATGAGTATCCAAATAATATTTCATGTATTTAGTTTAGACATGTTGAAGTTACAAATTGATATAATACATACAAATTTTATAATAATTTTAGTTAAAATTAATGATAATAATTCAACTTAAAATTAATAATACCAAAGCAATCCGTTATTGGAACATAGGACAGTGCCCACATAATAATGTATGTACGTAGGTAAATGGCGTTACTTTCATTTTCTTGGTCACGAGAACAAGTTTAGAAAACAGTTGGGTTTTTCCCTTTTCCACACCTGCCTTAGTCCAATCACCCCACTATATATAATGTTTTTTTTACTCATTACTCTTATGCATGTTCCTTGCTAGCTAACAAATAATTCTAAGTTCTTGCATTTATAAAGGGTATTTTATTTTCCCTTGTTTATCTGATCATAAAATCTATTGATTTTTTTCTAAAATAATATATTATTATCATACAGTGGGATAAGGCAAGGCAATATATTATTTTATTTTCCCTTGTTGACATTTAAGCTTCAGTTAAAGCTTGTTTAGTTCTTGTTTATCGAATTTATTTATTTTATTGGATGATTATGAAGTGTATGATGTGTTGAGAATTGATGATGTTGCGTTGAGAATTGATGATGTTGCATGTATTGAAGTGTTAAATTTTTGTGTTTTTTTTTTCTTACATAGGGTGTAGTCCATTTATAGGGGAGACTTTGTCGAATTTTCTCTAAAAATTATATTAAATAAAAAATATAATTAATTAAATATTTTTTAGGTATTTAATTAAATTGGTTAGAACTTAACCTTAGATTCCTGTTCGGTGACTTCCTCGATGGAGCGAGGAGATCATTGAATTGTCCAGTTGGACAGTCTGGAAATTTGGTATCGTGTTGTGTGCCCAGCGAATACGCATTAATTTACTCATGCATGGTACGAAAATTCAGTAGCATTTCTTGTTGTTCTCTGGTTGCAGATAGGAATATGTTTTGATTCATGCAATTAACTCAAATTGAGTTTAACTTGTATGAATCAACACATAATCTTTATCGTGCATCTGGAGAACTGCGTTGAGATGCTGCCGAAATTTCGTATCGTGAGTAAATGCGTCCGCTAGTGGTCATATCACGATTCATTTCCGGATGGGATAGGTCCTAACCTTCAAATTTTAAGGAGGAGTTATAAGGAGTAGTTTAGTGGAATAATATTAAAACAACTCAAATAAAAAAATATTATAATTATAATTTAGTAATTTTTTATTATTTAATGGTATAGGAAAAAAATGAGATCAGATCGTCAGTGGATGTATATCAGGCGTAACTCAGATGGTTATGTTTCTACGGAATTTATAAAGAGTGTTGAGAAGTTTGTTAATTTTGCTAAGAGTCAACCAGAGTGGATGGATGGGAATAAGATTAAATGTCCTTATAATCAACCAAAGTGTAGGAACACGGCTTTTCGTGACCAGGATACCGTGACAAGTCACTTGCTCACCAAAGGTTTCGTACCGGGGTATTATAAGTGGACACTTCATGGGGAAGTTATTGCTACGGTAGATTCGGTCGATATGTCTTACTCAGCATCAACGCTTGAAGCAGAGCCAAGCAACTTATTTGAGACTATGGTAATGGATGCTGCCGGGCCTGATTTCAATCCGAATATGGAAGAGGAACCTCCAAATCCGGAAGCTCAAGCATTCTATGACATGCTTAGTGCTGCAAAAAAAGAGTTATATCCTGGTTGTCGAAAGCATACGCAGTTGTCGCTTGTTTCTAGATTGCTTAGCTTTAAGTCAGAACACCATCTATCTGAGAGGGGATTTAATCAACTTTGTGAATTACTTAAGGAGGTTCTTCCTGAACCTAATACGCTGATTGATAATTTTTACAGTACTAAAAAACTGGTTCGAGGGTGAGCCTTCCTGTTGAGAAAATTGATTGTTGTAAAAATAACTGTATGATTTTTTAGGGTGATGACTGTGATTTAACAGTCTGCAAGTTTTGTCATGAGAATCGGTACAAGCAAGTTGATCAAGCTGACAGTAGCAAACGACAAAAAACTTGTGTTCCTTATAAGAAGATGCATTATTTTCCTTTAACTCCTCGGCTTTTGAGATTGTATGCATCCAATTCAACAGCAGCAGAAATGAGGTGGCACGCAGATCATGTGGTCGAAGATGGCTTCATGCGTCATCTGTCGGATTCCCCTGCGTGGATTCATTTTAACCAGACTCATAGGGAATTTGCTGCCGAGAAAAGGAATGTTAGACTTGGTCTTTGTACTGATGGGTTTCAGCCGTTTGGTCAATCTGGGAAGCAATATTCTTGTTGGCCTGTCATTGTCACCGTGTATAATTTACCACCCTGGATGTGTATGAAGGATACAACAATGTTCTTAACGGTGCTAGTGCCAGGACCAGAGAATCCTAAGGCAAAACTTGATGTTTTCTTACAACCCCTTATTGCAGAGTTGAAACATTTGTGGGATGTTGGTGTGCATGCATATGATATCTCATTGAAACAAAATTTCCAACTGAGGGCGGCTTTGATGTGGACCATTAGTGATTTTCCTGCATATTCAATGCTCTCGGGGTATAGCACGGCAGGAAAACTGGCATGTCCTTATTGGACGATTCACTCGGACGCATTTTACTTGTCAAAGAGTCGAAAGATTTCATGGTTTGATAACCATAGAAAATTCTTGCATCGAGATCATCCGTATCGACGGAATAGGTATGGATTTCGCAAAAATACTTTGGTAAAAAAAAATACCACCTCCTGTACTGTCTGGACCTGAGATACTTGCTTCCTTGGACGAGTTGGGTTTAGTGAAGGCGACACAACCCAATGCTGCACAGACTAATGCGGATAACAGTCATGGTAGTGGTTGGAAGAGTAAGAGCATTTTTTGGGATTTGCCTTATTAGAAAACTCAACTTATTCGACACAACTTGGATGTTATGCATATAGAGAAAAACGTGTTCGAAAATGTGTTCAATACAGTGATGAATGTACCGGGCAAAACTAAGGACACGGTGAAGTCGAGAGAAGAGTTGAATCAATATTGTCGCCGCATTACTCAATCAACTTTTACTCTGAACAAGAAAGAAAAAGTTGTCCTGTGTGCGTGGGTAAAAAATCTAAAATTTCCTTATGGGTATGTGTCGAACATGGCTAGATGTGTTGACACAAAGAAACTTAAGTTATTTGGGATGAAAAGTCACGATTGTCATGTGTTCATGCAAAGGTTGGTGCCCGTTGCATTTCGAGAATTACTACCGCAAAAAGTATGGGAGGTATTGACTGAGTTGAGTCTTTTCTTCAAAGATTTAACATCAACCACTATTAAAAGTGAGCATATGATGAAATTAGAGAACGACATCCCCATCACTTTGTGTAAGTTGGAGCTCATATTTCCTCCAAGTTTCTTTGACTCTATGAAGCATCTTCCAGTCTATTTGGCTTATGAAGCAAGGATAGTAGGTCCAGTTCAATATCGATGGATGTATCCGTTTGAAAGGTACTATTTATTAGATTGATAATTTTTTTTTCCTATTTTATAAAAAACATATTTATTTTGTAGTTCACTTATCTAATTACTATATACATTTTATATAGATACCTTGGAAAGTTGAAGAAAACAGTTAGAAATAAAGCTCGAGTGGAAGGCTCTATTTCTAATTCATACGTTGTGGAAGAAGCGTCATTGTTGTGTTCTCATTACTTTGAGGACCATGTTGTTACAAGGTATACACGAGTGCCGCGCAACGATGCTGGTGTTGTAAATGAAGGGGATGACTAGGAGGGGAAGTTATCAATTTTCAAGCATCCTTGTCGACCATTTAGATGTAAAAAGTCACAAATGTTATTCGGTGAAGAATATGATGTTGCACACAGATATATTTTGATGAATTGTCCAGAAGTTGAACCGTATCTGCAATAAGATTTTGCTAATTAATTGTTGTTAATTTCTAAATTATATTTAAATTGCATAGTCTAATGTAGTTATTTTCATTTTTCTTTTTAATTTTTCAAGAATTTACGATGCTGAGGTAAGGCAACGTAATCTCGGCATTGGCGACCATATCATTGAACAATTAACAAATAAGGAATTCCCTTCTTGGTTCAATAATTATGTAAGTTGATTAATTAAAATATTAATTTCACTCAATTTCTTATATAATTATTTCTTATATATCTGTCTTATTTAATAGGCTCGCGATCCTACGAACAATGTGACCAATTCATACATAAGGGATCTCGCAAAAGGACCTTTTAACACTGTTACAACGTACCCTGGCTACTTTGTTAATGGATTTAAATTTCACACGATTAGCCATGGATCGAATAAAGGCACTATGAATAGTGGCATGTGCGTTAAAGGATCCAACTACGATGATCCCAAGAAGGACTATTATGGTCGGATAAAAGAAATTGTCGAGCCCAAGTATCCTTCAATATCGTCATTCAAGAAAGTTGTATTGTTCAAGGGCGATTGGTTTATTCCAACTTTGAACGAGGGGGTGAAGATTCATCATGCATATAAGATTGTTGAGGTCAATGAAAATAAGAAATGGAATACAAACGAGCAATTTGTATTAGCTTCTCAAGCGATTCAAGTATATTTTTGCGAATATCCAAGCTTGAGGCGTAACAAAAGCGATTGGTTGGTTGTAACAAAAGTCAAACCAAGGTTTATGGTAGAGGTTCCACAATCTTTTAATAATCAAGAGACGACCCTTCCACGTGAAGCGTTGCCTTACCAAGAGGATGATGTGGAACTACACGATATCGCAGTTGATGATGCCCAAATCCTTGAGACAGTGAATGATGGCGACCATGCTAATTTAAATGATGAGCCTGTTATGGAATCAGAATTTGATGAAGCTCCAGAGTTGAATGATGAGCAAGTTTTGAGATCTGATTCTGAAGATAAGTCTGAATTGTATGATGAACAAGTCTTGCGATCAGACTCTGAATATGACTCTGAATCAGAAGATGAACAAGTTCTTCAATTAGATTCTGATGACGACTTAGAATCTAATGACACAGATGTAGACTTGTATGATAGTGATTAGAGGTGAATTTTATGATTTAAATACTTATGTTTAATTATTAATGATATTGATTTTGTTAATTGATTTATTTCATTATAGGTACTAGCTTACCTCCCGTGTGATGCACGAAATTTCATATATATTGAATTTATTTAAAATTAGCAACCTCACAATCATAAATTCTATCTACAATATACAAATTTCAAGAACGACACATTTTTCACAAACTAATAACTAATTTAACATATGATAAATATAAATAGTTTATATAAAATAATAAATAATATGACAACATATAATAAATTAGTAACATAAATAATTAAAATATAAAATATAATAAAATTTTCAAAAAAAACATGACAACATATGATAAATATAAATAGCCTATACAAATATTAATTTTGTCAAAATAACTTAAATAATTTATTTAAAATAATTCAATTTTACCTAAATAACTAATTTAACATAACCTACAAATTAATTATTTTTCAAAATTAAGTAATAACTTAAACATATATAAGATTTGTATTTTTTTTGCATGGTTCTGAAATTAATTAAGGGTTTTAGAGTTTTCAATACTGGCTTTATTGAGAGAGAATGAGAGGTAAATTATAAGAAATAAAATAAAAAATTAAATTTATGTTTTTAAAAAAATTACTTGGTAGTCAGTATTTGGCAGTATTACCTGATATCTCAAGATTTTTATCGATTTAAAAAAAATCTCATTTTTTTGTAATTTATTTTAATTAAAATTTTATGTTAATATTTAAAATTAATAATATTGATTAGATCTTACTTCTTCATATACCAACATATTTATACATTCTCCAAACACTATTTAATTGTGAAAAAAAATCATCTATAGGTTTCAAGAACTACACATTTTTCACAAACCTATATTTAATTAATGATTTATAAAAATTTCATTTTGAATAAGAAAAAAATAAATAAAATATAATAAAATATCGAAATAGAAAGTAGAAATGGGCGGGAAAAAATTTTGACGGCATTTTCGTTATAATATATATATATATAGATATAGATGACAGGTGTTAGAGGACGATATCGTGCAGGACGCAGTGGTTCTAGACCTAACTCGTCTGGGTCTACTGCTACTTCCATCTCATCTACTGCAGCACCACATATTTTGGGGGATATTTCACCAGCCTCTCTCCCATCAGCATCTCCTGTTGCTGCTCCTGCAATTGATTCTTCACCGACCCTTCCTGCAGAGTCACCAGTACATCCATCATCTCATTCGACTGCCAGTCATTTTAGATCCGAACCATTACATTTTATAGAGCAAGATGGCGATGGGTAATTTTAATTTTTTTAATTTTTTTTACATTATGACATGTATTAATTTTTATACTAATTATTATTATTTGTATACAGGAGCATCTTTTGTCGTACAATAAATATCTCCCATGTTATATCGACAATTTTCAAGAAACGTCTTCATAAGGAAGGTCATGTTTGGAAAGAAGTGCCTTCGGAGACAAAGGGCATGTATTGGGATGAATTTGCGGTATTAAATTCTAATTAATAATATATATATATATTTCAACTTTTAATGTAGAAATGTTTAAATTATTTAATCTTTTTTTTTTACAGAAAATTTTTCAGTGGGATCCTGCAATTGATGCATTAGTGAGAAGAGAGTGGGCACAAAAAGCAGCGAAACGATACATCGACAACATTCGTAAGTGGCATGCCAATGGAAAACCGATTTTTGTGCCAGATGATGTTTGGGATCGCTGGATGCAGAAATGGGAACAAGATGAAGCTTTCAAGAAACGGTCTGCACAAGCATCGCTGAACCATTTGAGTGAGACAAGTGGCCTTGGGGCTGGTCCTTCCCGTTATACTGGGGGTTCTATATCTTCAGCAGAGCATAAAAGACGAATGGTGAGAAATTTAATTTATTTAATTTGTTAATATTTAAATTTTTTTTTATTAACATGATTAATTTTATATCATTTTTTTTTAGACACATGAGTTTGGGAGAGAGCCTACAATGATTGAATTGTTTGAACGAACTCATTCTAAAAAAATTGAGGAAGGACAGATGGTGTATGTCGACAGACGTTCTTCGAGTGTCGCTGTAAGTTTTTTTTAATTATAAGTAATATCATTTTTATAATTAACATAGACTTTAATATTCATAATTGATTTATTTTATTTTCTTCATTATACTGTTGTAGGAAATGTATGGACAGTTGTTAAAGCAGGCAACTCAACCAAATGAAGGGTCTGAGGAGTCTCAGCAGCCAGATTGTGATCAGATATTCATCCAGGCTGCCGGGAGGAAAAATAAGAAGAAGAGGATTTATGGCACGGGATCTTTATCCCAATCAAAATATTCTAACGTTGGCAGCTCATCTTCTGTCTCATCTGGTCTAAATGAAAATCCAGTTATACAAGAAATGACAGAGAAATTAAAAGTGCAGTCGGAGCAGTTAAATTCGCGGGCGGAGAAGATAAATTCACAAGCAGAGCAGATAAATTCGCAGGCTCATGAGCTGAGCGATGTTCGACGACAGATGTTTGAGATGCGATTTTTGATTGAACAACTTACTGCATCTACTCGCGGTATTGTTCCTTCTTCTTCTTCTTCTCAGCCACAATCGACTCATCAACCGGACTCACCTAATGTTGATGATGATTTAGATGATTAGTTTTTGCAGTTATTTTTATGAAACGATTGGTATGTAACAGACAATTATATTAGCATGTGACAATTATTAGTATCTTGTTTGAATATTAATTTTTATATTATAAATATAAATTTTAGAATTTTTATATAATTTTTTTAATAAATAATTATAAATAAATTTTAAAATTAAATAATAAATTAAATAAATTTAAAAAATATATAACTTTTAGCGACGGAACAAAATTGCGTCACTAAAATTTTTTAAAAAATAATAAATTGCGACGAAATTATTCCGTCGTAATAAATTTTTAATATATTTTTTAAATTTTTTTAATTAAAATCAGCGACGGAAAATTCCGTCGCTATGATTAATTTAATAAAAATTCAAAAAATAATTAGCGACGAAATTTTCCGTCGCTATAATTAATTTAAAAAATATTCTAAAACTATTAGCGACGGAAAATTCCGTCGCTACATTAATTGAATAAAAAATTCTAAACTAATAGCGACGAAAAATTTTCGTCGCTAAATTAATTTAATAAAAAAATTAAAAATATTATAAATTCCTTCTCGAAAATTATTCTAATAAAAAAAATTGTAAAATATAGCGACGGAACATTCCGTCGCTAAAAAAAATAAGAATTTTTTTTACAGAAAATTCCGTCGCAATATTTTAAAAAAAAATTATAAAAAATTCTTTTTTATTAGCGACGGAATATTCTGTTGCTATATTTTAAATATTTTATTTTTTAAAATAATTAGCAACGGATAATTCCATCACTAATTAAAAAAATAATTTTTTATAAATATTTTTTTAAAATATTGCGACGAAAAATTCCGTCGCAATTTTTGTAAAAAAAATTAACTTAGCGATGGAAATTTGTCCATCGCTAAGACGTCGCTAAAATAACGACAGATCCGTAGCGAAAAAAATAGTGACGCAGACTTTAGAGACGGAAAATTTTCGTCGCTAATCTGTCACTAAACATATTTTGCGACGGATTTTTAGATTTAGCGACGGAAATATTCCGTCGCTAAATCCCGAAATTCTTGTAGTGTTGGCTTATGAAGCATTTAGTGCATATGCATTATTTCATCCAAGTTTCAAATGTCATTTCTTTTCATGTGGACTAACAAGCTATTGTCTTTCTTTCTTTTTATTTCTCCGAAGCTACACAAATTTTGTTACCTAAACATAGGAGTCGTCAAAGTTAAATTCATATAGAGTGCTAATAATGTATGATCTTATTTTCCAATGTCACAAATTGCACATCTGTTTGTCGCATGATGAAATTCCCTTTTGTGTACGGAATTAATTTAGCATTTCTAGAATTTTATCTTGCATTAATGAGGAACCATATATTGGTATAAAAATTTTGTAATTTGTGTGAAAATTATTTTGTTGCTTGCATTAATTTGGCATAATTATTACCACTTTCATTGCAAAAGTCAAAATTATTGTTTGACATTTGTTTCACTTATAGGGCGTTTGGTACAAGAAAAGTTTTTAAATTCCTGAAATTCACGATTTCTAATAATACTCTTGGAAATTTTTAATTTTTGGAATTTATGCAATTTTATGTTTGGTTAGTTTTAAACATTTTTAGAAATATTAATTTTTTTTTTAAGAATTTTATATTTCTATGTTTGGTTTAAATGCAACATTTATGAGAATCCATGTTATTTTTTCAAAATTATCCTTATTTGATTTTTTGTTTAAAAATGATAAATTTCTTCTAGCATTTGACCGTTGATTGCATTTGCCCCCTAGTGATATAAAAGAGTAAATGGTGTTTTAGTCTTTTTACTTGTTAAAAACTTTCGCTAGTCTATAGGAATCCAAAATTTCCATCCCCTCATGAAAATATTTGGTGGGAAAGTTAATTAAAAATAAATCCTAAGAATACTATTTTTCCATGATTCTTTTTTAAAAATATTATACCAAATACGAGAATGTAGATTTTCAATCTAACATTCTCAGAAATTTAAAAACTTTTCATGTACCAAACACCCCCTTAATGTTATTTTTTTTTTTTTTATTTGCAAAATGCTACCCAAGGAGTTTGCAATTATTTTAGGGTTTTGTTAACATCAATATATGCTAAATATGTTTATGGCATTTCTTGCAAAGTATTTCTAAGACATGGAGTTGGAACTAAATATTAGTGAGGTGTTTTCTTTAGCAAAATGTTTTAGACATTCATTACAATAAAATTAACTTTTGCTTGCATTTAATTTTTGTTGTGATGATATAAAGGACAGTATCAGCAATATATAGATGTTCTTTTTCTTTTTTATTCCATCCACATTATATTTTGTAGTAAAATCCAATCATTTTCTTAATTTGAATGATGAAATCTTTTTTTAAATAAGAAATTCATTAAACAAAAAAGCTCGAAAGTGTCTGCAAGAAAAGTAAGGGCAAACCCACTACAATACAACAACTAGCTAGTTAAGAATAAGATACAACAAGGTACATCAAAGGGGCCTCAAATAGGTGAGGCAAAAACCATAGATGAGAATGAAGAATTGTACAATGGAGATAAGTAACAACTAACACATAATGGGGAAGGTCAGAAAGAACAGAAGAGTAGCCAAGAAGGGCACAAACAAAGCCAAAAACTTTTGTCGCTAAAACAACCCCCATTTCGCGATGAAATTTGAAGTAGGAGCAAACTATCAAATTCCATGGTACTAGGTCGGTTGCCTTAATGGAGAAAGGAAAAGTGGTTGGATGGAGCCGCTATGAAGCCACAAGGCAAGGCCTAAAAGAAAGAGAGAATCGAGGACAAAAAGATGGGAAGGGGAGGGGGAAAGAGATAGAGCATACATAACCCGCATATATAAATACAATAATTGATGGGAGAAAGGGACTGAAAGGATGGAAGAGCACGAAGGTCACAAATATAACATAAAGAGAAAAGAGGAGTAGGAAGGAAGGAAAAGAAGAGGAAACGTATAACTGGCTCACTTGCATATAGGAATAGAATGGGACATAAAGAAGCAACCTAACCCAAAGGAAACACCAATCCAGGCCCTGAGCCATATGAGAAATGAAGTAAAGGAGATGAAATGGATCATAGATAGGACCCAAATGCATACCCTGATGACAAACCTACAAACATAACAAACTTACAAAGAAGATTAGAAGTAGATGATAACACAACATAAAATAGAGAAAATAAGGAACTAAGTCAAACAAGTAGGCGAAAGGCGCCAAAAATGGAAAAAGTTAACCCTTGCAACGATCTCGAGAAGTGCATGGATGCTAGACGAGTCCAAACAATAGTTTGGATCTGGGAAGAGGAGCGTTTACTATTCCTAAAACAGTGGTTATTGTGCTCATGAAAAATAAAATAAACAGTAGCCTGGAGGGTTAGGTGATAGGTAATGGTTTAGGGAGATTTTCCTTTCCAACGATGAGTAGCCCAAAAAACCCCACTCGACCAGCAATGCCAAGGCCAAGTAAACTTTACCTGTCGCCTAAGTAAAGCTATAACCTACCAAGAGAACAAACAAGCAAAAAACAAATGGCTATGACGCTCCCAAGCACACTTGCATAGGTAACATCGGTTAAGAAAATGTAAGATTAAGTTTAAACAATCAAGAGTAGACAATTGCTCCCGGGTAGCAAGCTAAAGAATAAATGCATAACAAGGAACACTTGAGCTAATCCAAACTAGGCAAAACCAGGGGACCTTGTTTAGTCCATCTTGTAATGTCTGCATAGTAGAGTTCACAAAAAAGGCACCATTAGGTATAGAGAGCCACCATGGGATGTTAAGGCAAGAGACCTAAGGGAGGATGAGCAACGAGGCAATAAGAGTATGCAACTCAGAGGAAGACGACATTGGCCAAGACCATACGCTATTGTGGATAACAGATGAAACTCAAGCAGTAGACAGGGAACTAATATGACGAGGGAGGTGGTGCAAGCGATCATGCCAAAGAAATACTCGATGACTATTCCCTATCTTCTAGCCAAAGTAAGGGCGAACAACTCCTCTAAGCTAGAGAAGCTTATGCCAATACCAAGGGCAAGGGAATAAGGGATGGTAAGGAACCAGAGACAATAGTCACGAATTCGATATGAATGAATCCACTAAATCCATAAAGATTCAAGAGAAGCCTACAATAACCTCCAAATAAGTTTCGTGACTAGAGCCTGGTTCCAAAGGAAAAGGGGCTTTAAGCCCAAACCCCCTGCTCTTTAGGATGACATATATCAACTCAGGAAACTTTATCCTTAAGCTAGAACAAATTGGGACCACTCCACACAAAGGAACAAACAATATGCTCCAGGCAGGATAAATATTGAAGCCCAGAAAACATGGTTGACAAAACAGACTAAGCTAATTGAAGTCAACCAACGAAGGATAGGAGCCAGCCTTGCCACATTCCCACTCGAGAACGAACTCTATCTAGGAGGAAGTGGCAATCACCATAGTTGAGTTTCTAAGAAATAAAGGGAGACCAAGATAACAGATAGGCAAGATGCCAGGGCAAAACCCTGACACAGAGATAAGCTCAGCACGCAACACAACGTCAAGGCAGCAAACAAAACAATCACTCTTATTAGGATTAACATGAAGGCTCAAAAGAGCAACAAAATGATCCATACAAGATTTCAAAACTCCCACAGATGCCAGGTCATCGTGCTAAAATAGCATAAGGTCATCAGCAAACATAAACATAGCTATCCCAAAGGTGGTCACATTTCCAATGGTATCGAAAATCATTGGTAAAGGCATGGTATTTGATGATGCCATGAAGAACTTACATAACTAAGATGAAAAGATAGGGCGAGATAGGGTCACCTTGACAAAGTTTAGGTCATCTTAACGAAGCTCCCATCCACAAGAAAGAAACCATGTAATTAACCATTCACCTTAATAGAATTCTAGGGAGAGATCACACATTCTCATATCCAAGAACAGAATCGAGGGGGAAAACTCATGAGCTGGAAGATAGTAAGAAGAAAATACCAGGCGACCGAGTCACAAGCTTCACTCAAGTCCACCTTTAGAGTGCACCGAAGAGGACCACGAGGGAGATGATATCAATGCAACAACTCTTGGGCCATCAAAATGTTATCACCTATGGAACGCCTTAGGACAAAAACAATCTGCAATGAATCAACAGATCAGGGAGATGTGATTTTAGGCAATTAGCCAAAATCTTTATAAACCACATTATAGCAAGAAATGGGATAGAACTGGATAGGGGATACAGGGTGAGGGGACCTTAGGAACTAGACTTATAATAGTGGCATTAATCTCCTTGAGAAGCTTGCTAGTTTTAAAAAAACCATAGACAACCACCAAAAAGGTAGGGCTGATAACCTCCCAAGCTCGACGAAAGAATTTGACTTTAAAACCATCAAGACCAGGGGTTTTATCATCCCTCACACATCTCCTCAAAATAGACCTCCAGAAGAAGGCCAGGCCAACACTCAGGGGACAAGGCACGATCTATATACATACTAATAGACTCAGAAGTAAGAAGAATGCAACGAGGGTGAGGGGCTAGGAGATCATGAAAATGGGTAACTAAGAGCGAGGAGATCTCATTAGAGAAGGTTTGGGAACCATCCTCATTGAGGTGACTATGAATATGATGAGAATTACGATTAGATAACATCTGTTGGAAGAAAAGACGAGAGCACCGGTCCTCTTCTCTAGACCATTAAATGCAAGCAAGCAAACGGAAAAAATCACTCTCCTGCTCCAAGGCTTTAGTAAGGGAGCAACTCAAGGTCATATCATGATGTCTCCTGCGCCAAGGCTTTACTAAAAAATATTTTGAAGTTGTTCTCGAATACTTAAAACACGGGAGGTAACATGACCATGTTGATGATTGAGCGCTTTTAAGCTTTGCTTGATAACTTTAAGCTTGTTGAGAAATTTGTGTTTTGATTTTATGAGAAAATAGTTTTTGATAAATTTGAATGATAAAATATTTTTTAGTAAATTTGGTTCTTTGATGATATCCAAAACATTTTGAAATACTCTTAAGTTTGAAACAAGGAGGTGAAAGCAACAAATTCGTCTTTTGAAGAAAGACTAAACCAGAATTGAAGCATCTAAGTTGAAGTTCTATGAGAATGCTCGTTTTTTTTTTTTTAAATTGATATGTGTACACAATGGACCCTCGGACATTCACAACACATGTCCTGAATTTGAGATTACTAATGCTACTTAGTGTCGGCATGGGGGTAAATCACACCAAAGGTCACCAAACTTTGGTGTCTTTTTCAGCTTGATCACTAAACTTTAATTCCTTGCAAAGTGATCACAAAACTTTAAAATGTTTTGTAATGTGGTCACTAAAATGATTTTTGAATAATTTTTTGTCAAAATTGCTAACGTGGCAATGGCCACATCATCGCCACGTCAGCAATTTTGGTCACGTCAGCGCCACATCATCGCCACGTCAGCAATTTTGATCAGAAATTGTTCAAAAATCACTTTAGTGATTATATTGCAAAATATTTTAAAGTTTTGTGATCACTTTGTAAGGAATTGAAGTTTAGTGATCAAATTGAAAAAGAGCCCAAAGTTTTGTGATTTTTAGTGTGATTTACCCGTCGGCATGGTCTTTTTACGTCTAACAATTCTGAAATTGTGATCATAATATCCCAGGTTTGTTTGTCATATGGTCTTTGTAGCAAGTTTCAGAGAGTTGGCATTTGAAGATGCAGTTGGCATGGCAACAAGTTACAACCTTATAGATAACATCTACAGGGATCTCTACCAGCCCGCAGTCATTGATAAGTGTCTTTTATACACTTATTTTGGTCTATAAACTTAACATTAATACATTCAATGAGCATGATTTCTACTTGATTTGGTTCTATATATGGTTATGTAGATGTGGAGCATGGGTTAAAGCGGATATGGAGCAAAAAGAGTGATTTTGGTGCATGATGGGAATGAAATGAAGCTTGGAGGCATGGTCGGGTTTTGAATTAAAAGAAAACAAAAGAGTATCGAGAGCAAGAAGTTGAAGATGATAAAGCAAGAGGCTAAAGAAGAAGGCTAGCGGTCCTACAGCGGAATGCATACCGCTGTAGCACCGCTATAAGGTTTAGTTTCTGGAGCTCACGGTCCTACAGCGGAATGCATACCGCTGTAAGACCGCTTTAGGAATTGCTTTCTGGAGCTCACGGTCCTATAGCGGAATGCATACCACTGTAGGACCGCTTTAGGAATTGCTTTCTGGAGCTCACGGGTCTGCAGCAACAAGCATACCGCGGTAGGACCGCGGTAGGGTTTAAAGCTTAATGAAAAGACCGTTTTAAGCCCGTTTCAATCCAAATAAAAGAGAAATAGACTCCTTTAAGGTGTGGGACTTTGATAACCTAAAAGAGAACTATATAAAGACTTATTCTTGAGTCTTTTGGGGAGTCTTTTGGGAGAGAGAAGAGAAGCGGATGGAAGATTGAAGACTACTCTTAGGTTGTATTTTTCTTTTCTTTTCTTTTCTTTTCTTTCTCAATTCTTTGCTATGGATTCCAACTCTTTTCCTTTTCTTTTGATTGAGAGCATGCATAGCTAAGTTTTTATAACTATGGTGAATAATGAAACCTCGACTTCTAATGGTTTGATTTAAAGTTATTCGGTTTGTTATTTTCTTATCCATTCGGGTTGATTGTTTGTTATGTTCATAACGTTGTTTTGATGCTTGATCACCATTGGAACATATTTGTGATTTGTATTGCTTTCGAGAGATTCAATATGGATTAGACATGGTAGCAAACAACATAGGGTCCTATAATAGGTAGAGATACCGTTATGCCCTATGAAATCATTTTGTGATGATCTCCGTGATTGAATGCATGTTTATATGTTCGAATGTTGACTAGAGATAGTTAATCTCATATATATTCATAGAACTGAATGACCATCGAGAAAGGCTTTTGGTTGTGATTGGATCATTGATTTTCAACCTAAGATAAGGAATAACGAGACCCGAGTAATGAATAATTGAATCATAGAAGGCCGACGGTGGATTCACAAACCCTAGTGTTTTAGTCTTGTGAGTTTTAAATCAAAGGAATTATTTGTTTGCATCTTTTATTCATAAATTAGTTTTCATTACAAGTGAATTCTTTGTTAATGTGTGTGTTAGGTTAAGGTTAAATCAATTAGAGTAAACGTCAAAAGTTAGTCCTCATGGGTACGACACTCTATTCATCACTATATTACTTGTCACGATCCGTCCACTTGCGGGATAGAATTAAGCGGACAAGTTTTTGGCGCCGTTGCCGGGGACTAACTCTTTTGATTATTGCTTTGATTGACATTAGCTTTAACTATCAAATTTTGTTTTCATTATTTTTCTAGGCTAAGCTATTTCAATTTATGTGTGTGCAGGGATTGAGATAGTGCATGAGCCGTTCAGAACGTTCGGATATTTGTGAGTTTGATCCTGAGATAGAAAGAATGTTTCATCAAAGGCGTCGTGAACAAAGAGCAAGGAGGGAAAAGCAACTAAGTAACATGGGTGACAACGCAAACCAACTTGTTCCAATGGCGCAGCCCGTTGAGGTCAATGAAAGAGATATTCTGATGGGGGACTTCATGATGCCCCCAATGATTGAGAACCGGTCAAGCATAATCTATGGGCATGAGAATTTTCAGTTAAGGCCAGATGTGATCAATCTCTTCGCCAACAACATACCTTTTTATGGAATGAGCGAGGAAAATCCACACTATCACTTGTCTCGGTTTCTGGAGTATTGTGGGAATTTCAAGTATCAAGGAATTAATGAAGAGGCACTCAAGATGCGCCTTTTCCCTCACACTCTGAAAGATAGGGCCCGAGAATGGTTAGACTCATTACCACCGGGTAGTATTACTTCATGGACAAATTTGGTACAGAAGTTCACACTCAAATACTTCCCACCGACCAAGATTACCAAGTTTAAGCATGAGATTTCAACTTTTCAACAAGCTGAGTCTGAAAATTTTCATGAGGCATGGGAGAGGTTCAAGGAGCTTTTGAGAAAGTGTCCAAGTCATAGCTTCCCACTACCAGCTCAAAATGGTGCACGACATAGTGACATAGGGATTAGATCACTAGCCTATGGTCATTGCTTAGCTTCCCTTAGTATGCCTAACACATTCCACATAAAGCACGGAGTCAACACATTCCTCAACATTTGTCATCATGGCTCAACCTTCCCCAAACTTTTCTTTTCATAATGTTTGATGATTGAGTTGCTCACAAAGTTGGTTTAAGGGCAAAAGTCTATATGAAAACCTATGCATTTAACCTCCTGACACTTGTGCTCAAACATTCGTCTAACATGGATAATGAATCACAAAACAAAATAAGTAGCATCACTATCTTTACTCGTTTCATCAAAATGGTACCAAATAAGATTCATCATTGATGGCACGTCTACCCAACAACACAAGACAAAATTTTTTTTTTTAATAACACCATACAACATATGCAAGCTGCCCATAGTGAACCTCCCCCCGAACTTAAACGTTTCATTGTCCCAATGGAATGAAGATAAAGAAAAGGAAGGAGTGTACCCAATCCATAGTGTCAAGGTTGTGATGGTAGATAGATCAACACATGCTCGTTTTGAGGTATTGGAACTTTTGGCAATGGCTTTGCCTTTGTAAGCAGTTGGTGTAGGATGGCTCTTCGATTGCATCATCACTTCTGAAAATGTACCTACAATGCACAAGTTTGAACATGAGAAGGCAACAATGAATCAGAATGACATGAAGTAGACAGAATCACAAGATCACACGTCAACTCCTTCAACCACCTATTTATAGATGATGATGGAAGAATCCAAAAATTGAGCTGTTGGGGTAGTTGGGCGAGCATTAAATGCAGCCAAAAACTAGCCGTTATGATTTCTACGAAAGACTTAGTCAACAGAGGAAAAATGGTTAGTCAACAAAATTTGATAAAATAATAAGCTTGGTCGACGGACAAAATAGGTTAGTCGACCAAGTCACAAAAGCAATAAAGCACTTAGTCAACCAAGACAAAAGCATGCATGACACTTAGTCGACCAAGGTTGACCTTCTGTCGATCAACTTAAAGAGTTAGTCGACCAAGACATAACACTGTTAGTCGACCAAGGCTTAAGGTTAGTCAACCAAGACTAAAACAAGCACATTGTTAAACGACCAAGGCTTAAGGTTAGTCGACCAAGCCAACCTTTTGAAGAAAAAATAAACATTATGTTAGTCGACCAATCTTACATAAAAGACTTGGAATCTTGACTACTTGCTTTGCTTTAAGATGGAAACAATAACATAGCCCAACTTCATTTCTTTTTGAAAAACAATAACATGAGATTGATTTTTGAACATATAGAGTACTTTTAATACATTAATTCCAAACATAATGAAACTTATATTATTTGTCATTATCAAAACCATATGATCACAAGAGCAAGATATCAGAAAGGTCCTGCAAGGAGGAACGAGCTACAAAACCAGCAAAATGGGCCATACCAAGAGAACCTGAAGGGTTTCCCCCACGAGATTCTAAAACATGACGGGGTAACATTAAAGTCCCAAGGAAAACCCCTGGGGCCAGATAGATAGAGCTCACTAAGAAATGCAAACGATGCCATAAACGAAACTGGTCAGCTTCGTCATAATGAGCATATATACAAGAGACAAAAAATGACAACTGATATGATGTATGGGTACAATGAATGTGCAAAAATTAGTTAAAGCCACAAATTAAGATGATAGTAAGCTAAGTAGGATCATAAATAGACCAAATACGACCACTAACACTATACTCATAATTCCTCACCCAACACCAATTAGCCAAAATATTATGGGATATATCAAAAGATCGACTCTCCTAAACACGAGTTTCTAAGAGCATCTCCAACGAATACGGCAATTGCAGCTCCAATTACAATTTGGCACAAAATCCTCACCAACGAATACAGCAAAATGGTGATGGGCACAATTTTCAATCACTAAATTTGATGTTGAGTGAATAGTGTACCACCAAATTTGGTGTTATATTATTCACCAACACCAAATTTTTTTTTCATTTTATTTTTAATTTTACCCCTCTTTGTATAACTTCAAAACAACTTATTCCCTTTATATTCTTTATCACTTTTATTATATTTGTATATTTTGATTAATAATTAGAAATATAAATTAAATTATTATAAAAAATGTACCGATAGAAATATTTTATTAAAATCTATAAAATGAGTATAATATTGAATATATTTTATAAATACCATGTTAATATAAAATGAACTATTTTTGTTTATATATATGAGTTTTTTTATTTTAATAATTACTCAATAGAAAGAAAATATTCTTAATGCAATAATTCAATAATATAATAAAAAGAAATAACATTTCTATTAACTTAAATTAAAAATACATGATGAAAATAGAAAAAAAAACTTAAAATAAAAACAACATGGCTTAAAAATAAAATGCTTTCTATTCTTAATTCTAAAGTACAATTTAAAAATTTGGAAGATCATCCCCATTTCCTCCATAACCACCAAAATACTGGTTAAATAAATTTGATGATCCGTTTCCTCCTTGAAATTGTTGCTCATGAGCTCTTTTTTCACAAATTCTCATTTGTTCACTTCGAATAGCATCACGTACCATTGGATCTTTTATGGAATCCACATCCCTCTGTAAAATTCTATTCTCTTCACGTTGTTCTCGCAACTCTATTTTTTTGGACTCATTTTGAGCTCGTAACAGTTGAATTTTACAATTCCTTTGCATTAGAGCTTGCGTTTCTTGCATACGTGTTTGGCTTTCTTTAAACATATCTGTAATTTGTTGATTTTCTTGTTTCATGGATCTAAAAAATTGCATCATCTCATCACCTTGTTTTTTTTTCATTTTTTCTTTTTTCCTCCCAATAGGTTGCTCAAGTGAATCATTCTTGTCATTAATATCATTATTTTTCTCTTGACTTTCGAAGTCTGCATTTAAATCAAAACAAAATGACAATGTACCTTCAAGTTATGATGCTCCAGAATCTGATTGTGAGGCTTCTTTGCCTTTATTTCTCTTTCGACGGTTTGCAGTTTGTGTGCTAAACATATTGGAATATTTCTCAGTATCTTTAAGTAATAGCCACACGTGCTCAAATTTGAATCCTTTACTATAATTTGGATCCTATACTAGTAGGGCTTAACTTGAATTAACTGCACAATGCAACCAAAATTTGAAGTTGTCAGAGATCAAAATACGAGTAAAATGAATTTCATAAAACATTTATAACTAAAAAACATAAAATACTTACGATATCTTGTTTTGAAGCGCCACTTGGATTCAAATTTTCAATTTGTCGAACGCATCCTCTCAACTTGCTAATTGCTACATTGATTACTTGCACTCGCGATGTCAGAGATCTTCTAGGTCGAACTTGAGTAATATACACTGGTAATGCCTTGTGATATTCAGTCTCTATACGAGACCAAAATTGAAGACTAGATTGGTTTGTACCTATAATTGAATTTTGAGAAACATCAAGATATACATGGCATAGGAGTTGGTCTTCCTCATTTGAATATGAAACACTTCATAGAGACATTTTTGTGAAAATATTTTTCTACTGGCAAGAATTGAAAAAGATAGATGTTTAGAGACATTTTGATCAAGAATGAGTCATTATTTATAGAATAATTTCGAAAGAGATAAGGATATCATTTAATGGTTGGGATCAAATCACTTTTCATCTTACGGTTGAGATGAGATTTTGGTTGACTTTTGTGTCATGTCTTGGGTAGAGTGTGGAAAAGATAAGGACACCATTAACAGTTTAAATTAATTCACTTTTCATTAGACGGTTGAGATGAGATCTTGCTTTATTTTTGTGTCATGTATTGGATAGAGTGTGGAAGAGATAAGGATACCATTAACGCTTTAGATTAATTCACTTTTCATCCAATGGTAGAGATGAGATCTTGCTTTATTTTTGTGTCATGTCTTGGATAGAGTGTGAAAGAGATAAAGATATCATTAACGGTTTAGATTAATTCACTTTTCATCCAATGGTTGAGATGAGATCTTGCTTTATTTTTGTGTTATGTCTTATATAGAGTATGGAAGAGATAAAGATACCATTAACAGTTTAGATTAATTCACTTTTCATCCAATGGTTGAGATGAGATCTTGCTTTATTTTTGTGTCATGTCTTGGATAGAGTGCGGAAGAGATAAAGATACCATTAACGGTTTAGATTAATTCACTTTTCATCCAATGGTTGAGATGAAATCTTGCTTTATTTTTGTGTCATGTATTGGATAGAATGTGGAAGAGATAAGGATATCATTAACAGTTTAGATTAATTCACTTTCCATCCAATGGTTGAGATGAGATCTTGCTTTATTTTTGTGTCATGTATTGGATAGGGTGTGGAAAAGATAAAGATATCATTAACGATTTAGACTAATTCACTTTTCATCCAATAGTTGAGATGAGATCCTACTTTATTTTTGTGTCATGTCTTGGGTAGAGTGTGGAAGAGATAAGGATACTATTAACGATTTAGATTAAATCATTTTTCATCCAATGGTTGAGATGAGATCTATTTTTATTTTTGTGTCATGTCTTGGATAGAGTATGAAAGAGATAAGGATACTATTAACGGTTTAAATTAAATCACTTTTCATCCAATGGTTGAGATGAGATCTTGTTTTATTTAAAATAAACATACTTTATTAATGAGAAGTAAATTACATAAAGAAAAGGAAATTATTTAAAATAAGCATACTTTATTAATGAGAAGTAAATTACATAATGAAAAGTGGATAAGATATCTCCAACATTACATCATAGATAATGGGTGAATAATAATTATTCACTATTATTATTATCATGTAACTCTCACAAATGTTCAATTAATGTATTACGGAGTGCGAGGTGAGCTTCCTTATCTTTGATTTGCTTATGCCGAGCAAGAAATTGTTGAAATAGAGTTGTTTCATCTACTACTATATCAACTTTAGGGGTCGGTGCTTCCCTCAAATTTGAGATGTTTGCATGCACATCACGTTCATCCTCAATGATCATATTATGCATTATGATGCATGCAGACATTATATCATGCAACACATGTTTATTCCAAAAATGTGTTAGTCCCTTGATTATTGCAAATCGTGACTAAAGAACTACAAATGCGCGTTCTACGTCCTTTCTGCATGCTTCTTACTTCATAGCAAATAATTTTTTTTTGGGACCCCGAGGATCATGAATAGTTTGTACAAGAGTAGACCATTTAGAGTATATACCATTGACTAAGTAATAACCCATGTTGTACTATTTTCCTTGAATGACATAATAAACCGGATGAGCTATACCTTAAGCGATGTTTGCGAATAAATGAGATACTTCCAACACATTAATGTCATTGTTAGAATCAGGCAAACCAAAATATGCATGCCATATCCAAAGATCATAATCAGCAACAGCCTCAAGAATAATAGTTGGAGATCCACTATGTCCACTGTACTATCCTGCCCAAGCCGTTGGACAATTTTTTCAACTCCAATGCATACAGTCTAGACTCCTTAGCATTCCTGGAAACCCACGTTTCTCACCTATTTGGAGCAACCTTGCAACATCATTAGCGTTAGGTGATCTTAGGTAACGCTCTCCAAATATCTCGACAAAATCTCTTCATGCTTTCAATTGTTGTAGATTCTCCGATTTTGATGTACTCGTCAGTAGAATTAGTCAGTGCACCGTATGCTAGCATTTGAAACACAGTTGTTATTTTTTGCAAACTAGACAATCCAAGTTTACTAAAGCCATCACACCATTGTACAAAGTAGTTATCATGACTTTCGACAACATTGACAATACGTAGGAATAAACTTCGACCCATTCGAAATCGTCTACGGAACATTGATTCATTATACCGTGGGTTCTCCGAAAAATAGTCAGCCTGGAGATTACATTCAGCATCTACTCGCCCACGATAGATCACTTTATGACCAGGAATCGAGCCTCCATGACTTGCTTGGTTGTTATCTTCTTGATTGAGATAAGCCATGATGAGATTGTTGTTAGCATACACATTCATTAATACTCCTTGTTGTGCATTAAATGCTTGGGTTTGTGCGTAAATTGCTACAGCTAGATCAAGTTCATCTTCAGGATTTGAGGATGAAGAGGACACATGAAATGGACCGGTTTTGAAACTCATTTGGAAGATAAATGCCAAATGAATTCTCTTTCACTTTTGTGGAAGGTTGATGATGAAATAGATAGTAGTGTGTTGCTTTTTATAATAGAAAAAAAAAACTTAATGAAAAGTAGGTTATCATACATTAGATAAAAGTTAGTGTTATGTAGTAAAGTTAGTTGTGAAATAAATGGAAAAAAAATATGTGGATAAAAGAAGATAAGAAAATTAATTGAAATATTAAGTGAAAAAAACATTTATGGGAAAAATAGTTTCTTTGATTTAAAATATTAGTTGAAAAATAAGATGGATAAATAATTATGTGGATAAACAATTAGTTTGATAAAAGTTAGGCAAAAATAAATAATTAAAAATTTAGTAAAAAAATTAATTAGAATAACATATTTTGAAAAAAAATTAAGAAATTACGAGAGTAATTTTTAATTTTTTTATAAAATATGACTAATTTTTTTAATTATATTATATTAAGTTAAATAAATAAATTAATATTTATTTATAAAATATTCTTTAAAGATTCTTTTTTATACTAACTTGGTGTTACATATTGGAGACAACATCAAAATAGTGTTAAAATTTTTTGTGCAAACTTTTGCTCAATTTGGTGTCCAACATTAGAGTTGCTCTGACAATGCAAATATGACAGACGATATTGAATAATGAAGAAACGAACCTTCCTGTGCTTGGTTGAGTGGTTCAGACCCCTAATGTACCAAGGATCATGAGGAAAACAACAGAGAGGAAAACTTGCTAGCCACTTTCAGGCGACAATTCTTATGACGCTTCTTCTTCAGATGAAAGAAAAAAGTAGATTCAGCAGGCAAGGGGAAGCCAAAAATGGGGGGAACAAGAGATAGGACATCCAAAGAGTGTGAGAGGCTGGGGGAGGATGGCAGAACCTGATGGTTAGATGCCATAGTCTTGGATATTGAATCCCGCTCAAACAGGGGGGACGATGAGGTTTCAAAAATAGAGGTACCAAGTGTCTCCAGGTCGCTATTAGAATGGATATCCTGATCTTCGTCCATGAGAAAGCAAAAGTGGTTAGCGACAGAGATAGAATTGGATATAGCAAGAGAAGACACAGGCATGAGTATATCTTGGGATAGGGCAATGGTGCTAGAGGAGTGGGGAAATTTATGAGGAGTCCTAGGGGAAACATGAGGAGGATGAGAGGAGGAAGGGGGAGATACCGGGGATTTCCCTAAACAAACAGTATGGGGGAGAGGAATAGGATCAAAGGGGGAGGGAATAACCTGAGGAGGAGACACCTAAGCTTTATAAAGGTGGGTACTAGCCTAATGACCAAACACTTGACAGTGCTAACAAGCCGAAGGGACCCACTGGTATTCCACTGGAATACACCTAATCTTTGGTTCACTTGTAAACTCATCTAAGCCCTGATACAACTCAATATAGGAAGGAAATCTAGACGAGACATGTACCTCAATAAAAGTGCAGGCAGATCCAAGCCTTTACCTAGAGCACTCGCAAGCTACAATAATCCCAGAAATGACCAACAATCCAAAGGAACATCAAAAAATTGAACCCATATTGGGATGGACATATGAGCATCCTTTGATAAAACCATGCCAAGTTCCCAACAACGAAGGAATAGTGGTTGTTGAGCAAATTCCCAAAGGCCTCTCCCTCAAAAACCTAAGTCATTTGATCATGAGAATTAAAATGGAAGAAGAAAAAACCTGAATGATTAGAATGCATTTCGAGCAGTCCATATTTATTTCATAATCTCATGTCTGGAGATTGAACAGTGGGAAACAGAGAAGATGCTTCTCCATAAAATAACCCACAAGAGTATTTTCCCAATAGGCCGCACCCACGACACGAGCTTTCGGAGTGAGATGAACACGTGGTATGCCACATGAAGCAGTCATTTGAGGAAAAAATTGCAGTTTTTCAGGAATTCGAGGGGCAGATTTCTCTACAATTTGAGCCCGGGAACGTGGTTGCCTATGGGTGGACTGTCCTGGTCTATTGAATGACACTGGGAGGGACCCAGCAGGAGAGTCCATGCCCGAGGATTGCTGCATGCCAGCACCCCTACGCAAATCCGAATGCAATTCAGAAGCCCAAGCCCGCATTGGATCTACCATTCGCTCCATTCCAGAATCCGGATCTTGCCTCAAACCCATAAAGGTCATGGGTTGACATCCCATATCCAAAGCCTGAGAGTTGACCGAAGGATGGGGCCCAAAATCGAATAAGCCTTATCCATAGAATAACTAAAACACTTATATACAAAAGAAATGACAGCTTGGAAATGACAACTTATTTTCTCTTATATATATACTTTCGTCTATGTAATCTTGTGTTAAACATGTAAAATATATTCACTACCCTGATTTCAAATTTGATTTTGAATTATTGAGTCACACTCTTTTGTCTCCACAGTTTGAAGCTATTGAAAATCTTTAAAATGATCAATCACACCAGCACTTTTTTCCTTGTAAACACTCAAGTGTTGCAATGAAAAAAAAAAGTGATCTAAAGTTGGGATTGTATTGAGTGAGTTGAAAGTTCATATTCATGACTTACTTCTTTGTTTTATTTTAGGTTTCAAAAAAATTGTAAGTCATTTATGTTTATTTTATTTGACTTATTTATTTCTGCGTGAGAAAAATTCACATTATTTGAAGAATATGAGTATTCTTATTAACAAAAGAATCTATTAAAATTTTATCTCTTTGTTAAAAGTTAGGAATTGTATTAAACTTTTAGCTCTTATGGCTCTTATTTCATAACAAAATCTTTTAAATTTTAACTTGAAAATAGAAGTCAAAACTTTTTATAAATCTTTGTATATTTATATGTGATTGAATTATATTTATCTATCTATAATCATCCACAAAGTATACTTAAAATTAGATTCACTAAATTAATTTAGTAAAATAATTTTTAAATTTTTGTAAAATAATTATTTTTCTAAGCAATAATTTGTATTTTTTTTTTTTTTTTGTTAGCATTCATTACAAAAAACAATTGCCCATTAGAAGGGGCTAAAGCCCTCAGACAAGATCACACGTCAATACAGGGTGTCTAACTTCCGGTAACACAATAAAACCGTAAAAAATAAATCTACAAACTAAGCCTAAACATAAAAGGGCGAACAAAAACAAAACACTGGCAAAAAAACAAAGAAGTTAAAATATAGGAAACGGCCTAAAAATGGATTAAGTTGGGCCGCAGAGCCACGCGTCGCCATGGCAACTGCCAGTGTTGTAATCGCGAAACGTGTCAGCTTCAGATTCAAAACCCAATTCCCAATTTGCTCGTCCTCGCAGACTGCTGTATCCTGTTACGCACAACAAATGGTAAATCAATCCCTCCGAGACCCAGTTCCAGGTGAGTTCAATCTTCACTATTGTCAATAAATAATTGTATGTTTCCATTTAGCATTCTATTGTTTGCATTTTGACAGACCCAGAATTATTTGCCCACTTCTCTGTTATCCTTTATCAAGGATTAGTTAAGTGGTTATTAGGAGAAAAGAGGGGAAAATTTTAACACAATACAAGGAAGAGCAACGCATTGTGGTGGAGAATTTGTGGTTTATATTTGTATGCGTTACAGGCATTGAAGGAAGCCGAGACCCAGATTGTTTGGCGGAATGGTTGCTCCTTTACTTGCGCTTGATGTGCATATGCAGCTTCCATTTAGCCCAGACCCAAAAATTTAGTCAAATTTGGGCCTTTCATGATTATTAGGAATACTAACACCAGTCACAGAAACAAGGAGGTGAAAGCAACAAATTCGTCTTCTGCAGAAAGACTAAACCAGAATTGAAGCAATCTAAGTTGAAGTTCTATGAGGATGCTCGTTTTTTTTTTTTTTTTTAAGAATTGATATGTGTACACAATGGACCCTCGGACATTCATAACATATGCCCTGAATTTGAGATTACTAATCCTACTTAGTGATGGCATGATCTTTTTACGTCTAACAATTCTGAAATTGTGGTCATAATATCCCAGGTTTGTTTGTCATATGGTCTTTGTAGCAAGTTTCTGAGAGTTGGCATTTGAAGATGCAGTTGGCATGGCAACAAGTTACAACCTTATAGATAACAACATCTACAGGGATCTCTACCAGCCCGCAGTCATCATTGCTGGATGTTTTGTCTTCCTATCTTTGCTCCTCTCCTTCCATTTAATTTTCCAACATCTCAGATCATACACGAATCCAGCGGTTAGTTCTTTTGCCATTGTGTTTGCTGCACTGTCCGGGGACTATATTCTGGTTGTTGTGAATCTGTTGCTTGGCTGAGAACAGTGCTCTCTACAATCTGTTGCAGATGATGTTGTGTTGATGAATAGATCTAGTGGATAGGTTCCCCTGTTAAGGCACAGATCATGAGAAATGATGTTGAACTGTGATGCTATCAACTGCTCAATTAATTGACTGCAAGTCTGCAACTACAACATGCTTTGGTGGTGCTATCCACTACTCAGCACAAATAGCTTTTAGATATATTAAGAATGAAGTATTATTAAGCAGATATATTAAGCAGATGCTACCACATGTACAAGAAGATAAGTCAGAAGGCCAATTTATCATCAGGGCCCCTGAGCACGCCCAAATCACTGGAAAATGCTCCATCATCCTCCATATCTTCTGGAGAATTCGGTTCTCATAGAAAATCAGTAAAAAGTAAAGAAAAATATTGAATCTCCCTTAGCCAAAAATAGAATGGCAAGCAAAGATTTTTCAAGTAGCTGTTTGATCTTTCCAACAGCAACAAAACACATCAATTTTAATGCCTCTAGGTGAAGTCGGCTGCATGAATTCTAGTGCTATAGCCATCTCTATCTATGATTATATCTACTATGAATTCATCGTAACACATATCATGCTAAGAGTTTAGGAGTTTATTTTTCTTTGTCTTGCTATGCCTCTTTGGTTGAAAGTTTTTTCATTCCATCCATTCTCCTCAAAGTGCTTTTTATTCTTATCCATCCAAATGCACCAAATTAAAGAGAAATTGCTGACTAATCTCACCAATCACAGCCTCTATGACTAATGGTACTCCACAACTGGAAAAAGATCCTCCATGGAGTGGTTGGGGAATAAATTATTTAAAAGTTTAGACGTCAAACCTCTTTTAGAAAATTTATCCTCAACATGTCATTCCAAATACTAAGTCTCTTTCTAGGAGGTTACTAGATGAGGTTTGACTATCTGTTATCCTAACAATAGCCGGAAACTATCATAACCTGGTTCATTTTCAGGAGCAAAAATGGATTGTTGCAGTTCTGCTCATGGTACCTATCTATGCTAGCGAATCTGTAAGTATCATCTATCTAAGACATACAAAATAATTTATTTAGTTGCAAACACTGTCTATGGCTGTTCATTCAATCAAATGCAATGGCTGTTCATTCAATCTCTTCAACGGCATGATTGACAAGCAAATACTCACTTTTTGACTGTCTGAACATTGTGATGAAGACAAATGTATACAAAAAATGATTCCGATGAGACAATAATCTGTGATCACATGTCAGTTCATACATTAGCTTTCCATGCTATGTACTATTGACATGGACTTGCAGACAAATGTTTATTAGATCTTTCTTCAATGTAATATAACACAAGCTGTAATTTAGAGAGAACAGGGAAAGAAAAGTCTTAGATAGATGGGAGGAAGATGTTTAGCACTTTTATGTGGTATAGATTTTCGAGTTTCCTTATAAATTATTCTGATGAGTCGCTACTAACTTATTGCAGATTTTGTCCTTGTGGAACCCAAGCTTGTCCTTGGCGTGCGATATTTTAAGAAACTGTTACGAAGCATTTGCCTTGTATTCTTTTGGGAGTTATCTCATTGCCTGCCTCGGTAAGCTACGCAAACTGGGCATGTTTCTTAAACTACCTGCAACTTTATCAACCTTCATCAGTTTATATTCTCTTATCTATTTCTGAAATTTTACCATCATTCCAATGTGGGTATATAGAAATAACTGGTATATGAATTGTGTAATTATGATGGATCTTCAAGAATACAGCTGTGGAGAAAAGAGATGGACACATCAACACTACTAGAAAAGGAGAGACGTGGTTTGTGGGCATTCATTGCTATGGATTATTGATTGTCATATGTTCATGGTGTTAAGAGACCCCCCCCACCCCCTTTATGGACTATAATATCCTTTCCTATAATGATTTGGTTTCTATTCGGGGTAAGAATAATCCCTATCCAGATGGGTTTGAACTATCTCCAATCCTCAGAACTCTTTACTATCAGGATTGAGGCAAGGCCTTCCTCTCTTAGTTAAGATGGTCTCCTTACACCTAAATTTCCATAATGACTAACGTCATAGCGCAAATCTATCTCGAGACACAAACCTTTGAGTTCCCTGTTTATCTTATTGCGAGGTATTTATTATCCGAGCACCTTGCCTCCCTGGGCTGGCTTTATCATATACCTCTATAATCTAAGAAAATTGTTTAGCTCGACTCAATATTGGCCAGATGTCCTGGTCTCACAGGCATTCTCACCACCGACCACCCAGTTGGGATAACCTGCATGCCCATGTTATTTTGTGATGGGTTGTCTGAGTACAAGATTTGAGTGTAATGTGATGGGTTGTCTTTGTCTCATTCTTAAGGCTAAAACCTTCATCCATTTACAAGCATTCACGTGCCCATCTCCTGACAATGGAATTATATTATTGCACTTATTAACTAAGGAATTTGGAGTTGATAGTGTGGCTCTCACTCCTCCCTGTATATTTAAGGTTTAAGCATATGAAGTTTTATATAGAGTATTAGAATTCGAATCAGTACAGAAACTTGCTGAAAGGTTTAAGTTTTATATGAACTGCTCTGAATATCTAGCTCTGGGTGTGACAGACTATGTCCGCATTTGGATTTATCCGAAAGGTGCATCAGGGAGAAAGTCACCTGTCGCTGAAGATTAGTCGAGCAAAATTCGAATACCGCAAGTAAATATAAAAAAAAAAAATAGCATATGAGCCTAAAATTAGTCAGAGCTTCTCTGCTGTAATATTTCTTAGGATGACCGCCCTTGCGTGGCTCTCGGTGCTCGTGCCCTCAATTACGTCAGAAAAGATAAATCGCAGGTTAGGATTTTGACCCTTACATAAGTTGAGGATTGAACTTACAACTTATCAAATTGACATTAATATATTATTCATTTAAATGCTCGACATGTTATAGTATCTCTTATTCCACTTAGCTCATAGCATAAGTGTCAAAATGATACTGCCGTAGGAAGGTTACTCAAAATTTTTTGGTTGATGGCATCTATTTTCACATCAAATACTGACAATACAATTTTCCAATACTACATCTAACCTGGAGGCTATTTTTTCTTGGAAAAAATGCACTTTGGGCCCCCTGAGATTTGGCTTAAAAGCAAGTGATGCCTCAAGCTATTGAAAATAACAATGACCTCCTAACATCTGCCATTACTTAACCCTAATTAATTTTTTAAAAATATTTAAAATATCCTTTCTCTCTATCTCTCTCCCAACCCCCTCTCTCTTCTTCCTTCTCGGCAGCGAGTTTTCTTCCTCTGTCTCCCTGTCTCCCTCCCTCTGTTTCTCCCCTCAGGACGCTAAACCCCAAATTGGGGTTCGACAATGGCTGAAACCAAGTGGGGCTCGGCCATGGCTGGTGGGCCTTTCGGATGACTGGATGCGTAAATTGATCAGCGTATGAAGGACTTTTGAGAAAGTTCCAGATCTCCAAAATGTTGTAACGGGGTAGAGAAAGAGAAGAGAATAATAACCGGAACCAGAATTTTGGGGTACCTATTGCATGGTGGAGAGAGAAAATGAGGTCTAGAATTCAACTAACTGTCTAGTCAGTGAAGAAGAAGAAGGAAACAGAAAGTAGTGGTGGAAGATTAGAGTCTTTCCATGGTTGGGCGAAGAATTTTGGTTACAGAAAAATGAAGAAGAATGTGAGTCCTTCTCCCTGTTTTTGCTAGAAATTAACTTCCATGACTATGATGTGGAACAACGATAATTTTCGGGAGTGGACAGTTTCTGTGATCTGTATATATATTTATCTCTAAATACAAGCTGTAAATAGCTAGGAAGAATTCAACTCTCCTGCATAATGGAAGAGAAGGAGAAAACCTGAAGAAAGGGAGGGGGGACGATGGGGGCATCATCTTTGGCAGAGCTGCATTAAACTCAGAACCTGACGGCTTCAACTGAGCATTTCCAATGCTCAGGACTGCTTTATCTGTCCGCTGCCCTCGCTGATCCACAAATGAATACCATTCCGTTTCACTCTCTTCCTCATCGGCAAATCATCAAGGCAATTGTAACCCATGCACTGGGTGGGGTTGTGCTTCTATGCAGTGGCCATAGATTCAGCAACTCCCCGGTTTTGGCCTCTCTATCTCTCTCTCTCGCCGGCGCCGGGGGGCGGCCCCGGGCCAATGATTGGCGCTAGCGAGCTGTTTTCTTTTTTCAAATTCACATAATTTAAAAATATATTTCCATAATTATCATATATACATTTTAGTTTATATATAAAGATTAGAAATATGTTTTTCGTAATTAAAACAATATGTTCTGTAATTAAAATATATAATTTTTTGTAATTAAGTAAAATATATTTTCTATAGTTAAAATTAAGAGAGAAAGAAGGGGCAAAATGGTTATTTGTCCCTTTTAATAGAAGAGGATGCTATTATAATTTTTACAATATGGGAGCAATTTCTTCAGCGGTGGATGCTTTAAAATTTATTTTTTCTTTCTACTTAATTTTGGGAAAACATAAAATTTATTTATTTTATAAAAAAAATAAAAGAAACACCACAAAAAGGGGGTGGACGTTACTCTTTCTTTATTATAGATAATCTAATTTGTAGTTTTATTCGTAGTTTTGATATATACCTCAAGGGCGGCACCATAAGCTTATATTAAGTGGTTAGACTTAGAAGACACTTTCTTTGTGTAATTTTACAATTGTTAGGATATAAATCATCCTTTTTTAACTATTAAAACAATCTCTGCTTAGCTAATTGAGAAGTCATGTTTACATATGATCAAGTGTTGTTCCCATTTCTTAAACATGGCGTTAGGTGTGAATAGATAATGAATTGACTTTCATGCACATTTATTTACCTATTCATTTCTTTGCCCATGTGGGGTGGCCATTCAAGTCATCTCATGTAATGATTTTTTTCTTCTCTCTCTCTAGGTGTTACTTAAAACGTGCCTTTTTAATTCTCCAAAAGTCTTGCCTCTCTTTGTCCTTCTAATCCATCTTGTAGTGACATACAATAATACTAATAATAATAATATAATAATATTCAGTGCTGCTTTTCCTAAAACAACTATCTTCTGTTCTGTTTACTTCCATTATTACCTATATTTTTGAGTCATATTCGTAATCTCCATACCATTCCTCCTATATATCCCTTCCTTGAATATCAAATTTTATACCTCAACTGATTTCTTTGGACAAAATTCCAATCATCACTGCCCTAACTTTTACTAAGATATATGGGCCATTCAAAAGAATATCTTCTTACCCAAAAGATGAGTATTTTACCAATTTTCCGCTCCGTTAATGGTCATATGAACTATTTCCTTACTGCTTCAAAAAATTTAACTCTTGTAATTTGTTATCTTGGATTTCTTTTCTTAAAAAGTTCAAGTTACAATTGCTAACTAGAATAAAACTCAAATTAACCTACAGGGACCATTATTGTAGTTAACCCATGCTCCATTGATAATATATTAGGGTCACTTTGTTATTATTTTGAAAACTATTCTCTAATTTTAAACTTTGAAAAACATCTTGGTGCACTAGTACCAAGTAACTATGATATGAAAAATTGTGTTCAAATGCCCAGTTTTCCCGGAATAACAAAAAAGATGTCTTTGTTCATTCTGAAACTAAATGAAAATGATGGCATTTTCAGAGTTTTTAACAATTTCCATTTTCAAAAATGATAAAAATGAAAACACGAAGACTTTAATCAAACAGGCCTTATTGTGACAGTGGATTCTTCTTCTTCTTTCACATACTTCTTATTGTGACAGTGGCATCTTATTGATGTTTAATTAGTGTCTTTCTTGAATTAGAACATATATAATAACTGTTGCTCAATAACTATTTAATTAATTCCGGATCATCCTTGAAGATTCTCTCTTGCCAAGCTGTTTGTAATAAAAGAAAATTGACAAAGAAAAAACAATGTCTGCAGGTGGTGAAAGAAGAGTAATAGAATTACTTGAAGATGAAACAAGAAAACTGCTCAGCAAACCATTATTAGAAGGGGAAGGTGAGAAATCAAATTTGCACACGAGAGCATGTGGCAATTTCTTCCTCCAACCAAGCGTGCTTGGAAAAGATTTGCTTACAATAGAAAAATTTGGTCTCGTACAATATGTAAGTCCTAAAATTTTCCTTTCTACTTTTTGGTTTTCCATTTATTGAACTCTAATTGTTTGCTCGATAGCCCAGATGATTTTGAAGATTGTTTGTGCTTTCTTGGCATTCTTGTTGGAGCTTTTTGGTGTATATGGCGACGGGGAGTTCAAGTGGTACTACGGGTGCGTCTTGCTTTCAAATGGACTTTGACTTCTGAAACTGGTGTGTGCACGTAGATAATGGAAGGATATTTAGATAGATAATATGCACGGACCAGAACTAAGTACCCCTACATGTGATGACATAATTCAGCTCTAATGCCACATTTGTAGGGCCCACGCTTAAGCCTAAGACCTCAGCATAAGTCCATGAATTGTATTGACCACAAATAATTCATTCTCAAGTCTCAACTAGAGGACCCAATAAAATGCCATTGCATTTGCATGAGACATCAAGGGCTTGGTAGCATGCAAGATTAGCAAGCTTGCATCCGAGATAAGGGTTGCATTACGGCTGCAGCTGCTTAAGGGCTGGATGTCTGTTAGCATTCTCCAGAGGAAACAAAACTATTGCTGCAGGAAACTTCGGCCAATAAACCTTCTCATAATTAAGTCACGTTGTGTTGCCTCCACTCTGTTCTTTTTGTTGTTTCCATTTTTTTTTTTCTAATTGCTTGACATTTTTTTAATTATCAATAGATACCAAGTGTTGATACTTGCTAGTATTTTCAAGGTGCTAAAAAAGTCAAACCGCCAGCAGTATCTTATTCATGGTTGCATTTTCCCTTGATTTGTTTGTGCTTTCAGGATAGTCCTTGAAAAGGGAAAACTAAGATCTTTATCATTTTAGTGCATTTACTGCTTCAGCCGTTCTCCTACAGGTATCCTTACATGGCAGTGGTTCTAAACTTTAGCCAGATGTGGGCTTTGTATTGTCTAGTGCAGTTTTATAATGTTACTCATGAGAGGCTTCAGCCAATAAAGCCCCTTGCAAAATTTATCAGCTTCAAGGCCATTGTCTTCGCTACTTGGTGGCAAGGTGTGGGTATAGCTTTATTGTGTACTCTTGGAGTCTTGCCCAGTGAAGGAAAACTACAGACTGGATTGCAGGATTTTTTTATCTGCATAGAAGTAAGTTGGTTCTTTTCTTCTTTTTTTGGGGGCCGGTTGTATGGAATCCATTCAAATTGATTAAAAGTTATAGGCTGTTACTTAGGCAAGCAAGTAATGTGTATCCATTCTAAGTTCGTTTTTTCAACCATTGATTGGCCCTACTTTGATCTCTGAAACTCATACTAGTTAGTTGTATGCTTTAAAATTCTTCATATCCTTCCCTTGTTAAATTACTTTTCAAACAAGTTATATCCTTCCCATGTTTAATTACTGTTTAATTACTTAATGTTCTATGAGTGATTTGGATGTGCCATTTGGCTGCGTTCCCTGTGATTGAATTCTGAAAAGAGATGCTTAGGATAGTGATTGATTTGCATCTCATTTTGACATGACTATATATTTTTATGTCAGAAATTTATATATATTTATTTATATATTATACAGAAAAAGCTAGATGAACTATTAGCTAGGCAGCGGCCATAGCTAGCATATATAAAACCAAACCAATCAAATCAAACAATATGAATGCTAGACAAATTAACTGCAAGTTAAAAGTCATTTAGCACACCCCACCTTGACCTACCTAGTGGAATAATGCTCTATAATTTGCGTGTTGTTTCTTTTTGAGTTTTTGGAAGTGGTGTCACTTCAATCATTTGTTGTCGGGTTTATCAGATGGCTGTTGCAGCTGTAGCTCACGTGTTTGTCTTCTCGGCAAAACCTTATCATTTTTTGCCTGCTCCGGACTGTGGCAAGATCACTACCCAGTCTACCCAAACAACCAAAGAAAGCCTGAGGTTGGAAGAGGGCGACAAGCTGGAAAAACTGGCTGTTCTTGGAAGGACAGACACCGAAGCTGAAGCTGCCGGAACGAGTGTGAAGGAAAGCATTCAGGACATTGTTGTTGAAGGCGGTCAACATGTAAGTGATCTCTCTGCACGCACCATATCACCATGCATTCCATCAACCATATATATTCACATGACATTGAGATTACACACGCGTGCAGGTGGTCAAGGATGTCGTGTTGACGATAAATCAGGCCATCGAGCCTGTGGGGAAGGGTGTGAGCAAGATCCAGGAGAGTTTCCACCAGAGAACATCAGTAGCTCCGAATGCCAACAAAGACGAGCACGTCCAAGTTGAGGAGCGTGTTGAACAAATTCTCAACAGAGAAGGTTCCCATCTTTTCAGTTCTGAAGAAACGCTAATTAATTAGCGCCGCTGGCTGGCTCTAGTCAGTGTAGTCACCACGAGAGAGCAGAGCTGGAAAGAAGAAGAAACAGGCGATGAGATGCTGCATGCAGTTGGAGTATTGATGCTATATATATTTCTCCTCTAAATTGAAGTTAGATGTAAAAGTCATAGTTGCCCTTTAAATTGCTCCCTTAGTACTCCATCAAAATAAGTTAGCATATTTAGGCTCTTGAATTTTTATATTTTTTTTTAATTTTAAATTTTTTGTAATTTTAAATATGTCATTGAATTTAGGCCAAAAGTATATTTATACTTTTAAATTTTTCCTGGTTCCAAATGTGCTCTTAAATTGTGTAAATTTACTCCTTTAAACACCTGACTAGCAAGTAATACGCACATGTACTGATATACACTTTTTCGACATCTCTTCAACTCCCCCCTTTCTCTCTCTCTCTCTCTAGCATCTCCTATGACTCCTCTGGTTGGGTTACGTAAGCCGATTGGGTTAGGCAAGTCACTAATGTGCACGAGTCAATGATCATCGTGCCATCTAGGGGGATCAGATATAAGGTCAATTTGGGGGTAACATTTCTTATAAGAGATGCATTCGAAAGAAACTAAGCCGAAGGAAAAGCAAGAGACGCCGGAAAAAGATGAGATGTAGTTGGAGAAATAGAGGGAGTTGAGGAGACATCGGAGAGAGAAAATGAGCTAAGGAAATGTTGTTAGAGAGAGAGGGAAAGCTAAGAAGACGCTAAAGAGAGAGGAGACACTAAAAAGAAAGGAGATGCCACAGAGAGAGAGAGAGAGAGAGAGTTCACTACAAAAAAATAGCATTTTAGCGGCGGTTTTTTTGTTATTTAGCGGCGGTTTCTAACCGCCGCCAAGTGCTTTAGCGGCGGTTTTGAAAACCGCCGCTAATACAGCCGTCGTGAGGTATTTAGCGACGGTTTTCAACAACCGCTGGAATAACCGCCGCTAAATGTTGTTTTTTGCGGCGGTTTAAAAACCGCCGCTAAGTTTGACATTTAGCGGCGGTTTTTTAAACAATTAGCGGCGGTTAACTAACCGCCGCTAAATATTTAGATATTATTTTATTTTATTTTTTAGATACGGTTTTATTTTGATTTTAGCGGCGGTTTTGAAACCGCCGCTAAAATAAAATAATTTATAAACAATTACGGCGGTTTTATTTTGATTTTAGCGGCGGTTTCAAAACCGCCGCTGAAATAAAATAATTTTTAAAAAATGACGGTTTTGTTTTGATTTTAGCGGCGGTTTCAAAACCGCCGCCGAAATAAAATCATTTATAAAAAAATAACGGCGGCTTTGTTTGATTTTAGCGGCAGTTTCAAAACCGCCGCTAATTTTTCGGGTTGATTTTTGGCACTTTAGCGGCGGTTTTAATTTTCAAATCGTGGCTTTTAGCGGCGATTTTGAAACCGTCGCTAGAAGCCTAAATAAATCACTGCCAGCTTGCTTTTTTGGTTCACCAAATAAAAAACCTATGCCAAATTACTCACAATGCAACTCACAAATAACCTAAAATTTATAACATATATACAAAATTCACATACACAACATTTCAATCCATTTAATCAATAAACCATAAATATTTAATACAACTTAAATATCCAAATATGTAACATATTTTAAACAATTTAATATCCAAAATGAAGTTCCATATCATCACATCAACTTTGTTGGTTTGGATCTTGATGAGTCTGATGAATGTCATGACTTGCATTAGAAGAGAGCCTTCCTACTGGTGACACTGGTCCACTATGTGCATCTGGTGCCTAAAATAATTAAAATTATATTAGATATGTATACAAAAAGAAAAAACATACTTTGATGAATATTTGTGGAGATAAACATAAACAATCACTTGAAATGAAAAAATAAAATTCATAATTTAAGAATTAATATATTAACATACCATTGTATTGAGCATAGCAGCAAACTCGGGTGGTATATTCAACACGATATTGGTGAAAATATAAGCCATTGCACTCTTTAAACTTCGAACCTCTTGTTGACTAGTCTCTAATTTTTCCTCCAATTTTTTCACATATACAGGTGTACTAGTATTATTGGATGGCGAGGATGTCCCACTGGTGGTCCCAAAAACTTGGTGTGGACTAGGACCGAAGCCCAAACCTCGAACTCGGCCTGAATGTTCTTTTCCTAGCACACAAGCAAGTGAATCATTTAAGGAGACTGACTGTGAAGACGTGCCTTGGCTCTCAATCTCAGAAATTTTCTCCTATATGGATTAAAAAACAATATCAATCATAAAAATTTGAACAACGTGTTGCGACAACATGGAGATCTTGAGTCTTGAAGCTTCATCACATCAATTTGTGTAGCACTAATAAGATACTTTTTTGTGTGAGTATCGCAAAGGCTCAAAAATAATTGACTCATCAGGAAAAAAGAAAAGGCTTGTAAACAATTCAAAATTCATAAATAATGCAACTGTTTTTTCTCTTTATGCTGTTAAATTATGTAACTTTGCTAAGAAGTAAGGAGCCCTCTAAAATGGTGTTATGTTGTGTTGAATATCGTGTCAAGTACCAAAACAAGGTGGATTCTCTTGAATACATGTAGGCGGGATGGCAATGGTTCACCCATTTAATAAATGTTCAAAATGTTTAAAATTTGAAATAAAAGACAAAAATAAATGGGCTGTTATTTTCTTGTATGTATATTATATATACTTGTCTGGGCAAGCAGTGGATATTCCAAATTATGATCTGAAGACTTACAAAAAGGATGTCTTTCCAGTGCGAAGGGTAAAATTCTTTGAACATGGAGCATAGAAAATGTCTTAGTGAAACTTCTTATAGGTGAATAACCATGGGATGGCCTTTGTCTCTACTTGTTGCTTTTATGTTCTCTGTGTTTATAATTTTTATGTTGCCTGCCTTTTGTGTATCTTGACTTGCGTTCTCTGTTAGCATAGTTTGCTATTTTAGTTTTAACACCAACTTATTGGATGTATTTTTGTAATTTCTTGCTGCTTTTGATTTGTTAGAATTTTCTCAAGTGCATGACTAGATATTAATGCACACTTTACGGAATCTACCAGTGCTATTAGTGAATTTTCATAAAGAACAAGACCTGATCCTGAAGTTTTAAATGATTAATCTAGATACTTCTTTCCAAGTTATATGTTAATTTCCCGCTCTAATTACTGATGCCATGAATTTGCCAGGTTAATCCTTCAGATGTGATAATTTTGGAAGGCATACTCATTTTCCATGATCTTCATGTGCGAGACCTGATGAATATGAAAATTTTTGTTGATACAGGTTCATTTTCTTTCCTTCTTTTTGGTGCGTGGATCCAGGGTGTGATGAGCAATTAGAATCATGAAATATTAAATGTTTGATATTAGGATTGCAGGTTTTATTTAAGTTTTAGAATTTCAGTTTAAATTTTAGATTTTATTCTTGATAAGAGTTATTTAGAGTTTATCTTTTATTTATAGATCTTTTTGAGGTTTGAATTATCTTTTAGTTTTGGCCTATAAATAGGCATAGGATGTAATCAGAAAAGCAGTTTTTGATTGATATTGAATACAAATTGCTGATTTTCTCTTGTCTATTTCTTCTTCTCACAAGACCAAACAATATATCCAAGACCTTCCTAAGACACTATCAGGATGGGATTGACTTGCGACAAACTTTTCTCTGTTAGGCTTCACATCCTTGTTAGACCACAATCATACTTTACCACAGTTTGATCCAGTATTGATTTTAAACATCTTTGCCTCCCCTGCCATGGTAGCCCTTTATAGGCTCTTTTATCACTTGATGTCAACTCACTCAGTAGTTGAAGTAAATTTTTATACTTCTAAGATAAACAACAATAACATATTGAGCCTTAATCCCACTAGGTTGGGTTAGCAACATGAATTCTAGTTGGCCAATTTTTTTTATCAACCAATGAGCAGGTCCACCTTATCTTATGAAAATAAGGAAATACAATTAAAAAAAAAAACTAATACAAGTTGGTGATATACCATTTGTTTATTTTTTTTTCCTTTTTTCAGCCTCATTAAGCATTAATAATATTATGTCTTCCGGTGCATATCCTTATGGTGTCAGGTGGGGCATTACCTAGACAATCTAGATAAAACAAATCGGGTGAGTTATAACTCATTTACTAATAAAGCATAATATAGATAAAAGCTTCTTCTATGATTCAAAAAATGGAATGATTATGATACAAAAAAAACTTACGCTTATAGTTCGTGCTCCTTTATTCACAAAAGACCCATCTTTCTTCTTATGCGTCGCAATGTATAATAAACCCCTACTCACAGGCTGGCCACTCTCAATTTCCTATAATTTAGAACAATTTCACATAAATATTAGTTGATGTTAGAATAAAAAATTCATATTAAGGATAAATTTTTGCAATATTACCATCTCATATTTTTTCCTTGCTAGACTCTTCGACCCTCCTGTGTGTGGAATTGTCAATTTGAATCGATTTTCAGCATTTTTTTGACATATCTCCTAGATATCCAACAAAAACATCATTAGTTTAATCTTAACCACTTAGTCGTATAAATATTAGTAATCTTATAAGCAAGATTAGTAACATCACCTTAGTCTTATCTCGTGCACGATAGTCAATAAAACTTGCCCATTGGTCTTGAGATATTCCCGGTGGATGCTTTGTAATATTTGCTTCTCGACCAATATTGGGATCATACCACTCATGGTATAATTTACATCTATTGTCCTTCCATTTCTTCCCAATGTTCTTCAAAATAAAATTTTTAGCAGGCCCCTCGTCAACATTAAATTTTTCCTTCAAAAAACAACAATATTAGTTACAATAACATATTCAAAAAATATATCAAAAAATACAATATTAGTTAATTACCATGATTCTATTTTTGTAAATTTCTTCTTTGTATGTCTTCGGTACTTTGAGCCAACTTTCATAATTGACAGGAAAAGCAACAAAATCAGAGGCTAATTCTCCTAAAATCCCTCCAAGAAGTCCGCTGGATCTCCAATTGGTTGGAATGATTCATTGAACTCTAACATAACACGCCTTCCACGTGCTAGTAACCAAACATCTTTAACCCTTAGTTTTTCCTGTTTTATAAGCCCTTCTTCATCTGTCAATCAAAATACATATACCTAATTTAATAATTAATGCAAGTATATAATAATTACATGCAATTTAAATATTTTGTGCATACCTATCACATTAACTGTCCAGTAACGACGTGATGTAGACGAGGCTGTCGATGAAATATCGTGAGAGAGATGTGGGTGGATGATTCTGATGGAGTCTGCCTAGATCCTGGAGGTTGTGATGGGGCATGGCCAGATAATGGAGGTTGCAGTGGAGTTGGGGAGGATGCTATAGGTTGTGGTGGAGCTGGGAATGATGCTGGGGGTTGCGGTGGAGTTGACAATGATGCTGAAGCATGTGTGGGAAGTGAGGCATCTCCACCTAAATTAGTAATGCCTGTCTTTCTTAAACGTTTCTTCCTAATCATGGCTGCAATTTTTTATACATGAGAAAAACATGCACATATATATAAAGCAAAGCAAAAAAACAAGTTCACACTTACAGAACATATATATGAATCCATAAATTGAAGTCCATAAATGTGCATAAATTGCTAATTGAAGTCCTTAACAGTGTGGTTACTAGTGAAATGCCATAAATTGAAGTCCAGCAAGTAATCAAGAGAAGAACACAAGTTCACACTTACATAACATATATATGAATCCAAGATTGCTAATTAGTAATTACAGATGAAAGAAAGTCTTGACTGCATTGCTTATCCTTCAAATGCAGTCACAAGAAAACATCCTCAACAGTTTGAACATGTAAGGTTTCATTAGGTTAGCTTGTATTCGAATGTGCTACTTCTTCCCAGTCTACATTGACCAACTGCCATGAAAATAGCTCTGTTTGTGTCCTAAGCGGTTATGTATTTATTATCTAATTAGTTACCCTTCTAGTAAGACATGTGAGGTGATGGTGAAAAAAAAATCTTAAACCTTTATGTTGTGTTTGCTTATTATATTGTTGTTACCACTTCTCTATTGGTACCTCTTAGACGTTTCTTCCTAATCATGGCTGCAACTTTTTATAAATGATAAAAACACTTTCTGTGTATGGAAACATTTTGTGTATCTGATCAAATCTCTGATTCGATGTTTAATTTTAAATTCAAAATTACGAGATGGAAAATAAGTTAAAATAATGTTTTATAAGGAATTAATATAGCAACAGCCACTACACATCTACAGCAGACTCATCTTTCAATGGCCACGAGGGAAAACTATTAAAAGGCCGTCTTTTAAGCACAAATTTACAAGACATGATTCAATATAGAAAAAGTTAGACATCAAGATGATTTACTACGTACTGTCCTCGAGAAACATGTTGGTAATGGACTAAAAAGATCCTTCCAATATTCTTTCTTTCTTATCCCATTTTGGGTGAATATTTAGTACAATCTCATAAACAATTTGTTAAGTTGATGTCAATTTCTCAGTTCCAAAGAGGCTAAACACCACATGATAATCTCCCAGACATGCAGTTACTTGAACTATAAGTACCATTTTCTTTACTCCATGAAGAAAACAAGAAGTATGACATGGTCTTTTATAACCTATAAGTACCATTTTCTTTTCTCCAAAATTCTGAAAACGATGTATAAAAAACTGAAGAACGTTTTTTGAACATGGAGATAAGGCAGCTTAATTACTTCACTTGATTTAGCAGTCGTAAACATGAAATCCGATACAGGTTTTTGCTGAAAATGTAAATTAAACTATCCTTATGGAAATACTAGTTTACATGTTTGTTTAATTAGAATAACGTTGGAGCATTTGCACACACACATAATCTGCAGGGACAAAATTAGGCACGTCTCAATAACAAATACCAGGACTCTTAAAAGACAATCAATTAATATACCAAGATCTTCTTTCTTCTATTAAAATCGAACCTGAGGAACTGCGGGAGGAGAGAGCGAGTCAGCGACTGCGAGAAGCGAGAGCGAGCGCAAGCGACGGCGGGCGAGGGGCCGAGGGTGAGCGCGATTGATTGCGAGCGAGGGGTCGAGGGCGAGCGCGAGCGACGGCGAGCGAGAGCGAGCGAGCGAGGGGCCGAGGGCTAGCGATGGCGGCCGAGCGACCGAGGGCGAGCTCGAGCAAGGAGAGGGCAAGAGCGAGCAAGGGTCCGAGGGCTAGCGACGGCGGGCGAGCAGCCGAGGGCGACCTCGAGCGAGGGGAGGGCGAGAGCGAGCGAGGGGGCGAGGGCTAGCGACGCGAGGGAGAATGAGAGACAGAGATCGAGAAGGGTTCGCAGAGAGAGAGTAAAATTGGGGGAGGGAATTTGGTTTTTTTGTTTTTAAGTAATTTATTTTATTTTTTAATTAATTATTTAACTGTGACATTTAAAGTAATTATATTTAATATACATAATTTAATATAAAAAATTAATATTGTTGACTAATTTATATTTTAAATAATATAAAAATATTAAATTTAATTATGTGTAAAACTTAATTCATATTAGACATTATCTAAAAAAAAGATTAAAAAATTATTAAAACAGTGTAAAACTTAATTCACGAATTAAGGCTGGTCAAGTTCTTTTGGATTAAGCCCAATTAAGTTTTTTAAAACTTACACTATTGCAAGTCATCTGAGCGTTGAGTACAAAGAACTCAGTGGCTGTGACTATGGTTGTGACAAGAGACATTTGAAGTAAAGAGGGAGTTAAAAGAAAAAATCGAAAAGAAAATGACCATGCCATGGATTTGGGGAAGTGACTGGCTGTTTGTCTCGCCGTTTGTCTCTCTGATAGTGGTTATGATACTTGTGAGGTGATGAGGGATGAGATAGTTTTGGGGAGAAAATATGTTGAGTATTTGATCTCAACCATTGACACTGTTGGTGTTTTTTTAACTTCATGTCTCAACCATATGAATTTAAATTAATTCACATATATTTATGATTAATCAAACATTGTAATGCTTAATTAATCAAACACAACACAATGCATTGCATTTATTGATTAATCAACACACAATATAGATAAAGATAATACTAAATATATTATTAATCAAAGTCATGTTTGATGTATACTATATATATAAAGATTCTTATATATTATATAGAGAAATATACATTCTGATCATATTAGATGTATTGTTATTTTTAATTCAAAAAATTATTATAAAATTATGTGATGTAACAAGTTTTTTGAGATTTGATGTGTTTTTCTTGGCTCTATCATTAATGTAAAAATATTTATATAATATTTTCAATATAAGAATAGTATTTATATATATATTCTCTAAATATTATTCAATTCAATTTTAATATACTTTTTCCCATTAAAAAAATATAATTCATATAGTAACTTCTTTTATGAAATATGAAACCGCCACTTTCTCTCATCTCTCCTCTCCTCTCATTTTTTTCATTTTGTATATATTTAATAACTATTACAAATAGTTAATTATTATACATTTAATATATATTTTAATTTATAAATTTTTATATAAATTAGTTTACATGTATATATATTTTATTTTATATTTTATGCACATGAAATATAATAATTTATATATTTAGAATTTAATTTCTATATTTATAGATAAAAAATTTATATTTTATAAATTAATATTTTAAAATTTTACATTTTATAAATTAGAAAGTGAAAAAAATTAATTGATAAATTAACTGATAAATTTATATTTTATATATTATTTAATTGATAAATTTAAAATAAATAAATTATTTAAAATTAAATTAAATAAATTAATTGATTAAAAAAATTTAAAAAATTAGATTATATTGCAAAATTTAATTTAATTTTAATTTTAAATTATTAATTTTTTAAAATTTTTTGTTTTTAATTTCTGAATTTGGCGGCGGTTTCCGATCAAACCGCCGCAAAATTTATTTTTAATTTTATTATTAACGAATTTAGCGGCGGTTTTATCACAACCGCCGCTAAATTCAATTTTTTTGAATTTTTTTATTAAAAATTTTGGCGGCGGTTTTATTAAAACCGCCGCTAAATTTAATTTTTATTTTTAAATTTCTAAATTTTGCGGCGGTTATTTGAAACCGCCGCAAAATTTATTTTTGAATTTTATTATTAACGAATTTAGCGGCGGTTTTATCTAAACCGCCGCTAAATTCAATTGTTTTTAAATTTTCTTATTAAAATTTTTGGCGACGGTTTTGTTAAAACCGCCGCTACATTTAATTTTTATTTTTCAATTTCTAAATTTTAGTGACGGTTATTTAAAACCGCCGCAAAATTTATTTTTCAATTTTATTATTAACGAATGTAGCGGCGGTTTTATCGAAACCGCCGCTAAATTCAAATTTTTTTAATTTTTTATTCAAAATTTTGGCGGCGGTTATTTGGAACCGCCGCAAAATTTATTTTTTCAATTTTATTTAGCGGCGGTTTTGTATAAACCGCTGCTAAATTCAATTTATTTTGAATTTTTTATTACTGAATTTTGCGGCGGTTTTCATAAAACCGCCGCTAAATTTAATTTTTATTTAAAATTAATTAATTTTACGACGATTTTTGAAAACCGCCGCAAAATGTTATATAAACCGCCGCAAAAAACCTATTTTGCAGCGGTTTTTCAACCGCCGCAAAATTCAACGTTTTGCGGCGGTTTTGAAAACCGCCGCAAAAAATCTATTTTTTTGTAGTGGTTGAGTAGATGTCACAAAACTGTCACGTCAATGCGCATGCATATCACTTGTTGGCTAAGTGTTTAAATAAATAATTTTGCATAGTTTAGGAGCATATTTAAAACTACGAAAAGTTAAGAGTTCCACACAAAAAAAAAAAAATGCAAAAGTTCAAGAGCATAAATATGTTTTTGGCATAAGTTCAAGAACACATTTGGAATCACGAAAAGTTTAGGGTTTTTAAAAAAAAAAAAAAGTTTAAGAGCATGAATAACATTTGACCTATGTTAGAAAGTCATTAATCATCCATAATGAGTTTGCATGCATGTGAAACATTTCTTTTCTTAGAGTATCATATATATATATATATATGTTTCTATGCCCTTACTCTATAATTCTTGTCCTCCTTAATTAATGGCTGAAAAAATATATCAATATTGTCTCTCGATGCATGAGATTTGTCAATCAATAAAGACAAAATGAATTAAGGTTGTTTCATACACAATCACGGTGGTAGATTGTAAGGTATAAGAACAATTAGCTATATAATATAATTGACATTCATTGTTTGAAACGGATTGAAGCTATCAAAAGCTAATCCAAGCTTAACATTGTGACTATCTTCAACAAAATTTGAATGCGTTTCATCAAATGAGTGTCAAGCTAGTGAATCGACTAGGTGTCTCATTACCCCATTCTTTGTTCGACCTTTTCATGCCACCTCATTAACAATTTCATGCTAACCAAGGATGAAATTGGCATGGAAAACAAAGACTGACCCATAATAGCTTCCAGAGCACTCTAAAGATGAATCGCAAGAAGGGAGGAATCGGCCAAAACATAAAAAAGCTCATCCACCAAGGTCAACACCATTCCCAAGAATCAATAATTCTAGAGGAAACTTATCCAAGAGATACAAGCAGCAAAGGGAAACCAAAAGAAGGAAAGGAACATGGGACAACCCTTCTAAAAACCCTGGAAAGCAACACTCACAAACTAGAGAATTAACAACACCTAGGTAAAAAAAAAAGCAGAGGCTAGTAAAAGCATAAAGATGAAAGCCGTCAAAAATGGGCAAAAGCCAAAGCTTGTAATGAGTGGAGATGCATATAGAGACCAAAGGAGTCTAACTAGAAGTTTGGATTTGAAAAGCAAGTTAAGCAAGGGAACACTCATTGTCACGAAAGCATCAATTATTACGCTCTTGTCATAGGAAATAAACAGACACTTGCAAGGTAAGACATATAGCCATAGTCCACAAAGAATTTTCATGCCACGTATGCGCGGCCCAATAAATCTCCCTCAACCAGTACCTCCAATGCCATATAAATTTAACATGCCGCCTTAATAGGGAAACAACCTACTAAGAGAAGAATGGGAACTCATTGTTATCCCAACAGACTTCTGTCTATAAGAAAACTCAAGAAACTTTTAAATCTCTTATTCATACAAAGAATTTAACCTATTTTATATTTGAATCCAACTCTTATCAACATTTACACCAATCTCTTGATAGGCCTATTCTTGTAGAAAAAGAACCTATATTACTTTAGAGTGATTGATATACTTTATACAATACTGCATAATGATTTCAGTTGTATAGAACTAATCAGCCTATTATCTCATTCTTGGATATGGTCGACCTCACTAGTGCAGGAATACACAATCAACTAATTTGAATAAATTTCAACAACCCCTTGAAAGATTTATCCAATGAGAGCTCTTCAAATCACATTGCATAAAATATTTATCTAGGAGTGTGATTCTTGATTCTGTACATACAGTCACTGGCCATATCATAGGCACATAAACCCTAGAATTAGATCTAGGTTTCTTAACGATTACAGCTCAAGCAACAATATAACTAAGTTCTTAATCCTTCAGTATTTCAATTTAACAAGGATGCCTGAGTTCCTTGCTATAGCCAAATGTTTTGTTCAGGTTTTTCGCCATGTCACCTGATCAACACCTAGTTTAATAGCCATATTCAAGTAAAAAATTCATCGTCTAGGCTATAGAATAAACCATTTAAGCCATAAATAAACAAAATAAAAGTTTGCAAAAACAAAAAAATCTAACTAAATTTGGGTTTGCGAGTGGTGAACCCAATGGGTTTATATGACTCAAATCAGGCTTAGCAAAGACAAAGCATACCCAAATTTCTAGGTTCGTAGAGAGAGGGAAAGAGAGGGAGGTACAAGTCTTACTGGCCAAAGAAAGGAAGAGAACGACAAAAATGGCAATTAGGGGTTCTATGTGTGGGAAAAAGAAGAAGAAATAAAGAAGAAATGAAGAAGAAAAGTATGTCGAGCAAAATGATGTCATTTTAGACCAAAGTGTCATCATTTTTCCTTTGTTATTCTTAGCAAGGTGAATAACCATCCTTATTCCCGGCAATTGAAAAACGCCAACAAAAAGTTTCATTGTTAACAGTTCTATATTAACCACCAAGAAATTTTTATTGGCAATTATATTGCAATCGATAAAGGTCTTTGCTGGTGATTATTTGTTTAAAAATCATCAACAACGATCATTTTCTTGTAATGACAATAGGCATACGCAAATATAATGGTGAGTTTTAAAATCTTAAGTTTAACTCTCAAGAGTCTCAAATGTATCGATCCTATTAATTTGTCCCAGGTGGTCCATTGCTACGCTTTGTAAAATTTAATAAGGAATAAGCAACCATACAAACCTAATTAACAAAACAATGTTAGGACCCTTTTAAAGACATGTTACCTGTGTTTGACCTTACCCATATCATCTCCACTTTCATGGGTGTAAAACCATGAATTTGGCAAGATAGGTTGAACCAATCCAAATCTTATTCCTTTTAGTGAGAAAAAAAATAAAAAAATAAATATGGTGTTGAGATGTTGTTTTCCCACAAATCATTTTCACGATTTTGGTCGTTTCCACTTTGGTTGTCGCTATTACACACATGAAAAAATTAAGGGAGATATATATATAGTGGTGTTGGGATATAGAGCTTTCTCATAACGTCATTTTCACTATTTTAGGTTGATTAATGTTGGCCGTTGTTTGTTCCAATGAAAAGGGTTAAGATGGGACACTTTCCACTTCTGTTTAATTTGTTTTTCTTCATACCTCTAATTTTTGTGACAACCCAAATTAAGAGATAATGGTTGAAATAGAAATTAATAAATAAAAAAAAACTTAATTCTGTATTTTGATCAATTCATCTTTATAATTTTTTTAAAGATGGTATAATAAGTAAGTCATTTGGCTTTCCATCCAATTTTTTCAGTTTTCCAAATAAATAAAATATTTTTATATTACTTTTTTACCCCTTAGAAATGAAAAATATATATATATATATTACATTATATATATTACTCATCTTCACTCTATTTTATCAAATTATCTTTTGATCTTCTTTTGGCACAAAGGTATATTCCAAGTTCCAACCAACCCATATGGATGTCTTTTCCAAGTATCAGAACCATCTTAATCCCTAGCTATACTCTCATACTTTATATATTTTTAATAATATATTGTCACGCTGTCACTTTATTTGATTACATGAGGTAAAAAAATACACAAACACTAATACAAAGGCGTATATATGCTGTAATATATCTCACATATATGTAAGTTGAGATATCTGAAAACTGAAATGTATTTTTTCACCTCAGAAAAAGCAAGGTTTAACTGAGTTAAAGATATGATGTGTTGTGTTATTAACCAGCTACTTTAGTACGTGTCAGCGATATTTGCTATTTTCCAGTTTTCTCAAATCATCCAATTATTGCCGCTTTCGCCTACTTTACTAGAAATTCCACAGAAATGAATCGTGGGTGCAAGCGCCATCGGAAGTTTCTTCTCCATAATCCGTTGCTCCGGGGAGCGGCGGCACAAAGAAATCGTTCGAGAAGTCGTCGAACTCCGGGAATGCATCAAACGACGCCGCCGGCGGAGCAGTATTTGTATTATCAGAAGGACCCGGTCCGGCGAAATGATTCAAAAACGTCCTGTCCACCATGCCCCCCACTTGGCCTGTCCCCACGCCGCAGCAGACCGACGGAGACGGAGACTCTAGGCGTGCATGCATTTCGGACGTCGACGACGACGAAGAACGATGAGCCGTGCAGTTACTGGTCTGCGACTGGAAATTGGCGAACCGGGAAGCGGCTGCCTGGATCTCGGCGGAGCTGAGGGAGCCGCCACTGGGGATGTGGGGCGGGTTGTCGGGGAAGTTGAAATTAGCGGAGGGCCCGCGGAGGCAGAAGAGGGCTGCGTCGAAAGCCCTGGCCGCCTTCTCCGGCGAATCGTAGGAACCGAGCCAAATGCGGTCGCGGCTGTTGGGCAGCCTGATCTCCGACACCCACTTGCCCCACTTTCTCTTCCTGACGCCCTTGTACCTGGTGGCGCCACCGCCGTCGCTGCTCCGCTCGGCCGCCATTGCCTCCTCCTCCGGCCTCACCATATATATATATATATATAACTTATGTTGAAACAAATAGCTAGCTGAAGAAAACGGAAGACGGAGAACTTCGAGGCGTGTTGAGAACACTGTCCTTTGCAGTGGCGGCTCTGAATATATACCGTGGTGGGACGGTGATCGGTGAGCGAGAGAAATGGCTGTTAGGACTTAGGAGCAATGAAAGAGCAGTCAACAGCGCGTGTTGATTGAAGCACTGCCCCCCTGAAGCTGCTTGTTCCGGTGTCCACCTGGCATCTGTCAGTCGGACCTACGCGGTACGACGAAAGGACTAGCACGTGCGCCATACTTCCTCGTGCACAAAATCGCTTCGCCTAGACCACAAATTGTAAATTTGTATCTCTTGGCTCCCGTCTCTCCTCTTCCTTCGATAATCACCCTTTACAATTGTTAGTCGTTTCCTTGTCTCAAGTCGAGTGCTTTCTCACCTCACATTAACTATTACAAAGAGAGAGAATTCATGATGATTTGTGCTAGGCGAGACGACGATTGGTGCGAGGCAAGGTGGCGAGGTGATGGTGACGAGAGGATGGGAACGACCAATAATTGTAACGAGTAGCTGTAGAAAAAAGAAAAGAAAGAAAAAAAAAAGACAATTAATTAAGGGTAAGAAAAATAAATTTATAATTTTTGTGAAGATATTTTGATTATTTATGCATCTGGATGTAATTTAAGATATAGGTCTCAGTGTACAAGTAGCATAATCTTGCCATTATAGCAACTCTAATGATCACGGATGATGACGAGGGCGACAGCAATAAGTCTTCCTTTTTTCTTTCTCTCTTTTTTGAATTCTTCTTTTGATTTTATGTTTTATTGACTTTTTTTTTTGCGTAATTCAGATGTACAATTAATTCAAAAATTATAAATTAAGAAAATATAATTAAAATAACAAAAATTCAAATAGTCACATAAAAAATATTAAAGTAAAATAATAAAATTATTTATTTGGTCAAAAATATATCTATAAGGTACATAGATAAAGTAGAATATTCTATTGAAAAATATTGAGAAACTAGGAGAAAAAATATGTTCCTATATTGGAGAGGATTAGTGATGTAAAACTTACAAAGTTGACCGCACTTGGATTAAGCCTTAATATTATTGTAATTGTTTTAATAATAATGCATTTAAGGTGATAAACATGTGACAGAATATTACGTTATTTTAATAAGATGCAGGACCGGCCCAAGGTATAGGCCACTAAGGCCAATGCCTAGGGCCCCCAAAAAATTTGGGGCCCCAAACACCCCCCACAACATACAGAGAATTTGGGCCCCAGAATTTGGGGCCTCCAAAAAAAATCCTCCCCCACCTACACTATTTTCGCCTAGGACCCCACTGGGTCTTGGGCCGGCCCTGATAAGATGGCATAGTAATTCAATATATAAAATTTAGTCAGGATAGTAATAATAATTACGAAAATTGCCAAGTGATTATATTAAATTTATTTAGTTATATAAAATTGAAATAATAAGTTAATAATAATAAATATTATTAAATAATATAAATATCATTATTATTTAAGATGATTTATATAATTTTTGATGTTCGTATCTTTAATTATATTAAAAAAAATAAATTATAAATTTTAAACTTTACTTTATTATTTAAGATAAGAATTAAACTCAAGATTCATAAAATTGATATTGATATGTCTCTTATTTGATTCCTGAACTGGGGGCACAAATACCTTTATTAGACTTAGCTATAATGAAGGTTGACTTTACTATCCCTTACAATTGACTTAACCACAGTCCACCTTCTCACAAACCGAGGAACGAGTGCCTGGGAAGGAACGAGTACGACCCGTGGCGCCTTCGACGTCTAGTCTTCACTTTTTGCAACATATTGTAAATGCTAAATTGGCGCTCGGGTTAGTTAACGTCACCTCTGGCATCCAGCTCCTTCAGTCAGCCAACCCCACCGGCCACCCCCGGAGTGCGATTTTGTTCACATTTTTTAATGGAAGTGGCTATTACCCCCAGTGTTAGAGTGAAAAATAACGAAATAATAATTAAATATTATTTTTTTTATAGTTATTTTATTATTTTTAACTTTTATAAACACTGAAAGTAATGATCATCCCTATTAAAGGAGGTGAACAAAATCACACTCTCACTCCCGACTTTAGCCGTACAACTATTATGCCCTGACCAAACAAGTATTATGCCATGTAATTTATTCTTAAAGCACACTAAGTAATTAATTAATTATCTTTTAAGATTTTAAATAGTACCCAACCACAGATTTATATTCTGTCATTAGGTAATAATTATTAAAGTTCTTCGAATTATTCAAAATATCATGAGTTTTATTCATTCAAATTTAACTATGGGATGGGTTGTTTTAATTTTGACAGAGTAATTAATTAATTAAGATTAAGATTTGAAAAAGTATCGATTTTATGATCTCTTACATTTTGTTAATACTCACCAATAAATTATCAATCATTTTAGAGTTAAGGACATCCTTTACAAGCTCATTTTCTATTAATTCAATCAACAAAATACTTTTTAGATCTTAAATTTTGAATGGTTTTAATTTGTCTCAATTTCTTCAACTATCTTACACATATGAATCATAAAAGGGTGTTTCCCCTCATTTGTGGTCATCCCATTAAAGGTAGAGTTTCAAACTTTTTCTCCTTATAAGTTATCTCTTCTTTGGTGTTGTAATATTCCTACAAGAATATTTAGTTTATAGATAGCGAAAAAACTAACTTAATCATTATTATTGAAATTGTTCGAGTTAAATATCAACACGAGTGTTTGACAATCTCTAAAGTCATAACACTTATATAAAGTTCATCCTAATGCATTTAAAGTACATTAATTAGATTAAATTAAAATTACACTAAAATTATTTATATTATTAAAGATATTAATTAAAATTACACTAAAATTATTTGTTATTGAAACACAATAGCCATCTCCCCTAGTTTTGGTCTTGGACAAAGATGGGCCCTATGGGCCCTCCAACCCAACTTCTGCCAGCCCAAGACCCGTGAACACTCCTCTAGCAATTGCCAAGATTCTCCTTTAATGAGTGCCAACTTATTCCAGTAAAGAGCAAAAACTCAAATAATCTAATTTCCTAATTTCTCTCATTAATCAATCTCTCGTCTTTTCCATGCCATTAAAGAGTTATTGACCTATATTCTCCATGAAATCACCTGAATACTAATCATTTAATCTACCAAGATTACGTGTTATAATTCCTCAAAATATTTAATATAATCATGGACTTTTCTCCTATATATATAAGAGAAGACATGATTAGTCATTTATAGCTTTTGAATTTTTTAAGAATTCAAATTTTTAATTTAATTCAATAATTTCTTATCACTTGTTATTTAAGTATGATGAAATTTCAAATTTTATCTAAATGTGGTTGCTTAGTATTATCACTTAATGGTGAGTTGTCCTATTATTGTTCTTCTTTAATTAGTCGACTATCTCTTTCTTGTTAATCGATTAATTTTCCTTTTAACTCGATTACTCTGTTTCATCACCCACTCGAGTGTTTCACCTTACTACTCCATTGCCTCTACTCAAGTGCCTTGCCTAACTAATCTACTCAACTAATTTCCTAGTTCACTTGATTGTTGTCACACAATATAGGGTTAAATAAACTAAAATGACATTGTAAAGTTTTATTAATTACAAAATAATTTAAAAAAATAATTAAATGAAGAAATAAAAAGATAAATTAATGTGTAATAAAATGACAACAAATAAGATATAACTTAATATTGATCTCAGTTTTACCATTAAATTACATTAATGTAAGCTACATGAAATATTATCCACAAAAACAAAATTGTTAAATCACCATTAGTATTTAAATTACATTAAAATCACTATTTTAGTTTTCTAATTTTCAAATCCAAAAAAAAAAAATTGTAAAGTTTTATTAATGTAAATAGTTTTATTTTAATAAAAAATAATTACTATTCGTATTTTATGATTGTTGAACCAAATAAGTGTTTTTTTTTCCTTAAGTGATTGTCATGAAATTTTAAACTCAATACCTCTTACTATTTTAAGAATTAGGCTATAATTTCAAAAAAAATATTATTTTGAAAATAACATATTTAAATTGTATTTTAAAATTATAAAAATAATATAATTTTTATACCTTTAAACCAACACATTGTGGGGGATCATTTGCTAATATAGATGTAAAATTCAACTTGCAACATTAATGTCTTCTATTTTAACAATTAATTAACTTCTAAAAAATATTAATTTAAAGTTAAATCTGCATTATTTCATCAATTAATTAATTTATAATAAAATATTAATTTAAAGATATTAAATTAACATTAATGTTAACTATTTATATTCATGTCATCTAAATTTGATAAACCCGGAAGTTGAATAGTCAAATCGAAAGTCCTAAAAGTTTAACTCAATAATTTAAGAATTTGAACAGCCAAATAATTATTTTTCCTTTTTCGTTCTTTGGCGTATAAATTGGGCACCATTTAATGTCTTTAATTTTTTCAAAATGTTTGTAAAAGAGCTAGTTAATAAAAAACATATTTTACAGATTTCATTCAATTTATTTAAACTATACAAATTCCATAAAATAATAAACTGAAAAAAATGAAATGACAACTCATTACTACATGAATTTATTTATGTTCATAAATTTTAGAAACTCCATACTATTTATTTAAATATTTCAATTTTCTTTCAACAACAACTATATCTTGAAGTTAATCACGACTCCATCTTTCCAAGAGTTGTGCTCATGATTAGCTTCCCTCGATTTTGAGATGTTTCAATTATTCTTGACTTTGAGTTTGTTTGAGATCTGCTCAACCTACAAAAGAAATGGCAAGGCTCAATCCCCCAATATGTCTTTCGACGATCAAGTCAATTATATGACTTGAGGCTAAGTAACACAAAAATGATGCAATGGATATACAATTAATGTCGTACTCAATGTAATACCTCATTTTATCGGACGTGTTATGATTTAGAATAATTTTGAAATAATAAATTATTTTCTTTCAAACTTAAAGGTAAATCATATCATTCCTCATATCTATCTTGAAATTTTCATACACTTTCTCAAAAGATGTGACACCCCAGGCCCCACTATCAGGTGTCACCATAACTCACAATACAACCCCGGTCTGCTCCAAATGACGATTATGCCCTTATCAATATAAAGTATTAAAATAATATGAGTGTCCTAGATGGAGTCCACTCTTCGTCGCCTTCGATCGGTTGAGAACTCGGGAGTAAAATGCGTAGGCAGCGAAAACTCACACGAGTCTTATACCTAATTAGGCCCTTGGAGTATATATCCAATATCAAATAAACAAATATCAATATGTATAACAAAATCCCAACAACCAAACATATTTATACATATCTTAGATTCTGGCCCTACCTGACCGGTACAAGTTCCCTACACCCACTGGGTTTACTCATAGGGAGAATCTTAACTTGACTCCAGTTCACTTCTAGTTGAACCATAACTGTCACTCATAATTAACACACAGTAGTTATATTACATTATTAACATAGGGGTTAACCTACACCCTCACTATCAACGATCATGGTCAGCTGGCGGCTCATCTGTCAACATCGCCTTTCCCTTCTCAGATCCCGAGCCACTTGTTGGGTTAATGGAAAAAATATAGGCGTGAGTTTAGGGACTCAGTAAGGGTAATATGAGTTGTAGTAAATTAAAATGCATGACAATCATAGAATAATGTGAAGTGTATCATGCATGCAGGCCTGTCCACCTCACTCTGATCCGGATTTTGGTGGCCCCATTGATTTCATTTAGGACCTTATCTCAAGACTCACACGGACCAAATCTACAACCCCATGCCTAGACACTTCTCCCATAGTAAATACAAGCCATACTAAAATAAATTTACTCACAAATCATATTAAATCTTACCATGCGTTAACCACCTGCTTCGCGTCAGTTTCACGTCCTAATTTCTTATACAATTATAAAATAAAATAATTTAATTAAATGCATAATTAATTTTAATTACCATCGTTACATTGTTAAATAATATAGCTAAACAAGTGATTAATTTTTAATTAGCGCTATTAAATAAATTTAAATTATTTTTATACCTTGCATATACGGACAGACAGAGTTTCTGTGTGATCAGATTTTACAGCAGCTAATAGCGATGAAAAACATTGTTATTTATAGGCAGAGGGAGAGGCGTACTCGGCTAGGAGAGGTGTTGGGGCTTAAGGGAGGCCCCAGATGCTGCCACGTGGTAGTAAGGGAGTGAGGAAGAATGGTTAGGGTGGGGGGACACGGTCGCACCACGTGGCTCGACCTGGGCGCGCATGAAGCGCGCGGCTGGCACGCATGGGCCCTAGATGGTGCCCCAAAACGGCGCCGTTTGACTCCCAAATGGTTGGAAAAAAATCCAACCTTCCTCCCTCTCGCGTGCTCACTCTCCCTCTCAAACCCGAGTCACCCAACTGGCCCCTCGCTTGCACGACCAGCTGGGCTCGCTGCTCCCTCAATAAATAATTTGCATCTAATTATATTTAACCACTTCTTGCCTTCCCCTGCCAAAATGAATTAAATACAACATTCTTTATTAATTTCCCACTCCACATCCATTCAATAAATCATAACTAAATCCTCATAACCACAACTATTAATAAATCACAATTAATCCATCTCAACCTCATAATTAACCGATAATTATACACAAAATCAACACAAACACAATGATTAATTATTTTTCCAAAGTCTAGGGTGTTACAAAAGAGAATCATTATGCACATCAAATGCGGAAGCAAGGATCAAACCTAAAGTCTTAACATTAATTGAAATTCAGTTCTTATATCATCGTTCCTCAACATAACTTAATACAAAACATATGTTCTCAACTAACATTAACCCTAAATAGGGTTATGCATCATCATTCTTTCTAAACGTTCAGAATTCAAGTAGCAGAACTTAAATACATGGGCTACATTACATACAGTCCATTCATCATTCAATCGATCATGCACTTTATTAAATGTCATTTCATGCCTCATTCATCCTCGTTTCTGCTACAATCTCCATCTGGAACTTTTGAATATTCCAGAGGAAAAGATCAAATTAGATGATGAATCATCTAAGTAAGGGAATAATAAATATATTTCGTGCATGAATGCAAAATGCAAAATATCATTTTTCATATCATTTCAATTTGAGTCGACCACACCCAACTAATGCTCCTCATTTTTACAGCCTCCTTACCAGGCCGAGATGTATGGGTGAGCAGCGGTGCCAGTCCATAATCCCAAACCCTTATGCGATGCATGATTAATAATAACATCGTGTACGTATATACATTTCATCATAGCATGTAAATGCAAACTACATAACATATTCACATCAAGACATGACAACATAATTAAACCATTTATATAAAATCAGGTTTTGGATCAAACCACTTACCTTCTCAAGCTTATCGAGCTACATCGATATTCGTGCATTGCCTCAAAATTCGTGTATCATCTTGATTTGCATGCCAACCTCAAAATTCGCATAAGTCACTTCAATTTAAGACTCAAAGCACCTTAATAATCATATTTATTTAAATAAGTATTAAAACCTATTTTTTCATAATTTCTTGCATTTTCTTCTCTATTTCTTCCTATTTTTCCTCAATAAATCTAAACTAAATATTTCTCAAACATTTCACTATAACAATTCATAAAATAATATTCATGAATTTCTAAAATTTTCTAAGGAATTTTACTTACCTTAACTTAGCCTCTTAGTCTTTCTCGGCATGCGTGTCATATCCTCGAAACATGTGCCCGAATGATTTACTTGACTTAGCATGCTCCTTTAGTCCCAAATAAATTCTTACAATGATTTAGGATTTTTTCCTTTTTTTTTATTTTTCTTATATTTCTCTTATTTTCTTTTTTTTTCCTTTTCTTTTTATTATCTTCTTCTCCACCTTCTTCTTCCTCTTCACCGTTCCTGCCATGCGCACACAGTACGCCTCTTGTGCATGGCTGCCTCGCGGCCAACGCCACCGTTTTCTCCGGCTGCCATAAGCCTTGCTGTCCTCACCGCCACGCATACATGCATCGTCGCGAGCTGCCATCACTGCGACAGCCTTCCTGCGCACTACAGCTTTGCAGCGGCTGACATGGCTACGCATGGGAGCTTCTTGTGCGGCCAACCCGAGCTGCCTTCGGCCTGACTAGCAACCGCACCAGCCTTCATCGACCTCCATCGACTGCTGCGCCACCACCAGCAGGCCGCCCCTTGCTGCGAACCACCGCAACCAACTTCCCCTGCTTCGCCACCATGCCGCCCAGCTGCTGGAAGCTTGCGGCTATGGCTGTTGCAAGCTGTTGCAGCCTATTCCGGCCACCCCGAACTTTCTCTCGATCTCTTTCAATCTCTCTTCCCTCTCTCGGCCAAGCTTGCTGCCGTTCTTGCTTCCATTTCTTCTCCCCATTTCTCTTCCTCTTGATTGCTATTTATAGGCAACTCACTGCCCAAATTAGCCTTGTCATCACCTATTGCGTGAAAATCACACTATTGGTAGCCATGATTTGGCAGATGGATGGCTTAAAGATGCAAGGAATGGCTGGGACGCTTTTAGATGCATGGTCTCACATACACACGAACACATATTATATATAACTATATATTACACTTTAAGCTAAGGGAAATTACACATTAAACCTCAATTTCTTTCTTAATTTCACTTGAGTAATTACCTTATTGCAACTATGCCGTCAAATATCCAATTAATTTACATTTCAATACCGAAAATAAAAAATTAATAATCCAATATTACTCGATAAAGACGATTCCGCCCCAGTGTCCTCACCAGGCTATTGTTTTATCTCGAAACCATTGAAAGGTTGCTCATTATGAAAAATCGAAGCCCCCTTAGGCTTTTGTTGACTTCCCAGAAGTCCCCTATAATAATTCAATTTTACAGCCTAAATCACAATTACATTTTAGTTGTACTGAAAATCGTTTCCGATCCAATTTATTTCGATATCATAAATCCTATCTTAGGATACTCATCAATGCCATATTAATTTCCTTAGACATCTCGACTCCAAGGCACTCCCTGCAGTCGATTCAGTCATTCATACGATAAGAAATTATCCTATATCCTCAATTTATCTACAAATTTCATTTTTTGCCCTAAGATAATTTACTCTTGAGCCCTTTTAGAATTTCTCGAGTATTACACCTAACTCTTTGGAAATAACACCCTTATATAGACGCATTGTGGAGATGATGAAGAGCCCCAATTGTGCCACACAAATGGTCGAGATGTTGTCCTAATGCATGTGATTATGATTGTACCATATGGAAGGTTGGATTTAAACCCACAAGTCAACATGGGCTTGAGGGGAAGATATGTCATTTGGGTCTAATGCACTACAAGAAAAATCAGTTTTTGTGACCGGTTTTGTGACGGGGATGCTCCCGTCACAAATTTGTGACGGGTTTAGTGATGGAAAGCCGTCACTAAAGTGGTTCAGTGACGGTCTGAAATTACCGTCACAAAATTGCAACGAGATAGCTATTTCCGTCTCAAATCAGTGACGGGATGGTGTATCCCGTCGGAAATCAGTGATGGGATACATTCTCCCATCGCAAAATAGTGACGAAAAAAATCTCCCGTTGCAAATCAGTGACGGGATCGAGCAGTCCCGTCGTAGATTTTCCTTTAAAACGCTAAAGCCCACCCTTCCCTCTTCCCCACTCCGAACCTCCACACCATTTCACCCCCCCTCTCTCACTGTCTCACGCTCATTGGTTCTTCTTCAGTAATCTTCGGTGCTCTCATCAGTTAAGGTAAGTATTTTATGTTTTTTTGTTTGTTTTAGTTTTAATTATTTTCTGTTAATTTAATTATAGTTATTTTGTATTAGTTTAGTTTAATAATATAATTTATTTGTTTTAGTTTAGTTGTAGTTATTTTATTTTTGTGTTAGTTTAGTAGTTTATTTTTATATTAATTAGTTTGGTTTTAGTTTAATTGTTTATATTATTTGTAATGCTTAAAAATTAAAATGTAAAGTTTATTAATTGTTTATAAATTAATTCTTTAGTTATTTTGATATGTAATAATTGGAGTAGGGAACCGTGCAACTCTAAGCATATACGTAAATAATGTTTATTTTTTTATTTTTAATTTTAGATATATTTTTAATAAAAAATATTGTAATTTTAAATAAAATACGTAAAAAATTATATACTAAAAATAAACTTACTATTTAAGAAAGCATATATTTTATTGTCATAAGAAAATATTTAAGTGTATACATTAAAAAATTAAAAAAATTCTATTAAAAATATAAAAGATTTCTATTTAAAATATAAAAAATAATAAATAATAAATAAAATTTTAATTAAAAATTTTAAAACTAACATATGAAATAAATTAGATAATTATTTAAAAAATTAAAAAGGTATAGATTAAGATTATTATTTAAAATAAAACACTAAAAATGAAAAATAATATGAGAAATTAATTAGATAAATATTTAAATTAAAATATATAATAAATGCAATATTCAAAATAAAATACAATAAAAAAGTAAACGCTAAAAATACACTACCGAATTTTAATATTTTTTTTAAAATTAAACACTAAAAATACAAGATAAAATTTTACCGTGAAAAATTTATTAGTTTTTATAACAATAAATTTAACCATAATAGTTTTAATAACTCAATAAAAATAAAGTAAAAAATGTAACAAATCAAAATTTGAATAATTGTTTAAGTAGTAAAGGAAATAAAAGTTTAAATTGCGTTAGTTTAGTTTAATAGTTAATTTATTTTTGTGTTTAGTATGTATGTTGAGTTTAATGATTATTTTATTTTAATTAGTTTAGGTTCTATTTTAATTGTTTATATTATTTGTAATGTTTAGAAATTAAAATGTGAACTTTATTAATTGTTTATAAATTATTTCTTTACTTATTTTGTTATGTAATTGTATTAATAAAATTTTCTTTTTTGTTTTTAATTTAAAACAGATTTTTAATTTAAAATATTGTAATTTTAAATAAAATACTTAAAAAATAAAATACTAAAAGTAAATACAATATTTATGAAACATATATTTTGTTTCCATAAGATTAAATATCGATATTAAAAACTAATTTTTTTTGTTTAAAGCATTAAAAATAATAAATAAAAATAAAATTAGAATATTTAAAATAATGTACGAAATAAATTAGATAATTATTTTAAAAATTAAAATAGAATTTTAAAAGGTATAAATTTTAATTTTGTTATTTAAAATAAAACACTAAAAATTAAAAATTACATGAGAAATAAATTAGATAAATATTTAAATTCAAATATATATTTATTACAATATTAAAAATAAAATACTATTAATGAGTAATATAATTTATTGTTATAAAATAAAATAAGTACACTAATGGATTTTAATATTTTTATTTAAAATTTCAACGTGAGACATTTATAATTAACTTAGAAAATATATTATATACATTATTTTAACCATATTGTTCTTAATTACTCAAATCAAAATAAAATAAAAAATGTAAATATTAAAAATTTTAATAATTGTTTAAGTATTAAAGGAAATACAAATTGAAATAAGTATTTAAGAAAAATTTAATTCAAACATGTAGAGTTAAGTAAAAATATTAAAATTTATCTTAATTATTTATTATCTCAATTTATAAAAAAAGATACAAAATTTATCTCAATAAATTATTTATTATTATATTTATTTTTTGTTCATATTTATCAATTACCTATGACAGTTTGGAATGATGAAATATAATTTGGTTAGTTTTCAGGATAAAATATCTATTATGAATCGTGCTTGTTATACAATTTTGAATTGAAAATGGAAGCTCCGTTGCATTGTCGATAGATTGATAATACGTGTATGCCAAGAAGGGGTGGGATCACTCCTGAATTTTATGCTTGTGTTAATGAGTTTATTCAACTTGCATCTTCTCAAGAAAGTTTCATAAGACTAGGAGTGTTAAAATGTCCTTATATAAAAAGTGAGTGTTTAAAGTTTAAACCAATTAATGAGATGAAAAGGGATCTTTGTAAGCATGGGTTCATGAAAGAGTATTATTATTGGACGAACAATGGGGAAAAAATGCCGATAATGCCTCCAAATGTTATTGTAAATGAATATTATAGAGAAGATAGTTTTAGAGATCAGTGTAAGGCCCCCACCTAGGTCCCCAAAGAACCAGAGCGGGTGCCCTACTACAATAGAAGCAACCTGATCTGATAGGATCTGTCATGCATGCTACTAATAAATGTCAAGAGAAAACTAACAAAGGGAACTTGCCATCACGGCATGTATATCAAAACCTCAATCTGTTATACAACAACTGATCACTAGGCTTACATAGCCCAAGCACGCATAACATACAACACTGGTTACAAAATAAACACAATCCATACAGACCCGAATAGACCGAAGAAAAATACAGTCCGAAAGCGGTAAAATGAACAAAAAGAAACCCTTAGGCTGACATCTGCTAGGTCTGCATGGCCCTGTACACCGTCTAACCCGAAAGTTGGGACCCACTAGACTCGCCCACAACTGGATTCTTTCCTTTACCTGGAATGAAGAGAAAACAAGGTGAGTCCAAATGACTCAGCAAGCTCATAAAGAAATGAATGATGGATAGAGTAGGTGCTAAGAGTAACCCTACATCTCAAACGCATAACAAATCAAAACTCATGCATAACATCCCATGCAATCTCATAAACTGTCACAGGTACAAACTGCATAAGTAACAATGCACATAGATAGGATCTTGGGGCCCAAATAAAAAATGCGCTAGCACCCAAGTCCTTATCACAAACCTGTTACTGCCCTTAAGGCAAACTGTACCTGTACTACGAGCTGAAGCTCGCCTGGGTGGGAGCGACCACAGCCTCTGGCCTGCATAAACGACCAAAATAAAAACTGGGCACGCTAAGGCGTGCCTAAATAACTCGGTTCGAAAAACCCGACACTGTACAACTGTATCTCAAAAATTGGCGCCAAGACTAAGCAAATGCAACAAATAAGGGGTGGCGTAGTAGACCGGACAGGATACAAAACTCCTATAAGCCAAGCATCCTGCCAAGCCTCACCCAGCTAGTAAAACACACGCCAAATGCAAATGCTCGTGTCTACCAACTACAGATAAATATAATATGATCGTGTAACAAGCACTCAAGTGTAAATAAACCACACAAAATGCATAAACTCGACTTGAGTGAACGTTTAACACTTAGATAAGTTACATGAGTTTAACTTATTAGAGTAGGAAAAACAATGCTATAAATCTATGCCCACTCCCTAAGGACATTAGCTAGCATCTACCCCGAATATACCTATCTTCATTCCAATTAGGAGAGAGAGTGAACAAGCTCTCTAGAGACTCAACCAAAATACACTGAATACACTTACAACAACCCCTATTATCCTATGATATTATACTTTTATATTATAATAACTCCTTGAGTTAACACCTATAACACATATTTATAAATAACCCATTATTCATAATTAAATATAAATTTAACAAATTAAGATATATAATACCAATATATTATTTACTAGTATTATAACATAAAGTAATAACTACAAATTAACAAATATATATAGTTACTAGTATTAATTACTAGAATTGCTTACTTACTTTTATAAAATATTATATGTATATGTTTATGGAACCCTTTAAGCATCCAATGAACTAGGTGAAATTGCCTGCCACTCACGTCTTCACACATCCATTACCATAACATGTATAAAATATATATATATATATATATCAAGTCCCTTCTCCAACGAGTAGTAATTAACTAGGATCTTAGACTTGAGTAAACTATTATATGCTATTAAAGAACACCAATAGGCATCATTTATATATATAAAAGCTGTCCATTTGCAATATACACATAATCATGAGTGTGCAGCACATTTTACAGCATACATATATATGCATAACCGAGTGTTTATATAATAAAACTATATTTATACATATATATATATATCAATCTAATCTCTCTCCTAGTGATCACACCCAGTGAACACACCCATCAATTACCTTAAACATTCCCCAGTGAACTCACACACACAACGAGCTCACAGCAAACTTACCCATGGACTGCACGCACACACACAACGAGCTATACTCTCATGACCACCTACACACACAACAAACTCACACCACCAACACGTTGCTGCTCCAACACATACATAGTTATATGTATATACTTCATGCTTCCATCTTCTTCTTCCAAAAAATAAACTCACAACCACTATTTAATTTACCCAGGCCATTACAGAGAGCAATAAGAAAGGGAGAAATGACCGAAGAGGGAGAAGAGGAGGTCCAGCACACTCTCAGCTAACCCATCACTCACAGCTATATATGTATATATACACGGAAAGCTTCTCGGATGCACAGGAACACCTACACACTGCTAGATTAATTATGATAATTCAAGAAGAAGAGAAGGGGGAAGGGAGACTTGCCTGAAAATTACTTCTTCTTCTTCTTTTTCCTTGTTCTTCTACCTCTACTCTTTGCTAGCTCCTTCTTCTACACAATGGCCAAACTCTAATCTATCTCTCTCTCTCCCCCTTCCACTTAACACTCCCTTAACCATGTGGCTAACCCTCCTTAAATTCAGCCACACCACCGCCTCAGTTGAACAACTTAATGGCTTGAGAATCTGGAAGCAACGGAAGTGGGCAACAAAAGCAGTTAGCCCCTGTCAACTAATAATAATAGCAATAATAATAATAATAATAATAATAATAATAATATTAGCAATAATAGTAATAAATAAATTTGGGTCATTACAATCAATTTAATCCGTATGAGCAAATGGTAATGGATGCGGCAGGACCGTCACATGGGCCTGCTACAATGCAAGGTGCGTTTAGCGAAAGTAGTCATCATTCGTACAATATTGAGGAACCACCTAATGAAAATGCAAAAGCATTTTATGAGATATTATCTGTTGCACAATCCCCATTATACTCGGGTTGTGATGCAGAGAGTGAACTTTCTGCTGCAATTAGGATGTTGAGCATTAAATTTGATTATAACATGCCTGAAGGTTGTTATATTGAAATCATGCAGTTTATGCAACATACAATGCCAACTGGTAATCGTATGCCCGATAACTTTTATCATACTAAAAAGTTGGTTTCTAAGTTTGGACTTGGTTGTCAGAAGATCGATTGTTGTCCAAATAGTTGTATATTATATTATAAGGATGATCAATTTGAGACGAGTTGTAAGTTTTGTAGTCATCCTCGTTTTAAGTCTGCAAGAAGTGGTACAGGAAAATTTAAAAAAATTCCTTTTAAGAGAATGTGGTATTTACCCCTCATACCAAGATTGCAAAGAATCTATGCTTCAACCGTTACTGCTTCGAACATGAGATGACACTATGAAAATCGGAGAGAGTTTAGGGTATTGTCTCACCTGTCTGACGGTGAAACATGAAAATATTTTGATCGGACACATCCTGACTTCTCTGCTGATCCTAGAAATGTAAGGCTTGGTTTGTGTGCAGATGGGTTCACTCCATATGGTCAATTGGGTCACCCGTACTCTTGTTGGCCAGTAATTGTGACTCCATATAATTTGCCTCCTGGATTATGTTTGAAAAAAGAGTTTATGTTTTTAACGATTATTATTCCGGGTCCTTCAAATCCCAAAAGTAAGATAAACGTATTTTTACAGTCTTTAATTGATGAACTGAAATTGTTTTGGCACGAAGGAGTGTTGATTTATGACATATCCACAAAGTAAAATTTTATGATGAAAGCAGCTCTGTTGTGGACTGTCAATGATTTTCCTGCATATGGAATGTTATCTGGTTGGATGACATCAGGTAGATTAGCATGCCCGTATTGTATGGAAAAAACAAAAGCTTTTAATCTCAAGTACGGTGGAAAAATATCATTATTTGATTGTCATCGACAATTTTTGCCAATCGATCACCCTTTTCGAAGGAATACAACTGCATTTCGAAAAAATAAAGTTGATAATTCTTATCTACCTCCTCGTTTAAGTGGAGAAAACGTATTTGGTAGAGTATGTAATGTCCCGTCTATCTTAGAACAACAAAATTGTGTTATGATCGGATATGATGTGCAACACAATTGGACAAAAATAAGTATTTTTTGGGACTTGTCATATTGGAAAGATAATCTTATTCGACACAATTTATATGTTATACACATCGAGAATAATATTTTTGATAATCTTTTCAATACAATCATGGATGTGAAAGGTAAAACTAAAGATAATAGCAAATCTAGAATGGACCTGAAAGAATATTGCAGGCGGAAGGAGTTGGAATTAGTAGAATGTGGTGGGGGTAAATATTAGAAACCTAAAACTCAATATACTTTCACGAGAGAACAAAAGTTAAGTATTTTGAAATGGATAAAAGAACTTAAACTCCCTGACGGGTATGCATCTAGATTGGGTAGATGTGTTGATATGAAGAATGGAAAATTGTTTGGCTTAAAGAGTCATGATTATCATGTTCTTATGGAGTGGTTACTTCAACAGCATTTTCAGGATTACCAGATCGAATTTGGAGTCTAATAACTGAATTATGCCAGTTTTTCAAAGAAATATGCTCAACAACGTTAAGAACTGAACATTTGGAAGTTATGGAACAGAACATCCCAATCATTCTATGCAAAATAGAGCATGTATTTTCGTTTGGATGGTTTAACTCAATGGAACATCTCCTGGTACATTTGGTTTACGAAGCAAAGGTCGGAGGGACAATCCAATACAAATGGATGTATCCATTTAAGCGGTAATAATAATTTTATATTCATATAATTTATTGATTTTGTCGTATAGTTTATTATGTTCTTTTTCATAAATTAAGACAACTTTAAAATGATTTAGGTTCCTCAATACTTTAAAGAAGAAAGTCCGAAATAAGGCTCGCATAGAAGGATCTATCTGTAAGACATATTTAATTGAGGAGATAGCCACATTTTGTTCATATTATTTTGAATCAAATATTCAATCAAGGAGAATGAGAGCCCCTCGAAATGATGATGGGGAAGAATCTTCGCATCCACAAATTTCTATCTTCAATTATTCGGGTCGTGCGGCTGGTCCAATGAAAAAAAGATGGTTGGATGTGAATGAGTTTCAAACAGCAAAGTTGTATGTCTTGTTAAATACGCCAGAAGTCGAACCTTATATTGAGTAAGAACCCAAACTTAATTATATTAATGTATTTATGACTTCATATTAATAATTTTTTCATATTATGTTGATATATATATATATTTTAATGTTTCAGCTTGTGCACAAACATGTTACGTGAATTATCGCCAGTAATCAGTGACGAAGAATTAGACAAACAAATCAAGGAGTAATTTTGTGTTTGATTCCATAATCATGTAAGTTTGTAAAGTTTAAGATATTTCTTAATTTAATATTAATTATGTATACATAAAGTGATGGAAATATTTGGTTAGGTGAATTTGAGTGGCGAAGTTATTACAGACCCACAATTCAGAGCATAGGGTGGGGCCAACTCCCAACGTGAAACATTGGCCAATGTATTTTATCAATGGATACAAATTTCATACTATTGAATGGAGTTAGAATAGGTCGACATAAAACTATGGTGTTTGCGTGTCTGCGTCAGAAAGTGGAGCTTTACATATAAATTATTATGAAAAATTTATAGACATACTTGAGTTAGAATATGCAGGCTTACCAATAAAAAGAGTAATTTTGTTCAATTATGAATGGTATGATCCAAGTCCACGAGGAACTAAAATTAATGATAAATATGGAATTGTAAACATTCGATCATCAAGAAAATATAGGAAATATGATCCATTCATATTTGCCCAACAAGTTGAACAAGTGTATTACACGCCTTACCCTGATTACTATCGTGAAAAAAATGATTGGATGGTTGTAATTAAAACAAAGACACGAGGTACAATAAATGCTCTTGAAGCTAACATGGAAGAGCCTTTTCAAGAGGATGAAATACTGCAACAGCCTGTAATTGATATAAATATTGACCTTGGAGGCACTTTACAAGATGATAATGGGCTAATAGAGGAAGTTGATGTCTCTAATATCGTTGAGGAAGAAGAAAATGATATGTATGAAGAATCTGTTTCAGAAGAAGACGAGGAAGATATATTATCTGATGACAGAGATAGTGACCAGGAAGACATTGATGAATATATAGAAGATGACTGATAGTTTTTTTTTTTTTTTGTGCATGCTAATTAATAACCTTTGTATTTTTAAAATATGAATATTAATAATTTGTGTACCTGTACTTTTAGTATGATGACTTTGATGTTAATGTAATTTTTTTTTTCATATATATATAATTGTCGAAATAGATGTCAGAACATTCAACACCTTCGGGTAGGGGAAGAGGTAGAAGTAGAATATCTTATAGGACCACATCTTCTCCAGATTCCAATTTTAGTTCGCAATATTCTTCTCCTGACTCCACACTTGTTGTCTAATCCACACAATTCAATTTTCAGTCACCACCCCCACCACCACCCTCACAACCTTTTGCTCCCATGCCTCATCAATTTCCATATCCTGGAACCACGATGCCGCCATGGGGTTATTATGGTGTTCCACCTACTTTCTCCCCACCAAAATGTTGTTTCACCGAGTGGCCAATATGTTGGGGGAACTTCTCATATGCGAGACAGACATTCCCCATATACATTCATTCCGACACCGCAATGACTCAATTCATCATCTGCTTCTGCACAACACTCTGAGCCCATTCCAACTGACCCGGTTGGCATCAGCCGAGGAGATGGTCGAAAACACTTATCTTGCGATGAACAGTGTAATAAGTGAGTATCGTATTTATTATTTTAAATTTATTACTTACAATTATATTATACATTCAAATGAATATATATATATATATATCTTTTGTGTTTGACAGTTTTATTTCTGAGAGTGGCCCACCAAACAAATTGGGAAAGATTTAGAGGGCACGATACACTGAACCATGGATTCATTGGGATGAAGTGCTAGAAATAATACGAAGGATGTGGCTTGAAAAATTTAACGTAAGTTAATTTATAATTCTTTATTAATATAAGTTTGTATTTAAATTCTTATATATATATATGTATATATATGTTTCTTAACTTAATGTAGAAGACGTATTTCTGGTAACCCGAGAAGAATGATCGCATATGACTCACATGGAATAAGTCTGGTAGACGAAACTTTAGGAGCCATATGCATCGAATTAGAAACGGGGAAGACGAAGCAATGTGGATGGATCCCGACGTGCGTAAAGCACTTGATGCAAAGTGGGCAGAAGAAAGCAACAAAAAAATTGCCACACAAAATAAAAAAAATCGTGCTTCCGAGACCGGTGGGTCGTTCCACACTGGCGGGTCCATTCCATTCTCATTAACTCGAAGAAGGCTGGTAATTACTTATGCTAAGTTATATATATTTTTTAATTTATTTAAATTATAAGTTTACTATATTATTTACAATATTATTTATTAATTTCTTATACAGGCAACTGAATTGAATCGTGAGCCCAATGAGTTTGAATTCTTCAGGAGAACCCACATCAGGAAAGATAATCACGGAGAAGAAGTGTGGGTCGATGACAAATATAGGGCCGTCACTGTAACTATGTTTTATAAATTAAATTAAATTTTTTATTTTAAAATAATTTTTTAATTCATTTACATGAATGTTTTAATTTTATAGGAAAAATATGAAAGATTGAGTGCAGAGGCATCTTCATCATCCGCAAGTACCGGAGAGTCCTCATCGCCTACAGTTAATGAACACGACATCTTCTATCAAGCTGTTAGTGGTCGGAATAGAAAGGGTCGAATATACAGGCTGGGCTCCCAAGTTAATTTGTTATATCCATCTATCACCAATCGTTCTAGCCAATCATCTTCAAATATGTCACCAGAGTTTGAACAAATGAGACTTAAAGTCACCCAATTAAACGATGAGTTGCTTGAATCTCGGGCTGAGAATCGGCAATTATGACAGTGGCAAGAACAAGTGACATCGTGGCAGTCAGAAATGAATATAGTAATAGGTAGATTGACAAAACAATCTACTGCAGATGCTGAACCGTCGACTGTTCCAGGTGGATCTGACCCGGTAGCTGATCAAGACGAAAATGACAATGATAAAGATGAAAATGCTAATAATAATGACGATTGATTGTAGTTGAATGTTGTAAACATTGTAGTAAGCGTGGGTAATATTAATATTAATATTAAATTTTAATTTTCTTTTTAATGTTAAATTTGTTTTATTTTTAATGTGAATGTGGGTAATATTAATTTTTTTAATGTTATTTTTAATATTTTATTTAAATTTTTAAAAAAATTCTTGTTATTTTAAATTTTTTTATTCTTATAAAAGAAAATATTAATTTTAATTTTAATTTTAATAAATATAAATTTTAATTTTATAAATTTAAAAATTAAAAATATATTTTTCGAAATTAAAAATATATTAATTTCATAAAAATATATTATTGATTTAAAATATTAATATTAATTTAATTTTTTTTCAAAATTATTTTTTTATTTAAAAAATATCTGCGACGGGGCTGTCCCGTCGCAGATTGATCATATTAATTTTATTATTTTTAAATAAAATTATTTATTTAATATTATTTTTTTTATATTTAAGAATATCTGTGACGGGACACCCGTCACAGATCTGTGACAGAATTGCTATCCTGTCACAGATCTGCAACGGGTTACCCTCACCAGGTCACTAAAATTCTGTCACGCCCCCTTTAGTGACGGTTCGTTACCTCGTCACTAAACCCGTCACAGAAAAATTTAGTGACGGATTTTATGTTTTTAGTGACGGATTTTTCCGTCACTAAAACTGATTTTTCTTGTAGTGATGGGCCTTCTAGATAGATTTGGGCTTTGGGCTCAAATCAAATCCTAATAGGGGGCATTTCCATATTTTTCCAAGGAGTTGGGATGCCTTATCATTACTTGCCTTCTACTCCTTGGGTTAATTCCCAAATGTTAGGCTTGGGAGTAACATACGAGATCTTTTCAACTTTTGTTCATTGCACCTTTAGTATTTAATGCCTTACTTAACTATTACCTAGACATTTCCAATCAGTGGGTAGCAATATTATTCCTACCTCTTCATGCTTAAACAAGAACAAAGTAGAGTCACCATGTCACCTCTGTGTACAAATAGGTTTTGGTTAGCATTTCCTCAAGGGTTAGGAAAAGAGGCCCTAATTTAGATCTCCTTACACTTTGCATTTGAGCCTTCTACTTTTTCTCTCGTCCTTAACTTTAGAGTCCTCGTTCTAGTCTTCCTTAAAACTCGATTTTTCCAACCCCTTGTCTTCATTAGTATGTATTCTTCTTCTAAGCAGATAGATGTAAAGAGAATAAGCTTAAGTAATGGGGTGACTCGATCTCTAGCTCAAGCTTTTCCTTTAGCATTAACTCATCAAGCTTTAGGGGTAGGCTAAATATTAGGATTCACGAAGGCGTTATGTTATCTTCTCGGGTAGATAATGAGGATATCAAGCACTTCAACTCTAATTCAAATGCTTCATTTACCTAGGAGGTTATTCATCTTAGTAGGGAAGCAATCGAGGCACTTATAGGTTAGTTCAAATTATTAGAAGATTAGTATTCGATGAGGCCCTTGAGGGTTTCTTGGTGATCCACGCTGACACCTTGGAAGTCGATCTTTACATTACCTTTCACCCATTAGCTATCAAGGTCTTTTTCATTTTGGAGATGAACTCGTTATAACTAGTTCTCGATAGGTGTAAGATCTTCTTTATTATTTTTTTTTTCATTTGTTGCATAACTAAACACGTTTCTCTTACAATTCAAATCTTCCTTTCTTTGTTTAAAGATGCTACTTATGGATATAGGTAGTATTCTTTTATTATTGTCAGCTACTAGCATTTCATAGTTGGCAACCCATCTTCCATCAAATAGTGGAAAGGTCAATTATTATATGTCTCATCTCAAAAGGGTTAGTTCATCTTCTTGACTTTGTGGAGGAAATGGAAGGTTTGCGCTCTATCCATCAACCTAATCGAGGAGGAAAAAGTTGCACTCAAGAAGTTGGTTTGTGTAAAGCATGTCAGTGCTTGGAAGCCCATGAGTAACAACTCCTTAAGACTAAGTAGCCTTTGTCTTCATGCTTGCTCAGAATTAGGGTTATCATTAGGTTATCATTTTCCTTCTCCTTTTTTCCTTACATTTTATCTTCATTTGTGCTTCACTAATAGTTTTTCAATTTCTTGATAGCAAACCAAATTGTGTACAAATCATGGCTTTTTAGAGGGCATGTAGTTAGTAAAGAAATCAAGAAGGCTGAGAGTAAGGTGTAACTGTGCAAAGAGGCTTGAGAACCTGTGTCATGACATGTATGCATCAAACTCCCATATAACTCAGTGGACAACGAGGGGCGATTGGTATTTTCATCCTCAATCATAGCATGAGTTCACTTATTATACCAACACTTAGCAATTACCTCATCATTAGTTATAGTGGGTTTATTGTAATAATACATTTTCATGGTTATTGGTTGTTCATAAGCATAAAATATTTTTTTCCAGGTGTCATTAGTGTTGGTCCCTTGACACACACAATGGCCACTCAAAAGGGGGGTGAATTGAGTGATAAAAACTAATTAAACCAAATTCTTTCCTTTTAAAAACTCTTGAGATTTTCTTATACACAAAATACACTTATTATAAATATATATGTTGTTTGGAAATTATAACAATATAAACACACAAACAACCACAATATAAACGTAAGATATATAGTGGTTTGGTGTCTCCAACACCTACTCCACTCTCTCAAGATCAACCCGACACTTGAAATTCTACTAAAATCACAACACTAGGTTTTCTCACAAGATCACCAAGCAAACTTGTACACCCCTAGGTTTTCCCCTTAGCTCACCCTGGAAACCAATACAACAACAACACTTAGATTATAATAGGCTCTAGGATGCCACACCACAATCCAATATAAATAAATCAATCCTATGTCCAACACATTTGGACTAAAATGGATATCAATATAAGAACAATATACAAGGCAAGTGAAATAGTACAAGTTACCACAAATTGAGAGAATGTTTTCTTCTTTGCCTTGGGCTCTAATGGATAGATCTTTGAAGCCCCTTGGGCCTTGGATTGCTTTGATCGAGTGTTTGAGAGCTTGAGAGTGCTTTAGGAAGATAGAAAATGGTAGAGCATTTATCTTCTCCAAAAATCCATTCTTGATATTTATAATGGAGCTTCCAACAAATCTATAACGGTTAGAAAAAATTCAACTGTTAGACTCGAGAGTCGACTTCTCTAAAATAAGAGTCGACTCTTATTTCAAGTGGGAGTCGACTCTAGTTATACAAGAGTCTACTTCTCTAATGCTAGAGTCAACTCTTCAAAAAATACCAATGCTGGCAGGTCGACTCTACATAAACCTGCTCTCAGCTGGGTCGCCTCTCGCTTTGCAGAGTCGACTCTAGATATACAAGAGTCCACTTCTGAAGTCAAATTTACAGAAAATAGATTTTATACATATAACAATAGATTGAAGATATAAACCATATAACATGTATACAATACAATTAAATATCCTTATTTTATTTTATTTATATTTTACCTTCTATTTTACTTTAATACATAAATGTAAATAACAAAGTACCCCCAATTTGGATTCAATAAAAATATCTAAAAAATCAAAATCCAAATAGATAAGAAAGTAGATTTTTGGTTTTAAAACAAATTTCGGATTTGGTGATTTTATCACTTCCAAAATACATACTTTCAATTTCTTGAACAATTCATTAAAAATTATTTTAACACTAATGAATATTAGGTATGAAAATACCGGGAGTAAGTTTTTCAAAAAGAAAACATTTTCTTATATGTTCTCTTATAGCACGCTAATATTCCAAACTTAGAGAAATAGTATTACTTGGTTCATTTTGATACACAAAATACTGTAATACTCAAGACGTATTAAAAATCCATTAGGGGTTTTAAATATACCAAAAATAGTTTTACTAAAATTATATTTTGTTAATCATCAAAACACACAATAAGTTGATTGGAGCAATTTGGCTCAACAATTAGGTGGTTTATCATGTAATCAACATATTCCCATATGTCAAACAATTAAATTGAGATCCTTCAAAGGGAAAAGGGAAAAACAAGATAAGTGAATATGAGGAATGTATGTATTTAAATTTTTATTGTTATAACTTTAAACTCTTTTATGTGATTGAATAAAATTTTATGAGTCCTGTATTTAGGGGTGATGTAAATGAATGTCATTATTGCTTTATTTTATGATGATGTATAATTTAGGTTCGATCTTTACCAAGTTTTCAATTTGGTTACCTTATTTAGATATAAGGTATGTTCGATAAATTATGGAAAGTATGGGCAATCTTATATTTTAAACGAAAAATATTTTCAAAAATTTTCCAACAACAATATACTAAAATTCAAGGCATTACAAGTTTTTGCTAGCATGAAAATTTAGTTAGGTTTGATGAAACAAAGTAGACAGGCTTTTATAAAAGATATGAGATACCGCAAATGGATTTATGAGCATGGTCAAGCAAAGAGATCTTATTTCAAATTTTGGGATAAAATACTCTGGTTCCATAATAGAGTGCACATGCCGAACATAGAGGATTTGAGATGAAAAATTTTATACAATGCACATCGAGCCAAATATACGGTGCACCTTGATCTACAAAGATGTAAAATGACCTTAAAAAAAATATACTAATGGGTAGAGATGGAGAATAGTGTGGTCAGATACGTGGCAAGGTGTGACGTTTGTTAGAGAGTTAAGATTGACCATCAAAGACTAGCAAGAAATTCACAATTGTTGGGCATTCCTAAATGGAAGTAGGACCACGTCATGATGGATTTCATGATAAGTCTTCCTTAAAGATCAAGCAACAACTATTGCGATATGGGTAGTTGTGGATCAATCGTTGAAATTGGTTCATTTCTTAGCTATGATGGTTGGCAAACCTATCAACAAGTTGGTTGAATAATATGTTAAAGAAATTGTTTTACTTCATGAATCATCGATAGATATATATAGTCTCGAACTTAGACCCACGATTCACCTCAAGGTTTTGGAGGAGTTTGCGAGCATGTTTGGGAACCCAACTAAAGTTTTGTATTGTTTATTACCCACAAACGGATAAACAATTCGAACGCACCATACAAACCTTAGAAGATATATTATGGTCTTGCATCTTAAATTTCTCTAGTAGCTAGGAAGATCATCTACTCTTGGTAGAGTTTACATACAATAACAATTATCAGAGTAGCATTGTAATGACTCTTTTTGAAGCATTATATGGTAAGAAATGTGTTTTCCTGTGTGTTGGGACCAAATTTAGGGAACAAAAAATACTAGGTCCTAAATTAATACAAATAAGGACCAACAAAATACAGGTTATTCGATATAGGATTTGGACTACTTAAAGTTGTCAAAATTCTTAGGCAAACAAGCAAAGCCATGATATTAAATTCAAAGAGGGTGACAATGTGTATTTTAAAGTATCTCCATTATGAATGGTTACCTAAGAAAAGAAAAGAGGAAAGTTAGGTTCATTATGTATTAGCCCCTATGTGATAGCAAAAAGGGTCGGGCTGATGACCTATAAACTAATATTACCTATTCGACTGTCTTAGTGATGCAAGTCGTATAGCTAAAACCCCACAAGACCCGTTAAGCATCCATGGGGGTCCAATGACAAGGGCACGAACAAGGAAAATGACGGGAGCATTAAATGGGCTAATTGAACACATCTCAAATTCAAGCATCGTTCAAGATTCTAATATGCCCGAATTAAGTATTCAAGATAGTCAATGCTTTGTCAATGTTATCCAAGTCTCTAAAGGTAATCTGGGTTGATTGATTGATTGAGAAGATTTGGGGTTGATTGATTGACAAGATTGCAAGATTTGGGGATCCCTTATTTCCATCTTTGTTTTAAATCTTTTCTATTTTAGATAATTCTTATTTCTTTATCAGATTATGCTATTTCCTTCTTGTAATCAATTCCTACTATGCCTAGGATTTGATTTATTTCCTTCTAATTTAGAATTTGAGTTTGGCTATAAAAGCCAATGTAACCCGAGAAGAATTTAGTTTTTGGATCAATATTATTTTGTGAGAGTTTTCTCTTTGGTTCTTCAACGAACTACTTTGAACTTATCAAGATTTTATCTTGTGGCGTTCATCCTTGACTTATCACTCACAACTCTTCTCATCTATCTTGAGTGTGGCGTCAACCCTATCTTCTTATACCTTTGGTTCTTATCTCTTTATAGATAACGGGTCAAGGTCCTTTGTTTTCTTTATTATGAATCTGTTTTAGAACGATCCTTGGCAAAGGAACCATTTTTGATCGTCGGGTCTCACCTTCCTTCGTGGGGTTCACATCATTGTCTTAGTTACGCAACATGTTCCACGTATCTCATTTTCAAAAGCATGAGCTAAACTTAACACACGAATTTTCTAATGAGACCATAGAAATATGAACAGACTTAGCGTACCCTAATTTGTTACTAATGAAACTCATAGACTAAAGAGATTAAGTCTTACACAACAAAGTAATCTTTCTAAGGTACGGTAGGAAAATCCTATTGAGAAAGAAGTTATATGGGAGCGCGATAAGGAAATCAAGACAAGTTATCTTAACTTGTTTAACAATATGATTAAATAATGTATTAATTTTCATACATTCAAAGAAGAATTGAGTTTTCTTTGGAATGATAGTTTCTGAGACTTACTCCTAGAAAATTTGAGACGAAATTTGTTTTAATGGGTATTTAATGAAATATCTGAAAATTTTGAAAAGATTTTTGGATATTAAATTAAAATTTGAGAAATAACAAGAATTAAATAAAAAAAAGATCTAATAGTAATTTAGAAAAATTAGTGGCCTTGGGAAGGAATCCCCATCAAAATATAATCAAACATTTCAAAGGATTTGGGATTAAGTATAATTTACATAAAATTACAAATGGGCAATATTTAATAAAATAAAGAGCCAATTTTAAGTTTGAAATTAAAGCAAATCAAATCAAATTGGCTTGAGCATAATATTGGGCTCCATAGACGACATGAAGACGAACCCATGTGATTTATTTTTGTTAAAAATCGTTAAAAGAATTAAAAGTTATTTAGACTCAAAATTGGGTGTAAATCATCAAAAGAATTAAAAAAGTCAAATACATATTTTAATCCTTATACTTTTACGTTTTTCTCATTTAAACATTCTAATTTTTTATTATTCCAATTACACTTTTGAACTATGTAATTTCAAGTTAATTACACACTTGAATTTTTTGTTGTTTTAATTATACTCCTGAACTATGCAACTTTGAGTTAATTGCACACCTCAATAAATTTATTGAGGATAATAATTTAATCATAGTTTAGGGTATAATTAAAATAATAAAAAATTTAAGAGTACAATTAATTAAAAATACATAGTTTAGGAATATAACTGAAATAATAAAAACTTTGAGTATTTAAATTAAAAAAAAAACGTGCAAATACAATAAACAAAATATGTATTGTACTATTTTAATAATTGTAAAAAGTCAAATTTAACAAAAAAAAAAAAAAAAAAAAGGGGGAAAGGCCCATGATTTAGGCACGTGAATGGTTGGGTTTTCCAATTAATTGATGGGATTCCATCAATTCAATCATGAGACAATGGATTAGTAGATTTAGGAAAATTGACTATAAATTTGTGAGAATTTGGATCGAAAATTTTGATAGAATTGATTATATTTCCATAAACTTTACTAGGATAAAGATTGAAACAATGGGTTATTAAAGCCGCATATCTTCTCAATTTAGAGGCATAATTGGAACCAAAAGCACAAAAGGACAATAAAAAGATTCCAGTTCCAGGGTGTGTTTTGGTGGTTAAATGAGTAACTTTTTAGTAGGGCAATAGTATACAACAACAAAAGCCAATTAGTCAGGTGTTTTTTCTAATTCTGATGACGATGAGTGGTAAGGGTAGTTTGCGACAGTCATGTGGTGGTGGTTGCCGACAACTCAAAAAGTCTGTTGTAATGAAATCCAACATTTTCTAACTAATGGAATGCATTAGAGGGGCTGCCGAAGAAAAATGAACTACCTGAAAAAGTTGATGACATGCCTTGTATTTTTGGAAAATATCAAATTTTGTCGAGGTGATCCTTTTATCTATACTTTTTAAGTTATTGCACTTAGAACCAATAATTTATGAAAATTATGCATTTTACTTTCTTTTTCGATGAAATTTCATGAGCACCTTGAAAGTTATTTATTATTGCAATTATGCCAATTTTGGACATGAAATGTGTGTTTTCTTAAATTTTGAATTATTGTTTGAGAACTCTTGTGTCATGACATGTATATATCAATTTCCATAAGACTTAACGAGGAATGAGGGGGTGATAAGTGTCTTCATCCTAAACCATGGCATGCTTTCACTTTATACATACACTTGATGATCATCTCCTAGTTAATAATAATAAGTTTATTGTAATAATATATTTTTATAATCATTGGTTATTTGTGAGCATAAAATATTTTTTAGGGTGTTATTAGGTGGTTCAAGATTTAATATTTTTCTTGACCTTATATTTGAAGATGAAGAGGAAAGAAGTTCAATCTAATCAAATCTAAGCTCCAATTAAGCATATGTGAGGTGAAAAGTCTTTTTGTGAAAGAGACGACAATGAGGAAGCTCTTGTTTATTATTATGGAATTATTTTGAAAAATTTTGTTAAATAATTTTATTTAAAAAATATTAATAAATTGATTTAAAAAATATTTTTTAAAAATATTAAAATTTAATATAATAATATTTATTATTAAATTATAAAATAAATATTAAAATTTTATAGAAGTAAAAATTATAAGAAAGATAAAAAAAATTAAAATTAAAATTTATTAATAAATAAATAAAATTAAAAGTCAAAAAAGGAGTATCGTTAAAGTAAATATAGTTTTTGAGATAAAAATAAAATAAAATTATTTATAATATAATAAAGATTAAAATAAGAAAAGTGATTGCAGCTCGTAGACAGATGGGTCGGCTAAACCCGACGGCGTTTCATCAAATTTTCCAGAGCTAATAAGCGGCTGATGAATCACCCAACATGACATAGCCAGCCCCCATCGTTATCGCCTTTCTTTACTTTATTATTATACCAAAATTTAATCTTTTTTTTTCCTTCTCTCTACGATCATTTCACTGGTCACAGCAGAAAAACCTCTGCTCTCTTAGACGTCTCTCTCTCTCTCTCTCTCTCTCTCTAAAAGCCCCCTTTTACCCAGCTCTTATTTCTGACGAAAAATCTCAGACAAAGGTACGCCATAATCCAATCTCTCTCTGCATATATTTTGGGTCTGGGTTTGATTAACAGTTCTATTGCTTGTGTTTGTATATATATGTCGGTATTTATCAGTGGTTAGGTTTTCTGTAGTTGCGTTGCGAGGGTTTATGTAGATCTGTATCTGTTGTGTATTTGTTTTGAAAACGAAGTTGTTCATGACTTTGGATTGCAATTCAATCAGATACTTTAACTATGGCCGAGGATGATGACGTAGGTTCGGTGGCTAATGTTTCAGAATCCAGTGTAGCTGTAGCTGCTGGTAAAACCCTAGCTGAGACTATGGCTTCCGAGGGTGGGGAAGATGGAGGTGAGATAATGGTGGAGGTGGTGGGTTCTGATGTGTTCGTTGATGGGGTTGGGGGTGAAGGGGGTGGAGGGGATTGGAATGCAGAGGAGGGTGCCGTTGCGGTAGTGAGAGAGGGGTTGGATGGTGAAATTGAATCCGCTGACGGTGGAGATGGTGCAGTCGGTGATTTGGCACCACGGGAAGTTGGGGACTTGGGTGGTGGTCAGGCCTGTGAAGATGGAACTGAGTCTCAGGTTGAAGGTTGCCAGGAAATTGCTGGCCCGTTGGTTGAACACGTGCATGTTAATGCAGATGAAGTTCCAGTGAGGGGTGAGGAGGGCTTGGAGAAAAGTGAGCAGTTGATTGGAGGAGGGGATGATGCTGGTGATGCTTTGGGTGCTGACGGAACAAGTGGTTTGGATGATGAAGCTCAGGATCCTGGTATCAGGACTGGGGTGGCTGATGTCTTAGCAGCAGCTTCAGGATCATCATGTCAAGTGACTGAAGTTGTTGGGGAGAAAGTTACTGTTACGAGTTCAGATCAAGAGTTGGTTGAGGAGGATGCAGAGAAAGGGACAACATCTGTTGAGGGAGGGGGTGATGCACTCGGGCTGCAACAAAAAGATGTTCGGGGTGACGGTTTATTAAATCCTGGAATTGATGATCCAGTTGTATGTTATTCAATGGTTTCACCGTCCACTAGTATGCAAACCACAGTTGTCACAGAGGAGGCTGCCACTACAGTCAATGATGAGTTTGTGAACAATAAAGATGAAATATCATGTAGTGGTGCTAAGATTGGGAAAGAAAACAATGTCAGTTCATTGGTCGGGACAGTTAGTGCAGTGAGGGACAGAGATAATACAATCCATTCAGATGCTGAATGTTTGAAACAAAAAGTTGAAGTTGCTGTTAGTGGGGAAGTTGGCATTATGAACAAGGAAGAGGTTTTGCGGCAAGAAGGCAGTTTATCTTGTTCGGTAGAGGGTCACCCTTTAAAGGTTGAGATGGTTGAGAAGAACACTGAAAGTCAAGGTGATTTTGGTGCTGATTCAGTATCCCACCTGGAGCCAACTTTTGTTGTCGCTGATGGTGAAGTTACAGTTGTGGATGAAAAGATTTCTTTGAACCCCAATGTTGAAGCTCCCGAGAGTGTTGTCTTTGTGGGTGATGGACAGGAACCATTGACAACTGAAAACAGGGTGATTGGTGTTTCTGATGATCACCAAGATTATGTAAAAGATCAAGAGTTGGATGTGAAGGATGTGGGTGGAGGAATTGGAGACCGGAATGCTAGTCTATCTGATGAGCCACAGTCTTCTAATGAAAAAAGCAAAATTGTCAACATAAATGAAGTTTCAGTGGTGGACAGTGAGGTTGCAAGTTCTAAAGTGGAAACTCTGACAACTGATGATTTGAGTGGGACTCCAGCTTGTTCTGAAGATGATCCAAATATGAAGTTTGAGAAAAGACAGGCTATCATGTTGGAGCATGGTCATGTGCTTGCAGATCCAGAATCCTCAAAGGATCAAGATTATGTTTTTCATACAGAGGGAGTTGCAGCCATGGATGTTGAAAAGGTATTGAACCATGAAGCGGATGTGGCAGGCAATTGTAGTTCTACAGGAAAAGATCAGTATTTGGAGGTTGAGAAAGTTGATGCAAGCTGTCAAAAGTGTGTAGTGCATACAGGCCTGGAAGCATCTGGGAAACAAACCCAAAGGGATGTTCCCAAGCTTGAAGATGTAGATTTGATGAAAGATGAGAATAAAGTCTTGAATTCCAATGCTGCAGTTTTGGATCATGATTCATTTTCACAGAAAGTTGAAGAGTTAAACACCCTGACTGTTGGTGAAACCACAGGAAAAGAGGCTATTGCTCGGGGAAGCACTGAGGCATCAGGCAAAGAGATTGAAACTGAAAACCAAGTGGAGTATTCAGTTCTTGAGTCCAAGGTGACTGAAACTGTAGAGTTGAAGGTTGAGACCCTGGGCAAGAGTTTGGTAGAAGATTCTTCTGTAGTTGCCAGTTCCATTCCAGTTGGGGAGCATAATAGTGCTATTCCAACATGTCTGGATGATAATACATGCTTGCATGATGAGCAACAAGAGACAGTAGCCCAACTAGCTGATTTACATTCCCATGAGGTAGATGGTGATCAGAGCATGAATGTGATTGTTGATGACACAGTGGTAAAGGGGTCTTGTGGGGAGGAACATTCAAACGCAGTTGCTGCGGCTGCTGCATGTGAAGTTGCACTCAACTGCCTGCCTACTCATAATGGTGGTGACCCTGTCTCTTCTTCTGTTAGTGACTCTACGGGCCCCTTACTAGATAAACATAAAAAATTGGAAGTTCATATGGTAAGCTGTGAGATTTCTGTTCCTAGTGCCCTAAATTCTAATACAGTGATGACTACTGAAGCAAAATGTGAACCTTACAAATCTGATGAACAGGTTCCCCAAGGGCAAGAATCTATGGGAGGCAGCCTAGTTGTGGATTTGGATATCTGTGCTAACAAAGATGGGAAAGTGAAGCCTCAAGATGAATCTCTTAATGAAAATGTTTCATTACCAGATGAGTGTCAATTCATAACAGATGATGTTCAAACACTGGGAGGCAAAGTAGGAATTGAATTTTCAGAGTGCTTAGATGGGAGTACAGCTACTGATTTTTGTATGGATAATTCTCATGTTGGGCAGGAATTTGAAGTTCAAGAACAAAATAGTGATGCTGAGCAGGTAGACCTGTATGGAGGTCTAGAAATCGAAATGGGAGATCAGGCTCCTGGTCATGAACAGGCAAAACATCTTGAGGATAAAAGCTCAAAAGAAATGACTCTGGACCCTGGAAGCTTTGCAAAGGTGCATCAAAGTAACTTTCTGCTACCACCAGAAAATGAAGGCGAATTTTCTGTGTCTGACCTAGTCTGGGGTAAAGTCAGGAGCCATCCCTGGTGGCCTGGGCAGGTATTCGATCCTTCAGATGCATCAGAAAAGGCAATGAAATATTATAGAAAGGACTGCTTTCTTGTAGCATACTTTGGTGATCGGACTTTTGCTTGGAATGAGGCATCTCTCTTAAAGCCGTTTTGGGCAAACTTCTCCCAAATAGAGAAGCAGAGCAGTTCAGAATCATTCCAAAATGCTGTCAGATGTGCCTTGGAAGAGGTTTCAAGACGGATTGAGTTGGGTCTTGCTTGCTCTTGCATCCAAAATGATGCTTATGAAAAGATTGAGTCTCAGGTTGTTGAGAACACTGGCATCCGTCAAGAATCAAGTAAAAGACGTGGTGTTGATAAATCTGTAGGAGTGAGTTCTTTTGAGCCTGAAAAACTCGTAGAATTTGTAAGAACATTAGCAGGGTCCCCTTCTGCTGGGGCTGATCGACTGGGAGTTGTTATTGCAAAGGCTCAGTTGTTGGCCTTCCTTCGGTTAAAGGGTTATTATGAGTTGCCTGAGTTTCAGTTTTGTGGAGGGCTACTGGAGAACAATGTTGACAGTTCACAGTTGGGTGAAGTGATTGACCATCCACCTGGTGATGAGCAACCCTTTTCCATCAAGGGGAGGCCAAAAACTGAAAGTAGCTCTTCCCTTAAACGTAAACACAATCTAAAGGATAGTATGTACCCTAAGAAGAAAGAGAGAAGTCTGTCAGAATTAATGAGTGATATGCCATCGTCTCCTGATGATTGTGAAGATGAAACAAGTAAGTCAGTTGCATCATCCTCTGGCAGGAAAAGAAAGGTTGTTGATTTCATTTCTGATGACTCAGAGGTGCAAGATAGGAGAATCAGCATTTATGCTGCAAAAGTGTCCACCACTGCATCTCCAATTCCCAAACCATCCTTTAAGATTGGCGAATGCATTCGTAGAGCAGCAAGCCAACTGACTGGCAGCCCATCGTCAATTCTCAAATCTAGCAGTGAAAAATTTCACAAAATAGGAAACAGTGAAGAACCCACTGTATTTGATGATTCTTTGCAGACTCCTGATAACTCCCAAAGAGGAAGGATGATTTTCTTCATGGAAGACTCATCCTTGGATGAGATGCTATCACAACTTCTCTTGGCTGCCCAGGAACCTATCCGAGAATATGGCTTTTTGACTAGGATTTTCCCTTTCTTTTCTGGTTTTAGGAACTCAGTTAGTTTGATTCATCAGAATTCCTCTGTGGGAAAACTAGGTGGTGGTAGAAAGAAAAGAGCATCTCATGCCATCATTGGTTCTCCTGAAGAATTTGAATTTGATGATATTAATGATTCCTATTGGACTGACAGGATTATTCAGAACTGTTCTGAAGAGCAACCATCAGGTGATGGTCACAATAGAGAAGTGAAATATCAACTCGTGACTTTTGATCCAGATAAATCCCTCAAATCAAGTCGTAGGTCTTACTCTAGAAAGCGGTTTTCTAATGGGAACCATCAAATGGCCATGGAGGAACCAATCAGGCATATTGGTGAGAGGAAGCAAGATAATTCACCAACAGAACTTATATTGAACTTCTCTGAGGGAGAATCTATTCCTTCTGAAATAAATCTAAATAAAATATTTAAGCGGTTTGGGCCATTAAGGGAAGATGAAACAGAAGTTGATCTGGAGACTAGCCGTGCCAGAGTGGTTTTCAAAAGGTGTTCTGATGCAGAAGTTGCTTTGAGTAGTGCTGAAAAATTCAATATTTTTGGGGAAATGGTGGTTCATTACCAACTCAGCTATTCGCCGTCAGTCTCAATCAAAACCTGGCCAATGGAGACATCGCATGGCCTGGAGGATGCAACCTGATATCTCTCTTTCAGAAATTTCCTGGTAACATTACCTCCCCCATTTTTATGCAAAATTTATCTTGAAATTCAGCTTTTCACTCTCATATAACTTTGTTAACAGGAAAGTAAAAGAGCTGTCTTTCCATCATTTTTGTTTGTTGGGGAAAGGGGGCTGGGGAGGCAGGTTTGGAGGCTAAGATGTGACATTTTGAAGAATGCACCATGTCTGTCATATGCTAGCGCTTAACAGACATTCCCCGACATATGTCAGGCACAAATTCAAGCATGTCTCATTATTATTTCCTTTTTGGTAACATCGTTTGAACCAAATATGTTCCGGACTCATAGGGTAAACATCATACAAAATATGTTGTATGCTTGAAGCCTAGAGTGTGCTCCAATGATGCCTTTTCCTCCAAACTTTTTATTCTAAAACTTGAAACTTCCAAGTTATTTATGATTAGAGCATTTTTTCCTGTATGTAGAATGCATAAAAATGATTATGGGCAAACTGCCATAAATAAAATTTGTAACATTTTTGTTTCAATGAGTGTAGTCAAAGGCAAGTGCCTCGCTCGTAGGTGCTTGGGCTCCTCAAGGTTCCATGGAACCCCCTTGTCTACCTCTATGCGAGGTGACTTAAATCTGGTGATGCTTAGTTGAGTGCCTCAAATGAGGCAACGGGCATTGAAGATGCTTGCCTAGGCATAAAATGAAGGTAAAGAGGAATTGATCCTTAAAAATCAAAGGAGGCATACATAGAGGCACTTACAAGCTGAAAATGAGGAAAGTAGAAGCAAGATAGAGGCACTGTAGAGATGTTGCTATTCTTGCAAAATTCCAAAGGTGTTTGTTTGAACATTGTCTACTTTTTGCAAGACCTCAAATTATTTCTTTGAACATTACTAAAGAATTTGTATTTGCCATATTCTTTTCAGTCTTATGTACATTATTTGATTATGTTAACGTTAAATATGTTTATTAGTTTTTTTGGGTCAATCTAGCACTTTCACTCAAGCAAGCACTTTTTTAGGTGCCTAGTGCCTTGGGAAAATATTGTCATAGTGCCTTAAGGGTGCCTTTCACCCATGACTACTTTGGTTTTTTGGGACCGAACTTTTAATTTTTTTCAGTAGTTGCAGCCAACTTTAATGTTGTTTCAATTTTGGACCATTGTTTCTCTTCCGTTAGTAAAAACTGTTAAATGCTGCTGTGACATACTAAGACAGCTGACATGGTTGCCACCTCATGGAACATAGGAACATTAACAGGCAAAGCTATGGAAGTGGTGGATGTGATGATTAGGAGAAAAATTAATATTATGTGCCTTCAAGAGACGAGATGGGTAGGGAAAAAAGCAAAAACTTTATCAGAAGCTGGATATAAACTATGGTACACAGGAACTGATCGAGCGAAAAATGGAGTGGGGATTATTATGGATAAAAGCTTAATAGATGAGGTAGTGGATGTAAAGAGAATAGGGGATAGGATTGTTATGGTGAAGATTAGTCTAGGAAGAATAACTATGAATATCTTTAGTACATATGCACCACAAGCGGGGTTAGGTGATGAGATAAAAGCAAAATTCTGGGAGGACCTAGAGGGACTCATACAAATGATACCAAGAGGAGAGAAAGTGATTATAGGAGGTGACTTAAATGGGCACGTGGGTAGAGACGGAAACGGATATAGAGAGGTACATGGAGGGTATGGATTCGGGGAAATTAATAATGAGGGTAAATCTATCCTAGATTTTGCTATGACATATGGGCTCATTATAACCAATACGAGGTTCAAAAAATGGGACGAACACTTAATCACATATAAAAATATCACCTTAAGCACCCAAATAGATTACTTCCTCATGAGACAAGAGGATCGGTTATGTTGTAGGGATTGTAAGGTAATACCGAGAGAGTGTTTGACTACTCAACATAGACTTCTAGTACTTGACGTCCAAGTAAGAAATTGGAAGAGAAAAAATCACATAAAACAAAATCCAAGAATTAGGTGGTGGAATTTAAAAGGGGAGAAACAACTAATCTTCAAAGAAAAATTAAGGGGTAGAAGGGAATGAAATGGAGAAAGACAGACAAACCAAATGTGGAAAGAAATGGCTAATGCTCTGAGAAGCACGACAAAGGTAGTCCTTGGAGAGACAAATGGTAGAGTCCCTAACCTTAAGGAGTCTTGGTGGTGGAATGAAGATGTACAATTGAAAATTAAAAATAAGAAAACTTGCTATAAGGCGGTATATCAATGCAACAATGAAAAAAATCAAAAAAATTATAAAGAAGCAAAAAAGGCAGCAAAAAGAGCTGTTAGTGAAGCAAGGTCAAAAGCATATGAGAATCTATATAAACGACTTGATACAAAAGATGGAGAAAGGGATATATATAAATTAGCTAAAGCAAGAGAAAGAAAAACACGGGATTTAAATCAAGTGAAATGCATAAAAGATGACAATCAAAATGTTTTAGTAAATGAATGAGCGATTAAGGAGAGATGGAAGGAGTATTTCACAAAATTATTCAATGATGGTAGTGACACAAGAGTTAGGTTGGGACATCTTAGTAACTTCGAAGGGAATGTGAGCTACACATTCTATCGACGCATAAGTTCAAATGAAATAAGGCAAGCTTTAAAAAAGATGAAAAATCATAAGACAGTGGGACCAGATAATATACCAATAGAAGCATGGAAATGCATGGGAGAAGAGGGCATCTCCTGGCTAACGCAACTATTTAACGCGATCCTTAAATAAAAAAAGATGCCAGATGAGTGGAGGAAGAGTACTTTGGTTCCTATATACAAGAACAATGAGTCATACCATGAAACTCTGGGAGAGAGTAATAGAGCAGAGGCTTAGAAAAGAAACAAATGTGTCAGAAAATCAGTTTGGTTTCATGCCTGGCAGGTCAACAATGGAAGCTATATATTTACTGAGGCGTCTAATGGAAAGGTATCGGGATCATCAGAAGGACCTACATATGGTGTTTATAGATCTAGAAAAGGCCTATGATAGGGTTCCTAGAGAAGTATTATGGAGGGTTTTAGAGAAGAAATGAGTCAAAATAGCCTATATACAAGCCCTTAAGGACATGTATCATGGTGTAGAGACAAGGGTCAGAACATGCGGAGGGGATACTGAACCATTTACAACTACAATAGGACTGCATCAAAGTTCTGCACTAAGTCCATACTTATTTGCCTTAGTAATGGATGAACTCACTAAAGATATTCAGACAGATGTGCCATGGTGTATGCTATTTGCAGACGACATAGTGTTGGTGGATGAAACAAAAGAAGGAGTGAACACTAAGCTTGAGTTGTGGAGAAACAATTTAGAATCTAAGGGATTTAAATTAAGTAGAAAGAAAACAGAATATATGGAATGCAAATTTAGTAAAAATGCAAGAGTGGATGATGTTATAATAAAATTAGAAGACCAAATCTTACAAAGAAAAGACCATTTTCGATATTTGGGATAAGTGATTCAAAAAGATGGAGAAATTCACGAGGATGTCGCACATAGAATTAAGGTAGGTTGGCTAAAATGGAGAAATGCATCGGGAGTGTTATGTGATGGTAAAATCCCATTAAAATTGAAAGAAAAATTTTATAGGAGAGCTATAAGACCAGTTTTGTTGTATGACTCAGAATGTTGGGCAGTCAAATACCAGCATGAGCAAAAGACGAGTGTAGCGGAGATGAGGATGTTAAGATGGATGTGCGGACATACAAGAAAGGATAAAATTAGAAATGAAGTTATTCGTAATAAGGTAGGAGTAGTGCCAATCGAGGAGAAGATGAGAGAGACTAGACTAAGATGGTTTGGTCATGTGAGAAGGAGACTAAGAGACGCTCCTGTGAGGAGAGTTGATGAAATGGAACAATTAGTCACAAAAAGAGGTAGAGGTAGACTCAAGAAGACTTTGGGAGAGACATTAAAGTTCGATATGAAGTATATGGATCTAAATGAAGATATGACAAACGATAGAAATACATGGAAGTCTAGAATTCATGTAGCCGACCCCACATAGTGGGATAAAGGCTGGATATGTTGTTGTTGTTGTTTAGCCGGTTGCACATCAGCCTATATTTACAGAAAATATATTTTTATAAACTAAATATGTGTAAATATTAGCTAAAATAAAAATATAAACTATATCTATATAAACATTTGCATATATATAAAATATATATAATTTTTCAAAAACTAAAAAAAAAAAAAAGACACTAGCAGCAGCACAACCCTGGGCATCGTTTTTTTTTAATTATTTAAAATTATATATTTTATTTATACATATACAAATGTTTATATATATGGTTTATATTTATGTATTTTAGATTATATAAATATATTTTTTTGTAAATATAGGATAATGTGGCAAAAATTACCGGCATTTGATAGTTTTTACTAACTGATGAGAAATGGTGGTTCAAAATTGAATGAAAATTAAAGTTGATTGCTACTATTTAAAAAATTAAAAGTTTGGTCAAATATTATAACAAAGGTGAAAGTTGTTTTTTTTTTTCTTTTTTGTTTTTGGCAATTTACCCATTTATTGCTCCTTTCATGGATATTTACAAAATTTATTTTTTCATTATTGTCTCCTTTCTAATTCATGTCCTGATATTTTTGAAAATTGCGTTTGCATGTTCACATCTCGCCATATTTTTTTGTATTCTTGTTTCTTAGTAGAGAGGCGTAAAGGTTTTGTTTACTAGATAAACTGCTCCTTTGCATTTTCTTTGCACGATTGACTCAATGGTTGCTCTGATGTTTATTTACCTTATGAGGATTGGTTTCAACAGTCTAGATTGCACTCTTTCAAGGCTAGACATTAACCTTATTTTTTGATCACAATATTCAATATTATGGACCATTATGATAGCTGTGACAGAGAAGATACAAAGAGTGACATCAAAGAGACAGTGACTTGGTTAGAGTCAAGTCATCCTGTAAATCTTGTATATGCTGTTATTCCCTTTTCTTTTCTGGTTGTTGATTTATTTCCTTACGTGTATGATGTGCAAGCAATTGGGCCCTACCTATTATGTTGCTGTTCTATGATGTCTATGTAATGATTGTTGTACACTGCAATTGACAGGTATTGGTTGGAATGCTGTATAATGGACCAAGGGCAACATGCTTTTCAAATGGATTGCTGAAGAAGGTAACCAGACTCCAACATATCTGGTTATCTAAATTTCTTTGTTTAGTGCTCCACATATTTTGTAACTTAACTAAGATACACGATTTCACAGGCTTAGCTGTCTGATATTGTAGCTGTCCCATGATTCCTGGCAATGAGTACCATCTGGTTCTTATCAATATTGACTGAACCATCGTTCCTGCTTTTGATGCTTAAGCATTGTAGTTGTATATGTCAGGTGAATGGTGTTATGCTCCATATTGTTTGCATGTCAGAGGTTTATGCTTCTTTCCTTCGTTTCATAATTGAAAATATTTGCTATTTAGATTCATAAGTTCAAGAGTATCAGGGCTATTTCTGATTCATAGTTAATTGTCATACTGTATTCTGAGTTTTACCTTGTATTACACTGCTTCTTTCAGGTTAGGAATATCAGTTTTTCATGTTGCATGTAGTCATTGATTCATTTCATTATTCATAATGCCATTACTCCTCCCCTTGGCCAGTGGCCCCGCCCATTTCCAGGAAGGATGGTAGGTATTTTAGTTTCTGTAGGATTTGTGGTGGCTTGCCGGGAAGTGCAACATAAGGATGAAACCAGATATGCAAGTATTTTCCTTGAGAAGTTGATCAATGTTCACATATCTTTTAATGTTCATAGGAGCTAAAGATGCCCCCAATATTGGGGGTATTGTATTTGAAGTGTTTGGTAGCAGGCCAAGGTAACTGGTGACTGGTTGAATCTTTCAATATTTTAAGACTCCAACTGGAATGGTAAGATGTAGAGTAGGACTCCATTCGGGAAAGGAGAAACTTGGGTGTACTTTCTGTATAAGGTAAAGCCTAGTGCGAAGAAATTAAGTCTACCTATCATGGAATGATGATAGGTTAGGTGATTATGTCTTAAAAGTTAAGACTAGGGCTTAAGGCTGATTTAATGTTAAAATTGGTTGGATGCCTGTCTGATTTTTTCATAAAAGGAAAGACCAAAACTTTTGACAAGGGGGGAAGTGAGGTTTTTGAGTCTCTTCCATAGCTTAATCAAGGTCATTGCTTTAGGATGATGGGCTGGCTAGATCTTTTTAGATTAGGCTGACCAAGTCTAAGAAGCAAAAGATGAAAGAAAAGGAGAAGAGGGATAGAGGTAAAGTTAACAATCTCTGTGATCTGGAAGAAGGTTCCTATTTCAACAAGTCCCATGATCTCTTTGAAAGGTATCTGACTTGGAAAAACAGCAACCAGAGATGGTGCTCCCTCTATGCTTTCTGAATTTTCAGTTCAACAAATAATTTTAAAATGAGCCATTTGCCAACTCTGAACAGGCAAGTATGCAAAATGTACCTTATGACAAACATTTGAGTTATCTTGACACCAAATGAAGATACACTTACTAACCTTAGTATGTATAGTTAGCAAAATGGCCCAAATAGTGGAGATTCCAACCAGTGGTGAGATGCATTGATTCAATGGTGGGGTGCTTGGACATTTTTCTTCTTTTTCATATGACTTTGAAGTACTTCTTGAGATACCAATCCCTGGGATAATTACACGTGGTGTTAAAGGAGAAATATCACTCTCAATCTTGCGCATTAGGAATAACCTCTAGATGCAGCCTTTATATTTGGGAGCTGGGTTAGTTGCTTAGGAATTAACCCCAATGATAATTAATTGGTTGAAAATAGACCTGATTCCTAATTTTTTCTATGTGGTGCAAGGGTGCACTGGAGGCATTTGAGTAGGTCACTCCTTGTGCTTTGTGTTATTGAAGAAAGAAATAATTCTTCTCTCATATTGAATTGAATATGTCCTTTACAATATATACTTGAGATTGGAAGATTATATCCCAATATCTTAGGAAATATACAACAGGGAAAGAAAGATAAAACAAGAAATCTATAATAATAGGAAGATAACATATTTAGGAAAGGAGACATTAGGAAAGGAGCCGCAATCTTCAACAGTTACTCCAACATGAACTCTGATTTGATTGGAAACCAAAAAAAGGGGGCAAAAAATCGAGTTTCGATGCCATGTGTCGAAAATGGGCTCAATGCCCTTGGGAGAATTGTGTTGGATGGGAACCTTTAAGGGATGATGTTTGTTGGATAACTCCTCAAATCCCACATCATATAGGAATGGAACTTGCAAGTAAACCTAATCCCATGTTGGGTAGGGATAGAGAATATTAAGGGGTTGTTGCTTATAAGTAGACCTCTTAGTATGGTAACTGGGTTACTAGCATGGCAAGTGTCACAGCCCGAGAGGGTAATCTTGTAATTGGGCCATGGTTAGTTGGGTAGTTACTCGGATGTATAGAGGCTGAATGCAGGGGATTAGAACCAAGTGCACATGGCCACTTGACTGCTCTAGAAGATGTAAATAACTGTCTCTCCTATAAATAAGAGAACACCACGAGGTTGGGGATCATGTGAGGAATTTACCACTGATCTTTTCCCTCTCTCTCTCTTTCTCTCTGTTTTCCCTTTCTTTCCCTTATTTGATTTTTCCTGCCTACTTCGGTTCTTCTCCAATTACAGAAGAACCCACTAGTCAGATCGAGGATCTGACAGGGAGGGAGAGGGTTTACAAATTTTTTTGGTTCAAAAAGTGTAATTTTATTAATTAATGAATTACCCCTCTTTTTTGGACCATGGACATAAAGTCTATCAAAAAATCAAACCACATTATTGTCATTAACCAGCGAGAAATCCATTAAGTAGGAAAGGTAATATGGATTGTATTAGGGGTACTATTGTAATAAGGGAAAAGAGGTAGTTATGTGGAAGTGTGTAGAAGATGTGTAATTTGAATTTTGGGCGCTAATCCTCTTAGGATCGGTATATAAGTCGAACCCCCTCGACTAATGGAGGCATCGATGAATACAATTTGATTCGATTTTTGCCTTTATTATTCTCTCTTTTTCTCTCCTTCTCTATTTTCTCAACCCTTCTCTCTCTTTCCTACCATTTTCTCCGATTAGACGCAATTCTCCATTGAATTACGAGAGAATTCCTCTTATCAGAATTAGAGTTTGACAATTTGGTATTAGAGCAAGGTATCGGGCGTTATGAGAGATCCTCTGGATTGGATCATGGCAGATGGGACACAGATGAGGCAGAGGGAGGCACAACTTCAATAGGTGATAGCGACGGTAGTAGACATGTAGATTTGAATGGGAACACTTGAGAATTCGGTAGAGTCAGTGGTGGAGAGGAGGATCGAAAGGGCGATGAATATGTGGCGCGAATAAAGCAGGGAGCATAATGCGGGAATAGGATCTGCAAGATCAGATCCGGGAATAGGATCTGCAAGATTAGATGCCGAATTCTACGGGATCAAATGTAGTAGTTTATGATGATGTTCACCAGCCAAACCCAAGTAAGACTCTCGCTTGAATTTCCCCCTAGGGAGAGATCTGAGCTAATCTTACCCGGTTAGGGATTGAATTCCCGATCTGAGGGATCAACTGCAATTGAGATAGAATCTCAGGGAGTAGGGGAGAATGAAGGAAGGAGGAGGAAGGAGGCATGGAAATGCAACTGGTTCTAATTAGATCGGATTTCCAATGCCTAAGATGGAGATCCCCTTATTTGACGGCCATAACCCAAGGTGGTGGGTGAGGTGCTGTGAACGGATGTTTAGTCTCTACAATGTGGTTGAACAGTAGGTGACCTTAGTGGCTGCCTATTTGAATGACGCGGGAGACATGTGATTCCAAGGATGGAGTGGGGTGAAGGGGAATTGTTCATGGGCAAAGTTTGTGGAGGATCTCTGTGATCGATTTGGGGAAAGAGCAATGTTGGGTGTTGTAGAGGAGTTTGTTATTCAAGTTTCGCATTGAGTAGAAGATCTCAGGCATATCAATGTGAATACCCGGTAGTGGCAAATTAGTAATAAAAGGGCTAATTGCGTGTATTTAAGTGTGGGGTAGGTAGGGTATTGTTTCCTATTATTTCCTCTCTTTGTAACTAACGCCTCTTATGTCTATAAATAAGAGGTGCTAGGGAGTCTATCGATCACCTGATTTCTAATCGATCTCATCGAGACTTGAGTGCTGACTATTAGAGAAAAGTGTTAGAATTCTTTGTAATCTGCAGTGAGAGTTCTTAAGGGATTCAGTGAATGTTGTGGAGTGTGCGAGAGTGATTGCTTGTTCTATTCTTTATCAAGATTTATAGTGGATTGCTCTATCTAAAGGCTAGATGTAGGACTGGTGAAAACCAGTTCGAACCAGGATAAATTCTCGGTGTTCCTTGTGTGGTTTGATTGTTCTATCTCTACTTTTGTCAATTCTTTTCATTGCTGTTTTCTATTGTATGTTCAATCAGTGAGATAGAGAGTGATCAAGGGAATTATTTCTTGGTTTATTGAGTGATTTAGTGGACCAATAGTGCTCCCAATTGTAACAGAGTTTAACAAATTAAGGTAGGAGGGAACAATCCTGACCTATCAGCAAAAATTTGTGGAGTTGAAAGCTCTAACACTAATCTTGAATCCCACCCTAATCGAAGGTTATTTCGTATCAAGCTTCATTAGTGGCTTGAACGAAGAATTACGTTCTACAGTCAAGATGTTTCAACCTAAGTTTATAAAACAAACTGTAGAGGGTGCCAAGCTACAAGAACTGACTGTAGAGGCACTTATGAAGAAGTAGAGGGGCATTAGTAAGGATTGGTAGAGTGGATCTGTACAATAAGGGAACAAGGGGTGGAGTAGAAGTGGAGGACAAATTGGTTAGGGGGGGTAAGGGGTTGGCTCTCCTAGTAGCACCCCCACAACAGATGTCCAATAAGTTGTTGGAACAAAGGGGGTAGACAGGCCTCTGTTTCAGATGCGGAGACAAATACTTCTCAGTGCATCAATGTAAACGTCAGCTGTTATTGCTGGAGGGAAATGAAGAAGAGGAAAAAAGAGAGGAGGAAGGCAGTCAGGGTGAGGAAGAAGAAGAAGAGAAGGTGGAGATCTCACTACATGCTTTAAGGGGACTGACTAACAAGATTATAAAGGAGGAAGGAAGGGCTAGGGACAACAGCTTGACGATACTAATCGACAATGGGAGCACCCACAGCTTCCTAGATGGAGGGACGACTAAGAAGTTGAAGTGCAGCCTCATGGGGACTCACCCTCGTTAGTCACAGTAGCTAACGAGCAGAAGGTGTTGTGTAAATAAGCCTGCATGGGGTTTTGTTGGCAGATGCAGGGATAAGACTTTAAAGCTGACCTAGGATTACTTAAATTGGGAGGATGTGATATTGTCATCGGAGTGGATTGGATGAAAGAGGTAAGTCCTATCTGTTTTGATTTCAACAAGATGGAAGTCACTTTTGAAAAAAGGGGTAGAAGGATGACTATAATAGGCAGTGCAGAGATGGGCATGTGTAAACTGATCATGGGGAAGAGGCTGTAGAAAATGTTCAAAAACAAATGGGTGCAGGTGGCCCAATTATTCTCTATACATGCTCTGGAGCAGGAGGAAGAAGGATCAGACAAAGGAGGGGAGCTAAAGCTGATCACCAAGGGCTCTGCCCTAACTCCTTGGGAGGTAAACTAGCTGGACTCTCTTGATTTACTCTTAACTGAGTTTGGGGACTTGTTTGAGGAACCTAAGGCTCTACCACCTAAAAGGGCCCTAGATCATACCATCAACCTAAAACCAAACATTGAACCTGTTAACCTTCGTTCTTATCGATAACCCCCCCCCCCCCCCCCCCCCAACCCACCCAAAATAGAAAGCCAAAATAGAAAGAATGATCAAAGACATGTTGTTAATGTCCATCATTAGACCAAGTTTGAGCCCTTATGCCTCTCCTCTACTTTTAGTCAAAAAGAAAGATGGCAGTTGGCGTTTCTGTATCGATTATCACCAACTCAATTCCCTTACTATCAAAAATAAATTCCCTATACCTATCATCAAGGATTTACTAGATGAATTACACGGAGCCAAAGTATTCACCAAACTTGATCTTCGCGCTACCACAGAAAAGGCCCCTAAAGACATTCATAAAACAACATTCAAAACCCAACAAGGACATTACAAATTCTTGGTAATGTCCTTTGGTTTAACCAACTCCCCAACAATCTTTTAAGCTCTCATGAATCAAATATTTGAACCATACCTCCGCCAATTCATTATGGTATTCTTTGATGACATCCTTGTTTATAGTCCTACCTTCTCCCAACACTTAAGAGCACTTAAGGACCACCTTACAAGTCCTCTGGCTCAATAAGTTGTTTATCAAGAAGTCTAATTGTGCATTTGCACATACCCAAGTTGAGTACTTGGGCCATATAATTTCGGGTGCAGGAGTGAGCATTGATTCTCAGAAGATACTAGCCATGACTGCATGGCCCTGACCTGCTAATGTGAGAGCTTTGAGGGGATTCTTGGGCCTCAAAGGTTACTATCGAAGGTTTTTGTAGAATTATGGCATTATAAGCAAGCCATTGACAAAATTATTGAAGAAGAGGCATAAGAGGCCTTCGAGCTACTTAAAAAGGCTATGATTGAAGTTCATACACTAAGTCTCCAAGACTTTAATCATCCATTTGTGTGGGAGACGGATGTGTGCAATAATGGGGTGGGGGCGTTATTGATGCAAGAAAGCATGCCCTTGGCTTTCATTAGCCAGGCGTTGGCTCCTAAACATTTGGGCCTCAGTGTGTATGATAAGGAGTTATTGGCCGTTCTAATAGCTGCGGAGAAATGGAGACATTACCTAGAAGGGGGAAAATTCATTATAAGGACAAACCATGAAAGTTTGCAGTTTCTATTGTAGCAGAAACTTCACATTCATCGACAGAGGAAAGGTATGTCAAAATTAATGGGATTTGACTGTGTGATTCAATATAGGAAGGGATATGATAACAAGGTAGCAGATGCCCTCTCCCGATGTTTTGAGGAAGGGACTTTTGCAGCTATAACTTCCCTCACTCCTGATTGGTACTTAGAAGTGGCATCTAGTTATGATAAAGGGAAATGGACTAAGGAGCTCACAGAACAGTTAATCCTTGACCCCTTGAGTAAGCAAGGATACACACTGGGCAACTATTTGATTAGGTAGAAGGGAAGGATGGTGATTGGAGATGGTGACTCCATTAAGAAGAAGATATTGAAGGCCCTACACAACTCCCTGGTTGGGGGACATTCGGGGATTCAAAATACCTATTGCAGGATCAAACAACTTTTCTATTGGTCGGAGTTAAAGAAGACAATTAAGGAGTATGTGAGGACATGTGATATTTGCAATAGATGCAAGCATGGAAATATACACCCTCTTGGCCTATTGCAACCATTGCCCATACCATAACAGGTGTGGACTTGTATCGGTATGGATTTTGTGGAAGGCTTGCTTAAGTCCAAGGGAAATGATTTTATACTAGTGTTAGTTGATAGATTGATGAAGTATGCCCACTTTCTGAGCTTATCCCATCCCTTCATGGCCCAAGAGGTGGTTAGGGTATTTTTAGACCAAGTGGGGAAATTACATGGACTACCTTAGACGATTGTCTCAAACAAAGATAAGATGTTTTCAAGTTTATTGTGGAAGAACCTAATGAAGTCCTTGGGAACACACCTACACGTCCTCAGCCTACCATTTGTAAACAGATGGGCAGACTGAGCGAGTTAATCAGCGTCTAAAAACATATTTAAGGTGTTTGTGTTTTGTGCACCCTACTGGGTGGCACAAGTAGCTACCTTCGCCCAATGGTGGTACAATTGCAACCACCATACTGCTCTAAAGATGACCCCATTTGAGGCCCTTTATGGGTACAAACCGCCCCTCTTACCAATGGGAGGGGAAACCACTTCTGTGGCCACCATGGACACTTCCTTGCATAAGAGGCAGCTAATGGTGCAAAACTTTAAAGAAGGAGTTGGCGAATGCATAGAACCAGATGAAACAATTTGCAAACAGAAAACGGAGGGAAAATACTTTTTCAGTGGGATTCAAGCTGTATTTGAAGGTAAGGCAAGTCCAACTGAAGGCCCTATCCCCAACACTAGTTACTAAGCTTAGTCCCAAATTCTATGGCCCCTATGAAGTGATTGCTCAAGTGGGAAAGGTTGTCTACCGTCTACAACTTCTAGAAGGATCCAACATTCATCCAGTGTTCCATGTGTCTCTTCTCAAGCACCCGGGGGTGGTGGTGGTGTTGAATTGTCATGTAACCGGCGGGAAATCCATTAGGCGAGAAGGGTAATATGGATTGTATTAGGAGTACTATTGTAATAAGGGAAAATAGGTAGTTATGTGGAAGTGTGTAGAAGATGTGTAATTTGAATTTTGGGCACCAGTCCTCTCAGGATCGGTATATAAGTTGAACCCCCTTGGCCAATTGAGGCATCGATGAATACATTTTGATCCAATTTCCGTCTCTATTATTCTCTCTTTCTCCCTCTCTGTTCTCTCAATCCTTCTCTCTCTTTCCTACCATTTTCTCTGATCAAACAGGGGGAATTCTCAATTCTAAGAAGGGGAATTCTCCATTGAATTACGGGAGAATTCCCCTTGTCAGAATTAGATTCTGACAATTATCTTTGTGTTTCTCCTCTTCTTGTGGTGTGATGTCAATATTTGGTTGCGAAAATATGGTTGGTTGCATTATGAAAGTTACTATAGTGCTTTTGTGTCATGACCCAAGGACATAGTAGTAATTAGGTAATAAATGAACTTCTTTTAGTTGTATTGTAGTAGCCTTCAGTTGTATTGATTTGAATAATTGGCAGCCCTATTGGCGCCAAACCCAGCAACTGGATTAGTATATAAGGCCGATCTAATCTGATTCAAGATACAACAATATTATTGAAAGAAAATCTGATTTCAAACTCTCTCTCAATTTTCCCTCTCTTCCTCAATTCTTCCTAATCTCTCTCTCTCTCTCTCTCTCTCACTGTTTCTGTTCTTCCCTAATTCCCTCCCATTTCTTTTGATCTATCTTCCCCAAATTCCTTCCAATTATCTCTTAAACCCTAGGTACGTGACTTTTTGTTTTGTAGATTTGTAGGCGAGGACAATCTATTGGTTCCATTACTAGTGACACACTTCATCCAATAGAATTGGCTAATGCATGTGCACATATAATTTACTTAATGCCAGTTTCCAGGGCTAAACTAAGAATTAGATAACTCTTTTTGATGGGAGGAATTAGATAACTTTAAGATCGGAAATTTTGATATGTTGTGCTTTTTAATTTTGTAAATCATACTTATCTATCTATCTATCTGTCTGTCTGTCTGTCTATCTGTCTACTTTAAAATATTCTGATTCCATGTTCTCACTCAAATTTCACTACTTATACTCTGCATTGTAATACCTTTACTGTATGCATTTATGGTTTTCCTACATGCTTAAGTTAAAAAGTAGAGCAAAATGCCTTTTTGGGGTGCTTGAAGGTTATTTGAGTACCGTTAGCCTTGATGACAACCTACATGTATTGCTTAAATATTCTTGATACCAGGTATAAATTCAGATCATGAGCAGTGCATTCTGGAGATATTTTGAGAATGGAATTAGATACTTGGTAGTAAATGTAGCTGGGGATTTTACATTATTTTGGAAGGTAAAGTTGTACATGGAAATTAGAGAATGAGGAGAAAAACTTTAACGTTGTTCTACATACAAAATCCAGAAAATTTGTTTCCCCATTAATCAATAATAATGCAGCTTTTGAACCAAAAACCTACAAACTCTTTTACAATACAGTGTTTGGATGGATGATACTAAAAACGCTCTCAAAATACAGTTTTTGGATAGGCCAAATTATTCTTGCAATCCTCATAATTCCAAATAATTTAGCTATTCTTTCATTCAGATAACACAAAACTATACTTGGGAGAGAGGGGGGAGGGGTTTACTTATAGGCAATTACACTGGTTGGATTGGGTTTCTTATTCTTGCTACTATCCTTATCAATATGATATAGGATTTTCTAAGAGACTTCATTTCTATTTGGTTAGAATTTGAGGAGTTATCTAATAAGTTTTTCATTTGACTCAAATTCCCCAACTTAATACGAAAACTTGACTATCTTCATAGTTTTTTGAGCTTTATTTGCTTTTTTTCATCTAGTCTTTCTTGGCAAGGAATGCTGTCTAAACGGTAGATGTTCTTTCCTTTTGTAACCAAGGTGTTTCCTTTGTATACTCCTCCATTTCCCTACTCCAACATATTTGTACTCTTGAGACACTAGCACTCCTAGCAAAATTATGTTTGCACCGATGTAGACAAATATCTCACATTTGGAATGTTTCTGACAAGTTACAACTCCATTGTAAAATTTCAAGCAAACATTTCAAACACCTTCAATCTTTAACTTGGATTTATTTTTCAAGTTAATATTGCCCAAATCTTCATCACCTTGCAAAGTATCAGACATAGATTGGTCTTTGCACATGTGCATGGATGTAATTCAATTCATCACCCAATGGCTATGAACATAATCACATGAGTGGCTCATGCACTATTTGCCAATTAGAGATCTCTGTTGTTCGAGTTTGCCAAATTTGAAGAGGAATTATCTGAATTGTTATCAATCATCATCTTGTCCTTCATTTTCTCTTACAGCTGTTACAGACTCTCCAAGTCTTCCATGAGCGTTGAGCAATGACTGCATGTGACCAATCTTCATATAGTAATGACATTTGAATTATTGAAATTTTTGCTAGATTTTGATCTTCTATAACGATCACTTCTTTTATATCTTGGTTTCTCCCCTGAACAAAATTATCCATAGCTAGTGCATACTCTCAACTTGAGGTGTGCTTGGATCTTGTCATCCCTCTCATTTCCCTCTCAAAATTGTTCTCATCATCTATATGAAGTGTATTTTTCTAACCAATATTGTCTATAACAATGGTTTGTAAGAATGAGTAAAAGATGCCAATAAGAGCAAATGCCTGCTCTTTGACACATTTCTAGTTGGTTAAAGCATTGGTACGTTCATGAATGCCTCGATTTTAGTGAGTATAGATCCATTTTTAGATGCAATCAGTTAGTCAAAAATTTCAAAGCATAAATGCTATTTAGCTTGTCAAAAAGCACCTTTGATGTTGACTCCTACAATATGGTGTGCTTATTTTGTAGGGCAAGGGTTAAACTGATGTTACTGCCTATCTTGGAATGGACTTCCACTTGCTATCATTCATATCATTGGGCCTTTTCTCATCCAAAGCCATATTAAGACTTTGTTGCACCAAAAAAATCTTGAATGCAGAGAGAAATTGCTCTCTGTGTCGAACAGTGGCACCTTGTACTTCAACAAACTGATGTGGCGCCATTAGAATTTATCAACTTCTATCATAATCAATTGGGCCAGAAAATTACACAATGGGTCAAATCTGTTCAAGTTTAGAACTCAGAACTGAGTCACATCAGAAAAGCTTCTGTGTCACTGTCTTTTAATCCAACCAATCTCGGAGACTAAAATCGACAAGGATGATTTTGCTGTCTTCTTCTCCTATCTAAACCTGCAGAAAATGGGTCAGTGGTTGTTTGCAGAAATTGGATTAATTAGGAATTTCTGGTCATAGTTGTTAAACTGAGATTTGAATTGTGAATCAGTGTGTTCATTTTGCTAATCAAGAATTGGGAATCAAATCAAATTGTAAAGTTCTGTATACATTTTTTAAATCAATAAATATATGAAATCCAAGCATAAATCTCATATTACTCAACCGAAAACTAATAAAATTCATATAGAATATCTAATATGTTAAAAGTATATCTTAAAGTACTACATAAATAAAACAAAAGATATCAATAGTTTCTATCCCACCAAAAAATCAATAATCAATTACTAAGATTATAATCTCTCTTCTAAGTTCTACCTAATCATTGTCAAAGTCAAAGTCATCAATGTCATCTTCTCCTCCATCATCATCATTAAATACAAGCATATCCTCTTCTTATTCTTGACCCTTCTCATCTTTTTTCTCCTCAGTATATTCAGTTCAACTTCTTCACCTTGAACAGCTTTACTATTTCTTTTTCTATCAATCCTGAAATTCCCTGGACCTACATAAAGTATAAATTACATGAGAAGATGGATGGGGGTTTAGATTTTTCTGACTTTATTTGTAAATTTGGGTTGGATAATAATTGATTGGTTCACTTTCAATTCGCAATTCACATCCGATTCTTTCTGATCTTCAATTCCCCCATAAATTCATATTGGTTTTGTTCAGATTTGTATTGGATAAACTGATACAAATAGCAAATCATGCGATTCTGACAACTATGCTGCTTGTACCTGAATGATCAAAAACATTCTTTTTGTGCACCGTTTTCTTTCTGCTCAATCTGGGTCTGAACAAAACAGAACATCAAAGGTGAATGACATCTGATAGGGCTTGACCAATAATTCTGGGTTCTCCTCTGCTTGACCAAACAAAGAAGTTCCTCCTCTCTGGTGTGTATGAAGTTACTGGCTTTCTGTCATGCAGTGTTTCTGGTGGCTGTGGCTGATCGTTGATGATGGAAGGCTGGTGAACTTGGATTGGCAGCCAGCAGATGCTTCTTATTGATTCCAGAAGCAGGTCCCAGTGCTTGCTTCTGATTTCCAGGGGTGGCAGTGGGTGCTCCTCTCACAATGTCTTTGAAATAGGGACCTTTACTCAGTTCACTGGTTGAGGAGAAGGCTAATTTTTTCTGTGAAAAATGGTCAGTGACGGTGGTCCACAATTATTGATGGTGGTTGATCTGTTGTACAGCGGAGTCTACACATTTGCCATCTGTGGTGGAGGTCCTCAATGATCTTGCTGCAGGTCATAGTTTGTTAGAGTGGAAATGGGTCGTCCAGTGTTTTGAAAAGCACTAAGCGCACGTTAAGTGCAGAAGGTTGACAAAGCTTATGCGCAAAGAAAAACACATGCTTAAGCAAAGTAAAGCACATATAAATAAAATAGAGTATGAATTCTTGTAAGCATGAAAAATATAAACTATTAAAAAACAATCATTAAAAAAACCTAAATAAGAACGAGGGCTAAAAAATTAATAAAAGACAAGATATCATTTTTTATTTATATTTTATATCAGTTTACAAGTTCATACAACATAGCAAAACACATAGGGAACATAAAAAAGGATACAGTTTGGCCAGTTGCTGGTCCTGATGGAACTTGAAAGACAAATAGTCTGAACTCTCAATTGAAAGGATCTCAATGTGCCAAGGCTTCTTTTTTAAATTTTTGTGTTCTTATTTTGGTGAGTCTTCTTCTGTTTTTTTATAAAAGTTTGGCAAAAAAACCCATTCTCTATTTCATTAACACGATTTATAATGAGGTTCAGATAGAAGAATAAGGAAAAAAATCATTCCTATTTTGCAACAATCCCCAATTAATCAACCCCAAATTTACAACACTCTCCAATCAATCAATTCCTAATATGCAATCAAAACAATCCCTAATTTACAGCAATTAGGAATAAATTAGCAATCCCTAATTTACACCTAGCTATGTGCTTCCTTCAATATTTTATGCTCAGTAAATACAATCAGGTCTTTTTTTTTTTAAAACAAATTTATATATAGTTTTATTTAGATCTTTCTAAGATCTGATAATAACTTTTTTGGGTAAAGATTTTATAGAAGTAGCCACACTATTACAAAAGTTTAAATAAATCCAACCATTCATATTGTTTGATAAAAAGAAAAAACCCAAGTGCATTTTTGGAGCTCGCTTTTTTGCGCTTTGGAGCTTAGGTAAGAACGCAACCTAAGTGCACTTTAATCGTGGTCGACTAAAGTCATTGAGCTTCACACAAAAAAGCCTCAAGCGTGCTGTGCTTTGCTTTTTGCACTTAAAGCATGCTTAAGATGCTTTTTTACACTGGTCAGGTTTTGCCTTTTGCACCTGTGGACTAGTCTTGCTGTGATTGTTGGTGGTAAAGTAGAGTAGATCTAGCCCTCTTCAATTGGCCAAGGAGGGGGAGGTGTTCAACAATGCTTTTAGATGGCTGAGGATTCGTGGGCTGAAACTTTTGTGGCTCACAACGATAGAAATTCAACATCATCTAGCAAAGTTGTTAGGAAGGAACATTAATAATGCAATGGGATTGGATGGAAAGAGTTTCCATTCAATCTCTTTAAAAGCTTCACTTTTTGTCTGCCCCCAATTTGGGGGAGATTGGATGGAATAGAAATAAGGCAAACTTTTAATGTTGTATATGGACAAAATTAGTGTTATTAAAGGCCAAGGCACACTAAGGCGCAAAAGGGTGTTGGAACCTAAGGCGTGAGGCAAGGCACGCGCTTGATGGAATTGGACGAATGCTAACTAAAAAAAAAAAGAAAAATATATATCTTAGTTGAAGAATAAAGTATAAAATAGATCCTAACTCTCAATAACATATTCACAAGCATGTTATCAAGGAAATTAAAAAATTCAACATATTCTAATGAAAAGAATAATAAAAAATGCCAAAAGATGCAATTTAAAAGTCTTTAAGTCAACTTAAATTAAATTTTAAAAGAATTTATAGGTCTTAAATCTTAATCAAGATTAACTAATTATGCATTTTAAATAATCTAAAAATTATCCTCATTATCAAGATCAAGCATTTCCATAGAAGCATCATCTCTAATATCTTCTTCCACATCATCTCCCTCTCCATCTTCATCTAGTTCAAATTCAATTGGAGCATTTAAAGTAGTAGCCATTTTCCTCATTGTCAAATCTGTAGTTAAAGTAATAAATTTAAACCCTAAACAGTAAAGTTAAATAAAGTAATAAATGATAAAATAAAAACCAAAAAAATAGTTAAAAAAGCCAAAGGCACCTTGGGTCGAGATGTGACTTGATGGTCTGTGCCCACCTGAAGGCATTTTAGGCGCCCAAGGTGTGCCTAGGTGTGCCTTGCGCCTAGGCGCGACTTTAACAACACTAGACATAACTAACCTCAACATATATATATATCTACTTTTTTGCTTCCTTTCATTTTTCTTTTTTTTTTTGTGATTTTGTGAGGCATTTTTTGATTCTTATTTATGAATCCGACCCATAGCTTCTTTATTGATTTTTGCGGGCATATCAATTGCTCCCTACCCTTTTGCCCGGGTGCACTAGACGGAAGAGTACTATGCTCCGCAAATTCGATGTACACATCTCGTCTTTCATTCATAATTTCTCTAGCTCCATTGGTATCGTTTTTTTGAATTTTTCGTGATCATACACATTCTGCCATGCTTTTATGTTCTCTTGCATCTCTGTAAATAAGCGGGACAACGAGTTAATTACATTTGCTTTGTTGTCGAGATGTGAGCGGGACAACGGGTTTTCTTTGTCATAATGTCGTGGCTCCCTAATTCCACATATATACGATTGCTAAAATCGTGGGCATAATGCCTTTGTTTGCAATTAAAAGAATACCAATATTTTGTTTTCGCGGTTTGGCGACACCCTACATCCACGACCATAAAAAATGACCATATTTTGTTCAAGTCGTTCGGTGTAACCCTATGTCTGCGATTAGAGAAAATATTCATTTTTTGTTCTCACGGATCAACGTAACCCTATGTTCGCGATTAGGAGAAACATCATATTTTGTTCATGCAGTTTGGCGACGCCTTACATCCGCGATCATAGAAAATGACCATATTTTTGTTCACACGATTCGACGCAATCCTACGTTTGTGATTAGAGAAAATATCTATATTTTGTTCTCTCGGTTTAGCGTAACCCTACATCCTTGGTCGGGGGAAACAATCATATTTTGTTCATGCAGTTCGGTGACGCCTTACATCCGCGATCATAGAAAATGACCATATTTTTGTTCACATGGTTTGGTGCAACCTTACATCCGTGATCAGAGAAAATATCTATATTTTGTTCTTGTGTTTCAATGTAACCATATGTCCACGATCATAGAATGACCATATTTTGTTTTCGTGGTTTGGTGTAACCCTACATCTGCGGTCGGAGGGAATAATTATATTTTGTTCACATGGTTTGGCGTAACCTTACGTCCGTGAACATAGAAAATACCCATATTTTGTTCACGTGGTTCGACGTAACCCTACATCTGTGATTTGAGAAAATATCCATATTTTGTTCTTGCGATTTGGCGTAACCCTACGTCCGCGATTGGAGGAAATAATTACATTTTGTTCATGCGGTTTGGTGTAACCTTATGTTTGTGATCATAGAAAATACCCATATTGTGTTCAAGCGGTTCGACATAATCCTATGTCTGCGATCGGGGGAAACAATCATATTTTATTCATGCGGTTCAGCGCATCCCTATGTCCGCCCTCATAGAAAATAACCATGTTGATGGAGTGATTGTTCGAACCACGTTGTCGGGCCGTTAGGCGAGACAACGGGCCAATCGTTCAGACGGGACAATTGTGCGAACCACATTACCTGGCCGTTAGGCGGGATAATGGGTTAATCTTTTGGACGGAGAGGTTGTGCAAGTCACATTGTCGAATTGTTAGGCGGGACAATGGGCCAAGCATGCAGATGGAGAGATTGTGCGAACCACATTGCCGAGCCGTTAGGCAGGACAATGGGCCAATATTGTAGATGGAGAGATTGTGTGAACCACATTGCTGGGTTGTTAGGCGGGACATGGGCCAATCTTGTACATCGTGTTGTTGGGCTATAAGCGGGACAACGGTCTAACCATGCTAATAGAGCGATTGTGCGAACCGCATTACCAGGGTGTTAGACAAGACAACCGGCCAATCGTGTTTACCGCATTATTGGGCTGTAAGCGAGCCCACGAGCTTTGTTTTCTCTTCATTGCCGGGCCATGTGCTAAGCAATGAACTTGTTGTCTTCCTCGTGGCCGGGCTATTAGGCAAGGTAATGAGACTTTTCATTGATCTTTCCTTTTGTCTTGAGAAATGAGACAAACAGATAATAATGGACACAATAATAATAATGCATTTGCATGTGAGTACTAGCATTTTTGATGTGATTAAGCCAAACGCATTTATGTCCACAACCTAGCTTTGGGCTCACAAATTCACATGAAAAAGAGACAATATAACTCTGGATTGGCCTTACATAGTTTGCTTGGTGTCGAGTAGGATTCCTTCACTTTTCTTCCCTTTTTTGTGGCTCCTAGTCACTCTCATCTTTTTCTCGTACATATCATTGCAAGTGTCCTTTCCGGATTAGCATTTCAATTTGATTTTTCAGTTCTTGGCATCGGTCAGTGGAGTGGCCATGAGTTCTATAATATCTGCAGTATTCATCCTGATTCCTTCCCATAGGATAATCAGTTCGCTTCGGGAGTCTGATATGGCCCGACCTTTCCACAACTGCTAATATGGCAGACCATGGCTCAATGAGCTAGGTGTAATAATTGAATTGGTGCCTAGGTTGATCTGGCCTCTGTACTCTTTCCTGTTACCTGTTAAAGTTCTCTTCACCTTCCCAATCTTTTCTTTTTCGTTTTGTCTTCACCTCCTCCCACTGTTCTCATTATTTCAATGTGGAGTATGTATCTGTTTGCTTTGACAAATAAATCTGCCAAGCACTTTGGGGGGTCCAATGATAATGAGTCTTGGAAGGATGTTAGTCGTGCCCTTGCATCATAGCAGATATTGCTACTTCAAGCAGCAAATCACAAATTTCAAGAGTGCCATTTTGGAATCTATCCACATATTGTTGTAGGGCTTCTTTAACTCCTAGTCGGATACTAAGGAGATATGTTGCGTCCTCTTTTCTTCGACTATTAATTACGAAGGTTTTAATGAATTATGTTCTTAACTACTCGAATGATGAAATGGATGCTTCTGGTAACCCATTCAACTAGGTTTGAGCATGCCCTGTCAAAGTCAACGAAAATGCTCAACACATAACTTCGTTGCCCCATCCATGAAATATTATCGATGATTTATAATCCTGAATATGATCGTTAGGGTCATCTTTGCCAGCGTAAGGGGTAATCTGTGGCATCTTAAATTTTTGTGACAGTGGTTTCTTCAATATGTTTTCAGTGAATGGGGATTTCCTTCTTGGTTGTTCCTCAGTGGTCGGAACCAATTTCTTCTGTTCGAGTACTTCTTCTATTACCCTTTTCATGTCATCCCGTATACACGTTGCAGTGTTATTATTAGCTCTTCTATTCCTTGACGTTGAGTCCTTGGTGGGGCTTTGTCTTCTTTTTGTAGGCATACTTGTCATAGTTTTCTGATGTTTTCTTCTTCTCGGGCTCCCTTTATCTCTTCGATAATTTTTCTCTCGCTGTCGATTTTGTGGCAGAGAGGCATTAGCTTCTCGTGGTGGGAGTTTAGGTTGATTTCCTTTGGAAGGAGAGGAACGAGAGCGGGAGTTGGGTGTGGCTTCTCGATAAGAACTAATCTCTTCATCCTTATGATGAGTTCTCTTTAGTGGCGCAAGTCTCCTTAGCGTTGTAGGTAATGTCGTATTGGGGACCAGACTTTGTAGTATCCCCACCATGTCTTGTAAGGCCTGCATTCCTTTATTATGTTGCTGCCGCAACGCTTCATAATTTGTCCATGAGACGGTAAGAGGAGCTTGTTGTGAAGAGCTAGGCTGATCGTGGCGTTCGTGCTGATTAACCAAGTATTGGAAATCTGGTGGCGGCGGTTGGGTCCCCACTAGTTGCCTGGGATTAGAAAAAGTTGATTGAAGACTTCCTTGTCGTTGAAGATTGGGGGAAGGTTGATGCGCTCCCATTGGATTTTGCGAGTCTCGTGAAGGAGGGCAAATTTCCATGCCCTGAGAGAGAGTATCGATTGCCTCTAGTACTTGCCATTGATAATGATTTGACTTTTTGTTGAGCGTTTCTACAGATAGCGCCAATTGTTATTGCCAAGTTACAACAATAAAATTTATTTGTCTTGGGATCGGCTTGAGCAGAAGCATCCATCGCATTCAAGGGTCCAGGATATCATCGACGAGGTTTCAACGGATATGGATTGGGTCGAAGTTGGAATTGAACAAGGCATGGGCCCAGAATAGTCTTTGGAATCTCCAATGCGAGGCGCCTGGAAGGGTCTTCGAGTGATAAGCGATGTGGGACCCTGCGGGGGTCTTCAATAGGTTTGTATTCCAAGGCTAAGGGTAAGTTGTCCAGGATTTAGCTTGCGGGCACAACAACAGTTAAAAGGCCACTCGGGGGAGTTCCCTGTGCGGGCCCTTCAACGGCCAAGTTAGACAGTGTTATGAGAAATATGTCCAATGCATGTTGTATATAATCTGCATGACTATCGATATGTGCATAGATGCTCATGTTCATGCTGATGAATAGTTGTTGGTGAATAATAAACTCCTTAATGAATAGTATTGTTGAAATAACCGAGTCGGTCCAAATAACCAAGTGGGTCTTGAGAACCAAGTACCTCCAAGAATTGAGTGGGTCCTAAGAATTGGGTGCTTCCAAGAACTAACTAGGTCCAAAAAATCGATTGGCCCCAAATAACCGACTGACCCCTGAGAATTGACTGGCCCCAAATAACCAATTGACCCTGAAGAACCGAATGGCCCTAAATAACTGACTGGCCCCTGAGAATTGATTGGCCTTGAAGAACCGATTGGCTTCGAGAATCGACTAGCCCTGAAGAACCGACTGACCCTAAGGAATCAACTAGCCCCTAAGAATCGATTGGCCCTTGGATTGCTTGAGAGCAAAATAGAGTCATTGTCCCCCCCAAAAAACCCCCTAAGTGGAAGTAAGCCGCCTATTTATAGAGGAGGGAGTGAGGGACACATGGTAGCCATCCCCGACTTTTTGGATGGAATATTCCCAAAATATTTCGCTCGGGAGTTTGAAGAAGGCTTAAACCGAGAGGATCTTGGTAGAACCAAGTGCCTCTCGGTGGTGGCCACCTTAGGAAATGAACCAAGAGACTCTTGGTTCTGAACTGAGAGACTCTCAGTTGAAAAGAACCGAGAGGCTCTCAATTCGAAACTGAGAGGCTCTTGGTGGTGGCCACCCCTTCGAGCAAACAAACTGAGAGGCTCTGGGTTATAAATCGAGAGCCACTCGGTTGAGCAGAGTGGGGAGCCTCTTGGCCTCCATTTGTGCTCCAATTTTTTGCTTCCATCATTTTGCTTTTTATGGGGTGTTTTTTTATTCTTATTTATTGACCCGACCCATAGTCGCTTTATTGATTTTTGCGGGCATGTCAATGACCATGGGAGAAATGATAGGTTGACCACACAGATCATATTGGTATAGGGATAACTTAACCATTCTTCTCTGAACTCTAGCTCCGCTGTGAACAAGTTTATGCTAGGTCATCGTTGGCCTAGCATGTCATCCTCAATTGTTCAGTCACAACCAAAGTGCTCTTACTGTGGCTTTACCACTCACTTGGCTGAAGATTGTTCATTCATGCTATTGGAAAAAATGCTTAAAAGAAGAATTGATGAGGAAGAACATCCAGATGGACGAGCTCCTAAAACCAACATTGATGAATTGAGTGACATAAAAGAAGACTGTGATCAAGAAATCACACAGGCAGTAGAAGAAAAGGAAAGTGAGATTGGTAACCATGAAGAGGCTCAAATGAGATACAAACAGAAATAGTTATAGCAGTTAGGAAGTTACCCTGGATGATCAAAAAGACGCATAAGGTGATTGAAGGATCTCATAATGTTATCCTTGAGGAAGTCTCAAAACCTTGTTGTCCTTTTCCAATTCCTCAGCCTTCAATTGATGGTCTCACAATTCTGTCATCCCCACCCAAGTGAAGTTTCATTGCCATTACCTTTCTGTTTGCATACAAGTATAAATTGGACATTATTTTATGTAAACAAATTTTTTTTGCCAGGAATGAACAGTTTCATTCCTTTCTTGTTCATTGGGTAAATCCTCCAGATTTTGCCGACACTGGGATTTCTAACCAACCATCACCATTGGTTAGCCTTGTCCCACTGGAACAATATAAGAGACAACAAGATATAGATGTGCCAGCAACGGGCCCTTCCTACTTTTGGCAAGTCCATGTTGATCACATTGTCTGGCCTCTAGTAACACGGTTATATCACAGGTGGCTCCAGAAGACCTTCCAAGCAACTTGAGGACAAATTTTCTCCTGCCGGGGGGAAAATGATAGGGATAATAATAAGACTATTTTCATATGCTTCCTATTTTGATTTGAAAAATTGGATTTAAATTCTGATTTATTTTGTTATCTTAGATTTGATTTGTTTCCATTAGATGATTATAGATATTTTAGGATTTGGATTGGAATCATATTTATTGTATGATTTATTTCCATTTTGATTTAGTTTTGGCCTACAAATAGGCTTTTGATGTAACGTCTTAGGTACTTTTGAATATTGAATTTCTCTTGGCTATTCTTCTCTTCTTCCTAATCTCTTCTTTCTTTTCAAACTTCTTAATTTCTCCGCCTTTTTTCCTACTTTCTGCAACTTTTCATTGCTGTCCTGCATAATGGTTCTATATATAGGACCTAAACCACCGTCCTTGTGGATTTAAGATGCCCTAAACAATCTACTACCTGGAAATAGCCAGTCTACAGTGTCTTTGTCCAAGGACTATTTAGTATGATTAACGTATGTAGTTATTGAGTATTAAAAACTTTTTCCAGTACAAATTTCAAGGTTGACAAAATGGTAAAGACTGGTAAGTTCCTATAATGATTTCAGTTTTTTCTTTTTCTTTTTTTTTTCCCCCTTTATGTATATCTATATCATGGTAATTCAAATATTACCATCTGTTCTTTTCAAGCAATGTGTAGTTGGGAGAGGCAAATTGGAGAAACAGAAAGCTGCCTGGGATAAGTGCCTTTCATTCTTTCCTTTTTGCCACTAGGAGTTGGGAGTCTTAGACATTTGTTTATTAGGTTGTCTTTCAGCTATTTGATATTCATGTAAGGTTTGAAGGGCAGGGTGCCATAGTTTTGCCCACCCATAACTAGAGCCCGGATCCCTGTAAAATTTGGATAAGATGACGGCATATATAATGTTTGTGCATTTGTATTATACACGTAGTTAGATCGTCCAACAGTCCCCATTTTCAAATCATCATTTTCCCACCAGCCAAGGGTGAGAATGACAAGTAGTATGCATAATATCCATCATCTTGGGGCTGGAAGATAATGAACTTTTCATGTAGAGCTATCTATCTGTTCTGTCGATTATCCTGTTTGTTTTCACTCTTCACCTTCATAAAAAGGATGATTAAATCTGCAGATTCTTTCCTGGGAAGTTATATTATGAGAAATCAGCTGTTATCTTGCTTTCTGAATGGATTGTACTTGTTGTTTCTATTCCTCTGGGACGCTTTGAGGTAAAATTCATGCGCCCACGTCCACCTAGTAAGTTCAAGACTTGGTGTTCCTGTTATTATTCCTCCGGCAGCTTTTGTCACAGTGGGTTTCCCATTAATGAAGGGAAAGGTAGAATTTATGTGACCTACCCTACCATATGTACTAGTATAAAGGCTTCGCATGTGATTATTAGTTGTTGTTTCTTGTTTGTTTGGTATAATAGACATTATATGCCCAGAGTGACCTTTTTTCATCTGTAATATATATATATATATATATATGCATGCTTGATGTTGATCTCTGTAGTTCCACTGCTTGCTGTAGCTTTGCTTTTGTAAATCTTGGCTAGGTGGCTTCAGCCTGTAAACATTATTGTTTTCTCACTTATTTATGATGACTATGGGTGACATAATTTGCTGAGTGTAGTGAAAATAATTTCTTTGCAAAAATAACATTTGAAAAGCGGAGAGCGCTGGGACGCCCTTATTATCATTTGAAAATAACTTCTTTTTCTTTTTTGTTTTTTGAACATTTGATGTATTAGATGGACGAAGTTCCACTTAATCGGATTAAAGTTGCCATTTGTGGAAGCACGTCTTTATTCCTGGACTTATCTCGCTCATCCAGCCGAGAGTATTTGGCAATTACATTTGTATTTTAATTTTTTTATAGGAGTATAAAGTACATTTAAATTAATTAAGTACATGAATCACTTAATAAAATTTAATTAATAGAGCTTTAAATTGCAAGTCGTATAAGGTTCCTGGGGCCTTCGTCAGTGACAATGTGCATTATTAATTTTGAAGTTAGTAGGTTAGTTTTAGGGTAATTTCAAATATTACTACTAAAATTTGTTAAACTTGTATTCATTATTTTTGTGTTTTTAAAATTGATTGACACACTTTCCCTCAGTTTTTATCATCAACAAATTAATTTTTCTCTTTGTTAACAAATGGTTACTATCCTTTGTAAATCTTTAAAATTGTGTTCTGTCTCGCTGAATATAATTACAGAAATATCAAAAGCATAAACATAAAAAAACATTAGGGGATGGTTGATTGATCACCACAATTGTTGTCGCGTCACCTAGAACCTAGATTAAGTTTCTTCAAAGTTATTTTTGGATTTTGTTATGCTCAAGAAAGTGAGTTTAAGGTTAAAATGGGTTTTAAGAGGGAAAAGTCCTAAGTACCTGTTTGACAAAATAGTAGTCCTTGGGAGACCTTAAGGGCTTCTTTCACTTATCCTGCGAGTCTAAGAACTATAGTCTTCAGAGATTCTCTAAGTTATGACTCATTGAGAATGTGTAAATTCATCTTTAATATCTTTGCCTAAAGATAAAGAAACAAACAATTTTAAAAAATGTGAATGTTCTTTCATTTGTCAATTTTAACTTTTATAAATAAGGAGTTATCATTCGAATTGAGGTACAGGAGAACTTTTAAATTACTCAAAAGGAATCGATAATATAGGGGTATGGATAAAAATAAATTTTTTATGGTATATCAAATATATGCAGTAGAATATTATATATATAAGATGTATTATTTGGATATTTAAGTAATATGTATATTTATCAAAAGAATATAAATAAATCCATACTTATTGTCTAATAAAGGGATAGAGTATAGAAATAATTTTTGTATTGAGACTGAATCCAATTCAAAATATGATGGTCTTAGTTGGTAGACACCTAAAATGCAGTAAGGTACCGTTCTAGTCATTTTCTCTCATGCTAGATATCGAGATTTCGTGAATCATTAGCACTCGTATCTCAAAATTATATGCGTGACTTTTACACGTATGATTCTCTGACAACATAATGTTTTCAAGAAGGAATGTGAAAAGAAAAATTCAATCAAATTGGAGCAGAGGGTCTCTGTTTCTTTTAATTAATCCCCCATTTTCTCTAGCAATAATTTTCTCTTTCTAATAATTAAACTATTCTTTTAATTATTATTAAACTATTCTCCACAATTATTAAACTTACTCTTCCAATTTCAATCTCAATTTGAAATTTGTCACCCTCATCAGCCTCTCTAATTTTGTGCCACATGGCAGCCTAATTATTGACAGATGGGAGGTCAAGGGTTAACTTTTGATCAACCACTTTTAGAGATATTTTAGGTACACGATGTCGATATCAAACACAATACTATATGCTTAAGAAATTATGTTATCAGAGAATCCTATCACATAGTTTTAATAATATTCTTCAATAGAAGATCTAGGGATTTATTCATATAATTAATTGGAGAAAATATAAATTGAGAAAATTTTACCTTTTATTGAATTTATAAAACAAGCTCATTAGATGTCATCTAAATTTAGAATTAGGGCACATAACACTAACAATTACTTGAGTACTTTTTTATTTTTTTGGTTGAGACTTGAGACTAACTCAGATATCGGAGGGCTCACGCGGAGTGGGAGACACCCTGCGCCCTTAACTATCTTATGTTTTATAGGTCACTCAGAGACTAGAGGTTGAAGATGAACACTCATTTGTAACTATAAATTTATTATTGTCGTTCAGTAATAATAATTGACATCATTTGAGGAAAACGATCAAGAAGCCAATTAAAAGACTTTCAAACAATTTGAATTGTCCAAGACACTGGGAGAGGTTAATGAAGGTCTCTAGGAGAGTGGATAGTCTTCGAGAGACCACAAAAGAAGTAAAAAAGTTATCTACAAGTTTTCAGGAGAGTGAGGAAATAACTCCTAGATTAACAGTGAAGGACTGGTTACTCCCAAAGTCGAGAGAGTCTCCTAGACTAACAAGAAAGACTTAGTAGAGGCGTCAATGATTGATTCTGACCTCACAACGCCACAAATAAATGCTAAAACAACATGACAATGGTTCTTTCAAGGTCGCAAGTAGCTGAAAACCTACAAAGCCAAGAATAACCTAAAATCCAATCTTCAGGGAATAACCAAAGCTGTGGGAGACTCTTTTGCCAAGTTTCCAAGGGACCTTTGGGTCGACTGCTCTCACTATCCCCCCGCTGGCTTATGAAGCTCTCTAGAAACAACATGAGAAAAGTGTATAAGCTCTCTGGGAGATGATGAGCTTGTTGCAAAATATTATACCAGATGCCTCTCTCCACATACCTTGCAGAATCTCCTTATCAGGAAACTAAAAGGGTTAGTCCTAATTACTTTCTCAGGGATACAAGAAAATCCAATTCTCTCGAAGATCCCCCAGAGCTAGCCTCGCTCCAGGAGAACAAGTATGCCACTTAGAGACCTCCTATTGAAGATGAACCTTCTTGGAATGAGCAATATTTGGAAATGGTACACAATAGATTGTTGGATGAAGCCGAACACCACTTTAGAGGCCATCTTAGGAGGGTACCGGAAACAGACAACCCATCCACATTCAATGTTGAAGAGACAATGGACATAAAAAAGATGATAAAAGAAATTTTAGAGTAGAAACAACTGGTATTGACTCAGGAGGATCACTAGAGAAGGAAAATTCCTTTCGTTTTAGAGATAATGGAGAAATCTCTTCCCAAGAAGTTTAAAATGCCTCAATTAGCTATGTATTTAGGGAAAGGGGATTCCCATATTTACATTTAGAGCTATGAGTCCTTAATCCTTCTTCATGGATGGCAAATGCAATCATGTGTCACATCTTTTCTTTGACATTAACAAATCATGTCCGTGCCTCATTTAATGGCCTTGCTAAGGTATCCATCTCCTCATTTGATTAATTTAGAGAAGAATTCATCAAGACTTTCATTATTAACAACCATAAAAGAAAAGATTATATATCTTTGCTTAGCATTCAATAAAGTAGGAAAGTGATTTTTATCTTGTTGTAATTTCTTTTTTGTGTATTTTTTTTTTAGGACAATAAATGCACAAAAAGGGCTAAAACTCTAGTAAACAAGTGAACCTAGCATCAAAGTGTGGAATAGGGTTTGTTGTTTAAAGCCTAACATTGAAGCACATAATGGACAAGAACGATCTAGGGCTCATTATCTAAGACCTAGTATTGAAGCGTGGAATGTGTGAGAACAATTTAGGGTTCATTGTCCAAAAATCAAAGCGTGAAAATGTAAGAATAGTCCAAATATTAAAAATGCAAAAATTGTAAGAATGATAGAGGGAAAACCTAACATTAGAAGCGTAACATGCATGAGAACGGATTAAAAATAAAAAATGTAACAGTGCGAGAACAATCTAAGATAACCTAGAATCAAAAGTGATAAATGCATAAGAATGATCTAGAAAGACTTAGAGTTGAAAGCACAAAATGCATGAGATCGGTTTAAAATTGAAAATGCAAAAGAGGGAGAATGATTTAGTGTCCATCATCCACAAAGGATTTTGAAGTGAGCATAATGCCTCTATTCCAAGAAAAAACGAGGTGTAAGTGTTAAGGTAAGTAAACTTTAAAAGTTTTGAATAATTTATGATTCAAAAGTTAAACTATGAAATTTTATGTGCTATGTGAGTTACTAACACGTTATATAGAGAAAACAAGACATAAACTTAGAATCAGAAACACAGAAAGCATGAGAACAACATTAAAAGCCAAAATTCAAAAGCACAAGAATGATCTAGGGCAAACCTAGAATCAAAAGTGAGAAAATGTGTGAATATGATCTAGGGACTATCATCTAAGACAAACGGAGGTCTTATGAACCAATGGGTTATAAAAAACAAAGACTCATTGAAAGTACAAAATACAAGAATCCTTTCATGAAATGAAGTCCTCTGAAAAGATTGGGGAGTAAACCCTAACACTAGAAGGGAATAACACAAGAAGCAATGAAAGAGAAAATCATTTTATTGCAAACAATACACATATATAGTAAAGGAAAAACAAAAAGCCCTAAAGTCTATTCAGCCAAGCTTAACGAACCTCCGCATGAAAGAATGGGCAAGAACTCTAAAAATAAGATTAGCATATCAATATTACGGCTCTTATCTCTCGAAAGGTAATCAAGGTCATGTTCTCATCAACCGAGCTGGATCCTTAATATCTAAATCTTCCATCACCTCAAGGTTTCCTCATCCACTTGAATAAGACTTCAAATGAGAAAGGAGATTCTCCAAGTCATCAATTAGGATAGCAATAAGCTTCTAGATTCTCAATCTCTAGGTCATTACGCCACCAACTTGAAACATTAAAATATGTAACTTCAAGTGGATGAGAAACAAAAAACCCATGAGATAGAAATGACTGACATCAAGAAAGATCCCTTGGGAAAGTCTCTCAGAGAGGGCAAGTTGATAGTTACTCTTTCCTTTGGGAAACTTAAAGGAAAAAGTGGGAGTAATTGTTGTGCCCAAGAAAGTGTGGCCAAGTCTAAGATAAGTCCAAAAGGAAAAAGCCCAAAGAGGAGGGGCCTTGGAGACCTTCCTAATAGAGTAATTCCCTGCGAGACCTTCTAATTGGGAGCCTCTTTTGGGTACCCTTGGGAAACCCTCTTGAGAGTCTTTCTCAGATCCTAAAAATAGTCTCCGAGAAACCCTTCGAATCATGGCTTGTCAAGAATGCGTCAACTCACTTTTAAGATTTTTCCCTAAAGATCATGAACAAACAACCTTGAAAGACATGGATGCTCCTATATCTATTAATCTTAATATTTATAAATAGAGAATCATCCATCTAATTGTGGTATGCGAGAACTTTTATACAAATTATTTGAATATTTCTCTATTTTTTGGCTAAGAGTAACTTAAGTACCAAAGAGTCTATGTGGGAGACATCTCATGTCCTTGACTATCTTCTGTTTTGTAGATCACCTGGAAACTAGATGTTAAACATAAACTCTCATGTAATTATAAATTTATTATTATATTTTGGCAGCAAGAGATTCAAAGGAATTCGAATCATCTCATTCGAGAGAGAGAATTACTTATGGAAATCTTTTTTCTTCATTGCCAACACCATCATTGCTTTTTGTCTCTACAACCAAGACATTGTTTTGTCTTTGCACCATTATTGGTTTCAAGGTTTGAGCTTGGGTTCATTCGAAGATGAGCTTAGTTTACACTAACAATTGATGACACAAGAGTGGTGGGAAGAGGGAGAAGAGAGAAAGGATAGAAAAAAGAATAGTTGGTTTTTGGTTGTTGACAACTTGAGAGAGAGAGAAGAGATATGATAGGGGGTAGAGAAAGAAGATAGAGACGAGAGAAAGGAAAAATTATCTTAATTATAAGGGTAAAGTAGTTATTTTCCTTTCAATTAATAGTGACAAAAAAGATGCATGCCATTTTTGCAATGATTTAGTATTTAGATTTTTAGGGTTTTTATTCACATGAAAATCTCTTGCGGCTTAAATATCTTTCATAGATTTTTTGTGAATTACACTCGCTTTGTTTTCTTTCACTCAAATACTCTTTTCTTAGTTTAAAAAATGCTTCTCTTGATGGAGAAGTTTTAAGGGGTAGATTGGTTTCAAGTCTTATGAGGCTATAATATAGTCTTTCTTTCAATTAGAATTTATATTTTATGAGGAGTGAGAGTGCACGCAAGAATTTATATTTTATGATAAGTGAGTGCACGTAACTTGTGGATTATAATTGCTGAGGCAGTATCAGTAAACAAAGAAAAGGAAGAAACAAGGAAACTCCAACTGAAACAAGTGGATGACAATTACGTAGCATCATTTGTAGCCCACTTTTCAACACAGCATGTAATTATGTGGTCCATTCTTCATTGGACCGCATAATTACCAGAAGAGTACAAAAACTCAATAGTCATCATAATTGTAATGCTAAAGGGGTTTGATTCATCTACGTTATTGTTTTGATGTAACTGAAAGATTATTAAAGGGCAAGCTAAGTCCCTCATTTTACAGTGATTTCACTTCTTATATACTTTAATTTATTTTAGTACTTTGTTGGGGACTTTTTTTTCTTCATAATAGAACTATCAATCCTTTTTTATTAAACTCGTGGAGTATGGTACTGGGGCTATTGAAGTGATTATAAAACTCAACATATGACCCAAACTCATAATATATTGAACTCACAAAGTGATAGATAGGTTTAACATTTGTCAACTGTTGAGTTGTCACCTTAGGTGACATCAATTAAATATATGTTTTTTTAAGTTAGTTCTCTTAATTTAACACGAAATATCAAGATTAAGACAACATACATGACCCTTGTAACTCCCATCTCTTCCCTAGTGAAAAGTAATAGATAGACATCATATGTACGTGTGCTAAACTCAAACAACAAACCAAAAGATAAGCATTAAAAGGTAACGATATTATTCAAATATTAACGAAATGTTGATCGAATTCGTGTATTGTATTGTATTCTGCAGTCTTTTGTTGGCACTTCCTAGACTGGGTATATAGAACATATATACAAAAGATGTTTACATATTGTAACAATATTATGAAATATTCTGAACACAAATTAAAGAGGTAGCTAAGGTGATAACTTGGACACAAACTCATCAATGCTCTTATCAGAAGTACCACCTTCGGTCACTGCCTCCTTAGCCAAATCCCTCCATTCCGTGGCCCTCTTTTTCATCTCCTTCCCACCCTCTCCTTCCATCACCTCCCTAACACAACTCTCAACCTCTTCTCTCCCAACCATGCCATTCTCATCAACCTTAACCCTAATTCCCACCTTCCAAACGTCCTGCACAAGCTTGGCATTCGTCGTCTGATCGGTCCACTGCGGCATCACCACCATCGGCACCCCCAAGCTCAGACCTTCAATGGTGGAGTTCCAACCACTGTGCGAGAAGCAGCAGCCGACAGCCTCGCTCGCGAGCACCTGCAGCTGTGGACTCCAGTCGACTAACAAGCCTTTGTGGGATTGAATTTCAAGCACCAAATCTTGCGATAACTTGGCTTTCTCAGAAGCTCTAACTACCCAGAGGAAGAAGAAGTTGGTTTTGATGAAGCCCCAGGCCAGTTCTTCCATTTGGTGCTGAGTTAGACTGGACAAGCTGCCGAATGATACGTAAACCACGGATTTTGGCGGCTTGTGGCTTAGCCACTCTAAGCAAAAGGAGGGGTTTGAATGGAAGAGGTTGAGGCCATAATCAGTGTCATCTGGAATACGCTTGTCCAAGAAGGAAGATGGGATTGTAGGCCCGATTGTCATTAATCGACTGGTCTTCCCCATTGTATCCAATGCCTGGTATGTATCATCGGTAAACTTTAATAATTGAAATCTATACGTTGGTCGTTTGGCCTTTATATGAGAAGAAAAAAAAAAAAAAAAAAAAAGCTTTCCAAATTCAGTCTTTAAACTTTTCTCGAATTATTTAATTGAGAGATGAATTGTTCAAAAATAAAGACTTGAAATTACAAGGCCAAACTGAACTATAACTAACAATTCAAAGGCAAAGTAAACTATTTTGAAGAATTAAAAGTTAACTGCCCAATTTGGCCTTTTCTCTAAAAACAATGAAAATTGTTTTTCATTTAATTCAGTGCGAATTTCGGACCCTTTATCCTATATATGTTTAACTAATACAAAACTTTCTCAAATTTTTTCTCTTCTTTTTAGGGAAAAGGATTGCTGTTTAGTGTAACTTCTTTGTTAATTGCTTAATTGTAAACAATTAAATGTGTTGCATAGTATTGTTAGTTTTATTGTTATTGTTGTTATCATTATTACTGAAAATTTGAGCCTAAAAGGCAACACAAACCCACATGGGACAGATGCAACAACACACCCAAACACGAACCCAAAAGACCCAACCCCTACAGAAACCCAAATTCGCATATTTTTAGTGACTATAACACCCACATTTAACTGAGTTTGGTTTAAATTTGTCTTGCATTGAGTTAATTCTAAATCTAAAATTATAAGCTGATCAGAATTAAATTAAATTTGAGAGGAAAAAAATTGAGTTACATTCCAGTTTATATAGAACCCGGAATAACTACACACCCTAGGTTTTTTATTTTTATTTTTTATTTTTCTATTGGAAGTGTTAATTCCTAGTGCAACTGATGCTTTGTAACTGACATAAATTGGTTGCATAGAGGAGTAAATTCTTTAGGGTTTTACATTTCTTATACATGCACACACACACACATGCGATACTGACCTTATCCTCCAGCTTGTAGAATGTGTTGACGAGAATGTAATCTGCTTTCTCCACATTGGAGAATTGCTGCAAAACCAGATGAAAGTAAGCCGGATATGATCCATGGATGTAAATGAATGACGGCATGTCTGCGAGCTCCAACAATGGCAGCCCCGGAATCGAAACCGGCAGCGACCTCACCGGCAGCTGCAGCAACCCATGATGAGGGCAATAGTAGATGTAATTGACAGCGCAGGGTTGCGTGAAGAAGGGGGCGCCGGCCAAGCCAAATTGCTTGGCCACATCCAAAGCCCACGGCATGAACGAATCATAGACGACGCAGGTGATGGGGTGAGTGGAGGCTTGGTGGCGTCGAATCAGGTCGGCGAGGGTTTTGGATCCGACGAGCTCGAAGCGGGTGAGGTAGACTTGGACGTCGCCTGCCTGGGCGAAGCCGCCGGCGTCGAAGCCGTCGGAGAAGGTGTCGAAGTGGAGGAAGTGGGAGTGGGGTTTGAAGGAGGTGGAGATGAAGGCGGTGATGGCGAAGGTAGATTTGAGGCCTTTGGAGAAGAGGCGTTTGCAGAATTGGAGCATGGGGTTGATGTGGCCTTGGGTTGGATATGGAACCGCCAAAACATGGCTTCTCTTCTCCATCTCCATCTCTGCCAAAAATTTGATCCCAATATTAGAGATGAACTCGGAATGTGTTTCTATGGGCATGCTTGGCTAGATTCGACAACTTACGTAAAACAAAGAAAAGGAAGAAACAAGGAAAGTCCAACTGAAACATGTGGATGACAAAAAAGTAGCATCATTTGTTGCCCATTTTTCAACATAGCATGTAATTATGTGGTCCATTCTTCATTGGACCACAATAATTATCAGAAGAGTACAAAAACTCAATAGTCATCATTGTTGTAATGCTAAAGGGGTTTGATTCATCTACGTCATTGTTTTGATGTAACTGAAGGAGTATTAAAGGACAAGCTAAGTCCCCCATTTTACATTGATTTCACCTCTTATATACTTTAATTTTTTTTTTAGTACTTTGTTGGGGACTTACAAAGTGATAGTTGTTGGTTTTGTATTTCTTAATGAGGGCAAAGGCGATGATGATGGTTTGAGTTAGCTTCATAAGTTTTGATTTAGGATTGAAACTACGGTTTAACACTCTTATTGACAACCCAAAATTAGAAGTTGAGTCATAAGCCTTTAACCCTCTCTCTTTGGAGGAGAAATGGGCCTTAAACCATTTGCTTAAGGAAAGGAGGAAATCCATGAAGCCCATTAGCTTATTTCTCTTGTGCCCTAGGCCCTCAATATAAAAGGGAGGATTCTTTCCCTTTTTGTGCCCTATATGTGCGGTGGTCGATTCACTACAAAAAATCTATAATTTAGTGACGAGAGAATCCGTCACTAAAACAAAAAAAAATCGTCACTAAAAATAGCGTTACTAAAATTTAGTGACGAAATTTAATGACAAACATTTTAGTAACAGAATTAACGACGGGGTGACCTTATCACTGATTTGTGATGGGGTCACCCTGTCACTAAAATATATTTTTAATTTAAAAAATTATATATTTTATTTAAATTAAATTAAATTAAAATTTAATTAGCGACGAGAACTCTATCACTAAAATATATTTTTAATTTAAAAAAATTATATATTTTATTTAAATAAAATTATATTAAAATTTAATTATCTTAAATCATGTCAGAATGTAAAAATTAAAAAGTAAAATATTTTCATTAATTAAATTATATCATATAAATGTGAAAATATAATTAATTTTTATATGAAAATAAAATATTTTCATAAATATTATTATTTAAAACACTATTTTTACGACAGAAAATTGTATATTTATTAAATTTTATATATATATTTAATATTTCATTTACAAAATTAAATTTTATAACATTATATTTGTATTTCTAATCTTAAAGCTTGTATTTAATAAATGCCTAACTAACCAACAATATTTATAACATTATATTTGTATTTTTAATTTTAAAATACAAATAAGAATTAATTAAAATACAAATATTAAGTTTTTTATTTAAATTATTATAATATATTTAATAAATAACTACTTAAAATACTGTTTTTACAAAAAAAAATGTATATGTATTAAATTTTTTACATATAATTAATATTTCATTTACAAAATTAAATTTTATAACATTATATTTGTATTTCTAATTTTACAATACAAATAAGAACTAATTAAAATGCAAATATTAACCTTATATAATACAAATTTTATAACATTATATTTGTATTATATTTTAAGAACTAATAAAATATAATATTTATAATATAATATAAAATATAAAATATTTTATTATTAAATTAAATAATAAAATATAAATATTATTTAATTTAATATTTTTTTAAAAAATATTAAAATATAATATTTTATTTTAAAAAAATAAAATATAATGCAATATAAATAATAATAAAATATAAATTATTTTTAAAAATAATAAAATGCAAATACACAAATAAATAAAATATATAATTAAAAATTATACTTCTCATTGATCAAGATTATTCTATTGAATTTCTATGCTATTTATTTATGTTTTTTAATTTACACTATAAATATTGGAGGTACTTGATATTAATTAATTGCTAGATTTTTAGTTTCATTTTTACTTTATACGACATATCAAGTACTGTCAAATGTATGATCTTTGGTTGTGCTGATATTGTGGTTCTTCATAAATCTTGGTCGATTGATTCATACATATAGAATTATAGAATATTACAAACAAAAACAATCTTAATATAGGTATTACTAAAAAAAATTTGGTGCATCCATTCCAATGATAGAATAAATTTCTTTTAAGAATTTCTATATATTTTTTGAGAAGTACTTCTTGATTTGTATAGCAAGCATATATCAAAATTATTTAAGTAATATTTTGTCCTTTTGGATGCATTTGTCCATATGATTATTGATCAATACATTAATTTGATTTTTTTTTCATATGTGTGTATATATTATTTTGCTCTAGAACGTGAATGATCTCACTGATCTTTGTAATCTCATCTAAAATTTAAAATAATAAAAAAAAATACTTTGAGATAATGATATGATCCAAATGTTTACGGTAGAATTTTTGTATTGAATCTCTATTTATAAACCTATGATCATTGACCAATACATTAATTTAATTTTTTTTTCATATGTGTATATATATTTTTCTTCTAAAACGCGAATGATCTCAATGATCTCTGCAATCTCATTTAAAATTTAAAATAATAAAAAAATTACTTTAAAATAATGATATGATTCAAAAAAGTCCAACTGAAACATGTGGATGACAAAAAAGTAGCATCATTTGTTGCCCATTTTTCAACATAGCATGTAATTATGTGGTCCATTCTTCATTGAACCACATAATTATGAAGAGTACAAAAACTTGATAGTCATCATAGTTGTAATGCTAAAGAGGTTTGATTCATCTGTGTTATTGTTTTGATGTAACTAAAAGAGTATTAAGGCTTAGTTTGGCTACGCTTTTCTTTAGTAGCTGAAAAGTTGGATATTGTTTAAGTTGTATAATAGCGTTTAAATTAGATAACGTTTAAACTGATAACGTGTTTGGATAAATATGCTTTTAACCTATTAGTGTAAAATTATGTGTTTGGTTTATAAAACCTGATAAATTGTTACAACTTGACAAAAAACTAAAATATACATGATATTAAATAATACAAATAAAATTTTAAAAATATAATTTTTTTAGAAAAATTAAATTGATGTCTAGCTAAAATAGTTAACAGTTAATAAATTATAAAAAAAATTATTATATATATTATATATAATATAACATATATATTATGTTATATATGTTATATACAAACTAAATATATATTATTACATATTATATATATACATATATACACAGTGAAGAAGAAGACTGGCAATGGAAAAGGAAATGGGCGACGGCGCAGGAGGCGATCGCGAGAGGAGGCGATGTGACGGTGCTAGTTGGCTTGCGGCGGCGGATTTGGAAGCAGAGGCGGGGATGGCGGTAGCGGGACTGAGGCAACTTGCGGCAGCCGAACTGGGCTTGTGATGGCAGTGGAGGAGCTGGCTTGCGGCGGCTAATCTGGGCGACGGCGACTAGGAGGAGCTGGAGGCGACAGTGGGGGCGATGGCGAGGCGGATGGTGACGAGCGACAGTGGCAGTGTGGGAAATTGGTTGCTGAGGGTTGAAGAAGAAGGATATGGGTTGAAAATTGATGTTTTGGTTATGGATAGATTGGTAATTTAATTTCCATGGTCAACACATCTTTTTCCTTCACCAGCGATTTGCAAAAGCTGAGGGGAAGGAGTTTTTGAAAAAGCTATTCAAATAGCGTTTAAGCTATAAAGCATTTAAGCTATTTTGGTTTACCAAACACTTAATTTAAAAAGCCAGACAGCTGAAAAGCTACACTAATAGCTTATAAGCGGTCAAATTGCTTTGCCAAATGGACCCTAAAGGACAGGCTAAGTCCCCCATTTTATAATGATTTCACCTCTTATATACTTTAATTTTTTTTTAGTACTTTGTTGGGGACTTACAAACTGATAGTTGTTGGTTTTGTGTTTCCTAATGAGGCCCAAGGAGATGACGATAGTTTGGGTTAGCTTTATAGGCTTCAACCCAGGATTGAAGCGACGGTTCAACACTCTTATTGGCATCCCAAAATTAGAAGTCGGACCATAAGCTCTTAACCCTCTCTTTGGAGGGAGAAATGGGCCTTGGCCCATTTGCTCAAGGGAAGGAAGAAGCCCATTAGCCCATTTCTCTTGTGCCCTAGGCCCTCAATATAAAAGGGATGATTCTTTCCCTTTTTGTGCCCTATGTGTGCAGCGACTGATTGCTCCTTCCTTGTATTGCCGATTGATGTGTTAATATGTTTTACATATTTTTTATACCATTCTTACTTGATTTTATGCTTAATTCTTATACTTATATATATTTTCTATATTAATTTTAGGTAATTTATCATGTTGATAGGATTTGAAGGAAAAGTGAGAAAGAAGAGCAAAAGTTATGAATTTTTGCTACTCAATGGTCTGATTAAAAATAAAATCTGTACCAATTGGAATGTCAAAAAATTCTGAAAAAAATATATGTGAGAGCTCTATATGTCTACTTTTCTATGCTTCAAACGGTGCGTAAATCCTAATTTTTTTACAGAAAGTTATGGTTGTTGGAGTGACGAAGGTCAAAACTATAAAAAATTCAACATTACCTATGAATTTTGAATTCCATTTTCTCTAAGTTGGGCTTATTTGCAGATGGATTAAGAGGCCTTTTAAGGGTTATTTGGCCTTCCTATTTCATGAAAAATTAGGCCCAATTGGACCTAAGAAACCTAGCCTAAAAGTTTATTTAAATTAAGCCCATATCTTACAAAAATTTCTAAATTGTAATTCTTTGATATTTTGAGGATTATTTTGTATTGACTATGGGACCTAAACTTTTGAGTGGACCTGGGTGGCATGAAACATGGAGAGGAAAACATGGAGGCAGGGTATCCCATATTTTAAGGAGAAAATTAAGGAAAAGAAGAAATAATTGAATATAAATAAAGAAGGAAGGCTGAAAAATTTGAGAAGTTGGAGGTGAGAGAGCTTAAAGGATTGGAGAATTGTAGCACTCTTGGTAGAAGATTTCTTCAAGGATTGGTGATAACTTTTTTGAAGAAGGAAATCCTACACATTAAAAGAGTTTTATTCTCTTTTTCCATTTCTTTTAAATTCTATATTTATATTCATTTGTTTTGTTATAGATTACATCATTTGTAATATGAACTAAACTTTATAACTAAGGTGTTTTGATGTAGTCAAATTATGATAATTTGATTTTTATAGATTGATTTTCTTTATTCATGCAAGTGTTTATTATTATGCTTAATGCTATCAAATACTTGGCCAATATTTGATTGATATGTTGATATAGATTTAAACCGGAAGGAAAAATCTATAACTTGATCTAGATAATAAACACCACAAGAATATAATTGGAGCAGAAGTAAAAATTTGACTTGTGTGGTTAATTATCATTGCATGACTAATTAAATTTGAATTATCAACCATTTAAATTAAATCGGATTAATTAGGTGAAATTGAAATACCCTAGTGCTCTTCAAAATCTTGAAACTCTCCATATTTACTTTATATGTTATTATTTTCTTTTATTAAATTAATTCCCCTTAATCAATTATTTAAATAACATTTGGGTTAATATAATTTTGATAATTATCACTTGATCCTCGTGAGAACGATATTTTACTCACTACTCTATCACTTGTGCGATCCGTACACTTATGAAAAATTGCCATCAAGTTTTTGGCGTCATTGCCAGGGATCGATAGTTGATAATATCAGTATCAAATAACTCATTTTTTAATTTAAACCTATTTTATTCTGTATTAAATTTTCTTTTGATTTTGCATATTTTATCTTTTGTGTATGTGTTAGTATATATGTTGTATTCATAGTATTTCTTATTTCATTAGTTACTATTTAGATTCCATTTTTCAATTCTCATTTTAGTTAATTTACTATTATAATTTTGTTTTGTGTGTTTCATCTTCCATTTTTATTGTTATATATTTGATTTAAAAAAAACAAAAAAAATTTATATATATATTTATGAAGTAAAACCTTAGCAACCCAGTCCATCATCTTAGCCACCATCAAGTATGCTCACTAAAATTGGTACACTTACTTTTTCCCACCATAACCTATAATAGTAAACTAAAAAAAAAAAAAATTATATCTATTTTTTTTTATTATCTTGTTGAGTTGTTTGATTTACTATTAGTTGCATTTTTTTTTTCTTTTGTCATTATAATAGTTAATATTATATTATACTTTGTTTGTTTATTAAAATAAAGTGTGGAAAAAACGATTTAGAGATTGTTGGAGAGAAGACTTGAACCTAAGACCTCATAATTAACAACTACACACTCTAGCCATCTAAGCTATTCTAGTTGTTTGTCTATTCATTGCTATATTTGTTCTATATCCCTATGACGTTGCATAGCTTGCATATAATTCTGTTTAAATTATTATTATTATTATATTGCATTTAGATCCAAAACTATTATTTAAATTTGGCTACACTATTTACTAAAATTAAATATTCTAGTTGTATTTTAATTTATTTTATTTCTTATATTACGTTTAAAATTTTTAATTTATACTTTGGTATTTAATTTTGTTTTTTTATTATTTCTTGCCTTCCATTTTATTTGATTTCAATTTAATTTTTTTTTCTTCTTATTGCTAACGTGTGATTAGTTTCTATATTTTTGTTGAACTAGGTGTTGTGCTTTAATTGTGTATGCGATGTGTTAGAAGTTTGAGTTTGTTCCATTTGACCCTCAAATTGAACGCACTATTCATGGGTTAAGGAGAGAAAGAAGAGTAGTAGAACAACAAGCAACCATGAACAATGAAGCAGCGAATAGAACATTGTGGGAATATGGTATTCCATTAATAAATGGCACAAATTCAAGCATTACAAGGCCGATTGTTCAAGCCAACAATTTTGAAATCAAGCCAACAATAATTCAAATGATCCAAACTTCTGTCCAATTTTGTGGATTACCCAGTGATGATCCAAATGTTCACATTGCAAATTTCTTAGAAATATGTGACACATTCAAACACAATGGCGTATCTGATGAAGCCATTAGATTAAGGTTATTTCCTTTTTCTTTAAGAGATAAAACAAAGAATTGGCTAACATCACTCCCTGCAGGTACCATCACTACTTGGGATGAATTAGCTAGCAAATTCCTAGCTAAAATTTTCCCACCAGCAAAAATTGCAAAGATGAGGAATGACATCACAACCTTCAACCAAGCCGATATGGAAACTTTGTATGAAGCTTGGGAGAAATTTAAAGACTTGTTGAGAAGGTGTCCACATCACAAGCTTCCAAAATGGTTGTTGGTCCAAACATTTTATAGTGGATTAAGCCATCCGACAAGGATCACCATTGATGTAGCAGTTAGAGGAGCTTTGATGAGCAAATCCACTGAAGAGGCTTATGATTTGATAGAAGAAATGGCTACAAATAATTATCAATGGCCTTCAGAAAGAACTATGCCAAAGAGATCAGCCAAGGATACATGAAATTGAAGCATGTACTGCTTTAAATGCTAAGGTAGACTCTATTTATAAAAGACTAGATCAGTTGTGTATTAATGCTGTTCATTTTGTTATGCAGGTTTGTGAATTGTGTGCTGGGCAACATGTTAAAAGTGAATGTCAAGCTGGCAATCCTTTTGCAACATCCAGTGCGGAGCAAGCTCACTATATTTTAAATTCCAATCGATAACAAAACAATCTGTACTCCAACAATTACAATCCAGGGTGGAGAAATCAGTTAAATTTCTCATGGAGTAATAATCAAAATAATGTAAGGGTACCTCCACCTGGATTTTAGCCTCAAGAAAAGAAGACATCCTTCGAAGATTTGGTGACAACACTCACTAAGGCCACAACAGAGTTCATGACAGAGACAAAAACAAACTTCCAAAATCAACAAGCTTCCATAAGGAATCTGGAAGTACAAATGGGGCAATTGGCTAACACATTGGCAAGGTCACAAGGTGCACTACCAAGTAACACTGAAACAAATCCTAAAGAGTATGTGAAAGCCATCACTCTTAGAAGTGACAAAGAGTTAGAAGGGCAACAACAAAAAGGCGTGGAAGAAAATTCAACCAAGACAGCGCCTATGCCTTAAGAAAAATCACACAATGAAGAAGAAAAGAAACAAGAGGAATACAAGCGAGAGCCAGTCAAACCTTATGTTCATCCAATTCTTTTTCCACAAAGACTCTGCTAACACAAAGAAGATAAGAATTTCTTTAAATTTCTTGATGTGTTTAAAAAGCTTCACTTTAATATTCCTTTTGCAGAAGCATTAGCTCAAATGCCAAGCTATGCCAAGTTCTTGAAAGAAATTCTATCCAAGAAGAGGAGGTTAGATGACCATGAAACAGTAATGTTGTCTGAGAAGTGCAGTGCTATAATTCAAAAAAAATTAGCTCCAAAGTTAAAAGATCCAGGGAGTTTTACTTTACCTTGCAATATTGGGAATTCTGAATTTAATTAAGCTCTATGTGATCTTGGTGTAAGCATTAACTTAATGCCTTTCTCTGTTTTCAAGAAATTGGGTTTAGGTGAAGTGAAGTCTACAACTGTTTTTTTGCAATTAGCAGATAGATCTGTGAAATATCCACTAGGAGTCATTGAAGATGTTCTTGTCGAAGTGGAAAATTTCATCTTTCCAGTAGATTTTATTGTGCTCGATATAGAGGAAGATAGAGAGGTACCTCTCATTCTTGGTCGTCCTTTCCTTGCTACTGGAAGAGATTTGATTGATGTGCAACAAGGTAAACTAACTTTGAGAGTTGGGGAAGATAAGGTAATTTTTAATGTTTTTCAAAGTTCTAAATATCCTTTAGAAAATGATGTATGCTTTAAAGTTGATATTATTAATGAATGTGTTGCTAAAATTTATGAAAATCCTAAATATCCTTTAAGAAAAGATGCGCAGTTTTTGGATGCACCATCAACAACATTGTTAGAATTGGATCCACCAGAGTCTTCCAATCATGTTTATCAAGAAGAACCATTTTTGAAGAGCTTGGAAAAGGATCAACTCCATCAATTCCATCCATCGAGCAACCCCCAAAACTTGATCTCAAGCAGTTACCATCACACTTAAGGTACGCATTTTTGGGGGAATCCTCCACATTTCCTATAATTATTTCTGCATCATTGAATAGTGAAGAGGAAGGAAAATTATTGCATATATTAAGAAGGCACGTTAGGATGGTCTATTGCTGATATCAAAGGAATTAGCCCTTCTTTATGTATGCATAAAATTTTGATGGAGGAAAATCATAAACCCACTATTGAGCACCAACGCTGTTTGAATCCAAACATGAAAGAAGTGGTAAGGGTTGAAATTTTAAAATTGCTTGATGCTAGTATCATTTATCCCATATCTGATAGCAATTGGGTAAGTCCTGTGCAAGTTGTACCCAAGAAAGGAGTAACGACAGTAATAACTAATGACAAAAATCAACTCATTCCTACAAGAACGGTAACGGGTTGACGTATGTGTATTGATTATCGCAAATTAAATACTGCCACTCGTAAAGATCATTTTCTTCTACCGTTTATTGACCAAATGCTTGAGAGACTTGTAGGTAATGCTTATTATTACTTTTTAGATGGATACTCCAGATATAATCAAATTCCTATTGCACCTGAAGATAAAGAGAAAACCACATTTACATGTCCATACGAAACCTTTGCTTATCGAATAATGCCATTTGGATTGTGTAATGCACCCGCAACCTTCCAACAGTGCATGATGGCTATTTTTTTCGATATGGTGGAAAAAGTTATAGAAATATTCATGGATGATTTCTCTGTGTTTGGTTCTTCTTTTGATAATTGTTTGGCTAATCTTTCCTCAGTTTTGCAGAGATGTGAAGAAACTAATTTGGTGCTAAACTGTGAAAAATGCCATTTCATGGTACAAGAAGGAATTGTGTTGGGACATAAAATTTTAGCAAAAGGAATTGAAGTAGATAAAGCAAAAATTGAGGTCATCGAGAAATTACCTCCACCGACCTTTGTCAAAGGAGTGAGGAGTTTTTTGAGACATGTTGGATTCTATAGAAGATTTATCAAAGACTTTTTTAAAATCACTAGGCCTCTTTGTAATTTATTAATGAAGGATACACCTTTTAAATTTACTGATGAGTGCCTATATGCTTTTGACAGGTTGAAGAAGGCACTAATTTCAGCTCCCATTATAATGTCACCTGATTGGAGTCTTCCCTTCGAACTGATGTGTGATGCAAGTGACTATGCAGTAGGAGCAGTGCTGGGACAACGAAAAGATAAAAAGCTGCATGTTATTTATTATGCCAGTCGCACATTAAATGATGCGCAGCTAAATTATGCTGCCACAGAAAAAGAACTTTTAGCTATTTTTTTGCCTTTGATAAATTTTGATCATATCTTATTGGGGAAAAAACAATAGTATATACAGACCATTCAGCTATGAAATATCTTCTTGCAAAAAAGGAAGCAAAACCAAGACTCATTCATTGGATTCTTTTGTTGCAGGAATTTGATTTAGAAATAAAAGACAAGAAAGGAGCTAAAAATCTGGTAGCAGACCATCTATCTAGACTGGAATTGGAAAAGGAAAAAGAAGGTGCATTTCCTATCAATGAATATTTTCCTGATGAACAATTATTAGCAATCCACACTTCCAATATTCCCTGGTATACTGACTTTGTGAATTATTTGGCATGCAATATTGTTCCTTTCCATTTATCTTATCAACAAAGGAAGAAATTCTTTTATGATATTAAATATTACTTTTGGGAGGATCCATATTTGTATTCCTGAAAATGAGATTGAAAGTATTTTAAATCATTGTCACTCTCGGGAATGTGGTAGACATCTAGGTTTTTCAAAAACAGTTGTTAAGGTATTTCAATGTGGATTTTAATGGCCTTCATTATTTAGGGATGCTCAAAACTTTGTTAATGCATGTGATCGGTGTCAAAGAACTGGTAATATTTCTCATAAAAATGAAATGCCATTAAATAATATTTTAGAAGTGGAGTTGTTTGATGTATGGGAAATAGACTTTATGGGACCATTTCCACTATTTTTTTCAAATCAATGTATTCTTGTGGCTGTGGACTATATATCTAAATGCGTTGAGGCAGTGGCACTTCCATCCAATGATGCTAAAAGTGTACTCAATTTTCTGTGAAAGAACATTTTTACTCGCTTTGGCATCTTAATTGCACTCATTAGTGATGGAGGTAACCATTTTTGTAACCATTATCTTGATTCTCTACTGACAGAATATGGTGTCACTCATCGTGTAGGAACTCCTTATCATCCTCAAACGAGTGGCCAAATGAAAATTTTCAATAGAGAAATCAAGAGAATATTGGAAATAACAGTGAATTCTTCAAGACGAGATTGGTCCAAAAAGCTAGATGATGCATTATGGGCATACAGGACAACATTCAAAACACCAATTGGAATGTCCCCATATCCTCTAATCTATGGTAAGGCTTGTCATTTACCGATGGAACTTGAGCACAAAGCTTACTGGGCAATGAAGCTGCTGAATTTTGATATGAAAGCTGCGGGTGAAAAGAGATTGTTGCAATTGAATGAAATGGATGAATTTCGCCTTGATGCATATGAAAATGCTCGTGTTTACAAAGAAAAAACCAAAAGATGGCATGATAAAAATATTGTGAGGCGAGAATTTCAAGAAGGGCAATAAGTACTTCTTTACAACTCTCGACTTCGATTATTTCCAGGAAAGCTTTGCTCTCGGTGGTCTGGCCCATTTACCATTACCAAGATTTTTCCATATGGTGTAGTGGATGTAACATCCCGATAATTTGGGAATAATTAATAACTATTAATTTAATCAGGAGTGGTTAATAATTATTAATTATTGTATTTACGGTGATTATTAAATACTTAGTGGAAATAATAATTATTGTATTTGTGATGATTATTGAATAATTATGGGTTTAAAGGAAATATTAATTTATTTTGTGTTAGAGTGATGGGTAATTAAGTATTGAAAATTTGGGGTATAAGGGTTATTATTATATGGGGGGTGTGTGATAATTTCTAGAAATTATGGGGTTAAGTGCAATTTTCAAAAACTATGGCGGGTTCATGCTAAGATTAAATGGAGGCATTTAATGGTTGAAGGTGCGGCTGGCGTGGGTGGCACGCGCGCGATGAGGCAGGAGCGGCCGCAGGATCGAATCGCAGGGGCTATGCGCGCTGGGGGAGAGAAATGCTAATTTTTAATTAGCAAGCTAGCCCTAAAACGACGTCGTTTTGGGGCTAGGTAGTGGCACCAGCTGGGCTGCCACGTGGTAGCTGCTGGTGGCCTCTCCTTTTTGCTATTTAACTCCCGATTTTGGGAGCAATTGGCTGTGGAATCGGGCACTAGAGTTGGCAAAATGGGCCCGGCCCGACGGGCCGGCCCGTTGGGGCCCGGCCCGGCACCTGGCTCGGGCCAGCATTTTGCTGGCCCGTTTCAGGCCGGGCCAATTTGGTCCGGCCCGTTTGGCTCGTCGGGCCAAATGGTGGCGGGCCGGGCTGGCCCGCTTGGCCCGCTCGGCCCGCGGCCCTCGCTCAAAACCCCCCCAGCCTCGCCTCTCGCCCAGTCGCCCTAGCCCTAAACACCCCTCCCCCCAGCCTCGCCTCTCGCCCAGTCGCCTCGCCCTCGCCCTCTCGCCGTCGCCCTCGCCCTCCTCTCGTCGTCGCCCTCGCCCTCGCCCTCCTCTCGCCCTCGCCTCGCCTCGCCTCGCCCTCACCTCGCCCTCGCCCGCCCTCGGCCCTCGCCTGCGCCGCCCGCGGCCCTCGCCTCGCCTGACCTCGCCCTCGCCTCGCCCCGCCCGCCCTCGCCCTCGGCCCTCACCCGCCCTCGCCCTCGCCCTCTCCTCGCCTGGCCCGCCCTCGGCCGCCCTCGCCCTCGCCTCGCTCGCCCTCGCCCTCGGCCCTCGGCCCTCGCCCTCGGCCGCCCTCGCCCTCGCCCTCGGCCGCCCTCGCCCTCGCCTCGCCCGCCCTCTCACTCGGCCCTCGCCCGCCCTCGCCCTCGCCCTCGCCTCGCCTAGCCCGCCGTCGGCCGCGGCCCTCGCTCTCGCCCTCGGCCGCCCTCGCCCTCGGCCCTCGCCCTCGCCCTCGGCCCTCGCCCTCGCCTCGCTTGGCCCGCCCTCGGCCGCGGCCCTCGCTCTCGCCCTCGCCCTCGGCCGCCCTCGCCCTCTCCTGGCCCGCCCTCACTCGCCCTCGGCCGCGCCTCGCCCGCGGTACAGCCTTACAGGTAAGTTAATTATTAATTAGTTATTAATTTAGTTATTAATTGCAAGGTACAAGTAAGTTAGTTATTAATTTTGGGTTAAAGCCTGAGACTAATTATTCATTATTCATTTTGTGTTAATTATTTAAAATAAATTGTTTTAATTATTTGCAGTGTGGATTCTTCTATTAGAAACTTAGAATGGATGGTGGTGATGATAAGATGATTTCAAGAGGAATCCCTAGTAATATTAATGAGGAATCCATATCACAATCACAATCAAAAAAGCCTAAGATTTTGACCTCTGATGTGTGGAATTATTTTGTGAAAATTGGTGTTGGTAGTGATGGCAAACCAAGGTGTAAATGCAAGGGGTGTGGTAAAGAATATTCATGTCCATCTAAATCAGGAACCTCTCATTTAAGTCGTCATATTCCTAAATGTATAATGATTTCTAAGTATAATGATGCGGGATATATGCTTATTGATCATGAAGGGAAGTTGAAGAGAAAAAAATTTGACCCTAAAGTAAATCGTGAACTTATTGCTCAGATGATTATTTCACATGGTGCTCCTTTTAATATGGTTGAGTGGAAGGGGTTTAGAAATTACCAAAAGTTTCTGAATGAACATTGTAAGTTCATTTGTAGAAATACTGCTAAAGCGGATGTCTTGAAAACATATGAAATAGAGAAAGAGAAGTTAAAACAACAATTGGCCCAAATTCCTGGTAGAGTTTGTTTGACTTCTGATGTTTGGACTGCATGCACTAATCATGGATTTATTTCTCTTACTGTTCATTATGTTGATGGCAATTGGAAGTTGAATAGTAAGATATTGTCATTTGCTCATATGAAGCCACCACATAGTGGACATGAATTATCATTGAAGGTGTTGGAATTTTTAAAGGATTGGGGATTGGAGAAAATTTTTTTTTCCCTCACTTTGGACAATGCCACTTCAAATGACAACATGCAAAATATATTGAAAGAACATTTAAATTTGTCGAATACTTTGTTGCTTAATGGAGAGTTCTTTCACATTCGATGTTGTGCTCATATACTGAACCTTATTGTTCAAGATGGTTTAAAGGTGGCTAGTGAGGCATTGCATAAAATAAGACAAAGTGTTCATTATGTGAGGGGTTCAGAAGGTAGGATGAGACAATTTTATCAATGTATTGAGCAAGTTGGTGGAATTGATACAGGAATTGGGTTGAGACCGGATGTTGTCACTAGATGGAACTCCACCTACATAATGCTTGAGAGTGCACTCAAGTATCGTCGTGCATTTCATAGTTTAAGCTTATGTGATAAAAATTATAGGTGGTGCCCATCAAGTGATGAGTGGACAAAAGGGGAGATAATTTGTGAATTCTTGAAACCATTTTATACTATCACTAATTTGATTTCTGGATCTTCTTACCCCACATCTAATTTGTATTTTGGGGAAATTTGGAGGATAGAGTGTCTCTTGACATCCAACTTGGAAAATGATGATGAGTTGATTGCAAGTATGAGTGCAAGAATGAAAGAAAAATTTGATAAGTATTGGAGTGATTATAGAGTGGTTCTTGCATTTGGGGCGATTCTTGATCCAACCAAGAAGTTTAACTTTTTGAGGTACACTTATTCAAAGCTCAATCCTTATAACTATGAAGAGAAGTTGGAAAGGGTGAAGACGGCTTTGTATAGGCTTTATGGTGAATATGTTAACAATGGTTTATCAAGTTCAACTTCAATGCCTTGCTCAAATATTAGTGGATCACAAATTTCCATTGGAGGTGAACAAGCAAAGAAGTCAAAAAACATATATGATGTAAGTCTATATTTTTTTTAAAAATCTTGTTCATATATAATTGATATAAATATTTGGTTGACTATTTTTTTGATTATTTGATAGGATTTTGAAGCATTTGATTGTCAAGTTTCTAACGATGCCGGAAAATCCCAACTTGATCTTTATTTGGAAGAGCCAAGAATTCCAATATCGGGAGCATTTGATGTCTTGGCATATTGGAGAGAGCGAGCTAATAGAGGAAAAATTATTGCAAAGATGGCTTGTGATATATTGAGTATTCCGATAACAACCGTAGCATCGGAGTCCGCTTTTAGCATTGGATCTCGTATTTTGAACAAGTATAGAAGTCGTTTGCATGATGAAACAGTTCAAGCTCTCTTGTGCACACGGAGTTGGTTGCATGGTTTTGGAGGTAATCTTTTTTAAATTTTCTAATATCTAAGATTTAACATAACATTAAACATTTCTTTTATATGATAAATAATTAACATATGTAATTTTTTATTATAGATGATGAGGAGGAGGAGGAGTCAAGCATTGATGATATAAGACTTTCTAAACAAGACTCAAATGTTGTTGTTGATGAAGATGATGAAGATTAGAGGAATAATTTTTAATTATTTTTTTTCTTATTTGTAATTTGACCTCTAGAGATGACTCTTTGATCAGGTTGTTTTTCTTCATCTGGAATTTATATGCTCATGTAGTAGTAATTTTAATTACTTCTCTAGTTAGATAATTGAATGTTTTTGAGAATGGAAGGTGTAAGGGAATTGGCATGCAACTAAAGAAGAAAGTAGGTAAATTGAAGTGGCCAAAAAGTGGTATAAAAAAAAAAAAAAAAAAATTTGGGCGGGCCCGTTTGGCCCGCTCGGCCCGTGGCGGGCCGGGCTAGGGCCAGCATTTTGCTGGCCCGTTTCAGGCCGGGCCAATTTGGCCCGGCCCGTTTGGCCCGCGGGCCGTTTGGTGGCGGGCCGGGCCGGGCCGGCCTATTTGCCATCTCTATCGGGCACCAACAGAAGAGAAATTAAGGAGAAGAGGAAGCAGCGTGCATCCATGAAAATGGAGAGGAAAATTCAGAGAAAAATAGGAAAAATGCAGTTAAATTAAAGTTTGAATATGCAGGTAAGTGGAGTAAATTATGTAAATAAATTTGTACGGTTGAAATTTAATTTTGTGTGCGATTTTATTAATTTTTGGTTGAATTAAACTAATTTATAGCGTGTATTAATTTAACGGTGTGTGAGCAGAAAAAAACGCTAAAATCAGGTTAAGGCAAGCTCCGTACTCCCTTGCGAGTCTCATTCGATTTATGAATTTTATTTCTTTCCTTCACCCAATTTGGTCCTAGAAATTATTTATATACGTTATGGTTATTTATTGTGCGAATTTTGTTAAATTAAATTAAATAGGTGACTTCTGAGGTTTAATTCGGTAAGTGCTTACGGGTTATTGTATCGCCCCTACTTCCTCAGGAATGATGCCGAACCTGGTTTGGGCTAGGTTCTTAGTGAATCAGTTAGGGTTGTGGGTACCCTCTGGGGTGAGTTGTTGTAACCGAGAGTCTCAGGATTTGCTCGTGTGAGTTGTAGGGTGTGGGATACACAACTATTGACCGTCGATCGTTGGGTCGTGGCAGTTGATGGCTGGATGTATGGGCACCGGTTATCAGTTATTACTAAAGACTATAAACGGGTCAGGCAAGCTGGTATCGCCGGACACCGACTACTGGTGTTGTGCGTATCATGATGTGGTTGTGGTTTCATGTAGGCATGAGTGGTAATATCAGGCTGCGTGAGCTGTCGTCCGGTGAAGTCACGTGTTGACTATTTAGTGACACTAGGACAAACCGTCATCGGGCCGAGGGCGGCTATCGACTAGTTATTCTTAGTCACGGATTGTCGACCGGTACTTGGTCACTATCAATCGACTCTGCCATTATGTGGCATATTGCATGACATTATAGTGCATGAGATTGTGCTTACATTCATTAGAGGTCACGTTTTGTATGTACGAGAAAGTGTGTACATTGGCATAACCCGGTTGGCCTGTTGAGGGCCGATTTGGGTATGATAGGCAAGCATGAGCATTTTGAGCATTTTACCTGTGTGAATTCTTATGTGGGCGTAGCATGACCTGATGCTTGGCTTATGGGGGCTTTGTCATCACGTTAATACTGCAAGAGCCATTGTATTTATTATCTGTTGCATTGCATGGTTACCGTTTGATATGGACTATGATATGGAGTTGACCCTTGATAGCTATGAATGGGAGCTACGCTCTAGATAGCTATGATTCGGGAACTCCGGTGTGTAATTGTGGATCATGATATGGAGTTGACCCTCGATAGCTATGAGTGGGAGCTGGGCTCCAAATAGCTATGACTTGGGGACACTAGCATGTGATTCGGATGGGAGCCTTGGACTCGTGTGGATCATGTTGTGGGAGCCTCGGGCTCATGTATTTTATGCCATCCAGTTCATGGCTGTGGCAGGTTTGTATGCTGGACTTGGGTGTCAGGATGTGCATTTCCTATGTGGGCCCCAAGGACCGTTATGTGCATTGTTATATTTATGCTGAGTACTGGTTATTCGGTTGCATGGCATGGCATGACATTTTTATATGCAGCATTGCACTTTGTGCGGGTGTATTCTGGATGAGGGATGTATTCCCAGCATTACCATTGTTACGTAGCGAGGCGTATGCTGGGTATAGTTTACTTTTGGTTTTATCTTTGTCTTGCCTATATTTGGTGGGATGTATTCTTATGTGAGAGGTTTATTCCTAGTTTTATCTATTCTTTTGTTATGCTTGTTGAGCCTTGTGGCTCATCTTGTTTTACCATCATTCTAGGTGTGGGAACTAACGCCGTGGCTAACTCATTTGGATTATCAGTCGTAGATAACTGTGTGTACAGGGCAATCCCGACTAAAAAGATCCATGAGGTGCGAGATGTGATCAGGGCTCAGATATTGTGGTTTGTCTGATTTGATTAGTTGTGATGTTGTTATGTATGATTAAGCTCCTGAGTGGTATGTTTCATATTCTTTTGGCTTCTGTTGTTGTATTATTTGAGGCAGAACTCCAGCCCATGTATTTGGATTATTAGCTGGTTGTAATTTAAAAATTGAGAAAATCCTGGATCGTTACAGTGGAGTTGCAAAGTGAAGATAGAACTTTCAAAGTTAATGGTCAAAGGTTGAACCCTTATGTGAATGGAGGTTTTGAGCAACACAAAACTACCATTAAACTTGATTAATGCGACATGTTGCCAAGTCTAGCTAAAGACTATAAACAAGCGCTTTTTGGGAGGCAACCCAAATTTATTTTTCATTTGCTGCATTTTATTTTATTTTATCAGCCCAATTTTTAATCTCATATTGAAACACCCCGTCTTCCAGGGCATTAATATATGCTAGGACTTTTTTTTTTCATCAAACATAAATTGGTAATAAATCCTCAACATAGCTTTTATTTAATAACACTCTAAACATAGTAAAGGAATGATACACTTCAAACATAGTGGAAGCAAGATCAGAACCTGTAGGAAACCTTAGAACATAACATATGCAGGTACATACATATCGCTCACCCAACATAAAATTACAGACAATATTAAAATCTAAACAATATATCCGAATAAAATAGATAGTCCTAGTCCCACATGGGACCCACAAAATTTCCACCGTGATCATGCTTCGACCACTTCCTTGCCCTTTCGGCTGCTTGCCTCGCTTGGAACGTGGAATATTCCAGGCACATAATCCAATATTAGAGGATGAAATCTTCTAAGTGAGGGTTAGATAAGCATGAATGAATGATGCATGGACATTTATAAACATATACCTATAATGTAACTTCCCAGGCCCACCAACTCGACACGGAACCCTAGGCAGAATCTTGAACCTCTGCAGGATACACCTAACGTTGTTTCATTAATTGCCCTAGGGAAATTTCAGCTACACTCCTAGGGTAATATCCCAACCCCATGCACGAGTTTCAATATGACAAAGATATCGTGTTGTGTGTATATCACGTTTTCCCATGCAACAGTATATGAACGAAAATGATCATAACATGTGAAAATATTATGCATAACAAGGAAATCATATCATATATGAGATACAGGGACTAAATCACTCACTTTTCACAGTTATCGGGATACCTTAAAAAGTGTGCAAACTACCTCGATTTGCGTGCCAACCTTGAAATTCGCACCAAATATTTCACCTCACTTCCCAAAGCACCCTAGGCAAGATATTTGTTTAAATAATCAATAAAACCTATTTTTCTTCAATTTTCTTTCCTTTTTCTCTATTTTTTCTCAATTTTTCCTTACTAATATTCCAAAATAAATGCCTATACCTATTTTTCTCCAAATATTTTTACATAGGAAATTCTAATTTATTTTTCTAAACTATTTAGAAAAAATTGCATAGAAAACCAAGCCCACACGCGCCCACACGCACTGGCGCATGCTAGGGCGAGTGAGACTGGCGCCGGTCATCTTCTTTGGCCATGGCTAACCGAAAAAATGTAAAGCCTATACCAAATGAAAGCTTAGGAAAAATTGATCCTAGTGGTACCTGAATGGGCTCGAAAGGAAGTCCGAAAGCCAACCAGCGGAGGCCTCGAACTCTCGACCAGGCGGTCCGCCTAGGGTTCTGACGAAGCTTCGATTTGGCTTCGTTTCTGCTCCGTTGCTCACCAAATTCTCCAGATATGATCTCCAACCTATGCGTAACAAAAGCCCTCTATCCTTACCTCTCAATTTGTTCGAAATAGCCCTCGATTTGAGCCTCCAACTTCTAAAAATTTTGGCCATCAAGAGCTCTATTTATAAGCGAATGTCGAGCTTCGAAATGGCCTTGGATGGATTACCCATTGCCTTAGGAGTCTTCACCACCCCTAGATCGGACCAAAAGCAGTGATATTCACCTGTAAAAGTGAGTTGCAGGCGTCCCATTTTCAGCCAGCTTTCTTGGCCGATTTTCTCGAAATTTCGGCCACTCCGGTGGCCGTTGTCGGCTCATGATGACTCTAACGAGATCCCCGACCATCCATCGTGCTAGACCATTGCCTGAAACGGCTGGCCAGAGCTTGTGCGCCATTGTCAGAAACCATGGCTATGGGGTTTTTGAAATTACAGATTCGCCCCCCTCAGATTCGATTTTTCCATTTTGGCCCTTTTCCTCACAACCCCTACACTTTCCTCAATTTCATTTGAGCCCCTTAAGTTCCAATCTTTCAATTTCCTCTTTCCCACTTTTGCAAAAAATGACATTTTGACCCCCCTCGGCAATTTTAAAAAATTACACTTAGGCCCGTTTCTCTGTTTAGGCTTTAAACCTACTCGTTTCTTCCTTAAACCCCTGAAGGGTTGTTTTACTCGACAAACCAAAGCTTCCCATAGCTTTCGTTATCATTTCGGGAGTCTCCTACAAGAATTCAATTTTTGCAGCTTAAATGACGGCTATATTTTTGTTGTATCGAAAATCGTTCAGGATTACATTTCTTTCGATCCTAAAAATCATGCCTCGAGATGCTTGCTAGAGGCGTTCCTATTTCTTTAGACATTTAAGCCTTAGGGTACTCCATTCGATTGATTCGGTAAATTTTTCGGGCTTTTCAGATACCTAATTTTTCCGAATTTCCAATTTTCCTTTAAAATAATAACCCAAAGTTCTTGGGTATTACACATAAGTGTTCTTTAATTTGGTTTTGCATGTTTTGTAGGAATATCAATGAAAGAAGCATTGAAGCACCACTCATGTTCCTTCAAGACTGCAATAAAAGCAGGGGAGTATTTTTGCTTTTTATATCTTTTATTTCTCTTACAATATTGAGTTTAAGTTTAGGGGTAGATGGAAAATTTAAAATTAAAAAAAAATGGTTTAAAAAAAATAAAAAATTGTGTGAAAAGAAAATTGTTTTGTTTCGATTTGAGGCTTGTTTGTTTGGATGATTGAGGAGCCTATGATAAAACTTGATTGAAATAAATTATGACTTCTAGAAAATCCTCTGCAATATGATAATTTGTATTTAAAGATTGAGTTAGTTTGTTGTTCATTTAGAATTTTTGGAACAATTTGAGCACATAGCCTTGAGTAATGAGTTGTTTTGCTAGTTAGAGAAGGTTTATGTAAATTTTCTAACTTTAAATAGATCTCCACAAACACTAGAACTTGCTTGATTACCTCTCGAGACGAAATTCTAGGCATTGCACAATTAAGGATATGATTTAGGAATTCTTTGGATCGAAATTAATAGCCTTTAAACTTACCATGTATTTTGTATTTATCTCTAGTTTACCCCTTTAAGCCTTGTATATATTTGAACCTTTTTTTTTGGTAAATCACATTAATCTACCTTTTATAACCTAAACACCAAACCTATCATTCAAAAGGAATTGTTGGTGAAAAAAAAAATGAGAGAGAGAGAAGACATGAGTGTGAGTGCTATAAGTTTAAGGGTATTGAAATTGATGAAACGGAGTTGAAAGCTACCATTCCCACATACATAATGAAAAATAAGTTTGGGGGGAATGGTGAAAATAGAAAAAAAAAAAAAAGTGAAAGAATAGTAGATATTTTGTGATCATTTCCTATTTCTATTATGATTGCATATAGTAAAAAAAAAAAGTCAAAAAAAAAGAGAAAAGAAAAAGAAAAAAAATATCAATGAAAAAAAAGTAAAAAAAGAAGAGAAAAAAAAAATATATATATATATAAAAAAAAACAATTTGCTCTTCATGTGAATACAACGCATCATATGATTAAATTGTTGTAGTGTTTTGGGGGCTTTGAGTGATTCTCTTGGGTTAGTAAAAAAAAAAAAAAATTCATCAACTTTTTCTTTTGCTTTGCAATCCGTATCTTTTCTTGTTAACCCCCACCCTAACCTTAACATTATAAGCTAATAAAGACCTATTGATCCTTGAACGTGCATTGTTCTACATTAGTGAAGAGAGAAATGAAAAGTATGCCTATGGAGTTTGAATTCTTTCTATCTAGAGGTCATTTTCTAGCTACTTATTTGCCTAAACTCATCTGAAGTGCATCAATAATTTACAATTGGTTATACACACACACACTTCGAAAATTTCTTTGTGAAGATAATTTGATTTATGATTTAAATATAAATTATTGTAATATTTGGAATTTTCTTTAAGTCATAAATTTGTGGATATTTTTGAGGCAAACCTTTGAAAAATCTAAATAAAATAAAGTCTCTTTATTTTTGGTTTCAGTTTTCATTTGTGTTTCGTTTGCTTGAGGGTAAGCAAAAATTCAAGTTTGGGGGTATTTGATGTGCTAATATTTTCTATATACTTTCTATACCATTCTTACTTGATTTTATGCTTAATTCTTATGCTTATATATGTTTTCTACATTAATTTTAGGTAATTTATCATGTTGATAGGATTTGAAGGAAAAGTGAGAAAGAAGAGCAAAAGTTACGGATTTTTGCTACTCAAGGGTCCGATTAAAAATAAAATCTGTACCAATTGAAATGTCAAAAATTTTTTGAAAAAATATATGTGAGAGCTCTATATGTCTAATTTTCTACACTTCAAATGGTGCCTAAATCTGAATTTTCTACAGAAAGTTATGGTTGTTGGAGTGACAGAAGGTCAAAGTTGTCAAAAATTCAGCATTACCTACGAATTTTGAATTCCATTTTCTCCACGTTGGGATGATTTGTAGATGGATTAAGAGGCCTTTTAAGGGTTATTTGGGCGGCCTATTTCATGAAGAATTAGCCCAATTGGATCTAAGAAGCCTAGCCCAAAAGTTTAATTAAATTAAGCTCATATCTTACAAAAATCCCTAAATTGTAATTCTTTGATATTTTGAGGGATTATTTTGTATTGGTATGGGACCTAAACTCTTGAGTGGACATGGGTGGCATGAAAAATGGAGAGAAAAATATGGAAGAGAAAAACATGAAGGTAGGGTATCCCATGTTTTAAGGAGAAAATTAAGGAAAAGAAGAAATGAATGAGTATAAATAGAGAAGGAAGGTTGAAAAATTGGAGTTGAAGGTGAGAGAGATTGAAGGATTGGAGAATTGGAGCACTCTTGGTAGAAGATTTTTTTATGAATTGGTGAGAACATTTTTAAAGAAGGAAATCCTACACATCAAAAGAGTTTTATTCTCTTCTTCCATTTATTTTAAATTCTATATTTATGTTCATTTGTTTTGTTATGGATTACATCATTTGTAATATGAACTAAACTCTATAACTAGGGTGTTTTGATGTAGTCTAATTATGATAAGTTGATTTTTATGGATTGATTTTCTTTATTTATGCAAGTGTTTATTATTATGCTTAATGCTATCAAGTACTTGGCTAATATTTGATTGATATGTTGATATAGATTTAGACCGGAAGGAAAAATCTATAACTTGATCTAGATAATAAATACCACAAGCATATAATTGGAACGAAAGTAAAAATTTGACTTGTGTCGTTAATTATCATTGCATGAATAATTAAATTTGGATTATCAACCATTTAAATTAAATTGAATTAATTAGGTGAAATTGAAATACCCTAGTGCTCTCCAAAATCTTGAAACTCTCCATATTTACTTTATGTGTTATTATTTTCTTTTCTTAAATTAATTCCCCTTAATCAATTGTTTAAATAACATTTGGGTTAATATAATTTTGGTAATTATCACCTGATCCTCGTGGGATTGATATTCTACTCACTACTTTATTACTTGTGCGATCTGTACACTTGCAAAAAATTGTCATCACCGATCCTCCTTGGGTTTTTTTTCCTTCTTGGTCCAATACTCATTTCCTTACTAGAAGCTGCACCTTCCTTGTGCGTTGTGGCTGTTCGTCAATGGTGTTTGCGACTCCTATTTAGTCTGAGTTGTTGTTTTCTTTCAGGTAAATGTTCTTAGCCATTGTTGAACCCATATCTTCGTGATTACTCTTTGTTCCTTGGTGGATCCTACTATGTGTGGCTTGGGTGAGGGGTGTCGATCGACCGAGAGACTTGGGGGGTTTATGGGCTTTGATTCTTGGGTGGGCTTGGGCTTCTTTGTGGCTTAGTGTCCCTATTCTTGGTTATTTCCTAAGTGGTGATTGGACGATCCCAAATCTGAGCCTTGATACAGTCTTAGTGACTTCCATTGTTGCCATAATAGGGAGTTTTACTTCATGTTCATCTTCTTGTTGCTGTTATCGGTACTTTGTTTATTGTTTTCAGTTTTCTAGTTCAATCGTTATAGTGCACTAATCTTGATTTGCAGCGCTTTCACCCCAACAATTGGTATCAGAGCCTTGTTAGGCTCCTGGGTAGTGCCTTGTTTTGAACCAAATCTAAAAAGCCCCATCATTTTCTGATCTGATTTCATGGTAAGTGGTTTCCATATCAGATTTGATTTTGGTTCGATTACTCTTTGCAGGTTGTGAGTTGGGTTGAAAGGACCCCAGATTTGGATCCAGCAAGTCTCAGGTCATCTTCCTGAGCAGCACGTGGCTGCTCACTCGCTTGCCGACTAGCGGCGCGTGGACTTGCAGGCGACGACGCATGAGGCAGCGCGTGGAGGCCGGGTTGCCCTTCTTCTATTTCAGATCTGATCCTGCATCATTCACAGATGTCAATCTTGAGATCTGTATTGGTAACCTCTGTGGTTTAAATTATGTGATTTATCATTTCCAGCAACTAGCAGGTCATCGTGTGGGGGTGGCCATTAGGTTTAGGGGTTACCCTGTGGTGGTAATCGTTGCTTGTTTCCAGAATTAGGATTATCTATGATTTACTTGTGATTATTTAATTGCTCGGTGCCTTTAATTATTGCTAAGTAAATCTGTGATATCTTTGTGATATCAGTGAAATCTGCATTTACTTGTGGCTGTTTTGATTGCCTAATGCTTCATTATTCTGCTTATTAAATTCTCTCAAATCTGATCCTTTGTGGGTTCCAGTGTTTGTTTTTTTTTTACTGTTGTCTAAACTGCTTAGTGCCTTTTAGATATTGCTGAGTAAACCTGTGTTATTTTGGTTCTATTTTTTTGTTGGAATTGATTCTGAGTGAATCTATTGCCTAGGTTTTAAATTGAAACTCTGTGTTTCTATAAGTCCACTTAGGTAGCATCATATCTATGTTTATTTTGTTGCTGCCATATTGAGAAATATTTTTTAGATTTATTTGTGGCTATTTTTTGCTTAGTACTTAAAAATCTGTGCCTGGTAAAACCGTGTTAGGAATCTGTCCTAGTTGATTTGTGCACACCCATTATGAAACCCTAGTTTTCTGTGATCCTAGGTTGGAATTTTTTTGTGTGTTGAGCATATTCTTTGTGAACATGGCTACACATTTTGTAATGGGAGTTTTCAATGGGAAGGGTGATTTTTCTATTTGGCAACAGAAAATGAAAGGGATTTTAGTTCAACAAAAAGTATCAAAAGCCATAGATGACAAATATCCTGAAAACACAACTGTTGAACGAAAATCAGAAATAGATGAACTTGCCTATACTTCTATAATCTTGCATCTCTCTGATTCAGTGTTAAGGAAAGTAGGAAAACTTCACACAACTAAAGAACTTTGGAAAAAATTGGAGAAGTTATATGTTAAGAAATCTACCCCTAATAAGTTTTATTTGCTTGAAAGTTTCTTTAATTTTAAGATTGACCCCTTTTGGGACCTAGATAACAACTTAGATGTCTTTAACAAGTTGGTTCAAGATATCATAAATTGTGGTGAAACAGTGTCGGAGGAAGACAAAGCAATTATTTTGTTAAATGCCATTTGTGATACTTGTAAAGAAGTTAAAAATGCCATTAAGTATGGTAGGGATACGTTAACAACTGCAATTGTCATAGGTTCTCTTAGGAGTAAGGAATTGGAATTATGGAGTGAGAGAAAATATGGTGAGGATCACATGATGAGGGGTATAACTGAATTTAAGAATCAAGAGGAAGGTAGTAAGAAAGGGAAAGGTAGGTCAAAATCCAGGACTTGAGGGAAGGGTAAGAAGTGTTACAGTTGTGAGAAAACCGAACACTTCATTGAGGATTGTTATGTCGAGAAGGGCAAACAAAAAGAAAAGGATAAAGATCATGAATAGACAAATGTGGTTACGTCTTATGATCCAAGTGAGATATATTAGTGGTAGGATGAATGAGATCTTAGCCTAAGTGGTAGGATAAAGTAGATCCTAACCTAAGTGGTAGGATGAGTGAGAAATTCTAGCCTAAGTGGGATGATTAGAAAGATCCTTAGCCTAAATGGGAGGATGAGTCAATGAATAAGGGTTGTGTGTTCGTCATTTTGTTTTAAGGAAGGGTTGAGTATCCTTATTCCCACCACCTTGAAAGAGGTGGAGAGTCATATCCTAGCCTAAGTGGGAGGATGACAGAAATTTTACCCTAAGTGGGATGGAGAGAAAGCTAGCTGATATTTGTGCATTTGTTGCAACTTTTTGCATTTGTTTCATGTTAATGTTTTTGTTGCATAATTAGGCATTTGTTGCTAATTTATGCATGTGTTGCTTAAATTGTGCTTTTGTTGCCAGTATATGCATATGTTGCTAGTTTATGCATTTGTTGCATGTGCTTATTGCTTGTTGCTTGTGTGTGCTGGCCTCATTAGGAATCAAGGTGGAGATTGTTGGTTTTGTATTTCCTAATGAAGCCTAAGGCGATGACAATGGTTCAGGTTAGCGTCATAGGCTTTGGCCCAGGATTGAAGCGACAGTTCAACACCCTTATTGGTAGCCCAAAATTAGAAGTTGGGCCATAAGCCCTTAACCCTCTTTTTGGAGGAGAAATGGGCCTTGGCCCATTTGCTCGAGGGAGGGAGGAAGCCCATGAAACCCAAGCCCATTAGCCCATTTCTTTTGTGCCCTAGGCCCTCAATATAAAAGGGATGATTCTTTCCCTCTTTGTGCCCTATGTGTGCGGTGGCCCATTCTCTTCCTTGGGCGCCCTTTGCTGTGGTCGATTACTCCTTCCTTGTATGGCCGATCCTTCTCGGGTTTTTTTTCCTTCTTGGTCCGATGCTCCTTTCCTTACAAGATGCCATACCTTGGGTTTGAGGGACTTGGGGGCTTTGAGGGCTTTGGTTCTTGGGTGGGTTTGGGCTCCTTTGTGGCTTGGTGTCCCTATTCTTGTTTGTTGCCTAAGTGGTGATTGGAGGAGGCTAGATTTGAGCCTTGATACAGTCTTAGTGACCGCCATTGTTGTCGAAGCATGGAGTTTTACTTTGTGTTCATCTTCTTGTTGCTGTTATCGGTACTTTCTGTATTGTTTTTAGTTTTCTGGTTCAATCGTTATTGTGCACTAACCTTGATTTGCAGCGCTTTCGCCCCAACAATAGTGTTACGAAATTGGATTGATTACAAACTACAATTAAATCAATCAACTACACATGAACACATAATTTAATGTGAAAAACTCAAATCGAGAAAAACCACGGGTAGAAAGAACAAAATATCACTAACTAAATATTGGTAATACAAAAGTGATATTAGCACACACATTTTGTGTCTAATTTCATGTGACTTGGGCACCTATTTATAGACCTAAAATCATCTATAGATGAACATAGAAAATTATATCCTAATTAGAAGATGACGCATGAGGATATTTCTCTAAATGAGATAAATTTTAGATAAAATCGAATTTGACAACATCATAATCACGGTCAAATTCAAAGTCATAGTCACGGTTAAATTAGGAGACCCAATCACAAATAAATAAGAATTTTGGGTCATAATTATCACAAATCTCCACTTTAACTCTAAATCTGCAAACAAAATTATCTAGAATTTTTTCTTTCAACAAAATCATAGAGAATCAATCTCCTTGACGAATACTAACCAAATCCACGCAATGCTCGAACTTTACAATAGGAAGGAACTTGGTCAACATATCTGCAGGATTGTTATAAGTGTTGATCTTTGCAATAGGCAGGAACTTGGTCAACATATCTACAAGATTGTCATAAGTGCTGATTTTTCTTATCTTCGGGTAGTTTCGTCAACTTTCAAGTACCGTTTTTGTGTAAGGATTCCATTTCTTCATGCATTGTGGTAATCCATCTCCCAAATTCAAGACAACTAACTGCTTTAAAATAAGTGGAAGGCTCTTCACTGTAGTTAATATCTTTAGCCAAATTCAAAACATATGTAACGAGATCAGGTTCGGCATATCTTTGAGGTGTTGAGCCAAATTGCTCCAATCAACCTATTGTGTGTTTTGATGATTAACAAAATATAATTTTAGTAAAATCATTTTTGATATATTTAAAACCTCTAATGTATTTTTGATATGTCTTAAGTATTATATTATTTTGTGTATCAGAATGAACCAAGTAATGTTATTTTTTCTAAGTCTGGAATATTAGCACGCTATAAGGGAACATATTAGAAAATGTTCAATAGTGTTTTCATATCTAATATTCAATAGTGTTAAAATGATTTTTAACGATTTTTTTAAGAAATAGAAGGTATCTATTTTGGGGGTAGTAAAATCGCTAAATTCTGATTTTGTATTAAAACTCAAAATCTACTTTCTTATCTATTTGGATTTTGATTTTTTAGATATTTTTATTGAATCCAAATGGGGGGTACTTTGTTATTTACATTTATGTATTAAAGTAAATGACATTTACTTAAACTAAAGAAATGGAAATAACTTGTAGTGTATTCATGCTATATGGATTATGCCTTCAAACAATTGCTATATGTTTAAAATCCATTTTCTATAAAATCTGGCCTAAAAGTCAACTCCCCTTCAGCTGGAGTTGACTCTTGCAAAGTGAGAGGCGACCCAGTCGAGAGCAGTTGATGCAGAGTCGACCTAGTAGCATGGTGTTTTTCGAAGAGTCAACTCTAGCATTAGAGAAGTCGACTCTTGTATAAATAGAGTTGACTCCTACTTTAAATAGGAGTCGACTCCTGTTTTAGAGAAGTCGACTCTCGGCTCCAACGATCGAATTTTTCCTAGCCGTTACATATCCGTTCGAAGCTCTACTATAAATATCAAGGTGGGATTTTTGGAGAAGGCTAATGCACAATTAAGATATATCATCCTAAAGCACTTTCAAGCTCTCAAGCATTCATTTCAAATCAATCCAAGGCTCAAGCTTAAAGATACGTCCATTGGAGCCCAAGGCAAAGGAGAAGAAGATATTCTCTCCAAGTTGGTAAAAATTGTATCATTGTATTTGTATATTTGCCTTGTATATTGTTCTTATATTGGTATCCATTTTAGTCCAAGTGTGTTGGACATAGGATTGATTATTTGTATTTATTATGGATTGTGAGTGGCCTCCTAGAGCCCAAGTAATCTAGGTGTGTTTTGTTGTATTAGTTTCCGGGGTGAGGTAAGGGGAAAACCTCGGTGTTGTGTAAAAGTTCCCTAGGTGAGCTTGTTGAAAACCTAGGTGTGGTTTTAGTGGAACCTCAAGTGTCGGGTTGACCTTGAGAGAGTGGAGTAGGTGTTGGAGACACCGAACCACTATATTTCTTGTGTCGATTATTGTGGTTGTTTGTGTATTTATATTGCTATCATTTTCAAACAATATATATATTTATAACAAGGGTATTTTGTTTATAAGAAAATCTCAAGAGTTTTAAAAGGGAAGAATTTAATTTAATTAATTTTAATCACTCAATTTACCCCCCTCTTGAGTGGCCATTGTGTGTGTCAAGGGACTAACATGAGGAGGTTTGATAATTCTTTTGGGTCTATCCTTAGCAATATAATAATTTGATGGATTGACACTTGCTTCTAGACTTGACTTGGGACTTGACTTAATCTGAGATGACGATGACGACTCAAATGTCTGACTCTTGTCGATTTCAATCTCCACTTAAATATCATAACTCTGATTACCTATAGGGTTAGTTTCTTTTGTAGATGAATTATGAAGCATAACAATTTCATCAAAAATAATATCTCTGTGAATCATAACTTTAGACGCTTATGGATTCCATAACTTATAACCCTTAACACCAAGCTTATAACCAAGGAAAAGACATTGTTTAGACCTTGTTATATGTATTTCCCGCATCACTTCTTATGGGCTAGACCCAGTCCAATACGTCGGCCCAACCACCTAAAGCCCAAGAGGTCCAAGTAAGCTCGACATTTTCGAGCTCATACGTCGTTGAAATCTGAGCTCTGATTGCAAGCGAGCTCCAAGCAAGCTCTAAGAAGGCTTCTAGTAAGCTTCCAACGATACTCCTAGTTTGTTAGCCTAACTATTCAGCTCGTTGACTCAAAATCCTTCAGATCAAATAGGCAACAAAGTTGCTGGATAGCCAAAGGCAGAGACCCACTTACTTTATTTGAGGCGAACTATATCCCTCGTAATGAGAATCCCACTCTCGATTTTACGCAGATGATAAGGACTGTTTGTCCCCCATTATATCATCTTTTTACTTTTATATCATATGTGAATTGTAAATGCCCCTCATTATAAATAAGGGTCAGAAATATCATTAAAAAGAGAACAAGAATAATGATATACTATTACTCTGAAAAGAATAACCAAGTTACAACCATGGAGTAGGCATCATTCTGACTAAACCACGTGAAAATTCTTTGTGTTCTTCCTATTTTGTTCTTCCTCCTTGTATCTTGGACTTACTCACTCACAGCAGCCTTAACGAATCACAGTAGGCTAAAAGTGAACGTCGACATTTCGGCGCTAGAGGAAGAGGCCACTTTGATCAATAGCCATGGCAAGAGGAAGGAATACTCTAAGTTTCGACGCGACGGTCAACCCACCAGAAAATCACCGCTATCAACCGCAAGATTTTCCACCAAATGGAAGGCCCAATGTTCCAGCAGCGGATGTCCCTTTACCACCACCGACCGAAAACACCGCCGGTATGCCCCCATGGGTTACTATCCAACCCACTATTCAAACTGCCAGGATAGGGGCGATCTAAGATTGGCAACAATGTCAGGAGGCATTAGAAAACATCGTAATGCAGCTCTCTGACGTGGTCAGAGTCCTGGCCGAAGTCAAGCGTGGGTTGTCCATGATCTACCAGCTTCGCCTCGGAAGATTCGCCAATCGTGCAAAGAGATACCTTTACTGGCAGAGGAGGATATCAGAGATAATTATCCATTTCCAAATCACCATTCTCCGGAGCAGGAAAGAAATAGGCGATCACAGGCCCAACCATCTGCGAACTAGGACTCAACCGTAAAGGAGTTGTATCAAAGAGTCCGACAGTTGGAGGCACAACAAGGGGTCTGCGGCCAGAATAATGGTCATGGGGACAAGACGCCATTCACAAGAGAAGTTGAACTTTAACCTCTGCCCTAAAGATTCAAAGTCCCGAGCATGCTGCAGTACAACGGGGACAGCGATCCCTATAACTACTTAGATGTATACAATGTTCAAATGGATTTTCAAACGACTAGCTCGCTAGTCAAATGTCGCGTTTTCCCAGTGACCTTGGGTGATATTCCTTGAGCTTGGTTTAGGAGCCTTCCGCCTCGCAGCATCGACAGATGGGAGGAATACCAACAGAGATTTCTCAGTCAATATAGGGCACTGAGAAGGAAGCTCACCCATTTTATGTCACGTCGCCACAGTGTTTCAGAGAGCAAATGAGTCCTTGAAGGACTATATCTCCAGGTTTAGACACGAGGCGAGCAATGTCGAGGATCCCTCCGATGAAAGCGTCCTGATTGCGATCTCCGTGGGCCTCTGCAAAGATAGGAAGCTCTATGAGAGCATTTATAGGACCCCAGTTAAAGACCTGGGGGAATTCTACGAACGAGCTACTAAGGAGGTCCGATGGGAAGAGGCCTTTGGCTCGAAAAAGCCCACCGGATAAAAGGAAGAGGCTGGGGGCTCCAACCAGAATAAAAAAAGAAATAACGAAGATACAGGAAGAGGAGCTCGGGGAGAACGCTCGAACAATGAGGTATCCAAGAGAGCTCACAAGGCAGAGAGGGAAGTACGACCTACACGGTCTCAGCATTTTGACAGCTACTGTATCCTGTCTGATCCCCAAGAGAGGATCTTCGCCATGGAGAGAAATAAAGAAGAGTTCGGGAAATCCAACCCGCTAAGAACTCCCAACAAATTCAGAAATAAAGAAAAATTCTGTGCTTACCATAACAAGGAGGCCCATAACACCTCTGAATACTGGGCCCTGAGGGACGCCATTGAGGACTTGATCAAAAGAGGTCGATTGAGGGATTATGTGGTACAACCAACCAATCGGTCGACCCAATAACCGGCACAACAACCACCTCCCTCCGATGATGAACGCTAGTCGGTAGTGCGAACAATCTACACAATTCATGGCGGGCCTTATCTCGTCGGAACTTCCACCAAATCCCACGACAGATATGTGCGTGAAGCCAACCACGTCTTATTGGCATGGTCAAAAGAGCAATTTGCCTCCTCCAAGCGAGCTAAGGGAAATGCACTCACAAAAAATATCATTTTCTCAAAAGAAGAGGTCGGGAATGTCCACTGGCCACATAATGACGCACTCGTTATACGGGCCCAGATTGACAATTCTGAGGTGTAGAGGATAACGACGGACATAGACAACTCGGTAAATGTAATGTACATAGCATGTTTTTATCAAATGGGGTTGGGGCCGGAGCAGTTGAGCTCGTCCTCGAAACCACTCTATGGGTTCACAGGTGATGGAGTGGTCCCTATCGAGCGGATTAGTCTTTCCTTTATTGTTGGAGATGCAGATCACTAGGCCACCACATTGACGGAATTCCTAATTGTAGACTTCCATTCAGCGTACAATGTCGTGCTCGGGAGGTCGGTAATGAATGACCTGGATCTGGTCACCTTGACCTGGTCGCTGACAGTCAAGTTCCCAACCCCCAACGAAGTAGGATGCGTATGAAGTGAGCAACACTTCGCAAGGCGTTGCTATGAAGATGCCCTAAAAATGAGAGCCAAGGGGAAGAAAGTAAATGTCATTGCAAGAAACAATCCACGACCAATTGACCACAAAAATGTTAGCCACGATCTGGATCCCCGCGAGGTGGACTTAACAGGGTCACCGGTCTTGTGGAAGAGCTCGAAGATATTCCAGTCAGCAAGGCAGATGAAGAAAGATGTCTTAGACTGGGAAAGAATTTAGCCCCCGAGGTAAAGTCCCAACTTACCAATTTTCTTAAAGCTAACCTCGATGTATTTGCATGGAACCATGAGGATATGGTAGGGATAGTCCTGGAGGTTATGTCGCACAGGCTAAATGTAGACCCTGGCTACAAGTCAGTACGCTAGAAGAGGAGGCCGATGACTCCTGAGCGTTACGCCACTCTTAAAGAAGAAGTAGACAAGCTCTTGACAAACGAGTTCATTAGAGAAGCCCACTACCCAGTTTAGGTAGCTAATCCGGTCTTTGTGAAGAAGAAAAATGGAAAGTGGAGGACCTGTGTCGACTTCACCGACCTAAATAAGGCTTGGCCTAAGGACAATTTCCCTCTCCCAAGAATCGATCAGCTCGTGGATGCAACAGTTGGTCACCAGCTCCTTAGCTTCATGGATGCTTATTCAGGCTATAACCAGATCCCCATGAACCCCAACGACGAGGAGCATACCTAGTTCATAACCAACCGGGGGCTTTATTGTTATAAGGTCATGCCCTTTGGATTAAAGAATGCTGGCATGACCTACCAAAGGCTGGTTAATACGATATTCGAAGCACTGATCGGCAAAACCATGGAAGTCTATGTTGACGACATGCTGGTAAAATCAGAACGGGTAGCCGACCATGTTTCCGATTTGGAAGAGATATTTAAGGTCCTCAAGAGCTATCAGATGAAACTTAATCCACTCAAGTGTGCCTTTGGGGTAGCCTATAGAAAGTTTCTGGGATTCATGGTAAACAACAGAGGCATTGAGGCCAATTTGGAGAAGATAAGGGTCTTGCTCGATATGAGGTCGCCCATAAGGAAAAAAGAGGTGCAAAGCCTCAACGGCCAGATTGCGGCCCTAAGCTGGTTCATTTCTAAGGCAACTAACAAATGTGCCCCATTTTTGGAGCTGTTAAAAAGTGCGTAAGACTTCTAGTGGACAGAAGAATGCGAATCCGCATTCCAGCAGTTGAAAGAGTATATGGGACGAGCTCCACTGCTTGCCAAGCTCAAAGGTGGAGAAAAGTTGATCCTGTACTTGGAAGTGTCCCAACATGCTCTCAATGCGGCCCTCGTTCGAGAGGAAGAAGGGGTGCAGCACCCCGTGTATTATGTCTCTAAGAGCCTGGTTGATGCGGAGACAAGGTACACACCAATGAAAAAATTGGCCTACTGTCTGGTAACGGCGTCAAGGAAGCTGCGACCTTATTTTCAAGCTCACTAGATTGAAGTCCTGACTAAGTACCTATTAAGGCAAATCTTGCAAAATCTAGACACCTCAGGTCGCTTACTAAAGTGGTCTATCGAGCTCGCTTAGTTCGATATAAAATACAAACTGAGGAGGACGATAAAAGGACAAGCATTGGTAGATTTCATTGTTGAGTTCTCTGGACCAGTTGATAAAGAGGTAGAGAACTTGGAAGGGTCATCTTAGGAGTTATACGTGAACGGATCATCAAGCGAGCAAGCAGCTGGGGCTGGGGTTATGTTGATATGCCCTAAAGGTCACAGAATCCTCTGTACCTTCAGGTTCAGGTTTCCAGCCACCGAATGAAGTTGAGTACGAGGCCTTGTTGGCTGAACTCCGCCTGACAAAGGAGGTATGAGCTAAGGCCCTAGTAATTTTCAGCGACTCTCAGCTGGTTGTCAATCAAATTAGGGGATAATATCAAGCCAGAGACACGAAAATAGTGGTATACTTACAGAAGGTACGCGAACTCTTAGCTACTTTCAAAAAAAATGAAATACGCTAGATTCCCCATTCCCAAAACTCTCACGCTAATGCTGCCCGCCTAGCAACTGCCCGGGACAAGGAATTATTGGGGGCCATACTAGTGGAATTCTTAGCTGCCCTGAGCACAGAACAACGAGCTGAAATACTGGCGATCGAGGCACCCCAAACCTCGTGGATGAACCCTATACTAGACTATCTACAAAACGGGAAAATGCCGGAAGATAAATCAGAGGCACTTCGGTTGTGAGCTCGAGCAGGTCGGTATTGTGTGTATAATGATAGACTGTACATGAGGGGGTTCTCAGCCCCACTTTTGAGGTGTGTTGATGGCATTAACTGTCAGACTGTGCTGGAAGAAGTCCACGCAAGCCATTGCGGTAATTATGTCAGGGCACTTTCACTGGCACAGAAGGCACTTCGGCAAGGGTTTTATTGGCCCACCATAAAGCAAGATGCCATAGAGCTAGTCAAGAAATGTGTCAGATGCCAGAGATTTGCTAAAATTCCACGAGCTCCACCAGCTTACCTACAGTAGATGAGAAGTCCATGACCTTTTCTATTTGGGGTATGGATCTGATCGAGCCGTTTCCAACAGTCCGCGGAGGGTGTAAGTATACCATAGTGGCAGTCAACTACTTCATTAAATGGGCAGAAGCCAAAGAGTTCGCACAGATCACCAGCTCGAAGGTACAAATATTTACATGGATAATATCGTTTGCAGGTTCGGAGTTTCACAACAAATAATAACGGACAATGGAACCCAATTTGCCAGCGAACAATTCATCTAATTTTGCGAATCGATGGGGATTCGGAAAAGTTTCACCACCGTGGACCACCCCCAAGCCAATGGATAGGTCGAGGCTGTCAACAAGATAATCAAGCAGATCCTAAAAACAAAACTTGAAGCTAGAAAGAGGGCTTGGGCAGATCAATTGCAAACAGTGCTTTAGGCTTATCGAACAACAGCTTGAAGCAGCACAGGAGAGACCCCATTCTTGATGGTGTATGGGTCCGAGGCCATGATCCCAGTAGAGAACGAGGTGACCAGCCACTAGAGGGCCACCTTCAATTCAAATGACAATGACAAACTACAAGCGACAAACCTTGACCTACTCGAGGAAGCAAGAGATATGACTCGTATAAGGATTTCCGTCTATCAACAAAGAGTGGCACGATACTACAACCGAAAGGTCCGAATCCGACGCTACAACGTTAGAGATCTAGTATTGCGCCTAGTACTCCCAGGAGCTCGTACGACGAGTGACGGCACACTAGGCCCAAACTGGGAAGGTCCTTTTATCATCAAAGAGAATTTGGGCAACGGAGCATATCATCTGGCAAATATGGACGGAGCTTTCCTCCCGCGAGCTTGGAATACGAAGCACCTCCATCATTACTTCCAATGAATGTAATTGTTCTAACCTATGCTCCGAATTCCTATCATAATTCGCATAATTTTGATTGAAAATTATGAATCTCTATGCATCATACTTTATTGGATTAAATGTCACAAAAATGAGGGGTCAAGAGGCTATGGTTTGCTAGATGGGGCCTATTCAACTTAGCCACCATGCTATGGTTTGCGTCCTGACTGAGCATTCATCTTGGTACCCCCTGTGGGGGTCGTGGTTTGCGAGCTGAGATCAATTCCTCTTGACTTAACATCATGGTTTGGGATCTACTAGGCAACCATTTCCATTAAATAAATTCAAGTCAAAAAGTTCACTAGATGGGGTCCTTTCATCTTGACGCAAGTCATGGTCTGCGACCTACTTGAGTGTTCCCTCTCGACTAAATTATTTTTATTGATGTTAGATTGAATATCTTTAAAAGTTGCGAGCTGAGACTCATTCCTCTTGACGTAATGTCGAGGTTTTAGCACCTACTGAGCAACCACTTCCGTTATTTAAGCTAAAGGGTTTATTAGCTGGAGTCCTTTCATCTTGACTCAAGTCATGATCTGCGACATTCCTGGGTATTCCCTCTTAGCTTATTAAACTTGTAATAAGCCATGATATGTTAACTAGGATCAGCCTATGATCCGCCTGGACATATAGCCTAACAATGCAAGTCAGTCAAATGCAAGTCATGATATGTCAGCTGAGGTCGTAGGACGATCTACCTGGATGTACATCTCGGCAAGTTTTTCAGTATGATCTTGTTAAAGACATGTTGTCTAAAGATTGTCTTAATTTGCCTAAAGTATGGAAGATCACACCTTACTAGACACGCATTGATTTTTATTACGTCTATTATTGATGACCTATTTTAAGCTCGCTAATCTGCGAACTGGGAATCCTTTGGATCCATCTAGACTTATCATTTTCAAGTAATGTTCTTGAAGACTTTTTTATACTCTTGAGCTTATCACAATATACAGAAGCTTCCAAGAGCTCGTTTTAAGTTATATCTTGAAGATTGGTTCAAATGTTATCTCTTCGAGTTTCATTTAAACTTCAAGTTTGATGGGCTTGAGTTCGTTGAAAAAGTTGAAGCGAAAGGCATGTGTTCAAAAAATGCTGAATTTCATTAAAAAAGTGTTTGTGTTACAAAGAAAAAGATGATCAGAGAAAACAAAAAAAGCCTAGCTAGGAGGGGTGGTAGCTTCAGCAGGCTTGACCTCGACAACTTTTGCAAGCTGAATCTCAACAGCTCCGGATGGCTCGACCTTGTCGTGAGTAGCTAGAGGGACGACCTCTAATGAATGAAGCAGGGTGGCAGATTTGGCGTACTCAGCAGGTTCGATCGTGTATCGTTTCACCTCCTCGACAGCTTGTACCCAAAAAAAGGGAAAATCCATCTCAAGATGGTTCAGCCATAAGGTGTAAAGGAATGTCGAGCAGGTATCGGACTTGGTTTGCTTACATGCTAGGTCTATCTGAGCTTCCACTTCTGCCTTGATATCATCAATGGCCCTATTCGCGAGCTGCTTACACTAGTTAGCTCGATCGTCGGCCTGCTTCCGGTCATCCTTAGCTGTCTATAGCTCTGCCTCGACCAATTTCAGCCTATCTTAGGCCCTCCGCAGTTCTTCCTAAGCCTTATTTAGCTCACCGGTGAGCCTAGAGTTGGCAAACTCCCACATATTCTTCGATCGAAGAAGCTCCTTGTCGAGATCTTTATTTCTCTAGATCGCCTCCCTCAGATGCATCTCGAAACCATCGTCCTCCTTCTGGGTAACGAGGACCTCAGCTTGTTGAGTCTTTTCTCCTCCTCGAGCTTCTTTATTTCATCCTCAAAGGCAATCCTTGCTGCTTGGAGCCGCCCTTCAAAATCCTACTGCAACATTTTAGCTTTCATGGCAGCAAGGGAGATCTGCAGGAAAGAAAGGTATAGCTCAAGCAAAATTAAGAAGAAAAGAAATAAGGATGAAGCTTACCAGAAAGCTATGACGAGCTATATGGTCATATAGCGCCATCCCTTCACCTTGTCCCTATCCAGGGACCTAGCAGTCGTGCCTATGATTTCAGGCATCCCATCCATGAGAGTGTGAAAATAGACTGATCCAGGCATTAGCTCTTGGATGGACTCTTGGTTGGCCGTTTCCTCGGGGACTCTGGCCCTTTTTCCTCTACCACTCTCCCGCTACTGGTTGTATCCTCTTTTTGTCGCCGCAGCGGGAGTGTTGGAAGTCTCCCTTGTGACCTCTTTCCCGCGAGCATCACTTGGACCCTGGTCGCGGGGAACAAGAGCTCGTTGTTTTTGCTATTGTTGTTATTGTTGTTGTTGTTGTTGTTGTGGGTGTTGTTGTTGTTAAAGACGCGACCGTGGCTACTCCGACCTCCCCCCCCCCCAGCGAGCTTGAGCACGGAGTCACGGAGGCAACAACACTTGATCTCACCCTGGACCTCTTCAACGTGATAAGGTTAAGATCTACCATATCTTCGGCTTGACTTTCTTCCCCCTATTGCTGCTTGACTCAAGAACTTGGAAGGTGGACGGAAGGGCTTTTGCCCCGAGAACCCCGACTGGGTTTCCCTTCATAATCTCGGCATCGAGAAGGGGCGTGAGCTCGTGTTCTTTGAGTAGCTCGTCTGTAAACTCGAGATCCTCTGAACTTGACCTTGCAGCGACAAGCTTGTCAAGGATGTCGATCTCATCGGCTGGCAAAATTGGCCTCTCTTTTCCAAAATCTACATCACAGGATAAGGACGTCAAGGCACATATATGAAAATTAAAAGAGCCCTGTGCGAGCTAATATGCTCTTACCTGGGGTCAATGCGAAGCTGAGGCTTTTGAGTGATTAAAGCGAAGGGTAAGAAACAAAGAACCAACTGGACTTATAGTCGCCCATGTTGGATTTCCCCTTCGCTCTGCCCTGTGGAAGGATGACCTTGTATTGAGAAGGACGAGCTTCCAAATAGTACAGCCCGTCCTTGGCATTTTTAAAAGAAAAAAGAAACTTTACTAATTTTGGCGATGGGGGAGGAAGTTTGTTCCTAAGAAATAAGATGGTTAGGGAAGTGAGTTGGGTATACGAATTTGGTGTCAATTGAAAAGGTGCGAGCTTGATCTTGTTCAAGAGGTCAAGAAGGTATGGAGCTACAGGGAACCTAAACCCAGACTCGAGATGTTGGGGGCTAATGGCTATGAAGGCAGGTGGTGGATAGGCTACATGAGAGCTCGAGGCAGGGATATACACTTAGCAGTTCATCGGGAAATGAAACTCCCGAGTACAAGTCCCCACCTCAGGGAACTTAGCCTTGGAGGAAAATCTTTTAAAGACCTCTCGCCCCTGGCTCCCTTCAGCGACCTCCATAGCTCGTGAGGTCGCTCCCTCAGTGTTTTATATCTCCATTACGAGGCAATCCTCAGAATTCGAAGTATCATCCTCTCCTATGATATATTTGCGACGCTTTTGACTTGAATTCCCTTGGGGTGAATCGGACATCTACAAAGAAAAGAAAAGATAGTCAGGTCGCAAGTCTCAAACCAGACCCCAAAGAACTGAAAAAGCCCTAAAAATGCCCCCTATTTCATAGGTCATGCACTTTGCAATAGGGTGTCGCTTGAGGCGAAGGGGTTGCAACTACGAGCCCGGTATTCCATGGAAAACTAATCCTAAGGTCATTAAGCTTGAAAGCTCGGTGAACACCTAACCAACCGATTTGAATTGGTTCCCTCAGAAGACGGAGGAAACATCGACAGAGTCGAAAAAAGCCAATAAACCATCGACAGCTAACCGACGATGGACGGCCTTACAAAAGAAAGAAGAAGAGGTCACAGAAAACTTACCCAATCATTGAGCCTCTCGCCGGTATGAGAACTTGAAACAAGCCCCAAGAGAGATGGCCGGTGCCTGAACGATCGCGAACAGAAGATCCTGGTAGCAATGGAAGTCTCGGGAGTAGAAAGGAAAAAGCAAGAGAATTCGAAATAGTGTGAAGAGGGAAATAGTAAGGGTTTCCCTACCTTTTATACCTTTAGCTCAATCGATCTCAACCGTCGAATCAAAATGACTTATGGTATGCTCTACATCCATTGGTAGCACAATAGCTCATGGGTCCCACAGTCATAATCATGCACAGTAATGGGAGAACGTGCGCATTAAACACGCCACAGAAAAGACGTGTTGCATAAAACAACGAGATTTGAATCGATTAGGTAAAAGTCTGAAAGGTGGATTAACAGCTGGAATAGCTGGCACGCGTCAACTCCCAGTCCGAAAATAACACTGCAAGCTAGGGGGGCTTGTGTTATATGTATTTCTTGCACCACTTCTTATGGGCTAGACCCAGTTCAATAGGCCGACCCAACCACCTAAAGCCCAAGAGGCCCAAGTAAGCTTGACATTTTTGAGCTCATACGTCGCTGAAATCCGAGCTTTGATTGCGAAGCCAAGCAAGCTCCAAGAAGGCTTCTAGCGAGCTTTCAACGATACTCCTAGTTCGTTAGCCTAACTATTCAGCTCGTTAGCTCAAAATCCTTCAGATCGCATGGACAACAAAGCTACTGGACAGCTAGAGGTAGGGACTTACTTACTTTATCTGAGGCGAACCATATCCCTCGTAATGAGGATCTCACTCCTGATTTTATGCAAATGATAAAGACTGTTTGTCCCCTATTATATCATCTTTTTATTTTTATATCATATGCGAATTGTAAATGCCCCTAGTTATAAATAAGGGTCTTAAATATCATTAAAAAGAGAACAAGAATAATGATATACTATCACTCTAAAAAGAATAACCAAGGTATAGTTGTGGAGTAGGCATCGTTTTGGCCGAATCATGTGAAAATTCTTTATGTTCTTCTTATTTTGTTCTTCCTCCTTATATCTTGGACTTACTCACTGCGGCCTTAACAAATCACGGTCGGTTAAAATTGAACTTCGACATTTTGGCGCTAGAGGAAGGGGTCGTTTTGATCAATAGCCATGGCAAGAGGAAGGAACACACGAAGCTCCGATGCGGCGGCCAACCCACCAGAAAATTGCATGTACATTGCAGAAAGGGTATAATTTCCCTGAGGTAGTGCCTTGTAACAAGGAAATCATCTTGGCACATGTAGGGCTTGCGGTAGTGTGCCCTATTGCTACGAGTGTGCCTTGAGGCAAGGGAATAGTTTTGATATAAATATGTTTGTGGCAATGTGCCTTAGGCAGTGTATGTGTAATATGACAAGGGCATAATTTCAGTAATATCATGACTTGTGACAGTGCAATCTATCAGTAAAGTAAATCCCTCACCACCAAGGACCTTACAGCAGAGAAAGCCTTGTGGCCAAGGGTCTTACGATATGGGCTTCCACACGGCACATGCTTGCAGCATGGTAGTCCTTACAGCATAAGAAATCGTCACAACAAGCTACTTGTAGCCATATGATATCCTTACAGAAATATGATTCTTATGGGATAATAGGTCTTGTGGTAAAGGCCTCTTCTCAACAAGACCAAGACTTCCTTTTAGCAACTAACATGTGTCAACACCTAGCATCCTTGGGAATTGTGCCCAACAAATACCCAGCTACTGGACACAGAAAATGACTTCAACATTCGATAAAATCTAGACACACTGATTCCATTCTGACTATTTTTCATTGTCAATTATCTACATCCAATATTAACTTAAGCATCAGAGGGTTATCACGGGCGAAGACTCCTGTGAGCCTTCTAACCCTTTTGTGAGTATCAGTTGGGAAATGGAGGATTCTTGCGACAAGAACAATTTCTTTCGACATGAGGCTTATTCCTTACGATAACATTCCTTGTGGCAACATCATTTTTGTGGCATCATCCTTGTGGCAACATCCTTGCGACAACATCATTCTTGTGGCATCACCCTTGTGGCAACGTCCTTGCGACAATATTACTTGTGGCAATATCCTTGCGACAACATTCCTTGTGGCAGCACCCTTGCAACAACATCATTATGTGGGGCCATCTAATATGGAAGGAAGGAGGCAATCATCTCGGATTGGTCAACAAGGGGTAACTCAACATAGGGTCCAAATGGAGATGCCTCGGCCCAACAATCAAGTCTTGGGTCAAACAAAATCACAACATGAGCATGGTCGATGACTAGGGAAATAGCCCATGTACGAGGAAACTGCTAAAAGTATGATTAGTGGTGAATTTTGTAAAATTTTATTATAATTATACTCCTGTTTTGATCTTAAAAATTAGGTTTAATTAAACATTTTATAATTATATGCAAGTTTAAAGGAAAATGAAATTTAAAGAGGAATTAAGAGTATTAGAAATTTTAGAAAAAAAAAACATTTCTCTTTAATTTTTGATATAAGAAATTAAAAAGAAAAGAATTTATAATATATATAAATATATATAATATATCTCTATAATATATATTATAATACATATATAATACATATATAATACATATACATATATTCATATAAGTGTATGCGTGAAGCACATATAATATAAGCATACATACCATATATATATATAATAATTTAATACATGTTCTCTTAATGCACGTGAAGCAGTGGGCTTTGGAGACTTAAATAAAGTGCAAGGGAGGCTCAAATCCAGCCGCTTGTGTGAAGCAATTGGAGCCCAGCGCATGCCAGATTTTGAAGGCCCATTGACCTCATTAATTGGGATTTAAATCCCAGCCCCAGGCGGCCCAAAGGAGATCTGAAATTCCAGCGTCTCATGTTTTGAAAGCAAGCAGTGCGACTTTAGTAATTAACCTGAAATTGGAAGGCTTTTCCAGTGGCCTTCATGCGATCCCAGCCTTGTAAATTCCTTGAAATTGAAGGGCAATCTGGAGGTGTGCGTAATACCTATATGAAAAATCTTTTCGCAAGTCAAAGCTTTTGCCCTTCGCAATCACAAGTAAAAAAGAAAGTTATAATTACTCTTAACAACTATTTTTATTACTCTTCACAATCATGTATATTCCAAAATTATCCTCTTCCACATATTTCATAACTCGTGTACAGCTACAATCCACACATCGCCTTCTCTACTTATCGTTGCCTGCTGTGTATTTTTCGTCAGAGTTATCTCATCTCATCAAAATTTTTAAATAATAAATTTAGATTTTTGATTTTACAACAGGTTTAAATTCGAAGGTTTCAACGTGATGGTCGGAAAATTCATGGTTTCTGAATCTTATATCTTTATTTTTTTATATTTTATTTTTTATGCAAGTATTCGACAAGCCCAATTTTTAATTAAATAGTGCTGATTAACATATTTTTTTTATACTTAATTTTTTTATCTAAGTATTGTACTTGAATAATTTAATTTTAAAAAAAATAAATATATTTTTTAATACTTAATTTTTTTTATCTAATTATGAATTTCACGAGTTCGGGAAATCCATAGTTCCCTGAACTCACAGGTTCAGGGAACACATCTTTAATTTTTTTTATATTTTATATTTTATGCAACTATTGGCCAAACCTATTTTTTAATTAAATAGTGTTGATTAACATATTTTTTTATTAAATTTTTTTTATCTAAGTATGGGACTTGAATAATTTAATTTCTAAAAAAAATAAATGCATATTTTATTATAAATTTTATTTAATATATGGGAAAATTGATAGTGATGATTTTTTTTATATTTTATATTTTAATTTTTTTTATAGTGATGATTTTATATCTTTATTTTTTTATATTTTATTTTTTTATCCAATTATTCACAAATTAAAATAAAAAATATTGATAAACTTGGCAGTTCCCTAGGGTTCGGGGAATGTGGATTTCCCTAAACCCTAGGATTCAGGGAAACCCAACTTCCTTGAACCCTGAGGTTTTGGAAACATGGCTTTCTCTAAACCTGAGAATTCAAGAAAAACTTTCCCTAACCTTGGGATTCGGGAAATATGGATTTCCCCGAACCCTAGGATTTGGGGAAGCCCAACTTCCTCGAACCTTAGGGATCCGGAATCTTGGAGTTTCTCGAATTCAACATCCCGACCTCTTACAACATATACTAATACATACATACATATATTATTATAACTCTCAAAACTCGTTTACTTACTTATTCGTCGAATGATTTGTGGTGTTTTTTTAAGTAGTTGTTATCTTCTTTGTCAAACTTTGCCCGCATCGTCGTCAATATTTGACTGTAGTAATCTATGGTTAACTCTGACTGACTGAGAGAAAATAACTGAGTAATGGTGGACGTGAAACAATAGAAATGAGTGAGCTCTCTACTATGGTGAGGAGAAAATAGCTTTGCAATAGAGAGCATGAAATAATAAGAAATGAATTACATAGTTTGACCAGTAAGAAAAAAGTGTGATGGTAGATAATTGCGTAATATGGGTAGTTGAGCATTGAACAAAATGAAGGATAAAATTGAATTTTTATTCAAAACTATTTTAGGTATATTGAAAAGTGATTGCGAATAGCAAAAAGCATGAATAGAATTTCCCTACATATAAATACAAACATGCAGCGCACAGAACCCTAAGCCCCCATCCGCCATTGTTGAACCAGAATAAGGGGGAAGATTAGGGCCAGCGCTGGAATCGCATAGTGAGGGCGCTGGAAATGGATTTCTTGAAAGCTTCAATGAGCACACAACAAGGAGGTCTTTTAGTTTACGCGTAATCTGTTATTAATGGTTGTATTAAGATTATTGTTTCTGCTTTTATTTTTTGTTATCATTTACATATTGTTATTAATTTTTGTATTAGAGTTATATTAATGCTTTATATTCTGTATTTTTAATTTTAATATTTTAAATTCCAGCATTTAAATTTTGTCATTTAAATACTGTCACTTAATTTCTACAATTTTAATTTATGTCATTTAATTTTTGTTATTTAAATTCAGTAATTTATATTTTTGTCATTTAAATTCTGATAGTTAATTTTTAAATGAAGGCATGTGGTTAAGTAAGTCTTGGGCTAAGGTAAGGACAGTGTCCGATACCATGAATAACCCAAGCAAACCGAACTCCATTGCTTAGTTGAGGTTTCGAAATTAGATAAAGAATTTTTGTCAAAACATTTAGATTTGGATTGGGGTATATGGCTAACTCGGAGCTGTCATGCCAAGTATGTGAATTGCCCAAATTGGAAATACTGTCATACCATATCCAAGTCTAAGTGTAATATATTTGCATTTTGATTTATGGTGGTTCCTTAAGTTAGATCCTTGCATGTCATGCATGGAGGATGCTAAAAATAGAACTATCATCATCCCAAAATGTAATTAATAGCAAAATTCTGTAATCTAATTTCCACATCCGATGATTCTATAATTTTATGTTTGCTTGGGGAATGAATGGATCGGCATTGAAATTGTTTTGTCCCATGATGTTTTATTTTCGGTGTTAATCCACTATCTCAATTTTCCCCCATATCACCCTACACTACTTCACAAGTTATTTTCATGCACTGTCTTTATTTTTCATTTAATAATTGACTTCCCTATGGATTCGACCTGGACTTACCAATTTAAATTCTGTATTACATAAACTTCGTATACTGGCTAGTGTGACCCTTTTGTGAGTGTCTTTAGGATAGTTAATTTTTATGCAAGGGTAGGAGTCGAACAGAATTTTGGCGCTGTTGCTAGGGAAGTCATTAAGAAAATAAACCAATGTGAAAAAAAAAAAACATTGTTGTGTTGTTAATATATGAGACTAAGGTTAGGTAGGATTCTTGAGAATCCACTTGATTTCATCTATCATTGAATATCTATCTGCCTTTGAATTTTCACTTCCATATTAATTAATGTCTTATTATTTTGATTACATGTCTGTATATATGGGAAAATGTCTATGATTATAATGATCTCAATGTGCAAAACAAGTCTAGACCACTTAAGGACTACTTGTGCCCTCCCGAGCAACCAATTCCATCCTACACTACACCTCCGGTTTTTCACCAAGATTTTAATTTCGACCCTTGTGCTAGTTAGTCTTCACCTATAGATTCCTTTGAAAATCACGACCATTCCCATCTAGATCTCAGTGTGGATGATGACCTTAGTGCAAGGTTGGAATATTTAACCCAGAAGGTGGAGTTACTAGAAATACAAAACTTTCAAAATTTTATTGAGATAGAGGTTAGATGTTTGGTGTGTGAGTCGTCAAGTCATAAAACAGATTTTTGTCCTAAAATACCTATTTTGAAGAAAATTGTGAATAGGCAAAATTTTGATTTTTACCCCCAACACATCGAGGATAGGTTTCATTCTTTTTAGAGTCAAGGGGATGATCCTTATTTGTCGGGTTACAACCCAAATTTTTACACTTACCCCAGCTCATATGATGATCCGAATTCCTATTGGAGCAATGATTCTACATTTCAATTTTATGAACCTCGTCCTTCACCACCTCACCAATTTCAATCTGATCAAGGGATTATATTCGATGATTATCAACCTCCGTATGAGAAATCTTTAGAGGATACCCTTCAAGAGTTCATGGAAGGTCAACAAGTTTTAAATGAGCAAATGGTCGAATTTCAAGAACAAACCACAAGGCCATAGGTGACATTTTAGAACAATTGACCGAGTTCACATTGACCTTGAGCATGAGTGAGCATGGCGAGTTTCCAACCTAATCAAAATTATGTACGTCAATGTTTTGGGGAGGAACTTTCGTCCAGTGATACCATAAGTCATGACCAGGTCCAGCCTACACCCGTCCCTAGGAGTGATGAATCATTTGAGACACCTGAAAACCCTAGGATGGAACAAGCCATTATTGAAGAAAAAATGGACGATAATGAAACAAGTTTAGAAGAAGAAGCCCAAGAGGAAAAAAATGATAGAAATCAAGAGGAGAAATGTAAAAATATCATAGGTCTATCCGAGTTTGAACCTAAATTTTTGTCCCTGAGGTTGGTTTATGTCCTAGGGATCAAATTAAATTAGACATGTCTGAGGTGTTTGTGTAAATTAATGTGCCACAAGTTTTCAAAGGATGTATGTGCTTTCATAATAAAAATCAAATTGCATCATTTTGAAAATAATTTTATAAGTGATTTAAAGCATGCGATAACTATTGTGATTCGAAGTTCAACCACTTATTTGATCCTTAACTAGAAGAAAAGAAAAAAAAATGATATAATGAAAAAAATAAGAATAAAAGGCTATTGTTTTTGCCTTTACGTAGTTTGTTTTAATTTTGAATGTGTTGTGATGTTAACAATAAGAGTTTTTGTAAGCTTGGCTTCTCTTGTGGAATCATTTCTCGCCCTGACACTCATCAGGTATTCCCTATCCCTATCCTTTTGATTAAAGAGCAATTCAAGTTGGGGGAAAAAAAATCATTTATAGGCAGAATGACTGAAACATTGTTAGTATCGTGTTTTGTTTTTGTGCTTGATTTCATTTTTGTTGAGTGTGTCTAATTTTGTTGTTCGTTGGTTTGATGTTATATACAAAAATAATAATAATAATAATAATAATAATAATAATAATAATAATAATAAAATTATAAAAAATATAAAAAAATAATAATTAAAAAAAAAACTTTTTGTATTTAAACTTAATGATCCTGCATGTATTTCGATTGGGAATTTAATGTGCTTTAATTGAGGTTAGTTCTATTGCTTTGGATTTATACACTGATAACCAGTTGAATTTATAATATGAATCATGAATGCATTAATTTCTTATTTGAAAACATGAATGTATGGGATTAGAATAAGTGATTTGCATGCATCGGGTGTTCAATATTTAGAAATTGGTTTATCGGTCATAAAGTCAAAGGCAATGGTAATTAGCTGATTAGCACACTGCATGATCCCTCAACAGAAGTGAAGACTATTATCCAAGTGAATGTTTGAACCTAATAACCATTGATTTTGAGTGAAATAACACTTACTCTAAATGTGTTTTATTGTTTATCTCATTTTTTCAATAGTTTCAAAACATCAATTTGCTTTGAATGTTTAGTATGATAGCGGATGAATTTGGCTAGTTTCAAACTCTGAATTAGTTGACTGAGTAATATCGTTTTGTAGAAGCATGATAGGGAGATCAATTTCTTGCAATTTGAGCCTATTAACCTTTTTCTTTCTTCACATTAACTTCCCTTACTAGCCTACTTGAGCCATTGTTAGTACAATTCCTTTCCTTACCCTCGTCTAACCCGCAACCATATGACGTTTATCCAACTTGGTGTGTCTTTGGAAATTAGTCCATCTATGTATTTTTATATTTAAAAAAATAAAAAAAGAGAGAAAAAAATGAAGAAAAAAGAAAAAGAAAAGAAAGAAAAGAAAAATAATAAAAAAAAGATAGAGAAATTCTCTCAACTATTCAGCACAAGTCTTTCAACATAAATGTTGAAAAAATCGTATATCTAGCATTGATATTAGTGTTAAAAAAAAAAAATCCCGACACACCTTTTGAACTCCTTACCATTTTTTTGACAACTCGTATTAACCTCATGGCCCCATTACAACCCGATCTGTTCTCTCTTGATGTTATAAATCATTTGATCTCAAGATTCGAGTTCAAAGTAGGGAATTCAGTTTAAATTCAGAAGTTATTCATCCAGGGCATTATTTCAGTCATGAAGTTATGTCAATCTCCTTTTCTTTCATGAAAACTTGTTCATTGTACTTGAGATGACACCGAGTTTGAATTTGTTTACATTTACTCCTTTAACAGTGCATCCTTGAGCTTACCCTCGAGGGATCACTTTTTTTGGAAAGAATATCCATGGTAAGGTTTGAAGTTGAAACTTCGAGAGAGTAAGGTGGTGTACTAATTATACTGATTGTTGTTGCAAGATTGTACGATCTTTGACCCAAATTTGATTTATAATATTTGACTGTATGTCAAATAACTTGTTATGTTTTATATATTTTGGTTCCAAATTTGAAATTTTTATATTCATGCGATTATTCCACATAGTGGGATAACGGCTGGATATGTTGTATATTCATGCGATTATTGTGAATAAATACTGACCAATATAAAGTCTAATTGCTATGGGACTAGCAATGTTTAAGTTGGGAGTGTGATTAACGATCAATTTTGTAAAATCTTATTATAATTATACCCCTGTTTTGATCTTAAAAATTAGGTTTAATTGAACATTTTATAATTATATGCAGGTTTAAAGGAAATTGAAACTTAAAGAGGAATTAAGAGTGTATTAGAAATTTTAGAAAAAAAAGAATATTCCTATTTAATTTTTGATAAAAAATTAAAAGGAAAAGAATTTACAATATATAAATATATAATATATCTCTATAATATATATTATAATACATATCTATATATAATATGTAACATCCCGATAATTTGGGAATAGATAATAACTATTAATTTAATCAGGAATAGTTGATAATTATAAACTTTAATCAGAAACAGTTAATAATTATTAATTATTGTATTCATGGTGATTATTGACTATTTGTGAGTTTAAAGAAAATATTAAATTATTTTGTATTCTGGAAGTGGGTAACTAATTATTGGAAATCTAGGGGTATGAGAGTTATTAATAAGTGGGGTGCATGCGATAATTTTAAGAAGTTATAGGGTCTTCATGTAATTTTTGGAAGCTGTGTTGGGATTACATTAAAATTAGCTGGGTGCATATTATGGTTGAGGAAGCAGGCAGCGCGGGCGGTCGCGCGTGAGGAAGGCCAGGCAGGTGACGCGGGTTCAAGGCTTGGAGCTTGCGCGCGTTGGAGGGAATTTTGGCTAAATTTTCAGCCAAACCCTTGCCCAAAACGGCGTCATTTTGGGCAAGGTGGTGGCGCCAACTGGGTTGCCACACGGCAGCCGTTGGTAGCCCTATTTTTTTGCCTTTTTAAGCTATAATTTGTAATAGAAATCAAAGGAAATTGAACAACAAATAGAGGGAGGAAATGCAGAGAAGGAAATGGCGTGCTGAGGCTATGAATGAGGAAGAAATTTAAGATTAAACGTGATTTAATCGAGATTTAATTAGTCAGGTAAGTAGGAAAATATGTATTAATAAATTTGTATGGTTGAAATTTAATTTAGGGTGCAATTTTATTAATTTTGGTTGATTATATTGTCGTTGTGCAATGTTTATCAATTTAGTGGCGTATGGGCGTATAAATACCAAAATATGTGAATTAAAGGCAAGCTCCTTACTTCTTTTATGAATCTCCTTCAATTTGTGGATTTTGTTTCCTTCCTTTGCCTGACTTGGTTTTAAAAATTATTTACGTGCGTTGTGAGTATCTGTTGTATAAATTAAATTTAATTAAAATTAAATAGGAGATTCCTAAGGTTTTAATATTAGATGCCTACGGGGTATTGTATTGCCCCTACTCTTTGGGAATGATGCCGAACCTGGTTGGGGCTAGGTTCCTAATGAGTCACTTGTGGTTGTGGATACCCTTCAGGATGAGTTGTTGTAATCGGGAGTGTCAGGATTTGCTTATGTGAGTCGTAGGGTGTGGGATACAGAGCTACTGACTGTCGACCGTTGGATCATGGCAGTTGATGGCTGAATGTATGGGCGCCAATTATCAACGGTTACAATAGACTATAGACAGGTTGGGCAAGCTGGTATTGCAGGACACCCATCTTTGATGTGTGTGTGTGTCATGATGGGGCTGTGGTTTTTGTGGGTGTGAGTGGTAATAACAAGCAACCTGAGTTGTCGTCCAGTGAGGTAACGTGTGACTATTTAGTGACACTGGAGCGAACCGTCATTGAGCCGAGGGCGACTGTCGACTGGTTGTTCCTAGTCACAAATTGTTGATCGGAACTTGGTCATTATTGACCGGCTCTACCATTATGTGGCATATTGCATGACATTACAGTGCATGGGATTGGGCTTATATTCATTGGGGGTCATGCTTTGTATATACGGAAAGTGTGCACATTGGCATAATCCGGTTGGCTTGTTGAGTGCCGATTTGGGTATGAGAGGCAAGCATGTGCATTTAGAGCATTTTTCCTATGTGGGTTCCTATGTGGGCGTAGCATGGCTTGATGCTTGGCTTATGGGGGCTTTGTCATCATGTTAATGCTGCAAGAGCCAATGCATTTATTACTTGTTTCATTGCATGGTTATCAGTTGATATGGACTGTGATATGGAGTTGACCCTCGATAGCTATAAGTAGGAGCTGGGCTCAAGATAACTATGATTTGGGAACTCTGGTATGTGATTATGGATTGTGGTATGGAGTTGGCCCTCGATAGCTATGAGTGGAAACTGGGCTCCAGATAGCTATGACTCAGGAACTTCGATATGTGATTATGATGGGAGCCTCGGGCTTGTGTGGATCGTGTTATGGGAGCCTCGGGCTCATGGGCTATATGTCATCCAGTTCATGGCTATGGCAGGTTTGTATGCCGGGATTTGGGTGCCAAGATGTGCATTTCCTATGTGGGCCCCAAGGATTGTTATGTGCATTATTATATTTATGCGGAGTATTGGATTCTCTATTGCACGGTATGGCATGACATTTTCATATGCAGTATTGCATTTTGTGGGGTGTATTCTAGGTGATGGATGTATTCCCAGCACTACTATTGTTATGTAGCGAGGCATATGCCGAGTATCGTTTATTGTTAGATTTATCTTTGTCTAGCCTAAGTTTGGTGGGATGTACTCCAGTGTGGTAGGTCTATGCCCAGTCTTACCTATATTATTTTGTTATGCTTGCTGAGCCTTGTGGCTCATCTTGTTCTTACCATCATTCCAGGTGTGGGAGCTGACGTCGTGGCTAGACCGTTTGGTGTGTCATTCGTAGATGACTGTGTGTGTAGGGCAATCTCGGCTAAAAAGATCTTTCAGGTGTGAGTTGTAATCAGGGGCTCGAACATTGTGGCTTGTTTGGTTTGATTGGTTATTGTGCTATTATGTATGATTAAGCCCCTGAGTGGTGTGTTTCATATTCATTTAGCTTCCGTTGTTGTATTATTTTGGGGCAGTACCCTAACCCATGTATTTGGGTTAATACCAGATTGTAATTAAAAATTGTGGAAATTCTGGATCGTCACATAATACATATACATATATTCATATAAGTGTATGTGTGAAGCATAGATAATATAGGCATGCATACCATATATATTTATTAGGGATAACCCGTGCCTGAAAGCACGGTACAACTAAAAAAAATGGAACATTGAATTTGAATGCAAAATAATGAAGCACTAAACTCGAACATGTACTAAACTGAAAGACTAAATTTGCTTATATCACGTATCTGAAGATAATATATATAGTTTTTAAATACGAAATTATCAAAGAATAAATATAAACATGGTATGGTGTAAACACTAATATTGCAAAAACAAAAATGGTAAACACTAAACAAAAAACAAAAATTAAAGTTATTATATACTTGTTAACGTTTTAAAATAATAAAAAAAATTACTAAATTTATATAATAAAACACATAATTAAATGTTCTCCAATCTGAACTAATTAAATTTAAAATTAAATATTAAACAATACATACTAGCTGTCGCTGGGGACCCTTGGAGCCCCCGACTGTTGTTGGTCAGGGGCTTCAAGGGCCCTCGACAGCGGTTGATCGGGGGCCTGCTAGTCATCTTGGACCGCCATCGCCCCCCGCCAGCCCTCGCAATGCCTCGCCCCCATCTGTCGTTGCCCTCATACATACCAGCCACGGGTCACTTTTCTTTTAAACAGTTCCTAAAATACATTCAGTGCATAGTGACAAAAATATTTAAATTTTTAACTGTCACCACTGCCATTGATTACAACATATGGGTAAGAACAGTTTACGTAAGATAACATAATGTGAAAAAATGACACATGATAATTATTAAATTTTAACAAAATTAAAAATAAAATAGCATTTACTATTTTTTGGTGCCATGTATTCACAATTTAGTTACATAATAATATATGAGTAGATAATGTGAAATTACCATTAAATTGAATATTTTTTGGGCAAATTGGGTCTTGATAAAGGATTTGCTTTGTTTTGGGCTTAAGTTTTTAAGGTATAATAATAATAATAATAATTTTAGCAATTAACATAAAATAGTGACATTTTAAATTTGAAATAATTCTACTTTTATTAAAATAGTCTTACATTAAAAATAATTCTATTTTTTTTATGAAGAGACTATTTTCAGTTATTTACAATTAAAAGTATCAATATGTAAAACTAATACTAAAACTATATTATATGGAATTAGTTATTTACAAAAAAATTCTTAATTAAAACTAAAACTATATTATATGGAATAAAGGTGAAAAATAAAATCTAACATTATAATTATAAATTAAATATAAAAAAATTTAACATATCTATAAATCATAACTCATAAATCATCATTTCTTTATATCTACACAACTCAAATGCATTTCACAATCACAAAGATATCCCAAAAAATTCATTTACAAAATATAAAAATTAGAAAATCATGTCTAATTGAGAAATTTTTTTAAATAGACATCCAAAAAATCTATTTTTCAAAATATCTTCGGTTTGTTTTTTTTATTGCTTTCTTTAACAAAAAAATGACATCCCTTGAATTAATATTATTAACAAATATAATGCGTTTACAGTTTGAGAAATGCAAAATAATAGACCAAAATACATTATCTAAAAATTTATAATTTATCTAAAAATTTGTTAATAGACCGAAATACATTAATATTTATGTAATTTATTTTAAAATTTTATGAAAAAAAGATGACCGTTAATGTATGAATTCGATTTAATCAATTAGTTAAATTTAATTAAGGAATGTCAATTAAATAATGTTACATAAAATGATGGTATTTACTATTTATATATTAAAAATACTAAAATAGTTCAAATTGTAGAAATTAGCATATGTTTTAAAATATAAAACACAATATGAAAATATATTGTAAATATATTTGTATTAATATTATTAACAAATATAATATGTTTGTATTAATATTATTAACAAATATAATAAGTTTGTATTAAATTAAAATCAAAACTAATTATATAATACTTTTTTTGTTAAAGAAAACAATAAAAAAATTATTGTATTATGTTTGTATGTATGTACGTAAACAATATCCATTGTTTTAATTCGGTTAGTAATACATAAAAACTAACACAAAATAGAATCACATGGGATAATTCGACACACTCCATTACAAATTCTAACCCAGGAAAAAATTTCAACTTTTCCCTCATTTACATAACTACCAACAAAATCTCAAATGAAATTAAAAGAAAAACAACAAAAAATTTCAGTTCCAAAGAAAGACAGAGATCGGTATATATATATGGGTGTGTATATGTGTGTATATATATGTACACAGATACAGGCAAAACACACGCACAGAACACACACATAAATGTACACATAGTAAACATTACACACACACATTTATATAATAAAGGAAACATCACAAATACACACACAGAACACACACATATACATAATATATACATAGATACACTCAGAACACACACACACGACATACACATATTTTTACTTTATCTAATTTGAATAACCCATGCCTCTACTTTATCTAACTTTAAATTTTTGTGTAAAAATATTTTTACACAAATTATAAGTGTAAGATAAAAAAACAAAAAAAAAGTATAAAAAATAAAAAATAAAAAAAGCGCCCGAGGAGAGGGCATCCCTCCCTAGACACCCCCTCCCCCTGGTTCCAGACCCCTTTCCCCACCCCCATCACCCAGCAACGTGGTTGGCGGCTACATGTATATCTATATAATAATATATATATAGACAGATTGAGAGAAAGAGATGCAATGGAGAGAGAGAGAGAGATGGGGGCGACGACGGTGGGCGGCGATGCAGGGGCTTTGAGAGAGAGAGAGAAGGGGAGACGGGTAGAGATTGGGTTTGGCAGAGAGGGAGTGCATTGGGAAAAGAGGGAGGATGAAAGAAGAAAATCTATTTACATATACACATACACAGAACACACACATACATATATTACGTATACACAGAACACACACACACACCCATTTACATATATATACACACACCCATTTACACAGAACACACACATACATATATTACATATACACAGAACACACACACACACACACACACACCCATTTACACAGAACACACACATATACATGTATACACAGAACACACACACCCATTTACATATACACAGAACACACGCATACATATATTACATACATATGCGCGCACACACATATACATGTATACGCAGAACACACACACACACACACAAACCCATTTACATATACACAAAACACACGAACACACACACCCATTTACATATATACAAAACACACACGCACATGCATACGGTGAAGGTGAGGAGGATGCGATGGAGCTTGAGGCGGCGGCGGTGATGGAGCTTGAGGCGCCAGAGCTTGAGGGAGTGGGAATGAGAGAAAGAGAGTCAGTGAGGGGTGACAGCTTGACAGGAGGCAACGACGAAGGCTGTGCGGTGGGGGGTGAGGCGATTGAGCGACTGTCGATGGGGCGACAGGGGGGCAGCGATGGCGTGAGTGGGTGGGTGACTATGAGAGAGAGAAAGAGAGATGGAGAGAAAGCGCGGCTGGGCAGAGATGGAGTGTGAGAGGGAAAGAGGGAAGAGAGGGTTGGGCAGCGAGTGGCTCTATGTATGTGTGTGTTAGCGGGGGATGTGATGGTTTTGGGGGGGAAAATTATATCCTCAAAATTGATCTAAGCCATTGAACTTTTTGAAAATTAACCTCAACCATCAAAAAAATGTCTCCTTCACATTTGTCTATATAGATTCAAAAACCATCCTCCCTTATTATATAGATATATATAATTTAATACATGCATGATTTTATATGTGTGTATTAAATGGGTTTCATGTTTGTGATATTGAGCTAATGTATCACCATGGGTGAGTAGTAGTAGGGAAATCTTTTATGCATGTGGTTATTTTTGTATGGGAGTGTATGTGTTTTAAAGTCTTGGGTTGAACTATTGAATGGGCCCTAAGGACCCTGTTGGTCCTGGGTAGAGCTAATCTTGAATGGGCCCCAAAGACCGTATGGTGTATACATGAGTATATGGGTCTTGGGTTGAGCTAACTCTTAAATGGGCCCCAAGGACTACATGGTGAGTATATGAGTGCATAGGCCTTGGGTGGAGCTGAGTTTGTACGGGCCCCAAGAGCTGTATGAAAAAGGAAAAGTGTGTACCCATGCATGTGTTTATATTCTTACATTCCTGATGTGATAGTATACGGATATACACATGTATGTATTGTAATATGGCATGGTAAAGCAAGATATGGTTTATAGGTACGATAAGTGGTTTTTCCCTACTCAATTCTCGTTATCCATGTCATAATTTATGATATTCTCATTGCTTTACATTCTACTTGTTGAGTCTTGTGACTCTCCTTTTTTTTTCTTTTACGTCATTCAAAGTAAGGGAAAGGTCGTAGTTGAGGATGAGGCGAGTGGCACCTAAACCGATGGGTTAGTATGTGCACAAAAACATCCCAGCCAAAAGATTCTTGGCGAGTTGTTTTGAGGGCATGTGAAAAGAGTTTACTTTGTATTTAAAATTTCATTACCCTTTTGTTTTGGGAATGTATGGGCAATTAAGCCCATGTAATGAATTATTTTGGCTCTTGTTATTAGTGAACAAGTTGGGAAATGTTTTTATTTTGAATTGTGACTGTATCAATTTTATGAGGACCTCATCTCGGATTCCTATGCTAGCAAGATTTTCGGGAGTGGGCCCTTACAAAAAGCCCTAGCTAATTGCCACTAAGATCTAGCTTTTCAAAATAGGTAATTGTTACCATCTAGTTTGATAGGACTATAATGGATAGCTCTCAGTATGGAGAAGAAAACATATTGCGATGCAGAAGAAAAAGAATAAGGTCGACTTTAGAAGCAAAACTCGATTTTTCCTGATTTTCAGTCATTGACGCATGTCGTTGGCTCTGATATTGTGAAGCGAGAGCTTATATGAAGAAAAGAAAAAAATTGAAAAGAGAACTGAAACTAAGATTTGCTGAAAATTATTCTTGACATTATAAACAGAAAATCAGTTCAGTATTTATAAATTATGAACTCAATTGGTTTTTTTAAGTATACAACTAATCTTGGCAATTGTACAAAGATAAGTGGACAAATAGACTAGTCCTAACAAACGAACTTAACTATACTTAACAGAATTATAGCTAATATTCCTTTATACAAGAAAAATAAATCTACTTCTTTCTACATAAAACGTACGCGTGTGTGTATTTATATACATATATATGTATATATATCTCACATATACCTATCTATCCTTTTAATCAATTTACTTGGTCAAGTATGCCACTCCCTACTATAGATATATATACATATATCTATATTTATATATCTATATATTCAATCACCACATTAGTCAAATACACTATTATATCCAATACTAATTTAATTTCTTACTTACTAAATCAAATAAATATTTCTTAATGTGTGCTATTTGATTATTAATTGAATTTATCTCAGGGTCATTTTTTACAACCTTTACTCAATAAATTATTCTAAAAGTTATTTTCCACAAGAATTATTTTCCCAAACTACTCAAATATAAAAAATTTCAATTATTTGTCAATCAGGACTATTCTAATCATTTTAAATTTATTCATCAACCATATCTATTTTAGTAATCTTTCTCATAAACATTCTAAAAATTTCTTCAAATTTTCAGGTGTTACACCTATACCGCCTCAAAAGAATTTCGTCATCAAAATTTAATTTTCATTAATTATTAAGACTTCATTTATCAAGTTTTTCCTAAAATTAACAATGCAAAAATCTTGTAAAATTTTGGGGTGTTACATTAATCAGCATTGAAATTTAGCATAATTATTGGGACCTTACCTGTCATTAAAAATCAAGGTTAAATGACCATTTTAGCCCTATCATTTTCTCTCTCTTTCTCTCTCATCTCTCATTTCAACAAATTAAAAAAAAAATACCACTAGTATGGTGACCCCCCCTTGGACACCCCGATCAAGGCACCAAGGGAAAGGTGTCAAAAGGAAATGGTACCTGCTGGGGCTATGGGGGAACACAAACACACAAGACTGGAAAAGATAACAAGATTTTATAAATAGTTCGGCAACATGCTGCCATGTACATGGGTCATACGCCCGTAAAGTCATAGCAAAAGGCAAAGTAGGACCCACAAAACTACATATCTATAGTCCAAGCACACAGCCAAAACTCTCGAAGATCTTTCAGTCATGGATGGCTCTGTACACCCCTAGACACCGGACCCCGCCTGACTAGGCTCCCCGTCAACCACCGTCTTACCCTTACCTAGAATGATGCAAAAACAAATGAGCTACAAAACTCAGTAAGTACATAAAATAAAAGGGCAAGTGGAATGAGGAGAACCATACAGAGATAATAATCAATGTCCTACCTATGCAAGAAATGAGGAGGGTAATCATGCGCATGCAAGTTTTAGGCCATCACAATGTACATATATATACAAAATGCATGCCTCTACATAACCATCATAATACATACAATAAATGCAGTAAGAAAGTCTGGGTCCCACACGAGTCCAACTCTCAAGCCACCGTAAGGGATATTTATACACAAATAACATGCCTTATGCTCATAACCATGCTCAATCAAATAAACAATATAAACATGATACATGCCTAGGATCTCCTCACATTAGATGTATAAGACTAGCTCACTCATTTAATCGTGGATAATATGCATGCGATGAGCTTATGAACAGAGAAACCTGAGCCACTAGGAAGAAAAAGAGGCAAGGCTTACAAGAGGCATCTAAGCTAAAAGAGGGAGTTGTCGGTCGACAGATGCCTTGGCATCTATTGACATATTGCCCTTAAAAGGGAAACCTGTCGACAGATTGACCCCAATCTGTTGACTGGCAGAACTAGAGAATCCTTAAAGGGGATAGTCGATTGAAAGATGCATTGGCATCTGTCGACAGATCACCCTTATGAAGATAATCTATCAACAGATTACTCTCAATCTGTCGACTGGCAGAACCCGATCACACTCGCCTCCCCCTGCTCTTCTCATACGAAACTTAGGCAAAAGGGCTCAAACTCTTGCTTAATCTCTAATCCAACAAAACACATCATTTCTAAGCAAAGTTTGGGGAGAACAAATCCCCTTGGAAGCATTAAAGAAGAGATTGAATGAAGAAAAGCAAGTATGTTACAAGTACGTAGAAAGTTACTTAAAAAACAGATGGTTTTGGCATAAATTCTTTTTAACAACTGGAATTCCAGATTTTAAACCATAAACAAGAGTTAGAACTTGCCTCAGATTCCTTGTCTAACACTTTCTAGCTTTTCTTGACCCTTAACACCTCTTGTAAGCTCCCCTACATGAAGATTTCCAACTCTTTTTTGGCTACAAAACAAGGAACAAGCTAGACTCTAAGCTACGGAAGGGCTAATAGATAGATTTCATACCTTGAATTTCTCCCTTAAGATCTCTAGCAACCCCAAGAAGAAGAGAATGAAGAAGAGGAAGAACCCTAGGAACTGGAAGCTCTCTCTCCCAAAGCTCTCCATCGCCTCATGCTTCTCTCCCTCTTTAATATATCTCTATTTATAGTTTCCTTCACTCTATTTTAATTTATTCACTAAATTTCTAGCCCACTTAAGGCCCCTTAATCCTCTCTTTTATCCCTTAATTCCCCTTAAATTAGTGGCCCTCTTAACTCACTTTAAACATTCCAAACTTACCCTTAAGTTGACTTGTTTCCTTCTCCCTTGACTTTGAATTTTCAACCTCTCTTGCTTACTCCCTTGACTTGTCAACTCTTCTACTTGGATTCTTGTTCTTCTTTAGCTCTACCTCCTTACACCTATCAAATTAAATTCCAAGTTAATACCATTTCACATAGGAGGAAATTTCCCCAAAATAATAGTATAATCGTCCCATAATAACGGGGCGTTGCAAGTTTTCCCCCCTTGTTAGAATTTGGTCCCCCAAATTTGTACCTGATCATTCAAATAGCTGAGGGTAGGCTTGTCTCATTTTGTCCTCTAACTCCCATGTAGCCTCTTCTAGACTATTGCGTTGCCACTACACCTTTACATGGGGAATACTTCAGGTTCTCAACACTTTTTCTTTATGATCCAAGATGCAAATAGGAACTTCTTCATAAGATGCATCCTCCCCTACCTCAAGAGTCTGGTAGTCAATGATATGCTTAGGATCAGGCACATATTTACGTAGCATGGATACATGGAACACATTATGCGCATGCGACAACCGTGGGGGTAACACTAGGCGGTAAGCCACAGATCTTACTCGCTCTAGTATCTCAAAAGACCCAATGTACTGGGGACTAAGTTTCCCAGTTATTCCAAACCTCCGTGCGCCCCTTGAAGGCATAATTTTCAGCATCACATAATCACCGGTAGAAATCTCCAATTCTCGTCGTCGCTTATCTGCTTAACTCTTCTGTCTGTCCTGGGTAACCTTCATACGGTCTTCAATCATTCGGATTTTCTCTGTTGTTCGCTCCACTATTTTCGGTCCCAACGTTACCCTGTCTCCTGGTTCCTCCCAACATAAGGGTGACCTACACAGTTAACCATACAAGGCTTCCTATGATAGCATTTCAATACTAGAGTGATAGTTATTATTATAGGAAAATTCTACGAAAGGTAGGTGAGTGTCCCAGCTACCTTGAAAGTCTATCATAGAAGCTCGCAACATATCCTCTAATGTCTGTATGGTCAGTTCTGACTGCCCGTCTGTCTGTGGATGGAACGCTGTGCTAAATTGCAATTGAGTCCCCAGTGCATCTTGTAAAGCTTTCCAAAAATGAGACGTGAAGCGCAAGTCGCGATCAGACACATTTGTAGAAGGCACTCCGTGCAACCTTACAATCTTCTTAAGGTACAATTCAGCCAACTGACTCAGCGAGTAAGTCTTCTTCATTGGGAGGAAGTACGCTATCTTCGTTAGTCTATCAATGATCACCCATATAGCATCATATCCTTTCACTGTCTGAGGCAAGCCAGTAACAGAATCCATGGCCACATCATCCCATTTCCACCAGGAATGGGTAAAGACTGTAACGTACCTGCTAGTCTCTGATGTTCCTCTTTCACTTGTTGACACGTAAGACACCGAGATACAAACTTGGCCACATCTCTCTTCATGCCATCCCACCAAAACTGACGTCGTAATGTCTGATACATTTTATTCATCCCTGGGTGTACAGTGTATCGCGTTCCATAAGCCTCAGTAAGAATTCCCCGTCTTAAATCCTCATCATCAGGCACACATATCCGACCCCTATATAACAATAGCTCATCCTCGCGCTGGCTATATCCCAAAGGAGTGAATCTCTACATATCCCCTATAATCTTAGCCAGTAGTCTGTCATCCTGTTGGCATGCTCGAATCCGATCAGTCAACTCTAGTTGCACCTTCATGTAAGCATAGTATACCAAAAGCTTCTCGTCTGCCAGGGTGATAGTCAACTTACTCATATGCTCCAAGAGTTCCCATTCATACACCATCATTGCCGCTGTAAATGCCCCACGACGACTCAAAGCATCTGCCACCACATTAACCTTACCAGGGTGGTACAAGATCTCACAATCATAATCCTTAAGCAACTCTATCCAATGTCGTTGTCTCATATTTAATTCTTTTCGAGAAAATAAATACTTAAGACTTTTATGATCAGTGTAAATATCCACTTTCTCCCCATAAAGTTAATGCCTCCAGATCTTCAAAGCAAATACCACTACGGCCAACTCTAGGTCATGGGTAGGATAATTCATCTCATGCTTATTTAATTGCCTAGAGGCATAAGCATTCACGCGCCTTTCCTGCATCAGAACACAACCCAAACCTGAGTAAGAGGCATCACTATATACAGTAAACCCTATTCTACTCTTAGGGATGGTCAAGATAGGTGGGATAGTCAGTCGTTGCTTCAATGCTTGAAAACAGTTTTCACAAGCTTTGTTCCAGTCAAATTTCTCCCCTTTCCTAATTAGCTTGGTCATAAGTAAGGCCAAGCGGGCAAACCCTTCAATAAATCTCTGATAGTAGTCGACAAGCCCAAGGAAACTCTGAATCTCAGTCATAGTCTTAAGCCTTGGCCATTCAACCACTGCCCTTGTCTTCTCCGTATCCACAACAATGCCTTCCCCCAGAAATTATGTGTCTTAGAAATCCAACTTGTGTCCACCAAAAATCACATTTACTGAGCTTCGTGTACGCTTCTCCCATAACCTCTACAATACCAATCTAAGATGACCCTCATGCTCCTCATAACCAGGAGAGTATACCAAAATATCGTCAATGAACACAATCATAAAACAATCCAAATATTCCCAAAACACCTGATGGATAAGATCCATAAAGATAACTGGGGTATTGGTCAGCCCAAACGACATCACTATAAATTCAAAGTGTCCATACCAGGTACAAAAAGCGGTCTTCGAAATATCTTTGTCTCTTACCTAAATCTGATGATAGCCCAACCGCAAGTCAATCTTCGAGAAAACTGACGCTCCTTGCAGCTGGTCCAATAAATCATCCACATGAGGGAAGGGAATACTTATTCTTTAAGGTCACCTGATTCAGTTGTCAATAATCGATACACAACCTTAATGACCCATCCTTCTTCCGCATGAACAAGACTGGTGCACCCCAGGGTGAAATGCTAGGTCGAATGAACCCCTCATATATTAACTCTTGTAATTGCATCTTCAATTCTTTCAACTCATTCGGAGCCATTCTATATGGAGCTTTAGATATAGGTTGAGTCTCAGGTATCAAGTCGATCGAGAAGTCAATCTCCCGTCGAGGAGGTAAGCCTGGCAAGTCCTCTAGAAAGATATCAGGAAACTCACACACCATAGGTATCTCTGCAATCCCCACCTTGCGGTCCTCACTTGTCATCACAAAAGCTAAGTACGCTTCGCAACCATGTCGGACCAACTTTCCAGCCTTCATAATCGAGACATAGGAGTGGAACTAGCGGGTTTAATCCCTCGATACATAATAGTAAGCTGCTCGGGTAATTCAAAATAGATAATCTTCTGTCGGCAATTAACCTTGGCGTAGTGTCGAAAATGCCAATCCATACCCAGGATAAGATCAAAATCGCTAATATCCAACACTATCAAATCTCCCGGGCACACTTTGTCATCCACCGTAACCTCACAGTTCCTAAGGACTTCGCTACCTAATAGAACCAAACCTCTCGGAGTAATCACTGCCAAATGATACGGTAAAGAAGTCTTAGGAATGGGGACATGACACACAACACGTGGAGCAATGAATGAATGGGTGGATCCTGTATCAAATAACGCACGTACATCCCTACTACACAGAGAAAGAATACCTTACACCGTCTTATTACCCTTCTCCATGTCGGCTATAGTGAGAGCAAACACTCGCCTGGGCACTTGAGGTCTGTCAGAAACTGGTGGAAGCTGCACTGACGATAATGTCATCTGCGGAGCTACTCCTCTCGGTACAAGTGGTTTCTAATTAGGTCTAGGTCCCTACCCACCGAATCATTATCCCCCAAACTGAGGCTGAAGTGCCCATGGGCAGCTATCTACACGATGTCATTTCTGGTCGCATCAGAAACAGGTCACATTTGCATCCCTGGACACATTCACTGACCCCTGGCGCTGTGGGCAATCCCTGTGATGATGTCCCGGTTGTACACACACATAGCATACACCATCCCCAAATCAGCAAACTCCTTCATGCTGCTTCCCGCAAATACTACATGAGGGTGGCCCTATCACACCCTTTGCTGACTGTGCATCCCATCTTCTCTTCTTGTTCCCGCTGGACCCCTATGATGACCCTGCTCCTTTCTGCACTTCCTATTTTCCCTTAGCTTCATTTAAATCCCTCTCTATCACATAAGCTCGCTGTACAATAGTGGATAAGTTCAAAATCCTTGCTCCCGCTAAGGCATGACGAATCTTTGCTTGAAGGCCTCTCTGAAACTTAGCCACTTTCTTTACCTTTGTAGAGATCAGGTCAAGAGCAAACCGAGCCAAGGAAGTAAATTCGGCCTCATACTGAGCCACTATACTACTACCTTGCACCAACTCAATGAAATCATATATCTTCTGTTCACGTACCCAATCGAGAAGAAAGTGCTCATTAAAAGCCGCCTGAAACTTTGCCTACTCTAGCTCTTGGTTCTCGAACCGACGTAGCACCATCTCTCACCAACACTCAGCGTCGCCTTGTAAGAGAAAGGTAGCTAGCTGCAACTTCTACCAATCGATACAATCCACAGCCCGAAGATGTTTCTCTATCGACAACATCCAAGTCTCCACTGCCGCTACGTCCATGCCCCCATAAAACTTTGGTGGTTTGAGTGCCATAAAATTCTTGAGCAACTAGCCCCGAGTATTGCTTCTTTCCTCTGGTAACACGGGTCCTAGGGCTTGCCCCTCTTCATGGACAGAGGGATGTACCTCAACCTCCTGTCGTGCCTGATTAGCCACAAGCGTTTCCATCATCCTCATCATCCTTGCTATAGTCCCTCGAACCTCTTCCATCTCCTTGCGCCAATCAGCACCGGGCTCCTTAGGGATGTCAACCTCACCCTCAATGAATTACCTCAAACTTGACCCAAAGTCAGTTGCTTCTCTAGATTTATTATGTCACATAGTCCTACTAAATCGATCATATCCTTTTGCAAAAAATTAAGGTAGTTATCAAATGAATTTTCCTAGAAACTAGATTTCTAGAAATACAATATTTTAATTTTCTCATATTCTTAAACCTCTTCCAAAAATAGTAGTAAATCATTAAATTGAATTGTTATGTAATGGTGTGTCATCTTGAGTTTTCTATATAGTCTATGCGAGGAAATTCATAATTAATTTTTGAAAAATCATTTTTACATAATTATTGTGCTCATAGTTCATTAAAACATTCTAGTTTCTAAAAAGAAAATATACTTTTCAGTATAAATGTAGACATCAAAATAGAAAACAAGATGTCGATATCTCATTTTTAAGTTGTGAAAGAATAACTTTACCACATCTTTTAATAGTCCAGTCTACAAACTAGTTTAAATGGTTTATTTTACAATTAAAACCTTCCCAACCTAATACTGGTTCTCATAACTTTCAGCTATATAGTAAACCAAATCAAAATACATACTAACTCATTTTACATGCAAGCTTGTTAAACCAGTCATACAAAGGTATACACTCATGACTTTGTTGAAATGTAACACACTTGAATCACCACACACCCAAGAGGGGTGAATTGAGTGTTTTTGAAAAGATTTGAAACCTTTGAATTTTTTAGCATGAATGAAAATATAGAGCAATGAAACAGTGATGTGTTTGAAAGGTTAAATGATACTAGAGAAATCAATAACAAAAGTAAAGGAGGCTTACAATTTATAGTGGTCCGGCACCAGCCTACATCCACTCCTCCAACACTAGTTGGAGATTTTTATCCACTAAAAACCTCCTACCAAAACTAATAGGACCTCTAGCCGCAGTGTTAGGAATTACAAATCCTTTTACCAAAACTTGATAGGCACTCTAGCTTATAAGCTAAGCAATACAACATTAGATTACAATAAAAAATGAATTTGAGAGATAACTCTCTTAGTTACAATGAAGCTCAGAATACAAATTCAAAGGCTTATCTAGATTTAAAAATTTACAATTTGCCTTTGAATGTAAAAATTTAAAACTTGAAACACTTGAATATTAGAATAAGCAGCTTGAGCACTTGTACTTGTTCATTAGATTTTTCTCTTGTGGCTCCATGCTCTATTTATAGTTTTCTAGTCATTTAGCGTATTTAAAATATGATTTATTGACCGTTGGCCTCCTTAAATGCCTAAAAACTAGTCGTTTTAAAATGTCAGATAAGAAACTATTGATAAATGGTAAAATCAATCGACTATTTCTTTCAAAACATTTGAAGTTTCAAATTTAATTTCAAAGGACTTTTGACATTTTTACAAAGAAATCGACTTGATTTCACAAGCGATTAACAGTTTTTAACAAAAAGTCTATAGATTCAAAGAAGGGTTAACTTTTTACAGTCATTGTCGGTTGTTTTTGAACTTAGAATCAAACAATCGTGAGCTTGAAAAATGCTTGTAGACAGTTCATAGAGACTTTTGACTGTTTTAGCTCTTAGGCTAAAAATGGTCGACATTTTTTAAAACAAGAAGTCAACATTTTTTATCTTTGAGATAGCCCATATGACAAAGGCATAAATCGATCGACAGTCTACATAGAAAAGTCAACAGTTTTGCCTTCATCATTTAAAATAAGTGTATGATTTTTGTAAAAAAAAAAACATTTAGACACGATTCATACACATATTTCTTTGAGATCAAGAAAATTTTTCTTAAATGGTAAAGTGGTATTTTCCAAGATAAAATATTTACCAATGAAGATTTTATATGTCTTGTCAAGATATTTGGAAAAATTAGCATCCTTATGCCATGAATATTTTATTTAGAAATTTCAAGGATATACAAACTATTTCATTCTCAAATTCTAAAATCATTAAGTTTTTTATCATCAAAATCATATTAAAAACATAACAACAAACTCATGGTCTAGCATGTAAAAATATCAAAATGCCAAACACTATCAAGATACATGATCAATCATTTTCTTTAAGTCTTGAGTTTTTCTTTTTCCTTTAAAGTATCAATTTTACCTATGACATTTGAATGTGTGAAGTGTTTAATATTTAGTGAGAGTTAAAAAAAAAAAGATTTTTGTACATGATTATGTAACGAACACAAACATTTTCTTTGATGTTGAGTTTTATGCTATGAATGTTTTGATGATGATTGTTTTATGTCAAAACTTTAATATCCTCTTATTAAAATGTTTTGCATTAGTATATTGCTTAAGGATATGTTAAACATGTCTTGATAGAATATATGTTGAGGTTGCCTTGAGAATATATAAAGTCAAGGAATCTTTATAGGTTTATCTTTTAGTATGATTTATCTATCAATGTCTCGTATGTGTTAAAATAGTTTTAGCCATATGTTTTATTGATATGCTAAGTGTTTTATGTGACAGCATTACTCAAAGTTTGAGAATAATGTGTTATATGTTTTGTTTCTATTGTTTAAGTAAGTGATCATACACTCAAGTGATGGTACTTGAGTTTTGATTTATAGAATTTATATTGTCTTAGTCTTCATGATAAGGTTGTGCTGATAACCTTAATATATTTTATGTGTGATAAATCTTGCTTTGTTTCTTATGTGTCAATATGCTTGTTATGTCAATAAGTTGCTCTAGGATTTCAAGGAATATCCTAAGTATCCTAATGCATTAGTGGTATGGATAAATATCATATATCCTCATGACACTTAGAGTAAGCTTAATTTTAAAAATATCTTAAGCACTCAAAATATGTGGAAGTTTTTCTCAAATCTAGGAGCAATATGTTTTATTTAATTTCAATCATCTTTGCTCTTAAGTAAATGTATATATGCTTAGGCAAGTGATTCTAAGTTCTAATTCATAAAGCCTAAGTTATCTATTTGATATTTAATATCATATTCTTAAGGCTCTTACTATTTTGAAATTTAATGGAAGAATATTTAAGATTTTATTAGTTGAATGTTTATTGCTTTGATTCTAGTATTTATAGGATTGTTGATTTCAAATAGCATTTGGTTAGGCTACTGAAAATTCATTTTCTCATGCTTATAGTCAAGTAATGGTTAATCACTCGAATAAGAATAAAGATGAAATTAAGTGGTATTATTTTAAAACATCTAAATATAGTCAGTATATTTCTTGAAAATGTTGTATATTTTCCAAACAATACTTCCCCGTGTTACTCATGTTTAGGTTCAATGTATTTGAGTAATAGAATTCTAAAGGTTCTATTTTTCAAGAATTACTCAAAGTATACATTAGTAGTATATGTGTATCATGGCTTAGAGCTTATAGAATAAAAGTCATATATGCTCTATTTAGCTTATATGTGTTCTTGTTTGGTAAGTATGATGCTCGAGTTAGTGCATTTTGATGTTATATGTTGTGTTTTGATATAACGTGCTCAATTTATTTGCAATCTTCTATATGATCTATATTAGTCAGGTAACAAATAAATTACTTGACTTATGAATGTTTCATGTGAATGTGTTTCATAAAGCTATTGTGCATAAGTATGATGCATCTTTATGTTACATGTTGTGTATTAATGTATGAGCCTAGTAGAATAATTCTTATTTGAATCAAGAAAAGGGAAGCTTTTAGTTGAGTAACATATATTGTTCTCAACTTGTTATCAAAGCCATGTGCTTTAAGAATACCTCATTTATTCTTTATAGGCTTTCTAGGTAACCAAGTAAATGTGATTGGAAAGTTAATTTTAACCAACTTTCACAAACAACACTTGTGTTTGTTTAAGCTTAAGGTTTATATTATTTAAATGTTGATGAGAAAATTGAATTTTATATTTGAGTTCAATGTTTATGATATCTTAGATGTTGTGTTGATGATATTCAAAACAATATATGTTGATTGAATAATAGTCGAGTAAGACATAAAATAAATCTAGTATGTTTTAATATCACTCGAGTCAATGCTTTTAGTAATCGAGTATTTAATTTATTGCAAGTTTCAGCTATATCAAAAGTAATCGAGTGATCAAGGTTATAGTCGAGTGTTATACCTCATTAATTGACTAAGAGTTGGGCATAATTGAGTAAATCCTTATATCAGTTGAGTATTTCTATTCAATAGTTGAGTGTTCTTGCTTGAACAAAGTTTATGAGGTTTTATTCTCTTTTAATTGAGTACTTTTCATGAGCTATCAAGTAAAAGTTGATGTATAATCAACTATTTGTGAGTGATAATCGAATATCTTAATTATGCATGTCTCTATATAATTGAGTATTTGTTGAGCATAATCAAGTGCAATCAAAACTTACTCAAGTAAAGATCAAATTTACTCAAGTAAAGACTAAAGTTAGTTGATTATTTTGTGCTAAAACTAAAAAATAGAGCCATTGAACTAGCCATTAAACTAATTGTTGCAAGTACTTTTAATGCACAATTTTGACCGTTAAGGCTTCAAAATATCTCTAAATTTTACCTCATTCATTTATCTTGATATTTGAATATTCTAATAATTATTTTATGGATAAAGAAGACTAGACTTGCAGATTTTATTCTATTGATAACAAGTATAAAATGAGATGAAAATGAAGAAACAAGGTTGTTGTTTTTGACTACTTTCTACTGCCTTGAGCCGTTGTTGTTTTTGAATACTTTTTACTGCCTTGAGCCGTTGTTGTTTTTGAATACTTTCTACTGCCTTGAGCCAAAATCATTCTTCAAGTTTTTATCTTCAATCAGAAAAAGAGAGAAAGATTATCTTCTTTACATTCTTTTTATCTCTCTTTTCATTATGAGAAGCTACTTTCATTCTTTGAATTCTATCTTGTAAAAGTTTCTCAAAGTGTTTATATTGTAAACTTCACTTCTCTTTTTGTGGTTAATGCTTGAGCCCATAAAAAGCACTATGTAAAAGGTTCCAATTGCCCCTTATAAAAGATGTTTGTAATTGGTTACTACTAAGCTAATGAAAAACAGAGGTTATAGTTGCACCTGTCAAAAGCTTATGTTATAGCTGAACCTACAAAAGCTATAGTAGATTGTTGAAATCCTTGCTGAGGAGCTAAGAGAGTGGACTAGGCTGGTTGAGCCGAACCACTATAAAATTTGTGTATGCAGCATTATTTTTTTCTTCCTTTCATTTCAATAAGTTAAATTTTTATTTCTAGCATTCAAGATTTGTAGTTACAACAATATAATTTGATCTTGCAAAGCTCACTGTTATTCAAGTTATATTTGTATCGTTGTTTCTTAAAGCACGAAGCACTTAATCTTTCAATAAAATCTCTTATATTCGTCTTTCAAAGATTCTCAAAAGGCTAAATAGTTTTCTTTGCACAAAAGTCTTTAAAAAGTTTTTAAAAACTCAATTCACCCTCCTCTTGTGTGTCTATTTTTTCTTACACTTGACACTTCGATGACTCATTACGACAACCTCACCCTTAGAGGCCCCGTAACTGAGGAATCCGAGAGGAAGTGCAGAAAGTAAGAAACCTACTCAAGACTCAAAACAAAAAACAAATGTCATACACATCCCTAACCATTATCTGCAAAAGAACCATAAACATTCCCATATAACATCAACCACAAATATTTATACATTAGGGCTAAACACCCCAACAACCCAAAAGATATATTACATGGACTGAAACACAACACTTAAACTAGTATACTGCACTCCCAAACATCCCCAAGAACCATTTGGTTGAGACAACTCTGCACATATCTACCCGCCAGACTCAAACTTCACTTGGCTCACCTTCTACCTTAGTTTTACCATTACCTAGAATGATGCAAAACAAATATGAGAATAAAACTGAATAAACGGGTGATAAGAATCATGGACCAATAATATGATAGAAACCTTTAATAACATGAAATACACTCACATACATATAAAGAGATAACCATGTGTTCAGATATATCCATGATGCATCCATGCCATGCCTTTCACATAAAACAATGTTTGAGAAAGAATGCATATTTTACATCAAAACTTGTCATCATAATCATAACCATAGGACCAAAGCCCATGCTTGTGTCAAGCTTTTGCCTACTGAGCTCCGATGTAATAGCCGTCACATCTAAGTCGAGGCTCCCTCTGCGGATATATCCTGCGAACCTTGTCCACTGCGCGTGTAACTTCCATGTATTTCCAAAACTTTGTCATGTATGCACACACACATCATGCACCATCACAATCTTTCATACTCATAAAGATCCCACATGCAAACCCACACATGTTTACACAACAACCCTTTTCCATGCTTATGAATGCATACTCAAAGCCAAGAATACTTCAATATTTATTTAGAAGATATGGAGAACAAGCCCTATTTTGGACAATCACGAGGGATTTCAACGAGCTTGAGAGAAGTAATTTCCATACATGTAGATATTTTGCCTTCTAAAACAGGGGTTTCCCCTAAATCTCCTCAAATTATCATAAGGAAAGGTAGCTCAAAGCTTTCAAACCATTAGTGAAAGTATAACTTGCCTTATCAAACTTCTTTTTCAACCCTTGCTCTTATTTCCTTCAACCCTAACTTGAGAAAGCTGCCATATATACAAAATTGCAGTCCTTTAAGCCACAAATCAAGACAAAACAAAGAACTTAAGCTAGAGATGGTAGAAGATGGAGTCTTAACAGTTCAATTTCCTTTTCTTAAAGCTTCAACATTGAGGAAGAGAAAAGAAACGAATAGAAGAATGAGAAGAAGAAACCCTTGGCTGCTCCCGAGTGTTCCACCAGATTTCCATTGTAATATCCCAAATTTTCTAAAAGACTCAAGAGTAATTTTAACTTGGGTCATAGGTGAAATTATCAAAAGATTAGGGGCTTAAGTATAATTTCTTACAGTTATAAGTACTGAATTGACTGCAAGGAATGTCTCAGAGTGTAAATGTCTAAGGAAAATGATATGGTCTCGATGAGCGTTTCAAGATAGGATTTATAGTATTAAAAGAAATCGAAATGGAGATGATTTCCGGTACAGCTAAAATACAGTTTCGATTCAAGCTAAAAAATTGAATCATCATAGGAGACTTTCGAAAAATAAACGGAACCCTGAGGGGGTTTCGGTTTCGCATAAGGATCAACCTTGAGGTAGGTTCAGGATGAATCAATAGCCCGGTGAGGACACTGGGGCGAAATCGTCCTTATCGAGTAAGTTATAAATTATTAATTTTGTATTTTCAGTATCGTAATGCAAATTAATTAGACGTTAGAAGGTGTATTTGCAATTTAAGAAATTCTCAAGGGTAATAAAGATGTAAAATGAGAATTAATTTGATGTTTGAGAGTGTAATTGTAATTAAACAATTACCCAAATGAAATAAGAATTAAAGTAGGAGTTCATGTGGTAAAATATCAAAACTTGAGGACTTGAAATAAGGGCCAAAATGACATTTGGAAGAAACGTGGGGTATTAGCTTTGGATTTCAAAACTCAATCCAATATGGCTTTGGGTTTCAAGCAACATTCAATTCTAGTTTTGAGTCTTTGGAGTACAAAGTTTATCAAGGGACAAATGGCGTCATGTGATTGATCCGAGAAATCTACAAATAAGGACCATGAGTTGTTCTCAAATCATTCCAAGGTAGTTTGAGTCTTGAGGGATTCTAAGGTGAGGAGCTTATTCTTGAGAGATGGGAGAAAATTCTATAAGAAGAAGGGAAGGAATCGGAGGAGAAGCGAAGGAGAACGAGCCTCGTCGGAGTTTTGGATTTTTATCGGAATTCATCCCAAATAGTCAAGAAAGAGGAAAAGTAAGCCCAATATTTTTTAAATATTCCTGTAGAAAGGGAAGAGAGGGACCTGTAGCTTTAAACAGGGGTCGAATCAGAGTTAAAATGATGGAGATATGGCCGAAATACGAAAATGACGTAGTGTTGTCACGACAACACGTAAAGGCGCGCGGGCCACTTTCAAAGGGTGCGTGAGGGCGCGTGTAGGGCCCATTTTCATCAAAAGTTTTCAGTTATAACCCATATTTAATTCCCTTCAACTTTATTTAAAATTTTTGGAGGTTAAGTTTACTGAAACTCGTATTTTCTACAGAAACCTAAGTTGTTTGTTGTGAAACTGTAACTTTCAGAGATAAACCTTCAAAAATTCTAAAAATTCAAGAATGTTATTTTATAAATTGTTATAGTGAAATATTTAATAAATATTTAGTTTAGATTTATTGAGGGAAAATAGGAAGAAATAGAGAGAAAAATAAAGAAAATGCAAGAAATTATGAAAAAATAGGTTTTAATGTTTATTTAAATAAATATGATGATTAGGATGCTTTGAGGCTTAAGTTGAAGTGACTTGCGCAAATTTTGAGGTTGGCACACAAATCGAGATTATGCACATATTTCAAGGCAAGACGCGAATATCAAGGTATCCTAATAAGTTTAAAAAGGTAAGTGATTCGACCTAAAAAAAAAAAAACCAATTCATGTAAGCGTTTTGTTTTCATGTTGTCATGTCTTGATGTGAATATGTTAATATAGATTGCATTTATATGCTATAATAAAATGTGCATATGAACACGATGTTATTGTTGATTATGCATTGCATAAGGTTTGGGATTATGGACTGGCACCGCTACTTTACTAAGGGTGTACCTATACACCTCGGTCTGGCAGGGAGACTGTAAAAATGGAGAGCATCAGTTGGGTGCGATCGACTCAAACTAAAAAGAAATGAAGACATTTTTCATTTTATATTCATGCACGAAATATGTTTATTATTCTCTTACTTAGATAATTCATCATCTAACTTGGGTTTTACCCCTAGAATATTCAAACGTTCCAAATGATAATTATATCATATATGAGAATGAATAAGACAGGAAATGACACTTAACAAAGCGCATGATGAATTGAATAATGAATTGAATGTACGTTATGTAGCTCATATATTTAAGTTTTGCTACTTTAAATTTTGAACGTTTTAAAAAATAATCATGTAAGAACTGATTTATGATTAATGTTAAAATGTTAAGTTTGATTCTAGTTTCTACATTTGATATTAAAATAATTCTCTTTCGAGATAAATGTATAGAAATTTTGAGATAGATATGAGAAATGATATGATTTAATATTAAATTTAAAAAAATATATATTATCTTAAAATTATCTTAAATTGTAACACGCAAAAAAAAATAAACGTTACATCCACCATCTCAATATCCTTTCCTCTCTATTACATCCACCATTTCAATATCCTTTCCTCTCTGTTACTGTGCACATACATATATACATCACATTTACATTAGTTTATTCCTTCACTAAGTTACATATTATATGTATATCTTACACTCTAATGCCACGACTACAAATATTTTGCCAACATATTTATATTCTCCCAGTAATCGATAGCCTCCATTGTTGACTTTTGAGCACATATTTATATATATACCTGCTATTTTATATTAGTTTTAGCCTTCTACTTACTCTTCCACTTTGATATCTATTATATATATATATATATACACACACTCTTATGCCCTAATTTAGAGTGCATTTACCTTGTTTATCGGCAACCCACCAGCCACCAATTTTTACTTTTCCACACTTGCCACTTAGCTTGAATTTTCCTCCTTTTCCTTTGACTATTCAACACAAGTTTAGTCCCCTTTGACCTTGACTTTTCCACATCCATGGCAGGCTCCTCTTGCTTAAACTTGCCAACATCATTTATAACAACACATTTAATTGCACAAGTTTTTATCCAAATGAAGCGATAGTATACTTCTTACAATAATATCACCCAAGCGACCTAAATCCACTAACAAGGTGCTACACTCATGGTTGGTAACCTTTATAAAGTTTACTATACCAAGTAACTTGCAATATTGGTATATGTGTGCAACTAAACGATTTGCCTAAGGTAAAAGATGTACTCCTAGCTATGACACCATGTCAACCTTATGACCGTAACAATAGGCATGCAAGAAATACTTTTTTCTCTTTCATATATAAGTTTCAAGAATCATGAATCCATGCTTTAATGCATATTTAATCAACCAAATAATATATCATGCAACATGAATTGGAAATTGACAATGAACCCTCACCTTTCATTTTTGTCTCCTCTTACTCTTTTTCTCCTCTCTTCCCTTATTCCCCTACTTCTTTCTGTTTTCTAAGAGTGGAAAACTGCCCAAATTCTTCCTATTTCATATTCTAAGTGTAATACTCTATATTTTTTTAAAGATAAATTGGGAAATTAGGATTTTTCATTTCAAATAAAAAAAAATATGCTTAATGGCAAATTTGTATTGATTTTGAGGGTATTTTGGGCATTTTTCAAGAGGTTCAATATAATGTAATTTTCCAAAATGTGGGAGCCTTAGTGTAATTTTTCAAAGATTGTTAGGATCTTTGCATAATTTCTAAAAATTCTCAAAGTTTAAGTAAAAGCTTAACTTTCAGTAGTTTTAAGTATAATTTACAAAAGCCAAAAGTGTAATATATCAAAAATCGAGGGACAGACAAAGGGCTAAACTATAATTTAGCATATTCAAGAGGAAAAAATGTAATTTTTAGAAACTTTTGCAACTTCGTCGGCCAACTTGCATTGTCACCAATGGTGGCTGAATCTTGAGGATTCAACCTAGGAATGATGAAAAAGAGGATGAACGACTAGGATTTGAGGGTTGAGACAGTGGAAGATGGATTTTAGCTATATAAAAATGATAGGGTTTGATTGAAAATGTGGAGACAAATTGACCATGTTTTGATTGGTGTTAAGGGATTTTGACAGAGGCTTTTGTAGTAGAGATAAAAAAAGAAGAGATTGGGATAAAAATAAAGTAAATGAAATTTTGAGGTGTTCTTGAATAAACGCCATTTTCGGAAAAAATAGTCCAATGAGGTACAAACCAAAGGCATTTGAGGTTGTTTTGGATGAAAAAGAATAGAAAAATGGGAGAAAGAGAAAAAGAGAAAAAATGAGAGAAAAAGATCAAGTAAGACAATTGTAATAGTCGATCAACAATAAGAAATCAGCCGAAAAAGACAATTGGAGGAAGATGAATCAAAACACGTATAACACACATGCCAGAAATAAGACATACATGAAGACATATGTGAGACAAGGCATGTACTGTACACGTGCCAAGAAGAAAATAAAAGAAAAAAAAGAAAGAAAAGAAAAACAATAAAGAAAGATTCAGAAAAAATTTATAGAAAAATAAATAAAAATCTTATGGAAATATACCAAGTGTTTAGAAAACATTTCAAGGCTTGGGAAATAATTTCAAGTCAAGGCCACAAACAAGAAGCCAAGCTGATGGTGACATAAAGCTTTTCTCAGTTTTTCTTCTTACATAATCAAGGTGTGAAGTATGAGCATTTTATTTGCATAATTAACATGAAATAGAAGATTACATAATATTATGTTGAATAATATGAAATGAAGTGTGAAAAATGAACTTACACGTGTTGGTTTATAATATTGGAAAGTTCATACGAACATACATTCTGTGATGTTCTAATACTATTCGTTCATAGAAATTGGTTTTACATAGTATTGTGTTAATTACATAGCATTGCGTCAATAAAGTATATGGTTTTACACATGTCAATTTTTTTATTTTTGGAAAACTCATGTAAATGTTTAATCTGTGATGTTCTGATACTATCTATTTGTTAAAATTGATTATTCATGTCATATATCTTATGCACAAATCTCTTTGAAACACATAACTCACCCCCTTTATGTTTTCTATAAAATATATGTGTGCAGATATGACAATTGATATGCAAAAAAAGGTATTGGTTGATGAACAAGATATGTAGATAACAAATTTGCTCCTCAGAGTTTCATATTCAATTGCATATGGATTCTAATTCAATCACTACAAAAAAATTAATTTTTTACAGGTTTTAAAAATTGCCGCAAAACATTGTATTTTGTGGTGGTTTACAAACCGCCGCAAAATATATTTTTTACAGCGATTTTTTTAACATTTTGCGGTGATTTTTCCAAATCGTCGCAAAATTCATTAAAAAAATTTATTTTGCGGCAATTTTAAAAAAATTGCCTCTAAATACAAAAAATAATTTAATAATTAAAAATTAAAATTAAATTTTGTAGATTCAGAAAATAATTAAAAATTAAAATTAATTTAACATTTGCTGCAGTTTTTCAAAATTGTCGCAAAATTTATTAAAAATATTTAATTTTGCAACAGTTTTCAAAAAATTGGCGCTAAATTTATAAAATAATTTAATAATTAAAAATTAAAATTAAAATTAAATAACATTTGCGGTGATTTTAAAAAATCGTCGCAAAATTCATTAAAATATTTAATTTTACTGTGTTTTTTGAAAAATCGTCGCTAAATTTAGAAAGAAATTAAATAATTAAAAAAATGTATTAAAAAAATTAATTTAAAAAAATAAAAAGAAATTTAACAAAATTTTAATAATTTTAAAAAATATATATAAAATCTTATTTTTATTTTTTAATCAATTAATTTATTTAATTTAATTCAATTAATTTATTTCATTATTATTTTAAAAAATAATCAATTAATCTATGTTTTTTAATTTATATTTAAAAAATATAAAATATAATTATGAAAAATAGTGGTTGGATTAGTATATAATTTATATGCGCAAATATATAACAAGGAGGCTTCGCAGGTCAAATGATTTCGCACGCATAGCAAAGGTCTCGAGTTCGAAACAGGGGAAAGGGAAGGATGTATCGCCACGTGGAGCTAGGCGCGGGCCGCCAAAAATTCAAAATTTTTAAAATTTTTCCGGAGGTTTTGAAACTACCGCTAAAATTCAATATTTTGGAATTTTTTGCGGCAATTCTGAAACTGTCGGTAAATATTTTAAAAACTATCGCTAAATCAATTATTTTGCAGCGATTCTTAAACCGTCGCAAAAAATATGACTTAGCTACAGTTACTTCAGCGGTTATTGAAAACCGTCGCTAAATACCATTTTTTTGTAGTGAATATTTTCGAATTTGTATTATTATCTTATTATATCTTGAAAAAATTTATATTGCTATTTGAATTCAAGTTAGAGGTATATATATTAAAAGTTTATACTTCATTTTAGGTTTAATTCAGACTAGTTATGTGCTAGACTCTGGTTACTCATCTTAACCTTATTTATTTGATGTTGTTATGTAAGAAGGTAAAAAGGAGAATTTTGAGAAACCTTGGGGTCAAAGTATAATTGAAAAAATTTTAAATTTGAAGTCCTATTTACTTAATGCAAATTATTATTACGATACAAAATTCTTTTGAAATTCAAAGGGAAAACTCAACTTTTACCTTTATGTTAATTTTGAAATGAATTTTTAATCTTATATGTAACAGCCATTTTCCTAATAATCTCACTAGTATAGGACATCTGAAAATAGGTCGTTAAAAGCATAGGTACAAACAAGTCTTAATTTAAAACATCCACATAGAACTCAAAAATAATTTAGCCACAAAAGATTATATGCATATCTCTAAAGTTCAACATTCTTTAAAGTCTCTATAAGGTTGAAGCACCCATACATTACAAAATAAAGGGCAAGAATGAAAAATTTACATCACAAGCTAATCTATCTTTGTCTGCAAAAGACCCTAAGACCTTTTGATTGGGAGAACCCTATACACGCCTATAGTCAAGCCCCGCTTGAACTAACCCCTTATTTAGCCTTACCTTTATCTGAAATGATGACAAAGAAAAAAAGGGTGAGCTACAAGGCTCAGCAAGTATACAATATAGCAAACAATGAATGAAAAGGAATTGAGGCATGTATAATTACTATAAAATGGAATAACGCTTTATCATAATAATTCATACATTCTCCCCACATACATATTATTTCATCATGCCTCACATTCACCCTTACTACATGCCAATGCAATGCTTAATAGTATCATACTACTATATCGTAGACTATTGTCCACTCACGCTCTAATCTTATACTACGCCTTGTGAGCTGAAGCTCGCACAATAGGCAAATGTCTACAGGCTTGTTAGGATATCCTCTTTCTCACATGTATAAAATACCATGCATATGCCAAACATCATATACCGCAAGTGTTGGTTCATACCGAAATAAACATTCATTATCATTATGAGAATTACTCACTACGTCATGCACAACTTAACCATTCACATTTAGAAATCATTTATAACATGAACTCCAACAATCCCACATAATAGATTTTCCCACCCTTCAAGTATAGCAATTAAGATCATGTGTTGATGAATCATCTTATTAAAGACTCACTTAGAGAATTGGAGGGAAATCGAAATATCAAAAAAAAAGATAAGCCACTAATGGTATCAATCGGTCAACATATGAGATGGATTTGTCGACAGCCAGAATCCAAGACAAACCATCTTGGTTGACAGATTGAAGCAAGTTGTTGACTGCCAGTGTAACATCCCGCATCGAGCGATAGGAAGGACATGAACAACTTACCCTGATGGGCTTACACGAACTTCCCAAGGGGTCACCTATCCTTGAGTTTTCCCAGCTCAAGCACGCTCAACCAGGGAGTTTTTTGCCTACATTCAGTCCAAAAGGTATCCAGCTGGTGTTGTTTCCTTCCTTACTTATCCTCAATATATACTGTCATTCTCTAGGCTCTTGGGGTATTATATTCTCCCTCCCTTGAGCACATGACATCCTCGTCATAAGACTTTACATCTGGTCTCAGACCTTTTCCCCTTTGAGAGCTATTGTCCTAGAAGCCTGCCAGAAGCCGCTCCTTGTACAGGCCCTCAAGCCCCAGCGCCACTCCCCGCCCTCATTGGACCGCCTTCACCAAGGGTCGACTCTGATACCACCTGTAACATCCCGCATCGAGCGATAGGAAGGACAGGAATAACTTACCCTGATGGGCCTACATGAATTTTCCAGGGGGTTACCCATCCTTGAGCTTCACCAGTTCAAACACGCTTAACTCGAGAGTTCTTTACCTATATTTAGCCCAAAAGGTATCCAGCTGGTGTTGTTTCCTTCTTTACTTATCCTTAATATATACTACCATTCTCTAGGCTCTTGGGATATTATAGCCAGTATTCGAAACAAACCAATGATAGATAGATTGCCTTTCATCTATCGACCGATAAAACCGAACACAAGCATTGGTCGACATATGAGAAGCATCTGTAGACCGACAAAATGGAAAAACAAAATCGGTCGACAGATGTTTCTCACCTGTCGACTGACAAAATACAAAACTCCAAGCAGTTGACAGGTATAACCAAATCGATCGACATATCTCAACGAAAAAGCTAAGATTGAAGCGAAAATGTGTGCAAGAAGTCCAAATTCTTACACACCGCTAAACTTTAACAACTCATCATTTCTTAAAAACATGGAGTGAACCAAGACTCCATTCGAGCGTTTAAACGTTTATTCAAGATTTCAAGAATATCTATATGAGGTGCAAACAATGGTTACAAACCTTCTTTAGAAATGAGATACAAATTTAAGGGTCAAAAGTCCAAAATCGGATAGCCACAAGATACCATGACAAGGAGAGGATCAGGTTATATAAAATTTTGAGGAAAAAGCAATACAATAATTTTTACAAGAATCATAGAGGAATAAGTCTTACTATATAAGAGAATGATAGAAATGTGTCTTTTGATGAAACCAAAGAGGGACTTGCTGCTCCAATTGAAAATCCACACTTCAAACCAAGAAGAGATGGAAGAAGGAAATGGAGAAAAGGAAGAAAAGAAAGAGGTAGTCGATCGGAAGAGAAGAAAAAAGAGAGAGTAAAAAGAGACAAGAAAAAGAGAAGGCATGAGGAGAGGAATGGGTTGCCATTAGTTCTCCAACCACTCCCTTGGTTAATTACCATTTTGCCCTTCTCACTAACACAACACACATATCCTCATTAAACCCATTTTGGTCATTTGTCGCTTTTTTCTTTTCTTTTTTATTTTCCTTTTAATCAATAATACACACAGATTATTTATAATAAATACCCATTATGAAATTCTCATTTTACCCTTAATTTTATCACAATCAACATATAAGACAAACCCCTCTTTAATCATTCCATCATTTCATTTTCATTTAATCAAAACACCTAATTTTACACACATGGGCTCAAGCCCACATCAATAGCCAACTTTTTTTTCCCCAATGAGTTAACTCTTCAACTTGGCCCTAATCCAATTCTTTTAACTTTCAACCCTTGGCCCAAACCTAATTTAGCCCATTACTTAGGACTCTTCAACTCATTGCTAAAGCCCATGTCTTAATTTCTTAACTAGAAACTCAATTTATTTATTTTCTCATTAATCACAATATTTCTAACATTTAATTCTCGATACTAATTTATCACACATAATAAATTATAATGTAAATAAAATTCTGAACCCATTAACGGATCGTTACATTATAAATAATACTAGATATCTAATTTTAATTTTGTTTCAATTTTGAACTAAACTTTGTTCATTTATAGATAACATTTTCTATTTTTTAATTTCAATTTTCTATTGAATGCCTCCTATTAAAAAATAGAAAACTCAATTTTCTAATATTTGAACTTTATGCTATGAATTAAAAAGTATCATTTTTTTATATTTTCTAATTTTCTAAAAATAAATGCTATGTCGACGTTTTAAAAATAAAATGTTAGGATATGTTTAGTTATAAAATTAAAATTGGAAACTAGAAATATATATTTTGTATAATTGAACGAGGCTTTAATTTTTTTAATTATTAATAGCATTCAACTTTAATTTTATTTCAATTTTGACTAACATTAATCTCTTATTAATTAGTAAAAACCATTAAATGTTGTCATGGCCAACCAATGTGCCTGAGTGGTTTGCCATTATAATACCAACGACTGAAGGGCAACCTATCAGTCACCAATGAAAACCCTCATTCACGTTGTCAGTGAAGATCAATCAAATTCAGGTTCACTTTCATTGTCTTTATCAAAGATAGTTACCTTCTTCGTGTTTGCATTGTATCTTTATTGGAGATGGGTTGTCTTTATCTCATTCACATTCTATCTTTATTCATCTTCATTGAATCTTGGCTGTCTTCATCACGTCCGCCATCTGTCTCTTTTTCTTCCAAATGAAGATTATTTCATTGGGTATGCTTAATAGTTATATATAGTATAATTTTTACTTTTTTAAGTCAAATTTTAAACAAAATAACATTTTCTATAACAACAAACAAGATGTTCATAAATTAGTTATAACTGAAGATCATAAGTTTAAATTTTATTAATATAATTTTTTAAAACATTATATATATATTACAAATTTATAATTTTAATTTATATATGTTTAACCTATATATATTCTCCAAGACAAGATGGTTCTCCCCGTGGAGGTAATGCTCTCTTAATTTGGAGAAGTTCTCCCAAGAGAAGGCAATAGGAAGATACTCTCCTGAGAGAAGATGTTCTCTCGAACAACTCTTCTTCACTGAGTGAGACTTTGCACTACATGAACCCGATCGAGTTATCATCACAAGAAACAACAAGGGAGACCCTTCTCCCAAACAACTATGCTTTGTCATTGCCCCACACAATGATAGCCCATAGGCACTTATTTTTCAGAAGAACTATTTCTCTTGGGGGTTTCTCACTTGGCCTATTCCATGCTTAGCCTAGGATAGCAATCTACACCCTCCATACATGTGTGCCAAGTGTCTCTTTCACTATCATCGAAGGGGTATAAATACCCCTTAACTCTACATTTAAAAGATCATTTTCGATCTTTTTCTGATTGCTCATCTTTCACACACATATCTCAGCATGGTTAACCTATTTGTGCATCTGAAGAAACACCCAACACTCCTCTCGAACAACTTAAGCTGCTTGTTCATACATTTCACCTACTGATGCATAGCATCATGAAGACTTCATCTAATTTAGGCATCGAAAAGCCCGTATAGGAGAAATCCTCGTGTGTCTTTTGACCATTTTTTGCCTCGTAGTCACTCTCTCGAATAGCAGATTTACTTTCTCGAGCAATAGAGCTTGCCCTAGGCAACTTTTTCATTCTTCTGCTTCAATCCTTGGTTTGCTTATTCAAGCCCAACCATTGTTTAATATTCTAGAAACTCAAGCCAATTGATCTCTCCCCCATACAGAGGCTCGAGTTTCCCTAAACAAGTAACTGGCCGCTTGCTTCCCACCAAACAACCGAGTTCCTTATTCCTTGCTATGCTCTACCTCTCCCATTCAATAAATTTTACTTGTTATATTACGACAATAACAATATAAATATATTCCCTTATTAATGCAAGTTGATTTGACAACAGCTATTGAGGTAAGGTGACAGTTGCGACCTCAGCCATATCGACATTTAATAGTTTTTACTAATCGAAGATTAATCTGAATCCAAAATTAAAACAAAATTAAAGTTGAATACATACTACTATTGAAAAAAAATTAAAAATTTGGTCTAAAATAAAAACAAATGTTAAACTTTTTCTTGTGTTGCACAATTTGCCTTCTTTGAAAAAAAAAAATGCACACAGTATCATTGAGATTTAAGATAATTGCAGATAATACTCCTAATATTTGAAAAGAAGCAATGACTACCTCAACTTTTACTAGTATGTTACATTTACCACCTTGTCGTGAACTTACCATCATTAATTTTTTCTAGATATGCAAAAGACCCTCATCTATCTCTTCAATCTCTCTCTTTCAGTTATCTTTTCTCATTGGTGACTGAGCCTAACCACAACCAGACAAACCCCCTTCATACACACACATGCATAACATGCATACACGCAAAACCCAATCTGACTTTAAAATTTTGGCGACTACAAAATGACCACATGAATAATGACCGACTTTCGGTCATACATATATAAAGAATGGTAAAAATAAGAGAAGACAATAGAAGCAACGACATTGAATGGAGTAGCAAGGATACCGATATCAAAAAGATAACAGGGAGTAGTAGTAGCCAAAATGATAATGATGAATTTTAAGAAGAGAGAGATCTGTCGGTGGAGATGATGGAAGTTTTGATTGGTGAAATAGAGAGATCTAAACAAGAAATAAATAGATTTGAGATAAGACAAATTGAGATTGAGAGTAGCCTTTGCAATCAAATCCAGTCAGGTGGTTATTATATATTGTAATTTACACCCCCTCCCCCCCTCCCCTCTTTTTTTTTTTTTTTTCTTTTCCTTTTGGTGTTGCCTTAAATTTTTAAAAATGATAGTGACTATTTTTATGATATAAGATTTAGGATAATGTTATGGTTAACGTATGATCGATACATCTGGGGATTATCATCCTTGCGTAGTCCCCCGCTACTTGTGTCCTCGATTTCAACAAAAAAAATAAATTACATATAAAAGTTTTACCTCACTGCACAGAGAAATAAATCGAACTCACGACCTACTAGTGCGACTCTCAACCACTTGATCTGTACTTTGAGGGCATGATCAATACATCTTGTTTGTGTACAACGTACATTTAATGCTTCTTATTTTTAAGATTTAAAGATAAAATCTAAAATAAATTTAATGTGACATTTCTTTTCTTTTTTTTTTCTCATTTGACACTTTTGAAGTATCACAAAAATGGTCCATTGCATGTCACAACACAGAAATCAAAATATATAAATATATGTACAAGAGCTGGGCCTTCAACTTAAACGGCTGGCCCAATGCAACACTTACTCTGACCTGACGGGCTTCCAAGTTTCAACTGAAATTTAATAGCAGCAATAGAAGTTTTGCAAAAACAAAGTACTATTTTGAATAATATTTTCTTATTTTTTTAATAGATAAAAATTAATGAGTCACATTATTTTCGGGTTAATTACACCAATAATAACTCAACTTTGCATTCTATTACTGTTTGGTCACTGAAGTTTGAAATATTACCTGTTAGTCACTGATATTTCAAAACGGTTACTGTTTAGTCACTGAACTTTGAAATGTTACCTGTTAGTCACTGATATTTCAAAATTGTTACTACTTAATCACTAAACTTTAAAATGTTATCTATTAGTCACTGATATTTCAAAACTGTTACACTGAACTTTAAAATATTACCTGCTAGTCATTAATATTTCAAAATCGTTTTTCATCTGTCACTTGATAGTCACTGAACTTTAAGTTCACAAGTGACGAATGAGAAACAGTTTTGAAATATTAGTGATTAACAGGTAATATTTTAAAGTTCAATGTAACAGTTTTGAAATATCAGTGATTAATAGGTAATATTTTAAAGTTCAGTAATTAAACAATAACAGTTTTGAAATATTAGTGACTAACAAGTAACATTTCAAAGTTCAGTGACTAAGCAGTAACCGTTTTGAAATATCAGTGACTAACCAGTAACATTTCAAAGTTTAGTGATCAAATAGTAATAGAATGCAAAGTTGGGTTATTATTAGTGTAATTAACCCCATTATTTTCATTTTGCATAAAAATTCCTTACAAATAATGCACCTTGTTTTATGAGTATCGGATCAAACAAGCTATTTAAAAAATAAAAATATAAAGTCTTGAATGCGTTTTTGGGATGATTGCCCTTGCGCGGCTCCTAATACTAATACTCTCGATTATGCCTGAGGAGGAAAATCACAGGTTGACCCTTTGACTCTTACGTAGGGTGAGGATCGAACTCGTAACTCACCAGATTGAGACCGACATATTGCTCATTCGACCGCTCGACCTATGCTCTTGGAACGTCTTTAAAACCTTTTTTCACTTTGATTAAGTTTGCTATATATATTTTTCTAGTAATTTTAAAAATATAAAGTAGTACAAAATCTTTTTATAACATAATAAATAAGAGCTATATAATTCACATTATTAATTAGTTGATTATTTTGTATAAAAAAATTATATTAATTTTTTGTGATCAGAACAAAGCATAAATCATTGAAGAGATGAGGAAACATGGTGGGTGGGCCAAGTGAGAAAGTGATCAGACTTGCTGGGATATACGTGGACAAGGACGTGGCAGCTGCTTAGAGCTGTGTGCATAAGTAACATGTGGCTCAATGTATACAAACCTTATACATATATATGGAGACAAGTTGAAATGGTATATATCCATATAGAGAGTCATTCAATTCAATTTCTTGAATGATTATAATGAGGAGTTGGCTCTACAATCTATTTTGTGAATCATTGATAATAGTCAACCATTCAATCATCCTAACTAAGCTTCTTTGAATGGTTCATAGGCATCATTAATTAAGGATCGAAATTTAGTTAGAAGATATGAATTTTCAATCCGACTAATTTTAAAAAGATAATTGAGTCGAATTTATAATAGGGTGTCCATTCAACTTAAATAAGATAAATACCCAATTAGGTTGCAATACTAACACACCTCTAAATTATATTTAACACATAAACTTGAATTTTTAAAAAGACAAACAAATAAGTATTGAGTAGATAATTAGAAAAATTCAAGTCAATAGTGAATTTAAACAAAACCCTAAATAAAAACAAACCTTTCTTTGCATGCACGGTGCTGCCCAAGAGGTTTGTCTAAATCAACAAGTAGTGTAAAGCCAAGAGTTAAAATGAGCGAGTATTTTAACATATAGTTAGCTAAAAAAAAAAGTATTTTCTAGAACTAATAACTTAATAAAGTGTAACCCAATTTTTATTTTTATTTTTATTTTTTTTAAATGACTTTGTGTTGACCTCCATAATTATATATATATTTGTTAGCACTAGAGAGGGAGAGAGAATAATTTAATTTAATGATTGAAGCAAAGAATGTGGGATACGCGTGTAATGCATTATGCAAATTTGTGGAATTTATTATTATTAATGGAAGAGTTGGGGATAGAATCGAAGAGATTCATCTAAAAAGCATTTGGAATCATCCTCAGATTCATGTGTCTCAACATTTGTTGGTTCACTTGTATGTAAATATATATATATATATATGCTTTTTTTTATCTTTTCTCTCTTCCACTATATCATATATAAACATTATGAATAAATATGCATTGAATCCCTTTCCAAGTCTTGCTTTTATCATGTCAAGCTCCAAACTTTGGGGGCACTTGGAGGGGATAACCTTAATCACACTCCATTAATGCATCATCGTGCAAATATTAAATCTTAAAAGATCATGAATTGAAAGGCAAGTGCTATGCATATTGGTAGAAAGATAGATATTAAAACAAGTCACTTTTAAGTTTTTGATGCTGTAGGAGACCTAGGTCGACATTTAGTGTAGGGATTTCGTGACAGTAAAAGTAGTTGTCACTAACACTTTACAATTAGTGACAACTTTAAAGAGTTATCACTAAATATATGAAACTTCGATATACTATGACAATTTTAATTTGAGTCCAAAATCTTGTCACTGAAACCTGTTCTGGGAGTGATTTTGGCACAGTTGGAGTGGAGGGAATAGTTTTAGTGACAAACAAGTGATTTGTCACTAATTAAAAATCAGCTTCAATTATTTTTGTCACTAATAGTGTTGTAACCTTTAGTGACACAACAGAGTTCCACCGCAAAAAATGTCATTCATTAATAACTTTGTGGTCACCAAAAGTGTGAATAAATTGTCATAAAAATCTCTATTTTGGTGATGACAAATCATGCCACTAAATCCTTGGTAGGAGTGATTTTGACATAAATGAGGTGGCAATAATACTTTTAGTGACTATAGTGCTTCGTTACAAAAAAATGATTGTTGGTGAAAATGCTAGTCAGTTGTCATGAGGTGGAGGGAGCAACTTTATTGACAAGGAAGGGATTAGTACTAATAAATTTCTTTCATATTTGTGCACTATTGCCCTTTCGGGGTTTTAGGGGACAATATTTTCCATTGAAATCTTTGGACGTCGTGAAAAAAGATTGGTTAGGATTGTTTGGAAGTGATTAATTTTCAAAAAATCTTCTAATACTTAATTCAGGAATTAAATATGATGATAAGAATGATGGATGACTAAGGGAGAGACATATGAGAAAACAATAGATTGAATTACAGTAAGGGGTTTAACGAAAAGAAGATCTTGTTACCCCTTAAACTGGGGCAATGGTTTCAGTATGGAGTGCTCATCTTGTGTACGAGTCACGTTACCTCCAAATATATGCATTCTGGGCTTAATCTTGAGGAAGACATGTGAATTCTCATATTTAAATATGGGAGGAAAAGAGACAAATTTTCATACCTAGGCACGAGATTGGCATAGAATATGTTTATTGTCTTACTTTAGAATGGGATGTTGTGTGTGTGCAATGAAGCATTCATGTGCTCAATAGGGGTGGGTTTGTTACCCCTTTTACGAAGTGTGAAATGGATTGGACTACTGAGTGAAATCCTAGCCTATGCCTTTCTTTCTTTTGACATTTTTCTTGAGATGCTAAAGTTATTGCGTAGGTAACAACGTAACTTTAAAACAATTATCTATACTAAAGTGGTTATAATACACCTCTCATTCTCTCAATATTAATACTAAATATCAATAATTGATGACTTTTCAAGTAGTATTGTTTTGTCATGTCATACTCCAAGTTTTGGGGACACTTGAAGGGATTGATAATCTTATACGGAAGTAAAACATATTATATATATATATATATATCAAATCTCAAAAGAAGATTAATTAAAAAATAAGTGTTATGCAAGGTACAGATAGATTATTGATGATTATTTCTTGCATCATCGAATTCTTATAATATAAAAAATTTTGCAATAATATTAAACATGTCGTGAATGTGTTAATAAAAGTACTAAAAGTAATAAAATACTCTTAGTAATTACTCGAAAGTCAAAAGTATTCCCATACCAACTCTGGGCCTGCACAAATAAATTGTAATAAAACGATGCTGCTGGTGCAGCCGACTGTAGGAGAACTTGGCACATGATAACATGATGATTGATTCCTCTTTGAATTAGAATTAGAATCAGAATTTGAATTAGATGAGACTCTTTTATTAGACAGGCATAGGCATCGATCTCCTACTCTTTTGTGTCTCTCTTACCTTCACATTTGCAAATTAAATTTAATTAATTGTTAGCTAGCCAGCTAGCTTATGAGATGTTGCCAGAAATGTCATTTGAACCCACCCCCAGATGTGATATTTTTACATTATTATTAATATAAATATAGAGACATGTGACGTGGAGATAAGATGCCGCAATTTTGTATGGGGAAAGATGACAAATGAACTGAAAATGAGTGGATGAATACTAAGGTAGGTAGCTGCTAGGTGCTATTATACTATACGTACAATTATTATTGTAGTTGGAATGGACGACCATCCACGTTCCATCATCCATCAAAGGGACTGTACGTGGCTCATGTGACGAGACACCTGGCCATTTCATCCCACTCACCTCAACTGCACATTTCCTATAATAATAATATATACATACTTGCTGCTCACCCACCCACCCCCCAATTTTAAATTCAGAAACCAATATATAAGATACTTCATTTAATTAGGTTTCTTATGAATGTGGTGTTTTAGCCATTTTAGAAAAAATTTAAGGATTTAATTTAACAAAAATAAATAAATATAGCTCATAGGATGTACAAATCAAAGTTTTAAAGTTAAAAAAGAGAGTATGGTCAGTTTAATTGAAGTTATTATAAGTAATAAGAGAGACTTTTGTGACTAATTCAAAAAAAAAGAATTATTAACTTATTAGGTGAAAAATCTAACTATAAGGCGAGTAAAAAAAATAAAAAATAATAATAATAGAGAGAAAAAGTGAGAAAGAGCAAACAAAATTAGGTGAAAAATCTTAATAAAACATAATGCAAGAGCCATTGTTACTTGGAGAGAACATTCATAGTCATGGATACACACAATTAGATATATAGAGTTTAAATATATAACGAATTTCACTTATTGTTATTAAGTCTTGTAATTGTTGTTATTACTTTATTATAGATTTGTAATCACAATTAAAAACCCCTTAAACTCAATTGCTAGATGGAGTTATCTAAATAAAATTTAGATCTCTAATCAACTTTATCATGATTTATAATTTTATTGAGGAAAAATTACAATAATTATCTCTGATATTTGACGAAATTAGAAAAATCACGCCTCTCATGTTTTAAAAGTAGCAAAAACATTTTTTATTGTTAAACAAAGTGACCAAAATACCATTTCACTCTTTATTCTTTTTCTACTCTCCCTTGATTTTAGGAAGAAGAAAAATTACTAATAGTCGGCAACGATCGACAATCAACCACCACCATCATAAAGAGAAAGAAATAAAAAGAGTGAAAAGAGATCCATAAATTTAGATGGGTTTATCGCAAATGCAAATCTATGATGAACACAAATCTACAATCCTCTGTCACAAATCTATGATGAAGGTGCACATTCGATTCTCATTGTAGTAGTAGATTTGCAACAAGTAGAGAGAGAAAGAGATGCTCTTCTCATTATTGTTACTACCACATACCAAGAGAGAGAAAGGGTGAATTAGTTCATTGCATTAACTCAAGTGGTGAACACAAATTCTATCTTTATAATAAATTTACGATAATAAATAGCATTAAATTAAAAAGATTTTTGTTGTATCTTTTTAAATGTTAAAAGTAAATCTTAAAATTATCTTAAATTTTAAAGATAATGTGTGTAAAGGTCACTATTATTTCGGAGGTAATTATATCTAGCTATTATGATGATATGGAAGAAGTTTGTGCAAAATTATCTTTGATCTTGTCTCCCTAATTTATGAAAAATGGGATAAAATCAGTTACAACATGAATTGCAGCGAAGGGACAGCACATTGATAGTAGAAATTTGTCAGATTAGCAAAGGAGCATACATGTTGGTGGAGAGTCAAGTCTGAATGATGGAGATAGAGATGGATCTTCATATCACATCCGAATGACAACTTAATTTGCATTTTAATTTCTATGTCTTATCAAACCCTGCGCTGTACCTCTATCTGTATCAACACGCGCAAACTGCACGTTTTTATGTCTGACCAAATCATGCTTTATGCCTAACTTATAGTTTTTATTTGTTTTTGTAATTTAGTGGTGTCTTACTTAGTCGTACAAGTTTAACAAAGCTTCTACAACATTTTTACATTAATTAATTAATTAATTACCCCCTTATACCTTTCAACATTTTTTCATATATACTATGATTTTATTTTATTTTTATTGAATAAGAAGATCAAATTAAAGTGAACTAATTAGAAAAGTTTAAACCATATGCATACAAACATTTCAAGTGCTTTTCCTTTCTTGAAATTAGATTGAAATGAAATAAATAATATATATTTTATTTTTTAACAAAAGGCTTTAAAATCGGATTTAACATTTTATTTATTTATTCTATTATACAATCCAATACTCCATTATCAACATAGCAATTTCTCAAAATACTTTTTATATATTTTGTTTAAAAACTAAAAAATCATTTTTGTCGACAAAATTTATACTCAAGAGCTTCGCTTTATAAAAAAATTAAGAATTTTTTTACCACTATACCAAGATTCATATTTACCTAAACTCAAACAAAGATAAAAATTAAATTGTAATTGTTAGGGGACGTTTAATAAATTTTTATTTTATTTTTTAATTTCCATAATTTATTTTTAACTGAAAAGTGGGAATGGAATTAAAAACAGCTGTATAAAATAATAAGAATATGCCATCACTTCGATTCGGACCTTTTCCTCATAAGATACTTTAACAAGAAGAACAGACAAATAGTTGTTGAAGAGATCAATAAAATAAGCTTAACCAAGTGTATATACTCAAGTAGCAGCTAGCTGGGAGTAGGACCACTCAAGATAGGGAATGTCTTGGCATTATAAATAAATAAATAATAATAATAATAATAATAATAATAATAATAATAATAATAATAATAATAATAATACGCTTAATTAAATTCAAGTTGCACTTGTTCATGTACGAACATATTATATTTTATGTTATATTAATACATAAATACCATATTAAATATCTAAGTAGTTGTTTCTCTGTTTTTTTCTATTTGCATCTCTCCAACAGTACCCTTCCTACTATATTGACCATTGGTTTTAGAATTTTCATCTATCAAGATCGATCTAGTCCTTAAATCTAATAAAATAAAAAAATATCTAGATTTTAAATGTATACCTCCTTATCGTATTAATTATAGTTTAGGTAGATCTTTATCAGGTTGATAGTGAATTCAACCTACCATTTAATTAGTAAATTTAACAAATCAATTTAGTAGTGGTATTTTGGACATTTTCCCTACTCAAATCAATCAATGAATTGAACCTAGCTACCAATTTGTTAAAAATATCATTAATTAATTAATCTTGTTATGAGACTATAAAATTCTTTAAGCATAAATTGTCCATAGACACCTTGTAGTTTGAAAAATATCAATCTTTAGAGGCCTCTATCATATATATATATATATATATATATTTTACTTGAGCACACTATATATCCGTTACAAAATGACATTAATTAAATTCTAATTAAGTTAAATTTAATAAAAATAAAAATTTAAAAAGTAATTAAAAAAATCCCTCATCAACTAGCTAGGTTTCTAATAGCTAGATCCCTTGTAAGAGATGGGTTCTAGTGATTGGAACCCAAAGAAATAAGAAGAAGAGATCATAGTAGTCAAAGATGGGGTCTTCTGCGTCTGCTCTACTAATAGTGATAGCCGATGGCATTTTCTCCAAGGTGGTGATAACCTCGCGAACTAGTTAACAAGATGTCTTCCTTAGCAAACACAATGGCGTGACAAACTTAACTTTCTTTGCCAATGACAATGCTTTTCTCCTGTCCTTCTAATAGTGACTAGTTCATGCTTTTCTCCTGTCCTTCTAATAGTGACTAGTTTTTACTTCACTGATTGTCTTCAGGCAACCTCTTTCTCTAACCAAAGAGTTATACAACAAAAGTTTTTTTTTTTTTTTTTCTGTTGGTTGTTGTTCTCATTCCTTGCCAAATCCAATAACAATAACGTATTTTTCTTCACTCCTATTGTGATAGTGTGACTCAAAATTCAAATTTATCTGATATTAAGATTTTTAATTTGACCATGATTAAAACTTTAAATTTGACTATGATTAAAACATCAAATTTAATTGTGACTGAAATTTATCTCAATCTGAAAATTATCTTCCTAGCTCATATTCTGATAATATATTTTTTTATGTATATTTACATATAAGTGTTATGTTTATAAATAGGTGCTTAATGTCCTAAAATTATTGTAGCAATATTATCATAATTAATAATATTTTGTTCTTTCAACCTCTAATTTTTTTTTTATTTAAATTTTCACTGTGTTGTGTGAGGATTTGATGACTCGATTATAGTTTATTTTTTATTCAAAATCATAACACCCACAATAGCGATCGAAAACAATGTGAGTCTGACCATCCCAAGCATGGTGTTCAAAGTTCTTTTTACTGGTTTACTTGTCTTTTCCATTGCATCATTAGATATGGACTCCAACGGTGGGACGTATAGAGGATTTCAAATTCTAGTCGAGACTAAAATACTAGGTCGGTCTAGGATCGAATGGACCACGCTTTGTCCGATCCTTGATCCTATTAGTAGGGAGGATAAGTTTTCAGTCTGGTATAGGTCCATGATCGAAAATTGATTAAGAATTTTAAATATTAATATTAATTAAAGTCAAAAGCAATACATAATACTACATATATAATATACATAATACATTCTTAAATATTATATTTGGTTGCAAGTTTGTTTTGTAAAGGTTGAAGTTAGATGTTTTATTTTGCTATTGCCTTTTTTTTTTCTTTTTTTGTGAGATTTGATGTTAAATAAATGTTGAATTTAATTATTGTCTAATTTATTTTATGGAATTAAAATTTAAATTTAGAATGTTGCAGATTCTTGTTTAGATTTTTTTTTAAGAAAAATTTTTGTTTGGATGATATATATAAATAATTATAAAAAATAGTTTGCACTGGTTACGACCCCAATTGGCCTAGCAGTCAATCTGAGATTCCTACGAAGTTCATTTTGGATCAAATGAACACCCCCAATGGCATGTAGTGTCAAGCTTTTATGTTTTGAAAAATCTTTTCTTTGTCTCCACTTTATAAGGAGAGATAAGATCTCAAATAATAACAACGTTAAAGAAAATGAACGCAAAATTAGAGATAGAATGATTCAGTGGCAAAACCACGTTTTGGCTAGGGCCTTGGCCCCAACTAACTTTTTTATTTTTTTTGATTTTTTATATATATTACTATAGATAATTATAATTTTTGTAATTTGACCGGAGCTAAAATTAGAATTTAGCCCGAACTAAAATTCTTTCTTGGCTCTGCCGCTGGACTGATTATAGATCAAGGCACACTGACACACTCTCCTAAGAGTAAAACATCTTCTCGTGCACTGGATATTATGGCATTCTCCTCCCAAGATATAACAATCTCTCTAAAGATTCTTGTGTAGTAGAATCACTCATGCAAACTTCCTTTATTCTACATACTCTAAGAAAATATATATATATATATATATGTGTGTGTGTGTGATTGTAACTCGTTGTCAAAACAAAGAAAAAAATAAATTAATCTTTTTTCTTCTAATATTACACGTCTATACCAATGCTTTCAAGTAAGAGTAAAAAGTCAATAAAAGGTGTTTTTTTTTTTTTTTTCCACCACCTTTTCAAGTGTTGTGGCTTCCTTATATATTGAATTCTCCTAATAATTTTTTTGGACATTGGGATATATTGCTGATTTTTTTTTAAATGATTGTAGAGCTTATTTAGGGATGGTTTGACCTCTTCTTCCAATTTTATCTCATTTCAAAAGTTAAAGACTAAGTCAATTTAATGTTAATCAAATATTAAAAATAAATGATTAAATATATAACAGTCCTCCATATAATTATTTATTCTTATAGAGGGAATAGATAATTAAAAATAAGTTAGAGCATTTTTACTATGTAATAGGTGTAGTTGTCTTCCAACTTGAATCTACACGTAGTGTATCCTCAACTTTCATCTAAGAGAATAACATTGAGCAAATCTTGAACTTTATTCTATAATTCAGATTTAAATAAAAGCCACACACATGGTATGAGAATATAAGGAGTTCTAGTTGGGTTTGTGCCTTACGGTCATGCATACATGCCTTGCCTTTCATTGAGTGTCTATAAGGAATTGTCCAAATTTCTGTAGTAGCAACCCCACTACCACATTCAATTAGGTGAGTTCTTCAAGGGCATTCTGTGACCAATACCCTGCAGAAACCTACAATGAACCCATTTAAAGATTAACCTCTTCCTAAAACCATCATAGTTTGAGCATTATCACCACAGGAATAGAACTACGGATACCCCTCAAACAATATATATATATATATAATTTAGTGTTCAACCCCATCATCCTATAACTTCATTTTATTATCATTAAACCAAATCTCTACTCAAAGTGGTTGGGTGTCTACTATGATGACTAATTTATGGGCTTCAGTCTCATTCCTCTCAATGATTCAACAATTAGCTTCTTATTTAATCTTTTTGATCTACCAAATTCTTTTCAGATCTCACAAAGTTTAAGGATATCACACCTTAAGACAACAATTGTTTAATAAAATTATGTCTAATTCTAATATGCTTATTTTTATCATTTATATTCCAATTTTTAGCTTTACTAATTGAAGCTTGGTTATCACATAGAATAGGAACAACAAGGTATAGGTCTATTGATTAAAGGTATATTAACCAAAATATTTTTTTAGCTATATTCGACTTCCACACATCTAAGATCAAGAGCAATAAATCCAACTTTCATAGTAGACCTTTGTTGAGTTTTATGTTCTTGAATGTTTTGATGATGACAAAATTTTAATGTTTAAGAGAACATTATCATAAATGTTCTATTAATCTTTCTCGCCCCTTTTTGTCATAAGCAAAGAAGATAAGAAGTTTGATGCCACATGAAACATATGATATCAAGAGAATAAAGCAAAAAGGATAAGAAGTTTGATACCACATGAAACATATGATATCAAGAGAATAACCTTCTCCATTTTTTAGAAATTATTCATTCCTTCAAGGGATAAGACATTCAGAAGACAAAAGTTCCTTGAGCATACTTATACTATAGACACTACAAGGAAAATCAATTTTAGTGAAGGAAAAATTTGTCACTAAAAACAAAAAATTCATCACTAAATTTTTAGTGACGGGGTAAAAATTCGTCACAAAAAAGTGCGTCACTAAATTTCATTGACGGGGTTGGACAATCCCGTCGTAGAATTGCAACGGGAATCCATGACCCATTGCTAATTAGTGATGGAAATTCCGTCACTAAAATTCTGTGACAGACTATTCCATCACTAAATTTTGTGATAGGCAAGCCGCTGCTAAAACATTTTAGTGACGGATTTTCGTCACTAAATCTATCACAAATTAGTGACAAGTGGGCCCCTGTCACAAAATCCGTCACTAAATTATGATTTTCTTGTAGTGTAGAGGCTCCACTTGAAATATTGAGAAGCTCCCCCTGAAAATATTAATCTTTTTCTCTCCTAAAAGAATTTTCCTCCTTTTCATGAAAGAAAGAAGCACACATGTCAACCAAATAATTTCTATAGCATGAATACCTTAGAGGTAATAACAACTCCCCCTAAGGAAGGTACAAAGAACAAGTAATGCAAACACATGAGAGAGAATTTTATATATAACTCTATAAAGTGCTCCCTTTGGAAATGAGCACAAATTTTTTTAAAAAATAAAAAGAGAATAAGAGAAATTTTTCTTCTTTTATTTCTAAGCTATTCAAATAATGATAATAAGCATTCAAATATGATAATCTAAACTACCTTCCAAAGGCAAGATGAACCAAGCAACTAGTTAATCAAATAAAGATTTCACTATCTTCTCAAGAGATAAAACCTTAGGCAGATTTTAAACAGAGGGTATACTCCCCCTATGAATAAGCCACAATTTCTTTTAACACTTAAGGTGAAACTATAAGTATGTAGAATTTAGCACTTACATCAGAATGAATCAAAATTGCTAAGCAATCTTACATAAAATTTCAAGCATTCAAGAAACAGTTTAGGCAAACATTGATCATCAAAAGCAAATCAAATTATTTAACATCATAAATCAAACTTATGGATATCTATACCAAAAGCTAAAGTGATTTTAAGCACTCGGACTCTAGTCCTAAGTTACTCTAATGATAAGCTCAAATTCTTTTTAGAAATATCTATTCTATCTTAGCAACTAGAGTAATACTTCTCATAACTCGACTAATTTTATATGAACTTCTATTTCTAGCACACTTACTCAATTACCTTCTCAGATTACTCGAGTATTGAGATTCTTGCACACATAAAAAAAAAATGCAGCATTGTGGATGAACTTGAAGATCACATTTCAAGACTTCAATCCACGATCAATTCACTCAATCCTAGAAGAATACTAAGCTCATATCAAGATATTAAATAAATTAACTTGCTATTGTGCATGAAAATGCTTGTTATTTAACAAAGTCACTTAAGGTAGCTATTTGCATCCTGGTGACTACTTATCACATAGTATACTCATTCCACTATGTTAAGTTGTGACTCAATAATGTATTGGGTCCTGATATAAATAATTTGGGTTTGGGTCGTTGGTGTCTGCAGCCTAACAAGCCCAGCCTGTGCATTTTATTCTTTTTTGTTAATTCCAATATTGTCCCTTGACCTAAGTATATAAAGCTAGAAATTGGGGAAATCGGGCAGATCGAGCTTTTACATAAATCTAATGCTTCTTCTCTCTGAAACCCTAGGTACGTTTCTCTTCTTGTGTGTATCACTATAAATGGGAGAGAAAGTGAAGATTGAGAGAGATGGGATGCTCTGGGTTTATAGAGCGTGTATTATGTTGAAGCTTTTTGTAAATCTTGTAAATCGTTGTATAGTGGTCACGATATATAGTGGATAAACTAGGGGTTCTAACCCCTACCGTGAGTAGGATTCAATTCGAATCCAAACATGTAAATTCCTGTGTTCTTCTTGTGATTGCTTGATCTTCTCACTAGTAGCATCGATAATTTCCAGGTTCTGTTCTTGTTATTCTTTTGCTGGTTGTAAATAGTTTCATTTGCTTTTGTTCTTGTATTTTTTGTTTTTGTTGGTTGGTTGGTTGTTTTGTGAGATCTAATGTTTGAGACATCGAACATCAAGTGGTATCAGAGCCCAAAAACCTTCAAGAACCGATCAAGAACAATATGGAACGATGAAGGCGAAAATGGAGAAGTTTGATGGCTGAGGAGATTTCAGCATGTGGCAGAAAAAGATGAAATCCATTCTTATACAACATCGATGTTCGAAGGCTTTAGGAGATGAGAAAGAGATTCCAACGATGATGAAAAAACAGGAGAAGCCAGACATGAAGAAGTTGGCGTTTAGCCTTCTCATCTTGAACTTGGCGGATAACGTTCTCAAGCAAGTGAATAACGAGGACACTGCCTCCAAGGTATGGACTAAGCTTGAATCCCTCTATATGACAAAGTTACTATCTAATAAAATACACATTAAAGAATAATTGTTTCAAGATGGAGCCCTCTAAGACCGTAGAAGAGAATTTAGATGACTTTATGATTATTACCACAGGACTGGCTAATATTGATGAAAAAAATTATGATGAAAATCAAGCCATATTATTGTTAAATTCACTGTTAGAGTCATATAAAGATTTGAAAACAGCCATAAAGTATGGCTGGGATTCCCTGTCCTTAGATAATATCTTAATTTCCCTAAGATCAAAGGACCTTGAGGGCAATACTATAGAAGGGTTTGAAGTTAAATATGGAACCCCCACCCAGATATCCCAACTAAGCTGAAGAACTGGAGCAAGAGCCCCAGAAGGGTAAAGAAACAAAAGAAGAACCACCCTGATCTGCCATGCATGCTCAATTAGGATCACCTGTACTCATATAAAAGAAATAACAACAAAAGCATAACTTATATCCTAGGCATGCATACAAAAGATAATCGGCCACAGGGTTATATGGTATATACATATACATTTACAAAACCGTGCAAGCACTCAAAAGTAACATCCATTGTACAACACCACAAGATACAAACCAAACAAGATCTGCTAAGACTGCCTTATAGACCACCTATCGGGATAGCTCAAGGGCTGCTAGCCTTGCCCCCATACTTAGTTTTGCCCTTACCTGGAATGAAGATAAGTAAGAGTGAATCACAAGACTCAGTAAGCATATAAGAAATGAAAGGCTAACAAGAGTATGGAAGTTAAAGAGTAATCTGCACCCCACGTGCAATAACCATACATCACATGTCCATGAATCACATGATAGATATATGAAAATGTCGTATAATAAAATATGCACATATTGGTTCTTGGGGCCCACATAAGATACAAGATACCCAAGTCCCTATCACAAACTTGTCACTGCCCTGAAAGGTAATATGAGTAACATCTTGAGCTAAAGCTCTCTCGGGGTGGGGCTATTGAAACACGAAAATCCAACACATTAATAGCATTCGTAAACCTAGCACGACATAACTGCCCATAAAACCCGGCACACTAACTATGTCCGTAAACCCAACATGGCATAACTGTTCATAAAGCAACTGCATACACCCACACAGCGCCAAGAACCATGTAATGCACAAGTATAATGCAGTGGCATAATGAGCATAAACATGATACATAGGGCCTATAAAACCATGCATCAAGCGTTGCTCGCCCATATAGGAAGTCACATACAATGCAATGCTTGTGCCTAGCTAACCTAGATATTAAAATCATCTAGCATGCCTTTGGCGAAGCACACAAGTCACATGGATCCCCCAAATGCATATTCCCAAGCCCCTGCATGCATTTGAAATGACAACATACTGGAAATAAATTATAGAGACCACATGGACTATACTCTAGGCCATAACAGCATGCGTGCACTACCCAATGAGAATCAACCCACACAAGATCCTAGCTTCATTTCAACAACAAACAAAAGGGGAAAACGAGCCCTTCCAAGCTCACAAGAGAAGACCCACCAACTGGTAAGGATTCAACCAAAAATGGAGGATAATAGAAACTAACAAGCCTATTTGAAAACCTCAACTGCAATCTCCAATAGATCAACACAACCATGAGGAAATATACCAAATAGGAAAGTGGCAGCATCTCTCACAAACTAAACATCAAGTGTTAGAGAAATAAGGTGGGTAAGAAGCTTGCCTGAATGAGCAGAAGATCAACCCCAGAGTTGTCTGGCCGACCCCTCCTTCTTTTTCCTCTTCTCCTTCTTCTTCTCCTACTTTCTTCTTCTTCTTCTTCCTGCTCTCAGTCGAACTCTCTGCCAATCTCTCTTCTCCCAACAATCATTTGGTTATATATATATATAGCCAAGAGGTAGAGAAGAGTGGGTTTAGACGCGTGGAAAAACTGGATGAAAAGTCGTCCACCACTGCCTGAAAATTGAGGTTTGGGTCAAGAAAGTGGCCTAGGAAGTCATTTTTAGAAAATCTTATCCAAATAAACTAGGGTTATCCGAATGTGAAAGAGCATATCCGGATGTATGAACAACCATCCGAATACAAGAAAGAAAAAACCAAGAGGGATATCTGGATACATAAACCTCTTATCCGAATACAAGACACAACCATAGCCTAGGGGTATCTGAATACCATGCTTGGTATTCGGATATCATGCAATTTTCAATGGGGTATATCCAGATACCTTAGCTCTTTATCAGAATATGAGACATAAATATGCTTAAGGGTATCTGAATACTAAGCATTGTATTAGGATACCATGCCTTTTCCCAAAAGGATATCCGAATAACCCCATAGGTATTCGGATACCTCACCAAAGATTTACCATATCTGAATATATCACCCATATTTAGATACCTTGGCACAAATCAAGCACCATATCCGAATATCACAAGCCCCATTCGGATCTCCCAACCCCCATATCTAAATACCTCATACCATATTCGGATATCCATGCTCCATATTCAAATACAACAAGCCTAAAACCAAGCATGCATTCAGATATCATGATTTAGCCCTTGAATCCAAAACACAAACACCCACATGCTCTTGCTAACGATTAGCATAACTCGCTAATTAACTCTCGACCCCAACAATAGGTTATTACATTAAAGGTAATTATGATAAAAAAAAAATCCCACTCTAGAGGTAAGAGTGCATCTAGATCTCAGTCTAGAAGTAGGGGTAGTTCTAAAACCTTAACTTGTTAGCTATGTAAGAAAGAGGGTCATATCAGGAGAAATTGTCCCTTAAAGAAAAAAAAGCAATGATAATTGGGTAGATAAGTTAGAAATAACAAATCTTTCTGATGGTTATGAAAGTGGAGAGGGGCTGACCTTCTTTAACATAGTTCAAGAAATGAGTAGATTACGGACTCGGGTTGTACCTTTCACATGATCCCTAGGAAAGAATGGTTGTATAACTTTAGGAAAATAGATCAAGGGAAAGTCCTAATGGGAAATTACCAATCTTGTACCATAGTTGGTATTGGGTCTATTAAATTTAAACTGTGGGATGGTACGTACAGAATCTTGGAAAATGTTAGGCTAGTGCTTGACTTAAGAAGAAATTTAATCTCATTAGGAATGCTAGATCCAAATGGGAATACTTATAAGTATGAGAAAGGGATCGTAAGAGTAATAAATGGGTCTATGGTAATCCTAAAGGGGATCCTGAAGCAAGGACTTTATGTCCTTCAAGGAGAGGTTGTCTCTGGAGATGCAGACATCACAACATTAGTTAAAGATGGGAGTGAGATATGGCATAGAAGGTTAGGCCATTTTGGAATGAAAGGCCTCCTAGAACTCTGTAAACAAAGAGTTTTAGATTCCAAAAGGATAGGAGTTTTAGACTTTTGTGGAACATGTGTATTAGGTAAATCACATAGACTTCATTTTGCCTCCTCAGCCCATAAAACAACCGATATTCTAGAGTATGTTCATTAGGATTTATGGGGTTCTCCTCAAGTACCCCACATTCTCTCAAATGCACAATACTTTATTTCCTTTGTAGATGATTTCCCTAGAAAAGTCTGGGTCTATTTCCTAAAATATAAAAGTGAAGCTTTTGAAAAATTTAAGGAGTGGAAGACTTTAGTGGAACATCAAACTGGGAAAACAATAAAAAATTTGAGAACTAACAATGGCTTAGAATATTATAACCATGAGTTTACAAATTTTGGCAAACAAAATGGAATAGTTAGGCATAGAACTTGTAGTGAGCCATCTCAGCAAAATGGAATTGTTCAGAGGATGAAAAGATCAATATTAGACAAGGTAAAATGCATGCTTAATGAAGTTGGCTTGTCTAAGAGGTTTTGGGTTTAGGCTGTGGCAACAACCTGTTATCTAATAAATAGATCACCTTCATCAACCATTCAACTTCAAATCCCAAAAAGTAAGTGGATTGGAAAACTCCCAAGTTAGATCACCTAAAACCATTTGGTTGTATTGGATATGTTCATAAGAAAGAAGTAAAATTGGATCCAAAAGACAACAAAGCCATTTTTCTAGGATACCCTAAGGGAATAAAGGGCTATAAGCTCTAGTTAATAGAAGAAAAGAAGGTAATTATCAGTAGGGATGTAGTCTTCAATGAACTGAAAGTTTATAAGAAAAATCAATAGGTACCAGAAAAAGAAAAAAATAAACTGATAATTTTCAATTTGAGGTGGAATTAGGTGGAACTACAAACTACCAAAATTACCAAAATAATGACCACTTAGCAACACCACTTGATACTCATGCTACATTAGATTCCCTAATTGAGAACCCTAGTTCTGATATAAGTCCTGATAACTTGTCCAATTCAGCTAACGATGATCAAAATCTAAGGGATTATATCTTATCAAGAGATAGGATAAGGAGAGAGATAAGACCCCCGGCAAGGTATGCTCAAGTAGATTTTATTGCTTATGCCTTGAATGTAGGAGATTTAATAGAATTGAATGAGCCTACCAATTTTCAAGAAGCCTGGAAATCTAAGGATTAGGCTCACTAGTTTTGGGCAATGGGTGAAGAAACGGATTCTATTAAAAGAAACCAAACATGGACTCTAGTTGAGAGACTTCCAAATCAAAAGGTAATATGTTGCAAGTGGATTTACAAAAGAAAACTAGGTATCCCAGGAGTTAAGCCTGCCAGATTTAAGGCTAGGGTAGTTGCAAAAGGGTATTCTCAAGTTGAGGGTATAGATTATTATGAGGTGTTTTCACCTGTGGTAAAGCATACCTCAATTAGATTGATCTTGGCCCTAGTAGCTCTATATGATTTAGAGTTTGAGCAACTAGATGTTAAGACCATTTTTCTCCATGGTAATCTAGAAGAGAGAATATGCATGGAGCAGCCTATCGGATTTGTGAAGAAGGTAACATAACACGTGATCTATTTACTCTAAAGGTCGTTTTATGGCCTTAAGCAATCATCTAGACAATGGTACAAAAGATTTGATGAATTCATGTTAAAGAAAAGTTTCAAGAGATGTAACTTTAACCATTGTGTTTATTTAAACAATTGAATGTTCATATACCTCTTAATCTATGTTGATGACATGTTGATAGCATGTAAAGAAAAAGTGGAAATAAACAAATTGACCCAAGCCCTTAAAACAGAATTCAAAATGAAAGATTTAGGGGTCGCTAAGAAAATTTTAGGGATAGATATTGAAAAAGATAGAAAGAAAGGAACTCTAACTTTATCCCAATTGGGTTACCTTAAAGGGGTATTGGATCTGTTTGGAATGACTCATTGCAAACCTATTTCTACTCCTATCCTTTCTCACTTCAAGCTAAGTGTTGTAAAAGGAGATTTTCCCAAAGAAGAAGAAGAATTCATAAAGAAGGTCCCTTACTTAAACGTTGTAGGGAGCCTAATGTATGCAATGATTGGGACTAGACTTGATATTGCATATGGGGTTATAAGTCTAGTGAGTAGATTTATGAGCAAGCCTTCCAAAGAGCATTGGAATGCAGTTAAGTGGTTGCTTAGATATCTAAAAGGGTCAGTTAATAAAAGGCTTTTATTTAGCTCAAATAAAGAAAATAGTTGTTGCATAAAAGGATATAGTGACACAAATTATTTAGCAGACCTTGACAAGAGGAGATCCTTCTTAGGTTATGCCTTTAAGGTAGGTGGAAATTTAATAAGTTGGAAATCAAATCTCTAGTATATAGTTGCTCTTTCCACAACTGAGGCTGAATATGTGGCCCTAATCGAGGCCATAAAAGAACCCATTTCGCTGCTAGGGATTACCCAAGAGCTTGGAATAGCTAAGCAAATACCAATAGTTTATTGTGACTCTCAAAGTGCAATACACCTCTCTAAAAATAGTGCATTTCATCAGAGGACTAAACTGATACACTGGAAGGGCTATGGCACACACCAAAAGGGGGGCATAAATTGGTTATTTTTAAAATTGACTTGAAAAATATAAAATCTTTTTTCAATAAAAGATTGATATGTGAAACAAATGAGAAATAGATAGGTGCATGACAATAAAATAAATTAAGGAACACAAGAACACTAAGATTTATAGTGGTTCAGCTTAATGAAGCCTAGTCCACTACCTTAATTCCTCACCAAGGATTTTGAAATGAATCCAATAAAATCCCCCTACTTGAGCCAAGTAGGTCCTCTAGTCTAAAGACTATGTATTACAATCTCCTACACACAATGTAGGCCCTCTAGCTCTTGTTAGGAAATTCAATTCAAATGTAAAAGAGAGGGTCTAAGAGTGTTATCTCTTAGTTACAGGCTCTCTCAATAAAACAAAAGGCTTTTGGAATTATATATAAATTTAATAAAACAAAAGTCTTACCAATGAAAATGAGAGATTACAAATTAAGCACAATAAAAGCTCTTAAGCACTTGATAGTTGAGCAATAAATTCATCTAATTACTTTAAATGAGCCACCATCCTCTTATTTATAGTTAATGGTGAGTAGAGACAAAAATCAGACCGTTGGTGGTGGCTAGAGTGAATTTAATGCTCCAAAAACTAACCATTACAAGTTTCTGCACAACAAACTGTCAACAAAAATATTGAGTTAGTCGACAGATTCAAGCTAATATACAAAGAGTAGTCGACAAATTGCTAGAGATCTATTGGTAGATGCATGAAATGCATTCTGTCTGTTGATAGAATCCTTGAGATAGTTGACATATTGAAGCAAAAAAGGAAAAAAGATAGATAACCAAGCTTAATGTCTATAGACAATTTCTTTCTCATCTGTCGACAAATTCATGTTTTTCCAAAACATGTATTATGTCTATCGACAAAGTGATTTGAGATGGTCGATAGATGCTTGCCTTTTGCTACAAGCTAATGTTTAAAAATTATTTTGAAATTAAATTCTTTGTTTTTCCAATCTCCTAAATCATGAGCAGACATACAAATTGGAAAATGCTTTGACTAACACTTTTGAAACTTTAAGACCCAAAATGTATTTTTATCAAAATTATTCCTTGAAATTGATTTTTGTTTTAAATAGATAAGCTTTGAATTTTGAAATCAAGATTTTTTCTTTATTTTGTCATTGTCAAAACTATGATCACAAGAGTAAAATATCAATCATACAAATGTAAGACTTCACTTTGTAAGAGATATGATTGCCAATAAACAGGTTAGTGTTGAAAAAATTTCAACTAAAACTAACCCTGCTGATATGCTCACTAAGCCTTTTCCAACAACTAAGTTTAAGCAAGCATTAGAGTTGTTCAATGTCTTGCCAACATAGTCGAAAGGTAATGCAGGAACCTTAGTCTATCCATTATAAATTTCTTGAGTCAATATGGAATTTGTTAAGTTGTGACTCAATAATTTATTGGGTCCTAATATAAATAATTTGGGTTTGGATCGTTGGTGTTTGAAGCCCAACAAGCCCAGCCTGTGCATTTTATTATTTTCTATTAATTCCAATATTATCCCTTGATCCAAGTATATAAAGCTAGAAATTGAGGAAATCGGGAAGATCGAGCTTTTATGGAAATCTGATGCTTCTCCTCTTTGAAGCCCTAGGTACGTTTCTCTTCTTGTGTGTATCACTATAAAAGGGAGAGAAAGTGAGGATTGAGAGAGAGGGGATGCTTTGGGTTTATAGAACGTGTATTCTATTGAAGCTTTGTGTAAATCTTGTAAATCGTTGTACGGTGGTCGCAATATATAGTGGATTGATTAGGGGTTCTAACCCCTACCGTGAGTATGATTCGATTTGAATCTGAGCACGTAAATCCATGTGTTCTTCTTGTGATTGCTTGATCTTCTCATTGGTAGCATCGATAATTTCCAAGTTATGTTCTAATAGATAATAGGTACTCAAATATACCTATGAACTTTGAATTCTAGAGCACGGAAACTAAGCGTATAAGCTAAAAACATATCTCAACATAGAATTTTGCCACTCATGAGCACATCAAACGCAATCACTCACAAAGCTATTCAAAATAGTGAATAATACCACTCTTAACCTAATTCAATCATTAGCAAACCAATCATCTCAAAAAGACATCAACTTAGGTAACATATCAAATACATCATCAAAACATTAATATTTATCACTCAATTATCAAATTAATTTAAAACGTGAGAATTCACTTAGGTATAGAAATACTTTAGTCAATCATTTTCATCATAAAGTCACACCCTCAATGCTTAGAAGAATCCATAAAAATTATTTATATCTCAAAACTTTCAAGAATAAATATACATAATTTCTTTAAGAATAAATCAATATTCAAACACATATATAATCAAAGCAAGCAGTCAAGGTAGAAAGCTTTATCAATAAAATCATTTGAAATTAAAGACTTCTGAGATAAGAATACATTACCTGAGGACATATATAATTTTCTCCCAAAGCTAAGATGTTTTAAGTCCCATGGATTGCATATATAAAATCTATCTAAGAGAAAGTACCCAATCATTTGGGTCCTTAAATTAGCTAACCTATTTCTCTACCAAATACTTATTCTTAACTACCCAAATCATTTTGGAGCTAGCTTAAGCTCATCCTTAGGTACCCATACCTTTCTGACTCTAAAGGGAATATTCATTTTTTGGGACAAAACAATTCCTTATGACCATAAAATTTACAGAATTTACATTTTAAATCAAATTTTAGGTTAGTTTTAGGTTTTAGCTTATTTCCAAATTTCTTATGACATTTTTTGACATAACCTAAATCGTTTTTATCATAGTAGCCCTTTGTGATTCTAAAATACTATCTAGGATTTTGCTACCATTAGAGAATTTTGAGAAAACTAATTTTGAATCTTTTAATTCAATTTCAAGATTTTTATTTTGATCAATAAGAGTTGCATTTTGGGATTGTAAATCTTTCTTTTTGTTCAATTAAAGCATCATTTTCATATTCTAGACTTTTAGAATAATTCTTAAAAGATGATTTCTCTATTTTTAATATTTTAATTTTCTATCAAGCTTTTTCTAAATCAGCTAAAAGTTTCTCACATATGTTTTTAAGCTCCCCAATTTCCTCATTCTCATCATCATTATTATAATCTGAATCAAAATTAAAACTGGATGAGGAGTCACTTACCTCAGAATTTTCTTCTGCCATAAGGCAGTAATTGATGAGAAACGCCAACTATTAGAGTACCAATGCAAGGGTTTAACCGAATTTTTAAAAAGTTTTCGAAAGACCAATAAAATGTATAACATCCCACATCGAACGATAGGAAGGACCGGAACAACTTACCCCGATGGGCCTGCGCGAACTTCCCATGGGGTCACCCATCCTTGGATTACCCCAGGTCAAGCACGCTTAACCCTGGAGTTCTTTGCCTACATTCAGGCCAAAAGGTATCTAGCTGGTGTTGTTTCCTTTCTTACACTATCTTCGATATATACTAACTTCTCTGGGCTCTCGGGGTATTACATTCTCCCCCCCTTAAGCACATGATGTCCTCGTTATGCGACCTTATAACTGATCCCAGACCTTCTCCCCTTTGGAGGCTGCCATCCTAGAAGCCTGCCAGAAGCCGCTCCTTGTACAGGCTCTCGAGCCCTGGTGCCACTCCCTGCCCTCATCGGACCGCCTTCACCAAGGGTCGGCTCTGATCCCTGGGGTTAAGCGTGCTTAAGCTTGGAGCAGTTCAAGAATGGGTGACCCCCTGGGAAGTTCGCGTAGACCCATCAAGGTAAGTTGTTCCCGTCCTTCCTATCGCTCGAACGGGATGTTACAAAATGGTAGTAGAAACATAAACCAAAATCACCTTGCAAGACTCGTTTTCTATGTCCATATGCAAAACAAAGCTAGACCATGCCATAGGGGGTTTAGCAAATATACATTTCAATGTTTGAAGGCCGATGTAGATGCTAGAATGCTTACTGGATGACAACTCCTTGCTCCCAAACAACTCCTAAATAGATTTTGGTTAGACCAAACCGACTCCCGAAAATATAGTAAGCCCAGTTAGTCCACGCTCCGGTAAATGGTCGAATCCCTCAACTCACTCTATGTGTTAGACAGAAAGAGTGAATGAGATTGGGTTGAAAATGGGTTCAAAGAAAATCTCCAAACCAATATAAACTATCTATATGGTTGGATTTCTACAATAGCAATGGAGAAAACAAATAGGAGCAATGGAGATGGGGGAAGGGTTTCTGGAATCAAGAACGAGCAAAGACTGAGAGAGATTGCAAAAACTTGCAAAGGCTAACTCTCTTTTGTTCTCTTCTCATTTTGGCTTATGTATGAAATATATAAACCCTGGAATCCCAAAACCCACCCAATCAGACAAAATCGATTAGGAGAGAGAGAGGTGATAGAAATTAAGTACAAGGGCACACACCAAGAGGGGGGTGAATTGGAATTTTAAAAAAATAATTGACTTTTAATACTTTAAACAATGTAAAAGAATGTTATAAGAAGCAAGTGAGGGATGGATAGATGCTAAAAGGAGATAAAATAAAACAAGCACACAAAAACACAAAGATTTATAGTGGTTTAGCTTATCCAAGCCTAGTCCACTACCTTAACGCCTTATTAAGGATTTTAAACTCAATCAACTAGCACCCCCTACTTAAACCAAGTAGGTCCTCTAGTCCAAAGACTAGGAAAGATACAACCTCCTATCAAATAGATAGGCCCTCAAGCTTTACAAGCTTGGAAGAATCCAATACAACAAAAATGAGAGTTCTAAGAGTTTGACCTCTTAGTTATAGGTTCTCTCAATGAGAATACAAGCCTAGAATGAACATAAATACAAGAGAAGCACAACCGTTACACTTTGAGAAGAGAGAACAAAAATAATTAAAGCTCAATAACTTCTTGAACACTTGGTAGTTGAGTATTGAATGATCTAAGAGCCTTGAATGATCCTTCAACCACCTATTAATTTATAGTTGATGGTGAGTTGAGACAAAAACTAGACCGTTGGTGGTGGTTGAGAGCATTAAATGAGTTCAAAAAACTAGCCGTTATGAAAACCTGTGAGCCAACTTGCTCCAATCAATCTATTATGTATTTTGATATTTAACAAAATATAATTTTAGTAAAACTATTTTTGGTATATTTAAAACCCCTAATGGATTTTTGATATGTGTTAAGTATTATAGTATTTTGTGTATCAAAATGAACCAAGAAATGCTATTTGTTCTAAGTAGAATATTAGCACACTATAAGGGAGCATATAAGAAAATGTTTTCTTTTTGGAAAATAACTCCCAGTATTTTCATTGCTAATATTCATTATTGCGAAAATGATTTTTAGTGAATTTTTAAAATAATGGAAAGTATGTATTTTGGAAGTGCTAAAATCGTCAAATCCGAAATTTGTTCTAAAAGCCAAAATCTACTTTCTTATCTATTTGAATTTTGATTTTTTAGATATTTTTATTGAATCCAAATGGGGGGTACTTTGTTATTTACATTTATGTATTAAAGTAAATGGAAGGTAAAATATAAATAAAAGAAAATGTGGACATTTACTTGTTTATCAAAACAAATCTTGTAATGAAGGTAAAATATAAGGTAAAATATAAATATCTTGTAATGAATTTATGCTATGTATTGTTTATCAAAACAAATCTTATTTTTCTGAAATCTGGATTGAGAGTCGACCGAGAGGGACAGTTGATTGTAAGTTAAAATGGTAGACGACTGTGGATGTGCATCAGTCGACATAACTGAGCTTTGTTTATGCAGAGTCGAGATAAACAAGAGTGGGTTTTGGCCAGTCGACTGTAGGCCAATAAGAGTCAACTGTCGGCAGCAAGAGTCGACTATGGGTGTCGCGGAGTCGACTGTCGATTAGAACAGTCGACTGCCAGACTCCAACGGTCGGATTTTTTGAGCCGTTGCAGATCATTTTGGGAGCCCCAATATAAATATCAAGAGGAGAAATCTTAACAAGGCTAATGCTCTACCATTTCCTATCTTCCTAAAGCATACCCAAGCTCTCAAGCACTCAATCAAAGCAATCAAAGGCCCAAGGAGCTTCAAAGATCTATCCATTGGAGCCTCAAGACAAAGAAGAAGTTTGCTTCTTGTTGGTAACTTGTATCATCTCATTTTGCCTTGTATATTGTTCTTGTATTGATATCCATTATAGTCAAAGTGTGTTGGACATAGGATTGATTTATTTGTATTAGATTTTGGATTGTGAGTGGCATCCTAGAGCCCAAGTAATCTAGGTGTATTATTGTGTTGTATTAGTTTTTGGGGTGAGCTAAGGGGAAACCTCAGGGTATACAAGTTTGCTAGGTGTTCTTGTGTAGAAACCTAGTGGTGGTTTTGGTGGAACCTCAAGTGTCGGTTTGACCTTGAGAGAGTATGGTAGGTGTTGGAGATACCGAACCACTATATATCTTGTGTTTATGTTGTGGTTGTTTGTGTATTTATATTGCTATCATTTCCAAACAACATATATATTTATAGCAAGTGAAGTTTGTATATAAGAAAATCTCAAGAGTTTTAAAAAGGGAAGAATCGGTTTAATAAGTTTTTTATTACTCAATTCACCCCTCCTTTTGAGTGGCCATTATGTGTGTCAAGGGACCAACTAAACAAACTATCGACAAATGAAGAATGTTAGTCGACAAATTTAACTTAAGAATGAAGACTTAGTCAACAAATGCAAATAAGTTATCAATATTTGCTTTTGCAAGCATACTGTCTGTCGACAGTTGCTTGCAAATTGTCAACAGTTTAATGGCATTACCAAAACATGGTTTCTATCTATCGACAGTTGCTAGAGAACTGTTGACAATTCCAAGCATTTTTCCAAAGCTGTTGACAAATAGGCTAGAATGCTTCCAAAGATAATTTCTTTTGATTTTCATAAATAACAAATTATTATATCTTGAAAATTCAATTTCCAAGACCAATAATTTCAACAAATCACATATACTTTGAATTTGATCTTCATATTCATAAACCAATAATTTTTTTTTCCAAAAACATTTATTTTCTTTACATATAACTTTTGATAATTGTTTTGGATACTTTTTGAATAATTTGCTTGGAATGTTTTCATCATCAAAACCATAATCAATCACAAGAGTAAAAATATCAATCTATCAAGAGGGAACCAATAGACGACAAGAAGGACGCATGCCTTCGAGTCTTTCGTCCTTCTGTCATCATCTTGTGCCACATGCCCCCCAAATCCATTGCATATACGACAAATGGATCGAGGAATCGTAAGCCTCTGCAATAGAAGCAGTCGACCGTTCGTAGGGAGCTGTCGATCGTTTCTCTTAAAACCTGTCAATCGGTTCCCAAGGCTGTTGACGATTTTGGCCCCTTATCCAAAACTTCCAGAAATTGCATCTAAGCCCCTGCCAAAAACACTTAATGACACTTTCACCATCTCATGATGAAACATAGGCCCCCGTTAACTCTTAACAGCATTCCTGTCAACTCTTGATGATTGCTCCTTATTAATTTGATCATTGAACCCGATCCATTAACTTTTAACGATAAACGTCACTAATTCTTAATGATGGTTTCAGCCATAATCACTTAGTATACCATTACACCTAGATATGCGTTTGGCCTTCTAGATTTACTACTAAGTAGCAATCAGGATATGTTAAACACTTTGACGTTGACCAAACGTTTTGGTCTATATCGAGGATCTCTTCATCTCCTCGATGTACCCCAAAAAATCCTGAGTGGCAACTAGCATTATGTCAGGGCAATCCTACCAATAATGAAGTTTTACTTCAGAATAGAACATATTTGGGCGTGTACTATAATCCCTCCATCAGTTATCATCCCGATCAAGTAAGAGTTATGGAGTAATCGAACTTACTAACTCAATAACTATGTCAAAATCAGTGTGTGGTGAGGTTGAGAGGATACAACAGAACTCTTTTCGACATTGGAATACTTTCCAATCAAGTGTATCCTAACTAGGGGCTTCTACAATCAAGACCACCACTAATCGCATAGGATGTTCACCTAACGCCAAAGGTCGATGGATCCCACTAGCAATCACCTGCCTCCATACACCAAGGCATAAGGACCACACAGTGCATCTCCCACCCGATAACCTGACAGTCCTTAGCAACGAAAAATCCCTAGCACTGACATACAAGACAACTATGTTGCCTCTGGTCTAAGGACCAGTAACACAATCGAAGCCTGTGACAGACCATAGATCCTCTCAGCCATGTGATCTATCATGTGAGTCACATTCAGTTGATATTCCACTAGCATTTACCCACATGTATACTCTATCCATCTCATAGATTATGGCTTGTGACTCACCATCCTTTATCATTAGCATCTCATACTAATCAAAAGTAGTATCTCATGTGCCAGTCCGTAATCCACTAATCATAGTCCACTTCTGAGAAGTCTAAGGACTAGAAATTATCATTAAGATATCATTATAACAAAGGTCAATTGTCATATATTCTTAACACTTAAGAATAAGACCTTTAACAGAAAATCTAGGGACTCATTCATATGCAACGATTGGAGAGATATGAATAAACATATGACATTAAAATATGAAAACATATTTTATTACATATTGCAAGAATTACACCATTAGCGCCATAATTATAATTGTTAGATGTCATATAAATCTAGCATTAGGGCACTAACAGTAATTGGACATGTGATCACCATTTGAACAGGAGTCTTCATCACTCCATGCAACTACTATTTTCTTTTTTTTCTTATTTTCTCTTTTTGATTTGGAAAACATGTTCCTGTTAACATTCCTAGACGATTTCTTACTACATGTTCTTAAAGAATTGGTAGGGATATTTGATTTAAAAACTTCTACCTCTTTAGGTAACATATCAAAGTGTTTTTTAAGAGAACTATTTTGTATATGAAGATCTTCAAACTTAGAATTTAAAACATTAAAAGCTATTAACAGATTTTCATTTGAAAAAATATTTTCATATTCATCAATCTTATTAATAGTTTCAGTTATATCATAAGTAGGTTCAGGGGTTACCTCATCTTCTTTCTTATGCTCCTCTTGATGGGAGGATTAAACTTGGGATTCTTGAGAAATGACGTTTTTGATTTCCCTATGTTCTTTGTAAAAAGTTTCACACAAAAGATTAGTACTAGCAGATTTGTCTAAAGGAGAATGCACATTCAAACCCATGAATGATTTTAAAATAAAACCATTTTTCATCCTGTTCCAAAAAATGTTTGCATAAGAAGTGATGACACCAAAATCTCCTTTGTACGCCATGGATCACTCTTAGCGATTAAGCTAAAAAAATAAGAACACTTGCTCTGATACAAATTGAAAGAAATAATAGACACCCAAGAGGGGGGTAAATTGGGTTTTGAAAAATATTTCTTGATTTTAAAGAGTCTTTGAATAAATCTGTTTGGGTTTTTCAAACTCAAGCCTTGAATATATCATTTACAGAAATAGATATGTAACAAAAACATTTGTGTAAGAAGATTTATCCTTTTAAGGTTTTAGAAAACTGTTGTTATAGGCATTAAAACTAAAAATAGGTTTGTAATGAAAAACTGGAACTTGTTGAAAGTTAAAATAGAAGTGATGAAACAAATGAAATGAAATAATGCAGCACACACAAATTTTATAGTGGTTCGACCAACAAGCCTACTCCACTCCCTTGTCTCCTCACCAAGGATTTACCCAATCCACTATAACTTTTACAGGCTCAGCTATAACATCATCTTTTCATAAGTGGAATTATAACCTCTATTTTTAATAGGCTCAGCAGTAACTAATACAATTGGTTTTTAAAGGCTCAACTGGAACCACTACCTTTTACAAGATTTAGCGTAATCTCTTGCCTTTTCAAAGGGTCAGGCATAATCTCTTGCCTTTTAGGGATCAAGTGTAACCACAACAAGATATAAGAAGATTACAACTTAGTACACTTGAGAAGCTCTCACAAGATTTAGAATAAATAGTAAGATTGGCTTCTCAAAAAGAAAAGAGAGATACAAAGAACATAATAAAGATAAACACACACACACTTTCTCTCTCTCTAACTTAAGATGAGAATGCGAAGTAACTTCTTGGCTTGAAGTAGTTATAAGAAGTAGTAGAACAACAACCTTGATTTTTAACTTCATCTCCTTTTATAGTTGTGTTGTTGCCTTCAAGAATGGGAATGTTCCCTGAGTGCACCTCGTTATCTGAGTGATCTTCCAAAAGTCCAGGTATTGTGGGGTGCACATGGCTGGGGTCCCCTGTAGCTCATATCCTGGTGCGAATGCTACTTCGAGTGGGGTTAGGTGGGTTTTGTAAACTGGCTGACCTTGTCCCTCTTGACATCTTGCGTTAGAATTGGATTTTAATCCATTTCTCACAGACGACGCCAAATTTTTATTACTAAAAATACAACAATTAAAATTTTACTTAGTGGGATAGAATGATGTGTGAGGTCACAAAGCACAATAGAGAAGATGAGTGGAATTGCCCTAAAGGACTGTTCCTGAGAGAAATGATGTCACAAGAGAAGTTTATCCCGAGAGAAATGTCACCTTGAGAGAAAAGTGTCTCGAAAGAGATAAAGTCCCGAGGAAACAATGTCCCAAGAGAAAGATGTCCCAATAGAGCAGTGTCTCGAGAGGAATATGTACCAAGGGAACTGAGTCCAAAGAGAAATGTCTCTCAAAGGAAAGGGTGTCCCAAAAGAGATAAAGCCTCGAGGAAGCAGTGTCTCGAGAGAAAGATGTTCCGTGTAATATCCCAAAAAAAAAAATTGAAAATGATAATAATAATATAATTACAAAAATAATAAATAAAATTAAATTAATTAAATTAAATTAATTTGCTTAAAAATCTTGTGGCTATGGGCGATGCTTGGAGGCTACTCCATTTCTGTCAAATGGAAAGCAGAGAGTGAGAGACAGAGGAGAGAAAGAGGGCAGAGAGTGAAATGAGAGATTGGGTGAGGGAGATGGAGATCGGGTGAGAGAGCAGGTGGGCCGAGAGATTGGGAGGAAGGGAGTGATCGATAGAGAGAGAGAGAGAGAGAGAGAGAGCTCCAGAAGGAGAGAAGGGGGGGTGGCTTCCATGGGAGCTGGCCGAGAGCTCGGCCATGGCAGCCGAGCGAGGAAGCAGCAGCGGGGGAAGGACGCGCGAGCAGCAATGGGCCAACAGGCACGCACGATGGCGCGCGGTGACCTGCAGTGGCGTGGGAAGGCGGCCACGGAGGTCGGCGGTGGCTGGTTGCTGGAGCGCGCAGGCACTGTGCGCGCCAAGGAAGAAGGAAGAAGAACAGCTGTTGCGGCCGCGGGAAGACGAAGGGAAGAAGAAGAAGAAGAAGAAGAGGAAGAAGAAGAAGGAAAGAAGGAAGAGGAAGAAGCAAGGCGCAGGAAGCAGGAGCCGCGGGAAGAAGAAGAAGAAGAAGAAGAAGAAAATGAGAAGAAAAAAGAAGAAAAGGAAGAAAAGAAAAAATAAGGAAAATAAAGAAATTTTGGGATTTTCCGGCATGGGAAGTGATCAGGTACGTGGGTAAAAATTAGTAGGAGCCTGATACATTTAAATTATAAATTTTATATAATTAAAATTAATTAATTTGAGTCCCGGTGGTGTTATTTGCTAGGAAATGATTTAATTTGCATCGGGAGCTCGAGTGAGGTCGGAATCAACTGGTTTCAGGCAAGTTCCTAATTCTTTCCTCGTATTCATTAATTCCTGTGAGAAACCCTGTGATTTCTCGTATTTTATATCCTCCCTTCGTCTGTTTCGGCCCGTTTATTAATTATGAAATTTTGAGTTGTTTAATTTAAATTTAAATTATTAAGCTGGCTTCGAGAATTTTATTAGCGTGATTTAATTTAAAATAAATGAGACTCGTTGAGATTTTACTGTGGTGCGCTTACGAGGGATTTTAGACAGTTAAATTAATTATATTACACGGTAGATTTATTTAATTAAAGCCGCGATTTTATTTATTGTCAGCGAACGTTTTACTTCGCAGCGGGTGTGCAAGAAAAGCAAGGAACGGTCGTGTAAAGGTAAGCTCCCAACCCTTTCTTCCTGATCTTTAATTCCCGTGAAAGATCCTGTGATTTCCTGTATTTTATCACCTCCCTCACTTTAATTCGGTACCTACCCTTGTTTGTTGAATTATTATTCATTTGTTTTAATTTAAATTAAATCCGAGGCTCCTATAATTTTATTTGTTGAGTGCCTACGGGGGTTTGTACTGCCCCCATTCCTTTCGGAATGATGCTGAACCCAGTTTGGGGAACTAGGTTCCTAGTTGTGCTGGTTTTATTTACAGTTTTTCTCGGATTTACTTATGATTTGGTTAGAGTTATTGAGCAGTGAGGCAGGGGTCGACTGTTTAGTGACGTTGGGGTAGACTATTGTACGGCCCTGAAGTGGACCGTCAGGCGGACACTCCTAGTCACTGATCGTTGACCGATACCGGGCACTGCTGACTAGCTCTGCCGGTATGTGATTTACTGCATGAGTAGATGCATTGTATTACTGTTCATGATTTGATATGCACATGGGTACGAGATGCATGTTGGGATATCCATTTATTGAGTATGCTTGGACACGGACATTCTAGCCTGGTTAGGTTGCATCCAGCGAGAGCATATGTATGGCGTGTGGTTTACTATGTGGGCGGAGCATGACCTGATGCCTGGATGTATGGGCACCAGTGTATCACGTTGATGCTCACTACGCCATTGCATTTTTATGTGCACTGCATGGCTACTGGTAGTTATTAGTTCTCGGACGAGAGTACCGTTCCGAGGGAGCCTATGGCTCGGTTGTCGGGAGTACCGACGGGGATGGGCGACGGGAGTATCCGCCCGGGATCGCGCGCGTAGGTTTGTGGAGATATTTGTTGCCTTTCAGGGCAGCGGCAGGTTGGTATGGGACTTGGGTGTCGTGTGTCTTGTGTGGGCCCCAAGGACCAGTATGTGCTTTTATTACACTCTTCTATTATGTTGTAGCGTCTCATGACTTGTGTGTATTTGGGGGTTTATTTTGGGGAGAGTTTTCTAGCTACGTTCAGCCTTCGGCCTTTCTTTTCCTTATGCTTGCTGAGTCTCTCAACTCACTTTGCTTTCCATCATTTCAGGTAGTGCCAGCGTGGGCCATGGCAAGGGAGTCAGCTTTTAGCGGCAGAGTCAGTATGGTGTACAAGCAGTCCCGTCAACCTCTGTCAACTCTGATGGTTGTGTAGGGTCTATTCTTTTATTTCTTACTGTGCCAGGTCATACCTCGTGTCTCGTGTATATCGACACAGGAGTTTGTGTTTATTTATTTATCTTGTGATTGTTGTGTTAGCAGGGTACCCGTAGTGCATGCATGTGTTTAGCTTCGCTTTCGCTGTTCTTATTTTCGTATATGCATGCCAGGGTGGTTCTTGTCTCGTGTCTCATTATTTTCCCTTTCCGTAAGTGCTCTCGTTCGGGTAGTCCGGGCGGTTGGGATATCCGGGCGGGGGTGCTTACATTCCGAGAGTACAGTGTCCTGAGAGGAATATGTCCCGAGAGAAAGATGTCCTGAGAGAGCTTAAGCTCGCTTGAAATTTCACCTGTGAGGAGCTTTGATCCTTCCTGAAAAAAGATATCCTCCTGCAAAGAACTGCAAGGGAAAAACGAGTTCGATGGTTCGCAGGGAGTGCTCACCCATGGAAACCATCCAATGCTTAAGTTAGTGTCTAAAAGGAAATATGGTAATTCTCACAGAAAACAATGAATATCCCGAAAGAAAAAAAAAGGTAAAAGAGGGTGGTTTTTACCTAATGGTTGCCAAAAATCCATTCTGTTGTCCTATAGCTTAGTTTTTATAGGGTGCAGATATCGAGGGAGACACGTGGCGTTCATTGCTTTAATCCCTCTCAGGAGATACCCGAAAGAGTCTTTCAGGGAGGATTGGCCCCCTTCTCTAGCCGCCATCTCTCGGGTGTCTCTCGAAATAATCTCTCGGGTGTCTCCCGAAATGCTACTTTCTGATCCTTTAAGGGTGGCATAACAAATTGTTGTCTTAAGAATGGGATATCTACAAGAACAAGCTTCATTTTTCCATAAAATTAGAAGATTCAAATATCATGCTCAATGATTTATAGAAAATTTAAAGCTTTTTTAAAGCCTAAATGGTCCAAACTATGCCTTAAAAGAATGTGCAACAGTTAGTTTAAAGACTCTATTTTTAATCTTTAATAGTCATTCACCCGACTAACTTAGGTTATCACTCGACTAATGAAATTCTTCAATCGATTGAAAAAGCTCTATAATTTAGTATGTTTTATCAGCACTCTATTATACTCTTTAGATACTCGAGTAAGCTCATCAACTACTCGATTAAACTTGAGATACAAAGAGCTTGCATAAAATACTCAACTATCACTTACTATTAGTCAATTATCCATCAATATACACTCGATTGCCCATCAAAAATACTAGATTGAAACCTTACGAACATAATCACTTGTCTATGGGCTTGAAATACTCAACTAATAGAAGACTATACACGACTATGCTTATTTGTTAATTGATTACAAAGGTATAACACTCAATCATAACTTTGATCACTCAATTGCCAAGAGTATTCACTTGAGTAGTATTCAAACATACTTGATTATACTCAATGTTTTAATCGACTATCATTCAAACAACATATATTGTTTTGAATACCATTAAAACAACATCTAAGATATCACAAACATTGAGCTTAAATACAATAACTCAATTTTATCATCATCCAAATAATATAAATTTAAGGTCAAACAAATGAGAGTATTCATTCAATTTTATCATCAAAAACCTATGTTTTAAGCATCTCATTTGTTTGACCTTAGAGTTTATATTATTTGGATGATGATAAAATTGAGTTATTATATTTAAGCTCAATGGTTGTGATATCTTAGATGTTGTTTTGATGGTATTCAAAAAATTATATGTTATTTAAATGATAGACGATTAAGACATTGAGTATAGTCAAGTATGTTTGAATACTACTCGAGTGAATACTCTTGGCAATCGAGTGATCAAAGTTATAACTGAGTGTTATACCTTTGTAATCAATTAAGAAATAAGCATAATCGAGTATAATCTTGTATTAGTCGAGTATTTCAAGCCCATAGACGATTGATTATGTTTATGAGGTTTCAATCTAGTATTTTTTATGGGCAATCGAGTGTATATTGATGGATAATTGACTAATAGTAAGTGATAGTTGAGTATTTTATGCAAGCTTTTTGTATCTCAACTTTAATCGATTAGCTAATGAGCTTACTCAAGTATTTGATAAGTTCAATCAAGTATCTGAAAAGTATAATAGAGTCCTGATAAAACATACTTGATTATAAATCTTTTTCAATCGATTGATGAATTTCATTAGTCGAGTGAGAACTTGAGTTAGTTGAGTGAATGACTACTGAAGCTTAAAAATAAAGTCGTTAAATTAGTTGTTGCACGTTCTTTTAAGGCACAATTTGAACCGTTTAGGCTCTAAAAAGGCTCTAAAGTTTCTATAAATCACTGAGCATGATATTTGAATATTATAATGATTATTTTATAAGAAAATGAAGTATGCCCTTGCAAATATCTCATTCTTAAGACGAAAACTATAAAAGGAGATGAAGTTAAAGATCAAGGTTGTTGTTCTACTACTTCCTACAACTACTTAAAACTGAAAAGATACTTCACGTTCTCATCTTAAGTTAGAAAAAAAGAGCGAGAGAGTGCTTATGTTTCTTATATTCTTTATATCTCTCTTTTCTTTGTGAGAAGCTGTAACGCCCCGCTCCCACTTACGGGTGTTACTCGTGAACAATTACCCGAATTGTCCACCTGCCTGGTCTTTGACGAAGGGCGGACCATGTTTCAAGAAGAAACGCCCTAGGTGGGAACTAGGCTCGTCCTTCCCTTCCCTTAAACCCCAGGATTGACTAGCAGAATTGGGCTTTAAACCACACCTCGTTTGGTTAAAAGAAATCTCGCGTAGACGCTCAATCATTATTTTCTCATTTGAATTAAATTCTTTTCCGACCAAGAATTTTTATCGGGCTCCAAAAATCACCATTTAAACCAATCCATAGATGGATCACCAATTTTGGAGGAAAACTCATCAATTTCAAATTTTCAAAATTTCGGTATTAATCTTCAAAATGCCCGAAAAATCCCTTTATTTTGAAAATTCCTCCGAGGCCCAAATTCAATTAAGAAATGCCCCAAAATTCTCCAATTTTTTCATTTTGAAAAAAAAAAATTGGCCGGCAGGGCCCCACTGGCCGTTGGCCGCGCCTGCCCGCGCGCGGCCTCGCTCGCGGCCTCCCGCACGCGACCGCCAGTAGCCTGCTGCTGCTGGCTGCCCCTTTTCGCTGCTACTGCTCCAAAAATCCAACAACCTCCCTTTGAATTTTTTTCAATTTTCCAATACCCCAAAAATGCCCAAATTCTCCAGATTTTAACATGAATAAATAAACTTCATTTTTCTTCAATTTTTAGCCTCTATTTCTCCAAAATCAAGGCTTAAGCCATGCTCTTGATGTTTCCATAACATCATCAAACACACACAAATTTTCCAACAAAACCATTTCACTATACATCTTAGATGTTTCCCACAACATACCCAATAATGAGGCTTTCACCCAACCTAGGCTTCAACATGCCTTAAGCCAATGCCTCATTTCACAATAAAATCAAACATCCTAAAATATAAATTACATACATGATCTTAGGCTTGAATAAGCCATCACCAACCAAACAAGTTTACATTTCATAAATCAAACATAACCACATAGGCTTCCATAGGCCATAACATGCACTTGAACCTTCTTTCCATGCTCCCACATGCCATTCCACCATTTGCTTTACTTTACCATGCTTTCACAACCTACATGTGAGGGTAAAAACCTCATGAGCTATTAAGCCAAATGCAACATATACATTTATGAAACATATTTAAAACCCATTGCAAGGCCATCCTCCTATGGGGCCATCCCTTACCTCTTCTTGAATAATTAAATCTTCACTTCAAAAGAGATTTCTACATCACTTTCTCCCACCTAAAATGGCATTTTAACAAGCCACTTAATTTTTGCATACAAGCACACCAAAAATAAAGAGAAGAAAGAATACTTGCCTTGACTTTCTTCATCATCTTCTTTCTTTCTTCATTTTTCCCTCCATGGAGACTTCTTTCTCTTTCTTTTTTTTCTTCCTTCTTCATTTCTACAAATGGCTAAAAGGGAGACAAGTCTCCCACACTTGCCTTTTTATACTAGATTTCCCATATTTCAAGAATACATCCTAGTCATTCACTAAAGGCACAATCCATGTGCTTAAGGGAGAATTAAATCTCCACCATCCATTTTAATAACCAAGACTTCTCTCTTGGAGAAAACACATGAAAGCACAATCCATGTGCTCCTTTCTTTTTAAATCCAAGCCTTTGGATTTTCAAGAACCATCCACACCCTTGGATCAAGTCCCATAAATAGATTTCTTTTCTACTTATTTAATTTGGACTATTTTCAAGACAAGCCTTGAAAGACATAATCACTTTCTTTTCGATTAAAGAAATTCTCTCCATTTTCACACCATTAATGGATGACTAATTTCTTTTTATTTTCCATTTTCTTTTTAGGCAACACATCATGGCTTACATTTAATGCTTGAAAAGCCATTATTTCTCCAATTTGAATTTCATTTAAATGCTTATTCTTGCTTCACAAGATTATGCCATGTGTCACCAACCATCATCTCCCAATTTCTCATTTCTTTCCCATTTAAATTAATGGGACTATTTTCATAACCATCACACTTGAGAGACATAATTAACTTCTTTCTCAATTAATAAAATCTCCATATTTTCCAAGGCATTAATGGTGACCATTTACCATTTTCTTTTGGATTTTCTTTAATCCATATAATTATGCCTCTCATTAAATGCTTGAAAGACTAATATCCTTTCTTTTTGCATTTAATTAAATCATTCTCCAACTCATAAATCCACATTTATAATTTCTCTCAAATTTCCAAGATTATGCCAAGTGTCACTCTAAGACACAAACTTGGCTTCCAATTCTTTATCTTGGTCATCCATGTGGCATTACCACATTAATTCACTAACATAGGGAAAATATAATTATTCTCCTCAAATAATTTATCCACCATTTTCCCTATTTCCAAAATTAATTTTCTTTATGGAATCACTCCAAAATTCCTAAATAATCTTTGTGAATTTATTAATCTCATATATCTCCACATAATTACTAAATTGGGATTTTTATTCACTTACTCACCTAATTCCACATAGGAATTATTTTTAATTTATCAAAATACCCTTTTATTGAATTTCTCTATCCAAATTACCAAAATACCCTTCTCATGGGCATTCTTAATCTCAAGGATCCATCACCTTCTCAAGGGCATTTTTGGAAGTCTTCTTACTTCATTTCCTATTCTCTTAACACTGGTTACACCGAGTGTTACAAAAGCCATTCTTATTGTTTATTCTAAATCTTGTGAGAGCTTCCCAAGTGTTCTAAATTGTAATCTTCTTATATCTTGTTGTGGTTACGCCTGATCCCTAAAAGGCAAGAGGCTACCCTTGACCCTTTAAAAAGGCAAGAGATTACGCCTAATCCTGTAAAAGATAGTGATTTCGATTGAGCCTTTAAAAATCGGTTGTATTGGTTACTATTGAGCTTGTTAAAAGTAGAAGTTACAATTGCACCTGTGAAAAGCTGAGGTTATAGCTAAGCTTGTAAAAACTATAATGGATTGGGTAAATCCTTGGTGAGGAGCCAAGGAAGTGGAGTAGGTTTGTTGGTCGAACTACTACGTGCAAAATTTGTGTGTGTTGCATTATTTCATTTTGTTTGTTTCATCACTTCCATTTTAACTTTTAACAAGTTCCAGATTTTCATTTCAAATCTATTTTTAGTTTTAATACCTAAAACAACAGTTTTCTAAAACCTTAAAAGGACATATATATCTTCTTACATAAAATTTATTTTACACATCTATTTCTGTAAAGGATATATTCGAGGCTTGAGTTTGAAAAACCCAAACAGATTTATTCAAAGGCTCTTTAAAATCAAGATTTTTTTTTTTTTCAAAACCCAATTCACCTCCCTCTTGGATTTCTATTTTTTATTTCAACCTTGGTATTATTGTTTATTTAGTGAATTTACAAGCTATTCCACCACCACTCAATGTAAATACATATCTACTAGTAGCTTTAGTTTCATTAGAATCAAAAATCCAGTTTGTGTCACTAAACATTTCTAAAACACTAGGATATCCACAAAAAATGAATTGCATAGTTCATTGTTCCATTTAAGTATTTAAATACTCTTTGTAATGCAAACCAGTGATTAGTACTAGGGTTACTAGCATGTTTACTTAATCTGTTCACAGCATATGCTATATCTGGCCTAGTATAATTTGACAAATATATAAAGAAACAATTTATTTATGAATATCTATGTTGAGAAACAACATCACCAACATTTTTATGCAAATGAAAATTTGGATCATAAGAAATTAAAACAGGCTTTACATCATAATAGTTGAACTTTTTCAATATGGTTTCAACATAATGAGATTGTGTCAATATTATGCCATTTTCAATTCTCAATAATGTAATTCCTAAAATTAGATCAACTTGACTCAAGTTTTTCGTGTAAAAAATTATTAGACAAAAAATTCTTTGTTTGATTAATGACATCAATATTAGTCCCAAAGATAAGAATATCATCTACATACAAACAAAGGAACACATAGTCATCATCAAAAATTTTAATATAAAGACATTTATCTACGTCATTAATAAAAAATCCATTAGAAATAACAACATTATCGAATTTTTCATGCCATTATTTGGGTGCTTGTTTTAATCCATAAAGAGTTTTATAAGCTTACATACTTTATCTTTTTGGCTAGGAATTATAAATCCTTTAGGTTGATCTATATAAATTTTTTCATGTAAATCTCCATTTAAAAAAACCATTTTTACATCCATTTGATGAATTCTTAACTTATAAATAGAAGCAATTGCAACTAGCATTCTTATAGATGTTTTATCGGTTATTGGTGAGAATGTATCAAAGAAATCTATACCTTCTTTTTTATTAAATCCTTTAGCAACAAGTCTAGATTTAAATTTATCTATGGCTCCATTTGGTCTCTTTTTTTTGTTTTCTTAAAGATCCATTTTTAACCTATGGTTTTACAACCAAGGGTTAAATTGGTTAAATCCATGTAACTAATGAGTTCATAGCATCATTACAAGTAATTGGATCATTTTCTACTAGAAAATTTTTAAAATCAAAACCAAAACTTTTTCCAAGTTTTCTTCTTTTGCTCCTATTCAAATTAGAATTGTTCTCTTTATTAGATTCAGAATTTGAGATTTCATTTATAGAAGAACTATAATTAAGGCCCATTGAAATATTTATTTTTTCTTTTAAAGGAAAAATATTCTAACAAAAAATAGCATCACAAGCCTCAATAACTGTATTTTTGCTAATATCAAGATAATCAAAATTAATAACCAAAAATCTATTGGTGTTACTATCTATTGATTTTCGCTTTTCTGTAGGAACATGAACTTTTACTACACACCCCCACACTTTGAGATATTTATAATTATGTCTTTTATTTTTCCATTGTTCATATGGAGTTTTATTTGAGTTTTTATAAGATATTCTATTCAAAATACAACAAGCAGTATTGACGGCTTCATCCCATAAATTATCAGGTAAACCAGAACTTATTAACATGGCATTTACCATTTCTAGAAATGTGTTGTTTTTTTTAGCAACTCCATCAGATTGAGATGTACGTGGTGGGGTAAACTGATGTATTATGCCATGCATTTCACAAAAAAAAAATTCACTTCATTTGGAGCGTATTCACATCCTCTATTAGATTGTAATATTTTAATTTTCTTTTCTAATTGATTTTCTACTTCAGTCTTATAGATCTTATGTGAAGACCCTCTCTCAAAGATCCCACTATCAAAGGATTCTGAGAGTAAATCTCAAAAAGATTGGTACAGATAAACACTCGAGTAAATAAATTACCTATTTTTTTACAGCAGAAGCAAAATAAATATTAAAACTATAAATTTATTTAATACAAACATTAGGGGTTTATTTATTTATAACTCTCAAAAGATTACAACATAACTGATTGTAACAATCTTCCCCCTACACTTGAAATACTCCCAAAGACTTTTTGGGTCAAGATTGCTCTATACACAAGAATACCCCACAAGAATCAAACTCTATTGGGCTCACCCTCAACCTTTGCTTTCCCCTTTCTTACAATGATGTTAAAGCAAGTATGAACCACAAGGCTCAGCAAATATTATTTAAAAGGAACGTAAATCAATAGGAATCAAAGCATTATAGAATAACTTAACACATTATGTGCACCCATGCCATGCTTTACCCAATCACATAACCTTATGTATATGTGCAGATACACACATACGGTCCTTGGAGCCTACATAAGATATTCCGACACCCAAAACCCTAAAAAACAAGTAAAAATACATATATGCAAACAAATTATTAAACTGTGAACCGAAATCCTTCCTCGCGTCAGGCTTACTGTGAGGACCCCTGCCCGGAGATCTCGGAAGCCCATGAGCCCTAGATGGGAGTCTCAAAAAAGAAAGATGAGACACCAAAAATCCCTAGCGAAACAACATACAAAAGGAATAACACATTAGCACAACAAAAGCATGGTATATACATACAAACAAAACGGAAAGGTAGTGGGTTGGCAACACAAGGCACACCCTCTATCAAAACCTAGGTACAAGGATCATGACATAAAAAACACAACTAGAAATCTCTTATACCCCAAAACATCCCCATGACTGATGCTTGGGACAACCTTGTACAATCAGCTACCCAATCACTCAGATGCCGTTACCCTTATCTTTGGCCTTTGTTTTTCCTTTACCTGGAATGATGTAAAGCAATAGTGAGTCACAAGACTCAACAAACAAATAAAAGAATAACAGTAAGGCTAGCAATAGAACTCTCACACTGATAACCACCCACAACGTGCTGTACAATAATTTGAAATGTCACACCATACCATGCACCAAAGTATTCAATTTCCAACATAAATATACCAATACATATAACGGTCCCTAGGGCCCACATAAGAAATGCATAACCTAGCACCCAAGTCCCGGCCTACAAACCTGCTGTAGCCATGAACTAGCTAGTATCATCCACATGAGCTCGAGGCGCTCATAACATAAACCACATGAGCCCGAGGCCCTCAACATAATCACATGCCAAAGTTCCCAAATCATAGCTACTCAAAGTCGCGCTCCACTCATAGCCATCGAGGGTCAACTCCATACCACATCATATTGTAGCCATGCAATGCAACAAATAATAGATGCAATGGCATAGTAAGCATCAACGTGATACATTGGCCCCCATAAGCCAGGTATCAAGCCATGCTTTGCCCGTATAGGAATACATATCCAATGCAATACCTATGCACCTAGTTATTCTAAAATGTTTGTGTCCAAGCATTCACAACTTATGTACCCTCCAATGATGCAAGCCCAATCCCATGCGTTATAATGCCATGCAATATGTCATATAATAGCAGAGCCGGTCGACAGTGACCAAGCACAGGTCGATAGTCCATGACTAAGAACAACCGGTCAACAACCTTCTTTGGGACGGTCGAAGGTCTGCTCCATCATCGTTGAACAGTTGACACTTGCCTCACCACTCGACAGCTCATGTCCCTTGTTATGACCGCTCACACCTAAGGGACCCATAATTGTACCCCAACCTCTAGGAACCTAGTCTCGAATTGGTTAGGCATCATTCCAAAAAGAATAGGGGCAATATAATACCTCGTAAGCATTTAACAAATAAAATCCCAAAAAGTCTCTTATTTAATTTAATTTACACTAAAGATATCTATAACTCATATAAATAATACTCGAAATCGAATCAGATTAAGGGAGGAAATGAAACTCGTAAAGAGAAAGAAACCAACAAAGGAAGTAAAGAGCTTGCCTTTTAATAACGGATTTTAGTGTTTTTCTCCTCACACATCGCTAAATTAATACACATTGCAAGATATTATAATTTTTATCAAAATTAGTAAATTCACACTCTAAATTAAATTCCAACCGTAAGGAATTTCTTATACATATTTTTTCCTGCTTACCTAACTACTTTAAATTTCGATTGCACAAATATTTCTTCAATTTTCCTCGGATTTTCTTCCTTTGTTCCAGCTAATGTACGTGTTTTCTTCTCCAAACTTTCTCCCTCAATTTGGTTGCTATTTTACTCGATTGCACGTTGTAAAACGGAGGCTTAAATACAAAAAAAAAAAAAACAAAAACAAAAATAGGTGATTGAGCACTGGTCGTGTGGCAGCCAGCGATGCCACCGCCTCGTACGCATACCCATTCAAACCCGCGACCTCTTGCATGGCCACTCATGTGCGCGCCACCTGATCCATGAACTTCCTCAGTATATATATGCACCCAATTAATTTAAAGTGATCCCTAGCCAAATTTCAAAAATCACACCAAGACCCCATAATTTTCATAAATTGGCACCTACACCCCACTTAAATAATAACACTTATACTCCAATTCTTTCCAAATAATTATCTATTTTTCTAGAATAAAATAATTTAACATTCCTTTTAAATTAACACCATAAATTAATAAAATAAATTAAATTATAAATTAACGGGTTGTTTCACTTACGCCTACTGAGCTTATAGCATAAAAATCATCAACGGTGAGTCTAAGCTCCCTCGCATTAGGCTTTCGCCTACTGAGCTTTAGGGTACCCCACAAACATAGCATGTCACACAAAATAATAAATGCGTAAAGTAATTATCATGCACACGTGTCAACTCGTAAATATATATATAAATTCGTGCATGATCACATGTCTCCAAATATTCCACGCACATGACCATATATGATCAAATGATAAACACACCACCATGCCCATGTTTGTACATTAACCGCATGCATACATATAGCTCCTATGATGGTCAACCATAATATTGAATTAACAAATGCATCTATGATTGACTGATATACATACAAGATTCAACCTCATTTACTTTAAATGTGAGGACCCAACATCAGAGATGTATCATTCCTTTGAAAATATAGCGTGAATCAAACTCTATTTAAACTTTTGGACGAGATTCATCAAGTATTTAAGGAAGAACAAAAATTCAAAAATAATAATTAATTTTTTAAAATAAAAAAAAAGATTTAGGAACTTACATTCCAAAGAAAATATAGATATTATTAGATATTATTGCTTGAATAAAACTGCTAAAGTATTGAAAATAAATTTTGAAATTATGAAGATAAGAAAAAAGAGAGATACGCGTTATATAGGTGCAGGGAAATAGGAGGGTTGCTTCCAAAGCATAGGTCAAGCGATCAGATAAGCAATATATTAGTGTCAATTCGATGGGTTTCGAGTTTGATCCTAGTCTTACGTAAGACTAAAAGCCTAACATGTAATTTACCTTCTCAGACATAATTAAGCACAAACATCAAAAATCACACAAGAATATTTTTTTTAATATATATATATAACACCGCCCAGAACTTGTCTCCTTTCTCCCTTTTTAAATAATATATATATGGATGGGGGCAGCTTCAATCAATTTGCTTGCCAGCCCCATCCATTCCTTTCTCAATTTCTCTTTCTTTTCTTTTTTTTAATAATAATTTATTATATATATGGGGGCAGCTTCACGTGAAGCTGCTCCTCCCCAATCTTTCTCTATTTTTATTATTTCTATTTTTATTTTTATTTTTCTTTCCTTTTTTATAATATATTATATTATATTATACATATAAATATAATCATCCCAGGTGAACCTGCTCCTCCCCAGTCATACACGTTGCCATTCTCGTATTTCTCATTTTTTTTCTTTAATATTTTTTTATTTTATTAATAAAATATATTATTACATACATAATATTATATAAAAATTAATCACAAAAATAATTCTCATAATTAATATCTCATTAAAAGATTATTAATTTTTAATAATATATAGATTTTTATGAATACTTTCACACTTAATAATATTTTATTCTTCGCTAATTCTTAATAGTCGAAGTATAGTTATTTTGCCTAATAACAACGAAATAATTGTTTTGACAATCAAAATGTTATAAAAGGTCAACAATTCTAATTATGCATCTAAAATATGTCATTAGCCTTCAAAAACCTAAATTTTCAAATTCTTCATTATTTACACAAAAATTAATTTTCTCAAAATTATTAAATGTGCCCAAAAATTAATTTTCATAAAATTTTACATATAATTAAATATAATGGTTGATCATAATGCATGTTCCATCTTCAAACATTAAATATAATGGCTCAAATTCATTGATGAATAAGAACATGCAATACATGCAAAAATATCGATAGAGTAACTCAAACTCCATTAAAGGGTCATTAAATCTTAAACTTGTCAAACATTTTATTTTTATGAGTAAGCAAATAAACATAAAAAAATTTTGAATAATTATCAATAAATAAAACAAAATATTTTTTAATTTCTACCATGTGTCACAAAATTATTTAAATTACAAGTATCACTATGAATTAATTTAAGTAATTACGTGCTTTTTTCAATTGAAGAAAAAGGTTTTCTAGGTTGTTTTGCTTACACACAATATCACATTTTTCTTTTGTATTAATTTCAAATTTTAGAATTAATTCAAGATTTATCATATTTTTTATTGTTTACATATTTACATGCTCAAGTTTACCACCATGTCAGGTGTGAGAGTGATCTAAACCGGAGACATACTCAGAGTGAACTAATATTTTATTAATCACAAGTCCAAAACATTTAAGTGAAATAAAATATCTAACAAATAACTTTTTTCCAATAAATATACCATTTTTGTTAATTACAATTTTATTTGATTCAAAAACTAATTTATAACCATGTTGAACTAGCTTAGAAGTACTGATAAGATTTTTTCTAATGGATGACACATATTAATGCCGAATCCAAACAAAAAGATTTTCCATAAGTAAGTTTCAAAATTATTTTTCTTTCTTTTAAGAATGGAACCTCACTATCATACTCCAACTTTATAGTTCTAATGTATGAGTCATGATAAGTAAAAAGTAAATTTTTATCATTGCAAATACATCTACCGCCAATCCAAAAGATTTAAATTAGAATTTATTTGAATAGTTGGGCTAGATATTCCTCCCCACCCCCCCCCCCCCACCCCCCCCCCAAAAAAAAAAAAAATCATATTCGGGTGTGGTTTTGGAATCAACTGAGCAACCTAGTTTTTGGGAGATTGACCATTTCAATGATAACAATCTATGGTACAGCTTCTCACACACCAGCAAACGACTACTTTATTTTGATTGATGGCTTTCCTTTTCACTTTGTTGTTATTATTATTGGTCATATAAGATTTTTTCTTGAAATTATTGGACTTAAGCTTATGGGTATTTTTTGCCATATTTTCCCTCGCAGAAACATCAAGACTAACATACGGGACATTTTTTTGGGTATTTTGATGTCCTTCTTCAATTCTTATGGAAATTAAAAGATCTAAAAGAAAAATTCTTAGGTTTTTGTTTTAACATTTTTACAAATTCATTCCATGAAGGGGGCAATTTTTTTTTTATCAAAAAAGTAACATTTAATGTTTTATTTACATCTACACCTTTAAGCCTAAGTTCAAAAACAAGATTTCAAATTCATGCACTTGATCCATTATGAGTTTATCGTGAACCATTTAAAAATTTAAGAATTTTTCTGCACTAAATCTTTTTAAACCCACATCCTTAGCTCCATATTTATTTTCAAGTACATTCCACAATTCAATAGCAGGTTTAGTAGTGCAGAAAATGTTATAAATTTCTTTTACAATGCACTTAAAATTTTACCATAGAACAAATAATCTTTTTCGTCAAAATCATTAACAAAACTACTAGAACCTTTAATAATGTAACATCCTACATCAAGTGATAGGAAGGACCAAATCAACTTATCCTGATGAGCCTACACAAACTTCCCAAGGATCACCCATTCTTGAGCTATCATAACTCAAACACGTTTAACTTAGGAGTTCTTTATGCACATTCAACACAAAAGTATCCAACTGGTATTGTTTATTTCCTTCTTATTCTCGATATATATGCTAGCTTCTCTAGAGTTCTTTCTTGGACTTGATCTTTGGCTTTCAGGGTATTACATTCTCCCTCCTTTGAGCACATGATGTCTTTGTCATGCGACCTTATAACTAGTTCCAGATCTTTTCTCTTTTAGGGGTTGCCATTCTAGAAGCCTACTAGAAACTGCTCCTTGTTCACGCCTTTGCACCTCGACGCCACTTCCTGCCCTCATAAGACCGTCTTTTCCAAAAGTCATCTCTGATACCACTTGTAATATCCCACATTAAGCGATAGGAAAGATCGAATCAATTTACCCTAATGGGCTTACGCGAATTTCTCAGGGGTTATCCATCCTTGAGCTACCCTAGTTCAAGCACGCTTAATCTCGGAGTTCTTTATCCATATTCAGTATAAAAGGTATCCAACTAGTGTTATTTTCTTCCTCACTATACTCGATATATATATTAGTTTTTCTAGAGTTTCTTCTTAGATCTAACCTTGAACTCTCAGGGTATTACAAATAAGTTCAATTATTTTTTTCATTTCAATAACATCAGTAGTACTATTTTCAATTTATGATTTTTCACATTTTTAAGTGTACTATGGATGATCGAATATAGCCCAAATGTAGACAACCAAAATTTTAATTGTTGCTATCAAATCACAAAATTGACACCATTAAACTTTTTTAGGCTTACAAGATGCAAAATCTTCATATGCCACTTCTAAATGATTAACAAAAAAATTTATTATTGTTTCCTACTCTTAGACTATTAAAAAATATTAATTAATTAAAGTGAATATACTATCTAATATTTTCTATCAATTAGATAAGATCTCAAATAATAATAACGTTAAAAGAAAATGAAAGCAAAGTTAGATGTAACCTAATTGTAGATTGGGGCATGCTAACGCATTCTTCTGAGAGTATAAACATCTCGTCTTGTACTAGATATTATAGTGTTCTCCTCCAAAAATACAACAATCTCTTCGAGAAAATCACTCTTGTGAACTCTTTTTATCCTGTATGCTTTAATATATATATATATATTATATAATTGTAGCTCGTTGCGAAAACAAAGATAAGAAAAAAATTAATTTTCTTCCTTCTAATATTGCATGACTACCAAGACTTCAACTGAATGAGAAAAAAAAGGAGTGAATGTGAGAAGAAAAAGTATGGTTTTTTTTTTTTCACCACCTTTCAAGTATTGTGGCTTCCTTGTATATTGAATTCTGCTGACAAATTTTCTCCAGGTTGAGATGTTGCTGATTTTTTTATTTTTTTTAAATGAATGTGGAGCTTATTTAGGGATTGTTTGACCCTTTCTTCTAATCTTATCTGGTTTCAAAAAATGAAGATTAAATCAATTTAATGTTAATCAAATATTAAAAATAAATAATTAAATATAAAACAATAAGTTCTCTGCTGAGGAGCCTCGCAGATCTCCAAGATGGCAGCAATTTCTTATTGGGTAGCCTTTCCTTCAATCAACTAATGGAACCTATTAAGTTCCAAAGGTTGAAACTTATACCCAGAAGTCTTTTCTTAAATTTGATTTTTTGATTTTGACTTTTTAATTTTCTTATTGGGTACCCAAAGGTTGACTTTTTAACTTAATTAACATCATTCATAATGAATGTGTCTAAAGAAAAAAAAAATCATAAAAATCTTTAAAAAATCTTTTTTAAGCTAAAAGAATCTGTATGCGAATTTCTCAAAGTTCATGGGCTCTGGGGCAATTTACCCTTAAATTATGGTCCAAATCCGGTCTGTCCGAAGCATTCCCCATCCTATATACATATATATATATATATATAATTTTATCCACTTGGCAAGTCCGCACAATGAACCAAACCAGTTGCGCTCTCGCAAGAGGCGGCTCTCGCTGAAGCCGAAGCTTCTCGCTCTCTCTCGCTCTCATGCTTATCTTCTCTCTCTCATATTTATCGTAATGTGTATACACAAATAAAATTGGAAATCCGGCGGCCATCAAATTTTGCTTCAGACTTGTTGTGAATCGGTCCGCTTAGGTCGATTCTTGTTCATTTGATTCATTCCTTTACCTGTTTCTGATCATCTTGTAATTCATGCTAAATTACATGTATATATATGTATGTTATAGCTCATCCACATTCACTCACACACGCACAAGCAGGCATAGAACTGCTGTCTGAGTGTTTCCTGCTAAATTTTCTGATGTATATATGTTTATGTTCAATGATCTTTACTGGAAATTCTGACTAAAAGGTGGTGTTGTATATCTTCCATCTACAAAGGACATCGATACATTACTGTACATCACGCTGCATGTAAATCTGCATCTTCTCCCTCTTTGATGATCTGGACGACCACCAATAAGCATCTTCTTTCGTATGGTACAGTTTAGAACGAAATGTATATCCAGATACATAGGGGAATCTAGTTTGCTTTCCAACTTTGATTTACTGTTTCTACTATCAGTTCCTTGTTTTGATTGACTAGATTTGAAATTCTTGGACTAAAATTGTGTCTGTGCTTGTGTGTGGAGTCAGAAGTGGGCAAGACTTGCTGAACAAAGAGCATACTGATTTAATACTGGATAGCACTCTTTTTTTTGTTTTTTTTTTAACTTGGTAAAAGTAAGATTGAAACCTTCAAATTTTTTTTTTTTTGGGGAAGAGTACAAAATTTATTTTATTTAGATTTATTTTTGAAGGCAAGAAATTCTGATTTTTTTTTTTTTTTAAATTGTGCATTTACGCAGAAGAGAGGCATTCCGGACTAAGAAAATGAAGAATTCGGTTTCAGAACAGAGTTTCTACATCGAGAGCGAAGATGAAGATGAGGAGGAGGAGTTCAACAAGGGTGAAGATGATGCAAACGATTCAGATTCTTCACATAACTCTAATGAAGACCAGCCGCAGAGCAAACCCAATTCTCTCAACACCACATGGCCCCAAAGTTACAGGTCTGTTCTGTCTCTGCTATACCGTGCTCAGTTTCTTTCTTTTATATGTTAGTATGTGATGATGTATTAGTTATCCTTTTTCTTTTCTTTTTCAAATTCGGGTGGTCTGAAATTTCTCTCTTTTTTTTTTTCTTTTTTTTATTCTAAGCAAATTTGTCTCTTTCAAGAGTATACATGCAACTCTGAGTGAATATGATAGATTATAATACAGGGAAGCAACATACAGTCTCATGAGGTGCGAAGTTAAATGTGGAAGAGTTACCAACGCTTTTACCCGCTTCAAAAGTTTTGAGTATTGAAATAATAAATCATGATTATGGACCACCCTTGCAAACTTTTGCAGTCTGGAATATGATGGGCTAAATGGTTCTGATCATTTTATTGACTGGAAAACTTGTAGCACAATTTATTCTCTTTTCAGGTTGTCAATTGATTTGGTACAGAAATTGTTCGGTTACCATATTCAGGGCCAGATCTATGAGCTGGGATACGATAAATAGACTCTTGTTTTGATAATTAGCAGTCACATTGATATACAAGAAGCTTTTATCTGCAGTAGTTTGGTGCCAAACCATCATCTCTTGTATTTTCTTCAACGCCAACTTATTTTGATTCCATACTTGCAATATCGTTTATAAAGTGACAATTGAAATCATTTCAAATGGGATATATGGCATTTGAGCATACTCTCGGGTTGGTATCAAGCTTGATGGAGTTTCTGGAGCATTACTATTGAAAGATTTGTTGTTCTCGTCTTTCTCTTAATTGTTGGTAATAGTCAGTGGATATTTCTTAATCGAAGTTTAAAATATTATGGAAACAACAGATATCCGCAGACAAGAAGACATGATTATGTCTGAAATAGTACGTGTAATGGCGTAAATTATGTGCCGATGTATTCTAAAATATTAGTTTTGTTCAATGTGGTGCATTGCTTCTAAATGAAGTTCCGTTAACTTGTTTCTTCTCAACTGAAACTCCAGGCAATCTATTGATCTATATGGTAGCGTATCATCGCCAAGTATTACATTTCTTGGCACTCCCACATTGTCAAAACTAAGCGGTTCATCATTTCTTTCATCGTCACTCACAAGGAGACACGCTCCTGAGATATTACCTTCTGCAACTAAACCACTGTTGCCAACAGTAGCAGATGAGCAACAACCACAACAAAGACGAAGTTCCCATTCTCTGCTTCCTCCTATTCCTTCAAGAAAAGCTTCAGCGAAGAAATCTGCCAAGGTCTCACATGAAGTTCCAGCATCTCGCCAGAGCTCATTTGGTCAAGCTGCTATAAACGGTATATTTATATTTATTAATTTTGGCATTAATTCTCAGGGCCATGTGAGAAACTCTATCTAGTTGGCTGATAGACTGATTATTCAATATCATTAATATGTTTCGTCTGCCAATTAAATCCTAGATACCATCTACAGATGTAAGCATGTTCCTCCAACTTGTGCTTAAGCTAATAACTATGCATTCTAGTAATTTATTGAAGTGTGGGATGCAGAAAATCTTTTATAATTTCTAAGTGATTGCCCCTCTTTCAGAAACTGATAAAGGGGGGGGGGGGTGTAAATAAGGAATGGTTGCTTTTCCCCAGTTCTAAAAGATTAAATGAATTCTAGGTCAATGTCATATGGCTCATCTTTTTGCATCAAACTTCATAAACTTTGGGCAACAGACATGCCACTTGAAAATTGTAATTCTGTTGTATCTAGGTTAAGAGTGAGTCTATAGGCGTCAATCGTGGAGAAATTTGGGAGTAATTGAGTGAAGAAAGATGAAGTGTCGGCACTTCTTGAATCTTATATCTTTTCTTACTAAAATGCTAACCATTCTCTTTAGGACTTCACTATGGGAGTCAAAAGCCTCACCAGTACAATGAAGGAATTTAGTTATATGTGGCTCAATTGTCCTTATCTACTAAACATTGTAGCCATCATGTAAATCTATATGGTATAACATCCTTACAATTTCACTGGATATAATAGCTGTGCTATGAAAAGCAGCATCCAGGACCTCAGAGGAAGTGGGATCTTACAGCCATGTATATCATCCATGTCTGGATGTATAGTTCTAGGTTGTTTTGAATAGCCCACCTTACATGTAAATGCTCAAAGGAGGACAATCTTAGATTACTGTGACCACATAGCCTAATCATATGCTGGGGACCTTAACTTTAGGGACCAATTTATGTGTGATGTTGATGGCATCAACAATGGGAATCATCTTGAATATGTGGTTTCTGGACCACATCAACTCTTCAAATGATTAAAGCTTGAGCTGAAGCTGTGCCCCTCTGTACTGCAAATCTATTTGTGAATTATGTTTACAAACTATATTAATAGGGAAAATGCTTTATTTCAGAAAATGCAGTTTTCAGGTTGCCACTTCCTTACTTTGATGACTTAGTATTACTTTACGTGCTCTCTGTTTCCACGAATTTATTTTCAAGTTGCCACTTATCCTGACTGATGTCTTGTAAACAGTATCTTCATATCTGAAAAGGCATACCCTTCATTTGATTGTACTACAAAATGCTGCCAAGCATGGCTAGTGGTACACATGAATAACTAACTAAATAACAAGAGCATGTTTGTTGTTTTCAGAAGCAAGTTACCTGGCCTCATGTGGAGAGAGAGAGAGAGAGTGACTGTCCCGTCTCTCTAAACATTCATTTCATTCTTTGGCTTCGACCTTCAAAAGTTACCTGATTGAGCAGGGAAAAACATAGATTGGACCACACTATGCCTTAATTATAGCCCTGTAGTGACACCTTAACTAGTGATAGCTCTCTACCGCAGTAATTGCAAGATCTTTTATTAAGTTGAACCCATGATTGTGGTATAATATGGGTATTATGTAGTGTAAGTTACCTTTTGAGGTTATTATCATACTCAATTATCATTTGAGCTGTCACAGTATGATGACCAACATTACAGTAACTAGTATGGTCTTGTCCAGTTAAATTTGGATACGAACTGGGATTGGATTCTTACGCAACAATTAACTCACTTTCAGTAAGAGAATTTATATTATTATTGTTATGGTTTCATGAAGGCATGAATGTTCTATGTGGAGTGGGAATCCTTTCTACTCCTTATGCTGTCAAAGAAGGTGGATGGGCCGGCCTCTCCCTGCTGTTTATTTTTGCGGCCCTCTCTTACTATACAGGGATACTCTTGCGTTATTGCTTGGACAGCCAACCCGGGCTTGAGACCTACCCAGACATTGGCCAGGCTGCCTTTGGTACTGCAGGACGTTTCGCCGTATCAGTAAGTCTTGTTGCTTTCACGTTTTCAAAAACCTTTTTGTCTCCTGCTATAGATATTAGTAAAGTTACTAAAGTAAACAGAACATACATGTTTCCAGCAGATCTTTACAGCAGAGAACAAAAAGTAATATTTAATTTGAGTTTTCTAATCATTCCCCTCTCCCATCCACGCTTACTGTGTATCATTAGTTGATCTTCAAATTTGTTATATTAATATCAAAAGATTTTCTCATTAATTGACCTTGATATTTATTCCATTAGCATCAAAATATTTAGGTAATAGACATAAATGATACTTGTAAAAAATTAAGAAAATATATAATAAATAAGGGATGTGATATAAAATGGGCAATATATCAACTAAAATACGAAGGAAAAAAATGTTAAAACTCAGATGAGTGAATAACTGATGAACTATATATTACCTTTGTCAGCCTGGTATAAAATTAACAAAAAGTCCACTGCTTTTATCTTACGGAAGATTTTGGAGAAAATTATAACACCAATAAAGCAGTTTACAACATATTTGGTTACTAACGATGTCTTCTCTTCTTCTTTTTGTGGTTGCAGATAGTTTTGTATTGCGAACTTTATGTAAGTACAGATTATTTTTTTAAGTGTTCTGCAGTTTCTTTTTTTTTTTTTTTTAATTCATCTCATGGTGCCTACGCTAATTGACGTCTATTACTAAACTATTATAGTCTATGGAAAATGAGTAAGATTGTCAGTTTTTTGGGACCATGCATGCCCTTCTGAGTCTTACAATTTGTAGGTCATGTCTGAAGGGCAGTTGCACCTCTGACTACTGACTGGACTGTCTGATGGTAAAATGGCTAAAGGAAAGGGTTTAAATTAGTTTGATCTAGCAGTGCCTCCACTGTTGTACAGACTTCATTTGTTTAAGATCTCCATGGAACATGAAAGGAGAGAGACAATGGCTTCAAGCAAGAAGCCAACTGTATCTATCATTATCTGTAAGAGCAGGTGGGCACCACCAGGCCTCCCGATTTGGTTGGGCCCTCTGCTAATTGGGGTCATTATTGACAAACAAACCCAGCTAGAAGTGGCTACAGCTAACGGGAGCCTGATTGGAGTGCCACCTAGCCTTCCTCCAAGAGCACTGGATGGTTGCTCCGTCCTGCCCTCTTGTTTTTCTTTCACGTACTCAATTATCCCTTAATCTGTTAAAAACCTGTTGGACCATCCACCTTGAATTATCCACTTGACCAATCAATTGCTATTAGAGCACCAGTAAAAGAGAGAAGATAAAGCAAACAATAACTGTTGGGCGATAAACGCACAATAAAAGCTCACAAAGATCAAACCACTGAAAACGTAAACTTTTGATAGAACTGAAAAGGATTAAACTCTTCACACAATCATGACAAAATACGAGATATGCAGAACAAAAGCATAAACAACATAAAATAAATAGCGCAAAGGGAACGAGATTTTTACCGTGGTTCACCTAAAATTTGGGCTACGTCCACATTGAGCTCTGGTATGAAGAGCTCACTGCACTATAAAGAAAAAGAGTACAACCGATTTACATCAACATATCAAACTCTCTGTACATCACTAATTTTGCTAACAAAATCGACCCAATGATCACAAAATCAAGATCAAAGGTCTACCAATCAAAACCAGTGAACAAAGAGAATATACAGAGCATTTACAGAAGACAAAAAGAGGAGAATAGAATGTTCTTACCCGAACCCCCTAAGAGAGGAAAACCCCTCAAAGACTCTCGGCCAAACGACAGAAATGAGAAACCCTAATCCCCAATGCCCTTTACTCCCTTTCTCTTCTTTTTCCCGTCAGTGATCAAATCCCGAGGCAGAACATTAATAGCCAAGATGGATGGCCACGATAACACGAGATAAAGCAAGTTTGATGGCCTGGATCAGCTCGAGATAAAGCAAGATGGATGGATAGGATCAGATCGATAAAAGAGACTCGGGCTGGCCAACTGGAGGTTGCCGCGTGGCCTTCCAGCGGGTTGCCAAAGACAACCGGGTTGCCCCACTACCCTCCTCCAGCAAGGAACCAAAACGGCATCACTTTGATGCTTCATAAATAACAATCTCCACCTTGAAGCATCAAAGCATCAGTAAACTCCTAATCTTAAATAGTGCAGCATGTTTCAATTCTTACCTTCATAGCTCATGTTGGCTGATAGTTCAACCAACTCCAACATGCAACAAGTCCAAGCAATGCTTGAACTTGGTTGCAGTTAGAACTTTTGTCCCCATATCAGCTGGGTTATCTTCTGTAGGCACCTTCAAAATGCTCACAGTGCCATTAGCTATTAAATTTCGAACATAATGATACCTTACCTCCACATGCTTGGTTCGTTCATGATATACCAGGTTCTTGGAGAGGTGAATGGCACTTTGACTATCTGAGTACACAGCCACTTTGTTGTGAAGCAAGTGGATCTCCTTGATTAGACCTTGCAGCCAAATAGCCTCCTTGAAGGCATCAGTTACAGCAACATATTCAGCCTCGGTGGTGGACAAAGCCACCAGAGGCTGAAGTTGGGACTTCCAACTAATACAATTTCCACCTAAGGTGAAAAAGTATGCAGTTGTTGACTTTGTTGGTCCCTATCACCTGCAAAGTCAGAATCTACATATCCCACAAGATCAAGAGTATCAAATCTTCTTTTATAACACAAGCCAAAGTCTACAGATCCATTGATATATTTTAACATATATTTCAGTGCATCTCAATGAGTTTTCCTAAGATTTGACATGTATCTACTAAGCAGAGATATTGAATATGCAAGATCAGGCCTAGTATTAATCATTGAATACATAACAATTATTGCATTTCCATAGGGGATATTTTCCATTTTAACTAATTCTGAATCAGTTGTAGGACATTGAGATTTAGATAGGGCAAAGTGTCCAGCTAAGAGAACATCTACAGTCTTACAATTATGCATACCAAATCTTTGAACAGCTTTAATAAGATAGTCATGTTGATGAATTTTCAAAAAAGATTTGCTTCTTGACTTCTTATAAAACCAATCCCTAAGACAAAACTGTCAAACTTTTTGTTCCATTGTCAAGGAGATTGTTTTAAGCCATACAAATATTTTTTCAGTAAGCATACATGTTCAGGATGAGTATGATTTATATAACCAGTTAGTTGAACCATATAAATGCATTCATCAAGGTCACCATGCAGGAAGACTATTTTTACATCTAATTGTTCTAATTCTAAATCAAATTGAACAACAACAGTAAGCATCATGCGAATGGTCTTAAATTTGAGTACTGGTGAGAAAATTTCATTGTAGTCTATACCCTCCCTTTGAGTAAAGCTCTTAGCAACTAATCTAGCTTTGTATCTAAGTGGATCAGTGGGAGACATACCTTCTTTTAATTTGAACAGCCATTTGCACTAGATCAATTTCTATTTTTCAGGTTTGGGGACCAAGGTCCAGGTGCCATTTACCTTGAGGGAGTTCATTCCCTCATCCATGGCTTGTCGCCATTTAACACAGTCTTTGGAGCTGATAACTTCCTCATATGAGGTTGGCTCACTGCTCCTCAATTCCTTTCCAGCAATTAAAGTACAGTACACTAGGTTAGAGTAAGCATACCTTGCAGGGGGTCTAGAGACCCTCCTGCTCCTATCGCGGGCTAGCTGATAGCCACTGAGATCTTGGGGTGAGCCATGATGCTCCACCTCAATCTCAGGTTCATTCTTTTGTTCCTCTTGATCATCATCATGATCAGAGAAACTTTCATCATGAGACATAGGCAAGGTAGCATTTGGTTGATTTTGATCAGGTGAGGGTGGAACAGCTGGTAGGTTATTACTTCCTGCTGATTGCTCCACCTCAATCTGAGACCCCCCTAACACAGCAAAATCATCTAGGTTTTCCTGAGTGTTTGTTTCCTTTAGGTTGTTACTTTTACAAGGGAAAACATTTTCATTAAAAATGACATCTCTACTGATTATGATTTTAACTCCAGCAGATTCCCTATCCCATAACCTATATCCCTTGGTACCCAACAAACACACATTTGATAGACCTAGGTTCTAATTTTCCTTCAGACTTATGAGCATAGGCTTCACAGCCAAATACTCTTAAGTAACTTAAATTTAGTTTCCTCCCAGTCCAATTTTCCTCAGGGCATTTAAAATTTAGAACAGTAGAAGGACTTTTGTTTACTAAATGAGCAGCAGTGGATAGAGCCTCACCCCAAAATGACTTAGACATATTAGATGTGAATAATAGGCACCTAACTTTTTCAAGTAGGGTTCTATTCATCCGTTCAGCTACTCTATTTTGTTGGGAAGTGTTCCTAACTGTTCTATGTCTAAGTATACCGTGATCACTACAGAAAGTATCAAAGGCTCTACTGCAGAACTTAAGGCCATTGTCAGTCCTAAGGGTTTTAATTTTCCTATCTATTTGATTTTCTATCATCGTTTTCCAGGATTTAAACTTCTCTAGGGTCTGATCTTTTGATTTTAATAGAAAAACCCATACCTTTCCAGTAAAATCATCCACAATAGATAAAAAATACCTATTACCACCAAAGGTGGGGACCTGAGAAGACCCCCATAGGTCAGCATGAAGATATTCTAGGCATGCCTTCGCCAGGTGAGTTCTCTTATGGAAACTCAGCCTGTGATGCTTGCCCAGAACACATTACTCATAAAAGTCGAGGGACCCAACAGGCATTGTTTCAAGGTAGCCTTGGTTTGATAGTGCCTGAAGACCTTTTAGGCTCATATGGCCAAGTCTCAGGTGCCATATATCTGTCTTACCAGTATTAGCTACGCAGGCAGAATGTATGTTAACAGGAGAAGAGTAACAACCATTTAAAATGTACAAGCCATTTTTCTTAGTGCCTGACAGAATAAGACTATCATCTTTAAAAACATGCAGGAAACCATTTTCAGCTCTATATGCATAACCTAACTCATCAAGTGTGCCAAGAGATATTAGATTTCTTTTTAATCCTGGTACATACCTTACATCAGTTAACATTCTGATTTTATTGTCATGTAATTTTAAGGATATGCTACCTATACCTTGGATACTACATGACTAATTATTACCCATGTATACTGTACCAGTTTCCCTCTGATTAAAATTTTGAAACCATTCTCTATTAGGGCACATATGAAAAAAGCAACCAGAATCCATTACCCATTCATGTTCAGCAGATAAACAAGAGACATTAAGTACTTCAGCTAAACAGTTAAAGGTTCCTGCATTTACATTTGTGTTTCCCTCCTGTTTTTGTTTCTTAATATAATCATAGCAATACTTCTTAATGTGACTCTCTTTTCCACAGTGATAACACTTCCATTTTTGTTTACCCTTCTTATTCTTTTTCTCACCCTTATGCCCTAACCCGTTAGTGTGATCATTGTTACTGGTAAATGATTTTTTCTCATTCTTACTCTTTACAAACAAGTTAGTTTCAGACCTTTTAGATGTTCCTAGTTCCAGTTCCCTAGCTTTAACACCCGAGATAACAAGATCCAAACTAGGAACAATGCCAGTATACCTTAATGCATGCTTTACTACACCATAGTCATCAGGCAAAGAATTTAACAGAATCATAGCGTCACTTGTGTCACTTAATGCTTGATCAGTACCTCTAAGTAATAATGCAAGTCTAGTGAATTCATCTATGTTTTCATCCATTGACTTAGGTGTGTTCATTTTGAAATTAAACAACATGCGTTTCAAGTATACTAAATTAGGTGAAGACATTACAGAGTATAATGAATCTAATTTATTCCATAAATCAATAGGAGTTAACATACCATCTACCTTGCCTATGACAGTGTCACCAAGGTGAAGAAAGATGAGGTTAAATGCCTCTTCTCTTATCTCCTCTATTCTTGCAAGCTGATCAGGTGACCATTTTCGGTCATCAGTTTCCAGTGCTATAAGCACCTTGTGATGAGAGAGTAGAACTCTCATTTTCTTTTTCCAGCTACCAAAATCTCCTTTGCCATCAAATATTCCGATTTCAAATCGGTTGGACATCATCTTCGCCTTGCACGACGGTAACTTAAAGTGGCTCTAGACTCTTACTAAGACACACACAGCAAATACCCGCTGACTTAGATTCTCAGAAAAACCCTAAAGGTACAGAGACCACAATACAGACGAAGCCCTAGATTTGAAACCGATCAATTCAGAGAGTATTCAAAAAATGAAACCCTAACAGCACTATCAGAGATAAAAGGCTCTGATACCACTTGTTGGGCGATAAACGCACAATAAAAGCTCACAAAGATCAAACCACTGAAAACGTAAACTTCCAATAGAACTGAAAAGGATTAAACTCTCCACACAATCATGACAAAATACGAGATATGCAGAACAGAAGCATAACCAACATAAAATAAAAAACGCAAAGGAGATGAGATTTTTACCATGGTTCACCCAAAATTTGGGCTACGTCCACATTGAGCTCTGGTATGAAGAGCTCACTGCATTATGAAGAGAAAGAGTACAACCAATTTACATCAACAATAACAAATCTAAATTAGGAGAAACCTGGTGCTTTTTCTACCAGCTTTCATATTAGAAAGAGCGTTAAGTTTTAGTCCATGTCACTTTATCTAGTGGTAATCAATTTATATTTAGATAGTCTTTCATTATAAATTATTTATTACTTGTGATCACTTTGAGGTGGCATTATTTTGTGATTAGTTGAACAAATATTACTCAGGAGCTGGATGGTGCTTTTAGTTAGGCATATGAGTTTCCTTGATATATTATCTTGGTGCACATTGCTTGGACTATCTACCATCATTGTACGCATATGTTCTTTATTCATGTCATCATGGCATATCCTCATGTGTACCAGGAGTACTATATATTGTGGAGAAAATCACTAGGCTGGATATATCAATTTTTAGAAAAGCACCTTTTGGAAAACTAGCTTGCCTCTAAAGGAACATGACCAAGTCCTGAGCAAAACTACATAATTGTCTTTGCCGAACAAAATGTTTTTGGAAGGAAAAATTACATGAAGTACTGCTGCAAATTAGGAGCAGCTCAAGATGCGTTTATCTCAACCCTACCTCATCCTTAATTGAAAAGACCTGAAGCCATGACTATTGTGCTCTCTAAACTTGTGTCCCTTGTTAATAACTAATCCACCTTACGCTATCTGAATCATGCATGGATTTGACAGGTTATAATGAGCTGAATTTTAAAAATAAGATTAATGTTACAAAGATAAATATTACAATATAAACATGTGTAACATAAAGAAAGAATGATCTCCGTGGATATATCTAAACGTATACTCTTGTTTCCTTTTTTTTACCATATACACTATTGTTATCTTGTATGCTATAGTATAACAGAGGTATTTAGGATATTTCACTCTATAACAGCAACTGGTCATGGCTTTGAGGTGCTTAGCCTCAATATTGTTGTGGACAAATCCCACTTCAGTTTCATATTTCTCTGTGCAACTCAATCCAAAACTATTTATTTATACTCTAAATTCTTTCAAATTAGGGCAGGCTTCGAACTTTCTGTTCATCATAGCATTCCTAATCCTAAGACTTTAACAGTCCCTATATGTACATCATAATAAGACCTGAATAAAAAACTTCGGCCAATGGAAAATTCCACAAGGATACTCCTTACATAGAATTATCTGTTGAGAAATAAGGTGGACAATTCCTTTTTAATCCTGTTTCTTTTTTTATATATTAGTGAAAGTAGTTCTTATGAAACATCCAACCAACAATCTACACATTCTGGTGTAGGACTACCACCTTGGATAATGCTAAGTGTTTCTGCTTGTTCTGAGCCATCTATGTTTCCACGTTAGTGCTGAATATTCACTGCCATGTTCTCTTATACAGGCTTCTTGTGTTGAATACATTATATTGGAGAGTGATAACTTGACATCACTATTTCCAAATGCACATTTAAGCCTGGGAGGATATGAATTGAATCCACACCATTTGTTTGGGCTGCTGACTGCCCTTGCTATTCTTCCTACAGTATGGCTCAGAGATCTCAGTGTACTTAGTTATATCTCTGGTAATCACAGTTATTACTTTGCATAGCTTGTATGTTTTGAAATGCTTTATAAACCGGTGTTTCGGCCATTCTTCTGGTCTTGCTATCTCAATGAATAGTGAGTGATGCTTGGTTTGTGCCTTTTGTTCCTAGTTGGTGGAGTTATAGCCTCAATATTGGTTGTCATTTGCTTGTTCTGGACTGGCTTGGTGGATAAAGTTGCTTTCCAGAGCAAAGGGACAACACTGAACCTCACAACCCTTCCTGTTGCTATTGGGCTCTATGGTTACTGCTATTCAGGTCATGCTGTCTTTCCCAATATCTATACATCAATGAAGAAACGAAACCAATACCCTGCAGTCCTCTTGACTAGGTAACAAATAATGCCAAGTCATCTAAATTCCAACTCTGAAATAGAGGCCAAAGTTGCATTTCATTGGTTATGGACCTTAATATTGTACATGGTATAACTTACAGAAAAAAATATATATATATATTGTACATGGTATTAGGTTTTGGCTAAAATTGCATGATTCTAATTATACATTTCAGTGATAAATATTTCCTTGAACAAGACAAGCTCCTATACCTAAATATGGCCATGGATAAAGATGATTGGAGAGTTGGAATTCATGTAGCTGAACCCACCTAGTTGGATTAATGCTTGTGATTATTGTTGTTGTAGAAGTCATACCTTTATTCGATTTCTTCACTGGATTGCAGTTTTTCTATCTGTACTTTGATGTATGCTGGAGTTGCTGTCATGGGATACAAGATGTTTGGAGAATCAACAGAGTCTCAATTCACTCTTAACATGCCTCAGGAATTGGTTGCCTCTAAAATTGCTGTCTGGACTACGGTAGGCTGATCTAAATTTGTTTTCCACTTTCCTCTTACAGTTTGCATAGTTGAACGGGGTCATTATTTGGCTCCTGGAAACGATCCCTGCCTGATGGGCACGTCTGTCTCTTCACATTATAAACATATACGACACGTGTGGGCACTAACTTATATACTTATTTACCCGGGTTGTACTCCTATCATGCTTGTATATATTCCTTTACCTACAAAGTAAACATCTTTATATAAACTAGGATATAATTATATAGCTAGTCCAGTCATGTCTGGTTGGCATTGACCAAGGGTCCAGCTATTCAACGGGAGAAGTTATATGTCCAAGCTGTTGAATTCTGGCTGCATCATATACCATCCTTCGCCTTACAGTTTCCATTATCTAGCATCTTCTTTAATGTAATTAATGTAGTGTTTTGGGATATTAGATGTGAATCAGTCATGACGACTTGTGTATCCTGTTTATTTATTTGCAGGTAGTCAATCCTCTTACCAAATATCCTTTTCCTAACAGAAATTTACCAAAATTTATTCAAGTAGCTGTATTGCTTGGAGCACGGTCTTCAAATAAGTGGCACCTTCAAACTGAAATTGTTCCCATGTTTCAATTGAAAAGACTGTGACAGAAGGAAAGCTATGGGAATGGAAATCATGGAAGGGAACCATATGGCCATGAAAGAAACTACTATATGGCCATGAAAGAAAGCTATTGAATTCTTTTGCATATCGTTTCTTGTGTCTCATTATCACCGCCAAATTGTCTGAACTAAGTTTTGTTGTCACATTCCAAGTTTTCTATGGTTTAATATTCAAGAACAAATTTTCCATTGCTTTCCTTAACAACAGACACATATGCATTGACGATGACTCCAGTAGCAATGAGTCTGGAGGAATTGATACCATCTAACCATCTCAAGCCTCACATATATGCAATCCTCATCAGAACAGCATTGGTGATGTCTACCTTGGTTGTTGGTCTCGCGGTGCCTTTCTTCGGTAAGTTTTCACGCATTTAAAGGTTTTGAATTCTCAAAAAGCAGATGTGTGAACCCTTCTTCATCTTGTTTTCTATATTATAGTGATTTCATTATCATCTCTCTCTCACTTGACAGGCTTGGTGCTATCATTGATTGGATCTCTATTTACAATGCTAGTGGTAAGTTAATTTATAGTGCTTCTGTGACCAATTAGTTTGCCATCTCTCTTTCCAACTAATCACATTCAGAACATTTTGTGTAGATGTAACTGCATTCTACTGACTGAATCTTCTGTACAGACCTTGATACTTCCTTGTGCCTGTTACCTAAGCATCTTGAGGGGAAAAGTAACTCTGCTTCAGGTACATCCACAATTTGGCCTTCGTTTACATCAATGCATATTGGATAGTTTCCAAAATAAAACTCTAAACAACTCTTCTCCCACCTTCACAAAGCGATGAGCCTCGTGCATGAGAAGGGTCTTTTAGACTATTGCTCTTGTGATACTTCCTGAAGTATGATCTTGCATTTTAAATCCTCATATTTAATGAAGCATTGGAGGAACATGAAATCAATTCTTTTGCTGACTTTTTTAAAAAAATAAAATATATCTTTTTTTTTCTTGGCTGAATGTTGATGTGTTGTTTCATTAATTTGTGGCGGTATGCAGGGCTCTCTTTGTATACTGGTTATTGCTGTAGGAGTTGTATCGTCGGTCTTTGGAACCTACTCATCCTTCACCAAAATTGTCGAGAGCTTGAGCTGAAACTTCTAGAAATTTTTGCCTAAAGTAAGAGATATTTTATGGTCAATAGTGATGTAAACCAATCATCCGTTCCTTAGCTTGTAATATTATTTAATATCAATCCTGAATCAGTTTCATATTCGTGCCTCTCCTCATGATCTTTCGTTCTTTCTCCCCAATTTTAGTCTGAACAATTGAGAGCTGGCTTTGTAAGGTCTCATTTGATTCATTGGGTGTAGGGAATCTGTTTAGAGGATATCAGAGAGGGGTGAGAAATATTTCATCCCAAAGGTGAAGATTGTTGAAAGCGATTTGAATTTAGACTTAGATAAACTCAAACAAAAAGATTGTTGAGGGTGATTTGAATTTAGACTTAGACAAATTCAAACAAAAGTATCACAAAAATAAGATTTATACACCAAGTTCAAATTCAGTGACTTTTGAAATGAAAACCTACCTTGTTATCCCTATTTGTAGAGTCTCATAATTAGTTATTAGATAGTGGTAAGATGCACCAATTAGAGTATAAATGATATCGTGATTTTGAGTATATCCCTACTTAAAGGTGAAGATTGTTGAGAGTGATTTGAATTTAGACATAAAGTCAAACAAAAGCGTCACAAAAATAAGATTTATACACCAAATTCAAATCCAGTGACTGATTAAATGAAAGCCTATCTTGTTATCCCTACTTCTAGAGTTCCATAATTGGTTATTAGATAGTGATAAGATGCACCAATAGAGTATAAGTGATATTATGATTTTGAGTATATTTAGTTTTCCAATCTAACGTGAGGTAATTTATCATTTTTGTACTTATTTATATAATAAATTTTGTCCTTCCTTGGCACTTAAACACCGCAATTTGTAAAACTATGTGAAATATGTGTCTCGTTATTGTATTTTGTGTTAGTAATGATATAATTTAATTTTAATATTTTTATTTATTAATAATTATAGTAATAAAAAAAATAAAATTTGTAATGCTGTTAAAATAAGACTAAAATTAGAGAAAATTATTTACAAAACTTCAAAAATAATTGTTATTAATTTATAATTTTTCCACTCTCTCAAGTAAAAGTTGCGCTCAACTCCATATTTGCTTAATTAATTACAAAAAAACCTCTAATTAGCTTCACCTTACCCAGTTATACTTATCTTAAATAAATTACACAAAGAGTCGAACTTAGTTATAATATAAATTACACGAATAATGTTATTTACTTTTATTTTATAATCTTAAATAATAATATTATCATATAAAATATCCAAAATGTCATTGCATTAATTTTAACTTGCAGTGTGATTTCATACATATAATCACCACCTTGTTATAAGCATATGTCGATCAATTTTTTGTAACCACTGATTTATGAGAATAAATTTTATCACCTTGCTCTAGACTTTTTATTTTCCTAATTTTCATTTAGCTCGGGTTTTGATTTTGGATATAAAATTTATGTAGTCATTATAATGATTTAAAAATATGAAATTAATGTAACCAACTTTTGTTGGTTACCATTTGTTTACTATTAGTATTTTACTTAGATTTTGTTACTAAAAGTTTTGTTGCTAAAAGTCTATTAAAAAGTACTTGTCATGTTAGTTAGAGGTTATATAATATAACAAGAAATCAGAAATAGAATAATAAAGGAAGTACCACTACATAAGAATAATTTCACTGATAATTAGGAAGAGAAAAAATATGAACAACAAGATATCTCGTTAAAATAACAACAAATCAAGTTTTTGTCAAGAATTTCTTTACTTTGGCATCGGAGGTAGTTCTGGGAGTGACCTGGGCAGTTCTTCTAATTCTTTTGTATGTGTAAGTTAATTTAAAGAAAAAGTAATAAGACAGAGAAAAGAAGATTTGCTCAATTGCCACACATATTCAACAAAATCTATTTGTGCAAATTCTCTTTAACCATATCAATTGGTACCCATCGTGGGGTCTGAGTTTTGATAGTGACAATCAATCAATTATGTTAAAAAAAAATGAGCCCCCTACTTAGAGCTAGTCAATTGATTAGGAATGGGAATGGATTAGGAAATGAGAGCGCTAATTGATGATTGAAGCTAGAAGGAAATTAAGACACAATTGAAGACAAAGGTTTTGCTGACAATAGGAGAGCGTTATGTAGGGGGCAACACTTAAAAGCCAAAAATGGTGGGCTGAATTAGGTATTCGCTTCAAACAGCATACTCGATTCATAGAAAAATGGCCATTTTGACAATTTTGGAAGCACATCCAATGCTTTCGGCCACGTTGGGCCGTGCAAGCGCGTGAGTTGATAGACTAATTTGTTTGATAAGTTTTCAGTAAGACATGTCGAACTACACGTGTCCTACTTATCTCACAACAGTTGCTTATTAAATTGTGTAGGAAAAACTTGTTTATAAATAAAGGAAGTTTTCACCAATTTTGTCATCAAATTATACATTGAGTGAGCATTGTAAATAATGAACTTTATCAATATAATTAAACGAATGACCCTTTTTCAACCATTATTATTAAAATCTCGATTTTATGTTTTGAAAACCCCTAAACGATTTAAATTCTATATAAAATTTAATTTGGGATAAAATCCTATAAAATCTCGATTTTATGCGTATAATTTTATGTTTCAAAGACCCCAAACAATTTTATGCTTTAGAGACCTCCATTAATTTAAATTGTAATTTAGAGAATGCTTTCAATGTCTAAATGTCACATAACATTGGACATTGAAACTTATGCAAGAAATTGTTATATATTGCCTCTAAATTGAAAGTTGATTTAAGATTAATTGTATAAATTCTAATATCATATAACATTTAACATTGATTGCATAAGTTCTAATTTACTTGATTTAACATTGATTACATAAGTAAATCAAGATAAATAGGTAATTAATTAATGATCACCCAACCCCAAATCAGGATTTTACTTGATTTAATCAATGGTAAATCAAGTAAAAATTATAACTTAAATTTGATGGAAGACTTTAGGAGTATCCTCTAAAGAATTTTAAACTATATTTTACCTCTAAATTGCTTATATTTTATCTTTAAATTGTCTATACCAATCTACTAAGTTTTGAGCTATATTTTGAAAGTATCAATTTTTGAGCCATAATAAAGAATAATCAGATTATTAAACGATGCTAATTTATTTTTTTATAAAATTATGTTATTATAAATATATATTTACAAAAATTAAAGAATATTTTAATTATCTCCAAAATCTTACGATTTTACAATCCAATTTTATAAACTCTTTTTCGATCTCACTTAAAATCTCGATTTTAACTCTACCTCGTTTTCAACTATCGTGTTTCTCAATAATTCAAACTCGATAGTTGAATTACATACTCTCGACCAACATAATAGATTGATAATAATAGCTTTATTTTGATACTAAAACCATAACTAATAAATATAAATTTGGTCATAAATCATAATTTTATTTTGTATCACAACTTTTTATGACTTAGTGGTGCTCTAGCCATATAATTTATGAATTTATCAAGATGGGTACTTATAAATTATAATTTTACTAAATAAAATTTCTAACAAGAATTTGACTCAATAAAGGGTAAATGACTTGGGGAAACTATCCTCATAAGAAATCCGAAAAAAAAATCATTATGGTCGAACTCAAACGAGGGAGCATATACTTCAAAGTCTTTTAACGGTCAACTGCTGTCTCAAGTCATTCGCGGAGACTAGAGGTGCGATCACACGAAAAGTCCATCAATCGGACGGCTAATAACAATACATTCGGTTGGTTTCGAGGCGGCCGCCGCGCATCCAGAATCTAGCATGCGGGACCCGCCCCAACTAACATGCGTCATAAGCGAAAGCAAGCGTGGCCGTCACCCCGCTCCCTCTTCCTTGAAGCTTCCGTCAACAGTTTGAAATCTCTCCGAGGAAATAAAGGAATCAAACCTCAACGCACAGCTACCAAATCACTGTACCCATATGAGCAAATGTCGAATGCTATGCGGATCTCTCCGGCCTTCTTCAAATCTCTGCGTCACCCTTCCTCAAATCGACCCTCTGCAGCATCTTGTTTTCTGAAGAATTACAGCCTGTGTTCGAGGAAGACACATTCTGTTGTTGGCGTTTTTAATGCATTGACGAGCCATAGCGAAGAAGGACCCGTTCGAGGCCTGGATTCGTCGCCGGTTTCTGTGGAGCTAGAGCCTATTCGGAGCGAGAGCCAGTTCGATCGGGTCGTTGCCGAGGCCCAGCAGCTGGAGGAGCCGGTGGTAATTGTATGGTGCGTATCTGGGTTCTTCTTGTTCCTACTCGATTTTGTTAGTTTTGGTGTGTTAAGATTAGAGCCAGATTAAACTTGAATTAGGTTATCTCTATTCAGGATATTTTGAGTTTTAATTCTCGATTATATTGTAGGTTTGTCTTTATTTGGTTTATCACATGTACGACTCTATAAAAATAGCTTTGTATGGCAACAACATAATTCATCCATGCAGTATTCATTGTTTTGAGTCATGTGTTTCTTTTAACATGGAATCGGAGCCTCCTTGGTCTATGTTTTCAGTCCCATGTTTGTTGTAACATAGCGATTGAGTTGTTTGGATTTCCTAATAATAGTTGGGTTGCCTCTTAATATTAAAATATATTATCAAATTCGTCTCCAGGTTGTCTAATTTGTTATTTCTTATGGCTAATTCTGGTGAAGCTGGAAAGTCTCATGAATAAATAGGCTCAATAGGCTTTGTTTTGGTTATTAATTGTGTCTAATTAGAGTAGGTGAGTTGACTTGGGTGGTTATTTAAAGTAAATTTGGATGTGTAGGATGGCAAGCTGGTGCAGGAAATGTATATATTTGAAACCAAAATTGGAAAAGCTGGCTGCAGATTACCATCCTAGGTGAGATTGAAAGTTCTGTTTCATCAATGTTATACTTGGCTATATTCTACTTTCCATTGGAAAGTTTGTTATGTGAGTGTTTCGCAAGGTGAAGAATAATTAATTTCCTTCAGTATTTTAGTGTATCTCTACCTTTGTCATGCCCATGCTTTCTTCTGGCATATTGAGATTCTTCCTTTACAATTTTGTTGTATACTTGATAATAAAACTTGAAGAGCATAATGAAATTATTAGGCATTTGGTTTACAATGTTGAACTACCAATGCCAACTTAACTCTCTGGCTATAGAATATTAAACTTTTAAAATGGTGGTTTATTGTGGCCATTAGCTGGCCAACAAGGAAGCCAGGAGCAGTGATATTTGAAGATAACGTGAATATGAGTTTTAGATGGAATGGGAGCCAGTTAATGCTGTTGTGGAGAGATTGATTTGATCCACTTTAGTTGTGATATAATAAATAGAACGACCAGGGAGGGGATGCATTGAGATACATAGATTTTAAATCTTTGATGCTTAATTGAGAACATGATTTTAGTAGAGCCAATGGCAGAAATCTGGTATGTTACCTGGCTCCAATTAATTGGGCTAAAATTGTAATGGGTTGGTTGATTTGAGATGGGCCTGTTTGTCTAACTTAAAGCTTGAAGGAATCATCTTGTGCATTACTTCAAGGTTATTATTGAAGGCATAAGGCGCACGTTCTTTGAAAACACTCGTTACTATATATTGATAGTGAAAATCTTACAGTCTCATAATCTTTGTACTAGATGCCAGGTTTTCTTGTGACCTTTAAGAAAGAGGGAGGAGGGTACATGAATTTTAGACCTCTAGCCATCTCTATCCATGACCCATTTCTATAAAGCTACCAAGGCTTACCTCAAAATACTGCACCAAAGAAAAAAAAAGGCAAAAGTGGAAGGCATATAAAGGCAACTAGAAACCCTGATTGATGAGATAATCACCCGGCCTTTGCATCCTATTTGAGTCAATCAATGAAAGAAAACTTCTTGTTTGGTTCATGGCAATATTGAATAACATATGACACATATAATTTTCTATATAAGACCATCCTATTTTAGCACCCGTGTTAAATTCCACCTTAATGTTTTATAATATCTTTGAGCTACCATAACCTGGAGTCTTGGGAAAGGATTTTATGTGAGCACTGAGCCTTCTATATACTAATTGTTCTTATTTCTTTTTTCATTTCACGATTGTGGTTGCTATGTTTTTTTGGGAGAGTAAGGGCCTATTTACTTGTGGAAAACTACTCTAGTTTTCCACAAATTATCTCTATAGAGATAGAAAATTAGCAACCATATTCAAAACGGCTTTTTTTTTTTTTCTAAGTTGGAGAATAGAAAACAAATTTTCTATTTTCTAAAATTGTATTAGACTTTAGAAAACATCTTAAAGATGTTCTTTTGAGAAAACACACTTTTCTAATTTAAGCTCTACTTTGAATCCTGTCAACAATAATTTTTTTCCTTTTGCTTCTCTTTTTCTTATTGTTTTTTATTTGCACTCATCCACCCACTCACCACACCTTCCTCTCCTCTTCCCCGCCGCCCTTTGCCACTGCAGCAGGGAGCACAACCAACCTCTTCCCTTGCTGTCTTCATCCTTGCCACTGCGATGGTGCCCTCTGCCACTGCAACAGCGAGCACCACCAGTGCCCTCTTCCCTGCTACCCTAGTCCTATCCTCTTTTCGTCCTCATCCCTTGACCAGCACCACCGCGCCTTCCTCTGTCACTGTGACGTCAATAGCTCCTATCTTCATCAAGCCTCTCTGACCATTCACCTCTTCCCTTGCCGTCGATCTTTACATCTCTTCTTTTGTATGATTTTGAACCCATTCTCTCATTTTTTGAAGTTTAAAATTGGTTTCATATTTGATAGAAATGAATATGTTTTTCATTTTTCTCTGATTTTTTGTAGAAATGGAAACACGGAAAGAGAGAAGAAAACTGGAGATGGAAAATATAAAACATTCTCCACAAAAGTAAACAGTCCCTAAGATACTTGTGGAATGGTTGGCATATTCATTTCCAACAAGAATTGTAATTGAAGACTCTCGTTGAATAATGTGGCATGCATCATAAATCATCTCTCTCTTTCTCTCCCCTCACCCTAGTCTGTATGACCAATTGTGCATTATGTTTATTTTCTATATGGGACTTAACTGTCTCAAGTGTGTAATAAATTTCATTCTGACTTGTTAGCTTGAGTTTGAAAATTTGTACATACTGTGTGGAAATGCAGAATACTTTTTTACTGCGTTGATGTCAATAACGTTCCTCACAAGCTTGTGGTTCATGCAGGAGTGATGGTAAGTCTTCTCAACAATATAAATAATGCCATACTATCTGTGTCTTGGTGCTGCTGTATTTAATGTTATTACGGATTGCAAGTTTGACTGATGTTTGTTTGTATTAGGATGTAGAAATAGATTCTCCACTTAGAACATAAGTAACAATTGCAAACTTTGACAATAATGACGAATAACAACCTGGCAAAGTGTGTATAATATATTGTATATATATGCATTACTGAGTAAGATTTGGGGGTATATGATTGCTTTCTTATTAAAGTTTCCTTTATTTATAGGTGGTGATCTGAAAATTATGTTATGAACACCTACTGGAAAGAAATAACCTTAAAAAAGAGTCCACGGCCGGGGAATATCTGAAAGATAAGACGTTTATGGATATAAGATATATATCTATATATATTATATTTGGTTATGTTGTGATATGTTGAAATGAAGGTTTCCAATTTTTGTCTTTATCTTTTTTTGCCTAAGAAAATCCCCCCCCTCCCCTTTCTTGACTGGTATCTTTTGAATGTTTACCATAATCTGAACCTGGTGTCACGCATGCTGAAGTAGTTGTGTACAAAGTCCATGTCTAGGTAAAATTTTATTTCAAAATGTTGTTTGTCAAAAGAAAAAGAAAATGCAGTGATAACATGTCAGCCCATCATAGCAAATTCTACTATGAGTTACTGTAACAAGACTAGAGATAACCTGAGAAATGTGAAAATTCTGTATTGAAGTTGGCATGTTGTGCATCTCTTTGTAGCTTAAAATGTAAGTTCTCTTTGAACTTTTATACATCAGGGCTCCAATAACGAATTACAATTTTATGTGAAAATGCAGTCTGGCTAGGAAACAATTTGAGACCCCAAGATGCAGTTATTGAATTAGGACTACATGAGTTTTTTCCATAAATATGAATATGTGGATACCAAACTCTTAGATATTTATAAGCCTCTTCCAGGATCCCCACAAATCATTGGTTCTTACTATGCCTTAATACTTAGTTAGATATGGAACATGCAAATAGTGGAAAAACATCTAGCAGGCCCTGCTTTTGTAGAGTTTACTATTTCCCATCTTCATGAGGGAAAGAATGTGGAGTAGTAAGGTGAGGAACATGCAAAATGTCTTTAAATATGATTGACTCCTTATTAACTGCAAGCCCTTGGTTTGTACATGCAAAATGTCTTCAAATATGATTTCACTTCTTAGTACCTATTGCAGACCCCTTGGCTTACACCAACCATTCAACTTTAGCACACATGTTCTGCAAAAATAGAATTCCTATTGTGGACCCTTTGGTTTACACCAACCACTCAAGGTTATTTTAAATATTGTTAGCAGATATGTTCTACAAGTTGGGTTGAGAGGAGATGAAGGCAAACTGTTGGGGGCATTTAGAGGGATCGTTACAAGGAATATCAAGAGGAGAGAAGATTATTATAGGGGGTGAGTTACATGATCATATGGGTAGAGAAGTGAATGGGCATAGAGATGTGTATAGAGGTTATTGTTTTGGAAAAATAACTAATAAGGGAAAAGATATGTTGGATTTTGTCTCAAGATTTATAGCTACCAGGTTTAAGAAATGGGGTGACCATTTAGTAACTCATAAAAATTGATTATCAACTACCCAAAGTAGTTGTAGACTACTTTATCATGGAACAAAAGGATCACTTATGTTGTAAGGATTGTCAAAGTTCTACTAGGAGAGTGCTAGCCAGTCAACATAGGCTTGTGGTCCTTCATGTCCATATCAAGAAAAGGAGGATGAATGATGATGAAAAACGAAGTCAAGATTCTAATGGTGTGATTTAAGAAGTGAAAAATAAGTTCAAATCTTCATGGAAAAAGTATATGGAAGAAGAGATTGAATTATTAAAGATGAAACTAATCCAATGTGGATTGAGATGACTGCTACTATTTGAAACATTGCAAAAACTATTTTAAGAAGTTTGAAAGGAAAAATCCCAATCGAATAAGAATCATGATGGTGGTGCAGCAATCAGGAAAGCTTGTTACAAGATTCTAGATACATGTCATAGCAAGAAAAAAAGCTTGAAGATATATATTTTGGCAAACAAATAAAATACATCCCCAAAATTCCCTATTTTGCAAGGGTCAAGGGAGGACTATATTTGTACGCAGCCTTCCCTTCGCCTTTTTGCAAAGAGGTTGTTTTCACAAATTGAACCCATGACCTTCTAGTCCCCAGAGAACGAGCTAGCCCTTACTGTAAAGATAAACAACAACAACAACAACATATTCAGCCGTTATCCCACTATGTGGGGTTGGCTACATGAATTCTAGACTTCTATGTGGGTTACATCCCAACAGATAGTTTGTCTAGAATTCATATTTGGATCCGACTAGGTTTTACGCTGGCTGTCGGCTACCTAACGCAACCCTCCTCCTTTATCCGGGCTTGGGACCGACAGTGGATAATATCCCCTAGCGGAGTAATGATGAAATGAAGTTTCAACACCATCTTCATATGGAGAAGTTTCATGAGATGGTGGTGAATGAAGATAATTGATATAGTTGTGTTCCATCACTTAGTTGACATAGTGAAACCAACAAGTACAATATGGAAACACAACCACTGGCCCTTACTATAAAGATAGTGAAGTAAATTCAAAAGTTTGTTAAATTTGTACATTGAATTAACAAGTGAAGTGTATAAAAGATAAAAATAAAAAAGTACTAATAGACGAAGGCGATCAAGGACATATGGGAGGTGTATTTATCAAAATTTTTGTTAGAGTTAGTGCTCTAATGCTAAATTTAGATGGCGTTTGGCATATGTAAATTAGGACTAATGATGTATATTTTGCAAAATTTAATAAATATATTTTTTGTATTTAATGGTCATACCTTAATTCATACCTCTCCAATTTGTATATGAATGAGTCCCTATATTTCTTAATAAAGGTCTTATTCTTAAGTGTTTAGAATATGTGACAAAGACCCTTAAATTTAGGATTTCTTAAAGTTATTTCCAGTCCTTAGATTTCTCAGAAGGGGAATATGATTAATCGATTATGGACTGACATATGAGCTACTACCTTTGATTAGTATGAGATACTGATAATAAAGGATGGTGAGTTATATGTCATAATTCATGAGATGAATATAGTAGACATATAGGTAGATGTTAATTGAACATCTACTGAATGTGACGCAAGTAACAAATCACAAGGCTGAGAGGATTAATAATCTATTATTGGTCCTTAGACCGGAGGCAACACAGTTGTCTTGTATGTTGGTGTAAAAAATTTGCCATTGTGCAGAACCGTCTGTATGTCACAGTGAGAATGTTGCGGTTTTTGTACAGTAACGTATGAAAGCAGGTGATTACTAATGGGATCCATTGACTTCTAGCATGAGGCGAACATCCAATGCGATTGGTTATGGCTTGTGATTGTTTAAACCCCTGGGCAGGGTGCACATGATTGGAAAGGAATTTCCAATATTAGAAAGAGTTCTAAAGTGTCATCTCAATCACACCATGCTAGATCTTGGCATAGCTATTGAGTTCTGTGAGTTTGATCAGTCCATGACTCTTACTCGATCGGGATGTTAGTCGATGGAGGGATTATAGTACATGAGAATCGAAAGCCCTAATAGATTCACTTGAAGTATGACTTCATTACTGATAAGATCGTCTTGACATAATGCTAATTGTCACTTAAGACCTCTCGGGGTACATCGAAGAGATGGAGAGATCCTCGTTGTTGATCAAAGTGTCTGATCAACGTCAAAGTGTTTGGTGTGTCCCGATTGCTACTCAGTGGTGAATCTAGAAGGTCACACGCATATGGGAGTATAGTAGTGGATTAGTGATGTAATGTTGTAATTAATTATTGATCATCATTAAGAGTTAATGATGACATCGTTAGGAGTTAACAGAACGGGTTTAATTAACAAAAGCAATTGTTAAGAGCTAACAGGCATGCCGTTAAGAGTTAACAGGGGCTTTGGTTTCATTATGAGATAATGAAAAAGCTATTAAGAGTTAATAGCGGGCTTAGATGCAATTTACAAAAACTTGAGACGAGGAAATAAAGGCAGTCGAACGGCCTTGGAGGCGGTCGACTGGTCCTTAGTGCGTCATCCCAAACCAATCAACTGGTTTACAATTGGTTGATTGGTCCTTGCTGATTTGGTGTAAACCAATTGACTGTTTCCTTAAAATCGATCGACCGTTTCTTACAACAAATGTCAAGTTTGAGAATGTTCTCTTGTCATTTTCTGTAAAGTTAGCTAACCGCGTGTTGGATTATGACGAAAGGGGAAGGACAACATGCAAATGGCATGCCTCTTCCTCTCTCTCTCCTAGTCGATTTTGTCCGATCTGGGGTGATATTAGGGTTTTGGCATTTGAAATATGAGAACAAAAGAAGCAAGAGTTGCCTAGCTTTGCTTGTAGAAATTCTCTCTCGGCTGGTTGCTCTCTTCTCATTCCAGAAAACCAAATCCCCTCCTCTCCTCTTGCTCATTTCTTTGTCAGTTGTTTCTTTGGCAACCTAATCTAACAGTGAGATTGTTGGGTTGTTTGTTCTTTTAAACCCAAATTATAGCACCCATCACTTAAAAGGAAACTTAGCTAGCACATAAGCTTCTTGTGGGGTTCTTATATTGCTTGGAGTGTGGACTAACTTAGCCCCTTGTGTATTCGAGGGGTGGATTGGTCATCCGGTTATCTCATTTGGAATAGATCGTGATTGTTCAGGAGCTGCCTTCGGGCGCCTTTCGTGATGACGGGAGCTACCTCCGCTACAGTTCAACATTCTCATCATCAACAGAATCATCCAATGAGGTATAATTTCTAAACGCCATATGGATGGTTCGATTTTTGTTACATATGATTGTTAGATACTGGGTCTTGCAAGGTGATCTTGTTTTCTTCCGTTGCCTTTATTATGTTGTTTTCGAAAAAGTTCTAAAAATCGGCTAAAACCCTTGCATGGACCACCAAGTGTTAGCATTTCCTTTTAGTGGTATCAGCGTCTCGACTCAGTATTTTCACCCTATGCTTGATGTTGTGTAAAATATATGTGTTTCGGACATGGAAATAGCTCTCTGTTTTGTAGGATGCAGTATCGATCGACTAGTTTTTCCAAGCAGTCGATTGTTCTTGGTCTTTTGCCTTCAGAGTGGTCAACCGGTGGTGAAAATGGTTGACCCAAACAAAGAGCCGATTGATAGCTTCTTGCAAGCGATTGACTAGTTGGAGCAAACCCAGAAACCAGTTGATCGGTCTTTCAGAAGCGGTTAACCGCTTGTGTTTTAGTGGGAGACCTTCGATCTGTTCTTTAGAATGGTTGACCCATCCTCTTGAAACCCAAAAACGATCAACCGTTTTGAATCACTGACAGCTCATTGGTTTGGGTATTTTTGATATATGCCCCAGTGCAATGAGATTACACAAGGGCAGATCTGAATGGAGCATTTTGATATGAGATATCAAGTGTCCAAAAAATGATTAAAGAGGCAATCCCATCCAATGGAATTAAGTCTTATGAAGATGACATGCTGGATATTTCCTTCTGTCACCATAATCCCATGGTAGTTTGTTCTTTCTCTCTCTCTTTGCTTTTGTGTCTCTTTGTTCCTCCATCCATGTGAATTTGCAGAAATGGTGATTAACACTTCATTATACCTTTTCATGTATGGCGGGAAATCAAATCTTTGCAGAAAATGCCTACAATACAGGTATTCCACAGATTTCATTGATCTTTGAGGGCTTTTCTTTAATTTTGCTCCAACTAATGGTGAGAACAACTGTTTTACAGCTCTGGAAGGACGGTAAGAAACAAGCTGAGGTGATTGGAGGCCACCAAGCTTATTTGGTTGTTAACGAGGTTCGTGAAATGATCGAAAACAAGTTTATCGTGTAGCATTTTACTTCACATTTTCAATAGTAGAAAATTTTCTGATAATGATGATGAATTTGCTGTTTTGTTACATTTGATAAGTTATTACAGAGGGAAGTAATTTAGTACCTGTTTTACTTTTGAGTGGGGTTTCTTGAACAGGATTGTGACTCCTCACTCCTCAGCTGCAAATAACACTGTTTGCTTGCTGTAGAATCTATGGGCTGAGGTCTATAATTTATATAGTCAATCTTACCTAATGGGAGTAGGTTTTGTGACTCTTATGCTCCCGTTGAATTCGTTGGCATGAAATTTACTTGCCTTTTTATGGTTGGAACAAGCTAGAATTTAGTTGCCAAACCTTGCCTAGGGAGGGAGGGAGTAACAATATAGTTTCAAGTTTCAACAACCACACAAGTAAAGCGAGTGACAATAATAATAATAATATTATGTCTTCTTGAATTATAGTTGCAGCCTTCAATTGAATGATCTAATAACAAATTATATTAATATAAGTTGAAATAGCCCCTAAGGACATAGTCAGGTGGTTCTGACGATTCTTATAGATACTGCATCGTCACATTTACACGAACGCACCCTGAATCAAAATCGAGAGCTGTCTCATTCCTTAATTTACATCCTTTCCTTACTAGTGAGACTGGAGTGGAGGAGAGTTTGGAAGAGAACCTCATCTTAATATAAGTTAAAGTAAATGAAAATGTATATTTTTTTAGTAATTAAACTAGAGAAATAAAAAAATACAAAATTGATGTTCAAATAGTTGAATGATTTTCACAATTTTAACTAGGAAATCACTTTGGAGAACCAATTCTTTTATTATAAAAAAAATATTTTTTATTAACCAAACAATTACCAAAAAAAGAAAAACAAAATCAACTTTTTGTTAAATGTATATAGATAGATTGTGGAGAAAATATTAGAGTTATTTTTTAATAATAAAAACACGTGCATCTGTTATTAAATTATTAACTATGCAACTAGTTTTTAGTTATTAAATAAACATATATAAGAGTACTAACAAATTATTTGATCAAAACTTAAACTATTTTAGTTTAAAAGTAATTATTATAAAAACGTTTAACAATCAAACTATGAGCTCATGTTGCGGAAATAGATGGCGGTTGGGAGACAAAGTTGTTAAATTTCTAACCAACATTTTGAATTATTGAATTTTCTCTTAAAACATCATTAATTAATTCGAATAATGCGGTGGGACCCCAACTTCAGTGCAGATTTTTATGGCAGCGCTGCTCCTAAGCTGCTTGGCGGCAGGTGAAAATTAGAAGTTTCCTTTTCGGGGGCGGATGGTGAATTCTAGATTGGGGTAGAAATATTTTATTTAATGAGGAGTGATTATTTATTTATTTAAAAGTATATAAATTTATAATTATATTTGATTTGTCGAAAGATCAAATTAAGTGGAAATGTCAGTCTTCTTTGGGATTAGGCAAATTAAATCTAGACACCTAAATTATAAAAAAAATAAAATTAAAAATTTTTTTAGACTTCGATATGAAGAACAATGAGTAGATATGTCTAAAATTTTAAATTTTAAATCTTTTGAAGATATTATATGGAGATTATACCACAATTTACTTAAAGTATGGATTGGGGTAAGGCTCGTCTTTCCTAAGAACTAATCAGATAAAATTTAGAATATTTCAAGTTAATAAAAAAAAAAGAAGAAATTTCCATTGAAATATTTTTTTTATACCATTTTTGTAAAATGTTTTTGGGATTTTTACACCTATGAATCCTATAGTTTTTTTTTTCCTGTAAGGAGAAAGTAATTGAGAGAATATAAAATATAGGGGAAAATATGAATTTTTTCATTATATTGGTTAAAAAACATATTTCATCTTATATATATATATGTTACTTTTTTCCTTTTTACTGCTTTTAAGTTGACAATCATTGTTATTAAAATTAAATGGCATATCAATTTATTAAGTTAATCCCACATTAAAGAAGAAAAGCAAAATGGTCTATAAATCAATTAAAATTAATTAAAACGGACTAAGTTTTTATGAATCAATAAAGCTCCCAAATAAATTAATGAATTTTACTTAAAAATTTTATAAATATCTTTTCATTAATACAGTAATCGCATTGATGTTGAAAAAGAAGAATACAATTTTGGGTGGCACTTCAAATTGAGAATCCTAACTCAGATTTTATTTTTCATTTCAGAAAAGAAAAAAAAATGAAAAATGTCTGATTTGCCTTCTATTTTGGTTTTCTATTGCCTCTTGTTTCATCAAACAGCATTTGCATTTGGAAATCATTGATTTGGCAAACTAAATTTGCCGTTGTGCCAAAGCGGCACGTAAAAAACCATCGCCCAATCATCCACCGTCAATGATAAATCGGACGTCCAGTATCCGCCCCGCATCCCTGCACGTCGCAAGCACTACCTCTCTCTCTCTCTCTCCCCCGAATGTGACCGTTTCCAAAAATCTCCCACCTTGTTCGCCTCTGTATTCCCTTCCAAACACAACCTCTTCTCCCCCTCGAAATCTTCCAAATCCCTTGCTGGATTTTCGATTCCTCACCACAATGCGCGTGAATTCTTGAATAGCTGATTCAACCTCTGCAATTCTCGCCGGATTTCATTCCGATGTGTTCAAACCGCATTCCCTATAATATTCTCGCTTATTATGCTTGGATTCGCTTTCCACATATATTTCCTCTGCATCCTCGGTTCTTCTTTTCAGTTCCGCATTTCTTTGGATATTGAAGTGTGAATCCGCTTGAAGGTGCGTAATTGATATTATGGCGTCGGATTTGGTTTGCTACTTTTTCGACATTTCTTTTTTCTTCTTTGGTGATGTGTTAGTGTATTGAATTGACGGTGGTTTGAAATTTTTGTGTTTTGTTTTTTGGGGGTAAATGTAGGGTTTTCTTGAGATGGTTACTGAGAGTAGGATAGATATGCAGTCTGATGTTAATGAACGGAGGAGTCTGGAAGATGTCTTTATGAGAGGACCAAATGGTAATTTAGAAGATAATTTGCAGAGTGAACTTGAATCGATGCTGCGAGTGCAGCGGAATCGAGAGGCTATTGATCGGGAGAGGGCTCTTAATATATTCCGGAGTGGCAGTGCTCCTCCAACAGTTGAAGGTTCATTCAGTGCGTTGTTTAGGAATCCAAATATTGCTCAGATTGATGTTTGCAGTAGTAACGCAAATATACTATTGTCAGAAGAAGAAATTCGGTCCCACCCTGCGTACTTATCATACTACTATTCACATGAAAATCTCAATCCTAGACTACCTCCACCGATGTTGTCCAGAGAGGATTGGCGTGTGGCGCAGAGGTTTCAATCGGGGGGTTCGTCCTTCGGGGGGATTAGTGATTGGATGACAAAGAATTTTGTTGATGCTGGTGGCAGTTCATCTTTATTCTCAATGCAGCCTAGCTTATCTGTACCGAAGACGGAAGATGAGTTGATGGAATTGAGGAAAACTACTCCAAGGAACACCATGCAGCCATCCTCCACCGAGTGGCTTGGCAGAGGCTCTGATGCTTTCATTGGGTTGTCAGATACAGGATTAGGTATGAGGAGAAAAAGTTTCGCCGACATTCTTCAGGTGATTAAGGCTGGACTTATTTTGTGACATTATCTATACTTCATCTGAGTTTTCTTGTGAAGTTCCTTTCTTTTTCTTATATTATTGCTCTCATTCTACAGCTGTTTTGCTTGCTTATAACAAGCAAAGTAATATCTATTTCTTTTCTTCTTTCTGTTTTCATTTTTGGCTGATTGAGGATGGCAGGAACGGTATTGTATTCACACATTTGATTTAACTATTATGATTTGCTTCATTCAAAATATATCTAAATAACAGCTTATGAACTTATATAAATGTAGTTTGCTGTTAGATAATTCTGTTGAAATTGGAAGTACGTTAATCAAGGTTCCCATACATAATATTTCCATTCAAAGTTTATGTGGCCATTGAAACTATATTTTAATCTCCTTAAAAATTTCTCTCTACTATTAAGTGTTGCTCCTTGTTTCTGTTAAGCACCACCATTCAGCAATGCTTGAGCATATTTTGGGAGAGTTGTTAAACTGTGGTCCTAAAAGGGATGTGATAGAAATTTAATCAAGGATCGGGTGAACCTGTCGTGGGGGTTGTCGGACAAGGATGAGCAGGTTTATAGGTGACTTGAGTAACTTGGAATTGGGGCAGTCAAGTAACAAAGCAGAGTATTCTAGTTAAAAGGAAAAAAAAAAATTTGATTAACAAGAATGAGATAGTTGACTAATTAAGGAAGGACAAGAACAAGACAACTTGCCACTAAGTGATAATGCAAGGCAACCGCACTTAGATAAGAGCTAGGAATTTCACCACACTTGAACAACAAGTGATAAGAAAGAATTGAAGTTGATAGACTATTAGAATTCAAGCCAAAAGTTCAATAATCCTAATGAGCGGTCATGTCTTCCCTTATATAGGAGAGAAGTCCATGACTTACATTGATTGTGCATGGGAATTACAACAATCATCTTGGAACCTTGAATAATTATAAATGTCTAGTGTTTTGGGAAATTATGGGAAATGTAGGATAGTTGCTATTAGTGGCATGGGAAAGATGAGAACTTGTAATGATAGGCTTCTGGAGACTAGCTGCTTTTTTGAATTCTTCTTTTAGTGTTGGTGAGCTGGAGTCCGTTAGAGGGCTTTCATGTTGATGGCAGGAGACATTCCAATGGGCCTTGGGCTAGGGACAAAATGGCAGTGTCACACTCCTACACTCCTAGGGTTGAGCTAGGGTATGAAAAGGGAATTGGGAAGATTAAGACAAGAATTTGGAGGGAGAGATCAGATGGGAGGTAGAGAAACAACAAGAAAGATGAAGAATATTCGAGAGAAAGGGAGAGAAGATATCAGAGAGAGATAACACAAATATTCAATTCATTTCTTCCTTCTCCATCCTACAACTGTGGCTTAATATATAGCCTCATAGCCATGCACATGCACTCATGTGCAATACACACAAACCTATAACTGCCTCTAGCTACTGGACAAATATCCATAACAAAAAATAAAACATGTTGAAGTTTGCCTCGATTCTTGTCCTAGAAGATAGCAGAATCTGAAGGAGTATAAAGAGTAGTTTTTTAGGCAGCTTGGGGTTAAGTGTAATTAGTTCATTTTGATGGGGTTAATATGTAATATCCCTAAGTTAGTTAGTTGCCTTATATGTGACCGCCTCCTCTATAAATAAGAGGGCAAGGCGGCAGTCTAAGCATTCAATTAAACTCTCTCTCTTGTCAAGTTCTCTTCTCCTATTGTGAGTATACTTTGTTCTAGAGAAAGTGAGGCATATGTATTGTGTTCTTGAGTTTTCTTGGAGTGAACAAAGGGCTGTACTTGAGCGATAGGATTGAGGTAGAGGTTGGGCTTTGTATTGATCAGTTTCATCCTAATAAAAGGCTGCTCATTGGTGGGTGTTTGAAGGCTGGATGTAGGATTGCCAAAGGCAATCCGAACCAGGATAAATCTGCGCCTAAAGTGTTTGGTTTGATCTCTTTTAAATTCTGTTATTTCCTTTACTGCTGTTCATATATTCTGTTTCTATTTCTCATTGCATCCGAGAGTGTGTGAGAGGGTTTATGTGAGGGTTTTCTCGCCTAAGGTTGTAATCTAAGAGTCCTAAGGTTAACAATTTGGTATCAGAGCCTCCCCTAGGATCAAGAACTGCTTTCTTGCAAGGTTTCTTTATATTTCTTGTTGATTTAATCTACCTACTGTCTTCGGCCATGGCTGCAACAAGATATGATGTAGAGAAATTCACTGGCCATAATGATTTTGGCCTTTGGAGGATTAAAATGAAAGCTTTACTAGGAAACTTAGGACTGAAATCAGCCTTAGAAGAGAAAGAAAAATTGCCTGAAACTCTCTCGGCAGAAGAGAAACAAGAAAGGCTAAAACAGAAAGAGGAAATTGATGAGAAGGCCTTTAATACGTTGATTCTTAGCCTTGGTGATAAGGTTTTAAGAGAAGTATCCAAGATGACCACCGCCCTATCTCTATGGAATAGGTTAGAGACCCTATATCTAACCAAGACCCTTTCTACTCGGTTGTTCTTGAAAACCCGCTTCTTCTCATTTAGAATGGGAGAAGGTCAGAAATTGCATGATCATATTGATGATTTTACAAAGCTGTGTTTGGACTTAGAGAACATAGATATCAAGTATGATGATGAGGACAAGGCCCTCATTCTCTTGCATTCTTTGCCTAAGACCTATGAGACCTTTGTTGACATACTAAAGCATGGCAGGGAAAAACTGTCACTTGATGATGTAATTGGAGCTTTAAACTCCAAGGAACTGCAACAAAAGGTAGAGGTAAATGGTTCTCTAGGAGATGCCCTAGCAGCTGTGTCTAGGCCGGAAAAGGGGGATCAAAGAAATAAGGATAGGGGAAGATCTAAGTCTAAAAATAGTAGGAGATCTGTTAGGTGTTTCTTGTGTCATGAGGAGGGCCACATCAAGAGAAACTGCCCAAACAAGAAGAAAGAAAACCAGGAGAAAACCAGCCCCGAATGCTCTAACACCATGTGTGGTTTTGGCTATGAGAATTCGGATGTCCTATAGCTTTTCTAGGTATGCAGGTAGAGTAGCATAGGTCCTAGGTTTAGGGTGTTCTTCTCATAGGAAATGGGTATTTACCCATAGAGACATGGTGGAGGGGGAAATGGTTTGTCTAGACATCAATCTAAGGCCAAAATAATTGGAGATGTGAGAATAGGAAGCATGGTGGAGCTGTTCCAGAATATTAGAAGCTGTAAAAATGTCCCTGTTTTTAATAAGAAAGTCTAATGTCCTTAGGAATAATTAGATAGTGAGAATTGGAGTCCTAAGAAGTTGCAAAGATCTCTTAGAGAGATGGTAGCAACCCTCTAGAATAGAGGATATGTGGTGCATGTTTGCAGGTCTTGTGGATAAGCTGCAGCCACTAAGGATAGCCTATGATAAGTTAGGTTATCTCATTTCTTGAGGATGGCTCACAATGGTGAGCAAGGACTAGGAAAGTATCTAAGGCTAGGGATATTAGGGAGGGGAAAATTTGCAGGTGTATAGGAATAGAATCCATGTAGTTTTTTGACTAGGTCTCCATATGTAGTGTTGCCTAGGATGGGATAAGTTAGAAGCCAAAGGTTAGTTTCAAGTGAGATATGGAATTGTCGGGTCTAAGGAGTCTTATGCACTATCTTGGACTTAAATGGAAGATCTCTTATGTTATAGGGGTGGAGTGCTGTGAAGTGTCTATTTGAGAATTAAGGAAGGTGCTGGAAATGGGGAAAAGTCTAGGAAAAATGCTAGACAAATGGCCATTAATTAAAGCAGCACATGAAGGCTTAATTTTGGATCAAATAGGTATCACTAACAGCCATTATCCATGTGGAATCTAAGGGGAAAAGTGATCCTATAGAGTAGCCCAAAGGAATAGAGGTTAGAGGGAAAGGTAAGCAAGGTTGATTGCTTAGAAGGTCTCTCTAGAGATGATGGTAATTCCGGGTGAAGGTATAAGGAATCTGATCCCTTTAGGATAAGTCCAAGGGTTGAATTTTGAGTGCATGAAAAGCTGTGTATTTCAATGGTATGTCTAGGGAAATGTAAGGCAGCTTCATCGGTATTTGTTCATGAAGGATTCTCAAGGTATAACTGAGTGTCAAGATCAGTTTTGAGAGTGAAGAATAAAGGGAGAAGCTGGAAATTCTAAGGCATAGAGGTTGAAATAGGATTTGGACAGCTTAAAGCAGCCTAGGTTACCCAATCTTAAGCATATCTTGATTCCCTGGTATATAGTTAGAGGAGAGTTAAGAAAAGAAGTCTAGCAGTCTTGTTCTGAAACAAACATGAGAAGAAAGGCAGTGGTAAATCCTAAAAGGCCGGTTTTGGAAGCTAGGAGGAAGTCTAGCAGTGTTAAGCTCAATTCCGGGAGAGGTACACTGGTGTTTGTAATGCTGTGTGAAATTCTAGACCTTGAGGAGGATAATTTTTAATGAAGAGTTGCAGGTTTAGTTTTGCAGCTAGAATTTTATCCAAAGAGTGGTCCATTATTATGTTTTACAGCATTGATATGTTTTTCTTTGATGTGTTTGTGTTTGATATGATCAGGTTTGTTCATCATCCATGGAGGAAGCAAGAGCTGGCTATCGGGTGAAGAACTCAAGGCAAATGGTGGAGATTTGTTGAAGTTTGCCTCGATTCTTGTCCTAGAAGATAGCAGAATCTGAAGGAGTATAAAGAGTAGTTTTTTAGGCAGCTTGGGGTTAAGTGTAATTAGTTCATTTTGATGGGGTTAATATGTAATATCCCTAAGTTAGTTAGTTGCCTTATATGTGACCGCCTCCTCTATAAATAAGAGGGCAAGGCGGCAGTCTAAGCATTCAATTAAACTCTCTCTCTTGTCAAGTTCTCTTCTCCTATTGTGAGTATACTTTGTTCTAGAGAAAGTGAGGCATATGTATTGTGTTCTTGAGTTTTCTTGGAGTGAACAAAGGGCTGTACTTGAGCGATAGGATTGAGGTAGAGGTTGGGCTTTGTATTGATCAGTTTCATCCTAATAAAAGGCTGCTCATTGGTGGGTGTTTGAAGGCTGGATGTAGGATTGCCAAAGGCAATCCGAACCAGGATAAATCTGCGCCTAAAGTGTTTGGTTTGATCTCTTTTAAATTCTGTTATTTCCTTTACTGCTGTTCATATATTCTGTTTCTATTTCTCATTGCATCCGAGAGTGTGTGAGAGGGTTTATGTGAGGGTTTTCTCGCCTAAGGTTGTAATCTAAGAGTCCTAAGGTTAACAAAACACAAAATTACAATAGCTACCGTTGGCATGTGACAAATTTCCCCCCTTGAAATAATTCTTGTCCCTAAGAAATTTATTACTATCAATTCATTGTTCCTTTATCCAATTCCGGCTGGCTCTCCTACTTCTTTATCTTCCTCTAAACCTTCCATATGCAACAACTATCTTTTGCATTGGTGGCCCAGACTGAATTTGTCCCTGCATTTAAAGCATAATCCGAGTCTTCTCCTTGACTCCATAATAGGAGGTTTGGCTTTATTAGGATGCTTTTTTCCTTGAGTCCGATCTGAGGTTGTCGTCCAAGCATTTTCTCCCACCTCCCGACTACTCTGAGGATAACCTTATGTCACAGTTCCGTGCTTTTTAAAAATAGCCTCCAACGCTAGCTCTTGCATTCTAGCCTTCTCCACTGCCTGTTGCACTGTTATCGACTGCATCATCTTCACAATTGGTCTTAATTCGTCATTCAACCTACTTACGAAACTAGACACAAAATATGCTTCATTCAAGGTCAGATAAGATATGACCACTAATGATTTTAGCTCCTCAAACTTGGTTTGATACTCTTCTACTGACCCAACCTACCTTAGCTTGTTAAATTCCTCCACTATGTTAATCATGGGTCTCTCCCCAAAGCGGACACAGAAATCTGCTACGAACTCTTCCTAAATTAGAATAGTTCTCTTGTCACTCCAGCCTTGGAACTACGAGTCCACTACATTATTGTCAAGCCTCGAGAGTTTAACTAATTGAAAAGAGAAAGAAAGGGAGAGATCAGGGAGAGAATTTTGGAGGGAAAGTGAGAAAAGAGATTGGAGAGAAAATTAGAGGGAAAGATTCAATTCTCATTCCAAGATTCATTCCCGTCCTCCTGCTAAACAAACTTATATAGGCGTTTCCTCGTGGTTTAGATGAACCCGAGGATGTTATGATAAAGCTACCAATAGAATCAATTATTTTCCTCCCATTCTACAATTGAAATTTAAAATGCAAATGAAAATTACAATGCAATCCCTGGGGTCATGACATTCTCCCCCCCGCCCCTTCAATTACATTCTTGTCCCCAAGAATCCTTCACAGTAGGCCGACCACTCATGGAAATCTTGTTAGCAATTCGGGTAGGTATTCCTATGTAGTATGGTCTAGTTGTAATTCTGACCATTGGACTAGAACTTCTGTTAGGGGTGCTGCTCCCTGATATACTACCCTCTTGTCTAAGATGGCCTGCGGCTCTAGGGTCTCTTCAAGCTCATCCTCTGCTGTCAATAGTTGTTGGCTACTAGTAGCCCCTGGGTCAAGGGATTTCTTGAGAAGTGACACGTGGAACATCGGGTGCATGATGATTCCTTCAGGTAACCTTAGCTTGTGGGCTACCTTTCCCATTTTAGCTTCAATGATATAGGGCCCAAAGTACTTAGGATTGAGCTTTCATGCCGGACTGGAAGTGAATGTTTTCTGCAAGGACCTTCTAACTTTAAGGAACACCTTGTCTTCGATCTCAAAAGTCCTGTCACTCCTCTTCATATCTGCTACTTGTTTCATCCGGTTTTAAGCACCAGCCAATTCTTGCTTTAGAACAGAGAGCATATCCTTCGTTTGTTGTAGGTACTGCTCTACGTCCGCTAAGCTAGAGGAAGTGCTAGCTATAGCCGGCAGTAAAAGGGGTTTGTATCCAAATACAACATCGAAAAGACTTCTCTTGATGGCACTATGAAAACAAGAGTTGTACCACTACTGGGTTAGCGACATCTACCGATTCCAACTTTTGGGCCTTGAAAAATACTTGCACCTTAAGTATGCTTCTAGACATTGGTTGACCCTCTCCGTTTGGCCATCGATTTGAGGGTGGTAGGTAGTAGACAGTTGCAATCCAACTCCCAGCTTCTTGAATAATTCTTGCTAGAAATTACTAGTGAATATTTTATCCTTGTCAGATACTATTGTTTTAGGGACCCTGTGTAGCTTTACCACTGAATCCAAGAAAATTCTAGCCACCTCTTGGGCTGAGAGGGGGTGCGTGAGGTTGATAAAATGCCCAAATTTTGTTAGTCTGTCCACCACCACTAGAATCACGTCTTTACTTTCAAATTTTTGTAACCCTTCCATAAAATCCATAGATATACCTTCTCATGCCTGTTCTGGAACTTCCAAAGGCTGTAACATGCCTGGGTATGGCATTTGCTCGTGCTTACATCTTTGGCATGTCTCGTAGGCCAACACAAATTCTACGTCTTGCTTTTGTTTTGGCCAATAGAACACTTGTCTAACCTTGTGGTAAGTAGCCCAGATCCCGGAGTGTCCCCCTATTGGTGAACAGTGACCGCAATATCTCTTCTTTCAACCCTTTATCATCTCCCACCACCAATCTACCCTGAAATCTGATGAGGCCGTTGGACAGTGAGTAGCCTTTCTCATTTGCATTTTGTACTGCCAATTGGGTTAAGAGTTCTTTCACCCACTTCGTATTCTCGTAGCTTTGTACCACTTCTTTCATCCATTTAGGCACCACTGCTGTGATTGTGTGGCATTGACCCTCCTTGTCTCTATCTTCCCTTCTAGATAGGGCATCCGCTACTATATTTTCCTTCCCATTTCGGTAGAGTATGGTATAATCCAGCCCCATGAGCTTGGATACCCCCTTCTTCTGTAGTTGAGACTATAACCTTTGTTGTGACAGGAATCTGAGACTTTCATGATCTGTTTTAATCACAAATGGGTTACCTTCTAAATAGTGCCTCCGTTTTTCAACAGCCTTCAGCACCGCTAGCAACTCCTTCTCATACACACTCCACCCCAAGTGCTTAGGTCCCAGAGCTTGATTGATATAGGCTATAGGTCGTCCCTCCTGCATCAATACAACCCCTATTCCTTTGTCACAAGCATTCGTCTCCATTGTGAATTGTTTGGAGAAATCGGGTAGGGTTAATACTGGTGCTTTGCTCATTGTTGTTTTGAGAGCTAGGAAGGCTGCTTCTGCTTGGGGATTCCAATGAAGCCCATCTTTCTTCAGTAGATCTGTCAGAGGCCTGCTAATTACCTCGTAGTGCCTTATAAATTTTCGGTAATGGCCTGTTAATCCCAAGAATCCCCTTAGTTCTCTTACAGATCTAGGTCTTGGCCACTCTACCATTGCTGTGACCTTGCTGGGGTTTGTTTTAACCCATTCCTTTGAAATAATGTGCCCCAAATACCCCACCTCATTCCTGGGAAAAATACACTTAGATAACTTGACATACAATTGGTTTGATCTAAGGATTTCAAATGTGGTTTGAAGGTGGGTTAGGTGTTGTTTCAAGTTTGGGCTATAGATGAGTATATCGTCAAAAAACACTAGGATAAACTTTCGAAAATAGGGAGCAAAAACCTGGTTCATGAGTGCTTGAAAGGTAGCAGGAGCATTAGTAAGACCGAAGGACATGACTACAAATTCATATAGTCCTTGGTGGTTTTGAAAGGCTGTTTTGGGAATATCGGTGATTTTCATCCGGATTTGATGGTAATCGGATCGGAGGTCCAGCTTAGAGAAAATTTTTGCTCTTGCCAACTCATCCAACAAGTCGTCTATAAGGGGAATAGAGAATTTGTTCTTGATGGTGTGAGAATTGAGTTGACGATAGTCAACACAAAATCTCCACGAGCCATCCTTCTTTTTAACCAACAACACGGGTGATGTGAAAGAGCTTGGGCTGGGTTGTATAAAGGAAGTGGCTAACATGTTGGAAATTTGTTTCTCAATCTCAGCCTTTTGGGTGGGTTAATAATGGTATGGTTGAATGTTTACTAGTGAGGTTTGAGGTTTGAGGGGAATGGCATGGTCTGAGGGTCTTTTGGGTGGTAGGGAATTAGGCTTATTGAACAAATCCTTATATCTTTCCAAAAGTAATTCAAGCTATCTATGGTAGTTACCTAAGAATAGGTTGAGCAACATTCCCCCTTCTCGTTCTGTTGAGGCTCCAGTCCTTGCTCTGATTCTTCCTTTTCTATAGCTTGGATTGAATATAACTGCGTGATCTGTTCCCATTTATTTTGGAACAACTTCTGCAATTTACTTCCCTTAATCATCTGCAATTTACTTCCCTTAATCATCTTGCACTCTCCTTGTTCCAAGCTCCTTGTCAGTTTCAATCTCCTTCCCTCCATTTCTACCGTTACCTCCAACTTGTTGAAATCAAGGTAAGTGGACTAACAGTCCTCATCCAATCCACGCCCAGGATAATATCGCATCCTCCCAGCTCTAAGATTCTCAAATCAGTCTTGAACTCATGGCCATGCATCACCCATTTAAAGTCCACACACTTGCAGTGGTTGTATATCTTTTGCCCATTGGCTATGGTCACTAATAAGGGGGTGGTGTGGGTCATTTGGCATTTCAATTCGTGGGCAATAGCTTTGTTCAAAAAGCTATGAGTATTGCCGCTATCGATCAACACCATCAGCTTCTTATTTCTTACCTGCCCCACCACCTTGATAATTTGTCCCATAGGGCCACCTTTAAGAGCATGAAAGGAAATTTCTCTCTCTTCTTGCTCTTAATTGTCTGCATAATCACCTTCTGCCTCATTATCTTTTCCTTCCTGTTCTTCCTCCCCTTGAGTTTCCTCTTCCTTCCTTTCTTCTCCTTCCATGTTAAGCAGGTGCCTCCTGCACTAATGGTTAGGTCCATATTTTTCACCACATTTGAAGCATAATCCCAACATTCTCCTTTGTTCCATTGTTGGAACTCTGTTAGCCATGGTACTAGGACCCCCTTTTACACCTCCCGTAGGCACTGTAGGCATTAATGCCTTAGTATTACCCCCTGTTAGGTAACCAGGCACTGGCATTGGCCTCGGTGTTGATCTATTCTTCTTATATATGGCCGTTAGAGTTAATTCTTGCAACCTGGCCTTATTTGCCACTTCTTTCACAGTAGTCGGTAGGGACATTTTTACCGTGGACCTCAACTCGTCCCTCTGGCTACTAACGAAACTTGAGACAAAATATTGGTCTGTGAGAATAGGTTGAGCACTCCACATCAATGCCCCCAGCTCCTCAAAATTTTCCTGATACTCTGAGATCGTCCCTTCTTGCTTGAATTTGTTGAATTCCTCAATGACATTGGTCATATTCCTTTCTCCAAACCTCACACACAGCTCTTCTGCGAAATTAATCCATCTTGCCCCCACACCCTTGGATCTGGACCACCCTTGGTACCCAGCTATCGGCCATATCGTTAAGATATGTCGTAGCTATGGTTTTGCTTTGATTCTGGAGTATGTGATAGAATTAGAAATACCTATCGCATCTTAGGATCCACCAACTCAGTTTGGATCCTTCAAAAAGAGGTATCTCTAGCCTCAGTAGATGACCTTGGCTAGATCTAGAGGAATTCAGCTCTCGTACCTGCTCACGTGGCTCTTCGAATTGTGATTCTCCTGCCTCTGAAGCTCCTTGTGGTCTCGGCAATATGCCGGGTCCTGATGATTCCATCTTTGGCTCAGCTCGGGGAGGAAACTTCGATGGCAAGCGAAATTGAGGCAAGGCAGACAACATGTTAATCACGCTGTTGATCTGCTGATCCATAGCCTCCCTCTGCCTTGCTAATTCCCTTAGAACTCCATCATTAGATGCTACGATATCCTCTCACAGCTCTTCCTGAATCAATCGTATTTCCTCTATGCTCTGTGTAACTACCTCTTGCGTTTGAGTGAGCCCGATCTCCATCATCTCCATTCGATTCTCCAATTGCTTCATTCTAGTTCCTTCTGCCATTTCTTCCTATGCCTCTAGATCGTCTACTGCCAATTCAGTTACCTCTTCACAAGATCACCGCCGAGGATGTCCCGCTTTGATACCAAATGTCAAGCCTCGAGAAAGAGGCTTGGGTTTAACTAGTTGAAAAGAGAAAGAGAGAGAATTTTGGAGGGAGAGTGAGAAAAGAGATTGGAGAGAAAATTAGAGGGAAAGAATTCAATTCTCATTCCAAGATTCATTCCCGTCCTCCCGCTAAACAGCCTTATATAGGCGCTTCCTCGTGGTTTACATGAACCCGAGGATGTTATGATAAAGCTACTAACAGAATAAGTTATTTCCCTCCCATTCTACAATTGAAATTTAAAATGCAAATGAAAATTACAATGCAGTCCTTGGGGTCGTGACAGTTATTCAAGCAAGCAGCAGCCAGATTCACCCCTTGGTCGTCTTCCACCTGGTAGTGGTGGAAGAATCACTCACAACGTTAGACCCACCAACGTGGCTTGCTTCCCTAAAATGCTGGAATTTCTAACTTTGACATCGGCACATGGTTTAGGTTCGCAGGGGTCCTCGCTAAATTTTTTTCGGTCGTTCATCCATACCCATTAGGTTGGTGACCTGTGGTCTGTCCCTTGCTCCCGTCAAGATTGGTGTTGTGATACATATTTGGCTATGTGTGTATGGTAATATGTATTCATGTGGAGGTCAAGGATGCTGCAGATATGCAACAAATATCGGTTAAGGATGCTGCAGATATGCAGTAGATGTCGTTTGATTCCTACCTTCTTTAGAATAAGAAGTTTCCTAAGTCTAACTTAGGAAACTTTCCTAATAGTGTAAATATGTATCCTTTGTGTATCTCTTTCTTATATGGTAGTTCTTGTAGAAGGTAGGTTTATATAATTTCCATATTATTTTCTCTTCTCCTCTATAAGAGGATCACAACTGTGTACATGATGATTAAGTGAGAAAGATTATTATTCTATTCTTCTACAATTGGGGTTTTGTTTAGCCTTGGAGGAAAGTCCACCGGAAGGTTAGTGTTCGGTAATCGTGAGAACAAGTTCAACACGGCTCTTAACTGTTGCCCAATTCTAGTGATCTCTTCCCTAAGGCCCTTGACGTTTGCTCGGAGGTTGGTGACTTCCTCTCGCGTGGCCACATCTTTTACCCTCGTCTAACCCAACTCCTCTTAGGTTTGTCGTAGGTTGAGGTTCATCAAGTCCATCTTGTTGTCGTTGTATTCCCTACTCGAAAGTTTCCATTCGTGTCTTGAATTGTTTCATCCTCGTTTCCTTTGCCTTGGTTGATTACCAGGTTGCCAGATCAGGTTTGCCTCATTGTTTGGACAATAGGTCCAAGCTCCTAAAATGACGCAGCGTATAGCGCGTGTGTGAAAAAAACACACCAAATAAACTCTTGAAAGAACAAACTTCAATGGCTGAAGGTTGGCTTTCAAGAAGACGCAAAAACAAGACTGTTTTGCTAAGAAAACCCAAATAGATTGCAGAAATTTGTATTGATAAAACTTGATTACAAACTCTTGATCCTAGGCATATTTATAGTGTTTGGCTAATCCAAATCCATCTAAAATTTGTAAACAAAATCTAACTAGAATCCTAATAGAAATAAATCGTAATCAAACATGAAATAGAATCCTAAATCAAGTAGAAACATGAAGTAGAATCCTAAATTAAGTAGAATCCTAAAACATATGAACTATTAAAATACTGTTTTGGTGCTACTGTTCCGGTGTGATTGGCTCGACCTTGGCTTGCGTCGGGTCTTGATTAGTATCCGCATCATTTACCTCCATTTGAGAAAAAATCGTCCTTGAATTATGATCCAGGTATGATAACTCAACATCTGACAAATACAAAAAAAGATCAGCAACATTAAATGTTTTGGAAATACCCATATAATTAGGCAAATCCACAACATAAGCATTATCATTGGTCTTTTTTGGAATCTTGTAAGGACCAAACTTCTTTGGTTTGAACTTGTTCTGCTTTCCTGCTGGAATCCGTTCCTTCTTCAAGAATATCATGACTTCATCTCCAACTTCAAATACTTTGTGCTTCTATGCTTGTCAGTTATCGCCTTGTATTTCTTATTTATGCAATTTTTACTTGATATCTTCTTAAACCACTTGAACTTTTCTGCAAAGGGAACATGAGCAAAGACATTCCTCCCCCTTTTAGCCCTATCTTCATTGGCATGGGTCCAACCATTGCCATGTTTGTTGCCCTCTGCCCCCACTGTATTATTACTATTAGATTGAGGATGTTGAACCTTCCATCTTGAGCGCTTCTCTAATCTGGTAGATCTTATCATAGGTCCTTCTCTTCTCATCAGCTTTCTTGATTTTAACTCCTCAACAGCTTCCGAATTCATCCGTAGATTTTTCTTGCCTGGAAAAGCATTCTTTTGCAATTGTTTCAAATAGAGGCTTATTCCATAACTACCAGCAGTCTCTCCATCACTTAAAATATTGATGCTTGTATCCTCCTTTAGTCCAGGCACTTGATCAGCTATAGTGGTAACTGCTACAACATTCTTAGTTTCAGAATCTAATTTCATATTAATATCGAAAGCAGTTGCGCTACCCGAGTTAACTAGCCTGGGAGATCCAACACCCTTATCCACAGAGAGATCCCTGTGACCATCTTGCTTTTGCAATCACAAAGGTGAATATGTTCCTATTGTCTCCGATTCAACCATGCCAAAGCCTGAATAAACTCTGTAGAAGGATCTACTACCATGGCTTCCATCTCCTTTACAGTCGCAAGTCGATCAAAATAAACACCACCATCCTTGGATTGCGAAGTAATGCCTGAGCCCTCAAGACTGAAAAATACCCCAGTATGAGTCAATAACCTTGGAGTTTCTGTCATGTTAGCAGCATAAACCAGACCTGAATTTGCAAACGTTGAGGTTGTTGGGACAACATAATGTTTGAGATCAAGCTCCAAACTCAACGAAAAACCATTCTTTAGTTTATACTTATCGTTTCTCCTATAGTTGTGTTGCTGCGCATTCCTGCTAACCCCTTTATCACTAGGGTTGGCTATCATACGACCAAGATCATCCTCATCGTCGCTATCATCCATCATTGATTTTCTAGGATTAATGAGGACAAGATTAATGGCTGGTCTTTCTGGTTTAACATAGTCGACTTGATTCACGCCATTACTTCGGTTCCAATTATCCTTAACTCGTTGTAAAACGCCCAATTGGTTGCGGATTCGCTCCAATTGCTGCTCCATTGTACGAGTTATTTCCCGTTGTTTTTCGATTGCTCTCCAAATCGTGGGCCACCCCCGATCACCGTCACGAGGCTGGTTGCTATCGTTACCTTCAAGATTAGCCATCTGATTGGTTGATGAACCGCTCTAATACCACTTGACGCAGCATGTAGCACGTGTGTAAAAAAAACACACCAAATAAATTCTTGAAAGAACAAACTTCAATGGCCGAACCTTGGCTTTCAAGAAGACGCAAAAACAAGATTGTTTTGCTAAGAAAACCCAAATAGGTTGCTGAAATTTGTATTGATAAAATTTGATTACAAACTCTAGATCCTTGGCATATTTATAGTGTTTGGCTAATCCAAATCCATCTAATATTTGTAAACAAAATCCAACTAGAATCCTAATAGAAATAAATCATAATCAAACATGAAATAGAATTCTAAATCAAGTAGAAACATGAAGTAGAATCCTAAAAGATATGAACTATTAAAATACTATTCTGGTGCTACTGTTCCGGTGTGATTGGCTCGGCCTTGGCTTGGGCTGGGTCTTGATCAGTGTCTGCATCATAAAAAATGACCACCTTTGGTTTATTCTCAAAGATCTTATGACCTAAAGCAAGGCCAGTCATCACCTCAAGAGGAAGGTCCAGTGCCTGAAGAGGATGGACCAAAGGCAATATTGGAAGAGAATGGGAGGCCGGTACCTAAAGTAGTTGAGATAATGATAGTATTTGATGAGGAAGAATAGAAGAATGAACTTCCAAAGACCTATTGTACTGACCCATTTATCTACGATTTAATGTCAACTTATGGGTGTGAGGTATTAGGTAGAAGATATTAAAATTAATGTATTTTTTTATTGAGGGAGTATTAGCAAATATTCGAAAATTTTGTGGTTTAAGTGTAATTTCATAAACTGGTAACTAGATCATCTTAAATATAAAATATGCGCAATAATAAATGAGAAGGCTTGTAGGTGAAGTGGCACGCGCGCACAAGGGAAGAAGGATGGTTGCAGGTTTGATTCCAAGGCCAGGCACTAGGAGGAAAATTGAGCATTTTTTCCAGCAAGAGAGGACGCCAAAACAGTGTCATTCATGCCATACGCGGCCTTGCCGCGCCACGCGGCCGCTTGTGGCCACCATCTGCTACCACCTGTAGCCACTTTCCACCTCTAATTGTTGCCACGAGTCCAAAGTGCCACCTTGCCATTTTTCTTCCCTATATAAACCCTCTGAGGCTTAAATTGGCCTATGAAATGATATTAGGTAATTGGGGAAGGCAAGAAGGAATAAAGGTAAGTGATTAAAGTTTGTGGTTGGAATTGGTAGTCTAACACCTATTTTGTAATAATTCTTATACCAATTATGCCTAATGTTGCTAGAAGAGCTTTAAACCATGATATCAACAAAATTGGGCACTTAGAGAGACTTAAAGGAAATATCTAAGGCAAGGTCTTATCTTCTTTTCCTTTTTATTTAGCAAGCTCTCCTTCCTCCTTGTTCTCTTTGGAGGCAAGTTTTTATTTAGGCAAGTTCTATTTTATATCAATTTTTCCTTTGGATGCAAGTTCTCTTCTCTTTGCAAGTTCTTACCTTGCTGTTATTTTCAAATACAAGTTATTCTCCTTTTAATTTGCAAGTTCTGTTCTATATCTCTCCTTTTCTTCAGATGCAAGTTCATACTTCACTGTTATTTCCAGATGCAAGCTCTTTAACCCTCTATAGCGCTTACGTCTTCGATGTCTTGTTTCTGGTTGGATTTTGTTAAATTTTGTTAGGTCCTCAAATAGAGTATCGTCTCGCCTTATCTTCCTTTGGAAATGATGCTTTATTTCGTAGCGTTGAGAACATACAAGGGTTTGATGTTGTCTTGCATGAGTTTTGCTCTCTTGTGTATGTTGCTTCGGGTAATCATGTGCCAGTTATATATGAAAAGTCATTACAAATATGCATGGTTGTGATGATGCATGGAGCATGTTCATGAAAAGGGTTTTAAAATGTCTAAAGGCTTCATGATGCGCGCGACGGACGAGATCCGCAAGATATATCCGCAAAGAGGGCTTCGGCTCAGAGATGGACTTTGGTCCCATGGTTATGTTATGGACTTCGGTCCCATGGATATGTTATGGACTTTAGTCCCATGGTTTTGGTTTTAAAAGATTGCATATGAGCGTGAATGCATGTTTCATCTTGTTGTCATTTAAAGTAATGTGAAGAGGTGTGGCGTGGGTGCCCTAAATGTTATTCATGATTCTTATTGCTTCTCGATGCCCATGATTTTCATCCTCACTTTCTTTCAGTTATACTTACTGGGCCTTGTGGTTTATATTTGTTTTGCATCATTCTAGGTAAGGGTAGGGCCAAAGAAATGGGCAAGTCAAGTGAAGTTTGAGCCTTAGAAGTATGTACAGAGTTGTCTCAACCGAAAGGTCCTTGGGGGTGTTTTGAGATGTGATGTTCTAGGTTACATTTTGTGTATGGACTAGGTTGTAACCCTGATGCGATATGGTGGGTGAGTTGACCCTAATGCATATGTTTATGAGTGATGATGTTTGAACATGGCTTCCGTTGTTAATAGCAGGGAAGGACAATCGATTGCCCTTATTGTCATCACACCTGATTGGTATCAAAAAGTAAAGGCTAGTTATGAAGGAGATGATAAGACGGAGTTATTGGAACAGTTGATTTTGAATCCTAATGTCAAGCTTGGGTATACATTGAATCAACGGGTGATAAGATACAAAGGGAGATTGGTAATTGGTGGTAGTGAGGCACTAAGGAAAAAGATACTGAGTTCCCTTCATGAATCCCCATTGGGAGGACATTCGAAAATTTAGAACACCACTACAAAGTGAAGTAAATTTTTTATTGGACTCAACTCAAAAGGTATGTGATTGAGTATGTGTTAGCCTGTGACACTTGTAGCAGATGCAAGTATGAAGCAATAGCTCAACCGGGCTTATTACAGCCCTTACCTATACCTGCACAGGCATGGGAAAGTATAAGTATGGATTTCATCGAAGGCCTACCTAAGTCGGAAGGGAAGGACTGTATACCTACACAGTAGTGGTGGACTGATTCACCAAGTTTGCACATTTCATTGGCTTAACTCATCCCTATTTTGCCCAAGAAGTGGCCAGGACTTTCTTGGATCTGGTTATGAAGTTACATGGGGTTCCAAGCTTGATAATCTCAAATAGGAATAAGATTTTCACCAGCTTATTTTGGCAGGAATTGATGAAATCCCAAGGGGTAAAGCTTAAGATGTCTACAACCTACCATCCTCAAACGGATGGTCAGACTGAACGAGTAAATCAGTGTATGGAAGGCTACCTACGGTGTTTATGTTTTTTGCACCCTAAGGGGTGGCATAAGTGGATCTCACTTGCATGGTTGTGGTATAATTCCATCCACCATGCATCAATTAAATGGTCACCTTTTGAAGTACTGTTTAGTTACCAACCTGCACTACTTCTAGCAGTAGGAGAACACACCACAGTGGCCACTGTGGAGGCATACCTAGAGAAGATGCAAAGGGTGTTACAACAACTCAAGGAGGAGTTAGCCCTAGCTCAGAACCGCATGAAGCAGTATGTGAATGGTAGGAGGAGTGAAAGGGAGTTTAGTGTGGGGGGAAAAAGTAGGATCATGCTAGATGTACAACAATTTTGTACATCTTGGGCTACACAGGGGGTATAATGACCAAAATGCCCTACGCCTCACATGCGCCTCACGCGCTTCTATGCGCCTCATGGGGGGCTTTTTTGTCATTGGTACACCTTTGTGTAGCCCAAGGTGTACATAAAGGTGTACCAATAGCATTATCTGAAAAAGTACATTTGAAGCTTAGGCGGCCCATCTCAAAGCAATTGCTCAAGGGCAGGTGACCAAGTTAAGCCCCAAATACTATGGACCCTATGTAATTGAAGCTAATGTGGGAAAGGTGGTGTATAAACTACAACTACCCATGGAGTCAAGAATTCACCCGATCTTCTACGTCTCTTTACTCAAGAGATCAATGGGAACACATCAGGTGGCCTCTATCCTACCTCAACTGTTTAAAGATGCGGATGTTACAGCAGAGCTTTGCTCGATACTAGATCAAAGAATCAAGCATGGAGCTCCCATCATACAGGTGCTGGTGAAGTGGTCCAATCTCCACTAAGACAACAACACTTAGGAATACTTGCCTGATTTACTGAGGTAATTTCCTCAAGCAACCAATCTACTTAGCATTTCTTGAGGACAAGAAATGTTTCAAGCAGGGGGGAATTTGTCACGGTATAAGTACTTAGAAGGGAGAATATACCATGCAAGTGGCATGGCCTACACATGCAAGCGATTAGGGAGTTGGTTAGCTAATTCTAGAAGGAGGCAACTATGTAAATAAAGCCTCCTTTTGGCGGGAGTGTGGCCGCTGGATCCTCTATATAAAAGACCCAATCTCATGTAATAAAGTATCAAGAAATTGAAATTCAAACCATTCTGAATTTCTTCATCTCTGTCTCTCTCTTTCTCTTTTCTCTCAATTCTCTCTTTCTCTCCCTCCCTCTATTTTCCATCATTCTCCATCGAATTCTTGAGAATTACTATCATATCTCCAAGGATCTAACAGAGATATGACAAATGGCTGTAATGGATGAAATGCCTGCACTGTAAAAAAATGGCATGTGGGAGATTGTGATATTACCCAAAGATAAGAAGGTGGCAGGCAACAAATGGGTATTTAATGTTAAATATAGATATGATGGGAGTCTTTGACAGGTACAGGGCAAGATTAGTAGCCCAAAGCTTCACTCAAACCAAGGATTGGATTATGAGGAAACCTTTGCTCTGGTTGCAAAACTAAATTCTACACATGTCTTACTTTCTCTTGCAGCTAATTTGGATTGGGAATTACACCAATTTGACATTGAGAATGCATTTCTCAATGGTGACCTAGAAGAAGAAATCTACATGAGAATCCCTCCAGGCTTGGAGACAAAAGGCAAAAAAGAAAAGGTTTGTAGGATGAAGAAGTCCTTGTATGGACTTAAGGAATCCCCTAGGGCTTGGTTTAAATGGTTCAATACAACTTTAAACAAGCTAGGGTACAATCAGGAGCAAACTGATCATACTTTGTTCACTAAACATGCAACAGATGGCCAAAAAACTATCCTAATAGTATATGTGGATGATATCATTATCATTGGTGATAATATCCAAGAAATAGAGGTGCTTAAATAACAGTTTTAACAAGCTTTTGAAGTAAAAGACCTAGGACAACTAAGGTATTTCCTAGGATAGTGTTTGTTAACCAAGATATAAATCAGAAAAGGTAAGATATGGAAAGCATTCTAGACTTTTATCCTTTCCAATGTGTTTGTTAAACTTATTTGGTGATCCTTTGAAAAGAAGTCAAGTGACTTCTTATTTGTCACTTTCCAGATATGCTTATTGTCACGACTCTAGGGTTTTCTTAGAGTTTGAATAGGAATTTAGAAGAAAGAATAACAGAATTGGAGGGAGAAGACATAATAGAGAACGAGAGAGAATGAGAGAAAGGACAGAGAGAGGTTTGAGAGAGAAGAACTTCTTAATATTCTCAATGATACATCCTTTGTATTAGAATTATTAGTATAATTAGATATATTGCATATTTATTTATTTATTTGTTATAACTATGTGTAATTAGGCTAAGTTCATAGGTTAAACCCGTAAGTTATTAGGCCCGTTGTGCCTATTATAAATAACACATTAAGAGACTAATCTTTTAGGTTTTTCTCTCATAATTATTTTCTCACATGGTATCAGAGCCACCGATGAGAAAAACCCTAGCCACCGCTATGTATCTTTTTCCAGCAGCCTAAAATAACCCTAGTTTTCTTCTTCACTGTTCACGCAAAAAAAAAAAAAAAAACCCTAGTTTTCCTCCATCGTCATTGTTCACGCCGGAACAGCACTTTCCGGCTGTCTTTTGCTGGAACCGACCCCACCCTAGGGTTCGCCGCCTTCAGGCCGAATTTCCACCGAAAAATCGAAGCCGTTAGAGATCCCATGCGCCGCCACACGCCGCCGCCACGCACAACAATCCGCCCCCAAGCTCCGGCGCGTGAAGACATGTCCGTCAGCCGTTTTCTCCCGGCTTCTCCAGATCAGCTCGCCTCCCTTCCCTAAGTCTATTCCCGATGTCAAATCCTTACTACGTCTAACCTCAGTGATGCAATTTCTGTTGGTGCTAATCCCGTAACTGCACCTGTTACTCCTGTTGCCTCTCAGTCCTTTACTGTCTCCAATTTCGAAACAACGAATATCACCACGGTTAAGTTGATAGGATCTGTCAATTATCTCTCATGGGCAGCCTTTGTCAAAATGTGGTTCAAAGGGCAAGGCCAAGTCGATCATCTTACCACAACGACTGAAAGTGTGTCGGAAGCCAATCGGGCTAGATGGGAACAAGTTGATGCCCAATTATGCAGTCTCCTATGGTAGTCCATTGATCCATCCATCATGCAGCTCTTTTGGCCATTTGAAACTTGTGTTGATGTGTGGAAGGAAGCTGAAGAATGTTATACGAATGACATCTAGCGTTTGTACACTGTGGTCTCTAATATCAAGAATTTGAAGCAAGAGTCGTCTATGGAATCTTATTTGGGACAGGTTCGGGCTCTCATGCAAGAATTTGATGCTCATCTTCCCATTACTATGACAAAGACCGAACAGGTTGCTCAAAGAGAGAAGTTTTTTATGGTTATTGCTCTTTTCGGTCTCAACCCAGAATTTGACGCCATCAGACATCAAATCTTGACCAGCTCCACTAATCCTACCATGAATGACTCTTTTAAAAGGTTGTTGAACATGACCGGTGCACATGGTATGTCCTCTTCCTCTCATGTTGTTCCTCTAGCTGAATCTTCAGCCCTTGTATCTCAGGCTTCTCACTCAGGAGGAAATAGAGGTCGTAATAATAATCGGACACGTCCACAGTGTACCTTCTGTAAGAAACTGGGTCATCTTGAGGACAGATGTTGGAAGAAACATGGTTGGCCCGCTGCTCCGGCTACACCATCTCCCAATGCCGCTCATGCATTCCAGAGTGATCCTAGTTCTGCCCAATCTGCATCGGGTTCACAGTTGATACCTATGTTTCCAACTGACTATGATGTTTTTTTGAAGTTTTAGGCCACCCAGCAGTCTCATCCTGGTAATCCTGTTGCTTGCGTTGCTAAAAGCCCATCTCTTAGTCCTTAGATTATAGATTTTGGCGCCACTGATCATATGTGTGGTAATGAACTTCTTTTCTCTTCACTTACTTATTCTGATACCTTGCCTACAGTTACCCTGGCTGATGGCACCAAAACTGCAGTTAAAGGGATAGGCCAAACCATGCCTACTTCGTCTTTATCTTTAAATTCGGTTTTATATGTCCCTGACAGTCCTTTTAATTTGATTTCAGTTAGCTAGCTTACTAAAACCCTTAACTGCTCAGTCACTTTCACTCCTACATCTGTTTGTGTACAGGACCAGGGTACGAGGCGGACGATTGGCATCGGGTGTGAGTCACAGGGTCACTATTATCTTGCTGTGCCAATGGCTTGCACAAGTGCTACTTCCCTAGATCTCCTCCACTCTCGTCTTGGTCATCCCAGCCTCTCCAAATTGAAGAAATTAGTTCCTAGTTTGTCATCGTTGTCTATTTTTTATTGTGAGTCATGTCAGCATGGTAAACATGCACGTAGTTTTTTTTCCAATCGTGTCAATAATAGGGTTGAGGCTCCATTTTCTCTTGTGCATTCTGATGTATGGGGGCTCAGTCGTGTCACTACTACTCTTGGTTTCTCATATTTTGTTACTTTCATTGATGACTTTTCTCGCTGCACTTGGTTGTTTCTCATGAAGAGTCGGTTTGAGTTGTTTTCTATCTTTCAGACATTCACTGCTGAAATAAAAACACAGTTTGGAGTTTCTATACGTACTTTACGTAGTGATAATGCCCCTGAGTATTTTTCTTCTCAATTTACTACTTTTATGACTACTTGTGGCATTCTGCATCAATCTTCTTGTCCTTATACACCTCAACAAAATGGTGTTGTCGAGCGTAAAAATCGCCATCTCATTGAAACTGCACGGACACTACTTTTACATGCCAATCTTCCCACCAAATTCTGGGGTGATGCTGTTCTTACTGCGTGTTATCTGACCAATTGGATGCCATCTTCAATGTTAAAGGACAACATTCCTCACTCTCTTTTGTTCCCCTCCCAGCCTTTTTATTTTGTTCCCCTTCGTGTATTTGGATGTATCTGTTTTGTGCATTCCTTTTCACCGGGACATGATAAACTTGCTGCTAAATCCCTCAAGTGTATTTTCCTCGGTTACTCCTGATTGCAGAAAGGCTATAAGTGTTACTCTCCTGAGTTGAACCGCTATCTTATGTCTGCTGATGTCACCTTCTTTGAACAACAATCCTTCTTCTCGGTTGTTCAGCCTGATTCACAGCGCCTTGACCAGGTATACCAGGTATTTCCTATTCCTTCTCTTCCGTTGCCCTTATCAGATTCGTCTATCTCCTCCTCGATGGACCCTTCACTTCCATCTTCTGGTCCACACTCCCCGCCTCCTCCACTTCTTACTTATCACCGTCGTCCTTATCCTGCCCCTGGCACCGATATTCCTCTTGACTGCGACTCTCCTGACTCATTCTCTTTGTCAGTGGTCACTCCTGCCATGGATCTTTAACGCGACAACCTTCCTATTGCACTCCGCAAAGGTACATGGTCTACTCGCAATCCACATCCTCTTTATAATTTTTTGTGTTATGACCGTTTGTCACCTACTTATAGTGCTTTTGTTTCGAGCCTTTCTTCTGTTTCTATTCCTAAAACAACAGGTGAAGCCATGTCCCATCCTGGTTGGCGCCTGGCTATGTTAGATGAGATGGGTGCTTTGCATTCTACTGGCACTTGGGATTTGGTGCCTTTGCCACCAGGAAAGACTCCCGTTGGTTGTCGATGGGTGTTCACCCCTAAAGTGGGCCCCGACGGACAAGTGGAACGTCTTAAAGCCCGCTTGGTTGCCAAAGGCTTTACACAGATCTATGGGCTAGATTATAGTGATACCTTCTCTCCAGCTGCTAAAATGGCCTCTGTTCGCCTATTTCTCTCTATGGCTGCCACGCGTTATTGGCCGCTCTATCAATTGGACATTATGAATGCCTTTCTTCACGGTGATTTGCAAGAAGAGGTTTATATGGAGCAACCACCTGGTTTTGTTGCTCAGGGGGAGTCCAATGTAGTCTGCAAACTCAAGAAGTTTCTCTATGGCCTAAAACAATCTCCACGAGCATGGTTCAGCAAGTTCAGCACTGTGGTTCAAGCCTTTGGTCTCACTCGAAGTGAAGCTGATCATTCAGTTTTTTATCGATATTCTTCTTCTTTATGTATCTACCTTGTTGTTTATGTAGATGACATTGTTATCACAGGGAACGATCAGGTTGGTATACAAAATCTGAAGGAACATCTCCATCAGCACTTTCAGACTAAAGATCTAAGCAAACTCCGGTATTTCTTGGGTATTGAAGTTGCTCAATCAAGAGATGGGATCTCAATCTCTCAAAGGAAGTATGCACTTGACATCCTAGAAGAAACTGGTATGGTGAACTGCAAACCAATTGACACCCCAATGGACCCAAATGTTAAACTCTTGCCAGGACAGGGGGAGTCTTACCCAGATCCTGGAAGGTATAGAAGATTGGTAGGCAAATTGAACTATTTCACAGTCACTCGTCCCGACATTGCTTTTGTTGTGAGTGTGGTGAGTCAATTTCTCAATTCTCCATGTGATTCTCACTGGGATGCTATTATCCGGATTCTGAGATATATCAAACAAGCACCGGGTAAAGGGCTACTCTATGAGGATAAGGGGCACACATATTTTTGTTGTTATGAAGATGTAGATTGGGCCGGCTCTCCTTCTGATCGTCGGTCGACCTCTGGATATTGTGTTCTTGTGGGAAGGAAATCTGATTTCTTGGAAAAGTAAGAAACAAAATGTAGTAGCTAGATCCAGTGTAGAGACAGAGTATCAGGCTATGGCTAATGCAACTTGTGAGCTCATCTGGCTTAAGCAACTCCTAGAGGAACTCAAATTTTGTGAAGTGTCTCCTATAAAGCTTGTTTGTGATAATCAAGCTGCCTTGCACATTGCTTCCAATCCAGTGTTCCATGAGCGGACTAAGCATATTGAAATCGACTGTCACTTTATTAGAGAAAAGCTGGTTGAAGGTATTATTGTTATAGAGTTTGTTAACTCCAGTGATCAACTTGTCGATGTCTTCACCAAGTCTCTAAACAGTCGTCGGATAGAATATATATATAACAATCTTGGTGCATATGATATCTATGCTCCAGCTTGAGGGGGAGTATTAGAATTATTAGTATAATTAGATATATTGCATATTTATTTATTTATTTGTTATAACTATGTGTAATTAGGCTAAGTCCATAGGTTAAGCCCGTAGGTTATTAGGCCTGTTGTGCTTATTATAAATAACACACTAAGAGACTAATCTCTTAGGTTTTTCTCTCATAATTATTTTCTCACACCTTGCTATTGTAGGTCTCTATATAAAGCCTCTAGCACAATTCATGAACTATGCAACCACCTAACTAACAACCAAAACAATTAGTTGTTGTACAGTTAGTTCTTACCTGCCTAACCCCTTTCAGTTAGCCCAACGACTCATACAAGGTAAGTGTCTCCCAATTACAGTTATACCCCTAGGGTTTTAACAATCCCCACCCCTTCAAACAATTCTTGTCCCCAAGAATTTGTAGCTGTTAACCCTGTTCTTCAACCAATTCCAGCCTTAACAATTTGAATTATTCTTCTCCTCATTTTCCTTGCTTTCTTTCTTCTCCTAAGCTTTGACCCGTCTTCTCTTACGTTCTGTTGCTTTTGTTTTTGCTGCCAAAATAAAATGTAGACTCCAAGGATCTCCATGTCGAGGGTCCCTTCTCCAATGTCAAAACTCTTGAACCAAATTGCAGCAACCTCCTCTTCCTTCTTCATCTTCCGACTTTGGTTCACACTAGGTGACATGACAACAATACTGTTATATTGCCCGAGATCAAAATTGCTCAAAATGGTAAGGAGAGTTTCTTTGGCTGGAATTATCTCAACCTGTAACGAGACTTAGTTTTTTTTAGAACCAAAGGCAGACTAGCAATACTCTTAGAGTCTGCTTCCTCAATCACATTCTTGCCCTCAACCTCCAGTTTTTTTCTTTGGTTTGAGTGTTCATTGGTTGCCTATGCATGCTCATCAGCTTCAGTATTAGCTTCCTTAGAGCCACTGTAAAATTGTTTTGGTCTGGTTTGTTCCATCAAAACTCATTTAGCTGCATGTGGTCTGTCCCAAACTTGCGAGCTGCTCTTAAGATAACTTTTTGGCGGCAACCTATGCTTTCTGTAAATGGGTTCCAGTGCCAATTCTTGCAGCCTCGCCTTCTCCTCCACTTGTTCCACCATAGTAGGACAACACATTTTCACCATAGGCCTCATCTTCTCCGCCCATGCGTATCCTTGACACCATTAATGAAACTTGATACAAAATAAGACTCAGTCATGGTTGGATGGAACTTGAGCACTAGCGTTTTCAATTCCTCAAATCTAACCTTATAATTCATGACAGAGTCTTCTTGTGTTAGGATATGGAATTCTTCGGTGCAACTCTCAATTTCCATCCGATCCTTTACTAGTAGTTCATCCACTTCTTGCGGCAAATCGAAATTAACTGGTGGGACTCCAGCTTTCGCTAGAATTGATTATGGAGTGGATTTTAAAAAACAGTCCACTAGTATTCTGATCTAGAATCTCTTTGAAATCAGAATCAGAAGTTCATCCATCTTGTGGTTGAGGTTATCAATTTTCTCTTGGAATTTGTTCTCCATCTCAGCAATTCAACTTCGCCTATCAAATTGATGGATTCTGCTGCTCTGAATTGCTAGGAATCACAGCCTAAAATCAACTTGTAGATATCGCCTAAATCACCATATAGTGGCTGATAACCACCGTCCTTGAGCTATCTTTAAATTCAAGCTGAAAATGAGCAGGAGAAGTCAACGGTCATGGAACAAGAGTTCTATGAAGTTTGATTAGAATTACTGTAAGGAATCACCTATCAACAGACAATAGCTTACGTCCACCTCTTACCCAATCACCGACCAATGGTTAGAATTCACCTGCAATCTTGGATCGTTCTTGATCTCATTCGGATGTGCGCACTCGCTTGAATGTAATGGCATAGCTTTCACTCTCCAATCACCCAATCACCGTCCAGTGGTCGACTGTTACTTCGTCTTTCACTTCCGTCAGTGCACTTCTCCGATCACACCAGCACGGCCTTTGTCAGCTAATTCCGACACTCACCCTTCATCGTGATGCTACCCACTGATCACAATTTCACCACCTCACGCTTGTCTCTTTTAACTTGCGTTGCCTTCAATTTTCAACCCAAGATCATCAGAATTTTCTTGGGTGTTAAACGCAATTAACACCCAAGAAGCGTTGGGAATCAATTGCACCAAGAATCGTTCTTCCACTGTCGTTGGACTCCTGCATCGGTTGCGAAACTTAGGGTCTGACAGTGTCGCGTTTGTCGTGCTTGCCTACCTAACCGCTGCCTTGCTTTCGTTCGTTTGTCCTGTTGTAATTTGAGTGCTGTTGCAACAAAATCACGACCAAAATCCACTGGGCTCTCCTTCGTTGAGTCGACGACAAAATTCAACCTGCTTCGTTACTGACTCACACCTTGAAGCCACTGGGGATCACTGGCTCTGATACCACTTGTTACGACCCTAGGGTTTCCTTAGGGTTTGAATAGGAATTTAGAAGAAGGAAGAATAGAATTGGAGGGAGAAGATAGAATAGAGAACGAGAGAGAATGAGAGAAAGGATAGAGAGAGGTTTGAGAGAGAAGAACTTCTTAATATTCTCAATGATACATTCCGTACTGTCGTAGGTCTCTATATAAAGCCTCTAGCACAATTCATCAACTATGCAACCACCTAACTAACAACCAAAACAAATAGCTATTGTACAGTTAGTTTTTACCCACCTAACCCCTTTCAGTTAGCCCAATAGCTCATACAAGGTACGTGTCTCCCAATTACAATTATACCCCTATGGTCGTGACACTTATCTCCCTTCCCCCCCCCCCCCTCTCAAGATAAGCATGTCTTGGACATTATAGATAAGAAAAAATAACGAATATGTCCTGTAGTGCATTTTGAAAAATTTAACGAATAGTTTGATAAAAATCTTGGATGCTTCCCAGCGTTATCTTGACCATTCCATATTTTGGTTTGAAAAGCATTACAACCTTATCTTGATACAATTTTATCTTACTTATTCTAACAAATGCTACCTAGGAATGGAAGCGACAAGGAGTAAGGAAGCATTTTTATCTCTCAAAAGAAATACACATTAGATTTACTGAAAGAAACGAGCAAGCTTGGCTGTAACCCAACTAGCACACCGTTGGAACCAAACTGGAAGAATAAAGAAGATGGAACAAGAGATCCAGTAGACAAAGGAAGATACCAAATGTTAGTAGGCAAATTGATTTAGTTATCACTTACATGACTTGATATAGCATATGCAGTAAGGGTAGTGAGCCAATTTATGCATTCACCCACTAGTAAATATCTCAATGCACTTAGCCATATTCTAAGATATCTTAATGGAATATCTAGAAAGGGGTTACTGTTCAAAAAAATCGAAGACCGAGGTATAAAGGGCTATCAGAGCAGGAGATACAATAATCCTATCTTATCTATTGTACTATATTTGAATTTGTATTTTGTATCCCTATATTCTAGGAGCAAACCGAGGCCTGCTCATGTATAAATACCTCATCTAAGTTTAATTACAAGTGTGAAAACAATTTGTTTCGTTCACCTCCAATTAAACCTTGAGTTTACCTACTTTGGGTCTTCTATTTGTTCACTCTCTTTTCTCTGCTTCATTATGTTCTTCTTTCTATTTTCTCCCTACATTTTCTCATTTCTCCTTCTTTCTTCTTTCATGACTATCAACAAAAAATCCTAGATTCAAAACCTGGGATCTTGACAATTGGTATAAGAGCAGTGGATTCTTAGACTACTATTTTGATAGTTTGGATCTATTAGAGATGCCAGAAAGAACTAGAATAAAACAATTGGAGGCATAGGTTAACCAAGTTGAGTCCATGCTGACTAATTTGCAAAACCGAATGGGGGCCTTGGAAGAAAGATCGAGTAAGCATCACGAAGCAATTCAATCATTGGAGAACAAGTTAGATTCTTTGATAGATGGATTGGCTAAAAGACTCTATGGGTTCTTACAGATGTTTTCCATAATTCCACAAATTAGCTTAGGACTAGGGGTGTCAACGGTTCGGATTGGTCCGGTTCTATAAGAATCCAATAACCGAACCATTTTTATCGGTTCCGAAAAAATAAAAACCGTAACCGAACCATTACATATATAAAATCAAACCATGACCAATCCATCACACCGAACTGGTTTCGGTTCGGTTTTGGTTCTATCCAATTAACATTTCGCTTCTAAACATTTTCGCAAAATATGAAATTACAAACAAATTTATTAATTAAAATAAACCCATAACTTCATTAATGCTTCAAGTCTTGAAGTAAAAGTAGAACAAAATAATTCATAGACTACCTTATCAAATGAGATTACATTGACCATTTAGTATAGCAATAGCGCATAAAAGTTTAGAAATGAAAGAGTTCATGAATCTCGCTATTTTCCTAGGAAGTGATACTATTTATGCGTATGCGTATATATATAAACCCAAAAAATTATAATATATATATAAATATAATATCAGTTCCGGTTCGGTTCGAACCACGGTTTGAAAAAAAAAACCCAGTAACCAAACCAAATATATCGGTTCTTAATTTTTTACAACCAGAACCTAACCATTAAATCATAAAACCAATCCAAAATGCACGGTTCGACCCAGTTTGGTCCGATTTACCGGTTTTCGGATATTTTTTGACACCCCTACTTAGGACTTTCCATCGAAGGAGAATCCTAATCCAATTCTAGAAGATAATGAGTCCCAATTGAAGGAAGATGAACTACCTACCAAAGCCATACAAGAAAGCTTGAATGTTGAATCTCCATCGTGAGACAAAAATGCTAATATTTATCAACTTGTACCTTTTCCCTGTTCAAGAGGGTTTAGGATATGTCCTGGTTGTAACACTGATATTGGTCATGGAAGATTTCTAAATTGCATGGGTGCAATTTGGCATCCAGAATGTTTCAGATGCCATGCTTGCAATCAACCAATTTGCGATTATGAGTTTTCTATATATGGGAAGGAAAATACTATTGGTACATCTTTGTGTACACTTTGGGCTACACAAAGGTGTGCCAATGACAAAAAAGTCTATCATGAGACGCATAGAGGCGCATGGAGGCGAGGGGTATTTTGGTCATAATACTCCTTTGTGTAGCTCAGGATGTACAAAAATGATATACATCTAGCATGATTCATATGGGAATTATCCTTATCACAAGTCTTACTACAAAAAGCACTATCACCCAAAATGTGACGTCTGCAAGCATTTTATACTAGCAAATGTTGTTGGATTAATTGAATATAGAGTGCATCCTTTCTAGGTCCAGAAGTATTGTCCTTTTAATGAGCATGATGAGACTCCTCGGTGTTATAGCTGTGAGCGAATGGAGCCAAGGGAAACAAGATATGTTACCCTAGATGATGGTCGAAAGCTTTGCTTAGAGTGTCTCAACTCGGCAATAATGGGTACAAATGAGTGTCAGCCCCTTTATATTGATATACAAGAATTTTATGAAAAAATTGAAGTGGCTGATAAAAATTTCCTTGAAGATGCACCCGGATAACAATACTTGGGATTTTTTGTCGGATCTCTTAGCTCAATTTCCTCGAGTTACTCAATTCCTTTGATTTTCTTGAGGATAAGAAAATTTTGAAGGGAAGGAAAATGTTGGGAATCAAAGAAATAGGAGATAAGTGGAGTAGTTAGTTATGTGTATTGGAGTTATTTTTATAGTTATGTTGAAGTAGGGTGTTATTTTTACAGTTATGTAATAGTGGAGTATTATTTTACAGTTATATAGTAGTGGTAACTATTGTAAATAACTGTTGGGATAGCCTTATATAAAGCTATACCACAATATGCTGAAATAATAAAACAATTATATTGAAGTTATTTCATTTTTCTCTCTATCTACTCTCTGTTCTAAAACGCGCTAGGCTGGCACCTAGGAAAAATGTTCTTGCTTCTTGTTGCTACAACAAGTAGCTATTACAACAACGCTTGCTGCTTGCTGCAACAAGGAGCAACAACAGCAAGTAGTTGTTACAACGTCAGCAACGCTTGCTGCAACAAGGGTCAATCCATACGTACCGGAGGAAGAAGAGATCGGTAACGAGAGAGAACAACCAAGAGACAAGATCGGCGGCAAGAAAGAACGACCCAAGAGACGAGATCGGCAACGACGGTGAGAGAGAACGACCAAGAGATGAGATCGGCGACAGTGGTGAGAGAGAACTACCAAGAGATGAGATCGGCGGCAGTGGTGAGAGAGAGAGAGAGAACGACCCAGGTGACAAACAACTAGAGAGAGAAAGGGAAAGGGAAAGTGGAAGGGGAAGGAGAACCAGCTGCGTGCGACCCAGGCGGCCCCCTAGGGCACATTTTCAAACACTGCTTCCTTCTGTTCTTCTTTCTGTTTTCTCCTTACATTTTATCATTTCTCCCTCTCCTTTCCTTTTCATGACTGTCAACTAGAAATCTTAGATTCAAAACCTAGGATCCTAACAAGTTCCAATATAGGACTGTTAAGGACATATTAGGGTTTCTAAAATGGGTTTCCCCTATAAAGAAAATACTCAAATTTAGTCATTTTCCACATCTGATGTCAAAGAAAAAGTCTTAGATTGTCACGACCCTAGGCCGTGGGAGGGGTAATTGTGTAAATTGGGGGTTGCAGTTGTTGTAGGTTGGTTATAAACGGTTAGGGTTACATCGTTGGTTGTAAAACAGTTAGAAGCTATGGTTGTTATAAGGTTGTTGGGGTTGTTACATGGCTATTGGGTTTCAGTTACGGTAACTGAAGGTAGTTAAGGATTCCTATAAAAGGATGGTTGTAAGAGAAAGGAAGGCGTGCAATTGAAGATTGAATTTTTCTTACTTCCTGATTCTTTCTTTTCTCTGTCAATCTCTCTCTCAATTCTCTCTTACTTCTCAATTCACAAAATTAGCCATTGTCAAATAAGTGGTATCAGAGAGTCGGTGGCCTTGGTAGTCGGACAAAAGTGGGTCAAGTAGGCGAGCACGACCGATGCGACACGATCAAACCCAAGGATTCGTGACCAGTGTGGAAGTCTGATGACCGTGGAAGGATGATTCTTGGTGTGAGCGTTTCTTGGGTGTCAATTGCGTTTAACACCCAAGCAATTTCCGACAAGCTTGGGTCGAAATTCAAGACGAAGTTGGTTAAAAGAGATAGGAGTGGAGGGACCCTAGTCCAAAGCAGTGCAGGAAGATCTAGGCCATCGCAATTGGAATGGGATTTTCAATGGGGAGCAGTGGACTCAAGTGTGAGGCAAAGCAGGAAGACCCAGGGTGGTCGCAATTAGAGCAGGAGTTCTGACATCGAATTGGGTTTGAAGGTGGAGGTGGAGTCCGTCAAGAGAGGCAATTAGGATGAACCAGGTGGTTAATTCCAATTCCGTGTCAACAGGAGGTAGCAATCAGGGAAGGCATTCCTTCCAATTCCATTGTCAACTGGAGGTAACGATTAGCAATCGGGAAGGCATGGCAAAAGGAACAAGAATGAAACAATTAGAAGGCCGATTGGATACAATGGAGAGTGGCCTTCGCCAAACTTAGGAACAACTGGAAGGTCGCTTTGAGACGATGGAACTTGGGCTACTCTAGACGCAAGAGGAGGTAAGTTGTGGCAGGGTCGATAACGCAGCAACCAGAGAAATGATGATGTCGGTAGAGAAGAACCTGAAGGCTAAGATTACCGGTGTTTGGGAGGATGTTTCTAATTGTAGGAAAAAATGAATAGAACGGAGACCTAAACAAAATTAAAACACCCAAGGCGTGATGACACTGTCCTTAAGGATATTTCCCTATAGTAGGGTATCCCCTAGGATTCAACGGGTTTGTCCTCTTGGGAAGGGATTCAGAAACAATAAATAAATATTAAACCCAGCAAGGAGAAGATAGAAATAGCAAGGAGAAGAAGCTTAGTTTGTTCTCTACAGAATAGGGAATATAAGAAGGTATTAATAGGCAAATATCAGGTCTTCCAACAACTAATTTTTGATTAAATGAGAGAATAATAAAGGCCTTTGTAACTGGTAGCTGTTGGAGGAAAATAAATATAGGAGTTATTAGTGTTTAAAGATAAAACTGATAGCTGTTAGGACTTAATAAATATTCTAGCTGTTGGAGAAATTTAATTTCAAGAGTTAAAACTTTTTGAAATACTCTCATATATACAACACTAATCTCAGGGAGGAGATTTTCAGGTTTGGCTAGCAGTTGAGTACTGTTCTGAGCCTATTTTTGAGGTTGCCCAACGCAAGTTTACTGGCAAATTTTCCCCCGAGAGCGGTTAAGGCTCCAAGCCAGAAGTCGCAACCATACTCCAGATCCTCTGGAGGTAGAAGACCAACTAGACTTTACAACAAGGGCTTCCACTAGAGGGGGCTATACGGGTCAGGCCAATACACTGGTGCTGAGGCTGGAAATACTAGCATTTGAAGGGCGCAAGCTGCACTGGTGGATCCAACATTGTGAAGGTTCTTTCACTATTATTGTGTGGTCAAAAGTCAAAAGGTAAATCTGGTTGCGGCATATCTTAAGGGTTGGGTGTTGAAGGTTGTCTTAAGTTAGTGATAGGATTATGTGCAGTGTTCTATATGCAGTTATGAGATAGTTGACAGGCAGGTGGCACTCTTGTAATATTAGTTCTTAGTGGAGGAAAAATCCGGTAATGTCATAATCGGCCCTAGAAAATATCACCCTATTTTCTATAAATAGGGTAGGGGGGCTGAGGGTCTAAGAATCGCATGTTTTCTTTCTGTTTTCACGAGAGCCAAGAGAGTGAGAAGGCTATGAGTTAGAATAGTCTTGTACATTTTTATAAAAGCTTGTATCGTGGGAGAGAGAAAGAGGGAAAGTCCTGTACTGTTATCTATCAATTAAGAAGGCTGCTCAGTGGTGGTTTCAAGGTTATATGTAGTGCCATTCACGTGGCATGAACCAAGATAAAATTTTGTCTCCTCATGTGGTTTGCATGTTTCATTTCTTGTTCTGTTCTTTATTATATGTTTGTTGTGCGTTGGACGGTGAGTTATGAGTGATTGTGAGTGGTGTTTGATTGGTTTCTTGGGCGACTTTAAAGGCTGCCAGTGCTCCCAATTTTTAACATTGGGGATGCATGGTTTCAAGGGTGGTGCAGCGGAAGATCTGAACGGAGTTGGCTGGAATTTGCTGAAGAATTTTGTACTCGTTTCGGGGAAAGGACTATGACTAACATGGTGGAAGAGTTCAACAAATTGAAACAAGAAGGTGCAGTTGATGATTATCTAATCAGGTTTGAAGAACTAAAATCACTGTTAACTCTCTCTTACCCAACCCTGGATGAACCCTACTTTGTGTCCAGCTTTATCAGCAGCTTGAACGATGAACTAAGGCAACCAGCCACTGTCAAGCATGCTGCAGAGAAAGCCATGCTCCAGGAACTTGCATTGAGAACGATTGTCAAGAAGTACATGCTCTCCATGGAAGTTCAGCCTTTGTTCAGTCACCAAGTGGAAGGAAATCGAGGGAATTCTCAAGATTATAGTAACTCTATTACAGCTAAATTTCCTACTATGGAACAGCTAAATTTAGTCCCAGCCACCAATGTCAGAGGCTGCTACTGCACATGGAAGGATTGGAAGAAGGAAAGGAAGAAGGTGAAAGAAAGGTTGTTCTCCAAGAAGGGAAAGAGATTCCAGTGGCCCAGCTACACTCAATTCAGGCTGTCGAGCTAAAAGATGGAATTGTGACTGAGGAAGAACAGTCAACGGCTGCGAACACTGCTACTCCGATCTGCCCATGAAGAAGCGCAGAGGAGAAAGGAAGAAAGGAAGATAAATAAGGCAGTCAAGGCTGGTATCGGTTGATCCACCGATCCGTAGTCAGCTTTAATACTTCTTGGGGACAGAAGTGGTTCAAGAAGGGGGGATTTGTCACGACCCTAAGCTATGGGAGGGGTAATTGTGTAAATTGGGGGTTACGATTGTTGTAGGTTGGTTAGAAATGGTTAGGGTTGCATCGTTGGTTGTAAAACAGTTAGAAGCTATGGCTGTTATAAGGCTGTTGGGGCTGTTACAGGGCTGTTGGGTTTCAGTTACAATAACTGAAAGGTAGCTGAGGATTCCTATGAAAGGATGGTTTTAAGAGGAAGGAAGGAATGCAATTGAAGATTGAATTTTTCTTACTTCCTGATTCTCTCTTTTCTCTCTCAATTCTCTCTTACTTCTCAATTCACGGAATTAGCCCTTGTCAGATCCAAGAATCTGACATAGATGCTAATCTCTTTGTGCTTGTGCCTTAATGTTGCAGACACTGGAAACAAGTTTAAGCAGGACTGAGAAAGTTCTTTCACTACTGCCTTACATCAATGGGCTTACTATTTGTAAGCCAATTTCTTTTTGCACTCATTTCAAATTAGCCTTTTTAATCTTTTGCAGGTCCTATTTCAATTCCAAACATGCTATAGAATTATTCTTCACATTACAACAACCACATCAACCATCACAATCATAAATCCCACTTGGTGGGGTCAACTAAATGAATTCTAGATCTCAAGCCATCTCTATCGATGGCCATATATCCTATGTAAAGGCTTTACATATCATATTTATGGGTTTCCCATCAAGTTTTCTTTCCTCTTCCTATCTCTCTTTTGCTACAAACTTCCCCCATTTCCTCCATTCACCTTAAAGGCATGCCTATCAATCTTTTTCTCACATGTCCAAATAATCTTAATTGCATCTCCTGCATCTTATTTCCAATAGGTGCCACTCCATGTATTTAACAAGGGACACTTGACCAAAAAATTATAAAGGGTAAATGAGTCGAAAAGCTTGGGAGACAGGCACAAAAAGACACATTGGACATTCCAATGTGGCTGGGGTTAATGCAATTTACTTGATATTTTTACAGGGGCAATCTAGTCATTGAAAGACTACTAATCTGGCATCAAGTTTCCACGTAACGATTTGAATAACTTTTGGGAGGGCCATGCTACTGCTCTCATCAAATAGCTATTTAATGATTGCATTGCTTTGTTCATCAGCATTCTGAGATTACTGAATATGAAAGCATTTTGGTTTTTCCCTACTGCAAATGACACATAAATGGAGCATTTTCTCAACAGGTGTATCCATGTAAAATATATGTTTGGTCTTGCACTGTTATGTAAATGTCTTATTAGGCTGCTGATCAGAAGTATGTTTTCGTTTTGTGTAGGAAGGTCTTGATCAGCCTGTTCCCATGTCAGGTCAGATCTCATGCCCTAGAAGTCGTAATTCTTTTGTTGATATTGTAGATACAACAGGCAATTCTAATAGTCATTCTGCAGAATTGTGTCATGGCGTGCAATCCCCAGAAGTCTTGGGTCCTGAGGAAACAAGCAGTGCCCTGCCTAGAGTTCAGAGCCTTGGTTCAGTAGTTTCACATTCTTTTGCATCTGCTATGGCTTCACCTCTGTCAAGGAGTAAAACCCCAGATCCTCAGCTGATTGGAAGGTCCCCGACTCCAGGTCTTCCTCCTCTGGGTAACAGAGTTTTCCCAGTTGAAAATAATAATGGTATTTCTTCTAGCAGGAGTGAGCTTGCTGATATTGCAGCATCCTTATCTAGCTTTAGTTTATCACAAGATCAACTTAGTCATGAAGAGAGTTCTGTGCAGCCCCAACTGCAAATTGGATTTGATAATCCTAGTCAACTGCTCCATATTTCAAATGGTCACAGGAAAAACCAGCATCAGTCATTTGTTGATAAGTTCAAAGCTGGAAAGTTGGCTGGGCGTGTTGATTTAACAAGGAAGAATGGAATTATAAGAGACTCTGGCCATTCCAAGTCAGGTTTGGATGTGCAAATGAACTTTCCTCAAACATCTTCTAATGCCAATTTTTACTCTAAAATGAATCCTTTAGGGTGTACAAATTTAGGACCTAACGTCCATTATCAAACTGACAATTTTGTGACAGTGGACTTGGCTGGTCACATGCCCAATGGGTTTTCTGTGAATAAGAAGCTGAATACAGCAAGCGGTAATCATTTTTATTCTATTCATGATAGCATTTATGCAAATATATATATGTTATCCTTGGCTTGATCTGCATGATCTGAATATTGCTTTCATTCAGGTCCAACTTTGATTGGTGGTGAAAATGGACGAAGTCGAAACAGGAATATCAATCAAGCTGGGTCTGACCTTCGTTCACCCCATATGGATCCATGTTATATGCAGTACTTGCAGAAATCTTCTGATTATGCATTGCATACCGCAGCTTCCTTAGGTGATCCTGCTCATCAAGGAAGGAGTTATTTTGGCATGTCACACGCTCATGGGGATTTGCAAGGGTTTCAGGAAGCTTATCTTGAGACACTGCTTGCTCAACAGAAAAATCAATATGGAACTCGACTTTTACATAAATCTGGCAATCTGAATCCTGGTTGCTATGTTAATCTGCCTTCTGGTCTCAGCATGCCATCTCATGGAAGCCAAGTGTTCAAATCTGGACTTCAATCAGGGGGTCCTATGTCACAGAATGAACAGATCTCACACTTCAATTCCATGTTGAGAAGTTCAAAGGGAGGTTCTAGTGGATCTTGGCATTCTGATGTTGGAACTAACATTGATGGTGTACTTGCATCTTCTTTATTAGAACAGCTTAAGAACAACAAGGCTAGGTCTTTTGAACTCTCTGACATTGTTGATAATGTAGTTGAATTCAGGTATGCATGAGATCTTTTGTTGGTGTTATTTGACTCCTGCTTCTTGAGTTTGTTTCATGAGTTCCTTGTCTGTTTTCTCATAAATCAGTACGGATCAGTATGGGAGTCGCTTTATCCAACAAAAGTTAGAAACTGCTACAGTTGAAGAAAAGACAAAGATATTCCCAGAGATAATTCTTCATGCTCGTGCTTTGATGACTGATGTCTTTGGGAACTATGTCATGCAGAAAGTAAATGCTTCATGCCCAATGAACTCAGAAATCTTCTTTGCTCTGAATTTCTCATCTAAAAGTTGTCCTTGGATATGCAGTTTTTTGAGAATGGAACAGAGAGTCAAAGAAAGGAGTTGGCTGACCAACTTATTGGCCATGTTTTGCCTCTTAGTCTTCAAATGTATGGTTGCAGGGTAATTCAGAAGGTGCATTCTTTAAGCTTTTCTCTTGGTTCTTTTGCTTTCACTGGAACTTGCACCTGCCCATCTATTTTAAGCATGCAATTTTCTGGTACAGCTGCAGTACTTTTTTCGCCTTCATTGTGTATCTTTAACAGTTATATACAATTTCGACAATTTTCAACATCTCCTTTATTGAAATGGCTAGAGGTCTTGAATTCATGTAGCCAATCCCACCTAGTGGGATTAATGGTGGTGGTTGAAAATTTTCTTTTATTATTGTAAATGAGCATGAGCTCTTTCTCCTCTCATTGTGCATTATCTTTAATGTAAGGATCCCATTAAATAATTTTGTTAACAATATAATGCCTTTTTCTCCCATGCATCCATGCTTCTATTGGGACATTATCTAGTTCAACTACTATATCATTCTTCACCTTTTTCATAGCGTTGTTTAATTCATTCAAACAAATACATTTATAGAACATGAAATTTCTTCATTTTTCAGAATTACCAGGATGTCCCAACGTCATATTTATTTTTTCTGCATTCGTTGGATAGCTTTAGAAGCACTTTTTTTTTATTTTTTATTTTTTGTTTTTTGTCCCCCCCCCCCCCAAACAATTTACCAAGACTTTTTATTTTCATCTTTAATAACTTCGCCTAGATGTCTTGTTTTTCTTTTTCTCTTGCTTTAAGCTAACTTATATTTATATATATATATATATATATTGTTAGGACCCTAGGTTTTGAATCTAGGATTTGTAGTTGACAGTCTTGAAAGAAGAAAGAAAGAGATGGAGAAACAAAAAAATTTAGGAAGAAAATAGAGAGGAATAGAGGGAAGCAAAGAATAGAGAGAAATGAGAGAATTTATCGAGAAAATAAAGAAAAGAACAGAGGGAAATAGAGAGTAGATAGAGAGAAAATGAGAGAACTTCAATATAATTGCTTGATTCCCTCGACATACTATGGTATAACTTTATAAAGGGCTATCCTAGCAATTATTTGCAGCAGTTATTGATACTATACAACTGTGAAATAACACTCTACTACTACATAACTATAAAAATAACATCCCACTACTACATAACTGTAAAAATAACAACACTAACACACATAATTGCTCTGCTTATCTCCTAATTCTTTGATTCCCGACATTTCCCTTCCCTTCAAAATTATCTTGTCCTCAAGAAAATCAAAGGAACTGAGCAACTCGAGGAAATTGCACTAGGAGATCTAGTAGAAATTCCCCAGTATTGTTATTTGGGTGCATCTTCAAGGAAATTTTTATTAGCCACTTCAATTTCTTCATAAAATTCTTGTATATCAAGATAAAGGGGCAAACACTCATCAATATCCATTATTGCCGAGTTGAGACACTCTAGGTAGAGCTTTCAACCATCATCTAGGGCAACATATCTTGTTTCCCTTGGCTTCCTTCACTCACAGCTCCAGCACCGAGGAGTTCCATCATGCTTATGAAAAGGACAGTACTTCTGGACCTAGAAAGGATGCACTCTATATTCAATTAACCTAGCAACATTTGGTTGTATATGAAGATTTTGACAAAAAATGTGACTTTTATTATTTGAATTTGACAAATATATATATGAGTTACAGTAGAGTAACCGCTCCTATGGAGTCGGTTAAGACATAAAACTATTACCTAGGGACAAAACTGTACATTTAAATATACAAAATTGTATAATTACATGATTTTCTACACTTCCCCTCAAGCTAGGCTATAAATGTTGAGTAAACCCAGCTTGGATCTCATATCCTCAAATTTGGTCTTTGGTAGAGCCTTGTTCAGAATGTTCGCAATCTGTAGAGTAGTAGGTATGTAAGAAATTTTGACAATTCCATCTTTAATTTTTTCTGTTATGAAGTGCCTATCTGTGTCTATATGTTTAGTTCGATCATGATGAACTGGGTTCTTAGCTATGCTTATAGCAGCTTGATTGTCACACAACATGCTAATTTGATCATCTACTATAATTTTGAGTTTAGGAAGTAATCACTTTAACCACATTCCTTTGCATATTCCATGAGTTGTCAGTCGGAATTTGGCTTCAACACTACTTTCGGGCTACAATTGTTTGCTTCTTGCTGCGCCAAGTAACCAAGTACCCCCACACATAAGTACAATATCCAGAAGTTGATCTGCTGTTAGTAGTAGAGCCAGCATAGTCTGCATCAATGAATACCTCAATGTTCCTTTTCTTAGTTTTCTTAAAGTATAGACCTTCTCCAAGAGTTTTCTTTAGGTATCTTAAAATGTGATACAATCGATCCATGTGTTCTTCAGTGGGGTTGTTCATAAATTGACATGCTACATTTACTATAAGGCTAATATCAGGTCTTGTGTGTGAGAGGTAGATAAGTCTCCCAACCAGTTTTTGATATCTTCCTTTATTAGTAGGAACACTTTTCCCTTCTCTTCTATCTCTAGTGACAGTCTCCATTGGTGTATTTACAGGCTTGCATCCAAGCATTCCAGTTTCTTTAAGTGAATCAAGAACATACTTGCATTGAGAAACCACAATACCTATCTTAGATTTTGCAATTTCCTCCATCTCGAGAAAATATTTTAGATTCCCCAAGTCTATGACTTCAAATTCATGTGCAAGAAACCTCTTAAGTTTTCAAATCTCCTCTTCGTGATCTCTTGTTAGGATTATATCATCCACATACACAATAATAATGGATATCCTTCCACCAGAAGAAGTTTTTATAAACAAAATATGATCAGATTGACATTGTGAGTAACCAGACTAATTTATTGCCTTAGTGAACTGTCAAACAATCCTCTAGGAGACTATTTAAGACCATAAAGAGATTTCTTCAACTTGCAAACTTTGTCTAGGTTTGTTTGATTCTCAAGACCTATAGGAATCTCCATGTACACCTCCTCTTCTAGATCTCCATTGAGAAAGGCATTCTTGATATTCAATTAATGTAATTTCCAGTTATGATTCACTACAAGAGGTAAAAGTACCCGAATCATGTTTAATTTGGCAACAAGAGCAAACGTTTCTTGATAGTCAATGCCATAAGCTTGTATAAACCCTTAACAACTAACCAGGCCTTGAACCTTTCAACATTTCCATCTGCTTTCTGCTTAATGGTGAAAATCCATTTACGTCCAACTAGATTCTTTCCTAGGGGCAAGTTGACCACGTCCCAAGTTTCATTTTTTTCAAGTGCTCTAATCTCTTTATTTACAACTTGCTTCCATTTAGGTAATTGGAGAGCTTCTTGTATATTGTTGTGAACTTGAATATCTATGAATTAGTAGTAAAAGCACAGTATTCTGAAGACAACTTCTTGTAAGATAGGTAGTTATAGATGGGATACTTTGTGTAGGCCCTTACACCTTTCCTTTGGGCAATTGGCATATCAAGATTTTCTAAATTCACCTCTTCAGAATTAGAAATAGTGTTACCTTATTGTGTCTCTTGTGAAGTTGAATTCAATTTAGCTTCATGGTTAGTAACGGGTTGCACTTGTTCTTCTACATGTCCCTGATCTTTCTTCCTTCTAGAGTAGATAATTAACTCTTTGTTGTTGACAGTTGAAGGAAAAATCAAAGGTTGTGACTCTGGTTGATTTTTAGTGACATGAGAAACTGGACCAAGCACAAATACATGTGGATCGAATGGAGTGATAGTAGAAGGAAAGATAGTAGGAAGTGCGGTTCAAAATCCCAAAAATGATATTCTAAATTCTCACTCTCCCCCTGAATGATAGAATTTCTTTGTGAGTGGAGAATAACATTTATATCCCTTTTGATTTGGAGTATAATTGAGGAATATACATTTGATGGCTTTAGGATCAAATTTATCTCGGTATTGATGAGGAATATGGACAAAGGAAGTATAGCCAAACACCTTAAGTGGGATAAATGAAATGAGATGATTTAAAGGATGTGACATGAGAAAAAGCTGACATGGAGTTTGAAATTTGAGAACTAGAGGAGGCATTCTATTTCAATAAGTTGTTATTGTATGCGATTAAATGTTCATTCTATTTTTCAAATACGATATTAACTATGATGAGATAATATACAACAACAACAACAACATATCTAGCATTTATCCCACTATGTGAGGTCGGCTACATGAATAGACTTCCATGTATTTCTGTCTTTTGTCATATCTTCATTTAGGCCCATACACTTTATATCAAACTTTAATGTCTCTTTCAAAGTCTTCTTGGATCTGCCTCTACCTCTTTTTTTGACTAATTGTTCCATTTCATCAACTCTCCTCACATGAGTGTCTCTTGATCTTCTTCTCACATGACCAAACCATCTTAGTCTAGTCTTTCTCATCTTCTCCTTCATTGGTACTACTCCTACCTTATTACGAATAACCTTATTTCTAATTTTATCTTTTCTTGTATGGTCGCACATCCATCCTAGCATCCTCATCTCCGCTATGCTCGTCTTTTGCTTATGCTGGTATTTGACTGCTCAATATTCTGAGCCATACAACAAAACTGGTTTTATAGTTGTCCTATATAATTTTCCTTTTAGTTTTAATGGGATTTTACCATCACATAATACCCCCGATGCATTTCTCCATTTTAGCTAACCTGCCTTAATTCTATGCGTGACATCCTCGTGAATTTCTCCATCTTTTTGAATGACTGATCCCAAATATTGAAAATGGTCTTTTCTTTGTATGATTTGGTTTTCCAATTTTGTTATAACATCCTCCACTCTTGCATTCTTATTAAATTTACATTCCATATATTATGTTTTCCTTTTACCTAATTTAAATTCCTTAGATTCTAAATTGTTTCTTCACAACTCAAGCTTAGTGTTCACTCCCTCTTTTGTTTCATCCACCAACACTATGTCATCAGCAAATAGCATATACTATGGCACCTCTATCTGAATGTGTTTAGTGAGTTCATCAATTACTAAAGCAAATAAGTATGGATTTAGTGCAGAATGTTGATGTAGTCCCATTGTAATTTTAAACAGTTTAGTATCCCCTCCGCATGTTCTGACTCTTGTCTCTGCACTGTGATACATGTCCTTAAGGGCTTGTATATAGGCTATTCAGACTCATTTCTTCTCTAAAACCCTCCATAATACTTCTCTAGGGACTCTATCATAAGTCTTTTCTAGATCTATAAACACCATATGTAGGTCCTTTTGATGATCCTGATACCTTTTCATTAGGCGCCTCAGTAGGTATATAGTTTCTATTGTTGACCTACCAAGCATGAAACCAAACTGATTTTCCGAGACGTCTGTTTCTTTTATGAGCCTCTACTCTATTACTCTCTCCCAAAGTTTCATGGTATGGCTCATTTACTTAATTCTTCTGTAATTTTCACAGTTTTGAACATCTCCTTTGTTCTTGTACATAGGAACCAAAGTATTGTTCCTCCACTCATTTGGCATGTTTTTTGATTTAAGGATCGCGTTAAATAATTTCGTTAGCCAGGAGATGCCCTCTTTTGCTATGCATTTCCATGCTTCTATTGGTATATTATCCGATCCCACTACCTTATGATTTTTGATCTTTTTTAATGCTTGCTTTATTTCTTTTGAACTTATGCGTCGATCAAATGTATAGGTCACGTTCCCTTCGGAGTTACTAAGATGTCCCAACCTAACTGTTGTGTCCCCACCATCATTGAATAATTTTGTAAAATACTCATTCCATCTCTCCTTAATCGCTCCCTCATTCACTAATACATTTTGGTTTCATCTTTTACGCATTTCATTTGATTTAGATCCCCTGTTTTTCTTTCTCTTGCTTTAGCTAATTTATATATATCCCTTTCTCCATCTTTTGTATCAAGTCGTTTATATAGATTCTCATATGCTTTTGACCTTGCTTCACTAACAGCTCTTTTTGCTGCCATTTTCGCTTCTTTATAATTTTTTAGATTTTCTTCATTACTGCACTGATATACAACCTTATAGCAAGTTTTCTTATTTTTAATTTTCAATTGTATCTCTTCATTCCACCACCAAGACTCCTTAAGGTTTGGTGCTCTATCGTTTGTCTCTCTAAGGACTACCTTTGTCGTGCTTCTCAGGGCAGTAGCCATTTTCCTCCACATTTGGTTTGCATGTCCTTCTCCATTCCATTCCCTTCTACCCCTTAATTTTTCTTTGAAGATTAATTGTTTCTCCCCTTTTAAATCCCACCACCTAATTCTTGGATTTTGCTTTATGTGATTTTTTCTCTTCCAATTTCTTACTTGGACGTCAAGTACCAAAAGTCTATGTTGAGTAGTCAAACACTCCCCCGATATCACCTTACAATCCCTACAACATAATCGATCCTCGTCTCATGAGAAAGTAATCTATTTGGGTGCTTGATGTGACATTTTTATATGTGATTAAATGTTCGTCCCGTTTTTTGAACCTAGTAAATCTCCTTAGTCGTTGTTAGGAACATGACTGTGTCACGAATCTCCAATATCATGTAGTTCCATAGCCAAGACATGACTAGAGAATCCTCTTCATCCCAAGTAGGTGGCTTAGCTTCCCTTTACCTTTCAAAAAAGTTCGGATCAACTAAGACCACTTCAAGTAATTCTTGTCATTCAATCGGTAAGCCACTTGAATATTTTGTAGCTCTCCTCTTGAGCTTACACCATTACTTCTCGCAAACGGAACTTTCGTTGTTGTAACATCCCTAACTTTGAAAATAATTAATTTACGGGTTTTAAGGTGATTTATTGAGTTATGTGCAGTTTTGAGGAAATTAATGGAAAACAGTAAGACATTAACAAGCGTCTTAAGACGAGATTTATGATGCTGAAAGAAATTAAAATAGGGATAGTTTTCGGTACAACTGTGATGCTGGCTGAAAAATCGAATGATCATAAGGGACTTCCGGAAAGTCAACAAAATGATGAAAAGGCTCCGATTTTATGTAAGGATCAACCTGATCAACCTTGAAGTGGTTTTGGGATGAAACAAAGGTCATGTAAGGACACTGGAGCATAAACGTACTTATCGAGTAAGCCTTGAGTTATTAATTTCGGATTTTAAGCATCTCAAAGAGAATTAATTAAATGTTTGTGGGTATAATTGCAATTAGAGAAAATATCCAAGCGAGATGATGAAGAAATTTAGGAATTAAATGAATAATTTTCTGGGATATCATATTACATAATATATTATATAGTTATAATATAATATCTATTTATATATGTATATGCGTGGCCAAAGTCTGTGGGTGCAAATCAGTGTGCATATGAAATTCGGTGGGCTATGTGAAGTGATGCCCAAGTAAAATGTATGTATAAATATGGGTGAATGGGGGCAATTAAGGAGGAAAGGGCAGAAACAGAGAGAGAGCGGAAGGAGAAATGAAAGAAAGAGAGATGAGTGGTCGGGCGGACAACAAACGCAATGGCAGCCATGGAAGCAGTCGAGAGGAACAGCGGCGCAGTGGCGGCTGGGCACGGCCGAAGGTGGCCTGGAATGGTCGAATTTGGCCACGGCAGTAACAGCTTCAAGCTCTTGTGCAGCAACGGCTATGGCAGTGATGGCAGCACGGCAGTAGGCGAGCACGGCAGTGGGCAGGCGTAGGGGCGTGTGGCGGTGGTCCAACGAGGCCAGTGAGGTCGGCGGAGCAGCGGCTGGCGTGCGATGGTTGTGCACATAGTGCACTATGTGTGCGTGCAGCAGGGAGGAAGAAGGAAGAAGAAAAAAAAGAAAAGAAAATAGGGAAAAATGAAGAAAAAATAAGGAAAAGCTTTCAAAAAATTTCAGAAAATTTTGGGAATTAATTTAGGGTTAAATGAGCATGTCGAAGCCAGGAAATTATCTGGGCACGCATTTTGAGGTAAGGGTTTAATATGCTTTGTGTGTAAATTACTTTTGTCATGAGTTGCATAAGATGTTGAGGAAGTGCCTAGGCATGAGACAATGGATTTTTGACCGTGAAAGTCCTAGGACGGGGTCATAGATGAAACCACTAGGGATCACCTAAAGCCTACGATAGGTGCGGTGGACGGGCTTGCATGCATGTTCCACTTCATTTTTATCTATGATGTCATGCTCATTAATTTACTACATTACATATTGCCTTTACTGAGTCCCCGAACTCACCCATTTAGCCCCACTAACCCAACAGGTGGCTCAGGGTCTAAGAAAGGGAAAGCGGTGTTGGTGGAAGAGTCGCCGGTTAACAGTGATTGCAGACAATAAGGTTGTGGGTCATGTTTATGTGTGGTTTTTTTGTGTAATATATATATATATATATGCTTTGTGTTTGACTACGGGAGACGACTATGGCTTAAATTAAATTTGATTAAGATCAAATTAAGGTTCCCGCTATGAGAACTCAGAGTATGTGTTTGAACTGGTCGGTTGCGGTCAGGATATAAAACCTATTTAAATATGCTTGACTGTTGGTGCGTCTAATAAGCATGTTGGTATTTACTTTTGTTTGTTTACAGAAACTGGATTTATATTTTAAAGGCCTACTCGAGCACGAGTTTCGGGTGAATTTTTGCTACCTATGTATTTTAAACCCGAGTTCTCGACAGTCGAAGGCGGCGAAGCCTGGACCCCACCTAGGGCACTATATTATTTTAATACTTTATGTTGACAAGGCATAGCCATCCTTCGTGATAGGCCGAGGTTGTAACTGTGGGTTATGGTGACACCTGGTAGTGGGGACCGGGGCATCATAGTTGTACTACTGGAATCAGCTTAATCTGGCATGGTATTGTGGGTGTTTGACATTGTTGAAATATGGTGATATTATGGTCAAGATAATGTCTCAATTTATGATTAAGATAAAGCTCCAACCTCTCTAAATTCTAGAAGGAGATAGGATCTTACCTATCTCTAAAATTTAGGAGATTTGTTATATCTTAGATATGTTGTTGTATCTGTATTTTAAATAGGTTGTTTGTATTTTAAATTTCCTAGATTTTAGGAACTCTAGTCTATTTAAACTCCTTATGGAGTATTCAGTGAAATGAGACGGAAGTACAGTTTCTTTCGAGTTTTCCCAATCCAAGCCATAGTCTCGTTGCTCTTTACAGTTTTCAACATGGTATCAAAACCTTCATTCTGCTCTTAGATCCTGACTGTGCCTTCATTGCACCCTTGTCTCTCGTTCTTTGTTTCCTCCCCTAGGCCTTTATTGCCTTCTCCCCCTAGGCCTTTATTGCCTTCTCTTGGTTACTTCTTTACTAAGGATGTCAAGAATCTCGGAGGTTAATCTCGGCCTAACTACTGGTGAGTTAGAACCGGATTTGATTACCAGTACAAATGGAAGTGTAGGAACCTTCTCTGGATCTGACAATGGATAACTACCTGGAATGCATGTTTCCTATAGATTGGATGGTAAAAATTACCTCGAATGGGTGCAGCTTGTTCGAACCTTCCTAAAAGGACGAGGAAAGCTAGGACATCTCACTGCTTCACTCCTAAAGACTACTGATCCAGCTTTTCCAGCATGGGATATCGAGGACTCCCTTATCATGTCATGGCTATGGAATGCCATGCAACCTAAGGTTAGTAAAAACTATATGTTCTTAGATTTTGCCAAGGCTATTTGGGACACCATTAGGCAAACTTATTCCAAGGTACAGGATACTTCGGTTATCTTTGATATCAAAACAAAGACTAATAGTACTCGACAAGCATCTCTAATTGTTACAGAGTATTTTAACAAAATGAATGGGCTTTGGTTGGAGCTAGATCAATATCAAGAAATCAAGATGATATGCAGTGATGATGCTACCACTCTTAGTCAGATTATTGAAAGAGATATGATTGTGGAATTCCTAGCTGGATTGAATGCTAAGTTTGATCAAGTGAGGATTCAGATCTTTGGTAGGGATAAGCTACCATCCCTGAATGAAGTTTTTTCCATGGTGAGAAGTGAAGAAAACCGAAGGGGAGTCATGCTAAGTGACAATGGAACAGAAGGATCAGCCATGGTTACGGCAAAAAAGGATGGGCCACGGTTCAGAATGGGAAAAACAGAGGCAAAGAATCGTGAAGGACTGTGGTGTAGTTTTTGCAACAAGCCTAGGCATACCTAGGATCATTGCTTCAAACTTCATGGCAAGGAGGCTGTGTTAAAGAATATGGGAGGTTTTAAAAATATGGCAACACAAAAACAGGCCTACATATAAGCCAAAGAGCACGAGGAAGGAGGAACAACTAGTAAGACAGAATCAGCCCCAGGTACTAATCTTGGTCAACTTGATGGTGAGGAAATTAACAAACTTAAGTCTTTCCTTAAGACTATCAACGATGGAAATTGTGTTTTCGCCCAACAAGGTAATTGTTTACATTCAGTCTCTCTTAATACCTCTAAAACTGATAAGAATGACATTTGGATCCTAGATTCAGGAGCCACTGACCATATGACCCCTGATCCATTAGTTTTTTCCACTTATGAGTCTATTGTAACCTCTAAACAGATTACCATTGCTAATGGGACTTTTCCATTAAAGGTCGAGGAACAGTCATCCTTAGCCCAAATATTACCCTTCAAAAGGTCCTACATGTGCCAAATCTATCCACCAATCTTGTGTCTATCCATAGGCTTACTAATGATCTAAACTGCCATGCCAATTTCTCTGCTAATATGTGTGAATTTCAGGCCTTGAAGACCGGCAAGATGATTGGTGCAGCTAGGGAACAACATGGGTTATACTTTTTAGAAAAAAAGGGAGGTTATCCTTCGGCTAGAAATCAATCTTTTAAGACTGCTGGATTCTCTCAGTTTACATCTAATCCCATTGCACATGTTTGGCTGCAACATTACAGGCTTGGCCATCCTCCATTTCTTCTTCTAAAAACAATGTTTCCTTCCTTGTTTCAGTCCCTGAACCTTAGTGAATTTTAGTGTGATGTATGTGTTATTCCAAACATCACTGAGTGTCCTATCCACCTAGTAATAAGAGGTCATCTAAATCTTTCTTTTTTGTTCATTCTGATCTTTGGGGACCCTCTAAAATACAAAATTGTTCGGGGCCCGATAGTTTATTTCATTTATTGATGATTGTACTTGGATGACTTGAGTTTTCTTATTAAAAGATAAGGCTGCAGTTAGCACCATTTTGCCATTTTTCTGTAAGCTAATTTCCACTCAATTCAATTGCTCAATTCAAAAATTCTGAAATGATAATGCAAAGGACTATGTTAATAATCATTTGTACCAATTCTTTCAACAAAAAGGGATAGTTCATGAGTCTTCTTGTGTCCACACTCCACAACAAAATGGAGTGGTGAAACGAAAGATGAGATACCTTCTTAATGTTGCTAGAAGTCTCCTACATCATCATAATGTGCCTAAGAATTTCTGGGGGGAAGCCACTCTTACAGCAGCCTACTTGACAAATCGGGTACCCTAAAAAATTCTAAACCATCAAACCCCATTTCAGCTTCTATCTACTCATTATCCAGATCTAAATCTTCATTCTCCACTTCCACTAAAAGTCTTTGGGTGTGTTTCTTTTGTCCATATTCCCAAGCAAAATGGAGACAAACTTGATCCTGGAGCCCTAAAGTGTGTTTTCCTAGGCTATTCTCCTACCCAAAAGGGATATGAATGCCATCATCCAACGACAAAGAAATTTTATATCTCTAAGGATGTTACATTTGTTGAATCCCAACCCTTTTTTCCTTCACCTCAGACTGGTCGCCAGGGGGAGTATTTGGATGGTGACCAAGCGACGGTTGGGGATATTTTTCAACTACCTGACATCCCTCAATCACAACTTCCTTACTCTCAACTCTCTTCTTGTCCTCCAGCCAAATCTAGGTCTCGCTCATCTCCACCAAACAATAGTAGTGAGCAGATTGTTCCTGAGACTCATAACTTGCAGTCTAGCTAGCAACCTCCAAGCCATTTCAAGGGATCTCCCTATGTTTTCAGAAGAAGACAGCCTATTCTGGATCCACAGCAAGCACCATCATCTGATGCTAGTCAAGGTAAGGAATTTATACAATCTTCTATCCCAGAAAATGACTCCCATCTTTCGGTTTCAGACTGTTCTAATCTCTCTCACCAAAGTTATGAAGATTTAGATCTTCCTATTGCTGTTAGGAAGGGTGTTCGAAGCTATACCCAACATCCCTTAACTATTTTCTTATCCTACCACCGGCTGTCTCAAAAACACAAAGGGTTTCTAGCATCTTTGGATTCAATTGTCATTCCTAACTTAGTAGAAAAGGCCCTAAGAGATCAGATTTGGAAGCAAGCCATGATGGAAGAGATGAGAGCCTTAAAGAAAAATCAGACTTGGGAAATTGTGTCACGACTAAGAGGGGTTTTGCTAGTAGGTTGCAAATGGGTATTCAATGTAAAATACAAGACTGATAGAACATTGGACAAGTACAAGGCCAGGTTAGTAGCCAAAGGATATACCCAATCCTATGGCATGGACTATTTTGAAACATTTGCTTCAGTAGCTAAGATGGCAACAGTGAGAATTTTAATTTCTTTGGTAGTATTTTTTGGATGGACATTGCAACAATTTGACGTTAAGAACGCCTTTCTGCATGGAGACTTAGAAGAGGAAGTGTTCATGGAGTTGCCTCCGGTATTTCAAGAAGAAGAAAAAGGAAAGGTATGCAGGCTCAAGAAAGCCCTCTACAGGCTCAAATAGTCCCCAAGGGCTTGGTTTGGAAGGTTCTCTAAAGCCATGAAGACTATGGGATATAATCAAAGCCGAGGTGATCACACACTCTTCATAAAACACTCAAGGGAAGGAAAAATTACAGCCTTGCTAGTATATGTGGATGACATAATTATGATAGGAGATGAGGAGGAGGAACAAATGCTGCTAGAAAGGAATCTAGCCTAAGAGTTTGAAATCAAGGATCTTGGTATCCTCAGATATTTCTTGGGCATTGAAGTGGCCTACTCTAAGGATGGTATCTTCCTATCTTAACGTAAATATATTTTGGACTTACTTGCTGAAACAGGGCTTACTGGAGGGAAGGGTTCTAGTGTCCCAGTGGAACCTAATGGAAAACTATGGCAAAATCCCGATAGTCAACCAATTGACAAAGGTAGATATCAAAGGTTAGTGGGCCAGTTGATATATCTTTCTCATATTAGACCCGATATTACCTTTGTTGTTAGTCTTGTGAGCCAATTCATGCATAACCCAATCGAGGAGCACATGCAAGCTGTAAGAAAGATACTTGGCTATCTCAAGACTAATCCAGGTAGGGGTTTATTGTTTAGAAGAGGAAGGGAATTAGATGTTAAAGGCTTTACTGATGCGGATTATGCAGGATCTATTACTGATAGAAGATCAACCACAGGATATTGTGTATTCCTAGGTGGTAATCTAGTGTCCTAGAAGAGTAAGAAACAGAGTACCGTGGCTAGATCAAGTGCAGAATCAGAATTTAGGGCTATGGCCCTCGGAATATGTGAGTTGCTATGGCTCAAGATTATCCTAGAAGATTTAAAGATAAAAGCTAAGGAAGCAATTGGGTTATCTTGTGACAACAAATCTTCTATAAGTATTGCACACAATTCTGTTCAACATGACAAGACAAAACGTATTGAGATAGATCGACACTTTATCAAAGAAAAATTGGATGCAGGACTAATCCATATTCCTCATGTTTCGTTTGAGGAACAGGTAGCTGATGTATTCACAAAAGGTCTGGCAGCCAAGAGGTTTGAGGATCTAATATGCAAACTTGGAATGGTAGATATCCATTCGTTAGCTTGAGGGGGAGTGTTAAAATATGGTGATATTATGGTCAAGATAGTGTCTCAATTTATGATTAAGATAAAGTTCCAACCTCTCTAAATTCTAGGAGGAGATAGGATCTTATCTATCTCTAAAATTTAGGAGATTTGTTATATCTTAGATATGTTGTTGTATCTGTATTTTAAATAGGTTTTTTTTTTTAAATTTCCTAGATTTTAGGAACTCTAGTCTATTTAAACTCCTTATGGAGTATTCAATGAAATAAGACGGAAGTACAGTTTCTTCCGAGTTTTCCCAATCCAAGCCATATTCTCGTTGCTCTTTACAGTTTTCAACAAACATCTTATGTGAGAAGATTGAATATTGGTGAAGGCCACAACAATCATAGTCACAAAGATCAGTGATCGACGTCCTAAGGCTCTAATACCATGTCAAGAAACATAAACATACATAAACATATCCAGCCGTTATCCCACTATGTGGGGTTGGCTACATGAATTCTAGACTTCTATGTGGGTTACATCCCAACAGATAGTTTGTCTAGAATTCATATTTGGATCCGACTAGGTTTTACGCTGGCTGTCGGCTACCTAACGCAACCCTCCTCCTTTATCCGGGCTTGGGACCGGCAGTGGATAATATCCCCTGGCGGAGTAATGATGAAATGAAGTTTGAACACCATCTTCACATGGAGAAATTTCATGAGATGGCGGTGAATGAGGATAATTGATATAGTTGTGTTCCATAACTTAGTTGACATGGTGAAACCAACAAGTACAATATGGAAAGAATGACTGAAAAATTCAATCTTATTTCCCTTGAAGGGTTTTTTGAAATTATTTACAAGACAACCTATCACAATAGGCAGTTTCCAAATCTAGATTTGGAAATCTATAAAATTTAGGATACAATCACTACCATATATTCTTCTAGAAGATATACCATACATCTATAGAAAGTAAGACCAATCAAGTGAGCATATCTTGTCTGAGAATATGGACAAGATATCTCATGTATCTTCAACAATACCTTTCAGTTAGATAGGTTGGAACAGCCTATAAATAGGTTGTATCACTTAGAGAATGTCATGGTTTGATTGATAATTGAATTCAGTGATTTCTCTCTCACCAGTTCCCTCTCTAATTTCTCTGTTATCTCCCTCGATACCTCTGATGTTTCTCTCTTTCTTTATTCTTGTCTACATTTCGCCTTGTATTCTTGCTACATTTCCCTCTCTTTCAATCTAATTCCCCCTAAGTTTCCTTCCAAATTCCTATTCAGACCCTATGTAAACCCTAGGTACATGACAAGTAGCTAAGAAAGATGCATTTATAAGCCTTGAAATCAAGTTTTCCTCGAGTAGGACTAGGATTATGGATGAAGACTGTCCACCCAAAAATTTTGGGTGGAAGGGAATCAAGGAGCCAGACATAAGGATAATCTTAGCTTAAACAATGGAGGGGAGTTTGAAAATGAATGGTTTTGGAAGGAAGACGGTTGATAAAATAGGTAGCAGTGAGAACAACTTCCCCCCAAAATTGGTTCGGAACATTAGTAGTGAACTTGAGGGAGCAGGCAACTTCAAGAATATGATGATTTTTCTGCTCAACAATGTCATTCCGTTGAGGAGTGTGGGAACAAGAGCTCTGATGAAGAATACCATGTTCAAAAGGTAGCCATTGAATTTATGGGAGAAATACTCCTTGCCATTATTAGAACAAAGAATTTGAATAGATGATTGAAATAAATTAGTGACAAGTTTATGAAACTGCTTGAAAATGGTGCTAGTTTCGGATTTTTCTTTCAGGAGAAAAATCCAGCACACATGGGTATGGTCATCTATGAATTTAATGAACCATCAAGCTCCTATAATATTGGGCACACGAGTTGGCCCCCAAATGTCACTGTGAATGAGATGAAAGGGTTTGGATGCATGATAAGAGTGGTTTGGATGATGTTTGCAAGATTGTTTAGCAAAGATACAATGCTCACTGAACAAAATCGGTTCCTATGGAATGGAACCTGAAACTAACAATTGAGTTTGTGGAAATCAAACTCCTATCTTGAATTTCCGAGAAAGGAATAATATATACAAAGGTTCTATACTATCTTCTCCTAAATTCTAGCTGATAATGCTATCACTTCCTAACACCTAGCAGATAGGATACAAACATTATTTGAAGTTATTTATAAGATAATGTACAAAATCCTATTCCTACAATTTCTCCTGATTTTTAGGAAGTTTATCCCTTTAGTTCTTCTTCTCTATCTTGACGCAACAACCCATAATCAATGCCCATATCTTTAGGAGTCTCCTTTTTTGTTTCATACTCTTTCCCACAGAAATACTCCTTAGAATCCTAGGACTCTCCAACACCCCCCCCCCCCAAGCTGAGGAATAGATATCTCTCATTCCTACCTTGCTAATCAGGTTCTCAAAACCAAGTCTTAACATGGCTTTTGTTAGTACATATGCCACCTGCTCTGCTGTAGGAATATAAACCAGCTTTATACCTCCTTCCCCGATTTCCCTTTGGATGAAATTCCAGTCAATCCTGACATGCTTCATTCTATCATGTTGCACCAAGTTATTAACAATGCATATTGCTGATTTACTATTGAAGAAATCCGATAGAACAATAAAAACTATCGTATTCTTCTTCATTAACAGCTAGGATTAAATATACAAGACTCCTAGTTTGAGATCATCCGCATAGACTATTAGAACGGTTCTCCTACCATCCTCCTTGATCTTTGTAAAGAGTGTGTGATCCGCTTGTCCCTGCTTATATCCCAACTTGTATAGAGCATCACTAAATCTTTTAAACCATACTCTAGGTGATTGTTTTAAGCCATATAGAGATTTTTTCAATTTGCATACCTTATGTCTTGTTTTTTCTTTCTCCAACCCCGGTGGTATCCTCATGCAAATCTCCTCCTCTAAATCTCCATTGAGGAAAGCATTCTTGATGTCCAACTGGTGCAGTCTCCAGTCCAGGTTTGAGGCTAAGGACAATAGGATCCGAATTGAATTGAGTTTGGCTGCAGGAGAAAACGTATCTTCATAATCCAAGCCTTGAGTTTGAGTAAATCCCTGAGTTACAAGCCTTGCTTTATACCTTTCTAGACTTCCATTTGAATTATATTTTGGAGTGAATACCCACTTGCTGAAGATCCATAATGTCCCATGTACCATTTTTCTCCAAGGCTGTCATCTCTTATAATTGCCATTTTCCAGTTTTCATCCTGCAATGCTTGATAAACATTTCTAGGAATAGTTACACTGTCTAAACTGGTATTAAATGCCTTAAAGGAGGGAGATAGTTTTGAGTACCCGATGAAATCATTAATAGGATGCTTGGTGCTTTCCTTAATGCAATTGGGACACTTTAGTCATCAGCAAGTTGTCGTTGTTGTTGTATATCAATCTCAACTGTCTTGTTTGGACTTACCTCCAGATTGGACAGATTGGTTGGCTGAAGATTGGCAGCTTTAGGTCTTCTGGAATAAACCTTTAGAGGTTTAGTCAGATCGTGATCACCCTGCTGGATTTCAGTCTCCTCTTTCTCCTTCCTTTGATGAGTTTTAGTAGGAGGAAGATTAGTAAAGGGATTGAGAGGCACAGAGATGACTGTACTCCAATTGTGGACTGGATTTTCATTTTGAGTAGTATTGTGGAAGAATGTTTGGTTCTCAATAAATGTTATATCACAAGAAATAATGAACTTGCAGGTTGTTGGGTTATAACACTTATAGCCTTGTTGGGTAGGAGAGTGTCTCACAAACACACATTTAAGAGCTTTTGGGTCAAGCTTGGATGGGTTTGACTGATTCTGATGTACGAATGAGGTACACCCGAAGACCTTAGGAGCAAGGCTGTTTAAGGCCATGGAATAATGAGGGAAAGCTTCAAGGAAGACATTTAAGGGGGTTTTATAGTTTAATGTCTTTGAAGGAAGTCGATTGATGAGGTAGGATGTTGTAAGAACAGCCTCTCCCCAATAAGAATGGGGAACTGATTTAACAAACATAAGAGCCCTAGCTATCTCAAGTAAATGCCAGTTCTTTCTCTCGGCTATCCCATTTTGTTGAGGGTTATATGGGCAAGAGCTTTCGTGAACAATACCATGCTCATTTAGATAATGGTTAAAGTCATTTGAGAAGTGTTCTCGACCATTGTCACTTCTTAATATATGAATGGAAGCTTGGAACATATTCTTAACCATGAGATGAAATCGTTTGAAAACCATATGAGTTTCAGATTTATCTTTCATGAGGAAGACCCAGCAAACTCATGTGTGATCATCAATGAAAGTGATGAACCATCAAGTGTTTGTTAGATTTGGAATTCTGGCTGGTCCCCAAATGTCACTGTGAACCAAATGAAATGGCTGGGATGGTTTGTAAGAGTGTTTTGGATGAGAGCTCCTAGTTTGTTTTGCAAGAATGCAATGTTCACAATAGAAATTCTGAATTTTATTGATAGAAATTGAAGGATGCAAGACCCTAAGATACTCAAAGCTAGGATGTCCTAATCTTTGATGCCATAACATTACATCAGAATCTGAAACTGCAACTAAAGAGGATTGAATAAATGACCTACGCTCCTTTTGGTAATCAAGATTGACGATTTGATATAGACCTTGCTTCTCTTCAGCTTTACCAATCATCCTCCTCGAAGATTTGTCCTGAAAAATCAATGGGAAGAAGAGAATATCAGTGAACAATCCTTATCTTGAGTAATCTTACTTACTGACAGCAAGTTACATTTCAAATTTGGCACATAAAGAACTGATTCTAATTTTAATCCTACCACATACGCTGTACCCCTTCCTTGGACTAAAGTCTTAGTTCCATCGACCATAAATATAGTAATATTCTGATCGCAAGATTTAAAATTGAATAGGATTTCAAGATCACCTGTCATGTGATCTGATGCACCAATATCTATAATCCAACCCCATGTGGTCAGCCTTTTAGAGAACAAAGAATGACTGATCTTACCTTGTTTAGCTAAGGATACCACCTGATTGCTGTTGCTATCCATACTTTCGGTTGTTTTCTGCACCTTGGGTTGATTTAGCAACTGCTGGAGAGCTTCTAGTTGGTCTGGGGTTAAAGAGATTGGTGCTGGTGCTGAATTCCCTTTTCCAGACTCTACCATATAGGCAGACTGCACACCTTTTCTTTGGTTCCTTGGTTTCCAATTGGCTGGTTTCCCATGTAGCTTCCAACAGGTGTCTTGAGTATGATAGGGTTTGTTACAATGGTCACACCATTGCCTATCTCGCTGCAACTCTCCCTTGGCTGTAATAGATGGTCGGCCATAGGATATATTTAAGGCTGAACTCTGTACTATGCCTTCGTTTGTTGAACCACTCGGTAGCATCACTTTCTTTCTACTCTCCTCCCTTCTTACTTCTACAAATACTTCTCTCAGAGAAGGAAAAGGCTTAGTTCCAATCAGTCATCCTCTAACCTCATCCAAATCTGAATTTAGACCTTGCAAGAAGTCAAATATCCTTTCTTTCTCCACCATCTTGTTATACTTCCTTCCATCAGCCGAGCATTCCCATGTGATCTCATGAAAGAGATCAACCTCTTGCCATAATTCAGTCAAGGTACTGTAATACTCAGTTACAGTATTGTTACCTTGCTTTGTTGATCGAATGGTGGATCGAACTTGGAAGCTTTGGGCGGTATTTTCGAGATCTGAATAGATCTCTCGAACTGCATTCCAGATTTCGCTTGCTGTTTTGTAGAAGAGATAAGTTCTTCCTACCTTTGGCTCCATTGAGTTTACTAGCCATGCCATGACAATGGCATTCTCCGCTTCCCATATTGCATATGTGGTTGAATCTTGGCTCAGCTTTATGATTTCTCCGGTTAGATAGCCTACCTTCCCTTTTCCTTTAATCACAAGAATAACTGATTGGGACCACTCTCGGAAGTTGGTTCTATCCAGCTTGTGTAAAGTAATCTGGAGAGAAGGTCCATCAAAGGCTGAGGAAGAATGTGACGAGGTTGCAGAGACTAGACTGCTCTTTGTTGGAAGAGGATTCGAAGTCCCTGTACTGGCTGTTTGATCATCAACCATGGCGTAATCTTAGAGAGTTCTCTTAGAATTAGAACTCTAAATATCTAGTATCTACAGAAACTCGAAACCAAGCTCTGATACCATGAAGAAATCCAATAGAACAATAAAAACAATTGTATTCTTCTTCATTAACAGCTAGGATTAAATATACAAGACTCCTAGTTTGATACAAACTTATCTCCTATACTTCAGCTATTAGATAACTCCTAAATTCTAGTACAAGATAACAAGATAAATAATTCTAACTAAATTTACAAAATACAGCACATATATAAATCAGCTTGAGGATAATTCGGGAGAGTTATCCTACTCTTATTCTCGGAATCATCTCCTCAATCTTTTAGGATTGTTTTGTTTGCATCTTTATCTTTCAACAACTATCACTATATAGCCTTGTTGGTTGAGTTAGAGGCATTTGTAGGTCCTCCATTAACCTTACCAACCAAATAAGCTCGCATATACCTTGGGCTATTGCCCTGAATTTTGCTTCTGCACTGCTTTTTGCTACCACTGATTGTTTTTTTACTTCTCCATGTGACTAGATTTCCCCATAATTTAGTACAAAACCCAGATGTTGACCGACTATCCATAACTAATCCAGCCTAGTCTGTATCGGAGAACCCTTCAGCCCCTCTTTTGAAATAATAGTCCCTTAGGAGTTCCTTTTAAATATCTCAAAATGTGGTATATTGCTGCCATATATTGTTAAGTAAGAGCATGCATAAATTGGCTCACAATGCTAACTACATAAGCTATATCTGGTCGGGTTAGAGAGAGATAAATCAACTTCCCAGCTAGCTTTTGATACCTCTCTTTATCTAACAATAAATCATCTTCTTTTTTCACATATTTCCAATTTCTTTCTAGGGGAGTATATCTAGGTTTACAACCCAACATTCATGTTTCCTTTAAAAGATCAAGAGTATATTTTTGTTGGGAGATCACAATACCTAGTTTGCTCCTTGCCACTTCCATTCCAAGGAAGTACTTCATTGTCCCCAATTCTTTGACTTCAAATTCATCCTTCAACTTCTGTTTCAGGGCTACAATCTCAAGAGTATCATCACCTATAATAATTATATCATCTACATACACAATCAAAACACATTTCTTTCCATTAGCAGCATGTTTGATAAAGAGGGTATGATCAGCCTCACCTTGCTTATATCCAAACTTAGTGAGAGTAGAGCTTAATTTCTTGAACCATGCCCTTGGAGACTGTTTTAATCCATAGAGAGATCTATGTAGTTTGCCCACTTTTCCATTTCCCTCTTCTTTCTCAAATCCTGGTGGAACCCTCATATATATCTCTTCTTCTAACTCCCCATTTAGGAACGCATTTTTGATGTCAAATTGTAACAATTCTCAGTCCATATTTATAGCAATATATAGCATCACTCTTATGGAATTTAGTTTTGCAACCGGTGCAAATGTCTCCTCATAATCTACCCCATAGGTTTGAGTGAATCCTTGGGCAACCAACCTTGCCTTATATCTGTCCACACTCGCATCTGATTTGTATTTGACTGTGAATACCCATTTGCATCCTACAATCTTCTTGTTTTCCCGAATATCAACCACTTCCCATGTGTGATTATCTTTTAGTGCCCTCATTTCCTCCATTACCGCCTCCTTCCACTTGGGATCGATCAATGCTTCTTGAATATTTCGAGGTATAGTTGTTTCATCTAAAGCAGTGGTGAAAGCCCTGAATTAAGGAGAAAAGTTGGAATATGTCAAGTAATTTGATATTGGATGCTTCACACATGATCTTGCCCCTTTCCTAATAGCAATAGGAAGATTCAAACCACTATCAACTGCATTGTTTTCTTCTTCATTTGCTGGACTTTCCCTCGGTTCTAACAATTGGCCAAGTCGAGGAGCTGGATGTTACCTCTCCTTGAGTAAACTTTCATTTGCTTTTCTAGGCCCAAGTCCTCCCCTAAATTAATCTCCATAGGTTCTGCTGGGGTTTGGGGTTCTTGAGAGGATGATAAATTTGGATAATTGGGCTCAATAGGTGCTGGCTGAGAATGATCAGCTACAGCCTTTTGAATAGAATTATCATTAGGGATAGAATGAGGGATTGGTAATGGGATGGGCATAGGCACGGTAGGATCCCAATGATTGTCTTCCATTTGTGAAGGAGTATTTGAGTCATAGGACTCATTCTCCACAAAAATTACATCACAAGAGATAAAGAATTTTTGTGATGTAGGGCAAAAGCATTTATACCCTTTTTGGGTAGGAGAATACCCAATGAATATACATTTTGATGCCCTTGGTTCAAGTTTATTCTGATTTGGACTGGTTTGATAAACATATACCATACATCCAAATACTTTGGGAGGAAGAGTGTTTAGAATCCGAACATTGGGAAAGATGGATGTTAGGTTGTGCAAAGGGGTTTGATACTTAGGACTTTGGAAGGTAGCCTATTGATTAGATAAGAGGTTGTTAGGACTGCCTCCCCCCAATATCTGTTAGGAATAGAACTAGTGAACATAAAGGATCTAGCCACCTCAAGCAGGTGTCGATTTTTTCTCTCAGCTATCCCATTTTGTAGAGAAGAATAGGGATAAGTACTTTGATGGAAGATCCCATTGGTTGTAAGATATTGGGTGAATGGGTAAGAGAAGTATTCTCGGCCATTGTTAGTCCTAAAGATACAAATAGAGGACTAAAAGACATTTAAAATGAGTTTATGAAAATTATGAAAAATTGCACATGCCACAGATTTTTCTCTCATTAGGTATACCCAACACACTCTTTTGTGGTCGTCAATGAAGGTTGTAAACCATCTTGCACCATTTAGGTTAGGTACTCTAGTCGATCCCCATTTATCGCCATGAATCAAATGAAAAGGTTTAGAAGGAATATATGAGCTAGGTTGATGAGTACTATGGGTTTGCTTGGCAAGAATACAATGATCACACTTAAGTACCAACTTTTCTTTATTTATAAATAAGTTAGGGTACAAATGTTTCAAGTATGAAAAACTAAGATGACCAAGACATCTATGCCATAACAAAATTTCAAAATCCAAACTAATAGTAAGAGGTATGTGGTACTTGACTAAGGGATTTCTTGTTATCGGAAAGCCAATATAGTCCATCTTTCTCCTTAGCACTGCCAATCGTCTTCCCCGAGAATCGGTCCTGAAAAACACAATGGGAAGAAAAGAAGGTCACAATACAATCCAAGTCCTTTGTTAGTTTGCTTACTGATAACAAACTAGAACTTAGGTTTGGCACATGTAACATTGATTTGAGTAATAAACCAGCTACACAAACACTCCCCTTTCCTTTTACCAGTGATTGTTTTCCATCATCCATCAGCACATTTAGATCCTTGTCTCCCATCTGAAAATTATCAAGTGTTGTAGTAGATCCGGTCATATGATCGGATGCCCCAGTATCTACCACTCAATAATTTTTATTCATTCTCCTAGCAGTCAAGGAAAAAGGCTGATTACCTTTTTGTGCCATAGAAGCTGAATAACTTGGTGTTGCATCCTCTAATTCCTTTGCAATATGAGAGCTTTGCAACAATTTCTAGGAACTCAATTTGATCATTAGTTAAACCCATACCTGGTCCTTTCTCACTTGTGGGAATACTTGTTGCTGCATATGTAGATCTTTCTTTCTCCTTCTTAGGTTTAGGCTTCCAGTTTGGGAGTTTCCCATGCAACTTCCAACAGGTACTCTTTGTGTGATAGAGTTGGTTGCAATGTTCACACCATTGCTTCTCCCTTGGGTTGTCTTCCCTCCTTGCTGTGTTAAAAAAATGCCACTACTTCTCCTTAGGAATGTCTTCCCTTTTTGCAGCAGTGAGAGCGGATCCTGAATTAGGTTCAGTTGGTGTTGACAGCATGACTCTCTTCCGGCTTTCCTCTCTCCTTACCTCTACAAATACCTCTTGGAGAGATGGTAAGGGCTTGGTACCTAAAAGTCTTCCTTTCACCTCATCCAAATTTGGATTGAGTCCTTGGAGAAAGTCAAAAATCCTCTCCTTTTCCAGTATCTCCCTATACTTTTGGCTATCCTCTGCACACTTCCAGCTAGGATCATAAAATAGATCCATCTCTTGCCATAGCTCCATTAAGTTGTTGTAGTATTCTGGTACTCCAAAACTGCCTTGCTTGGTAGTCCGAATTGCAGCTCTAATTTCAAAGCATTGAGCTGTATTTTTTAGGTCGGAATAAATCTCCTGGACAACCTCCCAAACTTCTTTTGTTGTCTTGTAGAATAGATAGGGTCAGTCTATCTTAGGCTCCATTGAATTGATAATCTAAGCCATTAAGATTGAGTTCTCTACCTCCCATCTTTGATAATCTCCTGAATTTTCTGGTGGAGTTGGAATTGCACTAGTTAGATAGCCATATTTCCCTTTGCCTTTGATCACTAAGGTTACGGATTGAAACCATTCTCTAAAGTTTCTACCATTCAACCTATGCTCGATGATTTGCAAGGTATGGATATCTAATGACAGGATGTTATTAAACGCTACAGCAATCGGAATTGTCGGTTGTTGAAGAGCCGAACTGATGGAAGACTCCACCTCTATTGGAGCTACATTCCCATGGCCTTGAGGATCCATCTACCTTGGATCTTTAGGTTAGACAGAGCCTAGCTCTAATACCATGAACAGAATCGGTTCCTATGGAATGGAACCTGAAACTAACAATTGAATTAGTGGAAATCAAACTCTTGCCTTGAATTTCTAAGAAAGGAATAATATATACAGAGGTTTTATACTATCTTCTCCTAAATTCTAGCGGATAATGCTATCTCTTCCTAACACCTAGCAAATAGGATACAACATTATTTGAAGTTATTTACAAGATAATGTACAAAATCCTATCCCTACAATCTCTCCTGATTTTTAGGAAGTTTATCCCTTTAGTTCTTCTTCTCTATCTTGACGCAGCAGCCCATAATCGAGGCCCATATCTTCAATAGTCTCCTCTTTTGTTTCATACTCTTTCCCATGGAAAGACTCCTTAGAATCCTAGGACTCTCCAACACTCACAATTGAAAGAAGAAACATCTTTATTGAAAGATAGATCTGGGTACAAGTACTTCAAATAATTAAAATTGGGATAACCAAGATAATTATGCCAAAGGAAGGCATTTGAATTGGAAACACTAGACAAAGAGAATTTTTTGAGTGGACGCAGTCTTGAAGGAGAAGTAGAGAAATAGTAGAGGTCATTTCATTCCTAGCATTGTTAATCATTGTCCCTATAGACAAATTCTGAAATTCACAATGAGTAGGAAAAAAGTTTACCGCACAACCACATAGTTCTGATCATTAGTTACTGGTAGAAATGAGATTATATTATAAGCTTCGAACATGAAGGACAAATTCTAGCTTTAACTTGAATAAGTTCAGATTTCCAATTCCAACAACAATCAAAGAGCTCCCATTCGCCACAGTAATTTTTACCTCCATCAAACTATCTATATGAAGAGAAAAGGGTGGATAACCTAGTTATGGGGTCGAATGCCCCTGAATCAACAATCCATTCACTACAATTTACCTGTTTTGACAAAAAGGATGACTAAGTGTTACCTTTTTGTGCGACATTTGCAGTAGAGGTGGAAGGAGCAGGTGATTCTAATTTGGACTAAGTTAGCAAGTTCTTTAAGATCTCCATTTTCTCATCAGTGAAAGGGGTTGCAGCTAGCCTTTTTTAGTCTCTAATGGATCTGCTACATGTGCAGCAGCATTTTGCTTTCATTGACTTCTGAGTTTCCAATTTGTAGATTTTCCATGAAGGTGCCAACAAATCTCTTTAGTGTGTGTGATAGGGCTTGTGACAGTGTTCATACCAAGATTCGTTCTCTTTAGGGCACTGGGGTCGAGAATGGCTAGTCACATCTCCTCATTGGATTTGTGTCCAACATCACCTTCCTCTGGCTTTCTTCCCTCCTTACCATGGTAAACACTTTCTTGATTGAAGGCAATGGTTTTATCCCAAGAATATGCCCTCTAACTTCATTCAGTTCTTTGTTAAGCCTTTGAAGGAAATCAAACATTCTTTCCTTTCTCTAACATTTCGTTATACATAATACCATCATCGGAACACTTCCATTTAATTGTGTAGAATAAATCTGTTTCTTGCCATAACTCAATTAAAATGTTGAAATATTCGGTGATTAACCTAATTCCTTCTCGAGTGTTACAGAGGGTAGAACAAATTTCGAAGTATTGGGCAAAATTTTGGATATCAGAGTACATTTCTTAAACCATTGTCCAAATCTCATGAGTTGCGTTGTAGAACAGCTACGTCCTCCGATTTTCGGTTCCATGGATTTGATCAGCCACGCCATGATAATGGAATTTTCAACCTTCCACGTCTTATACGTTGGATCAGTCGCAGGTGGAGCAATAGTTTCACCCATTACGTAACCTATCTTCTCCTACTTGTGGATTACTAGAAGAACCAATTGAAACCACTCACGGAAGTTCAACCCATTGAATTTGTGTTGGGTGATTTGAATGGAGGGATTAAAGTCAGAGGTTTGGAGGCTTGGAACCGATTGAATAAATGTAGCTAGGATGGTCAAATTAGGGTTGGGGATGCGATTGAAGGAGGTATCCGCGAACTCCAGATTGGTCGGCGATGGAGGGATGTTCGCCATAAGGCTAAATCGGGTTTTCATTCAGCGATGGATGGTGACGATGGACAGCTAGCCTAGTTGGTTTGGTTGTTGGGGCGTTGCTGGCAGCGACAATGACTAGCAACATCTAGGGTTGGTTGTGATGGCTACTAGGGTTGGTTGCAGCTACAAGATCTAGGGTTGGTGGCGATGGTTGGCGAGGGTGCAACTTGGTCTGGTCGCAATGGCTGGCCTGGTATTGAAACCTACACAACGATGGAGGATCAAAACGTGGACGGCTAGGGTTTATTGTTGTGCTCTGATACCATGAAATCAATATGTATATTGAAAATAATACTTTTTGATGATACAACCATTAGTTTTGAGGACAATATATAGGCAAAAGAAAGCACAAATTAAGGAGGCTATTGATTACAAAGGTAATGATTGAAAAGAGGAATCAAACTATGCAAGGAAATACTACAAAAGGAAAGAAAATTATCCACAAAATTATGTTTAAATATCCAGAACTGGGGAAAGATATTATGGATTGTTATAAATGGAATGGAAGAAGTTTGCAATTGAAGATATAGAAGAAGATTAAAGAAAATTTCAGTGTTCTAAAACGCGTTAGGCGCTAGTCGGGCGTCAGACTAGGGCCTAGCATCTAGACCGCCTAAGCGAGGCCCAAGAAAACTGTTTTTTTTTTTTTTTAAACGTTTTGATGTAATTTGATGCAATATTCACAATCAGCAACTAAGAAAAACCAGTACTCCGCAGGATGCTTCGACACCTCACTATAAACTAGCTGCAAACCCTAGAATCCTATCAAAACACAAATTTCTAGGGCGAGAGCTGAAAATCGAAGTTTCTTGAGAAGAGCTTCAAAAATGATGAAAGAAGCTACAAACCCAAAAAGAGCTGAAAATCGAAGCTTCTTGATGAAAGAAGCTAAACAAATGATGAAAGAGCTGAAAATTGAAGCTTCTCAAGTAGTCATCATCAAACTAGTGATACGTATCGAAGGAAGAAGAGCGAGAACTGGCAAGGAGATAGGCCTCGGATCCGTAATCTGAAAATCAAAGAGATGATTGGTGATGGCGATGACAATGAGAGAGAGAAAGTTATGAGTCCATGAGAGATGAACCCAAACCATGGCCACTTACAAGAGGATATTAAAGGGAAAGGGAAAATATCGAACAAGGGAAATCCAAACGCACATCTGGGTGACCCAGGCGGCTAGGCGCCACCTGGGCCCAATTAATCGGTCCCGACGCCTAGGGGTGTCGATTTGCATGTATTCACGGCGGCCAGGGGCCGCCTAACGCCTCGTCGGTGCCCAGACGGCCGCCTAGTCTGCTTTTTTGAACACTAGAGAATTTGGTGGGAAATTTTTAGGTATGACATGAAATGTAATGGAAAGATATGGTCATGAATAGATATCACTGAAGAACTATAATCCATGTAGTTGATGCCACTTGGTGGGATTAAGGATTGTGATGATGCTGAAGATCCACGGGTACGTTTGATGTTTCTTTATTTTCTACTTGTACAAGAAACATATATATTTTTGTTTGCTTTATATCTGCTTCTTGATGTTATTATTAGAAGTACAACTTTCTACTTAAAGAAAGTGAGCCCCATGCTTGTAATTTTATATTTATGACTCTAGGAGTTTGTTAGGTATTTTAGGCATGTGTGCGCACGTGTGTGTGTGGTGGTGGGGGGGTGACATGCAAAAAGATCAGTTTTAGAAAGCCCCATGGGATTCTATGGTTGGGTCTCTCTTTGAATTGGATTAACTAAAGACCTAGACACACGGTACATCACTGCTGTTAGGTTTCTAGCTCCTTTGTGTTGGCCTAAGCTATGATTACGATATGGCTCATTTATGTTGGTCCCTCTTGAATGTGTTGCATGTTGAAATTGTGAATTTTCATGTCTGAAGTTCTTTTCTTATTAATGGTGTGAAATCTGAGATTCTGTATACAGGCATTGGAAGTGGTTAATGTGGAACAACAAACCCAGATGGTAGCTGAGCTTGATGGTTTTGTCATGAAATGTGTTCGTGATCAGAATGGTAATCATGTCATCCAAAAGTGCATAGAATCTGTTCCTCAAGGTCAGATACAATTTATAATTTCTGCTTTCTTTGGCCAAGTTGTGGCACTTTCAACACATCCTTATGGTTGTCGTGTCATTCAGGTTTGGAACTGTCGACTTTGCACTTACTTTTGGTTTGTTCTTTATGTCCTGTATCATGTGTAATGTCATTTTATATCAACAGAGGGTCCTGGAGCACTGTGATGATCCACTGACACAACAAACTATCATGGATGAAATTATGCATTGTGTGTGCACCCTTGCCCAAGATCAATATGGAAATTATGTTATTCAGGTATTTGAAATTCCTTACCCTTCTTATTTCTGCATAATACCATCCTTAGGCCTGTTCTTTGTACATTATGCGATGTCGTAAGAAATATGTCCTCTACCTATCCAAGAAATTTACCGTCTGTGACATACATGCATACATAATATAAAAGTTAAAGGGCTAATATTTCTTGAGTGAAATATCTATGAAGGGGATAGTCTAAGACTTCCAATTCAAGTAAATTTTGTTTGTTTTTAATGTTGGCCAGGAATTCTAGCTTAAAGTTCCATTTCCTTGGGAAAGATGTAGATCCAAGAGTCCAACTTGCCTATGACACTTTACAGAATTTAATTCAGACCCTCACTAAGCTAGATTTGACCTTTTCTACATGTCTCAGAATTTTTAGGAAAAATATAAAAACCTATCTGAATTTTGAAATTTCAGAAAAATTCAAAAATGCACCCAATTTTGATGAAAACAAACTCACAATTCTCCTAATAAGCCTAGCATAACATATCAAAAATTTGGTTAGTAGACAACCTCTAGGTTAGTTAAAAAATAATTTTATAAGGTTGTTCCAGACTGCACAAGTAAGCAGATTCATGAATTCATTTTGAGACCTAATATCTCTCTCATTTCTTGCGGTGGAGTCGACAGACATAGGCTGAGGTCGCGAAGAAGAAACCGTAACCAAGTGAGGTCACCAAAGCAGGTCCATGACCATGAGGTATCAGCTTAATGGTAATAGAGTCTATTAGCATGTGGTTTAGACCTCATGGTCATAGGCTATCTATTCACACAGATATTACCGATTGAATGCAGTATGTACAGTGAAAACATAGAACAGATTTTGGAGTCCACCTACTTCAACACTGAGATTGCAGAACAACCCACTAAACCAATTTCATATTGATGCTAACTATATAATCATCTTGTTAGAACAAGGAGGGGAATTGTTTAATCCTATCTCAAAAGTAGAAGAAAATATTAAGAACTTCCTGCTGCAATTTTTCTATACTTTGGCATTCTTCCTTCAGTTCTCTCTCTCTCTCTCTGTGTTATCTTTTAGCACACTCTCTTAGTCTAATTTACTTTTATCCCATTCCTTCACCTTCTCCCCCTTCTATAGTTGCCTTTGCCAAGCAAGAGAAACAGTAAGTGTGTGTCCTGGAACTTGGTCATAACACAAGCATGTGCTGGAATTTTAAGCCTTTGGTGTGTGCCAAATCTAAGGTTAACAAGCTTGCTTTATGCCAAGTGCAATTTTTCCACTTAGCTATGTGCCATGTCCTTTTCATGCCACCTCAAGCATTTAATCCTCCTCTTAACCAACCACTGGATTGAAGATTAGTTAAATTAATGAAGATTAGTTTAGACACAGATTATCACTTAATTAACTTAGTCTACACAAATTGTCAGAACAAAGTTTCCTTTTCAAATGATACAATGGCTGCAAGCCATAGATCTGAGTGCTAGTAGTGTTCTATTTCTATATATTATATTATGTTCTTAAAGCCATTTTATCCACGTCATGCCTAAGAGTTGCTCATCCAATTTTTGCTACAAACTTTTCCATTCCATCCAACTCTTCTCACATGAGCATCTATTGGTCTTTCTTCCACAGGCGCAAACCATCTTAAAACACATCTAATGTATTGTATCTTATTATTGATAATCTCATTTTAGTTCTATCCTTTCTTGCATTGCTGCACATTTACCTTATATTTTCATATTAGTTACCCCCATATTTTGCACATGTTAATACTTGACTACCTAACATTCCATGTCATATAATAAAGTTCATCTTATAGCCATCGAATAAAACTTCTCATTTAGCTTTAGAGAGATTTTTCAATCTCTAAATATAGTATGGGAAGTCCCAGCAAAGCAAAAAGTAAAATACGATATGGAAATGACATTTTCTTTTTGTATTTTTTCTTTGTAATGTTCATGAACATAATAACCAATAAACATTTAGTGATAAAGTACCAGTTAAATATGAAGATACCATTGATTTCATCATAATGATATATTGGAATATCGAGAAAAAGAGATAAGAGTTGGAAAATCAAAATTCTGAATTTGGATGAGACTAAGAGATAAGGTTGGTTGGAGATAAGGAAAGATTACAAAAGATTAAATTGCTAAAGAGATAAGGTTCCTAAAGGAGGCAGTTAATTACAAGTGATAATTTCAGTTTTAATGATAAACTTTATCCTTTAAAGATATTCAGTTTTTTCCCTGTTTTTAGGAGATATTGTAGAAGAATTCTTGTATATATCCCATGTGTAAGTTCATTAAAGTATTGAAGCAGATTTCCTTTTTATCGAGTAAACCTTTTTTTCTCTCTAATCGAGTATTCATCTTAAGTTGCTTGACTATTTCTTCAATTTACTCGAGTAAGTTGCTTCAATCAGCTGTTTTTCTGTTTTGTTTATGGTATTAGAGCCAACAATCCAACTGGCCAATTCCTTCCCCTGCAGTTATCTCATCTAAACTTACCGGTTCTGTGCTTATAGCAGATAATACCTCCTCCTCTGATGATCCTTCTACCATCTCTTTGATCCCTGATGCTCCATCTCGGTCTATGCCTTATCCCTTCAAACCTTGATTTTCATTCCCTTCAAATTACCCAACACAGATTGAATGGGACAAATTTTCGAAAATGGTTTCAATCAGTCTTGTTGGTAATGAAGGGTTAATGTAAAGTAGGTTATCTTGATGGATCTCTTCCCATGCCTCCTAAAATAGCACCTAACTACTCAACCTGGGATGCTGAGAATTCTATTGTAATGGCTTGGCTCATAAATTCCATAGGGCCAAAAATAGGAAGGACTTACCTGTTCTACAAAACTACAAAGGATATTTGGACAGCAGTGCAAGAACTCTATTCAAACCTCGAAAACACCTCGCAATGCTTTGAGATTCAATCAACCATCAGGACTACTTGACAAGGTAATATGTTAGTGACTAAATACTACAATGTTTTATCAGCATTATGGCAGGAAATGTATGTTCTATGACATAAACTAGCACTATTCTGAAAATAGTGCCAAATACATCAAGATGCTTGAGAAGGAAAGAGTGTTTGATTTTTTGCATGGACTCAACAAGGACTTGGATGAAGTTCATGGCCAACTCCTAGGTTCTAAGCCTTTTTCCTCCATTATTGAGGCCTTTGCTGAAAATAGAAAAAAAGAAAGCCGCAAGAAGGTGATGCTTAACAACTCATCTCCTCCAGATATAGGTATTCAAAACTCTCTGCTTTGGCAGTTCATTAGAATAGTCCATCCTATTAGAAAAATCAGAAGAATAAAGACAAGAACCTATGGTGTGATTACTGCAGCAAACCTAATCATGCTAAGGAGACTTGTTAGAAACTGCATGGAAAACCTACAAATTGTAAATCAAAGAATCAAAGGGACCAACCTAAACTGGCCTATGTTACTGAATCAATACCAACAGATGAGAAACCTGGCAATACTCCTCCATTTACAACAAAACAGATGGAGATTTTGAAAAATCTATTATCTCAATTTAAGGTATCTAAAGAACCTGAACATGCTGTCTCTAATGCTACAATTGCTCAACAAGGTAATTTTCACTTCTCCTTGTTATCTCATCAAAATTCTAAAAATGTGGATTATAGATTCACGAGCGTCAAATCACATGACCAGTTGTTCCTTCCTATTTTCTACATACGAGAAATGTAATGATAATGCCTAAGTTGTAGTAGCGGATAACAGCTTAACTAGTATAGCTGGAAAAGGAGATATTAAATTGCCAGGATTAACACTTTTGTCTGTTTTACATGTCTCGAATATCAACTACAATCTTATATTAGTTCGTAAATTGACTATAGATATGCAACGTTTAGTAAAATTTTCTTCTTCTTCCTGTGTTTTTCAAGACCTAATTTCAAGAAAGATTATTGGCAATGCTAAAGGAAAAAATGGTCTCTATTTTCTGTCCAGTCCCACTCCTTACATATCTTTTAATTTAGTTTCTTTGTCTCACTATGATATTATGTTATGGCACAAGCGATTAGGTCATCCTAGTTTTGTTTACCTAAAACGCTTGCACCTTAGAATATTTGGTAATAAAGACATTGTTTCTTTTAATTGTGAATAGTGTGTCCTAGTCAAACAAACTCGTAATTCTCATCCTCCTCACACTTATAAACCTTCCATACAATTCCACCTTATTCACTATGATATTTGGGGACTAGCCCGAGTTCCAACCTTAACTAGTACTCACTGGTTTATTACTTTTATTGATGATCACTCAAGAGTGCGTTGGGTTTATCTAATGAAAGACAAGTCTGAAGCCAATGTAGTTTTTATTTGGTTTCATAAACTTGTAAATAAATCTGTTTCAGTCTTCTATTCATATACTCAGATCTGATAATAAAAGGGAATACTTTAGCCCAAATTTCACAAAACTTTTGATCATGGTATTTTTAATCAAAGCTTTTGCCCTTACACCCCACAAAAAAATGGGGTAGTTGAAAGAAAAAACAGACACCTCCTTGAAGTTGCTAGATCCATTATGTTCTCTAGCAATGTTCCTAACACTTTCTTGGGGGGGGGGGGGGGGAAGTTGTGTTAACTGATGCATACCTAATTACTAAGGCTTCCTTCTAAAACCCTTAATTTCAAAACTCCTTTGAGTTGTTTGCTGAACATTGTTCCTAGCATTTGCATTCTTACCTCTCTTACCCTAAGGATCTTTGGTTGCACTACTTTTGTTCATATTCCATCTATACATCGAGATAAACTAGATAAAAAAGTCTGAAATATGTTTTTGTTGGCAATTTCCCAACACAGCAAGGGTACAAGTGTTATTCTCCTATAGCCAAACAATTCTATGTGTCCTATGATGTTTTCTTCCTTGAACATCAACCCTACTACTCCCTTACTTCTCTTTAGGGGGAGATACCTATAGAAGAGAGGCATTGGGACTCATCTATATGACTTTCTATTGTTTTGCCTCCCATTGTTTCTACAAATCCTTCTCCATCTAATGAGCCTGTAGAAAATAGGAGAACAGTGAAAAATCTCTATATTCTCATATCAATATTCATGGGATTACATTCCCTATTAATAGGGAAGAGGACTACAACTTTAGGAAATTACGGCTTTTAGGAAACTACAAACAAATGGAAACATAATCTATACACCATACAAGGAAACAAAATATACACATAACTATTTTAGAAACTCTCTAAAGGATACTAATTACTTTCCAAACAAATTGGAGACTGATTTAGGAAACTTGGTAGGTGTATCCGTGACTTATTCAACACTCCCCTTCAAGCTGGTGAATGAATATCTATCATTCACAGCTTGCTTACAAGTTCTTCAAACCACTTGAGAGGTAAACCTTTGGTGAGCAAATCAGCTAGCTAATTTTCTGAGGGGACAAAAGACAAACCTCTCCAGCGTCTAGCTTTGCTTTGATGAAATGGCAATCAATCTCAACATGCTTAGTGCGGTCATGTTGCACCAAATTGTGTGCAATGTTGATTGTTGATTGATAGTCACACTCACACACTAACTCCATAGGACAATGATCAAGTATTTTCAAATCACTAAGCACAATTTTTAGCCAAAGTAATTCACACAATGCAAGAGCCATTGCCCTAAACTCTGCTTCAGCACTAGACCTGGCCAAAACCCCTTGTTTTTTGCTTCTCCATGACACTAAATTTCCCCCCAAAAATACACAGTAGCCGGTAGTGGACCTCCTATCAACAAGTGAACCACCATAATCAGCATGAGTGTATCCCCTGACTTGCAACTTCTGTCTTGACTTAAACAATAGACCTTTTTCATGTGTTGACTTCAAATAGCACAAAATCCTTCGTACAGCTTGCATATGCTCTTTAGTGGAACTATGCATGAACTGACTCACAGCAAAAGCTATGTCAAGCCTGGTGTGGGATAGATAAATTAACCTTCCTACTAGCCTATGGCATCTCCCCCTATCAACCAATGGATTGTCACTTGGTCCTAATTTCAGGTTAGGATCCAAGGGAGTATTTGTTGCCCTGCCACCTAGCAATTCGATTTCTTCCAATAAGTCCATGGTATATTTCCTTTGGGAAAGAAATATACCCTTCTTTGAGTATGCAACCTCTATTCCTAAGAAATACTTGAACCTACCAAGGTCTTTGATGTCAAATTCTCGGGCCAAATTTCCCTTTAACAATTTATGCTCATCCTCATCATTGCCAACAACAATTATGTATGTCATCGACATAAACAAGTAGGGTTGTTAAGAGTACCTTTCTTTGAATGTTTTATGAATAAGGTGTGATCCCCTCTACTTTGCCAATACCCTATTGCCTTCATAGCTCTTGAGAATCGATCAAACCAAACTCTTAGGGATTGCTTTAATCCATACAGAGCTTTCTTTAATTTGCAAACATAACCTACAATTTCATTAGGAAAACTAGGTGGGGGATCTATAAATACCTCTTCCTCAAAGTCACCATGTAGGAAGGCATTTTTCACATCTAGCTGCATCAACTCCCAGCCATAACAGCTAGCCAAAGATAGGAGAACCCTCACTATAGTCATTTTTGCCACAGGGGCTAATATCTCCAAGTAATCTATGCCATACGTTTGAGTATAGCCCTCAGCCACTAATCAAGCTTTGTATCTTTCCAATGTACCATCAACATTGTATTTCACATTAAACACCCATCTGCACCCTATCGATTGAACCCCCTTTAGTCTAGGCACCATCTCTCAAGTATTATTCTTTTCTAAGGCCTTCATTTCTTCCTGCATAGCTTGTACCCAATGTTGATTCTGTAATGCCTCTTCTACAGTCTTAGAAATAGAATAAATAGGAGAATCAGAAGAGTTAGGATCCAAAGGAGAATCAGGTTGATAGGGCTAAGATGCTTCTAGAATAGGAAGATCATGATCAAGTAAAACACTCTCCCCCTAAGGACTAGAAGTGGGAACCTTGAAAAGAGATTGATTTTCAACAAAAGTTACATCTTTAGATACAAGGACCTTTCGAGAGGAGGATGATAGCACTTGTACCCCTTTTGAGTAGGAGAATAGCCAAGAAATACACACCTAAGGGCTTGGGGATCAAATTCCTATGATGTTTAGATACATGGACAAAAGCCACACAACCAAATATCTTAAAAGGGAGAGAAGTATGCAAACCAATTTTTGGGAAGTAAGTAGAGAGACACTGAAATGGGGAGAGTTGATTTAGAACTCTTGAGGGAACCCTATTGATTAAATAGGTTGTTGTCAACATTGCTTCATCCCAAAAAGTTTTAGGAATTGAATGATGGTGCAAGAGAGCCCTAGCAACATTTAGGAGATGCCTCATCTTTCTCTCATCAACTCCATTCTGTTAGGGAGTTTCCACACAAGAGGATTCATGAACAGCCCCTTTTGTTGGAAAAAATGATTAAGATGATGGTTGAAATAGTTCCTTGCATTATCAGTCCTAAACCTTTTAATAGAAGCCCCAAATTGAGTGAGAATCATTCTATGAAACAAGGGTAGAATGTTGTTGATGGCTGCTTTGTCTTTGAGTAAGTAAACCCATGTCATCCTACTACAGTCATCTATAAAGGATACAAAACATTTGGCCCCAAAACAATTAGGGACTCTAGAAAGCCCCCATACATTAGAATGCACTAAAGAAAAAGGAGAAAAGGAAAGTTTATTACTGATATCATAAGGCACCCAACGGTGTTTGGACACTTCACACACATCACAATGAAACATCCTAATATCTACCCCTTTAAACAAGCTTGGAAACATAGATTTTGTTGATTTTATTCAATACCATTTTCAAAATATGAAACGAGGGATGGCCTAATTTGGCATGCCATTGATTACACAACACGCTGTTAAAAGCTACATTCACAGCCATAGACAGTTCAAGAGAAAATGAATCTGACCTATTACATTTATTTGTTGAAAGGAAAGTACTACTAGAACAAAAGGAATGAGGAGTTGGTTCAAGAGGCTGGGCAGAAGTGCTGTTAGCATGACCAAATGCTGAATGCAGCTGATAAAACCCATCCTTAAGAAATCCTCTGAGAAGAACCAGCTCGAAGTTCTTGTCCTTGATCAAACAAGAAGAGGAGTTAAATTCAGCCACAAGATCATGATCTCTAGTGAGTTGAGAAACACTAATTAAATTCTTAGTCATGTTAGGCACATGTAAAACATTGGATAGAGAAATGGTAGAAGCTGGTTGTGTATGGGTATTCAAATGTCCAAGACCAACATGAGAGATAGGAAGTTTCTTACCATTGCCAACGAAGACTTTGTCATTGTCGTTGTATGGAGCATGTAAAGAAAGGTTGTTGAGGTTTGATGTAATATGGTTAGTTGCTCCGGAGTCAACAAATCATGAAGAATCTGGCAAAACAGAAGACTGAGGGTTGTCAAAACTCTGTGGCTGAGAATAATGGCCAATTGTTCCATATGTGGAACCTACATCACTAATGTAGGGCTCGTTAAAGTCACAATGAGAGGCTATATAGGCTCTTGGATCAAAAGAAGAACACGAGTTGCCTCTCCCATAGATCAAACCATGATTTTGACTTGATTGAAAAGAAGTTCCTCTCTGAAAATTACGATCAAATCTATGATAACATCGATCCACAACATGTCCTGGCTTTCCACAAAGTTGACAATACACACGTCTATTAGATTGACGACCTCTACCTCTTCCTCCACAATTATAACCACCTCTATTTTGTATGTAACCTCTTCCATGATTCATTGAACCACCAGTACCTCTCGCCTTGCTATCACTAAAATTTACATTCATCGTCGACGTTAAAAACGACTCGGCATTAACAAACGTATGAGTAGAATTTTTGACATTGAATCGTTGTTCATGCATTAACAAAAGATACTACACTTTGTCTAAATCAATGTCGTCCATTTGATAGGTTATGAGACTGACAACAGTCTCATACTCTTGATCCAATCCATTAAGAATTGCTAGAAGAACATCCTTATCATTCAATGGTTCGCCTATAGCAGCAAAAGAGTGTCCTATCGTTTTAATCTTGAGTATATAGTCGTTAATTGACATAGAATCTTTCTTGACCGATCGAAGTTGTTGCTTGAGTTGAAAAGATTTAGCAATTGTTTGTCTCGAATATAAATTCTCTAGACACGACCATACCTTAGAGGATGACTCGCAATGAATCACTTCTAAGACTTCTTTGTCAATGGTTGAAAATAGCCAGCCAAGCAGCAACTGGTTAGATCATATCCAAATCAGATACTCTCGGTTCACCGTTGTACTATCTTCTGCATCAGCATCTAAATTCGCTATAAATTTTGGAGGAGGTGGCATCTTGTTGATAAACAACTGAAGATTGAAAGCACAAATAGTGGTAGAGATCTATGCCTTCTAGAAAAGAAAATTGTTCGGATCAAGGCAAATCAGAATGTAGTTAAACGCCTTGGTCATCTCAGCAAAATTCCACTGAGATGTAAATGAGAGTGACGACGAGACATGTGGAGGAAGAGAGGAAACAGAATTCGAACTAGGATTTGACGCCATGGATGTTAATCCGTTGGCTCTAATACCATGTCACAATACGATATAATGGAGGAACGAATCAGAGAGGGATAGGAAGAGAGAATTGATATTGTATTAACACAACAATTGATACAGAAAAGGAAGACTATGCTGATATATATATACAACCAGCCAACCTCTATTACAAGCCTGATCGTGTAAAGCAACCTCTTAATTTACAACAGCCAGCTAATAGAAAACTAAATCATAGAGAAAGCTAACAAACTTTAGTTACTCATGTCACATGATCTCCAACAGATTTTAACAAAACGAAATAAGGATGGCCTAACCTAAAATGCCAAAGCCAGATATTGGATTGAGTGGAAGTATGCAAAGAAGATGAGTGACCTAAGCTAAGTTGATTTCTTGCAAGTGGCTCATTGCTCCCTTGTAGATAGTTCAACCCATTAAGTGCCTTGGTAGCACCAATCATCTTCCTTGTGGGTAGGTCTTGAAACACACAATCATGAGGTGAGAAAATTACACAACAATTAAGGCTTTAGGCAAGTTTGTGAACTGAAAGTAGATTGGTGGAGAGGCTAGGCACATAAAGTACTTGTTGGGCAGGTAGAGATGGGTTCAAACATACATTTCCTTACCCAACTATAGGGATAGCTTGGACATTAGCAACAATAATTTTTCTGGAGCTAGATATTGGTTCAAAGGTCTCAAAGAATTTTAGGTTAGGCGTCATGTGATTGGTGGGGATGTTATCCACTGCCGGTCCCAAGCCCGGATAAAGGAGGAGGGTTGTGTTAAGTAGCCGACAGCCAACGTAAAACTTAGTCGGATCCAAAACATGAACTCTAGACAAATTATGAAAAAACGTTTGGGCGTGGGCGTAACCCTTCATAGCGACGCGCTACACTGCCCCCGTGTAGTGACAAGTGAGCTAGGGCCGCTGCATCGGCGCCCGGATGTAGTGATAAATGAGCAAGGGTTCCCGCATTTGCTTGGACGGATGTGGGTAAAGAAGTTAGTCCAAAATCAAAATCAAAATCAACATCAAAACCAAAATCAAAATCAAAACCAAAATCAAAATCAGAACCAAAATCAAAATCAAAAACAAAATCAAATTCAAAGTCAAGGCCAAAAACAAAATCAAAGCCAAAGTCAAGGACAAAAACAAAATCATAGATTAAGGATTGGGTCATGGAACATAGGAACATTAACAGGCAAAGCTATGGAAGTGGTGGATGTGATGATTAGGAGAAAAATTAATATTATGTGCCTTCAAGAGACGAGATGGGTAGGGAAAAAAGCAAAAACTTTATCAGAAGCTGGATATAAACTATGGTACACAGGAACTGATCGAGCGAAAAATGGAGTGGGGATTATTATGGATAAAAGCTTAATAGATGAGGTAGTGGATGTAAAAAGAATAGGGGATAGGATTATTATGGTGAAGATTAGTCTAGGAAGAATAACTATGAATATCTTTAGTACATATGCACCACAAGCGGGGTTAGGTGATGAGATAAAAGCAAAATTCTGGGAGGACCTAGAGGGACTCATACAAATGATACCAAGAGGAGAGAAAGTGATTATAGGATGTGACTTAAATGGGCACGTGGGTAGAGACGGAAACGGATATAGAGAGGTACATGGAGGGTATGGATTCGGGGAAATTAATAATGAGGGTAAATCTATCCTAGATTTTACTATGGCATATGAGCTCATTATAACCAATACGAGGTTCAAAAAACGGGATGAACACTTAATCACATATAAAAATATCAGCTCAAGCACCCAAATAGATTACTTTCTCATGAGACAAGAGGATCGGTTATGTTGTAGGGATTGTAAGGTAATACTGGGAGAGTGTTTGACTACTCAACATAGACTTCTAGTACTTGACGTCCAAGTAAGAAATTGGAAGAGAAAAAACCATATAAAAAAAAATCCAAGAATCAGGTGGTGGAATTTAAAAGGGGAGAAACAACTAATCTTCAAAGAAAAATTAAGGGGTAGAAGGGAATGGAATGGAGAAAGACAAACAAACCAAATGTGGAAAGAAATGGCTAATGCTCTGAGAAGCACGGCAAAGGTAGTCCTTGGAGAGACAAATGGTAGAGCCCCTAACCTTAAGGAGTCTTGGTGGTGGAATGAAGATGTACAATTGAAAATTAAAAATAAGAAAACTTGCTATAAGGCGGTATATCAATGCAACAATGAAGAAAATCAAAAAAATTATAAAGAAGCAAAAAAGGTAGCAAAAAAAGCTGTTAGTGAAGCAAGGTCAAAAGCATATGAGAATCTATATAAACGACTTGATACAAAAGATGGAGAAAGGGATATATATAAATTAGCTAAAGCAAGAGAAAGAAAAACACGGGATTTAAATCAAGTGAAATGCATAAAAGATGACAATCAAAATGTTTTAGTAAATGAGGAAGCGATTAAGGAGAGATGGAAGGAGTATTTCACAAAATTATTCAATGATGGTGGTGACACAAGAGTTAGGTTGGGACATCTTAGTAACTCCGAAGGGAATGTGAGCTATACATTCTATCGACGCATAAGTTCAAATGAAATAAGGCAAGCTTTAAAAAAGATGAAAAATCATAAGGCAGTGGGACCAGATAATATACCAACAGAAGCATGGAAATGCATGGGAGAAGAGGGCATCTCCTGGCTAACGCAACTATTTAACGCTATCCTTAAATCAAAAAAGATGCCAGATGAGTGGAGGAAGAGTACTTTGGTTCCTATATACAAGAACAAAGGAGATGTTCAAAACTGTGAAAATTATAGAGGAATTAAGTTAATGAGTCATACCATGAAACTCTGGGAGAGAGTAATAGAGCAGAAACTTAGAAAACAAACAAATGTGTCAGAAAATCAGTTTGGTTTCATGCCTGGCAGGTCAACAATGGAAGCTATATATTTACTGAGGCGTCTAATGGAAAGGTATCGGGATCATCAGAAGGACCTACATATGGTATTTATAGATCTAGAAAAGGCCTATGATAGGGTCCCTAGAGAAGTATTATGGAGGGTTTTAGAGAAGAAATGAGTCAAAATAGCCTATATACAAGCCCTTAAGGACATGTATCATGGTGTAGAGACAAGGGTCAGAACATGCGGAGGGGATACTGAACCATTTACAACTACAATAGGACTGCATCAAGGTTCTGCACTAAGTCCATACTTATTTGCCTTAGTAATGGATGAATTCACTAAAGATATTCAGACAGATGTGCCATGGTGTATGCTATTTGCAGACGACATAGTGTTGGTGGATGAAACAAAAGAAGGAGTGAACACTAAGCTTGAGTTGTGGAGAAACAATTTAGAATCTAAGGGATTTAAATTAAGTAGAAAGAAAACAGAATATATGGAATGCAAATTTAGTAAAAATGCAAGAGTGAATGATGTTATAATAAAATTAGAAGACCAAATCTTACAAAGAAAAGACCATTTTCGATATTTGGGATCAGTGATTCAAAAAGATGGAGAAATTCACGAGGATGTCGCACATAGAATTAAGGCAGGTTGGCTAAAATGGAGAAATGCATCGGGAGTGTTATGTGATGGTAAAATCCCATTAAAATTGAAAGGAAAATTTTATAGGAGAGCTATAAGACCAGTTTTGCTGTATGGCTCAGAATGTTGGGCAGTCAAATACCAGCATGAGCAAAAGACGAGTGTAGCGGAGATGAGGATGTTAAGATGGATGTGCGGACATACAAGAAAGGATAAAATTAGAAATGAAGTTATTCGTAATAAGGTAGGAGTAGTGCCAATCGAGGAGAAGATGAGAGAGGCTAGACTAAGATGGTTTGGTCATGTGAGAAGGAGACTAAGAGACGCTCCTGTGAGGAGAGTTGATGAAATGGAACAATTAATCACAAAAAGAGGTAGAGGTAGACCCAAGAAGACTTTGGGAGAGACATTAAAGTTCGATATGAAGTATATGGATCTAAATGAAGATATGACAAACGATAGAAATATATGGAAGTCTAGAATTCATGTAGCCGACCCCACATAGTGGGATAAAGGCTGGATATGTTGTTGTATGTTGTTGTTGTTGTCATGTGATTGGTGGCTCCAGAATCTAAGATCCAAAAATTATTCCTAGTTGTATATGAGGCATTAAAGGACTCTGAATTAAGGCACATACCTACTTAACCCATCTCCTTCGTCTCCTCGGTCAGCAAACTGATTAACCTTGGTAGCAGCACAAGGAAATGTTATAGGTGGGGCCCTCTTAGATCTGAAAATTTCTTAAGCAGAAAAAGAACCAAAGATTGATTCTCAGCAAGATCGCAGCAACACGCTGGAGCGATAACATCGCAATGCCGGAAACAAAAATCGCAATGATTGCGAGTTATAAATCTAGTGACCCTTCGTCTTCCTTACTGCAGGTAGTGGTTTTGTCAGAAAACAGCAAGTCGCAGTAATAGCAACCAGCAGATCTACGACCCTTCGTCTTCCTAGGTGACGATAAAGTGGTCAGGCACAGTGGAGGATGTAGCCAACAGATAAAGGAAACCCCTTCATCGGCGTCGTGACCCTTCGTATTCCTGCTTTGGGCAAGCACAAGGATGATAATGTTCCGACAATAAAGGTTGGTAATTGAAGGACACTCCGTAGAACTGCAATGGTGGCAAAACCATGGAAGGTAGCAGCGGTGATTAAGGCCGACAAGGAATGAGGAAGACCAAACGGATGCTAAAGATGATCGATGCACAATGGAGATGAGCAATGCACAAGGTCGGAGTTGTGCAAGTGATAAAGGCCTGCAATACAACGATAATTAAACCCGATCGGAAATAAGGCTAGAAGCCTTAGGAACGATGAGGGTAGAACAGTAGGCAATGATGGTGGCCATGAAGGCCAAAAACCGGCAATGAAGGCTGAAGAGATAGAGACAACCAAAAATCGATTGGAAAAATGGACAGCAATGAAGGCCAGAGGTAATAACACCCTACGATGATGGCTCTGATACCATGTAGAAAATATGAGAACAGTGAAAAATCTCTATATTCTCATATCAATATGCATGGGATTACATTCCCTATTAATAGGGAAGAGGACTACAACTTTAGGAAACTACAGTTTTTAGGAAACTACAAACAAATGGAAACATAATCTATACACTGTACAAGGAAACAAAATATACACAGAACTATTTTAGAAACTCTCTAAAGGATACGAATTACTTTACAAACAAATTGGAGACTAATTTAGGAAACTTGGTAGGTGTATCCGTCACTTATTCAAGAGGACCGAATGTTCCTATTTAATCTGCCACAAAATATATTCAAGAATTATGTGCAGAGGGAACAGAAAAATCTATTAATCTGCCTCAACCCTCTGATCCGCCCCTTAAAGTCTATTCAAGGAGACAAAAATTTCTTCTCAAATCCAATCATCTGAACTAAATGCAGATTCTAACCTAGAAGAAACTAGAATTAAGGATGATCTTGATGTGCCTATTGCTATAAGGAAGGGAGTGAGGTCTTGCACCAAACATCGTATCTCGAACTATCTTACTTATGCTAAGATATCTCCAAAGCATAGAGCATTCACTGCTTCAGTTGATGAGGAAAAAGTTCCTACAAATATACAGTAGGCTTTGGAAAGTCATAGCTGGATAAAGGTAGTGTTGCAATCGAGTCGAGCTTCACTAAGCTTAGCTTGGCTCGACAAATCTTAGCTCAAGCTCGAGCTCAAGTTGAGCCTGGAAGCTCGACTCAAGCTTCGGCTTGTCAATTCGGTTGATGAGCCAAGATCGGGCGCCACCATGCTCGAGCTCACTAAAGCCTGACGAGCCCAAGCTCGGGCTCAGGCTTGGGTTCAAGTTTGAAGGAACAAAAAGATTGAGGAGCACTTGCACAAATGACGAGCATTTGATTACACATAATAAGTTGAAGATTAATGGAAGAGAAGTGTTACCAATGTGCAGAGTGGACGGATTGATGAAGAAGAAGAAACCTCTCTCTCTCTCTAAGACGGTGCGGCAGCGAGAAGGGTGAGGCAGCGACGAGGTGGCAGACAAACAGAACAAGAAGAAGATGAGAGAGGGGGAAGACCAGGGAGAAAACGACGCACACACTAGAGCAAAAAGGGGGCTTCCTCAGCTGCCTATTTTTTCCTTTAACTATATATATTATTACATAATATATTATATACATACACATACATAAGAAAATCATAGCAGCCAGGGGGGGGGGAACACTTCTTCCCCTTTCAATTTCAATTCCTTCTTGCAGGGGCATGATTGCGCCTGAAGCCCACTGCCACACTCCATCAATCCATTTTGTCGCGCATTAATTGCGCCTTCTCCCATCTGCTAAAAGCCATCTCCTTTCTTCCAATTGATTTTGACTTTTCAAATTTATTTTTAATATTAATTAATTCTTATTTACAATATTAATATTATACAAATCAAGCTTCAAAGTTAGGCTCAAGTTCGGATTGTTTACGTTAACGAACGAGCTTTTATCAAGTTGAACACCGAGTTGAGCCCGAATAGCTTGACTCATTTGCAGCCCTAGAAAGAGGCAGTATTAGAGGAAATGAAGGCTTTGGTTGACAACCAAACATGGGACATTGTAGAGCTACTGAAAGACAAGAAAATAGTGGGCTATAAGTGGATATTTATAGTAAAATATAATGCTGATGGAAAAATTGACAGGTATAAGGCAAGGTTGGTTGCACAGAGCTTTACTCAAACATATGGAATAGATTATGAAGAGACTTTTGCCACTATAGCTAAATTGAATTCCATTAGAGCTTTATTGTTTATGGCTGCAAATCTGGATTGGGAACTTCACCAATTAGACATAACGAATGCCTTCTTGAATGGAAGTTTGGAAGAAGAAGTTTTCGTGCAAATACGTCCTGGTTTTGAATCATTTGAAAATCAAAGTAAGGTATGCAAACTAAAGAAGGCCCTTTATTGTCTAAAGCAATCACCCAAGGCATGGTTTACAAAATTTAGTGCAACTATGAAGAAGCTTGGCTGTCAACAGGAGCAGGCTATTCACACTTTGTTTATCAAGGAAATTGAAAATGGAAAATCTATTCTAATAGTGTATGCAGATGACATGATTCTTACAGGTGATGATGTTACAGGAATTCAACAAGTAAAAGAGTGTTTACAAGTTGAGTTTAAAGTGTAAGACCTTGGAACACTAAAATACTTCCTTGGCATGGAAGTAGCAAGTAAAAAAGGTATTTTTATCACTTAGAGGAAAATAAGTTGCAAACCTGTAAGTACTCCTTTGGAACAAAATTGGAAATCAAGGAGCATAGAGACTAATTATCCTGTGGAAAAGGCAAGATATCAAAGATTGGTAGGAAAATTGATCTATCTATCTCTAATAAGACCAGATATTGCATTTAGCATGAGTGTTGTAAGTCATTTTATGCATGCTTCTACACAAAGGCATCTAGATGCAGTAAATCATATTCTCAAATATCTCAAGGGTATACCAGGAAAGGGCCTATTGTTCAAAAAATGTGACAACTGTGAAATTGAATGCTATACTAATGCAGATTGGGCAGGAATTGTTGAAGAGAGTAAATCTACTTTAGAATACTGCACTAAATTATGGGGAAACCTAGTTACTCGGAGGAGTAAAAAGCAGTCAATGGTAGCCATAAGCAGTGCAGAAGTAGAGTATAGAACAATTACCCAAGGAATATGTGAATTAATTTGGTTGAAAAAACTTTTTACATGACTTAAAGATATCCTGGGATGCACCTATGAAGCTATACAATGACAGCAAATCAACTATTAGTATAGTTCACAATTCAATTCAACATGATAGGATGAAGCATGTAAGGATTGATCAACACTTCATCAAGATTGAAATTAAAAAAGGAACAATTATCCTTTCATATATTCCAACTCAAGATCAAGAAGTTGATATTCTAACTAAAGCTATGTCCAAGCCAAGTTTTGAAGTGTTAATTAGCAAGTTAGGAATGATTGATATATTTTCACCAGCTTGAGATGGAGTGTTAGAATATTGAGAAAAAGAGATAAGAGTTGGAAAATCAAAATTCTAAATTTGGATGAGACTAAGAGATAAGGTTGATTGCAGATAAGGAAATGTAGAAAATAGTGACAGTTAGGTAGCTATGCAAACTATAGGGATAGTTTTTCATTCATTATACATTTATTTATTTTCTAAGTGGCAATTTTTTCTATGTAACTGCCACCATATGAGTAATTATCATTTGTGTATAAATTTGTCCAATCCAAATAATAAAGTGAGGAGTTTTTCTATCTAAAATCAACATGGTAAGCATTTCTGATTAGAAAATTCCTCCATTATCCCAATGGCGTCCTTCACCAGAGCAGTCTCTTCTTCTTCCTCTCAAGTACCCATTGTTCTTAGTTCTAATGGACATTTGGTTATGATGTTCATAAGTGGCAGAGGAAAAGATGATTATCTTAATGGTGAAGCCCTTAAATTGAATTCAACAAATTCAAAGTACAAGACATGGAAGACAAAAAACAATATGGTAATGTCATGGCTTGTTAATTCCATGACTAATGAAGTCGGAGTAAATTTCATCCTCCACAAGATGGCACAAGAGAATGGCACAAAGAAGAAGTATTCCGACCCTAAAGACACATCAAATCAGAATAAATTTCATCCTCCGCGAGACGACACAAGAAATTCGAGATGCTGCAAAGGAGAAGTATTCTGATACTAAAGACACAGCAGAGGCGTTGTCAAGGAGACCTCTCAAACACCCAATATTTTTGTCGTCTAACTAAAATATTGGCAACAACTTGACATGTTCAAAGTGACATAAATAGACGGGCACTTCATAAAAATAAAAAATAAAAATGAAGGTGGATTTCCTATAGACCAAGGATCTATCAAAGACTACCTACCGAAGACTCAGTTTGAAGATGTAAAGATCCAAGTTAAGCTTTCTTAATATTTACCGCCCATCTTTAAGGGGCATGTAGAAAATCGTGTACAAGATATAGAGACAGTTAGGTAATTAAGCAAACTATATGGACAATTTTTCATTCATTATACATTTATTTATTTTCTAAGTGACAGTTTTTTTTTTTTTTTATTGTTAGGATACATTTGTACTAGATTAGGGATTGTAATATGAGGGAAATATCATGTTGTAATTCTATTCTATGTTTCTAGAAAGGGTTTTGTTGTCTTTTCTAGGTCTGACCGAGTTTGTTGTAACTGCCAATTTGGGTAATCGGTCAGGTAGGATCTCCCGCCCCTATGGCTTATAAATAGAGGCCAAGAGGTAGGCTTTAGAGTGTGCTTTCTATTGTGAGTTTACAAAAGTTGTCTTGGGGCGAGAATGTGCAGTGAGAAGGAGTGAATATCTTTCTTGTATACAACTCTATATAGCTTTCAGGTTTATGGGCTAGGTGAGAGTTGGGTTTTAGGGCACATGTAATCTTGTATTGGTATTCAAGATAATGGAGAAAGCAGGGGCAAAGCCAATCTGGATGTAGGTCTTTTATTGAGACCGAACCAGGATAATCTTGTGTGTTGTGTGCAGTTCTTGATTGGTTTCTTGATTGATTTCTGATTTCTATTCATTGCAAATTAGAGAGAGGTCGTTGGGTGAGTTTGAGTGATTGAGTGATCATATAAAAGGGTGAGATCTAGGTTAACATTTATCAATAAATAAATTTATGCATTGATCAAAATGGACTATACAAATACACTGGGGATACCCAGGAGAAACAAATGAAAGGACCAACGCTAATGACCCATAGCAAGGGATTCAAAATGAGATAAAATATAAGGATACAAAGAAAAAATGGTCCTGTATACTTGTGTTTTAACCCTACAAACAATGTTGTCCACAGATGGTCTTTGGCCTTCAAAGATGTGGCGATTGCAGGCTGTCCATAAGTAGTAGACTGTGCTGGCAAGAGCTATTCTCTTGGCCTTAGGTTGCCAAGAAGATCCTCGACCCTCTTTTTTTACCCATTTTAAAGCGCTGGCAATTGATGACATAGATCGGCAGATGCCAATCCAAGTGTTAATCTACCCCCAAATCCCCGAACTCACTGAACATTGGAAAAATAGATGCTGGTGGGATTCATCGCATGAACCACAAAGCCCGCAACCTCTCTCATTGTCCATAAAATGCAAGTTGCCCTTCGTGAGCAATCTGGAATTAGTACTGAGCCATAAGATAAACGCCTATTTAGGGGGCACTACTAAATTCCAGACATCCCCAGCCCAAATTTTACTAGATCCCTTTGGATGAAAGTGATTATAAACAGTTGACATTTTAATAGTGCCTCCTTGATTCCAGCTCTCAAATAACTAAATAGCTGCTACCATTGACCCCTCCGAGCGACACAAGAAATCTCTAATTGCAAATATTTTTTTCATTAAAGGAGAATCATCCTTTTTGCATGATCTCTCCCAAATCGTAGAATGCCCAAGGTAAACATGGTTTACCCATCTGACCCAGAGAGTGTCTTTTTTGCTATGGAAATTCCATAAAACCTTAGCCAATAGAGCCAAGTTCCAGCATCTTAGATCTTTAAAGCCCAAGCCGCCTCCTTTCCTTGGAAGGCAGACATCCTTCCAAGAAGCAAGGGAGTGAGGGGAATTCTAGAGAAACTGCCTACATAACCGAGTAATCTTGTCTATGACAGCAGCTGGAATAGGCAAGACAGTGATCCAAAAGCACTCCACCCCCTGGAGAATACTCTTGATCAACTCTTATCAACCTGCATAGGATAGAGAAACACACTTTCAAGCTTTAATATGACCAGCAATTATAATTATAAGAGGCGCGTAGTAATTAACTTTGAGCTTGGCAAACACAATCGGAATGCCAAGATACGGAAATGGCATTTGACCTTTTGAGAACTTGGATAAATTCTGGATGGCCTCTATGTCATGATCATCAATACTGGCATAATACATATTAGACTTGAAATCATTCACATAAAGCCCAGATTTTGCTTCAAAATTAGAGAGGCAGTCTAAGATGATTTTAACTGATGGAATGTCCCCTCTAGTCAGCAACATAAGATTATCTGCAAAAGCAATGTGAGTAATACAAAGGCTGCCATAGCGAGGATGAAAATTAAAATTAGAGTTGTCAATCACAATCTTTAGCGATCTGGAGAAGTATTCCAAACACAAAACAAATAGGAATGGGGACAAGGGATCCCCTTGCCTTAAACCTTTCCTCCCTTTAAAGAACCCACATAAGCTGCCATTGATTAAAAGAGAAAAGGAAGTAGTAGTGACGCAATCCATCACCCAATTGATATAGGTAATGGGGAAGTCAAGACCAGTAAGAACATCCTTAATAAACTACCAACTAACAGAATCAAAAGCCTTCCTGATATCCACCTTAGCGAACCAACAAGGAGAAACTCTCTTACGATTGTACTTCCTCAGTAATTCTTGAGCTAAATGAATATTGTCAACCATGCTTCTACCTTGAATGAATGCTGATTGAGCTTGATCTACCAAAGAGTCCAGGATGGGAACCAAACAAGCAGCAAAGATTTTGGAGATAACTTTATATGTAACATTGCAACACACAATCGGCCTATAATCCTACACCATAGACGCATGAGAGGATTTAGGAATTAAGGCAACAACAATATGATTCACCTATTTCAAAAGAGAGCAAGAGCTGAAAAATTCTTCAATCGCCTCACAAAAATGATCTCCCCCACTATGCCAGGCATTCTTGAAAAAGCAGGACTAGTATCCATCTGGGCTTGGGGACTTGTCCTCCCCTATGCTAAACAAGGCATCTTTAATTTCTTGTCTAGAAATAAACCTGGTAAGGTTTTGAGCTTGATCATTATAGACTTTCGGCCTAGCATCAAACATAGAATCATCAATCTTCTTGCAAATGCCTTCTGTTCCCAACAGCCCCTGATAATAATTGATAAATTCCACTTCAAGCTGCTGCATGGAGGATGTGGGTAACCCATCTACCTTGAAGACTGCTGGAATGAAGTTCCTTTTAGCATTCCTTTTGACCATTGCATGAAAAAATTTTATGCACTTGTCACTATTAAGGAGGTAGGAGCATTTAGCCTTCTAGGAGAAGAAATGTTTTTCTGCCTCAGCCAAATTCTGAGCTTTCTTCCTTAGCTCAATGACTTTGGATTGCAAGTCAATATTCCTCGGCTGATCATGTAACTCCTTATAGGCCAAATCAAGGGCATGAGCTGCTATTTTGGCCCTTTCAGAGATATTCAAGAAGTGTCTCCTATTTAACTCCTTAAGATGCTCCTTTAGACCGTGTAATTTTTTGCATAAAGCGAACTACTTAGAGACTCTAATTCTCATCTTCCAATTCGAATGCACAATCCCCTGGAACTCGGGATGGACCACCCACATATTATGGAACCGGAAGGGCTTTCTTTTGGAAAGCACTTCATCAAACAATGATACAAGTAAGGTAGAGTGGTCAAATAGACAACCAGGGGGCAAAAAATTGGCATGGGCATGAAGGCCAGCAAGCTGCCACGAATTATTCACCAAAGCTCTATCTATCTTACTCCAAACCATATTGTTCATCCACATGAAGAAGCAACCAATGGACTGAATATCTGACAGCCCCATAGAATGACAACATTCAAAGAAGTCCCTGATTTCATATGGGGAAATTTCAGATCCATTTATTCTCTCCCCATGTCTTAGCACACTGTTGAAGTCTCCCAACAATAGCCACGGATCTTGATAGTGCAAACCCATATCAATAATATTGTTCCAAAGGGGCCTTCTACTAACAATAGAATGGAACCCATAAATGAAAATGACGCGAACTGAAGATTGAGTCACCTTGCTGGTAGGTTTGCAATGAATGGCTTGGGGGTTGATATTAATCGGGTCAATAGAAACCTTATTCGGATTCCATAAAACTAGGATTCTACCCACAACATGCATATCAAAATTGTTCACCTCGGCCCAACCTTGAAATTTCCTGCTCAAAATCCATTGAAGCTTATCACGATTGATTTCTAAGTGACAGTTTTTTCTGTGTGTAACTAGTGCCATATAAGCAGTTACCATTTGTATATAAATTTATCCAATACAAATAATAAAGTGAGGAGTTTTTCCATCTGAAATCAACAGGAAAGAATACAAAAGATTAAATTGATAAAGAGATAAGGTTCCTAAGAAACAGGAGGTAGTTGATTGCAAGTGATAATTTCAACTTTAATGATAAAATTTATCCTTTAAAATATTCATTTTTTTTCCTTTTTTTTAGGAGATGTTGTAGAAGAATTCTTGTATATATATCCCATGAATTCAATAAAGTATTGAAGCAAATTTCCATTTAAACAAGTAAACCTTTTTTTCTCTCTAATCGAGTATTCATCCTAAGTTGCTCGACTATTTCTTCAATTTACTCAAGTAAATTGCTTCAATTAGCTGTTTTTTTGTTTTATTCATGATAATATAAAATTGTTTAAGATTGCTATTAATTCAAGCCTTGGTTAAACTTAGTCATTGAGTAAGGACTTTCACACCCATCCATGGGCGTGGGATATCATGATCATGCTAACCAAGGTTGGTAAACAAAATGGTGTACCTGATAATGGAGACAAGATGCCACATGAAAGGCTATAACGAAGTTGAAACAAGAAAAATATAGTTCTATGTGTGTGTGTGTGTTGCTCTTCATCCTTGTTGTATCATGGTGTTTTGAAGAGCACTAAACGCACTTAAGCACGGAAGGCCTATGAAGCTTAAGTGCAAAACGCAAAGCAAAGCGCACACTTAAGCAAAGTGAAGAGCAACAACATAACAACAACAACATATCCAGCCGTTATCCCATTATGTGGGGTTGGCTACATGAATTCTAGACTTCTATGTGAGTTACATCCCAACAGATAGTTTGTCTAGAATTCACTTAAGCAAAGTCAAGAGCATATAAAAAAAATAGAGTATAAACTTTTAAGACCATGTTTCATTTATATTTTATACTAGTATACAAGTTCATGCAACCATTGGAAAAACAAATAAGGGACATAAAAAGGGATATAACTTGGTCAGTTGTTGGTTTTGATGGAACTTAGAAGATAAGCTAGTCTGAACTCTCGATTGAAAGGATCTAAATATTCTCAGGGTTCTTTTTTAATTTTTTTTGTTTTGATGAGTCTTCTTTTGCTTTTTGTAAAAGTAAAAACCCATTCTATTTTGTTAACATGATTTATACAGAGGATTAGATAGAAGAATAAGGAAAAAAAATCATCCCTAATTTACAACAATGTCCAATTAATCAATCCCTAATTTACAGCAATCCCCAATCAATCAATTCTCAATTTGCAATCAATCAACAATCCCTAATTTATTGCAATTAGGAATAAATTAGCAACCCCTAATTTACATTTAATATCATGTTTCCTTTAATATTTTTTGCTTGGTAAATACAAATGAGTCTTCTTTTTAGAAAAAAAAAAAAACAAATGTATCTATGATTTTAATTAGATCTTTCTAAGATCTGATAATAGGTTTTTTTTGGGTTAAGTATTCCATACAAGCAGCCACACTATTGCCAAAATTTAAACAAATTCAACCAATATTGTTTGCAAAAAAGAAAAAACCAAGTGTATTTCTGAAGTGCCTTTTTTTTTTTTTTTTTTGTTACTCAAAGCTTAGGTAGAAGCACAACTTAAGTGCACTTTAATCGTGCTTAGCTAAAGTCATTGAGTTCCACACAGAAAAAGCCCCATGCATGTTGTGCTTCGTGCACTTAAAGCACGTTTTTTTAAACACTGGTTGTACATGTCTCTGAGAAACAAACTATTAAATTATTAGCTACTATTTTATCTAAAAACTTAAGCTGATATATAGAGGGTTAACTTTATCTTTTATATTTTTATTTTTACTCGCAATATGCCCCCTCAAGTGCTTCGAGACTTCATTGCATAACTAGTCTAAACATGTGCAACAATTTAAATATTGGGTTAGCGATAAGTTTTGAATTCAAGACCTTTGTTTACTATAATACCATGTTGAGTTGTTAACCACCATCTCATCAAAAAGTTTAAGCTGTTGGATAGAGACTTTATCTTTTTTATATTATTTTTACTCTCAACACAGACACCCTTCGAGATGTGATTTTTGGGTACCTTTTTTTATATAATTATCTCTAAAACATGTCTATATTTCTTTTATTTATATTTTTTTTCTTGTCCTATTCTCCTTGTGCCTAACATCAACATTTCAGGCATGGATATGGCACCTAAAATGAAGTGTCAGTGCTTCCTAGGTAGAGACATTGGCCTAAGAATCAACATGAAAGGTTTGGCTATGCACCATGCATGTGATGGGTGGTCAGGTGCACTTAATTGGTTTAGTCAATATGCTGAGTAAGGTTGGATATTGCTAAGCTGAACAAGGAATAATATATTTCAGTCTTAGTAATTGGAAAGTGCCACATGATGATACCATCAAAAGAGCAAATAATATTCTTTCTAATGAATGAACTCATTGTTCATGAAAAGACACATGACACTACATGGGAGACAGCTATGTAACATTAATATAGATTTTCCCAGAAGTAAAAGTAATGCAGTGACCAGTGACTCAGATGTCAATTATGAGTTAAAGGTGCTACACCAGGATTAGGATACCTGAAATAGCCTTGATTGAGGTGAAAAAAGAATGAATTGATGCTTGGACATATAGGAGGATACGACTCTAGGCTCTCTATGGGAAAATCAGTAAGTTTAGCTTGCACCAGATATGTGGAATCTAAAGGTGTGTTCAGTTTGGTCATTTGATCTTCTCTGTTTCCTGTAATATGAGGAAAGGCTGACGCAATATCTTTTCTGAAACATTTTAAGAATTTATGGAAGTGTCATGACCTTGGCCCCCTAACTTGTGATTTTCTTGAAGATAGGATTGAAAGAGTATGAGAAACAGAAAGAAATGAGGGAGAATCAGACAGCACAAGAGGGAAAACTGAGAGAGATGAAGGAGAAGTAGACAGGAAGTAGGGGGAAATAGAGAGAAACTGAGAGAGAGAAAGGGAGAATTGCAGAGGGAAAGAGATCTTTAATTGTCATCATCCATAATCTTGGCCAAGAGGTGTATAGCTTTATATATAAGCTATTCACAATCTTTACAGAGCAGTTACTACTTCAGTACAGGTTACTGCTCCTAAATTACTCAATAACTGACACTAATCTGAAAATAAAGGCAGGAAGTAAAAAATAGAAAATAACTAGCAAGTCGTGACAGGAAGTAACAATGAATTGGCAAAAAAATAAAGTGTACCTTGCAAGAGATATTTGGGATCTAAGTTTGTTTCTGTTTTGGGCATTTGATCTTCCATGTTTCTTATAGTATGAAAGGGCTAGCTCAATATTTTTTGGCACATCATAAAAATTAATGAATGTAAAAGGCAAAAGCTGATATCCATTTTATCATTGTTTTAGAAGTTTTTCTTTATGCTTTTTTAATAAGGCCACTTTAACTCACACTCCATATCTTTATATGTTCTTAAATATATTGATCTTACTTAACCAGTCAAAGCTTACCACAACTGTTTTCTGCTGCTGATGTTCTTACTCTTTTTGCTTGGTTAGCATGTCTTGCAATATGGTAAACCACATGAACGATCTGCTATTATAAGCAAGCTAGCTGGACAAATAGTGAAGATGAGTCAGCAGAAGTTTGCCTCTAATGTAGTTGAGAAGTGCTTAACTTTTGGTGGTCTGGAAGAGCGTCAGCTTCTGGTGAATGAGATACTTGGTTCCACAGATGAAAATGAACCATTACAGGTTTTTGACTATCTCTTATTAGTTCTTAAATTTTAGAATAAACTATTTCATACGTCTTATAATGTTATTGCATAAGGAAAAAAGAGTCCCAAACTTTTGATTGAGATCTCGTAGAGAGTAACATTCATGAATGAGGAGGGACAGCATCATTACTATGGTTTTTCTGAGTGTGTCCTTCAACCCTTCATCAATCTTGATAGCAAATTTGGGAATTTAATATAGATATAAGGTGCTGTAGGCAGATCAAATTAGAGAAGAAGCAAATTAGAAGGGACAACATATGTCCTTTACTGCAGATGTGGGCTCGGGTTCTTCAATTCTCATCTCTTGTATATGCACCTGGGAGTTGTTCCCAATGTCAACGAAACATTTGCCATTCACTAAATTATGATATTCAATGAACAGCCAAGCTAATATTTCCAGGCTGTTTATCTCTATTTATTAACGTGGTATAGAATGCACTAATTAGCAGCTTCATCATGTTAAATTTCATACTACTACTCTTTCTCTCTCAACTTTGTCTCTTGTTTAATTAATTACTTGTGTAGACATTGAGTAATGAACTATCATTTCTGCATTGAGAGAGAAGGGGGACAACTCCCAACCTCCCCTGCTCCTCTAGGGGTTGGGCCACAATTGGGTTCATAGACAGGCATTGGAGAATATGTTTTACTGTTAGAAGTTCTACTGAAATTGTTTGGTTACTGTAATAAATAATCATCAACCAAGTTTAAACTTAGACTTGCCATAGGAATGGGATGTATAGAACTAGACCTATGGCAAACTCTTCTTTTCCTTCTCTCACCCAAAATTCCCTCATACTATCTATCTACCTGGGAGGGAAATGGGAAGTTTGATCTTAGCTCTTTGTACCTATTTTAGCCTTTTGCTAAACTAATATCATTGGAGTATAAAAGATAGTTTATTCCAAGAAGTTGGATGTTTTTGTCGTGAATCAAGACTATAAATCAAGGAAAGTATCTTTTCCATAAATCAAGGAAAGAAGATTTGTCAATTAGCATGTGATTAGATGTAATTAGCTATTGTTTAGGCCTTAATTTTAGCCTTAATTATTATATAGCTTACTATAAATTTCAATAAAAAGATGCTAGACCTAATAGAGAGTTCTACTCCTAAAAAGGGTTTTCTCTATTTTCTATCTTGTTCAACATTGTTTTTCTCTCTTTTCCACATGGTATCAGAGCCTAAGATACCCTAGGACTCTTCTTTTTAAGCCTTCATTGCCGACTACTCTTCTGTTGCTACTGATAGCCTACATTACTGCAATAGTGTAACATCCCTAACTTTGAAAATAATTAATTCATGGGTTTTAAGGTGATTTATGTGTTGTTTTGAGGAAATGGGCAATTAGGACAATTAATTATTTTATTTGAAAATATTTATGAAAATAATGAAAGAATAGAATAAATTAAATTAGTGGATTTTTGAAAATTCTGGGGTGTAAGTGAAATAAGGAGAAATGAGGTGTAGGGGTGTGTGTGAATTTCAGAAGATTTGGGGGTTGTGCGATTTTCAAAAAATGGGTCGAGGGTCCCCTTAAATACAAATGCGCCATATATGGTGAAGGTGAGTGCTAGAGCGGGTGGTCACGCGCGAGGGAGGCAGAGGCGAAGTCGTGGGCTCAATCCTGCGTGGGCGCGCACGAGGCTGGGGGAATTTTGGCTAATTTTAATTAGCCTTCAGCACCCAAGACGACGCCGTTTCAAGGAGGCTAGGTGCTAGCCTTGTGCGGCCTAGCTACGCCACGTGGCGCTTGCTGGTATCTCCCTTGCCACCCATCCATTTTTGCCTGCATTTCATCCCCTCATTGTTTGCCAAATTATAGCCACGTAGCAGGAATAAAACTGAGACATTTATTAGCCTTAATTCAGTGGGATAAATCCATGGGTTTGAGGATAAACAGTGGGTGGCAGAGGTTTATAAATAGGGAGAAGCGGCTCTGGCAAGTGAAACTAAAGGCAGAAGCAGAAGCTCAACGTTAATTGAACTCGGTAGTGAGGTAACAAAAATTAGTTTCAAAATGTAGTTTACTTGAATGGATGAATAGTTAGCTTAATTAGTTAATTTATTAAGTAGTTAGTTGAATTAATAAATTAAATTGGTAGATAATGTTTGGAATTAGTTAAATTGGTAAATTTAATCTGTGGTTATCTAATGGACTACCTAGCCTTATGGATATATATAATTGTGATAAGGGAATTGCGAGTGCGCTACTGGTTTACTCAACGAAACAGAGTTAATCACTGAGCAACAAACAATTCAAGGTAAGGGTTTAATATGCTTTGTGTGTAAATTACTTTTGTCATGGCTTGCATAAGATTTTGAGAAAGTGCCTAGGCATGGGGCAGTGGATTGTAGACTGTGAGAGTCCTAGGACGGGGTCATAGAAAGAACTATTAAGGGCCACCTAGAGCCTGAGATAGGTGCGGTGGGCGGACTTGCATGCACGCTGCATTTCATTTTTATCTATGATGTCATGCTCATTAATTTACTGCATTGCATATTGCCTTTATTGAGTCCTTGGACTCACCTTTTTACCTCTATTGACCCAACAGATGGCTCGGGGTCTAAGAAAGGGAAAGCAGTATTGGTGGAAGAATCACTGGCTAACAGTGATTGCAGACAGTGAGAATATGGGTCGTATTTCTGTGTCGTTTATGTGATATATGTATGCTCTGTATTTAACTACGGGAGACGTCTACGATTTAAATAAAATTTGATTAAGATCAAGTTAAGGTTCCTGCTATGAGTAACTCAAAGTGTGTGTTTGAACTAGTCGAGATGTAAAATATGTTTAAATATGATTGACTGTTGGGGTATTTTATTGAGCTTGTTGGTATTTACTTTTATTTATGGGAAATTGGATTTATATGTTAAGGGCCTAATCGAGCACGAGAATTGGGTGAATTTTCGTTGCCTATATATTTTAAACCCGAGTTCTCGATAGTCGAAGGCAGCGAAGCCTGGACTCCACCCAAGGTGCCCATATTATTTTAATACTTTATGTTGGCAGAGCATAACCGTCCTTCGAGATAGGCCAGGGTTGTAACTGTGAGTTACAGTGGCACTCGGTAGTGAGGGCCGAGAAGTCACAAATAGTACATTATTTCCCATTCTTCCCTTGGCCCTTCCCATTAACCGAAGATGTCAGCCACCACTGATGAAGCTAGTTCCCACGATACAAGGGAAACACCAGCACCCATGATGCTTCAGCTATCAGGAGACGAAATCACTAGAAGCCTTGGCCATGCTTAAAAAAAATGCAAACCATGGTCCGAAAGAAAATTGGAAGGCTGAATCCAAGATAGCAAGTGGCGAAGATAAGGACTCTCTATAGTGCACCTATTGTAACAAATTGAGTCACACTCGAGAGAAGTGCTGGAAATTTGTTGAGAACCATGAATTCAATAGTGTAATTGAAATAACAAAAAATTTAGGCGTACAATTGACTCGAAATTGCATAGTTCAGGGATATCTTTGAAACAACAAAAAGTTCGAGTGTCTAAATGAAAAAAACATGCAAGTACAGGGGGTAAAATATGTATTTGGCCGTCAAGAAATGTACAATTCTGAAACATTTGATTTGGGTTCACAACAAAAAGGTCTTGCTTGAATCTGATCAGAATATATTTCTAGTTTGGCTATTTCATGTAGTTGCAATGGTACTTCCAATTAATTTTGAGGTTGTAAAATAGATTCAGGTTTACATTCTGAACCATTGCACATTCTTCTTTAGTGGAATGTAAAAGGTAATTACTATGTGAGCTTCCTAGATTTTTTTTTCCCCCCTGAATATATAGCAGCTTTGAAGCTTCTGAGTTTTATGTTTTTATCTGAATACTGCCAGTGTTTATCAGTAACTGTATGTTAAAATGCAGGCCATGATGAAAGATCCTTTTGGAAACTATGTTGTGCAGAAGGTTCTTGAGACCTGTGATGATCAGAGACGTGAATTAATTCTCTCTCGCATAAAGGTTCACTTGAATGCACTGAAGCGGTACACATATGGCAAACATTTAGTTTCACGTGTGGAAAAGCTCATAATAGCAGGAGGTAAAGAATTATTTTTGGTATAGTCATTCATTCATTACTTGACTTGAGGTTCAGTAAACATCAAGTAATCCTTGTGATCATCAGTCTCCTTAACCCTCATGTTGAAACTTTGTGCTTGCAGAGAGGCGCGGTGCTTTAACATCCTCGCATCCTCCTTGAGGGATATAAATTTGTCATGGATGAAACATGAATAAATCATCTGGTAATTATTTGCTACATGGAGCTTCTAGTAGTTGTAAATAAACACAGGTTCAGTTTGCCTGCTGAAAACAAGATTGTGCTTGTCTCTCTCTCTTTGTATATTCGGCGCAACATTTGTAACTTTCTTGACAAGAATCATAGTGGGTTTAGTCTGTAAAGGGGGAAATTTTTGTAAAGGGTCAATTGCAGCTGTAAACAGAGGTAGATACATTTTTATTGGCACATTTGTAGGTGCTCTGATTATCTATTGATCTTGAGTTGCAGATTTCAATCTTCTTTGCACAAGTTTATCTTACATAGAACTTAAGAACGTGATGAACACTTCACATGTGTCAATATAAGTAGGACTTGGATTATTTTGAAGATCATCATGCAAATTTTTTTGAGTAACGAAGAGGGTGATGATAAATGGTAGAATATTCCAGTAATAATGGGCAATAGCAAAGGACTGAATATGGTAGTGGCATTGATTTGTCGATTACTTTGTACATTTTGGATCCATGAGTAATATATCATATAGAATGTGTTAGGTCACTCAAATTTTAGGTAATTTGCATTTACATTTTGCCTATTAATAGGCAATACCACCCCTTGGTAAGTGTACCATGAGTGGGTAAGATGTTATGGACACGTGTTAAAGTGTGCTAGGGTGAGCCACTGGTTCGGGGCAACATCAAGGGAGCATAGCTTTGTACAAGATAATTCACAATTTATCTGTATAAAATTATTCACTTGGTAATGTATCACGTAATTAAGAGTTTGTGAGTGTAAATATTCAGATTAAATAATCATGAAAAATCTTTGTATTCTTTATTTTTTTTATTTTTTTTATTTTTTATTGTTTAATCTTAAATAATATAGAGGATTATACCACTCATTCAATAAAAGTTTTTATAATGTGTGACATTTAAATCACTCATCCTACCTTCTAAGTTGTATTTACTTTGTTTGTAAAAATAATTTTGAAATTTTATTATTATGATCACTCTATAAGAATTAGAAGATAAATTTATCATGAAATATAAGATAAATAGGGACGAAAATTTTTGCTATAACAAGAATCACATGACTTGTTTTATGACAAAATTGTAAGACCTCTACTATAAAAGAAATAATAGTTAATAAAAATTATCAACAAATAACCTCATATGAGGTCTTTAATTAAGTGTTTTTACATAAATATATCAAAATGAATTATTTATCTAACATAAGCATGACTAATAAGAGAAATGAGAGAAGAAAATTCAACTAAGAATATTACTAGGTAATGAATATTTATTTGACAAAAGTTCTCTAATTTTTTAGAGGTGAGAAGTCACAACACGAAAATCTCACAAAGATACAACTTTACTATTACTAACAAGGATTATCTCAAAGATTTGTCTAACATTCTAACTAATGCTAAGAAATCCACATTTAAAAAGAAATATTGCTATTCAACTCAAAAAGATGAATAGTTGATAAAAGCCCTTGAAGTAGAAAACCCAAATGGGGATAGCATTTGTCTTCGTTTTACCTTTGAACCTGTATGTAGAGACCAATTATTGGTAACACTCCAAAGTTTGCTCCCAGAAGACGACATCCATTTACACAAACTGCAACACATTGCCCCTACTTTGGAGCAACAGAACACTAGCAGCCGGATCTCAACATTTGTAGTAATGCACATTGATGCCAAATAAAATAGAAAACCTCTACAATTGTCAAGCACTAAAAACAGGTAGAATGTGTGAGTAAATGCTCATGTTGTCAGTTATTTTGTTTTTTTCCTTGTCTTTTGATTCAACTAGTAGTCGGTATAGGCCTACGCCTCCATGTACACAACATCAGCCACCTGTTTTCTCCCACTAAAGGATCAGCGAACCATTTTTTTATACCTTCTCCAAGAGTTCTCTCGTTGGCTTCTCTGGGTGGGCTCCCTATAGGGGCTTCAGGGTTTCCGGTTTCAACTGCCTCCACGATTTGGTTCACCATGCCTAAAACTTCACTCATTTTGGGACGTGATCTTGGATTCCGCACCATGCATCTGTTGGCTATCGCCGCAAGCTTCTGGGCAGACTTGAGTGAGTATCTTGCATTAAGTCGAGGATCCAAAATCTTTTCGAACTTTTTTATATCAGAGAGGTGTGGCTTGACCCAATCCAAGAGCTTCTGCTCATTCTTTGGCCGGGTTCGGTCCAAGGGACGCCTACCAGTGATAAGTTCATAGAGAAAGACTCCATAGCTCCAGACATCACTCTTGGCTGTGAGGCGGCCGGTTTGGATGTATTCTGGGGCCGCATATCCAACAGTTCCCACAACCTGTTTGAATCTCTAGAATCATCAGTCTACTAGTCCAAATACTGAGCTTGCACAATGGTCGTGATAGTTATGTAAAATTATTTGATATTAAAAGAATGACTATCATCTGGAAAGGCAAGTCCGATGGGCCAAAAGAGGCTTATTATTCTGCACTTTATGTAAAGGAGTGCTTCACATAAATTTAAAAAAAGAAAATGCACAGAGTGGACGCATACCGCTGTTGATACATGGCTATCTCCATCTGAAGGTCCTAGCCGGGCCAATCCAAAATCTGAAAGCTTTGCATTCCATTGGTCATCCAACAGGATATTTGAAGATTTGAAATCTCGGAATATAATCTGTGCAACAAAGTGCAAAATTGCTCTTACGAAAATGACATGTACAAAGGATGCAATCACAAAACTAATCAGGATTAAATGCCCATATGAGGAACTATCTGAAACAGTTTTGGGTTTTGAAGTTATTTTTTCAAAAAACAAGTCTAGTCCAATGATCTGGATATATTAGTGCTATAAAGTGATTATTCAATGTTGCTTCGTACTTACAGAGCCATCAATCTGCCAAACTGAACTACTGAAATAGGTCCCTTTTCTCATATTTAAGTAATAAAATTGCTATATATAGGAATCAAGGGATCCAACCCATAGGCAAAGGTTGAATAAGTGTGCCATCAAACTCCCAATAGTTATTAATATGCATTTGATTTTGTATTTATTCAAGACTAACTTATTTCAGACAATCTTGTTTAATTTTAAAGCTCGTGTAAACAATTTTAAAAGCCATTATCCACCAAATATCTTTAAAAATTAATTCTACAAAATTAAACCAGACGCTGCTGCACCAATAGATGAAATGAAAAGTGTCTTTAGTTCTCCTGAAGTTGAACTAACTTGTTTGCCAGGGATTTCTGAGCAAGCACCATGAATCTAATGTGTAGCAGATAGCTCTCAGGAAACCATAGTGTGTACAAAAGCCAGTCTAAATATGCACGGATTAAGCCATGAAACAGACCCTGTGGTCACCTATATTATGGTTCTCTTTGTCCAACAGACTGGATAGATAGTCCCTTGGACTAAATTGCAGAGTAGATTAAATTGTTTTGGCAGTTGGATTATTGATATTGACGTCCTCAACATTAAATGACCGAATTGTCCCTTTTCTGTGCAGGTTTGATTGGTTTGACTGGAATACAAGTGGGACAAATATGAGAAACGACCTCATTGTATAACAATATATGTAAAGTCAAAAGGACTCTGGTCTTTTTGTTGGCATATTCATGTGAGAAAAAAAGTTAGCCAAAGTACTTTAAGGATACACTCGTTTGTGTCTTGTTTAGGTTTTTGACTTAGAATGGCTTAAGGTAAGTGTGCAACATGTTTATAGCCTCATTTTTTATTTTCCAGAAACAATTGTGGCCAGATGATAGAAAGAATCATACCCATGGTAATGCCTTGTATCTAGAGGGTTGGTTTGCTGATTTCCAATAACCACAGTGGGCAAGCTGGGTAGGCACCCATCCACAGTATGTGAGGTAGTCTGAAGACAAATTCCAACAGCCATCGTAGCCAAGTCATGGGAATGATCATACCTATGGTAGCTAGTCATAGGCCACCGTAAGAAGGCCATGGCCATGGTCCGACAGAATTTAGATAGTGTTGGAAGCTAAACTTTATACGAATTGTTGAAAAATATATTCTTGGTAGTCAATAACGGGTTGAACTTCCTTGACAGTGCTACCCTAATCCACAATGGAAGACAGTCAATCAAGGAATCCATGCCTAACTTAGAAGCCTCCTTATAGCTCGTATTGAATTTTCATATTGAAGGAGGGAAAGTTACAATGATTGAGAGCCTTTATAATAGAATTCTGAGAGCTTCCTAGGAGCAGAAATCTAAGCTGAAGTTGTGTGTGCACTTCAACTTGTGACATTCATGGCCTATCCGTTCCAAGTTGTTGGTTAACTCCTCAAATCTGAAACCAGAAGGAAATGGGTTTCTCAAGTACCCCAAATCCCATATTAGGTAGGAATGGAAATCCAATGGATTGGTATCTATAAATAGATCTCTTAGCATGAGGGAATAGTGTGGCACACTTAAGTAGCCAAGGTTCTTTGTGAAGGGATGTAACTGTGTTATTGGGGTGGTGTGAGTTGAAAGAGACCTTTCTCTTTTTTTTTTCTCTGTTTTTGTTTTTAGAAGTTGTAATTTTGGTGATTACTTGGTTATCCCTTTCTGGGATTGTGAATGTAGGTCTATTAAGAGTCCAAACCCCATTAAATCTTTGTGTTTCTTTTTCTCTTTTTGTGGGTGTGATTTTTCTTTGATGTTGTGTGCCTCATTAAATCTCAATAACTGGTATATAGATCCCAGATTTTTTCCCAACAAGTGGTATCGAAGCTACAAATTTTCTATGCTCAATAATTGGTATTGGAGTTATTGGTTCATCTTTTGGAATTGAGTAGTTCTTCAAGGGAAGAGGAGAAATTGTACAAAAAGTGGAGAAGAAAAAAGAGTTTTGAGGGAGTCTATTGCCTAGAACAAAGGGAGTAATTCACCACAAGTGTATTTGGTAATCGGATATGATGAGGCACGGACAAGGAAATCCCAGGTTATGGCTTGGACAACACATTCCCAGAGAAAAATATCCCCTAGTTTGGCTAACTGTAAGTGTTTCAGTGATCCAAGATAAAGGAGCATAAGTTGACGTCATCTGTATATGGAAATTGGACTTTGTGCCTACCCTACTCCTAACTTCATGAATGAGTGGTGTAGAAAAAGTTGAGTGAAGAAGAGGGAGAAAAATAGAGACGAGAAGTGTGAGAGGATAAGTGGTAGATAGGGGAGAGTATTGACAACAGAAGGATAAAACAATCAGTAAATCATGAGGTTAGTCTCCATACCCCACTTCAGTATGTAAAAATGAAGGGATGTTCCCTAATATGAAAAAAAAATTAGAACTTTAAAATAACAGAAATTGCACTCATACCCCCTATGGTTTGGTCATTTGCATGGAGATCCCCTGTGGTTTAAAAATGCTTCTTCTTCTTCTTCCAGGTCAAAAAAATCAAACCCATTGATGGGTTGTTTCCAGTGCCATTCCAGCTGGTCATCTTTTTTTTTTTTTTTTTTAAGTTTTTATTTATTATTTAGCTTTAATTAACTTAATTTAGGTTAATTAGAGTTTAAATAGAATTATTAGTAAAGAAGGGGTGTCTGAGAAAAAATATTAAACCGCAAGGACCTACAAAACCATTTTATAAACCATGGAGGTTTCCATGTAAATGACCCAAACCACAGGGGTCTGGGTGCAATTTACCCTTAAAATAATAGAATATCAAAAAATAGAAAATTCTATACAAAGACTATATCCTTGTATTTTGTGAACTTTTCTTCATTTTCCTCTAATAATTATGGAAGTCTCCTTTTACATTCATATGAGGGGAGCAGGTATAATGTACAGTTTTCTTTGGTATAAATAGTCTAAGCTGGAGAACTTATACAGTGGTCTTATGGTCATGCTAATGAAAGGCTGGGGACATGTTGGGCCCCTGGATTAACAATCCAATCCTACTGTTGATACACCAAACACAGCCCAGTTCTTCAGGATCTCTTTGACTAAGACAGCCTAAGAAGCATTTCATTGGTTGTACAAGGAACACAACAAAGCATTAATAACAATGTCCACCTAGGAATGTCCAATTACACCATTTTCAACTATGTATCTTGCCCATATATTTCAAAGAGTGGAGAGACTTGCTATAGCCCTGCTTTACCAGTGAATAGAGTAACATGCATTTATCTAATACCTTGAAATCTGCCAAACAATTCTGTGTAGTTTTGCAACTAGAATGGCGAAATCTTGTCAACAAAATCAAGACTCATTGGACCATAACGAATAAAGTTGCCTGATTTATCAAAATGCATCAAAAACCTGCTCTGGTAAAAAAAAAAGTCCACTAAAAGACTCTTCTTAAAGAATGATGGTCAAAATCTAGATCAATTAACCACTATCAAACCAGTCAGTTTGTATGTCAAGAAAGTTCAAATGCATTTAAGAGAACTGATAGATAAAAATTATTCAACTTTGTGATGCACTAGAAGTAGAAGATGAATTTAATTTAAAAAATTCCAAAAGACTTGACATGAAAATAAAGACCCTTAAGCTAATAGTTAGTGCTTGACAGCCAGGTAGAAGTCCAATTTTGACCATGTAATCTATGCTGGTTACTTGGAGAGATCAATTAGAATTATTTAAAGTTCTAGATATCTAGTTCAAACATCTAACTACTTTCATGTGCTACCTAAGTCTTGTTGTAATGGTATTTGCTTTAACTTTAGATAATCTCACATGATAGATATTCAAGTGAGCATGTCTCCTGAAAGGTCAGACTAAAACAGGTGAATTTTCACAAATTTTATTGGCTGAGAAAGGTTACTTCATTGAATCCATAATAATGGCATCCAGTATACTAGAGGGCATTCTGTAAAGGATATTTGCTTATAATTTCCATCATTTATATGCAAAAGAATTCCATTGTATCAACGGTAAAAGATCTTCTACAGCATATTTCATAATTGAATCACCTTTGTTACTGTTTTCAAAGGCCCAATTATGCATAGATGGCCATGCATGAAGAATAGATGAATTTTCTAGGGCATATGAAATCAATAAGTTAAGTTGATCCAAGTTTTCTGGTAATTGCATCTCAGCTACCAACCACTAATAGATAGGAACAAGATGGACAATATGGATACCTGAAAATCCATTCCTTCGTGGAGGTATACCAAGCCACGAGCAGCATCTTGGGCTATTTTTAATCTTGTAATCCATGGAAGAGGTGTCTGAAACCGACTTGATAAATGATCCTGCACACTCCTCTTGGGCATATATTCATAGATCAAGAGCCGTTGTATCCCTTTCTCATCATCTTCAGCACAATAGCCCACAAGTTTGACAAGATTTGGATGTTCAACAATCCCCAGGACATTTACTTCTGTGACCCATTCCTTATGCCCCTGATAAAAAAAGGCACGAGAATTTAAGCTACAGGTTGAGTAAAATTTATGTTTAATAGAGAGAAAATTTTAAGAGCAATTCTACATCATAGAAGTTTACAGGTAGTCTATATTATGATTGAAAATGGAAAGTGATAGGAGATTAAATTTCCCAGATAATATTCAGATGATTTAGTTTATGAAACATAAGCAGCACATGTAAGTTTTCCATGTTCATAAATTTTAGTAGTGTTGCTACAGAAAACTCAGGCTCATAACATGAGATTGATCAAAGTTGAAAAGCCCATCAACTTAATGATGGGGTAGTTGATCTACTCTAGTTTTTCATTTTCTATAAGACCATAGACTATAATTTCTCAGATTATTTCAACATATAGCCTAACCATCCCTCCCCCACCTGCTCTGTCTCAGCAGAAGTAATGGTAAAACAATAAAAAAAAATCCTTAAACTAACGAGAGCCCACCATCTCCATGCAGAGTTTGTGTGAACTGACAACTGCACTCCTACATCTTCATTGCTCACCTTAAATTGCAGGGTATATACTCTCCTTGATGTCTTCATTTGCATATACACTCTCCTACAACCTAGATATCAATATTTCAACTATGACTGCAGTAGAAGGAAGACTAGGCTAAGAGGAACAGAAACTTCTAAAAGACGCCTCTCCCATTCTGAAGTGACGTCCAACACCTGTATGGATATAACACTTGCTGGTACTCTGTGACAAGTGCCAAACACATGCTCAAGAGTGTTTCTTTCTAATTTTTTCAGATTCAGACGCTTAAGGGTGACATATTATAAGTTAAGAAGAAAATAACTCGAGATGTAATATTTCCATAAAAACAATATAAATTTATGGCCAAATGCCTTTCCACTTAGACATCTAAATTTCAAGAAAGTAGATGACATCCAATTTATTAATAGATAGAACTTTTGGGAAAAGATAGGTGGACTTTTATTTTATATGCTTTTCAATATGAAGAATGTGAAAACTAATTTCTTAATGTTCTGTATTAGAATAGACACAAATTTTTGTCTTACTATTTTTATGCTGATATGGTGTCATTTTAATAGAATGTGATTGTTTTGTGACTAATATGTTGGACTATGACACATCCATTAATCGGTACAAAGATTTTATGGCATGATTTCATGACTACACGGACATGACATATTCATAAATATGAAAGAAACAGCACCATATTGGCTACAAGTCATGAAAAAGGCAATCTTTGTTTTACAGTTTTGACTGTAAATCTTCTGAGAAAAGTCAACTAATTGTTTCAAAACCGCATTGAAACATTTAATTGATTTTCCAAGATGAGAAATCAAAATATTACAAAGAAATTTTGAAACCAATATATCAATAAACCATGTTAGCTTTCACCACATCAACTCAACTCACAAAAGTGTCTCCCTCTCTACCAGTGAGAAACATCACAATTGGCCAGTGGTAAATCGTAATGTACATAAATCAATAAAATCTAATGAAGAAATGGAAAGAAAGGTACCTCTTGCCAAAGGAAAAACTTTGTTTTAGGCATTGGCTAGTGGCCAAATAGCCCCTCCACTTAGATGCGAACTTAAGACATGACAGCAGAAGTTAATCAACCAGAAAGTAGTTTTATTTGCACTATCTAGCCAAGTCTTGATTGCAAATGAATTTTCCTTGATACTATTACATTTTTAGCTTACATATTTATCATCCCATCTAACTCGAGTCAAAAAGTGTCAGATATGAAAACATAATTTGGTTCTTGCTTTTGAAAGCTAATATGAAAAGCAGTAATTCAGAATCCAAACAAGAGTGCCCCTTTACATATAATTTAAGCAAGCAGTTCATAGCAAGTCCAATCCAATCTGGACTCGAAGAGGAAGAAACCTTGCCTGCAATCCTCTTTTGCTGAGTTGCTTGACAGCAATATCAATCTTTTTGTTTGAATCCTCAGCATCCCGTATAACACCCCTATAAACACCACCAAACCCACCTTCTCCAATCATAAGAGACCGGCTAAAATTTTTGGTGGCTGTCTTGAGCTCTGCCACTGTAAAGACTCTGAGATTGCTCGGTTTTTGAGACAGAGTTGTAAATGATATCCTTGTAGACGATTCAATGCTTACATCTGATGCATTCTGGGAGTTAAATTCTGATCCAGATTTCCTCATCTCTCGATCAGTTAATGTGGAAGTGGAGGAGCGACCCGAGGTAGACTTTGCAGTCTTTGATTCACCATTTTTATCTCCATTTGAAAATGAGAAACACTTCATAGCCCCCAAAATTCCAATCTATACTGCAGATCAAAGCCATGGAATGACGGACAGTAAGACCATTATGATTGACAAGAACCTGTATTTAGCTCTATACTAGACGGGGGTAAAAGACACTTAATCCCAAAATAAAATTAAATTCTTTCACATATTTGTTAAGTCATATGGCTTTCTGCAGATTGATTTGGTAGACAACCTTTGCTATTACACAAGTCAGCATGTTCCATCCTTGAATCACACAAAGTGCTACCAAAGAGTCTTAGCTAGAGGAGTTTGAGTAGTTTGTGCAAAAGGGCAAATTACCACTCAATGTCAGACACTCAATACGAGCAGAAATAGATGAGAGGGAAGAGAGAAGAAGAGACAGAACTATTCACAGCACAATAAAAAGAAAAAAAAAAAATTGCCCCTTGTGGCGAAAGTAAGATTTACAGGAAGCGATATCCACGATGACCCTGCACCGTGATCTTTCCTTACAGTCTCAAGGGGTAATAGCATGAAGTTACGAATCAAAAATTCATGAAGCTAAGATGATTCTTTTTTGTTTTCAAACCGAAACCCACTTAAACAGACAACTTTTAACTCCTAAAATCACTTTAAAATTCATCACACAGTACCAGCACACTTAATCAAGAAAGAACTACGCAGATTGTGAACTAAAACACTTCATCATGAAAATTTATGCAACAGAGCAGAACATCTATCCCACAAAAAAGTGAAAAACAAAATCAAACAAAAGTCCCAACTATCAAACAAAATTTTGAAGATCCAACTATTATATCCGCAAGAAAGAAAACTACCGTTCCAATTTCAGAAAATGCAAGTTTATGATCACGGGTTCATGAAAATGGCCAAAATTCAAAAATCAGGCAATTAAAGAGAGAAACAATTCTTTCATACTATCTACAACCAGACAAAAGAAATATAAGAAGAATAAGACAAGAAGGCGGCATTGACCTCCTAGAATCTCAGGTAGAATTAGTTGAACAATATTGCAAGTGCTAACCCTCAAAAGAAGCCATCTTGGGGAGTTTGAGGACAGGCACAGAATCAAAAGGCGGGCGTGGAGGGAATCCAAACGGCCAAGGAGCACTCCATGATCTAAGCTACAGGTCAATGCTAGGCAGCTGGAATTCAGCTCACCAACCACAAATCCCATTGAAAATAAAGACGAGAGAGAGAGTATATGGGATAAGGGTTATAATGATTTTTTCTCATTAGGCTTTAATTTTTTTTTTTGGAAAACAAGCTTCTACATTAATCAATTTTTATATACTTATTTGCTACATAAAATTTATAGATTATTAAAATGAGTATACTTAGTCGACACCTATTAGTATTATTACTACATGTTTTCAAGAAAAAAACAAAGTTGTGGGAAAGTGAAAGCGAAACCGAGTGAGAAGGGGAGACAGGTGGTTGCTTAATCCAAAAGAAAAGGTTGATGAAAATAATCACGGGGAAGAACCATTCCATGGAACATCAAAATGAAATGACACTTTAAAATTGCATCCCCACTAATCACCGCTTAACTAGCTTGATTAGACAGTTATTTGTGAGGCTTGTAACTTGTAAATGGAAAATCCGTGGGTGGCCGACCTTCAAGGTAAATAGTGCAACATCCATCAATTTTGAAAAAAAAAAAAAAGAGGAAATAATTACCGAAACAATTACCCAACTTGCATGAGATACAATTTGAGTACTGCATTTAACACAATGAATTAATTAAAATAGTTAAATAAAAAATTTGGGGGGAAATCATCCTCCAGCGTCAAGCTGGGTAATTGGAGCAAAATTGGTGGGTTGTCGTTGTCGACCACCACGTTTTCAGCAGTCAGCTTGGCGATCATCATCTGTCAGGCTTTGGTTTCTTAAAACCGGAGACAGAGACACAGAGGTTGATTCGGGCCCTCACTCACTCCGCGTACCTTTGGCGAACAATTCAAAAAAGGGATTTGACTTTGCGCCCACAAGTTGCAATTAATGAATGAATGCATGAAGAAGCTGCTCCTCCTGGACGGGCATTGTATTTAACTATTTATGTTTTGGTTGAAACTTGAAAGATGATCCTCGCACGACCCATCACCCAACGCTTCCATGCGCACCAACGCTCGAGTCCTACAACACCAACGATGCAGGGCTGGAATGAGGTGGCAATCAGAGTTGAGGTTTTTTTTTTTTTTTTTTTGTAAATTTTAAGTCTACATTTATCTAAAAAATACTCTAAAGTTATCTTAATATAATTTTATTTTATTTATTTTAATAAATAGTACCTTATAGGAGGAGAAAGAAGAGACTACCCAATCCCTCTTCTAGTAGGAATGTGAGTTCTTTAATTAATGTGATTCTACTTTCTTCTCCTTTGTCCTTTGTATTTTAAAAATTTAATACTCTTGACTCTTCAATTTCTTTTCATTTTCACTTAGAATTGCAAATGAGTGAGTTGACTCGTGAATAGTTGAATTTTGATTATCATTCATTTAAACTTATTTATTTAGTTAAATAAGCAAGTTTGAATCAAATTTTTAAATTAATTTAATAAACAAGCCAACCTTAAATTTTAAAATGTTTTGCTCATTTGGGCTCCAACCTTAATCTTTAAAATGCTTTTGCTCATTTGGGCTCCTAAATAAATTTGCTTGTGATTCATTTACAAGTTCATTTATAAATTCGTTTATATGCTTGTTCTAAAATAATGAGTATTTTTTATAATTTATATTTTGCGTCATACTATTTATATTATTTAAAATTTAAATAAATATTAGCATATACTATATATAATTTTATGTGTTCTATTAGTTTAAAATCTATATTAAAACATAATTAATTTAAACATATTTAAATTTAAATCTGATAAAAAAAAACTTATTTTATAGCTTATTTAATATAAACGTGCCGAACTGAGTTAAGCTCTAGCTAAGCCTAAATTGAGCATGTTTAAATTAATTATGATTATGCTTGAGCCTAAAATTCAAACTCGAACTTGAGTTTGACCAAATTTTTAATAAATAATCATGACCCTAATAAGTTTTGACTCGTTCGTTGTCTTATTTTTATTTATACTTTTAAATAAAAAAAATTATCCACACAGAAAGAAAGTAGTCATTTCTTTTTCCTTTTCTCTTTTTTTTTTATAAACTATTTTTACCCCTCGCTTTCAAAACTCTTTTTAACTTAACCTTAACCCTAATAAAAAAAGATTGCTATTTAATAAGAGGATTGCTTAATCCTAAATGGGGTTTTGATTGTGAGTTAAAAGCAAGCTTGTCCTTTCTTTATTCAAAAAATAACAGTAAGAATTTGTAAAAATCAAGATATTATTTCTCTATAGTTAGATGAAAAACCCATAACTTTGATATATTCTAAAAATAAATTCAGAATATAATAATATCATTATGCTTTAGAATCAACTAATGTGCCCTTCGATAAACGTATAAACTTAAAAGAAAACAAAAGGACAAACCAATATATATATATGCTAGACTTTGTTGTTACTATAGGATAGCTTCCTTAATAAGCTAAGTAATGGAGAGTGGCGGTCCTCAATTTTGTAGGGCTCAGGACAAAAGTAAAATTTAGGCTCCTATATATATACATATATATATTTAAATTTAGTGATAAATTCATTCTTATTTTTTAATTAAGATCTAACCTGTTTAAATTAACTAAAAATTTAACATTTTAGTCAAATAAATTGTATCGATTTAAATTTTAATATATTAAAATTTAAAATAAAAGACTACAATATATAAACAAGATGAATACTTATAACAATTCAATAAGTTCTTTTTTATCCAGTCAAAAAAAAAATTTCTCTACATGCTTAACAGTTGAAACAAAAATAAATTCTTTTATAATATAAAATTAAATTCTTAGTCTAAGCGGACTTCAAGTTTGCTGAAGTCCGCCCAGTATTCTTGGGCGTTCAAGGTCTTTTTTTTAATATTAAATTAATTAATAATTATAATAATATAATATAATATTTATTAAAAATATTTTGAGCCCCCCTAATAATGGGCCCGGGCGATCACATTGACTGCCCCGGTTCAGGGCCAAGCCTGGTAATAGAATAAGTGATTAGAATTTAAATTTGATAATTTATCTTCAAATACCTCCATATTTTAATTTTAGAAGATATATCTATGTGATATATATAGAAAGAGATAGTAAAAAAAAATAGTTCACTCACATTTATAGTATTTCTATCATTCATATACTATTTTCGGCATCACAATTTCAAGTCTTAGAAGGACAAATAGTGGACAAAAGAAATAAATCTTTTATCGCTTTCTTTGCCAAGAATTGTTAAACAAATAGTGGTTCGATTCTTCTACTTCAATTAAGTATATATACATATTGATTGCTATTTTTACAAAAGTTATATAATATATAAAGTGACAACGACCCTAGCTCATTGTTCCTTGGTAGGATTGTTTAAATCATGAGTTCTTTAATAGTTTGAGTAGTCATTGTCATGTGATTCATAATTTAGAGATTTTAAATGTCAAACTATCTCCTTACAAGATGCATATTATTTTTCTAATCTCAAATTTTTTTCTTTTTTTAGTATAAAAAGATGATTGATGATCCTTTATAATCTTTATAAGATACACTTCACTCTCATATAATTTAAATACGTTATCATTGGTCTTTCTTTTTAAGTTAGGTAAAGGAGATATTATTAATGAAATGGATGAGTACAACATGCATGCACGCCATTAGTTTTGGCAAATTTATTATAGGAGTCACTCTCCATTTCAAAATATAAAGGAATTAGGTGCTAACTAATGATCTATATTCAAATTATATGAGGCAAAAAGGTAATTTTATTTATTTTCTCTGTCATTTTTATTTTCATATGATAATGGTTTCAAAAATTATTAATATAGTAAATCGAGTTATATACCCGGGTCGATGTGCCCATAACAAGCTCCAAATCCAGGTCTAAACTCAAATTTAAATCTAAATCCAAATTTGCAACTTCTATATGTAGTTACAGAGAGAACAACTTGTTGGTCCCTTGACACACACAATGGCCACTCAAAAAGAGGGGTGAATTGAATGATTAAAAACTTATTAAATTAAATTCTTTCCTTTTAAAAACTCTTAGAGTGTGTTTGATTGCACATATTTTCCATAGAAAATATGTAATTATTACACATTTTCTATGAAAAACAATCAAACACTCCTAATTTTTCTATAGAAAAATTTGTAAGGTACAAGCATTTAAAACTTTTTTCCATGAAATTTATTTTCCAAGGGGGTGAGATGGTTTTTGTTTTCTAACTAATATTACCTAAAATTAAATTCTAGATAATGTAATCAAACACAACCTTACACTTGAAGTTCCACTGAAATCACAACACTAGATTTCCTCACAAGATCACCTAGCAAACTTGTACACCTCGAAGTTTTCCTCTTAGCTCACCCCGTAAACTAATACAACAACAACACCTAAATTACAATAGGCTCTAGGATGCCACACCACAATCCAATACAAATAAATCAATCATATGTCCAACACACTTGGACTAAAATGGATATCAATACAAGAATAATATACAAGGCAAATGAAATAATACAAATTACCACAAATGGAGAGAATGTTTTCTCATTTGCCTTGGACTCCAATGGATTAAATTTTAAGCTTGAGCCTTGGATTGTTATTCTTGAGTTGCTTGAGAGCTTGGGTGTGCTTTAGGAAGATAGGAAATGATAGAACATTAGCCTTATCCAAAAATCCCTTCTTGATATTTATAATGGAGCTTCCAACAAATCTGTAACGGCTAAAAAAAATTCGACCGTTGGACCCGAGAGTCGACTTCTCTAAAATAGAAGTCGACTCCTATTTGAAGTAGGAGTCGACTCTAGTTATACAAAAGTCGACTTTTTTAATGTTAAAGTCGACTCTTCGAAAAACACCAATGCTGCTAGGTCGACTCTACATCAAATTGCTCTCAGCTGAGTCGTTTCTAGCTTTGCAAGAGTTGACTCTAATTTAAAGGGAGTCGACTCTAGATATACAAGAGTCGACTTCTGAGGCCAAATTGCAGAAAATAGATTTTATACATATAGTAATAAATTGAAGATATAAACCATATAACATGTATATAATACAAGATATAACATGTAAATATCCTCATTTTATTTTATTTATATTTTATCTTCTATTTACTTTAATACATAAATGTAAATAACAAAGTACCCCCTTATTTGGATTCAATAAAAATATCTAAAAAATCAAAATCCAAATAGATAAGAAAGTAAATTTTTTGTTTTAAAACAAATTTCGGATTTGGCGATGTTAGCACTTCCAAAATACATTCTTTCTATTTCTTAAAAAATTCATAAAAAATCATTTTAACACTAATGAATATTAGCTATAAAAATACTGGGAGTTAGTTTTCCAATAAGAAAATATTTTCTTATATGTTCTCTTATAGGACGCTAATATTCCAGACTTAGATAAATAGCATTATTTGATTCATTTTGATACACAAAATACTGTAATACTTAAGACATATAAAAAATTCATTAGGGGTTTTAAATATACTAAAAATAATTTTACTAAAATTATATTTTGTTAATCATCAAAACATACAATAGATTGATTGGAACAATTTAGCTCAACACAACTGTCGTTTAACAGTTAAGGTCACTTATCTAAATCCAAATCTAGATTTACAATTTTTACATACAATTAGAGAAAGAACAACTGACATTTAGTAATTGAGGCCACTTCTTCCGAGTGTGAGGAAAGTGAGCAAATGGCAACAATCAAATATATATATGTGTGTGTGTGTGATATATATTAACGAATAGGTTGCTAAAATTCCAAAAAGAGAGAAAATGATCAAAAGAGAATTGTCTTTCCTCCTATTCAATATGAAACACAATTCTCAAAGTAGATTCTTATGAAGTGTGGCTTTTAGACTGTTACAAACAAATGATTTTCGATTTCGTGATTTCGTTTTCGAACTAGTAATTCAACCTACAATGATTCGATCTAGTTCTGCTATGCGAAATCAAATAAGTCCAATTTCAATTATTGATGGTTTTCGTATACCATTTGATTTCAATTTCCTAACAATTAACCATTTTTTGTTATTTTCTAAAACAAAAAATATATATATACACACACACATTGAGATTAATCCTTTAAAAAAAGTAATTTATATATAGAACCAATTTACCAAACTGCCATCTTGTGTTTTATTTGGTTCTAAAATATTAAAAGGGAAAGAAAATAGAAAGAAAGAACATTTTGAAATGATAGCAAGACCTGCCATCTCCTCCTCTTCTTGGGTTATTCACATATAAAATTGGTTTTTGATAGAGAATTACCGTATAATAGAAACTTAATTTGTAATGGGGGATGCTATTAAAATAATACAAATACTTATATTAGATCAGATTCCTCTTTGCTCATATGTATATATATATATATATACATATATATTCTCATTTGGTGAGAAATAGACAATAATATTTGTGGGTTTCTTTTTTGATATCATGTGTTACAAAAGCAATCATATATGAGCATGAATTTGGAGTCATATATATAAGGAAATTATTACTTGTTTTCACTCAATGAAATATATATATATATATAATTAAAATGATATAGTTTTGTCTCACAATCAATCATAAATAAAAATAAATTCTCTTGTCATGGGCTCCAATTGGAAAAGAACCTATGTAGGACGTTATATATGTAGGATCAACAAAACCTATCACCAGTGGATTCTTTAAGATTGATTTTGGGTTGGGTTGGGTGGGGAGGAAGAAGAAATCAAGAATTGAAGCTTGAAGCTTTGATTTTGCATTAGTTAGGATTTTAATGATGGTTTAAGGGTGACAATTCATGATATTGGGATTCACATCACCAAAACCATTACATGATATTTAGGGTGCGTTTGATTGGTAGTATGAAACTTACATAGAAAAAAAATAAGTTCTAAACAATTCAATTACTTAGAAATTATTTACATGAAAATTATCAATTGAGGGTGTTTAATTGATTTAATTTTCAACCTAAAAATCATCATACTTTTTAAAAAATTTTATATTTAATTACAATTTTATTTTCTATAGAATTCCCTCTCTAAACCCACTCATATATCCTTTCTGCCTCCCCCCGTCCCCCCCCTCTCTCTCTCTCTCTCTCTCCTCATCCTCCTTCCCAAACCCACTTTTCCTCCTTGTCTTCCCCCATTGTCACTGTCATCTTTGCTATCTATCATCTCCGCTTCCCATCTCCGCTGCCATCCTCAGTGACCGTTGTAACCGTCGATGGCCAATCTTCACTGCTCTCTGTTGATGGGTGGTGGTGGTGGAAAAGGAAGCAGCTGTGTGGTGGGTAGGTTTTCCATTTTCATGGAAAATCAAATCTACCCCCCCCCCCCCCAAATGAGAAAACCAATTCCAGCAAATGTGGGAAAGGAAGGTCATGTAACCATAAGTGAAAAAATATTTTTTATGAAAAATTTGACCAATCAAAAATTCCAAAAACAGAAATTTGGATGAAAATTTATTATTTTTCATAAAAAAGATTGCCAATCAAATAGGGTCTTAGTTTTGTTCTTTGATTTTGCTTAAGCTTTGAAGTCAAAATATCACCTTCAACCTCTGATTTGGCACAATTGATTATGGTTGTTTCCTTTCTTTTTCTTCTTCTTTCTTCTTCTTCCCCTCCCCTTTCTCATCGATTACAAAGAATGCATGAGGGATGAGTTGCATAAAACTTATCATCCCAAATGGGTTTTCCTAGTTTTTTTTTTTAAGTTAATTTATTTTTAAATTTAAACTTTTAATTATGATTGTGAGACAAAACTATGTCATATTAATTTGTAATATATGACACTAGTTTCTAAATTTAAAAAAAAAAAGGTGTGTTCACAGAAAATAGAAAGTAAAAGGACTTCCAAAACAAATTGTAAAATATAAGAAGTATCAGACAAATAGGTCAAACCATAAAAAATGTGCATACTTTATTTGTATTTGTATACTTAACTTCAATATATGTGACATTTTATTATCATAAATACCAAAAACATTCTCGGTTAAGAGACATCACTTAAAAAAAAAAAAAAACCCATGGTGTTATGTGATCATATTTAACTTCAATTGTTTAGTTTTTACCAACACAATTATGTGAGAGAATTTTGATAATTTTCAAACAATTGGGTTTCTTCCAACTGCTTAATGTTAGTAAGACTAAAATATGATAACAATTTAATGAGGCGGCAAGGGTAAGGCACCTACTGCTACCTCTTTTACTTTAGATTTAGTTCACCTATATATATATATATATATAATTATTGGATAGGTTCTACTTTCACTATCATATTATGAATATTAGTTATTTTATTTATTTTTATTTACACTTAATAGGGTAAAAGAGTAATTATATTCTTTTTTTGAGAATTTACATTTCGTCGTGGACGTCCCACACCACCGAGCTCCAATGAATGGTGCAGGAGGTAAATCAGGAAATCTGGTGACCTTTGATTTCAATTCCAAAACAACACTCTAATCATAAGGAAATAGACTTTAAAGGGAATTAAGAGAGTTGACAAAACCACCAGACTATACTCCTAGAGACTATCCTTTTCTTATAGGTTAATGAGGATGACAATTTTTCCATCTAAAATGGATATAGAAAAGTCACAATTTTATTTCAAAGAACCAGAACCACGCCATAGCCATGGGCACAGCCATAGGGTCCCAACCATATACATACTTGACCCTAGAGCCGACCCTATAGTAAGGTCAGCAAGGCGGTCGCCTGGGGCCCCCAAATTAGAATTGTTATTTATATATATTTTTATTTTTGAATAATAAGTATTTTATTAAAAAATTAAATACAAAATATAATTTGATGAAAATATCAATGATGATAAAATAAAATTTGTTGAAAAATCCTTTAGAGTTAATTATTTTATGTACATGATTGACCAAGTCATTTCTTCACTTCAAAATAGGTTTGAATAATTTTGAATATATGAAAAAAAAATTAGATTTCTATGCAATTTTAAGAAATTAAAATCAATGGATGAAGATGTTTTAAAAGGATATTGTTTTAATCTTAAAAATGTTCTTAAATTTGATAGATTTTCTAATATAGATGGTTTAGATTTATTTTAAAAATTAAGAATATTAAGAGAAACTTTTTAAGAGGAAAAAAATAATACATTGAAAATTCTTCACTACATCAAAATAGTTGATTATTTTCCAAATACATATATTGTTGCTTATAGAATATTATTCACAATTCTAGTTTCAGTGGCTTCTGCTGTAAAAAAAAAATTCAAAATTGAAATTGATAAAGTCATATTTGAGGTCAAGTATGTCACAAGAAATATTAAATAGATTAGCTATATTATCCATTGAACATGGTTTATTAGATAAACTTAATTATGGAGATTTAATCAACGATTTCGTATCTCAAAAGGCAATAAAAATTAATTTTACATAAAACTGAATATACTTCAACACATATTTGTGGAATAAAATTTGCTCATTATTGGTGAACTTTACCTTTTTAATGTTATCAATTAATGTTTTATTTTGTTTTCTTCTATAGGAAAATCAGGAATGTATAGTTTTTTACTCGAGTTGCACTTACCTTTTTAGAGTTTCAAGAAAAAATTAGTTTTGTTTTTTCTTTGTTTATTGTAGTAGGTTGTTTAGCATTTTTTAATCTCTAAAATATTATATTTTAGTTAAAAATTCACTATCATTAAGAAATTATCAGATTTTGTAGTTGATTGAACTTCAATTTTTTTTAATTTAATGAAATGATAAAAAAAATTTAGTAAAACATATATTATTTATTTTTTTATAAAAAATTAATACTCTTAAGAATGTTTCGATAAATTTTTTCACCTAGAGCCCACAAATTGGTTGGGCCGGCTCTCCTTGTTGACCCACTTATATGAAATAAAGATAATTTTTATATTCTTTTGTACTAATAAGCACAAGCTCACTGATCACTAGCATATTGCATAAAAGCGACTAACAATTAATATTTCTTCAATTAAATAAAATTGTAACCTCAAAATCACTACTCCATTGGAGTCTGGAGACTGATTTCTTGTCATTTTTTCAATTTAAAAAAAAAAAGAAATTTGGAAGTAATTAGAGAGGAACGCCAAGCTCAAAAAAAAAAAAAAAGAAAAGAAAAGAAAAGAAATGGAATCAACTAACCCAGAATTAACATTCTTCCATGGTTTGGTCTTGTTTTTTTCCTTTTAAAACTTTCCCTGCACATGCTGCAGTTAAGACAAGGGCCAGTTGGTAGCTCAGGGAGAATCCATTAATTGCTACTACTTGATCTTATCAATTAAATTGATTCCAAACTGCCAATCAGAGACTTCTCTTGCAATATCTATCCAAATGCTAACACAAGTTGGAGCTTCCATGTAAATTTTTTACTCTCCCTTACTATCTGCTTTTCTCAAGTTATATTAATTGTTATTGTTGTTTTATGTTACTATAAAACGAGGTAAGCCACTTGTGTTTAAAAGAAACAGACACAATTCCTCACCTCACCATTTAGATAAATTATTAACTCTTATCACAGTTAGGTGTCATTCAAGAAATCAACAATATTTTTTTTTATAGGCTTTAATAATAACATTATTAATTTATTTACCTCTTAAATTTAACCCTTCCAATAACCTTTCACTACCCCTCTTGAAATTAAGCTCACAATCTCCCAAGCAATACAACTCTAACCCACCTAATGAGAAATTGAAATTTTTTCCTTTTTTATATCTTTAAAAGGGAGAAAGAGAACAACAGCGTAGCAATCCTCCTTAGACGTGATCATAAGAGTTCTCTGTTGTTAGAGAACGTTGGGTCTGTGAGAGAAAGAGAGGATAGATAAAAGACATTGAGAGTGGATGGGAAGACTTAAAATCTGAAATTCATTTTTGTCATTCATATACACTAAAAATTCATCTCGGCCATTGAAATCTACATTTGAGACAGTTTCAAAAACCCTTTTGCTTTATTATATCGATATACTAACGTATGTTCGTGTCTAAAGGCATGGTGTAAATAATATTAAGATTAAAATATAATTATAATTTATACGTATTATGTTAAAATTTGTGAAGAATTTGTAATAATTTTGCTTGTATTAAACGCTCTACAAAACTCAAATAATAAACAAACATATAAAATTTATAATTTTCACTAATATATTGCAAATCAAAATATAAGAGCAAGTAAAAAAAAATTTCTAAACATTGAACAGAAACATATATTAAAGTTATTGTATACTTATTAACGTTTTATAATAAAAAGAAAAAAAAATATTAAATCTATATAATAAAGCATATTAGTAAGTGCTCTACAATATGAATAAATTAAATTAAAAAATAAATATCAAACAATACATACCAGCCACCACCGACCGCGGCCATCAACCGAGGGGGGAACCCTGGTTCGAGGTCGAAAAACCTTGGGTTCTCGACCGTGAGTGGCTGGGAACTCTTGTGTTCTCAAACCTTGGGTTTCCTAACCATGCGTAATAAAAAAATAAATAAATTTTTTTTGAATATTTACATCTTTAAGTAACTCAATATGATAAATTAACTAATTTCACATTTCTTTAAATATCAAAGATTCAACACCTAAAGATAAAAATATTAAATTTTTAATTAAGCTTCCTACTTTAATATCATTATTATTTAAATAAATTTTTACACTAAAAACAGTATTTGATCATGAATGATTTAAAAAAGAGATTTTTATTTCTTTTGAAATTGAATCATCCATGTCAAATTCTAAATGTAAAATTCTTATACATTAAAACTTACAATGTTGGGGTTTTTTTATTTAAAGCTTACATGATATTTCAAAACTTACATTGTTGATATTTAGAATACTTAAAAATTAAGTATTAAATTCTTTTAAAATTAGAATATTTAGAATGATATTCTTTAAGAAAAAAAAAATCGTAGTCTATGATACTCTTTATTTTATAGTCATCGAGTAAACACAAATTATAATTGTAATTTTATCTTATTAACAGACATACGTAAATAGACACAAATTATATGTGTAATGTTTCTAATTTTAAATATCAATTAAGGTAATTTTATCTAAAAATATTTTTATTTTCTATTAATGTTTCTAACTTTAAATATTTTATCTAAATATATTATAAGTGTAATGTTTTTAATTTTACTTTAAACTTTAAATATCGATTAATGTTTCTAACTTTAAATATTTTATCTAAAACTAATTTTCTAAAATATTTTATCTAAAATTATTTTCACAAAAAATTAAAAAAAAAAAAAAAAACAACAACGGGAAGGGCCCGACCCGCAAAACCCAACCATCAACAATTTCCAAATAATACCAACCAAGGGTTTGATCCAAACAAACCAATACTTATTTTACATTATCCCACATAATGTAAATAATTCAAAAATAATTATTTTTACATTAATCAATCTGGAAGAGAAACCCAACAAACGCTCACACCCGCGTTGCCTCTTTGGCTGCCTCCCTTACGCCAAAACCCACCCATCAACAGTGTCATTTCCCCCCATTTTCTCCCTTTTTACATATTTTATATTTTCTTTCTTTTCTTATCTTTTTCCCTTTTTTTTTCTTTTCTTTCTTTATTTTCTTTTTTTCTTCCCATCTTATTATTCTTCCTTCTTCTCTTTCACGCACGGTCGAACCACCCACACCAACTGCCTCTAGACGTCAGCCTGGGCCCTCGCTGACCATCGTCGCGACCTTCCCCGCCATCATCTATCACCCTCTAGCCACCATTGGACACCATCACAGCAAACACAACCACCTAGCGTCTCTCACTGATGCTCGTCTCTGACCATCATCATCGTTCGACCCTACTACTTTTGGCCACCAAGTGTCCCCGCATCCGACAACCATCAGTCCCGCCTCCGGCCGCTGCACCCAACCGTTGCATCAACTCTCTACTAGGAGCCCAGCTCATCGTCCGCCACCTCTGGCCGCTCACTGCTTCAGGCTCCATCGTCAATCGCCACTGTAATCGGCCCCACCGGCCACTGTTTGGCCTTCAACTCTCTCTGGGCCTCGATCTTTCTCTCAATCTCTCTCCCCGATTCTCTCGCCCACTGCTTGCTCTTTGTATATATTTATATATATATATATAGAGAGAGAGAGAGAGATAGAAAGGGGGTTGGCCATTATGGGTGGGTGGGTCTGTGAGAAAGAGAGAGGTAATGAGTGAGGGCGATGGGTTAGTCGCTGGTGATAGCACGTCGAGAAGAGGTGTAGCGAAGAGCAGAGAAATGGGCAATAGAGAAGGCCGACAATGGCGTGGGTGGGTGGGTCTGTGAGACAGAAAAAGAGATGGTAGACAAATGGCAATAAGAGTGGGTGAGAAGACTTAAAATATGAAATTCATCTCAACCATTGAAACCTCTTATACATTTGAGACATTTTTAAAAACGCTCTTACCTTATTATATAGATATATATAGATATATATATATATGACATGAATGTAATTAAATATATGGTACTGGCTAGAACTAGATTTCTAGAAAGCATGTTCTATAATAGAATAATGTTTTGTTTTGTTTTTTTTTTTTGGTCTATTGAATGGTATGTACAATATTTATACACATTAATTTAGATTATTAAAAAGACAATAATATATTCTACATATTTCTAGATATATGTTTACTAAATTATAGAGACATTATATACAATTGCCTAATATATATAAATCATATCTCAAGATTCTCCTTTAAACTGGTGGATAAATGTTGAACATGCCTAGTTTAGTGTATAATATAGTTCACACAAGAACCTCTAAGAGATTTTGTGAATAGATCGACTAGCAAGTCATAAAAGGCCACAATGTTGTAACAATATCTCCAAAAAATAATTTATCTTTGATAAAATGACAATCAACTTTAATGTGTTTGGTTCTTATATGAAACACGGGTTCAGAGAGAATAGGCATTGCAATTTGAATTACTACATAGCCTGTCCAATCAGCGTTGATGTATCTCATAATTTGACTATGTTCATCATCTTTATACAATAAATATACCACAACTAGTGGCACTTTTAATATAACTAAGAATATAGATCGCTACACCCTAATGGCTATTATAAGGAGATTCCAAAAATTGACTTATTACATTAATAATAAATAAAATATTAAGACGAGTGACAATAAAATAATTAAGTTTATCAACTAACCAACGATATCACTCAACGTCAGAAATAGACTCCCTTGTCTTAACATGGTTCAACATAAAATCCTAAAGAAAAACATATATAGTTTTTATTCACGACCCTTTAACCCCCCCCGAAACAAATATTATTTTTTTTACAGTACTATTTTTTTATTATTATTATTCTAGCTAAGAATTGACATTTGCATCACTTGGATGTTATCTCAAATGCATTAAAATTAATATGTACGAAATTGAGTTTGAATTTCTACTTTGTTGTGTATCCAACATTTGAAAGCACAGTTAATGACAAAACAAAGCAGGCACATATGTCCACAATCTGCAAATTGGCATATAATATAACAAAAAATTTATATACCCCTGTTGTTACATTACAACCATCAATTTTTAGACTGATTGAGGTGAAGTTGGAGAAGAGACCCATCGATTTTGGTTCGCCCATATAGTCGTTTAATGTAATCCAATGAATGACATCTTGGTAAAGTTATTTCTTCCGATTGTGGTTAATAATGCAAAATGGTGAAAGTGGTTGGAATTGGTGTACGGGAACAAATAATCAGATTTATTATTGACGCCGCCCGTCCTCGCTGGCAGAGTGGAGTTGCTTTAGTTACATAAGCTCTGCTTGTTTGCTTTAGCATTATTGTGTACACTTTAGTCTAAAGTATACACAATGATATATTAATAATATTTTTTATTAGAAAAACGAAAAAGTCAAAGGAAATAACTCCCTAGTGAATGAAAAGTGAAATGCTTAAATGTGAAGGATTTTCAAAAAGTGACTTCTCGCCTGTTTGTCGAGCTCCTCCTCACTCCGCATGCGTCGCCATACTGATCGCCATCTCCATCAAGATCCGCCTCTCAAAGTCTCCGCTTGCATTGCTGTCGACATCTGCATTTGGATCTGGTCTACGTCATTGTCGTCACCGTCGCTGTCGTCATTGCTGGCCACGTTTGGATCTTGTCTACGCCTGGGTCTGCGCCATCGTTGGCTGCGTATGGATTTGGTCTGCACCTGGGTCTACGCCGTCGTCGGCTGTGTTTGCTTCACTGCTTGCTTTGCCGTCACTGTAGTCTTGTTTTGCATCTGCCCTTGCTGTCACCGGGTCTCTCTTCAACTCTCTCTCTCTCTCTCTGTTCTTAATTGTCTTCTCAAGCAGTAAGATCTAGGTTCGTTCTAAGTACCAGTCAAACACTGAAAATAGTTTTCTAACAAAATTTTAAGTTCCAGTGAAACAGAAAAAATATTTCATGAAAGTTCATTTCTAAAATTAGTTTTCCCAAAAACAGGAAAACACTTTCCCTGCAAACAAAGACAGCCATAGAAATAGATTAGAGAACCACTGGTTCTACTCTGATTTAACAAACAATTCTCAGGAAGAAGTTCTTGTTGACCAATAACTTATTTTTGGTTTAGTATTGACAAATAAGTATAAACAATTTCAAAATGAGAAATGTTTTCCATTTCGGAAACAAATTAGAAATGCTGAAACGACATCTCTTAGCCTATTACGTGCTTTACTGTTTATAACTGCTAGTTGAAACCAGTGGGGTTCTTTCAAGAAAAAACAATGATTTTTATACTGACCAAGTGACCCAGCCCCACCTAGGACTAAGGATTGCGACTGTTGGTCCAACCAAAAAGCTAAATAAATAGCATTATTTTGGGAAATATTGGATAAAGTAGACAACAAAAAATAAAACGACAGTTACAAACTCCCAGCTGATGATTATAGACCTTTAAGGCCAGTAGAAAACAAGGCATCAGAAACTTAACCAAGAAGATGTAGCACTGCCCATCGCCACACAATTCAAAAGATAAGCAGCCCCCAGCTAAATCCATACCTAATGCCCACTCACTGTTTTCTAATCTCACATGACCAGTAAGCCGTAAGGACCCCCTCCCAAGCTCATACCTTATCACATGCATAAAGCCAACAAATGGGCCCAAAATTTTGGCCGAATTGGGAGGCTGAAATTTTTTCCCATTTGGCCCTACCATCAGCGATCTCAAAGAGCAAAATGGGCACAAGAAAAAATTCGGCCGCCCAATTCAGTCGAAATCTCCAGCCAAATAATCAATATTCTAAAGCAACCCAAGTGTACGAGCAGGAGCTTATTAAATACAAAAGAAATGAGTCTTACATATATTTCAGGTAATGTATCAACCTAATTGATATTATAGAAAGACAAAATTGTAACTCCATGAACATGTGTGTTGCATGTAAACACACCAAAAAGCAAAAAGGTTGCGTGAACCATCTCAAACCAACAGTGTCCCATAAAGAATCCAGTTCAGGTTCACCTAAATGTTCAAATTGCTACAAGATGAGTGGAGAAGCAAGGGGGGGCATGACAGTTAGTAGTAACAACCGAAGTTAAAATCTAAAACCAACAATCAATCAAAACAAGGTTGCAGAGAAGAGGAGAGAACCAAAAACCTTCTTGGGCCTTTGGCTAAACAAATAAGAGCTTAAATATGAAAGAAATTAATCGTACATATACTTCAGGGAATATATCACCTAAACGGACAATATAGAAAGAAAAAATGTAACTCCATGATCATGTGTTGAATGTAAAGATACTGAAATAGCAAAAAGGTTGTATGAGCAATCTCAAATCAACAGTGTCAATCCAGGTCAGGTTCACCAAAATGTTCAAATTGTTACAGAATCAGTAAGCAAGAGGCATGAAATTTTTATTAACAATTTGAACAAAACAAACTTAGCTGAGGCTAAACATAACAGTGTCATTATTGTGTGGCTAGCTGGTCAAGTCCTCAACAAGCATTCTCTAGTAGAGGCAATTGTTCTAGGATTTCTGAAAGACACCATCATTAGTAATTTCAGCATCATTTCACTTATACTGATACAAGTATCTAATTATAACCTAGGGAATGATCACTGGACAATTACTCTCAAGCTTCATTCTACTAACCCATCCTTGTTATGCTAAAATGTACATGAAAACCCAACTTCAGCCTTTTTGAAAATATAAAAATGAAAAAGAAATCTTCCTACTCAATCTTGATCATAAGCTACTTCTTTGCCAATATACAGCATTTAGGGATACAAGTTGATGGCTGGGGGAATGGATCAAAGTAAATAAGGCATTAAATTTCAAACAGAAGTAGATTTGGAGCAGGAGATTGTCACATTCCTAGGGTTACCTAGGGTTGTGATTGGAATTGAGGAGAGAAACTGGATGATAGACTTAAAAGGAGGGAGAGAGAAATCAAAAGAGAAAGAGAGGGAGAGGTTAGAGAGGAAACGAGAGGGAGAGAAAATTAGGGAGATAAGAATTCACTTCATTCATTAACATGCCTTTCTCTACATATTAGGGCCTATTTATAGGCTATTCAATAGTAAATAAAATCTGAAAAATAGCACACATGTACTCCTAACAACTCACAAAATACCTCCTACTACTATTGCAACCTTATTACAATAAAGCCCTTCTAACTACCCTTGAGTTATGACATTCCCCTCCCCTTGAAAGGTTTCTTGTCCTCAAGAAACTTATTACAACCAAGCCATTGTTTCTTCATCTAATGTCCATCTTCACCCATTGGTTTCTTGTTCGCTTTTCCTTCTTCTTATTTTGTTTTCCCCTTCTCTTTTGCTTTCCTTTTTCTTTCTTCTCAGCAGCAACAACATTATGTCCTGCTGCCACACCAATGGAAACATGAGTAAGCAAAACAACAAGGGTCTCAGTCCCTTCAACAAAGAATTCCTTCCCTTTCTTCCTTTCCTCTTGCTTCTCTTTATCCTTCTGCGTCCTCCATTGCTCCAGATCAGAAACATACTGCTAGAAGGTTTTAGTATAATCAATTTCATGCAAGCATCTTCCCTTAACCTCTAACCAATCTTGAACTGCCTTCCATTGGTTATCCACTTCGATTAAGGCATAAGTTTCCTCCCAATCGACTAATTTCTCAGTTGGAGTTACCTGATTCATAGTAAGTAATTCAACTCCTCCTTCCATTCCTATTCTTTCAAGAGAAATAGATTTAAGATCTCCACAATCTAAGGCTGTTGTGGTCATTTCCATTCCAAGATCTTTGGCTCCCGGATTGCTAGCAAACATCTCAACTTCATCTTCCATAGTTACCTCCTCCAACGGTGTCATATTGAGGGTTTTAGCATTTGGATTCTCAGCACCAGTGGGGTTGCTTGAGATGCCGCCAACTGTTGGACTGTCATCCCCCAATTCTTCAATCCCTTCTTCCACTTCCTTTTCTTCCTCATCAACTTCTTGCATCTCCAGATTAACAGCCTTAGAAGCTCCCTTAATAATATAGGTTTTGGTCCTTTCTCCAAACCGGTTACACAGGTCAAGTACAAACTACGGCCAACTCAATTCTAGCCTTCCCCAACTCCAATTCTAGAACCAAACGTATGCAACACCATCTAAATAAGCTGCAGCCATTTTCACTTTCTCCCCTTCCACTACTCAGTGTTAGTAGAACATCCGTTCACATTGCCGAATCCACCATTTTGGCCTATCCCTGTCAAACACCGGAATAGCCAATGGAGCAAGAGTGGGCAAATCGACACTTGGAATTGAAGTCGACAAAGTCCGATTAGCAGTCTGAAATTTATGTGAACATAGGATCAAAAAATCGTCCAGCTGCCTACGGAGGTCCTTAATTTCCTTTGCTGCAGCAATTAGTCCTTCAGCCATCTCCTCCAGTTCAATTCCTTGAAATTACACCACTATAACAACCTCTTGATCAGCCTCTAAGGATTTGTTGGGAAACTCCTCCTTGTATTAAAATTCAGCAATCCTTAATCCCCGAAATCTAATTCAGCCCAGCAATGGTTGCTTTCAGTCCAACACCCTCGGTTCTTGCTGGTGAACAGGCTCCAAATCAAATTCTCCAAAATTCGATAGTGACGGCAATGGCTTTAATTGCTCAGTTTCACTTCTCACCACTTCCAAATCTGAATTGAGAATCACAACTGAAATCAAGTCAATTGAGAATCACTGCTTGCAGAATTCTCCTCTAGACCGTTTCCGATTGCACCTGCTGTCACAACTCAGTCACATACAGTGACCTAAGTCCAATTGCTTTGGAACACTACCAAAGTCACATGCCGTGATGGCACTTCTCGCCTCACTCAAGATCCACTTCCGACCACACCTCCCTAATACGAGCCTATCCGTTATTAATTAATCGGAATCACAGTCCGATTTGTCCGGCCAAATCGTTTTCCAATTTAGAACCGCATGGCCTGCTCGTTTGCCGCTCCTTTCTGCCCAAATCCCAATCCAATCCAAGTTCAATTCTGCCTGGCATTTATTCCCGCTTCTAGATCGCTCCAGCCTCACCCAATCACCGACCACTTAAGCCTGTATCGCCTAAACCACCATGCCTCCACTGCATCTTCAATTTCGAGTCTATAACTGATCAAAGGAACTCACCTCTTGGATTAGCTGCTCTAGACGTGCTTCGATTCTGGATCTCAGCTACTGTGTTGCGATTAAGGTGAATCGCCTTCTTGAATTGCAACTGCAATAGCCGAAGTCCATTGTTCCTATCGTTGCTAGTAATCTGATCCAGAATTCCTTCAAACTTAGATCGGAAGCACTCCTAGTAATCGCTAATCGCAGCCTTGGTCACATGCACGCCTTCCTTGACCGACCAATACCTCCTAGATTTTCAAGCCAAGAGGCAATTCTCTGTCGAAATCACTAGAATTGAATGGGCCTGAGTTCAATTCGTTCCCAGTTCTACAGCAATTGCCGATTGCTAGAGTTGCTTGCAACTAGCCACGATTGCTACAGAAGCACGATTGTCCCGGCCTTGCTTGTTCACTTCCATCTCCAATCAATAGCTTTAAATTCACCTTCCAAATTCAGGCCGATCGCTCCAATTTGTATCTCGATCTGAATTGCACTTCCTCACGAAACTTGATTGAATATGTTCAGCCTCTAGATTCACCTCACAAAATCCACTCAGATTTGGATCAGCTTCATTTCGCTATTCTTGAATCGCACGCTCACGCTTGGAATTGCCTGCTTCCAAAAAATCCCTTCCGATAATCACCGTCAGAATTATGGCCGAGGCTAGCCTGGCTCTGCTCGGTTCTAATCTGCCTTCAATTCCTTCAAACTCCAATCAGAACAAATGCTCGTAATCACCAGTCACAGCCGAGAATCAACCGGCTCTGTTTCGCTTCTCAATTTCGAACCAAGTTGATACGAATGTGTCGGAATCACAGCCGAGGAAGGATTGGCTCTAATACCATTTGTCACATTCCTAGGGTTACCTAGGGTTGTGATTGGAATTGAGGAGAAGAACTGGATGATAGACTTAAAAAGGAGGGAGAGAGAAATCAAAAGAGAAAGAGAGGGAGAGGTTAGAGAGGAAACGAGAGGGAGAGAAAATTAGGGAGATAAGAATTCACTTCATTCATTAACATGCCTTTCTCTACATATTAGGGCCTATTTATAGGCTATTCAATAGTAAATAAAATCTGGAAAATAGCACCCATGTGCTCCTAACAACTCACAAAATACCTCCTACTACTATTACAACCTTATTACAATAAAGCCCTTCTAACTACCCTTGAGTTATGACAGAGATTTCATCCATCATCAGGATGTCAACCACTACTTACAACCACAAATAAATTTCATAATTCTGCCACATGTACAAACCAAATCCAACAGACAACAGAGCAAGTGTATGTTTTGAAGAACCACAAAATACTCCAATCCACAATTATGAAAACTTTTGTAACAAAGCCAAAAAAAAAAAAAAAAGCTAATTCAGACAAAATTAGAAATCTACCTTAAGTCACATCAGATCTTAAACTTTATACAATGCGTATCATTTATGAGAAGAAAAATAGGCTCTCACCACAGCCCTCCAAAAGGACAAGAAGAAGTGGTATTGTTCCCCTAACCAAGGTGGTTTCAAAGCCAGCCACACATAGCCCATCACTCATTCTGTGCCAAAAATCCCAGTATGGTTATCAGCTGCAACTACTGCAGACTTCAATCCCCTTGAAGACTGTGGTCCCAAGGTACCAAAATTATTGCCAAATAGCTAGAGAATATTTCCTAATATTTCTATATCTGCAGACTAGTGTCTATATCCTTGTGGAGCTGAAGCCATCTTGGATATTATGAATATCAAAGGGAAAAAGAGATGCCTTTGCAGCTCCCTTGAATGGGCATTCCACATTAATCAGTTTGGGGGTGAAAACCCAATAGCCAAATTACTTCAGCCAAAGTGGATGCTTTAGTAGACATGGGTAGTCAACTTATTTCCCATAAAACATTGGCAAAGAATCAACTATATATTAATCTCCAAACAACTAGATTCAATTAGATCACAAATTAAATTGAGCAGAAAGCCCTTTAGATAAACAATATTTCACAAACAGTGAAGTGTTAGGTATCACATTTAGCTCAATATTGAAGCATAACTGAAAAAACCTTAATCATATCCTACCAAAAAAATGGGAGATAAAGATGCCTTTTCAGATCCCTTTACAGGGGTATTCCATATTAATCATTGTGGGGGAAAATCCCAACAGACAAACTACAAGAAGCAAAGTTAATGCTTTAGTAGACATGGGTGGTTAATTTATTTCCCACAAAAAATTAGCAAAGAATCAACTATATACTAATCTCAAAAACAACTAGATTCATTTAGATCACAAATCACATTGGGCAGGAAGCTCTTTAGAGAAGCAATATTCCACAAATAGTTAAGGGTTTATGGTTTACACTTCAGTTCAATATCAAAGCATAACAACTTCCAAACTGGAAAAGAACCTTAATCTTATCCTACCAAAAAAGGGAAGAACCTTAATCTTGATTAATATAACCCTCTTTCCGGCCTTCAAAACCAGGTCGCAAGAGTTTCTTCTCTCTCTTAGCAATCTTCCTCATCTTCTTCTGATGTATCCTCTCAGCTATGTTACCAGCCCTCTTCTGCTGCTTCTCCCCCTTCATCTTCTGCCTGCTGTCAACCCTCTCCTTCCACTTCTCTACATTCTTCTCGTGCCTCTTCTTCTCCTTCTTCATACTCTGTTTCAGCAATTTTGGATCATCGTGCACTTTAATCCCGGCCGCCCGGCTCACCGCCGCCTTCCAAGAGTGCTTCTTCGACACCCCCTCCCCTCTCTCTGGGTCCCTCTTTGCCTCTTTCAACTGCTCCGCCCTCTCCAGCTCCTTCACCTTTGATAACTTTCTCTTCTTCTTCTTCCTTCCCTTTTCCTCTTCACCTCCGAGCCTTAATTTCCCAAATTCAATCCCTTTTGTCGCCTCAGCAACATCCTTCTCAATTTCACCCTCCGATTTCTGATTATCCCCAGCTTCCACAACCCTAGAACTTCTTCCATCCCCTTCACTGCCTCTCTTTCTCTTCTTCTCTTTATTATCACTCTTCGAACTTTCGCCGCCGCTGCCGCCGCGGTTCGACCGGAGCTCCTCGATGCGCCGGTGGAGGCGATATCGGAGCTCCTCATAGGTGACCGATTCTTTTCCGCCGTCCAAATTGGCGATCGGCTCAATGTCATCGGCTTCCTTTTCTTTCTGAAGGCTTTGCTTGAGCAAATCTAGGGTTGAGGAGGTTTGAGACTTGTCAGGGTCAAGGCGGTCGCGGCGCGCTTTCTTGATGTTGTCTCTAGTCTGTTGCTTGGCTGCCTCCTTGGCCGCTTTGTTCAGGCCTTGGAACCATGGTTTGGCGTCGTCGTCGTTTGGGAGGTAAAACTTGGCCGGAATGAGTTCGATCAACCTGTCGAAGAACATAGAGTGATCCCGAATCAGGGGCTTGAGATCCATGACTCCACCGCCGTCGACGGCGGCAGTAGCGGTGGAAACTGGTTGACTGGACTTCTGCTTCTTCTTCATCTGATGAGAGAGGAAGGGAAAGAGGAAGGAGAAGCGACGACGAGCAGGGTTTACAACCCTAGCCTTAATGAAATTTCAAAAAACTTTGGAGGGTTTAAAATTTCACCACTCACATAATAATTAATAATTTTTAATAAATTAATCATATATTTTAAATTATTAAATATTTTTAAAATGTATAAATGTTTTTAATTTTTAAAATTACATTTTTTTTACATAATAAATTTTATTTATTTTTTAAAAGTATAAATATTTTTTACACAAAACAAAAAATCTTTATAATTTTTAAAGTGTTTATAATTTTTGAAAAATAATTAATAATTTATAAAAAAATATTGTTAATTTCTTGATCAAGTGGTGTTAATTCTGTAAGTATCAAAATAGAATATCAGCTTAGTATTACCATAAAAATATATGTATTTAGTTTATACATAGATACATATATATATATTATATTTTTAGCTCATATACTTTAAAATTTTCAACACATTTTTAAAAGATATAATTTTTCTATTTAGAATTATAGACATTTTGTAATTTAAATTTGGAAGGACCTTAAGAAATACACATACCTCCTCAGCAATTTACAAAATTATATCAACGGCTTGTGTACTTTTAAAAATACCACACACCTCTTTTACAGTTAATAAAAGATGTAAATAGATCATTTACCCCTAATTGAATAGCAACCCCTTTCAATTTCTCATTTGCATCTACTTCATTGTCACGTCTCTTCTCCCTCTTCAATATCCCCGACCCCTTCCTTCTTTAATATCCCCTTCCCAATTTTTTTCCCTTACCCCCTAGTCCACGCACTTTCACTTTCTCTCTTGATTAAGAGAAGTTAATTAGAAACATCATTAATCATGATAAAGTTCTTAGTGAAACCCTGTTAGTTATAAAGAGGTTTCATTTGAATCCCATCGATCATGATGGGATTTTTGATGAAACCTTAAGGAGGCGTTTGGTACGGGAGAAGTTTTTAAATTCTTGGGATTCATGATTCTTAGGAATACTCTTGGAAATCTTTGATTTTCAGGATTTATACAATTTTATGTTTGATTAGATTTAAACATTCTCAAGAATGTTGAGTATTCTTTTCTGAGAATCTTACATTCCTATGTTTAGTTTAAATGTAACATTCTTGGGAATTCATGTTTTTTTTCCAAAATTACCCTTATTTAATTTTTTATTTAAAAATAATAAATTTCTTTTACTATATAAAATATTGGAACCCACAACATCTTTAAAAAATCAAAACAATGTTATTTTTTTACACATTATATATATATGCATGTGTATATATATTTAATATATGTACATAATATATATGTTTGTATGAATATCTACTTTAATATATATATATAATATTTTATAATAAATAATATAAATATATTATAATATATATATTTTTATATTTAATATATAATATATTAAATATATATGTATATATTTAATATAAATATATTATATATATAATATGTTTGCATAGGGTTATAAAAGGGTAAGGGGTGTTTTAGTCTTTTTTTTGTTAAAAACATTCCCAAATCCATGGGAAACTTGAATTCCAACCCCCCTATGGAAATCTTTTTGTGGGAAAGTTACTTAAAAATTATTCTCAAAAATCCTATTTCATAGGATTTTTTTTATAAAAAAATTGTACCAAACATGAGAATACAGATTCCCAACTTAACATTTCCAAGAATTTTAAAATTTCTCCTGTATCAAACGCCCCCTAATGGTTGTGAAATTGTTAACAATATAAAAGTATAAAGAAATAAAAAGATTGACAATCAATGGGGTTTCATCAGAAACCCCATTAGTCACAATAAGTTTCATGAAATCTCGTTAATAACAAAATCGAGAAAGAGAGTCACAACCAATGGATAACAATAGCGATGTTTTGTGAAATCTTATCAATAGTGAAATCATGCACATTTATTATGGAGTAATATCCCCTTGAATATTAGGCCCAAATGAAGTTTTAGTCGTTCAATTGGAACCTATCATTACTAGCATTATAAATGAAATGATTAATATTTTATTCTCAATATTATAGTCTACTATAGTTTCTTCAATTATTCTAGTGATTACCATCCTTTTGCGTTGTTCAAAAAATGGTTGAAAATTTATTATTCTTTTTGAATGACTCGATTATCATTTATCCAATTGATTGTGACACATATGTAATGATTCATTGTAATTACCATATATAAGATGTGAGTGATACTCTATTATTTAATTATCCTAGAGTATTTTCTTTAATTATCTTTGTACCCTAAACATGACTTCATTGCTTCATTCTTAATTGTGTTTCTACTAAAGTCCTTAAATTATAGATTGTATATGGTTTAACAATACCAACTAAATAAGGGTCTTGCACAAGTAAAAAAGTATATTTTGCTTTACTAATCATTTTTGTTAGGCATTTTTCATCTAGATCACGATTATATCAAAAGAGAGAGAAATTTAACCATCATTTTTATTGTGTGACATTGCATTCTCATGTTTCTTTGCATGCCTTTTGAGATTAGGCATCTTGTTGTATGAGCACACAAGTTGTTTTTCTTTTTTGCATACCTTAGGTGGCCATCAAGTTCAATTCCTTCAAAACAATTGCATACTATGCTAGTTCTTAATCATTTTCTTACTCCAATTGAGATTGTTGTGTCTATACTTGCATCTTTATCTCTTTTGACCTCTTCAATTTGTGGGGGTGGAAAATCAAAAGGTCCACCAATATTGATATTGTCATCCACCTCATATGAACCAGGTGAAAGTGTCTCGTTTTTATCCTTATCGCCATAATTAGTATCATCAAAATGATAGATGAGATCAATTCAGGGAGAAAAGTCCATCAATAATGATCCTATTAGGTATGCAAGAGATCAATTTAGATACACAGTGCCTCTATATTAGGTGTACATGTGTCATGTTGGCCACAAACAGTTAGGGAAAGGCAAAAGTGATTCATGATGAAAGTAATGTCTAAAATTATAAAATAATTAGTACAAATCTTTAAAAAAATAAAAAAGAAAGCTAAAAAGAGATGGAAACTTGAGTGTCGAGAATTGAGAGTAAAATTCATCAAACAAGTATCAACAAAACAGAAAGTAGGGAGTTTAAGAATTTGGAGCACCTCAAAACAGGAGTATAAAATACAGAGACGCTTAGAAATTGTAAACCATTTTCAACCTATCACTACTTATTTAGAGTCAATATCACACACTCTACACAAAACTCCCCTGTTATTGAGCAAATTGCAATCTTATCTTGCAGTGACCTTCAAAATGAGAGTTCAAAATTGAAATTGAAACTTGGAAGTGCAAGGGTTCTTGTAGGCTACATGCTACAACCTGTAAACCCCTGCAATTGCAAGCTGCCAAGGCTAATAGTTAGCAATTGGTCAGTTGCCAATTGTCTACAAGTTGCAGCTTGTACTTTTTAGTTTTATAGACTCATAGTCTTATACTTTGTGTATTTTATCACTATTTACAGTATTTTAATCATTTACAATGTAACAAGAAGTCACTAAGTTGTTTGACTTATAGTTTTGCTTTTAGTTCAATACTATTTGTTCTATTTTTAATTAAATAATTCTCATTCTTGATTTTTATAACTTATTTGTAATAAATATTTAATTTAACTTTTTAAATAATTATCTAAATGATCTTTAAATAATATTTATAAAAAGTATAAATACTAGTATTGTTAATAAAAAGTTAGATTGCTATAAAAGTTGTCACTACTTGTAAATAATCTTAATAATCATATCAATAATATTTATAAAACTTAAAAGCAATTATATTGTTATATAACTTATTTTTAGTTATTTTAATGTTTGATTTAAAAGTTGACACATTGAGATCGTATAAACCATCATATGAATAATTTTTATTCATTCTGATTTTGTTGTGATGTCATCTTTATAATTTTTAATTTATATTCATTCTCATTTTAATTTTTAATTTTTAAATTTAATTTTTCTAGCCAATTAAATTGCCTAGAATTAAATTCTAAGAAAAATATCAATTGATGGTGTTTCATTGACTTAATTTTTTACCTACAAATTATTATATTTTTTTAACTTTTAGTATTTGATTGCCATTATTTTCTATGGAAATAATCACATATACAAATAGATAATCAATAACTAAATACACAAATCAATAATCAATTATATAAAATAATCAAATATACGCATATTCAAAAAAATAAATCAAATAAATATACACAAAATGTTTAAAAAATAAATTAAATATACATACACCCAACAAGAGGATGAAAGAGTCGTCATCACTAGCAGTCGTTGCCGCCATTGTCGTTCACCCCTCGGCCCCGTCGTTCTCGCTCACCCTCTTGGTTGCTCACTCTTTTTCACTTAGATGAAACCTGAGCTGCTACTGACACCTCGGGAATCAACGGTGTGGTGGCGAAAGGATCATCCGTCGCTGCCATGGCAGTCGCCTATGTCTTCTCCGTTGGTAGGCGGTGGTGGAAAGGAAAGGCCATCGTGGGTTTTCCATTTCCATGAAAAATTGATTCTAACCCTTTCCCCATGAGAAAACCAATTCCAGCAAAAGTGGAAAATAACCATCACGTGACCATAAGTTGGAAAATATTTTTCATGAAAAATTTGGCCAATCAAACACTTCAGAAGTTGGAATTTGGGTAAAAAAATGGCCATTTTTCATAGAAAAGAAAGCCAATCAAACAGACCCTTACTTTCTTATTTTAAAAAACGAAATTTGGTCAAATCCAACGTGGCAAACCCAACAAGCTAGGCTCTTGGGCTGGTGAGTTGGGCTAGTTGGGCGATCTACGTTGCAGGCCCATACATGCTGGACTTAACCCCTTAATTTAAATGAGCAAGTCAAGTAGGCCCAAGGGTCATCATACCCATCTAACATGCCAAGACCACATGATGAATATCAAGAACCAAATAAAGAGATAGAGTTTATCATCTAATGGGTATGTTACAAAAAATTAGTTGACGAACTCTTAAGCCTTTCAATATAAAATAATAGAGAAAGGCGATCAAAGCATAAAGACGCTCCAACATCAATTGAAGTCATAAAAACCATCCATGCAATTTTTAGTGGACCCCAATGAAGGAAAAACCTAGACTTGAACATCTACATTGTCATCGCTGAACCTTGAACTTAGTAAAAACCAATAATAACCTTCACAAAAGAGGATCTTGAGGGCATCATTCTACCTCATGATGGTGCCATTGTTGGAAAGACCATGATTAGAACTTATGAGATACTCCAAATCCTTATTGATGTTAGTAGTTTTGCAAACATTTTATTTCATAAAACTTTTGAATAATTGAACCTTGAGACACACACCTTGGAGCTAATCGACCAATTTACTAACTTCAACAAACAATTAGGGGTAATTTCATTACCCTTTCAATGGGTGAGATGGCCTATTGTATAACAATTATGATGAATTTTGTAGTAGTAAAAACTCCAATTACATATAATGCAATTTTCTAAAAGTGTACTTTAAATTCCCTTAAAACTATCATTTTCACCTTCCATCTGAAAGTCATGTCCCCCTCAAAAGAGAGAGTCAAAGTTGTCAGTGTATGCCCCACAGTTTAAGAGTTAAGTTACACTTAATATATTAAGATGTGATATATTTATTGAATAATATATCTAATTGTTTCATGTTTATGTTATTTATTAGTAAACTTTCTATTTTGTATTTATTTATTTATTCAACAATTACTTATATAATACCCTAAAACATTGTGAAATGATAATCGTAATTTTGGTATTTCGAACCCTAGAGAAATTATTAAAATTGTAGTGTTATCAGTAAATTTAATAAGGTAAGGTATGTATAAATTTATCTATATAGTTAAATTTATTTATATTGTAAAAAGTATATAGTTTAATCATAGTTAAATTCATTGTATAAAGTATATAGCTTCATTATAGTTAAAAATATCAGAAATTGTATTAAAATTGGGATTTTTATACTGTTATATGTATATATGTATATTATATTATTATATATAAAAAAAATCAAAAAATCGGAGCAGGCACAATGGCCATGCTCTGGTCGCGCCTACAAACAAGCAATTAGAGGTGAGGGGCAGCATTAATGCTGAAATGCCTGTCGGAGTGGCCTTCAAGACGCGTGGCCGCCCTTAATGGGACAAGTCACATCAAATTTGGGCTATAAATAGCCGAGTTCGAGCGAGGCTATTCATCAGAAAATTTTTACTTCAAAGAGTGGGCGATTGGGGCAGTGTTTGAGAGATTGGTGAGTGGGGTTTCAATCCTTGCGTCGTGGGCAAGATTTCTAGAGCGTTTGGTGGCCAACGGAGCAGAGGAAGAGGAGAAATGAAGCTTTGCCGAAAAATCGCGCATCGCCAGAGTCGAGCCTTCAATCGCAAAAACGAAGTATTTTTAGTTGTTTTTTTTGGGATTCTAAAGCCATTTTCGAGATCAGGGGGTCGGGTTTAAGGAGGATTGAAGCTTGTTTTAAAGTTTCGAGGTGCGGCAATGTCACCGGCCGCGAAGCAGCTGCTGGAGAAGATGAACCAGGTCGGGCGTGTGGCCGCACGTGCCAGGGCATGGGGAGACGACGCGTGGCCTGCACACGCGCGCTAGGTGGAAAATAAAAAAAAAATAAAATAAAAATAGGAAAAGTTTTACAAAAATTTTGAAAAAAATCCATAAAATCTAGAATTTCGTTTATGCCTTATTTTGGAAAAAAAATTCTGGAAAATGCTAAATTTATTATTTATTTAAGTCATTTTTTTATTATGGAAATAAAGAAAAAATAGGAAGTTAGTCTGAAGAATTACAAGAAAATTCCAAAAGAAGAGAAATGTTATTTTAAGAATTTTAGTGAAGAAGAATTGGGTTAAATGAAGGTTTAGATATTTATTATAAATTTTTGAGGAAATAAGACATAGAAAATAAGGAGAAACTGTGGAAATTATGAGAAAAATAGGAAATTGATAAATTTAATATTTTAGGAATCCTTGGGGCACGAGGATTGGGAAATAACTCATTTAACATTTTTATCGAAGTCGTCACGCTTATCGAGACAGCTTAATTGTGAAATGTAAGTGTACTGTTACAAGTTTAATACGATTATAAATGTTTATGATTAAACCTCGATCTTCGAGAATACTTTCATCATATTGACATGCTCTGATATGTATCCATCATGTAGACTGCACACATGACATGCTATGAAATGCATATGTAGACGTTGATGTCATTAATCACGCGCATAATGGTCGTAGAGAATACGAACTAGCACCGTTACTTTACCAAGAGTGCCCCATACACCCCGACTTCGAAAGAGGTGACCATAAAAATGGTAGGTAGCATGTAAGGTGCAGTTGACACCTACGATGAGTAAGACATTGCATACACTCATGATAAAACATTTGTACCCTTACTTAGATGGTTCATCATCTAATTTGGGTTTTTTCCCTTGGAATATTCAAACGTTCCAGTTGGGATTTGCAGTGATGGTACAGATATCGAAGAGGTGTAACGACATGAGTTGTCGAGGAAAGAGCCAGTTATACCACGTTTTGTTGTAACACGAATATTTCAAATATTACATATGTTTTAAGCTTATGTAATGTACCAAGAATTTGATATTATAAATTACGTTCAATTATCAATGTATGAGATGTTATGATCAGGTTCGATTTCAGCTTCCACTTTATAAGATTCTATTTAGATCTAGTATATGAATGGTTTCGCCTAGCACTAGATAGGTCTAAGGGAATTTCGGGAATAATGTAATTTAGAATGAAAAAAAAAATAAATCCCAAATTTCCTAAGATATAACACGCCCTGAGTAAGTGGGGTGTTACAACTTAAATACAACATGCCTAAAGAAAAAGTTCCTAGGTTTACTCTGTGTAGAAATGAATTGAGGTGTGGCTTCATGGTTTGAAAGCATAACAAAGATTGGCATATGTATGTCACTTCACCAACTTAAATTGAACCTCTTTGGAAGACTCATTCCCTTTGTTGAATGTAAACCAACTTATGTGTGCAACATTTGAAAATAAACTCATGAGCTTTATAGGTGTGTACTCTAGCTATGTTTAAATTAGCATGTAGGCATCAAACAAAGAACACACCACATTTATAATTAACTAAGGCCTTGACTACTACAAGATGATGACCTCCAGTTTGAAGATTGCTGGTACAACTTATCAATGCTTGGTAAATATGGAGGTTAAGAACCAAACTAGCAAGAATATGGAGGTATATGTCAATAACCTCCTAACTCTAAGCATGAAGTCTAAGGAAAATAACACCAACCGTGAGGAGACCTTTGCCACCATTCAAAAGTACAATATGAAACTCACTCAAAGAAGTGTGTCTTCAAGGTCATGTTTGGAAAATTTTTGGGATACATAGTCTCCCACTAAGGTATTAAGGTAAACTTGGAGAAGATTAAGGTGGCCCTTGACATGCTGCCGCCTAAAAGAATCTGAGACATCCAAAAGCGTAATGGGAAGATAAACACACTAAGATGATTCTTATGTTGTTTGGTAAACCAGTGACGACCTTTCTTTCAAGTTCCCAAACAAATTCAAATCTTTTCATAGAATGAAGTTTGCTAAAAAGCCTTCAAGGAACTCAAATCGTACTTGATCTCTCCCCATTGCTGACAAAAACCAAAAAATGAGATGAATTTTTTGTGTTTCTCTCAATGAGCAAACATGCTCTTAATGTTGTTCTCACTCTCGAAAAAGGTCGAATACACAAACAAGTATACTATATTAGTAGAAGATTCTAGGACATGGAATTCAGGCATTCACTACTTGAAAATGTTAGCTTTTAAACTTGTCATTATGGATACAAAATTATGTCAATATTTCCAAGCATATTCCATAGTGGTCCTTGCAAACCAACCACTCAAGAAAGTCTTTCAAAAGTCTAACCTTGCTAATTAAATGTTGTCCTAGATGGTTAAACTTAGAAAATTAAACACCAGTTCAAACCAAGGCTATAGTTAAAGTCTAGATTCTTACTAATTTTATATCCAAAGTCACAAGCACCTTAGAGGAACAACACAAGACCCTAAATGTAACGAACACAACTAGATCCTACATGTTGATGACGCCTCAAGAATCGAGGCAATAGGGTAGGGGTGGTCCTATTCACCCCTAAAGGTGACAACATATGTTATACCATTTGCTTTAACTTTGAGGTTACAAACAATGAATTAGAATATGAAGTGTTGATAACCAAAAACTACAAATTACCTAAGAATTAGGGGCTCAACGAATGACACATAATGATTCACATTTAGTCGTCATTTAGATTCGAGGACCCCTTCAACCCCTTAAAGAGAACATGATATGGTTGACGGAATTCATATATGGTGGTGTGGATAAAATTAAAAATTTTATGTGCATCAGATACACAGCGTAAGCAATAAATGCACACACCATATATAACTTGGATATTTAAGCAACACGTTATGTCATCAAATGAAATGCAATAAATGATATACCTGTAGACAGATGTCAGGTTGAGTATAGAAACTGTTTCAATACGAAAATTGAATCCACCTCAACTCGTGGTGGGCCTAATCTGCCCACACATAGCGTACAATCCGGTACCTTTACATGCACCTATTTATGTGCTAACCAGAGGATCCCATATCACCAACACCCATTGTCTTTTGTTAGAGAGATTTTCAAAAAGAATTTGTTGTAACATGGTTGACATGTTTGGGAAGAGATCCAAATCAAAGAACTAGAGGTTGTAACATTTCACTCATTTTGAATTCTATTTATACATATGAATGGTTGTAACCTTTCACTTATTTTAAATTTTAATTACACAAATAAGTGGTTATAACCTTTGGTGAAGGGGTGTACCTTTGGTCAAGGCACTACAAAAAAACGCATTTTTTACGGTGGATTTCAGAACATGGTATTTTGTGGTGGTTTTTCAACTGCTGCAAAATATGTTTTTTACGGCGGTTCATCCAACATTTTGCTGCAATTTTGAAAAATTGCCTCAAAATTAATTAATTTAAAATTATAAAATTAAATTTAATGGCGTTTTTTTAAAAACCCCACAAAATTCACTAGTAAAAAAAATAAAAAATTAAATTTTGTGGCAGTTTTGAAAAATCGCCGCAAAATTCATTGAAAAAATTCAAAAAATTAAATTTTGTGGCGATTTTAAACAACTGCCACAAAATTCAGTAATAAAAAATTAAATTTAGCGGCATTTTTTTCAAAACTGTCGCCAAATTCATTAATAAAAAAATTAAATTAAATAGCGGCTTTGTCAAAACTATGGCAAAATTCAGTAATAAAAAAATTAAATTTTAAAAAAAAATTAATAATTTTAAAATTAAATTAAATTAAATTTTATAAAATAATCTAAAATTTTATTTTTTAATCAATTAATTTATTTATATCAATTAATTTATATAATTTAATTCAATTAAATTAAATAATTTATTTATTTTAAATTAATTAATTAATTTATTTATTTTAAATTAATTAATCAATTAATTTATTTAATTAGTTTAAAACATTTTATGTTCAATTAATTAATTTAATATGTTAACTCTTTTTTAGGTATTTTGAGAGTTCAATTAATTTAATTTAATTTAATTAAATTAAAAATAAAATTATTTTTTTATTTTATTTAATTTGGGGCCAAGTGTAATTTCAAAAACTTGAGTTTGTGGGTCCAAAGGGAATTCTGAAAAATAGTGGTTCGATTACTTTATAATTAATATACGCGAGTGTATTATAAGGTGATTTCGCAAATCAGATAGTTTTGCGCGCGTACGGGAGGTCATGGGATCGAAGCTCGGGGAAGGCATTTGCTAAAAATTACTGGAATAAATTTCAACAAAAGCGATGGGACGGGCGGACACGCCCACAAGGGCAGATGTGCACGCGCAAGCGCGCGCATGGTGAGGGTTTGTGGCAGTGGTTGGGCACAGGCGTATGGGCGAGGCCTAGCACGCGTTCGCTAGGGCTAGATAGCACCTCCATGCGATTTTAATAATTTAAATATTAAATTATTTAAATTAATATTAAATTCAATTAATTTTAGCGACGGTGCTAAATTTAAAAAATCGCTGCTAAAAATATCACTTAGCGGTAATTATACCAGCGGTTGCTAAAAATCGCCGCTAAATGCTGCGCAGCGGCTGTATTTGCGGTTCAAAACCGCAGCTAAATCACTTTGTGGCAGTTAAAACCGTCGCTAAATGACAAAAAAAACCATCGCTAAAAATCATTTTTTTTGTAGTGAGGATTGTAACACATAGGAATTGGTTGTAACCTTTGATGAAGGATTGTAACACATATGAGTGATTGAACCTTTGGTGAAGGGTTGTAGCATTATCTATAAATAGATTGATGTATTCTTGGATCAAAACACTTGAGAATTCATATTGTTTCTTTCTCCTTATTTTTCTCCTACCTTCTTACATAAAACATCATAATTTTCTTGCATTCAAAGATCAATTATTTGTATTCTTTTGCTGTAGAATTAGAATACAAAGCTTCTTGTATTTGTTATTAATTTCGTGTGTTCAGGTTTGTTGTTGGGAATTACAAATTTGTCAACAAACAATACTTTTGATTCCATTATATCTTGGAGGCTTATTTGGATCCCTTGTGCATTGTATTTTGGGACAAACAAAGTCTTAAGGAAAACGAGTTTTCATGCCTTGAAATCTTTGGGTTACTACAACATATTTGTCATTACAACACCACAATTTTTCAACATCTTTTACCTGCATGACACTCATGCTCAATTAATATTCTAAAGCAGAGCTGAAATTGGCAAAAGCAGAATAGAGATAATAGAAAAAGCCTAGAGAATCAACAGAAGCCAAAAGAAAATCTCAATTTCTTTTTCACATCTCCAATTAACCACCCAACCTCCTCTATGCCTCTTCAATTGATCGCCACATGTAATCCACTACCTATGGCTGAGGCGTCAAGGGAGTCGACTCCTGTCCATTGTCGACTACTGAGGCAGTGGACTGCCAGTACTGAGGTAGTTAACTTTCAGTGCTCCGACATATCAACAATTGACACACCGACATCATTAACACTTGATAACATATTTGATACACAATAGGTGCAAAGTGCTAGTACCAAACACAACATTATATGGTGTGTAACTTTCTAAATTTATTGTCTGTTAGCAAACAGATAGCACCAAAACCTGTTTAGCACTAGCCAATAGTACTCTTTAACCCATCACGAGGATCTCTCCATATTCCGGTGATGATTTGAGATGTAATAACCCTAGAGTGGGTCTAGGTGTTTCATTACTTAATGTTGATTTAATGGAATGTTAAATGTGGGTCTCAATATTTTAATACTTGCTGATAAATCTCTTTGATGGCATAGAGATAATTTTAAATTTGTATAATTTAATTTTGTAGTTCATGTAATCGTGAAAATACGTATATGGGTATAATTTTTAATAAATTGGGAAATAATGAAATGAGTCTCAGTTAATTAATTAATCAATGAGTCTATGGGTCTATCAGGTGGGCTATATAAACTCTGGTTTGGGCTTAGGCCCAAAGGTAATGGGATTTTAATTTTATTATGTGGATAAAAGAAAAAAAATAAATAAATAAATAAAAAGCCTAAAATGGGAAGGAACATGCTGTCTGTGTGAATTAGCAGGCGCCTGCAACTCTCTCTCTCTCTCTCCCTTTTGGTTATCTATCCTTTTCGTGCACTGATTTTGTACCGTTTTGATGATTTGATGCTTAATTCTGTCTCCTGTTCCATTGGCCATCACTTTCGTTCCTCTTTCTCCAACTGCTTCATAACGTCCTTCTTCCTTGCATTCTTCTGTTTTCATCTTCTTCTCATTCTCCATCCATTTTACTATTGGCAACTGGAGCTGATTGAGGGAGTTTCAAGTTCTTCTGTTGGAGCATCTTCAGGCAAGTTCTCTTACCCATTTTTATTCCAGTGCAAGTTTCCTTGACCTTCATTTTGTTTCGTTACTGCATAGCCTATGTAATTATATATCCATATATATATATACTTACCCCAATGATCTATGAGCCTCCCTGGCAGTGTGGTTGATACCTTGCTCTTCTTCTGGTGAGTCTTGTGATACCCAAGAAATTTGGGTTAATTAAAAATAAGCAATTTATTAGAGAAATGGGATTTCAGAGAACATTGGTATTTGAATAGCCCGAAAAATTAATTGAATCGACTGTCGGGAGTGTCCTGGAGCCGAGATGCCAAAGAAAAATGATGTGGTATTAACAAACACCCCAAGATAGGATTTATGGTCTAGAAAGAAATCGGATCGGGAATAATTTTCAGTATAGCTAAAATATAGCTGCTAATTAGGTTGAAATACTGAATTGTTATAGACGATTTCCCGAAAGTCAACGGAAGCTTGAGAGGGCTTCGGTTTTCATAAGGAACAACCCTTCAGTGGTTTTAGGAAGAAACGAAGAGGTTTAGGGCCAAAACGAAGATTCGGACCTAAGTGCAGTTTTTGGAAATTTCTAGAGGGAGGCTGAAATGATATTTTTCCAAAATCCTTAGGGGTTAAAATGATGCTTTAGGACATGAGGGTCTTAAATGAAATTATGGAAAGTCAAGGGGTTAAGTGGAAAAGGGCCAAAATGAGAATACCAAAAGTTGAGGGGCTAAAATGCAATTTTTCAAAGTTGGCCAATGACTAGCACATGGTTGGTCGGCCATGGCCGAAATTAGCCACTGGGTTACCACGAGGGTTGCTCAGGGAGCATCTTTGGTAAAGGGATTGGCCCATAACGACCACAAGGGTGGCTAGAAAATGAAGAAAAGTGACCGAAAGTAGCCGCACAATCGAGCTTCTGTAAAACGCTTTTGGTGGTCGGGTAAGGTCGATTTTGGGGCTATCTAAGGTAGGTATATGCTCTAAGGACCATGGTTTGACCGAGAAAGGGCTTTTCAAGCATCGATTTCGCCTATAAATAGGCATTCGAAGTGGCCGAAAATGGAAGAGAAATAAGCTTCAAATTGGCCATTTTATTGAACGAATTGAGAGTCAAGACCATGGGGCTTTTGTTGCCCATGGCTTGAAGAATAATTCTGGAAACTTTGGAGCATTTTGGTGCTCGTTTATTAGGTGTTCAATGGTGACCGAAAATGGAGAGATTTTTTAGCTTCAAATTGACCACGATTTTGAACGAATTGAGGCTCCATTTTAAGGGGCTTTTGAAGCCCATGAGATTTAGAAGCTATCTGGAGAATTTTGATCATTTTGGAAGAAGTTTGAAGGCTGTTCGAAGCCTCGCCGGAAAATGGAGGCAGTCCGCTGGCCGAACATTCGAGTCCCCGATGGGACGTCTTCCGGTGGTCCTTTCAGGGCTCAAGAAGGCCCATTTGGATCAACTAGAGAAGGGGGAGAAAATGGCATCGAAAACCAGTTTTTTCGGCACGGCCGTCTCCAGAGAAGACGACCGGCGCATGCCGGTCACACGCAGTCTCTCACGCGCGCCCAGTCGCCCTAGCGCGTGCAGGCGCGTGCGGGCGGGTGGGCAATCCAAAAATTTTGGGAAAAATTCTTAAAATTCTGGAAAAATATTTTATGGAGGTCCGTGCAAAAAGTTTTGAAGTTCGGGTTCTCGATGTCTCGATTTTTGCATCAAAGAGCCTCATTTTGCGTGAAAACGCTACATTCGGGTAAGTCTAGTATTTTTCCTTGGAAGTTCATAGTCTATTATGAATTGTTATGGAATTAGATTTGAGAAAATAGTCCTGAGATATTTATTGGAATTTTTGGAAAGGAAAAATGAAAGAAAATGAAGAAAAATGAAATAAATGGAATATTGAGGATATTTAGTGATTAAATATTATTTTATGATTGAGGTGATTGAGATGATGTGATTGGTGCAACTTTTGAGAGTTGGCATGAGAATCGAGGTGGGGCATGCATATTGAGGCGATGCACGCTTTTCAAGAAAATTGTAATTTTATCTTAAAAGGTGAATTTTCCTATCCTAAGTATGATTTGGTGAGTGGTATCCTCACAAGAACTTATATTTATGATATGATTGTTATATATGCATGCTATTTATGAATGCAATATTCATTTGTCATATTGCATGGAAAGTCGTAATATTTGCATTGCACAATATTATTGTCATATTGATATCTGTGCATGGAAATGGGATGTCGCGCCCAGAGTGTAGCTGTAATTCTCCAAGGGCGTTGAGGGAATAACGTTAGGCTTATCCTACAGAAATTCAGGATTTGCCTAGGATTCCTAGCCGGGCTTGTGGGCTAGGGAAGTTACACTAAGGGCAAATGTGTTCATGTTATTGCATCATACATTCGTATATATGTTTTGGTCCCTCACTAGAAGTTTCATCTTCTAATGGGTTATGCCCCTGGAACATTTCACGTTCCAGTTGAGGCTTGCAGTTAGGGCAAGAAGCAAGTTGAGATATGACGGCACGTGATGGTGTGGTCGATGAATTCAGCGAGCTGATGCTTTATTGATGATTAGTCTTGTTAAAATATTATGGATTCTTCATGTATTAAGGCTGTTAAAGATATGATGTAATATATGGTATGAATTCCTTATGATATAATATAAATTAAATTCAGGTATGTACTATATCAGGTTTCTATTATCGTTTCCGCATTTTTAATGATTTGCTGGGGGTTTTGTTTGGAATTCGGTACTTAAGGTTAAGTTATGTACTGAGGAAGAAAGAAAAAAAATAATTTACGCATATTTTGGGCCCCAACATAATGACACGCTTGATAAGAGGAAAGCGGGGTGTTACAAGTCTCCTGTGATGTTTCGAATGGGGTTTGTTTGCTCCAAACTTATTTTTGTGAATGGCATATTTCTGTTTCAGTATAGATATAGAAGCGGGGTTTATTCTATATCGGGGATAACATTTTTGGGTGTGTAAGTAGCTCCCCATTCGAATGGAAGCCCAGCCATTCGAATAGTGAGCTTTCATTCATTCAAAAGGAAGGTTCATCCATTCGAATGGAAGCTTAACCATTCGAATGGTAAGCTCTCATTCGTTCTCTTTCTCTTTGTTAAAAAGCCTCATTCGAATGGTATGGTGTACCATTCAAATGTCCCTTGCTTGTCTCATACGAATAACCCACCACCTGTTTCGAATAGACTCTGTTTGATTCGTATAGTTTATATATATATATATATACACGTCAGATATATCCAAACAGAAAGAGATCCATTTCAGCAGCGGCTTCAAACTCGATTTAGACCTTGATAGAGACCGAATATCTTAAAACTCAAAACATAAAAGTTGTAGATATTTTTTCTTGAATTTCCATATCATCTTGAATCAGCTCAATCGGAGGTTGGACGACAAAGTTATGCTCAGATTACCAATCGATGTCGAATCTGTCCAGAATAGTCTCATTCGAATGAGTTTCTTCTACATTCGAATGAATTTCATGTAATCTATTCAGATTCCTCTAATTTTTTCCTAACATTCGAATGCAATAGTTCCCTCATTCGAATGAATTTCCCTATCATTCGAATGTGCCAGTAGTCATTCGAATGTGCCTCTCAAACTTGTGATTTGTTGTAGCAGTTCTGACCATACTTTATTCTTTTAGGTATATCTCGTTGTGATGATATCTAATTTAATATTCGTTTGATACGTTGGAAACTAGACTTCATAGGCTTCGATTCGATATATTATTTGAATGATTTGGTTACGTTTTGGGCCCGTAGCAACCCGATTAATTTCTATCATGAAATTCGTAGGTTTCTGTTCGTGTAATCTGACCACATGGTGTTCTTTGGCCTATAACTTTCTGATCCCATCTCCGAATCAAGATCCGTTTCTTGGGTTGTAAACTAGACATCCTAGGCTTCGTTTTGATATATTATTCATATTATTTTGGATTTATATTGAGTCTATAATGACCCCGTCAATCTTGGTCATCAATCTGGGAGTTTCTACTGTAAGCCATCCTTTATATATATATGCCTCAGTCGAATGGTATGGTGTATCATTCGAATATCACTTGTTGTTTCATTTGAATATCACCCTCCACGCAATTCAATCAACCCTATATGTTTATATTTATGCCTGATTCAAATAGCCCTTGCATATGTGTTTATTCACCATCCGAATGACCTATATTTAATTTTCCCAAAAATATACATCAATGTCAATTTAGCATAATTATTGAATGAATTTAAATGATTATATGATGGGAAAAATAACGTATTAAGTCTTTAATTTTCCTCATATGGTGAGTCAAGATTTAACTTTAAATAACATTTCTCAAAATTATTTATGTGTGATGATTTACATCTTGAATGTGGTAAATGCTATGAAGTAAGATTGTTGAATTTTTCTAAAGATGGCAAAATACCTGATACGGTAAATGGTGTTGAAAGCATGAAATATTGAGGAAACAAAATATTAAATGCATGTGGTTGGCAGATGCATACATGATGTATACATGTTCATGTTATATATATTTTGCACACCTATTATTTTGCGCGGAGGGAAATGGTACCCTAGAGCATTTAGCGCGAGACGAGGTGGCCATAGCCCAACAGGTTAGCTCCATATTTATTGTGAGGTTTTGTTTATGTGATACACTTTGGTATGTGTTGATTGATGGCTTGCGAGTCTATGGGATTTGATACTGATATTAAATCTGTATGCACATTTGTATAATAGTATATGGTGGCATGATACATTTAACTTGGAATTGATCGAGTCTTAAATTGTGAATCTTGTATACAACTGTCGAGTTCTGGATTACTCTCTTTTGGTGTCACCTTATTCTTGGTTCCTGTTCATTGTTTATTGTTCTAGAACTTGCTAAGCCTTGTGGCTCATTTGATCTTCTTTGCCATTCCAGGTAAAGGGAAAGCTATTATTGGGAGCGAGTCCAGTGGGACTAAAGCCTAAGGATAGTAGTGTACAGGGACGCGTCCTAACTTGAAGATCCTGTTTAGCATTTTGGTGAGGCTTGAGATGAAATGATTCTTATTCTGTTAGTTAACATTAGAGTCTCTTATCTATTTTGTATGGTCGTAGAGCCCGAACTCTTGAGTTAGCATTTTGGTGAGCCTTGTGGCTCATTCTATATTCTGCTGCTAGTGAATGAAATAAGTTGTTTATTTATTTATGGTTTGTTCTATATCATCTCCATGCTGACCTCTTTTCGAATATCCTATGCTAGCGGTAATATTCGAGAGTGGGCCCTTACATGAGAGGTCATAGAAAGCGTCTACTAACAGTCCAAGACAGTATAGAATGTTGGTCCCTTTACACATAATGGCCACTCAAAAGGGGGGGTGAATTGAATGATTAAAACTAATTAAACCAAATTCTTTCCTTTTAAAAACTTTTGAGATTTTCTTATAGAAAATACACTTGTTATAAATATATATGTTGTTTGAGTAATAGAAATATAAATATACAAACAACAATAATAACACAAGAATATATAGTGGTTCGGCGTCTCCAACACCTACTCCACTATCTCAGGGCCAACCCGACACTTGAGGTTCCACTATAACCACACCTAGGTTTTCAACAAGCTCAGGGAACTTTTACACAACACCGAAGTTTTTACCTTAGCTCACCCCAAAAACTAATACAAAAAAACACCACACCTAGATTACTTGGGCTCTAGGAGGCCACTCACAATCCACAAATAATACAAATGAACAATCCTATGTCCAACACACTTGGACTAATATGGATATGAATACAAGAACAAATGTTACAAGGCAAGTATGAATACAAATATAATTTACCACACTTGGAGAGAATATCTTCTTCTCCTTTGCCTTGGGCTCAAAATATTATATCTTTGAGCTTGAGCATTAGATTGTTTTATTTGAGTTGCTTGAGAGCTTAGGTATGCTTTAGGAAGATAGATCTTGATAGAGCATTAGCTTTCTCCAAAAATCCCTTCTTGATATTTATAATAGAGCTTTCAACGGATTTGTAACGGTTAGAAAAAATTTGACCATTGGACCCGAGAGTCAACTTCTCTAAAATAGGAGTCGACTCCTATTTTAAGTGGGAGTCGACTCTAATTATACAAAAGTCGACTTCTCTAATGCTACAGTCGACTTTTCGAAAAACATCAATGTTGTTAGGTCGACTCTGTATAAAACTGCTCTATGCTGGGTCGCCTCTAGCTTTGCAAGAGTCGACTCCAGATTAAGGAGAGTCGACTCTAGATATACAAAAGTCGACTTCTAAGACCAAATTACAGAAAATAGATTTTATACATATAGCAATAGATTGAAGATATAAACCATATAGCATGTATACAATACAAGATATTTACATTTCTTTTATTTTATTTATATTTTACCTTCCATTTACTTTAATACATAAATGTAAATAAAAAAGTATCCCCCATTTGGATTCAATAAAAATATCTAAAAAATCAAAATTCAAATAGATAAGAAAATAGATTTTTAGTTTTAGAACAAATTCCGGATTTGGCGATTTTAGCACTTCCAAAATATGTACTTTTTATTTTTGAAAAATTCATTAAAAATCATTTTAACACTAATGAATATTAGCTATGAAATACCGGGAGTTAGTTTTCCAAAAAGAAAATATTTTCTTATATGTTTCCTTATAGCGCACTAATATTCCACACTTAGAGAAATAGTATTTCTTAGTTCATTTTGATACACAAAATACTGTAATACTTAAGGCATATCAAAAATTCATTAGGGGTTTTAAATATACTAAAAATAGTTTTACTAAAATTATATTTTGTTGATCATCAAAACACACAATAAGTTGATTGGAGTAATTTGGCTCAACATAGAAGACAATGAAGTATAACTTCAAGTAAGCCTATTACAGCTGACAATTATTGTGTGTGATAATCCTTCTGTCACCTAATGTCTTGATTGAGCGAGAATCGTGAAATGATAAACTCAAAAACTCAGTAACCATGTGTCAGATCTTATCAGTATAACTAGATGACACCTCAAGAAACATATTTTTTGATAATCAATATGTCCTTACCAGGGACTGTCCTATCACTCTAATAGTAGATCACATAGAACGTTCACCTCATCTATAATGACAAGGGTGATAGATCTTATCCCCTGTTGTAATATCCCAGATTTTTAAACTCAAATATGATGTAATACCTGAGGTTATTAAGTTCTAATACTGAAGGAAATAGGTCATTTCAAGGGATTATAGAAGCCTTGAGACAAATGTTCATTTTTTGAGCCAGTGAAAAAATCGTAAATATTGAAATTTGAGAAAAAGTGTAATTTATGTAATTTATTAACGTAATTTATTCATTTTTTGGAGACCAAAAAGTGCAATTAAAAATGGCCCGGGGACCAAGTTGCAAGGGCCTACGTGCAAATTACCTGAAAAGTTTAGGCTAAGGTGTAGTTCTTGAAACCTATAGCTAGATCATTGGAATAATGAACTGGGCCAACTAAACCATTTGTGAGTAATGATTGTGGATTCCAAACTTATTCCAATATAGTTAAGTCATGATTGCGGATCTCAAATAACATTTAATCCATCGTTGGATCATTTTAAAATTCAAGACTTAGCTTCCAAAAGTCTTCAAACTTTATCCTCAAGGACACATGGTAATCAACCATTGGCCACTTGGAAGATAAGATAAGGTCACATGATGACTCATAATGACCCCCTAAGGTGGCATTGCGTGATTGGCCAAGAAAAGCTTACTTAGTCTCCAAGTTTGCTAAAGTCTCCAAACCTTATCCTTAAGGACACGTGGCAAGCATTCATTGGCCACTTGGAGATAGAATTTGAAGTGTTATGATGAAAAATGTGAAAAATTCAATTAACCATGTGGGATGTAATGATGGGAATGTTAAAAATCTAATTAAACATGTGGAGGCACAAATCTCTAGGGACACATGGCATATTTTGACTGGATGCTCATGGATGGAATGATGACGCGACACGTGAAGCGATTTGGTTCGTCGAAGTTTCCTATAAATAAAGGCTTTGGGGTTATTTATTTTAGGCACCAAGCAAGGAGAAAGTGGAAGGGTCTTGTTCTTGAGAAAGAGAAGAGAGTTCTACAAAAATAAGAAAGGAAATTGGTGGAGAATTGAGGGAGAAAAAGCCACGTCGAAAAGTTCAGGCTGCCACCGTAGATCGTGCCAAACGACGTTAAAACCACGAGAAAACCGTTCTCACTTGTTATATGTCGTGCTTCCAAAGGTAATTAGTCAAGGTAAGTGCTTCTTGTATCCTTATGCTATATACCAGACATTTTGTCTTCACATGGGTAAGGGTGATTACTTGCATAAGCATGACTTTCCTTTAAACCAAACATTTTCTCTTTCTTTGTCATGCATCACTTGGTGTGTGTAGCTAGTTGAAGTTAAGATCTCATGTTAAACTGCTAAAAAGTCATGGAGATGTGAGAACATGATAGATCAGCAGGGTGATTGCAACACCTCGGCGTCACTACCACATAGGCAGTTTCATGTCATTTGCATAACTCATTTACTTGCATGTTTTCTTTCTTTGATGCACTCACTTAGATGTTATTATCTAATTTGGGTGTTTTATACCCCTGAGACATTCAACGTCCCAGGTATATTAGCATGCCAGGTGCCCTGGAGACAAGCAGGAGAATGGCTACGAGGAGGCCGATGTTTAGTTTAACTTTATGTTATTCATGTACTACGGATCCTATGTAACCATTGGATTTGTTTTGAGACTTGTGTATCGCAGTTGTATAAACAGGGGTTACGTAAGGCTTGGATTTACTTTTATGCTATTGAGGGCGTAAGTCGTGGTTACTATGTACTATGAACATGGTAAGAGTTGTTTGTTGGATTTTGGAAGCTTTCGAATGATGTATTGTAAATAGCAACTAGGATACTCAAGGTTGTAAGAAGTGTGTGTGTGTGGGTGTCCTGCAATTGTACCTGCAGTCATGTATTGTGTTTCCTAGAATATTGAAGGTCGTATGCATTTCTTGTGCTTGTAAAGGAAATATAGTGGAAATCCCTTTTATTTAGCTTTAGTTAAGCTTTCAGGTTCGATCCAAGTGATTCTGTTGGCGAGGGTTCTCATAACACCCGTAGGTGATGTTACCTTATATGTGATATCATTGTATATTTGGAAAAGTGGAGCGTTACACCTGTTGAGAAATTTGTATTTCAATTTATTGAAAAAATAGTTTTTGAAAAATATATTTTTCAGTAAATTTGGTTTAACGATAAATTCCAAAACTTTTTAGACTCTTAAGTTTGATAATCTCATACTCATATATATTTTCAAAATAGTCGAGTATGGTTTTGTATTACTCGAGTATGCTATAAAGTTTGTGAGAAAATCATTTATGAAAATTAGGTAAGTATGAAATTTTTTTTAGTAAAACTTAATCAAGTATGTGCTCATAATAGTCAAGTGTCTTATATATAAAGCTTGTGAGAGCAAATCAATCGAGTAAAGCTGTTGAAAACATTTTCAATCAAGTATGCTTTAAATCCAATTGAGTAATGCTTAGTGTGTTTTTCAAATTAGTCTATTATGTGTTTCAGCAAAATCATTTTTCAATCGACTATTAAGGTCCTCATACTCGAGTGACTTATGAAACTCTTTGTACCTAAAAATCAATCGAGTAAGGAGTTTGATATAATTAAGTATCATTTTACTGAGCATATTTTCATTCGAGTAAAGTTCATTTTCTAATCGACTAAAGTATATTGATAATTGAGTATCTATTTGCATTAGTTGAGTAAAGTAAGATTGGTCTATAGCTAAGTATTTGATCTTAAAATTAATCGAATATCAATTATCTGTACTCGAGTAAAAGTTTATGTTAGTCGAGTAAGCTTAGCCTAGTACAAGTGATTTATGCAAAATCTCAGTGGCTTCTCGTCAAGTAATAATTTGGTCACACTCAAGTAAGCCCTCTATATAATCGATTAGTTGTAAAGTCCAATCGAGTAAGCGCTATATTAATCGAGTAACCCTATATGATTAGTCGAGTAATTATTATTTGACTTTGAAAAATATAGCCATTGGACACATTAAATGCTCGTCAATTTCAACTTTTCAGTTCATTTAATGCATTTCAGACAATATGGGTATTCTTGAATGAATTAATAAATGTTGTTTAATGTTTATAGAGACAAAAAGTGACAGATGTGAGACAAATTAAGCATTTCAATTGTATTCTACCATATTAGCTAACATTTAATGTAGAAAATCTATAAATTGAGGATGAAGTTGCTTGGAGAAGGTTAGAAGAACCAAATACAAAACTCTAGAGCTATCTCCAAAAAGCATTTAGCGATCTCATTCAAATATTCTTACTTTTCTCAAGCGTACTTTTGTTAATCTTTCTATGAGAAATTCTTTAGAGAGTGTTTTTCATTCTAAATCGAGTAACTCTTTCTATCATGAGAACAACTTTAGTGCTTATTGTTTATTAATATTTTTCTCTGAAGAAATTTTTCACAACTTTTTTGAAACTTTGTAAAGGTTACGCTTGATCCTTTGAAAATGCACTGTATTGGTTTTGGTTGAACCAAGTATGATAGGTTACACCTGATCCTTTGAAAAGGTAGTGGTTGTGACTAAGCCTTTTTATAAAAAAAAAAAAAAAAACCAACTGTATAGGTTTGTAGTTGAGCCTGTAAAAACTACAATGTAATATAATACACTTGTGAGTGTGTTTGCAAAATCCTTGATTGTGAACCAACATAATGGGTTAAGCATTTAAGGATGAACCACTTTACATGCTATGTTCTGCACTTGTTATTTCCTTTTACAACATTCTTATTTCAATTCCTTTTATTTAAATTCATATTTTAAAAGTGTAAAAAACCTTAATTTACCCCTCTTAAGCTAACATTTGTATCAAGTGGTATCAGAGTAGGTATTTTTCAATTATGGTTAACCACCTAGGAGCAAAGATCAATAGCCAACTCATCCAATAATACTTTCCAGGAAAGCCAATCTTGCAACAAGCATCCATTCTTCAATGGCAATAATTATGCCTATTGGAAGAATATAATGAAGACCTTTATCCTCTCAAGAGACGTGAAGGCTTGGAAGATTATTGCCACTGGCTTCAAATGCCTATAGTGATCGTGGGAAACAACACCATCACCAAGCCAGAGGAAGATTGGACAGAGCAAGACATGAAACGGATAAAGATGAATGCATCAGACAAGAAAAGCCTAGGATAAACAAAGACCAACAATAGCTAAGGCATTTGAACATCCTCGTACTGTTGAGATATTCTCACTAAACCCTAGGACTTTGATTCCTAAAAGATTGTTGAACCCTTAGGGGTGTTACTTTAACAAATCAAGCCACGACTATAGTATATATATATATATATATATAAATTTACAAAACAAAACACAGATAATGTTTGGCAAAACATTATAGTTTCTTAATTTTAAAAGTCCTTGATAGAATTCATCAAGGTAAAAAATTAAAATAACCCCGAGGTTTAGAACTCCATTGATAGAGGTTTAAAAACCCATCAATAGGATTTTGATTCATCTTGATTGAGGGAAAAATTGGAGGATAGAAATAAAATAGGGTGTTGGTGTCAAATATGCTACTCTCTCTTTCTCTCTCTCTCCATCTCTTTTGCCACCTCATCGTCCAATTAGCTTTTTCTTGGCACCACTTTAATGTTTTAACAACAAGAACTAATAGGATATAAATGTATCATATGACTACTAAAAATTTTGAAAAGATCTAAATTAAAAATTCCATTTTCTTAAACAATTTACCCATAAATAAATGATCTCTTAAGCTCCTGGAGTTTTATAATAAACATTTTATGAAGTGCTAATACTTTGTTTTCATGATCGTCTGGAGGGGAAGAACTAGTAGTGCATGTCATTCGTGGGTGTCTTTGCTCTTTTGGTTGTTGTTGCAATGCAACTCTTTCTTAAATAGAATATTTCTTTCATGTATATTTCATTAATTGAGATCTTAATTGGTGTGTTAATCTAAGTGGTGGCTTTATCGATCATTTTTCTTGTATTCCCTCTTATTTTTCTCTTGTTACACATAATCCATCCTCAAACACCAAAGAAGAATTGTATAAACAAGGGAGTTAATTAGTATAAACAAAGAAGAAGGGGTCAAATAATATTTGTTAATTAGTATATATTACTTCAACAAGTCCTGTGAATTAAGTGTTTTCTCAAATACAGTCACTACTGTCAAAGAGAAGAGAAGATGTTTATTAGTATTTGCTTAAATTATCCAGAAAATACATTTTTAATCTTTTTATATGAGTTTTCCTAATTGCCTTCCCTAATAAGAAAGTGTTTTTAAATTTGAAATTCCCAAAAAGGCAATTAAAAATACAGTCTTTTCAACAATTTCTCTCTATTTTTAAAATTAAGAATATGTTTCATTAAATTTTTAATTAATATAAGGAATATAATAAAATTGGAGAGACAACTTAATAATTTAGTCTCTCCTAATGGGGTTCAAAATAGGCATTTCATGGCATTACCTAACCATTCAAAATTTTATTAGGTAAAAACCATAACAAGTTAACTATGGGCTAGAGCCTAGCTGCCACCTCCAAGGAAAATCTAATTGAAATGAGCCCATCTTCTTTCATTTTTTTTAAATAAAAAAAATTGTGGTCAAATATACCATCTTTTAATTTAGTAGGCTTAACACATTAGCTATTTAAGACACCCTCAAAAAAAATTATCTTTAGGAGCCAATTGAGAGATACCATTATTACCTCTTTTGCCCTTAAATAGACGAACCATCCAAACAAACTTTGGACATGTGAGCCTCTTATCTCTAAAATGCCTTCCAACTTTCTCCCAGTCATCATTTTTCCCTTCGTATTCTTTTTCTTCTTCTCTTATTCTTTTTCTGTTCTTATTCTTGCTCTTATTCTCATTCTTCTCATTCTTTTTCTGGGTTTCAAATTTGGAACACATCATTGAAAACTTATTAATTCTAACAACCATCATTTCTAATTTCTAGTAATTTTACCATAAATGATATTACTTGATGGTATCGAAACCAATAATTTAAGATGAACATCTTCATTTTCTACAAGGATTTCATTGACAATCCAACAAATTCTATTTTTATTTTTACGTCAAATTTTTATTTTAATTAAATTTATTGTTAATTATTTTTGACGTAAAACTACACTATTTTTAGATAAAATAAATGACATTCACTCTTGAGATGATCGTCTTTGTACAGTTCTCAGTGCTCATGTCCTCAATTACGCTATGAGAGATAAATTACAGGTTGGATATTTAGCTCTTGTACAAGATGATGATCGAACTCGCAACTCACTGGATTGATACTGACATATTACTCATCTGACTACAAGATCTATGCCCTAAAGGCAAAAACAAAAGGATTTAACCGGCCAGATTAACTTGGGTTGTGTACTCAAAAAATTAAAGACATAACAATTTTTAAAATATGAAAAGTATTTTCACAAATAAATCAAATCACAAAAAATTGAGTACCCAGTTTACCCTTTAAAATAAACAGATTTCCAGCGACTTTTGTGATTGTGACTTTGGCACTTAATGCTAGCACGATTAGCGTAATCTCTGTCCTATGTTGTAATTGGGAGATGAGCATAGACGTTATCGAACCCTCAATTTCTTGAGCAAACCCGTAAGCCGAGCTGCCATGTGCCGCATTCACACAGACGCGTGACCGCCCGCAACATTGCTGCCATTTTGCGTGCCGACGCTGGAAGAAACAAAATACTCGAGACAAAGTTTGGGAACCAGTTGGCTCCAATCTACTCCAGTAAATTTTCAATATTTAATATTTATTAAGTTGGTTGAAATTTAACACATTTGGATTTGAGAATCTGTTGGGTTTGCCGATCCAAGTGTCCAAAAGAAAATAATCGATGCCATGGCGATGCCGCCTCAAGCATTGTATCGTTGTACTAACAGATATCATAGTTTAATAATTAGTCATATCTTAAATATATGATAGTGATTAAAGACAACTATTTTTTTTATTTATATTTTAAATCGCCAACTAGTATCACAGTTACATTAAATATTTTTTAATAAATAGCAAAAAACATCATAAGTTTTGGTGAAATTGCAATAATCACTCATGACCTTTTAGAAATAACAATAATCTCTGCTTGTGTTAAAAGGAGTGAAATGACTATTTTACTTTTTGTTATCTCTTTTATCTTCTTTAATTTAAAAAAAATAAAAAATAAAAAATGATGAATCAATTAGGTTTATTGTGGATGCATTTTCACCCCAAATCTAAATTCAAAGATGAGAAAGAAATATATATATATATATGGATATATATTATATAAATATACTTTTAATTTATCATTGCTATGAATTTGTGTAAGTTTTGGATTTGGGTTCAAATTGAACCTAGATAAAAAGATTTCGATTAGTTTAGATTTGAACCTGTCGACGTTTGGAATTGGTTGACCGGAGTTCAAGAATCCGCACTGAAGCAACAAACACAAGACTAAAGAAAAGAACAGAACGAAACAAAGAATAAAAAATACACGATAGGATTTTTACGTGGTTTGGTCTAAATGATATCTAGTCCACAATTGTTTCTCTGATTATTCCGGCAGAGTTACAGTATAGTATTCCATGTCCCCTTTTACAATGATGATATTGACCCCTCTTTATAGAGTGAGGTGTTTACAATTTGAATGAATTCTATACGTAAAAGGATTCTGCTTCGTGAATGGTATTTCCTTGTCGTCTTCGAATTATTAGGAATGAACATCGTGATTTTAGGAATTTGATTTACCTCAAATAAGGCAGGTGGATATCGCTTCTGATTATTCCATAGTTTTTTTATTATGCGAGCTGAACAATTCGACCAGCAAACTGAAAGCATCATTGGGAGGTCGCTTGATTTCGCGGTTTGAGCTCGGGTTTTGGCGATGTGCAATCTTGTTCTAACAACCTCGGACTTGGACCCGTTAAGTTTCGGGAGATTGGGCTGGACCTGCTGGATCAAGTTCAGTCCGCTTAACTCTATTCGAAAAGCACCCATAACAGAACCCAAATGAGTTACAAAGGGTTTCAATTGATACTTTTGCATCTAAATTCTTTTAAACCTTACTAGGATGAAAAAAAAAAAAAAAAAGAAACATTACATGTAGTTATGGTTGGTGGTGACTATAACGTTTCAATAGCTAAAAAAAAGGATAAGGAGAGAGAAAAAAGTCAATGGCAACAATGTAAGGAGGGATGAGTCAACAACGATGATGATGAAACGAGGATTTAATTATAATAGTGGCCAAAAGAAGAATTGGTAATAACGAAGATTTCGAGCTAAATAAGAGATGTAAAAAAAGAAAGAGAAATAAATATTTAAATATAAGGATATTTTAGTTATTTTTAAATATTTAATTAGAGTTAATTAACAACAAAAAAAATTATAATGTAACATTAAATTCCAGGGATATTCATTGTATTTTTCTAAACACTAAAGGTGATTCTTGTAATTTGAAGGGTGTTAGTTTACCAATAACCCTATATTTTTTGTTTCCAAAGGAAGAAAGTCGTTCAAACGTGGTGAGGCCCCAACAAACCCCGCAACCAAACAGGGGTTGACGTCGTATTTTAAACTTTCTCAGCTCCTCTTCTCGTCCCGAGCCAGACCAGCAGGCCAACGCAGAAACGAAAAGTTCAAACCAATAATCTAACTGGTAACATCTGCAATCGATTGTTGCTGAAATTCGCAGCTTTACGTTGGAAACACCGCGTTTCCTGAATTCCTAGCTCTGGAGATATGAGAGTAAGGTACATTTCCGCCCTTGCCGCCTTCTTGTTGCTGCTGAGTTCGGTACGGTTCGTCCGGTGTCAGGTCGACGACGGCTTCAATCAGATTGACGACCCCGATGTTCTGGAGCTCCTCACGCAGCTCGTCTACAGTCGACTCTCCAATCTCACCTCCGTAATTCTCAGCCCTGACATCACGAAGAACGCCAGCTTCTGTATCAAGGATCCGTAAGCTGCTTCAATTTTAATTTTCGTCTCCTGTTTGGTTCACAAGAAAAATGATGACGAATTGGGTAGTGTAACTTTTGGTTCCTCCGTTTTGGTCTAGTTGAGATTTAAATTTCGTTTGCTTTTTCCAGGACCGCCGACTGGGACAGGACCTTTGATTATTCTTCCAATTTGACATTCCTCAGTTCTTGCATTCGGAGAACTAGGGGTGGGTAGTGCATTGCATCTAGACATTTTATTAATCAGTAGCTACACTATGCCTTTTACTACAATTTCCGTTGTTTTATTATAGCTTTTCGTTTCCCAAACCAGATGATCGATTTAAGGTTTGAATGCCATGTTTCTTCTGAATTCCTCTTGTTCCTCAATTGGGACGTTTTGCAACAAAAACAAGTTTTGTTGTTTGTTTGGCCAGAGTGGAAAAGGTTGGGGTGAGGATTTTTCTAGGAACAGTAAGGTTGCTACTTTATGATTGGAATTGGAAGGTCATGGGTTTGAATGGTCCAAACTGTCTCTTCGCAAAACAAGGGCAAGGATAAAGCTGCGTGCTAAAAAAAAAGGCCAAAAAAAGTGGAGGCTGGACATTTTTTTTATTTACTTATTTGGTATAATTCGTGTTGTTTCCTTTTTAACTGACTAAATTTTTTTAAGCAAGAAATTAATCTTCTTGGAGTTCTAGTCGTCAGTTTGGATATGGGTTTCTCGGCTGCGGCTCAGAGTTTCTTTTCTTCTCAAACGAAAGTCAGCAATCTAAATTCCTCAAAGTGAAATCAAGTTGCTTATTTGTTGAGATCTGCAATTCAAATTGGCTTTCTCCCGCCTGACTACTTTTCCTGATAGCTTAGCATATCCAGACATCTCCTAACACACCGTATGTAAGTTCATACACTCAAGTCCATCTGAGGTCTGGAGCCATGAACAGACGGTGTTGCAAGTAATGGAAGTGTGTGTGTGTGTATCATACCACTAAAGTTTGTGTTCACCTTTTATTTTTCAGGAATTATAATTGATGTAAAAATATGTATCAGACTACTTATTCTTATGTTCATATTTCCTTTTTATCTCCTCTTGTCAATTGCATTATAGTGTTGTCTGCTTATGTCTGATGATGGTGACAATTTCTTTGACAGGAGATATCTCAAGACGTCTGTGCACAGCAGCAGAAGTGAAGTTCTACTTCAGCAGTTTCTTTGAAAGGGGATCACAAAGTAACACTTATCTAAATCCCAACAAGAACTGTAATCTAACCACTTGGAATCCTGGTTGCGAGCCAGGTTGGGCATGTAGTGCTAACCCAAATGAACAGTTTGACCTAAGAGATTCTAGACATGTGCCTTCTAGAACTTCTGACTGTCAGCCTTGCTGTGAGGGTTTTTTCTGCCCTAGTGGTATTGCATGCATGATATGTAAGTATTTGAAGATCCTTGCTTCCTTCTTTAACTATTAGAAGGGACTTTATTTCCTTCCAGTCTTAGTAATCTGTTTGGTCTTTGTTTGTCTATTTCATATTTCATTTTCTATGGAATAATGATCTCCATGATTATTGAGTTGTTCCATTCCCTTGATTATCTGGGGATTCTTACATTTCATATGGGCATAGTGTCCTTTTTGTTTTGTCTTTCTTTTGGGGGGTAATTCCTACATTACATGAATGGAATATGGTTATCACGTGCTTTTATTTGTTTTAGAGTTGGCCACAATGGTTTGAGAATCTATATAAACGACTTGATACAAAAGATAGAGAAAGAGATATATATAAATTAGCTAAAGCAATAGAAAGAAAAGCAAGGGATCTAAACCAAGTGAAATGCATAAAAGATGAAAACCAAAATGTATTAGTGAATGAGGGAGCGATTAAGGAGAAATGGAAGGAGTATTTCACAAAATTATTCAATGATAGTAGGGACACAAGAGTTAGGTTGGGACATCTTAGTTGTAACGCCCCACTTTTCCCGAGCTTTAAATAACTTATGAATTTCGGGAATATCTTTTTTTTTTTCAATATAAACCATATCCCGATAATCCCGTTTTACCTTCCCAGCATACTAAATAAGAATCAATAAGCTAAGACAGGTAATCATCATAAATGTGGAAGCTTAAAATTGAAACCTGATATGGTACATAATCAATTTACTTTATTTGTAACATAAGAATCCGTATCATAGTTAATATCATATCTTCAATATTGAAATGCATAAATACATGGAGATTCCATAATATTCTAACAATGCTAATCATCAATAAAGTATCAGTTAAAATATATCCGAGTCAGCTTACTGAATCCATCGGCCATGCCATCACGTGCAGTCATATCTCAACCTGTTCCTTGTCTAAACTGTAAGTTTCAACTGGAACGTTGAATGTTCTAGGGAGATAACCCATTAGAAGATGAAACTTCTAGTGAGGGTCCAAAACATATATACTTATGCGCGTGATGCAGTAACATGAACAACATTTTACCTTAGTGTAACTTCCCTAGCCCAACTGCCCGGCACGGAATCCTAGGCAAATCCCGAACCTTTGCAGGATAAGCCTAACATTTTTCCATCATCGCCCTTGGGGAATTACGGCTACACTCTGGGGGCGGCATCTCATTCCTATGCACAAATATCAATATGACAATAATATCGTGCCATGCAAATATCACGACCTTCCATACAATATGACAATGAATATTGCATTCATAAGTAGCATGCATATATAACAATCATATCATGAATATAAGTTCTTGTGAGAAAACCACTCACAAAACTAGGTTTAGGATAAAATTACTCACCTTTGCCCAAAAGATCAGGACACTTCAAAAAGCGCGCATCGCCTCGATATGCGTGCCACACCTTGATTCTCGTTCTAACTCTCAAAAGTTACACCAATCACTTCATCTCGATTACCTCAACCATAAAAAGGATATTTAATCACTAAATATCCTCAATATTCCATTTATTTTATTTTTCCTTCATTTTTTCTCATTTTTCCTTCTAAAAATCCCAATAAATACTATCGAGACTATTTTCTCAAATCTAATTCCACAACAATTCATAATAGACTATGAAGTTCAAGAGAAAAATACTGAACTTACCTGGATGTTGCATTTTCACGCAAAACGAGGCTCTTTGGTGCAAAAACTAAGACATCGGGAACCCAAACTTCAAAAATTTTTTGCACGGAACTCCATAAAATATTTTTCTCTAATTTTCAGAAATTTTTCCAAAATTTTTGGACTAGCCACGCGTCTACACGCGCCTAGGGCGAGTGGCGCACGTGAAGCACCAGCGCATGACCAGCACGTGCCAGTCGTCTTCTCCGGTGATTCGGTGGTCGGCGATGTGGGATTTTGATTCCATCTTGAAGCCCTCATCTATTCGATCCATATGGCCAAGTTTGAGCTCGAAAGGAGCATCGAAGGGCCTCTAACTAGCCACTTGAAGTCTCGGCCTAGGCGGTCCGCCTCCTTCTCCAACGAAGCTCGAAACCATGTCAAACCTTCACCAAAACGCTTCTAACTCTCTAGAATTGATCCTTAGGGCATGGGCAACAAAAGCCCCTTATTCCCATTGCCCAATTTGTTTGAAATCAACCTCAATTTGAAGCCTCAATTTGCTCTAAAATCAGCCATCATAGACGCCTATTTATAGGCATTTTCGGGCATCCAAATGCCCTTGGCCGAGCAACCCATTGCCTTATGAGCTTCCACCTCCCTTAGATCTACCTGGAACGAGCCTCACCGACAACCAAAAGCGATTTACAGGCACTCGATCGCGCGGCCACTTTCGGTTGCTTTTCTTCATTTTCTAGCCACCATGATGGCTGTTGTCGGGCAAGCTCTTTACAAAAGATGCTCCCCAGACCAAGCCTTGTGCAACCCTGTGGCCAAAATCGGCCATGGCCGACCGGCCATGTGTTGGCTATTGGCCAAACTTTGAAAAATTGCATTTTGGCCTCTCAACTTTTGGCATTTCTCATTTTGGCCCTTTTCACTTAACCCCTCTACTTTCCATTATTTCCATTTGGCCCTCAAGTCCTAAAACATCCATTTGACCCCCGAAGATTCCGAGAAATTATCGTTTCGGCCTCCCTCTGGCAATTTTAGAAAATTGCACCTAGGCCCGAATCTTCATTTTGGCCCTAAATCTCTTCGTTTCTTCCTAAAACCACTGAAGGGTTGTTCCCTATGAAAAATCGAAGCCTCCTCAAGCTTTCGTTGACTTCCCGGAAGTCGTCTATAAAAATTCGGTATTGCAGCCTAATTGGCAACTACATTTTCGTTGTACCGAAAACTGTTCCCAATCTCATTTCTTTCGATGCCATAAATCATGCCTCGAAATACTCGTTGCGACCATATCATTTTTCTTTGGTATCTTGGCTTCAGGGCACTCCCTGCAGCTGATTCGGTCATTCATACGGTAATCAATTACCCTTATACCCTCAATTTATCCTTAAATTTCATTTTTGCCCCAAGATAAATTACCCTTGAGTCCTTTAAAATTTCTCGGGTATTACATTAGTAACTCCAAAGGGAACGTGAGCTGTACATTTTATCGACACATAAGTTCAAAAGAAATAAGGCAAGCATTTAAAAAGATGAAAAATCATAAAGCAGTGGAACCAGATAATATACCAATAGAAGTATGAAAATGCATGAGAGAATAGGGTATCTCCTGGCTAACGAAAGTATTTAATGCGATTCTTAAATAAAAAAATATGCCAGATGAGTAAAGGAAGAGTACTTTGGTTCCTATATACAAGAACAAATGAGATGTTCAAAACTATGAAAATTATAGAGGAATTAAGTTAATGAGTCATACCATGAAATTCTGGGAGAAAATAATAGAGCAGAGGCTCAGAAAAGAAACAGACGTCTCGGAAAATCAGTTTGGTTTCATGCCTAGTAAGTCAATAATGGAAACTATATACCTACTGAGGCGCCTAATAGAAATGTATCGAGATCATCAGAAGGACCTGCATATGGTGTTTATAGATCTAGAAAAGACCTATGATAGAGTTCTTAGAGAAGTATTATAGAGGGTTTTAGAGAAGAAAGGAGTTCGAATAACCTATATACAAGCCCTTAAGGACATGTATCACGATGCAAAGACAAGGGTCAGAACATGCTGAGGGGATACTGAACCGTTTAAAATTACAATGGGACTGTATCAAGGTTCTGCACTAAGTCCATACTTATTTGCTTTAGTAATGGATGAACTCACTAAACACATTCAGACAAAGGTGCCATGGTGTATGCTATTTGTAGATGACATAGTGTTGGTGGATGAAACAAAAGAGGGAGTGAGCACTAAGCTTGAGTTGTGGAGAAACAATTTAGAATCTAAGGAATTTAAATTAAGTAGAAGGAAAGCAGAATATATGAAATGTAAATTTAGTAAGAATGCAAGAGTGGAGGATATTATAATAAAATTGGAAGACCAAATCATACAAAGAAAAAATCATTTTCAATATTTGGGATCAATGATTCAAAAAGATGGAGAAATTCACAAGGATGTCACGCATAGAATTAAGGCAGGTTGGCTAAAATGGAGAAATGCATCAGAGGTGTTATGTGATGGTAAAATCCCATTAAAACTGAAAGGAAAATTCTATATGACAGCTATAAGACTAGTTTTGTTATATGGCTCAGAATGTTGGGTAGTCAAATACCAGCATGAGCAAAAAACCAACGTAGCAGAGATGATGATTCTAAAATGAATGTGCAGCCATACAAGAAAAGATAAAATTAGAAATGAGGTTATTTGTAATAAGGTAGGAGCAGTGCCAATCGAGGAGAAGATGCGAGAGATTAGACTAAGATGGTTTGGTCATGTGAGAAGAAGATCAAGAGATGCTACTACAAGGAGAGTTGATGAAATGGAACAATTAGTCTAAAAAAGAGGTAGAGGCAGACCCAAGAAGACTTTGGGAGAGACATTAAAGTTTGATATGAAATATATGGACCTAAAAGAAGATATGATAAAAGACAGAAATACATGGAAGACTAGAATTCATGTAGCCGACCTCACATAGTGGGATAAAGGCTGGATATGTTGTTGTTGTATTCTTTTTTTTTTTCCTCTCATTTTTATTTGCTTCTAGGGTGTGGATGTGTGTGAGGAAGGGGTTGTCATGGCTGGGAACATAAATTGGAATTTTCCTTCAAGGTATGGATTTGATAGTTTACAGTGACTAACCATCCTGTCTCCAACAAATAGAAAGAAAAATAATATCAATATCTGTACAAAATATTACACCCCAACTTTGGTGCTGCAGAAGAACAGCTTTGTATGTTCTCCATTCTGTAGTGTCATGAGAACTTTTGTAACGTAGATATAAAAATGATATGGCATTCATTCACATAAATCTTAGCTACTCTTATCAGATTAGAACTTTTGAAGAAAGGAGTTCTTGATATGTTGGTCATATCAAGGGCTGTGGAGGATGTCGTTATTGAAACCCAACAGCCTGCTCACCTCCCAGGCATTTCTCCTAAGCAGCCAGTCTAAATCAACAATTCTTCTTACTGGACTTGCTTTGGATGATTGTTTCCAAACAATTTACACTACCAGCTGTGCTCCAAGTAGACTTTATGTGTGATGATGTAGTTAATATTTTCAAATCCATTCTTGTCATTGACATATAATGTAGGCCCTGCACATGAACTCAGGTTATTGTCATTCAATTTTTTTTTTTTGTTGCTGTCTAGATCATTATTTCTGTCATTAATTGTATGTTCTGGTCTAGGATGTCCACTTTAAAAGAAAGGACCTGACCTGTACAAGTTTATATCATACTTGAAACTAGGGAAAAATAAACTTCATAGTCACAAAGCGGGAGTTTTGAGACATGCTCAAACAATATATACTTAAGCTTGGAACAGATGGTGAGCTGAGGAGATATGAAATGGACATGGGTTTTGACATTGTACAAACACACTGAAATGGAAGTTAAGCAACAAATAATAGAACAAAAGACAATACTATATGAAGTTTCAGCGAGTGTGCTTACTGTCTCACAAATGCCCAGAGAGGTGATTGAGACCACTGTTGGCTGCCACCAACAGCTTGAATTCATTCAATCCTTTACATATCATCTGTCTGAATTACTCTAGCGTCCTTTTATTCTATTTTACATCCTAAAAGAGATTGTACCTTAGTCTAATGTAGTCAATGTACTATTGTAATTGGCAAAATTTCCTCAAAGTTGGTTAGTATTTTGTAATTGAACTTCTCAATTGCCACCGAGTGTTCTTATTTATTTTATACTTAATTTTGGCTTCTCAATGTTTAAGTACATTTTTTGTTCCATGTCTTAAATTATCAATACATTCTCAGCACATGAAGCTCTTGGAACTTTGTATTCTCAATCTAAGATTCTAATAGTTTCTATTAATTTTCTGCATATACTTACTGTATTCTTGTTCCTGAAGCTTGCCCATTGGGTGCCTATTGCCCTCTTGCTAGGCTCAACAAAGCTACTGGCATGTGTGAACCGTAAGTTGATATTTTTGGTTATTAACTGTCTTTATCTTTGTTATATATGGTCTCTGGTGTTCATGTAACATTATTGTTAGGTTTGTGCAGATACTCCTACAAACTACCTGCTGGGAAGCCAAACCATACTTGTGGTGGAGCTAACATCTGGGCAGATGTTGGCAGTAGTAGTGAAATGTTCTGTTCTGCAGGATCATATTGTCCAACAAGCATCCAAAAAAATTCTTGTAGTAATGGGTATATCCCCATCTGGACAGTATTAGTTTGTCTTTTTAGCTAGTTCCAATCTTCAGTGATTTATTATAACATGTTTTAGCAAGCCAGTATGGATTTTCTATCATGTTGCTGCTTGATGTCTTAGTTTTTTAATTCTATCAATTTCTTTTTGCAATTTCAGGCATTACTGCAGGATGGGTTCTATTTCTGAGAAACGTAAGTTTCTTGATGAAGTGTGAGTTTTTCATTTATTTTCTACTGCCTGGATCTGTGGTTTTAAAACTCCTTTACTGCATTCCATTGACTCCCTGAGTTTTAATGATTAACTTGCAGGTTGCTTCAAATTGACTTCATGCAATTCCAACACTGCAACTCAGAATATTCATGCATATGGAGTTATGCTAATAGTAAGTTATTCTACAGAGTTAAAAATTATAACTCCTAACTTGATGTAACATTTGGCTGATTTTTTGGTAGATATGCTCAATAAAATTTAGTACCTATCATTTTTTTGGGGCTAGTTTAGTACTTGAAGTTTCAAAATCGTCCCAACTTAGTACCCGCCATCAATCAACTGCTAGCCACCATTAACCGCTGGTAGTGAAATTAACAGTCCACTAATGGTGGGTAAGAAATTAACCCCTTTTCAAAATTTAAGCATTAATTTGGCTTAGTTTTTAAATTATATAAAAATTTGGCTTATTTAGCACTAAATTTTTGTCAATTTTTTTATTTTGCTTTTCTTTTTTGCAATTAAGTATAAAACTAAACCTAAATCAATGGGTGTGCAATTCTAGAGGCTATTTGCCTAGCTTATACCTGTTAATAGACTGGGTTTGAACCTAGATCTAATTCATTTAGTAGGATTTAGTATTAAACACAAATCTAATTATCCAAACCAAGATCTAAATTCAATTATGTGTATCATAAACGATCTAAATATGGATAATGGATTAAATAAATAATATTAAATATCTTTAACATTATATTAAATTAAATCTATAATTATTAATATAATAATAGACATATTTAGATATTAAAGATTACATAATATACTTTATATTTAATTTAATACATAATATTCTTTATATTTAATTTAATACATAATATTTTTTGTTGAAAAATATTATATTATATAAATATTAAATGTGAAATATATTTAATATATGTTATGGGTATCTCCCGGACCACTTCTTATGGGCTAAACTTGACCCAGCAGGCCGGCCCAATCTCCTAAAGCCCAATAGGCCCAAGGCCGAGCTCGTCAGAATAAGGTCACACGTCGCTGAAACCCAAACTCAAACCACGAAACCAAGTGAACTCCCAACAATGCTTCCAACTCACTGGTCTAACCAAGCGAGCTCTCAGTGATGCTTTTAGCTCGCTGGCCTAATCGTTCAACTCGTATAACAAAACCATGGAACAATCGAAGGCCCCTACCTTTATCTGAGGCAAACCAGATCCCTGGCAATGCGGATCAACTATCGGTTTTATGGAATTGATAAGGACACTTTGTCCCCCGTGACATTATCCTTCCATTTATGTATTTTATGTAAATTGTAAACAACCCACACTATAAATAGGGGTCAAAAACACCATTGCAGGGATGAACAATAATGACATACTGTTACTTTGCCAAAATAACCAGAGAACAGTCGTGAACTAGGCATCATTCTGTTCAAACCATGTAAAAACTTATCTGTGTGACTCATTATTGGTCTTCATTTGTTCCTCCTCTTTGCATTTTGTGCTCATTTTTCTCATTGCGGGCCTACGAATCACGATTGACCAACTCCAAACGCCGATAATTGGGCACTAGAGGAAGGGCCTGCTCTGATCGCTAGCCATGGCAAGTGGAAGGAACGCACGAAGCTCTGATGCGATGGCCGATTTGCTAGAGAATCACCACAATCAACTGCTAGATTTTCCGTCAGCCAGAGGACCTGTTGTTTCTGCAGCAGGTGCCCTTTTTCCACCGCTGACTGGAATCATCGTCGGATGCCCCCACGAGCTCCTGTCCAACCCGTTGCTCCAACTACCAGAATGGAGATGATCCAGGCCTAACAGCAACATTAGAAGGCATTAGAGAATACGATTATGCAGCTCGCTGACGCGATCAGGGTCTTGGCCTAAGCTTAGACATAGGCTATTCAAAGATCACCGAAAATCCCCTCACCCTGGAGGATTCGCTAGCCACGCAAAGAGAGACCTCCATAGGGTGTTGAGGAGGACATCAGAGATAATTACCCGCCCTCGGGTCGTTAGTCCCCAGAGCTGGAGAGTGGGTGAAGCAGGCGATCGCAAGCCCAGCGAGCTGCGGACCCGGACTCTACCTTTGAGGAGCTATTTCAGAGAGTTCGACAATTGGAGGCGCAACAAGCGGTTCATGGCCAGAATAATGGTCGTGGAGACAGGACGTCATTCACCAGGGAGGTTGAGCTCGAACCTCTCCCTCGTAGATTCAAGGTCCTGAGTGTGCAGCAGTACAATGGGGACAGTGACCCCTATGACCATCTGGACGCGTTCAATTGTCAAATGAATTTACAGACAATCAGCTCGCTGGTCAAGTGTCGCGTCTTTCCAACTACCTTGGGCAATATTCCCCTGGCTTGGTTTAGGGGCCTTCCGCCTCGTAGCATCAGCAGTTGGGAAGAGTGCCAGCGGAGGTTTCTCAATAAATACAGGGCGTTGAGAAGGCAACTCGCCCCGCCGTGTCACCTCACCACGGTATTCTAAAGGACAAATGAGTCCTTAAAGGACTACATTGCCAGGTTCAGGCGCGAGGTGAGCAATATCGAAGATCCCTTTGATGAAAGTGTCCTAACTGCAATTTTTGCAAGCCTCCGCAAAGATGGGAAGCTTTATGAGAGCATCTATAGGACCCCTGTCAAGGATTTGGGTGAATTCTATGAACGAATTGCCAAGGAGATCCGGTAGAAAGAGACTTTTGGCTCGAAGAAGCCCACCGGACATAAAGAAGAGGCTGGGGGCTCCAACCAGAACAAGAAAAGGAATAACAGAAACAATGGAAGGGAAGCTCAAGGAGATCGCTCAAACAACCAGGTCTCTAAGCGAGCTCGCAAGGCGGAGAGGGAAGAGCGACCTCCGCGATCAGGTCGCTTTGACAGTTACAGTGCCTTGTCAAACCCTCAACAAAGGATTTTCGCCATGGAGAGAAGCAGGGAGGATTTCGAGAGGTCGAACCTGATAAGAACTCCCAACAAATTCATAAACAAGGAGAAATTTTGTGCATTCCATAACGAGTTGGGTCATAACACCTCTGAATGTTGGGCTTTAAGGGACGCTATTGAGGACCTCATCAGAAAAGGTCGGCTGAGGAACTATGTGTTGCGATCGACCAATCAGCCGACCCAGCAGCCAGCACAACAACCACCTCCCCCTGATGATGAGCGTGCACCGGCAATTCGAACGATCTATACAATTCATGGCGGACCTCACTTCGCTGGGACTTCCCACAGATCCCATGAAAGGTACGTACGTGAGGCCAACCAAGTCTTGTTGGCAGGATCAAGCGGACATGCCGGACCTACGAAGTGGGTTCGGATGATGGTGGAGGAGATCATTTTTTCAGAGGAAGATGCTAGAGATATACACTGGCCACACAATGATGCCCTCGTCATTCGTGCCCGGATCGACAATGCAGAAGTCCGAAGAATAATGGTGGATACGAGCAACTTGGTAAATGTGATGTACAGAGCTTGCTTTGATCAGATGAGATTAGGATCGGAGCAGTTGAGCTTATCCCCAGAGCCACTCTATGGGTTCACAGGAGATGCGATGGTCTCCGTTGGGCAGATTAGTCTCCCTTTTACCATTGGAGAGGCAGATCGTCAGGCCACCACATTAACGGAATTCCTCATAGTAGACTACCCTTCGGCATATAACGTCATGCTCGGGAGCCTGGCAATGAACGATTTGGATCTGGACACCTTGACCAGGTCGCTGACTGTCAAGTTCCTAACCTCCAACGGAGTCGGGTGTGTACGAGGTGAGCAGCACCTTGCAAGGTGTTGTTACGAAGATGCTATAAAAATGGGGGCCAAAGGGAAGAAGGTGAATGTTGTTGCGGGAGGCCACCCGCAACCTGCTAGCCAGAGAGGTGTCAGCTACGATCTGGACCCCCCGAGGTGGACTGTGACAGGGCCACTGGCCTAGTGGAAGAGCTCGAGGACATCTCAGTCAGCGGAGTGGATGAAGAAAGATGACTCAATCTGGGAAGAATTTGGTTCCCAAGGTAAAGTCCCAACTCACCAATTTCCTTAAAGCTAACATTGATGTGTTTGCATGGAATCACGGGAATATGGTAGGGATAGCCGCAAAGGTTATGTTGCATCGGCTCATTGTAGATCCCACCTACAAGCCAGTGCGTCAGAAGAGGGGGCCCATGACTCCTGAGTGTTACACCGCTCTTAAAGAAGAAGTAAACAAGCTCTTAACGAGCGAGTTCATTAGAGAGGCCCACTACTCGGTCTGGGTAGCCAACCCAATCTTGGTAAAGAAGAAGAATGGAAAATGGAGGACCTGTGTCGACTTCACCGACCTAAACAAGGCTTGCCCGAAGGATAGCTTTCCTCTCCCCATGATTGATCAGCTCGTGGATGCAACGGTTGGTCACCAGTTCCTCAGCTTTATGGATGCTTATTCAAGCTATAACCAGATCCCCATGAACCCTGACAACGAAGAGCACACGTCGTTTATTACTGACCGGGGGCTTTATTGTTACAAGGTGATGCCCTTTGGGATGAAGAATGCTGGAAAGACCTATCAAAGGCTGGTGAATATGATGTTTGAGGCACTGATCGGCAAGACCATGGAGGTTTATGTTGACGACATGCTGGTAAAGTCAGAGTGGGTAGCCGATCACGTTTCTGATTTGGGAGAGATGTTTAAGGTCCTCAGAAGCTATCAGATGAAGCTTAACCCGCTTAAGTGTGCTTTTGGCATGGCCTCTGAAATTTTTTTGGGATTTATGGTAAATAATAGAGGCATTGAGGCCAATCTGAAAAAAATAAGAGCCTTGCTTGATATGAGGTCGTCTGTACGGAAAAAAGATGTGCAAAGCCTCAACGGCCAAGTCGTTGCCCTAAGCCGATTTATTTTTAAGGTAATTGATAAATGCGCACCATCCTTCGAGCTGCTAAAAAAGGCATGGGATTTCTAGTGAACAGAGGAATGTGAGTCCGCTTTCCAGCAACTAAAGGAGTACATGGGACGAGCTCCGCTCCTCGCCAAGTCTAAAGAAGGAGAAAAGCTGATTATAAACTTGGGAGTGTCTCAGCATGCTCTTAGCGCAGCCCTCGTTCGAGGGAATGAAGGGGTGCAACACCTAGCGTATTATGTCAGCAAGAGCCTGGTGGATGCAGAGACAAGGTACACACCAATGGAAAAGCTTGCCTATTGCCTAGCAATGGCATCAAGGAAGCTGTGGCCTTATTTTCAGGCTCATCAGATTGAAGTCCTGACCAAGTACCTGCTGAGACAGATCTTGCAGAAGCCAGACACCTTGGGCTGCTTACAAAAGTGGGCTATCGAGCTCGCTCAGTTCGATATAGAGTATAAACTGAGGACAGCTATAAAGGGGTAAGCTTTGGCGGATTTCATTGTTGAGTTCACTGAACCAGTTGGGGAGGAAGTAGAGTGCTTGAAAGGACCGTCCTGAGAGTTATATGTGGACGGATCATCAAGTGAACAGGGGGCTGGAGCTGGGGTCATATTGATAAGCCTCGAGGGCCATAGGATCCTCTGTGCCCTGAGATTCGGTTTTCAAGCCACTAATAATGAAGCTGAGTACAAGGCACTGTTGGCAAGACTTCGCTTAGTAAAGGAGGTGCGAGCTGATGTTAATCAGATACGAGGAGAATATCAGGCCATGGGCACGAAAATGGTGGCATACTTGCAAAAAGTACACGAGCTTCTAGCTGCCTTCGAGAAGTATGAGATACGCCGGATTCCCTGTTCTTAGAACTCTCATGCAAATGCACTGGCCCGTCTGGCGACTGTTCGGGATGCAGAATTTTTGGGGGCCATACTAGTAGAGTTCTTAACTACCCCGAGCACAAATCAGCAAGCTGAAATGCTAATGATTGATGTGCTCCAAGGCTTGTGGATGAATCCCATTCTGGATTATCTGCAAAATGGGAAGCTACCGAAAGATAAGTTGGAGGCACGCCAGTTGGGGCTAGTGTTATGGGGTATTTTTCAGACCACTTCTTATAGGCTGAATTCGACCCAGCAGACCGGCTCAATCTCGTAAAGTCCAATAGGCCCAAGGCCGAGTTCGTCAGAACAAGATCACATGTCGTTGAGACCCGAGCTCGGACCACAGAACCAAGCGAGCTCCCAATGATACTTCCAACTCACTAGCCTAACCAAGCAAGCTCTCAACGATGCTTCCAGCTCGCTGGCCTAATCGTTCAACTCGCATAACAAAACCGTGGAACAATCGGAGGCAGGGACCCACCTACTTTATCTGAGGCAAAAGCAAATCCCAGGCAATGCGGAATCCACTCCCGGTTTTATGGAATTGATAGACACTTTGTCCCCCGTGACATTATCCTTCCATTTATGGATTTTATGTAAATTGTAAGCACCCCACACTATAAATAGGGGTCAAAAACACCATTGTATGGATGGACAATAATGACATATTGTTATTCTGCCAGAATAACCAGAGAACAGTCGTGAACTAGGCATTATTCTGGTCGAACCACGTAAAAACTTCTCTATGTGACTCATTATTGGTCTTCATTTGTTCTTCCTCTTTGCATTTTGTGCTCATTTTTCTCATTGCAGACTTATAAATCACGGTCGACCAACTCCAAACGTCGACAATATATTATATATTTAATCTATTATCTATATTTGAATCGTTTGTGATATAAATAATTGGATTCAGATCTCTTTTTTAGTAATTGCATCCATGTTTAATACTATACTTGATTAAATGAATAGGATTCAGGTCTGCACTTGGTCCATTGACAGGCATAAGGTAGGCAAATTGCCTTCGGAATTGTGCACATAGATTTAGGTTTTGTACCTCTGTAATTTAAACGTGGCATGTTCTGGCTACTTATTTGCAAGGAAAGAAGCCAAATAAAATAATCAGGTAAAAATTTAGTGCTAAATAATCCAAATTTTTGTATAAGTAAAAAAATTGGGTTAATAATATTTGAACATTTGAAAAATTGGTCAATTTCACACTTGTCAAACAACTATTAATTTGACAAATGGCAGTTAATAGCGGCTAACCATTTATTGATGATAGGTATTAAGTTGGGGACTATTTTAAAACTTCAAGTACTAAATTGACTCAAACAAAGGATAGGTACTAAAGTGGACGTTGGTGTATAGTTCGAGTACCAAATTGGCCTTTTGACCAATTTGATAATAGAAATAATTCTAGTAATTTCATTTCACTAGTTTCATTTGCATTAATGTAATTATCATTAAGGCCCTCAAGCTTGTAAAATGATTTATCACAGAAATAATGAAGGGTATGGCCTTATTTCAGTTATAGGTCATCTTGAAGGCTTGAGATTCTGTCTAAGAGGCATCACTGTCTTCTGTGCTCACATTATTTCTATGTGCATATCTCTTTTTATCAGTTCCAAACTAATAGATTATTAACAGCTATCATTTTCATCCAGGTTGCATTAAGTACTCTCCTGCTTCTTATTTACAACTGTTCTGACCAAGTTCTCGCCACTCGGGAAAGAAGACGTGCTAAAACCAGGGAAGCAGCAGCAAGAAGCATTAGAGAGAAAGCAAAGGCACGTGAGAGGTGGAAATCTGCTAAAGATGCTGCTAAGAAGCGTGCAATAGGATTGCAAAGTCAATTTTCTCAAACATTTTCTCGTAAAAAAACTGTGACACTTCCTGAACAGCTCAAGATTTTGCATGAAACTAGAGTTGAGACAGATGATAGCAGTCTAGATCCATCAATTCAACCAAGTACTTCAAGCTTGCATGAGCAATCTTCTGCTGCTTCATGGGGAAAAGAAACAGAACACAGTGACCTTATGAAGAGGATGCATGCAATTGAAGATGACTCTTATTTTGATGGTTTAAGTTTTGAGGTTGAAGGTAAAAATGTAAAAAGGAAAATGCCAAATGAAAAGCAGATACATACCCACAGTCAGATATTCAAGTATGCATATGAACAACTAGAGAAAGAGAAAGCTCAGCAGCAGCAAAATAAGGACCTTACTTTCTCAGGAGTAATTTCAATGGCTACCAATACAGGAATTAGGAAAAGGCCAACCATTGAGGTTTCCTTTAGGGAGCTTACTCTTACTTTGAAAGGGACAAACAGACATCTTTTAAGGTGTGTTACTGGGAGAATAATGCCTGGCCACATTACTGCTGTCATGGGACCATCTGGTGCTGGGAAGACAACATTAATTTCTGCTTTGGCAGGAAAAACAGTTGGATGCAAGATGACTGGTTTAATTCTTATCAATGGAAAGACCGATTCAATCCACTCATACAGAAAAATCACTGGTTTTGTGCCACAGGATGATATTGTGCATGGAAATCTGACTGTTGAGGAGAATCTCTGGTTTAGTGCTAGGTGCAGGTATTTCTGATTTCTTTTGAATATTCCAACTGCCATTTATTATTAACACTTTCACAATACATTCCTTTTTCCATCCTAGAAGTTGTCATAGGAAACAGAAGAAATAATTTCATTAAGATATTTGTTGCATAACCTCTGGTAATTAATTGGTCGACCCAGCTTCTAATCCTTCCAAGTTTTTCTTTGTTGCATATTGCCACTGGTCTTTATGGGTTTGTAAAGCTAACTTGTTCTAAATGAATTAGTGATGCATTTTGGACAACACATATTTTTATTCTTTCAGCCGTTTTTAGTTTTTGGTCCCTGATTGATTTTTACTTCATACTTGTAAGTTCTATTGCTTTTGCCTCTTTGAACCAAAAACCATCTGAAGTTTTATATTGTGAGAATATAAGAGATTTGAATTGCATTTACAATAACCCTTTTGGTTTTAGTATAGAGTCAATCATGCTAAACACATGTAACTTAATTGACAAGCGCCTAGTAGTGTATGACCAAAAGAAGAAGAAGTTAAAAATTGAAAATAAAAATGAGGAAGGAGATTTGTTAGAAGGAGAAAGAGAAGAAGAGATGATAATAAATATCAATGTTCGGTATATTCAGTGAATTACATAAAGCTAAATAAAATCTTGACATAGTGTGCTATTCATTTATTTGTGTCAGCCTATCTATACTAGGAGTCTAGTTTATAGTAGGAAACAAAAATATAACGTTCCTAGTCCTTTCAAGCTCCTAAACAACTAAAAATTCTAAAATAACTAGAACTATGTGATTATAATATAACTAAAACTCTTCATCTCCCCTTAAAGCTATTTTGAGGAAAAGAGAAGTGTAGGATATTTTATTCACAACTAGGCATATATATAGTTCTACAAGGTACAACTAAGGTAAACACATAACTAGGTACAACTACGGAAAAATCATAATCATGTGCAACACAATAAAACCCACTCTCCCCCTCAAGCAGGTGCATATACATCATATGTGTCTAGATTGGTAGAAATGTAGTCAATCCATGGACCTCGTAATGCCTTTGTAAGAAGATCAACTAACTGGCCATTAGACCTAACAAGTCAGGTACTAATCTCTCTTGAAATCAACTTGTCTCACAGAATGACAATTTATCTCCATGTGTTTAGTGCACTCATGACAAACTAGATCAGAGACAATATGAAGGGTTGTATGATTATTACAAATAAGTCGTATAAGCCTGAATCTCCAAATCTCAACTCCTTAAAAAGTTGCTTGGACTAAACCAACTCATCTAAAGCCATAGCTCGATACTCTACTTTTACACTAGATCTACACACAACATTTTGCTTCTTACTCTTCCAAGACACTAAATTATCTTCGACTAAGATACAATAGGCTGAGGCAGAATGCCTAACTCTAGGACTACCAGCCCAGTCTGCATTGTTATATCCAACAACCTATTTGTGATATTTTTTCTCAAACAACCAAGCCTTTGCCAAGATCACTCTTAATGTACCTCAAGACACGCACTAAAGCATGCCAATGGCTATTAGAAGGGGTGTCCAAGAACTAACTCACCACACTAGAAGTAAAAGAGATGTTGGGTTGTGTAATGGTGAGGTAATTAAGCTTCTCAACTAGTCTCCTATATCACTAAGGATCCTCCAATGGCTGCCCTTGCCCTAGTACATGCTTAACATTAAGGTCCATAGGGGTATCTATAAACTGAGAATCAAGCATACTAGTCTCCTCCAAAATATCCAAGGCATACTTCCCTTGAGAGATGTACACACCATGTGCAGATTGAGCTACCTCAATGCCAGGGAAATACTTCAACCTACCCAAATCCTTGGTCTGAAAATGAGACTGCAAATGAGTTCAACTACCCAATGCCAACCTTATCGTTCGCCTATAATAATAATGTAATCTACTTACATCACCAAGAATATTACTCCTCCAGTAGAATGGCTATTGAAAATGGAATGATTAACTTCACTTCTAGTCATACCAAAAGACTAGATGACAAAACTAAAGCAACCGAACAACACTAGGAAGACTGCTTGAGGCCATATAAGGATTTGTCTAGGCGAAATACTAGTCAAGACTCCCTCTGAGCAACAAACCTTAGTGGTTGCTCCATATAAATCTCCTCTTGAAGGTCACTATGAAGAAAAACATTCTTGATATCGAGTTGATAAAGAGGCTATTGCTAAATAGCTATCACAACAAGAAACACACAAATAGAAGCAATCATAGCCATTGGAGAGAATTCATCACCATAATAAGTCCAAAAATCTGAGTATAGCCCTTTGCAACTAACCGGGCTTTCAGACCATCAATGGTGTCATCCAAACCAACCTTAATAGAAAACACCCATCGACAATCAATGGTAGACTTTCTTTGAGGGAGAGGAACAAGATCCCATGTCACATCAACCAATAAGGTAAACATCTCCTCCTCCATAGCATTATGCCACCTAGGGTGAGAAAGAGCCTCTGCATTAAGCTTAGGAATAGAACTAGAAGAAAGAGCATATGCAAAAGCATAATAAATAGGTGACAAACTATGATAGCTTGAAAATTACTCCTAAATGATGGCAAAGCAAACAATGGTAGCCACATCTGAATCTCCCTTTTAAATATTGAACAAATTACCAAATATATTGTATAAACACACAATATCACAAGTATACAACCGTTGAGCATGAGACCAAATGTCAAAACAGTTCTCATAAACACAATATAAAGGGATTAAATCAACATCTATTGACTGCCACTACAATGTAACAACTGTGCATCCACATGATCCCATATACTCCTATCAGATTCAAGAATGCCAAAGAGCTTCATAGTCAAATGGCCACTAACACTATGCCCTCAAAATCACATGCAAACAGAGGCTGACCATGATAAATAATGCTTACCATTCAGTTTTTCAGTTGAAATGGCAAGAATACCAAAAAATGATGGCAGAGTCACAAGTACGGTCACAGGAGAAGACAAACTCACTACTCTAGTATTTGATGCATTAGGATTGGACAATGCCATATCTCATAAACTAAATTGAGAATCAAAGCTGAAGCAACAACAGTAACAATCCCAAGCCACCAACAGCAAGGGGATGTTGTGAACCAGATAAACCAAATCCAAAGGTGTCATAAGGAGGCATTGTCGAAGTTGGAGATGGTGTTGTTAGAGCTAGAGAAGGCATCACGAAGGAGGTTGCTAGATCTATCTAGAAAGGTTGCGAATTGAAGCATCATGAATTGTCGTCACTAGTCTTGAAGTGTTGAATGAGGTATCCTTAGATCTAGAATCGAATCTGAAGCATCACCAAAGATGTTACTGGATCTATAATTGTCAAATTTGGAGATCTTACCTGACAGTGACAACAACAATGGAGGGGAGTGGTGGTTGTGGCAATGGTAGATGGTAGAGGTGGTGGTGACCGCTTAGGGTTACGGTTTGGGTGTTGTTTAGAGTTATGGCTCTAATGCCATGTTTTGGGGAAAAGAGAAGCGTATAATATTTGATTCACAACTAGATATAACTAAGGAAAACCCATAACTAGGTATAACTAAGGAAATCACATAACGTTGTACAACACAATAAAGCTAACAAAAGCTAGAAGAGAAGTTTTATTGCAGGGCAATAAGATCATCTTTCTTTTACAGCTCATAATGTTAGACAATTGAGTGCCAAAATGTGCAAAATATAAGTGCAGTTGAGATGAGAATGTTTTGATGGAAGAGTGGTTATACAAGAATAAACAAAATAAAAATGAAATCATATGTTATAAGGTTGGAGTGATGCCCTATGGCGACCCTGCTCCCGGAGATCTCGATACCAAGGAATCTGAGAGGAAGCGCCAAAAAGGTTGATACAAATATAAACTTAAATTAAACATTGCCAATACTTTTCTCGATTAACAATAGAAGCTAAAATAAATGTTTACATCAAATCCAAGATATTAAATCCATTAGGGCTTAACTGCCCACAAACCTCAAAACACAATTGAGTTCAATCATAGCAACACGAAATAGTCTTTTCCCTATACTAAAAATACTCCCCAAAGATCTTTTGGTAAAAAAGGCTTTGTACACAATCTACCCAATCGAGGATCTCCATTGGTCTCGCCCTCATCTATAGCTTTACCCTTACCTAAAATAATGCAAAAGCAAGTATGAGCCACAAGGCTCAGGAAGCATAATTTGAAAGAAATATGAAACAATAAGAATCAAGGAAACATGGAGCAATAGGAAACATGAAACAATAGGAATAAACACAATATAGAATTATTCATTGCATCACATGCACCATGCTATGCTTCATCACGTTATATAAAGATATATCCATGCATATATGCCCACATATGGCCCATAGGCCCACATAAGTATCTGCCAATGTAACCATCAATCCGTGGACCGAAGTCCTTCCTCACGTCAGGCTTGCGTCTACCGAGCTTTTGGCATAAAAGCCATAACATCTGAGTCGAAGCTCCCTCACGTCAGGCAAATGCCTACCAAGCTTTAGGGTACCCCCCAGACATAGCCCGCCACGCAAAATAAGTATCATACATGCATAAGCATCTCAAAGCATATACATGATTGTATGCATACATGACCATACTCTTAAAAATATTCCCACACACATGCTCATACATGGCTATGAAATAAAGTCATCATCATGCTGATGAATGTACTTTTACCCCTAATAATGATTAACCATAACATACAAATAATGAATGAACACTTTAACATCAACTTGGACCTACAACATGGACAATATGCACACAGTACAACATACATACAAGATGACCAAAGTCTTGCATGGAACTAATCAAGAAAGCACCATTCCTCAGGAAATATAGGGTGAACCAAAACCCTATTGAAGCCTTTAACGAGTTTCTTCAAAAATCTAGGAAGAACAACAAGATTAAACATGATAGCATAGGCAAGAACCATAATATCAAACATAGGAAGTGCAACCAACAAAAAAAGGAATCGAATAAGCTAAATTTCAGAAATTCCAGATTACAAGCGGTGAATTCAAGGACCTGCTTCGGGCTCATAACTTGGCCAAATATTGCGAATAATATGGCTAAATTGAAGCTTAGGATCTCTAGTTTCTGAAACAACAAGCGGATTGCAAATCAGATATAACCACAAAAAGTTATACCCCAAAAACCGAAGCAAGGTCAGTTTACCCAGAAACAGTAAAATTTCAGATTTAGGCAGTAGTTCACAGGGCTATTATGGGCTCAAAATGTAGCCAAATAATTCAAGTAATATGTCCAAAATAAAGCTTATGATGTCTAGTTTCTGGAACAAAAAGTGAATTTCAAATCGAATATAACCACAAGAAGTTATACCCCAAAGAGTGCAGCATGGTCAATCTGTCCAAAAATATAAGAGTTCCCAAATAGAAACATTTTGGAATGAAAGTAATGAATTTCTGAAAGGGAAAAGAGGTTTAGGAACTTGCATCCAAAAGGGAAAAGAGATAATAGAACTTGTAACTGAAAAGAACAGGAGAACAAGAAGTATATGAACTTGCAACTAAAAGATAAAAGGGAAAATAAGAACTTGTAATCCAAAAGAAAGAAGAAGTAATAGACTTGCGTTTGAGAAGAACAAGAAATATAGAACTTGCATCTGGATAAAGGGGAACAAGAACTTGCAAAGAAGGTTAAAGAACTTGCAACCGAAAGAAAAAAAGATATAGAACTTGCATACGAAAGAAAAAGAAAGGCATAAGAACTTGCATCCGAAAGAACAAAGATTTAAGAACTTGCCTCTGAAAGAAAAGAGGAGTAAGAACTTGCAATTGAAAGAGAAAAGGGATATAGAACTTGCCTTAGATGGATATAAATACCGCAAACCGACCTAAGAATTGAGCCAATGAAGGAAGGAGATAGTGGAACTGAGCTGCTGGAAAAAGAAACCGAAACGCTAGAACTTGCACCGCCTCCAAGGGCTTCAAAAACCAGAGAGAACGAGAGAAAATGCCAATGCCCTATGGCTTATACCCTCACCCTTCTTATAGCCTTTAGAAACCAGGGCGAGAAAGGAGAAGGAGAATAGAAGAAGAGGACTCATTTTCACATCAAGACTCCTAGCCTACTTCTCCTTTTTTATTTATACCTTTGCATATATATATATATATATATATCATGAAATAACCCCTTTTTATTAATATAATATATCATATATATATACATATACATACACAGCAGCCCCTTTTTCCTTCAAATCCTAATTCAATTTTGACTTTTTAACATAAATCATAATCCCATCTTACTTTGACTTTTCAACATAAATCATAATCCCATCTTGCTTTGACGTTTCAACATAAATCATAATCTCATCTTGTTTTGGCTTTTCAAGCTCAACACAATTTCTAACTTTAATTTTTCCACAACAATATAACTTCATTTATTTTTTTGACTTTTCAAACATCACACATAACTCCTCGAGAGTATTGACCAGTTAATAACAAAGTGCAACACACATGCTAATAATGACTAAACATGACTAAACAACCTAAACCCGCTAATGGGTCATTACATGCCTATCGAAGATAAGATTATGGAGTCACGATTAAGATGGTTTAGATATGTGAAAAGAAGAAGGATATTGATAGACACATTTGTGAGTGAGTTGATGAAATGGAGGAAGTTTGTAGCATAAGAGGGGGAGGAAGATCAAAGAAAACTTGGTGGAAAACACTTAAACATGCCATAAGATACAATGGCCTTACAGAGGACATGGCCATGGATAGAGATGGTTGCAGGCCTAGCATTGATGTAGCTGACCCACCTAGTAGGATTAAAGCTTGTGATTGTTATCGTTGTAGAATTTTTCATCTAATCCAAACAATGTTATAACTTGAACTTTCAAGGGTTGGAACAGTGGATCTTCTCTTTAAAAATCTGCATGGTGTTGATAGGTTAATACAATCTTGGTAGGTCTTAGGGTTAAACAAATATCAGTCTGCTTTGTTTTATTCAATTAACGAAAGGAGCCCAAGATCCTGCAATTTGGTACTGCTGCAACAGTGGTTGACAAGGCTGACTTGGCAGTGGATTCTAGCAGCAGCTATGATCAGGCAAGACTGTAGATAAAGTTGCTGTTGGTTAAGATTAGCGGTTTCCAGTTTGTAGTGGGGTTAGACTTTGCCTGAAGTCTATCTGGGACAATTGTTTTGAAACAGGATCAGACCAGCCAACCAAATTGGGTTAAGTGGCAACCAGTCTCCGGAACAGTCCAGGTGGCCAAAGAAATCATCTGACAAAACTTGTTGGTTGGACTTGTGAACTAGCAGTTTTTTTCTTTTGTTACAATTTTTTCTTGTTTCATTTTTTATTCTTATTATTACTTCTATCAGTAAATTAATTACTTTGAAACCTAGTTCAACCCCGGTTCATTTAATCTGCATGGTGTTGAGAGGTTAATACATTCTGGGTCAGGTCACAGGGTTAAACAAATATCGTTCGTCTTTGTCTTAGTCAATCAATGAAAAGGAGCTCAAGCTCCTTCAACACGTTACTGCTGCAATAGTGATCAACAAGGCTGACTTAGTGGTGGAGTTTAGCAGCAGTTATGACCAGTCAAGGACTATTGATGAAGTTGCTGTTGCTCAATAGTGGATTGGTGGTTTCCTCTTTGTGGGGTGGATCTATCTGTGATTTTTGTTTTAATAACATGACCAGACTGGCCAATCAAATTGGGTTAACTGGCAACTGGTTGCTGGATCGGTCTAGGTTGTAGGTCTAGGTGGTAGAAGTAATTGACTGGCAAAAAATTGATTTATTGGACTGCTAAACTAGCCAATTAAACTTTTTTTCTTGTGCAATGTCTTTTTCATTTTCTACATCTAAGTTATATTTATTTTGTATTCATTTAATTAATTACTTTGAAACCTAGTACAGCCCTGGTCAACTGTTGGCTCTTGACCTTTCCACTTTTTGGTTCTATGGCCCTGTCTGGTTTTCAGAACATTATATGTGATGGTGGATTGGAAACTGCTTATTTTAGTTTGATTTATCATGCTGATGGGTTTCCTTGATCCTGTGATATTGTGATGATACTAATACATCTGAGTTTGTTTTGATACCAAATTGGTCAAAACCAAAAAAAAAATGATAAAGATGAAAGAGGAAGAAAAGAGAAGAATAAATTGAGAAGAGAAATATGGGGGAAGGAGATTTGACATAAAGAGAAGAAGTAGAAGAAGAAAGAAGAGAATTAGAGAAGACTTGAATGTATGCTTTACAAAATCATTCCCATGCATGGTTGTTTTGTAATTGGTTTTTATGAGTTACTATGTTTTAATTATTGATATAAGGAAAATGTCCTTATTCATGCAATGCCATTGAGAATATGATTTGAAAATTGATATGATCATTTGAAGTTGTTTAGAAAGGTTTATTTTAATGGTGTTTGCATTTGACTGTGGTATTGTGTGATCATTGATGCGAACTCTAGGGATAATTCTTGATGCTACAGTTGACTTGTATAACTCTAACAACTACAGAGTGAATTGTATGATACATGTCATACAATTTTGTTAGCTTCTCATCCCACCAATATGGACCAAAGAGTGCATCAGATTTTGCTTTGAATCACAACCTGAATCACATGTATCATTTGATAGGAGACATTCTGGGCAAATTGCTCTACTCAAGTGATTTAGAAAATGACCAGAGGTGGTGGAATTCTGAAGTCAGGTTGCAACAGGCCCGGTTGGATTTGTGCTGCTCAAATGTGAAATGACTCAGTTTTCTTCATTTTTTCTCTTAACCAGATGTGAACAGTCCTATTGGGATTTTGGGGATAAAAAATTCAGGTCAAATATGTTCTTTTCAGGAAAAAACTAAAAAAATAGAATTCCCTGTGAGTTAGATTTTGTTGATTTCAGTTCCCTAATTTGTCAGGCATTCATTTTGTTGACACAATTGGACATGTGATATAATGATTGTTACCCCATTATGTGAGAAGTTTTGGAACTGATTTGTACATTGGGGAATCTTTGAAAGTAAACATGGTTTTATTTGTCATATACAAAAAAATCTTTATATTCTGGTTACGTAGTATTTAATGCAAAATAATTGTTTACTGAGCTGTGAGTTTACCACCTTACCTTACCATTTTTAGGTGACTGGCAAAAGCCATAGGTTCGGACTTGGCAAGGAGGACTATTGGGATATTGCCTAATAGGGTCATGAAATTTTAGACATTTTTAAATTTTCTTTGACGGAATGGTTTCACATTGTTTAATGACAATTACCTTAGTTTGGATTATCAGTGTTGGATAACAAGGGATATTTTCTATAGATGATACTGGTTTTACATTTCTCAGTTGGATATGGATTGTGTTGGATGAATTTGGCCTCATGGTTCACAACAAAATGATGGATTGGCATTTGACATGTGGTTCCAAAATCTGCTTTGTATCTCTTGCTAGGAATTGTAGGAATCAGTGTAACCTAAATCAGATGCTGTTCTATTTATTCTTGCAATTTTCTGCAATCATAGGTTCACATTTTATTTATAGCAGTGAAATTCTGCCATTTAGGGTTTCCCTTGAATGTGTTATGTGAAGGTACTTGAGCTAATAAGAATGGTTTCCTACATCTTCCTTTCCCATGTCAGGCTTTTGTTCCATTATATTCTATACATAACAAAATCGAAGCCATTTATCTTTTATTAACTGCTCCTCTCCCCCATTATTCAAGACTATCTGCAGAATTGCCAAAGCCAGATAAAGTTTTGATTGTTGAAAGAGTTATTGAGTCCTTGGGGTTGCAGACAGTGAGGAATTCATTGGTTGGAACAGTAGAGAAGCGTGGAATATCAGGAGGGCAGAGGAAGCGAGTAAATGTTGGCCTGGAGTTGGTAATGGAACCATCACTTTTGATCTTAGATGAACCCACGTCTGGTTTGGATAGTTCATCTTCCCAGCTACTTCTAAGAGCTCTTCGACGCGAAGCATTAGAGGGGGTTAACATCTGCATGGTTGTCCACCAACCTGGGTAATGACATCATTCCTAAGACATGTAGAGCTTTGTTCATTTTCGTTCTCTTTCTGTTTCTAGTTGGTTATCTGCTAACGTGACCTGGGATTATTTTAACTTCAATTTAAAAGCTTTGCAATTACAAGGATTGAATGCAGGCAACATTTAATTTACTATGCTGCATAAATTAGTTAACTTGTTAAGCTCGTATGACTTTGAGGAGAACTGAAGCTCATCTTCTTGATTTGTGTCTTCTTTCATTCATATGCAGTAATTAGAAATCCAACTTTTCTTGATAGCTACAGGATTGTCATTATCGTGGATCAATAGGTATTTACCATTACAAGATGTTCTACTTGGTAAGTTAAAATGCTGAAGCCATGGATCATTGTACCGCTCAGATGGTTTACAAGTCCTATAGCTGAAATTATAAACACATCAAGCCTTTATCCCATTATGTGGCATTGGCTATGTTGTTGAAATTAGCTCATACAAATTTTATGTTTTATATCTGCAAGTGTAATTACTTGTTTATCTGATCTGAACTGGTGAATGATTCTTGTTCCAGCTACACCTTGTTCACGATGTTTGATGATTTAATACTTCTAGCAAAAGGTGGGCATACTGTGTATCACGGCCCTGTAAGGAAAGTTGAAGAGTATTTTGCAGGCCTTGGTATCAATGTACCAGAGCGTGCAAATCCTCCAGACTATTTTATTGATGTATTGGAGGGGATGGTCAAGCTGAGCACAAATTCAGGCATAAGCCAGGCAAAGCTTCCTCTAAAATGGATGCTTCATAAGGGTTATCAGGTCCCCCCAGATATGCAGAAGAATTCTGCTGAACCTGCTATCCCTGTGGTAATAAATCCATGTGATCATGGAAGTTCTATTGGTGCTGAGTCTGGGGAACAATCTTTTGCTGAAGAAATGTGGCAGGGTATGATCTCTAGTGCGGAGCGTCGGCGAGATATCATAAGACACAATTTCTTGAGGTCAAGGGACTTGTCCAATCGGAGAACTCCAGGGTTTTTCATGCAATATAAATACTTCCTTGGGAGGTACATATTTGATCTCTTTTCTTTTTTATATTTCTTTTGAATTTTTCTATTGTTTTTTTATCACTTTAAACAACACCTTCTATCTAAATATTGATAAAGGAGTAATATGATAGATTCATTTACTTGGTGACCTCAATTGATGAACTTTTCTCTCATGCGACTCCAAAATCTGTACTTCCAAATTGTTATGCCTCTTAGTCATTTTTAGTCAAGTTAATCAACAGAATCCAGGCTTAGACAATAAAATTTGTGGAGAAGATTGTCCCTCGGACACAACAGAAAAATAGATTGCATTCTGTCAGTAAAGAGACTCGATTTTTTATTCTGTTAGCTTAGTTATCAGGAAATGTCAATCAACTTTCTATCTGTAAACTAATAGATAGAAGATATGGAGATTGACTCAACAAGGTGCAGGTTGGTTTTATTTTTTAACTGCTATCTAATGTGTTGTGTTTCCATATTGTACTTGTTGGTTTCACCATGTCAACTAAGTTATGGAACACAACTATATCAATTATCTTCATTCACCACCATCTCATGAAATTTCTCCATGTGAAGATGGTGTTCAAACTTCATTTCATCATTACTCCGCCAGGGGATATTATCTACTGTCGGTCCCAAGCCCGGATAAAGGAGGAGGGTTGCGTTAGGTAGCCGACAGCCAGCGTAAAACTTAGTCGGATCCAAATATGAATTCTAGACAAACTATCTGTTGGGATGTAATCCACATAGAAGTCTAGAATTCATGTAGCCAACCCCACATGGTGGGATAACGGCTGGATATGTTGTTGTTGTTGTTGTTGTTTTATCTAATGGAGGTTGGTGGGAAATGGAGAGTAGGTTGTTTAGTAATGGAGTGTTTGTCTGTGGATTTGATTACTTCATGATCACTGATTGCTGTTTCTTGACTTGTCTGTTCTTGCATAATTATCAGGGTGGGCAAGCAGCGAATGCGAGAAGCTAGAATACTAGCAATCGATTATCTAATCTTGTTACTTGCTGGTGCATGCTTGGGATCACTTGCTAAAGTAAGCGACAAGAATTTTGGGGCACCTGGTTATACTTACACCATCATTGCCGTTTGTAAGTCGATAAATTTTTTCTCTTCGTTATACAAACTGCATCAGGATAACTTCTAAAGCAACTTGCTCTCATTTAATTCATTGATGGAATAAGTTTAGGAGAATGCAAATATCTTATCTGACTCTTGCCCGTATAGTTATCTTTTACCCATGTCATTATTAAAATGATGAACCTATGGCACTCCTATTCTAACCCAAAATGTGCAATTGCCTGACTAATAATTAGTATTTCCTAGCAAGAAACCATGGTTAGTCAAGTCAATAGTCTAATTGTCAACACAACTAACATCACCATACTTCCACTATGGCTTTTTTTCCAATATTGTATTTGATTTATTATTCTATTATCTTCATTCTTGATTTCAGCTCTTCTTTGCAAAATTGCGGCTTTGAGATCATTTTCTCTTGACAAGTTACAATATTGGAGAGAGAGTGCTTCAGGCATTAGCAGCCTCGCTCATTTTCTTGCCAAGGATACAATTGATCATTTTAATACAGTGGTTAAGCCAGTGGTGTATCTCTCGATGTTCTACTTCTTTAGCAACCCCAGATCTTCTTTCTCAGATAACTACATTATATTGCTGTGCCTTGTGTACTGTGTTACCGGTATAGGTTATCTGCTGGTCATCTTCCTTGAACCTGGTTCAGCCCAACTGGTGAGCATTATGCAGTAAAAGTCCCTAAACTTTCAAATATATTATGCTTTATTTTTCTGGTTATGACATGCTTCCACTTTTTGCAGTTCGCAGTGCTTCTTCCTGTTGTTTTGACTCTAATTGCAACTCAGAAGGGGGAGAACAAATTTTTAAAGAACCTGGAAAACTTGTGCTACCCAAAATGGGCTTTGGAAGCCTTTGTGATGGCTAATGCAGAAAGGTATAAAACCATTACCTCTATCACGGTCCGGTGTCACACATTACGTAGGTCATTCCAATTTTAAAAATGGGCTCCAACTCACGAAAATTTAGATACCGGAACAAAAGTTCTATAAAGGACCTGAAAAGAAGTCTTGACTGTTTATTGAACCCTCTTATCCTCTTTGCCGCAATGAACTTGAAATGTTCAGACGGAAAACTGTCACACCCCCCAAACCAAGGAATGTAACAATGCTGCTTGCTCATAAAGGACATGCTAGGCTATCAGTACTAGACTCCAAATGTATATTTCATCTGATCATTAGGGGCATCAATCATTAAATCTAAGATAATTCCTAATAATTAATCACTACTATATAACCTCCAAAATATGGAAGTCAATCCTGGAAATTTATTCTGATATTATTGCTCTGTCAATTTCCCTCTAGAATACTAAACAGGTACTCTTGTTCCAATTTCTGATTCACAGGCTTAACCTCAATATATATCTGAAATAATTAAAGTAAGAAGGAATAATTATTTGTACCCTCAGTGTCATCCATCTCACCATTCAGATAAAAAAGAAACAATCGAGCTACATTGTGTATAGGAATATTGACAGCTGAGTTACATGAAATTGTATATCTCCATGTCATTATGGAATCATATTGTGAGCATGCGATTTTTTTTCTATTCCACTAATCATCTTTTCACTTCAGGTATACCGGGGTGTGGCTCATTACTCGTTGCGGTGCACTTATGGAAATGAACTATAACCTTAATGACTGGGCTCTCTGTATATCCTTCCTCATTGCGGTGGGCGTGATCGGTCGTGTTATAGCTTTCGTTGGCATGGTCACCTTCCAAAAGAAGTGAGTCCTACTGCATGCAAGTTTCTGTATTCTAACCCAGAAAACTAGGTGAGGTTTTAAGAAGCTTGCATCGCATGATATACCCCCACAGTATCAGACTATTTCTCTCAGGGATCGAAGTGCCTCCTTTTCCATGTTCCAAGGATGTTATTCTGTGAAATTCTTACCCAAATATTATGTTATGGCTCTTAGAATTTGATTAGGAACCGGCCATGACTTAGGTTATTTTTATTTTTTTATTTTTTATTTTTTGGGGCCTTTTATAATTTTTTAGGCCCCTTTTTTCTGCGGGAATGATTGTAATTTGCTAAGGTTGTATATTGACATATTAATCTTGTGTCAACATTCTTTTCGGATAGCAGCATTCTCTGATTTCATAGCTATAGGAGGCTACTGCTTGTGTTCAGTTGGAGAAGCAGATCGTGGAAACCATATGCCCAACTAATGAGAATTAATACCCTTTGTTAAGTTAAAGACAAATATGGACTGTCAACACACACACACAAATATATACTCTTTTATTCCATCGATTTTCCTTCAATTTATAAGTTGTGAGACTTGAATAAATTTTATTTAAGGTTAATATTATCAACACAAAAAAGTCATATTCATTTCCATTCCCTCTATTCTTTTTAAAAATAAATCTTTAGAATAGTGTATATAGCAAATATTTAATTTCAAACATTACTAGCAAAACACTCACTAAAGATTTGCTGGCGGTTGGGCCAACTAATTTGAGTCTTTTTCATCTAAGCCCCCTTCTCAAACACGATGTAAAGATTATGGCAACAAATGATAGCCCTTGGTTAAAAGTAGGTAAGGTTTTATCCCGTTCAAGATAGATGATGCAATGCTACTTAGAAGACTCTTAAATTTTTTTTTTTTTTCTTGGTCGGATGAGGGCATGCTACGTCTCTAATTTATGAAAAAAAATTCCCTTATACTTAAAAAGAACTCGCTTCCATTTGCTGATTGTAGTTTATTCATCACCGTCTATTCTCCTCATGTTCTGGCCAGGGGTAAGTAGTCACAAAAGCGAGACTGGTGCATTTACAATATCATTTTAAATTTTAGCCAATTCGTATCTATATTTGTACTGTAGAAGATTCATGCATGACGATAAGCTCATAAGCATCAGAAAAAATTCCTACTCTCTATAAGTGATTTTGTCATTACACATTTGTGACGTTTCCCAGATTTTCTTGCACAAGTTTTACTTTTCAAATCCCTTTCCAGCCAACTCTTCTGGTGTTAAATTCAGAGTATCAACAGAGCCTTTTTTCACCTCTTCCCCACGAGCAGCCAGGAAGTCCTCGACGCTCCCCGGCTGTCCAAACCAACCCAGACGATCTGCAATCAGGTGGAAATTATTGCATCCGCCACAGCGCGCCACCACCACGCCTTTCTCGTACGATTCACGACACATTGTCTTGATGGATCTCGTTTCGCAGACTTTACAAGTAAAGATCATGGCAAGATCGTGCCGGGCAGATATCTTCAAGTTGGAGTCGGCCTTGAATTTCACAGCAGAATTTTCATTACTGATTGCGTTCGCGGGTGCTTTTGCTGAGTCGGAATCAGGCCTCAAGCTGGTTGCTTCTTCGACAGCCAGCTCACTTGGTTCAGTCACGGTCTGAATTCTTCTTTTACACAAATCATGTCTGCCGACAACTGAATTTGCAGCAGGAAGAAATCGCCACGGGCGTCCTGCAAGCAGTAGATACAAAATAAAGAAAAAAAAATGAGGGTGGGAGACAGTAACACCCGGACAGGAAGACACAGAAAAGATGTTTGCAATGAGTAGAGACCATGTAAAAACTGGTAAAGCGAGCAAGAAAACCTTGAGGATCTAAGACACCACATCCAGATAAGAATAAACAAATAAAAAACATGTTCTAAGGGAAATAAAATCAACACAACCAGAACAATGAGCACACAATCTGTTTCTTTGTTAGTATATATTTATTAAACAATCCAGAATACCTTCCCCCGCAACGGCAAAACTTGACAACGTACAAATAGAACAGAGAAATCTAACCCAATAGTACCAAGTAACCAACGAGAAGCACTGCAACTAACCAACCAAAATGAGCGTGTCTTGCAACATTATACAGTCAAATCCAAATAATTACAATAAAAGAATGGAACTTCTATGGAAAAATACAAATAGTTGAAATCTAGTGCAAATATCACACTTCGCAGTTTTGCAAGCTCAGACCAACCTAGTTAAAAAATTATCTATACTCCTTTTACCTAACAAAAGAAAAAAAAATTATCCACACCGCTGTTTCCCAAAACTTTGAAAATTGGTAAAATAACAATTAAAGGGGTCAACAGACAGAGACAAACACAACAAAAATTATGAATTAAACAACAATAGCAACAACAAAAACACTATAACTACTGGAAAAATCATTGCAAGGTTTCTCAATGGGACTGGTCACTAGGAGCAGTCAAAAATAATGATGAAACCCTCCATATTTTTATAAAAACTGAGACTAAATGAGCATAATAGGACCACTCATAATACAATAAACTAACGAACAGCTGAAATGGCTCCATATCAAATTATTTATCAGTGCCATTCTTTAAAAGAATTTAAAGCTTTTGACTGTCTGTTGTGGAAAAATAATGATAAGACTAAGATAACTAGTTTTAATTTCATATGCTCTGGTAAACAATTTCTACAAAAACTGAGACTACATGAGCATAATTTGCAAACCAGACATTGCCTCATTTAATTTCATGTAATCTTAAAGCCAGCTCATTTCAACCAACCACACTCCATTCTGAGGAGTAGCATCAGTAGTTTAGTCTGTTATAACAATGTTATCAAAAAGAGAACAAAGGGGAGAGATGCAATTTCATTAGTGTCCAACATAAGTAAAGTGCTCTAACATATCTCTCAAGTTTCATATAGTCTAAGGTACATAACAGGATTTCACAAACCTTTCACAAATTTACCAGAACTTTGCATGAACTTTGTCTGAGTTTGGTGAGTAATGATTTTGACCCAATTTTTTAGGTTTGACCCATAAATATTTGACAGTACAGTACCGTATTCTATATATTAAAAAGTGTGCACTCTATATTTTTCAGAAAATTATGATGTGTAGAGAACACATATTATGATGCAAGTTAAAAAATGGCTATCTTTCCTTATTTCAATTTTCTTTCCTTTTCCACCTAAGGAGACAAGGACGAAGGAAAAATTTCAAATTTTCCAGTAAGTTGTTTCAGAAGAATTTAACCTCAATAGACAATATAACTCCTCTCTGTTTTCATTCAAGCGGCTTTCACGATGACATCAAAAATTCACAACAGCTTGCAATTACTAATTTTTATTAGCAGACAAGCATCAACAACAGTCGCCATCTCTGGCTTGAAATGAAATGCCATTAGGTTGGATAGTGAGACTTCAAATAATATTATTTCAAATTCTTTCATTCTATTTCTTGGTCCAAAGCCAGAGGGGATTTGAACCTAAATCCAAATGTTCCCAACAATTATGTAACCATATAATGGATTTAAAATTTCAAATTCCAAATCCAATTAACTGGGTCAAAAGATCCTATCGAAAATGCAACCTTAAATGACATATCTCAAGCTAAAGCAGAGTTGAGGCATTTACATGTCATAAGGGAAACCAGAGTTAACGCCTGAACGGCCAAAAGTACAAATCAAATGAAAGGCGAAACGAACCCTAATTCAACTGAGAGAGAGAGAGAGAGAGATTACTGTTGCAAGGAGAGGATTGGGGGCCTATACTGCAGAAAGCTGATAGTAACCGCCTTTGAATATGCCGAGCTGCCATTGAAGAAGAATTCGGGATATCCCCGTCGTCCGGCCTGGATTCAGCGGACCCCTACTGCGTGCAAATGGATGATCGAAGAACTGGTCGGGCCGGGAGCAAGCGCTGCACGAAATGGGCTGTGCCAGATGCATAGATGTCCCGTCCCGGCCCAGGACCTTTTTCCTTTTAAAAAAGTTCAAATATATTTAATGATGTCAAAAAAAAAATATATGAAAAATTCTAGAACACCTAACAGGCTTACTGAAAAAGGGGCAAAAAGATGATTTTGCCCCCACGCCTGCTCTCTCTTTCCGCTCCCATGGATTTGCCCTGCCCCTGCTTCTCTCATCTCTCCTCACATGGTCGTTGCCCTAACTTCGTTGCCACCTTCACCTCGTCTCGTTGTTGTGCCTTCGTCACCTCACTGCTGCTGTCGTTGCCTTGCCTCGTCTTTGTCGGCTTGCTGTCATCGTCACCTCACCTCGCCCAATCGTCACTGCATCTTCAGCGACGATAAGCGAGGAGAGGCAAGGCGAGGCGGTATGGTAGTGAGGCAACAGAGACAAGGCGACGGGGGACAACAACGAGACGAGACGATGAGGATAGGGCAGCGGTCATGGGAGGAGAGAGGAGAGAAGCAAGAATAGGAGCAGTTGCCCACTTTGCAAATTTACAAAATGGATAAGGGCAATTTTATCTTTTTGTCCCTTATCTGTAAATCTCTCTGTGACCCTCTCTGACTTTGTAGTGGAACTCAAAATATATATGTGATGGCACAAACGACACTTGTCACTCTACGAGGACAGATCATCTAACAGACAACACTGTTTCATCCAAAGATTTGACTTTGACCATGGTAAAGTCAAAATAATCCCAATGGAGGCTGGGTTCATTCAAACTAACATACCACCCAAAGAAATATCTAAAATATAAAACATTAATAGAAACCCTAGTTAGAAAACATTAATCCCATTTATTCAACACTCAAATTATAATCTCAGGTTTCAAACAAATCTAAATATCTATTAAGATAAGTTCTTGATCTTCAAGAAGAAAATAATTCAAATTTAATTATTAATAATTGAGAATTGGTAATTTAAGTTTCAAATAACACGTGATTTTTATCTCAATAATTTCAAGTCAAGATGGCAATTATGGACTTTGCAACATAATTTAACTATATCCTAAGCTCACCATAATAAATGGAAATCAATTAGATGACCACATTTATCACTATGATCACTCAAAAGGAATAATAAATAAATTGAGTAGAAGACAAAAGTACAAATAATTTACATTCTATAACTCTCAAATCTTTGTTCAATCTCTTATTGACTCAAGTATTGAAGTAGCAATCCCAAGAAACTTCAATGCAATCTTCATTGTTTTTGTTTCGTCCATAAAATTTATTTAAGTTCAATTCAAATTAGATCGCGATCTAAATCTCGTACAAGTCATAAATTTAATTAGCAATTAGGTTGAAGCATCATCAATATTTGATACCCCTTAGATTTAGACAAAAGCAAACGTTATACCCCAAATGTTTTAATAATAACACTAATATCTCTTGACTTTATAAGTTATGTTCCATTAAGACCTTTACCATTTTTTAAAAAATACTAATTCTTTTTAAAAGAATTGAAATGTCATTATCTCTCTTTCTTTCTCTCTTCCTCCTTTCTTCTATTTCTTATCTCCCTCATCGACACTTTTTCTCTCTCGACGATAATGACTCCTTCCTTCCTTTATTTTCTCTTGCTTTTACTTCTAAATCGATAGTGTTAAATCATTTCAGATTTAAAAGTTTACATAATAATTTTTGTCACAATAATTTTTTCTTTTTACGCCTCAAAATAAATTTCTCAAAAATTTTCATCATTAATTGGTTTTGTCGGATTTGTTCAAATTCTTTTATTTTCTTACTTCTTCTCTCTTTCTCAACAATTGAAATTGAACTCATTTTGGCAATACGCTAGTAAATTGCTTTGGCTTCACGACGGCAATGGTCAATTATGGCAATGCGCCAGGAGTTGTTTGTTTACCTTTTTCTTTTTTTTCTTTTTTTTGCAATTTTTATATAAATTTATTATATATATGAATATACATTTACATATATAATATTTTCATATATTATAGACATATATAATGTTTTCTAATATGTAATTAAACATATTTTTTTAATTTAAGAATATATTTATATATTTATAATATATTTTCATAAAACATATATTTTAGTTTAGAATTTGAGTTTTAATATATTTTTTTCAAATAATATATATATATATATATATATAGTTTAGGGAGAACAAAAAAGAGGGTAGGAACATGATACGGTGGTCATTTTGCAATGGATTTAAAAAATATATATTTTGGTACCCTCAGGTTTATAATAATTGCAGATCCCTAATTTTTAAAAATATATAATAAATATTATTGTATTTTAATATCATAGAACTTTTCAATCTTAATTAATCATAGTTAAACATTTCAGGATGACAAAAACAATATCATACATTAAAAATCTTTATTTTTTGTCTATTTTTTTTCTTTATCCCCATTATCCTCTATTTCTCTTCTCATTCTCCTAATTTTTTACTTTTGCTGGCGACAAAGTCTCAATTTTCTCTTATTTTTGATTGAGCACTACTACAAACTCTAATATTCTCCCATTCTCTTTTTCTCTTTTCTCATTTTTCTTCCTCAATTCAATAATAATGCATCAATGAACTCCCTTTTCTGTGTACGAGACCATCATGAATCTTGATAAGTGTGGATAAGTTTTAATTAGTACTAATGTGTTCCATTTACCATTGTCGACTTTCTTTCAGAACTAGACCCTACCATCTAAATAAGGCTCTCTCATTTTCTTTTTGTTCTAGACTTAATGAAATCCAAATACATTTAGGTTTCGTCAAATTTAGATGGATTTAATTAAGTTTGATGATTCCCCCCTTCTTCCTATAATTCATCTTCTTTTTTTCTTTATTTTGTATTCATCAAATTTAAGTTCAATAATCTTTAGTGTCTATGTTTTAAGTATTTTGATCTCTTTCTATTTCTCTTATTTTTTTATCTCTTTATTTCTCTTTTCTATTTCTTTCTCGTACTTTATGTCATATTTTATGTCTCTTAACATGAATCGTAGCAACTGCTAAGCCTCTTGCCAAAACCCTAAATCACTAGGGTTTAACTGTAGAACCCAAACAATTTTATAGGGTTCTATGATGAACTTTCAAAGGCTGCCAGGGGTGGCTGACTGCTGGGCATAGTCACAATTGATGTTCCTTTTATCTTTATTTTTACGATAGTGTTAAAACTAAGGGTATTTTGTCATTTTATCTTAACATCTCACTAAATGGAGGGGGTGTCATTACAATTAAAGCAAACCTCAATGGTAGTCCTTTTAAATTACTTTATATTCTAACAAGAATGGCGATTTTTTCCATTTCTTTAATATGAAGGGTATTTTTGATCATTAAAACAAATTTCAAGGGTGGTTATTACAATTTACTTAATTTTATAATAAAATTAGTAACAAAATATACAATTAACAAAACAACTCTTGTTAGATTTTCATAATGTTTCGATATATTTCAAAACAGTATGAGGTTGTTTAAAACCATTGAAAAAATTTATTCCTTTTTATTTTGTCATTTTCATTTTAGTCTACTAATTTTCATTTATGTTAGCGGAAAATAAAAATTGAAAACATTATTTGATTTTCCTATGAGCTGTCAAGAAAATGAAAGTGAAGATTGAAAACAATGTTTAATTTTCTGAATTTGTGTTCAACATTAAATTCATGCTGTGGGTGAAAAAAAAAATTATTGATAGACCTACAATAATTCAAATATTACATTTATTGGATTTAAATTAGATATGAATAATTTAATTAAACAATTAAAAAACTAAAATAATGGAAAACTTATTTTAAAATCTAGTTGCCAAAGTTGCTCATCATTAGAAAACTTGCTAGTTAGGTGCAATTGTTGACCATGTTTGAAGTATTGGCAAATTTGGTGCGGAGAACTTTGAAACTCATGGAATCTACTTCAGTTTGCTAGAAGGATGGTTAGATCTAGTAAACTAGTCACTTGAATTGACCGTTGCCAAAAATTATATATAGTGATTGAAGTGTAATAATCAACTCGATTCGTAAAATTTCCAACTTTGGTAGGTAAAGTTTTAAATTATATTAAAATTGTTGAGTACGTTTGTCTTGCTAAACACGTCATTAAAAATAAAAGTCAGTGTCATGATCATATGATATAACCTTGTTCGAGTGAGGAAGAGAAAGGTGAAAGTTCCTTTTTTTTTTTTTCTCATTATTTTCATTCCAAAATTTTGAAGTGAAATGAAGTTTGTGAAGGTACGACAGTTTGGAATAAGTCCCAAACATTCAAAACCAAGAAACAAAATGGTGTGACTTTTTCAATGGCAGCCAAACAAAATTTTACTCCTTCAAGAAGTATACAATGTACATTGCATGAGAGGATGAGGTGGGAAGAAGGTTGGCTAACATCATGTTTTATAAATAAGGGGCAGAATCGTAAATAACATGCATCTTGGTCAAACACTAATCCATTACCGACCTTGGTTAGGCTGATTGAGACTGCCATTTTTAATTTTAGGAGACTCTGACCACTTTATATTATTTATACGCGGTCGCTGCATTATTTGAACTAATTTTTTGCTTTTCCATTGAAGTGAAGTGCATATCACGCAAAGAACAATCACTGCTGTTGGTCTTTGTTAGGAACGATATAGAATAGAATGAGAAGAGAAAGAAAGGAGGAAAACATGAGAACATGGAAAAGGCTTTAAAATTATTATAAGAATATTTTTATTATTTTTTAATGTTTAACTAATGATAGAAAAAAAAAATAGTAACATAATATTAAATATCAAGAGTGCTTGTTATATTTTCTTAAAAATAAAAAATAATTCTTACAAATATGGGGACCGCTCAAATTTTTTTCAAACATATGTATATATTCATGGCGTCACCATGCTAAGATATATCTGGATAAAAAATTGTGTTGGAATTAATTTTATTATTGAACATCCAGCTCACCACAGCATCCACCGAATAGATGGGAGTGCCCACAAAATGTCAACCCTTAAAATGTAATTCAACTGAGGCGTGTCTAAAAACCGAAACTAAACAATAATTTTATTTTAAATTCTTAAATCAAATTATTTTTAAATTAAACCAAACTAAACTAAACTAAAGTAATTGAACCGAGCAAAGCAATGCACAACCAAATTTAAACATAAAAAAATGCAAACAAAATAACAAATGCGTACGTAACCAATACGAATAAAACAAATTAATTGATCTGAAATGAATTATTTTATTTGAATATAACAGTAAATCTCTCAGCAAAAAGAAATAATACAGCTGTAAATGTAAAAAAAAAAAAAACCTGATACGTAAGCTTCCGCAGGCCGGGAAGCTGCTGGTCACCGATCGGCAATAGAGGCGGTGAAATTGGTTGGGATGCCGATCGTCTCCATCCAAGCCTGAGACGCCAAATATAGTCTCGATAGCCGACCCGCAACACGACCCATATCCGGCCTCTTTTCCGGATCCGTCTCTACACAGTCCAGAGCCATGCGCGCCGTCTTCTCCGCCACCTCCAACGGATACGAGTCCTTCAGCCTCGGGTCCATCCACTGCCTCAGCCTCCCTCCGCCTCCTTTCACCGCCTCTGCCGCAGTCTCCACCACCGAAACCATCACGTAACCACCTCCTTCTTCAAACCTGCGCCTCAGAGGCTCTTCGCCGGACAACAGCTCCAGAATGACCACGCCGAACGCGAAGACGTCGGACTTCTTCGTCGCGATTCCAGTGGCCTGGTACTCCGGCGACATGTATCCTCTCGTGCCGTTGAACATCAACCCTTGGCTTTCCGACCTTTTCAGGAATTTCGACTCTTCTACTTCCACACCGTTTGTCACCTCGCCGCAGAGCTCCGCCGTGCCGAAATGGCAAATTCTGGCGTTCAGCGACGTGTCTGTGACAATAACGCTCGTACTCTTGATGTGATTATGTATAAAACTCGAACGCAATCCCGTAGAATGGTGAATATAATCAAGGCCGTGAGCGAGATCTGTCGCAATCTGCATTCGAGACATCCAATTCGAAAGGACAGCGAAGTTAGGGTTTCGAAGACAAGCAGCGAGATTAACTCCGTGAACGTAGTCATATACAAGGTAAATGTAGTTTCCAGAGACCGAAGCGCCGCGAAGCTTGATCAAGCTAGTATGGTGGCTTCTGTAAATCAACGAGAGCCGCTCGTGGAGCACCTCCTCAGGAATCCGGCAGTGGAACTTCCTCTGGAAAACGACGGCGTCGCGGCCTCGAATCATGCACCGCCAGGAAGCCGATGACGAAGAGGACGAGAACTTTCTGGCGAGAAAGTTGTTGGTGGCGTAGCAAATCTCCGAGAAATCGTACAGGTGAGCAGTCTCGGTTGGTAAAGAATCTTTGAGGGTCGACAATGAAGAAGCCGAGGACTGCCACGAGTCCTTGTAGTAGCCGGAGCCTGTGGTGGTGTAGTTGTTGCTTGTTGACGGATCAAAAGGCGATCCGTGCACTTCGGAGCTCTTTGGCGACGAACGTTTTGATGATTTTGCGGCGGTGGTGCTGGTTCTTGAGATCCGAAAGCTCGATTTCCCCGGCCGGGTAGCGTCCGTGCTCCTCTTGGATTTACACATGTTGAGGAGGAGAGGGAGGAGAAGAGAAAGGGGGAGCTAAATGATTCTATCTATCAGATTACCTATACGGCGTTATCTCTGAATCTTTTAATGGCGGATGATTGACTGAGTTCTGTTTTGAAGCGCGGCTGCCGATTCGGACTTGGTTCGCTGCCTGCGTCTGCTAAATCACGCCGGTGTACCATATCCGATCGAGTCTGGAACTATTAGTAGCCTTTTGCTGATCTCCAAGGTACTGATAGAATTAATGTACTTCTCCTATTGGCAAATTTCAATTGAATGGAATACCTGAAAAGTTTGGTATTTAATTGACCATGTTTTTCTTTAAATATTAAAATCTCCAAGCTACTGATAGAATTAATGTACTTCTCCTATTGCCAAATTTCAATTGAATGGAATACCTGAAAAGTTTGGTATTAATTGACCATGTTTTTCTTTAAATATTAAAATTTATCTAAATTGTCTTTGAATATTTTAAAATTAAAATTAATCACACACATGAAGCCAACTGACTAAGGAAGTATTCTATATAATTTTAGAAAGTTAGGGATTGATTTGAGTAGATTTAACGGGTGTTGGTCAATTTATCTTTTATTTCACTAGTGAATATTTAAATTGTTAAGTATAATATAATAATATATATATATATATATAGAATTTTGTTTCTTTATATTAATTTTAGTTACAAAAATCTCTCAAACTTTACACATAAGGTTTAAACAAAATGTTACAAATGAAGAAGAAAATAAAAGCACAAAGACAATTGAGAAGTAAAAATTCAAACATGAGCTCAAATGATTTTATTTTTGCTCATTAGTCTTCTCCAAACCTTTCTTGGGCTGTATTTATAGGTTTCTCCAAAGCTTGAAGCAAATTAGCCATTATTTAGCCATTAAAGCCCGCAAAACTAGCCGATAAAGTGATATGCGACAAAAACAGTAGGCTAGAGCAATGGATTGGTTGACCAGTTAGTGCAAATTCAAAAGAAACGGTGACATGACAGAAAATGATCGACTGAAAATGATGTAGTAGCTGTCGACTGCACTTGGGTAAGAGCTTGTATATAAACGGTCGATATGCTTAAAAAAAGGTCGATCGTTTTTCAAAAATGATTGACATGCTGGCCTTCAAATTTAAAACATAGATTTAAGATTCAAAGCAATATAACCAATTTTGATATATCAAATACAAAAGATTCATTTGACAATAAAATACTTGTTTTTCCAAATAAAATGCAATCAAGAGATTTTGATATTTATAGGCTTCTCCAAAGCTTGAAGCAGAGTAGCCATTATTTAGCCATTGAAGTTTGCAAAACTAGTTGATAAAGTGATCTACAACAAAAACGGTTGACTAGAACAATGGATCAGTTGACCAGTTAGTGCAAATTCAAAAGAAACGCTCAACGTGACAGAAAATAGTCAATCGAAAATGATACAATAGCTATCGACTGCACTTGGTCGAGAGCTTGCATAAAAAGGTCAATCATTTTTCAAAAACAGTTGACATGCTAGCCTTCAAAATTAAAACATAAATTTGAGATTCAAAGCAATATAACCAATTTTGATATATCAAATATAAAAGATTCATTTGACAATAAATACTTGTTTTTCCAAACAAAATGCAATCAAGAGATTTGAGAATTAAATTTTTGGCATTGACTGAAATTAATTTTCATGATGGTGCATATAGAACTTAAAACATAATTTAGGTGCACTAAAAATATTTTTTTTAACATAAGAATAATATTATTTTTCATCATCAAAATCAAAACATCAAAGCCAAAACAATATCTTTACGATCCTCCTCTATTTTTCTATGAATTTCTTTTTCAATAGTTGAATCCACTGCACTACAGTCTCCAATTACAAACTTTCCTTTTCGCCTCTCAATTTTTGTCAAGATTTTGTATTGTGTTCTCACAAGCATTTGCATAGTATCCTTTCAGTCTTGCATACGTTTCATCCTTTCTTTTTGCAAATTGTCAATATCTATAGTAATAAAAGCTTTGTTCACATCATTTGACTCTGCTATTGAAATGTATCAAAATAATCAACCCACAACTCGAATTGAGGGGATTGTTCTTCACTTTAACATAGTTGATTAATTACTACACACTTCAAAGCTTAGAAAGGCCCCATTGTGAGCACCAATTGATGGGGTTAAAGAATTCGTACAAATAGATTCTTTTAAATACGGGTGGTAGTTAATCAGCTTTTGATTATTTTTTCTTTCTATTCTTTCTTTGTGTTAACTTGCATACATACAGAGAGTGAAGGAATTGCACAGGGCATTCCTAGAATTGCCCTCTGATTCTTAAGTTGGGCAAAAATCATTTTGGGAGATATGAATTGTTGCTATTTTGTCAGGTTATTTCAATGCTGATGTGATTTGTTTTTTTCTAATTCTCCCAAATTACCGATAAAATTCTTCTTATACATGCATTTTGCATAAGTTAGTTGTATTTACCAATCTACCCTGAATACCTTATTGCATTATATAACCACTAGCTGATGTGGTAGTTATTCTACCCCATCCTCACCAGTTTTAATTCATCTATATTTTGGGCCAACTTCAATTTTCAGTCTACAAACACTTGTCACAAGTAATTTTTGTTATTTGGTATGATAAAGTAGATCTTAATTTGATAAATACTTTTAACTAGATTTTATTTATTTGAGTGTGTTCAATCAGTCCAGATTAAATCAGAACTAAACTTACTATAAAAATTAGATTGAAAATTGAACTAAATTGAATCAATTCAATCATATGTAATTCAATTTTTTATGAGAGAAAATATAGACTAGCATTAATGTATGTGTTAAACAAAGACAAACAACAATGTGGCCGATTGCAACAATGGCACAAACTTAATGACTTAGACAAATTGTGAATGAGAGAGAGAGAGATGATCAATAGGGTCAAGAGAAATTGCAAAGATAATCAAAGAATCAATTTTGACTTAGTATTGGGTCTATAGCAAATGGTGGTATGCTCTTTGGCATCTATGCTGTCTTATGTATGTATCATTGCATGAATATTAATATTATAAGTGTTATGTTTATTATATAATTTTAATAATTTTAAATTTTAATTAGTTTTTAATCTAAATCGAGATCGAATAAAAAACTCTCAAATTTTGGACTAGGGTATATTGATCTTGGATCGGACTAACTATTTTGATTTAAATTAATATTTGAACACTTCTAAACCTATTTTAGTAACTATAAAAGTGACCCATATTATGTATTTGCATGCCAAAAATAAAATATTTTAAATGAAGATTTATTTGGTATGCTTGATAGTTATAGTATATATATCTTTTTTAATTTTGATAAATTTTTTAATAAAATAAGATTTGATGTAATGGTAAAAATGGTGTTTATAAATTAGTTATAATTAAAGGTCATAAGTTTAAAATGTTGTTGATATAATTTTTTAAACAAAAATTACATTGCATAAAAAGATATTTTTAAAATTATGAAAATTTGATAGACTTTAAAATTATAACATCAGATAATAGGTTTACTAATATGATAGAACAAAAAATAAATATTTTTATAAAGAAACTCTATAATTTTGGCCCCAAAAATACGATAAATTAGACAAACGAGGGAAGGCTAGATCCGGCACCGGATTTGGGCACGGATCGGGTTCCCGAATTTGGATTTGCTATGAAGATCAAATAATGGGCGCCTGGAAGAGCAGGGTTTAGGGTTTTACTTCCGCTCGTTCTCTCAGTGCATGTGTAGTATATGTGTAGGGTTTGATTTTACGCTGTTTTGGAATTAGGATTCTAAGCCAGTCAAGCACTGGCAGCATGGAAGGCGGCAGCGAGAAGCTTCCGAACTTTGCAGCTCAAGCATCACACGAGGCTAAATTGACGGAATTGCTGCGAAATTTGACCTCAGTTGAAGTCAAGTTATGTTCCGATGCATCCAAGGAGTTTATCAAGTTGCTTAGAGGTGATTCTGGGCCGGAATTGCTGCGGGAGTACATGTGGACTTCGTCCAACTGCTCGGAGCTTCTACAGGCTTGGAAGCTCCGGCAGGGGAAGCCCGGATTGTCGAATGTGTTGTCCTTGATTTCTGCGATTTTAGGGCATCCTGATGGAATGTGCAAAGGGAATGATTCGGAGGGGATTGGTGTCAGTAGGTCTATTGACAAGTTTGCTCGTTTGATTATTGTGGAGAAGTTGGAAGACGTTTACAAGGAATTGAATAGTAAAGAGGCGAAGCGTCAGAATGCTGTGCTTTTTCTGCTGGCTTCTGTTGTTCGACGTGGTCCGGGCTTGGCTTCTGATGTTGCAAAGAGCTTCGATTTCAAGCTCCCGGTGTTCCCCAAGCTTGCAGAGTATAAACAGAAGAAACTGCAGGCGAAAAGGAAGCATTCCACGAGACGGGCGTTTGTTAGTTTTGCAATGTCGTTTCTTGAAGTGGGGAAGCCGGGACTGTTGAGATGGGTTTTACAGCAGAAGGAAATGTATTCTGGGGTTCTTCGTGGCCTCGGGAATGATGACGATGAGACTGTTGTCTATATTCTGTCCACATTGCGTGATAGGATTCTTATTCCGGAGTCGTTGATACCGCCAGGTCTTCGCAGCGTTCTATTTGGGAGCGTTACTCTTGATCAGTTAATCAGCATCTCTGGGCGGGATAGTGATGGAGATGCTGCGGAGCTTGCCCACAGTGTTCTTGTAACTGTTTGTACCGACCCTTCTAATGGGTTGATGCCCGATTTAAAAAGACAACCCAAGCCATTAAGAGGAAACCCAAAGCGTCTCCTAGGTCTCATGAAGAAGCTAAAAGTAACAGATACTGACTACCACAGGGACCTGCTTGTGGCCATCGTGAAGGAGAACCCATCGTTTGTTTCATTATACATGGATGTGTTTCCTTACAACCTTGAAGATTATACATCTCCAACCTGGTAAATTTCTTGCTTTCTTCGTTGCCTATATGCCCATTTTGTTATTTATATTTTTTCTGTGCTTGCATTTTATGTGCTGTGACTGAATTACTTGCAGGTTTGCTGCTATTTCCCTGGCAGCGAATCTGATTTCTGAAGTAGGCAGGGGCTTGCCTTTAGGGTTCCTGGACTCTCACCCTGATGACCCTCCTTATGTTAACCACCTAGATTGGCAGTGTGTTATAAAATGCCTATGTCCTCGTCCATTCAGCCGATTGGTAGCCAATAAAGGGCTACTTCATACTAATTTTCTCGTGAAACATGGGACTCTCAGGCTTGTGTTGGAGGCATTGAAGCTACTGGACGCTTTCATCAGCAGGGTAGATACTTATTATTGTTCCAGAAACCAAATGCTGGATAGTTGTGTGCCTCTCAAGGAAGAAATTAAGAATGAAGTTCGGATTTCGCTCCCTGATCCCCAAGTTCTATTGTCATTACTTTCTTCTTTGAATACCCACTACAAGAGTCCAGAGTCATGCTTGAAGAGAAAAGAAGGTTCACAAATTATTCTTGATCAAAGTGTTAATTCCGTGAAGAAACTAAAAATTGATTCTAGGAATGACGATGACGATATTCTCGTAAGTGGGGTTTACCCTTTGCCTGACATTGCATTGCCCAGTGACAATGGAGGAGTCCCGGATATTTGTGACATGGAGGAGTTGAACAATAAAGATGACCACAGGAAAGTTATTGCAGATATTTGGGGTTTAAATGAGAGCTCCATGTGCAATATGAGACTGCAGGATGAGGAAACATTCTTTTACTCTAAGTTGCTTGACACTCTCAAAATTTATCATGTAAGTAATAAGTTTATTTTTCTGTGATTTTTCCTAAGAATTTAGAACTGTTTTACATACCTGAATGCAAAATTCATGTATTTGAATGAATAAAATTTTGGCTTCTTCTTGTTATTAGTCTCAGCTAAATTCTTTTACCCATGCACCATTTTTTTTCTACACCACTGTCAGATTTATAAGACTTTGAGAACTTTGAAAGCATTTTAGTTTGTAATGAAATCACTTATTTTAGGTAACTTGCAAGTGCTTATGCATTAATATTACATAATATGTGAGCAGTGAAAGAAAAAGGTTTCTCCATATTTTCTGAATAATTGTTGTGCTAATCTGTGCTACTACTGTTTTGACGTCCATTTTGAAAAATGAAGGAGAAAAAATGATACAAAACCAAACCCAAGAATCACATGTTGGGATCTAAAAGATGAAAAACGTGCTATTTTCAGGGGAAAAAAAGTGTGGCAGAAGAGATTGGATTGTAGGAGAGGCTAACAAAATGTGGATTGAAATGACTATATCTATTTAAAGTATGATAAAAATGGTTTTAGGAGAGTCAGAGAAAAGTCCTGAACAAAAAAAATTTTTGGTGGCGGAATGAAGAGGTACAAGAAAAAAAAGAACTAAGAGAGCTTGCTACAAACTTTATATAAATGCTGTAACGAAGAAAACCTTAAGGGGTATATTTTGTGTCAATGATTGAAGTTTAAAGTTGAATGATTGGTGATTGAATAGAAGAGGATAAGGAGCCGAGAAGATAGGAGCCAAGAAGATGAAGCTTTATTTGTTTTAAATTTTTAATCTCTTATGTAAATAAATCTGTAAATTATGAAGCTATGGTTGTAATCTAGTCCTACTAATTAGGATAGTAATTTGTTCCTAGTTTTTAGGAGAATTATTAGGAGATTTCTTGTATATATTAGCTTACACACGGAGTGGAAGTGGAAGGATTCTATTCTCTTCAAAGTTTCTTTTGAAATTTTGGCCAAAAAGAAAGCAAAGAAGATGGTTAGTGAAACAAAGTCTAAAGCTTATAAAAATTTATACCAACGACATAATACAAAAGATGTGGATATATATATATATATATATAGAAATTGGTTAAGGCAAGAGAAAGAAAAACAAGGGATTTCAACCAAGTGAAATGCATAAAAGACAAAGGCCTAAAAGTACTAGGAAATGAGGGGGGTGATTAACGAGAGATGAAAGGAGTATTTTTTGAAGTTATTCAATGAAAGTGGAGAAAGAAGTATTATATTGAGATACAACAACAAGCCTTTATCCCACTTATTATATTGAGATATCTCAGTTTTAAGAAGATAGGAATAAAACACGTCCAAATGAAATAAAGCAATTGAAAAAGATTAAGAATAGTAAATTAGTTGGATTAGATAATATCCCAATAAATGCATGGGAGAAGAGGTTATTTTTGGTTAGCAAATTATCGAATTTGATCCTTCAATCAAAAAGGACGCCTAATGGGAGGGGAAGAGCATTTTTGTGTCTATTTGAAATAATCAAGGAGATGTTCAACGTTATGAAAATTATAAAAGAACCAACTTAATGGGCTGCAATATGAAATTTGGGGAGGGATTGGTTTAGGTGTTTGAAAACCAATTTGGGTTCATTCTTGGTAGGTCAATAATGGAATCTATATTGTTAAGGCTCATAATTGGAAAGATATAGCTATAAAGAAAAGGAAATACATATGGTTTTTATTGATTTAGAAAAAAACTTAGGATAAAATTCCTAGAGAAGTCCTATGGAGGGTCTTGGAAAAGAAAGGAGTCTGAATTACTTATATACATGTTATATAGACATATGTTAGAGTAGAAACACATGTTAGAATATATGGAGGAGTTACTAAGGCTTTTCCAATTACAATTGGATTGCATCAACCACTTATCACTTTGCTCTAGTAATGGATGAACTCTCTAAATATATCTGGGCAGAGGTGCCTTGGTGTATGCTATTTGTTGATGATATTGTATGAGTGGATGAAATAAAAGAAGTCATGAATACTAAGCCCAAGATATAGAGGAAAATTGTAGAATCTAGAAGTTTGAAGTTAAGTTGATTGAAACCTGAATATTTGGAGTGTAAGTTAAGTAAAACTACAAGCATGGATGATGTTATGGTAAAACTTGATCAAATCATCCTAAGAAAAGATTAGTTGAAGTATCTTAAATCAATCATGCAAAAGATGGGGAGATAAATGAGGATGTTACTCCTAGAGTTAACATCGGATGATTAAAAGGGAAAAATGCATATGATGTTTTATTTGATAGTGAGAGTCCAAAAAGTAAAGCTAAAAGGGAAAATTTTTATAAGACAACTATAAAACCAACTTTGTTGTATGGCATAGAATATGGAGCACCAACATGTGCAAAATATGAACTTAAATGGATATGAGAATGTTGCAATGGCTGTGCAACTATATAAAAAAAGGTAAAATTATAAATGGGTTTATTCGTAAGAAAGTCAATGTGACTCCTATTGAAGATAAGATATGTGAAACATGACTAAGTTGGTTTGCTCATGTTAGAAGAAGACCAATAGAACTTTTTGTGAGGAGAGTGGATGAAATGAAACAAGTTTTTAGCAAAATTAGCCTATGTTTGGGATATTTGGAGGCGAGGGTATGTTTGGGAGATCTGGAGATGAGGGTAAGGAAGGGTTTATAAAAGAAAGGAGCGGAAAGGGAAGGAAAGGAACGGAGGGGGAGTTAACTTTCTCTTGTTTGGATGTTTAATGAAGAAAAGGAAGGGAATTCTCTTCCCTTGTTTGGGAGTTTGAATAAAAATCAAAGGGACAGGAAGGGTTATAATATTAAATTTCCAATATAGCCTTTATATTTTATATTTCAATACATAGCATAAAAGGCAAGAAAATAAAAGAATAAATTTTTAGTTAAAAACCCACATCCTCTCCTGTGATTTTTTTTTTTTTTTTTTGGGGGGGGGGTTAATGGGGACACTGTTTTAGAGAAAGCTGGGGGAAGGAAAGGGGGGGGGTTGGGTCCTCTCCAATTCCCTTCCCATCCTCTTTCAAAACATCTTTCAAACAAGGGGATTGTTTCCTCTTCCCTCCCCATCCCCTCAATCGTCAATCCAAACATAGGCTAAGGAAAACTTGATGGGAGAGTTTGAAGTATGATATGAGTTGTATTGGCCTTAAAGAAGACAAGACCATAGATAGAAATAATTGATGAGCTAGAATTCATATGGCCAACCCCAAATAGTGGGATTTATGCTTGATTTATTGTTGTTGTTTATATATATGTGTGCCTTGAAACATTTTTTTTGCCTAGGCATTTTGTTGTTTATGTATGTATAATTAGGATGGAGACTTTGGTAATCATCTCCTTGTTGTAGGTTGGCGAGAAGCCTTCAGTACATTTTCTTTGTTTATTTGGTCTAGAGTGGGTATTCCTTGGGAATGTTAGGGATATTATCCGTTCTTGGAATTGTATTAGAGTGTCATGCACCTAGGGTTGAGCTAGGGTTTGTAAGGGAATTTAGAAGAAATCGGGGGAGAGAGAGCATAAATGGAGGGAGAAACAAAACAAAAAAAGAGAGAGAACAGAGAGAATTGAGGGAGAACAGAAGAGATCAAGAGAGAGAAATGTAGAGAGATGACAAAATTCAAATTATTATTCCACATTGACATTCTCTAATTACTCTAGCCCATTTATAGGCTGTTCTATCTTTCATTTAGTAGTTAATTGAAAGGTACAACATGAATCAACGACCTAAGGTACAATACAATCAATGCATTATACAACTACTAGTACATTTACTACTATACCCTCATGGTCGTGACAATCTTCCCTCCTTGAGAGGTTTCTTGTCCCCTAGAAACTACAACAACTGTGCTACTATTTCTTCATCAAATTCATGTTTTCACTATCTGGTTCTTCATCAAATTGATCGTTTTCACTATCTGGTTCATCTTTCACCTTTTCTTGTTACTTTCCCTTTTCTTTGGCCTTTTTTTCTTTCTCCTTCTTGGCTTTATCTTTTGGATGAAAGAGAAAACAACATCTCTTTGTTCAACAAGTATTTAAGCTCTCTTGAAGTACATGCTTTACTTATCTCTGCTAAAACTACCACCAAATCTTCTGCATCGACAACTGTCAAGGTATCTCTAGTAATATCATCTACAATGATTTCCTTGGTGGTGCCTATAAGATCAACATAGTCTTTTGCCAGACATTGACACTTTTTGACTTCTTTTTCCACCCTCTCTTTGGCTCTATTATGTAGATCCTCAAATACTAGCTTTGCATTGTCATTAGGTATTGGAGGAGTACCTATTTCCTCAATGAAAACAGACTTAAAATCTTCAAAATTCAAAGTTGATGTGATCGTATCTTTTCCCAAATTCACAACATCTTTTACTTCCTTATCTTCAAACAAACATCTCCTCAATTGGTGTCACGATGATGTTCCTAGCAACTGCTATTCCTTCCTTATCATCCGGTATTACCTGGTCCAATTCAACTGATTCATTAGTTTTTTGCAGGTTGAAGGTATTAAGTAGGATTACAGCTTCTACTGGAATCGATTCTACAATGGATCTTGAAAGAAGTTCCACTGGTAGGCTGATTTGAAATTTTTTTGACATCAGAATTAGTAAGTCATCTAGCTTGTGGTTGAGGTTAGAGAGTGTATTGCATTCTTCCTGGATTCTTTTTCTTGTTGCAACGCGTGCTTCCTTGGTTCCTCTTAGTGTTGTGGCACTTTCTGCTCGATAGCAACTCGCCTCCACCCGAATCTATCCTATGCTTATTTGCAGATTGTCTAGCCTGGTTTCCAATTGTTTCATCTGATTTTCTTCTTCCATCTCCACTGCTTGCCTCATTCAGACTGTCGCCTAAGATCAGAATCAACCTCATGCATCAATCATTTATGTATCAGTTAGCTCACCATAAATTGCTTAGCTTTGCTTCAATTAATAGCTGAATGAGGCAAGCAACAACCAAGGTGACAGTTAGCTCGCCAGAAATCGTTTCTGCCCACAGACTACTCTTTTTCACCCCACTCCACCCTTGAAACTAGGCATCCTTGCCAAGGTGAACTTCTGTTATTTGGCCACATTATAGATGCTAAACATATGCTCACAGTGCCTAACCCACCTCCTTGGGTTTTGGTCATCAAATAATAGAATCTCCATCTTTGGCATTGGGAATCCGGGTTGATTAGGAACAACCGGAGCCCCTTGCCTTCTCTCCACATTATTCTCTCCTACCAGTGGTGGTTCTACCTCTAACTCCGATGATCCTTTGGATCGGTGGGCCATTCCATGCCTGGGGAGGATTGGTTTAGATCTCTCTCTAGGTGGGAATTTGGGACAGAGCCTTATTGGGATCTGGCTGGTGAACATCACCATGAATTGTTGCATTTGATCCTGCAGTTGTTGGCTCTGCTCGCGCATTTGGCCTTGCAATTGATTGTGCTGATTGTGCCTCTCCTCTTGCCACCTGTCCATTGCTCATTTAATCCTCTTTTCCACCACTGAATCCATTGACGTTTCCAGTGTTCTCATCCGGATTTGCATATTTGCCACTGTCGCAGTAACTTGTTGCAGTTGCGATTCTATCTACTTCATCCTCGTTCCATTGGCCATGGTGAAAAAGATAGCGTTCGTAATTGTTGCCTTGAATTGTGCTTTGATACCAGTTTGTCATACTTCGGTTCTGACAAGGGAGTTCTCCTCTAGAATTGGGGAGAATTAGGGAGTTTTGGGAATAGAATTGAGGAGGGAAGATTGGGAGAAGCGTAGAGAGAAGAAAAGAGTGAGGCGGGAAAAATGAATTTCGTATGTATTTAATTGATCCCTTCTCTTAGTGTGGGATCAGAGTTATATACTGATCCTCCGCTAGAAATGAGCGCTAAATTCAAATAGTGGAACTGCCTACTTCTAGGTTATTATAGCAAGGCCTTGTCATGACCCAAGGAGCATTAAAGAGGTAATGTAATAATAGGCTTATTAGGAGATATTTTAGCAATTAGTTAGAAGCATTAGGGTGGTTATGCAATCTAATATGCCTATATAAAGGGCTATTGTAATAAGATGGGATATGCTTGAATTGAATGATTGAAACTCTCATTTCTCTCTCTAAGATTTCTCTCTAATTTTCCTCTTGTTTCTTCTCTAATTCCTTTCACTCTTTTTACTGATTTTTCCCTTCATTCAATTCTGATTTCTCTCGTAATTCGTATCACAATCCTAGCTAACCCTAAGAATGTGACAAATGGTATCTGAGCAGTCATTCCTCGGCTGTGAGTTCGGCAATCCAGTTAGTGTGTTTGACTTTTGAAGGTGAGTCTGGCGGTGATTCCGATGAATATCGTTGAACATTCGTAGCCTTCGCTCCTTATGCGTTTGCAAATTCAGACTATCTTAGCGGCGGAATTCAGAGAAGACAATAGTGGTAGAATGGACACCAATCCATGGTAGGTCTTGACGCTGACCGACGATCGGTGGCGGAAAGTAACAAGTCACAGGAGGTGATTCTGGAAACAATACAAAAGTGACGGAGCGACGGAGTCGAACCATTTCAGTGGTGCGATTCGAGTCAATACATTCAGGAGTCTGTTCTAAAAGCGACCCATAGAAGCAAAACCCGAGGCAGGAAAGTGATTGATGGCGGGTAAGTGATCACTTTCGATTTGAGTTTGGAAGGAGTCGACAGGGAATACGATTGTTGAATCCACAATGATTGCGAGCAGAGCAGATCGAAGAAGTTGATTGAGAAGATTGTTCGACTTTTGGAGGCGAGAAAGAATCTGACTCTATTATCGATCTCCAACGGTGATTTACATTGGTGATTAGGTGAAGCAATTTCGATAAATAATAAAACCAAGCCAGTGGTTGCTGCTAGTGGACGGTGATTGGGTGGGTCGGGACTGTTGCAAATCTTGCTTGACGGTGGATAAGTTGAGCTTCTTATCTGATCTGGAAAGTATCCACTACGACAGCAATTAGGTTTGGAGTTTGGGAGGACGACTTCGATGGTGATCTAGCTAAGAGAATTTTGAACGGGTTTACGAATATTACTGCCGACGTGGTTAATATCCAACAAGCGAGCAACCATTAGTTCAAACAAGGAAGGTGAAGTAGGTTAGCCGATCCGAATTTTCGTTTAAATTTTTGGAGATGTACAGAACTTCTATGCCTTGGCCACCGAAGTATACTGCTTCCACTAAATCGACCATGGGGAGCAGTGTACGTAGGAGACCATTGGAGCCTCAATTGCAATAGAAGAATGCTTCATTTTCAGTGGGAATAGAGCCTCAATGGCAGCCAAAGAAGGCTGCACTTTTAGTTGGTAGCAACAGGGATAAGGAGCAGTGTAGCCAGAAGAATCAAACATGGGGAAAGAAGTTTAAGAATGAGTCTAGCTAAAGGGACAAAGGAACAAGTAGTGGGATTTATGAAGTGTGTGAGGATTTTGGTCATATGTTCCGCGAGAAGCTGTAGAAGTTTGCGATGATACTGATCAAGAAGTATCATTAGAACTTCATCGTGGAATACTTCGATGATTACCGCGAGAATTTTAACAAAGATGAATTCCTTAAAATGGAGTAGCCGAAGGAGAAATTGAGGAGGCAGGAAGCAGATTCATTGCTTACCTCCAACGTGGAATGGAAGAAGGATACTGGTTTAGGTGGAATTGACAAGGATGGTGGCTGTTAGGATAGTGCTGGTAGCAATAGCAGAAAGTCCGAGGGCTTGGTTTGGGTGTTTGGACAAAAGAAGAATTAAAGCAGCACTCTGATTCCTTTGGAAGGGAGGTTGTTGATGAGGATGATCCAGATGATAATCTTGGAAGTCCAAAACAAGAGATGCTTGAGGCATTCAATCAGTTGACAAGAATGACAAGAGACACCAAGGAATTTCTAGAATTGGAGAGGGATTCAGCTGCAGTGATTGAGGAGTTAGAAGAAGAAGTAATAACTCAAGAAGCACCTACTGAAAGTCTGGAAGAGGAAAATGGGGAAGTATTTGATGAAGTGACAGATGAAGTCAAGGCCAACACGTTACCCTTGATCAGTGTTTTAAAACGCGATAGGAGCTAGTCGGGTGACAGGTTGGGGCCTAGCGCCTGGGCGGGGCCTAAGTGGTGCATAAAAAAATTATTTAAATAAAATTTATATTATTCCAAATACACATATATATTCATATATATATATATATAAATCTATCTCTATTTATATATATAAAGTTATAAACACACATATATGATATACCTATATATTAATAGAATTTTTATATTATATATATAATATTGTGCATATATAAATCAAAGGGGCGAGAGACAGCAACCAGAGAGAGCAAAACATAGAGAGAGAGAGAGAGAGAGAGAGAGAGAGAGAGAGAGAGCAGATCTTCTGCGGCTGCAACTAGAGGGAGCAAGCGGCGGCGATGACGATGGCATGTTCACTATCCACAAGAGGCAGCGGCGATGTGCGATGAGAAAGGCTAAGACAGAAAGAGAAAGTGACGAGAGACGGTCGGTGACGATGGCAATAGAGAGAGCAAGCGGCGATGGCGAGACGAGAGAGAGAGAGAGAGAATGGGTAAGTGAGAAAAAAATCCTAAATCAACTTAGGCGCTGCAACTGATTTTTAGAACATTGCCCCTGATGGTTAGTACATGGGCTGGAGGACTCGGGGGTATCTTGGATTAAAATTTGGCTATAAATCATGTGGGGGGTGAGGATCTTGATGGAGGCCATGTTTAGCCAGTGGAGAATCTGTGGAACGCTCTCATCCCTTCCTATGCAATCAATATGTTCGGACAGGAGGGGCAATTGCAGGGATGGACATGGTAACAACATTGGAGGAGAAAATTGTGGAAGATAAATATGGGGTGTACGACAATGATCAGGAAACAACTCTGGGAAAGGAGTTTCCTGCTGTTGTAATCGTTCAAATTCCAGTTGGTGAGCTGCAATATCAGGGCTGGTTTTGGTTGGCAAGGAAGATTGAGTCCTTTACTATCATTGGAAATGGCATGATTGAGCATGTATCCCTGGCGCAAACATCTTCTTACGTTTCGAAGATCTGTGGATTGGGTAATGAATTTCAGGGATAGCTGATAACTGGTGGGAAGCTGAGAGAGATAACTGAAGAAGTCAAAAGTTTGGTAGTAAGGAACAAAACTACAATTGCTCTAGTGGTTCTTGCTCCAGGGGGAAAATTTAAGTTTCTGTCTACTGTATTGACAGAGGAACCGACTGCTAGAATTGGGGTTGTGGAAGCACCTAGTTCTGAAGTTCACAAGCAACCCTTGTCTAAGTATCCAAGGCAAGTCGACAATTTGCCATTGCTGCATTTCCAGGATGTTGCTTGTAATTTTGCAATAGAACATGGCAGTGGGTTGGATGGAAATGCAATAATTGTAGCTAGGGATACTTGCTTAACTTACTTGTATGGGACGGGGATGAACTATCAAAGGAAGTCATGGATACAGTTAATTCTTCCTTTAGACTCCAAGTTCCAACTACTAACCATATTAGGCCAGGTGTGGCTGATCATGTTTTTCAATGGAAGATTGAAATTGATTGCACAACTATAGGAGGAGGTGGTTGTATTGGGCTTGTATTCGATAAAGTTTCTCCTATGGAAGTGGGGCAACTTAGGCCTGGAGTTGATCTTGGATACTTAAGAACGAGGAAGAAGAAGAGGCTTAGAAGGAGAAAGAAAGAAAGAAAGAAAGATCAGATAGAAAAGGCGGGAATTGGATGAAGCAATGGTTACTTGCTGCAAGTTCTTGAGGACAAGAACTCTCTTAAGGAGGGGGGAATTGTCATGACCCAAGGAGCATTAAAGGGGTAATGTAGTAACAGGCTTATTAGGAGATATTTTAGCAATTAGTTAGAAGCATGAGGGTGGTTATGCAATCTGATATGCCTATATAAGGGGCTATTGTAATCAGATGGGATTTGCTTGAATTGAATGAATGAAACTCTCATTTCTCTCTCTAAGATTTCTCTCCAATCTCCCTCTCGTTTCTTCTCTAATTCCTCTCCCTCTTTTTACTGATTTCCTCCTTCCTTCAATTCTGATTTCTTTCCTAATTCGTATCACAATCCTAGCTAACCCTAGGAATATGACAGGCCCCTACTATTTAATCAACATACAATTATGTGCCCTTTGCCCATATAACTGCAGGCACATGACAGTCGGTTATAGTTGCAGCATAAACCGAAACAAAGAACACAAACAAATAGAAAATACCTACTAGATTTACTATTTTATCCTTCGGGTTCTAACAATTCCCTCCTCCTTGAGAAAGTTCTTGCCCCAAGAATGTACAACAATTGGCTTGATTCTTTAGCCAATCCCTTCTTGCTCCTCGTCTTCTTTTCATCCTATAGACCTTCCATAGATAATAATTGCTTCCTGCATTGATGGCCTGGACTATATTTTTCTCCACATCGAAAGCATAAGCTTAGCTGTCTCTTTTGTTCCATTGAAGGAGATTTAGCGAAGTTAGGGTCAGGGGTTAGGGTGAACCCTTCCTTGATGCAATCTTGAGGATGTAGTCCAAGAAGTCCCTTCCAAATGTGGACTAAAGATAGGAGGAATTTCAGATTGGATCTTCTATTTCCTCATAATGGCTTTTATGGTCTTCTCTTGTAATCTTGCACATTCCGCAGCCTGTTTGATAGACCTTGGCCGCAACATTTTGGCCATTGGCCTCAACACTTCGTTCAAGTCGTTGATAAAGCTCGAAACGAAGTAGGCTTTGCTTAAATTGAAATTAAGAGTAATCATTAAGGACTTTAGTTCCTCGAACTTCTCCTATCTCAGCTTGTTGAATTCCTTCACTACATCAACTAGATTCCAATCTTCAAAATTGGCATGAAATTCCTCCACAAAGTCTGTCCAATTGCTGTGCGTTTGCAACCTGTTCTAGCCTTGGACCCAGGAGTTTGCCACATCATTTAAGTGGGCCGAAGCTAGGGTGACCTTCTGTTGCTTAGGAACCTGATATAAGGAGAATAATTTCTCGCAATGCCTGATCCACCACCATGGATTTTGGCCTTTGAACAACGCTAGATCTAGCTTAGGCATAGTAAAATGCAACTGATGCTAAGTGGCCTACATCCCTTGCCTTCTACTTGGAGCTCGTTCCTTGAACAACTCTCCACTTGTAGCAGGTTCTGTTTTAAAATCCAAGGAATCTATTGCCCTAGGGCCTTGTACAAGTCCTAGCAGGATTGGATCAGTCCTTTCCCTAGGAGGAAAGTCAGGAGACAACTGCACCTGATTCTGCCCGTGAACATTAGCATGAAGCTCTGCAGTTGTTCTCGGATTTGACTCCCTACGTTTTCTCGGATCTGGTTCCCAACCTCCTCACGCATATGAGAGATCGCGTTGTCCAATTTTCGGTTCATCATCTCATCGATCGTTCCCACTCATATTTGTAGTTTGGACATTGCCGCGAACATCTGTTGCAATTGCGCCTCCATCTGCTTCATTTTGGTTTCGTTCACCATAGCTATCTGCGTCTGAGTAAGGATCGAAGGCCAAGGCTTGAAGCTCTGACAATTCAATCTCAATCGCTAATGATCAGGATCATCGGAACTCCACCACCACTAATTTTGCCTACTATGTTAATCGACTCTGATGCAACCAACAGAATTTGCTGGAATTGAGAATCGATCACTATAGTTATATAGTTATTTATGAAATTGCTTCCAACTTCGAGATTGGCTCTGTTGCAGCTCCTTGAGACTTTGCATGTATTGTCGGAAAATTCTCCTATCTTGTCGGGCTTATTTGCACTAATTCGCTGCTCAGATGCGCCTGGGTATCAACAGCCGCATACCGCTGGACTTACAGTGACTCTGTTTGAAACTTTTTTGGAAATTGCCTTGGTTAATTGTTAAAACTTCCTGAATCACAGCTGAGAATCATTGCTCTGATACCAAATTGTTAGGTTCCTAGGGCTAGCCTAGGGCTTGTAATGGAAATTGGAAGGGATCGAGGGATTTAGAGTCAGAAATGGAGGGAGATAAGAATAGGATGGGAGGGATGACGAATAGAACTGAGGGAGAATAGGAGAAATCGAGAGGGAACAGAGAATTGAGAGGGAAATTCACTGAATTCAGTTATTATTCCACAATAATCCCTATGTACATCTCTGATAGCTTTATATAGCTACTTCCTTTAGGTTGGCAGTAAGTCAGTTATAGTTACAACATAAACCGAAACAGAGAACACAAACAAATATAAAATACCCATTAGATTTACTATTTTATCCTTGGGGACCTAACACTTATTCACAAGAATAAAGGAGATGATCAAAGTTGTGGAAATTATAGAGGAATCAAGCTAATTAGCCACTCTATGGAACTACGAGAGAGTGATTGAGCAAAGGTTAGAAGAGAAACCAAGGTGTTTAAAAATCTATTCAGTTTCATGTCGATAGGTCCATAATGGAACCTATATACTCGCCAAGGTGCTTAAGGGAAAGATATAGAGATAAACAAAATGATTTATATATGGTGTTTATAGATTTAGAAAAGTCTTACTACAAAGTTCCTGTAGAAACCTTTTGGAGGGTCTTAGAGAAAAAAAGAGTTCAAATTGCTTATATTCAAGTTATTAAAGACGTATATCATGGATTAGAAACACATGCCAGAATTTGTGGAGGATATATTTAGGCTTTTTCATTTATATTTAGGCTTTTTCATTTATATCATGTATATATTTAGGCTTATATACAAGTTATTAAAGGAGATTAAATTTGATTTGCATTGAGTCCTTGTCTCTATGCTTTGGTAATTGATGAACTCGCTACTGTGACATACCTATGCACAGGTACCTTGGTGTATGCTATTTGTAGATGACATTTTCTAAGTAGATGTGATAAAAGATGCACGCTAAGCTTGAGATATGGAGGAGAGGAATACTTTAGAATCTAGAACTTTTAAGTTAAGTTGATTGAAATCTGAATATATGGAATGGAAGTTTAGTGAAAATACAAAGGAAAGTAATATACTTTCCTTGATCTGTTTAGGCATTTTATTTGATCTGTCTCTTTCATTCATATTTGCAGCATAACAAAATCATATTAATGGTAGTGCAATTAGTCTTTTTAACGAAGGAAAGTATACTCTAGTTCATTGAAGGGTAAAGCCTACTCCTAACATGAACTTCTGCCCTAGGAGTGTTTTGAACTTGCCTTGTCTTTTCAAGCTTCCCTGGAAGCCTGAGCTATTTTCCTCATCATCAAGCCCTTACCACGAGAGCCATTGGAGGTTTTTCAGCTTTTATTATTTGTTTCATGCTTATTTGGTTAATACGAAACTCCTATGCAGTCTTTATATCTTTAATTATTGGCACAGCCAGCCAGAACTGTATGAGTTTTTATCCATATATAAGCTTTTAGTTTTCACTTATTGTTTATAGGCCAGCAGGATATTTACTCGTTACGTTGCATGAGGTTGAGCTCTATGACCTGCTTTTTTAGATGCTGTGCTTCATGATCTGCTATCTATTACTTAATACTGCAGCAGAAAATGCACATATTTATTATTTTCGAATGTGCTGTCAACAAGAGTACCCTAATTTCAATAATTCTCATTGCACTTTAAAGATTATCTTGGGTCTCTCTGTTCCCAATAGCTCATGGTTGTTACTGTTTCATTCTTGTAGCGAGTAATGCCTGCTGCGCTGGAGGGATCATTTGATTTTTTCAAAGTTCTTCCTGGTAATCCTCTGGTATTACCAACTATCCTTCAACATTCTCTATTATCGCTCCTCATAGAAGTTATTGGGTGGTCTTCCAAGGGAGAATTTCCTTTTAGAACTCCAGGACTGATGTTCAAGCGTCTACAGCAATTTATTAACTTGCTACTTTGTTCGCCATTTAAAGACATAAAGGGTCAAGCTCATATTCTGGCAGAGGCAGCCATGTTGAGTACGGGTGCATTTGACAAAAACCCAAGGGAAATTGCTGTCTGGTTCTTGTTTCTACCTGGTTATAGCATAGACAAGTCTTCTGTTGGAGAGGAAGGCATTGAAGCGTTGAAGAACTTGTTTTCAGTCACTGTCACCTTTTTATGTGAGGCTGTTTCCACCACTGGAAACAACTTATTCAAATATTGGGATCTTTTAAGATATCATACATACCATTTAAAAGGCATTGAAGGTAAATCTATCATTCATTTGATAAGGCTTTGTTTCATGTTACCGCTGATATGCTTCCAATTGGGGTGTTATCCCATGATATTCTTGCTCGTTGTAAGACTGGATCATTTTCTTTCTTCCTTTTCGGCTCTGTTTCTTGTTTCTTTCATTGTGCTTGGATATTATACATCTATTAAATTCATATCACCTGATACATTGATTCTTTCCTTCATATGTTAGATGGGGCACGGGGATGATTTAAAATAAAATCCATTTTAGAGTTAATTAGCATAGGGAATTCATAATGTAGAACTAGAACCAATGGCTGAAATGCATAATTTTCCTGGCCACTAAAATGTCCATGTTTTAGGTCATCTGCTCAGGTATCCTGCCCTCTGTGCGAGACTGGTTGGGGATGAACAAGATTCCTATCTGTATAACAGTTAACGTTTGTATGGGGATTGGTTCAAGCAACCCCTACACCAATTGCTTTATACACCTGGTGTTCTTTCCCTCAGAAAGGAGATCCTGCAAGTTTGATTTCTGCCTTTTGATTTTTCCTTGAGAATAGTGAAGGAAAGAGAATTTGTCAAAGCAGAATCAGATTTGGGCCTTGACAGAATGTAATTGCACTACTTTGAGACAGTTCTGACAATCTCCAACCATGAAGATTAATCAAACTTGCTTGATATTTTTGAATGTTTACCATTCTTCTTTATTAATCAAATCATTTCTTTCCCTTTATATGATAAATTATACAGCTTATTTGTTATTTCTAGCTTGTACTCTTTTATTGTTTTGGAATTCAATAACATGGTATCATAATACAAGATTCCCTCAACTCTTCCATTCATGGAAAATTCAATTTTAGTGGGTGAAGTATCTCTTGATAACGTCATAATTACCGCTTATTCTTCTTCCACAGTTCCATTCTTAATTTTTTGTTCCCCAGCCTGAGTGGCCTAACCATTTTCTTGGGCATACTTGCCTTATTTATTGAGTGGCAGTTTCTTCTCACAACTTAAAATTCGTAGGGTTAATTACCTAAAAACCCTTAAATTTTCACCTACTATCACTTAACCTCGGCCTTCACTTTGCCCTTAAATGGTCAAGATATCTATTAAAGTTAAGGCCTTTGTTTTGCTCTGTGACTGCTAATATGTTAAGTTGCAATGAATTATTTCTGGCTAGATAAGCAACTGATCTTTTGGCATCCAAATTTTGTGTTTTCATGCAGAGGCAATTGTCCCCACCTAGTGGGATTATGGCTTGTGATTGTTGTTATTGTTGCATGAATTGCAAATTGTGTAAATTATCCATATTTTCATGGGTTTCCCTTTTCTATCCATTTTTTAGGACAGGCTTTTGACCTTGGCAAGCATTTGTTGAGTGTTATCCCTTACATTAGACCTTTGGTATGAATTATAAAACCTACATGTATAAGTAATTTGCAAACATTGAGATTTGAGCTTAGGTTACTCTTTTCCTTTGGTCTTAACAGCTGAGGACTTCAAAAGTGTTCCATTACCCTCAGGAAGTGCATAAGAACCAAACCTTTTGATTGTTGCTTAGGTTGTGACCATACAACAAACGATAGAATTTAAAATAAGATTATGCATCATAAGGTTGGAGTGACTAAAGATAATGTGTTAAACACGATTAAGATGGTTTGGTCATGAGAAGAGGTTGATAGATACTTCTATGAGGAGTGGATGGAACAAAAGAATCTTTTAGCAAAAGAGGTTGGGGAAGACTATGTAAAATTTGGTAGGAAACTCTTAGGGGCTATTTAGTTGCATAAATCATTTTTCAGTTTCTTATCTCCAATTTTCTGCTACATCATTGGTTTTCCTTTTTTCATAGAAAGTTCGGACAATATATTCAATTGTTCTTGTTTTTTTAACTAATCATGTTCAATTGTTAAATATGGAGAACTATTTTCTTATTTTGAAAACAAAAATAGTAAGAATGGCTATATAAAACATATGCTTAATTGTTATATACGGCAATATTTTTTATTAATAATATTATAATGTTAATAACTATATTATTGTTTCAGAATTAATATATTGGTACTTTATGATATTGCTAATAATTTATTCATAATATTATAATAATAATATAATATTAATGATAACCAATATCATTATTGTTTATAAATTTTAATTCTTTTCTATAATTTTTAAAAATTTTATAATACTGATATTGTTACTATTAATATTTTTACTATTTGTTATTTGTCAATTTTACTACTTATTAATATTTTGCTATTTATATTACTAGAATTTTGTTATTGTTGATGTTATAAACTTATAATGTTATTGATTATTAGTCAATTTTAAAGTCTTTAATTATAACAACAACAACAATATATCCAACCTTTATCCCATTATATGGGGTCAGCTATACGAATTCTAAACTTTCATGTATTTCTGTCTTTTGTCATATCTTCATTTAAGCACATACACTTCATATCAAACTTTAATATATTTCCCAAAGTCTTCTTGGGTCTGCCTCTACTTTTTTTTTTTTTTGAGTAATTGTTCCATTTTATCAACTCTCCTCACAGGAGTGTCTCTTGGTCTTCTTCTCACATGATCAAACTATCTTAGTCTAGTCTTTCTCATCTTCTTCTCGATTGGCACTACTCCTACCTTTTTATGAATAATCTCATTTTTAATTTTATCTTTTCTTGTATGGCCGCACATCTATCTTAGCATCCTTATCTCCGTTACGCTCGTCTTTTGCTCATACTGGTATTTAATTGCCCAACATTTTGAGCCATACAACAAAACTCGTCTTATAGCAGTCCTATAGAATTTTCCTTTCAGTTTTAATGGAATTTTACAAAATCTTTAATTATATTACAATAAATTTATTTACTATTAAGCACTTTTTCTATGTGTTAATATTGTTGATATTTTTATGTTATCTTATTTGAATTTTAAATTCTTTTTTTTTTTTTTACAATTTATGTAATACAACTAATATTGATTTTGCCTGTGCTAGAAGATCATGTTTCTTTTTTTTTGGAAAACATGAAAAAAGAACTTCATATTTTTGTGAAGAAGACCACTGGAACATCCTAAAGATGTGCTCTAACAGTCAATTTAAATTTTAAAAATGGAAAGCAGAGTTTTCTGTTTTTTATCTGAAATTTTTTCTCATTTGAACAGATTTTCCAAATTATATGTGAAACTTTTTCCTGAAAATAGGGCCTGTTTTCTACAACTGAACAACCAATTATATTTTTCTATTTAGGAAATTCAGGGAAATCTCCCCTATATTTTGTGATGAAAATAGCAGAAAACTTCTTTCAAGATGTTTCCTAATGGTTGATATAAATTTGTAAAGCTGGAAAATAGGGATAATTTTCCACAACTGAATAGCTCCTTCAGGATGATATACATTCTAATGATCTTAAAGAAGATATGGTTATAGATAGAAATAATTGGTGAGCTAAAATTCATGTAGCTGACTCCACCTAGTGGGATTAAGGCTTGATATGTTGTAGTTTGTTTTTCCATGATGATCTGGTATCAAATGGAGGATTCCTTAGGTCTCATATGTTTCAATTTAGCCACTAGGAATGTAATTTCCAATAATAAACTGAGAAAGAAGCAAGGGGGAGGAAGGAGAGGGATGATAGACGATGAATAGAATGATGGTGGTGGTTAGATGGTAGTATTTTCTCCAGTTTATTGGGAATAGAGGAAGCAAGGGGTGGAGGCCCTAGGAGGTGTGGGAAGAGAGAGTGGTTCCCCTACATGTTTTTTCATCTTAGTCTCAAGTTTTGATCCTCATGCGTCTTGGCAGTAAAATTACATTGGCCTTATTCAATTGCAACTATTTATGGTGTTTGAACGTCAGGTTCCAGACCTAATTGTTTATTGATCTGCATCATGTTTATCTTTATCTAGCCACATCTTTTACTGCCCAAATTATTGTCCTTGCATTAGCAATGATCAAGTGTAAGGCTCTACATATAAAAATTCCTTATGAACCTGGCTAGTTAACTTGCTAAATGATGTAACACTTCTTAGATGCCTTCTTTCTAAAGCATGTCTGATGTGATAAATGCAGGTGAGATGCCCCTAAAATGAAGTTTGTACAATTTTTAATTGTAGCATTTCTATACCTAACAATCTTAACACCTTATAGTTAAACTTCCTTAGCTTGCCTGGAAATGAAACAAACGGCTCAGAAATTATAATGTGCCTCTTATTTGTGGTTATTCGTTTTTATGAACTATCCATATAATATATATATATATATATATATATATTTGCTAATATGGATGCTTTGTTCATGGCAGATGTTTCTCCTAATTTCAGCCCTCTCGTCATTTGTGTTTTAGAGAAGTGTCTGAGAGTCCTCACTTCTGAATCTGGAACCTTTACCTTACCTGAGAAATCAATGATATCATTATATGTTTGCAACTCAGTAAAATCTCTTTTGCAGACACAGGTAACATTTTGTGTTTTTGCTCTTTGTTATATTACTCTTCATGCATAAAGCAGTTAAAAAATCTCTACTTTTTTAGGTAGAAGCTGGTTTGCTGTCTTCACTGGTTGATTTATTAATATCCGGGAGGATTCAGGAGCACTGCTCTTTAGTTGATAATAGTCAGGATTTGTGCGAATGGAGGCCTTTGAAGAACTTGTTGCTCTTTACACGGAGCATTATAAATCAGCAAACTTTTATGTTTTCTTCGATTGAAAGAAAAGCACGTGCCGACAGTAGTTTTATCAATGTACTAGGTGAAGCTAAAAGAGTTTTGAGTAGTGAGAATGACTGTGGATTGGCTGGAGTAGCTAAAGCATTTATGCATTCAGTTATATCGACGCATCCTGCTGTGATTTTACAAAATTTCCCATTAGCTATATCTATTTCATGTGATCTGTTTGGAGTACCACTCTCACTCCTGTTGTCTATACTTTTTCTTGAACCAAGTCTTCTTTATGATGTTTTCAAGTCCTGGCCTGAAATATTTTCTAATGGCCTGGAAAAGTCTGTAGCTACGATAAATGGTGGGGAAAGAAAAGAAGAGATACTTGTTGACATGGATAGTGACTTGATAGGATGTGCCTCGGTTGCGTTTGGTTTCTTTCTGAAGCAGACATCATTCTATGTGCTATTTCCTGCCATTGTAAGCGCTGATGAACCATTTTTATTAGAGGGTTCAAAATTGCAAGATTTGCTCTGGGCTAAACTCTCTGAACTGGAAATTGATAACTTCATTTCTTCTGTCCGCCTTGTGCTATTCTGGTTTCATCAGATACAATTGTCTTATAGAATGAAACCATTGGCTAAATTTGAACAGCTTTCTGGTGAATGTTGCAGTCTCATAGAGTGGATGTTGGTACGACTATTAGGTGAGCAATGTGATTCTGGTCAAGTAATTATCCGGAATATTGTTGAAGTGATTGAAGTTATTCTTTGCCATCCTGTAGTAATATTGTCTTTGGAAGATCCTTTGGATGATCAGGAAGAAGTTACTGAAGGAATTTTTGAGAATAGTTTCGAAAATTTTCTTGGTTTTGCCAGGCAAGGAATTAACAAAATGGATTGTCATGTTTTGAATGTTTTAACAGTGATTTTTGAACACTTGGTAACTTTTTATAGTTGGAGGTCTCTTGTTGAAGTTGAATATGTGAATGAAAAGTTGTCTAAGGCTTTCAGAGGTCTGGCAAGGAAGCTAAATTTGATATTCAGATATCACTTTGATGAATGCCTGAAATCTGAAAATTTGAAGCCCCTTAACCGAACATTATACATTTTACACACTTTTATTTGGTTCATTTCTCCTCTTGAGCTGCTTGAACTAGTGCAATGGATGTTATCTAAGATTGATCTTAGTGACTCTGCCCTTCGGGTAACTAAACGTTATTCTCTCTCTGTTGGATTGTGGATTGCTGGCTGTGCTTTTGATATGCTATCAGCTTATTTTCTGCAGCCATGTGCAGAAGGAATACCATACAGTGTTTTTTGGGGAATAGAAGAAAAAAGTTTTGATGTTCTTCTATTTGAGAATATTTATTTTGAAGTTATCAAAATTGCTCTGCATTTTGAGTTAGATTGTGCAGATCTATGTTTGCTGAAAGCTGTTAATTTAGCAAACAAATCGAAAGTTGTGCAAAGGCAGTGCCTTGCTCTAAGTATGGACATTTTGAGGGTTATATTAAACACTCCAATGAAAGTGTTTGCTCATTGCATGAATAAAACTAGCATGACTAGAGCTAACATATTATATCGTCTCACTGAAGTGAGCCCCTTCCATCTGTCAGTATTTGGGTGCTTGTTTTCAGATATGATAAAACAGTATCTGCTTCACAATGGCAATGTGATTGAAGGAACACCTGATAATGCTGTTTCAGAAGATAATTTAGTGATGCTTTTGCCTACTGCTTTGATGTACTTAAATTCAACTGACATGAAATACAAGGTGCAGTTTCACAAATGTGCTATCGATATATCTTCTTTCTACTGCAGGATCCTCTTGCAGAGTTTCTCAGACTGGAAGAACTATGTTTCAAGGGACATATTTAATGCAGAATCTACTGAGTTGTTGGCAACAGCTAGTGAGGAAATTCTCAGTCTTGTCTCTGGCAGTCTTCTAGGAAAAGCAATTCTTATGCTTAGGTACTACTTTGCTTTGAATGGAAATGCTGTCAACTTGAAAAAGCGATTGAGGTTATTTGATTCTGTTTGTCCACATGCACATGATAATATTCTCGACTGTGATGTCAATGAGGTTGATGCTTATTCACCTAACAAGGCTCTGAATCTTGTAAACAGAGTTGTTGCAAAGACATACTTTTGCAGTATGCTTTTATTTCCAAAGGATGATCTGGTTCAGTCTATGCCAAAGGATGATGGGAATATGAAGGAGATTCTTTCAGGGAAGAGATCAAATAAAGTAGACTTGTCAAGAATCCGATTTATGAACATATTGGTGAACACTTGGCAGCTGTTTGTCAAGAAATTCCCTTTAAACTCTAGTGGCTCTGGAAAGGTAGGCTCAAGCTATGTCTTATTCAGATTTTTGGAGGCCTTCATTTTAAGGAATATTTTGGAGTTGACAAGAGAAATGCATAAATGTCTAGTGAAATTGAATTGTCTTCCTTTCATTGAACAACTGGGAAGATCATGTCTTCTTCATAGATTTGAGGACCCTGAAACACTGAAGATGCTTAGAGGTGTTCTTGGTTCATTATCTGATCGGAACTGTTATATTTTAGTGCTTCAACTGGTGCTTGCCCATTCTCAATTTGTACCAACCATTTGTTATGTTTCCAAATCATCTGGAGTTTCTCAGATTGGTGTGATCTTTAGGCCTATGGCCAGTATTCTGAGTTTACTTGTTATTCCATCCACTGATCAAAGTGCACTCAATGGACAAAGTAGTCAACAGAAAACATCTGAGCTGTACACCAAAAAGTTAGAAGTTGTTAAGTTACTTAGGACACTCTTTCATCACCAGGCTTGGCGGTGTGGTTTTGATTTTGAAAAAGATATTGGTATAAGTTCTAGAGAATTGCTTTTCCTGCTTCTATCTTCTTACGGTGCAACACTAAGTGAAGTTGATTTGGAAATATACAATCTGATGATTGAGATTGAGTCAATTAATGAAGGAGACACTGGAAGCCTTTCTGAGATGGATTACCTGTGGGGCATTGCTGCTGTGAAAGTTAGAAAAGAACGAGAGCTAGAACAAAATGTCTCATCTGATAAGATCAATGATGTTGAAGCAGTTGAAGAACGCAGAAGAAATCAATTTAGGGAAAATCTCCTTGTTGATCCCAAAATATGTGCGGCTACTGTACTAAATTTCCCTTACGATATAACTGTTAGTGAGAGAACTTCATCCTTTTTTGAGATTCAACATGGTAGTTCTGAAGATATGGTTGAGGTATTTGTCAAAGCTAACTCTTAGGGCAGGCTGCAATTTTTGATTATTTTGTCATATCTAATTGTTGTGGCTTTTGTTGCTATTATACAAAATTTACTTATTATTAATCTTTATGTAGCCTAGTTTCAGTCCTTGTTACTTTTGTGATTTTATTCTTTGCAGACATGTTATGCAAGTGTTGAGGGAAAACAAATCTATGATCCTGTTTTCATCTTGCACTTCTCAATTCACAGTCTTTTAATGGGTTATGTTGAACCTGTGGAGTTTGCTAGTTTGGGCTTGCTTGCAATTGCATTTGTAAGCATATCTTCAGCAGACGATGAGATAAGGAAATTGGGTTATGAGGCTCTTGGAAGATTCAAAGCTGCATTAGAGGTACTTTTGTCTTTTGTCGGAACTACTGTTTGTCTAATATCTGTAAACACTTCAAACTTTTCATGAGGTTAGGTTTTTTTTATCTTTTTCCTGTTCTGCGTATGCCAATAAGTAAACCAGCAATGGGACGACAACAGCGTTTGATGTAGGCTTGTAGAAGCACTTTGCTTTTAGGAGGTTCAAACTTTTTCGAGTACTTAGGAAGCATCTGACACGCACCTGTTAAAAACTGAGCTCAATGTTCTGTAAAGGTATGCATACATGCGCATATATAGGAAGTCATTTAGGCCTGACAGGCCAACAAACAAGCTGAGATTAGGTGTATTTGGCCGACTTGAGTTTGGACAAAAAGTTAGGATCCAAAGTGAATTTGGCTCAGTTGTATATACGTAGTTTGGCATATCCAATGTCTATCTATTCTTTTATAATCCTCTACAACTTATAGCTTAAAGTTTTATATAAGCCAACAAACAAATGATTAATTTCCACATCTCTCTCTCTCTCTCTCTCTCCCCAAAACAACCCCCCCAATATTTTAATTTGGCTTTATGTTTTTTTTCCCTTTTTCTTTTTCAAGTCATTTATGGGCTCATGTGATCACAGAAAACTGATACTCTTCTGATACTTATCCATGATTAAGCTGTTTCTCTCTGTCTGTATGCACACCACTGCACAACAAACATCGTCATATCAACTTCAATGCTAAAGTTAATTACATGGTCAGTTTACAGTATATGAAGTCTTATCATTCTGGATTTTGGGGAAGTTAATCTTTATTTTGAAAATGCAAGAAAGATTAAACTTAATGTATGTACATGTTTTGCATGTATGCTGTGTTTGCTAGATTTGAGTTGTACTGACTAATGGGGGGAAAAAGTAACTGTTGCACAAGTAGCTGTCTGAATGTTTCATATCTATATCATTAACTGGTAAGAGTCCTTGATGAAAGGAAAAAGGGGGAGGATGTCTACCTGTAGATTCTGGTCTTTTGTGAGTTTTGGACTTGGTTTCTTGTTATATTCAAAGTCAGCACAAATTTAACCATTTAAGTCTTCCCCTAAACTTAATGTTCAATTATTTTATTCAGGCCAACCAGAACTTGACCCAGAGGTCAAAGAAAAAATGTGAGCAGAGTTTGGATGCAGAGGACCAGTTTCTACATGGGCAGAGGGGCTTAGAAAAGTCATTCTCATCTAGACTAGGTTGTTTGAGCACATTCTGAATGCTGCATTCTTAGATCTTGTCCCCAAGGTGGGAGGGTCTTTAGACCTTAAGAATTTTAGGCCTATTAGTTTGGTGGGTTGCATGTATGAGATTACAGGCAAAGTCCTCTCCTTAGACTCAAAAAAGTTACGAGAATGTGATTTTACTGTTCCGATGTCCTTTATCTAGTTGCCAATGATGCATTGATTACCTGAAGACTGGTAAGTTTAGTTTGCCGAGCATGATATTGGAAAGGATTATGTCCATGTAAATTTGGGGCTTATCGCTTTATGTTTTATAGGGAATGGGCTTTGGAGATAGATGGGATGTTGAATTTGTTTTTATATTTCCTCAATTAGGTGTTGGTTATCATCAATTGTACCCCTAGAGGTCAGCAAGTTGAATCTCTTTGTCCTATGTTGTTTATCCTTTAAGTGTAGGACATGCTCCTCCAAAGTGTAACTGTATACTTCTATTATCCAAGTATGCTACTAAGAATTTGTTAAGATAGGGATGGAATATGTTGTTCATTAGAGTGCAAAGGGTAGCTGACACATTACTAAAAGGCCAAATGGCATGACAAGGAATTTATAAGATCCATACTTCGTCACTCAAGTTGTCTTTACGTGCCGGTGAATGGTCGCATGCATCTAATTTTCCTGTACCCTGTAACAGCAGGAGCCTTTGTGCACATGGGTTCCTTTTTTACCCTTTAACTATCACCTACATTTATTTGTAGAAAAAACATTGAAGCTATGGCTGCTGGACCATGGTCTCGGCCTATGCGTAGGACAACAAACTCACCTAAATGCATTCCTATACCATCAAATAAGTTCAAGATAGTTTACCACAAACTTACTATGTACAATAAAAAAGGCACTTGCCCATGGAATACTTTTGAGGCTTGAAGCACACAGGTTCCCAAAGGGAACCCACTGTGAAATTGGACCTATTGTATTTATTGAATACATCTGCTCTGTAGTTTCCGGTGCAATAAAATTGACTAAATGGTGATCGTGTGCTGGAAAACCTTACAAGTGTTAAGTGACTTATAGCCAGTGAGTCTCCTTATCAAGTTTTAAAAGTTCACAATATATGAATAAATATCTAAGTGCATAATACAATAATTTTATAGTGCTGCCTGGAATTTTCTTTTTCACCTTTGTGAAATGATATACAGAACCAAGGGAAAAGAAGAGAGGGAAAAGAGAAATTGAAGGACAACTAATTCCATTATACTAAGCTAGGGTTACAGGTATTTTGTACTAAACTACTATAGTTGCTATGTACGAGTTATCTAAGCTAGGTATAAGGTATAACTAATATATACAGTGTTATTCAAATTTTGCATTGAGTAGAAGATCTCGGGCATACTAGTGTGAATACCTGGCAATGGCAAATTAGGAATAAAAGGGCTAATTGCGTGTATTTAAGTGAAGGGTTGTTAGGGTATTGTTTTCGGTTATTTCCTCTCTTGTAACTAATGCCTCTTATGTCGATAAATAAGAGGCGCTAGAGAGTCTGTCGATCACCTAATTTCTAATCGATCTCATTGAGGCTTGAGTGCTGAATTGTTAGAGAAAAGTGTTAGAATTCTTTGTAATCTGCAGTGAGAGTTCTTGAGGGATTTAGTGAGTGTTGTTGGGTGTACGATAGTGGTTGCTTGTACTTGTCAAAAGACCAGGAAAAACTTCCAATCTATTCAACATAGCCGAACCGAACACAAAATATATACAAAGAGGTTGCCAAGTTTAGGATATCTCCTAAGTTGGATACCTTCCTAAGTTAGTCTAAATGAGTTAGGCAACTCTCTAACTTAGCAATCTTCCTTAAACAAATTAGGAAGCTGCTTACAAGAAATAGAAGAAAATAAAAGATACTAATCTACAATTTACAATCAAATAAAAGATTACAATTTACAATCAATCAACCAAGAAAAGGAAATAATATCAGGACAAATCAACTCATTTGCTAACACTCCCCCTCAACATGGAGAGTGTATGTCATACATTCCCATCTTGCTGAGGATCTTGTGAAAAACACCACCCGATAAGCCTTTGGTAAAGACATCAGCAAGCTGTCCACCAGTAGGAATGAAAGGAGTACAAATTAAGCCATTGTCAAGCTTCTCTTTAATGAAGTGTTGATCCACCTCAACATGTTTAGTCATATCATGTTGAACCGGGTTGTGAGCAATGTTAATGGCCGATTTGTTGTCACAATATAATCTCATAGGAGCTGTCCATCGAATCCGTAAGTCATCTAAAATAATCTTGAGCCATAATAACTCACAAATTCCCAATGCCATAGATCGAAACTCAGCTTCAGCACTAGACATTGCCACCACATTTTGTTTCTTACTACGCCAAGTAACAAGATTGCCACCTAGAAATGTGCAATAACCGGAGGTGGACCGCCTATCAACAAGGGAACCAGCATAGTCGGCATCCGTATAGGCTTCCAAAGACATAGGGCCACCCGTCTTAAATAAAATACCTTTACCAGGAGCACTCTTAAGGTAATGAAGAATACGATGCACAGCTTTAAGATGACCCTCCTTTGGACTATGCATAAATTGATTTGCTACTCCCACAGCATATGCAATATCCGGCCGAGTATGAGAGAGATAGATTAGCCTTCCTACTAACCGTTGGTAAGACTCTTTATCAACAACACCTCCCTCCATGTCTTCACCAATTCGATGATTTTGCTCAATTGGAGTATCAAGAACCCTGCAGCCTAGCATACCGGTTTCTTGCAAGAGATCTAACACATATTTATGTTGAGAAATGAAAATACCTTTCTTAGACCTAGCCACTTCATTGCCCAAAAAATACTTTAGGTTCCCAAGCTCCTTTATTTCAAATTCCTGAGTCAAACACTCCTTCAAGGTTACAATTCCATCTTGATCATCACCTGTCACAATTATATCATCCACATACACTAGCAAAGCAGTTAGTTTACCAGTTGGAGAGTGGTGGATAAACAATGTGTGATCCCCTTGACTTTGCTTATAGCCCAAACCAAACATTACTTTGGCAAATCTCCCAAACCAAGCTCTTGGTGACTGTTTCAGTCCATAGAGAGCTTTGTTCAAGTGGCATGCTAAGTTTTTTCCTTGATTAGGAAACCCAAATCCAGGAGGAACCTTCATATAAATCTCTTCCTCTAAGTCACCATGTAAAAATGCATTTTTAATATCATATTGATACAAATGCCAGTTTAAAGTGGCTGCCAATGATAATATAACCCGAACAGTGTTCATTTTGGCCACCGGAGCAAATGTTTCAAGATAATCCACACCATATGTTTGGGTATAACCTTTGGCCACCAACCTAACTTTGTACCTTTCTAGAGAGCCATCTGATTTGTATTTGACAGTGAAAACCCATCTACATCCCACTAGTTTCTTGCCTTTAGGAAGTTCTACCAGATTCCAAGTATGGTTCTTTTCAAGAGCATTCATCTCAACTCTCATGGCTTCCTTCCAATTCTCACTGCTTAAAGCTTCAGATAGGTTTTTTGGAATTGGTATGGAAGAGACATTGGTTAAGAAGGCCTTGTAAGCTGGGGACAGATTAGAATAACTGAGAAACAAGTGTAATGGATGCTGGGTGCAGGCTCGGGTTCCCTTCCTTAGGGCAATTGGGACATCTAGATCATCTAAATTGAGTGTAGATGGTTGATGGTCAACTGGAAGAGATGCTGGTGAAGTAGGTTTAGCTTCAGGAGAAGATGGAATAGAATTCTGGTGGGAGTCAGATGCTGGACTGCACTGATCAGGACTTAAGTTAGATAATTCAGCATGCTTAGATGGAAGTTTTGGGGCTCTCTTTCTTGTATACACTTTCAGTGGTTTAGGATGTGACTGAATAGTTTCTCTTACATCAGTATTAGCACAATCCTGAGGATTAGGACAAGCTGAAAGAGTGGAGGAACATCTAGGACAAGTCGAAGAGGAACATGGAAGAGTAGGAAGATATAACTCCTTTGCATTTCCACCTAAGAAATCAGTCTCCCCATGAGTGTAGAAATTCTGGAAATATGACTGATCTTCCACAAATTTAACATCAGCTGAGACAAAGAATTTTTTGGATAGAGGATGGAAACATTTATAACCCTTTTGAGTAGGAGAATAGCCAACAAAGACACATTTGAGGGCCCTAGGATCCAATTTTCCCCTATGAGGAGAATGGTTATGAATAAAAACTAAGCTGCCAAACACTTTAGGACACAAATCTGTAGGAACAAAGTTTGGAAATCCTTGAGTAAGAAGCTGAATTGGACTTTTGAGACCAAGGTTTCTTGAAGGAAGCCTATTGATAAGATAAGCTGCAGTTAGAACAGCCTCTCCCCAATAGTGTTTAGGCACATTATTATGAAACAACAATGCTCTTGTAACGGTTAATAAGTGACCATTCTTCCTCTCAGCTAGCCCATTTTGCTGGGGAGTATAAACACATGATGATTCATGGATCACACCTCTCTCTTGAAAGAAATGAGAGAGAGTTTGATTGAAAAAATCCTTGGCATTGTCGGTTCTCACTCTTTTAATTTCAACACCAAATTGGTTTTTAATCATGGTGTAGAAATTTTGAAAAATGGAACAAACATCTGATTTGTTTTTAAGAAGGTATAACCACATTACACGGGTACAATCATCAACAAATAACACAAACCACCTTGCACCCGAAATGTTAGGGATAGGAGAACGACCCCATATGTCACTATGAATTAAATTGAAAGGAAGAACACTTCGAGTATTATTAAGAGGAAATGAAGCTCTTTTATGCTTAGCAAATTGACAAATATCACATTGAAATTCCCTACTATCTAATCCCTTGAACAAAGAGGGATACATAGATTGAAGAACCACAAATGATGGATGCCCTAAGCGAAAATGATGAAGCCATAGGGTATCCTTATTGGATTTAGCTAAAAAAGACATAGGAGGAACATATTTCAGTTTACTAAATCCTTTAAGAAAGTATAGCCCCTCTTTCACCTTAGCATGCCCAATCATCTTCCTCGAGTCCCTTTCCTGAAATTCACAAGAGGTTGGAGAGAAGATAGCAAGGCAATTAGCATCTTGAGTCAGTTTTTTAATAGAGATGAGGTTGGTGTAAAGTTTAGGAACATGAAGAACATCTCTTAGGATCAAATGATTGTTCACACTGATGTCCCCTATTCCAGCAACAGTAGTTAGGGATCCATCAGCCAGAACAATCTTTTTGGTGCTTGGACAAAGCTTGTAGGATAGGAATTTTTGGGAGGAATAGGTCATATGGTCGGTGGCACCAGTATCAAGAACCCAATCTGGTTTAAAACTTAAATATGAAACTTTTAAGTTGGAAGAATTGAGAGTAATACCTGTGAGAGCAAGATTTGAAGAACTTGCTCCTAGTTCCTTCTCAAGTGAGCCTAATAGGGTCCTCAACTTCTCAATTTCTTCTTGTTTCAGCCCCATAAACTCAGCTTGTTCAATGCCTTTGCCTTCCACTTGTTGTCGGCCATTGATTTCTCCCGATCCCAGCTGACTGTTAGCCATATATGACTGCCCATTAGGCTTAGATTGTGGATGTTGTCCTCCTCTAACTAGTTTTCCATGGAGCTTCCAGTATTTATCAACTGTGTGCCTCGGTTTTTTGCAAAAAGTGCACCACAAATTATCTCTATTTGTGGTACTTCCATTTGAATCCACCTGTCTTCTATCTTCTTTAATCCACCTTCCACGACCAGCCCCCTTTATAGTGAGTAATGCTGATCCTTCTAACTGTTGATTCTCTAACAACACTCCTCTCCTACCTTCTTCCCCTCGAATAATAGCAATAACTTCATTTAAAGAAGGTAGGTCAGATTTACCTAGGATTTGGATCCTAACAGCATCATACTCCAAGTTTAGCCCAGCTAAGAAGTCATAGATCCGTTCTTTCTCCACAAATCTCTTTTGAATGACTGCATCCTCGTTGCACTTCATCTGGATGCACTGATAGTGATCCAATTCTTGCCACAAAATCTGCAACAGATTAGAGTACTCAGTAACAGATCGGTTGCCTTGTTTTGTTGCTGCCACTTTTGTTCTGATTTCATAAATCTGTGCAGCATCATTGATTTTGGAGTAGGTAGTCCTCATAGCATCCCATATCTCCTTAGCTAGAAACATTATGGTATCGCTGATCTCTGGATTCATAGCACTCCAAAGCCATGACATGACTAATGAGTCTTCTTCATCCCATGCAGCGTATGTGAGATCCTCCTTTTGAGGCCCGGTTCCCTCCAAGTGGCTCAATTTCCCCTTGCTTTTCAAGAAGGTCTTGATTAATTGAGACCACTTGAGATAATTTTTTCCGCTCAACCTATAAGCCGCTTGAATAATCAGAAGCTCTCCTCCAGTACTTATCCCATGGCTGGATCCCCCCGTAACAGCACCTGTGGCTGTGACTTCGGTCGTACCTTCCGATTCTCCAACGTCGCCCATACTATGGTTGGAAGGAAAAATGGATCAAGGTATCTCGGCTACAAACAATCACCGAAACCTATGGCTCTGATACCATGTCAAAAGACTAGGAAAAACTTCCAATCTATTCAACATAGCCGAACCGAACACAACATATATACAGAGAGGTTGCCAAGTTTAGGATATCTCCTAAGTTGGATACCTTCCTAAGTTAGCCTAAATGAGTTAGGCAACTCTCTAACTTAGCAATCTTCCTTAAAAAATTAGGAAGCTGCTTACAAGAAATAGAAGAAAATAAAAGATTCTAATCTACAATTTACAATCAAATAAAAGATTACAATTTACAATCAATCAACCAAGAAAATGAAATAATATCAGGACAAATCAACTCATTTGCTAACAGTACTGTTCTTTATCAAGATTTATAGTGGATTGCTCTCTCTGAAGGCTAGATGTAGAACTAGTCACTGGTGAAAGCCGGTTTGAAGTAGGATAAATTCTCGGTGTTCCTTGTATGGTTTGATTGTTCTATCTCTACTTTTATCAATTCTTTTAATTGCTGTTTTCTGTTGTATGTTTAATTGGTGAGATAGAGAGTGATTGAGTGAATTCTTGCTTGGTTTATTGGGTGATTTAGTGGACCGATTGTGCTCCCAATTGTAACATACAACACCTAATACGATCGAAACTAATATGAATTCTCAACATTCCCCGTCAAGCAGGTGTATACATATCATATGTGCCTAGCTTGGTACAAATGTAGTTAATCCCCTGATCTTGAAGTGCTTTAGTGAAACAGGTTAGCTAGCTGATCATTAGTACCCACAAAGCCAGTGGTAATCCCACAAGAAACCAGTTTTCCACGCACAAAATGACAGTCTATTTCAATAATATTTGATTCTTCCATAAAAAACTTGGTTAGAGGCAATATGAAGAGTAGCCTGATTGCCACACATGATCCGCATAGACCTTGAATCTCCAAACTGCAGCTCCTTAAGAAGTTGTTTAAGCCAAACCAACTCACTTTTAACTAGTGCTATGGCGCAATATTCTGTCTCTGCACTAGATCTAGCCATAACATGCTATTTCTTACTCTTTAAAAGAGATCAAATTGTCTCCAATTATTACATAATAACCTGAAGTAAAGTGTCTGTCAAGAGGACAACCAGCCCAATCAGAATCAGCATGACCTATAACTTGTGTATGACCATTTTCTTGAAATAATAAACCTCTACCAGGTGAGCTCTTGATATACGGCAAGATGCCCACCAAAACATGCCAATGACTCACAAGGTGAGTCCAAAAATTGGCTAACCACACTAACAACAAAAGGAAGGTCTAGGAAACATCTTTATATTTGAATTCATAGGTGTATCAATAGGTTTAGAATCCATCATACCTACCTATTGTAAGATATGAAGAGCATACTTCCGTTGGGATATACAAATACCATGGGTAGATTGAGCAACTTCAATACCCAATAAGTACCGTAGCCGACCTAGATCTTTAGTCTGAATATGGGAATGGAGATGAACCATTAATTGAGAAATCCCTTGCTCACCATTTCCAATGATGACAATATCTTCCACATACACCACTAAATAAATGACACCACTAGAAGCATGGTGATAGAAAACTGATTGATCAACTTCATTTCTAGTCAAACCCAAGGACTGAAGAACAGAACTAAAACGGCCGACCGAACCAACACCAAGGAGACTGTCTCAAGCCATATAATGACTTTCTAAGGTGACAAACTAGGTCAGACTCCCTCTGAGCAACAAACCTTGAAGGTTGCTCCGTATAAACTTCTTCATGGAGGTTTCCATGAAGAAAGCATTCTTAATATCAAGTTGGCAAAGAGGCCAGTGTTTAATAGCAGCCATAGAAAATAACAAGAGAACTGAAGCAATCTTAGCTACCAGAAAGAATGTGTCACCATAGTGTGGCCATAATTCTTTTGGATATAATTCTTTTATTTATAACATTCTCAAATAATGGAAAACACCTAGTGTGGCCATGGACGTAGGCATTCTTTGCTGAACCATGTAAATTCGGTTTTATGTGTGATTTTGTTCCAAGTTTTCTTTATCGCTTGATTCGTTCCCTAATAGCAGAAAGAGAATCTGAACCTGCAGTAGTAGGTAAAGAGTCTGGAGGATCTGAAGTTCAAGGGACAACAATAGAAGCTGGATCTACAGGTAAAGAAGTTGATATAGGACAATGACAACGTTGATAAGTCAAAAGAGGACGAGTAGATATAGGAGCAGCAGAAACTGAACCTACAGTACGAAATGTACAGGAACAGGAAGTACCTCATCAAGAGATGAAGAAGAAACAAAGAAAAGAGTAGACTCAAAGAAAGGCACATCAGAAGAGAGTAAAATAACTATTAAGATGTAAAGAGAAACCTTTATATCCCTTTTGAAGACATGAGTATCCCAAGAAGACACATTTAACAGATCGAGGTGATAATTTAGCTTGATTTGGAAAGGAGATGAACAGATCAAGTGGATCCAAACACACAAAGTGGAAGAGGGTAAAAAGGTTCCTGAAGAAAAAGGAGTGCATGAGAAAAACTATCTTGAAGAACAGTAGAGGGCATTTGGTTAATCAAATGACAGGAGGTTAAGATGGCAGCATCCCATAAAATAAAAGTAACATGCATATCGAGTAAAAGAGTACGAGTAGTCTCAAGAAGATGACAATTTTTACGCTTAGCCACCTGTTTTTCTGTGGAGTATACATGCAAGAAGTTTGATGAATAATGTTGCAAGAGGATGCATATCACAATTTAACCTAGACAAATTTGATTCTTGATTTCACATCAACTCTACTCCAATTCTCCAAATTCACCTCTCGGATTGGTTTTGATACCATGTAAACTGACTACTGAGAGAAAAGAAGAGAGGTTAAAGTGAGATTGGAGGAAAAACCAATTGCATTACACTGAGCTAGGGTTACAGGTATTTTATACTAAACTACTGTAATTGATATTTTGTAAATATCAATTACAGTAGTTCAGTAAAATATCAATTACAGTAGTTTAGTATAAAATACCTGTAACCCTAGCTAAAGGATATGAATTCTCAACAAACTTAATTTCTATCAACGCGAGGTTTTCCCCCCAATCCCCCCCCCCCCCCTTGTTGCACTCCCCTTTCCCCTACATTTCAAGAGAAATATAATTAAAAAAAAAATATTATACTTCTTGAGCTAGAAGTTTTGTATCATCAAATAAAATGTGTTAGGACTGGTGGAGGAGATGTAAAGGCTTTTCTAAATATAATTGGACTGCTTCATAGATCTATATTGAGCTCTTATTCTTAACTCTTGTGATGGATGAAATTAAAAAGGAATATGGTAAACAACCTGGGTGTTGATAGGGTCCTGCCTCGCGTCTCTCGCGTCCGTCGCCCGCCCTCCCGTGACCGTCGGCCATCTCGCGTCCGTCGGCCGGCGGTCATCTCTCTCGTGTCCGTCCGCCATACCTCGTGCTACTGTCTCCATCGTTTTCCGATTGGTCGTTATCTCTTCGCGTCCGTCGGCTCTCTCCTCTCGTCCATCTCTCTTTGCGTGGGTTGGCCATCCTCTCTCGCGTTCAACGGCCGTCTCCCTTGCGCTCGTCGGCCTTCTCTCTCGACGGCCTTCTCCCTTGCGCTCGTCGTTCGACGGCCTTCTCTCTCGAGTTCTCTGTCCATCCTTTTCGCGACCACCTTGCCATCTTCTTCTCTTCCGTCGGCCTTCTCCTTCATCGTTTGTCGGCCATTCTTCTTCGCATCCGTCGGCCATTTCCAGTACATTGTTCTCAGGGTGTTCTTCATCGCATCCGTCGGCCATTCTTCTTCGCATCCGTCGGCCATTCTTCTTCATCGTTGTTCCTTCCCGTACGTCGGCTCGTTTTCCTCTCTTCTGCCATCTGGCGGTCTGGCAGTCCCAATGGGGAGGGCAGTTAAGCAATCAGTAGAGTGGAGGAGCAAACTGAAAACACTATTTGTGGACAACATTGGTTTGAATTCGTCGAGGGGATCCCTATACAAGCTGTTCTCAGGTTTTGGCTGCGTTATGGATGTGTTCATTCCCAGTAAAGTAAGGCCAGGACTTGACCACAGGTTTGGTTTTGTGCGATATAAGTCAGATACGGAGGCAGAAAGGGCGGTTAAGGCTGGAAATGGTAGACTGCTGGATGGAAGAAGGCTGTACATCAAATGGGCAGACTATGTCCAAGCTGGTAGAGGAAAGGGGAGAAGCCTGGGAGTGAGAAGAAGCTCATCCTCTCTAGGTCGTCACTCAGACTCCATTAACCGATCCTTTGCAGATGTGGTTAAGCAGAGGGATGCTCCAGCCCGGGGTGTTCATTCGGGGGAGGTGCCACGCACACATTCTTCCCTAAACTTGTCTATTGACGCTGGTTTGGAGGGCTGGTTGCAATCCTGCTTTGTTGGGCATGTTCGGCATAGGGTACTTGCTGATTTCCTAAGTGGAAGGCATCAATGCTGGGACATCTCATGTGGCCTTAGGCCGATGGGGGGGAAGAGTTTCCTTATTGTATTTCCGAGCCCTGAAGCTAAGAGGTCCTGCTTGTCGGAGAATTCTAAGTGGTTTGAGCATTGGTTTGATCAAGTCTCTGATTGTGATAAGTTGTGTGTGTCCGACGAGAGGCTCTCGTGGATAAAATGCCGGGGTCTTCCAGTGGCTGCCTGGACAGAGGAAAACCTCAAGTTGCTGGCTGCCCTGTGGGGGGATTTCGTTCTAATGCACTCGGACTCCAAAGAAAAGAGGTTTCTAGATGTTGTTTAGTTCATGGTTGTAACAAGGCATCCAATGATTAGAGACGATCGGGTGTCAATAGTTGTGGATGGCAGGGAATTTATTGTGCATTGTGAGGAGGAATCGGTTATGTGGAAAGCTTGGGACAAAATCAACCATCACCTGGTAGGCCCTCCGGTGAACTCCTTGCATGCCCATGCAGAGTTTCCAATCCTTGATATTCCAGGTGGCAGGAAGTTGGTGGGTAATGTGGAGGGTGGACCCACTCCATTTGAAGCTGCGGGGTGCTCCTTGGAAAACGTTGTTTGGGGTCAAGGAGAGGTGGGTGAGGCGGACAGTCAGGAGGGAATTGCTAACGTGAAAACTCTGGTTGGAGTCAAAGCTGTAATGGAAAGATTACTTGCTGATTTGAATAGTCAGGTGACTAGGGAGGTGGGCTCTGGTGAGGAGGCTCAAGCTATTGGAGGTCAAGTTCCTACAGCGGGGGTGGGGGATGGTGATGCAGATGCAGATCCCTATTCTCTTGTGGGGGAGTCAGGGGAGCCGGATCTTCCATCACCAGCCTTAGATCGGCTCTCGCAGAGGCCTCAGTCTCCTCAGATGGAGATTGTTTCAGATGCTCCCCCCAAGAAGGCTCGGAGAAGGAATGGCTTCAGGTTTACATACTCCAAAAAGAAGAAGAAACCAGAAGGGAGAGCCACTATTTGTGATCAGGGTGGCTCTGATCAGGCTGAGGAAGTAAGGAATCAGTCTCATGACGGGGTTCCTATGGATCCCCACGCAAATGCGGTGGAAACTCTGAACTTGGGAAAGGCCTTGGGGCTTCAAGCTAATGGCAATGAGGAAGAATTGATTCAGGCGTTGGTGACTTGGGACGCTGAGGATATGGAGGCTTGGGAGCAGGAGAAGGGGAGGGAAGCTGTCCAATGAAGATTCTGTCATGGAATATTCGGGGATTGAGGGCGGACCTGAAAAAACGATCAGTCCTTAGGCTTGTTCGAAGGAGGGGCATTGAGTTTGTTGCGATTTTGGAGTGCAAGTTGGCTTCAGTTTCAGAGGGGGAGGTGAAGAAGATGTCCGGTTTCTCAGATTTTGGGTGGTGTCTTGCTGAGGCAGTGAATTTGTCGGGGGGTATCTTGGTTATTTGGAATAAAGATAGGATAGATGTCCATCAGCAGTGGAAGTTCGGGGCATGGGTTGCTGTTGAATGTTCTTGGAGGTGCTTGGGGGTTAGATGCATGTTGGTGGTGGTCTATGCTCCCACGGATGTTGGGGCTCGGGGAGTTGTTTGGTCCCAAATTATGGGATTTTTGCAGAACTGTAGCCTGCCCTTGTGTATTCTCGGGGATTTTAATGAAGTGCTTAGAAGAGAAGAGAGGTTAAGTGGGCTGGTCTCGGTAAGGGGTATGAGTGATTTTATTGGCTTTGTTGACGGTGCTGCTCTCATAGAAGTTCCTCTGGAGGGGAGGCTGTTTACTTGGGCAAACAGTATCAGTGCTAGCAAAATCGATAGATGCTTCATATCTTCGGAGTGGCTGATGGCTTTCCCGGACTATAGGCTATGGGGGCTGCCGAGGGGCTTGTCTGATCATTGCCCGTTGGTTCTTGAGGCTGGTTCAGTGAATTGGGGTCCTAGGCCCTTTAGATTCTTTGACTATTGGCTTATGGTCCCAGGGTTTGGGAAGATGGTGGAGGCCTGGTGGTCCTCATGGGCTTCTAAGTTTGTGGGCTCTTGTTGTTTTGTGAATAAGTTGGAGGCTCTGCGTTGTGCTTTGAAGCAATGGAATAAGTCCTCAGGGGGTAATCTTCCGAAGCAAATAGAAGCGATTGAGATTGACATTGATAAGGTTGACCTGGAGCTAGAATCAGATCCTTACAATACAAGCCTAAAAAGTAGGAGGCAGTTTTTGCAGGCTGAGCTTTGGAGATCCTCTAGGCTCAATGAGTCTTACTGGCGGCAACAGTCCAGAATCACTTGGCTTCGCGAAGGGGATAAGAACACTAAATTCTTTCACTTGTCAGCCTCGGTTAGGCGTAGGCGAAATTATATTGGGGCTCTCAGAATTAGGGGGGCCATGGTTTCAGACCCGAAGTTGATTAAGGAGGGCATCGTGGATGGCTTGGCAGGTCAGTTTAAGGACTCGGGCTTAAAACGTCCAGAAGTCTCCAGATTGGGCTTTAGGAGGCTGTCAGCTGAGGTGGCTTCATCGTTAGAATCCCCTTTCTCATGCGAGGAGGTTAAGAGGGTGGTTTGGCAATGTGAAGGGAGTAAGGCGCCTGGTTCTGACGGATTCAACTTTAACTTTATCAAGAAATTTTGGCATGTTTTGGCCCCAGATTTTATGAGATTGGTTCAGTACTTCTATGGCTTTGGCCTTATTCCAAGGAAGGCCCAAGGCTCGTTGCTTACGTTAGTCCCAAAGTCTGACACCCCCCAAAGCTTAGGTGATTTCCGGCCTATCAGTATGGTGGGTTGCGTTCAGAAGGTTATATCCAAGCTGCTTGCTATCAGGCTAGGTTCGGTGATTCATTCCTTGATTGGTGACTGCCAAAGTGCCTTCATTAAGGGCCGTCAGATCTTAGATGGAGTGCTTATTGCTAGTGAGATGGTGGAAGCCGTGAAGAAGAATAAGCATAAGGCTGCTTTCCTTAAGCTAGATTTTTGTAAGGCTTTTGACAGTGTGGATTGGGGGTACCTCATGAGGGTTATGGAAGCTATGGGGTTTGGGCCTAAATGGATAGGATGGATAAGAAACAGTGTTTTAAAGCAGCAGATATCGGTGTTAGTGAATGGATCTATAGCAGGTGAGTTTGATATGGAGCGTGGTCTTCGCCAAGGGGATCCGTTATCCCCACTCCTGTTCTTATTGGCAGCTGAGGGTCTTAATAGGTTGTTCTCTCAAGCCGTGGATCTGGATTTGTTTACGTGTATCCCGGTGGGGTCTCCTCCTATGCAAATCCCCCTTCTCCAGTTTGCAGATGACGCATTGATTTTTTGCCCAGCTGAGCTTGGATGTATGCGTGCCCTCAAACGGATTCTTAGATGCTTTGAGCTGATGTCTGGCCTGCGTATTAGTTTTAAAAAATCCAGCCTCTCTGCAGTTAATGTTAGCCAAGATTGGTTGATGGAGGCTGCTACTCTCTTGAGGTGTAAACCTGCTTCTTTCCCAATCCCATACCTGGGTTTCCAGCTGGGAATTAATCCTAAGAGGGCTGTGGCTTGGAAGTCTGTTGTGGACAAGATTAAGAGTCGGCTGGCTTCATGGAAGGCTGGGATTCTATCTATGGCTGGTCGGTTAGCTCTGATAAAATCAGTCCTGAACCATTTGCCTATTTACTTCATGTCCCTTTTCAGAATTCCTATTGGGGTGGCGAAGCAGATTGCTAAGCTGCAGAGAAAGTTCCTATGGTCTGGGAATGAGGATGTGGCTAAAATGGCTCTTGCTAGATGGGAATTGGTTGAGTTGCCTAAGAAGCTGGGAGGTCTAGGGGTGGGGTCCTTGTTGGCCAAAAACAAAGCCTTGCTCTTTAAATGGCTTTGGAGGATGATTAGTGGGGGAGATCAGCTTTGGTGTAAAGTCATTGCGGCTAGGCACAATGGTACCTTCGTTGGAATCAATGATGTGGAGGTTAAGCGGAGCTTTAGTTCTTGGTGGAGGGGCATTGTTGAATCTTATTCCAGCAGTAATGAGGTTCGGTCTGTGGCCTTGGAAGGGGTTAAAATCCGGCTAGGTAAGGGCGATTTGGTTCGGTTTTGGGAAGACTCTTGGGTGGGTTTCTCTTCCCTGTCAGTCTTGTTCCCTCGGTTGTATTCAGTGTCACTGGATAAAGGGAAGAGAGTGGCTGATTTGAGGTTTTGGGTGAATAACGAATGGTTTTGGAGCCTTAGCTGGAGAAGGTCGCTGCTTGACAGAGAAGAGGCTACCCGGGTTGATCTGTTCAGGCTTATCTCCCAAGCTCATTTGGTGAGAGGGATGAGGGATATGGTTTTTTGGTCGCTTGAAGCAACTGGTTCCTTCTCATCACACTCTTTTAATGAGAGGCTTTGCTCCCTAATGTTTAGTTCCAATACTCCTCTCATTAATTCAGTGGCAGCTCGTGTTTGGGGTAGCCTAGCTCCTCCAAAAGTAGAGTTGTTTGTGTGGCTGGTCATTTGGGGTAAAATTAACACAAAGGACAATCTGGGTAGGAAAGGTATTTTGCAAGGGGATGACCTGCTTTGTGCCTTCTGTGGCTCTACTCCGGAGTCTGTGGATCACCTATTTGTCCATTGTGAGGCTGTTTGGTGCTTGTGGCAGCAAATCTTTAATTGGTGGGGCTATGTGTGGGTCTGTCCGAGAACAGTTGGGGGCCTTTTTGATCAGTGGGATTTCTTTGCTAGGGGTAAAGGTCAAAGGAAGGTATGGAAGTCTCTCTTTTATTCAGCGCTATGGACAATGTGGCTGGAGCGGAATAAGCTTATTTTCAAAGACCGAGGGGCAGGTGCAGTTGATATCTTTAACTTGGTGCTTGCTAGGTTAGTTGCTTGGGTGAGGGCTGTGGAGCCATCCTTCCCCTACTCTTTGGATCAAGTTATCATGTCAGCCTCTGCTTTGGGCTGCTAGGTTCTTCTCCCTCTTCTAGGCTTGATGGCTTTTATGCCAGTTTTGGGTTGTTATTCCCCCCTAGCGGCTTGTGTTGGGGGGGGGGGGGCTGTTTTGGTCGGTTTAGTTTTGTTTGGAACTCTCTTGTTCCGGGTCTCTTATGTACATCTTCTACACTTACATTAATATAATTGCTTTTTCAAAAAAAAAAAAGGAATATGGTAGTAAATGCTATTTGCGCACAATATTGTTTTGGGACGATGAGACAAACGAAGGTGTGAAAAGTAAAATTAAATTTAAAACACTTTAGAATGGAAAGGTTTTAAGGTAAATCAGTCAAAAACGGAATATGTGGAATGTTATTTTGGTAAAAATAGAAGCAATAGGATGTCACTTTGAGGCTTGGAGATCAAGTTATCGCAAGAAAAGATCAATATATATATCTTGAATCACTTGTTCAAAATAATGGGTGATATAGAGGATATTCTCACATAATGAAGATAGGATGGTTAAAGTGGAGAAGTGCATCCATCATTTTATGTGATTGTAAAACTCTTTAAAGCTAAAAAGGGAAATTTTATTGGACGTGTATAAGATTATTTTTGTTACGAGGTTAGAATGTTAGGTAGTTAAGTACCCATATGTGTGAAATATGAGTATAATTGAAAAAGTGTTGTGGTAGATATGTAGAAGATGAGATTAAGATGATTTGGACATGAGAGAAGACCACCAATAGACGTACTTGTAAGGCAAGTGGATGAAATGGAAGAAGTTCGTTACAAAAGGAGGAGAAGCTTAAAGAAAACTTGGTGGGAAACCCTTGACCATGATATGAGATATAATGATCTGACAGAGGATATTGTCATGGATAGAGATGGTTAGATGTCTAGGATTTGTGTAGTCAGCCCCACGTAGGGAGGTCAAGGCTTCTTCTTCTTGTTGTTGTATACTTCTTAAGTTAGATTTAGTTTTAGCAAGATACAAAGTCCAAAAAGACCATGTTTTCTGGCCAATGACTTGCAAAAGAGGTTTACTGCTCCTGGTTCATGATTATGCCCACTTTGTTCTTCAAGTGTGCGGTGCTCAATCAGTGGAAAACATTTGTAGATTTATTTCTTCTGAAGTTGAGCTAAGTTAGAAAAGATTCTTATTTTTATTCTCTCTCTTTGTGTTACTGGATCTCTAGTTGACATGCTAAAGTGCTTTGATTTTTTTTCCCCATTATCTAGGGAGCATAATATGGTAATACCTTTTTGTTCATAATATGCATTACGTTTGTGTCAGATTTACCTCTTAAGTTCTCTACTATGCTTCATTTTCTCTTATCCTTTCGATGTTGGCAAGTTCTTTGTCACTAAAACTTTTAAACTCTTTCGTAATATTATTGTTGTTACAGAAGTGTCAGAAGAGGAAGGATATAATTCGACTTCGGCTGTTGTTGACATATTTGCAAAATGGTATAGAACAGCCATGGCAGAGGATTCCTTCCTTCATCACCATATTTGCTGCAGAAGCTTCTTTCATATTATTGGATCCTTCACATAATCATTTTTCAACTATAAGTAGGTTTTTAGTGCGATCTCCAAGGGTGAATATAAAGGTGTGCATTTCTCAACCACAAGAACTGTCTGTTAATATTTTCTTTTTATAATTTATCACTCAGCCTTGTCAAGATTTTGTTATTTTATTTTTTCATGGATTCAAACTGTAGAAGTAGTCTTTTTTTAATGCAACAGCATGGTTGCATACTTCCAACCTGTAGATATTGTGATGTTAAGAGCCTTGTGTACTGCTTACCCTTTTGTACAAGTTATATTGAAAAACCCTATACCAACACCAAGCCTTAATCTCTTCCCACTAGGTGTGGTTGACTGGCATAGATTTTTTTGTCTCAGCCCCTTTGGTAGATGCCTGGCATGAGGCCTTATCTGAAACTTAAGGAACGCGAAGCCTAAAATCAATTCATCCTCATAGCCATTGGTAAACCGACAATAATTTATAATACCAAAATATCCAAGATACAAAATCCTCAAATTTACAAATCAATTGAAAATAAAGAAATGAAATAAGATAATCCCACTGTCATTTCCCATGGTCTAAGTCGAACTCTAAACATCTTGAAGTGCACCTGAAATTGTTAGATGGGTTTTTGAGCTCACAGCTTACTGATAGGTAATCTACATGTATATAAGTAGCTAGTATCCAAAATATTGCATTTTTCTATGTATATCATAAAAACTGGCTTCATGTCTAAATATTCCCAATGCATCAATATATTTCAGCAATGATAAACGCATCACATGGTGCAGCAAAAATGATGTAGCATATATCCATTTCTATTTATAGAACACAAATACTCAAGGGAACCATCAATCTATATAATCAATCATCAATAATATAACCATCTCAATGGGCACTTCTCTAACTTGTGGATCCACAATGTATGAGGGGCAAGGGATCATACCTGGGTTTTATCTTGCAAGTACCCAGTGGAATCACTGGGAACATGCTTGGCCTTTTCCCACCTATTGAGAACCTAGAATCTTTTTTGTGCTACACAAGTAGTCAGATTCTAGCTGTCAAAATCATCACTTGGTCACATTCAATGCTTGGAACTATCCTCCAGTCTTCCCATAATGGTCTCATAACCACATGCTAAGACAATAAACTTTTTTCACGCTTCTCAATATAGCAACTTTTTAATCCCTGTTCTCGATGTGCTTGCATGATATCATTACATGTATATAACAAATAAAAACCGAGAACATCTAATATCATGTTAAAACATTTCATAATCACATGCAAATAATTTTCTATACATATCACATAATAATCACTCACACTTCAATCAAAAGTGCTAGCTAAACATGACTTATGGTTCAAATGACCAAATAATATTTGAAGACCTACCAATAGACGACCAATGTTGAATTAAGTAATGACAAGCTCCCCTCTTATAATTCTTGGCTTCGTTCCCAGTCTAGAAGTCCCATATATCTAAACATTTCTCTTAGCCCGCAACCACTTGGCAGTGGTCCTGGGTTGGCTTTAATACCACTTGTAACACTAGGGGTCCTTGCACAATAATATTGACTAGAGGTAACTTATAGGTTCATTGGACCAAGTAATATATTCGAGACCTCCTCAATAGACCACCGATGTGGGATTGGGTCATGACATTTTAGCTCACCATTTATCGCTATCCATGGCCCTTTTTTTGTAAGCCATTATATCCTATGTCAAGCTAGTGAGCTTCTCAACAAATTTTTTATTGTGTACCTAGGGTTTACATAGGGATTGGATAGGAAATTGGAAGAATGAGGGGGAAAATTAGAAGAAGAATAGGGAGAATCGGAAGAATAGGGCATGAGTGAGAGAAAGATCGAGAGAGAGAGAGAGAGAGAGAGAGAGAGAATTTGGAGAAAGGAAATCAGAAATGTTTCAAATGTATTCATTCATGCCTCTGAATTATGTTGCATTAGTCTTATATACTGATCTAGATAGCAGTGATTTGGTGCCAATAGGGCTTCCAAATATTCAAACCAATTATAACTTGAAGGCTGTAGCCTTCTAGGTACAACTGCAACTACTTCTAAGTACAACCGATTCAATCCAAACTAATAGCAGATACAAATAAATGAATTCATTTATTGTCTATTACTACTATACCCCTGGGTCCTGACATTACTCTCGCCTTAAAACATTTCTTGTCCCCAAGAAATGCCCCCCTTCCACTGTTGCCAATATGCTTTTTCCTTCTATTCCATAGCTTGGATGGCGCAATCTTGAAAAACTTCTGTAAGCCTAACACATTGTCCATAGCTCTCTTGGACTCATCGACTGAAACAAAACCCAAAGCAACCACTTGTTGGTTGTTGTAGTGAGCAGCTGAAACGTGTTGATTGCTGTTCATACCGATTTTTCCCATCATCGCTCCTTCAATGTTGGCAGTTTGGAGTCCAGAGAAATGGCTAACTATGCCTATGACTTCTTTTAATAATTCATCACCATCTAATATAAGTAGGGACAACAAACACACCTCCATAGCTGTAGTTAATGTATTCCAGACAAGCTCACTGTCATTCTCATTTGTAACAATATCCGCAATCATCTTTAAATGCAACAATGTTGAAATGTCAGATCTAGGAGTTGCTGCAGCACAAATTCCGTCCTCAATCCTCCTTTCAACAGAGGTGACAAAAATCCTAAGCAACAGAGCAGCAGGAGCTTTGTTGTCCGCCGCAAAACTCTTGGCTTCCTTAGCCCTTTCCCTTAGCTGAAATCTTGTTAGGAATTTATTTGCTGAAGACATGCTCTCTTGCATTTCCAAAATAGTATTTTGCTTTATTGGTACCAAACATTGTAACTCTCCTTGAGAATTGGCATTGTCCAGCTTATGCAAAACCCCCTTTCCGACCATACAGGTTGAATCAATTCTTTTTGGTAGCTATCCTTCAATTACAAGTTGTCTCCATACTTCCTTATCAAATCCACACACTTTCACCACATTAGAAGATATCTTAGCTGATGACATACCTCCAAACATACCATTTTCAGCAATAGTAAGGGACTCAAATTTCCTTGCCCTTCCTGTCTGGACATACTGATTCCATAGGAAGTGATGAGAAAGTCCCACAAGTTCCTCAATGGCTGAAACCAGGCCTCCATCACTACCTTCATCCCAAACATGATTTATAATCAGATTATCCAATGGAACAATATCCCTGACCGAAATATCAGCTGCATGGAAGCCATCTTCATAGAAGTTCCCATCCCTAATCTGATTAATAGCTTGTTTTTCAACCAAATCATCAGCTTCCTGCCCTTATAAAATGTGGTCTATACTGATCTTCTCATCCACCCTCCGTTCATTTCCAAAATTTTGAGTTACTATTGACATGTTCACGTCAGTTGGTTCCTTAAATCCCTGTAAATCAAAATCCTACCGAAGGACTCTAGCACCAAATTCCTTAATATCGACTGATTTTTCAGTCAAAACCTCCTAATTTCGTGTAGACAATTTAGCCACATCTATTTCGTTCTGTTTGCGGAATATTCCTCTTCATGGATTTCTTTTTCAAAGGGATCAGATGGTCCATTTGGGTCTGCTATCCTAACCACTTGATCGTCATAGTTTCCCTTTAGATAAAACCTTTCATCGCCAAAATTATTCTCGATATTGCAGTCATCCTTCTTGTCATTGCTGTTAAAATCAGAATACTTCTTCTTCTGCCCAAAATCTAAAGCAGGCAGTGAATCGGTCTTCCAAAATCTTGACCTCTCCTTAGGTGGCTTCATTCCAGGAACTCATGAGGAGAATAAGGATTATTCATAGGATCTGGTAGCTTCTCTATAATAATTAGATCAGAATAATTTCTGGAAAGCAAACAAGCAGGTAACTGCACATGGGTGCATGTAATTTCCTTTCTTCTTTCTGTTATAGCTATTGGTTTTGGCTATAGGCAGTTATAGTCACTTTTGTAACTGCACATGGGTGCATGTGTAATGCTGTGAGGCTATATAAGCCACAACTAGAGAGTATGGAAGGGCATGCTTGAATTGAATGAATTCTTAATTCTCATTTCTCTCCAAGACTTTTCTCCAATCTCCCTCTCTCTCTCTCTCTCGTTTTCCCCCTAAATCTTCTTCTCTATACTGTTCTCCCTTAATTCCCTCCCTCAATTCCTTTCAATTCCTCTTTTAACCTATCACAAACGGCATGTTTGCGACGAATGGTATTAGAGTAGTCAATCCTTGGTTGTGGTTGATTCGATTTGAAGGCTAGTGTAATCAATTTCAGTCATTATAGTCCAGGGTCTGGTGATTCAACGGACTCGACACGTACAAGAACTTCAGTGAGATTGGGTGGGTCTCTCGGTTGAGGATTAATTCTCGGCCACTGATTCTTGGAATTAGATTATGACGCATGGAGGTAATTGATGACGGATAAGCAATCGTGATTTCGAATGTGAAGGCAGATCAAAGTGGTGCATCAGAAGCGGATGGGCAATTTATAGACGCAATGTAGTGCAACCAGGTCCACAGGTGATCGGCGGTCCATATTCAATTTTGCAAGCGAATTTAGCTTCCCGTGAGTTCGACAGAGGAGTTGCCCTCGGCTTGAGAACTTCGAAAGTGTGTTCGAGTCATGAAGACGAAACCGTCCATTGATGTTCGGCCACGAATTTCAATGAGGCTTGCTCGAAGTGGAAGGGGACGCAACTTCAATGGATTTGGAAGCCAAGTTGTAAGCTACTGCAACCATCGAATTCTCAATTCTGCAGAATTTCGTTGGTTGCATCACAGTCGCTCAAGGAAGGCAAGCAGCCTAGACGATTCCAATGGGGGAAACTTCGGTGATCTGGCAGAATTTCATCGATCTAGAAGGTTGTTCGATTCTTGAAGCATTGATTTCCAATGGAAGGAGGTGTACGCAATAATCAGAGTGCGCAGGCGAGAAGATGAGGCAGGGGCGACTCTTGGAGTAGAACCTTATCCTTCAATTTCTTCTTCTGGTGCAATTATGATTGTTCCGGTGAATTGGGCATTCAAGACAGAGAAACAACCAGGAGATCCCCAGTTGAATCTCAGAATTGATTCCGATGCACAAGGAGGTGAGTTCAGTTGATATTCGAGGCTTGGAATTGGAAGACGACTTGGCCAATTGATTCCGATGCACGGATCTTGACTGTTGGAAATTGAAGGAGATTACAGAAAACTGGGAGCAACAGGAGATCTGGATCAATTCTTCGACTACGACGATCTCGGTTGTGAAGGTGACCACGGTAGTGATCGATCTTCACTTTTGATGGCGATCTAAAGGACTCTAGAAGGCCGATCAAGTCGCTGTAATTGTGCGACTTCTTCTGCTGCTACAATAGACTAGACCTTGAAGCAGAACAATGGCTGCCATTTGCCACTTATTTGATCAATTTTAGAGGTGTCTGGGTGAGGTAGTTACAAAAGGGAAGTGTGGGCATTTAGGATGGAGACGCTTCAAGTTCTTGGCTGTGGCTTGTCCGACTCGTAAGATTTCTGCCATGACGGGCAAAGCATGCATGAGACCATGGGAGCCTAACTTGCAGCAAAAGGATGCTGCATTTTCAATTGGAAGTAGATGTCAGGGGGAGTTTGGCCAGAAGCCTTATGCATGGGAAAAGAAGTTGGATAAGGAGTCCAACCGAGTTGACAAGGGGACAAGAAGTGTAGTACATGAATCGAGTAATGAATTCGGTTGGATGCTTCACGAATAATTGTAAGAGTTTGCAATGATACTTACTAAGAAGTATCATTACAATTTCCCTGCAGAATTCTTTGAGGATTATCACAAAAGTTTTAATAAAGAGGACTTCCTTAAAATGGAGCAGCCAAAGGATAAGTCAAGATTATAAAAGAGCGATTCATTTGTTACTTTAGATTTTGGACAAAAAAATAAATATTTTGATTTCCGCATCAATGATAAAAATGATGACTTTAGTATTAGAAATAGTATTGGTGGTGAATGGGATTATCCAAAGAGAATCGGTAACAATTAGGTGGATAGGACAGCAGATGCAAAAGGAGAATTAAAGGAACACACCGATTCCTTTGGAAAAGAAGTTCTAAAGGGTGATGTTTTTGGGGTTCTACAACAAGATTAGTCCAACTTTAAGGAAGAAGGAAAAGAGGAAGAAGAGGAGGTGGAAGAAGAGAGTGAGGAAAAGGAATTGGAGGATGGCACTCAATCAGCTGACAGCCTCTCAAGCACTCTTACTAGTGCTGAGACACTTGATGCTATTGATCTTTGGAAGTAGTAGAAGAAGGAGCTAGAAAAGCCTCTTCACCAAGTACATGAGGAGATTGGGGTTGACCACACTTTACAAGAACAAGAAGTTGATGATCCCGGTGATGCAGAACCTAATCTAGCTGTAAATCATCTTGGGGAAGAAGGTCAAGATGGAGGCCAGGTGTCAGTGGTTGAGAAATCGTTGGCTGGAATTGAAGTTGTAGCAGCTCCTAATGTTAATGCTGACAAACATCCTTGGTATGAGTATTCAAGGCAAGTCTACAATCCTCCATTGCTGCATTTTGAGGCTGTTGCTGATATTTTTGCAATAGAGCATGGCTGTGGGTTGAATGGGGATACAATAACAACAACTATGGTTGTAGATTTGCTCTCGTTACTTGTATTGGACAGTAAGGAAGTATTAACAGAAGTCACGAACATGGAAAGTCCTTCCATTGTACTCCAAGCTTCAGCTACTAGCTATGTCAATCCGGAAGTGGCTGATCATGTCCATAGATTAGAGACCAAGCTTGATTGGATAACTATTATCAGGAGTGGTTGTATTGGGCTTGAACTTGATGAAGTTTTCCCTACGGAAGTTTGGGTCAACTTAGGCCTGGAAGTGATCTTGGAAACTTAAGAATGAAGATGAAGAGGCCTAGAAGGAGAAAGAAGGAAAGAGGAATGAAACAGATTGAGAGAGTTGGTATTGGGTAAGAGCAGTGACCAAATGCTGAAATTCTTGGGGACAAGAACTTTCACAAGGAGGGGAGAATTGTCATGACCCTGAGGATCCCCAAAGATAGAGTAGTAAATATAATAGTATTTAGCTTACATGCATTACTATACTTTGTAATTTTCTTTCTTCTTTTTGTTATAGCTATTTGTTTTGGCTATAGGCGGTTTTGGTCACTGTTGTAACTACATATGGGTGCATGTGCAATGCTGTGAGGCTATATAAGCCACAACTAGAGAGGATGGAAGGGCATGCTTGAATTGAATGAATTCTTAATTCTCATTTCTCTCTAAGATTTCTCTCCAATCTCCCTCCCTTTCTCTCGTTTTCCCCCTAAATCTTCTTCTTTATATTGTTCTCCCTTAATTCCCTCCCTCAATTCCTTCCAATTCCTCTTGCTCGTGACACTATCGCTCAAGATCCGCTTCACTATGGATCAACAATCTTTAATTTCCCCGGCAAAATGAACTACTAGGCAGTAGGTCCGACTTCGCCTCTTGGCTCGCCTATTGCCAAAGTCTCCTATTCTTGCTTCAAACGCGTTTCGGCTTGGAAATTAGCAGCCTAGGGTGTTGAAACTCACAAGCAAATGAAGTCGGAGGAATCCGTCTCTCCGAACAAAATCCACCTATAGCTTTGAACCGAAACTACTTTGAAGCGATGGAATGGAGAATCAATAGCCTGAGAATTGTTGCAATCGCCACCACCAATCAAGACTTACAACGGCTGCGACCCACACCCAATCACCGTCCAATGGCCGAAGGACCCTGGCTCAACTTCGGAGTTCAAACGACTCTGTTTGTATCGCACACTGCAGCAATCGCCGTCAATCGATCCACCGAGAATCAACTTCCTGTGATTCCCTTGGTTCTTGAAAGTCGCCTTTAGTAACCTAACTCGCCTCCGACTCTGATTCTAGGAGTGGCGAATTGCAAGTGCTGTTCCTCTTCAAGATGAACTTGCTGCAACAATTTCCTCCTCGGGCCACGGAATCAAATTTCGAGATTCAACAAAAAATCACCTGGTTGCTTCTATCCTGAACGTCGAAATTCACCAGTGAATCTCGGTTTCAATCAATCCTTGTTTCTTTCCAACTGAAACCTGAAATGCGGAAAGAAAATCACCACTCGAACTTGTTTTCTACTACTGTTTTCGTAAACGCCTCTGCCTTGTCTTCACGTCTAGAATTGATTGAAATTACAGTCGAGGAGCGACTATTCTGATACCAATTGTCATGTACCTAGGGTTTACCTAGGGATTGGATAGGAAATTGGAAGAATGAGGTGGAAAATTAGAAGAAGAATAGAGAGAATCGGAAGAATAGGGTGTGAGTGAGAGAGATCGAGAGAGAGAGAGAGAGAGAGAGAGAGAGAGAATTTGGAGGAGGGAAATCAGAAATGTTTCAAATGTATTCATTCATGCCTCTAAATTATGCTGAATCAGTCTTATATACTGATCTAGATAGCAGTGATTTGACGCCAGTAGAGCTGCCAAATATTCAAACCAATTATAACTTGAATGCTGCTGCCTTCTAGGTATAACTGCAACTACTTCTAAGTACAACTGGTTCAATCCAAACTAATAGCAGATGCAAACAAAGGAATTCATTTATTGTCTATTACTACTATACCCCTGGGTCCTGACATTTTTCTGATCTTCTACCTCTTTTTTGCTTCAAAACCCTTCACTTGCATCCACTCTCCTAACATGTATGTCTATTGTTCTTTGTCTCATCTTTCCAGACCATCTTAATGTGTCTTGCTAATCTTATCTTCTGTAGATATTACTCTAATGTTATTTCAGGTAACCAGGTAACTTTGTTTTAATGCTGGTTTTTATTTTATGGCCCCCTCATACATAATAACATCCTCAACTTAAATATGCTTGTACATACTATCTAACATTCTGTGCCATACATGGTAACTAGACTACCTTTCTATTTTAGTTTCAATTATGTCATATATGGTAATTAAAAAAATAGTTACTTTAGTTCTTGCTCTTGCTGCATGACTGAGGATCTATGCTGGTATTTATTTTATTTTCTAATTTGAATTTCAGTTTATACCCTTGTTTCAAGATCTTTTCTGGAGCAGCTCTGATACTTTTAGAACAGACAGAATATGGATACTTCGTCTCTTATATGCTGGGATAAATTCAGATGATGATGCTCACGTGTATATCAGAAATGATATCCTAGAGATCCTATTGGCTTTCTATGCTTCTCCGCTTTCAGATAATGAGTCAAAGGCACTGATCCTTCAGGTTGTTTATTCCTCGTCTCTCAGATTTGTTGTCAGATTGCATTTTCTTTTTTCTTCCCCCTTGCTGAGTAAACTTATTGTCAAATTGCTTTCATTTCTTTAAATGTTGGTTATCTAGCCCCATTCACAATCTCATTTAATTGGTCACAGTTAGATCTCACTGCCCTTATAAAGCCATCCCCACTTAAGATGAGAAATGTGAATGCCGATAGAAATATCCACACACACACACACACACACACAATCAGAAGGTCCAGAATACCAACACTTTTTTAGTTACCTGAATATATGTGAATAACCAAAATATAAGGTGGGCATGGAGGGGTTATTGTATTCCAACGGAAGCAATTTAATAAGTGCAGTAGCTAAAAGAAATCTAATGTGGAGATCAAACTTTTGATGCTTCTTCAGATCCTACTCTGCATCCCTTGTAATAATTTTCAAAAACCCTGTCCATATATGTTTGCAGTGCTGCCAGGGTTTTTTTTTTCTTTTTTTTGGGGGGGGGGGGGGTGTTGAGAAGCGTGAACAACCTAAAAACTTTTGTGCTGGATTGATATTGAAGATGTTGAATAGATCTGTGCAAATCCTTTTACATGCACAGTTGGGTAGGGAGCTCTATCGCTTTGGTTGTATAAAGCATAACTTTGTTTTGTTTGGATCAAAATGGGCAAAATGCTTCAGTGTCCTAGGATATTAACACGGAACATGTTGAAGAAATTGATGCTGAATAGTATAGTGAATTGTTGTAATTAGTTATGTTGTATTTAGTAAAGGATTAGTTTAGTAGCTAAGTTGGTTAGTTAGTTTGTTGTCAAGGATAGCTGGATATAAATAGTTCAGCTGTGGCTTATTTCATTTTGATTAATTCATTGATCGAGGCATTCTTTAGAACCTCTCATTCTCATTTTTCTCCTTGTGTGATTTTCTATTTCTTTTTTTCATATCTGAAACCCTAGTTACATGGTATCAGAGCTTTTGACCTACGTTCATGGCATCTAATCAAGATTGCAGTGCCTCCTTGTTACCTCAATCAAACTCTTCTTTATCTTTTGACTCGTAACTCGATTTTCCTTCAGTTGCGAAATCCTTCAATTTTGTCCCAATAAAACTTAATACCAGTAATTACTTGTTGTTGAAGGCACAAATCTTAGCTACTATTAGAGCCTTTGACTTGCTTCAATTCGTTAATAAGTCTCCGCTTCTGCCTAAATATGCTCCAAATATGGCAGCAAGAGGATCTGATTCACCAATTGTAAATCCAACATACACGACCTGGATTCGATCTGATCAACTTCTTATCGGATGGCTCTTTTCTACGATGGACAAGGAAGTCCTTGCACAAATGATACATTGTGAATCGTCCGAGGAGGTATGGTCTTCTCTTGAGACTCTCTACTCGTAGCAGACAGTTGCTAAGTCATTTCAATTAAAACAACAACTACGACCAGTTAAGAAGAACTCTCTTTCTGTTAATGATTACATTTTGAGAATCAAAACTATTGCACATGCTCTAGCTACTACCGGTGAACTCCTAGGTGATAAGGATTTGTTGCTAGCTATTTTGAATGGCCTTGATCATGATTATGAAATTGTGGTGAGCCTTATTACATACCAGATGGATGAGATAAACTTAGAGAAAGTTCAATCTCTCTTGTTAATGAACGAACAAAGATTAGCCACTAAGAATTCATCTGCCTTTTCTTCTGTTAATTTCGATTTTGTTGTTTCACCATCCATGAATGTGAATGTTGCCTCTTACAGATCTAGATTTGGCTGTGGCTATGTTAATAATAGAGGAGGTTTTGTATCTCGTGGGGGTAGTTATCTGAATAGAGGAGGCAGGAGTCAAGGTTGATTTGGTGGTAGGAGAGTATATTGCCAGCTATGTGGTAAACTTGGCCATTTTGTAGACAAATGTTACCATTGCTTTGATAGGAGTTTTTAAAGAGTTTCTGGTTAGAATCGAAATCTTGCAAATTTTGGTAGAGGTGGAGGTGGTTCTCAGTTTCAATCAAATCCGCATGTTTTTCTAGCCGGTCCTAATGAATCTAATGAAGCTTTTATGGCTGACTTAGGGTCTACCTCTTGTGGTTATTTGCCTTAGTCCATTGATACTCAATCCCAAGCCTCATCTTGTGGGGAATCTCCTTGGTTTGTTGAATTTGGAGTAACTAACCACATTACCACTAGCCTCAACAATCTTTCTCTATCCTCTCCATATCATGACGTTGATAAAGTTGTTGTTGGCGATGGTAAGACATTACCTATTTCCAATGTTGGTGTTAGTCATTTACATACTCAAACTCACCCTAGCCCCATTATTTCCTTGCTTAATGTACTTCATGTTCCTCATATAAAGAAGAGTCTCCTTAGTGTATTGACACTTACAAAGGATAATAATGTTGTTGCTAAGTTTAATTCTACTTCTTGTTTGATTAAGGACAAGGACTTAGGGCTGGTGCTACTCCGAGGAATACTTAAGATGGCCTATATTAGTTGGTACCAAGATTTGGTCATGATGTGTTTGAGTCCAAGGCTATTCCTTTTTTTAAGACCTCGGAAGTTGCTGCTACTTTTCCTGTTTCTTCAAATAAATGTACATGACAGTATTTGTTCTCTCCAGATTTGTCATCTAGCATATATGCATCCCAAACAAGTAATGTCGGGTAGTAGTGGCATGTCTGATTAGGGTACCCTGCATTTCATGTACTACATGTTTTGAATAAACTTCACATTTCTTGTTCCAAGTCTAATATTTCCTTTTGTGATTTTTGTAAAATTGGCAAATTACACCAACGTCCATTTGCTCATTGTCCCATTATAGCAAAACAACCTTTAGAATTGGTTTATTTTGATGAATGGGGTCCAACTCCTATTACTTCTACTGAGGGTTATTGTTACTATCTTATCTTTGTTGATGCCTATACTAGATACACATGGCTATTTCCCTTGAAACTGAAGTCTGATGCCTTACCAACTTTTGTGAATTTTCATAAGTTTGTTGAGTTACAAAATACAATTCAAAACTAAAAGCCTTGCAAACCGATAATGGGGGAGAATTTAAATCCTTTTTGCCTTACCTTCAGACCTGTGGCATTCAACCTCGTTTTACGTGTCCTTATACACCCCACCAAAATGGTATTGTTGAAAGAAAATATCGACATATAGCTGAGATGGGTGTTACATTGTTAGCCCATGCTCATGTGCCTTTAAAATTTTGGGTAGAAACATTTCAAACAGTTGTCTACACCATAAACCTTTTACCTTTTGCTGTCTTGAAATTTTGCTCTTCATTTGAGTTAGTTTATCATAAATAGCCTAACTACATTGACCTTCAGCCTTTTGGGTGCTCCTGCTTTCCCTATCTTCGACCTTATAATCAACACAAGTTTGATTTTCATTCTTCCAAGTGTGTTTCTTGGTTATAACCATGTTCAAGCGGGGTATAAATGCTTACATCCTTCGGGTAGAATATATGTCTCTAGACATGTTAAATTTAATCCATATGAGTATCCTTATCCTAGCTTGTTCTTACCCTCAACTTGTTCCTCATCTGTTGTTCAATCTCATGGTACTTCAATCTCTATCCTTCATTTCCTTCCTTCTCTTTCTTCTGATGTTCCTCGAGTAACACAGTCTTTAGTTCATTCCTTATCACCTTCTGATCCTGTTGATTTTGTTTCCTCTCCTATTATGTCTTCAGAGCCTTCTTTAAATCAGCAATCTTGTCAGCCTATTCAGCCCCATATTCCTAAACATAAACTTGCCCCAACACCCTCTATTCATCCTATGGTAACTCGATCCAAGTCCAAGCAGCTTGTTGCTACCTCTCCCCATGCATTAACGAGTACCCTAGAACCTAATTCAGTCCATGAAGCTCTCTTAGATCCTCATTGGATGACGGCTATGAAGGAGGAATTCTCTGCATTACAACACAATCATACTTGGGATTTAGTTCCATTTTCATCTGATATGAATCTTATTGGTTGCAAATGGGTTTTTGGGGTCAAGTATAAATCTGATGGGTCAATTCTCAAGCATAAGGTTTGTTTGGTAGCTAAGGGTTTTCTTCAAACCTCTAGAATAGACTATGCGGAGACCATTAGTCCTGTAGTTAAGGCTCCCACAATTAGAGTTTTATTTTCCTTGGCAGTCACTTTTGGTTGGGACATACAACAAGTGGGTGTTAATAATGCATTTCTCAATGGGGACCTAATTGAAAATCTATACATGTCATAGCCTGAGGGCTTTATTGATTCTAGATTTCCCTCCTATGTTTGTAAGTTGAAAAAGTTACTCTCTGGTCTCAAACATGCACCTAGTGCTTGGTACACCAAATTAAGGACATCTTTGCAAAATTGGGGTTTTATCAGGTTTGTTTCAAATGATTCTTTGTTCATTAAGAGAACCACTAAAGCTGTATTGTTCATATTGGTGTATGTTGGTGATATTCTTGTCACAGGGTCTCATCCTATTGCTCTTAAGGCCTGTATTCATGATTTGGACACTTATTTTGCGCTCAAAACCATAGGTTCAGTTAATTATTTCCTAGGTTTTGAGGCTCATAGAGATGCTACTGGTATGTATCTTACACAATCCAAATACACATTGGATTTGTTGAAAAAGGCAGGAATGCAAGACTGCAAGCCTTGTGAGACTCCAATGAACTTGGGCATTTTTCATTGATTGATGAAGGGGATAGTTTTTTTGATCGATCACTTTATAGAACCTTTATTGGTTCTCTCCAATACTTGACCTATACCCGACTAGATATAGCTTTTGTGGTTAATGAATTGAGCTAGTTCCTATCCTTTCCTAAAATGCAACATTGGATGGCTTGTAAACAATTACTTCGATATCTCAAGGCCACAATAGGTCTGGGGTTGCTGTTTGCACCTACCTCTAGTGAATTGTCCCTAACGGTCTACACTGGTGTAGACCATGCTAGCTGCAAAGAAACTAGGAGATCTACCAGTGGGTTATGTGTATTTCTTGGCCAAAATTTGTTGGTTTGGAGCTCTAAGAAATAGTCCGTGGTGGCTCGTTCTATGGGAGAGGCAGAGTATCGTGCAGTAGTACAAGGATTGACTGAAATCATGTGGTTAAAATCTTTGTTTTTTGAATTGGGTTATCCATTAGCCCATGTTCTAGTCTTATGGTGTGATAACCTAACAACAAAGAATATAGCAGAAAATCCAGTGTTTCACTCATGTACCAAGCATATTAAAATAGATGTGCATTTTGTTTGGGAAAAGGTGAAAAATGGAGAGATTGAAATTCGGTATGTTCCTACTCTACATCAAGTGACAGACATCTTTACCAAAGGACTATCAAGGGACAAATTGTTATTTTTGTGTAACAAACTTGGGCTCAAATTATCTCCTATATATTCTCATGTGCCATCAGTTTCAGACAAGACAAAGCTTACTTGTTCTAACTCTGCCAGGAGGTCTAAGAGGGGGAATGTTAAAGAAATTGATGTTGAATAGTATAGTGAATTGCTACAGTTAGTTATGTTGTTTGTTGTATTTAGTAAAGGATTAGTTAAGTAGCTAAGTCGGTTAGTTAGTTTGTTGTCAAGGATAGTGTCACGACCTTGGGTATTATAGGGGCAAAGCTGTAATTGAGTAACAATTACAGTTAGGGGGTATTTTTGTAATTCGGTTACAGCACATGGGAGTTGCTATTCTGTTATTTTCCTTTTTGTCTTGTAGCTTAGTTGATTAGAGAGCTTTGTTTGATAGCTAAGTGAGGCTATATATATTGCCTCAGCTGTAGGAAAGGATTATGCATGAAATGAGTAAATGAATATTTGATTTTCTCTACAATTTCTTTCTCTCTCTCTCTCTCTCGTTCTTCACTATTACATTCCTTCTCTCCCTAATTCTGCCATTCTCCCCCCATTCTTCTTCAATTCTTCCCCTAATACATTCTGCCCTTGGCTTTAATTCAATCGGATCTTTCCGATTGTCCATTTCAGCCCGTCATGAACCCTAGGTTCATGATAGATAGCTGGATATAAATAGTTTAGCTATGGCTTATTTCATTTTGATTAATTCATTGATCGAGGCATTCTTCAGAATCTCTTATTCTCTTTTTTCTCCTTGTGTGATTTTCTATTTCTTCATTTCACATCTGAAACCCTAGTTACAGAATAACAGGGGAAACCTATATTCAAATATTTTCAATCAAACACAAAAAAACTCACCAGAGCTTTTGAGGGTGTTGAGATTTTTTCTTTGAGCTACATATTCTTGAACTTAAAGGGTAAAGCAGCCCACCTAATGCCACCACCCTCAAACAGAACGGGGTATGTTCTCACACAATCCTAGGCAAACAAGACTTTAAGATAACGGGGAAGTAATCCTTTCCAAGTATATGAAGAAGAAAAAGAGAAAAAAAAAAAGAATCCAAACAAGACATAGAGGGATTAAATGATGACCTAATCCGCATGTAGGGCCCACCTTCTAGAGGAATATCCACGGGCACAATGTAGCCTATAAAATCAGAGAAGTCTCTCATAACTCCACTAGATCTTGCACATTACTATATAGGCCATAAACCAGAATGAAAACCAAAGAAAAACTTTTTTCTGCATTCCTAAAAAGACAAGGATAGAAAAGCTAAAGAAGGGTCAAGATTTTGAATCAATCTAGGGTCCCAGGAAATAAGAATACTCCCTGCCACTTGAAGGGATTTCATATCAACCCAATACACACCCCATAGACTTGTAATCACATCTAGTGACACGGGCTCCAACTTAGTTTCTTGGAGACAATACATATCCTGTTTCCAGTTTCCGCTTGCTAATCAAATTCTTAATTAACTAGCCTTTTATTCAAGTCATGGAGATCCCTAACCTTAGAAGAGATCTGATGAATCTTCATAAAGTCAAAGATAAAAATCTCCTCTTCCTTCCTTCTGAAGTACTAGACCCCAGTTGTAGTTGTTTAAACACCCTAATTTCTTAAGCTCCCTAGCCTGGCTTATAGCTACTAGCGGGGGCTGACATCCTTAAGTTGGAACTAGAATATAATTCAGGCTTTCAGGCAACTGGTATAAGGGAAAAACTTTGTGCTCAAGGCTAGAGCTGTTGGAACCCACTGCACAGCTGGATCTCAGAGATTAGCTGAGGCTTTGACAAACTCATCTCCCTGAAAATGAACTAAGAAGGGTGCAGACAGGTGGATCCAAAAAAACCTATACTGTCTGACTGGAAACAAGATGGACAAAAAATCAGGAAGCCTTGCCTTGGTTCCTTGCTGCAACAGCTTAGAAGCCTGATGCAATTTAGTAGATTGTAGAGAAAAGGAGTCTCTCCTGCTGAGCGCTTTCCCCAAATGGCTTTCCCACAGAGACCAACTGAAGAAGAGCTAACTGCTGCAAGAAAAGTGAAGCTGGATGCAACAACAGCAGTCCACCGCTTCAGAAGGAGGATTACACCAATAAAATCTTTCTTTCTATCTCAAATTCTTTATCTTTGGTGCCAGTGGAGCACATTGGGGGATGTCGTGTTCCTGTGGCTTTCCCATGTTACAACTTCCGCCCTAAGTGCTTTGTTGAGCCTAACTGACCTAGCATATACCACAAGAATTAGGCTGATTGGAGCAAGCGGAACTTGCTATCACCTGAGAAGAAAACTTCCTGCACAAAACTGAAGGGTTACGCTTATTCTGGTAGGACCAGAAACTATAAGTGTTCAGTCCTGCCCAGTATAGACGTTTCCTTTTCTGGGCTGTTCATTACGAAACACCTTGGACCCTTAGAAAAAGGCCCCCCTGTCTTTTTTGGATGGGGCAGATTGGTAATGGGGGTGTCAATTAGTAGACCTAAGAGAGTTGGGCCCCTTGGAAGTGGGCATGAGCATGCCATTGTCCAACTCCAACCCAACACATCCAACCTAGCCCCCACTTGCTGTTCTCCAATTTTAATTGAAACTCAAAATTTCAACCTTTCCAAACTCACAAATTCCTCATTCAGTGATGAGTGACTTCCCAATTGTATGGAGCACTCACCAACGAGAACTATTCAACCCTCCAAGTCTCCAACCAAGATCTTGAGAGCCTGACTGCCACTTGCCTTCAAGATCTCCGTGTCTGGCATAGCTTCCTTCTGCCTTTACTTACTCTGACCAAAAAGATTAGGTCTGATCAAAAGCTATGACCTTTCTTGACCCAAAGAGGGATGTCAAATAGGTTCTGACCTTTACTGATGATAGAAAAAGCTCGTTAACACACTGGACTGGGATTGTCACCCACTGGAGACATTTTCTGTTCACTGTGGCTCATTTGCCTGAATATGACCACTGCAATTCCTTCAAATTCCAAAGATGAGGTAGAAGGCCCAAGCCCCTAATTAAGCAGTTTTGTCTCACTTAGCTTTCCATTACTGTTTGATTAGAACAAGCTGAATTTGGCATTCCCAAAAACCATATTATTGAGTTTGATTCAATCAACCTATTCAGGGAAGGGAGACAGCCAGGGACCACAAAGGTCCTTCGCATCATCATCAGCAGTAGCTACTCCCCATTTTGTGTTGATCCAAATATTCAGATTCAAGGTACCCAGCAGAACTTCTTCCCAACCTGGCCAAGTTCCTAGAAGACAAGAACAAAGGAACTTTTTGAACAAGTGGGATCCCATCCATTTAATTCTGAGTCTCTGGCTTCATCTGTAGAACTTTCCATAAAATCTAACTAATTTTCTGGGCTAGTTTTTATTTATTTATTTTGTTTATGTCTGAATTAATCTTTTAGCTATTATGTTCCATTAGAGTCCTAACTAGAATTTGATTAGTGGCCTATATATTTTGAGAATAGCTTTGATATTGATTTGATATTTGTCATGACCCAAGGGTAATTAGAAGGGCAATAATGTAATTAGTTACCTTAGTTCATTAGGAGCTATTTTAGTTATTTTGTTATAGCACATGGACTGTTATTCTAGATGTTTCTTTTAGTTGTATAGCCTATAAATAAGCTATAGTATGTAGAGAAGAGTATGCTGGAATTGAATTGAATGAATTCTAATTCTCCCTCTACAATTTCTCTCTCTCTCTCATTCTCCACTGTTCCATCCCTTCTCTCTCTAATTCTATTCAATCTCTCTCTTCGAGTTTTGCTCTCTCTCCTGCTCTCTCTTCTCACTTCCCTTTCTAACCTTAATCAAATCCTAGGGTTGTGACAATTCGTATCAGAGCCGTCGTTCTTCAGCTGTGGTTTGTGCAATTTTGGTAGTCGATTCCGACGATTCTCGGCATAATTGATTGAGCAGAGCAGTTGGTCATTTTCTGGAAGCTAATCGTAGATCGGCAAATTTCGGAAGTGTAACAAGCCAGCGATTAATGGAAGCTGGATTTGGAATTGCGAGTTGGTTTCAAAGGTCACGCATCTTGTCCAGAACGAATTCCGATCAGGTCGAGGCTACTGCTTTTGGACGCGGTTAATTTCCAAGGTAGGACTCTCAGTGATGAGATCTGGTGAGTCGGTTCAAAGGGGAAAGGTGAAGCAATTCCAATAATATTGGCCGCGATTGTAAGTGATCTAGTAGCGAAGCAACATCGGACCAATTCTGAAGGAGTTATGCGATTGAGGCAGCGGGGCTTCAGGCGATTCAAGTGGTCTCGATATAGTGGGTGTTGCAATTTGGACTCGAGAGTGGGTGTAGCTATTGAACTAGTAGTGAGTTCTGGTGATTTTGGAATTAGAGGCGATCGCAATTGGGCTAGGAGCCTTGGACGGTGATTGGGTTGAGAAGAACCCCCATTAATTTTTGTAGGGGCAACTAGGCTAATTTGTCTCGACAATGCCTTCGGTGACTCTTAATTGTGAATTTGCACAATTGATCAAGGAAGGCGAGTTCGAGGGCGATTCCAGCAAGTATAGGAATCATTGCAGCAGGTGAGTCAGCAGATTAGATAGCCCTGGGTGACTCCTGAAGGCTGATCAAATCGCTGTAACGTGCGACTTGTGACGGAATCAGGCTTGGAATTTGAAAGCGAGTATCGGAAACGGGTGCAACAAGTGATTTGTGAGGTGCTATCTGAGTCAACTTCGTTGAGGATTGCAACAGAGCAGTCTGTGGCCTTCGACTTCTCCTGCTCCACTTGTTTGAGGTCTCACATTGAAGGCGGAAGCAGATCTAATGCCTAACAGTTCATTTTGTTGGGGATTGATCCATAATGAAGCGGGCGATTTTCAGAAATTGACGCAAATGACTGGGGTGATAGACGACTGTCTTAGTGCTGAGAATTGGAGTTTGAGAGGTGGACTTCGTCGGCAAGCTAGCCAGGTGAATTCCGATCCGTTAATGCTATTACTGACCAACATGGTTAATTTCCAAGCGATAAAACAACCCTCGGTTCGGACGTGTGAATTTGGGAGGCGAAGCAAGGTGGAAAGAGTTCCAGTTTCTTAGCTTGTGGTTGGTTTCGCCCGTGACGGTTCTGCCAAGATAGACAGTATACACATGAGGCCATGGGAGGCTCAATTGCAGCAGAAGAATGCTATATCTGCAGTGGGGTGTCCTGCTTGTGAAGCCAGGGGAGGCAGTTCACACCAGGCAATTAGAGCCTCAATGGCAGCAGGAGAAGGCTGCATTTTCAGTTGGCCAGACGCAACAAACAGGGGAAAAGAAGTTTGAGAATGAGATCAACCAATGGGACAAGCGAGCAAGCAGTGGGGTATATGATACGAGCAAGGAATTTGGCCTTATGATATGCGAGAAGCTGCAAGAGTTTGCGATGATACTTATTAAGAAGTATTATTACAACTTTCCAGTGGAGTACTTTGATGATATCATGGAAGTTTTAACAAGAAGGAATTCCTTGAAGTGGAACAACGGAAGGAGGAGACAAGATTACAAACGACCGATTCACTGCCTACTCTAGACTTTGGGCAGAAAAAGAAGCATTCTGATGGAGGCAGTAGTGACCAGAAGGATGGCTGCAATATTGGGAGTACTTTTGGTGGTGAAAAGCATAATCTCGAGGAAAATTATATTGATTAGGTTGATAGGAAGCAGATCAAAAGGAGCCCACGGATCTTTTTGAAAGAGAAGTGCATGTAGAGAAATATCTCGACAAATATGGGGAAAAAGAAGCTGTTGGATTACTTGCATGGAATCAAGAGGAACCAACTGAAAATTCAGTCAATATTAAAGAAGTCGTTGCTGGAATCAAAGCCAATTTATCAATGATAACTTAGGATTCAGAACATGAAAGTAGATTGGATGAGGAGATCTGTATAGATCACACTTTACAAGAGCTAGAAGCTGATAAATCGGGTTCGGGCAAGGAGATTGTTTCATCAGATAATTGGGCTGCAAATCAGGTCGGGAAAGAAGGCCGGGATGAAGGCCTTATGACAGCCATTGAGGAGCTATTGGCTGGGATTGAAATCACAGCAACCCCTAATTCCAATGCTCACGGACAACATTGGTTTGAGCACTCAAGGCAAGTCTACAATTCTTCATCGCTATATTTCCAGGATATTGTTGATATTTTTGTAACAGAGCTTGGCCATGGGTTGAATGGGAATACAGTAAATGCAGCTATGGTTGTAGGTCCATTATCCATCCAGGGAGACCGATTTTGGTCGGCCAGCTATTCCAGAAGGTGGGGGCATCGAACTTGAACTCGATCGGATTTTTTCAATTGAAGTTCTAGGCCAAAGTATGCCTGGGATGGATCTTAGAAACCTAAGAACGAAGAAGAAGAGGCCTAAAAGGCGTAAGCTAGAAAGAAGAATGAAACGGATTGAGAAAGCGGGTATTGGATGAAATGCAATGAATAGTTGCTGCAAGTTCTTGGGGACAAGAAGAAAAAAAAATCAGATAGAGAAGGCGGAAATTAGATGAATAAGAATGGCTCAACGTAATAAGTTTTTTGGGGACAAAAAACCTTTCAAGGAGAAGGGATTGTCACGACGCAAGGGTAATTAGAAGGGCAATAATGTAATTAGTTACCTTAGTTCGTTAGGAGCTATTTCAGCTATTTTGTTACAGCACATGGGCTGTTATTCTAGATGTTTCTTTCAGTTGTATAACCTATAAATAGGCTATAGTATGTAGAGAAGAGTATGCTGGAATTGAATTGAATGAATTCTAATTCTCCCTCTACAATCTCTCTCTCTCTCTCTTTCTCCACAGTTCCATCCCTTCTCTCTCTAATTCTATTCAATCTCTCCCTCTGAGTTCTGCTCTCTCTCCTGCGAACTCTTCTCACTTCCCTTTCTAACCTTAATCAAATCCTAGGGTTGTGACAATATTCTCCACTGGAGTGATCCTTCTTCTGAATTTTTCGTTGATCTGTTGGTTCTACATCACCTCCTGCAACTAAACATAAAAAATAAGTCATGTGTTTGTTGTTATTTTGTGGGAACTTATGTATAGTAAAAAATATGATAAATAAAATAAGTTAGTTTGGCCATAAATTTAATGTGTAACTTTACTAACAAACTGTTTATTATGCCCTTTATATACAAGCAAATGTGGAGGGTGCAAACATGTTCTATTAATTAATCAAATAGTTGAATAATTATTTATGCAGATAAGAGTTTCTGTTTCCAAGCATTTTCTTGTTTTTGCAATTCTTTGGTCATTTTCTTTGTGTTTCTGAATTGTTCCAAAACATTAATTGACTCAGACGACACATCAAATGAAAATTGATTCTTGTTTAGGGGTCACTTGTTTATTAGGTTAGTGCTGCATGCATGCTTGGACACAGCAAAAATATCCTTGTTGGAAAACCTCCCCTAAGTTCTTTAGCAGGACCTTAGGAACAAGATCTCTGAGAAGTTTTTCCCCCCTCTTTCTCCCTATTTTTGGGTTGTATCAAGAATTTCTATCTTTTTTTTTTTTTCCCTAAGGTTTTTCTGCATAGGTAATACACCAAATAAGGTTGCACACACTCTTTCATAACTTGTTTCTCAATTATGCTTTTTATTTGCCAACTCATTTATGGTATAATGCTGGAAAGCATTGGTTTCATTAGATTGCAACTGAGGATAGCATTGCTTTCCAAGTCTCTTCCTACAAAGAGTTAAAAATGTTCTAATTTTTTCCATGGCAGGTGGTAAAGAAATCTGTTAAACTAAATAGGATGGCTCTCTATTTAGTTGAGCATTGTAGTTTGATTTCATGGTTGTCATCCATCATTTCCGTCTTCTTTGGGAGGCAGTACCAAGCTCAAAGATGTTATCCACTAATCACAGTGATGGAGGTAATAAGCTATTCCACATATGTTTGTTGTTACCTTTAGTACTGAACAAAGCGTAGCTTTCTTTTGTATTTTGTATTTATTCCATGCATGTTGGGGGGAAGCTGTACTACTTGTATCAGTTGACTTAAACATTCTTTAGGAGGTATCTTCTAGCATTCCCATCACTTTGGCCACTTAGAAAATACTACTTCTGTAAAGTGTGGATGATGTTATGATGAGATTTAAATATCAAGTCATTCTAAGAAAAGATCAATTCAACCATCTCGAATCATTTGTCCCAAAAGATGGGGTAGAGTTTTTAAGGATGTTACTCACAAAATTAAGGTAGAATGGTTAAAATGGAAAAATGTGTCGAGCTGCATGATAGTAAAATCCATTAAAGGTAAAAGAAAAATTTTATCAAATGGTTATAACCTAGTTTTGTTGTATGACATGGAATATTTGGCAACGCCAATATGTACAAAATAATGTAAATAAGGATTTTATGGTGGATATGTGCCATACTAGAAACGGTGGAATTAAAATAAGGTTATAGTTCATAATGTCTGAGTGACTCTTATTGAAGATAAGAGCCATGACCATGAGACCTAATTAAGATGATTTGATTATGTTAAAAGAAAACTAATAGATGCTGCTGTGAGGAGAGTGGATGATTGGAATTAAGACTAGATATGTTGTTGTTTATTTATAAAAAATAAAACAAAGAAAGGCACAAGCAATAGAATGAGTATAGACATGATGGGAACATGGGTATGAGGATTTGCCCCAAAAAGAAAATGAGGATATGAAAATCGCAAGGATATGAGAACTTATATTTTTAATTAGCTATGTCTCTCAAAATAGTATTTGTAAACCACAATATTTATTCCATTGGATCACTAATTAACATAAAAAACTCCTGCAAAATAACATAACATAAAAAGTTCATAATTTTGCAACAAAAGATACCGTAATTTAGTATTGTTACAATTTAAAACACCAATCAGCATCCAACATTCATGATGCCAAAGGCTACACCAGCATTCCAAACTTCAACCAAGTGATCACTTTTGTACACGGTACCTCCTTAATGTGTTCCATGATTCATGTCAAATGTACACACCGTAGGTATTCCCTACTTTAAACATCTTAGTTGACATGTTCCATTAGTCATCACTCATATACATGAAGTGAAATTACTTTCCATCTCCAGCAAGCATTTTGGCTTTGACCAATGAATGTGTGCCAGATGCATGTTGATTGTGGATATGGCACCCATTTTGAGTGTCTATGCTTCATACGTGTAATGGGTTGGGTGCATACAATCGACACCATATACATGAAGAGCAATTGCTAGCATATATACACACATGCATAAATTGCAAGAGTTGAGGAACTCCCAGAATGTCCTAAAACCAATGGTTTGCTTGCTCTTTTATTCTGGTGATGCACTATGGGCGTGACTTGACAGTTTACTGTGACATCCTGTGTGGCGTGTCTGGTTACAATTACAATGAAGATGAGAATAACAATTTTTGCAATGTATTTGGAGAGAATTTCAAGAAATGGTAGCTCAAGGAGATGGGATTCCAAAACAAAATCTTATTGGTTACCCAATGCTGGTCCGGTTTCTGTGTCTTGAACCTTAACATCACTCTCATCCTCCTAGCCACATTGGTGCACTTGTCAGCTTTGCTTGATTGCTATATGGTGTAGTATCTTTCTCGCAAGCTGTAGATAGATCAGTGCTATGTCATGCTGTGGAGAATTCTTGCTGCCAAGATTTTGATTTACTGGTTTTAACATTTGCAAGAAGGAATGATTATCTTCATTTTCTTTTTTTGAAAAGCAGATAATTTGTCTTATATTAAGATACTGCTTTTTGCTCTAGAGAATGTTTTCTGTCTTTTGAAAAACAAATGCTGAAAAGACACTTTCATTCTTCTGACTTCTGTTTGTTCTTTCTCTTTAGGTTGTCACTGATGTTATTTCATCACAAAACACAATTGAGTGGTTGCAAAAGTTTGCCCTTGAACAGCTCTCAGAACTCTCAACTCAGCTGTACAGACTTTTACTTCATGGAAATCTGATAAAAGACAAAGCTCATCTCTTTACTGCAATTCTACCAATACTGATATCAACTTTGAAGATATCACAGAAGAGGGAAGTTTATCAGCCACATTTTACCCTGTCTATTGAAGGTTTGTTTCAGATATACCATATTGTTAATGAATGTAATCATGGAAATTTTAGTCCTATTGCAGATTTAGGACTGAGAGTTATACTTATGAGCACTCCTCCAGTGGCCATTTTCCATGTGGTATTCCCGCTCTCTCCCTCTCTTATATTTGACCATCCAGTGTCTGTTTCTTGATTCTTGTTTGTTGTTGTGCTAAATTTAATATACTTTAACTTCAAGAACTTTGATTCCTAAACATCTCTCAGGAAGTCTTTAGCTTTTGAATCAGAAGCTGCCTTGGTTTTGTCAAATGAGCTATATTGTTTTTCATGTGTCTCGCAGGATCAAGAAAAACTTCTGAAGTTTGTACACTGGGCAATTTCAACTGCTTTACAGTCAAACTCTGAAGAAGTGATTCAGTCTAGGAATGCTTATTGCCGTTCTAGAATTTTACTAGAGGAAGACAAATCTGAAGATTCTTTGATATCAAAACTCTTGCGATGGTTAACTGCCTCCGTGATCCTTGGAAAGCTTTCTTGGAGGACCAATGTCCTGGACTCAAAGTCTGTTACTGAAAGAATAAACCTGGAAACGCTGGAATCTTTAATTGAACACAATAAGAGCAGATGTGGAGAAAATCATTCTGGCTTTGGCTGTGAAGCCATGCTAGCTGCTGCTATTTTTCACCTCCAACAGCTTCTTGGCCTGGATTACAGATTGCTTGCTTCAGTTGTAACTGCTCTCAGCCTGCTACTTTCTTATGATCTCTCCCATTTAGAAGGTCAACTCTATCTTGTTTATTTAATTGCTTGTGCTTCCACCAATGAGGATAAAAATATACATCACCTTTTAAAAAATCAGATTCTATTTAATTGGTCTTGTTTCAGAGATACATGCAACAGGGCCATAGAATTGACTTGGAGTAAGGCCTTTAATTTTATTTCAAAAGCAATGAATTTTTGTGGGTGTTGAACCCAGTTGGTGGGAGATGTTAATTGCAGGTCTCTTTCCTGATCTTTCTATCTAGGAATCAATCTGGCTAGGGGTCTAGGTTGGCTGTGGTATTCCAATCCGGTTGTTTATTTGAAAGTAACAAGTGGGTTTATTAGACTCTGCAACTTCGTTTAGGAGTTTCATTTAGTGGGTTTACATATCCAACTCTAAAACATGGCAATGTGTTTTTTCATTGTTATTTTTGTTGGCTTGGCCCCGCATATCATCCTTATGATATGACCATGGACCAAACAGTGAATCAAGTTGTGTTCCTTCAGTGTTGAGCTAAGCTTGAAAGATTAGTGTGTGTGAAACTGAAGCCTAGTAGTTCAGGGAACACCTTTATATTTCTTCTTTCTCAGTATAGGAGTTCTAAAAATGAATTGGAACCCCCTATCTCAGTTTAGGGAACCTCTGTTCAAGCTTGATGCCTCTGTTGCTTGTTCTCACATGCTTTATTCTCCTCCTTGGCAAGGGGACCCTCCAGTTGAGTATGTTCCTTCTATGTATCAATTCCATGATTGGAATGATGAAGAAGCCTGAATGTTAGTTTGACCTGAGAGAATGACATTTAGTCCTTGGGTTGAGACACAGGAGAGATGACTACGGGCCTACAAAAGGAGTTGAGACATTGAGAGAGATGTTGTCATGACCTAATCTGACATTGTTAGTCTATTGGGAGGTATTGGTGTATATTACTTGGTGACATGAACCCAAGAGTCACCTTTAGTAACACTTTTCAATGAGGATTCATGGTAGCACAACCTGATTCTGATATCCACTTTTGGTGTATGTTATTCAGTATGCTTTACCCTTTTTCTTCTTTTTCACACCACTTGCTTCATTTTGTTCAGAAGAGATATCTAAGAACATGTACTTATTTTCTTTGAAATTATGAATATGTTTCAATACAACACATATTTCACCACATTCATTAAATAGTTTTGAGAAACACTCCTAAACCCTAAACCCTCCCTTTATCTCTCCTTTAATTGTCCCTTCATTTGCTATAACCTTTTGCATTTTGTTTTTAGTGCATTTCACTTGGCTTAATCTTCTAGTTTTCTCTCTCTTGCTTTACCCCAATTATTACGTATATTCTGTTTGTGTGGAGTCTATGGTACAAATGTTAATAAGCTTTTGACTTTGCTTCCCTTACTACTTTCTTTGCTTCATTTTTATACAAAATATACATTTTTAGATTTTTTTTTTTTTTTTTTTTTTTTTTTTTTACAGCTTGTATGTAAACTCCTGCAACAAACTCTTTCAGTCTTGATTTTGACTTGTAGCTCCTCACTCCACCACGTCTGACTCTCCTAAAACAATTTTTGTTGTGCTGCATATAATTGTAACCATCTCAATCCACGTTGATGTCATGAACCTAAGGTTTACCTAGGGCTTTGATAGGAAGATGGAAGAATCCGAGGGAAATAGAATAGGAAGTGGGGGAAAATCAGAAGGAACGAGGGAGATATCAAAAGAATAGGAGGGAGGTATTTAGACACTTTATGTTTTGAGGAAAAAAGTAAAAGTATATTTTATTCACAGTGTGGTGTATATATATATATACACACACCAATGTACAAGGCACAAGCATGGGATAACATATCTTCCTAATATATATGTACAACAGTAATTCTAACACACCCCCTCAAACGGGCGCATATATATCATACGTGCCTAGCTTGTTACAAATGTAGGCAAGCCGTGGACCTAGTAATGTCTTGGAAAGAAGATCAGCCAGTTGGTCATTAGAGTCAACAAATGAGATACTAATCTCTTTAGAAATCAATTTTTGTCTCACAAAGTGACAGTCTATCTGTATGTGTCTGGTCCACTCATGAAAAACTGGATTAGAGGCGATATAAAGAGCCACCTGATTATCAGAAATAAATTGCATAGGCCCTGAATCTTCGAATTTCAACTCCATAAGAAGTTGCTTGAGCAAAATCAACTCAAATGTGGCTAAAGCCATAGCTCGATGTTCCGCTTCTACACTAGATCTAGCCACAACATTTTGCTTCTTACTGTTCCAAGACACCAAATTTCCTCTAACCGGGATACAATAACCCAAGGTAGAGCGCCTATCTATAGGATAACCAACCCAATCTGCATCAGTATATCCAACAACCTGGTTGTGTCCTTTGTTCTCTAACAAGTCTTTACTAGGAGCACTTTTAATGTATCTCAAGATATGCACTAAAGCGTGCCAATGACTATCACATGGGGAGTCCAAGAATTGACTTATCACACTAACAACAAAAGAGATGTCTGGCCGTGTAATGGTGAGGTAATTAAGCTTCCCAACTAGTCTCCTACATCACCAATGATCCTCTAATGGTTCCCCTGTCCTGGTATAAGCTTAACATTAGGGTCCATAGGAGTATCTATAGGCCGAGAATCAAACATACTAGTCTCTTCCAAAGTATCTAAGGCATACTTTCTTTGAGAGATGCACACACCATGAGCAGATTGAGCTACCTCAATGCCAAGAAAATACTTAAACCTGCCCAAATCCTTAGTTTGAAAATAAGAGTGCAAATGAGTCTTCAGCTGCCTAATACCAATGCCATCTTCTCCTGTAATAACAATGTCATCTACGTATACCACCAATGATATGACTCCAGTAGGAGAATGGCGATAGAAAACAAAATGATCAGTTTCACTTCTACTCATACCAATAGACTGGATGATCGAATTGAAGCTACCAAACTAGCATCGAGGAGATTACTTCAGGCCATATAAGGACCTTTAGGTAACATCCCAGTCTGGACTCCCCCTGGGCAACAAAACCAGGAGGTTGCTCCATATACATTTTCTCTTGAAGGTCGTCATGAAGAAAAACATTTTTAATATCCAGCTGATAAAGAGACCATTGCTGAATAGTGGCCATGGCAAGAAAAACGCAAACATAAGCAATCTTACTCACGGGAGAGAATGTATCACCATGATCTAAGCTAAAAATTTGAGTATAGCCCTTAGCAACGAACAGAGCCTTTACTCGATCAATAGAACCATCCAGACCAACCTTAACTGTCAACACCCACCGACAACCAACAGTAGACTTCCCCGGAGGGAGAGGAACTAGATCCCGTGTCTCATTAGCCAAAAGCATTTCCATAGCATGTCTCCACCCAGGGTGAGAAAGAGCTTCATCATTTGTCTTGGGAATAGAAATAGAAGAAAGAGCAGAGACAAAAGCAGAGCAAACATATGACAAACAATGATAGCTCACAAAAGTATAAATGGGATGAGGATTGCGAGTGGAGCATGTACCACGACGAACATAAGCTTGGGCAGAGTTGAAGGGAGACGGAATAATGGCACCAACTGGAGGAAGACATGAGTCTGGAGGAATACCATCATTTGCAATAGGAGGAGTGAGAGCGGAAGGCACTAATGGAGGTTTAGAACGACGCTGATAAGTTTGGAGAGGAACAAGAGGGAGAAAAATGAGTATTGGGACTAAAGGAGGAAAAGAAGAACCTCATGAAGGGAGGAAGAAGAACCATCAGACGAAGAAGCGAAAAAGGTGTAAACTCAAAGAATGTAATATCAAAAGAGAGAAAGTACCTACCAAGTTCAGGGGAGTAGCACCTGTATCCCTTTTGATGACAAAAGTAGCCTAGGAACACACACTTGATTGAGCGGTGAGACAATTTATCACGACCAAGGGAAAGAAGATGGACAAAACAGGTTGAGCCAAAGACATGAGGGGGGAATAGGATAAATGGGATCACAAGGAAAAAGTAAAGAATGTGGAATGGCCTCATTAAGAGCAGCAGATGGCATCCTGTTGATTAGATAACTAGAAGTGAGAAGAGCAACATCTCAAAAGACAACAGGAACATGCATGTGAAGGAGAAGTGTCTGAATAGTCTCAATGAGATGACGGTTTTTACGTTTAGTCGCCTCATTTTGTTGCAGAGTATAAGGACAAGTGAACTGATGAACAATACCCCGAGATGAGAGAAAAGCCTAAAACGCATGAGAACAATATTCTTTGCATTATCATTGCGAAGGACTCGAATGGTACGGTCAAATTGAGGAGAAATTTTATTATAAGAGGAAGTAAATAAAGATTGCAACTTAGTACGATCTTTCATTAAGTAAAGCCAAATACAACGAGAATGATCATCAATAAATGTAATAAATAGGAAAAACCTTGTTTAGACTTGACTCTGCTAGGACCCTAAATGTTTGAATGTACAAAAGATTAAAAGGAGCATCAGCTCGTTTATTAAGACGACTAGGATAAGAAGAACGAACATGTTTTCTTAGTTGATAAGACTTGCATTCTAGAACAGTCAACGAAGACAATGAAGGAATCATTTGTCGAAGACTAGATAAGTAAGGATGACTAAGCTGAGAATGAATCTGAAGAGGAGATGCCCCTGTAGTAGCACAAGCAGATGCCGTAGAGGACGACAGGGTAAGATGGTAAAGTCCCTTAAACTCATGTTTAATGCCAATCATTCGTCTCGTACCTTGATCCTGTACTAGAACAAAATTAGAATCAAAGATAACACGCCAATTCAAAGAATGAGTGAGACGACTAATAGAAATGAGACTATATGGGCAAGTAGGAACATGTAAAACATAATTAAGAGAAATAGACGGAAGTGGATTAGCCCTGCCAATACCAGTTGGAAGAGTTTTAGACCCATCAACCACAGTGGCAGGAGGAAGGGACGTAGAGGAATCAAAATGAGAGAACAAGGATTTATTACTAGAAATATGCTCTAAAGTAGCAGAATCAAGAATTCAAGGACTAAGCTAAGCATGAGTAAGACATATATGAGGAGTACCAGTGGGTGATGCAGAAGAAAGAAATCCTTGGGCAATAGAAGCTACGAGAGACGAGGCCTGTCAAGCTGCTTGAAACTGACGATACTTAGCCAACTCCTTAGCAGAGATCGTATATGTAGAAGTTGGTCGCTCAGTATGAGAGGTATTGAGTACCATGGATTGTGTCAGCACCCTCAGAAATTGCAACATTGGCCTTGGCAGGTCGACTATGGAGTGCATAACGTGTATCCTTATAATTACCAAGGCGATGACAGTAATTACAATAATGGCCCCTACCACTGCGACCACGCCCAACACCTCTACCATGACGACCTCCAGGTCCAATCTTAGAGGAAGATCCATGAGTCTGAGAGGCAAGGATAGATATCTCCCCAACTGAAGCCTTAGAAAATGTTTGTGTACTATGAAGGATCTGGGCAAATATCTCATCCGTGGTAGGTATAGTAGGACTACTCAAGATCTGAGTGCAAACCCCTTCCATATCGAGTCCAAGGCCTGCAACGGTAAGCACCATGAACAACTTGTCTCTCTGCTTCGTTTGCTCATTGAGGTCGGTTGTAATTGGGAGCATAACGTTAAATTTGTCACAACAGACTAAATACGACGCAAGTAAGTAAGCACATCTGAGTCCCCCTTTTTGAATATCGAACAAATTACTAATGATAGTGTATAAACGTACAATATCATTAATATATAACTATTGAGCATGAGACCAAATATCGAAACAACTCTTGTAGACATGAAATAAGGGGATCAAATCAACATCTATTAACGGCCACAACAACGTAACCAACTGTGCATCTATGCGGTCCCATACAGTCCTATTTGCTTCAACAATGTTAGAAAGCCTCTTAATCAAATGGTCACTTACGCCATGCCCACGAAACAACATTCGAACAGATGCTGACCAAGACATATAGTTCTTACCCTTCAATTTGTCAGTGGTAATGGTTGTAATACCAAATAAAGACGATACAGGGACATGAACAATCATAGGTGGAGAGGAACTTACCACTCCAGGATTTGAAGAGGCCATAGCGGAAAACCCAAGCCCAACCAGATGCCAGCTAGATAGATCAGACGCTATTGCAAATCAAATTTGAGACTGCAAAGAAAACCAGATTTGAAACTAGAGAATTCTTGCAAACCAGATCTGAAAGTGCAAAACCTAGATCTGAAACTAGAGAGTTGTTGCAAACCAGATTTGAAATTGTGAAGCCCAGATCTAAGGTTGATGGTCTAATAGACGGCCACGAAAGTGAAGAAGAAGATTGGCCAAAAGCGAATCTTGTCGCCGGTCGTGTTGCAAGAGGAAGACAAGGTGATCGGAGTTGCTCGCGATGGTGATTGGACGGAGGAAGAAGAATAGTTGCGATGGAAGGAGCAGTGACGATGATGGCCGATCAGTAGAACAGAGGCAATGGCAGCAACAATGGCAGATCAGTGAAGCAGTATTGACCACGCAATATCTGAGCTGCAATGGAAGAGATCCTAAGAGGCGGTCGCGAGATCTGAAAAACTGGCGGCGGGCAAAGTGATCGATTAGGGTGGCGTTGGTGGGCGACAGTCGCGACTAGGTCTAGGGTTGGGTTAGGGTTTGTGGGTCTAATACTGTGTTGTGTTTTGAGGAAAAAAGTAAAAGTATATTTTATTCACAGTGTGGTGTATATATATGTGTGTGTGTATGAGAAGTCAGAGGTAGAACTCCAACCTGAAAAACCAGCTTAACAGGTGGAGGGATCCTCCTCCTTCTATATAGCCCATGTCTCCCTTGCTGAGACGATGTGAGATTCTCACACTCCCCCCATGCCAAAGCTTCTCCAATAATTGATACATGCCCAGGTGATCAGGTAGGGTACTGGTCCATGACTACGACCGAGGACAGTCCCCTAGCCAAGGGTTGGCTTTGATACCATGTGAGAAGTCAGAGGTAGAACTCTAACCTGAAAAACCAGTTTAACAGATGGAGGGATTCTCCTCTTTATATATAGCCTAGGTTTCCCTTGCTGAGACGATGTGGGATTCTTACAATATATATATATATATACACTAATGTATAAGGTACAAGCATGGGATATCATATCTTCCTAATATATATGTATAACACTATCTAGCATATATATAATATATGTGCAACACTAATTCTAACAAGACAAAACAGTAAAAGAGGGAGAGATTAGAGAGAAATCAGAGGGATATCGAGTGGGAATTGATGAGAGAGAAATAAAAAATTCTGTTGAGCATTCAACTATATCTAATTCTCTAGGTTACAGCCTATTTATAGGCTTTCTAGGTAAAGGTACAAATCAGCAAAGCAACAAAGTACAACCACTATCTAATACATATAATACATAATTACTATTATATCCTTGGGGTCTTGACAGTTGAACTGGTCTCATCTTCCACAATCTGATCTCTTCCGCTTCACTTTTTCCTTTCACCTTTTAAATCTCTCTATTTGATTCTTGGGCTTCTTATTTTTCTTCCTTCCTCCAGTTTTTGATATGGACATCAAGGACCATAAATGGTGTCCTATCATGTGGGGTTTAAATTGATAGTTTTGTCCATATCATGTTAAGTATGTCAAGGTTTGGTCTTTGCCCTTTCTGAAATAATTTTCTTCCTAGAGAAACTTGGGAGTCTTGAGGGAAACCCCATCTGCGTACTTTGAAACTTGTTCAGGTTTACTAATGTGCCCCAGGATCAATTCTGTATGTCATTAATTCAAAATTGATTTTATGCTGTCTCCTTGTTGATTGTTGTCAATGGTTCCACATGCTCTGCCAAGAAACTTGTTTATGAAATATCGATAGTTAAATGGGTGACAACTGGCTAGGCAAATAAACATGCAATATAGTCTTTGAAACAGACTTAACAGGGGGTGATGAAGACAGAGTAATGGGAAATTTGACTGTTGTATGATTTGCATTAGTTCTATGGATTCACGCATAGAAGAAGTAGAGGGTTAAGAACAACATGGTTGCTAGAATAAGGGAATACATCGTGCGAGCTGAAAATTTGTCTGTACATAAAAGAGAATAAGGTGAAATACGGTAAGAGTAGTTGATTCCAAGTGCACGTGGAAGTGGTGTTTGTTCAATGCAGTTAATGCATGCATTGTAGGAGGACATTGAGGATAAATTAGCTTGGCATCCTCCATTATAACACTAGGGGATGTTTGATAACCCGATAAACGGAGAAGTGTTTAAATAAGAAAATTTTCATTTAATAGTTGATGCGGTATGTCTTAATTAACTGCCTAAAGAAACTGAAATTTTATTTCAAAGGGTATGTAATTTATATTAAAGAGACTTGTCACTAGATACTGGAAACACTAGTTTATAGATGGTTTAAAATTTTTATCTTAGTAGACTAACTAATAGAAAATTCTTCTAATGCAAAAGTTAAACCTTTAAATTATTTTGGTTGTTATAATTTAGTGTTCAGTTCCTGTTTTAACAAACACCCTTTATTAGGTTCCTTATTGGATGCATTACGTTTCTTTTTTGCTGTGGACAGTGACAGAATTTAATAGTTCTACAAAATCTTCTTGGTTTGTCTCCAGTAGAATTGGCAGGGAAGTGTGATGCTCCATGGTAAGGAATTGAAGTTGTAATGAATATGTGGCAAGGACGGCTAGTGAAGTGGAGAATCAATGTGGAACATTAACTTTTAATACTTAAAAATATGTATTTAGGATTTTGGTTTTGATAGCTCCAGGGTTCTATTTCCATTTTCAGTTTTGCGATGATCATCTTAGATGTTATTGAAATTGATTTATAGGTCATGTTTGTGACTTCTTAATTTATTGTTGATTTTAACATTTATTAGCTTTGTTATTTATCTTCTTGTTGACAGAAATGGAGTGCTTACCTGACAATGGAAATAATTTGGCATTGCTTTGGTCAAGGATTCGATGCCCAGCAGAAGCTAATCCTGCTTGGAGATGGTTAGATTCTTTTATTTGACAGTATTTATTAATTTGTACTGTATTTATTTTTTCCTGTTTATGCCCGTCTTAGAAGAATTAAAAACTCTTAGCACCTGGTCATTATTGTGTAAGAATTCGATGTACTGTAAAATGCTGCCAGAACATCAATGCTCCCCACCTTACGTTGTGCTCTACTCAATCCCTTCTGGAATAGAAGAAAACAGGAAAACAGTTAAATCACCCTAGTGGCCTTTCCGAGGATCAAATTTGACACAAATGGGTAATCTAACCTTTAGGAGGTGGAGTGCCACTTGTCCACTGCTCCTTGGCCTAGAGGACTATTAACTGATTGTGATGAATACTAAACGTGCAGATGTTTATTTTGACGTTCTGCCAAGAACAAACCCAATTACACTGGAAATTTGGCCTTGACTTTACTTTGTACCTCTTAACCTTAAAACGGAAATTTTCTTTCAAAAATTACATGCCAACTGAAAATTTTAGCCACTAATTATTATTTATGCCTTTCATTTTTGTGCAGGTCATTTTACCAGCCTTGGAACGATCTCTCATCTAACCCTACTGATGCCGATAAGTTGGAAGAAGTTCATGCTTGCCAATCACTTTTAGTAATAATTTCAAATGTTATAGCAAAGAAGTCTTCACTGCATTCAAATATTCTCTCGCATCATGATCTAGAAAATTGCGGTGTATTTAATTGGGAAAGAAGTATTCTAGATATAGAATAATGCCATGTGGATATTTTTTTTTTTTTTTATATTGGCAATCTATGGTAAGTTAAGTTTTGCGTTATTCTTCTATCTACTTGAATACTTGGAAAGAAGCTTCCTATTCTAGACATTGGTAAACCAAAGCCTCCCCTTCCCCTTTGTCTTATTGTCTTCCTTCCCCCCACGTCCTATTTGGTGAAAAGGTGTTCAAAGAGCCCTTATGATCTCCACCCATCTCACACAGGCCACAGCTGCTGGTATCAGGTAAGTTGGAAGGACTAGAATGCACACTTAATGCTTATTGTTTGAGTGGTTTGGATATGGCCATTTTCCTAAAATGTACATTTAATGCTTATTTGTGGTATTTGCTCCACAGGTTTTATATGATCCAGGAAGGGGTTTTCTGATGTTGTTTGCTCATTCCTTTCCTACTATTGAACAGTCTGGATGGAGGCTTCAATATTCATGTTCAGGTCTGAGCTTTGAAGACATCAACTTTCACAAAGCTATGCCTTGAGCCAATACACACTTACATCCACTTCTTTGCACATGAAATGTTTGATAGAGCTTAGGCGTTTTGCTGAAATGGGTCACAAAAACTTCACTACTATGATGTTGATTTGTTTTTTTTTTGGGTATAAAATAGAACGTTTGGTAATATTATTATTAATCATGAAGTCAGTTGTTAATGTATGTTTTTCTTAATGAAATATAAGGATATTAGTATAGGCTTGGCAACTAATATTTATCATTTTGTTCTTTTCGTTCCTCAAATTCTTTTGTATCTGACATCGCACATGATATCAATTCATTTAGAAGGAACAGCAAGAAAAAAGAAAAGAAATATTGAAAGTAGCTCTTTTGCATGGATCACAACTTGTAGGGAAATTTTATAGGATTACATTTATATTATATTAATGAAATCCGAGGGTTTTTATATTATATTATATCGCAAGTTGTTGTAGGGGCCTTTGGTGATTGGACAATCTCTATCTATTGTCCTGCAATGCAAGTGTGAAACTAGGGACTATTTCACGCCAATTATTGATTGTGACATTTTGGAATTTAAGGAGTTTATTTTAGAAATGAAAAGACCCAGTCAAGGAAACCAGTACAATTTGGAAACTACTACGAATTTCCCCGTAGTTGTATTTGATAAAGTTGATTACAAAAAGAGTTTCTTGTCGTTACGTGTCTCTCCTTGTGCTTTTGCATAACTTTCAAAGATATTATAACTAATTAATCTCACTGTTCTTCTGCTATTCTATTAATTAATTAATTAATAAATTCAAGCGATGTTTCATTTTGCTTGTATGACCTACAAATCCATTTTAAAGAGAGAGAGAGAGAGAGAGAGAGAACATTTTCTATGAACTTTTTCATTCTATATATATGCAGCAGCTCTTCCTTGCGGTTGTGCCACATTGATTCACCTCTTCCAAACCCTTCTCTCTCTCTGTTCCACTAACACGCCGGAAAAAATGGCCGCCGCAGCACCACCGCCCCCACCAGCGCCAGCACCGATTCCAAACATGGCACCGCCGGAGGACCACCCTGTGGGCCACCCATTGTTCGCCCGAATCCGGCAAGCCACCCGGTTGGACGTCTCCCATATTCACAAGCTCATCCACCAGATGGCCGTCTTCGAGCGCCTCACCCACCTCTTCTCCGCCACCGAGGCCTCCCTCTCCGCAACCCTCTTCGACGACCCCAACAACCCCTTCACCATCCTCCTCCATTATTTTATTTCGTGCATTAGAATTTTTCCTTTATTAAGCTATTAAATTGTGAAAATATTGTATGTGTTGGTAATGAAGTGAATTAAGGGAAATGATATTTTCGTGGTATTATAATGTAAGTAAATTAATATTTTTGTGTATTATTATTATTAGGTGATGGAGCAAGATAATGAAGAAAGTTTTGGAAATGAATTGGGTAGAGGCCATTGGGTTTAAAATGAATTAAATATGTTGTGAGTTATTTTATTTTGGCCTAAAATGGAAGTGGATTATTTTATTTAATTGAATCTAAGCCATGTGTATTGTGATATGTTTAATTGAATTGAAATAGAATGGGTTGTGTCCCAAGTTGAAAGAGTGCCCATTGGGCCTAAGAATGTGTTGGGATTGGGCCCATGTGCCTAATGTTTGTTTTTAAATAAATGAAATTATATATATATTTGTATTATGTGGATTAAAAGAAAAGAAGAAAGAAAATATAAAATGCAAAGTGACCAAATAGTCCTTGCTTTATTGAAAAAAATGAGGGCATCTAGGGAATTTCATAATGTGGTTGAATAAAAAAAATGTGAAAGAAAAATAGAAAATGACAAAAGTCCAAAAGGGGCTTAGATATTTTGTTTTTTGTGTTTTAAGGTGGAAGGCATATTGGTAATTTTCCAAGGGGGTGGTTGGCAGCCCACTTTTTCCCTTTTCTCTCCATCATTCTTGTTCTTTCTTCATTTTTCCTTCCAACGGCTGCTTCATCATCTTCTTTTCCGCATTCTTCCTCATTTTCTTCTTCTTCAATTTTTCTTTTTTTTTTGTTGGTGGGGCTTCAAGGATGCAATTGGAGGAGGCTTTTTCTTTTTCATCTCTTCGATTTTCATCGCCAAAGATAAGTTCTTCTTGCACTCTTATTTTATTTGTGCAAGCTTCTCTTATTTTTCATTGTGATGTTGTAATGTTTCATGGTTCTTGGTCCCCTCATTGAAAAATTATTTTTGTTATCGGATATATATATTTTCTTCAAATTGTATGTTATTTCAAAGCTTGTGTTGGGTCTTTGTGTTAGTCTCATTGGGGCTTGTTCACTCCATTTTTCATTCAAGAAATAACATTTGTGGGTTAGGAAGGTAGTGGTGTTTGTTTTTGGGTGTTTTGGGGTCATTTCGGGTGTTTGTGTGCGTTGAGTTGACTATTTTTGGGGTTTAGTCAACTCAACAAAAGCCTATTTTCTCATTTTTTTCGGTGTCAGCCTTGGCCCAATCAAATAACGGGTGTTCATCAGTCGACTAAGCATCAATCAACTAAGCATTTTCTTTAGTCGACTAAGCTTTAGTCAACTATTCCCTCCCAAAAGTCGACTAATCAACTTTTTTTCAATGCTACGCATGTTACGCTATTTTGACCATAACTTTTGATGTAGAACTCGGAATTGCAATCCATTTAAAGCGTCATAAACTAGATTTCGAGAGATTTGATTTGATGTATAATATAATATATTTTGGTGATGATTTTAATTGGTTAAGGATTTTCTTAATCCAAGGCAAGTAAGATGACTAAAGTAAAGTGTTTTTAAATGCTTCCTTTGATATCCCTCAATCCTCTAAAATGATAAAATGTGGTTGAAGTCACCTATATGTATATACATGGGGTGCATGAGATAAAGATGTAATTGAATTGCAAGAAAAGGCATGATGATAACCATTTGAGAAGTTAATAAGAAGTGGTCTTGGTTGGTATGTATATGGCAACTCATGCTTGATACATGACTATCATTACATGAATAATTGCCCTTAATCAATGTGAAATGTGTGAAAGAGCCAAGAGCTCTAATGGGAAATCAAAGTAAGGATGTGTGAATGTCATTTATCATAACATTGCTTGTGGTTGCGCTGCATGGCATTGTGTTTCTATATTGCCTCACTTTGTGATGTTGGATCATGGGTTGCATTCATTGGGGGGTCATACTTTGTATGTGATGGGAGTGTGAGCATTGCCATGACACAGTTGGCCTGTGAATGCTGACTTATGTATGTTAGGCGAGCATATGCATTAGAGCATTCGTGTGTGTGGATTCTTACGTGGGCGTAGCATGGCTTGATGCTTGGCTTATGAGGGTCTGGTCATCACATTAATGCTGCAAGAGCCATTGCATTCCCGTATTGCATGGTTCCTTTGCGCGCGGTGGTGATGGTGGTGGAAATTGACTTGTGCTTATGGTGCGTAAGATTGTGGGTGGAAGCCTACAACAGCTAGATCCTGTGATGCATAAGACTGTGGGTAGAGGCCCACAACAGCTTGTGACCTTGATGAGATTGTGAGTGATGTGGCACATGATGACGATGAGAGCCTTGGGCTCACATTCTTATTTTGGTAGCCTGCCCTTGGCTACAACAGGTTTGTATACAGGGTCTTGGGCACCATTATGTCATTTTCTTATGTGGGCCCCAAGGACCATACGTGTGCATTATGTGTGCATCCATGTATTGATGTTATGGCGGGGTAACGTGAAATATAATTACATGGCATGGATTGTGTATCATATGTGCTTTTGAGGCTGGTGTGTGTCCATATATGGCATGATATGAATGATGTTTAGGGAAGTCTGGTCATATCTATTTTTTATTATTTTGATACACTTGTTGAGCCTTATGGCTCACTTCGAAAAATATGTTTGATAAACAAAAATAAGAAATGGTATTTCTGTGAGTTTGTTGTTAAGTGTAGAAGGCATGAATCTAGTCAGTGTTATACGTCGAGTAATGATTTCTTCTTAGCTCCAAGTTGTCCATGCCTTCATATATGAACCTGTTGATACTTCCCTTTTGCTATATGCTTGCTGAGCCTTGTGGCTTACCCTTGTTTTTTTGTCATTTCAAGTAAGTGGAAGATAAGTAAGTGGGGCGAGTTCTGACTAAATGTGTACAGAGATGTTCCAGTCTCAAAGATCTATGAGTGTAATTTAGAGGATTTCTTTTTGTATTTGTAGTATTGGAACCTTTCATTTTGAAAGTGTATGAGTGGTAAGCCCTAGACTAATGATGTAAGATTTTTTATGGTTCATTTTGATAGTGAGCAAATATGGAAATGAAAATATTTTTTGGCAAATTTGTGATTGATGTCTTATATCTGTATCCATCTTGAATGGACCTTTTCACGGATTTTCTATGCTAGCGGGTAATCTGGGAGGGGGCCTTAACGGAAAACCCAAAAATGCTAAAAAAAATAGTTAGGAGGAGGTCGAGGAGACTCCAAGTCTCCAAGACATTCTCCCATATGGGAGTCCTGAAAGGGGAGGAAAGGAGATTCAAGATATTTGGAGGTCTCTCGGAGACACTTTAGCAGGGTGTTCCTAGTAAAGACATGCAAATAGATAACTTTGACAGTTAAAAATTCCTCCGAAGATCTTGTATAAGATATGATTTATTTGTTAGAAGCCCTAATTCCAATCGATCTCAAAATACAAAGGATGTTTATCATTAATTTTCAAACTTCTCTATAAGTAGGAGAGTCTTTATTTCTCAAAGACTAAGTCATTTCTATTCAAGAAAGAGCTCTACTATTTCTTTTAAAAATAAGGATCTAACTTAAATATTAAAGTTTTTGCGTAGAAAATATATTGCACCATTTGATTTTTTTTTGTGTGCAGAATCTTGACAATTTGAAGATGATCTCAACAACTTAAAGATAAATTTTTGATAAATAAATTTATTATTATGTTTGATTGACAATAACCAGAAATAGTAAGTGACGATATATAGTTGGATTAGTTAATTTGATCTTTGGTAGAAGAAGACAGAAGATATTGTACTATATTATAAAAGTATGGAGGATTCAATAGCACGTTAGAAAGAAGAGAAAGAAAAGAGAGAAAACATGAAAGAAGACATTATATTGGGTATGCAATGACCTCATTGTCTACCTAAATAGGTAATAAATAAATATAAAAATATTATAGTATATAAAAAATCTGCAACGTAAAAGAAAGAATATTGGCAATATTCTCCAAAGTTTGGATACTGTATGTGGGGAGTCCATTGGGTCAATTACATATGACTATCAAATAAAATAAAATAATAACAAAACAGTTAATACTTATAATAACATCTTAAATGTACAGGCCAAATCAAACCACTAATGCTAATCAAACTAGAACAATGGTGATGAAGTTATACAAGCCCCCCAGAAACCTCAATTAACCAACCCACCCACCAGAAGCAATAAACAGTGGAATTAAAAAATGGGTTACCATTCATCTGTAATTGTCGTATATCTATACAAAGGACAACGTAAAAATCAAACATTGCAAAGACCAGGAACTAGTTTTCCTAGTGTAACATATATACTTCCTAAAAATACAACATGATAAATACGAGAGCAAATAAAATTGTGTAAGGGAATATCTCAGCGCACTCCCCTTCTAGTTTGAGTATGAAGGTCACGAATGCCAAGTGCCTTAGTGAAGAGGTCACCAATCTGATTGTTGGAATTGACAAAAGATGTACACAACTCATTACAAAGTGTACGATCATGAATGAGATGACAATCTCAATTTGCTTCGTGTGCTCATGTAAAACTATCTAGATTAGCAGCAATGTGAAATATTGCTTGATTATCATAGACAATTGGCATGGGAGATTGCATAAAAACTCTAAGATTCGCAAGTAGAGAGGTGCAACTACAAAAATTCACCTGTGTTTGACATGGCCCTATGCTTCAACTGAAGATTGAGAATTCGTAGTCTGTTTTTTGGACTTCCAAGAAATACAACTGTGGCCTAGGAACACTATGTAACCAATGGTTGAACGCTTGGTTGTGGGATAACCTGCCAAATTGGAATCATAGTATGTATAGTTGAACTCAAGGAGTTTGCGAATCGAAGAAAAATTCCATGGTCTCGTGTTGTTTTAATTGAGAACTCTATAGGCAGTAGTAAGATGAGGTACACAGGGTTTTTGTAGGAATTGGCTTAAAACTTGCACTAGATAGGTTATTCAGGTGATTGTTATAAAAGTAACCTCTATCTGTTGTTGTCAGGATACAATAATTAAAATTTGTTTATTGTGAGAAAATTCAATAAGCAACCGAAAAAACACAAGATGCCACTTGGGCTTCCCGTCCTGACTACAAAACCTGAGAAAGGTCATCTGGGGTGGACCCGATCCACTATCCTGAAAGAGGCTCAATTCGCTGGCTGGAAGAGCTGTGGAGCTGGAGTAATTGGAGTTGTTGAGAGGTGGCAGGAAATCATTCGTCTTTTGAGTGGGTTTGTAAGACAGAAAGCAGCTAGAGGCATGTGAGGATTTCTCCAACTCCAGTCTTCCAATGCTTAAATCAGATGAGGTTGTCATGCAACGCAAGATGCAAAAATAAGGTGCAAAAATATCGTGCGGGGAATAAGGTGCAAAAATGTCATGTGGGGGAGATACAAGAAGAAAAAGGGTATTACTTTAAGATTGTTGTTGGACTTAGACGTGAACCTATCTTGCTTCGTCTTTTCTTTTCCTTCCTTCCCTCTTTTTCTTTTTTCTCCTTCTAAGATGAAGAGTTTAGGCAACATGGGGGGGGGGGGAAGGATAGGGACACGTGACACAAGCACGCAAGGGTGCAGTGCTCTTTTTTGAGAAAAGGGCAGTGTGTCTCCCTCATTCGCGGTGTTATCCTAAGGTTGAGCTTGAAAAGGCCTTCGAGAGAAACCCCTTTTCATAGAAATGTTAGAACATATAAAAGCCATATTCAAAATCTTATTTGGATCAAACAATTGAAAACACATTTTCATAGATAAGTATGCAGTAGAGAGAAATATGATTTTAACAAAGTACTTTAAAATCACCCAATTCTTATCAATAAAACTCATATGATCATATAAATAGAAAAAAAAATTAAATCTCATTGATAGTGGATGATACCATTAAGATAACAAGCAGTACCCATAGGGTATGTCTTCTACAAACGATGAAATTTAGAGATGGGTAAGGATCACTCCTGACGGTTAGGCCAAAATACATATCACTTGATCTAATACCACTTAAAAGAACCTATAGGAGTGTCCATTCAAGAGGGGGAGTGGGTGTATTGAAACTTTTTATATTTTTAAAAATTATGCACTTAATCAGTTTTGAAGACATTACTTCATTTCAATAATAGAAACAGGTGTAATAAAGATTTTCAAAGATCCATGTTTATAATTTCAGCATTCACATTTCATAAGAAAAGATTTGTACTTAGGATATAAAAACTGAAACAATAATTGTTGAAATCAAAATATCAAGTTTGAGTTGGGAATGAATAAAGTATAGTGAGTGAAAATCAAAATCATCAAAACATGACAAGCAAACATAGCCAAAATAGAATAAAAAATAATAAGTTTACTCCACTACCTTAACTCCACATTAAGAATTTTTGTTGTAGCCTAGCCCCCGAGACAGTTCCCCCTGGAGAAGTCCCCAAGACCATCCTCAAGAAACGTATCCGTGGCCGAACAAGTATTCATCGGGGCACCTTTTTAAAAGGTGAAATTAAAAGACAAAGCCAAAATAGAATAAAAAATAATAATTGTAAATAATAAAAAAAAAAGAAGAAGAAAGGGCAAGGTGTAGCAAGGCAGTGCTTGCCTCTAAAAATAAGGGCGGGCAACCTTGTTGTGGCCTTTTTGGCTGCATAAAGGCTCCTCGTGGGTGTGGAAGAGTCTTTCGTGCACACCCCCGGAAGACCTCGTAGGTGTCGAAGCCCTAGCAGGCCTCGCAAACCCCGTGGGTGCCAAAACCCCTACAACCTTATGTACCCAATGCGTTTGCTACCCTGCGGGCCTAGCCATTCCCATCCATGCCTCTATGTAGGTTTGCACGCCCACCTAGCCTTGTCACTCTTGCCTCCATGCCATGCACACCCAAGCGCCCCCATGCGATCACAACGGGTGCCCAATGTGCACCTTCCTATCGCACGTCCACTGTAATACCTTAATAACTCGAAGAAGGGTAGTATATATCGAGAATAAGTAAGGAAGGAAACAACATCAATTGGATATCGTTTGGGCTGAATGTAAGCAAAGAACTCTCGAGTTATGCGTGCTTAAACTAGGGAAGCTTAAGGATGGGTGACCCCCGGGAAGTTCGCATAAGCCTATCATGGTAAGTTGTTTCGGTCCTTCCTATCACTCGATGCATGATGTTACAGGTGGTATCAGAGCTGACCCTTGGAAAAGACAGTCCGATGAGGGAGGGGAGTGGCAGCCCCCTAAAAGGAGAAGATCTAGGACTAATTGTAAGTTCGCATGACAAGAACGTCATGTGCTCAAGGGGGGGAGAATGTAATACTCCAAGAGCTTAGAGAAGGGTAGTATATATCGAGGATAACTAAGGAAAGAAACAATACCAGCTGGATACCTTTTGAGCTGAATGTAAGCAAAGAACTCTCAGGTTAAGCGTGTTTGAGCTGGGGAAGCTCAAGGATAGGTGACTCCTGGGAAGTTTGTATAAGCCCATCAGGATAAGTTATTTCGGTCCTTCCTATCGCTCGATGTAGGATGTTACATCCACTGCATGTCTTTCGGCCAACACACCCACGTGACTCCTCATGTTGTGTCGTGTGCCTCACCACGCCCCAAATCGTGCCACAAGCTCCCTCTTCACAAGTACCCATGAATGATCCTCTTAGACATCCATGTAAATATTTGGTTAAGTCCTCAGTGACCTCCCAGGTCACCCAAAGACTCCAAGATCTCACCCTTCGTCGCCTCACGGAAACAAGGCTAGCCTCTTAAGGCTCTCCTTCCTCTCGAGACCCTTCTCGAGGAAGGGGGGGAAAGGTTTCTTACCTAGGTCCCTTTGTCCATGCCTAACCCCGGGACCACTGGATGCAGTGAGAGAGTCATGTACTCCCTACTTCCACATGTCATGTGTCGGTCACATGTCCCAGTCATGGTTAACTTCTATATATATTTGTCAACCTCTTGACTTCCAAGCAAGCCATTCCAACCACATAGTTCTTTCATCCTGTCATTGTGCATTTCCTCACAGTGCACCCACGGACCCTATTCGTGTGACACACCCAAGCATACTGCATCACACTACATCTCTATTTCTTCATGACTCGTATTGACTTAGGCATTGGAGGGCCCGCATGAGAGAAATCTTTGCGTGCCTTCTAACTGTTTTTTGTTTTGCAGACCTTTCAAAAGACTCATCTGAGCCTACAGGCATCCTCCAGAGACCCATCCAAATTAGACTTAAGAGATTCTTTAGGAAAAGGAATAGGAGTTTTATAAGATTTTAAATTAAGAATAGAAAAACTTCCCTTTTTCTCCATTGATGACCCACGGTCTTCTTCTTTGGCTTCAAGGTCATGGCTTTCTTCCTTTTTTGTGTGCTCTTAATCTTTTTCTTCTTTTCCAAGTTCTTTTTCACTTTGCAAAGTGATGGCCTGTACTTGTTCCCATGGATTTTTCTCAGTATTGGTACGTAATTCTCTTTGTGGCTTTTCCAAAATTGCTTAAGCAAGTTGTCTAATTTAAGTTTCAAAGCTTTGAATTCTTGCCTCTGTACTGTTGATAAATTTTGCCACCATTTGCTCCAAATTTCACTTCTTCTCTTATGGATTTTGATGTTGTCGAAAGTTAGGAGGTGCTTATTATTGATTATTACTCCAAAAAAAAAAAAATTAGGATGGCTCCACCATTCAAGATTGTAAGTGTCAGAACATGAATTGAAATTGGACCTATTGCCACCATAAGAAATAAAATCAGGTTGTTCAGAGGAAGAATAAAAAAGATTTTCTACTTGACAATCTACACTAGTGTGTCCCCCTTGCTCACAAAGCTCATAATAAAGAAAACAAGAAGAAACATTCATTGTTAAACGTTCAAATTATCCAAATTCTTATTTAATGTAGCAAGTTGAACAAATAAGGCAATGATAGGATCAATGTTATAAATTTTAACTCTCTCATTGCCCCATTGATAACTGTTGGTTGCCATCTCCTAAAAAATTTAAGAATTACAAATTTCCTAAAAGCTAAAGTAAATAATAACAATGATGATAAATTAAATTAAAATTTAAAATCCTAAAAAGAAAACCTATAAAGAACAAGAAAAGAATGAAGTAAAATTAAAAATGTCCTAAAAGCTGAAAAAATAAAATAACAATAAAATTAAATTAAAATATTTAAATCCTTAAGTAAAATAAATAAATGTTCAATCTAAGGCTAATTTATGTAGTTTTTGTTGGAATACACGTATGGTAATATAGATAAATTTAAAAAAAATTGTAAATCAGAGTTATATAGTGGAAGTCATAAATTCACACACTATACACAATTTGAGTATTTAAACAACAATACATTTTATCATATGAAATATAATAAATCACATACATGTGGCCCGATTTCAAGTGGGTGTAGAAACTATTTTTATACTGAAATTGAATCCTTCTCACCACGTGGAGGGCTTAGTTTGTCCACATCTAGTGTGTAACTCAGTACCACGTCGTGGTTCTCGTCCCGTACTAGCTTGAGGACTTCGATTCACCAGCATCTGTGTATCTCCCCAAATTTTAAAATTTTTCAGACATGCAATGTAATACCACATGTTTGTATGAGATTGCTACGTAATTTCGATAAGTTTAGAATACCGAAAAATTGGTTTGATAGTAGTTATAAGTACCGAATCGACTGCAGGGAATGCCTCGGAGTGAAATTGTCTAAGGAAAATTATACGACATTGATGAGCATCCCGAGATAGGATTTACAGTATCAAAAGAAATTGGATCAGAAACGGTTTTCGGTACAGCTATAATACAATTACCATTTAGACTGCAAAATCAAATCATTGTAAGGGACTTCCAAGAAGTCAATGGAAGCCTGAGTGGGTTTTGATTTTTCATAATAAGCAACCCTTCAATGGTTTCAGGATGAAACAAGGGCTTGGTGAGGACACTAGGGCAAAATTGATCTTTATCGAGTATTCATCGGTTATTAATTTTGGAGTTGGGTGGCTTGATGGTATTAAATGAAGCATTGGAGGGCCTAAGTGCTATTATCAAAACCCTAAGTGCAATTAAGGAGAATTGTAGGGTTTAATTGTGTGTATTTTTTCCCATAAGTATATTAGTGTAATGTATATTATATATATGTATATGCAAGCGTGGGAGGCAGCATGTCTTCAATCGTGAGCCTTGGGTGAGGGATTTGCAGAGAGATTGACAAGATGGTCGAGAGTGGTGGCCAAGTTTTATTCCAATGAGTGGTGGCCAAGTTTGCTAGAGTAATTCCCAAGCTACTTCTTGCCTATATATAGATGAGAGATTGAGAGAGTTGCAAGGGAGGGAGAAATGGCCGAATTCGGCCATAGTAGCAAGCCGCGAGCAGCCAGAGAGTTCGAGAGAGAGAGAGAGAGAGAGAGAGAGAGAGAAAGATCGAGAGTAGAGGGCTTGAGGAAGGGAGTTGGTGGTCTTGGTGGGTCGCAACCAAGGGGCCTTGTTGACCAACGATGGTGGCAGGAAGCCATGGCAGCTCGAGCGCGAAGCCCACAAACGGCTGGTCTGCGAGCGAAGGGCGGCCAGCACTGGAAGTAGCTATAAGAAGGTACGATTGTGTCTGAGATAGCTCGGTGGAGGCCTGGGAGGCGGCCGAACGGAGCGAGCACGACCATGGCCACCATGACCGCAACCAGTCGCGGGCAACTGCTAGCAATGGTGCGACGGTCGCTGTGGCGGCCGGGAAGGCCGACAACATGCAGTTAGGGCAGTGGCAGGCTGAAAGACGCATGGTCAGCGGCGAGCTTGGCTGGTTCGTACGTAGGCGGGAGGGAGGAAGAAGAAGAAGAAGAAGTAGAAGAAGAAAAAAGAAAAAGAAGAAAGAAAAAAGAAAAAGAAAAGAAAAGAAAAAAAAAGGAAAAGAAAATGGAAGAATGCTGAAAAATCCTAGAAAAATAGAATTTGAATATTTATTAATATTCTGGAGATTTTGGGTGAGAAAATGGTTCTTGCATGCGTTTCGAGGATATGACTCGCATACCGAGAAAGCCTAAGAGGTTAAGTTAAGGTAAGTAAAATTTTCTAAAAAATTTTAGAAATTCAAGAATATTATTTTATGAATTTTCATAGTGAAATATTGGAAAAAATATTTGAGAAATATTTAGTTTGGATTTATTGAGAAAAAATAGGAAGAAATCGAAAGAAAAATAAAGAAAATGCAAGAAATTATGAAAAATAAGTTTTAATACTTATTTAATCAAATATGATGATTAGGATGCTTTGAGGCTTAAATTTGAAGTGACTAGTACAAATTTTGAGGTTGGCACGTAAATCGAGGCGATGCATGTATTTCGAGGCATGGCACAAATATCGAGGTAGCTCGATAAGATTGAGAAGGTAAGTGGTACTTCCCAACTAGATTTAATTTTATGAAAAATGCTTGGTTTGTAAGTGTACTTTTACAAGTTTTGTACGGTTATAAGTGATTTACCCTTAAGTAGGTACTTGGTACTACGTAAGTGATTTATGTAAAAAAAAACCCAATCATCAGGAATGTTTTATCATATTGACATACCCTGATATATATCCAACATATAGACTACATACATGACATGACTCTGAAATGCATATGTACACGTTGACATCATTGATCACGAGCATTGTATTTGTTTGGAGTACGAACTGACACCACTGCTTTATCAATGGTGCCCCCATACACCCCGTCTTTAAAAGAGGTGGCCGTAAAAAATGGTGAGTAGCATGAAAGGTGCAGTTGACCCCTACTATGAAGTAAGACATTACATACATGCATGATAAAATATTTTGTTCCCTTACTTACATGATTCATCATCTGACATGGGCTTTGTCCTTGGAATATTCAAATGTTTCAGATGGAGATTGTAGTAGAAACGAGGATGAATAAGGCATGAAATGGCACTTAGCAGAGTACATGATGAATTGAATGTATGTTATGTAACCCATGTATTTAAGTTCTGCTACTTTGAATTCTGAACGTTTTGAGGAATGATGATGTATAACCTTATTTAGGGTTAATGCTTTGTATTAAGTTATGTTGAGGAACGATGATGTAAGAACTGAATTCCGATTAATGTTAAGATGTTACGTTCGATCCTTGATTCCGCATTTGATGTGTATAATGATTCTCTTTTGAGAAAATAATTGGGAATTCTGGAATGGATTCAAAGAATGATGTGGCTTAGGATTAGTTTGAAAGGAAAAAAATTTATTGTCCTGGAATTGTCCCAAATTATAACGCGCCCGAGAAAGCGGGGCGTTATAGGTGGTGTCAGAACTTAAGTTTATTTAGGAGCCTTAAGTGGCTTTAATACAGTTGGTATCAGAGCTTAAGTTTATTGGAAGCTTTAAGTGACTCTGATGTAGTTGAATTTAGAGTTAAACCCTATTTGGAAATTAAGGAATAGCAATTAGGATCCGATATTGATAAAACTAGTTAGTAGGAACCCCAAGTGGAGGCTTAGGGAAAAGATACTAATGGTTCGTAAGACAAAATCCATATTTGGAGATTTGGGGATTGTCGGTTGAAGGCTTAGAAGTTATTGGATTTAAGTGTTATGTAGTGGAAGTACATGTCTAGGAAAGTTTTGGCTATGGAAATACTTGGTATTTAAGTGTGTCCATTTGTGACCCACCTCTCTTTCTTGGGAACTTACCTGGTATAGTATTCACGAACATACACTATTCCAGTATCCGAGTACTATTCTCAGTGAATAGTGGAAGATTGAAAGAAGCTAGTACAAGTAGAATGATCTAGCTATTGAAGTTAGGATCCGATGATATGATTCGGGTGTAAGGTTGACTCGGTAACCATGATTATGGATCCAAGGGATTTAGAGACTGTTGATTTGAGGTCATTAGTCGAAATCCTTACAATGAAAGATAGGATAACTGATGGTTATCAAGGATGATCGAATCAAGAATGATTAGTCTGATGTGTCATGGCCTAGCTAAAGAGTTAGGATCAAATGATAAGAATTTTCGAGGATCATTTAGTGTCTCGGAAATGAGATTTAAAGATTAGGGATCCAATAGATTGGGTCAAGTAAGAGGTCGAAGATGGCCAAATGATGGCGTATGAGTTACGTCAATTGATGAGCTAGCGGTGGTACAACCGATGTGACCCGCAGAGACAGGATAAGGAACCCTAGTAGCGTAATGACACTACTAGTTCGGTGTTAACAGTGAAGAATCTGGATCTAGGGACCCAAATGCAGAGAGCTAATGGATGGCTTGTGGTAAGGTATGGGAGACCCTTCTACCAAAGCATCATAATGGACTGCATGGGAAACGATCAGATGCTGAAGATCTGGGACAACCCAGTAAGGTTTGTACCTTATATGGGTCTAAGTCCCAATGGTCTAGGGTGCGAGGTGTGCTACTAGCAGAGGTTGAAAGATGCTGGAAGCGTAGAGAATCAACCTGAAATGAAATAGATTGAATATGGACTAAGTGTCCTATTTAAAGAATTGCATCGGAGTTCACGGTCATTTTGGAAGAAGGTGACATGACAAACAATGCGAGGTTCGAGGAGTAGAATACCTTGGTGTCTAGTATAACACTAAGATCATGAGATGGTCATGTATGCAATTGCCTCAAGAAAGAGATGAGTGGAACAAAGGAAAAGCTACCCGACGTATGAAATGAACATGGTAGATGCATGCTCGTGAGTCGTTTAGGCACTACCTATAAGGTGATCACCGGCCGCGATGAGGGTCTAGAATAAAGGTTCTTGCAGAAGGAGTTAGACTCGAGGCAATGATAACGAATGATAGTTCTTGGAGGACTAAGACGAGACCTTGCAGTTTTCATCGGGACATACCAATGTGAGGGTTGACATGTGATGTAGGAATAAACCTACTATGTGATCGGGGTGATGATGACAGCTTGTGTGCTAGATGACGATAAGTGTAGTACCTAATAAGAACTAATTTAATGGTTGTTCGCCAATAGTCAACCGGATCTGAAGAACAAAATGCGAGAGTCAATGGATTCTCGATATGAGATTTCAGGTAGTGGAGTATGGCCAGTCTAAAACCTTGACGATGAGTTGTGAGATGAAAAACTCAGTTCAAGGTAGAGTTTAGGTACCAAAAAGGAAAGAGTTGTTTGATAAGTCGTATCAATTATAAAAGGAATGATGAGGAGACCTAGTCAACAGAGGTTGTGACTACGGTTCAGTATGCCAAATAGACCTGGGAAATCAGATAAAGTTGTCGGTGGTCAACTCGACAAGGAGAACTCGGAAGTACCATGATGAATGGTGGATTGAGAGCAATAGTTGCAAGGAAATAGAGTTCACAAAAGATGATTGGAACTAGATATCGTGATCTGATTCAAGATTTTTGGAGATAAATCGGTTTGGATTCTTGAAGAATTTTTAGAAAGAATTGATTGAGAATCAAAGGATTCATGAGGAAACTTAAGAGTTTTCAGAAAGAATTCCAGCAAGGATTGGAGTACCGTAGGTGACGAAAATACCTACCTACTCTAACTGGTAGTATAGTTATGGATTGTCATTTTAAAGATTGTGCGAATCTTTGACGTGATTGAGAGAATCAAGTAATAGCAGATGTGACAGGATGATGGGTCGCAGTAAGAGAAAAAATGCAGACCTAAATCGATTAGAAATATGAGATTTTTGATTTTGCAGAATGGAACTCTCGTATGGCTAGACAGTTAGTCTAGGTAGCCTAGCGAGTAGATTGAGAGATATATAGCTGGATAATCATTAAAGTGATGTCAATAAGTAATGATTATAAGGAGTCTGTTGATCTGTGGTACAGGCACTTGCGATCAGTGAAAAGTCGAAAAATAGCAGGATATATTCTTGGAAGATTTATAGGGATTATTTCTTAATGATGAAATTGCCAATAATAGCTTGAGGTTATTGATGTTTAGCTATAAGTGGCTTGATTGATGATGTAAATTATCAGGCTTTGAAAGAGGTGATAATTAAGAGTCGATATATTTATCTCGAATTTGATGAATTATAAAACAGCTACAAGAGGCTGGAATATTTCTATGATCGATGTGCGATCAAGGTTAAGATAAGGGATTGAGACATTCTGAATACGACAATGGAATTGTGATTTGATAATTTGACCAATGCACCAGCTGCATCAAAAGACGCATTGGTGATTGTGTTTATCAATGATATATTGGTGTACTCCTCGGATAGGGAGACGCATGAGGAACATTGAGGATAATGTTAGGGAACATCACAATAGATGTTGAGACCGAGATTGGCTTGCTAGTTCATAAGCAAATCGAGAAAGAAATGATGAGAGCATGAGGCTCCATATCAGTGAACGTGAAATTATGATTGATTGTCATAAGCATCAAAAGGATCGAAAGTTTCGAAAAGTCAGATATCCCAATAGGTTTTGGGAGACAAGCCAAATGTTTTGAAAAGAGGTTAGTTCGAGCAAAAGGATCGAGGATCCGTGGGAACTGGAGATTTAGATTGGTCTTGAGAAAAAGTATCAGAAGTGACGGGAGTCGAGTCAATTACAACTCTTGGAGACGAGACAAGGAGGCTCTAGAATGACGATAACACCATGGGTGTGTGGCCTATTAACAACGGATTTGAGCCTAGGGACCAAGGTCGAAGGCATGCGTGGTTGACAAATGTAATTGTCTAGGGATTGATGAGCATGGCCAACCCAGGGTTTTAATTTGAGATGAGGGATGGCCTTTTTGAGTTTCGGATAGGAGATATGTGCCAAAGATCTTGTGATTAAGAGAGAATTATAGTCGGTATAAATTTTTCTTGGGATATGTCATTTCCTGTGAAGAGCTACAACAGGATTATTTGAAATAAGGTATTGAGGTATGTTCTTCCCTAGTTATTTGATCAGTCGAGTGCTAATTTCGAGGATGAAATTTTGAGATTTAGAACATATGGCAAATTTTGAGGACGAAATTTTTATAAGGAGGGGACAATGTAATACCCCATGTTTGTATGAGGTTGTCACGTAATTTCGATAAGTTTAGAATACCGAAAAATTGGTTTGATAGCATTTATAAGTATCGAATCGACTGTAAGGAATGCCTCGGAGTGAAATTGTCTAAGCAAAATGATACGACATTGATAAGCATCTTGAGATAGGATTTACAGTTCAAAAGAAATTGGATCAGAAATGATTTTCGGTACAACTATAATACAACTGCCATTTAGGCTGTAAAATCGAATCATTGTAAGGGACTTTTGGGAAGTCAACGGAAGCCTGAGTAGGTTTCGGTTTTTCATAATGAGCAACCCTTCAGTGGTTTCGGGATGAAACAAGGGCCCGGTGAGGACACTGGGGCAAAATCGGTCTTTATCGAGTATTCATCGATTATTAATTTTGGAGTTGGGTGGCTTGATGGTATTAAATGAAGCGTTGGAGGGCCTAAGTGCTATTATCAAAACCCTAAGTGCAATTAAGGAGAATTGTAGGGTTTAATTGTGTGTATTTTTTTGCATAAGTATATTAGTGTAATGTATATTATATATATGTATATGCAAGTGTGGGAGGCAGCATGTCTTCAATCGTGAGCCTTGGGTGAGGGATTTGCAAAGAGATTGACAAAATGGTCGAGAGTGGTGGCCAAGTTTGCTAGAGTAATGCCCAAGCTACCTCTTGCTTATATATTGATGAGAGATTGAGAAAGTTACAAATGGAGGGAGAAATGGCCGAATTCGGCCATAACAGCAAGCTGCGAGCAACTAAAGAGTTCGCGAAAGAGAGAGAGAGAGAAGAGAGAAGAGGGCTTAAGGAAGGGAGCTAGTGGTCTCGGTAGGCTGCAACCAAGGGGCCTTGGTGACCAGCGATGGCGGCAGGAAGCCATGGTAGCTCAAGCGCGAAGCTCACAAGTAGTTGGTCGACGAGCGGAGGGTGCGACCAGCACTGGAAGCAGTGATAACAAGTTACGATGGCGTCTGAGGCAGCTTGGTGGAGGCTTGGGAGGCGGCCGAACGGAGTAAGCATGATCATGGCAGCCATTGCCGCAACTAGCCGCAGCCAACGGGCTGGTTAGTTTGCGCGACGATCACTGCGGAGGCTAGGGTGGCAGCAGGTCGGAAGGCGAGCGGGCGGCAGCAGGCTTGGTTGGTTTGCGTGCAGGCGGTAGGGAGGAAGAAGAAGAAGAAGAGAAGAAGAAGAAGAAGAAGAAGAAGAAGAAGAAGAAGAAAGAAAAAGAAGAAAAAGAAAAGAAAAGAAAAGAAAAGAAAAAAAGTAAAAGAAAAAAAAGGAAAAGAAAATGGAAAAATGCCAAAAAATTCTAGAAAAATAGGATTTGGATATTTATTAATATTTCAGATATTTTGGGCGAGGAAATGGTTCGGGCACGCGTTTCGAGGATACGAGTCACATATCGAGGAAGCCTGAGAGGCTAAGTTAAGATAAGTAAAATTTTCTAAAAAAATTTAAAAATTCAAGAATATTATTTTATGAATTTTCATAGTGAAATATTGGAGAAAATATTTGAGAAATATTTAGTTTGGATTTATTGAGGAAAAATAGGAAGAAATAGAAAGAAAAATAAAGAAAATGCAAGAAATTATGAAAAATAGGTTTTAATGCTTATTTAATCAAATATGATGATTAGGATGTTTTGAGGCTTAAATTTGAAGTGATTTGTGTGAATTTTGAGGTTGGCACGTAAATTGAGACGATCACGAATTTCGAGACAATGTGAGAATATCAAGGTAGCTCGATAAGTTTGAGAAGGTAAGTGGTACTTCCCAACTGGATTTAGTTTTATGAAAAATGCTTGATTTGTAAGTGTACTTTTATAAGTTTTGTACGGTTATAAATGATTTATGTAAAAAAAAAAACCCGATCCTCGGGAATGTTTCATCATATTAACATACCTTGATATGTATCAAACACGTAGACTGCATACATGACATGACTATGAAATGTATATATATATACGTTGACATCATTAATCACGTGAATTGTATTTTTTTGGAGTATGAACTGGCACCGGTGCTTTACCAAGGGTGCCCCCATACACCCTGGCTTCGAAAGAGGTAGTCGTAAAAAATGGTGAGTAACATGAAGGGTGCAGTTGGCCCCTACGATGAAGTAAGACATTACATACATGCATGATAAAATATTTTGTTCCCTTACTTAGATGATTCATCATCTAACCTAGGTTTTGCCTCTAGAATATTCAAACGTTCCAGAAAGAGATTGTAGCAGAAACGAGAATGAATAAGGCATGAAATGACATTTAATAGAGTACATGATGAATTATATGTATGTTATGTAGCGCATGTGTTTAAATTCTACTACTTTGAATTTGGAACGTTTTGAGGAATGATGATGTATAATCTTATTTAGGGTTAATGTTTTATATTAAGTTATGTTAAGGAACGATGATGTAAGGATTGAATTCCGATTAATGTTAAAAATGTTAGGTTCGATCTTTGCTTCTGCATTTGATATGTATAATGATTATCTTTCAAGAAAATGTATGGAAATTTTGAGATAGTTATGAGAAATGATATGATTTAGCTTTAAGTTTGAAAGAAAAAAATTTATTATCCTAGAATTGTTCCAAGTTATAACACGGCTAGAGAATGGGGTGTTACACGCAACATTTATGCTCTGTGATTTCTCAAGAGCATAAGCAAAAAAGAAAAAAAAAAGCTAAGCACGTACACCTCCTCTCTAATTTACTCCTATTTTTCTGTCTCTTGAATCTGCCACCTGTCAAAATACATGTTTAAAAATTTTTACACATCAAACATGCGTAGCAGAAGTCATAAATACCCACAACATACACAAGTTGAGTATTTAAACAATATGATATTTCATCATATGAAATACAACAAATAACATACCTATAGCTCAATGTCAGGTGGGTGCAGAAACTATTTCTACACTGAAACCGACTCCACCTCAAGCTATGGTGAGCTTAGTCTATCCACACCTAGCTAGTTACCCAGTACCATGTCACAATCCTCATCTCATGCTAACCTGAGGGCATTGATTCACCAATGCCTATGTGTCACCCCAGACTCTCTAAAATTTTCCACATGCATACTTATGCTCTATGAATTTTAATAGAAATAGAAGAAGAAAGAAGTTACAGAGTAAAAGCCAAACTCTTTGTCAATTTCTTTTTCTTTCTCCTGTCAAATTTCTACCTCCAGGCACCCTTACCATCCCCTTCAATTTAATGCCATGGGTAATCCACTACATTTGGTTGGGGTGTGGCGGGAGTCAACAAGAAGCTTAGGGGAGTCAACTCTCTAAATGGAACAGTCGACTTTGTTGCTATTTCTAGAAGAAAACGCAGCCCAATCCACTAACAATTAACAAACCAAAATTGGCCCATTAACTTTTAACGAACTGTTGTCATTAACACTTAATGACATATGCCAGACCATTATTAACAATTAATGATGTCTGAGACACAACAAGTGTGCATAGTGTTGATACCAGATGCTATGTTATATAGTGTGTGACTTTCTAGGTTTATTGCCCGCTAGCAAACAAATAACACCAAAACCCATTTGGCAGTGGCCAAACACCTCAACCCATCACAAGAATCTCTCCATATTCCGGTGACGATCTGAAAGACCCTGGGAAACGCTTGACAGTGGTCTAGGACAATATAGAATGCAATGAAATCTAACTTCAAGTGAGTCTATTATAGTTGACGATTACTGTGTACTATAATCATTCTTTCACTCAACATCTCGATCGAGTGAGAGTCATGGAATGATGAACTCACAAACTCAGTAACTATGTGTCAGATCTTATTAACATGACTAGATGACACCTCATGAAACACTTTACTGATTAATCATACTGTCTTGGCTAAGGACTTTCTGATCACACTAACAATAGACCATATAGGACGTTTACCTCATCAATGTCGATGAGGGTGACAGATCTTATCCTTGAACAATTGTCTCCATGTACCAACAATACGAAACCACATAGATGAACGTTTCCAGCTCACAATTAGATGATTCCATGTATTAACAAATCCCACACACCAATACACAACACAATCGTGTGTCATTTTAAGTCTAAGGACCAATACATAATTGCAACTCGATAACAAGATTAAAACTTTAATTACTCAAGTAATCGAGTAAGCCTTTATGCATGATTCATGAGAATTCATATCTAATCGAAGTAGAAGCTTTATAAGTATTCGAGTGACTACAATGAGAAAGATAGTTTTAACCATCTCTCAAACCACCACTCAAGTGAACTTATGTTAGGTATTGAGTAGAAAATATTTGGGGTTAACTCAAATCAAGTATTCAAACTAGCTTGGTAAGGCTCAAATCGAGTATCAACTTGTTAATCTCAAATGCCTATGAAAATCATCCAATCGAGTGTTCAAAAAGCTATCAAGTATTTGAAATAATCAATCAAGTTAATCTTATTCACCAATCAATTGGAGACAACGTGCTAAAATATCAAGATTTTATGCTTGCATCATCAATCAAGTAATAAAATACATCAATCAAATGTATTAATTTTTCAATCAAATAAAAGAAATCTCCAATCTAATATCAATATGGTTTAATCAAAATATATCAATGACACTTGGTTGATAACTCAAATTAAAGTGAAATTATTACAAAAATAATTATCATCATAATCAAAAATAAATTTTAATTTTGTCATAACTCACAACTATCTGGTAGTGTTGTGCACCCTAATGCTAGATTTGGATGACGTTTAGCAGGCTTGTAATTAATACATTTCTTGTATCTTTATATATATTAATAAAAGAGAAGTTATATCATTCATAAACTATCCAGTTTTCTATATAAATGAGTCCCTAGATCTCCAGTGTTGAAAATCTTATTCTCAAGATTTTGAGACTATGTGACAAGATTCTCTGCCGACATAACTTCTTAAATGATTCATAGTCCTTAGATTAATCGGATAGGGACTTTGATTAATCGAGTATGAATTAGCACAGTATTTACTACCTTGTACAGTATGAGATACTGATGGAATGATGGTATGTCACATGCCATATGACATAGTGACATGCCGATAACTGACCACATGGAATTTTGGATAATAGTTATGTTGTCTAGTTGCGATAGTGTGGCTAATCCTTAGACTTGAACTGACACAATTATTTTGTGTATCAGTGTGCAGGATTTGTTGATGCGCCGAACCATCCAATTGCCAGGTGGTGAGGTTCACCTAGGTTCCACATTGCTGGTATATGGAGACAGATGTTGAAATTAGGATCTGCCACCCTAGTTGTAACTGATAGGATGAACGTCTTAGGTGATCTACTGTTAGTGTGACGGGACAGTCCCTAGTTAGGGAAAATTGATTATCAGAAAAGGTGTTTCCTGAGGTGTCATCTAGTCACATTGACGAGGTCAAACACATAGTTACTGAGTTTGTGAGTTTATCACTCCATAACTTTTGCTCAGTCAGAATGTTAGGTGATGGAAGGATTACAACACACGGTAATAGTCAACTATAATAGGTTCACTTGAAGTGAAACTTCACTGTCATCTACATTGTCTTGAATCATTGTTAGGCGCTATCTAGGACCTCTCGGATCATCACCCGAATCTCCAAATAGGGATTTCATTCTACGAACCATTAGTCTCATTTGCCCTAAGTCTCCACTTGGGGTTTCTACTAATTGGCTCTCACTGTATCATATTCCCTTAAGTCTCCAAGTTGTTATTCCCTAATTCTCCAAATAGGGTTAAGCTCTGAAAATCATCAACTGAAATAACAGTTAATCACCAAGTCAGATTTTTCCAAGTCTACAGATAAAAATTCGCTCTAATACCAACTGTATCAAAGTCTGATGAGTCTCCAAATCAAACTTTTCCTATGTCTTCAAATATAATTTCGCTATGATACCAACTGTAATACCCCACTTTCTTGAGCATGTTATAATTTGAGACAATTCTGGGATAATAATTTTTTTTTTCTTTGAAAGCTAACGCTAAATCGTATCATTTCTCATATCGATCCTAAAATTTTCATACATCTATCTCAAAAGAGAATCATCATAAACATCAAATGCAGAAGTTAGAATCGAACCTTAACTTTAACATTAACCAATAATAAGGTTATACATCATCATTCCTCAAAACGTTCAGAATTCAAAGTAGCATAACTTAAATACATGAATTACATGACATTCAATCATTACATCATGGACTTTGCTAATTGTCATTTTGTGCATGTATGCAAAATGTCCTTTTCCATTTCATTTCGATTTGAGTTGACCGTACCTTAATGCTACTCCCCATTTTTACAGCCTCCTTAACAGACCGAGGTGTATGGATGCACCCTTGGAAGAATAGCGGTCCCGACCCGTACTCTCAAACCCTTATGCGAATGCATGATCAATAATATCATTGTGTATATATACATATTTCATCATCAATACATGTAAATGCAATCTATATAACACACTCACATCAAGGCATGACAACATGATAATCTATATACTTAAAATCGGGTTTTTTGGATCAAACCACTTACCTCAACGTATCTCAGAATATCTCGATTCTCGTGCCAGACTTTTAACGTACTCAATTCGGATCCTCAACATACCTTGGCCATCATATTTGTTCAAGGATATCAATATCCTATTTTTCCTAAATTTCTCATAATTTTCCTCTATTTCTTCATATTTTTCCTAAATAAATCCAAACTAAATATTTCTCAAATCCTTCTCTATAACAATTCATAAAATAACTTTCCTAATTTTTTGAATTTTTTTAAGAAATTTTACTCACCTTAACTTAGCCTCTTAGGTTTTCTCGATATGCACACCCTGATCTCGAAATGTGTCCAAATAATTTCCCGACCCTGGGCTTGCTCTTCAATCTCCAAATTAATTCCCCAAATTTTCTAAGATTTTTCGGAGACTTTTCCCATATTTTTTTCCTATTTTCTTCTCTTTTTTTCCCTTTTTTTTCTTTTTTTTTTCTTTTTCTTCTTCTCCGCCTTTCTTCTTCCTCTGCTCGCGCGCACAGTGGGCCTTCTGCACACACACCAGCTCTGGCCTCCACTTTCCTGGCCTCCGCTAGCCGCTGTCGCAGCCAGCGCTACCACCCGCGTGACCACCGTTGTGGCCGCTGCCCTTACTCCACGCAGCTAGCTTCCATTGCGACCACTTACAGCCGCTGCCATGGCCACTGATCGTAGCTGTTGTGTGTTGGCTACTTGTGGTCATTGCTGCCCCTTCGGCTGCCACCCACAATCGGCCTTCCATCTCACTCTTTCAATCGATGCTTGCTTGCCTCACGACCATTTGCTCTCTGTTTCTTCACATTTCTTCTTCATTTCTTCTATATATATTATATCATACACTAATCTTTCTTCCTCAAATCACTCTAAATTTTCTTATTGAATTTCCTCAATCTTGCTTGCCAATAGCTTTCCAACTTGCAGCAACTTTTCTTCAATTCTTGCGCAAATCTCAGCCGCCTCACACACGCACGCGCATAGCTATATATATCACTGTATATTACCCCATAATAATAGGAAAATTACACATTTAAATCCCAAAATTCATCTGTATTTCACTTAGACAATTCTCTAATTGCATTTACATCCTCAAACGTCAAGTTAATTTGCATTACGATACCAAAAATCCAAAATTAATAATTCATAGTTTATTTGATAAGGACGATTTCATCTCTACGCCCTCACCGGACCTTTGTTTCGTCCCGAAACCACTCTAGAGTTAATCCTTACGCGAAATCGAAGCTCCTTTACTGTTTCGTTTATTTTTGGAAGTCTCCTGCGATGATTCAATTTTTCAGCTTGAATGGAAGCTGTTCGAAAAACTGTCTCGATTTCGATTTCTTTTAATACCATAAATCATATCTCGGGATGCTCATCAATACCATATCAATTTCCTTAGACATCTACGTTTCATGGCATTCCCTACAGTCGATTCGGCACTTATTGTTGTAAGAAATTGTACTCAAGCCCCTAATCTTTTGATAATTTTACCTATGACCTAAGTTAAAATTACTTTTGAGCCCTTTAAAAAATTTGGGATATTACATACACCACCATACTTGTATTCTGTCACAATCAACATAGCTATATAGGGAATATTTATAAAAAAAAAAACCATTTTTCTATGAAAATAAAAAATAAATGTATGCAGGGTCAAATTTGGGAAATAGAAACCACATACAGACTTAGCAGCATGAAATGAACATTCACTTGCTGGAGGTGTCAAAAAAATGACAACTGTACCACCCTCACATGTCGCCTGCATGAGTGGGTTAGACCCAACTTATACTGTTTATCTTCTTCCTAAAAGAATTTCTATTTTTGCAACACGACTTTTGCATGCAACCAAATCCAAAATTTTCACACACAAAAGAACTTATCCCATAGTAATGGCAAAGTCTAACACACATGATCAAAGATCCAACAATATTCCTAAAACTCACACCAAATGATGGAGGATTTATGACATTCAATGACAATGCCAAGGGAAAAATAAAAGGCATTGGACAAATTGATAATTTAACTCCACTATATGAGATATTCGTTGATGGGTTGAAACATAACTTAGTGTTTATTTGTCAAAGGTTTTAATGTATAATATAAAATACATAATGTATGATTATAAATGGGTATTGAAAGTATGAGTGTACAACCAAGAGGGGAGTGAATTAGGTGTTTCAAAACTTTTTGGGTTTGATAAAAGATTTATATAAAAATTGTTTTAAAACTTCTTTATGCCTTGGAAAACAATGTTGTGAAATGTAAACAAAAGATGTTTGAAATGTGAAAATCAAATATAAGACAAATCAAATTAACAGCACATAGAATTTATAGTGATTCAATGCAATCCAATCTACTTCATTACCTTGGCTCCTCACTTAAGATTTTCTCAAATCCATTAAGGAATGTCTATTTAGAGAGACGAGCATTATCCTCTATAAGAGTAGCTTTTGAAAGGCTCAACTATAACCTTTACAATAACTTTTCACATTACAACCGTTCAATAGCTTTTATAAGGCTCACCTACAACCTTTATAGTAATTTGAGAGAGAAAAATGAGGAGCAAAAGATCACAAAAAATACAACTCTTAAAGAAATATGAGCAGAAGCTTACAAAGAAAATGACCCTAAAAAAGAATATGAATGAAATATCAAAAGGGATTTTTAAATACAAATAGAGAGAATTAAAAGATAGGAAATGGAAGTGTTTCACTCTCTCTTAATATAAGAACTTAATAATTTGAAGGCTGGTGAACAATTAGACTTTTAACTCATCTTTTCTTTTTCTTTCTTTTCTTTCTCATTCTCCTCAAGATAATTATTTTTCAAAGTGGTTGACTTCATTCTCCTGCGTGTCGTGGATATTTATAAACTTGGCTTTTTCAATACACTTTCTAAGTTGTCTAGAGTATAAAACATGTAACCTGCAAGATTTGTAAAGAAAATTCTATTTTCTTGCATTCCAATAGTTAGATATGTTTTTTAACCTCAAACATAGTCAATTTTGATGAAAGAAATGTCCAGACATCTTTTTATAATGGTTTGATTATCTGAAACTGAAAATTGTGTGCATTTAATGTTGTTTGTAATAGTTAGTTTTTTGAATTTCAACACAACATTAATCAAGTAAACTTGATATTACTCTAATAAAACACTTAGTTAGTAAAGTAAACTTAAGAATTAGTTGATTAAGCTCAAACATTACTTGACTATATATTGAATAATCTTACTCAATTATGATTATCAATTGTATTAGTCGTTACTTGACTAATATATATGTTACTCTATTAAAGAATGATAATACTCAATTAAAAGCATATATTAGTCGATTAACATTTCAACCACTTTTATATTTGAAGTTGTTGATGCCAAAATACAACAATTAAAATTTGTGATGTGGGGTCCACTCGAGCTTGGTGTCGGGTGAAATTAGGTTGCCGTAAGAGAAGCTGCCTTGAGGGAGTTCGCCGCTAGGATGCTAGCCATAAGGATTCGCCACAAGCTTCGTCACAAGCTTTTGCCACTAGCCTTTGCCACTAGCTTCGCCACAAGCCTTTGCCATTAGGTTCGCCAGAAGCTTTTGCCACTAGCTTCGCCACAAGCTTTTGCCACTAGGTTTGCCACAAGCTTTTGCCACTAGCTTCCGCCATAAGGATTTGGCCCTGTTAGCTCTGAGAAAATGGGTTAGAAGGCTCGCGGGAATCTTTCTCGTGAAGACCCTCTGATGCCAAAGTCAGTTCTCAATCCAAATGACTATTCACGAAAATAGTAAATGTGCATTCAAAGTGTAAATTTTACTAGAATCGAAAGTCCTATTCACTGTTTTCTAGCTGGGTATTTATAGGGCGTGATTTTCAAGGGTGGCTGGTGTTGACACGTGGCACTTGCTGAGTGGGGCTTTTGGCTTTTTCGGAAGACGCATATTGCCACAAGGTGCCACGAGGCCTTTGGGCTTGCCGCAGGGCCGGGGTGGCCGCAAGGCACTTATGGCAGGCGCGCGCGCGGCTATAGCTTGCAGCAAACCATATTGCACAAGCCCACGAGGCTATGGCTTGCGGCAAACCATATTGGCGCAAACCCATGCATTTTGAGGGCTTGCGGCTATGTGCTGCGAGCTCACGGCACAGCGCATTGCCGCGAGCCCAAGTGGTCAGGCTCGCAGAATACTAGGATTACTGTGAGCTTGCGCTTGAGGACTCGGCGCTTGAGGGCTCGCGGCAAGGTGCCGCGAGCCAAAGTGGTCAGGCTCGCGGCGACAAGGTGTCGCAAGCCTCGTAGCACATCTCTTTGCCGTAAGCCTATGCGGCGAGGTTGCGGGGCTTGCGGCAGTGTGCCGCAAGGTTGCGGCACACTGCCAAGAGCTTGGGCCAAGATTATTTTTTCCTCCAATTTCTTTGGCACAACAGAAGTTGTTACTCAATTAACCTCTTTTGATATTCGGGTAAAATATGGCATTAATCAAATACAAATTTCATTTAATCGATTAATAATTCAAGTATAAAGACTCACTCGCTATCCAATAATTTTCATTTGACTAAAATACTTGGTTACTCAACTAAGTATGAAGTCATTCGATTAATATCAACTTCTTAGTCAACTAAATGCTCAAGTACAAAGACTTGACATTTTGTTCATGAATTTTTACTCGAGTAAAATTTCTAGTTTCTCAATTAATATATAACTTTACTCGATTATAAGTTTTACTTAGTCGATTAATGATACAAGTACAGAGACTTAACATTTTGCCCCATATTCATTACTCGATTAGAAGGTATAGTTACTCAATTAGAAAATTAATTAGTTGATTAACATTCTAGTTACTTAAGTAAGATTATACCTTTATTTACTCAAGTAATATAAGTGTGTAATAGATTAAACCTTCAAGTATTCATGTCGTACTCAATTAAAAGGATAAGTTAGTCGAGTACAACAATTGTTACTCAACAAAAACAGTTCCTTACTTGATTACAAGGATGATTACTCCATTAAGCTCAAGTATTAGTTGATTAATTCTTCAAGTCCTATAGTATGTCTTAATTACAAATATTCAATTACTCGAGTAATATTTGAAAATTAGTTACAACTGACTTTTCAAACATAATTACTCGATTAATATTTGAGTTTTACTCAAGTAAAAGATGTTTTAGTCGATTAATGAGCAGTTTTAGGCGATTGACACCCTAATTTTAATTTTAAACATATGTTTACCATTTGAAAGCTCATCATCAAGGTTCATTAAAGTTTTACTTAAATCTCATAATCAAAACATTCTCAAAATCAAACTCAAGAGGTATTGTTCTCATTGGTGCTAGACATGAAAACTTTACACAATTAATCTTCATGATATTCCATCTTTGAATGTAAAATATTTTATCGTCACAGAGAGAGATGGTTATAGGATAAGAAATTAGGTCATGATAGCATCGATTAGCATTCAACATTGATTAAGCTTTACCTAGTTAGAAGTCCCATAAAATAAAATAAAAAACTAATAATAATAATGTAAGGTGAATGCCAACAAGGGAAACAAGTTAAAATCCTTTTAAGTCCAAAAATGTTGTGAACACAACTAGAGATTTAGAATTGCTACATAAGGATCTTTTTTAACCCACTAGAAAGCTTAGCGTAGAAAGAAAAAGATATTGATTAGTGGTTATTGATTCAAGTTATACTTGATAAATATTCTTGGCTTCAAAAGATGAAACCTATGACTATTTCACTAAACTTTTATGAAAAATTTCAAAATAGAAGTGGAGTCAAGATTGGTAGTTTAGAAATGATAGGGGAAAGAGTTCAATAATTAAGATATTAAACTATTTTGTAATCAAAATGGATATAAGCAAAACTCCTTCACCTAAAAGTCTAAATTAGCTAAAGAAAAATTAAAAAAAAAAACAAACTAAAAATAGAAAAATGATCAAAATAATTTATCCAAAGAGTGGAAATTTCAAAATCACTCGATGATCAAATTTGAGGAAATTCTAAAGAGGGTGTCAAAACAAAGTGTTCTAGAAATGTTTGTGAAAAACTAGCATTAGTGATCACTAATAAAGTTTAATCTTTTATGGAAGTAAAAAAAGATAAAAACTAGGTGATAGCAATACAAAAATAGTAGAATTAATTTGAAAGAAATGAAGTTCAAACTCTACTTCTTAAACTTGAAAATCATCCTATTATTGGAACTAAATGGGTATTTAGGAACAAAATGGATGAGTTGAGAGTGGTAATAGAAACAAGGCAAAATTTGTAGCTCAAAGGCACAATCAACAATAAATATTGATCTTGATTAAATCTTTCTTCATGTGGTAAGAATTGAAGCAATGAGAGGGTTACTTGTCTTTGTTAGTTGCAAGTATTTTAAATTATTTCAAATGGATATTAAAAGTGTGTTAACATGCTCATAGTTCAAATGGTTGTTGATAACATCTTTCTTGGTGCGACAAATGAATAAATGTGTAAGAACTTTGCTAGTTGCATGAAAAATGAATTTGAGATAAGCATGATGGGAGAACTAAATTTCTTTCCAAAGCAAATCAAATAAATAATCGAGACAAATTTAAATAAGCTAAGTCCTTACCCTATGAGTACATTAACAAAATCAAACAAAAATGACTGGAAAAGATATTGATCAAAAAGAAGTATAGAAATATGATAAAGATCACTTCACTATTATATTCAACCACAAGTAGATTGAATATTGTGTTTAGTGTATGTTTATGCCCAAGTTTCAATGACATCTAGTTCTCCATTCTAAGACTAACCACATAGAGAATAGACACCATTTTGTAAAAGAGTATGTGCAAAATGGAGACATTGAATTTGATTATTTCTTCACAAAACCCTTAATTCAAGATCAATTTTGTCACATTAGAAGAGAGATTGTACTAAAAAAAAATCCATGTTTGAAGGAAATTAAATCTTATCTTGAAAAATTGAAAGAGCAAGAAAAAAAATCACACCTTACGGACATCTACATACTAGTATACAGCCATCTAAATGAGCCATCTAAATCAGCTCATTTAGAAGACTAAATGTTACCATTCAGTTCTCTAAAATAGGTTAAAATAGAGCATTCTTTCTGTTGGGAGAAAAACATGTCAAATCAACGTCAAATCAACAACTTAACATAAGGATGCCCAAATATTTTGTTCTCTCCCTTCTTGTGTGAACCTAGGAGTTAAATCAAGCAGATAAAAATAATATAAAATAAGTGCAGTAATCACTCAATCACAAGAACACTAAAATTTTACATAAAAAAATCTTTCAATGCGAAAAGTAAAAATCACGAGACCGAAGTCCACCCAAAAACTTTCATTATGATAAAATAATAGGTACAATCATTCTTCTCTAGATAACACTAGAGGCACACCAAATCCTTAAGAACTTAATAATTCTTGGCACACTAAAATCTCCAAAAGTAACAAAACAATTAACCCAATCACAACTCTCTCAAGAATAAAGATTCTTGGAATACCACTCAAAAATAATAAGGAAAGATCTCACCAAAAAATGCCACTATTCAGATATCGATTTCTCCCAGATGGACCGTTGGATTTAAAGAACAATAAGTTGCGAAGATACTATCCAAAAATCGTGACGATCGGACCACAGAATGCAGAGATATCAGCGATTAACCGATGATTGCCCAAATATCTTAAACTCACAACTGTTGCTCTCGGTTTTGACGAAAATTTGGCGGTTGAAAACTGAGATTTTTCCACACAATCACACACACATGCACACATAAGACTGCCTTAGTTTTGTTCCATATATCAAATGGAGTTCTCTATCCACCAAATTAATAACCCTTGGGCCCTTTTTCAACTAAACTAATTTGTTGGGCTTGGGCCTTGATCCGCCACACATGTAGGCGGATACCTAACACTTTCTAACCTTGTTCAAATAGGATCAATCATCTAAACTTTCACAAGAACTCCTTGGAGTCATTCAGACATCTAAATAATTAGTCTTAGATGTCTGAATTTTCTTACACAATTAAAAAATTACTTGACATATTCAAACATCTAAACCAAATGCTTCAAACATCTATACATTGTCTTCTTAAAGATAAATGGACACTTCAAGACTTGAAATCCCCAAATCTCAGACACTAAAACACTAAGGTTACGTTCTTTTTATTATTTTCAAGTCATTTTTAGTTTTCAATTTTCTAAAATAATGAAAACGCGTTCTCTTTACTGTTTTTAAAAATACATTTTTGAAAACAAAAAAAAATTATAAAGAAAATTCAAAATAACAAAAAGTTGTTTTGAGTGTTTTCATCCAAAACAAACTCTAAAGTCAAAACACATTTATTTATTTATTTATTCATATTTTATTATTATAATGAGAAAAAATATTATAAAATTCATTAACTTTAAAATGTATATATTTTTTTAATAATATATTAACATTAAATATTTTTAATTGACTGAATAATCAAATTTATTAAATAAAATATCATTAAAAATTTATTTTCAAAATTTCAAAGAGAACGTGTTTTTTAATTTTCTGTTTTAAAAAATAGTTTTTCAAAATGACAAAGAGAATGCATTTTCAATTTTCTAAAAACATACTATCAAAACAGAAAATTAAAAATAAATTCAAAACTCAAAACTGAAAATTGAGAAGCAAAGAGAACGCAGTCTAACCTTCTCTCAACTTCTCACTCAGTTCTATCCCAATGGCACTAAATAATCTTGCTCTCAATCTGAAGGGGAAACCAAATAAAGAAACAAAACTACACATGATTCGTTGTTTGTTTTAGAATTAACTAGTGAGAAATTAAAAAAAAATGGAGAAATGGCAAGTTATGAGGGGATGATAGATAGATTTTATGACTTTTCAATTAATGATTATCACCTTGTCCTCGTCCGTTTCTTCCTTCCACTTGACGTTTCATCATCTCATCCTATTGTATTGTCTCAAGGGGAGCCCACACTACATAACATCCTAGCCAGCATAAAAACCTTACTCGACTATCTTATTAAGTGGGAACAATCTAGACCCTTGATGGACCAAGTTGATGACTCCAAGAAACATGCCTCAAAGAGCAATGTAGCTTATGATCATCTATTAAATGTCACATTCATTCATTCTTGTTCAGCTTATCTTGAACCTATTGAGCGGGAGCCTTCTATGAGTGAGCTTTTGGTTGCTATTCAAGTTTATCCACTAAAGTCGGGAAATAACTTGAATCAACCTTTAGTAATTGGGACATAGGATTACAAGGCTTGAAGATGAGTTTTGCCATCTTGATCCTTTTTTATGCTTGACACTAGAAGAGAGTAAGGAACATAGAAATTGATAATGTTTTTTGTTTTTGTGGTAATATGTTTGGAGGATCATCTTTGTTCAAGTTGATTGTGAAATGTAGAATGAATTGTTCTTGACCATGACTTAGAATGGATATATGAAATATTCACTGGCACAAATACTCAAAGTCATATAAGCATGTAAAATAAGATCATAAATTTAAGGGGAAGAATCTTAAGTCGTATGTGTTTTGTCATCATCAAAAAAGGGAGATTTTTAGTTCCAGGGTACATAATAAAAATATTAGATACTCATATGTATCTACATCTGAGATAGAAATATTATAAGAAAAATCTAATATCATTTAAATTATTGAATATGCAACTTCAGACGTTTAAATATGGGTAGTAAGCATTTTCTGTTAGCTTTCTATTTATAACTTTGAAGAGAAGGTTTAAGTCTAAAAAAAATGTGCAGAAATCTGAATAAAAGTTTCAAAAGTCCGAATAAAAGTTTTAGAAGTCTGAACTTAACCAAAACACCCAAACAAATTTCAAATGTTATTCAGACATCTAAGGGTTACCCGTCAGACATCTGAACCTTTCTAGGAAGCTAAGAAAGCTATTCAGATACTTGAGAGAAATCCCTTCAAACATCCAAAACAAGGAAGAATCAAATCAATCATTTATTCAAAAGATTGAACCTTGGTGTTCAAACGTTCGGACAAAGACATTACTGTCTACATTCTTTAGGTCACTAAGGTTTCAAAAATGTGTAAATTGAGTGAAGTTTCTTTGCGTTCTTATATTTGTTTTACCTCTACAAAAGAACAATCTTCTTAATTTGCTTCCCTTTGAAAGAACTCATAAGTCTAATTATTTCCCAAATCTAGTTAAATAGTCTTTTTGTTCCAGGAATATCTGCACACTTGTATGCTTACATCTTTATCAATAATTGACCTAATAGTTTTGTTTTTAGCTACTATCAGACTCAGTTATATTTTTCCAATATGTTGTCCCTTCTTTTAGCTACATGTCTGCAAGTCCCTTAGCTTTTCATTAATTATTAAAAAAACTAAGAAGATTCCCAGCTGGTGCATTATCTCTCTTCTCTTCTTTCCTCTGGTAGATTGATTGACCTATGTATTGACTGATTTAAGAAGAGGAAAAAGAGAGAAAACTTGAAGACTTACAAAGTATTAAAGATCTTCAAAGAATGAGAGTGTTCTTGTTGAAGAAAAAGACATTGATTGAGTTGTAAACTTCTTGCATTTACTTATTTGTGTTTATTGATCAAGGCTTTGTAAGTTGGTATTAATTTTCTTGTATTTACTCACTTTTAAGTGAGGGGATCTCACATTTCTTATGAGGGCGTTTTTATGTGCTTCAAAATAGTTCCTGTTTAACAAAGGGATTGTGTGTTTACTCATTAAATGTGAGAATTCTCACTTTAATTTGAGGGAGTTGCATTCGCCACAAGTAAGTGTTTTTGCTTGACAGGGGATTATATATGGGTTTCTAACTTCTTTAAAAGCTAGAGATTTTTCATTGTATAACCTTCAAGATTCACCTTAAAAAGAGATGGCATAAACTTAAAAAAGTTGAATCTCTATAAATCTCTTGTTCTTGATTGTTGGTATTTTCATTTACATATCTTATTTCTTGCAACATCTCAATCTATAAAATATAATATCATCATAAAAAAAATCAAATCTAAAATAATTTTTCTTAAAATCGAAAATGCTAATTCAACCCCTTCTTAACTTACTATCTAGGCAACATTTATTAATCTCATTTCACTTTCCTCCTTACCATCAGAAAACAATAGTTAAACTTTCAAAATGCCCTTCAAATTCAACCTTTTCTCTATCTCTCTTTTTCTCTTTCTCTTTCCTTTTCTCTTCCTCTTCCTCTTCCTCTTCCCTCTCTCTTTTGACACTAATGGACTCTTTCCTTTTTCGACAACAACAACAGTAAGGACTTATGGCCCCTCCTTTTTGTCTCTTCAACCAAATCCATCTAGGTTCTTTGGTGTGGTGACTAGTGTTAGTAGTCAATCACCACCTACTCAATTTTTGTTTTAAATTTATATATAGTAAATAGAAAATATATTTTCTATAGTTAAAAAAAATATTTTTAGAACTTATTTTTATATATTTAAAAAAAATTATATTTTCAATATTATATTATATAACTAGCTTATATATTTTTGGTAATTTGAATATTTTGAAATTAAAAATATATTTTATATAAATAAAATATAATTCCAGAACTTTTATATACATATATCTACATTTGGTTGAGAAAGAGATAGAGATGTATAGAAGAGAGAATTTTAAAAATTAGAGTTAAAATGGTTAATTTACACGATTGTGAATGGTAGAGAAGATCTCTTGTATTTCAAAAAAAGGTTGCCTATATTTTTAAAAAACCTTAAAAGCACCAACTATAATTTATCCAATTTTCAAAATACCAAAAATACCCCTTTCTCTAGGCAAAGACTGACTATCTCCCCTCACCTTCTTTCCTTCTCTCATAGTATTTGCAACAACTTCCCTCCCTTCACCTCTGTCGCTCGATCATTTTCTCTTTCTTTGTTACGTTCATTGAACCCCAATAATGATAACTTCTTTACAAAACCGCATCGTTAAGATGTTAGGATCATTATGTTCATGTGTGTGAGTTAACTTTGAATATTGGGGAAAATCAGTTCAATAAATTTAGCAAAACATATTGGCTTATATAGCCTTTACAAAGCAATGAAAAATAAAAGAAGATAAATATATATATATATATATATATCTCAACAACTCCAAGAATTGTGGTAGAGGCCTAGAGAATAGATCAAACTAAACAATGTTCCTAAACAATAGGGATTATTCTAAAATGCAACAACAAACTCCTTAATCCTAACTAAAAACATTAAAATACTTCAACATTCTCCCTTAAATTGAATGCTAGTATATCTGACTCTGAACAAACACCTAATAGACTTCAAAGCTTCACTTGCATCCAACTTCAATGGCTTTGTCATCAAGTATGCAATTTGCTCTTGTGTGTGATAGTGCTTCATCTTCACAGTTCCATTCTTTGTGAGTTCACGCAAAAAATGAAAACGAACATCAATATGTTTGATGCGTCCATGCAGTGCTAGATTCACAGAAAGCTTGATAGCTGAACTATTGTCACAAAAATGATTGTGGATTCACTCTGAATATAATCAAGCCTCTCAAGAATTCTTCTTAACCATATTATATGACATGCACATGATGTTACAGCTATGAATTCTGCCTCTGTGGTGGAAAGAGTGACTATGGGCTATTTCTTTGAGGACCAAGACATTGCTCCTAAACTTAATAGAAACACATAACCTAAATTACATTTTATGTCCTCTGGCTCCCCAACACAGTCACTATTCGTATATGCAATCAACTCTTCATTTCCTCCATTCTTATAGAACATCCCAAATTGAGTTGTCCCTTTTAGATACCTTAAGATCTTCTTTGCCACTACCAAATGGAGTTCAGTTGGTCTTTCCATAGACCTGCTAATGAGGTTTACTGAAAACATCAAATCTAGTTGAGTGGTCGTTATATACATGAGACTTCAAATCTGTTTGTAGTAGGTGACGTCCATTCTAACTCCATTCTCATTCTCCTCGAGCTTGAATCCAAGAACAATCGGGTTTTGGATTGGAATGGAATTAATCATACCAAACATTTCCAAAACTTCCAATGCATACTTCCTTTGGTTAATAAAAATACCAATGGTTTTCTACATCACTTCAATGCCAAGAAAGTATCTCATTTTTCCAAGATCAGTCATATCAAACTCTAATTTTGTTGATTTTTTGAACTCATCAATCATGGACCTATTGTTTCTAGTAAGAATGATATCATCAACATAAAGACATGCAATCAGAATTTACCTCCTTTAGTCTGAACGAACAAGGTGTGTTCATAGTGGCATTTCTCAAAACCGTCTTTCAAGAAATAAGACTTTATACGACTATACCAAGCTCGCGTAACTTGCTTAAGTCTGTACAAAGCCTTTTTAAGTTTGTACACCTTTTTCTCATCACCTTTTCGTTCAAAGTTTCGAGGCTACTCCACGAAAACTTCTTCATTTAATTCCCCATGCAAGAAGGCTGACTTCACATCTAGTTAATAAATTGTCCATGTTTTTTTAACTACAATGGAAAGTATCACACAGATTGTATCTAGTCAAGTCACAAGTGCAAACACCTCAGTATAGTCCACCCCACGCTGTTGAGTGTACCCCTTCACCACCAGCCGAGCCTTATATTTATCAACTTCTCCATTCTCATTGAATTTAATTTTGTAGACCCATTTTAATCATATCTTCTTTCTTCTAATAGGCGAGTTGATTAATTCCCAAGTATCATTCCTCTTTATTGCTTCAATCTCCAAATCCATGGTTTTTCTCCACTTGTCACTCTTCACGACATGATCATATGAAATGGGATCACTAGCAACAAACATGACCATGTAAGCCATATCGTTTTCCTTAGAAGAAGCTTTTCCACTAACATAGTCCTTCATTTAAATCGATGGCCTTTTTTCTCTTGTTTCAAGAGAGTTTGTTGAGTCTTCAAATGATAATTCATCTGTAGAATAATTCTCTTCTTCTGTTTCTGTATGAGTGCTAGAATCTACCTTGGATTCATCTTTAGTGTCACTTTCTCCCTACTCCAAATCAGCAATAATGGCTTCTTCATGCTTCTTTTCCCAATTCCAATTTTCATTCTCCTCAAACACCACATCTTTGCTTATCAATATCTTCTATGAAATTGGATTATATAGCTTATATGTGTTGGTCCTAATGATGGAAAATATATCATAAGAGGGGGGGTGAATTAGGATTTGGATAGATTTTTCGATAATTAAAATACTGATTGATGGCAAAATACTATGTTTCGAAATATAAGGTATATGTTTTGAAATAAACATTTCTGTTAAGTACGTTTCAAAACCTACTATATATGTTTCGAAATATACCTTACTGTTATAATTTGTTTCGAAATATAGATTGTATGTTTTGAAATTTACTTTTCTGTTTTGCTTGATTCGAAATCTTTTAGCATGTATTTTCAAAAATGATCTTTGGCAAAGATGATTTATATAAGTAAGAGTATACCAAAGATATTTGTATATCAAAGATGTGTTTATATGTATATGTATAAACTTATGCTCAAGGAAAATATGTTTTAGTCTTTGAAAATAATTCTTTTGAAAGCATGAGCAATAAGTAATAACGATAAGCAGAAGCGAAAGACTAAATTCACACAAGATATATAGTGGTTCGGCACCCCCCCACCTAGTCTACTACCTTCAAACTTACCCACTTGAAGGATTTTTCAAACCCAATCAATTTTACTAGTGATCAATCACAATAAGGATTTTACCACGGTTCACCCTAAAATCTTATACAATGAGTTTTTATGGGCTCAACTCAAACTTTACACCAAATAAGTTTTAGGTTCAACTCAAACCTTTCACCACAATGAGTTTTAGGCTAAACTCAAACCTTACAATATTAATAAGATAAATAAAACTTATCTTTACAGCCCAATGAAATTTATAGCAATGAAATGTCTTACCAATGGCTGCACAAACCTCTTAGATTGAGGTGAGGAGAGCTAACGAGATGATACTTTTTGTTTTCGATTTGCTCCTCCTTTATACACTCATAACACCATAAATGTATGTATGGATCTTCTTTGGAAGCTCAATCAAATTCTTTGATCACCACTTGTGCTTGTGTATGTGTCTCTAGTGTGTGCTCTCTTGTTGTGTCTTATTCTTGTCTTCAGATACCTGCTATTTATATCAAGAGATAGAAATCTGGCTATTTACAGCCGTTAGAGATAAGACAGAAAAGTAGGTTTCGAAACATAACATACAGGTTTCGAAAACATCACAAATTTATACTAAGATTTCGAAACATACTCCTCGTGTTTCGAAACATACAGTTTTTCCAGCTGGACTTGCACTTAGAGACAACAATGAGTGAGAGACAAGGTCTTATACCCACTATGATTAAAAATGTTCTCCACTTCAAATTTGAATTTGAATTTTGCAAATCATGGAGAATATATTAAAAAAAAATGTTTCAAGAAGCTTTTAGATAAATATTTAAATGTAAAACAAAAGTATCTCGGATTTTTAAATATCTATTGACAAAAGTTTTGAAACATAGAATGAAGGTTTCGAAACATACTTCAAAACCTTATTTGAAAATATATGCATTACATAAATGTTTCGAAATAACATATACACTTTAGAAAACATGAAAATCTTTTCAAAAAGGGTTTCGAAACATGCACAAAAACATGACAGATTTTCAGAATGATTTACTTGAAAACACAATCCATAGCATGTATATATTACAACATATTTACATTTCTTTAGTTTAAGTAAATGGAAGGTAAAATAAAAATAAAAAAAATATTTTACCTTCTATTTACTTTAATGCATAAATATAAATAAGAAAGTACCCCCTATTTGGATTCAATAAAAATATTCAAAAAATCAAAATCCATAAAATAAGAAAGTAAAATTTTTATTTTAGTACAAACTCAGGATATAGCAATTTTACCACCTTCAAAATACATACTTTCTACTTGTTAAAGAATTCATTAAAAATGATTTTATCACCAATGGATATTAGCTATCGAAATACTGAGAGATAGTTTTTCAAAATGAAAACATTTTCAAAAATATATTCTAGTTGGTCTTTTACTTTAGAATAATTTTAGCTTTATTTTGACCAAAGATTTCAAGCCTAGTTTTGAAAATCACTTTAGGAGACTCTTTTAAATCTTGATACTTGTAGATCTCTATATGTATAAGAATGAAATTAATTTGGTTTTCATTTGAACAAAATAATACTTGATATTGAAATTAATATATGTTGAAAACCACAGCCTTGACTCATGACTTAGGGATTAAACCAATAGATGTTTTTCATCATCAAAACTAATATACAAAAATACAACAACAATATGCTTTCGACTCCTCACTGACTCCAAGCAAAATACACTTCAAACTCTTGTCAACGAGTTTTATTCATTTAGCATCAGGAACATGAACATGAGAAATGAATCCAAAAACTCTAAAATACTCCATTGATGGCTTGATTCCACTCCAGGCTTCTTCCGAAGTTTTATTCCTTACTGCAAGTGTTGGGGTTTGATTCAAAACGTGAACGATCCAATTAACTACTTTAGGCTATAAAGTTTTTGGAATCTTCTTCTCCGAAAGCATGCTTCGAACCATATTCATAATGGTTTGATTCTTACATTTTGCTACCCCATTTTCTTATGGGGTATATACAGCTGTTAGTTATCTTCGAATACCATTTACATTACAAAATTCAGTGAACTCCTGTGATGTGAACTCTCTTCCACAAACTATACAAAAACCTTGTATATGTGAACCTATTTCCTTCTCAACTCGACTTTTGTAATTTTTAGTTGTAATAAAGCTTCAAATTTTTTCACTAAAAAATACACCAAAGTCTTGTGGCTAAAATCATCAATAAGAGTGATCAGATACTTTTTTTTTCTATTTGAGATAGGTTTGATGGGTCCACAGATGTCAGCATACATGCACTAGTTGAAGGATCTAAAAGGCTCTCTAGGTGCTATTCTTTGGCAATGAATCTCTTTTCTGCGTCCCCACAAAGCAATCTCGACATACCTTAAATGAGACTTTGTATTGTGGCAACCCATGTACCATCTTCTTATCCTGGAGATTCTTTAGACTATTTAGACTTAAATGACCATATCTACGATGCCAAAGATGAGAGATATCTTCTATGGTTGACTTGAAACAGATTTGTTCACTTGGTTGAGGGTAAGTAACGAAAATGAACATCCTATTTAAGGTCATGGTTGTCTCCATGATCAGGCCTCTCTTAAGGTGATAAATTTTGCATTTTCCAAACTGAATAAGAATTGCAAGCCTCTTCTCTTGTAATTGACCCACATTTATCAAGTTGTTTTTCAGTTCTGGTACATAGAAGACCCCAATTCCATTGACTTGCAATTGTACATTGCCCTTTCCCATTACTACCATGTAGAATTATTTCCTAGCTTCATAGATTCTCTGAAATTTGTATCAAAATCAAAGAAATACTCCTTTTGACTTCTCATGTGGTTGCTACACCTCGAGTCAAGAAACCACAATGCCTTCTTGTTGGTTTCCTTGGCATTCACCTAAGCCATCAGTAACATTTCTTCAGTAGCCTCGACGTAGCTTGCGTTGTTCTCCACCTTGCTTGGACATTCATAGTGGAAATGCCCAAGCTTGAGATAGTTGTAACATTCAATGGTAAACTTGTCAAATCTGTGTCTACTTCTTCCTCTTTCTCTAAAGCCACTATGTCCTCATCCTCTTCCTCCTGACGAATCATTATAAGTGATTTTGAGTGCTTATTCTTCTACCATGTGAGCACTCATGCATTGCTCATGCATTAAAAGACTACTTTGCAGTTCATCAATGGACAAAGTATCCACATCGCATAGTCGAATTTTGAGGTCATTGATCTCAGAATTTTTTCAATAATAGCAACATCTTTCAATTTTTCTCCATGGATCCTCATTTTGTTGGCTATGGCGAGGGTTCGAGCAAAGTAGTCATTCATAGATTCACCAGACTTCATTTGAAGCACCTCAAATTCCCTTCGAATAACTTACAATTGTACATGCTTGACTCATGTCGTCCCTTGATATTTCTACTTTAGGGAGTCCCAAATATCTTTTACAGTATCTTTGTTCAAAATAGTCTCCAGAATTGAACAATCGATGGCTTGAAAGAGGTAGTTTTCCGCCTTTAGATCTTTCAGTTTGAGGTCTTCAATCATCTTTCCTTCTGCTTCAGTAATGTCAGCTCCTTTAACTGTTGTAGGGATTCCTTTCTCCACCAAACCCCAATATTCCTTTGAACATAAGAAATTTTTCATAAGCATGCTCTAGTGATCATTGTGTCCGTCAAGCTTTGGGATTGCAGGTTGCACAAAACTATTTTCTATTGCCATATATGTTGCTTCACACACCGTCAAAGGCTAATGTTTCTCAAGTGACTTTGATCAAGCGCTCTGATACCAGATGTTAAGATTATTGTGTTTATGTGTGAGTTAACTTTGAATATTGGGGAAAATTAGTTCAATAAATTCAACAAAATTGATTGGCTTTTATAGCATTTACAAAGCAACGAAAAATAAAAGATGAAAAAAAAATATATACATATACATCAACAACTCCTAAAATTGTGGCAGAAGCCTAAAGAATAGATCAAACTAAACAATGTTCCCTAAACAATATAAATTATTCCAAAATGCAACAAGAAACTCCTTAATCCTAACTAAAAACATTAAAATACTTCAACATAGGATTGTAGATTCCCCCGGGGAACCCCACTATCACAAGGCTTCCCCCACCCCAACAATGGGGTTATTGGTTCTTTTCGAGGAAGGCAATTGACCAACACTAATTTTTTTTTTTTTTAATTCTCATGTTATATTTAGAACATTTATTAGTTTATAAATATTTGTAGAACTAGAAAAACTTTATATATATATATAGTTTACCTTTATACTTTAAAAAAAATATCTTAATATTTATATAATGATAAAGAATATATTTTTTTTAAATAAAGGAGAGAGTTATGTAGGAGAGAAGATAAAATGGTCCCTTTATACAATTTTTTAACCACAGGGTTGGTCCATGTCCTTTCCAAAAGATTGAGAGAACATTTTGCCAAATCTGTGACTTTAATTTACCCCAACTTCTCTCTGTTTTGATGTATCATATTTCACATTCCTTCCTATATTTCAACCATAAAAAAGATGAGATAATTCTAGATTATCTTTTAAATGCTATAAATTTAAAAAATATATAAAAAAAATACTTCTTCATATTGAAGCTAAAGTATTTAACAAAAGAATAATAATAGGAATTATGATGACGATATTATCAATTATGTAACGTCTCTTTATTGGAGAAAGCTAAGGAGATTATGTGTCATTATCTCCTCTATCGAGCACATCCTCTAATAAAAATAAGACTCGTGATTATTATTAGTCATGACTTCTAATATTACTTTTAATAAAATATTAGTATAACTTACCGTTGGGTGGGCACGGGAGACCAATACTTTTAACAAAATATTAGTATAACAAAATATAGCAATAAATGTCCCTTCGCATCCAATCCAGCACAACCAGTTCCATTGTCTCTGTAGGAAACCAAAAATGCAGAGAATGAGCATAACAATCACCAGGTTTTTGGGTGCATACACTAACATAAAACAGGATACTAGATTTCCACTTCCAGTGATTCCTCCTAACAGATCATCAAGCAGACTCTTTCAGCATTAGTTTAACTGTCCAAATTGTTCGACAAGAAGACTAGACAATGAGCCAAATTCGTGTTTCTTTTCCTTCCTTTTTCAATGCAGTAAGCTCACTTTTAAAGTAATCAATCCAATTTTTTTAATATATAAGAAATTCACTATCAATTTAAAAAATCGCTAGTCAAACCAACGAGTCTTAATAAAAAATAAAATCGCTAGTGAAATCAACGATTTTAACTATTTCAGAAACCACCACAGCAGCTACTTTTCAATGGAAATGAGACGCTTTGAGTTGGCCTCAAGAATAGTAGTTTGACAATTGGTTTAAGGTAATTTTCTTTTCAGCAAGATTTTGAAAATTTCACATTTCTAAATGTCTATTGAATTAATTCAGCAATGCTATGTTACCCACTGATGGCAACATAAGAAGGTGCAGGCCCATACACGTGGGGCCTGCCTATGCACGTGGCCCCATGCACGTGGGACCCATGTGCAAAGACGAGCCCCACGTACATGGGACCCACGCCTCTCTCATTAGCAGGCAAATACTATGTTATCTGCCCGCGAGCAACATGACATTACTGTTCATTTATTTCACAGGTTCTGCAAGTCTATAGAGAGTCGAGTCCACTTACAAAGCCATCATTTGCCCGAGGCCCACCCAAGAGTGGACCACCAGCAATAAGCCTGCAAGCGTTCTCAGCAGTGCTAAAAACAAGCACAAGCAGGAACACTCTGGAGACCCAAAAGAAAATTGTCCCACCATTACTTACCGTCCCCAAACCAAAATCAATCAAACACGTAATTTCCTGAATCCTACCTACCCAGGTAAAAGAAGGTTTAGATGAAAAACTCAAAATCCAGAAAAAGGGTTTCTTTTCTTTTCTTTTTTCTTTTTTTGGTTTTTTAACCTACCAAAAGGATCCAGTTGAATGCACAATGATTAGATACATACAAAAAGGGTCTCTATTAATTTATCTACTTCCTTCTACTCCTATAACCTAAATTAAAAAAGGCATCAAATTAATACTACTTGTTTACACATATTATTCTCTTGAGGGCATCTTCTTGTAAACCAACCCCCTTCCCCCTTGTACCCAGGAAGAACTAGCTAGCTGCTGCTAGTACAGAGCCGACTGCCGACTTTCGACTTTGTCTAGAATGAGGGGGTCAGGTCAGGTGACAAAATGTCCGGTTTTACGCCTGTGCCGGCTATAGTCGGATACGAACCTGAAAGTGCGGCCGCAGCCCTGGACCTTGCACTGGTACGGGCGCTCGCCAGTATGCACCCGCAAATGCTCAGTCCTAGCCCACGCCCACTTGAACGACATGGTGCAACCCTCCCACGGGCATTTGAGGGGCCTGTCATCGTCATGTACGCGTTGATGAAGCATGGCATATTTGTGAGAGCTGAATTTTTTCCCACACCCTTCGTGTGGGCACAGGTTTCGTTTGTGCAAGACCAAACTGGCCTTTGTCTGAAAACTCATTTGGCAGCCTTCTATATCACACTGGTAGGATCCCTTTCTCGTCACTTTCTTCTCGTCTGAAGGTCTCTTCACCTTTCCCGCAGCTGATTTCTCTTCATTATGTTCGTTACTGTCAGTCCCACCTCTTCTAGCGTCTTTCATAGTACCCCTTGGCCTCAGCCCTTCACATGGACTCCTAATGAAGGAGTCGAGATTAAGTTGAGCTTCTGTTTGCATCTCCACCACTTCCCTTCGTCTTTTCCTTCTATTTCCTGCAGTTGAACCACTATTTTCCATCTCTCCTTTGTCAGGCGAATAACATTTCTCACAGCGGCCACCTTGCAGGTCATCCTCAGCAGCATATGCAGTTGCAACTTTCAGATTTTTTTCAACTGAGACACAAGTTGGTTGATTTAATGGAACAACACAACTCCCCGTGACAGGATCACACAACGGTTCAGAGTTAGCAAGATTGAAGTCTCCCTCCATCATAATGTCCCCATCAGCATTGAATTTCTCATTTTTCTCACTGCCTTGGTCAACTCTAGTGTCATGCTGCATCTCAGAACCAACTCCAATTGTTAGATCACTGGCTTTGCCCTCTGTGGCCATTTCCTCTAAGACACTGCCCCCAATCTGTACCCCAACGTTATCAACCCCTGAAGTGGCCGCAACATGTGAATCTGCAACTTGTGATGGAACATAATTGCCACTGAGGTTGCTGGCTGCTGCAAGAGACCAACTATTATTCTGCAATTCCGGTTTACTGCTAGAACCTAAAATACCAAGACCTGAAGACTCCTTCCCAGTCATTTCAACGTTACAGATGTTACCCTCAGATCTGTGAATGCTACGGCCATCTGGCCCCCCACAATCAGCAATTATAGCTTCATCTTGCACACTATTTGTAGTGTGTCCATTGGTCGGTCTTGCTGCTATAGAACCAGCAGGTCTAGACTTTAAGCTTCTCCTTGAATATTGGATAAGTTTACCTTCTTTTCTCAACATTCTACTACTTGAGTTTACTCCAAACACATCATCTGTTCGCAGCTGAACGCTCGCAGATGGTTTCGTCCTGACTGGGTTCTCCAATTGAATGCTGTCGGATGGTTTCTTATGTATTGAATAATTTAAGTTCAGCTTGGACCGGAATTTTCTGGATGGCCACTTGAGATTGAAAGAGTTGGAACTGGGAGTTCTGTCAGAAAATAACCCACCCAATGCCATAGCATGCTGCGCTGGCTTAGAAGGAGAAATTTTTCTGACTTTCACACAGTGACATAAGTTGACATTTAGCTTTGAGGTCCAGTCTCCTCCACGTTCATCATTCCCTCCATCGTTAATTGCATGATCAATCAAGTTCATATCTGCTTCTGATGCATTATCTAATCTGATTTCATTATACTCAAAAGGACTACCAATTTCCTCTGCGATGACTGCAGCATGTGCCTTTATTTTTTGGAAGTCTGCACAAAATGAAATTGGTGTCATTGGAAATACTTAACCAGGAGGAGGAGGTTAAAACATAAAGATACAAACTGATAATAGCTTCTGTTATACTGTTATTATCACCACAGTTGTTACTGCAATTGACATGATCTTCATTAGAAACTAAATTAATACAACATTGAACTATAAGATAATACATTTCAAACAGTCTATATTAATAACAAAGTACGTCTTATTTATTTTTTCTTTTGTGCAGCCAATGCTTGTTCCAGACCACCTTTGAAGAACAGAGTTTTCTACCTAGCCAACAAACAAGCAAAACAAAAGCTCTGCTACTTTGAAAAAGAAGGAAAGGGATGAGGGTGTTCAAAACAAAGAAAAAAGAAAGAAAAGAAAAAAATATTATTGTTGATTATCAGAGGGTGACATATAAGCTCAAGTTACTTGTCATATATATTTATATATAATAACATAAGCTCAAATTGGATGAGATCATGGATTTGCATTAAGTCCTCCTTTAATCTAATAATGGATGAACTCATAAAACACATCCAGAAGAGATGAATTGCTGCATGTTACTTACAAATGATATTGTCTTAGTAGATGAGACAAAAAATACATGAATATTAAACTCAAATTATGGAGAGACGCCTTAAAATTTGAATGCTTCAAGTTGATATAAAATATTAAGTCTAGTAAAAAAGAGGTGGGGATGATGTTGAGGTGAGACTTGAATATCAAGATATCCTATTCAAGATCAGCTTAGATATCTCAGATCAATTATTCAAAATGTTATAAGTACTTATAGCATTTTAAATCTAAATAAAAGTTATATCAAATACTTATAAGACTAGTTTTGTTGTATAGCTTAGAATGTTAAATAATTAAATACCAAATGTATAAAATATGGACATACTAAGATGAGGATGTCAAGATAAATGTGCATCCATAGAAAATAAAAAAGAATATAGAAAGAAAATTACCCATAATAAAGTTACAGTGGCACTTATTAGAGATAAAATAAGCAAGATGAGACATTTGAGAAAAACATGAACAAACCAAAAAGTTTGTGGAAAAAAAAAAGTAGAGGAAGATAAAAAAAAACTCGATGAGAAACTTTTAAGTGAGAGTATAACAGCCTCAAAAAAACATGGATATGAGTAAAAATGAATGTATAGATAGGCCCCATGTAGCCTACTCCACTTAGTGGGATTAAGGCTTGTGAAGATGATGATAACGAAAGATCAATTTGACTAGTTGTTAGACTTAGAAAGGTAGGTGTTATGAATTGAACCCATGCTCATGAAAAAAGTCATCCTTATAGCTGACAATGCAAAACAAAACAGCGATGTGTCACAAGCTGCACAAATAGATGCTGAACCGCTCTTTACAATGGTCGTCCTACCTTGAGTTCAGTAGTATCTAGAAGAATATGGAACTTTCTAAATATCTAGAAAATTCTAGAAAGCTGTAGATGCTTCTGGAGTATACTAGAATATTCTAGAGCTCTCTGGAGTACTCTAAATGATGCTAGAATTCTTCAGAGTACTAGGGTTCACTAGAGAGAAGCATAGGGATACTTCTAGACTCTCTAGGAGGTTGAGTAAATATCTTAAGATGTTCCATTAGATTATTGACATGTGGCATAATCTTTTCACACATTTTTCCTAGGTGCCTATAAATAGGGGAGGGCCTCATTTGTAAAGGCATCCAAGGAAGGCATAACATTTTGGGAGTACAATACAAGAGTCGTTTCCAAACTCTCAAGTTATTTCCTGTCATTCTCTTTTGGTTTCTTTGATACAATTTACTGCATTTTGAGGGAGTAACGCAGAAAACTTAGGCTTTCTCTAATGAAGGAATTGAGAAGCTCAAGTGTTGCAGAGGAACTTGAAGATTAAGCGCATGACAAATGTTTTTACCTTCTAACCTAGAAAAGGAAACAACAAAATAAGAATCATTCAGCTCCACAAGTTAGCAAGGCTGTTTCATGAGCCTTCTTTGTGCAAACAATATCATGCCGTACTCTTACCTGAATGGCAAACCACAAGGACATTTGCTCCACCTTTTGGATGCAGCATCTCCTCAATTTTAATTGCATGCTCCAGGCAAAATATTTGCGGCCTTAGAAATCCCCTAGTATAATGCCAGCCCTTCTGAAACTTGGCTTCTGAAGAAATAGATAGATCCTTTGGAATTGGTGAAAGATCAGGAACAGTAGAGAGATCCTCTGAGGTATGAACCACAGGTTTGATTGATTTGAGACTTGAAGAAGCTCCATTTGAATGCTGAAGTAAATTGCTCTCATTCTGCTCAATCTTCTCCACAGGTCCATCTGCAAAAGAGAAATTATATGATGCCTCCAAATCTTGTTTAAAATTGGATCATGTCATGTAGTATTCTTGGAAGTAAAAAGACAATAACTCCACAGACAACAGAAAGACTTCGGAAGAAACTTAAAGAAAAAAGATTCACATTAAAATATGCAAGGTAGCTTCATAAATTGGGCTAGTTAAGAGCTGTCATTTAATATTTGCAGCAACATTCCAGACAAGATTCTACAAAAAGGACTGAACAAGCATTTCAGTTGGCCAAATACAAATTTTAGCCCCTATACTTGCACATTTTTTTTATTTAGACACTCGAACTTTTTGTTATTTTAATTATACTCCTGAACCATGCAATTTTCTATCAATTGCACACTTCCACAAATTTGTCGAGGACAATGAATTAAGCATAGTTAGAGGTGTAATTGAAACAATAAAAAGTTCAAGGGTGCAATTGACTCGAAATTACATAGTTCAAATGTGTAATTAAAATAACAAAAAGTTCGAGTGTTTAAATGAAAAAAACGTGCAAGTATAGGAGCTAAAATAAGTATTTTGCCCATTTCAGTTCAAAAATTGGCCAGTTATATCAAATATTTAGAGGACCATCTTTGGTTATTCCAACATCCACTCTTGGTGAAATCAAGGCTATACTGTTAATTCATTAACCATAATAGCAAAGGACAAAATGAGAACTCAGAGCAATGTGATCGAGATTCAAGGATGATATAACCAAAAAAATTGGATAAGAGAAGTTTGTGTTTATACCTGAAACAAAACCCACAACCATGCCATCATGGACTGGAGGCAAATGGGACTCCACAGGTTTTGGCACTTCTACATCTTGCAGAAGGTCCATTGATGCTCTCTCAGAAGGTTGGACCACAGACATTAATGGAAAGCCAAGAATCCCACAAGCCACACATGGTAACGTCCCAGAATCTACTTGAAAATCACTAGACAAATCATCATCATCACCATCTACATACAAATCATTCACATTTTCCATATAGAATCTCATCTCACTTAGTAGATCCTGATTGCTTTTGTTATCAGAACAGCTGTCTTCTTTTGGTGCATCTGCAACAGTAGCAATGCTGCTGCACGGTTCAGAACCTTTACTTGGGTATGGTAGTGATTCCATATCCCACAATACCACACGATAAGAAGAGTTTTTCCCCAGAAGAATGGTTAATAGATTGTTTTCATTTAAAATATCTTCTATAAAAGCCTTCTTAACTGATAGCTCTCTTTCTTCTTTCTGGCGATCTCTCAGACGAGAGTTTCGTGCCCCTGGTAGTAATGATCTAGGCACCCTGCATCAAGATAATTATAGTTTGTTGGTAGATGCAATGACTATTAGTAAGTTCCTGATACTCATTGGATGGTAACAAGAGAGAATTATAAGAACATGATACTACAAGGAAAAATAATAGATAATTTTTTAAAAATGCAGGGCAAAATCTGACATCACACTTGATAAGAAAACCAATATATCTTAAGTCTTTAATGTTAAATGCACCCAGAACAAAGTCACTAGATCACAACCACTGAAAGTAATCTAACTGCTGAAGATTCAGACTGAAAAGTAGACTTCAAAATCTAAGAACTTACGTGTCTGGCTAACAAGTAGCACATCAACATTCTAGGTTAAGCAAAACATAACCTCATGAATTTGTTTTCAAATCACCAATGCTGCAGAACTGATATTCTGGGGGAACCAAACCCTGACCCTGTAAATTTATTCTCATATCCCAAGTCGAAATGGAGAATTAGAACAAGTGTGTAGACACAAGGGAAAAAAGCCAAAAACATTCTCGCATGAAGCCCAAAATCCCATTTTCTTCCATGTCATGTTCTTCTCATTCAGGAGACGAAGTATAAATAGTTTCCATAGAAATGGAAACTATTAGTTAAAAAAAGAGGTAGAGGCAGATCCAAAAAAACTTTGAGAGAGACATTAAAGTTTGATATGAAGTGTATGAGCCTAAATGAAGATATGACAAAAGACAGAAATACATGGAAGTCTAGAATTCATGTAGCCAACCCCATATAGTGGAATAAAGGCTGGATATGTTGTTGTTGTTGTTGTTGTAGAAAGCTAAAGTTTTCTGTTCAGGTTTGAGGCACTAGACAAGGATAATGTGCAGAATACTAATATCTTATTCATATAAGCCTCTTGATATTCTTTGGCTTTGGCCCACATTTTCCCAGAACATTACACCCTCCTCGTCTGTTTATCATTTCTCACCAATTTTGATGTTTCATTATCTGATAACCACCAAATTACAGCAAAAGTAAAACAAAAATTTGATGAACAGAAGATCTTTTTCAATTTTTGATATATATGGGAAAGGTAAAAGCAATAAGAATACTAAATTCGTAAAAGAATCAAGTGGGTAGGGGATCAACAAATAAAAATGCAATGATAACATTCGCCTCATAGCTTACTTGACCTTAGCCTTTGCCAAGTTATGCACCCATCAAAATGGCCTACAGGTCAGCAGTACTCTCATCCAGAAACAATCGGACCACCATCACCCCACCCCCCAAAACTCCCAAAAAAAGGGGAAAAACTAGAGAAGTTACCAATGGAAATGAAGACCTGCAAGCTGTGACTTCTTTTAGCATATTTAATGCTCTTGACAAAACCTCAGTGGGCTCAGCCAAACCTTTAATATTGACACCCTACAGAGAGAAACCATCAAAGGTACTATTTTCTTCACCAATCCAGTAGTTCTAACCTCAGTCTAGTCTTATACCAAAGCAAGATGCGAAACCTTCCATGTTCCCTTGTGCCAAAAACATTGGAATGCCTCTAGCTCCCTGAACAAAGGATTCAGATTTTGTTATTCCACTTTCTCAATGATATTCCATATTAGGTTATCCATATGCACCTACGATTGATGAGGAATAGATTGGCAAACCAAATCTCTTCTCGTTTCCAAATGAGGACATTCTAATAAGAGCAGTAGAATAAAAAATTGTGGTTTTAGGGCCACCAAGTTATTACTTCTAAAGCTTGTAAAACAGCAAGGAAGATCCTAAGCTCAATAAAAGTTATATTGGCTCTCCTAGTTTGCTGCACATCATAAGTTCCGGGCTTTGACATTTTCTTTTGCATTTTTAATAAAGAATTAAAAATATATATATAAAAAAAAGGCCCATTTCAAGGGACAGGGACCTTGTTGGATGCGAGGCGCACATTTAAAGAATTTGTATAAAAAAAACTTACATATCATTATTTTTAATATATACCTATAAAGTGGTAAATGCAAATTTATAAAATCATAAATAACATATTAGTTACCTAAATAATGGGGCATTTTATTGTTTTCTCAAATTTTTTTTAAGTTTTTCCTAGTTATTACAGGTTAGATTTTACAAAGTTCATCAAAAAACTAAAAAAAATTACATCCGAGCAAAAAAATGTCCACCTTGTGCCTCAAAGGGAGGCATGTCTCAGCCAGTGTTCTAAAAATCGGCCTAGGCAGCCACCTAGGCGCTGGTGAGGTGCTAGGCGGCCCTTGGCCTCCCCGAATATGGCCTAGTTGACCCCCCTAGGCGTTGGCCTGATTAATCGAGCGGCGGTAGCGCATAGGCGACCCAGGTGGCGCCTAGCCGCCTAGGATGCTTAATTTTTTGATTTAAATCTTACCCTTTGTCGATTCCGAAGCCTCTCTTACTCCTCTTAGCTGTCTCACCCTCTCAGCCCAAGGCCGCCGCTGCCTCAACGCCGTCAATAACTCCTCACTGCCTCCAGCTCCATCGCAACCTCCTCACCGCCTCTACACCATCAAGCTTCGTCCTCGCTACCGCTTCCTTGTTGCGTCAACGCCGCCGCCGCTGTCAAGCTCCATCTCCGCTTCTGTTTCCAACCCCTCTCTCTCTCTCTCTCTCTTTCTCTACCTCTCGCGCGCGGGTTGCTAGAGTTAGCTTAGGGTTTATTATGTATTTAATTTTTTTTATTTATATGTTAGATATATATATATATATATATTCTATTTATATGTTAAATATATTAGATATATATATTTTTTTATTTCTATTTATATGTTAGATTAGATATATATATATTATTTTTTCTTTTTTATTTATATGTTAGATATATATCTAATATATAAATGTTAGATATATATATATATTTTCATGCTACTTTCAACTTTGATTTAATTGAAAATAACATCAAGTTACATCACAAAATTAAAAAAAAAAAAAAAAATCAATAGTTTTCCTAAGTCCGCCACCTATGTGCCCTAGGCTCTAGGTCCCAGCCTGCCGTCCGACTAGCGCCTAGTGCGTTTTAGAACACTCTCTTAGCACTCTGGCGCACACCTCATCAAGTGAGGCACCCTTAGCAGAGCCTTGAGCCTAAGTGTTGTCATGACCCAAGGAATAATAGAAGGGCATCATTGTAATAGTGTTGCAATGGTTTGTTAGAATATTTTTACAAGTTGTTAGAAGCACATGGGTGCTGTTAGGATGCTGTTAGAAATTAGTTAAGCAATTAACTACTATGCTGATAAAAAGGCCAATTGTAAGAGGAGAGGATATGCTTGAATTGATTAATGAAACTCTCATTTCCTCTTTAAGAATTCTCTCAAATCTCCCTCTCATTTCTCTCTACTGGTCTCCCTCAATTACTGTCAAAATTCCCCGCTAAATATTCTGTTCTTAATCCTAAGACTCTCGGATCCCTCTGAATGCCAATTTCAGCCTATTATGAACTCTAGGTTCATGAAAAGTGCACCTTTGAAAACTATGCTTGCCACATATAGGAACAACATATCAAGCCTTTATCCCACTATATACAGTCAACAACATGAATTCTAGCTCACCTATCATTTCTATCTATGGCCTTATCTATTATAAGGCCCTTATAACTCACATCATACCTAAGTGTCTACCATAAAGTTTTTCTAGGTCTTCCTTTTTCTCTTTTATTACATTGTTAGATACTTGTTCCACTCCATCTACTCTCCTCATAGGAGCCTCTACTAGTCTTCATCTCACATGACGTGTCACACATCTTACATTCAATAGGAGTCACTCAAATCTTATTATGAATACACTCATTTTTAATTTTTTTTTCTTTTCCTATAATGGCTTTAAACTCCGCCTGGGGATGTTATCCACTACCGGTCCCAAGCCTGGATAAAAGAAGAGGGTTGTGTTAGATAGCCGACAGCCAACGTAAAACTTAGTCGGATCCAAAACATGAACTCTAGACAAATTATGAAAAATCGTTTGGGCGTGAGCGTAACCCTTCATAGCGACGCGCTACACTGCCCACATGTAGTATCAAGTGAGCTAGAGCCGCTGCATCAGCGCCCGAATGTAGTGACAAATGAACAAGGGTCCCCGCATTTGCTTGGACGGATGTGAGTAAAAAAGCTAGTCCAAAATCAAATTCAAATTCAAAGTCAAGGCCAAAAACAAAATCATAGATTAAGGATTGAATCATGGAACATAGGAATATTAATAGGCAAAGCTATGGAAGTGGTAGATGTGATGATTAGGAGAAAGATTAATATTATGTGCCTTCAAGAGACGAGATGGATAGGGAAAAAAGTAAAAACTTTATCAGAAACTGGATATAAAATATGGTACACAGGAAATGATCGAGTGAAAAATGGAGTGGGGATTATTATGGATAAAAGCTTAGTAGATGAGGTAGTGGATGTAAAGAGAATAGGGGATAGGATTATTATGGTAAAGGTTAGTCTAGGAAGAATGACTATTAATATCTTTAGTACATATGCACCACAAGCGGGGTTAGGTGAGGAGATAAAAACAAAATTCTGGGAGGACCTAGAGGGACTCATACAAATGATACCAAGAGGAGAGAGAGTGATTATACGAGGTGACTTAAATGGAACCGTGGGTAGAGACGGAAACGGCTATAGAGAGGTACATTGAAGGTATGGATTCGAGGAAATTAATAATGATAGTAAGTCTATTCTAGATTTTGGTATGACATATGGGCTCATCATAACCAATACTAGGTTCAAAAAACGGAACGAACACTTAATCACATATAAAAATGTCACATCAAGCACTCAAATAGATTACTTTCTCATGAGACGAGGATCGGTTATGTTGTAGGGATTGTAAGGTGATACCGGTAGAGTGTTTAACTACTCAACATAGACTTCTAGTACTTGACGTCCAAGTAAGAAATTGGAACAGAAAAAATCACATAAAACAAAATCCAAGAATCAGGTGGTGGGATTTAAAAGGGAGAAACAACTAATCTTAAAAAAAAAATTAAAAGGTAGAAGGGAATGGAATGGAGAAAGACAGACAAACCAAATGTGGAGAGAAATGGCTAATGCCTTGAGAAGCACGGCAAAGGTAGTCCTTGGAGAGACAAATGGTAGAGCCCCTAACCTTAAGGAGCCTTGGTGGTAGAATGAAGAGGTACAATTGAAAATTAAAAATAAGAAAACTTGCTATAAGACTGTATATCAATGCAACAATGAAGAAAATTAAAAAATTATAAAGAAACAAAAAAGGCAGTAAAAGAGTTGTTAGTGAAGCAAGGTCAAAAGCATACGAGAATCTATATAAACGACTTGATACAAAAGATGGAGAAAGGGAAATATATAAATTAGCTAAAGCAAGAGAAAGAAAAACAAGGGATTTAAATTAACTGAAATGCATAAAAGATGAAAATCAAAATGTATTAGTGAATGAGGGAGCGATTAAGGAGAGATGGAAGGAGTATTTCACAAAATTATTCAATGATGGTGGCAACACAAGCGTTAGGTTGGGACATCTTAGTAACTCCAAAGGAAACGTGAGTTATACAATTTATCGACGCATAAGTTCAAATGAAATAAGGCAAGCATTAAAAAAGATGAAAAATCATAAGGCGGTAGGAGCAGATAATATACCAATAGAAGCATGGAAATGCACGGGAGAAGAGGGCATCTCCTGGCTAACGAAATTATTTAACGCGATCCTTAAATAAAAAAAGATACCAGATGAATAGAGGAAGAGTAGTTTGATTCTTATATACAAGAACAAAGGAGATGTTCAAAACTGTGAAAATTACAGAGGAATTAAGTTAATGAGTCATACCATGAAACTTTGGGAGAGAGTAATAGAGCAGAGGCACAGAAAAGAAACAGAGGTCTCGGAAAATCAATTTGGTTTCATGCCTGGTAGGTCAACAATGGAAGCTATATACCTACTGAGGCGCCTAATGGAAAGGTATCGGGATCATTAGCAGGACCTACATATGGTGTTTATAGATCTGGAAAAGGCCTATGATAGGGTCCCTAGAGAAGTATTATGGAGGGTTTTAGAGAAGAAAGGAGTCCGAATAGCCTCTATACAAGCCCTTAAGGACATGTATCACGGTGCAGAGACAAAGGTCAGAACATGCGGAGGGGATACTAAACTGTTTAAAATTACAATAGGACTACGTCAAGATTCTGCACTAAGTACATACTTATTTGCTCTAGTAATGGAAGAACTCACTAAAGATATTCAGACAGAGGTGCCATGGTGTATGTTATTTGCAGACGACATAGTGTTGGTGGATGAAACAAAAGAATGAGTGAACACTAAGCTTGAGTTGTGGAGAAACAATTTAAAATCTAAGGGATTTAAATTAAGTCGAAAGAAAACAAAATATATGGAATGTGAATTCAGTAAGAATGCAAGAGTGGAGGATGTTATAATAAAATTGGAAGACCAAATCTTACAAAGAAAAGACCATTTTCGATATTTGGGATCAGTGATTCAAAAAGATGGAGAAATTCACGAGAATGTCACACATAGAATTAAGGCAGGTTGGCTAAAATGGAGAAATGCATCGAGGGTGTTATGTGATGGTAAAATCCCATTAAAACTGAAAGGAAAATTCTTTAGGATAGCTATAAGACCAATCTTGTTGTATGGCTCAGAATGTTGGGCAGTCAAATACCAACATGAGCAAAAGACGAGCGTAGCAAAGATGAGGATGTTAAGATGGATGTGCGGCCATACAAGAAAAGATAAAATTAGAAATGAAATTATTCATAATAAGGTAGGAGTAGTGCCAATCGAGGAGAAGATGAGATAAACTAGACTAAGATGGTTTGGTCATGTGAGAAGGAGACCAAGAAACACTCCTGTGAGGAGAGTTGATGAAATGGAACAATTAGTCAAAAAAAGAGGTAGAGGCAGACTCAAGAAGACTTTGGGAGAGACATTAAAGTTTGATATGAAGTGTATGGACCTAAATGAAGATATGACAAAAGACAGAAATACATGGAAGTCTAGAATTCATGTAGCCGACCCCACATAGTGAGATAAATGATGGATATGTTGTTGTTGTTGTTGTGTCTTATAATGGCTTCAAACAGATCTTAATATCCTCATCTTTGTTACCATCATATTTTACACATGCTGGAGCTTTACTACCCAACATTATATGTCATACAATAAGGGTGGTATGGCTTCAAACACCAATGCACTTCTCTCTCTATTTTAACCCTGTTGCCTTAATTCTTGGTATGACTTAATATTTCAGTTTCATCATAACATCTTTCGTATTTATATTTTTATTGAATTTACATTTCATATATTCAGTTCTCATTCTGCTTAATTTAAAACCTCTAGATTCTAAAATGTTTCTCCATATCTCAAGCTTAGTATCATGCCTTCCTTTATCTCATCCACCAACGCAATGTTATTAGCAAATAGCATACACCAAAAGACCTCTGTCCAGTTACATGTATGAGTCCATTTGTTATTAGGGAAAAAAGTTAAGGGTTTAAAGCAAATCCTTGATGTAGTCAAATTGTAATTAGAAAAGCCTCAATATCTTATCTACATCTTTTGACGTGTCTCCAGGATATGTATTTAATAACTTGTCTATAAGCAATTTGAACTACTACTCTAAAACCCTCCATAAAACTTCTCTAGAAAATTTGTCATAAACTTTTTCTAAATGTATAAACACCATATGTAGATCTTTTTTGTTTATCTATGCCTTTCCACTAGGCACCTTAGCATGGCTTTCATTGTTAACCTACCAAGCATAAAACTAAATTGGATCTCAGACTCCTTGATTTCTCCTTTATTTTCTCAATTACTCTTTCTCAAAGTTTTATTATACGGCTCGTTAGCTAATCCCTCTCTAATTTCCACAACTTTTGAACATCTCCTTTATTCATATAAATAGGCACTAAACTGCATTTTCTCCACTCGTCCAGCATCCTTTTTGATTTTAGGATCACATTAACTAATTTCATTAACAAAAAACTCCCTCTTCTTCCATGCATTTCTATGCTTCTATCAATATATTATCTAATCCAACTTCTTTATTATTCATCATGTTTTTCAATGCTTGCTTTGTTTCATTTTGATGTATACATCTATAAAACATGTAATTTCTATCTTCTTCAAATTACTACAATGCCCTAACATAACAGTTGTTTCTCCACCTTCATTCAACAATTTTGAGAAATACTCCTTCCATCTCTCCTTCAGCACACCCCCTCATTCATTAGTAGTTTGGTTTTTGTCTTTTATGCATGTCGTTTGGCTCAAATCCTTTTTTTTTCCTCTTTCGTTTTGCTTAGGTAGTTGTCAAAATGCGATTCTGACAAGGGAAAGTTCTCTCGCAATTCACTAAGGATTGCACGGGAACTGGTGAATTTAGAAAGAAGGAAAGAAGAATAGAGAGAAAGAAATAGAGGGGAGAGAGAGAGAGAAGTTGAGAGGGAATTTGAATCAATTGTATTTCCAAAGATGTCTTCTCAAGCCACGAAGGTTGGTTACGTAAGTCCCAGACCTTGGCGCCAATATTTGGGTTACATTTGAATTAGGCCCATGTGCTCTAACTGCCAACCTAATTCATATTACCATAGTATCCTCTATCCTTCCCTTATTTACATAATAGTCCCGTCACAGTAGTTTACATGTGTGTATATATACATTTCTCCATCTTTTATATCAAGTTAATGGTATAAATTTGCATAAGCTTTTGACTTTTGCTTCACAAACTGCTTTTTTGCTTCCTTTTTAGCCAAACTAATACCTCTTAAGTTTTATTCATTACAACATTTACGTAAGGCCTTATTAAGCTCTCTTAGTTTTGATTTTTCTCTTGTACCTCTACTTTCCACTACTAAGACTCTTTGATCTGGAATTTTTCCTGTTGACTCCCTAGAACAATTTATGTTGTGTTTAAAACTATAATAGCCATTTCAATCCACATTTGGTTTGTCTCTCCTTCTACGCCCCAATCTCTTCTATCGCACACTTTTTCCTTGAAAATAGTTTGCTATCCACCTTTTAAATCCCATCATTTGATTCTTAGCTTCATTTTGTATCATTTTTTCTCTTTCATTTTTTATATAACCATCAATGACCATAAGTCTATATTGAGGAGTGGCCAAGCACTCTCTCAATATAACTTTACAATCCTTTACAACATAAGCAATTTGTCAAAACCTTGGGCATATTAGCTTACAATAGGGTTGAATGTAGTTGATTATTTATTAGGAGAAGTAGTTAGCAGTAGTTATTTTGGTACTTTAGTAGCAGTATTTTTGTTTTACTTCGTAACAGAATTACCTATCTAGGAGAAGTAGCTATATAAAGTTACTAGAGCTATAAAGAAATCATAATGTTAAATATCAAATTCAGACTTCTAATTTTCTATCTCCATGCTCTCTCCCTCTCAGATCTGACTATTTTTCCTCCCTCAGCCTCTCTTCGTCTCATTCTCTCTTCTTCCGAGTTCTTTCTCTCTCGCCTCCTCTGATTTCCCTCTCTACTTCTCTCTTCTGATTCTGTTTTCTCTCTTGATCTTCCTCTTTCTATCTTGCCTCCTTCTGCTTTCCTTCTCCAATTGCTGAATCTGCCTAAACTCTGATTAGTTCTCTCAATCAGCAGAGAACTTTCCTTGTTAGAATCTAAGGATCCTAACAAATTGCTATTAGAGCAGTTCCTTGGCCTCAGATCTAGCTCTTTTCAGATTTTCTCCATGGTTGATGGTTACACGATGCTCAAAGCTTCTATGGATAGATTTGGAAGGAAAATGGACAAACTCATGATTATGATAGCCAAACGATAGTAGATTAGTCTTCCAACTGAATTAATTTCTAAGGAATATTATAATCTAATTATTCAAAGAAAGAGACTAGTCCTTGTGACAGTTGGAGATCCATACATTACTCGTCCAATGAATCAATATTCCATCAACAGTCCATGGAATCAGTATTCCATTAACAAACCAAAGAGTTCAACTAAGGAAGAAAGAAGTAATAAGAAGGATGTTGTGAACGATGATTTTCAGCCTTAGGAGTTTCTTCAAATAAAGCAATACCAAGAGAAGTCAAAATTGTGGAGAAATGATTCTTTGATTACATCTGATCTTGAGGAGTGTTTGATTTAGAAAGTACTGATAAGGAGGATGATAGCAATAACAGTGATGATATTGGCAGTGAAATTCATTCTCCAAATAAAAACAATAAGGTCAAAGATGCTCAGAAAGTAGATCTCAAGGAACAACCTGATTCCTTAAAAAGAGAAGTTTCTAAGAAGGTTCTCAAGATGACTATCTCGGAAGTTTTGATCATGAGATGATTGATTCAAACAATCAATCATCATAATTGAAAGAAGTTAACGGAGAATTTCTTAAGATTGAGAAAGAGGCGTATGGTTCTCTCGGAATTGAAATTGATCCAGCCTTTCGCAATGAGAAACTGGCTCAATCAATTTCTAAAACAAGTAGTGTTGAAATGAATTATGTTGCAGTTGCCAAGAAACCAAAGAAGAGTTAATAAATCATGATGTGCCCATTGAGAGGTTGCAGGAGAAAAATGAAAAACTGTTCAATTGACTGACAAAGAAAACAAAGTCCATTGCATTATCCTTGGTGCCTAGTCCACTGTCTGAAGGACCAGCTAATATTCAGGATTGGAACTTTGCGAGGAATGGTTCTGAGAAAGAAGGTCCTAAGAGCATTGTTCCTTTGCCTTTGGTTTCGGAGAAGGCTGAAAGTTAAGACAATTACAGCAGGAGAATATCTTACTATTGTTCTGAATGTTTTTGATCCTGAACAATCTAACAGTCTTGCTCTCATTTCAGATGGTGTAGACCAATTTCTAGTGTTGGTTTTAGCCGAGGTAAGTAAAGCAAGTACTTCAAGAGAGTCTGAAATACTTGCTAAACAAAGAGATGCTATTTTCTCTTTCATCTATAAGATAGAGCCAAAGAGAGAGATGGACACTATGCTTGTTTTGCATGTTAAGATTTTACATATAAGATCTTTGCTTGCTCGATTTCTAGAACTGAAATCAATTAAAGGATGTTCTATTGAGCGATTTCTATAGAAGATTAATACAGAAGGCAATGGAAGCTCCAGTCAGGGAAACAACCCTAGGAGGTCTCCTGTGCGTTATGATCCTAACAGGAATTCTCTCATTGATGAGCAGATTCAAAGTTTTAAGGAAACTTGGAGACAATATGTAACTGGAGGAAAGCTAAGGGAAATAACTGAAGAAGTTAAAGTTTTGCTATCGGAAACAAGGCTCTGTCATGACCCAAAGGGCAGTAGTTGTAATTGTGCTAGAGTTTGTTAGTTACTTGAGTTTGTTAGTGTGTTAGTTTGATTTGTTTGGTAATAACAACAGGGATGTGTCACAAGACAGGGGAGAAATCTAAATTTTTGCGGCTAAGTTTTGTATTAGATTCGGATACTACTTATTTGTATTGCCTTAGTATTTTACTCTCTTGTTTGTATTTCCTTTCCAGCTGGATAGTTTTTAAGGCAGTTCTACCAGGTGTCCAAGTGCTAGAATAGGACAAATTAGTTGGTTAGAGAGAGTGTGATCTGTTCTAGCAACACCCACGGAACAAGCTATATAAGCTTGCTCCTTCTATAAAAGCTATCGTAAAATTCAATCAAAAACTCAGTACTCTCCCTCCTACTTCGACTCTCTTTCTCTTTCTCTACGTTTCCCTCTCCATTCTTTTTTTTTTTGTTCCAGCACACTCCGACTCCCGTTGAATCAGGAGAGTTGCTAATTGTCACAGCACCATCGTGACATTTAGTATCAAGTATCGATCCTAACAAGGAGTGTTAAGAGGCTTAAGAGATGGCCGAAGGGACGCGCATGAAGAACATGGAGTCTCAGCTCCAACAACTCAGAACGGCTGTGGGTAAATTTTAGGATCAGGTGGATTGACTAGATGTTAGCAACTAGAAAAACCATAATGCGATCATGACAGTTGATCGCAAGATGGAAGGGGGACTTAATCGAATGAGAGACGATATCAACCAAACGAGGGAGGAGATGGGTAATCAACTTCAACAATTTATGTTGATGTTTACCTAGCAAAACCAAGTAAGGTTGTCTCCCAACTTTCCCCACAGAGATAGGAATGACCCCATTTTACAGAATGAAAGAGTGAATCAAGAAAACAGGGCCCATGAGATTGTGGTAGAGCAAGGTGATGACACTGAAACATTGATAGGAGGGGGTCATGAGGACCAGGCTATTCCACCACCACAGGGGTTTCCCATGCCCTGGATGGAAATACCCGTGTTTGAAGGGACTAATCCTAAATGGTGAGTTAGAAAGTGTGAGCGATTGTTTGAGTGGTACAATGTGCCAATGGAAAGAAGAGTCGCCTTAGCTACGGCCTACTTTGATGATGGGGTGGATGCATGGTTTCAAAAATGGACGCAAGTAAGGGAGAACTATACCTGGAGAGAGTTCTCTGAAAGATTGTGTGAGAGATTTGGAGAGAGGAGCATGTCAGATACCATCGAGGAGTTCAACAAGCTAAAGTAGGTGGGCAACGTGGGGTCATACTTAAGGAGGTTTGAAGAACTGAGATCATTGATGAGTAGTCATGATCCTCACCTAACGGAGGCATATTTTTGTTTCTAATTTCCTCAGTGGCCTAAGCGAAGATTTGTGGCCTATGGTGAAGATGATCAGGCCAAGAATGATTGAGCAGACAGCTGAGAGTGCCAAGTTGCAAGAGATGGTGGTGGAGGCACTGTTAAAGAAGCAGAAGGTACAGCAACAGAAGGCTGTACACATAGGGAATTGGCAACAAGGAGGGAACAGCAAGGGGGTCAACAAGGAGTTGGTTAGAGGTAATGTTGGGGGAAGGAATTTTGGTGGTTCCAATTTTGGTGGGAGACCTAATGATCCTAGGAGGCAACTCGGAGCATGTTATAGATGTGGAAATAGATATTTTTCGGGGCACCAATGTAAACGCCAATTGTTGTTATTAGAAGGCAAAGGAGAAGAAGAAGTAGAAGATGATGAAGGAAAGGAGGTGGAAGGAACCAATGAAGAGGGAGTGGAGGATAATGGAGAGATATCCCTCAATGCACTCAAAGGGATCACCAACAACAAAATAATCAAAGTAGAGGGTAAGGTGGAAGAGGGCAATCTACTAATCCTTATTGACAGTGGAAGCACTCACAGCTTCATGGATGAGAGCACTGCCAGGCGACTCAAGTGTCCACTTACAGGTACACCACCTTTAAGTGTCACTGTTGCTAATGGAAACCGGGAAATAAACAACTCGGCTTGCATGGGATTCATTTGGGAAATGCAAGAAGAAAAGTTTGAAGCAGATCTTAGGTTACTTCAACTAGGGGGATGCAATGTGGTGTTGGGGGTAGATTGGATGAAGGGAGTGAGTCCTATAAGTTTTGACTTCAACCGAATGGAAGTATCATTCGAAAAAAAGGGTAGGAGGATGATAACTCTTACAAGTGGGAAAGAGGTTGTTACTTGCAAAATGATCACAGGAAAGAGGCTGAGGGTTCTGCAGAGCAAGTGGAGTCCGCTCATGCAGTTGTTCTCGATTGTAGAAGTAGAAGAGAAGCATGAGGGGGAAGATTATGGAGAGTTGCAACTCACTATCAGCCACCAACCAGGGGGTCCTAATCAGGTGAGCACACTGCCCCTTATTGATAGATTATTGATGGAATTTAGGAAACTATTCGAGGAACCCAACACCCTACCTCCTAACTGCACCTTAGACCATGCAACTAACCTCAAACCAAATGTTGAATCAATCAATATGAGATCATACCGCTATGCACCTGTCCAAAAGACTGAAATTGAAAAAATGGTGAGGGAAATGTTGAACTAATCCTTCATTAGATCCAGCCAGAGCCCCTTTGCCTCACTAGTCCTTTGGTAAAGAAAAAGATGGTTCTTGGCACTTTTGTGTGGATTATTGCCAACTAAACACCTCGACCATCAAAATTCCCCATAGCCCTTGTGGAAGACCTAATGGATGAACTACACCAAGCCAAATTCTTCTCAAAACTTGACCTAAGGTTGGGCTACAACCAAATCAGAATGAAACCCGAGAATATACATAAAACAGCCTTCCAAACCCATCATGGCCATTTTGAATTCTTGGTGATGCCATTTGAGCTCACCAATGCCCCGACTACCTTCCAATCTTTAATGAATCAAATATTTGAACCTTACCTAAAAAAATTCATACCAGTGTTCTTTGATGATATTCTTGTTTATAGCCCTACCTTAGACCAACACATTACCCACCTAAAAGCCACCTTCGAAGTCCTTAGATGCCATCAATTATACATCAAAAGGTCTAAGTGTGCATTTGCCCAAACTCAAGTGGAGTACTTGGGACACCTGATCTCAAGGGAGGGGGTTAGTACTGACCCAAAAAAGGTGGAGGCCATGCTAAATTGGCCCAAACCCACTACCTTAAGGGCTCTTAAAGGATTCCTTGGACTTACAAGGTACTACCACAGGTTTGTGAGAGGTTATGAAGTCATTAGTAAGCCCCCCACGGAATTGTTGAATAAAGGAAATTTGCATTGGAGACAGGAGGCTGAAGTGGCTTTTGATAAATTGAAGGTGGCAATGAACCGAGTCCCAATTCTGGGACTGTCTGACTTCAACAAACCATTTGTGTTAGAAACGGATGCTTGCAGAGTGGGGATTGGGGCAGTGTTGATGCAGGGTGGCAGGCCCATAGCTTTCCTAAGTCAAGCTCTAAGTCCAAGGCACCTAAACCTAAGTATCTACGAGAAGGAATTCTTGGTTGTTCTCTTGGCAGTGGAGGTACTATTTGGAGATGGGCAAGTTTGTAATTAAGTCTGATCACGAGTCTCTTAAATTCTTGTTGCAGTAGAAGCTGCAAACTAAATTGCAAAAGAGAGGAATGGCCAAGGTAATGGGGCTTGACTATTCTATACAATATAAAAAAGGTAAAGAGAATTTGGCTGCAGATGCCCTATCAATGTGTCATGAAGAAGGGGAAGCATTGCCATTACTATGGTAATACCCGAGTGGTGCAGTGAAGTGGTGAACAATAATGAGGGGGGTGAACACATAAGGGGAATTTTGGAAAAATTAACAGTGGGAGGTAGTGAAACTGAAGGGTACGTTCTGAAGGATGGGTTGTTGAGGTATAAAGGTCGAGTGGTCGTGGGTAACAATGCTGAGCTAAAGAGAGACATTTTGCAATCCTTGCATGATTCCCCTTTATGAGGGCACTCGGGTATCCAAAATACCTATTTAAGGGTGAAACAGTTATTCCATTGGCCTCAACTTAAGGGTGTTGTAAAGGAACATGTTTTGGGGCGAGACATATGTAAGAAGTGCAAGCATGAAAATGTAGCCTACCCAAGATTGTTGCAACCCCTACCGATCCCAGACAACCATGGCTAAGTTTGTCCATGGACTTCATAGAAGGCCTACCAAGATCAAAAGGGAAGGATTGTGTGCTAGTGGTGGTGGATCGGCTAACTAAATTTGCACACTTTGCAGGGTTGGCACATCCTTACACGGCCCAAGAAGTGGCTAGGGTGTTTATGGATCAGGTGGTGGTTTTACATAGGGTTCCCAAGACCATTATCTCAGATAGAGATAAGGTGTTTAGAAGTCATTTTTGGAGAAAATTGATAAAGAATGTAAGCACCGAGCTCAGCCTATCAACAGCTTACCACCCTCAATCTGATGGGCAAACTAAAAGGGTAAACCAAAGTTTAGAAACCTATCTACGACGCATGTGTATAAGGCAGCCTAGGAGTTGGCATCGATGGTTGGCCATGGCGCAGTGGTGGTATAATTCTAGCCACCATGCTTCAACCAGGATGACTCCATTTGAAGCTGTCTATGGGTATAAACTGTGGAAAAGTTAAATAATTAGTGTTGTCAACTTGTTTGTTATTTCTGTTTTGTTTAAAGTTGGCGTGTTTTTATTCAACTATTTGTCTAGCTGTTGTGCGGCATTATGTGCCTATATAAGGGGAGCGTCAGTGTTTGTTTAGTATGTAATCTTTGATCTTGTGATCTGTTTTCAGCAATTCAAGTTTTCGTTCTTCGATTAGCTTTTCTTCTGTTCATTCATTTTCTGTTCTAGATCTAAATTTCACATGGTATAAGAGCCTTTTTGATTTGTTCCAATGGCCTCTAATCGAATCGTCAGTTTCGCCTCCTCTTCTCCTCCTCATCAATCCTCTTCAAATAATTTTATTTCCTCGCAATCAGATTTCTCAACTGTTGCGAAAGCTTTTAGCTATATTCCTCTGAAGTTAGACATGAAGAACTACTTTTTTTGGAAGGCGCAAATTCTTGCTACAGTTCGTGCCTTTGATCTTGTTCAATTTTTGAACAAGGTCTCCTCCTAAGTGTGTGACTGGTCCTACTGGTGATTCGATAGTAAATTCAGAATACTTGAGCCGGATTCGTTCGGATCAAATGCTTCTCGGCTGGTTATTCTCTACAATCAGTGAAGAAGTGCTCGCTCAGGTGATTCACCTAGAATCATTAGCTAAGGTATGCATTCTGTTAGAGAATTTATATGCAAGGCAAACATTAACCAAATCGTTTCAACTCAAGCAGCAGTTGAGATCTATTAAAAATGATGGAATGTCTGTTAACGATTACATTCTGAAGATTAAGACTATAGGCCACTCACTTGCAGCCATAGGAGAACCTTTAAGTGACAATGAGTTGTTATTGGCAATTCTAAATGGCTTAGATCAGAATTATGATATAGTTGTAAGTCTTGTCACTTATAAGATGGATGAAATCGATTTGGAGAAAGTTCAGTATCTACTTTTAATACATGAACAACGTCTGTCTACTAAGAATCAGTCACTGACTACTCTAAGTCTGGATCAAGTCACTTCTCCTTTACAAGCAAACATAGCATCGTCTTCTTCTGCTCAGAATAATGGACTCAAATTTTGCGAGAGGAGGATTCGTTCAACGAGGCAATAGTAATGGTTTCAGAGGAGATAGAGGCCATGGTAGAAATTCAAATAGACGAGTTTACTGTCAACTCTGTGGCAAGCCTGGCCACTTTGTAGATCGATGTTATTATCAATTTGATAGAAGTTTTCAAAGGACGCCTAATGGCAGATCACAAGGAGGTCACAGTGGTTATAGTGGTTATCCTGGTTCTCAATTGGATACTCGAGCTTATATGGCCTCCCTAAATGACTCCAACAAAGCCTACATGACTATGGTGCATATTAAAATTCTCACTGTGGTAATTTTTTCAAATCAAACTTGCATTCTTCTGACCAATTTGTTTCATCAGCTAATCTTCCAGATCAGTCCTGGTTCGTGGATTCTGAAGCCACGAATCACATTACTTCAAACTTGAATAATCTATCCTTCCATACGCCTTATCATGGTGCAAATAAAGTCACTATCGATAATGGTAAGAAACTACCGATAACTCACATTGGCACTAGTCCTCTACAAACCTTACCTCAATCAAATTATGTTTTGTATGTGCCAAATATTCTTCATGTTCCTAGTATGACCAAAAATTTACTCAGTGTATCTCAACTTACACGAGAACACAATGTTATTGCCGAGTTTCACTCTAATGTTTGTTTTATTAAGGACAAAACATCCAGACTGGTGCTGCTCCAAGGACGCCTTAAGGATGGGCTTTATAGGCTGGAACCAGCTTCTAATTCTGCTGGTGACAGCAAGTCGGCCTATCCTCTAGAGTGTTTTTCAACTCCTTCAGTGTCTCGGTTTCATTCTTGTAATAGCAAAAATAAATGTAACAAACAGCTAGTACTCATTTGATCATGAGATGTCTGAGTCTGTTAATGTAGCTCACACCACACCTAACACAAATGTTTGTAAACAGTGGCATGCTCGTTTGGGTCATCCATCTGTAAATGTGTTACGGTTGGTGTTGAATAAAATTGGTTTGTCTTGTTCTCTCAATGATTTGTCATTTTGTGATGCTTGTAAAGTTGGAAAACTTCATCAACTTCCATTCTCTAGACATGACATTACTGCTATAGCACCTCTTGAATTAGTTTATGCTAATCTTTGGGGACTAGCTCCTGTTTTGTCCACAGAGGGCTTTCGGTACTATGTCATCTTTGTGGATGCTTTTACCCATTATACATGGTTTTATCCTCTCAAATTAAAGTCAGATGCCTTGTCAGTTTTCATGATATTCCACAAGTTTGCTGAAATTCAATATAAAACCAAACTTTGCACTTTGCAAACTGATAATGGAGCGGAATTTAAGTATTTCATTCCTTATCCTCAAAATCATGGTATTCGATCTAGATTTACTTGTCCACACACTCATCAACAAAATGGTGTAGTGGAACGAAAACATCATCACATTGCTGAAATGGGCCTAACTATGTTGTTTCATGCTAGTTTGCCCTTAAAATTCTAGGTTGAATCATTTCAAACTTCGGTGTATCTTATCAATTTACTTCCCTCCTCATCTATACAGTTTCAAGTTCCCTTTGAATTGTTGTATCATCGTACTCCTAATTACAGCTTGCTACAACCATTTGGTTGTTCCTGTTTTCCTCTTCTTAGGCCATATAACAGACATAAATTTGACTTTCACTCTTCTAAGTGTATTTTTCTTGGTTATAGTCATCACCAAGCTAGGTATAAATGTTTACATCCCTCAGGCAGAATCTATGTCTCGACATATGGAATTTAATCCTTCTAAGTTTCCTTTTCTTCATTTGTTTTCTATCCCTCAGTCTTCCCCTTCCAGGTTCTCCATTAATTCAAGAGGTCTTCCTACTGTTTTTCTGCATCCTCATGTTTCTTCTTCTTCTTCTTTATTTTGTCCCAGAGTAGCCCATTCTATACCCTCTGGTTCGAGAGTGAATCATTCAGTGCAATCTTTTGATCCATCTGGTTCACCTACTATCCAATCTACTGTCCAACCTACTGTCCCACCTGTTTACCTAAGAACAAGCCTATCAAACTTCAACCAGCACCCTCTATGCACCCTATGATCACCAGACTTGAAGCCAAGACTATTGCCACCACTAGTCCTCATGCCTTAAGTGAGTTCTTGTGAGCCTAGTTCAGTTCGTGAGGCTCTTTTAGATTCAAAGTGGGCTCAGGATATGGAAGCTAAGTATACAGCTTTAGAGAAAAATCATACATGGGACTTAGTTCCTTTTTCTCACGACATGAATCTAAATGGGAACAAGCGGGTTTTCTGGATAAAGTATTAACTCCGATGGATCCATTCTAAAGCATAAAGCTCGGTTAGTGGCAAAGGATTTTCTTCAAAACTCGGGTGTTGATTATAGTGAGACCTTCAGTCCGGTTGTTAAGGCTCCTACAATTCATGTATTGTTTTCATTGGTTGTTCAAAATGGTTGGGACATCCAGCAGATGGATGTCAACAATGCTTTCCTCAATGGTGACTTGGATGAAACCGTGTTTATGGTTCAACCAGAGGGCTTTGTCAACTCTCAATTCCCTACTCATGTTTGTCAGCTTAGGAAGTCTCTTTATGGGTTGAAGCAAGCTCCAAGAGCTTGGTATACTAAGCTGAAATCAGCTCCATTGTGTTGGGGCTTTGTTAAGTCCGTTTCAGATGCGTCCTTGTTTATCAAACGAACTGTTAGCTATGTGATGTATATTGTTGAGAATCCCACATCGCCTCCACAAGGGAGACCTGAGCTATATATAAGGAGGAGGATCCCTCCACCTGTCAAGCTAGCTTTTCAAGTTGGAGTTCTACCTCTAACTTCTCACATGGTATCAGAGCTAACCCTTGGCTGTCGTGGTCATGGACTAGTACCCTGCCCGATCACTTGGGCATGTATCAGTTATTGGAGAAGTTTCGGCATGGGAGGGAGTGTTGAGAATCCCACATCGCCTCCACAAGGGAGACCTAAGCTATATATAAGGAAGAGGATCCCTCCACCTGTCAAGCTAGCTTTTCAAGTTGGAGTTCTACCTCTAACTTCTCACATATATGTTAGTCCATGTTAATGATATATTAATCACTGACTCAAGGTCAGCAGCTTTGCGTGGTTGCATAGCAGATCTAGATCGTTCCTTTGCTCTAAAAACTTTAGGAACTGTCAATTATTTCTTGGGTTTCGAAGCTTTTAAAGATCACACTGGTCTCTATCTCAATCAGTCCAAATATGTCCGTGATTTGTTGGAAAAGGCCTCCATGGAAGACTGTAAGCCTTGTAGTACTCCTATGGTTGCTGGTACTTCTCTTACTAATTATGGAGATCTGTTTTCCCAACCTAAGTTATATCGTACTCTAATTGGTTCCTTGCAATATCTTACTTACATTTGGCCTGATATTGCTTTCACAGTAAATAAGCTGAGTCAGTTCATGGCTGCTCCTAAAATGCAACATTGGTTGGCTTGTAAAAGATTGTTGCGGTATATTAAGGGAACTGCTGGTATGGGTCTAGTTTTATTTCCCTCAGCTGAAGCATTGTCCATCATGGTCTACACAGATGCAGACCATGCTGACTGCAAGGTTACTCTCAGGTCTACTACTGGGTTTTGTGTCTACTTTGGTAAGAATCTTGTTGTATGGAGATCAAAGAAGCAGTCGGTTGTAACTCGTTCAATGGGTGAAGCTGAATACCAAGCTGTTGCCTTGGGAGTAACTAAAATTGTGTGGCTGAAGAATCTACTGAAAGAGTTGGGATATCCTTGTGAAGCTACTCCTATTGTGTGGTGTGACAATTTAGCTGCCAAAAGCATGGCAAAAAACCCTGTGTATCATTCACGGACGAAACACATAAGTGTTAATGTTCATTTTGTAGGGGAGAAATTCGAAAATGGTGAGGTGGAGATCATGTATGTTCCTACTGCTGAACAAGTTGTAGATGTTTTCACTAAGGGGCTGCCTAGAAATCAGTTTAATTTGTTGTGCACTAAATTGGATCTTACAGAGACACCTACAAGAATGTTTCAGCAACAAGAGTCCAAATTGAAGAGGAGTGTGGAAGAGTTAAATAATTAGTGTTGTCAGCTTGTTTGTTATTTCTATTTTGTTTAAAGTTGGCGTGTTTTTATTCAACGATTTGTCTAGCTGTTGTGCGGCGTTATGTGCCTATATATGGAGAGCGTCAGTGTTTGTTTAGAATGTAATATTTGATCTCGTGATCTGCTTTCAGCAATTCAAGTTTTCGTTCTTCGATTAGCTTTTCTTCTGTTCATTCATTTTCTGTTCTAGATCTAAATTTCACATAAACCTCCTACCCTACCGGCCATGGGAGGTCAAACCACAGCCACAGCAATGGAGGAGTACCTATAACAATGTGAAATTTAGGGACATTATTGAATCAATTCTTGCCCAATTAACTCTCCCTTACACCCTAGAATGATGGAATATGCAGTGCAGTAAATGACAATTGAATGCAAATGACTTACACTAATAAACAGAATGAAAACGGCAATGAAAAATAAAGAAATTAAAGAACAAACACACCAAATTTATACTAGAAACCGAGAGTGTTTACAGCAGTACAACCGTCCCTTACTCCCTCCTGTTACAGCGCTCCCAAATACAATGAAAATAACCAAAAGAGATTTCCACCAGATTGCTCCAAGAATCACTGTTTTCACAATCTTGATCTCTCTTCCCACAGCACTCAGCGCACAAGAGAATTACAACTGATCAGTAGTCTTTCAAACAGAAAATTGAGAACTCTCCCTCTCTTGCTACTCCTTGCCCTTTATTTATAATAGTGGGTGGATATCCCAATGAAGATATAAAATATTTACAGTTTCACCCCATAACTTTTACTAATTACAGTTTTGGGTTACAACTTCTATTTAATTATTCAAAGGTCCTCAAGAGCACTGCTTTCACATACTGCCTTCACTAATCTTTCTAGGTCTTCTTATCCTATACTCGAGACAACATTTTAACAAGCAAAGAAGGGAAGTGCTGCAACAGTTGAAGCAAGAGTTGGTAGCCACCCAAAATAAAATGAAGCAAAACACTGATAAGAGGAGTGACCGGGAATTTGAAGTAGGGGAAAGAGTTTATTTGAGACTAAGGTATCCTCACCTGAAGGCCATCACCCAGGGGCAAGTATCTAAGCTTAGCCCTAAATACTTTGGTCCATTCCCCATAACAACCCAAGTAGGCAAGGTAGCCTACCAGTTGTAGTTGCCTAAAGGGACCAAGATCCACCCCGTCTTTCATGTTTCCTTGCTGAAAATGTCCCCTAGGAATGAGAGAGTTAGTCAGGAGCTACCAACCCTACCTAAGGAAAAAGAATGTCCGAAGGAACCTGAGGCTATAATGGAGAGAAGGGTAGTCTACCATCAAGAAGGCCCCCTCATTTAGGTCAGGGACCAGTGGCAAGGAAAACTATCCAAGGACACTTGGGAGTACCTACCCACGTGGTTGTAGCAATTTCCAAGGACAACCAGCCTTTTAAGTATTTCTTGAGGACAAGAAATAGTTGATGGGAGGGGTACTATCACAAGACAGGGGAGAAATCTGAATTTTTGCGGCTAAGTTTTGTATTAGATTCGGATACTACCTATTTGTATTTCCTTAGTAATTTATTCTTTTGTTTGTATTTCCTTTCCAACAGGATAGTTTGTTAAGGCAGTTCTGCCAGGTATCCAGTGCTAGAATAGGACAAATTAGTTGGTTAGAGAAGGTGTGATCTGCTGTGGCAACACCCACGGAACAAGCTATATATGCTTGCTCCTTCTTCTGTAAAAGTGGTCATAAAATTCAATTAAAAACTCAGTACTCTCCCTCCTATTACTCTTCCTCCCTTTCTTTTTCTCTACGTTTCCCTCTCCATTCTTCTTTTCTGTTCCAACAGACTCCTCCGATTCCCGTTGAATCAGGAGAGTTGTTAATTGTCATAGCACTGTTGTGATAGGATGTAAATAGCCTATATATAGGCTGTTGAATAGAGGCGATGAATTGATGGAATTAAACCATTATGTTTTCCCTCTCACTCTTATCTTCCTCTATGTTCGTCTGAACCCTTCCCCTTTCTTCTCAATTTCTCTCTCTTTTTGTTCTATTTTCTCTATCCATTCTGTTCTTTCTTCTTCAAACTCCTCCAAAATTCCATTCTAGACCCTAGGAAAACCTAGGGTCGTGATAGGCTTTTGCTGCTTTGTTTGTTCATACTCCAGTTGGTGAGCTGCAGTGCCAAATCAGGTCTTGGCTTGCAGAGAACTTTGAGTTCCTTTCTATCACTAGAGATGATATTGTTGTAGATATCTTGGCAGCTGATGATGCAAAGGATTTGGTGCAAGCAACTAAACTACGCTCAACTTTTGAGTTTGTTGACTACGAGAGAAGGAAGTTATTGCAATGAATGAGAAATGATGCAGCATTACTAGCACTAGAGGTAGGTGCAACTCTGATCACAATTGGTAGAGCTTCATTTACAAAAGACTTTGGACTAGAGAATATCAGTATGGTAACAAAACGTGGTTTTGTTCCAGTTGATGAGCATGTGAGAGCTAATGACAATTTGGTATGCTTACAAAGGTTTTTCAAGATTTATCCATACAGGCTATGGAAGAGAAGGAAAAAAAAAGCTAAGAGTTGAAAGTTGTGGAGTTTAAAAGCTATTTACAACACGTTATTAAATCTTCCTGAGGATTGTTCTAAGAGGTCTTTGCATTTCTAGAGGACAAGAATTTTTTTTAAGGCAGGGACAATGTCAGGACCTTGGGTGTATTTACTTATAGTAGGGTTGAGTGTAGCTGATTATTTCTTAGGAGAAGTAGTTAGTAGTAGTTATTTTGGTATTTTAGTAGTACTTTCTATTTTACTTTGTAACAAAATTACCTACCTAGGAGAAGTAGCTATATAAAGTTACTCGAGCTATAAATAAATCATTATGTGAAATATCAAATTCAGGCTTCAAATTTTCTCTCTCCATGCTCTCTCCCTCTTGGATCTAACTACTTTTCCTCCCTCTACTTCTCTTTGTCTCTCTCTCTTCTTTTGAGTTCTTTCTCTCTCACCTTCTCTGATTTTCCTCTCTAATTCTCTCATCTGATTCTATTCTCTCTGATGTAGAACAAGGAACAGAAAGGGTCCATTCCTACTCACTTTCCACCATCTCCACCCTTATTATCATGTAATATTGAATTTATCAATTGTTCCACTTACATTATTTTATTTCCTTAATTGTAGTATAAATAGGGGATAGCAAGTCCATTGTAAGCACCCCATTCTTGAATCAATTAGTATTGTTGAGTTTGCCTAGAGTCTTTGATGCGGTAGAAGATCAGTGATGTTGAAGTCTATCGGCTGGAAGTTTTAGATCAATTAGGGCTTTTAAATATAAGTGTAATTACTTTGTAATTTTGAGGGCCTAATTGTAATTTCCCATAGTAGTTAGTTACCTTGGGAATCTCACCGTTTTCTATTCATAGAAGGGCGAGGTAGGCAGTTGAGAACCAATGTGAGAGAGCTTCTGATTTTGTCTATGTTCGAGTGAGGAGTTTCCGTTCTTGAGGAAAAGAAAGGCAGTTTAGTCTTGTGCATTCCTTGGGAGAATGTGTGCTTGTACTCGGGGAGATAGATGAGTGTTTAGAAGCTTGTTGTACTGGTCATTATCATCCTAATAAAGGCTATTCGAGTGGGTGTTGATTGCTGGATGTAGGTTTGCCAAAAAGGCATTCCAAACCAGGGTATATCTTGTCTCTGTTGGTTTGTTTTTATCTTTCCTAATTTCTGTTTCTGCGAGTTTTCTTTGAGTTCGCAAGGGAGTTCTCTTTGGTTGGCTTCGGTTAAACAGTCCTAAACATCAACATGTATCAATACAAGTGAGTTTTCTGTATCTTAGGATTAGCCCTCCTAAGTGGTGTCTTAGGCTAGAATTCCTCCATAATGTGGTTCCCAACCTCACCAAAATTGGAGAATTCTTCTATCCAATCCGCTCCTAAGCCACTCTCTCTCAATCTTCCTCTTTCTATCTCGCCTCCTTCTGCTTTCCTTCTCCAATTCCTGAATCTACCCTAACTCTGCCTAAATTCTGCTCAGTTCTATCAATCATCAGAGAATTTTCTTTGTCAGAATCTGAGGATCCTAACACAATCCTATTGTCTCATAAGACAGTAGTCTATTTGGATAGTTGATAAGCCATTTTTATATGTGATAAGTGTTCACCCCATTTTTTAAACCTAGTGTCATAAGAAAGTAGTCTATTTGGGTAGTTGATAAGCCATTTTTATATGTGATTATGAGTTCATTCCATTTCTTAAATATAGTGTTGGATATGGTGAGCTCATATAAAAAAAAAACATCTCAAGCATATGCCCCACTATGATGGGGTCAACTATATGAATTCTAGCTACATGAGCTTGCATGCTATGGCAAAACCAAAATAGCTTTATCTTCATTATCTCCTTCTCCAAATCTATGATCTCCATGCACATCTCTATACCCATTCCCTTCTCTACTCACTTGACCATTTAAGTCACCTTCTATAATGATCTTCTCTACTCTAGGTATTTCTTATACCAAGCCTTCTAAATCTTCCAAAATTATCTTTATCTCCCCTGCTAACCCAACTTCTTGTGTACATGCACTAGCAATGCTCAAAGTTTTTTCTCCTAGAACTTTGCCACAATAATCTTATATCCTATACTCTTGACATCCACTGCCCCCATCCTTTAGTGTCTTATGAATGAATAATAATTCCCAAATGAGCAATGCAGTGCATCACTATTAAGGGTTATGTCCCATCAATTTGTCAATTGTCTACAATTCATGTTGTTTGAGCCGACAAGTTTTACATTGGCAGACAGCTATCTAAAACAACCCTCCTTTGTTCGAGCTTGGGATCAACTCTAGATAGGAATCACAGGTAGAGATCAGTACAATCCAAACAAATGTTCCCCTCTTCCTCAAATTGTCAATATTGAGAATTGTTTTAAGAGAAGAGATCCACATATCAAAAAGAATTCTATCCCTATGACAAGCCTTAGGTTTTTAAATACTCTTCCTGCAGCAAACAGTCGTCTCTTGACAACCAAGAGAGCTGAAGAGTAGACTAAGAAGATACTCCCTAGGAAGGCAGCCACATCCATTTATCCTAGCCCTACCCACTAAATGCCACTATTACTCAACTACATGAACCTCACTTCCCCTAGATCTCCTCCCTAATCTGGAGAAGGAAAGGAAAGGCCTCAAATAATGGGCCTGTCTCCTTCACAACCCAAGTGTCCCCCCCCCCCCCCCAAAACACCCCGGAAAAAAAAAAAAAAAAAACCAAAGAAATGATCCAAACGAGATGAACAATTAAATGTTAATGCTTTGCTTCTAAATCCTTCACTCCTCATTTCAAATGAACAACAAGGCAACTTTGTAAAAGCTCCCAAACAAATAACAAGGAAAGAGAAGGGAGGGAGGTCATGGCAACATCAACAAATAAAAGTAGGACTTGCAAGAGAAGGTACAAAGAAGCCAAAGCTCATTCCCCTTGAGTTGAAAGAAAGAACCTCCTGGCTGAAGCCTATCTTCGTAGTCAGCAAAAGGATTGGAGGTGTACCTAATGTTTTTACTCTTGTTCTATTAGAACAACTGGTTGCAGTCATTCTCACTGTGATTAAACTTATAAAAGCTTGCAGACAAGCTTTGGAGGAAAACTTGGACATTGACTTCAGGAAATAATTTGCCAATAGCTTAAGTTCCATGGAGAATCTAAAGAAAGATCATCAACTAACCTTGAAATAAAAGACATGGTCAACAGATATAGCAATTGCTGATGGGAAAGCATGGGAAGATAATTCATTGCAGCTCTACGGACTGCAGCTTCTTTAGCTACTTCAAGCCATTTTGAAGTTCCAAAGTTGGCAGCTTCACCACAGTTAAAACCTACATTACAATAATGAATTTTATAAGAATCCAAGAAATAGCCATAAAAAAGAGAATTAAATTATCCAACACCAGAATTTATCCAACATGACTACATGACTGAACAATCCATGAAACAGTAGCTGGACAAAACCAAAAAGTCTGGAAGAAAAGTACGGAATTTTTCCAGCCAAAGAGAAGAATGTAAGTCAACTGGATAACAATGCAAGAATAAAAAAATAAATAAATAAAATAAAGACTCGAAGAATAAACAAATATGGTGATAGCTGCTAAACAGAATTTATGGAAAAGGCATGACATTCTAACTCTGCTGTTGTTATTCCTGGTTCCTAGTCTTAGTTGCTGGGTTCCCTCCTGCCTGGAACCATGATTCAAACCATGCATTCCAGATCATGGTCCTTTCATGTTCCTTGTGATTCTAGATCCCCCAAGAATGAGGATTCCAAGCAGTGCATGAGTTCAGTTTAAACAATTAAAAACTAGGGAAAAAACTTAGACTCTGTTTGTTTGGGTGTAAAATGTTTTATTAGAAAACAATTTCCTATTTTTTGGTGTTTGGTAAACAAAAAAGATGGAAATATATTTATAATGAAAATATTTTACACCAAAGGATGTAAAATAACTTACCAATTAAAATCCGCAAGTCATTTTCCTATTTGCACTAAAGCTAATAAACTATTTTTTCTTTTGTCAAAACATCTTTACGCATATGTATATTTGTATATCTATAAATAAATACATATATAGACAATATGTATACATATACACATCTATAAATAAATACATATATTTATTTATACATGTATTTAGTTATACATCTATATATAAATACATATATATTTATAAATGTTGGAATACCAAGAATAAAGAATAAATAGATAGTGTTAAAAAAAATCAAAATCCTGATTATTTCTCCCATGGCCAAGAACTAAGAGATAAGGTTGGTTGGAGATAAGAGAGGATTACAAAGATTAAATTGATAAGTAGATAAGATTCCAAGATTAAAGGATGAGGTAGTTTTACAAGAGATAATTCCAGCAAAACTAAAGTTTTGTTGATAAACTTTATCTTCTAAGCTTGATTCAAATTTTTTTCTGTTTTTTAGGAGATGTTCTAGAAGATTCTTGTATATATATTCCATACGTGAATACAATAAAGATTGAATCAGTTTTCCCTTAATCGAGTAATCTTTCTTAGTTACTTGAGTAAGATTTCAACTTGCTCGAGTAATCTTTCTTAGTTACTTGAGTAACCTTTCAAATTACACGAGCAAGGTTTCCCAGTTACTCTAGTAAGTTGCTTTTAGCTTATTTCATTCTTGTTCAATAAATAAATACATGCATTTATTTATATATATCTATAAGTAAATACATATATAGACAATATGTATGCATGCATACATACATGTACATATATATAAATACATACACATACATATAGATACATACACATGCACACAGTTACATATATACATGCACGTACAAATACATACCTATGTACACACAGATATGTATAGACATACATACACGTACAAATACATACATACACATTTATACACACATAAACATGCACACACAAATAAACATACATACATATATATACATGCAAATGCACATGCACAATGCACGTACACATATATACATAAATATACAGACAAACATTCATGATTCATACATACAATGTAAAATGTTTTACTTTTACATCCAAACAATGGAGCATTGAAGTCAAAATAATTTTCAAAGAAAATTAGAGAAAAGAAAGCTTGCTTACCTCACTTTCTTGTATTTACTTGCATTTTGAATTATAATCAGGCTTAACTTTGTTTGCATAGGATTCTTCATCACTTAAGTTGTACAAGAAATAGAATATAGAAAAGAACTTAAAACAAAACAAAACAAATCAACTTCTATAATAGTAAAGTATCAATCCAACTAATTTCAACTGAGTACAACTATAAAACATACCACGACCTAAAATAACAAACCAATTAAGCCTCTGTACCACAAAATTAGCATAATAAAGTACACTGTACTCATTCCGGAACCACAAACCTGGTTACTATTCTCTTAGTGGCCTGCAGCCCCCATAAAACACTATTGAAGCACTTTCCTTTTTAACCCTATGTCAGTTAGATCTAGAAGCTCAGCATCTAAATGGAAAATTTGCAGGTCACTTGGTCTGCATGTCAATCTAGCATTATCACACGCAGTAACCATAAAATATTTAGGGACAGGTGCATGCATTGAGGCAGCACCTCATATCAGCAATGGCCCAAGAGTAATCATAACATAAGTGAACCATGACCAACGTATGTAACAGGGTAATTGTCTGTTTTTCATTGATAATTACATGTGAATATAAATTAAGAAATTCAGTTTGTGGTAAGAAATACAGATACTTCTAAGAAGCTCCATTGCTGTGTCAGGCACAAACACTCAAAGGAGACTAACCAATATACGGTCATGTACTTAGGGTTTACCTAGGGTTTGAATAGGAATTGGGAAGGAAATTGAGGGGGAATTAGACTGAAAGAGAGGGAAATACAGCAAGAATACAGGGGGAAATGCAGACAGGAACAAAGAAAGAGAGAAACCAGAGGGATTGAGAAAGAAGACAGAGAAATCAGAGAGGGAATTGAGAGAGAATTGATGAGAGGGAAATCACTGAATTCAATTATGAATTCAAAAACATGACATTCTCTAAGTGATACAGCCTATTTATATGTTGTTGCAACCTATCTAACTGAAAGGTACAAACATGAACAGCAACCTAGAGTACAATACAGTAAATGCATTTAAACTAACTACTATTATATTTATTAATCTATCCTTGGGGATCCTTGGGGTTGTGACATATACTTTACACACTTATTAGAACACTTTTTTTATAAATTTTTGGAGACATATACACTTCTCAGATGCTTTGGGACATCTGAATTCACAGTAAGAACAAGCACGTTCATCACTTAAACAACTTGACACAAATCACAAGTTCAAAAGAATACCTTCGAAATCAATTATAAAGCAACAATGCAGATTTACTTACACATCCTTTCTCCTCTAAACTTTTCAATTCCAAGAGTATTGTGGCTAAAACTTTTAACTCGTCTCTGAATAGACTTTTCAAAAATGCATTTCTAATATAAAAGGCACTAATTTTGTTTTCATTTACATAAAACATAACATGAGGGCAAGCCTTGGTAGCAATAACAAGGTTGCTAATCTGTGACCAAAAGATCACAAGTTTGAGTCGTGGTGGAAATAACCTCATTGCAAAAGAAGCAAGGCAAAGGTCATGTACAAATACAACCTTTCCCCAACCCTTGTAAAGCAAGGAGCCTTGTGCACTGGGGTTTTTTTATATACATATAATTTAACATAGATATTTAACTATTCATGTTTCTTTGCTCTACTATGTCCCAACTTTTTCAAAATTTTCATGTAGAGTCTATTGTTGTATCATATGTCTGTATGAGTGCTTCTTAGGGTTTGTCAAATGAAATCTTAGAAATGAGGCATGCCTCTCCTTATTCATTAGTTTATCTATTCTTCTTAAGATGAATGAAATTTCCTTGAATAGCACTTGATATTCCTACCAGATGCAAGCCATCATAAGTTTTATATTCTGAGTTCTGCAGTCAAATTGCAACTCATCATTATGCACCAAATGAGAATTAATAATATTCAGTATGATGATACCATTAATTATTGGGAAAAGTAGCAAAGAAATTACCGTGGCTAAACCCTACATGGTAAGCCCTTGGAAAAGTTACAACAAATTCGCCAGGATTCTGTACTAACCTGAAGAAATCAAATCAGACCAGCTATTATTAGAATTTCAGAAAAACAAGAAGTAGGAGAAACCAAATACCAATGCATGCCCAAGGTCTTCCTAAGACAGTATTAATGATGCAAACTGAGGTACCAATAAGCTGAAGTCACAAGAATAAGAAGAACCAAAGCTGATATTTTGCAAGAAGAAACCAACCTACAACATGGAATGCCCAAACCAACAAGTTCTTCAGGTGATAGAAGGGTAGTCTTCTCGCCCAAGAGTGTAAGAGCAGCTAGATATCAGAAGAAAATGGAGTTATATGCTACAAAGTCCAGTAGAAGAACTAACATCTTCACATTGATGGAAACAGTTATTGGTGAAATCAAGAATTGCGATAGTGTATTTGTTAAGACATTATGCACCAAACCACCTTATCAACTGGACATATTTTATTACAAGTATATCAACTCAAATTAATGGAAAAAAAAAAGTAAATCAAGGAAGTTAATGCAATTTCCATCAGAAGAACATGCAAACTTATTTAGAATTTTAAACCAATCTCCAGGCAAAAGCATGAACCCAACAATATCATCAGGCAAAAGTGTACCCCCATCCCCTTGTAGCAACCTCAACAACAGCTCCAAGCAACCTGCCCAAAGTTCTTATCAAGCAAACTAAAAAGTTGGTCATCTTTTAAAAGCAGATATAGGATCCAAAAGTGTTAAGAGGGGTCTTGTTTAATGGTCAGGAGTCCTCAGAGGATGTGGTATAACCAGAGTTATCACAGGCACTACACAAGCAACATTCATCTCTTATGCAGTATGTGGCAGGGAGGAGTTGGTAAACTACAGAAGATGTCTGGCAAATTCGTATATTAGCAGATGATATATACATCAAGCCGAAATGCCAAGGATGCCACTAGTGACAGGAAGGGAGAGAGCCATCATAGCCTAAGGGTAGAATAGTCCAAAATTTTGGTGAGATATTAGTGTTGAACCCAGGCAGTTGTAGCTAGTTTTCCTTGGTGTACATTCTAGAGGATACAGCAACTAACAGACTATACATACCTGTACTGAGCTCAGCCCAAAAAGTTATGCAATGAGAAGATTCTGAAAAACTCTCTCTCTCTCTCTCAAATCGCCCAGAATTCTCCCTTGCCAGCTCTAAGGAGTTGACAATTGGTATCAAAGCCTGCAGTCTTGGCAGCCAAACAGAGGTGAGTCAATCGGCGAGCACGCCAGAGGCGACGTGAACGGACGGTCATTCGTGAGTAGGCGGTAGTCTGTCAAAGGGTGACACGTACCACCAGGAGTTCACGATAGGAGCGAACGAAGGGTGCAGATGTTCCGAGGTGATCGCAAGTCCGTCGAAGGGTGATGCAGACGGCAAAGAGGTTTGCGACTGGAGCAGAAGACAAGTGCAGGAGCTCCGTCAAAGTTGGCGAAGGGATGAGGAAGGGTGTCGCAACCAGTGTAAAATGCGATCAATGATTAGCCATTGTCAAATGAGAAAGGATTCAAGGTGACGATAGCGAAAGGCACATGGACAAAACAACTAGAGTCGAGGTTGGATGCCTTGGAAGCAAGCCTCCGACATAACCATGAGCAAGTAGACGAGACGCTAGAGACGATTAAAGCTGGGGTTCGACACACCCAAGAGGAAGTCAACCACGTCCAAGCAGATGTGTCGATGATGGAGAGGAACATCCGAGAAGAGATTTTGGGTTTGAGCCAATAGCTGAGTGCTACCCTCGCCATCTTTTCCCGACAGCCCAACGCGAGCCTACCAATGGCTCCCCCCCCCCCCCCCGAGCCACAACAGCACCCATCTTTCCTGGATTGAGGGGTCGGCCAAAAGTGGATGAACGGACAGAGTATGCTACTGAAGGGTCTCTTCAGAGATCCCTAACAAACCAGAATAATCCCCCTACATCAAGACTCAAAATCTTGATGTTTGAAGGGGATAAACCCCGGTGATGAGTCAGACTATGGAAAAATGTAGCGTTTGAGTAGCAGTCTTTTACTTATGTTTTATGATTGATAATTGTAATAATTGTAATGTTTATGTCATGGTCCTAGGGTTTAGCCTAGGTCTAGAATGGAAATCGGAAGGATCCAACACAGTTAAGGTCAATAACAGAATGTATAGAGGGAAAATTGACGAAAAATGAGGGGAGAAATTAGAGAGAATTGAGGGAGAATGGCAGAAGAACAAGAGAGAGAGATTGGAGAGAAATCTTGGGAGAGAATTGAGAATTCAATTATCAAAATCAGCATAGTCATTCCTCTGTTTACAGCAGCCTTTTATAGGAATTATCAGCTTCTAGCTAATTGCATAACAGCTTCTAGCTTCAACATAGCCATTCCTAACAAACTAATATAAGCCTACTACAATATTATCCCTTCATTCTATCCCTATCACAATATTACCCTTCTAATCCTCATAGGGACATGACAATTTCCCAGTCTTGAAACATGTCTTGTCCCCAAGACATGCCAAACCTTCATAACTTCTATTATACCTTTTTTTTTGCCCTTTTATTTCACAATTTACATGGAGAAATTTTGAAGACATCCTTCACTGCCAATGGAATGATCCCAGGTTACTTTTGCTCTCCATGCATGGTATGAGTCTTCCCGCTGCTAGTAACACCATAAGCAAACACTGTACCATTAATTCCTTGCATGGCACCACTTACAACCTGTTGGGATGCAACATCAATTCCAATCTTCAATCCTTCCTTCAACAAGGGTGACAGAAATTCTAATCAACCAGCTGTAGCAACAACAAACACAGCAGCAGCAGCTTTGTTCTTCCCGGCCAAACTCTCGACAGCAACATGGTGACACCATTTAAGACCAGCGAGACTTTCTCCTATTGGTGTTATCTTCACCTCATCATTAGCTAAGGAATCCTCAGCATTATCCAAAACCATAGGCAATGGAACCCTATCATTAGGAACTCCACCACCCATTCCCTTTCTTATAGAATTTTGATCTTGGACACCCTCCAATCCTTCAGTCGCTGCACTAGTCAACAGAGGTAACGAATTGGCCTTAAATTCCTCGGTTGCTTCATCAAATGCTACCCCATTTTCCTCTTGCAGCCTTTCAATAGGTGCATCTTGCAGTCTTATTTCTTTCTTCAAACTTCTCAAGCGTTGTTGCATAATTCATCCCACATTCCTGATTGTTCCTTGTGGCCTTTTGTCATTCCTGTCATATGATTGACTACATCAATCATCTCTTGTTTTTGATTCTCGTAATTATCATCTGAAACATCCTCATCGAGAACTACTTTTCCCAATGAATCTGATTGTTCCTTCGTACTTGCTGTCCTAGCCACCGGATTGTTACAACTTCCCTTTAGATAATGCTTTTCACTACCAATATCATTTTCGATATTGCAATCATCCTTCTTGTCATTGCTGCTCAAATCAGAATACTTCTTTTGATGCCCACAATCTAAAGCAAGCAGTGAATCGACCTGCCACAATCTTGACTTCTCTTTCGGCTGCTCCACTCCAAGGAATTCCTCTTTGTTAAAACTCTCGCGATAATCATCGAAGTATTCTACCGGGAAGTTGTAATGATACTTCTTAGTCAGTATCATCACCAACTCTTGTAGCTTCTCACGGAACATACGGCCAAATTCCTCGCACTCTTCATGAATCCCACTGCTTGTTCCTTTGTCCCTTCGGCTAGTCATTCTCAAACTTCTTTCCCCATGTTTGATTCTTTTGGGTACACGATTGCTTACCCCTATTGCTGTCAACAGAAAATGCAGCCTTCTTTGGCTGGCATTGAAGCTCCATTCTAGCTGAAAATGAAGCATTCATCTGCTGCAATTGAGGCTCCAATGGTCTCCAACGTGCACTGCTTCCCAAGGCTTCACAAGTTAGACATCCCATTGAAAATGCAGCATCCTTTGGCTACAATTGAGACCCCATGGCCGACATCTCACGAACATGACACCTGGAAAACCAAGGGATAGGGGTTCTATACATACCGCTCTTCTTCAAACAATTTAACCAAAATTCAAAATCGAAATTAACCTTCGTTTCCCTTTGCTCACAGCCTCAAGCACCAACAATCAACGAGCTGGATAAACTGGAAGAATCCACTTCTCATACGGAATCCGCCGAATCTACTCGCCACTTCAATCTACCACTGAATTGCAAATTAAAGCTGACTAATGCAAAGGATAAACAGCCTCCAAACTTGCTCGCGAAGGCTACAGATTCAAGATTGTTCAGACCAACGTCCACTTCACTGCTCGCGCGGAATTGAAATAGTTCACCGATCTTCCCAACCGCGCCTCTTCTTTCAACCTCAGCTATTTGCCTTCCTCTTCAAGACTCGTACAGGAGTGCCCAAAATTCCCAAGCGACAACCGCCTCACATCAACATCGGAAATCACCAGATCTTGCTTCTCCCTTCGATTCCAAATAATAATTACCAAAATTATTGGCCAAGGGTCACTCACCTGCGGCACCTTCCAAGTTCGAACTGAGGGTGCTCGCTTGCTTGGAGATTAACACCTCCCAACGCCTAACCACCTTCCAAATGTCCAGAGTTGCTGGAACACCGCCCAGCCAAGTCACCTTCAAGTCTTCTCAATCTGGACCTAATCACTGAGACGGATTTTCCTACCTTCAACTCGAATTGAAACCACACCCATGCAGTTATCGCCCAATCACCGACCAACACCACCGTCTCTGCTGTTGCTGGCCAAAATCGACTCTACTTGCGATTGCTACGGATTCAACAATCTTCTCTGGCCGACTCCTTCTCACCCAATCACCGACCAATTCAGAATCGCCCAACAGAATCCGTCTTCTATGCTAATCGACTCTGATGCAATTGGTACACTTTGTCAGATTCGAGCCAAAAATCGCTTGACCCGCTTCACACATTAGTTAGAAGCAAGAATTACCAAGATTTGCAGCCGAGAGTCAACCTCCCACTTCGCTTCCAAGTTTGCACTGAAAGTTACAGAAATCGCCTTGCTAAATCGCACTACCTATTTAGATCGCTGGCAATCACTTGGCTCACTCTCAATTCCAATTGATATCGCCTTACTCGCAGCTTCCGAAGTCACCCAAACTTCGACATTGAAACTGCTTCCATACACCACCTACCTTAGTCGCGATCTACCAGCTCTGTTTCACCCTCCTTGATGGACTATACAACTCGAAGAATAGTAGCGAATCAACTTGTTGCTCCGCCTTCACCAGTCAAACCTTGTACCTTTCCTCTACAATTCCAACCGAGAGATCAGCATTGGCAATTAACCACGTCGGGAAGCAATAGCCTATAACCGATCGGAAATCGCTTGGCTAGACCACTGTCAAATTACGCCTATGAACCACAGCCGAAAAACGACAACTCTAATACCAATTTGTCATGGTCCTAGGGTTTAGCCTAGGTCTAGAATGGAAATCGGAAGGATCCAACACAGTTAAGGTCAAGAACAGAATGTATAGAGGGAAAATTGAAGAAGAATGGGGAGAGAAATTAGAGAGAATTGAGGGAGAATGGCAGAAGAACGAGAGAGAGAGATTAGAGAGAAATCTTAGGAGAGAATTGAGAATTCAATTATCAAAATCAGCATAACCATTCCTCTGTTTACAGCAGCCTTTTATAGGCATTATCAACTTCTAGCTAATTGCATAACAGCACCCATGTGCTTCTAACCACTAACTAAAATATCTCCTAACAAACTAATATAAGCCTATTACAATATTACATCTTTATTCTATCCCCATCACAATTTTACCCTTCTAATTCGCCTAGGGACATAACAGTTTATTTGTGTTGTTGTTGTGTTAGCGTAAGTGGTTGTTTGTTAGTTAGGCGGTTAAGGCAGCGAGTTGTATATAAGTACAGCTATGTGCACTATGTCTTGTATCTTTTGTTACATTCTAATTACCAAAAAGCTGTTCGAGTTTCTTTCTTTTCGTTTCTTTCTTACGCTCTTCTTTTCTCGTGCCCTAGGGTTTCATTACACAGACGATGTGAGTGTTTTTTTTTTTTACCACTACTAAATAGTCGAAGGGAACAAGGTAAACATGGAAGCTGCCTATCTGAATGATGTGGCAAATTCATGGTTTCAAGGGTGGAGCAAATAGAGAGCGGAATGGAGGTGGCTTGAGTTTGTCGATGAGTTCTGCGCTTGTTTCAGGGAACAAAACCTCACTGATGTTGTGAAAGAATTTAACAAATTGAAGCAGGAAAGAACAGTGGAAGAGTATCTAGTAAGGTTTGAAGAGCTTAAGTCAGTAATAAGACAAGCTCACCTGACATTGGATGAGCATTATTTCATGTCTAGCTTCCTCAGTGAGCTGAGTGATGAGCTAAGGCAAATGGTCAAAATGTTGCAGCCTACTTTGGTAAGACAAGCAGCTAAGAAGGCCCGTTTGCATGAATTATCATTGGAAGCGTTTGTTAAGAAGCACAAGATAACATCAAAGGGATAAACGGGAAGTAATTGCCAGGGCAATTCAAGGGCAGCAACTTACCGATTACAAAAGGGACCTATGCACCTCAAGCATCCCTCAGTCTTGCTCCTTTGAAGCCTCTCACCTTGGAGCAGAAGAAAACAACTAATGCAAATGGAAGGGCTAAAGGAAGAAGGAGAAGAAAAAGTGGAAGAAATCAGGGAGCAAGAAAAGGAAGGCAATGGAGCCGACAAAGAAGGAGGGCAAATATCCTTACACGCCCTAGAAGGCTGCCCTCGAAGAAAATAATCAAGATCAAGGGGATGGTGGGGAAGAAGGGAGTGATAGTCCTCATTGACAATGGAAGCATACATCTCTTCCTAGAAGAGGGACATTCCCAAAGAGTTGCGATGCCCCTTGCAAACAACCCTTCCCGTAATTGTTACAGTTGCAAACTGTAGCAAAATGATCAGTAAATATAGGTGCAAGGACTTCACATGGAGGATGTAGGGGCATGAGTTCACCGCTGATTTGAGAATACTGCATTTGGGAGGCTGTCATATCGTGTTAGGCGTTGATTGGATGAAGACGGTGAGCCCCTTGATATTTGATTTTAATACATTGGAAGTGACTTTTGAAAAGGAAGGCTAGAGATTGACGTTAACAAGGTGTTTAGAGGAGGGGGAGTGTAAAGTGATTTCTGGCAACAACTTAAAAAAACTGATTGAGCATGGAGGAGCTACCATAGCTCAATTGCACTCCTTGTATGCAGTCGAGTCAGAGGAGGAACAAGGAAATACTGAAGGAGAGGCAGCAGCTGATCCATCTTGGTTTAGCTTGGATGCTACAATGACCCCTTCGAGCGAGGTACAATCTTACAACTCTTTACATTCAACATTGGCTGAATTTGAGGATTTGTTTGTTGAGCCATCCACCTTGCCCCCAAACCGATTCCTAGAACACACCACCCATTTAAGACCCAATACTGAACCCATTAATGTTCGATCCTACCGGTACTCACCCTTCCAAAAAGCAGAGATTGAAAGATTGGTGAAAGACATACTGCCCAAATCTATAATACAACCAAGCCAAAGCCCATTTGCCTTCCCAGTCCTTCTCGTAAAAAAGAAGGATGGATCATGGAGGTTTTGTGTAGATTATTGCCAATTAAACTCCCATACCATCAAAAAAAAATTCCGCATCCCTATCATAGAGGACCTTCTTAATGACTTGTCCGAGGCCACCATATTTTCAAAGCTGGATTTGAGGCCACCATATTTTCAAAGCTGGATTTAAGGTCTGGATACCACCAAATTAGGATAAGTCCCAAAGATATTCCCAAAACTGCATTCTGAACTCACCAAGGGCCTATATGAGTTCTTGGTTATGCCTTTCGGCCTAACCAATGCACCCACCACTTTCCAAACCTTGATGAATCACATCTTTTGCCCCTCACCTTCAAAAATTCATTCCTATTTTTTTCTTTTTTTTTACAACATACTCATATTGTTGGACAAGATCAGTTTTTTGTTACAAGTATAAGTGGAGGAGGACTCTAGAAGCATGAAAATACACGCTGGAACTCAAGATTATCTTCAGATTACTTAAATTTATGTTTGTTAGTAGTAGATAATTGTTGTAATCTTTTGTATTTTATATCTTCTTTATCTCTTAAGTTTTAGGAGATAGTTATCCCTATTTTTTAGGAGTAGAGTACCCAATCATTTCCTACTTTCTAGGAAAGTGATATAGCAATAGTTTGTATGTATATATATATATATATATTTCTGCTACTCTCGGATTTAATTTAATCAAGCTATTGGATTATTTCAAAGTCTTGTTTCATGATATCAGAGCCCTGTTTGATCAAGAAGAACAGTAGTGACTTCTCTCGGTTTCATTCATGGCCGACACCACTCTCAACCCAACCCTAACCGAAGCCTCAGCCATTTCATCTCCAAGTGTTTCTCTTCCATCTCCGTCTCCCTCACATCTCACTACAACACCTATTGATAATCATCCCCTACAAATTACTCAACACAAACTTAATGGGAGTAATTTTAGGGAATGGTCTCAATCGGTGATGTCAGTGATAAAAGGCAAAGGAAAATTCGAGTATTTAACTAGATCCATTCCTACTCTGCCTGCTACAGAAGCCAACTATGGCCTTTGGGAGGCTAAAAATTCTACCATCATAGCCTGGTTAATCAACTCCATGGAGCCAAAAATAGGGAGAACATACCTGTTTTACAAAACGGCCAAGGAAGTTTGGGAATCAGTCCAAGAGATGTATTCAGATTTGGAAGATTTCTCTCAATGTTTTGAAGTCCGATCAACCATAAGGAGCACTAAACAAGGTATGTACAGTGTAACCGAGTACTTTAATGTTTTGGTTGGATTATGGCATGAGATGGATATGTTCTATGCAATTACTTGGGAGTCTCCAACTGATAGCACACAATATAATAAGATGATAGAAAGAGAGCGAATTTTTGACTTCCTATATGGTCTTAACCCTGATTTGGATGAAATTCGGGGTAGAATTTTAGGTACAGAGCCTCTTCTATCACTCAAGGAAGTTTTTTCAGAGGTAAGACGGGAAGAAAGCAGGAGAAAAGTGATGCTCCAAAACCCATCAGATTCAGTCTTACCTCACCAGCATTCGACTCTTGCCTCTGTTAAACAGGGGGATGTTTTTGCAAAGAGTCAAGCAAGGGAGAAGTTATGGTGAGACCATTGCAAGCGACCCAACCATACTAAGGAAAATTGCTCGAAAATCCATGACAAACCAGCAAATTGGAAGCCACGGCCGAGGAGAGATAATCCCAAAGCAGCAGCCTATAATGCTAAGGCTCCAACGGAAAATAAGTCCAATCTAAATCTATCAGAAAAGTAAGTTCAAGCCTTGTATAGCCTTCTAAACCAAGGTACAAATCAGTCCGTCCAAACTAATCCTCAGCCCTCTGCTTCTCTAGCACTGCAAGGTAATTTCCAGCCCTACTCCTTGGTTTCTAAAAGTCTTTCTAAGAATATATGGGTGATTGACACGGGAGCATCAGACCATATGATAAATTCAACATGGTCTTTGACTGATTATACCTTATGTGACTCATCTCTCAATATATCTATAGCTGATGGAACCACTTCACCGGTTTTGGGTATGGGGAACCACTTCACCGGTTTTGGGTATGGGGAACCACTTCACCGGTTTTGGGTATGGGGACTACATATATTTCTAATTTAAAGCTGAATTCTATGTTATATGTTCCTGGACTGCAACATAATTTATTATCAGTGAGCCAGATCACTAAAGATATGAACAGCACTGTAATGTTCTACCCTTTTTATTGTGTTTTTCAGGATCGAGCCTTGGCGAGGATGATTGGCAATGCTAAAGTAACAGATAGCCTTTATTGTCTTGCAGTAGATCTTTTTTTTCCTTCTAGTTTTTCTTCTAATAAAGTTGTTCTAAGTGTAAAAACCAATGCCAATGTCTTGTTATGGCATAAATGTTTAGGAAATCCTAGCTTTCCTTACCTTAGATCTTTATACCCTGATATGTTTGGTAATAAAGAGCAGTTTCTTTCATGTGAACAGTATACTCTTGCTAAGCAACCTAGATCTCATCATCCTACTCAAATGTATAAGCCTTTTACTCCTTTCCAATTAATTCATAGTGATATTTGGGGACCCTCTAAATGCCCTAACATCACTGGTTCTAGATGGTTTATTACATTTATCGATGATCATTCTAAGACTTGTTGGGTGTACTTGATGAAGAAAAAATCTTAAGCTAGTAACATATTCAAATAATTCCACAAATTAATTTTGAATATGTTCCAAACTTCCATCAAAATAATTCGCACTGATAATGGTCGAGAATATTTTTCAAATGATCTCTCTCATTACTTGGCCAAGCATGGTATTTTTCACCAAAACTCTTTTCCATATACACCCCAACAAAATGGAGTGGCTGAACAAAAAAATCGACACCTCCTAGAAGTGGCTAGAGCTCTGATGATCACCATGAATGTGCCTCATTCTTATTGGGGAGAAGCAATCCTCACAGCTGCCTACCTAATTAACCGTCTCCCATCCAAAACCTTGCAATTCCAAACTCCTCTCAGCATTCTATGTACTATGTATCCAACCATCTCTACCATCTTGTCTATTGCTCCTAAGGTTTTTGGCTGATCGTCTATGTTTACAACAATGCCCCTTCTCGAACCAAGTTGGATCCCAAAGCCACCAAGTGCATTTTTGTGGGATATTCCCCCTCTCAAAAGGGTTACAAATGCTATTGTCCTACCAGTCACAAATTTTTGGTTTCCAACGATGTGACATTCTATGAAGATCTTCCCCATTATTCCCTCACAGGCCACCAAAACAATTCCAATGAGCCCATTTCTCCCTTATTTTCCTTTGATTCAAATCTACCAGTGTGTTCTCAAGGGGGAGAATTCTTAGTGCCTCATGACAACACACTGTTGCCTCATGACAACATATTGTTTGGTGCTAGAAATTCTGAACCTGCTGGAAATTCTAAACCTAACACCAAAAATCTTGCAAATTCTGAGTCCTCTCATCATTCTGAGCAGGAAAAACCTTGTCCTACAGCAGCCAAAAATCCTCCTTTATTTGTCTACTCAAGAAAATCTAAAGGTCATACAGAACTGAAGCAAAACCAGCCATCTCCAGAGACCGATCCTTCAGCAAAAAAAGGTAGCAATGAGGGGACAGTTGCACTAGAAAGTGACAGCAATACTAAAGAAGAAGATGGCTTAGATTGGGCTATTCCAATAGCATTGAGAAAAGGGATAAGATCATGTATTAAGTACCCAATATCTAATCATCTAACCTATGTGAAATTAGCTCCACAGTTCAGAGGGTATTTGGCCGAGATTGACAGCATTAATATTCCCAAAAATATTCAGGCTACTATGGAAGATCCTAAGTGGAGAATGGTTGTTATGGAAGAAATGAATGCATTAGTGGGAAATAAGACATGGGAGATAGTTCCATTGCCTCCTAACAAGAAAGTGGTTGGATGTAGGTGGGTAATTACAGTCAAACACAAGGCTAATGGGAGCATTGAGCGATACAAAGCTAGGTTGGTTGCACGAGGTTTTATCCAAACCTTTGGAATCGACTATGAGGAGACATTTGCCCCGGTTGCCAAACTAAATTCCATTCGAGTACTATTATCTATTGCTATGAATTTTGATTCGCCTCTCTTCCAATTTGACATTAAGAATGTTTTTCTTAATGGTGATTTGGAAGAAGAGATTTATATAAGGGTTCCCCCCGGTTTTGAGAAAAAGGTTGGAAGTGGCAGTGTGTGCAAGCTGAAAAAGTCACACTATGGTTTAAAACAGTCACCAAAGGCTTGGTTTCACAAATTCAGCATGACCCTCAGGCAACTAGGGTATAAACAAGGCCAATCCGAGCATACTTTGTTCATTAAACTCAACAAAAATGGAAAAAGAGCTATATTGATTGTTTATGTTGATGATATTATTATAACAGGTGATGATTTGCAAGAAATTGATAATCTAAAGCAGCAATTGAAGGCTAAGTTTGAAGTTAAAGACATAAGAACTATGAGATATTTTCTAAGCATAGAGGTAGCTCAAAGCAAAGAGGGTTTGTTCATCTCACAACAGAAGTATACCTTGGATTTGCTGAAAGATACCAAAATGACAGCTTGCAAACCAGCTGGAACACCCTTGGAAAAAGGCAGGAAACTCGAAGAAAAAGGTGATGATGCTCCCATGAACAATGAAAAGTATCAAAGGTTGGTAGGGAGGTTGATTTACTTGTCATTAACTAGGCCAGAGATAGCCTATTCAATGAGTGTAATCAACCAATATATGCATTCACCCACAGAAAGACATATGAGGGCAGTTCAACATGTTCTAAGATACCTAAAGGGAACTCCTGGAAAAGGATTAATGTTCAAGAAAACTGAAAACAAGAACATTGAAGGCTATGTAGATGCAGACTGGGCTGGTTCTAGAGAAGATAGTCATTCAACTTCAGGGTATTGCACTAAGGTATTTGGGAATATTGTTACATGGAGAAGTAAGAAACAGTCAGTTGTGGCTCGCAGCAGTGCTGAAGCCGAGTTTCGAGCAATTGCTCATGGGATACGTGAAGTAATCTAGCTGGAAAGGCTCATGGAGGACTTAAAGATTCCCCTATCTCAACCAACAAAAGTATTTAGTGATAGCAAATCAGCTATCAGCATTGTTAAAAATCCAGTGCAACATGACCGGATGAAGCATGTAAGGATTGATAGGAATTTTATAAAAAGAGAAATTGAGGAAGGAGGAATAATCTTGACCTATATACCATCTAATGATCAAGTGATTGATGTTTTAACAAAGGCAATCGCAAGACCAGCTTTTGAGGCTCTAATTAGCAAGTTGGGAATGACTTCCATCTATTCTCCAGCTTAAGGGGGAGTGTTGGACAAGATCAGTTTTCTGTTACAAGTATAAGTGGAGAAGGACTCTAGAAGCATGATAATATACGCTGGAACTCAAGATTATCTTCAGATTATTTAAATTTATGTTTGTTAGTAGTAGATAATTGTTGTAATCTTTTGTATTTTATATCTTCTTTATCTCCTAAGTTTTAGGAGATAGTTATCCCTATTTTTTAGGAGTAGAGTACCCAATCATTTCCTACTTTCTAGGAAAGTGATATAGCAGTAGTTTATATATATATATATATATATATATTTCTGCTACTCTCGGATTTAATTTAAGCAAGCTATTGGATTATTTCAAAGTCTTGTTTCACATATACAGCCCAAATTTCAATCAACACTTGAGCCACCTACGAACTGTCTTCCAAATTCTCAGATCTAACCAATTGTTTGTGAAGAGGTCTAAGTGTACTTTAGCAAAAAGACGGGTGGAGTATTTGGGTCACATAATCATGGGGAATGGAGTCAAGCACTAATCCAAGAAAAATTACAGGCATGGTGGAGTGGCCAACACCATAGACAGTGAAGGAATTACAGGGATTCCTTGAACTGACGAGGTACTACAGAAAATTCAGCAAGAACTAGGGAATTATCAACAAGCCACTTATTGAGTTGCTGAAGAAAAATGGGTTTCAATGAGGTTCCAAGGCAGATACAGCCTTTTGCACCCTTAAGGAGGCCATGACACAAGCTCCAATCCTAGCTCTACTCGATTTCTCTAAACCCTTTACATTGGAGACAGACGCTTGTGAGTCAAGGGTGGGTGTCATGCTAGTGTAAGGAGGAAAACCCATAGCTTTTCTCAGCCAAGCCCTGGCCCCAAAGCACTTGGGCTAAGCATCTACAACAAGGAATTAATTGCAATCCTCATGGCAGTGGAGAAGTGGAGGTACTACCTAGGAGGGAGTCCATTCGTGATAAAAATGGACCATAAGAGACTCAAATTCTTAATGCAACAAAAGTTGCACACTCAATTTTAGAAGAAGGGCATAACCAAGCTGTTGGGATTGGATTATACGACACAATACAGAAAAGGAAAGGAGAATACAGTGGCTAATGCACTATCAAGAACGGAGGCCGGGGAATGTCAGGTAGTTTCAGCATTGGTGCCTGATTGGGTGAAAGAAGTATCAAACAACTATGAACAAACCCCTTAGGCAAAGGATCTTATGACCCAATTGGTTGCTCGGCCAACAGAACAGCTTAAAAGTTGGACTGCTGCAATACAAAGGAAAATTGGTTATAAGAGATGATGAGCAGCTTAAAAGGAGGATTTTACAGTCCTTACATGACTCCCCCATTGGAGGACATTCAGGTATGAATGTCACTTACAACAAGGTTAAGCAGCTCTTCCATTGGTCGGGATTGAAGAAGGATGTGACCGAGTTTGGACCGGAGTGTTCCATTTGCCAACGTTGTAAATATGAGCAAGTTCTTTACCCAGGCCTGCTCCAACCTCTAGACATTCCGGAGCAAGCGTGGCAACAAATTTCCATTGATTTCATGGAAGGGTTGCCTAGATCAAAAGGTAAGAATACAATACTAGTGGTAATGGATAGATTAACGAAGTTCATCCATTTTTTAAGCATAGCTCGCCCATTTACAACCTTTGAAGTAGCGAGATTGCTACTAGACACAGTCATGAAGATGCATGGGCAATGCTCAAGAAGGCGGCCTAGGCGATCACTGCGAATACATGCAAATCGGCACCCCTAGGCGTCGGGCCCAATTAATTAGGCCCAATCGGTGCCTAGCCGCCTAGGTTGCCCGAACATGCGTATGGATTTCCCCTATTCGGTACTTCCCCTTTCCCTTTTATATCCCCTCGTAAGTGGTCGTGGTTTGGGTTCGTCTCTCGTGAACTCATCGCTTTCTCTCTTTTGTCGCCGCCACTGCTGCCAATCGTCTCTTCGATTTTTAGATTACGAATCTGAGGCATATCTCCATGTCGGTTCTTGCTCTTTTTCCTCCGGTACGTATCACCATCATCTGGGTTTGCAACTCTTCTTCCTCCAATACGTATCGCTAGTTTGATGATGACTACTTGAGAAGCTTCAATCTTCCTCCAATACATATCACTAATTTCATCATTTGTTTAGCTTCTTTGATCAAGAAGCTTCGATTTTCAACTCTTTCTAGGTTTGAAGCTTCTTTCATCATTTTTGCAACTCTTTTGAAGAAGCTTCGATTTTTAGCTCTCGCCCTAAAAATTTGTGTTTTGATAGGATTCTAGGGTTTGTAGCTAGTTTAAGGTGAGGTGTCGAAGCATTTGGCGAAGTATTGGTTTTTCTTACTTCTTGATTGTAAATATTGCGAGACTTGTTACTGTTTCCCAAATTTCGTCTTCTTGAAGCCAGAACTAATCTACAATAGTTTGTTTTCTCAAGATTAATTCCATTATTTTAGCTGTCTTTCCAACTTTAATTTACCTAAAAATAACATCAAATTACATCAAAAAGTTAAAAAAAAAAAAAAAAAACAGTAGTTTTCCTAGGCCCCACCTAAGCGGTCAAGGCGCTAGGCCCTAGTCTGGTGCCTAACGCATTTTAGAACGTTGTGCATGGGTTACCACTATCAATTGTATCGAACAGGGATAAGGTGTTTACCAATCACTTTTGGAAGGAATTGTTCAAACAGCTAGGAATGGGACTGGATATGTCAATGGCCTACCATCTGGAAACCGATGGACAGACCAAAAGAGTTAACCAATGCCCGGAATCCTATCTCCAGTGCTTCTGTTTCTCTAAACCGAAGAGTTGGAACAAGTGGCTTCCCACCCTTAGCCCAATGGTGGTATAATTCCAATTACCATCAATCCTTAAAAAGGTCCCCATTCAAAGCCCTTTTCAGATACAAACCTATTAGAGGATGTATTTGTTGTTTCTTATTGTAAAGCTTAGCTTATGTGTTGTTGCTATAAGTGTTTCGGTTTTTCGTGTTTGTCTCAGCATCATGTTAGGCGCATTAGCTTAGATTCTCGCTAGGTATAAATTCAGCTTAGTTGTTTATTGCACTTGATTTTGTACTCTTGATTCACTGGTGAATATTGAGAGCTGATTTCATTTCTCTCTCATTTTTTATCCCACGTTTTCTTTTAAACTCTCTGGTATTGCTTCATGGTATCAAAGCCAAAGACGTAAGTCATGGATCCTTCATTTGCTCAAAGTGTTTCCTCCTCTTCACCACCTCGTTCAGCGTCTGTCTTTTCTCTTTCTTCGCAATCTGATTTTGGTGCAATTGCGAAAGCTTTTCAATTCATTCCGATCAAATTGGATTTCGAAAACTACATTTTTTGGAAGGCACAAGTTTTAACCACAATTTGTGCCTTCGATTTGTTTCCATTCTTGAATAAAGTTTCACCACCGCCGAAGTATGTTGTTGATCCTAGTGGTAAAGACGCTGGAGGAACGATGTTGAATCCTGAGTACATGACGTGGTTGCGGTCAGATCAGCTCCTTCTTGGCTAGCTGTTCTCAATGATAGATAAAGAAGTACTAACGCAGGTAATAAATACACTGCGAGTCATCGGCTGAAGTATGGTTTACACTTGAGAATTTGTATTCAAGGCAAACCATTGCTAGGTCGTTTCAACTTAAGCAGCAATTACGACTAATTAAGAAGGATGCCTTGTCGATTAATGACTATATTATCAAGATTAAGACTATCGGCCATTCATTGGCTGCTATAGGTGAACCTTTAGATGACAAAGAGTTGTTTCTTACAATTCTCAACGGTTTAGATCATGACTACGAGACTGTAGTTAGCTTGGTGACGTATCAAATGAATGATGTAGATCTAGATAAGGTCCAGTATTTGTTGTTGATGCATGAACAAAGGTTAGCCTCTAAAAACTTACATAGTCGACGGTTAACTTTGACTCTATTACATCATCTATGCAAGTCAATTTGACTGATTATAATCAGAAAGGCAGAGGTTCTAATTTTCAACATATGAGAGGTGGTCACAATCAAAGAGGAGATGGTTTTCGTACACGAGGAGGACGCGATCGTGGCCGTCAGTCTGGTAGATGCTTTTATTGCCAATTGTGTGGTAAACCAGGACATTTGGTTGATCGATGTTATCATCAATTTGATAAGAATTTTCAGAGGTCATCTAGAACTTTTCCAAGTCAAGCCAGTTTTGGTAATTCACCAGTGAATCCACAGTTAGATTCTAGAGCTTATCTAGCCTCCCTAAGTGACTCTAATGAGGTCTACACGAATGATGTTGGTTCGGTCCAGAGTGCTCACTATACTCATTTTCCTCAGCAACCTTTAGATCGTCAGCCATCTGTTTCTGATCAATCATGGGTTGTTGATTCTGGAGCAGCAAATCACATCACCACTAATCTTCAAAATCTCTCATTGCATACTCCTTACAGTGGTGGTGATAAAGTGTCTGTTGGAAATGGTAAGAAATTATCAATCTCAAATGTTAGACTTGGCCAGTTTTATTCTCATTCTCAGCCTATGTCTTCTATTACCTTACCAAATGTTTTGTATGTTCCTAACATGCAGAAAAATCTCATCAGTGTCTCTCAATTAACCAAGGATCGTGATCTTATTGCTGAATTTGATTCTCATTCTTGTGTGATTAAGGTCAAGAATACCGGACAAATGCTACTCAGAGGGGAGCTTAAGGATGGGCTATATCAGCTGAATTCAGCTTTTGCTCCTGTTGATTCCAAGCTTTCAACTCATTCTTTTCATCCTAGGTCTTTTGTATGCAGTACATATCCTTCTTCGTGTGAGTCTTTCTTTTCAACGTTCTAAACAGTCAAATTCATCTACTGTAAATGTAAATGTTGCTCAAATGAGCAATTTGTGCAAACAATGGCATGCTAGACTTGGGCATCCTTCACTCAATGTACTGCGATTAGTGTTGAATAAAATTCATGTTCCATTTTCTTTGTCATCTCTTTCCTTTTGTGACTCTTGCAAAATTGGTAAACTACGTCAGCTTCCTTTTTCTAATTGTGAAATCACAGCAGTTAGACCACTTGAATTGGTCTATTCTAATCTATGGGGACCTTCTCCCACTTTGTCTACGGAAGGATATCATTACTACATTATCTTTGTTGATGCCTACACTCGCTATACCTGGCTATATCCTCTCAAGTTAAAATCTGATGCTTTGTCTATCTTTACCACCTTTCATAAGCTCGCTAAACTTCAATATAATGCTAAGGTCAAAGCTTTACAAGCAGATAATGGAGGGGAGTTTAAAGCCTTTCTACCTTATCTATAATTACATGGCATTCAACCTCGGTTTACATGTCCTTATACCTCTCAGCATAATGGTGTTAATGAAAGAAAACACCGTCACATAGCTAAAATGGGGCTCACGTTGTTAAATCATGCGGCTATGCCTCTTAAATTTTGGGTTGAGGCTTTCCAAACAACAGTTTATCTTATCAATTTGCTTCCTTTTGCTCCTCTCTGTTATGGTCCACTATAAGGTATGGGACTTGTCCCACATTGGAAGTTCAAGCTTCTAGTATGGAGTTTATAACCTCTTGAGCACCCTCCCCTTAACAACCAACTTTTGAGGGTGAGTTCTACCCAAGAGTTGTAACAATGGTATCAGAGTCATCCCCATGGCTCCCAGTGCAAGCGAACGGCGACGAAGGTGACGTCGGCATTGCAGTGTTCGTCCAAGACTAGCAAAGGCTAGTGCATAGCCTGCTATCGTGGGCGCCAGGCTGTGGAGCGTGGTGGTATGTTATGGTCCACTATAACGCATGGGACTTGTCCCACATTGAAAGTTCAGGCTTCTAGTGTGGGGTTTATAACCTCTTGGGCACCCTCCCCTTAACAACTAACTTTTGAGGGCGAGTTCTACCCGAGAGTTGTAACACTCTCTAGTTTCGCACACCAGTTGAGATGCTATCTCATAAATTACCCTCATATTTGCATCTTCAGCCCTTTGGTTGTGCATGCTTTCCCTATCTTCGTCCTTATACCAAACATAAGTTCAGTTTTCATTCCACCAAATGTATCTTTATTGGGTATAGTCATAGGCATGCTAGTTATAAGTGTTTAGACTCTTCTGGTCATGTATATGTTTCTCGACATGTTCTTTTTAATCCAGATGAGTTCCCTTATCCTAGTTTGTTTCCATCTGCATCTTCTTCATCTCCTGTTACTTCTACCACTTCTGATCGTCCTTCTACTTTGTTCTTTCAGTCATTTCCTACCTTTTCTTCCTCTGTAGTAGCACAACCTCCGAATTCTTCTTTACCTTATGTTGCTTCTTCTTCTCCTGTAACTTTGTCATCTTTATCCTCTCCTTGTTTAGCGAAGTCGCCTCCTTTGTTACCTCCACCTGTCTCTCGTATTTCTCAATCTTCTATTCCTTCTTCTCGTGTTCCTAAACATTCTGTTCATCCTATGCTCACCAAGTCCAAGGCTAAACTTCTTTCCACATCATCTCCTCATGCCTTAGTGAGCTCTTTGGAACCTACCACTGTTCGTGAGGCCTTCTTAGATTTACAATGGGTCAAGACTATGGAAGAAGAGTATTCTGCATTACAACGTAATAACACTTGGGTTTTAGTTCCCTCTTCGAAAGACATGAATGTTATTGGTTGCAAGTAGGTTTTTCGGGTAAAGTTTAAGGCAGATGGTACAGTGCTTCGTTACAAAGCACTTTTGGTTGCCAAGGGATTTCATCAAAACCTAGGTATTGATTTTTCTGAGACCTTCAGCCCGGTTGTTAAAGCTCCCACAATTAGAGTATTGTTTTCTTTGGTTCTTGCCTTTGGCTAGGACATTCAACAGGTTGATGTCAACAATGCTTTCTTAAATGGTGATTTGAATGAGGATGCTTTCATGTCTCAACCAGAAAGATTTGTGAATTCTCAGTTTTCCACTCATGTTTGCAAGTTAAAGAAATCTCTTTATGGATTAAAACAGGCCCCTCGGGCCTGGTATACCAAACTAAGATTTGTTTTATAGTCTTGGGGCTTCAATAGGGTTGTTTCCGATGCCTCCTTGTTTATTAAGAGGACTGCTAAGTTTGTGCTGTTTGTTTTGATTTATGTTGATGATATACTAATAACTGGTTCAGATCCCACAGCTCTCAAAGCTTGTATTCAGGATTTGAATACTCACTTTGCTCTCAAAACCCTCGGCTCTGTTAGCTATTTTCTTGGTTTTGAGGCTCACCGTAACACTACTGGTCTTTATCTCACTCAAACCAAATATACAATTGACCTCTTAAAGAAGGCAGCTATGTTGGATTGTAAGCCTTCTGAGACTCCGGTGAACACAGCAGAATCTTTAACTGATGAGAGTGAATCTTTCTCTAATCCTTCTCTTTATCACACTATCATTGGATCCTTGCAATATCTTACCTATACTAGACCAGATATTGCTTTCATTGTAAATAAGCTCAGTCAGTTCCTCTCAGCTCCTAAGCAGCAGCATTGGCTTGCATGCAAGCGTCTACTTCGATATCTTAAAGGTTCTCTTGGTTTAGGATTATTTTTCTCTCCTTCATCTCCTGATCTTTCTCTCATAGTGTATACAGATGCCGATCACACCAGCTATAGAGTTACTCACAGATCTACTAGTGGGCTTTGTGTGTTTCTTGGCAATAATTTGATTATTTGGAGCTCCCGGAAGCAGTCGGTTGTAGCTCAGTCAAGTGGGAGAGGCTGAATACAGAGCAATTGCTCTGGGTATAACTGCGGTTATGTGGTTAAAGTCCTTATTTTCTGAACTTGGCTATCCTTGTGGTCATGTTCCTGTTCTTTGGAGTGATAATCTTGCAGCAAAAAGCATTGCTGAAAATCCTGTCTTTCATGCTCTCGCACTAAGCATTTGGAGGTTGATCTTCATTTTGTGCGAGAGAAAGTTGAGAAATGGGAGGTTGAAATTCGCTATGTTCCTACTCAATATCAGGTTGCAGATGTGTTTACTAAAGGCTTAGCAAAAAGTCGTTTTCAGCTATTACGAGATAAGTTGCATATGAGGTTCTCTCTTATTTCGAATACAGTATTACCAAAATCTTCTCTTGACTCAGCAGTCAAGGAGTAGTTTCAATTGAGGGTGAATGTTAGAGGATGTATTTGTTGTTGCTTATTGAAAAGCTTAGCTTATGTGTTGTTGTTGTAAGTGTTTCTGTTTTCCGTGTTTGTCTCAGCGTCATGTTAGGAGCGTTAGCCTAGATTCTTGTTGGGTATAAATTCAACTTAGTTGTTTATTGTACTTGATTTTGTATTCTTGATTCACTGGTGAATATTGAGAGCTGATTTCATTTCTCTCTCATTTTTTGTCCTACGTTTTCTTTTAAACTCTCTGGTATTGCTTCAAAAACCCCATTGCTACCCGCAGTTATGCAATACTCTAAGGTGGAGTTGGTTGCAGATCAATACTTACAACAAAGACAAGAAGCATTACAGGTGATCAAGAGGGAATTAGTGGTGGCACAGAACCGGATGAAGTAACATGCCGACAAGAAGAGAAGTGAGAGAAGCTTTGAGGTGGGTGACATGGTCTACTTGAAGGTTAAGAGGTTCTAGCAGCAGCTATTAGCAGAACAACCTCCCACCAAGTTGAGCCCAATGTATTGTGGGCCCTTTCCGATGGCAGCCAAAGTGGGGAAAGGTAGTCTATAGATTGCAGTTACCCGAAGGAGTAGCAATTCATCCCATCTTCCATGTCTCCTTGCTGAAGTGATCAATGGGGGCCCCGTGACCGCATAAGTTCAGACCTTCCTCCCTTGGAAGCGGACTTCGAAGAAAGGGAGGAACCCCTCGCAGTGTTGGACAAGAGGGTGATCTATCAAAATTCTATTCCTATTACACAGGTGCTGGTGCAATGGACCCACTATCGCCCAGATCACACAACATGGGAGTATCTACCTCCTCAAGCAATTTCCCCCGAGTTGCTCAACTTTTGTAATTTCTTGAGGACAATAAATGTCTTCAAAGGAAGGGGTATTGTCATAGCCTAAGGGTAGAATAGTCCGAAATTTTGGTGAGCTAGTAGTGTTGTACCTAGGCAGATATAGCTAGCTTTCCTTGGTGTACATTCTAGAGGATATAGCAATTACCGGACTATATATACCCGTACTTAGCTCAGCCGAAAAAGTTATACAATAAGAAGATTTTGAAATATTCTCTCTCCTTTATATTATTCTCTCTCTCGAATTGTCCATAATTCTCCCTTGTTGGCTACTTACAAGGGCCAAAGCAAAGACTAGAGATAGTAAAGATGGAAGTAAAAATATGCCCCTAAAGCATCTCCTATCCGAAGACAAAAGGTTACTGTCAATGATTGGGAGACTGATCTCGTCCTTATTCTCAGACAAGATCAGGTCATTTTGATTGTGATTGATTTCTTGATTATATTTTTCTTTCTAAGTTAGAGAATGTATCTTCTAGCTACTGTAAATCTCCATATCTTGTTATATCCTAATTTGTACAAGTTTTCAAAACTGAATTTGGAAACTATCCTATTTTGTTTTTAAGAACTTCCTAAGTTGACAAGAAGGCATGTATATATTGAGATCATTCCCTCAACGGATGAATAAGATTGAAACATTATTCCCACGTCTTATTTGACAGTTACCATTTATTGAACTGTAACCAATACATATGCTCAAAAAATGGAATACTGGTGGAGGTAGTGGTGCCACAATAACCAAACACAGGAATGTAAGTTCGTGTGGACCACATTGTCATGGTATAAGTCACTAGCAAGGGAATAAGTCATGCAAGTGGCAAGTGTCACATGCACATGGGTAGGTAGTTATGTAGTTAATTCTAGAAGGAGGACACTCATGTAAATAAACTCGCCTTGGCGGGAATAGACGCGCGATATCCTCTCTATATAAAGGACCGCGCAAACTGTATGGAGCATGTTGAATTTTTGAAATCAAACTCATCCTGAATTCTTCCTCAATTCTCTCCCTCCCCAATCTTTCTTCCCTCTCTTTCTCAGATTATATCTTCCTCTCTCTAGAATTCTCTAGAATTCACTGTCAGATTCACTAAGGTCTGACACACATTTTGCTTATAGTTGGATTCTCTCTTATGATAGATCAAGCTGGCACCCCTTGAGCGAGGAGCGAAGAAACCTTAATTAAACCATTAACTCTAATCACCAAATCACAAGCCTAGATTCTCACAAGATGCGTAGTCTAAACAAGGTAATCAAAGTCGTCCCATAGTTAGAGCTAGGAATATCAAGGAGCTCAAGCTCAACAGTGTGGGTACAATTAGTAGACAAGTATACCCTGAGACCTTGCTTTCTTACCATGGAAGGAGAGAATTTGGAGCCCTTGTCTCGAAAGGGCAGAGGGGATTATTTGGAGTTCATTGCAAAAGGATGTATAGAGAACTCAAGTAGATATTCTCACAACAAACCATAGAGTTGTCATGATCATCTTCAATGGCGAGACCACTTGTGGCCCTCTCACAACAAATGCACCACTCAGGCAAAGAGTGACGTTGGCTAAGTCAAGGAGGTATTGTGAGCATCCTGAATTGTGAGCAACCTCATAAGAAGGGTCTTTAGTTGAGTTAGGAAAAAGATTTTGGCAGACTAAGATAAGAAAATGCCACTAGTGTCAACTAGTGAAAGTTCCATCATGTAGAGCAAAATTATGTCATTTAAGGCCAAGATTGGCTACAAGATTAGAGAAAGATTTTCACTTAGAGTAGAAGTGATGCTTAGACCACAGAATATAATGTCTAGTGATATCCTCTAGGGACCCCTTTCCTTCCTATGGTATCTTGATCTTTCTGCATTATGTAGTAGACTTCATTTCAGCACACCTTGGCAGATCATACGAGGTTGCTTTAATTTTCACTACTAAAAATTTGTCCTCTTTTTTGTCTCACTGAAATTCAATGACCATTAATTAGTATTGGTTACTTAAATATGTGAACCATTTATAATAGTAAATCTATAAGACTTGGTGATAAAATTGGTTCTTCTTCTTGATATACCATGCTTACACCGTTCAAATACTTAATCCCACTCATGCACTGCCGTAAGCCCTCAAATATTGCCACTGCTTCAGCATAAGACAGTAGCCACAACAAAGAGAACACAGTATTTGATAAATAAAACCATAAGCAGCTGAAGTCATCCACAAGAAAGGAAAAGAAAAAAGCTTCCATACAAAATGGAAAGAAATATTGGCATATCAGGTAAATATGTGAGCTCAAAAGTTATATGCAGAACAAAACGAAGCCTCAACATGGAGAAGTTGAAACAATGCCTTTGGCAAAAACTAAGAGAACTTTTTGAAAACAAAACAAATGCTGCTTCTGCAGTTGGCTACTGGTAATCTCCATAGCTAACAAATGCACCCGTGTTCTTCTACATCCTTTTGATCATATTAGATTTAGGTCAAATCAATGTCTTAGCACACATCTGACACATCACTCATGCATATATGCAGCTACTCTAGCTTTGTGTCATATATCAATGGGAAGGAAGGTCTGCACTGAGCAGCATTACTCTTTTTGTTTATGCTATTAATAAATATAAGACTTCAATTACCAATTCTCTTTATTAGATACCAAAGAACAACTTCAACAAACAATAATACAAGGGTTAGCAATAACATAGACCATATTTTATGTTAACAATAACAAACACAACACCAGACATTAAGTCCACCTTACATACCTAGTCGATCAACATTTCCTCCGTAAGCTTGGTTACGAATGACTTCCTCAAAAGCAAATGCATAGTCTCCTGGTACTGCATACCAAGTCTTTGGAGAACCAGCATGCAGGAAATTCAGGCTGTGAAGCTCATGATCTTCAACATGCCAGGCAAACCAACTGAATAACATACCAATATAGACCATAGGAGAAGTAACACCTGGAATATCATCTGGCATAAAACGGGTAAGTGAGCCAGGTGAGCGTGCAATTACTTGCAAGTTCCAAGGACTGTTTGAAAGCTTCCAACCAGCAGTACCTTCCATCTCATTAGCAGTATTAGAGCCCTTCTGTTTAGAAATTTGTGACATTTGATTAGACAACACAGTTGGTGAACTAATAGGCACCTGGGATTTCTCTCTAGAAGAATTAGGACTACTGTTAGTTGGTGTCACTACATCTCTGTTTTCACTGCTTTTACTATTATTGACATGATATTTCTTTCTGTCACAACTTCCTCCACTGTTCCTATTGAACGTCCTCCTCCTCCTCCGCCTATGAAAATACTGAAATGCTCCCTCTGGTTCTCCAAACCCAGAACCAGGCACATCATTCGCATATTCCACACATATGGGCTTCTCAGAAGCCGCCTTCCAAAAAAGAGCTTCAATTACTATTGGAGATATCTCCTTGTACATACCCAATTGGCTACGTGCAAAAGCCTTGCACTTAGACTCAAACTGCTCCACCGTATAAACTTCCCCACTTTGCCATACTTGCATACGACTAGCCAGTGGCTGGGGCTGACCTGCTTTCTTGGTTACTTTTGGTTGCTGACCCAATTCTTGGTGCCTTGTGGTAAATACTGCCCTAGCATTTCCATCAAATGCCTCATTCCCAGAATCAGTTCCATGTCTAGAACAAAGACCCCCCAATTTTATATCCGGACCCAACTCCGGGCACTTTGAAAGTGACTTGTTCAAATTAGAAATCACATATTTCTTTGAAGGTTTGGGCAATGGTGGAATAACCTTACATATGCCAAAGGAACTAGCTTCTCTTTCAATTTTGGATATATAAGCTATTGGGTCTGCAAATTCAGTGTCTGTTGGGCGAAACTCAGGTGCCAGGGGCAACCCTTTTAGCCAATTGGGTACTTCCACACCCTTCATCCCAACCAAGATTCAGAACCATAACACAACCACAAAATAAACCAAATTAAAACACTCAACCATACACCACTTGTTATCCAAACCCTAGATGGAGCATTCTTGACGGATTATTGAACGGGTAGGGTGTAGTTCAAACTACATTAACTTGAGAAATCAGGAAAACAGGGCAGATACAAGAAAGAATTGAAATTGAGGGAAAATGGCACAAAATTCAAAAGTAGAACCTATAAATTTGAGGGGAAAAGATCCATAGTAGAACCTGAAACTCCAACGGACTCTATTAAGTCGCCTTCCAACAGCACCAGAAGAAGGAATGACAAAGAGAGAGAAAGAGGGAACAAGAAGGCGCATGCCTAGGTTTTGAGGTGAGGCGCATCCAGGCCTGCGCAAGTTAAATTGCGCCGGAGCGGGATTGCGCACCGTCGACGCCGCCTTCCCCTGATTCCGTTGAGTTGAGGGCTTCTGCTGCTGAGGATGGGCTTTTTCATTTGTGCCTGTTGCGTCTCCCATGTTATGTATTGATAATATGCAAATAATTACGGATAAAATCGTAATTTTGTTTTATTATTTAATTCTAGACTACATATTTATTAAATCGACATTCAAATTTTTTATCACATTAACAAATTTAATAAAAATTAAGGCTGCGTTTTTTTTGTATTTTTAATTTTTAATTTTTAATTTATTTTTAATTTTTTATTTTGATAGTATGTTTTTAAAAAAGTTAAAACGAGTTTTTTTTTGTTATTTTAAAACATAAAATTGGAAAATATATTTATTTTAAAATTTTGAGAAAAATTATTATATAATATTTTATTTAAAAAATTTATTATTAAATGATAAAATTAACTCTTTTTAATAAAATTTTATTATTTAAATAAAATAATATAATATACTTAATAATATATTATATGTTATCTTATATTATAATTAAATTTATATTTTTAATTATAATACATATATTATATTTTTTAAATTTTAAATAAATATATAATTTTATTTTTAAAATTTAAGAATAAATTTTTCTTTTCCTTCCTTTTTTTCCTTTTTTCACTTTTCTTTTTTAGAGTCAAAACATGGAAAATGAATTGTATTTTTTCATATTTTAAATTTAGAGATTGTTTTGGTTGAAAACAACCAAAACAACATTTTTTTATTTTGAATTTCTTTTACAAATTTTTTTTTCTATTTTTAAAAATGCATTTTAGTTTTAAAAAATTAAAAATTAAAAATAATTTAAAAACAACAAAAAAAACACAACCTAATTGATCTAATTATTTGATTGAATCGATAAAATCATGGTCAAAAAAGTAAAATGAGTATTTTTCTTACCTGATTAAAATAATTAATGCAATTATTTGATAATATCATCATTTTTTATATAATAAAAGGGATTTCATATATTTTTTATTAATCTTTTTAAATATCTATATATATTTATATTAATTGGCATGACAAGAATGGGTAAGGCTTTACTTAAGAAGTAGCAATTGTGTCTTCACAAATTAGCAAACAAATTATTATCCTCATGAGTCAAACTAAGTCAATTACCTAATAATTAATCATTATTTTTAAATTATTAAGTGTGAATTGACTTAAACATCAATTAAACCAACTCAGCCTATTTTATTTTTCAATTTTAAATAAAATATTTTTAAAAAAATTTAATAAAAAATAATTATATTTTAAAAGCAAATTACTTTCAAATAAATCTATCGTGATAACATATTTTAGTTGAATTAATTTTAAAACACTTCAATCATCTTTTAAGGACTATGATGCAAATCTTAATGTTCTCATTAAAATCTCAAAAATATGTTGTGTGAGGTCAACTATTTAAAAAAAAAAAATCAAGTGAGGTCTATAATAGTAAATCTTATTTATTTATATAGCTAGTGGATGCTATTATAAACAATTGTGATTTTATCTAGTTGGGTTAATCATTTTTTAGTTAAATTAATTTAATTTATTTTTTAAAAAGTCTCAATTACTATTTAAAAGTAGCCCGGAGTTCTATTAAATTTGACATTAGGTTAATTTTTTCATGACTTATTTTATAATTAATTATTTTATTATGACTCGTTTTATAATAAAAAATGCATAACGTAGCTTGACCATTTTTAATACCTTTTTAAATTCCATAAACATATTATTAATTTTTAATTTAAATCTCTAACTTATACGAGATAAAATCATGTGGATCTCCAACTTTTTTGAAATGTGATGTGACCTTCTAATGATTAAGGATTTAATATGACATACTTCTAATGCATTATCACGTGATATTGCCAATAAAAGAAAAAATGCACACGCTTGACCTTATTGGATTTTGAAATATGAGCTTTCAAAATCATTGTTAACAGAATAATTTTTGGCTGTGTATGAATAGATCTACTTTAAATTATGTTATTAAAATTTAAAATGTTTGTATTTTAAATATTATTTAAAATTTAATTGTTTGGATGATTACTAAACATGAAATTTAAATTCAATTATTCTAATTATTGTAAAAAAAATATGAAAATTACCATACATATACTTACGTGTGTACATAATGTTGGTTCCTAATGATGACAAATATAACCCAAGAGGGGGTGAATTGGGATTTATATAGATTTTCGATAATTTATAACTTTGATTGTTGGAATAATACTAGATTTCGAAATATAGGCTATATGTTTCGAAATAAATCTTTCTGTTAAATAGGTTTCGAAACTTACTATATATGTTTCGAAATATACCTCACTGTTTTACAAGTTTCGAAATATGAAATGTATGTTTCAAAATCTACTTCATTGTTTTGCTTGATTCGAAATCTTTTACCTTGTATTTCAAACTAATGATCTTTGACAAAGATGATATGCATAAATAAAGAGTATACCAAAAATGTTTGTATGTATGTATACAATTAAGCTCAAGAAAACTTTGTTTTATACTTTGATAACAAAACTTATGAAAGCATGTGCAATAGGCAATAATGATAAATGAAAGATAAAGAACACTTGCACACAAGATATATAATGGTTCGGTACCTAGCTTAGTCCACTACCTTCAAGTTTATCTACTTGAAAGATTTTCAATCCCAATCACTTTTACTAATGATCACAATAATAAGGGTTTTACAACGGTTCACCCTAAAATCTTACAAGGTGAGTTTTTACGGCCCAACTCAAACCTAACACCAAATGAGTTTTTATGAACTTAACTCAAACCTTGTATCAAGTGAGTTTTAAGGCTAAATTCGAACCTTTGACACAATGAATTTTAAGCTCAAATCAAACCTTTACACCATAATGAATTTTAGGCTAAACTCAAACCTTTACAACATTTATAAGATAAATAAAGTTTATTTTTATAGCCCAATAGAATGCATAGCAATGAATATCTTACCAATGGAGCTGTACAAACCTCTTAACTTGAGGAGATGAGAGTTAAAATGATGATACTTTGGATTTCAGCTTGCTTCTCATTTTCACACAAATGCACAAGAATAGGATGTGTGTAGATCTTCTTGAAAGCTCAATCAAACATTTTAATCACCTCTTGTGCTTGAGTGTGTGTCTCTAGTCTGTGCTCACTTGTTCTTGCTTGTTGTCTTTGTATCAATCTCTTCTTGTCTTCAAATACCTGCTATTTATATCAAGATATAGAAATCTGATTATTTATAGCCGTTAGAGACAAGACAGAAAAATAGGTTTCGAAATATACTTAATAGGTTTCAAAACATCATATAAATAGGCCAATGTTTCGAAACATAGACAACATGTTTAGAAACATAGACAACAAGTTTCCAACTAGACAAAGCACTTGGAGACATCAAATAGTGGGAGACAAAATCTATTCTCACTTTGAGTATTTTAAAGGAACTTACATTCAAATTCAAATTTAAATCTCTTAGCATGGAGAATGCATTAATAAAATGATTGAGAAACTTTTAGATAGATAAAGAAATGCAAAGCAAAAGTATCTCGATTTTCAAATAATCTGCTGACAGAATGTTAGAGGTTTCGAAACATACCTATTTGGAAATGAGGTTTCGAAACATAATATACAAGTTTCGAAACATAGTCGAAAACCTGGAACAAATGCTAATACATAGATGTTTTGAAATAGCATATGCACGTTAAAAAACATGAAAACCTTTTCAAAGGGGTTTCGAAACATGCACAGAAACATGATAGATTTCAGAATGATTTACTTGAAAGCACAATCCACAGCATGTATACATCACAATCCACATTTTCTTTTATTTATATTTTACCTTCCATTTACTTTAATACATAAATGTAAATAACGAAATATCCCCTATTTGGATTCAATAAAAATATCTAGAAAATCAAAATCCAAAACAATAAGAAAGTAGATTTTGAGTTTTAGTACAAACTCAAATTTTAGCAATATTACCACCTCCAAAATATATATTTTTTATTCAATGAAAAATTCATTAAAAATCATTTTAGCACTAGCTATCAAAATATCGGGAGATAGTTTTCCAAAAAGAAAACTCTTTCTTATATATCTCCTTGTAAGGTACTAACCTTCCAGACTTAGTCAAAACATGGTTTTGCAAATCTCAATACTTGGAGCTCATTTGGTTTTCATTTTCACAAAGAGATACTTGATATTGAAATTGATATATGTTGAAAACCATACACTTGACTCGTGACTTAGAGATTAAACTAATATATGTTTTTCATCATTAAAACTGATGTACAAAAAGTACAACAACACATAATATAATATATAGTCTCAAGGGAATAAATGATGTTTTATAAAACTTAAGAAAATATTATTTGTACTCCTTAGACTATATATTTGATTACACAATGTAACTAAAATGACAACAATATCTCTCACTCAAGGTGGTGAGGCGTGTGATTAAAATACCCCTCACCCAAGATAGCACAATACGATGAGGTACGAGTAGTATTTTCGTCATTTACGTGCGTGTGTGCAGTTCAAGGTGTAGCGTTTGATGTACAAATAGCATAGTCCTAAAACATATGTTGATGACAACAAAAATGATTGAGTTGATTTTCAAAATATCTTAAGAAATCTGAATAGTTATAGACATTTATAGCTCACTTTTTAGACATTTAGACATTATCAGAATGTTCTCCTTTACTTTAAGTCTTATTCAAACTTTTAAAGGGAATTCGTTAAACATCTAAACCTTTCTAAAAATCAAATCCCTGTTTGAGCCTTACTTGAATGTTTGAAAGAAACCCCTCGAACGTTCAAACTTCTCCAAAAAGTTTAGAAAGGTTTACTCAGGTGTCCATAAAAAAGTCTCAAATATCTAAATTTATTTAGAAACTCAAATCTCTTTGGAAGATTTACTCAAGTTTTCAAATGAATCCTTTTAAATGCCAGAAAGAATCATTTTTGTTGTTTTTAAGATACAACAATAAATTTATGGTGCTAGAGGGTGATATTGACAATCTTGAGCAATGACGATCAGGTGCTTGGGTAACAATGATCAGGAGGCCTATTGACGAACAAATGGCTTGCTGATGAATGGATGGCTTGCAGATGAATTAGTGTCCACTAATGAACAGATGGCCTCTGATGACCAAGTGCCCAATGATGATCAGATGACCTTATATGACTGAGTGCCCTCTGATAACTGAGAGCCTTGTCGAGATGAACAAAAGGTTAGGGGTGCGAAAAGATGTCCCCGTACAAACCTTCTAATGTTTAAGTTAGTTTTTGAGTGCTTAAGCGCAAAATTGGAATTCAAGTATCCAAGTGAGCGTACTTGAGAGAAGAAGCAGTCATCTTATTTATAGACGAAGGAGAGGGGGACACATGGCAGCCATCTTAGGTGGCATATTCTGAGTGTATTCCCAATATATTTGTGGCATATTCTTGGTATATTTCATGGAACCTCGAAATATTCTTACGGGTCCTAAGAAAGATCTCGAGTTCAGTTCAAGGAATGCCCCGGGAGGGTCTGTCCACTATAAGAAAGGCTTTTAGGGGTGAGCTATTACATGACCATCATCACCGAGTGCCCACTTAGTCATCATTTCACCACCTATTTGCTTGGTTTTTCTTGCTTTCAATTTTGGGTTGTGTTTTAACTTGTTTAGGTGTGCTTGACCCAAATCTATTTACTGGGTTTGACCTATGTTTGGAGTATCTATTATTTGTTGGGCATATCAATCCCTGCCTACTCTATTGATTGGGCGACCCAGGCGGAAGAGTATTTTGCCTTACAAATTTTGCGTGTACCTTTTGCTCAATTTTTTCACTATTCTTCACATTTTTCTGACTTTATCGATATCACATTCATGGATTTTCTATTATTGTGCACAAACTACCATGCTCTTCAGTTCCCTTGGACCACTATAAATAGGGGCCTTGGGAGTTCATTTTTCCTTTACTTCCTTCTTTGAAGCTCTCTTCAAAGCGGTGATTTTGGAGTCTCCTGTTCTTACATAATCTATAATACATACTTGCTCAATCTGAAACCTGTAACTATAAAATCTGTAAGCACATACTGTGGGCAGTATGCCCCTAGCCCCCTGGTCGTCACTAATCGAGCAACACATAAACTGAACTATAACTTAAAACTATGGGATCCTAGCGGACTAGCTGCCTGGCCCGCATACTATAATGCAATGCTCAGATATATGCTTGCACACGATATGTAGTATTTCATAGAAAGTCATGCTCCATACTCATGCCAAGATGTATGCACATAAAATCATACATGTCATATGATCAACATCTTTATATTGGAATACAATGATTCATGAGTTATGGGCGTGTTACATTTATGATAAATGTCATGAGATTCCAATATTTGAGAATATTTAATCTTTATTTAATTAATAATTTAGATTGGGGTTCACTGGATACCATATTCGAATTGCTGGAAAAACCATCCGGATATGAAAGAAGACATCTGAATGTGAGGAAGGACATCCAGATGTGATGGAAGCCCATCAGATATACTGAAGACTCATTCGGATATACTAGCTTTTATAACATAGGCTATCCGGATATGCTAAGTGGTATTCGGATATGGATAGAACATTCGAATATGGTGTAGGCCATTTGGATATCTCACTAAGGCATTTGCATACTTCAGACACCATGCGAATATAATTTTTGACTTTTGAGAGAGGCATCCGAATATAAAAATAAAGCATCCGAATATGCTGAACCTATCTAGATGGACGAGGAAACCATCCGGATATCACTCACAATTTATACTAAACACATCCGAATACAACTCAAGGCATCCGGATATGAGGCTATTAAAATATAAGCATTTGAATGCTACAAGAGCGTTCATTCGAATGAGATTCAACATTTTAAAGGGCACTAGATAGAAAACAAGGCATCCAGATAGAAGAAAGAGGCATCCGAATATCACTCACAGACATATTAGACTCATCCGGATGTGATTTCAACATCCGAATATTACTCACAATAAGCACTAAACACATTTGGATATGGATCAAAGTATCCAGATATAACAAGGACATCCAGATAAGCACAAGGGCCATCTGGATGTCACTCCCAGAAATCTTTTCCACTCATCCGGATAGCCTCTAGCCCATTCGGATGTCACTCACACACTTTGATAAATACATCCAAATATGAGGGCTCTTATCCGAATATCTGCACATATTTTGACAAAACATGAAAGCTCACAGAGATTGTATTCTGAATCAAACTTAACGTTACTACACCATTCCGAAAGAAATCTTGGGAAAACAAATCCCAATTGATACGAAACATCATTAAGGATGATTCAACGATCATATTTGAGAGAATCACTATAAAGAAACATGCATGACTTTTCCAAAACTCACTGTACGCTGATATAAATGCATATATATATATTTCTCTGTAACTGATAAAACTTTGAGAATAGATTGAAGAATCTTGAATAAACTGAGAATATTACTGAAACATGATCCCGTAAGAATGGATTATAGGGATGGATACTCTCCTTGATAAATCTTGATCGACTCTAATGATTGCAACAAAATCTCCTATGCAAGACTTGAACTCTCTGCTGTAACTCACATATATACTTCCTTCTCCTTCTGTGACGTGAGAAGATTATGGCTTAATATGAACCTATATATATATAAGAAGCCCTAGTCCAAAACTTCCTTAATTATCACGGAGTCCTTGTTTTAAATTAACTTGAATATTTGCAATACTACATAATTAATATCCTATAATTAAAATTCCTAATAAGAAGAAATTACTATTGGAATTCTAGAATTATTGTCCTGCCCTTGCATTTATTTTTCACATAATTAAATGCTTGTAAATGCTATTCTTCTCATTTAAAAATTTCTAAATTTCCAACTTAAATATTTAGTTGGCAAAAATCTTTTAAACACTGATTTAAAATACCTTTGATAATTCTTAATAAAATCTAACCCTTATAATGGGTTGTTACACCTAGGGTTGGTAGGCTATTACCGAAGATTCGTATAGGGATTTTCAAAGATAGTTGCACCCCTAACAAAACTTATGCAGAAGGGAGTCAAATATAAATAGACTGTTGAATGCAAGAAGGGCTTTTGAGAGCTTAAGACTAGACTGACTTTAGCACCAGTCCTAGCTATGCTAAGTGGGCCCGGAGGATATGTCGTGTATACGAATGCCTCAAAAATAGGTTTGGGTTGCATATTAATGCAACATGGTTGAGTGATCACATTTGGGTCACGTCAATTAAAAAGGCACAAAGTGAATTACCCGACATATAACTTGGAGTTGGTGGTTATGGTATATGTTCTAAAGCTGTAGAGGCACTACCTGGAGGTGATATTTGAAGTGTTCACGAACCATAAAAGCTTGAAGTATGTGTTCTCGCAAAAGGAACTAAACCTTAGGCAGCGACGGTGAATGGAGTTCCTTAAAGACTACAACCGCACCATTCAATATCACCTGGGGTGTGCTAATGTGGTGACAAATGCCTTGAGTAGAAATGTGCCTACCAAGGCTAGATTGATGGCCTATCAGTGACGACTATTGGAGGCTTTTTGCCAATTGGCGATAAGTGTAGTGTCGAGAGGATTGTCCATTCTTCTTACTAGTATGACAGTTTAGCTGGATTTGGTGAACGAGATACAAGAGACATGTGTGGATGACAAGTTATAACGCCCTTTTTTTCAAATATATGGTGATGTTAAATACAAGTTAAAATCTCACACGGGCATTTTGGAAATCCTTACCCACGGAAGTGAATGATCAAACTGAAAGGCTAGCAAAAACTAGATAATAAGGATTTCCACTATAAAAAAAAAATCTTTAATACAAGTATAATTGTAACATCTCCAAAAGCTAACAAATAAACCCTTATCATTGTGGTTGTTTCCTTATACATCATTCGAGCTATACATAGTGACAACAAGTACAACCTTGGTACATAATTGTAAAGTAACGAAACCCACAAGAGTAACCCTTTTGATACAACATCTAGTTGATGGAAAACCCAGCAATTTATAATAGTTTTTTTATACAAAAATCTGTAGTACAGGAACAATAGAAAATCAAATTAAGGTTCGGCCACTTCCTTGCCTTTTCTCTTACTCGTCCTTGGGGTATTTGGCACGTTTGACATACTTGGGACGTGGAATATCCTAGTGGTATGAAACATCCAAGTTAGATAATTATATCTAAGTGAAATGGTTCAGAAAATAAGAATATATGTGTGCAAATGCAAGTATGTCAAATATCATGAAATCCTTTCTTTCTGTGGAAGCCCTAGCTAGGATGTTGCAATCACCCTTGCACCAACATGTCCTCAACACCTTTGCCTCATCACGCGGTCCTCGACAACATATGTTGGCCCACAAGCTTGACACAACCACAGATGTTATGATGCATGGTAAACAAAATAGAAACAAAGCATGTTTTATATGAAAGAAACATGAGATGAAGCCACAAACCTCACAAAAATAAATCCAAGGATGCTCAAGATGTGTCAAAAATATGCATGAACCACTCACCTTGACAGTTTACCTTTCGGGCATACTGTTAACGCTCGTTGGGTTAGGTTTTCTATAGAAAATACGTATTTTCGTAAACCAAACTTCAAATATTTTTATATAGGGTTGTAGGAAATTAAATAAGAGGTTTATATGGAAAATTACAAGGGAAAAGGATTGGGGACGTGCCCTCACGCGCCCCGGTGCGTGTACTGCATGCACCCTCATCTTCTCTGGCGACGGAGCGCGACCCCTCTGGTTTTTTAGCCATATCTCCCTCGTTTTAGCTTCGATTCGACCCCTATTTGAACCTATGGGCCCATCTCTTCCCCCTCTATAGGAATATAACAAAAAACTGAACTTACCTTGTAGTTTTTCTAACTATTTGTCACAAACTCTGAGGAAGACCCCAAAATTCTAACGAAGCCCATTCTCCCTCATTTCTCCACCGTTTTCGCTAATTCTTCTTGCAGAATCTTCCCCTCACTCTCAATATCTTATTCCTCACCTCACATTCTCTCAATTTGGCATAGTTTTGGCCCAAATCCCAACCTGAATGCTTTGTTTTTCACCCCAAGACCCTATGTATAGAAATCTTGGGCCAATCTCGTTTCACCATGTACGCCGCCACTTGTCCCTCCATGTGTGGCCTTGATTCTCGTGCCCAATCACATGTCGCAACTTGTCCAAAACTAAATTGAATAATATTTGGAATCCAAAGTTATATTTAATAAGTTTTGAAATCCAAAGTCGTATTGGAATGAAGTTTGAAATCCATTGCATTTAGGTCCCTGAGTTTTCGTTAAATCTCACCAATTCCCAACTCTTTTAGTAAATTACACTTGTTCCTGGGTTTCTTTTTAAAAAATTACACTTTCACCCGAACTTCAAAATTACGATTTTGCCCCGAGTTCAAAAATTGAACTTTTGTCTCAGGGTTTTCATAATCCTTTGAAATGTCTTGTTTCCTTGAATATTTTGAGTCTAAAAATCTCGAGTATTACACAAGCGCATACATTTATGGGCGGATGAGCATGGCCAACCCAAGAATCCTGACTTTGAGATGCAAGATGGTATTCTCATATTTCGAGAAAGAATATACTTGCCAAATCTTCAGGACTTGAGGCAAAGAATTCTAGACGAGGCCCACAGAGCTCGTTATATAGTACATCTGGGAGCCACACAAATGTATAGAGATATTCGGGAAATCAATTGGTGAAAGTGGCTCAATGCAACGCATGCCAAAGGGTTAAGATTGAGCATAAAAAATCGGCAGGGCTAATGAAACCCCTAGACATCCCTGAATGGAAGTGGGAGCACATCACGATGGATTTTGTGATGGGGTTTCCAAAGAGTCGAAGAGGTAATGGTGCAATTTGGGTTATCGTGGATAGACTAAGAAAGTCAGTACACTTATTGCTTATGCGAATGGATAGGTCGGTACGAAAGTTTACAGAGCAATACATTGAAGAAATAGTTAGACTCCATGGTGCATTGGTAAGCATAGTATCTGATTGAGATTCGAGGTTTACCTTGAGATTTTGGTGAAGCTTACAAGAATGCATGGGGACACGATTGAAACTTAGTATAGCCTATCACTCGCAGGCCGATGGGCAATCTGAAAAGACTATACAAATGCTTGAAGATATGTTGAGGTCTTGTACCCTAGATTTTGAGGACAGTTGGGAAGAGCACATTCCGTTAGTAAAGTTCGCTTATAATAACAATTATCACAACAGCATTGGAATGACACCTTACGAGGCTCTGTATGGAAGAAAGTATTGATCACCTATCTATTGGACTAAAGTGGGAGAAAGGCAAATATTGGGACCTGAGCTTGTGCAACAAACCGCAAAAAGGATACAACTAATTTAGGAAAAGATTTGAGCTGCCCAAAGCTAACAGAAGTCATATGCAGATAGGAGAAGGCGAGATTTGAAATTTGAGGTAGGAGATCATGTGTACTTGAAGGCATCACCTCAACATTGGGCAACACGAAAAGGCAAAGAAAGGTATAATAAAACCACGGTATGTAAGACCCTATTCGATCATAGGACGAATTGGGTCTCTAACTTGCTGCTTGAAACTTCCTCTTAGTTTGTCCAACAGTCACGATGTTTTCCATGTGTCTCAACTTCAAAGACATATACCTGATCTAACCCATGAAATTCGGGTAGAGACAATTGAGTTGAGAGATAATTTGACCTATCGAGTGTCACCCAAACGAATCTTGGATCATCGTGATCAAGTCCTAAGGAATAAGGTAATCCTCTTATTGAAAATTCAGTGGAGAAATAACACGGAAGAAGAAGCAACATGGGAGCTCGAGGATACGTTTAAGAAAGAATATCCCCATCTGTTCAGAGAAATAGAAGTAGAATAGAAATTTTTTCTAAAAATGGTAGCAAAGATTCTTATAAATAAAGAGATGTTTTAGACAAATTGACCAGATTTTCGAAAATTGTGAGTATAAGCCTAGAAAAATTTCATGGATGAAATTCCTTTAAGAAAGTGTGGATGTAATACCCAAAAATTTTTATGGGATAAAGTGAAATTTTTATTGGGGCAAAAGTGTAATTTTTCAAAGTTATGAGTATAAAATTATCATTCTTAAGAGAAGAATAAAATATTTTGGAAATCATCACAATAAACTAAATTTATTAAAAATGTATTTTTTAAAATTATTTTCTCTATAAATCAAAATACAAATTTTTCAACATATTTGATCATATCAGCATGACTAGATGACACATCAGGAAACTCTTTCTTGATTAATCATGCTGATTCGGCCAACGACTTTCCCTTTACACTAACAATAGACCACATAGGACATTTGCCTCGGTTAAATAAGGGTGACAAATTCTATTTGTGAGCACTTGCCTTTATGCACCAACAATATGAGACCACATAAATAAATGTCCCCACATCATCTTTGGATGGTTCGGCGCATTAGCAAATCTCAGACACTAATACACAAGACAATTGTGTCACATCAAGTCAAATGATCAAATACATAATCGTAACTCGATGACAAGATCATTATTCATTATACTATATGATCAATCATCAATGTCATGTTCAATACATTGTTCTCTAACAACAACCCATGAGTTTACTATAAGCATCACATGTTATGCAGAATGTGACTTGCCACTCCTAATCATTAGTATCTCATACTAATCAAGGTAGTAAACTGCGTGTCGGTTCATAATCGATTAATCAGAATCATAATCTGAATAATCTAAGGACAAAAAATATTTAAGAAATCTTATTATTAAAAAATCTTGTCACATATTCTTAACACCTTAAGAATAAAAATCTCAAATAAGAAATTAAGAGATTCATTAATACAACAAATTGAAGAGAAATAAATGAAGAAAATATATCTTTATTAATATATACAAAAATTCATACAATATATTTACACATAGGCTAAACATCATTTAAATATATTATTAGGGTACATGACTGAGAGTACTCATTTTCCTTCACTAGATTTTAACAAGACATATTCATTGAAAAAGACATCCGAATGGAGGTGTTATGAAAATAATAAATGGATGTCCATAACTCCCAAACTCTTCATATTCCATAGCCTATAGTGCTTAAAAGTTATTCTCACTTATTTTAGTATTTACTATATCATAAAGTTTTTTATAACTCAAAGATTTTATAACCCTATAAATAGAAATTGTGAGAAGCATGAAAATGGTAACAAAATTTTCACAAGTTCTTCCTTAATGTTCTTCTTTGTTCTCTTAATTCACTTTTGTTCTTGCTTAAATTCATTATAGACGTGAATAAAAAAAATGTGTGGTCATTATTTCTTAAAACATTTAGATTTGCATAGTGACTATGTAATAATTTCAATATTAATTGAGGCAGGTATTGATTTAGAAAATATTTTATGAGACATTAATTGGTTGGCATAAATATAATGTCGCTCATTAAATTATTTATTACTCAAAAATCCAGATAATAAAGGACATGAGGAAATGTAGAAGGATAATGCTAGACGAACAGAAACTCGGACCGAAAGTTGGACAACTCCAATAAATCACGATATGTTCAACAGTAATTTATCGCGGGGATTTAAATTTTTAGAAAGCCCACCTACTAACTCTCCCTCACTCTCAGACTCTCTCCACCCTCTCACTCTCTCTTCCACCGAAACGTTGATTGACTTTCTCTTTCCCTCTCACTCTCACTTTCTCTAACCCACTTCTTACTCTCACTTTCTCTCTCTTACCACCCAGATCAGAAACCCACTTCTCACTCACTTTCTCTCTCTCTCTGTATCACTCTCCCATCTCCCTTATCAGAAACCCACTTTCAGTCATCACCTAAATCCTCACTACTCTTACTCTCTGTATCACTTTCCTACCTTCGAAATCGGAAACCCACTTCGTCGATCTCTCACAGCAGCAGCAAGTGACTACGGTTCCTGATCTCTACTGGTACGTGGCTTTACATCGTCCAAATACGTATTCACTCTGTATTTGTTTAGATCTGTTGATTGTTTGTTGAATGTGAAGCTTTGTTAGTTATATCGTCCAAATGTTTGTTGGTTTGTAGTCACTGGGTTATTTCTTTGTTTTGCTATGTTCTCTCAACTATAACATTAGTTTTAATTTTATTTATTTAGATCTCATGTTGCATTATTTATTCTACATACAATTAGTTTTCTTTTCATTTTTTTTGGCAGGTTGCTCTGTGTATTTTTAAGGCTATTGGAAATTACAAAGAACTTGAAGATTTATGGTTTATGTTATAATGATTTTTTTTTAAATAATTCTAAAGATTCACAGTCAATGATTTATATTTAGTGGATCAAAATTTTTAAAAAATTATTTTAAAGAAGATTCATAGCCAATGATAATAATAAATATTAAAAAATAAAAATAAAATTGATATTATAGAGAATGAATAATGATACGTGAGATAGGATGAAATTATAATGAAATTAAGAATCAAAATTGTCTGGATATATTGTTAGGATTAATATGGTTCATAACAAGTGGCATCATAGGATTATTCCTATGTTTTATTGACACATTTATTTTCTATTTTTTTAACGTACTTTTTTCAGTCTCATGTGATGTTTAATCATATTTTTTACATACTTTACTTGCATATAAATGAGAGGATATTGACAATGTTAAAACATTTCAAGTACAATCATTTTAGAAAATCATATTTTCAAATTTGATTATTTTAATTAAGATGACTTCTAATTTGGAAATGGGTGAAGTTTCAATCAACTCTTCTATCTCTCGTCAAAGAATAATGTGTGAGCATGGTGTACTTGTTTGGTGTTATGCATCATGGACTAAATCTAATCCTGAAAGAAAATTCTTACTATGTCGACTTTAGAAGGTAAATTATCTTATAAATGAAAATACTTTTAATTAACATAGAATTGATTGTTGGATGATTTTGGTGGACAGGATGATGATTGCAGATGGTTTCAATAGATCGATAATGGATTGTAGTGGCCGTCTTGAATTATGTTTTAACAATTATGCATATTTTCAAGTGGAATATGCTTTGGATACAAAGTTTGAGGATTTAAAGATATTCGAAGACTCAACGTGTACAAAGGAATGTGAACAAAAAATTGGGCAGTTGTTGATGTGTTTGTGGCCAATATTTGCTTATGAAGCACTTGTATTTATTATATTGCCTTGTCTATTGCTTATTGGAGTAGTTGTGGCTACATGTTATTGGTAAGAGCCACTGCTAATGTGAAAAATACTTCGTTAATGTGGAAAGTACTCTTCTTGTTAACAGCACCACAACACCAATGTCTCCATAAAATGGAAGTCGGTATTTGAAGCTGGCTTGCTTGTCCCATAGTGTGGTTGACTAGTTGCTATGAGAATTAAAGTGGGTGTTAGGTCTTTTATGTTTTTCAATTGTTTTTGTGCTTGAGCTTGAATTCTTGTCTGAGGTCGATGCCTTTAGTATTGCACCAATAACAAGACCCTGATATATAAGATTTGATGTTTGTCCTTCTTGTTTTCAGCAGGTACTTAAAACTATTACAATTTCTTTTTTTATTTTGTCTCAATAAGATAGAATTTTATTACAGAATACAGAAACATCATTTTTTTTGGATTGGTAAGAAAGACTTCTATTATAGAAAGACAAAAGTTCCAATTTTATTGATCAACCTGAGGCATGCTAATGTGAAAAATAAACCATGCCCACAAACCAAAATAAAGAAACAATTTTTAAAATCAAACCCTATTACCTTAAAAATACTTTAATCTTAAGCTTATAAATGCATGTGAACTCAATATTTCATCAGCAATACGAACTCGCTCAAACTTATAAGCACAGAGAGAGATACCATTTAAAATGCTTAAGTTGAAGGGAGTATATCTGTAACATATTCTGGACCATACACTGTATCTTCGAGAAAAATATCCATCAAACAGCATATTGCTCAGACCACCTTCCTTCCAGCCCCAAAAAGCATAAGAAACAAAAAAAGCAAAATATCCACCAAACAAAAGGAATAATAACAAAAGAAATTCAGTATATTCATAAGCAGAAAGATGAATATACATAAGTAGAAATTCAGTATATTCATATACAATAACATCTCTGAATTCTAGAAATGTGAAAATCCACTGAAATACACAATCACTCATAAAGCTAAAATCACAACCTCTAGCTATCCTAATCACATCACCACCACATAAGAAAGCTACCAACGATACCAAAATCCACAACATGTTCAGTAGAACATTCGTCCGAGACAACAAGCAACACTAGTCACCAATTGAGAACTTCAAACCATCTGCATCAAGCGAGCCCTGCAAAAAAAAAAAAAAAAAATTAAAATCTTCATAGAGTAAGCCTAGCTGCTTGTGCTTAACTAACACCATACTATACCAAAAATAGAGATATTGGATCTAAGATTAGATCTACTTTAAGTGGATACAATTGGATAAGAAAGAGAACATAACATTTATAAGAAAGAGAACCAAAATGCTATATTTCCAGAAAATAACAAGGAAATAAACACACAAACTTCTTATCAACACAGTAAAATGTACATGAAAATGGGTATAGTTCACTTCTCCATTCAACATAAGCTACAATCGGACACGCACAAGAGATAATAAGCACATTGTTTTATATATCATTGTTCATTCTCAATAATATCAATTTTGTTTTCATTTTTAAATATTTATTATTATCATTGGCTGTGAATCTTCTTTAGAATAATTTTTTTAAAAACATTGATCAACTAATATAAACCATTGGCTGTGAATCTTTAGAATTATTTAAAAAAAAAACGTGTAACATAAACCATAAATGTACAAGTTCTTGTAATTTCCAATAGCCTTAGAAATACACAAAGCAACCTGACAAAAAAATAAAAAGAAAACTGATTGTATGTAAAATAAATAATACAACATGAGATCTAAAAAAAAATAAATTAAAACTAATGATATATATAGTTGAGAGACCATAGCAAAAGAAAGAAATAACCCAGTAAATACAAACCAACAAAAATTTGGACGATGTAACTAACAAAGCTTCACATTCAACAAGCAATCAACAGATCTAAACAAATACAAAGTGAATACGTATTTGGATGATGTAAAGCCACATACCAGTGGAGATCAAGAACCATAGTCACCTGCTGCTACTGTGAGAGATCGACAAAGTGGGTTTCCGAGTCTTCGCGTTGCAAGTGATATAGAGAGGTTATCGTATGTGAGTTTTTGAGATGTGAGGAGAAAGTTGATCGGAAGTGGGTTTCTGATTTCGAGGGTGGGAAAGTGATACAGAGAGTGAGAGTGAAAGGGTTCAGCGTCTCGGTGAAAGAGAGAGTGAGGTGAGAGTGAAACAGATCAGGGGGTAAAACTGTCATTTACATCAAGGGTTAATATGGTAATTTGACCAGAGCTGTCTAACTTTCGGTTTAAGTTTCTGTTCGTCTAGCATTATCCATGTAGAAAAAGTGGAGCCCCTAACCATGACCAAAACATGGATTATGCTACACGGCCAATCTGGCTGACAATGTGATATAGTCGCGAGATTTTAACCAAAATTTCGCGAGAAATTGGAGGCCAATTATTTGCCCAATTAATTTGAATTCCCGCCCAGATCCAGATATTCCCCTTTCTCTCTCTCGGACCTCCTCCTCTCCCTCTCGCAACGGGCCTCGACCTTCCCCTCTCCCTCTCGCTCTCGACCTCCCTCTCTCTGTCTCCTTACCTTCTCCGTCAACCTCCCCATCTCTCTATTTCTTCAACAAATCAGTAATTTGAAGGATGAAATATTAATTTCTTTGCTGCCTAAATTTCATTCACTCACCCACAGTTGCCCAAACTTCACCCACTCTCTCTCTCTCTCTCTCTCTCTCTCTCTCTCTCTCACCCTCGGCCTAGATCGCGCCACCGCCATCGTCGTGACCCCTGCCAGCACTACTCGCATCGCCATCGCCCACACCCGGCCGACCTCAGCCTTGAGAGAGAATGGCTCCACCGTCGTCGTCCGCATCTCCCCTGCCAACACAGTGAGCATCACCAGTCGTTGCCCGCCCCAGCCCGCGCGCGGCTCGCACCGCCGTTGCCTTGACCCCCGCCAGCGCTGCTCTCGTAGCCGTCGCCCAGATCCATCTTCCAATACACACGCACATATAGATGTACACTCGCGTTGAGCCGTTGATGAATAGGTTAAGTTTTTCGTATGAATGTGGTCGATTTGCTCTGTTCTGGGTTGGGATATGGTTAGTTAACTTCGTTATTAATTAGTTCTCAATCTTGTATTGTTCTTAGGTGATTCGAGCGAGATCTGTCGCACCAAACCGATCGTTTTTTCCTTAGTTCTCGTGAGTATTAATTCTTTTATCCAGTTTTTAAATGAGCAATTTTTCTTGATTGTTCATTTCTATTATTCATCTTAAGCAAGATGCTTATTCATATTTATGTTTAGCTCTTCTACAAATACAGAACCTTACACCGTTCAACCTAAGGAATCACTAAGATAGACATAAAGAGTGGTAACTTATTGTCATTATGAAAAGAGAACCTTTAGTCTTTGCTACATAAACTTGAGTATTACATGCCTGGGCATTAGAGTTATGCTAAAATATTCATATTCTTGTGTCCCTTGTACGTTTTGGTGAATGAAATGCCATTTGCAAAAGGATAATTTTTTAGCACATTTTATGAATGTTGTACCAACATGACCTTTTTAATGGTTCTTTTACTATCTAGCACCCTGGACTAAAAGGGTATTCTTTTTATTACCCTAGCTGTCCACACTTGATTTCTCATGATCTACTTTGTTCATTAATGCATTGTTCTGAGCATGCAGGCTAATAGTGCAATAAGCAGGCGTTGTTCTGTATGACAGAATAAAAATTAAAAAGTATACAGGTTTAAAGGAAAATAAAAGGGTAACAGGAGTGCGTATAGATTTAAGATGAATACATTTACTTGTGAAGGCATCATTTGAAATCCTTGAATGCTTGATTATTTCAGGTGAGTGTTACAAATAGTGAGTGGATTGTTTGCATGACAAACAGAATATGCTGTGTGTGTGTATATTTGTGAATGTAGATGATAACAGATTCATTTCATATAGATGGGATTTGCTTTTATGTTGATTTATATTCATGGTGAAGCATGCACTGTTTAGTATGGATAATAGACTCCAAAAACTAAACAGAGATGGTGCTATTTTAGGCAGTCGGGTAGTTAAAAGTGGATCCTTGCGTGTCTGTGCTTTTCCTTGCTTGTCCATGCTATTTTGGCAGTTTTTGCGAGTGCGTGTTTCTATTTCTAAAATGCTATTTATGTTGCCAGGTTATATGCCTACTCTAGGTATGCCGCCAATGATTATGCCACCGGGTGTTGCTCCCTTTCCTGTTCAAGTTAATAGCCTCCCAAGGCCACCAACAATGACTGCAGGACCAGCCGCAGTTCCAGGACCCCCGTGGCTAATTCACCCTTGCAATGCATTAGGCTAATTCAGCCTCAACTACCAATGGAGGTTTTGACAGATCAACATGAGTGCTCAAGCTCCTGAGGCCAACCATTACTCCTGTTAACCTTGTCTAGATTTTTCCGTTCGATCTTATAAAATCGTGCAACTATAGCACTATTGACATTTGTGGAACGTAAACAACTATTTTGATGTTTGTCGTTAATATTTTGGTCAAGGTTATACTTAAAATTAGTATTTAATGTTACTCTCTTATTAGGTCATTTCTTGCATTGTTGTGACTATTTGCTTGTCATGTTGGAAGCTGCCAGTGGCTGCACAAATTCAATGGTTGCAGCCTCAAAGATCATGCCTTTCTAGTGGCTGAGCTGAGTTTGAGCAATTTGCTAAATTTCAGTTTGTACTAAAAAAAAAAAAGACATACTCATGTACTAATAAGTAATCTTTCAGGACAAAAAGAAAATGTAACTGAGTTGAATTCATCTGCAAGTCTAATACAAAAAGTACAAAATCTTCATAAAAAAATTCTATCCTTTCCTCATTGTTTTTACTCCCAATGATGCAAAAACATACAATCAAAATACTATAGAAACAAAAACCCAAAGGAAAATTAAAAGAAACAACACAATACAAATAGAAACCCAATTTTGATTGAGAATTAAAAGAAACAGAAAACTCAAAAGAAAAACAAATGGATGGCCATGGAGATAATCCCAGAACAGGTTTTTCTCCACTGCTCTGTCTGCACTCTCAGTTTCTTCATTTCAGTTTCCAGTGCCTCCTTGGCCCCTTCCACAGCTTCCAGCTTCCCCTTGAGCTGCACAAATGAAGTATCGAAAGGATGAACATGTTAGCAAGAAGACAACATGTGGGGATAAATTATGTTCACGGCAACAACTCACAACAAATTCAAGAACAAAAAATGTATTCACATAAACAAACCACAACAAAAATAAAAAATTCAGAGCAACTCAAATGTCTGTTCATAGGAACCTAAACATCAAAGACTAAGTTGAAATAGCATCCAAACTGAACTGGGCCTTACAATCTTAGTGGATTTGTTATGGGTGGCCATAGATGCTGGTGATGGATTAGAACTCAATTGGCCCAAGATGGGTGGTCTGTTAGGCTATGCCTCGTAATCATCCTTCTAACATAGAGATGTATTTGAGATTGAGATAGTTTGAATAAAAATGCATTTGTGAGGAAAACTTGACAAAAGAAAGAATGCATATTAAACCGTGTAAAGAAAGCTTTAGAGAAATTGTTGCAAGATAATATATATGTGATATAATAATAATAATAATGTCATATAATAGAATAGTAATAAGATTAAATAATCATATCTTATGTTTAGTATTCTGAGTGTAAAGGAGATTGGTACAGTAAATATGAAATCACCTATAATTTCACATTAATGAATAGAGAGAAGATAAATATTTTGTCCCATAAATTTATATTTCAACTCATTCATAAAGAAGTTCAAAACTTAGCAGCAGAGGAGACTGTTACAGCACCTTGTTGCCAAACCAAACCAACCTTATATAAAAGTTATCATTTTGTATGTGTGTTTAATTTGTAAATGCATTCATGTTATTATATATATATATATGCATATGATTTGCATTTATATTATTTATTAATTATCTTATCATTAATCCCATATAAGTAATATCACTCAAGCAAGCTGTTAGCATTACGTTAAATGCTTCATTCGTTAGCTGTTAGCTATCCTAATTTTTATTTAACATTAACTAACATCACTAATTTTAAATTTTAACAACTGTTAAATAAAAAAATAATTTCATGAAAGAACTGAGAGAGGGGGGGTTAGCTAACAGCCGAATGAAGGAAGAAGAAATACTACAGAATACTAACAGCCGAATGAACTGAGAGAGAGGGGGGTTACTTACAGCGGGAACGACCGGCGGCGGCTCGATCTTCTCGACTAGAAATCGACAGAGGAGCCAGCTAACGGCGACCAAATCTGGCAAAAACAATATCACGGTTAAGGAGATTTATTCGAAAATGGGGCCGTCCGAAAGAGAGAAAGAGAGAGCGCGTCTCAGCTTGGTTTTTGGGTACACAGACAGAGAGATAATGACGATGAAGATGAAGGCGTGGGAGAGCGAGAGAGATAGAGAGAGAGAGAGACTGCACCTACCAGATTCCGACGGCAACGAGGGAGCGTCAACGATCTTCGTTTCCGCGTTCACAGAGAGGCCAGCAAGGGGTTTTTTTGTACACAGAGAGGGGCGCGGCCGACTTTGTGATTTTTCAGGGGTATACTTGTAATTGTCTTAAGGGTTATATGTGTAATTTTATATCACATTGTCAACTACATTGTCAGCCAGATTGGCCGTGTAGCATAATCCCCAAAACATACAGCGCAGGTTATAGAAACGTGGGCAGAGGTGGGACGCGTGCCGCCATGTTTGTGGTGAGAGACAGAGGCCAGCACAGATATGGCGAGCGCGTGTGGCCATAATTTGTTTGGAGCCGCAACCAAACCATCCACTCCTCTCGCTTATACTCTCTGCTCCTTACCTTCCTTTAAGCCATCATTATATTAGTGCTGCTGCCGCTTTGATTTACATCTAAATTACACACACACACACACACACACACATATATATATTTCCTCTTCCATTCAACGCGAAACACCAACCATATATATATATATGTATATAGGAGCGGCGGCGGCAAATAAACTAATGGTGGTTCTGAGCAGCAGCTTCCAGCAGGCAGTGCAGTTCCCGCCGGCGGGATTTAATGGTTATCGGTACCGGCGAAGGAGTATTAATAACGGCGGCGGCAGAATCCGGTGCGGGATTGCTGAGGCGTCGGGAGAGCCGGCGCCTTTTGGGCAGAAAACCAAGTACAATGACGGCCTGTTCGAGAAGGTCTTCATGACTCTGTTTGCTCGGAAGATGGAAAAATTCGCAGCCCACACAGGGAATTCCCATAAGAAGGGATGGCTCGAGTACGATTACGAGAGTTTCGTGGATGTGTCGAAGAGAGTAATGCAGGGGCGGTCTCGTCTTCAGCAGCAGCAAGTGGTCCGGGAGGTGCTTCTGTCCATGCTGCCTCCTGGCGCTCCTGCTCAGGTCATCTTTCATTTCCCGCGCGCTAGCTCATGATTAGTTTAAGCAAAATGCATCTCCTGTACTGTATGAATGAATGAATGAATGAGCGGATCGGTCCATTTAAATTTGAGCGGGTTATATTATTGAATCTCAACCACGGAGTGAGTGAATGAGAAGAGAGTCCACACCTGAGAGTATTTTTTCGATCTAAGGACAACTAATTATTAAAGACTCTGTATAATTGGTTTGTTTGTGACTGTGATGGTGAGAGGTCGTCTGATGTTTACAAATTAATTAATTTGTGGCAGTTTAGGAAATTGTTTCCACCCACAAAGTGGGCTGCGGAGTTCAATGCTGCACTCACAGTGCCCTTCTTCCACTGGCTAGTTGGCCCGTCTGAGGTAAGTATAATAATTTCATTACATCCGGGCGTTATCATTGCTGTTACATCATGTTAGCTAGGAGGAGGATTAGGATGAGAGGCATCCCTCCCATATATAGAAATCAGAAGAAGAAGAAAGGAGACAAAACAAAATTTAATTTACTTATATCTCAAGTCATACCACAGTCCACACACGTAATAATCCCAATAATTTAGTTGTATCATTTCTCAAATTACCCTCTTTCGCTAGACTTATTAATTTTTGGTCAAATTTGAGCTTTTAAGCTCACTGTGAGCTTTAACCTTCCGCTTTCTGATAAAAAGTTCTAACTTGTTTGGCAGCCACTCGAGAGCTTTAAAGCTGAATAGCGTTTTAGAAAAGTTAACCCCTATTATAACTTTTTCTAGATGGCTTTTAAGTTGCTGGAAAAAAGTTAGCTTTATCAAGAAAAAGACTATTCTACCCTCAAAGCAAAATACCCATTCCCCATCCCCAATCTCACAACCACCACTTTTCCGTCGGCGGTCACCCAAGTCACTACCATACTTCAGAGTCCGTCGTCATTCGTCATCGCAGTAGTTGTCATCTATGTCATTCGTTGTAATTTTCTAGAAGAAGGAATATGAAACAGTAGTAGTAACAAACAAGAAGAATCAACGGTCGTTGTTCGCAATAGTTACCAGCGCCAATCATCGTACGTCACCCTCTCTTTCTCTCTCTCTCGGTTCTGGATCGTCAAAAACTATCATCATGACGATGGTTTTCATCGATCTACAATTCATCGCAATGATTGTTTTCAGTCGAAACCTTAGTTTTGTTGTCCTATAAAAATGTCTTCTTGTGATTGTTGAATTTTCATACTAATAAAATATGACATCTCTCCAAATTAGTCATCTCAAAAACTTTTTGTCTTTTGTTCTTTAAATTGGTGCATGCACCAATCTTGCATTTCTTCCCGTAACAAGCAGATCATCAATGTATAAACAAACAACAATTAGATCACCATTAGCAACTTTCCCATACAAGGTTGATTCACTCAAGCTTTTTTTTAAGCCAATCTTCAGTAGGTGATCATCAATCCTATTATACTAAGTTCTTGGAGCCTATTTAAACCATACAAGACTTTCTTGAGGAAATACACCATGTCTTGACATCAAGTTGATAGATTCTCCACTCCTTTTGTGTTGCAAGTGTTAAGAGTTTTCTAATTGTATCAAGTCCGACACAGATGCAAAAGTTTATAAGAAGTCCACACCAAACTATTGAGCATATCTTTGATTACTAGTCTTACCTTGTGTTTGTTGATAGAACCATTAGCATTTAGCTTGGTTTTGAACACCTGTTTCACACTAATTATTTTTTCTTGAATTGGTCTACCTACAAAAATCCAAGTTTGATTATTCTCTATAATTCTTAGCTCCTCCTTCATTGCGTAAATAATCCATTTAAAATCCTTTATATTCTTTGCATAACCTACAAGCTCAAGTACAACAAAATTACACATTTGATAGATATTGGTAAGTGATGTTTTACCTTTTACAACCGAGTCATCAATAAAATCATCTATAAACATATTAGAATCATCCTCTAGTGTTGCTTTAGTTTCAAGTTCTTTGATTCCTACATGCTTCAATTCTAACTTGTCCTAGTTCTAGGTTGCACATTCATCAAATTTAATATCCCTATTAACAATTATCTTTGGTGATCCTACTATAGCCAATCAAAATCTTAGCCTCAACCTTCGATCAAGCTTATCTATCTTCACATCATAAATTAATGTGTTTGTAACAAATGCAACCAAACAGCGTTAGATTTTGTGCTTGAGGGTTTGTATGTATGCCATGCTTAAAATAAGTCTTCCTTTTAAGAGGTTTTATAGGTAACCTATTGAGTAAGTAAACTGTTAGTGCTAGTGCCCTAATGCTAGATTTAGATGACATCTAGTATGAGTATTGGACCTAATAATTTAATCTTGCTTGTTATTTAAATGGTTATATCTTCATTCATAACTCTCTATTTATTTATGAATAAGTTTGTAGATATCTTGATTACCTTTATTCTTAAGTTGTTAAGAATATGTGACAAATATCTATAATATAGGATTTCTTAAAGGTATTCCTAGTTCTAAGATTGCTTTGAAAGGGACTAGGATTAATCGATTATGGACTAACATATGGACTGCTACCTTTGATTAGTATAAGATATTAATGATAAAGGATGGTGAGTCATATGTCATATTACATGAGATGCAGATAGTAGATATATGGGTAGGTGTTAGTTGAGCATCCACTGAGTGTGATGCCTGTAACAGATCACATGGTTGAGAAGATTAATGATCTGTCACTAGTTTTCGATTGTATATCTGATCCTTTGATTGGAAGTGACAGAATTGTCTTGTACACTAGTGTCCAGGATTTACTATTGAGTGGAACCATCATGAGTGAGAGGTGGGGATGCTCTTTGTGTGGCTTCTGTGCAATGGTGTATGGAGGTAGATGCTCATTGATGAGATCTATTGCCCTCCATTAGATAGGGGTGAACATCCTATGCGATCTCGGTCAATCAGTGATTGTAGGAGTCCGTGGTCGAGACACACATGATTAAAAAGAGTTTCTGATGTTGAAAGGAGTTCTAATGCGTCATTTCGATCACCCTAGACTGGACCTTGTATAGTTATAAAGTTCTATGAGTTTAGTTGGTCCATGGTTCTCACTCGGTCGAGATGTTGGTCAGTGGAAGGACTATAGTGCACGGTAATCAAGAGCTCTAAATAGGTTTACAAGAAGCTCTTGACTTCTTTGCCATTAGAATCGTTCTGAATCCTGCCTAATGGATATTGAAAATCTCTCAGCATGCTTTGGGGAGATGGAGAGATCCTCTTAGTAGATCGAAGTGTTCGATCAACGTTAAAGAGTTGATGTGTCTTGATTGCTACATGACTGTTGTTGAGTTATATAGTTATGTCTAGGGTTAATCCTATGTTAGAGCCCATGGCCCATGGTTCATTGTATTTGTATATATATAGGTGTATAGTCCATGAATTAAATTAAGTGGAATATTCATATTAAAACTAGGTTTTCTTCTTATATTTCACATGGTATCAGAGCCAAACTACAAACCCTAGTTTTTAATACAAACCCTAGCAGCCACCATACAAACCCTAGCCACCGCCGCCGCCGCCCACATCACCGACGACCACCGTCGGTCGCGTCGCCATCGACCGCCGCAGCCTGCTATGCCACCGCCGTTGCCGCCCACTGTGATTCCGCTGCGCGCGCGCTACTGGTCAAAGCAGGTCTTCACCGTCCGGCCACCGATCATGCACACCACCACCGCCGTTGCATTCGTCGGCCTCCAATCTGTTGACCCCCGGAGGACTGTCGCCGTTGCCGCCTCCACGCGCCGCCTCTCTCGCACTGTTCACAGAGACATTTTTTGCTCCGATCTCTCTCACCAGTGCTCCGATCGCAACGCCGTCTTCACCATTGGACTCGCCTCCTTCAGTCCATCCCAACCCTGGTGGTTTCGTTACCAATAGTTTTCACATGTAAAAATAGGTAATATTAACAAAAAATTGTTTCCTGGCATAGTTGTTTATTTGTCTTAAAGATCTAAAGTGTGAAAAATTTATATGGAAAGGTTTTCCCCTAGATTCATTCATTCTCAAACACAGGCCCTTAAGAACAATAAGGACCTAATACCAATTTGTTGGTTTATCAAATCAAGTGATACATAAGCTGAGACTGAAGTTTTTTTCATTAATCAACGGAGATTTATTATACAAGTGCAAAAAAAAAAAAACATATTGTAATTGTTTCCTAAAGATCTTAAACAAACTATTACTGTTATTCATATTTAACTAGAAAATTCAAACTGAAATAGAATAACTAAATGATAAGGCTTCAAATCCTTCCAGCCTTGTTTAATAGCTTTGCAAACAACCTGGCATTGACTGAGAGGCATCCTTTAACAAGCGCACAAAAAAGGGAGTCAAACTATGATATATTGTGCGGTTTGCATTAATTAATTGATGATTAATTCTGAAAACATCAAAACTGAGTCAACAAGTCGCTAGTTTCCGTCATGAAACAAATCCTGCAGCTTGATTACTTGTGCATGCATTCAATATACTAACTGGTTTGGGCAATCTATACATGCATAGGTGGTGGAAGTGGAGGTAGATGGGGTAAAACAAAGAAGTGGAGTCCATATCAAGAAGTGCAGGTAAAATTAATTGGCACCTCCTAATTTGAATCATGCTGGCAAATTACTGGTTTATTTTTTCATCAGTTATAGAATTGATATATACTCGGGGATTTGTAATATTTGGGCTTAATTTTCCAAGTTTTCTGCTCCGCATGGATATATATACTGTTTTGAGCTTTTTAAGCCCACGGATTGAAAATGTAGAGTTGTGGGTAGTACTTAGCTCTTGGAAGGCAAATTCATTTTCAAAATTTCTCTACTCTCTAACAAATAATGCAGAGATTAATAATTTCCCTTAATTTCTGACAAATATTATAAACTGAAGGTACCTGGAAAACAGCGGATGTGTAGGAATGTGCGTGAATATGTGCAAGATCCCTACTCAAGATTTCTTCACCAATGAATTTGGGCTTCCATTGACAATGACCCCTAGTAGGTTAATCTGTCACTGACCTTTAATTTGTTTTCTGGCTTGGCTTGCAATGTTGATCTCTCTATGCATGCATTATTATTACATATAATAATAATGTCCGTACATTCATGGCTGCAGATTTTGAAGACATGAGCTGTGAAATGGTGTATGGCCAGGTTCCACCATCTTTTGAAGAGGACCCAGTGGCCAAGCAACCCTGTTTTGCAGATATTTGTAAGCTGCTCCATTTCATGCATCTTGTGATCCATGGGCTTGCAATTCCAATCTATCTACCTGTGATTTCTAATAATATTACTTTGATTGAAACTAACAGGCTCCATGGCAAATCCTAACTCCTCTGTCTGCCCCAAGCTCCAAGCGTGAGAATTAATTAATGCTCAATCAGCAACTCACATTAATTCTTGCTCATTTCACTTGCTATATATGCAATGCAGAATCAGAATGCTCTCCAGCATTGGGCGCTGCATGCATGCCAGCTGAAGATATTTAGATTTTCCCCTAGAAATATCCAAGATTAATTATTATGTCTTTACACACAATTAATAGGCAACAAGTTAAGTTTGACACATACACACGCACAATTCCTCCTATGGCAAAGTACACATCACTCGAGTTATGTGAAGTGTTATTGTGCATGTAAAGCATCAATGCTTGTATATTCTTTAAACTCCACGAAAGAAAGATCCAGGGCTAGTTTCAGCCTCAATCTTATTCTCTGTTATATAAGGAGATTTGATATTAGATTGAAGCTAGCTATACGCCAGGGCAGCTATACGCCAGGGCAGTAGTTCATCACGGATGCAGTATTAGTATATACAAGTAACAGAATTCTCCCAATTCCCTTTCCAACATCTGAGGTGATTCTTCTAGGAAGGAATGAATTTCATACATATTGGTGGGTTTATCTTGGCCAAGGAAAGAAGTGACGCAGGAAGCGTCCACAGACCTTCTCCGCAGATGAGACCAGAGGCAACCACTGGAATCATCAACTCAGCTTTCTTGGAGTTGAGTTTGTGCCACACAAACACTATCAAGCTCCCCACACACATGTCGATGACAAAGTAGGCTCCGACCAGAAAGGGCATGGCCATGACCATGGGCAGCGGCATCCATTTCCCAATTCCCGGCGGTGAAACGTCCTTCACTAGGTTAACCCCTACCGCAAAGCCAAAGAAGCCAAAGCAGAGTTTCAGGCACTGGCGGGGCAAAGCCGAGAAGCCTTGCACGCCGAGGATCGCCATGTTCCTATAGATCACGGCGAAAGGAGCCTTGTATTCGCCGTGCGGATTCCCCACGTCAAATGCCTTGTAGAAGAGAAAGAAGCTGAGAGGCGCCACCACGCAGCCTATGGCAGTGCCGATGGCCTGGCTCAACACCATGGCTCGCGGCGATGCCAGAGTGAGGTGCCCTGTTTTCATGTCCTGCATCAGAATGCATGACGTCGAGATGACTGATTTCATGAGACCGCATCCAGCCAGCCCTGCCACCACGCCATGCTCTTTTCCGGCCAGTGCGGCCAGCACAAAGAGGCCAACCTTCCCGTAATTGTAGGCCATGTTTATGTCGGCAAGACCAGCTCCGTAGGCATTGCAGAAGGCCAAAGATGGCGCTATAATGTATGCTATGATGACATAGTACCACTTAACCTCAGGGAATATGAATGGAATCGCGATTACAGAGAGCAAGGTGAAGAAAATGTATCCACTCATAGATACCCACATGGGGATGGTTTCTCCGGTGAATATCTCGTCTTGTCTCAGGTTGTCAAGCGCCTTGTTTTCTCCATCCACAGCTGCACCCAGAAGAACATATACACATATATTTATGTATGGTGAATTGTAATGAACATATTACATAGACATATATATATTTATATTCCCTTCAATTCAATGCTCAACTGATCACTTGTGATGGCCCTAGTTGTAATTAATTAATTACCTGAGTTGGGGTTTCTCTGGTTATATCTGCTATGCATACTTATGAGAGTGATACAAACAATCTTGAAGAAATTATATAGGCCGTCTCCTAAGAGGAGAGCAATAGCAAGAAAGACCTGCATGCATTAATATTTGAAGGCATATGATATATGAGAAAGACATTTCGAAGTCCATACAACAGCTGGTAAGTGCATGTGTGTCTATATATGCAGGAAAAGCGTAATAATAATTATTTATTTACGGGACCTTGTAGCCATTCAAGCTTTTCATGCTGGTTTCTGGCAAATTGGCTGGGAACCATTCTCCTTTAAGCTTGCCAAGAACCGGCCACATGATACCCCACGAAAGCACGGCTCCGAGAAGCGCCGACAAGTTCACTTTGTGCGGGCAGATCATTCCAGTTCCCAGGTAAGTCATACTAAAATCAAAGTAGAATCTGCACATCCATCACCCAGAGACAAAGTTAGAACGTATATACAGCTAGCGAGAGAGAGAGAGAGAGCAAGTACGTAGTTCACTTTGTACTTACGTATTCTTCCATGCCTTCAACCCAAAAGTAGGAAAATGCGAGAACCCACAGTCCTCTTTTCCAGTGTAAAACCATTGGAAAAAACCCCACAAGAAACTGAGTGAAAATACCTTCATGAATCCGCGTACTTGTTTCCTGAAGAAAATTAGTAGTGCGATCGAGATTGTCATCTTGTTTAATTAAGACATGACAGCTATATATATGTTACACAAAAATTTCAAAGATATAATCTTAATTAAGCTAGAGAAAGTGCCCATCTTGCATGGAAACAGACGAAATATATATACCTAGCCATCTTTTCTCCCTGATTATGAAATCCGTTGATGAGAACAGCGGTTGCCATGCCACTTGGAAACCTCAATTTGTAGTCGATTATCAAGACCTACGGAGGATCCATGAATTGCAACTCTATGATTGAACTACTTGAAATTAATTAAGAACTGCCATTTATGCAACTTAATTTGTCCATCAACACAAAAAGGCTTGACCTTTCTAGTAACTAATATAGCGAGAAACATCACATTTATGATAAAATAAAGTTCATATTTTCTTTGAAGGTTACTGCTACAGAAAAACACAAAAAAAAAAAAACAAAAAAAAAACACTTTTTGATTCCGGTTATATAGAAAGAATCCAGAATACTGTAATAATTCTAGCTATCAGGCAATTAGATGACATACCTTTCTGAGAGGAATCAAAACAAAAAGACCAGTGAAACAAACAAGGAAAAGGAAGCCGGTCATCCATCCAATTCCAGGATTCTTGTAACTGCCAGTAGAATTTCCAACTGTATCGATCCCTGTCTGCTCATAGGTCCTCTTGTTTAATCCAAGTAGATAAGACCCAAAACCTCCTGATGAAGTGATTAGGAATTAAGAAAAAAAAATATTTATAACAAATTAATAAGGAAGAGGTGTGTGTTGTGAAGGAGAATGCACACATGTGGCTGCTAGCTCCTTTTGACTAGAAGAATGCTACGGGTTTAAGTTATGGAAACAGTGTCTTTGCATATGAGCAAGAGTAAGACCGCATGTAAACACGCTCCTCTCTCAACACTAACAAAGCGGGGAGTCCCATAAGATGCCATTTTTAATCAAGGCAAGAGGTGGGTGCCAACCTCCAATAGCGATGCTGTAACATGCAACTGCGGATGTTTGAATCATGGTGTTCTCCTGGCGGGTGAAGGGAAACGTGACAATTCCAACCTTGTCAAGCAGCTTAGTCCAAGTGCGCATAAATATAAAGGCGAGGAAGCCAGCAGAAACATTGAGATTAGGGGTAAGCCCGGTTGTGAGGTTCAGTTTCATTGCTATGACACTGTATATGCAACCGATCACAGTGCTAGCAATGACTCCCCTCACCGTTATCTGCTTTCTCCACGGTGGGATTCTCTTTGTTGAAACCTCAGATTCATCCTGCAGCTTCCCCACATCCACTATCTCCTCCTTGTCGCCCGTCTCTACTTCCATTTTCACACACTTAGTTCCACCGCTGTACGCACGTAATTATCTGCATATATAATGAAATTGAAATATATATACTTTAGTAGTATGAGATTGAAAAGTAATGGAAAACACTGATATATATGGGCGCGCGCGTGCACTTGTACTGCTTTGAAGAGAAGCTACGAAGATTTATGCAGATGTGAGCATAAGAATGAGTGGTAGATGATTCTTTCTGTAATATATATTCACTATTTCTTAAAGCCATACCAACAGTTCAACCAATAACCTTCAAGAGCTTAATGATTTAACTTCCTACCTACATATATCATGATATAATTCGGCGAACACACCTTAAAAAGAGAGGCGCAACAACTGGCTAATTAATGCTAGGCTGAAATTACGAAGAGGGCACGAGCACGACAAGCTTGGCAGAAGGCGGCTATTTTCAACACATATATAATATCGGTCTTTGACGTATATGTCCCCATCGTACCATTGAGCTCTAATTGCATGCTTTGGATTGTCTTCTTTTCCTCTTTATCTTTGGTTGTTCTTTTCTGCTCTAGTAGAGGTGGGAGTGTGATAACGTTGGGATGGAGGAGATGGTTCGTCCAAAAAAAGTGTTCACATGCAGTCACAGCAGCGTGTGGTCTCAAGGCCGCCGAGGGAAACGAGCAATGCAGATTAGTGTCTGTACGTCGTTAATTGCATAAAAGTCTACCAGAGAGATTCCGCGCCTTTTGCTTTGGGACCACATCCAAATAATTCGATACTAACTGTTGTGTTTTTTTGCATTACACCCGCATGTTGTGGGTCTGATGTTAATTCGAGGTTGAGGGGAGTTGTCTCGTGTTGGCAACTTCAACACTCAAAATATCTTCGACTGTATATCCCTCCCCCTCATCAGAGCCGGCCCAATGAATTTGAAGCTTTAGGCAAAAAAAATTATCAGGCCTTGTCAAGAGTATTAATTTTCGTGGAGATTGCACAAATTATGTAAGCACCACCGCCCTCATATCCCAACCACCTAGACTACCCAAATGAGAGCATTTACAGAAGGAGAAAGAATGGAACACAAGATAGGAACTACCCTAGCATGCATACACAAAAATTACAACAGCGAAAGCTAAGCTATATACATACATGCACTACAAGTACTCCACTAGCACAACGGTCACATGATAAATAAATACATACAGACATCTTTGCCAAGATATATGAGACACGAGGAATGACTTGGGACAGTCAAAATTAATAGAGTAAATTTTACTCAAACATCAGAATCAACTGGACTGATGGGGGAATGATGGGGACTGACGAAACTGTATGTACACCATACCGATTTTGCTACTAGATGCTGACTCTCTTACCCTTGGCTCATGTTGCCACTACCTGGAATGATGGAAAGGAAAGTGAGTCGAGAGACTCAACAAGCATAAAGAAAGGAAGGTAATTAGTTGAACATATTTAGTAAACTCTCCCTAGAACACTAACCCCCAAGTACACACAAGGCATGTAACGCCCCACTTTTCCAAATATACAACAACATGGAATATAAGTAGACATCACCTATGGGCGTTATGGAAACCCTTATCAATGGAAGCGTTAGATCGAACCTGAAAACTTAACCAAAGCTAAATAAAAGGGGTTTCCACTGTATTTCCTTTATAAGTACAAGAAATGCTCATGACCTCCAATACTTCAATACAATTGCAGGACATCCACACACATACTTCTTACAACCTTGAGTACCCTAGCTACTATTTACAATGCATCATTTGAAAACTTTCAAAATATCCAACAAACAACTCTTACCATGTTCATAGTATATAGTAACCCTGACTTACACCCTCAACAGCATAAAAGTAAATCCAAACCTTACGTAACCTCTGTTTATACAACTGCGATACACAAGTCTAAAAACAAATCCAAAGGTTACATAGGATCCATAGCACATGAATAACATGAAGTTAAACTAAACATTGGCCTCCTCATAGCCTTTTCTCCTACTTATCTCTGGGGTACCTGGCATGCTAATATACCTGGGATGTTGAATGTCCCAGGGGTATGAAACACTCAAGTTAGATAATGACATCTAAGTGAGTGACTTAGAAAAGGAAAGTACATGCGTGCAAATGTAATAATGCCATTATGAAATCCACCCCTGCGGTAGCAATGCCAAGGTGTTGCAATCACCCTCGCGGTTATCATAGTAATTCCTTGGCTCACCGTAAGAGCACGAGTTTTTCCATGATATCCCAACAACTAGCCACATTCACCAACACAAACATGATATATGACAAAGTAGAAGGAATATGCATAAGTAAAGAAAAATATGACATGTAAGCCACAAAGGCATGATATGCAAGCCAACATCCATACACAAGTGAAGCAACAAATGCTCAAAGTGTCACAAAATATGCAAGAATCACTCACCTTGACCGATTACCTTAGGAAGCATGGTTTACAACAAGCGAGATGGGTTTTCTCGTAGTTTTTCTTACTGCTTGGCACGAACTTCGAGAAAGGCCCAAAAAATCAGTCAAGGCTTATTCTCCCTCGACTTTCTCCCTTATTTTTGACAGCGTTTCCTCTCTCAAACTCCATTCATTTTCCTCCTTGCTTGGTGCTCATAATGAATAACCCTAAAGCCCTTATTTATAGGAAACTTCGGTGAACCAAATCGCGCCACGTGTCACATCATCATTCTATCCATGAGCATTCAATTAAAATATGCCACGTGTCCCTGATATTTTGAACCTTCACATGTTTAATTAGATTTTCCAATATTCTCATCATTACAACCCACATGGTTTAATTAATTTTTCTACATTTCCCATCATTACACTTTTAATTAACAACTACATCCCACATGGTTAATTGTTTTTTTCACATTTCTCATCATTACACTTCAAATCCTATCTCCAAGTGGCCAATAAATGCTTGCCACATGTCCTTATAGATATGTGCCACCACATGCTTAATTACATTTTCAAGATTCCCCATCATTGCTTATGATTATCTTTCAAATTGTGGCTAATCACTTTGTGCCACTTGTCCTCTCATCATGAGACCTTAACTTCCAAGTAACCCAATGGTTACTTGCCACGTATACATAGAGATAAGAGATTTGAGTGTTCACACTATGCTCATCATTACACTCCTAATTATAAGATTTCAACCAATCCAATTGTGACACCTAGGGGGGACATTTAGCCATTCATGATTTGCCCATAAATGATATTTTGGGCTGATATTTTTAAAGTTTCAAGAAACGACGCTTTGGCTCAAACTTTTTATATAACTGCACTTAGAGCCTTGCAACTTGGTTCTCGGGATATTTTTAAATTGTACTTTTTGGTCCCTAAAAAATAGATAAATTACAGTTAGCACCCCAAGATTTTAGATAAATTACACTTTTACTCGACTTCAATATTTACGATTTTGCCATTGGTTCAGAAACTGAATTTTTCCCACAAGGCTTCCTCAATTCCTTGAAATAACCTATTTCCTCAAGTATTAGAACCTAATAATCTCAGGTATTACATCATATTTGAGTTTGAAAATCTGGGATGTTACAAGGCATGAGACGTCCAATATAGTATAAAAACATAAATAAAAGCACGTATCAGTCATTGAGGCCCACACAAGACATACGACACCCAAGTCCCATACCAACCAGCCCCTAAAAGGCAACACATACCTCCAATAAACCTGTGCGTGTCGTCCCGGGTCGGTGCTCCTGTCACCTGAGTGCTCGCGTCGGTCCTCCCTACACCTGAGCTGTAGAATAGCCGAGCCGTAGGCCCCCTCGGAACGGTCCTCCCATCCATGACTGCTGAACATATAGTAACCATGCAATGTACATAAAAATGCAATGGCGTAGTGAGCATCAACTAGATACACTGGTGCCCATACATCTAGGCATCAGGCTATGCTCCGTCCACATAGTAAACCACACGCGATGCATATGCCCGTGCTAGATGAAATCTAACCAAGCTAGAATGTCTGTGTCCAAGCATACTCAATAAATGAATACCCTAACATGCATCTCGTACCCATGTACATATCAAACCGTGAATGATAATACAACATATCGAATCATGCAATAAACACATAATAACAGAGCTAATCAGTAGTGTCCGGCATTGGTTAATGAATAGGAGTGTCAGCCAAGCGGTCCACTTCAAGGTCGTACAATAGTCTACTCCAATGTCACCAACCGGCCGACCCTTTCCACACTGCTCGATAGCCCTAATCGACCACACCCAAGAAAATCCATAAATAAACCCATACCTCTAAGAACCTAGTCCCCAAGTTGGGTTCAACATCATTCCGAAAGGAATGTGGGCAGTTCACAATACCCTGTAGACACACAACAAATAAAACCCCAACGAGTCTTATATTTAATTTAAATTAATTCATACTAATAAAATCCTCGATTCGTATAATTAATACGCAAAATCGAAACGAATTAAGAAAAGACGTGGGGTTCATAAAATAGAAAAAACTCACAAAGGTAGAAGGGAGCTTGCCTCTATTTAGCTGTTTCTAGCATTTTCATGCTCGCACGCCACCAAATTAATACATGCTGCAAATTAACATAAACTCCCAAAATTAACAAAATCGGACCCAAAATTAAATTCCAACCGTACAGAATGATTAATACATATTTCTCTACTCACTTAGCTAATTAAATCTCGATTTAAACCTCATTTAATCTTGGATTTTTCCCCCAAATTTCCCATTTCTTCATCACTGCCAGCTGCTCATTTTTCTTCAATTTTCCTTGCTGCTTTTGTTGCTTCAGAAGTGCCCAAAATGGGCTTAAGAAGGAAAAAAATGAGTGGCTAGAACGCGGCCACGTGTCAGCCTCTGGGCTGCGCTGGGAAGCCACCGCCTCACATGAAATGGTGCCATTTTGGGTGCCCATGACTTGGAAAATTTTCACAAAATTCTCCCCAGTGCACACACAAGCCAAGCCTCAAACCTGCATCACCCGCCTGGCCGTGCGCGTGACCACCTGCTCCAGCTGCTCCTTTAACATATATACTCACACCATTAAACTTAAAGTAAACCCAAGACAGATTCTAGAATTTGCATTTAAACCCCATTGCTTCCGAAAATTGCCACACACACCCCAAACTCCCATTTCCCTTTATTACACTTATACCCCGAACATTCTTAAAATTTTACCTAATTAATTACTTCATTATTTCCATAAATATTCCCAAATAATTTAATTAATTACCCTTAATTTTCAATAATTGCTTACCATTTCTACAACATACATAATCGTTAATATTTCTCTTAAACCTACACATATTTGATAATCACCTTATACATAATAATTAATAATTATCAACTATTCACTAAAATTATTTAATTCCAATAAATAAAAAATTACTTCAAATGCAAAATGAATAATTATTAACCACTCTCAAATTATCGGGATGTTACAAATTAACCACCCACCAAATAGAAAATTTGTTTCTAATCCTTTTTTTTTTTTTGAAAAAAAATCATTTTTATCATTCCCAAAAAAATTAATTGTATGTTATACCCACTTTACCACTTATGACCCCAGGTCTAATATGTTATATTCACTCTTTATTTAAAAATTTAAAATAAAAATAAAAAGATTAAAAGACCAAAATAGCCTTCACAAATTGAGAACACTAAACCCAAATGCCAACAAACCCCAACCCACCAAACTCGGTGACTAGGTTTTGTTGCCCAATAAAGTTGATTTTAAATTTTTGGCTTTTTTTTTTCAATTTTCTTACATTAGTTTTTTATTTTTCAAATTCATTACAAGAAAATTGGTCTTTTGTAATGACCTTAGGTGGTCACAAAAAGATAGAATTTCATCACTGAATCTTTTTAGTGATGATCAAGTATTCGTCACAAACTCGTCACCGTAGGTCCCCCGTCGATTATCTTTGGTGATGAAATAATCATTTCATCACAGTAAATGCATTATTGGTGACGAAAAAACTTGTCGCCCTACTCATCATCTAAGATCATTGTCTCTTCATATCTAGTCACCAAAAATACTTTTTAGTGACGAATTATTTCATCACTATTGGCATAAAAATTTCCATCACCATAACACATTTGTGACTACCATTAATTCTCGCAATTTTTTTTATCTCATCACCAAAACTGTCTGGCGAGGTTGTCTCCTTACCAAAAAACAAAATTGTTTGTTATGAGAGTTTTTGTGACAAAATACTTAGTCACCAAAAGGTACTTGTGATAAAGTGAAGTCCTCACAGAAAATATTTTGTGATGGTTGTTAAATTACTTGTGATTTACATCAAGAGACTTAGACATCACCAAAAAGTTTCTGTGATGAAAGCATCTCATTGTAAAAATGCTTTTACTACAATACAATATCATCACCAAAAACTTTTGGCGGCGAGAGTCTATCAAGGAAATAGCATCACTAAAAATTATAGATGACTCACTCAACCTGGTCCTAAAAATTTCCTATCATGATATTCTCATCATATAGTCCCACAAACATCCCTGTTAATAAATTCCAACCTATTTAAAATACCAAACATAACTACCACAAATTTCAATGAATTACATCATCCAAATTGTTAGTCCATCAAAACATATCCCACAAATGACAAAACTCATCAAATCTAATATTCAAAAACATGTTCCAAGCATAATTCATCAAATAAAGAGAAACAAGCAAAAAGTATATATAGTCAAAATAAACTTTCAACTTCTTTGGATCCTTAAAGTCCCACACATCTAAGAGTTGTTGCTAGCTTCTGCATTTGATGGTTCATCTAGAGGTTTTTCTCCAACTTTTTCTAAAACAATGGCCAACATACTCTTCAACCGATTTATCTCCTCCTTATGTGCTTCAAACTCAATTTATCTTGACTCATTATACTGTAACAAGTTCTCCACTTGTTTAAGTTGTTCTATTTTTGAATGATTCGTTGGAGCTGTCCGAGTCTTTTTAGATGGTTTAGCAGTAAAGTAACCTGATTTCAACCTTATTGATGAAGCACAAATTTCTTTTTGAGTAAGTGTTGAACTTTCTTCTTCTTGTGATACAGAGGCCGCGACTTGTTGTTTCTCCAACATCATCTCCTAATGTAGTGAGAAAGATAATTAGTATAACATCATAACATTTTAACATAGCATAAAAAATGTAAAATGAGAAGTTTAGTGAATCAAATGTCTATATCACAACTTACATAATCTGTTTGGGCCTCTGGAGATGTTCACTTTTGACTTTTTTCATTGTAATAAGTTGCTTTAAAAAGAGGAATATCATCAAGTAATTGCCCCGTGGTTGGATCAGCCTATTGTTTTTTAAATATAAGTTAGTATAATGTAAAACTATACAATTTATGTTAGAATTTGATAAAGAGAATACATGAGTAAGAAAAGAGTTAGACAAAAATAGAACAAACTTAATATAATATGTGAAAGCATATGAAATGAAATTCTAATATTTATACAGCACTCTTATTGAGTTCAATCAACTATGGCATAATGAATTGAGACATTCTTGGATATAGTGATCGAGAAAAAAAAAAAAGAGAATACATTTTTTTATGAATAACAAGAAGGCAAATAAAACTAGAAGAATAAATATACCTTTTTCTTTCTCACTTGCAAATATGTTCTACATCCTGCCGTGTGGTTGTAGATCAAGCAAGCTCGATTAGTTGTATTCTTTAAACTTTTTTTTTGTTTACATGAACATATAAGATATATAAGAACATATAGACAAACTAATATAAAATATTGACTATATAAAAAATTATATATACCTTAAATTTTGGATCCTCAAAGAAATCACAGTATGCACTCCATGCCTCAAGAGACTCTACATTCTTTGGCTTATTATCCTTGGGATCTAAACCTTCGGATATGCATTTCTTGTAGTGGGAATGACACCTATTTTTGTGATTGGTATACAAATTCGCTAACTTTGCATCCACAACATCTCTAATCCATTGGTGCTCATCATACCCAACAATATCAAAGTGACTCTAATAGAAGAAATTAAATATATATATATATATATATATGATCAATTTGGACATGTTTCTAAATATTTTAATATCAAGTTTAATGAAGTACTTACTCTCAACTCACTGATAAGAGGCATCTTATTCACATCATCCATTAAACTCCAAGTCTCTTTTGTTGGTACTAATCTCCTCACAAAGCTTCCCATTAGACTAACAAAAGGATGATATCCTTCATTATCATCTGCACGTCGAGTATCAGGATTAAAAGTGATTGCCAAATGTTGAACACCAGAAAGCCATTTGACTTTTAATAATCCAACCCCTTTTGTTAGACCACGACCTTTTCTACTAGCATTTGAACCTGCATTTAAATCCATAACATGATAGTGTAATCATAGCATAAATTTTCTATGATTTAAATATTTTAACATGTTGATAGTATAAATATAAAAATATATCAAACTACCCAACAATACCTATAGTAGATGGTTGTGTATTAGTCAATGGAGAAGATGTATCCAAGGTCGATGACAGTGGTGGCGGTGGCACAGCATTGATACCATCAACAGACTCTAAATGTGGTGTCAATTCAGGTTCTGTGGATGTAGGGGCAACCACATTTGAACAGGATGACGAAGCTCTAACCTTCGAAGTGGATGGACATAATATGGTGGTAGTTTTTTCTATAGGTGTGGGGGCAACCACATTTGAACGTGATGATGAAGCTCTAACCTTCGAAGTGGATGGGTGTATTATGGTGGTAGTCTTTTCTATGGGTATGGGGGCAACCACATTTGAATGTGATGACGAAGCTCTAACCTTCGAAGTGGATGGGCGTAACATGGTGGTAGTCTTTTTTCCTCTCAACAGTTTAGGAGGCATAATGCTGCAATCTCAAATAAAACAAACATGTATATAATAAGCATTAAATATTACAAACAAATAGATAACTTTTGACACAAAGTTCATATAATATAATCTTAACCAAACATCTATACATCAATGAAACATTTTGCATAAAAAAGCCATCAATCACAACCAAATAACTGTTGAAAAAATACAATAATCAAAATTATAAAAAACTTTATCTTGCACAAACTAATCAATGTCACTATATAGCTCAACATATTCGTCTTCTTCTTCATCTCCATTATCATTATATTCTACTAGTGTTTCATCTTCAACATCATCAATGAAATCAATACCATTATTTGCTCGTTGCATAACATCTTGTTAAACAATATCTGCTGGAACATCTTTCCTATTCAGGGAAGAAATCTCAACATCTTGTTCTACATCAATGGCGATAGGTGTGGAATCATATTGTTGAAATATATCATCATTAAGCTTTTCCAGTATATTAGCCAATTCTAAATCATCTAACTCTGGTACATCCCACAAGTTTCTATGTTGCACATGCAATGCTCTTTCCAAGTCCTCTTCCTCTTTGTGTCACCCACATAGAATACTTGTCTTGCTTGATCAGCTAACACATAAGGTTGATCTTTGTAAAAATTCCAATGTTTGCTTGTGTCAATAATGGTAAATTGATTATCACGATACATTGTTCGTTAACTGCTAAGGTCATAACAATCACATTGGAAAAGAACAACACTACGACCAAACATGTAATTCAACTTGATGACTTTGCACACAACACCATAAAAATCAATAGCGTTTCCTTTATGTTCACTCTCTACAACCACCCCACTATTTTGAGTTTTGCGACGATCATCACTGTAACATCCTGCTCGAGCGATAGGAAGAACCGGAACAACTTACCCTGATGGGCCTACACGAACTTCCCAAGGGGGTCACCCATCCCTGGATTACCCCAGGTTAAGCACGCTTAACTTGGGAGTTCTTTGCCAACATTCAGCCTAAAAGGTGGTGTTGTTTCCTTTCTTACACTATCCTCGATATATTCTAACTTCTCTAGGCTCTCGGGGTATTACATTCTCCCCCCCTTAAGCACATGACGTCCTCGTCATGCGACCTTACAACCGGTCCCAGATGTCCTCCCGTGCATGGTCGATGTGGGATTCGCCTAAGGTGCCTACACGCACCCCCCATAGGGGCCTCACACCCCCCTTCGGGACTCAGCCTCCTCGCTGAGGTTTGCCCCACCACCGCGCTCAGAGGCTTGGGGGTTGGCTCTAATACCACCTGTAACATCCCGCTCGAGCGATAGGAAGAACCAGAACAACTTACCCTGATGGGCTTACACGAACTTCCCAGGGGGGTCACCCATCCCTGGATTACCCCAGGTTAAGCACGCTTAACTTGGGAGTTCTTTGCCAACATTCAGCCCAAAAGATATTCAACTGGTGTTGTTTCCTTTCTTACACTATTCTCGATATATTCTAACTTCTCTAGGCTCTCGAGGTATTATAATCACGATCCTTTGCAAGAAATCGTACTCCATTCACAACACAACCACTATAGATATCTGCATTACGAAATGGACCATGAGCTAATGACCATAAGTCGCCATCCCCAATCTCTCCATTCTTTCGCTTCTCTGTCATCTAATAATAAAATATTCAAGTTTAGAAGAATATTCCATATTATGCTACAAATATATTATACTTAATTTAAATACTTACGAGTTTCAAGAACCAATTATGAAATTCACTCTGATGCTTCTTATCAACAACTTTATCTTGTGAATCTAACATATTTTCTTTATATTCCTTGTGTGAAGTATGTCATTCTATGATAAATGGTTAATATTTTTACTTAAAGTTCAATATTAAACAAAATTGGAAAGACTTACTCCAAGAATGGTTGCATTTCAATGCAGTTATTCACCACATACCACCTAAGCTTTTCGTACTCATCCTGAGATAATGGATGGAGACTATCCATTACTCCATAAGGAGAAGCATCCTGGATGAAGATGTCAAATGATGGACTTTCCACTCTCATCAAATATTTTATTACCTTGAATAGTTGCATTTCTTTCTGGTTGATTGAATTTAGTTTCCATTCTCTTAAGATACATAGATGTGAATGTCATAGACTTATTCACAATATATGTTTCAGCAATAGAACCCTCTGGACGAGCTTTGTTTCGAACATAGCCTTTAAGGGTACCAAGAAACCTCTATGCAAAAAGTGTGATTTAAATATAAATTACTATTTTTTTGATAAATTGAGTGATTAAGAAGAAAAAACATTAATACCTTTCAATAGGATACATCTATCGAGTGTGTACTGGTCCAGCAAGCATAGCTTCTCGTGGTAAGTGAATTGCCAAGTGGACCATGACAACAAAGAATGCAGGAGGAAAAATCCTTTCCATTTTTCATAATATCACTGCAATGTCATTCTCCAAATTTTGTAGCATAGGCAATTTGAGATTCTTAGAACATAATTCTTGAAAAAAAATTCCCAATTCCTGTAAGGTGGTGCAAATATTTGATGGCAAAAAACCCCGCATCCCAACTCCAAGTATTCGTTGTAAGATGACATAACAATCATGAGTTTTAAGACAAGAAATCTTATCATCACTGATGCTTACACATCTAGATATATTACCTGCATATCCATCAGGATACTGAAGATCACGTAAAAAATTCAAAAACCCTTTCTTTTCGTCACCAATCAATACATAAGAAGCGTGAGGTTTCTCAAGTATGCCATGTACTTTCCTTATATGTAACTCTTCTTGTAATGACCCTAAATTGGGTTTAGGTGTTTTTAATATTTAATTTTAGCTTAAGGGCATTCTAAATGTGGGTCGAAATATTTTAACAATTTATGATATATTGTTTTGATGGCATAACATGATTTTGGATTAATATGAAATTTTCTTGATTCATGTGATCATGAATTTAAATGTATGGGCCTATTTTTAAAATTTGGGAAATAAATGCCTTGGACTAGTTAGATGAGTTCATGGGTTTACCAAGTGGGTTAAAATAAATTGTTGGATTTGGGCTTGGGCCCCAATGGCAGAGGGGATTTAAATTGTGTTATATAAAATAATAATAATAATAATAATAATAATAATAATAAAAAGAAGATAAGGAAATAAATTAAGTTAGCATTTGTCAATAAAACCCCTAAATATTTTTGTCTATTATATGATAAGAGGGGCATGTTGGTAAAATTTCAGAGTTGGCGTGCAATTTGCACAGCCTTTCTGTGTGCAGAAAATTTCTAATTTAAGTGCATATCACCCTTCCTTTCTTCACTGTTTGATTCCTTTCCTCACTCCCTAGAGTCTTCTTATACTTCACCTTCACCTTCACCTTCACCTTCCCCTTCCATTTTATGTTCATCTCGCTGCTGCCTTCCATTTTTGCGCTGGTGGAGCTCTTCTTGCTTGCATCTTCATTAGGCAAGTCTTAATCAATCTCTATTACATTCTGTATACTTCATATTTAGCTTCTTAGCATGCTGTAAGCCCTTTGATGTAAATAGCATATACATACAAATTTGTTGAGTTATAGTAGGGACTCGCATCGCCCTCATTTATTTCAAGTGAATGGCTCTTTGGTAGGTAAGGATGCAAATCTTCAATCATTGTATCCATAGCAGCTAAAGTATATAGAGATGTATATATACTCATGTCTTATTTGGCCACCCACTTATTTTATATACACATACCTCCATTTGGATGCCCCTGTTTCAGTCAATCGCGTGACCCAGTACATATCTCCCTATTGATTTTAATGGCCACCCGTTGTATGTATTTATACCCATGACCGAATAGCTCCTCACACACATATATACCTACATATATATATATACACATACCAGACCAGCCTTCGAGTGCCCTGTTTCCAACTAACCCACTAGCAGAGTAGTTAGCGGAATGAAGGCTTTCTCTCTCTCTCTCTCTCTCTCTCTCTCTGACATTGCTAATAGCCCTTGTATGTTTATATAATCGCCACTGTAATGGTTACCCTGTTCTTCACACAAATATAATACTCATGGTTGGAATAACCCACTGTAAATTATAGTCCCAGCAACATCAGTGACCATTTACATATATATACGCATGTCTCTTGTCTGCTTACCCCTGCTTTGGTCAACCTCCCTCAAATATATGCATATATGTGTGCATGCGTGATAAAGAATCTGCAAATGAAGCTCTCTCATTTTCTCTCTCTCTTCTTCACTCTCTCGCACTATATAAATAAAGCCAATGACCTACTCCAAGCAACCCATTTACATATATATATATATATATGCATACAAGTCCAAGCCAATGCTCTGCTCTAAACAACTCATCTACATTTATATATATATACATAATATATATACATGTTCAGGCCACTGGAAACCATTTACATTCATATACATATATATATATATATACATATATTAGCACCCACGCACCCACTGTAAAGAAGTAAAGTCCAGCCACTATTCACATTTGGAAGCCATATATCTATATATCCATACCCACTAGATGCTCCATGTAAACCCATTTAAAATTCTATATTTATATATATGTATATATATATATATACACACGTCCAAGATAAGCTACTGGATGTCCAAGCAAACTCATATATACTATTAGAGTGCATTTATGTGTACATATTCAAGCCCATTTATATAAATACTCAAGCCCACCCACATAAATATTCAAGGTCCATATATATATTCCAAGCCATTCAATATATTAAAAGCCCATTGGAATGACCTTGCGTTGCACCTTATCCTTAGCCACATATTTCTATTATAATCATAATAGAAAATATCTTATATGGTTGGTGATGTTCTAAATTTTAATAGCTCAGGTATAGGTATAAATAATATACGTGTATATATATATATATATGAATACTTGTTATACATCCAGTAAATTATAAATCTTAGTAATCGATTTAATGAACTCTTTAATAAATTATTGTAGCGTGTGTACGCTTGATGTAAGCGAAAAGCTACTAAAAAATGTGAATGGGAAGAAATTATTTGTATAAGTATGACAATAATTTGTGAGATGAAATTTCGTGGATTCTATATATATATATATGGAAAGGAATGCATGATATGTTCCGTACACGTTCAACATGTGTATGTTATGATACTTTGTATATTTATCTTTGCGCACCTATTTTTTTGCGTGGAAGGAAAGGGTACCCTAGAGCACCTGGTGCGGGACGAGGTGGCCATAGCCTGACAGGTTGGCTCCATATTTAATGTGAGTTTTTATTTTCTTGATGCACTTTGGCATATGTTGTTTGATGGCTTGCGAGCCTACGAAATTTAATTCTGATACTTAATTTCATATGCACATTTGCATAGTAATATATGGTGACGTGATGCATTTAAGTTGAAATTTATAAAGTCATAAATTACGAAGCTTGTATAAAACCGTGGAGTTCTTGATTTCTCTTTTTGGTGTCACCATATTCTTGATTCCTGTTCGCTATTCATTGTTTCTCGAACTTGCTAGGCCTTGTGGCTCACTTGATCTTCCTTGCCATTCCAGGTAAAGGGAAGGCCGTTTTCGGGGGCGAGTCCAGTGGGACTAAGGCCCAGGGATAGGGGTGTACGGAGACGCGTCCTAACTTGAAGATCCTATTTAGCATTTTGGTGAGGCTTGATGAAATGATTTTTATTTTGTTAGTTAACATTAGAGCCTCTTAATTATTTTGTATGGCCTTCGAGCCCCAAACTTATGAGATATTGGAAGTGTAACTGAACCTCATTTTAGTTTCCGCTGCTAGTAATGAATTGAGTTGTTTTATTATGGTTTGTTCTATATCATCTCTGTGATGACCTCCTTTCGAATATCCTATGCTAGCAGGAATATTCGAGAGTGGGCCCTTACACTTCTCTTATGTTCATATCCTTCAAATCTTCCCTAGCCTTACTTGTATCTTTTGTCTTCCCTGTAATATTCAACAATGTTCCCATTAGACAATCACATATGTTCTTCTCTATATGCATGACATCAAAGATATGTCGTATTTTAAGCTTTTGCCAATAGGGCAAATCAAAGAAGATGCTTTTTTTTGTCCAATTGAGATGTTCATAAGGTCACTTTCACTTTTTCTTGGATGGATGTTTTCCAGGTGGAATATCTTTGAGGATGTTAACCTGTTGCAATACTTCATCTCCAGACCACTCTTTAGGTTTTCCTCGTTTCTCAATCTTTCCATCAAATGCATTAGCATTCCTCTGCCAACTATGATTTGGAGGTAAGAAACGACGACCACACAACTACCCAATTTTGCTCCTTAATGGCCTTGATGGAGGATCATCATGACATACTGGACATGCCTTGTATCCTTTTGTGATCCACCCAGACAAGTTCCCATATGCAGGAAAGTCATTTATTGTCCATAAAAGCACTGCCTTCATCTGAAAATTATCTTTTGTAATTGCATCATAAGTTTGCACACCATTTGTCCACAACTCATTTAACTCATCAATTAGTGGACGCAAATAAGTATCAATGTCTTTTCTTGGAGCTCGTTGCCCTAGAATGAGTAAAGACATCATAAAGAAAGGCTCCTTCATACATTTCCATAATGGCATGTTGTATTGAACAAGTATGATGGGCCACATACTATATGATGTGCTCATATTCCCAAATGGATTAAAACCATCGGTTGCCAAAGCAAGCCTTATATTATGAGAATCTTGTGCAAAATTAGGATATAGCAAATCTAAATGCTTCCATGCCTCTCCATCTGCAGGATGCCTTAATACATTACTCTCTTCTTTCCGCTTCTCTTTGTGCCATCACATAGCTGAAGCTGTTTGCTTTGACATAAATAACCTCTTCAACCTTGGAGTTAGTGGAAAATACCTTAAAATTTTGTGAGGAACCCGTTTTCCTTTATTGTCATCTATCTTCCATCGAGGTTCCTCACATATAGGACACGTATTTCTTTCACTCAACTCCTTCCAAAACAACATGCAATCATTCTTGCATGCATCAATAAACACATAACCCAACCCCAAATCTCTTAAAATTTTCTTCACTTCATAGGGTGAGTCAGGAATTGTTGAATGCTTCGGTAGAACTTCCTTGAATAATTGGAGTTTCATTTCAAAGGACTTATTACTCCACTTATTCAATACCTTCAAATGAAGGATTTTTGCCAAAAAAGATAACAATGAAACATCTTGGCAACCTGGATAAAGTTCAAGTTGGGCTTCCCTGAGCAACCTATCAAAGCAACACTCTTCCATTCCAACATTGGGATCATGATCCTCTGTTTGTCCTTCTACATTTGTTCCTTCATACATTTCTCCCACTTCATCATATTCTTCTCCTTCATTGTTTTCCTCTTCTTCACCTAAATCATCATTGTCATCATCAAGATCCCAATAATTCATATTTCCTTGCACATCTTCTCTATGCCAAAACCATCTCTTATAGTGTAAGCTGAATTTATGAATGTGCAGATCTCCGATGATGCCTTCAATAGTTTTCCATCTCAAATTATTGCAATTATTACATGGACAACGAATTTTGCTTTCACGATTCATATTGTTCTTGGCAAAAGTAATAAAGTTTGATACTCCTTGTTGGTATTCAACACTTGTAATTGGTTGTCTAATCAAACTTCTATCCATGCTTATAGTGAAAGTGAGAAAATACCTAAATCATTTTACCAGTATTAAAATCACAAGACTAAGTTAAAACGTATAACAATATATTTATTGGAGAACATTTAAGACAATCACTACTACAATATATTTATTCGAATCTTTAGCCAAATTCATAGCCTTTAAGGGTACCAAGAAACCTATATGCAAAAAGTGTGATTTAAATATAAATTACTATTTTTTTTCATAAATTGAGTGATTAAGAAGAAAAAACATTAATACCTTTCAATGTTACTTCTACTTCGGCATTGATTCTATAGTGATTGCCAACTATGTTGTGTATTATGTAATTTTTTATTTTCTTTTCAATTATTGTTTTTTTTTTGTTTTACTTCTATGTGTTGAATCTGAGAACTTGGTGGAGAGAAACCCTAGTTAGAGGAAATAAATTCCTCAACAAAGAAAGAGATTGTACACCTATATATATTAATACTAAATAGGTCATGGCATAAGCATAAATCTCACACTCCCTCTCAGGTTAGAACATATGCATAAATCTTCAGCCAAATTCATTTTTAGGCTAACTTGCCTCCAAAACTGAAGATTAAACATGAAACAAATATTGCTAGGCAACTCTACTCCACCCATAAAATTCTTCAACCCTCAATACAGCGGGAAAAAAAAACAAGATTCTCATTACCAACAATATGCTATGATCTACCATTCAACTACATTTAGTCAAACCTGCAAGTAAACAGATGCATGCAGTAGCTTATAATCTAATGAAATATAAAAGTAATAGCTTTTTTGCTGAAAAATGTCCACATTCTAATGGCAATAAGAAAGCTCTTTATAACCATAAATTAACTTCAACAAACATGATTATTCTAACACAACTAGTTGGACATTAATCCTAACATAACTTGAAAAATCACAGCGTTTGAATGAAACAAGACACCCAGTAGCAGCAGAGCATAGGAAGAAGAAATAGAGAGGCTGTCAGTTTAATTCCAACAGATATGGAAAAGAAGATTCAGTGGGGAAATAGAGAAAAGACACATGGAAGATATGAGTAAAGAGGAAAACAAGAGGAAAGAAAAGCAAAGAGCTGAGCAGATGATATATAAAGAAAGAGAAGAACAAAAGGAATAACATATAAAGCACAACAATTGCAGAAAAAAAAATGGGTGACAATACTAAAATAAAAATGTATAATAGAGAAGAGAGAAGGAGAGGAGAATAAAGGAAGCAATCAAGTTCCAAATGCTAAAATTGTTTATCCATTTACAAACACATTCTTTTGTTTTACATGAGTAAGCCATATTTATAGGATTGAAGTTGATAAAGACTCCAAAAACTAAAACCCTTATAAAAACTAATCCTACTTGGGGAAGCAGAGGAGGAACAACAATTTTCAAACCCATTCTTTTCTTTTATGTCAAGAATCCTTATTTAATAAAAGCCTCATAAAACTCCAAACATCCAAAACTTTTCTAAAAACAAATTCTTCTTGTTATAGTAATCTAATACCGCTAAAACGATGCCAGTAATCTATTAAAAGTCTTAATGAGATGGTAATACATAAAGATAAAACCAAAGACACCCAATCATAAATCTCTAACTTCAATAATCTAACTACTTTGTTTGCTATCTTGTGGGCTCCCAATAAACTTGATTGCATAAAATTCCCAAACAAAATAAACCAAAGACCAAACAGTTTAGGGAAGAAAAAGCAGAACATAAAAGGAATGGATGAGCTAAGCATCATGATATCTACAAAAATATCTTGACCATACATAACTTATGTAATGTCACTCAAGATATTGGTCAGGAAAAGGGGGTACCATAAGCATAAAACATTACAACATACATAGAGTTTGCAAGTGGTCAAATGCCTATATTATCACCTCCAGCATCACCAATATTAAGACACTATTCACATCATTGCCACAACTACCATAACTACAAGAAAAATACCAATAATATTAAACCGTAAAATATGGCAGGAGAGGGAATGAGACCAAGCAGAAACTCGAAGCTTGCTATTATATATTCAAGCTCACCGAACACAAGGAAGAAAAAGACAGTGAACGGAGTCGCTGGAATGAGGAAGGAAAGGAAATGGTCGTTGGCTTCTCCCTAGAACGAGGAAGGAAGAAGACTCTCGCTGCTGCTCCTTTTTTTCCCCAGCTTCTCTTCTATTACCAAGAAATAAAGGGCAGAAAGAGACTTAAAAGGGGCAGAAACAGAGATTCAAGAAGAGCAGCTTCACGTTGCTTACTGCTTTGTTGTATGTTATACACGCAATGTATTTCTCCCTAATATCTTAAAGCTGATAATATATGTATATATATATATATTTATGCATCTCTTAATATATTACAATAGCTGAACATTCGGACTTCAGAGGGCAAGCTTCTAGATTTCAACTTTAAGACGCCATCATGATCTCTGCTCTGCCCACGCCCTTTCCTTTCTTATCAATAGTCGATCAATTTATTATTTAACATGGCAGCACATGGGAAACCCCCTTCCTTCCCCACATAATATAGTTTATGCTATTACCTTATATATATCAACTTTAGATTCATATTTAATACATCATATTTACACATTCCTCTAGATCATTTAACCCTCAGATGCCCATTACTTTGTTATCTATTATCACTATAATTTTATGTTAACTCTAAACATATATTTAAATGGCTCTCTTACGTTATTATTATATTATTCAGTTACTGATTATTTTCTTTAAAATACAATCATACCTTAATAGAACATAATACAATACCATCTAGCCGTTTGAAGACAAAGCTTCCAAATCTCACATTTTCATCCTCCCAGGTGAATGATTGCACCCTGTCATCCCTTATTTAATTTCAATTGACAATTTTTCATATTATATAATATCTATGCTATTTATATATATTAACAATATATACATATATATTACACATTTTTCATTGTGGGGCCAAGTTGCATGGCCAAAAAAAAAAGTTGGAAGCTTCAATTGCCTTCTTAACTATTTACTTTTCCAATACATAATATATATTTTAACTTAGTACAATATAATCAATGTAATATATTAACCATAGGTTTACTTTACACACACTATTGATGCACGACCATCATCTCCTAATTACCATCACTTCCCTATTAAAAATATGATAAATTTAATATTTTCTTTCGAATTTCTCTAAGTCACAAATTTCAATAATAACCTCAAATACAAAACTTAATTCTCTATTAAATTACTCAAACCTACAATTCTCCAACGAATAAATCATTTCAGATATAGAATTAAATTATTATTATTATTTTTTCCAAAATATTCTATCGTTACAGTAGTAACAATGAAGAAACAAAAAACCTGTTGCGATTAAGAATTAATCAAAGATGAAAAAGAAATAAAAAACCAACTACTACTGCTCCATGTTTCTGATTTCAGGAAAATAAAAGCAAAAAAATATAGAAATCAAAATGAAGTTTGGAGAAGTTAAAGTTAGTAGAAATCAAAATGAACGAAAGCAAAATGAAGTTGCCTACAGTTAGTTGTGGTTTGGCAAAAGCTGCTCCATGTTTCTAATTTTTTAAGGGATGGGTGATATGCACAGGAAGAAGAGAAATTAAAAGGGGAAAAGGAAGGGATGGGAAGGGTTGAAAATTGTAATGATGAACTTTAAAGCTAATTTTTCAGTTGTCACAAAAATTACTTTCGGTGATGACTATTTTTCGTCACCAAAAGTAATAATATCATCACTAAAAGTTTTCCCGCCATGTGGCGAGAAAAATTTGAGGGCCAAAAATTAGAGTGCAAATTTTGGGTGATGACCTTTTATTGTACTCACCAAAAGTGAACTTTTGGTGACAACCCAAATATCTCATCACCAAAAGTGATCTTTGGTGAGGAAATTTTCCTCATCACAAAAAAAGCCCGTTACGAAATATCCTTTTTCTTGTAGTGATTATGCGATAGTTCAAAAAAGAGATTATTGTTTAAAAATTACACTTTTATTTTTGAATAAATTTATCATTACATCAAAAGACATTATTTTAGTACTAATGGAACCCATTAATTTATAGAAAAAATAAAAAAATTGAAAAAATAACCAAACCTGGTGACCAAGTTTTGTTGCCCACTAAACATGATTTTAAATTTTAAATTTTTTTTCCATTGATTTTTTTCAAGTTACACAATAGTCCAAAAAAGAGATTACTATTTAAAAATTACACTTTAATTTTTAAATAAATTTATTATTATTATTATTATTAAATTAAAAGATATCATTTTCGTACTAATGGAATCCATTAATTTATAAAAAAAATAAAAAAAATAAAATCGGGTTTGGTGGGCAACAAAACTCGGTCACACCAGGTTTTGTTGCCCACCAAACTATATTTTAAGTTTTTTTTATTTTTTCAATAAATTACTAGGTTGCATTAGCACTAAAATGATGTCTTTTTATTATTCTAGGGTTAATTGAATGTATAAATCACAACAAAAAATAGTATATTTAACTTATGTCTGTGGCTGTTGTGCCACGAAAAATGTGGAAAAAGAAAAATCTTTTACTGAAAATGAAGGCTGGCGCAAGGGCCAGCCCTACTAGTAGGTGCTCGCGACAAGCAAGTCGCGAGGTGCACGAGGAAAGTTGGCCGCGAGGGCCAGCCTCTTGGCTAGCAGGCACTCGTGACAAGCTCGTCGCAAGGGCCTGCCTCGCGGCAGCTTGCCGCGACGTGGCGAGGAAAGATGGCCGCAAGGGCCAGCAGGCACTCGTGATAAGCTCGTTGCGAGCTGGCTGTAAAGGCTAGCCTCGAGGCCAAGCTAGCCGCGAAGAGAGCCTCGCGACAGTCTGCCGCGAGATGTGCAAGGAAAGCTGGTTGTGATGGCCAACCTCACGGCCAGCAGGCGCTCGCGGCAATCTTGCCGTGAGTTGGCCGCAAGGGCCACCCTTACAGCCAAGCGGTGGTTTTCGAGGAAACCTCCTCATTCCTTTATTAAAGTTGATTTATTCGACAATCGCCACGTGTCGGCACTAGCCATTCTTGAGAATAGTGCCTTATAAATACCCAGCTACATGACATTAATGAGGACTTTCAATTTTGGTAAAATCTAAACACTTTGAATGCACATTTACTATTTTCGTGAATAGTCATTAGGATCCGAGACTGACTTTGGCATCAGAGGGTCTTAGCGGGGAAGATTCCTGCGAGCCTTCTAACCCATTTTCTCAGCATTAATAGGGTCAAATCCTCACAGCGGACCTAGTGGCGAAGGTAAAGTCTTACAGCGGACCCAGCGATGAAGGCAAAGTCTTGTGGAGAACCTAGTGGCAAAGACAAAGTCTTGCGGCGGACCTAGGGAGAAGGCAAAGTCTTGCGGCGAACCTAGTGACGAAGGCAAAGTCTTGTGGTGAACGTAGCGACGAAGCTAGTGGCAAAACCTTGCGGCAAAACCTTGTGGCAAAGCTTGTGGCAAAGCTAGTGGCGAAACCTTATGGCGAAACTAGTGGCAAAACCTTGTGGCGAAGCCTTGTTCCAAAGCTTTTGGCAAAGCTAGTGGCGAAGTTTTGTGGCAAAGCTTGTGGCGAAGTCTTGTGGCAAATCTTGTGGCAAAGCTAGTGGCAAAGCCTTGTGGCGACGCTTGTGGCGAAGCTTATGGCAAAGCTAGTAGCGAAGTTTGTGGCAAAACCTTGTGGCGAAACTAGTGGCAAAGCTCGTGGCGAAACCTTGTGGTGAAGCTTGTGACAAAGCTAGTGGTAAAGCCTTGTGGCGAGGCTTATGGCAAAACAAGTGGCGAAGCTTGTGGTGAAACCTTGTGGCGAATCCTTATGGCGAGCATCCTAGCGGCAAACTCCCTTGAGGCAGCTTCTCTAACGGCAACCTAACTCACCCGACAACAAGCTCGAGTGGATCCCACATCAGAAATTTTATTTGTTGTATTTTGGCAACAACAATTTGGCGCCATCTGTGGGAAACGCAATAAAAAGCTAATTTTTACACAAGATGTCGGGATGGACTAGATCAGCTGGTTGGGTGAACCTGCCTGACCCCACTCGAAGGAGCGCTCGTATCAGAATGGGAGCCACGAAAGGCCCCCATCAAGTGCACTCTACATCGCCAAAATTTTCAGTAGAACACCCTAATAACGAAGTACGTTCAGAGAACTTCCCGGTGCTCGAATGCAACCATACCATCGGATCGGGGGGCATGAAACGTTTAGAACAAGAAGAAACACACGTAGTTAGATTGAAGAGATATGCAACAGGGTGAGAGAAGCAAGTCCCACATGCAGCGCCCACTAATCAAGAACAACACTCCTTTGGACAGTCTTCAATTCCAAATAGAAACCTCATGGGGACTTCAAGAATAGCTCCACCCACAATCTTATTCTCAGATTATGAACTTATTGTGGAAGAATTTTAAGGAGCTGAAGCAACAGAATGATGAGCTCAAGATGAACAATGAGGAGAATATGAGGAGACTGTAGAGAGTCACTGCTTTGTTATGTGAACTAATGCTGGACATTCACGTTCTCTGCATAGGACAAATAGGTACGAGGGGGGAACAACAAAGATCCTAAGACAACCCTCCAAGGGCCCCTCAGCAGGGGATAAGAATCGGAAATCCAGGGATAAATAGCCAAGTCCCAGAAGTAAGAGACTCGAGAAGGAAATATGGAAGGAGAGTAAGAAAAACTCTCACGTATAAAGAGACAACAGAAAACACCTACTCAAGAGTCCCTTATGACCCATCTCGTTGCCAAAATGAAGCGAAAAAGGAAACACTCAGCGTATTTGACATCAGACACCTCATAGAAGAGGTGCTAGAACATAAGCAGGTAATGATGGTGCCAAAGATAACTCCCCCAAAAGGGTTCCCTCTATCCGAGGAACTCCAAAGGCAACCAGTGCAACCAGGGTTCGAACTGCCACAACTTTCGGTATACTCAGGAAAGGAGGACCCCAAAAAGCACTTACAACGTTTTGTCGTAGTAGTCGTATTACATGGATGGAATGAGGTCACTAGGTGCAGGGCTTTCCCACTCTCCTTGCCAGGACAAGCTCAACAGTGGTTCACTAAATTACCAGCAAGACATATACGATCATTTGACCAATTGAAGAAAGAATTCCTAAATGCATTCTCCATCTATCTCCCGAAAAAGAAGAGTGCAATATATCTAATGAGCTTACAACAGAAGCCGAATGAATCCTTAAAGCAATACATCGAGCGATTCAGAGCCGCGATGCAAGAAGTAAGGGATCTCCCAGTCGAATTGGCGGCGTCAGCCCTGCTAAACAGAACTACACACACCCTGTTTAGAAGATCCTTAGCCTTCTCCAAGCCAAATTCTGTGACTGAGTTGTTCGAAAGAGCAAAACAGTTTATCATCCAAATGAAAATTTTGGACGCAAGGGAAAGTAATAGAAGAGGAAAGGAAACTCAACACGAAATGCGAAGGACCCAACAGGTACACACCACCGACATGATAAGTCGAGGTAATAGGGAAAGCTTGGAACACCGTGCACCTCGAGAGGTACTTCCCAACTTTAGCCCCAAGGGAAGGGATGAAGTGCGAGATGTAGAGTCGAGCCTATCACCTGAAACGTTACTCGACCCGACTGAAGGCCGGAATTGTCCTTAATTTTCTATTTTAAGAACATCCCCCGATAAATGAAAGAATATACCCCCTGTATTCCCGTGAAAGTAGGCAAAACTATAAGTCAAACCACATAAAATCTCCATGGGCCCAGATGATTTGTATGTGTCATGCAAGCACAGCAGCTCAAGCACAGCTCGCCTCCGAAGGTCAAGTTGCCTAGTGACAATCTGGTACCGATGACCACGAGTTGGCCCGGGATTACCAAAACATCTGATCCCTATGCCCGCAGACTCACCTGGATCCCTCGTTCGAGTTGGGTGCTATGCCTTTTGGTTAGACCCAACTCCTTAGTTGATCTGGCACCTAAGTCTCCCTACAAACTCGGATGCCTGGTAGGAATCCTGCGTCAGACCACTGGCCAACCTTAGATTCCCTGAGTTAGAATGACCATAGAAAGGCAGAAAAGAAGTGAAGGGACCACATGATAGCTCTAGCATAAACCTACTCTTGAAGGTTAAGTCGCCTAGTGGCAATCTGGTGCCTATGACCACGAGTTGGCTCGAAATTACAAGAACATCCGATGCTTATACCCGTAGACTCACCTGGATCCCTCGTTTGAGTTTGGTACTATACCTTTTTAGCTAGACCCAACTTCTTGGTTGATCTGATGCATAGGTCTCCCGGCAAACTCAGATGTCTGGTAAGAATCCCATGCCGGACCACTGGCCAAACCCAAATCCCCTGAGGTAGACTAGTCCAAGGAAGGTACAAAGAGATAACAACCCTATGACAGTTCTGCCATGATCCCGCTTATCGGAGTTAGTCACCCAGCTGTAAACTGGTGCCTATAACCATAAGTTGGCCTGGGATCACCAGAACATCCGATGCCTATGCCCGTAGACTCACCTGGATCCCTCGTTTGGGCTCGGTGCTATGCCTTTTTGGCTAGACTTAACCCCTTGGTCGATCTGGCCCCTAGGTCTCACGGCAAACTCGGATGTTTGGTAGGAATCCCCGTGCCTGACCACTAGCCAAATCCAGATTCACTGAGGTAAACTAACCCTGAAAGACAGACATGGAGAACATAATAGCCAGTGCACTATGATCGATCCTAGGATCACCGGACGCTTTGAAGACTGTGCTCATAGGCTCGCTAGGACCCCTTGACTGAGTCTGATGCTATGCTTCTAGTTAGACCCGACTCCTTGATTGATCCAGCGCCTAGACCTCCCGGTAAGCTCAAACACCTGGCAAGAATCCCACAAACACAACCTATTCCTCGAGGGCTTAGCTGCCCAGAGATAATCTGGTACCTAAAACCCTTGGCTGACGTAAGATCTTCGGGCATCCTGGAACCTTTGATTGAATTCAGGTGCTAGACCCGACTCTTTGGCTGATATTCTACTCTTCAATTTTGTCTAAAGGCAAAAAAGAAGAGTGAGGGGCAATTGTTGTGCCACAAAAAATGTGGAAAAAGAAAAATCTTTTTCTAAAAATGAAGGCTGACCGCAAGGGCTAGCCCTACCAACAGGTGCTCGCAGTAAGCTAGCCGCAAGCTGCTCGCAAGGGCCGCAAGGGCCAGCCTCAGTAAACTGGCCGCAAGGGCCAGCCTCACGGCAGCCTATCGCGAGGTGGCGAGGAAAGCTAGTCGTGAGGGCCAGCCTCGTGGCTAACAAGCAGTCGTGGCAAGCTAGCCGCAAGAAGAGCCTCGAGGCAGCCTACTGCGAGGTGCGCGAGGAAATCTGGCCGTGAGGGCTAATCTCGCAGCCAGCAGGCGCTCGCAGCAATCTTGCTTCGAGTTGGCCGTAAGGCTGGTTGCGAGGCCTAGCTCACGACGATTTTCGTGGAAATCTCCCCATTCCTTTATTAAAGTTAATCCATTCGATAACCGCCACATGTCGGCACCAGCCACCCTTGAAAATTGTGCCCTATAAATACCTAGTTACAGGACATTAATGAGGACTTCCAATTTTGATAAAATCTGGACACTTTGAATGCACATTTACTATTTTTGTGAATAGTTAGTGGGATTCGAGACTGACTTTGGCATCGGAAGGTCTTCACGGGAGAGATTCCCACCAGCCTTCTAACCCATTTTCTTAGCATTAACAGGGTCAAATCCTCGTGGTGAACCTAGCGGCGAAGGCAAAGTTTTGCAGTGGAGCTAGTAGCCAAGGTAAAGTGTTGCGGGGAACCTAGCAGCGAAGGCAAAGTCTTGGGGCGAACCTTGCGACGAAGTTAGTGGAAAAACCTTGTGGTGAAGCTTGTGGCAAAGCTAGTGGCGAAACCTTGTGGTGAAGTTTATGGCAAAGCTAATGGAAAAACCTTGTGGCGAGGCTTGTGGCGAAGCCTTATGGCAAAGCTAGTGGCGAAGCTTGTGGAGAAACCTTGTGGCGAAGCTTGTGGCAAAGCTAGTGGCAAAACCTTGTGGCGAGCCTTGTGGCAAAGCTTGTGCTGAAGCTAGTGGCGAAGCTTGTGGGGAAACCTTGTGGCAAAGCTAGTGGCGAAACCTTGTGGTGAAACTTGTGACAAAGCTAGTGGCAAAGCCTTGTGGCGAGGCTTGTGGCAAAGCTAGTGGCAAAGCTTGTGGCGAATCCTTATGGCGAGCATCCTAGCGGCAAACTCCCTTGAGACAACTTCTCTAACGGCAACCTAACTTCACCCGACACCAAACTCGAGTGGATTCCATATCACAAATTTTAATTATTGTATTTTGGTAACAACAATGACCAATATCAACAAAACCAATGCATGATCAAGTGTTCTAACTACTAACAACACCGAAAAGAGATTATTGTTTAAAAATTATACTTTTATTTTTGGATAAATTTATTATTATTATCATTACATCAAAAGACATCATTTTAGTGCTAATGAAACCAATATTATAGGAAAAATAAAAAAAAATTAAAATCAGGTTTAGTGGGCAACAAAACCCGGTGATCGGGTTTTCTGGGCACCGGGTTTTGTTGCCCCCTTAATCCCATTTTAATTTTTTTTTTATAAATTAGTGGGTTCCATTAACACTAAAACGACATCTTTTTACTATTCTTGGGTTAATTGAATATATAAATCATAACAAACAACAATATTTTTGAGTTGGTGTGTGTGGCTAATATCAACACAACCAATGCATGATCAAGTGTTCTAACTACACCAAAAAGAGATTATTGTTTAAAAATTACACTTTTATTTTTGAATAAATTTATTATTATTATTATCATTACATAAAAATACATTATTTTAGTCCTAATGAAATCCATTAATTTATAATAAAAATAAAAAAAATTAAAATCAGGTTTAGTGGGCAACAAAACCCATACTGGGTTTTGTGGGCAACCAAACCTGATGATTGGGTTTTCTTGCCCACTAAACCTGATTTTAATTTTTTCTATAAATTTGTGAGTTTTATTAGCACTAAAATGACGTCTTTTACTATTATCGGGTTAATTGAATGTATAAATTACAACAAACAACAATATCTTTGACTTGGTGTGTGTGTCCAATATCAACACAACCAATGCATGATCAAGTGTTCTAACTACTCCAAAAATATATTGTTGTTTAAAAATTATACTTTTATTTTTGGATAAATTTATTATTATTATCATTACATCAAAAGACATTATTTTAGTGCTAATGAAATCCATTAATTTATAGAAAAATAAATAATAAAAAATTAAAATCGGGTTTAATGGGCAACAAAACCCGATCACCAGGTTTTGTTTCCCACCAAACTTGATTTTAATTTTTTTTTATTTTTCTATAAATTTGGGGGTTCCATTAGCACTAAAATAATGTCTTTTTACTATTCTCGAGTTAATTGAATGTATAAATCACAACAAACAACAATATCTTTGACTTGGTGTGTGTGGCCAATATCAACACAACCAGTGTATGATCAAGCGTTCTAACTACACCAAAAAGAGATTATTGTTTAGAATTATATTTTTTATTTTTGGATAAATTTATTATTGTTATCATTACATCAAAAGAAATTATTTTAGTGCTAATGAAACCCATTAATTTATAGAAAAATAAAAAAATGAAAATCGAGTTTAATGGGCAACAAAAACTGATCACCAGGTTTGGTTGAACCTGGTGATCAGGTTTTGTTGCCCACCAAACCGATTTTAATTTTTTTTTATTTTCTATAAATTAGGGGGTTCCATTAGCACTAAAATGATGTATTTTTACTACTCTCGAGTTAATTGAATGTATAAATCACAACAAATAACAATATCTTTGACTTGGTGTGTATGGCCAACATCAACACAACCAATGCATGATCAAGCGTTCTAATTACGCTAAAAAGAGATTATTACTTAAAAATTAAAATTTTAGTTTTGGATAAATTTATTATTATTATCATTACATGAAAATACATCATTTTAGTGCTAATGAAACCCATTAATGTATAAGAAAAATAAAAAAAATTAAAATCAGGTTTAGTGGGCAACCAAACCAGGTGACTGGGTTTTGTTACCCATTGTTGTTGCAAAAATACAACAATTAGAATTTTTAGGAGTGGGATGCCCGTGGATGCCGTTGGTCTCAGGATTCAATCGAAGATTGGCCACAAGATAAAGGTGGGCTTTTGAAGGGTTCCTTCTGAAGGACTCTTTCGAAGGGTCTTCCTGAAGGCTAGCTTGCAATAGGCTCCAGGAAAGTTGGTGTTGGTTTGGCAATCTGGCACTTTCGAAGGGTTCTTTCCAAAGGAACCTTTCGAAGGGACTTCACGAAGGCTTGCTTTTGATAGGCAAAGGTCAAGTAGGCAATGGTCTTGTGGTATGGTTTTTCCGAAGGAACTTGGAGATGTGACGGAGATGGTATTTCCGAAGGAACGAGTAGGGTCTTCTCAAGGCACTTAGCTTGGCTTGTCTTCCGAAAGATCTCTAAAAAAAAAAGGCTTTTAACGAGGAAAAATTAGCGAGGGGATAAATACCCTGTCGTTAAAAGCATAATTTTCACAATTATAACGAGAAATTATTTATATGTTGTGTTTCCATATTGTACTTGTTGGTTTCACCATGTCAACTAAGTTATGGAACACAACTATATCAATTATCTTCATTCACCATCATCTCATGAAATTCCTCCATGTGAAGATGGTGTTCAAACTTCATTCCATCATTACTCCGCCAGGGAATATTATCCACTGCCGGTCCCAAGCCCGGATAAAGGAGGAGGGTTGCGTTAGGTAGCCGACAGCCAGCGTAAAACCTAGTCGGATCCAAATATGAATTCTAGACAAACTATCTGTTGGGATGTAACCCACATAGAAGTCTAGAATTCATGTAGCCAACCCCACATAGTGGGATAACGGCTGGATATGTTGTTGTTGTTGTATAACGAGAAATTATTTATACTCTCGCTAAATGTGGTGTAAAATTAGTTTTTTAGCAACGGGTTTCTAAATTTCTCACTATTAATTAAGATTCCAGTCGTTATTGAGTTTAGAAAATAACAAAAATATTTCCCTCCAAACATTATCTATAATTCTAATTAAGTAATATTTTTTTATTAATTTTCTTTTTACACTTAATATTATTTTTTCATAATCTTCATTAGGTTATTAGAAAACCTTCCCGCCTCTTCCTATATCCCAATCCATGCCTCTTCCTGTGATCAATTCCAAATCCCTAGCTACCAAATCCAAATCCGAAGTTGCCTCTTCTTCCCGTCAATCCAAAATTGCCTCTCCCATCAATACAAATTCACCTCTTCTTCCCATCATTGTTGTGAACTCTTCTTTTATACCATCAGCGATCGAAGACCTGCATATCGCTGTTGCTTGTGTTGAAGTCCTTGATTTCAATTTTTGTAAGTTTCTCTATCACTGTCTAAAACTCTATCGATTTCTGTAAGTTTTTCTGTTTCTATGAGTTTCTGTAAGTTTATATCTAGGTAGTTTCTGTAAGTTTCAATCATCTATCGATCTCAGTTTCTATCAATTTCTGTAACTGTCGATTAAAATCTGAAATCAATTACTATAAGTTTCTGAAATCTTTAAGTTTTTGTATTCTTGAAGTGTTGATCTCAATTTTACAGTAAGGTAATGGTTAAATCTCTGCAAGTTAAAACTCTAGCCAAATAAGAATTGTCTTAAACATGTTCGAATAAAGGCCTCAAACATTAAACACATGGAGAAATTGCTCTCACTTGCTATAATGTCCTCACTTGCCATATATAATTAGAAAAGAATAGAAAGAAAGACAATCAATGGATCTGTAGCATGAAGAACGCGTTAGACACTGTAACCCAATATGCCTTTGCACTGTGCTGTGCCTCTTTTCCTTCGCAACTTATTTTCTTTTACAATCACAATATCCCACCAAGCAAACAAATGTCTATCACGTGGTGGTGAGACGAATCATTGAGCCAAGAGGGAACCCTTGGGAATATAAAAGAGTGGTTCATATGTAATACCCCGAGAGCCCAGAGAAGTTAGTATATATCGAGGATAGTGTAAGAAAGGAAACAACACCAGCTGGATACCTTTTAGGCTGAATATTGGCAAAGAACTCCCAAGTTAAGTGTGCTTAACCTGGGGTAATCCAGGGATGGGTGACCCCCCTGGGAAGTTTGCGTAGGCCTATCAGGGTAAGTTATTCCGGTTCTTCCTATCGCTCGAGTGGGATGTTACAGGTGGTATCAGAGCCGACCCCCGAGCCTCTGAGCGCGGTGGTGGGGCAAACCTCAGCGAGGAGGCTGAGTCCCGAGGGGGGTGTGAGGCCCCTATGGGGGGTGCGTGTAGGCACCTTAGGCGAATCTCACATCGGCCATGCATGGGGGGAGATCTGGGACCGGTTGTAAGGTAGCATGACGAGGACGTCATGTGCTTAAGGGGGGGAGAATGTAATACCCCGAGAGCCCAGAGAATTTAGAATATATCGAGGATAGTGTAAGAAAGGAAACAATACCAGCTGGATACCTTTTGGGCTGAATGTAGGCAAGAAACTCTGGGGTTAAGCGTGCCTGAGCTGGGAGCAATTCCCCGCCCTCGTCGGACCGCCTTCTCCAAAGGTCGGCTCTGATACCACTTGTAATATCCCGCTCGAGCGATAGGAAGAACCAGAACAACTTACCCTAATAGGCCTACACGAACTTCCCAGGGGGTCACCCATCCTTGAATTGCTCCCAGCTCAAGCACGCTTAACCTCGGAGTTCCTTGCCTACATTCAGCTCAAAAGGTATCCAGCTGGTGTTGTTTCCTTTCTTACACTATCCTTGATATATACTAACTTCTCTGGGCTCTCGGGGTATTACATCATATATCAACCTTGTTGTCCGTCTGTCCCTGCCTCTCTGTTAGCTACAAGTTTTTGCCAAAATAAAATAATTATATATATAGCTAGGCTTAATCTGTAATAAAAAATGCTATTTATTTGTACATATATTGTTAACCAATTTAATTTGCTTTGATATTTATCAAGACTGATATATTATTATTTAGAATTATTTATTTTAAAAATAGATATGTAACACATTAATTAAGATATATATATATTAAGGGTTTTACTTACCTTGAACTTGAAGGAACATTTCATTTCCCATCGTTAAATGGGTCACCAATTTGGCTGTATGTCAGCAATTTAAAAAGAGTGAAAGAGATATGCATGTCTAGCTCTTCCAAATTACAGACCCACAAATCTCACCCCCCCTGCCACAGCTTAAAAGTCAGTGTACGTAGTTAAATGGGCAGACGATTGATAGGCTTATCATGATATAATGCATACAAACATTAATTATTTTTTTCTTTCTTTTAATTATTGAATAAATACTTATAAAATTGATCATAATGTGTGGACTAAGTTAGTTTAAAACTTGAATTAAAGTTATTGTTGTAATTTGTGGGTTAAAATGAAATAATTGGGGGGTAGTAGTTGCTGCTGCTGCCAAATAACAAATTTGATTCAAAAGTTTGCATGGGTGTGGGTGGGTGATAGGATGGGATGGACCATTCCCATTCTTTACAATTTCACTCCTAAAGTTTGAAGACAGATTACAAAGGCTTGAATCTTTTATGCAAAAGCCATTTACTCTTGACAAAGATGTTCAGGAGGTTCTTTTCACTTCATAGTTTTCATCCTAAAGTTTTTTTTTTTTTTTTTAACTGAATAGTTTAAACTTTTCGCAAGACAATGTTCAAAGCTAGACTATATGACATCTTTTTGGTAACTTTTTACTAAACAGGTATTGCATTCTTAGACCTCCTAATTAATCTCTGGTTTTGTATATTTGCTTCTAATACTTTTACTGAAATAAAGTGTCATCTTAGTGTTGCTGAAATTTGAATTATTAGTTGGGTGAAATTGTTGTCCATTTGTTGGGAAAAATAAGTTTGGTTTGCTGCATATATGTTTTGATAATGAAAAAAAGGGGGAGAATGCTTATGATGGTATATATATAGTTGTGAGTTTGGTTGATTGAGCTTATTTGATGATTATTGAGAGTTTGGGTGATTGAAAGTATGTTGGAATTTTGAATGAGTTGACAGTTTTATGGTGATGGTATATATGTGTATATATGTTGAAATTTTGTGTGTTGCAATGGTGGTTCCTTGTGAACAAAATTGTTTGAAAAATGAATTGATAATGTAGACTCTGTTAACAAGTTGATCATAGTTGACTCTGTTAAGAAGTTGAAAAATGAATTAGGCTCAATAAATCTTCAATATATACTCTGCTTAATTTATTGGATACAAATAAACAAGACTTAGGTGACTCCTAGCCCCACATGTTTCCAATTTCACATTCTGAATCTAAAAGTTTTTTTTTTCAATTTTAGTAGAATTAAGATTTTAAAATACTATTATATTCAAATAATAATAATATGTGGTAGTCTATTACATTGAAAACACTTTATTAACAAAGTTTAAGATACTAAAATGAGGTAGTTTGGTGTAAATACTAAAAAGGTTGAAATCTAGTTGAATATGGTAACATTTTTCTTTGCTAGTTAGTTTTGATTGTCTAGAAATGAAAGTTTGTAACTTGTTGAATGCTCCATGTCTTCTTTTAGCCCTTTGCTAACTGAAAGTGCATATTTATCTATTTTTAGCATTTCAATAGACCTGTGCACCTCTACACCATTTTCTGTACTTATGTACGTATGACTACATATTCATATTCATGAGAATCCAATACAAGAAGAAAGAAAGGGAAAAAAAAAAAAGGAGAGAAAGTTCAAGGAAGATGCAAGATGGGAAATTAAGGAAACATAATGCAAAAGGACAAATATATAATTAAGTTCAATTCAGTTAATACTTAATGATGGAGCTTAATTAAGGTATTTATAGATTTGATTTCAATTTTTTTAAAAATAATTTAGATCTTAGTCTTCACTTGGGCCCTCTCTGTTGAATGAATGGCATTAAATTGTATCATATATATTGAGCATAGCCATTAGCCATAGCCCTTTTGATTGGAGTATAATTAATTAATCTTTATAATCATAGAATCAAACAAAGTCATTAGATAATATGTGAGTGAATGCATGAGTTCCCCACATGAGAGGGAGGATGACAGTTTAATTGGATCCAATTCAACAAATTTTCTGTCAATCAATCTGTCTGCTTTTGATTATTATTATTATTATTATTGATGGATGGTAATGGTATATCTCATTCATGTCCTGAAACTGAAAGATCATCTTGACTTCTGTAAGTATTATTGTATTGGTTGTGAACAAAATTGTTTAAAAAATGAATTGATAATGTAATCAAATATATATATATATATGACGTTGATCATAGGGGCACTAGGCATGATCCATATGTTTAGAGAAACCATATAGCAACGAACAAACAGACATATCTATTCTTAGAGATAATGCATTATAAGTTGTTAAATATTAGCTTTTGAATTGAAGTCTATTTTGTGTTTGCTTTTATATTTGATTACATTATGATTTATGAGATTTATGTTTAGATCATCATACAATGTTGGAGAATAACGAGTAATATGATTTTGTTTCTTTGCAATTTGTAGGTATTTGAAGACACAAGTCGAGCAAGAAACTCTTGGTATTAGTTGTGAATAATACGTGGGTTCAAGTCATACTTGTAATAATTTTTTGATTTTCATTATAGGGAGAGATTAAAATCATATGAAACTCATAGTTTTTTTTTTTTTTTGTTATTTTTTATGATTGTGGAAGGTATAGAAACTCTTATGATGATTGTAATCAATACATAATGAATGTCAATGATCGTTTTTTGTATATATCTTGTTTTTTACTAAATTAATGTGATGATATTTTTATTATTAGTATGTTTTTGGCACTCTTGTCAAAATTAATAAGTATAAAATAAATTCTTATATAATAATAAAAATAGTCATTAGAATTGTAATAATAATAATAATGATAGATAAATATATATATAATGATGAAAATATTGATCATTAATATTATTTTTAGTGATTGGTAAATATAGCTATAACAACGAGACTATTCATCGTTGATATTATATTTAGTGAGTGGTAAATATTGCAATAACGACGGAAATATCCATCGTTGATATTATATTTAGTGACCAGTAAACATTGCAATAACGATGGGAATATTTATCGTTATATATTATTATCAATGACCACACACATTGTTATAGCAACGGGAATATTCGTTGTTATTATGAGTTTTAACGATGGGACTTATGCCCTTCACTACTTATATTAATGACAGTACTTTTTTTCCATCGTTAATACTTTTAACGACGGAAGCTTTAACGAGGGGCGACGACGGGATTTTTCCCGTCGTTAAAACTCTTTAACGATGGGAAATTGACTTTTAACGACCATTTTTCCCCTCGTTAAACACTTTTTTTTTGTAATGTCTTCTCTTGCAGACAGTCTTTCTGAAGGAACGGATGACTTGCTTCCGAAGGAACAAACTGGATCTTCCCAAGAACATAGCCTTAAAGAAGTCTTCCGAAGGGTCTTGGTCTTCTCATGCAAGCCATCCTTCCAAAGGAATGGTATGATACTTCCGAAGGAACTGTAGGGGAAAACAAGGGTTAAAAGGCTCGTGGGATTTTCCTCCCGCGAAGACCCTCCAATGCTTGAGTCAATAACGAAAGGGGAATAATCGTGAGGAAAGAAAAGTAGGCTAAGTTTTTGAAGAAAAGTGGAAGTGAAATACTGATGTCTGGATCCCTTTCTAAGAGTTTTATAGAGATTGAGCAAGAGGACACGTGTCATTTCTGAAGGGTTCCTTCCGAATAAACCCTTCGAAAGGACCAAGGAACCCTTCCGAATGGTCTTTCCGAAGGAACCCCTGATGGCCTTCTGAAGGGTCCTTCCGAATGACCCTTCCCAAGCAGCTCCCATCCTTCTCTACTTTCGATTATTGGGGCACCACAGCCAGCAAACTCGATTTTTTTTTTCTATAATTAATACTAAAATGATGTTTTTTTACTATTCTTGGGTAAATTGAATGTATAAATCACAACAAACAACAATATCTTTGACTTGGTGTGTGTGCGTGTGGTTGATTAGCGGTCTTTTTTTTTTTTTTATAATTTCACCTTTATTTTGATCTTAAAATTGGTTTAAATTGAATATTAATATGTATTTTGTGATTATGTGCAAATTTAAAAATATTAATATAAAAATATATATAATAAAAAAATTATAATAATAATAATAAAGAAATGAATATAATACATATCTAATATATGGATTGCATACTTCACACAAGGAAGGCCCAAGCTTAAAACTAATGGCCCAACTTTGGAAGCTTCTTAGATATTTTGTATTATTAAATTAGTTAAATATTTTGTTTATCTTTGTATTATTAAATTAAGAAATTATCTAGTTTCCATTGTATTTTGTGGGCTATAAATAACTCTCTTGGTTGCACTTGTAACCATCCAATTTTTCCTAAATAAAAGTATAGTTGTGTTCTTAGAATTCCTCTCTCAATTCTTTAACTTTAGTTTCTATATAGTTGTGTTCTGTTATTTTGTTATCGTTATTATCCACCGCCTGATATGGTCGGTTAAATACTATCTTTTAATTTCTGCAATTTTAATTTTCGTCTCTTTATTATCCATCACCTGATATGGCCGGTTAAATACTATCTTTTAGTTTCTACAATTTTAATTCTCATCTCTTTATTATCCACTGCCTGATATGACCAGTTAAATACTATCTTTTAGTTTCTGCAATTTTAATTCCCGTCATTTAAATTCTGTTGTAATACCCTAGATTTTCAAACTCAAATATGATGTAATACCTGAGGTTATTAGGTTCTAATATTTGAGAAAATAAGTCCTTTCAAGGACTCGTGAAAGCCTTGAGGGAAAAATTCAGTTTCTGAACCAGTGACAAAATCATAAATATTGAAGTTCGGATAAAAGTATAATTTACCTAAAATTTTTGGGTATTAACGTAATAAGTCCATTTTTCAAGGACCAAATAGTGCAATTAAAAATGGCCGAGGACTAAGTTGCAAGGGGTCTAAGTGTAGTTTCGTGAAAAGTTCAAGCCAAAGCATCGTTTGTTGAAACCTTAAAATATCTTCTCAAAATATCTTGGATTTCAAATTCAAATCAAATGTAGCTTTAGATCGTTTTGAAGTCGAAGTCCAAGTCTTTGTTAAAGTAAGTCTTCTCCAAATCTTTGTTAAAGTAAGTCTTCTTTAAGTCTTTGCTAAGTCTTTTCCAAGTCTTTATTAAAGTCTTTTCGAAGTACTTTCTAAGTCTTCCCTAAGTCTTTGTTTAAAGTCCAAGTCTTCTCAAAGTCTTCCCCAAGTCTTTTGCTTAGCCTCCAAAGTCTCCAAACCTTATCCTCAAGGACACATGGAAAGCAACCATTGGGTTATTTGGAAGTTAAGTTAAGGCCTTATGATGATGGGACAAGTGGCACAAAGTTATTAGCCACAATTTGAAAGATAATTATGAGTCATGATGAGGGTGCTTGGGTGGCAAGACACGTGGTGAAATATGATTGGCTAGAAAAGCTTACTTAGCCTCCAAGTTTGCTAAAGTCTTCAAACCTTATCCTTAAGGACATGTTGCAAACATTCATTGGCCACTTGGAGATGGGATTTAAAGTCTCATAATGACCTTACAAGGTGGTGACGTGTGATTAACCCAGGAAGTCTATAAATAAAGCCATGGGTTTGTTTACAAATCATTCCAAGCATTTCTAAAAGAGTATCTTTGCCAAATTGAGGGAGGCAAGTGGAAGGGTCTTGTTCTTGAGAAAGATGGGAGAGTTCTACAAAAAGAAGGAAGGAAATCGATGGAGAATTGAGGGAAAAAAGGCCATTCGAAAAGTTCGGGCCACCACCGTAAATTATGCCAAATGACATCAAAACCACTAGAAAACCATTCCCACTCGTCGTAAAAAGTGCTTCCTAAGGTAATCAGTCAGGGTGAGTGGTTTTTTTATGCATGCTTCTTGCTTTCTCTTGGTTACTCCTTGGTCTCATTTGTGTGGCGTTAGTGGCTTACATCTCATGTTTCCTTGCTTCCAAGTATTTCTTTCCTATTTTGCCTGCATCACAGAGTTTGTTTGTAATATCCCATATTTTTGTAAGGTTGCCACGTATTTTAATTGAATTTAAAATACCAAAAAATGAGCTTGAAATGGCAACAAGTGACCGAATCAGCTGCAGGGAGTGCCCTAGAGCTTAGATACCTAAGGACAAAGGTATATTTTTGACAAGCGTCTCGAGACGAGATTTATGGCACTAAAAGAAATAAAATAAAAGACGGTTTTCGGTTAAGCTAAGTTGTAGCCCAAAAAGACCAAATGATGGTAAGGGCTTCCTAGAAATCGTATATATCAAGTAATTTTGAGTTATTAATTTTGAGATTTTAGGTATCTCGATAAATTGGATGTTTGAGGGTGTAATTGTAATTTGAAAATTATCCAAATGAAATAAGGATGAAATTATAAGCTCAAGTGGTAAAATATTAAAGTTGAGAACTTGAAATAAGGGTCAAAATGTCATTTGGAAGAAGTTAGGGAATTAGCTTAGATTTCAAAAGTTAAATCCATTATATTTTTGGATTTGAAAATCCATTCAAATATATCTTTGAGTCTTTGGAGTCCATGGCTTAGATTGTGACAAGTGGCATAATGTGATTGGTTAAAGAAATCTATAAATAGGCACCATGGGTTTTTTCTCAAATCATTCCAAACAAGTTTGAGAGTTGAGGCACTCTAAGAGGAGGAGTTTTATCTAGAGAGAGATGAGGAAGTTCAGCAAGAAGGCGAGAAGAAATCGAAGGAGAAGCCAGGGAAGAACGAGCCTCGTTGGAGTTACGAGCCTTTATCGGAGTTTGCCAAAATCAGTTAGAAAAAAAGTGAGGTAAGTCTTTTTTTTTTATAATCCTGTAGAGGGGGAAGAGAGGGTCGCGTAGGTTCAAACGAGAGTCGAATCGGAGTTAAAACGAGGGAGATATAGCACAAATACAAAAACGACGCAATGTTGTCCGAATTCTGCTGTGCAGTGTGTGAGATACACGCGCCAGAAGTGGCTGCGCATGAAGGCGCATGGGCCACCTTCCCCGGGCGCGTGAGGGGCGCGTGAGACCTCATTTTTCCATAAATTTTTTTAGTTTTGTCCCTACTTTAATACCCTTTAACCCTATATAAAAATATTTGAGGTTAGGTTTACCAAAACGTGTGTTTTCTGTAGAAACGTAGGCCATTTGCTATGAAATTATACCGTCCAAGAAATAAACCAACAAGGTGAGACTCCTATACTCCAAATCCTATTTTTATTCTCTTATGAGAGACTTCTATTGCATGAGACATATTTTGTGAAGTTCTTATACATAAACTCTTGTTATTCTCTTACGTGAAATCATGTTGCATATATGAAATGAATTTTTCTAAAAAATATATGTTGTTGGCTTTTTAATTGTTGCATTTATAAAATTTGTGTAGCCATATTGTTGTACCTATTTGTTGTTGGTCGAGGGCAAAAGTCGGATATCCCCCGAGAGGCACTATGCATGCGCCATCGAGAAAGCTCTTGTGGGGGAAGACCGTGAGTCTAAGGAACAACGAATGTGGTGCTTGCATGAGTGTTATGAGGTCAGGCTGAAGTGACATGGTTAGGGACCTCTCGAGAGGCGCTATCCATGCGCCATTGAGAAAGCTCTCATTGAAGGAGGCTGACGTGTTCACGAGGCACTTCGGAGTCGTTCTCGTTATCTTCTCATACATTTTATACAGAATCATGCATCGATATAAACTGTTTTTGGAGTTTCTCACTAGAAGATTCATCTTCTAATTGGATTGTGTCCCTGGAATATTCAAACGTTCCAGGTTCGACGAGCAGCTCTAAGGGAAATGAGGTAGCTGAAGAATAAGTTTAATATGTTGCTTGTAGCATGATTAGCATATTTTTGTGCGAACCTATGTAATTTTGGATATCTTTAAGATGTTCAGTTATCACTTGCTAGAGATGATGTCCATGTAATATATTTTGTAGACGTCTTGAACGATTTTATGTATGATAAATAAAGCGTTATGGTTGTGAACCATATTAGGTTCAATCTAGTTTCCGCATTTGAAATTTTAATGCCTGTTTTAGCTATTTAATATTGGGTTTGTTAAGCTGAGAATGTGAAAATTAGGGTTTTTGTGAATTTGTGTGATGTATGGCAGCAATTGTGGTATGAAAAATTTTTATATTCCCGAAATCCTAAGTTATAACATACCCAAAAAATTTGGGGTGTTACATTGTTATTGTGGCTCATTGATGGGGTTAAACATGATTACTCTCACGTGTGGTTTGTGGTTTGCACATCATATTTTCCTTGGTTTGTGCATTGTGCCTACAAGTAAGGTCATGCCTAATTGATATTTCTTAGTTTGTATATATTCCTTCTATTTTATCTTCAACATGTTGTTTGGTGACAATGGCTATTAGTGGATCGAGAATTTGTATATGATGATTAGTCACTTGTTGGTGAATCGTCATGATGATCATGGAGGGGGGGCAATCCCTTGCCTACAGGTGGGGCTAAGGCTTTTCACACGAGGGCCAACGAGAATGATGGTGCCTCAGGGAGACTTCTTGATATATTGCATTTTTGCTCTTGCATGCATTGTTTCCTTTCTTTCTTACCACTCACTTAGATGTTATTATCTAACTCGGGTGTTTCATACCCCTGGGACATTCAACGTGTGACGCCCTGTTCCCTCTTACGGGTACCACTCGTGAACAATCAACCGAATTGCTCACATGCTCGACCTTACACGAAGGGTAGACTATGTTTCAAGATGAAATATCCTAGATGGGAACCAGGCTTCGTCATTCCCTTCCCTCACCCCCAGGATCCACTAGTAGTTTGGGCTTTAACCTTACTACACTTGGTTACTTAATTTCCATTAAGATTGCCCTAATTGCCATTTTCTTATTTATTTTAATTCTTCTTCCATCCAAGAATTTTACCGGGCTCCATAAATTTCACCATTTCAATCTACCAATTGATTTTCCTAAAAATTCGAGGAAAAACTCAAAAATTCCATTTTTCAAAAATTCGACATTTATCTTAAAAATAACCGAAAAATTCCTTTATTTTGAAAATTTCACCAGGGGCCAAAATCAATTAGAAAATACCCCAAAATCCCTCAAATTTTTCAAATATTTTAAAAAAATTAGCAGAAGGGCCTACTGGCGTACTCGAGGCTTGCAGCCCCCTGCGGGCCACACACAAGCCCCGGCTGCTGCCACAGTTGCCTTCACTCATTTTTCTTTTTTTTTTTCTTTTTTCTTGGGCCTTTCTAACCCAAATTTTCCAGAAATTTCACACCTCACATATACACCAAAATATCCACTTTTAACCTCCCCATAGCCTCATTTTTCTTCTTCTTCAACACTTACACAACAAAGAGAAAAATGATACACCTAAATAGATCTCAAACATACTTCGAAAGTTCCCTTTTATTTCGCAATGAGGTTTACACAACTCTCTTGATGCTTACATAACAACATCCAAATAGACATACAATAAATAAATGAAATACAACAACAATAGGCTTCCCATAAGCCATACAATATTCTTGGTTCTTCATTTCCATGCTTTCACATGCCATTCCACCATTACCTTGACTTTCCTATGCCTTGACAACCTATATGTGAGGGTAAAACCTCATGAGCTATTAAGCTCAATGTAATGACTCGAATTTATTTATTTATTTATTTTAGCTTGCTATTCATGCTTCGACGATCAGACGTGTTGCTCTTGTGTTAGAGGGTTTAATTACGTTTTATATGCGTTCTACTTTTTCTATTATTATTAGTATTGGTAATATTAATATTGTTATTAATAGTATCAGTATTATTATTATGATTATCATTGTTATTATTTTATCATTATTATTCTTACTATTAATATTTTATTATTATTATTAATATCATTGTTGCTATTATGATTATTAGTATTCATATTATTATTATTATTACTATCATAGTAATAGTGTTATTATCATTATCACTACAATTACTATTCTTATTATCATGCTTACTGTTATACTCTTATTATTATTATTATTATTATTAGTTGAAAGCATTCCCAGCAACTTTTGTTTCCCACCTTCATTTGCTACAAGTCCCTAAGCCATTTTATGCAACTAATTGAGGTGGTGGTGTGGTTGAGCTTAAGGAGATTAGTGGTTTAACGTGATTTTCGGTACAGTTATGAATAACCAAATCGACTCCAGGAAATTCCTTATAGACCAGATATCTAAAAAAAATTATATGATATGAACTAAAATTTCAAGACGATTATTATGACATCGAAAAAAATCTAATATGAAATAGTTTTTTATGCATCGAAAATTCACGCTGAAAAATCGAATCGTCGTAATTATTTTAAAAAGTCAACAGTATCCAGAATACTTTTTAATTTAGTTAGTACAAAAAACCTGTAGTTTTCATATAGTTTTAAGTGTAATTTTATTTGGAAGTGCAAGTGAAATTCTAAAAAGATTAGGGCTTTAACGTGATTTTCGGTATAGTTATAAATAACCGAATCGATGCCAGGTAATGCTCTGTAGCCCAGATATCTAAAAATAATTATATGATATGAACTAGAATACCAAGACGATTATTATGACAATGAAAAAATATAATATGAAACAGTTTTTGGTGCAACGAAAATTCATGCCGAAAAATCGAACTGTCGTAATTGATTTAAAAAAAGTCAACAGAATCCAGAATACACTTTAATTTCATTAGTACAATAAACATTTGGTTTTCATGTGCTATTAAGTGTAATTTTATTTGGGAGTGTAAGTGAAATTCTCAGAAGATTAGGGGTTTAACGTGATTTTCAGTACAATTATTAATAACCGATTCGATTTCAGGGAATGCTTTATAGTCCAAATATCTAAAAAAAAATTATATGATATGAAATAGAATTTCAAGATGATTATTATGATATCGAAAAGAATTTAATATGAAACAGTTTTTGGTACATCAAAAATTCACGCCCAAAAATTGAATTGGCGTAATTGATTTAAAAAAAATCAACAGAAGCCAAAATACACTTTAATTTAGTTAGTCCAAAAAACCTTTGGTTTTCATATGATTTTAAGTGTAATTTTATTTGGGAGTGTAAGCGAAATTCTCAGAAGATTAGGGTTTTAACCTGTTTTTGGTACAGTTATGAATAACTGAATCGATTCTAGGAGATGCTCTGTAGCCCAGATAACTAAAAAAATTTATACGATATGAACTAGAATTTCAAGACCATTGTTATGACATCGAAAAAAAAACTAATATGAAAAAAATTATATGATATGACATTGAAAAAAATCTAATATGAAACAGTTTTTGTTGCACCAAAAATTCACGCCGAAAAACAGAATCTTCGTAATTGATTTAAGAAGAGTCAACAGAATCCAGAATATACTTTAATTTACTTAGTATAAAAAATCTTTGGTTTTTATAGGATTTTAAGGGTAATTTTATTTTAAATAATAAGTAAAATTCTCAGAAGATTAAGAGTTTAACGCGATTTTCAATACATTTATGAATAACCGAATCGATTCAAGGGAATACTCTTTAGCCCAGATATCTAAAAAAAAATATATGATATGAATTAGAATTTCAAGACGATTATTATGACATCGAAAAAAATCTTATAGGAAATAGTTTTTGACGCACTGAAAAATTCACACTGAAAAACAAAATCTTTGTAATTGATTTATAAAAATTCAAAAGAATTTGAAATACACGTGAATTTAGTTAGTACAAAAACCTTTGGATTTCATATAGTTTTAAGTGTAATTTTATTTGGAATTGTAAGTGAACTTCTCAGAAGATTAGTGGTTTAATGTGATTTTTGGTACAGTCATGAATAACCGAATTGATTTCAGGGAATGTCCTATAGACCAGATATCTAAAAAAAAATTATATGATATGAACTAAAATTTCAAGACGATTATTATGACATCGAAAAAAATCTAATATGAAACAGTTTTCTGTGCACCGAAAATTCACGCCGAAAATTCGAATCGTCATAATTGTTTTAAAAAGTTAACAGAATCTGGAATACTTTTTAATTTAATTAGTACAAAAAACCTATAGTTTTCATATAGTTTTAAGTGTAATTTTATTTGGAAGTGTAAGTGAAATTCTAAGAAGATTAGGGGTTTAACGTGATTTTCGGTACAGTTATGAATAATTGAATCGATGCCAGATAATGCTCTGTAGCCTAAATATCTAAAAATAATTATATGATATGAACTAGAATATCAAAATGATTATTATGAAATCGAAAAAAATCTAATATGAAACAGTTTTTGGTGCAACGAAAATTCACGTCGAAAAATCGAATTGTAGTAATTGATTTAAAAAAAGTCAACAGAATCTAGAATACACTTTAATTTCGTTACTACAACAAACATTTGGTTTTCATATGCTATTATGTGTAATTTTATTTGGGAGGGTAAGTGAAATTCTCAAAAGATTAGGGGTTTAACGTGATTTTCGGTACAGTTATGAATAACTAAATTGATTCCAGAAAATGCTTTATAGTCCAAATATCTAAAAACATTTATATGATATGAACCAGAATTTCAAGACAATTATTATGACATAAAAAAAAATCTAATATAAAACAGTTTTTCGTGCACCGAAAATTCACGCCCAAAAATAGAATTGGCGTAATTGATTTAAAAAATAATCAACAGAACTCGGATTACACTTTAATTTAGTTAGTCTAAAAAACTTTTTGTTTTCATATGGTTTTAAGTGCAATTTTATTTAGCAGTGTAAGCAAAATTCTCAGAAGATTAGGGGTTTGACGTGATTTTCGGTACAATTATGAATAACTGAATCGATTCTAGGGAATGCTCTGTAGACCAGATATGTAAAAAAGATTATATGATATGAACTACAATGTCCAAACTATTACATAATAATCGCCTTGAAATTCTAGTTCATATCATATAATGGTTTTTTAGATATTTGGGCACACACAATTCCTTGGAATCGATTCGGTTATTCATAATTGTACCGAGAATTATGTTAAACCCTTAATATTCTGAAGATTTCACGTACACACCCAAATAAAATTATACTTAAAACCATATGAAAACAAAGGGTTTGATGTACTAACTTAATTAAACTGTATTCTAGATTCTGTTTACTTTTTTTAATTCAATTACGACGATTCGATTTTTCGGCATAAATTTTCGGTGCACAAAAAGTTGTTTCTGATCACGTTTTTTTCAATGTCATAATAATAGTCTGGACATTGTAGTTCATATTATATAATTTTTTTTATATATCTGGGCTATAAAGCATTCCCTGGAATCGATTCAGTTATTCATAATTATACCGAAAATCACATTAAACCCTTAATCTTCTGAGAATTTTGCTTATACTGTTAAATAAAATTGCACTTAAAACCATATGAAAACAAAAAATTTTTTGGACTAACTAAATTAAAGTGTAATTCGGGTTCTGTTGATTTTTTTTAAATTAATTACGCCAATTCTATTTTTGGGAGTGAATTTTCTGTGCACCAAAAACTATTTCATATCAGATTTTTTTCGATGTCATAATAATTGTCTAGAAATTCTGATTCATATCATATAAATCTTTTCAGATATTTGGACTATAAAGCATTCCCTGGAATCGATTTAGTTATTCATAACTGTACCGAAAATCACGTTAAACCCCTAATCTTCTGAGAATTTCACTTACACTCCCAAATAAAATTACACATAATAGCATATGAAAACCAAATGTTTGTTGTACTAATGAAATTAAAGTGTATTATGGATTCTGTTGAATTTTTTTAAATCAATTACGACAATTCGATTTTTCAGCGTGAATTTTTGTTGCACCAAAAACTGTTTCATATTAGATTTTTTTTGATTTCATAATAATCCTCTTGAAATTCTAATTCATATCATATAATTATTTTTTCATATCTAGGCTACAAAGCATAACCTGGCATCGATTCGTTTATTCATAACTATACCGAAAATCACGTTAAACCCCTAATCTTCTTAGAATTTCACTTACACTTCCAAATAAAATTACACTTAAAACTATATGAAATCTAAAGGTTTTTTGTACTAACAAAATTAAAGTGTATTGCGAATTCTTTTGACTTTTTATAAATCCATTGCGACGATTCAATTTTTCGGCGTGAATTTTCAATGCGTCAAAAAATTTTTCCTATTAGATTTTTTTCGATGTCATAATAATCGTCTTCAAATTCTACTTCATATCATGTAATTCTTTTTAGATATCTTGGCAAAAGAGTATTTCCTTGACTCGATTCGGTTTATTCATAACTAGAATGAAAATCGCGTTAAACCCTCTAATCTTCTGAGAATTTTACTAATTATTTAAAATTAAATTACCCTTAAAATCCTATAAAAACAAAATATTCTTTATACTAAGTAAATTAAATTGTATTCTGGATTCTGTTGACTCTTTATAAATCAATTATGACGATTCAATTTTTCGGCGTGAATTTTCGATGGAACAAAAACTGTTTCATATTAGATTTTTTTCGATGTCATATCATATAATTTTTTTATATTAGTTTTTTTCGATATCATAACAATCGTCTTGAAATTCTAGTTCACATCGTATAATGTTTTTTTGTTATATGGGCTGTAGAGCATTCCCTAAAATCGATTCAGTTATTCGTCACTATACCGAAAATCAAGTAAATCCGTAATCTTCTGAGAATTTCACTTACACTCCCAAATAAAATAACACTTAAAACCATATTAATACCAAAAGTTTGTTGTACTAACAAAATTAAAGTGTATTCTGGGTTCTGTTGACTTTTTTTAAATCAATTACGACGATTCAGTTTTTCGGCGTAAATTTTCGGTGCACCAAAAACTTTTTTTTATTAGATTTTTTTTAATGTCATAATAATCGCCTTGAAATTCTAGTTCATATCATATAAATTTTTTTAGATATCTGGGTTACAGAGCATTCCCCAGAATCGATTCGGTTATTCATAATTGTACCGAAAATCACGTTAAACCCTTAATCTTATGAGAATTCACTTACACACCCAAATAAAATTACACTTAAAATCATATGAAAACCAAAGATTTGTTCTACTAACGAAATTATAGTGTATTCCGGATTCTATTGACTTTTTTTAAATCAATTACGATAATTCGATTTTTTTGTGTGAATTTTCGTTGCACCAAAAACTATTTCATATTAAATTTTTTTCGATATCATAACAATTGTCTTGAAATTCTAGTTCATATCATATAATTATTTCTTGATATCTAGGTTACAGAGCATTCCTTGGAATTGATTCGATTATTCATAACTGTACCGAAAATCACGTTAAACCCATAATCTTCTAAGAATTTCACTCACACTCCCAAATAAAATTACACTTAAAACTATATGAAAACTAAAGGTTTTTTGTATTAATTAAATTAAAGTGTATTCTGGATTCTGTTGACATTTTATAAATCAATTACGACGATTTGATTTTTCGGCGTGAATTTTCAGTGCACAAAAAGCTGTTTCATATTAGATTTTTTTCGATGTCATAATAATCGTCTTGAAATTCTACTTCGTATCATATAATTTGTTTTAGATATCTGATCTATAGAGAATTCCCTAGAATCGATTCGGTTATTTATAACTGTGTCGAAAATTGCATTAAACCACTAATCTTCTATGAATTCACTTACACTCACAAACAAAATTACACTTAAAACTATATGAAATCCAAAGGTTTTTTGTACTAACTAAATTAAAGTGTATTCCAGATTCTGTTGACTTTTTATAAATCAATTACAACGATTTGGATTTTCGACATGAATTTTCGGTGCGCCAAAAACTGTTTCGTATGAGATTTTTTTCAATGTCATAATAATTGATCGAGACTGTCAAACCGACCAGATTAATGTATGTATTAGGATTGGTTTGCAGCTAAGATGCTCCCCAGGTCGTCTCCCAATGAACTGTCAACGAACTGTCAAAACAAGATTAAACGAGGGGGGTTGTGATGAAAACCGAACTTAAAAACGTTCAAGAATGAAACAAAGATGAATTCTCGACCAACTAAAACATAACCCGCTATAAACCCTATCTCCTTACCACGGTAATCCCCGTCTCACTTATGAAAATAATCTGTTTGGTTTAATTTTTTTCTTTTTTTTGAAAAACTCTTCTACAACCGTAAAAGATTAAATCAAAACGAGCAATCGCTCATACAATTTATAATATACCGTTTCTTTCTAATCAAAGCCTTAACCGAGCACGTCAATTAAACCCATCCAAAGATCATGCATGCATTCACACAACCACGTAAAAGAAACATACATAAGCTTAGAGAAGGAAAAGAAATGAAATCATCAATAAAAACATGAGAATCGAGTTCCAAACCAGATTCGACTATATGACCGAGACTCAAACCGGGCAAGGGGTATCGGAATGTAGCAGATTACAAGCGAATTAGCCTTCCATAGCTTCTAGGTTGAAACCGTGAGAATCCTCCAAAATCGGCCACACTAATGCCTCTTTGCTAGCTCTTATTTATAGGGTTTTGGAAAAAAAAAACCTAGGCTAAATGGGCTTAGGGTTTTTTTATTACATATGGCCCATAATTTAATTAATTAAAAGGGCCCAATGGATTCTAAATTTTCTCATAACCTATAATGAAGTATGGTTGCCTCTTTCAAACTCAATGTCCGTCCACCTTGCGAAGCCCACTTACGCCTCTATCGAAATAGCTCAAATCTGCGGACCAAATCTACTAAATAAGAATAAAAATAGTGTGAAGCCCAATAAAATGAAATAAACACAAGACAAATGAAATAACCTAAATAGAGTGCAATGAAGATGGAATAAGAGGGATAAATAATATAAAATATGCGCGCCATCAATAATCGCCTTGAAATTCTAATTCATATCATATAATTTTTTTTTAGATATCTGGGCACACACAATTCCTTGGAATCGATTTGGTTATTCATAATATTATCGAAAATTATGTTAAACCCTTAATCTTCTGAAGATTTCACGTACACACCCAAATAAAATTATACTTAAAACCATATGAAAACAAAGGGTTTTATGTACTAATTCAATTAAACTGTATTCTAGATTTTGTTTACTTTTTTTAAATCAATTACAAAGATTCGATTTTTCGATATGAATTTTTGGTGCACCAAAAGCTGTTTCTGATCACGTTTTTTTCAATGTCTGCCTTGCTCATTAATGGATTGCACTATTCAGTCATAAGTGGCTTGCACGTGAATGTTGTTCTTTCTTACAGATTCACTATTCAATCACGAGATGCCTTGCACGTGAATGTTGTTCTTCTTCACGGATTGCACTTGTTGTTTGTTTGAACTTGGCATGTGATATTAGACCTTCTTAACCAAGTGGTCAGTTAGTCACGATTGAGTGGTGGCCATGACTTTCCCAATTAATGAACTTTTTTTTTCTAAAGTGTATATTGTCATTCTTGATTTTGGATTGCTCTCATTCATCACTTGCAGCTTTCATTATATTTTTTTTTTCCATGCTAATCTCTTATTCTTCTTCTTTCGTGGGTTTTTGTAAGAGCCTTTAAGCGTGCTATTTGTGTTTGTTTTGTTGCTTCTTGTTCATGCCATTTACTTAAAGGTAATTTCTTCGTGTCCTTATCATGTTGCAAAGAAAGAATATCGTGCCCCCCAACCCTACTCAAGTTCTCGGCAATACCAGCTCCAGGCTTTGTTTCAGAGATTTTACTAAGGCCTAGACGGCGATTGATTCAGCATTGGACTTCCTCATTAGATATCCTCGGATGCTATTGTTTGTAAGACTCCTTTCTAATGTAAATAAAAATTCCTATAAGATGTTTTATAGGAAATCAAGTTAAACAAAATCTTTTCCAAATTGGATATGTGAACTTTTTGTTGCACATATGCCCTTATTTGGATATTTAGACTATTTCAAGTGGGTCTTGACTACTTTCTCATTTATTTGATCTCCATATCAATTTAGAATATTTCCTCCAGTTTGTTATTGTCGTTATCTTAATACAACAATAAATTTATAATGTGGGAAAGTGCAACATGAGCATATTTTTACTGGGAAGAGGAGTCTCTTATTTATAGAAAAAGGAAGAGATTGACAGGTGGCATGTTACCTACCATTTTCTACAGGCATCTCAGAGGCATTTTGACCGATTCAACCATGACTCTTAGGTGGCATAACTCTTCGTGCGACATGGTCGCATGGCCGCGAGGTTGTGGGTCTCTCGGTTGGGCCATACATGGTGGTTGGGAGGTCACTCTGTTATATGGCACCCGAGTTTCTCAGTTATTTTGCACTCATTCAGTTAGGCGATGCCTTGCATGCATGGGGGTTACTCGATTATTTTGCACTTATTCAGTCATGGAATTGCGAGACTTCAAATTTTAGGCCTTGGCATGGCTTGACCTTCACATGGTGCGTGGTTAATGGCATCCTACGAAGGGAGTCACTTGGTTATAACTAAGTGACTTTCGATTAAAATGTGGCATGTGCATGGCTTCTTGGGCAAGGCTTCCTAGTGCAATGGGTGTCACTCATTTGGGCATGGCAGTCACTCATTTGGGCATGGCAGCTACTTTTGCACATTGGCTCAAGGCCCTATGGCAGTGTGGCCTCATCAAGCCTCCATGTGCGTCTGCTATTAGGCACATTATTTGTTGCAACCCACTACTTTCCAACACTTGCTGCTGTTTGCATCACTTTCTTATTAATTTATATTTCTCTTACGGATGCCTTGCTTGCATCTTCTCCCCTTTAATTAATGGCCTTTTAGCATGGAAAAACCAAACATTTTTGCATTTTTGTGATTTTATCCAAAATTTTCAATCTTGGCAATAAGAGCCTAATTTGAACATTGGGTGCAATTTTATCCTACACCCAAAATTGATTAGAAATGAATGTGGCTTTGCCCAGGTGGCACGCCACCTAGCAATTTCAGTGGGCCCCACATTGACTGTTGTTGAAAAAAAAATAAATCAAATTAAAACATTTAACTAGGGTTAACCTATTTGGGTCAAGACCTATCCTTGCCTCTACACCGTCGTTGCCTTTTTTCTCCACTATCGACCACCTCCTTTCTCCTACATCCTTCATCGTCGGCGACCACATGAAGCCGGCAATGATGGCTTGATGATGTCGATGGTCAAGCCAAAGAAACGTCAAACCAAATTGACATCTTCCATGGCAAACCAAACGGGTCGACCGATTGAGAAGACAAAGGGTCGTGGATCTGGGAGAAGATCAAAAGCCATGGTGACGACGAACACCATCAGTGACGAGAAGACAACCATGGTGAGATGCGGATCGTCAGCCATGGTAGACATCGGTTATGGCCACAGTCGTGGTGAATAGCCGAGGCGAAGGTTATCATGACAACCCATCACCATGGTTACAGCCATGGCGCATTCACAACGGCGAGCCACTACCCACGAGAAGTCAGCCACTGTCATCAATGGTCACTATGCGCTTAGATTGATTGATCGTCAACCATGGGAAAGATGTAAGGTCGCGGCCCTGGCGAAATCGACTAACCTTCGACCATGGGGAAGACATAAGGTCGCAGTCATGACAATAAAGGATGTATGAGAAGGGGGGCGGCCGACGACTGCCAGAGGCAAGGCAAACCTTAAGTGATGGAAGGGTAGAAAATGGGTCTTGACCCAAATGGGTTAACCCTAGTTAAATGTTTTAATTTATTTTTTATTTTTTATTTTTTATTTTTTATTTTTTATTTTTTTAACAACAGTTAACATGGGGCCCACTCAAATTGTCAGGTGGCATGCCACCTAGACAAAGCCACTCGCCTATCCAATTGATTTCGCCAGTGGGATAAAATTACATCCAATTTCTCAAATCAGGTCTTTATTATCAAAATTGAAAATTTTGGATAAAATTACAAAAACACGAAAAGATTTGATTTTTTTTCATGCTAAAAGGCCTTCATTAATTTATATATCTCAAATGCATGGCTTCACCTATTGTTCCATGTGCATTTGTTGCCTGCTAGGCGCACCACCTTGTTGCCTTGACATACACCTCCAATTGTAGCCTTGCTACTTTGCCACATCTCTCGATTATAACAGAGAGAGTCTCTCCGTTACATTACAACCATAACTTTTATGCGGGCCATTAGTTGCGCAATACCTTAATTTGGCTTATTTCAACTTTTTAGCCCACTTTTAATTATGCAGCTCACTTCCAATACTTGACCCACTTTCATTCTTAAGTTGCAAACTAATTTTCTCACACCTAGACCGATTATTTGGCACAACAGTTATCTTCTCTTTTAACCTCATTTATGTAGATTTGTTACATTTCATTAATGAAAAAGATGTGATCCTAACTAAAAATTCACATAAGATGTCTCCCTCTCTCTCTCTTTTTATTCTCTAATAGTTATTTTTTTAAATTGGGGCTATAAATAAAGACTTATGTAGAGACTTAGTGTCGTGGAAACTAAGACTGTGTTGGCAAGCAAACAAATTAGCAACCAAAATATGCACCAAATATTGGCACGAGGAACACCAACATTTACATGAAAAAACCTTTAATGTAAAAGAAAAAATTGCACGAGAAGTCCACTTCAAAAACTTTCACTATCTTAAGAATAATGGGCTACACAAAGTCAATTAATGACTCAAAACATATTTCCAATTGGGCACGAACCAAAGGATATCACAACTACAACTTGGGCCATAGGCCATCCTGAATATGGGAGGGAAACTTACCCAACATTTAGTAGGTACACAAAATCTGAAATTACTTCCAATAGCATTTAGGACTTGTTCAATAGCACACATTTTTTATAAAAAAATGTCTAATAATGTGTAATTATTATATATATTTTTTATTAAAATAATTAAATACCTTTAATTTTTCTATGAAAAAATTATCTATGGTACAAGTATTTAAAGGTTCTTTTCATAAAATTTATTTTTCAATTGGGTGGAGTGGTTTTTGTTTTCTAGGCAATCATTACTTAGAATTAAATTCTAAATAATACAATCAAACACATCATTAATTCTATAGACAAAGAAAGTGTGATTTTGTGGTGAGAGTAGGAAAAAATATTTTAATTTACACATTCTTTGTTTTTATTGTATTTAAAGCTTTGTAAATTGTAATATTAATATGTTAGTGTAATTACTCACTTAATGAAGGGATTCTTTCCTTGTTGCAAGATACTTGTTTTTACTTATAAAATTATTGTTTTGATAAGTAATTTATATTAATTTTTACTTCAATTAAAAACTAAAAATTTTATTTACTAGAATCTACAAGATTTCTCTTAAAAAAATATAATGTGGACTCGAACCAATCAATCTTTATAAACTCTTTATGTTATTAGTTGTGTTTACACTTCATTTCCATATTCAACAACCATATCAAATCAACATAAGATCTTTCTAAATTCGTCAAATTTTCTTAAAATTAATAAATAAAAAAAAGACCATGCACCCCTCATTTAACTTATTATCAAGACAATCAGTACATACAAACACATATTATATATGTGTTGATATATACATGCATAAATTACCTGGCATGCATATATGGTATGCAAATCTTCATAATATATATGCTGATACACTCTCTTGGTTAATCTTATATTCTGGGCCCAACCGTAAAGCGATTTATGCAGCGTATGAGGCCCCAAATATTATAAGGTCTCTCATTTTAGAAATTTATAATATATATATATATTTTATTTTTTTAATAATAATTTTTTTTCTTTTCCCTTCTTCATTTTTCAATTTTTAACCTTATTGGTCCAATTCCAAATCCCAATTCTCATCATCCCAATTTCTCATAAAACCCACTTTTTCATCCCAATTTTTTCCTTTTCCCTTTCTCTCTCTCTTTTGCACGTGTGTAGTCACTCCACAAGTCCACATAGTGACACAACACATTCATTGTTTGCAGTTTGCTTCAAGCTTCATTTTAAGCATCATCCGCCTAAAGAGCTGCTATGAGAAGTACCTAACGACAGTGGACGAGCAATTCTTGCTTGGGCGTCACTGGCCAAAAAGTGATACAATCGCTACAATGCTGCCAAGGAAGCTGGACACGCAGGTGGAGTGAGAGTTGCTGCCCTTGGCAACAAAGCAATCTCTTGTCAGTGAGTCAAGCCCGCAGCGATGCAGTCACAGACGCATCCTCGGGCCCCGACAGAGGCACCAGACAGTGGCGTCACTGCTTTGAAAGTCACATCCGTTATATTTTAGTTGAAAATTTATTGTCAATTAAGAGATTATTATATTTTGTAATTGATTGAATTTTAATTTTTTATTTAATAAAATGATAAAATATTTGTGTAAAAATATGTATTATTAATTTTTTTTTATAAAAAAATTAATACTCTTAAGAATGTCTCAATAAATTTTTTTGCCTAAACTTCCAACTTCATTGGGCCGGCTCTGCTTATATTTTATATTAATTTATGTTTATCTACTTTGTACTGCAGCCATGCCCATTGACAATAAGAGGGGAAATATGGATCCATTCTTTTGATCTTTCTATTTACGTTAACAATGATTGAAAGGAAATTATATTAACTGATTGGACAAGATTTGAAACTCTAGAGATACAAGAAGTTATTTAAAAGATGATTAACAAATTCTGAGCATACTTTCTTTTATCAAGTATTATATAAAATAATTTAAAGTCAATCATATCTAACAATAGGGTGATATTAGGAATGGGTGTTGGTGAAAGTTTAAGCAAGATCACTATGAAACAAGTAACGTAGTTCAAAAATTTTGAATCTTATCTCGAACCCGACGATTAGATCAACGTCGAAATTAAATTATTTACATACAAATAAAATAAATCTAACTTTTAGATTTTCGAGTCCTTTGCGAATCTAACCTGTCTAAGTGTTCAACCTCTAACTCGTTATACGCGGCACGCGTCCGTTGGTAAGGAGAGCGAAATAAGAGTGCTAACTCCTTCTTCTTTTCGTGACTTGTATACGGATAGAAAAGAGAACCCTCGTTTCGAATCGATGCCAAAAGAAATGAAGAAGAGTGAACGACAACTGTTTTTCAACTCTTGAAAAACTACACAAAAATAATTCTCTTATTTGGACAACCCATAAAAGGATATTTATAGAGTTAGGGTTTCTTAAACCCTAATGAACATGGATTGGTCCATTTATCCTAATCTAACTAGAATTTTAAATAGGTCAAATCCATTTATTAAATATTTGGTGCAAATCTAATTCAAACCCAAATATTTAATTTAATATTTGGCTCAAATCTAATTTAGTCCAAATATAATATTTAATATTTAATATTTGACCCAAACTTAATTTAACCCAAATATTAATTTGATTTAATATTTGGTCCAAATACTTTATTTAACCCAAATATTAAATTAATCCCAAATATATATTATTTTTTATTTGTAACTCCAACAAATAAAAAATTATTAAATTAGAAACTTCTTCCTAATTTAATTGTCACTTTAGGAAACTATTTCTTTTATAATGACCCCTCGTCATATCGACGTCATTACATCTATTTGTTCTTTTCCGTGAGAACCTACGATGGCACAATTTCTTGCCGAAGTGTCTCACTTAACCATACTTCTGGTCTCTTAGTTTAAGACAGGGACTGTGCCTATTGCGTATGACTTATTAGGTTTCCAAATATGTTGGCAATGCGTTGGTATGAACACATAAGACAAGATTAGCAAGGCGTCATGCCTACCCAATTATTCAGGAGGATTCATAATCCGCAAATAACCTTTCACGAGCATGGTTACCGTGTAATTCGATCCTCTCGTCAATGTATCTTATGTGATCTCAAGTTGGCGATGTGTTGCTTGATTACAATCACATAAGTTTTCTTCGATCTTCCGGATATCCTCACTTAATAGAAAGTGAATCAATAACTTCTTATTGATCTCTTTCACCATAGCCATGGATTTAAAGTGAATATCCACCGAATGTGCCTTAGATACATCATCATCTATCAAGGGATAGACGAGTTCCATCTTGCTTATGCACCCATCTCCATAAGCCTCACGATATGCCCAACGATCGCCTACGTGCAACCTTCATCTAGGCACATCGAAATGTTGTCAAAGCATATCAATCTTCTTATGAAATAACCGTGACAACCTCAGATCTAAAGATTAGTTACATCCATCTTGTATGAGAATTCCATCAATATATAACCAAAATGAATTCTTACGGCAAGTCATCAACAGTGACACGTTCTCCAACATTGGTCACCTATGTACTTGTCTAGACATCCCCATGCTTATGGGTGTCAGACCCCCATTGCTATCACATAGCAAAAACATAGCACATACAATTCTTATTGCAATTCTCAATGTCTATTCTTGACATTGTTACGACTTAAGATATTTAATGATGTCTAAAAATTGTGATGCATCTTTTCATATCTTTATAAATTAATCACATTATATGTCATATAAACTTCTATCTAGTTTCAACCGATTATTACAATAATAACAAGAAACTAATAGAACGACTTCTTGTGAGATTGAATAACTCCTTATTCAATAATAAACATGATTACAATTGTTAGTATACAACATGTCTAATCTAATTGGATCTAGAACACCTACACTAACAATTAGTTGTGGAGATTTAAAATGTATTGTTTAAACTAAATTTTCATTGGCACATTATCTTGTCTATCTTTCAAGCACTAATCAAATTACCGTATATTTAAATACAAATTTATACTATAAAAAACTTAATTTGGAAAATGTTTATTAGGGGCAATTGGTTCAAGACTTTTGAGTCAGGTGTCCATGACTCAAGTGCCTAAGACTCGAATCAGAATCAATGCCATTTAGGTCTTAAGTTTTTGAACCTACACCTTGACTGAACTAGAAGCATAAAAAGAAAATAATTAATAAACCAAACTAAACCAACACAAAGACCTTAATTCGGATCGGTTTTCAAGTCCAACATAGCCATTAGCCAACTACAAATAAATAAGATTTGAGTTTAAAGATAGAAAAGTCCTGTTTCCAAAATTCTTGAGTGTCTCAAGAACCCTTTTTTTTTTTAAGGTTAAGCCGGTGTTAAGAGACTTTAATTCATCAGAAAATACCATTTTCCAACAACAGCTACCATTCTTCTAAGACAAAGTTCAAAACCGTCGACTTTATTAGAGTTAACACTTGGACAGATGGCCCAAACAGAAGCTAATTTAGCCCTGGCAAAATTCCAGCAAAAAGCAAAATCTCAGGCAGACCATAGCTTCTTCATACACCAGACCTGGAACTACACACTATATTCTGTATAAATGCATTTCCTTACCATTTACACTACAGAATGGGGCAGGATGGAAGGACCATTCCATTGCAGCAAAATTTGTTCTGCGAGTTTAGCTACAGAAAATTCATTGCTCTCTGTGTTTCATAGTCTCGATAGTCTGGATTTGCCTGCCCACTAGACACATCGTAACCATACATGTCAAAATGCCTCTCATGTTCAGGACCACCAATGTTTCCGCCTTTATAGGTCTCCATTGATGAGGCCCAGGGACCTGGAGTGGAAAAATTAGAGCTGGATCCTTCTTGATTCAGGCTAAATACGTTATGATTCTGAGGCGAATTACCAGTTGTCAGTCGGTTGGTGGAACCAGCAGTTGTCAAAGAGATAGATGCGGACTGCTGCAGTTGCTGCTGGTTCTTCATTGGCGACTTGGGCCGAAGAGCTTCTATTTCGGGTGTTGTCAAAACAAGATGAGGTGCCTCTGGTGGTGGATTCCGTCCTCCACCTCCCTGCCAAACTTTCCCATCCCTATCGGAGAAGTTCCTGATATATGCCTGCAAATAACCAATTCTTTTAAGGAAGACATCATGGAAATCATCAACCAACATATGTATTGTAAGGAACATACTACATCAATGCTTCTTGCCTCACAACATCAATGCTTCTTGCATCACAGGAAAAACAGCTTCAACTCAAATTAGGACCACAAAAATGGATTCTTTTGATATGAAATTCATTTGATGTTAGTGACAGATCAAAGGTTAAAATCAGCGTCGCTTTCATTAGGTTCTTCCACTTAACCTTTTATGGTTTCAGAGACTGACAAGTTTAGGTGTCCGTGAAGGCATCCAAAATTTGGGTTGATTACATCTATCAATCCTACACCTTTTACCAAAATCTTACTTTGATCCTTCTTTTTCCAATTGCAGCAGTCTACACACTTCATTTTCAGTCAACTTGCAATGTCAACCTTCTATCACATGCCATTCACTACTACGTACCAAAACAGTCCCACGATGCTCACACCTTATATTTGTAAGACAAATATTGCAATTTAACAACAAATATAAATTTAGTGTTTAACAACAAATATAAATTTAGTGGCATATAATGGTAAAACTTGTATAAATCCAATAGCACAGAAGCATCCTGAGAAATAACAGTATCAGCTTTGCAATGTGGCATAAATATCACGTCACTCACTTAACTTTTTCAGTTTTCTTTTTTTTCTGTAAGTGAGAGATTCATAGAACCAAAAAAACCAACACCGAATCGGCTACAAACCAAGGCCAAGGCATACCCCGGACCAACCAAAAAAATCAGGGCCAAGAACACAACAACGATCACCCTCTGGGCCAAAAGAAGAAAAAATAAATTAAAATAAGAAAAACACAGGAAGAAGCAAAATAAAAGACATTATGTACAGAAAACCAAAAATTTTTCAGTTTTCTCACATACAAAAACCCATTTGGGCTCTCTCACCGCCATAGCTAGGTTGATAGAACTGTAGAAGGCTGCAGTGGTGGTGGGATGATGGTTTATGTTGCTCTTTGGAAAAGAAAGGCACTTTCCAAAAAAACAGAAAATAGAAAGAAAATTAAAAAACAATAAGTTAACATCAATTTATCAATTATTGGGTTTTTAATAGTTAACATTATTGTTAATAATGCCATTATAATATATCTATTAATTTTTTACATTCACTTCATCATTCTGGTATCGAGTACAATTATAACACAAGTAAAATTTTCTTTTACTTGCACATTTCTGTCAAAGGAATGGAGAAAGGTAACAGAAGATTAACCTTGCAATTCATTGAAAACACAAGGAGTTGATTGTTGCAACTAAAAAATGAGGGACCAAAGTGAGATTTTGGAGAATTTCCAAGTGTGTTAAATGTAATTAAGCCTCCAAAATTTGTATGCATGAGACATAATTTTACATATTTCATGATATTCAGCACAAGAAGATGCTAATGTTGTACAATTTTTACAGACAAAATGAAAAAGGGCAGACAATTTTGGAATTCTGATTATCTTGTTCACCCAAAGGAAATCTTCCAGCACATATCATGTTTCTTTTGCACTAATCACTGGTATTTTCTTTGTCAAATTTTACTTTTCCAATTATCTAGCAAAAGACTAGGAAGATAAAAAAAGAAATTAGGTACACTTAGGTATGATTTTAGTTATAAGAGCCTTACAAAAAAAAAAAAGTAAGGCCATAGATAGAAATGACTACCAACCTGGAATTCATATAGCCAACCCCACATAGTAAGTAAGGCCATAGATAGAAATGACTACCAACTTAGAATTCATATAGCCAACCCCACATAGTTGGATAAAGGCTTTGTATGTTGTTGTTATGTCTACTTTTCCACTAAAAACAATGTAGACAAATCGCCTAAATTGTTAGTTAATTCAAGAAACAGATCAGCTTATCATCAAAAGCTTCAACAAGAATGCTTGATTTTACTTTTCCTTCTTTGCTTTAAGATATTTAACATGTTAAATATTGTACCTCAGCATTGAAATTTGATGATGATAATCCTTTACCCATGGTCAACCATCCTGATCGGATGTTGTGGTCTTCACCAAAGAGTTCAAGCCTCCTACGGCCAAGAGCAAAATGCTCAATTATTCGGTACATATCTTCAGGTTTCGCGGTTGAGCCTGCAAATCCATTTGGATCAAGATTTCAGAAATAAAAGGTGATAACTTGAACCATTATGCTACATGAAAAGACTGGGCAGGATAGTATGAATACATATCTTACCCATCTTCCTAGAGCATGCACTCATAGAAATAATTTGTTTGTTCCATAATTTCATACAATATGTAGTTTACTGAAATGACCTAGAACAGTTCCCTAATGGGAATAAAAGACTAATAAAACTTCAGAGCATATAAGACGTCAACAAGACCTCTATGTATCTATTTTTTCTAGCCTTCATGCAGAATCGAAGGAGAGAATGACAGGAACTAATAAATGAAAACACAGGCATTGTGGTGGTAGTTTTTTTTTTTTTTTTTTTTTTTTTGGGGGGGGGGGGGGAGAGGAGCTCAACTCTTGTTCTCTCATTCTAAATTTTATAACCCAGGAAACAAATAAATAAGACAAATGCGTTGCATCAGAACCAAACACATTTTAGTCCAATAAATGATATGTAGAACTAACCATAAGGAGGCTCCTCAGCTATAATCACATCAGTATCAATGTTGGCATGGATTATGTGACCATCTGTGCTGCGACGAACAGTTCCTTTAATGCCCATCAAGCAATGTTCCTTCATCATAATGCCAAGAAGCAATCAATTCAGGGGAATGACATATGCATTCACATAGTAATCAACAAAGCATAATGGATATCAGGAAAGAAGTCAAAGCAACAGATGAGAGTACAAAATTGGCTACCAACCTTTGAGCGCTGAAACAAAGTATGAGAATCATGACGCAATCCTGGAGTTGCATTACTTTTGTTAGTTTTCACCCAACATATATCCTCACACCTACGAAAGCCCCACTAAAAGAAAAAGATCAGAGTTACAAATGGATGAGGCTTGAAATCAATCGATCAAGAGAAAGAAGCAATTCAGAACCATAAAAGCTTAAGGATTCAACTGTATACTTTCTTCAGACATTGGCGGCCCTGCTCAAGGCCCAGACCGTCACCAACCCAGAGGAAAACAAAAGAAGGTGTGTCAGCTATTGCCTGTAAACATGAAAAATGGATGGTTAAGATGTCAGGCATAAAGTATGGAACAGAATAACAAGATCCAGTAGGTCAGGCCATGCAGCGTTTTGACAATAGCCCAATAGAGATCATGTAAAGTGCTGATTGATTAGGTTAGATATAATCTGCATTCATGCCCTCAAGTGCCAAATGATAGCAGCATATCATAAAATTGCAGTTTAAGAATATGGGATCAACCCTTTGATACAACTGAAATTATCTGGGCTGCAAGATTACAGTTGTTAGATTCACCAAATCATAGAATTGGGTCCACAATCCCAGTGGAAAAGATTACCTCAATCTTAAGATTCATTATTTCTTCAAATGTCCAGTACTCCATGTGATCAGTGACACCAGGAGCTCGATGAACATATTCCTCCCATGGGGGATCTACGAGAATGACATCAAATTTAGTTCCAAAAAATTCTGGTGACAGCACATGTTCACGAAGGTCACACTTATAATACATAGGAGGAGAAGCAGATTTGGCTACAATCTCATCCTTCTTTTGTATAAGCTCCCTAAGCTTAGGGTAGTCCTCCACAACAGCAGTGAGCTCTAGTTCCCTGATGAAATTCTGGGGCCGCATACCCGTGTCAACAAAATTCTGGGAGTAATCATTTTGCTCTCCCCTGGAAGGAGCTTTGCCAGGGGGTCCATTAGTTCTAGGAGGAACCCAACTCCCAGAAGCTTTATCCAGTGTCTGTCCTCGTCCAACTGGCACCACAGCATTAAGACCAGGTGCAGATATGTTTGGTGGTTCTCTTCCAGGGCTGGGTTGATTAAAAAAGAAAGCAGGATTAGGTGAGTTTCCTAGATTAGGGGGAAATCTTGGCCCTGATGGTCCAGGAGGAACAGGTGAGAGACCTGGGGGAACACTTAGCATGTTCATCTCAAGACCTCGAGCTCCAGGCCAAACAACAGGTGGTGAAAATGGGGGAATGAAGACACTAGGGGAAATTGGAGGACCTGGAGTAGGAGACATGCCCGGAGTTAGTGATTGCATTGGTCCAGGCGGGGGCATTGCTAGTGGTCCAAAAGGTGGCCCTATCATGGGCATTGGGATTCCAAATGGTTGGTTGTCCCTCCCAGTGGACCTACCCCTTGCTCCCCTTCCAACTCTGCCCCCTTTAGCTCCCTGTTGAAAGGCTCGACTATAGGAACCTGATTCCTGGTTTCCTTGTGGATTCAGGGAGCTGCTACTATAACTTTGGCCCCCAGCAGGGAAATTGGACGTAACACCTTCCTGGCCTTTGGTTTTCCCACCCTGAAAGTCATTTTCATCCTTCCAGGAGTTCTGATCTCGTGTAGGACCATCATTCATAAACCCATCCTGTAAATCATCACCTCCAGGCCCAGTCCCCTGATAATCAACCTTTCTTGCTCTGTCCTCCTGTGTATATGCCTGCTCATCATTTGACACCAAAATTTTATCAGGTTGCTGAGGAGTTCCGGTTCTCCGGGCAAATGAGAATCTGGATTCCTCTCCTCCATAATCAAAGGGTCTAGTTTGGATTTCTATCACATCATAATTCTCATTTGAAATTCCATAATTTGATGAGGTTTTCACAGCACCAGTCCTGCCTCCATCTTTTCTACCTCCAGAACGACTATGGCGCCTTTCATTATCAGTCCTATCATAACCATGTCTCTGCAACTCCCATTCTCTGCCGTGATCATAATCCATATCCCCATCTTTGGTATCCTTCTCATTACCACTGGGCTGTCTCCTTTTCCAATTATCCTTATATCCTTCCTGGTCCCTTTTCCAGTCACTCCAGCTATCATCTCTTCCTTTCAATTTATCATCCCTGAATCCGTCCTTTTCTAATTCTTTTCTCTTAGATGCACCTCTTTCATAATTCATCTCAAGATTTTCTGTTTCATGATATTGCCTTCCACTCCTCTCTGGGGTCTTGGATCTTCTAGAGTGGCCTCCTTCTCTTCTACTTTTTTCTCTCATCCATGTACCATCCTCATCTGTGTTAAAAGGCCTTTCATGACTTGCAATATCCCGACTAGTGGAACCTCTCTGCTGTCTATGCTTCTCAAACCTCTCTTTACCTGATCTTTCTTCATGAGTCAAAGGACTTCGCTTATTGTCATCTTCTGCAGCCTCTGTCCTGCCCTTGCTCTTACTGCTCTCAGAATCAATTCTTCTTGCTTCCCTGTCATGGGATTTTATGCCCCTTTCACTAGAATCCAAAGCTCTACTTTTACTGTGACCCGGCTCAATTGTTGCAGGCACACTTCTTTCACCAGCACTGTCTTGCTTTATACCACATTTTGTATCAAATTTCTCCACAAGGTAACCTTCTTCAGCTTTTTTCACAGCATCAGAATCATCCCATCTTCTCCTTTGGCTTCTTCCCTGCTCAGAAGATCCATGATCCTTTTCTTGATTTGTTTCCTTCCTTTCTGAATATCTGGAATCTCTGTCTAGTGACTTTTCAAACTCTCTGTCATTTAATCTATCATCTTTTCCCCTGATCCTGCCCTGGGAAGAGTCATGATCTGAGAACTTTGGGGCCAATTTCTTTCTCTCACCTTCGTCAGCTTGACCAGGTCCTCGACTAACGGACCTCTCTATGCCATCATACTTATTCTCTTGTTCTCCATCCTGATACCAACTGCTTAGTTTCTCCAATGTACTCTCCTCTTGACTCTCCTTCATCTGCTTTGAACGTGATTCTTTTCTTGATTCACTATCATCTATATCAATATTTTCTCTGCTTGAGCCAAGTGACCTCTTTCTGCTCTCACTTCTGTCCCCGGCACTTCTCCTTCTTCCACTGCCATCTAATCCTTCAGCCTCTTCTCCATTCCCCAGCTTTTTTGACTTGCTTGACCGTTGTTTCCTCTTATCATCACCATCCCATTCCTCTATATCCTTCACTTTATCACTTGTCATATCTGTAACATCCTCCATTGCAGGTTTTACACAGCGCTGAATAACTTCAGGTGAACCCGTAACAAAAAAGGGCCCTCAAATGCCTCAAAGCATATATTCCTCTTCAGTTTAAATGGCAAAAAATGCTCCTGAAATCAAACAGTACAGACATGATAAGTGAAACATGAATCAAGTTAGTGTTCTGGTAGCTTAATATGTCAATAATTCAGAGGAGGAACATTCAATACTGCCCTTACAGGAAACAAGCAGCTAGCTGGTAGTTTGTGCTGCTGAAATGAAAACAATAAGAATTGGCAACAAGTAAAACCAACCCCATACTGGACAGTGCGGGTTCTATATTCTTTAATGATTCAATTTGAAACAATATTATTAGCAAGACATGGTGACATACACATCAGGGAAATATAATCCTCAACAGTGCATTCAATTTCTAAGCCTTCCAACCATTGGTAAGATTTCTGTTGATAACCAACACACGTGAACAACATCATCATACCAAGTCTTTATCCCACTTTGTAGTGTTGCCTACATGATCATAGCTCATAAGTCATTTCTATTTGTGATAATTATCTTTTACAAGGCCCTTATAACTAATATCATACCCATTGTCAGATCTAGAGATTGATAGGATACTGATTATCGAATGGAACTACAAGCTGGAAAGTAACAAAATGAAAAGGAAACTGGGCATTCGAGAGGCCCTTCACTCTCCCACAACTCAATACAAGAATCATAATCCCCTCCCCCAACTTCTTCCCCCTCTATATATTCTTTTCTTCCTCCCCTCAACAGAAATCTGTTATGCACTTGCTGGGTTGTTACACAACCCAGCGATTTCCCTCCTCTACCCCTACGCACATGGCTGGCTGTTAACAGCCAGCCATCCAATTTACATCCTTGCCCTTGCCCTCTTGGACCTTCTTTGATAAGTCAAGTAAACCGGGGGCCTATCATTACTCCCCCCTCCAACTTTCACCTTGTCCTCAAGGTGGAAAAATGGAAGCTGCTGCTGGATCAAATGGTAAGGTTCCCAAGTAGCTTCCAATGGGGGAAGCCCCTTCCATTGCATGAGCACCTCTAACACATATGATGGGGGTAGAGACCGCTTGTATGCCAGGCCCCCAATCCTTTCCTCCACCTCATGGATGACCTCCACCTTGTCGCGAACAATCAGTTCCCCTTCTAAGCTGAGAATCGGGTCAACCTCAGCAACCACGACCATCAAATTACATCTCATTTTAACTTTGGAGAAGAGATGGTCTCGTTCATGAGCTATAGGTAGTGTATCTGAAGAGCCTATTGGCACCTTAAACATGATCCACACCTTCAAGTTTCTTAAAACAGCAGCAGCCAATCCTCCGTAGATAACTTTCATGCCCAAATTCCCATCAATATTTGAGATCTTTGGGTCTATACCAATAGTAACAGCCAAGCACAGTAGCATCAAGATCCAGTTAATCTTTGGGATGTCAATCTGACCGTGTATTTTGGATGATGTGTGAACTATTTTGATTCTCGGGAAGCAACCCAGGGCAGAGCATTGCTTGATGATTGAGAAAGTCCCAGTGATGATGGCTTGGCTTCTCACAATTGCAGCAAGTATTGCAATTGCCAGAATCGGCCATCTTAATTTCTCAGGTGCAAAAACATAAAATCCCACTTGATAGTCATGTCTAATATCATGGTGCTGAGATAGATAAGTAGCTTGTCCCATATATGCCAGTACTAAGGATGGGTAAAGCAAGGATGTGAATGCAATCTTGATTGACAACTGTGAGAAGTGTCCTAGATTTGAACCAATTATGCATAACAGGACGCCACCCCAAGACATCCAGCCATCTCTTCGGGTTTTCTTAAAAAACTTGTACATGTAATAAGGGCATAGTGCTTTGTAGACATTACGGTTCCAATGAAAAATGTTATATAGACCAAGAGCACTAATGCACACCCGCCACGTCATGATAATGGGTGCAAACAAGAACCCAACCTTGTGGGTGCCATAATGTTGAAGGGCAAACAAACTGATCAGGATGATACATACCAGTGAAACTTCTGTATCATTGGGCTCCACAACATAATGCAAATTGAGCCAAACATACTGCCCTTCCACCATCATGACCTGCTTGGACGAGGCACCCACCCTCTCATGATGGTGAGAATACATGGGGGGCCCTCCATTATCAACCAACCCTATGTAAAATTTCTGAGAAACCTAACTAAGAGTCACACCATCTTCCCAGACAACATGGATCGTTGATGGTGCCCCCTTCCTCAGCGAGCTGCTCTCCTTGGTTGTCACCAGATCGACCGTCCGTGGCCTTTTAAATGGATCGATCGTCGACTGCCCTTCTGCCTCGCCGTGGAACCCCCTAACACCATCGTCGTAGGCAGCCGCTCTGCCTCGCGACACCATCATTTGCTCAACTGCCAATCCCCCTTCAATATGCAGCTCATCCACCGCGCCTTCGAGCATGGACCCTAAGCGATTCCTCAGCAGCCCCTTCAACTCCTCCCAACTTCTCACTCTTCGTCTCCGTTGCTTCCACTGGAACCATGAAAATGTAACACCCTCCAAACACAATGCTGCTGCATCAGACTTCTCCTCATCAGTCATCCCAGCCTCCGCAAAGTAACGTTCGACTCGGAATATCCAGCCGTCACGTTCTTCACCTACAACGAGCGGCATCTCCAGCCTTCTTCCCCTCACGTCCGGACCTCCAATTCCACCCTCGAACTCCCTGCCCATTTCGATTCCAGGTGATCCCTCGGAATTCTGGGTAAATTCCGAAGGCCTATCTCCCTCCTTCGCTTTGCCCTTCTTCTTCCGTTATGGATCCTCCCGCTTCGTCCTCAAGTATGCAAACTGGTCCGGCATGACTGCTACCTTCTTTTCCATCGATTGTACCACCCCTCTTCTGGCGTCAACTCCCTTCTGCATCCCCTCCACCTTATCCTCGATCATTTGCTCTAGCCCGATCGGCCTCGTCACCCTCATCTCGGCTCGATTGACCGGCTTTAATCCACTGATAGAGTGGCCCTTAACGGACCTCCACTGTCGAAGTGCAATGAACCTCTCTTCCACCGTGCCTTCCTGCGCGGTCCTGAACCTATCCCTCAACATCACCTTGAGCTCCGTCCAGCTCCTCACCTGTCGTCGTCTTTGCTCCCACTGGAACCACGACAGAGCCGCTCCTTCAAAGCATGAGGCCGCTGACTCCAACTTCTCCGCATCGGACAACTGGTTCACCAGGAAATAGCGCTCAGCCCAAAAGACCCAGCCATCTGGATCATGTCCCTCGAAGATGTGTATTTCCCGGCGTCTCCCACGGTACTGCTGCCTTCCAACACCATCAACCCAGCCACCCCCTTCGACAATTCTCCCTCCAGCTACCGGCATTCCCTCCCTTGACATGGGCGAACCCGCAGGTTGGTCTTCCTCATCACGCTCCCCCTTTCTCTCTCTCTCTTGCTCCTCCCGTCTCTCCTCGTTCTTCCTCTTGCTCTTGCTCGCCTGCTCCTGTTCTTCCCATCTCGCTCGCATCCTCTCGAACAGCTCTAGCAGGTTCGCTAGGTGTCTCTCCATCTTTTGAAACGCACTCCTCATGTCATCATCTTCCAATGGAATGCCTTCCACTCTCATCTCCAAATCACCGACTAGATCAGTCGAATTCACCATTAGGATCGAAAGGCTCTGATACCAAATTGATAGGATACTAATTATCGAACGGAACTACAAGCTAGAAAGTAACAAAATGAAAAGGAAACTGGGCATTCGAGAGGCCCTTCACTCTCCCACAACTCAATACAAGAATCATAATCCCCTCCCCCAACTTCTTCCCCCTCTATATATTCTTTTCTTCCTCCCCTCAACAGAAATCTGTTATGCACTTGCTGGGTTGTTACACAACCCAGCAATTTCCCTCCTCTACCCCTACGCACATGGCTGGCTTAACATCCTTGCCCTTGCCCTCTTGGACCTTCTTTGATAAGTCAAGTAAACCGGGGGCCTATCATTACCAAATTGATAGGATACTGATTATCGAATGGAACTACAAGCTGGAAAGTAACAAAATGAAAAGGAAACTGGGCATTCGAGAGGCCCTTCACTCTCCCACAACTCAATACAAGAATCATAATCCCCTCCCCCAACTTCTCCCCCCTCTATATATTCTTTTCTTCCTCCCCTCAACAGAAATCTGTTATACACTTGTTGGGTTGTTACACAACCCAGCGATTTCCCTCCTCTACCCCTACGCACATGGCTGGCTGTTAAGCCAGCCATCCAATTTACATCCTTGCCCTTGCCCTTGCCTTCTTGGACCTTCTTTGATAAGTCAAGTAAACCAGGGGCCTATCAGAGATCTGGCCGAGAATAGGGCTGTGCGTTTGAGAGAAGAAGATGGCGGGAAAGGGAAATGTGAGCGATAGGGAGAGAAAGAACGAGGGAGATTTAGAGAATTGAGATTTAATTGGAGAGAAAGGACTTGTGGAATAATCTTCACATATCCCCATCCTCATGAGTAGCTTCTCATTTATAGGAGATGGTTACAATAAAGGCTCTTTCTAACTCTCTAGAATCTCCAAGTGGCCATGTGCCAACTAGGCTGCCATGCCAAGTGGGTTATTTACAGTTATAACAGGTGCAATAGCCGCCCATACCCTCCTACGAACCAGCTAATTACATATCAACCCTTGGGCTATGACATTCCCCGCCCCTTAAAACTTTTCTTGCCCTCAAGAAATCAGAGGAGGCTGGTTGCCCAGGGGTAACGTTGGAGGAGCTCCGGCAGGTATTCCCAGGTGGGATTGTCCGGATGTAGGTGTGTCCATTGGACTAGGACCTGGGTGAGTGGCAAGGAATCCCTGTAAATGGCCCGGCGATCGATCACAGCCTTAGGTTCACCTTCCACAACCTCATCATCACGTAACTCTGGTAGATTTTGGCTAGAATCAGCTGCAGTTCCCACTACCTTTTAGAGAAGAGACACATGGAATATTGGGTGTAATCCCACACCAACCGGTAGCTGCAACTTATAGGCGACAGTGCCGATCTTAGACAATATCTTGAAGGGACCATAGTACTTGGGGCTAATTTTTTAGATAGGCCCCTTGTGAAATAAGTGTTGTTGAAACCTCTTGACCTTCAAAAATACTTCCTCACCCACCTCAAAAGTCCGATCAGTGCGGTGTTTGTCAGCCTATTGTTTCATCTTTTGCTGGGCCATGCTGAGTTCCCTTTTTATCACCTGAAGGGCATCCTGTCATGCCTGTAGGTAGTGGTCCGCTGATATTTCTATTGGAGTGTAGTGCATCACAGCAGGAATGATGGGAGGAGGATAGCCGAATAGAGCTTCAAATGGAGTTCTTTTGTGGGCTGCATGGAAGTTGGTGTTATACCACCATTGAGCCAATGATAACCAACGGCTCCAACTTCAGGGCTTGGTAAAACATAGGCACCTGAGGTAAGTTTCCACACACTAGTTGACGCGTTCAGTCTGCCCATCGGTCTCCGGATGGTAGGCTGATGACATTTGCAGGCCGATGCCAAGCCCCTGGCATAGTGTTTTCCAAAATTGGCTTGTAAATATTTTGTCTCAATCTGAAACCATAGCTTTTGGTACCCCGTGAACCTTAAAGACATTATCCATCAATTTTCTGGCTACTTCCGTGGCTATAAAAGGGTGAGCAAGGAGGATGAAGTGGCCAAACTTAGTTAGACGATCTATGACTACCAAGATGGTGTCAAAGCCTTCTGATTTAGGTAGAGCCTCAATGAAATCTATTGAGATCTACTCCCAAGCTTGGGCGGGAATCTCCAGTGGTTGTAGAAGGCCGGGGTATGGAACTTGCTCATGCTTGCACCTTTGGCAGGTGGGACATTGCAGCACATACTGAGTGGTGGCCTTTTTGAGACCTGGCCAATAGAATAACTGCCTTACCCGGCGATATGTAACCTGTAACCTGGAATGGCCCCCTATGGGAGAGTCATGCAGTGCTCGTAATATTCTACCCCTCAATTGCTCATTGTCTCCTATGACCACTCGGCCTTGATACTTCAGCAAATCGCCCTGGAAGGTGTATCTCGCGTCTCCTTGGGGTTGTACTGTCAATCCGGCAATTTTATCCTTTATCCAAGCTATGTTCTGATAGCTGTTAGATATCTCCTGCACCCAATCGGGTACCAATGCTGAAATGGCATGACAAATGGATGGTTCTTCCTTCCTGGATAGCACGTACGCCACCAAGTTTTCCTTACCCCTTCTGTACTGGATGAGATAGTCATAGCCCATCAATTTAGTAATCCCTTTACGTTGTAGTTGATTGTTCACCCTTTGCTGAGACAAGAACTTCAAGCTTTCATGGTCTATTCTTATGATGAATCGCCTGCCCTCTTAGGTAGTACCTCCACTTATCCACTGCCATCAATACTGCCAGCAGCTCTTTGTCGTATATGCTGAGGCCTAAATGTCTAGGTGCAAGGGCTTGGCTCAAGTACGAAATTGGTCTACCCTCTTGACTTAGGACAGCACCTACTCCCACATCACAAGCATCTGTTTCCAGCACAAATTCCTTCGAGAAATCGGGCAGGGTCAGTACCAGGGCTTGAGTCATGGCGACCTTCAATGCTTCAAAAGCCTTGTCTGCCTCATGGCCCCAATGAAAATTATTCTTTTTCAGTAAGACCGTTAGAGGTTTGCTCAGTACCCCATAACCCTTGATAAATCGTCGATAATAGCCCGTGAGCCCCAAGAATCCCCGCAATTCTTTCAGTGATTTAGGTTTAGGCCAGTTCTCCATGGCTGCCACCTTCTGTGGATCGGTGATAACCCCTTGGCCAGTAATTATATGGCCTAGGTATTCCACTCGGGGCTCTGCAAAGGTACATTTAGACTTTTTTACAAAGAGTTGATGGTGTTTGAGGATTTCAAATGCCGTTCTTAGGTGGCTGACATGTTGGTGCAGGCTAGGACTGTAAATCAATATATCATCAAAGAAAACCAGCACAAATTTTCAAAGGTAGGGAGCAAAAATGTGGTTCATGAGAGCTTGGAAGGTAGCTGGGGCATTAGTGAGTCCAAAGGGCATCACCAAGAACTCATAGTGTCCTTGGTGTGTCCTAAAGGCTGTTTTATGGCAGTCTCTTGGGTTCATTCTGATTTGGTGGTAACCTGAGGTGAGATCTAGCTTGGAAAAGATGGCTGCCCCAGTGAGTTCGTCTAAAAGATCCTCAATAATAGGGATGGGAAATTTATTTTTGATGGTGAGTGTGTTTAGTTGCCGATAATCAATACAAAACCTCCATGTCCCATCTTTTTTCTTTACTAGCAAGACGGGAGAAGCAAAGGGACTCTGGCTGGGTTGAATGAGGGATTTGTTCAGCATGTCTTTGATGAGTTTCTCTATTTCTGCCTTCTGGATAGGAGAATAGTGGTAGGCTCTTAGGTTGACTGGTTCAACATTGGGTTTTAGATGGATGGAATGGTCTAGGAATCGATGGGGAGGTAGGCTAGTTGGAACGGCAAATAAATCTTCAAACTCCATCAACAATTTGTGAATAGAGTCAAGAGAGTGTACCTGTTTGTGGGAGAGATCAACTGAGGGGGCTGCAGGTTGGCCTCTGATTCTTAGCATGCCCTCTCCGCTGTAATCAGTCTTCTCTAGGGCGTATAAGGAGTGTAGCTGCCCTACCACTGTTTCCCCTTGATCCAGCAGCTTCTGTAATCGTTTGCCTAATATTGCCTTGCACTCCCCTGTCTCCTGGCAACCTTTCAAGGTGATTTTGCGGCCCTCCTTATCGAAGGTGACTTCTAGGGTGTTGAATTCAAATACCAGAGGGCTTACCGTCCTCATCCAATCCACCCCTAACACAATGTGACATCCCCCAAGTCGCAGAATCCTCAAATCTACTGCAAACTCATGACCCCCCATCTTCCATTTGAACTCACCACATTTGTAGTGGCTTACCATTTTACTCCCATTTGCGATCATCACCGATAAAGGTGTGGTTGCCAGCAGTTCACACTGGAGTGTGGCGGCTGTTTCCTCATCAAGGAAACTGTGGGTGCTTCCGCTATCGATGAGTACCACTAGGCTCCTCTTTCCTGCTATTCCTCTTACCTTTAGTACTCTACCAGATGCATGACCCTGCAATGCATGCATTGATATTTCCCCCCCTTCGTCTTCTCCTTCTTGTGCCTCAAGGTCCTCTCCGGCATCTGGTTCCGTCTCATCGTTCTGGAGGCCTTCCATCGTAAGTAACATACGTTTACATTGGTGTCTGGGGCCAAACTTCTCTCCATAACGAAAACATAATCTCAATTGCCACTTCTGATCTAGCGTGAGGTCTTTAGTTGGATTCAGCGCTAGCGGAGGCCTATCTGGCATTCCGTTCTTCTACCATGGTGAATGGCTACCCTTACCGGAAGCTCCATATGAATTCTCCTCCCTACTCCCTCTAGGAGATAACCGATGCCTCTTGACAAAAGTGTCCCATGCCATCTCATGCAAGTATGCTTGTTCAACGGCTTGACTCACCGAGGTAGGATGAAGCATCTTCACCGTGGGACGGATCTGCTCGTCCAATCCGATGATGAAGCTGGACACGAAATAAGCTTCGTCCAAGGAGGGGTGAGCTAAGGATAACAATGATCTCAACTCCTCAAATTTCACTAAGTATTCCTCCACCGATCCCTTCTGTTTGAGTTTATTGAATTCCTCTATGATGTTAGTCCTTGACTTCTCTCCAAACCGATTGCATATGTCGTTCACAAATCTAGGCCAACTCAACTCTTCTCTTCTCCTGCTCCAATTCTAAAACCAAGCATCGGCCACATCATCCAAGTAAGTCGCGGCCATATTCACCTTATCATCTTCCACCACCCGGTATTGGTAGAAGACCCTTTCACAACGTCGTATCCACCATCGAGGTCGATCACGTTCGAACAAGGGAATGTCCATCCTCGGCCCTTGAGGATTGGAGTGGTTGATTCGTCCTCCTCGGTTCGTCATATCGTCCCCTGTTTCCTCCCAGTCCCTAACATCCACTGGATCAACCATCCCTTGTCTAGCACGCGGTGTAGTTAGAATTGGCGCCGAAGAGGCCCTCGGAGGGAAATTAGTCGACAGGCTGGCCTAGGGTTGCCGAGCAAATATACCCAAAGCCGTACTGACTTGCTGACTAAGCTGCTGGCTTAAACCAGTGAATTCTTCCCTGATTCCATTAAGGGCTCTATCGAAGTTGGCTGCGTATCCCGCGAATTCTGATCTAATTCCGCCCGCTACCCGGTCTAAATTGGTCGTGTATTCCGATCGACTTCTATTAATTTCTTCCTGAGTATTTCGCATTCCCAACTCCAAGGTTTCCAAGCGATCTTCGACCTGAGCCTGGTTCTGGCGCAACTCAGCTTCCATGGCATCCACCCGCGCCTCTGCCTACTTTGCTCGTGTTCCGTCAACCATGCTACCCGTCACTAGGTCGCTGTTCTCTGATACCAAAGGTCAGATCTAGAGATTTGGCCGAGAATAAGGCTGTGCGTTTGAGAGAAGAAGATGGCGGGAAAGGGAAATGTGAGCGATAGGGAGAGAAAGAACGAGGGAGATTTAGAGAATTGAGATTTAATTGGAGGGAAAGGACTTGTGGAATAATCTTCACATATCCCCATCCTCATGAGTAGCTTCTCATTTATAGGAGATGGTTACAATAGAGGCTCTTTCTAACTAACTCTCTAGAATCTCCAAGTGGCCATGTGCCAACTAGGCTGCCATGCTAAGCGGGTTATTTACAGTTATAACAACTACAATAGCCACCCATACCCTCCTACGAACCAGCTAATTACATATCAACCCTTGGGCTATGACACTCATGTGTCTCCCACCAAATTTTTCTTGGTCTTCCTTGTTGGCATTATGTGAAGCTCCAATCCAATTTCGCTTTGGGCCAAGGGGTGGACAGCCTTTTGGCAACTGCCCATGGGCCTTCCCAAAACCGCTGCCGTTTTGGGAACCCATGGGCTGGAGGGCCAAAATGGCAACCCTCCTTGCCATTTCATGTTGTTGGCGCCCTATTGTCCTTTTGCCTTCATCCGATCTCACCCCAGCCGTTGAATCACCTATTTATCTTTGCTGGCTCCTCAAGATTTGAACAATGGCAGCCTCCACCTTATCAGATTGAGCTTTGTTTATTCTCGATATTTTTTGTTGTATTAAGCTCTGTATAGGTTTTCATTTTCTCTTTGGTATCTAGGGTTCTTTGCCTCTAATCTTGGTCTGTGATTATGGGGTTTTGCTGTTAGAGGGCATTTTTGTTCTTGTACAGAGTATCGAGATTGTGATGTATTTGTGGAGGCTGTAACCATTTACGATTAGTGCAGTGAGCTCTCCTCTTTAGAGCTCAACGTGGACGTAACCCTCATTAACAGGTGAACCACGGTAAAATCGCTTGTGTTCTTCTGTTTTGATCTTGTTTACTTTTCTGTGTATGATCTTTTGGGTTGTTTCAGACGAATGATTTGTGTATGAGTTGAGTTTGTTTATTTTCAAAGAGTTGAGCTTCGTTTCTTCCCAACATTCCTCTATCTCTTTTGCTAGATACTTGTTCTATTTCATCACTCTCCTCACAAGAGCCTCCATTGCTCTTCTTCTCCCATGACCAAACCATCCTAATAGTGTCTCCGACATTGTATCTTCAATAGCAACCACTCTAACCTAATTATGAATAACTTCATTTCTAATTTTATCTCATTTTTTTTAATGTATGGCCACCCATCTATCTTATCATTCTCATCTCTATTATACTTATATTTTACACATGGTGGTGCTTTACTGCCCAACATTCAATGGTATCCAACAAAGGTGGTCTTATAATTGTCTTATAGAATTTTTCTTTTAATTTTAATAGAATCTTACTATTACATAAAACATCAAATGCACTTTTTCGTTTTAACCATCCTACCTTAATTCTATGGTAGCATCTTCATTAATCTCCCCATCTTTTTGAATGATTGATCCAATATATCTGAATTAATGTTTTCTTGGTATGACTTGATCTTCTAGCTTTGCCATAACATCATCCACATTTATATTTTTACGAAACTTACAATCCCTATATTCAATTTTCATTTTACTTATAAAACCTTTCGATTCTAAAGTGTTACTCCATATCTTAAACTTAATATGCATACCTTGTTTTGTTTCATCTTGTAACACAATGTCATCTTCAAGTAGCATACACCACAACACCTCCATTTCGATATGTTTAATGAGTCTATACTATGCAAGGGAAAATAGGTAAGGGCTTAGTATAGATCATTGATGTAATCCCATTATAACTAGAAAAATCTCAGTGTCTCCTCCACATGTTTTGATACATGTTTCTAGTCCATGGTACATGTCTTTAAAGCTTAGACTCATTTCTTCTCTATAACCCTCCATAAGATTTCTTAAAGAACTTTATAAAAGCTTTTTCTAGATCTATGAACACCATATTACATCCTTTGGATTATCTCTTGACCCCTCCATTAGGCACCTCAACAAATACATAGCTTCCAAGACTTCCATTGTTAACTTACCAAGCATGAAACCAATTTGGTTTTTCAACACTTTGGCTTCCATTGTGTCATGTAATTACCGACTATAGTAGTGGTCTAGATAAATAAATTTAGTTAGTGCCGTGATACACTTTGGCTTCCATTGTGTTTCCATATTGTACTTGTTGGTTTCACCATGTCAACTAAGTTATGAAGCACAACTATATCAATTATCTTCATTCACCACCATCTCATGAAATTTCTCCATGTGAAGATGGTGTTCAAACTTCATTTCATCATTACTCCGCCAGGGGATATTATCCACTGCCGGTCCCAAGCCCGGATAAAGGAGGAGGGTTGCGTTAGGTAGCCGACAGCCAGCGTAAAACCTAGTCGGATCCAAATATGAATTCTAGACAAACTATCTGTTGGGATGTAACCCACATAAAAGTCTAGAATTCATATAGCCAACCCCACATAGTGGGATAACGGCTGGATATGTTGTTGTTGTTAGTGCCGTGATATGTTGTACCTAGGGGAAGCAATAACATGTTGTACTGAGGCAATTACGTTTTTGGGCGGGAAAGTCCATGTAATTGGGGGATGGTATAAAAAAGACACTGATCCAACTAAAGGAGGCATCCAAAAGCATTAATCAAATTTCATTTCTGAATTCCTCCCTTCAATTCTCTCTCTCTCTCTCTCTCTCTCTCTCTCTCTATCTATCTATCTATCTATCTCTCCCTCATTCTCTCTTTCATTGGATATTTCCTTCAAACCTTGTGATCTCCATCCTATCGATAAAGATCAATTGTTGATCAATTGCCAAATCTCTTAAGATCTAACAATTTTCATATCAGAGACGATCCTTGGCCAGAGTGGTTTTTGTGGATACTTTCCATGGATGAAGGAACTAGGATGAAGAACTTGGAAGCACAATTGCAGTAGTTTGGGCCCACGGTGAACGATCTGCAAACTCGGGTGGATCAATTGGAGTTAGGATCCAACCGCAATCACAAACCCATCATGGCAGTCGATATGAAATTGGATAGAGCGATCGTTCAGATTCGGGAAGATTTGGGAGTTCAAATCAGAGAGCAACTCCAGGGATTCATGGTGATACTTGCTAGGGAAAACCAGGTACGAATCTCTCCCGACTTCCCTAGAGATCGGATCCAATTCTACTAGGGTAAGGAGTGAATCAGAGGATGACTGGAACCTCTAAATTAGAAGAGGATCATGTGGAAACCGGTGAGAATGTGTGGGGATGCAGGCAAGAAGCATCGGTAGTGCAAAATCCACATGGTGTACCTATGCTGCAGTTGGAAATTCCATTGTTTGATGGTGTGAGTCCTCGATGGTGGATCAGAAGGCGTGAACGGATGTTTGAGTGGTATGGGGTGGCAGAGAAAAAAAATGGCCATGGCTACGGCCTACCTCAATGATGTGGGTGATGCTTGGTACCAAGGGTGGTCCAAGGTGAGAGAGGACTACAGGTGAGATGATTTCGCAGAAGAACTTTGAGAGAGGTTTGGTGATCGGGGAGCTACTGACATAGTGGAGTAGTTTAATAAGATCAAGCAGGAAGGATCGGTGTTGGAATATCAACTAAGGTTCAAAGAGCTGAAAGCCCTCATCCTAAATCATAACCCCTATTTGACATAAGCCTACTTCGTTTCAAGCTTTATAAGCGGCTTGAATGAAGAATTGAGGTTGATGGTGAAGGTGTTACAGCCTAAGAACCTGAAGCATGCGGTGGATAGTGCAAGGCTACATGAGATGAAAGTGGAGGCATTAATGAAGAAACAAAGGTTGATAGCCAAAAGGGTTAACCAGAGTGTCTTGCACCCAAGGGGGAAGAGCTATACCAAGGAAATGGGCAAAGGATCTCAAGGAGTTAGGAGTTTATCATTACCTGCCCCTACAATTCAAGGTGGGAAGACCATTGAACAAAGGAGGCAAGTTGGCCTCTGTGTTCGATGCTAGGATAAATACTTCCTACACCACCAATGTAAGAAGCAACTATTGCTATTGGAGGGGGAAGAAGGAGAAGTAGCAGAGGAAGGAGAAACACCTAATTCACATGGAGAGGAAGATGAAGACAATGGTGAGATATCCCTGCACGCCCTGAAAGGATTGACTAATAACAAAATAATCAAAGTAGAGGGAAAAGTGGAGGATTGTAAGACGATGATTCTAATTGACAGTAGGAGCTCCCACAACTTTTTGGATGAGGGTACAGCCTAAAGGTTGAGATGTTCCCTAGTCAACACTCAACCTCTAACCGTGACAATAGCCAATGGCAACAAAGTTATGAGCCGATCAGCATGCACGGGATTTTGTTGGGAGATGCAGGGGGAAGTGTTTGAGGTTGATCTCAGGCTACTTAAGCTAGGGGGGGTGTGATGTAGTGTTAGGGGTAGATTGAATGAAGCATGTGAATCAAATCTGCTTCAACTTCAATAAAATGGAGGTGACATTTGAGAAGGAGAGTAGAAAAACGACTTTAACAGGGAGTAAAGAGGTTGGGATATGCAAGATTATTACAGGGAGAAGGCTGCAGAAGATAATACAACATAAGATGAATCAGGTGGCTCAATTTTTTTCCATTCAAGCCATGGATCGAATGGAGGAGGAGCTAAAATCAAAAGGGGAATTCATGTTAACTGTGAGCAGTCTACCCCAACCTAACATAGAGGTACACCAATCTGACCTTCTTAATATACTACTAACTGAATTTGGGGATCTGTTCGTAGAGCCTAATTCCCTACCTCCCACCCGACACCTTGACAACACAATCAACCTCAAACCTAACATAGATCCTGTTAATGCCCGAGCCTATCGTTATCCTCCTAACCAAAAGACAGAGATAGAAAAGTTGGTCAAAGAGATGCTTCAAAAATCTCTCATTAGACCAAGTCATAGCCCACTTGCATCACCCGTATTGTTAGTTAAAAAGAAAGATGGCTCATGGCATTTTTGTGTTAACAGCGCTAATTAAATGATGTCACAATCAAAGAGAAATTCCCTATCCCTCTTATTGAAGACCTATCAGATGAGCTAAAACATGCCACAATTTTTTCTAAACTTAGACCTCAGATCCAGCTATCACCAAATCCGGATGAACCCATCAAACATACCAAAGATTGCATTTAGAACCCCCTATGAGTTCCTTGTTATGCCCTTTGGCCTAACCCATGCACCTGCCACCTTTCAATCCTTAATAAACCAAATTTTTAAACCCCACCTAAGAAACTTTATCCTTCTATTCTTTAATAACATCTTGATATATAGTCAGATTTTTTACCTACATCTTAAACACCTAAGGACTACGTTTGAGATCCTCAAACTCAACCAGTTGAATATCAAAAGGTGCAAATGTGCCTTTGCACAAGGACAAGTAGAGTACTTGAGGTATATGATATCTAGAAAAGGGGTGAGTAGTTACCCAAGGAAGATGCTAGCTATGGCCAATTGGCCTAGATCAGTCACTGTTAAGGCCTTGAGGGATTTCCTAGGGTTGACAGGCTATTATAGACGGTTTGTGAAGAGGTATGGGGAGATTAGCAGACCCCTAACAAAGTTGTTGAAGAAAGATAGTTTTGTGTGGGGGCCACAAGGTTGAGGCAGCCTTTGAGCAGCTAAAGAGATCCATGTGTGAGGCCCCGGTGTTAGGCCTACCAGATTTCAGTAAGACTTTTGTGGTGGAGACAAATGCAAGTGGTTCAGCGATTGGAGTTGTCCTCATGCAGGAAGGGAGACCCCTAGCGTTTATAAGTCAGGCTTTAGCCCCCAAACATGCAGGCCTAAGCATCTACGAAAAAGAGTTGTTGGTAGTGATTTTTGCGGTGGAAAAATGGAGACACTATTTTGAGGGGGGAAAATTACAGCAGAAACTTCATACTCACTTACAAAAGAAAGGGATGACCAACTTAATGGGCCTAGATTATGTCATACAATACAAGAAGGGGAAGGAGAACATTGCAGCTGATGCCCTCTCTCGATGTCAAGAGGAAGGAACATCAACAGCCATCACAATATTAATTCCATATTGGTGTCATGAGGTGGCAGTGAGCTATGAAACAGATGATCAAGCCAAGGCCCTCTTGGAATAATTGATTGTAATAAACCCTACGAGCAAGAAAGGGTATACTCTAGTGAATGGATTGATCAGGTACAAGGGAAGGCTGGTTATTGGGGACTATGTAGCATTGAAGAAGAAGATCTTACAAGCCTTACATCAGTCTCCTCTAAGGAGACATTCGAGAATGCAAAATACTTATCATAAGGTTAAGCAACTATTCTATTAGCCTAAGTTCAAGGAGTCGGTGATCAAGTTTGTTTTGGCATGTGATGTGTGCAAAAGGTGCAAACATGAGACTATAGCTTATCCAGGACAAGCATGGGAAAGTGTTCCAAGGGATTTTATCGAAGGGCTACCAAAATCTTAAGGGAAGGAAAGCATTTTTGTAGTAGTGAATTGATTTACGAAATTTGTTCACTTCCTAAGTCTCTCCCATCCATACATAGCTCAAGAAGTGGCTAGAACCTTCTTAGACCAAGTGGTTAATCTGCATGGTATTCCGAAGACCATAGTGTCTGATAAGGATAAGGTGTTTACTAGTTTACTATGGCAATCACCAGTGTTCTAAAAATCGGCCTAGGCGGCCGCTGGCCGCCCCAAAATTGCCCTAGTCAGGCCTCCTAGGCACCGGCCCGAGTAATCGGCCGGCTTGAGTGCCTAGGCGGCCCAGGCGGCGCCTAGTCGGCCTGCGCACCTTGGCGCCCAACTCATTGGCTCAGCCATTTTTAGGGTTTTTTTTGCTAAATCATTAAATCGAACCTCTCAACATCTCCCTATTTCTCTCTTCTCACCTGAACGATGTCGCCGCCTTAACGCCGTCGCCTCAACACTGCCAAGCTTCATCGACCCGCCAGTAGCTCACCACTGTCGCTGCGTCCAGCTCGATCCTCGCCGCCAAGTTTCATCGTCACCACCTCTTATCTGTCGCGCCTTCGTCGTCCTCATTGCCTCAGCATCATCGTCGTCGCCCCCGTCCTCGCCGTCGAGCTCCATCTCCGCTGCGACAAGCTCCATCTGTCGTAACCCCTCTCTCTCTCTCTCTCCCCGTCTCTCTATGTGGTTATTGGGGCATTTGCTCCGTTTTTGTTTTTTGTTTTTTATTTTATTTTATTTTTCTTTTCTATTTAATATTTATATATAATTATAGATTTATATTTAGTTTTATTATTAATTATATATATTCTATAATATTTCCAAAAAATCCACTTAGCTGTTTGCTTATAGTATTGATTGTATGACTAATTAAAATGTTATTTATTAATTACAATAATTTATTTCTCATGCTTAATTCTATATATTATTGGTTTATGTTGCATTATTAATATTTTTCAACTTTGATTTAGTTGAAAATAACATCAAATTATATCACAAAGTTTAAAAAATAAAAAAAATAGCAGTTTTCTTAAGCGCCGCCTAGGCCCCGCCTAGGCGCTCCCAGCCTGGCGCTCGACTAGCGCCTAGCGCCTTTTAGAACACTGGCAGTCACTATTGAAATCCTTGGGGGCTAAACTAAGTATGTCAAGTGCATACCACCCCCAAATTGATGGATAAACCGGAAGGATCAATCAATGTTCGGAGACATACCTTCGGTGTTTATGTTTTGTACATCTTAAAGGCTGGCACAAATGGCTATCTCTGGTCTAATGATGGTATAATTATAGCCACTATACCTCTATTAAAAAATCCCCCTTTAAAGCTTTATTCGGGTACAAACCACCCCTCTTACTAGCCCTCCCAGATTCCATAAGTGTGACAATTGTAGATGAACACCTACAACAAAGACAACATATCCAACAACAACTAAAAAGGGGTCCGACCACTGCTTAAAATCGTATGAAACAGCTAGTGGATAAAGGGAGAAGTGAAAGGGAGTTCACTGTTAGAGAGGAAGTCCATCTTAAACTAAGGGGACCCCACCTCAAATCATTAGCAATAAGCCCTATTTCCAAGTTGAGTCCCAGATATTATGGTCCTTTCCCTATTACAACCAAGGTGGAAAGTGTGGCTTACAAACTACAACTACCGGAGGGATCTCAAATCCATCAGGTATTCCATGTGTTGTTGTTGAAGAAAGCTGTCAGAAAGGAGCCGGTGAGTCCTTTGTTACCCTCGGGAGACCTAAACATCAGCCCTCCTCCAAAGCCCACTACCATCCTAGACAAACAAGTGATCTACAAGCAATGGGCTCTAGTCATTTAGGTGCTAGTAAAGTGGTCCAACCTGCATTCGGACAACAATACTTAGGAATATCTCCTAGACCTGCTTAACCAATTTCCCAGGGTGGCCTGCTTAACCAATTTCCCAGGGTGGCCAACCTACTTACCATTTCTTGAGGACAATAAATGTCTCATGGGGAAGGTATTGTCATGTAATTACTGACTATAGCAGTGGTCCAGATAAATAAAGTTAGTTAGTGCTGTGATATGTTGTACCTAGGGGAAGCAATAACATGTTGTATTGAGGTGGTTACGTTTTTGGGCGGGAAAGTCCATGTAATTGGGGGATGGTATAAAAAAGACACCAATCCAACTAATGGAGGCATTAATCAAATTTCATTTTTGAATTCCTCCTTTCAACTCTCTCTCTCTCCATATATATATATATATATATATTTCTCTCCCTCATTCTCTCTTTCTTTGGATATTTCTTTCAAACCCTATGATCTACATCCCATCGGTAGAGATCAATTGTTGATCAATTGCCAGATCTCTTAAGATATGACACATTGTGAACTTATTAGGCATGATATCAAATTGGTTTTTCAACATTGGCTTCTTAATCTTTCCCCAATCACTCTCTCCCAAAGGTTCAATGTGGCTAATTAGTTTGATTTCTCTATAATTTTCACAACTTTAAAGATCTCCCTTATTCTTATAAATAGGCACAATAGTGCTCTTTTCTAACATATTTTATTTATTTATTTAAGGATCATATTACACAGTTAACCAAAAATACCATCTACTCCTATGCATTTTCCATGCCTCTATCAATATATTACCCAGTCCAACTGCTTTACTATTCTTTATCTTTTTCAATGCTTTTTTGTTTTCATTAGAACATCCATGTCTATAGAACATATAATTTCTATCTTCTTTAGAGTTCCTAAGATGCCCCAATGTAATACTTGTTTCTCCACCTTCATTGAATAATTTCAAGAAATATTCCCTCCATCCCTCTTTGATCACCTCCTCGTTTAGTAGCACTTTTTCATTTTCATTTTTTTGCATTTCACTTGACTTAATTGTTAATCCCTTATTTTCTCTCTCTTGTTATAACTAATTTATATATATTTCTTTCTCCATCTTTTGTATCAAGTTGTTGGTATAAATTTTTATAAGTTTTTGACTTCACTTCACTGATTGCTTTTTTGGCCAAACTATACCACATTAGCTTTCTACATTATGGAATTTATGTAAAGTCTTATAGTAAGCTCTCTTAGTTTTGATTTTCTCGTGTACCTCTTCATTCCACCACCAAAACTCTTTTTGATTTGGGACTTTCCGTTCAATTGTCCTAGAACCATTTTTGTTGTATTTTGAATAGCAGTAGTCTTTTCACTCCACATTTGATTAAATTCTCTATCTATGATTCAATCTCATCTATCATACACTTTTTCCTTAACAATGGTTTGTTTTTCAACTTCTAAATCTCAGCATTTGATTCTCTCCATTTTTTGATACAGACATCAATGAGCAAAAGTTTATGTTGAGTGGTCAGGTGGTCTCCCGATAGAACCTTATAATCCTTACAACATAAGCAATTATCTTGTCTCGTAAGGAAGTAGTCAATTTGGGTACTTGATTAGCCATTTTTATATGTGATAAAGTGTTCACCATGTTTTTTAAACCTAATGTTGGCTAAAATTAGCTTTACCCTCATTATTTCTTTCTCCAACTCCATAACCTCCATGTACATCTATATTCGCATTCCCTTCTCTATTCACATGATCATTTAAATGACCACTTGTAGTGATATTCTCTCCTCTAGGTATCTCTTGTACCAACCCCTCCAAATCTTTTAAAAATTTTGCCTTTATCTCCTCGCTATCAAGAACTTGTCCTGACCTAGTGTTTTGAGTAAGAACAAAATGGCAAACGAGAGAGGAAAAGAGAAATAAGAGAGAGAAATTAGGGAGAAACAGAGAGAATAGAGAGGGAGAATTGAAGAGAGAAATGAATTTAGATTCTAATTTCTCAATACCTTCAATACAGTCTCAAGTAGCTTTATATAGCTACTCTTTATTTAGTTTTCAGTTCCATGTTGTAACTAAAAATGTACAGCTGTCAACTGAAATAACAGAAATAATAGATGCTAACTACTCCTGAGAATTAATCTGCTACAATCGGCTCTCTTGTAAGCCCAATACACATGAGGTCTTGACACTTGCCTAACCTATTGTGACGGACATGTACTACCAATATTCATAGTTTCTCCTCCTAGAACGATAGTTACCAAGTTCCCTCCTACCTCTTAGAATGGTGATTTGATGGTTCTTTTGTGTCCTAAGATCGCGAGAAATGTGACATGAATACCCAAGAATGGGGATCCATATGGTGCATGAGTTTAGTTTTAAATAATTAAAAACTAGGAAAGAAACTTAAAGTTAGAATAATAATCAAAGAAAATTAGAGAAAAGAAAGCTTGCCTACCTCACTTTCTAATTCTATTGCATTTAAATTATATTTGAACCTAACTTCATTTGCATAGGATTCTTCATTCCATAAGTTGTACAAAAACATAGAAAAAATTCAAAACAAACCAACTTCTATAGTAGCAAAGTAGCAATCCAACTAATTTCAACTCAAGTACAACTTTAAAATGATCATGACCCAAAATAATGAACTAATTAAGCCTACCCTCTCTGTATCACAAAATTAGCATACTAATGTACATTGTACCTATTCCCTACCAAGGCTTGGTATGTATCACATTCCTAATAACTATGCCTAGAACAACTCTAGTTGCAAAAATCCCAATCTCCTACTCTTTACACACCCACTACCCAATCCTTTAAAGTCTTATACATGATAATACCCAATCCATTCTTTGTCTAATCTTTCCCTAAGTATCAAAGTTCATATCCAAATTCTGCCAATATGTTTAGCCTTCTCCCCAACCGATCTTGTCTTTTGGAGGCACAAAATATTAATTTTTCTCTTAATCATCACATCCACCACTTCTATAGATTTTTCTGTCAAAGTTGCGATGTTCCATGATCCAATCCTTAATCTATGATATTGGACTAACTTCTTTACTCACATCTGTCCATGAAAAAGCGAGAGGTTAAAAATTTAATCACTAAATTTCAGTCCTAAGTTTTCTACAAGTCATCAATGCTTGCATCTTAATTCTCCTATAAAATCTGTTGAGGTTGAAATGTTCTAATTCTAATCCCCCATCCTTGCTAACAGAGCAGAGGTTACAAATTTCGGTATTTAACTCTCACTCGACATTTTGTAATCTAAGAACGGCATGAGTTTGACTCTACAAGAAACAAATCCAAAATGCACAAATCTATAAAATGAAAATCTTGTAACATGATGCCAGCTCCAAATGAATTCATGGCAGCACAACGTAAAAATTAAGAATGTTAATTGCAGTTAAAAGGAAACGAAAGACTAGTTAGCTACAAACATGTCTAGGGAACCCCCCCCCCCCTCCTCCCAAAGTTCAAATATAACAACATTCTAATCAACGTTTTTTTTTTTTGCATGCTTTCAATTTGATTCAGGATTAAGATCAAACACATCATTGGAAAACCCAGATTCAACATCTTGGTTAAAATATATGCCATTAAGATCCAATTGATAAATAAAAGGTTTGAAATCGAGACCCTAAAACCCATTCCTTGATCAACACAAAACACTGTATCTAGAAGGCATATATTCCATATATTTTCAAACAAATAATTTTGATATGTTACATGCGTAAACAAACTTACACATGTAAGGAACTATACATTATGAGGTATTTATATAATCACAAGATGAGAAACCAGAAGACCTTTAAAAACTTCAGAATTAAAGAATACAGCTAAGCTATCTTATTAGAAACAAACAATCTGCTTTTCATTACCAAGGTAAATGTTCCACCAAAAATCCTCATCCCATTTATACTTTTTGTGAGCTATCATTGCGTGTCACCTGTCCATTTTGCTTTTATATTTGCTCTTTCTTCTGTTTCTATTCCTAAGACAGAAGTAGCAGCTCTTTGTCGCCCTAGGTGGTGCCATGCTATAGATGAGGAGATGTCTGCCTTGTTGGTTAATGGGATATGGGATCTTGTCCCTCTTCCTCCAAGGAAGTCTACTGTAAGTTATTGGTGTGTTTACTGTTAAGGTTAGTCCAAATGGCACCATTGATGGTCTGAAGGCCCAATTGGTTGCTAAGGGCTACACTCAAATTTTTAGGTTGGATTATGGTGATACATTTTCTCTGGTGGTTAAGATTACTTATGTCCATGTCTTTATTGTTGTAGTTGCTATTCAGTAGTGGCCTATTTACCAATCGGATATTAAGAATGTTTTTCTTCGTGGAAACCTTCAGGAGGAGGTGCATATGGAGTAACCTCCTGGGTTTGTTGCTCAAGGGGAGTCTAGACTAGTGTGTCGCCTGAAGAAATCCTTGTATGGCCTGAAGCAATCTCCTCGATATTAATTTGGTCACTTCAGTTCTGTCATACAATCCTTTGGTAGGACTAGAAGTGAAGCTAATCATTTGATTTTACATCACCATTCTCCACTAGTAGAGTTATATACTTGGTGGTGTATGTAGATAATATTATTATTATTGGCGATGATGAGGTTGGTATTTGATTTGGGCAGGTTGAAGTTGTGAAAGAAAGTGTTACTTAAAGCTATGTCTTTACTGCTTTATGTTGTATTTTCTCCTCTTTGTAATTATATTGTACTACTATATGTTGGTAGTCTTAACTAGCTTTATTTCCTACGATAGTATTCTGTTTTGCGTGCTTTATGTTTGCGCGCCTTTCATCTGTTTAGTCGTTGAGTATATAATCAGTGGCTCTTCTATTCTTTCTTATTCTTGATCATTCTAAATTCCATATTTTAGTTCCCGAATTTCTCTCTAGTTACTACCTCTATGTATACTTTTACATGGTATCAAAGCTCACGACCAAGGTCCATAGCTTCTAATACTGATCATAGCGTCTCTTCCTCCTTTCCACCTCACTCCTCATCGTCGTTGTCTTCTGCCTCGCAATTAGATTTCGCTACAATGGCCAAGGCATTCAGTTATATACCAATCCGCCTTGATCCTAATAACTATATCTTCTAGAAGGCACAAATATCAGCCACGATACGTGCCTTTGATATCCGATCGTTCCTCAATAAAGAATCGATTTCGATGAAATTCATACCTAATCCGAATGCCAGCGATTATGGAGCAACAATGCTGAATCCAAAATTCATGAGTTGGATGCGATCAGATCAACTGCTTCTCGGATGGCTATTCTCAACCATTAACAAGGAAGTTTTGGCTCAGGTGATTCATTGCGAATCATCTGCCGAGGTATGGATGTCTCTCGAAAGTTTGTATTCCTGTCAAACTATTGTTAAGCCATTCCAATTGAAGCAACAACTTAAATCTGTTAAAAAGGATGCATTGTCAATTAATTATTACATTCTTGTCATGGTCTTAACAAGTAGAAGTAGAGATATTGTGTAAAAGGGGGAGCATACATGTGCGGCAGTTAAGGGAAGCAACTAGCTAACTCTAGAAGAGGGTAACTATGTAAATAAAAGGTTGGTGAGAATGTAATGGCGAGATCCTATATAAAGAACCCGAGCACATGTAAAGCGGTTATCCAGATATTGAATTGAATTCATTCTCTCATTTCCCTCTCGATTCTCTCTCTCTCTCTCTCTCTCTCTCTATCAATTCTCTCTACACTCTCCGTTCTCTTCTCCCTTCTCTCTATTTCTCTTATTCTCTAGAATTCTAGAGAATTCTGGCCAAATCTTCTAAGATCTGACAATTCTTAAAATCAAAACAATAGGACATTCACTGTCAGCCATAGGGGAGCCTCTTAGTGATAAGGATCTGCTACTTGCAATCCTTAACGGTTTGGACAACGAATATGAGACTGTAGTAAGTCTAATCACTTATCAGATGGATGAAATTGACCTTGAGAAGGTGCAATATCTCTTATTGATGCATGAACAAAGATTACAATCCAAAAATTTAGCACATATTGTTGTTAATGTTGAATCAGTTATGCCATCATCTATGCATGTTAACATGACTGCATTTACACCAAGGAGTACTGGAAATTCGGTGAATAATATAGGTGGAGGTTTCAATTTTAATAGAGGTGGTGGTTTTCTCAATAGAGGAGGAAGAGGTAGAGGCAATCATTCTGGAAAGAGAAATTATTGTCAACTTTGTGATAAGCCAGGGCACTTCGTTGACAAGTGCTATCATTAGTTTGATAGTAGTTTTCAGAGGAATTCTATGTCTAATCAGAATTTTGGACGGCCTCAAATGGTTTCCCAATCAGATACTCAAGGTTATTTAACCTCCTTCAATGGTTCTAATGAGGTCTACATGAATGAGCTAGGTTTTATTTCAGGAACTCCTTACAACTAGTTTTCACAACATGTTGCTTCGTACAATCAATTTTAACAGCCTATTGATAATGCTTCTCTACCAAAGTCTTCTCTCACAGATTTTGCTTGGCTCGTTGATTCTAGAGCTACGAATCATATAACTTCTAATCTTGGAAATCTTTCACTTCATTCTCCTTACAATGGCAATGATTGTGTTTCTGTTGGCAATGGTAAGCAGTTGCCAATTTCTAATATAGGTCTTGGACGTTTGTACACTCAAACTAAATCTGCTTCTTTTATTTCCTTACCTAATGTCTTACATGTTCCAAACATGAAAAAGAACTTAATCAGTGTCTAACAACTAACTAGAGACCATGACCTTATTGCCGAGTTTAATTCTAGTTTTTGCTTGATTAAGGACAATAGTACTAGGGAAGTGCTACTGCAAGGACATCTTAAGGATGGGTTGTACTAGCTAAGTTCAGCACTTGCTCCTGCTGCTTCACCTTCTCTAGCCCAGTTTATTGAGTCTCAACCCATAGCTAGCAGTCCATCTTCTTTGCAATGTGTTTTTTCTTCTGCAAATAAATGTAAGAGACAACTTTCATTTTGTCATGGACTGTCTCCTAGTGTTCAGTTAGCATGTAAAGAACAATTGTATCATAGATGGCATGCCAAATTAGGGCATCCATCTTCCAATGTACTGCACTTGATTCTTAATAAGATACATCTTCCTTCTTCTTGTTCAAGAGCTGTGTTTTGTGATTCTTGTAAAATCGGCAAACTTAGTCAATTACCCTTTGCTGACTATCCAATTACAGTTACTAAGCCTCTTGAATTAGTCTACTCTAATTTGTGGGGTCCATATCCTGTTTTGTCCATTGAAGGAAATCGTTATTATATTATATTTGTAGATGCTTATTCACGATACACATGGTTATATCCATTGAAACTTAAATCAGATGCTCTTTCCATTTTCAAAATCTTTCATAAACTTTTTGAAGTCCAATTTCAAACCAAGCTTAAGGCTTTACAAACTGATAATAGGGGAGACTTTAAGGTGTTTTTACCCTATCTTCATAGCTGTGGGATCCAACCTTGATTCACATGTCCTTACACCCTCAGCAAAATGGAACACAGGCATATTGTGGAAATGGGGTTAACCTTGTTATCACTCTCATATGCCACTCAAATTTTGGGTTGAAGCCTTCCAAACAGCAGTATATATTATCAATTTACTGCCTTCTTCTGCTCTTTGTTAAAGAAAATATGACATAAGTTGTTTTGGATTTTCTGTTATTCAGTTCTATCATATATTGCTTTCTGTTGTAGCAGCTGTTATTTTAAAACTTGCGCTTCCTATTTGCGCTTCTGGCTATTTTCTTTATTATGTTGGTAGTCTAGACTTGGCTGAGTATATAATCAGCTTAGTCTTGTTTTCTGTATTCATTCGATTCACTAATCAGAATATTCAGAACATTCTTTCTCTCATTTGTTTGCATTCTATTCTCTGGCCTAGCTTGATCTTCACATAAATTCCAAATTCTGTTCGAGCTTCTCTTTCACAAACAGCCTAATTACTTGAGGTTGCAACCCTTTGGCTGTGCTTGCTTTCCTTATTTGCGCACTTATAACAAGCACAAATTTGAGTTTCATTCTACTAAATACATTTTCATTGGGTATAGTCATGTATAGGCAAGGTACAAATGTTTGCATCCATCTAGTCGAATTTCTGTCTCTTGGCATGTTCAGTTTAATCTTGATGATTTTCCATTCATATCTTTGTTTTCTTCTAGTTCTGTTTCTAAGCCTTGTTCTCCTAGTTTTTCCACTTCATATTTTGAGTCTATTCCTTTGTCAACCTCTCCTGAAGTAGCACAACCCGAGTCTTCCTCCTTGTCAAACTCTATCTCCACTCAGTCCACAAGATCTCTTCCCAATCAGGTCTCTGATTCTTTTATTACTCCTGTATCAATTTTACCTATACCCCAGTCTTGTTCTCAACCTATATCACGTGTATCTAAATACACAGCTCCACTTCTTCCTTCTATTCATCCTATGCTTACCAGGTCCAAGGCCAAACAACTTCAATTAAATTCTCCTCATGCCCTCACCAGTTCCTCAATTCCTAGTTTTGTACATGAGGCCTTTTTAGACCCACGATGGGTTAAGGCTATGAAGGAGGAATTTACAGCATTGAAACAGAATGGTACTTGGGAGTTGGTTCCATATTCTGACAGTATGAACCTCATTGGGTGTAAATGGGTGTATAGGGTTAAGTACAACCCTAATGGATCAATCCTCAAATTCAAGGCTCAGTTGGTAGCCAAGAGGTTTCTTCAAACACTGGGAGTGGACTATATGGGGACCTTTAGTCCAGTAGTTAAAGCCCCAACCATACGAGTTTTATTCACTTTGGCAGTTACCTTTGGTTGGGATATCCAACAAGTGGACATCAACAATGCATTTTTGAATGGTGATTTGACTGAGGAGATATATATGTCTCAACCTAAAGGCTTTGTGGATATGAATTGTCCCTCACATGTTTGCAGAATAAGGAAATCCTTTTATGGGCTTAAACAAGCCCCTAGAGCCTGGTATATAAAGTTGTGATTGGCTTTGCAATCATGGGGTTTTGTGAGGGCAGTGTCTGATGCATCTCTGTTTATTAAATGCACCTCTCAATTTGTCATATTTGTCTTGATCTATGTTGATGACATTTTGGTGACTGGTTCAGATTCGCAAGCTCTTTTGGCTTTTATTCATGATTTGGATAAAAATTTTGCTCTCAAGACTTTGGGTTCAGTACATTATTTTCTTGGATTTGAAGCTCATAGAACTAATGCTGGAATTTATCTTACCCAGTCCAAATATGCACTGGATTTGTTGGGAAAGGCTGGTATGATGGACTATAAGCCTAGTGATACTCCTATGAATTCATCTAATTCTTTGACTGATGAGGGTAAAGTGTTTGATAATCCCTCTCTTTATCGTACTATCATTGGCTCTCTTTAATATTTAACAGGTCTAGGTCTGTTCTTTGCACCAGCTCCTCTTGATTTACCTTTGGTAGTCTATACGGACTGCTTTATGTTGTATTTTCTCCTCTTTGTAATTATATTATACTGCTATATATTGGCAGTCTTAACTAGCTTTATTTCCTACGATAGTATTCTGTTTTGCGCGCTTTATGTTTGCGAGCCTTTCATCTGTTTAGTCGTTGAGTATATAATCAGCGGCTCTTCTATTCTTTCTTATTCTTGATCATTCTAAATTCCAGATTTCAGTTCTCGAATTCCTCTCTCTGTTTGCCCTAGTTACTGCCTCTGTGTATACTTTTACAAAAGTATTTCTTTGGCATTGCGGTAGCTTAAGCTATACATGGTTTGCGCATTTCTCAATGAAAGTATGCCTTGGATATCTAGGAGGAGACTGGTATGCTTGATTCTTGACCTATAAATACTCCCATGGATCCCAATGTTAAGCTTGTACTGGGGCAAGGAGAGCCATTAGATGATTCTTAGCAACATAGGAGATTGGTTGGGAAGGTTATTTACCTCACTATTACATAGCCAAACATCTCTTTTGTTGTTAGTGTGGTGAGTCAATTCTTGGACACACTTTATGACGGCCACTAGCATGCCTTAGTGCGTATCTTAAGGTACATTAAGAGTGTTCTGAGGTAAGGGCTACTTGTTTGATAACAAAGGACATAAGCAAATTGTTAGATATAGTGATGTTGATTAGGTTGATTGTCCTACAAATAGATACTCTACCTCGAGGTATTGTATCTTGGTTGGAGGTAATTTGGTGTCTTGAGAGAGTAAGAAGCAAAATATTGTGGCTAGATCTAGTGCTGAAGTAGAGTATCAAGCTATGGCTTTAGCCACATGTGAGCTGATTTGGCTTAAGCAACTCCTTAAAGAGTTGATTTGCCTCTAATCCTGTTTTTCATTAATGAACTAAACACATGGAGATAGACTCCCATTTTTGTGAGGCGGAAGCTGGTTTCTAGAGAGATTAATACCATTGTTGACTCTAACTACAAGTTGGTTGCTCTTCTTACAATGACACTATGGGATCCACGACTTGACTACATTTATGCCTAGGCATATATGATATATATGTGCCTGCTTGAGGGGTAGTTTTAGAAGAATGCAACTTAGTAGTGTTGCACATAGTAATGTTTCAATCAGTTGTACAGAGTTAGTTTGTTTTGTAGACTTCTATATATACCTAACAGTGAATAGAGAATTGACAACTTCTTTTCCCTCTCTATCTCTCTCTCTCAAAATAATCATCAAAACCTCCCATTTCTCATGAGAATATTTGCAGCAGTTGCACTTCAATTTTAGAACTAGTATTTTTTTTTTTTCTTTTTTTCTTTTTTTTTTGTGGCTAAATTAGAACTAGTATTTCTAATGACTAAAGGAATACGCTATTCCAGCAATTTGTTTTCCACCAGCTTAAGCCTTTTATTAACAAATCGTAGAAGTATATTACACTACTTTTGTTGATTCACCATATGATACTAATTTTCAGAGGATATGAATATTTAGCACTAGAACGGAAAAAAGTGGAGGAAGAACAAAACTTGATGGGAAATCCTTAAACATGAGATGGGATTATAATAGCCTCAGAGAAGATGTGGCCTATTGGCCATGGGTTGAATTGGTTGAAAAGCTATAATTCATGAAGCCCACCCCACTTGCCAGGATCAAAGTTTGTCATTGTTATTGTTGTAGCACTCAAAAGAACAACAAAATAATCCCCAAAGCAACTATTAATATGAATAAGAGAAACTGTAGCATGTCAATCTAAACATCAAAAAAATCTATAGATTATCCAAATGAAAAGGCTCATTAAAGTCTCACTAGACTAAGCATCAACATGGGGTTTGGGAAGTAGAGCATAGATTGATGTTGATAGAGCAATATTGCTCACCAGTGGAAGTAGAATCCTAGAACAAGGAGTATCGTTCTTTTTTGAAAGAAGGAAACTGTTAGTATCATGGACTTTGCGAGGGAAAAGAAAAGAAATTGGAAATGGAAATTATAACAAAATAAAGTGAAATGAAAGATGCTAGATTGTTGTGTTTCATTTTGTAAGAAAAATATAATCTATAAGCATTTGTTGAAAAACAATTTATCTTGTCATGCCTGCCCATAATACGACATTTAAGTTTAATTAAGCAATTTAATATTCCATTGACTTTCATTTTCATCGAATCCCAAGGTCCAAAGATAGCCTGAAAGCAAAATACAAGAACATGACAAATTCAACTCAAATTTAACCCATTTGTGACCAGAGACTCTTTGCAAAAATGCAATGGGAAGGCTGTGAACAAATATGACCCTCATAAAATGGGGAGTCTCGTACACAAGGGACACCTTTTTCTGCAACATTCTTCATGATTCCGCTACTCTTATTGTTCTCATCTTTTTTCTCTAATCAAAATAATCAAATATAAGTATAAAATACAGAAGAGGCTGTCATGTACTTAGATTACTAGACTGTAATAAGGGGAATATTGAAAGGGCAAGATAGTAATTGGGGTGGTACTCAGGCGCAACAAGTTGTTATGCTGTTATGCTTGTAACTAACTTTGGCGCCTACTTTTTAGCTGTGGAACTCTTTAAAGGCAGAGACCCGGCTCATTTAAAAGGCATCTAATAACATTTGAATTGTCTTTTCTCTAAATTCCCTCCTAATTTCTCTCTCTCTCCTTCCCTCTCCCTCCTCGTTCTTCATTCTAATTCTTCAATTCCCTTCTCCCCACCTAAAATTCCCTCGGTCAGTGATACTAAAATTCCCTTCAAGTACAAAATAGCCCAACTATTCTCGATTGAGACCCACGACAAAGAAGAAATCTAGGAAGGGCTAGGAGGATAGTGCATGATGACTAATAGCAGTCAGAATCCATCAACATGGCAGGTACATGAATTGGAATCATTAGAATTATTGCTGATTGAATTCCAGAACTTATTTGCAGAGCCTAAAGAACTACCTCCAACCAAACCCTTTGACCATTCTGTTAACCTCCAACCCAACTCAGCACCTGTTAATATTAGATCCTACCGATACACACCAAAACTCAAATCTGAAATTGACAAAATGGTGAAAGATATGCTAGCCAATTCTATCATGTCACTGTCCTAGACAGAGACAATGAGCTTCCCTTGGCTTGGTGAGTTTCAAGGGGGAATAACAGAAGAATTGGGTAGGAAGGTAGAAAGGACAAAGGAAGTAGAGAGTTGAGTGAGGCGATAGAGAGAGAGAGATAGAGAGGAACAGAATAATTTTGTATTCAATCTTTCATAGCTCCTCCCGTGGAATGGGAGGAGTACATATAGGCAGTTGGTGTGGAAGTGGATGCAATAGATCCTTCCCCCTCCAAGCGGTTACAACAAACTATTTTGTCTTTTCCTAAGGCCCTACACGTGGCCTTCTACCCCTAACAGAATCTGTTAGCTAGAATATAGATGCAACAAAGAAATACAGCAATGCATATTTGAATAAACAGGAATAAGACTGAAATTAAATGCAAAAAAGTAGCCATAGCCGTGACATATCATTAGACCCAACAAGAGCCCTTTTGCATCACCAATCCTTCTAGTTAAAAAGAAAGATGGAACCTAGCGCTTTTGCATTGATTACCGTCAACTTAATACCCTCACTATCAAAGACATATTTCTCATCCCCATTATTGAAGATTTATTAGATGAACTTAGATATGCCATAGTCTTTTCCAAACTTGATTTAAGATCCGGTTATCATCAGATCCAGATGGATCCAGATCACATCCACAAAACGGCCTTCAAAACCCATCATGGCCACTATGAATTCACAGTCATGCCCTTCGAATTGACCAATGCCCCAGCCACATTCCAAGCCTTAATGAACCACATATTTGAACCTTATCTCAGAAAGTTTGTTCTAGTATTTTTTTATAATATCCTAATCTACAGCCTGACATTTGCTAAACACCTAGACCACCTTAGGGCTACATTCTAAGTCCTTCAATTCAATCAGCTATACATCAAAAGATCCAAATGTGTCTTTGCCCAACAGCAGATAGAGTATTTGGGGCATATTATTTCGAATGCTGGAGTTAGCACAAATCCAAAGAAAATAGCTACAATGACTGCTTGGCCGAGACCCATTAGTGTCAAGGCCTTGAGAGGCTTCTTGGGTTTAACCGGTTATTACAGACGATTTGTGAGGAATTACGGAGTAATAAGCAAGCCCTTCACAAAATTGTTGAAGAAAGATGGGTCCAAGTGGGATGAGAAGGCTGACAGAGCTTTTGAACAACTAAAGAAGGCCGTCTGTGAGGTCCCTATTTTAGGACTTCCTGATTTTAACAAACCGTTTATTTTGGAGATGAATGCTAGCAGCACAGGGGTGGGAGTGATCCTAGTTCAAGATGGCCAGCCATTAACTTTCTTAAGTCAAGCATTAGCCCCAAGAAACCAAGGCCTCGGCATCTACGACAAGGAATTACTAGTTGTACTTATGGCAGTTGAGAAGTGGAGACACTACTTAGAAGGAGGTCAATTTATAATTAAAATGGATCATGAGAGCCTTAAATTCCTCCTTCAACAACGGCTGCATACACACCTCCAAAGAAAAGGGATGGCAAAGTTGATGGGTCTCAATTATGTGATCCAATTTAGAAGGGGAAAGGAGAATGTGGCAGCTGATGCCCTCTCACGATGCTTTGAAGAAGGATCAACCGTAGCCATCACTGCAATGGTATCGGACTGGTATCAAGAAGTGGCTGCTAGTTATGAAATGGGGGATTGGATAAAACAACTAGTGGAGCAACTAAGCATAGATGGAAACAGCAAACCAGGGTATACTATGACCAACGGGTTATTGAGGGTGATTGGGGAATGTGAAACACTAAAGAAGAGAATACTCCAAACCTTGCATGAGTCGCCTATTGGGGGGGCACTCGGGCATCCATAATACTTCCAGGAAGGTGAAGCAGGTATTCTACTGGCCTAACTTGAAGAAATTTGTCGTGGAGTTTGTCCTTAATTGTGATATATGCAAACAGTGCAAACACGAAACTATTGCACGCCCTGGACTCCTACGGCCGATTGGAGTACCCACTCAAGCATGGACTGACATTACCATGGACTTTGTAAAGGGATTACCTAGATTGGAAGGTAGGGACTATATTTTGGTAGTGGTTGATTGGCTCACAAAATTCAACCATTTCTTAGGCCTTTCCCATCCATTTTTTGCTCAGGAAGTAGCCAGACTCTTTGTGGATAGAGTGGTTAGTTTACATGGAGTGCCACAGACCATTATATCTGACAGAGATAAGGTGTTCACCAATCTTTTTTTGATAAACACTTACGAAATTCCTAGGGTCCAAGCTCCACATGTCTACGGCCTACCATTCAAAAATGAATGGCCAATCAGAAAGAGTTAACCAATGCCTAGAAACGTACCTAAGATGTTTCTGTTTCCTAAGGCCCAAGAAATGGCACAAATGGCTGGCATTAGCCCAATGGTGGTATAACTCAAGCCACCATAGCTCTATCAACAATCAACATAACCCCTTTTGACGCATTGTATGGATACAAACCTAACTTACTACCGGCAGTTAAAGGACCTATTATAGTGGCAGCAGTTGATGATTACCTACACCATCGCCAGCACAACTTGCAAGCTCTCAAAACTGAACTAGCCAAAGCTCAGAATCAAATGAAACAATTGGCGAATCGAAGGCAAACTGATAGGGAGTTTGAACAAGGAGAATAAGTATACTTGAAACTCAACCCTGCTTGCCTCAATTCACTATCAAGGCAACTGGTTTCCAAGCTGAGTCCTAAGTTCCATGGGCCCTATCCAATTATTTCCAGGATAGGGAAGGTCGCCTACAAGCTACAGCCACCAGAGGGCACTCATATACACCCAGTGTTCCATGTCTCGTTACTCAAAAAATCTACTAGAAATAATGTGACAAGTCAAGCCATGCCCCCTATGACAGAAAAGGAAGAACCTGCAGTAGTCCCGATAGCCATCTTGGATAAGTGGATCCTCTATCAATAGGGAATGCCCTTAACCCAAGTGTTGGTGCAATGGTCTACACTTTATCCAGATAACAATACCTGGGAGTATCTTCGAGATCTTCTCAGGCAGTTCCCCAACTCGGCCAATTTGCTACCTATTTCTTGAGAACAAGAAATCACTCGGGGGGAGGGATAATTGTCATGTACTTAGATTACTAGACCGAAATAAGAGGAATATTGTAAGGGCAAGATAGTAATTGGGGCGATACTTAGGCGCAACAAGTTGTTATGCTTGTAACTAATTTTGGCACCTACTTTTTGGCTGTGGAACTCTTTAAAGGCAGAGTCTCGGCTCATTTAAAAGGCATCTAATAACATTTGAATTGCCTTTTCTCTAAATTCCCTCCTAATTTCTCTCTCTCTCCTTCCCTCTCCCTCCTCGTTCTTCATTCTAATTCTTCAATTCCCTTCTCCCCACCTAAAATTCCCTCGGTCAGACCAGTGATCTGACAGAGGCTAAAAAGAAGAGAGAAAACTTTGCAACAGGCTACCTCGTTCAATTATCAAGTTTGGAATCAGACCTTCGATGACTGGGCAGCGGAAAACGGGAAAAAAATGCTAAATAATTATAACATCCAACTCCATTTATAGCATGTAGATTTAGTTCCTAGGAGCCATTTGAATTTTTTGGGAGGCTTCTGCAACAAATCATGCAGCAAACAATCCACACTACAGACATTCTGCCGGCAATTACCAAAACACAAACTTTTATCAATGTCGCAGTCTCGAGTAATCTTCACCAGATTAACAAAATTTGCTTTCTATAGATATACGAACAGACCTAAATAACGAAATGGAGGAAAACACGTACAAAGAGCCTTTCAGGTCTGATCAAGTATAACAAAAGTAGGTGAAATTGCCCTTTATCTGCAAATGCAAACGAAAACTGAGAAGGAAAAGATAAAAATAAAAAGACGATGAATTGGGTACTGAAAAAGAACATTGGATTCGACCGGCGACCGACTGCTGCTTCATCTTCTTCCTTTGGCTGTTGCTGTTGCTTCATCTTTCACTGCTGCTGCTTCTTCTTCTTCATCCGGCAACCGGCGGACGGCGGAGAATGGCAACGACGCCGGAGATGAACGCCGGAGAAGGGAGGAGAAAACCAAGAGGTCTGGGCTTTGCTCGAATTTGGCTTAGGGATTTGGCACATTTTTGGAAATTGTTAATTTGTTTGAAGATAGAATAGTCTTTTACAGCGTTTTCTTTTCTGCCTTAAAAGCTTGAAAAATTCTATTCATAGCGAAAGTTTTACTCTTCGCAGCTATATTTTAATATATCTAAAATATCCTGTTTTGAAAACTTATTTTTACCCTTACATTCACTTTCTTCCTCAATCAATTACCCATCACCCACTCCTTTCAAAACCACCATCCATTCCTTCAAAATCGAAGACAATATAACAAAAAAAAATCATATCCAATATATATAATACAACAAAAAAAATATATCAATACAATAAAAAATACACACACATATATACATATATACATTAACACAACAAATATATATATATATATACACGCACACAAAAAGAAGCACACAAACATATATACACAAAAGGAAGCACACAAACATATATATATATATAGGAAGGAAGCTCGGCGGCCATGGCTGCGGAGCTTCATCAATCACTCCCCCGAACTCCAGGGTTCGGGGAATAGTCACCGGGTTTCCTTTGTGTTTGTGCGTGCGTGTATATATATGTATATATGTGTTTGTATATATATATATATATATGGGATTTTGGGCGTGATTGATGAAGCTCGGCAGCCATGGCCACCGAGCTTCATTCGTATATATATAATATCTCTATATGTATGTGTAAGTATATATAAATATATGTTTGTGTGTCTGTGTGCGCGTATATATATGTATGTGTGTCTTTATGTATGTATATATAGTGTGTGATTATTTATTTTCATCTATTTTTTGTGTATTGTGAAACTTGTATTTATAATCGAAATTGTTGAGATTTGAAAATGTTAAAGAGATAAATGTTTGTGAATGGCTACCTGGCATTCAGGAACGCTAGCCTTCCCCGAATGCTGGAGTTCGGGGAATTCCAAATTCCCCGAACTGTGGAGTTCGGGAAACATGGTGTTTCCCGAGTTCGGCAACATGATATTAAATAAATTTTAGGAAGAAATATGTATTTATTTTTTTAAAAAATTAAATTATTCAAGTCCAATACTTATATAAAAAAATTAAGTATAAAAAAATATGTTAACATAAAATATATTATATTAAAAAAATATGTTAATATAATTTCATAAAATATAAAATATAAAAAAATAAAAGATGTGTTTCCCGAACCCATGAGTTCGGGAAATTATGGATTTTCCTGAACCCACATGTTCGGAAAATCATTGTGGGATAAAAAAAAAATTAAGTAAAAAATTATATATTTATTTTTTAAAAAAATTAAATTATTTGAATCCAAAACTTAAATAAAAAATTAAGTATAAAAAAATATGTTAATATAAAATATGTTATATAAAAAATATGTTAATACAATTATATAAAATATAAAATATAAAAAAATAAAATATATGTTCCCCGAACCCGGGAGTTCGGGGAACTGCGGATTTTCCGAACCCACGGGTTCGGAAAATCCGTTATTAGATTAAAAAAAATAAACTAAAAAATATGTATTTATTTGTATTAAAAATTAAATTATTCTACTGTAATACATAAATAAGAAATTAAGTGTAAAAAAATATATAATATAATATAATATATTATATATTAATATATTATATATTTTATGAGCCTCCGAACTCCAGAGTTCGGAGGTAGTAATTTTAATATTATTATTATTATTGTTATTATTATCATAATATATAAATTATATACATATTATAGCATTTTGCAATTAAAATAGTGAAAATTTCAATTATTATTATTATCATAATATATATTATATACATATTATAGCATTATATTAACTTAATTACAAATTAAAATAGTGGAGCATCCATTTGAAATTTGTAATATATTATATTATATAATATATAAAATAAAAATTGAGAGCCTCCGAACTCCAGATTTCGGAGGCTCCCAGCACCTCCGAACTCCAGGGTTCGGAGGCATGGGCTACCTCCGAACTCTGGAGTTCGGAGGTAGCCAACGCCTCCGAACTCTAGAGTTCGGAGGCACGGGGCATTTCCGAAACCCAGGTTTCGGAAGTGGTCCAACCTTCCGAAATTCAGGTTTAACGCCTCCGAACCCTAGGGTTCGGAGGCATAGGCCGTCTCTGAAATCTAGGTTTCGGAGGCGTGGGTCACCTCCAAACCCAGTTCGAAGGCCATGCTGCCTCCAGTTCGATGGCGGTGACCGATCCAAACCCAGGCGGCCACCACCTTTGCCCATCGAACCTCTCCCCTTCTAGTCTCCAAGTTCAAAAATGTAAAAATTACCTGTGTTATCAACAGTGTTATCAACAAGTGCAGAGCAGAGAGACGCGGCTATAGGGAAGGCGACGACGGTTAGTGGTGGTTACAGAGAAGTAACAAATGCTGTAGAGAATATGAGGGTAATTTTGGAATATAGGTGGCTATAACAAGTAATAATAGTAGGTGTGAAGAGTATTTATTAAATTTATTTTAATTATTGCTGAGAAGAGTAAAAAGTTCGCTGCGAATAGAATTTCCCTAAAAGCTTTTAACACTGAAAAATTAAATTTGTCGGTTCACGACTAAGCGAAGCAGCATTTTCACAATTCAAACGGAATAATTCATTAAAAAATAAAAGAGTTAATTCATACCTTTACGACTGCTCTAATCCATAAAGCAAACTCATATCAACGAGAGGCAGACCCAGTAAGCTTGGTTGGACTGGGTTGGAAAAATTGGGGGTGGGTTGGGCAAAATTAATACTGGGCTATTATTAAAAAATTAAAACATTTACACAATAAATTTGAATTTTTTTGTGAGCTACCCTGGGCTTTAGAGCCCAGGGCAGCTCACTACTAAATCCGCCATTGTATCAACAAGAAGAATATATGAAGTAAAAATAGTAAGAACTATTTGTTGAGAAAAATAAGTTAACAAAATGCAATTCTTCAATTCAATACATAATTAAGAGTCATGCTAGATGTACACCTATTTTGTACATCTTGAGCTACACAAGGGGGTATTATGACTAAAATACTATGCGCCTCACATGTGCCTCACGCGCCTCTATGCGTCTCATGAGGGCTTTTTTGTCATTGGTACACCTTTATGTAGCCCAAGGTGTATACAAAGGTGTACCAATAGCATTTTCCCATAATTAAACACATAAAATCAATATCTACTACTTTTTACTTTAACGCACATAAGATGAAACTTACCGCAATGATAACAAAAAAGTAATCAGAATTATTTTACAATAAGATAGCTTAAAAAGAATGAATATAAAATATTTTAATCGCGTATAGAGAGTCAAGAACAACCATCAAGAGAAAAACATCAACTGAAATAATTGAATTAGGGTTAAGGGGTAGATTTCTCATAAAGAAAGAAAGAGAGATATCATTTATCATTACCAAATAAAGAACGGTGATGAATTTGGGTATTTTTAGGCTATATAACAAGCGGTGTGTACTAAAATCGAGAAAATATAAAAATTGAGATTGTGTTCTCTTTGTTGTTTTCAAGTCATTTTTAGTTTTCAATTTTCTAAAATAATGAAAATGCGTTCTCTTTGTTGTTTTTAAAAATGCATTTTTGAAAACAAAAAAAAATTGTAAAGAAAACTCAAAACAATAAAAAGTTGTTTTGAGTGTTTTCATTCAAAACAAACTCTAAAGTTAAAACACATTTCTTTATGTATTTATTCATATTTTACTATTGTAATGGGAAAAAATATTACAAAATTTATTAACTTTAAAATGTATATATTTTTTTAATAATATATTAACATTAAATATTTCTAATTTACTAAATAATCAAATTTTTTTGTATAAAATATTATTAAAAATTTATTTTCAAAATTTCAAACAGAACGCATTTTCCTAATTTTCTGTTTTGAGAAATAGTTTTTCAAAATGATAAAGAGAACGTGTTTTCAATTTTCTAAAAGTAGATTTTCAAAACAGAAAACTGAAAATAAATTCAAAACTCAAAACTGAAAATTGAAAAGCAAAGAGAACGCACCCTGAGTGTTTTAAATAGTTTAGTTTAACTATAGTTGAGTGTTTTAAAAAAATTGAAAGTTTTGATTTGACTTTGGTCATAAATGTTAAAAATTAACTCAAATAAAACTTATAACTTTGAGCTGAACTCAAACCATTAATACCCCTTTCATCATTCTTTTTCTTTAATTAAGATTTTGATACTATTTTTCACATATTCTCACACATTATTCTTCATTTCTAATTTAGATAGGAAGGGATTGCATTAGAATTTTCCAACTCATTCTTTCATCCTAATTAGCAATAAGTGTGTAGGTTTCAATAGCTCTATATAGCAAAATAGCAATGTTAAACTGACACTCACAAAATTATAAATACTTCTTTAAATAATTGACAACATTTTTTCTTACAAATTATCAACTAATTTTTAAAAATTGTAAACACTTTTGTTATACGTATTTCCCGTATGGGCTAGACTCGATCTGATGGACCAGCCCAATCACCCAAAACCAAGAAAAGCCCAAACGACCTCACTAAGGGAAGTCCAGCCACTACCAAAATCTGGAACTCATAAAGCGAACATTTGGCGAACTCTCAATGAGCCTCCGATGAGCCTCTAGCAATCTACTAGTGAGCTCCCGAAAGTGTCTTTCAGATCTCTAGACCACTTAGGTCGCTAGCCTAAAACCAATCAGCTCGCGTAAAGTGGTAAAACTGCTAAGGAGTCAGAGGTAGGGACCGTTCACCACAACAGCCCATGCTCCTCGAGACAAAGATCCCACTTATGATTTTATACAGATGATAAGGATTGTTTGTCCCCCATTATATCATCTTTTTATTTCTATATGTTATCCAAATTGTAAAGCCCCCTCGATTATAAATAGGGGGCAGAGGTAACACAAGGGACAGGAGGAATAATCAGAAACCGCCATTCTGAAAGAATAATTAGAGTGCGGGCGTGGAGTAGGCATCGTTCTGGCTGAACCATGTGAAAATCGTTAAGTGTTCTTCACTAGGATAAAAAAATATTTCTTTTTTTTCCTCTCCTTATCGTGACTCATAATTATTCATTGTGGCCCAAAAACGAATCGGACTCGACTGAAATTGAACGTCGACAACTTTCAAAAGAAAAAATGTTTATAGTATTTGAAAATTAAAAATATTTTTTAAAATTAATCTATAATTTAAGAAAAATATTGTTAATTACTTGAAAAAATGTTGTTAATGGTGTGATAATCAAAATTAAATGCCAAAACTAGATCAGCCTAATATTATGGATAACAAAATTTCATTATTATTTAAGATGAAGAAAAAGGGGAAGATAGCATTATGTTGCAAGCTTCATATATATAGGTTTTAACAGCTTCATTTAGTTTTATTCTTAACAAATATAAAATAAATAACACTATGTTGTAATCTTGCAAAATAGAGGTACTATTTTTCATGAGTTTTTATTTTTTTTTTATTTTTGCTTTCGCATGAGTTTGACATTATTGTAATAGTTTAGTTATAATAATATTATTGTAATAATATTAGAGGTGTCTCATGTTATATACGTGCAAGTTAAAAAATAAAATATTTTACATGAAGATTCATTGGATGATAATTGACATTTGAAATTTATTTTTTATATTTTTTAGATAAAAATTGAATAAAAATTAAATTTAGTGTGGTAGTTTTATTTTAATTGAATAAAAATTAAAATTAAATTAAATTTATTTTTTATCATCAATAGCCACATAAATGCAATTTATAGAAATAAAATTAACAAAATTTCAATTTAAATGACATGATTATCATAATAATGAAATATGTTTCTTGCACCTGAAAATGATAATTATGAATAAACATTCACAACATAAATTTTAAAGAGTTTTAAGGAAACCATTCATCTTCAAGTGTGTTAAATTGTGTATTTCATTGACATTAATCTTGAAACTCGCATGTGTCTAGAGTTCTAAAATATTTTTATGAAAATTTTTTTCTTTATTTTTTATAATTTTTTTATTTTTCCTCTCTTTTTTTTTTCTCTACCTTTTTCCTTCCCATACTAACATTACATGCGCTGACACCCATGTGTGCCTAAACCCTATACATGTTTTTGACACACTCGACACCTCTTCCTCTTCGATCTTTTTATCTAGCATCATATATTGCCATTAACTTACTTTGTCTTCTTTTTCCCTTTATTTATCTTCATTTCTTCTTTTTCCCTTTATTTTTCACTTCAATTTCCCGACGACCAATTGTCAAATTTGATTTTTCAACTAACCCTTTTATTTTATGGAAATCATTGAGACTGCTCTAAACCTCGCCAAAATTTTTCCATGACCACCAATTGAACCCTCTTAACCTTATCAACAATAACCCATTATCAATTTGTCCTAAAACTCTCAAAAACTAAGTAATTTTTTCGCTTTTATTTGTTTTTTTCAAAATTTTTTGCCAAAACCCTTGAATTTATAGCTAAAGCTATAGCCACATCCTCTAATCAAATATCATAGTAAGCCATAGGGCCATCATTTCACCTAGTACGAGCCATCCATAGAGGGCCATGGTGGGTGAAGATGGCTAATTTTGATTGGAAATTGTAACAATTTGATGTAAAAAAATGTCTTTTTATATGATGACATAAAGGAAGAGGTCTATATGGAGATTCTACCCTAGTTATGTCCAAATATAAGAAATGGTGTTGTATGCAGACAGAAAAAGGCATCGTATGGCTTAAAAAAAATCTCCAAGAGTATGTCTTGGAAGATTTACCAAAGTTATACTCACTTTAGGATACAAAAAAAATTAAGGTGATAATACTTTGTTTAAAAGACACCTTATTTCAGGGAAAATAATTATTTTGTTAGTCAATATGGATGACATTATAATGACAAGGGATGATTTGAAAGGGATGAAAAGTCTAAAGAAATGTTTAATAAATGAGTTTGAGTTTATGGAGTTGGGCAAGTTAAAGTATTTTTTGGGTATTGAAGTGTCACATTCTTAACAAGAGATTTTCATATCTCATCAAAAATACATCATAGATCTATTGATAGATACAGGTAAGCTAAAGTGCAGACCTGCTGAAACTCCCATTGAACTTGATCATCAACTTGGTGATAACCCAAAAAATGTGGTAACAAATAAGAGCCTCTACCAAAAGTTAGTTGGAAGACTTATTTATTTATCACATACCAGACCAGACATAGCATATGCTATTGGTGGTGTTAGCCAATTTATGCATAATCTTAAACAAGTACATCTAAAAGTAGTTCATAAAATTTTGTAGTACTTAAAGGGAACACTAAGCAGAGGAATCTTGTTCAAAATGGGACAAAAGCTAACTCTTGAGGCCTATGCTAATGCTAACTATGATAGGTTAATTATTGACAAAAGGTCAAAATATAAATACCATACATTTCTAAGAGAAAATTTTATGGCTTGGAGGAAAAGAAGCAAAATGTTGTAGCATGGACTAGTGTAGAGGCTAAATTTTGATCTATGATTATCGTAATTTGTGAGTTATTGTGGTTAAAAATAATTTTAGAAGATTCAAAAGTCAGATGGAAGACTCTGATGAGGCTCTACTATGATAGTAAGTATGCCATGCATTAATATTGCACATGATTCAATGTAACATGACTCCACCAAACATATTAAAATTGATAGACATTTTATAAAAGAAAAACTTGATAGTAGTTTGATTTGTATTCCGCTTATATGTACAAAAAATTAGTCTGCGAATTTATTCACAAAAAGATTTATTGGTGTTGTTTTTCAGAAAATCACTAGCAAATTGAGAATGTAAGATATCCATTAACCAACTTGAAAAGAAGCGTTGAGAAATAAGTGTGCAGTCCTATCCTATCTTTACATCTTATCTTTGAGTAATAGGTTGTAGTCAAATTGTCAAACTGACTCTTAATTTAGTGGCTAATTGTTGATCTATTAATGGACTTATCATGTTTATCATCTTATCCCTAATTCTAAGGTTTTAGTTTAGATGGTTAAATTAATGTCCTATTTTTAGTTAGGGAAATGTTTTGTGGAGTCTCCAAAATTGTATATATTTAGACTTATCCTTGGAATAAAATGGAATTAAGTTTTTTTGCTCAAATTATGTTACATATTATGATTTTCCAATAAATTATACTTGGACCCTTTTTATTAGACTTAGGCAAAGGTATTTTTCTATTTATTTCACTTTGACCCTCTTTAATTTATAAAAATTACAATTTGACCACTTAAAAATTAAAAGATTTTCTCACTAAGTCCTTAAGATATTTCAATTTTTTTGTAATTAGGCCTATTAATCATTATCTTATTTTATCTTGGTCATTATTACATTCCAAGATTTTTCTTAATATGTATATAATTTTATTAATTTATTCTAAATATTGATAATATATCATTATTATTATTTGATTCATACATACATATATATCTCCCAATACCTTGATAATTAATTGACTTTTGAATTCATCTCATATTATGTCTCAAGATAGTTCAAATTAATGATTTCCTTAGAAAAGGTATGAGTTGAATCAAAGTCATGTTTTTATAGCTAAGACACATGGAACATATTATGTAAGATTATAAGTAATGCCAAAATGATATGTCCTGATCCAATTGGACCAATCCATGACCAATCCATTCCAAGATCTCATATGCTTCAATATATTGTGAGATTAATTTTTTCTTTTTTTTGTTTATTTTTTTTTCACCATTTGAAATGGAGGAACCTTTAAATAAACCTTATCTCTTTCTTAAATTTCCAAATCTCTTCTCCAATTGTCAACATATGTCTTTTGTTAACTTTGGGCCATTCTAACTATTTTCTAGATTAATTGTATTTTCTTAGTTATTTCATGTATCAATTTGAGTTTCATTAACCATCTTTCGCCAAACTTCGATATAGTAGATGGGAGATCTATAAATTTTACCATACAATGGTTTGTAAAGAGTCATTCCTATACTACCACAATAATTGTTATTATAGAGAAATTCTACCAAAGACAAGGGTTTTCCAATTTTTTTTTAAAAAAAATCTAAAACACAATCCCTTAACCTATCCTCAAGAGTTTGTATTATTTTTTCAAATTATTTATCTATTTATAGGTAATGGGTTGTGTTAAGTCTTAATTGGGTTCGCATACATTTTTGAAAACTTTCCATAAATCTCGAAACAAATCTTAAGTTTCTATTTGATAGTATATTGATATATGTTTTGTCAAGTCATATTGTAAAGAAACTTCCTCGCAAAATCCACAAACCATGTATTATTAGATTAGAGAAAAATGCGAAAAACAATAAGTTGAAAACCAAATGAGAAACCGAAAGAACAAGAGCAAAAGAACTCCCTGTTGTCGCCGGCGATTGAGGAGTTGAAAGTGGGGCTTCAAGGCTTAGATCGATTGGTCCAAGACCCACTAAAGTAAATACAATAATCAATCCCAAAGAAAACCCAAAACTAGTCTCAGATCAAACCCCAATCTACCCAAATTAGAAGAAAATAACCCCAACCCGAGAATGAATATGAACATCACTAGTTTTCTGCTATTTGGTCACTCTCTCACTCGTTCTCTTTCTTTTTTCTCTTACCCATTCAAAAAATCACCTTGGATTTGAATGGAGACGACAAAGTCTCCAGCAACTTCAAATGGGCTAGACCAAATAAATTAAGTAATGGGCTAATAGAGATGAGTGATGGGCTAATAGGCTAGACATATATAAGGAGAATAATGGGCTTTAGATAGGGCAATTAGCAAAATGGGTTAGGCTTAGTTCTTGTTTTGATCAACTGGGTCAATCCCACTTTCCTCAAAAAACAAGATAAACTTACTTGAGCCATCTTCTTATTGGGCTTCCTATAAGTGGCTTTAGACCTTTAAATCTATCAATTTTGGCTAAAACCTATGATAATTTTATATTTAACCGATCTCACCATCATCGTCTTGAACTTGTTGGGTATCATACCCCAACAAATCTCCACTTTGATACTTAACAAGGCCTCCACACAAGCAAACAATACATTAGTTGACGAAAGTACCAAACAAATTGAAATGTTCACTTACCTTACCAATATTTAAAAGTGTAAGACAATTTCTAAACTTGGCCAACGTGAGAACCTTTGTTCCCATATCTGAAGGGTTATACTCAGACAATACCTTCTCAAGCCTAACAACATCTTGAGACACAATGTTATATAAAAAATGAAGTTCAACATCTATGTGCTTAGAGCGTTCATGAAACACTGAATTTTTACACAGATAAATAGCAGATTGACTATCAGAAAACACAATCACGTTATTACTGAAACACTTAGTTCTTTAAGTAATCCCTTAAACCACAATGTTTCTTTAATAGCTTCAGTGACAACTATATATTCTAATTCAGTTGTAGAAAGTGCAACAATGTGTTGAATTTGTGACTTCCAACTAATGCAAGAATTATACAAAGTAAACACATAGAAAGATGTAGATTTCCTATTATCCCTATCATCTGCACAGTCAGAATCGGTAAAACCCTTTAGTTTCACTTTTTCAGTTGTGTGTATATACACCAAGCCAATTGCATAAGAACCCTTCAAATATCTTAATAACCATTTTAGCACCTCCCAGTGTTTAGGACTAGGATCAGATATAAACCTACTAAGTGTACTAATTTCGTGAGCTAAGTCAAGTCTAGTACACACCATTAAACACATTATCGATCCAATGCCATTAGCATACGATACTTGACTCATGTATTCTTTTTCTTCTTCATTAGCAGGGGACTGTTCCTTAGACAATATGAAATGGTAAGCTATAGGTAAGGTGCCAGGCTTACAATCATGCCTTCCAAATTTTTTTAATATTTTCAGGACATAAGATGATTGATGTAAAAATAAACATGAATTTGATCTATCCCTTTCAATTTGAATACCTAGGATTTTTCTAACATTCTCTAAATCTTTCATATCAAATTCTTTATTTAGAGTTATTTTTATCTCATTTATCATCTTTAAATCTAGGCCAATTAAAAGCATATTGTCAACATATAATAATAAGAACACACAATTATTATCATGTTGCTGAAAATATAGGCAGTGGTCAAATTCACTCATTTTAAACCCAATGGAAAGCACAAAAGAATCAAAGCGTTTGTACCATTGCCTAGAAGACTGTTTCAAACTATATAACGATTTTTTAAGATAACACATATGATTAGGTTTGTCTTTATCTTCAAAACCCCTGGGTTGAGACATATAAATTTTTTCTTCAAGATCACCATGCAATAATGCAGTTTCAACATCAACCTATTCAAGTTCCGAGTTAAAATGTGCAACTAAGTCTAGTATGACAAGTATAGTGGTATACTTGACAACTAGAGAAAACATATCATTATAGTCTACCCCCTTATTTTGTGTGAATCCCTTAGCTACCAATTTAGTTTTAAATCTTATTGGTTCATCCCCACGAATACATTCTTTAACTTTATAAGTCCACTTACAACCCATTAAGGATTTGTCATTCGGCTTAGGCACTAATTCCCAAGTTTGATTTTTATAGAGGGACCTCATCTCCTCTTTCATTGCTTTGATTCATTCCTTAGAGTTTTCACTTTTAATTGTCTCATCATATGTATTTGACTTCTTATCAACTAATTCTTGATAATTGGCCTAACCAAGACTATAATTGATTCACAATATTTTGGGAGTTCTATATGGTTTTCTCTCTCTATCTCTAGTCAATTGATAATTGGTTAAAGGGTCATGATCATTAGGATGATCTTCTATTATGTCCTCACTACTCTCTTCCATAGTAATAGGTTGATCTTGTGTGTCATTCTCCACTTTACTCGGGGCAACGGGGATATGGTTACTCACTTTCTCCACCTCTACCTCAGACTCTTCACATCTTGTTGTTTCTCACTCACCAAATTAAACTCATCCTTAAGACATGACATATCTACTTCATTAAATGTGACATCCCAACTAATAATGATTTTAACACCCTTTTGGCTTCTATCCCATAACTTGTATCCTTTAACACCTTCAGGATTATCTAAGAAGACACAATTCCTAGCTCTAAGATCTAGCTTTCCCTCATTCTAATGAGAAAAAATGGCATAACTAAAGGTTCTCGACATAGAATAGTCAGTACATTTACCATACCAACCTTCATAAGGAGTATCACCATTCAAAATGATAAAAGGAGTCAAATTGGTCAAATAGCAAGCAATCATAATCACTTCACCCCAGAATGACTTAGGCACACCATAACTCAACATCATACATCTAACTTTATCAAGTAAAGTCCTATTCATCCTTTCAACAACTCCATTTTGTTGTGGAGTTTAAGGACCTATTTTATGTCTAGTGATGCCACTCTCAATGCACATATTGTCAAAATTAACATTACAGAACTCAAGACCATTATCTGTCCACAAGAATTTTATTTTATTACCAGTTTGATTTTCAAATTGTATATTTTAATTTTTAAATTTTTGGAAAGAATTGAATTTTTCTTTGAATAGATAGACCCAAACATACCTAGAGTAATCATCGATGATGGATAAAAAATATTTATTGCCTCCAAAAGTGGGATTGCTCCCAGGACCTCACAAAGCCGTATGAATGTACTCTAAAACTCTAGATGTCTTTTGATTGCTAGATGAGAAAGAAAGCCTATGGTGTTTGCTAAGCACACAGTGGTCACAAAATGGCAAATCTAACACCCTAATCCTTACTGAACACACCCTTATCATTAAGGAATTTAAGTCTCTTAACACTTACATGAGCTAACATATTATGCCACTTTTGTGTGTGATCAGTGTCAATGGATGCAATAGTGGGAGTTATGCCACTAATTACTTCAACATAAGTGATATAAATGCTATTTTTCCTAACAACTTTAAAGGCTCTAAGGGCATTTTTAAATATTTTAATCATACCACTACCAATCTCATCCGTAAAAACTATCTTCTCTAATTCCGCTACAAAAATTAGACTTCTACCCATTTGTGGAATGTACCTTATTCCATTCAGTGTATGCACAAAGCCATTTCAAATTTAACAGTTATGTCACCAATACCAACGATTTTATAAGCAATATTATTATGCGTAATGACATACCCATGATCAAAATCATGTAAGTTTTCAAACTAGTGTTTATGAGACATGACATGTGTAACATCTCGGTATTTTGAAAATAATAATAAGTAATTTTGTACAAGTGCAAATAATTTATTTATGATTTATTGAATATTTATAGAATTTAATATTAAATTTATTATGTTTATGAATAAGGGAATGATCGGAGGTTTGTGGAATTTTTGGGTTTAAAGTGGAAGTTGGAAAATTGGGCATTGAATTAAAACTAATTCTTGGGTTAGCTTGACTTAATGGTGATGACAGCCAGGCGGCTGCGCGTGGGAGAGTTAGGGGAGAGGTTAAGGGTTCGAGTCTTAGCTGGTGAAAAGATGGAAAATTTTGTTTTAAATAGAATAGTCTAGAAGAATAGTTTAAAATTAATCTCATATATAATAAAAGTGAGAGAGCATGTAGGAAAGATGGCTATGCGCGCACCGGATAAGAGTTGGGCTGGCTAATGGATGCGAATCCAAAGCTTGGGATGCGCAAGCGACTAAAGGAAAATGTTTAAAATTTTTCAATTAGGAGGAAGCTAAAATGACATCATTTTAAACGATAGTATGGTGGCCAAATTGTGACGCCACGTGTCAATCACTATATGTCTCTACTCTAATTGTTGACTTGCTCAATTAAAGCCTGTAGACATTTAATAGGGATTAGAGATTATTTGCAAATTGAAGGATTAGCTTGAGGGAATAAAATGCCATTTGATCGTGTAAAATTTGAGGGCAGTAAATGCTGATGGGATAGAGGTAATAAATGTAGGGATTTAAAAAATAAATGCAACACATGAATTGAGATTTAATTAACATTTTTGTGAGATTTTTGTAAATTGCATTGGGACGTGAAGCTGAAAAATGAGATGATGTAAGGGTAGACAAATCATTAATGTGATGGGATTTGGATTAATAAATGCAATGCATGAATTAGACATAAATTAAGATTTTGTGAATTGAATTGAGGCAAGCGTAGGCTGCAAAAAGAATACGGGTTGGATTTAAATCTATATGATTTGACAGATTGCATAATAAAATGACAGTAGCATGTGAGTTGGACTAAAACTTGTCTGATTTTCTCCTACAAGGATGAGGAGAGTCTTATAAATAGGCAATTTTTGTGAAAGTAAAGTGCATGTGAATTAGAAATAGAAATAAGGGGGGATTATAAGCCAACTTAACTTGCAAGTCGTAAGGTAAATAAGAATTTTTTTTGGAATTATATTTTTTTTATGACATTTATTTAAATAAATTTTTGACTTGTTATCATTAACTTCTCAGAAGAATTTTTTTTGAGACGTGGCAACAATGTTTTAACACTTTGGAGAAATCCATTCAAAAAGGTCTATCAAGATAGCAAAAGCGAGGGTAAGGGTCAATATATATTTTATATGTAAATTTTGTGATCATAGCTTGCATGTGAAAATAGGGAAGTGCCTAGGCATGAGGCTATAAATTGTGGGGACTAAATAGAGCTCGTGTTAGGATCCATGGAAATATTATATGGGCCCACCGAGAGTCCAGGATGGATGAGGTGGACGGCTCTGCATGCATGCATCATTTCATATTTTATTTTTCATGTTTGTGTATGAACTGTGATTTGTTATTTTATATATATTGCCTTTACTAGGTCTTAAGACTCACCCCCTCCCAACCAACTATACCGATAGCTCGGGGTCTACCAAAGGAAATGCAGTGTTGATGGAGGAATCACCATTGAGAACAAGTGACGAGCCATGATGAGTATCTTTTTTATTTATAAATTATTTTAAATTACAAATTCTGTGTGATTGTATTAAAATTGTGGGACAAATGATATTTTGGGTATTTATTTATTTAGTCATTTGAATGTATGGTTATATTTTCTTACAGTTAGAAAAAAAAATGAGTTTATTTGAACGTCACCCAAATTAATTTCAGCCCCGAGAGAGGGGCATCATGACATGAAAAGATGCACCGAAGTCTAGAATACACTCATGCATATGAAAGTTCATAGATAGGTTAATGTCAGAGGGTTCAGGTTCTATTAACATATATACCTCCCCGGTCTCACATTGAGAAGATATAACATTGGTCTTATTTTTTTTTTCTTTTTGTTTGTTTTTCTCTGCATAACAGTCTTTTATAAAATGCCTTAATTTTCCACATTCATAGTATTTTCTATCTTTTGCCTTCCCCTATGACTTAGACCTACTTCTACAATTTTTCTTGCCACTCTTATTTTGTCCCTCACCACCCCTAGTTTGAGGTCTTCACTTCACAAGATGTATCTCTCTATATTTTTTCTCGTTTCTTTTAGTTTTAATTTCTCTCTCCTTACACTTAAGAGATTCAACTACAAATGTTTACCAACAAATGCAAGATAACAGAAGTATATGCAAGTTCATCACTTTATTGTTTTTGTTCATCAGTGACAGATTTATCAAAATAATTATCAATAACTTTTGAAACCTTTTGTTAAACCAAAATTCCTTTTATTTTTTGTTGCCAAAATGCAAAATCACCTTTTTCATTAAACACATCTAACTTAAAGTATTGTGTAGCCATTAGATGCATAAAGCACACGAGTCGCAACAAGAAACAGATTCAAGTAAGCTTTGCTAGATTGCAAATACACACCACTTTTAGACCCTTTAGAAGCCAACATAAACTAATTCTTAGGCTAAGGAAGAAGACTAATACAGGTATGGTTTCAAGGTGCAATTTTAACAGCAACTAAACAAACATGAAATCAACAAATAAGACTGTCACTTAGTCACATAGAGAACAAAAGACACAGTTAACGAAGGTAAATAATCATAGTTAACCTTAGTTCTAGCAACACGTAATGGTTACAACCACAGTGTAACCCCCAATCCTAATGGCTTGCTAGTTGTTGGAATTTAAATTAGGGTTAGAAAATTTCTCACCAAGCAGATTGATTTTACAATTTGTAAATAAAAAAGAGATGGGGAAGTCAAACCACGTAGGAATGATGGACTCGTTAATCTGAGCATGTTGTTCGAAGTTGTCTATCATAGTCCCACGTGCCGTCCCCGGACCAGCTACGTGCCGCTAGCCACTGAAGGTTCAAGCCTCATGCACCACACCTAAAGGTGCACCTCGACATCGAGAGACCAACAAAAGGTCTCATGCGTTGTAATATGAACGAAGTAAAGAGATCTACGCCGATATTCGAATTTGGGTTAGGGTTTTGCAAAACCTCCCAGATTTAAAATCAACCAAAAAAACTTCGATTTCTTGCACCCACAAAGCCACCAACATGGCTCTGGTACCAGTTTGTAAAGAAAATTCCTCGCAGAATCCATAAACCATAGATTAGATTAGAGGAAAAATGTGAAAAATATAAAGTTAAATACAAAACGAGAAACCAAAAGAACAAAAGCAAAAGAACTCCTTGTTGTTATCGGTGATGGAGGTGTTGAAGTTTGGGCTTCAAGGCTTAGATCGATCGGTCCAAGAACCACTAAGGTAAATCCAAGAATTGGTCCCAAAGAAAACCCAAAACTAGCCTTAGATCGAACCCCAATTTGCCCAAATTAGAAGAAAATATCCCCAACCCGAGGATGAATACGAAAACACTCGTTTTCTCCTCTTCGGTCACTCTCTCACTCGCTTTCTCTCTTTTTTCTCTCTCTCATTCAAAAAATCACCCCCATAAACACATATATGTTGATAACCATCGAAGCATCTCACAGAGATGAGGATAAGATCCCTAGGCATCCAGAAATGATGAGATGAGGATGAGAAAAAAAAAAGAAAAGAGAAAAACAAACCAGTTAGTTTGAACAGCAACGACCAAGTCTCCAGCAACTTCAAAAAGTTGGATTAAATGAGTAATGGGCTTACATAAATGAGTGATGAGCTCATAGGCTAGACATATATAAGGAGAATAATAGGCTTTTTAATGGGCTTCAGACATGGTAGCTAACAAATTGGGTTGGGTTTGGTTCTCATTTGCTAGTGTGCAGGCCTTGTTAGGTATCAAGGTGGAGATTTGTTGGGGTGTGGTACCCAACAAGTCCAAGGCAATGATGGTAAGATTGGGTAAGTATAAAACTATTATAGGTTTTGGCCCGAAATTGATAGATTTAAAGGTCCAAACTCACTTATAGGAAGCCCAATCAAAAAATGGCTCAAGTAAGTTTATCTTATTTTTTGAGGAAAGTGGGCTTGGCTTAGTTGCTCAGAACAAGAACCAAGCCCAACCCATTTTGCTAGCTTCCCTATCTAAAACCCATTAGAAAGCCCATTATTCTCCTTATATATGTCTAGCCTATTAGCCCATCACTCATATTTATTAGCCCATTACTTAACTTATTTGGTCTAGCCTATTTGAAGTTGCTAGAGACTTGGTCGTCTCCATTCAAATCCAGGGTGATTTTTTGAATGGGCAAGAGAAAAGAGAGTGAGCGCGAGTGAAAGAGTGATCGAAAAGGAGAAAACGAGTGTTGTTTATATTTATTCTCGGGTTGGGGTTATTTTCTTTTGATTTTGGCAGATTGGGGTTCAATCTGAGTTTGGTTTTGGGTTTTCCTTGGGACCGATTCATGAATTTACCTTAGTAAGTCTTGGACCGATCAATTTGAGCCTTAAAGCCCAACCTTTAACTCCTCCATCACCAATAACAATAGGGAGTCCTTTTGTTTTTTCAGTTTCTCGTTTGGTTTTTAACTTACTATTTTTCGCATTTTTCCTCTAATCTAATATGTGGTTTGTGGATTTTACGAGGAATTTTCTTTAGAAACTAGTATAAGAGCCACATTGGTGGCTTCATGGGTGCAAGAAATCGAAGTTTTCTTGGCCAATTTCAGATATGGGAGGTTTCGCAAAACCCTAATGCAAATTTGAATATCGGTCTAGATTTCCCTACTTCATTCATATTACGACACATGAGGCCTTTCATTGGTCTCTCGACGTCGAGGCTCATCTGTGGGTGTGGCGGGTGAGGCTTGAACCTTTAGTAACCGGCAATGCATGGGTGCTTTGGGGATGACACGTGGGACTCTGACAGATAACTCCAAACAACTTTCTTAGATCAACAAGCCCGCCATTCCTACGTGGTTTGACTTCCCCATATCTCTTTCATTTAAGGACTATAAAATCAGTCCACTCGAAGAGAAATTTTCTAACCTTAATTTATATTCCAACAACTAGCAAGCCATCTTGTGGGGATGGTCATTAGGATTGGGGGTTAGACTGTGGTTGTAACCATTACATGTTGCTAGAGCTAGGGTTAACTGTGATTATTTGCCTTTATTAACTATGATTATTTATCTTCATTAACTGTGTTTTTTGTTCTCTGTTCGACTAAGTGACAGTTTTATTTGTTGATTTCCTGTTTGTTTAGTTGCTGTTAAAATTGCGCCTTGAAACCATACTTGCATTAATCTTCTTCCTTAGCCTAAGAATTAGTTTTTGTTGGCATCTAGAGGGTCTAGAAGCAATGTGCATTTGCAATTTTGTAAAGCTTACTTATATGTGTTTCTTGTTGCAACTTGTGTGCTTTGTGCATCTAATGGCTACACAACACTTTGTTGAGTAAATGGACCTCTCATATCTCCACATTTGGTATTGTAATACCCGAGAACGTTGGGTTATTTAAGAAATAATATTTTATTAGAAAAATTGAATTTTGAGAAAAATAGGTATCAGAATAGCCTGATAAATTGACCGAATCGACTTTCGGGAGTACCCTGGAACCGAGATGTCTAAAGAAAATGATATGTCAGTGTCGAATAAATTGAGATATGATTTATGGCATCGAAATAATTTGGGTCGGGAATAGTTTTCGGTACAGCTAAAAATGCAGTTTTAGGATAGGCTGTAAAATCGAATTATTGTAAGGGACCTCCGAAAAGACAACGGAACCCCGAGGGTATTCATATTTGATGTGTATAACAACCCTTCAGTGGTTTCAGGAAGAAACTAATGGATTTAGGGCTAAAACAAAGTTTCGGCCAAAGTGCAGTTTACCGAATTGGCCGGAGGGAGGTCAAGATGGCGAGTTTTGGAATCTTCCGAGAAGGAATGAATGTTTTTAGGACTTGAGGGATGTATTGTAAATATTAGAAAGTTCATGGGCTTTGTGAAAATGGGTCAAGGCAAAAGAGACAAAATTAGGTGGAGTGAAAGTGTAATATTTCAAAGTTGAGGAGAGAGCAGCAGCCATGGACGACCAGCAGCTTCTGGTTGTCGACCAGCGCCTACCGACAATGGGGATTTGTGCCAAATGGGTCGGGGATGCCTTTATGTCTGGTTTGGGTTGTCAATCGGGCATGTAGTGGTCGAAAATTGATGATTACCGACCAAGTTTTCGGTCGAATTTTGCAAGCACCAAAAGGATGTTTTGTGGTCGGATTTTGGCGAGATTAGGTCGATCCAGGGGCGGTAGGAGCCTCAAAGGGTTCGGTTTAAGCATCCTTGAGCGTTTGAAAGCTCGGGGTCGCCTATAAATAGGATATGGCCGAATGCTTTGAAAAATTAAGTTGTTAGATCCATGAGTTTTTGAACGAATTGAGAGCAATGGATAAGGGGCTTTTGTTGCTCATGTCTCAAGCTTCATTTCTGCCAAATTTGAGCTATTTTGGTTGAGAGTTGAGGGAGATCTGAAGCTTCACCGGAAAAACAAGTTTCGCCGGAAAATCGATTGGAGCAGTCTGAAAATAGCTCAGTTTGTGGGTTTTTTGGTACCATCTTGTAGAGGGCGAAGAGAGGAAGGTGTAGGAACAAACGGGGGTCAAAACGGAGGTCGGATGAAGAAGTTATGGCCATTAAACCAGGCGAGGCGCACCAGTCCGACGAACTGCTGGAGGAATAAGAAACGGCGCGTGCAGCACACTCGCCAGCTGGGACCCGCGACTGGAGGCGCGTGAGCCAACTTGTAAGGGCGAGTGATGGCGCATTCAAGGTCAGAAAAATGTGAAATAAATTTCTAAATTCCTTTAAATTCGAGATTTATGTCCTGTAGAAAAAGATTTGAATTTGGAGTTCTCTAGGTCTCGTTTCTAGAATCAAAGTGCCTCGTTTTGCGTGAAAATGCACCATCCAGGTAAGTCCAGTATTTTTCCTATGATGTTCATAGTTTATAATGATTTTTTGTGAAGAAAGATTGGAGAAAATATCTTTGGAGGGATTTATTTGGATTTTTAGAGGCCAAAAATGGAAGAAAATAGAGAAAATATGGAAATTATGAGAAAAATAGGTTTCTGATTATTATATGTTGATTAGGATGCCTTGATGATTAAAGTGATGTAATTGGTGCAAATTTTGAGATTGAGATGAAAATCAAGGTCGGGCAAGCAAATCGAGGCGGTGCGCGTTTTTCGAGGTATCCTGATATTTTGTCAAAGGTGAATTTTATTCTTGCATAAAAGTTGGTTTTGACTTGTGAGTCTTCAACCCTCATAAAACTTGGTTTGGTTCTATCTAAACTTGATTTAATCCATGCAAATGTTTGCTACATGTGAATGGTTTTTACTTGTGATAGTTGTTTCATAGGGATTTGTCCCAAAATGTTTTAAGCATGTGCATTGAATTTTGTGCGATAAATTGTGTACATGAAATGTTGTTTATGCATTGAGTCATGTTTTGTGGCATTGGTGTGTTTTTATGGGATGTCAACCTGGGATGTTATCTGGATAGTGTAGCTGTGAGTCCCAAGTGTGTTTGTCAAACAGGGGTATCTCGAGCTGTGTGCTGAGATGACTGCCTCAGTTTTTATGCCGGACTTGGTGGCGAGGGAAGTTGCACTAGGGTAATGGGTTGTATATATGGGATGGGATGTCAACTTATGATGTGGCACTTGAAGTGACAACACTAGGGAAGCGTGCCAAGGAAAAATACTCAGTTTGTCGACTTGGGTTGAGTGCGGTCACTACCCTCATGAATCGACGAATGGCGGGACTGAGAGTGGACACCACCCCGGACCCGTAGTATGGCGGGGCTGCGAGTAGGTAGGACCCCATGAGGCCCTTACGTGGTAGTATTGTTTCCGATGTGGACGTGAATTCCCAGGATTAGTGTTGATCATCATTTGGCCATGATTTGTGTTGACGTGTGCTCCGTAAGCTTCTGAGTGGGGACGTAATGGTGACGGTGTGATTCTCGGGTATGCATTAACGTTGCTCCCTCTTAAGCTAGGACTGTGTTGTGCCAATGAGTCAATGTTGTTGTGTTGCCTTTAGAGAGATTGCATTTTCCCTAGTTAGGGTTAAGTGCTGTGTGAGATTCTCTTGGGTTGGGATTTGTCATGATTTTATGTTGTTTCATATATTGCATACATTCATGAAAATGTTTTTGAATTCTCACTTAGATGATTCAACATCTAATGTTTGGACTTTTGTCCCTGGAATATTCAACGTTCCAGGTGAAGGTAGCAGTGCAAAAGGGAAAGGAATTGCCGAGGATTGGCGGCAACTTATAGGTGGATTGTAGCATGTATTTTGGATTATATGCTTTCCATTATGATGATGTCGTGTTAGAGAATGGTACAGTTTTGGATATTGTATATGAGATGATTTCAGATTATGTATTACATCAGGTTTCGATCTAGCTTCCGCATTTGTTTATTGATGATATTACCTGTCTTAGCTTGATGCTTTTAAGTTTGATATGCTGAGAAGGTAATTGGAATTGTCGGGGAAGTTATGGATTTAAGTGTTATGTAGTGGAAGTGCATGTCTAGGAAAGTTCTGGTTAAGGAAAGATTTGGTACTTTAAGTGTGTCCCATGTGACCCACCTCTCTTTCCTGGGAACTTACCTGGTGCACTATTCACGAGCAGACGCTTATATTACATATTGATGGAAAAAAAATATATCCCTGAAATTCATGATGGTTTATTCCGCATATATTAACGCCCCTCAGTTGGAACGGGGTGTTACAGGTATGATATTGTCCACTTTAGGCCTAAACCTTCATGGATTTGCTTTTGAATTTTACCCAAAAGGCCTCATACCAATGGAGATATTGTCCACTCTTTATCGCATGATCCTCCCAATGTCTAGCCAATGTGGCACTTAGTTTGCACAGCTAACACATATAATTATTTCACATGCTATTGTATTGACTTGCTCACATGTGTCCAACTTTTGTAAGGCCTTATAGCTTTTGTTGAAAAAGCAAGATGTCAAGACTGAACACTTCTTTGAATTGAGAAAAAAGTGCTTAAGAGTTAATGCTAAATATACGTACATTGCATCATTTCCAATCAAACCATTGGGTAATCCTGTCACGAATCTATTATGATATGTTCCTATTTTCATTATGAAATTTCAAAAGGTTGTAACTTGCCTAAGAGTTTAATGATGCAAAAATTTGACCACTAGTATATTGAAAGGAATGTACTAGATGATGAAAAATCTCAATTAAACTTCATATGCGCTAGCAAACTACAAAACAAAAATTGTGACACTACTTTTAGATTGACCAAAAAAACTAATTTAATGCTGAAGTCAAGCGTTGAGCAATATAAATGAATCTAAAGAGCTAGAGGTAGTTTAGAATTGGTATTTAGAATGCTTACCTAAAAGGAAATGTCCTCCTCTTTTATAACCATGTGGAGGCAAGCCCTAGCTTAGGATTTGGTCTATTTGTTTGAAATCATGTAGGAGTCATTATCCTAAAACAACTTAGAGGGATTTTGATCATCCTTGTTGACCATTTATTTAAGGTTTAAAAATAATGTTTAGCCCAAATTTATCGGATTTTAGTCGATCACCAGATTAAAGAAATTTAACTTGAGCAAGATTGGCTTGCTTGTATGTTTGCAAAGACCTTTCCAATCGGGTAGTAGAAGTTCCTTTTGTGGAGTACCAACTGTAACACCCTAGACTTTGAAAGATAATTAATCAACGAGTTTATGGTGGTTTGTGAGTGATTATCGGTTAATTGCGAGGTTGGGATGAATTATTTGAGATTTATTAAAGAATTGTGATTGTGAGGATTTAATTATGATTTATTGAAAAGTTGTGGAGTGGAATTCTTTTTTATAAAGAATGTGCATTTAATGGATTTTGGCAGAGGAAGGCAAGGGTTGCTTTAAAACTTAATTTGGGCATTTTAATTATCAAAGAAGGTGGGCAACCTAGCTGGTCGCGTGCTTGAAGGACTAGTTGGGAGGCCAGGGATCGAATGTGAGGGAGAGCGCGCGGGGGAAGGGAAGCTGGTTGGAATTTTTTCCAACCAGTTGGGCGCCAAACAACGTTGTTTTGGGGCGCCATGCGACACCTATGCACGCAGCCGTGCGAGTCAGCCACGCGGCCCTGGCCGTGCTGAGTGGGTGGCCATGAGCCACCCACCCCCTCTCCCTTGCTGCCACGTGGCAGCATGTGGGAGGCCTCTGGCAACCCAATTTCTTCACCCCTCGGCCGATTTCTCCTCCCTCTCTCGCCTATAAATAACAGTGTTCTCACTGTTGTTAATCGCTGTAATTTTTAACGCGTCGAAACTCTGCTCGTATGTATACGCGAAGTATAAAATATTTTTAAATTTATTTAATAGTGCTATTTATAAATTAGTCGCATGTTTAGTTATATTATTTAGCAATGTAACGACGATAATTAAAATTAACTGCACGTTTAATTGAATTATTTTATTTTATAATTGTATAGAAAATTGGAATGTGAAATCGACGCAAAGTAAGTCGTTAGTGCGTGGTAAGGGTTTAATATGATTTGTGTGTAAATTTATTTTGGCATGGCTTGTATTAGACTATGGGAGAAGTGACTTGGCATGGGGCTATGGATTTGGGCCGTGTGAGTCTCGAGATGGGGTCCTAAATGAAATCAATGGGGCCACCAAAATCCGGATCAAGGTGAGGTGGACAGGCCGACATACATGATATACTTCACATTATTCTATAATTGTCATATATTTTAATTTACTGCAACTCATATTGTCCTTGATGAGTCCCCAGATTCACCCCTATATTTTTCTTATTAACCCAACAGGCGGCTCGAGTTCTGAGAAGGGAAAGGCGATGCTGGCAGATGAGCCACCAGTTGGTAGTGACCGTTGATAGTAAGGGTGTGGGGTAACTCCTATGTTAATAATATAATATATCTATTGTGTGTTAATCATAGGTGACGACTGTGGTTAAGTTAGAATTAAACTGGGGCCAAGTTAAGGTTTTTGTTATGAGTAAACCCAGTGGGTGTAGGGAACTTGTACTGGACGGCTATGGTCAGAATCTGAGTTATGTATAAACATGTTTGACTGTTGTGATATTATTATTCATGTTGGTATTTTTGTTTATTTGATCTTGAATATTCTCCAATGGCCTAATCAGGTATAGGACTTGGGTGAGTTTTCGTTGCCTACGCATTTTATTCCAGACTTCTCGACCAGTCGAAGGCGGAGAAGTTTGGACCCCACTTAGGGCGCCCATATTATTTTAATACTTTATATTAGTAGGGGCATAATTGTTGGTCCCTTAACACACACAATGGCCACTCAAGAGGGGGGGTGAATTGAGTGATTAAAATTAATTAAATCAAATTCTTCCCTTTTAAAAACTCTTGAGATTTTCTTATAAACAAAATATCCTTGTTATAAATATATATGTTATTTGAAAATGATAGCAATATAAATACACAAACAACCACAATAATCGGCACAAGAAATATAGTGATTCGGTGTCTTCAACACCTACTCCATTCTCTCAAGGTCAACCCGACACTTGAGGTTCCACTAAAATCACACATAGGTTTTCAACAAACTCACCTAGGAAACTTTTATACAACACCGAGGTTTTCCCCTTATCTCACCCCGAAAACGAATACAACAAAATACACACCTAGATTACTTAGGCTCTAGGAGGCCACTCACAATCCACAATAAATACAAATAATCAATCCTATGTCCAACACACTTGGACTAAAAATGATACCAATATAAGAACAATATACAAGACAAATATACAAATACAATGATACAATTTTTACCACACTTGGAGAGAATATCTTCTTCTCCTTTGCCTTGGGCTCCAATGGATGTATCTTTGAACTTGAGCCTTTGATTGCTTTGAAATGAATGGTTGAGAGCTTGGAAGTGCTTTAGGATGATAGATCTTGATTGTGCATTAGTCTTCTCCAAAAATCTCACCTTGATATTTATACTAGATCCTCCAACAGATTTGTAACGGCTAGAAAAAATTCGACCGTTGGAGCCGAGAGTCGACTTCTCTAAAATAGGAGTCGACTCCTATTTGAAGTAGGAGTCGACTCTAGTTATACAAGAGTCGACTTCTCTAATGCTAAAGTCGACTCTTCGAAAAACACCATACTGTTAGGTCGACTCTGCATCAACTGCTCTCTGCTGGGTCGCCTCTCACTTTGCAAGAGTCGACTCCAGTTGAATGGGAGTTGACTCTAGATATACAAGAGTCGACTTTTGGGCCAGATTTTATAGAAAATTGATTTTAAACATATAGTAATATTTTGAAGGCATAATCTATATAGCATGAGTACACTACAAGTTAAAGAAAATGTTCTCATTTTATTTTATTTTATTTATATTTTACCTCCCATTTACTTTAATACATAAATGTAAATAACAAAGTACCCCCTATTTGGATTCAATAAAAATATCTAAAAAATCAAAATCCAAATAGATAAGAAAATAGATTTTGGGTTTTAGTACAAAATCGAAATTTAGCGATTTTACCACCCCCGAAATAGATACATTCTATTTCTTTAAAAAATCGTTAAAAATCATTTTAACACTATTGAATATTAGATATGAAAATACCGGGAGTTAGATTTTCAAAATGAAAACATTTTCTAATATGTTCCCTTATAGCATATTAATATTTCAGACTTAGAAAAATGTCATTACTTGGTTCATTTTGATACATAAAATAGTATAATACTTAAGACATATCAAAAATACATTAGAGGTTTTAAATATACTAAAAATAATTTTACTAAAATTATATTTTGTTAATGATCAAAACATACAATAGGTTGATTGGAGCAATTTGGCTCAACAATAACCGTCATTCGGAGCAGGCCAAGGTTTTATTGCGGGTTATGGTGACTCCTGGTAATAGGGCCCGGGGCGTCATACCAAGCCTGAGTAAGGTCCGTTTAGGGGATTGAGATTGAGCGAGGCTTGGCTTGTGGGCTAAGCTAACAAACCAATGAATTGATTCTCAAGTATCATTAGTGTCTTTGGTGTTTGATTTTTATCCTTTGATAGTTATCATATCAAGCCACATATTTTACTACACTTTTCTTTATATTAAACCACCAATAAATTTTTCAAGATCATCATATACCTTAGTTGCACAAGGGTTAATGATATACCTAACTCGGTATGCCTCATGCAAGATGATTTGTCTCAATTCCTTTACTCATGGTACATATATATTCGTCCTTGGAATTTGAATATCTCATCTCAAAATTCAAAATCTAGTTTTTTCAGTCACTTGTGCCTATTTACCTATATTGAAGAATTGCAACATTACTAGGGTTTTGGGCAAAGAAAACTAGTGAGAGGAAATGAGAGAAATATTGAAGACTGGATAAAGATGGAAGATATAGCCAACATGCCTGCTGGAGTTAATCGTTTGAAAAAAGAAGAGAGAGAGATATTTTAGTATTTTAGAAAATACAATAGTCATTGTTTTCTTATGGTAGATAGAAAATGATTCATGATTAATAAAATTGAATTAGATCTTTATCATTTTTTATAAGTCAAAGGTGTCAATGTCTTTTTATCAAATCTCAAAAGGTCAAATCTAATTTACCTACTTACAACAAAAAAAAAAAATCTAATTTACCCTAAATTTTATTTACACTATTATCTATTTCTTAAAATTAAAATTGTTATGACATTTTTTGATCAAATTCAAAAGATTCAATGCTTTCATTGTCATTATATCTTATGCATGTTTCATATATGTTATTAACTTTTTTTTATCCTTTGCCCCATTTGCTACTATACAAATTACATAGACTTAGATTTGTCAATTTAATCTAAAAATTATTTAAACTTTAGTTATAATTATATAATCTTACCTCAAAATCAATAATTGAGGGTTAATTTCATATTTTATTTGAGTTGACAAGGCCAAAGTAGCGAGACAAAAAAACCATCAAGTTTGATGCAATTCAATTGCTTTTCATATGATTTCAATTTACCCATTTAATTAGTATGAAATAAATTTATATTCTAAATTTAATTTTAGTGTAATTTTGGTGTAATTTTGGTCAAATTATTCGCCCCGGTGTGCGTTTGTTGGGGGGGCTTGAAGAGTAAATAAATGCAAAACTGTGGAAGAGTAGTGTAAAATTGCCCTAGTGAGAGTCGACTTCTCCGGTTGGTCAAGCAAATCCCCCGAGAGTGGGTTCGACGGACCAGAGAGGCAGCCATGGAAGCTCTCAGAGGACTTGGAGCAATCCTACTTTCCTCGCTCGTTTTTGTCGCCCACTTCTCTCTCTTTGCTTCATCGTCTTTTCTCTCCTCACAGGACCTGCAGATCGTCAACGCCGAACGCAGAGTAACCTCCCTCATCCTTCATCTCTCTCTCTCTCTCTCTCTCTGTATGTATGTATGTATGTATGTATGTATGTATGTATTCCAATCAATCAATTTCAAACGGACAGTTTCAAAATGGTACCAAATATAAGTTAGTATAATGCAGAATTCGTGTGTACAAGCTTATTAATTGTGTGATCTGTGAATGAGCTTAATTTGTATATGACAACATTTGGACAACCGGGCGGGGTTTTAGGTTTATTTGATTGTACGAGTCTTACGACTTACGCTGGTTGTCGGCAAACTAATGTAACCTTTCTCCTTTATTTGGACTTGGGACTGCCAGTTGCTGCTGTAAACTCGGTTAAGATGGTTTGGTCATGTTAGAAAAAAATCAATAGGATTCCTTGTGGGGAGAGCTGATGAAATAACAAGTTGTTAGCAAAAGGGGTAGAAGAAGACCGAAAAAGACTTAATGGGAGACACTTAGATTTTATATTAAATATATGGGCCTCACAGAGGATTGGACAATGTGTAGAAATGAATAGAAAGCTAGAATTCATGATCATGTAGCCACTCCATATAGTGGGATAAAGGCTTGGTATGTTGTTGTATGCTGATGTTACGATCCCAAGGGCATAGGAGTAATTGTTCTATTGCATGTATTTTTTTTTTATTGTACCTTAGGCTGTTGTAGTATGGTACTTTCAGTTTGTTACTAACTGAAAAGATGTAACAGCCTATAAATAGGCTAAAGAAGTAGAGAATAACATCTTATGAATGAAATCTGAATTTTGTCTCTCTCTCTCTCTTTCTCGTTTCTTCTTAATTTTCCTTCCCTTTCTATTATCTCACTCTTGATTCCTTCCAAGTTCCATTCTAAACCCTAGGTAAACCCTAGGAGTGTGATGTTAATCTTAGGACTCTTAGATTATACCCTTAGGCGAGAAAACCCTCTCATAAACCCTCTCCAACACTCACGGATGCAGTGGAATTATAAGAACAAAAAAAATGAACAACACAAAGAAATTAATAAAATTGAAAAGATCAAACCACAAAGGAGACACAACAGATTTATCCTGGTTCAAGCCAATTTAATTGGCTCTTCATCCAGCAGTCCCAACACCCCAATCGAGCAGCTTTTATTGAGAAGAAACTGATCAGTAGAAAACCCAAGCCCTCTCTCAATCCTATCGCCCAAGTACTATCCCTTGTTCACTCCAAGAAAGCTCAAGAACTCAATACACAAGCCTCACTTTCTCTAGAACAAAAATACTCACAATAGAAACCGAGAACTTGACAAGAGAGAAGATTGTCCTAGACTGTCACCTTGCCCTCTTATTTATAGAGGAGGCGGAACCCCCCATATAACTAATCAAATATGGGATATTACAGTTAGACTCCAAAGTTTACATTAATTACACTTTGGCTTAAAAAAACCCTAACTGTCTATTAGCTTCCAGCCGAAAGCCATCAACGCTCCCATTGATCTTCCAATCGGAAAACTCTAGGAAAACCTCAACATGTGACATTTGGTATCAAAGCTGGTTGTCCTTGGTTGCTGAATTGAGTTGAGGCGATTGAGGTAGGCACAGTTTGGAAGTAGTGGTGGAGCGATCACTGATCCACATCAATTTTGATCAGATCTGGGCTACCAGTGATAGAAGGGAATCAAGACCATCGACAATTAGTTCTAATATCAAAGTTGGCAATTCGCTGCATGCCATTGGTGATTGTAATCATCGGCGATCAGTGTAGTGAACATGGCTGGCAATTCTTTGTGTATTAAAGGCGAAATCAAGCAGACTACTGAAGGATGGCTGAAGGTAATAGGATGAAGCAACTAGAAGCAAGGATGGAGGCATTGGAATTTGGGATGCTGCAGACTCAGGAGGCAAGCTCGGCCATACAGGAGAGTGTGCAGCGGGATCTCGCTGCAACTCGAGAGGATTTTGCTGCAACTTGAGAGAGTATGCAGAGGGAATTGGAGAGGCACAGGAAGACAATGGCTCAATATGGCCAGAGAATAGACAACATGTTCAACATGTTGTTGGCATTATTGGCTAAATTTCGTTTATCAACAGATTTTCCACCGAGGTTTTTTCCGATCCAATCTTGCTTGGTTATGGAATTCTTCCTCAAGTTTCTGGGTTGGAGTTCCCGTCGAGATCCGGTTCTGATCCAATCTTACATGGTGATAAGATTCCTTCTCAAGCTTTAGTTGAGGAATTACCGATTGTAGAGCTAGCTGTCTAGGTAAGAGGATCTTCTTAAACCTCTCATTATACTTCCATGCCAAGGTTGGAGATACCGGTTTTTGAAGAGTTAAAACTAAGATGGTGAATCCGTAGATGCGATAGATTTTTTCAGCATTACAATACAAGAAGGATAGAGAGTTAACCTTGCAGCATCCTATCTCAATGATACTACTGATTCATGGTATCAATGCTAGAATAAGATGAGGAGACATGAGGCCGATTGGACTGAGTTCATGGAGGAACTATGTGACTGATTTGGAGAGAAGTCAATGACTGACGTGGTTGAAGAATTTAACAAATTAAATCAAGACGGATCTGTGATGGAGTATCATATCTGGTTTGAAGAATTAAGGTTTTTAATGTTGAATTCTCAGCCTGCTTTAATAGAGCAATACTTCATTTCCAGCTTCATTAGTGGCCTAAGGATGAACTAAGGCCAATTGTAAGAATGATGCAGCCTGCTACTGTTAAGCAGGCTGCTGAGAAGCTAAGGCTATAGGAGCTTGCATTGGAAACAATTTTCAATAAGTACACGATCTTAACGGAAATTCAGCCTTCATTCAATCAACAACTGGAAGGAAATCAAGTAAATGTGAACTCTAGGGTTTATCCTAACCCTAATGCAGCTAAATCATCTACTATGGAGCAAAGAAGGAAGTTAGGGTTATGTAGTAAATGTGGAGATAAATTCAGTCCCGGCTACTAATGTCAAAGACAGTTACTGAATATGAAAGGAGTAGAGGACGGAAACGGAGGAGAAGAACTAGTGGGAATTGAGTGATGAAGAAGGCACAGTTGTAATAAGTTTCTTGAGGACAAGAAACCTCTTAAAGGGGGGGGGTGGTTGTCACGACCCCAAGGGCATAGGAGTAATTGTTCTATTGCATGTATTTCTTCTTTGTTGTATCTTAAGCTGTTATAGTATTGTACTTTCAATTTGTTACTAACTGAAAGGATGTAACAACCTATAAATAGGCTAAAGAAGTAGAGAATAACGGCTTATGATTGAAATCTGAATTCTGTTTCTCTCTGTCTCGTTTCTTTTGAATTCTCCCTCCCTTTCTATTCCCTCATTCCCGATTCCTTCCAAATTCCATTCTAAACCCTAGGTAAACCCTAGGAGTGTGACAGCTGATTGTTCTAGACCCTGTTTATGCATGTAGAAAGTTTGTAAACTTCTTTTTATTTACTGTTTTTGCCACTTTTTAACTATTAATTGATTGTGAGGAAGGCATTCACCACTATGCTGGTATTTTGCAGATTAGTTTTTCAATAAGTTATAACTTCAGTTTCTGAATGTCAAATGTTGTTGATGCAGATTGACTTGACTTCCCACATTGTTAGGGTTTACTTGACTCTTAAGGTACTCACTTTAACTTTGCTTGAATTTTAACTTGATGAGTAATTTATAGTAAAGATATGAAAAGTTGCTACCTGCTTAACATATGGCTTTTTATTGCAATTCTGTTCTTGTTACAAAGTCTTTTTTTTTTGTGTGTGTGGTTTTTGAGTTATTTGTTTTGGTTTTTGGAAAATTTTTAACCTATGCTTAAATATTTTTATTCTCTTAAACCTATTTGTTACTTTTATATTATTTTGGAATTCTTTAGTTTTATTTTTCCTGGAAAAAATTTAACCTATATGTTGTAGGTTAAACTAGATTGGGCTGGATTGTTGGATTTTCAGTCTGCATGTTGTAGGTTAAATGACTATATGTCATGATTACTTGAACAGTTTTGTGTTTCTTCTTGTAAACTGAATCTATGTGTCATGTACACTTGTTTGTTGGGTCATCTCAGGTTGAAAATATTGGGACATCTCCAGCTTCAGAAGTCCTTCTTGCTTTTCCACCTGCCCAAGTTGAGCACATGGCAATTGTCAAAGCGGCAGTGACCGCTGGAAAGAAGAAGAAGAAATCTTATTTACCTCTTGATGTGAAGCCAACTGAAATGCCTGAGGCACCAAATGGAACTAAATACTTCTCGATTTCATTACTCGATCCATTAAGTGTGGGAGAATCAGTAACACTTGAAGTGCTTTATGTATTGACACACTCTTTAGAGCCATTTCCGTTGGAGATAAGTCAGTCAGAGTCGCAATTGGTCTACTATCATGATAGTGCAATAATATTATCACCGTATCACATTAAGAAACAAATAACATTTATAAAGACACCAACTGCTAAGGTGGAATCATTCTCTAGAGTTGAGCCCACTGACCGTGTGGGTACAGAAATAAAGTATGGTCCATATGAAGACCGTCCTCCATATTCATTTTCTCCTGTAATTGTTCATTTTGAGAATAACAATCCATTTGCTGTTGTTGAGGAGCTTGTGAGGGAGGTGGAAATATCTCACTGGGGCAGCCTTCTGATTACAGAGCAGTACAAACTGGTCCATGCTGGAGCTCGACACAAAGGCATCTTTTCAAGGTTATTTAACTGCGTGTTACATTACATGTGTTTTTAACCTTACAGACATAATATTTGGATACTAGAGTGGTGTGCATACACAATATCTGTAATTATTTCTTCACCATACGGTGAGTGATAAACTGTGGAGATATGTATTGATTAGCTGCTAATCGTAAAAAAGTTTAGGCAAAATGTACAGGTATTGGGAAGCTAAATGTAGAACATAATTTTACATATACAGTGTTTTGCATAATATGAAAAATAATAGATTTCAATTATTTTACATTGATGGATTTATTTGGAATTCAAAAATGTCTCGGGTTATCATCCCCACTGAGCTCCTAACTGTCATGCCCCTAGGGTTGAGCTAGGGTTTAGAAAGGAAATGAGAAGAATACGAGGGAGAGAGAATAGAATGGAGGGAGAAACAGAACAGAGAGAGAGGGAATTGAGGAAGAGCAGAGGAGATTGAGAGAGAGAAATGTAGAGAGAGATGACATAGATTGAGATTATCATTCCACCCTGCAGTTCTCTGCCTACTCTAGCCAGTGGCGGATCCAGGGAGGGGCTCCCAACCGAAACATTATATATATATATATATACACACACACACAGCCCCTCAAATTGAAGCTCCAGCCCTCCCCTTGGATCCCCCCTGAATCCGCCCCTGACTCTAGCCTATTTACAGGCTGTCTAACTGAAAGTTACAACAGGTAAAGCAACAAAGTACAACACCTAACTAATACATGTAATAAAATATGACTAATATGCCCTTGGGGTTGTGACACTAACTTTTAATAATAGTATAGATATTGGTATAAGTTGCAATATGTTGCTGCTTATGAAAAATAATAGATTCCAATTATTTTACATTGATGGATTTTTTGGAATTCAATAATTTGACAGGGTTTAATGTCCCCACTGAACTCCTAACTTATAATAATAGTATAGATATTGGAATAAGTTGCAATATTTTGCTGCTTATGAATTTCTTCTGATTTCTTTCTGTTGTCAAGTAAATCTTTTCTACTTGCAAAAATGTCAAAGCACATGGATATATTGAATCTATTTGTATGTGTGGCATGAAGTTTTATTTGTAAATTCTGGCTGGTTTGATATTTCTCTGTGGCTTTGGTCCCAGTTGTGTGGTTTGGTAGGCATTTGGTTTTCTCCACGTTGCATGCTTTTATGTTTTTCTTTGGCTCTAAACTTCATGTTGTTTCAATTTTTTTATTTTTTGAACCTTCTTTTTTACAGGATCGAATATCAATCCAGGCCATCATCTAATGGTGCATCTTCATTCAAAGGACTTCTTGCAATATTACCACCTAGAGTTCACTCTGTCTATTATCGTGAAGAAATTGGAAATATCTCCTCATCGCATTTACGTACAGATTATAGGAAGGTAGTTACTGCTTCTTATGTTTTGTTTTCAACTGTAAAGGACCAAGGTTCAGTGTAATCATTGAAAAATTTAATTTAAAAAAAGTACAGATTACACAATGTTTAGCATGTTTTTTTTTCTTCTTTTTGCAAGTAATAGCTTTGACAAGACCCAGTTACTATATTAGCACACTGAGCACTTGATAAAAAGATATTTTGCACGCTGAGCATTTCAACACATGAAGTATTACATTGAGGTATAAGTGAAAAAGCCATAAAGTTATTGATGTTTCCTCATTGTTGGTTGTCCAGCAGGAGCATATATTATTTAGGACATCAATCTAGAAGAATATGACTTTTTTTTTTCCTTCCTTTCAAACTGCAACATCATTTAACTTTTGATCTCATTGCTATTTTTATAATCTGGTAGAACTTCATTAGCCCTTCTGTATCTCCTGCCACTGTTGAAGAGCAACTTTGGTGTGATGATAATTACTGTTAAGATGCAACAGTTTCCTGGTTGTAATGTTTTCCTCTTAATGGATCTTTCTTCCTTTTTGTTTGGACAAAGTTCTTAGTCAAGCATTGATCAATTCAAAAACAAGAAATGAAAATTTCTCTTAATGTTACTGTTGCCCATCGGAGATCTCTGCACTGATGGCTTTTCTTTTCTTTTTCTCCCCCCTCGCCTTTTTGGTCTCATTGCAGTCAGAATTGGAAATAGAGCCACGCTATCCTTTGTTTGGGGGCTGGAAGGCCACTTTTGTCATTGGATATGGGCTGCCACTGCAAGACTTCCTTTTTGAGTCTCCTGATGGTAGACGATACTTGAACTTAAGCTTTGGATGTCCACTTGTTGAGACTTTGGTAGACAAGATGACCATCAAAGTGGGTATTTATTTATTTGCTTATTTGTTCTGTGCTTGTGTTAGAACTGGTATGTACATAAATTAATCTTGGAACTGTTGTTTTAAGGTGGTGCTGCCAGAGGGATCAAAAGGCCCTTCTGCTGTGGTTGCTTTTCCAGTAGAACAACACCTGCAGGTAAATTCTGTTGTTCACTTTTTTATTTTTCCATCTGTGGATAATTAAAGATAAATAAAGAGGATTATCTGGCAGTTTCATCCAAGATAATCCTCCTAATATGTCGGAATAATCAAGAGGGAGATAAGGCCAAATATCTCTCCTGTTATCTCTCCTTTTATTTCTCCTTTTATTATCTTATCTCTTCTGTTTTATATTTGTAAATTTGAAATCGATAGATAGATTAGAATTGTACATTAAGTAGGTCTCCTTATCTCCATCTACTCGTGTATATATACACCTTGTATACCATCTAATAAAGAAGATCTCTTTTTCTGTTCTTCCTACATTCACACGGACATGGTATCAGAGCCATATTTCATCCAAAGGCTCTCCCGATAATTCTCTCCTTCCGCCATTCCTCCCAAAGCCTCTTTTTTCCATTTAACCACTCACCCGTCTCATCAATATGGCCAGTAGCAGTATCCAACCATCCAAAATCATTCCTTTACCCTCCAGCAATCAAGGCACTAGTGACAACAATATGTTCACTGTTACTGGACATAAATTAAATGGGCAGAATTACCTACAATGGTCTCAATCTATCCTGATGTTCGTATGTGGGAAAGGCAAGGATGATTACTTAACTGGGGCAGCGACCAAACCATCGGAAAAAGAGCCTACATATCGGAGTTGGAAAGCCAAGAACAATATGGTAATGTCTTGGCTTATTAATTCTATGGTGAATGAGATAGGAGAAAATTTTCTGTTATATGATAAGCCCAAGAGATTTGGGAGGCTGCTAGAGAGGCCTATTCGCTTGTAGAAAACACCTCCGAATTGTTTGAGATTCAAAGCTTGCTTGATGATCTCAAACAAGGTGAGTCTCATGTGACTCAATATTTCAATTCATTGAACAAATATTGGCTGCAGTTAGATAAGTTTGATACTATTGAATGGAAGTGCATAGAAGATTCTGAAAAATACAGGAAGATTGTGGAACAAAAGAGGCTATGCAAGTTCCTAATGGGCCTGAACAAGAACCTTGATGGTGTTAAGAGGAAAGATACTCGGTACAAAACCTCTCCCAAGTATCCGAGAGGCTTTTTATGAAGTTAGAAGGGAAGAAAGTAGGTTGAAGATCATGCTTAAACCAGCAGGCCCTAATCTGGAGCACTCAGCCTTAGTCACCTGAGGTACTTCACAGAATTCCAAGACAAGGAAGGGACGACCATGGTGTGATCACTGCCACAAAGCAGGACATACCAAGGATGCATGTTGGGAGATACACGACAAACCCCTGGACTGGAAGCCAGCACATGAGAGAAAGAGCAAAAGCAATCTAGTATCAGCGGAAGTGCCAACTGCAGCTACTCCATTCAGCAAGGAACAAATGGAGTGGCTGCAGTCCATGTTTGGGAAGATTCAAATTAATCAGCCCTCAATTGTAGCATCAGGATCCATTGCCCACAAAGGTACTTATCTACATGCATTGATCACTAAAAAGAGATTTATCCAATGTTTGGGTGATTGATTCAGGGGTCTCTGATCACATGACGGGTGAAATCAGTCTGTCGTCTAATTTCCATCCATGCAACAAGAATTGGACTGTTAGGGTGGCAGATGGTTCAATGTCAAGAGTTGTGGGAACCAGATCTATTACTCTCTCTAAAGATATTGTGCTAAAATCAGTTCTCTTGGTGCCTAATTTGGATTGCAATGTATTATCGATTAGTAAGCTGACATCTGATTTAGATTGTATTGCTAAGTTCTTAAAAAATGTCTATGAATTTCAGGAACAGACTTCAGGAAGGATGATTGACAGTGCTGAAGAAGGATTGGGGCTCTATCTCCTTACAAAGACCAACTCCAAAGATAACCTAGTTCAATCCAATACCAACTCAACCATTCCTTCTGTTTGTTTCTCCAATTCTTCTACCACTAATAATAGTGCAATTATGCTATGGCACTATAGATTAGGACATCCAAACTTTGTTTATCTTAGGAAATTATTCCCATCATTGTTTAAGAGTCAAGATCCACATCATATGTCTTGTGAAATCTGTCAATACTCTAAACATGTAAGGAATAATTATCCTAGTCAAAGTTATACTCATTCACATCCTTTTTCATTGATTCATAGTGATGTATGGAGACTTTCTCGAATTAAAAACATAACTAGTTCTTGTTGGTTTGTTTCATTTATTGATGATCATACTCGACTTATATGGGTATTTCTTATGAAACACTAATCCGAAGTTGGGCCTATATTCCAAATGTTTCATTCTATGGTGGAGAGACAATTCAATGCCAAAATTCAAATCCTACGAACCGATAATGCCAAGGAATATTTTCCTTCAATCCTTGGCTCCTATCTTTCAAAACATGACATTATACATGAAAGCTCATGTGTGGATACACCCCAACAAAATGGTGTAACTGAAAGGAAAAACTGCCATATCTTAGAAGTGGCTCGCTCTTTGCTATTTTCCACCAATGTTCCTAAATATTTTTGGGGTGAAGCAATTCTCACCGCCACCTATCTCATTAACAGATTGCCTTCTCGAATCCTAAATCATGATACACCTAGCCAAGTTCTTCTAAAAACCTATCCTCACACTAGGCTGCTATCTCATATTCCTCTTAGAATCTTTGGGTGTACTGTCTTTGTTCATGTACACGAACAATTCCGCAGCAAGCTTGACCCTAAGTCTCTTAAATGCATTTTCATTGGATATTCCCCTCATCAAAAAGGGTACAAGTGTTACACTCCCGAGCATCAACGAATGTTTAATTCCATGGATGTCACCTTTTTTGAACATCAACCCTATTATCCCAAAACTAATATTCAAGGGGAGAATCAGTCATCCTAGATTTCTCAAGAATATCAGTTTTGGGATACTTTCTCGAGTCCTTCTCAACTTGATCCTATGTAGCCAAGTCCGAACCCTCAACCTAAGCCTCTGCCGCCTACCTTACATACTACTCCCACAAGTTGCCTTAGTCTGCAACCTTCTACTACCAAAGAACTTCAGGTTTACTCTCGGAGGAAGTCTAAAACAAAGAAATAACCTCAATCCTACTCTCAAGCTAACCCCAATCCTCTCCAAAGTGATGAAAATCTTGATAGTGCAGCCAGTGACAGTGATGAAAATATTGATAGTGTAACCACTGGTGACAACATTGATTGGCCTATTGCATTACGAAAAAGAGTAAGGTTACGCACTCAACACCCCATACACAATTAAATATCCAACAAGGATCTTTCATCACGGTTTTGTGTATTTTTATCCAACTTGAATAAGGTGCAGGTATTGAATACGGTTAGAGAAGCATTGAAACATCCACAATGGAAACAGGCTGTTTTTGATGAGATGAATGCCTTGGAGAAAAATGGGACATGGGAGATAACCATCTTACCTCCTGGAAAGCAACTTGTAGGTTGCAAATGGATTTTTGTAGTGAAGTATAGGGAAGATGGGCAAATTGATCGATTCAAAGCTCGGCTAGTAGCAAAAGGGTTCACTCAATCTTATAGTATTGACTATCATGAGACTTTTGCTCCAATAATAAAACTGAACACCATTCGAATCCTACTATCTCTAGCTGCAAATCTAGATTGGCCTCTCAACCAACTAGATGTCAAGAATGCCTTTTTAAATGGGACCCTAGAAGAAGAAGTCTACATGGAAATCACTCATGGCTTTGAAACAAACTATACAAGTGATCAGGTATGCAAACTCAAACGATCTCTTTATGGACTCAAGCAATCACCGAGAGTTTGGTTCGAGAGATTTACAAGGGTAGTCAAACAACAAGGGTACAATCAAAGTTAGGCTGATCACACATTGTTTATCAAACATAAAATGGGAGGTAACTTAACTATTCTTATAGTGCATGTGGATGATATTATAATTACAGGAAATGACATGGCTGAAATAAATAATCTCAAGGGAATGCTTGCAAGAGAGTTTGAAATCAAAGATCTAGGAAATCTCAGGTATTTCTTGGGTATGGAAGTTGTAAGATCCAAAGAAGGCATCTCAGTATCTCAAAGGAAGTATACCTTAGATCTTCTAAAAGAAACAAGAATGTTGGGGTGCAAACCAGCAGACACACCTATGGATTCAACTACAAAATTGGGTCTTGGCAAGGAAAGTGCACCGGTTGATAAAGGGAGATATAAAAAATTGGTGGGAAAGTTAATATACTTATCTCACACATGACTTGATATAAGCTTCTCAGTAAGCTGTGTCAGTCAATTTATGAATGATCCTAGAGAAGTTCATATGGAAGCTATCTATCGTATCTTAAAATATTTAAAATTGACTCCTGGCAAAGGTTTGATGTTCCGGAAAACAAACAATCGGGAAATAGAAGTATATAGTGATGCTAATTGGGCTGGTTCAATTTATGATAGGAGATCAACCTTCGGGTATTGCTTATTCGTTTGGGGGAATTTGGTCACCTAGCGCAGCAAGAAATAGTCCCTGGTGCCTAGAAGTAGTGTGGAGGCTGAGTTTAGAGGTATGGCTCAAGGTTTATGTGAAGGAATATGGTTGAGGAGAATATTTCAATAACTACAAGTGGCTGTCCCTAAATCAGTTCAAGTGCTGTGTGACAATCAATCAGCTATCAGCATAGCAGAGAATTTGGTACATCATGATAGAACAAAATATGTTGAAATAGATTGGCATTTCATTAAGGAGAAGTTGGAAGAAGTGATGTTTCAGCTAATATATACTCCTACCAACAATCAAGTGGCAGATATTTTAACAGCTCTACCAAGAAGAATGTTTGATGAATTAAACTCCAAGCTTGGTTTGAACAACATTTTCCAGCCCAAGCTTGAGGGGGAGTGTGGATAATTAAAGATAAATAAGGAGGATTATCCGGCAGTTTCATCCAAGATAATCCTCCTAATATGTCGGAATAATCAAGAGGGAGATAAGGTTGAATATTTCTCCTATTATCTCTCCTTTTATTATCTTATCTCTTCTGTTTTATATTTGTAAATTTGAAATAGATAGATAGATTAGAATTGTACATTAAGTAGGTCTCCTCTATCTCTATCTACTCGTGTATATATTACACCTTGTATACCATCTAATAAAGAAGATCTCTTTTTCTGTTCTTCCTACATTAAAACCTACACCATCTACAGAAACCTAGAAATAAAAATTGCTGTCGTGCTTTAGCGCCCATTAATGTTTATATCACAAGCATCTTGATATGGTCCTGATTTGTTATCCTATTTCAAAGAATACGTTCTACTTATTTGTGATGCTTTTTGCGGTATTTTTTTTTTCTTCTGGATGAGATATTTGACCTGCGGTTGAAATATTTCATTGTTGTTAAGGAAAACTTTTTCCTGTCATGCTATCTGCAGACCAGCTATTCATACCTTGATGTGGTTGGAAGGACTGTCGTAGTCTTGGAGAAGAAAAATGTGGTTCCTGAACACAACGCTCCTTTCCAGGTGTTTGCCAACATTTCATAGCAAGGGTCAAATTTCCTTTGCATTAGTTCTTTCAAGCTTCACTTTTATGATAATGTTGGTTTTTTAATGTGCATGTTTAATATCAGGTCAATAATTTCTGAAGATGAAATAAAAATTCCACACAGCAAAGGCTTACTTGTTATTGTCACGTTAAGAGATCCAATAAAAACCAATTTGTTTCTTCATTCCTTATTTAATGAAGTGTCTTAGATTTTGCCCATGAATATTAAGGACTTCATTAGAGATAAAAAATATTAGTCAATGAACATGATGCCATGTGATGATGTGACAGTAATATTTATATTACATAAAATTAACCTAAATTTGTAGAAATTCTTTTACATGATCATTTGGAATGCATTGTAGACTGAGACAAAAGCAAGTAAAGAAGATATTTGTTAGGGTAAATCGTCAAAAAGAGCCTCAATTTTTACTATTGTTTCAAGTTTAGACTGAACTTTTAATTTTATCAATAGTAGCAGCTAACTTTAATTTTGTTTCAATTTTGGACTGCTGTTTCTTTTCCATTAGTAAAAATCATTAAAATGCTAACGTGGGTACTGAGGTGGTTGGCATGGCTGCCTTCTCAGCAAATTTTGTCACATGAACCTATATTTATAGAAGATATATTTAAATATATATAAATATAAACTAAAATATGACATGCAAATATAAACATTTGCATATATATATATATATATGCATATTAAAAATTAAGACGATACACCGATGGCAGCTGGCCACTGTCAACACAACCCTCATTGGTTGTCACAAATCAGTGAGAATACCCGGTGAAGAAAACCACACCAAAGAAAGATCAAAGATTAGGGAAGCATCCATATAGGCAGTGAAGCCTAGGGAACAAAACAAAAAGTTCCAATCCCCTTGGCCCTTGTATCATAGAGGCCTCAAAGGCATGCTTCCATGGCTGCTTTCTGGCTCCTTTTCCTGGCAAACTGCAACATCCAAATCCCAAGTCTGGTGGCAGTGCCACCTCTCCCCGGCAGGACTTCATGGCTGCAATGCCTACCTGCCTCCACCCAAACACCCTATTCACCAGCGATTGATCCCCTGCCTTCACTGCCCCAAGCATTTTCCTGCTCAGACCAGTAGCACTAATCAAATCCGAGTCCACAAGTACTCCCACTCCTTCCACAAACCATGTCATTGCATTGGCTATTGCAGCTTCTCCTATTATCCCCAATAGATTCCTCATTCCATCACTCCAAATATTGCCTCTTCATCAGTTGTCTCCTCCTCCATCACAGGAGTTGAAGGCAATCCTTGGTGATGGGAGTTGTGTTACCGGTGGCTGCTGTATTTTTTTAATTTTTAATTTGCATATACATGCAAATGTACACATATATAATTTATATTTATATTTTTTCATATTTATATATTTAAATATATTTAATTATAGGTTGATGTGGCAAAAATTACTTAGGTGGAAGCCATGTCATGTCAACCACCTTAGTAGACCGAGTCAGGATTCGATGGTTTTTACTAATGGAAGAGAAATGATGGTCCAAATTTGAAATGAAGGTAAAAGTTAGTTTTTTATTTTTGGGCAGTTTGACTTATTTATTATTCAATTAGTAGCACACTGTATAATTTTGTTTCTGTAATGTCATAACAATCCATTGACTGTGGCATGAATTAGTTATTGTACACTGACTAGTACTAAATAAGGTGTTTATGTTTATGGCTTGAAGCATTCTCCATAATCATTGACCATGGATTTTTTTTAAGCTAAGTGGGTATATTTATCCAGTTCCTTTAAGCCATTGTATTCTCATCCCATCTCTACCATGTCACAAGAGGTGCAAAATGGGCTGTGCTGGTCTGCCACAGCTAGTTGCCAGCTAGGCCGGGCTTCTGGATCATGCCACATAGGCTAGGTGGCATGGTCCTTTTTTTTTTTGAAAAAGTTAAAAATCACACACAATTGTACGTAATGAACTAAAATTTAAGAATTGAATAATAGCTCAAATTAATTTTATTGTCTAAAGATATTGACAAATGAGGAATTATAAGCATAATATACTGTCACGACCCCTAGAATTAGGAAAATATTTTTTATTTTAGTTGTTATATCTTTATTTAGTTATTGTTTACAGTTATGTTCTAAGAACAGTTCAAGTGACAAATGGAGTAGTGGGGAGGTAGTAGAAATGATTTAAGAGTAGTTACCAGTAGTGAAAGAGTGGTAACTGTCTTGTAGAATCTATGGATAGCTTATATATAAAGCTAAACCCACACTGTCGAGGCATTATGCATGAATTATTGAAGTATCTGTATTCTCCTTCAATTCTGTCTATTTTCTCCTCCATTTCTCTTGGTTTCTCCCTACTTTTTGTCGGATTCCCCCCCCCCAAATTTCTATTTGTTCTCCCTATAATTCTGTCTGTTCTTCCACATTTTTGTCAGTTTTTGTCACGGCCCAAGTGTGACAATGGCTTTCTTTCCAATCCGATTAGGATCGGAGTATGTGCTGCTTAGAATAGAGCTGGCGCAGAAACGATATTGAGAAGAAAGAGAGAAGAGAGAGAGAGAGAGAAGAGCGATAGAGAGAAGCATAATTCAATAATTTCTCATTTCATGCTTTCCATAGCCATGTAGCGGACTATATATAGGCTGCCCAAGGGCTGATTCCCCAGCCCGACCGTTGCAATAGACAACCAGCTGTTCACATGCATAGGAATATTCTAATTGTCCAGTCAACTAATAAGGAAATACTGAAATAAAAATTACAGCAATAGTAGTAATGCACAAAGAATTAAATTGGCAGTAAAGTGTAGTCATAGGGTCGACAATGCGTGACAATTTTCCTCTGTCCATCCCAATTCTATCTTCAAAGGAAATATCAAGTTAGGGCTAGCGTCCTGACATTTGGTATCAGAGAAACGGTTTCTCGGCTGTGATTTAGGGTTCATAGCAGTTGATTGTGAATTTTGAAGAATTTGAATTGTGCAAATGGATGAAGGAACTCTTGAGAGAATGTAGTCACTGGAGAAAGTATTCAAGGAAGAATTCAATAAAAACTGGACAAACTCATGATCATGATAGCCAAAAGGTATTAAAGTTAGTATTCTAGCGGAATTATTTTTTAAGGAATATTTTGATTCCTTAAAAAGAGAAGTTTTAGAAGGAGATGCTCAAGATAACTATCTTGGAATTTCAGATCATGAGATGATTTATTCAGACAATCAATCATTAGGATTGAAAGATGTTAATAGAGAAGTTCTTGAGATTGAGAAAGAGACAAATGATTATTTTGGAATTGAAATTGATCCAGTCTTTTGCAATGAGAAATTGGCTCAATCAATTCCTAAAACAAACAATGTTGAAAAGAAGTCTATTGTAGTTGCCAAGGAATCCAAAGAACAACCAATAAATCATGATATGATCATTGAGAGGTTGTAGGAGAACAATGAGAAATTGTTTGGTGGATTGACAGAGGAAGCAATGTTTGAAGGACTGGCTACTATCTAGGAATGTGTCACGACCCTAGGGATGTGATTGTAATTAGGGGGAAATCCACGCTGTATAAGCTGTTAGGGCTAACTATAGAAGTTTAGAAGTCAGGCGTGAATAACTAACTCTTGTATAAACAGTTAGCAGGACTATTAGAGTAGTTAGTTGATTGTATTTTCTGTTATTTCCTTCAATTGTAAGCCTATAAAGAGGTTGACGTAGTTAGAGGAAGGCATGATTTGAATGATAATTGAATTCCATTTCTCTCTTTCAATTCTCCTAACTCTCCCTAGATTTCCCTCTCTTCTCCCTTAATTCTCTCTATTCTGGTCTTTCTCTCCCTCCCTTTCTGCTCTTTCTTTCCCGCATTCTTACCAATTTACTTCCCAAACCCTAGCCAAACCCTAGGGTTGTAACATTTGGTATCAGAGCTAACGATTCTCGGTGGTGATCTAGAAGTTTTTAGTAGTAATCAAGGCGATTTAGTGCAGCTAATTCCGATGAGCCTGGCGAAATTCCGGTGAATGTTGGCGAAGCTGATTCCGTATTTTGATCCGACTTTAATTTTCAAGGCGAAGCATGTGGTAGCTTCGTGGATGTGAATTTCGCTAGGTCTCGGTTACGACATCATTTAATCTGAAGTAGCTTGAAATTGAAAGACAGAGCAGCGCTAGGCTATAACAGCCAAGCTTGGGCAATTCTTGTTCGAATCTTGAAGGTGAAGTGGGACAGGGGAGTTTCGACAGAGACTCCAAGAAGATTGCAGTAGAGCCGGTGATTTCAGAGCTAGTGATTGGTGATTGGGTAAGAAGTGGACTCAGGCTTGGGTGGTGATTATGAATCACTTTGATTTGACGAGTAGTGAAGGCGCGATTGAAGCATAGTCTTGAGCGACTGAGATTAGAAACTGTCCACAACGATTTCTGTAATTGATGATTAAGCGATCCTGTCTAGCCTGAGGATTCAATCAGTTCGACTGTAGTTGAGCAACGGTCCTCAGCTGTTGAATTGGTTTTGGACGATTCAAGAAGCTGGGAATTTTGGTGACTACAAAACCATTGGATGGTGATTAGGTGAATGATTCCCTTGGGCTACTGATGTGAGGCGATTGTCGCCTGTGAATCTAGGCACTCCTGTTCGAATCTTGAGAGGGAAGTAAGTGGTTGCCTCGTGGTTGGAATTTCGGTTGTTGAAATTGATAGTGACAATATTTAGAGGCTCTTTCTCTGCTGAGTGGTCAAAACAGTGCAGAGCGATTTTTGGTAAGCCAGATTAGCGTTGATCGAACGAGGTGGTAATTTCAGTCGCCGATCCAATTAATCAGAATTGAACTTGGATTTCAAAGGCGTAGCCGAGCAAGCAAACTCGGATTTGAAAAGCAAAGATGAGCAAAGCCACTTTGGCTCGGAATTGATGAGGACGCAGGCCAGGAGAGTGCTGATAGTGATATCAAGTTGAATTTGAAGTCAAATCAGAGTGCTGTAGTAGATATTGGATCGGAAACGGGTCAAGAAGTGAAACTGAGAGTCAGCGAATTCTCAGACTGTGACAAATCTAGTGGTCCTCGGATCCTGAATTGAGGTTGAGGCGAGAAGGGACATGCGGTGAAAGTGTTGAGAAGAGAATCGATTTCTTTTTCTCAAAAAGTAGTTTGTGGTCTTTGGAAGTTGCCACAAAGGTTAGGCTATTGCTGATCTACAACAATTCCGATCAAAATTGGCGATCAGGCCAAGGAGCAGTTCCGTGTTTGTTTCACAATGCTAGGTCCAGATTGAGAATTATCTGAAGAAGTAAGACGCATTTGGAAATAGTAGGTGAAGCAGATTCTTAGAAGGCGTATTCTTAGCGGCCGATTTTTGGCTATTGCATCGTAGCAGGTGACGATATTGATCAGGCAATGATTCTGGCAATTCTAGCGAATTCAAGAAATTCAAAGAAGAAGAATCAAACCCGAAGATTGGTCTCGTTGATGATTCAAGCGATTATTGGAGGCAATTCAACAATTGTTTATGAACCAAAGATTTAGGAAGATTGTACATAACAATGATCTATGGAAATATCGATTTTCTGTGGCTGTTGGTTATTTTAAAAAGAGGAATTCTGAAGCTAAGGAATCTTTGGTAATGTAGGAGAACATGACCCACAACCGAGAGGAAAGTGCGGCCAACAAAGAAAACATGTGGGAGAATCTAGCTGCCTCTCAAGAAGGAGTGCATAGAGACTGGGAGAGGCATTGGGAGACGATGGAGCAACAGGGCTAGCAGATCAACAACATGATCAACATGCTGTCTTCGCTACCTCAATTCCAATTATCACTGGTTTCTCCTCCTCGAGCAATAGCTGATCCAATTCTGCCTAACCATGGTATCCTCCCTATGATCTATGGACTGCAAGAGATAGAGGAACTCTCGACCTTGGAACTGGAAATTCAGGTAAGAGGACCATTTTCCCCACTCCCAATCATACCCCAATGCCTAGGGAAGGGGAGGTTAGGTGGACTGACTTTGTTAAAGATCTGTGTGATCGATTTGGGGAGAAGAACATGATTGATGTGATTGAGGAGTTCAACAAATTAAGGCAAGGGGGATTGGTGACAGATTATTAGATTATATTTGAGGAGCTAAGGTCCCTAATGTGGAGCTTTTAGCTAGCCCTGATTGAGCATCATTTTGTATCAAGATTCATTAATGGTCTTGATGATGTGTTAAGGCTCAATGTGAAAATGTTCTACCCTATTATGGTGGAATAAGCGGCGGAGAAAGCAAGGCTGCAAGAATTGGCACTAGAAGCCATTTGCAAAAAGCACGGACTGCCACTGAAAAGTTATCGTAAGAGCAGCTTGCAAGTTCGTAAAGGACCATATGTAGCTAAAGGAGTTTTGATGGAACAATTCGGACATGAACAACTTTACAATGGCCCTAAGGAAGCTGATACTGAAGCTGTTAAGGGGGAACATGCAATTGATGAGGACTTAGACCGAAAACAAAAACTAGAGGCTGAAGGCAAGAATGGTTATGAGGATGCAGATTCTAAGATAATGGCTTCCTTGCCTTTGGTTTTGGAAAAGACAGAGGAGTCATAGGTTATAATAATTCTAGCTGAAGAAAATTCCCTTGCTGTTTTGAATAATTTTGATATCGGGCACTATGACAGTATTGATGTTATGTTACTTGGCGTAGACAAGATTTGGAAGGTGAAGGAAGAGAAGGGTGCTGCCATTTGGTTCGGGAGTTTTGATATTGTGGAAGAAGAGGTTGCTGCCATTTGGTTCGGAAGATTTGACATTGGAGAATGGAGCCTTGACATAGTGATCCTTGGAGCCTACACTTCATTTGTGTAGGAAAAACAAAAGCAACAGAATGTAAGGGAAGACGAGACAAAGCTTAGAAGTAGAAGGAGCGCAAGGAAAAAAGGGAGAAGAATAAATCAGATTGTTAAGACTAGAATTGGATGAAAAACATGGTCAACAATTGTCAATTCTTGGGGACAGGAATTGTTTGAAGGGGTGAGGATTGTCACGACCTTGGGGATATGATTGTAATTCGGGAGAAATCAACGGTGTATAAGCTGTTAGGGCTACCTGTAGAAGTTTAGAGGTTAGGCGGGAAAAACTAACTCTTGTATAAACAGTTAGTAAAGCTGTTAGAGTAGTTAGTTGGTTGTATTTTCTGTTATTTCCTTCAATTGTAAGCCTATAAAGAGGCTGGCCTAGTTAGAGGAAGGCATGATTTGAATGATAATTGAATTCCATTTCTCTCTCAATTCTCCTAACTCTCCCTAGATTTCCCTCAATTCTCTTTGTTTTGTTCTTTCTCTCCCTTCCTTTCTTACCAATTTACTTCCTAAACTCTAGCCAAACCCTAGGGTCGTAACAAAATGGAATCTTGGGAGGAATGATTTTGAGGAAGAAGGTTCTAGGAATACTGTTTCTTTGCCTTTGGCTCCTGAGAAGGTTGAGGAGTCCATAGCTTTGGTTAAAGCAGGCATCAAACAGGTTAAGATAATTCCAGCAGGAGAATGTCTTACTGCTGTTTTGAATTTTTTTGATCTTGAACAATATGACAGTCTTGCTGTTATTTCAAATGGTGTAGGCTAGTTTCTGGTGCTGGTTTTGGCAGAGAAGGTTGACAGATATGGAGTAATGGGGAAGTAGTGGAAGTGATTTAGGAGCAGTTACTAGTAGTGGAAGAGTGGTAACTGCCTTGTAAAATTTGTGAATAGCTTACATATAAAGCTAAACCCACATTGCCGAGGCATTATGCATGAATTATTGAAGTCTTTATGTTCTTCCTCAATTTTTTCTATTTTCTCCCCCCATTTCTCTTGGTTTCTCCCTACTTTTTGTTAGATTCCCCCCCCCCCCCTCATTTTTGTCTATTCTCCCTATTTTTCCATTTGTTCCCCACATTTCTGTCAGTTTTCTCCCTCCATTCCAATTCTATTGTCAAAGGAAACATCAAGTTAGGGCTAGGGTCTTGACATATACAAAAGTAACAAAATTGAATGACCGAATAATACATTAATTATTATTGTTCTGTCCAAATTTTGACAACAAACAACAACAATATCAGGCCTTATTCCCTTTATGTGGGGACAACTACATGAATTATAGCTTACTAATTTATGCCTTACCTAAGAGTCTCCCATCAAGTTTTACTTGGTCTTCCTCTGCCTCTTTTGCTAAAAACTCTCCTAAAAAAAAGCATCTGTTAGTCTTCTTCTAATGTGACTAAATTATCTTAATTGGGTCTTACGCATTTTATCTTCAATAGGAGTCACTTTGATCTTAATACAAATAATCTCATTTCTAATTTTATCTTTTTTTATATGGTTATACATTCGTTGTAACATCATCATCTCTGTTATGTTCATATATTGCACATCTTTGTGTTTTCTAGCCTAATATTTTGTGCCATACAATAAAGCTACTCTTAGAATAGTCTTATTCTTTTATTTTTTTAGCTTTAACAAAATCTTGTTATCACATAAAACAACTGATGGACTTTTCTATTTTAGCTATTATGTTATTCTATTGGTAATATATCCTTATTAATATCCCTATCTTCTTGGATGATTGATCAAATATATCTGAATTGATCTTTTCTTGAGAGGACTTGATCTTTAAGTTTTACCATTTATCATCCACATTTGTATTTTTACTGAATTGACGTTCCATAAATTGGACTTTCAATCTATTTAGTTTAAAACCTCTAGATTTTAAAGTGTTCCTCCTTATCTTGAGTTTAGATTCATGCTTTCTTTTGTCTCATCCATCAAAAATGATTTCATCTACAAATAACATACACCAAGGCACCTTTGCCTAGATATGTTTAGTGCGTTCATCCATTATTAGAAAAAGATAAGGCTTACTAATGTAGATGCTTGATGTAATTCAATTGTGGGAATTGCTTGAATTTTCAGTAGTATCCACATATTTTTCTTGATTCTTTGCATCCAACCAATTCTTGAAGTATATCAACATTTCCATTTTGGTCCCTATCAGCCTCACCTTCCTTGTATTCAATAACTTGTTCCCTACAAAATAAGTAGTACTTTGATGGTATGATAGACATTGTAGAGTATCTTCTCTACATGTTTGACACGTGTTTATGCTCATGATTCATGTCTTTAATAACTTGTATATATGCAATTCAAAATCATTTTTTCTCTAAAGCCCTATAAGACTTATTTAGAAACTTGCCATAAATTTTTTCTTTTTTAAAAAAAATTATACACACTAATGTAAATCCTTGTTTATTCATTTCTATACCTTTCTGTTAGGTGCCTTAAACAAGTATATAATTTTCATTGTTGACTTACTAGGAATGAACCAAATTTGTTTTCCAACACCCCGGTTCTTGTTCTTAATCTTTGTTCAATCAATCTCTCCCAAAGTTTCATAGTGTCTCAATTGCTCAATTCCTCTATAATTTTCACAGCTTGAGACATCTCCTTTATTCTTGTAAATAGGCACGAAAGTGCTATTCTTCCACTAGTTTGACATCCCTTTTTATTTAAGGATAACATTAAATAATTTTGTTAATGAAAAAATGCCCTCTTTTCCTATACATTTCCTTGCTTCTATTTGGATATTATCTGATCCCATTGCTTTACTATCCTTCATCTTTTTTAATGCTTGGATCTGAGTGTTAGACTTGTCAAATTCTTGAGCTAAATGTATACATTTTAAATGTGTTTTTTCCTTTGGACTAAAATACTTGTTATAAACTAGTACACTGCTTTTTAGGTATAAAATGATATTTTTATATATAGTTTAAGAAGAAATACTTTTGTTATGACATCTTTATTGAGCTTTTTTGTAACTAAGTTGAGGATGTTATGGTGGTTATGCAGCCATGTAAGAAATACAAATTATAAATGAGGTTGTTTCTGTTGTGGCATCTTGAAGATAAGGTGCTCGAGACATATTGAAGATGATCTGGACATGTGGGATTATGACCAATGGATATACCTAGGGAAGAGAGTGGATGGAATGTAAAAGTTAGAGGTACAAGATATGGAGGAAAATTAAAGAAAATTTGGTAAAAAAAACTTGGGTAAGACATGAGATATAATGATCTTACAGCACACATGGCCATAGATATGGAAAATTATGAGCTAGGATTCATATAGTTGATCTCATATACTGAGATATAGTTGTATATTTATTGTGCCTTCCAACTAATCATCTCAAACATGTCTTATTCTATCCAAAAGTATCAAATGTTTGGAACTGGAAGTTCAACCAATTTGGAAGAGTTCATGGAACGGAGATGGCACCATTAGTGCTTAAGATTTGATAAATGACCCTCGATTGAGCATGTCTGTGTCATACAAAAAAAAAGAAAGACGTCTTCTATGCCTCAGCCCCTTCTCTAGTCGCATAATGATTTCTGTTCCCTCTTGCTGCCCCTAGATATGAGAAAAGCTTAAGAATATGGAATATCTTGTACTGGTTCTCAAATTAAACACTTGAATCTTCTATTAGTAGTGATACTCAAAGAGGAGAAATAGAAAAACCCTTATTTGATAGGAAAAATTTTAAATGCTGTGGCTTGAAATAGAAATCTCATTTTGTGAAGTACATTTTGTGTGTGTGCGTGTGCGCGTGCGCGCGTGCACGTGTTTTGTAGGTAAATGTTCACAAAATGTTTATGTAGTTGTACTTGACTTTTTGATACATATCTTAATATATTATACTGTTGCAACAATCGGCTAGAAATCACCCTCAAAAGCTAGTTATCAAGGGAAGGGTGTCCAGGAGGTTATAAACCCCACACCAAGAATCTAAACTTTCAATGTGGGACAAGTCTCATACCTTGCAGTGGACCATAACATACCATTACGTTCCGCAGTTTGGCGCCCACGACGGCAGATTGTGCCCTAACCATAGTTAGTCTCAAATGAACACTGCAATGCCGACGTCACCTCCGTCGCAGTGTGATTGCAACTGGGAGAGATGGGACTGGCTCTAATACCATTGCTACAACTCTCGGGTAGAACTCACCCTAAAAAACTAGCTGTCAAGGGGAGGGTGTCTAAGAGGTTATAAACACCACATTAAGAGCCTTAACTTCCGATGTGAGACAAGTCTCATACCTTGTAGTGGACCATAACATATACTTTGAGGGTCTAAGAAGGTTTGACGGGTGGGCACACCTACACAGGATGCTTGTATCCAATTCCTCTTAGCATAGCTTGTTAAGTTGTCATGTCAAAGGGACTGGAGGGGTACCTGTGAGCCTTGCATGTAACCTCTGTGATCATCTGCCTTGGTGGAGAATGAAGCTTCAGCCATACTTGCTACATTTCCATCCTGACATGCTCAGTCTGTGTAGTTTACAGAGACAAAAGAAGGCACGCCTGAGACGAAGACAAGTGGTAGTCACTCCATGAATAGATTGCAGGGTAATTAGAGGGAGGCACCTGCATTTTGTCCTTGAGCACTTGACTCTGGCATACCTAGTTGAGCTTGGTTTTATAGCCTAATACCGTATAAAAATGGGTTATTACCTTCCTTTTCAGTCACAATCTCCTTTAGCCACTCTAGGACACTTGTTAATAAACTTGACTCTGTGCTGCTAGTGTATTCTCTTGTCAAGAAACACCTCAGCTCTTTTAACCTCTAGCTTCCTGTGTTCTTGCCAACTCTATGAGCGTCCTTATTGTGATTGTTGGAACCTTGACCTTCAACATGGACAATAAAATGGTGTGAGCTAACATAATGGTTTTAGAGTTGTGCCAGGCCAAGAGGGGAAGGGGCTCATTCCTTGATAATTTGCTTTGATAATTATGAATGGAATCATGATCTCTGAGTTAATTTCTGTCCTCAATTTTTGCTAAAAAACAATAGAGGAATGGTTATTACCTTCTAATTCAGAGTTACTGTCTCACTGAACTGAATGCATGCCACCTGAAGACAAGGATTGTTCCTTTTTCTTTTGCAGGTCTACTACCACTTCAACCTAATATTCATGCTTGCAGAGCCATTGATATTGGCTTCTGTTTTTTTCTTCTTTTTTGTGGCTTGTGTAGCTTACCTTCACGTGGATCTTTCTATTCAGAAATGAAAAGGTACAAGGATTTTAATTCAATAATCATAGACCTAGAGCTGAAATGATGTATTAAACTATTTTCCATCCTTGGGCAGCTTTACCGGGAGTCATTTTCAGCTTGGACTGTGCAACTGCGGCTTGAGGCTGGTGGTAGGTAGAGCTTTTTCTTTAATTAACATCAGAGGAATACATCTTGTGAGACATTTAGAATTTTACAATTTTGTTTATAGCAACATGTTGTTTGTACATTTTTTCCCTTGAAGTAGACTAATACACTCCAGGGAGCATCACTTCGTTTTCCTATATGAACAAAAGAGGGCTCATAGGCGTTTTAGAGTTTACATGCATGCTTATTTCTCCTGTTGCAGGACCATTTGATTCTGCGTGCACTTGCTCTTCTGAACTTTTGAAACTTAGTAGTTGAGTTGATTTTGTTTATTGAGGGAGTGAAACAAATATTTAAGTGAACAGAGGATTGAAAACTAAAGAATAAGGGGAAAAGGACATGCACCATTACTGTGAAGAAAGTTAGCAATGAAGATAATTCTACAGATATGTTAATTAAGTCTCTCATTTTGGGCAAGTTTAAATATTGCTTAAATTTGATTTGTATTCCACTATTTGCTAGTGCCATTCTTAGGGCATACTGGAGAAAAATGGGTATTGTTTACTTCATTATGTTTCTGGAATTCAAATTAAGGTTGAGAATTCCTGAGTTTGCATTGAATTTGTGGTTCCAACTCCTTTATTGAATGCATAGGTGAAATGGTTTTCATATCTCAATATAATTTTGAGGAGAAAATGAAAGTGGATGTATTTAAAGTCTCCCAATAGAATAACTAATTGTAGATCCAATTGGGGTACTATACGTCATTTTGTCCTCTATGGTTGACTAGTGCTAGGGATGTTGGCATGTTTGCGATTGGTTAATACAAATGTCTTAAAGGCACTAGTCTCTAATGTCTTGGCATGTGAGTATTGAATGGATGGCTACAGTTGGCGGAGTCACGACTTTGGGTCAGGGTAGGGGCAGAACTGCGTGTTAGCGAGGGTGCGCAATTGCCCCTTGCTTTTTAAAATTTCTTTTGATGTTATGCATAAATTACTATGTCCTCTAACACTTGTCCTCCCTGAAATTAAAAAGATGGGGGCAATTAAGTAATTACAATTAAGATAGGAGAGAACCAGGCAAATAAAAGAAAAAAGGAAAGGAGAGAGAAGATGGATACTATTTGGATAGAAAAAGTAGGAAAAAGAAATTTCCCAATAGTTTAGGAAGACAAAGAGACAAAGCCACTTTTATTCAAGTATCAGAAAAACTTGAGAAACAATTCCAGATGCAAGGAATTCCAAGCAGAGGAATCAATTACCAAATTCAATCAATTGCTGTTCAAAAAAAATTCCAGACGCAAAAGATCCTACCTTAATGTTAGAGGGTGCATTGATACAATTGGTGGATTACTTGCAAGGTTGGGGATGTTTATGACTCTGGTGTTGTCTATGTCGTCTAGGTTAGTTGTGGTGGGGACATGCCCAACTCATCCATCTCATTCGCCTCCTCACGGTTGAGGTCATGGGTGACCTCATTGTCTGCACCATCTACAACCTTAACCTCACCTCTTAGGTTGGTTGTGTGCCATACTCAATATATAGTCAATAAGGCGGATATTTTGCTACATGAGGTGTAGTTGTCATAAAAAATCACCGACATCAACAAGAGTTTGTTGTTCCACCTCATGGGTTAGGGCATCCAATTCCACAAGGTGTCCCTCATATGCATGTTTGATACCCTCCCATAAAAAGTACAAAACATATTATAGTCTAAAAGAAAAGTTACAACATGCAATGAGAATAATGGGCATATATTTGAAACATGGCCATATTATAGCATGCTTAGCCTTGCCATTGGGTTGGAATATCATTTGTCAAGGGTCGACTGTAAGGGAGATATATCACCTCGTGATGTTTTAGTATCATGTCATGTATGAAGTAAGCCACATGAGAAGGGTCAAGGACCCGATCAACGATAGAATCACGCCAATCTTCCCATAATGCGACATGTTGATCATGATAAGCCTCCTAGTTGAATCTAGGTCTAGCTCACTTGTCTATTTGATGCAAGGCCTCATTTGTGCATGCACAACTAGGGATGTCTTAGCACAAATCCAAATTGGCACATGACGCATGATGGAAGGTGCTACTCAATAATGTTGAAACATATCGATGACACTTTTGCATGCCAAATCCCTTGTCTTTCTGAATAGGTTCTAGGTAGGTGTTGGGATACCTCATGAGTATATGGTTGCTAAATAAGCTACAAATACAATAGAACAAACATATCATGTATGGGTTGTTCAACATGTATAATTAGACTTAATGAAATTATTATAATCATATACCTGAGTTAGATCTAAAGATCTGATTGTGAATTCTCATCAATTTAATGAGGATCGAAGAAGGGTTTAGAGAGAGAGAGAAAGAGAGAGAATTTGGAAGGAAATCAGAATATCTCAATTTGTATTTCTAAATGTTAAAATTGGGTTGGATCAGTTTGTATATAAATTGATTCGAGCAGTCACAAAAAAAAGCGCCAAGCTTGCCAAAAACAAATAGTACAACTGTTTAAGCTCCTATCTAAGTACAACCCCCAACATCTATAACTATCCTTTCATTGTACAACTTCTATAAGCAGTAGGTACATGACAAATACCCCTTGCTTGAAAAGTTTCTTCTCCTTAAGAAATACGAAGAAGGCTGGTAGCTTGCAGAAATTATCTGAGTAGATCAAACAAGTACTCTCATGTGTTATTGTCAGAGTGGAGGTTGGATCACTTCACTAGTACTTGAGTTAAAGGTGCCACTTGTCTGTAGATGACCCTTCTGTGTACTAGCAACTAGCTCCATAGTAGGGGTAGCTTCTCTAACAGTTTGGGGTAAAGAGGACTCATTTGATGTGTTCCTACTGACTTCTTGAGTAAGGATACATGGAATACCAAATGGATTTGGGAGTCAACTAGCAATTGGAGCTTATAAGTAACACTTCCAAACCTTACAATGATAGGAAAAGGCCATAGTATTGTGAGCTCAACTCAGATACTTGCCCTTGGGTTAGTGTCTTGAGATAGGAATGTTTTAATTTCTAGTAGACTTCCTCGCCCACTGTAAATTCTCTTCACTCCTCATTCTGTCTGTAAATTACTTCATTCGATTCTAAGCAGTTGCTAATTCTTTCCTTAGCTACTATAAAACTTGTTTCCTTTGTTGAAGGTAGGAATCCATTGCTGCCATTGTGGTGGTTCCCCTAAGGGTTGATAGCAAAGGCAGTTTATACCTATACAATGCTTTAAATGGTGACATCTTAATGGAGTTGTGGTGGTTGGAGTTATATCACTACTAAGGTAGGGATAGCCATTTGTGCCAAGCCTTGGGATGCCAAAAGCAAAGATAGCTTATCACGGAAATGAGGTGACAAGAGGATCGCACTCCGAATTTAGTGAGAATTAGGAAGATGCAATTGAGTTTGCAGAAGAACAGAGAGACAGAAGAGAGATAGCTAGAAGAATTTAGAAAGAGAGAGAGAAAGAGAGACAGAGAGATGTAAGGAGGAATTCAGAAGTATGATATTAATTCAAGTTGCCTTTCTAAGAGAGACTTGGAAGGTGATATACTCAGTAGGATAGGCCAGCACAGGGGATTCCTTCTTGCCTAACGGTTGGAACAATATAATTTGTCATATTCAAGCCCTTTTACACGTGACACTCTATGGCTAACAAACAGTTAACAACTTCTCTAGGAACTACAACAATAACTAGTATTTGTAAACAGTAAATAGCTACGAATTATAACAAAAAATAAAAATGACTGCTAATATGAATGGTTGTCGTGACATTTCCCCCTACCTTAGCAAATTTATTGTCCTTAAGAAATGTTAAGGAGACTGGCAGCTTTCGGAAACTGCTTTAGAAGGTCCAGGAGGTACTCCCAACTGATGCAATCTGATAAACTATCTTGCCATTTGACCAAAACTTGGATTAATGGAGCCCCGTGCTTGTAAATCACCCTTATTTCAATAATAGCTTCTAGTTCCACCTGTTTGTTAGTCTTTTTAGGAAGTATGGGTAAGGCAGTACTCACCGATTGTGCTCCCACTGAACTCTTTAGAAGATACACATGAAATATTGGATGGATTTGGGACCCAGCTGGTAGCCTTAGACGATATGGCACTCTTCCTACCTTAGCCTCTATGGGAAAAGGCCTGAAATATTTGAAACTAAGTTTGGTTACCTTTCCATGAGTAATTGACTTTAAATGTGGGTACCTCAGCCTCAAGTACACTTCATTCTCCACAACAAACTCCCTCTCACTCTTTCTTTTGTCAACTGTTTGTTTCATTTGATTTTGGACAGTTGCTATTCCTGCTTCAATTGTTGCGATACCCTTCTTCGTTGTTGAAGATAGTCATCCACTGTTGCTACCTTAGGGCCTCCTTCCACGGCTGTTAGGATAAGGGGTTTGTATCCAAATAGGGCCTCGAAGGGGGACATGTTGATAGAAGAATGGTGGTTGGTATTATACCACCATTGAGCCAAAGATAACCACCTATGCCACTCCTTAAGCTGTAAGAGGCAATTGTACCTTAGATAGGTCCCCAAGCTTTGGTTCACTCGCTCAGTTTGTCCATTTGATTGAGGATGATATGTTGTAGACATGCTCAGTTTTACTCATAAGACCCTCATGAGTTCTTGCCACATCAAGCTAGTGAAAATAATTTTGTCCAGATCGGAAACAATGTACTTAGGAGTCCCATGCAGCTTAATCACTTGGTCTAAGAAAGACCTAGCTACCTCTTGATCCGTATAAGGGTGAGTCAACCCTATAAAATGAGCAAATTTTGTAAAACAGTCCACTACGACCAAAATACTGTCTTTTCCTTTTGATTTGCACAACCATTCCACAAAATTCATGGACACATTTGACCAAGTTTGGCTGGGTAGTGGCTGTAATAGTCTTAGATAGGCTATTGTTTCTGACTTACACCTTTTGCAGGTGTCGCAAGCTGTCATAAATCTCTTAACTTCCGTTCTCATTCCCGGCCAGTGAAAGAGCTGCCTCACTCTCAAGTAAGTGTTTTGTACTCCCGAGTGCCCTCCCAAGGGAGACTTATGCAAGGCTTGCATGATTTTACCCTTGAGTTCTGCCTTATCCCTAATCACAACTCTTCCCTGATATCTCAGCATTCCTTGCACTAAGGTGTACCCTTCTACCTCGGTGGATCCCATAGACAACCTTTCCAGCAACCATTTCATCTTCTCATCTCCTTCATAATTGTTAACCACCTTTTGGTACCACTTCGGAACCACCAGGGTTATGGTTATTGTACTCCCTTCCTCATGGCGCCTTGATAGAGTATCAACCACGACATTTTTTCTTCCCTTTCTATATTGTATGGTATAATCAAGGTCCATCAATTTAGACATGCCTTTCTTTTGTAGCTGAGTATGTAGTTTTTGTTGTAATAGAAACTTTAGGCTTTCATGATCGATTCTAATTATGAATCTTCCCCCTTCCAAATAATGCCTCCACTTGTCAACAACCATCAACATCACTATAAATTCCTTTTCATAGATACAGAGTCCCGAATGCTTAGGGCTCAAGACTTGGCTTAAAAATGCTAATGGTCAACCTTCTTGTACCAACACCGCCCCAATGCCCGTGCCACTTGCATCAGTTTCTAGAACAAAAGGTTTTATGAAGCCAGACAACCTTAGGACCGACACCTTGCTCATGGCCCCCTTCAGCTTCTTAAAGGCCTCTTCAACCCAGGGGCCCCAATTGAACCCCCCTTTTTGAAGAGGTCTGTTAGGGGCTTGCTAATGGCCCCATAGTCTTTCACAAACCGGTGGTAGTCCCCATTTAATCCTAAAAATCCTCTTAGCCCTCTCACCATTGTAGGCCTCGGCCAAGTCACCATAGCCTCTACTTTTCTTGGGTCTGTGCTAGCACCTTCCCGAGATATGATATGCTTCAAATACTCAACTTGCCCTTGACCAAAAGTACACGTAGATTTCTTAATAAAGAGCTGGTTATACCTAATAATTTCAAGGGTAGTCTTTAGGTGGGATAGGTGTTGATCAAAAGTAGGGCTATAGATGAGTATATCATCAAAGAATACCAATATAAAATTTCAAAGGTAGGGTTCAAAAATTCTGTTCATGAGGGATTGAAAAGTAGTCGGGGCATTAGTGAGTCTAAATGGCATCATCAAGAATTCAAAGTGCCCATAGTGGGTTCTAAATGCTGTTTTTGGTATGTCCTCGGGTCTCATTCTAATTTGGTGATAACCCGAGTGTAAGTCAAGCTTAGAAAAGAATTGGGTATTATGTAATTCATCTAAAAGGTTCTCAACAAGGGGTATAAGAAACTTATCTTTGATAGTCATGGCATTGAGTTGGCAATAATCCACACAAAATCACCATGATCCATTTTTTTTTAACTAGTAATATAGGGGAGGCAAAAGGGCTTTGGCTGGGGTGGATAATAGACTGTTGAAGCATATCTCTTACCATTTTCTCAATCTCACTCTTTTGGATTGGGGAATATCGATAAGACCTAATGTTAACAGGTTTCATGTTTGACTTTAGGTTTATAGTGTGGTTAAAAACTCGGCTAGGAGGAAGGGATGTGAGTTCAACAAATAAATTCTCATAATCTTCCAGCAATGTATTAAGAGAATCTAAGCAATGTTCCTAGTTGGACATACCTTGGGGTGTGCTAACCGTCAGGAATATCTCTCCTTACCTCCTTGGTTCGACATGGCTATCCTTTAGGGCCACAATTGAGAATAGATTTGCCAATTGACTCGACTTCCCTCTGATCACCTGTTGCAATCTTTTTCCTGAAATCATTTTGCACGCCCCCATTTATTTTCCCCTTGTCAATGTCGTATTCCTCCCTTCCCTCTCAAAGGAGACCTCCATCCGGTTGAAGTCAAAACTAATGGGCCTCACCCCTTTCATCGAATCTACGCCAAGCACTACATCACAACCCCCTAGCTGCAGTAGTCTCAAGTCTGCCTCAAACCTTTCTCCTTGCATCTTCCACCCAAAGCCATTACACGCTGAATTACTCATCACCCGACTTCCATTGGCCACTGTCATGCTCAAGGGTTAGGGTTCCTGTGAGCTGACACTTGAGTCTTTTGGTTGTGCTTTCATCAAGAAAGTTATGGGTACTCCCACTATCAATTAGAATCATCAAATTACACCCGTTAGTTTGTCCCTCTACCTTGATGATTTTATTGTTTACTACCCCCTTTAGAGCATGAATTGAGATCTCCCCATTATCTTCCTCTCCATCCTCCCTAGTGTTCTCTCCCTCTACTTTCTCGAGGTCCTCCTCTTCATCCCCTTCTAGTAGCAGAATTTGCCTCTTACATTGATGCCCAAGGTGGTACTTGTCACCATATTGAAAACCAAAGACCAACCAATCTCCTTTGCTCTCTTAACTGCTCCCCGTAGGGAACCTGGCTTGAGCCTCCTGTAGTCCTTACTCCTTGTTTACCTTTTGCCATATCTTGATGATAGTTCTTTCCCTCAACAGGGCTTGTCCCCAACACTACTCCTCTTTGTTGTTGTCTCTGCTTCTTCCTTAATGCTTCTACTGACATTTCTTATAGTCGAGCACTTTCAGAGGCTTGCTCCACTGTCCTTGGTTTCATCATCTTTACCATTGGACGTAACTCCTCACTTAGGCCACTTGTGAAGCTTGACACAAAGCAAGCTTATGATAAGTGAGGATTGTGGCAGATCATGAACGATCTTAATTCCTCAAACTTTTGCAAATAAGCCCCAACGCTCTTTGTTTGCTTAAGCTTATTAAACTCTTCTATTGTATCCACCATACTCCTCTTCCCAAATTGCTCACACAATTTTTCAGAAAACTCTTCCCATGTGTAGTCTTCCCTCACATTAAGGCATCCCTGGAACCAATCATCAACTGCTTCATTAAAGTAGTGGCCAACGTCACCCTCTACCCCTTAGGTATGTTGTGCCAATTGAATACACTCTTGCATTTCCGCAACCACCACTGGGGGTTAACCCCTTTGAATGCTAGTATCTCCATTCGAGGCATAGGAAACCCCGGGGGATGGGCACGAGGCTACTCGTTCCTTTCTCTACCCGTAGCTCCTTCAAATCCTTCCTCAGGATCTACCTCAATCTCCAAGGTCCCTTCCATCTTATTCATTCCATTCCTCGGTAATATGTGATCGTCTCTTTCACATGGAGGAAAATCAGGAGCCATTCTTACCATATTTTGGCGAGTGAACATAATCATGAATTGCTACATCTGCGCTCCCATGTCTTCTCGTAGCCTCACCATGAACCCTTATAGTCTCTGCTCCATTCCCTCCAACGAACTTTCCAACTTGCGATCCATCGCCATGATCGCCTCATGGTTTCTTTCTCCCCCAATCTCCAGTTAGTCAATCCTACTCTGGACATCTGACACAGTTGAGCTGACTTGCTGCATCTGTGTCTCGAAGTTTTTTATGTGGGTTCCTTCCGCCATCACGACCACCTAGCAGCTTTGGCCAAGAATCGATGTTCTAGTACCAATTTGTCGTGGAAATGAGGTGAGAAGAGGACCACACTTTGAATTTAGTGAGAATTAGGAAGATGTAATCGAGTTTGGATAAGAACGAAGAGAAGAAAGAGAGATAGCTAGACGAATTTAGAAAGAGAGAGATAGAGAGATGTAGGGAGGAATTCATAAATTTGATATTCATTCAAGTTGTCTTTCGAAGAGAGACTTAGAAAGTGATATACTCGGTAGGATAGGTGCTGCCACAGGGGATTCCCTCCTGCCCAATGGTTGGAACAATATAATTTGTCCTATTTAAGCCCCTTTACATGTGGCACACTATGGCTAACAAACAGCTAATAACTTCTCTAAGAACTGCAACAATAACTAGTGAATGCAAATAGTAAATAGCTTACGAATTACAACAAAAAATAAAAATGACTGCTAATATGAATGGCTGTTGTGACATAGCGTAGATAAGTTTTCAAACATTGATTCACCCTCTGCGTTTGTCCATTTGTTTGGGGGTGATAGGCTATGGACATGTATAGTTAGTTCCCAAGGACCTCAATAGTTCTTGCCGTAACAGGCTTGTGAATACCTTGTCCCAGTCTGATACTATGGATTTAGGTCTTCCCACCTAAATCGTCCCACTAAGCATAAAATACTTTCTGCAAGAGAGAATGGAAAAGAATTAAAGGTAATCACTCGCACAAAAATAAGATTATTCACCAAGTGTGAAATACTTGGGTAAAAGAAAAAAAAAAGAGAAAACTTCATTGATAATGAAAAGAAGAACTTCATTAGTATTTATAAAATACTAAAAGGGGGTCGGACATAAGTCGAGTATAAGAAAGACGGAGAAAATATACATCATTTGGTCGAGTGCTTATTCTTCATTGTTGCCTTAACCATAGGAGTCCTTCCCTTCCCAGGGTGAATGGGGCCAGTCACCGTGACCTCTTTCTTGGCAATCTTTTTTGCCCTCTCTCTTGACACCTCCTTTGATTTTCTTGACTAAGGTTAAGTTTGTAGTTTGGAACCCTGAACCTTGGTCATAATCTCCTTCATGGACCAAAGCTGGCTTTAATCAAGAACGAAAGACTCAAAGCACTTCCTCCTTGCACCCGTTAAAGCTCATTTCCCAGTATCTAGGTTGGCTCAGATGGACTCGACAATTGCATAGATGTTCTTTGGGTTCTTCACTACTTGATGAGGGCGAAGTTCTTGGCATTGAGCTTGGTGCATTGACCCTTCCACCATTCCCTATCCTTCCTAAAGGTGTCCAATTTGACCTTCAAAAGAAATATCTTAGCCTTCACCTTCACCTTCACCTTCGATTGCTTGGTGTTGTCTACTCAAACTAAAGTCTCTTTATCACCTTCGTATTCTCTTCTAATTGGCTCTCCTTGCCAAGTAGGGTCTCCTTGAGTCGTAGTCGTTTTAAAAAAACCTTGGCTAATTGCTTGGAGAGCTCTGAGAAGCAAACAATCACTTGTAAGAGAAGTTAACATTACTAAGCTAATAAAAAATTGAAAAATTCATTGAAGGGTCGAAAGCTTACCTTATAGAGGCTCTTAAAGTTGATATTAGAGATGGAGTTCGAGATGCAATCCTGATATCAAAATGGTTGGCTGGGGTGCAAGTATCGTAGACTAGTTGACAAGTCATGCCCCCATCTTTGATTATGTCCTCTTAGGCTGACCACTTGGGACGTAAACTGTTCCCTATGGATTCTCCTCGTTTGTCCCCCTTTGAGGCTGAACTTCTTTCCCTCTCTTCTTTGGTTTGGAGGTAAGAGGGGTGGGGGGATTAGCTTGGGAAGCTCTGGGGGCAAGTTGAAGAGGAGGCCCTGAGGATGCTTTCTTGCTTGGGGGTGCTTCCTTAGGCAGATCATTGCGACATTTCTTGTGATCTGCCTTCTCCACCTCATTTTTAATCATCTTGCCCCAGAGGATTCAAACCTAGTTGAAGATCTCCTCTACCATTGTGAAAAATTGAAGAAATGTTAGTTGAGGTACAAAGTATTAGCAAGAAAAGAAAAAAAAAAAGAAGGAGAGATAAGAGGAAAATGACCTAGGCTTGGCCCAACTCTAAGCACTTTGATGGAGATATTCCACTCAGCTTCAAAGAACAATCTTGAACTAGCTTTTGAGCACTAAAATGCTCTTGACTAATTCATTCATAACCGTTATCCTTTCCTCCTTGGTCAACTTAAAGGAAGGAGCACTGACCTTCTCTTCCTTCAAAAATTCAAGAACAGGAATTGACTTGACTTAGGAATGGTGAAGAAATATTGACTTTTCGACCCCTTGATCAAGGAAGGGGTGTCGACTATGAAACTTCTTCAAGCCACTACAGTGAAGGAGTATCGTCCCCTTCCACAAATAGCAACTTAGAACATGGAAAAAAAGATATGGGCATTGTGAAGGGCATTTTTGGCTCAACAACAAATGAGGTAGGCAAAAAAATTTCTCCATCCCTTAAGGGGGAGTTGAAAAAGGTTCATCTTGATTATGGTGAAGATTTTGATAGCAAAGGGATGGAAAGGAAGGCAAAGATCGACGCCCAAGGCGTCCACATAGATTACCAGGGAGCCCTTGAGAGCCTTGTAGGCTTAGGGAGCCTTCAAATGAGAAAAAGTATAGTCATCCTCAGGTAGCTCAAACAAGCCCTTGACTTCCTCTGTTGCTTCCTTAGAAGAACCGGGAGGGGGCATCCAATTCAGATTTGGAACTCTTATTGGTAACTTTGCGAGATAGCTTAGAACACACTACTACCCTCACCCCCTCCCTCCCCTTTTCCCCAAGTATCCTAACAAGGAACCTACTTTTGAGACTAGAGCTACTAGAGCCAGTGGAAGAGCCCGAAACTCGAGCTTGCCCATTACTTAAGCTCATTCTCTTAATGTCTACTTGCTCAGAAGAAGAGGACATATCTACTTAAGAAAGACTGGGAACAGGAGAAAAACCATGTAGTGGGAAAGCTTGATTGAGGACTCTAAGCCAAACACTAACGAGCAAGGATAATGGGGACGCAAGCAAGAAGTGTGGAATAAGCTTGTGCCTAGGGCATTTTTATATAAGTGCTGAGAGAAGGTGAATCGACTGTTATGGGGATCCTAGATGGATGCTATGGCATCACCTTAATCCTTTATATGTATAAATGATCAAAATGTACATATAATCACTGGGCATATCTAGGAACATGGATAAACATCCAAAGACGATAGGCCTAAAGCAAGGACATCAAAATGGATCAAAACATAAGGATACATAGTAAACATTACTTTGTATACAAAAGTTTTAATCCTACGAATGAGATCTTCAATTGTAGGTTGGACATTATCAAAAATTAAATAATTCATTGCTGTCCAAATTTGATAGATCGAACAAGTAAAGGCAATTTTCTTGGCCTTAACCTAGAGGAACCCTTGGCTTCTTTCTTTAGCTACTTGAGAGCACTCGAGATCAAAGTCATGGCCCTGGAGATGCCCAACCACGCTCTGATATGTGCCCAAACTACCGAGCTAACAGGATATAGGAAAAATAGGTGAGCCACCAATTCCTCAGCCTCATTGCACAAGGGATAAGTCTGATCATTGTCCAAAAATAGGAGTTTATCCCTTGTTAGAATGCTGGATCTAATGCACAACCATAGCATGAAAGCATGCTTAGGAACAAGGCAAAGATGCCACACAACCTTCGCCTAAACCTTGGCCTACCCCTTCAGACGAAAGAACTCATAGGCCGCACTTACATCAAACACATGACCTTTGTTCCAGCTATCAAGCAGAACCATAGCAGCCTCAATTGAGCCTTGTGCCGAACAAATGGCATCTCTTATAAGTAGCAACCTTTTCATCAAAGGGGAATTCTCATTTCGCACCTGCCTCCGCCAAATGGAGACCAAAGGTATGAACTCTTGGTGTATCCACTGAACCCACAAATTGTCTTTCTTGCGGTGAATATCCCATAGGGTCCTGACAAGAAGGTCAGAATTCTAACATTTTAGATCCTTTAGGCCAAGGCCCCCCTCACATTTAGGCAGGCATACATCCTTCTAGGCAACCAAGGAGGCCTTCGAATTCCATAAAAATCGTCTGCGTAAGCTGTAGATCTGCTCTATAACTGCAACTGGAATCAGGAGGAGGGTTAGCCCAAAACACATCACACTTTGCAAAACAACCCATATAAACTCTGGCCTCCCTACATATGAAAGGGAAGCAACATTCCATGCTTTTATACAGTCCGATATCTTAACAACAAGCGGCTCATAGTGATTAACCGTTAGCTTAACTGCAACTAAGGGAATACCAAGGTACCAAAGTCCTTCATCTCTCTAGTTGAGAAGGTGCGAACGAGGCAGCCATCCTATTAGTAATAGGAGCACAATGGCTAGTCGGGTTATGCATTAAATGCTAGGTGTATAATGGTCAGAAAACCAAGGGGCATGTTCTCAACTACTCCCTAACTCGATTCTTAGATCTCAACCCATAGAGTGGGGGCTAAGTGATGGAAAATATCCTAACTTGTAAAATTACATAAACACCTTTTCTTGGAGCCTCTAAAAGTGACATGTGTCTAGGGTACGAATGGGCGAAGTTAAATAGGTATCCAAGATTCTAAATCTAAGTTAAGATCTAATTTGAGAGTATACTAAATTTATGTAAAAGACCTGACTTGAGGGACTGGATCCAAACCTTAATTTAGACCTAGATCTCCACCACCTCCTCTTATGAAGACCAATCCATGGGCTGAGATCTAATTACCCACGTGGCATGATCATGGCCCTCTATCAGCATATTTATATAAAGACATAAATTTAAAGAGGCCAATTATTGTATACTATTCCTCTCTTCCACCTTTGATATTGAAACTAACTTAATCGTCGGAGATTATACTAGGAGATCAAGTCTTGCCTTTATAAGTTGAGTAGGTTTTGAAAAAGCTTAGGCTGGAGGAAAGCTACCGAATGCATTCGGCATTGTATAGACTTAGTGATGATCAACTCTAACCATCATCAATATGACTACATAATATATTTATATATTATAGACACAAGAAGTATAAGTAACTACCTAAACATATATGGGTTTGATTATTTAGGTTAAGATACATATATATGTTTAATTCACATATATAATGTATTTATACAGCAGGGCATGCCATCCTTGCCTCGGCTCGCACTAGATCTAGTTGTGGAAATTTGAACTCCTACTCTGACCTTAGTTAATGGATGTTCGACCTTTTGTTACAATCGATGAAAAATTGTCGATCATTTGAGGTGATGAATTATGAGTGAAATTGAATTTTTTAAATTTTATAAACAGCAATAGGCAACTAAATAGAATTTTTTATTTTCATATGCAAAAATTAAAAAAAAAAAAAAACAACTAAAAACCAAAGTGCAATGAAACAAAGCCTAAAGAGAAAAGCAAGATGAAGGCGCGTAGTGTAGTGGCACAATAGCAGGTACAAAATCATTTGGAAGCCAAAAACAAATGCACTCTGCAAACCTCTTTTTTTTTTCTTTTTTTCTGGTGGTCTCAACTTATTCTCTTCATCAAGTTAAATTTTATGGGGTCTATTTAATATTTTATCATTCATTGCGCACTTAACGAGTTATTTATGTCATAAAAGAGAATTTGTATTATCTCATTGGTAATAATATTATAACTATTTTGATTATGTCTAAGAAATTAATAAAATTTCCGTAAAACCTGGAGTCATATGCCATTGAAGTCACACTAGAGGTCAAAGCATCGATCAAAGAACATGATAATCCCAAACGACCCACGTCATTGAGGAATTCAAATCCGGAATGAATAATGCTCCCCTAAACACTGAAAAATAAGCCATGTCGAAGAACCTAATCTAAGCAAAATATGGGCATTGAAGTATCCTCTAGGCTTAGATTGAAAAGGCTTTAAACTGCTTATCTATTAAGCCCTCTTTTAGATGATGTAATTATCATAGAAAAAATGCTCAACATGTGACAATTCTTATATTCCAAGAAAGAGATAAGTTCAAATTTAGTAGAGAGGGACATAGGGTGGGCATCATGAGCCTTAGCGGTGCCATATGTTCTAACCTCTATGCGCCTAGGATAGGATTTTCATGCTTATTTAGTAATTTTAGTAGGCGTTTAGTATAAAAGAAATTTTAGATTATTGAGAATGTTAGGTTGAAAATCTATATTATCATGTTTAGTACAAATTTTTTTAAAAAAATATTAAAAAATAGCATTCTTAGAATTTATTTTTAATCAACTTTCTTATAAAAATATTTTGGTGGGAGTTGGAAATCTTGGATATTCATGGATTAGGAAAGGTTTTTTAATAAGTAAAAAGACTAAAACACCCATTACCCTCTTATACAAACATATATATTTTGTATACACACACATATATACTTAATGTGTTCAAAAAATGACATTTTTTGGGTTTTTAAAGAGGTTGTGGGTTTTAATATTTTATATACTAGAATGAATTTATAATTTTTAAACAAAAAATCAAATAAGGGTAATTTTTAAAAAATAGCATAGATTTCTAGAAATGTAAAATTCTCAGAAAAGATTATCCAATATTTCTGAGAATGTTTAAAACTAATTAAACATAAAATTATATAAATACTGTAAATTAAAGATTTTCAAGAATATTGTCAGAAATCATGAATTTCAAAAATCTAAAAATTTCTCCCATACCAAATGCCCGTTAGTTCAAATTATTTTTGAACTTGTAAAATTAAGAGAAATTAATTAAGCCTCATCACAAAATTTAATTCAAAAGATATAAAAAAAATTTTAGAGATAAACCAAAGTTACAATATCATATATTATTTTTAAAAATACTGTTATCTTTTAGAGTTTTTTTATTATTATTATTTAAGCATTGAAACATGTCTTCTCAATTGAGTCTCAAGGTAATAGACAAGGTTAGTTTGGGACACTGAAACACTGAAAGATAAGCTATGCAGAAGAACCTAATGTAAGAAAAATATGGGCATTGAAGTATCCTCTAGGCTTAGATTGAGAAGGTTTTAAAACGCCTATCTATTAAGCCCTCTTCTAGATGTAATTATCATAGAAAAAATGTTCGCCATGTGATAATCCTTATATTTCAAGAAAGAGATAAGTTCAAATTTAGTCGAGAGGGATAGAGTGGGCATTATGAGCCTTAGCAGTGCCATATGTCCTAACATTTATGCGCCTAGGATAGGATTTCCATGCTTATTTAGTAATTTTAGTAGGCATTTGGTATAGAAGAAATTTTAGATTATTGAGAATGTCAAGTTGAAAATCTGCATTTTTCATGTTTAGTACAAATTTTTTAAAAAAAATAACATTCTTAGAATTTATTTTTAATCAACTTTCCTATAAAAATATTTCTATGGGAGTTGGAAATCTTAGATTCTCATGGATTGTGAAAAATTTTAACAAATAAAAAGACTAAAACATTCCTTACCCTCTTATACAAAAATATATATTTTGTATACACACTTATATACATAATGTGTTTAAAAAATGACATTTTTTGGTTTTCTAAAGAGGTTGTGGGTTTCAATATTTTATATAATAGAATGAATTTATCATTTTTAAACAAAAAATTAAATAAGCATAATTTTGAAAAAATAGCATAGATTTCTAGAAATGTTGCATTTAAATCAAATATAGAAATGTAAAATTCTCATAAAAGATTATCCAACATTCTTGAGAATGTTTAAAACTAATCAAATATAGAATTGTATAAATACTGTGAATTAAAGATTTTCAAGAACATTGTCAGAAATCATGAATTTCAAAAATTTAAAAATTTCTCCTATATCAAATGCCCTCGTTAGTTCAAATTATTTTTGAATTCGTAAAATTAAGAGAAATTAATTAATCCTCATCACAAAGTTTATTTCAAAAAATTTAAAAAAATTTCTAGAGGTAAACCAAAGTTACGATATCATATATTATTTTTAAAAATATTGGTAAGTTATCTTTTGGAGTTTTTTCTTTTTTCTTTTTTTTTATTTAAGCATTGAAACATGTTTCCTTAATTGAGTCTCAAGACAATAGACAAGATTAGTTCGGGACACCGAAACACTAAAAGATAAGCCATGCAGAAGAACCTAATCTAAGCAAAACATGGGCATTGAAGTATCCTCTAGGCTTAGATTGAGAAGGTTTTAAAATGCTTATCTATTAAGCCATTTTCAAATGTAATTATTATAGGAAAAACACTAAACATGTGACAATCCTTTAGTCCAAGAAAGAGATAAGTTCAAATTTATTATGGAGGGACATAGGGTAGGCATTATGAGCCTTAGTGGTGCCATATGTCCTAACCTCTATGTGCCTCGGATAGGATTTTCATGCTTATTTAGTAATTTTAGTAGACGTTTGGTATAGAAAAATTTTTATATTATTGAAAATGTTAGGTTGAGAATTTATATTCTCATATTTAGTACAAATTTAAAAAAAATAATTAAAAAAATAGCATTCTTAGAACTTATTTTTAATCAACTTTCTTATAAAAATATTTTCATGGGAGTTGGAAATCTTGGATTCTCATAAATTAGGAAAAATTTTAATAAATAAAAAACTAAAACACCTCTTATCCTCTTATACAAACATATATATTTTGTATACACACACATATATACGTAATGTGTTCAAAAAATGACATTTTTTTGGCTTTCTAAAGAGGTTGTGGGTTTTAATATTTTATATACTAGAATGAATTTATCATTTTTAAAATAAAAATCAAATAAGGGTAATTTTTAAAAAATAGCATAGATTTCTAGAAATGTTGCATTTAAATCAAATATAGAAATATAAAATTATCAGAAAAGATTACCCAACATTCTTGAGAATGTTTAAAATTAGTCAAACATAAAATTGCATAAATACTAAGAATCAAAGATTTTCAAAAACATTTTCAGAAATCACGAATCTCAAAAATCTAAAAAATTCTCCTATACCAAATGTCCCGTTAGTTCAAATTATTTTTTAACTCGTAAAATTAAGAGAAATTAATTAATCCTCATCACAAAATTTAATTCAAAAGATATAAAAAAATTTCTAGAAATAAACCAAAGTTGGGATATCATATATTATTTTTAAAAATACTGTTAAGTTATCTTTTGGAGTTTTTTTTTGGGTGATTTAAGCATTGAAACATGTCTTCTTAATTGAGCCTCAAGAAAATAGACAAGGTTAATTTGGGACACTGAAACACTTGAAAGATAAGCCAGGCAGAAAAACCTAGTCTAAGCAAAACATTCAAGTATCCTCTAGGCTTAGATTGAGAAGGTTTTAAAACACCTATCTATTAAGCCCTCTTCTAGATGTAATTATCATAGGAAAAACTTTCACCACATGACAATCCTTATATTCCAAGAAAGACATAAGTTCAAAATTAGTAGAGAGGGACATAGGGTGGACATTATGAGCCTTAGCGGTGCCATATGTCCTAACCTCTATGCGCCTAGGATAGGATTTTCATGCTTATTTAGTAATTTTAGTAGGCGTTTGATATAGAAGAAATTTTAAATTATTGAGAATGTTAGGTTGAAAATCTACATTATAATGTTTAGTATAAATTTTTTTAAAAAAATAACATTTATAGAATTTATTTTTAATCAACTTTCCTATAAAAATATTTCCATAGGAGTTGGAAATCTTGGATTCTAATGAATTAGGAAAAGTTTTTAACAAATAAAAAAACTAAAATACCCCTTACCCTCTTATACAAACATATATATTTTGTATACACGCACATATATACATAATGTGTTCAAAAATGATATTTTTTTGCTTTTTAAAGAGGTTGTGGGTTTCAATATTTTATATACTAGAATGAATTTATCATTTTTAAACAAAAAATCAAATAAAGGTAATTTTGAAAAAATAGCATAGATTTCTAGAAATGTTGTATTTAAATCAAATATAGAAATGTAAAATTCTCATAAAAGATTACCCAACATTTCTGAGAATGTTTAAAACTAATCAAACATAAAATTGTATAAATACTGTAAATCAAAGATTTTCATGAATATTTTCAGAAATCATAAATCTCAAAAATCTAAAATTTCTCGTATATCAAATGTCACCTTTAGTTCAAATTATTTTTGAACTCATAAAATTAAGAGAAATGAATTAATCCTCATCACAAAATTGAATTCAAAGATATAAAAAAAATTTCTAGAGATAAACCAAAGTTACGATATCATATATTATTTTTAAAAATACTATTAAGTTATCTTTTGGAGTCTTTTTTTTTTTTTGGGTTGATTTAAGAATTGAAAGATGTTTTCTTAATTGAGTCTCAAGAAAATAGACAAGATTAGTTTGGGACATTGAAACACTGAAAGAACCTAATCTAAGCCATGCAAAAGAACCTAATCTAAGCAAAACATGGGCATTAAAGTATCCTCTAGGCTTACATTGAGAAGGTTTTAAAACACCTATTTATTAAGCCTTCTTCTAGATATAATTATCATAGGAAAAACTTTCACCATATGACAATCCTTATATTCCAAGAAAGAGACAAGTTCAAAGTTAATAGAGTGGGGCATAGGGTGGGTATTATGAGCCTTAGTGGTGCCATATGTTCTAATCTCTATGTGCCTAGGATAGGATTTTCATGCTTATTTAGTAATTTAAGTTTAAATTACTTTTGAACTCTTAAAATTAAGAGAAATTAATTAATTCTTATCACAAAATTTAATTCAAAAGGTATAAAAAATATTTGAGAGATAAACCAAAGTTACAATATCATATATTATTTTTAAAAATACTATAAGTTATCTTTTGAATTTTTTTTTTATTTAAGCATTGAAACATCTCTTCTTAATCGAGTTTCAAGACAATAATTATTATTTTATGTGTTTAAAAACATAAAAGACAAGGTAAGTTCGGGACATGATATAAGTCTCCCAAAAGGCTTACAAATTCAATGGTAGAATGGGATTTCATTACACTTTGTTCTTAAATTTCAATTTATATGTGATGGATGATTATCTAAATTTAATTTAAAGCACCGTACTTAAGAAAAAGTCAATATTTCTTCTAATGTCTATTCAAGACCAACTACGGTAATGTTTGGGGAAATCAACCCATTTGGCATGCTTCTATTCCGATCCGAACTACCCCCAAAAAATAATATTTAAGCTAATTGCTTTTGGTGAAGAATTATATTATATGATATATATATTATTTTTAAATAATAATATCATCAGGATCCTTTCGGCCTTGAGTTTTTATTTAAATTGAGTTGAGTTGGGGATCGACTATCAAATCAAATCAAATTCTTTATAATAATTCTTCCAACTCAATCCGAGGTGCATATATTTTTTTTTTATATATATTTTAATATTATCTTTCTGTAAAAAGTAAAACAATATATTTTATGTCCTTTTTAATTATATTTATTATTTTAATTCTCCTCAACTCAAATCTTTATTAAACACAACTTTTGAAACTCATCTCAACTCGATTAATTTATTAAACATTTTTTTTATAATAAAACTCACTTCATCTCACGTTCAAATAGGTAAGAGAGGCTATCTTTTTGAATGCTCAACCCATCTTTTATTAAAAAATAAATAAAATTGATCATATATTATATCTGAAACCGAAACACTATGTTTTTGCCCCTTCAATCCAAATGGAGGCAAGTAAATATTAAGTGGAACTCTTCTTGGGGGCCTCAGGGTAACAACATATATACATAATAGATAATAAAAATTATTGCCGGCCTGAATGAAGTGAAGCATCTTGTGGGTGGGTTGCAGCATCATGCTATATATTCAACATGTACAAGTTAAGTAGGCTGTGACTAAGAATTACAAGAAACCTTTTAATAATTAATTAAATAAAGTTCACCAAAACTCTTCTTAAAACTTAAGTCTAATAGCTTTTTCGGTGATTATGGTTCAAACCACTTTAAAAGGAAACCTATATATAAATACAGTTTTAGGTGTTTATTTATTTGGTGAACTTAATTTATAGGATATTGCATATATCCAATCATTTTACCTAGGCCATAAATAAATCAATAATAAACACAATAATAATAACATATTAAATTTTAATTTAGAATTTGTTATACAAATTCTAATTTACTAATTATTTTTGTATATTTAATCTAAAATTTATGTTGTTCGATTCGATGAATTTTACGAGCAACTCCCTTTCTTTTTTATAGTAATAATCAACTACTTAACGTAATTCTTCTCTTTTTTCAAATTTGAAACTAGTTGCCTATAAATAAGAATTTGAAAACAAATTTAAGGTCTGGTCGACATCAATAAATAAAAATTGACAATACTATTTGAACACAATATTAATAAGACGCTTTTATAAAACTATTAACTAACTACTCTTTCAAAAATTTTGACTATGTGTGAAAAATGTCTGTGATTTTTAAAAATTAATCAATAATTTTATAGAATAGTGTCATCAATTTTTTAAAGAAATAATTATAATTTTGTGAGTATTAAAATATTATATTTAAATAATGTTATCAAATAAGAAAAGTTTGTGAAAACACTCTTATGTTGTTCAACGCGACCTATAAGGGGGAGGGTGTGTAGATTCAACCTCCTTCAATAGAGTCTATTTTTTATCAATTTGTTTATGTTGAACAAATTAGGGTCCATTCAATGGAGTAACAAAAAATTTTCGTGTGAAAGCATATGTTAACAAGAAAATGGTCAAAAAATTTTAGTGTGAAAGCATACTTTAAGAAGCAAATTAGGGTCCATTCAATTGCGTGAATGAATTCATTTTCATTACAAATAGCAAACGTAGCTTCATTTACTTTAAGGACGTAAACTTAATATTTTAGTCATTGGTGCATTGTTTATTATTTGTGACACTTTTAATTCACAGCCAAGGGATATCAACCATCAATTTGACCAGCCAATTAATTGGACATGTTGCTTCACACCTTTGGAGAGCAACCGAACAGACCCTCAAGAACTGCCTTAATTAATTGGACACGTGTGGATTGCCTTAATTAATTGCAACTAATAAGTCGATGATCGAATAATGTTAGAAATTATGACTAATGGCAGTATCATCATATTAGAGTAAATTAAAGAGATTATATGTTATTTGTTTTATTTATCTAAAACCTCTTTTAATAAGGATGTGACACATGATTAATGACACCATTATCAATCATGACTACTAATATTACTCAATATAGTATGCTTATGCATTTATGATTCGGCTTAAGAACACTCCAATATATATATATATATAGTCTAAATATATATTTTAATCACTATACTTACATATATTTTTTTTTATTTATACACTTGAACTTTTTGTTATTTTAAAAATATCGCTGAATTATGTAATTTTCAGTCAATTGTATTCTTGAACTTTTTGTTATTTTAATTACATTCTTGAATTCATTATTCTCAACAAATTTGTCGACGTGTATAATTGACTCGAAATTATAATAAATTTATCGATGTGTGTAATTGACTAGAAATTACGTAATTTAGGGATATAATTTTTGTGTTAAATATTTTTTTTTTCATTTGACTTAGAAGACAAATCTAAAAATCATCCTAAAGACATTAATGCATTTGACTATAATATAGTCATTAACAATTGTATCACGCCAAATCTAAAAAGAGTCCTACTACAGAACTCGAGAGAGTTACCGAGAGCCTTATAGAAAGGAGGCAAAACGACAAAATTGCAAAGCCTTGCCCCTGCTCCTGCTCTCTGCTCGCACCCTTTCCATGGCCGCTCCTTCGCTGCCTTCGCCTCTCCACGGTGCCTCGTCGCCTTGTCTCTGTCGCCTCGTTGCCATTATCGCCTTTCCTCGCCTTGCGTCACTGGAAGATGCAGCGACAGTCAGCAAGGCGACGTGAGACGACGACGGAGGTGAGGCGACAATAGCGAGGTGATGAGGCGAAGGCAACGAAAGCAAAGGCAGTGGAGGCGCGACCATGTGAGGAGAACGAGTAGAGAGTAGGGACAAGGCTTTGCAAATTTGCAAAGTTTGAGGGGATAATTTTGTCTTTTTGCTCTCTTTTTGTAAGGTCTTCGATAACCCTTTCGGGCTACCAAGGCTTTTCCATCTAAAAATCTTGAATGGATATCTGTGAAGATTTTGCAGACCACCAATTTGAAATGTTTTCTTTGTTATCTTGGCACCACTTGTGTTTGGTGGTCTGCTCATTGTTAACTCTTCATAAATTAAGTTAAAATTAATCTACAATATCTCTTCCCTCTACAAACTTAAAAATTATAATACAAGGTTGATAAAACGACACTCTATAGATTCAAAAACCAACCATCTACTGTTGTCTTTAACGAAAAGAAGAAAAAAAATGATTATAAAGGCCCCTCATCTATTAGCATTTAAATTTACTTATTCAGCTCTCAAGATGTATATTCAAAGTTAAAAGGTGCTCAAAGGAATGAGGAATAGTGGTATAAGATTGGGCAGCATCCATCCACATCCACATCCACATGGATTGCTGCTTTCCACATCCCCCTTCAAACCTTAATTGAAGCAAACATAACACAATCTCTTCACTAGTTGAGCTTCTTTCCTACCTAACCCATAAGTTTTGCCTCATTTATGGGGGCACTTAATCTGTTTTTGTAATTATCAATGGAGTTACCAATCACCATGCAGTTGCAGCTTACCCTTTTTCCCTTTACTTTTCTCATTGCATTACATTTTAATAAATCTCAAGTTAAGGTGTCTTGTCATGATCATTGAGTGTTGGGGAAGACGGTCATTTCCCCACCTAATGTTACTTTTTCTAAAAGTTGGTATTTTCCCAATTTAAACTCAAGACTATTTGAATTATGCCATTGTAATGTTATGATATGGACAAAAATTTGTAACCATACATACAATCTTTATATAAAATAATACAAAGACATAACTTATACATACAATCTTTATATAAAATAATACAAAGACATAACTTATTAATAATCGCTTAATAAAAACAATCACCATCAAAGTAACTTGTAATTATAAGTGTCATTATTAGCGTGATGGTAAAGCTTTTGATAGAATATTACAAAAGATATTTAAAAAAAATAAAAAATTACAAAATAAGAATTAAATACAAAATAATGTAACTATTAACGACCATAAATCACAAAGAAAAAACACCTATGGAAATTATTTATAAACCGTAAAAATATATTTTTGAATTATAATGTTATCATTACACCAAAGCTCATATTCATTTAATTTTTTTAAATATAAAAAGTTAAAACAATAAGTATTAAGTATTGTCCATTGAAAATATGTTTTCATTTTTTTTTTTTAGTTACAGGAACATAGTTAGTGTAGCACTGAATGATCCCTTTAATCTATATAAAGAAAGAATTGAGAAATATGTAATTTTTGGTCTAATAGACTCATATATCTTGAACTTTGGGTCAATTTTTAATTTTATCCAATTTTGACATTTGCTTCAATTTAGCCATCAAACTTTTACTTTTGTTTCAATTTTATTTTTGATCGACCAAGCGTATGTCTCAACTTATGTGGTATCTGATGCAGCTTGCTGATGTGTCCAATAATGGACACATCAACAAAACGACGTCATTTTGTTGTTTCAGAAGATTGTCTTGAGTTAGCCATTCACCGTCTTTTCTGTCATGGTTGTGGGTCTTTTTTTTCACTATGACTGTGTCACCAGCAACCATAGGCTCTTGAAACAATGACTTTAATGGGTATAAGAGCGTTGCCTCGTTGAATAATCGGAGAAAAGGTTGTTAGCAGCAGCCATAGGCGTCATGCCATGGCTTGATGGTTTAGCCATGGCTAAACTGCATCTTCAGTGGTCGATGGGCTTCTTTGACTATCACTATTCACCTCCTCTCAGCTACATCTTCTTTGTTTACACGTTCTTTTGCTTTCAATGAAGATCGATCGACATCATGTGTTCACCGATTGGTCAAAGGCCACAATTGCTCGTTCATAGTCACCATGCCTTGATGGTCTGGCCATGGTCCTAACTATTCTCTTTACGCTGAAGATCGACTGTAACGCCCCGCTTTTCTGAGCGTTAAATAAATTAGGAATTTCGGGAATATTTTTTTTTTTAAACCATCTCCCGACAATCCCGTTTTACCTTCTCAACTCACTAAATAAGAATCAATAAACTAAGACAAGTAATCATCATAAATGCGGAAGCTTAAAATCGAAACCTGATATGGTACATAATCAATTTCACTTTATAACCGTATAAGAATTCGTACCATACATTAACATCATATCCTCAATATTGAAATACATAAATACATGGAGATTTCATAATGTTCTAACAAGACTAATCATCAATAAAGCATCAGCCAAAACATATCCGAGTCAGCTTACTGAATCCATCAGCTACGCCATCACGTGCCGTCTCATCTCAACCTGATCCTTGCCTAAGCTGCAAGTCTAAACTGGAACGTTGAATGTTCCAGGGGCATAACCCATTAGAAGATGAATCTTCTAGTAAGGGTTTAAAAACATGATACATGAATACATGATGCAATAACATAAACAATCATGTGTCCTAGTGTAACTTCCCTAGCCTACCAGCCTGGCACGGAACCCTAGGCAGAATCCCGAACCTCTGCAGGATAATCCTAACGTTGTTCCATCATTGCCCTTGGGAATTACGGCTACACTCTTAGGGCGACATCCCCATCCCATGCATGAGTATCAATATGCCAATAATATCGTACTATGCAAGAATAACTTCTTTCCATGCAATATGAAATGATCATAACTTCAATAAATATCATGCATAATGAAGCAAACGTTTCATATATAGGTTCTCGGGATAAAACCACTTACCTATAGACGTAAACTCAAATTTTCTCGAAAAACGCGTATAACCTCGTTTTGCGTGCCAACCTTGAAAATAACATAAACCATCAAGATCCATGGTCAAATCACTTCCTGGCCAATCATTTTCAAATAAAATCAATAATCTAATTTTTTCATACTTTTTCCTTATTTTCTCTATTTTTTCTCTATTTTTCATAGTCATAATTTCTTCCAAAATATTAAATAAATACCTGATCAGGTAATTTATTTAATTTTTATTCATGAAAATTCCTAAAATAACATTTCTAATCTCTATGAGTTTTCTGAGAATTTTCCAAAATCTCTTCCTATTTTTATCTAATTAAGTTTCCTTTCAAAAATTCAAAATAATTATTTCATCATAACATTTCTCAAATAAAATTTTATAAAACTGAACTATTCCTTTTTCTTGTATTTCTGGATATTTTTCCAGAATTTTCTCTCTTTTATTTCTATTTTTACTCTATTTTTCAGCATTTAAATAATATTAAAAATTATCTCCGGTCATCTTCTCCGGCGCCGGCACACTGGAAAATTAAACTGACTATACTAAAAGATATCTTACCTTGAGTTGATCATTTTGTCCAAATTTGAGCTTGAAAGAACACTTGGAAGACCTCCCTCCGAGCAAAATTTAGTTCGGTTCCGGCGAGATCCGATTTTTCCGGCGAAGCTCCGATCACCCCTCAAATGAACTCCAAAATTTCTCAAACTTTCCAGAAATGATCCTCAGCTCATGGGAAACAAAAGCCCTATGGTTTGGTGCCTCAATTTGTTCAAAAGTGAGGTCGATTTGAAACTCAAATCTTGCAAAACTCTAAGCCACCATATCCTCTATTTATAGGCGATTTTGGCCCCATAAATGACGGATCTCTCTTCAATCAAGGCCTCTGATGTCCCCTATTGCCCTTAACAAGTCCAAAATCCACCGAAAGAGCTCTATTTTCGCGATCTAAATGGCCAAACTTTCGGCCACTTTTTCTTCAATTTCTGGCAATTCCATTGCTTGTTGTCGGTCAAGCCCTTTACAAAAGATGCTCCTTGAGCAACCCTCGTGCCATCCCTGTGGCCAATTTCGGTGATTTGATGGGTTGGTCGGCCATGGTTGCTTGGAGATTTTCTTAAAATTGCACTTTGGCCCCTCAAACTTTGGTTTTCTCACTTTGGCCCATTTCACCAAGTTCCTTGACTTTTGATAATTTCTCTCAAGACCCTAAAGTCTTAAAACATCAATTTGACCCCTGAGGATTCTGAAAAAATATCGTTTCGGCCTCTCTTGAGTAATTTCAAAAAACTGCATTTAGGCCCGAATCTCCGTTTTGTCCCTAAACCTCTTCGTTTCTTCCTGAAACCACTGAAGGGTTGTTCCTTATGAAAAATTGAAGCCCCCTCAAGTTTCTGTTGACTTCTCGGAAGTTATCTATGACGATTCGGTATTGTAGCCTAATTAGTAGCTGTATTTTAGCTGTACCGAAAACTGTTCCCGATCCAATTTATTTCGATGCTATAAATCATATCTTGGGGTGCTCGTTAATGCTACATCATTTTCCTTTGTCATTTCGGCTCCAGGGTACTCCCGGCAGTCGATTTAGTCAATTTTTCGGACTATTCAGATACCAATTTTCTCTGAAACCCCATTTCTCTAATAAATTACTTATTTTTAATTAACCCAAATTTCTCGGGTATTACATTCACCCCTCCTTAAAAGAAATTTCGTCCTCGAAATTTTCATCAGACCGTTAAGGTAACTAAGACATCACATAGCTCATTACCTAAATATCTCAAATCAAACATCTATTTGATCCTTGACAAGACACCTCGGTTTGCATTCCTTATACGTCTAATGCTTATAAGCATACCATGTCATTCACATAATTTCCTGTTGCTGCTCCTTTCAGACGACAACACACCTTCCAATCATTTTAGGCACGCACATTTTATCCCGAAACTTTTGAGATTGCATTCTCGTATTTCAAAAATCATAAACCTTGGCTAACCACAATCATTAATTATAGACAATAACACTTATTAATCACACATGCTTTTCGTATCTCGTTTACCAAATCCAGCTAAACAACCAGGCTAGCCATAAAGATAGACGATCCCTTCGGCACTACCATCATAGTTGGCAGGCCAACAAGCCTCCAACTTCATCTGCCACTCACGACTATCCACCAGGTCCTGCGTCGGCACCTGACGGCCACACCCTGGGTGATACGAAGTAGTGCAGTCGTAGTCCTTAAGGAACTCCATCCATTGTCGCTACCTTTCATTTAGCTCTTTTTGTGAGAACCCGTACCTCAGGCTCCTCGTGGTTTGTGAGCACATTAATTGTCCTATCATTTTGATAGTGTTTCCATAACCTTAAGAGAACATGTCCTAGCTGTCAGCTCTAAGTCATACATCGGGTAGTTCTCTTGGTGCCTTGGTGTAATCCACACGTAATCATTAGGTCATGTTGCATTAATACGCAACCCAATCCTTTGAGCTATCACAAATTCTCACTGCACCCGACAGATTTTTTTTTATTAGACCTTTCTCATGAGTCCTATTGTAGACATAATTATTCCAGAGTGTTCTATCACTGCCTTTTTGACAACAGCTTGCCGAAATTTCTTATTTCAAAACATCATAGCATTCTATTTCGAAACATGATTCCCAAAATTTCCATTTTGAATCCTACGTTGTTCCATGATTCTAAACATAGGGTCGGGACTATAAATACCCGAAAAGCCTCGAATTCAACTTCCACGCTTCCGGATCATTTTTTTTTCTTTTTACTAGAATCTCTGGAATAATAAAACACGTTTTTCCCATAAAGAAATTTATTTTTCTTCTCTTTTTTTTTTCTTCTTTTTCTTCTTTTCCTCTTTCTTCTTCATTCTTCCTCCTTCCTCTGCAACTCACTGACTCTGCGCACGAACAACCACCGACCGCGCACAGCCCAGCCGCCCTCGGCCTTCGCCGCGTCTGCCTCTAGCCGATGTAATCGGCCCCGCGCTCGCACCACCGACCGACACCCCGTCAGCCTCGATCTCCGGTGCACAGCGTCCCCAGCCGCTGCAATCGCAGCTCCTCCTTGCCATCATCGCCGGCCCAATCGGCCCTCGCATCGGCCAGATCCGGTACGCCACCGCCGCTGCCAGCCCTCTCGCGCAACCACCAGCCATCGCCCGGCCTCCCTCGGCCGCCTCGGTGCCATCGCCGTCCTTGCTGCTGTCGTTGCTGCCAGATCCGGGTCAATCCGACCAGACCCGACCCGTCTCGATCCGGCCCGACCCAACCCGTCTCAATCCACTTCAGGTTTGACCCATCCCTGTTTCAACCCATTAGATCTGACCCATATATATTCCAACCCATATCTGATTTGTTTAGATTTAGCCAGATCCAGATCTATCATGCGAGCCCAGTCTCGATGTGGGGCCTGCCTAGTCTTACGTAGAGGATGCAGTCCAGAATGCATCTTTGCCCCTTACTTCCGTCGTGAGGATGGTACTACTCGTTTTGCCGCCATCCGTGATGTTTTTGGCGTCAGAAATTTCATCAACTTCCTAGTTCCGCTTCCGGTAAACGACCGATTTTGGGCTGCCGATACATTCTTTATTGAAGCTCAGGCTCGGCTTCAGGATCCTGTCTATGGATGTGTATCTCAGATTCTTACACTTCAACAGCAGGTTAGTGATTTACAAGCTTATCGAGCTTATTTGCAAGATTCACTGTTCGCATATTATGCCTCACATCCCCAACCTGTTTCTCAACCTGATCAATACCCAAGTTGGAATTCCGATCTTCCTATCATCCCTGAGGACGTCCCTCTTCCCAGTTTCTCAGAGGCTACTCTTCCACCTTACCCTGGTGAAGTCAGCAGTAGCCAGATGCCACCCCCAGATGACATTAATGAGCTGGGACCTGTCGTGTTTGGAAACCTTTGTCGTTACTGAGCATTAGCATCATCATCAGTTTCATGGTTTCTTTTTCCTTTGAGTAATTGTATGGCTTGATTTCCTGTAATCGTTTGAACTATGGAATGAATATTATGCTTTGGTACTTTAACGTTTCATTCTTTTGTCTTAGCCTCGATTGCATTTTGATCATAAAATACCTCAGTCTCTTGCAACTGTTTAATAATTCATCAATTCGAGCTAAAAATATCGGCTCTTAATTATCACCTGATAATTCACGTCCTTAATCAAGTTACACATAGTTAAGCATCCAAGCTATCATTGGCAATTTCATCATTAAGAAATAGTCCAATTAATTCTTCCAAGAATATACTCTGATATTTTTCATTTTTCATACGGCTTTTCACTAACCACAAGTGTCTACACCTCATATCAATAGGCTCCTTATTTTCATAATTCGCTGGCATCATTTTAATTATTGTCCAACTATATATCTCTGAATTTGCCTACCAGGGCTACCTAGACTAACTGTCTAGCCACATGAGAGTTTCAAAATCTCGAATTTCTTAATCTGCAGCTTCCCCTACTGCGACCTGTTATTTTGGCACATTTGCCATAACTTGATTCTCTCAATCACATCGAAAATTTACACTATCTTCAAGATGACAATCCATAATCATCCTGCCAACTAGAGCAGGTAGGTACTTACATCTCCCATGGTACTCCAATCCTCATTGGGTTTCTTCCTGAAAACTCTAAAGTTCCATTACGAATCCCTAGATCCTCAATCAGAAATTCCTCAAGAATCTCAAACCGATTTATCCTTGAAAATCCTGAATCATATCGCAATATCCGGTTCTAGTTATCTCTCATGGATTCAATTTCCTTGCAATCATGGCTCCCAATCTACTATTCATCATGGTGCTTTCAAGTTCATCTTGTCGGGTTGACTACCGACAATTTTACCTGATTTCACAGATCCATTTAGCACACTGAATCGTAGTTATAACCTCTGTTGACTAGGTCTTTTCATCATTCTTTTAGGGTCGATACGACCTATCAATTAACTATTTCCTTTTCGATACTCAAACTTTACTTTAAACCGAGATTGTCTTCTCACAACTCGCCATTATGGTTTTTGGACTATCTATGCTCCACTACCTGAAATCTTATTTATCAAGAATCCATCGATTCTCGCATTTCGTTCTTCATATCCAGCTGACTATCGGCACATGGCTATTAAATTAGTTCTTCCTAGGTACTATACTTACTGCCAGCCAGCATACAAACTGTCATCATCACCCCTGTCATATAGTGGACTTATTCATACGTCAACCCTCAAATGGGTACGCCCTGGGTGAAAATCACACGGTCTCATCGTAATTCTTCAAGAACTATCATTCATTGTCGCTGCCACGAGTCTAACTTCTTTTGTAAAAACATTCATTCTAGGCCCTCATCACAATCGATGATTTCCTCACCTCATAAGTAACACTTAAACAACTCACGAGCATTCATCTATCATATCCATATGTCGAGTATATTTTCCTTACAACCTAATTTTTTTCTTTGAGGCAATTACAAGACAACCATCTCATGATCTCACTTGGCATTTGCCGAACTAGACACTGAGGTTAAATTTCCCCTCTAGCCTCATTATCCTCGTCTCATTACCAATTCAAGAAATGATCATAACCTAGATACAATTTAAATAGGACACATAGTCCGCATTCAAGACATTACATGCTTTTTATTCCTTAGATCGTGTCTCCTTAGTACAATCCATCTTACCTTAGGTCGATTCCCTAGGCTCTCAGCCTTGATCGACAAACTAGTGGTACGCCTTGTATCCTAATTCATTGGAATTTGAACTCCACACAAGGTACAGACCCTACTGGTTTGTCCCAGATCTTCAGCATCTGATCGTCACCCAGACAGTCTGTTATAATGCTTTGGTCGACGGGTCTCCCGTACCTTACCATAAGCCATCTATCAGCCCTCTGCTCGCGGGTCCCTAGATCCAGATCTATCACTGCGAACACTGAACCAGTAGTGTCGTTACGCTGTTAGGGTTTCTTTACCTCGTCTCTCCAAGTCTCATCGGTTGCACCACTGTCTCCTCATCAATGGATGCAACTCTCACGCCATTACTTGGCCATCTTCAGCCTCTTGTTTGATCCAATCCGTTGGATCCCCTTATCTTATTTCCGAGATACTAAATGACCCTCGAAAATCCTTATCCTTTGATCCTTAACTCGACAGCTAAGCCATGACACATTGAACTAATCATCACTAATCCGATCATCTTTCAATAACCGTAGTTATCCTATCTTTCATTGTAAGGATTTTGACAACTGACCTCAAATCATCAGTCCCTAAATCTCTCGGGTCCATAATCACGGTTATCGAGTCAACCTTACACTCGAATCATTTCATTAAATCCTTATTCCAATAACTAGATCATTTTTCCAGTACTAGCTTCTATTAGGCATTCTACTATTCACCGAGAATAGTAGTCGTCTACTGAAATAGTGTCTGTCGTGAAGAGTACACCAGGTAAGTTCCCAGGAAAGAGAGGTGGGTCACAATGGACACACTTAAGTACCAAATATTTCCTTAGCCAGAACTTGCCTAGACATGCACTTCCACTACAACACACTTATCCAGTAACCGTCAACACCCAAATCCTACGGTGGCTTTGCTTATCTAGTCACATGCGACCTTTTTCTTATATTCGCTCATACTAGAGTCACTCAAGGCTTAGACATTTCTTATGTCTTTAGCAATTATGCTCTGATACCAACTGTAACGCCCCGCTTTTCTGAGCGTTAAATAAATTAGGAATTTCGAGAATATTTTTTTTTTTAAACCATCTCCCGACAATCCCGTTTTACCTTCTCAACTCACTAAATAAGAATCAATAAACTAAGACAGGTAATCATCATAAATGCGGAAGCTTAAAATCGAAACCTGATATGGTACATAATCAATTTCACTTTATAACCGTATAAGAATTCGTACCATACATTAACATCATATCCTCAATATTGAAATACATAAATACATGGAGATTTCATAATGTTCTAACAAGACTAATCATCAATAAAGCATCAGCCAAAACATATCCGAGTCAGCTTACTGAATCCATCAGCTACGCCATCACGTGCCGTCTCATCTCAACCTGATCCTTGCCTAAGCTGCAAGTCTAAAGTGGAACGTTGAATGTTCCAGGGGCATAACCCATTAGAAGATGAATCTTCTAGTAAGGGTTTAAAAACATGATACATGAATACATGATGCAATAACATAAACAATCATGTGCCCTAGTGTAACTTCCCTAGCCTACCAGCCTGGCACGGAACCCTAGGCAGAATCCCGAACCTCTGCAGGATAATCCTAACGTTGTTCCATCATTGCCCTTGGGAATTACGGCTACACTCTTAGGGCGACATCCCCATCCCATGCATGAGTATCAATATGCCAATAATATCGTACTATGCAAGAATAACTTCTTTCCATGTAATATGAAATGATCATAACTTCAATAAATATCATGCATAATGAAGCAAACGTTTCATATATAGGTTCTCGGGATAAAACCACTTACCTTTAGACGTAAACTCAAATTTTCTCGAAAAACGCGTATAACCTCGTTTTGCGTGCCAACCTTGAAAATAACATAAACCATCAAGATCCATGGCCAAATCACTTCCTGGCCAATCATTTCCAAGTAAAATCAATAATCTAATTTTTTCATACTTTTTCCTTATTTTCTCTATTTTTTCTCTATTTTTCATAGTCATAATTTCTTCCAAAATATTAAATAAATACCTAATCAGGTAATTTATTTAATTTTTATTCATGAAAATTCCTAAAATAACATTTCTAATCTCTATGAGTTTTCTGAGAATTTTTCAAAATCTCTTCCTATTTTTATCTAATTAAGTTTCCTTTCAAAAATTCAAAATAATTATTTCATCATAACATTTCTCAAATAAAATTTTATAAAACTGAACTATTCCTTTTTCTTGTATTTCTGGATATTTTTTCAGAATTTTCTCTCTTTTATTTCTATTTTTACTCTATTTTTCAGCATTTAAATAATATTAAAAATTATCTCCGGTCATCTTCTCCGGCGCCGGCACACCGGAAAATTAAACTGACTATATCAGAAGATAGCTTACCTTGAGTTGATCATTCTGTCCAAATTTGAGCTTAAAAGAACACTTGGAAGACCTCCCTCCGAGCAAAATTTAGTTCGGTTCCAGCGAGATCTGATTTTTCCGGCGAAGCTCCGATCACCCCTCAAATGAACTCCAAAATTTCTCAAACTTTCCAGAAATAATCCTCAGCTCATGGGCAACAAAAGCCCTATGGTTTGGTGCCTCAATTTGTTCAAAAGTGAGGTCGATTTGAAACTCAAATCTTGCAAAACTCTAAGCCACCATATCCTCTATTTATAGGCGATTTTGGCCCCATAAATGACGGATCTCGCTTCAATCAAGGCCTCTGATGTCCCCTATTGCCCTTAACAAGTCCAAAATCCATCGAAAGAGCTCTATTTTCGCGATCTAAATGGCCAAACTTTCGGCCACTTTTTCTTCAATTTCTGGCAATTCCATTGCTTGTTGTCGGTCAAGCCCTTTACAAAAGATGCTCCTTGAGCAACCCTCGTGCCATCCCTGTGGCCAATTTCGGTGATTTGATGGGTTGGTCGGCCATGGTTGCTTGGAGATTTTCTTAAAATTGCACTTTGGCCCCTCAAACTTTGGTTTTCTCACTTTGGCCCATTTCACCAAGTTCCTTGACTTTTGATAATTTCTCTCAAGACCCTAAAGTCTTAAAACATCAATTTGACCCCTGAGGATTCTGAAAAAATATCGTTTCGGCCTCTCTTGAGTAATTTCAAAAAACTGCATTTAGGCCCGAATCTCCGTTTTGTCCCTAAACCTCTTCGTTTCTTCCTAAAACCACTGAAGGGTTGTTCCTTATGAAAAATTGAAGCCCCCTCAAGTTTCTGTTGACTTCTCGGAAGTTATCTATGACGATTTGGTATTGCAGCCTAATTAGTAGCTGTATTTTAGCTGTACCGAAAACTGTTCCCGATCCAATTTATTTCGATGCTATAAATCATATCTTGGGGTACTCGTTAATGCTACATCATTTTCCTTTGTCATTTCGGCTCCAGGGTACTCCCGGCAGTCGATTTAGTCAATTTTTCGGACTATTCAGATACCAATTTTCTCTGAAACCCCATTTCTCTAATAAATTATTTATTTTTAATTAACCCAAATTTTTCGGGTATTACAGATCAAGGGTCACATCTGACATGATTTCTCTAGTTGTGACCTTTCCTTTTTCGATTGCCTTTTGCTGTCGTTGGTCTTGGTTGTTAGCCGTGGTCGATTGACACAATTAATGTATGATGTTGCTGATGGTAAAGGGCGATGAAGTCGCCGATGAATGATAGAAAAGAAGAGAGTGGTTAGTGGTGAAAGAATTGAGGCAATGAGAAAGCTAAAAAAGGTAGTGGCGGCAACGATGCACGAATGTGTTAAAACTCTAATTGAAGGATGGAGATAATGGGTTTTAAGTGAATGAGTTAGGAGTATTTGCTGATGTGTCCATTATTGAATACATTAATATGTCACATTAGTCGGTTTGTAAGTTAGAGTATACGCTTAATTAATCGAGGATAAAATTAAAATATTTGATAATTAAATTAAAGAAAATATCAAAATTAGATTAAATTAAAAATTGACCTAAAATTTAAGATATATTATTCTATTCAACTGTAATTTTCCATTTTGATAAATACTTAGATAGGATTAATGAATAAGTAGACAGGCAAGGGAAGGGAGGGGAGGGTTCAGCTGTTGAACCATAATTCTCAAAATAACTATCGCCAAGAATAGGCAAGTTTGTTTTCCAAACAGAAAAGGGGTGACAAGTTGGTAATATCACACCAGGAAGCTCAAAGGTGGCCTGTCAAGTGTCAGTCAACCAGCGCCTCTGACTCCTAAAGTTATGCAAAAATGTCTATTTTTAACGGACAGGGAAAAGTAGAAAAAAAAAGAAAACAGAAAAAGGAAAATCAGAAAATGAAAATTCTTTGCCAATAAATCAAAAGAAAACTGGTCTCTGTCTTCTGAAATTGATTCTCTGATTCCCTCCCATAGGTGGGATCAGAGGATCGTCTTCTTGCCGACTCCATTGACGTAAGTATGTATATTGATTGATTGATTGGTACACACATACAGAAATATATTGGCGGTAACCAACCCTCCATGCTCTTGAAGCCTTGTGAAATTCGAGGACTTGTTGCATGGACTGAATGAGCTTCATTGACATAGAACAGATTTGAGGAATCATAGAGGTTTGAGTTTTGGTCTTTTGGTTTCTCCAAATGGGTATCCCACAAGCTGACGGAAAAATGGAGGGCTGGCTTTACCTTATTCGACCATCCCGATTTGGGTTGCAAAACTCGCGTAAAAGGTACTTTGTCCTTGAAGATAACTGCCTTAAGAGCTTCAAATCAAAGCCCATGTCGGATAAAGAGGTATGTATACATACAGACAGACAGACAGACAGACACACATATGAATCTTCCATTCCCATTTGCTTCTTTTTCATTTTTTTGTGATACAGAGTTATGGTGTGCATTGTTCGGTCACTTTTCTTTTACGTCTTCTCTATTTGGATTTTCATGGGTGAGGGCGAGCTTGGCAACAATAGTAAAGTCAGTCTTTTTCACGGATTCCAGCTGTGGAAATAACTTTTTTGCAAAAAAATAAAGGAAAGGTTGCGTATGGTAATGAGAGAAGCCTTGTGGGTGGGATGCCCTTCTATTTGGATTTTTATCGGTTTCATTCAATGGATTTGTTTCTCTTGATTGCTCTCTTGTTTCCTCTTCTTTTGTTCTTTTTGTCTTTGTGTCTTCATTGGTTTAATGAAGGTAGGGCGTATAGCGGGTGCATGCTGCATGAATTTTGATCTAATGGTTTTATGAGTTGCTGATATGTGTTGGCATTAATTTCCATTGATGTATTGTTTTGAATTTTATTTATTTGATTTGATTGTCTGATCATTGTTAATATTTACTATGTTTTGAGGAATTGGGCCACGATCCCTCACAGTATTTTCATTTTTACCTGAATGACATCAAATTTGGCATATGTTTTAACTGTTATATTCAGCAATTCTTGTATTTTAAAATTTTGATGGGCATTTTTTTGACGTATTTTAATATTTCTAGATGACATGTTTGAGTTCGATGAATAATGATGTTGTATCCCTGCCTAAGAAATGAAACGATGAGGGAAAATCAAAGCCGGTACTTAAAATTGGATTTGGATGATTAAGGACAGTGGAGTGGAGGGTGGGGCTGTCTATAACAAAGGATGTTAAGCAAGTTTAAGGGACTTCGTAATTTGAGATTTGTGGTTGAATTGCAATTTCCAGTCCAGCTTCAACATATGCGAGTATGTGTTGTTCACACAATTTTTTGAAAATGTAAAATAGCCATCTATGCTTCAAACAATTATCTGATAGAGTGAACTGTACCAAAAATACAGGCTGTTGGCGTTGGGTAGTCTGGTCCTGCATTCCTAACAAGGTAGGTTTCTGTGCGATGAATTCTGGGTATATCTGTAATTTTGGATTATTTGTACCAAAAAAGACTTGATCGTGTCAAGTTCATTAAGAATCAGGTTGGATAGGGTGTGGGGCTCCCAACGTTGCCTGCTGTGTGTCTATGGATGCTGCCAGCAGATTGACATGCAAGGAGGGCTGCCTAGGGCTTTCTACGAAAGGGCTTCCAATGCCTAAGTTAGATGTTGCCCGCAGGCAGAAAAGAAAAGTAGGAAAAAGTAATAGGGATAAGGAAGTAAGATAGATCTTAGTCCTCTGCGGGATGGTCTTCTCATTTTTAAGGAAATGAGAGACTTGGAGCGGCTATGGCCAAGATATCTAGAGAGGATATTTGGGCCAATTTGTTTTCTTGATCCTGAATTTTATGTCTTTATCCTTTTTGGGTTTCCAGTATTGCTAATTCTGTGAGATGGGTGCCTGTTTCATGAGATGACCCGGCTATTTTTGGCCCAGGCAGTTGGCCTGGTTGCTAACTGCACAGGATGTTTGTGCCATGTTGTAGCTTTGTTGTTGGTCCATGTGTCGGTGGCTTATGGGCAGGAAATTACCCCCATCAAGACTAACTCATGCATTTAATCCATGATTTGGACCAGGCTGAATAACAAAATATCTGCACTTTTATGTTGTTCTGTGATATGAATCCAGATGTCTGTTCTTAGCCTCAACAAATGCTTATCCATATATTTGAAATGGCAACCATGCCCAAAAATGCTCTTGCATCATAAATGCCTGTTCATTTGCTGCAACTTTATAGGATTACGAAGTTTTTGTGACTTCTGTTACAGTCTAGAACTTAATGCTAATTACTATAATTTAATCAAGTAGTCAATGATTTTCTTCATCTTCTTACTGATCAGGAGTCAATAAGAAGTGCAATTATTGATTCCTGTATTCGAGTTACAGACAACGGAAGAGAGAGCTATCATGGAAAAGTAAGCAGCTTACATTAACACACACACACATATAGTTCTCCTGCCATGTTGGATACCTAACACTTTTGCAACTTCCAGGTGTTCTTTACCTTCTCCCTATGTAATACATCAAACCATAATGATCAGCTCAAGGTGTGGGAATTTTGTTGTCATATTTTTTATTTTAAACAGCATAATTATTGGAATAAACCTTGAAATTTCTAAACTTTATAGTGTGGAGCAAGTCGCCCAGAAGAAGCAGCTAGATGGATCCGTTCTTTACAGGATGCTGCACTAAACCCAACTAAGAATTTTGTGGCTTGTTCTAAAAGAAAATGGCAGCCTTTTAGGTATGAGAAGTCTAGCAAATCAATTTGACGCAATCATTTCTTATCATTAAGGAGTTCTTCTGCTCTTCTTCTTTTAAGTTTTTCAGCTTTGTATCGTTCTTTTTCTTTATCTCAAAAGCATTGATTGTATTTGGAGAAAACATGAGAACAGGTTTTAATAGAATAGTGAAAACATTAGCTCACTTGCACAGGTAGATAAGGAGTTCTTTTTTCCTTGGATTCGGTGCTACTTATATATATGTTATATCTTTAATGCAACATCTAGTATCAGAGTCAATACATGTCAACACATTCAGGTTAGTTGATTTCCCGTACTTTATATATGAGGGGCCACCATCAATCACCAACAGCACAGCTGGCATGTTTATGGAGCCGCAAAATCAATCATTGGCCTTGCTTTGCACTAGCTGCCCAGTTGTGGACATGGGCCAAACTATAGTACCATAAATAACAACGGATTACTAAGAAACAGAGTATTTCTAAAAAGTTGCAGAGTTTGTCTCAGTCACAAACACTTGAGTTGAATACAGAATCTCAAATCTCTCTGACACCAAGAATTATTTGTGTCTAGGTTGATTAGAGTTACCCTATCATCTTTTTCATAATTTTATGCACACTTAAGACCTTAGATTTGAGAATCTGATCTACTTATAGCAAAAAGAAGAATGCAAGTTGTTCTACTCCTTTCCACTCATTCAAACATATCTATTACTTTACTGATCTTTTGGAAACGAAGATATTTTTTGGAAACCTAGAAAATGCACATGTAAAATGCAGATATACTAGTTTAAGCAAAGTAAATTATATTTAATTTTTCATATAATATATGTGAAAAATACAGGCATATTAGTTATTTGCCTACATGGACAAAAATATAAATTTTTGTGATGTCTCTCATGTTTGAGTGACTCTTAACCTCTAAGTAATTGTCATTTCTGGTGCCTGTATGTGTCCTTAAGTATTGTCTGTGGCATTGTCATTTCATACTTTTAAGCATTACCATAATCACCTGTTGTTTATAAATCTGTAAACATAACTTGTTCCCTTTATTTATTTACTAGAGGAGTGGCCCGTGCTATGCATGCACATAACAAAAAATAAAATCTTCCAAATGAAGATTCATTGTGTATGCTTGATAGTTTTAGTATAGTTTTTACTTTTTTAGGCAAAATCTTAAACAAAATAAGATTTTTGTGTTATGGTAAATAAGGTGTTTATGAGTAGTTATAATTGAAAGTCATAAGTTCAAATCTTGTTAACACAATTTATTTTTTAAAAAAAAGTTATATAAAAGGGTATTTTGGGAAAAGCTCACTTAAACCAATTTGTGTGTTTGCTTAATAATAGTATAGATTTTTCTAGGTTTGTTCCCTTTATTTCAACAGGCCTTCTATTATCTATGCTTATGAGGTTCCACTTGCACCCACCATAATTAGAGCTCTGTTGTTTTTAACAGTGTAGCAGTTGGATTTAAGTTAATATCTTATAATTTCATTTCTATTAAGCTGTTTCTTTTGTCAAACAGCCTCCTAAACAAGAATTTGATAGCCTTGGGAATGTCAGATCATACTTAGCCTCTATTTTCTTTGTTGTGCCTCCATTTTGTGGAAAAATGAATAGAAATATCTTATTTCTTCTGTCATGTGTAGTCTGTTCCCCTGCATTTAGTAGTTAACTGTTTTAGCACAATTTATTACCCTACTGATCTCTAAACCTCTTATCTGAAAGATTAACTGTTTCAAAGAGGAGTGCCCGTAAAAATTCGGTAGACTGGACTTCTTCCTCATGCATGCATATGGATGCAATGACATCTGATGTAATTGCACCTTCGCCATGGAAAATTTTTGGCTGCCAAAACGGTAAAGTTTAGGTTCCTTTTGCCTTTTGGGTTCTCTATTGCCTAAAATATGCATACACTTATTTTTGTCAATCTGCAGGATTACGGATGTTCAAAGAGGCAAAAGATAATGATTTTGGTGGGAGGGTAAGTTTCGTTTTTAGTGCAATAAGAAATCATTATTCTACATGTTATTAATGCTAAAATATACTTTATTACAGCATTGGGATGATCATCCAGCAATAATGGCAGTTGGTGTAGTTGATGGAACTTCAGAGGCTGTTTTTCGCACTCTTATGTCTCTTGGTCCTTCAAGATCAGAGTAAAATGACTGGAACCTTTCTCTCTTTCAACTTTATCTCTTTCCTGTATGCAGTGTATCAATACAGTTTCCAGATATAAGTCTTATTTTGAAGTGCTTCATATCTGCAAAGTTAAAGAAAGGGGCAAAGCTCCTTCCATGTCCTCTAGCCTACATCTTTACCCAATTTATTGAATAGAAATATACATTAGTTCAACTCTATGAGGATTATTGCTCATGAACAATAGAAGCTCAAGCATCTGGTTAATAAAGTATATATATTAGTTCAACTCTATGAGGATTATTGCTCATGAAAGATAGAAGCTCAAGCATCTGGTTAATAAAGTATATCTACTTCAAGTATAGGAACAGCCATTTTGTGTAGATAATGTGAAATCAAAACCCGATTTATTAGAAAAATATATATTAGCTGAACTCTACAAGGACCATTTTTTGTAAACTCAGGAACTCAAGCATCTAGTGTAACAAAGCAGATGAATTCAAGTTTAGGATCAATCTTTTTATGGAAATAATGTGAAATTAAACTCTGTACCCAGACCACACCACTCTTAAAACTCTGGTTGAATACTGTGTATGTTTCTCTTATGTGGTTGAATTCAATGTTTACTTGAATAATTTGGGGCTTCTCAGTAAATTCAGGTTTGAGCAAATTTTACTTCATTTGGAAGGCAAATCAAGCTTGACTTGAATCAGCTAAAATCATGAACACACCTCCTTCGCACGTGAGGGTACGACCTGTACATCTCATCTCTCTAAGCCCTTCCAGAAAGACAAGTTTGAGGAGGGTGAAAACTGCAAGAAGACTCTCTGATAGTAGCTACAAGGATTTGAAAACACTGAAACAGTGAAAACTATCTATTAATAGCAAAATGCTGAAACATTATTCATGATCTATGATGTAGTACAAGAAAGAGACTCACTGAAATCAATATGTAAACCAAAATGAGCACTCTCAAATATCTGGCTGCAGAGCTATATATGTTTTGTAGCTTCTTTTATGTTAGTTAAAGGCAAAATTTCTTGATATAGTTTAGATGTTACCTAGGTTATCTAATGAAGACTAGTACAGAACCAAGCCCAACGGATTAACAGAAATATTTACAATGATACCAAGCTGGAACATGCTCTTGGCGGTACTGCAGCATCATCTAGTAGACTAAAATTTTAATTAACAAGCTGTAAGGTTTGTATGTAGTGCTTCCAACCATAGATGCATAATTTCCCTTTGAGATGCTTATATGTTGCAGTAGAAGTGAACAGTAACTGATGAGCATTAGTTTGCAGGATGTACTTTTTTTTTTGTTTTGCTTCACAAATACAGTTCGCAGGATGTGTTGGCTTGTGTTTATGCAACAAGAAAGGAAAAAGAATTGGAGTTCGAATATGATGCACAGCTATGAATTTGGCTGCTCATGTGCCCACAAACATTTATATTTTATGTAACTGTTACTTGGCTTCTGGTTATCATAGTGAGACTGTCTGCATATCTGTTTTTCATTTTTCAAAAGAGACCAGTAGGTGATGATGTCCAAGAAAAATAATCACTTGGTTTAAACCATTCCATGCACTTGTCTCACTCTGAAAGTTAACATTCCACCAAACTTCTTTTTTTGTTTGTTTAAATCTTTTGGGAATTTCCAATTGGAAGGTCATGGGTTTGAGTTATGAAAATAGCCTCTTTGCAAAGTAGGGGTAAGGTTGCGCACAAAAATAACCCTCCCCTGACCCTGGCAAAGCGTGAGCCTTGTGCACTAGGGATACCTATGGGGAATTTCCAACTTCAAAATTCATTTTTTCCTGCCCAATCCCCCTGCTTTGATTTTTCCAAAGCAGGAATCTCTTCAGATGGCTTCTTGAATTTTTTTCTTGATAGTGAACTGTCCTTTTTCTAGAGGTTGAACTAAGTGCTTTGCAGATGGGACTTCTGTTTTCACCGAGCCAGCGTGGTTGAGCACCTTGATGGCCACACAGATATTGTTCACATGCAGTTATGGAATGATTGGCTACCATGGTCAGACTTTAACCTCTTTAAACTAAAATATTTAAGACTTGTGCAGTCATTTTACACATCATTGTTTGCAGGGGAATGAAAAGGAGAGACTTTCTCATACGGCGTTATTGGAGAAGGGAGGATGATGGCACATATGGTAAGTAATGTTTCAATGTTTTTCTGAATTTCCTTTACGTTCACGGGCTAACTTTCTTCTGTTGGTTTGATTGCAGTAATTCTATTTCATTCTGTATTCCACAGAAAGTGTCCGCCACAGCATAGCTATGTCCGAGCTACCCTTAAAAGTAATGTCTGCTTTGAATTGGGAAGTTATAAGTTTATATCTGCACTACATGTGAACTAGCCGCTTTTTTTTTTCACAAATTCAGATGAAATGTAGAATGACTCCTATTTTATTTTTTCTTTCTCCATCCGCACAATTTAGGCTGGTATATATCTATTTTCTTGCTTTCTTCCTAGGCACTGCTCTGATCTTGCAGAAAGAAGGTTTTTCTTTAGATTTCAGTGCAGCTAAATGAACGGTGCATGCTTCCATATCAATAAGCTGCTTGAGAGTCAAAATTGTCTTGTTATGTTTTTCTTTGGCAATATATGCTTATGTATCAGTTTTGACTTTCAATCTATTATAGTCCTTGCTTATGTGCTCCAAAGTGGATTTCTTTCTGAAGATCACATATCTTATTTTGATTGCATATTTAATTTCTCAGTTTTTTTCACTACAGTTCTAGTCAGCTTTGAAATTTACTTGAGGTCTTGAAGTTCTTTGAAATTATGTTTCATGTTAGAAAATTTATTTAATCTATTTTTATAAGTAAATTTAGTGTAATTAGCCTATTTCACTTTTGAATATCAAAAATAAAAATTTAGCTTTAATATTCTTTTCTTGTGAGAATGAGCATATGCAACGATTTATTTCAAAAGAGGCCAAACAGAACAAAAAGAACTTGAAAAAAATGGATGAAAGTTCTAAAATAAAACTGTTGAAAGTTTAATGAGAGGAATGAACTTCCATAATCTCATTGATCGGAGGGATACAATATATATATATACACAACCTCCTAAGAAATCTCTTAAAAAATAGGAATAGATTATAACAATATATTTCAGATTAGTATTTATTTGAATTTAGGAATTCCTTATCTGGTTTTGAAGCATCCTTATCCTTCGTTTTCTTTATCTTCTTAGTTCGAACTCTCCTTCATCTTCATCTTCTTCTCTTCTTAACTTCTTGTTTATAGCTTGAAATTTCTCTTTTATCTTCTCTAACACTCCCTCAAGTTAGTAAATAGATATCTATCATTCCTAGCTTACGTCAATGGATTCAAACCCCTACTTCTGCATTGTTTTACTGAGAATATTTGTCTCTTGAAACTCAGTAGGAATATAAGTAAGATTTATATCTCTTCAATCAATTTATTGCTTGACAAAATGTTGGTCAATCCATACGTATTTCATCCAATCATTTTATATCGGATTATTCATAATGCTAATTGTCAACTTAGTGTCACTATACAACCTTTTTGGAGAGGATACTGATATGTGTAGGCCTTCCATCATTTTTTCAACCCAAATTACCTCACGTATACCTTGACAATATGTAACGGACAACCCCCTTCGGCGCCCTGAGGTTCCTGTCGGCACGCGCAAGTCCCCCAAGGCCAGCCTTTCCCATACGTGGCAGGCAAGCTCGGCATGCGCCAACACACACAAGACTTTGGGTAGGATAGTGACAATACCTGCATAACATAGATCCATTAGTGCACATTTCGGTATTATGGGCCACACACGCATAATATGCCATCCTGCCAGTCCCCATGGGTAGGGGGATTCTCTGAGTCCATGACAAGCTCCCCCACCTAATCCGCTAACGCCCTCGTAGCGGAACCGCGAGTCTCGCTTCCTGCGCCTCCCACAGAGAGAGCAGCCAATTCCTCACACAAATTGCGGCACCATCCCCTTGACGGACGGGTTCTCCCACACACGCCTGTGTCTACTAGCCCCCTGCTAGCCCCCTTACACAGACAAACTGGTGACTACTAGCGGCTCTCGCTAGTCCTCGCACCAGTACCCGCAGTGCGGCGCGCACCTACCGCGTACCACTGGGCCAGACCACGCATACCCAGGGCCATCTCAAAGCTCCGCTGCCCATCCCTTCTAGCGCTCCACGAAACCAACGGCAACATGGCAGGTCCAATCTCCGCAAGTTGGCCTTTACGCATCCGTCATCCCCAAAGTGTCTCTTTTTCCATCATGCTTATCAGCCTGCTTGGAAAAATGCTTCTGGTGGCGGTCCCAAAGATCGCATCCGGTGGAACGTGCGCTGAAAATCTCCTGCACTCCATGACGCAACATCCCAGCGGAGCCCTGCTCTGATACCACGTGTAAGGGACATCCTCGTTTGGCGCCCTGAGGTTCCTGGCGGCACGCGCAAGTCCCCCAAGGCCAGCCTTTCCCATACTTGGCAGGCAAGCTTGGCATACGCCAACACACACAATACTTTGGGTAGGATAATGACAATACCTGCATAACATAGATCCATTAGTGCACATTTCGGTATTATGGGCCACACACGCATCATATGCCATCCTGCCAGTCCGCATGGGTAGGGGGATTCTCAAAGTCCGTGACAAACAGCTCTATATTCTGCTTCTGCACTGCTCCTTGCCACTACTGGTTGCTTCTTGCTTCTCCATGTTACCAAATTACCCTAACCCCATAATTTAGTGCAATATCTGGACATAGATTTGATGTCTTCAATAGAGCCAGCCCAATCACAAATGCACTAAGCCCTCTGTTTTGACTCTTCTTAAACAACAGTCATTTCCCAGGTATTCCTTTGAGTTACCTAAGGATATGATGTGCTGCCTTAAGATCTCTTATTGTATGTGAATGCATGAACTAACTAACTATGCTTGCAACATATGTAATGTCAGGCCGTGTGAGTGATAAATAGATTAACTTACCCACCAATCGCTGATATTTTCCTTTGTCCACTTGGTGCTTTCTTCTGTTGTCTTCTTTATTTTTCCAGTTGGGTTCCAATGGAGTACTAGTAGGTTTACACCCGAGTTTACCAGTTTCCTTCAGCAAGTCGATTGTGTACTTCCTTTAAGATATGAAAATTCCCTCCTTGCTTCTAGCTACTTCCATCCCAAGAAAGTATCTTAATTCTCCCAAGTTTTTCACTTCAAATGCAGCCCTTAGTTGCCCTTTGAGATTTTCAATTTCCAAAATGTTATCCCCTGTGATGATAATGTCATCCACATATACAATAAGGATTGTTCTCCTTCCATTTGCTTCAAGTTTTATGAATAGGATATGGTTTGTCTGCCCTTGTTTGTATCCCAGCTGAGTGAGGGTATCACTAAACCGCTTGAACCAAGTCCTTGGAGACTACTTGAGACCATATAGTGACTTCTTTAATTTGCATACCTTCCCTTTTGTGTTCTCATTCTCAAAACATGGGGGTATCCTCATATAAATCTCTTCTTCTAGCGCCCCATTTAAGGATGTATTCTAAATATCCAACTGGTGCAATTTTCAATCTAGATTGACAGCTAGTGAAAGAAAAATCCAGATAGAATTAAGCTTGGCTATCGAAGCAAAAATTTCCTCATAATCAAGTCTTTGGGTTTGGGTAAACCCTTGGGCTACTAGTCTAGCCTTGTACCTATAAATGCTTCCATTTGATTCACTGTAAAAACCCATTTGTTGCCAACAATTTTTTTCCCATCAGGTAGACTAACAATATCCCAAGTTTCATTAGCTTCTAAAGCCTGCATCTCATCCATAACTGCTGCCTTCCATTTCTCATCTTGTAATGCTTGATATATATCCCTAGGGATCACTATATCATCAATGCTAATAGTGAAGGCTTTGAATACCTCACATAATTTGAGATAGGGTGTTTGGTACACGACCTCACCCTTTTCCTTAGTGCTATTGGGATATCTAGATCATCAAACCTATTAGGTGTCTCCCTTTCCATATTACCATTGTCTTCAATTTTTGGGCATATATTTGGATTAGACAATAGGTTTGGCTGAGGGTCACAAGGCCGTCTAGAATACACCAAAGTTGGTTTGTCAGAGTCTGGATTATATTGAATCTGGTCTTCTTGATCTCCCCCTGGATTAGGCACTAAGGTCTGAGTTGGGAGAATTGATTCAGTGGAAAGAGGAGGTTCAGGAGTCGAAGTCATAGAAGGTAGGGATGTAGGATAAGAGATAGGAGGTGAACTCATAGGCAGAGACAAGGTGGAGTCCCAACATTCCCTTGCACTAGGGATGTGTCCCTGCAGAGGAAGGGTGCGAAAAAATGGTTGGTGCTCAAGGAAGGATACAATGAAGTGTCGTGTAGAAAGATGATAGCATTTGATCCTTGTTGAGTGGGAGAATGATCAACAAATATGCATTTGAGAGCTTTAGGTTCAAGTTTGGACTAAGAGGGTTGGTACTTATGTACAAACACAATGCACCCAAAAACTTTAGGTGATAGAGAGTTTAGGACTCTAGTGTGATGGGGATAAAAGTCAAGGACACTCAAAGGGGTTCTAAATGCAAGGACCTTGGAGGGAAGCCAATTAATAAGATAGGAGGATGTAAGAATTGCTTCTCCCTACTAAGCATTAAGGACTGAATTAGTGAACATAATTGCCCTTGTTGTCTCAACAAGATGGCAATTTTTTCTTTCTGCCACCCCATTTTGTTGGGGATTGTAAGGGCATGAATTTTGGTGAATAATGCCATGCTTAGTTAGATAATGATTGAAATCATTGGAAAAGTATTCCCGGTCATTATCTGAACATAAAACATGGATTGAGGATTGAAAGACACTGTTTATCATTTAATGAAACCTTTTGAAAACAGCATAGGCTTCAAATTTGTCTTTCATTTAGAGCACCTAGCCAACCCTTGTATGGTCATCTATAAATGTGATGAACCAACGAGTGTTAGTTAAATTAGGAGTCCTTGTTAGTCCCCAAATATCACTATGAACCAAATAGAAAGGCTTTGAAGGTTTATATATGAGTTGGATGAGAACTTTTGGTTTGTTTAGCAAGGATACATTGTTCACAATGAAAAGAATGGCTCATTTTATTAATGAAAAGAGAGGGATACAAAACTTTGAGATAACTGAAACTAGGGTGCCCTAAACGCTGGTGCCATAACATAATTTTAGAATCTGAAATAGTAGACAAGGATTGAATTTGTGACCTAGATCCAAGGGACTGACCAAGCTTTGAGATATAATATAGGCCTCATTTTTCCTCAGCATTGCCAATCATCTTCCTCGAGAATAGGTCTTGAAATTCACAATAGGAAGGAAAAAATGTTACCAAACAATTCCTGTCTTTGGTTAGTTTACTCACGGACAACAAGTTACACTTTAGATCAGGTACATATAAAACTGATTCCAAAATTAGGCCTACCACATTAGTTGTACCTTTCCCTCAAGCCATAGATGTTGTATCATCAGCCATTGAGATGGTTAAACCTTGATCACAAGGTTCATAGGCTGATAGTACTTTGAGTGATCCAGTCATATGATCTGAAACACTTGTGTCTATTATCCAACAGTCTATAGGAAATTTGAATGAGATTAGAGTGTGTCTAGGTGTATCTTGTTTAGCAAGAGACACTACCGGGTTAGGGTCTTCTGTGGTCTTAGGTTCAGTCACCTTAGTTTGGCTCAATAATTGTTGTAAAACCTCCAACTGATTTGTAGATAAAATCAAGTTAGTTGATTTTCCAGTCTCAGCTTCTCCCTCATAGGCTGCTTGATTCACTTTTCTCTGATTTTTAGGCTTCCAATTTGCTGGTTTTCCATGAATTTTCCAACAAGTTTCCTTCATGTGATATGGCTTGTTGCAGTGGTCACACCATGGTTTGTCTTTCTGGGACTCTCCTTTAGATGAATTAGATGTTTTCATCCTTGAGGAGACCAATGCTGATGTTTGTGAGTTTACATTAGAATTGGACATCCCTGATGAATTTAACATTACCTTCTTTCTGCTCTCTTCTCGCCTGACTTCTACAAAAACTTCCCTTATTAATGGAAATGGTTTGGTTCCAAGTAACCGCCCTCTAAATTCATCAAGGTCAGAGTTAAGACCATGCAAAAAATCAGACACTCTCTCTTTTTCTATCATCTTGTCATATTTCTTTCCATCTTCAGAACACTCCCACTTAATCTCATAAAATAGATCCATTTCCTATCACAACTCGGTTAGAGTATTGTAATATTCAGTAACTGAACTATTACCTTACCTTGTTATCCAAATGGTAGAACGGATCTGGAAGCATTGGATAGTGTTTTCCCTGTATGAGTAGATTTCTTGCACACCTTCCCAAATCTCTTGGGTTGTCTTGTAAAAAAGGTAAGTTCTTCCAATCTTTGGCTCTATAGAATTGACCAACCATGCCATCAAAATAGAGTTTTCCGCCTCCCACAAACCATAATTTGTTGAGTCTGTGTTAGGCTTAGGAATTTCCCCAGTCAAATATCCAACCTTGTCTTTTCCCCGGACTACCAGCAAAACTGACTGGGACCATTCCCTAAAGTTGGTTTCATTTAGCTTATGCTGAGTAATCTGGAGGGAATGACTATCGAGAGCGATTGGAGATGATGGAACTGGAGTATTCCTCATTGAAGGAGGTAAGTTAGTAGATGCTTTACTTGTTGATTGAGTTTCAGCCATAACGTGAGTTTAAAGGAGTCTACCAACTGGAGGGAGAAGAGAAACTTCTGCCATGGAATTGTGGCTCTGATACCATGAAAAATAAAACTGCTGGAAGTTTAATGAGAGGAATGAACTTCCATAATCTCATTGATCCGAGGGATACAATATATACATACACAACCTCTTAAGAAATCTCCTAAAAAATAGGAATATATTACAACAACATAGTTCAGATTAGTATTTATTTGAATTCAGGACTTCCTTATCTGGTTTTGGAGCATCCTTATCCTTCGTTTTCTTTATCTTCTTAGTTCGAACTCTCCATCTTTTCTCATATTCATATTCATCTTTGTCTTCTTCTCTTCTTCTCTTCTTATCTTCTCGTTTATAGCTTGAAATTTCTCCTTTATCTTCTCCAACAAAAGTTAAACACTATATTTCTCAGAATCCAGAAAGTAAATCATCAAGGCATAAAAAATTCCCACTGTAGGTGATTGGGATCTAAAAGAGGACTTTCTTTCACACTCACAGAAGGAAGCTGAGTTATAGTCATGCTAGGTGGGATTACAATTTTCTCTGGGATTAAAATTACGTTCTCAAGTATCATGCATGTGTAGAAAATAAACCTGCTAATGCACTAAATAGTGCTGTACTAATGGAGTTACTGGGGCCTTATCTATGAGTATTGTATGGTAGGATTTGATTAGGTTGATGGGATGGGTGAGATTATTTTACAATGATGTTTTCCTTCAAGATAGTTCTTTAGGAGTTTTAAACATTGCATTATCTCCCCTTCCTAGTTTGTGGTTGCATGTTTGGAGGCTCAGTGGGATGCTTTGGTTGATACAAAACAATTTCCTTAGATGAGGATAGATTTTAAGGATGCTACTAGTAATTTTTTCTTAGTTTTGCACTTTCAGTTGACTGAGGCTAAGAAAAAGGGGCAAGGGAACCTAGAAGTGTTGCACTTTTGGTTGACAAAGCAAAGAAAAAGGGGACCAGTACCTAGAAACAATCCTACGTAAAGATGGAAAAATATTTTGTAGACATGAAGGACTAGCATAGACTAACTATAGGAATACTTCTGGTCAAATGCTTATGTTTAGAATCATGGTAAAAGACCCAATGGTTTTTATTTTGTCTGTCAGTTACCTAATACAACCTTTCTTCCTTCATCCAGGATGGGGATTGGTTGTTTAGGAAAAAAGACAATATCAAGAGGGAAATGCAGGTGGACCTGTTGTTCTGTTTCATCCATTCATTACAAGGACGATCACAACACCTCCACAGCTCAAGGCCCTCATTGACAAGAATGCTCTCCATTAAGGACACTTGTGGCACATTCAAGGTCTAGCTAATAGAACACTCTTCAGTCAAGTGCTCCTCTGTTATGCAGAGAATGGGCTCTCCTTTTATTGCCTCTGATATGCTGAGTAGCACTCTAGAAATGGAAATTGTTAATATCCAACTTCTGAACAACCCCAACAATCTATGGTAAGACAAGGTCTAGGTCTCCCTTGCACGCATGGAACTTCTAAGTACTTGTAGATTATGGCCTAGTGTAGTGCCATTAGATTCTTTGAGATCTCGCTCCTACTCCCTTGAGGGAGTTGACTCTTGACTAGTCAAGGGAGAGTCCAACTAGAGTGTGGTCTACCTTACCTATATCTGGAAATGATGGTGCCCAAAGATGATGTTGCCACTGCCACAATAATCTCCATGAATAAAAAAGTCACCTGTAATACTGGAGTCTCAGGCCGAGATCAACCCCGCGTCCCTTGGGTACTAGATTCTACATATGGGGTCATAAATCATCATTGAGATAGAACAAATGGATAATAACAAGCTTCAACTTGTCCTAAAATGAACTCAAAATCTCTCTCTTTCTCTCTGGTGTCTGGCGACTGCCCAGCTCTCTCTATTCCCAGCTTGGGAATCTCTGTCTGCTTGGTGCCCCTATAGAAAATCCCACCAACCATCTCACCTCCAACATGTGGAAGACAGCAAGATGGAAAGGTTGGTATCTATGTTGCTATGAGCAACAAAACTCAATAAAGCTTTCTCTTGGAGGGCTACATTTGCCAAATAACCTTGGCTTCTAGAGAATAGGAATGTTATCTGAAGCAGACAAAAGATCTGAAGCAGCATGAACTGATGAAGTTTCAACAATCTGATTATTTCTAATCTCAAGACACCAGTAGTCTAGAATTATTGAACACATAATTCTCCTGATTGTTAAGAAGAAACAATAATGCTCTCACTCTTTGATAAGTTAACCCCGTAGTTCAGGTTGTTTACATCAGTTACACATTGTATTGTATGCTAAACAATCATCTTTCACATTCTATGCTCTATTTCTGTGAAGCTTAACCAAAAGAATATTGTTGCTTAGAAATTGCTTCTTTAGAATTTCCCTGTATGAATGTTAGTTTTTGTTGTCATGTAGGTGGAGGATTTGTTGTAACTCCCATAAACCATGGAAAAAAATCAGTTGTAAAGCACATGCTTGCTATTGATTGGAAGTTCTGGAGATCATATTTAAGAAAAGGTTCTGCAAGATCCATAACTATCTGTATGCTTGGGAGAGTTGCAGGTACTGTCATACTTGTTAAAAGAAATGCAACAATGTTTTCAATTAAAGATTTTTGGTATTGGAATCTTCTTTTATATAAAGAGGCTTATATTTCTTTTTCCTTGTCTTTCAGCATTAAGTGAGTTGTATAGGGCAAAAGCAGGCGACTACTCCTCTTCGGAATTTTCATTTGTGGAGAAGACTAAAGATATCGGATTGCAAAGTGAAAAAGCAAATTTCAACATTGAAGTTGCAAACCCTGAGGAGCTAATAGCCATAGAGGATAACAAAAAGGAGGATGATCCAGAAAATACAGCTTCCGGGAATTCAAGCCTGCGTGGACTAAATGATGCAGGTGATGAGTTCTTTGATGTTCCTGAGCCATCATCAGATGATGACCAACTAGAGAATGATTGGTGTTCTGATCAAAATTTGCACTATCCGGTACTTACCAAACTTGAAACTTACATCTATAAGTAGTATAGTATAACTATAGAAACTTGGAATTGGCCTCTAGTAGTCCTCAGTCAAAAGTTGCCTTGGTTGTGAATAACTCTTGCCAAGTTCTCAAAATTAATCAGAATTTGCATAGAACTTGTGCCTCCTTATATTTATTTCTTTGTAGTCCCGAGTTTGGTTCTGTGATCACTCATTTTAAATGAAAAGAGGGATTTTCACTTGATTTATTTTACATTAATGATCTGCAAAAAGTCATTAGTTCACTGACATGCCTCGGTATAAAAGATTCTAGGTGCCCTTATTTCAATTCTTATTATGAAAAAGTTCAATGATATATTCTTGTTGTAATATGATTTCCGAAAAGGTATGTGAGGATAGGAACCTCATTTTTTTTAATCTCAAAATGGCATACCAAAGAGATATGGATGATTATAATCATTTGATATCATGTTACCTTACAAGCAAAGTACTTTGAGTAGTTAAAAAGGAGCTGGAGAATTTGATGGTTGCAATCATATGATTATTTTACTACTAAATTTTGGCAATAGCGTTGCATGTTGTATTGGTGAGCATTTGCTAATACACTATCACTTGGCTATGATAGGAAATTTTAAATAATGTTAATCTCCCTATTAATCTTTGATTATCTTTGACAAGTTTGGTCATATGTCATAATGGCTTTTCTGGGGTCTTGGGTGTAGGTATATGTTAGTGCTTGATCATCTAATTCTCATGTCAAAAGATATTAGAACAGTTAAAATTACATATATTAGGTACTCTTTCATTGTTGTTGTTGTTGTTGTTATTGTTGTTCTTGGTAATTATAAACTTAGAGCATTTTGTATTGAAAGTGGTTCTATGCACATTTAATGTAATTATTTAGGTATATGTTATAGGTGCATTTCCAATGTGCCAGACACAGTATCCTTAACTGCCGAGTTTCTAATAATGTAATTCACAAACTCTAAGGACTCCATGTGACAGGTTTGATTGGTAGGGTTGCCTTTATAATACATATGTCTTCCAAATCCTTCACTTCAATTGCTTGGATTCCCATGCACACGTAAGCAATCTGTTGTGTTTAACTGAGTTATCAAGGAGCCTGTTATGTTTCTTGCAGCATTTAAGTTCTCTATTTTCTTTTACCGCCTGCAGAAATTGGCTCCATTCCAATTTCTTTGTTACCATTTTCCTGATTTTATCTACAAAAATATCTAATAATATCTACCATTGTATGTATCTCTTCTATGTTCAGGAATTTCACCACACACGATTGTCATCGGCTGCCGGTTTTGTGAAAAAATTGCATGACCTTGCTAGTAAGTCCATTTCAGATAACTAAAGCTATCCTGAGTTTATACCTCGATGCTCAAATGGCTATTTGTTATGCAGCTCAGAAGAAGGGTTATGTTGATTTGCAAGAAGCGGCTTGGGAAGAAAATGTGCCATCATGTTGTTATGGGGCAACTCTTGCAAAAGATCCCACTTGTAATATGCCTTGCAGTTGGACAACTGCCGACCCTTCAGCATTTCTAATCCGAGGAGAAAATTATTTACGTGACCGTCATAAGGTTCTTTCTTCACTCCCATCTGTTGTTTACAAAAGAATTGGATGTTAGAAATCCATATGGGAATTTGAATTGAACGTTGAAGTTCATATTGGATTTTACTTGTTCAGAATAGGTAATTGAAAAAGTAACACATTGAGGCTAAATGGTAGGGAAGTTTGTGCATACATTGAGGTATTCTTTGTTACACTTAGTAAATTAGCTTATACGGCCAATTTCACATGCTAAAACAGCTGCTGAACATGTGGGCATTCATGCCTATATGATTTTATTTGTAATGTTCTCTGATTTAGGTCTGTTATTTAAATCTTTCCTCCAAATGTTATTATGCATCTAAGAAACAGGGTAGCTATGGATATTGCTGCTAACCAGGAAAAAAAAAAAAAGTCTGCTGATCCGCTTTACTAACAAATGAAATTATCACGTGTTATTCATTGACTCATGTTTTCTGCAATTTTTAGAACTCTCATAGATGATACTGTTCAGTTTTTTTTTTGTTTACTCCTGATACTGATTGGTTTTCATTATGATGTATTGTGGTTGTAGTTGTTGGATGCTCTTCTGCACATGGAATTTTCCCCATGCAAATATGACTTTTATCCCTTTCTGATCTAATTCTGAAAATTCATGCCTTTTGCACCAGATCAAGGCGAAAGGGACATTGATGCAAATGGTCGGTGCAGATTGGCTAAGATCAGATAAATGTGAAGATGATCTTGGTAGTCGTCCTGGAGGCATTGTTCAGGTTTGATCTATAACCTGTGATTGTGGCTTTGTTCTGATCACAACTTCATGGCAATCATCCCCAGGAAGTAGCATTCTGGCTAGAGCACACACTCGTATTACCCGGTAAATGTTATTCCTGATGCAAGCTTCGTTGGAACTGTGCAGAAATATGCAGCTAATGGTGGACCAGAGTTCTTCCTCGTCGTTAACATTCAGGTGATACTTTCAACGTCAACATAATGATCTTGCTTTTCCAGTTCCTCATATGGAGTCGATATACTTAGGTGCAAAATTTTGTGTATCAGGTGCCGGGTTCAACTACATATGGTCTGGCACTATATTTCATGACAAAAACTCCTCTGCACGAAACCCCTTTACTGGAAAGCTTTGTCAATGGAGATGATGCCTACAGGAACTCAAGGTTTAAGCTCATACCATACATTTCTCAGGTTAGTTACTCAAGAGAGGAAGGCTTTCAAATTTGGTTCAGCCTGGACAAACCGTTAGATTGAGATATGATGTCATCCTTATCGGCTATCCCACTATTTCTTTTCATGTATTTTAAGGAAACCAAGATTTCTATGCCCCCTTTTCTTCTTCTTCTTCTTCTTCTTCTTCTTCTTCTTCCCTTTTCCACATGTTTCATATAACATGAACTTTTGAAAATCGTTGGCGTTTTTAACTCTTATAGGGGTCATGGATAGTAAAACAGAGTGTGGGGAAGAAAGCTTGTTTGATAGGTCAAGCACTCGAAGTAAATTATCATCGGGGAAACAACTACTTAGAGGTAAGACACGAAATCGTGTTTGTTCATAGAAACAAGGTACGTTGTGTTGATATGCTAACCGTGGGAGCGTCTCTGATGCTTTCAGCTTGGGATCGATGTCGGATCCTCAACAGTGGCAAGGGGGGTAGTCAATCTTGTTCTTGGTTACCTCAACAATCTCGTCATCGAACTTGCATTCTTGATACAGGTAAATTAACCGTAGGCTTCTGTTTTCTTACTACATTGTAATTCTGAGAAAACGTAGGAAATTGGACAGAAAATGTGGGCACTGATATTCTTTTCCAAGAAAACATCATGGGATGGATCAGAAACTGATGCATATGAACCTCAAAAACATGTTCTGCAGGCTAATACACAGGATGAGCTCCCGGAATGTCTGCTTGGAACATGTCGGTTTAATCACCTCGACGCATCCAAAACCGTTGTAGTAACACCATGATTATCAACCGCCAAGAAACTGTTCAACTTGTCAATGCAGATGCAGCAAAGTGTTGATTATTGAAAAAAATAAATAAATCAGTCAAGGTGAAGGGTAGGTGGTGGTTGAATCTAAAAGAGATAGCATGTGCAGTGTGATGCTGTTACTTTCGAGTGAGGCTATTCATTTTGTATAAGGTTGTCTCTTCTCAATCAAAGGCTTTAGGTTCTTTTCTCTTCTTTGTTGATTCCTTTATAATTTTGTTATTATTAGTCATATTAATATTAATATTAATATTATTAATGTATTCAATAGGAACATCATATGAAGGAAGGGTGAGCATTTGCTGAAGCATATCTAATTCTGGAGTGGGAAAAGCAATATTTTTTTTTTTTTTGCCTGAGAGCTCGAAAACATCATGTTGAGATTATTCAAAAATAAGTAAATGTTCTAACAATGTATCAAATCAAAACAGGACCTAAATAGAAAGATTTTGTTTTATCCTGCAAAGACACTGAATTAAAAATAAAGAAATGAAAATGGTCAAGATTTCATTTGGGCTACAATAGGGCCCAAATGCACCAAAGTCCAATTTAAGCCTGTAAAATAGCCCAGTATTGGTTATTTGTTAATATTCACTCAACATTTCTTTACCTTATTATCAAAAAATTAAGATTAGTAGCTTAGGAAATAATTTAATCTTACTAAAATTTTAAGAATTTTTAGGCGAAATTATAAATAAAAAAAATGCAACTTTTACCTTATTATTAATTTTAGACTTAATATTTAATTTCAATTCTAGACTGTCAATTATTATAATTTTTATTGATAATTACTAACGCAATAAGTTATGTTAGATATCTTAGTGGATGAAATGGTAAAAATTTGCTAGGGATTAATTGTAAAAACTTTACTTGTCAACCAAAACCAGATGGGTTTTGCTATCTTCGATCAAATCATCTAATGTAACATGTTATGTCAATAAAATAATGAAAATAAAATTATTAATGGTAAATAATAATGAAAATAAATTGTAGTCTATAATTGAAGTTAAGTAGTAAGTTAATGTCTATCCTGAAAGCAATTAAAAGTTGAGTATAAATTTAAAAAATAAAGTGCCAAATTATTTTTAAAAAGGGTATGTTGAACGTACCGTACTTGAAGTTTTTTTAAATTACACTGATTATCCTTATATTTTTGAAAATAACACATCTCCCTTGAGTTTTATAAATGTGGATAACTTATTGCCTACCATTAATAAACTTTTGTTAATTTTTTCTAAATTTTCAAAATCGCATTTCTCACTATTATTATAGAAAAACAGAAAAAAACAAAAATTACAAATAAGTAGTTATGGTATTGTCATCAACTATCATTGGCCACTTGTTAGTTTGGATCAAAGAAGCCAGATTTCTAGTTTTCTCAACTTAAACTTTCCAGGTTCTTGTTTGATCAAAGAATCCAAAAATCTAGACTCTTTGTTTGGTTGAAAAACAAATAATAGAAAAAATAAAGAATCCAAATCAAAAATCAAAAAACTATAAAACTCAAAAATCTAGATTTTCAATTTGATCGAACCAAAGAACTTTGAACTTTGAACTTTGAAGGTTGGAAGTAAAACCTCCTAAGTTGTTGTTCCCTTTGTCACGTGACTCACAAATTAATGGTTGAAACCCATCATGATTTCAAGATGGATTTCACTAAGACCCCATCATGAAATCATGATAGGGCTTTTAGTAAAGAGTTTGGAAACTACTGAAGTTGTCGAACCAAAAAAAGTAAGAAATATGATAGAAAAATAATAAGAGATAGAAAAAAAAGAGACAACAAGATCTAGCCATCATGATAGTCAACACTAGATAAATATATTGCTTTCACAATCGAGATGCCAGCTATCGAGAAAGGGAGATAAAAGAAAGTTCTAGTTACCGTGGCCATTGGGCACAATTTTGATTGCCAAAGAAAGGAAGAGAAAGAGAAAGAAGAAATAGGGTGAGGAGAAAGAAATACAAAGCATAGTGTTTAAGTATAAGGCCAAAATAGTCAATTACTATGTTTTGTTAATAAGAAAAGATATGTATTATTTTTAAAAACATATGGGTGATTAGTATAATTTAGACAAATTTCAAAAATAGTATATGAAATTTACTCTTTAAAAAGGTTAACAAAGCTTTTCTACCTTTTTTTTTTAAAAAAAGGGCCACCTTAACTTTTTATTCTATTTGGTACTACCGATGTTTAAATGACCATAAAGTCATTTTTTCTTTGGCAACAATAATAGTACAACAAAGATAACAATTAACTCTTTTTATCTCTTCAATAATCTGACTGTAGTCTTTTTTAATCTTCAACTAATGCGGCTTATTCTTTTTAAACTAATGGTAACAACGAAATGCGTGATAAAGTTCCTTCTTCCTTGGTTTGCAAATTAACAAAACCCTTCTCTAGTTGCCTTTCCTGATTAGGCTTTATCCTAGAGACAATGGCAACATATGGCATGGCTCATTCGATAGTTACCAATGGCAAAATTTAGTGAGGTTCCTTCATTAACAACATTACAACAATGGCCTTTTTATTTGCAAGTAACATACTCAAACTCACTTTTGAACTTCTTCACCAACGATATGCAAGGTTATCAGAACTTTTAATTTTTGAGTTGTGGCTGAAATACCTCTTTTGATAATCTAGGGTGACTAATGGTTGTCTTCTTATTAGAACCTCTCCGTTCTCTAATGAGAACCCCATCATTGGAACCTCTATCTATTTGTTTATGTTTGTAGACGTTAGACCCTCCTTTTTTAATAATGGTTGGTTGTTGTCACTATTATCAGTTTAAATGTTGTTAGTGTCAAATCTAAGTAGTATAGACACATTAGAAAAAAGGTTGTGTTTGTGTCTATGCTACGTCGAACACGAATAGAACACGAACATGATAGTCAAATGGCTTTGGACGCATCTAACATGTAATTTTATTTAAATTTTTTTAAAAAAATTACAAACATATGTGTACAACACTCTAAATGGGCATATCAAACATTTATGGACACATCATAGGTTTTTTTTTTAATTTTTTATAAAAAGTTGAGATAATTTTAAAAAATAGTTTGTGTTTTATGTCTTTCGTATGAATTTAGTGATAAACTCTTTTATAACTATTTTAGTTATTTGTATAATTGTGTAGAATTTAAATTCAAAAATTATTTTTTTTCAATTATATAGGAATAATAATAACACGATATGTGTATGTATATATGGATATATTATCTTGTTTTTGTATCCTATTTTTTTTAATTTTTTTTATCATTTTTCATGTCTGTGTCGCTATGTAAATGTTGATACAACCTTAACCTTGTGTTAGGGAGAGGAAAAAAAAAAAAAAAGATAACACGGTCATTTTTTTAAAAATGGAATGAATTTATTAGTGGTTTCAAAAATAAAAATGCCAAATTCAAGCTTGGGTCAAAATTTAGGAGCCAACGTTACATTTCTCCCAAATTGAAAACAAAGTGAACCGGATGGATTTTTTTTAAATAATTAATTTGTGTTATAAATAATATTAGAGTGAGTAAATAAACAAATAAAATAATAACTTCTTGCGCAACTCCTTATACTCAACTCCTTAATTTCGCTAGAAAAAATAAATAGCGAGATGTGCCTCAAAAAATTCAAGATTCAAACTCACGTAAAAATAACATCAATATCGTGACTGTTCTTTATCAGCAACTTTATCTTTATCTTTGGGATTGTGTGTGTGTTCCCTGTTGGGTCAGCGCGATGTGTGGAGTGTGATATGCCGCCACCCTTCACCACCACACACACTGCCCCACCAAATTTGTTCACCCTCCCTCCTTAATTTTCAGCATAACACTCTTTACAATTTTAAAATTTTATATGCACGGGGTCCTTTGATTATTATTTTATTTAGTAACTTGTACGAAAAAATTTAAATATCATCATCTTTTAATAAAGTATTTGTAAGCTCAATTTCAAAAGATTTTTAGTTTTGAAAGATCACTTACAAATTTTTGGGTGTCACTTGACTTGAACCATTTTTTTTTTCTCTTTGGTTAATTTCATGAAAAATGCTACAAAATTCATGAAATAATTATTGGGAAAATTATTTTACAAAATTAATTTTTAAATATTTTATATTAACGTTAGATTTTTATAAATTTTATGTTAGATAAAAAATCATTTCAACATCGATGCAAATAAAAATATGTTATTCAATAATTATTTTTAATTGTTCTAAATTTCTTAAATATTGGAAATTATCCAAAAATGCTAGGAAATTGATGAAATAATTAATGAAAAAAATTATATTTATTTTGATTATTTAAAAAACATTTACAATGTTAAACGTTTTTGGGAAATAATGTGTAAATTGTTTTAGAAAATCATTTTATAAAAAATTATTTTTAAATCAAATTTTTTATTTTTATTTTTGAATAAAAGCCATTTTGACTTTGAGACTGATAAAAAATAGGTTTTTGTATGATAATCTTTTAAATTTATTCATTAATTCTTTTTAATGATTCAATATTTGTATAAAAATGACCAAAATTGTAAGATAATGTAGGAAATCGTTCATAAAAAAAAAATCATGCATGAAATTGACTTTAACAATAATACCAAATATTAGGGTGGTTAATATGATTTATCAAAAAATGAAGAGCTTGGTAGTCAATTAGTGTCGGCTGACTGGACAGGATGACCCAACACGTGCCACGTGCCTGCATTCAACGCCCAGTAATGTCATTTTGCTTTCATGTCCGCTAGTTCAGTCCACTCACTCAAATCTGCCCAATAATGCGGTAATTTGTAAACACATACATATGTAATAATTTCCACGCAGAAAATATTATTATTAATTTTACGACATGTCTGATATCTCAACCCCGAGCAAGCCCGCCCAGAACTATATTACTTCCTTTTTACTTACTTGCAGTCTCTAATAAAGAATGAATAATAAATTCAATGTCAACGGTAAGAATGGCTGGATTCGGAAGAAAACCGTCGGTGTTACGGAGTCACATTCACGAGGCAAGGCCCAGTCAGAAATTTAATTTTAGGCCACCGACAGGGCCACTTAGAATCGCCGGTCACGCTCGGCCTTGCCGGGGGGGCACGACACCTGCTGTGCCCAGTTACCCTCTTATTCAGGATGAGTGTCGGTACCGACACGAGAGAGAGAGACAGATTTATCACCGGCGATGCCCGGATTATTGTGAGCCATTTAAAAATCTCAAAAAACAAGTTTAATACAACAGCGTAATTACAAAAAATCACAATCTCTTTGAAATTCTCATAGTAACTGAACTGGCAGTCTGGCATGATTCGATCAAATGTTTCATATGCATATATTATTGATAAAATTAAAGAAAGAAACCATATGTTGAATATTTTGTATAATAAATTATTAAATAGGATCTAAAAAAATAAAAAATTTGAAATTACAGCTCTTGTGCTGTCCGAACTGCTTATATCCTAGATTTTGACAAAAAATGTAAATAATAAAATTAGATGAAAATAAATTTCTTAATTAGTAATTCGATGAAAAGAGATTTTCCTTCAAATTAATATTTTTTTATCTTCTATAAATTATTTATTCGTGTTATATAATACATTTTTTTTATTATACAAAAATAATTTTCCATGTTATACAAAATATAAATGCCTTTTGAATTTTTTCAAAAAAAAAAAAAGTCATACATATCATTGTTTATAAATTTTGTTAACAAAATACTGAAAAATTTTCAATAGCATGTATGATCGGGTGTCTTGCGGAGCAGGCTAATAACATGTACTCGGATTGGGAGAGGGGGCATGGTGGAACCGTGGAGTAATTTAATATGTGGCAGGTCCATGACAACTTATGCACGTGACTTACAACTAATTAAAAGGCGGGCATGATCTCGACCGTTCAACCTCTCCTCCTATTACTCACATCTACACCATAATAATTTGTTAAATTATTATTATTATTATTATTATTATTTATTATAATAATATTCTCATGAAATTACTTTATGCGGACGAATTTGGCACATGGTGGGAGCAGTGCGAAACGACGATTTTGCTAATTCTTCTTATATGAAAAGGGGGGTGAACCACCTGGCCTGTTTGGTAAAATCAGCAACAATTCTCGCGGCGGAAGCTGGGTCATCCGATCTGGTGCACATGCGACTACGGCCCACGTTACGGCCTCAGTCTGTACGGCTGTGATCGGGGCCCACCACCCCTATGATCATGTTACCCAAATATCTTAATCACCATCATGATCGAGCCATCATTACAAAAACGGTTAAAAATTTAACAAACTCGAAAGCGGACAAACACTTTCGTCTCGCTAAAGTCAGAGCCCGGATTACGTGGCTCGTTGTCATACGTCCACGTGTACAGACGCGGTAAGAATAAAAAAATCCCAGCTCGGATCCCAGGGCAAGGTCACGTGATTCCAGCTGGACATCACGTGCGGGCCCACCTGTGAATCAAGTCCAGTCATCCGCCGCCACGTCGGTGCAACGTGTGGAGGAGTATTTCATCTTCCTTCCGTGTCCACCGACTCCTTAACGGGCGCCGTGGGGCCCGCACGACGTGGTCACGTACATGCGGGCGCACAGTTCTCGTGTACACCCCGCCGCTCATTGCGCTGGGAACTGCCACGCCAGCGCTCCCGTATTCAACGCCTGTCGTTGCCGTTGTAGCCGCCCTACCGAAGGGCAATACCAATGATACTGTGGGGCGATGGTCACAATAAGCTTGATTGATTTTACCATAATGTCCTGGGGAAATTGGTGGGTTGGAAGGATGAAGGGGTAATCTGGTGGGATAAGGAAATTAGAAGGGAAATTCTATTTACAGCCAACGTTTTACTCTTCGCAGCCTTTTCCCGCAAATTTTTTTTATCATTTTTCAAAAATCCTATTTTACCCTTCTATCACCCCACCATGTCATCTTTCTTTCTTACACGCATCTCTCTATCTCTCTCCTAATGAGCACACACAAATATGTATATATATATACAAACACACACAGAAATAATTTATTATAATAAAATAAAATTAAATAAATAAATTATTTTTAAATATCTGTATTTTAAATAATTATAAATTAACTAATTATAAATTTAAAATTAGTTGATTGATACTCAAAAAATTTAAAATTAGTTAATTTATCTTATTAAATTACTTAAAAGATACATATACTTAAAATTAGTTATTCAATCAACTAATTTAATAAGATATATATCTTTAAAAATTACTTGAATTTATTTAAAGATATATGTATCTTTTTAAAAATAATTAATTAATTAATTAATTATTTATTTATTTTATTATAATAAAAAAATTAATTAATTAAAAAAAAAAAAAAACTTCTTTCCCAAAAGCCAACTTTCGGGAAACAGTGGGTTCCCCGAAAGTCAGCTTTCGGGGAACCCACTGTTTTGCCAAAAATTGGCTTTTGAAGTTTTTTTTTTTTATAATAAAATAAAATAAGTTTTTATTATAAAATAAATTTATTAATTTATAAAATAAATAAGTTTTTTAAAAAATAATTAATTTTTTACTATAATAAGTTTTTTTTATTATATGTATCCTTTTAAAAATAATTTATTAAATAAATTTAAATAATTTATTTTTTAAAAAAATTAACTAATTTAATTTATTTAAAGATGGATATATTTTTTAAAAGAATTAACTAATTTATTTATTAAATAAATTCAACTATCTTTTTTAAAAAGAATTTATTTATTTATATTTTTTAATTTTATTTTATTATAATAAAAAATTAATTAAAATAAAAAATTATGGGATCCCCGAAAGCTGGCTTTCGGGGCTTTCGGGGAATGTTACATTCCCCGAAAGCCAGCTTTCGGGGAATGTTACATTCCCCGAAAGCCAGCTTTCGGGGAATGTTACATTCCCCGAAAGCCAGCTTTCGGGGAATGCTGAGTTCCCCGAAATCCAGCATTCGGGGAACGCTGGGTTCCCCGAATGCTGGATTTCGGGGAACGCTGCATTCCCCAAAATCCAGCGTTCGGGGAACGCTGGCTTCCCCGAACACTGGCTTTCGGGGAACCCAGCATTCCCCGAAAGCCAGCTTTCGGGCGTTCCCCGAAATCCAACGTTCGGGGAACGCTGGCTTTCCCGAATACTGACTTTCGGGGAACCCAGCAATCCCCGAAAGCCAGCTTTCGGGGAACCTAACATTCCCCGAAAGCTGGCTTTCGGGGATTCCATAATTTTTTTATTTTAATTAATTTTTTATTATAATAAAATAAAATTAAAAAATATAAATAAATAATTTTTTTTTAAAAAAGATAGTTGAATTTATTTAATAAATAAATTAGTTAATTCTTTTAAAAAATATATCCATCTTTAAATAAATTAAATTAGTTAATTTTTTAAAAAAATAAATTATTTAAATTTATTTAATAAATTATTTTTAAAAAGATACATATAATAAAAAAAACTTATTATAGTAAAAAATTAATTATTTTTTAAAAAACTTATTTATTTTATAAATTAATAAATTTATTTTATAATAAAAACTTATTTTATTTTATTATAAAAAAAAAAAAACTTCAAAAGCCAATTTTTGGCAAAACAGTGGGTTCCCCGAAAGCTGACTTTCGGAAACCCACTGTTTCCCGAAAGTTGGCTTTTGGGGAAGAAGTTTTTTTTTTTTTTTTTTAATTAATTAATTTTTTATTATAATAAAATAAATAAATAAATAAATAATTAATTAATTTTTAAAAAGATACATATATCTTATTAGTTGAATTTATTTAATAAATAAATTAGTTAATTCTTTTAAAAAAATACATCTATCTTTAAATAAATTAAATTAGTTAATTCTTTTTAAAAATAAATTAGTTGAACTTATTTAATAAATTATTTTTAAAAAGATACATATATCTTTAAATAAATTCAAATAATTTTTAAATATATATATCTTATTAAATTAGTTGATTGAATAACTAATTTTAAGTATATGTATCTTTTAAGTAATTTAATAAGATAAATTAACTAATTTTAAATTTTTTGAGTATCAATCAACTAATTTTAAATTTATAATTAGTTAATTTATAATTATTTAAAATACAGATATTTAAATACAGATATATATACACACACATAGCCGCGGCCGAACACTTCCCCGACCCCCAGCGGTCGGGGAACGGAGCGTTCCCCGACCCCCAGCCTTCGGGGAACGCGGGGTTCCCCGAAGGCTGGCTTTCGGGGAACTCTAGGTTCCCCGAAAGCTGGCTTTCGGGGAACCTTGCGTTCCCCGAAAGCCAAAGGTCGGGGAACGCTGCCCCACCTAGAATTTTTTATTTTTATTAATTTTTTATTATAATAAAATAAAATAAAAAAATACAAATAAATAAAATCTTTTTAAAAAGATATATATATCTTATTAGTTAAATTTATTTAATAAATAAATTAGTTAATTATTTTAAAAATACATCTATCTTTAAATAAATTAAATTAGTTAATTTTTTTTAAAAATAAATTATTTGAATTTATTTAATAAATTATTTTTAAAAAGATACATATAATAAAAAAAACTTATTATAATAAAAAATTAATTATTTTTTAAAAAACTTATTTTATTTTAATTTATTTTATAAATTAATAAACTTAAAAAAACAAAAAAAAAAAAAAAAACAAGAAAAAACAAAAAGCTTCCCCCAACTTTGGGGAAGCAGTGGCTTCCCCGAAAGCTGGCTTTCTGGCTTTCGGGGAAGCCACTGCTTCCCGAAAGTTGACTTTTGGGGAAGCTTTATGTGTTTTTTTGTTTTTTGTTTTTTTTGTTTTTTTAATAAAATAAATAAATAAATAAATAAAATCTTTTTAAAAAGATTCATATATCTTATTAGTTGAATTTATTTAATAAATAAATTAGTTAATTTATAATTATTTAAAATATATATATTTAAAAATAATTTATTTATTTAATTTTATTTTATTATAATAAATTATTTCTGTGTGTGTGTTTGTATATATATATACATATTTGTGTGTGCTCATTAGGAGAGAGATAGAGAGATGCGTGTGAGAAAGAAAAATGACATGATGGGGTGATAGAAGGGTAAAATAGGATTTTTAAAAAATAATAAAAAAAATTTGCGAGAAAAGGCTGCGAAGAGTAAAACGTTGGCTGTAAATAGAATTTCCCAAATTAGAATGATGGATGTTACGATGTCATTTCAGAACAGCCGACACCTACTGAGAGGACGAATCATAATTTGAATTCCTTAGGAGGATGGCCGTGTCTAGACTAGACTAACAAAATATTAGCGTCGGCCTGTATATGTCTGCTTTCGCTTTTCCTTTAATACATGTATTTATTTTCTATAATCTGGATGATGTTTTAGCGAACCCTTAAACGTACCGTAGTTTATATATACATGCATTAGACAAATATATAAAAACTTAAGAAAAAATAATGATAAGTTGATATTAACTAAGGTGAATTAATTAAGCCTTAAAAAGTAGAGTTATGGTAGAATTTAGAAAGGACAGAAAGATGCATAGACATTTCAACATTTGGGATGCATGCACAAGCACAGGTATAAACGAACGAGGAGGCATCTCACCCAAATGGGGTACATTGCCATGTGCCAGTGCCCTAACGTCTCTTAAGCATTGAAGTTTTAAATTTTCTCCACCGACACCACATGAATAATAATTTGACTAATGGACAAGGCCTCTTTCTTGTTATTTATAACAGTCCCATGGCGTAGATAGTGTAACAATTTCTTTACTTTTCTTTTATAAAGTTTTTGGGTTTACCCTGTGGTACCATGCACATATAATTAATTTGCTCATGCATCACACATGCAATGCAAGAAAAGCTATATATATATAAGTATAAATTACGGTAAATTAGAACGACCCACATGGATAAAAGTTAGGCATTAATACACACTTACACTTATTAAACTAGTTTGGTGGATGTTAATTAATTAGAGCAGGGCAGGAGGGTCTTAGATTTGAAGAATGTGATATTGTAACCAACCACTTCTTTTCTTATCTTTCAAGTGAAGGAGCAAACAAAACAATCATGGGTTTGAGCCACATGAAGGAATTTTAGGAAAGAAGACACCAACACTGCATATTTCTTTTTTCTAATTTGCAACTCTGACTGCTGTGGCCCCCACCCCATTTCCAAATGCACATGTCAAGTTTTGAACAAAATTCGATTCTTTTATTTTTTTATTTATTTTAATTTTATTTTGGGTATATATGTGCGTAATGCCATACATACAAGCATATGTATATATATAATTTTTTTAAGTGGAATGTTATATGTACGTATAATTGGGATTGAGAAAAAAAGAATTCTGAAAGTTAGCGTCTTAATTAGGAGAAATGAATATTAATTAATTGGGTGTCACATTATTATTTTGAAATGAAATTAATTTGTAGATATTAATGGAGATTGGTGTGAGGGCATGATAGTGTTAGGTAGTGAGAGGGCTTAGGGTAGGGCAGGGTTCCATTTGCGGAATTAATGGGGTGGGCATTTTCTAAATGGAAGCCCAATATACAATTGATGAGGCCAAACTAAGCATATGCAGTGCGGGGTGGTGAGGAGTGGCTGAAGCCTAACACTCGACAAATTTAAATAAAATTAGGTTGCACTCAATTTAAATAAAATTAGGTTGTCCGAACAAGGATGACTGAGAGGATGATCAAATGCGTCAAATAATAAAAATGTCTTCACTCAATTTACAAATTCACCACTCTTGCCATTGGCCGCCTCCCCTCTCTTCTGCCATGACATCCTCCAGCAAGTTTCAACTTGCCTTATTGCTGCCTTCATGTCGTCTTGCCAACCACTGATCGTCGATGCATCCTCTTGTTGCCCCATTGCAGCGCCTCGCGCGGTCACCGCTACATCCTGCCACCGTCTTGCCACAACGCCTCACGCCGACCACCGTTGTAGCATCTCGCGTCACCTCACTGTTATCACCTCCGAATAAAGCCTGGACTTCTCTCGTTCGCGATGTCGTTGAAACCCGATCAGGCTTCATGAAGCCTAAGTTTCTTCCATCTGTGGCGGTTTGATGATCAGACTTTATTAATGATGAAGTCTGATTCGAATATCAAATCTATCATTTCATTGATACAAATATCACGTTCCTTCACTAATGGCAACAAACGCAACATTCCGTGAGCTCAGCCAATTCTCTTTTTTTTTTCTCTAATTACATACTATTAAAAACCCCTAGGATTAAACCTCTAATGTTTTTATTACGGCAAGCCAGTGAGTTTTTTTTTATTTTTTTTTCATTTAAAACTATCAATTCATGTGAATATACATACTGTTGCTTTGAGTGTATATATTTGCTATATATTAAGGCGGAATTTCTATTATTGTAAGATTATTTTTAATTGAGAATGAATTTTATTTTTTTAAACATTAATTTCAATTTTATTTAATAAAAAATACATTTAATAAGATAAGTAAAATACATTTTAGTACTTTGGAAACAAAATCAACCAAGATGTATTTGATTAAAAAAATATTAATTTGCTTTGTTATTTGACTTATTAATTAGTCTAAAAATATATTATCATGGATTTTTCTTTAAAGATGTAGTAGTGATTACTGTTAGCTTCTTTTATTTTTTACATTTAATTTGATGACTTTTTTAGTAACATACCATTTTTTTTTCTTTAGTATATTCAATACATTTTTATATTTTATGCTCTTAAGCTATAACTCAAATTGTTTAGACCATTCAAATTATGTAAACTATTAAGATTGTGTTTCCTTTATTGTTTTCAACCTATTTTGAGTTTTTAATTTTTTAAAATACTGAAAATACGTTTACTTTGCTATTTTTAAAAATAAGAAAAAAAATTATAAAAAAAATTCAAAATAATATTTTGTTATTTTGGATGTTTTCAGGCAAAACTCACTGAAAACATCCAAAACTCACTGACAACACCCAAAACATCCAAAACGCGGAACCCCTGCCCTCCTCCCCCAATCTCACAAACCTGCATTTTTTTTTTCTCTCATTTATTCTCTTCCTTCGGTCGTCGATCACACCCACAACTGTCGCTACCACCGCCATCGACCACACCCGCTACTGCCACTGCAACCATTGTTGTCAACCACTCCCCCCACCGACCGTGCAAGCCGCCGTCGATCGCCTCTCGTCCTCTCTAGCTAATGGTATTTTTCATACATGCCATGCATGTTGTCGACCACTCTCGCCATCTCCGTCGCTGCCATCGACCGCCCCCGCCATTCGATCTTGTTGGTTGTCTCCTCTCTCTTCTATTCTCTTGATTCTCATTCGATCTTGCTAGTTGCCATTAAATCTAAGGAGATTTGGTCGTTGGATTTCGTTGATTTTTGGGTATGTTGGTTGATGGGCCCTTGGTTGTTGGGTAGTTGCCTTTGATTGTCGGAAACCACAGGCCATGGTGGTCGGTGGCAACTAATAATGCCTATGTAAGTGTCGGGCAAAAATTAAAAATTAGATTTATGAAAATTCAATCGTTAAATCTGACTCATTTTTGTATATGTTAACCCTCTTGATTTGGAGTTTCTAATGGAAACCTCTGATTGTGTGAATCTCTGACCGGCGATGGTCGCCAAAGATGAAGAAGATATAAGGCGTTGGAGAAAAGAAAAAAAAAAAGAAAACACAAAATAATTTTTTAAAATTCTAAAATAAACACTTTTTTAATTTTTTATTTTAAGAAACAATTTTTCAGAATGATAAAAAAAACGTGTTTTCAAAAATCTCAAAATAAACAATCAAAATACAAAATTCAAAATAAATTTAAAATTCAAAAGTCAAAATTAAAGTACGAAGAGAATACCAGCTAAATCTTCCAATGGTTTCAATTATATAGCAAAATTGATTGTAATTTAAAAGATAGATAAATTATTTATAATAATTTAATTTATAATAATTTAATTTAAAAAATATCTTTCATATTGTCCAAGTTAGGGATGTGTTGTGATCGACGGTTTAAAATGTATTTTTTAAACTAAATTAGTGTGTTGGAAACCATTCAAATCATAATTTAATAGTTTAAATGGTTCAAACAATTTTTTAAAAAATAAAATAATGATAATTAATATGCATTTATATTATAAAGAAATATAGACGTGTAAGACAATTAATTGTCAATATATATAAAAAATGAAAATAATTAAAAATTATTCAATCACATAAGAAGTATATTAATATAGAAAGATACTTCAATTTTTAAAAATATTAGAATTTATCAATAATAGTAAGTATTTACAACCAAAAAAAAATCATTTATATTTATAATCTTATATTTTGATTTGTTACTTTATTTTAGAATCAATTATAATTTAAAAGTTTTATAACTAAATTAGAAAATATAAATAATAAAAATTTTATTTTATTGAGGCACTTGTTAATTTTGTAATTTATCAGAAAATAAAACCCAAACCAAATCGTTTTATGCTATTTTTTTCTGTTTACGTCTTTTTTTGTATTTTTAAAAAATATATATTTTTTATTTTCATTTTATATTATATCCATTTCTTTATTTTTGTTTCCGCGTGATGTAGAGGCCCACTCTGGGGCACGAGATTTATGTTACGTAATCATTAAGTTATAATATTATAAATTAACAAAAACTAATAATAAATTGAATTTTGTAAAATCCTAAACGTTGTAATAATAAGATTTAAATTTAAAAGTTAGGAAATTATGAGGGTCTGAGCTTTGAGGGATATGATATGATATATACAACGCGGAATTTAGAATTTACGAAAGGAGTCAAAAAGATGCCTTCATAAATCCAGGTGAAGTCTGAAGGGAAGGGAAGGAACGCGAAATGGCATCCAACTCGTTTCCAGTACTTGCCTCTCCACCACATGACACGCCAACAAAGGCCTTGCATTCACGCGCCACTCGCATTGAATCCAGTGACGCGAACCCAAGCCTCCCTTCCAATCAGATGCGCGCGTTCCATTCCGATCATAGAAAGAAATCTCCGCATTAACGTCGTAAAAAGAGAAAATAAAAAACACAAAAAGAGGAAGAAAAGAAAAAAAGAAAGAAAATCTCAGCTGCTGCTGCTGCGAGTGCGTGTGAGTACGGTGTCGCAAACAGCGGCGGATGGGATGGCTTACACACCCAAAAGCTCACGCGTTTTTACACTCTCCAATACGTCACGTATCCTTCCAGATGCATTTAATATTATTATATATATTAGTATATCAGTTTTCGTTAATTTAACGCAAGCTGTTTGATATTTTTGTCCATGCGGTGCGGTGCCTGGAGATGAGCTGCCTCCATACAACTCATTTCTAATTTTGGACATTTTTATTAAGATATCTAATTTTAATTATGAGTTACTGTTTATTATCACTATAAACATGGTAGATGATTTGATTGATAATAGATGTTAGATGGGTGACAACAATTTTTTTTTTTTTACATTAATTAAGCAAATCATCTACCATGATTTGTTACATTCACAATTAATAATAAAATATAATGGTAATATAGGATAAATTTATAATTAAAACTAAATAAAAAGTTAAATTTTATAATTGATTGATTAAAAAATTGAGTTTAAAATTGAAAGTAAATAAAGGGGGCATGCGGGAAGACAAGAAATCCCAACAGTCGTAGTAGTAGGTGGGAAAGCAGTTTTCTTTTCTTTTGGGGGCTTTACCAGCAATGCAAAATTACCATGTTGGAGGGCTCCACCTTTCACATGTTTACATGCATGCATGTATGTAATGTATGTATGTAGATGTAGATGGATGTGCATGTATGTGTGTAGATGGATGGCTGGCTGGATGGTTGGGGGGGTGAAATGAAAGCTGTAGATAAAAGGGAGGGAGAGCGGTGGGAGGAGCGTGGGACCCGTGTGGGGAACCGAGTAATCAACCCAAGCAACACCAGCACCAAAGTCACACACCCACAGAGAGAGAGAGAGAGAGACAGAGAGAGAGAGGCTTCAACGTCAAGACAGTGAAGGAGAGAGAGAGAGAGAGAGAGAGAGTAAAAGACAGCTAGCAATGAAGATGGAGGCTCACCTACCGTCACTCCCTTCTTTTTAGCCTTTCTCTCTCTCCCTTCTTTCCTTTCTAACTCCTCTCAATTCCTCTTTCTTCTTCTTCTTCTTCTTCCTCTTGCTGCTTGGGTTTTTATTTCCAGTTCGGGCACTGTCCATGGAGCTCTAGAACCACCACTCATTCACTCTCTCATCTTCAAGTTGTCGCCGCTCAAGAATTTTCTGGGTTCTTGCAATTTCTCTCTCTCTAAGGTGTGTTTCTCTCTCTCTCTCTCTCTCTCTCGCTCTCTCTGCATTTTCAGCTTCTGCCTAGATTCTTTCTTTCCTTAATCTACGCGCTCTCTCAATTGGAGCTTTTAGTTTTTTGATGGCCGAGGAAAGAGATTTTCTCGGGCCTTCCCTGCGTATTTCCTGGCTTAAGCTTGAGTAGTAAGCCCATAAAGTTTTCAGCTTTAGTCCTGCCTGTTGCAAGCCAAACATTCAAATTAGCCTCATTTCGATGCAGTTTTTTTAACATTCTTGCAGCTGAGTTGTGATTTTTCAACATTTACCAGCATTCTCTTTTAGTCTTTAATAATTACTAATTTGTTTCTGATGTTTTCTTCTTTGCAGTTGCAGGTCTGTCTTAAGAGCACGAACTTCGTCAATTTCTTCATCAGTTCTGAAGGGTCTCCATTTCTGCTTTGAGCTCTCAAGGTTTAGTTTGCCCTCACAAAACCTTTACCCTCTGTTCGAAAAAAAAAAAAAAGAAGGATAAAAAGAAGAAAGAAATTCCCAGTATTTCAATTTGATTTTGAATTCTGAAAATGGGAAAAAGAAGAAGAAGAAGAAAATTTCTCATCAATCTATTTTTTGCCAGCACGCACCAAGCGGTGGGCCGCAGCACAAGTTGCGCATTGTGGCAAAGAAACTGCCAAAATACACCCTCATATCTCACTTTTCCTTTCGGCATTTTCTGTTTATTTCTCAGGAAAATTCAGTGTAACACCATGGTGACTGATTTCATGGATGAGATAGACTGCGGCAGCTTCTTCGATCAAATCGATGACCTCATTGAATTCCCTGCCGACAATGAATCCGCCGACAGCAAGGACTTCCCCACCCTTTGGCCTAATTCTCTCGACACCCTGCCGCCGGAATCCGACCACATTTTCTCCGGCAACCACAGCAACACCGCCTCCGATCTCTCTGCCGAGCTCTCCGTTCCGGTCAGCATCCAACTCTCCATTATATTACAGATTTATTTATTTTTTTTATTTTAATTTTTCTCTACGTTTACCTATATTAATTCATTCAAAACGAATACAATATTCATTGTTTTACATCCGGTGTTGCAGTACGAGGACATTGTCCAGCTCGAATGGCTGTCGAACTTCGTGGAGGATTCATTCTGCGGCGGCGGCATGACCGTCGACAAGAACAACATTTCCGGCAATAAGGAGCCATCCGAGAACCAGTTTCAGACTTCCAGCCCCGTCTCCGTTCTCGAGAGCAGCAGCAGCAGCAGCAGCAGCAGCTCCTGCTCCGGCGCCGGCGACGGCAAGATGGCGGCGCTCAGCCCAACTCGCCGCGGCCCCCAGCGCGCTCGCAGCAAGCGCTCCCGTCCGGCAACCTTCAACCCTCGCCCGGCGATTCTCCTCCTCTCCCCAACCTCCTCCGTCTCCGACAACCCGCCGCCATTCCCAGTCCCGGTGGCTTCCTCGGAGTCGGAGAATTTCGCCGAGTCCCGCCCTTTGACAAAGAAAAAGAAGAAGGTAAAGCTGTCGGCGCCATTCGGCTCTGTGGCGGCGGAGACGAATCAGAATCAGAATCAATCTGTTCGGAAATGCATGCACTGTGAGATCACCAAGACGCCTCAATGGAGGGCCGGACCAATGGGGCCTAAGACGCTCTGCAACGCGTGTGGTGTCCGGTACAAGTCCGGCAGGCTCTTCCCTGAGTACCGGCCTGCGGCGAGCCCGACGTTTGTGCCGTCGATTCACTCGAATTCTCACAAGAAGGTGCTGGAGATGAGAAACAAAGGCGGCCCAGGGGATAATAAAGCTTCGATCTTTATGGCCGGAAAGAGCGCCACCCCGACTACCGACCCGCTGGCACCGGAGCTGATCCCGAACAACAACCCATCTCTGGATTTCATCTGAGGAAGCGACCCATCTCTCTGTTTTTCTGGTTTTTTCCATTGCTTTGTTCGTTTGTTCATTGTACAGAGCTGTAATGGCTGGGGGGCTGGGGGGAGAGGGGCAGGATAGTGGAGAGTTATATGAATATTGATAGCTATAATTAGGGGGGTGAGTGAATGAAATGACAGAGAAGTGGAATCTGGAAAAGGGTTAGGGTTTAATGAAGGTTTAGGGTTGGGTTGAGCTGTAGTGATGCTTAGGGCCTTTGTTTTAAGGTTAATTACTAGGGTTTTTAAGGTCAGCGTCAGTCTTCTTTCTTCTTCTTCTTGTTCTTTGTTTCCCAGTTTTGGGAACCCTTTTTGCAGTTAATTTGTTATTAGGAAATTCTGAATTTATGTTTATGCTTCTTCTAAATGCTTTCTTGTGATTGTTTCTTTAGTTTTAAATTTTTTTTGACTAAAAGGTTCACTTTACTGTTAAATATTAGTTTTTGTTTCAATTTGCTGTTTAAATGCTATTCTACCCCCCCCCCCCCACCGGGCGCAAATTTACCAAATTAAATCGTTTGAACATTAAGGGCCAAATTAGCCTTTATTTTTGTTTTTCGAAACTTTATAATTTGATATTGTTTTAGCAATAAAAGGCTAAACATGACTTCAAACTACAACTGCTTGGCCTTGCCTATGCCAACTGCTGATGGATCACCTTGTGTGGTAATATATAATATTGCACCTTTGCTCTTAATCCCAGCATTGCATGACGCAAAATGGCCAATAACGTTCACCATTCGCTATATCATATTTGGGGTTGGTTGTGAGCTTTGAGTACAACCTAGCCTAGCTATACCCAACTAACTAATTTGATTTTGTTTTCTTTTTTATTCGGTTTATGTTTAGGTTCATTTCTTTTTACGGAATTGTCTTCTAGATTAGGTTTGGGTTTATGGAGTATACTCAAATTTATCTCTCCATATGAGTTGGTAATTGCCTTTTTATTAATATATCTTTCAATTTTGAATAAGGTACATTGGTTTAGTTTTGCATTATGATTGGGCTTATTAATTTATATATTAATATTAATAGGTATAGGTGGACCTTTGGAGACCATGAAACATACACTTCACCTTCTCTCTTCCTTGTCCAAAGAACTTTTAAAGATAGGAGTTCTAGTTCTAACGATTCCATTTGAAATTTATTCTATTATAATTAAAATGTTGCTCTGGGATCGAAATTGAAGACTACTAGATTCTGTAATTTAACTCCTTTATCGTACTCTAGAATTAGATGAGTGCATTCGTGATAGGACGTTATCTAAAAAAAAAAAAATTTAAGGATAGCCCCAGGGGCATATTATAGTAATAAAGTGTCAATAAAATATTTTTTTCGTGGAGTATTAGGGGATTAATTTTTGGAGTCTCTATATCACTAGAAGAGATCAGGCAAATATTCAATTTAAATGTGTATAAATTGTGTCTGCATTCGAATTTATTTGAGGGATACATCACAGGGGAAGGTCACTCGCTCTTGCGGATTAGTCAGGCTAAAGTTTCGATATCCTAGAATAATAATAATAAAAAAAAAGAATTTTAAGAATTCTCGATTTCCATCAAACCCCAAGCAAATTAAATAATCTCAATCTCACCCCAAATCTCGATTGCATTTTTAAGTGGATTTCGGTAAAATTACTACTGATTATGTAAGTAAGCTTGTTATGAAGGTTGTATTAATTAATATATTTTTATTTTTAACAATTATAAATTATTAAAAATATTCAAATTTTGTAAATATCTAAAAGTACGATGTATTATTGCCAATTAATAAAAATATTTAATTAGTGCTTCAGGGCACCCCCGTAATAAAAATACAATGTATTAATAAAACTAATTTGATTTTGTATTTAATGTATTATTACCAATTAATTAAAATACAATGGATTATTATTACCAAGAACTGGGCCCAGAATGGTAGACAGTGGGCTGGATTGATCGGCCCAACATTTGGACGACTTTGGGTTGAAGCAACAATTTTCAACCTTGCAATTTTATTCGCAGCTTGTATTAATAAACATTTGAGGTTTATGATAAAATTAAATATATATATATATAAATATAAATTATGGTAACTTGTATTATTAATAAACTTTTTAAATTCCATCAGTAGCAATATGAATAGTGATTTAAGTTATAGAAAATCTCTCCCACATGATGCCACATGTTAACTTACGTGTGTGTCGCAGAAAACTGTTGTTGGAATGTTACAGTGATTTAAAAATTTCTTATTTTATTCTATATTATTTATGTACATTGTTCTAAAAGATTTCTAGTTTCTAGCTGAATATATATAGTGTTAACACTTACCGGTTCGTCTTATATATATAGAGAGAGAGAGAGAGCGAGAAAATTGTATTTATATTTATAATTATAACTAGACTATAGTGATTTCATTGGACTTGGCCCAAACAGTAGGCCCATAGTTTGACACCAAACCCGATCCCTAGGCCCGATCTTGACTCAACACCAGCTCTACAACTCCCTCATCTCATCAGCGCCTTCCAAGATCCTCTCGACTATAACAACTTTTCTCAACTTCGAATATCTCGACCTTCGATCCCTATTAACACTGAAAATCTTAGCTCTCTATCCTTCCATGGTGGCCGACGACACGCAAGGGGCTCTCTCATTCTCTCTTATATAAGCTACTCGACTACTTGTTAAGGTATGTTCTTTTCAGTCTTACTGAAATTTTATTGTTTTGAACTCTTACTTATTTGAGCGTCAGAGTACTTGCAGGTACCACCCCCCTTGCTGTGCGGATCGTCGTTACCTTAAGCTCTCTGTCTGATCATCCTTTTGGGTCAGAAGGAACATTTGACGCCTACTGTGAGACTCGATAAACCTTACATACCCCATAAATTCACCAAAGCATCCCAAACCATACCCGAAAGTGATCCATGGCCAGAACCAAAAGCTAGAACAACATGGCTCCCAATCAAGAGTGCCAAAACACCCACCCTCACCAACCAAAAAACCTCGTAACTACGAAAATCTTTCTCCAGACCATTCAACTACTTGAGAACCAAGTCGCCAAACTGACCCATAATCAGTAACGCAACTAGCGCAATGGGTGGGCCGACGATGACGAAGAAGCCAACAACCACCACGAGCCCAAAGTGACCCATATTGTTACGCCTTCTACAACCCTATACACCCTCAGTTACCTTCTCTCAGAGTTCATTATGTCCATACCCTTATCAGATGATTTTTGTCTTTCCGACACCCTAGAACTGTATTACAGAAGCACCGATCCCCAAAAGCACATAACCATGTTCAACTTCTTAATTAATTGATGTTGTTGAGCGAAGTCACTGATCCTATCATGTGCCAAGTATTCCCCAGTACCCTCAAGAAATCTGCCTTACTTTGGTTCTCTATCCTTGAGTCGGACACCATCAATTACTTTTTCGAAATCTCTACCCACTTCCTCACCCATTTATCCACTAGTTGAATTCACCACAAGACCTCGGCTAGCCTCATCAACCTGAAGTAGGGTGAAAACGAGCTGCTATAAGCATTCATGAACTAGTTCAATTAGGAGGTCATCTAGATCCGGGACCTCAACCCCACAATCTTCCTACATGCCATCATAGCAGGGTTAAAGCCCTAACCCTTTATCGACTTCTTGGCAATGAAGCCTCATTTCAACCTCAACAACCTCAAACTATGGGTGGCAGGTTACATAAATGTAGAGGAGGTCTCGACCGCAAGACATAGCAACTCTCAGTTAAGAGCTTAGCCCCAGCCGAGCCAATGGACGAGGCCGTCGATTGAACATCAACACCGGCTTGATATGGACTCCAGTCGAAGAAGAGAAGGTTCGAGAGAATCACTACAAGAAAAATCAATTTTAGTGACGGGTTTTGTGACGGGGATGCTCCCGTCACTAATTTGTAACGAGTTTAGTGATGGAAAGCCGTCACTAAAGTGGTTTAGTGATGGTCTGAAATTACCGTCACAAAATTGCGACAGGATAGTGTATCCCGTCACAAAATAGTGACGAAAAATAATCTCCCATCGCAAATCAGTGACGGGAGGGATGTTTCCCGTCGTAGAACTGCGACGGGACTGACGCCCCGTCACAGAATTGCGACGGGACATGTCAGTCCCGTCGCAGTTCTGTGATGGGACTGACGCCCCGTCACTAATGTGGTTTAGTGACGGTCTGAAATTACCGTCACAAAATTGCGACGGGATAGTGTATCCCGTCACAAAATAGTGACGAAAAATAATCTCCCGTCGCAAATCAGTGACGGGAGCAATGTTTCCCGTCGCAGAACTGCGACGGAACATCAGTTCCGTCGCAGTTCTGCGACGGGACTGACGCCCCGTCACAGTTCTGTGACGGGGATTGACGCCCCATCACAGTTCTGCGATGGGACATGTCAGTCCCGTCGCAATTCTGTGACGGGAACTGACGCCCCGTCATAGTTCTGCGACGGGACATGTCTGTCCCGTCGCAATTCTGCGACGAGACTGACGCCCCGTCACAGTTCTGTGACGGGGACTGACGCCCCGTCGTAGAACTGCGACGAGACTGACATGTCCCGTCTCAATCGTTCCTTTAAAATAACCCCTGCCCTCCTTTTCCCTCCCACTCTTTCTCCACACCTTTGAACGACCCCCCTTCCCTTTCTCTCACTGTCTCGATTTTTCTTCTTCTTCACAGTTTCTTTGGTTCTTCTTCTTCTTCACAGTCTCTTTGTCTCCTTGGTTCTTCTTCTTCTTCTTCAGTTATCTTCAGTGCTCTCAAGCTAAGTATTTTATGTTTTTTATTTTGTTTTAGTTTTAATTATATTCTGTTAGTTTAATTATATTTTATTTGTGTTAGTTTAGTTGTAATTATTTTATTTTTGTGTTAGTTTAGTTGTAGTTATTTTATTTTTGTGTTAGTTTAGCAGTTTATTTTTATATTAATTAGTTTAGTTTTAGTTTAATTGTTTTTATTATTTGTAATGCTTAATTAAATAATTAAACTACAACTAATTAATTATTTAGTTATTTTGATATGTAATAATTGGACTGGGAAACTCGTGCATGTGTAAATAATGTTTATTTTTTTATTTTTAAGTTTATATATATTTTTAATGAAAAATACTGTAATTTTAAATAAAATACGTAAAAAATTATATACTAAAAATAAACTTACTATTTAAGAAAGCATATATTTTAAGAAACTTAATATTTTCTAAAAATATTAAGTTTATATACTAAAAATATTTTCTTAATATTTTAAGTTTATATACTAAAAATATATACTAAAAATAAACTTAATAAAATATTTTAAGTTTATATACTAAAAATAAACTTAATATTTTCTTATTGTCATAAGAAAATATTTAAGTGTATACATTAAAAAATTAAAAAAATTCTATTAAAAATATAAAAGAATTCTATTTAAAATATAAAAAATAAAAAATAATAAATAAAATTTTAATTAAAAATTTTAAAACTAACATATGAAATAAATTAGATAATTCTATTTAAAAATTAATGTTAAATTTATTTTATTTTTAATGTGAATGTGGGTAATATTAATTTTATTTAATGTTATTTTTAATATTTTATTTAAATGTTTAAAAAAATTCTTGTTATTTTAAATTTTTTTATTCTTATAAAAGAAAATATTAATTTTAATTTTAATTTTAATAAATATAAATTTTAATTTTATAAATTTAAAAATTAAAAATATATTTTTTGAAATTAAAAATATATTAATTTCATAAAAATATATTATTGATTTAAAATATTAATAGTAATTTAATATTTTTTTTCAAAATTATTTTTTTATTTAAAAAATATCTGCGACGGGTTGTCCCGTCGCAGATTGATCATATTAATTTTATTATTTTTAAATAAAATTATTTATTTAATATTATTTTTTTTATATTTAAGAATATTTGTGACGGGTACTTCCGTCGCAGATCTGTGACGGGAGTACTACCCGTCACAGATTGTTCGTTTTAATTATTTTTTTTATTTTAAGAATGTTTGTGACGGGTAGCACCCGTCACAGATCTGTTACGGGGCAGTACTTCCTGTCACAGATCTGTGACGGCTTGTCATGTTCGTCACAGATTTGTGACGGATAGTTCCCCGTCACAGATCTGTGACGGGGTAATTCTCGTCACAAATCTGTGACGGGCAGTACTTCTCCGTCACAGATCTGTGACGGGCACTATTTTCCCGTCACAGATTTGTGATGGACAGCACTTCCCCTGTCACAGATCTGTGACGGGTACTACTGCCCCGTCACAAATCTGTGACGGGTGTCCCGTCACAAACCTGTGACGGAATTGCTATCCCGTCACAGATCTGCGATGGGTAGCACTCTTCTCGTCACTAAAATTCTGTCACGCCCCCTTTAGTGACGGATTTTATATTTTTAGTGATGGATTTTTCCGTCACTAAAACTGGCTTTTCTTGTAGTGAATAGAATGGGAAAATGAGGAAACGAGAGCAGGTGCCCGAACATCCTCAGTTGAAATACGACACATACACCCCGCTGACGACCAGGAGAGATCTGATCCTCCGAGAAGTCTATAAATTGAGGATCATCCAACTTCTCAACAATCAAGGACAATAAAACCTCGACACCCACATCGATACAAGCAAGCACACTTTAACTACCACTAGATGTACAGCCACACAACCAAGAAGTGTGCTGTGGTGAAAGACTAGATCAAGCAGCTAGTTAGACAAGGCCACCTCGACCAGTACGTTTATAGATGGAGAAGTCAGAGTAGGGAGCCACAGGGAGACCATGGTAAAAAAAGGAGCTGCAGCCCACAAAAGAGGCCGAGAGCTAAGGAAGGCCAAGATGCCAAAGCGGCTCCCACGGATTAAATAAAGAAAGTCATAGACACCATTTCTAGAGGCTTCGTAGGAAGATGAGACTCCAGCTCATCAACAAGAAAGTGGCATCTCAAGGCAGTGATGTCGGTTAGTAGTACCGAGCAGATGCAGAAGATAATGGACCAACACTCGGTGATCTCTTTCACCGACAGGGACTTCGAAGGAATCGACTAGGACCTAGATGATCCCATGATGATATCTATCGTGGCCTCCAATTACGTTATCAAGAAACCAAGGAAGTTTGACCAACCTATTGTACTTGTCGACCTTAAAGAAGTTGAAAATCATCGAAGAAGAGCTTAAATCGTTCCATAGGAGTCTGGTCAATTTTTTCGAGGAATAGATGCATGTCAAGGGATACATCGAGTTGCTAACCACGTATAAGACAACTCTCCTTCTCAGGACCATCAATGTTAAGTATCTGGTTGTCGACTGCTAGACTCCATATAACATCCTGCTCAGTCGCCCCATCCCTCAATGCTCAAGGCACAGTCGTCTCCACTCCTCATTTAGCAATGAAGTTCCCGATATCGACCACCGAGATAGAAATTGTCTATGCCAACCAAAAGGAGGCTCGACAATGTTATAGTGATAGCCTAAAGAAACTCTTACTTATTCGAGCGTTGGAGTGCTTGCAGGTGCCATCCCTCTCTTGCGCTATGTGGATCGTTATTGCCTCAAGCTCTCCGTCCAATCATCCTTTTGGGCTGAAAGGAACAATAACTATGGTAGAATACATATTACACTAGTGGGATTATGAAAAAATATTTCAATTATATATATATATATATATATCTATATAATAAGACACAATTGTTTTTGAAAATGTGTAGAGAGAAACTGTCTTGGGTGGCTGAGATTCATGGTTGAAATCAATCAAACGGCTGAGATTAATGTCTCCACCCCTCTCCTGCGTGGCCGCCCGCCCAAAACAATCGCATCAGGCCTCCCTCTCTCTTTCCCCTCTCTTCCCCTCTGTCTCCCTCTCTCTTTCTCTCTCTCACCCGCGACTCTCTTTCTCTCTCTCACCCACTGCATCATCCCCGCCCCTCTCCCTTTCTCTTTCTCTCTCTCACCCGCGCCGCCCCTCGCCAGCGGCCATCGTCGCCGCCCCTCGCCAGCGGCCATCATCGTCGCGTCTCTCTCCCTCTCTCGCCGCCATCGTCGCTGCCTCTCGCCCGCCATCGCCGCTCGCCCCTCTCCCTTTCTCTTTCTCTCTCTCACCCGCGCCGCCCCTCGCCCGCCATCGTCGCGGCCCCTCTCCCTCTCTCGCCGCCATCGTCGCCCTGCATCTCGCCCGCCATCGCCGCCCCTGCACCTCGCCCGCCATCGCCGCCCCTGCATCGTCCCTCGCCCGCCCCCTTCTCTCTGTCTCTCTCCCTCTCTCTCTCCGCCCCTGCATCGTCGCCGCCCCTCGCCGCCCCCCTCGCCCCCCCCCCGCCACGCCGCCGCGGCCGCCCACTTCCTAGGTAACGTGTGTGTATTTTGTATGTATTAATATGTATTTTGTATTCATTTCTGTATTTTGTATTCATTTTTGTATTCATTTCATTTTGTATTTAGTTCATTTCTGTGTGTGAATTTATTTTGTATGTATTAATATGTATTTTGTATTCATTTCTGTATTTTGTATTCATTTTTGTATTCATTTCATTTTGTATTTAGTTCATTTCTGTATAAACGTGTGTGTATTTGTATATACTGACTGTTCAAATGATGAATTACTGTTAAATAAAAAATTAATGTATATAGATGTGTGTGTTACTGTTAATTACTGTTATTTAATTTAACCCTAATTTAATGTATATAGACGTGTGTTACTGTTATGTGTTAATGTATTTAATTTTAATTTAGTTTAGTTTAGTTTAGTTTATGTTTATGTGTATTTGATTATTTGGTGTTTGGTTAATTTACTGATTATTTATGTGTATAATTTAGTGTTTGGTTATTTATGTATATAGTTTAGTTTATGTGTTTGCAGTTTGCTTTCACACACACGTGTGTGTGTGTTAATTAGTGTAAATTTATTAGATGTAAATTAGTGTAAATTAATTTAGTGTTAATTTAATTTAATTTAGTGTTAGTTTAATTTAGTTTAGTTTATTTGATTGTTTTATGTTTTAATTTAGTTTATTTAGTTGTTTTAATTTATGTTTTAATTTAATTATCTATTTTCTGTATTTAGTTTAGATTTACTGTTTATTTAGTTTAGTTGACTGTGTATTACACGTGTGTATTTTAATTTAGTGTTTTATTTAATTTAGTGTAAATTCATTTAGTGTTAATTTAATTTAATTTAGTGTTAGTTTAGTGTAAATTAATTTAGTGTTAATTTAATTTAGTTTAGTTTATGTAAACAAATATGTGTCTTAATTTATGTTTTATGTTAATTTACTGTTTTAAAATTATTAATTTAGTGTATTATATAGATTTAATGTTTTATTTAGTTTATTTAGTTTACTGTTTTATGTTTTAATTTAGTGTATTACACGCGTGTGTGTGTTAATTTGATTATGTGTGTTAATTTAGTTTAATTTAATTTAGTGTGAATTTAGTGTAAATTAATTTAGTGTTAATTTAATTTAGTTTAGTTTATGTAAACACTATAATTTAGTTTAGATATACACGTATGTGTGTTAATTTATGTACATTTTATTATTTCTATCATATTATTTTGTGTATTTTTTATAGTGTTTTATGTTTTGTGTACATTTGATATTTTAAAATGTTAGTATATTAATTTAGTGTATTATACAAATATACACGTGTGTATTAATTTAGTTTAGTATAAATTAATTTAGTGTTAATTTAATTTAGTTTCGTTTATTAATTTAGTGTATGTGTTAATTATGTGTATTTGATTATTTGATTATTCATTATGTACATTTGATTTAGTGTATTTTTTATACATTTGATATTTATACGTATATATTTGATATTATTTTGTTGGTGTGTCAATTTTTTATACATTTGATATTTTTTAATTTAACTTTTCTATTTTTTATTATAACGTTATACAATAATTTTAATTTTTATTTTTATTTAAAATTTAATCTTAATATTATTTACGCCGTGCCTTTAGGTACGGGCATTCCCTAGTATATATATATGAGGGAGAGGTACTTTGGCTTCCTAATAAAATAATAATCTAATAAGTAGCATAGAGCTAGTCATATATATATATACATGCGCTAAATAAGTTCAAATTGGCTAGCTTGTAGGTAGTAATACATACTTGTTATATGCATGCTGAATGGAAAATGGGTGCGGGGCAAGGGGCAATGGTGGTCTGTAAACCCAACTATTATTGAGTATTTGTTGAGTTTCATGATTTGATTTCGAATGTAAAATATAAACGATTTAACAAAAGACAGTTTCCCAGAACCATACCTTGTTTATTAAGGTTGACTTGCATAGATAGCTTTCATATTAACGTGATTACTGAGATAATTAAATTACATTACTTTTTCTAGTTACCAGTTGTGCATTTAGGTTAAAAAAGGTTGCAATTCAAGTTGACTAGAGAGAGACGCATGGGAGATGGGTTGGCGGTGACTTAATTTAATCAAGTTTATCACATGTTTATTTGTGGAAGACAACCTTACTTTTTAAAAAAAAATTATTTTATAAAAAAAGAAATGGTCAAGGGCCCATTTGGTAGAGTTAATTGTTAAATTTTTAGTTTTAGTTTTTTTTTTTCTATGCTTAGTTTTCATTTTCTGTTGAAAAAATGAAGACCCAACTTATTGTTTGATACTATTAGTTTTTAAAAATTTTAAAAAATAAAAGCTAAGTATATTGTTTGGTATAAAAATATCAATTTTAAGATGAGTAGTAAGTTAAATAATATAGGCTAATTGAATATTGATCTATAAGTGAAGAGTAAAGATGTCTAACAAGTCAAGCTGCATGCATCTGACTTAGTCTCATCAATTGTACATAATAATCTTGTGGCAATTAGTTCTACACATGTCTAAAATTTAAAACATTTTTCATAAATCTTTTATGAGATGTAATTTTTGCTTGAGATTTTTGAAGATTTGTTTGGTTTGATAAGAAACTAAGTTGTGTTGACTGTGATACCTTTTTTCTGGGTTAAAAGGGGAAAAATTCTATGACACTTTTTAGGGTATCATAGATTATGATATGTCACCAATTAATAGCTGTCACATGTACCTACTAATTGGAGAGGTAACTTGTTGTAGCAGGTGGCATAATTGATTTACTTTTTATTTTATAATGCATAGGCTTCCATAAGTTTTAACTTTTTACATTATAACCTGAAAGTTTTGAAAAAATTAGAATGCAGTCAAAAAGAATGGTAAAATATGCAAGTATGATAATAGTACCTACACAGCTTCAAAGATAACCCAACAAACTTCTTATTTCATAATACACACATGCCTTTCTACTTAGGTATATCTTGTTCTTGTTCAGGTTCATTTACCAAGTGGAACAGTGCATTCATACGCTCTTGCTGGTCAACAAACTAATAGTAAAATGAAAATAAACAAATAAGACATCTTATTGATCTCAAGTAATATATTCTATCACAAAAATAAAGGACATAGACTTAAGATTGGGTCTTGAAATTTTCTAAAGCATTTTAGACGCGGTGATATTCAGATGTCTGAGAAGCAACTGATGTCCCAAAAGGTATTAATAGAAGTCTAAACTAGCCTTAAAGAGCCAAATATGTCCAAAGTCGAAACCTTTATATAGACATCTGAAGCATATATTTAAACATCTGAAACTTGTCTAGAATGTAGTCTAGTTTCAGGATTTCACATAAACGCTCGAAGGTTATGCCATGAACATCTCAAAGGTGTGTCTAGTATGTGACCCAGTCTCAAGCCTTCATACAGACGTCTAAAACCAAAGCTACAAACATTTGAAACATATCCAAAATATATTCTAAACATTAGAGGTTTATGTAGACATCTGAAGAAAGGGTAGAGGCATTCAAAGGATGTTAAGTAAATGTTCTTATTCCTAAAGCTTATTCAGACTTTTGAACAAAAGTTGTTCAAACATCTTAAAAGCTTACAGACATTCAAAGGGCTTCTTTCAAATATTTGAATATTGTTGCAAGGAACATTCTTAATCTAAGGTTACCTGTTCTATGAGCACTTGAACCTAAAAACTTTTATTTGATTCTTATATGTTTATAACACTCACTCTCCCTTTCTCCATTTTGTCTAAATTATCTCTTTCATTTTCAAAGAAGTCAAAAGACTAAAGATATTTAATTAAGCTTTTGTGTCATTTCTTATTGTTTCATGTATCAACTCCCATTTTAAACTATGTTGAGCTGATGATCTCTATCATCTAAAGATATTATCATACTTAGAGATAGTTTTTAGGTTTTCTTTTTAAGGATTGCATTTGATATTTTGATGGAAAAAGAAATAGTTGTTGAAGACAATCAGGCTTTATCTCCATTGTCTCTATTGGTTAGCTGAGAAAGCTATGTATAAGAAACCCTCTTAGTTTTTAAACTAAAGACAGGAAAATATGAGAATACAAGTGAGCTATTATGTTAAAACAAAGATGTATATATGTTGAAGCTTGAAAAGTTGCAGTTGAGTTTACTCCCCGCCTTTATGTTACATGCTCTGTAAGTTTTGTGTCGAGATTTTTCTGTGGGATTTGTATTATTTGCATCAAGAAGTTGCCTATTTTCAAGGGATTGTATTTGAGGTTTTCTAACTCTTTTACAAAGGCTAGGATTGTATTTGAGGTTTTCTAATTCTTGTACAAAGACTAGGATTGTAATCGAGGTTAGTGTCTCTGAACAAATGCTTGAAATCAACTCTTAGTGAAAACTTTTAAGGAATACTTTGAAGAGAGAGGTCGAAGAATCTTATAGTTGAACCTATATAAAATCTTGTATTATTGTTGTTGTGTTTGTTTCTTACTTATCTTGATAGATTAAAATTAATTACATATCTCAAAATAATTGTAACTAAAAGTTTTTTTTCAAATAAAAATCAAATTTAAATAAGTCCAATTCACTCTCTTCTTGGAACATTTCTTAAGGCAACAAGGCCTCTGGCATGCCTTCGAGAGGTGAAGCCAATGTCTCAAAGCAAAGGCGGTACTCATAAACAGAGCCCCACTGCCTAAGGGCAAGGAATCTCTCATCCAGGGTCCCCTCATGCATGGATCTAAATCGGTTTCTTAGCATCGCTTTCAGTTCTTCCCAACTCTGCACTTGACGTCGTCTATGTTCCCATTGAAACCATGTGAGTGTGGGCCTATTAAAACAAAGGGTTGCTGATTCCAACTTCTCTAACTCCGTCAACTGGTTGACGAGAAAATACCTTTTAGCCTTGAAAATCAAAGCATTTGGATCCTCTCTCTCGATGATCAACATTTTCAAGTGCCTCCTCTTGTAATCAAACCTTCTTGCCCCTTCGACTCCATCATCCCCATTGCCTCTTCCCATACTCACTTCCGGTGTTCTCTCTATGAACGAAGAGGAACCCGACAGCAGCTATATCCCTTCCCATTTTCCTTTTCTCCCTCGCTCGTGTTTATTCCATTGTGTCATCAAGAGAGCGAATTGATCCATCATTGTGGCCATATTTTTCTCGATTCCACTCACCTTCTGTATTTCCGACTTCAGTGAGTTTAGTCCATTGTACAACCCATCTATCCGCCCTTCTAGGTCTCCTACTCGCTCAGTAAGGTTCACCATGGGAAACAGTTTTGCTACTTTGATATCTTGATTTACTGAAAATAGAGAGGAATATAAGTGAAAAATTAAGTAAATGAAAAGAAATTGGACTTTCGAGAGGTCCAAACTCTCCCAATATCTTCATTACTCCAAAAAATCTGCCTCCCTATTCTACTATCGTTCATATTTATATGTTATTCCAGCTATCCTCCTCTAATCGATTTTGTTGTCCGCACATGCCATCTGCTATGCTCTACTCATATTACTCTTTAACCACCTTTGTTGTTTTCTCTCTTTCCCTTATCATTATTCTACCCTGCTTATTCCGTCTTTAATAATAGAATTGTATGGGTCTTCTATCAAACTCACTTTTAAAAATAGTGTTATCCTCTATCAAGCAAGAAAATGAAACCTTGAAAGCTAGACTTGAGAACTTTGAAGTGGAAAGTGTTCCTCTCATATTGACAATTAGGACTCCTGAAAAAGAGAAATCATGTTTAAAAGGAAAAAAGCAAAGATTGTTTCAAAAAGCCCACAAATAATAATAAAAAAAGACATAGGCAAAACGTCAAAAGGAGGTTTCAAACTCATGAGAGTAAACAACCATTCTTTGGAGTTTGGACATTCTTCATGTGTCATGAGCAAGGTCATACAGTCTATTCTTGTCCATACAAGAAGGAGAAAATATATAGATAAAAAAATTGGGTTGCTAAAATATTCTTTCATACTTGTATTAATGTCATTAGACCCAATAAAATTTGGGTAACAAAAGAAGTGTTTGATTTTCTTGATATAGATACAGAACTCTCCAAACTGAACATCCAAATGGTTCTTGGACAGTGGGTATTCCTGACATATGATGTGAGACCCATTGGTTAATTAACTAGCTAGGGGTCAGAAGCTGCTCTATGAACAACACCAACAACAAAGATTAAGGAAAGCAAGCAATAGCTTGTTTCCCTACCACTGGTTAATTGAAAGCATAAATTTTCTTATTTGGAGGCTCTTTGAACCATTGATATAAAAGAATGGCATCAAACCAACATCTCAAGCTAGTGTTTTTGGTTCTTTTGATTTGAAACTTCATGTTTTAAAATGTCCTGAGTGGCTTCAAAAGAATTCAAAAGAGAAGTAGGTTAACATACAAACATACATGCATCTATCCTAAAGAGGATGAATCACATCACATGGGCCCATGGGAGGTGAGATCACTAAAAGACCACTTCCCGATGGATGCATGCATCAGGGGTTGTATAGTTTTGTTAAGTGGAAGTGTATATGTTGTTCAACTACACTTTCTTTTGTTGAGTGGATATGTATATTCTTGAGACGACTTGGTATTGAGATCATTCTTTGTGCGATAAGCACTCAACAAATTTACAGTTTGAGATATATATATATATATATATATATATGCTTTATAATGCACTCCACTCACTGTAGGTAAACGAAATTAATCATGTGGATTCAACAATTACTATTTGTGGCACTTCATTTGCCAACCCGTACGAGCGCAATCAATCTCTGCTACCACTGCAAGGCAGATACCATACCCAGTTGCTCGCAAAATCTGATTAACCAACATATGTATGATCATGAGGGATGACTGGCATTGTTGTCTTCCCATGAGGTTTCCCTCGACCACTTCCACATTGAGAGGCATATAATTAGAAATTTATGGGGTAACAGATACAGAAAGGGGGATGAGATAACAGTTTTGCCAATTAGATTTAACAATGAGGATACCAAACAGTGAAAAAAAAAAGAAGTTTAAAGCTGGAACTAGTACGACTTTTTAGCTAGCAAAGCTAGTATTTGATACGCTCAGATCAAATACCTTAAGCCAAATATACCTGACCAAAGTAAATCGATAGAGTTGCTGAATTCGTAATCAGTTCCTGCTTCCGCGAGAGAGAGAGAGTGTTAAACCCTTGTATCAAAGATGAACAAGATCAATCACAACAATGGAACAACTACAGATCAAACAAACCTAATAATGGTGAAATAAAAAATTGCTAAAAAAAACATATCCTAGTTGGAGAAGAACCCTAAATAGAGATGGAATGTAGTTCAACAAATCACAAAACCCCCTGAATAAGTTACAAATATCATAAAAGCCCCAACACAGTTTTAAGAAAAACAAATTGCGAAAAAGGTCCTACAAAACTATAATTGGCTTTTGAGTACCCCTTTTCCCACCAATTAATCCAGTTCACAACTAAATTAATCCAATGGCTATTATAATTTATTAGGATAAATCAAATTCCTATTATTTGCAGGTAAATTAATGTACCCATGGGTATCATATAAACACCTATTAATGAATTATAATTAGAACCTTACCACTCATGCCACGTTTAGGAAGGACAAGGCTTGCCCTCAATAAAAGTTATTTAGTGGTAGCAAAGCTCATTTTTTGGTGAAGCTCTCCATGCCACTAATAAGACTGACGTAATTTGATTGTACATTTTTCGATCTTCTATCATTTATTTTAAATATTATTTTAATTTTAAAATTTGTCTAATTAATTTTTTGAATTTTTAAAAAATTAGTCATATCACCCTTTCAAAGGGTTAAAGTTTAGGGGAGTAGTGGATAATTCAAATAGTCTCGTGACTAATTTTAAAAAGTTTATAATTAATTAGACAAATTTTAAATTCAAAGGGTGTGCTGACCAAATAATCAAAGCCGGTTATTCAATTTACCCTGACAACCTATTTGGTAGGTAGATAAAAACAATAATACCTTATGACAAGTTATTAACTTTTTTGATATTTGGAAAAATAGTAATAAACACCTATGAGGTTTGATGTAATTACAAGAACTACTCTTTATGTTTTAAAAATAAACATCCCTTATTGTTAAACAAATGGACAAAATAATCGTTTTACTCTTCATTCTCTCTTTTTTTCCTCTCTCTCTCATTTCTCATATAATTTTAGAGAAGTAAAAATAAATAAATACCTATTAATTGCCAATAACCATTGGGTTTTAGGTTCACAATTGAACCTAGATGAACCCTGCATTTGGGTTCAATCACTAGAAATATAGAGATATAAAAAGAGATAAAAAGAAAAAAATAAAAATTATGTTATATTGAACGATAGTAAAGTCAATGGTAGTGGTTGTACAAGTAATGGCGAGAGCAAATGCAATTGAATAGTAAGAGAATGAGGAAATAAAAAGAAAAAGAGCATGATGGAAGAATAAGGGCAACGATAATCAGCGACAATTCAACCAAAAAGAGAGAAATGGGAAACTCTTTAAATATAAGAGACATTTTTGGCCATTTAAGAATATTAAAATGCGTTTCACCAATAGTAGGGAAGGGAAATTACAATAAAACATTAAACCACAAGCATATTATGTGTAATTTTCCCTTAAATATTAAATAATCTTACTTGGTGGGATTAAAATTTTTATTGTTTAGACTATTTAGCACTTGAAATTAAAAGTTAAAATCCACTAAATCCCCTCAAAATTTAAAATCTACTACATTTAATCCCCTTGTACTTTTATTTTTGATAAAAAAAATTCTCGTTAACTTTATTTTTTGTTAAAAAAACTAGATTTACATGTTAAAAATAGAACATGACCCCAATACTCAATTAATCTTAAGCAATTATACCCAATTCTATTATCACAAATCAATTAAAAATTAAAATACCAAACTTACCCTTAAGTGAAAGAAAATGGCACAAAATGATGATTTGAGAGGAAAAAATAGAGAGAAAAAAAACAAAAAAACCAATCTGTCCCTAAACCCAAATAAAATCTCAATTTATCTCCAAATAAATATAAAAACAAATCAGTCCATAACTTAAGTGAAATCCAGTTCATCTTTGAACCACAAAAGCAAAATAGTCTCCAATTTATCTTTAAGTGATGAAACCAAAAGTAGTTTATAACTTTTCAAATCATTAACTGTTGTTACCTTCTCTCGCTTAAGGGTAAATTTAGAATTTTTATTCTTAGTTGATAATAAATTGTATGTTCTTATTTAAGGTTAATTAGAGCATTGAGGTAATTTTTTTCTAGCATGTAAATTTATTTCTTTTAGTCAAAAATTATGTTAAAGGAAATTCTCTGCAAAAATAAAATTATAAAAAAATAAATATCTCCAATTGTAAAATATGAGTTTTAGTCAAATTAAAAACACTTAATTTGTCTCTCTTTTTTCATCTCTCTACGCCACGACCACCATCTATCAGCAACACTATTGTACATCACCAACGCCACAGCCACCGTATTTTCTTCCCATTTTTTTCCCTGTATTCGTCTTATTTGATTAACAAGACTCATGGTTATTTCAAAAGATATTTGTAATTAATATTTTATGTAATTTAAAAATATATTTTTTAAAAATTTTAATAATTTATGAAAATGAGTAATTTGGTTATTTGATAATTAATGACCAATGCCTCATAATTTACAATTTGAGATATCAAATATGAAGCATTTATGCCCTCGGGGCACAACCGAGTTGGTAAAGGCTGAGGTGGGGATAAATCTTGTCAGGTTGATGGCTACTAACGTGGATGCGAATTCTGGGGGCAGTAAAGTTGCTTTCTGGGGTTGAGAGTTGGCAAGCGTCAGTGCATGCAATACTTTAGATTTTGGTTAGTTTGGGCATATTTCTCGACTTATCTTCACAGTGTTGTCTCAGGAGTGGGGTGGTTATAGACACTCGTGATGGTGCGAAAACTTAAAAAAAAAATATGAAGCATTTATTATAATTTCAAATTATTAGACATGAGACAAAATATCTTTTAATTGCGGTGACGGTCGGCCTCACTAAACTCAACCTGTTAAATGACACAGATTGCAATTGCTACCACTAAATGACAGGTTAGAGCGTTAGTGGCAGACAATCCTAGCCGCCACTAAATCTTTCTTTTTTTCTACCATTCTTGTGTTGACCAGTGGTTTATAACAACTGGCCACCCCCTGGAGGCTTTAGTCACCGCTAAAGGGTCTTATATCTTGTACCAAGGTGACATGTTACTTATAAATCATTGTTTTTAATGTGGGATATTATCAACTCTAATTATGTTAAATGATACTATATATATATATATATGTTCATGGAAACTCATAGTATATATATTTTCTACATACACATAATTCACCCTTAATGACGGATTTATTTTAAAAAATAACAGTTCAAATAATTAAATTTTAAGGTTTGATCAATTAATCTCTAAATTTTTTAAAATTAACTATTATGCTTCACTTAAATGATTAAAAGTTCAAGCCGAGTCGTGACTAATTTTAAAATTTTAAAGATTAATTAGTCAAATTTTAAAAAATGTTCAGCTCAAATAAGCAAATTTACCCTGTAAAATATTTCAAAAATAAATCTTTATTTACTATTATTATTTTTATGTAAAGCTTTTTTTTTATTATTATTATACTTATATATTATGATGAAATGATGATTTACGGGACAATGTCTGACAGAAAGGAAAATCCTTTGCTTTGTTGCGTCACTCACTCACTCAAAACTTACAGAGACAGAGATCCTGCAGTAGGGCCCAGTTTTGTAGGTCCCATGTTGTTCACACGGCCATCGTACGGCGGACAAGCACGTCATTTGTGCCGTATGAAACCGACACGTGGGAAGGTGACGGCCGGCAGCGGCAGGCCGGTCTCCAACTGGCCCCTTAGCTTGTAGCTACACAACATCCGGTGTGCGTTAGCGTGGCTGGCACCAAAATTTCTCTAAAAAATCCACCTCTATTTTAATTTGCATACTCCTCATGGCATCGGCGGATTTATTATACTGTAGATTGCTTATTTTAATGAATTTCTTTTATTCATTGTTTATTATCTTAAAAGTAAAAGTCATAAAAATATCTTTCAATTTTGTTCTTATCATCGTTTGGCCACCTCAATTTTAAAATAAATCTTTCATATACTTAACTTTTAATTTTAAAATAATCACATCTCAACAGATAACAGATTGTGCGTGAGTTACACGTGTTTTAACATATGAAAATTCTAAATGTTTTATCACAAAATCAAGACTCTTTATAACTTCAATTGCTCGTCCAAACCTTCTAATTGTTTTCGTCCGTTTGTGAGGCTATTTTCTACAAATCCTTTTCATAGTTCTCATTTGTAGTTTACGTCTACTCCTATTCTCTTTGACCATCCCCTTATCAGTATTTTTCTTTGCAAATAGGTTGTGTGGTATCACTATCACTTCGTAACTCCAATTGCTCGAAAATTGCTAGGTTGCTCTTTGCTCAATACTCGATACTTGGTGTTATTGTCAATTTAGAATTTTGATTGCTCACTATCGTTGTTTTCATGTAAAAAGAATAATCACTACATTACCATCGTTCAATTGCTTAGTGTTGTCGTTGATTCCAAATTGCTCGGTGTCATCGTCGATTCAGCTTAATGTTATATTATATATCATATTATTATAAATACAAAATATATTAATACATAAATATTATCAAAATTATTATTGTTCTATTTTTATGTAATTCTATTTATTTACTAGAGAGGTGGCTAGTGTTCCTTTAAAAAAAATTAAAACTTTAAATAAAAGTTTATTAGGGGAGTGTTGACAATAATATTTTATGTTATGGGTATTTTCTGCACCACTTCTTAAGAGCTAGACATGACCTAGCAGGGCGGCCCAATTGTTAAAAACCCAATAGACCCAAGGTCAAACTCATCAGAACAAGGTCACGCGTCACTGAGACCCAAACTCAGACCGCGGAACCAACCGAGCTCCCAGCGAGTTGACCTAACCGAGCGAGCTCTTAATAACACTTCCAGCTTGTTGGCCTAGTCCTTCAGCTCACATAATAATAAAATCACGGAACAACCGGAGGTTGGGACCTACCTATTTTATCTAAGAAAAATTAGATCCCTGATAATACGAATCTCAATCCTGATTTTATGGAATCGATAATGACATATTGTCTCCATAATATTATCCTATTATTTTAGATTTTATGTAAATTGTAAACACCCCATACTATAAATAGGAGTCCAAAATCATTATAAATGAAGAATAAATGATATAGTGTTACTCTATCGAAACACCCAAAGAACAGTCGTAGAGTAGGCATCGTTCTGGTCGAACCACGTAAAAACTTCTCTACGTACCAACTAATTTATCATTCATCTTTATTTGTTCCTCTTTTTTGAATTGGTGCTAAACTTTCTCATTCCGAGCTTATGGATAACGGCCGATTAATTCTGAATATCGACATTTTATTTTTAATTTTTTAAGAAAAAATTCTAAATAAAATAAAATTTGGTATAATAATAAAATTATTTAAAAAATTAATTATTATATAGAGATTGTGAGATCAAATGTCATTAATATAATTAATTCTTATTTTTTAAACAAAACATATTAAGAGTAATTTTGAAAAATATACTTTCCACGTAAAAGATGCTTACAACAATAAAAACTTTATAATTTCACACACTTTCTAAGATGAAATAATTTAAATTTTAAATATATGATCAATTATTTTTCAATTCGTGCGGTTAATATAATAATTACTTTGTTCTTTGAGTAAGGTTACAATACAAGTTCATTTAAATTCTATGAGAATATTAGCTCTCATTTACTTTTGATATTTATAGAATTAATAATAATTTTAAAAATTAAAAATATTTTTAATTTTTAACTCTATGAAATTACATCATTGACCTTCTATGTCTACTCCAACAACGAATTAGCATTGACAACGAGGAAAGTGAGAGTCAATCAGTCAATAACAAATGAGGCAAGAGGTCGGTCAATCGATGTAAGAGAGGCAAAAGATTGGCTGATCAACTAGCGACATGAGAAATGAGGAAGCACAATCAAGAGAAAGGTCAATTGATCGACACGAGAAAGATGAAGTTTTCTTGGTTGCCAGTACATGTAAACAACCAAAAATTATACATTATTAATATCTACACAAGTACAAGACGCGAAAGAAAATAAAATACAAAAAACCTATCGAATACCTTCACATGTTGATATCCGAACATATAAGCATCTACTTGCATCGGAAGAGTGAGATATTATGCCTCTTTAATACTATTATTACTTGTGAACTTATTAACACACAAATTATATTCAGATAATTATCAAAAGCGATAAAACATACTGAAGGACAACCCATATCACATCCATGATATATAGCTATTTCTATAGATGATTACAAATTATATTAAACTCTAATATAATTACACTTTCTCAGATATAAAGAGGCAAAGACTCCCACATATATATAGAGAGGATTAATGCCTCTCCAACACTCTCTCTGTGCTCTTGTTGTTTATTACTATACATTTTCAAATTCATAATCTATGCATGTTGTATTGTCATACTCTCATCATGAACTTTTTGTTTCCCATCAGTCACTAACTCTTACTAGAGCAAAGCCTTTTTGTAGGGATGTTTATTCAGTTTGTTCCAGGCTATATTAAATTGAGACTAAAATTCTTAAAAATTTTAGATCAAATATCTGACCAATTTGATCCTAATCAGTCCAAATTATTTTTTTAAAAAAAAAAATATGCACATATACTTATATATATCATCTAAACGTGAGTGTAATTTAGGTCGTATTACCGAATCGCTGTAAACGACATCCAAAATGTCAACGGAGAGTGTCATGGAATAGTATTCGATACGTAGAACAACCCTTAAGTGGTTTCGGGTTGAATCGAGTGGATTTGAGGTCAAATAAATCAGTCGGGCCAAAGTGTAATTTTCTAAAAATGCCCGAGGGAGGTCTAAACAGCAATTTTTTGAAAGTTTCAATGAGAATTATTAACTTTAAGGGTCTTAATGAAAGTGTTAGAAAGATCAGGGGCTTGAGGAAAAGGACCAAAATGCAAACAAAAATTTCAGAGGGGCTAAAGTGCAATTTTCAGAAAGTTGGATCGCGCATGGCAGTCTGGCCGCACGATTTGGCCGGAAAATCCGGCCATTTGGCCGTCAAGTCTTGTCAAGGGATGTCCAAGGTGTGTCCTGGTGGCGTGAGGGGAAAGAAATGGCCGGAAAATCGGCCACGTGGGGGCGGTTTTGGGCTATAAATAGCCGAGGGTTCGGCCGAACTTAGAAGCACAAATCAAGCTCGATTTTGAATGAATCTTGGAGCTTTGATAGAGGGCTTTTGATCTCTTGGAGCCAAGGATCATTTTGGCACCGGTTTGAAGCATTTTGGTGAAGATTTGAGGGAGTTTCGAAGGTGGCCGAAAAGCCCTAGGCGGACCGCGACCGACACCTGCAACTGGAGTTTTAATCGACCTTTCGAACTCCTTTCGGCCTGAAACCGGTGGGGATAGGATCGACTCTTCATGGGCTTTCAGGCGGCACCCGAATCGCGGCCATCGGAGCTCCAGCCGGCGACCGGCTGGAGGTTGAAGATGACTGGCGCGTGACTGGCACGCGCCAGTTCAAACGAGGCCACCACTCGCCCGCGCGTGAGGGCGCGTGAGACCAGGTAATTTTGAAATTATTTTTTTATTATTTTGAAAAAATTATTTTATTAATATTGGTGCAAGAAAATTTAGAAAATTGTTAGAGAAAATGGTCATTTTGCAATTTTCAAAGTGAAAAAGGCTTATGAAAAATAGGAAAAGGTATCGGAAAATCCTTAGAAAATTTTGGGAGACAAGAATTAATTATTTATGAATTGTTATGAAGAGAAATCAAGGAAAAATGTTGAGTAGGCATTTATTAGAATTTTTGAGGAGAAATATATAGAAAATAGGAAGAAATTATGAAAAATTGGAAAAATAGACATTGATGCAATTTTGAACAAATGTGATGACTAAGGTATCGGTGAGACTCGAGGTTGAAGTACAAGAGCGTCAGGTGCGAGAACCGAGGCTAGGCACGCAGATCGAGGCAGGCGCGCAAATTGAGGCAGGCGCGCAAGACAGTTGGAAATCTGTCTAAAGGTGAGTGTTCTGTCCGAAAAATTTACTGTGAGTGGTTCTTCCTGAAAGAATAGCATATGAATGGTTTCACTGTGAGTGTTCGCTTCCAAACTTGGTTTTGACTCATGAGGGGTTCTGCCCAAAAGATTTCAAATGACACGTAAATGGTTTCCATGCTCGGTTGTGATGAATTGTCTAAATGGTTGTTTACATGTGCATTAAACGTTGATTTAAGTATTGATGATGCATGTTATGAGTTTAAGCGATGCATGTTATGATTTTTCGACCATTGGCTGGTTTGTGACGTTTATGTGGGTTGTTGACCTGTGACGTGGCCTAGAGTGGCAGTACTCGGGAATGCGTACCTAGGATTAATGTTTGGTGATCACTTGGGACGGGACTGAGACGGACTTCACCCTACGGGACCCAAGTGGCGGGGCTGCGAGTGGACACCACCCCGGTTGATGGCTCAAGTGGCGGGGCTGCGAGTGGACACCACCCCAGGATCCTTTGAGCGGTAGCATTAATGCCTAGGTGACGTCGATTCCAAGGATAGTGCTGTTGTGACAATCTTGGGGCTAGGGTTATGTTTTGGAATGCTTGAGTGGGAGCGTAAAGCCTGACAATGATCGTGGGGTGGTTCCTGGGTTCATGTGTCGAGGTTGTCCCTCTTAAGCAGGACCGGTTTGCCAATGGGTCGATTTGGTCGTGTCGCCTTAGAGAGATTGCATTTTCCCCGGTTAGGGTTAAATGCGTTGGGATTCTCTTAGGCTGGTGCATGTTGAGATTTATCGATTTTGTGTACATGACTCTGCATACATTCATGAAAACGTTTTTGAACTCTCACTTAGATGATTCAGCATCTAATTTGGACTATGTCCCTGGAATATTCAAACGTTCCAGGTAAAAGCTGTGACGTCAAAGGAAGAAGGCCAACAGGATGTAGCAGATATGGTTGTTTTTGTAGGTTATGTCTATGTTTTCAATATTCAGAGATTATGTAACGTATTTTCGTGTGAAACATCGATTCAGTCGTTGTAAAAGAAATTGTCAGTAATATGTATATATTTGAGGTTACGATCTTGCTTCCGCTGATGTGATTGATGACACCTGTCTTAGTTATTTATTGAATGTTGTTATACTAAGAAGGTACGATCGAGATTGTCGAGAAATAATGGTTATCGAGGGATTTATGTGATGTTTGATTTAATTTTTTCTTGAAATTTCGAGTTAACGCTCGTTTGGAGAAAGTGGGGCGTTACAATTAATCTTACCTTAAGACAATTGCTTGATATATATATTTTGAGAGAAAAAGAGAAAATAAATAAAGGATTGTTATTTCATTCACATGTCCTCTCAACGAGTTGATTTCAAAAGTTCTAGTAAAGAGTATTATTAATTCAATACATGATTAAAATAAAAAAATAAAAGAGTTTTATAGATCGAGAAGGGAAAATTTTAAAGATTGTTTATGGCAAGTAATTTTGTTCAGTTTTTAAATTCTTGATTAAGCCCGAAAGTTTAATCAATATTAACTGGATAAATTAGAATTAAGAGAAGTCAAAACATTAAGCCCATCCCATCCAGTTAACTTAAATGAGGTGGATTCTTGAATGTTATTGGCACTATCGTGAAGCTGCCAAAGTTGCCAAGCTATTATAGAAGTAGCTGAAAAATGCTTTAATTTGTGATGTCATCATTCAATTCAACGCTCTAGTCTCTGGCACAATAAACACTGGAATCAAACAGGAATATTCTATGTTGATCCCAATATAATTGCAATTGCCTGCACAAAATTCAGGCCCTTCGAAAAGGCAATTTTGCTGACACCAAGCTTTTTCTTCTGCCACATATAAAGGGCTTTTTGGGACTTTAATAATTGTATTAAATCGTCAAATTACCCTTAAAGATTTATCAAATTAAAGTTATTGAAATGTGCAACAAATAAATCGTCAACTAATATTTAACTATGTACGTTTGAATAAGTCCTACCTTTTAATTAGTGGAGGAATACAACAATTTGGTGAGAGGATGTGTGTAGTGATTGAAAATTAAAAATTCATTTTAAATTTTTCAGATACCACAAAAATTCATTCTTGTTAGTTATATATAATGCTATGAGATTATATAAGCGTGATACATATTGAGACTTTTGGAATAACCGCTCTTGTACGGTCCTTTATGTTGTGTCCTCGATTATGTAATAGTAAATTACAGATTGAATTTTTAGGCCTTCCATATGGGAGTAATCGAACTCACGACCCACTGAATTACATGAACATATTGTTCGCTCTTTTGCTATTTAACCTATATCTTAGGAGCTACATATTGAGACTCTTGTTTTGGGATATACAAAATATATATAATTTAGGGTTGATTTGATGTTTTTAATGATAATTTGTATGTTAAATTAAGCTTAAGATGTTTTAAACTCCCATAATAGGAATTTGAGAGAAGATCAAACTATAATTATCGTTTGAATAGATTTTTGTATCTATTTGTTTTGTTTAGGTTTTAAACAACTCCTCCGGACACGTGCGCACAATGTACTATGTATTTTGGGAGAGGTGTAAATTATATTTGAAATTTATTGGTTTTTATGGCTAATTAACTAACTAATATTGTGTTCCCATTGGGGGAAGGAGAATGGTTGCTTGACAAAGCCAAACAGCACAAGCACCTGAAGGCTGCTAACCAATGAGAGAGATCAAGCATTGAAAAGTTAGTTGCTTAAGGGGTTGAACAACCTGCTAATACAAATGAATATATAGATATCTCATGCCTGCCTGCCTGATGGCTGATCTGATGGAGTCTAAGACACTTACGCTGTCATCATATCTTTTGCTTCTATAGATAAAGGATGTGGATGAGTGATGATGGTGATGGCTGGTTGGTGGGACATCGATCGATCGATCGATCGATCTGCACTGAGAACGACTTCATCTATTATGATAAACAGAATATATATATATAATAGGATCCATCTTATTCATTGATGAATAATAATAATAATAATATTAATATACTATCTATCTATACTTTTGTCGGTACGTAATATTTGTTTGTTTGGTACTTTTTCAAATAAAATTAGGTGAAGTGCACGAAGCGTACGTAATTAAAATAATAATAATAGTAATAGCAATGTGAACTCATAGTTTTAACACTTGTTGTCAAATGTCACGTACTCCTCCAATACTACTGTTGGAGTTGGAGACATCAATATATATTTCATATTTGTATATAGGTGATAAGGCAGGCATGATCGATTAATTAATATATGGAACGTTATATATTTTCTCGTTGCGTTATGTTCACTGCCCAGTGGCCGAACATTTTAACGTTTTCATACCCTTTTATGCTGTCGTTAAGTTTTTCTTTCTTAGCCATCATTGTTCTCTATGCATGTTTCCATCCTTGTAACCTTTTGGTTCTTGTTTTGTTCAGCTAATTATTAATTAATTAATTATATATTCTCTAATCCCCAAATCACTATATATCCTCCTGATTGAACCTTCCTCCTGATTAGTTTAATTAATTAATAAATTAAAAGGTGACTGATTCCTTAATCAACATAATTAAATTCACTTCACCTACCTGATCAAATATTGTAAATTCCAAACAAATGATCAGAAACCTAAGCCAGCCAGCCAGCCACTGGGATTCAAATAGCAGCAGCTAGCGCCTATATAGTTAGATGGATCGATGATAGCATGCAATTAAATCAATACCTGATGGCTCATACTAATTAACATGCACGAACATCTTAATTCCTCTTGAAGTCAAATCAATTGAAAATTATAGAGCTAGCTAGCTAGGATTAATTAGTTCTTAAAAATGTATACGTACATTGAATTCACTCATATATACAAAAAGTAAGTATAATAATTAATTAACCAAAATTATTATGTGGTATTATTGTCTTCTTGTGAGATTAATTATTATATATATGGTTTTATTGTCTTGTTGTAATGGAAGTAGTTACAAAACATTGACCAAACACCCTTGATTTCCCTAACATTCTACTCATTACATGTGATTGTAAACAATTTTCTCACTATTTTTATTGATTTACATTATTAATGCATGACTTTTCCCACACTGTATATTCATTCTATAAATATATATATATAATAAAATTATTTTAATCTAGACTATATTTTTTTTGTAGTTAATTTAGATTATAAAATTATATTAAATGTCCTTTAATTAGCCGTAAACAAGGTGGATGATTAATTATAAGGTAAATTGCAGTTTACGTGTTGACATTCGGAATTACTCGACCGTGATTCGTAGGCCCGCAATGAGAAAAATGAGCACAAAATACAAAGAGAAGGAACAAATAAAAACCAATAATGAGTCACACAGAGGAAAATTTTTACATGGTTCGACCAGAATAATGTCTAATCCACAACTGTTCTCTAGTTATTCTGGCAGAATAACTGTATATCATTATTGTCCATCTCTTTACAACAGTATTTTTTGATCCCTACTTATAGTGTGAGGTGTTTTACAATTTACATAAGATCCATAAATAGAAGGATAATATCACGGGAGATCAAGTATTTTTATCAATTCCATAAAATAAGGAGTAGATTCCACATTATCAAGGATCTGATTTGCCTCAGATAAAGTAGGTGGGCTCCTGCCTCCGGTTGTTACATGATCTTGTTGTTATGCGAGCTAGAAATATCGTTGAGAGCTTGCTTAGATCTGCGGTTTGAGTTCAAGTTTCTGCGACGTGTGACCTTATTCTGACGAGCTCGATATTGAGTCTATTGGATTTTAAGAAATTGGGCTGACCTATTGGGTGGAGTTTAACCCATAAAAAGTGATCCGTGAAATACCCATAACATTACGTTTTTCAGATTTGATGAAAATATATATATAAATATAGATATAGATATTTTTGACACTTAAAAAACGATGGAAATGTCCTTTGATTTTATAATTTTAACCACTTTTTTTTTATTATTTTGTTAAATATTAAAAATTTTAATATTAAGAAAACTTCTTCACATTTTTAAAGAGAAGAGAAAGACAATGCAATGATTATTTTTTATCACATTAATAATAATTTTAATAATAATAATTGGAGTTGTAAAATCGAGGAAGATTTTTATCATTGATGGGTCTCTCTCTCTATTTTTCTACTGAACCTCAAAAGTGCTTGATGTAATTTACACATGATTATATTGTATTAATTAGTTTTCTTTTAAATAAATTTGATCTTAAGTGAAAGTACAAAAATACCTTTGTAAAGCCCCAAAATAACGCATGACCAAGAGCACCTTGGCTCCCCACCAAGCCACAGAGGTAAGTGTAGGGCCTAGATCTAGTCCAGAGCCAAGGTGTGTAAACGGCCACCATTCATGATCATTAGATTAGTCCTTCTTCAATGACTCACATATCTAAAAATTAAAAAAAAATAATTATAATTCAATATATCTAAATTTTAATTTAAAATATATATTCACACACACCAAAATTATCAAAAAACTTACTAAATGGACCCAAGATCATATGTTGTGAATCGATGAAGGAAATAAGGACCATTTGAGGCGATGATGACTGTTGAGATGGCATCAATGGTTGAGCACAATGATTCGAGTCAGAGACAACGGTGAAAACAAAGGGGAAGAGAAAGGACTAAGCCAAGGGAAAGGCGGACAGATTGAATCGATTTGGTCCTTCAACCATTCTATTTGTTCTTTTTTTATATTTAACCCAAAATAATATCGTTTTATAATTTTGGTGGATTCAGTCAGTTAAGTTATTTTCAACTCAAAAATAGAATCGAAATTGAAATATCTAAATAAATAAAAAAAAATCAAACCAAAACGAATTTTCACAAAAATTAAACTGAATCAAATTGACGAATTTCAATTAATTTGGTTTTGTTATTTTGGTTAGACCAAAATTTTGCATACTCTTACTTCAAATAATATCAAATCCAAGAAAAAGAAGTAGTGTAGAGAGTGGACCCAAAATTAAACATGGACCTAAGCCTATGCCATGAGTTTAAATCCAACCCTTCACAAGCCACAATCACGACCATCTACCACCCTTATATTTATTTGATCATTCACGTGATACGATGGTGGTCTTTTATTAGCTCTACAGTACATCCATATTAATGTGTGAATCCTAAGAGTCAAGTAACTATTTAATTGTATATATCATTGCACTACTCAAATCTCGAATTTCGTGCTAACTTAATTATCAAAAGAATATTAATTATATTAATACACAAACCGTAAATGCATGTGTTCAGCCACTACTTTGGGAACAAAATTATTAGTAACCGAACATTGTTTTTAAACAAAAAAAAAAAAATTTGTTAAACGGATTCTTAATTAAACTTGTTAATAAAAAATAACTGTACTTTATTAAGAAGCGGAAAAGGACCAAACAAACAGGCGCTGCCGCGATGGCCGTGGAAACGCATTCTTCTTAATTTGTGGAAGGGTAAATTTGTCATTCCAGGTGTTGGAAAAGCCAGAAGAGTCAAACCCAAACTCGTCGTTTTATACGAATTTGCCCCTCTTTTCTCCCTATAATTACTGCGATTAAAACCGACTCCCACGCCCAAAAAATCGGAGCACATCCCAACAACCCATGACGCGGTTGACCATGGTTCCGCAAACTCCTCTCTAACCAGGGTTTACTATTCATTAGAAATATTTTTTCTGTGATTTTTTTAATAAAAAATTAGTATTATATTATTAAGCTAATTTTATTTAATTAGTAGTTTATCAACTCAGGTGTAACCGTGGTTTAAGTGGTGGCGGTTAGCAATTTGCTTTGATTTCAGAGCAGTATGAGCAGTTAAGCGCGAGGGACTCGCGATATGCTGCTAAAATATCGCGATATGATTATTAAAGAAACAGAAAGAAATGAAAGGTCAATGATCAATAAATAAAAATGTATTTTATTATTATTATAGTGTTGTAAAAATTCTCTGCCGAGCCCTTATAAATCGTCTCCAGTCGCTCTGACGGCGCGTGGACTGAAATATCTTGCCATACTCTGTGGGTTGATTTTCTTTCTACCCTTAAAATGTCTCAAATGGTTATTTATACGAAACATATGGTTAAGTGTTTGAATTTTTTGGTTACCCATTAATTAAACCTACCGACAATAGTAGTAGTATACAATGGGGGTGGGGGTTTAGGGCTTTCTATATCTATAATAGTCTATAATAGTAGTAGTAGTAGTGGTGGTGGTATACAATGAATGAATGAAACAAAAGTAAGTATTAGTAGTGTTTGATTTGGTTGGATGAATAAGGAGAGGGGGCAACACACGCGCCGTATGGTGAGGTGTGGTTGGGGAAGAAATAGATTAGAGGGGAGATTCGGATCTGAAAGGAGAAGAGAGAGAGAAAAATCAAAAAGAAAAGATAAGAGAGAGAGGGAGAGAGGGATTGGGGGTTGTACTGAGTTGGGATCATCCAAAAACTAATAAAAAATCAAGAAAAGAGAGTAATTTTTCTGTTTTTTTTTCATTTGCTTTCTCTTTTCAGCTGTTGGTTGGTGTTTGGAAGCTTGCAATACAAAGCTATCTTCTCAGCCTCTTCTCTATTAAATCTCTCTCTCTCTCTTTCCCTCACAGACCAAAACTCCTCCTTTGGAACTTTCTGTCAAATCTCTCTCTCTCTCTCTCTCTCTCTCTGTGCCAACCGTCTGGTCGGCAACGAAGCGTTTATGTGTTGTGCAGAACAATTACAGTGTCTGGTCGCACTCACTTTCTCTCTCTCTCCTTTTAAATATCTCTGCAGATCCTTCTTCTACTCCCTACACTCTCCAACTCCTCTCCTCTCTCTAATATAAAAACGATTTTCGATTTTGACAACGAGAAGGCATGAGATCCATCTGGGTCGTTCCTTTTGTTCCCACGGATCAAAACCCGAAATTCTGGCTTCTGGGCAGCGGCAGATAGAGGAATTTGCTGGTTGGTGATCCATTTTGGCGTCCTATGGTGCCTGATATGTGCTTGTTTTTTCCATCCTTTTCAGCTTGGCTACTCAGGTACTGTTGATCTTTCTCTCTATCCCCCTTTTTTCCTGGTTTCCCGCATTATTTATATCTTGTTTGGTCTCTCAGGAAACAAGGGAAAACCAAAGAGAGAAACTCATCGGGTACTGGGTTTTTGTGTTTAACCAGTGATGTGCCCTAGATGATGCTTCTTTCCTGAATCTTCTTGGCAACCAACCGGGTGCCTTGTTGTTTTCTTTCATCATTTGGCTAGACTAAAGCATTTACTGGATTTCATTGGCAGAAAGGGCGTTTAATATGCTTGGGAATTCTACAATTACTGCCATGAACAAACCAGTGATGAATGAATTAGAAAAATGCTTGGATTCTCAGTTATGGCATGCCTGCGCCGGCGGGATGGTTCATATGCCGGCGGTGAACTCTAAGGTCTTTTACTTCCCTCAGGGCCACTCTGAGCATGCCCTTGAGAAAATTGATTTTGGGAATTTTCCTAGTGTCCCTCCCCTTATTCTCTGCAGAGTTTTGGGGGTCAAGTTTTTGGCTGATAATGATACTGATGAGGTTTATGCCAAGATAAAGTTGGTTCCATTGAGGAACAATGATTGTGGTTTTGATGAAGGTGATGATGACGGGTTCGTGGGAATTGATAAAACTGAGAGCCAAGAGAAGCCTGCCTCTTTTGCAAAGACTTTGACACAGTCTGATGCAAACAATGGTGGGGGTTTCTCTGTTCCCAGGTATTGTGCAGAGACTATCTTTCCCCGGTTGGATTACTCGGCTGATCCTCCGGTTCAGACCATCATTGCCAAGGATCTTCACGGACAAATATGGAAATTTAGGCATATTTACAGAGGGACTCCACGCCGTCATCTCCTCACGACAGGTTGGAGCAACTTTGTGAATCAGAAGAAGCTCGTTGCTGGGGATTCAATTGTTTTCTTGAGGGTAGATAATGGGGATCTTTGTGTTGGGATTCGAAGGGCAAAAAGGGGTAGTTCTGGCAGACCGGAGCCACAATCCGGGTGGAACGCCTTGGGGGGCAATTGCGGCTCTCCTTTTGGGGGTTATTCCTCTTTCTTGAGAGAGAATGATAACAAAAATATCAAAACTGGTAATGCGGATCAGAATGTGAAGGGAAGAGTGAGGGTTGAATCTGTTGTGGAAGCAGCCACCCTTGCTGCTACTGGACAGCCTTTTGAGGTTGTTTACTACCCTCGTGGCAGTGCTCCAGGATTTTGTGTGAAGGCCTCAGCTGTGGGAAGTGCAATGAGAACTCAGTGGTGCGTGGGGATGAGATTTAAAATGGCTTTTGAAACAGAGGATTCATCTCGCATAAGCTGGTTCATGGGGACCATATCAAACGTTCAAGTTGATGACCCTATCCACTGGCCTAATTCTCCATGGCGGCTTCTGCAGGTAACTTGCACACATGCTACTGATTGTGAAAGACCTCTATACTTCCATTAACCTGTTCTCCCTTGTTTACCTGCTGTTTTTATTTGCATCCTCTATATATTATGATTTCACGGTTGTCACAGAACTGTGGTTGTCATAGAACTGTCAAGGAAGAAACCATGTTAGTGATCTAGAGACATTTCTGTGTAGTTTTACATGGACTAACAGTATCTTCATCTTTCCTTTTTCTCTGCATTTTTCATTTTCCATTATTAACTAGTTTTTCCCTTCAATATGTAATTGTGATTGCATGAAATAGCCAAATGGCATATAACTTTTTATGGTGTATGTTCCATGTAATTTGACATTTGTTATTTCCCTCCGCCTCTAGTTGATGTTTGATTGTCTTGAAATATTGCGACGCACTTCAGCTGACTTCAAAAAGCAAACAGAAGAAACATATGGTTTTCATGTATGTCTGTTGTAGGCGTAATTTTATGGTTCTTAGCTTCTTATTCAGGTAGAATACTGATTCCGGGCAGCAGGTAAGGATGAATAGGTAAACTTGTGAACAAAATACACTGGCAGCAGAGTTATCTGGGATAAGTATCAGTTTAAGGTGATAAAAATTATGAAGAAGAGAACTTTACGTTTAGATGAAATTTCAATCTTTCTTTTTTTTTTTTTTTTTTATTTTGATTTGAGAGGTGAAATTTGGGAATTGGCTGAATATGTCAGTTAGTTGCCTTGTGGTAATGCTTAAAAACATTTTGCAGGTTGAATGGGATGAACCAGATTTGCTTCAAAATGTCAAACGAGTTAGCCCATGGTTGGTTGAATTGGTTTCAAACATGCCCGCCATCCATCTCACCCAATTGTCACCAAGAAAGAAGTTGCGGGTTCTGCAACCCCCAGATTTCTCCTTCATCGGGCAATTTCCAATGCCGTCATTTCCCAGCAGTCCCCTCAGGCCCAGCAGCCCCTTTCGTCGTGTATCAGATAACTTTCCTGCAGGCATACAGGGAGCCAGGCATGCTCAATTTGGATTCTCTTCGGCAGATCTCCACTTCAGCAAACTGCAGTCGGGTCCGTTTCCCCTTGGGTTGCAGCAGCTCGACCGTGCTGCCCGACCACCGCGTGTTCCCACCGGCAGCATCATGAACAATCAGGAAGAGAACGAAAACGTATCTTGCCTGCTTAGCATGGGCCTTTCTAACCAAAGTTTGAAGAAAAATGATCAGACAAAGAAGCCTGTGTTCATGCTGTTTGGTCAGCTAATTCTTCCGGAGCAGCAGCAGCAGACCTCTCAGAGCTGTTCCGGAGAGACAGTCGGGACCAGTTCATCTGATGGGAATCCAGACAAGACGCAAAATTTCTCTTATGGCTCCGGATCAGCAGTTCCCACAGAGAACTCATCCGAGGGCGGGTCCCCCTGGTGCAGGGATCTCAACAAGTCCGAGTTTGGCTTGGAGACTGGTCACTGTAAGGTGTTCCTGGAATCAGAGGACGTGGGCCGAACCCTTGACCTCTCGGCCCTCGGGTCATACGAAGAGCTGTACAGAAAGCTAGCCTACATGTTCAGCATGGAAGGATCCGAGATGTTGAGCGATGTACTCTACCGGGACGCTGCAGGTGTCATCAAACACGCTGGGGATGAACCCTTCAGGTAAAATACTAAGAAGGAATTCAAACCATTAACTTAACTTCTTCTTGCTAGAGATTGAAATACTAATCACACACTTGTTTCTGGCTATTTCGGGTTTGGGGTTTGCAGCGAGTTCTCGAAGATCGCAAAGCGGCTAATTATCGTAATGGATTCGGGAAGCGACAACAGGGGAAGGTAAGGCTTCAACCTCAACTTCGGGGAGAAGAAGAAATGATTGTGGAATGTACAGCTGCTGATGAATTGCCAAGTTTCAAGTTTCAGTTGAGGTTACTATTTTTGTTTTATCCTTTGAATTGTTGATGGGGGGATGTGGGAAAGACCACCTGCTTCAGCCAATTTTGGAAATTGTAGGCGGAGACTTGTAGCTAGCTATATGTATTTATATATATATATATATATGCGCTTTGGATTTGTTTGCCTTCTAAATCACTGCCTTCTGCATTGTTTGTTCCAAGTAATATTGCATTATCTCATGACTTGCTGCTGCAACTTTGGACATGCTATATTGCTGTTAAATGTTTCTTCCTTCCAGGCTGCTGGCCCCTTGGTTTAAGTTGGTTTTTCTTATCAATTCAGATTTTGGAAGAAGTTTAAAAAGCAAAAATTGGGTGTCGGGTAGTAGTGGGGATAGTGCTCTGCTCTCTCCCTTGGACGTGAAACCGCATATATATATATATATATATTTGATCATTTACAAACACTTGGTAACATATATCTATGAGTTGAGATATATTGTGATTTGAAATTTTAATTTTTGCAATCTTGTTAACGTTTGTTTGATGTTTTGATCTTAATCATAGATATCTTAATAAAGATGTTGCAAGTAATTTGTTTATTTTGATTTTAATAACATGTTTGGGTAATAATGATTTGAGATGAGATGAGATGGGTTTAAGATAAATTTGATTTCTGTTCAATGTTTTATTTAGATTTGTGATTCATTCAAGGAATAAATTTGCTATAAGAAGGGGAGTAGGGTAGGATTATTTATTTATTTATTTTTTTGGGTTCTTGGATTGAGTTTGAGAGCTCGGACTCGGAATTGGGATTCATGGGGCGAGCGAGATTGACACCGACACTCCCCCAATTGCAAACCACTCACTTGAATAGAATAGATCATCATTTTTCAACATCAAGAAGAGACAAATAATTGCTATGCTATATTAAACCCCCCACCCCACCCCACCCACAACATTTAAACAAGCATCAATTCTTTCCATCAATTATTTCCAAGTTTTCAATGCGAACTCCACTTTTTATAATTCTTTGACTAAAACATGGTTCATGCTACCATCATTATTCAGCTTTCTAAGTTGACAATCCAACTAGAGATAGGTTTGAATGGAGTTGGGAGTAGTACATGCTTCGCTTCCCAGTGTTGGTGCTCTATTGTGAAATTTGGCAGCTACTTGTCAAAGCGTCAACCCTGAAAATGAGGTTCCCCATTCACAATTTAACAATTTCAATGAAAGCACAAAAACTCATAACAGGAGCATTCCCCATACATACACAATTGTCATCAAACACAACACTCAATATAAAAATAATTAATATTAAAAGCCCTCCTGTTCTCGGCATCGCATTCAAAACCTAAATTAACAGAATGTTAGTGCGTATCTTATCATCTGAAATTTAAAGTTTTAAATTATTATTTAAATACATTAATATGAATGTATTCTGATCACTACTAGTCTTGCAACACAAATGAGAAAAGAAAATCCTTATGAACAAGGACATTTCCGAAGTTCTGAAACAACAAAACCAAAGGGAAAAAAAAAAAAAAGCACAAGAACTGGCACAACCAAACAGGCCTATGCAATTGGATCAATTCTCGTATATTTACGTAATAAGTGGATTTGTAATAAGTTATTTCATAGAGGGTGTTCCCTTTACAGTTCTGAACGCCGTAAAAAAAAGAAAAAGAAAAAAGATTTACAAACCACAGGAAAAAGGGGAAGAGAGAGAGAGAGAGAGAGAGAGAGAGAGAGAGAGAGAGAGTAAATGCATTTCCAGGCTTTTTCCAGAGTGACGTTGATCCTGCAAGTGCATATCTGAGGAAGTCATTCCACAGCTTGAAGATTGCAGCACCATAAATACATTGCTCCTATATCCCGCAGCTTATCTATTCATATAATAGCAAGCACACTGAGACATTCAAATTTCACCATAATATTTGGATCCATGTATATTATCCCTTCAGATGCTTCAGTTTAGGAGCTTCATCATGAAGCTGAACTGGACATCTGGGGAAGTCTTCGGTTGGGGCCACTTTGCACCTTCTGGCACTTTGATAAATTTGAAACCTTGGCCTATGTACAACTTTGTGGCACCAGGGTTGTTCAGGTCACAATGCAGCGCAATGGCCCGGCAGCCCCATCTCCTGGCTTGAAACTCTGCCTTTGTGATCAGCTTCTTAGCTATCCCCTTCCTTCGAAATCTCTCCCGAACTGCCACGTTTGATAGGTATGCAATTCCTGTTCTGCAAGGATCACATTCATGCCTCACTTGTAAAAGAAGAAAATTTTTCGTTCTCTGGTTTCGGAAAACAAAATCAACAACGATGAGAAATATATAAGTTTTGCAAAATATACGTGCATATATACTTAATTTCTGATGTCAAGAAATGCAACGGCAAATACAGTCAACGATAGTTGCAAACAACTAGGTTTTGGAGTCAATGGAAATAGATATTCAGCAGTTATGAGATGCGGAACCTGCGTTCTGTATTTTAATTGACAGCGTTGGGAAGAACTGAAGGCAAGATCCTCATAGGTGACAAATAATTTGCTGATATTGATCAAGTAGACAAAGAGGACAAGCCTTAAGGTTCTCCTCATTCCACCAAAATGAAGAAAAGAAATGGCTCTGTGACTCTGTCATTAACAAACGAATTCAAATTTGTAGAGAACCAAAAGCAATTCTTACTTGGCTAGTGGTACGGTAAGCATGCCATTTTCAAGCTTGGAAGGAGGAGCACCAACCTTAGCAGGATTCTAATAGCCCATCGCCACCATAGCATAGCCAAAGTAGTGAAGCAAACCCAATATGGGACATTTAGCCACACTACAGAAATGATGTATGCAAATTGGACAAAGCTTTCAAGCACTGAGGATAGCCTAAGTTGTTTTTGAGGTTCTTGATACCATCATAAACAAGCATCATTTTTTTACCTCCTACGTGCTAAGAAAAGCAGGAAAGGAAATTTACGTCTGTTGGCCTATGTATAATGTGGAGATATAGCAAAAAACACAGCAGAACCTGAAAAACTAGTTTCTGCACAAACATTGATCAAATATTGTGTACATGCCATGACAGATGAACTTTTGTCTTCTTTTTCCTGCTAAAAGGTGGAGGATGAGCCTTGATATGGTAACAACAGTAAGATTGCTTATTTGTGACTGGAAGGTCAAGGATTCAAGTTGTAGAAACAAACTTTTTTACAAAAAAGGAACAGGGTAGGTTGTGTACAAATACAACCCTCCCCCGACCTCACAAATTTGGGAGTCTCATGCACAGGTAACACCTTTTTTCCTTCTAAAAGTAAAAGGAGACGGGAACAGCAGGATATGATGTGTCTGGAAGGAAGGAACCTAGAGGAAGCAGGTCCAGGTAATTAATTATCATACATAATATTAAGTTTAGAATGTACTTATGCAAAAAATTCTTTCAACCCAGTTCTTTCTTGTGTTGAGTTCAATTTTGAAATTCACTATGGTCATCATTATATTCTGGAAATACTGCAGGCTTTCAGGGGGACTGAACCATTCAGTTCTCCCATCTGCGCCACTTTGTGGTTTAGCATTGCTTGAATTTCTTAAGTGCATCCTTTTTTTCTACAGCAAACAAGTAGAGAACGCCTAACTACTGGGGAAATAATTTCAACATATCATTGATTTGTAGTACTTGAAGACTATATATATCTTACATAATTTTGTAAAAATTCTAATGTAGAAATCTATATGGCTGATATAAACAACATCATTGAGGAGAAGAATCAAACATACAAAACTTGCTAGTTATGACTTGAACACGCAGCCCCAGAAATCTCTGATCATGCATGATGACAATTGTTCAGTAAAAATGGTTGGCCACAAAAAACAGGTTATGAATGTGATCGCGAAATTTTTGGAAGAAGATTTGTGATACAAGATTCATGTAAAGCACAGAGGCAGTAACTCACCAATACAAATAGGGTTGCACATACCTGCAGAGTTGGGTCCTGGCCTCAATCCATTTTATAAAGAAACTAGTGTAAACGCAAGTTTTACGCCATTCATACAGAAGGTCCTACATTACCAAGAAGTTGACACTATTTTCCACAATTTAAATAAATAAAAATAATGATACATAATTAGCCAACCACCCATATCACCAGATATAAGGATAACGTTATATCCCATATTTGTTATTAACATTGTTGTCCATTAAACTCTTTGGGTGAGAAAAGAGTACAAATGTAATGGCCCCACCCAAGATGAGCATATATTATAGGCATTGGTCTTTTAACCCTGGAAATCCCCTCCCAGCATGTAGAACAAAGATTACTTTGAGAAGTTACCTTCTCTTAAGTCTGTACAATCTTTATAAAGGAATCTAGGAAATGCAATGAGAACAAAGTTATCAAAGACACAAGGCGCACTGAGGCACAAATTAGTGCTTAGGGCGTAGGCCTGAGGTGTGGCACGAGGCAAAGCACGAGCCTCAAGCACATGAGGTGCACAATGTTTACAAAATATTTAATACACTATTGTTTTCAATGTGTACCTATAAGGAGATGCAAACTCATAAAATCATAAATGACAAATGACCAACCCTATAATAACAAGTAATATTATTGCAAAAAAAATTTAGTTTCTCCTAATTGCAAAAGAGATTAGAGGGAACAAAAAATTATAGCAGAATAGACTGCAAAAACAGTTGCAGGAAAACAATTAATTTCTTTTAAATTGAAAAAGAAATTGGAAGAGAGAGACAGAAAAAACAGTAGAGAACACAATGAAAACATTTGTTTCTTAGCAAGATATTGGAAGAAAGAAAAAAAATCAGAGTTGAACACAGCGAAAAACAATTACAACAAAGAATTAGTTTATTCTATATTGCAAAAGAAATTAGAAAAAAGAAAGAAAAATGAAGCAGAATATAGACATAAGTAGTTCTCCAGTGAGTGAACATCGCTGCCAAAGGATCCTTACAGCTGAGTGGGAGATCCACCAAACCTCCGACTTACACCGCTAGCTTTAGCTCTCATCGATATACAAGAATATGCAACCAAATCAACAAGAAATAAGATCAAAGATGACAAATGGACAAGAAATAGGGTTTTAATACACATATATACAATGCATGTGCCTTGCTGCCCTTGCATGAGGCAGGCGCCTTGTGTGCCTAGGCAGCACCTCAAGCATGGGGCTGCGCCTTAGTGGTGATGAGGCGCACAGAGCTGCACTTTGCGCCTAGGTGCACCTTAGGCAAGACAACTACCAATAGCTGAATTGAAAATGCTATTTCAGTGACTTAACACACACACACACAAAAAGCGCTCTTTCATCATGTGAAAATATGCAGTCTATAAGTGTTAAGGATGTGACAACCTTTGCGGTCACAAAATCTGACATCAAAAGCCACCAACATTCCTTGTGGCACAAAGCAATAACCATTTAAGAAAAAAACAGCAAGAAAAATGACGGAGGCTATTTTTGGAACGACATAATTTATGTACATCTTTTTTTTTAGGTTATGTACATCCATTTTTATATAAACATAAAGCATGTATTTCCTTTCCTTTTTTTTTTTTCTCTTTCTAAAATTCCCGGTTCCAAGCATGGCATTACAGAATTGATTTATATAATGCAGATAGTTGAAGATTAATCTAGGGTAAGCTATAATCAATTCTAGACTCTAAAGCAAGTATAAATGATACCATAGAGAGAAAACTAGATGTACAGGATATCTGTGTATGAAGGCCAACATTCATAGGGAAAAGTCAACAATGCTATTTTCCTCAGCTCACTCAAGTCCATGGTGGTACTCATACTTCTAGAGCCCATTTAAATTTGTCAGAATACAAGTCTACCTGGATTCTCATCTTATATGTACCTCCCTATCTACTACATACATAATCATCATTGTCAATTTGTCTACAGAAACCTTCTTGATGGCATGTAAATGTTGACTGAAGATGTATAGCATAAAACTTGATAGAATCATCAGAACTCCATCTCATTGGAATTCAAGAGAGTGGAAACTCTTAGGCGTGACACAAATATGATGACCTTACAAAAGATAGATCATGGATAGAAATGAATGGTGAGATAGAATCCATGTACCTAGCAGGACAAAGGCTTGGTCTGTTGTCATTGGAATACAAGACAATGGTACTTCAAGAACCATAACTGCCAGATCTCTTTTTCTTTTCCTGATAGATAATATATATCAAAAAGCAACATGACCTCCAGCTCTTGTTAAATTGAAGCTTATACAATCTTAGTTCAATACACTCAGAGCACTCGTGGAGAAACGTGAAGGTATTTGGTAATAGGATGTGGACACATGTAAAGGATGTACCACGGGAGCTCATCGTCATGTCAACTATCACATAAAATAAATTTTATGTGTGATAAATATGGCAAGGTGAATGCATTTAGTTGAGGAAACCCATGCGCAGTAGTGATGAGGGGATGTTCATACATGTATATACATATATATGAGTCAAGGTTTGCCATTCAAAACATTGAGAATGGACCCAACCAGGTAAAAGCAAGCAAGGGTGAACTCTTTACAATGAAAACAAACTTACAAAAAGTCAATAAACTTCAAAAAATTACAAAATAGAAAATAGAAGCATAGTTAATCTGAACAAAGGGGATTCTGGGCCTTGGAAAGGCCCCTTACTGTGCTCACTCCAACTTGTCCGCATTAATGCATGAGTTACCACAGCCACAGGTCATAACAGGCTAGGTATCTCTCGGTGCCAAAGTTACCTCCACTTTCTAAGGGAATTCCCAGTCCACCCAAGTTGGCCCAGGGATGAATGATTGTGAGCAAGTTGAAAATAAGCTGACAAAAGATGTTTTCCAGAATCACAATAAACATCAAGAACAGAGAGAGAGAAGGTTCTAAGTTCCCTAAGTAGCAAAAGAAGGTTCTAAAAGTCTATTTGGAACTTGCCAAAAAAGTTTTGATGGCTCCTAAGGACACTACAAAATGCTGATACCTAAAGGATGTGGAGTCTATCATGGCCACCTAACACACTTTTATTCAAGGAGACCTTGCTGCGTTGGAGGTTGCAGTGGTAATAGGCTAATAGCACCATGATGATCAAACATCAAAATATGCTGAGCACATTCTGCATATGTTTGAACCCCCTCTTCTCCCATAAGGAGCCATGGGCAAGCGCCCCTGAGAAAGCCACAGTGAGAGCTTGATGGAAACACATAGCTCACTCTCCAATCCTAGGTCATTGAAAGTAAGCAAAGGGAGATACCTGGCCCCCCATACCTAGACTGCAGGAGTGATCCCACAGTTGGAGGGTCTTCTGATGCCAATGGCTCCAAAAGCCAAGGGGAGTGTGTAAGGAGACCAGACTTGATGTAGCAGTGGAGGAACCTGTGGGAGGTGATTGGCCGGTAGAAAATGCCTGCAGTCAAGCCAAGGAAGGGCTGTGAGCATTCTTAACAATGGGCACCCTTATGAAAAGTGGGGCAAATAGTAGTCTTTTCAGTCAAGAAATCGTCTCATGTGTCCTCGTATGGTGTGAGTGATATGGAGCACTTGGGAAGAGTTTCTTAATTGAATTGAGAATATGCTGTGACTGTCCCACAAGGGACTTGGACTGAGAACTTCTCTATCTGAGCCAAGGAGGTTTCTTGAACATCCGTATGGTAATTACCTATGGATAAGAAATTATGTGCAATAAGAGATTATAGCAAAACTTGTGGCACTTTATGAGGCTAAACAGAATCGCATATCAAGGCTAGACCTCTGGGAGGGAGAGCTTCTAGCCTTCTAGTGATTCATGACATATATCTAACTGCAACTCCCTTGCAACCACCCAACACATATGAAGTACATGCATTGACTATCCACTTTACACCTGTAACACCAATTAACAATACTTTATCCTCCCCTAATAAAGTGTCGCGTATTGCAGTTAAAAAACAAATATATATATATACATATATCCATCTAAGAGGAAGCCTTAGGAAACAAACTCCTTTGAACTGATGAGAGAATCTGAGGTACCCAAGTACAAAGTATCCTGATTCCTGACCAGTGCCACATGGACTAAAAAATGGATGAGACAAGAGGGATAAAGTTCTCAATCCCATATCACCTGATTGCAGACATGCCAAGTATTAATATAGGATCGGGCAACCTTGTATCAATTGAGGCTGCTTAAAAATCAAGCTCAAGTCCAAAGTACACAATATTGTAACCTCTAGACCAGGTTGTGACATCAAATTAGTGCAGGTAATGATGTATCATAGACAAGGATTGTGTGACTCCAGTAATAGTGGCAAAATGTGATTGTGGTGGTCATGAACAAATAATATGATGGATACATAAGAAAATATACACCAAACAATTCAAATTGATATATATTGATATATATGTAACTTGTGAATCCATTTATCACAGTAAATCAAATTGTAACAAGTTACCAATTTAATCAGGCTACACATATTGGTGGGCAATGCCCATCCTAATATATTTTTATATGTGAACGTACCACATACATATGCCTCTCTCTCCCTCTCTCTCTCTCTCTCTCTCTCTCTATATATATATATATAAGTTGTACATAGACATGCCTGCATAATACATACGTACACAGTGATGAAGCGAGAATTTCATCTTGAGAGGGGCCAAGAATATGTCCATAAAAAACTTCCACTTCAAGATTCTGACCCAAAATGTACCATAATATTGTTGTTGGTCCATAATATTCCATTAAATTGGATTTTTGAAGATTGGGGGTGTTACAGCAACCCTGACCCCATTCTGTATTTGTCCCTCCATACATATGTATATCTTTACACAGAAGAAGTCTGGGTCTCCAGATCCTTGATAATGCGATCTTCAGCTACATGGGATATTAATGGTCATCATATAATCAAAGCATTAGGACTAAGGACCCGCAAGGACACGCCACTAAATCAAACAAGTAGTAGCTTTTCTACCACTCCTGTCCCTTATTTAAATTCTTTTCTCTTTGGGCAGGTAAAATGATAATTAAGCATATGTAATGAGAATTTAAGTCAAAATTGTTCCTCCTAGGTGGCGATAAGTAAAACCTTTGTGTACTTATATTTCCTTAAAAGATGCTACACCAGATATAGTTTCACCGACAAGAAGCAAAACCAAACCAATCTTACCTTCTCTGCCGCAGTGGTCCTTTCCTTGGTAGAAAATCAGCCACAGTATCTACAGTTAATATTCCAGCTACATACCCTTTAGTCAGACTAAATCTACCATCAAGAGCTCCAATTTTACAATCTTCAGTTCCACGGAGGAAAGAATCATCAACCGAGCTGCCAGTAACGGCAACCAGACAAGTTCTTCGACAACCATGAGGTACAGAGAACCCCAATACCATTGCGAATATCCTGTCAATCCTCAGCAGAAAATCTAAAGGAAACGAATATTCAGGGAAGAAGGAACTGCAATGAGTCTCAGCCACCTCCCAGGAGTCCTCTAACCTGGCCTCTCGAACCACTATTTCAGGCGACACAGTTGGGAATAATTCAACCACTTGACTGGCTCTGCAGAGCAGCCCTACACCCAAAAGTAGAATCAATTATTAGAATCTCTCATAAAATGAAATCTAGAATCGCTCCACAGAATTATGTTGCAATTATATCAGAAACTTCAATAGTACAAGGACATGTCTAGGTCATCAAAAATGCCCCGTCTCAATTCATTAATCCCTAAATTGATCCACAATTGCATAGTTTCGGCTCATAATTTCCTAATCCGGCCGTCAGAAAACTTTAAGTGCCTAACAAACATCTAACTGAACAATTCACCCATAGGGAAAAGAAATTGAAAAATCCAAGGAGTAAAAAACGGCATCCACAAATTTAAAGAATCATCCGAGAGAGAGAGAGAGAGAGAGAGAGAGAGAGAGCGAGAGAGAGAGAGAAAGAGAGAGAGAGAGAGACCTGAAGGGGGCAGATGAGAGGGAAGGGAAACTTGTGGGAAGGAACGAGAAAGAGAACAAGGAAGAGGCAGCTTCGGCTTCTTAGAATTTGTGGAGTTTGAATGGAATTTGGGAGAGAGACGACCGTTAATTGGCGTAGTTGTTGCGGCTGCTGCTGCTGCCGTTGGCGACAGTGAGAATCCCAACGGCAGTGTCCGCATTTCTTTCTCTGAGATCCCTTCTTCGTCCTCGTCTTTGTCTTTCTCGCCTAAAAAACCTCTATCTAACTGATTTGCTTTGGGAAGAAATTTTGCAGATGCCGAAACCTCGCGCTCAATCTGCGCCCCTCCCTCTCTCTCTCTCTCAGAGAAAAATCAGAGATTCCCCTTTGAGGAGAAACCGGGCCCAGGAATGAACCACTCCCCACGGCCACAAAGAAACAATTGTCTTGTCCTTTAGTTCAATCATATGTAGGAAGAATATATTAATATAAAAAGAAATTTCAATTCTTAAAAGGATTATATTTATTAATAATAGTTAGTATTTGTAAAAAATTATTGTTGATCTTGAATATTTTAAGTTTGATAATAATAAAAATATTTTATAATACAAAAAATAAAAGATATAATCTTAAAATGGATTTTAAAATATATAATTTTAAAATACATGCTTAGACATTCAAATCTTATTTAAAATGCAATCAAACTAAAGATCTTTATTCAAATATCCGAAGAAGAAGTTACAAAAGTTCAAAATACTTTTAATGTGTCCCTAAATCAAGCCTTCATATAGAGAACTAAGACTCATGCTACGTACAAAAGTTTGAGGCATATCCAAAATGTATCCTAATTATCAGAGGTTTATACAAACATTTGAACTAAAAGACATAGATGTTTAAAAGTTAACCAATAAGTAATTTTGTTCTTGAAGTTTGTTCAAAATTTGTACCAAATTTGTTTAGACCTCTAAATAGATTACAAACATCTAAAAGGATACTCTAGGCGTCCAAACACTATCATGAGAAATCACAAATTCATCCAAGAACAATAATTCTATATATACTTGAACCAAGTACCTATATATGATCCTTAATGTTTAAAACGTTCATTCTTATTTGATATTTTCCTTTATCTCTTCAACTTTCGAAAAGTAAAATATGTTGTAGACATTTCTAGTTTAGTTATTTTATATTTTGTATCATTTTTGTCGATTCATATAAGAGTTATCATCTTAAACCATGTTGACTTAAAAGTCTCTATTCTCTAAAGATAAACCACCTTTGAAGATTAGTTTTGGTGTTGCCAAGATATGGCAATAAATTTCTTTATGCAGAAGAGTGTCTCAGGTAGGGGTGAGCATTCGGTTATAATCAAACTGAACCCCTTAAAAATTTGTAACCAAACTGAACCATTTGAAAGAGAGTAACCGAACTGAACCGACTGACAAAACCCACCTAACCAAAATCGATTTAACCGACCACTATTGCCGCCACTCAGCAATTCTGATGATCAGAATTGATCATCAGATTCCCACAACAACGATGTTTCGTATATTAAAAAATAAGATTGATCCAAAGGCTAGTTTTTTTATAGATCTAAAAATTAATTTTATAGTGAAAAATATACAAAAAAAAAAAGGTTTCTGAAGAATTTACCTGACGAAGGGCTGAGGTGGAGTGACAAGAGTCCACGGTGTCGGTGTCTTCATCGGAGAGAGTAATGGCAGTCGCCTCCGCCGTCGTGCCAGAGAGTTCGTGATGAAAAATAGAAGGGGAAGGGGAAGGGGATGATCGAATGGGAAGGGAGGGCAGGGAAAGAGAAAGATGGTGGGAGGTGTGGCGGTGGGCCAGTTGCCGTCGCGGAAGGGGGAGAACCAGAGAAAGAGAAAGGGAAGGAAAGGACGAAGGGAGAAGGAAGGAAGGAAAGAAAGAGAGAGAGGGGGGGTGGGTTTTTTGGGGGTTTGTGGTGGGTTTCTTGGGGGGATGGGTTTCTGGTAATGGTAGGGAGGGGTTGGCAGAGAGTGAGAGAGGGAGTTATGGGTTTCTGGCAATGGCAGAGAGGGGTTGGTAGAGAATGAGAAAGAGGGTTGTTTGGGAGTTTGTGTGGGGGAAAGAGAATGTCGAGTGCAGTTCAGTTGGGGGGCTTAGTGCCACGTGCGGTTAACTCGGTTAAGTGAGTTAACCAATTTTTTTACAAATTAATAACTGAACCAAACCGATTATTAAAAGTAACCGAACCGAACCAATCAAATCGGTCGGTTCGGTTCAGTTAATTCGGTTAATCCGAACATTTGCTCACCCCTAATCTCAGGTGTAGTCTCTAAATGACTTGCAAGGAAAAAAACCAGCTCACCCGCACCCCTCCGATATTTAAGTCAGTCTTGTGCCCAAAGTTTATGAGGGAAGTAGAATTGTTGTCTCTATATAGTATTGAGCATACCTTTTCTAGAGAATGAGTATCCTTTTATAGAAGGGAATAAACTGACAGGTGGAGGAAGAATTATAATCTTTGACAAACATTTCAGGCACTCTTCCAGATTTGTAAGTGAGGACTTCAGGAGGCATTTCAAGCTCTATTCCAAATTTGTAGGAGAAGATATCAAAGCATGAGTCTTCTAAATAGAAGTGGCCAAGAGACTCGTGAATTCTTGGAAAGATCTCTTAAAGGTGTTAAAAAAGGTTCCCAGGTGAGGACACTCGAGTTGAGGTCATTCAGTCTTTTAGTCACTCAATTAGTTACTCACATAGGTCACTCGATGGTCTCTCACACATCTCTCAACCAAGTCTCTTGCACGCCTCTCAGCCAAGTCTCTCCCAAGCCTCCTGGCCAGGTCTCTCGCATGCCCCACGGCTAAGTCTCTCACAAGCCCCTTAGCCAAGTCTCATGATGTCTTGATTACTCAACTAGCCAAGACTATCCTCTTACCCATGTCTCTCAGCCAAGTTTCACGATGGCTTTGTTTTTAGAACTTTTTCCCTTAAACTTAAGCTAATTTCAAGTTTGTTTTCTTGGACACAACAAGTTTTATAAGATTCGTTTTCACTTTATGCACTTTATTTGATGGCTTTTGTACTCGATAAAGACATCCAACCTTTGTCTTATTTTGTCTTTACTAGCCAATTGAAAGAATTTGTTTATAAGAAGTCTTCATACTTCTCAAATCAAGAGACAAAAAGACTTAACTATTGTGTTAAAGGAAAAAGGTGTGTTGAGTGTTGAAAATATATAGTTGAATTCACTTATTGCCTTTGTTGTTGAATGCTCTATAAGTTCGCATTAAAATTTTCTATAACATTTGTGTTACTTTAATTAAGAGATTATCTTGTTTGCAATGATCGAGAGATTTACTAACTCTTATATAAGGATTGGGGTTGTAATCGAGATTACTAGTTCCTAAATAAAAGTTAGATATTAGTTCCTAATGACAATGGTACCTTGAAGGCAGAGGACACACACTTTTATAGCTTAAACCTTTATAAAACTTATGTTCTTTTAATTTTGTTTGTTCCTTGTATATCTTAAAAAATAGAAAAATATCGCACTTCAAAAAAATTACTAAGAAAAATTAAAATTTTCATAAGTGTATTTCACCCCTATTGGAACATTTTCTTAGCAATAATAACGTACATATGCAATCTTACATCGTGATTTTGTTACTTTACTTAAAAATGAATTAAAATTCATAATTTTATGACTAAATAAAAAATCTAAACCATAAAAAACTTTGAATTATCTAAATGATTGATTGGTTTCATAGTTTAAGAAAGATGTTATAAAAGTAGCAAAAAAATCATAAAAGTAACGACGATTTCAAAACCGTCGCAAAATAAATAGAAAATAAAATCTTAAATTTTGGTTTTAAATTTTGCAGCAGTTAAAAACTGCCGCTAAACCTTTATCAACTGCCACAAAGACTCCGCAAACCTCGTGTCTGTGGCGGTTTGTAGAACCGCTGCAAAAACAACCAAAAAAAAAAAAAAATCATAGCTAAATATTGTGTTTTTTGTAACGGTGTTGTATCAACTGTTTGTAACAACCTACTTCCAAGTCACATGCATAGCAAATGAAAGAAAATAAAAACCATAGCTAAAAGTATTAATAAGTAGTAAGATTTGCCATTATAGTTTCAGTTCTCATATTCAAATCGAAGTGTATAACTGTTATCTTCATGAATCTAGAATGAAATTTTCCATTTTTAGTTTGATTTAAGCTATTAATAATTATATTTGGAAATGGAATATGCAAATGAAATAAAATAAAATCAAGCTCTATGACTTTTATTTTCCCAATATGAATACAGCAACTCATAAATAAAATCAAACTAAATCACAAAACTAATTAAACTTCTATAAATACGTAGGTTGATAAATTGATACATCTAGTATATCATTGTATCTTTGGCTTTTATATGTTAATTTTAATAATTGCTAAAACAAAAGAGAGTTTTCTAGTAAATTTTTAATAATTTTTTTTTTATTTGGACACATGCAAATAGTTTATTAGTTTAGGTTCAAACTTAAGATCTAAAATTTGATAATGGGCTCAATTGAAAAAAGTCATAATAGCCCAAATATGAGAATTGGGTCTCAAAGTTAGAAAGGAGTCAAAAGGTTACGCATATCCTAGGACCTAACATCAAACAACCTAAACTTGTACCAAAGTGAGATAAGACCCATAATCGGTCTACTCAGTCCATCTTAAGGATTATGTGTGATCGTCTATGTCGCCTCATCCTAGCCACACTAATCACATAATTCACCTATGTAAAAGCACAATGTTTAAATATTTAGATATGCTATTTATTATTTATTTATTATATTATTATTGTGTTATTCTTAAATATAATAACTAACTTGAGCGTTAAATAAACCATTTATGAGACTAAAACCCATCTCTTTTCTTGCAAGGCGAGCCAATTCAAGACACACTCAAATGTGAAGGCTGCTAGGACAACCTTGAAACTGTGAAAACCACCGAAACCACCCCTTCCCCCCCCCCAAAAAAAAAAAAAATAGCATGAACATATTGTGAATTGAATAATGATTGACCTTCAAACCTTCATATGAATTCTATGTGAAATTCATTTGCGAATAAATTATTATAGTTGGAATTATATAACTTAAAATGTGAAATTCAATTAAATTTTACAAAATTATGTTTGAAATAAATTTAGAATTAAAATTCCATTCTTTATTATTGTCTAAAATATTTTTGGTATAATAATCTTGTTAAAGTTAAAAAAAAATATAACCATAGTCAAATATTCAAAATTATTTCACATCAAAATTGGTAATGTTACATAGTAAAATATCTAATATGCTCTTGTATAAATTTTAACAATCATAATTATTAAAATCAATACAAGAATAATAAACAAATATATATGTACACAGTTTATATATGCACTTATACATACACAAGCATACATGCACACAAACAATATATATGTGTGTGTGTGTTTGTGCGTAGCAAGAATAATGCACAAGTGCTTTTAAGGCATATGTCAAGTAGTTAAATTATGTTAAATTAGAATTCGCATCAATAGGTCGTGAGTTCGATTCTTTACCCTATACAGTGAAATAAAATCTCCACATGTGATTTATCTCCTTTATCAAAATCGAAGGCATCAATGACGAAAGACTGACAAGAACGATAATCCCAAGAATAATGCACAAGCATATGTATGCAAATTGTGGACAAAAAATTGTCTATTTGTATGTATTTATATAAATTGTGTGCAGATGGTGTTACATGATTAGAAATATGAGAAAAGATGAAAGGTATTTTAGTCTTAAAATAAGTTATGTTTTAAGTGGTAGAATTCATTTGCAAATTTTACGAATTTTGTTGGAATTTGCTTTGTCTTTGATCAATTCAAAGGAATTCAATTTCAATAATTCAATTATTGGAAACACAAAACCTTGGAATTGAAAATGAATTTTGTGAAACTCATTCATTCCAAACAGCGTGTCGAACTAATAACTTTTGGTTAAAATATATTTTAATTAAAGAGAATTTTCAAAAAGTTATATAAATTTTAAGAAATTTTGTGACCGACCCAAGATTGATAGAACATTAAATGTTGAGTTTAGTCAATCAAACGGGAATTTATTGGCGACTAAAGTCTTTTAGAATGTTTACTCAAAATTGACTACAAAATTTGGTTGACCAAAGTTCACTGATTGAATTGAGCTAGTGAAAATATTAATTTTAAATTTATAAATTAAATCCAAGAGAGGATCAAGTGATATTTAGAAAAATTATCAAATCTCGAGAAGAATTTATGAGAATCAAAACTAAATTGATAAAGAAGTAGGACCTAAGAGTAATTTTTCAAAATTGCTAAATAGGTTATTTTTCACTAAGTCAAATAGCTCACTTTGCATGCAGAAATTGAGCAAACCAAATTAGATTGGCTCTTATCCATTACTAGATCTTGTAGATGGGATCGAGGCGAATCTATAGGACTTCGTCTCATTGAAAAATGTTGAACAAATTAAGAAATATTTCCAGTCAAAATAGGAACCAACTCAAGACAACCAAATCACTAACTTGACTTTAAGCTAGGATAAAATTCAAATGGGTCGAAATAAGCTAAACTAATAAGGGGCTTTTGAAGTAGCAGTTATGAAGAGATTAACACCAAATTAGCTTATTTTGAAGATACCCAAATTACAAATTATTGATAATTTGAAATTGAATTTGGGTTAATTTGTAATTTCCTCCAAATTATTTGAAATAATTTGAATTTGGGTTAATTTGTAATTTGCAATAAACTCCTTATTTGTAATTTGTAATTAACCAATAATTTGGGTTAACAAAAGCTTCTCCCAAAACTAGCTTAACACTAAACTAGCTTATTGGTTGTCTTGATTTAAGCCCATTTGTAACAATGGAAATTTGTAAAGAGTTGCTATAAATGAAGAAATTTATTTAGGAACTTGGTTTCAAGCAAGATGAGTATGAACTATTTTGTGATAGTCAAAGTGATACTCAACTTAATAAGAATTCTACTTTTCACTCTTGATCCAAATATATTGATGTAAGATATCATTGGATTATAAATGTGTTGAAAATTGTAGTTTAAAAATATCTATATTGATGACAATATGTCTGATATGTTGACAAAGTTGTTACCAAATAAAAGGTTTGAATTTTTTTGTTTAGTAACTAGGATAGATACACTTCGTAAAAGGAAATATAGGAGTGTGCACCCAAGAACGGAGAGCAAATTTAGTGTTTCAAAACTTTTTTATGTTTGATGAAGATTTTACCCAAAAAAAAAAACTATTTTATGCCTTTTTATAGGTTTGAAAATAATGTTATAAATGAAAATTTAAAATTTTCTGTAGAGTTTGTTAGATTAAGATAGGGTGAATTAAGTCTTTTTCACTCTTTTAAAAAATAAGAATTTAAATCAAATAAAAATTAAAAATTGTAGTCCATAAAGATGTATAGTAGTTCGGCTTATGCCTAGTCTGTAAGAATAATTAAAAAAAAACGCACTTACCTCCAGCCATTATTTGTATAAAAAACTTGATTATGATCAAGTTGGATGCTTCCAATCAATCAGCCAAATGCATAACGATGGTGTATGCCCTTAGATTTGGACTTGACTGGGGACTCAAATTGCTTTCTATTGTCTATATAACTGTGTTATTTTTCCAATAGAGGAGCCCTCTATTTATAGACTATTTAATGTCTATCTCTATTCAAACTAATCCCATCAAATTAGTTTGATTCAATTTGAAAGACTATTATCATTCTTTATCTAGTGGATAAATATTATAGGAGATAATTACTTAATGGTTTTAAAAAATATTTCTCAGATAAATAGGACCACCTAATGATAATTATACTAAAAGATAATTACAATAAATGTAATTAATCTAATAGATAATTACAGTCTCCCACTTGGTTCGTTCATTTTATCTGACCAACGAAACACTTTATATCCATATCTCCTTATTCTTAAGAAAGAATCAAATACATGAATCATGGCGATAAGTCCTCTACAATTGAATATTACCTTCCATGCATCACAATACATTCAATTTCCTTCCCACTAGTCCCAATGTGATAATACAACTTTATGAATAAACCCTATGTTTATTCGGGTCCAAAACAGTTTGTTATTCTCAAACATAAATGTGTACACCCCAAATGAGAAATCAACAAACAACTAAATAAGAGTTTCATTACATCAATAGTTGTTCATACAACTAAAACATATCATGAGACCAATTCCCATTCGTTCTACGTGATCCTTAAATCCCTTAATTTCCATGCCTTTAGTTAAAGGACCAGCTATCATCAATTCAGTGCTAATGTGTTCTATGACCACTTTATTTTCCTTAACACGTTCCCTTATGGCTAAATACTTTATGTCGATATGTTTGCTTCGACTACTACTCTTGTGATTTTTAGCCAAGAAAACAACAGCTGAATTGTCACAATATAACTTAAGTGGCCTAGATATAGAATCAATAATTCTAAACCCTGAAACGAAACTCTTCAACCATACACCGTGCGATGTAGCCTCAAAACAAGCAACAAACTCAGCTTCCATAGTGGATGTAGCAACTAAGCTCTGTTTGGCACTTTTCCAAGACACGGCTCCGTCGGCTAACATAAAAATGTAACCAGATGTTGATTTTTGAGAATCAACGCAACCAGCAAAGTCTGAATCCGAGTAACCTTCCACCTCCAAATGATCAGTCCGTCTATACATGAGCATGTAGTCTTTAGTCCCTTGAATGTACCTCATAACCTTTTTAGCAGCCCTCCAGTGGTCCAAACTTGGATTACTCTGATATCTTCCCAACATTCTCACTGCAAATGCTATGTCAGGTCTTGTGCAAACCTGAGCATACATTAGGCTTCCAACAGCTGAAACATATGGAATGTTGTGCATTTGTTCCTTTTCAAGTCCATTTTTCGGGCATTGATCCAAATTGAACTTGTCGCCCTTCACAATGGGTGATACACTCGGTGCACAATCTTTCATCCGAAATCTCTCTAACACTTTGTTGATATAGATCTCTTGAGACAATCCCAAAATGCCTCTAGATCTTTCCCTATGGATCTTTATGCCAATGACATAAGATGCCTCACCCATATCTTTCATATCAAAGTGTTTAGAGAGAAATTGTTTCACCTCATGTAAGAAACCCTTATTATTGGTTGCAAGTAGGATATCATCCACATATAAGACAAGGAAACATATTTTGCTCCCACTAACCTTCTAGTATATACACTGATCCATGACATTCTCTACAAAACCAAATGAAGAGATAATATCATGAAATTTTAAGTACCATTGTCGGGAGACTTGTTTCAATCCATATATGGATTTCTTAAGCTTGCATACCAAGTGCTCACCATCACTGGAGGAGAATCCTTCTGGTTGTTTCATATAAACCTCTTCCTCTAGTTCTCCATTAAGGAATACAGTTTTCACATCCATTTGATGCAATTCCAAATCAAAATATGCTACTAATGCCATTATAATACGAAAAGAATCTTTCATAGATACAGGAGAAAATGTCTCCGTGTAATCGATTCTCTCTCTTTGAGTGAATCCTTTAGCAACGAGTCTTTCCTTATATATTTCAATGTTGCCTAATGAGTCTTTCTTAGTCTTAAAGACCCATTTACAGCCAAAGGCCCTAGCTCCATTAGGCAACTCGACAAGATCCCAGACTCCATTAGTTGCCATCGAATTCATCTCATCTTTCATAGCATCATACCACAATTTGGATTCATTGCAACTCATGGCTTGTAAAAACGTTTCAGGATCATTTTCAGCTCCAATGTCATAGTCAGACTCTTGAAGATACACAACATAATCATTAGGTATGGCTGATTTCTTTATTCTAGTTGATTTTCTTAATGTTGTGTCAATATCCTCCTGAGGAGTATCTTGCACAACTAGATATTCTAGATTGCTATCAGCAGCTTGTGGAATATCAAAGATTGGTTGTATAACACCCATTTGATCTTGAGGGGTACTATGAACTTCAGTCAGTCTTTCACTTGAAAAGGAAGTTAAAATATTTGAATAATCTTTCTCAGAAGAATCCAAATTCTGAGATTGATTACTCCCACTAATCAAGTTATTCTTAGAAATTTTGCATTTCTTGATTCCACAATCCTAGTGATGTGAGATGGACAATAGAATCTATATCCCTTGGATTTATCGGCATATCCAATGAAATACCCACTTACAGTCCTTGGGTCTAGTTTCTTTTCTTGTGGATTATAAACTCTTACTTCAGACGGACATCCCCAAGTGCGTATATGTCGCAAACTCGGTTTCCAACCCTTAAATAACTCAAATGGCGTCTTAGGGACAGCCTTGGTTGGAACCCTGTTTAATATATACGCTGTCGTTTTAAGAGCTTCAGTCCACAAGGATTTAGGAAGCTTGGGCATACTCCTCACCATGTCCAATAACGTTCGGTTTCTCCTTTCAACTACGCCATTCTGGTCCGGAGACCCTGGCATAGTGTATTGGGCCACAATCCCATTTTCCTTGAGAAACTTAGCAAACAGACCAGGTGTCTGTCCATCCTCAGTGTATCTTCCATAATACTCCCCACCTCTATCTGACCTCACGATCTTAATGTGTCTATCACACTACTTCTCTACTTCTGCCTTGAAAACCTTAAAGGCATTTAATGCTTCGTTCTTATTATGAAGCAAGTAGAAATACATATATCGTGAATAGTCGTCAATAAATGAGATGAAGTATTTCTGACCATACGCGTCCATATCTGGACTACAAATATCTGTATGTATGATCTCTAATATTTCTGTACTCCTTTTGGCACCTTTCTTTGACTTATTAGTCTGCTTTCCCTTTATGCAGTCTACACAAGTATGAAAATCAGTAAAATCAAGAGCATTTAGTACTCCATCATTTACTAATCTTCTAAGTCTCTCAATGGAGATGTGTCCCAATCTCCTGTGCCAAAACATAGAGGAATCCTCATTCATTACACATCTTTTAATACCTGCATTGTTTTGGGCATGCATTACATTATAAGAGACATTGTTTTGTAAATTAATTTTGAAAAGACCATCAGACAATGTACCATTCCCAACAAGCTCAGATTTATAAAACAAATCAAATGAGTTTTTCATAAAATTAAAGGAATATCCAAACGGTATGAGTCTAGAAATTGAAATTAAATTCCTAGAGAAACTAGGAATATAAAAAGTCTTTTCTAAATCTAAAACAAAACCAGAATGTAAAATCAGCCTCCATGTCCCAATTGCCTCCACATGTGAACGCATCTTGTTGCTTGAATAGATGCTTTGTTCACTTCCCACTGGTTTCCTCTGGTTTAGAAAACCCTGCAAGGTATTTGCAACATGGATTGTAGAACCAGAATCAATCCACCATGTGTTATGACAAACATCAATCATATTAGATTCATAACATACAAGTAAGGTTAGATTACTTTTCTTCTCAAGCCATGCCTTAAATTTGAGGCAATCTTTCTTCAGGTGTCCTTTCTTTTTGCAAAAGAAGCACTTGCATTCCTTCTTTACTTTAGGCTGGATGGGTATTTTACTTTTTCCTTTATGCCTTGCTTGAATAAACTTATTCTTTCCTTGAGTGGCCATATATGCACTCTCTCCCATTTCCATAATCAGCCTCCCCTCTTCTTGAACACACATGGTCAATAATTCATTAATAGATCATTTATTTTTATGTGTGTTATAAGAAATTTTAAAGAGACCATACTGTTGTGGGAGAGAATTCAAAATGAAATGCATAAGAAAAGAATCCGACATCGTAACCTCCAAGGATTTCAGTTGAGCTGCAATGTCCCTCATCTTCATGATGTGCTCACGCACACCTTTAATACCGGTGAGCCTCATTGATGATAACTTCGTCATTAGGGTGCTGGCAAGTGCTTTATCTGAAGACTCAAACTGTTCATCAATAGCCTTCAGTAACTCATTGACTGTTTTGCATTCTGGAATCGAACCACGAATACTAGCAGAAATCTTAGTTCGAATGAACATCATACTGAGGAGATTAGATCGCTCCCATTTCTCATGCTCAACAATCTAAGCCTTAGTACTAGTAGGATTGATTGCAGGTGGTTCAGATTTCTGGATTGCATAGTCAAAGTCCATGCACCCTAATTGTAGAGGAATCTTGTCCTTCCACTCCTTATAGTTATCACCATTCAAGTCAGGAACGTCACATTTCATATCAGACAAATTCACAGGTAAAGCAATTGCAAAAATAAACATATAATCATACTCATGTAACTCAATGTGAGGCTAATATAACTTAATGTCATGTTTTACCAATGTAAAGCATGCAACAATTATGAATCACTAACATATAACAACTGCCTGTGGGCTAAGCTACTACATTTAAATTGATTCATAATATAAACTTCATGATGTGACTGACGAATTATATTCCTTTTCTTAATTCCTGTGGGCAAATTAAGAAAATAATTTATTATCACATCCTAATTAATCACTTCAAATACAACAAAAATTCCTGTGGGATAAAATTTATTATATTCAATATGATTAATCACAATTAATGTCATTTAACCTCATGTGATCTTAAAAAAACTCAATATATAATTTTAATTAATTAAAGATACTGTGGCTAGTCTCTAATTAATCAAAATCATATTAATCACATGACATTTAAATAATTTAATCACAATAAATCATGCATAAGTAAGAAATTAATTTATGCATATATAACACCAATAATTATGCATAAACAATATTAATTCATTTAATCATGTATTAAAATTTAACATGAGAATATAATTAATTGCATATGCATAAACATTATCATGATCAAAATATAAACAATTTAATTAAACATGCAATTTAACAATTAAAGAAGAAATTAATATAATCAATTGCATAAAATTAAATAATTATAAGTAGTGGCATGTGGCTGTGCTAGCACAGCAGTGCGCGTGAGTCACAGGGGCCCTATATGGCTGCCCAGATCTGATTCGGTGGGTCGACCCGACAACCCATGGGCCGACCCACCTTCTTCTTTCCTTACACGTAGTAAGGGTTTTCAGACCCTTGTCGCTGTCGTTGCCTGCGAAACGCCAACACCAACGTGCCGCTGCCAACTGCTATCTACTTCTCTTTTCATTGCCTCCATTAGCCCACACCCATGGCGGTCGCTAGTAATTACCCAGCCAAGACGATGACCCATGTCATCCAACGCATCCAGCCATGACAGAACGCATCCAGCCAAAACCAATGACCCACATCATCTGCCAAAACTGAGACCCATCACCATGGCTACGCCTACTGTAAAGGCCAACAACACGGATCGTCGCCCAAAAGGAAGCCATGATGCTTGACCGGCCATGGGAAAAACCCAATAATGCGAACATAGTGATGGCCATTTAAATATAAGTTTTGATTTCATTTAAGTTTTGCCATGGTTGATGGCCAAGCAATCACAAGCCGCAGTCAGAGGGACGTCCACGGCTCTTGGCCAAACAGAAATCAAAACCCATGGCTTCCGACAGTGATGATATGAAATCAGCAGTGACCCATGAATGGCCGCGACATATGCAGGTACTAGAGATGTTCATTTACTGCTTAAATACAAGCAATAACATCTAAAAATATTGTGCAGAAAATAACATGTTTTCCCCAATCATAAATCGTCATGCAACAGATACGAAATTTAATCAAAAAATAAGGCAGAGATACAAATGGCTCTGATACCAACTGTAAGAATAATTAAAAATAAACACACTTACCTCCAGCCATTATTTGTATAAAAAACCTGATTATGATCGAGTTGGATGCTTCCAATCAATCAGCCAAATGCACAATGATGGTGTATGCCCTCAGATTTGGACTTGATTGGGGACTTAAACTGCTTTCCACTGTCTATATGACTGTGTTATTTTTCCAATAGAGGAACCCTCTATTTATAGACTATTTAATGTCTATCTCTATTCAAACTAATCCCATCAAATTAGTTTGATTCAATTTGAAAGACTATTATTATTCTTTATCTAGTGGATAAATATTATAGGAGATAATTACTTAATGGTTTTAAAAAATATTTCTCAGATAAATAGGACCACCTAATGATAATTATACTAAAAGATAATTACAATAAATGTAATTAATCTAATAAATAATTACATAGTCTACTTCCTTGGTTCTTTACCAAGGATTTACTCAAACTAGCTTATTTGAATAGCTTTTAAAGTAGGCTCATATACAAACCTTTACAATTATAGCTTTTCAAATGATTCAACCACAACCAATGCTTTTTACCAGAGTAAGGTTTAACCTTTACAAATTCACAAAGAAATGTGAAGAAAAGAATTCAAGAGAAGAAAACAATATTACAGTTTGCAGAGACTTCTTTTGATAATTCAAGGAGATAAGAGAATTTGAAAAATAAACATTATCTCTTTTTGAATGTCTCAAGCAGTGATGATTTTTGAAGGCTCTTTAAGGTCTTGAAAGTTTACTATATTGGAGTTCACAATGTTGTATTCTTATTAGACTTCAACCTCTTTTATAATCTTCTAGTATTGAATGCTCCAGCTGATATGTTCTTAAACAAATAGAATGTTCTTTTTGTTTTTGAGTCACAATTGTCGCTTTTTGTCTCTACAAATCTCAAATAATCAGTTATAAATTCATATAATTTATACACATGTTGTCTGATGATCATTTTATGCACTGAAAATTACAGATAGATTGCATTTAATGAACTGTAACAACTATATTTTTCAAATTCAGACAAGTGTTACTCGAGTACAAACTTTTGTTTACTCGACTAAGTTTGACCTTTACTCTATTATATAAATTTTATAATCGATTACTTTTGCTACTTACTCGAGTACAAATTTTCTTTTACTCGATTAAATTTTTGTCATAGAAAAATTCAACATATACTCGATTATAAAAGACTATCTACTTGAATACAAAAGGATCTTTACTCGACTACAAATTTTCATACTCGATTAAACCTAAGATCCAAAGAGTTGACTTATTTTTTTTACACATATTTACTCCATTATAAAAATAATTTATTTGAGTACATATCATATATTACTCAATTACGATTTTAAACACTTGAATACAAAAACCATCTAGAGACTAATGAAAGTTTCTAAGGATATATACTATATTAGTACTAAAACTGTTCACTCGAGCATAGATGGAACATTACTCAATTATTTTTTACTTGACAGAAACTTACATTACCTACTCGAATACAAACTCCTATTTAGTCCCGTACATTACCTCTTTACTTGATTAAGCATATATTTGTAATTGATTATTTTTAGGTCTAATTGATGCTTGCTCGATTACAACAAACTTACAATCGATTAAATAAGTAACTTAACTTGGAAATATGACTTAGGCTTTTTTGATCATTGAAATACCATTATATATGAGGATTTACTCGATTAACAAATTCTATAACTTGACTTAATTTAAAGGGTTATTAGTATCAAAAAGCTAAACGTTTTCGAGTTTTGACAATTTTATTCAATGCTTTCAATTTTGGCAAGAAGAGCTAAATTTCTGAAATTAGTTGCAATTTTAACCAATGCTGAAATCAATTTTGACCGGCGTGTGGCTTTGCCCAAGTGGCATGCCACTTGGCATTTAATTTATTTTTTATTTTTTTCATTATTTGCATTCTCTACCTTGAAAATCTAGAAATTTCATCGTTTTGACTTCTCTTGGGCAATTTTAAGAAATTACACTTTGGCCCGATAAACAATTTGACTGAAAATCCTTTTATTTTCAACCTGAAACCTCTTAAGGGTTGTTCCTTGTTAAAAATTTGACTCCTTTATGGATTTTGTTGATTTTTGGAAATCTTTTGTGTCAATTCGATTTTTCGGCCCAAATTATAGCTGTACCAAAAATTGTCTCTGATTCAATTTCTTTCGGCACTAAAAATCATGTCTCATGATGCTTATGAATCCAGTACCCTTTTTCGAAGGTATCTAAATTCTAGAGCACTCCCTTTAGTTGATTCGGTCATTTTCTTGAGCTATTCTGATATTGATTCCCACAAAACCTCACATTTTCTTTCCAAAACTTATTTCAAAGATAACCCAAAGTTCTTGGGTATTATAGCCTCGCTCCACCGCGCTGCAGTATTCCTACATCATAATTCTCAATTATTGTATTTTGTCAATAATAGTTGGATGCTTAGATAAATTTAATCTCTAGATTAATCAATGGTTAAAAATTACCTCCTAATTTAATTCTCATAAAAGGTAGACCTCTTGGCAAGATTTGACCCTGAAGAGGATTGACAAAAAAAAAAAAAAACCTTTTTACAATTTCTATTCATTAATGGCAATGAAGCTTTATCAAGGATTCTGATTAAAGGAGAAGAAAAAGGGCACATTGAGGATGTTAAGCTATTGAGGGACTATTGTCCTATTAATCATTCAATGTTGCAATTGATTTATTAATCTTTTGAAGGGACAACAGAAAAAATGTGAAACTAGTTCAAGAAAGTCGTGGGACATGCGAGGTGGTTAACAAGGAGAAGTTTGCTATGTTTTGTTGCAAAAGCACTACAAGAGAGCCATTAACTCATACATAACTTTGTTTAGTTAACTCTAATCAACATGAAAGCGAAAAAAGAAAACCTAGATATTCTATTCTAGTGTAACTAATAGAAGTTTCAAATTATACATGTTGCTTTAAGACTGTTCAATCTTTTAAACAAGTAGGAAAACAAAAGATGCCCTTCACGGGCGTAGCACAGTTAGTTCTCAGGTAACAGATTACACCCAAGGATGCAGGTTCGAGTTATGGCAGTTGCAGTGTGGGAGTTTCACCCTCCTGTGAGAGTGGCTCCTTGTGGGCACCATGTACTATGTCTCCTACCTAGTGCGTTGTTGTGTACCGTGTTTAACCCCTGCCAAGTACGTGGGGCAGTGTGTGGGGGGCCCTTAAGGTGAGAGAGTTCACCTTTTACACCCAAGGAAAACAAAAAATAACGAAAGCAATAATAGAATTATTATTATTTTATAACACTGCATGATTTTGAATGATAGTACATGATCTCAACACTTGCAAATGTTTTTTCCCACAAGAATCAAGCATATTAATCATGAATTAGTTACTAAAAAGATTAAAATTGCATCATAAATCAAGATAGCTATACTTAAAGCTTCTTGAAGCTTTGAGATCCATAAGATAGCTATATTTTGAATGATAATATGTGATTTAAATATTTTTTCCTATTAGTGCATGATATTAGAAAAATAGTGATCAAAACTGTATGAACAAATTAGTGCTTATTTCAAAGTTTGAGATAACAAAGTTTGGGCATCCAATGACCCTTGATATTATTGAAACATGTCCTCCGACGTCAAAATGTCATTTAGAGGTTGTGTACTATTTCTCTGTGATTTGCATAAGCACCTAAAAGGACCAAAATGTCCTTAAGAGTTGGCTGCCTGAATTTTTCATGTAACAGTATTTTATAATCCCTTGGTAGCCTCTTTGGGCCTCTTCTTTCCCATAATTTTTTATTTTTATTTTTCTAGAACTTGGCACACCTATTTTGGAGCACATATCTATTTTCCAAGGTCTTTCCAATGAAAGTGAATTGACCAAGAAACCCCTAGAAGTGCTGCTGGAGCATAACCAGGTTTAGCAGAAAATTCTGCTCTGTTGGCCACTTTAACCCATTATCAGGCTTTTAAAATTTTATGGGTTTGGCACTTAATACTAAGCATTTTTTGGAGTCATTTCCCATTTTTTAATATTTTTTTTATCCTACCTTAATGACCATTTTACCCTTGGGAGTGGCCACTGAAGCAATACTAGTTTCAGCATAACTGTGCTCTGGCAGCAAACTTGAAAATGTGTTGTACATTTAGGAATGGGAACTAACATCAAATCAAATGGCATAGACATATAATAGAATGCAGAGAAAAATGTATCTCAAGGAGGCTGTCTTTCAGTAGATGGATGCCATCATATTCACGGTAAAGAAACATTTTGATGCTCCAAACAAGTGCCAAGGCATGGCCAAGCTGGCAACTAACATTTTATTGAGACCAAACTTGGCCCAAGTGTCACGTGTCGTTTTAGGGAATATCAAGTTTCTTCTCTAGTTAGTGCTCACCTAAAAAAAAAATGGTTTCTCAAATGAAACTATTGATGTGGTCTACCAACCCAAAGCCGAAATAATGTTTTTGCAAACCAAAACTTGTATGTTAACCATTTGAATTGAGACAACCTTTTCCTCATATATATATATATATAAAGTATACAGGTTGCAATGCAAATTTAATTTGTACATAATCTCTGCACAGTAAGAACACAGAATCTGCAGAAGCAGTTAAAAGAAAAAAAAAATTCACGGTAAAGAAACATTTTGATGCTCCAAACAAGTGCTTAAGCAGATAGCATAAGAGATTATGTAGTAGATATATGATAATTAATGAAAAACTAGATAAATGGAGGCATCTTATGCTCTGTTTTATTCAGATCAAAGATAACAACTTACAGCAACGAATGTTTTCGCTTTCCAATCAAAAGAAGAAAAGAGTACATTCAATTACTAACAACTGAACCTCTTCTGTTCATCATCCAAGATTAAGTCCACAAATCAAAATAAAGTCCCCCATCTTCGAGATCTCTCTCTGTGAATGAAATATGAGGAAACTGAACATGGGATCCTCCGTGTCCTCAAACTCATTCCAACTCGGATCATCAATAAATTCGAGAGATCTGTTGCTATCTCGGGCTTGTTGATTTTCCAACGTCGAATGGCATCCTGATGCATATTCTTGCTCATTTAACCCAAAATATTCTTGCGCATTTGCCCAACAGCATTGCCCATCGGATCCCATGTTCAGTTGAGAAGAAGCATTACAGACTTTATCGTATGGTGAATCCTGTTGTGTTTGAGACTGCTGATCCTCCTCACGTTCTTGCCGATGTCCCGATGCATGGTCTATCGTCGAATGGCATCCCGATGTATATTCTTGCTCATTTAACCCAAAGTATTCTTGCGCATTTGCCCAACAGCATTGCCCATTGGATCCCATATCCTGTTGTGTTTGAGACTGCTGATCCTCCTCACGTTCTTGCTGACGTCCCGATGCATGGTCTATCGTCGAATGGCATCCCGATGCATATTCTTGCCCAGTCCCTTTTCCCCCATTGTACCGTATGCCGCATACTACCCATTCTTGGAACTGTGCAAAAAAACATATAAACTGTCAGTCAAGAAGTAAAGTCATATACATAAAATACGTGCTCATAACTAAAATGAACAGATAATAAACGCTAAAAATTAAGGGCAAACTACTTCTAAAGCATAAAAATAATGACATCTGAGGGCATAACGATCCCTGTTTTCCTTTCCATGAACAGACCAGTCCTCTTATATAAAATGTTTCTAATCAAAGTTTCAAATACAGATAACTTAATTGTTAAGTGTGAGACTTACTGTTGGGTGCGATAGCTTGTATTCATGCATTATCCAATCCGTTTTGACGCACTCCCTACGGTCATACTTTTGGTCCTTGTAGGTACAAAACTTGAGAGTCTTCTTAAAACCAATTATACGACCTCTCTTATTATGGATTGGCTTATCACCAGTGATGGCCTTCCACCATCCTCCACGACTGGAATTTCCCTCACTTTTAAGGTGTCATTTGGGGTTCTTCACGATTTCAGATTTAGATTTAGACTTTTTCTCCCATCTCACAAAATAGTACGTCTCATACTGATCCATTCCATAATTATAACCACCTGTTGCACGAAAGAGCAGCCATAAATATGATATATGTTCACAATATATGTACAAAGATAATTAAGAAAGAAAGCAAAGGATTGGAGACGTACTAGCGTACAACCAGGATTGGTGATTGTAGACATCCATCTCCACAATGGCATTGTTGGACAGTGGAAGATTGTGAAACTTTCTTGTCAAGAATTCTTGCAAAATTTCTCTCTCCGTTGGTTTGAATACAACACTAGGGGGCAGCAGCGAAGAAGAAGAAGATGACGACAATGGATCCGTCATCATCTTGTTGTGTATTCTCGTTTGTCCGCAAAGAGCGAAAGTTGAGCGATGGATCAAAAGGGGGTTCTCTCTCTCGTCTCTGTAACTCTGCGTGTTCCTGATTTTCCAGCGCCTCACTGTTCCGTCTCCTTCCTTCCTTTGTTCTTTCTGTCTGATTAATCCACCGAGAATCCCCCGCCCGCCATTGCTGCAAAAACTTGCTTCTCTCTCTCTCTCTCTCTCTCTCTTTCCTCTCTCTCTCTGTTTTCTTCTTCTTCAACGAATCCCAGACTGTACAGAAAAGAGAGACGGCAAGAGGTTTATAAATCGAGAGGCAAGTTGTTGGATAAAATATATAATGTAAGACTAAGCAATCAATGTTTCATTAGGATCAATCACAAAAGAAAAAAGGATAAACCCACACTAATTACAGTTAGCGCCAGAAAGTTTACTTCGTTGAGCTAATACAACGTTGACTAGATAAGCATCATCAACCATTAGATAGCTTTAGAAAACCCAAAAATAAATCACGATTCGTTTGGATAAAGGGCAAGAAAATTAGCTTTTTCTCATCGAATTCAATGATAGCTAAGATTGACTTTAACAAATTGGCTCTTATCCAATCATCGTGTGAGCTAGCGAGCAGCTTGAAGGAAAAATCAAGCCTTTAAAAGATATTTATAGTTTTGGTTTCTTCAATGTTCTTGATGATTTGTCCTTTAAAACTATAACCTGCAAGAACATTCTATTTCTTTCTCATTCCAACGATTACAATATATCTTGAAACTCAAACATAGATCACTTCCATGAAATATTGTTCAGATAGTATTTAATAAATATTTGATTGTCTAAAATGAAAAATTATGCACATTTAATGTATTTTGTAACTGCTATAGATTTTGAATTTTTATAGAACATTAGTCGAGTAAGACAGATTATTACTCGAGTGAGATATAACGTTACTCAAATCATCTCAATAGTTAGTCAATTAAGATAAACATTACTCGAATGATCTCAATAGTTAGTCGATTAAGATAAATGTTACTCAATTACTGAATAATTTTACTTGATTACGATTATCAATTGCATGAGTCATTACTCAACTAAAAAGATTTGTTACTCAACTAAAAATAATATTACTCAATTATGTGCAATTCTTAGTCAATTAACTTTTCAATCACTTGTTGATTCAAATCTATTACTCGATTAAACAATTTTGATACTTGACTAAAAGTGATATTACTCAATTAAAAGTTTCTCTTACTCGATTAATAATTTGAGTACATAGACTTGGCATTCTGTCTAACAATTATTACTCGGTTAAACTATATTGTTATTGGACTAAGGTAGATGTTACTTGATTAATAATAACTTCTTAATCATCAAAAGTTCAAATACAAAAACTTATCATTTTGTCCCAAAATTATTACTTGATTAAACAATTTTGATACTTAACTAAATAGTATCATTACTTGATTAAAAGTTTCTCATAGTCAATTAATAATTCAAGTACAGTGACTTGACATTCTGTCAAACAATTATTACTTAATTAAATTTTTATGTTACTCGAATAATTAAGACGTTATTCAATTAAGATTAACTTCTTAATTGATTAAAAGTTTGAGTACATTTTTGCTTTATAATGTTATTTGATTAACAAATATGTCACTCAACTAAAATAGGTATTATTCGATTGACAAATAAATCTCAGTTAATTAGCTTCTTGAGTGCAGAGAAGTAAAACTCATTTGACATACATGGTACTTGACTAAAATCGATTAAATCTTTTAAAGTTAAACTTTAGTCAATTAAAGGATGTTTATCACTTGAGTAGTGTTTGAATATCAGTTGCACCTAAATTTCTTTGATATAATTACTTAATTAAGATAATGTTGTATTCGAGTAATTTTTATATTAATCAATTAATTTAGAATATTACTCAATTAACACCCAGATGTTTCATAATTTTAATAACTCAATTATTGATTTTAAAACTCAATTTCTTAACATTAAGTACTCAATTAACAACATTTAAAATTTTCAAACACTTGAATGATTTGCTTATCAAGCAACAAGTATTTAACTTTAAGTTCTTCAAATGTTTTTACAATATCATTCAATTTCAGGACATTAAAGACCTTAAGTACTCGATGTTTTTCCTTCTAAAAATCAAATAGTCAGTTTGAATGATTTTCTCGAACTCAAGTATCATTATATCACTTGAGTATTCATTCATTCACTCTCGCACTTGATTGTCACCTGAATATCAACTATGCATTTGAAATATATTTATCTTAAATTTTGAGTAATGTTGTCTCCTAGAATAATATTCGAAATTTAAGCTTTACTCTATGTATTACTCAATTAACAAATGTATGAACACTTAAGAGTATCATCTTAAGCCATTTAAGTGTGTTCAAGTAACTTTTAAGTATCACAAATCATTTTGTACTTGTGTGATATGAACACTTAAAAGAGAAAGTTTATTAAAATTTTACAATTAGATTGTTATCATCAAAATTATACTCAACATTTTCCATACGAGTGTGAGGAGGAGAATTGTTAAATGGGGTTCTGCCCATTAAAGCTCACTTGTAAAAAAGAAAATAAATAATAATATAATAAAGGATCGTGCATGCATGTGTTCATGTGTATAAGCTCTATATGGTAGGAGTAGGCAAAAAAATCGTTAAACCGCGAAAATCGCCCGCACCAAATCGCACCGCACCAAATCGCGTGGATTTTTGGAGACAGCGGTTCGGTCTGGTTTGAGAAATCACCAAACCATGCGGTTTGCGGTTTGCCGATTTCTCGGTTTGGTTAAAACAGAACCGGCCAAGTAATATGTTAATAAAAAACTTAAAAATATATAAAAGCCAAACTTGAGCATTATTATTTTCTATTTCTTTGTTCCTTTATCCTTTTTGTGTTCACATCTTATTTATTGTTAGAAAATCAAACTTGAGCATTATTATTTTCAAAACAAGTGCATTCAATTTTTTTTTTCTGATTTTTATTTTTGTTTTCACTTTCCCATAAAAAAAGAACAGTCTTCACTTTTTTGGTTTTATTTTATAAAAATAAAAACAAGAATAAGAAACTAGAAACAAAAGCATTAAACATTCCCTTAATTTATCAATCAAGGATCCAGTTCAATGATGCAATCAAGGTTCCAGTTCAATGGTACTATAATGGCTAAATTGCAATCTTCCAAGATAATCACTGCTTGGTTGTGTATATCTAATTTTTTTTTTTCATTTCTAGGTATAGTTTTAGATTTTGTTTGGTAGTTAGTATTGGTTTTATTATTTTACTTAAAAATTCACAAGGCAGTAGATGAAGTAGCAGATGAAGCATCAAACCGTGGAAACCGCACCAGACCGCACCGCATTTTGCGGTGCGGTCTGGTGTGGTTTTTGGCACCAAACCAGACCGCGCGGTCTGATTTAATTGCCAAACCGCATGTGCGGTTTGGTGAATTATATGCCCCCTAAACCGCCCAAACCGCACCATGCCCACCCCTACTATATGGAGAAGAAATTGAGAAAGTGGCCCCACGGCATACCTTAGTGGTTGGAATCATACACGCCTTGATCCTAAGGAATCTTGAATTTAACCACTATATAATCAGTGTTGATCCCATATTCGAGTCTTGCCGTTTATTTTGTGATTTAACCTCTTCCAGAAATTTTAAGATTGAGTTGTGGGGGCTCTCAAGGTGAGAAATTTCACCTTTTGGTCTCAAAAAATTGAAAAAGTGGTGAAGCAGCAATAAGAGTCGGTGCGAAGAAGAAGAATAATTAAAAGAAAAAGAGTTTTTGATTTTGAAAACTTTAGATTAAGATTAAATTATGATTTCAACTCCAGCCTTGATGAAATTTTTAATATGTAGATATTCTTGCCATGTTCTAAAGGTGAAAGTTTTCGATTCTCATTTCAACTCTTTTAGAGTATTTTTCATATATTTTGTTTGATTAAATTTCTTAATTTTTCTTTTGTGTGAATGTCAAGAATTTGATTTTTGAGATTTGATTGTTGAAATACACCTCTAGTTAAGTTAGCTAAGAATTTTTATATTTTATCCATTATTTTAGTAGTGGAAGATTGATTGACTACTTGTGCCCATAGTTTTTACTCTAAATTTTTACATAAAAACATTTGGTGTTGATTGTGTGTTAATTTTTATGATTTTTAATTTATTATTTATTCGTGCGTATTTCTCTAAACATTATGATTATGTGACACTCTGACTTCTATGATATACTTTTGACATACATTATGCATTTCCTGTATTCTTATGATTATGTACACATAATTTATTTCAAATCAACAAGAAAGTCTTTATGAGACATTAGTGTAGATCATTATGAAATTATAAACCTTGTATGGTAAATTGCAAGGGTTGTGATATATGAAAAAGAAGTGTTCTACATACATAGCACAAAATGAGCACAACCCACACTAAATAATTTATCATATTATGGTATTATGATTGATATCACAAGAGCTTGTTTATCATCATCTTGTGTGCATAATAATTAATATAATAAAATTTTTAATTTCTCCCACTTGGATCAACTCTTAATACTAAAAATTTAGGGAACAAGAAATTAGTAACTCAAAATGAATGCTTTGTGATGAATTGTCATTTTTTGTTTTCTATTTTCTATTATCTCTTTTTTGTTTTAACATTTTTAGTCTTTCAAGTTTCAATGCAACAAAAGGTGAGGAGAAAAAAATAAATAGAGATAAGATGGATAATAAATAAATACATAATCTAAAAATTATGAAAAATAAAATATATTATGTATTGTTGTAATAAAAAAATTTTATTATGAAAAATCATCATCAAATAGTTGAGATTTTAATACTTAAAATGATCAGAGAGCACATAACATTATTTATACAAATATTTCGATATTTAACTTAGATTTTTGTTTTCAAAAGAGATAATAGAACTATTTTTTGAATAGCACTGACTTAACTTTGAAGAATTTGAGTTCTTTTATTTATAGCGTCATTTGAGGGTTAATGATAAACTTCTCTTATATTTAAAAATTAACTAAAATTAACTATTTTAATAGATAAGATCTATCCTCTACAAAATTTTTGAAAGAATTTTCAGTCATCAAAATTATTTATTTGCACGTTTTTTTTAGAAACACCCTACAAAAGAATTTTCAGAAGACCTCCAACTCCCTCCAGCCTCTTTAGGGTAGTCTTCTTTAATCTTTTGAAGTCTTCACTCTTGTGGGGGCTTGGGCCTTTGTCGGTGGACTTGGGCGCATCATAAATAATTTACAATAAGATTATATTAGTTGTATATTTAATTATATACACATGGAGAATACTTACTGCATGTAAAATCAAAGTTAAAAAAACAAAAGTTAGAAATAATACTGAATAGTATTTAATGAGTTAAAAAAACAAAAAAAGGTGCAAAATTTACTCAAACGCTATGTAGTTTTTCTTATTTAAAAACAACAAATATCAAATAGTATTAATGAGTTTTTAATTTTTTATTGAAAGTCAGAATTAACATTAAAAATAAAAAACTAAAAATTTATTTAAAACGACCCTTTCAACAATCAAAGATTTAGGAAAATTACTCTATGACATAGGTCGAATGATCGGATGAGCAATATATCAATATTAATTCGGTAAGTTGTGAGTTCGATCATCGTCTTATGTAAAGGTCAAAGGCCTAACCTGCGATTTATCTCTCATGATGTAATTGAGGGCACAAATACCTGGAATTGCACAAAAACAATCATTCCAAAAATTTAGAAAAATTTTCAAACATATGCATTCATAAAGTGATTTTTTTTTTTTTTTACAATCTCTTGTAAAGATCAAGAGTAATGTAAAGAGTTATGACTTATGATATGTGTCATATTCTCATTGAAAGAGATGTTAAGCATATGAGATAATGACACATAGTCTCTTTAGCTTTCTTTAATGAATAGACGTTACATAGTTAATGATACTGTTATCAGTCATGACTCCTAATATTATTCAAAGACTAAAGAAATAGAAATAATTTAAAATTTTTAAAATTAAATCATATGATGTAATATGGGTAAAATAAATAAGGTTTTCTTTTTTATTATGGGTATGGGTGTATGGTGATCGGTTTGAGATGTGTTTTTCAAATTATATCATCAATTGCTGTTTGGTTATTTCTCAAATCATAATCAAATTGCTTCGTATTTCAAACCACTCAAAATAAAGTTTAGTGGTTTGAAAAACATAAAAACTGAAATTCAATAATTAATACACACCTAAAATAATTAAAGTAATCTCATAAAATAACAAAAAATATAAAACGCATAAGGTTCAAAATTAAAAGAATAAGATAACGAGTACAACACACCTCTTTTTAAAAATCTAACTGAGAACATTGTCCAGCAACCCTCCACCAAATTCAGAGTTCCAAACATACTTCATTTGCTAATATGGTATTGGGCTAGTGGCTGAGGAGGGCCTTTTGAGATTCAATTAAAGGATGAGCTAAAGGTTTTACATATTTAGTGCTGAATTATGAAATTAAAATCTATCGCTTATACTTAGTTTTTTCTAAACCCCAAACCTCCATTGATCACCTTGATAAAAAACCATGGTTTGATAATTCTAATTGGTTTCTTTTGGGTAATTTGATTTTTTTTTTTCACATTCCTAATTATGTGTCTTAAGGCATTAAATAAGAAAAATGATTACAATAAAATAGTTGATACTATCTTAATTATTATTTTTACCATAATAGCCTTCCTTATGCATTTAATTGGGGGAGCATACATTGGAGGGGTATTGTAGTTTAGGAATAAAAATAGTTCTTTTAAGAATACTTTATTTTAGAAATTTTAATTTTAAAATTATTTCAAATATTTATAATTAATTTCCCGTATCCATAGAAGAATCTAAAAAATAAAAAAAATTAAATTTATTTTAAGGGAAAATTTTGACTTTTTTATTTTATTACAAAAATGAAAGAGGGAAAAGAAAGAGAAAAAGGGGATTAGGCTGGTCGAGTGACCGGCCCAGCGAGAAGAGAGCTGTGGCCCGCTCCAGAAGAGGCCCGACCCGGAACCCAGTTGGGCCGCGGGCTGGCGTATAAAGTGACAACCTTTCGTTCTCTCTGTTTAAGCAATGGCCGACGCAGAGACTTCCCCGTTCCGCTTCTGTTCGGAGCTGCGGACGTCGTCGACGCCGGATACCACCACAAGCGCTGCCACTCCACCGGGCACCACCTCGAGCCCGCCGTTCCCGCCATTTCCGCCGTCTCCTTCGTCACCAAGCACAACCGCCTCGCCACCGCGACCACCGTCCGTCGGGAGCACCACCGCAGAACCCATCGCTTTCATTGACGTTCGCAGGCACGACCTTCTCCCTTGTGTTCTCGGGCAAGCATCCCACTCTCACCATTGCCACAGGCCACCGGCATCGTCGTCCCCCATCTGAGCAGTCTGCCGTGGCCCACCTTGGTATATTTTTTTATTTTTTATTCATATAGTTATAAATTTCTTATTTCTTACAGTATGCTTGAAATGCCAGTTGATTACAGGATGTGTGCACTCCATTTTATGTATATATATTTATGCCACTGGTTTATTATTAATATATGGTACACACACACACACACACACACACACACACAAACATGTATATATTTATATGGTTCAAAATTGTGATGACTTACGGAGGTTCCTTGGCTGGGATTGTGGAAATACTCGAATGCTTTCGTTGGATTATATTGGAAATTGCAGAAAATTGATTTCGGATATATGTTTTATTAGTCCAAGTTGTGTGTTACAAAGTCAAAATGCGGCTTTACTGTTTTTAGTGTATATATCCATAGTTATACACACAAACATATTGGGATCTGATTTGAGAACATATTGGATTTTGGGGTATATTGTATTTTTATTTATTTAATGAATTTATTATCATGCATTTTAAAATGTGGATTATTCCTAATATACTTGTTTGTGTGTGTGTGTATAGAAATAATAGAAAATTGGTTTCTTGAAAGCCTTAATCTCGTATCAAGTTATCTTATTTTATTTTACTTAATTAATTTAATTCACTGGTATAATTATAATATAAGAGGTTGGTTTATATATATATATATAGATTTATGAGTAAGTATATATATGCATACATATCAGTGTGGATGTTTGGGTTGTGAGGAAGCTTATGGATTATCATGTTGGAATGTGCATAAAAGGAAGGTTTGGCTGGGGATGCTCGAATCCCAACTGCTATCCAACTTTGATTTGGTATTTCCTCTCAATTTTCTTCATCAAAATTTTAGAAATGACAAGTTAATTTAAGAGAAGCAAGCTCTAAGTTTTATGAAAGCTTAGATATTTTCCACAAGCTAATATAAGATATAAGTACGATTTTGTAAATTGGGAGGATTCTCGGGTTTAATATGAAACCTAGTCTTTTATATTTTGCTAATGTAAGCCTACTCAATGCGATCACATTCACGCATTATTGACTCGATTGTTAGGGTGACTCTTAATTTTTGTGACTTCAAGTTGTTTGAGGGTAAACCTTTACTTGTTCTAGTTAGGGTGTGGCGTCATCATGGCAAAGCTATAGATTTAAACAAGGTATTAAGGAGCTAGCACATGGAGGGCTTAGTTGGACTGATTATTTGGTTTGCCAGGCAAGTACCTTGAACACGTTATGTTAAAAACTATATGTTGTCATTATACTTAAATTGTGCTAGTCTCCTTTCTATTCACTACTTTCTTCAACATTGAACTTTGATTTAAAAAGCAACTATTTCCATACATGAACTGTTTTAAATCCACCAGGAAAGGAAACTAATTTGGTAATAGATGCATGATGTCCACATCTATTTATTGTTACCACATGATGATATTGATTATTGTATCACATGTTTATATACTAGCATCATTTTTTGATAAGTCACATCATAAAATACTTATAAAATACTTATACACTATTATTTTTAGTACCTACCTATTATGAGGTAGATGCAAACTCATAAAATCATAAATGACGAATAATCAACCCTATAATAACAACTAATATTATTGCAAAAAAACTATTAGTTTCTTTTGCAATTAGGTTCTTTTAATTGCAAAAGAGATTAGAGGAAAGAAAAAATTATATTAGAACACATAGCAAAACAATTACAAAAAAATAATTAATTTATTTCAAATTGCAAAAGAAATTAGAAGAGAGAGAAAAAAAATTAGAATAGCACACAATGAAAACATTTGTTTCTTAGCAATTAGTTTATTCTAAGTTGCAATATAAATTAAAAGAAAGAAAAAAAATTATATTAGAACACATGGCAAAAAACAATTATAACAAAGAATTAGTTTCTTCTAAATTGCAAAAGAAATTAGAAGAAAGAAAAATAAAGCAGAATTCAAATTGGAGTAGTTCTCTAGCGGGTGAACATCATTGCCAAAGGTTCTCGATGAGTGAGAGATCCGATAGACCTTCAGCTTACATAGGTTTTCCTCTCACTGATATAAAAGAATATGCAATCAAGCGTAAGAAATAAGACCTAAGATGATGAATGCACAATAAATAGTGTTTTAATACTGTTGGAATCTTGAGTAAAGAGGGCAGGCAAGACAGCTATTACAGCTGTAAATATATGGTTATTATGGAAATGTTACTATAGTGGTGCAAGGCTGTAAATGGCAGATTCTATGGCAGTAATTCTATGGTAGTTATCAAGGAAGACAACAAAACAATCAATCTAAAATAATCGTGACTGTATAATGCTGTAATTAGGATAATTCTTGTATATACTTTTCTCATGTATTCTTTCCTTTTTTAGATTCATAAACTGTAAATTCTGAGATTATGAATAGAATAGAGGATAATCCAAAAAGGCAAGGTGTCTTTTGCCTATGTAGAGTTGAGCAATATTAGCCATCAACCAACTAATTATTCTATTTCCTATTTTCCTAACTTTCCTTTTCTGTAAAGTCAACTCATTTCCTAGTTTGAGTAGAGAGAATAAATCTCTCTCTCCCTCTTGCTACTAGATGCAGGTTTCTTAAAGTAGTGTAGATATAATTTCCTAATTTTGGTGTACATACTAGGAAACCAGTAAAGTTGTATGCTGTATATATTCTAATCACTGTGAGGAATAAAGTTAAGTTCTTTTCCCTAAAACTTTTGCATGGCATCAGAGCAAGGAAGAATCCTTCACTCTTGTTAAATCCTAGGAAGCCCTTCCCTTTCCTTTTACCACCACATCCACACTAGTAGTGACTGCCACACCTGGCCTGTAACGACCCGTAAATCGTAGTTTAATTTAATTATTAGTTTATCTTGTTAATTTAATTTAAAGGGGATATTAATATATTTTGTTGATACAACATACAACAACATATCCAGCCGTTATCCCACTATGTGGGGTTGGCTACATGAATTCTAGACTTCTATGTGGGTTACATCCCAACAGATAGTTTGTCTAGAATTTATATTTGGATCCGACTAAGTTTTACGCTAGCTGTCGGCTACCTAACGCATCCCTCCTCCTTTATCCGGGCTTGGGACCGGCAGTGGATAATATCCCCTGGCGGAGTAATGATGAAATAAAGTTTGAACACCATCTTCACATGGAGACATTTCATGAGATGGTGGTGAATGAAGATAATTGATATAGTTGTGTTCCATAACTTAGTTGATATGGTGAAACCAACAAGTACAATATGGAAACCAACAAATATTTTGTTGATATCAATAATAATAAAAAGTATAAGAATCATAATAGTAGCAATTATAATAATGGTAATAAAGTATCAAGGCTAAAGAAATTGGAGGGGTGAGGGATTGCGTGAAGTGCTGTTCATTTCCATAGAAGCCTTAGGTTAGCATTTAAAATTAAAGTGATGTGCATAATTAATTGAAGGAGCAGCTAGCACAGGCGGCAAGCGCACGCGAGGTGTTGCTGGGCGACGCGGGATCGAGCTTGGGGGGGGGGGGCGGCTGCTCACTGTTTTGCTGGAAAATTAATTCCAGCATGGCTGAGGGCGCAAAACGGCACCGTATGGAGAGGAGGCGGCAGCTTCTGCTGCCCACGTGGCTGCCTCTCCACCAAGTTTTTTCCCTTTTAAATTAAAGCAAATTTCAGCCCAATTGAGCATTTAAATCGGCAGCCTCATTTATTGAGCATCTGGAAGCCATTTTTAAGCAAATAGAGAGGAAATTTTGAGCAGCAGCAGGTGCGAGCAAGCAGCGAAAAACAAAGGAATTTGGGATTTTTTTTGGGGGGAAATCTCACTTTTAATCGCAGTCTGAGGACACCAGGTAATTCGAGAAGCTGAGTAATAAATTTTGTATGGTTGAAATTTCATTTAGAGGCCAATTTTATTAATTTTGGCAAATTATACGATATTGCAGTTGTCAGGTCCCGAAGGACTGACTTAAGAATTTAGAGAATAAGAGGGAGAATCAGAAAGAATTAAATGGGAGAGTAAGGAAGAGCAGAAGGGAATTCCAATAGAATAGTGATATTACTTCTCAATCGTATTGACGGAAAGGAGAGAATCCATATATAACTGGGATTCTCTCTCACAAGCTGTAACAGATTACAACTATAGGGAATGTACAAGCTTGAATAGCAGCAACAAACTTTGTACTACTCTCTTAGCGGCTAACTAACTCTTGCCTACCTTCTTTCTTATCTCGTCCCTCAATTACATTTTATTACAAAACCACCCTTATCCCCCACGGTACATGACAATTACCCCGCCCATCAAAACATTTCTTGTCCACAAGAAATATGGAGAAGGCTGGCCACACGCGGGAATTGGTTCAGAATGTCCGGGAGATACTCCCATGTGTTATCTTCAAAGTGACGATCAGTCCATTTGATGAGAACTTGAGTAATTGGCGCACCTTGTCTATAAATTACTCTTTTATCCAATATAGCTATAGGTTCCCGGAGAGGAGCTTCAGCGTGGGGAAGATTTGGTAGGATAGAACTTGTTGGCTGTGCCTCTACTGCTTTCTTGAGAAGAGAAACATGAAAAACTGGGTGTATATTAGATCCATCTGGTAATTTCAAACGGTAAGCTACTGATCCTATTCTTGCAATCACTGGAAAAGGTCCATAGAACTTTGGATGCAATTTAGAGCTGGGATTGGGAAGTAGTGACCTTAGGTGTCCCGGTTTCAGCTTGAGATACACGACGTCACCAACCTGGAATTCTCTTTCACTCCTTCTTTTGTTCGCAAATTGTTTCATCCGATTTTGAGAAGTAGCCAACTCCTCTTTAACCCCCTGCAAGGCTTGCTGCCTTTGCTGTAAGTATACGTCTAGGGAGGCCACTGTTGAGTTATCTGCCAATGCTGGTAGGAGTGGGGGTTTGTAACCATAAAAGGGCTTCAAAAGGGGACCGCTTGATGGCTGAATGGTGGCTGGAATTATACCACCATTGAGCCATTGAAAGCCACTTGTGCCATGTCTTGGGTTGAAGGAAACAAACACACCTGAGATACATTTCTAAACACTGATTAACCCTATCGATTTGTCCATCCGATTCTGGGTGGTATGCACTAGACATCTTCAGTTTTACTCCCAACAACCCCATCAATTCCTTCCACAGCCGACTAGTAAAGATTTTATCTCGATCAGAAACTATGGCTTTGGGTGTTCCATGCAGTTTCACTACTTGGTCTAGGAATATTTTGGCCACCTCCTGGGCAGTATATGGATGAATCAATCCTATAAAGTGCCCATATTTGGTAAAACGATCCACAACTACCATGATGCAGTCTTGACCTTTTGATTTGGGTAGCCCTTCTATAAAATCCATTGAAATATCTTCCCATGGGCCCCCAGGAATATTTAGAGGTTGGAGTAACCCAGGTGTCGCGACATTTTCTGGTTTGCACCGCCTACAAGTGTCACACCTAATCACAAACTCCATAACATCCTTCTTAAATCCTGGCCACCGGAAGAGTTGCTTAACTCGATGATAGGTGTTCACAATACCCGAGTGTCCCCCTATAGGAGAGGCTTGTAGTGCCTCTATAATTCTCCTTTTTAGAGCTTCCTCTTCCCCAATCACCAGCTTCCCTTAGTGTCTAATCATCCCATTACTCAAAGTGTAGCCCGGTCTAGATGAGGGATCCACGGCCAGCTGCTGTAAGAGTTCTCGGGTCTTATCACTTGAGAGATAACTAGCAGCGATTTCTTGGCACCATTCTGGAACAATGGTTGAAATGGTTGCTGTACTTCCCTCTTCAAGACATCTGGATAGAGCATTGGCTGCAAGATTTTCTTTACCCTTCCTATATTGGATTACATAGTTTAAACCCATTAGTTTAGTCATACCTTTGCGTTGTAGTTGAGTATGCAACTTTTGTTGTAACAAGAATTTGAGGCTCTCATGGTCAGTCTTGATTACAAAACTTCCTCCCTCGAGATAATGGCGCCATCTTTCCACCGCCGTCAGCACTGCCAAAAGTTCTTTCTCATATATGCTCAATCTGAGATGTCTTGGAGCAAGGGCTTGACTGAGGAAGGCTATGGGTCTGCCGTCCTGAACCAAGACTGCTCCAATCCCATTGTTGCTGGCGTCAGTTTCTAAAATGAATGGTTTGTTAAAATCAGGTAATCCTAGAGTGAGTACTTCACCCATAGCCTGCTTAAGTTTGCAGAAAGCCTCCTCGGCCGTAGCATTCCACCTGAATCCATCTTTCTTCAGTAGGTTAGTGAGAGGCCGACTGATTATGCCATACCCTTTAACAAACCCGCGATAGTATCCGGTTAGCCCTAGGAATCCTCTCAACCCCTTCACATTTTGCAGCTGAGGCCAGGTTACCATGGCAGTAACCTTACTTGGATCTATGCTTACCCCTGAACTGGAAATAATATGCCCAAGATACTCCACCTATTGCTTAGCAAAAGTACACTTTGACTCCTTAACATATAGCTTATTGATTCTAAGGACTTCAAAAGTGGTTTTCAGGTGGCTTAGGTGTTGTGCAAAGGTGGGACTGTAAATTAAAATGTCATCAAAGAATACTAGGATGAATTTGCGCAAATATGGTTCGAAAATTTTGTTCATTAATGCCTGAAAAGTTGCGGGGGCGTTAGTTAGGCCAAAGGGCATTACAAGGAATTCATAATGCCCTTGATGAGTGGTAAAAGCTGTCTTAGGAATGTCTGTAGGCCGCATCCTAATTTGATGGTAGCCTGATTGGAGATCTAACTTGGTAAAAACTGAAGCATTGGTTAGTTCATCAAGGAGATTTTCCACAATTGGGATGTGAAACTTGTTCTTGATGGTCATAGCATTAAGTTGACGGTAGTCAACACAAAACCTCCATGACCCATCTTTTTTCTTAACAAGCAATACAGGTGATGCAAATGGGCTATGACTGGTTTGGATAATGGACTTCTTTAGCATATCTGTTATGAGTTTTTCTATCTCATTCTTTTGTCTGGATGGGTATCGATATGCTCTTAGGTTCACTGGCTCTGTATTTGACTTAAGATTAATGGCATGGTCATAGGGTCACTCGGGAGGTAAGGAACTTGGTTCGGAAAAAAGGTCCTTATAATCAATTAACAGTATGTTAAGGGAGTCAAGTTCATGTACCTGCCATGGACTATGAGTGGTGCTGCTCCGTGTGCGTGCCCGCTGAAGTTCCTCTCCTTCCTCCCCGAGGGTAACACCCATGGTATGGATAGAAAATAGTTGAGCCACCTGTGATAACTTGCTCTTGAGTATCCTTTGTAACCTCTTACCCGAGATAATTTTGCATACTCCCACCTCTGGTTTGCTCGTTAGAACCTTCTTGCTACCATTTTTCTCAAAAGTCACTTCCATTTTATTGAAATCAAAACTGATTGGACTGACTCCCTTCATCCAATCCACTCCCAGCACTACATCATAGCCTCCCAGCTTAAGCAACCTCAAATCAGTTGAAAATTTTTCTCCATTCATCTCCCAATGGAAATCCCTACAGGTTGACTGACTCAACACCTTGCTGCCGTTCGCAACTGTGACTGATAATGGCAGGGAAGGACTGACCTCACACCCTAATTTTCTTGCCACAGATTCATCCAAGAAGCTGTGAGTACTCCCACTATCGATGAGGACCATAATCGGATTGCTATTGACCTTTCCTTCTACCTTGATAACCTTACTATGGTTAACCCCTTTCAAAGCATGCAACGAAATCTCTCCTTGGTCCTCCCTCTCATTTTCCGAAAGTTCCTCTCCTTTCTCCTTGTCCTCGTCTTCCCCTTCCAACAACAGTAGTTGCCTCTTGCACTTGTGGCCCACGAAATATTTGTCTCCACATTTGTAGCATAGGCCAGCTACGCGCCTCTGCTCCATCAGACTTCCTCCTTGGGCGGAAGCAGGGTTAGTGGCCGGTAGAGCCAATACACCTCTTCCTTGGAACCCTCCTTCTCTGGGTGGCAACCTATTTCCAGCTTGCCAACCTCCCGTGATCACCCCTTTCGCCGAATTCCTTTGTTTCTTGGCCATGGCATCAACGATCATCTCCTGTAACCTTGCACTCTCGGCAGCCTGCGTCACCGAGTGCGGTTGCATCATCTTCACCATGGGTTTGACCTCATCCCCTAGGCCACTGATGAAGCTCGAGACATAATACTCCTCAGAAAGTTGGGGATTATGTATCATCATCAACGATCTAAGCTCCTCGAATTTTTGCTGATATACCCGTATCGTCCCTTCTTGTTTGAGTTTGTTAAACTCTTCGATGATGTCCCGCATGCACTTATCTCCGAACCTTACACACAAATCTTCTACAAACACACTCCAAGGGCTCCCTTCCTTGACCGCGAGCCACCCTTGATACCAAGCATCTCCCGTATCATTCAGGTAAGCTGAAGCCATGGTGACTTTTTGTTATTCTGGAATTTGATATAGGGAGAATACTCGTTCCCATCTTCTCGACCACCATCTCGGATTCTCTCCTTCAAATAAAGGAATCTCAAGCTTCAGCGTGGGATAGTTCAAATGGTGTTGATTGGCCGTCACTCCCGGCCTCCTTTCCCTTACATTTTCTCCCATTGTGTCCGTATCGAACTCGAACTCCAACGCTCCTCCTGGTCGAGGTTCTACCCCTACTCCTGGAAAAATGGGCTCCGTACGGTCTCGTGGAGGAAATTCAGGAGAGAGCCTCAATGGCTGCTGTTGAGTGAACATTCGCACGATCATTTGCATTTGTTCCATCATTTCCTCCCAAAAGAGAGTGTTTTGCTCGCGACTCTCCATCCTCCAACGTTTCATTGCCTGGTCGATTCTGGAATCGACTCCCGCTCCAATCGATAGTTCCAGTGATGCCACTCGGTTCTGTACCTCCGCTATTGCTGTCGTCATCTGTTGTAGCTGCGTTTCCATCTGCTTCATTCTTGTCCCGTCTGCCATGGTGGTTGCTCGACGCCCAAGAAGGATGCTCTGATATCAGAATGTTAGGTCCCGAAGGACTGACTTAAGAATTTAGAGAATAGGAGAGAGAATCAGAAAGAATTAAATGGGAGAGTAAGGAAGAGCAGAGGGGAATTCCAATAGAATAGTGATATTACTTCTCAATCGTATTGACGGAAGGGATAGAATCCATATATAGCTGGGATTCTCTCTCATAAGCTGTAACAGATTACAGCTATAGGGAATGTACAAGCTTGAATAGCAGCAACAAACTTTGTACTACTCCCTCAACAGCTAACTAACTCTTGCCTACCTTCTTTCTTATCTCGTCCCTCAATTACATTTTATTACAAAACCACCCTTATCCCCCACGGTACATGACAATAGTTTGTATAATTTTTGCCATGTTTGAACAGAAAAAGCCCAAGGATCTCTTCTACGAGGTAAGTTTCCTACTCCCTCTATGAAGTTCCTTCCGTTGTGAATTTATTTACCCTCCCTTCGTTCGTTTCGATCCGTTTATTAATTACGGAGTTGTGAGCCCTTTTGGTGTAAATTAAGTTTAATAAGCTATCTTCGGAAATTTTATTTGTTGGTTGCCTGCGAGGGTTTGTGCCACCCCTACGCCCTTGGGAATGATGCCAAACTCATTTGGGAATTAGGTTCTTAGATGTCCGGATATAGTTATGAATTCTTTGGTTAGGAATCGGCTAGAGCTGCTGAGCAGTGTGGGCAAGGGTCGGCTGTTTGGTGACATTGGGGTGGACTATTATACGGTCTTTGTAGGCCGTCGGCCGAACACTCCTAGCCACAGACCGTCGATCGGTGCTAAGCACTGTGACTAGCTCTGCCATTATATGATTTACTACATGACTTGATATTGTTTATTACTGTTGCATGGTTTTGGTATGCACATGGGACGGGGTGTATGTTGGGGTTTCCATGTTCTGTTTATGCTTGGACACGAACATCCTAGTATTGTTAGATTGCATCTGGCATGGGCATATGCATCGCTTGTGGTTTACTATGTGGACGAAGTATCTGCCTGATGCCTGGATGTATGGGCGCTAGTGTATCTAAGTTGATGCTTATTACGCCTTGCATTTTATATGCGCATTGCATGGTTATTGTGTGTTCAGCAGTCTCGGACGGGAGTACTGTTTCGAGGGAGTCTAGGGCTCGATTATTCAGAGGCTCGGGTGTCGGGAGCACCGATCCGAGGAAGTGCGCACAGGTTTGTTGAAGACTTATGTTACCTTCCAAGGCAACGGCAAGTTGGTATGGGACTTGGATGCCGAGAGTCTTGTGTGGGCCCCAAGGATCGGTATGTGTTATTATTATGCTATACTATTGTGTTGTAGCGTCTCATGGCTTGTGTGTATGTGTGGGACTATATTTGGGGAGTTCACTCATTCTATTTAACGTATAGCCTTTCTTTTCTTATAAACTTGCTGAGTCTTGTGACTCACCTTACTGTCCATCATTCCAGGTAAGGGCAAAGCTAAAGTTGAGGGCGAGGATCGCAGTACCTAGCAGCCACGTCGGAATGGTGTACAGTCAATTTCCCCCCTCGAGCCCTCATTGTCTCTGATGTTTTGATGGGATTTTGGTCCCTTTATTTTTGACTGTGTCGGGTCGTCCCTTGTATTTTCTATTTATTGGCACAGGTGTTTGTATGTGTTTATATACTATGTGACTGCTATTCTAGCGGGGTACTCGTGAGCGTGCATGTGTATAACTTTGTTTTCGCTGTTCTTATTTTTGTGTATGCATGCCAGGGTAGTACCTATCTTGTGTTTCATCTTTTTCCCTTCCGTAAACGCTTTCGTTCGGGTAGTCCGGGTGGTTGGGATATCCAGGTGGGGGTGTTTACATGGATAGCGATTGCCACGTTGGCTGCCAAACTTCCAATCACTCCTACAATCGTCAGATCTTAGAATCTCAACATGGCGGGGAAAAAAAATTTGTCTTTGTTGGATGAGGAAGAGAAATTCAAATTTGAAGATAGTTAACCGAATGGATAAGGCCTTTAGTCTTGTAGTTTAAATATTGTAAACTTATATTTTAAAGTTTAAATTAGTATCTATAATTTAGGAGATAGAATATCCTAATATTTAGGAGATAGCATATCCTATCTCATCTCCTACTTAATAGGAGACATGATAAGGATGAATGTTGTATATATTTCTGCCCTTCTGATTCATTATTTTAAATCAAGAAAGAGAGTTTTTCTGCTTGTTTCATGGTATCAGAGCCTAGGAAAATTCTCTAGTCAATCTCAGTCGATTGCTAGCTTCCTAAAAATCATGGCCGATACAAATCAAAACCCTAGTCTCACAGAAACTTCAGCCATTAGTTCTCCAAGTGTTATTCATCCCTCAGCTACCTCTCAATCTTTTCCAAACCTGTCTAGCCATTCTATCGATAACCATCAATTGCAAATTACTCACCATAAGTTAAATGGGAGTATTTTTATGGAATGGTTTCAATCAGTTTTATTGGTGATCAAGGGAAAAGGAAAATCAGACTATTTGACCGGTGCTACCCTTGCTCCTCCACCGACAATAGTTTCTTATGGAACTTGGGAGGCAGAAAATTCAACCATAATGACTTGGTTGATAAATTCCATGGAGCCTAGGATTGGAAGGACATATCTCTTTCACAAATCATCCAAGGAGATTTGGGATTCGGTGTAAGAGATGTACTCAGATTTGGAAAATTCATCTCAAAGTTTGAAATTAGGTCAGCCATAATAAATACCAGACAAGGTAATCTAAATGTTACAGATTATTTTATTATTTTGGTAGAATTGTGGCATGAGATAGATTTATTCTTTACTATTACTTGGGAGAATGTGGCTGATAGCATTAAGTATAATAAGATGGTTGAAAAAGACCAGATATTTGATTTCCTCCATGGACTTAACAGTAATTTAGATGAAGTGTGTGGTAGGATTTTAGGTACTAAACCTTTGCCTAGTTTAAGAGAACTATTTGCAGAAGTTAGGTGAGAAGAAAGCCGAAGCAAAGTGATGCTTCAATCGGTTGATGGCCTATCCCATCAACAGTCTACCCTAGCCACTATTAGACAAGGAGATTATGTTCAAAAAGATGCTGGGAGGGAGAAGTAATGGTGTGATCATTGCAAGAGACTATATCATACGAGAGAGACATGTTGGAAGATCCATGGCAAACTAGCCAACTGGAAACCAAAGAATAAGAGAGAAGGCACCAAATCAGCTTATGTTGCTGCCACATTCGGAGAGAGTGGACCAAAATCGATAGAAAAGGGACCGAAAACAGATATCAATCTATCAGGAGAACAAATCCAAACCCTATACAGGCTTCTAAACCAAGGTACAAACTCAGTCGGGTCTTCTAATCATCAACCTACTGGATCAGTTGCCTTACAAGGTAATCCTCACTGCTCATTTATGTCAAAATAGCTTTCTAAGGATGTATGGATAATAGATACTGGAGCATTCGATCATATGGCTAGTTCTATAGATTGTATGACTGAATACAGGCCATGTAAAACAGTGATTGAGATATCTATGGCAGATGGGTCTACTGTACCAGCATTAGGACTTGGGAAAGTTTGTGTCTCTAACTTAAAACTCAATTCAGTCCTATATTTACCAGGATTAAGCTACAACTTGCTGTTTGTAAATCGGATTACCAAAGACATGAATTGCAAAGTAATCTTCTTCTCATCCTTTTTGTTTATTTCAGGAGCAAGCCTTGAGAATGATGATTGGCAGTGTTGAAGCTAAGGATGGTCTCTATTGGTTGAAAGGAAGTCCTTCAAACCTATTTTATTCAAATAAAGTTGTTTTAAATGCTCATTCAAATGCCAAAACTATGTTATGGCATAGACGTTTAGGACATCTTAGTTTTCCTTACCTTAAATATTTGTATCCTCAATTCTTCATTAATAAAGATCACAATCTTTCATTTGAGCAATGTACTCTTGCTAAACAACCTAAAGCTCATCATTCCATTCAACCATATAAACCCTCATCCCCATTCCACTTGGTTCATAGTGACATTTGGGGTCCTTCTAAACTACCCAATGTTTCGGGCTCTAGATGGTTCATAACTTTCATAGATGACCATTCTAGGGCTTGTTAAGTATATCTTATGAAAGAGAAATCCGAAGCTAGTAGCGTTTTTAAACGGTTTCACAAGTTTGTCTTGAACATGTTCCAAGTCTCTATTCATATTCTAAGGACTGATAATGGGAGGGAATATTTTTCTCTTGGCATAAACAACTACCTTTTTGACCATGAGATTTTGCATCAAAGTTCTTGCCCATACACATCACAACAAAATGGAGTGGCCGAACGGAAAAATAGGCATCTCTTAGAAGTTGCTAGGGCTATGATATTCACCACTCATATTCCTAATTTCTATTGGGGGGAGGCTGTTCTTATGGCTACCTATCTCATAAATCGTCTACCCTCCAAAACATTGAACTTCCAAACACCCCTTGAGACCCTTTGTGCTATATATCCCTATGCTCATTTCTTACAATCACTTGCACCTAAGGTGTTTGGCTGTGTTGTTTATGTTCACAACCACAGTACATCTCGGACTAAACTTGATCCTAAAGCCCTAAAATGTCTTTTTATTGGTTATTCACCTACCCAAAAAGGCTGCAAGTGTTACAACCCTATGACCCACAAGTATTACATTTCCACCGATGTCACATTTTATGAAGATATTCCATTCTATCAGTCCAACAGTGCAACATCCCTATCAGCCCTTGATCATCTCTCGGCTCTTCCACTTTCACTGCCAATGTATTCTCAAGGGGGAGAAATCATTATCTATGACAATACACTGCTAGTGGATTCTCTCCCTACAATAGTTCCAGTAGCCCCTGAGTCAAAATCAGTCGATTCTGAAACAACAACTTCTGACCATTGTGCTGGTCAATTTTTTTCCTCCCAGCCACAAATCAAAACCAAATCAGCTGCTGACCCTAAGTTTGTCTATTCTCGACGACCAAGGAACCAAACAGAGCAGCAGTAGTGCCAATCATCTCTACCAAAAGCTGGTCCATCGAAGGATGGTTGCAGTTTTGGAAGGGAAATGACGAGAGACAACACGGAAATCATCAGTCTGAAACATGAGGCTAACAATGAGGTAGTCCCTGAGGATGGGCCAGATTGGGCAATGCCAATAGCCCTGCGGAAGGGGGTAAGGTCCTGTGCAAAATATCCTATAAAAAATTATCTAACTTATGCTAAGTTATTTCCTAAGTTTAGAGGTTTCATTGCTAAACTTGACAGTATAGTTGTTCCAAAAGATATTCAAGAAGCAATGCAGGATCCAAAATGGAAAGCAACTGTTATGGAGGAAATGAAGGCATTGGTAGATAATAGAACATGGGATATAGTGAGAAGACCCTTAGAAAAGAAAATAGTTGGGTGCAAATGGGTATTTACAGTAAAACACAAAGCTAATGGTCGTGTGGAGAGATATAAAGCTCGATTGGTGGACCAAGGGTTTACTCAAACCTATGGGATAGACTATAAGGAGACTTTTGCTCCTGTGGCGAACTTAAATTCTATCCGAGTAATCCTTTCAATTGCTGTAAACTTGGATTGGCCATTATATCAGTTTGATATTAGAAATGCATTCCTTAATGGTGATTTGGATGAGGAAATATACATGAAAGTTCCACCAAGTTTTGAAAGGGAGGCTGGTATAGACAAGATTTGCTAGTTAAAGAAATCTCTATATGGGTTGAAGCAATCACCTAGGGCCTGGTTCAAAAAGTTCAGCTTGACCTTAATTCAATTTGGGTATCAACAAGGACAAACTGATCACACATTGTTTGTAAAATCCTCGAAAAATGGAAGGAAATCTATTCTAATTGTTTATGTTGATGATATAATTGTTATAGTTGATGACATACAAGGGATTGAGACCTTAAAGTGGCAACTAAAGGCCAAATTTGAAGTCAATGATCTTGGGCTTATGAAATATTTCTTAGCCATGGAGGTTGCTAGAAGTTGAGAAGGATTATTTATCTCACAAAGGAAGTACACCATGGATTTACTAAAAGACACCAGGATGATGGATTGTAGACCTATTGGAACTCCATTAGATAAAGGATGTAAATCAAGAGAAGAAGATGATGATGTCCCTGTGGATAAAGAGAGGTACCAACGGTTGGTAGTGAGGTCGATTTACTTGTCCCCAGTGTTGTTAAAGGCACGCCTAAGCGCAAGGCCCCTCAAGATGTAGCCCTCTCGGGTTGCCATGCCCAGGTGAGGCTAGATCTAGCCAGGCGTGCCTAGGCCTTTCAAGCACACCTCCCTCAGGCACACATCCATCAGGCGCAACTGATTTTTTAGCATGTTTTATTTTTTAAACATTTTTTTGTTAAAACTTAAAGAGAAATAAAATAATAAAATACAATATTGAAAAGTCAACAAAACTCAAATATGACAAGGGGAGGGGGACAAGGGCATCAACTTCGAATGCTCCAATGGATCTTGACAAGGAAGAAGAAGATGGAGAGGGAGATGATGTAGAAGAAGATATTAGAGATAATACTTTTGATGATGAAAATATGGATTCATTTGATCTTGATGATGAGGATGATTTCTAGTTTATTATGTGTATCTAGTTAATCCTAATTAAAATTTGTCCATTTAGGACCTATTAATAGTTTAAGGTTGATCATTTAACTTTTTCTTTTAAGTTGACTGTTGACTTAAAGTCTTAAAACTAACATTTTTTGGTGGGTTTTGCTTAAGTTTAATGGCATTTTTAATACTATTTTGTTGTCTTTTAATTATATATGTCAAATACTAATTTTGTTTTTTATTTGTGGTGTTTAAATGTCGATTTCTTTTTCTGATTTGTTGAAATATGGTGGGATTTAATTTGCTGAAATTTACAGGTATGTCATGAAGTATGTTTATGTTGTGATTTATTTAATATATGTTGAATTCTTAAATTTTTTGATAACATAAATGTTGATATGTGATTAGGATCTATTTTATGACTTACTATTCTATACAGAGCTCAAAGTACAACTATTTTGAAAAATGCTTCAATGCCTTTGCATTCAGCTAGATTAGGTTTGTATACTAATTTAGGCAGTTAGTTTGGCACCAACAAGGCTGCCAATACAGAGCTCAAAGTACAACTATGAACAACTAGTCCAAAGTACAACTGCTGTAAAGTACCAATAAAACCTTACAACATTAGGTGTCATGACAATTTACCCCCCTTAAAAATTTCTTATCCTCAAGAAATGGAGAGAAGAATGGTAGTTTGAGGAAACTTAGTAAGCAGGTCGGGTAAATACCTCCCAATTATTATTAGGATGACAGTGAGACTATTGAACCAACACCTGAGTTAAGGGAGTCCCATGCCTGTAAATGACTCGTTTGTCCAAAATAAAAACCGGTTCCACTGTAGGAGGATCATCAAGAACAAATGATGGCAAAGAAGGACTAACTGGCTATGTTCCCACTGATTTTTTAAGCAGTGACACATGGAATACCGGATGAATGTGAGAGTCAAAATGCAGCTAGAGCTCATAGGCTACAGATCCAAATTTAGCTACAATAGGAAAAGGGCCGTAGAATTTAGGACTGAGCTTAGAAACCTGCCCGTGAGTAAAAGCCCGTTGATGGGAGTGTTTCAACCCATATCTCCCACTACAAACTCCCTTTCACTTCTTTATCCTGCCGTTGCTGTAAATAAGTGTCAGCAACCAGCTATTGATGTAGATCCCAAAGTGGCAGGTAATAGGGGAGTTTTATAACCATACAAAGCCTCAAAAGGTGACATTTTAATGGAACTGTGATAGCAAGAATTATACCACCATTGGGCCAAAAAAAGCCATTTATGCCAAACCTTAGGCTGTAAAAAATAGAGACAACAAAGATATGTCTCCAAACGCTGATTTACTCTTTCTGTTTAGCAATCTGTGTTTTGGGTGATAGGCAGTAGACATATGCAACTTAGTGTCCAAAGATTTCAATAGATCCTGCCATGGTAGACTTGTAAAAACCTTATCTTTGTCAGAAACTATGGATTGTGGAACTCCATGCAACTTGACAACATGATCTAAGAATATTCTGGCCACTTCTTGAGCAGTAAAAGGATGGGAGAGACTTAGAAAATGGACAAATTTAGTGAAGCCATCCACCACCACCAAAATACAGAATTTGCCCTCTGATTTAGGTAATCCCTCCACAAAATCCATAGAGACACTGGTCCAAACTTGCGTAGGTGTTGCAAGGGTTGTAATAAACCTCGAGTTGCTGCTGTTTCATGCTTGCAACATTGGCAACCATCACAAAATCCATCACATCCTTCTTCAAATGTGGCCAATAAAATAAGTGCTTCACCTTATGGTATGTATTCTGGATAACTGAATGTCCTCCCAAAGGTGATCCATGCAAAGATTGCAGAATCTTACCCTTTAGTTGATCACAATCACCTATCATGAATCTGCCACGGAACTGAATTAATCCATTAGTCATCATATAACCTGGTCTACTAGAAGATGTTAGATTTGAATAGCTATGGCACCAACACCAAGAGGGGGGTGAATTGGGTTGTTTTAAAAAATTGATTGAACTTGAAAATCCTTTAAATGAAAAATGTGATTTTAGTGAAAGTGAGGATTAATGAAATGCTTGAAACAATAAATGAAACAAATAGCACAAGCATATAAGAGACACAACGATATATAGTGGTTCGGCTTAAACCAAGCCTACTCCACTACCTTAGCTCCTCAATAAGGATTTTTCAATCAACCCACTAAAAACCTCCTATCTCTCCGGATAGGCCCTCTAGCAACTAGCTAGGAAATACAACCCCTTGCTTCAACAAGCAAGTCCTCTAGCACAACAAGCTAGGTATTCAACCCCTTACTTCAATAAGTAAGTCCTCTAGCACAACAAGCTAGGAATCAAAATCCTCCTACAAGTAATGTAGTCTCTCTAGCAAAACAAGCTAGGAAAAATACAAAGAGATATAAGATAGGAGAGGATCTGAGAAACAATATTCTCAGTTACAAACTTTCTCAAATATAAATACAAGGCTTGATAATGAATTTAACAAAATGAATACAAAGCCTTGAAATGAGAATGAATTTACCAATGAAGCACAACCATGATCTTAGCACTTGGGAGCTTGTAATGTAATCTCTTGGTTAGCTTGAATCATCCATTTGACTTGTATTTATAGTCTCTTGAAAGCCCATTCACGAATGTTGCCGTTGGTAGTGGGAAAGTCACTTTGAGTGAGTGGAAAAACTAGCCGTTGGGGGTTTCTGCGACACAAACGGTCGACAGATGCAAGGCATCGGTTGACAGATTAACAAATTTTTAAAATCCGGTCGACAGATCATTTGAGCCGGTCGACAGTTCCTTGTGCACGCATTCTGCCGGTCGACAGATGCATAGGCATCGGTCGACAGATTGTGCATACTATCGATGCATCACTGAATGGCATTCTGTCGGTCGACAGATGGACAAAAAATACAGATTCGGTCGACAGATGGTGAGACATCTGTTGACAGATGAAGCCCATACAGCACAACTTATTTACGTTTCTTTAACTTAAGTAAATGTCCACATTTTAATTTATTTATATTTTACCTCCATTTACTTTAATACATAAATGTAAATAACGAAGTACCCCCTATTTGGATTCAATAAAAATACTTAGAAAATCAAAATCCAAATATATAAGAAAGTAGAATTTGGGTTTTAGTACAAACTCAAGTTTTAGCAATAAACCCACCTCCAAAATATATACTTTCTATTTAATGAAAAATTCATTAAAAATCGTTTTAGCTCTAATGAATGATAGATATCAAATTACCAAGAGTTTGTTTTCTAAAAAGAAAACTCTTTCTTATACTTCTCCTTATAAGGTGCTAATCTCCCAGACTTAGCCAAAAACAGGGTTTTCTGTTTCAGACAGTGATACATGAACTAAAGGATTTTTCATACGATTAAATTTCAAGCCAAAACCTTTCATGCATGCTTCAAAATATGAAAACTTATTTTGAAATATGAGATTAACATAAATGATTTTCATACTTAAGATTGGATTTTCATCAAGCACATTTATGTTCAAGTTGGTCTTTTGTTTTAGAATAATTTTAGCTCTATGTTGACCAACGACTTCAAAACTTATTTTGAAAATCTTTTTAGGAGATGCTTTTAAATCTTAATACTTGTTTGAGCAAATCTCCATTTATAGAAAACTATAGATCATTTGGTTTTCATTTTCACAAAGGTACTTGAAATTGATTTTGGTTGAAAACCATAAACTTGACTCATGACTTGGGGATAGAACAAAGTATTGTTTTTCATCATCAAAACTAAACACAAGGGTAGAATATCAGAAGAGTCAATAGTCAATTGCTCCAGCAATTCCTTAGACCAGTCAGTTAACTCATAGCTAGCTGTCACTTCTTGGTACCAATCAGGAACAACAAAAGTGATGGCTGTAGAAGTCCCTTCTTCAAAACATTGGGACAAGGCATCAGTAGCTAAATTTTCCTTTCCTTTTCTATGCTGGATAGTATAATCAAGGCCCAACAGGTTAGTCATCCCCCTCTTTTGTAGCTGTGTTTACAGTTTTTGCTGTAGTAAGTATTTTAGGCTCTCATGGTTAGTTCTAATAATAAATTGACCGCCTTCTAAATAATGCCTCCATTTATCCCCTTCTATTAAAACAACCAACATTTGTTCGTCATATATGCTTGTCACGTTCCTAGGGTAGTAATTGTAATTTTTCTTTCCTTTCTATTAGATGCTTGTACTTAGCTATAGAAGCGGTTATGCTTATTGGTTGTACACTCACATCACATGGGTGCATGGTTGAGGTTGAGGCTATAAATAAGCCACAACTAGAGGATGGGGATTCATGAATGATATGACTTGAATCTTTTCCCCTGATTTTCTCTCATTGAACCTTCTCTTCTCCCTCCCCTTACTGTTTTTTTTTCTCTCTTTCTCAATCTCTTTCCCTCCCAATTCCTGCCAATTCCAGAATTTCATCTCAAATACCCTCTGTCAGATCTGGAGATCTGACAATGCTTAACCCCAAATGTTTAGGAGCTAAAGCTTGACTTATAAAGGCTAGTGTTTGACCTTCCTGAATAAGTACAACCCCAACTCCCAAATTACTTGCATCAGTTTCCAGCGCAAAAGATTTACTAAAATCTGGTAAAGCCAAAATTGAAACTTCACTCATGGTCGTTTTCAACTTAACAAAAGCTTCCTCAGCCTGAGGATTCCAATTAAAATTATCCTTCTCCAACAGTTCTGTCAAAGGCTTACTAATAACTCCATAATTTATGACAAACCTCCTACAATATCTAGTTAATCCCAAAACTCCTCTCATAGCCTTTACAATAGTAGGTCTTGGCCAAGAAAGCATTGCATCCACTCTCTTAGTTAGTACTTACCCCAAGATCAGAAATGATATGCCTTAAGTACTCCAACTGTCTCTGGGCAAAAGCACACTTTAACTTCTTCACATATAATTGGTTAAGTCTAAGGCCCTCATATGTAGTTTTTAGGCAGTTAAGATGTTGAGCAAAGGTAAGGTTATATACACGAATATCATCAAAGAATACTATGATGAATTATCACAAATAAGATTCAAAAATCTGGTTCATGAGAGCTTGAAAGGTGGCTGGGGCATTAGTTAGCCCAAAAGGCATAACTTTAAATTCACAATGCCTTTAATGGGTTTGAAAGGATGGTTTATGAATGTCTTCTGGTTTCATTTGAATTCAATGATAGCCAGATCTTAAGTCAAGTTTGGTAAAAATAGTAGCATGTTTTACATCATCCAAAAGGTCCTCAATAATAGGAATAGGAAACTTGTCTTTAACTATTATGGCGTTTAATTGATGATAATCAATGCAAAACCGTCAAGAGCCATATTTTTTCTTGACAAGTAACACTGGTGAAGCAAAAGGACTATGGATGTGTTGAATAATGGATTTTTGTAACATGTCCTTAACTAATTTTTCAATTTTGGTCTTTTGAATTGGAGGATAGCAGTATGACCGAGTATTGACGAGTTCAGTATTAGGTTTGAGTGGGATGGCATGATCAAAGTCTTTTAGGTGGTAAGGATGTTGATTCTACGAAAAGGTCCTCATACTCAACTAAAAGCATGTGTAAGGAGTCAAGTTCGTGTACCTACCAATTTGGTTGAGTCTGCTGACAGTCACCAGCAACTCACCCGATTGCTCCTGTGATCCTTCCATTTCATCAATGGCCTGTATGGAAAATAGATGAGCCACTCTGGCTTGCTCTTAAACGTCTTTTGCAACTTTTTTTCTGTGGTCATCTTGCATATGCCCGTATCTAGGCTGCCAGCAAGAGTCAACTTCCTTCCATCCTTCTCAAAATTGACTTCCAGTTTATTAAAGTCAAAGCTGATTGGAATGACTATTTTTATCCAATCTACTCCCAAGACTATATCACAACCACCAAGCTTTGGTAACCTCAAATCAGTTGCAAATCTTTCCCCATGCATTTCCCACTGAAAGTCAATACACGAGGATTTGCTGATCACATTGCTGCCATTGGCCACAGTCACCAATAATGGCTGAGTGCTAGTAAGCTTGCAACCTAGTTTCTTGGCTGTATTCTCATCCAAAAAATTGTATGTACTTCCACTATCAATCAATACCATCAATTTATGGTTGCGTACCTTCCCTTCCACCTTAATAATCTTGCTGTTTGCTAAGCCCCTTAGAGCATGCAGTGAAATTTCTCCATTATCTGCTTCTTCAATCTCCATTTCAACTGCTGGGATTTCCTCCATATTCTCTTCTTCCTCTTCTCCTTCCAACAAGAGCAGTTGTTTCTTGTATTGGTGTCCCGGCATATATTTATCTTCACATCTAAAACATAAGCTGGCTTGCCTATGTTGCTCCACAAGGCCAAACTTCCCTCCTGTAAGCTGATTTGAGACAGCAGTTAGTTGAGCTGTCAAATTTTTAGAATTCTGACTGTTCTTGGCTGCCTCTCTATTAAATCCTCAATTCCCTTGCTGAATGGCATTTGAACTTGTTCCTCTTATTTGCATTCTTTGCTTCTTCATCAGAGCTTCTACTGTAAGCGTCTGTAATCTTGCACTTTCAGTTGCCTGTGTAACCGTCTTTGGCTGTAACATCTTAACCGTAGGCCTCAATTCCTCCACTAATGAAGCTCGAGGCGAAATAAGCCTCAGTTAGGTAGGGGTTAAGATTAAGCATCAAAGATTTCAACTCCTCAAACTTAATCTGGGTAGCCTGGACAGAATTCTCCAGCCTCAATTTATTAAATTCCTCCACCACATCAGTCATGTTCCTATCACTAAATCTCTCACAGGAATCTTCCACAAATTCTGTCCACGGACATTTCTCTCTTAACTGGATCCAGCCTTGGAACCAAGTGTCCGTGATATCGTTCAAATAAGCAGAGGCTAAGGTAACTCTTTGCTGATCTGGTATGTATACAGAGTAAAAAGTTTCTGACATTGCCTAACCCACCACCTAGGGTTTTGGCAGTCAAACAATGGAATTTCTAACTTAGGCAGTGGAAAGTAAGGCTCATTTGATGCAGCCTGTACCTCCTGCCTCCTTTCAACTGCTCTTTCAACCACATGCTCACCGATTAAAGAAGGTTCTATTTCAAATTCAAAAGAACCAGCTGTTCTATGAATTACTTCATTTCCTGGTATGAGTGGATCTTATCTTTCTTTAAGAGGAAAATCAGAAGGAAGACTTACTTGAGGCAGTTTAGAGAACATTAAAATAAATCCATCCAGCCTTCTTGCTAAACCGTCCATAGATGTTTCAAACTTCCTATCCAATGAAAGGATCGCCTCGTGGTTTCTGCTGGATCTAGCTTCCAGAGAATGAACATGAGCCTGCAGATCTGAAACCATGGCATTCACCTGCTGCAGTTGAGCTTCAAACTGCTTCATGTGTGTTCCATCAGCTGTGGCAGAATTGCCCTAGTAGCTGAATTCAGTGGCCTAGGAGTGGCTCTGATATCAAAATGTCAGGTCCTCTGATCTGACTAGGTCAATTCTTTGCTAATTGAGAGAATTTGGGGAGAAATGAGGGGAAAATTCAGAGAAAGAGAGAGAAACAGAAAGAGGCAAGAGAGAGAAACAGAGAATTCTTTGAAAAATGCTTCAATGCCTTTGCATTCAGCTGGATTAGGTTTATATACTAATCCAGGCAGTTAGTTTGGTGCCAACATGGCTGCCAATACAAAGCTCAAAGTAGAACTATGAACAGCTAGCCCAAAGTACAACTGCTGTAAAGTACCAACAAAACCTTACAACATTAGGTGTCATGACAATCCACTGCCTCCTAGACTTTGGGTTTAATTAGTAGACTGTATTCTTTATTAAGTATGAGTGTTTTTATTTTAGTAGAAACTGAGGCAGGGTGTTTTCCCTTACATGCATGTACATGACACTACTTGTTTACATTGCCCTGAGAGGGTCACATGACTTCACGTTTCATATGATAAACATGGTATACATTCAGATTGAATATTTGGTATATGAGATCAATTTTTGATAGTTATTTCACAATCTCGATATAAATATGATGTGCAATCATGGTCACGTAGCTTGTTGGTCCAAGTGGCTAGGGCCACCCTGGCATTGGGAGTAATGCTAGTCATGACACACCTCCTCTTTCTGACAAGACTTTTCTATATTGTCCTCATCTTCATCAACCTTAGCAAACCAAATTAAATCAAAAACCAAATAAGAAGAAGAATACCAAATTCCCCCAACAAACATATATGCATGCATATGTATAACCAAACTATAGTCAAACATAAATGGCAAGTATACAACATATCCAGCCGTTATCCCACTATGTGGGGTTGGCTACATGAATTCTAGACTTCTATGTGGGTTACATCCCAACAGATAGTTTGTCTAGAATTCATATTTGGATCCGACTAGGTTTTACGCTGGCTGTCGGCTACCTAACGCAACCCTCCTCCTTTATCCGGGCTTGGGACCGGCAGTGGATAATATCCCCTGGCGGAGTAATGAAAACATAAATGGCAAGTATCTCAGAAAAAAAAGAAAAGAAAAAAAAAATGGCAAGATGAACAGAATGGCAAGCGTTACCACTTACTAGTCTTCTAGATCTATTTCAAACATAAATTTATGGAATCCAATTAAATTTTATATTTTAAGTTGAGTCATACCAAATATGAGAATTCATTTACACTTCAAATTCATTGGATTCTAATGTATCAAAACATTATTTCCATTTTAGAACAATTTATAGTAATCACTTTAATAATAAATATGTGCAAGTAAATGTCATAAATAGAAAGAAAATATTTTCTGCAATCTGGACATTAAATGGTGGATGATTTAATCTGAATATACATGGATGATCCCTCGTGATTCAAAGAATGATAATTATTTAAATCACATTTCCTATTTCAGCCCCTAATTCAGAACACGTGGCATAATCACATGTGATCATTTAAGCCTTGGTGTAAGCCTCAGACTAGAATATCTTCGTCTCGTCTCTCTCATTTAATATCATTCAATTTCAAGTGGTAATGCTTGCCAACATATTTATTGCTTGCTTATCCAAGCTTATGTTGAAAAGACAACTTTGCCCCCTAGAAATATCCGACTACATTCATCTCCATGGAGGAGCCCTATATCAAATGAAAGCATCTCCATCAGACGATTGTTAGAGTGAGGTGTAAGGATTTAGTGTGGAATCAGCCACATCTTAGTTTTTGTTTCTCGATTTAATCAAATGGGAAAAAAGTGTTGTGCTTTTCATGCTCTCTGTTCGTTGTTTTCTAAGTTCTCTCTCTCTCTCTCTCTCTCTCTCTCTCTCTCTCGATATTCCCTTCCTAGCCATGGATATGTGTATATGGGGGAGCTCCAAGGAATGAAGGAAAGGTGTGAGTTTTTCGATTGAGTTTGATGATCAACATTGTGATCAAAGCACAAAAGTCTGGTCTGAGCCAGTTGTTTGGCAAATTTGAGGTTCTCTGGTGAGTTTAGAGAGATGTATAAGAATCAGTTACAGGAGTTGGCACAGCGGAGCTGCTTCAACCTGCCATCATACACTCATGTGAAAGAAGGTCCAGATCACGTGCCAAGGTTCAAGGCCACTGTGAATTTCAATGGAGAGACCTTTGTCAGCCCTAGCTTCTGCTCCACTCTCCGGCAGGCCGAGCACGCTGCTGCCGAGGTTGCCCTTGGTGCTCTTGCTAGTCTTTCTCCCTCCAATGCCCTTGCCGCCAAGATACTGGTGGGTTGCTTTGACTGCCTTTTGTGTGTGTGATTTTTGCCTTCATGTTAGGGTTTCATTTAAATTCTGTTTTAATTTGTCTTGAATTAGGTTTTTGCTCACTTTTTTTCCCTAAGTACTGATTAGGTTTAGTAATGGCATAGATTTCTGATGAAATTAAAATGCTTACATGTGAAATTTTCTTTTGCATTTTGTTGTAGTGCAGATTAGATTTTTGCTGGAGTTATGATTTAGGATGATTTTTTAAGAGATTTGGAGTCTATGAAAGTTAATGAATTCCAATGTGAAATTGGTTTTCTTTTGTGGTACCAATCTATGAAAATTCTTCCAACACAGAGGTAGTTTGGTTCTGTTCCTTACTTCATGAGATTCTCTAACTGAGGCATTTCCCCGCCAATAAATCACTGCCACATGGCCCACTCTCAAGGCTCTAGACGACACTGAAGACCCGAGTGGGGTCAACTGTTCAGGCCATTAGCCCAAATTAAATGAGGCCTCTTTTTTCTGAAGATCCCACGTGTGCTGCTGAATACATGACTCAGCAACGGGAAATCTGGAAAACAGAAATTGGGTCTGATATATTCTTCCCCAAATGAAAAAAATGCACCCATGCTGAATATTTCAGCACATGTGCATGTCGTCTGCCTACCTATGGTTGTGGCTCATACTAGGAGGGATCTCTCCTCCAAAAAGAGGGCCATTCATGGGAAGGTCCTTGGTAGTCTTCACTACAGGTTTCAGGTAGGACTTCTGCAGGAGTCAACGTAGCCAGATGAGACAAGGAAGACCAAAGGACCTGCCACAGCCTAGGGGCCTGCACCTGTTCCAACCCGATTCTTGCTGGCACGATTTCTCACATTTTACTGATTTTGTTTCATTTTTGGAAAGCCCATCCCGGATTATCTTAACATAAACAGATTAAGATGATTTTGCAAGTCTAGAATTTTAGCTGGTATTCTAACTCGAAGAGTTGCATCATATTTGCATATGGTATCATCTGGTCATGATTTAGGTTGACAGTGTTGTCCCTTTTTCCCCGGGAAACAGTAGTGGTCTCTTATTCAGTATGATGTATGACTTTGGCATCCATATTTAGGTGCTGGCAGTTCCTGAACCAGAATGAATTAACTCTTATATTCTGGACCATGTACATTCCATCTTTTTTTGACTGAGACAATTGGACAAAGATGGTAGCCAACTGTGGTATTTTATGTTTGGAGACCTGGATACCCACACTGCTGACAAATATTCATGTGATATGAGAATCTGAACCTTAACTCTGTTCTATGGTTGGACTGTAGAGATTGCTAAAATCCTGATCTCTGAAACTTTTAATGTTCCCAAATTTTTGGTTTATAGTTGACTTTGTCACCATGCATTCATCAAACTTTGTTCTGATAGACCTACCAATCTAAGCCGGTTAGGGTGCTTACAAGAAATGCATAATCATGTATACGCCTTATTTGTATCATTGTTGTTACTTGATTTTTAATTAGGGAATATTTTGACATATTTAATTTGCCATCCTTACTGCTCTTCTTCCAGTGGACTGTTTTTTGCCTCACTGTAAGTTTGCAATTGACAGGATGATACAGGGATCTACAAGAATCTTCTGCAGGACGTTTCACAAAGAGTTGGAGGATCTTTGCCAATATACCGAACTTTGCCATCAGGTCATGGATACCGACTTGTCTTCAGTTGCACTGTAGAGTTGGTTGGCATAAGATTTTCTGGTGAACCAGCCAAGAACAAGAAACAAGCTGAAAAGAATGCTGCCATGAACGCTTGGTCTTCTCTCAAATTATGTAAGTTCTCCTTGTGTAGAAAATTAGTCACATTGTGAAGTATTTTATATTTATTTCCGTAGCATGTACAATGAGATCGTGCAGGATCTATTTATTAACATAAGGCCCCATAACTCTTCTAGGAGGGAAGGGGGGAAAAATCTAAAAGAAAGAAAAGCAAAGAGATCTAGAATTTGGCTCAATAAAAATGAACTGCAGCTTTGTGATTAAAACTTAGAGAAGAGTTCATTCATGTGATTACATTCTTCTTTATGCCTGTTCAGTAGCGCAACAATCAGAAAGTTCATCATCTGGAAAGGCAAATAATGATCAGCAGGAGCATGTTATTGTAGCACATGCTCTGCAGAATTTTCTTTGGAAGGCAAGAATGTCTAAAGTATCATTCCCGATGAAATTTCCAATTCAGAATCCAAGGCCATTGAGCACAGAGTCACCCTCCACGAGAAAATCAAAGATCCTTCCCTTAATTCTCTCCCAAGCTGCACCTCAGAGTAGACCTGTTTATGCACCTGTAAAAGACAGCCTGATGTGCGTAAAACCAGCTTGTCAAAGCAAACCAGTAACTGGAACAGTGAATTACAAACCCATATGCCGGGCAGTTGCTCCTGAAACTCAAGCTCCAACAATAACAGCAAATGACATACTCCTTGCCCCAGCTAAAACTGAAAGGCAAGCTCCAAACAAAACAGAAAGTGATATCCTCCTTCAATCACCTGAAAGCCCTAGAGTCCTGCCTCAGAAATCATATGCAGCAGCTAGAGCAGCACCTTACATTCCTGTTGGGCATTTTAGGCAACATCGTGCTATTGCACCACCAGTGACAATAAGAACAGCAATACCTGTTTTCTCTGCACCACCGCTGCCTCCATCGAGTCAGTCCCCACAGATGAGGGGGCCTCCACCATTACATATTACCCCACCCATATCGGCAAACAGAGAGTGCCAGTTTCTGGCACCTCCATCGTCTCCCCTGAAGGAGCAGCTGGTTTCTATGGCTCCTGTTGCTGCTGCAGCTAGCTCTTCAGAGAAGATAAAAGAGACAGAGGGTGAAGTCCAGGAGAAGCAGCAGGAATATCTGGTAATGCAGCAGATCTCGGAAGAGCTGAAGATTTGATAGAAAGCATATGGATTTTCATATTGCAGGAACCGTTTGGGAAGGTTTATGGTACAAGTTTTCTATGTTATTTTAGTTTTGTTTAATTTTCTTTTGTTAGAAACAGCTGCTTGACATGTTTCTCCAATCCTCACAAAAGCTTGCTTTTGGGCAATGAGTGCTGTATGGCTTTGATCTTCTGAACTCATGCAAATGATTTCAGGTCTCTTTAATTTTCATTCAGTACTAAATTTTACATTCGATGGCTTCCACCTACATGATGAGATGACAAAAGACTCTTTCACTCCACTCTTCACTCTTCAGCCATGCCAATGCCAATGCCAATGCCAATAAATTAATTAACTTTCATGGAATTTTGGTTACGCATCCTTCTGAAAAAATGCATATTATTGCACCCCTTGTATCATTCATTTATTTCCCTCATTTCATACTCATTAACATGGAACTTGAAAGGCGCCCCCCCCCCCCCCCCCCCTTCTCTCTCTCTCTCTCTCTGCGCGTGCGCAGGAATTTGTGGTGAGAATGAATGCAGCAGCAAATATAACTGGTGGAAGGTTAGGGACGACGAGAGGATTCTGTGAATCTCATAAATTAACATGGTCCACCAATTAATTGTTGTTATTATTATTATGATGTCTATTCATGCTTAATGAATTGCTTTGAAGCCAAGCATGTCTTCACTTATCACCATCAAGTTTTTTGGCTGCCGGTTTCTCTGACTTTTGTATATTCATGTATTTACAATATATATCTTTTATATTTGTTAAAGGAAAAGATACAAAATTGACTCCAGATTAATTACCATTGTGAAAACATTTACAGTAGCTGATATATAAACATAACTAATTAGTTGGCATGTACCTTATTAAAATTTTATTAGCCACGTTATTAATTCTCACCTAAATTTAAGATATCTTTTTCTTAGTTATTATGTTTTTAATCCATATATATATATATATATATTTGGTGAACTCCAATCAAAGTGAGCTTTGTCTGATCGACTGAACGTTAAGTTATTACAAAAGTGAAATTTTTGCTATGTAAAATAAAATTCAACCATCAAGTTAATACTCGAAATGAGTAGAGAGAGCATTGAAATAGTATAAATTCAATCATGTCTTACTTATGTTGGACTATACCGTTTACACTGGCTGACCTTTCAACATGCATGGACAAGATCCTCGGCAAAATCATTTTTCTATGATTGTTGGGTGAGATCCTCGATAGCGCTTGAGCCGAGATTCTCAGACTAAGTGAAGGATTATTCTTTATAAGTATGTCTTTTCATAGTGACTCAAAACTGAGCCATTAGCATTAGTATGTGCTTTGAGGGGTCTAGCTTGATCACTAATTGTAGCTCTAGTAGTATCAAAGAGTTCATCCTCACGTGGAGGCAATGGGGGATGTTGAGGCTTCTTCTCATTTTGCCAAGCATGATGCTAAGGAGCTTGAGGATGTTGGGTCTGAGGGCTTTTTGAATGATTTGACCTAGGACTATTTGATTCTCGGTAGTAAGGAGATGTAACACCCAGTTAGGAAATTTAACTTGCCTATTGAGGGCTACAAGTACATTGTGCTCAATTGGCTCTTAGCTCACCAAGTCCAGGCAAACAACTAGGTTGTGAAGGAGCATGCCTTTAAGGCAAGCTTATGTCTTTCCCTAACCCACCTTGTCACCACCATCTTCATATTCCTTATTCTGGGCCCTTTCCAAGTCACTCCGAGCAAATGGAGGAATTTGGGTGTTATTGGGCTAAATCTATCTTTCCTTTCTAGTCCTTGACAAAGTCGGGGACCCATTCACATCCCCTACTAGAAGCAAGGGTTGAGCCAAGATTTTGATTAAGTGGTGGTAAATTTAAATATAAAAAATATAATTTTAAAAATAAGATAATAATAATAATATTAAAATAATATATATATATATATTTTACAATTGTTCCTTATAACTTTTCATACTAAAAATTGCAATTGTTCAAGAAAGTTACATTAATTATTGAAATTTTTAGATTCGTCATGACCACGAAAAACTATTTTTAGTAAAAAAAAAAGTCAAACACAATCAATTGATGTAGTTAGACGAATTCGATAATCACAGTGTTTGTTCTAATTATTTGAAGAAAATTATTTTAATATTTTGCTCTTGATTTATTAAAGTTCTATAGTTGTTTTAAGTTTAATTGTGTGCACTATTAGCATATCTAACATGAACTTAAAATCTATTTTTTTTGTTTAAATTACTGAACAATTTTTTCATAAAAGAATCACTATCTCCTTATTTTCCATTATTTGTTTTAAAAAGATAACAGTATAATCAAAATGCGACATTTTTGCTTATACTATATTCCAACTAATCACTAAATTCATTAAACCAAACTGAAATGAATCGTCTTGATTTCAAGGTTGACACAGACCTATTTGCAAGTAAACTCTTCTAATTTGATTTTGAAAATTAACATTGTAATCCATTACTGTAGTTCTCAACCCAGGATCTATAGAAAGTTGTGCAACATCAATTTGCTCAACATTTGCTTTGTTAATTTGTTAATTTTCTTTAATATAAATTTCTTCCATATTTGCTTTCTTTACTTCACAATTTTCTTTAATACTTAGTTTTATTTGCATCATTATTGTAAAAAAATAAAATTATGAGCAAATTATAAAAAATGTTGTGATGGTTACTACTAGACCATTATATACTTACTTTCTTCAATACTTATTTTTTTATTTCTAGTAGTAAAATATAATATAAATTTTTTTATTTTTAATAGTAAATCATTATAAAAATAAAATTTTAAAACAAAAAATCTGGCCCAATAGGGGCACCTGCCCCCACTGGGCCTCAGGTGGCTCCGCCCCCGAGAGTCTAGAAGGTTTAGAAGGGTGGCATGAGCACGAACAGTTGTCACCTAACTTTGGCTTGTGTTTTCTTTCTTGGCAAAACATCGCCCTCTATATGTTCTCAGACATGTTTGCAAACACTTCTCACAAAGGTTGTGGAGTTTGACCAACAAATATTCTAGAAAAAGCAAGAGATGAAGGACAAAGAGGCTGAGTTAGTAGGGGTCAAGTTCGAGGCTAGCATGGTCCTTGCCCTCAAAATGGTCGAGTTGTAAGATCGGTTGAGAGTTGTTGGAAGTACTCTGACAGTGAAGAAAGATGAGCTTGTCCAATTGAGGAGTTGAACTGTAAGGTGGTGACTCTCCACTTCAACTAGAATACTCTAAAGGCCTAGCTTAACAACTTCCCTCTCGAGGTGCAAAGCATCTTTAAGGTCAAGCTGCAAAATGTCTAGAAGAAAGGGTTTGGTCAACAACAAAGAGAGTTATCCAAAATCTTCCTAGATTTGGATATTCGCAAGCTATGCTCGATAAGGCTACTGAGGCGATACAAAGGCGAGCGATGGAGGTGAAAATTGTGCCTGGAAGAGCAATTCAACCAATGCAAGGCTACCAAGAAGGTGGGGACCTCTACTTAGGGCCTGGAAAAGGCCTCTGAAAGCCATAACATGGATTAACCAGAGGGGTTGTCCAGTAGTAGCTATAGAATTTTGTATTTTTTTTTTTTTGTTCCTTGTAAACAATTTTGATAATGAATGGAGAAGTATATGTCCCATGCCTTCTGTGCCTCTTGTCTTTTTAAATTTTTAATGCTTATGCTAAACCTTTGTGACTCGATAAGTACTTAAGACCTTTGTTGTTTGGTATGCATGTGTGAGTTTCTATTACTCGATAAACAAATAAGTGTCTATTATTCAATAAATACATAGGTTTCCATTACTTGATAAACAATTAGGTGTCCGTTACTCTGTAAATGCATAGGTTTTTGTTACTTGGTAAACAATTAGGTTTTCATTACGTAGTAAACATATAGATTTTCATTACTCAATTAAACAATGTTTTTAATTTCCCTTGTCGTGGAGATCACCTAAGGTCGGAAACTTGGAATTTTGAACAATCCTCTTAGCTTGCTTGGACATACTAGGTTTGGCAAGTTGGGTTGACCATCCCCTCGTACCCCAGACTCTTCTTAGGTTGAAATCACACTTTAATTAGTTAGGGGTAGTCTCGAGATCTCAACTTAGTCTCGAGATCTCCTAAGCTGATCAATGGTATTGGAAGGAACACCTTAATTACTTCTTAAGCTGAAACTACTATAAAATCTTGTCGTCTCTCGTGTTTTTATATTTTCTTAAAACTTTCCATTACATTGCACTTTAATTAATTGTTATATTTTCAGCATTCTTTTCATTCACTATTTTCAAAAAATCAATCTTCAAAATAATTTTTTTTTAAACACTCAATTCATCCTCCTCTTGAGTATGTAATATCATATAACCAAATATGACTTAACACAAACAACTCTCCTTTTTTGTTGATTGGAGTCAGAACACATTGCCAACTAATAACTTTTCATCGTCTTCTTCTTCCTTCTCTAGAATGATTTAACTTCTTCCTCATTTATCTTCTTTTTCATCTCTTTCTCTCTCTCCTTGGTGGTTACAATGTCCATTGGGTTACCACAATGGAAGGCTTCATCACGATGGAATTCCAAAACTTAGTTTGCCACACATTTGATGAATTGTTCTTGGATTCTAGAACCAATGGGAGAGAGAAAAAGAAAGAAAGAAAGAAGGAGAAATAGCAGAAACGAGATTTTTTTGGTCGGCAAACACAATTGTCTTGGCGATGGTTTAACATAAAGCATATTTTTCATTTTTTACGTTAAAATTTATTTTAATTTGAATTTTTTGTTATAGTTAAAATTATTTTTTATTTTAAAACTCAAAATTATTTCATTTTGATATAAAATATACAACCTTAGCTTTTAAAGTTGATGTAGGGTACGTGTGAAAGAAAAAAAATTGAAACTTCAAGACATATAGCGCCAATTTTCAATTTTAAAATTAAAAGTGAGTCAAATAACAAGAAGTGTATGTGAAATTTACACTTAAATGAATTTAACTTTCATAAAATCCTAAACAAAAACATCAAAATCTTAGATTGCGTTCTCTTTACTTTTTAATTTTCTGTTTTGAATTTTGAATTCATTTTCAATTTTTTATTTTGATAGTCTGTTTTTAGAAAATTAAAAACGCGTTCTCTTTGTCATTTCGAAAAACTATTTCTCAAAACAGAAAATTAGAAAATACGTTCTCTTTGAAATTTTGAAAATAATTTTTTAATGATATCTTATTTAGTAAATTTGATTATTCAGTAAATTATAAATATTTAATATTAATATATTATTAAAAAATATATACATTTTAAAGTTAATGAGTTTTGTAATCTTTTTTCTCCTTACAATAATAAAATATGAATAAATAAATAAATAAATAAATATATTTTGAGTTTAGAGTTTGTTTTGGATGAAAACACTCAAAACAATTTTTTGTTGTTTTGAGTTTTTTTTATAATTTTTTTATTTTAAAAAATGTATTTTTAAAAACAATAAAGAGAACGTATTTTCATTATTTTAGAAAATTAAAAACTAAAAATGACTTGAAAATAGTAAAGAGAACACAACCTTAGTTTGCGTTCTTTTTCGTATTTCAGTTTTGTGTTTTAAGTATCTGTTTTGAAATTTTTGAAACGGATTCTTTTTTGTCATTCTGAAAAATTGTTTCTTAAAACAGAAAAGTAGAAAATGAGTTTATTTTAGAATTTTTTAAAAAATATTTTAGGATACTTTATTCAATAAATTTGATTATTAAACAATAAAATTAACCCTTTTTAATGAAATTCTATTATTAAAATAAAATAATAAATTTGATTAATAAATTGTTAACATCTAAGAAAAAATTTATATTAAATATTATTATATATAATATATATAATACACTTAATAATATACTATATGTTATCTTGTATTTTTAATTATAATATAGATATGCTACATTTTTTAAATAAATATATAATATAGATATCGCCTAGCTTGACATCAAACTAACCGTCACATTCCCTATTTCCATTAGTACCCCTGAGTCTCCAATCGGGGATTTTTGCTAGTTCGCTCTGATACCAACTGTAACGCCCCACTTTTCCCAAGCGTGCGTTAATTCGAGATTTCGAGAAAATTTAAATCAAACACCACGTAATTACCTCGATGGCCATATTTTCCTCGTTTCCCGACAATCTCGATCGTACCTTCTTAGTATAACAACACTTAATAAATAACTAAGACAGGTATCATCAATCACATCAGCGGAAGCAAGATCGAAACCTCAATATATACATATCACTGACAATTTCTTTTACAATAACTGAATCGATGTTTCACATGAAAATACATTACATAATCTCTTGAACATTGAAGTCAAAGATAGGACCTATGAAAACCAAACGTAACTGCTACATCCTGACGACATTCTTCCTCTTGACGCCACTGCTTTCACCTGGAACGTTTGAATATTCCAGGGACATAGTCCAAATTAGATGCTGAATCATCTAAGTGAGAGTTCAAAAACGTTTTCATGAATGTATGCAGAAATCATGTACACAAAATCGATAAATCTCATCATGCACCAGCCTAAAGAGAATCCCACACAGCATTTAACCCTAACCGGGGAAAACGCAATCTCTCTAAAGGCGACACAACCAAATCGACCCATTGGCAAACCGGTCCTGCTTAAGAGGGACAACCTCGACACATGAACCCAGGAACCACCCCGCGGTCATTGTCAGGCTTTACGCTCCCACTCAAGCATTCCAAAACATAACCCTAGCCCCGAGAGTGTCACAACAGCACTGTCCTTGGGATCGACGTCACCTAGGCATTAATGCTATTGCTCAAAGGATCCTGGGGTAGTGTCCACTCGCAGCCCCGCCACTTGAGCCATCAACCGGGGTGGTGTCCACTCGCAGCCCCGCCACTTGGGTCCCGTAGGGTGAAGTCCGTCTCAGCCCCGTCCCAAGTCATCACCAAACATTAATCCTAGGTACGCATCCCCGAGTACTGCCACTCTGGGCCACGTCACAGGTCAACAACCCACATACCACAAAAACAGTCAATGGTCGAAAAATCATAACATGCATCACTTAAACACATAACATGCATCATCAATACTTAAATCATCGTTTAATGCACATGTAAGCAATCATTTAGACAATTCATCACAAAACCGAGCATGGAAACCATTTACATGTCATTTGAAATCTTTTTGGGTAGAATCATTCACAGAAATCAATGTTTGGAGAAGAACTTCTCACAGTAAATAGTTTTTCGGACAGAACACTCACCTTTAGACGGCTTTCCGATCGTCAGGCGCAGTCAGCCTCGATTTGCGTGCCTGCCTCAATCTGCGTGCCTGGCCTCATTTTTCGCACGTGACGCTCTTGTACTTCGACCTCGAGTCTCACCGATACCTTAGTCATCACATTTATTCAAAATTACATCAATATCTATTTTTCCAATTTTCCATAATTTCTTCCTATTTTCTATATATTTCTCCTCAAAAATTCTAATAATTGCCTACTCAACATTTTTCCTTGATTTCTCTTCATAATAATTCATAATTAATAAATTCCTATCTCCCAAAAATTTCTAAGGATTTTATAATTCCTTTTCCTATTTTTCCTAAGCCTTATTCACTTTGAAAATTACAAAATAACCATTTCCTCAAACATTTTTCCAAATTTTATTGCACCATAAATAATAAAATAATTTTCTAAAAATATTAAAAAAAATTTCAAAAATACCTGGATCGTCACACGCCCTCACGCGCGGCGCGTGGGCTGCTTGGCTTGGGCTGGCGCGTGCCAGTCACGCGCCAGTCGTCTTCAACCTTAGGCCGGTCGCCGGCGACTGCTCCGATGGCCGAACTTCGGGTGCCGCCTGGAAGCCCTCTTCAAGTCGATCGCGATGCCACCGGTTTCAGGCCGAAAGGCCACCGGAAAGTCGATTAAAAATCGACTTACAGGTCGGCGGCGACGGTCCGCCTCCAACCCCTCGGCCGAGCTCGAAACCCTCTCAAATCTCCACCAAAACGCTTCAAACCACTCCCAAAATGACCCTCACCTCCTGGAGACCAAAAGCCCTCTATCCAATCTCCGAAAATCGTTCGAGAAGGAGCTCGATTTGTGCCTTCTTCTTGGCCGAACCCCTCGGCTATTTATAGCCAAACTCGACCCCCACGTGGCTCGTTCTCCGGCTATACTTCTTCCCCACGCCTCCAAGGACGCCCTAGACCATGCCCTGACGACCCTAGGTCGTCCAGGTGGCAGGATTTTTCGGCCAAATCGTGCGGCCAGATTTGCTTCTCTGTGCAATTTTCTGAAAATTGCACTTTAGCCCCCTGAAGTTTTCTTTTTGCATTTTGGCCCCTTTCCTCAAGCCCCTGATCTTTCTAACACTTTCACTAAGACCCTTAAGGTCAATAATTCTCATTTCTCCCCTGAAACTTTCGAAAAATTGCCGTTTAGACCTCCCTCGGGCATTTTTAGAAAATTACACTTTGGCCCGACTGATTTATTTGACCTCAAATCCACCCGATTCAACCCGAAACCACTTAAGGGTTGTTCTACACATCGAATACTATTCCCTGACACTCTCCGTTGACATTTTGGATGTCGTTTACAGCGATTCGGTAATACGACCTAAATGGGCAGTTGTATTTCGCTGTACCGAAAACTGTTCCCGATCTTCTTCCTTTCATCACTAAAAATCATAATTTTAATTGCTTGTCGATACTATACCATTTTCTCGGGCAATCTCGGGTCCGAGGTACTCCCGTTGGCTAATTTGGTCGTTCAAAGCTAGGTTAGTGTGCCCTAAAGTCTCATTTTTCTCAAAATTCCAATTTTGCCCTTTATCAATCATCATTTTATCTTCAAAAATTTTCTCGGGTGTTACAAAACACCCATAACGACAATGTTGTTTTGGGTTTCTTTTATAATTTTTTTTATTTTGAAAAATATATTTTTGAAAATAACAAAATAAAAGAGTTTTTAGTGTTTTGAAAAATTGAAAACTCAAAATGGGTTGAAAATAATAAAGAGAACACAAATTTAATTTTTTGAATTTAACAATTTTAAAAAACAACTGTACCTTTATAAGTTAGAAAAGATTTGCTTGTAAGAATATACTGAATATTATTTAAATACTCGAGTTTAATATTTAATCAACATTTTAGAAAAAACGTGTTACTTGGTAAGCAATTAGGTGTCCATTACTCTGTAAATGCATAGGTTTTTGTTACTTGGTAAACAATTAGGTTTTCATTACGTAGTAAACATATAGATTTTCATTACTCAGTTAAACAATGTTTTTAATTTCCCTTGTCTTGGAGATCGCCTAAGGTTGGAAACTTAGAATTTTGAACGATCCTCTTAGCTTGCTTGGACATGCTAGGTTTGGCAAGTTGGGTTGACCATCCCCTCATACCTCATAGACACTTCTTAGGTTGAAATCACACCTTAATTAGTTAGGGGTAGTCTCGAGATCTCCTAGGTTGATCAATGATATTGGAAGGAACATCTTAAATTACTTCTTAGGCTGAAACCACTACAAAATCTTGTCATTTCTCGTACTTTTATATTTCCTTAAAACTTTCCATTACATTGCACTTTGATTAATTGTTATATTTCTAGCATTCTTTTCATTCGCTATTTTCAAAAAATCAATCTTCAAAATAAATTTTTTTTAAACACTCAATTCATCCTCCTCTTGGATGTGTAATATCATATAACCAAATGTGACTTAACACCAACAACTCTTCTTTTTTGTTGATTGGAGTCGGAACACATTGCCAACCGATAACTTTTCATCTTCTTTTTCTTCCTTCTCTAGAATGATATAACTTCTTTTTCCTTTGTCTTCTTTTTCATCTCTTTCTCTCTCTCCTTGGTGGTTACAATGTTCATTGGGTTACCACAATGTAAGGCTTCATCAGGATGGAATTCCAAAACTTATTTTGCGACACATTTGATGGATTGTTCTTGGGTTCTAGAGCCAATGGAGAGAGAAAAGGAAAGAAAGAAAGAAAGAAGAAGGAGAAAAAGCAGAAGCCAGATTTTTTTGGTCGGCGAGCACAATTGTCTTGGTGATGGTTTAACATAGAGCATATTTTTTATTTTTTATGTTAAATTTTATTTTAATTTGAATTTTTTGTTATAGTTAAAATTATTTTTTATTTTTAAACTCAAAATTGTTTCATTTTGATATAAAATATACAACCTTAGCTTTTAAAGTTGATGGAGGGGTACGTGTGAAAGAAAAAAAATTGAAACTTCAAGACTTATGGCGCCAATTTTCAATTTTAAAATTAAAAATGAGTCAAATAACAATAAGTGTATGTGAAATTTACACTTAAATGAATTTAACTTTCATAAAATCCTAAACAAAAACATTAAAATCTTAGCTTGTGTTCTTTTTCGTATTTCAGTTTTTATTTTTTAATTTTGAATTCATTTTTAATTTTATATTTTGAATGTCTATTTCGAAATTTTTGAAAATGGATTCTTTTTTATCATTCTGAAAAATTGTTTCTTAAAACAGAAAAATAAAAAACGTGTTTATTTTAGAATTTTAAAAAAATTATGTAATGATACTTTATTCAATAAATTTGATTATTAAACAATAAAATTAATCCTTTTTAATGAAATTCTATTATTAAAATAAAATAATAAATTTGATTAATAAATTATTAACATCTGAGAGATAATTTATATTAAATATTATTATACATAATATATATAATACACTTAATAATATATTATATGTTATCTTATATTTTTAATTATAATATAGATATACTATATTTTTAAATAAATATATAATTTTATTTTCAAAATTTAAAAATAAATTTTTCTTCTTTTTTTTCCCTTCTTTTCTTTTTTTTCTTTTCTTTTTTATCTTTTTATTCTTCTATTTTCTCTTGCGCCCCGCATCTTCTCCATCACTAGTGATTATCGTCGGCTGGAGATTTACACAATCAGAGCTTATTATTAGAAACACCAAGTTAGGGGAGTTAACATATATAAAAATGAGTCAGATTTAACGGTTGGATTTTCATAGATCTGATCTTTAATTTTTGATCAAAACTGAAAAATGCACTTTCAGTTGCCATTGGCCACCGTGGTCGGTGGTTTCTGGCAATTAGATAAAACCACCCAACACCCTTATCCCCATCAACCAACATATTAAAAAATCAACAACATCCAACAGTTGAATCTCCATAGATTCAAGCTAAAACTTTCGATCAAACCCATACTTGCGTAAATGCACTAGCAATCGCCACCAACACCATGGTCGGCAATTTCCCGTGATCAGATCCAACCACCTGACACCCTTATCCCCATCGACCAACATACCAAAAAACTAGCAAGAGAAGGAAGAGAAGAGGGGAGAGAGGAGAAAAGAAATGAGAGAAGAGATAGAATCAATGGGTTGTCGAATGACAAGGGGCAGTCGACGGCGGCTTGCTACAGTGATGGCGATGGTGGGTGCAGTCGACGACAGTGACGGTGACAGTGATGGCGATGGTGGGTGTGGTCGACGACAGCTTATGATGGTGATGGCAATGGCGAGCGCAGTCGACAACTGAGCCTTGAGAAGGAAATGAATAGAGGAGAAAGATAAGAGATGTTGCTGTGTGCGAGATTAAGGGAAATAAGAGGAGTGTTTTTTGCATTTTGGTGTTTTTAGCGTATTTTGACTGAAAATACCAAAAATGACAATGTTGTTTTGGGTTTCATTTATAATTTTTTTTTTGTTTTCAAAAATGTGTTTTTGAAAATAGCAAAATAAACGAGTTTTCAGTATTTTAAAAAATTAAAAACTCAAAACGGGTTGAAAATAATAAAGAGAATGCAGATTTAATTTTTTGAATTTAAAAATTTTAAAAAACAACTGCACCTTTATAAGTTAGAGAAGATTTGCTTGTAAGAATATACTGAATATTATTTAAATACTCAAGTTTAATATTTAATCAACGTTTCAGAAAAAGTGTTATACATTTATATTAATATAATAAAATATAAAATGTTAATAAAAAAAATTAGACCACAAATATTAACCTTAAATGTGGAAACTTCCAATTCTAACAAAACATTCAAATCAGCGGAGTTGATTGATGGTATCAACGAGACGTAGACTTCGTGATTGAAATATTCTCCATTTTGTCGCAAATGTAGATATATTATGAGACGACAATCATGATTTGGCCGGCAAGCATTGGTTTGGTTGGTTTGAATTCGAGCAAGGGATCACCACAATAACTTTGATAACAACTTCTTATCTCAAAATCGAACTGAACTCGGCCTAAATTTCACCCCAATAACTATCAAACCAGCGTAAGCCTACGGTGTGAAACTCGTGTCTGTGCCCACCCACCACTCGAGCCTTGGCTGGCTGACTCATGACTACATGTGATGTTTTTCTTCTTTCATGTGATGGAGCCCCCCACCACCCAACGGCTATATTTGTTGAATTCCCAACAACGCACCAAATTAGCTGCTATTTTCTCCATTTGGCATTTAGTTTTGATAATATTACGGTTTCTAATGGGTTCAAAGTTTTACAATAACAATTCACTTGTCATCTACAAACGGGACAATTAATTTCATTTTCATATTGGTATCGGTTATAAATGAATTGTGTCTTATTTTGCTGATATTTTGTTTCTCTGTGTGTGTGTGTCTCCATTAGGTTATTTTCTTTTAGTTGCATCTTGAAAATAAATAGTCACCACATTTTATTTATCTGAATGGCCCTTTTAAAATATAAAATTATACAAACATCGACAATATACCATCAATCAAAGTCAAAAAGAATAGGAAAATTCTATTTACAGTCATAAAATTGCTCTCCAAAGCCACTCTCTATCAAAATTCACTAACATTTTATAAATTTTCTATTTTAACCTCAACAACCCCATAACCACAACCAGACCCATTTCTCTCTCTCACTCTTTCACACCCATCACCCTGAATATATACATATATATATACACGAATATACACACACAAACACATCTCTGTATATATATATACATACACTCACACACACACCTATATATATATATATACACACACATAGATCGCGGCCATGGCAACTGCCGTCGACCATGGCCGCGACCATCTTTCGTGGTTGAGAACGGTCACGATGTTGTCATTGTCGCTGGAGAACCCTCGAGGGGGGTTAGAGGCCATGAAGGTCGCCCCCGAACCCCAAATATACAAACACACACACTTATATATATATACACATATACACACGCATGGTTGCAATCATGGAACACTTCCTTGACCCCCAACGGTAGGGGAACGCTCCGTTCCCCAACCTCTGGAGGGTCGGTTTCGGGGAACCCAACGTTCCCCGACCCCTAGCAGTCGGGGAAGTTTTTTTTTTAATTAATTTTTTATTATAATAAAATAAAATAAAATAATACAAATAAATAAATTCTTTTTAAAAAGATACATATATCTTTAAATAAATTCAAGTAATTTTTAAAGATATATATCTTATTAAATTAGTTAATTGAATAACTAATTTTAAGTATAATAAATTATCTCTGTATGTGTGTTTGTATATATATATATATATATTTGTGTGTGTGTGCATTGAGAGAGAGAGAGATGGAGAGATGGGTGTAATGAGAGAGAAAGAGAGATGGAGTGATTGTGCAGAGTGAAAATGAAATAAAGATGATGTGGTGTGGGTGACTAAAGGGTAAAATAGGATTTTTGAAAAATGATGGAAAATTTTGGCGAGAAATGACTATAAAGAGTAATAATATGACTGTGAATAAAATTTCTCAAAAGATTAATGTCGACCTAAAGTTACAAATTTTGATATTATATGATCATTGCATTGGTTAATATTGCACATCTAAAAATGATGGTATTATTCTCAAAATGGGACAGTTTGTAATAATAAATGAGTGAAGAAAATAAATGTTAAACTATATTATTTAAATAATATTAAAAATTATAACTAATAATAATATCATCCAAAATGTGACATTATCTCTTCTGTGACATTATCATCAGTCATAATTTTTAATATTACTTATATTATTTAAATCAATTTTCAAATATTCACTTCCTTATCCAAATAAGTGTAAATGAGTGAATTATCCTTGGGTATGAATTAAACACTTGAAGAAGTGATATGTTAATATTAATTTAGTGAGTCATGACTTCAATTCTCACCTAACATGGTGAAATAAAATCTTATATTTATAATGTTTTTTCTTTGATATAATTGAAGGAGAACCAAACGGTTATCCCAAGTTTAAATGAGTGAATTATATCCGTTGATATCATTCTTTCATTCATCCATTTCCTTTTCTCGGTCGGTAAAACGGTATTTATTTCGATGTACACTTGTTTGGATTCGATTTTCCTTCTTCCTCGCCCGCATGCTCCTGCTATCGGCCAATCACGAGCTGGGATTGGGTCCGGGTCCCACCATAATCCCCAAATGATTTGCTGAACCGCCACCGCCACCGCCACCGCCACCGCCAGTTCATCACACTCCGTGGATTTTCATGCGCGTCTGTCCTGTATGGCTCACGTACTTCCACGTGTCCCCCCGTCGCCTTTACTACTTTTACATGTGACGAAATTTTTTGTGTTAATTCCAACTTCCATCAACTCGTCACGATTTTATTTTTCGGACGTTACCAAAATTTTAATTTTAATTTTTATAGTTCATTTCTAGTGATATATATTTTGGTACGATGGTGCTATGATGACATGACATTGACATTGACATATGGGCACGCAACATGAATTCTGAGAGGGAGGAAGCCAAGGGGTCATGGGTACCTTAATTACCAGCCACACGGAGGCGAACCCACGACGCTAGGGTAAAAAAATAAATAAATATGACGAGGCTTAATTGTAGTCTAAGTTGGAGGGTATATGCTGGTGGGGGGCATGTGGCAGTGCATACAGTGTATAAGTGTCGATTATATTTGATAGTATTATTAAAATAATTCAACATGAAATTAAACATATTACATCAAGACAAAAAATTCAGCCTTCTGTAAAGAAGGGTATCAATATCATCATATTATGATTTATATATAACTTCAATTCAAAGTAGACATATATATATGCATAAGAATGTACACACACTTCTTGTTGTTAAAAGTAGTAGAAGTTGAGAGATGAGTCACAAGATTTGGAGTTTTGTGAGGGGCATGTGGCATGCACGAGCAAGCCGCACCCGCCCAACACTGTAAAATTTGGACAGATAATAGTGCAGTAGAATAGGGCGGTGAGGGCGAGGGCGAGGGCGAGGGCGGTATAATGGGGTCGGTAAATAGGGGGCGGTGAGGAGAGGAGGGTGAGGGCGAGGGTGGTAGAGTCCGTACGTATAATGGGGTAGGTGAAAGCTAGGTCCAATAGTAGTGCATCATCTAGACAAGACAACAACTAGTGGTATGGCAGCAATTTGCTATTATATATAAATATTCACACTATACAAAAGTGTAGGTGGGTTTGTTTGTAATTTTGTGGATGAAAAAGTGAAAGTCAAAGTTGAATATGCATAAATATATATATATATATATATATATGAGGTGAATGGACAGATCTAAAATTTTGGTCAGGTTTAATAATGTAATTACAGCTTAAATTACTTAAAATGAAATGATAAAATTAAAATGTGGATATAATTACGATTGATGAATGCATAGGATGGGATGTGGATCAGCCTAAATTTTATTAAATTAAAATTCACATGATTTATCATTATTGCCTTTTTAGTTATTACCATACCGCCACGGGGTGTCATTTCCGTTTCTCTTCTTCTCCAACGTTCCAAACACACCCCATCTCCCTCGGGCCTCTCTATATATACCCATCACCCTTTGCTCCGTTCTCTCCACCCCACCACAAACAAAGCCCTCTCTCTCTCTCTCTCTGTGTGTGTGTGTAATTGTGATGGCAAAGGACGTGGCGGAGCATGGGTCGTTCTCGTCGGGCAAGGACTACTGCGACCCGCCGCCGGCGCCTCTCGTCGACCCGGGCGAGCTGAAAAAGTGGTCCTTCTACAGGGCACTCATCGCTGAGTTCATAGCCACATTGCTGTTCCTCTACGTCTCAGTGCTCACCGTCATCGGCTACAAGAGCCAGTCCGATCCCGCCACCAACGCCAACGCGTGCGGCGGCGTCGGCATTCTGGGAATCGCTTGGGCCTTCGGCGGCATGATCTTCGTGCTTGTCTACTGCACAGCCGGCATTTCCGGTGGCCATATAAATCCGGCTGTGACGTTCGGGCTGCTGCTGGCCAGGAAGGTGTCGCTGGTCCGGGCGATGATGTACATGGTGGCGCAGTGCCTGGGGGCCATAGCTGGGGTGGCGCTCGTCAAGACCTTCCAGGAGTCGTACTACCACAAGTACGGTGGTGGCGCCAACCAGCTCTCCAGCGGCTACAGCACTGGCACCGGGCTGGGTGCCGAAATCATCGGAACCTTTGTCCTCGTCTACACGGTCTTCTCCGCCACCGATTCCAAGAGGAAAGCCAGGGATTCCCATGTCCCGGTAAGCACCCCTTAATTAAAAACTAATAACCGTATTAGCATGAAAAGTTACAGTGATTTGATCATTATTAGGGTTGAAATTTCTACGACACATGACCCTACTTACTTATATTTGGTTGATTTGATTTGTGGATTTATGCATAAATTTACTCGATAATACTCAAAAAAGAATACTGGATTACCATTACACTATTAAGCAAACGTAGCTTTTCTGGGTTCACAAGAAATTAAACAAGTGTGGACTTGATTAATGAAGGTGTTGGCGCCACTTCCGATTGGATTTGCGGTGTTCTTGGTTCACCTGGCCACGATTCCAGTGACCGGAACAGGCATCAATCCAGCCCGGAGCCTTGGAGCCGCAGTGATCTACAACGAAGCCAAGGCTTGGGACGACCAAGTAAGTATATAAAATATATTATTTAATTCCCTCCTCGAACCCCTTCCTTGTGATAGATAATGCTTATATTGATTAATTACTAATCAATTAATGAACTTTGGGCTTGCAGTGGATATTCTGGGTAGGACCGTTCGTAGGAGCAGCCATTGCAGCCTTCTACCACCAGTTCATCTTGAGGGCAGGAGCTGTGAAAGCTCTTGGGTCCTTCAGGAGCGGCTCCCATGTCTGAGATCGATTTCTTATTTAATTTAGTGTTTTAGTGGAAATGAAGAAGAAGAAGAAGAAGAAGAAGAAGAAGATGGGTACGGATGAGTAAATTAGTGAGAGATGGTTACGGATGAATAACAATGGAGAAAGAAGGGTACTTATTACTGTGGCGTCTGCACTCTGCAGGAATTAAATGCCATTTTCTCTCACTTGCTTTCTGTCATGTACTCTGTTTTAAGATTCAAATCTTAATGGAACAGGAAAGGGAAAGCTTTTTAATTGTATTCCTTTTTGTTTCTCCTAGATTTATTAGGACTCTCTCTCTCTCTCTCTCTTGCTACCTATCAATGAATATGTTGGGTGCACCCAATGAATATGTTATCAATTTTAGCGTGCCATCTTATATCATCATCATTTTCTTCTTTTTCTTCCTGCTTTCTTCTCTTAAATCATTTCCTCCATGAACTATCACAACACACACACACACATATATATGGAGAGAGAGAGGGCAATTTCTCACGACATGAAGTGACATATATTAAGTGTGTGTGTATGTATTATACATATATATAATATATATATATATATATATGAGATAAAACAATGGGTGGAAATGAATAGAAATTTACCTGATTTCAAATAATAGAGATAAAATTTGATATTTTGTTATTCTTGTAAAGTGGTACATATATTATGTAAAATCCCAAATTTGACTTTACTGTTTGTTTCCTAGGGCCTAGGCCCAATGCTTAAAGGAGGGCCCAATAGATATCACAGCTGGGCTTACTAACGCCAGCTCAAAGTAGGATACTGAGCGAGACTTGTTATTAAACACATGCTCTATAACCACCTTGGAGGTACAGAACGGAAAAGAAGTTAATATTTTATGGATTTCACTACAAATATATGTAATTTATTTGAGCTTGGGAGATGCCCTAATTTAAGTCTTTGGTGTAGTGTGCGTGTGCGCGTGTGTACATATATATCATTCGGCCTCTAAATAGAGATATAATATATTGGGACAACCCCTAAGCATATAGGCAAAACTAAAACATTAAAGAAAAAAAAAGCTGAATCTGTTGGGTTTTCTGATAAAGGGAGGAGGACACTTATTAGACAATACCCTCTAGCTTGGGTGCAAGCGTACTCAATAAACTGTTAACCATTAATCCGTATTTTCCCTAAAATTAATTCTTGAGTTTGATTTTGAAGATGATATGATGATGGAAATTTAAATGCAAAACTTTAGTATACTTTTTCCATTAGGATGTTTTGATAATAAGATGTGCTAAGATTTATATATTAATCAATTAATATATGAGTTTAATAGAATAATAATTTTCTAATCGAGTCGAAAAATATTTTAGTTAAGTGTACTCGACTAATTATTATTTTAATAAAGTAAATCTAAATATTGAAGAGATTAATTAATTATATACTTTTTTTACTCGATTATGTGATGAAATAACATTAATAGAGCAACAAGAATGTTAATTGACTAAGTGATATATTAATTGAGTAACTATATTCATTAATTGAGTAATAAATTTGAGACAAAACGATAACTCTTTGTACTTGTATCATTAATCGACTGAGAAGTTGATCTTAATCAAGTAACTTTATAATTAGGTAGTTTTTGTTAAAATGAGTAACATAAGATTATATTAAGTTAAAGTTATAATACTTTCCGGATCAAGATATAAAATAGTCAAGATAAAACTAGAAAGCATTCCAAAATTTTTATCAGACTATTTATTAAATTTTTTGGAAAGTATTGAAAAACATATGAGTCATTTTTCTTATTTGTAAGGTTCAAGATAAATTTATCTAAAAGGGCGAGAGATAAATTTATCTTTAGATAAATTTATTTTTATAATTTTAAAAAAGAAGCCATGCGACTTCTGTTTCAAAAGTTAGATAAATTTAACAAAAATAATGAAAAATATTTTTGTCTAAAATATTTTTCATATTCCATTTTTTCAGCTCATATCTTAGTTAACAAACACTACCTTGGTCAAGTAATTAAGTGTTTTAGTCGAGTAAAAATTATTAGACAGAGTGTTAGTCTCTGTACTTGAATTATTAATCGACTAATTGCAATTTGTAGTCAAGTAATGTCATATATTAATTATGTATCAAAATTAATTTAAAGAGTTACAAATTCAAAATTACAAGTGATAAAAGTGTTAATCGACTAAGATATGCTTTTAATCGAGTAATATTATTCTTTAGTTGAGTAATGACTAATGTAACTGATAATCTTATTCAAGTAAGATTATTTAGCAATCGAATAATGTCTAAGTTTAATCAATTAACTTTTAAATTTATTCGAGTAATTATGAGTCTCACTCGAGTAACACAATGTTTACTCGACTAATTCTATATTAAATTTTTAAAATATAGTTATTACAAATAATATAAAATGTGCATAGTTTTTTATTTCAAACAATCAAATCATTATTAAATGATGTCTAAACTATCTTTCATGTAAATTAACTATATTTGAACTTCAATGACACATTCTAATCGTTGAAATGAAAATAAATAGAAATATCTTTCAAGTTGAGAGCTTAAAGTCTTTCATCCACTAAACAACTCAAAAAGTGTATTGAAGAAACCAAGACTATAAATATTTGTGGCATGCGCGAAGTACAGGTTAGCAACTCTATTGAAGAATTTTCCTGAATAGAATGAGAAAAAAACAAAAAAGAAAAAAAAAAGTAAGAATTGAGTTGAAAGTAAATTTATTCTACTTAGTCTTATAAAGATACTGTAAAGATTATAATTAAACATTGAAAAGCTATAATATTGGATTGTTGAAAATTCTTAATGAAAAACCAAAATAGTAGGGTAGATCATGTTATGTCGAATCACTATAAATCGCGTTTGCATTGTCTCTTGTATATTCATTTATATTTAATTTTCATATTTCATGAACTTTTCAACATTGATTTTAAAGTGATAAAAATCTTAGCATTTTCAATCTATGCTCACAGAATTGTTTTCAAAGGCATAAAGAAGTTTAAAACAATTTTTATATATAACCTATATCAAACGCTAAAAATTCTAAAACACCTAATTCACTTACACTCCAACTGTTCTTTTCATTGACGCTTGTAACCTAACTTGAATAAGTGGTCATTGGACCGAAAGCCCAATAATTAGGCCCAGATAAACACACCCACACCATGCCATGAATGTGGGCTCCATCTTGCGATTGCTCGAAAGTTGTGTTTGGATGACTAGACTTCTTTAGCTTAGATTTGTACTTGGAATGATCGTAAATAATTAATTTAAAATTTAAAACTAAAATAGTTGTATGTAAAATTTTACTATTTGAAATTTAAGTGTTTGAAAAATTAATTATACATAAGAATTTAAAATTCAATCATTCTAATAATTGCAAAAACAAAATGTGAAAAAGATAAAAATTAATTATATTAACAAAATTTATACTCCTAACCTCTACTAAATGATAATTTTTTTTAAATAAATTTATCACTACACTAAGACTCATTTTATTTAAATTTTTTCTAAAAAACTTAAAAAATAAATTGAATAGTTAAATGTCACTTGATAAATTTTTATTTAAAATTTTTTACTTTTTTATACGCACATAATAAGGGCCACTCCTCTATAGTATATCTATTTAAATACATATAATCGTAGGTGTATTCTATGTCCATATGTAGAAGTATTGTATGTATACAAGTTTACATAATTAAATATTATAATATGAATTAAAATTCTTCCACTTTTTAAGTCCAAATTCACGAATGATTTGAAATCAAATCCAAATTGATTTAAAGTAATAATGTCAAATTTATATCAATCAAACACAATCTTAATGGTTTCAACTCATTCTTAGGATAGACCAAATAATTTGGGGATCATCATTGTTGTTGGGTCTTAACTGTAGTAGCGGTAGTTAAGGGGTTGAAGCAATTGACTTGCTTTTGGTCTTCTGGTGTCCTTTCCTTTCTTCCAAGTCCAATTTTGACCTGTCATAAGATTGATGGTCCCTCGATGTTCGATTGGATAGTTAATGTTGCTGCAACCCTACCATAACGTGGCTACAACTTTGATTATTAGCAAAATCTTAACCAGGTTAAAACCCATAATGGGGAAGCTCAAAAAGACTTAAAAAAGATAAAGTATAAGCTCACTAAGAAAAAAACGTCTCAACACTTGTAAAATCACTCAAATTGTCAACAGTCTCTGGAAACGATCGAGAGTCTCTCAACAAACTTCAAGACCTATCAACAGTTCCTGAGGATTTTTGGGAAGAAAGTATCAATAGTTTTTGAAGATTTTTGAGAGATTGTCCTAGAACTGTCCAAAACTGTTGACAGTTTCAATAAATTAGATTTTTCCAGAAGATTTATGATAATCTCGAGAAGAAGACAAACAACAAGACTCTAAGATATTGAAAGGTCTCCCAAAGACCTCCTCCTCTCACAGGGAAGTCTCAACTAATGCATGAACATGATGTAAAAAGTTTATTTAAAAAACTCGTACTGGATAAGCTGTATACATGAAAAATCTAAATCTTAGTTGATTTTAGAATACTATGGATACTTATCTTCAAACCCTAGGTTCCTCTATAAATAAAAGAGTCCTCATTTTAAGAATTCAACTTAAGTATTAGAGTGGTTGTGTAGGATTGCCTTACGCCCCTTGATAGTGTTCTTCCTTATAGGAATTTACTAGCTTAAAAATGATTCCTTAACATACAAATTATATTATTGTATCTATGAACCAACAATTAACATCGTCTATGAGAATTAGATCAAAAGGCCTAAGGAATTAAGAATGGTTTGCACAAGGTCCCAAGTCGGGGGAAATCACAATGGCGGGGAGAATCCTAATATCAATAACCTTCCTGATCCAAGACCCCAAGAAATTGTTCCATCCAAGGCTCTTCAAGCTTTAAAGACAACTCCTCAAACTATCCCTCTTAGTGAATATGAAGCCTTGAAAAAATGTCACGAGGAAATCAATAAAGCTCTATGGGAGATGGTTACCTTCCTGTAAAACACTCTCCCACATACTTCACTTCCTCCCATTCTACAAGCTTATGCATTGCCTGATGAATAATCATATGGTAGCGAGTGTGAATTTAAAATTTTTGCGTATCAGATATACACAGTGGAAGCAGTATTCTACACTAACCATATGCAATTTAGGTATTTAAACATGATATTACTTCATAAGTAATATAATAAATAGGGTACCTGAAAGCCCGATGCCAGATAGGTGTAGAAACTATTTCTACATTGAGACAAAATTCTCCTCAGACTATGGAGGGCCTAGTTTGTCCACACCTAGCAAGTCTTTTAGTATCAACTTGTGGTCCTTGTCTCATGTTATCCAGAGAACACTAAGTCACTCGCACTCTTCAACCTTTCTTAAACTATCTAGAAATTCCAAGCTCAACAATTAAGCTATATGTAGCCAAAATACAGAAGTAGAAGTAAAAAAGAACAAGCTAAAAGGAAGAAGACAACCTTCATCCATTCTTTCTTCTCCCAAACTTTTGTCTCTTATAGAAGCCTCCAGCAGCCTCCACATGTCACCCTAAGGATATTCACTGAGATGACACGTGTAAGCCACCAATCTAAACTAAGGCGGCAGAAATGATCAACCATTTCAACTAAGCTATCGATCGTTTCCCAACTTTTTGGCAAATAGTCAACCAACTCCTTAAACTGTTGACTGTTTCTTAGTTTAGGGAAAACCAATCGACCGTTTACAGAAGCAGTCGACAGTTTTGACATGCATGCTGCAACGGGTTCATTAACATTTAACGAACCACACCATTAAGTCTTAATGGCATATTCACAGCCATCATTAACTATTAATGACAACTAGAACATAACAGGTGCATGGTACCAATATCGGATACGACATTATATGGTGTGCGACTTTTCAGATTCATCGCCTAATAGCAATCAGATAATATTAAATCCTTTTAACGCTAACCGAATATTTCAACCCACCTCAAGAATCTCTCCATATTTTCGATATGTTCTGAAACGCCCTGGGTAGCGCCTAGCAACAACCCCATAATAATATAAAAGACAATGAAGTCTAACTTCAAGTGAGCATATTACAGTTGTCGATTACCATGTAATACAATCATTCCATCACCTAATGTCCCGACTGAGTGAAAATCATAGTATAATAAACTTAGAAACTCAATAACTATGCGTTTAATCTCATTAGCGTGATTAAATGACATCTCAGGAAACTCTTTCTTGATTAATCATACTGGCTCGGTCAAGGACTTTTCCATCACACTAACAGTAGATCATATAGGATGTTCGCCTAACTTAATGAGGGTGACAGATCCTATCTATGAACACCTACCTCCATGCACCAACAATGCGAAACCACATAAATGAACATCTTTACTTTGCAGTTGGATGGTTCAGTGCATTAACAAATCATGCATGCCAATACACAAGGTAACTATGTCTCTTCAAGTGAAAGGATCAACTACACAATTGCAACTTGATGATAAAATCATTATCCACCAGTCCATGTGATCAGTCATTAGTGTCACGTTTAGTCCGTTATACTCTAACAACCACCCACGAGTTTACTATAAGCATCACATGCTATGTGATATGTGACTCACCGCTCTTATCCATCAGTATGTCATACTTATCAAGGTAGTAAACTATGTGACAGTTCGTAATTGATTAATCAAACTCCCTATTTGAATAACCTAGGGACCAAGAATATCTAAAAATTCTCATGACCAGATAATCTTATCACATATTCTTAACACTTTAAGAATAAGAATCTCACATAGAAAATATAAGGACTCATTCATACAACAAACTAGAGAGTATTGAATGATAAAAACTTGCCTTATTTATATACACAAAGATAAATCAAATGCATTTACACACACGCTAGACGTTATCTAAATCTAGCATATGACACATCACTAACACTGTTATCGCACCTCTTTAGGAGATTGCCTTAGAATCTCTTTTGGAGGCGATTACTGGAAGAGTTTTGTGAGAAACAACTCAAAAAACTCCCCGTGAAAGAGGTCTCCTAAAGACCTTCCTAGAAGGTAAAACACATCTCCCGAAAACCCCACACAAAATAGGGCTCCAGAAGATTGTCTTGTAGGAAGTAGTTAATAGTCAATAGTTTCGATAGGCTATCAACAGTTTCTAGAGACTATTTCGTAAAACCAACTAGATCAACCCCGAGAAGCTCTAATTCAAAAAGAAGGAATCGTTCCACCCCCAGGGAAAAATCCCATGAGGTCGAAAGTATGGTAGTGAGAATCACACCTAGTCCTTAACCAAATCAATCTAATCTCATTGCTTGGAAAGTTAGAGATATGAGAAGAATAGTTAAACAAATCTTGAAATAAAGGAAACTAATAACTATGGAGGGAGACACTAGAAGAAAAATTCCTTCCACTATAGAAGTCATGGAGAAACCTCTTCCCTTTAACTTCAAAGTGCCTCAAATCAACTCTTAAGAAAGAAAGCCCTTAATGACGACATACAAAACTATAAGTATGTAACGATGTTGCATGGCTGAAAAGATGCTATAATGTACCGAGCCTTCTCTTTAACTTTAATAGGTTAAGCTCGTACACGGTTCAATAGCTTAAGACAAAGGTCTATCCCCTCTTTCAGTCAATTAAGGAGAAAGTTCACTAAGGCGTTCATTAGAAATCCAAGATTTACATGTAAATGAGGCAGTCATGGCAATGCTTCAAGGGATAAGATTGGTATCTTCGCAAGAATCTCTTGCCCTAAAACAACCAACATTCATAGTCTATTTATTCATATGAGCCAATGAGTACATATTATAGGCCAAGATAATGCAAATAGTTAGCGGATAAAATGATAGAGATAGGAAATGAAAAGGAAAAGATCTCGATGAGGAGATGAAAAGAAGAAAGGAAAAATCAACAAAAAATGTGAGAATAATCTAGAATAAAACTAGTATAAAAAATGCAAATGCTAGAATTAAATAGGGAAAAACTAACATCAGAAGTGCAAAATGCTTAAGATTGGATTGAAAATTAAAAATACATAAACACGAGAACAATCTAGGATAAGCCAAAATCAAAAGTGATAAAATGCATAAGAATGATCTAGGAAAACCAAAAACGCTAGAATGATCTAAAATCCATCATATACAGGGGAGCAAACATAACACCCATTTCTCGAAGAAAAAAGAAAAATGGAAGCACAAAAAATGTTGCATCAATGTTAAAGGGACAACTTAGCATTAAAAGTGCAAAACCATGAGAATGAATTAAAATCGAGACCTTAAAAACACAAAAATGATCGGACGTAACCCAAAAATAAGAGTAATAATGAGGACGCCTTAATAGGGCAGGACATGACATAATCTACTATTCCCTCAAAGAAACTTGAATGAAATAGTAAGGAGAAATTGATGTGTCATAAGTCAAGGCCTATAAGAGTGAAGGCCTAAAAAGACCCAAAAAAGACAAAACCTAAAGCTCACAAAGAGGAAAACACCTCAACACTCATAAAATTGCTCAAAATGTCGACAATCTCCTAAAGACTGACAATTTCTTAAGGTTTTCGAGAGACTAGATTCTCCTAGAGGATTTATGACAATCTTGAGAAGAAGGCTACCAAGCAAGGCTCCACGAGATTGGAAGGTCTCCTGAAGACCTTCCCTCTCTCATGGGGAAGTCCAAACTAGTGCGTGAACATGATGTAAAAAGGTTCATCCAGAAAACTCGTAATAGATAAGTCTTATCCATAATAAGTCCAAATTTTAATCATTCTTGAAATACCATTGATACTTTATCCTCAAACCCCAAGTTCTTTTACAAATAGAAAAACCCTCTGTAACATCCGGCATCGAGCGATAAGAAGGACCATAACAACTTACCCTGATGGTCTTACACGAACTTCCCAGGGGGTCACCCATCCTTGAGCTTCCCCAGTTCAAGCATGCTTAATCCGGGAGTTCTTTGCTGACATTCAGCCCAAAAGGTATCCAGCTTGTGTTATTTTCTTCCTTACTTATTCTCGATATATACCACCCTTCTCTGGACTGTTGGGGTATTACATTCTCCCCTTCTTGTGCACATGATGCCCTCGTCATGCGACCTTATAATTGGTCCTAGATCTTTCCCCTTTTGGGGCTGCCATCCTAGAAGCCTGCCAGGAGCCACTCATTGTACAGGCCTTCAAGCCCCGACGCCACTCCCCGCTCTCATCAGACTGCCTTTTCTAAGGGTCGGCTCTGATATCACCTGTAACATCCTGCATCGAGCGATAAGAAAGATCGAAATAACTTACCCTGATAGGCCTACGCAAACTTCCCAGGGGGTCACCCATCCTTGAGCTTCCCCAGTTTAAGCACGCTTAACCCGGGAGTTCTTTTCCGACATTCAGCCCAAAAGGTATCAAGTTGGTGTTGTTTCATTCCTTACTTATCTTTGATATATACCACCCTTATCTGAGATCATGGGGTATTACACCCTCATTCTAAAAAAGGTATGACATTATTACTGATTCATGAAATCTACAACTTCTTTGAGCATTCTTAAGAATTTGACTTAAGCATCAAAGTGGCCATTGCAAGGATTGCCTTACGCTCCCTGACGGTGTTTTTCTTTATAGGAATTTACTGACTTGAAGACGATTCCCCAACATACAAATTATATTATCGTATCTAGGTAACAACTATTAGTGATATGCCCTAACACTAGATTTAAATGACATCTAGCAGGTGTATAAATACATTTGATATATCTTTGTATCTTAATAAAAACAAGTTTTTCATCATTCATTACTCTCCAATTTATTATAGAAATGAGAATCTAGATTTCATGTTTGAGATTCTTATTATTAAGGTGTTAAGAATATGTGACAAGATTCTTTGTCAATGGGATTTCTTAAATGTTCCTAGTCCTTAGATTATTCAGACAGGAATTCTAATTAATCAATTATAAACAAGCGCATAGTTTACTACCTTGATTAGTATGTGATACTAACGGTTAAGGGTGGTGAGTCACATACTGCATAGCATGTGATGCTTATAGTAAACTTGTGAGTGGTTGTTGGAGAATAACGTATTAAACGTGACATCGATGATTAATCACATGGTATAGTGGATAATGATCTTATCATCGAGTTGTGACTGTGTAATTAATCATTTGACTAGAAGTGACACAGTTATCTTGTGTATTGGTATGCAAGATTTGCTTATACACCTAACCGTCTAATTGTGAGGTGGGGATGTCTATTTATGTGGTCTCGTATTGCTAGTGCATGGAGATAGGTGCTCACAGATAGAATTCGTCACCCTTATTAAGTTGGGGCGAATGTCCTATATGGTCTACTTCTGTAAACAGTCGACTAGGTTTCCAATTGTTGGGAAAACGATCAACAGTTTAGTAGAGACAGTCAACCATTTTTCCAAATAATTAGGAAATCAATCGACAACTCGAATGAAACTATTTACTATTTTTGTCACATTTGCTTAGTTTAGTGGCTTACATGTGTCATCTTTGTGGCTGATTTTGGGAAGACACATGGAGGCAGTTGGTGGACCCTATTGAGGCAAAAATAGAGAGTTTGAGGGAGATAGATTTGGGATTTGAGAGCTTGGGTTTCTTCATCTTGCATGTTTTGTTCTTCTCTACTTCTACTTCTTATTTGTTGTGTTGTTAGTAGTTCAATCATTGAGGTGGGAGATTTTAGATAGATCGGGAAAGTCTAACGGGTGGCAATGACTTGGTGTCCTTTGACTAGCATGGGACGAGAACCACGAGTTGATATCGGGAGAATTGTTAGGTGTAGATGGATTACGCCTTCGACAATTTGAGGGGAATACAATTTTAATGTAAACACAGTGTTTACACCTACTTAACATCGAACTTTTAAGTATGTTTTTATTGTATTATATATGATGCAATATTATGTTATTTAAATACTCCAATTATGTATAATTTGTATAGAATTTTGTTGTATAACTTTGATGTAAAAATTTTAAAATTTCACACATTGACGTGTCACTAATTCAAGAATAACAATAAAAATATTTTTTTACTGAGTCCGTAGTAGTAAGAATTTAATGCACTTAACATAGGTCATGATCGTCCCTTCGGCATACTGCTTAAAAGCTATATATACCACGGCAGTAGAGTGGATAAATTTACAAAAACAACTGAACAAATGTCTCAGGCCTCCTTCAACTCCGATAAGAGTCTTACCAAAGTGATAATAAAATAAAAAAAATGGGGAAAAATGAGTATGGCTTGAGAGTCTTCACCATTGTTTAAGGTTTGATTCTGTGGAGGAATGAAACCAAAGCAGGGTTGACCCGACCCGACCCGGCCGGCCCCCTTTTCTTTGTCCGGATGCTACCAAATTACGCATCGGCCCACCCACGTGAAACTGAATGATTGCGTAATTCAGTCTAAAGCTTAGCTTCTTTCGTGATGAAGCATCATTATCATATCGTATCATATCATAATATCATGCAAAAATAAATTAACAAATACCCATTAACTATCACCGCGTCTCACCTTAGCCCCCCGCATTCAAAAAAGTGTACAGTTTGATCCCTCCTCTAACTGAAAAATGAATACTGGAGTTCTGTCTCCTGACTCGGAAAGATTTAAAGTGTTCTTCTGGTTTAGAATTTTAATTGAAGGGTATTTTTTGTCCTGAATTTTTCATTTATATAAAGTGAGAAAATAGCATGCTGATGATCTAACATATTTAAAATAATAATATAATTTATTAACAATATATATATATTAATGGATAATTTTGAGCTGTGAAGATATCTTATTTATATTATGTTTTGAGGGATTTTGCTTTGTCCCATTGCAAAGTGTCAGTCTTAATAACAATGATAAGTTTATTTTTTTTAAATTAAAATGTTATGGGTTTAAGATGTAAAAATAATTACATTATAAAATTAAAAAAAATAATAAATTACTCTCAATAAAATATCACTAAATTTATATATCTCATATATCTAAAAATTAGATTCACTTATTGGCCCCCCTCCCTCAATCAAATAACTTTCAGAAAAGGGATGTATTTGGAAATATTTTCAAAGTGTTTAATTAGTATAAATTTTAAATAATAAAAATAATTTTTTATATGTATATCAACATCTGGCAGACTATAATTTATTTCAAAAAAAAAAAAATCATATATACACCCTGATCGTACTCTTCTGGCTAGGGTTAGGATAGTCTTTTGCCATGCATATCCAGTTGGAAGTTGTGGACACACATGTAGGTTGATGGAGCTAGGTTGATCTTTTAATTCATAATTGAATCGATGTGACGCAGAGAGAGGGAGGGAGAGACCAACCTTATCCAGTGGAGGAAGCAACGAATAGCATTATTCATAACTTGAAGCAAAAGCAAGATCGAAGGGTTAAACCATCATAAGTACTAGTAGAGATGAGATGGGCAGAGAGAAATATATATTCAGTCAGAGAGGGAGGATAATGATATATATATATATATATATATATGCATATATACACAACAAAATTAATCAGGTCGAGAGAGGAAGATGGTACCCATTAGCAGCCTGCTCTTCCATTTCCTCTCTCTTGTTTCATACCTATCATCATCAAGCTCAAGTTCAAGCCCTCCTCCTCCTCCTCATCATCATCCAACATCCTACGACCCTCTCCATCATCAAAATCCCAGAAGCTGGGAAACTTCACCCCTGGCTTTCGGATTCTTACATCCATACGATCAGCACTACCTCATCTAGTTCTGATCATAATATATATATATATATATATATAGATGGCGCATGCAACCTTCAATAATCTTCATCATCATGAAGCTAGCTAGCTAGCCTCTTCAATTTCAATCCTCCTCCAGCATCTATCAGTATCAGTACGTATATCTTCAGTCACGTTGAGATTTTTCTTTTTCTTTTTCTTTTTTGTTTGGATGAGTAACTCGAAATTTATATAGAAGAGCAATTGAAGGTTATAAGAGTTAGAATTTATGATTTTGAACTCAATGGCATACCACTTGTTGCTGCTGCAAGCCAAAGATGGATATATATATATATATATATATATGGTGCTGCGGCTGCCACATCGATCAGATGCGGATGAGATGATGAATAATATCTTCTGGAATTAATGGAGCAAGAAAGAAGAGAAGACTGCAGAGGCTAGCTTCTAATTATTAATATTGGAGATGATGAAATTTGTATATTCTCTCAGACACAGGTATCGGTGGGGGAATGATCGATGGATGTGGTAATTATTTACGTACGGCAGTACTTTTGTAATTATTAATTTATCTATCTGTTTTGGTCTATTGTAAGGCTCATTTTTAGTAATTTTATTCAGTTTCCTCAATCGACAATCGTATTCGTATTCGTATTCGTATTCGTATTCATATTCATATTGGTATGCATGCTAGACAAATGGAGGGTTCCGCAAATTTCTTCTTTTTAAGTTGTAACCAACTGCAATTCATTCAATTAACATTTGATCGTTAGAGTGTTTCTTTTTGGATTTATTATTTTCATATATAATTGGGGAAGACCACTTCAAAGTTTAGTTTATATACGTACCTTGCCCACATGATCATTATTCGTCTTATAAAATTAAAGTTATAAAACAGAATATCTAAAGGGTCTAAGCCTGATGAATCGTCATATATAATACCAGAAACAAGCAACCGAAATTTAGATATTTCTTAAACTCTATAAAATTAAATTAATTAATCCTTATCTTGCCAACAAGAGTGACAAAATGACCCAAAAGATGGATGGCCGAAATGATCAATTGGCTACGCAAGGATACCAAATTTATCGGCAAAAATGATGGCTGGTGGGTCCAAACTCCAAAGTCTACAAACGAGTGGGGAACATATACCTCAAGGTGGATTAAAATAAAAAATATTTATATGCTTAATAAAGATGCTCACTAGTCGACTCTTGCAATGGAATCCTTAACTTAATTTGTTCGAGAAGAATGGGAAGACCAATAAGAGTTAGGGTAGTGGTCCAGTGAGGAGAGAAAGTAGAACGGAGTTCATTTTATAATGGTGAAGGTAGGGTTTATGGAATCAATCAAACAATCAATTAAAGATAGAGGGACAGGATTACATCTTTGTCATTCATTGATTGAGATTTAGGATGATTGTTTTATTATTTCTTTTCCATTACTTTAATCTTGCATTATGATGATGATACTCATAGATTAGGAATAGATAATAATAGTTAAAGGGAGTTGTTACAAGTTAAAAGGTGAAATGCATAATAGTCAGTGTTTAAATTAAGATTATAGTAATTTTTTTTATAAATTAGGATTTAAATTTTGACAAAAGCATGTGCTTCACAATTCTTGACATTTCTGGGTCTTATGAGTGTTCATTGTGTTGTGGTTGCTATCACTATTTTTCTTTAATAATGTAAAAGTTATGGCCTTAATACTTTTTTTTTTAAAAAAAGAAAATATTGTATTTAAATACAATCATACAAGGTGACCAACCTTAAAGTTTTTGATAATCGTACCATTTTTTGTAAAATAAAATATTCTCACTTTACCTTTTTGTAACACTTGAAACTTGAAAGAATTACTCTAAGAGAGTCACTCTGGAGACCAAGTCTTATTGTGTAGAATTGGTAGTATTTTAAAAAATAATCTTAAGAAGTGATAAAATGAGAGTTTTTTTAATTAAAAAAATACCGTAATCATCAAAAAGAAAAAAAGAAAAAGGAACACTTCAAAAACTTTTAAAAGTAGTGAAAGGGATTAAAAGTTATAATTGCAAGTTAAGTATCTTAGTGAAAGGGATTAAAAGTTATAATTGCAAGTTAAGTATCTTAATGAAAGGGATTAATGTAGTGGTTTGAAGCTTTTAAATTCAATTGACCCCTTCATCAAAACCCTTTGTTATTAATCAGGGTTTGTGTCGCCCAATAAGAGACATCTTGCTTATTATTATTATTATTATTATAAACCACTCAAATTTAGGGGAAAGCATGGAGTGATTTAGGTGGTTTAAGAGGTATTTAATATGTCAAATCACATGTACGATTTGACATCAAACTAGACCGTGTGGTCTGGTTTGGTGCGTAGAAACTACACCAGACCACACCGCATTTGCAGCGCGATTTAGTGCGATTTTCGTGATTTAGTGCTTCTTTACTGTTTTATTTGGTATTTTTTTTACGAGGTTGTGAATTTTTAATTAAAATAATAAAATTAATGCATAAAATCATAATTTTTAAATTCTTATAGTGTCTTAGAGTTCAAAAATAAAATAAATTACAATCTAATAAAAAATGTAAATTTAAAAGTTCAAAATCTACAATATAACCCATGTCCATAATATAAAAATAACACAAAAATTCATAATATAATTCATGGTCAAGCAAACATATATTTTTAATTTTTAAATTTTTATATATTTTAAATTTATTTTAAAATTTTTTATTAATACACTACTTAGCCAATTTGATTTTAACGGAACCAAGAAAATCGTAAACCGCACGATGGGAGAATTTCTCAAATCATGTCGATTCGCTCTCCCTAAAAAATCGCACGATACAATGTGGTGTGATTTAGTGTAGACAGTTTTTGTGGTTTGCCAATTCTTTTGCTCTCCCCTACCCAAATTAAGGTTGTCGATGTGATGGGTAAAACACGATCCCAATTGAGCAGGTAAAACTTAGTCAAATCCAACAAAAGTTAGATCCCATAACCCATTAACAATTAGGTTAAATTTAGATTAACTTAATTTATTTTTTTAGTTATATTGAAAATAACTATAAATATATACACCAAAAAATAAAATAAAATAAAATTCAAACTTACAACTTCATACTTGTTCCAAAATGTTACACCAGCCACCCTCAGAGACAACTTAATTTAATTTGATATTAAACTAGATACATTATATAAATATATACCTTACTTATAAAAAGACAACTTCTACTCACCAACTTCTTGGAAAAATAAAATAAAATCAAAATAGAGTCCCCCGTTCCAAACTTTAATATATAATTTTATATATTTGGTATTATAATAAGGGATGAATTTATATTCTAATTTAAAAAAATATATATGTAATATCTAAACGCTTTAAAAATTTTGAATATTAAACATTAATTAGAATTAGACTCGAAAAAGGTTTTAGTGGTAATTTGGCAAATAATTTGGTTTAGGGAGCAATTTATGAGAAACAAAATATGAATTCACAAAAAAAAAAAAAAAAAGCTTAAGCGTAATTTATTAAAAATTATAAAATAGGACAATTTTATTAAGTTAAGAAGTCGATACTGAGCAAAAACTTCTATCAAACCGAATCAAATTGAGTTGATCTCAATACTCATTGGGACTTAATTTTGTTAAAAATTGATGAGCAGATTAAACATTATTCGAATCTAAAATTTGTTGAAATATATGATAATTTAATTGAATAATTTACTTTTAACTTGAATAAATTCAAACGAGCTCAGTTTAAAAGGAATTGAAAGATGGGTGTTTAAATAGGTATAATCGAGAATATAACAATACAATCGAATTTCACAATTGATCCTCAAATAAAAAATAATCAAGTTTGAAGGATTATGAAAAAAGTTATTTGAGACGCAACAAAAGAACTTGGGCAAACCACTTCGAACAACAAAATTTAAGCAAACGGCAACAAATGGAATTGAATCGACACGAGAAGACAAAATGGAAGAGGACACGGTGGACCTTTTGATACCAATTTCCAACCACAAACAAAGCAAGATGTTGAAACCAAAGTTAAAAGTATAAACCAAAGAAAAGCTAAAGGAAATAACCAACAAACCCACTGGACAGTTGAAGAATGGGACAAATCCAATTTGAAAATTTCTTATATTCGATCACAAATCATCTAGAAATTTAAAATGATGAAGAAATCTCGTGAATTCCAACAAAATCAAGGAAAAATTGGTAAAAACCTACGAAAAATTAGATAAGGCAAACTTGCAGACATATATCTAGAAACCAACATTGAGGGACATGACAGTATCTAGATGGGTGTGAAAGGGATGACACATAGACTATTGAAAGTGATTTGCAGTGATGGTAGTGGTGTTAGGTGACAATTAGTAGTGGCAGAGGTGATCGGTGAGGTGTTTTGTAGCAGTTTAGGTCACCAAAAATCGATTATAAAAGTTAGAGGTGTGCAACGATTCGATTAGATCAAATTAATTGAATCGAATTGATTGAACCAGTTGGTTCGGTTTGGTTATTATTGGATCGGTTATCAATTCGGTTACATTGGGTAAATGTTCGATTATTGAAAAATCGGTTCGATTTTTCTTGTTCGATTAATCTATTAAACTGAACAGATCGTTAATCAAAACAATATCGTTTTGCATATGATAAAATGACGTCGTTTTATGCAAAAAGTCGACTATGCACAAAGAACCTTATTGCGTGGAGAACAGGGGCTACGCATCCATTCCAATCCATTGTGTTCAAAGGTCTTCGAATGCAACAAGAGAGAGAGAGAGAGAGAGGGGGGGGGGGGGAAACCGAAACCCTAGTACCCTAATGTCACCCTCGCTTCCAAGCATCTCCATCAATTCCTTCCGTCGCCACGTCGCCTTTCCCTTTGTCGTCAAATGTCGAAAAATGTGAGGTGAGTTCCTGTTCGTTAGTGAGTTTGAATCTTTGAGCGTTTGAGAAAGAAAAAAATCCTAATCCATCTTAATTGAAACTGTGAGAAGCCTTATCGTCCATCGATTCGTCGTCGTCGGTTAGCTCCTTGTTTCATTCTGTTCTACTCCTAGTCCTAACCGAAACCCTAAACCTAAATCCTAATCGATTACCATCAGGCATCGGTTAGTTTGATTCTTGGCCTTTTAGTTACGAGTTTAGGGGTTTGTTGTTGTCTCAAAGGGGTCTGCCATTCTCTTTCTCGTTTCGTTATGTTGTTGCCATTCTTTTTCTCATTTCTTGTTGTTATTGCCATTCTTCGTTATGTTGAGATTCACTACCTGTTCTTTTTTAAACATCTCAAGTTGTATAAGGAAAGAAGGCTGTTGAACTTGTTAGTTGCTGCAGAATCTACACAAGGGATACATAATAGTTGCAAAATTTCAAGCATGTATTTTTTATCCCAACATTATTTAGTTGTGTAATGTAGTAGAAGTGGATTTCATGTTTAATCAATTGCTTTATAATAAAGGGAAAAATCACTAGCTGACAATTTAAGGTTTTTTGAACTTGGTTTGTGAAGATTTTTGATTCTTCATGGTATCATATGCACTTCATCTATTTATTTATTCTTAAATTAATTCATAAGTAACTTCTGAATGTAAATGTTTCTATTGCTGTGTAAACAACAACAATATATCAAGGCTTTGATTATATTAATTCACCAGTCCTTTCTATTGTTGGCCTCTATATATTGTTGTGTTAAATTAAAAATAATAAATATACATTGATGTTATATGGTCATAATATAGGAAGTGGTTATTTTCTCATGTTTTAAACTTCTAGTGCTAATATTAGAAGAATGATAGAATTTTAATTGCAGCCCCTTAATTTTTTTTTTTTTAAATTACGAGCTTGTAAGTTAATCACAAGAAGACATTTTAACTCACTATTTTAATACATATTGTTGAGTTATATGGTTATATTTATAAAGTACACCTAGGGTTAATCTTATGTTAGAGCCCGCCAGTGACTCGTTGTATTTTGTGTATATATATATATATATAGGTGTATAGTTTATGAGTTTAATTAATGGTATATACATATTAATAGTTAGGGTTTTTTTCCTAAACTTCACGTGGTACCAGAGCCAAAATACAAACCTTAGCAGCCATCATTCAAACCCTAGCTGCCACAGCCTGTTGTGCCTTCGCCATCATAGCCCACTAAGTTCCTGCTGCTCGCGCTACTAGTTTGCAGTGGTTATTCACTGTTTGGCCACCGATCATGCGCATAGCCACCACTGTTTCGTTCGCTGACCCCTAGAGGCTTATCACGGTTGCCGCAGCCACTCGCCCCCTTTCTTGCACTATTCACAGAGACATTTTTTGCTTCGATCTCTCTCTCCAGTGCTCCGACCACAACGCCATCTTCACCATTGGACTTGCATCCTTCAGTTCATCCCAATCTCGATGGTTTTGTTGCCATTCGTTGCCGTTCACCACCGCCAGTCATCGACATCCGTCATCTGTCGTCGCTCCAGTGTGCCTCCACGCTTCATTCTCTGTGCTGGATCATCTAGCCTTTCTTTTTGGCTTATTTAACCCCTTTTGTTTCAGATCTGTTGATCTTGTAGGGCTCTCTTTTGTCCAACATTGCTGGTACCAATAAATTTGGCTCATTCTCTGGTCCAACCATTGCTACTGAGAAGTTGATGGACAGTTCCAATTATATCTCTTGGTCCAAGGCAGTTGAACTATGGTGTATGGGTCAAGGTTTATAGGATCATCTAATTACAAAGGCCAAGAATGTGACCACAAATAAAACTGAATGACAGAGAGCTGATGCTCTGTTGTGCAATCTCCTGTGGCAGTCAATTAATCATTCTCTTCATCCGATCTATACTAACTATACCACGTGTTGTGAATTGTGGGTTCAGGCCAGGGCGCTATATACTAATGACATTCAATGCATGTATTCAGTGGTATCTAATCTGCTTAGTTTACAACAACAAGGTTTGACTCTTCTTGATTTTCTTGGTCAGATGGAAAGCTAAATTTAACTCCTTGTTACCTGCTGGTAAAACTATTGCAGAAGATGTAGGTCAGCGGGATAAGTTGTTCATGGTGTGTACTCTTGCTGCCATTGGTCCTGAGCTTGCTCCTGTTTGTGATCAGATTCTTACTAGTCATACTATGGATGAAGTGTATTCTCGTCTTCTTCGGGTTTCATCTGTTCCTATAATGCCTCCCTCTTCTACATGTGATCATTTAGTTATGGCTTCACATGTTTAGAGTAGTGGCGAAAGGGAGGAGATCGTGGTAATCGGGGCAAACACCCCAAGTGTAACTACTGTCACAAGTGGAGGCATACTAAGGAATAGTGTTATAAGTTTCATGGTCGTTCTCATTGTGTTAATATTTCTTATACTAATGGTTCTCGATCTGAGTCCTTTGATGGCCATCCACTATAATCTGTCCTTCTCATTGGGGCTGACTATGATGAGTATCTCAAGTATAAGACGTCCTAGCAATTCTCATCCATAGTTGCTTCTATCACCCACTCTAGCGATTCCACTGCCTATCTCGCTCAGTCCTCCTCTTTAGGACCATGGGTCTTGGACTTAGGTGCTTCTAACCACATCTCTGGTAATCCTCAATTGTTCTGTCATTTTACTAATTCTATTTCTTAACCTTTTGTAACATTAGCAAATGGGTCCAAAGCAGTTACTAAAGTTATTGACACTGCCAAACCCTTACCTTTTATATCTTTAGATTCTGTCATTCATCTTTCTCATTGTCCTTTTAATCTTATCTCTATTAGCAAACTTACGTGTGCCTTAAATTGTTCTATCACCTTTGATGATCATTCTGTTACTATCCAGGATCGCGGTACGGGATAGATGATTGACTTCGGATGTGAGTCGCGGGGTCTCTATCATCTCAACCTTCCTACATTTCTTGTTGCTTGCTCGGTGACTGAGTCTCATGTTCTTCTCTACAATCGTTTAGGACATCCTAGTTTGGCTAAGTTTTAAAAGATGGTCCTCAGTTTGTCTACTTTGTTGCCTTTTCATTGTGAGTCTTATCAACTTAGAAAACAGTCTCACACTTCATTTCCAAAGCGTGTCAATAATCGGGTTGTGTCCCCATTTTCTTTAGTTCATTTCGATGCCTAAGAGTCCTTCTGAATGCTACTTATGTCATTTTTACAATGGCCATGACATATATATGCATTATATGCTCGCTCCACTCAGAGCCTCACTGCAAGTAACCTTACTCCCTTATTGGAGCTTGTCACATGGCCTGTTGATGACTCATTTCCTCGAGCTTCGAGCTAATTCTCACTCTAGCTCACTCTATCTTAAGCACATAAGTCTTATCACACCACTTCTGAGGGAAAAACTCTACTCCCTCAAACATGCTTGGCTAATCTCCAACATAAGGACGCTCCACTAATCCCTTCCCGAATTAGTTATACCTTAGGCTCTCCTCGCCCCTTCATGACTCTTGTTGTGACTCAGTTTTGTGTCCCCACACAAGCCTTAACAATTTAATCTCAAGGAATTATCATCCTTTAAATGCTTTATATCCCCCAAAATCCCACATTCGGGTTTTCTAGACACCAACACCAACACCCACACTTAGGTTTTTGGTTCTTCTTTGCTCAACTCGTATACCACTTATGGGTATATCATCTCACCCGATTCCTACAACAGGAATATCCGAGCATACCATTCAAATCATTACAAGCCTCAATGCCTCGACCCAATCCCTAGGGTCCTCGGACCACATGTCCAACTTTTAAGGCCATCTGATCAATCTCACATTGCAACCTCGAAATCACTAACCAATTGTTCTTGACCCCAACTCAGCAACTAAAACTTTCCGACTTACATCCAAATCACGCTAGACATTCTCGACTCATAATTCTGGAAATTTCACTCACATTAATCACTGAATCAATCATACATAACACCACAACACTCTAGCTTCTCCCACTCATATTGCTAACCATGCTCTGATACCAACTGTAACGACTCACTCCCACCTGAGGGCGTTACTCGTGAATAATTGACCGGATTACTCACACGACAAATCAATACATGAAAGGTTAGACTATGTTTCAACAGGAAACGCCCTAGGTAGGCACTAGGTTTCGTCCTTCCCTTCGCTCCACTAGAGGAATCGGTCCCAAACACGGACAAGGAAACACAGTGGAATGGGACCTGAAACTCGAGTGGGCTTCACCTTTCTTTAGCTCACCTCACAGCAAGCCAAAGGTGACCCGAGCACAAAACTAGCGCATCAACATCCACTGAGTGCTGGGAATTTATGGGAGCATACCTTTTCAATCCTTACATGATCCGAAACTCAGTTTCACCAACTAAAGCCTTATACATCAAGTAATCTCACAATCTCTTATACACTAGCGCTCCACAACATATACATTCAATCACATGAATACATACATGAATATGCTACATACAAACTCAGGCGACAACGCTAGTCGCCATTTCATCCTCTCGGCATTATCCCTGTTTCCAACTAGACAGACATCATCTACAACACGAGGTAAAACCTCATGAGTCATAAAGAATCAGTAAATGTGTAATGCATAAGTAAATGAAGTTTGAGAGAGCACGTAATGCAAAAATACAATGCAAAATGGGTCATCTTCCATGCCCTCATAACCTCCATAGGTTAAGGCATCAGCCAACTCTTCTCACAACACTAGTCCTCCATATGGCCATAGGTATACTAGAACTCATATCATGCAAGTGCTAACAATTACATGCAAGAAAACATTTATAAATGCATTCAAGACCACCACTCTTGGGGTCATCCCTTACCTGACTTGAAGCCTCTTCTCTGCCACGAGCGAGAACACTAGCCCGAACTTCGAACTCTTCTAGGATCACCGCCTTCTCGGTGGACCCTAGATGCAATCACAAAATCCCACCCATCAACCACTTCCAAACAACCCCAATCTTAACCAGGGGTGGATTTACGTGTGAGCTGCCCTGGGCTAGCCCACAAGAAAAATGAATTAGGTAGGCTTAAATTTGCAATTGTTTGACCCCAGCCCACCCCAGCCCCCCTCTGGAAACCCTTCTCTTCTCCACTTCTTCTTCTTCCTCTCCTGACCTCACTCTCGCTCTCTCTGACCCTCGCCGCCTCTCGCTCTCTGCCTCCTCTCTCTTTCTCGTCTGACGTCTGCTCGCGCTGGCCCTCGCTCTCTACATCTCTTTTGCTCATGCTCACCCTCTCCCTCGGCCCCTCTTGCTCGCGTTAGCCCTCGGCCCCTCGCTTTCTTCATATCTCTTGCTCGCGCTCGCCCTCGGCCCCTCTTGCTCTCGTCTCTTGCTTGCCCTCACTATTTGCCTCTCTTGCTCTCACTCGCCCTCGTCCTTTTCTCTTACTCTCGCTCGAATGCTCTCGCTCTCGTCGGCCCTAGCTGCTGCGACGCTGCCTCTCGGGGTCTCACCCTCTTGCTTGCCCCGACGCCTTCTGCTCTGCCTCTCGGCCTCACCCTTGCTTGTTGCCTCTGCTTCATTTGATTGAGAGCTAGGTAATTTTTTTTTTTTTTCCTCTGCCTCTGCTTAACAAGTAAAATAAATTGTTTGTGGGTTTCAACTTTGTTGTTGATTGATTCGTTGAAGCTGTTGTCTTTTTTGAGCAAGTTATAAGTGATTTTTTTGCTAATTTTGTGTCTACTTGGAGTTGGTTGTTTGACTGCTGCATTCAGTTAGGATTAGGAATACAATTGTCAATTGTTAATTTGTTATATTGGCCTTGCATTTGCCTCAAATCTTGAGTTAAATATTTTAATTGTTCGATTATTGAATTATGTTATTTTTTATTTGTGTATCTTAGAATTTAGAAAGAAAAAACAACCTTCTGTGAAGAATGGAACAACAACCTTTTGTTGTATTGACATTTTAGTTATATAAGAATTTTATTGCATTAACTTTTTAAAATTTCAGCCCCCCAACCTAAATTCTTAGATCCGCCCCTGATCTCAACCAATGGTTTAATCCCACCAACTCTTGATATTACATTATTCCACAATATCTCACATAATGCAATAACTAGGAAAGAAATTTAATTAATTTATCTTGCCTAATCTAGAGGAGAAATCCAGCCAAACACCCACACCGGCGTTGCTTCTCGAGCTCCTCGAACCCTAAAATAATTTCCAAAATATTTTCTCGATTTTTCTGAAATTTTTTGACATTTTTCTTATTTTTCCAGATTTTCTTTTCTTTTTACTTTCTATTTTATTTTTTTATTTTCTTTTTTCTTCTCCCTTACATCTTCTTCCTCCCTTCTTCGCGTCTTCTTCTTTAACCTCCAGCGCACACACACGGCCGCCACCGGCCATCGTCACCTGGGCCTCCACCAACTACTGCTGCAGTTGCTGTTCACCACCACCGGCCGCTCCTGACCACCACACGAATGCTGACCATCAGCCACTTCCGTCGCAGTTGGCTTTACCGCACGCTGCAACACCATCATGACCGGCGGCCATTGTTGCTCCAGTTTCGCCCAGCCATCATCGCCAGCCAAACGACCTGCTGCCTGCTGGTCACGACCCTCATCGGCTGCTTTTGCCTCAGCCTCCATTGCTACACCTCGAGCTCTAACACCGCGACCATGGCCGCGGCTTTTTCATGCCGTCGTCGCTATTGGCTAGCGACGCTGCTACTTCCGGTCGGCCAACCACTGTAGCAACCCACTTTCTTGGGCATGTTATAACTTAGTACAATTTTGAGATAATAATTTTTTTCCTTCAAAACTAATGCTAAATCATATCATTGCTCTTATCTATCCCAAAATTTTCATACATTTATCTCGAAAGAGAATCATCATAAACAACAAATGCGGAAGTTAAAATCAAACATAACATCTTAACATTATTCACAAATAAGGTTATACATAATCATTAACCATAAATGAGGTTATACATCATCATTCCTCAAAACGTTCAGAATTTAAAGTAGCAGAACTTAAATACATGAGCTACATAACATACATTCAATTAATCATGTACTTTGCTAAGTGTTATTTCATACTTCATTCATCCTCATTTCCGCTACAATCTCCATTTGAAACGTTTGAATATTCTAGGGATAAAACCTAAATTAGATGATGAATCATCTAAGTAAGGGAACAAAATATTTAATGCCCGTGTTTGAATACAATGCACATATCATCATTACACTTATGTTTGAGTTGACCGCACCCAACTATTATCTGCCATTTTTACAGTCTCCCTGCCAAACCGAGGTGTATGGATGCACCCTTGGCAAAACAACGACGTCAGTCCCTAATCCCAAACCCATGCAACGTATGATCGTGAATCTCATTATGCTCATATACATATTTTACCATTAGAAAATGGAAATACACTCTACATGATGCATAGCATACTAAGACATGACAACATGATACATAAACGTTTGCATGAAATTGGATTTTTGGGTTGAACCACTTACCTTCTCAAATTTATCGGGCTATCTCGATATTCGCGTTTTACCTCGAAATACGTGCACCATCTCGATTTGCGTGCCAATCTCAAAATTCGCACAAGTCACTTCAACTTAAGCCTCAAAGCAATCTAATCATCATATTTATTTAAATAAGTATTAAAACTTATTTTTTCATAATTTCTTGCATTTTCTTTATTTTTCTCTCTATTTTTTCCTATTTTCTCTCAATAAATCCAAACTAAATATTTCTCAAATATTTCATTATAAAAATTCATAAAATAACATTTCTGAATTTATGAAATTTTATAAAAAAATTTTACTCACCTTGACTTAGCTTGTCGAGCTTCCTCGAAATGCATGCCCTAACCTCGAAACGCATGCCCGATTAATTTTCTTGACTCCGATCATGCTCCTCTAACCTCAACTAAATTCTTAGATCTTTCTAAAATTTTTCTACAATTTTCCCCATTTTTTTCATAATTTTTCTTCTATTTTATTTTTTTCTTTTTCTTTTTGACCTTTTTTTTTTCTTTTTCTCCTCTTCTTCTCCTACTTCTTCTTCCTCTTCACCGCGCTGCCCCTGCTCGCGCATAACAGCCTTGCTGCCACCGCCGCCTGCCGGCCTTGCTGCCGTTGCGGCTGCCCTTGCCGCTGCCACCGACTGTCACGGCCTCAACCGACATCCCCGCGCGCACCCGCTGCTGCCCTACTCCGCTTCGCTAGGCCATGGCTGCCTGCAACCGCCACCATGGTCAGCCACCCCAAGCACCATCGCGCGCCATTGCTGGCCGCGACCTCGTCGTCGGTCGCCTCCCACCGCAGTGCTCTGCTACCAGCTGATTGCGTCGCAACCGGCCGCCGTTGGCTGCCTCCCCGCGAGATGCTGCCTCATCGGCCATGGCAGCTTCTAGCACTGCCTTCGGCCAGCCCCAGCCTCCACCGATCGGCCACAACTCTCACTCTCTCCTGATCTCCCTCTCTCTCTCTTTCTCGCGATGCCTCTGCCAGGCTCAATCCAAGCTCTCTCTCTCACTCTTTGATTTTCAGATCTCAGATTTGACCTGAGAAAATCCTAAGCAGCCATACGCGTATACATATATTCATTTGTGTGTAAATTACACATTTACACTTACCAATACTCCATTATTGCACTTCAAAATTTTGATAAGTGCTCTTGGACCCCCCAAGGCCTTAAGATAATTACCCTTTAAGTCCCATAATATCTTGATTTATCAAAATTATACTCCGGGGCATTTTTTGCAGTCGATTCGATATTTATAAGTATAAGAAATTATACTTAAGCTATCTTTTGATAATTTTACCTATGATCCAAGTTAAAATTACTCTTGAACCTTTTAGAAAATTTGGGATATTACAGCCACCATCTCCCATTTCTCTTCATCTCTCAGCTCTCACACAAATGTTATATCTTCTTTGCTCTCAGCTCTTGCATAAATACTCTATCTCTCTTTGTGTTTGAAAATATCAGAGAAAAGGCACAAAGCTTCCTCCCCAACTTCGCGTGCACATATATATATATATATATATAATTTATATATTAACCCCACTAACTTCTCATTAATCCCACTTAAGCATTACCTTAATTTCACTTAGGAATTTTAAAAATACTCTTGGACCTTCCAAGCCAATAATTAATTACATCAAGCAACACAAAAATCTTAATTCTCCAAAAATTAATTATCGACATTTACTCGGGAATAATGATTTCATCCCTGTGTCTACACGGGACCTTTATTCTACCCCAAATCACTTTAAAGTTGTCTTACTTGCAAAACCGGACCACCCCTAGGATCCCCTCAGCTTCCCGGAGGTCCCCTATGACCATTCGATACTAACACCTATTCAAGCTTATACAAAAATTATTCCAAAAATTATTCCCAGTTTGATTGCTTTCAGTGTCATTAACCTCACCTCGAAACGCTCACCAATCTCATGCCCTCTTTCTTGGACATCCCAGTCTCGGGGCATTCTTTGCAATCGATTCGATAATTTTATTAATTAATTTTTTGAAATCGACCTTTAGGCTTCCTAGACCACCAGAGGTCCTTTCCAAATAATCAGAAATCATATTCTTTCCATCACCATTTAATACCGGGTATTACATTTGGTATGACTCGTAATGAGTCTGATCATTCGATTTTTATAAACACACATCACATGGGAGGTGTATATACTTGGTTGTCTATATTACAAGTGATGATCATGATGGTATTATTAAGTTGAAGAAACATGTATTCTATCATTTTCAGACTAAGGATTTGGGGTTACTTAAATAGTTTCTTGGCATAGAAGTTGCTCAGTCCAATTCTGGTGTTGTTATCTCTCAACCAAAGTATGTGTTAGACATTCTGGAAGAAACTAGGATGCTTGATTGTAAACCTATAGATTCTCCTATAGACCTTAATATAAAGCTCTTACCAGGACAAAAGGAGCCTTTGGCTGATCTTGGGAGATATCGCAGGCTAGTCGAAAAACTTAATTATCTCACTATCACTCGTCCAGACATTTCTTTCTCAGTCAGTGTTGTCAGTCAGTTTTTTTCCTTGCGATAGCCATTGGGATATAGTAGTCCGAATTCTCAGGTATATTAAGGGAGCTTTAGGTAGAGGACTATTGTATGAGAACAGAGATCATACTCAAGTAGTTGGATATTCTTATGCTGATTGGGCAGGTTCTCTTTCTGATAGATGGTTTACTTCAGGATACTGTGTTCTGGTTGGAGGAAACCTAATATCTTGAAAAAGTAAGAAGTAAAGGGTTGTTGCTAGGTCGAGTGTGAAAGTAGAATATCGTGTTATGGCCTTGGCAATGTGTGAATTTATCTGGTTAAAACAATTGCTTCAGGAGCTCAAGTTTGAGGAGATATCACAGATGAGATTAATTTACGATAATCAAACTGCATTAAATATTGTTTCCAATCCAGTCTTTCATGAGATGACCAAACATATCGAGATAGATTGTCACTTCATCCGAGAGAAGATTTTATCTGGTTGTATTACCACAGATTTTGTCAATTCCCATGACCAGTTAATAGATGTCTTCACTAAGTCTCTCTGGGGTCCCCGAATTGAGTATATTTGTAGCAAGCTTGGTGCATATGATATATATGCTCCAACTTGAGGGCGGGTGTTGAGTTATATGATTATATTTATATAGTACACCTAGGGATAATCTTATGTTAGAGCCTGAGGCTCATGGCCCGTTGTATTTTGTATATATATATGTGTATAATCTATGAGTTTAATTAATGGTATATATATATATATATATTAGCAGCTAGGGTTTTCTTCCTAAGCTTCACACATACTAATTACAATTGTATTAATTTTAGATGGTAAGAGAATAAGACACCAGTCACACCACAAACATCTCTAGTAGTATGGATGATAGTTCAAGACCTGCACCAATAGTACCAAGTCAAGATAGCTAATCTCAAGCTGATAGAGGTGCAACATCACTAAGAAAGGCAGAGAGAAAAATAATAAGAGTTAGGTAAGATGTATGGGATTATTTTACTAAGTTTACAAATTCAGGGGGTCAAATTAAAGGGAGATGCAACTATTGTTCTAGGGAGTTCCACTGTGATAAAAAAAAAAAAAAGTGACTACAGCTCTAAGGAATCATATGGGAACATGTAAAAAACACTTTCATGCTTTGAAAACCCACAAAATGCAATTAAACTTTCAACCAACTTCAACGGGGGCTAAGAGAGAGGGGTAGAGTATGGGATTGACGAATTAAAAATTTAATCAAGTGCTTGCTAGAAAGGCTTTAACTCACATGGTGATGGTAGATGAAATGCCTTTCAAATTTATTGAGCGTGAGGGATTTAGGCACTTCATTAATGTGATTTGTCTAAAATTTTGGATTCGTTCATGTTGGACAATTTCTCGTGATTGTTTTGAATTATTCAATGAAAAAAGGTTGGGGTTGATGAATAAGGTAAAAAATTCATGTCAAAGAGTTTGCTCAACCATTGACACGTGGATCTCAATTCAAAGAATTAATTATATGTGCTTGACGGCGCACTATATTGACAACAATTGGAAAATGAAGAATTTTTTTTTAAAATTTTTGTCCAATATCTAGTTACAAGGATAATGCCATTGCTATGGCAATTGAGAAGTGTCTAATGGGATGGAAACTCGATAGACTTTTGACTTTGACACTAGATAATGGTAGTTCAAATGTTGTTGATGTTGGTAACTTTAAAGGAAAAAAAGGGCGAAATGGGATGCTAGCATTATGAGTGGTCATTATTTGCATATCAGGTGTATGGCTCATATAATAAATCCGGTTGTGCAACATGGGTTGAAAGAGCTAGATGAATCAATAACAAGAGTTAGGGATGCAGTCATATATATTAGACAATCTCCAACAAGACTAAGAAAATTCAAAGAATGTGTAGAAGTGGAAAAAATCGAATCTAAGAGTCTATTGTCGTTGGTTGTTGTAACTAGATGGAACCCCACATACTTGATGTTAGAGACCGCTCAAAAGTTTGAGAGGGCATTTGAGAGATTTGATGAGTAAGAATCAAATTTTATGCTTGATCTTAGTACAAGTAATTGGAATAATGACATGCAACAGGTTATTACTATTGATGGGAGACCCAAGCCAGAAGATTGAATGAGGGTCAAAATGTTTGTTAGAATTGTTGAGCCAACTTGCTCCTATTAATTAAGTTTTGATGATTAACAAAAATATTTTTATGATATAAATATTATTTCTTACTCATGCAAAAAATAAATTTATTTTGAATTAAAAGAGAATTTTTTCTAAACTAGTTTTCTCTTACTCATACAAAAAGTAAATTTATTTTGAATTAAAGAGATTGCTTTTAGACATGTTTTCCTATTTTAATCATTTATGTCTCAAAAACTTATATTTGAATTTTCAAATCTTGATTTCTCTTGCAAGAAGTAAATTTATTTTGAATTAAATGTGAGACATGTTTTCTTACTGTTTGAGAAAGTCTAAACTGTTTTTTGAATTTCAAACTTCATATTAACCCTTTCTTTAGTAGCTAAAATGCTTATAAATACCCCCCAACTCATTTTTTGAGCATCCAAGTACTTCCATTGCATATCCAAAGCACCCAAAAGCTCTCAAACTCTCTCAAACAAAGAATCTAAGCAATCCAAGGCTCTCAAAATATTATTACACATCCACCGAAGAGTGACAAGGCAAGAGGAGGAAAGTTCTTCAAGTCTTCTACGACAAATCCGAATTTCTCTATTTGAAGTTACAAATTTATTTATTTATTTAAATATTATTGCCTTGTATAATTTGTTCTTAATTGCTTATTTGTGTCCAATTGTGGACAAATTATTTGTAACATTTAAATTATTATTATGGATTGTATAAATTTCATAAAACTATTAAAATCTAGGTAAATTTAGTTTCCAAGGTAAGGTAGGAAGAAAACCTTGGTGTAGTGGTTGCCTACTGATGAGGAGTTAATTTTTTCTAAATCTTAATGAATTATATCCCTATTTTTATCTTATATTAATGTTCAATTTGAATAATTATGCACATTATGTACTATTGTCATGATAATATAAAGAAATTGACATTTGCCGCGTAATTGAAGATGTTAAAGAGTCAATCGAATGTCCAACATTACTATTTAAATTCAAGTGCAATTGAGTCAATTATTAAATGGAGTCCAACACAAGGAAGACCCAAGCATTTCCAACACAAGGAAGACCCAAACATTTTAATCAAAAGAAGGTCCAAATCCATCATAAAAAAGACAAAAAACCCAACTTATGAAAATTTATTTTTATTTTTATTTTTAAATATATGTTTTATGAGTGTTTCTTTAGGTGTGTCTTTTAATTAAAATCTATTTAACTTTAGTGTGTCTTTTAACTAATTTTCTTCCACTAGTTAGGTGAATGTTTTGTGAGTGCCCATTAGATATAATTATGTCTAGTTGTATAATTTTAAATTTTGTGGTTTGTATTGTATCTTGTGGGATATAAATAGCTCACTTGGTTGCACTTATAGAGGGCTATCATTCTTGAATCAAAGTATAGTTGTGTTCTTAGAATTTCTCTCTCAAATCTTTAACTTTAGTTTCTATATAGTTGTGTGCTATTATTTTTTTCTGTTATCTTTATTATTCACCACCTATATGGCCGGTTAATTTATGTCTTTTAATTTCTACAATTTAATTCCCACCGCCTATATGACCAGTTAAATATTGTCTTTTAAATACTTTCTTTTAATTTTTACAATTTTAATTCTCATTATTTAATTTTCGTCATTTACATTACGCCATTTAAATTCCTGCCAATTTATTTTCAAATGAAGATGAGTAACTAAATTCAATCTTGAATTAAGGCAAGAATAGTGTCCAACGCCAATGATTCCTAAGGAAAGCTGCGCTTTAAATAAGTGATATTAATTTAAATTTCAATATAAGTGTATATTAATTATTAAGAAATCACTAGATTTGGATTGGAGCGTAAACCTAACTTAGAGCTTTTATGCCACGTATGGGAGTTACTAGAATTGGAAACACTATCATACTCAAACTTGGATGATTAATTTAGTTGTTTTGCGTATTAATTGCAATCAAATTTATAGTAGTTGCTTAAACTAGAATCCCGCATATCATGTATGGGGATTGCTTAAACTAAAACTATCATTATCTCTAATTACATTTAGTAGCAGACCCTCATATCTGAAATTAAATTAATGTTACTAATCTTTTCTTCTAAAAAATGGGGATCAACGGGTTAGTGCTGAAATTGTCTTAACTCAAGTGTTATTCAATTCTATATTCTCAAATTTAGTGTCTGTTTTAATTTCTGCCTTGTTTTATTTCCTAGCATCCGTTATTTGAAAATCCACATAAAAAAAAAAAAATCGTGTTGCCAATTTATCCAAATGCGTGCGTATGTATGACATTCTTTTTCTTTTGTCATAAATAAATCTCTCAATGGACGACCTGGACTCATCTAGAAAATAAATTAAATTTGGACTACAACTGCACTCGAGTACTGGTGAGTATAAACCTCTCACCAAAATAAAAGAAAAAAAATCTAAAATAATTTTTTTTGTGTTTTAATTGTAGGGTGAGAGTGCAACCACCTACAACCTGTTGTAATCTAAGTGTGTATCCAGTTTTCAATGTGAGCTAGTGTGGAAACCTTGGTGAAATTATTTTAGTGGAATTCCAAATGTGGTTAGACCTTGGGAGAGTGGACAAGGTGTGTGTGAAGACACCGAACCATTGTAAATTGTGTTGTGCCTCATTGTATTTATTTTTCTTATCTCTTGTGACTTATATTTATTATTAATCTCAAATATAATTTATTATATTTATCAAATATATATTTTTCAATAAAATCATTAATCAAGAATATTTATTAAAATTGAGAAAAAATTTAATCACTCAATTCATTCCCCTTCTTGAGTGGCCATACCCTAAAGGACCAACAATTGGTATCAAAGCAAGCTTCTAAAATAGTTAAACTCTTAGTTTACACTTTAACTTAGAAGAGATCTAGATGGCCGCATTCTCAAACCAAGTTATAATCGAATGACCCTCACCCTCTAGACCACCATTCTTTGATGGCACAAATTTTACTTATTGGAAAATAAGGACGGAGTCATATTTATTTTCAATAGATTGTTATTTGTAGAAAATAGTTAGAGATGGTTTTATCACAACTTCAACTAAAGAAGATAAATGGACCAAAAAAGATATTAAAAAATAGCAAATGGATCATAAAGCTAAATACATAATTTTTTGTTCAATCCTTCTTAGTGAATATGAAAATTTATTTGCTTGTTCTACATCACATGGAATTTGGAAGAAATTATAAGTTGTATATGAAGGTATCAATTAAGTAAAAGATACTAAAATTAATCTCTTAATGTCATAATATGAAAAATTTGAACTACTTCAAAATGAAAATATTAGTGATATGAATGGTAGATTCTAAAATATTATAAACAATCTTAAAATGTTAGGAAAAATAATTTCAGAAAAAGTTCAAATTAAGAAAATTCTTAGATCTCTAATAGTAGATTGGTAACCTTTAGTGACTATTATTTCTCAAGCTAAAAATTTAAAAGAATTAAAAATAGAAGAATTAATAGGAACATTTCTAACTCATGAATTAATATTAAGTAAAATAAATGAAGACATAAAAGATAAGAAAGATAAGAAAATCTCGGCTTTAAGAGTAAATGAAGAGAAATGTTTTATGGCTATAGAAGAAGATAAAGAAGAGGAAGATAACTTAGAGTTAGAAGAATTACAAAAAGTATACGAAGAACTATATATAAAGTATATATCTATTAAGAAAAAAGTAAAAATAATAAAGAAGAAAATAAAAAATTAAAGAGTGAAATAAAGAACTTAAAAGAAAAATCATAAGAACTCAAGAAAGAAAATGAAGATAAATTAAAAGATCAATTAATTAATCTTGAAGAAGAAAACAAAAATATTAAAAACTCAAAATCATAAATTGTTAGTAGAAAAGAAAGCCATAGAAAAAAGTTTAGCCACATTAATTTTAAAGAAAAATTCAAAACCCAAACTAAGGTACAAAACACTTAAGAGAGAATGAAAACAGCCTAGATGGAGACACCAAGCTAACAGAAACAAGATAGTACAAATGTGGATACCGAAAGGGATAATACAAACAATGAATGAGTTAGATCATAAAATGTTAAATGTTGCTCCTCATTCACATATATCAAGAATAATTAAATTAGTTGATCCCAATAAAGAAAGATTCGAGGAACCCGTCTATTGATGGGTGTCCAAACCTAAAACGTGATCTTATCAAATATGTAGATGTGTGTGAGGACCACAATGAGAAACAAATTGTATATGGATAGTGGATACTCGTCGCACGTGACTAGTGGGAGAGATCTATAAATCTCACTCTAAAGAAAGAAGGTATGTCACCTTCTAGAAATAATGCCTAATAGTAAAGAATAAGGATATTCTTTTTGTAGCATAAAAAATATATTAGGTCATGCAAATCCAAACCTAATCAAGAAAAATTTGATCTAGTTGTCAAGCTTCCTAAAATGAAAATCAGTGAAGAAATTTCTGTGATACTTGCTATTAAAGTAAGCAAACTAGAATCTAAATCTAAGAATAAAATATCAATCAGTAAGCATCTACAACTTTTACACTTAGATCTATTTGGACCCACGCAAACTAAAAGTTTGATGGAAAACATTATATGTTGTAGTAGATAATTTCTCTAGAATTACTTGAGTTATACTTTTGACTTCAATAGATGAAGTTTTTTTTTTTTTTCATAGCTTTGTGAAGAAAGCTAAAAAGAGTTGAAAGAAAGCAAAATGATAAAATTGTCGCTCTTAGAAGCGATCATGGTGGGAAATTTGAGGATGGTCATTTTATGGAGTTTTGTGAAGAAAATTGTATTCTTCACCAATTCTCCACACCTAGAACCCCACAACAAAATGGTGTTGTTGAAAGGAGATATATGACTCTTCAAGAGATGGTTAGGACCATGCTTTTGGAGAATAACTTGCCAACGTATGTTTGGTCCGAAGCGATCAATACCGGTTGTTATATCCTAAATAAGTTTAATCTAAGACAAGGCATCAAAAAAACACCATTTGAATTATACTATGACAAAAAGCCTAACGTATCCTATCTTAAAGCCTTTGGATGTAAATGTTTTATTTTGAACACAAAGGATAATGTTGGAAAATTTGAGGCTAAAAGTGATTAAGGAAACTTTCTTGGATATTCAAATACTAGTAAGGCTTATAGAATATACAATATTATAACAAATACCTTGGAAGAATCCATTCATGTGAAATTCAATGAATCTCTTGAGACAAATAGAAAATGTAAATTAAAGATGAAGAGTTAATAGATCCATCTAAGGAAATGGAAAGGTTACATATACAAGAAGAAGCTAAGGATGATCAATCTAGAATCCAAAAAAAACCATTAGATAAAGATGATTTAGGTAAACTTTCCAAGAGTTATAAATTTGTGCAAGATCATCCAATTGATCAAATAATTGGAGAACTAAGTCAAGGTATAAGGACTATATGTTTTTATAATGTGGCCTTCATATCTAATGATTGAGCTAACTTGCAAGGATTAAGCCTTAGAAGATGAATTTTGGATTAATGTTGTGTAAGAAAAATGAAAATTGGAAATTAGTTCCAAAACCAAAAGATTTTTCTATATTTGGAACACAATGAATTTTCAAGAATAAATTAGAAGAGAATTAGGGATAATAAATCCCTTTGGATAGCTTAGAATATTGAAGTGGGAAAATTTTTTGTGCAAATTTCGTTTCTATTTAAAAATAATAATAATACTAATAATAAATTAAATTAAATTAAATTTAAAAAAACACAAAAAATAATAAATAAAATAAAATAAAGGATCAACCCAGATAAGGTCGAACCCCCTCTCTGTTATCTCTCTCACCTGAACACCTCTCTGTCACGTTCTTCATCCTCTCACCCAAATACCTCTTTCTCTCTCACTCTTATGTTCCCTTTCTCGTTGCGAGCGTTGTCTTCGCTAGTTATTGCCGTCGTTATCACCTCTATTCTTCAAGCATCGTTGTATCTTCGATCTCCCTCTTCGGGCTCAGTGGTTCACTATATTTTCAATGCCTCTCCATCGTCCCGCCGATCGGATCCACGGTGAGTTTCTATTTTCAACACCTCTTGTTCGTCTGGTTGCTTTCTCAGTGTCTCGGTCAAACATCTATTTTTTGTCCCTCTATGATCTCCCCCTTCTTCTGAAGCTGCCATAACTTTGGGTCATCATGCTATTCTCACAGGGAAAGAAAATGAGCAATTTGCGCTTTAGTGACAACCGTTTCATGTCTTATATTTGGTAGATCTCTCTGAAGTTTGATTTTGGTCTTCGAAGTAAGTTTGAATCGGTGCCTATCTTGTCTTCCGAGGTAGGTTTGATTCACCTAGAGCAATTTGCTTGCTTGTTTCGTGGTTATTCAGATATACCATTTGAACAACAATGTCAAATTTGGTTGAATGAGATGTTGATCTGAACTATAAGGGTCAGATCTAGATGAGCGAGGTGTAGATCTGAGCGTTGGCGGCACAAATCTAAGCAGCAGTGGTCAGCATTTCATCCGCTGTTTCAGCCTTTCATCGCCTCCAGCCTTTCGTTCGCCTGTTCGTCCATCTGTTCATCCATCGGTCCGTCTGTTCTGTCTGTTTGTTCGTCCAGCTAGATCTACTCAGATTCGGTAATCTACTTAGTCGCCCACAGTCGTTCGTTGCCCACAGCCATTCGTCCACGGCTTGCTCACCAGCCAAAAAATATATATATAATAAAAAATAATAAAATAAAAAATCACTAGAAGATTATGTTAGGAACCAATTCTCCGTGCAATGCCTTCAAAGTATTAAGAAGAAAATGTACCCAATCATGTGTTTTTGCCCTTTACTTCTACTATGAAGAAGGACCTACTAATTTTGCAGCTATCCATAAGGTTTTTGGTGGTAGTAATACCTCAAAGCTCCTGCCCCAGCTTCCGGTTAGTGACCGTTATGGGGCTATCGCTACACTCTTGTATGAAGCTCAAGCTAGGCATTAAGATCCTATTTACAACTGTGTATCCTGCATTTTTACCCTCCAACAGCAGGTCATCGATCTTTAATTTCATCTACCTTTATTAGAGGAATTACTATTTGCAAACTCTTACGCAAACCCTCTCAATGTTCAAAATTGGTTTCACCCAGAAACCAATTCAAACCTATATTATGACAATGGATCTTTCCTCATAGATGATCCAAACCCTATTTGGAATTTTGAAAACCCAGTCATCCAAGAAGACAATGTGTCATTTCCTTATTTCCAAGAGGTTAGTTCGCAACCTTATCTAGTCGAAGCTAGTAGCAGCCAGTGGCTATTCCTAGATGATATTGATGAACTTGGATCCGTCGTGTTTGACAACCATCAGTAGCACTGAGCATCGATGAAATCCAAAGTTATGAATGTGGATAACTTAGATTATTACTTTGTAGATTCTATAATGCTACTATACCCCTTGACTATTCTATGATTGCTTTCTTTGTAGATATATTTTATGTTGTGTAATCTTGGATCTATGGTTGAAATGGTTAGCGTGAAATTCCATGATGGGTATGACGTACTATTTTTGGTACTTAACGTTGCATCTATATTTTCAGTACTCTTTGTTCATTATCCATCATATTGTGGATTATGCTTAATATATCTCTAATGGACTATATTGTTTAAATTTGTATTCTCTTCACTAACAATGTCTTTTTGATTATGACAAAAAATGGGAGAAGAATAAGATGTTATGTGACGAGAGATCATATGTATGAGAGTGTGAATTGTATATTATTTTTATATGGGGGAGAAAAATGTAATATGATATTTTTTCGTGTATGTGAGGAAATAGTATGTCTGAGAGATAAGACATCAAACATGTACAATCAAGGAAATTAGATTTGGCAATCAGGTTTGGTCTTTAAAACTCTTAAAAATTATTTTATCTATTAAGCTATATCCAAAACATTTTTATGCTATTAGTATTTTTGAAAGGGGGAGCTTATAGTATAAAATTAAGAGGGAGTTCAAAAATATTTTATCACATTAATCACTTCATAAATCATGTTTTTTGTCATCATCAAAAAGTGGGAGAATGTTGAGCCAACTTGCTCATATTAATTAATTTTTGATGATTAATAAAAATATTTTTATGATATAAATATCTTTTCTTACTCATGCAAAAAGTAAATTTATTTTGAATTAAAAGAGAATTGCTTTTAGACATGTTTTCTTGTTTTAATCATTTATGTCTCAAAAGATTATATTTGAATTTTCAAATTTTGAATTAAAGAAGAATTGTTTTTAGACATATTTTCTCTTACTCACACAAAAAGTTAATTTATTTTGAATTAAAAGAGATTGCTTTTATACATGTTTTCTTGTTTTAATCATTTATGTCTTAAAAACTTATATTTGAATTTTCAAATCTTGATTTCTCATGCAAAAAGTAATTTTATTTTGAATTAAAGGTGAGACATGTTTCTTATTGTTTGAGAAAATCTAAACATTTTTTTGAATTTCAAACTTCATATTAACCATTTCTTTAGTAGCTAAAATGCTTATAAATACCCCCCCAAACTCATTTTTTGAGCATTCAAGTACTTCCATTACATATTCAAAGTACCCGAAAGCTCTCAAACGCTCTCAAGCAAAGCATCCAAGCAATCCAAGGCTCTCGAAATATTATTACACATCCACTGAAAAGCCACAAGGCAAGAAAAGAAAAGTTCTTTAAATCTTCTACGACTAATCCGAACTTCTCCATTTGATCTTACAAATTTATTTATTTATTTAAATATTATTACTTTGTATAATTTGTTCTTAATTGCTTACTTGTGTCAAAGCATGGACAAATTATTTGTAACATTTAAATTACTATTGTGGATTGTATAGGTTTCCTAGAACTATTAAAATCTAGGTAAATCTAGTTTCCAAGGTAAGGTAGGAAGAAAACCTTAGAGTAGTGGTTGTCTAGAACTCGTTGTAATCTAGGTGTGTATCTAGTTTTCAAGGTGAGCTAGTGTGGAAATCTTGGTGAAATTGTTTTAGTGGAACTCCAAAGGTGGTTAGATCTTGGGAGAGTGGACTAGGTGTGTGTAAAGACACCGAACCACTATAATTTGTGTTGTGCCTCATTGTATTTATTTTTGTTATATTTTGTAGCTTACATTTATTATTAATCTCAAATATAATTTATTATATTTATTAAATATATATTTTTCAATAAAATCATTAATCAAGAATATTTATTAAAATTGAGAAAAATTTTAGTCACTCAATTCCCTCCTCCTCTTGAGTGGCCATAACCTAAGGGACCAACAAGAGTGTTGCAATAATTTTATGAGCTTACTTTACAGGTTTCAAGTTCTTCATATGTCACCTCTAACACTTTTTTCCATGAGAATAGTACTATTTAATGCCTCTTACATGAGTGGCATGAGGGTGACAATCACCATTTTAGTGAGATGGCCAAAAAATGGAAAGAAAAGTTTGATAAATATTGGAGGGATCCAAATAAAAATAAATCACCTACTTTACATTGTTATGGTACTTGATCCTTGGCACAAGTTAGAGTTTATGGAATATGCACTTCAGGAGAAGTATCTAGGTGAGAAAGGGGTTGTTATAGTTCTGTCCTTAAAAAATGTCGTATATGCTTTGTATGAAGAATATAAGAAAAAATTGGCACCTTAAGATGAAGCAGAAGAGCCGTCTCAAGTGTCTACTCCACTTGTTGTGGAGAATGTTGAGAAGGGAAAATCTGGCAAACCAAACTTGCTTAGTTCTTGTTTCAAAAATTATAAGTATGCCAATGATAGTGGGTCTACAATCGTGCCTTCAGAATGGGATAAGTATTTAAGTGAAGTGTGTGAGAAGGAAACTGATGACTTTAACATTTTAAATTAGTGGAAAACTAATTGTCATTAGTTTCCTATTCTATCTTCTATGGCTCAGGATGTGTTGGTAATTTCATTTTCTATTGTTGCATCCGAGTCTGCCTTTAACATAGGGGGTCGAGTACTTGATCTATTTAGGAGTTCTTTATCTCCTACAATGGTTGAAATTTTAATTTGTATGCAAGATTGGCTTTGATCATCTACCAGGCCAATAAGTGTTGAAGAAAATTTGGATCATGTTGAAAAACTTGAAGAATGTAAACTTAGTTTTACTCTTCTTTTTTTTTTTAATTTTAGTTCAATGCTTGTTACTTTGAAATTAATTAATTAATTTTGAGTAATATTTTTAGAACTAACAAAGGTTATCATAGACATCCCCTGCACCTATGAAAAGTTGGAATTTTGAAGATCTCATGCATTTGTAAGTATGAATTGAGGGTCCACACCAAACGCCAAGCGTGGTAGCATCATCCACTTGGACTACACTTGGGAGCCCGCATGTAAAATGGTCATTTTTCCTAGATTAAGGTCTTGCCCAAGACTGTTTGAAAGTAGTTTTGCAAATGCCTTCTCACTACAAGATACCCAACAACAAAAGTTGAGCGACACTTTGCCTACGCATTTCTTGCGGTCATAGTCTATGTGCAAGCTCGTCACTAAACACCTATATGGGTAACCTTAGTCCATAGGGAATATTGTAGATCCCCTAGGATGGTCGGCCTTGAGACCAACAACCAACAAAGGACTAAAATTGTATGCCTAATCCCCAGCTATTGTCGAACTTTCAAATCTCCATAAATCCCTGCCAAGTGGTGGCTCAAGACTTTTTAGATTTTTGAAAGCCCTCACCAACTGACAATTCAAGGCACTCTTGCATGTACGAGGTTTGTTAACCTCGATCTGAAGGTACGTCTCGCAAGAAAAGTTATCTTAAGTTGTACATTTCTGTAGTATTTATATAATACGAAATCTCGCATATGTATATACATGTGAATCTCACACTCCTGTTTCCAAAGGAAAACGATCTCCCCACATTCCTAGACTAGGGAGCTGGGATTTCTATGAACTGTGATTACAGGATAACAAATAACGCAAACACGTAGCCCTCGACGATTGTGCCACATGTGCAAACATTTATGTGATAATCTAAGGTAAGACACCATTTGGTACAATCTTTATATCTTTTAGTTTAACATCTATAGTTGGCAGGCCTTAGAAAAGCATACTTAATCTACAAGTGATCAGGTATCACTACTTAGCTAGTTGTTGTCATACAACTTGTGTCCCTGTGCATTCTAATTACATAGACATACATGCGCATTAGTAGACACAAGCCCAAATAATAGGTGTAATCTACTAATCGTCCAAAAGAAACTCATTTCATGCATGTATGCATTAACATCAATATATTCTTCTTACATACTCTATTTTGCAAGAGGTAGCGCAAAGACTAATACAAAGCATGCCCTACATTGTAAGGCCCAATGCTCCATCCACCTGATCAAATCTCACATATGCATACAAAAAATCGAGTATATACCTGCTCATGATAAATTTCTAGTCTTTGGATACAAAGACTTAGAGAGTGGTGCCCCCTCCAAACTTTTAGATTGCATGAGATAGAGACTAGGGAAAGAAGTGGGGTGCAAAAAAGTAACAATTGCCATACGCCAACATAATCACAGGGGGCTAGGTATACTATTAAACTAATAACATTTCTTTCTCGTTCTCATATGATGTGCAGGTCCTATTGCTTGACAGTGAGATGATAGTCAACTCCCACATCACGATAGGGTGCCAATGAGCTAGTTTTATGCTTTTTTGTTGGCTCGACCTTACTCAAGTAGACTTGTGCAAGGCTTTAATGTCCCTCTCCCACATGCTCGTAAGGGCATGCGCTAGCTGCTGCTAGGGCTACTACATGACTACATGGCAATCCTCCAAGACTAAATAATAGGGATGAGTATGGGCACTTTTTAGGTGGCTCGGGAAGTTGGGACGTGACTCGTAACCCCTAGTAGCGGTGAAGGTAGTAATATCATCCAGTAACCTTACCCTACTAATGCTTAATGAAACATGTTTCATCTCGCACATTCAGAAGGTACATTTATCAAGATTGTCATTCGTATAACTATTCACTCCTTGTGAAATTTTTTATATGATCGCCTTACACCTCAAAGATCTAGGCAAGCTGGCATCCCCAAGATAGCTACACTAGGGAGCCATGAAACATACAAGTCTCATTTGAGGCAATTAAGTCCTGTGTGCATCTTTATATAGGTAACTATTGGTAGCCAGTTATTGCTATCCTACTTCGTACCTTGCGCTACTTACTTTTTTATCATGCTACTCACATCCTAATATGCTAATTGCATAAACATGCATACTCACATGCAAGCACAAGCCTTAAGCAATAGGCACAATTTGTCAATCTCCTAAAAGAGCCTTGTTTCATTCATACACGCACAAATGTCTTCAACATAAGTCTACCACATGAAAGTGAGGAATCAGGAATGTAACCCAAAAATCCAAACTACTAAGCCTACAAGCCTAGGCTGCAAGTGGCTAAAGAGGAACCTTAGATTGCCTGACAGTCACCATTGAAATTTTGGGTTGTCCCATGGCTTGACCCTTTTCCTCAACCCTCTGAAATACCTTCCACATCATGGGCACCTTAGTCCACTTCACATCCACATATGCCTAAATCCACTATGCGTCTGACACTCCAAACCCAACGTTATGTTTGTATCCAACATATTCGAGGTCTTATAACCCTCTAGATTGGACCAAATCTCCTCCTTGTTAACCTATGATTAAAACCTCATCGCAGCATATCAACTCTAGGGAGCAATCCCTTGAAACGCTTTGTCCTCAAAAAAGCTACGAACCAAATAGAGCCCATGCTTTAGATAACCCGTAATGTATTCTCGCTCTCACTCAAATCAATCATGAGAGACTCCACACTCCTTAACAACCCTCTCATACATCATATTTACATTTGCTAACTTTGGCTCGGCATTCCCTGACTTCGCTTATAACTAGTAGAGCCCTTCATTAGCCTACTCTAGCTTATCTGTAATACCCCATAGTTGCATGAGGTTGCACATAATTTAGAGGAGATTTAAAATACTGAAAATTTGATTTGATAGTAAAATAAATTGCCGAATCGGCGGCAGGGAGTTCCTTAGAACTTAGATACCTAAAAATAAGGGTATGAGAAAATTTGGTACAGCTATGATTTGACCTAAGAAATCGAATGATTGTAAGGGACTTTCAGGAAGTTAATGGGACCTTGAGTAGGCTCATATTTAACATAAGAAGCAACTGTTAAGTGGTTTTAGAAAGAAACAAAAGGATTTTCGATAAAAACACGATCCTACGTATATTTGGGCTTAAGTGTGATTTATTAATTTTGGTCTAAGGAGTTCGAAATGATGGTTTTTCTGAATCTTCGGGGGTGAGATGAAGGGTTTAGAATTTATGGGGCTTAGTGGAATTGTTGGATAACTCAGGAGTTTCAAGGAGAGGGTCAAAATGCAAAAGGAAGTTACAAGAGGGGAAAAGTGTAAATTCTGAAATTATTGTGCATAGCATGGATGCCGCATATTGAACTGAAATATGGTGATGGGATGGCCAAATCTTGGTAGGGTATGGCCTCCATCATCCTAGGAATCTTGTGGGCTACGCCAAGGTCGGTGATTGGCCTAGAAATGGCCGGATTTTGCCTATAAATAGGCGATAGTTTCGACCAAATTTAAAGCATCATAGGGCTTAAGTTTTGGTGAGTTTTTGAGAGATTTGATAGAACGATTTTGATCTAGAGGTCTTGGAGAGCATTTCTGAAAATTTTGGGGAAGTTTGGAGTTCGTTTGAAGGGGTATTGAAGCTCGCTAGAAAATCGCAAGGTCGTCAGAGCTGGTTTTTTAAACGCTCGATTGAGGCATCTCCAACCACATTTCGAGATATTGTTTTATGAATTATTGTGGATAAAAATTTGGGAAAAACCCTAAAGATGTATTTATTTTGAAATTTTTGAGGAGAAAATAGGAAAAAAATTATAAAAAATTAGAAAAAATAGATATTGATATTCTTTTGAATGAATATGATATCTAGGGATTATTGAGGCTCGAAGTTGAGCATTAGTACAATTATTTGAGGACTGACATGAAAATTGAGGTTGGCATGAGAATCAAGGCAATCTGAGATACGTTCAAGGTAAAAGTTCCTAACTAAAACTTGGTTTATTTTGGATGGTTTGACCCTATACATGATTTGTTTATACTATCATTGGTTATTTACACTATTGCAAAATATCAACTTGAGGAGGGATTCTCCGAAACGTTGTTCTCCCATAACTTGTAAACCATGTCTAATCCACACCTGGTGCTACCCATCGCATGCTCTTATTTTTGTTCAAAGCAACTCTTAAGGGGGACTACCTTTCTCAATGTCCCCTCAATGTGACCCATTTAACCTTGTCGACTCTAACTTGACCCTCTTTATTTTTTCTTGTGAGCACCAAAGCTACTTGTGGGTTCAACCTAACTCACCCATTATTATTTAAGGTGATCTTCTTACACCAATACGACGTTTGACCTCTAGGCCACCCTTACAATTTGCCACTTTTCCATCTTTTTTCTACATAGCTCCTCAAGCTAGCGCTTCAACAACTTGTGCCTAGTGCAAAAAGGGCAAAACCTAATCTCCAACTCTTCTATTTTCTTATCAAGGGTTACGCTCGTCATGTTATCGCGCGATTTCATCATGCTTCCTCTCGTGCTTCTCTTCAACCCTTGTTAGCCTTGTGCGGAGGCAAGCATTGTTGATTGTCTATCACTAATTGTTTTGCAGCCATAAACAATAAAATGTCAGGATCAAGAAAATCCTAACCCTTCATCTTAGCAATCGAAGCCTGTCACATTGCCTTAGCTAGGATTGCTCGCCAATACAAATGCCCCCAAAAATCCTTTTCGTGGATCCCTGCTCACCCTATGGCAACATACTTAAATATGTTGGCCTTACTCCAACCTTCGACTTAGCCACACTATTAGCACTAAATAAGCGCAAGTAAACCCAAATTATCCCCGTGCCTTGATCATCCATGCCATCTTCTTAGCTCAATCCTCTTGGTCACCTACATGAACCTTTATCTGTGCGTGAGTGTACTTCCTATCGCCTAGCTTAGCCCGAAATCCCTCGACTTATCTAGTTGAGTTATGCAACCAGAGCAAATTCTGACTTCTCTGAGGTTAACTTCTCGCATTCTATGTACTCTTCTCTTTGATTTTCAGTCAAACACAAGAGTGGAAAGCCATTGTTATAGCCTAGCCTTTGGGATAGTTCCCCCTGGAGAAGTCCTCGGGAAGATCATTGAGAAGCATGCCCATGGCCAGATAAACATTCTCTAGGGTACCGCTATCCAGAGCTAAGGAAAAAGCCAAAATTAATAATTATAATCATAAATAATAAGAAAAATAAGAAAAAAATAAAAATTAATAAAAAAAGAAGGAAAAATAGGCGAGGCACAGCAAGAAGCCTTGCCTATATAAAAAGGGGCAGACAAGCCTTGTTATAGGCTTTTTGGCCTCGCAAGGGCCACGCGCGTGAAAGCCTCAGCTACATGCCCATGCATGTGGCCCTCATCTTTAGGCCACACACGGAAGACCTGTCTGCCAGCGTGCGACCATCCGGGTCTCTCGAAGACCCCATTCAAAAACTCAAGCATCGAAAGACCCACGAGCCTTACTGTTCACCCATGTTGTGCCCAGCTACCAACCATACCACATGCTACTCCACAAGAGCCCACGCTTGTCACGTGTCTATTGTATGCCATTCGGCTAACGCGCTTGTGTTCCTCCTCCCATTGTGTCACGTGCCACGAACCCCTATTTCACGAGCAATTATGGATGACCCTCCCAAACATCCACGTAAGCATCAAGTCAAGTCTCCGGTAACCACCCGGGTGACCCGCAGACCCTTACGATCTCACCCTTCGTCACCTCATGACGATAAGACTAGCCTCTTAAGACTTTCTTTCCTCTCGAGACCCTTCTCGGGGGGAGGGGGGGAAGGGGGAAGGTTTCTCACCTAGGTCCCTTCATGCATGCCTAACCCTGGGACTACCAAATGCTATGGGAGAGTCATACACTCCCGACATCCACTTGTCACATGCCAATCACATGTCCTAGTCACGACTAACCTCTATATATTTTCAATCGCCCCCTTGACCTCAAGATAGCCATTCCAACCATATAATCTCTCTCTCTCTCTCTCTCTCTTTATATATATATATATCTTTTTGTGTCACTCAGCCGAAGGGTCCACCTACATAGTTCACTGATACCACTCACCTGGGTACCTCATCACAGTACATCCACAGATCTTATCCACATGATCTATTGCAGCATATTACATCACACTGTATCTTTATTTTTTCATGACTTATACTAACTTAGACATCGGAGGGCCCGCACGGGAGAAATCCCTGCATGCCTTTTGACTGTCTTTTGTCTTGCAGACCCTCTAAAAGATTCATATGCAAACCTTACAAGCATCCTCCAAAGACCCATTTGAGACACTCTTGCTCCTCCGATTCTCATTCCTCCTACTTTCTCAGGTGCTCCATCCTCCTGTTCCCTGGATAGTAGGTCAAGGCCTCGACTACCGATCTCCTCTAGTGGTTTTTTGCCTCTTCCTTCTTGTCAAGCCCTACTGATTGTTTTCTAAGGTTTCCAAACAAATAAATTTTAATTATTTTATTCCAATAATAACACAACCTTAGACTATAAAATGCAGTTATGGCAATTAATCCTATTAATCATTGCTTCGGGGATAATGCAAATCACTCTCTAGATTGACTTCCCAATCTCTCATGGTCAAAGAATAACATTATGCACTTAAGCCAAATAGTCACATGCTCAATGCAATAACTTACATTTTGATGCTTCACAATTAAATATAACAATTAATAATGCAAATGAAATGAACAAAGTATTTTCGAGAACTTCTCACTTTGATTCGTTAATTAGTAACTAAAGTCCACTTTCTCAATTTGCATGTTAGGCTTGAACAACGTGCCCAAAATGTTTCTTGAATCTCTATCTTACCTGACACACATGCCTCTTGCTTCAAAATAATTTTTATAATTTTTTTAGTAGGTTTTTTTCTTTATTTTTTTTTTCTTACATACACCACACGCTCCCACAACTCACATGTCTAGCCTGCAATGCATGTGAATCTCACACACCAAAACACTATTTTCTCCAACTCACGTTTCTTTGCTTGTAGATTGTTGTTGTCTTTTGTTCTTTCTCTTTTTCTCTTTCTCCTCGTCTCTTCCCTTTTCTTCACTTCTCCTTTCTTGACCTAAAACTATCTAAATTAGTCACCGAATTAGAATTTTGGCAACTTTGTGATTTTTCAACAACCCTCCATAAAATCCCTCTAAATCTCACCAAACACTCCCCAAATTCACCTATTAACCCTCTCATCTCCAAAACACAAAAATGTTCTCACTAATCTCTCTAAATTAACTCACCCAAAAACTGGATGATTTGTGCCTAAAAAATCGCTCGAACCATTATGCTACTCATGGCAAAACCAGCCAACCAGTCATCTCAATCGTCAAATTAGAGACATCATTTCTCGACCGAATTCTTAGGCTATTTGCAGCCTCATTCAAAGCCATCGTCGGCTTGCTGGAAGAGGAGATTGATGTTGAAACAAGGCCACGACATTTAAGACTGACCAAGTTGCTTTGTTTGTTTAGATAAGAAAATTAGATTTTACTTATTTTTCTATTGAGGTATCAAAATAAATAAAATATTCTACAAATAACATTTAAGTCAAAACAGACATAACCTTTATTTAAGTGAGACTGTTCATTCTGAATATGTAGATATATAAATGGCTACATTATTTTACTTGAAATTTTTATAGAAAAATCATGGTTATATGGTATTGTAGTATCATTATTATTTTCTCTGAAAACCTTATTTTGAGAATATATTAATATTGAATCTGGCCCATTGTAACAATTGACAACCCAACCCAAACCCATTTATTATGGATAATATTTTAGTTAGAGAGAAAGGTGTCAGGGTTGTGTCGGGCTATCATACCCCGTTTTATTGGGTTAGCCCACATTGTCTAGCTCAAAGGGTAAAATTCGTAGAAAAATGCTATTTGTATTTTTTAAGTTATATCTTAAATTACACAATACAACTAAAATAATAAAGATATTCTTGCTCATTTTGTAAAATTGCAAAGTCCTTTTCTATCCTCCCTCTCTCTCCCCTCACCCAGTGACGCCATGGCTGCTTGCTCTCTCATCTTCCCCCCTTTCCATAGCCACATTCAACAACTACTCGAGACTTTCATCCTCTTGTTGCCTTTCGTAGATCGCCACTGAAGATTCAATAGTGGCCAATGCAAGGTGGAGACAGGATGGCAGTGTCGGGCGATTACTGGAGACGGCCATGAAAAGATGGGAGAGAGGAAAGAGCAAGCGACCATAAGTCGTTGGGTGAGAGAAGTAAATTTGCAGAGATGAAAGCGTCATTTTAACATATGTGTAGCCATTTTTGTAGCTCAAATAGTACAAGTAACATGATTCAATCCCTTGAGATTTCAGCCCCTATTGACACAACCAGTAAAGGCATGGAATTCCAATTAGCTAATTTTTTCATAGAGTAAATTTCACACACCCTTTTCTCGATATTTGTCTAAATTATATTGCCCATCTTTATATTTTTAAATATTTCACTCAACCCCTTTCCTGTTAATAAAGTAAGAAAATTTATTATTTTATCCCCCTATATTTACATCATTCTTTTTTATTTCTCTCTCTCCTTTTCTACTCTCTCTCTCTATTCCTTATTTCTCTTTCCTATCCCACATGCCAATGATTGTCTCTAGCCTACAATTTTCTCTTCTCCTTTTGTTTTCCATTTTTTTGTCAATTTGTTTTGCAAAATTCTCCCATCAATCAGGTTGGCTTTTTGTAAACACCCCGACCAATGGTAGGGGTAAGGGTTTTGACCTTATTGCAACCTCGATCATTGGTGGTGACTGGCCCCGTTACGATTATTGATCAACATTTCTTCTTGATTGATGGACAAAAACTTTATCACAATATAGATAGAGTTTTTTTTTTTTCTTTTTCTTCTTCATCAATCCATAAAAGCCTTGATGATGTTGTCCTCAGAGATTTTCTCACAAAATGTTGCTAATGGATACAACAATAGAATCCCTTGCCCTTAAGTTGCTAATTCAATCTCTCTATATATCTAGGTTGAAAGAACACCATAAACCCAAATAATTCTAGGTTCTTTGAACCTAGATCAAGTCTAAGTTCCACATTCAATCAATCTCTCGCTCCTAAATTAAGTTAGGTTTTTCAAGGATTCTTTTAGAACTCCCAGGTGGTCGACAATTCCATCACTAACCACCACCAATACCAAATTTTTTTTCCCCTAATTATAAGGTCATTTTCAAGTTTTTAATGAAATCAACCATCTTACTTAATAATAAGAGGTACGTAATCTCATGGGAGATTTATGGTATTTTCAAAAATACATGAATAATGGATAAATTTAAGTAAATTACAAAATTTATCTATTTTTATTTACAAACTTTACCCATGTTAATTTTGCGTGTTAGTTGGCAGGGGCAGATGTAACACCCCAATTCCCGAAAGGCGTTACTGTAACGAAAGATTTCGGGGATAATTTTTTTTTTCAAATAAAAACCCATCACAAAAACCATGCCCCGAAGATCCCGTTACACCTTCTCAGTATATCAACTATGAACCATTAATAAACCAAGACAGGTTCACCAACACAAATGCAGAAGCTAGATCGAAACCTTAGCAGGTCATAACCGAAACCACTTTATTTATATATAAGGTTGGACCAACGTTTACATGACGTTTTTCAAAAGTAAACAACATAACTGAAAAGACATAATGTAAACTATCCACTAATTGCCGTCACTCCTCGACGATCCCTTTCCCTTTCGCACCGCTGCCTTCACTTGGAACGTTTGAATATTCCAGGGACAAAGTCCAAATTAGATGATGAATCATCTAAGTGAGAGTTCAAAACACATTTTTCATGAATAATGCAAGACATGAATTAAACCAATACACCTGGTAAGCCCTAACTCAAGAGAATTCCCACGCGCTTAACCCTACCACGGGAAAAGAGCAATCTCTCTAAAAGCTATGCCACCACACCGACTCGACGACACGACGACGCGACGCGATTCTAGCTTAAATGGGGCTGCCAACTTATCTCACCAGAATACGTTCCCACCTTAAGCATCCAGGAACCACCATACAATCCCAACTCCAAAATTTCACATGGACCACCTAGTCGTCCTAGTGCAACTTCCCTGGCCAAACGGCCTGGGACGAAAATCAAGGCGACTATCCTGACATGCACACCTAGCATCAGATACCCCTATTATTCCGTCACGCCCTTGGAGAATTATGGCTACACTATCCAGACAACATCCTAGGCTGACATCCCACATGAACAACACAATATGGACCACCTAGTCGTCCTAGTGCAACTTCCCTGACCAAACGGTCTGGCACAGAAACCAAGGCGGTTATCTTGACATGCACACTAGCATCAGATACCCCTATTATTCCGTCATGCCCTTGGAGAATTATGGCTACACTATCCAGACAACATCCGAGGATGACATTCCATACATACACACAAAACGCAAGACAATGCCATATTTCACAATTCAATGCATCATATAAACAACAATTTATAAAATGCAATGCACAAGTTCAAAACGTTTTGGGACAAACCTCCCTCATAAATCCAACTATCACCGGTTACCATTTCAATGCACAAAACCATTTTGCATGAAATCACCACATGTTCAGATAGAACAAGCACAATAAATCAAGTTTTGGGGACGAACACTCACAACTTAAAACCACGTTTTCAGGTAGAACACTCACAAGAAAGCCAAATTTTGGTAGTGAACAACTCACTTTGAACGAAACTCAGAACACCTCGAATCTTGTGCCCAACCTCAATTTTCGTGCAACTCCTCAAGTCTTTTAACCAAGCCACCTCCTTACAGGTCCTCACGCGCTGCCCAAGTGCTCTACGCGTGTGATGTTTCGCGTATGCTTAAAAAGCCCTCTATCTACTAAACCCAAAGCTCTCTTATATGGCACGAACTTCTCACAATTTTGAATGAGAAACCTTTGGTTATGAACCCCTATTTATAGGTTTTAGAAACTTAGCCACCAACAAACATATATTCTGCAATCATTTCAAATCTTTTAAAATATTTTCCAATAATTCCAAATCTTCTAAGATTTTCTATAATCATTCCAAATCTTCTAATATCTTTTGCAATCATTCCAAAAATCTTCTAAGATTCTCTACAATCATTGTAAATCTTCTATAATCATTCCAAATCTTCTAATATCTTTTGTAATCATTCCAAAATCTTTTAAAAATCTTCTGCAATCATTGTAAATCTTACAAGATATTATATAATCATTACCAAATCTTCTAATATATTCTGCAATTATTCCAAATCTTCTAAAATATTATATAATCATTGATATCTGAATCAAATCTTATTCAAATCAAATCTTTATCCAAATCAAATCATATCCAAAAAATTTTTATCCAATCAAATTCTATCCAAATCTTATCTTATCCAATCAAATCTTATCCAAATATTATCTTTAAAGTCATCATGAGCCTTCATCTTGTCTCTAACGTCATCGTGAGCCTTTATCTTATCTCTAATATCATCATGACACTTTATCCTTATCTCTTAAGTCATTTATGAGGATTTTCTTGAATCTCTCAAATGCCCATAATTTTTAGATAAATTACACTTTTACTTGAACCTCAAAAATTACGATTTTGTCCCTGGCTCAAAAACAGAACTTCTCTTTAAAGACCTTTAGAACCCTTTGAAATATCCTAAAACATTCTCTTTAAAATTTTGAAAAAATATCGTTTCGATCTCCCTCTGTCAATTTCGAAAAAACTGCACTTAGGCCCGAATCTTCATTTTGGCTACAAACCCTTTTGTTTCTTCCAAAAACTACTGAAGGGTTACTCTATATGCCAAATATGAACTTCCTCGGGGTTCCATTGACTTCCCGGATGCCCCGTACGATAATTCGATATTTCAGCCTAAATCACAATTGTCTTTTTAGCTGTACCGGGAACCGTTCCCGATCCAACTTCTTTTGATGCCTAAAATCATAAATCGTATTACTTGTCGATACTATACCATTTCCTTGGCTATCTAGGGTCCAGGGTACTCCCTCTGACTAATTTGATCGTCCAAAGTTGCGTTAGTGTACCCTATAGTCTTATTTTCCACAAAGTCCATTTATGCCCTTCACTAAATACCGTTTATATCTTCAAACCATTCCTGAGTATTACAGCAGATCCATCGTAGCCCAGACAAAAATTTTAAAAAATATATTATATTTACTATGAATTTACAAAAAATATATATATTTATAATAAATTTACATTTTTACCTCCCCACTAATCTCTCCCCACCCCTCACCAACCCAAAATTTAGAACTCCCCTCAAAATCTGGAACACTCTCTCGCACAATATCTCTCTTTCTTTCTCTCTCAAAAATACCTCTATAAATAATTGATTTTGTAAAATTCAATCGCCTAATCTTAGATATGACTATATTTTGACCGTGAAAATGGCCTCAATCTACAAGAAGATAAGTCTTTCAATTATTATTAGCACAGATCTATGATATATACATATATATGCACGGTTTGAGTTTGGCTAAAAGTTTAAGTTAAGGTCATGGAGATTCCATCATGTTGGGTGGTTGACTCTGATTATTGAAAACCACCGCCACGGTGGCCAGTGACAACTACCAGGGACGTTTTTCAGTTATGGCAGAAAATTAAAAATTAGATCTACAAAAATTCAGCTGTTAATCTAGCCCACTTTTGTGTATGTTAACTCCCCTTGACTTGGTGTTTCTAATGGTAGGCTCTTATAATAGAAATCTCCAGCCAACAGTAGTTTTGGGGTGCTCTAGGCGTAATGTTGAACATCATACTAATATGTATCATTGCAGAGTTGGACTTTTTTATTGGGTGATAGACAAACAACTTCATGAGCTCAACAGTTGTTTCACAGAGACAAATACTATGTTATTCTTTGTATGGCATGATTGAATCCAAATAATTTTTTTTATGCTTTTGACAAAGATAAATTGATTCATTTTGCTCAGTTTTATTCATTAGAATTTTTTGAAATTGATCTTATGACACTTAAATATCAGTTGGAGACTTATATAATTAATGTGCGATCTGATAATGAATTTTTGGAAGTTAATGAGATTGATGGTCTTGCAAAGGAATTAGTTCAAACGAAAAAAAATATATATTATATATCCATTGGTGTATATGCTTGTGAAGTTAGTTTTAATTTTTCTTATTGTAATGAATGAATGATTGTTTGGTTACTTGTATTGAGAAGGAAACATTTGATATAATTGACAATGAAAAAAATCATGCAGTGGTTTCAAAATATGAAGATTCCATGAGAGCATCTATAATTTTATGAAAATTTAAATGTAAGCACAATATTTTTACTTTTAAAACTAAAATTTTTCTTGGAAAACGTGTTAGAGTTTATATAAAAATACTCTATTGATGTTTGATATAATATTTTGACGTTATATTATAATATTTTTTTACTAATATAAATAATTATTATATAACTTTAAATTTTATATTTTTTATGATCATTGTTGACTCCCCTACTTAGGCTTTAGTTTGGCTAGGCTTTTTTTTAACAACATTTAAATTAGGTAGTGTTTAAGTTGTGTAATAACGTTTAAGTTAGGTAACGTCTAAGCTAATAATGTGTTTGGCAAAATATACTTTTAAGCTATTAGTTAATAGTTATGTGTTTGGTTTGAAATAATTGATAAGCTATCAGAATATGATAAAAAGACAAAAATAGACATGTTAAATGATGTAAAATTTTATCATTAAATATTAATAAATTATACATAATTATTAAAAATATATTAATACAATATATATACACTTTTTATTTTTTTCTTTCAATATATTATTATTAAATTAATATATATACAATATCTATATACACAACGATCGCTGCCATAGCCTTAATATATATACAATATATATATATATACACACACAGCGATCGGGCAACCGCCAAGGATGGAGGTGCGGCGGTGATTGAGGCTGTGGTCGATGGCCGATGGGGACAGGGATGGGTTTGAGGCTGTGGCTACCAGCGATGGTGGAGCTAGAGACGACAACTGACGATGACGGAGGAGCTAGAGGTGACGGCGAGGTGGATGGAGACGGACGACGAGCGACAGTGGCGGCTGGGAATTGGTTGCAGAGGGTTGAAGAAGAAGGATATAGTTGGAAATTGGTGTTTTGGTTGAGGATAAACAGGTAATTTCATCGGTCAACAGAGTTTTTTCCCTGGGAGTGGTTTGCAAAAGCTAAGGGGAAAGAGTTTTTCAAAACGCTATTGAAATAGCATTTGAGCTATATAGCTTTTAAACTATTTGAGTTTGCCAAACAGTTAAGTAGAAAAACTTGATAGCTTTAAAGCTACACTAATAACTTATAAGCGGTCAAACCGCTTAGCCAAACGGACCCTTAAATATCTTGGTTCCACCCCTGTAAGTTGGCTTATTTGCTTCTTATATAGCCTACTGCAGAAGCAGATATTTGTAGCAAAGTTTGAAATCAAAAGTTTCCAACTTCGCGGTGCAATAAATATACTTTAGGAATTGTCATTGATGAAGTTGATAGCCCCTCCCAGGAGTGCAATTTTGTGCACCCTAGGATGACTTTACCCCAAGGGCAAAATAGTCATTTTGGGGGTGGACTCCATTTCTCTATCATATTCTCTCTCCCCTTGGCAAGTAGGGTCCACCCCCCAAAATGACCTGTTTTGTCCCTAGGTAAAGTCACCCCAGGGTGCACAAAATTGCACTTCCCTCCCAGTGGGAATTTTGTGAAGAACAAGTACTTCAAGGTCCATGAGTAGATAAGGATAAGGTGATGATATAAATTTATAAATCTAATATTTGAATTATGAATGTTAAACAATGTGAAGAATAATAATATGGATAAATGGTTTATACAACTATATTATTAAATTTTGCAATGCTAAAATTTGTCACCAAAATTAAGGTGTCCTCACCATGTGAGGATTTAAGTCTTTTGTTTAGATGTTGCTATTATTTATTATTTTTTTCTATAGAAAAATTTGTATAGTTTTAAATAATTAAAAATAAAATTTTAGAGTAAGTTTAAGGGACTATTCGTGAGATTTATCTATATTGCATTAACTACATTTGTATTTTTAAAAATGGCATCAACCTTCTTGCCATTAACTAATGACTATTAATTTTGTTAAAATCTTTAAAATATCCTTACTAATTATAAAAAAAATAAAAAAATAAAAAAAAACTAAAATACTAGTGGGAGCCTAAGAATAATAGAATAGTCAAAACCACCCAATATCGTATCTAGGTTTCTATCTAGTCCAGATCTGTTGTTTCCATTTCTTGTTCTTTTAGCTTTCTCCTCAATAAAAATAAGTCATGTCACCAGATTAATATATATCACCAAACAGTGATCATCCCAAATTAATAACATAAAACTTAATGTTTTTTTTCCAAAATTCATTTTACAATTAACAGGAAAACACCTATCTCTTCATTGCAAAATTTTTACAAGAAAACAATTTTTGCAGCCATTTAAAATGGGAAAACAAGATTATTTGAGAAATTTCATACCTTGTTAAGATATTTTTGCCTCCTTGAATATGAGTAATCTAGCCAAAAGTTACAAAGATTAATTGAGAGCAACCTAGTTGTAATACCCAGTATTAAATATTAAGAGAATTTTTGGAAGTTATGGGATCAAAATGGAATTTACAATAGTTCCGGGCTTAAGTGGAATATGCAAAATATAAACAGAAGATGAGAGACTGTGTCAAGTAGGTCAAAACGGTTCAAATAAGCAATACTCGACACAATCTAATGATTTTTAAAGGTTTATAGTCAAAAGCATGCAATTAGGAACGTCCGAGTAAAAGTGCAGATTTTGTAAATTGCCCGAGGGAGGTCGAGATGGCAAGTTTTTCAGAAATTCCAAAGGGAAATGGAAAATATAGAACTTGAGGGTCGTTGTGGATGTGTTAAAAAGTCTAAGGGTATCTAGGAAATGGAGGAAATGCAATTAAAAGAAGGCTGGGGGCTAAAATGCAATTTTTGAAAAATTGCTTGGTGTGAAACCGATAGGCCGCCTGTGGCCGCCGGCGATCGCTTCTGGGGCATGATGACGAAGGACCCCCGGTGGCATCCGACAATGACGGGGACCACAAGGAGTCATGGATTTGGAGGCCGAAGAACTACTGAGCAAGGCCGAAGAGATAGCTGATGGATGAAGTGATATGTAAATATAAAATATAATAAGATGTTATGTCTATTTTCCTTTTCTGTTGTACTAAGTTGTTCTGTTTTGTGGGATATTATAAAGAAATAAAACTGTCCCCTTTGTATAGAAACAATCTTGTCTTGAGTATAATTTATTTCCGTGATTCACTTCAGATGGTGAATACACGAAGGCTACGGGACGCAGCTCATGACGAAAGTGGGAGAAGAGAAGGAAATAATCTCGAAGATCAGGGTGATCGCAGGAATCACCTTGGAGGGAACAGAAGATACATCGGGGAGTCAAGCTCCAGTGAGGACCAATTCGAGCGAATAGAGCGATTCTTAGAAAACATGCTGACATACGTGAGTTGAGAGAAGCCTACTCGGCACACGACCACGGCGTTGGAGCGGTATCGACATCTGAGACCCCCTGTGTTCAAAGGAAGGATCGGCGATGATCTTAGCTCAGCCGAGTATTGGCTGGAGCAAATCGAGAAACTACTTCAACATCTCCAGTGTAGTGAAGAGGAGAATGTGAGGTGTGTAACCTACATGTTGGAGGAAGAAGCAAGTCGGTGGTGGCAATCTACCGAGCGTTTGATAGTAAGGTCTTAGCAGGAGAGTGAAGCTGAAGATGAGGATGCACCAATGTATACTTGGGCGGGATTCAAGGAAGAGTTTAACGCCAAGTACTTTTCTAAGAGTTGGAAGGAAGAAAGAATCTGGGAGTTTATGAGACTCAAGTAGATGAATGAGATGTCTGTGAGTCAATACAATAATCGGTTCATTCAACTGATTAAATACGTGCCCATGTACGAAACTGACGAGAGTCAGAAGGCACAAAAGTTTGTTTCAGGGTTACAAGGACATTTCTAGCAAGTTTTAAGTGGGTGGAACATTGAAACTTATAAAGAAGCATTGCACCGAGCTTTGACCATTGAGAGAAATCTGACACGGGCCAAAATAATCAAGACAGAGGAAGGAAGTAAGAGCGGTAAACCAGGCATTCGACAACTCAACCAAGGGACGACGGGAAGTACCCTCGATGTAAGAGGAAACACCCTGGGAAGAGGTGTGTCTTGAGGTGCTATGGATGCGGCGAAGAAGGTCACATTGGGAGAAACTGCCCGAAGATTAAAGCAACGCCCCAAGCTGGGTATCAGGGAAAAGTGGTGTGCTACAACTACGGTTAACCGGGACATATCTCGCGAGATTGCCTAAAAAGGCAGAAGATGGAACCACCGAGTGGAAGTGCACAAAATGTTCGTCCAGGCCGAGTGTACAATCTGACTTGTGAGGACGCTGAGGCCGATCCTGCAGTTATTGAAGGTACACTATTCTTTTCGAATATTCCAGTTCATGCTTTAATAGATCCAGGTGCTACACATTCATTCGTGTTGCATGCGTCAGTAGAAGGTTTAAAGTTAGAACCTAGGGAATTGGGTTATCAAATGGTGATAGCCACTCCTATGGGATCAACTTTAAGAACTGCGGTGGGGTGCCGCGAGTGTATTTTTAATATGGGAGGGGAAAATTTCAAGATCGATTTAGTGGTGTTAGACATTCAAGATTTTGACATAATTATCGGAATGGATTTCCTATCGTTACATGAGGCTAAAACAGATTGTAAGAGTAAGACCGTGAGCTTACCCAAGCTTAACGGAGAGTGGATTGTGTTCCAGGGTCAAGGTAGGAAGATTAAGAGTGAAAATGGCATGACTTTGCACACGTTGCAATCAGCCAAACCCGAATCAGGAAAGAAAAGTCTTGAGTTGGAATCAGTGAGGGTCGTGAATGAGTATCCTGAGGTATTTCTCGAGGAATTACCAAGATTACCTCCCCAAAGAGAAATTGAATCCTCGATAGATCTTGTACCAGGTACACATCCAATATCCATACCTCCGTACAAGATGGCCCTTGCTGAGATGAGGGAATTGAAGGAGCAATTACAGGACTTGACTGACAAAGGATTTATCAGACCAAGTGTGTCACCCTGGGGAGCTCTGATATTGTTCATGAAAAAGAAAGATGGTACTTTACGCATGTGTACTGATTACCGACAGTTAAACAAGGTAACCATAAAGAATAAGTACCCGTTACCTAGGATTGAAGAGTTGTTTGACCAACTTCAAGGAGTAAGGGTATTTTCTAAGATAGACCTTCGGTCAGGATATTATCAGATGAAGATCAAATCGGAAGATGTACCCAAGACTGCATTTCGATCACGGTATGGTCACTACGATTATCTAGTGATGCCGTTTGGATTGACCAATGCACCTGCAGCATTTATGGATTTAATGAATCGAACTTTTAGACCTTACCTAGATAAGTTCATAATAGTATTCATAGATGATATTTTGATATACTCTGCAAGTGAAAGTGATCATGAGGAACATTTAAGGATAGTCTTGCAGACTTTAAAGGACCATAAGTTGTACGCCAAGTTCTCGAAGTGTGAATTTTGGCTTACTCAAGTAGCATTTCTTGGACATAAATTTCTGCAGAAGGTATAGCTGTCGATCCAGCAAAGATAGAAGCGATTCAAAAGTGGCAAGCACCTAAGACCATTGAGAAAATCCGAAGTTTTCTTGGATTAGCTGGATACTACAGAAGGTTTGTAGAAGGATTTTCAAAGATATCTGCTCCACTTACTCGATTGACGCAGAAAGAAGTTAAATTTGAATAGGATGACAAGTGTGAGCAAAGTTTTCAAGAGCTTAAGGCGCGATTAACTACGACACCGATTCTAGCAATGCCAACGGAGTCAGGAAAGTTTGTGGTGTATAGTGATGCTTCTGGGATAGGGTTGGGATGTGTTTTAATGCAAGATGAGAAAGTAATCGCTTACGGATCTCGACAACTGAAAAGACATGAGCAGAACTACCCAACTCACGACTTGGAATTAGCAGCTATAATTTATGCTTTGAAGTTGTGGAGACATTATCTCTACGGAGTACAGTTTGAGATTTTTACAGACCATAAAAGTTTGAAGTACATATTCTCTCAGAATGAGTTAAACATGAGACAAAGAAGATGGATGGAATATTTGAAAGATTATGATTGTACCATTTCCTATCATCCAGGGAAGGCAAACATAGTTGCAGACGCTCTTAGCCGAAGAAGCTCCGAGATTGTGGCTAATATGATGATCGAGGAATTTAGCCACCTGATAGTAGGTGTTAAACCTAAACCAATCAAGGGATATTTGGCAAATCTGGCAATTCAACCTGATGTGGTAAATCAAATCAGATTAGCTCTTCAAACAGACACAAGAAGAAGTCAGTGGATAGACGAGAACGATCAAGTTAAGGCACCAGAATTCAGTTACCGTGATGGTATACTTCGCTTTCAAGGAAGAACATACGTGCCAAGGGATCAAGGTTTAAGACAAGTTATCTTGGGAGAAGCTCATCGGGCAAGATACACAGTACATCCAGGATCCACAAAAATGTATAAGGATCTTAGGGAAACTTATTGGTGGCCAGGAATGAAAAAGGACGTGGCACGGTACGTGGCACAATGCTATACCTGTCAACGTATCAAAATTGAGCATCAGCGTTCAGGAGGAAAATTACAACCATTGGACATTCCCGAGTGAAAATGGGACCACGTCACTATGGATTTTGTGACCAATCTACCTCGAAGTCCCAAAAGAAACGATGCTATTTGGGTAATAGTGGATCGACTGACCAAATCGGCACATTTCTTGCCTATTAAGATAGGGCAACCAACTCATGCTCTGGCTCAGCTGTACATTGAGGAAATAGTACGATTACATGGAATCCCTACAAGTATAGTCTCAGATCGAGACCCGCGATTTACGCCAAGATTTTGGGAAAGTTTCCACAAGTGTATGGGAAGACAGTTGAAGCTCAGCACAGCTTATCACCCTCAAACTGACGGACAGTCCGAGCGGACAATTCAAACGCTCGAGGACATGTTGAGGGCATGCATTTTGGAATTCTCGAGAAGTTGGGAGAAACATCTACCGCTGGTAGAATTTGCCTACAACAACGGGCACCACAGCAGCATTGGAATGGCTCCTTACGAGGTATTATATGGGCGAAAATGCAGAACACCACTCTGCTAGGTAGAAACTGGAGAAGTAGGATTAATGGGGCCCGAGATTGTTTAGACTACTACTGAGAAGATCAAGCAAATATAAGAGAAAATGAGGACAAGTCCAAGTCGTCAGAAATCGTACGCTGATCAACGAAGGCGAAACCTGAAATTTTTGGTCGGTGACAAGGTATACTTGAAAGTTTCTCCATTTAAATCAGTGATTCGAGGAAAAAGGAAAGGGAAATTAAGCCCAAGATACATAAGACCCTATGAGATTTTGGAGAAAATTGGATTAGTGGCTTACAGATTAGCTTTACCTGTGGCATTATCAAACATCCACAACGTGTTTCATGTGTCTCAACTACAGAAACATGAGCCAGACCCTATGCAGGTACTTTGGAATGAGACCATTGAGATACGAAATGATCTAACGTACCCTGAGGAACCCGTTCGAATCCTAGATCAAAGGGATCAAGTCTTAAGGAACAAAGTTATACCATTAGTAAAGGTACTATGGAGCAACCATGACGAAGAAGAGGCAACTTGGGAACGCGAGGAAGAGATGAAGATTTCTTATCCGCAGTTATTTAATGTTGTAAGTTAGTAATTTCGAGGACGAAATTTCTTTTTAGAGGGGGAGGATGTAATACCCAGTATTAAATATTAAGAGAATTTTTGGAAGTTATGGGATCAAAATGGAATTTACAATAGTTTTGGGCTTAAGTGCAATATGCAAAATATAAACAGAAGATGAAGGACTGTGTCAAGTAGGTCAACAAAGGTCAAAACGGTTCAAATAAGCAATACTCGACACAATCCAATGATTTTTAAAGATTTGTAGTCAAAAGCACGCAATTAGGAACATCTGGGCAAAAGTATAGATTTTGTAAACTACCCGAGGGAGGTCGAGATGGCAAGTTTTTCAAAAATTCCAAAGGGAAATGGAAAATATAGAACTTGAGGGCCGTTGTGGAAGTGTTAGAAAGTCTAGGGGTATCTAGGAAAGGGAGGAAATGCAATTAAAAGAAGACTGGGGGCTAAAATACAATTTTTGAAAAATTGCTTGGTGTGAAATCGACCGGCCGCCTGTGGCCACTGGTGATCGCTTCTGGGGCATCGGGCAGGTCGCACGGAGGCTCTAGGCTAGCCTCCAGGCGATGATGAGCTCGTTGGGAGCTTCCATTTGCCGAAAAATAGTGTGATTCGATCGGAAATCATGGCCAAAAGATTTCTGATTTGGCCGGATCTTTCGAGGGCTTAGGCTCGCGATTTGGTGCTTCTTAATTGGTTTAGAAGCTAGATCTAGGGTTAAGGGGATAAGGGCAACCGATCTATGGTGGAAAATCGGGTCGAGAGAGGGTATAAATAGACGTCGAGAGGCCGAGGTTTTCTTCAAAATCAAGTGAAATTAAGGGCATTTCGGCTTGAATCGAGGCGCAAGGATAAGGGGCTTCTATTCTTAGTGTTCTAAGGATTGATTCTGGAAAATTTGGGGGCGTTTGGTATAGAATTGGAGGGGTTTCAGAAGCTTGGCCGAAAAATCGGACCTCCGCCGCTGCGACCTGCAACTGGCTTTTAAAACCCCTTCCGGTGACTTTTTCTGATGATCAAAGGCACCATTGAGGTCGCCTCATCAAGCTCTACAAGCCCCTATAAGAAGTTAGGGCATTGGAGGTCGCCGGAGTCAAAGAAGATGATTGGAGAAGACAACCAGACGGCGGCACGTGGCTCCCACTCGCAGGACCTCGGGGTGGCGCGTGAGGTAGGTTTTTTATGTGTTTTAAATTTCAAAATTTAGGTAGAATTATTTTAGGAATTATCATGGGAAAATATTTTGTAAAAATTGATGTTACGTATTTTTAATTAATTTCTGAAGGTATAAATGTTTGAAAAATAAATAAAAATAGAGAAAATTTTGGAAAAATAGAAACGTTAATTCCAAAGGTCTTAAATGGTGAAATAGGAGTCAATTGGGTCATTGGAAGAAGGATTATGCAATTTTCGAGGTGTTTTTCGAGGCAAAGTCCGGACTTTTCCAATTTGAGGTGAGTGGTTTGATTCTATCTTTACCTTGTCTTGAAAGTGTTTTTAAGTGCTTATGGTGGGTTCTAGTGAGCGGTTATACCCTCCTAGACATAGATTGTTTTTACAAGGCTTTTACTTAGGATCATTGTGTCGATATTCGCTACATTGTATTAACTGTTTTATTTTAAAATGTTGGTGCATGGCGTGTAAATTTTCATATCATTTGGGGTTAAGTTTAATTGCATCGTTGGGTCCGTATGGGGCGGGATGGGGTCTACTTGAGATTGGGATAATGTTAATCCAAGTGAACGGGTGTCACACTGGGGCACTCGAGGGAATAATGTTAAACCAGGTGAACGGGTGTCACGACGGTGCACTCGAGGGATTAACGTTAGACCAAGTGAACATGTGCCACAGTGAGGCATTCGAAGGATTAAGCATGTCAGGGTGATATCTCGAGTTAGACGTGTCTTGCATGTTGTCGTATAGTATGCCATGCTCGTATGTCTTTCATGCATTGTATAACTGTTTCATACCTTCACTTAGATGGTTTATCATCTAACATGGGTTATACCCCTAGAACATTCAACGTTCCAGGCAGGGACAGCAGCGAGGTCGAGGACACGGTCGATGAGCCAGTGGTGTTTGTTTGATAATTGTTGTATTATTTTGGAAGCATTGATATTCACTATGTTATATATCTCTTGACGATGTTGTAATCGTTAGTATTGGTGTTGTATATATCTATCGGTGTGGGAACATTTTGTGTGTAACACGTGGTAGGCCACGTCATTTTGATAATTAAGTATTCCGCTGTGTTTATAATGTCTCGTTCGGTTATGATTATGTTATTGTTAACTAAACGAGTAAGACTGGAACTCTCGGGGTTTATATCTGCATGTGAAGATTGTTCCACCGTGGGTGCCGGTTGTAGTTCTGCGACGAGTGTTTCATCTGCATGTGAAGATTGTGCTCACAGGCGTCGCGAGTGGCGGACTTTTAAAAAAAAAACCCCGGGAATGTCCTTATAGTGACACGCCTGTATAGGATGGGGTGTTACACTAGCATAACAAATGGGTCCTTCAATTCGTAGTATTCTGTATGAAAGTTTATTGGAGTTCAATTAAGAGCTGAGTTCTTGAATCAAGAGTATTGTAGCTTGAAATCAAATAGAGAAGGAATTTATTTGAGAAGTTGATGGAGGAGATTGCGGGTAGTGGTATTGAATAAGAAGAGAAGATGAAGAGATGGTTTTTTTTTTTTCTCTATTAATTATTGTTATGCCTGTTAAAATAATAAAAATAAATAAGTAGTTCAAAAAGAAAAAAAGGCCACGTGGCAGCCTATCAAGTGGCCACCTGGTTTCTTTATGCAGCCAGGAGGCAGCCTAGCCGCATGGAAGCTGCCACAGTGGCAGCTCCCCCCCTTCCCCATGCTACCACGCGACAGCGTGGGCCAAGGAAAAATGAGATGGGCGCTTTCCTCCTTCCCATGCTGCCACACAGCAAGCATGGCCACAGAAAAGCCATGTTGTCGTGTGGCAGCGTGGCTAACACCCCGAGAGACCTCTCTCGGGGGTACTTCACACCCCGAGGGAGGTCCCTTAGGGGGTGCCTAATGGGTACCTCTGCGCACGCACTCGCGTACACTTGCATGTTCATTCAGCCATGCACTTTAGCATCGATAACCCTGCAAGACTAGGTCAAAATTGCCTCCGAGATACTCGCCAAGAAAATTGGGTCACTCGACACATGGATGCCCCTCCCATCGCTATAAATAGGGGGTCTTTTCCTCTCATTCAGGAGGCAACCTCTCATTTTCGTATTTACTTTTGCCTTCAAGCATTTCACTTCTACGAGGGATTGACTTAAGCATTGAAGGGTCCGTGCGGGGATTCTCACCCACTCCCCTAACCGATTTCCTTTCCAGCAGGTCATCCATCGCTCAACCTAGACAAGGGACTCATCCATCACTGTTGTGACCCCTCGAGAGACTCATCCATCGCTGTTGTAACCCCTGGGAAACTCATCCATCGCTGCTGCTATCCTGATAGACTCATCAATCTCTCCCGATAATTACTCATCGTTTGGACAATTCACACGTCACCTATTTCCTGAAGAAGTCATCCATCCCCCGAGTGAGCCATCCATTGCTTAGATACACCACACTCAGATTAGCCATACGAGGGTCATCCATCGACAGTTTTCCCTTTTACAAATTTATTGTTGTAACCGTGTAACAACAATTGTAAAATGAATTTTTGAAGAAGAATATTAAGTTTTTTGTCTTTAGTTTGGGATAATCACTATTTGATGATGTGTATTAATTTGGTGACATGGCTTATTTTTATTAAAAAGATAGTTAAGAGAATAGGAAATGAGAATAGTAGGTCTGGACTTGTTCTTATCAAGTTTTTGCATTGGATTTTGCCCAGATGTCACAACCACCTAACTCAAATTGATGCTTTTGAACCCAAATCGATGACTTGAAAATTTACATTTGGATTTTACCATTGAAAATTTGCACCTAGGTTATATGCTATAGAAAGGAGTGGAGCGAGAATCTTTTCACCATTCCAAATCTACACCAATTTGGAGTCATCGTTCTAGATCCAAGTCGTTATAGATCTGGACCTAAATAAAGTTTCAGAGAGTATAGACTTACGAGTGTCGTCATCGTTAAATTGAAAAAAAGAAATTATTTCATCATTTAGATTTAGAACGTTGTAGATCATTTTAAATCTAGACATAAACGGAGCCTCACAAAGAAAAAAAAAGAAAGAAATAAGTCATCTAAGGGTAAGAATGAGAGATAAAAATTTATATAAATGAGATTGCAAATAGTCATTTTAAATACTCTATTAATATTAAAGAAGGCGAATGTTATTTTTAAAAAAATAAAAATACAATCTAGATAAATTTGGTAAGTGTTATTAGAATTTTCAAGTCTTATTATTAATAAAAAAGTTAAGTTAACCATCCCAATGATAGATAGGAAAGCAAGCTTGAGCGGTGGATCGCCTCTGTCCCACCTTACTTTACCATAAGCTTAATGTACCATGTAACCTCACCGTCCAGTACAAGTTGTGAGCGGCAAACTGTTTCGCCCCATCGGTTGCAAAAAAATCCCCGAAAATTTGCAAAAATAGGACTTTCGTACTGAAGTTTTGAAAAATAACACACTTTAAAATTTTTTGCAAAATTAAGATTTTTAAATGTCTATTTGACAAAAATAATCTCGCTTTTCAATTAGATATCTCCTTGTTTTTTCTTTTTAATGATGCTTCTTTCTTGCTAATTAATTTGCTGAAAAGATTTTCAAAATTTCTAAGTGACTGTGCGTCTTACTTTCTCTGCCTAAGCTACTATTCTATTTTTTTTATTATTATTATTTTTCAATGGGGCTTCTTCTTCCTTGTTGATTAATTTGCTGAGAATATTTTCAAAGTTCGCCACTCACAAAGACTGTGCGTCTTTCTTTCTCCACCTAAACTACTATTTTATTATATTCTTTTTATTCTTTTTCAATGGCACTTCTTCTTTCTCGTTGATTAATTTACTGAAAAACATTTTAAAGTCCGCCTCACACAGCAGTTATGCGTCTTGTTTTCTCTGCCTAAGCTGTTATTCTATTCTATTTTTTTTTATTTCTTCACATTCCACAAGTTTTCCATCAAACAAGCACAAATGTTGTCCAAAGATATCAGTTTTAGATATCGATTGTAAATATTTGATGTAGATATATGTTCAACAATATCGATTATTAATAGATATCTGATGTAGATATCGGTTTAACGATATTAGTTATTGATAGATATCGGTTCAAAGATATCAGTTGTAGATTTATGTCGTAGAATACGGTTGTCGTAGATATCTAATGTAAATATCAGTTTAACGATATCAGTTATTGATACCAATATCGTTGAACCAATATCTGTGACGCCCCACTTTCTTGAGCGGGTTATAAATTGGGACAATTTTGGAATAATAAATTTGTTCATTTTAAACTAATACTAAATCACATTATTCCTCGCATTCATCTCAAAATTTTCAATCGTTTTATCTCAAAAGAGAATCATCACACATATCAAACGCAGAAGTTATAATCGAACCTGACATCTTTCTTTAACATAAATCATATCTTACATCACGCTTCTCGAACTTAATCCCAATTCAAGGCTATTCATCAATGGAACACAAGTTTCTCAACATGACTTAAAACATAACATACGTTCTCACTAACATTAACTCTAAATAGAGTTATACATTATTATTTCTTAAACGTCAATCATAAACCATTATATCATGGACTTTCAAAACGTTCAGATTTTAAAGTAGTAGAACTTAAACATATACGCTACATTACATACATTCATCTCATCATTCATTCATCATACACTTTGCTAAGTGTCATTTCATGCCCCATTCATCCTCATTCATGATATAATCTCTATCTAGAACGTTTGAATATTCTAGAGACAAAGTCCAAATTAGATGATGAATCATCTAAGTAAGGGTACAAAATTATTTTTGTGCATATATGCAAAATGCAAAATGTTCTCATCATTTTCGATTTGAGTCGACCGCACCCAACTGCTACTCCCAATTTTTACAGCCCCTTTCCCAGGCTGAGATGTATGGGTGCACCCTTGGTAGAGCAGCAACGCTAGTCCATGATCTCAAACCCTTATGCGATGTATGATCAATAATATCATCGTGAATGTATGCACATTTCATCATCAATACATGTAAATGCAATCTACATGACATAATCACATCAAGACATGACAACATGATAAAATAGTTTACATCAAATCAGGTTTTGGGTTGAACCACTTTCAAATCAAGACTTTTCATAAAATTAAATCTAGTTTGGGAAGTACCACTTACCTCATACGCATCTCATAACATCTTGACTCTCGTGCCGGACTTCTAACTTACTCAATTCAGAACCTCAATATACCATAACCATCATATTTATTCAATAACATCAATATTCTATTTCTCATAATTTCCCCATAACTTTCCTCTATTTCTTCCTATTTTTCCTCAATAAATCTGACCTAAATATTCCTCAAATATCTTTCAATTATTTCTCCATAAAAATTTATAAAATGACTTTCTTAATTTACTGAAATTTTTTAGGGGATTTTACTTACCTTAACTTAGCCTTTCAAGCTTCCTCGATATACGTGCATTGACCTCAAAATGCTTGACTAACCTCGATTATCGCAAAAATCCTCGATTCTCGCACACCACCTCAATTCTCACGCACTACCTCGATTCTTGCGTATTACCTTAATTTTTGTGCGATATCTCAATTTTCGTGCATCGTCTCGAAACGTGTGCCCAAACCATGTTTCTCACCAAAAATTCCATCTCCATTTCCATTTTTCTATAATTTTCTAGCACTTTCCAGAATTTTCCTATATTTTTTTCTCCATTTCTTTTTCTATGTTTTCCTTTTTCTTCTATTTTCTTTTCTTTTCTTTTTCTTTTTCTTTTTCTTTTTTTTTCTTTTTTTCACTTCATCTTCAACCTCTGCTCCTTCTTTCCAGTGAACCAGCGCCTACGCTAACCATTTGCAACGCACGACCGCCGCTTGCTAGCCTCGTCGCAGCCAGTTGTTGTTGCGACCACTGCTGCCTCCATGCACCGCCGCCGCCATCACACACAGCACCCCGGCTGACCCCTACATTGCGGCCAGCAGCTCCGTTTCGTGTGGGCCATGGCTGACCGATACTGCTGCTCACCTTAGCCATCATTGGCTACCTCCGACGCCACTAGCCACCTCCCGGACCTCCACCAATCGCCGCCGCAACTTGTTGCCATCACTGCGGCCTTCCTCCCGCTTGCTGTTGCTACTTCACTCGGATGCCGTGGTCGACTTCAGCCCAAGCTCTCACGAGCTCTCTCCCTTTCTCTCATTTGATCTCTCTCTCTCTCTCTCTCTCTCTCTCAGCTTCTCTCTATTCTTTGATGCTCTCGGCCATTTACTGCCATGGCTCGTAGCTTCTCTCGGCCAGCTTGCTCTCTGGATAGCCATGGCGGCTGTAAGCTTCATCTTCGGCCATTCCTTCAAACTCTCTCTCTATATATTTAGCCTAAGTAACTTGGGTGCCACTCCCTCTCTCAACATTCTTCTCAACCTCTCTACAAATCCCTCAACTCAAAATCTCAATTGGAGAACCATGCTGGACGCTACCTCCCACGCCTCTATTACGCGCATGCACATATAATACATATATATTTTATATATTTTACACTAATATAATTATCAAAAAATTACACATTTAATCCTCATAATTAATCTTAATTACACTTGAAAATTTCTCAAATTGCAAATAGACCCTCTAACGACCCATTAATTTGCATTAAACCACTCAAATATCGATTTTTTCAAAATTAATAACCGACAATTACTTGATACGGACCGATTTCGCCCTAATGTCCTTATCGGACTATTGATTTATCTTGAAACCACCTCAGGATTGATCCTCATGCAAAACCGGAGCTCTTTTAAGGTTCCATTGACTTCACAGAACTCTTATACGATAATTCAGTTTTTCAACCTAAATCGCATCTGCATTTTAATTGTACCGAAAATCGTCTCAATTCCAATTTCTTTTAATTTCATAAATCCTATCTCGGAACGCTAATCGAGATTATGTCATTTTTCATAGACATTTACACTCTAGGGCACTCCCTATAGTCGATTCAACGATCTATTTTGCTATCAAGCCCATTTTTTGGTAGTCTGAACTTATTTAAATTACATAGCAACCTTACGGAAAAATGGGATCTTACAATATCTATATCAGATATCTACGACATAAATCTACAACTAATATTTTTAAACCGATATCTATCAATAATTGATATATACATCAGATATCTATGACAACCGTATTCTACGACAGAAATCTACAATTGATATCTTTAAACTGATATTTTTGAACCGATATCGTTGAATCGATATCTACATTAGATATCTACGACAACTGTATTCTACGATAGAAATCTACAACTGATATCTTTAAACTGATATTTTTGAACCAATATCTATTAATAACCGATATCGTTGAATCGATATCTACATCAGATATTTATCAATAGCAGATATTGTTGAACCGATATCTATCAATAATTGATCTCGTTGAACCGATATTTACATCAGATATCTATCAATAATCGATTTTGTTGAAACGATGTCTACATTAGATATCAAAAATTGATATCTTTAAACAACATTTGTATTTGTTTGATGGAGAACTTACAGAAGGTGAAGAAATGAAAAAAATAGAATAGAATAGCAGTTTAGGCAAAAAAAGCAAGACACACAATCACTCTGTGTGGCAGAATTTAAATTTTTTTTCAGTAAATTAATCTGCAAGGAAGAAGAAACACCATTAAAAAAATATAGAATAAAATAACAGTTTAGGTGGAAAAAGCAAGACGCACAGTGACTGTATGTGGCGAACTTTGGAAATATTCTCAGTAAATTAATCAATGAGGAAGAAGAAACGCCATTGAAAAATAATAAAAAAATAGAATAAAATATTAGTTAAAACAGAGAAAGCAAGACGCACAATCGCTATGTGTGACGAATTTTGAAAATCTTCTCAGCAAATTAATTAATGGGGAAGAAGAAACATCATTGAAAAGGAAGAGCAAGGAGATAGTTAACTAAAAAATGAAAATATTTTTATCAAATACACATTCAAAAATTCTAATTTTGCAAAAAAATTTAGGTTGCGTTCTCTTTACTTTTCAATTTTTAGTTTTGAGTTTTGAATTCATTTTCAATTTTCTATTTTGGTAGTCTGTTTTTAGAAAATTAAAAACACGTTCTTTTTATCATTTTGAAAAACTATTTCTCAAAACAGAAAATTAGAAAACGCTGTTCTCTTTGAAATTTTAAAAATAATCTTTTAATAATATTTTATACAAAAAAATTTGATTATTCAATAAATTAAAAATATTTAATGTTAATATATTATTAAAAATATATATTTTTTAAAGTTAATAAATTTTGTAATATTTTTTTTATTATAATAATAAAATATAAATAAATACATAAATAAATGTGTTTTGAATTTAGAGTTTGTTTTGAATGAAAACACTCAAAATAACTTTTTGTTGTTTTGAGTTTTTTTATAATTTTTTTTATTTTTAAAAATATATTTTTAAAAATAACAAAGAGAACACACTTTTATTATTTTAAAAAATTAAAAATTAAAAATAATTTTAAAATAATAATGAGAACACAGCTTTAAAAGTCTCATATTTTTCAAAAGTTCAATACCGGAAGTCGTATTTTTGCAAATTTTCCAAAAGTCCCTTTTATATGAAAACAAAAACGTTCACCCTGTGATACCCCCACGCTTTAGACGAGATGGTGCATCCGGTGGCCGAAGCCAACGAGAAGAGCCCCTTCGGCGCGCTCACGCCGGCCGAGTTCTACGCTCGCCACTCGGTTAGCCACTCGTCCGAGTACATCACCAACCCTGGGGGCCTCAAGCTCTTCACTCAGTTCTGGATCCCGCTCCCGCCGGCCGAGGTTATCGGCACCGTCGCCATCGTCCACGGCTACACCTGTGAGTCCAGCTGGTTCGTGCAACTCACGGCGGTGCTCTTCGCCAAGTCCGGCTTTGCCACTTGCTCCATCGATCACCAGGGCCACGGCTTCTTCGACGGCCTCGTCTACCACATCCCCGACATCAACCCTGTAGTCGATGACTGCGTCTCCTTCTTCGACTCCTTCCGCGACCGCTATGCGCCGTCGCTTCCCTCCTTTCTCTACGCCGAGTCCCTCGGCGGAGCCATCGCGATCCTCATCACGCTCCGCCGCGGAGGCTCCATCCGGCCGTACAACGGCGTCGTTCTCAGCGGCGCGATGTGCGGGATCAGCGAAAAGTTCAAGCCGCCGTGGCCGCTTGAGCATTTCCTGTTCATCGCCGCCGCGGTGGTGCCGACCTGGCAGGTGGTGCCGACTCGCGGCTCGATTCCGGACGTGTCCTTCAAGGTGGAGTGGAAGCGGAAGCTGGCGGTTGCAAGCCCAAAACGGTGCGTGTCGAGGCCACGCGCGGCGACGGCGCAAGAATTTCTGAGATTGTGCAGGGAGTTGCAATCGAGGTTCGCAGAAATCGATGTGCCGCTGCTGATTGTGCACGGCGGCCAGGACGTCGTCTGTGATCCGGCGTGTGTGGAGAAGCTGTACCAACACGCTTCAAGCAAAGACAAGACGATTCAGATATTCCCCGAAATGTGGCATCAACTGGTGGGCGAGTCAGATGAGGGTGTGGAGTTGGTGTTTGGGGAAATTGTGGAGTGGCTGACCACTAGAGCTGATGTATGTAGTCAATGCTAGTACAAGTCAAGTCATGACCCCCCCGGGGGGGGAATGAATATGGGCGTTGAAAAAAATCTATTTAAAATATTTTGTTGTCTATGGTTCAATTACAGTAATCTCTAGTTGATGTGTTAAACTCACCCCCTCCTCTCTGTCTGTGTCGGGAAATTAATTATAACAATTTCTATCTTGTTAGAAATTATAAATTGTTATTGTTAAAATATAATAATTTATTTTTAATCGTAAAAGAATACAAGATGTGTGATTGATCACGAGAGTCTTGTTTAGGCTTTGTGAGCTTTTTAAGAGTTTTGACACTAACATGTGTTGAGAGTCTCGTTACCAACGTGTGCTGAAAGTTTCGTCATCAAAGTGTGCTGAGAGTCTTGTCATCAACGTACGTTGAGAGTTTCGTCACCAATATGCGCTGAGAGTCTTGGTGATCGAGAGAGTCTGATGATTGAATAAGTCTGATGATCGAGAGAATTTTGGTGACCGAGAGACTTGCAAGACTAGAGCAACGTTAAGGGCGCGAGTGGGTGTCCTCGCGCAAACCCTCCGACGCTTAAGTCAATTCTTCAGAGCAAAAGTGCGAAGATGTATTGAGAGTGCTCGAGAGTGCCTCCCTTATGTTGGAGGCGTGGCCTCCTATTTATAAAAGAGGAAGAGGGGAGATGCGTGGCAACTACGCTAAGAGTCTCGCGGCCCATTCCGTAGATTTCGTAACCCATTCAAAAATCTTGGAGCCCATCTGAGGGTGCACGAGTGATACTCACTCGGTCATGACCGAGTGAGTGTCCTTGTTGCTTGATGCCTTGGGTCACTTCACGAGGCAACAAAAGGAGGAGAAGAGTCTCCCTACTCATTTGGGCATGACCGAGTGAGCCACAAAAAGAAAAGGGGTTTGCCCCCCACCCACTCGGTCATGACCAAGTGGGTCTTTTTCCATTTAGCTTTGAGCGTCTTCTTTTGTATTTTGTCTTGGTTTGGCCCCATTTCTGCTCCAACGCTTGGACCCACTCCTTAACCGAATGCAAGTGCGATTTTCAAGGCATATCAATTGCTCCTTACTCTTTTGGCTGAGGGAGTCGAGCGAGAGAGTATTCGAGCTTGCAAAATCTTGCGTAGTTTATGCCATACTTTTCTCACCTTGTGAAGACTATTTGTGTGCAATTGCTCTTTATTTTCTATACCTACATGTGAACTCCGGTGCCTCTCTATCCCTTGAGCCCCTATAAATAGGGCCTAAGACTCTTATTTGATTCATATGCAATCTTAGTTGTGGGCTGCTTCCAAACTCAAGCTCTCTCAAGTATCGTCGCATTTTTTACTCTTGGCGCATTTTGAAGTCTCGGCGTGTTTTAAAGTCTTATCGCGTGGGATATCTACCTACTCGGTCAAGTGACCAAGTGAGTATGTTGGTGCGGCTGAGGACCCATTCGGTCATGACCGAGTGGGTGTGTCATTGCCTACTCCTCACCACCTATTTTCTCTCCTTTCAAGGGCTCATCTTCTTTCTGTTTATATTGATGCTCTTGTATTGCTTTTTGTTGTAGGTGTTGTTTGCTATGTTCAACCGTACTTCTTCACTTCTTTAGCATTTAAGGAAGGTAATCTCTCAAGTCTCTTCAATATGTCGAGGAGAAAACCGGTACCACCCCCCGGTCTTGCGCACAATCTCGAGGATTCAAGCTCCCGGCTTCACTTCGGGGATTTCAGAAGAGTTTATGATGCCACGCCCTTGGGATTTATGGTGAGATATCCTCGCCTTGATGAGTTTGACCCCTTGCAAGTGGATGAAGGCTCTCTAGGCATTCAATATGTGTCGTTTGAAGTGAGACTTCGTTCCTCTACCACCTTTCGCCAGAAAGTGGTTGCATTACTACAGGATCGTTCCAGACTAACTCCACCCTAATGGTTTGGCTCAACTGGTGGGCTTCTCAATCCTTTGTCATCAACAGGATGTGGTCCCATCCCTGATGTTTTTCAGTTGTTTCTATTGGCTGTGAAAAGTTAGCAAAGACCACTAACTTTATACCCTCTAAAAGATATTTGGCGCCGACCTGTTTGTTAATCTTTCTAATAAGATTAATCGATTCGAAGGTTGTTGGCTGGTGATAGAGCCCCCGCCTAATTGGGATGCTCCTATGTCTTGGAACCATAATAACGCTTACCAAGTGTTCCCACCCGCTAAGGACGTCCGGGGTGTATATTGTCATCTCGTGTGGATATTAACAACACAAGGTCTTGTTGAATTGTTGAACCTCTTGAGCTTGGAAAACTTTAGAGTCACGGGTTGAGGGGTTGTAACACTAACTGCTCCTCTTCCACCCTCTACATTGTCTGACTGAGAGCAAAATGATGCAGGGATGGCAAGGACCGAGGAGGAAGAGATGGAAATGCTCGGGCAATCTTCGTATCCTCCTTTCAATCCTCAAGAGGAAATCACTCCTGAGGGTAGATTTCCTTTTGTTACCATCCTCATTGTATTTTTGTTGTAATACATCTTCTACCTAATGCTTTACTTTAATCTTTGTAGAGATGGCGAGAATGGGCAGACTGGTGGAATTGTGCAGGTGCCATCACGAGGAGGAGGCACATGTTTTAGCAGCGGTTGGAAATTCCATTCATCCTATGAGGGATCTACCATCTCTCAACCTTCTCGGTCGTGCAGGCTTGCAGGAGTTTCTCTGTCTAGAGTTGAAAGGTGTCATTGCCCGAGGGGTGACCATTCGAATGTCGAAGTCCCTTCTCCTATTGAAGCCCATCATCAGTTCCTCCATCACAAGGAGCCAGTAATGCCCCTTCTCCTACCCCTAGCTCTTGGGAAAGACGAAGCTCATCTTCCCGATTTTCTAGAGATATGGCTCAAGTGGATGAAGAATGCCGACGCCCTGTGATCCCCAATAGAAAGGATCGTCGTCTCCTGACAGTGAGAGGTCATTGGGATCACTTCCTATCCTTCCCTCTCCAGGCGAGGTGAGGCATACGATGATTCTCAGGGACGATAGGAAGCTTAGTGCACGGGACTTTCAAGTTTCTCCCGGGGTGCCAGAAACAGATTATGTTTCCGAACCTGGGATCGGTGCTTATCTTATGTACTCTACCATTCTCCCCTGAGATGAGTGACGATTTATTGGCAGTAACCATGCTCAGGCTAGGGATGAATCCAAGCAATGTCTGGTGTAGGTGTGTTGATTTTCTCTTTCCTTTTTTGAGCAAAGATTTCTAGGCAGCTTCCCTAACTAGCCATTTTCTTTATATAGGGAATTCAGGGGATCATTGCCTTTAATGCGCAAGATAGGGCCTATCATGAGCAAGTAAAGGCCCAGATGGCGGAGTGGAGAAACTGCCAATCTTCTTGGAATGAAGAACGACAAGAATCAAAGTGTCGCACTCGTCAGGCAGAGGCAGGGAAGTGAAGCGTAGAGGCGGAACTAGAGGGGATGCATGCTCAGTTGTCTGAGGCTGAGGTTGGCACCTCGGGTCTTCAAGGAGAAATTCGGGACTTGCGCTCCAAGCTGGAGGCCATGGAGCAAAAGAATGTCGGGCTGATGGCAACGCATGAGGAACTTCTACAAGAGCACTCCTTGCGCTTGGCTGAGCTAAAGATAAGTCATAGGGAGGCCCGCACCATTCGAGCCGAAGCGGTGAAGGAATATCGTATTTCGACTGATTGCCAATACAGGAAGGGGAGGTACGCTGCAGGCTTTTTGAAGTATGGTTTTACATGGCTCGCACCTATCTGGAGTCCCAAGGCCCCGGGGAAACCTTTCCTGAACTTTTGCTTACTCCAGAGGTTGAGGATTCTACCCATGTGGCCTGGCGTCAGTTTGAGCTAGATGCTACCATGAGTCCTTCTTCATATTTGGATTCTTTCATAGTGGATGATTTGGAAAATCTGACGGGCCCATGGGAGACGTATCCCTTGAACTCTAGAGGCGATGAGACAATAGATGTTCTACAAGACCTCGGAGCGATTGAGGAGGTTCCTAATGAGGCTATTGAAGGTGTGCCGAATACAGTTGAGGTCGAAGAAGGGGAACTTCCAATGGCGCCTATAGAGATTCCAGTTGCGTCTTTTGGGTCTACTAGGCGCTCATCTCGAAGATCCCACTCTCGCGAATAGATTTTCTGTCTTCTCCCCCCTTTTTTTATGTATCTTGTACTTTTTTATTTTCCTTTCAGCAATGAGAATTGTACTTTTGATGTCGTTTTATTCTTGGTATTCATCTTCCTCAATTTTCCTAATAGGATTCACATCTTAAGTTTATCTTTAATGTTTGGCTATGAGCGGGACGAAGGGTCTGGATTTATTTTTCCTTGTTGCCAGGCCATGAGCGGAGCAACGGGCTTGAACTTATTTTTCCCTTATTATCAAGCCATGAGGGGGGCAATGGGCTTGTAGCTTGAGTGGTTCCATGCATATGCCTTAAATCTCTTAAGGCTAAAAGCCGGGGATCGAATCTTGGGGTTACCATTATATATTTATGGGCTTGAGTTTATTTTTCATTCGTTGTCGGGCCGTGAGCTAGGTAACGGGCTTGAGTTTATTTGGGTTTCTTTTCTGCAAGTAAATCATGCAAATATATGCCAAACAAAATAGGAGTAATGAACACATAAGCATTTTTTACGTGGTTCAACCAAATGTGCCTACGTCCACGGCCCCAATTAGGGCTTATATTATTGCTGATATTTTGTCAGATACAACGTTCATGTACAACTTGAGATAATTCAAATTCCACGTCTTCCCAAGGGTTTTCCCTTAAAGGGTTTGTAAAATACATGTGTTGGGATCAATCAATTTCTATATGCAGTATGGTCCCTCCCAATTGGCTCGTAGCTTCCTATTATCCTTGAGTGCATTGGTTACGATGGACCTTCTGAATACTAGATTGCCTTTTTCCATGGGCCTATTCCTTACTTGGGAGTTATAATAACAAGCGATTCTTCTGTGATAAGCAGCCATCCTCATGGAAGTGTAGTCCCGCTGCTCCTCGATCAAATCCAAGTTCTCATGCAATGCCTCAGAATTCCACGCGTCATTATCTTCCTCGTATGCTATCAGCCTGGGAGATTTAGCTAAAATTTCAATGGGAATCAAGACTTCCGTTCCATAAACCAGATTGAATGGAGTTTCACCGGTAGCGACTTGACTAGTTGTTCTGTAAGCCCACAAAGTGGACAATAGTTCATCAGCCCATGTTCCCTTGGTTTCTTCAAGACAGGCGTTTAGGCCATGTAATATGGTACGGTTGCTGACCTTCACTTGTCCATTGGCCTGTGGATATGCCACTGAAGCAAATCGTAGTTGAATCCCTAAGTTGTCATAAAATTTTCTAAATGAGTCACAATCAAACTGTTTTCCATAATCCATGACGATAATTCTTGGAACCCCAAACCGACACACGATGTTTTTCCATATCATTACTTCTACTTTTCTAATTGTAATGGTGGCCAATGTCTTGGCCTCAATCCACTTGGTGAAATAGTCGTTGGCTATTAGTAAGAATTTCCTTTGTCTGGACGCTTATGGGAATGGACCCAAAATGTCTAGGCCCCATTGGGTGAACGGTATAGGCTCGAATACAAGCTGTAACTGAGATATTGGTGCGGTCTGGATTGGAGCGTGTCGCTAACACTTATCAAACAATTTGACTTTCTTTAATGTATCCGATCATAACGTGGGCCAAAAGAACCCTGCCCGTAAAACTTTAGCTGCCAGGGCTCTTGCTCCCAGATGCCCACTACACACCCTACTATGGATTTCTGCTAGAGTATATTCAGCTTCCTGAGGGCCCATACACTTGAGAAGTGGCACAATGAAGGCCTACTTGTATAATACCCCATCTATAATGGTAAATCTTGCAGCCCGTATTCTAAGTCTTCATGCTTCTAGTGGATCATTGGGTAGTTCACTGCTAGTTAGATATTGATAGAGGGAGATTTTCCAATCAACTCCTGTTTCAACACACGTCACTTCATTCTCCTAAATGCTCGGTCGATGAAGCACCTCAACAAATACTGTTCGTCTAATAGTTTCTTTAGTCGACGCCAACTTAAACAAAGCATCAACGTGCCCATTGAGTGACCAATTTATTTGTACCAATTGAAAATTCTGAAACATCTGTGCTATGTCTTTTACCTTTCATAAGTATTGATTACCTATTCTTTGGTCTCGTATTGTCCATGGAACTGCTGAACAATCAATTGGGAATCACTATGGGCAATCAACTGTGTTATTTCCAGTTTTCGTGCTAACCTCATTCTAGCAATCAACGCCTCATATTTTGCCACATTATTGGAGCCTGGGAAAACGAATCACAGAGAGTATTCTAGCGTTTCTCCCTCAGGTGATACAAGTACTATCCCGGCTCCACTTCCTTGTGAGCTAGATGCCTCGTCCACAAATAATAGCCATTCAATTCGCTTGTCTTCCCCCATCTTACTGGAGGGTGTACATTCCACAATAAAGTCCGTTAGAGCTTGCCCCTTTATGACTTGTCAGGGTTGAAACTGTATATGGTACTTGCTCAATTCAATGGACCATTTGGTGAGGCGATTGGAACATTCGGGCTTCTGCAAGATACTCTACAATAGTTGGTTTGTCAGTACAATAATAGAATGAGCTTGGAAGTACGGCCTCAATTTTTTGGAGGCGTTTAGTAGAGCTAGCGCCACCTTTTCAGTGAAGGGATAATGTGTTTCTGGACCCTGTAAAACCCTGCTGACATAGTATACTAGCTAGTCCACCTGTCCCTCTTTTCTAATCAATACTGCACTTACTACTTTGTCGCTTGTGCCCAAGTACAAATTTAATGTCTCCCCAATTTCCAGACATGTCAATAGGGGAACCTCTTTCAAGTACTCCTTTAATTCTTCAAATGACTTCTAGCATAGATCTGTCCACTCAAACTTTTTTCTGGCCCATAGTGTCTGAAGAAATGAGAGTTCTCTCTCGGTTGACTTGGAGAGGAACCGTCCTAGAGCTGCTATCTGACCTGTTAGTCGCTGCACGTCCTTAAATGATGTCGAGGGCTGTATATCTAGTATTGCTTAAATTTTTTCAGGATTCGCTTCGATGCCCCTCTGTATGATCATATACCCTAAGAATTTACTCAATTGTACTCCAAAAGCACATTTTGCTAGGTTTAGCCGCATTTTGTATTGTTTGAAAACTTCGAACACTTGTGCTAGCTTTTTCACGTGTGATTCCTTCTCCTGACTTTTCACAATCATGTCATCAACATATGCTTCCATTGTATCACCCAGTAACTTCTTAAAGACTTTATTCACCATGCGCTGATAAGTGGCCCCAACATTCTTGAGCTCAAAGGGCATGACCTGGTAGCAATACATCCCCTTCTCTATAATAAATGATGTTCTCTCCTGATTTAGAGGATACATTATTATTTGATGATACCCTGAGAAGGCGTCCAAGAAGCTCAATAATTGATACCCAAATGTTTTATCTACTAAATTGTTAATCCGAGGTAGCGGGTAAGAATCTTTGGGACACGCCTTGTTGAGGTTGGTGAAGTCCACACACACACGCCATTTTCCATTGGGTTTCTTAATCATGACAACATTTGCTAGCCATTCAGGATATAGTATTTCTCGAATGAACCCCGCCCTTAGTAATTTGTCGATTTCCTCTTATAGTGCCGGCAGCCTATCTGGGGTAATATTTCGCTTCTTTTGTCGAACAGGCTTGAACTTAGGATCTACATTCAGATGGTGACATATCACGTCCAGACTGATCCCAGGCATGTCATTTGGTGTCCAAGAAAAGACATCCAAGTTTTCTCGAAGACACTTCACAATCTCTTCTTTTACAAATTTTGGAAGCTATGAGCCAACATACGCCAATTTCTCGGGATCAGTCTCACTCAAGTGTACTGCTTCCAACTTTTCAACGGGTTGGGGTTTGTGGGCAATCTCTTATGCCAAAGATTTATGTATGACCTTCTCAACAATAGATAAAGTCTTCTTAGTCATTTTTCCCTTTGCAGATGACACATAATAGGTCTGTGCCTTCTTCTGATCTCAAACCTGTCCCACTCCTGCGAGCATGGGGAATTTCGTCAATAGGTAATAAGATGACACTACGGGCCTCATATCATTGAGTAGAGGTTGATCTAAAATCATGTTGTACGCTGCTAAAAGGGTTTTGACCACCATAAAGTTCGCCTGTCAAGTCACACTTTGGGGGTCTGTGTTAATCGTGATTAGTAGCTGAATAGACCCTGCCACCAGGACAGCCTCCCTAGTGAAGCTATACAGGGGGAGGACACTTTCCTTAATCGGTCATGAGATATATACATTTGCTCAAAGCAGTTCTAGTAAATCAGATTAACGGAGCTGCCGTTATCCACCAAAATTCTGCTAATGGGGTGTTTGTCAACAACTTCAAAGATTACCATTGGATCGTCATATGGAACTATTATATCACCTCTATCAGCAGGAGTGAACATAATTGGCTCCTCTTCATCTCTAACCTCCATCATTGAATTAACTGGTAAGCCTAACAGGCGTAGGCCTTTCGTGAGGCTGAAGTGTCTCCAGCTAGAGTTTCACCGCCTGAAATGACATGGATGGCTTGGTGGGTCGATTCATTATCTAGAGAGGGGTCTTGTCTACAATCCCGTCCCCTCTCTTGTTGTCGTTGGTTTTGTCTTTCAAACCCTTCACGCATGTCTTCCCTTCATCAAGGTTCTCGACCTTCCTCTTCTTCATTCTGCACATATCTTTGCAGATGTCCATGAATGAGCAATTTAATCTGATTCTTTAATTCCCTACAATGATCAGTAGAATGTCCTCAGGTCCAGTGGTACCTGTAATACTCTTCTTCATTTTTTTCCATGGGTATATCAACTCTTTAAGGCAGCTTGAGGAGACCTACCCCTTCTATTGCTACGAGTATGGCTGATCGAGGCTGTAGAATCCTAGTGTAGTGATTAAACTGAGGTTCAGGTGCATTAGCTCTCCTAATCCGCTCCTGTCGTCAGATAGAATCTTCTTCTCCTTCATATTTCTTTCTCTTTTGTTCATTGTCTTTATTTCCCCCCACATTTCTCATGATCTCGATGTGGAGGATATATTTGTTTGCTCTGATGAACAAGTCTGCCAGAGATGTGGGAGGATCCAGGGAAAACGACTCTTGAAGTGAGGTGAGTCGTGTCCCTTAGAGCATGACAGACACTGCCACTTGGACCGGCAAGTCAGGAACTTCAAGAGTGACATTGCGAAATCTGTCCACAAACTGACATAGAGTTTATTTATTCTCTTGCCTGATAATAAGCAAGTATGTGGTGTCCTATTTTCTTCGACTATTAATCACAAAAGCCTTAACAAATTCTATTCTAAGCTGTCCAAACGAAGAAATAGAGGCTTCAAGTAAACTATTAAACCATGTTCGAGCATACCCCGATAGAGTTAAAGAGATGGCCCGGCACATTATGTCGTCGTCCTATCCATGCAATATCATCAATGACTCATAGTTTTGAATGTGATCATAAGGATCATCCTTGCCGAAATAAGAGTGATTTAAGGCATTTTGAATTTTTTGGGTAGCGACTTCTCCAATATATATGCAGTTAAGGGACATTTTTTGCACTGTTGTTCCTCTATGATCGGGATTAATTTCATTCGTTCAAGTACCTCTTCAACTACCCTTTTCATGTCATCCCATATACTTGTTGTGTGGTTATCTTGTCTTGTTGGCGTGCTAGCCACAGTTTCATGGTACCTCCGTCTTTGTGGCCTCCTAGCCCTATTCTCCATTCGTGGGTATTCATTTCTTTTAGGCATAGAGTGAGGATTCTTTCTTGGTGGTGGTGATCTCGTCTTACCTTTCTGACAAGGAAATGACTGAGAATGAGAATCGGGAGTGGCTTCCTAATAGGAATTAGCTCCCGCATCAGGCTGGGATTCATGTGGTGACATAGATTCTAGCATAAACTTTCTCAAGGTGTCGGATAGTATCCCTCAAGGCATCATGTTGTAGAGTATCCCAGCCATGTCCTGAAGTGCTTGCATACTTTCAACTTGTTGTTATCTTAATGCTTCATATTCATCCCACGAGACCATACACGGTGGTTATCGTGAAGTCTTAGCTTGATCGATGGGGTGTGCTTGGCTGATGTTAAGTGGAGGTAGGGTTGGCTGGTACCCTACCTTGGGATTCAGGGAAGCAAAGCAGGCACCTCCCTGTGGCAAAGAGTTTGGAAGAGGTGGAAGTGCTCCCTGTAGGTAAGGGTCCCACGGAGGTGGATGCACTCCTTGTTGTTGAGAGTCTCGTGGAAGTAGGCGTGTTTCTATGCCTTGAGAGAGAGTTCGCCGATGTCCACGGGTGTTTTTCATATCTTAAGTTGACTTTTGTCCTTCTTCCCACAGACGGCACCAATTGTTGTTATCAAAATACAACAAGTTAATTTTAATCGTGGGAGAATACAAGGTGTGTGGTTGATTACATGAGTCTTATTCAGGCCTTGTGAGCATTTTGAGAGTCTTGACACCAACGTGTGCTGAGAGTCTTGGTGACCGAGAGAGTCTGATGAATGAGAGAGTGTAACATCTCGCTTTTCCTAAGCATGCATTAACTTGAGATTTCGGGAATATTTTTTTTTTCAACATCATACACACAACATAAGTCTCTCGATATACATACCCTCAATATAATCATTTCCCGACAATCCCGATTATACCTTCTCAGCATATCAAATTTAATAATTAATAGACTAAGATAGGTAATATCAATCACATCAGCGGAAGCAGAATCGAGACCTCAATGATATATAATCGATAAATTCCTTTTACAACCAAATAACCAAATCGATGTTTCACATGGAAATATCAAAGTATTACATAACCTCTGAACATCGTAATCATAGACAAAGACCTACGAAAACTAAACATAGCGGCTACATCTCGACGACATCTTTTCCCTTGGCACCACTGCTTTCACCTGGAACGTTTGAATAATCCAAGGACATAGTCCAAATTAGATGTTGAATCATCTAAGTGAGAGTTCAAAAACATTTTCATGATATATGCAAGACCATGAACAAAACCAACATATCTCGACACACCCCAGCCCAAGAGAATCCCATACAAAGCTTAACCCATACCACGGGAAAAACAAATCTCTCTAGAAGCAACCAGACCATACCGACATATTGGCATAACACAACCCTAGCTTAAGAGAGGAAACATCAATGCATGAACCCAGGAATCACCCCGTCATCATTAAGTTTCCACTCAAAGGCATTTTGGGTCTCATCAACACAAACCCTGGCCACCAGATGATCAACACTATCATTGGGAATCCACGTTCACCTTGGAAACAATGTTGTCACTCAAAGGAACCTAGGGTGGTGTCCACTCTCAGCCCCGCCACTTGAGCCGACTCGGGGTGGTGTACACTCTCAACCCCGCCACTTTTGACTCGCAAGGGTGGTGTCCACTCTCCGCCCTCATCATAGGTGGGTATTGATCCTTGGCACGTTTCCCTAGTGCTATCACTCAAGTGCCTTAACATAGATTGACACCCCGACATCCCACATGAATATCACAAAATATATGCCAATATCATAACCACAACATATATCAATGAATTACGAACAACAACATTTCAATGCACGAATTTCAATGCTTATGCAAAAAAATTTGGATGAACCATCCACATGAAATCAACCTATTGTATGCAACAAAATCGAGCATAGGGTCGTACCACCCACAATAAATCAAAAGTAATCAAAAGTAACAAGAATATATACAAGAATTGGATTGAACAACTCACTTTGGGCTAAATTTAAGATTCTTCAAAATGCGTGCCCGACCTCGATTCTCGTGTCAGGCATACTATAGTTCAACCTCGAACCTCAACGATACTCTAGACATCATATGTATTCAGAGGAAAATCAATATCTATTTTTTTCAATTTTTCTCATAATTTTTACTTTAATTTCTTCCTATTTTCTCTCAATAATTTTAGATAAATACATCTTCAAGCATTTTTCCAAATTTTTCTCAAAAAAAATTCACAAAACAATATTTATAAACCTCTGAAATTTTCTGAAAATTTTTCAGATTTTTCTCCTATTTTCTCCAATTTCCCTAATTACTTTTCCTTGAGTAAATTTATTTATCCTTGATTTACTTAGAATTTCCTCCATAAAAAATCACAAAAACTCATAAAATAGATTCCTTATCCTTTTGTAATTTTCTCAAAAGTTTCTAAAATCCCTCATATTTATTTTCCATTTACCTTTCCTTTCGAAAATCCAAAATAATTATCTCCTCAAGAAATTTCCAAGCTAAAATTCATTAAAAAAAACTATTCCTTTTTCCTGAATTTTTGGATATTTTTTCAGAATTTTATTTCTTTTAATTATATTTTTCTTGAATTTTATTTATTTTCAGCATTTAAAAAAATACAGATATTACCTCCGGTTATCTTCTCTGGCGACGGCGACCGGCGACTTGCTTCGATGGCTGATCCGATGACACCACCTTGAAACCCTCCTCAAGATGATCATAATGGCACCCTCAGATGGTTGAAAAACCCACCGGAAATAGCCCAAATGCTTGATTTACAGTCTAGCTCCGGTGAAGTTTCGCATTTTACAACGAGCTTCGAAACACCTTCAAACCTTAATGAAACTTCACTAAATTCTCCAGAAATGATCCTTAATACATGGAGAATAAAAACCCCTTATCCTTGACCTCTGATTCATTCCAAACGTGAGAAATCCAAAGTAAAATCTTTGATACATTTGACCACATTCGAACCTCTATTTATTCCTATTTTCGAAGCTCAATCGAGCCATACCTGGTCAAATCGATGCCTCTATCATCCTTACAACCATTTAATGGCCTCAAATTGTGATGATTCAATATGAATTGTCCTTCCCCAAAAATTCGACGACTATGGCCATGTCTCGCCATTTTCTGTCAAATCAAGGCCATGCTTGGCCGATCTTGACCCATATCCGATCCTAATCAAACCCCTACATGGTGGGGCCCATTTTCGTACCCCCAGATGGCCTTAACAACACCGCCCGAAGGCTAGCTGGTGATGGCAGTGGCCAGCGGCGGCCATGGTTGAGCTTTCTTCTTTTTTTCTTTTATTTACACTTTCGCCCCCTTAAAACTTTCTCTTACATTTTGGCCCTCATTCTAAAGTCCTTGAATTATCCAATAATTCCATCAAGTCCCTTAAGTTCCAAAATCTTCATTTCACCCCTGAAAATCCAGAAAAACCATCATTGACCTCGCTCGGCCAAAATTAATAAATTACACTTAGGCCCGAATATAAGTAAGATCATGTTTTTTTATCAAAAATCCTTTTGTTTCTTTCTGAAACCACTTAAAGGTTACTCCTTATGCTAAATATGACCCTACTTAGGGTCCCATTGACTTCTTGAAAATCCCTTACGATCATTTGGCTTCTCAGGCCGAATCATAGCTATACTAAAAATCATCTTGATTTCAATTTCTTTTAATACCATAAATCCTATCTCGAAACGCTCGTCAATGTCGTATTATTTTTCTTAGACACCTAGGTTCCAGGGCACTCCCTGCAGCTGATTCGATGATTTATTTTACTATCAAATCCACTTTTCGATATTTTAAACTCATCTAAATTTCGTGGCGACCTCACATAGATATGGGGTATTACAGAGAGTCTGATGACCGAGAGAATCTTGGTGACCGAGAGACCTGCAAAATGAGAGCATTGTTAGTAGCATGGGTGGGTGTTCCCGCGCAAACTCTCCGATGCTTAAGTCAATTCTTGAGAGCAAAAGAGCTAAGATATACTAAGAGTGCTCGAGAGTGCCTCCATTATGTCGAAGGCGTGGCCTCCTATTTATAGAGGAGGGAGAGGGGAGACGCATGGCGATTGCGCCAAGAGTCTCGCGGCCCATTCAGTAGATTTTGCAGCCCATCCGAGAGTCTCAGAGACTATTCGAGGGTGCGCAAGTGATACTCACTTGATCATGGCCGAGTGAGTGTCCTTGTCGCTTGATGCCTTGGGTCACTTCGTGAGGTAACAAGAGGGGGAAAGGAGTCTCCCTACTCACTCGGTCATGACCGAGTGAGCCACAAAAAGATAAGAGGTTTTCCCTCCACCCACTCGGTCATGACCAAATGGGTCTTCTTCCACTTAGCTTTGAGCGTCTTCTTTTCTCTTGGTTTGGCCCCATTTCTGCTCTAACGCTTGGATCCACTCCTTAACTGGATACAAGTGCGATTTTCAAGGCATATCATAAATGATCATTTCTCCTTCTAATTACAAAATAGTAAAAAGAGTATTGAGAGTGGATGGGGGCTATGCCATCAACCCTTGAACCTGGCTGGGGTAGCGCTGGGGATTAGATAGAGAAATATAAAAGAGTCGTCATAAATGGAAGCGAGGGCAGGGCACAGAGATGGGGAGACTTGCCCATTTCAAAATGCAACTTATCTATACTTAGGCTTATTGCATTGTATCCACCTAATAATCAATCAATCAATTTGGACCGTGTTAATTTTATTAGGCCTGACCTAAAATAAGCCTGTTGTTTGATACTAGGCTCAGTCTTTCGAACCCATTCCATTAACATCAATTCAGCAGTATCCCTCATCCTCTCATCGCCATGCTAAGATCCCTGCACCTAGAACAAGCCTTAACTGCCTTGAGATCCTCGATTCCAAACCCACCTATAATAGTCAGCGACATGTAAGGGGCTCTCCCATTCTCTCCTACATAAGTTAGTAAACCATCGACCAAGGTATGTTCTTTTCAATCTAACAGAAATTCTACCACCTTAAGCTCTTACTTACTTTAGCGTTGAAGTGCTTGAATATGCCACCCCCTCCTCTGTCGTGTGGATCATTGTTGCCTCAAGACCTCCGTTTGATCATCCCCTTTTGGGCCGAAAGGAACATTTAACACCCCACCGTGGGGCCTAGTAAAACTTGTTTGCCCTATAAACTCACCAAAGCATCCCAAGTTATACCCAATAGTTATCCATGACAGAAACCAAGAGTCATAACAACATGGCCCCCAACCAAGAGAATCGAAACACCAACCCCTATCAACCAGAAAATCCTACAACCATGGAGATCATTCTCTAAACCATTCAGTAGCTTGAGAACCAAGTCGTCGAACTAACCCGCAATCAACAGAGGAACTGGCACAATGGACATGTTAACAATGATGAAGAAGCCAACAACTAACACCAACCCAAAACAACCCATACCGTCGCACCTTCTACAACTCTATACACCCCTAACCACCTTTTTTTTGGAGTTTATCATGTCTGTGCCATTGTCGGACAGTTTCTGTCTCCCAGCCATCCTGGAGCTATACGATGGAACCATCAACCCCCAAGAGCACCTAACCATGTTTAATTCATTAATGTTGTTGAGCGGGGGCACCAACCTTATCATGTACCGAGTATTCCCTACTACTCTCAAGAAATCCGCCGTACTATGGTTCTCTACCCTCGAGCCAGATTCTATTCATGACTTCACATAACTCGCCACCTGCTTCCTTGTCTATTTCTCCACCAGCTGAGCTCACTGTAAGACCTTGGCCAGCCTTATCAACCTCAAGTAAGGGAAAAACAAGCTGTTACGGGCTTCTTGAACCAATTCAATTAAAAGGCTATCCAAATCAGGGACCTTTGTAAGATGCCACTTTTTGGTAAGATTGCCACGTCATTTAAGCAAGGTTTGAATACTGAAAATTGGTCAGATAGCAAAATAAATTGTCGAATTGTCTGGAGGGAATGTCCTGGAGTGTAATTGGCTATGGAAAATGGTATAGTCTCGATAAGCGTTTCAAGATAAAATTTTTAGAATCAAAAGAAATCGAAATTGAGACAGTTTTTGGTACAACTAAAGTACACCTATGATTGAGGCTGAAATACCGAATTTTCATAGAGGTCTTCCGGTAAGTCAACGAAATCCTAGGAAAGCTCCGATTTTGCTTAAGGAATAACCCTGAGGTGGTTTTAGAATGAATCAAGGGTTCGGTGAGGACCCAGGGGCAAAATCGATTTTATCGGTTATATTCAAAGTTATTAATTTTGGTTTTAAAGCATCGCGGTGCGAATTAATTGGGCGTTCGAGGATGTTTTTGCAATTTAAGGAATTCCCAAGTGTAATAAGGATAAAATAGGGGGATTAAATATATATTTTTCCTATAATTATAATAGTATAATAAGTATTATATATATATATGTGTGTGTGTGTGTGTATTATAAATGTGAACGCGTGGAGGCAGTATACAGGCGTGGGAGGCAGCATTTGGAATGGAGATTTTAGGCTAAGAGTTTGCAGAGAGATTGAGAGAATGTCGGGAGAGGAGTGGCGCCCAAGTTTTCTTAGGCTATATATATGGAGAGAGAGAGAGAGAGAGTTTGAGGAAGGGAAGCAATAGTCGAACCGGCCATGGTGTAGTAGTTTCACACTGCTGGTTGTAGTGGCCGAAAATAGTGAGGCTAAGAGAGAGCAAGATCGAGGGAGAGAGAGAGAGAGAGAGAGCAAAGCTCGAGAGAGAGACCAAGAGCTCGAGGGAGATGGCTCGTGGGTTCCATTGAAGCCGCAAGCTTCAAGTGTAGCCATGGTCGCGGCAGTGTCGAGCAAGCAAGGCCACGAGCAACGGATGTCCACGAGGCTGCCATGAAGACCATTGGTGGAGGCTCGGGAGGCTTTCAACATGGGCATCGACGATCGAAAGCAGGAGGTGGAGATCGAACAGCAGCTATGCTGCTGTGTGCGCAGACTGCGCGTAAGAAGTAGCTAGCAGCCGCAGTGGCGTGCGATGCAGGCCAGGGCGGCATTGGCAGTGGCGAGGGCTGGCGGAGCCAGCATGGAGGCGGGCTGAGGCCGAGGCGCACCGTACCCGTGTGCTCGGTGAAGAAGAAGACCCAGTTGCAGGTGCTGCCCGTGAAGAAGAAGAAACAGAAGAAGAAGGGAAGAAGAAAAGAAAAGAAAAGAAAATAAAGGAAAAAGGAGAAAAAGAAAAGAAAATTGGAAAAAAATGTCAAAAAATCCCGATAAAAAAGAAATAGAGTTGTATTAATATTTCGAAGATTTTGGTAAGAAAAATAGTTCGAGCACGCGTTTCAAGACAGTGCACGAAAATCGAGGCGATGCACGAAAATTGAGATGTAGCACAAAAATCAAGATAATGAGCAAGAATCGAGGTGGTGTGCAAGAATTGAGGATTTACGCGACAATCGAGGTCGAGCACGCATTTTGAGATTAGAGCACACATATCGAGAAAGCCCGAGAGGCCAAGTTAAGGTAAGCAAAATTTCCTAGAAAATTTCAGTAAATTAGGAATGTTATTTTATAAGTTATTATAAAGAAATATTCGAGGATATGTTTGAGAAATTATTTAGTGAAAAATTATTGAGGAATTATTTAGTGGGGAAAATGTTTAAGGAATTATTTAGGAAAATAGGAAGAAATAAAGGAAAGTTATGAGGAAATTAGGAAAGAAATAGAATATTGATTTATTGAATGAATATAATGACCAAGGTATGTTGGTGTTTTGAAGTGAGTATGTTAGAAGCCTGTCACAAGAATCGAGATGTTATGAGAATGCGTATGAGGTAAGTAATACTACCCAAATGAATTTGGATTTATAGAAAATGCTTTGTTTGTAAGTGGTATTTCTCAACTAGATTTATTGCGAGTGATCCTACCCTAAACTTGATTTCATGCAAATGCTTTTATACCATATTGACATGTCTTGATATGCTATGCATCACCTAGGTTGCATTACATGTTATGATGAGATGTGCATATGTACACGAAGAGATTATTGAACATGCATCCGCATAAGGGTTTGAGAGTACGGGCCGGGGTCGCTGCTTTTCCAAGGGTGCACCTATACACCTCGACCTGGGAAGGACGCTGTAAAAATGGAGAGTAGCATAAGGAACGGTCGACTCAAACCGAAATGAAAGGAAAAGACATTCTGCATTCATGCACAAAAATGATTTTTATACCCTTACTTAGATGGTTTATTATCTAATTGGGTTTTTGCCACTGGAATATTCAAACGTTCCAGATGGAGATTGTAACAGGAACGATGATGAATGAGGCATGAAATAGCACTTTCCAAGTGCATGATGAAATGAACGATGAGATGAATGTATGTAATGTAGCTCATGTGTTTAAGTTCTGTTATTTTGAAATCTGAACGTATTGAAAGTCCATGGTGTAAGATATGAGTTATGATTGATGTTTGATGAATGATAATGTATAATCTTATGGTTAATGATGATGTATAACCCCATTTAGGCTTAATGTCAGTTAAGGATGCATGTTATGTGTTAATGATAGTTGATGACGTATGTTATGTATTAAAGTTATGTTGAGAACTTACGTTATGTCTTAAGTCATTGATGAATAGCCTTGTATTGAGGTTAAGTTCGAGAGACGGTGATGAAAAGAATTAATTTATGATTTAATGTTAAGGTAAGATGTCAGGTTCAATTCTAGCTTCCGCATTTGATGGTTATGATGATTCTCTTTTAGAGATAAAATGATAGGAAATTCTAGGATGGATGCGAGGAATGATGCAATTTAGTATTAGTTGGAAAGAAATAAAAAATTATCGTCCTAGAATTGTCCCAATTTATGACGCTCTCAAAAAACAAGGTGTTACAACCTTAGCCCCACAATCTCCCTACACGCCATCATGGTAGGGCTAAAGCATGGGTCCCTTTCTAACTCCCCTGTTAGGAAATCTCCCGCCGACCTCAATGACCTCAGTATTCGGGCGACAGATTACATAAACGTCGAGAAGGTCTCAACCACTAGATGTAGCTACTCTCAAACAAGAGCTCTGCCCTAGCCGAGCCAGCGGATGGGGCCGCCAGTTGAGCGTCAGCATCGACTCGATATGGACCTTGGTTGAAGAAGAGACAGATGAGGGAGCAGGAGCAAATGCTTGAACCTCCTATTTTGAAATATGATACATATGCCCTGCTGACGATAGCCCGAGATCGGATCCTCCAAGAAGCCCATAACTCAGGGATCATTCGAATCCCCGACAATCAAGGACAACAGAACCTCGACACCCATGTTTATACAAGTAAGCATTATGATTACCACCGGATGTACGGCCACACAATCGAGGAGTGTGACACACTGAAAGACCAGATAGAGTGACTAGTAAGACACCACCTCGACCAATCTGTCGGAGTAGGGAGTCAAGAGAAGGTCGGAGTTAAAGAAGGAGCCACAACCTACAGAGAAAGCGAGAGTAAAAGAGGGATAAGGCAGTGAGACGACTCCCACTGATTAGATAAAGGGAGTTATAGACACCATTTCTTAAGGTTTCGCAAGGGAGGGGGACTCCAGCTCGGCAATAAAGTGATCTCTCCTAGCAGTGATGTTGGTCAGCAGTATCGAGTAGAAGATGATGGCTTAGCACCAGATGATCTCCTTCACCGATAGGGACTTTGAGAGAATCGACCAAAACCTAGACGATCCCATAGTGATATCTGTAGTGGTCACCAATTACGTTATCAAAAAGGTAATAGTCGACCAAGGAAGTTCAGTCGACCTACTATACTTGTTAGCCTTGAAAAGGTTAAGAATCCCCAAAGAAGAACTCAAGCCGTTCCATGGAAATCAAATCGTTTCAAAGGGTACATTGAGTTGTGCACCACGTTTCAGACAGCTCCCTTCCTCAGCACTTTCAGCATCAAATATCTAGTTTTTGACTGCCAGACCCCATACAATGCCCAACTTGGACACTCGTCCCACAACTCTTTAGGCACAATCGTCTCCACGCCTCATTTGGCAATAAAGTTTCCAATATCAGCCACTGAGGTCAGAGTCGTCCATGCCGATTAGAAAGAAGCTAGTCAATGTTGCATCGATAGCTTGAGGGTCCAAACTCCTAAGCCTAACATAGGCATGACAATCGAGTTCCCTGCCATAATGTCAACATGGCCTAATTGGACGCTCGAAACAAGCTCCCTAATAACCGACCACAGGCATAGGCCACAAAGGAGTTGTACCCTATAAGCCTAGGACCATTACCAGGGTAAGTCACCAAGATTGGCTCCATAGTCCCTCTCGACTTAAAGAAACAATTGGCCGCCCCTGCTCTAACAAAATGTCGATCTCTTCTCCTGGGCACCTACTGACGTGCCCGGGATAGACCCCTCCTTCATATGCCATAAGTTGGCACTAGATCCAAGCGCCAAACCGATAGCCTAGAGAAAAAGGAAGCTAAGGGGAGAATGATAGAAAGTAGTGGCTGAGGAGATGGCAAAGCTCCTCGAAGTTGGGTTCATTAACGAAGTACCATACACCACTTGGCTGGCTAACGTGGTCATGGTAAATAAACCCTCAAGCAATTTCTAAATGTGCGTCGACTTTACAGATTTAAATAAGGCATGCCCAAAGGATTCTTACCTTCTACCAAACATCAACCAACTTATTGACAGAACCTTGGTTTACAGATACCTCAGTTTCATGGATGCATACTCCAGATATAACTAGATTTGTCCTGATGACGAAGAGAAAATAACTTTCATCACGAAGAACACAAACTTTTGCTACAAAGTCATGCCGTTTGAATTAAAGAATACAGGGGCAACTTACGAATGACTGATGAATAACGTGTTTGCAGAGCAGATAGGCTGAAATATCGAGGTATATGTAGATGATATGGTGGCCAAGACATCGAAATATGGAGACCACTGCTCAAACTTAGCCGAGGTCTTCGGACAACTCTGGCGACAGAACACGAGGCTCAACCCAGAGAAGTGCGCATTCGAAGTACAAGCTAGAAAATGTCTCAACTTCCTACTAATAAGTCGGGGTATCGAAGCAAATCTCGATAAATGAAAGGTTTTCCTTGACATGCTCAACCCTTGCAGCATGAAAGAGGTTCAGCAGTTAACTGACCAAATTGTGGCCCTTTCTCAGTTTCTATCTAAGCTGATGAACGAGCTCTTCCATTTTTCCAATGTTTAAAGAAATTGGCGGAGTTCTAGTGGATGGAACAATGTGAAATCGTCTTCCAAGAGCCGAAGCGCTTCTTAGCAACCCCTCCCATCTTAACAAGGCCAGAACCGGGCGAAAAGCTTTTGCTCTATCTTTTTTGCGACCGAAAGCGTACCCAGCTCCATTTTGGTCAAAGAGGAAGGCAAGGTGCAATGCCCGATATACTTTGTTACCCGAGTTCTACAAGGGCCTAAAATCTGCTACCAAAAGATAGAAAAATTGGCCTTCACCCTAGTGATAGCAACCCAAATACTCAGATCGTCGGTGGAGCTTTCTGAATTTGGCATAAAGTATTAGCCCCGTAAACACATCAAATCTCAGGTACTGTCCAACTTCTGTGTTGAATTATCTTCTCCTGCCTAAAGTTCAGATAGTAATCCTTGGATACTATTTGTAGATGAAGCTTCCAATATTAAGGGAAGTAGGGCCAGAGTCATCTTAGAAGGACTAGATGGGTTAATATTTGAACAATCCCTCCACTTCAGCTTCAAAGCAAGCAACAACCAGACTGAGTACGAAGCCCTCATAACCGGTCTAAAACTAGCATCAGAAAGGGGAGCCACTGAGTTGATCGCAAGAAACATCAGGCATTGGAACCGATGAAAGGTGTGGGGACATATACCTCAAGGTGGATTAAAATAAAAAATATTTATATGCTTAATAAAGATGCTTACTAACCGACTCTTGCAATGGAATCCTTAACTTAATTTGCTCGAGAAGAATAGGAAGACCAAGATCCAATAATCATGTGACAATTGTGCGACATTTCTGGGTCTTATGAGTGTTCACCGTGTTGTGGTTGCTATCACTATTTTTCTTTAATAATTTAAAAGTCATGGCCTTAATACTTTTTTTTAAAAAAAATGAAAATATTGTATTTAAATACAATCATACAAGGTGACCAACCTTAAAGTTTTTTATAATCATACCATTTTTTTGTAAAATAAAATATTCTCACTTTACCTTTGTAACACTTGAAAGAATTTTGGACTCTAAAGAGTCACTCGGGAGACCAAGTCTTATTGCGTAGAATTCGTAGTATTTTAAAAAATAATCTTAAAAAGTGAAAGGGATTAAAAAGTTATAATTGCAAGTATCTTAATGAAAGGGATTAAAAGTTATAATTGCAAGTTAAGTATCTTAATGAAAGGGATTAATGTAGTGGTCTTAAGCTTTTAAATCCAATTGACCTCTTCGTTCAAAACCCTTTGTTATTAATCAGGGTATGTGTCGCCCAATAAAGAGCATCTCCCTTACTACTAATAAGAGAAATTCTATTTGGAACCCGATGAATTACTCAGTATAACCCGTAGATTTATTTCCCCAACTACCCTTCATTAAAATGTCTTTATTTTCCTTACCTAACTATTTTTTCTCAACTACTTTCTTAATTCCTCACAGCCCAATCTCCCATCACTTTCTGTAAACAATCTCCGATCACTTTCATTAAGCATTTGCGAACATTTTTTATTCTGCACTTACAGCAATTACTTTCTTGTTTCTGTTAAAATCTGTTCTTGATTTTTCTCGATGGATGATTATATCCAAAAATTGATGAGATGGGAAGAGTTTTATGGAGAAGATGATGAACACCAGATCATGCATAATGAACAGGTGGATTACTGCAATGAATCGCAACAGCAGCAGATCGTGCATAATGAGCAACTGAACTACTACAATGAATCGCAACAGCAACACCTCAATATTCTTGTAACACATTCTATTTCTATATTTAGATTGATGCATGTTATTTAACTGATACTAAGAATCACTGAGAATGGCGGCCCAGGCTGAGAATGACTAAGAATGGCGGACCGACTTCCCCGACTCGGGGATACCCAAGTTCACCGACCGTATCTCTTAGGAGAAGCCAAGCTTCCCCGACTGTTAGCCGTCGGTAGGACTGTAAGCTATCGAGAACACGAAGGTTCCCCTGCGAGTCGGGGAACCCTTGGGTTCCAGAATGTAATGAGTCAGGAATCGAAGAGTTCCCCGACAGTTGCGAGTCGGGGAACATGAGGGTTCCCGACTAGTTACCGTCGGGATCCCAAGGAGTCGGGGAACCCTTAGGTTCCCGACTGTAACGAGTCGGGAACCCAAGGGTTCCCCGACAGTTGCGAGTCGTGAACTCTCATGTTCCCCGACTCTCAGCTGTCGGGGAACCCTGGGTTCCCCGACTGTAACGAGTCGGGAACCCTCATGTTCCCCGACTCGTAGCTGTCGGGAACCCAAGGGTTCCCCGACTATTACGAGTCGGGAACTCTCATGTTCCCCGACTCTCAGCTGTCGGGGAACCCTTGGGTTCTCGACTCGTTATAGTCGGGAACCCAAGGGTTCCCCGACAGTTGAGAGTCGGGGAAACCGAGGGTTTCCGACAGCTGCGAGTCGGGTAACCAGGATTCCATTCTCTCCCATACTATTTTAAAATTTAATTTTTTTTTGTTTATATAAATTTTGTTATTTTTAATTTATATATTTTATTCATATTTTGTTTAAAGCAGAACCTATTTTTAATTGATGCATCTTATATTTGTTTTGATAATAGGGATTTGATCATCAAAATTTAAAGAATTTTGAGAATGAGAATGGTGTATCGTTTGATGCTAGTCAAACTTTTATTAGGGATGAGATTTTCAGTAATAAGGAAACACTGATTGAATGGGTTAAGACAGTTGGAAAAGAAAATGGAATAGTTATTATTATAAAGGGTTCTGAATCTGGGGGTACAAGAAGAAAACCTAGAGTTCGTCTTGCTTGTGAATGGAGTGGAAAGTATAAATTATTAAAAAAAAGAGATGAGACAATAGGAGAAACAAATCGTAGGATGACAGGTTCTAAAAAGTGTGGTTGTCCATTTGAGTTACTTGGTGTTAAATTGTCAAATGAACACTGGATATTGAAGGTTGTATGTGGATTGCACAACCATTTACCAGCAGCTCAACTTGAGGGTCATTCATATGCTGGCCGACTTATTGAGAAAGAGAAACAAATTATGATAACAATGTCTAACAATCTTGTGAAGCCAAGAATATTTTAATGACGTTAAAGGTAGAAGATAAAAAAAAATGTGAGTACCATCAAAACTATATATAATACACGACAGAGATATAGAGTCGTGGATAAAGGTGGTCGATCACAAATACAACAGTTGATGAAAAAATTGAAAGATTATAATTATGTGGAGTGGCATAGAAGTGATACATTATCAGATTGTATTACAAACTTATTTTGGGCTCATCCGATGGCTATAGAGTTATTTAAAACATTTCTCCATGTGTTAATAATGGACTGTACATACAAAACTAATAGATATAAGTATCCACTGCTAGAGATTGTTGGTGTGACGTCAACTGAACTAATTTTTTCTATTGCTTTCGCATTTATGGATCATGAATATGAGGATAATTACACATGGGTAATGGAGAAATTAAAGAGTCTAATGACTCATAATACATATCCAGGAGTAATTGTAACCGATAGAGAATTAGGATTAATGAATGCAATACAAAAAGTGTTTCCAACCACGAGCACCTTGTTGTGTAGGTGGCATATATCAAAAAATGTGCTGGCCAAATGTAAGAAATTATTTGATAGAAAAGAGACATGGGAGAAATTTATGTTAAGTTGGAACCTGATTGTTTTTGCGTCGACTGAGGATGAATATGAACGTCGTTTGTATGAGTTAACACTTGAGTATTATGCATATGAGGGTGCACTTAATTATGTGAGAAAGACATGGTTGAATGATTATAAGGAAAAATTTGTTGCAGCATGGACAAATAGAATAATGCATTTTGGCAACGTTACTACGAATAGGGCTGAGAGTGCACATGCAAAGTTGAACAGACATCTTGGATCTTCTCAAGGTGATTTAGAGTCATCATGGACAATTATTAACAGTCTTATTGAGTTGCAACATGTAGAGATTAAGGGGTTATTTGAAAAAAGTTTAACGTTAGTGCAACATAACTTCAAGCCAGCAATTTTTAGAGAATTGCGAGGTGTTATATCGAGAAGTGCATTAAATATGGTACTAATGCAGTCACAACTTGCTCATAAAATTGGAATAGACAAAGTTTCATGTGGATGTGTGATTAGAAGCACATATGGTTTACCTTGTGCACATGAAATTGTAGAGTTTATGGTACAAGGACGGCCAATTCCTTTGTCAATTATGCATCCTCATTGGACAAGGTTGCAGGTAGTGCAGTCAGCTTATGATGGTGTGCCATCGCAGATAACGATTGAGCCATAAATAAAGAGTATATATAAAATGTTTAATTCAGAACCGAAGCCAATGAAGCAAGTATTAAAGCAAAAATTGAGAGAAATAGTTAATCCAAACACAACTTCACTACAACCACCAACCATGAAAGTTAAGACGAAGGGTAAGCCAGCATCGAAGAAGAAAATTCAGGTTGATACATCCACCAAACGTGATCTGTCCTTATTTGAAATAGTTCAATCTGGTCAAGACAGTAGATCCCTAATAACATGGATATCCAAGAAAAACACCAACCGACTCAAGGGGTATGATGATTGTTTCCCACCACAAATACAACCGTTCTTGCATAGTATTGTTAATGTAGAATCAGATGGACATCGTGGATTTCGCGCGATAGCAGGGTTACTTGGTATAAGTGAGCACAGTTGGAGAGATATTCGTTTTAGTCTGATAGGAGAGTTGCAATCTTTTCGTGCGATGTATACGCAATTATATGGATCAGAAGTGCGTGTGGATGAGTTACTACATATATTGTATTGCTTTGATAATATTGCACCGTGCGAGCATTGGATGACTTTACCTGACATGGGCCATTTAGTTGCTTCAAAATACAATGTCGTATTGGTGCATTTGTCACGGATCCAGTGTCTTACATATCTTCCACTCAGATCAATCCCTCCTCCAGCAGTACAGCACAGGATGATTACTATAGGATTTGTGAATGACTGTCATTTTGTGCAGGTATTCTTACTTATTTTGGTATTTATTTGTTTATATTATGAATTTCATACGTTTATTTTAACAATAATTTTTGTTGCATGCCATTTATCAGGTATTCCTTAAGTCAAGCTCACCAATTCCTCCCGTCACACTGAATTGGTACAGAAACCGATGTGATAATGCACGTGATTGGGAAACACCATACATATCTAGAATTCAAGCATTTTTATCTCTAGTAGGTCAAGATGTGGCAACACAAGAAGTTTTTGACTTATCTGAAACATGATTCTTAGGTTGTGTTTCCGAATAAGGTTCAAGGGGATGATGATTTTTCGGACAAGTTTAATCTTCATAGGCTTCAGCCCGTGATTGAAACATTAACCCATATCACCACTTATTGGCAGCCCAATTTGAAGTCCATAAGCCCATTTACTATCACTTTAGAGGAGAAATGGGCGTAAGCCCATTTGCTCAAGTGATGGAGAAGCCCAGCCCATTACGTATGATAGCCATACTTTTAGCCGAGAAAGGAGGACGGTTGGACGATTTGGGGCTGGGTTTCGTTGGGCTTAATGGTCTTATTTTTGGAGTTACCTAAATGGTGATTTGTTGTCTATATCTGAGCCTTTCTATACTGTGTATACTTTTGCATTTTATTTTATGGATTATATTGCACTAATATCTTGTTTTATAGATTTTCTATTCACAAAATTATAGATATCACATATAAGTATTTAAAATAAGTTTTGTTAGTAATAATAGAATTACTTTTTAAGATAACACGGTTAGCTATTCGAGTTATGAAAATCATTTTTAAAGAAACTACAAAAATGAAATACAAACAGAAAAAGGTTGGCACCATTTATATCTTGGCAACATATCCAAACCTCATCAGAAACAGTCAAATAGATAAGAGTCTGCTCACTATAGCAAATACAGATAGTCTCAAATTACATAAAAAAAAATTAATCTCTATCAGTCCTTTTTCTTGTCTCTTGAGGGGGTTCTGGGGCTGGATGATGTGGATCTGAACTCGTAGATGGTGGATTTATAATTGGTGCCGGAGGTGATGTAACCACCGTCGGTGTCCGTACCACACTAGAAGGCGATTCGCGAAATACTGTATATGCATGAGACCCACTAGAAGTAGACCCAGTAGAAAAAGTCAAAATATCATATACCTGAAGACATGCCCGTCTCCACGCATCTACATCCAGAGTGGATCCACCTGATATCACTTGCCTAAGAGGAGACAGTGATGCCATGATGCACTACAAAACACAATTATTTTAAATATAAAAAATTAAACATAATATATTTAAAAATATATATTTAAAAAAATTATAATTACAAAATTAATCTTACCACATCAGCAATGGTCACTCTATCTTGATCACCTCTGTCAAACCCGGATCTATTTGTAGGATTTTGTATGACTCGATGCGTAATACGATGATACCATGCCAAGTAGTCTTCACTGCACTCCCATGGCACTCGGGCAAGTCTACCCCAGCGGTGTGCTAGCAATAAGTGAAAATCCCAGCGAGACCAATTATCATTGATAAAATCATAAATTACCTTATATGTTGTCGTAGCTCTACCCCGCTTGACTTCAATAGGGGATAATGGAGGTGGAGGTATAGTCTGCATATGCCCAAATTGTCGCAGAACTCTCTCTGGATGATATGGCTCAATCACACCTCCACACTTAAGACATCCGGAGAAGAACGCAATCTCATGCAGTGGGTGTTGTGCACGATGCCTCCTATATGGTGTCCATATGACCTGCACATGTTTTAGAATTTCAATGATGAGTAATATTAAGTTGCAAAATATAATGTGTGAACAAAATACCTGATCTTCAGTTAAGTCATCAAGTCGCTCTCGCAAAGATTGCAAAGATTCATACTCACGAACAGGAAGCCAACGGTGAGCCCTAGGCAACTCGTCAGTATATGATAAGTTATGTTTACTTCTAGTCAATGGAAAATGTTCATATATCCAACCCTGTGTACATTTAATGTAAATAATTGTTAAGATATATGGAAAGACATAGTAAAAATATGCACAGAATAATAAAATTTAAATGATTACCTCAAGTAATGTTAAACATCCACATATTCCCTTCACATCTCTTCTACTCGCGATACCCAACTGCCTATATAAATATGCCAAACAAGCAGCCCCCCATGCATACGTACCAGATACACTCAAGTCTTCCAACAATGCAAGATAGGAAATCGAAATCATACTACCACTCTTATCCACAAATAATGTACAACCTAATAAAAACAACAAATACGTCTTACTGGCATTGTATGTCTCTTCATCCGGAGCTGAATTTGGTACGTTCATAAATGTTCTTCGCAGCCAATCTAATTTCACATATGGTCCCCGAGTCTCAGCTATCTGGCCTGCTGCTTCTACTATTGAGACCCCAAGTAAACGACAAAGTAAGTTCTGAGCTTCATTACCTATCAAATAAGGGACTGAAACAGGGCTGCCAGCAACTGGTATCTTCAGAATAGTAGCAACGTCATCTAGCGTGAGTGTCATCTCACCAAATGGTAGATGAAATGTGTTAGTCTCAGGTTGCCATCTCTCTGAAAAGGCTGACACAACTGTAGGATTCACAAATCGATACGTGGATTCTATCAAAGGTGCCAACTGAGATCTTACAACAATATCATAAATACGTTGCTGATTTGCCAATGGCCAATCAGGAATTCTTTGTCCATGGCTATTGCACTTTAACACACCTCTTTCCTATTACATAAAAATAATAAAATAATTACTAAAATTATTATAATTATTTTAAATGTAAAATTATTTTCATAATCGCTTACCTCTCCAGCCCATATGTTAACAGCAACATGATTTTTAAAACTCTTTAAAATGGATGGATCTTCAGGGCGTCCCAAAAATAATTCAGTACTAACATCCGAAAAACTCATAGATGGCTGCTCTGGAACACTAGTAGATGGCTGTTTCGGAGCACTAATAGATGGCTGCGCACTAGGAGGTGATGAGTCCAAAGTACCTGGCTGCTCAGAAATATGTGCCTCTGAGATAGATGTATCAGCTACAGAATGACCATCATGACCCTCTACCCTCCTCCTCCTCGAGGAAGCTGTCGGACGCTGACGAGATGAAGATGGGCGAACTCCTTCTCCTCCTCCTCGAGTACGTGTCATACCTATAAATGAATGTACCATATTAGTTATTTTTAAAATAATAATAATCTGCTACAAATTTAATTTAATTCATATAAGAATGTTATATTAAATGTCTAAATGCATGATGATAAATAAAATTATTTATAATAAGATTAATAATAATTAGATTTATTAAAAAAGTGAAGTGTAAAATTAAAATTATATCTATAAAAAATAACATGTTAGATTAATATGAAATCAATGATATTTTAAAAAAAAATTCAAATTGCACAAAGCTAAAAAAAATAAAAAATAAAATAGATATCTTTGGGTCGGGTTGGGGTTGGAGAAACCCAACCCGAAATTCGGACTCCCGCACCGTGAGGTGCGGGGGTTTCAGAAACCCCCCCTCCCCCACCCTTGGCGGTGACGAAGGCAGCCACCATGGCCGCCTTCGTCAACCGCGATGGTGGCGGCCACCATCGCGGCTGACGAAGGCGGCCATGGTGGCTACCTTCGTCGTCGCCAAGGGTGGGGGAGGGGGTTTTCTAAAACCCCCGCACCTCGCGGTGCGGCGGTCGGCGAGCGACGAAGCCAGCCATGGTGGCTGCCATCGTCGTCGCCAGGGTGGGGGAGGGGGGTTTTTGAAACCCCCCGTACCTCGCGGTGCGAAGGTCCACGGATGAAGAAGTCGGCCATGGTGGCTGCCATCACGGCGATGGAGAAGATGCCATGTGAGATTATTGAAGAAATTAACAGAAGCGTACCTGATTTCAGTCCAATTCTTCTTCCTTGCAAAACAATCAGTCCGATTCTTCTTCCTCGCAAAACAATGGCAGAAGATTGTTAGGGTTGGTTTGAAAATGGTGAGAAATGGCGTGGCTAGTTTGGCTGTGAGGGCATATTTGGTAAGTTATGGGTTATAAGTAGTAATTTTTGTGGTTATAAAGAGTAAAATTGTAAATTTATTTAAATGGGTTATACTAAGTAATTTTTTGGGTTACAAATAGAATTTTCCTACTAATAAACCACCCAAATTAGGGTTGTCGATGTGATGGGTAACACATGATCCCAGTTGAACATGTAAAACTTAGTTAAATTTAGATTAATTTGATTTATTTATTTTAGTTATATTGAAAATAACTATAAATATAAATACCAAAAAAAAATAAAATAAAATTCAAACTTACAACTTCATACTTGTTACAAAATGTTACAGCCACCCACCAACTTTAATAAAATCAAATCAAAATGGAGTCCCCCGTTCCAAACTTTAATATATAATTTTATATATTTGGTTTCATAATATGAAATGAATTTTATATTATAATTTAAAAAATATATGTAATATCTAAACACTTTTAAAAAAATTTGAATATTAAAAATTAATTAGAATTAGACTCGAAAAAGGTTTTAGTGGTAATTTGGCTAATAATTGGGTTTAGACAGCAATTTATGAGAAACAAAATGTGAATTCACCAACAAAAAAAAAAAAGCTTAAGTGTAATTTATTAAAAATTATAAAATAGGACAATTTTATTAACTTAAGAAGTTGATATTAAACAAAAACTTCTATCAAACCGAATCAAATTGGGTTGATCTCAATACTCATTGGGACGTAATTTTGTTGGAAATCGACGAGCAGATTAAACATTATTCGAGCCTAAAATTGGTAATTGGTTGAAATACATGATAGGTTAATTGAATAGTTTACTTTTAATTTGAATAAAATTCAAATGAGTTCAGTTTAAAAGGAATTGAAAAATGGGTGTTGAAATAGGTTTAACTAAGAATACAACAATACAATCAAATTTCACAATTGATCCTCGAATAAAAAACAATCGAGTTTGAAGGATTATGAAAAAATTATTCGAGATGCAACGAAAAACTTGGGCAAATCGCTTTGAACAAAAAATTTCAAGTAAATGGTTACAAATAGAATTTGTTCCTTCTAGCCCAAAGAGATGGTCGAACGTGGGTTTGCAACGATAGGGAATAGGCTCCGGCGATTGGTCCGTCGAAAAAGTGATTGACACTTGTAAACACTCTGATACTCAAGTAAGTAAAAAAGTAAATTGGCAGAATATTGATAGACTTCCAAATGCCAGCTACTCCCCAACGAACTAATCGTCGAAGCTTATTCTTTGTCATTGCAAGCCAATGTCCGACTATTCCTTTGGGCTGAAAGTAACAGAATTGAATTGACCCGTGAAGACAAAATGAAATAGGATACACTAGACCTTTTAATACCAATTTCTGACCACAAACAAGCAAGATGTTGAAAGCAAAAGTCAACAGTATAAACCAAAGAAAACCTAAAGGAAATAACCAACAAACCCACCGGACAGTTGAAGAATGGGCCAAATTCAATTTGAAAATTTCTTATATTTGATCACAAATTATCTAGAAATTTAAAATGATGAAGAAATCTTGTGAATTCCAACAAAATGAAGGCAAAATTGGCAAAAACCTACAAAAAATTAGATGAAGCCAAACTTGCAAACGTAGATCTAGAAACCAACATTGAGGGACATGACAGTATTTAGATGGGTGTGAAAGGGATGACACATAGACTGTTGAAAGTGATTGGCGGTGATGGTAGTGGTGTTAGGTGACAATCGGTAGTGGCAGAGGTGATCGGTGAGGTGTTTTGTAGCTGTTTAAGTCACCAAAATTCGACTATAAAAGTCGTGTCTTCTTTAGTCTTGAAGCACAAGCAAGAAAGAATGTGAAAGAAATGGAAAAAGAAGAGAAAATTGAGATTTTTTATCATTAAACTCAACTTTTTAGTGTAATACTTCACTCTGCAAGTGTGTTTGGAATTTTTTTTTTTGTAATTACACTTAAACTTGACTTTTTGAGAATTCCCTTTTTACCCCTCTAACATCACAAATTTCATAAAATTTAATAATCAAGATAACACACAAAGTATAGTATAGATTGTAACCTCATGTAGAAATGCATAACTTCAAATATGTGTTCATTCGAAATGCAACTTGGAAGATACATCTATATGATACATGTATACATAATTACGTCAACAAAATTGAAAACATAAACTAGATATAAATTGATATAAAATTACAAAAATACCATTACGAGCAAGTTAGTCATGTATCTTCTCCTTGCTCTTTTGGCTTATAAGTGTCACTTGATAAGTTTAAATATATTGTATTAAATGTTAAATCATTTAGTAAGGGTTTAAAAAGATTTTCATGCATGATGCATGAGTATGATGCAACTCGACCTAGTCATAAAGGTTAAATGTCTAATGTATCAACCAGTTATAGCCCAGCTCCTGGGACAGTTCCCTCTTGAGAAGTCCCTAGAAAGACCATAGAGAAAGCTTGCCTGTGGCCAGAAAAGAGTTCGCCGGGGTACCACCAAAGAGTCTTTTGTGCGCAACCCATAAGAAGACCCGCACACGCAGAAATCCCAGCCACGCGCTAGCACTCGGTCCTGAAGACTTATCTGGGTCTCCCAAAGAATATCCGAAGACCCGTGCACCTTGTCGAGTGCCCATGTGCGTCCTTACTATGCCCAGTTTCCAACCATGCCCTTTACATGCCAACCACACCCCCACGTACGCCCATGACCGTTCGGGTCACCTGAAAACCCTTAAAATCTCACATTTCATCGCGATAAAGCCAGCCTCTTAAGGCTCTCCTTCTTTCCGAGACCCTTCCCGAGAAGAAGAGGTTTCTTACCTTCGTCCCTCCATGTAATACCCCATGTTCATATGAAATTGCCACGTAATTTCAACTAGTTTAGGATATCGAAAAATTGGTTTGATAGCAGTTATACGTACTGAATCGACTGTAGAGAATACCTCAGAGTGAAATTATCTAAAGAAAATTATAGGGTCTCGACGAGCGTATCAAGATAGGATTTATGGGATCGAAAAAAATTGAATCGAGAACAGTTTTCGGTACAACTAAATACAACTACTAATTAGGCTGTAAAATTGAATCGTTGTAGGAGACTTCCGAAAAATCAACGGAAACCTGAGGGGGCTCCGATTTTTCGTAATAAGCAACTCTTCAGTGATTTCAGGACGAAACAACAGCCCGGTGAGGACACTGGGGCAAATCGTCATTTTCAACTAAGCTTTGAAGTTATTAATTTTGCGTTTTCGGTATTGAAATGCAATTTAATTCGGTGTTTGAGGGTATAATTGAAAATACAGAGTTGTCCAAGTGATATTATGATAAAATTGGGGATTTAATGTGTATTTTTCTATAATTATATTAGTTTAAAATATATATGTATATATATAAATATGTAATAAATATATATAAATAGTTGTGCGCGGGTGCGTGTGAGGCCATCTTCTTGGCCGAGAGTTGGCTACAATTGGGAGAGAATGTCAGCAAGATTTGAGGGAATAGCAGCAGTAATTGTGGAGATTTTTTCTGATGTGCGTGGAGGGCAAGCATTCAACAGTGATATATATATATATATATGTATACGGGTGGATTGGTGGCCAAGGCAGGGGATCTATAAATTGGATGGTTTGGCCGATTGAGAAACATCAAGAGAGAGCTGAGAGGGAGAGAGAGAGAAGGAGATTGTGAGAGAGAGAGGTCGGTCGGTGGCTGCCCAAAGCAGCAAGCGGCCATAGCCATAAGCTTCAAGCAGCCATGGCCGCGAGTTCGAGTTGAGCAGGGGCTACCATGGAAGCTTGAGTGTAAGGTGGAGCTGCGAGCTGCGAGCTGGGGCTAGATGTGCATGGAGGCGTGCTTGGTAGAGGCTCGGAAGGCTGCCAAAGGGAGCTGGTGCAGCCATGGCAACCATGGCCGTAGGCAGTTGGGCCGACCAGCAACCAGCCGCGGTCGCAAGCGGCGGGCGTATGCGGTTGCGACGTCTTGGGAGGCCAGCGGAGGTGCCGCGGGCAGCGAGGGAGGCGGCAGCAGGCTGGTGCGCAGCGGCCATGCTCAAGTTGCAAGCAGCGCACTGGTGGGAGGAAGAAGAAGAAGAAGAAGAAAAAGAAGAAGAAGAAGAAGAAATAAAGAAAACAAAAGAAGAAGAAAAAAAAAAGAAGGAAGAGGAAGTTGCACGTCGCGCAGGAGGAAGCGGGAGGAGGAAGAAGAAGAGAGGGAGAAGAAAGAAAAAGAAAAAAAGAAAAAGAAAAGAAAAGAAGGAAAAAATAGGAAAATTATAGAAAATAATTCTAGAAAAAATCCTAAAAAATAGGAAATTATATTTCGGTAATATTCCGGAGATTTTGACGAGAAAAACGGCCCGGCACGTGTTTCAAGGATAGGGCACGCATATCGAGAAAGTTGGAGAGGCTAAGTCAAGGTAAGTAAAATTCTCTAGAAAATTCCAGAAATTCAAGAATATTATTTTATGAATTTTTGTAGTCAAATATTCAAGAAAATATTTTATAAATATTTAATCTAGATTTATTGAGGAAAAATAGGAAGAAATAGAGAGAAAATTATAGAAAATGCTAGAAATTATGGAAAAATAGGTTTTAATGTTTATTTAAATAATTATGGTGATTAGGATGCTTTGAGGAATAAGTTGAAGTGACTTATTGGCACGCAAATCGAGGCGATGCACGAGGCAAGGCACGGATATCGAGGTAGCCCGATAAGTTTGAGAAGGTAAGTGGTACTTCTTCGAAAATGGTTTCATCATATTGACATGCCTTGATATTTATTCATCACGTAGAATGCATACATGACTATGAAATGCATGAATACACGTTGATATCATCGATTATGCACATTTATGGCCGTAGGGAGCACGAACTAGCACCGCTACTTTACCAAGGGTGCACCCATGCACCTCAGTCTCAAAAGAGGTGGCCACAAAAATGGTAGGTAGCATGAGGGATGCAGTTGACACCTACGAGGAAAGACATTGCATACACACATGACATAGCATTATGTACTCTTACTTAGATGATTCATCATCTAACTTGGGGTTTGTCCCTGGAATATTTAAACGTTCTAGGTGGAGATTGTAGCAGATACAAGGATAAATGAGACATGAAACGACACTTAGTAGAGTGCATGAAGAATCAAATGTATGTTATGTAACCCATGTATTTAAGTTCTGCTACTTTGAATTTTGAACGTTTTGAGGAATGTTAAGGATGTAAGAATTTAATTATGATTAATGTTAAGATATCAAGTTTTGATCTTTGTTTCCGTATTTTTATGTGTATAGTGATTCTCTTTCAAGATTAATGTATGGGAATTCTAGGACGGACTCGAGGAATAATGTGGTTTAGGTTTAGTGTTTGAAGGAAAAAAAAAATTATTGTCCCGGAATTGTCCCAAGTTATAACGCTCCCGGAAGAGCAGGGCGTTACACTCCATGCGTGCCTAACCCAAGGACCACGGAATGCTACAAGAGTTATGCACTCCCTACATTCGTGTGTCACATGCCAATCACAAGTCCCAGTCACGACCAACCTTTATATATATCCGATCGCCCCCTCAGCCTCAAGCTAGCCATCCCAACCACATAATCACTCTCTTTATCCTTTTGTGTCACTCACCTGAAGGGTCCACCTACACAGTTCACTCATATTGCCCACTGTGCACCTTTTCATAATGCACCCATAGATCTTATCCACATGATCTATCCTAGCATATTGCATCATACTGCATCTTCACTTCTTTTGATTGTCTTCTGTCTTGCAAACCTTCCAAAAAATTCATCCACGGACCTTACAAGCATTTTCTGGAGACCCATTTAAGGCATTCCTACTCCTTCAGTGCTCATTTCACCCTCTGTATCAGGTGATCCATCCTTCTACTCTCCCGGACAATGGGTTGAGGCACCAACTACTGATCTCCCCCGGCTGAGGTTCTTAGACAAATAAATTTTAATTATTATATTTCAACAATAACACAACCTTAGGCTAAAATTTAGTTATGACAGTTATCTTATTAATTCTTGCTTTGGGGATAATGCAAATCACTCTCTAGATTAACTTCCCAATTTCTCATAGTCAAAGAATAACATTATGCAGTTAAGCCAAATACTTACATGCTCAATGTAATAACATACATTCTGATGCATCATAATTAAATATAACAATTAATAATGCAAATGAAATAAACAAAGTATTTTAGGAGAACTTCACACTTTGATTTGTTAATCAGTAACTAGTGTATCAACCGTGCAATGCACGGATATCATAAGAAAAAAAAATAATCGTTAAAGTGAAAGTTGTATAATTTAGTAGTTACAACAAATGAAGATCACAACAAAGAAGTAGAAAATAAACAAAATAAACGTGTTACAATCATGAGAAATAAACAAACATACAACAAAAAGATTATAGATTTTGAAAGACTTCCTTATACACTATATTTGTCGTTGAATTCGATGGTCACCCGGGTTCAGTTATGACAAATTCTTATGCAATACGCTGCTAAAACGAATAATTTATGTGGTAAAAAGAAAGAAGAATGTAGCTAGAAATGTACTTAGAAATGTTAAACACCCACAATAAATTAGTGGACTAAAAAAATGCACAAATAAATAGAAGTGAAAGAACATAAAAAATGAACACATAAATAAGTATGAATCAGTAAAAAAAAAAACTAAATAATAAAAGAAAACAAAAAACATGTAGATCAAACAAATTACCTAGACATAAATCCAATAACAACCAAAATATTTAGAAATAAAAAATCAACAAACCAAGTGTACCTTGCATAAGAAATTATAACAAAAGCCAACAAATAAAATTCAGCAACCGTTAACAAAACAGCCCCAAAAGTTTTATAGGAATAGGTCATAACAAAAAATATATATATATATATATATATTGTAATCCAAAACCAATCAGATAAACTTTTTTCAGTCATCCTCTTTCTTGATCATCGATCAAATCTTCTTAGTTTCATTAGTCGACAAATCGCCAAGGAGAGCCCTCTTGGAGAACACCCTTCATGGTTTTCCAATGTATCTGATAACTCACAACTCGACTTCAGTAGCGTAGTAACCTTATCATTAGATGAAGAAACCTAGAATATAATGTCATTGATTAGTACTTGTGTCATACATATTAGGAACCCCCAAACTTATTTTACAAATATAGATATTAAATTCTGAAAATTGATTAAGCACATTTTTCTTCTCAATTTCGGTCTTTTCAATATTTGAATAAAGATCAGACTCTTGTTGTTAAGAAAGGTGGGCATCACAAATTAGAACATGTTTTAGCACATTGTAATTCTTAACACATTGCAAACCTTAAACACTATACTAACCTAACTCGCTTCTAGGATACCCATGCACTTTAGAGATCAAATTAGGATTAACTAGCAACTTCATCACACTAAAAACTTCACTACATTTGCAAATATTCTCAGCTCGAACCTGCACCCTAAACAAAATTTCTTTCTCTTCCAATGACTCAAACTCAACAAAAGAACATTGTCTTAATGCAAAAAAAATCAAGCACATGTTTGGGGGAAAAAAATGAACACATTTACCAATACCTTACGCAACTCATCCTTTACATCTGTCATAGTTTTCCCAAACAATTCCACACTCACGGTCCCATACCAAAAAGGTTGCATTGCTACTATGGTCAACAATCCTTAGTTGGAGCTAGAACCTGGCATAAAATAAAATTCAATTAAACGCAAGGCACATTTGTCAGTACTCCTTCATCATGGTAAAAAACTTGAAACATGACAATTGAATGTAGATGACCTTTCATAACCCATCTTATCATAGTGGTCACAATGCTCACAATAGAATTTTTTCCCAACAGGGTTACCTTTCTTAGGATATTTTTTGCAAGATAAGCAGCACCATTCTCGATCAGTCTCAACCGCAACAACAGTGGCAAGTACCCAGAAACTTCCAAGCTAGGAAATAAAAAAAAATATATACATTTAAACATTTTGAGGGAAAAAAGTCAGTACACAAATTAACCTATCAAAGACAAGGCAATGTAAATCCAACATATGCTACCTCCCCAATCTCAATCAGTTGATTAATTGTTTTTATGACTCCATTCCCGTTAGTAAGCTCATCAGTAATAGTGTAGATTGACAATGAAGATAGATGATTAATTCTTTGGGAGCTACCATACTTATCGACAATTAACCTTATGTCCATTTAAAAAAAAAAATGAATTATCCACTTAGCCTTCATCATTTCTTTTCTTTTCATACCAAAAAAGAAATATTTGTCATTAGAGAAGTCTTTTATAATAGAAATAGAATATATTTTTTACGAAACTCATTGATCTTGTCAATTGGCACATTCACCACCACCTTAGTTATGTGAAAGGTATTGCAAACCCTCATAATCTCTACAATAAGAAATGTGATTTTTTATTGCACTTTTGAAATCATAAAAAAACCAAATCAACAAAAATAACTTATGGAGATAAAAGTATAAAGACCATTATATTTTTTCACACGACATAGATGCACAATAAACACAATTGGTTCTCCATTGGCAATATCGAAATGGGAACTCATCTCACATGCGTAGTCACCCCATAAGGTACATGGTAGCCGATTCCTTCTATAAGATAAAAATAACTTAGATCGAGAAACAGAAAATACCAGAAAAAAATAATTAAATCGACCAGAACAAAACAATCAGATGGAGATCTAACTCGGAATCCTGAACCACAATATCAATTAAATTAGTCTTTTGTCCAGATATTTCCTTAGTCTTAAGGTTCTCTCAGGCAACGACTTCACCAATTAGGACTGGTAACAAAAGAAAAAAAAGTATCATCAATAATTAAATGAATGATCACACATAAAATAGATTAAGATGATTCCCTATAGTAAAATAACTGTTGAAGCCTACCAAATAACTCAGTATTGTTTTTCTCAGTCAATGCTAGGATTTCCTTAAAAGGCTTGAGCATGTATATCTAATTAGAAAATTTGTCATCAAAAAATTCAGTAACTTGTGTATTGTTTTGGAAAAAGATTATGTATTTGTGAGTCATCATCTTGAACAACATGCTATTTGAGGCAACAACGAAGCTACGCATAGCATATAGATTTCCTTCCTTGAGTAATGGCTTAAAAGTTCAAATCAATGCTTGCCTAACAGTGGCGTGAATCCTCCTACCCTACAAAAAAACCATAGATTAAGGAGTTTTATGGATAATAGAAACATTAATTAACAAATGAAAAGGTAAACAATAACTTAAAATCTAACTAAACCATATAAAAAATTTAAAACAAAATCCCAACGAAAACATACAAAAACATAAATTGCACTGAATATTAAATAAAAAAAAGAGAAAAGATTAGCGAACAACTTTGAACACACATCTCGAACCCAAAAGAGCGTCCGAAAATGGGGGCCTAAAACTAACTTATAGAATCTGTAGAATTAAATAAAACAATAGTAACATACATGTATCAAAAGAAACAATAGTAATCTCTAGAAACTAAAAAAGTAGAAAAAAAAAAACACTACCGAACAACTAAAACCACAGAATCCATACCCATAGGGACATAAGAAAACAGTAAATAAATAATACTAATCTATATGAAATAAAGAGTAAACAACAAAATCCATAAAAATTAAAGAAAATATTCTGTAAAGTAAAAAATTAAAGAAAATATTTTGTAATACATATGTACAAAGTAAACAACACTAATATATAGAAATTTTTGAAAAACAATTACAGAAAATATTTTGTAATACAAAAAACAATACTAATCCACCCAAAGTAAAAAAAAAATTAAAGAAACAATTAAAGGCACACATACAGAACACAAAAAATATTTAAAAGGAAAAACAGAAAATATTTTATAATACAAAAAACAACACTAATCCACACAAAATAAATAAAAAAAATTACAGAAATAATTAAAAGCACACTTGCAGAACACAAAAAATATTTAAAAAGAAAAAAAAACTAAAATAACATGTATTCAAATAACAAAAACACAAAAATATAAAAATTGGATGATAACAGAAAATTTAAATAATAAAAGAAAGGTTAAAATAACTAAAGAAAACAAACAACACTAATGTATACAAAATAATTTAAAAAAAAAAGAAAAATTAAAAACACATAACTCGATCCTGAAACCATGTAAAAAATAAACCTAAATTAACATGTAATACAATAAGCAATGAATAAAAAAATACAAAAGTTAAATGATAACCAACAAATAAATAAATAAACGATAACCAACTTCTTTATCCTGAAATACGTATTCAATGGTAGACGTTTTTTCTGGATTTTCACGTGTAATTGTCTCATACGCTCGTACCACACAAACCCTCAAGGCCTAGCTTTTCTTAATTGCATTCACATCACTCACTTGACTGAATAGTGATGCCATGTTATACCCGAAGACCAAACTAGATAAAAAAGCATGGTAAAAATTAACTAAATAGAAGTAGAGAAGAAGAGAAAATTTTAGAAGAAGAATTGAGGAAGAAGAAGAGAGGAAATAAAAGGGTTGAATGAGAATGGAGAGGAAAAAGAGAGAAAGAGATATTTGCTTTCTTTTATTTACTTTTCTTCCTTCACATTCTCCTATTTCTCTCAATTTATCAAATCATTAAGTTTCTTTTTTTCCCACGCTTTGCCACACAATCCGAATCTTACTCACCTAACATAAATTTCAAAACATAAAAGGAGAATTAATTAAATGATAATAATCAATTACGTTAAAAAATAAAATTATAACATTTAAAATTATAAAAAAAATAAATTTAAATTAATTAAATTGTATATAAAATAAAGATAATTTAAATAATCAATTAATTATATAAATGATAATAATTAAATTTTTAAAATTGATTATCCATACATGACTTTACATATTTCTCCTAACAATCAATTACCACATTTAAGACAAGTCAAATTTTAAAGAAAACAACAAGAAAAAAGTTTAAAAAAATATAATTATAACATTTAAGTTATATATAAAATTATAAAAAAATAAATTTAAATTAATTAAACTATATATAAAATAAGGATAATTTAAATAATCAATTAATTATATAAATGATAATAATCAGAATTTAAAAATTGATTATCCATACGTGACTTTACATATTTTTCCTAGAATTCAATTACCACATTTAAGACAGTTCAAATTTTTAAGAAAGTAAAAAAAAAAAATAAAGTTAAAAAATAAAATTATAACATTTAAAATTATAAAAAATAAATTTAAATTAATTAAACTATATATAAAATAAAGATAATTTAAATAATAAATTAATTATATAAATGATAATAATCAAAAATTCAAAATTCATTATCCATACACGACTTTACATATTTCTCCTAGAATTCAATTATCACATTTAAGACAGTTTAAATTTTTAAGAAAGTAACCAAAAAATAAAGTTAAAAAATAAAATTATAACATTTAAGTTATATATAAAATTATAACATTTAAAATTATAAAAAATAAATTTAAATTAATCAAACTATATATAAAATAAAAATAATTTAAATAATTAATTAATTATATAAATAATAATAATCAAAATTTCAAAATTGATTATCCATACATGACTTTACATATTTCTCCTAGAATTCAATTACCACATTTAAGACGGGTCAAATTTTTAAGAAAATAACAAAAAAAAGAATAAAATTAAAAAATAAAATTATAACATTTAAGTTATATATTGTAATACCCCGTGTTATTAGTGTTAAGAAAATAAGGAAGATTATTAGAAACTTCCAAAAAAGTGCCCTTGAGATAAGTGGATCTATGGGAATAATTGTGCCCTCGGGGATGGACATTTTGGTAAATTGGGTAATGAGATCCAATAAAAGGTAAATGGAAAATTTGGAGAGTATTTCTTTATTGGAATGAGAATTTGTTGTGAATTATTCTCTTTTGTGCATTTGTGGAGAGATTGATGAGATTGTTAATTTCTAAGGGTATTTTGATAATTTGAAGTATAATTCTATGAGAGAATTTAATTATCAAATAGGAAAATAAATTATATTTCCTTTATATGTGAGGAGAAATCTATTTTCCCTAAAATGGAGGATAAATGTGGTGAAACAAAAAAGATGGCTTGGATTAAAGTTTGGAAGCCAAGATTGGTGTCTAAGAGTGACACATGGCAAATTCTTGTCCAAGAGAAAGAGTGATTAAAAATAAATAAAAAGGGAAAGGAAAATAGTCACTCTAGCATTTAATGAAGGCAATCATTATGGTGATTATAGAAATTGGAAAAGAAAAGGAAAATTGTCATGCATTTATGATGAAAAATAGTCTCATTTAAATAAATGAGAAAGAAAGAGGAAATTCAATTAATAAGATCCAATGGTGGAGATTTGGTCTTGAAATGAGATTTGATCCAAGGGCCATAGTTGATTCTTGAAGATTGGCATGGATTGCCAACATAATTAGAGATTAATTTTAATTATAGGAATGGATGGTAGAGATTGTTTGGGCTAAGAAAATCAAAGGATGAGATTAAATCTTCCAAGGAGGCAAGGATTGTGTTTCTTCTCAAGAGTGGAGATTGAATCGTATTTGATCAATGGATGAGATTAAAAGCTCATTAAGCACATGGATTGTGCTTGTAATGAAGGGTGAAGATTTGTTCTCCTAATCCCATTAAGATCCAAGGGCTTGAATTAAATCTTGCATTTGGAATGAATTCAAGAATGAGAAAAGAAAGAAATTATCAAAAGAAATAAGAAAAAGAAAGAGATTGGGAGAATTGGAGAAGCTTTCCAATGTGAAGGAAAGAAAGAAAGAAAGAAAAGAAAAGGGAAGAAGAGAAAGGTAATGATGAATGGTAAGGGCAAAGCCTTCATTTTCTTGTTGTGTAAGTTCTTTTTATTTCTTTTGATGGTGGCTTAGTCCCTTTAAATTTTATTTCAAGATTGTTATTAAGAATAAGTCTTTGGGAAACCATTAAAGCATCGAAAGGTAAGGATGACCCCAAGGGTGGTGGTCTTGCATGCATTTGTAAATATTTTTCTTATGAGTTGCATGTAGTGGTTAACACTTACATGATATGAGTTCTAGTGTATCTATGGTCATATGGAGGACTAGTGTGTAGAAAAGGTTGGTTGATGTCTTAACCTATGGAGGTTATGAGGGCATGGAAGACTACCCATTTTGCATTGCATTTTTGCATTACATGCTCTCTCATGCTTCATTTACTTATGTATTGCACTCTTAGTGAGCTTTATGGCTCATGACATTTTCATTCTCACTTTGTAGGACTTTTATGGGCCAAGAGAAAAGGGGAGTTGCAAGCTTGAAGTTTGGAAGCTTTATGATGTAAATTTATTTTGTTAGTTTACGGCTTGTTTAAGCCAAAGGCATGCATTGTAATTTTTGGTTTATGAATGTTGATTAAGTGTGATGTTGTTACCATGTGTATTTGGGTTAGGCCCTCATTGTTTATATTGGTGGCTCAAATGAATAAAAAATTTTGTAAGGCTTTAAAGGCCAAAGAGTTGAAGTAGGGGTGCAAAATGGCAAGATTTGGATGTATATTTGTGGTATTTTTAAATCTGAAAAATTTGAGCTAAGAAGCCCAAAGAAAAAAAAAGAGCGGGAAGAAGCAGCAAGCAGTAGCTGGGCCAATAGAGGACCGTGCAAGTGGGCTCGCGGGCGACAGGCGCAGGCACGAAGGCGTGCGGCAGGAAATAGCATGCCCTGCCAGCACACTACTGGGCCCCGGGCATTCTAGCAGGCCCCGCCAGCCAATTTTCTTTAAAAATTTCAAAAATCTAAGATTTTGGGGCATGTTTGGATTAATTTTGGGTCTCGGAGGAATGTTCTAAATAAAGGGATTTTTCAGGCATTTTTTGAGATAAATGCCGAATTTTTGAAAATTTAAAATTTATGAGTTTTTCCTTGAAATTGGGAAAATCAATGGGTTGCTTGGAATTTTGAAATTATATGGAGCCCGGTGGAATATTGGAAAAGAAGAAGAAATAAAAAAAAAATGTGACTGGGCAAGTTAAATTGAAATTAATTTGAAGAGTGGATTTCATAAAGCCCAATTTGCTAGTCGATTCTGGGAATGAAGAAAGGGAAGAACGAATCCTAGTTCCCACCTAGGGCGTTTCGTGTCGAAACATAGTCCGCCCTTCACATTTGACCGGGCAGGTGAGCAGTTCAGATGATTGTTCACGAGTGGCACCCGTAAGTGGAAACGGGGCGTTACAGTTGATATCAGAGTGAAGTTAGAGTGATGAGTTTGGCATAATATGGATGAAGGTTGATATGTTGACCTCGAAAGTAAGACATGCGATCCGAGGACCCTAGGAGTTGGGTCTTAGCATTGAGGTCTGTGATGGTTTGAATGGTGTGCTCAGATATTCCTATTACAGGAATAGAAAAAAAATTATGGGTCGAGATTATATTCTATAAGAAGTGTACGGGTTGAGCAAAGAAGAATCAAAAACCCGAATGTGGAAATTTGGGGGATATTAAGCTTTCTAAGGATGAGAGTTGTTTGAGATTGAAGTGTTGAGGCTTTGAGAAGGGACATGAAGCATGACAAGAGTCATGAAGGGTGGGAAGAGCCTAAGGCATAACTAATCCGAGAGGGGATTAGTAGAGCATCCCTGTGTTGAGGAAAAGAGTTGTTCCCTTAGAAGAGGTGCAACAAGGCTTTGGTGCTTGGGTTAGAAAGAGCTAAAGTGAGAGTTATGCATATGTATGTCATGGCCAGGGTAAGCATGATGTAAGTAGCTTTCGGAAGAACTTTGAGGAGGGTTAGATGTGATGTATGCATGCTAGATGTATATGGTATGAGGTGATCGTATTGTTATAGCCATCCTAGAGGGAATATGCCTAGGGTATGAGTAGACCCTAGCTAGTTTCATGATGAAACGAGGTTTATCCTAGGGAAGAATACGTGCATGGAAAATGGACCATAGTGGGCGTGTGAATGAGATGAAAAATCCTTAGCGAGTTGAGTTGAGACTCAGAGGGATCTAGATTGGGAATAAATGAGTTGGACATGTATTGATATGTGTGTGAGAGCCATTCAATTAGAAGTCCTTGTTCTGAATGGACAAGGTACTGTTCATGTGCTTGTGATGAAGGGTTAGGCAAACCTTCATTGTGATGCTTAGGGTCGGGGAGGATGCCTAAGGTCACGAGATCTTTATTGGGGGTGATGAGGAGGTCACCTGATGAAGGGTATGAATGGGTTGTATGGGCTGAGTACAGTGTTAGGCGAGATTGTGGCAACAGAATATCCATGGCTATGCACGTGAAGGTAATGCCAACTATAGATGCCTGAGTGGGCGAGGGGCGTGGCGAGTGATGTAGGCCCTAAGTTGTAATTCCAAAGTTTTGGGAGCCCAAGTAAGGCGTGTTGTAAGGCCGAGCTAGGTGTAGTGATTGTATGCATATGTGGGTATGCAAGAAGAGACGTGAGGTCTCGATTCACCTAAAGGGTGACAGTATGTGCTCCGAACGGTGGGTGCCGGAACTTGAGGTAGTCAAGCTTTGGGATGAACTTGGTAGCAAAATGGTTTGTGATGGATCAAGATCCATTGGTATGGAAAGATAGATCTTTCAGAATGGTTTGAGATTCTTTAGGGTTGTAAAAGATATAAAGTCTTGTGGAACAAGGCTTATGGTGTGAGCTTGATGTAATACCCAAGAAATTTATGAATGAATAAAATTGAAATTTTTTGAAATTATTGGTTCTGTATGCAATTTTTCAATCTTTAGGGCCAAAGTGTAAATTTTAATTCTTGGCCAAAATATGTTGTAACGTCTGTGTTAAACAAAAGTTTTGGGTATAAAAATGTGTAAGAAAAGTTCTAATTCATGAAACTAAAAAAAAAAAATAGCAAAATAAGGGTAAAATATAATTTTTCAAACATCCAGGCCTAAGTGAAATTTCTAAATTTTGGTCAAAGGTGATCAAATTGGAATTTTGATTCTTTGGGGACTGAAATGAGAAAGTTAGGTTGCGTTCTCTTTGTTGTTTTCAAGTCATTTTTAGTTTTCAATTTTCTAAAATAATGAAAATGCGTTCTCTTTACTGTTTTTAAAAATGCATTTTTGAAAACAAAACAAAAAAAATTGTACAGAAAACTCAAAACAACAAAAAGTTGTTTTTAGTGTTTTCATCCAAAACAAACTTTAAACTCAAAACATATTTATTTATGTATTTATTCATATTTTACTATTGTAATAGAAAAAAATATTTCAAAATTCATTAACTGTAAAATGTATATATTTTTTTAATAATATATTAATATTAAATATTTCTAATTTATTGAATAATCAAATTTTTTTAATAAAATATTATTAAAAAATTATTTTCAAAATTTCAAAGAGAACGTGTTTTCTAATTTTCTGTTTTGAGAAATAGCTTTTCAAAATGACAAAGAAAACGTGTTTTCAATTTTCTAAAAACAGAATACCAAAATAGAAAACTAAAAATGAATTCAAAACTCAAAATTGAAAGTTGAAAAACAAAGAGAACACAACCTTAAAGTTTGAGATCCTTGAGGGAATTCTAGAAAATTGAGGAAGGACCAATTTGTAAATTTGAAAAATAGGAGCAGGGGCAAATCTGCAAATATCACAAAGCTATGTATGGCACTGCAAATCTCCGGCCAGCCATCACGTCGACGGCGAGGAGGGTCACCAGAGGCTTCTAGAGTACGTTCAAATCATCATAGGCGAGTCATGATGGAGATTGGCGAAAGATCGGTAGTGATATAGCAAAAAAATCGATCATATATGGCCGAAAAATTCGAACGGATAATCAAGAGATTTTTCTCGATTTTAAGGACGAATCTGTTGGTCCCTTGACACACACAATGGCCACTCAAGAGGGGGGTGAATTGAGTGATTAAAATTAATTGAATCAAATTCTTCCCTTTTAAAACTCTTGAGATTTTCTTATAAACAAAATACTCTTATTATAAATATATATGTTATTTGAAAATGATAGCAATATAAATATACAAACAACCACAATAATCGACACAAAAAATATAGTGGTTCGGTGTCTCCAACACCTATTCCACTCTCTCAAGGTCAACCCGACACTTGAGGTTCCACTAAAACTACGCCTAGGTTTTCAACAAGCTCACCTAGGGAACTTTTATACAACACTGAGGTTTTCCCTTTAACTCACCCCGAAAACTAATACAACAAAACACACCTAGATTACTTGGGCTCTAGGAGGCCACTCACAATCCATAATAAATACAAATAATCAATCATATGTCCAACACACTTGGACTAAAATGGATACCAATATAAGAACAAAATACAAGGCAAATATGCAAATACAATGATATAAGTTTTACCAACTTGGAGAGAATATCTTCTTCTCCTTTGCCTTGAGCTCCAATTGATGTATCTTTGAGCTTGAACCTTGGATTGCTTTGAAATGAATGCTTGAGAGCTTGGAAGTGCTTTAGGATGATAGATCTTGATTGTGCATTAGTCTTCTCTAAAAATCTCACCTTGATATTTATACTAGAGCTTCCAACGGATCTTTAACGGCTAGGAAAAATTCGACCATTGGAACCGAGAGTCGACTCCTATTTGAAGTAGGAGTCGACTCTAGTTATACAAGAGTCGACTTCTCTAATGCTAGAATCGACTCTTCGAAAAACACCATGCTGCTAGGTTGACTCTGCATCAACTACTCTCGGCTGGGTCGCCTCTCATTTTGCAAGAGTCGACTCCAGCTAAAGGGGAGTCGACTCTAGATATATAAGAGTCAACTTTTGGGCCAGATTTTATAGAAAATGGATTTTGAACATATAGCAATTGTTTGAAGGCATAATCCATATAGCATGATACACTACAAGTTATTTCCATTTCTTTAGTCCTCATTTTATTTTATTTATATTTTACCTTCCATTTACTTTAATACATAAATGTAAATAACAAAGTATCCCCCATTTGGATTCAATAAAAATATCTAAAAAATTAAAATCCAAATAGATAAAAAAAAGTAGATTTTGGGTTTTAGTACAAAATCAGAATTTAACGATTTTACTACCCCAAAATAGATACCTTTTGTTTCTTAAAAAATTCGTTAAAAATCATTTTAACACTATTGAATATTAGATATGAAAATACCGAGAGTTAGTTTTTCAAAATGAAAACATTTTCTAATATGTTCTCTTATAGCTTGCTAATATTTCAGACTTAGAAAAATATCATTACTTGGTTCATTTTGATACACAAAATAGTATAATACTTAAGACATATCAAAAATACATTAGAGGTTTTAAATATACGAAAAATGGTTTTACTAAAATTATATTTTGTTAATTATCAAAACACACAATAGGTTGATTGGACCAATTTGGCTCAATAGAATCGAGGTGATTACGGGCTAGATCTAGCATCCTAGGTATCATTAACCTAAGAATCGAAGGATTTTCTGTAACGACCCATTTGTAGGTCCTATTTTATTATTTTTTTTTCTTTCCGGTATTATTTCTTGAAGTGTTTTATTTTGAAATTTAGAGATTGGTAGTATTTATATGTTGAGTAAAGATAACATAAATATTTGGTGTGTAATTTGGAAATGAGGAAAAATAAGAATAAAATTGTAGATAAAAATTAATAGAAGAAGAAATAAAAAAAAAAGAAATTATAAAACAAGATTTTATTTTGTGTTTATCTAATATTACATAATATGGGGCAAGGTTGTAAATTGTGGCTTTGTTGGAGGACTTCTTAGTCTTTGTGGAGGGGTTTAGAAAGGAATAAATTGGGATTGGAGAGCATCCCGTAACTCACTTCTTCTTCTTCCTTCCACCATCTTCTTCCTTCTTCCTTCTTTTCCTTTGTTTCTTCATTTCTTTTCCTTGCTTTGATTGAGGCTTCAAAGAAGGGAGATTTGCATGTTTTAGGTGGAGGATCTTCTCTTACTTGGTAATCAACTCAAGAGGCAAGTTCTACTTCAAATCTTCCCCTTTCCTTTAGCTTTTCCTTGATCTATAGATGGGTGCAAAAATCTGAAATTTTAGTTGATATATAAGGCTTTGGGTCTTCCAATTTCAAGGAGATGTTGTCAAAATTGTTAATTTTGGTTTAGGTTAAGATTTTGGGCTCTTTAATGGAAGATGGATTAATTCTTCTAGGTTTGTGATTTAAATTGTAATCTCAAAGGGGTATTGCTCTACCTCTCTTTCTTGATGATTGACACTAAATTGCTTGGCTTAAAATTGTGTTTGTGGTATTAAATTGTGGGTTTTCAGAATTTCCGTCCGTGTTGATCATGCTGTTTTCCAGCACTGCGCAGCACCTGTTCTTTTGGCTATAACTTTCTGTAGGAATATCGGAATTGAGTTCCGTTCTTTTTGTTGGAACCTAGACTTCTAGGGCTTCGATTTGATATATAATATCATATATTTTGGTTTAAAATTGAGTTCTCTAGAGATGTTTTCAGCCAGCCCATTAGTTGAGTTTTCTGGAAATTTTCTGGAATCTTAGTTCTTCATCCAATTCTTTTTCGGCCACCATGACAATATAATTAACCATTAATTTGGAAGCATATGGGTAGGATTTAACTGAATTTAGTGACTAGAGATATGATATAATAAGTTGGTTATCATAATGAATAAATAATGAGAAATTATATTACAAAGGAAATGAAAAGAAGATTGGTTATATATGGCATAGCATTTCATACTTATGATGAAAGTCATATAATGAAGAGAGTAATGGAGTGTAATTACATGATGTTTGATGATGTGGTATTATGGGTGTATACAAGCATGTTATATTAATGGCACACATTATTTTGTGCGGCGGTATTACCGCAAGAGAGAGAATGGATATCTAACCAAGCCAGCAGGCGTTGCCTGACTAGGGGAGCTTCGGCTCATGAGACATATGTATTCTGATATTAATTGCATGGATGGACTATGGTCTTGAATTTTATGTTGTGTGTGAGTTGTATCATTTTCATGTAGGTTTTGGCATGGAACACGACAAATTGCATTGTGTATTCTGATAATATTATGATAATATTAATCCATTCTCTCTCTTGCGGTAATACCGTCGCACAAAATAATATGTGTGCCATTAATATAACATGCTTGTATACACCCATAATACCACATCATCAAACATCATGTAATTACACTCCATTACTCTCTTCATTATATGACTTTCATCATAAGTATGAAATGCTATGCCATATATAACCAATCTTCTTTTCATTTCCTTTGTAATATAATTTCCCATTATTGATTCATTATGATAACCAAGTTATTATATCATATCTATAGTCACTAAATTCAGTTAAATCCTATCCATTTGCTTCCAAATTAATGGTTAATTATGTTGTCATGGTGGCCGAAAAAGAATTGGATGAAGAACTAAGATTCCAGAAAATTTCCAGAAAACTCAACTAATGGGCTGGCTGAAAACAGCTCTAGAGAACTCAATTTTAAACCAAAATATATGATATTATATATTAAATCGAATCCCTGGAAGTCTAGGTTCCAACAAAAAAAACGGAACTCAATTCAGATATTCCTATAGAAAGTTATAGCCAAAAGAACAGGTGCTGCACAGTGCTGGAAAACAGCATGATCAACACGGACGGAAATTCCGAAAACCCACAATTTAATACCACAAACACAATTTTAAGCCAAGCAATTTAGTGTCAATCATCAAGAAAGAGAGGTAGAGCAATAGCCCTTTGAGATTACAATTTAAATCACAAACCTAGAAGAATTTATCCATCTTCCATTAAAGAGCCCAAAATCTTAACATAAATCAAAATTAACAATTTTGACATCTCCTTGAAATTAGAAGACCCAAAGCCTTATATATCAACTAAAATTTCAGATTTTTTGCACCCATCTATAGATCAAGGAAAAGCTAAAGGAAAGGAGAAGATTTGAAGTAGAACTTGCCTCTTGAGTTGATTACCAAGTAAGAGAAGATCCTCCACCTAAAACATACAAATCTCCCTTCTTTGAAGCCTCAATCAAAGCAAGGAAAAGAAATGAAGAAACAAAGGAAAAGAAGGAAGAAGGAAGAAGAAGAAGTGAGTTACGGGATGCTCTCCAATCCCAATTTCTTCCTTTCTAAACCCCTCCACAAAGACTAAGAAGCCCTCCAACAAAGCCACAATTTACAACCTTGCCCCATATTATGTAATATTAGATAAACACAAAATAAAATCTTGTTTTATAATTTCATTTTTTTCTTATTTCTTCTTCTATTAATTTTTATCTACCATTTTATTCTTATTTTTCCTCATTTCCAAATTACACACCACTTATTTATGTTATCTTTACCCAACATATAAATACTACCAATCTCTAAATGCCAAAATAAAACACTTCAAGAAATAATACCGGAAAGAAAAAAAATAATAAAATAAGACCTACAAATGGGTCGTTACAGTTTCTCCCCCCCTTAACAGAATTTGGTCCCCCAAATTCATACCTGATTACTCAAACAATTGCGGGTAGAGATGCTTTATCTCCTCCTCTCGCTCCCATGTTGCCTCATCTGGCAAATGGCGATACCATTGAATTTTCACGAAAGGAATAGACCGATTCCGCAATACTTTTTCTCTCCGTTCCAGAATGCATACTGGCAATTCCTCATATGATATATCTTCCTCTATCTCAATTGTTCGAAAATCAATGATGTGTTGAGGGTCTGGCACATATTTCCTTAGCATCGATACATGAAAAACATTGTGAACTCTTGCCAATTGAGGAGGTAAAGCAAGTCGATATGCCAAAGACCCAACTCATTCCAATATTTCAAATGGTCCAACATACCTAGGGCTAAGTTTCCCAGACACATCAAATCTGCATATGCCCTTCATAGGCATCACCCTTAGTAATACATGATCTCCAACAACAAATTCCAAATCTCGTCGTCGCTTATCTGTATAGCTCTTCTGCCTGTCTTTGGCCGCCTTCATTCGGGCCCTAATAATTTGGATCTTTTCTGTTGTTTGTTCAATTACTTTCGGTCCCATCAATACTTTATCTCTATCCTCTGCCCAACATAGTGGTGAACGACACGGTCTGCCGTATAATGCCTCATATGGTGGCATTCCAATGCTCGAGTGATAACTGTTGTTGTAAGCAAACTCTACCAAAGGTAAATGCTCATCCCAACCATCACCAAAATCAAGTACACAAGACCTTAACATGTCTTCCAGAGTCTGGATCGTCCTCTCTGTCTGTCCATCAGTCTGCGGATGAAATGCAGTACTAAATTTTAACTTAGTTCCTAGGGCATCTTGTAGAGCTCCCCATAAGTGTGAAGTGAAACGAGGGTCACGATCTGATACTATGCTGGCTGGAACTCCATGCAAACGCACAATTTCTTCTATGTATAATCGTGCTAAACGGCTCAAAGGAAACACCTTTTTAACAGGTAGAAAATGGGCTGATTTTGTCAATCTATCAACAATCACCCAAATGGCATCATGTCCCCTTGTTGTTCTAGGCAAGCTTACTACAAAGTCCATAGATATTTGGTCCCATTTCCATTATGGGATTGGCAATGGTTGCAATAAATCGGCTGGTTTTTGATGTTCTGCTTTGACTTGCTGGCACATAAGACATTGCGAAACATACTTGGAAACGTCTCTTTTCATACCGTCCCACCAGAATTGACGACGAAGATCTTGATACATTTTTGTCGTGCCTGGATGGATGGTGTATCGTGTTCTATGAGCCTCTGATAGAATCTCTTACTTAATTTCTTCATCTACTGGAACACAAATTCTTCCCTGAAACAGTATTAAGCCATCCTCCTTCTGATTGTAACCCATAGGTGCAAATTTCTCGATGTCGACCCCAACTTATTTCAACCTCTCATCACAAGACTGTTGAATTCGAATTTGATCCAACATCTTAGATTGTATCCTCATAAATGCATAAGATATCATTGGTTCCTCCTCTAAACAAGAAATAGATAATCTACCCATTTGCTCCAATAATTTCCATTCTTAAACCATCATTGTCGCCACTGCCACTCCCCGCCGACTCAATGCATCAGCTACCACATTAGCTTTCCCAGGTAGATAAAGGATTTCACAGTCATAATCTTTAAACAATTCTACCCATCGTCGTTGTCTCAAGTTTAAGTCTTTCTGGGAGAGAAGATATTTTAAACTTTTATGATCTGTATAAATTTCTATCTTCTCACCATATAAATAATGCCTCCAGATCTTTAGAGCAAAGACTACAGCTGCTAACTCCAGGTCATGGGTGGGATAATTCAACTCATGTTTCTTTAGTTGTCTTAAAGCATATGCATTTACTTGACCGTCCTGCATTAATACACACCCTAATCCAGCATGTGACGCATCACTATAAATAAGAAATTTCTCCCCACTTCTTGGAATGCTCAACACTGGTGTTGTGGTTAACCTTCTTTTTAGTTCCTCAAAACTATTCTCACAAGCCTCAGTCCAAACAAATTTTACCCCTTTTCTGGTTAATTTTGTCATCGGTGAAGAGAGTCCAGCAAATCCCTCAATGAATCTTCTATAATAACCAGCTAGGCCCAAGAAACTTCGAATACCAGTCACTGTAGTAGGTCTTGGCCACTCCACTACCGCCTTGATTTTCTCGGGGTCCACAGATATACCCTCACCCGAGATCACATGTCCAAGGAAACCTACTCGTCTTTGCCAAAAGTCACATTTGCTCAACTTGGCATATAACCTCTCTTCTCGAAGTTTCTACAACACTGCTCTAAGATGAATCTCATGCTCTTCTAGTCCCAGGGAGTAAATTAGAATATCGTCTATAAACACGATAACAAAGCAATCCAGATACTCCCTAAATGTTTGATTTATCAAATCCATGAACACTACCGGGGCATTAGTTAATCCAAATGGCATTACCACAAACTCGAAATGCGGTTTTCTGAATATCCTTCTCTTTGACTCTTACTTAATGGTAACCAGATCTCAAATCTATTTTGGAGAAAACTGAGGCCCCACGAAGCTGGTCTAATAAATCATCTACACGTGGAAGAGGGTACTTGTTCTTTTGAGTCACTTGATTTAACTGTCGATAATCAATACATAAGCGCATTGACCCATCCTTCTTTCTTACAAAAAGTACCAGGGCTCCCCAAGGTGAAACGCTGGGTCTAATAAAACCCTTATCAATCAATTCTTCTATTTGAATCTTCAATTCCTTTAACTCGTTTGGAGCCATTCTATATGGAGCTTTAGAAATAGGCTCAGTCCCGGGCGTCAATGCAATTACAAACTCAACTTCCCTCAAGGGCGGTAATCCTGGTAACTCGTCAGGAAACACATCCAGGAAATCTCATACTACTGGAATTTCTGGCAACTCTAACTGTTTTTCCTTACTCATAGAAATGAGGGCAAGGTATGCTTCACAACCATGGCGTATTAACTTCTCCACTTTCACTATAGAGATCATCGGGGTAGAACTCATTGGTTTAATCCCTCGATATACGATAACAGGCTGTTGGGGTAGTTCAAATTGAATTACCTTTTGGCGACAGTCAACCTTGTTGAGTGTAGATTTTGATGATTGATGATTGGCAACCTATATAGAGATTTCATTATATATGGAAATAAGTTTTTAGAGAGCTTTCTAGAAATTTAAGTATTTGAGCTATATATGGAAAGTTCTTGGAATGGAAAGTCTAGAAGATATATATATGGAAACCTTGTTTATATATGGAAAGTTCTTCTTGGAATGGAAAGTCTAAAAGATATATATATATATATATATGGAATCCTTGTTTATATATGGAAAGTTCTTCTTATGGAAAGTTTAGAAGATATATATATATGGAATCCTTGTTTATATATGGGAAGTTCAAAAGATCTATATGGAAGTTTTTGAGGAGATTGGAGTAGTCCACTATATGGAGTTTCCATATATGTAACTTGGCGACATGGCATTGTTAATGTAGCATCTTGATGACATGGCAGCCACGTGGAGCACACTCGTCAAGGTTACATCATCTCGTTGGTTTAAATATGGTAAGAAAATCATGGAGTAAATTTAAAGGTTCTTAGAAGCTTCTTTACTCAGTTAAATATGGAAGAATTTTTGAATTGCATTCAAATGGAGAAGTTAAAGATTCAGCCTTATTGTTCAACATTAATGGAGGATATTAAGGTTTGAAAGTTAAACTTTGATTGATATTACTTTCCTTTATTGTTGATTCTCTCTCATTAAAAGGATCTTCTACTCAAATCATGGAATCAATTATCCTACTCATTATGACTAATTGATATCCTCATTATAGCTAATTGATATCTTCATTATGGGAGAATATTCTAAGGATATCTTGCATATATTCAGCTACACAAATTGATTCTCTTCTTATTGTCAACATTTTTAGTATGGAAACTTGATCGATTAAGGGCTTTTGAAGTTATGATTGATATCTTCATTGTTGGACAAATTTGCTTCATTATTTGAGAATATTTGAATGGATTTTACACTATTTGGAGATTTAAATTCAAATTTCAAATTAACTATGCTTGTTATGGAAGCTAAGGAGCCAATTGCACAATCAAAGGTGATTGAAGATTCAACTAGAAGTCAGAATTGATTAGTTCTTATTTATGGTCGATTTTGCAAGAATTATGAAGGATTTTGATGATATTTTAATCCTTAAAATCAGTCATGCATTATTGGAATTGATTTGCTCATTTAAAGCTGATTGGAGATCAACAAAAGTCAAAGATCTTGATGATCAATCAAGTTAGCTGTTTATGGAAGGTAAATCAAGAATTCAAATGAAGGGCTGAGATTGACTTGAAGACTTGACACATGGAAGGCTGGGATTGATCAAGGAAAGCCTTCTCTAGCACTATATAAAAAGATGTCTTGAAGACTTTGGAACAACTTTTGGAAGCCCTATTATTTTCTACATCATTGCCAAGATTTTCATTCTCTCCAAGTCTTTCTTTTCCTCTATATTCTTGAGAGAAAACTAAGAGAGTTCTCTACACTTCATTGTATTATTTTTGAGAGAACCCTATTCCTCAATCTCTACTATTCTTGTATCTTGTAAAGAGCGAACAAAATCCAAACTAGTGAGTGTGAGACTCCAGAAATAGTTTGGTGGTGGTGAAGCCAAGTGAAGGCTTTAGTGGTTGTAAGAAAGTTTCATATAGTGGATTTGTTTGAAAATCCTAAGGAAGGGAATCCTTAAGTAGTGGATGTAAGCCATAAGGGCCGAACCACTATAAATCGTTGTGTTCTTCTCTTCACTCTTACTTATTCTTGTTTGGTTATATTCTGATTTGCTTAAATTGATTATTCTTTGTACTAATTCAATATTCCATTTGGTTTATTTAAAGTCTTGTTATTGTGTGCATTCAAATCACCTGTTTTCACCAAGTTGTAATTTGAAGAGTATATTGGATCAAAGCACATACTAGCACAGCTGGCGGATATCATATTATCCATCTAGTATTTAAGTGCTCCCGTACTCTCAACTACGATTTTGGTTTATATTAAATTGGTTTTCTCATATATATACGTGCATAAGTTTTTTCTTAGAATTTTAAAAAGGTATCAATTCACCCCCCCTCTTGACTAGGTTAGAACTCAACAAACCTTAGCATAATGTCGAGACAACCAATTCATTCCTAGAATCAAATCATAATATTTTATATCCAAAACTATTAGGTCGCCCGATAATTCCTTATCATGCACCATAATTTGGCAATTTTCATATACTTCTCTACCCATTAAAGTTATATCCCCTGGCGTAGAAACAATCAGATAATATGGTAAAGAAATCCCAGGGACTGGCACATAACCTACTGCTCGGGGTGCAATAAAGGAATGGGTAGATCCTGTATCGAAAAGCACACATACATCAACACCATAGAGAGAAATGATACCTTAGATCGTGTCATTTCCCTTCTCCGCATCCGCTGTTGTTAATGCAAAAACTCTCCCTTGCACATGGGGTTTATCGGTGATAGCCGGTCGCTGAGGGTAAGACAAAGCTGGCTGAGTAGCTGGTCCCTGAACTCTAGGTATCCCAGGCCCCTGACCAAGCCTCTGTCCCTGACCCACTGGTCTCGGTCCTCCCTGTTGAAGTATCACAGTGCACATGTTGGCTCGATGCGCCTTTCGTCCACACTGATAACAAATCAGGTCTTTAACGGAGTCGTTGGGATGGTACCCACATTCTAGGGACAATCTCTCCGAATGTGGCCTCCCTGTCCACAAAGATAACAACCTCCTCCTCCCCTGGAAAAAATACATGGGTCTCTGTGCTTCTTACCACAGATCTTACATGTTGGTACTTCTGAAACATTCTTCCCTGGCCCTGCTTCCCATCTTCTTTTTTTATCATTGTTACGCCCTTGTGTAGATCTCGTTCCTTTTAATGTTGCCTGATCCATCCCCATCTCAATCCTATCTCTTTCGATGGCATAAGCTCTTTGTACAACGAAAGAGTAGTCTGTAATCCAGGCTCCAGCTAAGGCATATCGAATTTCAGCACCTAAGCCCTGTTGAAACTTCGCTGCCTTGTTTGCTTCTGAAGACACTAAGTCTGGCGCAAACCTAGCTAATGAGATAAATTCAGTCTCGTACTGGGCCACTGACTTGTTGCCTTGAGTTAACTCAATAAACTCATACACCTTTTGTGCTCGCATCCACTCAGGAAAATAGGTACTGTTGAAAGCCCCTTGAAATTCTGCCCAGGTAGGCTCGTCATTTGCAAATCTCTGCTTAGCTGTTTCCCACCATGTTTCAGCAGCCCCAACCAACAAAAAGGTTGCCAATTGCACCTTCTGTGCATTAGTACATCCCACCACTCTAAGGCGTTTCTCCATAGTTTTCATCCATCTTTCTGCTGCTACTGCGTCAGTTCCCCCGCTAAACTCTGGGGGTCGTAGAGCCATGAAGTTCTTAAGTGGCTGACTCCCACTATTACCTTCCACCCCATGGGTTGTTTCTGGTGGTGCCGGGTTGGTTGTTTGGCCATCATTATTCCTTGTCGGCTCTAGACTACCCGTCTCTTATTGTGCTTGTCCCTGCCTTGTGTGGTTTGCAGCAAGGACATCCATTGTTCTCATTATACCTGCCAGAGTGCCTCTCACTTCATTCATTTCCTGTCGCCAATCTCCACCCAAACCCACTGGTGTTTCTGGTGCCACAAGAGGTGTAGGCGTAGGCACAGAAGATGGAACATCCTGTCCTTGCCTCCTAAGCGGGGGCCTACCTCTTCCCTTGCGTGTGCTCATTTCCTGTACAACCAAATCATTTTCTAGTCAACACTATTGTAGACAACTCTAACTCTACCCAACCTTCCTATGTGTACAGAGTCTCCTCATTCCTAAACCGCTCTCTGATACGAAACTGTCACGGCCCACCTCATGGAGCACTCGCTAGCATAAGTGATCCATGAGAGAGTCGCTTCAGGCATGGAACAAAAGCATCATAGACCATAAACATCCACCATATTAACTGTTCAATACCACAACAAGATTATTTTACACAAACCTTATTTCTATTAACATTCACTTTAGGTTTAACTGCCCTTATAATACAAGTTACAAGGGTTATGCAAAATAAGACAAACCAACTCTCATCACTCCATGCCATGTTACAAACAACTATCTAGGATCTGCAAGTAGGAAAGACTCTGTACATCACTAGACTTTCTTTTCCCTCACTTGCCGCTAGGCTCACCTCCCACCTTATTCTTGCCTTTACCTGGATTGACATAGAATAGAATAACAAGGTGAGCCGCAAGGCTCAACAAGTATGTTGTATAAAGAGAAGCAGTATTATGAGACAGTGACATAGATAAGAATGATAGGAAATAATGTTACAAGTGTCTCATGATACACAATAAGATTTCTTATCCATTCCTTACCACCTTAATTATCATTATGATAAGATACATAATATTATCAACCTAATGCAATTTGTCGTGTTCCATGCCAAAACCTACATGAAAATGATACAACTCACACACAACATAAAATTCAAGACCATAGTCCATCCATGCAATTAATATTATCATCTGATAATATTATGTATCTTATCATAATGACAATTAAGGTGGTAAGGAATGGATAGGAAATCTTATTGTGTATCATGAGACACTTGTAACATTATTTCCTATCATTCTTATCTATTTCACTGTCTTATAATACTTCTTCTCTTTATACAACATACTTGCTGAGCCTTGCGGCTCACCTTGTTATTCTATTCTGTGTCAATCCAGGTAAAGGCAAGAATAAGGTGGGAGGTGAGCCTAGCAGCAAGTGAGGGAAAAGAAAGTCTAGTGATGTACAGAGTCTTCCCTACCTACAGATCCCAGATAGTTGTTTGTAACATGTCATGGAGTGATGAGAGTTGGTTTGTCTTATTTTGCATAACCCTTGTAACTTGTATTATAAGGGCAGTTAAACCTAAAATGAATGTTAATAGAAATAAAGTTTGTGTATAATAATCTTGTTGTGGTATTGAACAGTTAATATGGTGGATGTTTATGGTCTATGATGCTTTTGTTCCATGCCTGAAGCGACTCTCTCACGGATCACTTATGCTAGCGAGTGCTCCGGGAGGTGGGCCGTGACATTTTCAGCCCAAAATCGCTTATAAATAGCAACTCGCGGGCAAAAGGTTTATGCAAAAATCAAGTTCAATATGTGGGTTTAGAGGAAGAATTGAGCGATCTAAATAAGGGGCTTTTGTTTCTCTGGGGGAGAGGAGTAAATCTGGAGATTTTGGGATATTTTGGAGCAATTTAGAGTGGGCTTTAAACATTACCGGAAAACCGCAAGTAATCGCTGGAGATGGACTAAAATTGTTGATTTGGGTGTATCTCCGGCCAGTTTTTTGAGTATCGCTCAGTGCCATCATGGTTGGAAGGTCATGGGCTTCGTGCTAGTGTCATCAGATCATTCATCGGAGTCGCCGGCCGACCACCGTCACCTGAGAAGATGACCAGAGGTAAGGAAAAAAAAAAGAAAAATAGAAAAAAAAATAGAAATAAATGGAAAACAATTTTGAAAATTTCTAGAAAAGTCATAAAAATAGGAAGATTTATTATTTACAATTTTTATTAGGAAAAATAATTGAATAATTCTTTATTTTGAATTTTTAGAAAGAAAATTTTATGAAAATAAATAGGAAAAAACTCCAAAAAATTATGAATAAATTTCAAAAATCCAAGGGAATTATTTTATGAATGTTGGTGAATTTTAGTGGGGAAAATATGGAGAAAATCGTAATGAAATATTTATTTTTGAGAGAAAATGATTATTAAAATAGGAAAATTAGGAGAAATTTGGAAAAATTATGAGAAATTCAGGAAAATTAGGAATAATTATTTTCTTGAATAATTGATGATCAGGAGAAAATTTGGCATCAAAAATTGAGGATTTGCATAAATTTTGAGGCTAGCACACATATCGAGGAAAGACGATTTACTATTCGAAGGTAAGTGGTACTACCCTGTTTAGTGATTGACCTGCCTATATTCTCGGTGTTCCATTTCAAATGCTTTAGCTTGTGAGTGGTTTAATTGTTTCCAAATTTATATTATTTTACGCATATTGATCATTATGTGATGCATTAACTGGACATGATATTTTGATATGCATGGCACATGATTTGTATGTTATTATCATATTCAAATCATGTCATTTTTATGACCGGTGGGTTAGGATTTGGGGTTTCTTTATGGATAAGACGATGTTCATTCTTACGAAAAGCGTGGGAATGGTGGTTCCCACAAGCGGTGGCCAAATTACTTTACAGGGACTAAGTATGCCAAGGTGATGTCCCAAGGTTGACATTTTGAGTCTAATTTATGCCATGCACATGATCACTCATGCATTTTATGAAAATTGCTTTTATGTCATTCACTTAGATGATTCAGCATCTAACTTGGGTTATGCCCCTGAAACATTCAATGTTCTTGCTAGGGCTTATAGCGAAGAGAAAGACGTGGCTAGTTAGTTGAAGAAGGGGACCAAGCATGTTAAATTACTTTCGTTATTACATTTTTTACGATTGGCATGTAATCCTTATTTTGGTCTTATTTTAGTCATGAGACAATTATGTATGAACATGTTATGTTAAGGTAACACATGACAATCTATTAGGATTTTGATCCTATTATTTCTGCCGTACGCTTGAAATGCCTTACTTAGCCTCAATCTTTAATCACTGTTAGCTAAATAGGTATGGTTGGGGAATTTGGGGATTTTGAGCATGCGAAGATTGTGGTTTTTTTAAGATTGGCTGGATGGAAAAAGAAAATTAATAAATCTTGTGAATGTAAAAGAAAAAAAAAATCCCAAGATTTCCCAAGTAATGGCTTGATTGGGAGACCAAGCCATTACATTGAGGTTATCAAGGCAAGGAGAACCTGGTTAGGTTGCTTTCATGAGATAGTGGTGAAACCATCGTAGCTCGTGGAGGTTTTAACGTAGCGTCATAGTGACGGATCTGATGCTATGGACCATGTGGCAAAGGACTAATGAGTTGGCTCGCGGTAAGGGCAGATGACCCCTTGACTAAAGCAACATAGTGGACTACAGGTGACGATCATATGTCGAAGACCTAAAGCAGCACCATAGGAATTTCGGTGGGTAAGCGCCTAAGTTTCGTAGGACTGACAATCTTTCGTGAAGGTCATGGTGACCGAGGGATTAGGGCAGCACAATTAACAATAATGTTTCATGGATCGTGATGATTAGTCGCTTAGTGTCGAAAGCCGAGCTCAATTGAGTAGTTGAGAGTTACGAGTCGGGTAAGTACATGGAGGCCAAGTTGGGCAAAGTGCACAAAGGCCCAAGTGAGGGTTAAGTCCTTTGTAGCAGTGAAGCGGCAATGAAATGTTTCGCCAAATGTTAAGGTCGTATGGTGGCTCGAGATGTCCAAAAAGTGGAACCCAAGAAACGAGGAATGACTCTAGCATAGAATAATACTACAGGTGATGCCTACCCAGTGATGGGTCTAATGCTAGGGACAATTGAATGCAAATGGCAGGTGGCCATTGGGTTATCATATGACGAGGGACTGTGACCCTCTATGTGGGATAACTAGTCTGCTATGGAGACGATTAAACGTCGAAGACCTATAGCAAACTGTAGGTTATGTCTAGGCTTCCCATGGGGACCGAAGTGTCGTAGTAGTGCTGTTAGTTTGTCATTGTAGTTAGAAAGCTTAAGATGCGGGTGAGTGATGTATTGTGAGATGATGACAAGACGCATAATGATGCTCCTTGTTAGAGGATCTTAGCACATTTGTGCCTAGAGTTTATCGTGTTTGATCTGGTAAATTGGGGTAATGGACACAATGTGACCTTGTGCGATGCAGGAATATAGGGTTGACTAGAAGAGTTGCAAGTAACCCCAGGAGATCATATGAAGTAAGTGCTGTGGAGGGTGAGACTCACAAGATGAAAGCCAACTATGAGATGGGAATATTGAAACGTGTGAGGGTTTCAGGTGTATGGATCTCTAAACCTGTGGCGTGAGTTATGATAGGTTGAACATGTGGCTATGGCATGGTTGCAAAGTCTATGGAGGGTCACAATTGCATAGTCGAATGTTAATCCTGAATGTGTCGATGCAATGATGAGGAGGCATCCTCATGTAGCATTGGATGGGTTTCTAGTTGATGACACATGATTGATTGCCAGATGGTGGCATTTGTAACGGTAATGTTGGGAGCAGGACGCTCGATGACTATGAAGTAAAGCTTTGTTGATTGCCGTGTCTGCCACTAGTATGAGGGTTCAGCGAGATCTAGTGGTCAAATTGGTCGATTTTGAGAAAGAGATCTAAAGTCTAGAAGGTGGTTGGTCGGAGCAGGGATGAGCTCGATTGAGTGTTGCTCCATAGTGAGTGTCAAAGATGGAAGTTTCAAGTATGGTCTGGGATGAAACTTGAGATGTTCTCCTAAGAAAAGCTGGTGGAGGTCGAGCTGTTGAGTTGGTGGAGGGTTGAGCTGCCAAGCTGGTAGGAGGCAAAACTGCCGAACTGTTAAGCTCAAGAGGGTTTATGTAGCTAAAATAGTGCCTAGAAGAATGTTATGTTGGTTGCGAGCCTGAAAATTCAACTAAATCTAATCGAGTGGATTAGATGGAAGTTGAGGGCAAATTTAAGATTTCGCCAATGGGTATTGAGAGCTCGAATGAGCATGATATGGGATGACATTGGTCCTCATGAATGAGGTTTCGGTGCTAATGAGATCACCTGATAGCTATGAGTGATATAGCTAGGGGATGCTCTAGTTTGTGGGCAATTGATGAGAATTTACCTTGTAGGTAAGGTTAATGGGTGTGAAAGAAAACATCTAGTGGGGTCGATCGATAATCGCAGTGGTAGAGGCTGGTGGCAGCTAAAGGCGCCGATCAGTGATAGTGGCAACGACGAGCAACGTCCGACCATGGTCGTGCGATGCCGTAAGAGTGGTCAATTAGTGGTGCTGGTGGCTTTGGAGCTGCGGTGGCGAACGATGGCAGAAGGTCATCTTGGCTTGCGATGGTTACATTAGAACCAATGTGGCTTCTGACCAAATGATATGAGCTCGATGGAAGTGAAAGGTACAAGAGGAATCCAGGAGAAGCCGAAGTTTCTCGAGGATTAGTAAGCTATTTAAGGATAGCAAGGTAATATGGGAAAGGCTAATCAAAGAGTGAGGTCGTGCTGGTTGAGGTAACCAGTGAGATTTAAGGTGCAACGAGTCTCTTGAGGTGACATGGTGATGTCATCGTCGCTATCAAGGAAATGATGTTGTCAAGGAGGTCAAAGGTGACCATTGGGCATGGTAGAATCTTAAAGTCAGGTGTTAGTTATGAGTTGAGAAGGAAGTTGTTGTGGGATGGCTAAAAGGCTCATACCCTGTGAAGGTGAGGTTGTGGCGAGAAATTGTGGAATTTATAAATGTTCTAATGGAATTGAAACTAGGCTAATAAACTTAGCTAGAAAACTGTTACAAGAGTGGTGGTGTAACCATGATAGCTTGCAATAATGGAGGTGGGACCCGAAGGCCCGGAGTCGTATTGTGGGTGCGATGAAATTAGGGATGGACCTGAGCCATGCTGCTGGAGACTAGTGTTGGGGCCCTGATGTGCCTGTATGGGAGCAACACAGTTGTGAGGACTAGGTGTTGGCTCGCCTAATGCACAGGGCAACACAGTGATTGTACGGGTGGGCAAGGGCCGAAGATCTGTGGCATGCATAGTAAGGGATGGCGAGGGCTGTGGTTAAAGAATTCCACGACCTTAAAGCAAAATGGTAGGATCACTTACTCGTTGTAGGGTGTTGACAGTCGAAGTAAGGCCTAGCATGGGATATGATCGTGGGGAAAACTGAGGTATGAGTACAGATCATTTAAGATGTTGCTCAATGAGAGTTCTCAGATGCGGGTATGTGACCCCAGTTGGCGAGTGGTATCAACCAACAAGAAAAACCTCAGTATCTTTGTTAAATATGGAATGAATCCCTAGTTGGGAGAATATTATGGCGCGTGCATAGCTAAGCTTAATGGGAACTTGAGTAGTGCATGTTATCGGCTGAAGCATGAAGTTACCCACTATGAGGTTTTGGTATATGGGTTATGCGTAAGCCAGCGATAAGTGGGGGTCAGCTGGTCTAGGTATCAGACCATGTGATGAATAGTTAATTATGGCTAAAGGAGCCAAATAGTTCTTCCCATATAATATTGCATGGTTATAGTTGATTAGTAATAAGATATTACCATGAGGATCAACTCAAACTATGCATGTATATGATTGATGACGAAATGTCATGGTTGAATGGGTGTCAGTGTGTCTAATAGGCACTAGAAGTGACATTGTTGCAGATGATCAGTGCTAAGACGTTCATGTGTTTGATCAGCGTAAAATCATGGTCATGTGTGTTTAGCAGGGGAAACGTTGTCGTGTGTGATCAGCGTAAAGTTGTTGTAGACTAATTAGTGATGCAATGTTTGCGTGTTTGGTTTTGGTTGATGTGGGAAATAGGAAGTTGACTACAAGGCGATGCTTAGAAGCAGTTGAAATCCAGCAAGAGGATAGACGTCATTGCGATAGTCATGACCAACTAGTAATTGTGGGATTTGGTGGGAGGCCAAAGTGGCGGTGATAAATATCCTCAAGAGTCAGAGAACCAATTGTCTAAGTGAAACCTCAAGATGGGGATAGCCCGAGGGAAAGGTGAGCAATGGCTAGGCTGTGAGATTCTCAAGCATGGGTATTTGATGAGTAACTCAAGAATGTGATTGTCTTGGGCAGAAAAGTAAAGTAAAATGAATTTTGAGGATGAAATTCTTTTAAGGGGGTGAAATGTAATACCCCATGTTATTAGTGTTAGGAAAATAAGGAAGATTGTTAGAAACTTCTGAAAAAGTGCCCTTGAGATAATTGGATCTATGGGAATAATGGTACCCTTGGGGAGGGGCATTTTGGTAAATTGGGTAATAAGATCCAATAAAGGGTAAATGGGAAATTTAGAAAGTATTTCTTTGTTGGAATGAGAATTTGTTGTGAATTATTCTCATTTGTGCATTTGTGTGGAGATTGATGAGATTATTAATTTCTAAGGATATTTTGATAATTTGGAGTATAATTCCATGAAGGAATTTAATTATCAAAGAGGAAAATCAATTATATTTCCTTTATATGTGAGAAGAAATCAATTTTCTCTAAAATGGAGGACAAATGTGGTGAAACCAAATGAATGGCTTGGATTAAAGCTTGGAAGTCAAGATTGGTGTCTAAGAGTGACACATGGCAAATTCTTGTCCAAGAGAAAGAGTGATTAAAAATAAATAAAAAGGGAAAGGAAAGTAGTCATTCTAGCATTTAATGAAGGCAATCATTATGGTGATTAAAGAAATTGGAAAAGAAAAGGAAAATTGTCATGCATTTATGATGAAAAATAGTTACATTTAAATAAATAAGAAATTCAAAAAGATCAAATGGTGGAGATTTGGTCATGGAATGAGATTTGATCCAAGGATTATAGTTGATTCTTAAAGATTGGCATGGATTGCCAACATAATTAGAGATTAATTTTAATTATAGGAATGGATGGTAGAGTTTGTTTGGGCTAAGAAAATCAAATGATGAGATTAAATCTTCCAAGGAGGCAAGGATTGTGTTTCTTCTCAAAGGTGGAGATTGAATCCTATTTGATCAATGGATGAGATTAAAAGCTCATTAAGCACATGGATTGTGCTTGTAATGAAGGGTGGAGATTTGTTCTTCTAATCCCATTAAGATCCAAGGGCTTGGATTAAATCTTGCATTTGGAATGAATTCAAGAATGAGAAAAGAAAGAAGAAAAAGAAAGAGATTGGGAAAAGCTTTCTAATGTGAAGGAAAGAAAGAAAAGAAAAGGGAAGAAAAGAAAAGTAAGGATGAATGGTAAGGGGAAAGCATTCTTTTTCTTGTTGTGTAAGTTCTTTTATTTCTCTTGATGGTGGCTTACTCTCTTTAAATTTTATTTCAAGGTTGTTATTGAGAAGAAGTCTTTAGGGAAGCATTAAAGCATCAAAAGGTAAGGGATGACCGGGGGTGGTGGTCTTGCATGCATTTGTAAATATTTTTCTTATGAGTTGCACATAGTGGTTAACACTTGCATGATATGAATTCTAGTGTACATAGACCATATGGAGGACTAGTGTGTGGGAAGGGTTAGTTGATGCCTTAATCTTTAGAGGTTATGAGGGCATGAAAGACTACTCATTTTGCATTGCATTTTTGCATTACATGCTCTCTCATGCTTCATTTACTTATACATTGCACCCTTACTGAGTTTTATAGCTCATGAGATTTTCATCCTCACCTTGTAGGACTTTTATGGGCCAAGAGAAAAGGGGAGTTGCAAGCTTGAAGTTTGGAAGCTTTATGATATAAATTTATTTTGTTAGTTTACGACTTGTTGAAGCCTAAGGCATGCTTTGTGATTTTTGGTTTATGAATGTTGATTAAGTGTGGTGTTGTTGCTATATGTATTTGGGTTAGGCCCTCATTGTTTATATTGGTGGCTCAAATGAATAAAAATTTTTGTAAGGCTTTGAAGGCCAAAGAGTTGAAGTAGGGGTGCAAAATGGCAAGATTTTGACGTATATTTGTGGTATTTTTAAATTTGGAAAATTTGAGCTAATAAGCCCAAAAAAAAAAGAGAGAAAAAAAATGGGAAAGGGAGAAGTAGCTGGCAGCAGCAGGGCCACTAGGGGGCTGCACAAGCGACAGGCGAGGGTGAGCAGGCGCATGGGCATGCGATTGCACATGGCATGCACGGCCAGCCAGTGCACTGTTGGGCCTCGAGCGCGCTAGCAGGCCTCGTTAGCCAAATTTCTTTAAAAATTTGAAAAATCTGAGATTTTGCGGCATGTTTGGATTAATTTTGGGTCCCGAAAGAATTTTCTAATTAAAGGGATTTTTTTGGCATTTTTGGAGATAAATGTCGAACTTCTTAAAAATTAAAATTTATGAGTTTTTCCTTAAAATTGGGAAAATCAATGGGTTGTTTAGAATTTTGAAATTATATGGAGTCCGGTGGAATATTAGAAAAGAAGAATAAATAAAATAAAATAATAAAAAAAGGTGATTGGGCAAGTTAAATGAAAATTAATTTGAACAGTGTGGAATTCATAAAGCCCAATTTGCTAGTCGATTCAAGGAATAAGGGAAAGGAAGAACGAAACTTAGTTCTCAACTAGGGCATTTCGTGTTGAAACATAGTCTGCCCTTCACATTTGACTAGGTAAGTGAACAGTTCAGATGATTGTTCACGAGTGGCACCCGTAAGTGAGAGCGGGACATCACATATATAAAATTATAACATTTAAAATTATAAAAAAATAAATTTAAATTAATTAAACTATATATAAAATAAAGATAATTTAAATAATCAATTAATTATATAAATAATAATAATCAAATTTTCAAAATTGATTATCTATACACGACTTTATATATTTCTCCTGTCAATCAATTACCATATTTAAGATAGGTCAAATTTTTAAGAAAGCAACAAAGAAAAATAAAGTTTAAAAATAAAATTATAACATTTAAGTTATATATAAAATTATAACATTCAAAATTATAAGAAAATAAATTTAAATTAATTAAACTATATATAAAATAAAGATAATTTAAATAATCAATTAATTATATAAATGATAATAATCAAATTTTCAAAATTGATTATCCATATATGACTTTACATATTTCTCTTTCCAATCAATTACCACATTTAAGACAGGTCACATTTTTAAGAAAGCAACAAAAAAAATAAAATTAAAAAATAAAATTATAACATTTAAGCTATATATAAAATTATAATATTTAAAATTATAAAAAAATAAATTTAAATTAATTAAACTATTTATAAAATAAAGATAATTTAAATAATCAATTAATTATATAAATGATAATAATTAAACTTTTAAAATTGATTATCCATACATGACTTTACATATCCCTTCTATCAATCAATTATTACATTTAAGACATGTCAAATTTTTAAGAAAGTAACAAAAAAAAATAAAGTTAAAAAATATTTCTCATGACAATCAATTACCACATTTAAGACAGATCAACTTTTTAAAGGCAAGAAAATTTGTTGGCTTTTTTGGTCAGACTAGCCCGCTTTAATATATATATATATATATAGATAAAGTCCACTTTCTCAATTTGCATGTTAGGTTTGAATAATGTGCCCCAAATATTTCTTGCCTGGCACATGTCTCTTATTCTCTATTTTTTTTTCTAATTTTACTTTTATTTTTTTACTTATTGCACCACACGCTTCCGCAACTCACATGTCTAGCCTGCTATGCATGTGAATCTCACACACCTAAACATTATCTTATCCAACTCGCCAATCTTTGCCAATTGATTATTGTTGTCATTTCGTTCTTTCTCTTTAATCTTTTCTCTTTTTCTCTTTCTTCTCATCTCTTTCCTTTTCCTCGTCTCTTCCCTTTTCTTCATCTCTTTTTTTTTTTCGATCTAAAACTATCTAAACTAGTTACCGAATTAGAATTTTGGCAACTTTGTGATTTTTCAACAATCGTTTATAAAACTCTTCTAACTCTTACCAAACTCCAAAAATACACTTACTAACCCTTCTCATCTAAGAGACAATAATGCTCTCACCCATTAGAATCTTAGCAACTATGTCATTTTACTTAAAAAAATTTATAGAAAAATCATGGTTATATGGTATTATAGTATCATTATTATTTTCTCTGAAAACTTTATTTTGAAAATATATTAATATTGAATCTGACCCGATTGCAACAATTGACAACCCAACCCAACCCAAACCCATTTATTATGGATCATTTTTTGGGATCATTTTTTTTTTACCGGTAAATAAATATTGTATTTATCAAAAATAAAACTATACAAATATACTGGGCATACCCAAACAAAACAGAACAAAGGACCAAAACTAATTACTCATAGCAAAGGATTCAAAATGAATTAAAACATAAGGATATATAAAAAAAATACTCTTGTATACTTGTGTTTTAACCCTACTAATAATGCAATCCACTCAAGGCCTTTGTCTTTCAAAAATGAGACGAATGCGAGTTGCCCATATATAATAAACTGTGTATACAAGGGCTACACGCTTGGCTTTACATTGCCAAGATGAACCCCGAGCCCCTTTCTTGAGCCATTTAAGAGAACTAGCTAAGGTTGACATAGAGCGGTGCATACCCGTCCACGATTTAACATGCCCCCAAATCCTTGAGCTAACAGCGCATTGGAAGAAGAGGTGCTGGTGAGATTCTTCACTTGTCCCAGATCGACCGCAAGCTCTATCAATGTCCAGAAATAACAGGTTATCCTTAGTTAATAATTTGGACTTGACACTGAGCCACAGCGTAATTGCATGCTTGGGAGGCACTGCCACGTCCAAACATCCCCTGCCCAGATCTTACGGATCCCCTTAGGCCGGAAATAATTATAGGCATGCAATATTTTAATGGAATCTCCATCCCTCCAGCTTTCCATTAACTGAATAGCAGCATTCACCGAGCCTTCCCTCTGGCATAAAGAATCTCTGATAAAGAAAATTTTCTTCAAAAGGGGAGGATCATCTTTTTGGGATCATATTTTAGTTAGAGAGAAAGGTGTCAAAGCGGGTTGTGTCAGGCTATCATGTCCCATTTTATTAGGTTAACCCACGTTATCTAGGTCAAAGGTCAAATCCCTTGGGGTTTCAGCCCTAATTGACACAGCCAGTAAAGGCATGGAATTCCAGTTAGCTAATTTTTTCATAGAGTAAATTCACACCTCTTTTGATATTTGCTTAAATCATACGGACTAACTTTATATTTTTAAATATTTCACTCAACTCCCTTCTTGTTAATAAAGCAAGAAAATTTATTGTTTTATCTTTATATTTAAATCATTTTTTTCTATTTCTCTGACTTCTCCTCCGCTCTCTCCCTTCTTTATTTTTCTTTCCTATCTCACGTGTCAATTATTGTCTCTAGCCAATAATTTTCTCTTTTTTTTTTCTCACTTCTTTTTCCACTTTTCAGTCTTTTTGTTTTGCAAAATCCCCCATCAATCAGGATTTTTGTAAACACCCTGGTCAATGGCAAGGGTAAGGGTTTCGACCTTATCACAACCTCAGTCAGTGATGATAATGGAGTTTTTGAAAACCCCGTTACCATCATTGATCAACGTTTCTTTTTAATTGATGGGCAAAAACTCCTAGTATGATGTAGATAGGGGTTTTTTCTTATTTTTCTTCTTTTCCTTTTCTTCGATCCATATGAGCCTTCACGATATGGTCGTCAAATATTTTCACACAAAATGTTGCTAATGGATACAACAATAGAATCTCCTGTCCTTAAGTTGCTTTCTCTCTTTATTCTAGATTCCAGAATGAATACATATTTGATTTGACTTTGTCTTTGAATCTAGGTTTGTCATCATTCTATGTCCTTCAAACCCATATATAGTCTCTCTCTATCTAATTCAATCTCTCTATTTGTTTTTGTTTTTAGATTTTTTCGATTGTTAATTCAATCTTTCTACATATCTAAGTTGGAAAAACACCACAAACCCAAATAATTCTAAATACTATGAAGTAGATCAAATCTAAGTTCCACGTTCAATCAATATCTCCCTCCTAGATCAAGTTAGGTTTTTCAAGGATTTTTTAGAACATTACTAGTATCGATTTTTTTTCTTTTTTCTAATTATAGGGTCATTTTCAAGTTTTTAATGAAATCAACCCTCTTACTTAATAATAAGGGGTATATAATGCACAATAACTAATCTCATGGGAGATTTATGGTATTTTCAAAAGTACATTAATAATCGATAAATTTAAGTAAATGACAAAATTTATCTTTTTTAATTCACGAGCTTCACCCGTGTTAATTTTGTGTGTTAGTTGGCTTATTTGCTTCTTCTATAGCCTACTGCAGAAGCAGATACTTGTAGCAAAGTTTGAAATCAAAAGTTTCCAACTTCGCGGTGCAATAAATGTATTTTAGGAATTGGCATTGATGAAGTTGATAGCCCCCGTTGGTGGGGATTTTGTGAAGAACAGGCACTTCAAGGTCTATGAGTAGATAAAGGATAAGGTGATGATATAAATTTATATATAAATCTAATATTTGAATTATGAATGTTAAACAACGTGTAGAATAATAATATGGATAAATGGTTTATACAACTATATTATTAAATTTTGCAATGCTAAAATTTGTCACCAAAATTGAGCAACAAGGTAAGGTGTCCTCACCATGTCACGATTTAAGTCTTTTGTTTAGATGTCGCTATAATTTATTATTTTTTTCTATAGAAAAATTCGTGTATTTTTAAATAATTAAAAATAAAATCTTAGAGTAAATTCAAGGGACGATTCGTGAGATTTATCCCTATTGCATTAACTACTTCTTCTGTATTTTTAAAAATGGCATCGACCTTCTTGCCATTAACTAATGACTATTAATTTTGTTAAAATCTTCAAAATATCCTTACTAATTACACAAAAAAAATAAATAAAAACTAAAATACTAGTGGGTGCTTAAAAATAATAAAATAGTCGAAACCACCCAATATCATATCTAGGTTTTTATTGAGTCCAGATCTATTATTTTCATTTATTGTCCCCTTAACTGTCTCTCCAATAAAAATAAGTCACGTCACCAATTTAATACACATTATCAAACAGTTATTATCCCAAACTAATGACAGAAAACTTATCGTTCTTCTTTTAAAATTTATTTTGCAATTAATAGGAAAACACCTATCCCTTCATTGCAAAATTTTTAAAAGAGAATAATTTTTGCAGTCATTTAAAATGGGAAACAAGATTATTTGAAAATTTTCATACCTTGTTCAGATTTTTTTGCCTCCTTAATGTGAGTAATCTAGCCAAAAGTTACAGAGATTAATTGAGAGCAACATAGCACAGATGGGTTTGTCAATTCGAAGTATTCTGTTTGAAAGTTGATTGGAGTTCAATTAAAAGGCTTGAATCAAGAGTATTGTAGCTGGAAATCAAATAGAGAAGGAATTTATGTGAGATGTTGATGGAGGAGATTGTGGGTAGTGGTATTAAATAAAAAGTAAAATGAAATTGAATGAGAAAGGAAGATGAAGAGATGGTTTTTTTTTTGTCAATTGCAAAATAAATTTTAGAAGAAGAATATTAAGTTTTCTACCGTTAGTTTGGAATTATCATTATTTGGTGATGTGTATTAATTTGATAACGTAGTTTATTTTTATTAGGAAGACAGTTAAGGGACAGAAAATGATAATCAGGCCCGACCCTAAACCGAGGCGGTTAGTGTGATCACCCTGGACCTATTATTCAGGGGGCCCAAAATATTTTTAGTAAATATTATATTATATTATTATAACTATTAATTAATTTAATATTTAAAAAAAAAAACCCTTAACGCCCAGCAATGCTGGGCAGACTTCAACGAACTTGAAGTCCGCTTAGTGCACTGCTGGGCAGACTTCAAGTCCGCTGAAGGCCAGCTGACTTGAAGTCTGCTTAGTGCCAACACTTCATTTATATATTGTAGTCTTTTATTCTAAATTTTAATATATTGAAATTTGAATCAATATAATTTATTTGACTTGAATGTTAAATTTTTAGTTAATTTGAACATGTTAGATCTTGGTTGAAAAATAAGAGTAAGTTCATCACTAAATTTAAATATATATATATATATAGGGGTCTAATTTTTACTTTTGCCTTGAGCCCCAAAAAATTCACAATCGGCACTGATGATAATAACAGGTCTGGATTCGTTCTTATCAAGTTTTTGCGTTGGATTTTGCCCAAATGTTACAACCACGCAAATGCCTTTAAACCCAAATCGATGCCTTCCAATCCAAATCAGTGATCTGAAAATCTGCATCTGGGTTTTACCATTGAAAATTTGCACTTAGGTTATATGCTATAGAGAGAGGTGGAGGGAGAAACTTTTCATCATTCCAAATCTAAAATAATTTGAAGCCATCGTTCTAGATCTAAGTCGCTCTAGATCTAGACCTGAATAAAGTCTCAAAGAGTATAGACTTATGAGTGTTGTCATCGTCAAACTAGAAAAAGAAAATCGTTTCATCATTTAGATTTAGAACGCTCTAGATCATTTTAAATCTAGACATAAACAAAGCATCGTTAAAAACAAAAAAAAAAAAAGAAATAAGTCATCATCGTTTGAGGGTAAGAATGAGAGATAAAAAATATCAAAATGAGATGGCAAATAGTCATTTTTAATACTCTATTAATATTAAAGAAGGTGAATGTTATTTTCAAAAAAATAAAAATACAATCTAGATAAATTTGATAAGTGTTTCTAGAATTTTCAGGTCTTATTATTAATAAAAAAAAGTTAAGTTAATGTAGGTACATATTGGCGAAGATAAAAGCAAGGGGCAGGTGGCTCGTGCTAGACAGCCATCCCGATGATAGATAGGAAAGCAAGATTGAGCGGTGGATCGCCTCTGTCCCACCTTACATTACCATGCGCTTAATGTACCATGTAACCTCTCCGTACCAGTACAAGTTGTGCCCGGCCAACTGTTTCGCCCCATCGGTTGCAAAAAATCCCTTTTATATGAAGGAAAAACGTTCATCGCGTGATATCCCCACGCTTTAGAGGAGATGGTGCATCCGGTGGCCGAAGCCAACGAGAAGAACCCCTTCGGCTCGCTCACGCCGGCCGAATTCTACGCTCGCCACTCGGTTAGCCACTCGTCCGAGTACATCACCAACTCTAGGGGCCTCAAGCTCTTCACTCAGTCTTGGATCCCGCTCCCGCCGGCCGAGGTTATCGGCACCGTCGCCATCGTCCACGGCTACACCGGTGAGTCCAGCTGGTTCGTGCAGCTCACGGCGGTGCTCTTCGCCGAGTCCGGCTTTGCCTGTTGTGCCATCGATCACCAGGGCCACGGATTCTCCGACGGGCTTATCTACCACATCCCCGACATCAACCCTGTAGTCGATGACTGCGTCTCCTTCTTCGACTCCTTCCGCGACCGCTACGCGCCGTCGCTCCCCTCCTTTCTGTACGCCGAGTCCCTCGGCGGAGCCATCGCGCTCCTCATCACGCTCCGCCGCGGAGGCTCCAGCCGGCCGTACAACGGCGTCGTTCTTAGCGGCGCGATGTGCGGGATCAGCGAAAAGTTCAAGCCGCCGTGGCCGCTTGAGCATTTCCTGTCGATCGCCGCCGCGGTGGTGCCGACCTGGCAGGTGGTGCCGACTCGCGGCTCGATTCCGGACGTGTCCTTCAAGGTGGAGTGGAAGCGGAAGCTGGCGGTTGCAAGCCCAAAACGGCGCGTGTTGAGGCCACGCGCGGCGACGGCGCAAGAACTTCTGAGAGTGTGCAGGGAGTTGCAATCGAGGTTTGCAGAAATCGATGTGCCGCTGCTGATTGTGCACGGCGGCGAGGACGTCCTCTGTGATCCTGCGTGTGTGGAGAAGCTGTACCAACACGCTTCAAGCAAAGACAAGACGTTTCGGATATTCCCCGAAATGTGGCATCAACTGGTGGGCGAGTCAGATGAGGATGTGGAGTTGGTGTTTGGGGAAATTGTGGAGTGGCTGACCACTAGAGCTGCACGCGCCGCTTCGGGCAGGGGCGGGGATCGAGGCGCGTGAGATATTAGTGGCTGGTAGGTGACGTCTGTAGTCAATGCTAGTGTTGAAAAAAATCTATTTAAAATATTTTGTTGTCTATGGTTCAATTACAGTAATCTCTACTATAGTTGAAGTGTTAAACTCAGCGTGTCCCCTCCCCTCCCTCTTGTCTCTGTTGGAAAATTAATTATAACAATTTGTATGTTGTTAGAGATTATAAATGATCATTTCTTCTTCTAATTACAAAATAATAAAAAGAGTATTGATAGTGGGTGGGGGACATGCCATCCATCAACCCTTGAACCCGGCCGGCCGGGGTGGCGATGCCGATGGGGATAGTCGATAGAGGGAGAAATAGAAAAGAGTCGTCATAAGCGGAAGCGGGGGCGGGGCGGGGCGGCAGAGGGATGGGGAGACTTGCCCATCTCAAAAACGCAACTCATCCATACCCGAGGCTTCTTGCTTTGTATCCACCTAATACAATCAATCAATCTTAATTAACGGGTGGGTTCGGTTAGTTCGATTTGGGATTGTAGCAATGCTACTAGCGCTATCACTTGCCCACAGTCGCCATCATCCATATATTTTCTCTCTCTCTCTCTCTTAAGCTTTATCTATCTTTGTGATACGACTAATCTCTATCCATTGTCAATTGCCTGTCTATTCTCCTCTTCACCAATGAAAAAAACCCTAATTATCACAATTGATTTAAGCTTCCTCGATCGATTGGATCATTAATTCAAAAACCCAATCGAAACCCCCATCAAAACCATCATATTGAGGCAATCAACGTCTGCCAAATCCCATCGATTGTCGACACGAAAGGGTTCTGTTTCATATAGTCATTGCTAGCATAGTGCTGACTTCTATTTCGTGAGAGAGGTTGGGGGGGTTTCATTGTCAATCACCGTTGCTACCAAAGAAGAAGAATAGATAAAAAACAAACATATGACAAGAGACAGATGAGAAAAGAGAAAGAGAAAAAGAAAATTTAAATATAAGGGTAAAAAATTAAAAATAGTTAATTTGCACATTTTATTGACTACGAATAAAGTCAATATTATTTTTAAAAATATAAAAGTAATTAGTGCAATTTAGATAAGCACCAAAGCCAAAATTAATTGTGTTCAACAAACAACCAACTCCCTGGCCATCCCTACTAAGTGCATGCCCGCCTCACATTGAATGCGTGAAAACTCCAAAGCCTACTTTTGAGATATTTTGGTACCAACCTAAGAGATTATTTCCCAATTTGGGTAAGCAAATTAAAGGACAGAGGCTAACAAATGTTTGGGTCTCTGATTATATGCTTATTCTAACCTTCATTTGATTTGCGTTTGATATAATTTAATGTCTTAATTTAGTGTATTCAATTTAGTGATTAACAGGTAATTGTTGATAATCGGAACGTTCTTTATACCTATAAAAAAAAATTTAAATTATTACACGTTGCAAGTTAGAGTCCTCTTTGCCCTCGATGCTTGCCACTCCTACTACTGTCCTTGATGGACCTTTTTTTTTTTTGTTTATGGTTACTAAGTTCGACTCAATTTAATGATAATTGAATTTATAATTTTAGGTTTAGAATTAACCTAATTGGTACTTCACAATAAATTGATTATTGTACTTTTTAAGTTTTGTTAAAATTTAATTTCTCTTTTAATTATTTGCCAAATTATGTTAATATAGATCTCAAAACCACTTGATTGTGAACGTTGAGTGGATAGAACATTAATTTTATTTAATGGTGTTATAATTGATACACATTTAAAAGTTTAAATATATTTTTGATAAATTTTAAAAGTTATTAAATAATTAATATATTGGTCAAAGTTCAAAAATAGTTTAATAATTTACCCTAATTAGCAGGCAGATTTATTTTTGGTACCAAAGCACCGTGTATGTCACCAAAAAAAAAAAAAAATGAATCCTGAATCTTTTAAAAATAAAAAATTACTAGAAAATTCTAAAAAAAATAAAAGAAAGAAGCATAACTAAATAAACATAAAATGAATGGTTTATGGGGTTAGAATCAGGCAAAAGAGAAAGAACAAAACATATGAAACTTTTGTAACCCAATCATACCACTTATCAAGGGTACAAAATAACAAATACAAGTCAATGCTTAATAAGTTAATAATTTATGATACTAAAAAAAATTATATTGATTAAATAAAACATGCAATTGAGTCTCATAATTAATGATATAACTGTTATTTCTTTTTTTCCTCTTTCCTATTTAATCAAAGAGACAATAATTAATTAATATTATAAAAAAATGGTAAGAACCAAAAATGCAAAAAAAATCATTAAATTTGAAGTGTTTTATTCGGCATGTGCCTGCAGCACCCGGCCCCCGGCGAATTAATAAGAAGCGTGTTTCAAAGCACCGTCACCCACACCCGCTAAATAAAAAGTTCACTCAATAAAATTTGTGTTTTTCACCTCAACTTGATAAGCGCCCCGGACTCGCCCCGAACTTCGCCTCTTAAAAATTCTAATAGTTAGGACAGACGATGATGATGATGATGATTGGTTCTTTATGGAAGCAAAGATTACTTAAATAAGAAACGTATCCATAATCTAATAGGATCGGTGGCTTGCTGCCACCCTTCCAAACTAAAATTCTTCTCTGTTCGCTAGTAAATTTTGCACTAACAGTAACAGCACTATAATTCACTATACCCCAACAACTCTTATATAATTTTCTCCCATTTCTGTAAAGATCATCTGGAAATGATCAAAAAATAGCATCATAAAAACTTCAAAAAGAGAAGAAAAACTGCCTGCAGCAACATAGTGCAATTTTCCCAGGGAAAAATTTCACAAACCTCACAGTTCATCTTTCACTGTCTCATTGCTGCTCTTCTGGCTCTCAGTGTCATCAGACTCCTTGGGTTTCTGTGACTCAGCTGGTTTTTGCAGCTTGAAAGGAATGGTGGCGTGCTTCTTCAGGAACTTGTAGAATGCCACTACTGTGCGGTCAGTATCGACAGTAATCTGCAAAATGCGAACATCAACGAGGCAATACTACACATAAAGTTAAGTCATGCTGATACTTAAGAAGAAAATGTGCAGCATAACACTAGTATCTAAATGAGATCCGGTCCAATTATAAATTGACCTGGACCAGCTCAATACACTTGTTATATCTAGATCATTAGAAATCTGAATCAGAACCATTGACAGACCTAGGAAGAAAGTTTCACTAACCGGATCAAAACTCTTATTTCCAGCCGGGAAGAAAAGAAGGGTTGGGAAACCGTCAGCCTGCAAAAGCAAAGAGCAAAAATTTCACTCGACATTTGTTTTTACTTTTTTACATGATGCTGACACAGATAAGTATGTATCACTTTAAAAGCTCTCTCCAGTTTGTCATCGATATACACTTCCCTACAGGTGGTCAAATGGATAAAGTCAAACCTCCAGATGCAGATGTATGTCGAAATAACAACAGAGTATAATACTGTTGCATCAAGTTGAACGGCTAGAGTGTCAATATATCTAACTTATGAAGTCAATTGAAAATGAAGAACTAACCGAAAAAAGAGTTGATGAACATTGAACTAAAGAAGGTCAAGATGTGTGGTCATTATACTAAATTCAAGCCAAACTTGACATAAAAACATCACAGGGAATTCAATTTCAATAGAACATACTTGTATCCTATAAATTTACCTTTCATTGACATGTTAGTAAATACACTTGTTTCTTTCTTTATTTTTTTTTCCTTTGTCAGAAAAAAATGTTGACTTAACAATTGAAATTAATCCCAAAACTTCAGTGGTTTGCTCTCTCAATGCTACATTCGGGACTAGGACTTGTGAAACAAAAAAGAAAAGTAAAAATAAATGTTTTTAGCATGCAAAAGCAAATATGCATAAGTTTATATCATTTTCCCTTTTGTTAGAAATCCTTATTCCAAACATAAAGGTTTTAGCATGCCAAATTGTAAAATAATAAAGAAATAGAAAATAAACATAGGAATCACCGTGCTCCAAGAAATGCCATTTTTTATTGTTATTTTGAAATGTGCTTTTTAGATTTAATTCAAACAAGAATATATATATTTTTTATTAGATGTATAATTGTTTTTAACAAATTCTAACATGTTAAGCTTATTTGTACCACATTTTAGATTACCCATTTAACATGCTCCGGTCCCTATTAGTATAGGAAACGTTGAGCCAACTCTGAACTAGATTACCCATTTGATCATATTTTGTCTACCTAGCAGATGAAGAAATTTACAAACAGTTAAAGCAAGATATAGCAGAAATTATTCCTTTACTGTATAGCTGATTTGCTCATTGTGACTCAAAACCAAAAACCAGCTCTGATCTATAAACTTCAGGTCTCATAATCTTAAGGACCAAATCAAGAGGCAGCATAGCCTGTCTTTTCTGCTGCTAAACATTGAGTAAACACTATGAATCAAACCTCTCCATCCATACAGTTTAACTCTCCTTGAATCAGCCCCTACTCAGAGTCAAAGTATAAACTCTCATTTTTTCTTCTGTTCTGGCATGGAAAAATGAGCACCTAGAGAACAAACTACCAAAACAAAAAAGATTATATTGAAGGCAGGCATTTTTCCTTCTGGTGAAACAAAGATATCATACCTTTGCCCTAGGGTGCTCATTTGTGGTTCCATCCATCTTGGCGATAACAAGTGAATCAATGCCCTGCAAATACTTGCCCAGTTTGTTGTATATTGGCTCCAGTGCTTGGCAATGCCCACACCAAGGAGCATAAATCTAGTTTAAGGACCAGAAATAATGAGTCACAATGACATCAAAACAAACCATTGTAGTTAATACAAGATGAAGATTTTGAACTACATGTACACAAAGAAGATTTACCTCAAGAAGAACATCCTTTGACTCATCCAAAACTATTTCATCAAAGTTATTGCCAACCACTATTTTGACATCCCCATCATTCTGCATCACCCATAGATGGAAAAGAGTTGATTAAAGGTTTGCAATTTCATGTCAAACAGTGGAATTATCCAACGACTTACTGTCTCTGGAATTGGATCTGACTTGTAAAAGGGTTTAAGTTTGTCATCGAGGAAGTCCTCTGCAAATGACTACAACATGACAAATCATATGACATCAGGATATAACTTTCCAAAATGAAATTTCAAGCAAAAATCTCATAAGTTCTGGCATTCTGTTTTGTCCAACCCAAATCCAGAAAATCAACACGGAGAAGAAAAAAATGCGTGCAGACCTTAATGTTGCTTAAGGTCAGTTTGCCATCCAACACAAATTTTCTGGCATCATCGTTCCCTGTGTAGGCAAGAACCTGCATGTAGTGAACAGCAACTGAAATTTTATTTTATTTGTGCTGGCTAAGTAAAAATAAAAAAGCTATACATCAGCAAAAGGGGGTGGGGGTATATGCATCACAGGATATTTGAACTACAAGAGTGAATGCAGGAATAACTCACTCTTGGAGCATCTCCAGCAACACCAAAGTACTCTGAAACTGGCTTCCCAAAATCCTCATTGTCCATTTCAACGATTACAAAAAGAAGCTTAAACAATACAACAATAACAACGTATCAAGCCTTCATCCCACTAAATAGATAAATATCTTAATTATTAACAATAAATTATATGAAAAACCAGTTGCTATAAAAAGGGATAAAGCCAACATCTGGACATCTTTAGGTTCTCATCTCTTCATGGAAAACCATTTTGAGAAAAGTGTGACACAAATGAAACTACTGTTCATTAATGAAAAAAGTCGGCACTCATGAAAAGTTCCACCGTCATTCACTTCAAACTTCTACATGGCTAACCTAAATGGTGGAAAGATTATATGGCTCTTCACATTTACAAAATTTAAGCATGTGAAATACAGAGACAAACTTGCATAAAAGTAAGATGCTTTTGCCAATATTTTTTACCCTCAACCACCAACTTTTGTCACAAAAAGAAAGAAAATAGAGGACTGGATGAGTTTGCCAATATAGTGAATGCCAACAATAACATACAACTCTTTGTCACAAAAGAAAAACCGAGTACAATTTCATACCTCTCTCTCATCTAGTACACTTACCAAACTCCTCTCCAATGTTGTTGAAACCTAACAACTGAGGACTAACTTTAGTGCAACAAACGAAGTGTAGTGGAGGACAACTTCACACCTCTTTCAACTCATCAATAAACCAAATTGTCAAGTGTCAACTTAGCATCATATCACTAAACTATATGCAACGCTTACCAAATATCAAACACAGAGCTACTGAATTGCTGACATAGCATCACATCATCACACAGCATGCAACACCCCCCAAAGATTAAGAGGAGAACTCCACACCCAACATCAAATCATTACACACTATGCAACACTCATCAAATATCAAAGTGAAGAAGGAAATGCAAAGTTAGGGAAGGTCCTCCAGAATATTAAGAAAAATTATTGGGGGATTCTATCTACCCTTTTCTTGTAGAAGACTTTTGCAATAAAACATTTTCTCCCAGCTAGATGACATTCCCCTCCACCAAGATTCAATATAGGAAAGCAACAATCTCAGATTCTAGGGTTTGAATAACAAATTCTCAAAGAAAACATAGTGCTGATTAAGCAGACTTGAGAGGAAAGACTGGAACTTGCAATCTACTTCCAACTCTTGTTAAACCATGAATCATAATCAAGAACTAACCATGAAAAACAATGGGATAGTGAAAACAGAAAATCTCACCAAGCAAAAAGAAAAAAAAAAAAAAACTCCTGTTGTTAACAATTTGAACTACACATGGACACATGGTCATAGCCCTTGACTGAATGGTAGATCCATTTATTTTGCTTTGGCATCTCAACTCTACAGAGAAGCAATATTCTCAGGGACTGAAAAAATCAAAATAATATCTTTATCACAGACAATTCAGATGGTTTGGCTGCAGGGTGAAATTTTCCTCATGTTTTCTTATTCCATTCCTAGCTGTTACTTTTCATTTTATTGGATGATGCTCATAAATACTTGTCATGGAAAAATGAAAACAAAAGATGAGGTTCAAGAAGTAGGAGGAAAGGGAACAAATATGGGCCCTTTCAACATGCAAAAGAAGAAGAAATAATTAGTTTTAACAATCACCTTCCCCTTAAAAGGCTTTGCTGCCTCTTGGAATGTGGGAATGAGCTTGATAGAATCATTTGAAGTAGCAAAAAGCAACAACTGAAACAGGGAGGAAGAAAAGATATGTCAACATAGTGAAAGCTGAAAACCCTGTATATGAGTTAAGTGACATTAGTATGAGGTGGAACCTGCTTCTTAATTGGATTCTCAAAGATTAGTGGAGCAATTTCCCTAGTAAAAATGGTTACAAGAGGAAGCTTGTTCTCATATACAAATTGTGTGATTTCTGACTTGGTGAATTGACCATCTGTAAGCCCAAATGAGAGGATAAGAAAAGATTCTGGGTAACAAAAATTAGAAGTGTCTTAATTATTAGCATGACAAGGAACTGACCAAAGTGGCTAATCTTTTCAGCTTCCTTTTTCAGCAAGACCAAAGCTGGACGTTTGGCTTGGGGATCAATGTGGAAAAGTTTTGCCACTTCTGTGCTAGCAGTTTGATAGAAGCTGACATCATCTTCCAGTCTTGAAGCAGCAGCTAGTTCCTCACTCTGTGGACCCTGCATGTGTGTTGGAAAATGCATAAAACATGTACCATCAACAGAAATATTTTCATTAAAACATCTTGACTCTTTAAAGATATCAAAATCTAATATTTAGAAGTTCCAGATGCAAAGAAATTCATGCTAAAAATTACAAATATAACCATCATGACTTCTTATGGATCCCACAATTGGAGTGATAAAGTTTGACTTAGAAGTGAAAAAGACAGATCATTAACTTGCAATGGCTTTATTCAAGAACGAAACTTTAACAAACTGACATTAAAATTGTCATTTTGTTGTCAAAGTTGACTTACACAAATCCATGAGCAGCGTCAACTGATGGGTAAGAAGTTAGCATGATGGATCTTTTCCTTAAAGATTCACATAAATCAAATGCAACTCTATGATCCATAAGCCATTAACCTTTTTAATCTCAAAGTAACCAAATCCGTAAATGAGAGAATGCCATGAAGGTGGCAAACCTTGTACAGGAATGCAACTGTATCATTGATAATGCCTTCTTGAACTTGGAATAAATCACTATATGTATTCAGTACATATGACAATTTATTTTGTAAATTGATAAAGTCATCATTTGTGATTGTAAGATCTAATTATCAATTTAAGTCCTCGGAAAAATTTAAGACCCTGATTAAATAGTTAAGAAAAATTTATGTTTTAGCATGAGTAAGAGTAACAGAAAAGTTTTAACCCAAAAAAATGACTGGTGCATTTCAGATGCAAACACCGAGGAAATTTATAGTAATATGTTTTGGATATTAATGACGTAATACATTCAAAAAGGTCCCAGTTCATAGAGGGGTCATACCACTAGAGTGTCAAGGAAGCCCAAAACTACTTTGGATTCAGACGTCAATATTCGTTCAGCTTCCTGTACTGTTGTTAGGTTGTATATGCCAGGCCCAGTCTTCTTCTTCACCCAAGTCACTATAGCATCCCTACAAAAGTTAATTACGAGTAATAAGTCACACATGAAAAAGGAGAATGCCTACTCAATCACCTGGAAGCTACAAAATTCAGCATATGAATTTGTTCTATCTAAAAGACAGAAAATGTCATGGAGTAGAAACTATAGGAAAATGTGAAAAGCTTCAAGTAAATAAGCGTTTGGATGCTCATGCTCTGGAAGATTTAATGCAATTCTGCTAAGCTGCATACGCATTTCACCACAAAAGTGAGATTGAGTTTTGCAGTTTTTGCCACCCTAGCCGTAGCACGATTGAGAACCATGGGAACACAAGTCATAGAAGGTAAGTCCTAGAATTCCCAATCAAAGCACCAAGCTTTCAACTTCTCTGAAATCTGAAAATCGCTGTAGAACTTTTAGATTTTCAGCCATTCAGAACTCATCATCACAAAAACTTTTTGGCAGCGGACAGCAAGTCTACCTTCCATTTCAATATAAAATACGCCCAGTCATCTCATTAACATAATTAATTTCATAATTAGCCTTATTTTGTTCAGGCTATTAAGATTTAAAAAAAGAAAAACTCTTCTCTGTTTTCTCATCAAAGAAAGAAAAACTAGAGTCAACAAACAAGCCCCAAATCAAAATTAAATACAAGGAACTAAAGAGAAGATAAAAGAAAGACAGAAACTTACTTGGTCCTCTGGCCAGGATAATCCTTATGAACGCCATCAATGAAGAAAAACACAGTCGGAAACCCCTGGATCTCATACTTCTGAGCGAGGTCAGGCTCCTCCGTCGCGTCCACCTTCGCGAGCACCGCCTCGCCCTTCAGCTCGGTCGCGGCCGTGGCGTACTCCGGTGCCAGGGCCTGACAGTGTCCGCACCATGGCGCGTAGAACTCCACCATCACGTAACGGTTCTGCGCGATAAAATTGCTGAAATTCGAGTCCTTCAGCACCACCACGTCCTTCTCGTCAACCACAGGCGTCGAGTACGCCTCGTGATCGTCCGAATCTAAGGCCCCGTCGTCCTCATAGAGGTCGTCATAGTTCTCGAAGTCTCTCTGGTACTGATCTGGATGCGACGATTCGGCGTCGCTGTCCTCCAGAAAACTGAGATCCTCGTCGTCGTTCGAGAGAGTAGCCGCGGAGCAGTAAATGCTGAGGAGAATGAGAACAGAAACAGAGAAAAAGAGAAGAGACTTCACCGCCATCGAAAATGGCGGTTTCAGACAACGCAGAGAGAGAATTGCTGAATCGATTTGAAAGGGAGAGAAGAAAGTGGGGCCTTAACAGCACGGAGAGTAGACGAGAACTGTAATCGGCTATTGGTGTAGGGTTTTAAATTGCTAGGGATGGCGAATAGGAAACCGCCATGTGTAATAAATGAGTCACAGTTGGGCTGGTTGACTTTTGCGGTCCTGAGCTTTCTTCCATTCGATCTAACTCCGGATGTCGCGCGCTCCGCCGTTCTGGTGCCGCCGAAAGTTCCAACAGGTCATTTAAACTCGGCCCGTCGAAAATCCTTTTAGGTATTATAATTTTTCTAATTTAAAAATATTTATAATCTTAGAACTTCAGTATTATTGCATGTTTTTTTAATATTTAATTTTTTTATTTTCTGATGATGTGTTTGAAGAGTAAAATGTATTTATCAACCCATGTATGTGAATATTCAAACATTAAGAGGTAAATAAAATATAAAATTTAAATCTACAAATAAAATATATTTATTTTTTAAAAAATATATATATAATCAAAAATATTAACATTACCCATTTAGTTCATTGGCTAGACACCTTTAGCTTTATCCAAACACGTTTCAATCCGTGTAGAATAGTTCTATTACTTATTTATGCTTGTTTGTTTGCTTGGAGATACACAACTGAAACTATTATTAATTGTATACCTAAATAGTTGCAAAATGTCTTGAAAGCGTTGCGGTCAAATTGCTTAGCATGATCTGTGTTGATAATTTTGGATATGCTAAATTGATAGAATAAAATTAATAAATACTCACTAAACTTTAAAATTATAATTATTTATTTATTTAATTTTAAATTATAATCAGTTACTCACTGAACTTTACTCAACGTTAACCATCCATCACTCATTATAATTCCGTCAACTATTACAAATGAAAAATATTAACAGAATCTGACGTGAGTAACAAAATCTGACGTGGTAAAAATTAATTTAACATACACTCACTGAATTTTGTTTAACGTCAACAATCCATTACCTCGTTACATTATCGTCAAATTTTGAAACACCTGTTATATCACCGTCTGATCTTAAAACATATTAAAAGATTTTTGTATGTATTTGAGATTACTTACTTCTTAAATCAAAAGCCAAAAACTAAACTAATGATTCAAATTAAAAAATATATTGACGCAAACTAAAAGTAAAAAAAAATGTTTGCTTAATAATGAGCCCAAGAGCCAAAAACTTATTACAAAAATCGTATTTATTTTATGTCAAAAACTAACAATCCTTAAACTTATAGGGTAAATATGCATTTATTGTATCTTATTTTGAATTCGAAAACATTATTTTTAGTTAATAAAAAATGTATCATGTTTTATTAACTAATAAAATTATTTTGAGACTAAAAAAATGATAGAATAAATATGTACTGTCTAAAACGATTTTTGTAATCAGTTTTTGTCTCTATTAAACACATCTTTTGTGAATTTCGTTGTTCACAGTAGACGTAAAATAATTTAAACAAACATTTTTTTTTACTTTTTGTTTGCATCAGTAGCTTTTTTAATTTAAATCATTAGTTTAATTTTTGGCTTTTGGTTTGAGAAGTAAGTGATCTCAAATGCATACAAAAATCTTTTAATATATTTCAAAATCAAACGGTGATGTAACGGAGTGATGGATGGTTGACGTTAAACAAAGTTCAGTGAGTAAATAGTTACATTTTTAAAATTCAATGAGTGTATATTAAATTAATTTTTACCACGTCAGATTCCGTTAGCATTTTTCGTTTATAATAGTTGACGGAGTTATAACGAATTATAGATGGTTAACATTGAGTAAGGTTTGGTGAGTAACTGGTTACAATTTAAAGTTCAGTGAATAAATAATTACAACTTTAAAATTCAGTGAATATTTATTAATTTTACCTCCAAATCGACGTATGATATCTTTTCAAACCATTGATTCAAACTTTTTTCTCTCTAATCAAGGCTAATGCTTATACTTTCTACCAATTTAGTGAAATAATCAATAGCAATTATGAAAATTCTTCTTTAGCTCATCACTTATGGAAAAGGAGCCAAGATGTCTAATTCTCATTGCACAAAAGGTATAAGTTGAAAGATATTCTGTATAGCTATAATTAGGGCAAAATGAATATGTGCATGTCATTGACACTTATCATATTTTTCTAATTTCTCAAGAGCATCTTTTTATAATGTGGGCCAATAGAATCTTGCTCGATGTATTTTGGATGCTAATGCTCTAGATCCTAGGTGTTCTCCACAAATGCCTTCATGTATTTGTGTTACAGTGTACTTAGCTTCTTGAGGACCCCAAACATTTCATTAAAGGTGTTATGAAAGGCTTCTTGTATAATATATCCCATCAATTATGGTAAATTTATCTCCCTAAATTTTCATTTGTCTTGCAGCTATTGGATCAACGGGGAGTTCACTGATTCTTAGGATTTTTTGTATTGGAATTCTCCAATCATTGGCAATTTCTATGACATTCTTATTCTTCAATACTAGGCTACTGAAAAGTCTTAACATATATTTTTCTTTCACCTATTTCTTTTGCAGATGCTAATTTCAACAAGGTATCAACATGACTATTCAATGTTTTATTAATTTGTATTATTTGAAAATCTTTGAAGAGTTGTGAAAGTCTTGATTTTTTGCAAATATTGTACCATTATTGGTTCACTTGCCTCATATTGTCCTTGAAATTCTTGTACCATTGGTGTGTTGTCATAAGCAATCAAAAATAAAACTTATACTCCTAAAAATTTATGTAGTGGTGCGAGTAAGGATTGTTCCTGTTAGGTTTCTTAGATCCAAACGCAGCAAAATTTAAAATTATTTGGATCAACCAAACTCTTTGGCTAATCTTGAAACCCAAAATGAACGAATCTAGTTTGCAAATATATAAAGCATATAACAAAAACCAAACTTTTTGGTTGTCCGATGAAGAATTGATGAATCTTTGTGCCAAGACGTGTTACCCACCCTCTATAAGTGATCCACGCCAAAGAGAAACTTTAATCAATGTCCATGAGCATGCCCATTCGATCTCCTTGCATCAATCATGCAAGATCTAATCCAACACTTTGAAAATTGTCTTGATTTTTCTCAAAAACCAATTTCTCTCTCTAGAAAGCCAAAGAGGTGAGGCAAAAATGGAGAGCACTCCTCAAACCCTAGTCAAACTAGGGATTTATATAAAGCTCAAGCATGTTATAGACATGTTGGGCCAAGGCCCAGCCCATTTGTGGGTTTTTCACCTTATTTTACTTTTTGCTCATTTTGTCGACATTTCATGGACTTTTCTGCGAGTGTTAACTCGTCCCAAAAATCCACGAATTTTTCCGGACCCAAAAACATTTTTCAGTCCTATTGAATTTTCATGAAACTCTTTTTTGTTTGTGTGTGCCTTTATAGGTTCACTATGAAGATGGCAAAGGGCAATTTATAAAATCCTACTCCTAATAAAACTCTTTAATTATGATTCCTAATTTATTTCATCTCATGACAAAAATCATTAACTTGCCCTTAAACCAAGATTGACGTTTAGCAATGTTTCATGGTCCCCATATCATAATGAAATGCAAATGGCACTTTCGATGAACCTTTTCATTGCAAGTTTCAATGTTGTTCGATCCCTCTATCATAATGCCTTGGTATGGTCTAGAAGTATGATAAAATGTCAAACTTCTAATAACCAACACTATGTGTACGATTATTAAGTCCACAACTCATAGTCGAAATAATAACTCTTATTAATTCTCAACTATCTGCGTTGGCCAACGACTCCTTGAGTTGTGACTTCATCATTCACATAGGGCATATACTTTTTAAATCTTACTAAAGTCAAATAGATTACATCTTGCGTACTCACCTACCTTCATATGATTCGAATCATACTCAATAACTACCCTATTAGGGACACATCTTACTGGACCTCGTACAATAGTATCAAAGCATGACACTCCTCATACAAGATAACTATGGTACATCAGGAAAAGAGATTACTAGCGCCTGTCGCCACATAGAACTCCTAATTGACATTTAGTAAGAATTACCATTTGGGTGTTCTCAAGTTAGGTCATTCAATGAACTCATTCACTGATGAGCACCTACACATTTAAATGTCATCACATAAGTAGTCAATGATATCAACTACCCTCCTTACGAGCATGCATAATATGTACCAGTCTTAACGGTACTATAGAGGCCCCACTCTATAGTCCTATGACTAGGAATAGTTTTAAAATGAAGTATCAGTCATTAGATCTTATTAGTATAATCTCATCATAACTTGATTGACATTGCTACACTCTTTGAAATTCATCTAAATAGTAAAATACAAAGATGAACGTATTGCCACGTATTGAAGAGAAATAATGATATTAATCAAATATGTCCAAGATTAATTAGAAATGTAGCTAACTCACAACTTTTAGGATTGGCTCCTAGATTACAACTCTACCAGTTCCCATAGAGAGTATCTAGCCTAGTTTATGCTACGTGAACAATGATGAGGGGGTTGAGTATAACGTAAACAATTTTAAGAGAAAAGACTAAAAAACAATTCAAATTGAAATATCGAAATCAATCAAAAGAACAAACCTTGGTCTAAGGCAACATTCACCATTGGAATCTTACAACTAATCATCGATGCAAGTATATATCAATTCACACTTTAAATATTCACCGTTGGAACTATTTTCCTATTTCTTCTTAGTCATAATTAATTATAAAATAACCTAATCAACCCTAACTACTAAATAACCCAAGACAAGCACGAAAGATTTAATCTAGTAGCAGCTTTTAGAATTAGAGAGATCAATGAAGCTAAACAACACAAGCACAAGCAATTGTATTTAATTCAGTCGAGCGTTCTTCCTAAGATCTAATAATTTTTTACGCAGCAAATCATTAAAGCTTAGTTGCTTCACAAATTAGAGAGATCAAACAATAACAAATTTGATAACTAACTTAGCAGTAGATTGCAACAAATAATAAACTAGTAGGTCTCCTAGTAATTGAATGAGATAATCATGAAGATAGGTGCAAAAGAACATCCAATACTCAAAGTATAAATTGAATAATAAAATCAAATTAGATCTCACAGTTTTATTTATTCCGAGGCTTCCATTTCCTTCGACCAATTATAAAAAATTAGCCACGCATGGCCATAATGAAAAATCAAATGAGAAGTAAGAAAATAGAGGAAAGAGAGGCATCTCTATTAATTCCATGTAAATTCGTCGCTTGCTGCTAATCCCCCTTTTAATGTGTGAATCTCCAATTGTCTCATTCATATTAATGTATTATTAATATATATACATGCATGCGCAGTGCCCTAACCCTCCATATTCACGGGCTCTCTTAAATTGCACTTCCAATTTGAATTGGAGTCTTCACGGCTTCTTGGGCTCTTCAATTGCTTGTTGCCAATTCTTTTAATTAATTAATATTATATGTGGGCTTCAGTTCTCTTTTTTCTTTCAATTTCATAGGCCCCACTTGAACTTCAATTGATTAGAATAATATATTTGGGCCTCCAAATCCACCAATTGCAATTTCTTTGTGGCTTTTGCTCCAATTTTTCTTGTCTTTCTAGATCTAGGAACTTCAAAAAATAAACTGCATCAAATCCACGTATTAGACTTGCAGGCTAAGAGAGTTCCAAAACGTCAACAATGTAGGTATAACAACTTCAAGCTCTATTTAAACCTTGATGTAGCTAGTATCTCTCAAAAATCAAAACATGAAAGTTGTAGAGATTTTTCTTTTCATTCCATAACATCTTGAATCATCTCAATTAGAGTTCAGATGAGAGAGTTATGTCTGGATTAAGAAACAATGTCAAAACTAGCCAAAATCGCCCAATTAGCTTCGTTTTGCATTTCATGCCTCCATTTGCATCATAAATCAAAATATAAAAATAATGACTACATTTAAGCACCAAATAAATATAAAATATTAAACATTAAGGAAGTAAAATATGACATTGTACATTCTCATCAACTACTAATTGTGAATCACTATGTCCTATCAATTTTTCAGTTTCCATTTTTTGAGCTAAATTCATTCCAACAATTAAGGCCTTATATTTTACAATATTATTAGAACTTGCAAAGGCAAAAGGTAATTAGTACTTAAGAATAACACCCTTTGAAAATATCACGACTACAATTGCTCCACATTCTTGTGAACTGGAGGCCCCATCTACAAATAATTTCCATTTAATAGGATCATCTACTGGAAATTATGATCATGTTGTATTCCATTATGAAATATACTAAGACTTAACCTTTGATAGCTCATATTGGCTGAAAATTAATATCATATTCACCCAGCTCTATGGCCCATTTAGTGAGTCTTCCAAATTATTCTAGTTTTTGTAATATTTGACGTAGTGGTTGCTCAATATGGATTGAGATAGGATGAGCTCAAAATTAAGGTCGTAACTTTCTTGAAGATGTTACTAATGCCAACACAATCCTTTAAATATGAGGATATTGTGTTTCAAACCCTTGAAGAACTTTACTAATGTAATAGACATATTGTTCTTTCTATTCATTCTTTTGTAATAAAACAACATTGATTATAGTGTCGCTCACTCCCAGGTACATAAACAAAGGCTTCTCAATTTCAGGTCTTGTCAATAAGGGGACTTCCTTTAAATATTCTTTCGAAGGTTTTCTGATAACCATTTGTCCACTTAAAACTCTTGTCTACCCTTAAGGTTTGAAAAAAGGTAAATTTCTTTCTGCTAAATTTAATAAGAATCAATTTAGAGAAACTACTCCCAATTAATCGTTGAACTTCTTTGATAAAGGTTAGAGGTTTCATATCTAGGATTGCTTTTATTTTCTCTAGATTAGATTAAATTCCATGTTGTGTTATCACGTATTCGGGAATTTTCCAGATTGTACTTTGAATAAACACTTATTCAAGTTGAGTTGCATATTATATTTTCAAAGTACCTCAAAAACTCATGTTAATTTTTTCACATGTGATTCGTTATTTTTATTTTTAAGAATCATATCATCCACATATGCCTCTATAGTGTTTTCCAATAAGTTCTTAAAAACTTTGTTAATCATTCTCTGATATGTAGCTCTTGCATCTCTTAATCCAAAGGGCATAACTTTGTAGCTATATGTTCCTCTTTTTGTTGATGAAGACAATTTTTTCTACATCTGGTGGATGCATCATGATGTGATGGTATCCTAAAAAAGCATCTAGAAACTTAACAACTTATATCAAGAAGTTTTGTCGATCAACTTATTAATCCTGGGAAGTGGATATGAATCTTTTAGGCATACTTTATTGAGATATGTGAAATCCATACAAACTCGTCATTTTTCATCTATTTTTTTTTACCGTAACTATGTTAACTAAATAGTTATGATAATAGACTTCATAGATAAATCCTGCATCTAGTAATTTATCGATCTCTTCATCAAGAACTTGTTGTCTCTCTAGGGCAATGTTTATTTTCTTTTGTTTGATGAGCTGGATATTGGGATTTAAATTTAAATGATGAGTGATTATTTTTTGCCTTATTCCAAGCATATATGTTGGTGTCCAAGCGAATGTATTAGCATTCTCTTGTAGACATTTCACAATTTTCTTTTTAATTTCTTCTTGTAATTGACTCCCCACATATACTAGCTTTTCTATATCTTCTTTCTGTAATTAGGGGTATAAACGATTCGGATTAGTCTGGTTCTATAAGAATTCAGTAACTGAACCATTTTTAACGGTTCCGAAAAATAAGAACCATAACCGAACCATTACATATATAAAACCAAACCATAACCAATCCGTCGCATTGGAACGGTTTCGGTTCTATCCAATTAACATTTAACTTTTAAACATTTTCGTAAAATATAAAATTACAAACAAATCTGTTAATTAAAATAAACCTATAACTTCATTAATGCTCAAATCTTGAAGTAAAAATAGAACAAAATAATTCATAAACTACCTCCTCATCAAATGAGATTACATTGACCATTTAGTATAGCAATAGCGTATAAAAGTTTAGAAATAAAAGAGTTCATGAATAACAATAACCAACAAAAAAAAAACAAAAACAAAAACTAGCAGATTAAAATTACAAGCAATAATATATTTATGCGTATGTATATATATACCCAAAAAATTATAATATATATACAAGTATAATATTGGTTCTGGTTCGGTTCGAACCATGGTTTGAAAATAAAAACCAGTAACCAAACTAAATATATCGGTTCTTAATTTTTTAAAACCAGAACCTAACCGTTGAACCATAGAACCAATCCAAAAGGTATGGTTCGGTCCGGTTCATCGATTTTCGGATATTTTTTGACACCCCTATCTGTAATTGTATTGCTTCTAGTTTCTCCATGGGCTGGGATTTATTTATTGGTTGTTTTGTAATGGCGAGAGTTTCCTCTTTATCTTTCTTCTTTATAGAGGAGACATAACAATTTCTTACTTTTCTCTTATCTCTTCGAACTTGTCTTGCTCTATTAGATGTTGGAAATTTCATTAAAAGATACCTAAAAAATATTACAACTCTCGTGTCATTCAAGAGTGGATGTCCAAATATAACATTTTATGCTATTAAAGGTGTTCTGACCACCATAAAATTAGATTGTTTGGTAGTACATCAAGGCTCTTCTATCCTAATGTAATTGACAGTTGTACAACCTCAATTATAAAAGCTGATTCTCCCGTGAAACTGAACAAATGTGAGTGGATAGGTTTTAAACGGTCTAGACAAATATTCATCTTCTCAAAGCAATTATAGTATATTAAATTTACTAAACTATCATTATCTATTAGTATTCTTTCAATGGGGTGTTTGGCAATCACTGCTAAGATGACCATGGGATCATCACGGGGTTTATTATGTCTCCCTGATCTGTAGGCATAAAGGTAATGACTTCTTTATTTTCTTGTATGGGCATTACGACTTGATAGGCTTGTCTTGCATAAGTCTTTTTTGAGAATAAAGTATGGCTTGCCATGGTTTCCCCTCTGATATTATACGGTTACAACAATAAATTTGTAAAAGGGGAAACTGCTGATGGATGACCCTCCTATGGCTGATTCGAATGATGGATGACTCTCGTGGGGTATATCTGAGCTATGGATGATTTACTCGGGGGATGGATGACTCATTCGGGCAATGGGTGACGTGTGGATTGTCCAAATGATGAGTGATTATTGGGAGAGATGGTAAGTCTCCCGGAGTGGAGTGTCAACAATGGATAAGTCTCTCGGGGGGTCACGACAGCAATGGATGAGTCCTTTGGCTAGGTTGAGAGCGATGGATGACTTGCTAGAAAGAAAATCGGTTAGAAGCGCGAGTGAGAATGCCCACGTGGACCCTCCGATGCTTAAGTCAGTCCCTCATAGAAGTGAAATGCTTGAAGGCAAAAAGTAAATACGAGAGTGAGAGGTTGCATACCGAATGAGGAAAAAGACTCCCTATTTATAGCGATGGAAGGGATATCCATGTGTCAAGTGACCTTATTTTCTAGGCGAGCATCTCAAAAACGGTTTTGACAAAGTCTTGCGGGATTATCGGCGCGAGGGTGCATGGGTGCAAGTACGCAAGCGCGCACGCAGGGGCGCGCATTAGGCACCCCCGAGAGACCTTCCTCATGGGTGTGCAATACCCCCTAGAGAGGTTTCTCGGGGGTGGAACCCCCCCCATGCAGTAAGAGGGGAAGCGACCATGTCTAGTCGCTTCATGGGGCCTGGCCCCCTTTATGCTGCTGCATGGCAGCAAGAGGAGGGAAGCGGCCATGTGTGGCCGTTTCATGCGGCCTAGGGGGTCCCCCCTCTTGGTTGCTTCAATCAGCCAGACTTTCCATGTGGTGGCATGCCACATGGCAGCTCTTAGGGCTACCATGTGGCGTTTATTTTATTTTATTTTTGATTATTCTAGAAGGCATAACAGCTTGATTAGTAGGTTCATTGTCTAACAGGAGATTTTGTGTTTCATCTCTTCTTCTTTGTTCATACTATCTTTCTTCAATATGCATGTCCCGTCTTTCTGACCGTTTTTCATATCTCTTATCATTTCTCCTATCCATGTCTTTTGTTCAAATATACCTTCAGAGCATTCCACCTTTTATAAGGGATTCAATCTGATTCATTAAATCTCAACATTTGCCAGTAGTATGCCCATATATTCTATGGAATCTACAATAAGAATTTATGTCTTTCCCCATAGATCCATCTATTTTTTTTTTTTTTTGGAAAATCTTAAAAGATCTGATCTTTCAATTGTAGCCAAGATATGATATCAAAGGTCAAAAAGCTGAGTATAATTATTATATTAAAATTTTGGGGGATCATCAATTTTTCTAGATTTCTCCTCTTTTTTACCCTTGCGATCATTTGAGTCTCTTTCTTTTCTCTTTTCTCTTCTTCTTCATTACTGGCAACCACTTTCTTTACCTCATCTTGCAATATTGGCACGTACAAATAAATCAACTAATGATTTTGGTTGTTTTAAAGCCAATGATTCCTATGAAGGTAAAAATTTAGTGCCTCGAAGCATTACCGTGACTTCCATGCCGACATGCAAATCTCAAATTTCTAACATGGAATTTCTGAAATGATCCACATATTGTCTTAAAGCTTCTTTACTTCCTTGTCAAATACTAAGTAAATAGGTAGCATCTTTCTTGTGTTGACAATTTATGAGGAATGTCTTTATAAATTATTTCCTTTGTAATGCCCCACTTTTTCGAGCGTTAAATAACTTAGGAATTTCAGGAATATTTTTTTTTCAATATATACTATTTCTCGACAATCCCGTTTTATCTTCTCAACTCATTAAATAAGAATCAATAAGTTAAGACAGGTAATCATCATAAATGCGGAAGCTTAAAATCGAAACTTGATATAGTACATAATCAATTTTACTTTATAACCATATAAGAATCCGTACCATACATTAACATCATATTCTCAATATTGAAATACATAAATACATGGAGATTCCAAAATATTCTAACAAGGTTAATCATCAATAAAGCATAAGTTAAAACATATCCGAGTCAGCTCGCTGAATCCACCGGCCACGTCATCACGTGCCGTCTCATCTCAACCTGCTCCTTGCCTAAACTGCAAGTCTAAACTGGAACATAGAATGTTTCAAGGGCATAACCCATTAGAAGATTAAACTTCTAGTGAGGGTCCAAAACATATATATACAAATACATGATGCAATAAGATGAACAACATTTGCCCTTAATGTAACTTCCTAAGCCCACCAGCCCGGCACGGAATCCTAGACAAATCCCGAACCTCTACAGGATAAGCCTAACGTTATTCCATCATTGCCCTAAGGGAATTACGGCTACATTCTAGGGGCAACATCCCATTCCCATGCACAAATTTCAACGTGACAATAATATTGTGTTATGCAATTATCAGACATTCCATGCAATATGACAAAAATGAATCATAGCTTTTATAAATATTATGCATATATAAACAATCATATCTTTCATAAATATCATGTAGGATAGGAAACCTCACCTTTGCCCATAGATCAAATCATCTCGAAAAGCGCACATCGCCTTGATATGGGTGTCCAACCTCAATTTTTGTGCCAACTCTCAAAAGTTGCGCTAAAGTCGAGCACATAAATCATAAAAATATATTTAATCACTAAATATCTCAATATTCCAATTTCTTTCATTTTTCCTTCATTTTCTTCTATTTTTCCTTCTAAAAATCCCAATAAATACCCTGGAGAATATTTTCTCAAATTTCTTTCCACAACAATTCATAAAGTAATATTCTTAAATTTCTAGAATTTTTTTTAAAAAATTTACTCACCTTAACTTAGTCTCTCAAGCTTTTCTCGGTATATGTGTCCCGATCTCAAAATGTTTGCCCGATTAATTTCTTTGGCTCCGAAACACTTCTCTAGCCCCGGAAAAATTCTCTGAATCATTTTGACATTTTTTTGAAAATTGTTTTCTATTTTTCCACATTTTTTTCCTAATTTTTTCTCTTTGTTTTTCTTTTCCTTTTTATTTTCTTCTTCTCCTACCTCACTTCATCTTCTTCCTCGCGCAACCCCTGCTCGCGCACAGCTCCGCCCCCGCCTCCGCCTCAGCCCAGCCGCCTTCGCCTGCGCCTCCGCCGACCGCTGCTCGCACCCTCACCGGCCTCCGTTGCGGCCACTGTTGGCTGCGCCTACTGCCTTCGTCGACGTCCTACTTTGTCGTGACCTGCCATCACGAGCTCGCGGCCATACAGTAGCTCGTGCACCTGCTGGTCGCGACCAAGCCATCGGTCGCCTCCCACCACGGTTGCTTCACCTCCCATCGCGACTGCTTCATCTTCATCGCGGCCGCTTCACCTTCATCGCGGCCGCTTCAAGAGGCTGCTTGGCCAACCGAGCTTGCTGCTCGCGGCCATGGCCACTCTCCTCTTCCACCCAATTCGGCCAGCATCTCGCTCTCTTAATCTCTCTTTGCTCTCTCCCGAGCCCTCATCGCGATCTCTCTCTTTCTCATATGGCCACTCTTTGTTTCTCTTTCCCTCTGTCTTTCCATTTTCATTCACACCCCCTCCCACACACACACATACATATATATATATATATATAGGCGAACCACCTTGACAGCCTTGGCCAACACTCTAGACAAATCTCTCGATCTCCTTTAACCTTTTGGTGGAAAAAAAAAAAAGCTCTCAAATGAAGCGCCAATGGATTCTTTCGGTGCCAATGCAAATTGTCCCTCTGTGTCTCACGTGCAAAGCCATTTTATATAACACTATATATGTAAACCATTTATATATTACATCACTATATTTAAAAATTACCCTTTTAAGTCCCAAAATTCATCTTTACTTCACTTATTAAATTCTCTAATTGCATTTATATCTTCAAACGTGGGATTAATTTGCATTTCGATACTTAAAATGCACAATTAATAATTTTAAGCTTACTCGTTAAAGATGATTTCATCTTTGCACCCTCACATGATCTTTGTTTCATCTAGAAACTCCCACAGGGTCGGTCATTATGAAAAACCGAAGACCCCTTAGGCTTCTGTTGACTTCCCGTAAGTCGTCTATGACAATTCGATATTGCAGCCTAATTGGCAATTGCATTTTAGTTGACTGAAAATCGTTCCCGATCCTATTTCTTTTGGCACCATAAATCCTATCTCGAGGTGCTCATTAATGCCACATCATTTTCTTTTGGCATCTCGACTCCAGGGTACTCCATGCAGTTGATTTGATCAATTTTTCGGGCTATTTAGATACTAATCTTCCCCAAAATTTCATTTTTCTAATAAAACACTTATTTTTAAATAATCCAAATTTCTTGGGTATTACATCCTTAATTATTTAAAGGAGAAAATATACCTTTCAGTGAGACTGTTGAACCAAATTTGAACATGATTTGTTAAAATTAAGAAGAAAACCCACATAATAACATTTTCCCAACCATGTAGTATTATGGCAAATTCATAGTTTTGTATGTGATCATGGGCATCTATCTTGCCTGAGTAAGAATTACTCTAGGGTATTTTAAATTTTAAAGGAAGCAATTTTTCTATAATTTTTGTGGTGAAGGGAGTTTTTATTCCATCCGAGTCTTCTTCTACAGTTACCAATTTCCTTTGTTCTAAAACCTGCTTTACTATTCTCTTGATATCTTCAACATCTCGAGCAATGAGATTAGATTGATTTGGTTGTAGCCTAAATGCTAATCCAATTACCGTACATTCAACCATTTTCATGATATTTTTCTCCAGAATGTGGAAGGACTCTTTCATTTTTTATTGGAGCCATTCGAGGTTGATCCAAATATTCTCATGGAACAATCTCCAGAAGACTCACTTAGTTAGAGGAAATATTCTGGAGTCTTTAGGAACTTCAGACGAAGTAGTCTCCTCAAGTTTAGGATTAGGAGGGCTATCAACATTAGAAGCCTCTTCATCATGTTTGTTACCTATGGGTTGAGATCTCGTGCGAACTATTTTAGTTTCCTTAGGCTTTTTAAACATTTGTCACATATGGCGTCAATTGTTGTTGTTCGAATACAACAATGAATTTATTTACTGAGAATGTTGTTGTCAAACTGCTTAGATTTTGTAAAAAAGATAATGATTATAGGGCACAAGATAGTCCTCATTTGGGGTGTGCAAACGGTCAACCAAAATTCAATAACTGAAAAAATCGAACCTGTGTACAAAACTAAACCAAGTCGATCGAAGAAACCCAAAAACCAAACTAACCAAACAAAATTCGTAAAAATCGAACCAAAAATCGAACAAACCCACAAAATAATTGAACTAATATTCGACCTTACTATTGTTGTCGACCACTTAGTTAGTTGGTGATTCCAATGATTAGAACCGATTATCGGATTCCCTCAACTGCAATGGTTCATATATCCAAAAATGAGTTTGATCCAATGATTGATTTTTTGTAGATTTAAAAATTAATTTGATGGTAAAAAAACTCAAAACACGTTTTTGGAAAAATATTGCTGACCACCATCCACGACGAATTCTGACGATCTGAATCAACCATCAGATTTGCCTTGGCTCAGTGACCAACATATCCAAAAATTGAAAAAGATTTAATGGTTAGATTTTAGTATATCTAGGTTTTAATGTAGAATACCTATCCACAAGAAGTTGCCAAAAAATTACCAAAGGGGTCATCGGTGTCGCTAGTGAGCATGGTGGTGTGCAAATTGGAGGGAGAGAGAGATGCTAGGTTGGCTTCAGCGTTGGTGTCAGCGTTAAAGGGAGACGAAAGGCCGAGCGAATCTAAGATGAAGATGAAGGGCCAGCCCTTTGGATTTGGCCATTCGCTCGACCAGTCGGCCTTTTGTCTATGACTCTCCATCTCTGGATAAGAGATGAAGATGAAGGGCTAGCCCTTCGAATTTGGCCCTTCACTCGACTAGTTGGCCTTAACTCTCCATCTCCGGCCCTTCATCTTTGTCTCTAGTAGCTGCATAAGCAATTGGAAATATAATTGAAATAGCTTATTGGAAAAGCCAAATTCAAAAAGGAGATTGAAGGGATAATTGAGGGGAGTAGGGCTGCAAGCTTCTTGGAGAAGCCAAATTGAAAAAGAAGATTGAAGAGGCAATTGAGGGAAGCAAGGCTGCAAGCTTTTTGGAGAAATCAAATTGAAAAAGAAGATAAAATAGACAATTAAGGGGAGCAGAGCTATAACAGTAACATCCCGCATCGAGTAATAGGAAGGACCAGAACAACTTACCCTGATGGGTTTACGCGAACTTTTCAGGGATCACCCATCCTTAAACTTCCCCAGCTTAAGCACGCTTAACCCGAGAGTTCTTTGCCTACATTCAGCCTAAAATATATCCAACTAGTGTTGTTTCCTTCTTTACTTATCCTTTATATATACTACCATTTTCTGGACTCCTGGGGCATTACAGTAGGTCCATAATTAAATTGGGAGAATGGTTCTCTTATGTAAGGGTAGGTAAAAGGAATGACCAATCAAGTGAGCATCGATTCGATCTTTCCACATTTGTTTATTGATTTCCTTTTATACTGCACTCAAATCGATGTTTTAAAATTTTGCTCAGTTCGATTAGTTTAGTTAAACTAACAACGAAAATTGAATCGATACCCAATAATTGAACTTTCTCCAAAAACTAATCGAACTACTAACCGATTATTAACTAAATGAATTGAACCAACCGATTCAGTTCAATTAGTTCGGTCTATCCAGATTTCTGCTTAGTCCTAGTCCATGTTCAAATATTCCAATACTTAAGTTAGACACTCAATTTCATTAAAAACTTGAATGTAATATTGAAATCAATATCAGAGGCATACTCATTTTTGGAATAAAAACTCATTTATTTATAGAAGAGCATGAGAATTTGTGATAAGTATTGAGATCTACTATAATTAAGATTCTTATGAGTAATGTCTATATTTTTACATAACTTTTTGAGGAATTTTTGAATTTTAGAGTTATTTTGTTTACGCTTTATTCGAGATATTTTCTAAAAAAATGAGGAAAATGTACAAAACAAACCTTGGGATGAGACTGTAATGGACTAGTCTTTGAGAGATTGTAATCGTCTTTCGATTTTTTCTGCAGTCTCCCAGAGACATTTCACATATTCAGGAGATGTTTAGTCTTATGGATACTATTTTTAGCTCAAAATGATATTTTGGACTTTTAACTTTTTTTTTTTTTTGTCTATTAGTAGACTTTTGCATATGACAAATCAAAATTCATTTGATAAGGGAATGCAATGATATTTGATTTGAAATATGAAATATTAAAAGTACAATGGAAATGATTTTTTTATTTTCCTTCAAATAAAAAATCATTATTCCCCCCCAAAAAAAAAGAGGGAGAAGAGCGTAAAGACAGGTGAACTGTTAAATTAAATCAAAATTTGTAATCTGTTGCTTTTCATTTGATTTAGTATTCTCTACTATGTGATTTAGTTTGTGAATTTTTTAAGAAAATGATTTGCCATTTATTTTTAGTCGTAAATCATAGTATATATGTGTGTGTGAGACCCATGCTATGCACCGCTGAATTAAATCAAAATTTGTAATATGGTCTTATTCATTTTTATTTAGTATTTTTTATGATATGATTCAATTTGTGAATTTCTCAAGACAATAGTGTCGTGTTTGTTTTTGCTCATAAATATGTGCATAAAATTGTTAACGAAAAAAAAGCTTTGCCAAATAGATCAACAGTTTGGTTACTTATAAACATAAATGATAGATGGAGCACGTGTTGAAGGCAAACAAAATGATTTGGTATTTTTATAAAAGACTTTGTTAAATGACTAGAATTTATCTAGATATAAAACTATTTAATATTTGTTTTATAATATTTTAATAATATTTAACAAAATAAAAAGATAATTTTAACCATATAGAAAATTCAAAAATTATGATTGAAAAGAATATTGTTAGTAAATAAAATAATAAACGACATAATTATCCTAATATCAATAATTAAAATGACAAAAAAAAGACAAATCTATCTGAATTCTATCTAAATAGATTTATTATTTTATAAAATATATTATTCTAAATTATTTGAATAATGTTTTAATTATTATAATAAACTAGAGTAAACAATATCATAAGTTTTGAAATAGTGTTAAGAAGTGGTCAATATTTAGCCTTAATACTAAGTTAAAGAATTATGGTTTGCAATTAAAGGAGAAGGTAACAAAAAAGTAATAGTAATAATCCATAATAATTTATTGTTAATGAAGACAATGAAGTGCAAATACTAAATTCCTATAAGTCTTTCTTTTTGTTTTGGGTGTGGTTTACACTCATATTATTGATTTGGGTTAAATTATTTACGTCTTCTTTCTCTTTTTTTTTTTTTATCGGTTGCAAAGTATGTTGTTCACAATTAATGATCATTTGTAGTATTTTTATCTTATAATTTTTTAATATTTTTTATTTTGTGATTTTAGAAAAGATATTTTACAAATTTTTATAAAATTAATTGTAATTAATTAATGACAATGTATGTGTGTTGTTGTGATTAATCTCAAAACAAATTGAAGAAATTGAAGTCATTTTTTAAAACACAAAAGTAATTAATATAATAATTTGATAAAACCTGTGAAGTGGAATGTGAAATTTATCTTTAAATAAACTCGTAGGGGTAAATTTGTCATTACGGTTCTGTCTCCTTACAACGGTTTCAAAAGGAGTCCAAACCAATCAATCGAATCAACGCAAATCCCCCAGTTCTCGTTCGTTCTTTGTCCAAACCCGTTTCCTGTAGGTATGCCCCTCTCTCTCTCTCTCTCTCCAAACCCGTTTCCTGTAGGTATGCCTCTCTCTCTCTCTCTCTCCCCTGATCATAGATAGTTTGCCCCTGTTTCGGATGTAATGCATGAACTAGACAATTTAATGTTTACCATATATTAGATCTTATCAAGTGAAGGATCTGCTTCAACACTGATTTTTTGTATTTTAATTTGACTTTCCTATGGTAGTTCAACTCCCTGGATCTCTTAATTATGAACTTTTTATGTTGCTATTGAAGATAATGAATCAATGACTTAATGGGCATACGCAGCATGAATCAAGTATAACCCTTTCTTGTTTTGATGAAAACCGTTAGTTCTCGTGCTATATTCTGCCCAAATTTTCTGTTTGGACTCGAGCAGTTAAATGTGGTGGATTTTGTTTGTGTTTACGGCTCAGTTGCTTTTGACCTTTAATTGAATTGATGATGCCGAGTCACGTCTGTTTTCATTAACTTTTTAACTTAAATTGTGTGGTTAATTAGGTGTGTTACAATGGCCAAAGTCCTGGTTAAATGTAGATCCCAATGAGCCTGTTCTTCGTAGCCCTCAAATTGTTCGTCTGTTGCTACTGGAATTATATTAGCCAGCTTTCTCCTCTATTTTGAGATACTTCTTCTTTTGGGGCTTACCATTATTTCGCTGTTGTAGTGTACATTAGCTTCTTTATCGGTTTCACAAAACTGTGTTGTTTGTAATCTTGTACCATGAAGAACCTGTTCGCCATCATTAGGATATTGAATTCTGTGTAATTTTGGAGGAAAGAGGTGTCTGTTCTTGTTTGTCCTTTCTTTTCTGGTTTTAATTTGTTGTTAGTCAAAAGTGAATTGTTTTCTTTTGTGGTGCCAATGAGCCACCTAATTCAATTTTATTATGGAGGTAACAACTATCTTAAACTTAAATTGACACATCTTGGGATTTAGTAGAATACAACAAATCCAATTGATAAAAGAAGACTAAATGAAAAACTCCAGGGGGAAAAAAAATTGATCTGATTGTGTTTAATACATAGGTTCCATCTGACTAAAACTCTGCCTATCATTCTGCAAAAAATTTTTATATTAGAGTTGGATACATTGATGGGACAAACAATTAGAAGGTATGTGTGACAAGTGCATGTTAGCTGTTCTTAGGCTGCTTGTGGTAAGACCGTGACCCACCACAGTTAATGATAGAGCCACTGGGTGAATGGTGATTTTGTGTTCCTGAATGTTTCCATTGTAAAAATGGAAGCCAGGATTTATGAGAAGAAGACCAATAGAGTAGATGGAGTGGAACAAGTTTTTAACAAAAGAGGTAGAGGAAGACCAAGAAAAACTTGAAGGGAGACTCTTAGGTAAGACATGAGTTATAAGGCTCTTATAGAAGATAAGGCTATACATAGAAATGGTTTCGAGCTAAAATTCATGTAGCTGACCCCACATAGTGGGACTAAGGCTTGATATGTTGCTGTTGAATTGATTTCACCTACACGTGCTTACATGAAATTGTATATCAAATTTCTCTCTTGGTTTCTTAGAATGAGTATGCTCGGTATGAGGTCCTTTTGTGAGGAGGTAATATGTTTTATGAAGGTTCATCTAAACAACTGCTTACATGGCAGTAACATCTCATATCTCTTGAGTTATTACATAATCAAAGATCTACAAAATGGAATGGAAGCATCTCAGCCCTTGACAATTTGGACATTTGAATCTTATGGTTATTTTAGTGTAGAGTGACTGAAAAGTTTTACGGACACAGAAGCTTTTTGTTTCTTCATTCTCTGGCATCCTTATGATCTCATCAATCAAGTATTGTATTTCATTGCAGCTCTTTTAGTACTTTTCAATCATGGATGCCCGCAGGGGCCAGAATGGAATTCAACAGCTGTTGGCCGCAGAGCAAGGAGCTCAGCACATAGTCAATGCTGCAAGAACTGGTAACTATTGGTTCTTGTCTGAGTTCTAGCTTTTCCTAATACCTTCTCCAGTTGGTACTTTAAGGATCCTTAATAATTATATTTCATTGGTTACACATTGTTAAATTAATTTATTGTATGTTGTTGCAATAATTACTGCCTTACAGTTATTCTTTATCTTTCACTTTTTTTTTTTGGTCAAGTGATTTTTATTATTCAAGGAGAACAACGACAAAACATCATTGTGTACTAGAGTACAATCCAAACAGAAAAAAAGAAGCCCAAGGAAAAGTACCAAGATCCAGGGAAACCATCCCACTAAAAACCAAAGATCCTCCTTTCAGATGATGCATCAAAATTAGGTTATGGTGGCATCCTTGAGCAAATTGATAATAAGGAATGCGTTATTAGGTTTCATTCTGGTACTTGGAATGATGCTCAGAAAAATATTCAACCATGATGGAGGTTTATTGATTGTTTTACATGGACAAAATTTCAAGACAATTTACTAAATAAAAAATTTATAATTAGAGTTGATTGTAAGGCAGCTAATTTTGTTCAAAGATGTTTAAAAGTCTTGCTCCCAAACAAATTTATGCTTGATGGGAGCTTGACATTCAATTTTTTTATTTAAAATACATAAAAAAGAGAGTACTCAAATTTGGTTTTTGACTTTTTAAGCAACGAATTTTTGCAGGAAAGAATAGATAAAGATACACTCGCAAAAAACGGACAGACCAAAACCTGTTTCAAAAGAATCTAATGCTACAAAAAGTAAGGAACAAAGTTCCTATGACACAGTTACGATGGCAAATACCTTAATAAATGTTAATATGACAAACGTTGGCAGGTTAAAGAACCACCAAGTCCTATGGCTTATCCTGCTTTTTTCTCTCCATTCTTTAACATCTCTGCTCTACCATGAAGCCTTGTACAATCTTCCTCACTGAGAGCTCCCTCTCTTAGACCAAGTCCAGTGCTGATAATGGAAAAAAAATCCAGACAACAAACAAATTTCAAACTGTTAGCTGTATCTGTGTCAAGACTGGTCATACCAAAATCCCATTTAATAGAGTCAAAATTATCAAAATTTGGATAGTTACAGGTTTGAGTGTCATGAACGCAGAGTTGTGAATTGTAATTGGCAGGAAATTTAGTTAGGCAGTTGTAGCCTATTTCAAATACATGTACTGTTTGAATTTTGGGCAGCCAATTGGCGCCTTTTCCAACCTTGGATCAGTATAAATAGTAACCAATCCCACTCCATTAGACATCTAGAAATATATTGATCAAATTTCTCCTGCCTAATTTTCTCCCTCTCTCTCTATCCTTCCCTCATTTCCTTGCTTCTCCCTCCTTCTTCCTGAATTCTCCCTGCTACAAAGGAGAATTCCCCATTGTCAGATCCAACTTTGACAATTTTGGTATCAGAGCACGATCTCAGGCGAGCACTCTGTACGATGGCGACTATGCAGATTCCATAGTTGATAGGAGATCAACTTCAGGTTATTACACCTGTGTTGGAGGAAATTTGGTTACATAGAGGAGCTAGAAATAACCAGTAGTGGCCAAATCAAGTGTGGAAGCTGTGTTTAAGTCCATGGCACTAGGTATTTGTGAGTTGCTTTGGCTCAAGATAATACTAGAAGATCTTAGGATTAAGTGGAAGGTCCTATGAAATTATATTGTCACAAGAAGTCAGCCATTAGCATTACTCACAATCCTGTTCAACATGGTTGAACTAAGCATGTGGAAATAAACCGACACTTTATAAAAGAAAAGCTTAATAGTGGATTAATTTGCACACCGTATGTCTCATCTAGGGATCAGTTTGCTGATGTTCTCACTAGGGGTTATTCAGTCAAACATTCCAGAAGATTGTTGACAAGCTGGGAATGGTTAACCTATGTTCCCCAGCTTGAGGGGGAGTGTCAAGACTCTATATCCTCCTATTTTAGGCAATGTACTGCTAGGAGAATATACAACTTTCCAATCTTGTTGATTATTCCTTTGATTAGGGTGATTGCAGATTCTTAGGAATTTCCAGATTTATCAATGTAATTAGATCCTGTATGTGTATATATACACAACACATTTACAGTTTTCGATATACAATCAATAGAGAGATTACATTTGTCACATCATCTATTGAAGATAAGTTGAGAGAGTCATGACTAAGATGATTTGGTCAAATGAGAAAAAGATTATAGAAACACCTGTGAGGTGAGTGGATGAAATAGAGAAAATTTTTAGCAAAAAGAGGGATGGGAAGACCTAAGAAAACTTGATGGGAAACCCTTAGACATGACATAGGGTGGCCATGGGTAGATTTGGACTTGTATCTTACCATGAAAGCCTTCCTTATGGCTCCAAACTTCCTTTTCCTTTCACTGCATTCCTCTTATTTTCTCTACAGAAAACTAAGAAACTTGAAGGACTGAAATTCTGGGCCTGCTTGATACCCTGCAACTTCTTTTGAGGTTAATATTCATCAAGATTCTGGATAAAGTCTCATTCTCAATAATGAATCAGAAAGCTGATAAAAGATCCCTCCAGCATGATTCTACCTCTAGCACTCCTACTGAATACCAAAAGAATGAAACAATTTGCTACATTAACTTACCCAAGTAAGAAGTTTTTCTTGGAATCCCAGTCTTCTCAGAATCCAAATTAAGAAGCTGTATTCCATTTTGTCATAAGCCTTAGCCATATCAAATTTGATGGCTGTTAAGAATCCTTCCGCTTCTTCCTTTTTATATCTTGTTAAAAACCGGGTGAACCAAAACAGAGTTCTCACTTATCAACCTCCCAGGCCAAAATCCAGCTTGGTTGGTGATATGGTCTTTTCCAGTGAAGGTTTGAGCCTTTTACTTTATTCACTTTCAAGGATTTTGGTGTCATAGCAATGAAAGTGTGAACTAACTACTTCAGCAAAAAACACCTTCTAAGTAAAGCTTTGATCATGTCACACAAATCTTCACTAAACAATCTCCCAAAGGGCTTTTCAGAAGATGGAAGAGGCCATCTGGTCCTGGAGCCTTCAAGGGAGCCATACCAGCTATTACCCCTCTAGTTTCTTCACAGGAGGAATCTCTGCATGCTTCCTTTTTAATTATTCAACTAAATAAGTATCAAATTTGATCTGGTGGTTCAGGTTTAGAATTTGAGAAAATTATTTGAAATAATAAGTGAATTGATCACTTATATTTTGTCTTTCACTGGTCCAATTCACATATGATCTTTTAAGCAGATAATATTGTTTCTTCTTCTTCTAATTATGGTTGAGGTATCAAATAATTTAGAATTAGAGTAGCCTTCATGTAACCACTGAATTCTTGACTTCTGCCTCCACTTAATCTCTTCCCTCTGCAGCTGCTCTTTCATTCAATTCTTAGTCCTTCAAAGCTTCCATCTAGGCCTTCTAAATTGCTGAAGTTTATCGATCTGAACAATAAGTTCCTTTACTCTTGCTTCAGGAGGCCAAATTCTTCCTTGTTCCACCTCCTTCGCTGCCACTTTGTAGCTTTAAGTTTTATGCACAATCTGAATGCACAAGATCCCTCACTTCTGCAGTCCAAGTTTTATGGACAACCTCCCTACAACTAGGATGTCTAAATCACATGGCCTCAAACTTTGAACCTTTACCTCTCCCTTTATGTTTGGATTTGAGCCTTTGGGTGCCCGTGGGCTAAAGCTCTCATCTTTTGGGCCTCCTCTATTGAGTTAGACTAGGGTTGCACAAGCCCTAATCTGCTTGGTCTTTTGGGCCAAGACCCCATATCTTGGGCCTCATCTATTTAGTTTGATTCTGTAGTCTATCTTTAATGGGTTAGGCTAGTTCTATGTTGGGTTAGAATTTGCAGGCCTATACTTTGATTCTTTGGTTAGCTTGAATAAATTAGTTGTGCTTAAGTCAAAATTTTAAGTTCCCTTTTGTTGGCTGGTGGTTACATCTAAATTTTATGGTGTTAGACAATCTAGTTATGAAGTATGACTAGATTAGAGACTCATTATTTAGAGGTTTGTGCTTTTCAATATATATCTTGTTAAAATCCAGTTATAAATTGCCATTAAGACTGTCATGACCCTAAGGATTTTCCAAGAATAGATTAGTAAATATAATAGTAGGAGTTTACATTTCCTTTTGTATTTTTTGTTATAGGGCTTTGTCTTTAGCTAATAGGCAATTGGGCTGTTTGTTAGGCTATATATAAGTCACAACTAAAGGTGGAAGAATTATGCTTGAATTGATAAACAAAGATCTCATTTCTCTCTCTAGAATTCTCTTCCATTCTCCCTCTCGTTTCCCTCTACAACTCTTCCTCATTTCTCTCTAATTTCTTCCCCCATTTCTGTCCAATTTCCCTCTCCAATCATTCGGTTCTTGGTCTTACTTCTATTAGATCCTTCTGATTCCCAATCCAACCCTAGGCTAAACCCTAGGTTCATGATAAATTGGTATCAGAGCCAACAATTCTCAGCTGTGATTCCGCCGATTCTAGTAGTGAATTCGGTTCAGTCATGTATTTGAGGCAGATCTTAGCCATTAGGGTCCTAACGATCGTGATTGAATCAGTGAATTGCGATGACCCACCGCGATTGGCTAGGAATTGTGGGCTGCCGATCCATAGTAGGTGGTGCGATCGGAGCCAATCCATTCAGGAGGCGATGCTAAAGGCACTTCCTATCAGCAACTCTGACTGCTGATTCAACAAAAGTTATCAAGCAGCATGTGAAGGTGAAGTAGATTCCAGTGAATTTCATGATTACGGTAGATCCGAGTCCCAAGTCTTGAAGACGAAGCCAGTGGTTGACTCAAGGTTGGAAATTCAGAGGTTGCCCGACTTTTGGAGGCTACTTGAAGGATGGGATCTATTTTTCAGATCTGACCGTGACGTACGAGGAGATTCTTGCTATCCTATCGGCTAGATCCAAGTCGCTGCATGTGGTAAAGGCAAGCAAACCCAGGTGATCTTGGCTATATTTCCCAGCGATGGTACTCAGCTACTGCTTTGTAATTTTTTATCACTTCACAGTTGGCGATTTTGATCCCAACAGACGGTGATTGGGTGATGCGAGCAAGCAAGTACGACCCAGATGGTGAAATCAATTTCAGTAATTAAAGTTTAGGGTCCGGTGATTCAACGGACTCGGCTACTTCAAGCATTCCAGTGAGTTTGGGTGGGTCTCTCGGTTGAGGATTAATTCTTGGCCATGGATTTTCGGAATTAGATTCCGATGGATGGAAGGGATTGAAGGCAGATAGGCAGTTGCGATTCCGAATTTGAATGCAATTCAGAGCCAATGGTTATCAGCTACTGCATGGTGACTTAGGTGAAACCTATAGGTAGGTTGATTTTAGCTAAGATTGCTACTGATTCAGAGCAACAGAGTTGAGGCAATTCATAGCAGCGATTCAGTGAAATGGATCCAAGGTTGTTGAATTGAGAGGAGATCGATTCTCAATTAGGCAGAGCCTAACAACTATTTTGGAGTCAATTGATTTTATGGAGGTTGCTACAGAACTAATCGAACTCACAAGAAGTACTCGGGGCTTTCAGTTAGAGCCGATTAGCTCACAGAAGGGCATGGATTCAGTATGTATATGACTCCTGCTCCTTGGTTACCGAACTATACTCCTTCCACTAAATTGACCATGGGGAATAGTGCACACATGAAACAAATGGCGTCTCAATTGTAGCAGAAGAAGGCTGCATTTTCAGTTGGAGGCAAAAATCATGAGTATTTGGGCTAAAATCACGAGATAGGGGAAAAGAAATTTGATAATGAGTCCAATTGATTGGACAAGGAAACAAGAAAAGTGATACACAAATCGTGCATGGAATGGGCCTATGTATTACGAGAGCAATTGCAGGATCTTGTAAGGATGCTGACTAAGAGGTATAACGTCAGCTTTCTTGCTAAATTTTTGGATAAACCGAGAAGAAATTTTTTAGATGATTACCACAAAAGTTCTAACCAAGAGGAGTCCCTTAAAATGGGGCAGCCTAAGGAGTGTTTTGGAGTTCAGGGCTTGTCTAATGTGGTGGAAGAGTTCAACAAAATCAAGCAGGTAGGGTTAGTGATGGAGTACCAATTGAGGTTTGAAGAGTTGATGGCCTTGATGCTCAATCATGATCCCTATTTCGTTTCAAGCTTCATAATTGGCTTGATCGAAGAATTTATGTCAATGGTGACGGTGCTTCAGCCTAGGACTCTCAAACATGCTTTTGATGGTGCCAGGCTCTAAGAATTAACGTTAGAAGCATTGAAGAAGAAACAGAGGGATAGAGATGTTGATGAAATAGCATGGGAGCAAGCAAATCCGATTGAAGGACCATCCATCGGTGCAGATGATGGTGTTGGAGCCTTTCCTCAGATTTTGGACTTATCAAAATCTGAGGAATAATCAAATTTGGAACAAAACATGGATCCATTAGATAAGCTGATTATTAAACAGACTGGAGCTGAGAATGGCAATTCATGTAACATCTATCCTTGTGAAGGTCCACCTGCAGTTGAAGAAGGTCTGATTGAACAATTAAGACCTGAACAATCTTATATTGGCTCTACGGAAACTGATTCTAAGGCTGATGAACCAATGGTTGATTGTGTTCTTAAAGTGGAGACCAATCTTGATTGGACAACTATTGTAGAAGGTGGGTGTATTGAACTTGAATTCTATCAGGTTGCTCCTATTGAAGTTCTAGGCCAAATTACGACTGGGATTGATCTTAGACACTTAAGAACGAGGAAGAAGAAGAGGAGGCCTAGAAGGAGAAAGAAAGATAAATCAGATAGAGAAGGCGGGAATTGGATGAAGTAATGGCTACTCGCTGCAAGTTCTTAGGACAGGAACTCTTTAAGGAGGGGAGAATTATCATGGCCCTAAGGATTTTTCAAGAATAGATTAGTAAATATAATAGTAGGAGTTTATATTTCCTTTGTATTTTCTGTTATAACTTATAAGGCTTTGTCTTTAGCTAATAGGCAGTTGGGCTATTTGTTACATTGCATATGGGTGCAAGTGGGAGGCTATTAGGCTATATATAAGCCACAACTAAGGATGGAAGAATTATGCTTAAATTGATAAACAAAGGTCTCATTTCTCTTTCTAGAATTCTCTCCCATTCTCCCTCTCGTTACCCTCTGCAACTCTGCCTCATTTCTCTCTAATTTCTTCCCCCATTTATGTCTAATTTCCCTATCTAATCATTGTATTCTTGGTCTTACTTCTATCAAATCCTTCCGATTCCCAATCCAACTCTAGGCTAAACCCTAGGTTCATGACAAAGACTTACTAACCTATTTTAGGAAGGTTAAAGGAGAAAATCATGTAAGAAAGATGGTGATCAACAAAATGGTCATGGAGGTGGGACCCTTTATATGTTGGCAATTGCCAACTAGAGTAGGAATATGAAAGCCTTTGTGAACTACCCTTTGCTTCACACCTTGATTGCCATGGAACAAAGTGACGGTGAGATGCAGCCACCATAATCATCTGTAGACCTATCCTACAAACTCTTTAATAACATGCCACCACCCAAACACCAGAACAGAAGTCTCACTAGATGACCTTTGTTCATCTTTTACCCCAATGCCACAACAACTCTCGCTCCCAATGTGAGATCATAAGTCAAACTTGTGTTCCCTCCATTGCCCCAATTACCAGTCTGCTGAATGATCCCAAAAATTCTCTTACTTTTGTGTGTTGTTTCTTAAGCCTGGGATGACACGAGTACTGTGCAAGAAGCACTGTGTTAGCTTATTGATGGATCAGCCATGTGTAAGGTTGTAATTAAATCGAGCTTGATAGAGGAAAAAGTTGAGCTCCAATTCGACTCGAGCTCAAAATTTTGTTTGAGCTTGAGATTTACAAGGATTTACTGAGCTTGAGCTTGGCTCGCTGATAGCTCGTTTACTATGCTAAACCCTAAACCCTATGTTAAATGAGCTCGAGCTCGAGCTCAAGCTCAAGCTAGCTCATTTAACATTATAAATAAGCTTCTAGCGAGACAAGGTCAAGCTCAATATTAGAGGATTAGTAGAGAAATTACTGCCCACTTACAAGAAAATAGAGAAGCGGCGTGGATGGATAGTGGAGGCGGCAATGGAGGCGGTGACAATGGCGAGAAGGAGGTGTTGATGGCAGGGAGACGGGTGGCGAAAGCAGCAAAAATGGCAGAGAAGGATGGCATTGATGGCGAGAATGGTGAGAAAGAGGTGTCAACGACGAGGGAGACAGATGGCGGAGGTAGTGAGAATGCGATCGATAGCGAGAATGGCAAAATGGAGGCTTCGATGGCAAGGGAAATGGATGGCGGAGGCGGCGATAGTAGCATCAACAACGAGGGGGATGAATTAAACCCAGGGTTGGATTGGAATATACTTCACAAATCAACAAATGGAGAAGAAAGGAGGAGATTCGGGATTAAATTTGAACCAAGCATGGAGACAGAATTTTTTCGTCTCTACTTTTGTCTCTGAAACAAATTTTTACTAAGAGACGAAAAACTTCTGTCTCTAAATTTGTCTCTAGAGCATCTTCAATTAAAAATAATATTTTGAATAGATGCGGAATTCAAAAAAAAATTAAAACAATAATAAAAAATATTTTATTCACGAGCTTGTTCTTGATTTTATTCATGAACTTGTTTGCAAGCTGAATTGAACCGAGCTTTGCCTTGCTCAAGCTTGGCTCGTTTATAACACGAGCCAAACATGAACCAGTTCTTACCAATCCAAAAGCCATCTCATTTACAACCCTAGTTATGCGTGCTATGAAACTACTTTGTATGATTTGTGAGGTATGCTAGTGAAGACTTGTTCTGAAAGAATGCATACGTTCATTGATATGTTGATTAATACATCCAAGATACAGTATTCAGTAACTGAAGTTACCTAGAGTTGAATTTAAATTCATATGAACCCCTCCACATGGGTGCATGGTTGTATTTGGCCTGAAGTAATTTTATTGTTTAGAGTGCCTAATAGATTCAGTTATAATCACATTATTCTTTTTTGCCTTTTCAGCAAAAATGGCTAGACTAAAACAAGCCAAAGAGGAGGCAGAAAAGGAGGTTGCCGAATTTCGTGTACAGATGGAAGCTGAGTTTCAAAGAAAGGTTGCTGAGGTAAAAAGAACTATTAAATACAACATAAACCATTGGTGAATTCCATTAATCTTATATCTTGCCATGTCGAACATGTTAGCTGTTATGCCAACATGTTGAACCGTTACCTGATTCATATGATTTCTCAAATACTCTGATTCTCTCAAAACTCCATTGTTTTCTAGTTTCAAAATTACTCTGAATAATTCCATTTTGATAAATAAAATAATCTCTGTCCTTCTTGAAGTTTGCCCATACATTATTGTATGGGCATGAATGTGGTTCCTTTAAGCTATTCTGAACATATTGTAATTATGCAAGTACTGCCAGTATTGATATATGTTAATTATCTAATGTCTAGTTGCCACTATCCTCCTGTTGAGTTGTTTGTGCACTAATTAGCCACATTCATATCATTGAGCAGAGTAGTGGGGACTCTGGTGCTAATGTGAAACGTCTTGAACAAGAAACAGATGCAAAGATCCATCATCTAAAGACAGAGGCTGCAAGAATTTCTCATGATGTTGTCCACATGCTTTTGAGACATGTCACAACTGTGAAGAACTAAGATCTTGGATTAAGCTCGATGGTCCAGATTGTATGGGATGCTCTCTTCTCTTTAACATCTACATTAAAACTTGTGATTTCTGACTTGTGACTATGAGAAGAATGCCTTTCATCTTGGGCTCTGCGTTCATCATTTGTATTGGTTGACTGCATTAGTGGATCGAAAAACCTCCCACTGTGTTTCTATTTATCAATAATCAATGCTAGTGCAGAGAAGTTCAGGAATTTTTGTGGGTGTTAGAATACCTGATACGGTGTTAGTAACAACCAGAAGAGTTGGCTTATTATATCAACTTTTAACATTCTGCTCTAGGAGGTTTTCAATATGGCTGGTCCATTAATGATTATAACAGGGAATGAGTTTGTCATGACCCAAGGACATAATAGTAATTAAATAATAGATGAATTTCCTTTTAGTTGTATTGAGGAATTCCCATTTAGTTGTATGGTAGTTGTAGTGGTTTGTAACTAAAAGACAAATGCCTTCAACTGCTCTGATTTGAATATTTGGCAGCCTTATTGGCGCCAAACAGCTACCAGATCAGTATGTAAGGCTGATCCAATCTCATGCAAGACATAGAAGAATATTTTTCAATAAAATTTAATTTCAATCTTTCTCTCAATTTCCCTCTCTTTCTTTCGGTACTCCCTAATCTCCCTCTCTTTCTCTCAGTAGTCCCTAATCTCCCTCTCTGTTCTATTCTTCCCTAATTTTCCTTCCATTTATTCTGATCTAACTCCCCTAATTTTCTTCCAATTACCTTTTAAACCTGTCATGAGCTTTAGGTCCATGATAGAGTTATATTGTGAATGAGAAAGAATGGACTTTAAGCTGTATGGAATGACGTATTGTAAATTTGCTGTTTTTCTATAATTTATTGGTAATGTGATGTCGCTTGAGAACATTATGACACACACACACACACACACAAACTTCTTTCACGTGATATACCCATGATTCTAAACCATGCCCTTTGTTGATGCTTCCTTCTCATTCAAATGCTTTTAAAGAAAAATGGAAATTTTCTATCTTGATTTCTGTTGTACAGATTAGTTCTCTTGTTTTTAGTTCAGGAACTCAGAAACAAGTAAGCCTTTTGTTGGGTGGTCCAAGAAAGTTCCAAGTTTCTCGTGAGCCATGAAAAGGGAAAATTTGGTTTGCCATTTCTTTAAGCATAGCGAGCACCAAGAAAACATTATTCTCAATATACGATCTGGGTCAGTACAGTTGTTTTTAGCTCTTATCTTTTAGTCCTCTGTTTACTCTGAAAGAAAGTGAGGCTGTTTAGGATATATGGGAAGCGGAGTTCTAGTTTACTAAATAATGCAGAGTCCTCTCAGAGTCAGTCTCTTTTGGTCACCAAATCATGTTTTGTTGAAACATATGAGGATGCTGATTCCATCACTTCAATGCCACTTGGTACACAATTATACCTGCAAAGGAGAAGAATCAATATGTAAAGAAAATGCAGAGTTCATGCAAGGTTGATTGTTATTGATGTCAACTTTACGATGCTCTTGTTTACCTTAGTTATGCAACATTGAGAGATCTTGCAGGATTTGCTCCACTACTATCCCACAGGCAAGTAATCCTACTCCAAGTAGAGCAGGCATTGCCGCTGATATTCCCCTCTTCTCTGTTTCGTCCTCACTTTCTTTGTTTTGCATAGCCCAGGCCATTGCTGGTGGAAGAACTCCATATAGCATGGTCATACAATATCCGCCCTGTTTCAAATCTTCAAGTGATTGTTTGCCCTAGAACTTGGATTACTCTCAAGTGTTTACAAATGCAATCTTAGAGCTCGTTTAGGGCAAAATCCTTGCCAATGATAGGATGTTTAGTCCCAACCTCATATAGTGGATTGAGGCTTATAATTGTTGTTGTTATTGGTAAGTTGTTTAGTGGTCTCCCTCTCCCTTTGTAGAAATCTTACCTTACATTGACACCAGAGACACATGCAGAGAGAGAAGAAAACTTACAGCAATGTCCGTAGCCGCAGAGAATGCATCTGGAACTGTTGCCGACACAAGAAGAGGTGGAGCAATCACCATTGCTGTCGCCGTGAAGCTAACTTTGTTTCTTCCCCACCACTTTCTTGGGCCAGCTAGCCTTTTTGGTTCCTGTCACAGCCGTTCATAGAACATGTCACCATTGGTAATGGTGCATAAACATCAAAGGAATGGTAGAATAGTCATCAACTAAAACACATAAAGAAGTAGAATCAGTTCAAGAGTGTCATTAAAGAGAGATGTTGCCTGTAATACCTGTCCTGCAGGAGACTGCCTGGACAAACCATTAAGTTGCTCCTTGAAGAACTCGGTGAAACTGAGCAGAGTGCCAAGTAGCGATGTCCCAACTGCCAGGAGCGAGAATGCCTCGACCATAAATGAAATGCCACTCCATCTTACGCTGGATTAGGGTGGTAATTAATATGAGATTAATGGTAGCTTCAAGATGGTAAGAACAGTCTTCTCTGCCCTCTTAACAAACTTTATGCAATACTGTTACACTTCACTCGGCCTATTACTTGGTAATAAGCTTGTCAATAGTCCGGATCTGGATCTGGATCAATTCTATGTTGTGTGCGATTTTATCTAGATCCATTTGTATTTAGATTAGATCTCGCAGGTATTGCTGAGCGTAATGTCTGGAGGGAAACAAGCTCGAAAGAGAGAAAAAAGACGATTGAAGTACCTCATGAACAATTGAACAGGATCAGCAACTTGGTCTGCCCGAGCTGATAAACCAAGCGCTATTCCATCCCATAAAAGCAATGCCAGCAATGGCACAACACTGCCAAGCAAAACTGAAGCCCTTATTCTTGGTAGATCACCTCCCAGATACGCACACACAACTGCAAGGCTTTAGTAGCGTAAATCCAAAGAGGCAAATTAACCATTGTTCGATGACTCCAAATTGAAACATGAAAAAGCATGGTGCTCACCAGGAGCTATATCATGATAGACCAAAGAAAATATGATCACTGGAATGGTAGCCGGAACTTTTCCCCAGTCACTGGCTCCCTCCATTCCCGACCACCCCCCGAACACAACAGCTAGAACCTCGATTCCCAGTAGCAAACCTGTTCCATCAATGGTAGTGTACAAGGATACAATCAGGAAGATTATGCATGCATAGTTCCTGAATATAAAACACATTTGGTACCTATCATAGAAGCTGTGAGCCATTGGTTGACTTGATCAGTGGCTTGAGTTCCTCCAATGGAAATGAGAAGGGTAAAGAAGACTGTGAAGAACAAGCCAGAGATCGACTCTGGAAGATTGACCAGGTGGTAAAGGATCTCACCGGACTTGGAAGCATAGGCAACCATGGAAGTGTAACCCAAGAAAACATAGGTAACAGTGGCTAGAGTTCCACCCCACTCTCCTAGTGTCTCTTGAGCCATGGTTCTGATGGAGATCACCTCAAGTTCATCCTCTTCTGCCCTCTTTTTCCTCTTTCTCAGTAGTCCGACATTGATTTCGACTAACAGAAGTGCTTCGATTACGAGGAAAGCCCAACATGTTATCAAGGTTATTGAGCTTGGAAGCAACCCCTGCAATAACACAAAATGGCGAGTCATGAAGGTTGCTTTTTTGTGATGGGAATGCCACGGTTTCAAGTTGTGCTCTTCACAAAAAAAAGGGTAAAGTGGAGTACATAAACGGCTCTTGTGATGTGAAGCGGGAAGAGCGAGAGAGGATTACCGCGGGGGAGGTTTTCTGAGGGAGAGCAAGAATCCCAGAACCAATACTGGTTCCAATAATCAGAGCAACTGCACCAGCAAGGGTTCCTCTTTTCTGGGCTGAATTGCGAGGCTCCTCCCTCAAATTTGCTTGACATTTCTTCGTTGTCGCCTTAGAAACTGGAAGCTGAGTCCTTTGTGGTTGCAGGCGGCTGAAGGCACAAGTGTCGGAGGTGCTGGACTTGAAGCTGAGTTTAATGGTGGCGCGAATAGCTCTTGTCCGTGGTGTGGTGCTTGTCTCTGCATCTCTGAGCAGCCTTCTGGGATGCAAAGGGGAAGAAGCAGCCATGCACTGTCCATACATCCCAAAAGAGAGGGCTGGGGGAATGAATAAAGACCATAAACAATACAAGTGCAAGTTTGCCAAATATCTATCTGGGAAGTGGGGCCCCTCACAGAATCTTTTGTTATCTTTAACTTTGAGAATATTTTGTATAAAAATATGGAATACTTTGCTTAGACTCTTTTATCTTTTAAAATTTAAAAGAAAGCGAACAAAAGAACAACAATAATTATATTAAATTTTAATTCCACTAGGCACTAGGTGAGATTGGTTAACTTGCCAATCATCTATTTTGATATTTTGCTTATAAAATTCATGATAATAGGATCTAATTGTCAATTACTCAGCACAAACCTTTAATGAAAATCATGTTCACAATAGAAGGATAATAGACTGTTAAACAAATTATACATACGTACGTACATGAATTTACTTAAACTATGTTTTACTGTTATTTCTAACACAAATGGTCTTTAAATTGAAGTTTTTATTCAACTTTTAATAAAAAGAGGCAGCGAAACCTAAATGAAAGAATTAGATAAAGTTTTGGGTATGTTAATAAACAAAAATGTTAAAATAATATAGTTGAAGTTTTTAGCTATTTAGTAGTAAATGGAATAATAAGGGGAGTAATAAGGGGGTCTAGATCTTAGTTGTGAGAAATGGAAGAACAGAACTAATTGCTAATTAGTATTGTTATTATGCCCAATGATTCATCTAAGATTGTGAAAATCTAAGTGATAGGGTTGGGTTAAAAATTAATATGGACTAAGACCATCAAAACCAAGACCAAGTGAGCCAAGGAATTGCTTCCGGGACTTCATAAGAGCCAAGACAAGTCATGAGAGTAGAAAACCGAGTGGGTGTATAGTCACTTAGTTATACTAGTGAACCCCCCACCCCACCCCAATCTGTTAACCATTGTTTCAACCATATGTCAAGACATCTTGTTGCTTCAAGCCATGCTAAGCCAAATCATGTGACTATGCAGCCCTCTGCACAAGACTTGGAAACCAAACGAATGACCTAGGAGTCACTCGATTATAACTAAGTATGGGGTCCCATACTCACTTAGTTATAATTGAATGAGTCCCCTCATTTCCTAATTGCTATTCAAGCCACACACCAATTATGTCGTGTGAACCCCGTGAGACCACATCAAAGCCACTCCCAAAATACTCATTGAGAGGTGTGGGTCTCCCGTCACCTGTCAATCTCCTTTATCTCTATAAATAAGAGACTTCTTCTCCTAACAAATGTGTGCTCACTATGCTACTTGAACTCTAATTCATCTTTAGACCGAGACTGACTTAAGCATTGGAGGGTCCACAGATAACCTCACATGTGCCCCCAAACTTTTTTCTTTCTCTGTAGGTCTCTCGATTATCTCAAGTCTCTCAGTTATCAGGACTCTTGTCATCAAGAGAGACACTTGCCACAAAGAGACTCACAAGACATCTCGAGAGTGGCAGGTTTCCCGTCACTTTGTAGGTTACTCATTACTTCAATCAATTATATGAATGAGTCCCTAGATCTTCCGTGTGAGAATATTATTCTCAGGGTGTTGAGATTGTGTGATAGGATTCTTTGGTAATAGAACTTCTTAAACTATTCCTAGTCCTTAGATTCTTTGGATGAGAACTCCAATTAATCGAGTATGGACTAGCACAGGGGTTACTATCTTGTTCGGTATGGGGATACCGATGGAAGGATGGAGTGTCACGTGCCATATGACATGACATATTGTTAGTAAATCTGTAGATGGTCGTTGGGGAACGATCAGTCGAATGTGACACCAATGACAAACTACATGGCCTGATGGATAATTGTCATGTCATCAAGTTGCGATTGTGTGTTGATCCTTCGACTTGAACCGACACAGTTGTTTTGTGTATTGGTGTATAAGATATGCTAATGAGTCGAACCATCTAATTGAGAGGTGAGAACGTTCATCTATATGGTTTCGTATTGCTGATATATGGAGACAGATGTTGAAAATAGGATCTGTCGCTTTCCGTGGTATTTGATGGGGTGAACGTCCTATGTGATATACTATTGATATGACAGGACAGTCCCTAACCAGGGCAGATTGAAAGTCAGGAAAGGTGTTTCTTAACGTGTCATCTAGTCACATTAATGAGGTCTGACACATAATTACTGAGTTTGTAAGTTTGTCATTTCATGACTCTCGCTTAGTCGGGACGTTAGGTGATGGAAGTAATATCACATGATAATCATCAACTGTAATAGATTTACTTGAAGTGAGATTTCATTACCACCTATACTATCCTGAACCGCTGGTAAGCGCTATTTAGAAACTCTCGGAACATCGTTGGAATTTGGAAAAGTTTCAGTGATGGGTCAAGGGGTTAATCGATACCGAAAAGGGTTTTGGTGTTATCTGATTACTAGTGGGTAGTGAAGCTAGAAAGTCATATACCATATAGTGTTGCATTTGGTATCGACATCATGTGTCCAATATGTCTCTGGAAATGGTTGATTAAAAGTTGACCCTTAGCCTCCTGCCAATAGTGTATAGTTAAAATGCATAGTGCATAGTATGAAATTAATTATTGATTGCATAGTAAAAGACGACGGATTGCAAATAGTACACAGTGTATAATGAAATCAACTATTGATTGTATAGTGAAATCAATTATTGATTACACAATAACCAAATGGGAGGCGGATGTGAAAAAGAATGAAATTGGGAGAATACGAAAAGGAAAAAGGGGGAGGAAAAATTAATAAATAAAGGGGCAAGGCCTCTGCCCATCCTCTCTCTCTCTCTCTATCTCTTTCTCGCTCGCTCATGATTCTGCTTCATTTTCTTTTTCCTTTGAAAAATCATAAAAATTATACGTGTAATTGTTACGCATATAATTTTGAGACACGAGCACCGGTGATACGCAAATCCTCTATATCTAGCACAGGAAGAGGTGATCGAAATAGTACTTTGTTGCATACTAGGTGTGAACAAACTAGAACCACCATAGCGTGAGGTGAATACAGTCTCAGTACAGAAATTGTTTCTACACCCCAACATTACATTGGACAACAGGTACGCATTTATTTATGTATTCAATTGTTGTATGTGTGTTGCTTAAATACCCAATCTATGTATGGCGTATATATTATATTATGTTGTGTGTATCTGATACACGATAAAAAATTTATTTTTACTTGTACCACCATACTAATGATTCCTTTTACTTCCCCCACAAAGGACACGCTCTCGGGATTCCCCTGCTTGCCATGTTTGAAACCAAGGAAGATAAGAAGATTGACAAAGACTGAGAGATAACAGACGAAGTCCCTAGAGAGGAACATATCAAGAAATTGTGGCGAGTACATCCACAAATGAAAACCGAACCTTGTCAAGATCAAGGAAGAATGACAAACTAGAGAATTCCTCGGAGTTCAAGGCTTGAGAAACGGTTGACATAAGGAAAATGATCGATAAGGTACTGAAACAAAGAAGTTTACTACCTACGTCAGAAGACTGGACTCGAAGAAGAATCCCATTTGCCCCAACCATAATGGATAAACCCCTACCAAGGAATTTTAAAATGTGGAGCTATCTCTATATTCAGGCAAGGGCAACCCTCATGATCACATTCAGAGCTATAAGTCCCTGATGTTGCTTTATGGATGGGCGAATGCAATCACGTGTCGGGCTTTTCCTCCAACCTTGACAAATAACACCCGCACTTGGTATAATGGTCTTGCTGAAGGATCCATCTCTTCTTTCAACCATTTGAGGGCAAAATTCATCAAGGCCTTCATTGTTAACAACCATAAAAAGAAGGATTGCACGTATTTGCTTAGTATCCGACAAGGTAGCAAAGAAACCCTTAGATAACATATTAATCGTTTTAGAAACATAACATTGGAGGTAGTAGATCTACGGACTAGTGTGGCAACCATTGCAATGCTCCAAGGGATGACATCGGTACCACTGTAAGAATCCTTAGCTGTAAGAATCCTTAGCCCTTGATTAGCTAACGACCCTAACTGACTTGTTTGTAAAGGTTAACAAATACATACTCCAAGTTGAGGTAATAAGGATGGCTGGAGTGAATGAAGATAGGGACAAGAAGAGTAAAGGAAAAGACTTCGATGAATGGGTAATTAAGCCAAAGAAAAGAGAAAGCCACAAGACATGATAACACTTCTCGACTCCAATTCAAGGATTATACCCCGCTCACAGATTCATGTTCCAATATTTTAGCAGCTATTAAAGGGTCGGGCCTTATTCGATTCCCCAAGAAGACTAACAAGCCTATGGAGAGAAAATAATATGTCTTTTTCCAATTCCATAGTACACATGACCATTCCATTAACAAATGTTAAGACTTGAAGAATCAAATAGAGGCACTAATCAAGGATGGGGAACTAGCAAAATTTGTGGACATAGGAACCCGGACAGAAGAACCTACTAATTGCCATGGAGGCCAGAGGCATAATTGTAATACCATGTTTTGGCATAAGGTTGCCACGTAATTTAAGTGAGATTAAAATATAAAATTGGCTTGATAGTAAAAATAAGTCGTCGAATCGACCGCAGGGAGTGCCCTGAAACTTTGATGTGTAAGGAAAATGATATGAAATTGACGAACGTTCTGAGATAAGATTTATAGTATTAAAAGAAATCAGAACCGAGATTATTTTCGGTACAATTACGATTCAGGCTAAAAAATTGAATTGTTGTAAGGGACTTCCGAAAAGTTAATGGAACCTTAAAGAGGCTCTAGAGTTATGAAAGGATCAACCCTGAAGTGGTTTCGGGAAACAATGGTCTTGTGAGAACATTGGGATGAAATTGTACTTATCGAGTAACTTGAAATTATTAATTTTAGATTTTAAGTGTCTCAATGATTATTAACTCAATATTTGAGGGTGTAATAGCAATTGTGCAAGTCTAAAATAGGATTATGAAATTAATTAAGATTAATTGAGAGGGTGATGTGAGGTACGATGGGTATGGTGAAGTGATGTGAGGTATGGTGAGGAAAGAAGTGAAGTTAGTAAAGGTTATGATTGTGGATCTCAAAAATCATTTCAATAGAGTTTTGGATCACTTTGGAATCTAAGCCTATAAATAAAGTCATAGGATTATTCTCAAAATCATTCCAAACAAGTTTGAGAGCTTGGGTCAAGAGAGGAAATGAGAGAGAAGGGAGATTAGTGGAGAAATGGCCGACGATGGCAGTGGCGGAGCAGGACGACAGCAGCGGTCGGCGACAGACGTGGAGATGCTATTCGCGTGCAGGAGGCAAGGAAAAGGAAGAAGAAGAAAGAAAAAGAAAAATAAGAAAAATATGAAAAAAAATAGGAGAAAGTCTCCGAAAATTCTAACAAATTAATTTGGGGCTTGAGGAGCATGCCCGAGGCCAGAAATTTATTCGGGCATGCATACCGAGGAAGTCTGAGAGATTAAGTCAAGATGAGTGATTTTTCTCAAGAATTATTTTATGAATTGTGGTAGTAAGAAAATGTTTGAGGAATTATTTAGTGTGAAATTATTGAGAAAAAATAGGGAGAAAATGAGGAGAAATTATGAGAAAATTAGGGGAGAAATAGATATGGATATTCTTTTGAATAAATATGATGTTTAGGGATTGTTAAGCCTCGAGGATAAGTGTTAGTACGATTACTTGAGGATTAGTGCAAAAATTGAGGTTGGCACGAGAATCGAGGTGTCTGAGATAAGTTCAAGGTGAGTAGTTTACTACCAAAACTTGGCTTGTTTATACAAATGGTTTAATTTGTAAGAGTTCTTGCTCCAAACTTAGCTTTATTTTGGGTGGTTCGACCTCGTACTTGATTTGTTTTATACAAATGATTTGATTTGTGATAGGTTATTTGCATATGGATGGTTTATTCAAAGTGTTTATTTACATGTGCATTAAATTTTGTACTTTAAATTATGTGCATGAAAATGTTGGTTTTTATATGATGCATAGTTATATGTTGCGGTATTGGCATGTTTATGTGATTGTCCATGTGGGATGTGGGTTGTCAACATGTGTTGTGGCATTTGAGTGATAGCACTCAAGATGCGTGCCAAGAATTAATGTTCCTTTGAGAAATAACATTATTGCCAAGGTGATGTTGATTCTGGGGATAGTGTTAATGTGATCCTCTTATAGCCAAGGTTTTGTTGAGATTCAGAATGCTTTTGAGTGGGAGCGTAATGCCTAACATGATATAGGGGTGATACTCAGGTTCATGCGTTAAGGTTGTTCCTCTTAAATAGGATTATTTTATGCCAATGTGTCGATGAGGTTGTGTTGCTTTTAGAGAGTTTGCATTTTTTCGGTTAGGGTTAAGTGCTATGTGGGATTCTCTTAGGTTGGGACATGTCGGGATATGTCGGTTTTGTTTTATGGTGTTGCATATATTCATGAAAATGTTTTTGAACTCTTATTTAAATGATTCAGTATCTAATTTGGACTATATTCTTGGAATATTCAAATGTTCTAGGTGAGAGTAGCAGCACTAAAGGAAAAGGGGTTATCAAGATGTAGTTGTAATACCCGAGAAATTTGGGTTAATTAAAAATAAGTAATTTATTAGAGAAATGGGGTTTCAGAGAAAATTGGTATCTGAATAGTCCGAAAAATTGACTAAATCGACTGCCGGGAGTACCCTAGAGCCGAAATGACAAAGGAAAGTGATGTAGCATTAACGAGCACCCCAAGATATGATTTATAGCATCGAAATAAATTGGATCGGGAACAGTTTTCGGTACAGCTAAAATACAGCTACTAATTAGGCTGCAATACCGAATCGTCATAGATGACTTCCGAGAAGTCAACAGAAACTTGAGGGGGCTTTAATTTTTCATAAGGAACACCCCTTCAGTGGTTTCAGGAAGAAACGAAGAGGTTTAGGGCCAAAACGGAGATTCGGGCCTAAATGCAGTTTTTTTGAAATTACTCAAGAGAGGCCGAAACGATATTTTTTCAGAATCCTCAGGGGTCAAATTGATGTTTTAGGACTTTAGGGTCTTGAGAGAAATTATCAAAAGTCAAGGAGCTTGGTGAAATGGGCCAAAGTGAGAAAACTAAAGTTTGAGGGGCCAAAGTGCAATTTTAAGAAAATCTCCAAGCAACCATGGCCGACCAACCCATCAAATCACCAAAATTGGCCACAGGGATGGCATGAGGGTTTCTCAAGGAGCATCTTTTGTAAAGGGCTTGACTGACAACAAGCAATGGAATTGCCAGAAATTGAAGAAAAAGTGGCCGAAAGTTTGGCCATTTAGATCGCGAAAATGGAGCTCTTTCGGTGGATTTTGGATTTGTTAAGGGCAATAGGGGACATCATAGGCCTTGATTGAAGCGAGATCCGTCATTTATGGGGCCAAAATCGCCTATAAATAGAGAATATGATGGCTTAGAGTTTTACAAGATTTGAGTTTCAAATCGACCTCACTTTTGAACAAATTGAGGTACCAAACCATAGGGCTTTTGTTGCCCATGAGCTGAGGATCATTTCTGGAAAGTTCGAGAAATTTTGGAGTTCATTTGAGAGGTGATCGGAGCTTCGCCGGAAAAATCGGATCTCGCCGGAACCGAACTGAATTTTGCTCGGAGGGAGGTCTTCCAAGTGTTCTTTCAAGCTCAAATTTGGAAAGAATGATCAACTCAAGGTAAGCTATCTTCTGGTATAGTCAGTTTAATTTTTCGGTGTGCCGGCGCCGGAGAAGATGACCGGAGATAATTTTTAATATTATTTAAATGCTGAAATAAAGAAAAATAGAGTAAAAATAGAAATAAAAGAGAGAAAATTCTGGAAAAATATCCAGAAATACAAGAAAAAGGAATAGTTAAGTTTTATAAAATTTTATTTGAGAAATGTTATGATGAAATAATTATTTTGAATTTTTGAAAGGAAACTTAATTAGAGAAAAATAGTAAGAGATTTTGGAAAATTCTCAAAAAACTCATAGAGATTAGAAATGTTATTTTAGGAATTTTCATGAAGAAAAATTAAATAAATTACCTGATTAGGTATTTATTTTGAATTTTGGAAGGAATTATGACTATGAAAAATAGAGAAAAAATAGAGAAAATAAGGAAAAAGTATGAAAAAATTAGATTATTGATTTTACTTGGAAATGATTGGCCAGGAAGTGATTTCGTCATGGATCTTGATGGTTTATGTTATTTTCAAGGTTGACACGCAAAACGAGGTTATACGCGTTTTTTGAGAAAATTTGAGTTTACGTCTAAAAGTAAGTGGTTTTATCCCGAGAACCTATATATGAAACGTTTGCTTCATTATGCATGATATTTATTGAAGTTATGATCATTTCATATTGCATGGAAAGACGTTATTCTTGCATAGTACGATATTATTCGCATATTGATACTCATGCATGGGATGGGGATGTCGCCCTAAGAGTGTAGCCGTAATTCCCAAGGGCAATGATGGAACAACGTTAGGATTATCCTGCAGAGGTTCGGGATTCTGCCTAGGGTTCCGTGCCAGGCTGGTAGGCTAGGGAAGTTACACTAGGGCACATGATTGTTTATGTTATTGCATCATGTATTCATGTATCATGTTTTTAAACCCTTACTAGAAGATTCATCTTCTAATGGGTTATGCCCCTGGAACATTCAACGTTCCAGTTTAGAATTGCAGCTTAGGCAAGGATCAGGTTGAGATGAGACGGCACGTGATGGCGTGGCCGATGGATTCAGCAAGCTGACTCGGATATGTTTTTACCTAATGCTTTATTGATGATTAGCTTTGTTAGAACATTATGGAATCTCCATGTATTTATGTATTTCAATATTGAGGATATGATGTTAATGTATGGTATGGATTCTTATACGGTTATAAAGTGAAATTGATTATGGATCATATCAGGTTTCGATTTTAAGCTTCCGCATTTATGATGATTACCGGTCTTAGCTTATTGATTCTTAATTAGTGAGTTGAGAAGGTAAAACGGGATTGTCGGGAGATGGTTTATAAAAAAATATATATATATATATTCCCGAAATTCCTAAGTTATTTAACGCTCGAAAAAGCGGGGCGTTACAGTAGTCGTCATTTACGTTGGTGATCTTTAGCATATATTTTATCTATGCTTGATGTGTTTAGTAGTTGTTAGAGATGTGTCTCTATGTATTTTGTTTTGAATATATCATGTCAAACGATGGTTGAAATTCTATATTATGAATAAAAGAATTATGGCTATGTATATTCAAGGTTTCGATTCTGCTTTCGCTGATGTGATGATATTACTTATCTTAGCTTATTCTTTAAGTTGATATGCTGAGACAGGAGATCGGGATTGTCAAGGTTTAAATTATGTTGAGTATATGATGAGAAAAAAAAATTCCCGAAATCTCAAGTTAACACACGCTAGGGAAAAGTGGGGCATTACAATAATTCAAGGCATGAAGAGTAGTAAAAGAGAATAAGTTTTTCTAAGAAACATGTAACATCGCTTGAAGACCAAAAGTTCCCTAAGAATTTAGAATGTGTATGAACGTTTCAGGGAAGTATCGTGGGCAAGATTATAAGTTTTAAATGTTTATGTATGTCATTTAGTGATGTATGAATAAAGTGACGCTTATCTTGTTGCAATTCCCTCATGTATTTTGTTTTTTAGGATAATGAATGCACTAAAAAGGGCTAAAATTCCAATAAGCAAGCAAAATCTAATATCGAAGCTTAGAATACGTGAGAAAGATCTGGGCTTCATTAATCAAAACCTAGTATTAAAGCATGGAATGCCCGAGAATGATCAAGGGCTCATTATTTAAGAATCGAAATGCAAAATCATGAGAACAGTTCAAAAACTAAAGCTCCAAAGCATGAAGATGGTCCAAAAATCGAAGTACGAAAGTGTGAGAATGGTTCAAAAACCAAAGGGCGAAAGCGTGAGAATGGTCCAAAAATTGAAATGCAAAAGCTTGAGAACGGTTCAAAAATCAAAGCGTTAAAGCATGAGAATAGTCTAAAAATTGAAGTGCAAAAGTGTGAGAAAGGTCTAAAAAATTGAAACTCAAAAATGCGAGAACGGTCCAAAAACCGAAGCACTAAAGCATAAGAACGATTTGAAAAATCAAAATACGAAAGTGTTAGAACTGTCCAAAAAATCGAAGTGCTAAAGAATAAGAATTGTCTAAAAACTGAAATGCAAAAGCGTGAGAATGGTCTAAAACAATTGAAGTGCGAAAGTGCAAGAATGGTCCAAAAACTGAAGCACTAAAGCATAAAAATGGTCTAAAAATCGAAGCAAAAAAGCGTGAGAATGGTCTAAAAAACTGAAGCACTAAAGCACAAGAGTGGTTTAAGAACCGAAGCGCAAAAGCATGAGAATGGTCTAAGAATTACAAAGCACGAGAATCGCAAAAAATGATAGAAGGAGAATCTAACGTCAAAAGTGCGAGATGCGTGAGATTGAACTAAAGACCAAAAGCACAAAGATAGTCTAGAACAACCCAAAATCAAAAGCGATAAATGCATAAGAAAGACTAAAATCAAAGGCACAAAGTGCATAAGACCAAATTAAGTCCAAAAATGCAAAGAGGGTGAGAATGGTTCAGGGCCATCATCAACAAATAATTAGGGAACAGGCATAATACCCATCCATCATCATTTACTAAGGACTGGAGAATGGGTGTGTCCCCCATTTTCTATGGAAAAATGAAACATAAGCGATCAAAATTTTGAACGATTTACGATTCAGAAACTAACTACAAAATTTTATATATTATGGGAGATGCTAACATGTTACATAGAGAAAAAAACACAAAACTAGAACCAGAAGCGCATAAAGAGTAAAAACGGCATGGGAAATCGAAACATGAAAGTACAAGAGTGATATGAGACAAACCCAACATCAAAAGCTCGTGAATGCATGAACATGATATGGGGACCATCATTTAACAAAAAACGAAGATCATTTGAAAATACAAAATTCAAGAACCCTTTGACAAAGCGACATCATCTCAAATAACTAGTAGCAAAACACCATCTAAGAAGGAAATTATCTGAGAAGAGGCGGAAGAGAAGGCAAGATGACAACTACTCTTTCTACTAGGAAACCTAGAGGAAAGAGTGAGGAGCAATTGTTATGCCCAATGATTCATCCAAGTCTGTGAAAATCCAAGTGACAAAGCTGGGTTAAAAATTAATATGGTCCAAGACTAAGTGGGCCAAGTACGCTAAGGAAGTGCTTTCGAAACTTCATAAGAGCCATGACAAGTTATGAAAGTAGGGAACTAGGGAAAACTCGGCTATAACCGAGTGACCTCTCCCCGTTTCCCCAATTTCTTGACCATTGTTTCAGCTATACACCAAGCCATTTTGTTGCTCCGAGCCATGCTAAGTCAATTCATCTAACTATACAACTGTGTGCACAAGACTTGGAAGCCAATCGAGTGACTCTCCCCTTCTTCTAATTGTTATTCAAGCTACATGCCAATTAGGTCGTGTGAACCCCCAAGACCCAGTCAAAGCTACTCCTAAGATACTCATCGAGAAGTGCAGGTGTCCTGCTACCTATCAATCTCCCTTTCTATAAATAAGAGACTCTTCCTCTTAGCAATTGTATGCTCATTATGCCACTTAAACTCTAATTCATCTTTGGGACAAGACTAATTTTAGCATCAGAAGATCTATGGGTGACATCAGTCGCGCCTCTAAGTTGCTTCTTTCTCTACAGGTCTCTCAATTATCTCAAGTCTCTTGATTATTTTAACTCTCTCGATTATTAGGACTCTTGTCACCAAATGAGACACTCACCATAAGGAGATTCACAACACATCCCAAGAATGGCAAGTCTCCTATCACTTTGTAGGTCACTCGTCACTTCAAGACTCTCTCCTCACTTAATAGGTATCTCATCACCTTGAGACTCGCTCATACCTCAGTTCATTGGGGTCTTAGCCCAATCACATTGGGGTCACTACCCAATCTCATTGGGTATTCACCCACTTGATTATTAACTATCTACCCAATCCATCAGACTTCTTGCATTTACCTCTCCCACATTATAAATTTATTGTTATAATTGAACAAGAACAAAAATGATTCAATAACCCATTTTTTTGGTTTTTGTATTAAAGCTCATCTTTTTATAAATTTATAGAATGTATGTGTTATTCGTTATATTTTTGTAAGATTAACAGTATCCTTGAATTACTGAAGGACAATTTAATGTTCTAACCTCAATCAAACTATCTATTGTCTTTCATTAAAACTAATTTCTTTTATTGAAAAATGAAAATTAGTAATTTTATTCATTCATTAACATTCAGGTGAAGACTATTTTTTGTATTTTTCTAAAATCTCAAATTCATCTGTAAATTATTATTGTTAATAAATTTATGGATAAATTACACTCAAATTTGGTATAATTTGGATCATTAGTTCTTGTAGTTTGTATTTTTTTTCTTATGAAACTTGTATTCGTCACTATCATTGTTGTCCATTAAACCTTAAATCAAATTAAAATAAATATTTATTATAAACAAAAGATAAAAAAGAAACAAGAAATATAAAAACTAATCGCTGGCTGGTGGATGGGCAACCATTGGTACTGTCAACAATGAGCCCATCGGCGAAGATAGGCTCTGCCTCTACCTCGAGTCAAGTGGAAGATTATTGATTTGGAATTTTACTCAACTTTTTCAAAAAGAAATTGGCGCCATTGTTGGGCAGGCGTTAGAAACCATTGGAATTTTGGAACTCAACTCGGCCCCAGATTAAGAAAAAAATTCAAATTTTTTCGTGTTTTTGTAATTTTATTTAAAAAATTTAATTTTAAAAATAAAATTTTGATTTGATTAATTAGTTGTAATTTTATCCACGATTTAGATCCGATTCGAGAGTTGTCCAAGATCTGTTGACGTGGCATGCCACTTAACATTTTAAAATAGTTTGAATGGGCCTCACATGTGCATGTGTAAAAAAATAAAAAATAAAAATAATATTAAATATATATTATATATATGTTATGTGTGTGTGTGTGTTACACATATATTTACAAAAGAAGGCAAGCGGAGGATGGGGACGACGACGACGACAACAAAGGATGATGTTGGGTTGGAGGCAACAGATAATTTAAAAGCTGGAGGTGGCGATGGAGGCTAATCTGGAAGAAGGCCAAATCTGAAGGTTTGATGGCCGATCGTTGATGTTGATGGAGCTAGCTTAACTGACCGACGACGAGGGCGAGGCAGCCAACAAAGGATGTCATCGGTCGATAAGAACAGAGGGTCGTTGGTCGCTTTCTGTGAGTTAGCCTTGAGCATGAGGAAGCCCAGATCAGTGGTCGGTCCAGCTTCTAGATCTGTCGTCGTTGCCATGAGCAGGAAGAAGCCTAGATCGATCGTTACCTCTAGCTTTAGATTGGTTATCGTCGTTGCCATCATTGTCATTGTCGTCATTCACCATCGTAGCCATCGCCATCTTCGTCCTTCGTCATCGTCACCATCCTTTGCATGTTTCCTTCTTTCTGTGCACATATATATATGTTAACATATACATATATATTTAATATTATTTTATTTTTTAATTTTTTTTTATATATGTGCATGTAGGCTAACTCAAAATTCAAACCTTTTCCAAGTGGCATGCCACGTTAGTGGGTCGTAGACACTCAGATTCAGATCATGAATAAAATTATAACCAATTGATCAAATCGAAATCTTATTGACAAAATTAAAACTTTTTGATAAAATCATAAAAATGTAAAAAAATTTAAATTTTTTGTGCTAATAGGACCATATTAATTAGGAAGTTGGCAATCTATTTTGATCCTAATTCTAATTAGTTTCATATGGAATTGGAAGTCACTCTCATTTCAAATCAACAAAATCTAGCACTCGAACCTAAAGAGAGGGAAGAAGAAAAAAAGCAACGACAATGAAGAAGACGAAGACCATTTTATTAGGAGTTGACGACAGCTGGTTGGAAATTTTCGTTGGGGACAACTAAGATCTCAAGCAATGATCTAATTATAGAAGATCTCAGTATATTTTACACTTTAAAAATAGTGATTTGTAATTCTTATAATAAAAAAAAACATATAAATCCAAAAGGAAAAAGTAGAAAATTACATGATGAATGGTGAATTGTGTCGTCAAAGTGACTGACAAGTAATGTCATCACCAAGTTACTTGATATATAATTAATTCTAATTAGTCTCATATGAAATTGGAAGTCACATTCATTTCAAATCAACAAAATTTAGAACTCAAACTTGAAAAGAGAGAGAAAAAAAAAACAATGAAAAAGATGAAGACCTTTGTATTAGAAGTTGACGACAACTAGTTGGAATTTGTTGTTGGAGACAATTAGGATCTCAAGCAATGATCTAATTATGGAAAATCTCAGTATATTTTACACTATAGAAATAATAATTTTTAATTCTTATAATGAAAAAAAACATATAAATCTAAAAGAAAAAAAATAAAAAATTACATGATGAATGGTGAATTGTGTTGTCAGAGTGACTGACAAGTAATGTCATCACCAAATTACTTGACATATAATTGTAACGTTAATTATAAATTGATATTCACTTTTAATGTACATATATATGCATTTACTATTCTTCATCCCTCTCTCTATTATTCTTAAGAACCTTAATTTTACCCCCCCCAACCATTAATCAAATCCCACCAACGAACAAATTTGCATTTGCATGTCTCCTAAATTTATCTTCATCTTCTTTTTACTTTATCATCAAATTCAGTTTTCAAATTCTCGAAAAAGAGAATTAATCAAGTTATTTATTTATTTAGGAATAAACAGCCAGCCCAGCCGTATGTATGTATGTATGTATGTATGTATGATAAGAGTGAGAGAGTCTCTCCCCGCCACAATCAATCTGGGCCGTCGGTAACCACGGTTAAATCCACTTAACCGTGGTTAGCGTATATAAAGCTAACCGAAGACTTCGCCATTGCCGCTGCCCTCTCCTGCTTGCTTCCTCTTCCTCGCACTCGTGTCTGTGCTTGGTTTTCTTTGTTAGTCGTCTGACTAGACACGCATATGTTGAGCACTTCTCTCCGAACTCTCTTCTCGTTCGAGCGAGTAATGATTGCTGTGAAGTTCGAGCTGGAGTTTCCGGGTTGGGATTGAGAGCGATGTGCCCGCAAATGGCGTGATTCTTAGGTTATGGGATCGTTGAACATCGCCATGAAATGAGCTCACTCCCTTTGAATTTTTTGCTCCGCTTCCATTGGCTGGAGTTTCGGGGTACGGCTAGATGTTTATCCAGCTTAAGCAAGTGGAAATCGAATTAGGATAAGAAATTGACGTGCACTTGAGAAATTAATGTGAAACATTTGAGATTTAAAACTGATAAGTTCGATTGGTGCTCTGAGTTTTACAGGGAAACATGGCCGGTAATCAATTGGAAACGCAACAGCCGAGTATCGACACCGACAAGCTGAGCTATGAGATATTCTCAATCCTCGAATCCAAGTTCTTGTTTGGCTACGACGATCAGAAGGTGTGGATACCCAAGCAAATCACGCCGGCGGTGGAACAAGCGGCCACTGATAACGGCGTCCAGGCAGTGAAGAACCAGAGGGGAAAAATCTGCGTACTCAGCATCGACGGTGGAGGAATGCGGAGTATTCTATCGGGAAAAGCCCTAGCGTACCTCGAAAATGCTTTGAAGACCAAATCGGGAAATCCAGACGCCAGAATCGCGGATTACTTTGACGTCGCCGCCGGCGCCGGAACCGGAGGGATGTTCGCGGCGATGCTCTTCGGTACGAAAGATCACCGCCGTCCGATTTTCCAAGCTGAGGACACGTGGAAGCTCTTGTCGACACAAGGAAAGGACTTCTACTGCGGCGGTGGGCGAATTTTCCGGCGGATATTCCGTTGCAGCGAGGCCGCGGGTTTGGAGAAGGCGGTCAAGGAGATGTTCATAGATAACGGAAGGAGCTTGACGTTGAAAGACACGTTGAAGCCGGTTCTGATACCGTGCTACGATCTCTCCAATTCCGCGTCGTTCGTCTTCTCGAGAGCCGACGCGCTCGAAACGGACGGCTTCGATTTTCGGCTCTGGGAGGTGTGCCGAGCCACGATGGCGGAGCCGCCGAGGTTCGGGCCGGTCGTGGTTCGATCGGTTGACGGCCGGACCCGGTGCGTGGCGGTGGACGGCGGGCTGGCCGTGAACAACCCGACGGCGGCGGCCATCACGCACGTGCTGCACAACAAGCAGGAGTTTCCGTTCGTGCGGGGGGTTGAGGACATTTTGGTACTTTCACTGGGGACCGTTCAAATCTTGGAAGGAAGTTATGGCTACGAGCAAGTCAAGCGGTGGAAGACGAAGGACTGGGCTCGGCCCATGGCTCGCATTTCCGGCGACGGCTCCGCCGACTTGGTGGACCACGCCGTCGCTATGTCCTTCGGCGAAAGCCGTAGCAGTAACTATGTCCGTATCCAGGTACGCTTATTTGCTAAAATGCGCCGAATGCGTCTGATAATCTGATTTTTTAATTTCTGGTTTCTGCTACTTCAATCTCAATTTGATTTAAAAAGGTATTTTGTTTCGATTATTTAAACCATTTTACAAGTGCTTTTATGCTGGGAATTAGGATCTTTGGGAGAATGAAAACAAATATTTTTTACTGGTATATGTAAAATTATATACAAGTAATGTTATTGTAATTCATTAAAAATCTTAATTCTAAATTGAGGGTTAGTTGAATCTTCCTCTGGAAGTAGTTTTTGAGGAAAAAAAGTTTGCTCTTTCAAAAACTCCAAAAAAAAAAAAAAAAAATTGTTTAGAAAAAAGTTTAGTCAGCTGTTTGCTAATCAGTCAACATAGTTATTTGTTTTTGTTGACAAGTTACATCATGGGAGAAGTTATCTAAGATTGATTGATATGTGTCTTATGTATATGCATGTTTTGGTTGAAGACGTGGTGTTACAATAGTACCCTAAATACGCAATTTCATGTTGTGGCTGTGAGCCAAGATGGCATATTTGTATTAATTATGTTTAAAGGTTGTGCGATTTCAGATTTGTGTCTTGACAAGGACGATAGATGCTAAGGGCAAGAATTTTTTTATGAATGCACAGTATACCTATCTGTCGAGGAGGCATTTATTATAATAATAGGAGCCTAGAGATTAACTTTGATTTAGCACTTAATCTGATTAGCTGGAAGTTGGTGTTGTTATTTTTGTATATGCTAATCATGGTGGTGGTCTGAAATGAAAGCGATGTGCTATGGTCAAGTATGAAGTGGAATAGTGAAGGTTGGAGAATTAGGGGTTACATTTGAAACCCATAAGAACGATAACACAAAAGGTCTTGAGTAAAGGTGGGAGACAGGTGCTGTTTTTCGAAGAGCCATAAGTGTGATATTGTGTGTCCCAGGTGTAGGAACAGCGTTATTTAGGCTTGCTTTCCATTATTAGCTACTTGTTTCATTATCAATCCTGGTTATGGCACATTGCTTGTGTTGGCAGTAGACCATGTCGATTGTCATGCTTGTCCTACCCTGTGTCAGGGAGCGTCGTTTTTGTACGCAGTTCATGATGTTTCCCATGGCATGCTAATGGGTTGAGTTTGCCATGTTTCGTGCCCAATGTTGACATCAACCAGTGTCATTTATATATCCAGCTTATGATATGTGTGTTGAGCTTTCATTTTGCATAGCAGGCTAACGGGTCAGGTTTGGCACGTTTCGGGCCCAACGTAGCCACCGACCCCAGTCCTGGAAACGTTAAGATGCTACTGGGAGTAGCAGATGAGATGCTGAAACAGAAGAATGTTGAATCTGTGCTGTTTGGAGGGAAGAGGATTGCAGAGCAAAGCAATTTGGAGAAACTTGACTGGTTTGCTGGAGAGCTTGTGCTGGAACACCAGAGGAGGGGCTGCAGAATAGCTCCCACTGTTGCGTTTAAGCAAGCCATGCCCAGGTCCAACTAGACAACTCCCATGATATTGGGGGAAAAAAAAGGAGAAAGAGGTAAAAGGAAGCAGCTCAACTTTGTAATTCAGACAGACTTCCTCTTATATTTCGCTTTCATTTTATTTTTCCTTGTTATGCTGCTTGATGGGTTATGTTTCTCTCTTTGTTTAACCAGTGTGCATTTCTTCTTAACATATTTGCAGGAATCTGGGAGACTGAAAATAAGGAAGAAGAAAAAGTGTTACAGCAACAGCTTTTGCTTTTGAAAGAGAAGTGTGGGGAGAGGCCAGAGAATTGAGTGAAAATGACCAACTGTAAAAAGGTGTAAATGATCTTTATGGGATATTTTGCCTACCAGAGGACAAGCATTGTGGTGCCCACTTCACTTGACAGAGACCCCCAGGCCATTGAGTGATTATACTATGAACAACATTCACCCTTGTTTGTATCCTTTGGTTTCAAATACCAACTTTGGACTGGGAAACATAGTTATTGCCCGTTTCCTTCACCAAAGTTATTGATTATGACATGAACAAACACAACTATATTCTGACTCATGAGAAATGCACAAATCGCATACTTGTGAATTAAACATGTGCTGTATGTTTAAATCTTTACAACAATTATGCTTTGAGTAGTTGGTACCTTCATGGTGCGTCTCCCATACACAAAGTTACTCATTTTACAAAAATCGAGCTATACAGTCTTATCTTTGCTTTTCTACAATGAGACTGATTTTATAATTTGAACTCTTGGCTTCATAGTCACAAATGATAATCCAATTGCTATTACCTAGACACTCCCTCTTGATTAGTACTTCACAAAGAACCCTAAAATTTCAGCAGAAGCTCTCTTCTACATTTAGTTTTTTTTTTTTTTTTCTCTTTTTTATTATTTATTTTTCGTCATCATTGGATTGTAGTATGGATTGATGCATGTAAGAGGAAAAGCATTTCATTCTTCTTTGTTTTCTTATGGGTTCGGGTCCTTTGCTTGAATCATCTTTTTGATTAAAAATATGGAAGCTCTTTGGTTCTTTGTGAACTTTTGAATGGACATTAATATGGGTGGTCTCTGTCTTTTTCTCTGTTGTTTTTCTTGACTCAAGCCTACTACTTGGGCTTCATTATCTGTAGATGATTAATAATGGATACTAAATTAATATGGTGTATCATTATCTATAGATGATTAATAGTGGATACTAAATGAATATGGTAGATCAGAGGATTAAAAATTTCTCCACCATATTGCCTGACTCAAATTTGTTCCTTGCCCTTGCCCTTAATGTCAGTGAACCTCCTGCTAATCTGAAATCCAGTTGCAATACAAAAATTCTAGAGAATTGATAATCTTTTGATCACAAAATTAAGCACAGTTGAGGTTTTAATTTTATTTGGGGTTATTGGAACCTTGTATGATAAAGGGGTACTTTCTACCTTTATAAATATTTGCAATTAAAAGGTTTTATTTATAGAAATAATTCTCTTCTTATCTAGGGATGAAAAAAAGTCTCAATTAATCCTATTTAAAATAAAAATAAATATAAATACAAATATGACTTAGAAAAATATATCAAAACTAGCATAAAACAAACTTGTAAATGGGTTAGTCGGAATCCATCTACATCCTTATCTTTTAGGTGGTAAAAAGGTTAATTATTGTGTTTAGTTGACGAGTGAAAACCATTTAAGTCACTTTAATTGTCAATTAGATCATGATTTTAAGTTTATTTTGATTTTAACAGTTAAATGCTTTATTCTATCTTAATTATTTTTTTTTTCTTTCTTAAAATTACTGTCCTTACACGATTCTCCACCACTCGTGCCCTTAATTTCGATAAAGAAAGTAAATCGCAAATGGGCCTTTAGCCTTTACCTAAACCAAGTATTGAACTTGTGACCTATTGGTACTAACCTCAGTATATTACTTGCCCACCACTTGATTCTTTTAGCTATTAAAAAGTGATTAAAAACTTAAATGAATTGTCTTTTAATTTAGTATAGACATTTAGAACATTCAAAAAAATTTCTATCAAGAGTAATTTAAAAGTAATATCATCAAATCTTGCGTCAACTATGAGTTCTTTAAATTTATCTCAAATTATGCTATCGTCCTAGCTACAGTCATATATATTTTAAAAAAAAACATTTTTCCTAATTCTCATTAAACAAAGGAATAATTTTATCACCCATAATCCAAAGTGGTTTCCTTTTTCTTAATTTAAATGAGAATCTATGATGTTCTGTAATAATTGTTGTTTAGAGATGCATTGAAATACAAATACCCCACAACTCTGGCAATGGAATTTACTTTGGCTTTTTATCTTTAATTCCAAATGAGGTGGTGTTTGATTCTCTCTAAGATTATTATATAATTAAACAATTAGATTTAGACCCTCTCATGTCATCCTCTCTCAATCTTGTGGGCTAGAATTGCTGGTGAGTGGTGGGAAAGAGTCTAATCAACACAACTTTCCAAACCCAACTCTTTGTTTTTTCTAATAATGGATCTAATTATGAGCCACGCACTTATTGAGGTGATCCTTTTTGTCTACTAATTATGCATCTATGGAAACAAAAGTCCTTCCTTTATTAAGGTATAAAGTGCTTTCATGTGATCTTAATCGCTTCCTTTGATAGAAAGATTTAACCCAGTTCTTTGAAAGTGCTTCGTAAACATTTTAGTGGCCAACCATACACAAAATCATTAACAATCAGTGCTATTTCAGGTCACTGTTTCTTTCAATTGAGGAGACAAAATTATATTGTTTTAAAATAAAATAAAATTTTTAATATGTTATTTGGTAACTTCTCTTTGTTTTCGTATTTATTTCTTATATTTTGTGATTTTTGATCTATCAAGATGTCAATAATTCTTACATAAGAGTCACTATTATAACATTTTGAGAGTGTGCGACTAATTTGTAAGTAAAGTCATTAAATTTTGGGGATTAAATTTGTCAATAACAAAAAAGATTGAGAAAGAGGTTGAGGAGAATTGGTAACAAAGTGGATGAAAAAAAAAACATATTTTTCCTTTTTTTATGGATACAAAAAATACATTTCAAAAATACAACTAATTAAATCATTAAAAAACAAATAATCAAAGTACAACATTCACAAATCAAATATAGCACATGATAAATGGGAAACTATTGGGCCGAGACCTGGTGAGCATTGGGCCAGTCCAATTAGATACTATTTGAGAGCTAGTTGGGCTGCATGGGCCCTGGGCCCACAACTGATTGACCTTTGAGTTGGGCCTCTCAGTTTTGTAATTGTATTTGTATGTAAAGTTGGGTTAATCTATGAGATCGTAGAAGCACCAAAAGCAACCTCATTTTCAGGTGACTAAAGGAATCTTGGACCATATCTCAAGGGAACTTTTGGACCATATGTTTTGCTTTATGCTTCAATAATAAAATGTGAGTTTTTTTTTTTTTTTCTACTATTCCCACAATGATTGGGAAGGAATGATATAAGAAACAGCAAGTGATAAATTATATTTTTAAGCTTAGTTGTTAGCATTGGCTTCTTATAATAGGACCATAAAAAATAGATAATTGTTGCACTCAACCTATCAAATAAATATATTGCTACCCTTTCAAGTGCTTGTCGGTACCTTCGGTACATAACTTAACCAAGTCAATTTCATTTAGGAGCTAAAAAAAGGGTAAGTTTGAAATTTTGAAAGATAGTCGAAATTCAATTGACTTTTCACAATTGACCGTATCTCGTGAGAGATTATACTTAATATAATATTTAAAGATCTTAATGATAACCTATTAAACTTTCATGATAACGTCATTAATCTTTTTTATCTCTTAAACTCAAATAACATATAAGACTTAACAAAAACATCAAGTTTCAAGATGATAAAATTTCAAACCTTTGAACCTATAAACATATTAATCTACTACTAATAAAAGATAAAAATCCTTAATTGGTAGCAACATTTTTACAAGTAAGTTGAAATGGCCTTCAATAATGAACACAAGCATGACAAACATGATATCATTTTTCTAAAAAATAAAGTTAAAAATGTTAATTAATAGCAAACATTTTGGATTTTTCACGTTAATTAATCATGGTGTTAGTAACGACATATTTGTGGTTAAAGTCCCCCAAATTGCATGGTTTAAAAAGTAAGAAATATCGTGATAAAAAATCAATTCTTGTTATAGTTATCCAACTTAGGTAGTGTTTATTAGAATAAGTATGATAAAACTCTATCAATATAATTTATTTATAAAGTTTAAGAAAAATTATCTGAAGAGAAAATGGATAAATTTAACTTAGAAATTTAAGATAAAAAATCATATAAATTTTTTTAAAAAAAATTAACAAACACAATACAAAATACTTTTTTATATCCCCTTTTTTTATATCTTAATTGATTGGAGCAGGTTTGGTTGATGCCACGCTCACGTAAGAAACCCTCCTCCTCCCAAAATATGGGCTGGAGGATTTTCTTTTGGTCGCTCTCTCTTCTCGCTGACCTTGACCAATCACCCCCCCCCCCCCCCCCCCACCATCATATATATAAACGTTTGGTTTTTGTGTTTGTGGAGTCAACAGGTTAGGGGTTGATCACTGTTGCATTCAATCACTTTAATTCTTATTAATCCTTAATTTGATATCAAGCCGCCTCCGCCGCCGCCACCTCCATGATCAAGCTAACACGACTTGACTCCTTCTCTTCGCTTAATTTAATGTTTACCGTCTTTATGAACCCGCATCCTTTTAAAATAATATATATTTATGAATACATTTGTTTATTAATTATTTTTATACGTGCTGATTCAACACACAATATATAAGTATTGTTTTCCTTTTTTTTTTAATTCAATTAGAAGTCGTTTCTTGTTTATAGTATTTTATCTGTGTAATATTAACCATTGTAGTATATTAATGTTAATCAATAAAAGTATTTTGTTCTTCATCTTAACTATATATTACCCTTACAACAATGGTTAGTTTTACTGTTTTTATTTATGTTTGTTTGCCATGGAATCATAATATATTATTAAATAAACTCATTTATTAATTGTTGGCAATTGTCTTTTCTATCTATTGCTTGCTTATCTACAAATTCATTCATGTTGATCACAAACAAGCTTATTTTATTAATTAAGGAGCTCATTTTCGTTCACAAAATGCATGTAAAATGAAAAATAAAAAATGGAGTAGTAGTAAAAATGTTTGAAACATATTATGACGAAAATGAGAATAAAGTCAAAGAGCTCCATATGTACATATTTGTGTGTGTGTGTGCATATGGCTGTCTACATAACATGCATCCACGCTTAACATGGAATATATTTGTACAAATATATTAGTCATCTCATCTTCCCCAGCTGTTGCATTGACTTTGTTTAATGACTTGTCACAGTTGATAAAAACAACTAAAAATATAAATAAATAAAATAAAACGTGATGTTTTGCTTCTTCATTAATTCCTATATAAATACCCAACACGCAGCTTGCCAAATCCACTGTCTGTCCTCACCATCTCAAGTACTCCACTCTTCTCCATAAGTGTGTGTTAATTTTTTATGTGAATTCACACTTGATAAAGAGATGAAGCTCTGGTTTCCATGCTTCTGTCCTTCATCTTCTTCCAAGATTCACAGGAGCAAGTGCAAACGAGGTAATTAATTAATTAATTAAGCTAGCTAGCTTTTTTCTGTAATTCTTACTAATTAATTCATCATGCATCACATTAAGATTCACAGTATTCTAATACTACCCTCATCATCCAAATCTGATTTTGCTTGTTACTGCATATATATATTTGCTTTGGCAACACCCAAGTAAGTAATGTTAATTGGCAGTTTTTGTACTCATGGATGAACTGGTTATAATTTCTTTTTATTTTCTATATCATTGTTAGATTTGGCTAATTAACCAGTTGATGAATGATCCATGTTTAATTAATTAATCAAGCAGTAAGTGCAGCAGGTCTTCAAACTTTTCAAGCATTCACATACGATGAACTCAAGGCTTCCACCAACAATTTCCGCTCTTCCAGTAAGATTGGCAGAGGAGGATTTGGCACTGTCTATAAGGTATGTGTGAAATGTATGTTATTAAATGGTTGTCCAATAATAATAAAATTATAATGTTATCCTTATTTATGGACCCAATCGGGTATTTGAGTCAAATCTCACCAAAATCGTTTTCATACTTTTTGAAGTACAACAAATTAGGAAAAACAACTAAAAAGATAGGTGCCATACGAACCCAAACCAGAATGAAAGTTTTACAATCTTATCAAGTAAAATATATATAAGTGTGTTTCGTTACGGGATTATCTATATCTTAAGCTATACATATTTATCTGAAGCTGTTCTAAGATGTACGCCGGGTGTATGTGAATTAGGGGAAGCTTGCAGACGGAAGAGTGATTGCTGTGAAAATGCTTTCAGTAGAATCGAAGCAAGGAGACAGGGAGTTCATGGCTGAGATATCTTCAATGTCAAATGTCAGCCATGAAAACCTTGTGAAGCTGCATGGCGGCTGTGTCGACGGCGCTCATAGGATCATCGTTTACGAATATCTCGAGAAGAACAACCTTGCTCAAACCTTGCTAGGTATACTCACACATATATATTTATAATTTCTTTGTTTATTTTTATTCAAGTAGAATTTTTGATGTGGTGGTGAAGTTGCATGACTCTTCCACGCTTTGAAATAAGTATACGTTTCCAAGAAGAGATTTGCAGAGAGTTCTGGACAATTAGAGCTCACTTTCCTTTTGTATTAATTCTCTTTATAACTAATATGCTAAGTCAACAGAATTATGTAGAGTTTCTTAGATTCATATATACACTATTCATGATAAATATTGTATTAGATTTTCAGACATTTCACCAACCAAAAGACGTTAAAATTTGAAAACAATGAATAATAATTAAATATACATACTTTTATTACATCTTATTTATGGCCTTAAGGCATATATTAGAAAACCCTTTTATATAAAATCTCTGCACAAAAAATAATATGGCGCCTGGTTTATATTTATGCGTTGGACAGAAAAAAAAAAAAATCATTGTAACCTTTATCAAACTAATACCAACAACATATTATCATTCTAGCTAGTTGCTTTTTTTTTTTTTTTCTTTTGGTGGGTTTTTAAGTAGAATTAACAGTTAAATAATTTTATAAAAATATATATCAGTGTCCTTGTCTAAATCAACCTGGAGTTTCTTGTCCAGGTGGGAAGGAAAAGAGGATGAAAATTGGATGGAAAACAAGATATAGAATTTGCCTGGGGATTGCCCAAGGACTAGCCTACATCCATGAGCAAGTAAAGCCTCACATAGTGCATAGAGACATCAAAGCAAGCAACATCCTTCTTGATCGCAACTTTGCTCCCAAGATCTCAGACTTCGGCCTCTCCAAGCTATTTCCTGACGACAGCATCACTCACATTAGCACTCGAGTTGCCGGCACACTGTAAGTAATACGTAGTTTCTATATTTATAGGACAACTAAGGCTCACTTGACTCAGGATACTAAACATTCGAATTCATCAATATAATACTATGAGACTCACTAAGCTACCATCTGGTGGTTAAACTTTCTTTTTCAACGCAAATGGTTAATATTTGATTTTTCCTCTTTTTCTGTTTGTTGACATGAATGAAGAGGCTATCTTGCTCCGGAATATGCTGTAACAGGACGTTTAACCCGAAAGTCAGACATCTACAGCTTCGGCGTGCTGCTTCTAGAGATTATCAGCGGCCGATCGGCGGTTGACTTCAACCTTCATCTTGGGGAACACTATCTTGTTGAAAGGGTAATATATATATATTATATCTCAAAATGATCAACTAGAAAACAGCACCAATAATATTGACAAAATTTATCAAATAATATATTACTAATTACTACTATATATGTCGAAAAATAATGCAGGCGTGGGACCTGTACAACGGGAACAAGCTTGTGGATCTGGTCGACCCTATGCTGGCCGGAAAGTTCCCGGAAACGGAGGCCGTGCGGCTGCTGAAGGTTGGATTACTGTGCGTGCAAGAGGCGTGTGGTCTGAGGCCGAGGATTTCGAGGACCGTGAGGATGATGGCTGGCGAGATCGAGGTGGACGGCCTGGAGATCATGCAGCCCGGCCTTATCACCGATATCACGAACATCAAGATCGCCGACCGCCAGTCATCGCCGTTGACCACCGTCTTCGGCAGCGGCCACAGTCCGCAGAATTATTTATTTTTATGAAAAATAATGATGACGGTAACGAGAATTGACCTCTAGACTATTTCATTGAAAAACAATATATATATATATATATATTTTAGAGAGAGAGTAATAAGAATGTTTGATGTATTCATGAGTTGTGGATGTTGAATATGAACGATAATAATGATTCAATATTTTTGTGTTGTTATATTAATTCAATAATATAATTAAGATGGTAGAGATTCATTTTCAAGTTGAGGTGTTAAAAAAAAAAAAGACAATTAGAGAGCTTAAGCCATTTTTTGTGCAAATCTTTTGATGTTTAAGTCATATTCTTGTATTCAAAAAAATTCAGAGTTTTTTTTTTTTTTATTGACAAAAACGACTTAATCTTGAGAGATTAGACCTCACCTATTTATAGTTATTTTTTTAACAAGAAAAATTAAGAAACCCTTCCACACAATCAGTTTTAAGCTTAGAGTATCTCATATTCTCTATAAAATCATGATTTGTTTGGTTCTTGATCTAAATGAACGAATAAGTTAGTCACAATACTAAACTTTTCAAATATACACAATTAATATACCTTATCGAGGCAGGAATTTATAATTAAGTTGGAAAACATTCTTAATATTTCGTTATTGATTAAAATTTAGATCGTTATTGAGAAAAATTATCATTTTCACAAAAAAAATTTTCAAAGTGGTAAGCATCCTTAATGTGTTTGTTGTATATTGGTTTGACTTAGAGCGATGAGATGGAGATGGAAATTATTTATCTTATATTGATTTTCTTAATCATGACATATTCGCACATAAGGGATTAATAACACTCAGCCTGTGGCAATGTCAAACCAACCCGTTATATATTTACATTACACAGTATACTAAAAGCCTTTTGGGTGAGTCAAAGAAGCCACCTCACCCACCCTTCAAATTAGAGTTGTACTATTTGTACAAAAAGAAATTTACAGAATGCTTTACAGGGATATTAAAATGACTAATTTGCCCTCTGATAAATGACTCAAGAGTAAACGCAAACCCAAATGACTCAAAACTCTCTCTCTCTCCATCTGTCTCTCTATTGCAAACACTGTTAGCAAGTCAAGAGCCGATACCACCCCTTTGCCATTTCCTCTTCCATCATCTTCTTTCTTCTCTGTGGTTTCTATTTTTCTTATCTCTCTGTCGTCGACATCTGCTATTCTGATCTCCACCACCATTACCGACAGCCTCCATCTCCACTGATTTGACCTTCCTTCCTTCCATCAGAACCATCGCAGATCACCCTCTCCATGCACTAATCTCCACCACAAACCAATACAAATACCCACCATTTCCAACCACCAATTTTACCCATTACCTTCTCCGCTGTTACCACTGCAAACCGCCATCCTTCGTAAATCTCCACCACGTACGAACAACCACCATCTCCACTAATTTGACCCTTCTTCCGCCGGAACCACCGCAAACTGTTGTGACCCATAGTCGAGATAACCCTTTCTTATTTTATTAAAAATAATGAGCTAAATTTCTTCAACATTTATCTAACACACGGGAAATTTTTTCAATCCTTTGAACTGTTCATTCTCTCCCTCTCTCTTTTCAGATCAGATTCACAAAAGACGAGATATCGTGATAAATTAGTTTACTTTACACTTGAGATATTGCTAACTTCTCGTGATATCTCATTTCTGTAAAGATTCTGTAACAATCCTTCTGTACAAATAGCCCATCCCTTCAAATTAACCACCATTAAAATATAAAATTTATTTTTAATCGCTTTTTTGGAAAAAAAATATTTTTGTCTTTTCCAAACAAATTAATTATATGCTATAGTTATTTTATCAAATTTGACCCCACCATCTAATCTTTCACATCAATACCTTATTTAAGAATTCAAAATAAAAAAGAAAACATCAAAAGACCAAAAAAAACCTCACCCTTTCAAAACACAACAAAACACCCTTTTCAACAAACTCCCATAGCCAAACCCCCAAAGCCAGAACCACTTTAGCAGCCTACAACACAGCCATCGCGGTGCAAAACCAACGCCACCGCCAACTGCCTCTAACACCGCTAGAAAATTGAAAGCGAAACATAGTTGGAGATCATTTTAATGGTAATAGAACACACGAATTGAAAGAAAAAAATAAAAAATAATAATTAGGCTTTTTGGTGGCCAAATAAAACCCGATCTAGGTTTAAATCGCTCAGTAAACCCGATGAACCAATAAAACCTAAAACTAAACTTAAATCAATTTTTATTTATTTTTTTTGCCATGAGATTTTTCTAGTTACCAATACATCATTTTAGTAATAATAGAATTCAAGGATTGAAAGAAAAAAATAAAAATATATATAATCAGGCTTGTTGGGCACTAAACCCGATGACCGAGTTCGATGGGCCAACAAAACCTGATCTAGGTTTAGTTGGCCCACTAAACCCGATAGGCCAACTAAACCTGAAATTAAAATTAAATCATTTTTTTTTATTTTTTTTATTTTTGCCATGAGATTTTCCTAACTACCCAATATGCCTAAAATTAAATTATTGTTTAAAAATTACACTTTTATTTGGATAAAACAATATCATAACATTATCTTGGTCCAATGTTCCTAGTTAGTAGGTAGTTAGAACATTTGATCGATAGTCACTTAATGGCATCACATATACTAAGAGACGATTTTGTTGGCATTCTACGTTCAATGATCTGGATAATTTTTCTAGAGATCATTTTAGTATTAGTGGAACCCATTTATTGAAAGAAAAAAATAAAAAAAGAAATAATCAACCTTTGTCAGGCACTAAACCCAATGGATCAACTAAACTCGAAACTAAAATTAAACTTACTTTTTTGTTATGTGGTTTTCCTAATTATCTAGTAGACTCAAAATTAAATTATTATTTAAAAATTTCACTTTTATTTGGATAAAACAATATCATAACATTATTTTGGTCCAATGTTCATGATTAGTAGATAGTTATAATACTTGATCAATAATCACCTAATGACATCCCATGCACCAAGTGACGATTTTGTTGACATTCTACCTTCAATTAACTCAGATAATGTTTCTAGATATTATTTTAGTAATAGTGGAACCCATAGATTGAAAGAAAAAAATGAAAAAAAAATAATCGAGCTTTGTCGAGAACTAAAACAATGGCCTAACTAAACCCGAAACTAAAATTAAACCATTTTTTATTTTTATCTTTTTTGTCATGAGGTTTTTCTAATTACCCAATAGGGCCAAAATTAAATTTTTGTTTAAAAATTGCACTTTTATTTGGATAAAACAATATCATAACATCATCTTAGTCCAATGTTCATGGTTAGTAGGTAGTTAGAACACTTGATCGATAGTCACCTAATGGCATCCCATGCACCAAGAGACGATTTTGTTGGCATTATACGTTCAATTAACCTGGATAACGTTTCTAGAAATCATTTTAGTAATACTGGAACCCATAAATTGAAAGAAAAAAAATGAAAAAAAAAATAGTTGGCCTTAATTAGTTGGGCACTAAACCCGATGATCGGGTTTAGTGGGCCAACGAAACTCAATCCAAGTTTAGTTGGCCCATTAAACCCAATGAGCCAACTAAACCCAAAACTAAAATTAAATCATTTTTTATTTTTATTTTTTTTTGCTATGAGGTTTTTCGAATTACCTAATAGGCTCAAAATTAAAGTATTGTTTAAAAATTGCACTTTTATTTGGATAAAACAATATGATAACATCATATTGGTGCAATGTTCATGGTTAGTAGGTAGTTAGAACACTTGATCAATAGTTACCTAATAGAATCCCATGCACCAAGTAACAATTTTGTTGACATTCTATGTTTAATTAACTCGAATAACGTTTTTAGGGATCATTTTAGTAATAGTGGAACTGATAGATTGAAAGAAAAAAATTAAAAAGAAAATAATTGTACTTTGTTGGGCACTAAACTTGATGACTAGGTTTGGTGGGCCAACGAAACCTGAACAAAGTTTAGTTGGCCCACTAAACTCGATACACCAACTAAATTCAAAACTAAAATTAAACTATTTTATATTTATATATATATATATATATATTTGTCATGAGGTTTTCCTAGTTACCTAATAGGCTCAAAATTAAATTATTGCTTAAGAATTACACTTTTATTTGGATAAAATAATATCATAAGATCATCTAAGTCCAATGTTCATGGTTAGTAGGCAGTTAAAATACTTGATCGATAGTCACCTATTGACATCTCATGCACCAAGCGACGATTTTGTTGGTTTTCTATATTCAATTAATTCGTATAACGTTTTTAAAAATTATTTTAGTAATAGTGGAACCCATAGATTGAAAGAAAAAATAAAAAAAATGAAAAAAAAATAATCGGGTTTTGTCGGGCACTAAACTCAATGACTGGGTTTGGTTGGCCAACGAAACCCGATCTAGGTTTAGTTGGTCCACTAAACCCGATGGACTAACTAAACCCGAAACTAAAATTAAATTATTTTTTATTTCTATCTTTTTTGTTATGAGATTTTTCTAATTACCCAATAAATCTAAAATTAAATTATTATTTAAAAATTAACGGTGTTATCAAATAATATATTACTAATTACTACTATATATGTCGAAAAATAATGCAGGCGTGGGACCTGTACAACGGGAACAAGCTTGTGGAACTGGTCGACCCTATGCTGGCCGGAAAGTTCCCGGAAACGGAGGCCGTGCGGCTGCTGAAGGTTGGATTACTGTGCGTGCAAGAGGCGTGTGGTCTCAAGCCGAGGATTTCGAGGGCCGTGAGGATGATGGTTGGCGAGATCGAGGTGGACGGCCTGGAGATCATGCAGCCCGGCCTTATCACCGATATCAGGAACATCAAGATCCCCGACCGCCAGTCGTGGCCGTTGACCACCGTCTTCGGCAGCGGCCAGAGTCCGCAGAATTATTTATTTTTTGAAAAATAATGATGACGGTAACGAGAATTGACCTCTAGACATTAAATAATAAGATAAGAGATATTATTTCATTGAAAAACAATATATATATATATATTTTAGAGAGAGAGAGAGAGAGAGAGAGAGTAATAAGAATGTTTGATGTATTCATGAGTTGTGGATCTTGAATAGGAACGATAATAATAATTCAATATTTTTGTGTTGTTATATTAACTCAATAATATAATTTAGATGGTAGAGATTTGTTTTCAAGTTGAGGTGTTAAAAAAAAAAAAAAAGACAATTAAAGAGCTTAGGGCATTTTTTTGTGCAAATCTTTTGATGTTTAAGCCATACTTTTGTATTCAAAAAAGTTAGTAGAGTTTTTTTTTTATTGGTAGAAATGACTTAATTTTGAGAAATTAAACCTCATCTATTTATAATTATTTTTTAACAAAAAAAATTAAAAAGTCCTTCCACACAATCAGCTTTAAGTTTGGAGTATCTCACATTCTCTGTAAAATCATGATTTGTTTAGTTCTTGATCTAAATGAACTGATAAGTTAGTCACAATATTAAATTTTTCGAATATACACAATTAATGCACTTTATCGATGGAGGAATTTATAATTAAGTTGGAAAACATCCCTAACATTTCATGATTGGTTAAAATTTAGATTGTTATATATAAAGAAGAGTTATCATTTTCAAAAAAAAAATTCAAAATGGTTAGCATATCCTTAATGTGTTAGTTGTATATTGGTTTGACTAGAGCGATGAGATGGAGATGGAAATTATTTATCTTATATTGATTTTCTTGATCATAACATATTCGGGATTAATAACCACTCAGCCCATGGCAACGTCAAACCAACCCGTTATCTATTTACATTACACAGTACCCTATAGGCTTTTTGGGTGAGTCAAAGAAGCCACCTCACCCACCCTTCAAATCTTTAATTTCTTTTATATATTGTTGATATTTCGACTGTCCAACAAAGATCAAACCCGAAAAGAATTCTACTCAGAATTCTTGCACGCTCGCAGAATATTAGAAATTAAGTAGCAAAGAGGTAAAATAAAATGAAAAATACAGAAAGATAAAAATAAATCAATAGAGACGATAGTTATCCTGTTTTAGAATGTTTTTGACAAATCTACATCTAACAGTCAACACCCACACACAGAACAACCTTTTATTAGAATGAAAACCGATCACTACATCAAACCTCTTAAGTCTTTATTTATATGCCCGAGTACATACATATATTCTCCTAATAATATAAATGATTAAACCCAGCATTTCTCTTCTCAATAATGAAAAACTGCACTCGATCATAGACAATATTAGAAGCTATTTCAGAATGATTTTCTACTGTCTCTCTTGCCCTTTTATTTATAGAATAGGCAAACATCTTAATATGACTAACTACTATTGAGATATTACAATTAGGCTCTCTAAATTACTAGGTAATTACACTTAGTATTTTAACCTTAATTGTTTTAATCTTCAAACCGATGCATCTCTAAGACTTTACTAATCTTCTACCGTATAGACTCTAGGCAAACTCAACATATATTTTATAGTGATATTTTAAGGTTGATGTCAACATCAAAGTATTATCCGCGATTTCCTCTCTGCTGATTCCTTTGTCTTTGGTGACACACACACACACACACCTTTTGGTAATGTTCCAAAAAAATAAAAACCCATCATGAATAGTTTGGGTAATTTTTTGAAATCGATTGTTGCTATCACATGCCATTGTCGCAGCACAGCCCCTCTCTCCTTTGCTGATACACACATCCCCTCTCTCATTTGCCGATACACACATCCCTTCTATTCAGTCGCTTATTGTCACTACATACCTCTTATTCTTTGAAGCATTGCCTACTATCGTCTTTCATTTCTATCGCTGCTCGCTACCACACACCTCCTTTCTCTTTGTCGCCACTCACTGATGCCTCTCTAAAACTTGTTAAGCAAGAGCTCGACCATTTGGTGAGCCAAGATTGAGCCTCGAAACAAGTTCACCAAGATGAGCTTGAGCTTAACTTGGCTCACTTCGATTACAACTTTTATACCTGTCCTTTTAACTTATTTCCTAGATTACACAAAAATGAAAATAAAAAAAATGATATAATATAAAACAAAAATGAGAAAATGATATTTTTTAAAAATATAAAAAAATAAAAATATTAGAAAACCGCATAAATAAAAAAATATATGAGCGAAATTTTCAATGGGTTTGTGAGATTTTGATATTTTTTTTATTTATTAATGAATTGGATGATTGATATTGTGTATTTGATTATTAATTTGTATATTTAATTGTTGATTTTGCGTATGTTTGTATTTAATTATTAATTTTATTTATGGATGTATCTAATTATTTTGTATATTTGGTTATGTTACAACTCTCAGGTAGAACTCACCCTCAGAACCTAGCTGTTAAGGGGAGGGTGCCCAAGAGGCTATAAACCCCACATCAGAAGCCTAAACTTCCAATGTGGGACAAGTCTCATCTCTTGTAATGGACCATAATATACCACCACGCTCCACAACCCTGCGCCCACAACGGTAGGTTGTGCACTATCCTTTGCTAGTCTCAGGCAAACATTACAATGTCAACGTCACCTCTGTCCCCGCTCGCTTGCACTGAGAGCCATAGAACTCGCTCTAATACTATTGTTACAACTCTCGGATAGAACTCACCCTCAAAAGCTAGTTGTTAATGGGAGGGTGCCCACATTTGAAGCCTAAACTTTCAATGTGGGACAAGTCCCATATCTAGCAGTAGACCATAACAGATTATTAATTTATGTATTTAATTATTAATTTTGTGTATATGTGAAATTATAGATAAAATAAAATAAATAGAATTAAAATTTATTAAAATAAATAAATAAAATAGAGAGAAGAATATGGAATGTGGTTAGAGTACACACATTTTTTTAGGTAAAGTCAAAATAAGGAGTGAATTATTTCTAATATAATAGGGAGTGAGATAGGAAGAAGGGTTGGAGATTGCCCAAGGCTCTATTTATTTGTTAGAAAATATTTTTTTGAAAAAGTGTTTTTCAAATTTTTCTATATTTGGTGGCAAGAAAACATCAAAGTTAAATGAAATCATTTTTCAATCAATTAAAAGTAATTTCCTAAAGTTATAACAAAAATTGAAAGGTAACTTCCCAAGTTAAAATCAAGAATTCACTTTTTAAGGCTACAAAACCAAGCAATTTTCCAAATCTCACGACGTCTTTTCAACCTTCATTGAGCTCTTTATGCATTATCACTATCGTTTGTCATTTTCCTATATCACCACATTTGTTTGTTGAGTTTCGCTTGCATTGCCATCTCTGTCCTTCTTTGCTATTGTTTGTCGAGCTCCACTTACGTCATCATCTCTGTCTCTCTTCGACCAAATCTACCTCTCTAGGGTATATGTTTGTCGAGCTTTACCTACATTGCCATCTTTATCTGCCTCTCTTAGTTTGTGTATGCATCACCGTCTCCATCTCTTGTCATTGACAATTGTGTCGCTGTTTCCAAACAAATCCACCTCTCTTTATGTGTGCATCACCATCTTTGCCTTTTATTATCGTCACCTTACTCCACCTCTCGTCACCCACCGTTTATCATCTGGCATTCTATCTAGTTCTCTCTCACTTTGTTCTCCATTGTTATATATATATATATTATGTTTAAATATTTATTATTATTATTATTATTATTATTATTATTATGTATTTGTTATGATTTTTTATCATTATGTTATAGATTTAATGGTAAGAAAAAAGATATTATAATTTTTAAAGTGCTAGTCAAATACTAAAAATGATTTTCCTTATGTTCCAAAAGGTGAAATCTCTTACCTTAAGGACTCTTGCAGTTCAGCTCCAAGATTTTTGCAGGAAGAGTTAATCACGGAATCTAACGGCAAGATTCAAACACAGGACCATCAACCGGCTATATAGCAGTTACAGTTCAAAGTTTCCTTAAGAGTGTGTTTGATTGCACATATTTTCCATAGAAAATATGTAATTATTACACATTTTCTATGGAAAACAATCAAACACTTTTAACTTTTCTTTGGAAAAATATGTATGGTACAAACATTTAAAACTTATTTCCATGGAATTCATTTTTCAATGGGGTGGGGTGGTTTTTATTTTCTAGGCAATATTACCTAGAATTTAATTCTAGGTAATGCAATCAAACACACTCTAAGTTCCAATTCGTGTTCATTCTCAACCACTAGGCTATACCATGGGGGCAAAAAAAATAACAATAATATCGAGCATATATAAAACTAAGGGAAATTCTATTTGCAATCATAAGTTTTGCTCTTTGCAACCACTAGAGGTAAAATATTAAATCTTACCATCCCTAGCCACATTTATTACTTTGTCCAACCATTTATATACTAAATATACCCTCCAAACAACCATCCCTCAAAAAACACACCCCACGCATATCCAAACTGTTCTTCTTCGCATCAAACCCTGGTCTTCTTCCTGTTCTTCTTCTTCTTCTCGCATCAAACCCTGTTATTCTTTTTCTTCAGACCACTCTCATAGACCATTGCCGACCTCTCGCCGTCGCCCACTTCGTTTGCCTCACCCACCATCTTCGTTGGAGTTCTCTGGAATCACAAAAAATACCCTTCCAATTAGGGGTTCCTAAACCGCGGGGTTCAGGGAACCCCTTACCCCCCGAACATCGTTGTTCGGGGGGTAAGGAGTTCCCCGAACCTCACTATTCGGGAACCCCTAACCCCCCGAATATAGAGATTCAAGGGGTATGGCGTTCCCCGAATCTTGCACTTTAGGGGGTAAGGGATTCCCCTAACTTACCTAATTTCGCACAATACAATTTGAATCAGATTAAGTTGAGTTATTAGTATAAAAAATTAAAATTAATATATTATAACTATATATATTATATGTATAATATGTATAGTTATAATTATATATACATAATTATATTACATAAACTATTATATACATATATATTATAATATATAAAATATGTATATATTCTCCAGAATCTCAGGGTTCAGGAGAATTGATTTTCTCTGAATCTATGGATTCGGGGTTCCTTCAACCTCTCGAATTTTGGGGTTTGGGGGATGCCCCGAACCCCGAGGTTCGAGGAACCCCAAATCGCTCAAACCCCAAGATTTGGGGCATCCCCCAAGCCCCGAATCTCGGGGTTCAGGGTTTTAAGAAACCCTCGAAGGGTATTTTTTATTTTTTAATTAATCTTATTTTTTTAATTCATTCGTTATGTATATAAATTATGTGATTTAATTTATTCATAGTGTATGTAAATTATGTGATTTAATTAGTGATTGATGTTATAAATTATGTTATTTTTAAATATAAATTATATAGATGCATGCTATTTGATAATATTAAGAAATTATTTTAATTTTTAAAAATATTAATAATTTTCTACTGTTTTATATTGATCTACTATATTTGCTACTATTTAAATAATAGAGTAAAGTGACTATGGCAATGGTAGGTGAGAAAGTAGGTGCATGCACTTAAGAAGTAATAACAAATGATTGATCTTCAACGATTTAAATGAAAGTTAAATATGAGTTTTTATTTTAAAATATTTCAAAAATATTAAAAATGAGTTACGAAAAATAAAAAATATGATTACAAATAAAATTTCCCTAAAACTAACGTGAGCAACCCTTGACAAATGACAATAAACAATATAGAAAAGAGGCCTTCCTCAATTGAAGAGAATAAACTAATGCCCCCAAAATAATTTCCATCATTAAAAAAAAGAAAGCAAGGTACAACACAGATACGAGGGTCGGGGTACAAACCCCCATAGCACATAAAATATAAGCATCATTTTCACGAAGCTTGAAGACAATCACAGAATAGTTTGATTCGTATCACCGAAGCTCTGAAATTGGGCCAGATCAGATCTCTGTAGCGAAGTGATTGTGGAGGCCATGTCGCGGGAGAGACCCAGAAGAGGTGCGTTGCCTCCCGCTCAAGAGGTAACAATTTAATCTCCAATTTACCTCCTCTATTTCCTCTGTTTTCAGATCGTTCGATATCAGAACCTCATTCCCGTTCTTGCGTCTTATCTTTACCAATTAGTTTCGTTGGATTGAACCTTTTTCTTTGTTTGTGCTTAATGTTTATTGAGTTTTTTTTTTTTTTTTATTTTGATTGAATTCTGGTATCCTATGATATTTGATTGTGTTTCCTGTTGTTTTCCTTTCTATATAGGTGCATTATTGCTGGGTTTTTGGTTTGGTTTATGCGATGAATAATTTAGAGTAAATTGCATTTATTGTTAAGTGCAGCATGTTGAAAAGTTGGCGAAGGTTGTGGAGGAAGGTAACAGCTATGGAGCTCAGCAGATGTATAAATCTATTTGTGCAAGGTATAAGCCTCTTGTTGTACATCATACCAATGTAAACATGCAAAAACAGTGTAAGTGATCATGTGTATCCCTTTTTTAATTTTTTTCCTGTTACCTATGTGGGCTTTTTTTAGCGCAATTTTGCAGTTAGAGATGGTCTATTATTGTTTTTGGCGTAGTGCTACATTTGCAGTGCATAGGAGTAGGAAAATGATGCAGGAACATGGGTGTCTAGGGTTTTAAAGTCCGTGAGTAGCATGAGATGAAGGCATGATCAAAAGTCTTAATTGTTCTTATCATAAAATAAAAATTTAGACAACCTTGACTTGGCAAACCTTAGTCTAGATGGATTAGATTTGAGAAATTGAAGAATTATATACCCGCATGATAAACTAAAAATTGCTGAAAAATGAAGAAAACCAAATAAGAAATTCTATGTAAAAAAATCCAAGTTGAGGAGAATCATGGAATTTCTGTCCAATTGAAACCTCAAGTATCATGAACATAGTGATTTACAAAAGTTTGTTCCCTGTGCTAATGGTATTACCTCAACTATCTCTCATGGGTGCTGTCGGCTTGGTTCTTCCCAACCTTCCTTCTCACATATCTGGCTAAATGCAAAGAGGATGCATCCGCTTTGTTTCAATTAGGGAGATTTGCACTTTACTTGAGTTTGATGAGATGTTTCACACTTTCTCAGCCACTTAAGTCTCATGAATCAGATGAAGGAACAATGTCATAGGTTTGTGACTACAGAAGAGCTTTGGAATGTGCAAACAAAGAACAGACGACTCAATTTGTGGTGATTGCATAATTTGCATGCCAATTATAAGAGAAATTCTAATCTGGGCACATAGTCTCTGATTGATTGCCTTTTGTTCTGGATTTAGATGGAAACCTCCAAGAAATTCTACCCTCATTGACTTTCTAGAATAACTATGCATGAATACCCAAAATGATCAATTTGCTTTTAATTTAGAATATGCTGCACTATAGCTATGCTTTTATCAGAATAGCTTTATGTTGCCTACTATTGTGGTATCATGAGCACGAGTATCTTTCACTCCAGTTCTGGGGTCTACTGAACTGAATCTCTTGCAGTGTCTTACTCAAACTTATTATACAATAGATTCTGGAATTGTTCAACGTTGATCTCACTATTGCAAGGAACAGTGGGTGGCACACTTTTCCTTTGTTGGCTTATGATCACTACTTGAAATCCTTAAACTATTTGTCAAGCCCTTGCTCCTTCACCCAGCAGTCTTGGCTAAAACTCAAGCAAGTTTCCCGTGAAATATATTTGCTAGAGTATCTAATATTGTCACGTATATTTGCCAACTATAAAACAATAGTCCTACAAACTTTACAAGTGGTAATGTGTTTTTCATTTTGACCACAATGTTGCAGATAGTAGTTTTATTACTGGAATTTCTAATATCAATTAAGAGATATCTCAATTAATTACCAACAAGCAATTGATATTATTTCTGTTATGATATTTGAAGTCAAAACTGTATACGAGGAAGCATGATCTTCCTTTTCCCTTATACTAAAGTCACACACAGATGAATACCACCACCAACATGGCTACGTCCACATCCCAAATTGTTTATTTGTGGTAGGGACTGTTTGACTTTGATAGATATAATCTATGAAAAAGATTACTTACTTTAGTTCTTTTATACTTGTCTGAAATAGATTTCACCATTTCTTTTTCCGATAGACAATAAAATATTTGCAATGTCCTTTCCCTTGTCTGGCACCTATTTCTTGTAAGAAAAATCTGTGTTTCAGACAGCGCAGTAATAGAACATGCATGCTTAATTGCAGATATATATCAGCTGAGAGATACGCTGATGCCCTCGAAATCCTTCAGTCAGGTGCTTGCATTCAGTTGGAACATGGAGAGGTGATACTCTTTTTCAAAATACACTGTTTGTATGGTTGTGCAGTTTGATGGAGTTAATGCAAGTATGTGCTAAAATTATGTTCTAGAAATATGTGTTATTTTTGTCATTGGGTAATATCTGTAGAAGTCCAGATCAGGGATAACACTTGCTAATGAACTCAAACATGTGGTTGTAACTTTATGTCCCATGATTGGATTTGGTTTCTCTCTAAAATTGGGACATTGATTCTTCTTTTGGATTATGCATGATGGAATAAACCATAGATTAACCATATTAGATTGATTTAATGTTAACGATTGGTGTTGCATATTTGAAAGTTTAACCAGTTATCATACCACTTAAATCAGTGACATCAAGCATTATTAGTGTCTTGTTTTTTTCCCATCTTTTACTTTTCCATGTTAGTATTTAGAAAATTATGGTCCCATGAAATGTCTAGTTTCATGCTCAATCATTTATGTACTAACATGGAGCTAGCTTAATGTAATTGCTTTAAGTCAAGCTCCAAATGTTTCAGTTTCTAGAGGTAGGGTGTCAAATGAATAGGAATATCTTTGGAGGCATGTCAGTTGAATACTGGCCTGTGGAAAAGGGGCAAAAAAAGTACAAGTGATGTTTTGTTTACCCAATTAAAAAGTAATGCTGTTTCATGAAAATCCTATTATATTGTGCACCATTTCCAGGTTATTTGTGGAGCTGAGCTTGCTGTTCTGCTTGTGGAAACACTAGTAAAAGGGAAGTTTCCTTGTGATGAAGATAGTCTTGGTCAGTTCCACCCTTGTGCAATATACTTACATGCTCTGTATTCTGTCTTTTTGTACCTAAACGTGTATTTTTGTTTATGCCAAAATTTCTTGGTCATATTAGGGAGTCAAGAGACCACCATTTTTGGATGCATATGACAAATTCTACTTTGACACAATCAATAGACACTAATTCACTAAATTTTTATTAACAAAAGGTCATGGGTGCTTTGAAGAGACATGACTAAAAGATGCTAATGTAACTCGTGGTGCATATGTACTGACAATGTTCAAAGCTTCTTGTAGAAAATATTTGAGAGAAAAGTGGAACTTAACTTCATTCTCTCAACAAAAGGTGTATAAATATATGAATACAAGACACTTACTCTCTATAGAAGTCTACTCTATTTAAAAGATACTTAAACTATTTAAAATACAAACTAACTATCTCTAATTTTTAGGAATACAAGTTTAAACTTAATCATATTCAAATTGACTTATTTTCTTCTCCTTTTATTCTTTATCCTTCCTAGAATTTCGCCTTCCTTATATTTAACAAATCGACAGCTCCTATATTTCCACACTTCCCCTCATGCTGGGTTGAATATGTTATTCAGGCCAAGCTTGCGGCTTAATTCATCAAATAGTCTTCTTGGTAGGGCCTTAGTGAGAATGTTAACTACTTGATTATTTGTAGGAGTGTAGAACAGCTTGAATACTCCTTCTATCTTCTCTTTGATGAAATGCCTATCAATCTCCACATGTTTTGTCCGGTCATGATGGACTAGGTTTTTTGCAATAGTGATGGCTAATTGGTTATCACATAATACTTGAACTGGTTCTGTCACAGTTACTTGTAATTCATGAAGTAGTCTTCTTAGCCATATTCTTTCACAAAATCCTTGAGTCATGGCTCTAAACTCAGTCTCTGCACTGCTTCTAGAGACAACAGATTGTTTCTTACTTCGCCAAGTGACTAGATTTCCCCACACAAACGAACAATATCCAGAGGTTGATCTTCTATCTAGGATTGATCCAGCCCAATCAACATCACTATAAACTTTGATGCCTTGGTTTGTTGTTTTCCTGAACATTAATCCCTTGCCTGGAGTTAATTTTAAGTACCTAAGGATGCGATAAACTGCTTCTAGGTGCTCCTTTGGGATTATTCATGAATTGACTTACAATACTCACAGAAAAGCCTATATTTGGCCTAGTATATGATAGATATATAAGTTTTCCCACCAACCTTTGATATCTCCCTTTGTCAACTGGTGTGCTTTCTTTGCTAATATCTAATTTTGTCGTAGATTCCATAGGAGTATCTGTTGGGTTGCAACCAAATATCCCTGTTTCATTTAGGAGATCAAGAACATACTTTCTTTGGGAGACTGAAATCCCTTCTTTGGACCTTGCAACTTTCATGCCTAAGAAGTATTGTAGACTTCCTAGATCCTTAATTTCAAATTCCTTTGCAAGGACTTCCTTAAGACTTTTGATTTCAATAATATCATTTCCTGTAATAATGATATCGTCCACATAGATGTCACAGCCCAAGGGCTGTTATGTCATTAGTATAAGGCTGAGGTCGTTAGAATGAGTTGGCAAGGTGTAACTGAAATCTGCAACTTGGCTCATGGTCGCCCACTTGGCACATGGCCACTTGGAGCTTCTAGAAAGGTAGTTAGTTAGAGAATTCTCCAATGTAACCAACTCCTATAAATAAGAAGCTGATCATGAGGATGGGGATATGTGAGAATTAATACACAAGTCATTTCCCTCCCAATTCAATTTCTATTCTCTCTCTCTCTCATATTCTTATCTTTCCCTCTTCCTAATTTCTTTTTCCCGCCAAGTTCTCTTCCAAGAACTCGGCTGAGCCCCTAGTCAGATTGGCGAATCTGACAGTTGGTATCAGAGACTCGTCCTGTCAAAGAAGTATGGCTGAAGGTACGCATTCTAAGCAGCACGAAGCAAGGATGGAAGCCTTAGAGATCGAGCTACACCAGAACCAGACACAGGTAGAAGATCGCCTGGAAATTCTGGAATTAGGCATTCGGAATACTCAGGAGGAAATAAGCAGGAGTCGGGCAGAGCACTCGGCTGATTTGGAGAGAGTTGCAGGCGGAATCCGGTCGGAGTTTACAGGGTACGCGGCCAATCTCGATTGGGCCGTCAGTGGACTCAGGGAGGAGTTCGCGGGGATGAGCCAACAGCTAAGCCAGCAAATGAGTGCTACCTTGAGCATCTTTGCTAGGCAACCTCAGGCCAGTCTGCCAACGGACTTTTCGCCGCGAGCCGTATCGGCGCCAATCTTGTCCACTCCAAGGGTAAGGAATGGGCCAAACGATCCAGGCGAGACCAGGTTAGGGGCAGAGGACGACCTCACGATCCGAGGAGGCGGATATAATCATTCCAATCCCCAGGGTCCGCGAATGGACATTCCTCTGTTCGAGCGAGATCGACCTCGGTGGTGGGTAAGACGCTGTGAAAGGGTCTTCTACCAGTATAGAGTGGCGGAGAGAGACAAGGTAAACATGGCGGCGGCCTACCTGGATGATATTGCAGATGTGTGGTTCCAGAACTGGAGTAGGAATAGAGAAGAATTAAGTTGGCCACGGTTCGTGACTGATATTTGTAATCGGTTTGGAGAGAAGACCAGAACCAACGTGATAGAGGAATTCAATAAGCTCAAATAGAAGGGGTCGGTTGAGGATTACTTAGTAAAATTTGAGGAGTTGAGATCATTGTTGTCTATAGCACATCCTACCTTAGATGAGGCCTATTTTGTGGCCAGCTTCATCAGCGGATTAGACGAGCAGATTCGACCCACTGTCAAGATGCTATATCCTGTGTCTGTGGCGCAAGCCGCAGGACAAGCTTATCTACATGAGATGGCATTGGATGCCTTCACTAAGAGGCATCGGTTGTGGCCGAAGAATGGCAAGGAGGAGAACCTGACCCTTCCGATGAATAAGGGAAACTCCTCTACATGGCGAAAGAATGGTGTGGTAAACAGATCACAGATCATGCCTAACCAAACTAAGGATCTCACCATGGAGCAGAAGCGGCAACTAAGGCTCTGCTTCCGTTGTGGTGAGAAGTTTGGTCCCGATCACCAGTGCAAGCGAATGCTCTTTACCATGGAAGGCCACCAGGAGGAAGAGAATGATGATGAAGGGGAGAAACTAGAGGAAGCAATAGAAGAAGACGAAGGTGGCAAAATATCCATGCACGCACTGCAAGGGCATGCCTCCGGCAGAGTTTTGAAAGTGAGGGGAACAACTGCTAAAAGGAATTTGGTGGTGCTCATTGACAGTGGCAGCACCCATAGTTTCTTGGATGAGGAAACCGCCTCTGTCCTCTAGTGCGTAATGCAGGAGACCACTCCCTTGTCAGTGATGATCGCCAATGGAAGTAAGATGGTCAGCCATTACAAGTGCAGTGCATTCAAATGGAAAATAGGAGGGCATGGCTTTGCAATGGACCTAAGGATCCTGAAGTTGGGAGGATGCCACATTGTGCTGGGCGTAGATTGGATGAAAATGGTAAGTCCCCTCGTGTTTAACTTCAACACGCTGGAAGTCACCTTTGAGAAGGAAGGCCAGAAAGTTACTTTGAATGGGTGCACGGATCTGGGAGATTGCAAATTGGTCACAGGCAAGAGGCTGCAGAAACTATTGGATCAAGGGGGACCATCAGTGGGGCAATTGCACTCCATATATGCCTTGGAGAGGACCGACTACCAAAGAAGTGGGACTGCCCTTACGTCTTCAAAGGAGGACCAGCAACCAGTTCCCTCACCCCAGCTCGGCCATACTCAGGTGCACTCTCTAGACTCTATTCACTCATTATTAATGGAGTTTGAGGATTTGTTTACCTCTCCTACTGGCCTACCCCCACACCGATTTCTTGATCATTCTATTCACCTCAAACCAAATGTTGAGCCTGTCAACCTAAGAGCCTACAGATACTCACCCATCCAAAAGGCTGAAATCGAAAAACTAATCAAGGAGATGATGGATAAATCCCTAATTCAACCCAGCCAAAGCCCCTTTGCCTCTCCTGTCCTCGTAGTTAAAAAGAAAGATGGCACATGGAGATTTTGTGTGGATTATAGACAGCTAAACACCCTAACCATCAAAAACAAATTTCCTATTCCAATCATTGAAGACCTCTTAGACGAACTAACCGGTGCAGCCATTTTTTCAAACCTGGATCTCACATCTGGGTACCACCAGATTAAAATGAACCCAGGAGACTGTCACAAAACTGCTTTCCGAACCCATCAAGGACACTATGAGTTCTTGGTAATGCCCTTTGGCCTCACTAACGCACACGCCACCTTCCAAGCTCTTATGAATCACATTTTTGCTTCATATCTTAGGAAATTCGTATTGGTCTTTTTTGACGATATACTGATATACAGCCGTGACCTCAACCAGCACCTAAACCACCTACGGAAGGTATTTGAAATCCTCAAAAACCATCAATTATTTGTGAAGCAATCTAAGTGCACTTTTGCCGAGCCGCAGGTGGAATATTTAGGCCACATAATCACCGGCCAAGGAGTTAGTACCGACCCCCAAAAGGTGGCAGCTATGAGGAATTGGCCTACTCCAAAAACTCTGAAGGAGTTGAGGGGATTTCTCGGCCTTACTGGTTACTACAGGCGGTTCATCAGGAGCTATGGAATACTTAGTAAGCCGCTGACAACTTTACTCAAGAAGGATAACTTTCATTGGGGAGATGAGGCTGATAAGGCCTTTGATGACTTAAAAGAAGCTATGTCGCAAGCTTCCATGTTAGCCCTTCCAGATTTCACAAAAGAATTTGTGCTTGAAACCAACACATGTGACGTGGGAGTGGGAGCTGTACTCAGTCAAGAGGGCAGGCCAATCTCTTATTTGAGCCAACCCCTCGCCCCTCGGCACTTAGGCCTCAGCATATATGATAAAAAGCTATTGGCAGTGTTGATGGCAGCGGATAAGTGGAGATATTATTTAGAAGGCAAGAGGTTTACCATAAAAACAGATCACGAGAGTTTGAAGTTCTTGTCTCAACAAAGGGCTCATAATCAGTTACAGCGCAAGGGATCACTAAGTTGATGGGATATGACTATCTCATCCAATACCGGAAAGGCAAAAAGAATTTGGTGGCAGACGCACTCTCAAGGAAGGAGGTACCTGCGGGTTGCCACGCCATCTCCGCATTGGTACCCAACTGGGTGCAGGAGATTACTAACAGCTATGAGCGCACACCATGGATACAAGACAAAATCACAAGACTGGCAGTACAATCCCAAGGAGAGGCTGGATATTCTTTCCAAGGGGGTTTGTTGAAATATCTTGGCAGGGTAGTTATTGGAGAAGATGATCACCTAAGGCGCAAGATCTTGCAAGCTCTACATGATTCACCCATAGGAGGACACTCGGGGTTAAATGTCACCTACCGACGGGTGAAGCAACTGTTCTATTGGCCTGGTCTTAAAAAAGATACCACCAACTACGTCCTAAAATGCACCACTTGCCAGAGGTGCAAACACGAGCAAATTCCCTACCCTGGTCTCCTCCAACCTCTAGAGATACCTTCCCAAGCTTGGGAACAGATCTCCATGGATTTCATCGAAGCTCTACCAAAGTCAGAAGGATTTGACACCATTCTGGTCATTGTGGACCGTCTAACCAAGTACAGCCATTTCCTCCTCCTTGCACACCCTTTTACCAAGCCAGAAGTGGCTAGGAAATTGATGGATGGTGTCTTTAAGATACATGGGGAACCAAAGGGCATAGTTTCGGATCGTGACAAAATTTTTACAAGCCAATTTTGGAAGACTCTTTGTCAAGGACTAGGCATAGGACTGTAGATGTCCTCAGCATACCACCCGGAAACCGACGGACAGACCGAGCGCGTCAACTAGTGCCTAGAGACCTACCTCCGATACTTTTGTTTTACAAAACCCAAAAGTTGGAGTTGTTGGTTATCCCTAGCTCAATGGTGGTATAACACCAACTTCCATACAGCTCATAAGCTAACGCCATTTGAGGCTCTATTTGGTTACGCCCCTCCGATAATTCCAGCTGTACTACATTACACCCCCGTCGAAATCTCGGCTGACCACTACTTACAAGCTCGACAAGAGGCACTTCACATAATTAAGAGAGAGCTGGGTCTAGCTCAACAGAAGATGCAGCACCAGGCTAACATCCATCGCACAGACCGCAAATTTGAGGTGGGTGACAATGTTTACCTCAAGGTGAAATGGTTCCAGCAGCACTTGTTTCACAAAGGTCCCATCTCCAAAATCAGCCCAAAGTATTATGGCCCCTTCAAGATCTTAGCCAAATTGGGCCAGGTCACTTACAGGCTGCAACTTCTGCCTGGGGTGGGTTTACACCCCGTTTTTCATGTTTCTCTCCTCAAACCAGCTCGAGGGGTCACGGCAGACACTAGCACAGACATACCGGACTTCCAGGAAGATACGGACTTGGACATCGAGCCCCAGGCCATGCTTGATCGGTGCATTCTCTACAAAGACTCTCTGCCCATCACTCAAGTCTTAGTTCAATGGAAGCATCTACGCCCAAATAACACTACCTGGGAATACCTCCCAAACCTCCTTCAGCGATACCCCAGGGTGTCCAACCTTCTCTAATTTCTTGAGGGCAAGAAATGCTTCAAGTGCCGCCGGGGGGGGGGGGGGGAAGTGTCACAGCCCAAGGGCTGTTATGTCATTAGTATAAGGCTGAGGTCGTTAGAATGAGTTGGCAAGGTGTAACTGAAATCTGCAACTTGGCTCATGACCGCCTACTTGGCACATGGCCACTTGGAGCTTCTAGAAAGGTAGTTAGTTAGAGAATTCTCCAATGTAACCAACTCCTATAAATAAGAAGCTGATCATGGGGATGGGGATATGTGAGAATTAATACACAAGTCCTTTCCCTCCCAATTCAATTTCTATTCTCTCTCTCTCTCATATTCTTATCTTTCCCTCTTCCTAATTTCTTTTTCCCGCCAAGTTCTCTTCCAAGAACTCGGCTGAGCCCCTAGTTAGATTGACGAATCTAACAATAGACAATAAGAATGGAAATTTTACCTTCCTTGGAGTGCTTGTTAAATAAGGTGTGGTCTGTTTGGCATTGATTATATCCATACTTCTTGATTGCCCTTGTAAAGCTCCCAAACCAGGCTCTCGAAGACTATTTAAGTCTATAAAATGATCTCCTTAGCTTGCATACTTTGTTTCTTGTAAGCTTCATTTCAAATCCATGTGGAATTTCCATGTAGACTTCCTCTTCTAGATCACCATTTAGAAGCGCATTTTTTACATCTAATTGATGTAAGGGCCAATCCAAGTTTGTTGTTAGGGACAACAAAACCCTAATGGTATTTAGCTTTGTCACAAAGGCAAATGTTTATTGATAGTTAATACCATAGGATTGGGTGAATCCCTTTGCTACTAGTCGGGCCTTGTACCTGTCAATCCTTCCATCCTCCTTGTATTTTACTGTAAAAACCCATTTGCAGCCCACGGGGTTCTTTCCGAGAGGTAAATCAGTGATATCCCATGTCTTATTCTTCTCCAACGCCTTGATTTCCTCAAGAACAACATTCCTCCACTTAGGGTGTTGAAAAGCCTCTTGAACAGCGTGTGGAACCAGCACTTTATCCATATTTGAAACAAATGCACTGAATTTGGGTGAGAGACCCTTGTATGAAATATAGTTTTGTATAGGATGTTGTGTGCGTGATCTTACTCCCTTTCTCAAAGCAATATGCCAATGTAAATCCTCATCATCAAAAGAGGTAGTGTCCGAATTCTCACCAGTTGCAGGATCTGAATTTTGGTCAGCCTTTTGATCAGGCCTAGGGCATGTTTGGTCCTTACTCTCCTTCCGGATAGACTGTCTCCGAGAATAAACTTGAAATTCCTTTGTGGGAGAGTGGCTGATTGAGGAATTAGGGGCTGGTTGGGCTGGTTCTTGGGGCTGTTGGTTACTGGTAGGTTGCTGATTTGCAGTAGGTAAGGATGGGATATCTGAAAACTGATATTTCAAGGAGTTATTTTGAGTGTTCTCCCCTTGAATATCAGGTTTAGGATATATGACTAATTTTCAGCAAAGGTCACATCCATAGAAGTGAAGAATTTCTGAAGTTTGGGAGAGTAGCATTTGTAACCTTTTTTATGAGGAGAGTAGCCTAGGAAGATGCATTTGATAGACCTATGATCAAGCTTGCTCTGAAGGTGGTTGTGAACATGGACAAATGCACAGCAGCCAAAGATTTTTAGCTTAAGTTGTGAAAGAACATGAGTGTGAGGAAAGGCGGTTAGGAGAGGAGTTTGATGCCTTAGGATGTGTGATGGCATTCTATTAATAAGGTAGGTGGCCGTTAGAATGGCTTCACCCTAAAAATGTTTAGGAATATTGGTAGAGAACAATAGGGATCTTGCCATTCTAAAAGGTGTCGGTTCTTTCGTTCAGCAATCCCATTTTGTTGGGGGGTATCAACACATGAGATTTGATGTATAATGCCTTGTTGGGAGAGATAATGATCAAGAATAGAGTTGAAATATTCTTTGCCATTATTAGTCCTCAGAATCTGAATTTTGGCATTAAATTGTTGTTGCACCATTGAATGAAACATTTGGAAGATAGAACCAACTTCAGATTTATCTTTCGTGAGAAACATCCAAGTAAGACGGGTATGATCATCAACAAAGGAGATGAACCATTGAGCCCCAGTGATATTTTTAACCCTAGAAGGCCCCCACACATCACACTATGAATCAAGGAAAAAGGGTAAGATGGAGTATAGGATTGTCTAGGATAAGTATTTCGAATATGTTTAGAGAATTGACAAACTTCACATTGCAACATATGTGGATCTTGATTCTCAAATAATGAGGGAAATAACATTCAAAGATAAACAAAGTTTGGATGTCCAAGTCTATAGTGCCATAGTATAATTGCACTATTATTGCTAGAATGAAAATTAGAGAGACAACCAAAGGGTCTAGAAGAGGAACACTTGCTGATCGGAGCAAGTTTATTGCTGGAAGTAGTCTCTTGAAGGATATATAGTCCTGAATATGTCTTAACACTACTAATCATCTTCCCCGAAATCTGATCCTAAAATTTACACTGTTTTTGTGAGAATTTAACCACACAATTATGATTAGCTAACAGTTTACTAACAGATAATAGGTTGCAATATAAGTTTGGCACCAAAAGTATTGAATGTAAGGTTAGATTTGTAGATACAACCACTAAACCTACTCCAGCAACCTGTGATAGTGATCCATCAACAATTTTTACCACCCAATCTTGTTGGCATGGTTGAAATCTAGTTAGAAGATTGGTATTTCCAGTCATATGATCCGAAGCCCTTGAATCAACAACCTAAACAGCAAAAAAATCACCCTTAGCAGTCAAGGCATGGAGGGAGTTACCTTTATGAGCTATAGAATCGGATGCCAAAGTAGGAGACTTAGTAATTTGAGATCTGCCAAACATATTTTGAAGGCACTCCATTTGTTCTTTGCTAAAAACATTGGTTGATGGAGCTACTGTGGTTTCTTCGGTAGAGGCTAAGGTTCCTTTACTCCTTTCATGGGCCGGCTTCCAATTAGGTGGCTTCCCATTAATTTCCTAGCAAGTATCTTTGGTGTGTCCTGTCTTGTGACAATGATCACACTAAGGACGCCCATTTTTTTGTTTAAATGAAGTTTGATGGCTCCCTCGGGTGATTAAGGTCGATTGCTCCAAGACTGGGTTGGCAGTTTTTAGCATGACCTTCATTTAGCTTTCCTCCCTTCGTACTTCTGCAAATGCCTCTCTAAGACTAGGCAAGGGCTTTGTACCAAGAATTCTTGCTCTTACTCCATCCATCTAGGTTTTTATTCAAACCTATAAGAAACTTGTATAGTCTCTTCTTTTCTACAATCTGCTTGTATCTTGCGGAATCATCTGTGCACTTCCATTTGATAGTATCACACTTATCCAATTGAAGTCAAAACTTGTTTAGGGAGTTAAAGTATTGTGTAACATGAGAATCTCCTTGTTTTAGATCATCAAACATGCTCTCTATCTCAAATAATTCAAAAGTATTCTTAATATGCGAGTATGCTTCCTTAGCAGCCTCCCAAATTTCTTGTGTAGAGTCATAAAGGAGGAAATTCTCACCTATTTCAATTGTCATAGAGTTGATGAGCCAAGACATCACATGTTATTTTCGGACTTCCAAGCCTTGAACCTTGGTTCTGTTTCTCCCAGTTTTGTTGTGCTTCCAGTCAAGTAATCATCATTTCCCTTGCTGCATATGAACATCAACACTAATTGTGACAATTGGAGATAATTCTGACCATCAAGTTTGTGTCTTGTAATGGTGAACATGTTGTTGTTGTCCATGGTTATAGGATTGTTGTTCGGTAGGGGTATAATCTCGGAGGATTGGCTGCTGCTTCTGCTGATCATTGTGAGTATCGACGAGTTTATAGTTCCCAGTAGAGGGTGGCTGGGTCACGGCTGTTAATCCTTTAGGGTTTGGTAATTAGAAGGAAAAATAATCCTGCTTTGATACCATGTAGAAAATATTTGAGAGAAAAGAGGAACTTAACTTCATTCTCTCGGCAAAAGGTGTATAAATACATGAATACAAGATACCTACTCTCTATAGAAGTCTACTCTATTTACAAGATACTTAAACTCTTTAAAATACAAACTAACTATCTCTAATTTTTAGAAATACAATTTTAAACTTAATCATATTCGAATTGGTAGGTCAACAATGGAAGCTATATATCTACTGAGGCGCCTAATGGAAAGATATCGGGATCATCAGAAGGACCTACATATGGTGTTTATAGATCTAGAAAAGGCCTATGATAGGGTCCCCTAGAAAAGTATTATGGAGGGTTTTAGAGAAGAAATGAGTCCAAATAGCCTATATACAAGCCCTTAAGGACATGTATCATGGTACAGAGACAAGGGTCAGAACATGCGGAGGGGATACTGAACCGTTTAAAATTACAATAGGATTGCATCAAGGTTCTGCACTAAGTCCATACTTATTTGCTTTAGTAATGGATGAACTCACTAAAGATATTCAGACAGAGGTGACATGGTGTATGCTATTTGCAGACGACATAGTGTTGGTGGATGAAACAAAAGAAGGAGTGAACACTAAACTTGAGTTATGGAGAAACAATTTAGAATCTAAGGGATTTAAATTAAGCAGAAAGAAACTAAAATATATGGAATGTAAATTTAGTAAGAATGCAAGAATGGAGGATGTTATAATAAAATTGGAAGACCAAATCTTACAAAGAAAATACCATTTTCGATATTTGGGATCAGTTATTCAAAAAGATGGAGAAATTCACAAGGATGTCACACATAGAATTAAGGCAGGTTGGCTAAAATAGAGAAATGCATTGGGGGTGTTATGTGATGGTAAAATCCTATTAAAATTGAAAGAAAAATTCTATAGGACAATTATAATACCAGTTTTGTTGTACGGGTCAGAATGTTGGGCAGTTAAATACCAACATGAGCAAAAGACGAGCGTAACGAAGATGAGGATGTTAAGATGGATGTGCGGCCATACAAGAAAAGATAAAATTAGAAATGAAGTTATTCGTAATAAGATAGGAGTAGTGCAAATAGAGGAGAAGATGAGAGAGACTAGACTAAGATAGTTTGGTCATGTGAGAAGGAGACCAAGAGACGTTTCTGTGAGGAGAGTTGATGAAATGGAACAATTAATCAAAAAAAGAGGTAGAGGCAAATCTAAGAAGACTTTGAGGGAGACATTAAAGTTTGATATGAAGTGTATGGACTTCAAAGAAGATATGACAAAAGACAGAAATACATGAAAATCTAGAATTCATGTAGCCGACCCCACATAGTGGGATAAAGGCTGGATATGTTGTTGTTGTATATTCGAATTGACTTATCTTCTTCTCCTTTTATCTCTTTATCCTTCCTAGAATTTCGCTTTCCTTATCTTTAGCAAATCGGCAGCTCCTATATTTCCACACCTCTTCTCCTAACTTGGTTAACATTTTAGCTTTTTATCCAACTCATCTTATCTCTGGAAAGGCAAATGATATTGATGCTTCTCTTGATCATCATGTCCACCACTAACATAGATTTTCATGTCAAAGTTCCAATGTTCTGTGACCCAATTCTTGATCCCTGCTCCTGGACAAACATCTTTACTTGAACCAGTCTCCGAAAATGTAAGGATCCTCATGAGTTTAACTAACACTAAACTCAAATGCTGATTTGGCAGCCCTAATTCATTTGGAGGGTTATTCCCAATGAAATAATATTATTTAAATTCACGTTGTGAACTTCAATGATATTTATGTTGGTTATCAATTGTCTAGCACAACCATCTTGCTTTATCCGCACTTGAAACCAGTTGTGATAAGGAGTAATACCTTAAAGGCTTAAACATTAAAGTTGTTCAGGGATTACTCAATCCACAAGTAGTGCTGGACAGCATATGAAATATATTTGATCTAAGTGGAAATCATGTTCTTCATGCCTGTTTTCTGGGAATAACTAAAGCACTTTGCCACTGATCTAAAACAGTTTCATGATGGATTTTTTAGGTTCAGTCATCTAGTGATTTTAGTTCACGGACAGAAAAAAGTGTTAATCATGCTTTGTGCCCCAGATAATGTCTTCAATAAACCATGTTGGCTATCTCTATCTGAGTTGTTTTGTCATTTCTTCATTGTGCATTCATGACTGAGCTTGATCCTTGATCAGTAATCATTTTTTGAATTCTGGAAAAGTTGAGGGCTGAGTTTTCATAGTTTATGATGGTCAGCCTGACAAATATAAACCCAATTCATTCAAGTATGTGCTTGCCTTTTTGGATATTGACTTCTACAGTTTTTTCCTTTGGATCTGTCTAAGATTGCAATCTGAATAAGCATTCAGAACTGAACCTGCATCAATCAATTCAGGGCTTTGTGATTTTCTCTCACTCTGATTGCCTTCATTTATGAGGAAGTGTAGAGTAAGTTTCCTCCTTTGATTGCTGCTGGTTCATGTAGCAGAATCAAATTGGACAATTGCTCCTCTATCCAGTCAATTAAGGGCTGCATACGTGGTCTTTCCTTCTGATTTGTAGATGCCTTGATCTTATGATACCAATCTTTGGCCTGTCTGGAAGTTTACAACAATTTCTTTCTTAGGGAATTGCTTGCACAACATTTAAAGCTGAAACATTTTTTATCTTGACCAAGCACCATAGAACTTGTGCTTTCTTGCTAACTAATGCTTGTTATATTTTTCTGTATGGTTATATTTTGCTATATATTTTTTTGGGTTGTGATCATGACAAAAGAACATTGTTAGATCGTGTCAGGAAAATCTACAAGAAGTTTCCCCAGATTCCTGCGCCGCAACATTTGGGGGATGATGATGATGAAATGCAAAAACTTTCTGAAGCTCTTGCAGCTGCAAAAACACGTGTTGAGAGCTGCTCATCATTTTTAAAATCTGCCATTAAGTGTGATTCTCTCCCTCCCTTGTTTTCTTTGTTAAGTAAAAATATTATTTATTTATATTCCATTGCTTGCCACCTATATTGCTAGGAGGACCTTGTGATGTTGAGAAGAGACAAACACTCCTAGAACAATCTCTTGGGTGGCTCATTTTGCAATTGAATAATTTTGTTCAGTGTTATTTTTCTCTCCATTTTGTCTAAGTTTCAGTCCTACATGTATCTTGTAGTTTTTTATGTTTCTGCTAGCTGCTGCCATAGGGTTTTCATGTCTTGATGCAATTTGAACTGTGATGCTAAGCTCAAAACCCCCTATTATACACTTTCAAGGTGTCAAATGGGGATTATGGCCTGTAAACTGATAATAGCATAAAAGAAATGCCAAACATGCAAAAGTAGCATGTTGGTCTTGGGCCCTTGAGTTCAACTATTAGATTGCAACCTGAACTTGTATTATGAGGAGATTATATCAGTATCTTAGCAATGCCTATATAGATGGTATTATCCCTAAAATGATAGTGGTAATAATAAAAAAATAGAGCATTCCTAGTGCATGATGCTCCTTACTCTGTGATGGTTGGGGACAGTTGTTTTTGTATGTAGTCTTATTTTTGTGGTAACACTATGAGATCTGACCCAAAAATACTAGTTGAATGTGACATTCGAGTTAATGAGGCTAAGTAATGTACTCAAGACCTCCCCAGTAGATTATCAATGTGGGATTGGATCATGACAACTCCGCTCTTTAATTCATAGAGTCCTCCTCAAGTTCTCATATCTCAAACTAACCCAAACTAGTCTCAAAACACTTTTCCTGCTGGCAGCTGGTAGTGGTCCTATGTTGGCTCTAATACCACTTGTGACCCCATGGTTCCTCACTCAAAAGTGGTAGCTACAGGTGACTTTTGGGTTCGTAGACCAAGTAACATGTCACTTGTAATGCCCACAAGTCTTCACCCAAAAGTGCTAGCCAAAGGTGAGCTTTGAATTCATGGCAACAAGTAATATTCTCTAGACCTCCTCAATAGAGTACCAATGTGGGATTGGGTTGTGATCCTTAGTAGAGAGACTACTTCCACAACTCAAGCTTGTGATCTTCTATTTACAAGAGAGAAACCTTAATGTCAAACTACAACAATAACAACAACAACAACATATCAAGCCTTAATCCCACTAGGTGGGGTTGGCTATATCACCCTCAAATAGTAATAATAAAATTAATAAAAAAAAATGAATAAAAAGTAAAGGAAAGAAATTAATTCGTAAGCTGATATCAACTTGCTTAAATAATCCATCTTGGAACCTTTGATTCCTATAATGGAGAGGAGAACAAAATTATCAACGAACTTGTTAGAAAGGGGAACATTGAGAAGACAACTATTGGGAGGCATGATTGAAGGAAAGAAGTACAATACATACAGTGGATTGTAAGTGTACATACAAAGTTGATGAAGGTAGAGAATGAAATGCTCATGGATATGTGAGTTATTTGATGGCTGCTTGGTTCAGTTTCAAAGAAGGATACTCTTAAAAGCTTTGATTACATAGAGAAGTTAAAATTATTGTCTGGGAAATACAGGGGTTTGAGCTAAAATGACCAATGTGCATACCAGCATATAGGTTTGGGTTAACTGTGTTTTCATGGTTTGGTGTGACTAAAATGTGTTGATAAGTAATGGAAAATAGTAATTCAAACAGCATCACTGCCTCCCAACAGAAAGTCTATTATTTTACTGCGCACTAAAACTATCATGTTGGACAAAACTAAATGTCTGATTCTCTATTTTGGGTTTGCTATGGCATGAAATTTTGGAAGGAAGACGCATGTATCTTGAATCTCCTTTAGTTTTATAATGTCTTAGTAATTGTTATTTCTTTGCTTTAACTAGTTTCTGCCTCTATCACATCTACTACCCACAGGATTATAACTTTCTTTTTCTTTTTGAACCAATGGTCTTTATTGTTTTTCAGTCTTCTTCTACCTTTGCTTCATCAGATTTATTTTTCATTAGTTCAAAGGCCCATGTCATTAGGGTGGGTAAGTGAACGTGTATCTATACTTCATATAAGCTACTAGTGAAAGTGTTATTTGAGAACCTGAAAAAATAAAATGTTGTTTGATGCTGCAAATTCGTGGTAACTGTGTTCTTCTGTTGGTAGGTGGTCCGTGGAATTTGGTCCTGATAAGAATGGATCTCCTGAACTGCATGATATGCTAGCTGAATACATATACTCTAAATCTGCTGAGCCGGTAGGTGCTAGCAGTAACGGGCTCCAAGTATTGGGTTCTTTTGCTTTATTTCTTTCTATTACTTTTAAATGTAGTACATAAGAAGCTTTATTTTTCATAATTTCCATGATTGTTTAGCTGTTCTAATATATAAGGTGAAGGGAAATGCTAAATTACTAATAGAATTGGTGTCCACCTAAACATGAAATCACTTGTTAGGATCTTTAGTGCAAGTTGGTTATTTTTCAAATGTTCAAAAACCTGTGAGTGACTGCTGGCAGAGCTGAATTACATGTCTGGTGGTGCTTTCTGACCCTTTTCTCCAGCCCCTGGTCCCCTCCCCCCCCCAAAACAAAAGAAAAGAAAAAACTCTCATAAGTCTAAACCCCACTAGGTGGGGTTGGCTACATAAATTCTAGATTTTCACTCTTCGCTATTATCACCCACATTCCCTGTAAAGTACCATTACAAGTTTCTTGCTTGCAAAATGTAAAGCACTTTTCTTCTTTTATTTCTCTCTTTTCAATAGAAGATGTTTTGAGCTATTATGATTGATTACATGTTCAGTGAACTTTACTGTGACTATAAACAAGTTCACATGAACCTTGGGTTCCATTGTATGTTGCATTGCTCTTGTGCTCTTGGTTTGATCATATGCCCTTGGCCTCAAACGTTCAAAACCTGTAATTACTGCTGGCTAGGTCCAATTTACATATCTGATGGTGCTGCTGCTGCCCTCCCCCAGCACACATGCACACACACACACAAAGAAAAAAAGCAAGAAAAGTTTTATTGTCTTTTCTTTACTGTGGTTATTAACAGTTTAACATGATTCGTAGGTTTCATTGTCATTGTGCTCTTGGCTTGATGATATATGAATACTATTTTCTGTTACTTTGCAGGACATGACTAGAGTTTCTTATCATTTTGTTCGAGGGAAAAATCCAAAGCAATTTGCTTCACTTTTTGTTAATTTTATGGGAAAGGTTAGTCTGCTTTTTATTGTGAGTATCAACTATTTCTTGAATTTGACACAATGATGTTATAGGTAAATGAACTGTGAAAGAAAGTGCAACTTCCACTTAAGTTCATTCAGTTTTGTTTGACTAGGTTCTGTCTGTATGCATTTAGATGTCCTCACCCGTAGTAACTTATTTGGGCATTTTTTTAAATCTAAAACTCAAGTCAGGTTGTTACCTAATTATCTGTATTTTCTGATATGTACATTTTTTGCCTTGGCAAACAACTAGGAGGGGTGGACCAGTTGGTGATGATTTTGCACATATGACCATTTAACTTTATCCACCGAGCCCATTTGGCATCTGGATTAAATAATGATAGGATAAAGTTAAGGATGGGATAAAACAGTAATGGACGTATTAGTATCGCTCCATGTGTGGTGGAGGAGGTATTTCTTGAAGTTATTACTATACCATGTGCAGTATGTCAAATTGTGAATGAGGTATTACTGATTACTAATTGCCAGACGACCAATTTACCCCTCTCTCAATATGGAAAAATCCAAACAAACAAAATCCATTGGAACTTAGGACATCATGATCCGTGGTATTAGTGATGAAACTCAGAACATCATCTGGCCAAAAAGAATTGCATGACCCAAAATCTTATACCACCACCATATTTATACATCAAATGCTGAAATTCACAGCAATTAGAACAACTTAAACAAACGTATCAAGTGTATATGAATTGTTCATCATCTCCACGTCATCTAGAAAAATCTGAAATTCCATTCTATTCCCCTAAATTACAATGGCTAGCCCACATATCAACATTCCCACGGAGGCTGAGAACAAGTTCAACAGGTGAGCCAACAACAATGAAGAAGAAGGTGAAGACCAACACCATCAGGATGGACATGAACATAGTGGGATTCTCACTAACTCTGGTGACTCCTTCGGTGATGGAGGAGAAGAAAAAGGTATTACCTCCTAAACATGGTGGTGGCGGCAAGTCTGCCATGAAAGTAGATTAGGTTAGCTTAATTCCACCTGTCTTGAAATACCAAACATGGTAATACTGTGCCAGAAGTTATTACCTCCTTCCAACAGGCTGTGAGAAGGGAAAGGAGAGGCCTAGATGTGCCCACAAATGCCAGGGATCTACATGTGCACCTTAAAGTCTGCCAGATTAAGCTGTAGGTTGAGTTAGCCCTACAAAGTGAATAGTAATGAAGGTTGGTGTTGATAGAATCAATGAGGATGAGTGTCTCCCTTGCTACCTCCACAGTGGTGGTAGATCAAACTGAATTCCATAGCTTCTTGGCCACCAAACCACATGGGAGTATAGCTTTTCCACAAAGCCATCATCCTTGGGCAGTAATTACATATTATTTCCCTTTTTAAATATTCATGGAGTTGATGCTCAGATAACAAAAAATGAAAATGTGGTTGTGCTATATCATATACCTCATAGTCCTGTATAATTCTGCAACTTGTACTTATATTTTGTAGCCCAAAGTTCAGAATCATCAAATTTAACATAATAGTTACTTTTTATTTATTTTTTAAATGAGCATGCTTTTCAAACATGCAGTGTTATCCAGGTGAAGATGACTTAGCTATTGCACGTGCCATTTTGATGTAAGTACTATTTGAACCAGACCTTGCTTCTTGGTTTAAGATTGATTGATCTTAAACATCAGAGTAAGCAGGCCTCTCATCTATATTCCCGTTTTGCTAGATAAAAACACAGGATCAATATAGTAGCTAGCATCTCCTATCAGACTATTGCATTAGTACAGTGAGAGAGTTTTTGTACTTGAAGAGTTCTATGTAATTTGGGTTTTCAAGGGGATTTTTGTTATCTGTTGGGCGTTTCCAAGAAACTTACCCCAATACATAAACAAGATACTTCATGTATGGGAATACAGGAAGATAAAAATGCATGGGGCACAGAGGCTGATACAAGTTTTTCTTTAAAGGAGGTAGCATTTAAACAACATTTAAGGAGAATCATTCAAAACAAAAAAAAAAAGGATAACTAATTAATACTTAAATGTTTAAATTTTAAATATAACAGAAGAAAACAGATAAAATTACAATCCTAACAAACATTTTATACATAATGTGTTGTAATAATGAGGTTTACATCACTGGTAAAAAAAAATGAGAATAATTCCAAATCATGGGAAAATGAACTAATAATAATGTATGGTAAGAAACAACTAATGGTGTATATTACTTCGTTTTAATATTTTATCTAATATTGGTGGAGCATATAGTGAATATTTAAATTCCAGATCAGAATTTTATTGAACCAAACTCATTGACAAAAATGATCTTGGATAAAAATTGACAAAATATAAAATTTTACATGTATTTTCACTTAGAATGGAGGTAAACTAGTTACAAAAAAATTGGTTACACATAAACACAGTGCAAAACAAGTCTAGTGGGGGGAAAAATTAGTACAGTGTGGCCAAATTCTTGGATTTTTTTCTATTATTCTAAAAAAATCAAAATATAATTTAAAAAAGAAAGAAAAATAAAAGAGAAGTTGAGTGGGGACAAATGTGCCACTGGACCCTTAATGGTGTCTGCCCCTACAAACACACATGATATCTAAATGGGCCTGAATGGTACTAGCATTGCTAGTTATTACATTCAGACTTAGTTGTGTTGCTATTTTGGCTTTCATATTAAAGATAAAGTATTGAAGGTTTTTTTTTTTTTTTTTCTAATAGGTATTTATCTCTTGGAAATCTGAAAGATGCCAACTGTCTTATGGATGAGCTAAAAAAGCTAGTTAAACAGCAGGAGCTTGAGTTCCCCAGATCAGATTTGATGCAGTTCATCACTTATCTTCTACCAACGTAAATTCTATTTACACATCTCAGTTTACAAGTTCAGTACAAATTTGATTTTACACTCCTGATAAAGGATGTCCAGGGAAAATAGGGGAGGTGACTTTTTGCTGTTAAAGCTGCGTTTCAATTTAAAGATAAGCTGGATCCTCAATTGAAACCATGATCCTTAAGAGTTCTATCGGCCTTATAAATAATACAATTAGTATCCTGTCCAATTCATTCATGCTGCATGGTACTTTACATGAAACTATCAAAATAATTAGCAGAGGAAAAGGGGGCTTTGTGCTACAATTTACTAGCTGATAACTGATCTCCCAGATGTATCAAGTGGTCAGATTTTGTAGGTTTAGTGGGTTTTTTGGTTTCTTTTTTGATAAATAACTTTTTTCAGATTTAGTTTTCTGGTGGCTGCTCCCATATGCACAATGACAGTATATTGACTCTTGGAGCTTCAAAGATTTCATGATTTATGCTTCAACCATTTTTGTGTATACGTTTTCTTTGCTTCTCAAACCTTAAGGCTGAAGCCTCTTACACTCTTCTCAAAGGAAATCTTATATATTTTCTAGCAAAATATCTCTTAAGTCTTACCCATTTTAACATTCTCATTTTTTTTTCTCAACTCGTATTTGTATATATACACACATTTCACATTCTAAGGTGTTTGTTAAGCTATAGTTGTTTGATAATCCCTTGGACAATGTGGATTGGTTCATTCTTTAGGTTATAATGTACATTGACACAAGCTTCAAAGCTTATACTATTTTTCTAATGCAGGTTGCAGAGAGATGCTCTGCCTCTGTTTAGTATGTTGAGACAAAGTTACAAGTTTAGCATTGACAGAGAACCTGTGTTCAATGAGGTGTGTGATTATAGGTCCAAATTATGGTGGATTATAATACCTCATGGTGTTATCTTTTCCTTTTTAATACCTGAGTTCTGGATGTTCTTTTATCATAATACTTAATAAACAAAACATTTTTCTTTATCTTGTGCTGTAGCCCTTGTCTGCTGTAGTAGTTCATTCACGTCTGCTTCTTTTTCTTCTTTAAGTTTTTAACGCATCTTATGGTTGCTTAGTTACTAGATGACGTTGCCGAGAAATTCTATGGGGTGCAGCGCAGAAATCCCCTGCAAGGGATGTTTGGAGATTTTATTAAGGTATACGAATTATTTTCTTTTCCTTCTTTTTTTTTTCTGTAAATGAATTTTTCTTTTCCTTCATCAGTATCAGCAGAGTTCAAATAAAATTCCTAAAAACTTTGTGGTGATAAGCTAGTTAGACCATCACTGATACCATAATTGTTACTTTATATTTGCTCCTTACAGTACGGACAAAAATTTCTTCCAAAAGATTTCGTGTATGAAGTCTTGCTTCTGAAATTCTTGTAATATTGACTCTTCCTTCATATCTTACAGATGATGGGAAGCGAGGGTATGTAAGAGACCAGTCGAATATTTTGGACTTAAGAGAACACGAATGCCTCAACAGTGGCAGCATCCCGTTTGATCAACCGGTCTGTGTGAACAGAACCTTCAGAAGCAGTTGGAAGTTTTTTTAGAAAGCTCTAAATTGGTCTATAGGTTAGGGAGAGCTATGGGAGGCATATGAAGCGTCCGTGGTTGTCTTATGATAAGTTCTACAAGTAATTTGTCGATACTTGGCTTTGTTTTTCCTCTTCTTCGTGCACATCATCCGCTCTAGTCATTTGTAAACATGGCGGACCTCTTCGAGTGCGCACTCTGCAAAAATCTAATGCTAATTTTGTTGGCTTGAGAACATTTAGGTGTTGCAGTAATTTGGCAATATTTCTGCTTCTGCAATCTGTTCACCACAGTGAGAGTTCTTGCCTCATCTGAATGTTATTGCTGGGTGATTTGATTTTGATTTGCAATATTGTGATTTGGAATTTGGTTTACATTATGGAAAGGTCTAAGGTAAGTATTATTGTAAAAGTTTTAAATGCAATGGCTTCTGGCTTGAAAGGATAAGAAAACAGTCCATGTGAATGGAATTCATCAATTTTCGTTTCGGGAGTTGAGAATGGTGGTAAATAAAGATCCTAGTTAATCAGTTGGACCAAAGAATCGTTCCAGGGTAATCTGGACAGGCGACGGTTTTGGGCCGATAATTTTGACTCCAAAATCATTGTTCTAAAACGGAACGGTGTATTCAAACGGCATTCATTTGCACGGTGTGATATGCATGCACTGTTTATATATAGTATGCATAAACAGCTTCTGAAATACACTAGAGAATGATCAAAAAATATGAAATATATACTACTCGTCGATTCGAAAGACCACTCCATCTTCCTCAAAATCATGCTTTGTGTGATCCACAACCTGCACAGAGAGGAAAATGAAACCACAAAAGTATCCTTTGATTCAGTAATATTGATACAAGCTGCTGCAATTTTCTTTTACATGTAATTATATATATTACACAATACATTTTATTTTCTACAAGTGATTACAGAAGCAAATAAATTTGTATATGGAACGAAGGCCTCAGTAGGGGTACTTCAACAAAAGAATTTGCAGATAAGGAAGATGAAACCTTTTCTGTGAAAAACACAAGTTTGATTTTGAACGGTCAGGTCTGGCCTGGCCTTATATTAGCTCGTGATGGCACTAACTAGAAGAACCCACTAGTTCTCATGGTAACGCGAAGCAGTTAAAGGTGTGTAGGGAGAGTTAATTATGTAAGACAATTAAATCTAGACAGAAGAAATATACTCAATAATTATGATTTCAAACATGTTTGGGAAAAAAACAACGGAGGATGGATTCTATAGCCAATATAAGAAGACTGGTAGTTTCAGTTACAGAAAATAGATGACTATCTAAGAGCAGACTTGAGAAAACCATGTGAATTCATCAAGTCAAGAATCTTCTACTTCGAGTAGAAAATCGCAAACACAGAAAAATTAAAATTAATTGTACTGAGCAGGCTTCAAGCCTTTTCTCCTCTTGTTATCTTTGAACTCCTTTGCCTTTTCCATTCTATACAGTTGGTGAAAGAAACCAAAACAAATGACAGACAATAAGTTCTCTTCATGAGAAGACACTTGTACATTTTAAGATAAACGGGAAGCCATTAAAATGAAAGAAGATAAGCAGATGCAATATATTTGAGTTATCGACTCAGATTGATAAAGCTGCAAGTTCAAACAAAACCCTGAGATAGTGTAAGGTGTAGGTAGTAGAGCATGACATCATGATATGGCCCCATCTAGAGTTGTTTTGCAAACCAGGATTTACCGAGGTTATAAAATGGATATCTTCCACCCTTATGGAAGAAAATTAGCAGAAGAGAAAACTGAATTTCCTCCAAAATCTGATAGATGGGATAAAAAAAAAAATACAGGGGCATCAAAATGATAAGGCAAGAAAGTAACACAAAAGTACCAACAGAACACAAGGTTAAAACTTTGAAGAGTAGGGATGGTGCTCACATTAGTATTGCTCAGTTCTAAATTATAGAAGTCCAATGCATCTGATTTAAACAAAGGCCCAGCATGCCATGTACCACAATTCAGCTTCAAGAACTTTGGACCAGCAATTCTGAAAACATGCACATCATCAATAGCAGGCGGGATATAGAAATGGCCACAATGTGAGCGCGTAACATTTAAGGCCTTGTCAGCCTTGATTTCACTTGAGTCCACGATTGAGGGCTTAGCAACCCCAAGATACCAAACATTTCCACCAATTGCACCAAGGCACTGGGTCACGCTTGCATGGTGCGTTATTGTGGAAAATTCAAGTGGTCGGTCTTCAAGATGCATAATGTAGAACCTAAAAATAGGATGCATTCATTAACTTCTTAAATGATTTTACAAGAATAGTAACGGGATGAAAATGTTGGATTGGTAATAAGCATCGATGCATGCAATGCAAAACATGTATTTATCTGTCTGTTCATCCCCCCCTCCATTCTATGCAATTTATGGATTGGTTTCAATGAGAACCAATTCTTGTCAATTTGACTTTTCTAAAGATGACATGCTTTAAAATCACTAAGCTATTAAACCATGGGATTGTTAGTGTTATTGTCATAATGTTAGATTTAGATGACATCTAGTGACTATAATTATGGGACTAATGATATAATTCTTACAAATGTAATAAAATATGTTTTTACATTTTAAGGTCATTTCTTCATTCATACCTCTCCAATCAATCATATGAATGAACCCTTACATTTCCTGACGATAGTCTTATTCTTAAGTGTTAAGAATATGTGACAAAAACCTTCGGGTTAAGGTTTTCTTAAAGGTTAATTCTCAATCCTTAGATTTCTCAGAAGTGGGCTATAATTAATCGATTACGAACTAGCATGAGATGCTAATGATAAAAGATGGTTAGTTGCATGCCATAATCTGTGCGATGGATATAGTAAACATATGGGTAAATATTAGTTGAACATCTACTTAATGTGACGCATGTGATGGATCACATGACTGAGAGGATCTATGATCTATCACAGGTTTCGATTGTGTTACTGGTCCTTTGACCAAAGGCAACACAATTGTCTTGTATGTCGGTGCCAAAGATTTGTTGTTGTTAAGAACTATTCGGTTACCGGATGGAAGATGCATTGTGTGATCTCTGTGCAGTGGCGTATGGAGGCAAGTGATTGTTGATGAAATTTGTCAACCTCCGATATGAGGTGAACACCCTATGGAATCAGTGGTGGTTTTGATTATAGAAACCCCTGTCTAGGGTACACTTGATTGGAAAGTGTTTCTGATGTTGAAAGGAGCTTTGATGTGTCATCTCAATCACACCACCCTGATTTTTGGCATAGTGATCGAGCTAGTGAGTTTGATCAGTCCATGACTCTCACTCGATTGGGATGTTAGTTGATGTAGGGATTATAGTACATGAGAATCGAAAGCCCAAGTAGGTTCTCAAAAGAAGTTAAACTTCATTACTAGTAAGATCGTCCTAACATAATGTTAGTTGTTAATCAAGGTCTTTCGGGGTATATCGAGGAGATGGAGAGATCCTCATTGTAGACCAAAGTGTTTAGTCAGCGTTAAAGAGTTTAATGTATCTCGATTGCTGCTTAGTAATGAACCTAGAAGGTACATGCATATCTGGGTGTTATGGTTGACTAAAAGATGAAAGTTATAATAATCATTAAGAGTTAATGATGTCACTGTTAAAAGTTAACGGATCGGGTTCAATGATTAAATCAATAGGAGCAATTGTCAAGAGGTGACAGACATGCTGTTAAGAGTTAACGAGAGCCTTGGTTTCCTCATGAGATGATAAAAGGGTCATTAAGAGTTAATGGCGGGTCTAGATGCAATTCGTAGAAACTTGAAAAAATCAGTTGTCAGTTCCTTAGAAGCTGTTAATCAGTTCTTGGCAATCAATAGACAATTCCTTTAAATTGTCGACCGTTACTGATGCAGAGGGTCGTGAATCTCACAACCCGTTCTCACGTTTCTGCTTTGATTGGAAAAGATGGCCGATGGGAGAATGATTAAGGGGATGGGGGTGTACTCTTTATGATGTGGGCTTGTCTCCCACTTGTCCCTCCTCTCTCTTTCCTTGGCTATTGACTGATTATTGGGTATATTAGGGTTTCTAGGGCTTGGTATATAAGAGAATGAAGAAGAAGAAAGGGCTCGTGGGTTGCAGTTGCATTTGATGCTCCGTTTTTCTTTCTTGGCTGTTCTATCTTCTTCTCATTCCAAGGCTTACTTCCCTTCCTATTGCTCTCCTTCTTGCTCCATTAATCTCTTGATTGCTAGAGTAGCAATCCCATCCAAATAGATTGTCTATTGGATTGGGTATTCTTTGTTGAACCCATTTCCAGCTTGAATCACCAACAAGAAGTCTGGCTAGCACATAGATATTCTTGTTGGTTTCATCCTTTACTTGGAGAGTGGACTAACTAGGTCTCTTGTATTTTTGAGGGTCGGATTAGTCATCCGAAAGAGTGTTCGGAAGCTGTTTGAAAGCAAGTTGTTGCTGCCAAAGGGAGGATTCCAACCTCTACATCAGATCTGAAATCTCTGTGAGGTATATTACTAAACGCCCTATGGTATGGTTTCAGTTGTAATGCATATGATTGTTTGATACCGAGTCTTGCAAGGCGATTTTCGTTTTTATTTCCGCTGCGTTTTTTTATAGTTTTTCTAAAAAGTTTTGAAAACCGGTAAAATTCTTGCATTAGTACACCAATAGTTGGTGTATCCTTTTAGGACACCACCATTACTCTCTAAAAGAGCATCCTCAGTGCTCAAGGCTACCATATTTCCAAAGATCATATCTGTAAGAGGCCATTTCTACAACTCGAATTTGTGACATTCTAGTAAAAGAGGAGCAAGCTTATTGTTTCTACCAAGACTTGCCCTCCATCACTATTTCTGTCTAATTTATTGAAACTTAATGAGCTAGAAGACTATCACAATCACAGTTACATAAAAGCCCACTAAAATTTGAGACATGCGACCAAATTGGGATGCCTTGTACTGGCAAGCTCAACAGAAAATTAATCAAGGTCATCACAAACCAATTAACAACACAAGTTTAAGAGAAGAGGGTGGAAGGGAAGACTTACTAATCTAGAGAATTAAACAATTCACATAAGACTCACAATGCAAGTTTAACATGTTACTGTTACAACATGCATCCGGAAGTTGAAACAACTTGTGTATAGATTTTGCAGACTAACTCTATACAAATAGGACTTTGTATAAAGATTCTATTGAGAATAGCATAACTTTCTTATAGCTATTCATTCTGAAACAAAAACTGAATGCTTGTAACTATAATTAGGTTAAACATGATCATCAAATCAGTTTACATTTGATTTTAAATACGGTTTATCTCTTGGATAAGATCAAATTTATCTTTAGAGTTCAATTTTTTATTAGGTTGGTTAGATTTATCTTTATTTTGTGTAAATTTGTCTACAAATACCTTGCACATAAATCGTATCATTCATTTATTCAATCTAACCCTGTATTGTTATGGATCCCGTATTTCTCCTAACATGGGCAATATACAAACAGCCTCTTCTCTATAAAAGTTTGTACTAATATCACCCTTGGTCGCTCAAATAAGATTGATGTTTTAACAGGTTAAGTAAACAATAGCTGTATAAAATACTGTAAGAGAAAATATAGTTGGAATGGCATTATATGAACAAAAATTACATAAGAAAATCATACTTATTAATCCAACTAAGATTGACACTTCAAATTTTATGTTTGCCAAAAAGCCTGTATAAATACTCAAATGAGAAGACGATTTTTCTCAATCATCGGGATGACAACTTGTTTGAATGGATAAAAGTTAAAACAAAACCTAAGGAGAGAGAAAGTTAAGATGACGGTAACAAAGAAGGGAACGTGAAAACCTAGGGATTCCTCGGCTGAGGTCCAATTGAGCGTCCAAAGGTCCGTACTCTTCGCCGTCCGGTGACGCCTCGATCACTTGGCCGAACTCTGCAAACGACTCCGGCGTTGCTTCAATCGGCTTGAGCTTTAACATTGTGGGCGGTGGCCTTGAGTCGCCCGATACTTCCATTTCTGGATAAGGAAGGAAGCGTACGCACAGATACTACTATAGTTTCTATTTTCTGAGAGGGATCCAAATAATATTAGTTTATTTTATTTTAGTATTTAGGGTAAATTGCTGTAACGACTGTTTTGTGTAAAACCTATTCGGAGAATCTCTTGAGAGGGAAATAAATAAGATGAATATAGGTGTGGGATTTGGTAAGTTTCATAAGATTTATTAACTATTTTTATTTTTTTAAAAATAGCATATACCTTTTTAGATTTTTGAAAATTCATAATAATTTATTTTTCTTGTTACTTAACAACAATTTAACATTTTAAAATATCAAAAATATTCCTATTCTATTTTTGTATTTATATAGTTTACTCAACAAAAAATTAAAAATAAAAAGATTAAATCATGAAAAGAAAAATATAATTGAAACCCTTGTCGCCACTTTGTTATTGCTCGTTGCCTTCAGGTTTGCAACCATCTCGGCCTCCTTTCAAAGCCTTCAAGCCTCTCACTGTCCAATGCTATTAGTCCTCGTTCCACCATCTCCTTCGCATTTGTCATCTGTCGACGCTTCCACCATCCGATTCGTCACATTTTCCCTCCATTATGGGATTTGCCACTTCTACCATCTTCACTTCTGTGTCTAACACCATCCATTTGTCTCCTACCATCGTTAGTACCACTTGATACTGAAGGGAATCACTAGTACGATGGTGTCATTACTTTGTTATTGTTGTTGCCTTTAGGTTTGCAACCATCTTTGCCTCCTTTCAAAGCCTTCAAGCTTGTCACCACCCATTGTTGTTAGCCCTCATTCCACCATCACCATAACATTTGTCATTTATTGACACTTCCACCATCAGATTCATCACATTTTTCCTCTACTATGGGATTTGCCACTTTTACCATCTTCACCTCTATGTCTACCACCATCTATTTGTCTCTTACCATCGTCAATACCATTTGATGTTGAAGGGAATCACTAGTGCGATGGTATGAGCAAAAATAAAATTTTTACCGTATATCAGATATACACAACATAATATAATATACACGTCATACAGACCTTAGGTATTTAATCAACACGCATATTCAACAATTGAATATATAAATAAATCTCATACATGCTGTTCAATGTAAGGATGGAGTACAGAAATGGTTTCTGTACTGAGACTAAATCCATCTCAAGATGTGATGATCCTAGTCAATCCACACCTAATATGCAGTAGGGTACCGTTCCAATCACCTCTTCCCATACTAAACACAGAGCATTTGCGTATCACTTGTGTTCGTGTCTCAAAATTAAATGCGTAACAATCACACGTATAATTTCTATAATTTTTAGATGAAGAAAAAAGAAAAAGAGAAAACAGAAACGTGTGAGGAAGAGAGAGAGAAAATGTAAAGACCTGTCTCTTCCTTATTTAAAACATTTTTTTCCCCTCCCTTTTTTTTCTTCTTCTCCCCATTTGATTTCTTCTCACGTCTGTCACCTCACCATCCCAATAATTCAATTCAATCAACCAATTTTACTATACACTATTGACAGGGGGCTAAGGGTTAACTTTTGACCAATCACTTCTAGAGATATTTTGGGCACACGATGTCGATACCAAATGCAATATTATATGGTGTGTGACTTTCTAAGTTCACTATCCGTTAACAATCAGATAACACAGAAATCCTTTTGATATCAGTCAACCCCTTGACCCATCATCGAAACTTCTCCAAATCCCGACGACATTTCGAGAGTTCCTAAATAATGCCTAAGAATGGTTCAGGACAACATAGGTGGCAGTGAAGTCTCACTTCAAGTGAACCTATTATAGTTAACAATTACTGTGTGTTATAATCCTTTTATCACCTAATGTCCCGATTGAGAGAGAGTCATGATGTGAAAAACTCTATAACTATGTATTAGACCTCATTAATGTGACTAGATGACAGCTTAGGAAACACATTTCTTAACTTTTAATCTGCCTTTGCCAAAGATTGTTCCGTCACATAAATAGTAGATCACATAGGACGTTCACACCATCAAATACCGACGAGGGCGATAGATCATATTCCCAACACTTGTCTCCATATATCAGTAATACAAAACCATATAGATGAGCGTTCTCATCTCCCGATTGGATGGTTCGACTCATTAGCAAATCTCGCACACCAATACACAAAACAACCATGTTAGTTCAAGTCTAAGGATCAACACACCATCGCAACCTGATGATTTGACCATTATCCACCATGCTATATGGTCAATCATCGACGTCACATCGAGTTGATCGTTTCCCAACGACCACCCACAGGTTTACTAGTCACATCTCATGTCATATGGTATGTGACACACCACTCTCCCATCGGTATCCCCATACTGAATGAGATAGTAACTCCTGTGCTAGTCCATACTCGATTAATCAAAGTCCCCATCCAAAGAATCTAAGTACTTGGAATAGTTTAAGAAGTTTTGTTATCATAGAATTCTGTCACATAGTCTCAACACCTTGAGAATAAGATTTTAACGTAAAAAATCTAGGGACTCATTTATGTAATTGATTGGAGAAAATATGAATGAATAAAACCTTGTTTTTTTATAGATTTATACAAAAATATAATTAATACATTACAAACAAACCTGCTAAATGTCATCCAAACCTAGCATCAAGGCACACAACACTAACAATCTCCTACTTACACTAATGCTAATTTACATCACACGTACATCTAGTGCCACACCATTGGTAGGAATCGAATACCCATCTTCTCAAGATGTCGATGCAACTATGATTGAATCATAGAATTGGTAAGTGGGTTAGCTACATTATTCGCTAAATTTATTCTTTGCAACTGCACGTCCCTACGTGTTATAATCTCTCGAATCAAACGAAACCGACGCTTAATATGTTTAGACTTCTGATGAGACCTGGGTTCCTTCACTTGTGCGATAGCTCCATTGTTGTCACAATACAAGGTACTGATGACAGAATGGCCGGAACTAGATCTACCTCTGAAAGAAACTTTTGGAACCAAACAACTTCCTTAATAGCATCACATGTTGCAACATACTGAGGTTCAGTGGTTGAATCTGCTGTGATTGCCTACTTTGAACTTTTTTAGCTCACAACACCACCATTCAAGAGATATATAAAACCAGACATTGATTTGCAATCATCAACATCAGATTAAAAGTCCAAATCAGTGAATCCATTCACATGGAAATCACCCCCTCCATAAATCAATAGCATATATTTACTCATTTGCAAGTATTTCAGAATATGTTTCACTGCGATCCAGTGACTATCACCGGGATCTGATTGATATCGAATTACAACATTTACAACGTATGTAATATCTGACCTCGTACATATTATCGCATACATAAGGCTCCCTACCATCAAAGCATAAAGTACCTTACTCATACGATTCCTCTTTTCAAGAGTATTAAGGGATATCTCCTTAGAGAGATGAACTCCAACCCAGATAAACAACTATCTCATTTTGAAATTCAACATGCTAAATCTCTTTAACATCTTCTCTATGTATAAGCTCTGGGAGAGACCTATCAATTTTCTGACTCTATCTCTATAAAGTCTAATCCCCAAAATATAGGTAGCATCTCTCAGATCCTTCATGGAGAATACTCTAGGCAACCAGGCTTTTGCAGACATCATCATGTCCACACTGTTACCCATAATTAAAATGTCATCCACATATAAGACTAGGAACACAATGTTGCTCCCACTAACCTTTTTATATACACATGGTTCATCCTGATTTTTCAAGAAACCAAACCCCTTGATCTCATGATCAAAACAAATGTTCCAACTCCTTGATGTTTGCTTCAAACTATAAATTGATCTCTTCAACAAACACACCTGACGTGTATCAGTGACTCAAATCTACTCGATTGTTTCATATAGATCTTTTCTTTAAGAAATCCAATCAGAAAAGTCATCTTGATGTCTATCTGCCAGATCTCATTGTCATAGTAAGTAACAATAGCTAACATCATCTTGATGGACTTAAGTATCACGACAGGTGAGAAAGTCTCGTCATAGTCAATACCTTGAAGTTGACGATAACCCTTTGCAACCAACCAAGATTTCAGGTTGAAACCAATCCATCTGAACCAATCTTTCTCTTAAAAATGCATTTACGCCCGAAAAAAACAATTTCGTCAAGTGGATCTACCAAGATCTAGACTTGGTTAGAGTACATAGACTCCATCTTAGATTCCATAGCTATCTGCCACTTCGAGGCATCAATATCACATATTGCCTCCTTATATGTGGTAGGGTTAACTAACTTGTCACTATTCCCATATAAGAATCATTCATATATCTCCTCTATCGATAAATCATACTATCGATCTGGATGATGGGGCACTCTACCAGACTTATGGGGAACCTGTGGATGATCTCCCTGACTTAATTCGCCTTGCTCAATAATTCGATCAGATATTTGTGGAACAAAAGACTCATTTTCCATCAAATATATTTTCTTTACCATGCCACATTCATGGATGAACTCTTTTTCCAAAAAGATAACATACCTGACAACCACAACTCTTGGTGTTGGTCCCTTAGGGTTGGTTACTTAAGAGGGGGTGAATTAAGTAATTAAAATTTTTCTCCTTTTTAATAAATATTATTGATTAATAATTTTATTTAAGAATATATATTTGATAAATATAATAAATTATGTTTGAGATAAATGCAAGTCATGAGATATAATAAGAATAAATAAAATGAAGTACAAGATAATTTAGTAGTTTGGTATCTCCAGACATACCTACTCCACTCTCCTAAGGTCTAACCACTCTTGAGATTCCACTAAACTAATTTTACCAAGGTTTCCACACTAGCTCACATTATAAATTAGATACACACTTAGATTACAACGAATTCTAGGAAACCACTACACCAAAGTTTTCCACCTAGCTTACCTTGAAAACTAGATACATCTAAATTTTAACGGTTTTTGGAAACCTATATAATCCATAACAATAATTTAAATAATTACAAGTAATTGTCTACATTTGGACACAAATGAATAAGCAATTAAGAACAAATTTATAAGGCAATGAAATACAAATAAATAAATAAATTTGTAACCTCAAGTTTGATGGAGAAATTCGGAATAGACTTCAAAATCTTTTTTTCTCCTTGCCTTGTGGCTCATCAATGGATTTGTAATAACGTTTCGAGAGACTCGAATTACTTCGAAATTAGCTTGAGAGCTTTTGTGATCTTTTGAGTGCTTTGGATAGACAATATGAGCAATGAATGATCTCCAAAATGAGTTTGATGTTATTTATAGGCATTTTGAAAATTACTGTTCACCGTCACTGTAGCGCACTATTCACCAAAGGCTAGATTACTATTCCAATAGTCTGACAGTCTAAATACTGTGGCGCACTGTAGCGTACTGTAGCAACAATGAAAATTTTGATTTTTAGTCCAAATTTTGGGAAAAAATATTTGTATGAATTTTTACTTACTTGAAAAATAATTTAATAGAAAATACTAATTTTGATAATACATATATTTTGTCAAAATATTTTATAAATTAATCAAAAATAATTATGAACAAAATATCATTTTTGTCAATCATTAAAACTTTAATTAAAAATTAAATAGAACAAGTTGGCTCAACACTTGGGTTAGCAGGAAAATAGATATGATACCCTAAACTATCTTTAAGATATTCCACAAAATGACCATTCTCAGATCTAGGATCCAACTTCTCTGTTTTTAACCTCTTCGCAAAAATCGAACAACCCCAAATCCTAACATGCTTAAGACTCGGAGGTTTTCCAACCCATATTTCATATGGTGCAGTTGAAATAGATTTAGTCGATATTCGATTTATTAGATAAATCACGATAAGAATAGCATAACTCCATAGTGAAATAGACAAATTCATGTAGGTTAGCATAGAACGAACCATGTTCAATAGAGTCTAATTCCTATATTCAGCCACACCATTCAACTATTGTGTGTAAGGAGGAGTCAATTGTGAAATTATACCACAAGTCTTAAAATAATCAATAAACTCAGTACTCAAGTATTCACCTCCTCGATTCGAAAAATCTTGATACTTTTTTCTGTTTGGTTTTCTACTTTAGCCTTGAATTCTTTAAACTTTTCAAATACTTTATACTTGTACTTCATTAAGTACACGTAACCATATCATGACAAATCATCAGTAAAAGTTACAAAATAAATATAACCACCTAGGCCATAACATTTATGGATCCACATACATCTGAATGTACCAATCATAACAATTTAGTAGTCATTTTTCCTTGTCTAACAAAATGAGACTTAGTCATTTTCTCAAGAATACATGACTCAAGAGATAGCTCGGGTTTAGCATACAAATCACATATAAGACCTTGATGAGCCAACTTCATAAGCATACTCTCGCTGATATAACTCAACCTAAGGTGCCACAATTGTTTGGGATTAATTTGATTACCTTAAGAACGCTTCTCTTTTAATGTGGTATTAGGTCTAGCAATTATTCGCTAACTATATTCACATACATGTGTTTCCAAGAAATATAGACCGTTTACCATCACAGCTTTGCCTACACACACATTATCAAATATAATTAAACATTTATTACATGCAAAAGAAAATGTATAACCGTGTCTTACAAGCTGTGGAATTGAAACAACATTCCGAATCACATTCAATATATGTAAACAATTATATAAAATCAGTATATGCCCAAAAGGTAAAGATACAGAAGTAGTCCCTATGGTTAATGCAATAACGATTGCCCCATTACCAACCCGTAAAACCACATCATGCTTCTTAAGCGATATACTTTGACTGAGATTTTGCGTAGACAAACAAATATGAGAAGTAGCACCAGAATCCACAATCCAAGAAGTAAGGTATCGACCAATCAAAAGATCAGTCTCAATAACACATATAGAAGAAAAAATACCTTGACCCTTCAAACATTTTCCCTTAAAATTCATCAGATAGTCTGGGTAGTTTCTCTTTTAGTGTCTCTTCTGACGACAAAAGTAACAATTACCCTTGCCCTAAACCTCATTACCCTTTGTCTCTATCTGACCACCACCTCGTTAGCTCGTAGAACATTTCTCTTCTTCTTCCTAGATTTAGGTTTCTTCTGGGAAGAAGACGAGGTAACAACGAGAACTCATTCTCTACCTTTTCATTTCATCTATGATTAGGAAATTATTAGCATATTTAATAACTCAGAGAGAGAACACTCAATCTTATTCATATAGAAATAAATAACAGATGAGGAAAAAGAATCCGGCAACGATTGCATGATAAGATCAGTCCGGAGATAAGTGTTCATTGGGAATTTTAAGGCATCCAGCTGACCAATCATATTGATCATGTTGATGACATGGTCTCCAACATCTGAACCCTTAAACATCTGTGCTCGAAATAGTTTCTTCGATATCTCATACCTAATTGTCCGACTATGCTCCCCAAATAGGTCTTTGAGATGTTGTATCATGCTCGCAACACTCATGAAGTGCTTAAACAAACGCTGCAAATCGTTAGACATCAATGCAAGAATATAGTTATGGGCTCTCATGTCACGTTCTTTCAAAATCTCCCAAATGATAATCTCCTACTCAGTCACAGTTAGAGGAATTTTAATAGGTGGTATATAAGACAAAGTGCCATCTATATTTTCCATATTGAGCACAATTTTTAGACTTTGAAACCAGTCAAAAAAATTAGGCCCAGTAAGCCTATTAGTTTCTAGAATATGAGTTAACGAATTTAAATTTGTCATTTTTATCAATAGAAAATAAATAGATATATTAGCTTGTATTTTTTGTAAAACTCCATTTAATTAAGGACTTTTTATTAAATGGGTATTCCCACTAAATTTTTCGAATCCTGTACTTCTTAGGTAGAAAACGTGATCTTTATATAGAATTTAATAACAAGTGGTTGAATTCTCTTTCATAAAAATATCCTTCACATTTTAGTCACTTGAAATAGTCTCATAATTAAGTAGGCAACACTTGCCACCACATCATATGTAAATCTCGACCTTTGGCTTCTAACCCATTATAAACCTCACATTTACAATTTTTTTGACCTAATGGACTAATTAGATCCACCCATTTGTCTGGCTAAGTACAATGAATTAAACATCACCCTCCCTCACATTTTAGTTACTTGCTTAGGTGAGACCCATTAAACAATGCCCCATCTCATGGTTAATAGGAGAAATCAAACAATTTTTCATGAAATGTACCCTCACATTTTAGTTTTTTGGATACACTTAATTAAATTGATGAACTCTTATAACAATGGAAAGCAATAATAAATCAGTCATTTAGATCTAATATTAATTTTATAGGAAGATTTTTGGGCTTCTTATTTTAATATCTCATCAGATTCCATTATTCATTCTACCAAACAACAATTGCATAATAAAATAAATAATAAATTAACTAAGATGACTATGGGCTTGCACACAAAATAAATCTGAACCTCTTGGGTTTAAACCATATCATACATCAACTTTTTGATGGACCATTGCTTCACCGCTTCTACTGCGATCAACTCCTTGACACTATTTTCAATTTACAGCTTTTGTAAAATAAATCAAACGAATCCTTGTAACATTCATTCATTCATACATACCAAGCACATGCTCATCCATTTGTCTCCTACCATCGCTAGTACCACTTGATACTGAAGGGAATCACTAGTATGACGATATGAGTAAAAATAAATTTTTTACCATGCTTCAAATACTCTCAGTGGAATATAATATACACGTCATATAGAGTTTGGGTATTTAATCAACACGCATATTCAACAATTGAATATATAAATAAATCTCATTCATGTTATCCGATATAAAGATAGAGTATAGAAACGGTTTCAATACTGAGACTGAATCCACCTCAAGATGTGATGGTCCTAGTCGGTCCACAACTAGCATGCAATAAGGTACCATTCTAATCACCTCTTCCCGTGCTAGACACAAAGAATTTGTGTATCACCGGTGTCCTTGTCTCAAAAATATACGCATAACAATTACATGTATAATTTCTATGATTTTTCAGAGGAAAAAGAAAAAAGAAGAGAAAGTAGAAATGTGTGAGAGAGAGAAAGAGAGAAGGCAAAGGCCTGCCTTATTTAAAACATTTTCCCCCTTCCTCCCTTTTTCTTCTTCTTCCCATTTGATTTCTTCTCACGTCCACCACCCCACAATCCTAATAATAATTCAATTCAATCAACCAATTTCACTATGCACTGTGCATTATTGGCAGGGGACTAAGGGTTAATTTTTGACCAATCACTTTTAGAGACATTTCAAGCACACGATATTGATACCAAAAGCAACACTATATAGTGTGTGACTTTCTAGATTCATTACTCGCTAGCAATCAGATAACATCGAAACTATTTTCGGTATTTATCAACCCCTTGACCCATTACCGGAACTTCTCCAAATCTAGATGGTGTTCTAAAAGTTTTTGAATAGCACCTAGTAGCGATTCAAGACAATATAGGTGGCAGTGAAGTCTCACTTCAAGTGAACCTATTACAATTGACGATTACTGTGTGCCATAATTCTTCCATCACCTAACGTCTCGACTGAGTGAAAGTCATGGAGTGACAAACTCTGTAACTATGTGTCAAACCTCATTAATGTGACTAGATGATACCTTAGGAAACACATTTCCTAACTTTCAATCTGCCCTGCCCAAGGACTACTCCGTCACATCACTAGTAGATCACATAGGATGTTTACCCCATCAAATACCGACGAAGGCGATGGATCCTATTCTTAACACTTGTCTCCATATATCAGTAATACATAACCACATAGATGAGCGTTCCCATCTCCCGATTGGATGGTTTAGCTCATTAGCAAATCTCGCACACCAATACACAAAACAACTATATCGGTTCAAGTTTAAGGATCAACACACCATTGCAACCTGATGAATTAACCATTATCCACCATGCTATGTGGTTAGTCATCGGTGTCACATTCTACTGATCGCTCCCCAACGACCACCCGTAAGTTTACTAGTGACATCTCACGTCATATGGTGCATGACACGCCACCCTCCCATCGATATCCCCATACTGAGTGAGGTAGTAACCCTTGTGCTAGTCCATACTCTATTAATCGGAGTCCCCATCCAAAGAATTTAAGGACTAGGAATAGTTTAAGAAGTTTTGTTACCAGAGAATCTTGTCACACAGTCTCAACACATTGAGAATAAAATTCTCACACAGAAAATCTAGAGATTTATTCATATAATTGATTAGAGAAAATATGAATGAATAAAATTTTGTCTTTTATAGATTTATGCAAAAATACAATTAATACATTATAAACAAGCTCACTGGATGTCATCCAAATCTAGCATTAAGGCACACAACACTATTAGATACCACCAATTGCTTCTACCATCAAATTTGTACCCTTCACCCTTTGCCATCAAATATGTCGATACCACCATCTCCACCGTCATTTCTGGCACCGTAAAACTTTCTCTATCACAATCTTCAATGTCGTCCACTACAATCATCTATCACTACTGAAAACATAATTCTTCCATTGACATAAGCAACCCTTCTGACTCCTTTGCTAAGAAACCCTCTATCTCGTTTGGAACACCAGTGATAGTGTAATACCCGAGAATGTTGGGTTATTTAAGAAATAGTATTTTATTAGAAAAATCGATTTTTGAGGAAAATAGGTATTAGAATAGCCAGAGAAATTGACCGAACCGACTGCCGGGAGTACCCTGGAGCCGAGATGCCTAAAGAAAATAACATGAAAATGTTGAGTAACTCGGGATATGATTTATGGCATCAAAAGAATTTGAATCGGAAATAGTTTTCGGTACAGCTAAAAATGCAACTTCAGGATAGGCTGTAAAACCAAATTATTGTAGGGGGCTTTCGGAAAGACAATGGAACCCCGAGGGTATTCATATTTGGTATGTAGAGCAACCCTTCAGTGGTTTCAGGAAGAAACGAATGGGTTTGGGGCTAAACCAAAGATTCGGGCCAAAATGCAGTTTACCGAATTGGCCGGAGGGAGGTCAAGATGGTGAGTTTTTGGAATCTTTTGAGAAGGAATGAAAGTTTTTAGGACTTGAGGGATGTATTGGAAATATTAGAAAGTTCATGGGTTTTGTGAAAATGGGCCAAGGCATAAGAGACAAAGTTAGGTGGGCAAAAGTGCAATTTTTCAAACTTGAAGCTAGGAAGCTTCCTGTCATGGACAAGGGACCAATTCTGGTCGCCGACAGTGCCTACCGACAGTTGGGAATGGAGCCAAATGGGTCAGGGATTGCTTTGGGTCGGGTTTGGGTCGACAATCGGGCACGTGGTGGTCGGAATTTGAAGAAAAATCGACCAACTTTTTGGCCGAATTTGGGAAGCTTCAAAGGTCATCATTGCAGTCGATTTTTGTGGCAATTAGGTTGATCCAGGGGAGGTAGAAGCCTCAGAGGGGTCGCTTGTGCAAGCCTTGAGCGTTTGGTAACTCAGGAAGGCCTATAAATAGAAGTGACCGAAACCCTTGAAAAAATTAAATTGTTAGATCCTTGAGTTTTTGAATGAATTGAGAGCAGCGGATAAGGGGCTTTTGTTGCCCATGTCTCAAGCTTCATTTCTTCCAAATTTGAGCCATTTTGGTTTAGAGTTGAGGGAGATCCGAAGCTTCGTCGGAAAAACGAGCTTCGCCAAAAAATCGCTTGGAGCAGTTTGAAAATAGATCGGTTTGTAGGATTTTTTGGTACCATCTTGTAGAGGGCGAAGAGAGGAAGGTGTAGGAACAAACGGGGGGTAAAACGGAGTTCAGAGGAGGGAGAAATCGCGATTAAACCAGGCGAGACGAGGCTGTCTGGCGAACTGCTAGAGGAAGAAAAAAAGGCACGTGCAGTACATGCGCCGAGAATGGAGGCGCATAAGCCAACTTCGAGAGGAGCGTGAGGGCGCGTCTAAGGTCAGAAAAATGTGAAATAAATTTCTAAATTCCTCTAAATTTGAGATCTAGGTCCTGTAGAAAAAGATTTAAATTTGGAGTTCTCTAGGTCTCGATTCTAGCATCAAAGTGTCTCGTTTTGCGTGAAAACACGCCATCCAGGTAAGTCCAGTATTTTTCCTACGATGTTCATAGATTATTATGATTTGTTGTGAAGAAATATTGGAGGAAATAGCTTCGGAGGGATTTATTTGGATTTTTAGAGGCAAAAATAGAAGAAAATAGAGAAAATATGAAAATTATGAGAAAAATAGGTTTCTGATTATTATATGTTGATTAGGGTGCCTTGAGGATTAAAGTGATGTAATTTGTGCAAATTTTGAGTTTGGCACAAAAATCGAGGTCAGGCACGCAAACTGATGCAGTGCGTGCTTTTCGAGGTGTCCTGATATTTTGTCAAATGTGAGAGTTTCTTCTTGCATAAAAGTTGGTTTTGACTTGTGTGAGTTTTCTTATTGCATAAAACTTGGTTTTGTGGGTTGTTCTACCCCAAAAATTGTTTATTCAAAGTTGTCTCCCTTAAACTTGATTTAAATCCATGCAAATGTTTTGCTGCATGTGAATGATTTTTACCTGTGATGGTTGTTTCGTAGGGATTTGTCCCGAAATGTTTTAAGCATGTGCATTGAATTTTGTGCGATAAATTGTGTACATGAAATGTTGTTTATGCTTTGAGTTATGTTTTGTGGCATTGGCGTATTTTTATGGGATGTCAACTTGGGATGTTATCCGGATAGTGTAGCTGTGAGTCCCCAGGTGTGTTTGTCAAACAGGGGTATCTCAAGCTGTGTGCTGGGATGACCGCCTCAGTTTTTATGCCGGACTTGGTGGCGAGGGAAGTTGCATTAGGGTAATAGGTTGTACATATGGGATGGGATGTCAACTTATGATGTGGCACTTGAAGTGATAGCACTAGGGAAGCGTGCTAAGAGAAAATACCCAGTTTGTCGACTTGGGTTGAGTGTGGACACTACCCTCATGAATCGACGAATGGCGGGGCTGAGAGTGGACACCACCCCGACCCGTAGTATGGCGAGGCTGCGAGTATGAGGCCCTTGCGGGGTAGTATTGTTTCCGATGTGGACGTGGATTCCCAGGATTGGTGTTGATCATCATTTGGCCAGGATTTGTGTTGATGTGTGCTCTGTAAGCTTCTGAGTGGGGACGTAATGATGACGGGGTGATTCCCGGGTTCATGCATTGACATTGCTCCCTCTTAAGCCAGAACTGTGTTATGTTAATGTGTCGTTGTTGTTGTGTTGCCTTTAGAGAGATTGCATTTTCCCTGGTTAGGGTTAAGTGCTGGGTGGGATTCTCTTGGGCTGGGTTTTGTCATGATTTTATGTTGTTTCATATCTTGCATACATTCATGAAAATGTTTTTGAATTCTCACTTAGATGATTCAGCATCTAATGTTTGGACTTTTGTCCCTGGAATATTCAACGTTCCAAGTAAAGGTAACAGTGCAAAAGGGAAAGGAATTGCCGAGGATTGGCGGCAACTTGTAGTTGGATCGTAGCACGTATTATATGCTTTCCATTATAATGATCTCATGTTAAACAATGGTACAGTTTTGGATATTATATATGAGATGATTTCAGATTATGTATTACATCAGGTTTCGATCTAGGTTCCTCATTTGTATTGTGTAAAGATATTACCTGTCTTAGCTTGATGTTATTTTTAAGTTTGATATGCTAAGAATGTAATTGGAATTGTCGGGGAAGTTATGAATTTAAGTGTTATGTAGTGGATGTGCATGTCTAGGAAAGTTCTGACTAAGGAAAGATTTGATACTTAAGTGTGTCCGTTTGTGACCCACCTCTCTTTCCTGGGAACTTATCTGGTGTACTATTCACATACAGAAGCTTATATTACATATTTATGGAAAAAAAAATATATCCCCGAAATTTATGATGGTTTATTCCGCATATATTAATGTCCCTCGGTTGGAGTGGAGTGTTACAGATAGGGTTTCAACAAAGGGTCACCACTGCTAGGCTGATCTAACCTTAATATTTTTTTGTATTTTTAAGTTTTTCTTTTATTAATTTTAATAAAAACAAAGCCATAATATGACATGTTCAAACTTGCATTTTTGGAAAGTAGAAGTCGATCTTGTGTATACACTAGTGTTAAACTCATGCGATGCAGGGAAGGTGTAATCACAATAGATGATTTTGGTAATCATCTATGAAATTTTATTGATTATATTCAAATCAAATACTAAAACATCCTATAAATAACATTTTATTAGAGATTGTTACTGAAAATTTCAAAAACAACATAACTGATCCAAATTTTGAAAAACTTAAACCCGTGCGATGCACTTGAGGTGTAATTGAAATAGATGATTTTGATAATCATCTATGAGAATTAATTTATTATAATCAAATTAAATACTACAACATATTTAATCCAAATTTTGGAAAACTTCTTTGAAGACCACATTTGTAGTTGAATTGGTTGGTTCTCCATCTTTATTACAATTTAATATCTTCAATCCTTTCTAATTTAAAACTCTAGACACTACAACATAAAGTTGTCCATGACTAAAAACTGATTTTTTCCAGATAAAGTCCGACATGCAAAAAGATTAACCTTGACTCTTATTAATAGACATAGCATATGATACAATCAAAGGGTATTGCCTTCATTGAAACTTGAAATGTAATCTTGGATTTGATGAAGTTAAAGTTATTCTTAGAATGAAAACTTTATGCCCTGCATTACTTATCAAAATAACCTTGGCTTCCAGAACATGATTTCCAAGCCTTGTAATGACTAATTTAGTCCCATTACACAACCCAACAGAATGATCAATATTTTTTAATAACATAACATAAATATCGACTTTCAATTTCAACTTATGATTAGGCACCCTAGAGCAGTTGATACCATCTAAAATTTTGTAATATGAAGATCTTCTAGTAAATCAATATTGGAATCTAATTTACAAGGTGTATCAGAACTTAAATATGTATTTCACTCATTTGGATTAGGGGGAACCATATATTCATTTACTGATTTCCCTCAATATTGGAATCTAATCGTTTTGCAGGGGTTTTATTTGGGGAATTGACCTCACTCTCAGACATAGTCTTACATACTAATCAAAGTTTATTAAGTTATGAATACCATAAAGTTATTATAAAAATATTAGTGGTAATAACAAAAACTACCTTTAGCTTAGCAATATCAGTGTATTCAAGTCGAGAAAGCACATCAGAGTCCTAAGAACATTATTTTTGCAATTAGATCAGAGAATTATTCAATAATTAAAATTAATGTACTTTACACCAACCCAATTTTCGATATAACAACTTGAAACATATTTTGATATTAGCTCATTATTGTCAATCAACCTCGTAACCGTATAGACTTCATTATGCTCCCTAATATTTTGAAGTTTGATTTGAACTTTGAACAACATTTTCCTTTCCACCAAAGTGTTAATCTTAGTAGGATAGGATCCATCAACAGACGTCTGAAATTAATTGTTAGATTATATAACAGTCATGTTTGTTAGGTTTATGGTTATATAGTATTTGTTAACAAGAAAGTTACCTTTACTAGACCATCTCTAAAGTTGTTAGCAATCTTACAAAGTAGTTGCAAACACTAACGATCTCACAACAAAAAGAAGCATTACTTGTCCCATCAATAACCCTTAGTTGGACCTTGAACCTAATCAATCCACCACACAATTAACAAAGATGATAAATGAACATGGTGATTAATAAACGTGTAATAAAAAAAGTATGGTAGTTATTCTATCTAAGAGTTTCGGTGAAATCAAATTTGTCACATTTTTAAAAATAAAATCTTTTGCCAACATGACTAACTTTCTTTGGACATCTCTTACATGACAAGTACCACTAGTTTCGATCACTCTCAATTGCAATAATAGTAACAAGAACCCAAGAACTACCAACCTAAGATAAAAAATTATAAAAATATGTTTAGATTAATAGTAGTAAAAAGTAATAAAAAATTTAGAAAACAGTTTTATTTGAAAAATAAAGAAGCACAAAACATGAGTGCTAAATATATGTTGTCATGATTTATTTGTTTAACCTCTACAGATTCAACCAAATCTTCAATAATTTGTACATCAGTTACACTACTTGCTAGGTCACTAAAGATGGAATAAATAGATGAAGAAAATATTTGACTTATCCTTTGAAAGCTACAATCTCCTCCATTCAACAATCTTCACAAGAATTAATTAATCAATTAAAGTAAAAGAAAATAATGATACTAATAGTCAAACATTTTGCACAAAAAATAAAATAAAATTAGCCGTACTTGTTTCAAAATTCATTAACTTCCTTGATAGGGGAATTCACCAACAATTTCATAATATAATAAGTATTAGATATTCTAATCTCACATACAATGAAATATTTCTAATTCAAGCAGTTATATTAGACAAATAAAGTTTTAAATTGGAATGTATGTATATTTTAGAAATTATAAATATAACATCTGAATCTTTTAGCACGACACATTTGGAGTATGATAATTACAAGTTCTGGTTTTTCAACTTCTAGATAACTATTAACATCATCTACAAAGTCATCCCACAAAGTACATGAAAGCTTATTTTTTCTGAAAAAAATACACAAAAAATCGCACATTAGTATAAGCAAATAAAATTATCATTGAACATCGAAAAAAATTATAGATAAAACATACTCTAGGTCCTTATAAACAATATCAATGAATGAAGCATACTAAAAAAATTATCATAGTATATGCAAATAAAATTATCATTTAACATCTGAAAAAATTATGGATGAAGCATACTCTAGGTCCTTAAGCACAATGTCAATGAACTTGCTTGTCCTTCTACAAGGTTCTTGGCACTTAGCATTGTCTTTGTTAACGACCTTTCCAATTATATCTTTAATAAAATTAAAATTTTTTGTCAATTATAAGGGCATAAATCATTGCATAATCTGATGTTTTGCCTTTGTTTTGGTTTTGATGATGAAAAATAATTGTATTTTGATACTAAAATTATTTTGTTAATAGTTATTAACTTGGTGCTCCAAAATGAAAATTAAGTTCATCATACAATCCAATATAAAAAATCTTGTGATAAATTTCTTGATCGCATTTGGAATATTATATTTTTTATTTGATTAAAAAATTTATATAAAAGTTTTTTCAAATTTTTTTGACAGTTGGTATGGTGATTTTTAACCGTTTGCTACAGTACTGTCAACCGTTTGTTGCAATCCATCGACTGACAGAATGCTTGTATTAAGAAGTGTCAATCATTCTTCATAGGTTGTCGACCGTTTTTCAAATGTAAACTAACTTGTCGACCGATTTTTTGAATTTGTCGACTGTTTCTTTTGCAAATACTTGTTACGGTTAGTTTTTCAAGCTCCAATAGCTATAAATGACTATATTTTCTAAAGCCCTTGTGAAACTCTATAAATAGAGAGATGGAGGTTCATTCAAGAATTCAAGAGAATTTACTACAAGCTTTTAAGTGCTCAATCTTTTATATTCTCAATTGTTCTTCATTTTTCTCTCAAAATGTTTTGATTATCATTTGTATCTTTTTGTTCAAGTTTTGTGATTATTTTAAGAGATCTTGTAACTAAGAGTGTACTCTTAAATCTTCTTTCTTTTGTATCATTCTCTATTTTCCTACCTTGTATAAACTTGATGGCTTATATTATTTGCAGGAGGTTTGTATTTCCTAACTTGTGAGCTAGATGGCCTACTTGTGAAGTAAGAGGTACACTGAAATAACCCAAATTTCATCACATTTTTTTTTCTCACATATACATATATATAAGCATTGATAAACTCAAATAAAACTCATCACATCTTTTTATTAACCAATAGAAGCCAACATAAATATTTACATCAAATATTCATTACAACTCAATTTTAAGGGACAATAAAAACCTAAATACAACTTAAGCTCTTTCTTTTCTTGTTGCCCTCAAAAACATCCCCACAGATCTTTGGTTGGGAGAGCCATGTACACGTACTAACCCACAAGAATCCTCTCTATTGGACATGCCCACATCCATGACTTTTCCCTTACCTAGAATGATGTGAAGCAAATATGTAATGAGCTGAAAGTCAAATAGAAAAGCTTTGCCACCAAACCGCGAGGGCCCGCCTCCAGAAGTCCCACTAGCAAAGGAATTCCGAGAGAAAGTCCACACAAGATGGGATCAGAGTGTAACCCAACCATGGTTACTCATAACATTAACAACAAATAATAATGATTCCACTATTTTTCCTACAAAACAAAATACTTAGTAAGCAATAATTGACAATATATGGTAGGATCAAAACATGAACATCACAGATAGAGTCATAACAAAGATCAATACAGTCCACACAACAACAAGCCCCTACCATCGCATGGATAAGGCACAATTCGGTAACCTTGCTACCACATAGTCTCTGGGACCCATACAAAGCCTTAAGCATAGCAATCATTATCTTGCGATAACATAGTACTCATATCACATGGTAGACCCACTGTGGGCTCATAAATCCAATCCATTCCGCGGCACTAGCACACATCTACAGTACCACACACCAAGTATGTAATGGTCTCACCATAATAGTGCCCTCAGCCAGCTCTCAACTCTATGGTACTAACACACCCATACAATGCATACAAATCCAAGAACAAGGGATGATACATGTACACATCCATATCCCAGTGCTATATGCCAAGATAATATCGAAAACTTGAGGTCAGACAGCTCCACCCAAGGTCTACATACATATCAACTGACCCTTGGGGTCAGACAGCTCAACTCCAAGTTAACACCTAAGGCCAACCAACTCTACTCAAGGTCTATATGCATATCTCATGCCCCGAGATCATTGAGGCTAGATAGCTCAACACCTAGGGGGATGCTCCCATACGCACGTAACCCTAGAGGCCAATCAGCTCTACTCAATGCCTTGGCTCACCCATATAGCATACCCAAATTAATATATATAAACAAGCTTATAATATTTCATCGAATTACCAAACTCATGTAACCCCAAGCCATGCCCCAACCATACCCAAAAATTCCCAAATAATCCCTCAAGAGCATCTAAACATTCTTAGGGATCATGAAAAAATCACCCCGAACTCATCCTTTCAACATAAGCCTCTTATGGACCCTAACTCCTCTAGTCATGTTTTAGAAGCAAGAGGAAACAACTCAAAAATCATCCAAATAATCCATATTCTATGCCTAATTGAATCTTATCAAGTTTAGTTTACAACGCAACAAACAAATCTCGAATTCGATTTTTCTACTAAAAGTTTGCCCAAAATAGTAGAGTATGCGCAAGCTGTTACAAGGCAAAAATAGTCGACCACCCAACAAAAACAGTCGACAAATGTTGTCAACAGTCGATAGGACAATTTTCTCCTAAACTGTCGATCAACAACTAGAAAAAACCCCACCCAAGACCTACTAAATGTAGGACAAATGGAGGAAGGCTCGTATCATCAACCCTCTAGCCCCAAAACACCATTCTTTTTAGGATTATAGGGTGAAACTAACCCTACTTTGAAACCCAAATGAGACCAACAAGGTTAAACCAACAACAAACAAGATTTACAAAGATTTCTATATAACCTTTCAACACAAGCATCTCTTAGGAAAAACATGGAATTTTTTTAGCTTAAATCATTAAACACATGATCAAACGCTTTAAGGAGATAAGAGGGATTGGAACTTGCCTCAAAAAGCCCTTCTTGTGGATCTTAGGTGAGATGATACACTTCCAAAACCCCTTTACTTCACACTCCCTACAAGAGAAACTAGGAAGAAGAGAAACAGAAGAAGAAGAAGAAGAAGAAGAAGAAGATAACTTTAGCTTTCACACCCTTTTTGAATCATCAAGTAAGAAAGAAAGAGAAGAGAAGGAAACCCTACCTCTTTGCTCTTTCCCGATCAGCCTCTCCTCCTCATTTTCCTTCCTTTAGTTTTCTCGTTTCTTCATCTCATGCAAATTGGCCACTCCACTTATATATATATATATATACACACACACACATACCCATAATTACTTAAATGCCCCTATGGCTTAATCTCTTAAATGAAAATCTTTCTAATATTAGATTGGACACCAATTAAATACCAAATAATATTTCTATATCTACCTTGATTTATTTTGGGTCCCATCTCCAATGAAGTCAAACCTTTGACTTTTTCGTCGTGTTGCCTTCTTTGCCAATTCACCTAAAAATATTACACATAATCTTTTAAAAATTATGACTCAAATAAAATAAATATTTTATTCCCTTACATATTTCCCGGACCCACTAATAGGTCGTTACAAAATATGAGCTACAAGACCCAGCAAGTGTATATATATCCAATAAATGACAATAATAAGATTCATAAAACTAATAAGATCAAAAACGATGAGGCAATAACGAAGAACTCATTCAACATAAGAGAATCAACAAGAAGAGAAACAATATGCTTTGCTTACTATTAATTGACTCATCCATGACATATTATACCTCATCGTAAACCTATACAAATTTATTTCACTTCATGCAATCATACCCATGTTATACTTTACAACATTACACACTCATGCATATGTTTTTCCTGACGAAATAATACAACATTACACACTCATGCATATGTTTTTCCTCATGAAATATATATATATATATATATACAATCTTGCAAATTATCTGTTTGTTATGGACCAAGTCCCACTTAATCTCACCCTTCTCCTTAGTAGTACACACCTAGCCCACTTGGACGTAATCAACATGGACTGCTAGCAATACCCCCGTTCAATGAAGAGGTGCACTTACTGAGCCCAAGTCTAGGATTCAACCCTGGTCCGTGCACACAGGCACCCCCATAACTCACTTTGATACCATACTAATTTTCTTTCCAACCAAAAACTGTGGATCATAGACACAACACAAAATAATAAGTGCACTCATCTGTATATATATATATATATATATCATGCACATGTATCAACTTGAAAACATATAAAATTTCATGCATGGCTCATGTCCCCAAATACTCTATGCAATGCCCGCATATGGCAATTTCCATGCATAATAATCTCCCCTCATCATGTATCAGTTCATAATAATACTATTATCATGTCCCAATGCATAAATGATGTATTAATTTCTATGCATAAATGTACACTACAGAATAATTATAAATATTTTATCCAATTTTTCCCATAACCATGCTTTTACCCCTCAAAAGTCCAACTATTATTAAGATTAACCCATGGACTACACCCTAGCTATTAATGACAACTAGGGCCATACAAAAGTTGAACAAAAATAATTAGTCGACAACTAGGGAGAAACCAAAAATACACGCAAGATAGCACCAAGATCTTGAATAACACTAGATTCTAATCAAGAAATGCATAATTCCTTAAGAAATATAGGGTGAACCGAAACCCTATTGAGGCTTTTGAATAAAATACATCAAGTATTTAAGAAAATCAACAAGGTTAAACATCATATCAATCATAGGAAGAAGAGCCAACACAAAAAGGATTAATTAGGCAAAATTTTAGAAAATTTCCAGATGTTGAACGGTAAATTCAAAGGCCTATTTTGGGCTCATATTTTAGTCGAATGTTATGACTAATATACTCAAATCGAAGCCTTGGATCTCTAGTTTTTGAAACAACAAACGGATTCAAAATCAAAAATAACCACAAGAAGTTATTTCTCAAATACTGAAGCAAGGCAGATTACTCGAACAATAAAATTTTTAGATTTTTGGCAAAGATTAGTAGAGTTGTTACGAACTCAAAATGTAACCAAATCATGCAAGTAATATATCAAAACGAAGCTTAGGATGTCTAATTTATGTATCACAAAGAGAATATCAAATCGGATAACCACAAAAGTTATACCCTAAAACCGAAGCATGATTAGATTATACAAAAATAGTAAGTTCCAGATTTTAAATAAAGATTGACAGAGCGATTATAAGCTCAAAACTTAACAAAATAATTCATGTAATGTATCAAAATGAAGCCCATGAAGTGTAGTTTATAGAAACATAAATGAATTTCAATTTGGATATGAACATAGAAAGTTATAAGCCAAAAACCATATCAATGATAGATTACACAGAAACAAAAATTTCATATTCTAGTAGGTATTTCATAGGGCACTTTCAGGCTCAATACTTGGCCAAATAATCCAAGTAATCTATCAAAAGTAATATTAAGAATTCTAGTTTATAACGAAATAAATGAATCTCAATTTGAATATAAACACAGAAAGTTATAGGTAAAAAACTAGAGCAATGATAGATTACACGGAAACAAAAATTCTAGATTTGAGTAGGTATTTCACAAGGCACTTACAGGCTCAATACTTGGCCAAATAATCCAAGTAATATATCAAAACAAAACTTAAGAAGTCTAGTTTATAACACAATAAACATATCTCAATTTGAATAAAAACACTACAAGTTATAGCTTGAAATGTGATATAATGGCACCAGCACCCAAGGGGGGTGAATTGAATGAATAAAAATTATTTAACAAAACGTAAAATGCGTTTTGATTCAAGATTAATTTTTCAATGAATTGATTTAGGATAACCACAGATAAAAGTTGTGTATAGTTTGATTGTATAAGAAAATAAGAAAAATAAATTCAATAACCAGGAGGACACACGATTTATAGTGGTTCGGCCTTGCAAACCTAGTCCACTACCTTAGTTGACAACTAAGGATTTTCAAATTACTTTACTAATCAAAAACCCCCTACTTAGACCAGTAGGTCTTCTAGTCCACAACTAGAAGATTACAATTCCTCCTACAATCGTATACCCTCTAGCCAAGCTAAGTAAATTGTAACGAATACAACGAAAATAAATCTAGGAGTTAAAAACTCTTATTACAAACCCTCTCTACAATAAATGCGAGGTTATTAATGAATGAAATAGTTGAATACAAAGGCTCAAAATGAAAAATAAGAGAGAGTACAAATTGAAAACGTGATTACAAAGTGAATGCTTAGTAGTTGATAGTAATAAATGTTCTCTAAAATCTTCAACATGTTTGCAACCACCTATATATAATTCATGGTGGGAAAATCCAAAAATCGAGCCGTTGGGGTGGTTGGCCCAGTATTTAATGCGACAAAAACTAGCCGTTATGATTTATGTGAAAGAGACTTAGTCAACAGATAAAAATGGTTAGTTGACAGAATCAGGCAAAATAACAAGCTTGGTCGACAGACAAAATAAGTTGGTCGAGCAAGTCATAAAAACAACAGAACGCTTAGTCGACCAAGACATAAATAAGCATGACACTTAGTCGACCAAGGCTATCCTTTTGTCGACAAACTTAAGGAGTTAGTCGACCAAGTTAGCACATATGCACTGTTAGTCGACAAAGCTTATAGCTTAGTCAACCAAGTCAGAAACATGCATGTTGTTGGTCGACAAGGCCTATAGCTTAGTCGACCAAGTCAAGCTTTAAAATTAATTTTATAATATTGAGCATACTATTAGTCGACCAATTTATATTTTATTAACATATGCATAATAATCTTGAAACCTTGTCGACTAGTTAATAAACTTGCTTTGCTTTAGGTTTGAAACATTTTGAGATATTTCAAAAACAACTTAAACCAATTTAATTTGAGTTTTTGACTTGGATAAACCCTTTGGATTTAAAATAACCCAACTTCATTTCTTTTTGAGATACTTCATGAAATTGATTTTTGAAAGCATAGTATACATTTAATACATGAATTCCATATTCAATGAAAATTACATTATGTGCCATTCTCAAAACTATTTTGATTACAAGAGTAAAATATCAAAATGTACAACATGCGTAATTTGCCCAAAAATTTAATAACTTCGAAATGAAATGCCTAAAAAGAATGGAACTTGTCTTGATTGATGATTAATTCTGGAGAAGAAGCAACCTAATAAATGCTAAAATTTCACTCTCCTTGGGCTCCAACTAGAGAAGAAGAAGAAGTAGTAGAAGAAGAAGAAGAAATGAAGAAGGAAAAATTAATCTGGAGAGAGAAAGGAAGGGAACAAAAGAAAAGGAAAGTGATGAGGGATTTGGGGAATGTTTGCCACCCCACCCCTTACTTATGCTCTCTCAAATTTGCCTCTCCCACTTGCACACACTCACATATAAAACCATGCCCCATTTTGTCATTTTACCTTTTTTTTCTTTTTTCTTTTTTTTTCTTTTTTTTCCCACTTTACACCTATTATCATATATATATATATATATATATATATACATTTATATACACATAATCTCACTTTTAAAATTTTGATGTCTATTTTTTATTTATTTATTTTATTTTATTCATATAAAATATTAGCAACACATTTCTTAAGTAGTAGCACATTTTTCACACATAAATTAATGAAAAAATATTTTTAGACTCAATAATGGGTCGTTACATTGTAATTCCTACCAATGTTACTAGAGGGCCTACCAGGTGTGTGAGGATCCTCGCCTGGAGATCCCCAAGGCCCGCGAGCCTAGGTGGAAGTCTCAAAAGAGATAGAAAAGATGCACAAAATCCCTGGCAAGCAACATGCAAAAGAAGTAATACACTAACACAACAGAAGCACAGTATATGCATATATACAAAACTAGAAGATATGGGGGCGACAAACATAAGGTGCAACCTCTAACAAAAAAACCTAGGTATAAAGATCATGACACCAAAAACATAGCTAGCAACCTCCTGTACCCTGGAACCACGCAAACCCCTCCCCCAAAATCAATTGGTGGGACTGCCCTATATGACCGACTACCCATCCACTCAATTATTGCTGCCCTCACCCTCGGCATTCGCCTTTCCTTTACTTGGAATAATGTAAAGCAAGGGTGAGTCACAAGACTCAGCAAGCAAGTAGAAGAATAACAATAAAACTAGAGATAGATCTCTCACATTGAATACAACCCACCAAAATACCATGTTGTAAATTAAAATGTCACACCATACCATGCACCAAGATATCCAATTCTCAACATAAATATACTAATGCACATAACGGTCCTTGGGGTCCACATAAGAAATGCATAACCTGGCATCCAAGTCCCGACATACAAACCTGCCGTAATCATGAACTAGCTAGCATAATCCACATGAGCCCAAGGCCCTCATATCACAACCACATATCGGAGTTCTTGAATCATAGCTACCCAGAGTCGAGCTCCATTCATAGCTATCGAGGGTCAACTCCATACATAAGTTACCATGCAATGCAACAAATAATAGATGTAATGGCGTATTGAGCATCAATGTGATACATTGGACAAATATGCCAAGCATCAGGCCATGCTTCACCCACATAGGAATACACCCGATGCAATGCTCGTACACCTAGTCATTCTAAGATGTATGTGTCCAAGCATTCATAGCTTATGTTTCCCCCAATGATTAAAGTCTAAACCTATGCACTACAATACCATGCAGTATATCACAGAATGGTAAAGTCGGTCGACAGTGACCATGTACCGGTCACCAGTTTGCTCCAACATTACCAACGGTCAACACTTTACCTCACTATAGTTGACAACTTCTGCATCCTGTTATAACGGCTCACACTTGCGGGAATCCATGACCACAATCAAACTCGTCCAATCCTCTAGGAACCTAGTCCAAAATTGGTCAGCATCATTCCCAAGAAAATATGGGTGATACAAACTCCATAAGCATTTAGAAATAAAATCCTCAAAAATCTCTTATTTAACTCAAATCCACAACCAAAGAAACCAAATCGAGGTCAGCAAGGGAATAGAGCACACAAAGCGAAAAGAATTTGCCCGAAGGTTAAAGAGTTCACAAAGAGGGTTTAAAACTTATCTTTTTATATAAGATTCCAATTGTTCTGCTCACAAGTTGTAAAATAATATTTTTACCAAAAATAATAAGATCGTAGTTTAAAAATTTAATCTAATGGTACAGAATTCCTAATAAATATTTTTCCTACTTACCTAGCTTCCTTAAACTACAATTATACAATTTTTTTTCCAATTTTCCTTGATTTCTCCTCTTCCTTGCGCTACTACTCGAGTTGTTTCTTCCTCAATTTTTCTTCTTAATTTGCTTTCTGTTTGCTATCCAATTCTACTAGAAATTGTGGCATAGAAACCACAAAAATTGTGCAACTGGGAGTTGGACTCGTGGCAACCAGCAGTTGTTGCTACCTTTCCAGAAATGGCGTTTTTTTGGGTGCTGCTGGGTGGAAAATTCCAGCATTTTCTTCCCTCGCTCGTGCACACCGCCAAGCTTGAACCCACGACCACCAGTAGCCTACCTCGCTTGTGTGCCGCTCGACCTATAAGCTCCCTCACTTAATATATGCACACTTTTAATTTTAAAGAGACTCCATAACTGATTTTCGAAAATTACAGCTAAACCCCAAATTTTCTAGAGATTAACACTCACACCCACATTAATAATACCAATTATATAATATAATTTGCCATTATATATATTAATAATATAGAGCATAATAAATTAACATTGCTGCCTAAATCCTCAAATATTCATTAAATCATAAATAAATCGGTCATTATAGGGTGTGGTAAGAGGTTTAGTGAATTGTTTCAAATTTTTAGTGAAGAACTAAGGCAATAGATGTAGGTTATTTGGTTGAATCACTATAAATTGGTGTATCCCTCTTGCATTTATTTTCACTGCATTTTATTATTTTCATATTTATCTTTCAAAACCTCCTAAAAAGTTTTAAATTTGTCAAACATCCAATTCACTCATCTCTTGGGTTGTAATGCCATTACTATACAAAGCTAACAATCGGTATCAGAGCCAAGTACCCAATTCTTTTCAAAGGTCAGCAACCTAGGGTTAAAGATCCTCAATGGCACATATTTTCGGTTCATCTCAATTTATGAGTTAAAGCACCTCTCGTTCTCCTTTATTTGATTGTTCTAACTATGGTTATTGAAAGAAATGTATGTCTTGTTTTCTTATGTAGGACATCATCATTTTGCATTCCATCAAGAAGGAAGTTAAAATTCCAAACATGGAGAAAATAGAGGCTCAGACGGAAGAAGACAAACGAACCATGGAGACAAATGCAAGAACCATGAACACATTGTTTTGTCCTCTATGCCCCAAGGAGTTCAACTGGGTATCCATATGCACAATGGCTAAAGAGATTTGGGACAAATTGGAAGTCACTCATGAAGGTACTAGTCAAGTCAAAGAAACAAAGGTAAATTTACTAATTCATGAGTATAAACTTTTTTTCTATGAAATCTTGGGAGTCCATTAAGGATATGTTTGCTAGGTTTAATAATATTATCACATGTTTAGAGACTTTAGGAAAAACTTTTTCAAATGTAGAGAAAGTTAGAAAAAATTTTAGGAGTCTTCCCAAGGAATGAGATCCTAAAGTAACAACCATTTAAGAGGCTAAAGATCTCGATAATTTATCTATTGATGATTTGATTGGATTTGTCATGACTCATGAGATCATGATGAATAAAGATGATAATGAGGAGAAAGAAGGTAAGAATCTTCTTTTCAAAGTTTCACATTCTTCTAGTAAGAAAGAAGAAAATGATAATGATATGATGATCTTGTAATACTCACTAGGAAGTTCAAAGAATCCTTAGTGGGAAAAAGTTGAAAGAATTGGAAGAAAGAATAAACTTAAAGAAGAAGAAGGATAAGTTTGAGAAGGAGAAGTATAGAAGTGAAGTCAAATGTTATGGATGTAAAAAATTTGGACTTATCAAACCCGAATGTCCATTACTTAAGAAGAAGAAGAAATATGAGAAGAGGTTAAAGAAAAAATAAGACGATTCATCTTCAAGTGATGAATCTCAAGTGAAAGAAGTGGCCAACCCATGCCTCATGGCCAAGGAAGAAGATGAGGTAACTTCTCACTCAACTCTTTCAATTTCAAATTTTACTCTTGATGAATTGCATGATGCATTTAATAATGTGATGAGTGAATTTGAAAAGGTTAGTTTGAAAAACAAAGTTTTAAAGAAGAAAATTTTATCTTTAGAAAATGAAGCAATTTCTTTGAAAAATGATAAGAATATTTTGAAAGTTCAAAATAATGAACTTCAAAAGAAAAACCAATGTTTAAAACTATTTTTTGAAAAAGCCAACAAAGAAAAAGAAGAATTGAAAAATGTTCTTGACATTCAAGTAAAAGATTTTCATAAAAGTAGAAAATAGCAAAATGGCTTTGTGAAAGGAAAACAAAATTTTGCCTCACATTCCAAAATCATTTGTCATTATTGTGGAAAATGTGGGCATTCTATTAAATATTTTATAAGAAACCATCCCACAAGATATAAATAAATATAGATTCCAAAGGGAACTTTCAATGCTAATTATGGTAACCCAAAGAGGTTTGGGCACCAAAATCTTGTGGATGAATTATTTTTGCAAGTTTGCTTGACATCCAAATGGAACTCAAAGTTAAATCATTTGTGGATGAGTCAAGCGTAAAAGAAAGGGGGATGAGGTTCATTTAAGAATCCAAGAGAATTTATGATAAGCTTTTAAGTGCTCGATCTTTTATAATCTCAATTTCTCTTTATTTTTCTCTCAAAAGGTTTTGATTATCATTTGTATCATTTTGTTCAAGTCTTGTGTTTATTTTGAGAGACCTTGTAACTAAGAGTGTACTCTTAGATCTTCTCTCTTTTGTATCATTCTCTATTTTCCTAGCTTGTATAAGCTAAAGAGCGTACATTATTTGTATGAGGTTTGTATTTCCTAGCTTGTGAGATAGAAGGCCTACTTGTGAAGTAGGAGATTATAATTCCTAATAAGGTTGCTAGAGGGCCTACAAGGTGTGGTAGAAGATTTAGTGAATTATTTCAAATCCTTAGTGAGAAACTAAGGAATAATCTAGGCTATTTGGCTAAATCACTATAAATCATTGTGTCCCTCTTGCATTTATTTTGATGACATTTCATTGTTTTCATATTTAATTTTCAAAACTCCCAAAAGATTTTAAATTTTCAAACACCCCATTCACCCTCTCTTAGGTTGTAGTGCTATTGCTATACAAACCTAACATAATCAACTTTATACTTACCAAATAGTTCATTTTCGTCAAGTTCAACTCCACTCAAAATATTAGTAAATGGTCTAAAGATAAAATTTTGTATTGGAAAACTTTCATCCATAGCATCTACAACATTAGTTTTTGACATAAAATTTAGCTGTTACTTGTGGCTTATAGTCTTGTATTTCATATTGTTGTATCCAACTACAAGATTGCGCATAAAATACAATTGTTCTTCACGAATCAATGTTTTGAAAGATCGAACCAACGAATGGTTGATTGTTGCATGAATCCTTCCGCCCTATAAATTTAATGGAAAAATCTTAAATAATTTATACAAAATAAAAGATATTATATAAATAATTAATATTAAATTTATAAGGAAAAAAAAAACATGTTCATCCATGAAAGCTATCTCAACTCTATAAATTTCTAACTTATCTCCAAAGCATGAGATCTCCCAAAGCCTCATGACTCAAACCTTCAACGTCTATTGTGTCTTGCTAGTATTGATTTGATTGACAAAATCAACTCTTTCATCCATATTTTGAAAAGTTATTTTAAAAAGACTTTTATTAAATTGTAGCGTGTTATATAAAATAGAAAATCTTGACATGAACTTCCTATTTGTACACAAAAACTACTACATTGGAACAACAAATCATTAAATATTTAAATATATTTTATAATTATTGGAACTTGACATATTTTTTTATAATGCTCTCCCCGCTTCTCCAAGTAAGAATGAATAATGTTCTTAAAATTTAATTTCTCCAATGATAACGAAACTTTGACAATATGAATTTTGACTTATTTTTCTTTTACTATACATTAATTTTCTTTTGTAGTCTTGAAAATATGATATCTTAAACCTTAATTAGTATTGGAAAACCCATGCATTTGACTACCTTAAAACCCAGGCATTTTTTTAAAGTAGTCAAATGCATGGGTTTTCCAATGCTAATTAAGATTTAAGATATCACATTTCAAGACTATGAAAGAAAATTAATACATAATTACTGATTCATTTAACTATACAAGTTTCCTTATGGGATTATTACCATGTAATGCATGGGTTCCTAGTAGGTTCATTGGTAGAGAAATTGTAAGAAGTTGTTTGTTCTAGAGTTGTTCTAAAGGTTAATCTCTTTTTTATTTATGTGTATATTAAATATTTAGTTTGTAAGTAGTTTTTTTCTAAACAGTTTATTATATAAATCTGCTGAGAAATAGTGCCTATAGTTGATTCTTTGAGAAATTTACATCTTAAGTTTTGTGGTCTAAGAGTTAGGTCTTTTCTATGTTGAGTGTGAGCTCTACCAAACAAATCCATAAAAAATTCTTTAAGGTGGTCAAATGCACGAGTTTTTCAATGCTAATTAAGATTTAAGATATCACATTTTCAAGACTATGGAAGAAAATAATGCACAGTGAAATAAAAATAAGTCAAAATCCAAATTTTCAAAGTTTTGTTTGAAGGATTACACATATGGTGGTGTGAGTAAAAATAAAATTTTTTACATGCATCAGATATACGCAACGGAAGTAATAAGCACACTATACACAATTTGGATATTTAAGCAACACATTATTCATAACATGAAATACAATAAATAAATACTTAAAGTTCGATGTTAGGTTATGGTACATAAACTGTTTCTATACTGAGATTGATCCACCTCATGCTGTGGTCACTACAAGAAAAGTAATTTTTAGTATCCACTTTTAGTGACGGCGAAAAAACTATTTGTCACAAATACAACTATTAGTGGCGACCATAAACTGTTTGTCACTAAAAAGGCATGTTTAGTGGCGGCCAAAAAAATTGGCCACTAAAGAGCTTATTATTTGTGACGGCCATGACTTGTGGCCACTAAAAGTATACTATTGTGACAGTCGATCGTGACGGCCACTAAAAGTTTTGGGTGTTGTGGGTACCAATGATGTTTATTTTGTGAGGGTCGGCATAAAGAGTCACTAAAAGAAGATTATTTGTGACGGCCATGTGTGGCGCCCACTAAAAGTGGAGTAGTTATGACATCAACATGGCGGCCACTAAAAGCTTGGAGATGGAGTCCCTACCGCAAGCTTATTTGTGACAGTTGCCAATAGCAGCCACTAAAGCTTCATTATTTGTGACAGTCATATGTGGCGGCCACTAAAAGTGGATAACACAAAACAAGCAAGGTTATTTGTGAGGGTTGGTGTGGGCGGCCACCAAAAGTACATTATTTGTGACGGCCACAGGTGGCGGCCACTAAAGGTGAAGTATTTGTGACGGTCGAACATGGCGGCCACTAAAAGCTTGGAGCTGAAACAAGCTTCATTATTTGTGACGGCCATGTGTGGCAGCCACTAAAAGTGAATTATTTGTAACTGTCAGCGAGCAAGCAATCTTATTGACCACAAGTATATTATTAGTGACGGCCACATGTGGCGGCCACTAAAGGTGAATTATTTGTGACAATCGAACATGGCGGCCACTAAAAGTTTGGGGATGGAACCACTCAAACAAGCTTATTTGTGACGGGCACCAACGAGGCCACTAAAGGTTCATTATTTGTGATGACCACAATTGATGGTCACTAAAAGTATATTATCTGTGATGACTAGATGTGGCTGCCACTAAAAGCTTGGAAAAAGTATTTGAGTCATTATATTTATTTGTGAGGGTTGGGATTTGTGGCCACTAAAAGATGACCATTTGTGACGGCATAATGTGGTAACCACTAAAAGTGAATTATTTATGATAACCGAACATGGCGGCCACTAAAAGCTTTTGGCATAAACACAATCGATCTGATTAGGGATATATAGGGACTTAATTAATACATTATATGTTTCATTAAATAATTAGCAGAATCTATATATATTAGCGTAACAAGTTGTAATTATTTCCTGCTCTTTTGTTATTAAGAAGACTGATCGGGAGCGACGAGACAATGGCCAATTAATTTAATGGCTGCCTAAAAAAGTTGTGGGCAGTAACATTAATTAATTAATGGCAGCCAACTGTCTTAACTATCTTAATTAATTAATTTAATGGCTGCCTAAAAAAGTGAGAGACTGAACATGCTCTTAAGATTCCGTTTTGAGAGACTGAACAACCAATTATTTAAGATTTCATTAAATAATTATTATTATTATTTTTTTAATTTCTTTGAATTGGTTGAATGGGAAAAAAACCCATTCCACCCCTTGCGTACACTTTATATGTGTTAATGTAAGGGTACATTGACTTTTTAGAGTAAAATATAAATCACAACAGATTTATATTAATTAATTTTTTCTACCCCTTATCTCCCTCCCTCATCTCTCCCACCTCCATTTCCCTCCATCTCCATCTCCCCCTGTCTCCTCTCCCGCCTCCATTTCCCTCCATCTCTACCTCCCCCTGCCTCCTTCTCTCCCGCCTCATTCATTCCCCATCGCCTCCGTCTCCTTCACCGCAACATTTTGGCTCCATCTCATTCTCCGTCTCTGGCTCCAGTTTCGGCTCCGTCGCAGCGTCCTTGTTGCCTCAACGCTGTCGTTGTCGCTGCCGTATCCGCTACCTCAACGCCGCCGTCGCATCCGTTGCCTCAACATCGCGCTGTCTCCATCTCCATTGCGGCCTCCAGCTCCAGCAGGTCTATCTCTGATTTTGTTACAGTAGAGAACAGATTCTGTATTTGGTGCTTAGAGAACCAACAACTTATTAAATTAATCTATTCTTTTATCTTCTTTCTTTTTTTTTTTTTCCAATAAATGTGAACAGATTTTATTTTTTATTTGTCCAGCATTATTTTACCTAATAGTTATTGGTTAACATTATTGGTATCGAATTGTTATATGAAAATGATTTGTGAATTAGAATTTATTTAGTGGGAGCAGTGAAGTGGATGCAGGATGGAGACTGAGATCCTTTATACCCTTTTGTCTCTCTCTCTCTCTCTCTCTCTCTCTCTCTCTCTCTCTCTATATATATATATATATATATATATATATAAGAGCTCAGGATACTATCATTCTCCATATTCTCTTGAAATTATCTGTTATCAAATTATTTGTATTAATAACTTTTTACTGTGAGATGTGCATTGTGCATGCTTAGGACAATTTTGTTGATGACTATGAATTGCATTCCCTATTTATTCACAGGTGCTACTTATCTTGGCCCTCTGCTCAAATTCTTCCATGATATTTCTAATTGTATGTTATGTTGAATTATTTATAGTGCCTCAATGATGGAAGTCCAGATCTAAGGGATGCAACATTTTCTGCTTTGGCAGCTGTCGCCAAGGTATTCCTTACAATCTCATCTCAGCTGTGAAAAATGTCATATATTTGTATTAAACTTGGTTATTGTTCTTTCCTCCCACTTTTTTTAATTTGTAAATGTTATTAACCAAGATTTGCTGCTTCAGTAATTAATGGTTTTACATTTTACTTTCTCTTTTAGTTGGTTGGCATGAGGCCTTTAGAAAAATCATTGGAGAAACTTGATGATGTTAGAGGAAAGAAGCTTTCAGAAATGATTGGGGGCTCTGGAGGTGCTCCTGTTGGTACAAGCTCAGGTTTGAAATATTTCTGTTGTTTTGAGTTAGCACAATGTTTTCATTTATAAATTTGCACTTCATTTGAGCTTTGCATTGCTCTTTTCTTATGTTTATTATGATTTTCCAGTTCCTGCTCAAACTTCAAGTGGAAGAATTTCTTTGGTGGAGGTAGGTTTATCATTGCGTTTCAAATTTCTTGTCCATTTGTCATTTTTAATGATGACATTTAAGTATGGAAAACTATAGTTCTGATTTTAGTGGTTTTTTTTTCCATGATGTGCTGGAAATTTCAACTCTCTGCCATTACTAAGCATTAGGAATTATAAGGCTGCTTTGTGAATTTATGTTTGATGCTTGCATTTTTGGGAATGAACTTTCAAACATATTTTCTCTTTTGGTTACTTAAAAAGGTCCAAGAAACTTAAGTTACACTCAAGGAAAACTTCTGTTATGTTGCATATCTTAAGCATTTCCTAGCAAGTCTACCATTGACACTCATTCTTGTCAATTCCATCATTCTATATTCGGTCGTGTCTGATCTTATGCTTTTTATTTAAGTATTTGTAATTGCTGATATTATACCTTTTATATGACTTGAGAATAATACATGGGATATTCTATTATGATGGATATGTATGTTACAACAATTTTATTTAACTACTTTTCTTTTCTTTTTTGGCCAGAACTGATGTATAATTTTCATTTTAATATTCATGCAGGCATCAGATGGGTCATTTGTGCGAAGATCGGCTGCAAGCATGCTTAGTGGAAAGAGGCTTGTTCAGGCAGTTGTGAAAAAAATGGATCTTTAGAAAGATGGGAAGAGGTTTTGCAAACCATAGATATAGGTTGAAGGCTAACTATTATGATGCATATGACAATGATGATGATCAAATTAAGTTTGCTCCAACAGCAGTCGACCAAGGACAATGGAAACAATTTGTCACTTGATTGATCTCACATGAGTTTCAGGTATTCTATACCCTTTACTTTTTTTATGCACAAGTCATTTTAAATATTTAAAACATGATTATTGTATTTGGTCTTACATATAGGTTTCTTGTGCTCGTAATAAGTCTAATCAGTCAAAGCAAACAATGACTAAAACTACAGGCACTAGAAGTTTTGCTCGAATTAGAGCTGAACAGGTATAATTTAAGTCATTTATACATCTTTCTCATTAACAATTTTTTTTTTTTTGTTGTTGATTAAATTGTCTATTTAATACAGGCTGAAATATTATGACACGAACTGTTTGCATGGGAAATGAAATGCAACTTTTGAAAGAGAAAAATGAAGCGTTGTCGACAGAATTGGACCAAGTTAAAGAAAAACAATAAATTTTTGAAGCTTTTATGGAAGATGTTAGGGCAGGAAGGATTAAAAATAACAATTGACTAGACTTAATTGTTTAATGTCTTTTTTTTATGTAAACTGCTAGATGTCTTTTTTTGATGACAATGTGATTGTAAATTGCTAGATATCATTTTTTTATGACAATGTAAATGTAAAGTGCTAGTCAATTATTAATTGACTAGAGTTGTTTTTAGAAGTTTCTTGATGATTAGAATGGTGTTTATTTTGGATGCAATGTATTAAATTAATAGGGTTTAAAATATAGAAAAACAAGCAGTGGGTTGAGGAAAATTTTTATAAAAATCACTTTTTGTGGCGGCCAACAAAAAGTGGTCACTAAAAATGTCTTTTTTTGTGGAAGCCATGACTCTCATTAAAAGTATCTGTCAAACACTTTTTATGGCAACCAATATAATGTGGTCACTAAAAAATGTTCATTTTGTGGCGGCCAACACTATCACAAAAATCTTATCATTTGTGACAACCAGCAAAGTGGTCACAAAAAATTCATTACTTGTGACAACGATGGCCGTCACTGAAGAGTCATTATTTGTGACGGCCATGACTATCACAAAAAATGACATTAGTGGTGGAAGACTGTGCTTGTCACTAAAAATTTCTTTGTGACTGTCACATTCGGCCGCCACTAAAAGGGTATTTTTAGTGACGGCCAGCCAAAAATCGCCACTAATACTATTTGTGACAAACTTTTTAGTGACAGCTTGTGACGACCAATTCGGCGGCCACTAAAACTTTTAGTGACGAGTTTTTATGTTTTTAGTGACGGTCTTGGCCTCCACTAAAAATCTTATTTCTTGTAGTGGGTGGTCCTAGACTGTCCACATCTAGCGTACTATTTGGTACTATTTTGATCGCCTCTTCCTGTGCTAGACCAGATATTTTCTGTATCACCAGCACTCATGTCTCAAATTCTCGTGTGACAATCACGTACCCGTACCCATAATTTTCATGGAAGTAGAAGAAGACAAAAAAAAAAAAAAATACAAAGAGAGCAAGTAGTAAATTTCTACTTTTTACTCTAATTTCACGTCCTCAATTCCTTACTGTCTCACCTTACCACCCTTCCCAATTGGTTAATACATGGACAACACTGCCACTTGTTGGGGGTGGTGCAGAAGTCAACTCCTTAAGTCGGGTAGTCAACTTTCCTACTGAATTCGAAAGATTCTATAGCTTGATCTGCTAACTCTTAGCAAACTAGATACCTGAGACACATTGGATGCAAGATGTCGATATTAGACGCAACACTATATGGTGTGTGATTTTCTAGGTCTATTGTCTGCTAGCAAACAGATAGCATCAAAATCCATTTCAGTACTGGTTAACACCTTGATCCGAAAGGTTTGGATAGCAACTAGGAATGGTCTAAGACAATATAGGTGACAGTGAAGTCTCACTTCAAGTGAACCTATTATAATTGACAATTACCGTGTACTATAATCCTTCCATCACCTATTGTCCTAACGAGAGCCATTGAATGATAAACTCACAAACTCAATAACTATGTATTTGCCTTTATCAAAGTGATTCGATGACACCTCAAGAAATACCTTTCATGATAATCAATTTTTCATGGTTAGGGATTGTCCTGTTACACTAATAGTGTATCACATAGGACGTTCACCCCATCAGTTACGATGAGGGTGACAGATCATACCTCCAACACATGTCTTTATATACTAGCAATACAGAACCATATAAAATAACCTCTCCATCTCACAATTGGATGGTTCAACCCATTAGTAAATCCTGCACACTAGTATAACCATGTTGGTTCAAGTTTAAGAATCAACTACACTGCCACAACTAGACGACATGACCATTATCCATAATGTCATGTGGTTTGTCATCAACGTCACATTCAATGCGTTATTCCCCAACAACCACCCACATGTTTACTAGAGGTATCTTTATATTATATGGCATACGACACATCATGCTTTCATTAGTATCTCATATAGAACAAGACAGTAAACATTATGTTAATCCATACTCGACTAATCAAAATTCTTATCCGATTAATCTAAGGATTATGAATCATTTAAGAAGTTTTACTATCAAAGAATTTTGTCACACAATTTTAACATCTTAAGAATAAGATTCTCAAATAAAAGATCTAAGAATTCATTCATATAGCAAACTAGAGATTTTATGAATGATGATAATTATAAAAAAAAATATGTTAAGAATTTTTAATTATTAGAGAAAAACCCATGCTTCATTTGTAGAGATTTTTCAATGCTAATTAAGATTTAAGATATCACGTTTTCAAGTATATAATATAATAAATGATTTTACTTTAATAATTAATTAATCACTACCTTTAATTTGATGTAAGTTTTGGAGTGAAAGTAGTTCGCCATTGATTACCACTTGAAAAAATAACAAATCCATAAAAAATTCTTTAAGGTAGTCAAATGCATAAGTTTTTCAATGCTATTTAAGATTTAAGATATCATAGTGAAAGAAAAATAAGTCAAAATTCATATTTCAAAGTTTTGTTATTATTATAGAAATTAAATTTCAAGAGTAGAAATTAAAAATTTTAAGAGAATTTTTAATTAACATTGAAAAATCCATATTTCCTCATGTTCAGAGTTTTAATTTATATTTATAAATAAGTATAATATAATAAATAATTTTACTTTAATAATTAATTAATCATTACCTCTAATTTAATTCAAATTTTGAAGAAAAAAAATTAATCATTGATTGTCACTTAACAAAATACTTTGGCACAGCTGTTCTATTTTAGTATATTAAAATAAGAAGTAATGTTATGAATATAGTTATTAAAAGAGGTGATAGGCAAAAAAGACAATCGCACATGATCTAGTCTCCTCCAATGAAAAAGCGCCACATGATTAATGATATGACTCCTAACATTATTTATTAATAAGATAAGATAAGATTGCAATCTTTAGGTAACTAATTGTTTAATAATAATTATAAATACTGATTCATTTAAAGTGATTATGAAGTTTAATACAATTGAATTGAATTATTAAACATATAAGTACATATGTTATTTATTTTTATGTAAAAGTTTATAAGTTTTTAGAATTTTTTTAATTCCACCTACTTTAATATCAAATTATAAAATAAATTATAACAAAATTTTGAAATTATCACTACACTCTCGAAACTTAAAAGTAAGGTACTTTACCAATAATAAGTAGATTATATAATTTCCCCGCCATGTCAAGTCCCAACTCGAACTCGGTCTCGGTCTCGGTCGGACCGAATGCCAGTATTGTATCGTCTCTTTCCAGCTATTTCATCAAGCTTCGGCCTCTTACGTGAAAAACCTAACCAGAGAATGGACACACAACCACCGTCACCACCGCCGGCGCCGCAATCGCAACTGCAACAGCATCCGCCACCACCTTCACGGACATTGACTCCACCACAGATCATCCGAACAATCACCACCCTTCTTACGGCCGAAAACCCCTCACTGAGCACGCTCACCGAATTCGTCCCCCACCTGACGCCACCGCTCGTTCACTCCGTCCTCTCCTCCGAAACCGTAGCCTCCCGCCCCAACACCCTTCTTTCCTTCTTCCGATGGGCCAACCACCACATCCCCCAATTCCACCACCACCCTGAACAGGCCCTCCCTTCTCTCCTCACCCTCCTCGCCTCCCTCTTCCGCTACAACAAATTCACCGACGCCAAGTCCCTTCTTGTCGCCTTCATCGCCGTCGACCGCCGCCACGACCTCCACCGCTCGCTCCTCCACCCCGCCCGGTCCCTGCCCCGCCCCTCCAAAGCCCTCCTCGACACCGCCATTGGTGCCTACGTCCATTTGGGCAGCCCCCAACTCGCCGTGCAAGTCTTTAAGAAGATGAAGCGGCTCCGGCTCCCTCCTAAGCTGCTCACTTTCAATACCCTCCTCAATTCGTTGGTAAAGTATCCGTCTTCTAGAACGTCTTTACTCTGTACAGAAGTATTTTCTGATGCCGTTAAGCTTGGTGTTACGCCAAACACAAATACTTTTAACATATTGATTAATGGGTATTGCTTGGAAAATAAGTTCAAAGATGCAGTGAAATTGTTGGGCCAAATGGAGGAATATGGTTGTTGTCCTGATAATGTAAGTTATAATACCATACTGGATGCACTTTGTGGGAAAGGTCGGTTAAATGAGGTTCGGGATTTGTTAATAGATATGAAAAGTGGAGGATTGGTTCTGAATAGGAACACTTATAATAGTCTGGTTTTTGGGTATTGTAGAATGGGGTGGTTGAGGGAAGCGGCTAAGGTGATTGAGCTGATGACACAAAACAATTTGTTGCCTGATGTTAGGACGTATAATATGTTAATCAGTGGGTTGTGTAATGAGGGAAGGATTGAAGAAGCTTTTCGACTTCGAGATGAGATGGAGAACATGAAGTTGTTGCCTGATGTTGTTACCTATAATACATTGATAAATGGGTGCCTTGAGTGGAAGAATGGTTCAAATCCATTCAAGCTACTTGAGGAAATGAAAGAGAAAGGGCTTGAACCAAATGCTGTCACACATAATATAATAGTTAAATGGTATTGCAAAGGAGGGAAGATGGATGAGGCCAGTGATGCTGTTCAAAAGATGGAAGACAGTGGATTTCTCCCAGATTGTTTCACTTATAATACTTTGATAAATGGATACTGTAAAGCTGGGAATTTAGGGGAAGCCTTGAAGTTGATGAATGAGATGGGTGCGAAGGGTCTGAAAATGGATAATGTAACCCTTAATACTGTCCTTCACATTCTTTGCGAGGAGAGAAAGCTGGATGATGCTTATGGCTTACTTAATGGTGCGAGCAAGATGGGTTATGCTGTTGATGAAGTAAGCTATGGTACTTTAATTGTGGGATACTTCAAGGTTGAAAACGTGGACAAAGTGGAGGAACTATGGGATAAGATGAAAGAGAAAGATATAATTCCTAGTATTGTCACTTATAACTCTCTTATTGGAGGGTTTTGCAAATTAGGAAAAATGGAGCAAGCAATAGCTAAGCTGAATGAACTATTAGAAAATGGGTTGGTTCCTGATGAAACAACATATAATTCAATTATTCATGGGTACTGCTGGGAGGGAAATGTCGAGAAAGCTTTCCAGTTTTACAGTCAAATGGTTGAGAATTCTTTTAAGCCTGATGTCTTTACGTGTAATATACTTCTCCATGGGCTTTGCAGAGAAGGGATGCTAGAAAAAGCTATAAAGCTTTTCAACACATGGATCTTGAAAGGGAAAGCTATTGATGCAGTGACTTACAACACATTGATAACAGCCCTATGCGAAGAAGGGAGAATTGAGGATGCTATAGGCCTTGTTTCAGAGATGGAAGCAAAGAAACTGGGGCCTGATCATTATACCTATAAAGCAATCCTTGGTGTGCTTGCAGATGGAAGCAGGATCAAGGAAGCAGAGGATTTAATGGCAAAAATGGCGGAAATGGGATTGTCATATGACCCATCCTTACATCTTGATAGTGAAACAGTGGAGAAACTGGATTCAATCTCTACAGCTTATTCAGAACAAATAAACAAGCTTTGTGCTGATGGAAAATTTGAGGAAGCAATGCATATTTTTGTTAAATTGAAACAGGAGGGTATTACTGTAACTAAATCTTCTTATATTTCTTTGATGAATAGACTCTTCAAACAAAAAAAAAGAGATGTCAACAAGAATCTGTTGTAGAAAATCCATCCTTAGGCTTTCTGCTCTAGAATGTCTGGTGGGCTGGCATTATTGCATGTGTTGATTGAGCTCAGAAGTAATTCAATCAGCCGGGGACAATCTGTAACCCCACACAACCAGCTGAGGACAAGGTAGATATTTTCCTCCTCATCTTGGAAATGGAAGGATGAATAATTTTCTGATTCTTTTTTATTGATAAAGTTGTATACGAATTTCTGATGGTATGGATACAAGTTCTTAGTTCAATGGAAGCTGTTAGCTTATTCTTTGAAAGCACTTTCTTTTTTTTTCCTTTTAAAGTATTGTACACATAGGGCTATATTCTGGCATCCTTTTCACTTGCATAGTTTATGATGAACCGTCCTTTTTCTATTTTTTGTTGTATATAGCATGAAGGATATAGGAGACCTTTTCTGGGTACAGAGAACTTTTGTTTGAAGGGCTTCCTTTTTGTCTCTTTTCACTTGATTGACAATGGACCCTCCTTTTTCAGTTTATTGATGATTTACTCATCGTTTTATTGATGACTTGATAATAAGATTCGTGGTTTACTTATTGTGGTTAGTTGTGTTCTAGAGAATATGATTAACCCTGCTATATTACTGAAATTGTTTCTTTGCTATTTAAAACACGTAGCTGATTGAAATAGGCAATCTGCTTTAAGAGAGAATACACTAACTGAGGGTTCCTTTTTTTAATGGTCAAAAGGTAGCTTCTTTTTTCTCTTGTTTTTTTATAAATTGAGTCACTTGCAAAACCTAAAGTCTTTTGATCTCTGGTCCAATCCTCAATCCTCCCTCCCAAAAAAATTAACAAATAAAAAATAAAGGAAACTAATTATGCCTCTGAATTTAGATGGCAGGGTGTTATGGTCCTGAGTCTTTGGCAATGTACTTGAACTTCGAGGAAATAATTAATTGGAAGTTTGTGTTTTTCCTATGCTTACAAGCTATTTTTCTCTTTTAGTTTATGCTGCAACTAAGAGCTCATTGGAGAGAACTGTCTGATTTCAGAGCATATTTTTTTTGTTTTTTTTTCTGCTGAGGGTTTGATTTAGAGATTTAAGGGACTCAACCTTGAAGGAATTTCTGCATAATACTTTCATTAACTTTCTCTTCTTTTTAAGTACAACTGAATTTAAAAACCAAAACTAAATAACCACCTATCTAAGCCTGCTTCCATGTTTATAACCACACATGGAGCTTACATAGGAATAGGAAAGTGAAACTGAAATATTCATAAAGTGAAACTGTCATAGAAAACTGAAACTAAAGAAAGAAACTGTCATAGCCAGTGGTTGCCAGATGGCCATTGGATCTCTCACATGCTGGCAGTGATATGTGTGTGAGTCTTATGGACTGATGTACAGGTGCGGCGTGTGGGCATGTGAGACTCTTTGCTACATGCTTTCTTTCTCAGGGTCACCAGAGGCTAGCGAACATCCCCCGGCTACCACTTTTGTATTCCCTGTTGGTTTGTGTTGTTTTACTTAAGATTTTTCTATGTGGTGCTACAGTAGGCGTGAGACTCTTTTGTTTTTTCTGTTTCAATTTCTCTTCGATTTTTTTCTGTTTCTTTTCAGTTTTAACTAATTTATATATAAATATTATATTGAAAATATGTATTCAATTTTTCTTCTTTTTTTTTTCAGTCTCAATTCAACTAATTTCTTTTCTGTTTCTTTTTATTTTTTCCTGTTGCTTTTAATATATGAAGTAGTTTCTCTTAATTATTTTAAATTGAAAATAATATCGTATAAGTATTCTATACAGATTTTTAACATATATGCGCCTCATGTGATTGGAGCTTGCACTTTGCCTTGCGCCTCGTGCCTCGATCCCAAACACTCTTTGTGCCTCAATGAGCCTTGCGCTTTTGAAAACCATGTCTAGTGCTAATCATTTAGTGTGCTGCCTTTCTATTTCATCTTTTTAAGTGTGCAATAAGGCTGCACCGCAATGGGTCTTGTTCCTTGCTCTAGAATTATTTTATAATCATATGACCCAGGTGTGGGCAGTCTGGTTGGCTCATTGAAAACTTTGGTATCTTCTGCCGACAACTGCTGCAATTCCAATTCCTTGTCCCGTGTCTGATCAGGTTATAGGGTGATGCACTTGAACTTTGATGAAAGGATTAATAGAAAGATTGTGTTTATGTGTTTTCCTACACTTGTGGCCTATTTTTCTCTTCCCAGTAAACTGCAATTAAGAGCTTTTTTGGAGAGATATCTTTGATCTCAGAGTTTTATGGAACTCAACCTTGAAGGAATTCTGGATAATACGTCCATTAACTTCCCTTCTTTTAAGTACAATTAAATTTAAAAAACAAAACTAAATAATCACCTATCTAAAACTCCTTCCATGTTTTTAGCTGCATGTGGAGATTTCATGGGAAGGTGAAACTGATGTAGAAAAGTAACTGAAATATTACTGAAATGAAACTTTAATAGAAAACTGAAACTAAAAAAACAAACTGCCATAAAAAAAAAAAACTAAAACTAATGTGCTCTGTTTTTCTTGCATCCATGTGTGTAACGTTGATAGACCTGCCCACTAAATGAGACCACCTTGACTGAGCCCATAACATTGGGATTGAAATTGCAACAATAATTTGAATATCAACCGACAAAGATAGAAGCCTAATGTCTGCATTTTTAATGTCCATGTACTTATGAGTTTTTGAAACATCATTATCTTCTAGTTGGTATTACCAACTTCAAGCCTGGGCAAACTCTTAGTCTTCATTTATTGACCAACTTGTGGCCAATACTTCTTGTAAAGGATTCACCCCCTCTTGGGTGCTTGTTTATGTATACACTCTTCCTTGCCAGAATAAAAAGGTCTGTGCTTGTCATTATGATAACATCTAATATGAAAAACACTAAACTTTTGCATGCATGAGAAGGGCTAATTGTTTTTTTGTTTTATAGATATCAATTAGATTGGCTATTTTTTCCCAAATGTGCTCCGTGCCACATTTTGAGTACAACTAGAGAAAATAAAATTTATTGGAAAATATCATTGAGCATTTTCTTTTCTTTGTTAAATTTTTGTCTCTTAATGTCTTAGTGTCATGGACCTAGTCCATGACAGGTTTAAAAGGTAATTGGAAGGAATTGGGGAGTTAGATCGGAAGAAATGGGAGGAAATTAGGGAAGAACAGAACAGAGAGGGAGATTAGGGAGAACTGAGAGAAAAAGAGGGAAATTGGAGAGAGATTGAGAGAATTCAAAAGAGAGAAATGAGAGAATTTATTCAACTATTCAAACATTATTACCCTCTTACTGCAGTGGCTTATTAATAGCCTCATAGCCTTTGCACCCATGTGCGATACAACCATTTGGCCTTAGCCCATGCACCCACGTGCAGTACATTATAATTCTAACAAATTGCAAAAAACCTCCTAACAACTATTATATCCCTATTACAATATTGCCCCTCTATTGCTCCTAAGGACATGACAATTCCCCCCATCTTAAAACATTTCTTGTCCCCAAGAAATGCCAATCCTCCACAGCTTCCAATATGCTTTTTCCTTCTCTTCCACAATTTGGATGGAGAAGTTTTGAAAAACCTTTGTAGTCTATATGCACAACAAATTTGCAGTGGTTCTCATATCCACCTCGATTGGAACACAACCAAAATTGATCACTCTACATTGGTCAAAGAGGGTAGCTGAAATTTGCCGGTTGCTGTCCTTACCAACTTTCCCCACCACAGTTTCTTCAATGTGGAGCTGGTGCACATCTAGAAGATTGGCTAACTGTGACCACAACTTCCTTTAATATTTTGTCACCATTTGCAACAATATCTGCAAACGCCTTTAAATGCAACAATGTAAAAATGTCAAGTCTAGGAGTTGCTGCAGCATCAATTCCAATCATCACTCCATCCCTCATTGTAGTAGGCAAAAATCACAATCGACCAATTGTAGCAATAACTCACAAAGCAACAACAACTTTATTCTCTACGGCCAAACTTTTAACTTCTGCAGCTATCTTCCTTAGCTTTCATCCAGCTATGACCAATCTCCAAGATTCCTCACAACTTTGAATCTGCTGCTGATGGAGAGAATGCCTTATAGGGTCATAACTCATAGGAAATTTCCCTTAGCCAGAAGAGAAATCAGCATCTCTCTTTTCAACGAGTTTGTCCTGCTCCCCTAAAACACCTGCTTTGGTTTCCTCTGTTACCATTAGCATAAAAAATTGGTTTGCACATTTTGAATTCTAGCTTGCGTCTTCGGAAATGACAGCAACACGGAGACATCGTTCAGGATCAGCAAGACTTCCTCCTGCTGGTGCTGTCTTCACTTTATTGTTAGCTAAGGAATCCTTAGCATTATTCGAAACCATAGGCAATGGAACAATATCCTTAGGAACTCCACAATCAATTCCATTTCTTGTAGAATTTTGATTCGGGACACCATCCAATCCTTCAGTCCCTGCACTAGTCACCAGAGGTAACGAATTGGCCTTGGCTTCCTCGGTCACTTCATCAAATACTACCCAATTTCCTCTTTTAGCCTTTCAGTAGTTGCATCTTGAGGTAGTACTTCTACTTTTAACTTCTTAATCACTACAACATAATTCCTCTTCCCTTCCAGAAATTCCTTGTTGCCTTCAGTTATTCTTGCCAACTGATTGATTGCATCAATCATCCCTTGTTTTGGACTTCCGTCATTATCACTCAGAACATCCTCATCAAGAACTTATTTTCCAAAGGAATCAGATTGTTCGTTCGTATCTGTTGTCCCAACCATCGGATCGTTATAGCTTCCCTCTAGATAATGCTTTTCATCGTCAATATTATTTCCAATATTACACTCATCCTTGTTGTCATTGTTGCTTAAATCAGAATATTTCTTATGGTCAAAATTAGAGGTACGCAGTGAATCGTTTTCCCTTAATTTTGACCCCTTCTTAGACTCCCTTCTTAGACTGCTGCATTTTAGGGAACTCTTGAGATAGTAATGCTTCCTTAACCACGTCTTTCTTATTATTGTTTTTTGCCCTAGACATTCTAACATCCCGTTCTGAAACAACCGTTTTGTCTCCCTATGTTGGATTTTGAGATTTGTCAATGGAGTTCTGGTTCCATGGACGAGTAAGGTAAGGATTCCCTACTGAGACATGTTCTGACCCATTTCTTTGAGGAGAGTAAGGATCAATCGTAGGATCTGGTAGCTTCTCTATAATAATTGGATCAGAATATTCTTTGGAAAACAAACAATTAGGTAATATAACCTGATTCTGTCTGGCGAACATTATCATGTACTGATCCCTTATCTAATTTCTAAATTCATCTATAATTTTACGCCTGTGATTGATCTCCTCTTGCAGCAAATCGACAACACTGTCTAGTTTCCTATCCATTGCCGATTCTACAAATCAAGCATGGATTTGCCTCTCCGTCATCGTTGTTGTCAGTGTTTGAAAATTCGGCCTAAGTGGCCACCTAGGTGCTGCCTAGGCGTTGGGCGGCCACTGGTTGCGGCGATTAAGGGCTGCTTGGCACCCCTAGGCGCCGGGCCTGATTAATCGAGCCATGATGGCTTCATCGTGGGTCCTCTCTCTCTCTCTCTTTCGCCTTCGATCTGCTCTTGGTCGTTTGCCGCTGCCATCGATCTTGTCTCTTGGTTGTGCTCTCTCGTCGCTGCCGATCTCACCTGTTGGTCGTTCTCTCTCGTTGCTGCCAATCTCATCTGTTGGCTGTCATCTCTCGCCGCCGATCTCGTCTTCCTCCGGTATGTATCCATCTTCCTCCACCTCCGGTTATTTGGTAAAAAACATTGCTTGCTGCAGCAAGTAGCAACAACTTGCTGCTTGTTGCAACATCAAGCTTGCGTTGTGATGGGATCCTCACAAGTAATTGATAAAATCTCACAATCAACGTTAAGAATCTCCGATTACAAGCTAAGAAAAGAAAATAATATTGGCCTATTCGAGAGGGCCTTCTCTTCCAAAACTTCTTTAGTATTCTCTAGCTACTTCTCTCTCCTTTTTCCTCTGTTTTTATACCTCCTCAGCTCCTCAGTCCGTTGCAACCATGTGGGTTGTTATTCTTCCCAACCGAATTTGACCTTTTTGCCCTCGTGTCCTATTCCTTGGCTGCCGTGCCTCTAGTAAGACTTACGAATCAGGGGCCCTAACATTACTTTCGCCCATGAGATTCACCTTGTACTCATGGTGAAACTCAAGAAATTGATGCAGTAACGGAGCTGGTCAGTGATAGTGGTGACCTCTTGTACTGCTCCTTCAGCCTTTCGGAGCTGGAAGATGCGAATTACGGGGTGAATTGCACTGGAGGGTAGTAGAGACTATTTATATGCCAACCTCCCAATCCTTTCCTCCCCCTCGTTGATGATCTCCACCTTGTCGCGAACAATCAGTTTCCCCTTTAGGCTGAGAACCTGGTCAACCTCAACAACCACGGCCATCAGATGGTATCTCTTTTTAACGTTGGAGAAGAGATGGCCTCATTCATAAACTATAGGTAGTGTATCTAGAGAGTCTATAAGTACCATAATATGACCCATACCTTCAAGTTTCTTAGAGCAGCATCCAATTCTCCATAGATAACTTTCATGTCCATAACATTCTTGATAGATGACTCGTTTCTCCCCATTCCAGTCAGGTATGATTTAATCACCACTCGTTCTTGAGGCTGATAGTCTGCAGTGAAATCTTCAAGGGCTGCTTTGCCATAGACTCCAAACTGGGAATGCAACAACTAGTACAATGGTTGTCCCACTCGTGCTGGCCACTATTCTGGCCATTTAGATTCTCGTTTTGTTTCAGCAACAGGAATTTTGTGCATGCATGCTTGTAGTGGCGCATTCTAGGCTACATTAGGGTCATTAGATTCTTGACTGACAAGAGGCTCATTTTGTGCTCTTTCTTCATAGCACTCATTTGTAGTAGGTTTTTGGTTTTCAGCAATTCCCAGTCCAATCACTGCGTCCTTGGTTATTGATACAACTTCCCAGCCCCTTGACTTTGTCAATTGTTTCATGGCTTGCCACTTCTCAACCTCATCATGAACTTCGCTCGCTCAAATTCCCATTGTTAATTAAGATCTTTGGGTCTATACCATTGGGCTCCACAACAGAATGCAAATTGAGCCCTTCACTTCTAGAAATAGGCTGCCCTTCCACCATCATGACCTGCTTGGATGAGGCACCCACCCCCTCATGATGGTGAGAATACATGGGGGGCCCTCCATTGTTAACCCATCCCATGCAAAATCTCTGAGAAACTGGGCTAAGAATCAGACCAGCTTCCCAGACAACATGGACCATTGATGGCGCCCCACTCATCAGTAAGATGCTCTCCTTGGATATGTTTAGATTGGCAGTCCTTGGCATTTTAAACAGATCGATCGTCAGCTACCCTTCTATCTCGCCGGTGAACTCCCTAACACCACAGAATTTTACCTTCATCGTCTGTGGTGGAGTTAGGCCTACCATGGAATTCCGTGACAATTCCACCATTTCACTCTCCTTAATCGTGTCCTCCAGCTCGTCCGACTTCTTCACCGCGCCTTCCTGCGTGGACCCTAAACGATTCTTCTGCAGCCCCTTCAGCTCTTCCCAACTTCTCACTCTTCGTCTCTATTGCTTCCACTAGAACCATGAAAATGCAACACCCTCCAAACACAATACTGCTGCATCTAACTTCTCCTCATTAGTCATCCCAGCCACTGCAAAGTAATGTTTGGCTCAGAATATCTAGCCATCAAGTTCTTCGCCTTCAACGAGCGGCATCTCTAATTGTCGTACTCAGATCTCTAACTGCTAAACCCCCTCGGAATCCCCTGCTTTAGCTCGCCGCACTCCTATTTTCGGCGTCACCTTGGAATCATGAATGAATTCCAGAGGCTGGTCTCCCAACTCCTCCTTCTTCCTCTCCCGTTCCTGCGCTTCCCACTTCGTTCGCATGAAAGCAAATTGTTCGAGCATCACTGCCACATTTCGTTCCATCGCCGGGATATCGTCTCTAATGGCTTTGACTCCCCTTTGCATGCCCTCCATCTTCGACTCCAATTCACCCACTCTCTTTGTTAGGTTCACCATGAGGATCGGCACTGCACTAATACCAAATTGATAGGATCCTCACAAGTAATTGATAAAATCTCACAATCAACGTTAAGAATCTCCGATTACAAGCTAAGAAAAGAAAACAATATTGGCCTATTCGAGAGGGCCTTCTCTCCCAAAACTTCTTCAGAATTCTGTAGCTACTTCTCTCTCCTTTTTTCTCTGTTTTTATACCTCCTCGGCTCCTCAGTCCGTTGCAACCATGTGGGTTGTTATTCTTCCCAACCGAATTTGACTCTTCTGCCCTCGTGTCCTATTCCTTGACTGCCCCTGCTAGGGTTGGCAATGGTTCGGTTTGGTTTCGGTTTTTGCCAAAACCATAACCAAACCAAACTTAAATTACTAAAACCAAAACCAAACCATTACCCATTTGGTTTTAAAAATTTAAAACCATAACCAAACCATTCGGTTTCAGTTCAGTTTCGGTTTAACCATGGTTTTTTTAGTTTAATCCATATCAACAAACAAAAACAAATAGCATTCATAAAAATTTTTGATAATTTCACAACAAACAAAAATAAATTCTAATAAAGTTACCTTATTCTTGCATAAAGTTACAAAACTTATTGGATATAAAATCACATTTCCAAATCTACAATTGTTAAGATCAATAAATTAATATGTGCATAATTAAATTGTAATTTAAGCTAAAAAAAATTAGTTACGAAAGTTAATACCTTCATCAACAACATTAATATATTCTTCGTAAATTGATGCATATCCATCTGAAATGAATGAGCCAACTCCATCTAACAAAATTATAAATATAAAAAATAAATTAATATGAAGAGATATGAGGCAGAGAGCGAGAGGCAGTGAAGGTGAGAGAGATCGAGGGCGAGCGAGAGCAAGAGAGATCTAGCGAGGGCGAGTGAGAGCAAGAGAGATGTAGAGAGTGAGGGCGACTGGCGAGCTTGCACGGAGGAGCAAGAGAAAGGAGGCAGAAAGGGTGAGAGAAATCGAGGGCAAGCAAGAGCAGGGGCCAGGCCCTAACGAGAGCAAGAGAGATCCAGCGAGGGCGAGCGAGAGCAAGAGAGATGCAGAGAGCAAGGGCGAGGGCATGCGGACGAGCGAAAGGCAGCGAGGGTGAGAGAGAGTGAGAGTGAGGTCAAGAGAGGAAGGAGAAGAGAAGGGGAGAAGGGTTTGCAAGCAAAGCAATTGGGCTCGGGTGGGTTGGGCTCAGGTGGGCATGGTTGTATATAATATCTATTATATATACATATTATACATATTATATTATATATATTTGGTTCGGTTCGGTTACTCTCCATTCGGTTCGGTTTCGATTCGGGTTTTGGTTTGGTTTTAGTGAAAACCATAACCAAACCATACCCATTGAAACAGTGTTCGGTTTTTCCCCGAACCAAACCATTACCCAATCAAACGGTTTTTAACTGCGTTGATCGGTTCGGTTTCAGTTCAGTTCCCCACGGTTTCGGTTGCAATTGCCATCCCTAGCCCCTGCCTCTAGTAAGACCTACAAATTAAGGGCCCTAACACGTTGCTGCATGCTGCATTTGGTTAATTGTGTTTCATTATGGTCTTCTAGAACGACAATTACTTAATTCGGCTTGAGCAAGAATCAAAAGAACCAAATGTATCCGTTTATTTCAATATTTGTTAATGTATTAATAAAAAATAAAAAAAAATTCTAGGTGGCGCCTGTCTGCCGCACAACTTGCACCTAGCGCCTTTTAAAACACTGGTTGTTGTTACTTGTTGCAATTGTGATCCTCTCGGTTTCACGTTGATGTCATTCACCATCAGAATTCAAATCACTGATGGGATCGCCAGCCGAGGAACAACTTTGGATGATTCTATTGAGGATCAAATAGCTGCTATTAACCGCCGGAATTGAGAAGCGATCATTGCAGATGCCTATAAATTCACTTCCAAACCTTCCTCTGTTGGAATCAATGAAGCTGAATTCGCCTACACAATTCGAATATGGATTGTCGATCGCTACTGTAGTTTATGAAATGGCTTCCAAAATCGTCATATTCGCTTCACCCTTCCATTTTGAGCAGCAATGACTCAATTAAATCTGTAGAGAGTCGTTGGCTTTGTTGCAATTCTTTCGAGAATTCAATTGACTCTGATGAATCAGCTGCATTGAATTGCCAAAATCACTGGTGGAGTTAATCACGTCGGCTAGCAATAACCCTTAGAATTAGATCGGAAACGACTGCATATCCGTTGTCAATCACCTCCATGCATCAGAATCTAGTCTTCGTCTTCAAAACTAGGACAAGAGTGCCCAAAATTTCCAGGCAACAATCGCCTCACATCAACCCAGGAGAATTGCTCACCCAATCACCGTCCAAGGAGTGTCGGAATTCACATGAATTTGTTGGGATCTACTTCACGCTTCATTGTTGACGTTCGCTGAACTTAGCTGGCTCTCCGTTATCACATGCAACAACTTAGACCCAGCTGCTAGGGAACAACAACCAAGATTGCAATTCAATGGTCGAGGGTCACCGACTTTGCTTTGCCTTCACATGCCATTGCTTTCGGTTTCCATAGTCATCTCCAAATTTCGAGAATCATTCCTCCTTGTGTTGGAATTAAATTCCGAGAGTCAGTTGTGTCGGATAACAACTATCATTTTCCGTTAGAAATTAATCAACAAGAAAACTGCCGAGGAACGATGTTCTGATACCAATTGTCATGGACCTAGGGTCCATGATAGGTTTAAAAGGTAATTGGAAGGAATGGAGGAGTTAGATCGGAAGAAATGGGAGGAAATTAGAGAATATCAGAACAGAGAGGGAGATTAGGGAGAACCGAGAGAGAGGGAAATTGAGAGAGATTAGAGGGAAATTGGAGGGAGATTGAGAGAATTCAAGAGAGGGAAATGAGAGAATTTATTCAACAATTCAAACATGATTACCCTCCTACAGCAGTGGCTTATTTATAGCCTCACAGCCCCTGCACCCATGTGCAGTACAACCGTTTGGCCTTAGCCCAAGCACCCATGTGTAGTACATTGTAATCCTAACAAATTGCAAAATACCTCCTAACAACTATTATATCCCTATTACAATATTGCCCCTCTATTGCTCCTAGGGACATGACACTCAAATTCACTAATAATATAACAGCTGGATGCAGCTTGTTTAATTTGTCCAGTGGCTGGAAAATTTTAGCAGCCCTGGTGGGCTGCTAAAATGGCTACCACTGGCATTGTGGCCGTTTCGCTTAGGGCCTGCTTGATAGTTAGTTTTTTGTTCTGTTTTGATTTTTAGAAGTGAAAACTTCAAATTTTGTTTGACAACTATGGTTTGTTTTCATTTTTTGTTTGGTTTTTTATTTTTTGAATATTTTTTCTCACTTGTCCTTTCTCCCGGAGCGTCAAATGCCTCTGGGAGTTATGGATCTCTTTGGCAATTGGTGACTGGCAGGGGAGGGTCAGTGGACCCCTCTGGTGACCTTGGTTTCCAGCAGTGAGAGGGTGGGGGATGGGAAGAAAATGAAAATTACAAAAATACCTTTTTATTGTTCTGAAAACATTTCAATATTTTTGAATTGAAAATGAGAACAAGTTACCAAACACCATTTCCTGTGTTTTTGTTATCAAAATAATGAAAATGAAAACTGAGAATGAAAGGCCTATTAAGCGGGCCATTAGAGTGCAAATTCATGGTAATATACAAAGCTGCAGGAAATGCATCCCCCCTCAGTTTGAGATAAAAAACAGGGTGGTGATCTTTGGATTAACTTCACTGAGAAAGTTGAGTGTCTTTTCAGAACTTTTAAAGAAGAATCTGTAGTAACACTAGAGTACCAGCTAGCAGAAACAGATCCTAAAGAGACAATACAGGGAAGAAGTAGAAACAGATGCCAAACAGACTTGATGATACTGATTGGTTGTAGTGTAGGTTGTGTAATCCTGACTACTAAGCCATTATTGTTTAGAGTTTCTGATGCAGAATAATAGAAAAAGATAGCAATTTGATGTGGGAAAAACAAAAAAGATTGCCGAAAATAAAAAAGAAAGAAAAGAGATAAAGAAGAAGAAGTTGAGAGAAAGCAAAATCCAGAGAGAAAAAGAGAGGAGAGGTTTCATGAAGAGAATATCACAATTGCATTCAATATCATCAAAAAAGGGTTGTTGTTGATTACATCATAAGCCTTTTTGTAGGCTAAAATCCAATCCTAACTATAACATAATTAATCTAACTACATTTATCTTAATAAATAAAAGATAAAGCTAATTAAAAGATTGTCTAAGAATCTAAAATGTATACAAAATATGATAAATAAGTAAATATCCTAGCATAATTACCTTAGCTATAATTATTCTAACAAATAAGTAAAAGTTAAAAGAATCTTAAATCTAAATCTAAAATCTAAATATCAAAATTCAGATAAAACTTAACTCCTACTATCATCATTATTGTCATCAATTGGCAATTGCACCTTATCCTAACCAAGTTGGGGTCAGTGACATGATGTTTATAATGTCAATCAAGTTCTAAGAGTCACATTGGCTCTACAAATCCATGCAGAAGAATAATATAGTAAAATTTTGCCGGATGTCCTTCTTGACTCAACCCTCTAGTGAAGAAATGATGTGATAAAGCTCCAATACCATTTTCATGTGAAAAAGTTTCATAAAATGACAGTGAATGAAGATAGTTGATACGGTTGTGTTCCATCACATGGTTGATATTATGGAACTTGTACAACATGGAAACTCCTAATACAAAAACATTTAATAACCCTAAATCTTCATTAGTTTCTCTATCTGGGGCATCATGTAGTGCTCATTATTGGTGCTTTTGTGGTTGTACATTTTGTGTTCTAATATATGGTTCATTTAACTACAGCTTCGATTTAATTTTCCTATGTGAAATTCTAACAGGTGGAAGTTCTTTTCACTTTGTGTTGATTTTATATTTGTTGTTTATGAGTGCAGTTAGAGATTATTGGTAAACTGATGATGCAAATGCTTCTTCACTGACTTTGATAAAAAAAAAAGAAAAAAAAAAAGCTAATTCTTTGAAATTTAGTTTTCAAATCATCCAAAATAATACTTAGAGCTCTCTTACCTCAGTGTAAATACTGTTTCCTTTTGTTTGAAACATTTTATACTGGTATGTGAAAAAGGAGGAATAAACAGATTTACTTAGTTTCTTTATGTTTACAGTTACAGCAAGTAACTTGCTTAAACAAGAAAATAAGTGCTTTTTTGTTCTTGTCAAATTGTGTTTCCATTCATTTTTCTGGCAGTTTCTGAATTTTCTGCCCAAGGGGAAAAATGGTCATGATTGTAGCTGGTTTTCATGCAGGTGAAATTTTGAAGCCTTATTTTGGCTAACGCCACTTGCTTTTTGGAAGGTAATTGTTCCTGTATATTTTTGATTGGCAACATTTCTGATGAATCTAGCTTGTTCAATACTCAAATCAATTCATTATGTCTAGTAGTGTTTTGGTGAAATGTGGATGTGAAACTGGAAATAAGGGGTGGCACGAGTTGTTTATGTATTTATTCATGATCAAATATTTTGCTCCTGTTTTCAGTGTGTTTATAGCTTATGTAGTTTACAGGATAATGTTTTTGTCTGATGAAATGGACCAAAAGACGTGGTCCTTATTTATAGGGTGATGCCATTCTAGGAGGAGGTCTTAATTGTGGGGTGAAAAAACTGCTACTTGATATTTGAATGGTGGGAGCAACTTATTATTTGATGAAATGCGACATTCTTCTCCACTCAATTCAGATGGATCTCCAGGTACGGAATTTAGATTACTTTAATAAAAAAATGTCCTTTATGCCCCATTTGATTTTTGTTTATCAGTTTTCAAATGTTAGTGTTCAAATTTTTGTTGGGTAAATTACTATCTCCCCCCCCCCCCCTTTGGGTGGAGGTTAGGTGAAATTTGTGATCATATCCCTGTGTTTTGGAACCACATTTATTACCCTCCTATGTTCCAATTCCGTTAGTAAATTGCTAATGTGACAAATGGGCCCTAAAATAACTTGCCAATAATCCCACTAATGCCCTTCCTCTTAACAGGAAAAAAAGAAAAGTTGTAAAAGATTAAGCAAATTCCTCCCACCCCCTTCTCTCTCTCTCTCTCTCTCTCTTCTCTAAATGGGTTCCAGATCAATAGAAGGTTGGGGAGATGGAGTTACAGTACATTGCTATACCTGTTTAATTAACAAAGTGGACACAGTTATGCTGCCAAATAAATGATTATGATTATTGAACAAAATTTAGCTATCAGTCAACACAAATTTTGGAGATGAATAAGGATTAACATTAATCAAATCTCAAAGTGACATTTGAGCTGCTTAATCGCAAGTTTTCCAAAAAATCAACTAAGTAACGACCCTAATACAACAATGCTTTAGGGTTCTATTTTAGATAAAATTCAGATCCGGATACAGTTACAAAACAGTGACAAAATGTGACATTTCACCGCTAAAAAGTGTCAAAAATGTGGTCCATCCCATATACAAAGCTGGCTACTGCTATCCTCCATGGAAAGATGCTTGAGTGGTTGGAATTTTGTGAAGAGCTTGCTCCACTACTTTGACCAACCTATAACGACAAATTAACAACATTAGTGATTGATTAATGTGTAAATATGAGATTAAACAAATAGGGCTAGGGTTTCGTATACCTTAGAAGCAGCAGCCCCATGTGCAGCGCTTGAAGCACCTATCTCCACTCTAGACTTATTTTTCTTTCTCTGGACTGTCTTTGTTGAATAATCCATGGAAGTATGGAATGATATCCACGGAAGTATGGAATGATATACAAATCACGGAAGTATGGAATGAGCTTTCTAAAATCAGCCCTGATATTATCCTCCATATTTAGAAAGCTGTTCTGTTTTAGAGATTTCCTACTTTTGTGTTGTATCTTTTGTTTCCTTGTATAGTGTATAGATTATGTTTCCATTTGTTTGTAGTTTCCTAAAAGCTGTAGATTCCTAAAGTTGTAGTCCTCTTCCCCATTAATAGGGAATGCAATCCCGTGCATATTGATAGGAGATTAGAAAGCTGTTCTGTTTTAGAGATTTTCTAATTTTGTGTTGTATCTTTTGTTTCCTTGTATAGTATATAGATTATGTTTCCATTTGTTTGTAGTTTCCTAAAAGCTGTAGATTCCTAAAGTTGTAGTCCTCTTCCCTATTAATAGGGAATATAATCCTGTGCATATTGATAGGAGAATACAGAGACTTTTTTCCACTATTCTTCTCCTATTTTTCTACATGGTATTAGAGCCTTTTATGATTGTCTGTTGTTTTCCTGCCAGCCTTCATTATTGACCTCTGTTCTTCCTACTGTTTCTTGTTTGCCTTCATCACCATAGCCTTGCTGATTTTGCCTTCATTGCCATTCTTGGGCTCTTTCTCAATCAATTTCCATTGCCGATAATCGGCCTTGCTTTCTGTGTCATTGCCATTTTTCTTCCGGCCAGCCCAACACCTTTCTTCCCTATTCTTCTTGAACAACCATGCTTTCTGATCATGGCATGGAGGGATCGACTATGGTGACTAATAAGGTGCAGGGGACATGGATAAAGCCTCTGCTAGTCAGAGAGCAATCCTCATCAAAGCAAGCAAAGGAGGGCTTTGGTGCTTGTTCTGCAAAAAGCCTAGACATACAAGAGATACATGCTTCAAATTGCATGGTAAGGAGATAGTACTACGCAAACTTAGAGGTTTCAAGAACTTGCAACCAAAGAATCAAGGAAGAGCCTTTCTCTCCGTTAAAGAAACATAGGAGAAAACTAGAAAGGCCGACTCTATAGTCTCCTCAGACCTAGGAGAATTGAATGCAAAAGAGATTGGGAAGCTAAAATCTTTTCGTAAAACTCTCCAAGGTGAATGTTCCTTAACTCAAGCAGGTATGTGCCTTAATTCTGAGCTTTCACTTGCCTCATATATAGCTAGGGGTGAACTATGAATTTTAGATTTTGGAGCAATTGACCACGTCACTTAATTTGGAATTTTTTAAAACCTATGAATTAATAACCGGTTTCAGAAAAATCACTGTTGCTAATGGCCAATCTATTCCTATAGTTCGACAAGGAAATGTCCGTTTGAACCCATCTTTACTTGCCCAACATGTCCTGTATGTACCAAGCCTTTCCACCAATCTACTTTTTGTTGACAAGCTTACCCAAAGCCTTAATTGCAGTGTGAATTTCTCACCTCATTGCTGTGTGTTTTAGAATCTAACACCAAGGAAGATGATTGGTGCTGCTAAGGCATTGAATGGGTTGTACTACTTACAAAGAAGCAAAGAGCTACCTGCAGGAGACCATTTTAGCATTACTCACTCCGATGTATGGTCTTAGCATTTTAGATTTGGGCACCCACCTTTTACTTTATTAAAGACCATGTTCCCAAATCTATTTAAAGGTGTTGATGTCAATTCCTTTCACTGTGATGTGTGTTAGCTATCTAAACACTATCAAGTACCTTATGCTATTAGCAATAAACTTTCTTTGTTTCCTTTCTCCTTAGTACATTCTGATGTAGGGGGGCCTTCTAGAGTTTCCCAATTGTTCTGGGGCTAAGTGGTTTGTTTTATTTATTGATGATTGCACTAGGATGACATGGGTGTATTTACTAAAAGACAAAGCAGCCATCAACACCACCCTACCCTTGTTTCATAGGATGATTTTCACTCAATTTGGGGTCTCTTTCAAAATATTCAGAATTGATAATGCAAGAGTATATTTTAATCATCACCTTAATCACTTTTTCCAACAAGAGGGAATTATTCATGAATTCTCTTGTGTTGAAACCCCTCAGCAAAATGGAATTGTTGTGAGGAAGATGAGGCATCTCCTAAATGTTGCTAGGGCACTCTAGCATCAACATTCAGTCCCTAAATCTTTCTGGGATGAGACAATGCTGACTGCAATCTACTTGATCAATAGGGTTCCCTCAAGAGTCCTAAACTAGCTTACCCCATTTCAATGTCTTTCTTCCTACTTCCCAGAAACTGATATTCATACCTCCTTTCCTCTTAAGGTATTCGGCTGTGTAGCTTTTGTTCATGTCTCTAAACATCATAGGGATAAGTTTGATCCCCGAGCCCTTAGATGTGTTTTTTTGGGGTATTCTCCTACCCAAAAAGGGTACAAGTGCTACCACCCTCTTACTCGAAAAATTCTTGTGTCTAAGGATGCCATCTTTGTGGAGAATCAGTCTTTCTTTCAGTCTTTTACTTCTAGTCCTAAGGGAGAGGTTACAACTATTAGTGATCATGATTTACCTATCATGGAAGTGTCTTAGCCATATCAACCACATTCTCCTCCTAATCTCTCAACTTTACATACTCTTTCTAATTCAAAGACAATAGAAATAGGAGACCAGCAAACATCTCCTGATTCTCCACCCTCTGTTCAGACCAAAATGTCTCCTGTCAAGTTCAATGGCTCACCGTTTCTATACAAGAGGAAGGAACAACCCAATCCATGTGTTAAGCAAAGCCCATCATCTATTCCTCAGTCAGGTTTGGAACTCACTCATCCCTTTGATGATTCTCAATCCATTAATTGTTCTAATCCTATATCTTTTGATTTGGATCTGTTTATTGCTATTAGAAAAGGGGTTAAGAGTTGCACACAAAACCCTATTGCCTAATTCGTTTCCTATCACAGGCTATCCCCAAATCACAAGAGTTTTTTGACCTCTCTTGATTCCATAGCTATTCCTAAAACTGTAGAAGAGACATTACAAGATTAGAATTGAGTACAAGCTATGCATGAGGAGATGAGGGCTTTGGAAAAGAATAAAACTTGGGAAATGGTGCCTAAACCAAAAGGGGTTCAATGGGTAGGGTGCATATGGGTGTTTAATGTGAAATATAATGCTGGTAGAACATTGGAAAGGTACAAAGCCCAATTGGTAGCCAAGGGCTACACTCAAACTTACGGCATAGATTATTTGGGAACTTTTGCACTTGTGGCTAAGATGACTACAGTAAGGATTCTACTCTCTTTGGCTAGTTGTTATGGTTGGGAATTGATGCAGTTAGATGTCAAAAATGCCTTCTTGCATGGTGACCTAGAGGAAGAGGTTTTTATGGAACTCCCACTAGGATTTACTAATGGAGTTGATGCAAGTTATATTTGCAGATTAAATAAATCCCTTTATGGGCTAAAGCAGTCTCCTAGGGCTTAGTTTGATTGATTCTCAAGAGTAATGAAAGAAATGGGGTATTGGCAAAGTAGAGGGGATCACACTTTATTTATCAAGCATTCCAAGAGAGGTACTCTAACAACCTTACTTGTGTATGTAGATGACATAATTGTCACTGAGAATGATTGTGGTGAACAGAAGTTACTAAAGGAGCATTTGGCTTGTGTGTTTGATATCAAGGACCTTGGCAAACTTGGGTACTTCTTGGGGATAGAGGTTTCCTAGTCTAAGAAAGGTATATTTTTTTCCCAAAGAAAATATACCATGGATTTGTTGGAAGAGACCGAGATGCTTGGTGCCAAAGCAAGTAACACACCTTTGGAACCTAACTTGAAGTTAGGTCACAGTGACAATCCAGTGGTTGATCGGGGGAGATACCAAATGTTAGTAGGTAGATTAATTTGCCTTTCTCACACTTGGCCTGACATAGCATTTGTTGTCAACCTTATGAGTCAATTTATGTATCATCCTATTGAAGAACACATGCTAGCTGTTAGAAGAATTCTGTGTTATCTTAATGCAACTCTGGGAAAGGGTCCATTATTCAAATCAGGGAAGGAACTGGAGGTCCTAGACTACACTGATACTGATTATGGAGGCTCCCTTATGGGTAGAAGGTCTGCTACAGGTTACTATGTGTTTTTGGGAGAAAATTTGGTGTCTTGGAGGAGTAAAAAATAGTGTGTAGTAGCCAGTTCTAGTGTTGAGGCAGAGTTTTGTGCAATGACACTTGGTTTATGTGAGTTTGGTTGAAGATTGTGCTGGATGATCTAAAGGTTTCTATCAATGGTCCTATGCAATTACTTTGTGACAATCAATTAGCAATCAACAATCAGTATTGCACATAATCCGGTGCAACATGATCACACGAAGCATGTTGAGATTGATCATCACTTTATCAAGGAAAATATAGAAACTAAAGTCATTTGTATATCTTTTGTCTCTTCAGAAAATCAGCTAGCTGATTTACTAACAAAAGGATTGCCTATCACAAGATTTGAAGAACTTACAAGCAAGCTGGGAATGATGGATATTCATTCATCAGCTTGAGGAGGAGTGTTGAATAATTCATGGAAGTATGGAATGATCTACAAATCACAAAAGTATGGAATGAGCTTTCTAAAATCAGCCTTGATGCTATTCTCCATATTTAGAAAGTTGTTCAGTTTTAGAGATTTCCTAATTTTGTGTTGTATCTTTTGTTTCCTTGTACAGTGTATAGATTATGCTTCCATTTGTTTGTAGTTTCTTAATCTATAGTTTCCTAAAGTTGTAGTCCTCTTCCCTATTAATAGGGAATGTAATCCCATGCATATTGATAGGAGAATACAGCGACTTTTTCCACTGTTCTTCTCCTATTTTTCTACAGTATTTGCAGCAACATTCTTCTCCTTTCTAGGTCTTTTAGCCTTCATTGGACCTCCTTGGCATGTACGTTTGTTGTGCCCAAATTGCTTACATGATGAGCATCTTATGCTCAACTTGCTCCCTTTTTCTGTTCTTTCTAGGCCTGCCTGTTCTTCTCTTAAGAGGAGGTAAGATCCTTTCACTTTCTTTGCTGAGCTCCAATTTCAGCACTAGGAAATGGATGAACTACTCCATTGTAGGTCTTGAGTTGTTGGGATGAGACGAAGCTCAACCCTAGATGATCAACCCAACCCTTTATAACTTAAATAAACAGATCGATGAATAAATGGACAGAATCATACACAGAAATAAAAACGAATCAAAAACATAAACACAAACGATTTATCGTGGTTCACCCGTTAAAGAGGGCTACGTCCACGTTGAGCTCCGGCAAAAGGAGTTTACTGCATTATAGGGATAAAAACGTTTACAGCCATCGATTATAAACAAAGAACACTCTCAGATCTCACTGTACAAAAACAATCTCTCAAAAATTAAACCAGCCCCATAACCACAAGCTAAGATTAGAGGCTAGCACCTTAGAGAAAAAAACAAACAGAGCATCTATACAAAAAGAATGAAAATAGAGAATGATCGAACAAACCCTAATTGATGTAGATAATCGGAGGCCGTCTTCCACCACATCTTGAGGCAACTATAGCTGATATAAAGGAGACTCAAGCGATGTAGATTGCATCATATAAAGGTGAAGTAGAGCATCGACGATCGAGGAAGAGGTAGGCTAAAAGACAAAGAAAAGCACCCCAAGTGAAACGGCAAAGGCGGTTGCCGTTTTGGGCAGCCTTAGGGGTTGCCAAAAGACCCTCATGCCCTACAAAAAACGCTGCCGTTTGAAGCTTCACTCAAATACAACAATCTCCACCTTGAAGCTTCTATCATTAAGGGACAATCCACCAACAGTGCAACAAGATACAACCTATGCCATCATTACTCATGTTGGTTGTTCTTTCAACCAACTACGACATGCAATAAGCTTAAACAATGTTTAAACTTGGCTACAGTCACAATTTTTGTCCCCATATCAATTGGGTTGTTTTCTGTTGGGACCTTTTGAATAGTTACATTTCCTTTGGTTACTTGGTCCCTTGCAAAATGATACTTTACATCTACATGTTTGGTTCTTTCATGATATACAGGGTTCTTACACAAATGAATGGCATTCTGACTATCAGAAAACACTACAACTTTACCTTGTAACATATGAATTTCTTTCAACAAATCTTGAAGCCAGATGGCTTCTTTGAAAGCATCAGTGACAACCACATATTCTGCCTCAGTGGAAGACAGAGCAACCAAGGGCTACAGCTGTGACTTCCAACTGATGCAATTACCTCCTAATGTAAAGAAGAGAGCAGTTGTAGATTTTCGAGAGTCCCTATCACCAGCAAAGTCAGAATCCACATATCCAACAAGATCAAAAATATCACATTTTTTTTTTATAAATTAACCCAATATCAGTGGAACCATTGATGTATCTTAACAAGTGTTTCAAAGCTTCCCAATGAATTTTACTAGGATTAGCCATGAACCTACTGAGTAAAGAGATTGAAAATGCTAGATCAAGTTTGGTACTAATCATTGAGTATATAATTGTTCCAATGACATTAGCATATGGGATTTTTTCTATTTTAAAGAATTCAGAGTCAGATATAGGGCATTGTTTCTTAGATAAAATGACGTGGCCAGCCAAGGGAACATTTACTGGTTTACAACCAGACATGCCAAACTTTTGTACAGATTTTAATAAATAATCATGTTGATGAATTTTCAAACAAGACTTACTCCTATCCCTTTCAATAATCATTCCTAAAATTTTTCTAGCAGGTCCTAAGTCTTTCATATCAAAGTTGGTATTCAACGAAGATTTTAACTCACATATTTTAGACTTAGACTTATTAATTAATAAAATGTCATCAACATATAGCAGCAAGTAAACAGGAGTATCAGATAATGTGAAATAGAAACAATTATCATATTCACTTCTGACAAAACTAATTCCAGTGGCAAAGTTGTCAAATTTTTTATACCATTGTCGTGGGGATTGTTTTAACCTATACAAGGACTTTTTTAACAAACATGATCAAGATGTTTTTTGTTAACATAACCAACGGGCTAATCCATATAAATTAGTTCTTCTAAATCTCCATGCGAGAAGACAGTTTTAACATCCAGCTGTTTTACTTTTAAATCATATTGAACAACTATTGCAAGCATCATTCGAATGGTTTTAAATTTGACAACAGGAGAAAATATTTCAGTATTATCAATGCCTTCCCTCTAAGTAAACCCTTTAGCTACTAATCTAGCTTTAAACCTTAAGGGATTAGTAGGTAACGTACCTTCTTTGACTTTGAACAACCACTTACACTTTACCAGCTTTTGCTTCTGAGGTCTTGGGACCAATTCCGTAGTGTTGCTGGTTATCAAAGAGTTCATCTCTTCGTCCATAGCTTGCTGCCATTTTAAATAGTCATGGGAGTTGACAGCCTCCTCATAAGAGGTAGGCTCACTACTCCTTATCTTCATACCTGCCAATAAGGCACAATAGACTAAATCTGAGTAGGAATATCTTGCAGGAAGCCTTATAGTCCTTCTGCTTTTGTCCCTTGCTAGTTGATAGTCCCTTAGGTTCTGTTAAGGAGAGTCATATTGTTCTTCCTCACCTTTAGGGACTACAAATGGCTTCTCATGATCACTTTCATGATCAGAGGGTAGGTCAACTTCGGGGTTAGAAACTTCTGAAGAGGAGGTAGCCGGCAGATTAGGAACTACTGCCGGTTGCTCCACCTCATTTTGGGTATTATAGGTATAAGGAAATCATCTGGGGTGCTAGGTGTAGGATAGTCTTCCAAATTTTCTGATTTACAAGGAAATGTGGATTCATTGAATATAATATCTCTGCTTATTATTATCTGAACTCCACCTGAACTCCTATCCCACAACCTATATCCTTTTGTACCATCTTGGTACCCCACAAAAACACATTTGATGGATCTAGGATCCAACTTTTCCACTGATTGGTGGGCATATGCCTCACAACAAAAAACTTTAAGGTAATTGAAATTTAGTTTTCTGTCTGTCCATTTTTCTTTAGGACACTTTAAGTTTAACACGGTGGAAGGGTTACGGTTTATTAAGTGGGCAACAGTGGAGAGAGCTTCCCCCCAAAAAGTTTTTGGTAGGCCAGCTGTAAATAGAAGACACCTAACCTTTTCTAACAATGTCCTGTTCATTCTCTCAGCCACCCCATTCTGTTGGGGTGTGTTTCTCATAGTTTTATGCCTAACAATCCCATGAGAGTCACAAAACTCATCAAAGTATCTATTACAGAATTCTAAACCATTGTCAGTTCTTAGGGTTTTAACCCTTTTGTCAGATTGGTTTTCTACTAAGGCTTTCCATATTTTAAATTTGTCTAAAGTCTGATCCTTAGTTTTAAGAGGAAAAACCCAAACCTTTCTTGTAAAGTCATCCACAATGTTGGAGAGAATGAGACATCTCGATTGTAGTCTTATTCTTGTGTTGCTGGTTGTGTGTTCTGCTGTGTTGTATCTTGGATGGTTGTATTATTTAGTTGTAGTTCTGTTTGTAGCAGAATATTTGTTAGTTGCGTTTGTTATGTTTGTTTAGCTTTGCTGTTAAGGCTTTATATATGTGTTAGCCTCTCGGTTGTTATGTAGAGATTTTATCTTTCATTAATCAAATATTTGGACGAGGTGCTTTCTCTCGGATCTTTCATTTTTCATTCAATTTCATTCTGTTTCATGGTATCAGAGCCATCGCGACTTGCATCCATGGCTTCTTCTGATTCGACCTCGTCTCCTTCATTATCTTCTGCTGCTTTGTCTGATTTTGTTTCGGTATCTAAGGCGTTCAGTTTTGCACCTACAAAACTGGACTTAAATAATTACCTCTACTGGAAGGCACAGATCTTAACTACAATTAGAGCTTACGATCTGCTGCCTTTCATAAATAAAACTGATCTACCGCCTAAGTATGTTCAATCGAGTGATGTTGAGCCTAATTCGGAACCAGCAGTTAATCCTGAATTCCTGCGGTGGATGCGATCAGATCAGCTTCTCCTAGGATGGCTGTTTTTGACAATTGATAAGGAGATAATTGGACAAGTCATTCATTGTGAATCTGCAGCAGAGGTATGGAATACTCTTGAAAATTTGTTTTCTCGTCAAACGGTTGCTCGTTCCTTTCAATTGAAACAGCAACTTAGGTCTCTTAAGAAAGGTGATATGACTATCACTGAATATATTCTTAAGATCAAGACTATTAATCATGCATTGACAGCAATTGAAGAACCATTGAATGATCAAGATCTATTAATGACAGTCTTGCATGGATTAGGTGAAGATTATGAAACTGTTGTTGGCTTAATTACGTATCAGATGAATGATATTGACCTTGAAAAAGTTCAGTATCTCTTAATGATGCATGAACAAAGGTTATCTTCGAAGAACATGGAGATATCTAGTGGATTGCCTAAATTTGATTCAGCTGCTGCTATGAATGTAAGCTATGCTCCACAACAGCCTAGAAATAATGGTGGAAATAATAATAGTAGAGGAGGTTTTGAAGGTTTTCAAAACAGAGGAGGAAGAGGAAATGGTTTTAGAGGAGGTAGAGGCAGAGGCCGATTTTCTGGAAAAAAGTTTTACTGTCAAGTCTATGGAAAACCAGGCCACTTAGCTGATCGTTGTTACCATCGGTTTGATAGCAGTTTTCAACGTCCCTCCTTTGGTAGAGGTGGAAATGAATCAAGTTCTCAGGCTTTTGTAGCGTCTCATGAGGGTAATGGAGCTTTCTTGACAGATTTAGGGTTTGCTCAAGAGACTCATCATGGTTTTCCTTCTTCTCAGTTGAATGAGCAATATCCATCTTCTTCTTCGTCATCTTATCAACTAGGCGATACTTCTTGGTGTGTAGACTCTAGAGCTACAAATCATATCACTTCTAGTCTTCAAAATCTATCTCTTCATTCTCCCTATGGTGGTAATGACAAAGTAGCCGTAGGAAATGGTAAGGCTCTTCCTATTGCTCACATTGGCACTGGTACTATCCTTACTCAAACCAATCCTCCTTCTGTTCTTTCCTTATCTCAAGTTCTTCATGTTCCTTGCATGAAAAAGAATCTCATGAGTGTTTCACAGCTTACTAATGATCATAATGTAATTGCTGAATTTCACTCTAACTTTTGTTTAATCAAGGACAAGGTCTCGGGCAAGGTGCTACTTCAAGGAGTTCTTAAGAATGGCCTCTATCAGCTGGATCCAACATTTGTTCATGCTGCTTCTTCTGCTGCTCCTAGCTCCTCTAGTGCTGCCTTTCCTTCAAATTCATCAATGTCTTCCATGACAAATGTCTGCTGTTTAGCAAACTGTAATAATGTTCAACGAACTTGTAATAAATCCAGCATGTCTTGTACTGATAGGCTTTGTAAACAGTGGCATGCTAAGTTGGGACATCTCTCTTTTTCTGTATTGAAACAAGTTCTTAATAAAATCAGTATTCCTTGTTCATCTACTGATTTGTCATTTTGTGACTCATGTAAGTTGGGTAAACTACATCAGCTACCCTTTGCAACTTGTCCTATTACAGCAACTCATCTCCTAGAATTGATATATTCAGATTTGTGGGGTCCTGCTCCTATGTTATCCATTGAGGGCTATAGGTATTACATTATCTTTGTTGATGCCTATACTCGATATACTTGGTTGTATCCAATGAAATTAAAGTCTGAAGCCTTGTCTATTTTCAAAACTTTTCATAAGTTTGCTGAGTTGCAATATTCTTTCAAACTCGAAGCTCTTCAAACCGATAATGGTGGAGAATTCAAAGCCTTTATACCCTATCTTCATAGTTGTGGCATTCAGTTTCGGTTCTCTTGTCCCTATACTCACCAACAAAATGGTGTGGCTGAAAGAAAATATAGACACATTGCTGAAATGAGACTTACTCTTTTAGCTCATGCTAACATGCTTTTGAAATATTGGGTTGAAGCTTTTCAAACTGCAGTCTATACTATCAATTTGCTACCAGCTTCACCACTTCAGTTTCTTACTCCCTTTGAGAAACTATATTGTAAACAACCGAGATATATGCACTTACAACCATTTGGTTGTGCTTGCTTTCCTTATCTAAGGTCTTATGCCAAGAACAAGTTTAATTTTCATTCTTCAAAGTGTGTGTTTCTTGGTTATAGTCAAATTCAGGCTAGATATAAATGTTTACATCCTTCAGGTCGAGTTTATATCACTCGGCATGTTGTTTTCAATCCTGAGGAGTTCCCTTTTTCTTGCTTATTTTCTATCAAATCTTCTACTCCTCATTCTGATTCTATTCCTAGTCTGTCTACTCATGTTTTACGTTCTTGTTCATCTTTTCCTCCTAGTCCTTTATCTTCAGTAACATCAACATCGGGTTTACATGATTCATCTACTCCTTTCGTTTCTAGTCATGTTCCTACGGCTGCTCCTATTGTTCCGGACCTGTCAGTTCTTGATTTGTCCGAATCTTCTTCTTCTTCTTCTTCTTCTTCTCATGTTCCTACTGCTCCTCCACCAAGACAGTCTTTGACTCTTCCAACTCATCCTATGATTACTCGTGCAAAAGCTCGTCAACTTTCTCTTTCTTCTCCTTATGCTTTGGTGAGTTCTTTAGAACCTAACTCTGTTCAAGAAGCTCTCCAAGACCCTAAGTGGACTAAAGCCATGAAGGAGGAATATTCATCCTTAATTCGAAATAATACTTGGGAACTTGTTCCATTCTCTTCTGACATGAACTTGATAGGCTGTAAGTGGGTTTTCCGTGCAAAATATAATCCTGATGGTTCTCTTCTAAAGCATAAAGCTTGTCTTGTTGCCAAGGGTTTTCTTCAAACACCCGGCATTGATTTTGCTGAAACTTTCAGCCCCGTTATTAAGGCACCAACCATCAGAGTTTTATTTTCACTAGCTGTTACATATGGATGGGATATTCAGCAGGTGGATGTAAATAATGCATTCTTAAATGGTGATCTTGATGAGGCTGTTTTCATGTCTCAGCTAGAAGGTTTTCTTGATCAGTCCTGCCCTTCTCATGTTTGTAGATTGAAGAAGTCTCTTTATGGCCTTAAACAAGCTCCTCGTGCATGATATACTGTAACACCCCGCCTTACAAGGTATGTCACCGGTGTGGGGTATAGATTTTTTTTTTTTTTTAAACACTCAACATACACACGAACCCCACCATACACATAGGTCTAGCTACTTGAACTAAATGTCCAATAGCTAGGTAAGGCAACAGAGTAGCAGCGGAAATAATATCGATAAACCAAAACACCTTTAAGGTTCGTACATCATCATAACGCTTACAAGTCAAAATAAATTACAAGGGCTACAAAATCTATGATCATCAAACTCAATACGAAGTCTTCAAGTAGTCAGGGGGGGGGGCGATGCCTTTGCCTTTGCTGCAAACCCCGGCTGGGACATTGAATATCCCAGGAGTAAAACCCGTTAGATGTTGAAACCATCTAAGTGAATGGCATGTACAGTAGGTTATAAACAATGATATGAGATGCATGCAAGATCATGGCACGACATATAAACACATACAGTGGTCCCTCTTATGTAATCTCTGGGTGCATATCGGCGTTCACCATTTGTGGAATCACACATTTAAACAACAAACCATCCACAAGCCGGTGAGATTACAGAGCAACTTACAGCGAGGTGACCAAACAAGGCCAAAGGCCACACATAAACCACACAATGTCACATAGCATGATTGTTTCAAAACATGTACTATGCTTTACAAAATGACAGTTTATAATGCATCTTGTAGCACATTTGCATGCTCGATATGCTTAGAAAAATAGATAGCCATTCATAGGTAGCAAATAGGGCTTAGTCACACTTAGAAACCATTTCAAAGGGTAAAAATCCACTCACCTTTAATGAAATGACGATTATGCCCCTATCGTCGTTTTGTCTTGGAATCCTCAAAATACTCGGCCAATACTCTTCCTGATAGCCACATATTCGAGAATGACATATCATAATCACATACTAATTTCTTTGTATTTTTCCAACACCTTGGCCTATTTATTTTTAATTTCTTTCCCCTCTAATAAATCAAAATAAATACCATAGGCCAGTTTTTATCAAAATTAACACCCTAGATGTTTTTTATTTATTTTTCTAGGAATTTTAAAAAAATTGCAGCACTTATCTCTAGGGCACGCGCCCTCACGCGCTAGGGCGTGTGTTGGCGCGTGGAGAGCCGCGCGTGAAGCTCACGCGTCAGTTGTCTTCCTCGCAGTTCCGGTTGCCGACGACGGTCGAAATGGCCAACGATGGGTACTGGCTGGTAGCCCTCTTCAAGGCGAGTCCAACGGCACCGATGGCAGGCCGAGATGATGGCCGGAGGTCGGTCGTTCGACCGATTTACAGTCCGGCAAGGCCTTCTTCGCGTCTTCCGATCAACCTCTAATTCACCCTTCAAATCACAACGAAAACTCCCCAAACTTGGCAGGGAGAATGCCCAGAGTGTCACGAACACAAGCCCTCTATCAAGAAGCCTTGATTCGTTCGTTAAAGCTTCCGATTGTGCGTTTCTAGGGTTCGGCCATACCGAGTATTTATAGGCCAAATTTCGGCCGGGATCCCACTGATTTTGAGGCAATGATGCCTCTAAAACCTAGATCTAGGGCCTAGACCTTATTATCTTGCTTGCAAACCACGAAAAACCAACAAAAATCAGTGAAAATGTGGCTCAAATTCATCGAACCGAACGGCCATGAAGTTTCGATCATCCTCCAGCTTCTTCCGGCGACCCAGCGGCCAATCTCGGCTGTCCACCTGGCCGGCGAGGACCCCGAGGCCATGTGCAAGCTGGCCGGCTGCTCTGACACCAGCCAGCTGGCCGGCCGGCGGCCGTTTTGCGGCGGCCGACTTGCTTCCTGTTCACACTGCCTATTTGGCATTTTACCATCCTACCCTTGGGTCTTTTCCCCAATTCCAACCTTGCCCTATTTCCTCTTTTCCCATTCTGCCCTTCCTTCTTTTCTTCAAATTCCAGATCTGTCCCTTAGCCAACTTTTACTCATTTGCCCCTTACTTTCTTAGTTATTTCCAAACTTGCCCCTTGGTCAATTTCAGGAAATTTCCCTTGGCCCCATGACTTTTAGTTTTGTTATTTAGGCCCCCAATGTTTCCTAAATTTTCCCCTTTAGTCTTCTATGATCCCTTGTAATATTTTACTTAGGCCCACAAGTTCTGAAAATTTACAGTTTGACCCGTATTTTCCTGAAATTGCAATTGACCACTGATTCGAGTTTTCCTCGAGACCTTGAAAGTCTCACACAGGTTCTCGGGCGTTCGTGGGTCCCTCTAGAGCTCCTTTCTTATTCCCTTCGGCCTTTTTGGCACGTCATTCGATTTGTCGCGTCCTTTGCCCGTATGTCCTTGGGTTTGTTTTGCACCCCAAACTTTGAATCTCATGTGGCCATTCCCACTTTTATGGTGAATTACACGATCTTTTGCCTACGGTTCGCATTCAATAAAGCTTATCGCTAATCGAGGCGTAAAATGACCGTTTTGCCCTTGTTCACAAAATTCAGAAAAATACTTTTATTTCTAAATTTTCTTGGGTATTACATATACTAAGCTTCGAACAGCTCTACAAAGTTGGGGTTTTCTTCGAGCTATCTCTGATGCATCGCTCTTTATTAAGAGAACTTTTGAATTTGTTTTGTTTGTCCTTGTTTATGTTGATGATATCTTAGTCATTGGATCCAGCTCCATTGCCTTGCATGATTTTATTCATGATCTTGACAACCATTTTGCTTTAAAAACGCTTGGTTCGGTGAATTACTTTCTTGGGTTTGAAGCTTATCGGGATTCTACAGGCCTCTATCTAACTCAATCCAAATATACTCTTGATTTACTGACTAAGGCTGCTATGGCTGATTGCAAGCCTTGTGATGTTCCTCTTAGTTCAGCCACTGTGTTTACAGATGAAGGTGATCTGTTTTCTAATCCCTCTCTATATCGGACAGTTGTAGGTTCTCTTCAATATCTTACCTACACCAGACCGGATGTTGCCTTTGTTGTCAACAAACTCAGTCAATTTTTAAGCTGTCCTAAGGATCAGCATTGGCAAGCTTGTAAGCGGTTACTTCGGTATCTCAAAGGAACCATTGGCTTAGGTCTAGTCTTCACTCCATCCTCTTGTGATTTACCTCTAAGTGTTTACACGGATGCTGACTATGCAGGCTGTAAACTCACCAGACGATCTACTAGTGGTTGGTGTGCTTTTCTAGGCAATAATCTGATTGTTTGGGGTTCTAAAAAGCAAACTGTCGTTGCTCGGTCCGTTGGAGAGGCGGAATATAGGACAGTGGCTCAAGGAGTCACTGAAGTCTCGTGGTTAAAGTCCCTCTTCCAAGAACTTGGGTTTTCCTGCTCTCAGCCTCCTATTCTTTGGCGTGATAACTTGGCTGCCAAATCTATCTCTGAAAATCCTGTTTTTCACTTTAGAACTAAGCACATTGAGATTGATGTGCATTTTGTTCGGGAAAAAGTTGAATGTGGTGCTGTTGAAATTCGTTATGTTCCCACCATGTATCAACTTGCGGATATCTTTACTAAAGGGTTGCCTAAGGATTGGTTTCAGTTCTTATGTCATAAACTTGGTCTTTGAGTGACCCCTGTGTATTGTTGTTTGCCCATTGTGACAGACAAAGGTAGGACTGAGACAGCTCAAGGCAGGTCTCAATTGAAGGGGAGTGTTGGAGAGATTAAGGTAGCTAACGATAGGATTGAGACAGCTCCAGGCAGGTTTCAATTGAAGGAGCATGTTGAAGTGATTAAGGCAGCTAAAGGCAGGATTGAGACAGCTCAAGGCAGGTCTCAATTGAAGGGGAGTGTTGGAGAGAATGAGACATCTCGATTGTAGTCTTATTCTTGTGTTGCTGGTTGTGTGTTCTGCTGTGTTGTATCTTGGATGGTTGTATTATTTAGTTGTAGTTCTGTTTGTAGCAGAATATTTGTTAGTTGCGTTTGTTATGTTTGTTTAGCTTTGCTGTTAAGGCTTTATATATGTGTTAGCCTCTCGATTGTTATGTAGAGATTTTATCTTTCATTAATCAAATATTTGGACGAGGTGCTTTCTCTCGAATCTTCCATTTTTCATTCAATTTCATTCTGTTTCACACAATGGATAAAAAATATCTGTTCCCACCGAGAGTAGGCTTTTGAGAGGGACCCCACAAATAAGCATGCACATACTCTAAGCATACCTTTGCCAGGTGAGTTCCTTTATGGAAACTCATCCTGTGTTGCTTGCTTAGAATGCATGACTCACAAAAATTCAAAGGGTCTGTAGGCACTGGACCAAGGTAGCCTTGCTTTGATAGAGATCTGTCTTATCAGCTTTAGCCATGCATGTAGTTGAAACATTAACAGGGGATAATGAATAATCATTTAAGACATATAGACCATGCCTTTTAGTACCAGTGAGAATTAGGTGTTTGTCCTTAAAGACATGCATATTCCCATTTTCAACTTTATATGAATATCCTAATTCATCTAAGGTACCAAGAAATATAAGATTTCTTTTTAATCCAGGCACGTATATAACATTAGTGAGTATCTTAATTCTGTTATCATGCATTTTAAAAGATATATCACCTATGCTTTGAACACAACAAGTTTGATTGTTACCCATATAAACAGTTCTTGTTTCTTTGTTACTAAAATTTTGAAACCACTCAATGTTTGGACACATATGAAATGAACAACTAGAGTCCATTATTCATTCATTAGCAATTGTTGAACTAGAAATAGTAAGAACTTTGGCTATGTTATTAGAGCTGTTGCAGATATCAAAGCATCCCCCCTTTGTTTTTGTTTCTTTAACAAGTCATAACAGTATTTCTTTATGTGACCCTCTTTCCCACAATGATAGCATTTCCATTTAGGCTTTTACTTACCCTTTTTACCTTTACCCTTAAATCTTGAACCCATATTTTGGTTACTATTCCCTGTGTTATTTTTCTTATCAGATTTACCCTTAACAAACAGATTGTTAGTTGATTTCTTATAGGAATTTAATTCTAACTCTCTTGCTTTAATTCCAAAAATAACAAGGTCTAGACTAGACACAATACTAGTATATTGTAAGGCATGTTTAACCACATTATATTCATCAGACAAAGAGTTTAAAAGGATCATAGCCTCACTGGTATCACCAAGGGCTTGATCTGTTCCTCTTAACAATAAACTAAGTTTGGTGAACTCATCTATGTTTTCATTTATAGATTTAGAAACATTCATCTTAAAGTTAAATAGCATACTCTTTAAATAAACTAAATTTGGAGCAGACAAAACAGAGTATAACGAATCAAGTTTGTTCCATAATTCAAGAGGGGTATTCATGCTATCTACCTTACGTATAACATTATCACCAAGATGCAGAAAAATAAGATTGAAAGCTTCTTCCCTTACCTCAGCAGCTCTAGTGAGCTGTTCTGCTGTCCATTTTTCCTCATTGGTTTCAAGTGCAATGAGCACTTTATGATGAGAGAGCAGGACTCTCATCTTCTTTTTCCAACTACCAAAATCTCTTCTACCGTCGAATGTTCCGATTTCAAATCAGGTTGATGTCATCTTCGCCTTGCACAAAGGTACCCTAGGAAATCCTAGACACTGACCAAGACTCACTCAGCAAAAATAATAGACCGACGAGAGACTTTCAGTAAACCCTAGGAACCCAAGAAGAACGACACCACAGTAGTAAACCCTAACTGAGATAAAACTCAGTCGTGGATACTGCAAAAATAAGGGCTCTGATACCACTGTTGGGATGAGACGAAGCTCAACCCTAGATCAACCCAACCCTTTATAACTTAAATAAACAGACTGATGAATAAATGGACAGAATCATACATAGAAATAAAAACGAATCAAAAACATAAACACAAATGATTTATCGTGGTTTACCCGTTAAAGAGGGCTACGTCCACGTTGAGCTCCGGCAAAAGGAGTTCATTGCACTATAAGAATAAAAACGTTTACAGCCACGAATTACAAACAAAGAACACTCTCAGATCTCACTGTACAAAAACAATCTCTCAAAAATTAAACCAGCCCCCATAACCACAAGCTAAGATTAGAGGCTAACACCTTAGAGAGAAAAACAAACAGAGCATCTATACAGAAAGAATGAAAACAGAGAATGATCGAACAAACCCTAATTGATGTAGATAATCGGAGGCCATCTTCCACCACATCCTGAGGCAACTATAGCTGATATAAAAGAGACTCAAGCAGTGCAGATTGCATCGTATAAAGGTAGTGCAGATTGCATCGTATAAAGGTGAAGCAGAGCATCGACGATTGGGGAAGAGGCAGGCTAAAAGACAAAGAGAAGCACGCCAAGTGAAACAGCAAAGGCAGTTGCCGTTTGGCCCTCCACCCAGAGCCCAAAACGCTGCCGTTTTGGGCAGCCTAGGGGGTTGCCAAAAGACCCTCCTGCCCTGCAAAAAACGCTGCCGTTTGAAGCTTCACTCAAATACAACATGAGGTACCCCTCAATGGAGTAGTAATCATGGCAGTAGTCCTCAAGGTTGCCTCTCTTGTACAGAATTGCCAGAACTGCATGCTTGCAAGGCAAACCTGAGATGGTCTACCAGTTGCAGCTGCAGGTGTTAGTGTTAAGGTTTGCAACAAAGTTGATGGCACCCTCCTGCTGTTCATAGTTCTTATCCCTTCCAGTTAAAAGCTTGCAATGCCTTGCATGCCAAACAAGCTTGTTGAGCCTTTTCTTGCAATCAGAAGTGACTTTCCCATTCCATCCACACCCCTTTGCATACCTCTTATGCTATCTGACCATTAATTTTTGCCTTATGTTATCAATGATTTTGATTTGGTTTTGAGATCTGAACTTAGATTGAAACTCTCTGTCATGCTGTTGGTGCAGTGCTCTGATTTGCACTAAGCATGGGAGGCATGCCTAGGCCATGACCTTACATCCTAGTTCGCAAACCAGTCATTACATTCTTGCTTCTTGTTCCTTAAGTTCTTCATTGCACATTTGAACTCATGCTGGTTTGTGGATCTTGCACAACTCCAAAATACCTCTTTATGCAAGTCCAGATGCCTGTTCTTCATATTAGCATAAAGATGACTTTAACAACTTCTATGTGTTGATGTTGGGTAAAAATCAGCAATGGCATTAATTAGACTGTGTCCAAAGTACAAACATAACAAGAAGTTAGTGCCCACAGTATATTGAAAGCGAAGTAAGTTATTTTATGATGCCAAAACATTTACCTTTTGCCCATCTGACATTATTGCATATGGAACTCCTTTGTTATCTGGCCCAATGCAGATTATCATGGCATCAAAGAATCATGGCCAATTGTCATAGCACTCAGACTCAGCAATGCAGAAGGCCAATGGGAAAATCCCTTTGTTGCCATCAAGTGCCACCGCTGACAATAAAACTCCCCCAAAAGGCCCTGCAGCCATCAACACCAAAGAAAGGCCTTCAGCCTTCTAAAAACCCAGGTACGATATGCTCCAAAAGACACAATAACCCTTTTGAGTGTTGGTGCTGAATCAAAATCAGTTTTGTCCTGGTATGCATATTTGACCACTATACCAGTATTGGGCTTCTTAAGTTGCTCAGTATATGCATAAAGTCTGCCAAAAGCCTGAGCATGTGTTCCTTCATTCTCAATCCTTGTCATAACCTTTGCTATTCGACTTCCACTGTTTGGCCTGTATACCATATTGCCTAAGCAGTTCATTAGACAATAAATCTATTTTCATATTAGGATTAGACTCAAGAGACTCTCTCATATTCTTGACTATCCAAGCTAGGGTTGCATTAGAGTGAGTAATGGTCCTCAAACATGTGTGCTCATCCTTTAATGTCTTAACCATAAATGTCTTTTTGTCTGGAAGCACACCTGCATATATTCTCCATTTACAATCCTGACCCTTGCATGTTGCAGTTACCCTATCATGATTATTTTTGAATCTCCAAACATCATACCCACCCTTAACTGCAAAATCCCTAAGTGTTTCCATAAAATGCCATACCCAGTGTGAACTCAAAAGCACCAGAATCTAAACTCTCAAAAACTTTGCCCTTACTCCTTCGAGAGGATCTATGTTCCTCTTAGTTTTCAAATTACCATCCTCATGGACCTCATCACTATCAGACTTGTCTTTCTCTTCTGAGTTATCAAATGGGCTTGAACTCAAAGCTGAACTATCTGAATCATCACCTAAACTAAGCTGAATTCCCTCTGCATTCTGGGCCTTCAACATCTACCTCAATATCTTCATTATCATCCCCATGTTCAGAATCACTACTCTTACTATCAACTGCATTATTGTTCTCGAACCAGTCCTCATCATTTGAGTCACTCAACCTAAACTTCTCATCGCTCACCCTAATTTCTTCCTCAATATTACCCTCTTTTCTCCCCCTAAATCTATATTTAGGTTTCCTATGTGAAATACTGGACCCTTTATTCCTACCCCTGATATTTTAGGTTCTGGTTTGTGTTTCAACTTGGGCTTGGTTGGGGTTTGAGATTGGGCTTGAGGTTCAAGTGGGGTGTTAGATTGGGCTTGAGGTTCAATTCGGGTGTCATATTGGGCTTGGGATTCATTTGGGGTCTGAGATTGGGTTTGGGTTTCAAAAGGGTTATGAGATTGGGTTTAGGTTTTATATTGTGTCTCCCCCTTCTCAATATCTCTTGACAGTGATAGATAGGAGTATCTATTAGAGTATACATCTTCAATATACTCTTCCTTGTCATTATACTCTATGCATAGTGTGTGTTTCCTCACATACATCTGCAATGCAACAATAAAAACCTCCAATTTAATCAGAACCCCCATTTTCAGTCTGCAAAAACACTAACTGACATGCATTCTAACAATCTTCCATAAAATCAAATTTAAAGTGTTAAAATATGGTTAACATTAGCTGAAATGAAGTTCATTATCTATTATTAACTCTCAATAAGGATTCAGATTTCCCTTAACTATATAGGGGTGTTCTTCTTGTGGAGAAAGTTAATTTCTCTTAATCATCCATCAAAGGACTGTACATGTTGTGTATATATATATATATATATATACAGAAAAGGAAAACCAATCACATCTCTAAACTAGGAAACTCCTAAGAATCTGCAATTAACCTAATCAAAGAGATTTAGAAGCTGCCTATTCTTCTCACTATACATTGCCTAAAATAAGGGTATCTTGGGATATTCTGATAGAAATGAAAATAACTATTTTGAGAAAATAAAGCCTAGAATAATTCTACACTTTTACTCAATGCAATGCTAGAAGCTTTCGTACTCTTTCTATTTCTCTCTGTTTCTGGCGCCTTGTTTGTTGCATTGTGACTTGGTTTGTGGTGGTTACAATTTGGTTTGGTGGTTGTGGTTAGGGTTGCAAGTGGTGGTGGTTAGGGGCCAGGGGTTAAGATCTTGGTGGTTGTTGTTGTTGGGTTTGTGTAATCTAATAGCACCACACACCCAAGCGGGAAGGTGAATTGGATGTTTATAATTTAAAAAAAAAAAAATTGTAAAGGTTTGCAAAAGAATATGAAAGCAGTGAGTTAAATACAAAAAGATAAAGATCGAAGTAAGTAAATGACACTAAGAATTTAGAGTGGCTCGGCTCTACCCAGTCTACATCCACTACTTTAGCTCTCCACTAGAGATTCTGAAATCCACTAAGCAATTTTCAGGTTGCAAACAACAACTTATTATACCAACTAGTCCCAAACTAGTTCTTCTAGCACAACCCCTAGGAAAGATACAATACAAGATATTCAAATCTTCCAACATTCTCTCTAAAATCTATCTAGAATAAGGCTTGAAAAAATCTTTACAACGAATACAAATCTCCTCAATAGAAAAATGAGAGTGAAAAATGAAGCACAAGAAAAACTTGAAAATGTATAAATAAAACTTGAAAGCTCAATTGTCAACTACTTCATCTCAAGCTTCAAATCATCTTCTATATATAGGCTTCGTGGCCCCTCTCAATAAATGTAGCCATTGGACCCAAAATCTTGAGGAATCCTATCTGTAGAAATTTGTCATGACTTAGGCTAGTAATATTTATTTTTGTTTCTTGCAAATTGAATTAGTTTGCAGAAGAGTTAGTTATTGCCTTATTTATAGATTATTGACAGTTGTGGGTAAGTTTAGGAGTGGTTACCTATAGTGGAGGCGCGGAAACTGCCCTGTAAAAAGTGTGGTTAGCTTATATATAAAGCTACACACCTCTTGGCCAATTTTATGCTTTTGGATGAATTAAAAAGTATTCCTTCTCTCTGCAATTCTCCCTTACTCTCTCTCAGATCTTTCTATTTCTCCCTACTTGTCTAAATTCTCCTTTCTCTTTCTCAGTTCTCCCTCTTAATTAGTTTGATTCTCTCCCCTTGTTCTCTCTAATTCTCTCTCTCTCTCTCTCTCTTTCAATTCTCTGATCGAAGAACTTACAGTCAGGCTTGGGTTCCTGACAAAATCAAGTACAATTAACCATTGGAAATTCTGTGACAAAACTGGTCGACTGATTCTCAAATGTATAAAAAACTCAGTCGATAGTTTACAAAATTCGTTGATAGTTTCCAGAACTTTCGACTGGAAATGATGCACTAACAGTCGACAACAAACAATCAAGAGCATGCAAACTGAACGCTCGACTGTTCTTATGAATTGATTGACAGTTTTCGACTGTTTTTAAGAACTTTTGACTGTTTTCTTGAGGACAAGAACAGGTTGTTAACATGTTCAATTGCCTTCTCATTTTCTTTCATCTTTAGCATATTAAACTCCATTCGGATTCCCAACAAAAAAGAAAAAAAAAACTCAATTCTGATTTAGTAGCTTGATTGTTCGTATTCTCTTTGAATCATGAAACTCCTTAAGTGCATCACAGGCCTCTTTTACTTTTGTAGCAGGGGCTATTTTTGGAAAAATGGTGTCCTGCACTACGAAGGGAAGATAATGCTTTATAATTTCTTGTTCTTGGTGCCAAATCCTTTTGTTGCTGACTAGGATGTTCTATTTCCTCTGGTTGATAACATTTTTTCAACCATTTCCCAAAGAACACAGGCCAGGGGAAAAAAATTCACTTTAATTGACCAAAAATGATAATTTTCTACTGTGAACGCAGGTGGTGCAGGCAAGGCAGGCTGCGCCCTGTGAAGCCATGGTCTCATGCAAATAGCCTTTTCTCATGAAGAGAAGTTCGAAGCCAAACTCGTTGAGCATACGACTAGACGCAAGATTTTTCCTAACTTGTGATTGGTGGCGTACGCATCACCACTAAAGAGAATTAACTTGTGTTTTAGGCCATTAAGAGTTAAAACATTTTACCAAAACGTGTATTCTAAGTCTGTTGTGCCTTTTGCCTTTTTCTTTCCACGGTAGCTGTATGCCCTCGTGGACATTTGGATGCTTTGTTTCAACTGGTTCCTAGATTTCGGAAAAACCTCTTTCCTTGCATGCATACATGTTGGCTGCTCCAAAGTCTCATTTGTCCTGCTTGAATGGTCTTGGTGTGTTGACTATAGAGAACTCTCAAATTAGTTAAAGGACTGAGGAGAAAATGCATTTTCTTCTGCCATCTTCCAATCTTGTAGCCATCTCTTAAGATTACATGCAAGACTGTAAATTCTCCAAGATTAGCTATGCTCAAGTAAATTTGCTGGTGATGCTATCAAGAGATGTGCCCTTTAGTCCCTCAATTAAAATTCTCATATTTTGCCCTTTTAACTATTTGTTTTTGTTTCCTTTAGTCTTTAGATTAATTGGGAGTTAATGATTAAATTAACAGTGACACGTAAGCTAAAATCTTTATTGCACATTAGATTAATTTTTTTAGGTTGAATATAAAATATTTTTAAACTATTAAAAAATTGACTTTTAGCTCTTCAGCTAAAATTTTAGCATATATTTTTTTTAACCATTTGTTTTTGTCCCATTTAGTTATTTAATTAATTGAGAGTTAAAAGTTGGATTAATAGAATTGTAAGACAAATTTAGTAGTTATATAAAGTTTGGTTCCTTGAAAAAATTAACTTGTGATTGTACATGATATATTAATAATTTGAGCATATAAATAGTGATAGAAGAGAAAAGAATTTATCAAAATTAATCTCATGGAGGTTTTGTCTTATTATAGTTAATTCAATTGTTAATTTCAATTAATTGAAGGACTATAAAAATAAATGGCTGAAGGAAGTAATATGTTAAAATTTTAGTTGATTACGTAAAGATCATATTTTTTAATAATTTAAAGACGTCTTATCTATTGAGTATAAAAAATTTAATCTTATGTGTACTAAACATTTTGTCTTAGAAAAAATAGGAGTAGAATTAGTTAGTCAGAGGAGTGAACAATACTGTAATAAATTTGAGGTCTTATCACTTTGAAATAAATAACCTGGCAATGACTTGCGGTTCCAAAATTGCAATGGTATTCCAGCATGGTCCCAATTAACTATTTTTTTTTGTTTTTATCTAGATTTCGAGTTTTACTCGATTAGTTTGGACAACAGGTGGCCTTTTCTCTCAAATTCGTCCATCAAATAAACTCGAATGCAGTTATAATATATACACTCATAAAACAGAATATTTAATTCACACCTTCGGATAGGATAAATGTCGCTACAAAAATTTAATATCTGATATTTCCTATCAAAATCAGTAAATATGTTTTACTGCTGAGAAAACACTACTAGAAATGATCTTGCTTACTGTCACTCACTCGGCAGGCAGGGTAGATGATGGGCTGCCAGCCAGAACCCAGTTAGAAAGACATGTAATTAGACGGCACCCCTCTGCACAAAGTTTAAGAATTTATTGAATTTCAAAAACTTATATGAAATTCATATAAGTGTTAATAATATTTAACATTTTAAGAAGCTACACCTGAAAAAGTCATACTCGTGTTACATGTCGTAATGATTGTATGGGTAATAATAACTAGACTAGAAGCCTCTTGAAAAGCCTATTTAGTTGACAGGAGACTAGTACATTTTCCAGCCCAAAACACAAAAAAGTCTACTAACAACCATCACTTGCTCCCTTCCAATTAGCGCTAGCTTGTCCTCAAAACACAAAAAAGTCTTGGATAACGAACAACTAGGTGAGCAATAGACTCCCAAGAAGCATCAAAACTGGGGATAAGCCTTCCCAATGAATCAAGGCCTTTCTTTCACCGACCCCCATCGAGCTTGGCAATCTAGCTAGAACAATTTGAGGAGTGGGAATACGAACACCTTGGTTGAGCAGCAACAATTAATATTGTAGGAGAAACTAAATTGGTGCCATGTGGTTTTGTATATTTGTACATGAATCTTTTATAGTTTACTTCTGTTCTTAGTGCTTTTCTGGAAAAGGCCTCAGTTGTCGGCATAGACAATGGTAGAGTGGTGGTTTAAATAACATAATTTTGCGTAAATGCTAGCCGTACTTAATTGATTGGGGTTAAAACTAGGGCAAAAAAAATAAATAAATAAATAAATAAAAGAAAGAAAGAAAGAAAGATTGACTTTGAGGAGACGACCCCTGGAGAAGGGAGGAAATTGCCTCTAGCCATCAACCACTATTGGGCCCTTCAACTAGGAAATGAGCTCTAGATTCAAAGATCTATTATTAACGTCAAGTGTGTTTTTCAACAGACATCATCATATTTAATATTTGCATTTCATGTGATACCGTATGTGACCTACCATCATTTATTATTAATATTTTATATTAATCAAAATAGTAAATTATAAATCAGTCCAAATCAATTAATTGAAATCCCCTATTCGAAGAAGTTTCAAGACTAAGAATTATTTAAGATTTTTGTATTAAATAATTTTACTCACATATTTTTAATAATTTAAAAATGAGATTTTTAACAAGATATCTACGAATTCATTCGTAAGAACGGATAGGATAAATAAAAAAATGACTATTTTATTTATGATAACAAGAATACATCATAAGCTCTTATGACGTCATTTAAATACTCCGCAGTTCTTTTTCATCTCATTTTTAGAAGTCTAAAGTTGTGTACTTAATAGCGAATTTCTATGGACTATATATATGAATTGTGTTCCTTAAAACTGTTTCTTAGCCAATGAGACTGTTGTTTAGAGTAGTAAGTAGTCTTTCCTCCCTAGCCATTGCAGACCCTTTATGTATATTTTGAGCTTAACTGAATATATATATATAAGTTTAGTATGTCAAGTCATATGTGTTGTCCAATCCTTGAATTTTATCAACTTTTTAATTAATATGTTATTCAATTTTGGCCTTTTATCGTTTATCACATTGCTGCTATCTATTGAGATTTCTTGTTGGTTGTGTTTGTTCTTTTTTGTCTTTTATCAGATCATTTAAATGAAATTTAATTAGTTTGCAATTTAGTTGCTAGGTAGTCTTCTTAAAAGAAGTACAAAAAAATATTACAGTATCTTCTATTAATTAAAAAAATGATATAATATAAAATAAAAATAACTAATGCCAAGTCTAGTAATAATTAAGATTGTCCCCATTGGTTATTTTTTGCATAAATAGTAGGTATCACAAAGATAAATACCAAGTTAGCCGCAAAAATTTAGGATCTTTGAAACTTGTCGTGTCACGAGTTTCTTTAAACTTTTAAGTCAAGTGCACGATTATAGGACATAAAGTGCATTCTATCCACAACCTAAATACCAGTTTTTCTAATAAGAACATTTATAATATATGATGCTCAGTGAATTTCTGTGTGTCCCAAATCTTACAAAGGAAAAAACCTTAATTAATAAGGTTTAGGAGTTGAAGATCAACTGAAATTATAATTCTGGAATTATCTCACTTAGAAATAATTTTATTTGAGGATTAAATTATCTCACTTAGAAATAATTTTATTTTAAAATGAGAACTTATCTAATCTTATTTTATTTCTAATCAGATTAACTCATTTTGATCATTTTTAAATATTAATAGATCCTTATCAATTATGATATTTATCTACGTTCACATTCAACAAATTATTAACTTCTAGGAAGATCCACCATGCACATTTTTTGATTTTTTATTTTTTAATAATTATTTGAACATTTTATTGTTTTGATTACACATCAAAACTTGATTTTTAAGTCAGTTTAACTATTATACTTTAACATTTTTTTTCTTGTGACAAACTAAACTTTTTCGTTATTTCAATTACATCTCTCAACTTGCATTTGGGACTACTATTAAGATGAGATTTTGATTAATAGTTTATGAAGATTTAAGGGTCTCCTATCCAAGTTAACTCAAACTACTTTAGTGGAAGATTATCAGATGATGTTTAAAAGCCTCTCATCAAAAGGTCATTGGGCTTCCACTATATTACTTCTTAAGTTGCTTCATAGCTGGATTAAAACCTGAGATACAGGTTGAGGTAATTGCTAATTATCCAACTATACTTCATTAGGCCTTTGGATTAACCAAGCTATATGAAGCAAAATTTAAGGTGATCAGGAGCCTACATTCAAGGTAATCTCACAATGTCTTTGGTCCTCCATCTCCTCAAAATGAAAGCAATGTTATAGTGCATGCTAACACCAATCCTAACAATCCTCTAACTTTGCTTATGAGAATACTCATTGTTGAAGAAATGAAGAGGGAACAAGGGTTACACTATAATTGTGATGAAAAGTTTGGACTAGGGAAACAAGTGGAAAAGTAGGTTCTTATTCTTACGGGAGAAGAACAAGAAGAAAAAAAGGGGAAAATTGCAGAGCTAAAAGGCGTAATGATGATCAAGAACACATAGCATCCAAACATCACTAATCCAATGCTAAGCTTATATGATGTGCGACATTCTAGGTTCACAATTGAGTAGCAATTAGGACATATCAACTCTGTGATGTGATTGAATATTTCGATCTATCATGAGAGTCTCTCCATCTCCTTATAGGATCAAGAAAGTTCCTGAGTAATAACTAGTATTATGTTATGATGATCCTATGAACAATGAAGTCGATACTTCGAGTGATCTTATTTAAGGCATTTGATTTTCGTGCACTATAATCCTTCTATTGAACAACATCCCAACAAGCGAGAGCCATAGACTAATCAAACTCATAGAACTCGGTAATTATGCCAAGATGTGTGATTGAGATGACAAATCAAAACTTCTTCCGATATCATAAACTTCTCTCCAATCATGCTCACTTTGGCCAAAGGTTTAGACAATTACAAATTTACTATGATCGCATAAAATGTTCATCTCATCCCGAAGGTTAATGGATCTAATCAGCAATCATCTGCCTCCATACACTATTGCATAGAGACCACATAGAAAGTATTCTCACCTCTTACACCAGATGGTTTGGTTCAACAACAAATCTTCGACACAAGCATATAAGGCAACTACATTGCCTCCAGTCTGAGGACCAATTACACAATCTAACCTTGTAGTAAATCATTAATCCTCTCAGCCATGTGACACTAAAAAAATCCTGTAATTTAGTGACAGATTTGACGACGAAATTTTTTCGTTGCTAATTAGAGACGTCTCAGTGATGGATATTTCGTTGCCAAATTTTTTATTTTTTTTTTAAATTTAACAACCTAATATTCAATCAATAAATAATTTTTAATATTTTTTATTAAATATTTAGATTTAGTGGTGGAATATTCTGTCTCTAAATAATGAAAAAAATTAAATTAAAATTAAAATTATTTAGCGAAAGAATATTCTATTGCTAAACAATTAAAAAATAAATTAAATTTATATTATTTAGTGATGGAATATTCCGTCGCTAAATACTAAAAAAAATTTAAATTAAATTCAAATTATTTAGAGACGGAATATTCCATCATTAAATAATTAAAATTTATTTTTATTTTTTAGCGACGGATGTGACCCCGTTACTAAATTTTAATTTTTTATTTAATTTATTTTTTTCAGCGATGAGGCTCGTCCTGTCGCTAAATAATTTGTATTTTTGATTTTATTTATTTTTATCTTTTAGCGACGGGGTCATCCCGTCGCTATATGTAACATTTTTTATTTAATTTATTTATTTTTTTTAGCAATGGGTTGACTCCGTCGTTAAATATTATATTTTTTATTTAATTTCTTTTTATTATTTAGCGACGAGGTCATTCCTTTGTTAAATAATTTATTTTTTTTATTTAATTTATTTATATTTTTTAGAGACGAGTGTGACCTCGCCACTAAATCTTAATTTTTTATTTAATTTAATTAAAATTATTTAGCGACAGAATATTCTGTTGCTAAATAATTAAAAAAATTAAATAAAAATTATAAAATTTAGCAACGGTATTTCCTCGTCGCAAAAAAAAAAAATTAAATAAAAATTAATTATGTATTCAAAGATTAAATAAAAATTAAAATCCTTTAGTATTAAATGCATATTTTATGTATTTTATTTACAAACCAAAATATGTAAATTGATATGATATTGTAAAATTTATAATAACAAATATGTATTAAACTAATTTTAATAAAATAAAACTTAAATATTTAAGAGATTAATTAATTACAACATTTAAGTGGTATATTAGTTGTGTTAAAAATTTACAACATTTATTTTTTTAAGTATTAATTTATGAATTTAAAACATTTAAAATTTAAAATCTTAATTTAAAATAAAATTAAAATTACTGGCAACTAAATGTAGTATATAAATAATATGTGCAGTGTATTTATTAAGAATGCTCGTAGCTCGGACGGTTGAGCACGCGCGCGCTCACACATGGTTGACCAGGGATCAAAATTGAGAAGGAGAAGGGAAAGGACTTGCGTTGGGATTAATTTCTCAACGCCACATGGTCGCTTAAAGGGGCGTCGCTTAGTGCCCAAAGGCGATGCCACCTGTCACCCAAAAGGCGGGGCACACGCACGCATCTGCCCACGTGACAAATTATTTTAATTTTTTTAAAATAAAAATTAGCAACGAAAATGCTTGTCGCTGATTAGTGACGAGACTGTTTCCGTCGCTAATTAGCGACGAAACTTTTTCCCTTGCTGATTCTAATTTATTTTAATATTTAATTTTTTATTATGTATTAGTGACGGAAGTTTCCGTCGCTAAAATAATTTTTAATTTTTTAAATAATTTTTTGTTTTTATTTTTTTTAATCAGTGACGAAAATTTCCATCGCTGATTTCTGTCGTTGCTAAAATTTAGCAACGACATTTTTAGCAATGGGAAGCTGCCCGTCGCTAAATCTGTCGTTAATTTTTTTAGCGACAGATTTTGATGTTTTAGCGACGAATATTTCTGTAGCTAAATGTCGTTTTTCTTGTAGTGTGATTTGTTACAAACGTCACATTCGACAAATGTTCAACCAATATGTATCCACATGTCTACTATTAGCATATCATGCAATATAGTATGTGATTTATCATTTATTATCATTAGTATCTCATACTAATTAATGGTAGTAGTCCACGTGTCAATTCGTAATCGATTAATCATATTCCTTTTTTAAGAAATTTAAGGATTAGGAATAGTTTTAAGAAATCCCAAACTAAAGGTTTGTTACATATTCTTCACAATTTAAGAATAAGTTCTTTATAAAGGTATCTAAGTATTCATTCATAATATAAAATGAGAGGTATGAATGAAGATATGATCATTTTATTGATTAGCAAGAATACATTGTTAGTCCCTATTATATACATATTAGATGTCATCTAAATCTAGCATTAAAGTACTGACACTAACATTTAAAATCTTTTTTGAGGCAATAAGTGGTAGTTTTTTTTGATGATATGTTAGTCTATAACAAGGGCTCAGAGGAGCATTACAACATTTGTCTTGGGATTTTAACATATTACAACACCATCAACCATATGTTAAAATGAGCAAATGTGTTTTATTGAAGCAATTTAGCGGATTCTTGGGACTTACAAGAAGTGTAAGAAATTTATTAAAGGATATGCCATGACAACAAGCCCATTAATTCTTCTGTTAATGAAAGAAGCCTAGGACTATAAGGGTATGAGGTACAACAAGCTTTTTAGAACCTTAAGAATTGCATGACTAAGGCAATTCTAGACTTTACTAAGGCTTTTATAGTGGAGATTGATGCATCCAGGACAAGGGTAGGTGCAGTTTTGGTGCAAGATAACCATCTCGCAACCTATTTTAGCAAGAAACTCCTTAAAAGATTATTATTAACTTTAGTTTTTGTGAGGGAATTTGTATGCCATTGTGCAAGCTGTTTAAAAATGGAGACCATATCTACTGGGACACTAATTCACAATTTGTACATGCCACAAAAACCTTAAAGAGCTTATGACTTAGGTCATTTAATTCACTAGAACAATAGCATTGTCTTATCAAGTTATGTGGTTATGATTACACTATTTCTTATAGACCTAGAAGAAATAACCAAGCAATAGATGCCTTCCTAAGACAAAATGCTCTTGCTAATCGAGAGGAAGGTGAAATTTCTACCCAAGCTCTCTTGATGGCCCTTTCTAGCTAGACTAGTGGTTGGGCGCTTAGGTTGTAGGAGTAGAATCAAACTGATGAAGAATTGGGAGGCCTACGTTGCAGATTTTAGCAAATTGAACTCCAAGATGACCATTATCAAACACATAATAAGCTCCTATACTATAAAGGAAGAATGTTACTTAGTTTAAAATCTTGGTTGAAGGAGACAATCTTACACAAATTCAATGATTCTCCATTAGGGGGCATGTTGGGATTGTTAGAACCTACGTACCAAAGAGTTGTAGCCAATTCTTTTTGGACCAACATGTGAAGAGATGTTCAAGAATATGTGCGAAGGTCCACCTTATGTCAGCAAATGAAGAATCTTACAGCCAAACTAGGGGGTCTTCTACAACCTCTACCATTACCTCAACAAGTCTTTGAGGACCGCTATATGGACTTTATTGTGGGGCTTCCAAAAGCCTAGGGGTATAATGTTATATTGGTAATGGCAGATGGGTTAACCAAATTCACACATTGTAGACCTCTTCATTCACAATATATAGCTGAAAAGGTAGCCTTCCTGTTTATATAGTTGGTTGCTAAAATACATGGCTTTCCAAAGAGCATAATGAGTGATGATCCCCTTTTACTTAGAAAATTATTGAGTGGAACTAACCTAAAATACAATTCTTCTTACCACCCATAATCAGATGGCCAAATAAAAGTCATCAAACATAATATTGAAATCTTATCTAAGGTCTTATGTGCAACATTTTCCCCAAGATTAGGTCCAACCCTTGTCGTATATTGAGCTGTGGTGCAACATTGCTTATCATTCAACTATTAAGATGACTCCATACCCGGTTTTGTTAAAAAGAGAACCTCCCAAATTACTTGATTATGTCATGAATGTACCATAGTAGAAACTACCAAAAGGCTTTAATTAGAAGAATCGAATTGCTAAATGTTTTGAAAGAGAACTTAACTAAAGCAGACAACAAATGAAGCCAAGTTTTGACTAGCATAAAAATGAATTGCACTTTAGTAAAGGGGATTGGGTGTGGGTTAAATTATAGCCTTATCGACAACATTCTTTGGCTCATAAACAAAACTCCAAACTTAGTCCAAGATACTTTGGTCCATTCTCTGATTAAAAAAAAATTGGTATTGTAAGCTATTAATCGACCTTTCTTTCTACCTCAAAAATATACCTTGTCTTCCATTTGTCTTTTCTCTAACCTTATAGAAGACCTTCCCCAACACAATTAATGGCACATTTACCCGAAGCAAATCCTACTTATCAAATTGAGATTCTTCCTTTTGCCATTCTAAATACTAAAAGGATAGAACATAACGATAGGGACAGAGAATGAGTCTTAGTGTAGTGGGAAAGACTTCCCTTTAAAGAAGCTACTACTTGGGATGATTACTTGCAATTTATAGCTCTCTACCTTCACCTCAAACTTGAAAGTAAAGTTTGATCTTGTCATAGATGGTGATGATAGAAAGTTGTAACAACAACCACCTTAATTAGTTGGCCATTAATGGATAGGAACAAGGTAAAAGAAGGAGCCAAAGACAGAAGACGATACCAATGAGATTCTTGGATTAAAAGAAAAAAGTGAATGGAATAAAGCACTAGAATGTCATAGGGGGTATTTTGTAATTAAGGCATTAGAATTTGTTAAAGATCATGTGTCAGTTTGTTGGAGTTTTGTCCAAATTGGCATATTATCCAAGCTAGTTAGAAAAAGGTCTTTGAAAAACCTAACCCAATAATAGATAGAAGGATAATGAGAATTCAGATCTTTTTCTTCTACCTATTTCATCTTTACAATTCTCTTCTCATTGAATCCAATTTATTGCCATTCAACAAATTCTCAAGGGGTGGTCATTTCCTATAAAGGAGATCCTATCATCATTTTCACATTCTAAATTAATTCTTTTTACTAGCGCTTCACTTGTAGTAGGAAGGGCACTCGCAGCCATTATTCTCTAAAGAGCATCTTTAGGTCCCAAAAGGTATTTTACTAGCCAGGTTTTAATCCGTTGCTCACTGAAGTTAGTTAACAAAGTGTAAAGGTCTCATTTGAGTTATAGTAAAAAGGTATAAGATGATTGCCATGGATAGAGATAAAGACAAATCATTTAAATCCTAAGACATTGATGGTGAAAAAAGTAGTAATGGATGATCCACTAATGAGGAAGTAATGGATGGTTCTTATCCTTTTGCTTATTAGACTTGATGGTGAAAGAAGTAGTTAAAAGTAGGTCATCAACCATCTTTCCTCTTCAACAATCACATCCTTAGCTAATTTTTTTATTTATGATGGTTGAGTTGGGGTGGGACATGGAAATGAGAAATTAGTGGTTGAGCATGGATAGATGGAGGATACATATAATACTAGTGTTAGTTAATTAGTAGGGAAAGTCTAGTGTTTTTTCTTTTTTTTTATATATAATTGAAGAGAGAGAGAAAAAGAAAGAAAAAAGTTAAATCTAGTCTAATTTAATCTTAAATAATGTTGTTCAGGTAAAAATTAACACACGGGGAGAGAGAGAGAGAAAGAGTGTGGCATGCGTGCGTGTGTCATCGATAAAAATGAAAATCACGTGAACTTTTAGGTACATATTTAAAATCAAAAGGGTCTTTGTGCAATTAACCTAATCCACAAGCCCTTTAGGATAATTTGCCCAACAGACATGTGTAACATGCAAGTTACCTGTGACGAGTTGTAAAGCCTTAAAAAATATTTGTGCAATGTTGACTATTTATTTTAGGATTGATGTTATTTCTACTCTTTATGTTGTCTTCGTAAATTCAAGTATATTATGATAGAGGCGGATCTACAGCGTAGACAATTCCCCCTCTTTCCCCCCATCCTTTTAACTTTTAAAATTGTCCACCCCCTTTATTTTGTGTATAAATTACTATATATTCTAATATTTGCCCCTGAAATAAAAAAGGCGACCGCAATTAAGTAATGTCAATTAAAATAGGAAAGAAAATAAAAAAAAAGAGAAAAAAGATCAATACTGTTTGGATAAAAAAATGAAAAATAAAATTTTTAATAATTTAGGAATATAGAGAGGTAAACCCACTTTATACACAAATATATACATATGGATGAATTTGAGTCTGTGTGCTTAAATATTAGTTTATGACCGTTTTAGTATGTTATAAAAAAATTTAATAAACAAAAAATATATTATCTAATGTATATTTTTGTTGACTTAATATTCTGAATCTGCATTCGTATATGATACAAAAAATATATTATCTAACACATCATTATCATTTCTGAGACTTATTATTCAATACTTTGAATTTGGAGAGGATGTGTGTACCAAAACTAGTGAGGCAATTAAATTTAATACCAGTTGTTTGGTAATTGGCTTCGATATTACTAATGAATTTTCATATTCATATTTGGTACCTTAAATTATGAAACTCAATTAAAATTCACCAAAGTCCAAATATTTCATTTATTATTTTTTAAAATATTTTGGAAAATTTTGTTAAGAGGTATTATTTTTCTTCATAAAATTTATTAGCAGACAAAATGTGAAATTTATTTGCCAAATTTTACTTATTTGGATGGTATTTAATTTAGTTATTTTGAATTTCATTTCAAACACAACATTTTAGAATTATAAATAAATTAATTATTTTTTATTAAATTCATTCAATAGAAACAAAGATGTAAATTATGTCATTTTCGCAGAAATATTCAAAACCCCACATAGAACACCTTCCCTGTAATTCATCCTCTCACCTATTTCGTCAATGTGTTGACTGACGGCTAACATTCTCACCATAAACTAGAGTCTCTCTCTCTTCCACCCCCCCCCCCTCTCTATATATATCCCCCCCTCTCTCTCCCCCTCTCCAATTATCGTTGAATCAATGACTAGCAGTCCCTTCTCGCCTTCCTCTCTTCCTGATAGAACTTGCTATGCTTCTTCTTCTGCCCCATCTACAGTGACGATTGTGAGGCCGTGCGCCGCATGCAAGGTTCTCCGGCGGCGGTGCGTTGAACAATGCATTCTGGCGCCCTACTTTCCACCTCACGATCCACTCAAGTTCGCCATTGCCCATAGAGTCTTTGGATCGAGCAATATCATCAAGATGCTCCAGGTATATATATATGTATATATGTGTGTGTGTGTGTGCGAGTAATTGTCTTTCATGGTTTTGGATCGATCGATCGTGGATATGTTTTTGGTCAACAAAGCAGAGTCTCCTCCTACAGTCTATTTGTACTTTCAAAGTGAAAATCAACCATTTCTTTTTCTTTGTTTTTATCTCAGTAAAATTACCAATTTCCTTTAGTTGCATGTCTTCAAGTGGAAAAATGACATCATTGTATAATGTTATTGCCACTAAAATTATTAAAATTTTATTGTCATTTAGAAAAATTATTTACCAAAACAGAAAACTAGAAGACGAGTTTTGTTTGAAATTTTAAAAATATTTTTTAATAATATTTTATTAAATAAATTTAATTATTCAAAAAATTAAAACTATTTAATTTTAAATAAATAAATAAATTGACTTGAAAAAAAATAGCAAGTGAGATCATAATGTAATTATAAATAGGAAGCGTTAAAATAAAAATTAAAAATATGAATTGATATTACATAATGTGATTATAATTATTAAGATTGCATCAAACAATTTAATAACAATTGAGATACGATTAGTAGTCTCAATACAAATACTAAAAATAAACATAGTTCAAAAATTAAAATGATAAAATAAATATATTATTTAACATATATACACATATATACCTATTATTATTATTATTTATTAAATTATATATTATACATATTATTATTAATCCCTCCCTCCCTCCCCTTTGTAATTCTCTTTTTCCCTGAGAAACCCAATCCCTTCCCAAATAAACCCACCCACTTCTTATCTTTCTCTCTCTCCTCTCTTCTTCCTTTTGTTGGCCTCTATATCTCTTGTGACTTGAATTCCGAGACAGAGAGGTGATCTGGGCAGAGAAACTGATGGTTGACGCGCACCACCAGACGGTGGAGTCATGGCTGAGAGGGGCTGGTCCTCGTTGGCGGCTGTTGTTTGCTTCTGCCATGGCTGGCGATGGTGAAAAGAAAGGAAGAGAAGGAAGCGGTGCCAGGGGATCTGGCCGACGACGACAATGGCCTTGAAAAGATGAAGAGAATGAAGCAGTGGGCAGCAGATTTGGCTTGAAGAGAGAAAGAAAAAGAAGGGATAGCCGACGGTGATGGCTTGAAGAGAAAAAGAGAAAGAAATGGTGGCAGATGGCAATGGCGGATCTGGCTTGAAGAGATGAAGAGAAGGAAGCGATAGCCGACAGTGATGGCTTGAAGAGAAGGAAGAGAATATCAAAACATGAAAAATGAAACTTGTTTTCTATATTTTGAATTTAGAATTTGTTTTGAATGAAAACACTCAAAACAACTTTTTAGATTTTTTTTATATATTTTTTTTATTTTTAAAAATAATAAAACGTATTGTTATTATTTTAAAAAATTAAAAATTAAAAATTAAAAATATTTAAAAAATAATAAAGAGAACCAGTCTTATTAAGTAATTTCTATCTACAGCCAAGTCAGATTAGATACGAGTCGTACATCCCTTTTCTTAATGTGCCCCAGTCGAATATTAGACGCAAATAATCACTAAATGTTAAACTCCAAATCTTAAACTAGTAAAATGTTTTAATGTATTTTTGCAGGAAATTCCAGAGTGTCATAGAGCAGATGCAGTGAGCAGCATGGTTTACGAAGCGAATGCCAGGATGAGGGATCCGGTGTACGGCTGCACCGGCACCATCTGCCAGCTCCAGAAGCAAGTCAGCGAGCTGCAAGTACAGCTGGCTAAGACACAGGCAGAGATAGCTAGCATGGCTAAGACACAGGCAGAGATAGCTAGCATGCGGAGCCATCACCAAACTGATCATCCAACGCCCTTGGCTTGCATGGATGTCTCACCATCTCTTCAACAGTGGCAGCAACAAGTGTTCTATCAGGATGATGGCAATCTGGTCAGCTCAGCCCCAGCCAGTTGGGGTTTTTGCTGGTCGCCGTGACCCCAACTTGAAGTTAATTAATATTTTCATGGAGCTTGAACAATTAATATCAGAGAGAGAGAGAGAGAGAGAGGACCGGGCATGAAGTTAAGGTACCATGGTGTTTAATTTATTTGCCTTGTTATTTTTATTGTGCATCAGAGAATATTACATGTTCAAACTCAACAGAAATTAAGATTGAAAGTATTGTACCGCTAACTTTTCCTAGACATGAGTAATATTTACATTTTTATTAGTGAAAATACTAAATAGAGGAGATAATAACATAATTTTTTTAGTCTCCTCCAATAAAAAGGTGCCACATGATTGATGACAATACTCCTAGCATTATTCAAGTTTTTTGGACAACAATTTTTTACTCACAACTCGTCTCAAACTTTCTTCCTGTAGTACGTATTTTCATTGTGATTAACAAACAAAATTACTTTGTAAATAATAAGACCCAAAATGCTCATAGTTCATTTTCTTTTCACTTTTTCTTTTTAGTTAGGTACAGTTTCTTTTCTTTGGGAAAATGCATGAGCCGACGCATTTGAGCAATTTGACAGTATATTCACACAAAGAAGTCTTCTTTAGAAGAGGGTAAGCAATCACATCATTTGAGGTCTCCGATTAATAGGTGTAGTTGTAATAGCAGAGATGGAGAAATTAGTAAGCCCTAAAAATAGACATAACACCAATTCTATCATATGATGGAGAAAAATTAACTTTCAATGTCCAAGCCATACTACTAATATCTTGACTTCCTATCAACTCATGAAACATCACACAAAATAAAAGATCCAACATCACAACTCCATCACTTCAGATAACAATGCCATCATCAAACCAATTATCAAGGTGCAAAAGAGAACAAGAGGCTCAAAAGAAGCGTAATTTGATGTTATCAAATCTCCCTTTTTAATCAATAATTGTCTGGATGTTATAAGTTGGTAGATCTTGCTTTCTCTATTCTTGCTATGATTTGTGTTCCAAGTTGATGTTAGCAGACCTTTTATGGGTTAATTTAATTATTAGTAAAAAAAAAAAAACACAAATCTTCACACCTAGCACAAAGAAAAAGACCCAGGAAAAAAAAAAAAAAGAAACACAAATCTGCTGAGCCAAAGAGCTAGTTGCAGCCCCATATATATCTTCATGGGTATTTTGACATACCAAATGAGCAGATTAGAAGAGCTAGTCTTACCCTAAACTGAACATAACACAGCTAATAATCAGCAGCTTTCCGAAAAATAAACAAGACACTGAATTATCCATATCCATTTAATTAATAGAAATAGAGGCACATCCATACATATTCCTCAAGAAAATTTTGGAAAGGTCGTGAAATACTTATTGAAGAGAGTACGTACTGACCAAAACCTCTCTTTAATTATCTATCCAATCTTCAAGTAGTTGCTATCTACTAGGGTTCTCAAATCTCTAGGCATACAAGCTTGTCATTTGTTTATAAATATACAGCCACTTCCACCCTTTCTTGCACACGTGCCCTAGGATGCCAAAGAGGGGAGCGCCAAGTGTGCTCTGGAATGGCTGTCTTTGGTAACATGCCAAGGTTATTTGAGGACTAGACCAAGTGCGTGTACTTTTTTTGGCATGGGACGCTTCATAATTTATCGCAGTAAAACCATTTCTTGGATATTTTTTTTAGTGGATTTGTGAATATATACATTAAAATCGAACCACATAAAATCATCATGAATTCTTTATTTTCTCTAGCTTAAGATATGATGTTGAGGAATACAGAAGTCATTCCACCCAACACTATCTTCAATGACCAAACCTCTGTCCCATACCAAGTGATGTGACAATATTAGCAAACAAAGAGAAAATGAGTGAAAAAGTTCGTATTTTGTGAAACGAATGCAGCTCTTTTTCCTTTGGTAGGTAACATTGTATAAAATAAGTGCGGCTAGTCATTGACTATATAAGCTGAAAATCTTTGGAGTTGCACACCCAAATATCCTATTAAAAGTATAAAGGATACAACCATAACGAGTAACCATCCCAAATAAAGAGCAGTGTAGTGGACATAAAAGCAACAAAATTCAACAACGCCTCAAATAACTAACTAAACCAGTACAAAATAAACTTGAATATTCAACTGATAGGCTCTGTTTGGGATGGGTGATGATAAAGCCACCGATCTTGATGGATATACAGTGAAGTTCTTTCACCAAGCTTGGCATGTGTATTGATGATGGTCAATTTTTAGCTTCGTCAAGCAGCTTTAATTTGGCGTCTTTGTTAGTATTGCTTTGCCAACCTGATCCTCTTCTCGTTGTCTATTTTGTTAGCTCCTTTGTTCGTACAGGATAGGTTGTTTGGTGTTGTGTATTGATGCAACTCTTTTTATAAATAACAACAGTTAAATATTTTTTTGTCTGAATATAGGTAAAAAACTTTCAAGTTAAGCGTGCTTGGACTGGGGAAACTCAAGGATGGGTGACTCCTGAGAAGTTTGTATAGACCCATCAGGGTAAGTTGTTATGGTTCTTCCTATCACTCGATATAGGATGTTACAGGTGGTATCAGAGCTAATCCTTGGAGAAGGTGGTCCGATGAGGGTGGGGAGTGGCACCGGGACTTGAGGGTCTGTACAAGGAGTGACTTCTAACGGACTTCTAGGATGACAGCCTCAAAAGGTAAAAGATCTGGGACCAGTTGTAAGGTCGCATGATGAGAACGTCATGTACTCAAAATGGGAGAATGTAATATCCCAAGAATTTAGAGAATGGTAGTATATATTGAAGATAAGTAAGAAATGAAACAACACTAGTTGGATATCTTTTGAGCGAATGTAGACAAAAAACTTTTGAGTTAAGCGGACTTGAGTTAGGGAAGGTTAAAGATGGGTGACCCTTGGAAAGTTTGTACAGACTCATCAAGATAAATTATTTCGATCCTTTTTATATATCGCCCGATACGAAATGTTATAGTAAAGTTCTTTTACCAAGCTTGGGATGTGCATTGATGATGGTCAATTTTTAGCTTCGTCAAGCGGCTTTGGTGTCTCTGTTAGTATTGCTTTGGCAACCTGATCCTCTTCTCGTTGTTTATTTTGTTAGCTTCTTTGTTCGTACAGGATGATAGGTTGTTTGGTGTTGTGTGGTAAGTCCATCTTATCTTCGCTATACGTTCCTTTGCCAAGTCTTTCGACTTTTGGCTTCTAATCAGTACATACATGCCCCCTTTGTGTATTGGGGAAACTCTTTTTATAATATTCCTCATTCTTGATCGTTATGCAAGAAACAAAGAAAAAGACAAGAAAGAGGTAATACTAAGTGCACGTATTAAGGAGACATAAATGCATATTATTTTTAAGTGAGATGCATTAATTTATTACGTGTTTTTATTATTTTAATTTCTAAACACTTTTATTAATTAATTAAATATTTTAAAATATGAAATATTTATTACCAATTAGTTCAAGTTTTTAAAATCTAAAAACAGGGGGTAACAAATGATTCATTCATGTGGAGTCCACTATAATATTCGTATTCATGTGTTACAAGAATCTTTAATTTGCATGATACCAAATTTGACTACAAATGCTTGCATGCAAGGTCCATTCAATGCAGATATTAAATTTTTTTTTTTTATAATATTCATTTTTAATAATCAATGAAAACACTACAGCCACAGGTACTTTTTCACCATGATGCATCCAATAAAAATAACTCTTCATAAATTCATATTTGCAAATATCTATTTTCACCTCATCGACTAATTTAAATTTCAGACACTCATATTTCATACAAGGATATTTTAACTTTTCTTCTAATCTTATGAAAATTTCTTGGGTAGATACAAGTTGAATAAACTCATCGACACCATCATAAAATTCTTGAGTGATTCCATCCCTTATTGGATTACATTTATTATCAATTCACTTACGATGCAATGGGATTTTTATTTTAAATTTAATAATATATATGACCAAAAAAACTATCCTAAAAATCCATAAAATCATCTTTGAGTACTACAGATCATAGTCATTAACAAATTCATATTTGAGTAATTAAAAAACTAAAATAAATTAATTTAAAAAAATAATATTATATAACTGTGTCGCTAATAAATTGCCCATTTATAGGATCTTTTATTTTACATTTTACTTTTCAAATTTTATGTTCATATTTTCTATAATATTCCTTTCTACATTAAATAAGTTCATTTTTTAAATCGTCGTAAGAAAAAATCAAATAGTCTATAATCTAGCTAAATCTAATTTATTTTTAAATCGTCATAACAAAATAATTTTATTTTTTTTAAATATTAAAGTTTATAAATATTATTTTTTATTGCACTTTTAGACATACATAGTTTTAAATTTTTTTCCAAATAAATAATTTAAATTTATAACATTATATTTGTATTTATAATTTTAAAATTTGTATTTAATAAATAACTAACTCACCAACAATATTTATAACATTATATTTGTATTTCTAATTTTAAAATTGTATTTACTAAATAATTAAATTGACAACAATATTTATAACATTATAGTTGTACTTCTTATTTTAAAATAATATAAAAAAATTTAATTTATTTATAAATAATTACAAAAGACAAATAGTCTATAATCTAGTTAAATCTAATTAATTTTTAAATAGTCTTAAGGAAAATAATTTTTAATTTATTTTTTAACTATTGAAGTCTATAAATATTATTTTTTATTGCACTTTCAAACATACATAGTTTTAAATCTTTTACCAAATAAATAATTTTTTTTATTGAAATTTATAACATCATATTTGTATTTCTAATTTTAAAACTTGTATTTAATAAATAACTAACTCACCAACAATATTTATAATATTATATTTGTACTTCTAATTTTAAAATACAAATGAGAACTAATTAAAATGAAAATATTAAGCATTTTATTTAAACTTATTATAATATATTTAATAAATAACTACTTAAAAACAATTTTTTACAACTAAATTGTATATTCATTTTATTTTTTTATATATAATTAATATTTCATTGAAAAAAAATTGACATAATAATTTTTTATTTCTAATTTACACATTTTCTAATGATTTCTCATTTAAATCATCAATAATATATACACAATACACAACAATATATACAAAATATACAACTATATAAATATAAAATAAACAATAATATACATGTAATAAATATAAATAACAGAGAATAAAATTAACAGTTAATCATTTAAAAATAACTAACAGAAATATTAATCAAGTAATAACTAATTATTATAAATTAATAGTTAAAAATGATATGTTACGATTATTTTATTTATTTAACATATCAGTTAAAACAAAACAATCTATAACTAATATGAATATTTTTCATCTAAAAAACATTCAAAAATGCATTTAAAAGTTAAAATAACAAAATACTAAAACTTTAATGCATAGAGAAAAAAAAATATATCTTATAAATTTTGGTGATACTTTTATCTTCTAAATGAAAACTCTACAAAATAAATAACTAAATAAATAAACAGAACTTTGAGAGGGAGACATGCAGTGCAGAGGGCTGAGGGGAGCGGGAAAAGAAGGGAGACAGAGAGCGCAGAGAAAGGGATGGGAAGGGATTTATATAGGGGTGGGGCCCCCAAAAAGGGGGAGAGGGGGAAAATTTAAAGGGGGCGCGGGCTGGAAGGAAGGGGGAGGGAGGGGGGGGGGGGAATTCAGGGGGGAATTTAGGGGGGTAGCTATGGGTACCTGCTTGTCACTATTTTTAAAATTTTAAAAAATTATAAAATATAAATAATATATATAGAGAAAAATATATTTTATAATCAATAATATATATAAATAATAAACAAAATTCAGAATTTGGAGTATTCTACTTTTACACAATTTACAGGATTCAATAAATAATTGATATTTTCGATCAAGAGTGTAATATTCTTTGTAGTAGCGGTCCTTATATATCGTATTAACAATTAAAATATGGTCTAAAGAAAAAATCTCTATTTCATAACGCTTCTTCCTATATCTACGAATTCTATTAGATCCATAAAATGATACATTAGAAGACTCCTTTAGATCTTCCAATATCAATAAATTAATTGTTTCGCTCTTGTATATTTCAAAAAGATAAAAAGATGTCTAAGAGTTATTTTTTGAATTCGAAAGAAAGTACTTGGGTTCTTCCAATAACTAAAAAATGTAACATGCTTAAATCTAAATGGGATTTGCGATGGTGAAGGAACTGAATTGAAAAAAGAGATATTCTAGTTGTAAGATATTTAATAAAATTATAACTGGAATTGAGATTTTATTAAAATAGAAGAATTAATTTATATATAAATAATATACTAAACAAAAAAATAATAAATAAAAAATACTATATAAGTTATATATTTATACTAAATAAAAAATATATAAAAATAATATTTTAAAACTCCAATTTAATGTTAAACGAGCAAAAAAAAAAAAAAAGATTCACAATTTATATCTTAGAGAAATAATTTTGTAAGTAAATTGTAACGACCCGTTATTCGGTCGGATTATATTAATTTGGGGAAATGAATATTTAATTGATTAATTAATGACATTGGGACATTGTATGTGTTATTTTTAGGTAATGTGACAAAGATAGAGGGGATGTGAAAAATCAAAGGATCGAGTTTAATGGAAGTGGGACCCACAACTTTGCAAAGAATGTAAATAAACATTTTATAAAAATAGTGGAGTTTGATTTATGTTTTAACTTTTATTTGAAAGTAAATAATTTTCATTTATGTTATTTTGCAATAAGGGCATTTTGGTAATTGTGGGAGTGTATGGATATATATATATATGTTAGAAGAAGAAATTAGAAGGCAAAAATGGGAGAGAAGAGAGGAAACGATCGAGAGAGCAAGGAGGGGAGGCTAGGGTTTAATTTCCTCTCCATTTTTCTTTGCTTTTGATGCTTCAAGGAAGGTTTGAGCAAGTTAGGAGTAGCTTCATCTTCTTTTCCTCCTTCTTTTGTCTTAGTTTCTTGGCTATGGAGGTGTGGAGGTTGTGGTGGCTTTGGTGGAGCTTCTTCAAGTGGAGTCCCTAAAAGTGGTGATTAAGGCAAGTTCTAAACTCCTTTTTCTCCCCTTTGATTCCTTTAGCTTTGGTATTTTTCAAGTAAAGCTTGATTTGGAAAGCTATGTAAAACTTGTTGTAAATCTCTCAAACCTTTTGTTTGATTGTGTTGATTTCATTTGGGTCTTGAAATAGCGGTTGTAGCACCCTTTGGGATGAGGGATTATGGTGGAATTTGAGTTTATTGGAGTATTGGAAGGTTTGGAAGGGGTTGGAAGGAGTTTGGGGGTGTGTCGCTCGTCATTTTTGGGTTCTGGAGGTTCAAGAGTCGACTCTGGGGTGTTAAGAGTCGACTCTGCATAAAAGAGCTCTCGGCTAGGTCGCCTCTAGGGATGTAGGAGTCGACTGTGCCTCGAAAGTCGACTCCCAGGTTTCCAAAAGTCGACTCCTAGGATGTCGAAAGTCGACTCCCAGGGTGTTAAAAGTCGACTCCCGCAATAGACTACACTGCGCACCCTCCACTATTTTAACCATAACTTTTTGTGTAGATATCCGATTGATAAACCGTTTGAAGTTTCATAAACTAGACTTGATAAGCATCGATTTGGTATATAATTTGTGGGTATTTGAACAAATATTGGATGAGTTATAACCCGATGAACTAGAAGCTAGAGATTGAAATCTTCAATTCCAGTTCAATAATGCTTTGGTGTTTGGGGCATAACTATTTGTGGTATTGTCCAACTTGAAATCCATCTTTTTTTACAACAAAATAGGCTTATTAAGCTTTATTTTAGAATGTATCTTGGGTCATTTGAATATCCTTGAGGCCATAGCAATCCAGCTAATCTTGGCATGGAATATGGAGTTCTTCCGTTTGAGCGACTTACTTTACCCCAATGTTCGGGAGATAAATAGTTTATTTTGGGGCATCATTGGAGTATGATGAGATTCACTGATAGGCAAGAATATAATGCTTTTAGATGTAATTCTTTATGAGAATAGAAAAGATTCTCTAAGCATTGCTGATTCATTTTGTATTTGCTAGCCAAGTAGGGCTATTTCTCCCTACATTTCTTTGTGGAATGATGCTGAACCTTATCGGGGTAGGTTCCAGATGGTTTCTATTTGGGGTGGTGTTATATTTTGATTTATTTATTGTTACACATTGCATGGTGATACATTGGGACATTGGGCTATGGGTTTGCACACATCTGGGATCATGTTTTGTGTTTAATGGTGGCGTGAGCATTGGCATGACATGGTTGGCTTGTGAGTACCGACCTGTGTATTGTAGGTGAGCATGGACACATGGAGTATGTGTATGTGTGAGTTCTTATGTGGGCGTAGCATAGCTTGATGCTTGACTTATGGGGGCCTTGACATCACGTTTATGCTGCATAAGCCGTGCATTTCTTTATTTGTTGCATTGCATGTTGAGGATATGGGACTCTGGGGAATGATCTGGTGTATACCTCGAGAGTCTTGGGATGTGGAAGTGGTTTGGGCCCGGTGGGGAATGATCTGGTGTATACTCCAGGGATGTACTTTTAGACTTCAGGGAATGATCTGGTGTATACCTCGGACGTCTATAGTAGCCTATATTGGGTTACAACAGCTTTATATGAGGAACTTGGGGGCCAATGTGTGTCTTGTCTTATGTGGACCCCAAGGTCTATGTGTGTGCATTGATGCATTTACGTTATGATCTGGCATTGTGGTACATGGCATGGTTTGATATGCAATACATATCATGGGTGGGTATATTTATGGGCGAGTCAGCTATCAGCCCTGTTATCTTTTTTTTATATATACACTTGCTGAGTCTTGTGACTCACTCTTACTTTACATCATTCCAGGTAAGCATGGAAAAATAGTTGAGGGTGAGACCAAGCTCAGTTCTCCCTATGTTAGATATTGTGTACAGAGACACCCTAACCGGAAGATTCTTGGACGTTTTGTCTTATTTTGAGTCCAGGAAGGATATTATCTTGTTATGCTAGACATGGTCTTTTTGTGTGTGTGGGCATGTGAGCTCTAATGTTATCATCAAAGAATGTATGCTATAAGATTTTTGCTTCCGTTGTGTATATTAATGAAAATCTCTTTTGAGGTGTTTTGTTGAAGTTTGCATCTGTATCCTTTCCGTGAGGGCTTCCTCTTGAAACTCCTGTGTTTACGAGACTTTCAGGAGCGGGACCTTACATAAATAATTCTAAATATTTGATATAAAATATCTTCAAAAACAAATTTTGTAAATAACTATAAGTTTATTTGTACTAATAATTTTTGTACAAATAAACAATGATCGAGTGCTTTCCATGATATCCGAATATGCAAATATATGTTTGTATTTTATATCCAGATATGTTTTCTTCTCTATGTCTTGTATCCGAATATGTTTTTACTTGTATTTGTCTTATATCCGAATATATATATATATATATTTATATAATTTTAGTTTTACCTTGTATTTGAATATGGGCTTCTTTGTTTGTCATGTATTTAAATGTAGACGGGATGTTCCGTTACTAATTCAAATGAATATTATTTTTAATTTTAATATTTATTAATTTTATTTTCTTGCTAATTCAAATAGAAGTTTTATAAATTATTATATTAGCAATCAAAAATTGAGTCCTTATTTTGATTTTACTTTTTAATTTCATTTTTTATTAATTTTACAACTTAACAATGGAATATTCTATCACTAATTTTGAATTTAATTTTAATTTTTATAAATCATACATTTAACTATGAAAAATTTATTTGTCAAATGAGATTTTAAATTTAATTTAAATATTTTAAGAATTTCACATTTTAACAATGGAATAATTGGACACCTAAAATTTATAATTTTTTTAAATTCTAGCGACAGAAGAATTTCATTCCTAAAAGATTTAAATTTTAATTTAAATTTTTTCTCATTTAGCAACGGAATTATTTAGTTGCTAAATTATTTTTAATTAAGTTTTAATTTTATTTTCTTTTAGCGATAGAATAATTTCATCGCTAAAATATTTTAATTTTATTTAAAATTTTTCTCATTTAGTGATGGAATTATTCCATCGCTAAATAATTTTAAATTAAGTTTTAATTTTATTTTCTTTTAACCACGAAATTATTCAATCGCTAAATTAAAAAATTTAATAAGAATTTCAAATTAAAAATTATTTTTTAAAACTAAAATCACAAAAATGATTTAGTGACAGATATATCTGTCTCTAAATTTAAAAAATATTAAAAATTATTTAGCGATTGGTCTTTTCTTCGCTAAATTTAAAAAATATTAAAAAAGATAGCTATCGCTAACTTGTCACTAAAGAGTGTTTTTCTTGTAGTATTCCTAAAAATTGTTGTTTCGTAATCTATAGTTTCCTAAAGTTCTAGTCATCTTCCCTATTAATAGACAATGTAATCCCATGCATATTGATGGGAGAATGTAGAGATTTTTTTCCACTTCTTCTCCTATTTTTCTAGTGCTTGCAGCAACACTCTTCTCTTTTCTAGGTCTTTTAGCCTTCACTGGACCTATTTGGCATGTACGTTTGTTGTGTCCAAACTGCTTACATGATGAGCATCTTATGCTCAACTTGCTCCCCTTTTTCTGTTCTTTCTAGGCTTGCCTGTTCTTCTCGTAAGAGGAGAGGTAAGATCCTCTCACTTTCTTTGCTGAGCTCCAATTTCAGTGCTAGGAAATGGATGAACTATTCCATTGTAGGTCTTGAGGTACCCCTCAATGGATTACTAATCATGGTAGTAGTCCTCAAGGTTGCCTCTCTTGTACAGAATAGCCAGAACTCCATGCTTGCAAGGCAAACCTTAGATGGTCCACCAGTTGCACCTGGAGGCACTACAAAAAAATTGGCATTTAGCGGCGATTTTTTTTTGCATATAACAGCAGTTTCTAACTGCCGCTAAGTGATTTAGCGGCGGTTTTGAAAACCGCCGCTAAATCGGCCATCGCGGAGCATTTAGCGGCGGTTTTGACCAACCACTGGAATAACCGCCGCAAATAATATTTTTTGCGACGGTTTTAAAACCGCCGCTAAATAACTTGTTTAGCGGCGGTTTTTAAAATATATAGCGGCAGTTTTTCAACCGCCGCAAAAATTTAGAAAAAATTAAAATTTTTAATTTTAGCGACGGTTTTTCAGCCGCTACAAAAGTTAAAAATTAAAAAAAATTTAAATTTGTTATATAACTGCATATATAAATTATATACCACTACTTTTCAAAATTATATTTTATATTTTTTAATATAGAAAGAAAAACATTAATTAATTTATTATTTTTTAAAAGAGTAAAGGAATAAATTAAAAATAAATTAATTGAATTAAATTAACTGATTAAAAATTAAAAAAATTATATATTTTTTAAAATTATTAAAATTTTGTTAAATTTATTTTCTTTTTAAAATTAATTGATTAAAATTTTCTATTTATTATATTATAATTATAAATATAAATTAAAACTCTTAAATATGAGTAAGAATAAATTTTTTCAATAATAACAAAATTTTAAAAAAATGAATTTTGATTTCTTCCATAGTCTTAAAAATTTGATACCTTAAATATTAATTAGCATTGAAAAACCCTAGTATTTGACAACCTTAAATAATTTTTTATGAATTTGTTAAGACATCATATTTTCAAGACTATAATATAATTATTAAAGTAATTAATAATTAATTAATCACTACCTTTGATTTAATGCAAATTTTTTAATTAAAAAATTCACCCTTGATTGACACTTGATAAAATACTTTATTTAACTATCATATTTTAATATTATATAAATATACATAGAATAAAGATATAAAAATAATATTTTAAATAAATAGATAATTTTCTATGACTTAATTAATAGTTTAAGTTGTCTATTAATATTTCTCATAAAACTCATGCAAATTTAATACAAAACAATTAGCATTGAAAAACTCGTATATTTAAAATTTATTATTAATTTTACAATAATTGGTACATATTATTTCAAAACAATTGAAAGATTTAAATTATTAATGCAAAATACAAAATGTAAATTATTAATGCAATAAATATTAAACGCAAATCATTAATGCAAGTTTTGGGAGAAAATTTTATTACTACTTATTATTTCAAAACAATTGAAAGATTTAAATTATTAATGAAAATTACAAAATGCAAATTATTAATGTAATCAGTATTAATTGTAAATCATTAATGCAAGTGTTGGAGGGAAATTTCTTTTTTCAATACTATCCTACTTTTATATATATGAAGATACAAATTACAAAATGTAAATTATTAATGCAATAAGTACTAAACGAAAATCATTAATGCAAGTTTTGGAGAAAAATTTTATTACTACTTATTATTTCAAAGCAATTGAAAATTTTAAATTATTAATGCAAATTACAAAATGCAACTTATGAATGCAATAAGTATTAATTACAAATCATTAATGCAAGTTTTGAGGGGAAGTTTCTTTTTTCAAGACTATCCTACTTTTATATATATAAAGATGCAAATTACAAAATGTAAATTATTAATGCAATAAGTACTAAATGCAAATCATTAATGCAAGTTTTGGGAGAAAATTTTATTAATACTTATTATTTCAAAGCAATTGAAAAATTTAAATTATTAATGCAAATTACAAAATGTAAATTATTAATACAATAAGTATTAATTACAAATCATTTAAATTAACTTTGGGGAAAATTTCTTTTTTCAAGACTATCCTACTTTTATATATATAAAGATGCAAATTACAAAATGTTAGAATTTAATTGTTGCAAATTCTTTCCCCAAGTTTCGATCCCATGACCTGCCGTACGCGCGTGAGCACGCAATGCCACCTGATCTGCAAAGCCACCTTATAATATATTCGCGCATGTTATTTATATAGTAATTGAATCACTATTTTTCAAAATTTCATTTGCACCCACAAACTCAAGTTTTTAAAATTACACTTAACCCCAAATTAAATAAAATAAAAAATAATTTTATTTTCTATTGAATTGAATTAAATTAAATTAATTAAACTCTCAAAATACCTAAAAAAGAGTTAACATATTAAATTAATTAATTGAACATAAAATGTTTTAAGCTAATTAATTAAATTAAAGTAATTAATTGATTAATTAATTTAAATTAAATAAATTAATTGATAAATCTAAAATAAATAAATTATTTAATTTAATTGAATTAAATAAAATAAATTAATTGATATAAATAAATTAATTGATAAAAAAAATAAAAAAATTAGATTATTTTGTAAAATTTAATTTAATTTAATTTATTTAAATTATTATTTTTTTTAAATTTATTTTTTTATTACTGAATTTGGCGACGGTTGATTAAAACCGCCGCAAAATTTATTTTTAAATTTTTTTATTAATGAATTTAGCTGCGGTTTTTCAAAACCGCCGCTAAATTTAACTTTTTTAAATTTTTTAATAATGAATTTGGCGGCGGTTGATTAAAACCGCCGCTAAATTTAACTTTTTAAAATTTTTTAATAATGAATTTGGCTGCTGTTGATTAAAACCGCAGCGAAATTTATTTTTAAATTTTTTTATTAATGAATTTAGCGGCGGTTTTGTAAAACCGCCGCTAAATTTTGGGAAAACCGCCGTAAAAAACAAATTTTGTGGCGGTTGGAAAACCGCCGCAAAATATCATGTTTTGCGGCGGTCGCAAAAACACCGCCACGCCGCAAAAAACCTGTTTTTTTGTAGTGAGGTGTTTGTGTTAAGGTTCGCAACAAACTTGATGGCACCCTCCTGCAGTTCATAGTTCTTATCCCTTCCAGTTAAAAGCTTGCAATACTTTGCATGCCAAACAAGCTTGTTGAGCCTTTTCTTGCATTCAGAAGTGACTCCCATTCCATCCACACCCCTTTGCATACCTCTTATGCTATCTGACCATTAATTTTTGCCTTATGTTAACAATGATCTTGATTGGGTTTTGAGATCTGAACTTACCAATCCAAGCATTGAAACTCTGTCATGTTGTTGGTGCAGTGCTCTGATTTGCAGTAAGCATGGGGGGCATGCCTAGACCATGACCTCACATCCTTGTTCGCAAACCAGTCATGACATTCTTGCTTCTTGTTCTTTAAGTTCTTCATTGCACATTTGAACTCATGCTGGTTTGTGGATCTTGTACAACTCCAAAATGCCTCTTTATGCAAGTCCAGGATGCCCTTTCTTCATATTAGCATAAAGATGTCTTTAACAGCTTCTATGTGTTGATGTTGGGTGGAAATCAACAATGGCATCAATTAGACCGTGTCCAAAGTATAAACATAACAAAAAGTGAGTGGCCACAGTATATTGAAAGCAAAGTAAGTTATTTTATGATGCCAAAACATTTACGTTTTTCCCATCTGACATTATTGCATGTGGAACTCCTTTGTTATCTGGCCCAATGCAGGTTATCATGGCATTGGCATCAAAGAATCATGCCCAATTGTCATAGCAGTCAGACTCAGCAATGCAGAAGGCCAATAGGAAAATCCCCTTGTTGCCATCAAGTGCCACCGCTGACAATAAAACTCCCCCGAAAGGCCTTTTCAGGTGGCAGCCATCAACACCAAAGAAAGGCCTACAGCCTTCTAAAAACCCAGGTATGATATGCTCCAAAAGACACAATGACCCTTTTGAGTGTTGGTGCTGAATCAAAGTCAGCTTTGTTCTGGTATGCATATTTGACCACTATACCAGGATTGGGCTTCTTAAGTTGCTCAGTATATGCATAAAGTCTGCCAAAAGCCTGAGTACGTGTTCCTTCATTCTCAATCCTTGTCATAACCTTTGCTATTCAACTTCCAGTGTTTGGCCTGTATACCATACTGGCTAAGCAATTCATTAGACAATAAATCTATTTTCATATTAGGATTATACCTAAGAAACTCTCTCATATTCTTGGCTATCCAAGCTAGGGTTGCATTAGAGTGAGTAGTGGTCCTTAAACATGTGTGCTCATCCTTTAATGTCTTTAACCATAAATGTCTTTTTGTCTGGAAGCACACTTGCATATATTCTCCACTTACAATCCTGACCATTGCATGTTGCAGTTACCTTATCATGATCATTTTTGAATCTCCAAACATCATACCCACCCTTCACTGCATAATCCCTTAGTGTTTCCATAAAATGCCATACCCAATGTGAACTCAAAAGCACCGGAATCTAAACTCTCAAAAACTTTGCCCCTAACTCCTTTGAGAGGATCTATGTTCCTGTTAGTTTTCAAATTACCATCCTCATCACTATCAGACTTTGTCTCTCTCTTCTGAGTTATCAAAGCTGAACAATCTGAATCATCACCTAAACCAAGCTCAATTCCCTCTGCATTCTGGACCTTCAACATCTACCTCAATATCTTCATTATCATCCCCATGTTCAGAATCACTACTCTTACTATCAACAACATTATTGTTCTCCAACCAGTCCTCATCATTTGTCATTCAACCTAAACTTCTCATCGCTCACCCTAATTTCTTCCTCAACATTATTACCCTACAAGAAAAATGGGTTTTAACGACGAGAAAATCAATCGTTAAAAGTTGATTTCCAATCGTTAAAAAGTTGTGACGACGAAAATTTTCCTGTCATCGGTCATCGTTATTGCCTCCGAGGATAAAAGTCTTTAACGACAGTGTTACAATAAAACAGAGATAGCAAAATCTCCAAACTCAAACACACCGTCAAAATCCCACAGATGAACTCACGCGAACTGAAAGATAAATACAACCAGTATTGACAGTATGTAAAATAAACCAGAAACAAGAGGCGCAAAATTTTTATAGTGGTTCACCCAAAACTAGGGTTACGTCCACTTGAGCTCTGGTGAGAAGAGCTCGCTTTCACTAAAATAGTTTCAATCTGATTACATAAAACGACAACGAAAACAACCCTGATTTCTAAAACAATAAGCCACTAAATCACTTGCAGATTAAGAGCTTACCTTACACCAAAACAAAAATCAGGAAAACGCTTTACAGAAGACGACTATACAGCATTTACAGAGAGAGAACGAGAGAGAGCAAAAACGGATGAAACCCTAAGAATGACCGACCCTCTGCCCGACCCCCCTCAATCAAACCTCGTCTTCAATGCGTTCTGATCTCGGCAATGTCGAGGCGGGATATAGTTAGAATGAATGGCTTGGATCACCTCAGCAAAAAGAGAGAACCAATGGTCTGGATTTGATCGTGCAAAAGCAGCAGCAGACAAAGCGACAAAAGACCAAGAGATATTAGAAATGGGCTGGCCCAAGTTGGTTGCCTCTTGTGGCCATCCAATGGGCGCCTAAAAGGGCAGCCCAGGTTGCCGCAAGAGGCCCCCCAGACTTGGGCTTCATTTAATGTTTCACAAAATATAACAAACTCTACCTTGAAACATCAAATGACTAAGTAATCAGATATGAAAAATACAAGTAAAGCATGCTACAATTCTCACCTTCATAGCTCTTGATGACCAGAAAATTAGCAATCATCAATATGCAACAATTTTAAGCAATGCTTAAATTTAGTTGCAGTTAATACCTTGGTACCCATGTCTGCTGGATTGTTGGCTGAAGATATTTTCTGAATTTCCACAGTTCCGTTGGCTATCAATTCTCTTACATAATGATACTTCACATCAACATGTTTGGTCCTATCATGATATACTGGATTTTTAGACAGGTGGATAGCACTTTGGCTATCCGAGAAAACCTTCACTTTGCTTTGAAGCAAGTGAATTTCCTTTAGTATGCCTTGAAGCCATATGGCTTCTTTAAAGGCATCTGTTACAGCCACATACTTTGCCTCAGTGGAGGACAGAGCTACAAGAGGCTGTAACTGAGACTTCCAGCTTATACAATTTCCACCTAAGGTAAAATAGTAAGCAGTGGTGGATTTTCTGGAGTCTCGATCTCCAGCAAAATCAGAGTCAACATAACCAACTAGATTTAGATTGTCAAATCTTTTCTTAAAATTTAAACCAATGCATGCAGTACCATTTATGTACCTAAGCAAATGTTTTAGTGCATCCCAATGAGTTTTACCAGGGTTAGACATAAATCGACTGAGTAATGAAATTGAATATGCAAGGTCAGGCCTAATGCTTATCATTGAGTACATAATTGGTCCAATTACATTTGCATAAGAGACATTTTCCATTTCAATTAATTCAGAGTTGGATGTGGGGCATTGTAATTTTGATAAAATAAAATGTCCTGTCAAAGGAACTATGACAGTTTTACAATTTTCCATTCTAAATTTGTGAACAGCTTTCACCAAATAATCATGCTGATGTATCTTAAGGCTATTGTTGCTTCTATTTCTTTCAATCTTCATTCCTAGTATTTTCTTAGCATGACCTAAGTCTTTCATGTCAAAAACTGAATTTAACATAGACTTTAATTCATTAATCTTTGACTTAGATTTACTAATAAGAAGGATATCATCTACATAAAGCAGTAGATAAACAGGAATTTCTGTAAGCATGAAATAGAAGCAATTGTCATATTCACTTCTAATAAACCCGGGCCCTAGAACAAATTTATCAAATTTTTTGTACCATTGCCTTGGGGCCTGTTTTAAGTCATACAAAGATTTTTTCAGCAAACAAACATGATTAGGTTTTTCAGACACAACATAACCATTTGGCTGAACTATGTAAATGTGTTCATCTAGGTCTCCATGTAAAAATGCAGTTTTAACATCCAATTGTTCAAGTTCTAAGTCAAATTGAACTACTACTGCAAGCATCATGCGAATTGTCTTAAATTTGACCACAGGAGAAAAAATTTCAGTGTAATCTATCCCTTCTCTTTGTGTGAACCCCTTAGCTACTAGTCTTGCTTTATATCTAATAGGGTTATCAAGAGATATACCTTCCTTTAATTTGAACAGCCACTTACATTGGATCAGTTTCTAGTTTTCTGGACGAGGGATAAGTTCCCAAGTCCCATTTGTCATCAGAGAGGTCATTTCCTCATCCATGGCTTGTTGCCATTTTTTACTTTCCTTTGAGCTGACAGCCTCCTCATAAGAGGAAGGCTCACTGCTTCTCATCTCAACACCTGCCACTAGGGCACAAAACACCAAATTTGAGAAAGCATACCTTGCAGGAGGTCTAATAGACCTCCTGCTTCTATCTCGAGCAAGTTGATAATTTTCCAGATTATGTTGAGGGGTGTCAAATTGCTCCACCTCAATTTCTGTTTCATCATCTTGTTCCTGACGATCAGATTCATAATCAGAGGTCTGGTCTTGGTTTGATGTAGGGTCTCCTTCAGATTGAAGGACTGGTATTGGTGGAGCATTTGAAGGATTGTTTTCTATAACTTGATGCTCCACCTCAATTTGGGTATCTCCTAAAGTGGTGGAATTATCAGTGTCATCAGTTTTAGATAATTTGCAAGGGAAGACTGATTCATTAAATATAACATCTCGGTTGATGATAATTTTTACACCCTTAGATTGTCTTTCCCATAGCCTATATCCCTTAGTTCCTTCCTGATATCCAACAAAAACACACTTAGTGGATCTAGGTTCCAGTTTACCTTCTGACTGATGAGCATAAGCTTCATAGCCAAAGGTTCTTAAGTAATTGAAGTTTATTTTTCTTTCAATCCATTTTTCTTCAAGGCATTTTAAATTAAGGGCCGTGGAGGGACTTCTGTTTACTAGGTGTGAGGCTGTAGATAAGGCTTCTCCCCAAAAGGATTTAGGCAATCCTAATGTGAACAAAAGGCACCTCACTTTTTCAAGGAGGGTTCGGTTCATTCTTTCAGCTACCCCATTTTGTTGGGGTGTATTCCTAACAGTCTTATGCCTATTTATTCCTTGGGAGTTACAGAAATCATCAAACTCTTTGTTGCAGAATTCTAAGCCATTGTCTGTTCTAAGAGTTTTGATTCTCCTATCAGCTTGGTTTTCTATTAAGATCTTCCAGGTTTTAAATTTTTCTAATGTTTGATCTTTTGTTTTTAATAGAAAAACCCACACCTTCCTAGTATAATCATCAATAATAGAAAGGAAATACCTGTTGCCACTATGAGTAGGGACCTGGGAGGGTCCCCACAAATCTGCATGTAAGTACTCAAGGCATGCCTTCGCCAGGTGAGTTCCCTTATGGAAACTCATCCTGTGTTGCTTGCCAAGCACACATGGTTCACAAAAACCGAGGGACTCAGCAGACACTGGACCAAAGTATCCTTGGTTTGACAGTGCCTGCATGCCTCTCAGGCTCATATGGCCAAGTCTCAAGTGCCACAGATCAGTCTTATCAGTGTTTACATAGCATGCAGAATTTGAAATAACAGAGGAATGAAAACAACCCTTTAAGACATATAAGCCATTTTTCTTTAAACTAGTTAGGATTAGTTCATCTCCTTTAAAAACATTTAAGGAATCATTTTCAGCTTTGTATGAGAATCCTAACTCATCAAGTGTACCAAGTGAGATTAAATTTCTTTTAAGATCAGGGACATATCTTACATCAGTAAGAGTTCTAATTTTGTTGTCATGCAACTTAAGAGTTATGTATCCTCTACCCTGAACTTTACAAGATTGATTGTTTCCCATATACACTATTCCATTTTCTCTGTTATTAAAGTTGTGAAACCAGTTAATATTAGGACACATATGAAAAGAGCAGCCAGAGTCCATAATCCATTCATTTAAAACTGAGGTTGAGGTAACATTAAGTACCTCAGCTAAACAATTAGAACTACTAGCTGCTACTGTTACATTACCCCCTTGCTTTTGTTTTTTCAAGTAATCATAACAATATTTCTTTATGTGACCTTCCTTCCCACAGTGGTAACATTTCCACTTTTGTTTTTGTTTTCCCTTCTTTTCTTTCTTTTTTTCCCTTATACCTTGTCCCATTGTGTTGTTCAGTATTTACAGTATAGTTTCTTTTATCTGCATTTCCCTTAACAAACAAATTGTTCCCAGATTTCTTAGATGTACTAAGTTCTAGTTCTCTAGCTTTAATACCAGATATAACAAGTTCCATATTAGGTACTATACCAGTGTAACGTAAAGCATGTTTCACTACATCATAATCATCAGGTAAGGAGTTTAATAAAATCATTGCCTCACTAGTGTCTCCTAAAGCCTGATCAGTACCTCTCAATAACAAAGTTAGTTTAGTAAATTCATCTATGTTTTCATCCATAGACTTAGATGTATTCATTTTAAAGTTGAATAGCATGCCTTTCAAATAAACTAAATTTGGAGCAGACATTACAGAATATAAAGATTCTAATCTATTCCAAAGTTCAAGAGGTAGAGATATACCGTCAACCTTACGGATTACTGAATCACTAAGATGTAAGAAAATCAGATTGAAAACCTCTTCTTTGATTTCATCAGTTCGAGCTAGCTGTTCAGCTGACCATTTCTTGTCATCTGACTCAAGTGCTATAAGCACTTTGTGATGAAAGAGAAGTACTCTCATCTTCTTTTTCCAACTACCGAAATCCCCCTTTCCATCAAATGTACCGATTTCAAATCGGGTTGTTGTCATTTTCGCAGTACACGAAAATTTTACAAAAATAAAACCCTAGTTTACTGACTGAGACCTGTACAGCAAACTCACGCTGACAGGCTCTTTTAAGAAAATCCTAGAGCTCTTTTTAAAAACAATACCAACACAGTAAGGAAAGGAAACCCTAGGTTTTCAAAAAACAGAGTCGGTCGAGATTTTGACCCTAAAACGTTGGATACGAAAAAAATCAGAGAGCTCTGATACCACTGTTACAATAAAATAGAGATAGCAAAATCTCCAAACTCAAACACACTATCAAAATCTCACAGATGAACTCACGCGAACTGAAAGATAAATACAACCAGTATTGACAGTATGTAAAATAAACCAGAAACAAGAGACGCAAAATTTTTATAGTGGTTCACCCAAAACTAGGGCTACGTCCACTTGAGCTCTGGTGAGAAGAGCTCGCTTTCACTAAAATAGTTTCAATCTGATTACATAAAACGACAACAAAAACAACCCTGATTTCTAAAATAATAAGCCACTAAATCACTTACAGATTAAGAGCTTACCTTACACCAAAACAAAAATCAGGAAAACGCTTTACAGAAGACGACTATACAGCATTTACAAAGAGAGAACGAGATAGAGCAAAAACGGATGAAACCCTAAGAATGACCGACCCTCTGCCCGACCCCCCTCAATCAAACCACGTCTTCAATGCGTTCTGATCTCGGCAATCTCGAGGCGAGATATAGTTAGAATGAATGGCTTGGATCGCCTCAGCAAAAAGAGAGAACCAATGGTCTGGATTTGATCGTGCAAAAGCAGCAGCAGACAAAGCGACAAAAGACCAAGAGATATCAGAAATGGGCTGGCCCAAGTTGGCTGCCTCTTGTGGCCATCCAATGGGCGCCCAAAAGGGCAGCCCAGGTTGCTGCAAGAGGCCTCCCAGACTTGGGCTTCATTTAATGTTTCACAAAATATAACAGACAGGAATGATAAACCCGTCGTTAATTGTATCAGCGACCGTATGATTTCTGTCATTAAAAATAATTATTAACTACCAAATTATTACAACAATATTTCTTGTCGTTAATAATCTAAACAATTAGCGATCGTATGATTCCTGTCGTTAAAAATAACTTTTTAATTTAACACAAACCAATAACGACAATATTTTCTCTCTTTAATAATGTGAACAATTAACAATGGTATGATTCTATTGTTAATTTTTTTTTTAATTTTTAATTTTTTTTTAATAGTATATATAAAAATAATTGCTAGTCATCAATGACAAAAACATTCTATTTTGATATAAACCACCAGACTTATATATCATTATCCATATCAAATTAGAATAAAACTCATAAAATTAAACATGTCATTCAAATAACACCAAAGTAGTATATATATAAGTGTTAATTGCCAACAAATTACTCCAAAAAATATGTTCAACTAAAAATAACACTTTGACAATTGTATATACTAATAAAAAATGTACACTGAAAAAGATATTCAACTAAAAATAACACTTTAACAATTATATATACTATTCAAAAATGTATAACAAAACACTATATATAGTCATAAAACTGTTCATGTACTCCAAGACAGCAGTTGCTTCCTTTAGAGTCTTGTTGTCTCATTGACCTACCAAAAAAGAAACAAAACATGAAATTAGAGTCAAATGAAATGTTCATGTTTTCTTTATAAAATGTTAGAAATAGAATTAACAAAATCCAAAACATCTCCATCACAAACTACATAACATACAATTACTAAAATGTACCAAAACATAAAAACCCTTAAATATAGAGCAGATTGAGATGTAGATTAACAAAAATACAAAGCCTTAGTTCTATGGAATAGGGCCATCTATATGAATTCTAATTTGTGAATTATCTTTATCCATAACCATATCTTCTATGAGATCATTAGTCTTATGACTCAACATAAAATAATAAAAAATAAATATAATATATATTATGATACATATATATTCAACACATATTCATGCATGACACACACACATATATATATATATATATAATACATTAAAATACATATACTCAATTTTGGCTGCGATGCGTGAAGTCCAAATCAAAGGAAGTGAACTTGGAGGCCCACATGTAATTGAAGATTGGAATTGAAGATGCAGGGAAGCAATAGTCTTGGAGGCCGAAATCAATTTTTTAATCAAGCCCACATGTGCAACCCCAAATTGAATGAAAAAATTAAAGGCCCAGCCTAGGGAAATTCGCGCACAGTGAAAAATGCGGTCTCCTGGCTGGTAATTTGCAACAAATTGAAGGGCAAAAATTGCGGTCTCCTGGCGGTCATTTTTATATATAAAGAAGGCCGGTGCATAGAAGGAGTCGTCTCCCAGCGGTAATTTTACAGCAATAAGGGAGGCGCAGTGAAGAAAAATTCCTCATCTGCCATTTCCGCAACCAATAGCCATTAAGCATAGACATTCCAAAATAAATATTGTAAATGTATTCAACATGTATGCACATGTGACATGTTAAATATGTGTTCTATAAGCACAAACTGACATTGTATATAGCATTATTATTCTTGTCTTTACATATAGGACTACTAACACTATAATCATTGAGAAGCTGAAATCGAATAGTATTTTTGTTTCATTTAAACTCACTATGTTTCTTATTCTTTTTTATGGCATGTATGCATGCCATTAAATAGAGAATTTGAAAACCATGGCCATGCAGAATCTACTACAGAGGCGCAAATGTGACATGCAATGCGTGCATGCATGTTGAAAGTGCCTCGAATGATCCAACAGCATTTATCACAACATATGAGGGAAAGCACAACCATGAAATGCCTGTCAGCAAAAGTATGAATACAATGCTGGCATGAACGGAAATCACATTCACAGGCTACAACAACCTCAAAGAACACACCGTGAACAATATTATGTACTTCTGAAGAACCAGATCGAGCTTATGAGCATCTAAAATTCCATGATGGTGAGCCACTCCAATATGTCTTATCGTATTTGAATTTTACAAGTGAAGTCTTTTTCATGAAGATGGCATTTTCCTATTCTCTATGTGTGAATAACTATATGTATGTCAAATGTGCAATTATGTTGTCTTTACACTGCTTCTGGTTTTCTACTTTATGCATCTAGTTTCCGTCTACTTTATGCATAAAGTATGGTTTTCTAATTTATACATGTATGTCAAATAACTATATGTATGCCAAATGTGCATTCTACTTTATGCATATGTTAGAAATTTGCTGCTTCTGATTTTCTACTTTATGCAACCACCCATATTTTGCATTCATGGCAATTCTAAATTTCTCTTAGTTTAAAAAAGAAAATAAAGATTTCTACTCCACTAATTTAATTTCATGCCTGATAAGTCAACAACAGAAACTATACTTGCAAAAATCTAAAAAAAGGTTCGGGAGTAAACAGAATTATTTATATATGATGTTTATAGGCATGGAAAAAAAAAACCTAAAACAAAATCTTTAAAGGAATCTTATAATTTAATTTCCTAACAGTTGTTTATTAAAGACAGACCCTATGTAATATTTAATCATTGAACAACAATTTGTGTTAGGATTTATGAAGAAGAATTTGAAATTTTTTTCAATTATAAGTGAATTACATCAACAATCTAAACTAAGAATTTAAAGACCTCAAGTTGGGACAGTAGAAAGCCGAATATATGAAATATAAGTTTAGTGAAAATAGACCTATCAATGATATTATGGTGAGACTTGAAAGTGAAGTCATTCCAATAAACTACTAATTTAGATATCTAAGATGTAGAAACTAAGACGGTAATGGATAAAGATAATGTTGGCCATAGTAAGAAACTATGGCCAACATTAATATTCACCAAATTGGGTCCAAAAAAAAGCCATGTCCAAATTTAGTAATAAAAAATTATATATTACCTGAGTAGATTGAGATGTAGAAGGTTATCTTGACTCCTAAATTGCATAAATTCCTTAAATGCATCTTCTAGAGCTTTCACCCGATCTTTAAGCATCTTGTGCTCTTCTTCCAGTTCATTCTTGCTTGAAAACGCGAGTTTTAATTCTTTAGGTCTCACCCTACCACCATACAAAAGAACATGATTCTTGACTTGGGGGCCAAAACAAGTCTCAATGATTTCAAGATTTGACATTTCAGGTTTCGATTGGATGGTTTGAACTAGTTGATCCTACAAAACATGTTCATGGTATAATTTAATTCACATTAAATATAATTGAGTGTAAAAAATTGGACAAGAAAATTAAAAATGTGTCATTAACTATTTAACTTACATATGTTTCTTGTTCTTCCGGTTCCACCAAGTTCTCACCTTTCTTCCTAGTTGAAAACCACATTTATGCTAAATTGGGTTCATGACCATTTTGCCTCCCTAAATAAAATGAAAAGTTTAGAGTAACCGCTATCTAACAAAACTATTGATATGTATAAAGTAAGAAAATTGTTAAAGGTATATGTTATAGTACCATTTGGTATGCAATCTCCCGCATTGGTTTGCTTCCAGTCCTATGGGTCATGTGTGGCTGCTTTTTATTTTTTGAATTTCTTTCACTTTTTTCCTATCCAAATTTAGAGAATTTAATAACATAAAGTATATCAATGAGATAGAAATGTTACTCCTTAAAAAACTAGAAGTAGAATTACAAAAAAAATTCGAGGCTATTTACCTTGAAGGATGAAGCTTGAAAATGATTTTTGACAAGCCATTCCCAATCTTCTTGATCTTGGATCTCGATGGGGTTTTTTTTTTTAGAATGTCTTGTATACTATTGTACAGCTTGATATATTTTCTATTCAATAAGGACCTCTAATTATTTCACAAGAAACTCATGTTCTCATTTTAATAAAGACTCAACTTTATTAAAATTAATCCTTCAAAAAACAAACATCTCAGTTAACGTGAATGCTCTAATAAATGAGGCTTTTAATAAATGAGATAACTAGTACTTGAACATGTTCTCATCCATATCTCTAGTTAATGATCTACAAATAGTAGAGCAGTACAATATACGTATTGCGAATCCTTCAAAAACAAACAAAAGTAGATAATCAGCTTTAATTGAAACCAGAGAGGTGTAGGAGCCCACAGCTTGAAAACAAAGTTACAGTTTCCTGACATCTAGCAAACAAGGGCTTGTAAAGAAAACCAACCAGATTTCTTCTCACACACTTGTCTTGAAGAATATAACTGAGTGCAGATTTTTGCACATAGAAAATCACAAAGAAAAAGATGTTATAATTACATAAATTAATGAGGGAAGAACACGATTTACATGAAAATTTTCAACATCGACAATGGATATGCATCAGATCCATCAAGCAAAAAATTAAACCAACTTCAACTTATGTTACATTACAAATTCACAGTGAACCAGTGATCAGTCAAATTGAACACATCCAAAAATTTATGGGTTCTAAAAGCTGCCTAAGCTGTGGATCAAATCCATGAAATGTTGCTAAAGAATAGAAACCTCTTTAATTTAAAAAGGTGATGATGGTGAATACAAAAAAGAGGCAAATTTTATATCAAACTCCTTTTCTTTTATTTTCCCTAGCAGATTTGGGTTATCCAGGAAAGTGTGGACAAGAACTAAAATACAGAATAGATTATTCGGCTTTCACATAGACATGTCCCAGTTGTTCAAACAACTTCTTTTGTAAAGCAAGGGTAAGATTGCCTACCAAAATAACCCACCATAACTCTCGTAAAGCAAGAAGCCAGAAGCCTCAGGGACACCTTTTACCAAAACTCTCAAAGAAGTGTGGAAAAAAGAAAGAACCGGTCAAAACAGCTAGTGAAAACCAACCACTGATGCAATCGAAGCCCAAAAATGGCGGCCACCGAAACCTCGTATTTTCAGTCTAAAGGACAGACTTCCAAGGGTTCTAGGCAAGATAATCATAATTCTGGAGAGGCTGAAGGCCTCCACCATTTCAAGACATTTACACTAATAATAGTTTCAGGATTTCTAGAGATAAACATAAAGAAAAAAAACTCACCCTAGCTAAAGGTTGTTTCTCTGTTCACTCTCACAACCAAAATGCGAAGCGAAGAAACAGATATCCATCAAAGAAAATCATTTCTCCTTCGATTAACCACAAATATATGTGTAACAGTTCGTCCATTTTCTCATTTTTGAGAGATCCTACTTCCAAACATACCGCTCAGAGACTGGATAGAGTTGGAGGCAATGGATGAGAGATGACGACGAGGAGGTGGTGATGGAGGTGGTGGTGGCGTTGGGGTGTTGGATGAGAGATGGTCGGGATTTTGCAAGGAGGTTTGGAAATTAGGGGATTTGGGAGGGATTTGGAAATTAGAGGATTTGGGAGGGATTTGGGAATTGAGAGGATAGAGGTGGGGACTCCCGCCTTTAGTTTTATTTTTTTAAAATATTTATTTTTTAATTAATAAAAAATAAAATAATTTATAAAATTAATATTAATAATTATTTAATTGATAAAAATAAAATAATTTAAGATTATAATAATTGATAAAATAATTTAATTTATTACATCAAATTAATACTTATTTAAAAATATAATTATATTATAAAAAAAAATCTAATAATTATAATAAATTAGTTTGATAAATTGTATTCTTTTTAATATGTTCATATTTTTAATATATTATATTATCAATAAATAACTAATGCTCAATTATCATAGTTTAATAATTATATTTGTGCATTTATAGAAAAATATAATTATATTAAAAATTGCTTATATAAGTGTTAGTTAAATTTTAATAATTTTTTTTATTATTTTATAGTTCGAATTAAAAAATTTAGTCATTAACGACGAAAAAATGGTATATTAACGATGATTTATTTTACCTGTTGTTAAAAGTTATTTTATAATGACAAAATTTATATTTAGTCGTTAATAGTACTATATTAACGATCAAAACTAATGTCGTCGCTAATTTTTGATCTTTAATGTCTATTTTTGTTATATTTTCTCTTCCTAAATCTATATTTAGATTTCCTATGTGAAATACGAGACCCCTTATTCCTACCCCTGATATTTTGGGTTCCGATTTGTGTTTCAACTTGGGCTTGGTTGGGGTTTGAGATTGGGCTTGAGGTTCAAGCGGGGTGTTAGTTTGGGCTTGAGGTTCAATTGGGGTGTCATAAGTTTGGGATTCATTTGGGGTCTGAAATTGGGTTTGGGTTTCAAAAGGGTTATGAGATTGGGTTTGGGTTGTATCTCCGCCTTCTTGACATCTCTCGACAGTGATAGACAGGAGTATCTATTAGAGTATACATCTTCAATATACTCTTCCTTGACATTATACTCTATGCATAGTGTGTGTTTCCTCACATACATCTGCAATGCAACAATAAAAACCTCCAATTTAATCAAAACCCCCATTCTACAAAAACACTAACTGACATGCATTCTAACAATCTTCCATAAAATCGAATTTAAAGGATTCAGACTTAACATTAGCTGAAACGAAGTCCATTATCTATTATTAACTCTCAAAAAGGATTCAGACTTAACTATATGGGGGTGTTCTTCTTGTGGAGAAAGTTAATTTCTCTTAATCATCAATCAAAGGACTGTACATGCATGTTGTATATATATACAGAAAAGAAAAACCAATTACATCATCTCTAAACTAGGAAACTCCCAAGAATCTGCAATTAACCTAATCAAAGAGATTTAGAAGCTGCCTATTCTTCTCACTATACACTGCCTAAAATAGGGGTATCTAGGGATATTATGAGAGAAATGAAAATAACTATTTTGAGAAAATAAAGCCTAGAATAATTCTACACTTTTACTCCACCTGATGCTAGAAGCTTTTGTACTCTTTCTCTTTCTCTCTTTCTACCGCCTTGTTTGTTGCATCGTGTCTTGGTTTGTGGTGGTTGCAATTTGGTTTGGTGGTTTTGTGTGGTTAGGGTTGCAAGTGGTGGTGGTTAGGGGCCGGGGGTTAAGATTTTTGTGATTGTTGTTGTTGGGTTTGTGTAATCTAATGGTACCACACACTCAAGTGGAAATGTGAATTGAATGTTTATAATTAAAAAAAAAAAATTGTAAAGGTTTGCAATAGAAATATGAAAGCAGTGAGTTAAATACAAAAAGATAAAGATTGAAGTATATAAATGACACTAAGAATTTAGAGTAGTTCGGCTCTATCCAACTTACATCCACTACTTTAACTCCTCACTAGAGATTCTAAAATCCATTAAGCAATTTTCAAGTTACAAATCACAAGTTATTACACCAACTAGCTCCAAACTAGTTCTTCTAGCACAACCCCTAAGAAACATACAGTACAAGATATTCAAATCTTCCAACACTCTCTTTGAAATCTATCTAGAATAAGGCTTGAATAAATCTTTACAATTGATACAAATCTCCTCAATAGAAAAATGAAGCACAAGAAAAACTTGAGAACATATAAATAAAACTTGAAAGCTCAATTGTCAACTACTTCATCTCAAGCTTCAAATCATCTTCTATTTATAGGCTTCATGCCTCTCTCAATAAATGTAGTTGTTGGAGTCAAAATCTTGAGAAATCCTATCTGCAAAAATTTGTCATGACTTAGATTAGTTATATTTTATTTTATTTCTTGCAAATTGAAGTAGTTTGCAGAAGAGTTAGTTATTGCCTTATTTACAGATTATTGACAGTTGTGGGTTAGTCTAGGAGCGATTACCTCTAGTGGAGGCGGGAAAATTACTCTGTAAAAGATGTGGTTAGCTTACATATAAAGCTATATACCTCTTGGCCAATTTTATGCTTTTGGATGAATTAAAAAGTATTCATTCTCTCTGCAATTCTCTATTACTCTCTCTCGAATCTCTCTATTTCTCCCTATTTCTTATCTAAATTCTCCTTTCTCTTTCTCAATTCTCTCTCTTGATCAGTTTGATTCTCCCCCCTTGTTCTCTCTATAATGCCTCACTTTTCCCAAGCGTGCATTAACTCGAGATTTCAGAAATATTTTTTTTTTCAACATCATACACACAACATAAGTCTCTCAATATACATACCCTCAACATAATCATTTCCCAACAATCCCGATCTACCATCTTAGCAAATTAATTTAAAATAATAAGCTAAAACTAGTAATTTCAATCATATCAGCGGAAGCAGAATCGAAACCTCGATAATACAAAACCATAATTTCTTTACTCATAATATAGAATTCATACCATCGATGTTCAACATGACATCACCAAAATAATACGTCTACAACTGAATATCTTGTACATAATAAAAAAACTACAAAATATCTATTATGTCACTATTAGCTACATCTCGATAACGCCATTTCTCTTAGAGCAACTGCTTTCACCTGGAATGTTTGAATATTTCAAACACATAGTCAAAATTAGATGTTGAATCATCTAAGTGAGAATTCAAAAACATTTGCATGATATATGCAAGACCATGAACAAAACCGACATATCTCGACGCATCGCAGCCCAAGAGAATCCCATACAATGCTTAACCCATACCACGGAGAAAGAACAAATCTCTCTAAAGGCAACCAGACTACACCGACATATTGACATAACACAACCCTAGCTTAAGAGGGGCAACATTAATGCACGAACCCGAGAATCACCCCATCATCATTACGTTTCCACTCAAAGGCATTTCGGGTCTCATCAACACAAACCCTGGCCACGAGATGATCAACATTATCCCTGGGAATCCATGTTCACCTTAGAAACAATGCTGTCGCTCAAAGGAACTAAGGGTGGTGTCCACTCTCAGCCCCGTCACTTGAGCTGACCTAGGGTGGTGTACACTCTTAGCCCTGCCACTTTTGACTCGCAAGGGTGGTGTCCACTCTCAGCCCTCAGTCATAGGTGGGCATTGATCCTTGGCATGTTTTCCTAGTGCTATCACTCAAGTGTCGTAACGCAGGTTGACATCCCGACATCCCACATGAATAACACAAAAGATATGCCAATGCCATAACCACAACATGTATCAATGAATTACGAACAACAACATTTAAATGCATGAATTTCAATGCACATGCAAAAACATTTTGGATGAACCATCCACATGAAATCAACCTATCATAGGTTAACCATTTGTATGTAACAAAATCGAGTATAGGGTCGTACCACCCACAATAAATCAAAGTGATCAAAAGTAACAAGAATATGCACAAAAATTTAATTAAATAACTCATCTTGAATGTATTCAGAATGCCTCGATCCGTGTGCACTTCCTCGATTTGCATGCAAAATCACAAACCCCCGAACTTATACTCAACTTCGAACCACAACACTCCCTAAACATCATATTTAATTAAAGGAGTATCAAAATCTATTTTTCTCAATTTTTTCATAATTTTCTCTATTTTTCAGTTCGATAATTTCAAAATAATTATCACCTTAAACATTTTTTCAAATTTTTTAACATGATAATACCTAAAATAAATTTTTAAAAAAATACTAGATTTTCCCTTGGTCCACGCACCAAACATGTGTCTGCGCGTGATATGTGGTGCGTGCAGCTCATGCACCATCTTCTTTTCTAATTTCCAACCACCGGCGACGGCTCCAATTGTCGATATGAAGGTACCCCCTTGGAGCTCTCAACCATTCAATCAAGATGGCACCAACCTCCGGCCGAAAGCACACCAGAAAAGCCCCCTATCAGGCAATTGCAGGTGCTGCGTGGCAGACGACTTTGCTTTTTCGACCAGCCTCCAAACGCAATGAAAAATCTCCCAAAAACTCCAAAATTGATCTTTGATGCCTCGAGATCCAAAGCCCCTTAACCAGTCTCTTCGATTATTCCTCAATCGTGAGCAATTTGTTGCTCTAAAATCGACCAAAAACATTTGCTATTGATAGGCCAAATCCGACCCCCACGTGGCCAATCACTAACCATAACTTTTCCCATACGCCTCTTGGACTATCCTTGGCCATGCCCTAACAAGATTTGACTGCCATTTCTCCGAATTTTCAGGTTAAGCTTGCGGCTAGATCGACCATGCCTGTGCAGCTCTTTTGAAAATTACACTTTGGCCCCTTTGAAACTTTCTTTTGCATTTTGGCCCTTATCCTCAAGCCCCTGAATTATCCAACTATTCCACTAAGCTCCATAAGATCTAAACCCTTCATTCCACCCCTAAAGACTCCGAAAAACTTTCATTTCTACCTCTCTCGACCACAATTAATAAATTACACTTAGGCCTGATTATACGTAAGATCATAAGCTTACCGAAAACCCTTATGTTTCTTCTTGAAACCTCTTAAAGGTTGTTTCCTATATTTAATATAGCCCTACTTGGGGTCCCGTTGACTTCCCAGGAATCCCTTACCATCATTCGGTTTCTCAGCCTGAATCCTAGTTGTACCGAAAATTGTTTCAAATCCGATTTTTTTCTATGCTATAAATCTTATCTCGGGACACTCATTACTGATATACCATTTTCTTTAGGCATCTAAGCCCTGGAGTACTCCCTACAGCTGATTTGGCGATTTATTTTACTATCAAACCTACTTTTTGATATTTTAAACTCATTCAAATTACGTGGCGACCTCACACAGATATGTGGTATTACACTCTCTACTTCTCTTTCTCTTTCAATTCTCTCATCGAAGAACTTATAGTCAGGCTCGAGTTTCAGACAAAATCAAGTACAATTAATCATTGAAATTTGTGTGACAAAATCAGTCAATTGATTCTCAAATGTGTCCTGCACTAGGAAGGGAAGATAATGCTTTATAATTTCATGTTCTTGGTGCCAAATCCTTTTGTTGCTTACTAGGATGTTCTATTTCCTCTAGTTGATAACATTCTTTCAACCATTTCCCAAAGATCACAGGGCAGGGGAGGAAAATTCATTTTAATTGACCAAAAATGATAATTTTCTACTGTGAAGGCAGGCGGGGCAGGCAAGGCAGGCTGCGCCCATGTGAAGCCATGGTCTCATACAAATAGCCTTTTCTCATGAAGAGAAGTTCGAAGCCAAACTCGTTGAGCGTACGACTAGACGCAAGATTTTTCCCAACTTTGTGATAGGTGGTGTACGCATCACTAAAGAGAATTAGCTTGTGCTTTAGCCCATTAAGAGTTAAAACATTTTACCAAAAGTGTATTCTAAGTCTGTTGTGCCTTTTGCCTTTTTCTTTCTACGGTAGCTGTATGCCCTTGTGGACATTAGGATGCTTTGGTTCAACTGGGTCCTAGATTTCGGCCAAACCTCTTTCCTTGCATGCATACATGCATGTTGGCTTCTCCAGAGTCTCATTTATCCTGCTTGAATGGTGTTGGTGTGTTGACTATAGAGAACTCTCAAATTAGTTAAGGACTGAGGAGAAAATGCATTTTCTTCTGCCATCTTCCAATCTTGTAGCCATCTCTTAAGATTACATACGAGACTGTAAATTCTCCAAGATTAGCTATGCTTAAGTAAATTTGCTGGTAATGCTATCATATTTTGTCCTTTTAACTATTTGTTTTTGCTCCCTTTAGTCTTTCAATTAATTGGAAGTTAATGACTAAATTAACAATGACACATAAGATAAAATTCTTATTGCACGTCAAATTAATTTTTTTAGGTTGAATACATGCCAATGTTGATCAAGATGGAAGAAAACTAACAAACGGCGTGCGTGAGAAAACGCTAGAAGAAATGAGCTTGCTTACTGTCACTCGGCAGGCAGGATAGATGATGGGCTGCCAGCCAAAACTCTGAAAGAAAGACTTGTTATTAGACGGCACCCCTCTGCACAAAGTTTTAAGAATTTATTGAATTTCAAAAACTTATATGAAATTCATATAGGTGTTAATAATATTTAACTTTTAACATTCTAAGAAGCGACTAAGAGTAAGATGCAGTCAATAATAGAGTGTCGTGCCTAGGGTTGGGCTTGAGAAGTTAGGGGTCTTAAGTAAAATTTTATATGGACCCCCTAATATCTCAGGTCCTTAATATTATTTAATATTATATATATATATATAAAATATGAAATAGGTCATGTCTATAAGACTAGTTGGACCTATGCCAATAAAGTCAAAACTTTGACTTTAATGGAGGGAGCCCAAAACACTTACCTTAATTGCCTACCCTTAGGGGCCGGCCCTGGTCGTGCCTGGCCTGGGTTGTATTTGGCTGGAAATTGCAACGTGTTGTTTTGTTCCAAAGACACCGTCTCTCATTGGCTACTCCTGAAAAAATCATACTCGTGTTACATGTCCTATTGGTAGTATAGGTAATAATAACTAGTAGCATCTTGAAAAGCCTATTCAGTTGACAGTAGACCAATACATTTTCCAGCCCAAATATTTGATTATAGGACCTGAAATAGAATAATTAAAAAAAAAAGTTAGCTAAATGCTTCAGTAAATCTTTTTTTTTTCTTTTTTTGGTACTTATCTTAACTAGAAAAATTTAGGCTCATCAAGAAAACAAAACAAAACATAGTCTAAATGGATCCACCTTTACTGATCTACTTGCTGTCTAATAACATCACTCTCTCCCTTCCAATTAGCGCTTGTCCTCAAAACACAAAAAAGTTTTGGATAACGAACAACTAAGTGAGCCTTCCAAATGAATAGGTCTTTCTTTCACTGACCCCCATCGAACTTGTAAATCTAGCTAGAACAATTTGAGGAGTGGGAATACGAACACCTTGGTTGAGCAGCGACAATATTGTAGGAGAAACTAAATCCGCGCCATGTGGTTTTTTGGAAAAGAAACATGAAAACATTGGGTTGGTGCCATGTGGTTTGGTATATTGCTACATGAATCTCTTATAGTTTACTTTTGTTGTTAGAGGAGGTCTTTCCTCTCCAGCCGTTGCTGACCCTTTATTTAGTTCTTCCCATTTTGAGCTTAACTGGATATATATATATATATATATATAAGTTTAGTATGTCAAGTCATATGTGTTGTCCAATCCTTGAGTTTCATCAACTTTTTAATTAATATGTTATTCAATTTTGGCGTTTTATCGTTTATCACATTGCTGCTATCTATTGAGATTTCTTGTTGGTTGTGTTTGTTCTTTTTTGTCTTTTATCAGATCATTTAAATGATATTTAATTACTATGTAAATTAGTTCCTAGGTACGTAGTCTTCTTAAAAAAGGTACAAAAAATATTATAGTATCTTCTATTAATTAAAAAAATGAAATAATATAAAATAAAAATAACTAATGCCAAGTCTAGTAATAATTAAGACTGTCCCCATTGGTTATTTTTTGCATAAATGTTATATATCACAAAGATAAATAGTTAGTTCGCAACAAAAATTTAGGATTTTAAAACTTATTGTGTCACGATTAATTAAATAAAATTAAAACCTAATTGAAGAAAAATATCTCCCATCAGCTATTGATTGCAGGCAGCAACCTTTAGCGAGTGGCACCTATGATGGGTACATTACACGCACGTAGTAGCGTATAGAAAAAAGGCCAAGTTCATATTTTTCTTTTTATATTTTTATGTTTTTTTATGATTATTTGAACATTTTATTATTTCGATTACACATCGAAACTTAATTTTTAAGTCAGTTTAATCCTTGTACTTTATTCTCTCTCTGTCTCTCTTTTTAAAAGATAAATTGAACTTTTTGTTACTTCGATAACATCTCTTAACCTGCATTTGGGACTACTATTAAGATGAGATTTTGATAATAGTTTATAAAGATTTAAGGGTTTGATATCCAAGTTAACTCAAACTATTAGTGAAAGATTATCAAATGAAGTTTGAAAGCCTCTCATCATCAAAGGTCATTGGGCTCCCACTAGCTTACTTGTTAAGTTGCTTCATAACTGGATTAAAACTTGAGATACTAGTTGAGGTAATTGCTAATTAACCAACTAAACTTCATTAGGCCTTTGGATTAGCCAAGCTATATGAAGCAAAATTTAAGGTGATCGAGAGCATTCAAGGAAATTTCATAGGATGTTCACTTCATCTCAAAGGTTAATTAATAGATCTAATCAACAAGCATCTACCTCCATACATTATTACATAGAGATCACATAGAAAGTATTCTCACCTCTTACATTGGATAGTTCGGCTCAACAACAAATCTTCGACACAAGCATACAAAGCAACTATGGTTCGCCTCCAGTCTGAGCCTGTAGCAAATCATTAATTCTCTTAGCCATGTGATTTGTTACATGTGTCACATTCGATAGATGTTCAACCAACATTTATCTACATGTCTATTATTAGTATCTCATGCAATATGGTATGTGACTTATCATCTATTATCATTAGTATCTCACACTAATCAATGGTAGTAGTCCATGTGACAGTTTGTAATCGATTAATCATATTCCCTTTCTAAGAAATTTAAGGACTAGGAATAGCTCTAAAAAATCCTAAACTAAAGATCTGTCATATATTCTTTACAATTTAAGAATAAGATCTTTATCAAGATATCTAAGGACTCATTCATAATATAAAATGAGAGGTATGAATGAAGATATGATCGTTTTAATAATTAGCAAGAATACATCTATATGCAAGAAGAGAGAGAGAGCCGAGAGTGAGAAAGAGTGTCCTCCTTGGTAGGGTTTACTTTGTCCTTGTGTGGGTGTGCTATTCTCGGTTGTGGGTTTTGTGATTAAGACTATTTTGGGTGTCGATTGAATTGGTTCTTGGGTCGTGTTTGAAACCGATTCTAAGGTACCTTTTGTGGGTGTCAGACCAATCAACGTTGAGTCTTGAAAATCCACCTTCTTCTTCTCCATTGTCGAGCATCAACAGGGAGTGTGTTGTTTCTTTTGTTTTAGTTTGCTATTCCTATTTTTCAACTTTTGTTCTTTGGTTTTTACTTACTGTTTTTGCTATATCTTCACCCTAACGATTCGATATTGTGATTGTTTTGCGAGGTATTATCTCTACAAAGTGGTATCAGAACCTTGGTGGCTTCGTGGGTGGAAGAAATCAGCAACTTCTTGGCTACTTTCAGATTTAGAACGTTTTGTAAAAACGTAACCTAGATTTGAATATCCGACCATATCTCCTTGCTCCGTTCAAATCTCAGCGCATGAGACCCTACGTAGGATTCTCAACACTGAGGCGCACTAGTGGGTGAGACGCATGTCATTCAACGGCACCAGTAGCGACACTACGTGGTGATTGCAGTGACGGTGTGCAGCAGCTTCGACCTGTATGGTCGGTCCTTTCAAATTCTCTTCTTCATTTACAGACTGATTTATCAGTCCGCTTGGTGAGAAAGTTCATAACCCAACCTTAAATTTCCAGCAACTAGCAAGCCATCGGGTGGGGGTGGCCATTAGGTTGGGGTTTATCCTATGGTGGTAACCAATACCTGTTGCTAGAACTAGGGTTATATAAGTGATTACTTGCTCATTAACTGTGATTTAATCCTTTGTGTGGTTGCTATTTTTTGTTGATTTCATGTTTGTTTTAGTTGCTGCAAAACTTGCATCCTAACAACTAGTCCTTTTCGTGTCTTTAGAATTTGTTTCAATTGAGATTTAGAGGACCCAAAAATAGTCTACTTGAATATGTTTTTATCTTGTTTTTGTGTTGCATTCTTGTGTGCTTTGTGCATATCATGGTTGCACATCACTTTGAGTTAGGTGTGTTCAATGGAAAAGGTGATTTTGCAATTTGGCAACAGAAAATAAAAGGAATATTGGTTCAACAAAAGGTTTCAAAAGTAATTGATAATACTTTTGATAAATCTCTCACTAAAGAAGAAAAACAAGAAAGTGATGACTTAGCATATACTTCTATCATCTTGCATTTGTCTGACTCAGTTTTACGCAAAGTTGGTAAACATAATACTACTCAAGAACTTTGGAAAAACCTAGAGAAACTCTATTTAACCTAGTCCACTCCTAACAAACTCTTCTTACTTGAAAGTTTCTTTAGCTTTAAAATTGATCCCTCAAAAGATATAGATGATAATCTTGATATTTTCAATAAACTTGTTCAAGATATATATCACTAATTGTAGTGAAAAAATTACTGAAGAATATAAAGCTATCATTCTTTTAAATGCAATTCCCGACATATATAAGGAGGTCAAGAATGCTATTAAATATGGGAGGGAGACATTTACCCCAGATATTGTAGTTGAATCCCTTAAATATAAGGAAAGAGAAATGAAAGCTGAAAGAAACGAGAGAAGAGGTGGAGAAATACATCTTGTGAGGGGAAGACCTCAAAATAGGGGTGGTGAGGGACAAAATAAGAATAACAAGAAAAATGGTAGAAGTAGGTCTAAGTCACAGGGGAAGGCAAAAGGTAAAAAATACTATGGTTGTGGAAAACTATGACATTTTATAAAAGACTGTTATGTAGAGAAAAACAAACAAAAAGAGAAAGAGACGAGTGAGACCAATGTTATATCTTCTCAATGTGATATTGGAGAGGTATATATGTTGATGAACCAAGAACCCTCTGAAATTAATCTATCTTGAACTCCCATATGCATGAATGGATTCTAGACTCCGGTGCATCTTTTCATGTCATATCTCATAAACACTGGTTTAAAAACTTGCATGAGTCTGATCATGGACATATCATTACGTGTGATAATGTTGCTTATAAAGTTGTTGTTGTTGTGACATAACTATAAGATTTGAAAATGGCTTTATGCATACACTAAATGGAGTTAAGTACATTCCACAAATGGGTAGAAATCTAATTTCTATAGGAGAATTAGAAAAGATAGGTTTTACGGGTAGAGGTAGTGGTGGCATGATTAAAATATTTAAAGGCGCTCTTAGAACCTTTAAGGCATTTAGGAAAAATGGCATATATATCACTTATGTTGAAGTAATTAGTGGCACTACTCTCACTATTGCATCAGTTGACACTGATCACACACAAAAGTGGCATAATAGGTTAGCCTACGTAAGTGTTAAGGGACTTAAATTTCTTAACGATAAGGGTGTGTTTGGTAAGAATCAGGTGTCAAATTTGTCATTTTGTGATCATTGCGTACTTGAAGAACACCATAGGCTTTCTTTCTCATCTAGCAGTCATAAGATGTCTAGAGTCTTAAAGTATATTCATACGGACTTGTGGGGTCTTGGGAGCAATCCCACTTTTGGAGGCAATAAGTATTTTTTGTCCATTATTGACAACTTCTCTGGGTATATATGGGTTTATTTGTTAAAAGAAAATTCTAATACTTTTCAAAAATTGAAAAATTCAATTTGAAATCAAACTGGCAATAAAATAAAATTTTTGAAAACGGATAATGGTTTTGAGTTTTGTAATGCTAATCTTGACAAAATGTGCATTAAGAGTGGCATTACTAGACATAAAACAGTCTCTTATACTCCATAATAGAATGAAGTTGCTGAGAGGATGAATATGACTCTACTTGACAAAGTTAGGTGTATGATGTTGAGTTCTGGTGTGTCTAAGTCATTCTGGGATGAGGCTATTATAACTGCTTGCTATTTAACCAATTTGACTCGTTCTGTTCTTTTTAATGGTGACACTTCTTATGAATGTTGGTATGGTAAATCTGCAAACTACTCTGTGTTGAGAACTTTTTGTTGTGCCACTTTTTCTTATCAGAGTGAGGGAAAGCTAAATCCTAGAGCTAGGAAGTGTGTCTTCTTAAGTTATCCTGAAGGTGTTAAGGGATATAGGTTATGAGATAGAAGCCAAAAGGGTGTCAAATCATTATTAGTCGGGATATCACATTTAATGAAGTAGATATGCCATGTCTTAAAGATGAGTCTAATTTGGTGAGTAAGAAACAGTAAGATAGTGAAGAGCCTGAGGTTGAGGTGGAGAGAGTGAGTACCCATATTCTCGTTACCCCTAGTAAGGTGGAGAATGATATTCAAGATCAGTCTATTACTGAGGAAGAAAGTAGTGAGGATGTGGAAGAGGAACATCCTATTGACCAATACCCTTTAACCGATTACCAATTGACTAGAGATAAAGCGAGAAGACCACATAAAATTCCTCAAAGATTAAGAACCGACTATAGTCTTGTTTATCACAATTATTAAGAATTAGTTGGCAAATAGCCAAATACATATGATGAGGCAATTAAAAATGAAAACTCTAAGGAATGAGTCAAAGCAATGAAAGAAGAAATGAATTCACTTTATAAAAATCAAACGTGAGAATTAGTGCTTAAGCCAAAAGACAAATCCTTAGTGGGTTGCAAATGGATTTATAAAGTTAAAGAGGATACTAGTGAAAATGAACCAATAAGATTTAAACCTAGGTTAGTAGATAAGGGGTTCACACAAAAGGAGATGGTAGATTATAATGAAATATTTTCTTCTGTTGTCAAGTATACCACTATAGGCGTAATGCTTGCCTTAGTTGCACATTTCAATTTGGAACTTAAAATCGCTTGAAGGTTTAGGTACATATTTAAAATAGAAAGGGTCTTTGTGCAATTAACCTAATCCACAAGCCCTTTAGGATAATTTGCCCTTAAAAGGACATGAGTAACATTCAAGTTACGTGTGACGAGTTGTAAAGCCTTACAAAGATTTGTGCAATGTTGACTATTTATCTTAGGATTGAGATTATTTCTACTTTTTATGTTGTCTTTGTCAATTCAAGTATATCACAATCGGGGCAGATCTACAGCTAACTGAGGGTAGGCAATTCCCCAACTCTTCCCCTGCCCTTTAACTTTTAAAATTGTCCATCCCCTTTTATTTTGTGTATAAATTACTATATATTCTAATATTTATCCCTCTGAAATAAGAAAAGCGTGAAGACAATTAAGTAATGTGAATTAAGATAGGAGAGAAAATAAAAATAAAAAGAGAAAAAAATAAATACTGTTTGGATAAAAAAAGATAAATAAAATTTTCAATAATTTAGGAAAATAAAGAGGTAAACCCACTTTATACACACATATATACATATGGATGAATTTAGTATAAGAATATATGTGCTTAAATATGAGTTTAAGATCAATTGTTTCTCATTAGGTTTGGAGTAATATAAAATCCTACTTATAAAAAATATATATACATTACAATTTTTTTAAAATGTCAATGATTTACCCTATTTATGCATTTGTTTACGAACTATTTTAGAGGGTATTTTTCCTTTAATGCATTAATTAATGATCATTAACCGACCAGCCAGGTAATTCTGTAAAAGAAATTTAGCTCAAAACTTTAGTTATCAAGAAATTTCCATCTACAGCCAAGTAATTCCGATTAGATACAAGTCGTACATCACAGGCCTTTTCTTAATGTGCCCCAGTCGAATATTAGACACAAATAATCACTAAATATTAAACTCCAAATCTTAAACTAGTAAAATGTTTTAATGTATTTTTGCAGGAAATTCCAGAGTGTCATAGAGCAGATGCAGTGAGCAGCATGGTTTACGAAGCGAATGCCAGGATGAGGGATCCGGTGTACGGCTGCACCGGCACCATCTGCCAGCTCCAGAAGCAAGTCAGCGAGCTGCAAGTACAGCTGGCTAAGACACAGGCAGTGATAGCTAGCATGCGGAGCCATCACCAAACTGATCATCCAACGCCCTTGGCTTGCATGGATGTCTCACCATCTCTTCAACAGTGGCAGCAACAAGTGTTCTATCAAGATGATGGCAATCTGGTCAGCCCAGCCCCAGCCAGTTGGGGTTTTTGCTGGTCGCCGTGACCCGAACTTGAAGTTAATTAATATTTTCATGGAGCTTTAGAGGCTGTTTGGCTTAACGTTTTTATGAATAGTGTTTAAGTTATTTAACTTTTAAGTTAAAAGTTAGATAGTGGTTAAGTTGATAATGTGTTTGGATCCATATGTTTTTAAGCTATTAATTATTAGTTATGTGTTTGGTTTGAAATAGCTGATAAGTTATCAAAACTTGATAAAAAGACTAAAATAGACATGGTGTTAAATAATGTAAAATTTTATCATTAAATATTAATAAATTATATATAATTATTTAAAATATATTAATACAATATTATTATATATTATATATAATAATAACATATATTATTATGCATTATATACATTATAATTGTTGTTATATATATAATGTATATACATACACACAGCGATGGGTAGAAGAGACGATGGTGGCGACGGCGGTGGGTAGCTGCGATTGGGGCGGAGGAGATGGGGGCAGCAGCGGTCAAGGCGATCGGAGCAGCGGTCGATGGGGGCGACGGCAGCTTGCGGCGGCAGATTTGTTGTCGATGGCACGACCCACCGAACAGATCTGTTGCAGGAGCGGTGATGGCGCGACCCACCGTAAGGAGGTGGCTTGTGGCGGTCCTCGGCGGCGCAGATGGGCGATGGTGACAGATAAGGGGCGACGACAGTACTGGATGAGGGGCGACAGTGCTGGGCAAAGAAGATGAAAATGGCAGAAGAGAGAGGGAGAAGAAGATGCAACGGGGACAAGTATGTAAATATGTAAAATATTCGAGGGTAAATTAATATTTTAATCGGTCAACTTAACAGCGTTTTTTGCCAAAGCTGGGGGTTACCAGCTTTTGCAAAACGCTATTACAACCGCTTTTAAGTTGTGTAGCTTTTACGCTATATGTGGTTGCCAAACACTTAAACATAAAACACTGTCTAACTTATACGCTGCTCATACAGCTTATAAGCGGTCAAACCACTAAGCCAAACAGCCTCTTAACAATTAATATCAGAGAGAGAGCGAGAGAGAAGAGAGAGAGCGAGAGAGAGAGAGAAAAGAAGGGGGAGAGGGGGAGTTAATCGTGATAATGAAGTATGGTACCATGGTGTTTAAATTATTTGCCTGTCATTTTCATTGTACATCAGAGAATATTACATATTCAAACTCAACAGAATTTAAGATAGAAAGAATTCTACCACAAGCTTTTGTGAGGCATAACTAATATTAGGAGTCATGTATTGCATTTTTATTGAAAAAAGTGTTAAATAGAGGAGATAATGACATATAATTTTCTTAATCTCCTCTAATAAGAAGGCGTCACATGACTGATGACAATACTCCTAACATTATTTAAGTTTTTTGGGCAACAATTTTTGACCCGCAACTTATCTCAAACCTTCTTTATATAGTTTTGTCTTCTCTTCTCATAAACTTTTCTTTTTTAATTTTCTCAGTACAATAACGATCTATATTGAGTAGGTATTTTCTTTGTGAATAATAGAAAAAATTACTTTGTAAATAATAAGATCCAAAATACTCATAGTTCTTTTTCTTTTCACTTTTTCTTTTTAGTTAGGTATAGTTTCTTTTCTTTGGAAAAATGCATGAGCCGGGTATTTGAGCAATTTGACAGTATATTCACACAAAGAAGTCTTCTTTAGAAAAGGGTAAGGAATCACATCATTTGAGATCTCCGATTAATAGGTATAATTGTAATGGCATAGATGGAGATATCACTAAGTCCTAAAAATAATTTACAGATCAAATACTTACTTATACTACTAAAGGTGTCTCGATGTATAATACTATGCGCAGGCTATTTTATCATAATTATTATTGTATAATTATAGTAACAAACAAATAATCTTACTGTATCCAATAATTTATGACAATAGATTTTTTTGAGGCTCTTATATAAACCCTGCGGGTTTGAGACATCGAGTGATTTGACAATTTCCTATTGATTCAAATAAATATTAAAATTTATTGAAAACACTAAAAGTTCACAAAAATCTAACTAGATTTGGGAAACTTATTGGATCCCAACACTTTTTTCGAATTTTTATATGTTTTTGTTGGCTTATGTGTATATAGATCTAATGGTTTCAAGATAATGATTTTGGGGATGAAATGACTAAAATTAAAAGGATATTATCTGCTGATTGAAACAATGAGGATTGTGAATAGACATAAAACCAATAATATCATATGATGGAGAGAAAATTAACTTTCAATGTCCAAGCCATACTACTAATATCTTGATTTCCTATCGGCTCAGGAAACATCACACAAAATAAAAGACTCATGAACATCAAAACTCCATCACTACAGATAACAATGCCATCATCAAACTAATTATCAAGGTGCAAAAGAGAACTAGAGGCTCGAAAGAAACGTAATTTGATGTTTGCAAATCTCCCTTTTTAATCAATAATTATTTGGATGCTATAAGTTGGTAGATCTTGCTTTCTCTATTCTTGTTATGATTCTGTTCCAAGTTGATGTTAGCAGACCTTTTATGGGTTAATTTAATTATTAGTAAAAAAACACACGATCTTCACACCTAGCACAAAGAAAAAAACTCAGGAAATTAAAAAAAAAAAAAAGAAACTCAAATCTGCTGAGCCAAAAAGCTAGTAGCAGACCCGTATATATCTTCATGGGTATTTCGACATACCAAATGAGCAGATTAATTAGAAGAGCTAGTCTTACCCTAAACTGAACATAACACAGCTAATAATCAGCAGCTTTCCGAAAAATAAGCAAGACACTGAATTATCCATATCCATTTAATTAATAGAAATAGAGGCACATCCATACATATTCTTCAGGAAAATTTTGGAAAGGTCATGAAATACTTATTGAAGAGAGTACGTACTGACCAAAATCTCTCTTTAATTATCTATCCAATCTTCAAGTAGTTGCTATCTGCTAGGGTTCTGAAATCTCTAGGCATTCAAGCTTGTCATTTGTTTATAAATATACAGCCACTTCCACCCTTTCTTGCACACGTGCCCTAGGATGCCAAAGAGGGGAGCTCTGGAGTGTGCTTTGGTAACATGCCAGGTTTATGTAAGGACTAGAACAAGTGTGTGTACTTTTGCATGGGACGCTTCATAATTTATTGCAGCAAAACCATTTCCTGAATGATTTTTTTTAGTGGATTTGTACGAATATATACATTGAAATCGAACCACATAAAATTATCATGAATTCTTTATTTTCTCTTGTTTAAGATATGATCTCGAGGAATATAGAAGTCATTCCACCCAACACTATCTTCAATGACCAAACCTCTGTCCCATACCAAGTGATGTGAACAACCTGTAGACAACATTAGCAAACAAAGAGAAAATGCAGTAGGTATGCCAAGGTTGTGTGTTCGAATTTTGAGTAATGGGGTAGGTATCGCTTAACTACATAAGGGGTCACGGGCACAGGTTTTTGACCTGGACTTACCTTGGCCTGGCCCGATGGTCGCGTTCGGGTCAGCCCGTAGGTTATAGGGTTGGCAACGCTCGCGCCAAAGGCGTCGTTAGGCGAAACTCCTCGATTCTTACGTTAAAAAAAAAAAAAAACAAAAAACAAAAAACAAAGAGAAAATGAGTGAAAAAGTTTGTATTTTGTGAAACGCATGCAGCTCTTTTTTCTTTGGTAGGTAACATTGTATAAAATAAGTGCGGCTAGCCATTGACCATATAAGCTGAAAATCTTTGGAGTTGCACACCCAAATATCCTATTAAAATTAAGTATAGGATACAACCATAACTAGTAACCATCCCAAATAAAGAGCAGTGTAGTGGACATAAAAGCAACAAAATTCAGCAACGCCTCAAATATCTAACTAAACCATAACAAAAATAAACTTGAAGATTCAACTGATAGGCTCTGTTTGGGATGGGTGATGATAAAGCCACCGGTCTTGATGGATATACAGTGAAGTTCTTTCACCAAGCTTGGGATGTGTATTGATGATCGATGGTCAATTTTTAGCTTCGTCAAGCGGCTTTGGTGTCTCTGTTAGTATTGCTTTGGCAACCTGATCCTCTTCTCCTTGTTTATTTTGTTAGCTGCTTTGTTCGTACAGGATACGTTGTTTGGTGTTGTGCTAAGTCCATCTTATCTTCCCATTACGTTCCTTTGCCAAGTCTTTTGACTTTTGGCTTCCTAATCACTACATGCCCTCTTGTGTATTGAGGCAACTCTTTTTATAATATTCCTCAATATTCTTGACCGTTCGTGCAGGATACCTTGTTTGGTGTCATATGTATATATATACACACACACACACTAGTTTAAGTGCCCATGCCTTGGTACATTTGCTCTAGGTGTAGTTGAAGGCGAAGAATTTAGTGACAGAGTGTTGTTTTTTTCTTTTCTCAATGACATTAATATAAATATATTCATTTTATTTTTCCATTTCTGTTACATGCATATTGAAATAAACTTGTAAAATTAATTTAAATAGATTCCATATAATTTGTAGAATTTTATGTGTGCAAATAAATTCATTTAAATATGGGTCTAATCTTATAATTTCACTTTCGTAGAATCAATGTGATTTTAAACTCATTCCAATCACATTAAAAACTACGGAGAGAATGTACAATTTTTTCTGAGCTCATTTTATTTATTCATTTTAAAGTCTTTTAAACAATTAATAAAATTACAAAAGTTTACAAATTTGTTTAATTTCTTTCTATCATTTCATTGATTTAATGTGATTTAATATTTCAGTAACAGAAATAAAAAAATAAAAAAATATTAATTTAAATATCTTTAATTTAACTTAATGGTAAATTTGAGATTAATATTAATGTAAAAATTGCAATAACTACCCTTGACTTGACGTAAGTGTAAGAACCACTTTCCATATTTTAAAAATAGTAATAACCTCTCATCTTTTTAAACAAAGAGATAAAATAACGATTTTACTCTTTATTTTATTTCTTTTCTTTTCTTTCCTTTCTCCCTCATCTTTCCTCTTATTTAGAAAAAGAAAACAACCGGTGGTTGTTGGCAACCACTGAGTTATTTAAAGAGGGAAAAACAACAATGAACCTAAAGGATGAAAAGGTTTATCGTAGATAAGAGAGGGAGAAAGAATAGATGTCACTGCCATGACCAATTAGCAGTTGCTAATTTGCAGTTGCTACTGTGAACAATTGACACCACTACACCGATGAAAATATTTGACAGATCAATAGAAAGATAAAGAGGTAAATAACCATACAATGTATTTAAAGTTTGAAAATGGCAATGAATTGTGAATCTAGCCAAATTTTCCACAATAACGTTTTTATCGTGATGGAAGAGAAAGAGGGAAGCAACTACGAAACAGCCTGAGGAAACCTTACAAATGATCTTTACTAGGCAGTGGATACACTATAGATAAACCCAGAAATGGAAATTGATATCTTTAAGTTTACATCCTTTATGATTTGGGTAATTTGTAGTCTTAAAATGGGTTTGAAAGCCCTTAAAGTTTGATATTTAGTTTGAACACTCTTTTCTGATACAAATGGTGTTAATTAATTTAAAAATATATGTGTAATTCAAAGATGATGAATTATTCATTTAACTTCTTCTCTCTTTAGTTACTCATAACATTTTTCTTTTTATAAATTGACACATGTATTATAATTCAAAGGGCAATTTTGAAAAGTTTTTTAAATATTATAGTTTATATGCATTTTTTTTTACAAATTGGGGGGGGGGGGTGCAATTTGAATTTTTTTTTCAAAAATATTAAAGGATAAGTGTAGCTTTTGCAAATTTAGGAATAGTAATTCTATGTAAATCCACCAGAAAAATTAATGAAGCCAATGTAGCTGTGGAGTTTAGAACAAGTTTGCAACTGTCACTCACGCAGAAAGACGATGTTATTGGGAATAGGAACCATCACAGTGATTAAGATGCAGCTAATTAAGTCCCATTGCATAAGTTAGCAAGTGATACACTAAAATTAATACACTAGAATTATTATCAGTAAGTCATGAGTTCGATATTCAATTTAGGCAAGAGTCAAAGACTCGTCTGCGATTTATCTCTTCTGTCAAAATCAAAGACACGAGCGATAGGAAACCACGCAAAGATAGTAATTCTAAGATGCAGCTAATTAATCACACTTAGAATTAATAGCTTGTACAATATAATACAAAAGATATATAAAACATTAATATTGTTTTGAAGTTACATTGAAATTTTGGTGATTACTTAAAAAGTCATACCCACGTTTCATGGCCAGTAAGGTATAAAAGGAGCATGTTAATCGCCTGGGTAGCGCAAGGCTGTTGTTAGCCAGCAACATTGACTGGTTAGTTGTCTCCACATGGTCCGTGGGGTTGGTGGTTTCTGAAAGGAACAGGTTATAGAACCTGACAAGCAAATATTTGGCGGGGTAAAGGATACACGTATTTTAAAACTTTTCTAAAACTAAAAATAAAACATAATAGAAGTAAAAACAAATCCTCATAAGACTCAGTATTAAATATTCATATGCATATGAAAAATAAAAACCATTCATAAGGCTTTTAGAAGATATATACCAATAGATGTTATTCTTGCTCGTTGTCCAATTGAGCTTGAACTAGAGCTTCTAGCTTCTTCCAAGCCACCTCAAGCTGCTCTCGTACCTACAAACTCTGAGTAACCAACGTACCTTCTCAAATGGGGAGGATCTAGTCCATCCACGCCTAAGTTGCATTAAAACCCTTCGTCGAACCTGTGTTAGGACCATCTCAACAAAGGTGACCATATGCCATGATGTGGTTCTTTTACTTTGCTTTCAATTTTTGCATAACCAAGGATCAACGAAGACGTAAAAAGGGAGCAAATGAGAAGGAGACCAATCGATGTCTTGGATCAAGAAAAAGAATAAGAATAGAAAACCAGAGGGCAAAAGGAAGAAAGAAGAAGAAAATGAGAGAATGGTAGCTCACTTTCTCCTAGGCTCTTTGCTGATTGCTTCTATATTCTTCTACATGCTTTTTTTCTTTTCAATAGAACCTTCTTCTTATTCCTCTCTCTTATTTATTTCTCTTTTAGTGCCTGTAAGAGGCATAACTAAAACCATTAGAGCATTTAATATTGTGATGGAGAAAAGTAATAGAAAGCAGAAGCACACAGGATTAATCCCACTCTCAAAACTGTTGATCGTTTGCCGAGAAGTGTCGACCATTTGTGCCTACAACTTTTACTTTCAGCTTATTGCATCTAGACCTCGGTATTAACCGTTAATAGCAATTTTATTAACTCTTAATAGAATCAAGACCCCAGTTAACTCTTAATAACATGCCCCGTTAACTCTTAACGGTCTCCTACTTATATTGATTCTTTTGTTAACTCTTAACAATATACAACATCATTAACACTTAGTGATGAATAACACATTAACAACAAAGGTTCACTAATCCAACACGTTACTCAATATGCATGTGACTTTCTAGGTTCATAACAATGTAGCAATCAGGTACGTCAACTTCTTGACCCCGATCAAACACTTCGACCTACTAAGAGGATATTTTCATCTCCTTAAAACATTTTGAAAGATCTTGAGTATCTCCTACCTATGATCTAAGACAATCCTAATGGCAATGAAGTCTATACTTTAGATAAACTTATTAATTAAGCTTCTTCAATTACCGTGCACTTTAATCCTTCCATTGATCAACATTTCAATCGAGTAAGAGTCATTGACTAATTAAATTCACAAGATTCGGTAACTATAGTAGATCTAGTCAAGTGTAATCGAGATAACATTTTGGAACTCTTTCCTACATCGAAAACTCTTTTCTGATCGTGCATACCCTGGTCAAGGGTTTTCCAACCACAACCAATTGAGATCACATAGAATATTCACCTATATTCTGGAAGACCCATCAGTGAACATCTGTCTCCATACACCATTGCACAGAGATCGCATAGAGAGCATCCCCACCTCTCACTCCGAATGGTTTTGCTCAATAACAAATTTTCGATACTAGTGCACAAAACAACTCTATCGCAAGTGTTTCTACTGTACAATCATTTAATTGCATCAAGAAAAATAAATTTTGTGGGTCATCCTATAAAGTGGATTGGTTAAAAAATGGCTGTCATGGATGTACATAAACATGAAAAATACACACGATCATGTGGCGTAAAGTTTGAACAAACATGTGAGTTGCATGGGTAAGGTGGGGCATGACATAGCGTGAAGCCTTCTGATAATGATAAGATTGTTGTGTATGAAAAATCAAGTATTTTGTATCTACCCAATTAACGCAAAATAGAGCGTGGGTCATGTGCTTTAAATACGCTCCTTACGGGCAATGTATTCAGTTTATGGTCTGGTCTGGTCTGAAATCAATGGAGGCTAGCTAGCTGGTCACATGCAAGCCTGATTCAGACGGCCAGACGTTTGCACGTGTATCACACATGTGACCCTAAATTTTTGGTTACATCATGTCTTAATCGTATCTTATCTTACCCCAAAAGTCCACAAATGGAATTTTAAATTCACTTGTGTATGGTAGTCTAGCTAGAAATTTGATTTTGAGGGCGGGCAAGTCACATGTCAAATGATTTAATTGACTGAATGAATCTCACTTTGACAAGAAATAGTACTTCCTAAAGTTTTTTTTGTTTTTTTTTTAAAGTAAAAACTAAAAACAATCACATTTGCTCAAAATCAAACACATGTGATTTTTATGTAACTAAAAAATTCAAACAAAAGTCATGTATACATATATATATATAGACAGAGCCGATCCTGGGTTTTTTAAGGCCCAAAGTAAATTTTCTCAAGTGTGCCCTTTTATACAAATTAAATAAAAAAATAAAAATTATTAACTAATTAATTATATTAAAATTATAAGAATTTACAAAAGATAAAAAAGAATACTTTGGGACCTCATTAAAATCTTGTTTGGAGAAAACCTAATGGGACAAAACTCCAAACGAAAGAAAAATAGTACCCTGCATTATAAACATTGCATTAAAAAATAAAAACTACATATTTGAATCTGCATGTTTCCTCCCGAATCTCCGTAAAGATTTCTTGATTTGATCAATCTTCCTTTCATCCTTCACAATTAATCGAAACAAAAACAATCATCACATGTTCCTACAAAATAAAAAGAGCAATGAAATTTTCTTTTGATAGGATACAGGCGACAACTTCTTTTGTTAAATTTTTTTTTTTTAATTTTTTGTACACATATATACATAGGCTAAAAAAAAATTTTCGACCCTCCTTAGTTGTAGGCCCCAGGCTGTAGCTCTGACAGCCTTGGCCCAAGGCCGACTCTGTGTATATATATATATATAGAGAGAGAGAGAGAGAGAATTCCATGAAGACCTTCTACCACCTCCCAAGCAGTTGATTAAAACAAAATCAAAATGTTGTACACAAACTCACACTACAAGAAAAATGGGATTTAGTGACGGATGTTTAGCGACAGACATTTTCGTCGCTATTTTGCGACGAAATAGCGACGGATTTGCGATGGATTAATTTTTTTTTTTTTTAGAATTAGCAACGGAATATTTTTCCGTCGCAAAAAAAATAAAAAAATTTATTTTTTTAGCAACCGAAAAAATAATCTGTCGCTAATTTTAGCGACGGAAATAATTTTCCATCGCTAATTTTTAATAATAATAAAAAACAAAAAAAAATTATATAGCGACGAAATTTATTTCTGTCACTAATTTTAGCGACGGAAAATAAATTCCGTCGCAAAATTTAAAAATAAAAAATTAATTTTAATATTAATTTAAATAATTAAAATAAAATTTTAAATTTAAATTTTTTATTATTAACATTTAGCGACGGAATTTTTTATTTTTTATTTATAATTTTATAATAAAAAATTTAAAATTAAAATTTTTTTAAATAAAAAAAATTAAAGCTAGCGACGGATTGTCCAAATCCGTCGCTTTAATTTTTAATTTTTTTATTCAATTAATTTATAAATATTTAAATTTGGGATGAATATTTAAATATATAAATATTTGAATTTTATAAAAAATTAAATATACATTTAAACATGAGATGAATATAAAAAAATTAATTTATAAAATTTAAATAAATATATTAATATTAAAAATCATAATATTGCTAAATTCTAACTTTATCAATTAATATATTTCATGTGTATAAAATAAAAAATATATTAAATGTATAATAATTAATTATTTGTAATATTTATTAAATGTGTACAAAATATAAACAAAACTACATTTGAAAAATAAATAAAAAGTTTAAAAATCATAATATTATTGAAATTTTCTTTATTTTGGATTTTAGAAATCATAAAAATAAAACAATATTGAGGAATTACATTATATAAAAAGGTGTCTAAGAGCTATTTGTCAATTTCTTATTTTTTATAAAGAGGAGAATTTTTTGCAAAACTAAAAAGTTTAAAACTATAATATATAAATGACATTATGTACAAGACCGTAATATTTATTAAATGTGTTCAAAATATAAACAAACACTATATTTGAAAAATAAATAAAAAGTTTAAAAATCATAATATTATTGAAATTTTCTTTATTTTAAATTTTAGAAATCATAAAAATAAAACAATATTGAGGGATTACATTATATAAGAAGGTGTTTAGGAGCTATTTGTCAATTTCTTATTTTTTATAAAGAGGAGAATTTTTTGCTAAACTAAAATGTTTAAAACCATAATATATTGATGACATTGTGTCTTATAACAATATCATATGTCACTATCTAATATATAGACATTGTAACACAATTAAATATACAATTAACTCATTCATAATAAACAATTAGGGAAGTGAAATGTGTTGATTAAGATAACAGAGTATCAAGATAAGTCCGGAATGATTTTCGAACGAAGGTATGGAATGGTTTTCCTCCTTAATAGTTATACTATAAAAAAATTATAGGGGTTAATTTTTATTTTTAAAGTTTAAGTGTTATGTATAAAACATTAATGTTGACCAAGAAAAAAATAAATATATCGCTTTATTATTTATACTCTTTAATTTTGTTTTTGAGATATAGATGAAATTCAGCAATTTGAAATTCGTTTAGTATAATTTTTATTTATAAAAAAAATTAATTTTTTAAGATAACAAACTATTAATAAATAATTCAATATATAAAATTAATTTATTATAATTATTCGATTTATAATATAATTAAATTTTTAGATAATTACAATAATATTTTATTTAAATTATTGAATAATAAAATTTTATTTAAATTACATTATTTTTATCAATTAAATAATTATTTTTATTATTTTATAAATTATATTATTTTTTATTTAATTAATAAATATTAAAAAAAATTGAAGAGGCGGGAAACTCCCCGCCTCTTTCATAACCAAATCCCCCCTCCCCCTTCCCCTCCCTTCCCCCCAAAAAACCCTAAGTCCCCCCTTCCCCAAATCTTTAACCCTCTCTCTCTCTACCTCTCTCTAGCTTCTCGCCCCTGCCCTCGCCCTGGCTTTCGCTCACTGCCTCGCTTTCCCCCCGCTCTCGCTTAATCTCATTTCTCGCTCGCGGCCTCGCCCTCGCTGTCTCGCTCTGGGTCGTTGCTTCTCCCTCGCTCGCTGTCTCGCTCTCGCTCTCGGTCGCTGCTTCGCCGTCGCTCGACCTCGCCTCTCGCTCGTTGTCTCGCTATCGCTCTCGGTCGCTGCTTCGCCCTCGCTCGACCTCGCCTCTCGCTCGGTGTCTCGCTCTCACTCTCGCCCTCGCCCTTGCTATCTCGCCATCGTTCTCACTCTCCCTCTCCCTCGCTGCTTCGCCCTCGCTCGATCCCGCCTCTCGCCCTAGCCCGCGTTGCAGCCCCTTGCCCTCGCCCTTGCCCAGGTTAATTTTTTATTTTTTATTTTTAAAATTTGTTTGCAGATCAGTTTAATTTAAGTAAATTTAAAGTGTTTTCAGATGTTTATTTTTTAGATATTTATTTTATTTTTTATTTTTTAGTTATTTTTTTGCTGTTCATATATTTTGTATGCTTTTTTCTTTTTTTTTGTGTGTTATTTTATTTATTTTTAGTCAATTATTAGAATTGTTTGTTTGTATTATAATTTTATTCTATTTTTGATTATATTTAAAGTTTAAATATTTAAGTATTAATTAATTATCTTTTTTTAATAATTTTATATTTGTTAGATAGTAGTGTAAATATTTTTTTTATTTTTTAATTATTATTATTATTATTTATTTTTTTTATTTTTTATTTTTTTATTTATAAATATGAGTTAGTGATGGATTATATTCCGTCGCTAACATTTTTTTAATTTTTAATTTTATACTTTAAAAATAAAAAAATATTAAAAAATAAATTTTAAAAATAGCGACGGAATATTTCGTCGCTAAAATAAATTTTAATTTTTTTTAATAATTTTTTTTAGAAAATAGCGACGGAAATTTCCATCGCTAAATTTAAAAAAAAATACATTTAGCGATGAAAAATTTTTCGTCTCTAATTCGTCGCTAAATTGGTGACGGATCCGTCGCAAAAAAATATAGCGACGATTGTTTCAGCAACGGAAAAAATCCGTTGCTAATCCGTCGCTAAATTGATTTAACAACGGATTTTTGGATTTAGCGACGGAAATATTCCGTCGCTAAAATCCGAAATTTTTGTAGTGTCACAATGCTATATATTTTGTATATAAATGTATACTATTGTGCACTGAAACAATTTCATGTTGTTTGAATTTTGCGCAACATTTGTCATTCTGTTGATTTTTCTTTTTTTTTCTGCTGCTTTAAAAAACACTGAAATTTTCCCTCAAATAATATTATTAATTATAAGCATAATGATAATAAAAAATAAAACTGCAACTTTTAATAAATTTGTAGTTGCAAATGTGGGTAGGGGAGTTAGAATGAGAATTTGCCTCTTAATTTCTTTGTCGGATAATACATTACCAAACAACAAAGCACAAATGTTGAGAATCAAGATCCTATCTAATTACTCTTTGATTCTATCTGTATATTTTTTACTTATGACTTTTCTAAGTCAGGGTATTGGTTAGGTAGCTTGTTATTATTTAGGTATATTTTATCTTTCCATTTATGCATAAATTAGTTATTGTACATTCTATCAAAACACACAAAAATTACGAAGAAATCTTACATGGTATCCGAGCTTATATCTACACCTCCCCAAAGAAAAGTTGCCACTGAGCTGCCCCACCTTTTCCCAACTTTTCTTTTCCCCACCACCATCATAGCACATCATAGTCCATCATAGCACATCATAGTGGGCATTAGCTCGCCAACTCAATTTTCTAATTCAATTCTTTATTTTAGAAAAGCGAAGTCCATCGATTTTTCTCTTTCAGGTTCAGCTACAAAAAGAAAAGTAGTTCCTCTCAAAGGCCTTGCTAGCTACATCTTCTTCTAGATCTGCAGCACCACCCAAAGCGACTTGGCACTACTGCATTTGGCCCCCCAACCTCAACCACTATAGGCAACCAGGAGCATCAGAGGTTGTTGTGCATAGAAATTGCAAAAGATAGTCGCCACCGACAATTGCAGATCCTTTCGATCTGTTTCCTTTCTAGTGACCCTACTCAGATCTGCATCACCATCATAAAAATCTGGCCAACATCGCTCCGTATACCGTCGATTGCTTCACCATCCTTCGTCGATCAAAGCTGAGGCCAGATCTGAAATTTTTGTCGACTGTCCCTCTCGTCGTTGCAACCACCAGCGACTCTAGATCTGGCCACAGTCACGACCGTTTCTTGTTGGATCTGCGTTGTTACCTATCGCCTAGATCTGCATCGTCATCGTCGTCCTTCATCACCCAGATTTGGCCATTGTTGTTGACACCGACATCGCCACCGCTCAAATTTGGCCTCGCCTTGCTTAGATTTGACTGTGACTCGCTCAAATCTAATCACCATCGCTCAGATTTGATTGGCCCACAGTCGTTTCAGACCTCACCGTTTTCAGATCTCGCCACTTTAGATCTGAATCGTTGCAACTGTTTTTGCTTCAGAGCTGTGAAATCTACATAACCCACTCAACTCCAAGCATTCATTCCTTTTAGCTTTCATGGTAAAGAATGATGAAACTTCAAAGGCAGTTACGTCTTCTTCGAACATGTACGATGATCCAAGCAATCCCTTTTATCTCTATCACTCTAACCAATCAAGTTTGGTTCTTGTAACTCAACAATTGATATAGAACAACTATTCTCTTTGGAGTTATGCCATGCTTATGGCTCTTATCACCAAGAACAATGATGATTTTTATTTGTAGATGGATCCATCATGAAGCCCTCAACAACATCCACCAAAGAACACAAACAATGGACTCGCTGCAATCTCCACGTCAACAGTTGGATCCTCAAAACTATTTCATCTAACATTGCTTAAAGCGTGATGTATAATGACAGTGCATCCAAGATCTGGTTGGAATTGAAAGAGCGTTTCTCTCATGTAAATAGTGTGCATCTTTTTCATGTTGACCAAGAGATTCATGAGTGCGTTCAAGAAGATATGAGCATTGGTGACTACTACACCAAATTACAGGGCATGTGGGATACACATGATGCTCTAAACCCTTTTCCATCTACTACTGGTGACATGGCAAGACAGTTGGAGGACTACCAACAAACACAACACACTATTCAATTCCTTATGAAACTCAACCCCATTTATGTCGAAGCTCGAAGGCAAATCTTAATCATGGATCCCTTATCACCTGTGAACAAGGTATTTTTCCTCATTATTCAAGATGAAAAACAGTGAAATGTCTCTTCACAAGTGATTAGGAAAACACCAGATGCAGTTGTCTTTGTTGTCATACATGGACCACTAAATTCCAACAGGAATTACTCACCAAGAAATCCACATCTCAAATGCGATCGTTGCAACCTTGTTGGATATACTACTAAAAATTACTGCCAACATCTTAAGTGTGATTATTGTGGTTACAAAGGCCATACCATAGACGTCTATCACAAGCTCAAGCAAGTAAATGTTAAAGGGGATAAGAAAGGTCCCCCAAACGATTTTCCCAAAGCTCATCACATGGATTCCAAATTTGATAAGACTGAAACAACCCCTTCCTCCAACAGTCTCAGTATTGAACAATATCCTTGTAATACCCGAGAAATTCTAAAGGACTCAAGGGTAATTTGTCTTAGGGTAAAAATGGAATTTAAAGATAAATTGAGGGTATAACGGTAATTTATTACCGTATGGATTACTGAATCGACTACCGGGAGTACCCTGGAGTCGAGATGCCAAAATAAATTTATGTGGCATTAATGAGCACCCCGAGATAGGATTTATGGTGCCAAAAGAAATCGAATCGGGAACGATTTTCGGTACAACAAAAAGGCAGCTGCCAATTAAGCTGCAATACTGAATTATCGGAAGTCAACGAAAACTTGAGTGGGCTTTGGTTTTTCATGAGGAACAACCCTTCAGAGGTTTCAGGAAGAAACAAATGGGTTTGAGTCCAAAACGAAGATTCGGGCCTAAGTGCAGTTTTTGAAAATTGCTAGAGGGAGGCCGAAACAAGGTTGTTTCGAAATCTTAAGAGGTTAAAATGATGTTTTAGGACTTTTGGGGCCTAAATGCAATATTGGAAAGTTGAGGGTTTAAGTGAAATGGGCTAAAATGAAATAGCCAAAAGTCAAGGGGCCAAAGTGCAATTTCAGGAAACTTTGGCCAATGGGATTCGACCATGGGGTCTCTGGTCGTCGATTTTGGCCGATCCAACCACAAGGTCACGTGAGGCTTGGTCGGGGAAGTAATGTTTGTAAAGGCTTGAGGGGACAAAGACCACCGGAGTGGTCGGATTTGAAGAAAAAACCGACCAGAAAACTGGTCGGATTGTCGCGACCTGCAAGTCGCGATTGTGGTCAGCTCGGGTCGATTCAAGGCTCATCCAGGGGTGGGAAAGACTCCTAAGGTGATGGGTAAGGCGACCAAATGGGATTGAGTGCTCGGGTTTGCCTATAAATAGGCATTCGAAGTGGCCGAAAGTTGGAGAAATTTTAGCTTCAAATCGACCGTGTTTTAGAACAAATTGAGGGTCAAGACCATGGGGCTTTTGTTGCCCATGGCTTGAAGATAAATTCTGGAGAATTTGGGCCATTTTCATGGCGGTTTGAAGGCGATCTGAGGCTTCGCCGGAGAAAGAGGTGGACGGCCAAGCCGAGGCTTTGGCCGGCCAGTTGAGGGCTTTCCCGATGTTCTTTCAGGCCAAGGAAGGTGCCAAAAGGATCGACTGGAAGCAAGCTATCCACTGGTGGAGAAATCGGAGTTCGCCAGAAAAAGTTGGCCGAAAAAGATGACTGGCGCGTGCCGGTCACGCGCGGGTCTCCACGCGCCACCACTCGCCCTAGGAGCGTGCAGGCGCGTGCGGGCGCATGGCTTGGCCAAAAATTTGGGAAAAATCTTGGAAAGATCGAGAAAAATATTTTATGGAGGTTTGTGCAAAAAGATTGGAATTTGGGATTCCCGATGTCTCGATTTTAGAGCCAAAGAGCCTCGTTTTACGTGAAAACGCAACATCCAAGTAAGTTCAGTATTTTTTCTTGAAAGTTCATAGCATATAATGAATTTTTGTGAAGTTAGATTTGAGAAAATAGTCTCGATATAATTATTGGAGTTTTTAGAAGGAAAAATGAAGGAAAATGGAATAAAATAGGAAATAAAAGGAAATAAATGAAATATTGAGGATATTTAGTAATTAAATATTATTTTATGATTGAGGAGATCGAGATGATGAGATTGGTGCAACTTTTGAGAGTTAGCACGAGAATCAAGGTCGGGCACGCATATCGAGGCGATGCACGCTTTTCGAAGAAAATACAAGTTTATCTCAAAAGGTGAGTCGTCCTATCCTAAGTATGATTAGTGAGTGGTATTCTCACAAGAACTTATATTCATGATATGTTTGTTATATATGCATGTTATTTATAAATTGTAATATTCATTTGTCATATTGCATTAAAAGTCGTGATATTTGCATTACACGATATTATTGTCATACTGATATTTGTGCATGGGAAAGGGATGTCGCCCCCAGAGTGTAGCCGTAATTCCCCAAGGGCGTTGAGGGAATAACGTTTGGCTTATCTTGCAGAGGTTCGGGATTTGCCTAGGATTCCTAGCCGGGCTTGCGAGCCAAGGAAGTTACACTAAGGGCAAATGTTATTCATGTTATTGCATCATGCATCATATATATATTTTTGGACCCTCACTAGAAGTTTCATCTTCTAATGGGTTATGCCCCTAGAACATTCAATGTTCCAGTTAAGACTTGCAGTTAGGGCAAAGAGCAGGTTGAGATATGACGGCACGTGATGGCGTGGTCGATGGATTCAGCAAGAGATTCTAGTATTTAATTTATTGAGAAATGTATCTGATGTATACTCGAGGTTTCATATGATTTGCACCTAGGGTGTTAGATGTTATCTCGAGAGACGTGTATCCATGTATTTATGTATGGAGGATATGATGTAATATATGGTACGAATTCTTTATGATATTATATAAAGTGAATTCAGGTATGTACCGTATCAGGTTTCGATTATCGCTTCCGTATTGTGAATGATTTGCTGGGGGGTTTCCCTTTGACATACGGCATTTAATGTATGAGAAATGTATAAGGAAAGGGATTATGTATGTATACGATGGGCCCTAACATAGTAACACGCCCTTCGATGGGACGGGGTGTTACAATCGTGACCTCCTTGAACTCATTACTCGAACAAAATCGGTTAGTGCTACCAATCAAGTGTCAACAGTGAGCAACCTTTCAAGTATCCCTTCTTGTTCTCCCATATATGGTAAGGGAATTCGATGGATCTTTAACACATGAGCCATTAATCACATGGTTTGTTCCCCTCATTTTTTCACCAGTAGTATACCTGTCACCAATTGTTATGTCCATTTATGAAACTATGCTCTTGATCAAGTTACACATATAGGGACAATTTAATTTTTCAATAAACTGATTCTTTATAATGTGCTTTGCGTCCCTTCCTTTAAGCTTAATTTGATATCTATGGCCAAATTAACTCAAACCTCTTCATGTTATGCAACATTTACCAACAACTTCTGTTTTATGTAGGACCAACATTCGGGGAAGACGATTGGGACAAGAACTGAGCAAGTTGGACTCTACTACTTGGATGAGTCAAAGTATGTTAAGTGTCGTGCCTTCGTTACCACCACCACTTCCATAAATCCTCGTCTTTGGCACCAACGTCTTGGTTATCCCTTAAATAAAAGCCTGTAAGCCACTTCTTTATGTTCAAACTCAATCAAACCCAATTTTGTCAATGATTGTTCTATTTCTCCACTTGCCAAACAAACTAGACAACCCTTTCCTTCCAGTTCCATTAACACAAAATCTTGTTTTGAGTTTATTCATGTTGACATTTGGGATGGTTACCATATCCCAGGTTTACAAAAGGCAAAACACTTTCTTACTATCGTAGATGATTTTTCTTAGTGCACATGGGTTTGTCTCTTGCTTACTAAATCTGAAGCTAGAAATTGTTTACTTACTTTTATAAACCTTGTTGAAACCTAATTTGATTATCATATCAAAATCATTTGTAGCGATAATGGTCTTGAATTTGCCATTCCAAGCACATATCATGCTAAGGGGATTATTCACCAAACTAGCTATGTCTCAACCTCTCAACAAAATGGTGTTATTGAACATAAACATCAACATCTTCTCAATGTAGCCCGTGCCTTACTTTTCCAAGCCAACCTTCCCAAAACCTTTTGGGGTGATGTTATTCTAACCTCCAATTTCCTAGTCAATTGTACCCCCACCGCTGTTCTTCATGGAAAAACATCATTTAAGGTAATCTTTCACAAAACACCCACATATGATCATTTACGTATTTTTGGTTGTCTCTGTTTTGCCTCTACCCATCACCACAAACCAAGCAAATTTGATGTCCGTTCTCTCCGATGCATCTTTTTTGGCTACCCTTATGGTACCAAAGGTTATCGAGTATATGATTTAGCCACCGAACAAGTCTTTCTTTCTCTAGATGTCCTTTTTCATGACCATGTTTTTCCTTATGCTTCCGCTACTCCCATCTCCACTTTACCAACACACTCGATCCTTCTTGTCCCAAGCCCTACAGATCCAATCGTTCCCACCACGATGCCTGCCAATCCGAACCCATCAGCTACAATGCCTACCATCCAAACCAGCTTGTCGCTCTGCCATCTTCACCTACAACAATGCCTTCAGCCAAGTTTATTCCCTACCTGACCTCACTCAGTGTAGAGCCGACTTTGCCCATTGCCACACCTTCAGACTTGATCCTCCCTTCCCCATCGCCAATTTTAGATGTTACAGCTTCTGACTTGCCACCCCGACTCTGCCTGATGTCCCACATGATTCTCCTACACTCGACTCTGACGACCCATAAAACACCCAACTACCTTCAATAATACCATATAAAAAGCTTATTTGCCTACTTATTCCCTGCCGTCGTCGCACTCAATGTTGAATGAAGCCACAAGTATTCCTCACCCCTTATCTCATGTTCTTACTTATGATAGACTTTCTGCCATCCATCATGTTTGCACCACTTTCATTTCAGTTGTCAAATAACCTACCTCATTTACCCAGATCGTCAAAGATCCAAAATGGCATCTTGCAATAGATGAAGAACTATGTGATCTCCATGATAATGGTACTTGGTCTCTCCAACCTTTGCCTCCCAACAAGAAACTCGTACGTTGCAAATGGGTCTACAAGATCAAATTTAATCATGATGGCACTGTCGAGCATTATAAAGCACGCTTGGTTGCAAAAGGTTACAGTCAGATTAAAGGTTTTGATTATCGTGAGACTTTTTCTCCTATTGACAAGCTTGTTACTATTCGCTTACTCTTTGATGTTGCATCTTCCATGAATTAGCACATTCGACAACTAGACATCAACAATGCTTTCCTCTATGCCAATCTGGAGGAAGATGTCTACATGTCATTACCTCTTGGTTTCAGACGAAAGGGGGAGACACTTGTATGCAAGCTTCACAAATCTTTGTATTGGCTTAAGCAAGCCAGGACCATCAATGATTCATCAAACTATCCAAAATCCTCACCCTTGCGGACTTCATACAATCCAAATCAGATCACTCCTTATTCATTTGACACCATTGTACTTCCTTTACTGCCCTCCTTGTCTATGTGGATGACATCATTCTGGCAGGCAATAATCTCCAAGAAATTGAAGAAATTAAAGAAATTAAAGCTCATCTCATGTAGCAATTTAAGCTTAAGGACCTTAGTAACTTGAAATATTTTCTGGGCATAGAGATATCTCGATCGAAACAAGGAATTGATATTTCACAAAGGAAATATACACTTGAAATATTAGAAGACATGCGGTACTTAGCAGTGAAGCTTGTCAATTCTCCAATGGAGCAAAATTTATCTCTTACCAAAGAAGAAGACAATTGTATTGACGATCCCTCTTGTTATTGAAGAATTGTTGAGCGATTAATTTACTTAACCATCACAAGGCCAGACTTGGCCTATCCCGTTCACATTCTCAATCAATTTATTGACAAGCCCTGTGTTCCACACCTAGAAGCAACACGAGTTCTACACTACATCAAGAAAACACCTAGACAAGGTATCTTTCTTTCATCCACAAGTTCATTGTAGTTGAATGCCTTTTGTATTACGAATTGTGTAAAAGCCCACCTATCAGAGCGTGTTATGCCTTAGGAAATTTGGTCTATTTTTTTTTTTCTAAGTCACATTATTCCCAAAATTCCCTAAGACCTTATCTAGTGCTAAACGAGATGTTTACACTAGAAAATAAATACAAAGCGGAAGCTGAATCGAACCTGCTCATGGAAATTCATTCATGATTAACTAAACATAGTATTTATTACAAGGTTATTACATAAGCTTCTGAAAATAAAACAAATGTACATAATTCTTAAACTATTACAATATAACATGGCACATTTCCTCGTTTCCTGACGTCTCGCGTCACTACACATCTCCAACCCCGGTATCATCACTGCAAATCCCGACTGGAACGTTGAATGTTCCAGGGGCGAACCCAAGTTAGATGATGAACCATCTAAGTAAGGGTACATAATGCTATGTCATGTGTGTATGTAATGTCTTTCATCGTAGGTGTCAACTACACCCCTCATGCTACCTACCATTTTCGCGGCCACCTCTTTCGAAGCCAAGGTGTATGGGTGCACCCTTGGTAAGGCAGTGGTGCTAGTTCGTACTCCCTACGACCTCATATGCGTGTGATCAATGACATCAACGTGTATTTTTGCATTTCATAATCATGTCATAGATGCAATTCTACGTGATGGGTACATTTCATAGTATGTCAACATGATGTAAGAATTTTTGAAGATAAACATTTATAGTCGTGCTAAGCTTGAAACGATACACTTATAGCTAAGTTGTCTCGAAAGACATGTCAGCCTCGAAAATCGTGCCGAGCAGCTATTCCTTAATCTTTTGCCCTCAAGGACTCCTAAAATATTAAAATTATTTTTAGAATATCATTTATCTATTTTTTTATAATTTCTTCCATTTTTCTTTTATTTCTAAGTCTTATCTTCTCAAAATTGCATAAAAATTATCTAAACTTTCAAAAAATCTAATTTCTTTTTACTAATATCCCTTAAATAATATTTCTAACATTCTGAAATTTTCTTAGAAGTTTTTGAATTAAATTCCTATTTTTTCCTTATTTCCATAATAGAAAAACTATTTAAATAAATGACTAATTTAACATTTTCCAGAATATTTTTCATGAAACAAGACATAAATAAAATTCCAAATTTAATAAAATATTTTCAAAATTTTATTTCTTTTATTTTTATTTTTTTTATTTCTTTTTCTTTTCTTTTCTTTTCTTTTTCTTTTTTTTTTATTTTCTCTTGCGGGCGCGTGGAAGGCACGCACCTTCTTCCCACTCGCGGGCGTGTGCACCCACACGCCCGACTGCATCACATTCTCCGGCGGCCTTCTCGCTGCCAGCGATGCTACCGATCCCCGAAGCTTCAAACGAAACTTCTTCTCCCCCCATATTTGACCCCCTGATTCCAAAAATGGCCTTAAATTTGTGAAAAAACATAGCTATATACCTCGATTTTGTGTTTTAATCCTCAACTCCAGCGACTTGCGACTTTCTGGCGAGTGCTTGATTCTCCCTCCTTGTTGCTCCGTTGGCCACGAAAATCACCAGAAAGTTTGCCCACGACTCAAAGATCAAGACACCGCTCTCAAATCTCTCAAACACTCTCTCAATTGCTCGATCTATGAATTAAAACTCTGGATGAATGGGGCTTGCACGAAGTCGGCTATTTATAGCCAAAACTCTGCCGCGAACATCCCATCGAAGCAACCACATGTCCCGAAAGCCATACCCGACGTCCTTGCAAGCATTAAAACCCCCCCTTAACCCTAGATGTCCGATTGTAGGCGCGACCATGCTCTGGCCGCGCATCTGCTCTGCAAAATCCATATTTTCTAGATTTTTGCTTTTTTTTTTTTAACATAAATATCTATATATATGTATATCATATACACATACGGATTTTCATAACTATATACATACATACATACATACTAAATTATATATACAGCAATACAAAAAATCCTATTTATACACTAAATAAAATAATCTTTTATACATACATACATACGTACATATACCTATACATTTATACCTTTATACTTATTGCATATTTATATTTACATAATTCTAAGCATACTTAAGCTAAATAAATTAATTACATATCATATAAACATAATTTAACTAAATTAATTACATATCATATAAGCATAATTTTATTAAATAATTTAGGGTATTACATTCTCCCCTCCTTACAAAAATTTTGTCCTCGAAATTTGGTCATTCCTCACTCATTCTAACTATAGGGTCTTCAAATAGGTAAGCGAACTCTACCAGAGGTAAGTGTTCTTTCCAGCTATCTGGAAAATCAATGGCACAGACTCGCAACATATCTTCTAGGGTTTGAATGGTCCTTTTTAACTGACCATCAGTTTGGGGATGATAGGCTGTACTTAGCCTAAGTTGAGTACCTAAACTCTTTTGCAAACTTCCCCAAAACCTAGAAGTGAACCTCGGGTCGCGGTCTGATACAATGCTTACAGGCACTCCATGCAACCTGACAATCTCGTTCACATACTGTTGGGCTAATTTGCTGATCGGTTAGCTTACTTTCATAGCCAAGAAATTAGCAGACTTAGACAATCTGTCAACGATCACCCAAATGGCATCATTTCCTTTAGGACTTCTTGGCAATCCAATCACGAAATTCATCGTAATGTGTTCCCATTTCCACTCCAGGATTTCTAATGGTTGTAAACTTTCACCTGGTTTCTGATGCTCGATCTTGATTCTTTGACACGTGTTGCATTGACTTACGTATCTTGCCATGTTTTTCTTCATTCCTGGCCACCAATACACAGCATTCAAGTCTTGGTACATCTTAGTGGCTCCCAGGTGTATCAAGTATCTGGATCGATGGGCTTCTCCCATAATTACTTGCCGCAATTCCCTCACGCGAGGTACATATATCCTACATTGGAAACAAATGATGTTTTCTCTTACCTCAAATTCTGGTCTCTTTACTCGCCCATGCTCGTCAACCCACATCTTAATTTGAGAGTTTTCTGAGTAGGCTTGTCGTATTTGATCCTTTAATTCTGGTTGTAGCATGAGACTAGCTGCGTAGGCAGAGTTTCCTCGAGAAACTACTCCTACAGTCATCAAGCTAAAAGCTTCAACTAACTTCCATTCTTCCACCATCATTCCCGCCACACAAGCGGTTTCTTTCCTGCTTAGGGCATCTGCCACCACGCTAACCTTACCGGGATGGTATTGAATAGTACAGTCGTAATCTTTTAACAACTCCATCCATCTCCGTTGCCTCATGTTTAATTGTTTCTGCGAAAAGACGTATTGTAGGCTCTTGTGATCAATAAAAATTTCGAACTTCTCACCATACAAATAATGCCTCCAAATCTTTAAGGCGAATACCATTGCAGCCAATTCCAAGTCGTGAGTCGGGTAGTTTCGCTCGTGGTTCTTGAGTTGTCGGGATCCATAAGCAATGACTCTACCATGTTGCATCAGCACACACCCCAACCCATTTCTTGAGGCGTCAGTGTACACCATAAATCCTCCTGATCCATTTAGCATAGCTAGTACTAGAGCGGTTGTCAGCTTATCCTTAAGCGTCTAGAAACTTTCTTCACACCGTTCACTCCAGTCAAACTTTACCCCCTTCTGAGTTAACTTGGTGATGGGTGTTGCAATCTTGGAAAACCCTTCCACGAACTTTCTAATAATGTCCAGCTAATCCCAAGAAGCTCTTAATCTCAGTAACCGACCGTGGTTACTTCCAATTCGACACAACTGCTATCTTGGCCGGGTCGACCGATATTCCTTCGGCCGATATAACATGCCCTAAAAATGTCACCTGGTATAACCAAAATTCACATCTTGAGAATTTGGCATACAGCTTATGTTCTTGCAACGTTTGCAATATTACCCTTAAATGTGATTCGTGCTCTTTTTCCGAGGGAGAGTATATCAGTATGTCGTCTATAAACACGATCACAAATGTGTCCAAGAATGGTCTGAAGACTCGATTCATAGTGTCCATAAAAGCTACTGGGGCGTTGGTTAACCCGAACGGCATTACCAGAAATTCGTAGTGCCTGTATCGAGAACGAAAAGTTGTCCTGGGCATATCTTCTGTCTTGATCCTCAATTGATAGTACCCTGATCTTAGGTCAATTTTTGATAAGACTTTGGCTCCTTGTAACTGGTCAAACAGCTCCTCGATTCTGGGGAGTGGGTACTTATTCTTGACTGTTATCTTGTTTAGCTGTCGATAGTCGATACACATCCTTAGACGCCCGTCATTTTTCTTGACAAAGAGTACTGGTGCACCCCATGGCGACATACTTGGTCTGATGAATCCCTTGTCCAACAACTCTTGAAGCTGGGTCTTTAATTCTCTTAATTCTGCAGGAGCCATTTTATACGGGGGTATTAAAACCGAACATGCCCCTGGCACAATTTCTATTGAAAACTCGATCTCTCGTTGGGGCGGCAATCCAGGCAATTCTTCGAGAAACACATCCCCGAACTCTCTAACGATTCGCACTTCTTCAATTTTTAACGGCTCCTCGCTTTTCCCTTGGACACAAGCCAAATATCCTTGTGCTCCTTGACGTAATAATTTCTCGGCCTTTAGAGTCGAGATCCACTTCCGATCACTTGCCCTCTTTTGCCCTCGAAACTTAACCTTCGAGTCTTCGCTCTTGAGATAGACTGTTTTAGCTTTACAGTCCAATGTAACGTTGTATTTGGTTAGGAAGTCCATTCCTAAAATCACATCAAAATCCTGAAATTCCAGAAGGATTAGATCCACCAGGAACTCAACTTCTCCTATCTGAATCTTCCTATTTTTGTATCCTAAAGAAGTTTCTAGAGACTTCCCCATTGGGGTTGCCACAATCATGTGACAGTTTAATTTTTCTGGTTTTTCTCCTAGCACTTCAGTGAATGCATGTGAAATGAACGAATGGCTTGCTCTTGAGTCTATTAAAACATGCATAGGTATACCAGATGAGAACATGGTACCTTCAATTACCGCTAGGTCTTCTACCGCATCCTGCCGAGTTAGGTGAAACACCCTTCCTTACTGCGTTCTGGCATTTCTGGACGTCCCTTGAGGTTGACTTATCAGTCGCGGCTTGGGACAGTCCTTTGCAAAATGACCTGTCTACTGGCAGTTGAAGCAAGTGATTCCTCTCTTTAAGCAGTTCTGGTTGAGATGTCCAATTTCTCCACAATTGTAAGAACCTTTTGTTCCAAGCCGGCATGACCTTCCAAGGTGTTGCTTCTGGCATCTTGCGCATGGAGTACCAGGCTTGAACTTCAGCCTCTGGAGTTCCAACTTCTTGCCTGCTTTATGACTACTCGCTTACTGACTTTCCCCTTAGATTGCTTCAATCTGGCTTAGGTTAGCCTCAGTGGTAAAAACTTGTAATACTACTTTTGTATAGGACTGAGTACTTATACTACTCAACGCCCTCTGAAGTTTCAGATTCAGTCCTCCCAAAAACTTCTGAGCTTTGATCCTTTCGTCCCTTTCCTAAATAGGCATATACCGGATCAATCGGCTAAAAGCATCCTCGTACTGGGCGACAGACATGTCCCCGGTTTGCTTTAGCTCCATGAATTCTCTCTCCTTCTTCATTCTTAAATTCAGGGGAAAGTACTTCTCATTGAAGAGTTCCTTGAATTGCTCCCAAGTGACGTAGGGTGCTCTAACTCGAGGGGTCATTGTCCTCTTGACTCCTTTCCACCATCTATCTGTCTCATCTTACAGCATGAAGGTGGCACAATTAACTTTCTCTTCTTCCCCGCAATAAAGATGATCTAGCAGCTTTTCTGTTTGCTCGATCCAAAATTCCCCTTTGTTAGGGTCTGCACCAAGCTTCCCTTGAAAGATGGGAAGGTTCTGCCGTCGATAAAGGTCAAGCATGTTGGTCACATGACCGTCTCGGGAGTGCGTCTCTTGTATGAATCCCACCACGCTTCCCAGTATTCATTCCATTTGATCCAGTCGACTACTCCCGGTCTCCTGGCAAGAGTCGCCTTTCGAGTGCCCATTTGTGTTTCCTTCTGCATTGCCAGCTTGTGGGTTGGGTGTCCTAGGTCCCACTACTAACCTCCTTTGAGTATTCACTATCTGAAAAGAAAGTAGCATTCTGGGTTAGACAACAAAGTCCTGCCATCCGATAAGGTAAATCCTTCATTAATTATACGAATATTATACATTCGACTGCAAAATGTCATAGGTGCATGCTACATAAGTCACATAGCTCATAGACAACACTATACAAATCACGTAGATAGTTAGAGCATTTCTTAGATAGATCTATTGTGGTCCCGATGACCTCCATATCCAAACGTTCTTCTCATCTTCAGATTTGTACGGGGGTGCCTCGGGATCGTCTATCACTTCTTCAATCTCTTCCTCATCCTCAGAGTCCGTGTCTTCGAACTCGAGAAGGTCATCTTCGGCCCAGAATATAGGTATGTTGTCTTCTTCTTATTTTTCTTCAATCGGATCTCCTATCTCTCCTGCTTCATCTGCCTCGATCGGGTTCTCTATATCTTCTTCCTCTTCCTCCTCGAGCGGGTCCTCCATTCTTTCGTCGAGCTCATCTGCTAACACCGGCTCGTACAGCTCTACCAGTTGTTCACGAACTCGTTGGAAATACCAGCGAAATTAGGGAAATTGTTCTCCCTGCTGCCGGACCCAGTCTGCGAAATCCTGCAGGTCGCCTTCCAAGACATCGACCATCATGTTGATCTGAAACTAGACTAGATCAGGCCTAAGTCGATAACTTGGGGGTATGTCGTCGATAATTTCTTCCATTTGGATTAGGTGTTCCATGATACTCTCATTTGGCTCCGAGATCCAATTCTCCAGATGAAGAGCCCAATGATCGACCGAAACCTGCTCCGAGAAGTTTCCAGCCATCCTGTCATCACAACTTCCGTTAGTACCCCTAACTGTCCTCGAGTTGGAACTCCCCACCTGCTAGGCTTAGTCTAAGTTTTCCTTCCTAAGTACCCTAGTTGGTTGGGCTCTGATACCAACTGTAACAGTCCACCTATCAGGGCGTGTTTTGCCTTAAGAAATTTGGTTTATTTTTTTTTTCTAAGTCACGTTATTCTCGAAATTCCCTAAGACCTTATCTAGTGCTAGACGAGATGTTTACACTAGAAAATAAATACAAAGCGGAAGCTGAATCAAACCTGCTCATGGAAATACATTCATGATTAACTAGACATAGTATTTATTACAAGGTTATTACATAAGCTTCAGAAAATAAAACAAATGTACATAATTCTTAAACTATTATAACATAACATGGCACATTTCCTCATTTCCTGACGTCTCGCGTCACTACACATCTCCAACCCCGGTATCATCACTGCAAATCCTGACTGGAACGTTGAATGTTCCAGGGGAGAACCCAAGTTAGATGATGAACCATCTAAGTAAGGGTACATAATGCTATGTCATGTGTGTATACAATGTCTTTCATCGTAGGTATCAACTGCACCCCTCATGCTACCTACCATTTTAGCGGCCACCTCTTTCGAAGCCAAGGTGTATGGGTGCACCCTTGGTAAGGCAGCGGTGCCAGTTCGTACTCCCTACAGCCTCATATGCGTGTGATCAATGACATCAACGACATCAACGTATATTTATGCATTTCATAATCATGTCATGGATGCAATTCTATGTGATGGGTACATTTCATAGTATGTCAACATGATGTAAGCATTTTTGAAGATAAACATTTACAGTCGTACTAAGCTTGAAACGGTACACTTACAGCTAAGTTGTCTCGAAAGGCGTGTTAGCCTTCCAATTTGGTATTTCATGAACGAACAAAATACATAGAAATTGATTGTCACCTTATTCGAGAAAAGGTACAAGCTGGGGTAGTTAAGATTTACTATATATCGACAACAAAACAACCAGTTGACATCTTCACTAAATTATTGAGTGTGTCATAGTTTTCAAATCTTGTCAGCAAATTAGGAATGATTAACATCTATTCTAACTTGAGGGGAAGTGTTGAGAATTATGATTCCTATCTAATTAATCCTTGATTCTCTCTATATATTTTTAACTTATTGCTTTCCTAGGTCAGGCTATTTGGTTAGGTTGGTTGCTATTATTTTATCTTTCACTTTGTGTACAAATTAGTTATTGTACATTTAATCAAAAACACACAAAAATTACTCATTCAGAGGAAATCTTACAATAAATAACCCACATTAACAAGCTAAATAGAAGAACCAGTCACCACCATGTAGTCTTCATGGTTGCTCCAAGCATCAAAACTGATATGAAACTGCATTGCCTGGGACCTAACTTCTTTTCGTTGATGGTAACTATGTTTTAATGGAAGAATAAGGAAAAGATGGGCGGACTGCTTTGATCCATGTTGATAATATCATTGTATAAGCATGACTTGGAATAGATCCTGACCGCCAATGCTTGCCTTGCCAATTACACCTCCCTATATTGCTCCAACCATATCGACTACAAAACTGAATAAGGGAAAAATACAATAAAATAAAAATATGCGAAGGAATGATCACCTTGGTATATATTTAAAGAGGGTTTTTCTAGTCTTTAAAATTAAGATTTAATATTCTCGAATAATATTCCTAAATTTGTAGATTAAAAAAATGAAGTTTTCCTGGCACTTGATTTATACTCAAAACGTATTTTTTCTAAGTTCTTTTTTTTTTTTCCTCCAATTTCCTCTATATATATTTTTCCTCTTTTTCATTCTATTTCCTTTTTTTTTTCTTTCTCCTCCTCCTTTCCCATGCACGCACAGTACACCATCACCTTCTACAACGAACTTTCGTCACTGATGTTGCCCATTCTTCTATCTTATTCTTCCATCCTCCTATCTTCTCCAATTACCGCCACCACTAGTTTGCATATGCATTTTTCGACGAATACTATTGTAAACCCCATTTTACATTGTGCTCGACCCTTCCCTTGTCCCCTTTTACGGCCTATTGTGGATCTAGAAGAAGAAGTAAAGAACTCCCAAGCTCAAAAAGGAAAAGACGCAATAAGAGAGCAATTTGCAATGCAATTTTTCTTATAGATTTCATAGATTCACCTGACATTATTTATAAGGAGGCCGGTAACATGATGTCCATCTCCTCCTATAAACTAGTTAGCTAAGAAATAGAAGCAAAAATCCTATCCACTATAAACAGCTTAGACTCATTCTAATCTAACTAGTTGGATTTATTCCAAACCTATCCCAACCTTGACCCACATGGCTGTCTCACATGCTCATTACAGCTACTTTGCTACACCGGCGAATCGGTTTCTCCTCACCAGAGCTCCACTTCTTTGCCGCCCTCTCTCTGTGTTTTGGTGCTCATAACTGGGGCTCCACTTCTATCCTTTTAACTAATGATTGAATCCCCTTCGTGCACTCAACAAGGCCATTGTAGCTCAAATGGCTTGAATACAGTAATATGTAAGGTGAACTAACCAAATTATTGTAATGTATGTTTTGAGTACGCCAGTGTTACTTAGTCAAATAAGTAGAGTTTTCAAGGTGCGTGACTAGTTATTTCGATTAGGTAAAACTATGCAAATGTGTTTCTCAGAATGAAGGATTGAGCAAAAGAATCGCAAACAAACCTCCGATAGAATTTCATTGATGTTGTGTACTTGAAGACTCGCTAGATTTTTGAAAGTACTATCCCCAACTTGCAAATTCTTTATCCACGATAATTCTCACATAAGAGTAAATTTGTCATCGTTGCAAAAGACAAGAATTTGAGCAAAAATATAAGACAAATTAAAAACATCATCACCACTTATCTCTTGCTAATATGAAAATCTCATGCACAAGAAAATAACAATATTATTTCTTGGATTCAAAATTTGGGGGTAAAATGTATAAAGTATACATGTTGTCGATAATACATGCCTCAAACATAAAACATGCACATGTCTATGTATATTAAATCACATAGACACGAAAAAGTGAACATTAGCAAAAATCTACCACAATCTATATCTTACAAACACATGCATGCCTCTCTGACAATTGATAAAAAATATATTGGGGTGTGTGCCTTCACCTCTAGTAGAAAAGAGTGATTAGATTCCCATTACTCATGAGGTCTAACCTCTCACAACACAAATCAAACCCCAAATAAAGGCTATAAAACCAAAACAAACAAACCCTACTTACAAAATGTATAGATTAGTTGCAACCCTCAACAAAAAACAAACAAAAAAATGTTTGTTCGTGTTTAATAAAAAAGATAAGCACTAAGTAATGCAAATATATTCAAAATGCATTTGCATATTGTCAAACCTTTTCTTTTCCCTTATTGAAACTTGTAAATTACTGTAGATTTTGAACAAATGGTGTGCAACTTCTTATGGAGAGGCAATGAGGCTAATTCTCATAAGGCTAAGGTTTCCTGGAGAGATGTGTGATGCCTAAAGGAATAGGGGGGGTTTGGGTATCAAATTAACCATTATATGTTTGGAATCGAAAAATTAATTTGGCGATTGCTCTTAGGGACAGTGAATCTCTTTGGGTTAAATGGATCCATACTTATCGAGTAAAAGATAGGTATTTTTAGTTGCTTTTGGTGCCTTACTCGTGTCCCTGGTACTGGAGGAAACTAATATCAGTCCATAGTACGATGAGGTCAAAATTTGGATGAAGAATAGGAGATGGCTGGAAAGTTTTCTTGTGGCATGACCGATGGTATCCTTTTTGGGTACTTGTAGATAGATTCTCTCACCAATTACCTTGGCAACTAGGAGTATCTATCACGGCTAATGTCTCAAAAACCATTGCTGATGGTTCTTGGGTATGGCCAAAGATGACATCATCACCATATTTGGACATTATTCAAGACCAGATGCCCGTCCTCTAGACTTTAGACATCAGGATGTGTTAAGATGGCTACTAGTCTTGGATGGGGTGTTTTCTATATGTTCTGCTTTGCAGCGTCATTTAATGTAACGCCCATGTGTTACCTGGCATCATTTGGTATGGCATGGCAATGGTATGCCTTCTCATATATTTATTTGTTGGTTTGTGATTAGGGAACAATTATCTACTCTTGATTGTATTAACCTCTTTTTACTTTTTTCGAATAAATGCTTTCTTTATAGGGAGGCAACAAAGTCTCATAGTCATTTTTTTCTTTAACTGTTCTTATTCGCGTCAGGTGCTGTCTTTTTTCTTCATTTGAAAAAAATTGGATGGCCTTGGCCGGGAGATAGGAATATTATAGGTGGAAACAAAGTGGAATGGTAAGAACCCCTAGTTAGGTTGCTAATTGTTTGGTTTTGTAAACTATGGTTTATTTTGTGGTAAGAGCACAGTAACAAATGCTTCAAGGAGCAAGAGCGATCCACGTCCCAATTGGTGTATCAGATCTAGTGTGTCGTTTGGACGAGATTAATTATCTATTATTTATTTCCCTCCTACTTTATATAGCTGAGCTCTACAGCACTTTTGGCTGCTTCCAACTAACCAATTTTCTTTACTCTGCTGACTTGAATTATTTATGGTGGTTTGAGTTATAAGTATGCTCATGCACCTTGAGTGATTATTTTGGTGAGCATTTCAGGGTTATCAATACAACTGTTAATCTTAGATGACCAAACCCAACATAGTCCTTGGGAAATTTCATGAATAGATGGTTTATTCTAGTGTTCATTGTCTACTAGTTGGCTTGGGTTGCTTAGTAACTGGGGTTGACATTACAAATGTCAACACTCCCGTAAAACGGTGGCTTGAACTATGAGTATACTTATGCACTTTAAGTGATTATTTTGGTGAATATCCAAAGATTGTCAATACAACTATTAACTTTAGATGACCAAAGACAACATAATCCATAAGAAAGTCGTTTCTTTTTTAATGAATTCAGCATATGGCACTGATGATATTTTTCCCTGATAGTTGTACATATCTTAATGTTAAGGGGATTGTATATTTTTATTAATTATTTAGAACTTCTAGTTTATTCTTTTGGCATAGGGCTTGAGATATGCCATACCTTAAAGCTATAGGCGCTTCTTGGTTTCAATGAAATTCTCATTTATAGAAAAAAAAATTATTGCAAATTTTTTTTTCTTTTCCAGTTGAAGCTAAATTTCAGCGCATTCAGGGGAACGACTGATCTCGGCTCATCCTTTCCACACAACAAGAAGAAACAATTGAGTTAACCAGTGAAAAGAATTAGTCAATTAGTAAAATAAAAAAATTGAGTTGAAGAATCTACTTTTATTCATCTGTGACATGAACTTAAAAGTCTATCAAAGCTTATATATATCTAAGTATCCATTCACCTTACCTTTCTGATTATTATATCTTTGTCATTATGATTATATATTACAATATTTACTCAAGGAATCATCATCAGATTCTTAAATGAGATCAAATCATTCTCATCTTGTAATGTTTTCTCTGTCGTATGTATAATTGTGGCATCAATATTACACTGGGATGGATCAATATCATCTCTGTGTAATGGTGCATCTTTTTTACCAAGAATTTGGACAACTCTATTATCTTCAGGTAAATCATTATAGGTGGACCGTACCGGCTCAATCTCAGCTTTTAGCTCCCGACCCACTCTCGGCCCATGGCTCAATCCTGTCCCTACACCAGCCTATAATAACATCATTGCAGCCGTATGTTGGGTACTCGCGCGCCCACTCAAAATCTCATGCTTATTTATGCTAGATCTCATCTTCATTAATGGAGAATTATGTCCACATTAATGAAGATCCCGTCAACACCATGCTATCGCCTAGAAGCCTCCCTTGACGCTAGATACCCTCCCATCACCCTACAAACACACGATACATGCATGCAAGAAAACCTCTTCTCCTTCTATATGAACCAATTATCTTCAGAGTCAATGTATATTCTTCTCTCTGTCATTTTTACTCTCTTACTCAAGCATCAGAGTGTTTGTAGGTACCAGCTGTTCTCTGACGAACCGATTGCCAGAGTTCGTCCCTTGCCATTGTAGACCTACCTCTGATCGTTCTCTTTGACCAGGAAAGAACAATAGGCACGTAGATGAACATGCAGGATGCCATCTGCCTTGAGCAATTGTTGATATCTAATAAAGTCTTCTTTTTCAATCTTCTCCTTTCCCTTATTTTTGCTCATTTCAATTTACTCAAACTTCTTCCATTCTAACTTGGGCTTCGAGTATCCTTTGCTTTTGTGGGAGGTTCCTTGAGTTGCCCAACTCTTTTTGCTTATTATTTATTTCTTAAGCAATTAGTTCTCTTTTTTTCTAAAAGAAAAATTAGTTTTTGCTGTTATGCATTTTAGTCCACCAATCAAAAACCGCAAAAAAGTGAAATATCACTAATTTCAAAGTCATTTTTTAATTATTTCATGAATTAAAAACAGGTTATTATCCCTCCTTTTGGAACCTAATTAAGGTCGGACAAAAGATATTATTAAATAAGGAGTTTGATTAGAATAACATGTCTATTAAAAGATAACATGAGTAAGGAGCTGTGAGAACACGAATGTGCAAAATATAATTAAAAAAAAAAAACGTGTTCCATTTTAGTTCAATGTAAATACTATTTAAGAAAATGTGGCCTAATGATCTTGCAAACCTTTGATATTTGAAGCTAGAGAGATTAGAAAACAAACAATTCTTTCATTTTATAGATAGGTGAAGTTGTGTATGTTTCACTCCCTTTGCATCTAGCTTTAGAGAGGGTTTCAGGTATCATCTTCTCCATTTTATTTTTGGGTAAAATGTATTTATTATATTATATTTTTAATTTTTAAATAATTCTATGAGTTAATTAAAATTTCAAAATATGACACATTTATCATCAATTAATATAATTAAAAAAATTAAAAATAATATATAATAAAATACACCTTATTTAAAAACAAAATATACTTACTATACCGAATTAAAAAATAGTTAATGTTACCCAATATTTAGACTCTTTTAAGTCTTAGTATAAAAAAATTATAATAATAATTAGTTGCGTTGGAAGAAAATTAGGCCACTGCAAACAACAATTCCTCTTTAATAATTAGGTCTCCATGTGCAAGGGATCATCAGGTAGTCCAAATTGTAGAAAATTAAAAATCGATTGAGACATGTATATTCATTAGTTACCGAATAATTGATTTTCAGTTACAAATTATGATTAGGTTTCTCTATTAGATTAGATTATATTAAATTTATCTCTGTTTTTTAGTGGGGAAAAAAAAAACTTTCTAAAATAACATGAATCTCTATAAGTATTAGATGCAATTTAATGGGAGAGAAATTGAGGCTCCTAAGACTTAAAGTTGAGATCTCAAAATCTTTACCAATTCTACCACCTACCACCAAGCAAGCAACAATACTTTTAACATTTTTTTTTATTTTTAAATATATTAAAAGTTAAATATTTTAATATTTCTACAAAAAATTATATATTTATGGTAGAAATATATAGTGACAAATGTATTAATTATGAAAAGTGCAGTTAGAAGCAAAAAGATCAATAAAGTTAAGTGTCTCTAATAATTATGTTTTAGATGCATATAATAGAGAGACAATTTTTCAATATGCCTCTAATGTAAATTTTAGTGGCAAAAATAAATGAATGCCTTTAAGGACATATTTTTTATGGCAAATTGAAAGTATGTCTCTAGACAATTACATGTAAAAAATTTATTATAGATGTAAAAAAAATTAAGTGTCTCGAATAATTACGTGTTTGAGATAAATCGTAGAAGCAATTTTTTAATGTACCTCTTATGTAAATTTTTAGAGATAAAAAAAAAAAAACCTTTAAAAAGGGTACTTTCAAGGCAAATTGCAATTCTTCCTCCAAAAATTACCTCTAAAATGAAATTTATTTTAGTGTTTAGAGTTCAAATCATGATTAGTTTAGCTTGGTTTAATTTTATCCTGAAAATTAGTCCATAAATATGGTGTAAATCGGCTGTGTAATATGTACAATTCAATGCAATTTTATTTTCTGTATTTCTCTTAGCCAACCCACACATATACATAAAATTCCATTCTTCAATATGCACTAATATCATGAAAGATTTGTATGTATATATCTAATTCAAATAAAAACCCATATTCTTTTGTGAGACCTGGGGTAGATGGCCTTAGTTTCAAAAGGCTTAGTTTGCGTTCTCTTTACTTTTCAATTTTTAGTTTTAAGTTTTGAATTCGTTTTCAATTTTCTGTTTTACTACTCTGTTTTTGAAAATTGAAAACCCGTTCTTTTTGTTATTTTGAAAAATTATTTTTTAAAACAGAAAATTAGAAAATGAGTTCTCTTTAAAATTTTAAAAATAATTTTTTAATGATATTTTATTCAATAAATTTGATTATTCAGTAAACTAGAAATATTTAATGTTAATATATTATTAAAAAAATATATACATTTTAAAGTTAATGAATTTTGTATATTATTTCCCATTACAATAATAAAATATGAATAAATAAATATGTTTTGAGTTTAGAGTTTATTTTGGATTAAAACACTCAAAAACTTTTTGTTGTTTTGAGTTTTCTTTACAATTTTTTTTTTCAAAAATGCATTTTTAAAAACAACAAAGAGAACGTGTTTTCATTGTTTTAAAAAATCGAAAACTAAAAATGACTTGAAAATAGTAAAGAGAACGCAGCCTTAACAACTCTTCAATTTTGTTTCTTAAGACTCCTTAATTACCCTTTTCAGAGGTTAAAGAAGATGTGTGAGGTTATATTTCTAACCCATTAGCATGGTGGGTAGTCTACCAAAGATTATCTCAATCTATTAGCTATCTACAAGGATTGAAAAAGTCATTCTCATGAACTCTTTGACGATTGTCAAAGTACCTTCCTAAAGGGACGACAAATTTTTTATGTTGATGTAATTGCCAACAATTCAATTAACGTTCTAAGGGGAAGATTGGCAGGGCTCCCCTCAAGTTGGACATTGACAAGTGGACAAATGGATCAGCTTGGAAAGGCACTGCCTTCTTGATGGAGAAATATTTCTAACTATGATTTTTTTTTTTTTTCGAGTTCTCTACAAGCAACACGTCTTAGGACATTTGGATCTAGGACAAGGCAAATGAGTACCCAAGACTTTAGCTAAGTCAGGATCTAACTTGAAAATATACTAGACTCGAGTAAAAACCCAACCCAAATGACAAATACAAACCCTAATTCAAACCTAGATCTCCACCACCTCTTATCAAGACCAGCCCATGTGTTAAGATCCCATCGTCCACGTGGCATGATCATAGTCCTCTCATCAACTCCTCAATATGTTTATATAAAGGCACGAATTACAAAAAATAAGTATGTCATGTATTGTATTCCATTATTTTGTTCCACCTATAATATCAAGATTGACTTCATCGTTAAAGGCTATATCGGCCCTTCTTATAGGTTGAGTAGGTTTTAGGGTAAGCTTAGGCTAGAGGAAAGCTACCAGGCGCGTGGCTTCAAACAGAGCTAATGGTGATCAATTCTAGCCATCATCATTTAACGTCCACTATGAGCCTAACTTTTGCAGTCTCTATCCGTACATGCTCACTTTTTTAATACACTTACTCATCCACTAAGCCCTTACTCAGCTTGGCCTTTTCACTCAACATGCCACCTCGACAAGTACCTCCTACACATACCTATCACAATTAAGAGAACTTGAGCCACACTAAAGCTCAAATCCCTATTATCCCAAATAACTTTTTAAATTTGGAGAATGTAAGGGACAATCCTCCCTTACCAGATTAGGCGCCCTAGCTAGAAGACCAACTTTAACACCTAATTAAGCTATTGTCTGGCTTTCTCAAGCAACAAGGAGTAGGCCCTCTCCAAGAAGTCAAGTACTCTTGGTATGACAGCATACACTCAAGGAGAAATGGTTGCCATCATTTGTGAGAAGAACAACATGAATCTTGGAGGGGAGAACATCACCCTCGAAGGAAATATCAACACATCTCCTTGAGGAATAATGATCAGCACTCCCATAGGAAGGCATACTAGCACTTCTAGAAGGAGGATCATGAGTACTAACATTTAGAAAATAAGGGTTCAACATCTAGCAAACTTAAGGAAAGATTCCTCAAGAAAAACGTCTCCAACATCTCAAGAACAAGATGACCCAAATAGACAAAAGGAAAGGGAATGAGTCCCATGGCAAGGGCCCTTCTCAACCACTCAATTGGGTCTTAATGGTTGAGATTCCACTTGAGGGATTTTGGATCTTAACCATCAAGCAGTATGATGACGCCAACAACCCCTTTGACCATATAGAGTTCTTCACCTAGCACATGTTAGTCTAAGCTGCATCAGATGGAATGTGGTGTCGAGCCTTGAACGGGAATACCTAGAGTTGGTATTTCCAATAGCCTAACTATTTTGTCTACGGCTTTGAGGAGCTAAAGATAAGTTTCCTCACTCAATTTGCATCCTTGAGGTGCCTTAAAAAGGTGACAATGGCTCTAGTTAACATCCAACAAGGGAAAAATGAGTCCTTGAGGGACTATGTTACTTAGTTCAATGAAGAGGCAAAGACTTCGACCAGCACATTGCAATGGTCTCATTCCAAAATGGCCTAAAGGGTGGTTGACTACTTGACTTGTTGGTTAAAAATGCCTTAGGCTTATTTCTCAAACATCTTTGAGTGTCATGAAATACATAAGTGTGGGAAAATTCTACTAAACCTAAAAGGCCGAGCAAGTGAAAAATATAGAGAGAAAAGAATAAAATGTTAGGACAAGAGGCTCAACAAATTGATCGCAAGGGAAGAGTGCAAAACCAGATCAATTTAACCAACCCTCAGGTATACGCCTCTAAAAGCCTAGAGGATCAAGATCTTTATGGCCATCAAGAAAAATGACTCCTTAAGGAGGCTGAATAAAATGAAGGCCCCAAGCCAAGTACTATCGATTTCTTAAGGACCATAGTTGTGACACCAAGGACTACAAACAACTAAGGAAAGAGATACAAGATTTGTTGAATTGAGGATATCTTCAGTAACCCATCGCTTAGGAAGGGGAAAGAATCAAGCGGAAGACTAAAGATGGAGGAGCCCATCCCATACATAGAGCCTAGTCTAACAAGATAGGTCTTGCACCCTGCTTTGGGGAAATGGAAAGTAGGTAGATGGCAACCCTTCGTTGGTGTTCTACACCTAAGCATTCAAGCATGCTCCTAGATAGCAAACTAAAACGAATAAGCCAAGCAATAGCAATAAAAGACACCCAAACTGTAAAAACAAAAAAAAGAAAACAAAAAACAAAAATACTAGACAAAGAGAAGTGGTGACCTTCTCGGACAAAGATCTCCTCTCCAAAACAAACTTCATTGATTCGCTTGTCATCTCTACCATTAGTAGTAGTTGGGAGTTGAGGCAAATCCCAGTCGATGTATATAACTCCTCAAAGATCCTATATATAGCGAACTACCTTTATTGATATAGGATATAAGATGGAACAACTCAAGTTAGTTCAAGTTCCCTTAATTGACTTTGATGGGAAAGTAATGTAGGTCGATGGGTCCATCTAGATCCTTGTGACTGCGGGGGCAAGCTCGAGGAAAGTAACTACTAATCTTGATTTCTTAGTGGCAGATGCTCCTTCAACTTACCACATTATCTTCATTAGATTGGGATTAACCACTTTCCAAGCCACCCTATGCACCTATAGAATGGTGATAAAGTTCCTTAACCCTAACAAAATGGGAAAATTTAGGGTTGACTTGGTGAATTCTATGTAGCATCCTTTCACTCCCAAGTAATGAAAAAATCTCGAAAGGCAAGGTAGAAGCCCTTCTGTCCAACTTAGGTGGAAAGCACTCTTAATATTTCTTCCCTAAAACCAACCATGACAACACCCTCAAGTCTAACAAGTTGTGTGCTGGAAAGGCTTAATAAGCTAAAGGTGATGGGATGCCAATTGATGAGTTAGTTGAAGTCCTTCTCCAAGAGGACCAAATGAGAAGGATTGTAAAGATTAACTCTCAATTAGTTAATCCAGTCAAAAGTTAAGTCATAATACTCAGAAGTTTTTTTTTAACGTAAGAATTGGAGGAAGCCCCAGCACATAAGCCTTCAGCAGAGACCGTCACCTTCTCCCCTATAACCTACGGGTACCGACCCAAAACGAACAATCAGGCCAGGCTAGGTAAGACTAGGTCAAAGACCCGTGCCCGTGGCCCCTCATGTAGTTAAGTGGTACCTACCACATTACCCAAGATTCAAACACACAACCTTGGCATACCCAGCACCCGAATCCCATGCAGTTGATCACTTGAGCTACCCCAAGGGGTTCCTCAAAAGTTATATTGATCCCGAAGTAATCACCCATAAACTCAGCATCAACTAAGGCTGCAAGCCGATGAAGCGACAAAAAAGGAAATTCATGCCCAATAAAGCTCGAGCCAATTAAGGAGAGGTAGATAAACTACTCGGTATGTTTAGAAGGTTGATTACACTAAATAATTAGCTATGGTGTTGGTTTCCAAAGAGTTAGGAAAATGAAGGCTTTGCAATGACTTCACTGAGCTAAACAAAGTTTTCCTAAAGGACAACCCTCTTCCAAGCATCGATGCCCTTATCAACTACATGGTTGGGTGTAAACTGATGAGTTTCTTAGACACCTTCTAAAGTTACTATCAAATACCCCTCACCTTGAGGACTAAGAGAAGACAACATTTATAATAGACAAGACCATCTATTGCTATCGAGTCATACCCTTCAAGCTTAAGAATGCTAGGGCCACTTACTAGAGGCTTGTTAACAAGCTCTTCAAGGCACAACTATACCAAAATATGGAAGGATACATGGATGACGTGCTCGTCAAATGAAGAAAGCCAAGCAACACTCATGTGATCTCAAGGAATGCTTCTAAACCTTGAGATAATTCAACATGAAGCAAAGCCTGATAAAGTGCGCCTTTAAGGTTACGACTGAGAGATTCCTCAACTTCATTATCCCCCACTAACGAATCAAGGTGAACCTGGAGAAAGTTTGGGCTATTCTCGATTTTTCCCCACTAAGAAACATGAAAAAGAAATAGAGGTTGACAAGTCGAATGGAAACACTCAGGCAATTCCTCTCTCGATCAGCAAAAAAATGACTACCCTTCTTCTTTCAAACACTTAGGGCAAGTTCAAGGCTTGAGAAAAATTCTATGAGCACATCAAATCTTAGGCAAAAAGGCTAGAAGCTAAGACTGCCACAATGGTCTTATCAAGTCTTATCAATTTTTCTTCCAAAGTAATTGTGATATGGGGTATAAGCATCCTTATTTGCATTACTTGACATGAAATACACCATTACATAACAATATGATGACGGTATGTGAAAAATGGTTGTGCACGTGTTAGTTACTATTTTTAGAAAATACATGAATATGCAATCTATGGTATTCTTTTATGCATGTTAAAATTACCAAAAATGTTTAGTCATGTCATAAACCTTATGAAAAAAGCTTTTGGAATGCTTAGCCCACCCCTAAATGTATATATATGTGTGTGTGTGTGTGAATGTGGTAGTTGAACTATCGCAAAGGGAATTGTTTGATGGAGAGAAGAGAAGATAATGAATTTGATCCTTAGAGTTTCATATTCATTTTCAAATTATATTCCACCAATGGTATTATACTCTTATTAATGTTGTTTCTTGAATGTTGTCTAGAAAAATAACCCAAGAGAAGAGTAACTTTTGATTGAGTGAGTTTCATATAGAGTGTGTTTTGCTGATGAATATAAATGAACAAGTAAAAGCACAATTAAGCACAAATATAGAGGTTTGGCTCTAAGATTTCATGTCCTCTCTCTTCAAACTAAAGCTTAAAAGTTTTACTATGAATCAATAATAATAACCCTAACTTTTATTTAGAAGCTAAAATCTCATTACAAATTTTCTTACTAACAAGAATACTCTTGTATCAAGTTAAAATCCCTCACAAAGTGAGATTTCCTCACAACACCAGTGAGTCAAAACACAATAAATGACTTAAAAAGCCTTTTAAAGTGATCAAAGATGAAGGAAGAAATTGCAGTGGTTCAATTCAATTTAATGTTTTAACACCTTCAATTTTGAATGCACAAATTGAGAGTAGAATAAATGGTCTCAATGTTGGTAGGTGAGGCTCTTTTATAACCCTTCCTTCAACTTGGAGCCATTGTAGACAACAGAGATGGCAAGGTTAGAATTCATGGAAAATCTCCACCAATCTAGTGTAATTTACAACTTTATAAAGAAAATAAATCTTGCCTGTTAACCATAGATTAATTACGAATAAGTCAACAATAAGCAGACCAAACACAATTGATGTCAAGAAAAAAAAAATATATTTCAAATAAGATTTTTGAATATTAGAGTTGAAATAATTTGAAAATAAGATAAATAAGCCAGCAACCATCAATAACTCATTAGTTCTAGAGCAATTTTTATCTTTCATCAAATAGGAGAAAATTAAATCTGGAGGCAAAATAGTGATACAGGCTGTTAATAACTACGTTAGTGAAAGGTATTAATGCTTCAATAAAATTTTCATATTTATCTTTTAACCCAAATGAGAAAATTTTGTTTGACTCATAAAAATCTCATACACTTATTAAGTAAAATGATTTAAGCATATGTGATATAAAATGTGATTAAGAATGAAGGTAAGGATCACACTCTCCAAAAGCTAATATTTTGTTTTGATAGTTCTTGGTCAACCAAACCAAAGTGAACTAAACTATCTTCTCAAAAAATTGAATCAAGAGAAAAGGCCACGATTTGCTTGAAAGTGTATAAATTTGTGATCATGTTTGATTTACCCAAAAATCGATCTAGAAGGAAAAATCGATCTCCTCTAAGACTAGGCAGGCAAACCAAAAACACTTGAATCATCAAAAAAAAATTTAAATTTTTTTTTCAAAAGTCAATTGTTGGACATCTTTAATTTACTAGATGGGAGCTTTAGTTGGCTAAACTTCATGAGATTATTCAAAAGATTATAGGTTATTATGTTGAAAACTTCACAAGATATTAAGTTAAAAAATATGTTTATTTCACCTATTTGAATTCTTCTAAAGCTTCATTTGATTTTAGTTTTGTTTGAGATACATGTTTAGATTTGAAAAACTTAATAATCAATTTTGTTATCATCAAAAATTAGTGATTGTCCCCTTAAGGTTAACGTTGAACAATTGCTATTTGAAATTGATTTGGATGAATGTAACAAATACTATTTATTAAAGATTAAATATTCTTTCAATTTAAGTTCGATTTAAAATTATATTTTATGTCAAACACCAATTACCTACCTTAACTTTATTTTTATTGAGGTTGAGCTAATTTTGGAAAACTTTTAAGATTAAGATATTAATATTTGATATGAAGTGTATGGGCCTAAATAAAAATATGACAAAAGACAGAAATATCTAAAAGTCTAGAATTCATGTAATCGATCCCACATAGTAGAATAAATGCTGGATATGTTGTTGTTTTAAGGTCAAGATATAATTATTAAAAAAAATCTCAAATTCCAGATATTATAACACACCTTAAAGCAAGATGTCACGGTTTACGCCAAGTGCATGCCTTAGTTGATTTTTTTTTTTTCCTTGAAAGAAAATATTCAGGGAGTCAAATGTAGGAGGGACATGCCTACCCATGGACATGCAAAAAGGGACCCTCTCTAGAGCCATCAGCGTATTCTGTTATTATGTTTTTAAAGTAATTTTGAAAATGAAATAGTTGGCATATGTTTACAATTTTCAAATTAAGTATTCATGGCTTAGAGATGCTATCTTTCTTCTAAAATCTTAACAAGTCATACAAAATTTTTATTAAAAAATATACTTAAAAAATCTCTCTTTGTGTCTTGAAAAATATTTTATTAAAGTGTGTTTGAATTTTGTCAAAGTTTATTCATCAAAATCACACTTCTGTAAAAAGAGCGGTTAAAAAATGCCAACTCTTTCTTTCCGAGAGTCAACTTTTTTTATGCATTTGTTGTATTGAATTTTGAAATATTATATTCTATCGACTTTTTTAAAGTTTCAGTCGACTTCTTTTGTCCTTTGAAAGAAATCAATCGACAATTCTTAGACCTATCGAAAGATAAAATTCATCCTCTCGATCCAAATTCTTTTAGTTAAAAAATAGTCGATAATAACTATATGGTATTGACTTTTATCCCAAAAATGTCATCCTTATTGGAGAAATAATCATCATCTTTTTATATCAAGTCAAATTTTTTTCACAAAAAGTCTACTAATCCTATGTTGTTATTTGAATTTTCAGATGTTTCAAAAGAAACAGTTGACCTTTTTATGCATCTGTTGACAGTTTTTGTTCCAACACCATTAAAACGATTAGTTTTCTGGCACTTAATGTGAAACAACGGTCATTTATTTCAATTTTCTTGCTTAGCCAACTATAAATCTATAAATAGAGCAGAGCATAAAGAAACATGTGAAGAAACTAATGAACAAATGCAAGTACTCATGCTGATCTTTCATCTTACAAGTGTCTTTAAGCTTTCATATTTCACATTCAAAGGCAAAGTATATTACTTGTAATATTTGTTATAGCCTTTAATTCTCATTTTTGAGATTCATTATAATTAAAAGAGTTATTTCTTAATTAGATTCTTTAGCTTGTGAACTAAAGGGCCTATCAGGTTATTTGTAAGAGGATTTGTATTTCTAACATTAAAACTAAAAAAGCTTACCAACTTTAGTAAGAAATTTTAGTGAATAAAATCTCCAACAGATTAATCAGGGGAATAGATGTAGGCTAGTATCGAATCACTACACCCCCGCGGGGGCGGCGACGGTGCGGTGATTCAAGTGCCCTTCAACTCAACATACCTCTCTCTATAACTTGCACACGAGTTTCAAAAGCTTGATTTCCTTCTTCATTTTTGCCTTGTTTCACGATACAGTCTACGTACATATATTACTCGACTTTTTAGAATGCTAAAAACTATTCTATTACTTGATTTTCTACGTTATTCAGAAGGTTCAAATTTATAAGATTGTAATTTTTTTTTTAAAAAAAAAATAAGTTCTATGATCACTTCGATGGATCCCATGAATTTGAATTCAATCCAAAAGGTCCAAATGGAAAGCTAATCTCCTTTTTTCTTAAATTCATTCATCACTTAGGCCTGACCAAACAACGCTGTTAATTGTAATGCAGCCCAGCATGGGCGACGGAGCTAAAAATTTGGTCGAGAGGCCTCAACAAGGCATGTCACCAATTAATTTTTCTTTTTTTTTATATTTCAATCAAACACAAGGGAGAACCAAGGCAGAAACGTTCCGGCACAGAGAAACCATCCAAACACACCAAAAGTCATAGCAAATAGCACAAAGATTTGCAGCACAGGGAAAGATAAACTAGGGAAGGGAGCCACCCACAACACCCTTGGATTGCTTCTTCAACACCCACTACCAAAGCCAAAAATTCCTATAGTCCAAGCAACATTATTAATTGTACAAGCGAAGGCAAATTATAGCAAACAACAAAAGTGAAAGGTTGGTATCGGCAGAAAAGGAAGATGACCACAGTTTTACTGCACATAAATGTACAAGTTGGGTGTTACAAGATTAAATAAAAACGCGTCATGGCATCCCATGCAATTGCAGATGGTTGAAACAAGAAAACAAAACTAGAAAGAAACTATATTGTCGAACAGAGAGGGGTAAGACAAATAAAACTTGACCAAACTGCTCCCTATAAACTCATAAAAACCTCAAAACTTTTGGCAGCACAAATGCTATGGTCAGAAGAACAAAAGATTATAGGTTGTAGAGTATATACCATCTTTTTCTTAAAAGAAAACTTACCCAGAACTGGTTTACTTCTTCTGACAGAGCTGCTCAGCAGTTTGCTCCTCATTTCTCTCCATGGCTTTCTTAGCAAGTTCATAGCCGGCAAAGTTCATGGCACCCAAAGGAGCAATCCAAAAGAACCTGGGCACGGCTCCTTTGAATAATCCAAGGGGTCCCTCATGACGGAGGATAGAGATGGCCACCAGTGACATCGACACATGTTGTCCCCCAGGAGCAGTCATCATTCTAGTTTTCATTACATCAAAGGGTGTCGTGATTACAGCAGTTAGCCCCCCAGACAAAGCCCCAACAGCAATTGTCTCCCAGGGCTCCAGATCCCGGCCGAGAAGACGCTGGGCAACCTTAAACAGAACAAACCGTAGTGAATATACAAATCTACGTAAGGCCACATAATAGACCATTCCATATCATTTTGTTACACAGCTTCATAGTCACAGATTTAAAGGATGCGGTGTCAGATCTTAAGGATCTGGCAAGAATTCTTGAGGGAATTCTGTAGAAACAGGGGTTGAGAGAAAGAATGATTGAGAGAGAGAGAGAGAGAGAATTTCAGAATTGTATTTATTAATCTTCTGATGCCTTCCAAGGGTAAAATCAGATTATATTTATACCGATGTCCCAAGTCACATGGGAATCCTTTCTCGTCCAACGTCATAACAGCCAAGGTACAACTACACATAGCATCTTCTAAGTACAAGGCATATCAGTCCATAACTACCTCCCTTATTCACGTGTACCGTCCATTAAGCAAGTACATGACAATTACCATCCCCCTGAGGAATTTATTGTCCCCAAGAAATGCAATGTAAGCTAGCGACCCTTGGAAATTGTTTGAGCAAATCTGGTGGATACTCTCACATATTGTTGTCTGAGTGGTGGTTGGACCACTTCACTAGCACCTGAGTAATGGGGGCTCCCTGCATGTAAATGAGCCGTTTATCGAGTATGGCTGTCAGCTCCACTGTAGGGCTGTTGTGACCAATGTCTGATGGTAGGATGGGGCTTACTGCCTGTATCCCTACAGATTTCCTGAGTAGTGATATGTGGAACACCAAATGGATTTGGGAATTTACCGGTAACTGAAGCTTATAGGCCACATTTCCTAGTTTGGCCATAATGGGAAAGGGTCCATAGTACCTCAGGTTCAATTTAGAAACGGGGCCTTAAGTTGGAGCCTTAAGGTATGAGGGCCTTAGCTTCAAGTAGACCTCTTCCCCTACTGAAAATACCCTTTCACTTCTCCCTTTATCTGCGTGTTGCTTCATTCAATTTTGGGCCATCGCTAATTCTTTTCTAAGTTGTTGTAAGACCTCCTACCTTTGTTGGAGGTGGGCATCCACTGTCGCCACATTGGTAGTACCTTGGATGGCTAGTAGAAGGGGCAGTTTGTAGCCAAACAGGGCTTCTAAGGGGGGGCTTCAAAGGGGGACATCCAATAGAGCTATGGTGGCTTGAATTGTACCACTACTAGGCTAAAGAAAGCCATTTGTGCCAACCTTTAGGGTGCAGGAAGCATAGGCATCGAAGGTAGGCCTCTAACATTGATTGACCCTCTCAGTATGCCCATCGGTTTGGGGGGTGATAGGCTGAAGACATGCTCAACTTAGCCCCTAAAGACTTCAACATTCTGCCATAGAAGGCTGGTGAATACCTTGTCTCGATCAAAGACTATGGTTTTGGGAGTCCCATGCAATTTAACAACCTGGTCAAAAAAAACTCTAGCCACCTCTTGAGCGGTGTAAGAGTGAGATAGGCTTATGAAGTGTGCAAACTTCGTAAACCTATCCACCATAACTAATATGCAATCATTTCCTTTAGATCTAGGAAGTCCTTCAACAAAATCCATTGATACACTCTCCCACGCCTGCTCTTGTATAGCTAAAGGCTTCAGTAGCCCCGGAGAAGCCACCATTTCGTGCTTACACCTCTAGTAAGTATCACAGGCCATCACGAATCTAATCACTACCTCCTTGAGTTTAGGCCAATAAAAAAGTTGCTTAACCATGTGGTAAGTGTTTTGTATCCCCAAATGTCCTCCAAAAGGGAATTCATGTAGTGTCTGCAATATTTTCTCCTTGAGTGTCTTGCAATCCTCAGCTACTATTCTTCCCTGATATTTGATCAACCCATTATTTAGTGTATACCCCTTTTTACTTAAGGGATCCATGATTAGTTGCTCCAATAGACCCTTGACCTATTCGTCCAACTCATAACTCGCAGCAACCTCCTAGTACGAATCCGACACCAGAACAGTTATAGCTACCTAAGTCCCTTCTTCCAAGCACCTTGACAACATATCAGCCGCAATATTCTCCTTCCCTTTCTTATATTGTATGACGTAATCTAACCCCATCAACTTAGTCATCCCTTTTTTCTATAAGTGAGTGTGAAGTTTATGTTGCAATAGAAACTTAAAACTTTCGTGGTCTATCTTGATCACAAATTGGCCCCCATTCAAGGTAATGCCTCCACTTATCAACCGCAATTAGGACAGCCAATAACTCCTCCTCATAAATGCTTAAGCCCACATGCCTGGGGTCCAAAGCTTGACTGATAAAAGCTAAGGGTCTCCATTCCTGAATTAGAACAGCTCCAATACCCGTGCCACATGCATCAATCTCCAGTACAAAGGCCTTGGTAAAATCTGGTAACCCCAACACCGGAGCCTCACTCATAGCCTTCTAAAAATTCCTCAAAGGTTGCCTCAGCCTTGGGGCCCCACTTGAAACCTTCTTTCTTTAGCAATTCTGTGCGTGGCCTACTGATTACCCCATAATCCTTCACAAACCTTCTATAATAACCGGTTAGACCTAAAAATCCTCTTAAGGCCTTAAGGGTCGTAGGCCTTGGCCATGAAATCATGGCTGCTACCTTCCTTGGATCAATGCTTACACCCTTACTCGAAATAATATACCCCAGGTACTCCACTTGCCCTTGTGCAAAGGCACATTTTGACCTTCTGATATACAATTGGTTGATTCTGAGGATCTCAAATGTGGTCCTTAGGTCAGTAAGGTGTTGCTCAAAAGTCTGGCTGTACACGAGTATGTCATAAAAAAAAAAAAAAAAAGGATAAAGTTCCTTAGGTAGGGCTCGAATATCTGGTTCATCAAGGATTGAAATGTAGATGAGGCATTACCAATAATTCGTAATGGCCCTGGTGGGTTCTGAAGGCACTTTTTGGTATGTCTTGTGATTTCATTTTGATTTGGTGATAGCTTGATCTAAGGTCAAGTTTAAAAAAGATGGTAGCATGTTTCAGCTCATTTAATAGGTCCTTGATGAGGGGAAAAGGGAATTTGTCTTTAACTATCATGGCATTTAATTGACGATAGTCCACACAAAAACTCCATGATTCATCTTTCATTTTAACCAACAACATAGGTGAGGCAAAAAGACTGTGGCTTGGTCAAATCAAGGATTTCTGAAGCATATCCTTGACCATCTTTTCTATTTCTGTCTTTTGGGTGGAGGGATAACGGTATGCTCTAGCATTGATAGGCTCTATGTTAAGTTTCAGGCTAATAGAATGATCAAGGGTTCTATGAGGGGGTAAGGAATTAGGTTCCACACAAAGATCCTCAAATTCAACTAAGAGTATATTAAGAAGGTTAAGTTGATTTACCTCCAATTCAACTTGGGGCGGGCAACTGACAATTAGCATGAGATCTTCCCCCAGCTCTGGGTCGCCTTCTTCCATCCCTTCCATGGCCTGAATGGAAAACATTTGGGCCACTTGAGTCATCTTCTATTTAAACATCTTTTGTAGTCGCCTTCTCGTAATCATCTTACATATTCCCATCACCTTACTGCCTGTGAGGGTCATTTTCTTACCCTCATTCTCAAATGTCACCTCCATCTTGTTCAAGTCAAACAAATTGGACTGACATCCTTCATCTATTCCACCCCCAACACCACATCACAACCTCCTAATTTCAATAGTCGTAGGTCGGCCTCAAATTCCTCCCCTTGCATCTCCCAGCAAAACCCCGCGCAAGCTAACCTGCTCATTACTTTGTTACCATTGGCCACCGTAACTATTAGACCAGGGTGCATTTCAATCTCCGAGTTTGTCTCTTCATCTAGAAGCTATGGGTGCTCCCACCATCAATCAAAATCGTCAATCTGCAATCCTCTACCTTCCCTTCCACCTTGATTATCTTACTATTAGCCAGCCCCTTCAATGCATGCAATGATATTTCTCCATTATCTTCCTCTCCTCCTTCATGCACATTAGTTGTTTCCTCCCTTCCTGCATCTTCTCCTTCCTCCCCTTCCAACAAAAGTAGTTGCCTCTTACATTGGTGGCCAGAAAAATACTTGTCCCCACACTAGAAGCAGAGACTGGCCTGCCTCCTCTGCTCTTATCACCTTCCCTCCTTGAGTATTAGGAGTCGGTTGTGCCAAACTCCTGACTCCCTGTACCCCTCTACTCACTTCCTTACCGAAGCTCTTACTCCCTTGTGGCAGCATATTATGAACTCCACCCTTGGCTAGTAACCTTTTCTTTTTAAATAAGGCTTCGACCATCAACTCATGCAACCTTGCACTTTCTGCTACATGCTTGAGGGTCTTAGGTTGTAATACCTTCACCATTGGTCTCAATTCTTCGTTCAAGTTGCTTATGAAGTTTGAAACGAAATAAGCTTCAGTAAGGTGGGGGTTGTGGTTCAACATGAGTGCCTTCAATTCTTCAAACTTGAGTTTGTACTCCAACACAAATCCGTTCTATCTAATCTTATTAAATTCCTCCACCATGTCCGCTAGACCTAGATCTCCGAATCTCACATAATTCCTTTGCAAATTCGACCCACTAACAATTCTCCTTCACCTTAGACCACCCTTGGTACCAAGCATCTCCCGCATCATTGAGGTAAGTCGCAGCTAAGGCTACCCTTTATTGATCTGGGATACCATACCACTCAAACATTCTCTCGCACCTTCTTATACACCACCTGGGGCTCATCCCATCAAACATTGGGATATCCAACCTTGACATAGGGAATCTAGATTGGTTGTGCACCACAGGTACTTTCTGCCTACACCCCATTACATTATCAGGTTCCAGGTGCCCTCTGATACATCCCATGTCCGAGGAGAATCAAGTTAGATCTCTCCCTAAGAGGAAAGTCATGAGAGAGTCTTATCGAATTTCATCTGGCAAACATTACCATGAAACCTTCCAATTGCTCCCTGGCTTCCCACCTTCTCATGGATCTGAGTAACCACTCCATCCAGCTTCCGATCTATTGAAATGATCGCCTCATGGTTTCAGTTAGATCCAATCTCCAACTAATCCATGCGAGCTTGCAAGTCGGCCACTGTTGAACCGAACTATCGCAGTTGCAACTCCAAATTCTTCATCCGAGTTCCCTCGCCATAGAGTCGAATTCGCAGGGAATTCTCTGGCCTAGGACGCGCTCTAATATCAAAATTGTCAGATCTTAAGGATCTGGCAAGAATTCTTGAGAGAATTTTGTAGAAACAAGGGTTGAGAGAAAGATTAATCAAGAGAGAGAGAGAGAATTAGAGGGAGAATTTCATAATTGTATTAATGAATCTTCATATGCCTTCCAAGGGTGAAATCAGTTTATATTTATACTGATGTCCCCCAAGTCACATGGGAATCCTTTCTTGCCCAGAGTCATAAATGCCAAGGTACAACTACACAGCATCTTCTAAGTACAAGGCATATCAACCTATAACTACCTTCCTTATTCGCTTGTATCGTCCATTAAGCAGGTACATGGCATGCAGTAAAGCATGGCAAGGAGACAACTGAAAACGAATAAATAAAAAATTAAAAAATTGACACAAGGAGGCAAAAGATCTGGACAGCAGAACAAAGTCAAGGTACCTAGGGAAAAAAGTCAAAAGGTCATGAAAATTTATAGCATTGACTTGACACAAAAAATTGGAAAACAAATATATGCAAACTAGTAAAGTAAGAAGAAAAAAGAAAAATGAATTTATTCCTAGTAAAGTGCATAAAAAAGAAGAGCAAAGTGAAGAAAAATGAATTAAATTGCGTGGAGAAATTCTCCAAGCTATTTAGTGAATATGGAGAAACAAACATTACGTTAAGGCCTCTTGATAACTCCTAAGAAGATACAAATAATACATTCCATAAAAAAAATTTCTCAAAAGAAGCCAAGAAAAAGGCTTAAGAATGATAAAGCAATTAGACCTGATAATATCCAACAAAAACATTAAATGTACGAGAAAATAAGAAATTTTATAATCAACGAAACTATTCAATGTGATCCTCAAATCAAAGGGGATGCTTGATGAATAGAGAAAGAGCACTCTAGTGCCTGTTCACAAAAACAAATGTGATGTTTAAAACTGTGAAATTTACAAAGAGATCAAACAAATGAAAATTTGGAAGGAGAGTGATTAAGAGAAAGTTAAGAAGAAAAAACAAAGTCTCCAAAAACTAATCTGATTTCATGTCCAGGAGGTTAAAAGTAGAAGCTATATACTTGCTTATGTGTATAATGAACAGGTTTAGAGATGAGAATATTTATATATGGTGTTTATAGACTTGAATTTTGGGAAAAAGGGAGTCCCAAGTTACATATAAATTATTAAAGACACGTATCACTAAGAAGAAATGTGTGCAAGACCTTGCGGAGTAGATATTGATGATTTTTCAATTATAATTGCATTATATCATGGACCTATACTGAACCCCATCTCTTTGTTTCAATAATAAATGAACTCACTAAACACATCCAAGAAGATAGGCAAGGTGCCTGATGTATGTTATTTGTATGTGACTATTTTTTATGTATAAGACAAAAGAAAGGGTGAATACTGAACTTGAGTAAGGGATACCAAAAATCCAAAGACTTCGAGTAGATCAAAAATTTAATATATGAAATGTAAATTTAGTTAAAGTAGGAATGAGAATGATGTTATAGTGAGACCTGAAAATCAAGGCATTCCCAAAAAAAAAAAAAAGATTAATTCATTTATCCGGAATCAGTTATTCAAAAAGATTGAGAAATTATTGATGATGTTGCTTATAGAACTAAGGCAAGATGGTTTAAAAGGAAAAGGCACTTCCAATATTTCATGTGATTATAAGAACTCTTTAAAACTTTTAAATGGTACATATATATATATATATATATCAAACAGCTAGAGCTACAAAAGGGGTCATGCCAGCCCAAAATGACCCATTTTGTTGAGTTGGCTGGCTGATTGCAAGCCAGGCGGAACCTTGGAGGGGTTCAGCCAGCACAATTTTGAAAGTTCTAGAAGTAAAAAAATATATATTTTTTGTTTAATAATTAAAAAAATGCCATACTGAATTTTTTAATTATTTTAATGAAAAAACATATATAATATTGCATAAAACATTTTTTTGTATAGAATAATACCTTAAAAGTATTTTTATTGTCTCAAATATTAACAAATAAAAAGTTATAAAGTACATATAAGATAATTTACAAAATATAATGTAAAAAGTTACAAATAATATGCTAAAAAGATATATATGCTAAGTTATACTTTAAAATATTTATTTATAAATATAAATTTTAAAAAATATGATTTTATTTAATGGGCCCACTAGTAGGACGAGGCATGGCATGGGCTGCGGGCCTCAACCCAGGCACTGACTAACACCATGTGCCGACCTGTTGTGCATCTCTATGCACAGCTATCTGACCAGCCCCATTATATGACAGAATGTTAGACAAGCAAGCACTAGCATGTGAAAAATATGAATATTAGTAAGCAATTTATGATAGATGTGGAGTCCTATAAAAAAGGCTGAACTAGAAATGTGATTATGATAGTATGAACATGTGACAAGAAAACCAGTAGATGCTCAAGTGAGAAGATTTGATAGAATTAAAGAAATTCATAGCCAAAAAGAAACAAGAGAACTGGTGGAAAACTCAAGGCATGAAGAAAAATAATAGCCTTGCAGAAAATATAATCATAGATAGAGATGATTGGCAACCTAGAATCTATGTAGTTGACCCTGCCTAGTGAGATAATGGCTTGGTTTGTTGTCATTGTTGTGACACTTGACCTATGTTTGCAGTGATGAGAGCATGTTTAGTAGTTTAATTAAGGCCAGACCATTATAATGAGAAGTTACAGAAAATTAGCACATGCTTAGTGAATCTAAGGTAAAGCCAAACAGTGCAATAATCTGAAGGTTCTTCAATCAGCTCGAATGGAACTGTGACAATTCATTATGTGATCTCCAAGGAGAATTTAGTTCATCCTTTATCTAAAGGCCTAGGACAAGATTTGATCTTCGACAGCAAAGGAGACAGGACTAAAGCTTGTAATTGAAACCAAACTTGTTCTCTTACCAAAAAAAAGACAAAGAAAGAAACCCAACCTGTTCAACAGGTTCAAAGGAGAGCAAGCTAAGTAACAACATGCTGCTAATCTATTTTGAGATAGAGAATAAGAGGTCTCTCTCTCTCTCTCTCTTTCTTTTTCTGATGTTGTATTATCCTGCAATAGATGTAAATGAGACCTATTGATTTGAGGGTGAGATCATTCTCTTAAACCACATGGGTTGGAGTATCACAAGATGCACTCTAGATAGACTTACCTAAGTGTTGAATCTAGTCACTTCATATGAGACAAATGACGTCCCTAGGGCACTTACTGAAATTTGGGATTCAACACATACTACAAATGTGCTAGCCAAGAAATACAAAAGACCTCAGAAAGAAATGTGTAAGTGATATATCCTAACTGGAATATAATGGTTCTTTATTCAAGGTTATTCACTTAAGATTCCAAAGGGATCTAAGTTCAAGGTTTATCTATCCAGTTCCCTAACCTGGTTCTTAACTTCAAGGTTGTGAACTTAAGGTGACCAAGTGAATCTTGTTATGTTCATGCCACATGACGGTTCTATTGAAGAAACTAAGGCAGATCAGTTGTAGTCTTTTGTACTTTTATATCATTTGTCATTTTGTATGTTATGTTTGTGATTGGTGGTTGTATTGTTAGACTGTGGTTTCAGTTGTAGAGGATCACTAATTAGTTATGTTATGTAGTAGTGGTGGTCAAGGCTATATATAAGATAGCCTTTCTGTTGTATTTGTTATTGTGATTCATTTTGATTCTTTTCAATCTGATTGGACGAGGTTCTTCTTTCTCTCTTTTCTTCCTCTTTCAAACATTCTGTTTCATTCTGTTTCAAAACCCTAAGGTGCCTTTATTTATGCACATTATTTTCCCAGAAACCCCTTAACTGACACATAAGTATGCTTAATTTAAATCAAGTGGGGATTGCTGAAAATTATTTAAATTAAGATTGATTGAGCCTGATTAAAGCACTCAACATGTATTCATGAACACGAACTCAATTCCCTAAAGAATTTAAACACGTATTCATTGCATAGTTAGGATTCATGCATCTTGCTATACTCCATATTAATGTATCAATGCATCTAGTTATTATCCTCGTGAATGCATCTAATACCTCACACACACACACACATATTTGTATGTACAAGCACTAAGTTATTAGAGTGAGATTCACAGTGCAGAAATAAAGTGGGCATTTTGAAAAAAGGTCAAGAAGTACTTGGTTCCTATCAATCAGTGACGGTTATGAGGGAAGGGGTTCAAAGTCGAGCTAAGTTGAATCCCAGAGATTTGCTAGGTCCCATACACAATGGCAGGTTTCGACTACCTTCAAGAAGTGATAACGCACCTCTTAGTTGGATGAAATTATTTAACAAGAACTACTCTAGTTTTTTACATTATCATTTTCTCTCTGTTTCCTTGGATTGATGTAAAATTCATAATCAACTTCAAGGTGTCCACTGTTTTTCATTGTGCTTTCTTTTGATCACTAGCAATCTATAACTTCAAACATGAAGGTAGAGAATGAAATACAACCAGTATTTTAGGCAACTACAATTCAAATTGGATGCTGCAACAGCCACGAATGAAGTGACTTGTATTAATAAAAGAGAGCATGATTCAGCAAACTCAGTGTTGATTTAAGTTTTGATCACTTACCCATCAATGAGGGAAGCACAGCATAAATGAAATGTACATTAAAGCTTATATGAGAAAATGATAATATTGAAATGACTATACATAGTTACATATGAAAACATGCCTACCTTTTTGGATTCAGCATAAAGCCCCATGCCTGCTACGTAAAATGGAACTTCACGGAAGAGGGTGGCACCAGTCCCACGGAAAAAACCCTTTAGACCATCTTGATTCCAAGTACCAACAATTGCCTCGCCCACATTGTCAAAAATGCCAGCCTGTAGCCTTTGTTTCAATACCTCACAAGGTATCCGTACTGCTGTTCCAAGGAAAGTGCTACAGAATGATGCTAAGGATTGAACCTAGGTAGAAAGAAAGTACAACATTAAGTAGTTTAGAGTTTCAAACTTGCAAAGAAAACATCATCACAGTTGGAAGTCACAGATTGAAGCATTGCATGCCCTCATAACTATAATCTGACTCTTGACGAATCCCCTTTCCGCCATTCCAACCACCACCATAAAAAAAAAAGTGCACGCAGAATTATGAACTGCAGGTAAACATGCCAGTACCTGTAAGTCTGGAAGCGTTGGAGCAACATTCATTAAAACAAGCTTACTTGCTTCAAAAATTCCAGTTCGCAAGCCATGGCTGCAATACCCAAACAACATGTTAGTCATAGGAACATCTAGTATACCTAGGAAAGAGACTAAAAGAACACAAATAACCTTGAAAACTGTCCAAGAATTGCAGGGATTGAGCCTCTGTATAACTCCCTGACTCCAATTTCTGGAAGCTTTGACATTATCTCAGGGAAGGAAAGTGTCGATGCTTGCACTTGAGTCTGACAAACAAGAAACCATTGTCAAGGACGTCATGCAAGACAGTGAAGATACAATAATAAACCACACCCACAACATCATTCCCTTTTCTGGATAAGTCATTTATTCATTTTTTGATCCATTTTGGTTTTCATACTTTTATTCAGTAATGTAGACAACAGTTAACTAAAATGAGTGGCAAGTTTAAGTGAAGAGTGGTATTTTAATGTAACAATAAGAAAAAGAAAAAGTATGCCTCTGAGAGTAATCTCTATCACTATCAGTTCAAAATTAGGTCCCAGGTGTATCTCATATTTGCAAGTTTATACGCCAGTATGCAAAAGAGAGATTTTTTTTTTTTTTTTGAAATATTATTATTTCAACACAACTTTTGCAGGTTGATTTCTGTACTTGACACCCAACACAACGCACCCCCCCCCAACCTTAAAAAATAAATAAATAATAATAATCATCATCATCATCACCATCACCATGTCAAGAACTTTTCATATCTGTGAAGATAGGGATTTTTTTCTCAAAATAAATATAATCATATGCAATTCACACAACAGATGCACATAATTTGTATACTAGCTCATATCCTTTGCCATTTATAGGTGATATAATTTTAGTTAATCAAACAAGAGGAGAAAAGTCGAAGCTCACATTTCAGAGGCACACTCTAGCCTCTAAATGTTTCAGACAACATATGGAATTCTATACAACTAAAATAGAGATGAACTTGATATGCAAGAGATACCTCATAGTGATGATTTTCGAAATCCTAGGCAGAGAGGTTGCAGAGGATCTAAGAAGGTAGGCCCCTAGAGTGTCACATAATAGAAAATTTATATGGGATACCAGAAGAATTAAAATTATCATTTTCACCTTATCCTAACCAAGTTAGGGCAGGTGGCACAGCATTCATAATGTCATAAACATCTAAAAGTCACATTGACAATACAAATCCATGCAAAATTTTATACCAAATGCCTTATGGGTGCAACCCTCTAGCAAGGGAATGCTAAGATAAAGTTCCAACATCATCTTCATATGGAAAAGTTTCACCATAAGAATTGTTTAATATACAGGAAAAAGAAAATGTTGAGCAGTACAAAGATAATATCCAAGTAGATAAAAGGAGATTGTCAAGTGTAAAGTGCATGTATTGGTGTATGGAAATTCTCATGATAAAACATGTCATTCAGCCTACTATGTCCTTGACTTCTATATCAAAAAATGGAGGAAGAATGATAAGCAGTGAATCCTAAGAATCAAATGGTGGGATTTTAAAGGAAAAATATTTTTTTTTTTAAAGTATATAACATAAGCAGTTGAATTGTAGATGGTGAACCTAAGATGGCTCCAGTTACCCTATTCTACGAGGGTCAAATGAAAAGCCAAAATGAATCATAATGGAGTGTGGAGGTAAAAGGGCAACAAAAAAAAAAGCCCAAAAAAAGCTTGCTACAAGGCTTTGCATGCAAGCCCTAACAAGGGGAAATTGGAAATTTATATTTTAGCTAAAAAGGAAACAAAGAAGGTGGTAGTCAGCAAAACAAGGTCAAAAGTTTATAAAAATTTATAACACCTATTTCACAAAAACTAAAGGAGAGAAATATATACAAGCTAAGTAAGGCAATGCAAAGGAAAACAAAGAATTTTAACCAAGTGAGATGCATAAAAGACGACGAAGGCCAAAAAGTGATTAAATAAGGGGGCAATCAATGAGAGATGAAAGGAGTATTTCTACAAGCTATTCAATAAACATGATGAAACAAATATTATGTTGGGCATCTTGATAATTTCAAAGAAGATAGAAACTATATATCTTATAAATGTACTTGTCTAAAAGATGTTTAGCAACGAATGCAACAAATAAAAGAGAATAAATAACAATAATGGATAATATTTCAATAGAAACAGGAAATGTACAGTAGAAAAAGGCATTTTAAGGTTAATGAAATTATTCAAGTGATGCTCACATCAAAAAGGAACTAATGGCTAAAAAATGAGCACTTCATTTTGCAGGAATGAAAAAGATGTTCAAAGTTGTGAAGTTACGAATGAATGAAGCCACTGATCCATACCATAGAACCTAAGGTTAAGATGGATAACCAAGGTTTTTAAAAACCAATTTGATTTCATGTTTAGTAGGTCAATAATAGAAGCCATATACTTGTTAAGGCATTTGACGAAAAAGTCTAGAGATAAATAAAAGGATTTACATATGGTGTTTGTAGACTCAAAAATAAATAAATTAATTAAAAAAACGGAGTCTATGAGACGTATCACAAATCAAAATCCTGTGTTAAAATTTATTGAGGAAATATTGATATTTTTTTAATTCACAACTGAATTATATCAAATATCTTCACTAAACCCTTATCTTTTTGCTCCAGTGGCAGATGAACTCGTTTGTTGAAGGATAGATATCTTAGTGCATATTACTTGTAGATGACATTGTGTTGGTAGAAGAGCCAAAAGAAGGCAAGAATAGTAAGTCTAAGTTGTACAGGGATACCTTAATCCAAAGGCTTCAAGTTTAATAGGTCAAAAATTGAATACATGGAAGGTAAAAATTTAAAGGGTTTCCCAATGCACGAGACTCCCCGTGACAATTATGAGAAGGTAGTTTTGTACACATCATTAACCTTACTTTGCAAAGAGGTTGTTTACACAACTCAAAGCTATGACATTCCAATCACAAGGACCAACCTTACTATTGTTACTAAGTCTATTGTTACTAAGGTTCACCTGCGAGACTTGAAGATCAAGTTATTCAAAAATCTTGAATTACTCCAAGAAACAATCATTTTAGATACTTCAAATTAATTTTTTCAAGAAAGCAAGGAGATTATTGAAGATGTTACTCACATTATCAACATAGGATGGGAAATTGAGAAATAACTCCAGCATTTTACATGATTATAAAATTCTTTAAACAAAAATGAAAATTCTATCGAATGGTCATAAGACTAGCTCTATTGTATGAGGAACAATGCCAGGTGATTAAACACCAAGATCTGCAAAATAAAAGTTTAATTGAGTTGTGAATCTTACAATGGATGTGCGACCATGAAAGAAAAAACATAATTATACAAGAGCTTAAAATGATAAGGTTAAAGTAACAATATTGAAGATAAAATGAATGAGAATCATTTAAGATGATTTGAACATAATGAGAAAAGTTAAAGGAACGGAAGAAATTTAGTTTAAAAAAAAGAAAACAAAGTAAAAGAATGCCAACAAAATCTGGTGCAACACTCTGACGCTTAACATGAAATGTACTAGCCTTGAAAAAAATATGGTCATAGAAAGAGACGATTAGTGAGCTAGAATTTATGTAGTTGACCTCATACACCAGAATTAGGACTTGGTGGTGGTGGTGGTGGTGGTGGTGGTGGTGATGGTGGCGTTATTGTAGTACCAACTGTGATATTGGTGTGACATCACCACACCCATGATATGTTGAATAGTCCACATGGTTACAAAATAATTGACCCCTTGCTCTGCTGTTTAGCCTCTATGAGGTGCTTAGCTATTGTGGGGCAAAAAATCCCTATGAAAGGCGACATTTGTATCCATTCCATTCTACAATGGCTTTCTTCATATGGCCAACTACATTTGTATCCATTCTCAACATTGACTATTTAAGAAAATAAATCTTATTGTTGACAGGTAATTATTAATTAATGTCTGAGGAAGTTGGTAGAGTATCTCGTTTTACATCATTAAGTGACCTGTCTGTTGTAGAATCTGGCTTTGGCTTTTCTTTGGAGTTACTTGGGTGAAGCCCCCATTCAGTTTTGAATATTTTTAACTTGTGAAAGATCAGTTGTGTCAAAGATATTTGGCGCGAAAGACAAAAGGATCTCAAAAAGGTTCTGAGAATCCCTCACATTTTTAAGGGAATACTCCTCATTTTCCTTCTCTAGTAGCTGAAATCTTTTTGTAGATGAGTTTTTAAGCATAGATGGCTAGTTTTATAGGTTTTGTTTACTTTCACCTTTCACAGGATTCACCCCCCTTTCTAGAGATGGCAAATGGGCAGGCCGGAACAGCCCGGCCCACCTCCCGCTTGGCCCACCCATTTGGTGGGCCGGGCCGAATTTGGCCGGTGAGAAAGGCGGGCCGGGCTGGGGCAATGGAAATTGGGGCCCGGCACGGCCCATTGGCCCTTAATAAGTGGGCCAAGGCGAGCGAGGGCCTGCTAAGCCGGGCCGGCCCGTGGGCAATTTATTTTTAATTTTTAAATATTTTTTATTTTTTTCTCAAATACAATAAAAAAAATTTAAAATATATTTATAAGTAAACAATGTTTACTTATAATTTTTATGTTTGCAAAATTATGTTTACAGTAAACATAATTTTATATAAACATTATGTTTGTACAAACATATAATTTTACAAATATAATTTTATATAAACATTATGTTTATATAAACATATACGTTTAAACATAATTTTACAAACATAATTTTATATATGTATGTATATATAAAATTATGTTTGTAAAATTATGTTTATATAAAATTATGTTATGTTTATATAAAATTATGTTTGTAAAGTTATGTTATAAACATAATGTTTATATAAAATTATGTTTGTAAAATTATAAACATAATTTTACAAACATAATTTTTAATTATTATGTTTAAAATATGTTTATAATTACTAATTACAAACATAATTTTTTAACTATTTTTTTATTTTTTGGTGGGCTGGGTTGGGCCATTTTGGTGGGCCAATTCGTGGGCCGACCCACGGGCCATTTTGGTGGGCCAGGTCACGGGCCACATATCGCTGGCCAGACACAACCCACATTCTGCTGGGCAGGCTGGCCCAACCCAGCTGCTACAGTTTCGGGTCGGGCTGTGAGGCAGGCCGACCCATGGGTCGCCTAGCCCATTTGCCATCTCTACCCCTTTCTAGCAATTTACAATGGATGCAATTTGCTTATCATTAGCATCATCAACTAAACCTATCCTAATCAAGTTAGGGCCAATGACACTGCATTCACAATGTCAATTGATTTCTAAAAGATACATTGACAATACAGATCCACAAAAAGAAAAATATGGTAAAATTTTATACCAAATGCCCATCCTGACACAACCCTCTACTGAGGGAATAAAAAGATAAAGTTCCAACACCATCTTCATATAGAAAAGTCTCAAGAGATGGTGAATGAAGATACTTGAAATGGTCGTGTTCCATTACATAGTTGATATTGCAAAATCAACCTATACAACATGGAAATATGACCTAAACGTGATTTTCTTATCAAAAAAATTAAAAAAAAATCCCTACATGACATTTATAAGCTGATTGAGAATAGAAGTAGGAAACAAGATGCCTTTTCTTTCTGTACTTGGTTTAAGTAAAGGACACTTGATTACGCAATTTATAAGCTGAGATTTAATGTTAACACTTGTGTGGGTAGGATATATGGTTATTCAAGAATTAGGATGACGACTTACTCAGCACTTGTGCAAGCAGGATACAAGATTGTGGAAGTATAAAACAGGAAACTTAACCCCTTGGTGGGGCAGGACAGGATAGAAAGAAAAACATATTAAGCTAAGATTACCTTCATTGTGGCAATGGGTACATGAAACAACAAAAGGAAGTAAAGAGATATAAAGCTAAAGGACTCCCTTCATTGCACCAGCAGAGGCATTAAAGAAGAAGAAGGGGAATTAAAATGATATAAAGCTGCAGTCACCTTTATTGTATCGACAGGGTGCATTAAAGAACAAGACAGTGCACACGACAGTCCTCCTGCCAATGCAGATTTTAGAACACTACTAGCAGGTAATTCCACAGGTGGTGCAACAGAAACTACTGTAGCAGCTTCAAACCAGATACTCCTGCATGTTTTACAAAACCAATTTACTGTCAGACCAGTTACTCCTGCATGTTTTATTAAATGAAGTTCCTATTAGCTATGGGTAACCTAACAGTTTGTGTGAAAGCCTAAAACGTCACCTTAATTAGGAGCAATTAATCCCCAAAAGCACTGGGTGAGAATTTATGAACACAAGCTGAACTTCAAAATAGACAAGTACACTTCAATGGATGTGCTTCCTGGGTTCCTGCTTTTTACTTCATCAGCTAACACCCAAGAACTATGAAGATATTTAAATACCTCCCTCCCTTCCTCTCTCATACATGGAGAAACCTAGTTGTGTTTTCAAAAAATTGAACTTCTAGTTACATTATTTAATTTGACATTTCCTACAGCCATCTGTCATGACCCTAGGGTTTGGCTAGTGTTTAGAAAGGAAATCGGAAGAATTCGGGAGAGAAAGAAGAATTGGAGGGAGAGACTGAGCAGAAATAGAGAAAACAGAGGGAAAACAGGGGGAGAACGAGAGAGAGAATGTGGGGAGAAATCTGAGTTCACTATATCATTTCCAACATACACTTCTATACATACTATAGCCTATTTATAGGCTATTTAACTGAAAGTAGATTCTAGAAACAGCATCCATGTGCACTTTAACGGAATAAATAGCATCTCTTAACAAACAATTGCAACTAATTACAGTATTGCCCCTCATATGCCCTTGGGGTTGTGACACCATCTTCAATATACAGTTTACTTGGCAAATGGTGTGTGATGCCAAATACTGTTCTGCTAATACTCAAAACAGGTAATGTAACATAAATCATATTTTTGTATAAAATCTTTAAAGTTCAAAACATTTATCTTTGCAAACAATACAATGTGCTGTCAGGTATTATAAGCACATTTTATATCTCAATTATGTAACAGCTTATCTACTATCTTCAACACCATCACTTCAATTTATATTTATAATATGCTACAAAAACATAAGAGCTGACGCAGCATAGCATGTTATAGAGTCGGCTCACAAATATGAGAATGTCAAAGCACAAAGGAGTAAGATTTTGTACATTAAAAACTCTTCAAAGCAAGTAAGTTATATACAAAAACAACCCTCAAAAAGTAGGAAGCCTTACGTGTTAGGATGCCCAAACACTCTCCAAACAGTGCTTGTGCATCTAAAGAGCACCAATATTGATACAGGAATGGATATGCCAATTTGAAAAAGAAAAGGAAATGGATATGGTAGGAATAGAACAAACAACAAAAATAATCACAAGACTTAATAATCCCACATCAATTCAAGACCTCCACCCATCTAGGGATAGAGCAAAAGAATACTGTTTTTTATATTTAATAGTAATGTTTAGAGGGACAAATAGAGGCTCATGTAAGAAGAATGGATAGAATGGGACAAGTCTTTAGGAAAATAGGTAGAGGAAGGTAGAGGAAGATCAAGAAAAAATGATGGGAAACTCTTAGGCATGATATGAGTTATAAAGGCCTTACAAAAGATGTCATAAATAGAAATGATTAGCAAACTAGAATTCATATACTTGACCACACATAGTTAGAAATGTTTAGAAGGTGAGCCTTTAATAGCAAGTGACTCTAAGGTCAGAAGTTCAACTCATGGTCCATGCAAACAACCTCTGTTAAATGCAAGGGTAAGTTTGCACACAAAACAACCCTCCCTCAACCCCAGCGAAGTGGGGATCCTCATTCACCGGGCATGCCCCTTTATTTTAAAGTGGTGGATATATTTTAATGATGTGGTAGAGTCATGGAAATACTTCATTCTTTTAACATTTATGAACACAATAACCAAAAAGTATAGAAAAAGTGCCACTAATCCAATATAAAGATCCATTCCAACTTTAATAACATTAAATACTACTAATCCAATATAAAGATACTCTTATATCCATAATATTAAATATATAATTATTATTCATAATACAAAAAGAAGAACTAAATATTTTTGTCCAATTGTAATTAAGCTTAATTAAATTTTGCCCCAAACAATGTTCTACAAACCCAATCATATTGAATCCTCAGGCATTTCCAACTCATTGACATGTCATCGTATGTTCAATAGTGGGTGGCATATGCTGAAAGTTTTTAAAACAAAATGATAGTAAAAGGTAGGGCACACCATTTTGCATATTTAATACAGATACCTTCATCTTCCAACAAGTACAATACTCAAAATGAAGTGTTAACGCTTCCTCTCATGCACTATTTTAACCTTTTGTTATTTATAATCATTTTTGACACACACAATGTGATACTAGATGAGATTAAAATTTCTACCAGATAAAAGATGTCCAACCAGTTCCTTGCCAATAACTGAGAATAGCTCGCCATTGTTTCCTAATCTTATCACAAGATTCATAAATAAAGCTATAAAGAATTAATGACCCAAATAATGAGAAATGCTGCCACTTCACTAGAAACCACCAAAAAGGAGGACCGAATTCTTGGACAAACAAACTTCTTCTCCAATCTTTCCATTCTAAGTAACAGATCAAACACCTTTCAGACATCAAAAGATTATTCTTAAATTTTGTCCGATTCAAACTAACAAAAATATCTCACCGAGGATCTTCTTGAAGTCGATCAGATGGAAGCAGGAGCATAAAGTTCCGAAAATGTCCATAAGAGATGGATTCTTCTGTGTCTGCATTCAGAAACCTCATCATGGCAACAGCGTTGTCCTCATTTGCTGGAAGTCCAGCATTTTTCAGAGATGCCAATATTTCGCTCTTTTGTAGTGTCCCAGATTTGCTCAAACAAAGAGTAGTATAAGCTCGAAGAATGGTTGGTTCCTTTTGTTCCATCAGTGACAAGAATTGTTTCCAACCGAATGACTTTGAAAACAAATTACTTCTAGTACGCTGCATGAATTCACGTGCATATCTTCGAGGCAGTTTTCGCTTACTAATAGCAACTTCAAGATCTTCTAAAGTGACATGGCCATCACCATCTCTATCCAGCTCCTCAAAGAACCTCCTTCCTGTAAGCATGCAAGATTTAGAAGCCAAATATATCTTCATATAATGCAAGAAAACAAAAAGGTCATTGGCATAAAATGAATCCAATCACTGTTCTTATCCCATTTTATGGTGAAGATCAACAAAGAAGAATACTTTGGAAGGGCATGTAAGGGACAACACCTGTGCTTGGAATGATAAACGTAAGAGCAGAAACAAGTTCCAGCTTTCTTTTCCCTTTTTCGTACCAAGAAGCACAATAGATTAGAAGAATTGGTTAAGGAAAAATAATAATAACAACAACATAGCAAGCCTTACTCCTACTAGGTGGGTTAACTACATGGGAGCTCACCAATCATCTGAATCTATGGCCATATCTTCTATAAGACCATTATAACAATGCCTATCATGCCTTAAGAGTTTAACACCAAGTTTTTCTTGGTCTTCCTCTATCTCCTTCCATTCCACCCACAATCCTCACAACATTATCTATCAGTCTTCTTCTCACAAGAAAAACAATCTTAATCATGTCTCATTTATCATATCTTCAATAGAAACCACTCCACCCTTATATAATCTCATTTATAGTTCTATTGTTTCATGTATACTCCCACATCCACCATAACATCTCCATTTCTATTATGCTCATGTTGATGTTTTACTACCCAATATTCTGTCATACAGAAGAGTTGGCCTTACAGCCATCTGATAAAAAATTTCTTTTTAGCTTTGATAAGATTTTTTGTCATATAAAAGGTCAAACATACTTCTCCATTTTAACCATCCCAAATTATGTGAGTAACATCCTCAACCATCTCCTATCCTTTTGAACAATAGATCCAAAATATCTAAATTGATTTTTTTCTTGGAATGACTTGATCTTCAAGTGTTACCATAACATCATCCATACTTCTATTCTTGCTAAACTTACATTTCATAAATTAATATTTCAATCTGCTCAGCTAGAAGCCTTTTGGATTCTAAGGTGTCCTTCCATATCTTAACCATAGCATTCACACCTTATTTTATCTCACACACAATCAGTACCATCACGGCACCAATTCTTTGGATGGGTTTAGTGAGTTCATCCATCAATAGAGCAAAGAGATAAGGGCACAATGTAAATCCTTATTATAATCTACTTGCAATTGAAAAAGCCTTAATTCTAATACATATTTCCACTCCATGATACATATTTCCACTCCACGATACATATCTTTAGTAACCTCTATATAACTAATTTGGACTCCTTTCTTTGCTAAAACTCTCCGTAAGACTTCTCTAGGGAATTCATCATAAACTTCTTCTAAATCTATACACACCATATGTAAATCATGTTGTTTACTTTTAGAGCTTTCCTTCAAACACCTCAACAAATATATGGCTTCCCCTGTTGACCCACCAGGCACAAAAGCAAATAGATTTTTAGACAACTTGTTTCTCTTCTTAACTTTTGCTCAATCATCCTCTCTCAAAATTCCAGTGTGACTCATTAGGGATCAACTGTAATTGCTACAACATTAAATATCTCCTTTGTTCTGCTCCTTCTCCATTTGCCAGGCATCCTCTTCAATTTAAGAATCACATTAAATAATTTCATTAACCACAAAATGCCTCCTCCTCCCATGCATTTTCATACTTCTACCAGGATATTATCCAATCCAACTGCTCTGCTATTTATCTTTATTATAGCTTTTTTTTTCACTTATTCCAAACAAAAACATCTATTAAACAAATAATTCTTATCATTTCCAAAATTAGTAAGAAGTCACAAGGTATATTTGTGTCTCCATATTGAATGGAATAGTTTCGAGAAATACTTCTTCCATCTTTCCTTAATCACCCCCTTATTTATCAAAATTTTTTAGTCTTAGTGCCTGTTTAGCCATGAGGTGAAGAAAAAAAGCACTCTTTTATAACAAAGGCGCTTCTGTCCAGTTTTTTAACTGTTTGGACAAAATTCCTGCTTCTGCTGTACAGCAAAAGCAAAAGCAGAAAATTAAATTATTAATGGACAAAATCAAGCTCAATAAACATTTAAATTTACAACTATTGTCATCGTTAAAAAAATATTTTGTGCGCATGTATATAAATATATATAAATTTTAAAAAAATAGATATGAAGGCTGACCTGCCATGGGGGCAGAATGCACATGGCTAGGGGGCCCACAATGATAGGGGTTATTCCCCCATGACTACGGATTGAAGAAACACCCAGGGGGTTAAAAACCCTCAGAGCCATGGAGTTCCAACTGTGCACTCAGCCCTTAGCCAACCACCTTCACTCTACTTTTACATATATATATATATATGCACGCATATATATACATAAAATATTTATATATAACATAAATATGTCTTTAGTGAAACAATTGTAATAAATGTTCCATTAAATGTTGAAACCACTTTTATATCAAAATAGTATTTATAAAAGCACGTCTATCAATGTCCTTTATGGCAATTTGATTGTTAAAAGCATTTTTTTTCATTTGCTAGGCAAACACATATTGTACTTGTTGGTTTCACCATGTCATCTAAGTTATGGAACACAACTATATCAATTATCTTCATTCACCACCATCTCATGAAATTTCTCCATGTGAAGATGGTGTTCAAACTTCATTTCATCATTACTCCGCCAGAGGCTATTATCTACTGCCGGTCCCAAGCCCGGATAAAGGAGGAGGGTTGCGTTAGGTAGCCGACAGCCAGCGTAAAACTTAGTCGGATCCAAATATGAATTCTAGACAAACTATCTGTTGGGATGTAACCCATATAGAAGTCTAGAATTCATGTAGCCAACCCCACAGTGGGATAACGGCTGGATATGTTGTATGTTGTATGTTGTTTGCTAGGCAAACACATAAAACAACATTAAAAACATTTTCAAATGATCTGGCCAAATGCTAAACTACTTTCTATAAAAAGTGATTCTTATAAAAGCGCTTCTCATGCACAATTCTCACAACAGAAATTTCACAGCAATATCAAACAAAACCTTAATTTTTTATACACTTCATCTTAGTAAAAATCCTTTGTTCTTCTCTCTTTAAGCCAACTGATATATATATATATATATATCAAATCCATTTTGTTCAAGTTGATTATACAATTTTTCATAAACTTTTTGACCTTGCTTCACTTATGGCCCTTATCTGCCTCCTTTTTAGCAAATCTATACATTTTCAAATTTTCCCCATTGAGGGATCTATACCAAGTCCAGTACCAAGTTTTCTTGGCCTTGACTTTTTGTGTATCTCCTTATTTCATCATCATGACTCCTTGTGGTTCAGAGTTAGTCCTTTCCACTCTTCTAGAACAATTTTTATTACACTCCAAACTGTAGTAGCCATTTCATTCCACATTAGAGTTGTCTCACCTTCTACAATCCAATTCCTTCTATCACACTTTATAACTTTTTTTCCCTTTTAATCCAACCATTTGATTCTTGGGATTCACTTCTTGTCATCCTTCCTTCTCCATTTTTTGATATGAAAGTTAAGAAAACTAAGCTTATGTTGAGTGATTAGGCATTTTCCTGGTATAACTTTACAAAGCCTTACTAGGCAACAATCCTTTTGCCTCATAAGAGATAAGGTTATTTGGGTAGTCTGTAAGCTATTTTTATATGTGATCAAATGTTCATCCTATTTCTTGATAGTATTAGCTATATAAGAAGATCATGTGCCATGACAAAATCCAAAATGGTTTTTTTCTCATAATTTCTTTCTCCAAATCCATGTCCTCTATGCACATCTTCAAACTCATTTGTTTCTCAAACTTGCCTCCTATAATGAACGTCTTGACTCAAGGTATTCCTTACAATAACCTCTCTAGCCCTCCCAAAATTGTCTTTTATCTCTTCTCCAATTCAACTTGCAGTGCATATGCACAAACAATATTCATAATATTTTCTTTTCAAACAACTTTAACTAATCCCATCTCCTAACCTCTTGACATCCACAACCTTCATTCTTTAAATTCTTATCTATAATAATCCCCAATACATTTCTAGCATGGTCCTTCCCTATATATCAAAGTTTATATCCTGACTTAGCTAACATTTTATCCTTGACAAACCCATCTTGTTTGTGACAGCCTTGAAGAATCCAAACCCAAAATTAAGTATAAATGGGTTGATTGGAATGAACTGGACAACAAGTATAAAACAAGAAGGCCAAAATGGATAAATTGGCCCTAGGGATAGAGTGGTTATTTTACAACTGGGACTGAACATATGGGAACACGTCTGAAATACCCTAGATTTGGCTAGAGGACTATGTTTGTGTTTGGGGATTATAGAGAGGCCCTAGAATGAGGAAACAGTAAAAAGATCATAAACAAGGTCTAAATTGTCAAACAGTTATGGCTCCTGTTTGACAGTTTTAGATTGAAGTTGAAATCCCCAAGTTGCCCAAAACTCTCTAACAGTCAAATAAGGACTGTTGACAGTTCACAGTAGATTATCAACAACTTAGAGAAACTGTAGACAGTTTTGGTCAACTTTCAGAAGTTGGGCTGAGTTGTGAGGGGGACCGCCAGGGGAAAGGGGGGGGAGGGGGGGATAGAGTTTTATTAGCTATAATGGTTAGTGGGATAAGATGTGTGTAATGGTCTAAGAGCAAATAAAGCCCAAATGATTAAGTCTAAGATGTGTATGTGTAGAAAATGTGTGTGATGCTCAACAGACTCTCTTCTGGAGGCTCTCCAAGTGTCCTTCCAGCATGAAAAGAGAAGAAATAAAAAGTTGCATTCTCCTGCTAAGAAAACTGACGGACAAAGTGAAAGGTGCTCCACAGATATAGTTATTTCCCATTTCCCTGTCATTCTTTGTCATTTGTATACGTGAGTATTTTGCTGAAGAAAGGCTTGTCTCAGATACTCATTTGCTAAGAGACACCAAGTAGACCACTGTGCATGAGTGAGTTTTTGGCATTTAAAGAACACTCTCTATTGCAAAGAAGAACCTCCTCTAAGTGTGTACTACTTCTGGTGAATGAACATCCCTCCAAGGAAGGAAGAAGAGGGGTTGGAATGAGAAGAGACAGGGCCTAAACCACCTCAAATCTAGCAGGAAATCAGTGAAGGATAGAGGTAAGAGATACTTCACCATACCAGTTGTGTTATTATTCTACTCCTAATCATCATATCTACAAGTTCTATAGATTTCCATATCAAGGAATGTTCCATGATCCAATCCTAAGATTCTGATTTTTCACTAACTTCCTTAGTCGCATCTATGCATAAAAATGCAATCAACCTTACAAATTTAACACTACATTCAAACATCAATGCATCACCATTAGCCATTTTTTGCTATAGTCAAGCAATGAAATGCATTGCTAAGAAGGTTATGTCCCAAACGAAAGGATATTTTGCCCCAATGAAAATTTTATGCATAAAAATGTGATATTACAGAAACAACTTCAAAGCACAAAGCAACAATAAGTTACATGAAATGCATATGAATTTATAGCTCATTGATGGGAACAGAGCAACCAAATCTAAGATTGCTGATGCAGAGACAGAGCAGCTAGCAACTAGATATATAACTAGACAAGAAGAAACAACAACAACAACAACATATCCAGCCGTTATCCCACAATGTTGGGTTGGCTATATGAATTCTAGACTTCTATGTGGGTTACATCCCAACAGATAGTTTGTCTAGAATTCATATTTGGATCCGACTAGGTTTTACGCTGGTTGTCGGCTACCTAACGCAACCCTCCTCCTTTATCCGGACTTGGGACCGACAATGGATAATATCCCCTGGCGGAGTAATGATGAAATGAAATTTGAACACCATCTTCACATGGAGAAATTTCATGAGATGGTGGTGAATGAAGATAATTGATATAGTTGTGTTTCATAACTTAGTTGACATGGTGAAACCAACAAGTACAATATAGACAAGAAGAAACATGGAAGTGAAAACTTATATTCTTCATTATTTATATATTTCGACTTGATCGCTTAACAAAGAAAGAAGTCCTTCAATAACAACGAAGTGGAGATAAAACTTACACTGAATGGTATCAATGTCTGTTCCAGTCTCCTTACCCTAATCTGTGGTGCAGGTATTTTAAGGAGCACCTAACAAATTTCACATGGGCCTTTGCTTGAGACCCTCCGCAATGGCGCAATCAATTCTACTAACATTCCATTTTACATGCTCAGAGTTTTAGGAGGCGACACTATTCTGTTAACCACAGGAAGATTGTAATGTTGGTCCAAGGATTTAATGTAGGTCTAGTCAGTTACTACGCTCCCCATATATTAGAGCTTTGAGTTACCAGAATTCCACCAATCACAGCTCCAAAGTTTCAAGTTTTCTAAATCCCAGATTCAGTAGAACTCAGAGATGCTCAGTGGCTTACAAATATAGGTGTAATCCTTCAACCGAATAAGTTCACTAGTTAAGAATTCAAAACCTAAGAGAAGGTAATGAAGCTTGGCATTCAATGGACCTGCGAGGCAGTAGATGGAATGAAAGAAGTACATTGCCAAAAAAAAAAACATAAAGGAGGAACAAAGACAATTTGGGGGAAAATCCATACAAAGAAATTAGGAGTGACACATGACATAATGATCTTACAAGAGATATGAGACTAGATAGAGATGGTTAGAGGGCTAAAATTCACATAGCCAACCCCACTTTATGGAATTAAGGCTTGGTATGATCATAATAATCCATCTTCTCTAGGATAATATTTTCTTTTCTAGTGTAACAACATTAGTTTCTTTAGCTTCTCAACGCAAAACCCTAATTCTATAATCTTTATTTTCTTGTACACATTTAATATAACTCTGAAAAGACAAACACTTGGTTAAATTTAAATTTTCCAGCCAGAGATCTCCTTGAAACTGTTATGGTAGCTAGCGGGTGATATAAATAAATGTGTAATTAGACTACTAAGAAATTCAATTCCAATTTAAGCATAGCTGGTAGAATGTTCTAGTATGCGAGAGACAAGTTGTAAGCGCACATGGGCTCGGCCAACCGTTTTTGACACCCAAGTTTCTAGATCGGTATAAACAACCAATCCAAAACTAAAATGACATATGTTGAATGAAATTGGAAATGAGTTTCCCTCCCATTCTCTCTAAATTCTCCCTCTAAATTCTCTCTCTATTCTAATCTCTCTTTCCTCCCAAATATCTTCCCCATTCTCTCTTAATTCCCATTCCCGATTCCTCGAGAATCCTATTGTCAGACTTGTAATCTGACAAATTGATAACAGAGCAAGGATCCTGCCCTTTATTGTGAATTGATCGAGCGATGGCTGACGGTACCAAGATGTGACGAATGGAGGCACAACTATAGCAAGTTCCGACGTCCGTGGCCGAGATGCAAGGTAGAATGGATTCAATGGAAGAGAAGGTTGGATTGTCAATGGATAGGAAGCTGGACGCATTGGCGGAAAGGTTTAGGGGTGATATGCATATGCAACTAAGGGAAGAAATGTAGGAAGTAAGGGATCAAGGGAATTTGTTACGTGATCAATTGCAACAATTTATGAGGATGTTTGCAAGTCAATCACAAGTGAGGATCTCCCCTGACTTTCTACCAAGGGAACGATCGGAGCCAACCAATTCTACCGGGAATTGGTGGTTGTCACCATAATGTCGAATTATCAATGTCAGAAGGGGAACCAGCCACGGTGGAAGAATTAGTGCCAAAGAGAAGGCAGGAGGTGCCAATCCGCTTGCATCAAACCGGATTTTCAGTACCTAAACTAGAACTACCGATGTTCAAAGGGGTAAAGCCACAGTGGTGGCTAAGGCGATGTGAGAAATTATTTGAGATCCATCATGTAGGGGATAATCAGAGGGTGGCCTTAGCTGCAATGCAAGGGATATATGGTTCCAAGGATGGTCCAGGGTGAGAGAGAGATATAATTGGGATGACTTCATGCAAGGGTTGTGCGAGAGGTTTGGAGAGCGAGGAAGATGGGACGTGGTACAAGAATTCAACCGCCTAAGACAAGAAGGAACAATGCTAGAATTTCAGGAAAAAATTTGAGGAGCTCAAATTTAGGATGCTAAACAAGAATCCTTCCCTGAATGAGGAGTACTTCATATCTAGCTTCATAGGAGGATTAAATGATGAGTTGAGATCGACAGTACAAGTCCTCCGACCTAAGACGGTACAAGAAGCAGCAAAAGGGGCTGCCTTGCAAGAGATGACGTTTGAGGCACTACTGAAGAAATAGAAGATTCAGAGTAAAGGAGTATCGATCGAAGCTTTACCATACGAGAGCCGACCTACAAGAAGAGAATTGATCAAATTTGGTACCAACAATAAGTATCCAACCTTAACTCCAACTTCTCAAAATATGCAAAACAAGGACAAATTGATAGAACAAAGGAGAGCCGCGGGACTATGTTTTAAGTGTGGAGAGAAATACACACTGGGGCACCAATGTAGGAAGCAACTACTACTATTGGAAGGAGGAGATGAAAAAGGAGATGAAGAAAGGGAAGCGGTAGGAGAAGAGGAGGAGGAAGACAGTGGAGCCATATCCCTGCATGCTATCAAGGGGGTATCTAATAGCAAGATTATTGAGGTAGAAGGGAAGAGACAGGACAACTACCTCATGGTTTTGATAGATAGTGAGAGCACCCACAATTTCATTGATGAGATGACTGCTAGGAAGATGAAATACCCAACGGTTAGTACCCCACCACTCTCAGTAACTGTAGCCAACGGGGACAAGGTAATCAGTAAATCAGCTTGCTTAGGATTTTTCTAGGAGATGCAAGGGGAGGAATTCTAGGCCGATCTAAGATTGCTCAAATTGGGAGGATGCCACATCGTGCTAGGAGTAGATTGGATGTGTGAGGTAAGTCCTATCAGTTTCGATTTCAACAATATGGAAGTTACACTCGAAAAGGAGTGCAAAAGGGTGGTGCTACAGGGAAACGTAGAAGTGGGGACTTGAAAACTAATGAAGGGAAAGAAACTGCAACAATTATTCAAGAAGAAGATGGCACAAGTGGCTCAATTATTTTCAATTCAAGCCACTGAACAGCAGGAAGAAGAATCAAGCAAGGGATACTCTAATCAAACATGGCAGGTACATGAATTGACCCTCCTTGATTCTTTACTGATTGAATACAAGGATCTCTTTGTAGAACCTAAGACCTTACCTCCCAAGAGACCACTAGACCATACCATACACCTGTTACCTAATGTTGGACCAGTAAACATTAGGTCATATTGGTATCCACCCAAACTTAAATCTAAAATCGAAAAAATGGTCAGAGATATGCTAAACCAATCCATTATCCGCCCCAACCACAATCCCTTTGCTTCTCCTGTCCTATTGGTCAAAAAAAAAAAAGATGGCACTTGGCGCTTCTGTGTTGATTACAGACAGCTCAATGCCATCACCGTTAAGGACAAATTTCTAATCCCCATTATTGAAGATTTACTAGAAGAATTTAAGCATGTAACCGTATTTGCCAAGTTGGACCTCCGTTCAGAATACCATCAAATTAGAATGGACCCTAACGACATTCCCAAGACTGCATTTAGGACACACCATGGCCATTTTGAATTTAAAGTCATGTCGTTTGGCCTCACCAATGCCCCTGCTACATTCTAAGCCCTTATGAACCAAATTTTTTAACCTTATCTCAGAAAATTCGTGTTGGTCTTCTTTGATGATATCTTAATCTATAGCCCCTCATTCGATCAACACCTAAACCACCTTAGGGCTACATTTGAGATCCTACGATTCAATCAGTTATGCATCAAGCGGTCGAAGTGTGCATTTTCACAAACACAAGTGGAGTACCTCAATCAAATCATATCAAGGGGTGGAGTGGGGACTGATCCAAAGAAGATAAAGGCAATTGTAACATGGCCTAAACCTACAAACATCAAGGCTATGAGGGGATTCCCAGGGCTTATCGGATACTACCAAAAATTTGTGAAGAATTATGGAACAATCAGTAAACCTTTAACTGAGTTGTTAAAGAATGAAGGCTTTAAATGGAACCCCAAAGCAGAACAGGCTTTTGAGCAGTTAAAAGAAGCATTGAGCAAGGTTCCCACGCTTGGCTTACCGGACTTTAGTAAGCCATTCACCCTAGAGACGAACGCCAACAATGCAGGAATAGGTGCAATACTATCACAAGAAGGCAGACCTTTGGCCTCTCTTAGTCAAGCCCTAGCACCTAGACACCAAGGCCTTAGCATTTATGAAAAAGAGCTGATGGCAGTGGAGAAGTGGCGCCATTACATAGGAAGAGGAAGGTTTTTGATAAAGACAGGTCACAAAAGTTTAAAATTCCTGTTGTAGCAGAGATTACACACCCAGCTACAAAAGAAATGAATGGCCAAACTCATGGGATTGGATTATGTAATTTCTTTCAAGAAGGGAAAGGAGAACGTGGCAGCAAACGCTCTGTCTTGCTGCCATGAAGAAGGGATGCACGCCACAATTTCCACTGTGATACCAGACTGGCTTCAAGAGGTCACAAATAGCAACAAAAAAGGGGACTGGGTTAAAAGACTACTAAAACAACCGAGTGTTAAAGAAGATAGCAGACCCAGGTACACTTTAAACGATGGAGTAATAAGATACAAAGGTCGGTTGGTTATCAGTGATTGTGAGGAGCTAAAGTCTAAAATAGTGCATGCATTACATGGATCACCACTAGGAGGGCACTCGGGCTCTTAAAATACCTACCACAAGGTCAAACAGGTATTCTTTTGGCCCAATTTAAGGAAATATATACGGGATTACATCTTGAAATGTGATGTATGTAGAAGGTGCAAGCATGAAACGGTAGCCCACCCCAGTCTCCTACAACCTCTGGAAATTCCAGATTGTGCTTGGACCAACATAATAATGGATTTCATAGAACGGTTACCGAAATCAAAAAGGAAAGATAGCATTTTTGTGGTTGTTGACCAGTTCACTAAATTTGGTCACTTCATAGGGTTGTCACACCCGTTTACAGCACAAGTGGCCAGGGCTTACTTGGAGAATATAGTAAAATTGCATGGCATTCCACAATCCATTGTATCAAACCGAGACAAGGTATTCACCAGTCTCTTCTGGAAAGAACTCATGAGGATATTAGGCACCAAACTCCTAATGTCTACTGCCTACCACCCTAAAACAAATGGACAAATGGAGCAAGTTAATCAATGCTTGGAAGGATACTTAAGATGTTTGAGCTTCTTACAACCTAAAGGATGGAACAAGTGGCTAGCCGTAGCATAATAGTGGCACAACTCGAGCTACTACAACTCTATAAAGATGACGCCCTTCGAGGCTCTTTATGGCTATAAACCAGACTTACTACCCGCCTTGGGAGGACACAACAGTAGCAACAGTGGAGGCTTACTTACAACAAAGGCAAGCTGTAATGAGGATAGTGAAAACCGAATTGGCCAAAGCCAAGAATAGAATGAAACAACTGGCAGATCGGAAGAGGAGTGAACGGAATTTTGCAATAGGTGAAGAAGTATATTTGAAGCTTAACCAACAATACCTCAAGACCATGACCAAACAGCCCATATCCAAACTGAACACCAAGTATTATGGACCATTCCTCATTTTGGAGAAAATTGGTGTTGTGGCCTATCGACTACAACTAGCTAAAGATGCTAAGATACACCTCGCTTTCCATGTTCCCCTCCTCAAGAGGGCTATGGGAACACAGAGATCGACCACTACCTTGCCTCCTATGGTGGGAGAAGTACCAAAAAATGCTAAACCCACAACTATCATTGACAGAAGGGTAATCCACCATAATGGAGTGTCTCTTATTCAAGTACTAGCCCAATGGTCCTCTCTTCACTCGGATAATAACACATGGGAATACTTGCCGGAGTTCCTCCACCAATTTTCGAATGCAGCAAGCCTACTACACATTTCTTGTGGATAAGAAACGGTTTTAAGGGGCGGGGATTGTTATGGTAGCTAGCGGGTGATATAAATAAATGTGTAATTAGGCTACTAAGAAATTGAATTCTAGTTTAAGCATAGTTGGTAGAATGTTCTAGCATGCGAGATACAAGTTGTAAACACACATGGGCTCGGCCGACCATTTTTGGTGCCCAAGTTTCCAGATCGGTACAAATAATCGATCCAACGCTAAAATGGCATATGTTGAATGAAATTGGAAATGAGTTTCCCTCCCATTCTCTCTAAATTCTCTCTCTGTTCTGATCTCTCTTTCCTCCCAAATATCTTCCCCATTCTCTCTTAATTCCCATTCTCGATTCCTCGAGAATCCTATTGTCAGACTTGTAATCTGACAGAAACAAGCAAAACTAGAAAGCAAACCTCAAGCATAGTTGCGCCATGTAAATTTCTAGTCTTCAATAAGTTAGGCGGTTTACCAATCTGGTCATCAATTTCAAAATGCTTTTACCATTCATAGGTAGTTGAAACTTTAATCAACGACAAAAACTAACACCACCCTAGCAAGCAACACCCCAAAAGTGAGATGATAGCCAGAGTTCATGTAGGAATAAGACATTTTAATGGAGTGATGCAGGAACAGATGGCAGCTAGAAACTCTGGCATATAAATTGCATTAGCGGAAACAGTGTTCTAAAAATCGAGCTAGGCGCCCGCCTAAGTGCTAGGCGGCCGCTGCCTGCCCTAGTCGGGCCTCCTAGGCGCCGACCCGAGTAATCGGCCAGCTTGGGCGCCTAGGTGGCCCAGGCAACACCTAGTCAGCCAGCGCGCCTAGGGCTTTTTAGGGCTTTTTTTGCTAAATCATAAATCAAACCTGTTAGCGTCTCCCCCTCTTCACTCTCTTCTCACCTCAACGCCGCCAAGCTTCATCGGCCCGCCAGTAGCTCACCGTCGTCGCTACGTCCAGCTCCATCCTCACCGCCAAGCTTCATCATCACCGCCTCTTATCCGTCGCGTCCTCCTCGTCCTCGTTGCCTCAGCGTCGTCGTCGCCGCCCCCGTCCTTGCCGTCAAGTTCCATCTCCACTGCGGCAAGCTCCATCTCCGTCGACACGTAACCTCTCTCTCTCTCCCTCTCTTTCTCTCTCTCTCTCTCTGGGTTGTGCGTTTGCTACGTCTCTGGTTTCTTTTTTATGTTTTTTATTTTTATTTTATTTTATTTTCTTTTCTATTTATATATAATTATTAGATTTATATTTAGTTTTTATTATTAATTATATATATTCTATAATATTTCCAAAAAATCTGCTGCTTCCTTATAATATATTAATGTTTTTATTATTAGTTTATGTTGCATTATTAATGCTTTTCAACTTTGATTTAATTGAAAATAACATCAAATTACATCACAAAATTTTAAAAATAAAAAAAAATAGCAGTTTTTCTAGACCCCGCCTAGGCGCCCTAGGCGCTAGGTCCCAGTCTGGCGCCCGACTATTAATTGAAGAAAGTATAACTAAAAATAAAAATAGTTGCTATCACTGTGGAAGGAATTGATGTCTAATAAGCAGTGTTCGAAAATTCGGCCTAGGCGCTGCCCAGGCGTTGGGTGGCCATTGGCCGCGGCGATTTAGGGCTGGTTGGCACCCTTAAGCGTCGGCCTGACTCTCGGGCCACGGCGGCTGCCTGGGTTACGCGCGGCTTGGGCCGCCTAGGTCGTGCGCGTCCTGGGTCGACCTTATTTCCCCCTTCCCTTTCTCTATTTCCCCTTTCCCTTTCTCTCTCTGGTCGTTCATCACGAGTCCTCTCTCTCTCTCTCTCTCGCCTTCGATCTCCTCTTGGTCGTTCGCCGCCGCCATCGATCTCTTCTCTTGGTCCTGCTCTCTTGTCGCCGCTGACCTCACCTATTGGTCCTTCTCTCTCGTCGCCGCCAATCTCATCTGTTGGTTGTTCTCTCTTGTCGCCAATCTCGTCTTCCTCTGGCTTGTATCCATCTTCCTCCACCTCCGGTTATTTAGTAAAAAACATTGAAGAAGCTGCAGCAGCAAGCTTACGTTGCTGCTTGCTGCTTGTTGCAGCAAGGAGAATATTAAGAAAAAAATAAAAAATATTAAATTTTTTAGAGTCTGTCGCCCGACTAGCGCCTAGTGCCTTTTAGAACACTGCTAATAAGCTGCCAATAGTAGTCTTGGTGATGTGCTTGGTGTTGTAGTGAATTAATGTTACCATTATTCTGTTGTATTTGTTATAAACATTGTAAGGCTGTTAGGCGGTTAAAGCTAAGTATATATAAACTTAGCTTCATTTCAGTTTCTGTATTGTTTTTCATTTCTATGCAATAAAATCAGCAAGGTTCTTTTACTCTCTCACATTTTCTTCTTATCCATTGTGAAGCTCCTGCTTCATGGTATCAGAGCCCTAGGCTAGCGTTGATGGCCTCTAATCCTGAATTCAGTTCTTCCTTTCTTCCTCATTCTTCTTCCACTCTGTCATTGGCCTCACAATCTGATTTCTCAGCAGTGGTGAAGGCATTCAATTTTATACCAATCAAGTTAGATTCTAAAAATTATTTGTTTTGGAAGGCGCAAATTTTGGCCACAATTAGGGCGTTTGATCTACTGTCTTTCATCAACAAATCTCTTCCACCGTCAAAGTACATCTCCGATTCAGCCACCTTCGATCAAGATTCTCAGGTTGTCAATCCCGAATACCTCAATTGGATTAAGTCAGATCAGTTGTTGCTAGGCTGGTTATTTTCTACGATAGAGAAAAAGGTTCTTGCACAAGTGATTCATTGTGAATCATCTGCCGAGATATAGACTATTCTTGAAAACTTTTCTCTCAACAAATTGTTGCTAAATCATTTCAATTAAAGCAACAATTATGATCTATAAAGAAGAATGATTTGTCTGTCAATGATTATATTTTGAAAATGAAGACCATAGGACATGCCCTAGCTGCTATTGGAGAACCTTTAAATGATAAAGATATGTTGATGGCTATTCTCAATGGGTTAAATAATGACTATGAGACTATTGTGAGTCTTATTACCTATAAGATGTGTTGAAATAGATCACGCCAATTTCACACACACAATTTCCGAGCATCCAGCTTGACACAACCCTACACTACTTAACCCAGAACCGAAATCAGAAAGATGCAAGAACACAACACAAACCACAAGCACTCACACAACTACAAGAGGATTTATCCTAGTTCGGAACTCTTGAAAGAGATCCTACATCCAGACTGTTTTGTCCTTGCTTCCACTATCTTGAACAAATTAGAATACAAGATTACATATGCTGTTTGCACACCCTCAGCCCAATTACCAGACCAAGACCTAATCTGAGATTACAAGAAAGACCCTTTCTCTCGGCTATAACAGCATATCCTCTCCCCACAAGATAGCCCGCAAACCCCTATGTTTAAGAGACACTCCCGCCCATCTATTTATAGAACATAGTGGGCGGGAAACAAACATAACAGAAAAATAACCCTACTGCTATTACAAGACTGCCCCTAGTTTACATGCTATTTATTATAACAACTTCTAACTAATACTATACAGCTGAGCCCTAAACTAATCCTTAGGCAAATATTCAACAAATTCTCCACCATTTGCAGAGGATTTGACTACTTCAGCATAGCCACCTGCATGTAAACCATACCTGACTTGATCATCACCTTCACCAGCTTCCTCTGCCATCTGAATCAACTTCAAACAGTGCTTGAGCTTTGCTATAGGGACTGCTTTTGTAAAGATATCTGCAGCATTATCAGAACCTGCAACTTTTATTAGAAAAATTTCCTTTTTATCTAATATTTCTCTAATAAAATGATGTCTCACATCTATATGTTTTGTTCTTTCATGGTGAGCTTGGTTTTTAGACAAATGTATGGCACTTTGACTATCACACATCAAAGTGGTATGCACTATAGATCCTAAGAGCTCACTAGTTAAACCTTTCAGCCATATTGCTTCTTTAATTGCTTCTGAAACTGCTATGTATTCAGCTTCAGTAGTTGACAAAGCTACTATGTGCTGAAGACTAGATTTCCAGCTGATAGTAGAATTCCACAACTTAAATACATAGCCAGTTGTGGACCTTCTTTTATCTAAATCAGCAGCATATTCAGCATCGGAAAAACCTATAATGCTGGCTGGTTCTTCCATATTTGCTCCACCATAAGACAATACCATGTTGTTAGATCCTTTAACATATCTAAATACCCACTTAACTGCATTCCAATGTACCTTGCCCGGATTTGCCATGAATCTACTTACAACACTCATTGCATGTGCCAAATCAGGCCTAGTACACACCATGCTATACATTAGACTACCCACAGCACTAGCAAAAGGTATATTAGACATTTCCTTCTTATCTTCTTCATTTTCTGGAGATTAATCAGCAGATAATTTGAAATGCTGAGCAAAAGGCATGTTTACTGCCTTTGCATCTGCCATCCCAAATCTTTTAATTATCTTGTCTAGATAGGATTTTTTGGGATAGGTACAATTTTCTTTGCTGTTTATTTCGGGTAATTTCTATTCCTAGAATTTTCTTTGCCTCTCCTAGCTCCTTCATCTCAAACTCAAACTTTAATTTCAGTTTTAACAGCTGAATTTCTATCTCATATTGACTTGCTATTAGCATGTCATCTACATAAAGGAGCAAGAAAATTGAAATATTAGGAGAAATATGTTTAAAATAAACACAACTATCATAAGAACTTCTTTTATACCCTTGGTTGATCATCACCAAGTCGAATTTCCTATACCATTGCCTTAGTGATTGCTTAAGTCCATAAAGTGACTTCTTAAGCAAACACACCTTCTCAACCTTTCCTTTAGACTCAAAACCTTTTGGTTGTTCCATTAATATCCTCTCCTCTAAATCTCCATGAAGGAAAGCTGTGGTAACATCCATTTGTTCTAATTTTAAGTTTAAATGGGCAGTTATGGCAAGAAGGACTCTAATTGAGGTATGTCTCACAACTGGTGATAAAACCTCATTAAAATCTATACCTGGAACTTGAGTGAACCCCCTAGCAACTAACCTAGCTTTATACCTAGGTTTTGAATTTATTCCAGCACCCTCTTTGACTTTATAAAGCCATTTACAGCTTACTATTCGCTGTCCTTGAGGCTTATCAACCAGAATCCATGTCTGGTTTTTCCTTAAGGATTATATTTCAGCTTTCATTGCTTCTATCCATAATTTTGCATCTTTTGATGTCACTGCCTCATCAAATGAGAGAGGTTCTTCGCCTGCAGCTTCTGATGCACTTGTCAGTGCATAAGCCACAAGGTCTGCAAATCCATATCTACTAGGCGGCCTTCTGTTTCTAGGTTGTCTATCCCTAGCCACACTATACCTAGAGGTATCTTGTTGGTCACCTACATTAGAATCAGCATCACTTTCTTCCTCACTATCTTCATATTGGGCAGAGTCTTGCTCTAAAGAGCCCTGCTGGATATTTCCAGGGGCTGTTTCTTGGACCTCGATGCCTATGGACTTAGGTTCTTCTCTCAAAGCTGACTGGTCTTTTATTTCGGGAACAGCCATGGTTGATTCTTCATCAAATGTCACATCTCTAGAAATAATAGTCTTAGGCCCTTCTTTCTTAAGGTTCCACAGTTTATAACCTTTAACTCCAGGGGGATATCCAATGAATAGACATTTCTTAGCCCTAGGATCCAGCTTTCCTTGTTTTATATGAGCATAGGCAAGACACCCAAATACTCTTAGGTGGTTTAAGGATGGTTTGTGGCCTGACCATCTTTCATAAGGAGTTTTGAATTCAATTGCAGCTAAAGGTGATCTGTTTATCACATATGCTGCAGTTGTTACAGCCTCCCCCCAGAAAGATTTAGACAATTTTGCATGAAATAACATGCATCTCACTCTTTCCAATAGAGTTCTATTCATCCTTTCAGCCAACCCATTTTGTTTTGGGTTTCCTGGGGTTGTTAGATGCCTAATTATACCACTATCTTTGCACATTTGAGAAAATTCTTTATTGCAGAATTCTAACCCATTATCAGTCCTAATGGTTTTAATAGACTTCCCCATTTGGTTTTCTATCATCTTTTTCCATGTTTTAAAGGCTTCAAAGGTCTGATCCTTGGATTTTAAAACATATACCCACACCATCCTAGAATAGTCATCAATGATAGATAAGAAATACCTAGAGCCTCCATGAGTTTGGACTTGAGATGGCCCCCAAAGATCTGAATGAATGTAATCTAATGGGGTTTTAGACGAATGGATTGCTTTCTTGCTAAACTTAACTTTGGCAGCCTTTCTATAAATGCAAGTCTCGCATTTTTTGAGACCTGCAACCTGCCTATTAATTAGAATACCTTGATTTGCTAGCTCCTTAAGGCCTTGTTCACTAATATGTGACATCCTTAAGTGCCACAGTCTAGCTGGAGACTGGGCACTTTTGCTAGCCATAGCAGCTTCCCCACATAGAGTGGTTGCTTGCAGTATGTAAATCCCATTCTGAAGAACTGCCTTCATACATATTAGGGAACCCTTTGATATTTTCAAGACTCCACCATAACCCTTAAAACTAAGGCCATTTCTATCCAATTCCCTGAGAGAAATTAAATTTCTCTTGAGTTCTGGAACATGTCTTACAGCAGTTAGGGTCCTGAATGATCCATCATTCATTTTAAGTCTTATATCCCCAATCCCTAATACTTTGCATTCGTGATTATTTCCTAGCAAGACTTTCCCATCATTAGATTCTTGATAGTTCTGAAACCAATATCTTTTAGAAGTCATATGGAATGAGCCACCGGAATCCATGATCCAGTCAGTGTTTTCTATACTTTCGGAGGCAACCAGTGCATCAGCACTCTCATATCCGAATTCACAAACACTGCCTCCTTCTGCAGATTTTTCTTAATGATCTTTTCTTTTCTTGGGGCAATTTCTTTTAATGTGTCCCTCCTCATGACAATGATAACATTTAATGGGCCTTTTACCAGATTTTGACCTAGACCTTGATCTACCTTTTCCTTTGTTATCTTTCTTATCATTTTTAGACTTGACAGTGAGGGCATCTCCTGAAGATAATTTTCCTTCTACTTTATTCTGCAATTCTTTTGAGTTTAGGACCCCTATAACATCATTTAGAGATAATGAATCCCTCCCATGTTTTAGAATATCAACGAAGGTCTCATATGTTCTAGGAAGAGAATGAAGTAAGACTAAAGCCTTATCTTCTTCCTCATAGTTCACGTCTATGTTCTCAAGATCAAGGCAGAGTTTGTTAAACTCATCCATGTGATCTTGTAATTTCTTACCATCTTGCATCTTAAAAGTAAAGAACCTGGCTTTCAGATAGAGGCGACTGGATAATGATTTTGTCATGTATAGGCTCTCCAGCTTGAGCCATATCTCTGCAGCAGACTTCATCTTGGAAACTTCTCTTAAAACTTTGTCGTCGAGGCTTAGGATTAAAGTGTTGTATGCCTTCTTGAGAATCTCTTTCTTCTGTTCTGCCGAGTAGTTCTTAGGCATCTTGGCTTCACCTTCTAGTGCTTCCTCAAGGCCAAGATTTCCGAGGCGGGCACTCATCTTCATCTTCCAGAGGGCAAAGTCATTTTGCCCATCGAATTTCTCAATGTCGTGTCTAGACGAAGAGGGAATGGATGCCATGACCGCCTCCTTGGGTTGTTCTTCCTTTCTTGATCGCTTCTTGGAATCTTGAGTGCGGAAAACAGCAGTAGCTCTGATACCAGATTGTTGAAATAGATCACGCCAATTTCACACACACACAATTTCCGAGCATCCAGCTTGACACAACCCTACACTACTTAACCCAGAACCGAAATCAGAAAGATGCAAGAACACAACACAAACCACAAGCACTCACACAACTGCAAGAGGATTTATCCTGGTTCGGAACTCTTGAAAGAGATCCTACATCCAGACTGTTTTGTCCTTACTTCCACTATCTTGAACAAATTAGAATACAAGATTACATATGCTGTTTGCACACCCTCAGCCCAATTACCAGACCAAGACCTAATCTGAGATTACAAGAAAGACCCTTTCTCTCGGCTATAACAGCATATCCTCTCCCCACAAGATAGCCCGCAAACCCCTATGTTTAAGAGACACTCCCGCCCATCTATTTATAGAACATAGTGGGCGGGAAACAAACATAACAGAAAAATAACCCTACTGCTATTACAAGACTGCCCCTAGTTTACATGCTATTTATTATAACAACTTCTAACTAATACTATACAGCTGAGCCCTAAACTAATCCTTAGGCAAATATTCAACAAGATGGATGAAATTAATATAGAGAAGGTTCAATATCTTTTATTGATGCATGAACAGAGACTTGCTGCAAAGAATATGTCTGCTTCATTTGTTCTTGGTTTTGATTCTGGTGTACTGCCATCTGCCATCTATGCATGTTAATATTTCATCTCAGTGGTCTATAAATGGGAATGGTTCTCATAGAGGAGGTTTTCTTAATAGAGGTGGTTTTGTTCCACATGTAGGTGGTTATAGAGGAGGAAGAGGTTGTGGCAGGTCTTCTGGGAGGAGAATTTATTGTCAATTATGTGGGAAGGCCAGTCATTTTGCGGACAGATGCTGTCATAGGTTTGATAGAAACTTCCAACACACTTCAAGTCCAAACTTTGGCAGAAGCGGTATTATGATGCAGTCTGACCCACAGGCCTTTATAGCTACTCCCAATGAGTCTAATGAAGATTTCTTGACCAAAATAGGGTCTGCACCTGGGGCTCACTGTGGCTATTTGACTCAACCTTCAAAGACAGTCTCAATCCTCTTCCTTTTCATCCTATCATGGTGAACCTTCTTGGTTTGCAAATTTTGGAGCTACAAACCACATTACTTCCAACCTTAACAACCTGTCTCTTCATTCTCCATATAATGGCAATGACAAAGTTGCAGTGGGTAATGGTAAGAAAATTTTTATTTCTAACACTAGGCTTAGTCAGTTGTATACTCAAACTACTTCCACTTCCATCATTTCTTTACCTAATGTTATTCATGTTCCTGATATGAAGAAAAATCTTATTAGTGTTTCTCAACTTACTAGGGATCATAATGTGATTGTTGAGTTTCATTCTGATTCTTGTTTGATTAAGGACAAGGATTTAGGGCTAGTGCAACTTCAAGGAATTCTTAAAGATGGGCTCTACCAGCTGGCTCCAGCATTTGCTCATGCTGTTTCCAAGGTTGTGTCTTTTGTCAAGCCCAGAAATCTTGCTGCTAATGTTTCTTCCTCTTTGAATAAATGTAAAGGACAAAGTATGTCCCTTTCTAATGTGTCTTCTAGCATAAATGTAGCCCATGTTAATAGGGTATGTCAGCAATGACATGCCAGATTAGGGCATCCTTCTTTTCATGTACTCCAATCCGTTTTGAATAAAATCAATGTTCCTTGTTCTAGTTCTGATGTTTCCTTTTGTGATTCTTGCAAATTAAGAAAATTACATCAGCTTCCATGTGCTAATTGTCAAATCACAACAAAGAAACCTTTAGAGTTGGTTTATTCAAATTTGTGGGGCCCTTCTCCTGTTATTTCCATTGAGGGGTATCGATATTACATCATTTTTGTTGATGCTTACACTAGGTATACATGGCTATATCCCTTGAAACTAAAGTCTAATGCCTTGACCATTTTTAAAATTTTTTACAAATTTGTTGAATTACAATATCAATCCAAACTTAAGGCTCTCCAAATTGATAATGGTGAAAAATTTAAAGCCTTTTTGCCTTATCTTCATACCTATGGCATTCAGTCTCAATTTACTTGCCCTTATACACACCAACATATCCATGGTGTACCTGAAAGAAAACATCGACACATAGCTAAGATGGGTCTTACACTATTAGCCCATGCTCACATGCCCTTAAAATTTTGGATAGAAGCATTTCAAACTGATGTCTACACCATAAACCTATTACCAGTCTCACCTCTCAAGTTTCAATCTCCTTTTGAACTTCTTTACCACAAACAGTCCAATTATATGCAATTGCAACCCTTAGGATATGCTTGTTTTCCTTATCTTCGACCCTATAACAAGCACAAATTCAATTTTCACTCCACCAAATGTGTGTTTCTTGGTTATAGCCATGTTCAAGCTAGATATAAGTATTTGTATCCTTCGGGAAAAGTCTCTATGTCAAGACATGTGCAATTTAATCTAGAGAAGTATCCTTTTCCTCTTTTGTTTCCAACTCCTCCTCCTCCTTGTCAATCTCAATCAGTTTCTAATATTCATTCCACTATGTTTCTTCAGTCTCTTCCTTCCTTCTCTTCTAGTCCTTCAACTCCTCAAGTAGCATAGCTACTCTATCCCCACCTTATCTCCTTCTCTTCTTGTTAATTCCTCTTTTGCTCATTCCTTACCCACTAACTCTAATCAGTAGCCAATTTCATCCAAATTACCTAAATAAAGCTGCTTCAGCACCTTCTGTTCATCCTATGGTCACCAAATCCAAATCCAAGCAACTTGTTATCACCTCTCCTCATGCCTTAGTGAGTTCCCTAGAACCCAATTCTGTTCATGAAGCTCTCTTAGATTCTAATTGGGTTAGAGCTATAGAAGAAGAATTTTCTGCACTGCAACGTAATCATACATGGGACATTGTTCCCTTTTCTTCAAATATGAACCTTATTGACAGCAAATGAGTGTTTAGAGTTAAATACAATTCTGATGGGTCTATTCTTAAGCATAAAGCTCAGCTAATAGCTAAAAGTTTCCTTCAAACTCTTGGGATTGACTATGTTGAAACATTTAGTCCTGTTGTCAAGGCTCCTACTATTCAATTTTTGTTTTCCTTGACTATTACTTTTGGCAGAGATATTCAGCAAGTTGATGTCAACAATGCTTTTCTTAATGAGAATCTAAATGAAGAGGGGTTCATGTCACAACCTGAAGGCTTTGTGAATTCCCAATTTCCTTCTCATGTTTGTTGGTTGGGAAAGTCTCTTTATGGTCTTAAACAAGCTCCAAGAGCTTGGTACACAAAACTAAGATCGGCCTTGCAAGATTGGGGCTTCATAAGAGTTGTTTCTGATGCTTCTCTGTTTATTAAAAGAACCTCCAAGTTTGTGGTGTTTGTTTTGGTGTATGTGGATGATATTCTTGTCACGAGGTCTAATTCTATAGCTCTTCAAGCCTGTATTCGGGATTTGGATACTCATTTTGCTCTTAAGACTCTAGGATCTGTTAACTACTTCTTAGGGTTTGAAGCTTATAAAGACTCTACTGATATATATCTCACTCAATCCAAATACACTTTGGACCTATTGAAAAAGGCAGCAATGCAAGATTGCAAGCCTTGTGCAATCCCAATGAATCCGGGCATTTCTTTGACTGATGATGGTGATTTGTTCTCTAAGCCATCTCTCTATAGAACCATCATTGGTTCTCTTCAGTATTTGGCAAATACTCAGCCAAACATTGCATTTGTAGTGAATAAGTTGAGCCAATTCTTGTTGTCTCCTAAGGTGCAACGCTGGTTAGCCTGCAAAAGGTTGCTCTAGTACTTTAAAGGGACTGTTGGTCTAGGCATGTTGTTTGCTCCTTCTCCTAGTGATTTGTCATTAACTGTATATACTGATGCTGATAATGCGGGTTGTAAGGTTACTAGACAATGTACCAATGGATTATGTGTCTTCCTTGGCAAGAACTTATTGGTTTGGGGCAAAATGAAACAATCCGTGGTGGCGGCCAGATTTGTTGGTGAAGCTGAATATAGGGTTGTAGCACAAGGGGTGACTGAAGTTTTGTGACTTAAGCCTCTATTTTCTGAGTTAGGTTACCCATGTGCTCATACTCCAATCCTACAATGTGATAACCTTGTAACAAAAAAACTAGGGAAACGAAAAGAAAGCTAGGGCACAAAAGATCATAGCGAGAGAGAAAAGAAAGAAGTCTCATGTAAATCACTAACTTAAAAATGATAAGAAAAGATTCAAGAGGGAGAAGGCACTATCGAGTTTATATATTAAGCAAGCCTAAATGCTAGATTGTCAAACAGCCTAACACACACCACTAACTCTTATAACAATACAATCAATAACACATATATATAACATTACAGCAGCTAACTAACAACAACATGATTACAAATAAACTCAAGTAACATGTTATTCCACAAACCTAATAGCCAAAAGTATCGCTAAGAATCCAGTGTTTCACTCCCGTACCAGTACATTGAGATTGATGTGCATTTTGTTCGAGATAAAGTAGAAAATGGTTGTCATGACCCTTACTATTATAGAGGCAGCTAATTGAGTTACAATTACAATTAGGGGGTATTATTGTAATAGGGTATAATAGTTTGTTAGGGATATTTGGCTGTTTGTTAGGAGCACATGGGTGTTGTTAGAAATTAGTTAAGAAGCTAGCTATACCTATAAAAAGGCTAATTGTAAGAGAAGAGGATTAGGTTTTGAATTGATAAACAAGAACTGATTTCTCTCTACAATTCTCTTCCATTCTCCCTCTCATTTCTCCCCACTTCCTCCCTAATTCTGTTCAATCTCCCCCTTAAATTCTTCTCTGTTTCTTCCCCAAATTCTTTCCAATTACTTCTAAGACCCTAGCTAAACCCTAGGGTCATGACAATGGTGATGTTGAAATTCGATATGTTCCCACTCTTCATCAGGTGGCTGATATTTTCACTAAAGGATTGTCAAAGGACAGGGTTTTGTTCCTATGCAACAAGCTTGGTCTCAAGTTGTCACCTATGTATTGCAGTCATGCTGCTACTTCAGACAGTCCACAGCTCAATTCTTTGTCAACTGCTATGGAGTATAATTTGAGGGGGAATGTGGAAGGAATTGGTGTCTAATAAGATGCCGATAGTAGTCCTGGTGATATGCTTGTTGTTGTAGTGAATCATTGTTGCCATTATTCTGTTGTATTTGTTATAAACATTGTAAGGCTGTTAGGCGGTTAAAGCTAATTATGTATAAACTTAGCTTCATTTCAGTTTCTGTATTGTTTTTCATTTCTATGCAATAAAATCAGCAAGGTTCTTTTTCTCTCTCGCGTTTTCTTCTTATCCATCGTGAAGCTCTTGCTTCAAGACAACCAACCATATCGGATTGCAATCCAAAATGTTTATTTATTGTTTCTTCTTTTTCAGACAAGCATACTGCATAAGTTTATTATCCCATACAATTATAACATGGCCTGATAAATAATCATCAGTCAATATTGCTACTGACGGAGGTAAAAATAGTACACAAAAATTATACATTAAATCAGAAGCCACATAGAGAGAACAAGTGAAAGAGATTTTCACTCTAAAAGGTCTGCTGCATCAGTGAACTTTAAATAATGTAGTTACCAATCTACTTGAGAGATATACCTTCAGATTCGGTGTATCTGAAAAAATCTTGGACTGAGAATAGCTTCTTCTTGTCAGGATGGTCTTTGGAATGTCGCCCTAAATAGGGTACAAGCTCAATTAGTTCAGTCAATGAAACTGTCGATAGCGTAGACCTCAAACGCTCAACATTCGACAATGGAATACTAAGTAATCCATTAGCTTGTTTCTGTGGAGAACTACCACTGGTGTCTCCATTGTTGGTAACAGCATCATCACCCTCTTCTTTAATAGAAGAAACTCCCATTATACTTGATGGCACACCTCCCACCCTTGCAAACCTCAAATTACCCAGAAACCCATTGACATCTGCTCTTTTACCTTCCAAGATACTTATCGCTGCTCTCAAATGATTGAACTGATTGGAAAGACAAGGAGAAGGAGGAGTCGAATCACAACCGATGCGTTCTCTTTCTTGGACATTTAAATCAAAGTTGTGAAGATTTTGAGTTAATTGGTCGCAAACAAAAGCTACAAACGCTATAAAGCCTTCAATTGATGAATTATTTCCTTCTTTATATTTTAAACCCTCATTCTGCGATGTGGTAACAAACTGGCCTGTTGATTCCATTTTCTTCACTTCACGTGAAACCCTTGGTTTGGATGCATGGGCACAAGAATATGTACGAATTTTGTCCTTGTCACCTGTTTTGATAGACTGGTTTTTACTTGCTTTAAAAGGAGCAGGAAAAGCCTGAACAAAACCATTAAAGAACAATGACCACCTGACTGCAAACTTGAAGCAACTCGAGCAAGTCCCATCCTCATTACCAACCTCGTGTTTCAAACCTTTCTCTGAAGTGTCAATCTTATGTCCATTACTACTCCCACAATTTTGCGAACAAATTCCCAAGAAAGCCTTGATCGGAACCCTTACTGACAAAACCTTCTTCCTCTCATCATTAACCACACATTTACAACACTTATTGCTCACAGAACAAATCTGACCCTTGTTCCCACTGTTAGCTCCAACCCCCACTTCAAGGCTGTTATTGGCCCGTTTCTTGGAGCCCGGCCAACTACGGTCCAGGTCTTTTGCTGCCTTCCTTATACCAGATTCAAGTGGAGAAAGCACATCCTTAACAACCTGAATCGAATTAAAGAAGGACTCCACAGGGTCAATCGCAGACACCATCACTAAATCTCCAAATCAACCCCTTCCGCTACAACACACACATCACGCCCTCAACAAAATCCCAAAAATCAACACAAACTAGGCAAAGAAAAGCTAGATATTCACCTAATTACAACAGTATTTCGAAAAATCCCCTCGGCGGCGACGATTGTGAAACCCTCTGCCCGTACAATCGAATCAAGAACAATCCATGACAATGCCCACACATACGAATCCGGTGTACTTGCAAACCAAGCATAAAAACGGATAGAGCTTTACCCTGCGAAGATTCTTCGGCGATTTATGGCTGCAGAAATTCGAGGGATTTTCAGTATTTCAGACAAACATGAGGCTGTGGATACTGTGGGCGAAGAAGAAGACGCATCAGAAGAGAGGCGGTAACTGTTCATTTCCCGTTCTTTATTTTGTGTTTCTTTCTAATGTAAATTACCTCAACGCCCTAAGCAAAAAAAATTATATATATATATAAAGAAAATTATGATTATTTAAAAAATGAAAATAATTTTTTAGTACATTTTTCTCTGTCAAAATTATTAATGAAAAAATATCATCTCCTTTCCTTTTCTTATCTTTTTATTTGTATCCTTGTTTGACAAATTAACTAGAATTAATAGTTTATTAATCTGTTTTTTTTTTTTAATTCGATGATAATTAAATTATTATTGAATTGTAAAGAGATCGATAAATAATAAAATATTTATCATAAAAAATAGAAAAAGGAGATAAAATGTAAACATATATTTGTCACATTAAAATTTTTAATATCTACATGATAACAATAAAGAGAGAATATGTAATTATAAAGTCAAAAATATCCTAACCTTTTTACCCAAACGTGGTGATTAGGGTAATTTACTTCTGTTTTTATGTAATCTGGGGAAAGGGGTATCAAGAGATTCTTGAAGGATAGGAGACAGATGGCCATTCTTGGAAGTTAGTGCATTCAATCTCTTCATTATTGATTTCTTTCCTTCGATCTGATCCATTTGAGCTTTTTCTTAATTAAAATAAAAAAAAAAGAATTGGACTTATTTAAAGCAATATTAGACTATGCATTTATTCTTGGGGATATTTAGACAACTTGTGACACATCATCTTATGTTAATTTCCCTCAAACATTATGAAGGATTGTAAATGAACTAAAAAATATCAAGTTTTGTTATGTTATATTAGAATAGTATTTATAATCTCACTAAACTTGATGTATTTATTGAATAATGTTATAGGACATGATTGATGACAATTATCGATAAATGTGACAACTCATTTAGCGTGGACCCTACATCTAGTTGAACTCAGAAAAGGAGAAAAATGTCTCTCTAACTTCTGTTTCGCCATTATGCCACTTTCCATTCCTTCAAACCCATCCCCTCTCTTTGTTTTCTAATGAAATTTCCTCTCCACATGTATCGTCGATGAGGGCCATAAGAATCGCCGATTGGCACCACAACTCACCTTCTGATTAAGTCGGCTGCCTCTTACCACGATAAATGGTCAAAATCATCTCTAATTGTATCTAGTATTGAATGACAACCTCCACCTATCAAAAATGATTTTCATCGATTATGGTCGTTCAAGGATTCCATCGTGTTCTCATTAGTTAGTACGATTCTAACCTGCATTATAAATTTTTTATAATTTGTCTTGAAAAATCATCAATGTTTATGTCTTGAAAAAAAATTAATGGTATTCATAATTTAGTTAGTCCTAATACGCCTTTATGTCTTGAAAACAATAAAATTTCTTTGTAATTTGTCAACTTTTTAACATATATTTGAAGACCTTGAAACCATAAGCTTCTTGGCATAGCTGGGTCGTGCTCAAAAACAATTGGTCGGGAGATTTTGTGGCATATTGGGTCAATAAGCCTACATATTAAATTATATTATAGTAGTCTATTAGGTTTACAAATTTGTTTGTAGAAATTAATCCAACTTAGAAGATGTTGTAAAGTACTAGCTCAATTTAATTTCTTGACTAGAAATCACTACCTCAATTTAATTTCAGTTGTCTACAATATATTTGCATGTACTTTAAAAACTATAAACAAGCTCTCTTATGGATTGATTTTCTCTTACACATATATACAATTTTTTGTTATGCGGTAATGTAAACAATTATTGTTTTCAATTTCTTAGATTATAATGTGATCAAGATGCAAGCACCTGAAGTTGGAATGCATTTTGTTTCATTGGACATCCTTTTTGAGTACTATAAACAATAAGGGAAACAAGAAGGCTTTGGAATTATAAAGAGAGCATCACAATCATTTGGGAATTTAAGATTTGTTGCCTTATTGTGTTAGCGAGCAGGAATTAGAAAACCCCAAAAACAAGATTACCTCAATCTAAATCCAATGATGAGAAATGTGTGAAAAGCTAAGGTTGCGTTCTTTTTACTTTTCAATTTTTCAGTTTTGAGTTTTGAATTCATTTTTAATTTTCTGTTTTGATAGTCTGTTTTTAGAAAATTAAAAACGTGTTCTCTTTGTCATTTTGAAAAACTATTTCTCAAAATAGAAAATTAAAAAATGCGTTCTATTTAATTTTGAAAATAATTTTTTAATGATATTTTATTCAATAAATTTGATTATTCAGTAAATTATAAATATTTAATGTTAATATATTATTAAAAAATATATACATTTTAAAGTTAATAAATTTTGTAATATTTTTTCTATTATAATAATAAATATATGAATAAATAAATAAATATGTTTTGAGTTTAGAGTTTGTTTTTGATGAAAATACTCAAAACAACTTTTTGTTGTTTTGAGTTTTCTTTATAAATTTTTTTTTCTTTTCAAAAATACATTTTTAAAAATAATAAAGAGAACGCATTTTCATTATTTTTGAAAATTAAAAATTAAAAATAACTTGATAACAATAAAGAGAATGCAACTTTAGGTTAATGCTACCATTTTTGGAGATGGGAAATGTAAGTTCAATTATGTCATACTGGAGTATAATCATGGATTGAGTCCACAAAATTCACAATTTTACTCATGCAATAGGGAAATCAATAATGGTGAACGAAGGAAACTTGAATTGAATGATCAAGCTGGAATTGGTGTGGCAAAGAATTACTAATCTTTTGTAGTGGAAGTTGGGGGTCATGATAGTGTGCCATTTTTGAAAAAATATTGTAGAAACTACATTGATAAGAAAAGAAAAATATGACTTGATACTAGAGATATTGAAGCAATCCATGATTATTTCGTTCGGATGCAAGTAAAGAATTCAAGCTTCTTTTATATGAAGATGACAAATCTCGAATTAAGAATTTATTTTGGGCTGATACAAGATGTAGGGCAGCTTATGAAGAATTTGGTGATGTAGTTATATTTGACACAACCTACTTGACAAATAAAGTATGGCATGCTCTTTGCACTTTTTGTGAGTGTAAACCACCACGAGCACTCAATTTTATTTAGATGTGGGTTACAATCAAATGAGGATGCTACTACATTTATTTAGTTGTTTCGTACTTGGAAAGCATACATGTATGGAAATGCACCGAGTGCGATAATTACATATCAAGATAAAGCAATGCAAAATGCAATCAAGGTTGTGTTTTCTAATTCTCGAAATTGTTGGTGTCTATAGAATATAATGAAAAAAGTGCCAGAGAAGCTAAGGGATTATAGATTATATAGGAACAAAATGTGTTGCACAATTGTTGTTTATGAATCTTTGGGGAAGGCATAATTTGAAGAAAAGTGGGAGCAGTTCATTAATGAATTCAATCTTCATGAAAATGAGTGGTTAGATAATTTGTACAAAGAGAGTCATTTCCTACATTTGTAAAGGACACGTTTTGGATTAGTATGTCAACCATTCAATGTAGTGAAAGTATAAATGCATTCTTTGATGGCTACATAAACTCAAAGACAACATTAAAGCAATTTGTCGAGCAATACAATAACGCTTTAAGAAGTAAGGTCAAAAAGGAAAACTATGATGATTTCCAGTCCTTTACTTCATGGATTCCTTACGTAACACATTTTGAAATAGAAAAGAAATTTCAAAATGTATACACTAGTTCAAAGTTTAAAGAATTTCAAAAAGAGTTGACTGGAAAATTATACTATGAAGTTTCATGTCTTGAAAAGAGAAATGGATTATTTGATGTGGTCGAGGATAAAATGGTTGGAGATAGATATAAAAAGTTTCATTTTACTGTTTATTGCGATGACAGAAAAAGTCAGGTTAAATGTGCTTGTCGATTGTTTAAATTTAGAGGGAATTTATGCAAGCATACTTTGTCAAATCTTATTAAACTAAATATTGAGAAAGTTCTAGAAAAGTATATCTTTGCACGTTGGAGGAAAGATTTGAAAAGGTCTCACACAAAGGTGAAAGTTGCTTATGATGATTGGAAATGTGACATCGAGTCTCAATGCTATCACAAGTTTAGATGATGTTGTTGACTTGGTTGTCATTTATGGTGAGAACTGTGCATTATTATCAAACATAATGGATGAGTTTCGATCAAATTTAAATCAATCTTGAGGAGTTGTTCTTTGATAAATACTAATACCACTGGTGACCTTGGTAGGGCTTCTGGTAAAAACAATGGGTTTCATAGTCCTCTAGTTGTTTGAAGACATGGACGTCCACCCAATATTAGAAGGGTCTCCAATATAGAGAAGTTTGTTTCGAATAAGAAAAAATGTGAAGACAAAAAAACCAAGAAAAAGAAAGAGAAAATTGAGATACCTGATTACATTTTATCTCAAAATTATGTTTGAAAAATTATAATTTACTTAAACATAATAAACATTTATTATTTCGATTTATTGTTACTCTCAGGCAACTGAACCAGATGTTAGCATGCCCATTGGAGTTGGAACACAAGAAAGTTCAGGTATCTAGATAATTTTATATTATTTTGATAATCTACAATTTTTAAATTATTTTGATGATAATTTTTATAATATTGTTTTCACTTTTTTGACTTATGAGTAGGATACACAAGTATTTACCTCTTATAACTTTCGTATTAATGAAGTTGCAAGATTCTATCAACATGTTCCTTACTTTCAATACCTACCACCTTACCCTTTGATGCCTCAAGCTTTACTAAATTATGGGTTCAATGCTTGAGGTAAGTGTGAGTACAATGAACTTGTGTGCTATCTTTTGATTATATTATATGTGTGTTAAATTTTTTTTCTTTTCAGCATTGGGTGATACCAAACATTATTGCAATTCATATATGCAACAATTCATGCATACTGTAATTCATTGTGCTCTCAAGGCATAGATCGAGCAATTAGATGAGCAATATGTTAGTATCAATACGGTTGGTTCTGAATGTGATTCTTACCCTACGCAAGGGTCAAAGAACCCAACTTGTAATTTATCTTTCCTAGTATAATCGAGAACACGACTATTAAGGGTCACACAAGAGCGATCATCCCAAGAACATTATAATTTGTAACTTGAATTAGGTAATGGTAATTGAATCAAATTACATATATATAACTTATTAGCTTTTTATACTCTACTTGTACCAATGTATTTTTATTTTTTCAAATGGCAGGACAAGCAAACAAGAAGTTGATAATTTGGTCTACGAGAATCAAAGGTACTTTGTGAAAATTTAACCAGCGAGTACAACCTAAGAAGTTATTGTAACCAGTGGTCTAAAACTCAGCTTAGGCGACGCCGAGGCGCTAGGCGAACATAGACCGCCACGATTATGGCTTAATCGGCCCCCTTAGGCGCTGGCCCTGCTAATTGATACCGAACGGCACCTAGTCGGCCAAAACGGCCGCCTGACTGATTAGGGTTTTTGTTTCCTCTTATCTCGTTGATTTCCCCTTCTCTCTCCTGCACACCTCTGCCGACTGTCTCTTGTCTAGTCGTCGTCGCTGTCACCGCTTGCCTTTTCTGTCAAAGCCTCTCTCGTCCGATGTCGCTGTCGTCTCTTGCGGAATCGCTGTAACGACCCGATCGAGCGATAGGAAGGACCGAAATAACTTACCCTGATGGGCCTACGCGAACTTCCCAAGGGGGTCCCCATCCCTGGATTATCCCAGGTTAAGCACGCTTAACTTGGGAGTTCTTTGCCAACATTCAGCCCAAAAGGTATCCAGTTGGTGTTGTTTCCTTTCTTAGACTATCCTCGATATATACTAACTTTTCTGGGCTCTCGGGGTATTACATTCTCCCCCCTTTAAGCACATGACGTCCTCGTCATGCGACCTTACAACCGGTCCCAGATCTCCCCCCTTGCATGACCGATGTGGGATTCGCCTAAGGTGCCTACACGCACCCCCCATAGGGGCCTACACACACCCCCCTTAGGACTCAGCCTCCTCGCTGAGGTTTGCCCCACCACCGCGCTCAGAGGCTCGGGGGTCGACTCTAATACCACCTGTAACGACCCGATCGAGCGATAGGAAAGACTGGAACAACTTACCCTGATGGGCCTACGCGAACTTCCCAGGGGGGTCACCCATCCCTGGATTACCCCAGGTTAAGCACGCTTAACTTGGGAGTTCTTTGCCAACATTCAGCCCAAAAGGTATTCAGCTGGTGTTGTTTCCTTTCTTACACTATCCTCGATATATACTAACTTCTCTAGGCTCTCGGGGTATTACAGTCGTCGTTGCCACTTTCCATTTTTGTTAGCCTTTTCGTCTCACACTACCGCTACTGCCGACCTTCATTCCACTCTGCTTTCCAGCTCTCTCTCTCTCTCGTCTTCCTCATTTCTCACCTTGCGGTAAGCAATAAGCAAGCGCTTGCTGCTTGCTGTTGCCTTGCCTTTTTTTCTTTTTGTTATTTAATTTATTATTTATGTTAATATTTATTAATATGTGAATTTGTTATTTGAATATTTATTATTGTTTTAAATATTTTAATATTTGTAACTTGTGAGCAAACAAGTTAAATGTTATTTATATTTTAATATTTGTTAATGTTATTTAATATTTATAACAATTTCTTGTCGTTGCATCTTGTTATTGTTAGCTCTTGTCAAACAACAATTTATTTTCTCAAGCTTAATTTCATTATTTTGCTTCTTGTTTTAACTTTAATTTACTTAAAAATAACATTAAAATGTTTAAAAATAAAAAAAAATAAAAAACAATTTTTCTAGGCCCTGCCTAGGCGCCCTAGGCGCTAGGCCCCAGTCGTGCGCCCGACTAGCTCCTAGCGCGTTTTAGAACACTGATTGTAACATCCTGCATCGAGTAATAAGAAGAATCGGATCAACTTATCTTGATGAGTCTACGCGAACTTTCCAGATGTCACTCATCCTTAAATTATCCTAAGTCAAACACGCTTAACCCAAGAGTTTTTTTTATCCACATTCAACCCAAAAAGCATCCACCTGATGTTGTTTCTTTTTTTACTATTCTCGATATATATTCCAACTTCTCTAAAGTCCCTTATTGGACCTAATCTTGGGCTCTCGAGGTACTACATTCTCCCCCCTTAAGCACATGACGTTCTCATCATGTGACCTTATAATTGGTCTCAAATCTTCTCCCGACTGTCATCCTAAAAGCCTGTCAGGAGCTGCTCCTTGTTCAGGCCCTTACGCTCCGACGCCACTCCTTGCCCTCATTGGACCGTTTTTTTGAAGGATCAGTTCTAATACTATCCGTAACATCTCACATCAAGTAATAAGAACGATCAGATCAATTTATCCTGATGGGCATACGTAAACTTCCTAGGGGTCACCCATCATTGAATTATTCTAGTTCAAACACGCTTAACGCGAGAGTTCTTTATCCACATTCAGTTCAAAAGGTATTTAGTTAATATTATTTTTTTCTTACTATCCTTGATATCTATACAAAACCTGACATCGGAATCTCATAATATTACAGTTATTTTTGCATATGCCATGCAAGATGTTTCACATTTATTAAAAAGATAGTTATTTTTTATTTATCTATGGAATCTTGTTCTGGAGTGCAAACTATCATGTGTCTTTACCGCTTGGCGTGTATGCTTTAATAAAGGGTTAATGGCAATTTATATATATCAGATTTTCTATGAAAAACTTTGCCTCCATGGCCACGAATTCATATATATCAATTTTTTTTTTTTGTAAAGTGTAGAAGTCTTTTAGTATATACTATATTTGTGATGATGAGATCCAAAAAATGAAATATTAAACAAAGATGAATCCACCTTGTTCAATGCGAATGAAACATCTCCAGGCTACACATTAGCTGTCACTTCCCTTTGTTTCAAGTCTTTTTCCAATTAATGAGAGATGTAATATTGTTAGTTTACATAGATATCATCATATATACAGTATAATAAAATTTAATTTGTTGGTATCACATTTTTCAAAAATTATGATTTACAAAAATTGAAGACAAAAATGAAAGCATACATTTTAATAAAATTCAATTTTACCGTTAAGTTTCCTACCGTATAATCCTCAAAGTATAAGATGTCAAGTCGATCCACCCGAAATTATTTAGATTTAAAAATCTCAAAAGAAGATGAAGTATAAATTTCCTTAAAATTTCTAGCTCATTTTTAGACTCACACACACTTTTCCAAAAGTTCTCTCAACTCTCAAATGTTCCAAAAAGATTTAAATAAATAGTTAATAAAACTATTTATAGAGTTCAAACATAACCCTATTCCTTTAATAGGTTGGGTTTCTTAAGTCCATTCCATTTAATGTTATTGGGTTAAACCCAATCTAATAGAGTTTAATTGTGTTAAGTCCAATCCAATAGTATCACCAGGCCAAGTTTAATGTACTAGCAAATAGCCCAACTAAATTAATAATTAAATAATTACATTCACAATATAATTATTCTTATTTATCTAATAAATAAATACATAATTATCAGTAATTCTAAAATTACTAATTTATCTTTCTTTTCTTTGAAAGTGATTTTTTTTTCTGTGAGATCTTCTAGGTTCATGAATAAATTAACAACAAGAATAATCAACTATTAATTCTCGTAAATCATGAGTGATATATAACAATATACATAATTACTCAATTTATTGTGAAATAGATATTGTAAATATTTTACTACGATGCCATGTAATACGGTCCTTTTATTATCTTATATCCCGACAAGGTATGAAATTATGGTTAGCAGGTCAAATCTCTCAATTTCGTCATATGACTAGATCCAAAATCAATCTTGACTAATGTGATATAACCTTATAGAACACATTCCATCGTCATATTATCTTGGCCAATGATTTATTATCAAGTGACTATTGGATCGCATAGGATATTCTCTTTATATATCTCGAGATGATAGATTTCATGTCTGGCACACACATATCTCATACATCACCGAACTAGGCACATAGATATGTATGATTATTCATAACTAAAATAACCATATAATATCGTTGATATCTTAATCTACCAATACATAGATATCCGTGTCATCTCAGGTCTAAGAACTAGTTGCACATCTGTAATTAACATTGAATCATTAACCCGTGAAATAAAACTCATATGATTCAATGTTAACAGTCCCATTCAATGAACTTGTTTCTGTAATGAACACCCACTCATCTTCCTTTCATCTTCCTTCTATATCTAGAATTATAAGATTGAGTCCCTTTATGTCACTAGAATTAATTTTTATCTAATAAATATTTGATCTTTAGGACTCATATCTAACAAATATATAAGTAGAAGAATGATGAAAGTGATGCTTTGATTCTACGCAACTCAATTCTACAGTAGAATGAATTCATTCAATGAAACTAGGCAAAAGATTTATGGTTCTTCAAGGTTCCGAAAACCATAATTTATGTCCGTCACAATGGTCTTTCAACAACCAAAACCTAATTTGTAAATTCTTTTCTGGTCGAGCTGATGTCTGGATATTTGGCGCTCACAATTACAAAGGTCGAAGTATCATTAAATTTTAAAAAACAACCACATTTAGTCCACTGGTAGCCATAATCTCATTGATAGCCATATTTAAAAATTGCTTAGTAGCAGAACATGAACACAGTGATAAAAAAATGGCCTAAAGTCTAAATCACATCTACAGCCACCAAGTCGTAAAACCATTCATCCACTTTTAAATGATTCCAATTCAATTTCTTGGCAAGTTGAATCCATGGGGTGGACCTAATCGGGCTGCCCGCTTCAAAATTGAAAATCCAAAGCACGAAAAGGCTGCTGATGATGCTACTGTGACCGGCAATTCTTAGCCTTTGCTTGAAATCAACTGAAATTTCTAATAAAATCTCGAAATTGAGAACTAAAATTCAAACTCAAAAAACTTTGCTTTCAAGATTTTTTTTCCTATTTTCCTTTTGTTAAAATAAGAACCCTATTTTTGACGTATCAGAGAAAAGGACATCCAATTTTTGACGTATCAGAGAAAAATGGATTGGAAGATCATGAAAAATGGAGGATTTGAGAGGATTGAAAGGGAATATTTGAAAACTCTATGAGGAATGACTTCTATTGGAGGTGATTTTGATAGCTTATCATGGTGGGAGCTAGCCGACATAGTCAGGAGGTGAGTTGTGGTGGTGATCGATGATTCCAATGGCCCCATTGATGATATATGTGCGTAGGAAATTTTATCAAAGAACAGAGAAAGAGAGAGAATATGGACCCAAAAAAATGGAAACCAACATAATGGCATGGGCGATGCTGGAGAGATGTTTTTCTCTTTTTTTTTAATAAATTAAAAAATTCAACTAGATGTGGGGTCCACGTCATATGAACTACCACATCTAGTGATGATGGTCATTAGTCATGTCCTATAGCATTATTTATATTTTATGGGTTGTAGTCTTTTTTAAATAGAATTATGAATCAAGTTCTTAATTCATCAACTTTATAATTTCATATTTAAGTCATTTTTAACCCAATTAAAACATTCTTCAAATCTAAATTTTGATAAAAAAAAAAAAAAGTTATACACTTCCCAAACGTAAAGAAAGCTATTTGTGAAATTACAAGTTCAAAAAAGCTCTTTTATTTGATGAGTTTTAGTTATCTAAAATTGTTCTTCATAATTGACTTTTAATTCCTAAAATATTTTAAATATTTTTAATGGAAACTTTATCAAACACTTCTATTAATCTTTGGAAAATGTATTTGTTCTCTTCACAAAATTTTTCTTCATAAAAATTTAAACCTTAGGTAAATTTTTATTAGGTTAAAAAAGTCCAAATATGTTTAATAATAAATTTAATAAAAATTATATATTATAAAAAACGTTAAAATTATTTTTGTAATTTTCTCATAAATCTATGTAATGGTTTTTCTTTTTTTTTAGATAAGATTGTGAGCAAACAAATTCAGACAAATTATAAATAGAATTGATACTCTGATGAATTTGAGTTTAAACAAAAAAAACAAAAAATAGGTTAAAAAAATAGTTTATTCTCTCTTTTATACATAATAAAATGACTTATGAATTTTAAAATGACGAGTTGTTTTACATTCTTTGGTGTAAAATATTTGTATTTAAAATAAAATATTATTTTATCTTCTTTATTAACCGATCACCAAAAACTAAGCAAATATTTTCCTAAAAAACATTTTAAATCTAAACAAACAGAATCCTATTTTTTCATCACTATATATGTATATTATTCATAAAACGTATATGCATATACATACATATAACTATGGAGTACTAACACACACTTGTATTATATGTGATCATGTTTGAGATGGTTACAACCAAGACAAAAGGTTAGCATGAGTATCAATGACTTAATCATTCATTCTTTAATTTATATTTTGACATGCTTTAGCAATACATATATGTTTGAGATGCTTTAGCAATTGCTGTTGTCTTGCCTCAATCATCTTTTGTATATTTTTCAAAAGGTCTACAAATTTCTTATATTTGGAGTTTGTCTAATATTTTTTAATTAATCTTAATTACCCTTTATGGGGTTCTTAATTAAACTCTCAATATCACAACAAAAATTAATAATTTTTATACCATTAGAATCCCCTTTTTACTTATATATGCTTAATAACATATTTAAAACAATTGCTAAATATGTCTTTCTTATAATCCTCAAATAAAATGTGTGATGTTATAATTACAAAAACACCTTTATATTTTCACATAATAGTCATATTCCTTTACATTTCAACCTTTTGAAAACTTACCTAGACTATTTTTACCCAAAGAAAGATCTACCTCCTATGGAGGGAGATCGGATGACATTTTAGATCTCGAGATGTATTGAGTGGAGAATATTTATTCCTTGATAAACTGGATTACATGACTACCCATAGTTATTGACAGGATCCCAAGCATACGTGACAAATTGTGGGAGAAAGTACTGTCGAGAAAATGTTGTGTATCTGGTTAAAAATCAGTTGAAAAAAAAATTAGACTAAAGGATATTACTGTCGAATTCTTGATTGAGTATGTCGCATTGTTTCCACGCTCCTATGGATTGTAAGTACGTGGCATGTTCCCGTCACGTTACCAAGTATTAGCTTCTCGTCATGCAAAAGGATGGCTCCATTCTTGTCTCTACCGGTTGCACTTGAAGTTAGCTGCAGTGCATTTGAACTTTGTGCTGCGAATCAGTTTATCATTAGGGATTGAGTATCTCTGAATTTTAAGCTTGCCTTTAGGTTGATATGTGGTCGAGATGGCTTTAAGGTACAATTGGATTATGACATTATAATATAGAGGAACCTTGTTGTTGTCTGTAATATGATTAATAATGCTCCTTAAGTCGGTTAAGGTATTAGTGGTCATAACGGGGCTGAATAAAGGTGATGGATTGGGGAGATGCACTAGTGTATTAAGTCAAATAGGATATGTAGTAGTTTCGGACTTGTGGAGATATTGGAAAATGATGATATGGAATGTCTCAAAAGCAAGGTTAAGTAATCTCATGAACGTTGTGAGTGTATTTTGAGGAAATATAAACCAAACGTGAATTTCGAAGACGAAATTCTATTAAGGAGGGGAGAATTGTAATATCTCGAAAATTGAAAAAAAAATAATGATTATTAATTTGATATTTGAAGTTATTACGAAATATTTGAGGAATTAAGGAAAAATAAATGTTTATGTTGTTTTGAGGAAATAGGGAATTAAGGGTAGCTAATTAAATTATTTGATAGTGGTTAATCACTACTAATTATCATAATTGTGGTGATTATTATATATTTGTGGATTAAAAGGAAATATTAATTTATTTGGGTGTTTGAAGATGTAAGGAAATATTTATTTGTTATTTTTAGAAAATAATTACTTAATTGGGGAGTATTTAGGAAAAGATTAAAATAAAATTATTTGGGTGAATTTTTGGAATGTTTGGAGTACAAGTGTAATAAGGGAAAATGGGAATTAAGGTGTGTGAGTAATTAAAGGAAATTGTGGGTGTTAAAATGTAAAAAAATTCACAAATTGCAGAAAGCCACTATAAAATTAATGGACGCATGTATTTGTTAAATGGAGTGGCTGGCGCGGGCGGCTAGGTTCACGTGTGTGATGGGTGAGGTCGCGGGATTGACCTGCAGCCTGTGCACGCGCGAGAGAGGATTTTGGGCTAATTTTAATTAGCCCTGATGGTGCCTGAAACGATGCCGTTTTGGGGCGCCAGTGTTGGCCCCTTGCGCGACCACGTTGCGCGCGCTGGCGCGCCCAAGTGGCTGCTTCTCCCATGCCTTGGTTTTACATGGATTTTAATGCCAATTTGGCCATATATTTGGCCGATTTTTTCTTGGGTATTGGCTGGGTAATTTTGCTGCTATATAAAGTTTCAATTGAAGCTTAATTGAAGTTAAAGCAGTGAGCAAATCGGGTGAAGAACAGAGTGCGAGGCAGTGAGAAGAAAGGAGAAAATGGGAGGACAAATCAAGAAAATTAATTTTTCTCCGTGTTATTGAAGATCCGAAGGGCAAGGTAAGTTAGTCAGCGTATATTAAACATTCTCTACAGATTAAATCGTCTTTTTAGCTTGTATTTTAGTTTATTTTAGTGTTAATATTATTTTGCAGTGCGCAGACATTTTAGGCCAAAAATCTACAAAATAAGGCAAGCTCTCTTTACCTTCTAAATTTTAGTGATCTCATATACCCGTAAAAGTTTCGATTTTATACCGATTTAGTTAGGTTATCGGAGATACGTGTATGAGCTTTATATCGAAGTTTAGTTTCATTAGTAAAATTTATTAATTTGTGCAGCGCCTGAGCTAGGAGGTGGAAATCTGCTAGTAAAAGGCAAATTTCTAACTGTCTCTTCCTGTTCTTTAATTCCTGTGAAATTACAAGTACAAAAAAGCTCGTTATTTGAAGAGTTTTAATTATCTAAAATTGTTCTTCATAATTGACTTTTGATTCCTAAAATCTTTTAAATATTTTTAATGGCAACTTTATCAAACACTTTTATTAATCTTTGGAAAATGTAATTGTTATCTCCGCAAAATTTTTCTTCATAAAAATTTAAACCTTAGGTTGTAATATCTCAGCATTTTGAGAATAATAATAATAATAATAATAATTAATTTTGTATTTAAAATATTTGTTGACATCAATTAGAAATTATAATTGAGAAAACTAATGGGCTTAGAGTTAGTGAGCTAAATTGAAAAAAAATAAATAAGTAAATGGGTTTAGAATTAGTGGTCTAAATTGAAAAAAGAAAAAGATTAAGTAAATGGGCTTATAGTTAGTGGGCTAATTTGAGAAAATAAAGGTTAAGTAAATGGGCTTAGAGTTAGTAGGTTAAGAAAGTGAACTTAAATTTATGGACTAAATGAAAGAATAGCCCATTCAAATAAGATTTAGTTGAAAATAATTAAAGTAAAAAATAATTAAAGATAATAGGTGAATTAATGAAGAATGTGGGAGACAAAATATGGTGTGAATAAATAATAAAAAATAATGGGTGAATTAATGGAAAATGTAGGTGAATTAATGGAGAATGTGGGAGACAAAATATGGTGTGAATAAATAATCAAAGATAATGGGTAAATTAATGGAGAAATGTGGGAGACAAAATATGGTGTGGACAAATAATCAAAGATAAATGATGAATTAATGGAGAAATGTGGGAGACAAAATAGAGTGTGGCCAAATAATCAAAGATAATTGATGAATTAATGGAGAAATGTGGAAGATAAAGTAGTGTATGGACAAATAATTAAAGATTATGAGTGAGATTTAGTGAAAAATTAAATAAAAAAATGATAAAATAATAAAAGATAGTGGATCACTATAATTAAACTAAATTTAATTCAACCTCTATAAATAGTGAAAACTTGAAAGGTTTGAGAACTTGAATTAGAAAGAGAAATGTTGTAAGAAAGAAGGATTTGAGAGTAAGAGAGAGATTTGAGAAAAAGAAAGAAAAAAATATAGAGAAAAATACCAAAAATTTCTAGAAAAATCCTATAGGTTGGGTTTAGTAGTTCGTGCAAAGATTTGTGGCAAAAGGCATTATTGGATACGCAAAACGAGGCTTCATCACAATATAGAAGAATACCGAATCACTCCACGAGAAGGTAAGTTATCTTCAAAATTTTCTTTAAAAAATTTTGGAAATGTTAGAATGATATTTTAGAATTTTTGATAGTGAAATTGGAAGAGAAATACATGATTAGTATTTATTATGGATTTTTGAGGTAATAGATGCTTGAAAATCAAAGAGAAAATGAGAAATAAATAGAACATGGATTTTAAAAATTATGAGAAAATTTCTAGAGCTTGGGAATATTGTTTTAGGAATTATTGTGAAGATAAATTGAGAAAATTTTATGAGAAAGTATTTAATTCATAATCTTGAGGAAATAATAGGAGAAAATTGGAGAAATTAGAAAAACTAGAAAAAATTAGAAATCTGATTTTCTTAAGTAATTATGATGTCAGGATACGTCAAGATTCATAATTAAGTGCAATTGAAAGTTTGACGCGGATTTCGAAATAAAATTACGCTAGGGGCAAAATTATCTTTTATAAGGTAAGTGGTACTATTTATGTAATATCCTCAAATTTTGAAAATAATAATAATACAAAATTATAATTATAATAAATGAAATTAAATTACTTAAATCAATTAAATTGGTTAAAACATGTGGCTGTGGGCGTATGCTTGGAGCTCTATAATTGGATTTTGTCGGGAGTGGTACGGAAAGATCCCACCATGTGGGAACATGCTATAGGAGTCCAATGGTTACCGGTAGATCCGTAGGTACCGAGGTATGTGCCTGGTGTAAATGTATATATGATAAGTTTGGGGTTAAGCTTATCCCAATAGAGATTTGTGATGGGAATTTATTGAAGGACTATTATGGCATTATGGACTTGGAGTTTACAGCGGTTATGTTGCTTGGAGATTTAACCTTACTACCTGCCAAGGGTATAGTTCTCACAGGTGGAGCGGAGTTCAGGCGACGCCGCGGTTGGCGTGGTAAAGGACTAAGGCTGTGAGATTCTGTAATAAATAGGGTAAAGCAAAGGCGGTAGCAGACGTTTTGGGTTGTCGTGGAGCATCCGTAATAAAGTGAATTAGAAATAAGAAAACCCCTTTAAAATTATTGTGGCGGGAGATACCAGGGTGTATAGCCAGGACCAAAGGTAGTTGTATATCTAAGTGACTGGTGGGTTTTGTTGTAAGGACAGTGGCTGCTATGAATACGCACAGTATTAATTGTGGACCACTCGCCTTAGGGTCGGTTATTGACCGATTGAGGGAATGAGACTTCTCCTGGATACTGGTCAAGTGGTACATCGACGGAAGCATGAGATGGTTTGTTATGCCAACCAGAAGAATGCTTAACCCACTTTAGTTACTTTTCGTGGTTGAGGAGACCTATGAGATGCCTTTGGGATTAGACAGTTACTGACACGGTGAGGTACTATCAGTCAAGTAGGTTACGGAGTTAATAACACTGGTTTTAGAGCTTGTGTTCTAGCTAGTCTCTTGAGTTTTTGAGGAGGTTAGGGTTAGTAATTAATGATCAAGAGGAGGTATGGTCATTTAGCTAATTGGAGTTAAGATTAGCAGCAAGACAAGGCTAAGGATTGGTGGTCACCGAAAAAAATCAGAATTGGATGTGTTGATTCCTTTAAGGAGGGGAGATCTGGCGACATTTCAGATCTCGGAATGTATTGAATGAAGAATGTTTATTCCTTGATAGTGCTGATTGATTACCCATATTTATTGACAGGACCCCGAGCATATCTTGAGGAGATAGATTGAACGCGAATTTCGAGGACAAAATTCTATTAAGGAGGGGAGAATTGTAATATCCTCAAATTTTGAAAATAATAATAATACAAAATTATAATTATAATAAATGAAATTAAATTACTTAAATCAATTAAATTGGTTAAAACATGTGGTTGTGGGCGTATGCTTGGAGGCTACGCCTTGCACAGTAGCCATTTTTGTCAAATGAAGCAGAGAGTGAGAGAATGAGAGGTGATGAGAGAGCCGAGAGTTTGGGGAGAAGGAAAGAGAGCTCGGAAGAGAAGAGAGAGAGATCGAGATTGAGAGAGAATGAGAGACTGAGAGTGGGAGAGAGAGAGGCGAGGTGCAGGGCGGCCATGGGAGCTGGCTGAGAGCTCGGCCATGGCAGCAAGCGGCAGTAGCAGAAGCGACGCGAACAGTAGCAGCGGCCAGTAGGTGTGCGGTGGCGCGCGGTGACGCTCGGTGGCGCACGAAGGCGGCAACGGAGGCCGGCAGCGGCTGGTTGCTGGAACGCGCAGGTGTTGTGCGCGGGTTGCAGGAAAAAGAAGAAGAAGGGCAGCGGCCGCAAGGAAGAAAGGAAGAAGAAGAGGAAGAAGAAAGGAAGAAAAGGAAGAAGAAGAAGAAGAAAGGAAGAAGAAGAAGAAGGAAAGGAAGGAAGAGGAAGAAGACGCAGGGGAGAGCCGCGGGAGGAAGAAGAAGATGAAGAAGAAGAAGAAGAAGAAGAAAAGGAGAAGAAAAAAAGGAAGAAAAGAAAAAAATAAGGAAAATAAATAAATTTTGAGATTTTTCGGCATGGGAAGTGACCAGGTACGTGGGTAAAAATTAGTAGAAGCCTGATATGTTTAAATTATAAATTTTATGCGATTAAAATTAATTAATTTGAGTCCCGGTTGTGTTATTTGCTAGGAAATGATTTAATTTACATCGGGAGCTCGAGTGAGGTCGGAATCAGCCGATTTCAGGCAAGTTCCTAATCCTTTCCTCGTATTCTTTAATTCCCGTGAGAAACCCTGTGATTTCTCGCATTTTATACCCTCCCTTCGTTTGTTTCGGCCCGTTTATTAATTATGAAATTTGAATTATTTAATTTAAATTTAATTTATTAAGCTGGCTTCGGGGATTTTATTAGCGTGATTTAATTTAAAATAAATATGAAACTCATTGAGATTTTACTGTGGTGCGCTTACGAGGAATTTTAGACAGTTAAATTATTTAAATTACACGGTAAATTATTTAATTAAAGCCGCAATTTTATTTATTGCTAGTGAACGTTTTACTTCGCAGCGGGAGTGTAAGAAATACAAGAAACGACCGTGTAAAGGCAAGCTCCCAACCATCTCTTCTTGATCTTTAATCCCTGTAAAAGACCCCGTGATTTCCTGTATTTTATCACCTCCCTCACTTTAATTCGGCACCTACCCTTGCTTGTTGAATTATTATTCATTTGTTTTAATTTAAATTAAATCTGAGGTTTCTATAATTTCATTTGTTGAGTGCCTACGGGGGTTCGTACCGCCCCCATTCCTTTTGGAATGATGCTGAACCCAGTCTGGGGAACTAGGTTCCTAGTCATGCGGGTTTTATTTACAGTTTTTCTCGGATTTATTTGTGATTTGGTTAGAGCTATTGAGCAGTGGGGCAGGGGTCGACTGTTTGGTGACGTTGGGGTAGCTTATTGTATGGCCCTGAAGTGGACCGTCAGGCGGGCACTTCTAGTCACTAATCGTTGACCGATGCCGGGCACTGCTGACTAGCTCTACCGGTATCTGATTTACCACATGATTAGATGTATTGTATCACTGTTCATGATTTGATATGCACATGGGTACGGGATGCATGTTGGGATATCCATTTATTGAGTGTGCTTGGACACGGACATTCTAGTCTGGTTAGGTTGCATCCAGCGCGAGCATATGCATGGCGTGTGGTTTACTATGTGGGCGGAGCATGGCCTGATGCCTGGATGTATGGGCGCCTTGTATCACGTTGATGCTCACTACGCCATTGCATTTTTATGTGCATTGCATGGTTACTGATAGTTATTAGTTCTCAGACGGGAGTACCGTTCCGAGGGAGCCTATGGCTCGGTTGTCGGGAGTACCGACGGGGACGGGCGACGGGAGTACCGGCCCGGGATCGCGCGCGCAGGTTTGTGGACATATTTGTTGCCTTTCAGGGCAGCGGCAGGTTGGTATGGGACTTGGGTGTCGTGTGTCTTGTGTGGGCCCCAAGGACCGATATGTGTTTTATTATGCTATTCTGCTGTGTTGTAGCGTCTCATGACTTGTGTGTACCTGGGGGTTTATTTTGGGGATAGTTTTTCTGGTTATGCTCAGTCTTTAGCCTTTCTTTTCTTTATGCTTGCTGAGTCTCTCGACTCACTTTGCTTTCCATCATTCCAGGTAGTGCTAGCGTGGGTCCAAGCAAGGGAGTTAGCGTTTAGCGGCCGAGTCGATATGGTGTACAGGCAGTCCCATCAATCTCTGTTAACTCTGATGGTAGAGTAGGGTTACTCTATTAATTGTACTGTGCCAGGTCACTTCTTGTGTCTCGTGTATGTTGGCACAGGAGTCTGTTTTCATTTATTGATCTTGTGACCGCTGTGCTAGCGGGGCACCGGTAGTGCATGCATGTGTTCAGCTTTGCTTCTGTTACTCTAGTTTTGAGTATGCATGCCAGGGTGGTCTTTGTCTCGTATCTCATTATTTTTCCCCTCCCGTAAGTGCTCCCGTTCGGATAGTCTGGGCGATTGGGGATATCCGGACGGGGGTGCTTACATTGTAATGTAATACCCCGGTAGCCCAGAGGAGTTAGAATATATCGAGGATAGTGTAAGAAAGGAAACAACACCAGCTGGATATCTTTTGGGCTGAATGTTGGCACAGAACTCCCAAGTTAAGCGTGCTTGACCTGGGGCAATCCTGGGATGGGTGACCCTCCTGGGAAGTTCGTGTAGGCCCATCAGGGTAAGTTGTTCCGGTTCTTCCTATCGCTCGAGCGGGATGTTACAGGTGGTATCAGAGCCGACCCTTGGTGAAAGCGGTCCGACGAGGGCGGGGAGTGGCGCCGGGGCTCGAGGGCCTGTACAAGGAGCGGCTTCTGGCAGGCTTCTAGGATGGCAGCCCCCAAGGGGAGAAGGTCTGGGACTAGTTGTAAGGTCACATGACGAGGACGTCATGTGCTCAAGGGGGGGAGAATGTAATACCCCGGGAGCCCAGAGGAGTTAGAATATATCGAGGATAGTGTAAGAAAGGAAACAACACCAGCTGGATATCTTTTGGGCTAAATGTTGGCAAAGAACTCCCAAGTTAAGCGTGCTTGACCTGGGGCAATCCTGGGATGGGTGACCCCCCTGGGAAGTTCGTGTAGGCCCATCAGGATAAGTTGTTTCGGTTCTTCCTATCGCTCGAGCGGGATGTTACAATTCAACTGAATTTAGTTTATGAAAATGACTTGTAAGTGGTTCCATCAAAACCTGATTTTATGTAAATATTTTCATCATGTTGTCATGATTTGATGTGAACATGTCATGTGAATTGCATTTACATGTATTGATGACAAAGTATGCATATGAGCATGATGAGATTCACGGTCATACGTTGCATGGGTTTGGGATTAGGTACTGGCACTGTTGCTTTGCCAAGGGTGCACCCATACACCCCGATCTGGCAGGGAGATTGGAAAAATGACGGGTAATCTTAAGATGCAGTCGACCCAAACATGAGAGTTATGATGTTATGTGCATTACATTCATACATATGCATTATGATGTACTCTTACTTAGATGATTCATCATCTAATGTGGGCTTTGCCCCTGGAACATTCAAACATTCCAGATGAGGTTTGCAGCGAAAACATAGAAGTGGGCGAAATATAAAGATGCAAGGCATTATGAAGTTATTTTTCTGCATTTAGTTTCCGTATAAGGATTCTAATATGTACTAGCTATGTTATGTTCGAAGTCATGTTGAGAAACTTATGTTTTGTTTAAAGTCATATTGAAAAACTTATATCATGTTACAAGTTATGTTTGGAAGACTTTTGTTAAGATAATCTTGTATTATTAATTATGTTGAGACAATCATGTAATATTATTAGCGTTTGAGGTATGTTGAGGTTTGATTCTAGCTTCCGCATTCAATGTTTATGTTGATTCTCTTTGAGATAAATGTATGGAAATTTGAGATGGATAAGAGCAATGATATAGTTAGTCGTAGTTTTTTTTAAAAACAATATTATCCCACAATTGTCCTAAGTTATAACATGCTCGGAGAAAATGGGGTGTTACATAGGTAAATTTTTATTAGACTAAAAAAGTCCAAATATGTTTAATAATGAATTTAATAAAAAGTATATATTATAACAAACGTTAAAATTATTTTTGTAATTTTCTCATAAAGCTATGTAATGGTTTTTCTTTTTTTTAGATAAGATTGTGAGTAACCAAATTCAGACAAATTATAAATAGAATGGATAGTATGATGAATTTGAGCTTAAACAAAAAAACAAAAAATATGTTAAAAAATAGTTTATTCTCTCCTATACATAATAAAATGACTTATGAATTTTAAAGTGACGAGTTGTTTTACATCCTTTAGTGTAAAATATTTGTATTTAAAATATTTTTTTATCCTTTTTATTAACCGAACACTAAAAACTAAGAAAATATTTTTCTAAAAGACATTTTAAATCTAAACAAACAGAATTCTAGGCCCTGTTCTCTTTACTATTTTCAGTCTATTTTTAATTTTCAATTTTTTAAAACACTAAAAACGCGATTACTTTGTTATTTTAAAAAATAAGGAAAAAATTTATAAAGGAAACCCAAAATTTTGAAAACGCACAAAACACCCAGCAGCCCTCCCACCCCAATCTCGCACAGACCCCCATCTTTCATCTCTCTCTTCTCTTTTCTCATTTCTCACCTTTTCTCTTATAATCATCGATCGCCACCGCCACCACTATCATTGCAGTCGACCGTACACACCACCGGCTATACGAGCAGCCGTCAATCCCCTCTCCGGCTAGCTACTAGTTTTGTCTTCTCTCTGATCTCTTCTCTCTTCTCTCTTCTCTTGATGGTTTTTGGGTATGTTGGTCGATGACCCCTTGAGTGTCGGGTGGTTGCCTTTAATCATCAGAAACCACTAGCCGCAGTGGCCGATGGTGATTGGCAATGCGTGTACAAGTGGGTAGGTCAAACGTTTAATCTTAGATCTAAGGAGATTTGACTGTTGGATCTTGTTGGTTTTTAATATGTTGGTCGATGGGCCCTTGGGTGTCGGATGGTTGCCTCTTATCATCAGAAACCACTAGCCACAGTGGCCGATGGCGACTGACAATACGTATATAGTCGTTGGCCAAAAATTAAAAATTAAATCTACGAAAATTTAATCGTTAAATTTGGCCCATTTTTGTATATATTAACCCTTTTAGCTTAAAGTATCTAATGGTAGGCTCTGATCGTGTAAATTGCTGGCCAGCTGTGGTTGCCGACAACAGAGAAGATGCAAGACACTGAAGAAGAAAAAAAGAATTAAAAAACTTCTTATTAAAAATTGAAAATAAAATTATATATTTATTTAAAATTTAAAAAATGTAGTATATCTATATTATAATTAAAAATATAAGATAACATATATTATATTATTAAGTGCATAATTTAATATAAATTATTATTAAGATGTATGTTAGTAATTTATTAATCAAATTTATTGTTTTATTTTAATAGTAGAATTTTATTAAAAAGAGTTAATTTTATTATTTAATAATTAAATTCATTGAATAAAATATCATAATGATAAAAAAGAAACAGTTTTTTAAAATTACAAAATAAACATGTTTTCCAATTTTTTATTTTAAGAAATAGTTTTTCAAAATGATAAAAAGAACGTATTTTCAAAAATCTAAAACAGACATTCAAAACACAAAATTGAAAATGAATTCAAAACTTAAAATTAAAACACGAAGAGAATACTGTTAAACTGGGAGGTGCTATGGCACACACCAAGAGGGGGGTGAATTGGTTATTTTTAAAAACTCAATAGGATTTGAAATCTTTTTTACCTAATTGAGGTTTTAGTGATTTAAAACACAGAACATATGAAATGACAAATATAGCTCAATAAATGTAAAAGCAAGAAGGATAAATGACATAAAGAATTTATAGTGGTTCGGCTTAAATCAAGCGTAATCTACTACCTTACCTACCACTAAGAATTTTTAACCAATTCACTAAAATCTCCTTCTTACACAAGTAGACCCTCTAGCTACACAAGCTGGGAAATACTACCTCCTACTTTAACCAAGTAAGCCATCTAGCTACACAAGTTAGAAAATAAAAGAAGTGTAATAAAGAGAGGATTTAAGAGATAAATCTCTTAGTTACAATGATCTCTAAAAAATAAAGTACAAGACTTGAACAAGATAATACAAATGATAATCGAAGCCTTTTAGAGAGAAAATTTAAAGCACAGTCGATGTAAATAGAGATGAGTACAAATGTAAGCTTAATTCAATTTATTCTCGTCCATTAGCCTTCTCTTGATCATCATTGAGTTGTATTTATAGGCTTCCCAAAAGCTTTGCCCGAAACTAGCCGTTTTTTATTGTTGGGATTTGAAAAACTAGCCGTTGGAATCTTTCTGTAAAAAGAGATAGTCGACAGAATATAATGTACAATCGACTATATTTTCAAATAAAACAAGGCATAGTCGACAGACAAAAAAACATAGTCGATTATTGCTCAACCAAAACTACTCATAGTCGATAAATCCTTTTACATAGTCGACAGATCAAAAATACAAAGAAAATTTTATAACATCATACACTTACATAGTCGACAGAAGAAAAATCATAGTCGACTATCCTTACATAATAGTCGACAGAATAGAATATAGTCTACAGAAGCCACACATAGTCGACAGAGCATACAAACATAGTCGATTATCCTTATGCATAGTCGACTATCCTCAGGCACATAGTCGACTATTGACAAGCATATAGTCGACAGCACTAAAATACATAGTCGACTATCCATTTTGAAAAATTTGAACACTTAACATATCCTCATTTTGATTCTTTTGAAAGCAAGTTGAGATTATCAAAAACATATTTATTTTGAATTTAACCACACTCAACCACACTTCCTATAGGATTTAAGAAAGATTTATTTTCATAACTTTGCTTTAAACTCATTTATATAGATTTAGAAATTGATTTTCATATAGTCATTATCAAAACTGTTATTTTTCAAGAGTAAAATATCAAATACTACCCTAATTTTTCATCACTATATATGTATATTATTCATAAAACGTATATGTATATACATACATATAACTATGGAGTACTAACACACACTTGTATTATATGTGATCATGTTTGAGATGGTTACAACCAAGACAAAAGGTTAGCATGAGCATCAAGGACTTAATCATTCATTCTTTAATTTATAATGATTTAATAATTACATGGCCAAAAGCTTTTCCTTAACTAGTTACCTTATTTAACGCCTCGACTTTATTTTCATACCTTTACAACTAAGTATCATGCATCAATTAGGTTAAGCGATGGAATACATAGTTGACAATCCTATGTATCCTTCTGTTGGCATTTAGTTATGAACTCGTGCCTGGGACAAACTTGCTGGGACTATTTGTAAGCGTCCTAAAGGCATTATCCATGAACGTAATTCTTTAAGTTAAAATAGTCCTATTGAAGATTGAACACGATCTATGGATCCCACTAGTTAACCAACTCAACTCTTTAGAATAAATAGTTCATTAGCAATTGATTACCATATCCATTACATCCTACACCCTATGTTTTCCTTGATTTTTTTTTCTCCTTTATCTCTTATTTTCTCTCTCTCTTTCTTCTCTATCATTTTTGTGTTGAAGCCAAATGGATAGATGGCCTATTTATTATTGGCCCTTGAAACAATTAATGGGCAAAAGCTTCCTTGGGGGCACCTAATTCTACCATTTTTGTGTTGAAACCAAATGGATGGATGGCCTATTTATTATTGGCCTTTGAAACAATTAATGGGCAAAAGCTTCCTTGAGTGACACCTAGCTATTTGCTTCAATTGAACTTGTTACCATTGATTTTCTCTCATTTTTTCCCACCATCTCCGCCTAGACCTAAATCCACCTCCTCCATGCCTCCCCACCTTAGCCCGCCTTCTTGCTTTAGCCATGGCTATTGCCTTGTTTCTATCATCTTTTGTATATTTTTCAAAAAGCTCTACAAATTTCTTATACTTGGAGTTTGTCTAATATTATTTAATTAATCGTAATTACCTTTTATGAGATTCTTAATTAAACTCTTAATATCGCAATCAAAATTAATAGTTTTTAAACCATTAGAATCAGGCCAGATCTAGGGATGGATCCGGAGAAGGGCTACCTCCAGATCCACCAATGATTTTAACCCCCCTCCCTTTTCAAATAGTCCAAATTTCAGGAAAGATTTGAGGAGCAGCCCGTGCCTGCCCCCCTAGATCCGCCCTTGATTAGAATCCCCTTTTTATTTATATATGTTTAATAACATATTTAAAATAATTGCTAAATATGTCTTTCTTATAATCCTCAAATAAAATGTAAGATGTTATAATTACTAAAACACCTTTATATTAGTCACATTCCATTACATTTCAACCTTATGAAAATTTACCTAAACAATTTTTACCCAAAGAAAGATCTACCTAACATCTAGATGTTCATGAAAAAATTTCTAAAAAACAATAGTTAATACGCTTTCCTATTATAGGGAAAAGTGTTGAAAAGGTTGAAAGTCCCCCCAAAAAATCATTTATTGTGTTTTACTTATCAAACTCAATCCCCACGGTTGGCCTTTGATAGCTAAAACTTCTCAGATGATTTTTTTAACTTAAATTTTTTTGTCAATAGTCCTTTCTACCTATGTTGAATATTTTTACAAATATTCTTCTCATAAACAATTAATACAACACCCCCACTTCCTCCCAAGGTATCAAGAGAGCAACAACTCATTTATCTGGGAAAAACACTTAATCAAGTTAAAATAGTGATTTGATTTTTTCATTCACCGAACAATAAAAAAGATTCATAGAAAATGTAAAAGTCATCCCAGGGTTTTCATGTTTTACACTTATAAAAGAATTTGAGATTTTAGCCTAACCACGCACATCACCACACTTAAACTTGTTGATTGACCAAATCAATTACATTAGAGGCAAGCACATAACATTAGGGTTCAGACCTTGTATTCATTGTTTACAAACTTAAACTTAGTTTACAACTATGACTAGAGTTTCGCAATCCCAAAATTTTTCACACAACTTAACGTTCATCTAGTGAATAAGTCATTTGCTTGACTCGTTGAAGCTTGATAATACCCATGAGTTAGCCTACTAGGTTTGTTGGTAACCACCTCATTGCCCTTTAAGACTCCTGCATTTGCTAGTTAGAGGAAAAAATAAAAGAGAAACAAACATGAGTTCTTTTAGCTTAGTAAGACATATCGAAGGTGTATAGGTATAAAGGATGTGCGACATAAATGGCATGAAAAACATTTTCTTACAACCACAGGCCATGTCCAATCTAGCAAGTGTACACATACAATTCTTGAAATCAAGGTAAACACAAAGGTCAATGCACCTATATCCCAATCTTGGATGTTCAGACCCATTTCAAACCAAATATTTATGCAACAATAGAATGTATGCATATCAAAATAGTTCAAACACTACAATACAAAACACGAACTAGAGTTTACCCTTGGTAGTCCTTACTGATGAGGAGAATGCCCCCGGGTCCATAATCACGCCAACACCCCAGGCGGGCATCCAATGGTGGCCATGGCACGTGTTTCCTAATAGGGAGCCTCGTCCACGATTATCTTGCTTAGAGGACACGTGGCGGATAAGCATCACCACTCCAGCTGACTGGGCACGCAATAAGGGAATCTCCGAGTACTTAGAGACCGACCATCTCACTGGGGGTCACAGGAACAGAAGCTATCCCGAACCCTTCGAAAACGGATGCTACTATGGAATCCTTATCAATAAGATTCTGAGATGAGCGGAGGGGAGATCCCAAAGATCTCCCTAGGATCCCTATCTCGGGAAAAGAATAAAAGGAGAGGATGAGGTAAGTAAAAGGGGGTCTTCTTCTACAATTAGACTGGATTTTTTCTGGTGAGAGACATCTAACTTAATCATCGGAGATCGATCGGGGAAACAAGTCCCCGTCTCCATTGCAGGTGCACAAGAAGAGGTAGGAAGAGGGTGATCGGCTACCACTTCATCATCACTTACCTATCTCTTCAATCCCTTGTCATCTTGTATTTCTTTGTCGGGGTGGTCTTATGAAATAACACATACTACGTATATTAATATTAACGAATTGGGTCTCAATTTTATTATTTATCTTGTCCACACAAGTTGTGTTTTCAATCAAAACACCTCGAGTAGGTTTTAATGCCTCCGCATTTCATAAATTTACATCAAATGCCTTGATTCATTCAAATTATTCACAAGATCCAAAAATATTTTAACAATTTACCCCTTAACCTACTAGTTTTAAAAAATTTCACTAATACCCAAATCTTTCACAAATTTACAACTTCCATATATGCAATTTATGTTAGTGTAGTATGTCCTAATGTTATATTTAGATGACATTTAGTGGGCTTGTTACATTTGTTATACCTTTGTATATATATTAATAAAAGACAAGTTTATCTTCATTAATAAATTTTCCAGTTTGCTACATGAATAAGTCTATATATCTTCTATTTGAGAGTCTTAGTCTTAAGATATTAAGAATATGTGATGAAATTCTCCGGTGACCTGACTTCTTAAATGATTTATGATCCTTAGATTAATCGAAATGGGATTTTGATTAGTTAAGTATGGACTAGCACAGAGTTTACCGAAAAACACACTAAGTATGGACAGATTAGGACTACGATAATGTGAAGTGAATTTGTTCTCAGTACAAAAATAGTTTCCGTATCCAACCTGACATCAAGACCGGCTCATGGGAGTTGGGGGCCCTAGGCCATTTAAAATTTGGAGTTATTTTAAAAAATAAAAAAAAAATATGAAAATTTTATTGAGCCCCTTTTTAATACTAAAATATTTATCATTAGAAATTTATTGGGGCCCTTTTTGGGTAAAAAATATTTTTAATGTTAAAATATTTAAATATTTTTACTATTAAACTTAACAAAAAAATTTTATTGGCCCTCCCTTTTAAGAGGCCCTAGGCATAGGTCTCACTGGTCTATGTCTTAAGTCGGTCTTGCCTGACATCAGAGTTCAGGTATTTATTTAATGCATTTCATATGATAAAATAACATGTTGCTTAAATTTATAAGTTGTGTATGGTGTATATATTTATTGTTTCCGCTATATATATCTGATGTACACAAAATTTTTAATTCTACCCGTACCATCATACATCAATTACTTCAATTTCACTAGGACCCCTGACTTTCACAAATTTTAGTTTATGGGAAATCTTTCACAAATTTTTAGTTTTTAGAACTATATGGGAGGTTTTGAGGTTTAGTTTATTACAACCAAATCCAAAACTTTAAAAAATGATAATTTTGCTCTCAACATTACACCCTTTCTATTTAAACATTAGTTTTATAGTCCATTTTGACTTGGACCAACACATGCAAGACCTCGCCAGCATGCTAGAGATTCCATAGAATCATATTATAGCCTCAAATTGATGAGATCGTGAAATAAGACTTATCAAATCATCTTGGAAGATAAAAGTCTACTAGTCAAATAAGTTGTCCAATTTTTGGGTTGCTTTCTTCAATACCTCTTGCTCTTAAAACACACGCAAAACTATCCCAAGAGTCTTAAAAGTGAAAGAAATAAAATAAAAGAAAAATACAAAAATAAAAAATTTAAACTTATCAAATCTAGCCAATGAAGTCTTCTAGCAATTTTTCTTCTTTGGTGACTTATTCTCCCTCCCTAACAAATTTACTGACTTCCAACGATGCTTTCTCTTTCATTCTTTCTTTCTCTAGAACTCGCGTTTCTTTTGTTATTTCTTCTTTTCTTTTATTTCTTTTCACATAAATAACCTAAAAGGTTACACAAGTTTCACACACAAACACACACATAATTTTTGAGTAACTATTCATTTACCCCACCGTTTTGACCTTATTTCACTTAACTTCAAGAAACCTCATATAAACACCTCTTGGTTCTATATATTTCACTTGGACTCCCACTTTACTTCTAAAATTCCATAAATGTCTTTATTATATTTCCTAATATTTATTATTTTTCTTCTTTAAACCCCATACTTTACATCTTTAAGTTCTTCAAGTCTTTGAGAATTCTAAAATTATTTTCAAGTTCACCTTCTAGGGTCTATTCAAACTCCTTGACTTTTACCTTTTAACCTTCATGCCTCGGTGAGAGGAGAATATGGTACAGCGTGTTACAACTAGACCATAGTTAGGTATTTTTTAAGGTTTTAGGAATAAAAATCATATAAATAAAATTCTATAATATTAACAACAAATTTAATAAAAAGTGAATATTATGTGAAACTCCAACTATGTTTCTATAATTATTTTTTATGTTCCCATAAAAAAAAAGTAATTGTAATGCTTTAAATTGTTTCTAAGATCTATTTTTTTTTTATCAATCTTTAATCAAATTCACGTTGTATTAACAAATATTTAGGGGCTATTTAGTTGTGAAAATATTTTTTTAGTTTTTATCTCTATTTTTTTTATAAAATCTTTGGTCTTTTTAGTTCAATAAAAAATTTAATTTTCTAATATTTCAACTTTATACTATGAATTTAAAAATATTTTGTAAATTTTCTAAATGTAAATGTTATTGATTATTGAAACACAAAATATTAGAGTTTATTTAGTTATGAAATTAAAGTTAAAAAGTTAAAAAATATTTTCTACCTCTTCTCAAATAATGTGCAATTATTGTATCTCATTTTTAACATTCAAGCAATTCTATTGATTAATGATAAATAACTATTTAATCAACTAATAAAATTATTTAAACATTAAAATTAAGATATAATAAATAATAAATAATGTACATTTATTATTATTTAACCATTACCTTCATAACAACAGTTAACATTATCTTAGATAAATAATAACTTTATTCACAATTTTTTTTCTTTTTAAACAAAGCATCATATTAATTTGCATCTTATCTTCAACAATAAACTTAGACCTAGAAGCTCTAAGTTCGCATCTCCATTTGTCTTGTCCCCGTGAGCCTTTCATCAAAGAAAATATTTTGTGCTTTCGAGCATTATATTAATAAAAATTTAAATAATTCAAATCAATATAATATATTGAGATGTTTTAGTAATACAATTATTTAAAAATAATCACTATCAATTCCGATGCTGCCCGAAGGCACAAAATACTTTCTCCCCCCGTTATTAGCCGGACCAGAGTGCCTCTTACGAACTCACATCGATATCCTTCGCAGAGCCAACCACCAACTTAGCCGGACCAGAGTGCCTCCTCGTTCCGGCCACCGGAGGAGATGGAAAGGAGAACCGCTTCTTAGCCGATCCCTTTTCCGGCGTTCCACTGCCCAATTGGCCTGGCTGCCTCGATTTGCCTTTTACTGAAGGTGAATTTACTGGGCTCTCGCCGTTTCCCACCGATAAACCGGCAACGCTGTGCCTCCTGAGCTGATCGGACCGCGAACTACGGGTGCTCCTCGCTTCATCTTCTCCGCTAGAAACAGTGCCCCTGGAGCTCCGCGACCTTGTTTTTTTAGCGATCGGAGATGGCGCCTTGGAACGGGGAACGGAAGCTGATTTTCGGGCCGGAATGCAGTTCGGTTTTGGCGATTTTGGAGACAGTTTGTTGCCGAGGTTGAGTTCATGAAGAGAATTAGCCCTTTTGAGTCCGCCGGAAGATATGGCAGGGTTTCTAGCGTTAAATTCTGTGTCTTCGGCTGTATTTTCCCATGGACGGGCTTCCATCCATCGATCTAACCAGCTCCATCCCCATTGGGAACTGTTTATGTCCATTACTGGAGGATTTACAGATTTCGAATTCTTCTTCTGTGCTTTCTGTTGCAGAAAATGTACACCATCCTTTTGAGAAATTTACCCAATTCAAAATTAGTTGATGGACACCATTCAATGCCAAACTTTAGCGAGCTTTGCAAATTTATTCCAAACTTTAAATTTTATCAAATTGCTACCACAAAATTAGTCTGTTAGAATTTTCGGTGAAAAGTCTTAATTAGTTTTGAAGATTATTTCTTATTCATAATTAATTTCTTATTTAATTTGTAATCCTATTTTATAGTCAATTAAAAATTATTGTTAGGTAAGAAAACCTTAGTTTTGGTAAACAAAAAAATCTTAACTTTGTTGAACAAGGATATACCAAGCATGATGAAGTTTGATTTTGAAAAGTTTGATGGGAAGATCAACTTTGGCTTGAGGCAAATACAAGTCAAGGATATCTTGATCTAATGCGGGTTACACAAAGTGTTGAAAGGCAAACGAACTCATAAAGGCTCTGAAAAATCTGGTAGAGCAAGTCTGCCAAATGGCTCCAAAGATTGTGACGCTGGAAGTTCGTATTTCAATTTTGTGGAAGATGAAGATGTTCTCTAAAGAGATGGATACATCCTCGTGGTATGCTGCTAGACCATCAAAATTGCCATGAAAGAAGACGTGATACTTCTAGTGGATCCACAAAGTTTGCACGCAGGCATTGGTTTGAAGGTGATGCAAGGTGTGTGGTGGAAAGGATGTCGATGGCTAAAGACCTCCCAAGGAAACCAATAATGGGGGTTGTACCATAGTTTTTTAGCAAGGTATTTTTCGACATTGTGCCGTGAAAATCTTAAGGCGATATGTGCCTAAGTGGTTGTACCTTTTATGGTGGGATATGGTGATCTTGGTGATTGAGATCATGATGATTATCGGTAATAGATAGTCATGGTTGTCATTGGAGAATGGACGCATGTTTTTAGGAATTCTTGCTGAGGTGGTGGATTGTTAGGATTTTCAGTGAGAAATCCTAATTAGTCTTGAAGATTATTTTTTATTCTTAATTGGTTTATTATTTAGTTTGTAATCTTATTTTATAGTCAGTTGGAAATTATTGTTAGGTAAGGAAACCTTAGTCTTGGTGGACAAAGAAACCTTAACCTTGTTAAATAAGAAAACTAGTCTATAAATAAGATGGTTGGCTTATTAGTCAAGGTGAACAAATTACTTGTAAGAGACCAGTGAGAGTTAGGAATTGGGTGTAATTGGGAGATAGGTTTAGAGAGAAAATATTGGCCTTTAAAATTGTAAACTTTACTATATAGTAATATTTTTTTTCTATTGTCCTGACGGCCGTGATTTTTCCCTGCTAGGGTTTCCACGTAAAATCTCTTGTGTTTGATTGTGATTGGATCATCTTGTGTTTTTTCTCATCTTATTTTTTCCTTCAACACTGTCAACCAACATTATAAAAAATATATCATGCATGTTTATTTTAAACATTGGCTTGACGACAAAGCCACTTGCCCCAATTTGATTATGATAAAGTATAATATATGAGCAATGATGATGGATTGACGGCAAAATATAATTGAAACAAAGATTAAAGTTTTGGTAGTTATTATCTTTTAAGGGTAGCTAAGGTGGTGACCCATCATCTCTTATGGTAACCATGAAGTTATAGGTTTGAATCTTCTTATGACCTTCGGTACGTGAATATTTTTTATATATATATTTTTTTACTGAAAGAAAACAGTTTTAGTAGTTATTTGATAAAATTTAAACTTTGAAATAAATTTAAAAAAGGGGTCAAAGTTAGGTGAATTTTCAAGTCATTTACCCTATTCTGAGAGCAATTTTCATCTTCATGATGATTGGCAGACAAGATAGTGGGAAGAAGGGCAATTACATTGAATTACTGAGAAAGGTTCATAAAGAAAGAGTAGAATACCTGCTTTAGGGATGCATATGCCAGCGCCTTTTCCCTTCTCATGGCAGCCTCCTTCCTGTGCTGTAGCTTAGCTTTGATCTGCTCCTTAGATTGTGTGCTATCATTCCAAGTTCCTCCCAACTGTTACAAAATTACCCACTTTATGAGCATACAGATTACAGATTAATTTCCTAGCTGACTGTTAGAAGAAACAAGGGGCTCAAAACCTACACAAAAATAATAAAATACACCTGAGGGATAATATAATCAAGAGTTGAACTCAAAATATTCTGGAGAGAGATCAGTCTAATTCGAAATTGATATGATTCTAGTCTTAACAGTGACAAACATTTATATTATCCTTTTGTGTTATCATTTCAATTCACAATTTGACCTCAATTTTCACAAACATTTGAGGATATTCTATATCTGTTCACCAACAAACTACGAACACTTCTACTGAAAATGTTTGCGACAACGTTGTCAAGGAAACAAACAAAATCACAGATTAGGCGTTTTAAAGAGAACTCACAGGTTCTCTTGACTTCTCAAGCTCTTTCTCGTGCTTCTGTTGGATCTGTCGCTGGAGAGCCTGGTTCTCCTCTGACATTCTGATCCTCCTGGCACGAATCTGGGACTGCACACGGGTTAGATTTTGCATGCATCGCAAGGCATTTGCAGCCTGACGTTTGACGGAATGCCCCTGTGTCAAAGACTTCAACCTTGCCAGCCCTCTCAAGACCCTCACTTCCTTCCTTGCCTAGGAATAATGGGACACAATTCCCTGTCAGTAAGCATTAAACAGTAATCATGTTTGTTCTTAACACAACGTCTATTCATATAACTTGCATTCAGATCTTTTGCAGGCAGTTAATGATTATGAGTCATTGTTTACACCTTTTTTAGCTGACCATTCTTTTGAAGTTAATAAAATTGTAATTGATGATTTTGTATTTATTAGTAAAATTTTAAGAAGTCAAAGCAAGAAACTGAACAAAAATAATTAATTTACAGGTTACAACATGAATTAGATGTAGTCAGAGCAAGATGTTAACAATCTAGTGAGAAAAAAAGTTCAGTACAAAAAAAGGCAAATGAAAAACCAAATTCAACTAGTCATTATGAATTGAGATTTGGACATGATGGCCTGGGGCCTTTGTTTTCATCTATGTACTAGTGTGGACAAGTCTCCAAAGCTGAAAAGGAAAATTCAAGTACCAAAAATTGCATATTGTGCTACGACAATAAGTTTTCAAGTCTAGTGACAGGAACAGAAGAGAACAGTCAACTTACACAAACATAGGTATTTCAAGAAATAGCTTTTCTTAAAAAGGGTGAGATTAATACCAAATATCCTTGGAATACTGCCTGAATCTTGATTGCTGCTGATTCCTCCTTTGATTTACCCGAGTAACTAGCTACAGTTATGACTCGAACAACCTCCTCATCTGTCTGACCACAAGCAGGCGCGATCTGCTCATTTTCATCTTCTATTGAGTTTGCATCACCAATAGAAAAATCATGCTTGTTCAACTCATTTTCATCTTCTTTAGATTTTACATCGATGTCACAAAAGCCATGCTTGCCTTGCTCATTGTCATCCACCCTAGATTCTACATTGGTAACAGGATAAACATGCCTGGTCTGCTCTTTTTCTCCTTCTGTAGATTCTGCATTGGCAACAAGATAAGCAAGCTTGACCTCCCCATTTTCATCTACCATAGGTTCCACATTGGCAACAGAATAAGCATGCTTACTCCCCCCACTTTCATCTATTGTAGGTTCCACATTGGCAACGGGATAAGTATGCTTGCTCTTGTCATTTTCATCATCCATGGATTTCATGTCTGCTATGTAACAAGCATACTTGCTCTGATCATTTTCATCTACTTTAGATTCTGAATTGGCAACAGAATCAACATCCTTGCCCTCCTCATTTTTATTGGATGTAGATTTTGCATAAAAAATGGAACAACCATGCTTGCAGTGCTCATTTTCATCTTCTGCAAATTTTGCATCAGCAATAGAACAGGCATATTTTTCATCTTCAGTAAATTTTACATCAGCAATAGAACAGGCATACTTGCAGTGCTCATGTTCATCAATTGCAGATTTTACATTTGCAATAGAACAAGCATGCTTGCTTTGCTCATTATCGTCTTCTACAAGTTTTTCGTCCTGTGTGGGAGGAATTTCTGGAACAGGCACGGGAATCTCGGCAGGTGAAGAGGCTGAATCGAGGCTTGTGTTTCTCCCGAACCATTTTCTGTTTGATCCACTACTGCCCTGCTAAATAAATTGCATAATGTTCAAATACAATTCCACATCAAAACATAAAGGTATCAAAAGATATGAAAGTTGAAATCATCTAAAACCTTACTTTCTTCTCGGGATCAGGAGTGAGAGCTTTCTTCACTGCAACAATCCAACTCCCTCTCTTCCCCATTCCCAATCAAGTCATCTTGGAAAACACGAAAAACGTTTGACGAATTAGATTCCTAGACTGTATATACAAACAAAGTTTTCCATATATACTGCAAGCCAAATCTGTAGCAATAAAAACTCCTAATGGAGAATTAAAATTCAAAAATTAGATCCACAACGGTAAAAATCAATTGTTCCTTTGGTTGACGCTTTCAAGTTAAAAAAAAAATAATAATCGATAGAGAACAAATAACTATAACCAATCAGACAATCAAAGAAAATGCAATTAAACCAAATCAATTTCCATATGCCAAATTCCAAGACAATCAAAATAAAAATGGCGCCAACATCAGAATTCACGCGCCAATTAACAGACGTAGCATTATATTCGTAGATAAAGAGACACAGAACAAGAACGAGAAGAAAGGTTCACGCAATTGCCGGGAAAGTGATCCAAAGATTTGGTACCTGCAAACCGCAGAATATTTCTGCAAATTTGGGTTCCCGTTCTTCCTCCCCCGCTCTCTCCCTCCCTCCCCCACCCCGTTCCCCTCTCTCTCCTACACAAACCACCACCGCCACAAGAATATCAAAGAGAAAAGGTGTCGAAAAGAGATAGACATGGAAAGAGACGGAGATCTTTTTTAGGGTCAAGAACAGAGAGAGGAATAAGGGAGAGCCTGAGCCTGAGCGAACGAAAATGTACGGTGCTGGTAGGTAACATTCGGTAACGATAACCGTGAGTTCTCTTTCCTCGGTAACAATAGAAAATTCGGATAATAAGGACAAAGTATTTTGTGGTTGCAATATAAATGTTTTATTCCAAAAAAAAAAAAGAAATTGATCTTATTTTCGAAGTGTTTAATTTGCCTTATAAAATATTTTACAAAAATTAATTATATATATATTTAGATATATTAGAGAGGAGATCCATGTTACTCGTGTATAAAATAAATAAATAATTAATTAATTATTAGGTAACGTTAAATAATTATAATTTATTTAAAAATATATCTTTCGTTTAACAGCTAATAGGCTAGGTCATACGTCACAATTATTGGAATTATTATTGTTTCAAATCTCCATTTTCCTATAATTGACAAGTACTTGTACTCAAGTGTCAATTTCTTTTCTTCTCGTGTGATTTGATTCGAACATGGATTGTACTATAAATGTATTTGTGTAAATAATGTTAGATTGATTTTCTTTTTTTTCGCTTGTTCTTATTATATTAACAATTACCTAAGATAGTCGCAATGACCACTTTTCTAGTGTCGATATCAAGGGATTATTTTACAAGTGACGTGGTATTTACAAGATTACTTATATGAGTCATATAAAATTAAAATATATTATTTTATGAGATCGATAAGAAATTTTGAGGTCTAAGATATTCTTTATTAAATGTTTGTTAAATGTTACTTAAGCTTCACTATATGAGAGACTTTTCTCTTTCAATGAACATTATATATTAAGATTCCACGTATAGAGTCAGGTGAATCCAAATTCATCAATTATGTTTATTTTGAGTCTAATTTAGTGGCCAGGTAAGTGAAATGCTCTTCATATTAGATATTAGGGATTAGTCAGTATTAGATCGTCAACTTTTAGTAAGTTTATTAGTGTATATAATTTGAGAGCAATTACATACATACAAATAAATCAATTTAAAGAGGATTCATGTAAAATTTGGCATGTTCTATAATATGTGATCAGAAAGGTTAAACTTACTTTCAGTACTATTTTTTTATTTATTTTGTGTGAATTGATATTTATATAATTATGATTTAAATATAATTTATTTTATTTAAATCTTAAAAGAAAAAGATCTAAATTTTTCTCGTAAAATTATTTTAATCCAACATATTCCCCGAATAAAATTATTTCGAAAGTTTAATTTTACCTTCAACTACATGGGAATCATTCCGAAATATGTTATAGGAGTTGAACTCAAAATAAGATAAACTTTAAATTTAACGTGTAACATTAATAGTAGAAAAAAATAAATTAATGGGTATCTAAATTTTAAAATAATTTTTTGATAAAATTATTAATGAATTAGATATTGCTGAAACTCTATTCATTCTCCCTATAAACTAGGGACTAGACCCACATGAACAAATGAGTTTGGCTAAGTAAGTTCGAGTCAAAACTCGTGCTCTGATCTTTCGATTAACAACAACTGATATATAGTCGTACTGTTCAAAATTCGAACACCCAACCTTAATGTACCTAACATTTAAATCCTATGTGAAGAACCACTTGCACTACCCCAAACGGTTCTAAAATAATTCCAACAAAATTGGAATCAATTTATCTAAACCTGTTAAATTCAATTCCATTAAAACTATTTATTAAATAAAATAAGTCTAGACAAATCTATTCAATTAAAAGATTGGGCCACACCCATTACCCATTGTCAAAGCCCAACTCTCAAACTCATTACCCAACTGTTCTCTCAATTTTCGACCTTCTCAAACGTCAACCACCCCTCGATATCTCTGCCACCGTCTCCTAGTTTCTTAACAATTTTATCCATAGGGAGCGACAACCACCGTCATCTTCCCCTCTCGGTTCTTTGCTCAACCTGGTGTCACCGTCTCTGACGTCACGAACCTCCGCCAGCCACTGCACCATTCCCTATCCCTGACATCTGAGGTTTGCAGCTTTCTTTGCTTTTCATATATATATATACACACACACACACATAATGTGTTGTTTTTCTAATTTATGATATTTTTACACAGTACATATATATATTGAGGATTTTCCTACTTTGCACAATATAGATGTATATCTATATATAATGTGTTGTTTTTCTGGCTATCGCAGCCCTCTGACGATGTTCAATTTTCATTTACCATTGAGTGATGATGTGCTCTATGCTTCTTTTACATCGTGTTTTTTCATGTGATTCCATAAAATTGTAAACCCAATATCCTATATTCAAGTTGTTTCACATGAATACATTATTAAAGGGTGTTCAACTTCAGTATTTGATCACTTATAAACTGCTCATTTAACTTATATATATATGTTGCATAGTTTATTTAGTTACATGTTTGTTGAAAAAAAAAAACTAGCTTAAACGTTATCGACCTTAAACATTGTTTCAACAGCGTTTTAAAAAAGTTACCATCAACTTTTCTCAAAATGCTATTGAGAGCTAATTTTATTGACCAAGTTAATTACAATTTGGCCCAAAAAAAACTCATATATTTTCAACTCTTAGCTCTTAAACATTACCCTCTCATCCATTTGCCCCTCATCATAGAAACTTCTTCCATTGTTGACCTTCATCATCACAACTTCCTTCTCCAACTATCACCTCTATTGCTACCTCCTTCATCGTTTGTTGTCATTGCCTCCTCCATCGTCCATCACTGCCACCATCGCCGCCTCCTCCAGCTTCCACTGCTCGTTTCCCCCTCCATCTATATATATATATGTAGTTAACATATATATTTTAATGTCTATTCTATTAATATATTTAACATTTTTATAAAGAATCTAAGGGCTTCACAAGTAAGTTCGAGTCGAAACCTGTGCTTTGCCCTCTCGATTAACAGCAAATGATACATAGTCACACTGTTCAAAATTCAAACATGCAATCTTGACATACCTAGCATTTAAATCCTATGCAAAGAATCATTTGCACTACCCCAAATGGTTTCAAAATATTTCCAACAAAATTTGAATCAATTTATCTCAACTGTTAAATTCAACTCCATTAAAACTATTTATTAAATAAAACGAGTCTAGACAAATTTATTAAATTAAAAGATTGGGCCACACCCATTACCTATTGTCCAACCCTAACTCTCAAACACAATGCCCAACTACTCTCTCAACTTTCGACCTTCTCAAACACCAACCGCCCTTGGTATCTCTGCCACCATTGGCTGTCGACCGCCTTGGTCACCGCCTCCTGGTTTCTTAACAATTTTATCCACAGTGAGCGACAACCACCGTCATCTTTCCCTCTTCGTTCTTTGCTCAATTTGGCGTCATTGTCTTTGACATCACGAACCTCTGTCAACCACTACACCGTTCCCCATCTTCGACATCCAAGGTTTGCAGCTTTCTTTACTTTTTATACATGTACATAATGTATTGTTTTTCTAATTTATGATGATTTGTACATAGTATATATAAATCTATATAACAAGGGAGAACGGTTTTTGAAAATGAGAGACAAATGTGAGAGAGACATTTTTTTATGGTTGAGATGGGTTTTGATTTTTCATCAATGGCTGAGATCAATATATGGTTCCCCCCAAAAACTATCCCATCTTCACATGCACGCACTCTTCCTCTTCTGTCTTGTCTCCTCTTCTTCTCTTTCTCTCTCTTTATCTCTATCTCTCTCACTCTCTCTCTCTCAAAGTGCCAAACCCACCACTGGCTGCTCTACCTCTATCCCTCCCCCTCTCATTCTCTCTATTTCTTTATCTCCCCAGCCCCTGCGGCCACTCGAACAGCCATCACTCCCACTCGGCCACCGTTGTCGCCCCGCAGCTGTTCACACCCGTCGTCGCCCCTACCCGGCCACAACGCAGCTCGCCTCGCCGTCCCCGTCGCCCCTACCAACGCCACATATATGTGTATGTATTTTTGTGTATGTATGTAATGTATCCAAAAACGATGGTGTTCATTGTTTACATACATATATGTTCGATGTTCTTTGGAATTATATGTATACAAATTTTGGAATTATGTGTATGTACACAAATTTTATATGTATGCATAGAAGCAATCTAATGTTTGATGTTCTTTGTTTTTTCTGTGTTTGTATGTATGTACGCCATTTGGAATCTAATGTTTGCAAATGTTTGTTGTTCTTTGTTTAATGTTTAATGTTTATGTATGCGAAGCAATATAATGTTTGCTTTTTAATGTTTAATGTTTGCTACTCATTCGAGTTACGTTTGGAATCTAATGTTTAATGTTTGGAATCTAATGTTTGCTCATTCCAAATGGAATCTAACGTTTACCCCTGCCAACGCCACATATATGTGTATATGTATTTCTATGTATGCATGTAATGGATGCCAAAAACAATGGTGTTCGTTATTTACATACATATATGTTCGTTGTTCTTTGGAATTATATGTATACACATTTTGGAATTAAATTTTATATGTATGCACAAAAGCAATCTAATGTTTGATCTTCTTTGTTTTTTTTGTGTATGTATGTATCTACGCCATTTGGAATCTAATGTTTGCAAATGTTTAATGTTTGGAATCTAATGTTTGCTCATTCGAGTTACGTTTGGCTATATAATGTTTGTTGTCCTTTATTTAATGTTTAATGTTTATGTATGCACAGAAGCAATATAATGCTTGCTATTTAATGTTTGCTGCTTATTCGAGTTACGTTTGGAATCTAATGTTTAATGTTTGGAATCTAATGTTTGCTCATTCCAAATGGAATCTAATGTTTTCTTCTCTCTCTTTCTCTAATGTTTAATGTTTTCTGTTAAATAGTATTTGATGAAGGGTACAAGTGAAATTTTCGAAAGATAGAGATTATAGGGTACACTATCACAGTTTTAAGAAGCCAAATCGACCGAAGGGAGTACCTCGGACCCTACATAGCCAAGGAAAATGTAATAGCAAGGACGAGTGATTTGAATTATGATTTTAGGTGATAAAAGAAATGGGATCAGAAATAATTTTCGGTACAGCTGTCGACTAGACTGAGAAAATCGAATCGATGTAAGAAACATCCGGAAGTCAATGGAGCATGTTAGGGACCAATATTTTACATGTAGAACAACTCTTAAGCAATTTCAGGTTGAAACGAATGGATTTAAGGTCAAATCGACCAACCGGTTCAAAGTATAATTTTTTAATTTTGCCCGAGAAAGGTCAAAATGATAGATTTTTGGAAGTTTCGAGGGTGAAATGAAAAGTACTAATCTTGTGGGACATATTGGAATAGTTAGAAAGATCATGGGTGAAATGCAAAGGGCAGAAATGTCATTGGAAGAATCCAAGGGGTGAAAATACAATTCAGCAAAAATAGGCAGTGTGAACACATAGGGAAAACGGTCGCCGCAAATCCACTGCACGTGGAAGCCGATCTCGGCAATGGGACGGCCGGGGAGGAGTTGGGGAAGGTCGTATACGGCCTGGGGTTTCTTGTAGGCCAATCCATGGCCGTCGATTGGTCCGAATCTAGCCGATTTTTGAGTATAAATAGTGGCCAAAAACTTCAAGATTTTGGCATGAAATTCATTAAGTTTGAGGACGAATCGAAGGTAAGGGATAGAAGGATTTTTCTCATTGTTGTGTGGGCATCGTTTCTGGAGCATTTGGGAAGCAAATGAGTGCGTTTGGAGGCCATTCGAAGCTTAGTCGGAAGTGGGTGGCAGACCGCCTAGGGTTGCTTGTAAATCGACTTTTAGAGGCTTTTCTGGTGGTGTTTCAGCTTGCAACCAGTGCCATTAGAATCGACTCTTTAAAGGCTTCAAGGAGCTACCTTTCTCGTGGCAATCGGAGCATTCGTCAGCGGCTGAAAAATTGGAAAAGGTGATGGCGCGTGAGCTGCACGCGCCACACACCACTCGTACCCACACGCTTGGCACGTGAGGGCGCGTGACAGAATCAAAATCGGTATTTTCTTTTTCAATATTTTTCTTTAATTATTTTAAGAATTATTGTGTTGAAAAATTGAAAAAAAATGGTTGAGAAAATAATTATTTTGGAATTATCAAGATGAAAATTGGGAGAAAATAGAGGAAATTATGAAAAAATTGAGAAAAATAGATTTTAATGCTTCCTTAATTAAATATGGTGTTAAGGAAGTGTTGCGGCTCGAGGTTGAGTGTAAGTTCAAGTGTTTGTGAGTTGGCATGCAAATCGAGGTCGTGCACGAGGATCGAGGCAATCCGAATACGTCGAGATGAGTGGTTATATCCCCAAAGCTTGGTTTTGACTTGTGAGTGTTATACCTAAAAACTTGGTTTTAAGTTGTGAGTTGTTCGCTACCAAAACTTAATTTACTGTGGGTGTTTCTACCCTAAAAGCTTGATGTTTATTATATTCGAACGTGTTGAAAATTCATGCAAAATGGTTTTGTGCATGCAAACAGTTTAACTGGTAACAGTTGGTTTTATGAGAAAGGCTCGTCTCTAAACGTTTTATTCTTGTCCATTGCATTTTATAAATTATTGTTTATATGATCCTTTAAATTGTGAAATGTGACTTTGTTTTGAGTTTTGTGTGTACGTATGGAATGTCAGCCTAAGATGTTGTCTGGATAGTATAATCATAATTCTCCAAGGGCATGACGGAGTAATAGAGGTATCTGATGCTATTGTGCATGTCAGGATAGCTGCCTTAGTTTTCGTGCCAGACTATTTGGTCAAGAAAGGTTCACTAGGACGACTAGGTGGTCCATATCATTTGTTATATGGGATGTCATTTTAGGATGTTGTCTGGATAGTGTAGCCATAATTTTCCTAGATACTTAGAGTGGGAACATAATCTGGAGAGATGTGTTGGTTTGCCCATCTTAAGCTAGAATCGCATCGTGTCGTTGTGTACTCGAGTCTGTATGGTGGCATAGCTTTTAGAGAGATTGTTCTTTTCTTGTGGTAGGGTTAGACGTTGGGGATTCTCTTGGGATAGGGCTTGCCGGGTGTATTTGTTTATTTCATGTCTTGCATTCATTCATAAAAAATATGTTTTTGAACTCTTACTTAAATGATTCATCATCTAATATGAATTTTGTCCCTGAAATATTCAAACGTTTCAGGTGAAGGCAGTAGTGTTAAGGGAAAGGGAAATGCCGATGAGTGACGACGATTAGTCGATAGTTTACTTTATGTCGTTTTCAATTATGTTGTTAATTTTGATAATGTCATGTAAATGTTAGATGACTTTATATTATGAATAAAGTGGGTTCGGTTATGAGTGATTGAGGTTTCGATCTGGCTTCCGCATTTGAGATGATGTACCTGTCTTAGTTTATTGATGGTTCATAGTTGATATACTGAGAAGGTGTAACGGGATCTTCGGGGAATGGTTTATGTTGGATTTTTCGTTGTTTGAAAAAAATATATCCCCGAAATCTTACGTTACCTAACACTTCAGAGAAGTGGGATGTTACAATTTCTGTTATATATATGCAAGATCTTAATGAGCATTTCTCTTAATTGTTTCTGACAAATAGAGTTCGTTTCTGTGCATTTCAATCAAATGGTGTTTGTTTGCTGCTCCATTTATGTATATTAATTCTTTCTCACTTGAATGTATATAGACAATGAGTAACAAACAATGATAATAGACAATGAATTTGAGTTCCCTAGAAATAAACAGCAAACAAATACGTGTTTAAGTTCTATGCATTTCAATGTATGTATTTAAATGAGCAGCAAAAGATGCTCTATTGTTAATTAAATGCTTGTATATTTATGTAACACATGTATGTGAATGTGTATATATATGTACGGGCGGCAAAAGATGCTCCATAGGTGGCAATTTTTTAAAAATTTAATTTTTTTAAAAATTAATATTTAATTTTAAATATCAATTGAGTATTCTAAATATCAATTTTTAAAAAAATTATGGACTACAACATTTGAAATTTTTTAAATAAAAAAATACCAGCAGTGTAAGTTTTAATTTTTTAAAAAAAATAATTATAGACTACAACATTTAAAATTTTTTAAATAAAAAAAACCAACAGTGTAAAAATCAACAGTGTAAATCGAAATTGGTTACTCAAAAAGAATTTATTTATTTGTATTATTTTTTATTTTATTATAATAAAATATTTTTTAATTAAAATAACATAAAAAAAAACATGTTCCCCAACCAAGAGTTCCTGACCCATGAGGGTCGGGGAATATAAGGGTTCCTGATCACTCACTTTCGAGAACACAAGATTTTTCGACCCCGAATCAGGGTTCCCTTCATTGATGGCAACGACCGGCAGCAAGCAACGATTTCCATGGCTACAGCCATGTGTGTTCGTATATATATATATATATATATATATATATAAATGTGTGTGTGAAATAGTTATTCATTATTGTTTATAAAGTGACTTTATTATTCATTATTATTTATAAAATGTCTTTGTTATCTGTTGAAATTTATTTTTTTTGCTTAAATTTATGTTTGCACTTTCCAAATGATAATTATTTATACCAGGCTTTGATTTTGGTTTTAATTTTATTTATATAAAATTAAAGTCAGTTAGGAAACATAAGAGTTCAAATTTGGACAATTGTTGTACTTCAATTTTAATTTTATCATTTTAATGTGATTGTTAAAATACATCTTGATTATAACCCGTTAAGTATTTTCTATTAATAGCAGTTATTTATTTAAATAAAATATTAAATTTTATTATCTAATTTGGTAACAATTGATTTGGAAATAACATGACATTGCCAATTAAATCCATGTTAACTATTTAGTATTGATAATTTTTTTTTTTTTGTGTTTAAAATTATATAACTAAACATTTTTAGGTTGAAGTACAATAGTTATGGACAATATTATTATTTTTGGTCAAGTAAATTTTTTTTTTTATCATATAATTTTAAGTTCCTCACTTATAATGTAAGGCTTATTTTTTTTTAAAAAAAAAACTTATCATATCTAATTTTCTTATAATAGAATGTTTTTTTCCTCATACTTTATAGGTGGATGGAGACTTACAACGAACCGTAATATCAATTCCATTTATTAATTTTTTTATTTATGTGTATAAAATTTTATTTATCTCTCTAACGTGTTTGTATGTATGGGCTTGATTTCTTCAAAAAAGAAATGTTAATATTGTTATTCACGATGAGCACGAACTTAATACTATTCACATTCATGAGGTAAGGATATACATTTTTTTATAATTTTAAAATAATTTATAAATATATTTTACTTATTTTTTATTATAGGCAAAGGAAAAGGAAAAAGAAAAGGATATCCCTTCTGGCAAAGGAAAGAAAAATGCATGTCATGTGGTATGGTTTCTCAACAAGTTTTAAAAGCTTCTTTGTCAAATATTGTCTTATAGATTTTTTTAGGAATTACATAGTGTCATGTACTCTTTTTTATGTACATTTTTAAAAGTTTGTTTTTCAAATATTTATTAAAAATTATTTTTATTGAATGTGAAATATTTTTCTAAAACATGTTAAAATAAGTATTAACCCGAATTTTTAATATGTTTGTCTATTAAAAAGAGAAGAAAATGAATAAGAGAAGAAAGTATATAAGAGAAAAACATAAAACAAATAGGAAACTACATAATATAGTTTTTTTAATTTTTTATTTTTCTTATAACAAGTTTTTAAGGAAAGAACAAGAAGAGTAAAAAGGAAAGTAGAAAATATCACATGCTAAAGACATAGGAAGTGTCTTTAAACCCATAAGTGCATACTTCTAAAATATTCTCATTATAGGCACACAATGATAATGTGTTATCAAAAGCTGCATTGGTCCAATGTGCACGATGAGAACGTGAAAAAAATCAAAAGTCATGTTTTGCATATCAATTGGGACAACGTCTGCGACGAGAATGAGAAAGATCAAAGGAATGTATTAACCTAAGACAATCTTCTTTAACACCAATTCGACGCGATCGCACTCGCCTGGTAAAGGAAACAATAATTGAAGATTTTGATTCGGCACAAAAACGAATAATGGTTACCCATCATTCTACATGTTTGTTTTCTATATCAATCACACCTTTAGCTCCGCAAAAGAATCGGTAAACTACTATGTATAATCTTGAAATATATACTTTTACTCATACCGTTTTGTTTTACAAATTTTTATTTATACACAAATATTCATAGGTCTATTCCTATAAATCAATTTTTTCAATAAGATTTATGTACTGATGATGAATTAGAAGATATGCCTATGAGTACATCAATTGACGTCCAGGTACACAAAGATTCCTATCGCCATTATCTTGGCAAGATGGATGTATTATGTCCTTGTTGTTTAGTCTTACATTGGATGGATGAAAAATTGACAAAATCATCTATAAAGCGTCCCTTATTCGGAACTATCTGTTTGGAAGGAAAGGTTAGGCTACCTTTGCTTATTACACCTCTTCCACCACTTCAGGTGATGTATGATGAGAATAATGATCAATCAAAATCCTTTCGAAATTATACTTGAGTGTACAACGCAACCAATACTTTTATGAGTCTTGGTGCTACATTAGACCCTAGAGTACTCAGTGGAAAGGGCCCTGCATCATTCACAATTCATGAGTAATTGCAACATCGAATAGGATCGCTACAACCACAACTAGGGCAGGATACGAGTTATGCTCAACTGTATATCTATGACCCTGATTCAACTTTAGAAATTCATAATCGTAAAAATTCTATCTTGAGAATGGATGTTCTCAAAACTATTCAGGATAGTTTGTTGCAAGTCAATGCATTTGTAGATAAATTTCTCCAGGCTCATGTCATTTTACATCAATCAGACTCAGTATGACACAATCTACCTACTTATTTTCATTACAATTCAAGAACTGATCGACGTCGGTATAACCTACTAACTGCAGATGAGATTGCGATTGTAATACCAGGTGATGGAACAAAAGCAAGTGGAATGAGAGATATTATCTTATATTTTCGAGGAAATAATGAGTTGATACAAATTAATGAATGTCACCCAGCACATTTGACATTACATTATGTTCTATTATTTCTATATGGTGAGCTTGGATGAGAACCTGAGTTGAAATTGTGGAATGTTTAATATGATCGACCTTTAACTGATCGGCTTACTCAAATGGATTTTTATAGTTATCTTTTGTTTGAACGACCCACAGAGTACTCAACAATTTTGAGATGTGGGAAACTATTTCAAGAGTTTTTGGTGGATGCTTGGGCTACAACTGAGTAAAATCGATTAACATACTACAAGCTTAATCAAGAGAAACTTTGGGCTGAGTTTTACCAAGAGTTGTCGGATATGGATCTAGATTATGTGCAACTTGGTCAAATTGGTCAAAGGTTTGTTTTGTCATCTTCATTTACTGGTAGTCCTAGACATATGTTTGAAATTTTTCAAGATTCAATGGCTATCACGCAATACAACCAACACCTAGATATTTTTCTGACCATGACTGCAAATCCCAATTGGCCAGAAATTACTTCAGCATTATTACCACATCAAAAACCTGTTGATCATCCTGATCTAATTGCCCATGTTTTTGAGTTGAAGATAAAATGTTTGATGAAGGTGATAGAAACAAATAAAGTGTTTGGAAATAAAGTTGCACATGTTTTTACAATTGAATTTCAAAAACGAGGCCTCTCTCATATGCATACACTTTTATTTCTTAAGGGCTCAGACAAAATTCGGACATGTGCTTAAGTAGACAAATTAGTCTGTGCAGAATTTTTAGACCCAAAAGATGATCATATGCTTTTTGAAACTATCAAATGTTGTATGGTACATTGACCGTGTGGTGCTTGAAATTCGCAAGCACCATTTATGGAAAATGATAGATCTACTAAGAGATACCCTCGAGTTTTTATAGAAACAACTATAGATCAAGATGGATACCCTATCTGTCGTCGTCGCAATAGTAGTCAAGTACATACTGTGAGAGGGTAAGAAGTTGATGACAGGGATATCGTACCATACAATGCATATCTTTTTAAACTTTTGAACTGTCATATAAATGTGAAAGTTTATGCCGGGATGAGATGTGTCAAGTATATACATAAGTACATTTATAAGGGTTTTGATCGTACAACGATGGTGTTAGGAATGATAAATGGGATTCAATAATATCTCGATGCAAGGTATGTTGGACCTCTAGAAGCTGCATGGAATATTTGATCATCCTTTGTATGCAGAGATGCCAACAGTTGTACGATTGGCATTTCATTTACCTGGAATGCATCGCATTGTTTTTAACCCAAAAGAGTCATTAGAAACGATTCAATCTAGAGTTGGTCAACAAATGCCAACTCTTATTGGCTTTTTTGCATATTGTGTTAGCAATGAAGATGAATGTCTATTCACTTATCAAGAATTTCCCCAGCATTATGTTTGGCTCAAGTTGGAAAAGAAATGGAAATAAAGAGAAATGGGATATGCAATTGGTAGAATGTATTTTGCTATCCCTAATTGTGGTGAAAGATTTTATCTGCATTTATTACTAACCGTTGTCAAAGGACCAAAGTTGTTTCGGTCTTTACGTACAGTCGATAATGTTGTGTATGATACATTTAAATTAGCATGTGTTGCAGGGGGGCTTTTAGAAGATGATGAAGAATAGATACAATGCTTGAAAAATGTGTAGTTATAAAAACTGAATATCAACTGAGGAGATTGTTTAGTATTATTCTCATCTAGTGCTCTCCACTAAATCCATGTGCATTATGCAATCAATTCTCTGCATATATGTGATGATTTTTCACATAAGATTCGTATATTGTTTGTCATTTCTAACCCAACTGAGGTCAAATTAAAGATTATGGTCTCCATTTTTTGAATCAAATGCTTCATGAATCAGGCAAAAGTCTAATTGACTTCCCACGCATGCCACAACCTATTGCATATTGGAGTGCAACATTTGGGAATCTATTGATATTCGAACATCGACAACTACAAAGTGAGGCACAACAGGCAAATCCATAAATGTCTATTGATTGTCTCAACAATGGACAGCGAAATACTTATAACACAATCACTTTTTCAGTTTTTCAAAATAAAGGAGTTGTTTTCTTTCTGAATGGGGGTGCTAGAACAAGGAAAACATTTTTATACAATACGATAGTATTAAAATGTCGCAACCTTGGGCATATCGTTATTACTATGGCTTCATCTGGAATTGCATTATTGTTACTAGTCAGAGGTCGCACTACACATTCAACATTTTTCATCCCATTAGATGTGTTAGAAAATTCAAATTGTAGGCTTAGCAAACAATCATTACAAGCTGAGTTATTTCGAGAAACAAAACTCATAATTTGGGATGAAGTTCTGATGCAACATAGACATTGTGTTGAGGCGGTTGATCGTACATTTAAGGATATTTGTGATAGTGAAAAGCCATTTGGGGGTATTACTGTTGTTCTTAATGGAGACTTTCAACAAATCTTACTAGTTATACCCAAATGAGTTTGTGAACAAATTGTGAATGCATCATTAAGACACTCTGTTTTTTGAAAATAGATATATATCTGAACTTTATATTTGAATATGCGCTTGAATCATAAAAGCCGTGAAAATGCTAATTTTGCAAATTTCTTAATGGAGATAACACTACTATAATTTTTGTGCCATATTATATAGATTATTTTAAATTAATAAATTGTGTTTTCATTCTTTTTTTTTATTGATTTCACTTTTTTTATATTGGGACCAATCTTCAAGAAATCATTAACCTTCCATCAACAATACACAAATGTCAAGATTTGAATGACTTACTCTCTACAGTTTACCCACAGTTGAACATAATAAGACGTTAACCCCAACATTTTTAACTGAACGCACAATTCTGTCTACACGTAACAATGATGTCAGTGACATCAATACTATTGCATTGAATATCTTTTCAGGGAAATTATATACTTATCTTGCAGCAGATAAAATGTCTGAAGATAATGAAATCGATCCTACCATTACAAATAGATATCTTAATGAATATTTAAATTCATTAGATCCTCCTGAGTTGCCAACTTTTAAGTTAGAATTGAAGGTGGGTTGTCCTATAATATTGTTGAGAAACATTGCACCGAAAGATGGACTATGTAATGGTACAAGATTCATGGTTACTAGGTGCGACACTCGCATAATTGAAGCTCAAATTTTAACTGGAGGAAAGTTTGGTAATTTGACATTCATACCAAGGATATCTTTGGCACCATCTTCTTGAGAAATGCCTTTCCAAATGACAAGACGTCAATTTCTAGTCTGATTGGCATATGCCTTGACCATTAATAAATCTCAAGGACAATCTGTGAAATTTGTTGGGGTGTATTTATGCATACCAGTGTTTAGCCATGGGCAATTATATATGGCATTATCCAAATGTACATCATTTGATCGTATAAGTATTCTGCTCCCTAAAGATTGTTTGGATTCTACTGCAAATATTGTTTATCCTAAAGTGTTGTTGTAGTGTTTAGAAAGTAACCATGTAGATTTATTTCTATTGATTATATAACTTTTTTTAAATTTTAAATTTAATAATAATTTGAAATATGGATTTCTGTAAGATTGGATCGAAAAATATATGGAGCTTAGAAGGAGAAATACAACTACCTTGCTTCGATGGGGATGTAATAAAGTAATTTCAATCTCAAAATATATTTTGATATGTATATTCTCAACAAATGTACTAATCTATATTTTTTTATTATACAAATTACCAAATTATTGTGCATGTTCCTCGTTGGGGATACATACAAGTTGATACGAAGACTTTTTGGAAAGTAATGAGGAGGAAGTTCGGGTAAACACATGTTTGAAGACATGTTATTGACACATTTTTTGTAAAGTATACATATTTTGTAAAGATTTAACCCACTTTTTGTAAAATTTTAACCCACTCTTTTGGTGAATGACAATATAATGTTTATTTTTCTTATGTAATTATAATTTGATTGGCAACAGTAGCACTAATTGGTGTGCATTTTAATTTTAATTTCTATTTGCAGCAGTAGCAGTAGTATTTGATATTTAATTTTTTTATATTTGATCGGTAGCAATAACACTAACTGATATTTATTGTTTGGCATTTAACTTTTAATTTAATTTGTTCAGATTGTAGAGCATTTTTTTTAATTTAACTTTTTTATTTTTTATTATACAACATTAATAAATATACAATAACTTTAATTTTTATTTTTATCCAGTATTTAATCTTAATATTATTTACTCTTATATTATTTACACCGTGCCTTTAGGTATGGGGATTCCCTAATGTATATGCATATTCAGGATTTTTTCTAATTTATAATATTTTAATACAGTACATATATATATATACATATTGAGGAATTTTATTTATGATATTTTTATACAATACATATAAATATACATATTGAGGATTTTCACGTTTTGCACAATATATATATATATGTATAATGAGTTTTTTTTCTAGCTATCACAGCCATCTAATGATCTTCAATTTCTATTTAGCGTTGAGTGATGATATGTCTTGTGCTTCTTTTACATCATGTTCTTTCATGTGTTTCCACAAAATTGTAAACCCAATATCGCATATTCAACTTGTTTCACAGTAATACATGATTAAGTGTTTGTGGTATTATTGTAAAATTTTTGTTACAATAATGTTTTTGATTTAGAGGTTGTTTGCTTTACTCTTTTTTTTTAGGCTTATAACCTTATACTTATAAGTTGTATAAAATTTTTAAACTGAGTGGGATTTAAGTTGATAATGTATTTGAATAAATATATTTTAAGTTGTCATTTATATATTTACTCATGTATGCCCATGCCTAAAGGTATGGTATAAATAATATTAAAATTAAAATATAATTATAATTTATATGTATTATGTTAAAATTTGTGAAAAACTTGTAACAATTTTGCATGTATTAAGCGCTCTACAAAACTCAAATAAAAAATAAACATATAAGATTTATAATATTGACCAATATTATAAATTAAAATATAAGAGTAGGTAAAAAAAAATTATAAACACTAAACAAAAAATATAAATTAAAAAAAGAAAAACTGTTAATCTATATAAGAAAGCATATTAGTAAGTATTCTACCAACCTGTATTCTACGTACCAGTTTATATTCTACAATTTCAAATAAATCAAATATAAAAAAATTAAATATCAAATAATGCACAACAACCAGTACTCTACAATTTAAAATAAATTAAAATTAAAATATAGATCAGTTAATACTATTGATATCAAATTATAACTACATAAGAAAAATAAACATTATATTGCCATACACCAAAATAGTGAGTTAATCTTTACAAAAAGTGGGTTAAAGCTTTCTAACATATGTATGATTTACAAAAGATGTGTCAATAACATGTCTTCAAATATGTGTTTTCCCAAACTTTCTCCTCATTATTTCCCCAAAAGTTTTCGTATCAACTTGTATGTATCCCCAATGAGAAACATGCAGAACAATTTGATAATTTGTGTAAATAAACACACATGGTGACGGTCATGGCGGTCGCAGCCATCAACAGGGGAACTCCAATTCGGGGTCGGAGAAATTTGGGTTCTTGAGCGTGAGTGGTCGGGAACCCTTGTATTCCCTAACCCCTATGGGTTGGAGAATCTTGGGTTCTCGACCGTGAGTGGTTGGGAACCCTTGTGTTGGAATCAAGGAATCAACGTCAGGAACTCTTTAATTTTTAAATTATTTTAATTAAAAAAGATAATACGAATAAATCAATTTTACATTTCTTTAAGTATCAAAAATTCAACACCTAAAGAAATAAAAATATTAAATTTTGAATATCGTTTCTTTTATATCATTATTTTAATAAAGACTTACAAACTGCATTTGATCATTATCAAAGAAAGATGTTTTTATTTTTTTTAGAATTGAATCATCCATGATTTTAAAAAAATAATTCTAAATATTAAATTCTTAAATTATACATATTTAAAAAAATTAAAACTTACACTGCTAGTGTTTTTTATTTAAAAAAGTTCAAATGTTGTAGTCGAATAATTTTTTTAAAAAATTTAGTATTGATATTTAAAATTAAGTATTAATTTTTTAAAATTTAAATTTAAAAAAAAATCGATGACCCGACCGTAGTTGGTCGGGGGATTTATGGTTCCTCGACCACGCCTTCCCAAAATTATAACTAATGTTTATTTTTTCAAACCCTGTCGATACCCAAATTATTGAGCGATCCGACCAGCAACAAATTGTTTGACTGCTAGTGCAGTGAAACGCAAATCCCAAAGCACACACAACCCTTCATAGTGAGTACGACATCATTCCCAAGGAAATATGGGTGATACGAAACCCCGTGGCAGTTAGAAATAAATATCACCAGGGGTTATATATTTATTTTAAGCCCACCGTCCACAGACTCAACAACAACTCACATATTATAAAATGGTTACCACGCGTATTTATATAATTAATGTGTAGAATCGAATTATGATAAGGGAAGGATTAAAATATGTAAAACGACATAGACTTGTATAAGAATTGAAGAACACGATGAGAGGGATATAAACTTGTCTTGAAACGACCTCTCTACTTGCACGCATTCTCGCTAGCTCGAAGCCTTCTTGGCTTCCACCCCATACCCAAACTCCATTTTCGAGCCTCTGACGTTGTCCTCAAGCCCTAAATTAATTTTTAAAATTTTCTCCAATTTTTTCTAAAATGTTTGGCTATTTTTCTCATTTTTTTTCAGATTTTCCTTTATTTTTTTTTCTTTTCTTTTGTTTTTTCTTTTTATTTTTTCTCCGTTCGTTTTTTCTTCACACGCACAACCCTCTATGAGTAGAGCCACTGCAGGTTAGCACCACCGGGCCCTTCGTCGACCATTGCTGCAGCCAGCCTTGCCAACGCTGGCCGCCATCGACTATCGCTGTTGTTTCAGCTATCGCCGCCCACCGACGCTCTTGGCCGTTTCGCCGTAACTACCTTCCACCATGACTGAGACCCCAACTAGCCTCCATAATTGGCCACTGTTGCTGCATGACCACCCCTGCTGCTAGCCATTGCTTCGTCACACAGCCATGGCCGATCAACACATTCGACCGCCATGTGAGTGTGTATATAGATATATGTATATATATATATATGTGTGTGTGTGTGTGTGCGCGCGCCTGTGTGTATATGCGTATATGTGTGTATATATGTATGTGTGTGTTTGTGAGCAAGAAAATTATTAATCTTAGCCATTGAAATGTTTCTCTTATATATTTAATATATTTCAAAAATCCTCTTTATCTTATTATATAGAAATGTCTGGTGTAAAAAAATTGATGAATTACCAGAATTTAACAAAAAGACGAAAATTGATATGTTGATGAATAATACAAATTCAATTCATAAAAATATTAATTTTTAATAAAAAAATTGTAAATTGATGTCAAACTGATAAAATACTTATAATTACATGATGATAAATTATATACAATTATTAAGAAATATATTAATACAATATATATTAAATATATATACACACACAAAGATAGGGAGATGATGTCAACGACGAAAGAGGTGGCACACGATAGAGGCATGGGTGGCAGATGATGACAATGGACTTGGAGGAGACAACATGGAGGTTGGAGGCAATGGTTGCTGGGGACGGGTCTGGAGGCGGCGTGTAGTGGCCCTCTCCTGGATAATTCCACTAGCATAGGACATTCGAAATGAGATTGTCACAAAAATGATATAGAACAATATAACCCAACATCACAACTAATTTTTTATATTATCAGCAAAAGCCATAATATAAGTTTCATCATCCTGGCACTATGACCTATACAAAATGAAAACAAAGGCACTAATGGAATTAATAAAATAAAAATCTCCTCACGATGCACCATCAACAAAACTACCAACACGAACCTTTTTGTTGGGAACGTCTCTGTACATTTCTAAACTTGGGCTCAAGCCCAATTAAACTCACCCCCAATGATCTATTTGCCCTTACCTGGAATGACAAAGATTAAACAAGGTGAGTCGCAAGGCTCAATAAGTATATATACAATAACGGAAATAAGAATGAAGTAATGGATAATAGGAATAGAGTACACTCGACTCCCGAAATATAATTTAAACCCATCATTCAATTCTCATTATTAATACCATTCAATACCATCATTATTATGGATTAATGCAACGTTTCGTCTCTTATAATCACATAGACCTTTACACATCGCATTGGCTCACACAACCTTTCGTTTACATGGATTAACTCGGCTTTCAAAGTCATTTATTCACATGCATGTATGCATACATATATATATATATAAATCAATTTGCCTCTCATTGGCTTGAGCATCGCCTACTGGGCTATATGACCACCTCACCCTCGTCAAGAGCTCTATAAGATATCATTTTCTTTTCTCATTCGCGAAACATAGCTGTGCGCCAAAAATAATAATAATAAGGACGCAAATAATAATGCCATGTAATGCCCATGATATCTCACATAAATCTAACGTACATGCTCTATTATAGAAATGTACACATCATGAACATCATGCATATTTAAACATTTCAATAACATATTCATTCATGAGCCCATATATGTAAATATGTATATGTCTTCAATCATATCCTAGTATTTTAGAGGATTGAGTGATGCTAGAGGAAGCAATTAATAACAACTTAGATCAACAATCATGCTTAATTTGGATTGAGAAAAGCCTTGACCAACTCAAAATATAATCAAAGTATATGATATTTTATATCAAATCGAAGCCCTCGAAGTCTAGTTTATGATATTTCAAATAGATCTCAATTTCGACTTCTACATCAAAAGTTATGGTCAAAATAGTGCAACATGCGCAGTGCTAATATAATTCACTAAGTCGACTTAGGAGAAAAATAAGTCGACTTGTCTGAGAACAAGGAGAAAAAAGATTGTAACAACAGGCCTTTACCGAGTCGACTTAACACATAGATAAGTCAACTCGACGCAACTAAAAACATACGAAATAAATACCAAACACACCAAAATCCCCTCATCTAACTTCTTAACCCACAATTGTCATTCCATAAATGAAATATGGGATGAAATATACCCCATAGAGACTTTCAAAGAGACCCAAAACCATCTCAAATGGAAAACCCACAAACTAAGAAATTAATATAAGATTTACAACCAAAAGAGAGAAGCCATTTTACCGAAAATAATTTCAACACAATGGAGAAGACAACATCATGCATTAAATGAAAAAAGAGAGAAAAAGAAACTTGCACAAAATAAAATTTAAGTGTAAGTAGAACTTGTCTTAAATGATGCTACTTCAAAGAGATGCAAAACACTCCCAAAATCTGCAGCTATCCACTTGAACTCCAACCAAGAGCAAGAAATGAAGAGAATAGAAGAAAGAGAAGAATAAAGGATGAACGACAAAGAGAACAAGATAGAATGGAGAGAAATAGAATAATGAGTGTAAAGAAAGCAAGAGAGGATGGAGTGGGAGTGGGCTACCGCCAACTCCAACCACCCCTTCCCATTTTCTCGTTCCAATTTGCTCTTCACTACACACACACACACTCTTAAAATATCAAAGCCCCTTATGGTCATTTCTCATATCATTTTCATTTTTTTTCCCTTTATTTAATTCATCATAACAATATATACATGGGCCTAAACCCATCTCAATAGTCTACTCATATTGGGCCCAAGCCCATTTAGCCTATAACCTTGGACTTTTCCATACACTTAACTCCATTTATGAGGGCTTATAAAATTTTAATTTTCCTTACATTTATCATTTCACAAATTTATTATTTTCATTAATTACCTTTTATCAACACATAAATTATTTTCCATAATTAATTAAGACAAAAATTCAAATACCCAAAATAACTTACCAATAAAGCCTAAACCCACTAACGGGTCGTTACACAGTGACCGATGGGGATGAGGATGGAGGTGACGACCAACGACTGCCATGAAGGAAATGGAGGTAGCAATGGTGACGAAAAAGCTGGAGAGAAGAGGCGATAGAAAAAACAGAGAAATGAAGAAGAAAGAATAAAGTTATAAATACTTGAAATGTTTGAGGGCAAATTTGTAATTTACTATGTCAATGAAATAAGCTACTAGGAGCTTATTTAAAAAAGTTGGAAGAGCTTGAATAAGCTGTTAAAATAACTTATAAAATCGGTAGCTTTTAAACTTTTAAATTTTTGGCAAATGCATAGTTAAATAAGTTATATAACTTATAAGTTAAAAGAATAACTTATAAGTGGTTTAATTGATAAGTCAAACACCGTTTTAGTAGTTTTTGTTTAGATTATTATTAAGTTTGTGGTGGATTTTTATAGTTTTTTAAATGAATTGGATCTGGTTTTGGCATTTTTGGGCCATACCTATACTTATATACATATGAGTAAGACCTAATCTAATTTTAAATGGGTTTGGGTTGGGTTTGATGGGTCTGAGTTAGACTTTACTGACAGGACTAGATGTAGGTAATTGGAGTCTATGTTGTATGGAAATCGAAATGAAAAATATTTTTGATACGAAATGGAAATGTAAAAGTAGTATTTTTTAAAAAAGTTAGGAAACTGAAATTTTGGGTAAACTGTAATTTTTTAAAATATAAAAGTGTATGCGAAATCAATTTATAATTTATATAGTATAAATAGTATTAAGTTGTAAACCTAGCTTAGAATTGCATCTCAGTGTTCACTCTTCTCTGCCCAGAGAGACACACGCCGCCGCTCGCCGCCGACCTGTCTCGCCGTCAACGGCCGACGGCCGCTGCTTCCTCCGTCTCTGCCACCATCGCCGCCTCTGTTTCTGTCGACGCGTCTCTGCCACCGTCGCTCGCCTCTCTCCCTCGCCGCCGACCGCCGCCGCACGCTCCTTCTCTCGCCTCGCCGCCGCCTACCGCCGCCTCTCGGTGGCCCAAGTTGCGGATCTGGCGACCATTGTCTTCCCTGCTGCAGGTGAACATTGTCTTCCCCACTGCAGGCGACCGTGGTCGCCGGAAACGCGTTTCCCACAATTTTCTGTAAATTGCGAAACCGCCCCGAAGCGTTTCGCAATTTACAGAAACGGCTCGGAAACGCCGAAACGGCGCCTCCGAGCCGTTTCCGTGCTTCATAGATTGGAGTATGCTCACTGTAAAAATGTGTATCAATTCATGGTTGTTTGATATTTGATTTTGTTCAGGATTTTTGTCAGCAAATTACTGCTAAGCAATGGGGAAGCTTGGGAAGAAGGCAAGGAAGTTTGCGAAGAAGAATCTTCAGTCCACGCTCAGAAGGAAACGGAAGACAAATGCTTTGTTCAAAAAGAAATCTTTTTCCAGTACGTGCTTCTCTGCTTTCAATACAATGTATTTATGTAATACATATTTTGGGTGATTATTTTCGCTTAAACTGCGGTAGTTGATACATACTTGCATTTTTATCTAATATACTGGTACATATGTCTGTATGTAATTCATACAGTTGGAGTTGGGGGGTAACATTTTCTAGTTTGACTTACAATAATTTAGCATAAGCTTAATAGTTTGATGCATTTGGAGCGTTTTTATTGAAAACTCTGTCAAAGATATAATTAGCCTGAATATTTACTTCATATAATATGTGGGGGTGTTAAAGATGGAATATCAATACTTATAAAGGGAGAGTGCGCTTTGGTGCTACCTTTTTTTTGTAGCTGTCACATTTTTGAAGTTCCAAAAAGATATCCGTTGTTCCTTTTTAATTATAATCTCAGTAATCCTTCATTTTACAAACTGTAAGGACCATTTTGGAAAACAGAAAACTATCTCTTAATACCCATGTCCTAAAAGTTTTTTACAGGCTGTTTCTACCTTTTTTTCGGTTTTGTAGTAGATGTGGTCTTTCGGCCTTCTACTTCTTCATCTTCATCCTATCCTTCCCTTGGCTTGCTGTTACAGCAGGTTCCTTCTTCCTCTTGCCAGGTCCTTCAGGACTTTTCAATTAACTGCTTTTAGTCCCCTATATTTGTTGTCCGCATTAAAATAGTGTTTTTTTCCTTTCCTTTGATTCATTTGTTCAACCTTGATTTCATAGTCTGTTTATCTATATGTCTTGGTAAGTTATTTGGGCTTTAATACTTTGGTTTGCCTATTGAATTAAGGGTACTGCAGGTCAAACTTTGAGTAACCAATCATTATTCTATAAAGTTCTTTGTTTGTTGCTTGGTTGCATGCATTGGGACCTAGTATTGCATTACTCACTCATGGGAATCTAATAATATTAAGTTCACCTCCTGAATGCCATGGATCAGCCCCAAAGGATCTGACATTTTATTGTCCCTCCTACATACTCCTTTCATCCTCATAAAAAGGTAAATACACCCTAGTAAAATTTCAAGTGGGCCTGTCTTCAACAACCCTCAACGTACAAAAGGTTGATAAACAACTTTCCTTTTCCTCTAATTTCTATAGGGTTCCCTTTTTCTACATTGCTTTTCTGAAAACTGGACTGGGCTGGCCAGTCCGACTGTAAAAAGGAAACCAGCTGGCAGTCTGGTCTGGTCACTGACACAAACCGGCTGGTTTTTTGTTGAACTGGGCTAAAAACTGCCCAGTTTTCCAATGAAATAATAAAAATAAGACCACACAAATACAGCTGATCTGCTTTTTGCTTTCTCAAAAGTGACTTAACTACTTGTTTTTGTTTTGGTTGTTGACACATCTAATGTTTCAAGACATCAATTTCAATCTTACTATACATAGGGAATAAAGTCCTTTCTATACATAGGGAATAAAGTCACTCCCTACGTCTACTGAAGGGGGATTCTGCATTAGCTCTGTTGGTTACTGCTACACAAAAGGCTTTTAGGTGCTGTTCAGTTGTGAAAAACTACTCCAGTTTTCCAGAAAATTACTCCACAGAAAACAGAAAATTAGAGAACTTGCTCAAATACAAAAATTTTCCAAATGAAAGATGGAGATTCTGAAAATGTGGTTTCCAAAATTGAACTAAACTTGGAAAACTACTAAAATGAGTTTTCTATATTTTCCTTGTTAATTTAGAGATTTGGAAAACTGCGTTTTTCAAAAATTTTCCACAAATCATCTTCATCTCATTCTCTAACACAAGTTAAATAAAAAAAAATAAAAATAAAAACATCTCTCTTTTTTTGAATATATGTTTATAATATTATGAAGTGAAAATCAGTTTCTATAATTCTAATATTTGAATGCATTCTCCAAATTTTCTATAGAAAATGAAAATTAGAGATTTTATAAAAACTGGAGATAGAAAACTGGAAATCATTTTCTACAGCTAAACAGCCTCTTAAGTTCTCGGTTGTTTCTAAAGTTCCTTGGAGTTAACATTTTCTTTGCCTTCTTCTCACTTTTAAACTTTAACCTACTATCTATTTGCAAATAGTTTCATCACTTCTAATTCTCATCCACCTAAAGGCAATTCCATAATTCAATGTAATTCTTTGATTCTTCTAGCTGCCCTTGTTGAAGTTTGGTTTCCATTCTCATACTCCAAGGATAAACAATCCGCCCTACGAATTTCATTACTGACAGTTAAATATAGGCTGCTTATTTAGACTTAACACAGCCAAAAGAAGACAAGCTAATGACCCAACTAATGGTTCATTCGAAGAGATTAAAATGACCTCCATGTCATGACCCTAGGGTTTAGTTAGGGTCTTAGAAGTAATTGGAAGGAATTTGGGGAAGAAACAGAGAAGAAATGAAGGGGGAGATTGCAGAGAATGAGGGAGAGAAGAATGGACCAGTGCTGAACGAGAGAGAGAGAGAGGGAGGGAAATTTGGGAGAATTGTAGAGAGAGAATCAGTTTTCATTTATCATTTTAATCATATCCTCTCCTCTTACAATGGGGCCTTTATATAGGCTTCATCTAACAAAAATAACAGCATCCATGTGCTGTAACAACATTACAAAATATCTCCTAACAACTTGCTAAGTCTATTACTATAATGCCCTCCTATGGAATCTTGGGTCATGACACTCCACTTTTCCAACAAGAAGACCATGACCCTTCTAGTACCTGTCTGGTGGACACTCTGGAAAAGAAACTTGCTCCCCTCCTCCATGTAAGCCTGCCAACCTCATTCAAACTAGAGTCCTCACCAAGATAAGGAAAGTAAAAACCAACCAAATGGCTTGTTTTCTCAAACTTTTCAGACTCACCTCATTACCCCAAAGAGAACAGGAAGGAAAAAGACAGCTAGGATTGGCTGAAAGAAAAAAACACTCCAGGTTGTCAAGAACAGAAAGGGAAAGCTACTTACCTCATTCCAGTGCTGATCTGATATATTGGCCAGCTGAAATGCACAAAAGTCTTCCTTCTGCTGGGGCTGTCTCCCTCTCATTGTTTGATAAAAATCCCTCCATGTTATCTAATCCTTCAGCTTTCAATTGTTGTTGCTCCTCAACCTCAAAATTTACAGCAACATTGTGGCACATTTTAGGATCAGTTCTACACACCTTCACAACATTGGAAGATATTTCAGCTACAAGTAGGCCATCTTCATAGCAGTTCTGCTTCTAGTTCCGCCTTTCCTTCACTTCTGATTCATGCTCCAACTCTTCCATAAAATGATCAATGCTCCTTGCTTCCTTGTTTGCTCTTTCTTTCAGCTTCCCCTCTTGCTGCTCCATTCCAAGAAATTCCTCCTTGTTAAAGCTTCCATGATAATCATCAAAATATTCTACCGAAAAGTTGTAATGATACTTCTTAATAAGTATCATCGCAAATTCTTGCAGCTTCTCGCGGAACATTCGACCAAATTCCTTGCACTCTTCATGAATTCCATTGCTTGTTCCTTTGTCCTTGTTGCTGCCAACTGAAAATGCAGCCTCCTTTGGCTGCCATTGAGGCTCCATTCCAGCTGAAAAGGAAACTTTCCCCTGCTGCAATTGAGACTCTATTGGACTCCTTCGTGCGCCACTTCCCAAGGCTTCACGAGCAGGACATTCCATTGAAAATGCAGCATCCTTCGGCTGCAATTGAGGCTGCTCTCTTGCATGAAAATTAACCACTGAAAATGCAGCATCATTCGGCTGCATTTGAGACCCCATTTGGGTCACGTGTGCCCTGCTTCCCATGGTCGACATCTCACAGGCATGACACTTGGAAGACTAAGGAATAGGGATTGTATACATACCGCTCTTCACTGATTCGCTGCTATTAGTCATTGAACTTCTAATCGTTGAAATTTATTGCCCCTGCCTTCAACTCGGATCTGTCGGAATGGCTGGAGCTCACTGGAATCTGCTTTGCACTTCCAAGTTCAGCCTCAGCTATCAGTCCAAGCTCAATCAATTCACCGGAGTTGCCGAAAACACCATCGGACTAGCCAGGCCAAATCACTTTCAAGCCTTCTCAACCTGGATTTTAACTATGGAAACTGATTTCCCTACCTTCAACTCAAATCAAAATCACAACCAAAGAATAGTTACTGCCCAATCACCGTCCAGGGCTCCCAGCACAATTTGCACTCGTTTCTGATTCCAAAATCACCAGAATATTGGAATTGCGCCAAATCTCCAGGAATTGCCTCTGGAATAGTCTTGGCTGCTCGCCTTCCCTGAGCGAGTGTGATGCAACCAATGAAATTTTGCGGAATTGAGAATTCGATGGTTGCAGTAGCTTACGCTTGGCTTCCAAATCCGTTGAAGCTGCGTTCCCCTCCACTTCGAGCAAGACTCACTGAAATTCGCGGCCAAGCGTCAATGGTCGGCTTCGTCTTCAATACTCGAACACACTTTCGGAATTCTCAAGCCGAGAGCCACTCATCTGTCGGACTCACGGGAAGCTGAATTCGCCTAGCTTTGCTTCAACGTACAGACAAGTTGGATTGGAATGACTGAAATGATCTCCTTGTTTGAGCGATGCTAATCTGGCTCGCTGAAAATCACTCGAGGTTTTGCTTCGATCACGCCTCACCTTCTGCATCGACTACAGCAATTCGGAAAACAATATCAATTCACCTTGCCGTTCCACCTTCAAAGTCGCAACAATCGAGATTGATTTGCTGCCTCTTTCACATGCACGTGTTTCTTCTCGCCAAAATCAGCGCCTTTGTCTCACCCAACCGTCTTTGACGGACTCCCTCACCAACAACGAGCGTTGTCTATTCGCGACGCTTCAAGTATGCTCGCCTATCGACCCACTCCAATCGCCGTCCAACTCCACCTTAAACCTCTACTTGATCGATTTCACAGAGAGTCGCATCTTCCTACTCGCCCAATCACCGTCATTGGTTTTGGAATTCACTCATCTTCGCTTCGGCCCGAATTCGCTAACTCTGCTTTAGCGACTTTGATATGGCCTTAGAAGTTGCCCGAATTCCCTTTGGAAACCGCCTTCCGAAATCGTCTAGATCTGGTTCGACAGCTGAGGACTGCCGCTTAGTTGTAGTCGAACTAATCAAAGGCTTAGGACGAGCTTTGTTGCTGTCTCTTGAGGGTTCGATCGACTCTATTGGAGCTCCCTATGAGTTCGATCAACTCTATTGTAGCTCCTCAAGAGTTCACTTCTCTCACCGGAAATTCGTCGGACGCTGATTGCTGCTACGATGCTGGAATTACTTAACAGAGGATGGCCGAGGAACGAACAGCTCTAATACCATTTGTCATGACCCTAGGGTTTAGTTAGGGTCTTAGAAGTAATTGGAAGGAATTTGGGGAAGAAACAAAGAAGAAATGAAGGGGGAGATTGCAGAGAATGAGGGAGAGAAGAATGGACCAGTGCTGAACGAGAGAGAGAGAGGGAGGGAAATTTGGGAGAATTGTAGAGAGAGAATCAGTTTTCATTTATCATTTTAATCATATCCTCTCCTCTTACAATGGGGCCTTTATATAGGCTTCATCTAACAAAAATAACAGCATCCATGTGCTGTAACAACATTACAAAATATCTCCTAACAACTTGCTAAGTCTATTACTATAATGCCCTCCTATGGAATCTTGGGTCATGACACTCCACTTTTCCAACAAGAAGACCATGACCCTTCTAGTACCTGTCTGGTGGACACTCTGGAAAAGAAACTTGCTCCCCTCCTCCATGTAAGCCTGCCAACCTCTTTCAAACTAGAGTCCTCACCAAGATGAGGAAAGTAAAAACCAACCAATTGGCTTGTTTTCTCAAACTTTTCAGACTCACCTCATTACCCCAAAGAGAACAGGAAGGAAAAAGACAGCTAGGATTGGCTGAAAGAAAAAAACACTCCTGGTTGTCAAGAACAGAAAGGGAAAGCTACTTACCTCATTCCAGCGCTGAACTGATATATTGGCCAGCTGAAATGCACAAAAGAGGTTGTGTGGTTATGAAAAGTCTAGCACTAGGCCTGAAATGCCTTTGTTCGGCGACCCAACCTCATGCATAGCTGGGAATTCTATGCAGCTCCTGCAGTCTCTCTCCCGTCAAAGTTTCTCTTGTGAGAGGTTAACCTTGTAGCCTGCTGTCACTGTAATGGTTGCCAGTTTGTTACCCACCAATTCAAGTATCTAGCAGATACTGTGAAGGTCCCTGAACTGGTTGTGAAAGAAATGCTCAGGTTAGAAGGAGGCCTTACTGAAGCTAAGTTTTTCCCATTACCATACTATCGGCCCATTACTATTATTTTTGGCACGTTTAGAATTAGAGAAGCCCTCATATGTGTCAGTAAAAAACCATTACTCAAATATCACACTGCGCTTGGATGCTCGGCAGCTTCTGGTGGCAATAAGAAAAAGTAAAAACAGCTCCATTTATGTTTTGAAAAAAGAGAAACACTTTGGATGATACCTCCTAGTTTTGATTCACCAAAGCTTGAACCAACATTGTGTTTGGCACCTCCATTGCCAAACCTTCCAGCTAGCTGGTCAATCAAGCCTCCAAAATAGTCTTATTACTAGTACCTGATAAAACCAACAATCAAGCCTCCAGGCAACTAGAGGGTTGCATTGCATGAATAAATGGCCTACTGCTGACAGCATGTGAAGGTTTTCCCTGGGAGGAGGAGGCCCCTCATCATCAGGCCCAACCATTGGTGGAATCAGACTCAGGTATCTTTCACGGTCTAGGGAACTAGGCTTGACACCCTTACCTTCATAAAGGCTCCACCATTATTACTTGGGGGTTTGCTTGCCCAGATCTATCCACTTGCTTGAAGAAATCCAAATGGCTACCTTTGGATTGGGATAAATCTCCAATAGTGGGTCTGTGAACCCTTGTAGGTTCATCGTGCCAAAGAGCAATATCAATTCTGACACCCCTGCTTCTCTTGATTATGCAAACGGTATTCTTCTGTTCATGAAATTCCCAACAAGTTGAAAGATTGCCCCCTAGTTGCAGAATCTTCCTTTCTTCTTTCATCTCTTTCCCTATGTCAATTGAAGGATATGGAACCCCCCCCCCCCCCTTCCCTCTCTCTCTCTCTCTGTGGAAGCCCTAATTCTGTCCCCATTGGTGTTATGTGGAGGCAGACGCCAATAATCACACTTTGAGCAACATTCTTTACAAATTATTGTAGGCACGACGATTTATAATTGGATTGTCAGGCTTTAATGCTTGATTGTTTCCCACATGTTCATATAGTTTATCCCTTGTGTGTTCCTTTAGATTCAGATTAAAAAGGCATTTTCCTGACAATGCCTGTATTAAAAAACATTTTACTTAAAACAAGTAGCATCCTTGATTGGTTTTAAAATGTTTGGGACGTGTAGTGCAGAGACTTGCCCTTTGTGTCACCCTGAGTTCCAATGGCATAAGCTGTTAGGAAACACTCTCATCACTGTATATCAAGTCCTCTAACACTCTCCTTCACATTTGACCTCAACTTGCATGTGATCTAGAGAGGCAAATAGCAGATCTAAATAGTGTGCACCAACACATGTAAAAATAGTGTAGAATATTGAACATACTGGGAAATAAACAGTATCTACCTCTGGCAAATTGAACCACATGGACCTACGAATAGATAATTGAATAGTAAATACCTAGATATTTGACACTTTCCTTGTCCGGACTGCAGCCATCTGGATTATTTTGTTAAAAGATTTTACAGTTGGGATGGTTATCAAAATTTCCATTTTACTTTTTCCTCTGCAATTTCATGCAATTTCATGCTCTTGTTTGATATTCAAGCAGTAATTGATTATTTGAGCTTGACGGTTATTGGCATCCTCTTCTTTATAAAGTTTTATAACTCATTTCAAACTTTATTAGCTAGAGTTCAATTTATTTGCTGCAGAAGGCCAGCAGGATGCTATTGAAGACCAAATTGGGAATATGACGAGGCTCCCAGGTGGAAGGTATGAGGTGAACCAAAACATCATTTTGTGTCCTATCTGTTAAAAGTTAAAGCCACTTGAAGTTGTTCCTTCTCTTTATAGATTTTCAATATGTCCTTCTGTTTAAGATGGTTACTTCCTCATTTAAAATCCTATTGGAGTTTACTGATTAGTCGTCTATGAAGTCATGCCTACCACCAGTTCACTAGAAAATAAATGCTCACTCAGCATCACTTTACTAGGCATCCCCTTGTGAGAGAATATATGAATGTAATGTATAATTCCTCGTTTTCTCTGTAAGTTTCTGTGTTTGGTTGGCAAGGAGGTTTTAAAATGGTATTGTTTGATAGTAGAAATTTAGAGTCCAAATAAATACTTATATCATCGCCAAACTTTTTCTTTTTAATACTATCATCATTGTTGTTGTGCATATGACATGCCATCTGAGGCTTTGGAGGACTGTTTAACCATAATGTATATACTGGTCTTAAGTTAGTTCTTAAGAAAATCATTATTCTTCCCAGGGAACCTGCAGATGAAGTGTCTGAAGATGTTTCTCTTGATGAGATATTCAATGAAAATGACAGTGATGTGGCTGAAGATGCTTCAGACAGTGATGGGTTTCTCTATGAGGTTTGAACTGTATTTTGCTTGAATATCACATATTTGATATTGCCCTTCCCCTTCTATTAGGGTTTTTTGCATTGATTATATGCTTTCTGCAAGCAGGAGTCCAGCTGCCCACCTGTTGCAGAAAGTAAAAGTGAGATCAATTTAGAAGATGGTAAATTTTTTTCCAGTGTTTTGAACTATTTATTAAGCTTTTCCTTTCCTTCCATCTATCCATTGATCTGCTGCTCCTTTTTCATCTGAATTGATCAGTATTTATTTTGCAGACAACAGTGGTATTATTGGGATGTCAATGCACAACAGTAAAATTTATGAGGAGCTTGCTGCTAAAAAGAAAACATTGGATAAGTTAAAGAAGAAGGTAAATCTTGCTTTTTCAATTTATGTACTGTTGAAGGATGGTATTTCTGTACTTATTTCTTCTCCTCAGAATCACATGTGATGCTTTCTAATCCTTGCTGAGAATTCTGGATGAATTTGTCTGTTCAAGGATGCACCAATAAAGTGAGCCAAGTGAAAGCCACATTGACCCAGAAAAATGTTAAAAAGGCCCTAGCCCTTGGTTTATCATGACTCTTGACCGACACGGTGTTGATTATCCACACACAGAAACATGATTATCAAACAAATATCAAAGACTATCTTTCTTTTGTGATACTCGATAAATTATCAGGATGTGTGCCCACTTATTTGAATTTGTGGTAATTGTATGGAATTAGGATGCTTTGTTGGTGTTGTTACGGAGTGTGGGAGTGTTGAACCTAAAGCTTATTGGTGCACAGTGTTTTCCAGGATTTGTATCAGAAGGTGGGTATGAATAACTTAAAGCTCCTTATGCCTTGAATGATCACTCATTATCTGGACTTGATTATTCCTCTAATAAGCAGCCAGTTGTCATGACTAATTAAGAGCATTTAGGTCATGTTTTGTTCACATTTGTATGCGTTTAAATTTTTAGGATATCTAGAATGTTTCCCCAATGATGTTCAAGGATTCATTTGTTATAAACTTAAATTGACTTGAGGTGAGAATGTCATAACATGATTGAACAAATAACTTGCATACTTAGGCTAGAATTGATTTGAGTTTGATTTTGAAGAGTATTAACTTGTGTTGGTAGACCGAAAAACACTTTTGGGTGAGCTTTTGAGCTTTTTGAGATTGAAACATACATGACAATCTCATGTTTTCTTTTGGAGTGATGTTCATTCATGTAAAATTGTTATAAAACTTGCTTCTAATACTAGTCAAAGTTACTGATTCATGTGTATACATAAAGATGAAAATGGCATGTAGGATTGATAGCCACTTGACTTAAAAAGCCAACCTTACATAATTGACTTTAGTGTACCTATTTTGAGCTTATTGTCCTTTTCTTTGCTCAACAACCCTTATTTATGAACCGTAAACCGTTTTCATTTATTATCCTTATGTTTTACCTACCTTTGGATTAGTAGAGCATTTGGAATTATTTATGGGTTTTAAAAAGGACGATGAATTGAATGAGTGTGGAGATGAATTGAATTATTTATGGGGAATGATTATGATATTATGTCTAAAAAAAAAAAAGACAAAAAAAATACATATAAAAAAAATTGTGTTAAAAAAAAAGTGCAAGGACATAACTTATGACTTTTGAATTGAATAAAGGAAGGAATAAGGAAGAAAGATGAAGTGGAGTGTTTGGCTATTGGTTGTGGTTTTGGGTCCTTAATGCTTAATTAACCCAAGCTATTTCTAAATGCTCTATTAATTTCTTAGGCCTTAACCTTTTTCCCTTTATATCCTACCTTTACCTTAGCCCCATTACAACCTTATTAAAGACCATTTGATTTGTGTATGGCATGCAATTTCGGTAATAAAGATTGGATCAACAAGCAAGTTTATAGTAGCAATTGAGCATGAATTGAATTTTGAGTGAAATCTTTCCAACCTTTAAACACTTGAATGAATTGTGAGTGACGTGTGAGGTTCTACCATACTTGTTGATTGCTTTTTGAATGAAAATCTCTTGTTTATTTTAGTTTGAGTTTGATAAGTGTGTTTAGTTCATGATGTGTTATAATGTTTGATTCTTTGGGTTGTTTTTGATTATGATATGTGATGTTTTTGGTGTCATTGGGGGAATTAGTGTGTCATGTTTTGTAATTTTGCCCAAGGATGTGCAAAAGCTAAGTGTGGGGGAATTTGATAAACTCATAATTTTATAATTTTATTCTTCTTAGATTTAGTCTATTTAATATGTTTTATGTCTTATAATGCTTATTTGTGATAATCTTTTATGTACAAGACATTAGTGATAAAGTTTTAGTAAGTTATGTTTAAAAGCCAAAAATTCCAGCATTTTTAATAGTGACATTCTAAGATTCTTGCAGGTTTTTGACTTGAAAGAAATTCTAGAATGAAAAAGTGTTTTTCAGTGAACTTGAAGTAGACGTTCTGATCTTTCCAGAATGGTATTATGGGCCAAAATCCAATTTCATTTGAGTTTTCAAACGTTACTTTCAAAAACAGTGTAGAAAATCGAAACTACAAGGCAGAATTCCTGCTCGAACCAGAAACTTAAAAAGCGCGTATCTAAGGCTTCCGATGTCCAATTGAGGTGATTCAAAAGTTCAAATTCATCTACAAATCTCAATCTACAATTCTTATGAGGGACCAAAGTCAAGAAAAATCGTTTTCCTATCCGAAAACGGTCTGAAATATATGCTGGAATTCAGGAGCTGTAAACTCAAATTATTTCTGCATGGCCTGTAAAGTCTTGTTCCAACTTCTAGAAGAAGTTAAATATTATGTGCCAAGCAACTAAAACATGTGCTCAGCTAGAATTCTAGGGAAGACTTTGAGTTAGGTAGCCAAATTTGATAAAGTTAGGTAGCCTAATTAAGTTTGGCAACCTAATTGGATTGAAAATTGTAGCCATGCACTATACAAGGGAGATGGATTGAGAAGAAGAGATATGTAGAGAGAAAGGAAGATAGGTATAGATTTTTGCACTTCTTTCATCATGTCCGGTTAAGATCTGTAAGTCGATTCAAGGAAATTAATACGGTTTGCAAGTTTGTGAGATCTTGTTCTTAATCTTATTTATTTTTCTATTCAAATATCTGTGCTTCTTTATATTTCATGTTAATGATTGCATGATTTAATTAATTAAAAAGGCCTATTAATTGATTGAATTATGTGGTCTATAGCTAAACTGAATCCATAATCCGTAATTGTTATGATGTTCAGTTGAAGTAGCAATTAAGCAAAACAATTATGATCCTAGTTTTTGTTGCTTGCTTAAGAGAAACATAGAATGAATTAAATAATTTGACGCTTGTCGATCGTGCCGAATACACCAAAAAATAAAATTACTTTACTTACAGTTTATAGTAATGGCAAGTAAAGATCGATCCACAGAGACTAGTAAATCAAATTTAATATCACAATTAATTAATAAAAGGAAAAGGAAAATGGGGGGGATTTTAATGCTATAAAATAATTCAAAAGAAACAGAATTGACTAATTGAAGACAATATCGATTCAAGGAAAATTACTCATGGTTGCAAATTGATCATTGATCTCTAATAAATATATTTTTTTATAATCAAATATTTAATCAAAGATTGTCAACAAGCGAGACAAGCTTTACCTTCTCTAACTTAATTAATCTCAACCCAACACCTTAATTAATCCTGATCAATAAACCAATTGGTATTAAGCAATTCTCATGAATTTATTGATATAATTACGAGCTAAGAAGGAGTTAAAGATGAATAATAATTGACAAACGTCAAATTATTTAATTCATTCTATGTTTTTCTTAAGCAAGCAACAAAAATTGGGATCATTATTGTTTTGCTTAATTGCTACTTCAACTGAACATCATAACAATTACAAACTATGGATTCAGTTTAGCTATAGACCAAATAATTCAATCAATTAATAGGCCTTTTTAATTAATTAAATCATGCAATCATTAACATGAAATATAAAGAAGCACAGATATTTGAATAGAAAAATAAATAAGATTAAGAACAAGATCTCACAAACTTGCAAACCGTATTAATTTCCTTGAATCGACTTACAGATCTTAACCGAACATGATGAAAGAAGTGCAAAAATTTATATCTATCTTCCTTTCTCTCTACATATCTCTTCTTCTCAATCCATCTCCCTTTAAAAGTGCATGGCTACAATTTTCAATCCAATTAGGTTGCCAAACTTAATTAGGCTACCTAACTTTACCAAATTAGGCTACCTAACTCAAAGTCTTCCCTAGAATTCTAGCTGAGCACATGTTTTAGCTGCTTGGCACATAATATTTAACTTCTTCTAGAAGTTGGAACAAGACTTTACAGGCAATGCAGAAATAATTTAATTTTACAGCTCCTGAATTCCAGCATATATTCCAGACCATTTTCGGATAGGAAAATGATTTTTCTTGACTTTGGTCCCTTCATAAGAACTGTAGATTGAGATTTGTAGATGAATTTGAGCTTTTGAATCACCTCAATTGGACATCGGAAGCCTTAGATACGTGTTTTTTAAGTTTCTGGTTCGAGCATGAATTCTGCCTTGTAGTTTCGGTTTTCTGCACTGTTTTTGAAAGTAACGTTTGAAAACTCAAATAAAATTGGATTTTGGCCCATAATACCATTCTGGAAAGATCAGAATGTCTACTTCAAGTTCACTGAAGAACACTTTTTCATTCTAGAATTTCTTTCAAGTCAAAAACCTGCAAGAAGCTTAGAATGTCATTATTAAAAATGCTGGAATTTTTGACTTTTAAACATAACTTACTAAAACTTTATCACTAATGTCTTGTACATAAAAGATTATCACAAATAACTATAGTTGTTAAATCAATATTCGAATTGAGAATCGAAATCCTTATTTTATGAATTGTAAATTGAGAATCGAATCGTAAGATTCGGTACAGATTATCAATTTCAATTATAAATAATATATATCCATAGAAAATAAAAATGTGCCCACCATGATCATTCTTTTAAATATAAATAGATAAATAATACTTCTAAATATATTTGCTAAGTTTAAAATTATACCAAAAGGCAAAAGTATGTTCATGTTGCCTTTAAATTCAAATTGCACCAAACCAAACCACTTTCAAAATAACAAGGTAGGAAAAAAAAAAACCTACAACTATTAGGTTACTAATGAACTCCATTGTCCATAATCTTCACTAGTTATCAATCATCTTCATCTTCAAGTTCAAGAGCATCATCATTTTCATCATCTTCTTTGTCTTCAAAGATAGCCAAATCGAACGAATATTTGATTAAAGTGCACATGCAGACGAAGTCGGACGAATCGTGCTATTCACAGTCGATTGTAAGGGATTTTCGATTCACCCTATAGATTCGACTCGATTTCTATATGAATCGAGTTGAATCGTATGATTCAAATCGTGAATCGTATGATTCTAAGAGATTTTAGATTCACCTTATAGATTTGCCTCGATTTTTATATGAATCGAGTCGAATCGTGAATCGTACAATTCTAACAATAGTGCAAATAAACATTATAGGACAAAATATATTAAATAGACTAAATGTAAGGAGAATAAAATTATGAGTTTATCAATGACCCCAAGGGCATTAGTTGTAATTTCCCTTAGTGTGTAGTGTGTATTGGAGTTGTTAGTTGGTTGATAACTGAATGGGTGTAAACACAACCTATAAATAGGCTGTAGGTTAGAGAATAAGGGCCATGAATTGATTGAATAAACCATTCTGTTTCCTCTTCACTCTTATCTCCCCCCCGGCTCGTCTGACCCTTCCCCTTTTCTTCTCAATTTCTCCCTATCTGTTCTGTTTTCTCCCTCCATTCTGTCTTTTCTTCTTCAAATACCCCCAAAATCCCATTCTAAACCCTAGGGTTGTGTCACCAAGTTCATCTATGGTCTGATGACTAATTTTACTCTAATATATATATTCTGTGTGCCCACCGATAATGCTTTAGATATTGATAGGAAACAAACTGTAAACTTCTATTGCTTTCACCTGCCTAGACTGGAATCATGTTTGTAGCAGCTTAGGAGCATCTTTTGTGGAACAGGAAATGGATATTTGAATAGTGCAAAACTATCTCTGTTTAATGGGTTAAACTTTATGATGCTCACACAACAACCAATCAATATGAAATTTGTGCATTATGCATTAATCATCTTTTGCTTCCTGATGAGTTCTAAGACGTTCTGGATGAGCAAATTGCCTATGCTTTGGATTGTTGGCCTCTAAAATGCCTCTGTTTTAAGAACTGCCATGCATTTATCATGTCAAATATAACTTTGCGATGTGTTGTTCAACCTATTAATGAAATAATCAGCATGGTTCAACTTATCGTGTCAAATCTATTGATACGCATCAAGGACTGATATAAGGAGGTTGTGTGTCAGCTTCTTATTCTTTATTTTTGGCTAGGTGTGTGTTAACTTTTGAAGTATATAGGATTAATGTTGTTCGTTCAAACTACAAGGGGAAAAAAATACCTTAAATTAAACTGAAAATTCACTCATAATATTTTCCTCAAGTTTTTAGTTGCACATTTGAGACCATTTTGCTTACTCTCTGTTTTTATTTGATAGATAAGAAAAAGAACTGCAACAAGGGCGGAAACCCTCACAACCAGGCCTACTGTGACAACCAATTTACTTAATATTTTTGAGTTAGGAATATAGTTGTGCAAGAAGGTGATAGATCTTAAGGACTGTTATAATACTTTCTCATGTTCTCATTAGTTGGTTGATTGTTCTATCCTTCTAATTATTTCCTTTTGATATCGTTATTGCCCTATTATTGCTAACAAAAAGTTGCTTTTTATTTATTAAAGTAATTCTAATTGGAAATTTCAGGATCCAGAGTTTGATAAGTTTTTAGCAAGCTACAAGAAGGGCCTTGAGATGTCCCAAGATGAAAAAATGGTAAGCTACCTATTGGATCTGCACATTCTATTTAGGTAATGTTTGTTAACCAAAATATGTGCTAGAAAAAGTGGGATATGGAAAACATTCCGGACAAAAGTGTTTTCCATTGTGTTTGTTAAATTTATCTGGCAACTCTTGGAAAAGAAGTTATGTGACTTCTTATCTAAAATTGTTCAGATAAATTTATCTCCCCTCCCCCCCCCCCTTCAGATAAATTTATCTTGGATCTTACGAATAAGAAAAAATGACCTATATGTTTCCTAATGCATTTTAAAAAAAATTAATAAATAATTTAATAAAAATCTTGCAATGCTTAATAGCCTTATCTTGATCATTCCATATCTTGGTCCAAGAAGTATTCCAACATTTTCTTGCTCATTTTAACAAACGATACCTTAAGGGAAACCATACAAAAAGCGGCAGTAGTGAATTATAGCAATTGCTTAATGTTAATATTAAATGGTCTGCAGCAGTATCAATTAAGTATCATACAGAAACAGCAGTAGAGAATTATAGGAATGAAGTATTGCTCTATATGTTTTTGAACCTAAAGCCCTAGCTGGGATGTCATGTAATTATTCTACATAGCATTCAGTGCCTCCCTTCTAGTCTTGTTTTGTCTTTCTCCTCTTTTCCATGTCGCCATGATTCTCAAATGACCACGCCAATTATAAAATTCGTAGACCAGCAGTTTCATATACCCACAACTTGAAACAGATACCCAAGCCAAATGAGAGGCCAAGTGGTTATGCTTACCTTTTAATGTAAAATTATTCTGGGAAAAAAATTACCTTATAGGCTAAGTGTGCGAAGCTTAGTCTTGGAGCTTTTTTTAGTGCTAAGTAGCTGCCATGCTCATGACAGCATATATTCTCTCTAGTGTAGTGTCAGGCTGACTTGAACCCCACTGGGCCTGGTCCAAGCTCCCTCTTAATCTCCACTGCTTGCCTTATCACATGTTTCTGCATAATGATACATGTCTTTAGTAACCTGTATATAAACAATCTGAACTCTCTTTTTTTCTAAAGCTCTCAGTGAGACTTCTCTGGGAACTCTATCATAGGTTTTTTCAAGTCTCCGAATATCATATCTAATCCCTCTCATAGTTGTTAAAGGCGCACCTACGCGCAAGACGCCTTAAGGTGTTATAACAGTTCGGCGCCTCGCCTGGGCCTAGGCGAGGAGATTTCAGCGAGGCCCTTGCCTTGCACGGTGAGGCGCCGAGTCATGAAACCTAGGACTTTTAATTAAAACATGGATCCCTCTATTTGTCACTAGATGTTACCATCAAATGTCTTAATGAACCCAATAATGAAAAATCTGTGCTTAGAAGAATGAGATTTTTTTGCAATACAGTATGTCAAAGTTGTTAAGAATCATGTCTTCTTCACCATGCATCACAAGATAAAAATGAACCCTAATATTTTCTTTCTCACAAGTTTGTTTAATAAACAAAGATATAATCTCTAAACTTACCGGAATATATTACCTAGTTTTCTAGTGATAAGTTGTGATTTCAGTATGGGCATCTGTCTGACAGGATTCTGATGAAGATGAAACTGGTGATCATGGCATGCAGCTCATGGATGACGATAGCTCTGTTATGAACAAAGGCAATGTTTTGACAAATTCTATCATCAATTCTTGGTCCCAGCTGGTTAAGAAGGAGCATAATGAGTTTGCTCTTACCAGTCTTTTAAATGCATATCGTGCTGCATGCCACTATGGAGCTGAATCAATTAGCATCCCCTATGCTGCATCATGCCAAAGAATTCAGAACAGCGAGACTTTCTGCAGCATTTTATTGTTCATGCTTAATGAGGCTGACAATGTGTTCCGAAGTCTTCTGAAAATACATTCTTCTAGTTTCAAGAAAGAGATCCTTCTGGATTTGAAGAACACTTCTAAGTGGAAAAGTTTACAGCCACTTGTCAAGTCTTACCTTAGGAGTACATTATTTCTCTTGAATCAGGTCACTGATTTGGAGATATTGGCTTTCTCCTTAAATCGACTGAGAGCTTCAATAATATTTTTTGCTCCTTTTCAATCTTTACTGCACAGGCTTATCAAGGTATTTTAATCTTGCTTGTGAGTAAACAGCACTGTCATATTAGCAGAGTTTGAATGTCTAATCTATCTTTTCTTCAGGACATTTGGTTTTGTTACAAATTTTTGCATCATCTGGTCTCTCATTTTTGTTCTGCACATGTATACATTGCTAGTTTTGGTTCCAATTACTGTCCTTTATTATCTGATTTTACACATTTTGCAGTTGTTTCAAAATATAAGGGTACTCGCCTTGTGTAGGTATCATCCTATGCTGTATGGTGAAGAAAAAAAAGATAGAATGTCATGGTGCACATGCTATAAAAGCATGCTTATTCCACATTGGCATGTTTAAGAAGAAGAATTACATTAGATAGAGTTTATAATATATATATATATATATATGCTTACATCTTTCAATAAATCTATCTTTCAAGTTTCTTTACAATAATGTATAAAAAGTCAATTCATGCAATTGTGGAAGTCATGAATAACTAATTGAAATGAAATACTTTAAACTTCAATTTTTCCACGGATTGCAATAGGACCAATGTTTTGTGGTCTTGCTACCTGTTTATGTCCCTTAGTCTTTCCAAACCAGCCCAGCAGTTTTACTTTTATACTGCCCTCAACTTTCCCCTATCTAATGAAGAAATGGGATGGGATATTAAACCAAGTGTTCCTCTGCATGAGCTTATGCAAATAGGGAAGCTCAAAGATCAGCACTTTTTAGTCTATACCTTTCCTTTCAGGGGGAAAATATTAATGTCTTTTGTTCTTTTCTGAATCCCTTAAACTTTGTGCTCCTGGAGCATATGCTGAAGGCTTTGCCTGATTTTGTTTGTGCATGATGAAAAACTGATGACCACCTAGTGGGTTAAGGCTTGTGATGTTATTGTATAATGGAAAACTGATGCAGTTTTATTCTTCATATGAGTACAAAAAATTTTCCAAGCTTCATTTATATACTTATTAGGAGTGAATATCCTATCGTTGAGAAAAGAGAAAAAATTTCTACAGTGAAAGACAATCTTTTTGTCCTGAATCATATTCTAATTGATGCATGAATGATATAAAAGCATCCCTTGATTGTAAATTTGGCTAGTTCCAGAGTTGGGGGTTATCGAGTGGAAGTTAAGATTAAAAGGGTACCTGGGAAACTTTGAATGTTAAATTATCTCACACTATGAAATAATAAAGTCATGAGGTCTAGCTGTGTAGCTTCATTCGATTAACTGAGAAGAGTGAGAGGATGATTTGTGATATTCAGGATTTTTATAACTTTGAAGTAATTGGATGTTCGCCATTCGGGATATGTAAAGTGTAGAAGTAATTGGATGTTCGCCATTTGAGAATATATTTTAGTGTTTGAAGAAAATCCAGATAGTTGCTGCTAGATTTTCGCACAAGCTATGTCTGGACTCTGGTAATTATCCTTTCAATATCTGTTTGGATCACTTCATCCTTGAATTTTTGTTTAGTATTGTTTTCTGGCAGCTTCTATATATTAAACATATTTAATTCTGGATTTGTATGTACTTTATCAAGAATGTGATATTAATCAAATGCCACATTGCTTATCCAAAGAGAATTTGATTGTTTAGCTCTATCTATAGAGATGGGGGAGAGAGAGGGTGGGGCGATGGGAGAAAGAGGGGAGTTATTAGTTTCAATTGCACATCCTGCAAACTAAGTAATATCTTACTAATCCCTATAGTAAAGAAAATCTCAACCATAAACTTTTGGACTTCCTGCTACCCTTTGCCAATAATGTGGTTGGTAAAACATTATTGTTATGATGCAGGTTTCTGTTCATCTGTGGGCTACTGGTCAAGGTGTTCTGTCTTCATGTTCCTTCCTTGTCTTACGGGATCTGGCTGTCGTATTTAGCTTGGAATGCTTTGACATCTGCTTTACAAAGACATATAAAGCCTACATTTCTCAGTGCAAAGTTGTAGACTCTGTCAATTCTAGACATATACAGTTCTTGAGGAACTCTTTGGTTGAGCTATGCTCCCTAGATGTGCATAAATCATGTAATAAAGCTTTTGTGTCTATTCAGCATCTGGCCAAGATATTAAAGCAGGGTCTAAGAACAAAGAAAAAGGTTTGCAGTAAACATATCTGTTGTTTTTTTTTTTTTTATGCGTTGCTTTTTTGGTTTAATGCTTGTAATAATCTGCTTGTCCAATCATGTTATGAGGTGTTTTTCTCATGCGCTTATCTTTTCCTATTATTGGCAGGATGCACTCAAGAAGATATGCAGTTGGCAATGTGCAAATTGTATTGATCTCTGGGTTACATTTATTGCTGCCAATATACGTGATTATGACCTCCATCATGTATTTTATGCGATTGTTCAGCTTATAAATGGAGTAGCTTGCCTGTTTCCTGGACCAAGATATTTCCCTTTAAGAATAAAGTGCATTCAGTGGCTAAATCTTCTCTCCAGTTCGAGTGGAATCTTCATCCCTGTTGCATCATTTGTGTTAGATGTGTTAGAATATAAAACGGGAAAGGATGGTGGAAAACAAGGAAAATCCTTCAACTTTTCATCAGTTTTAAAGGTCTCAAAATTCATTGAGCATAGTTCTTGATTGTCCGTCTCCTTCACTTTAAGAATCACTTATAGAAATGCACAATTATCTTGATTAGATGACTATAATTAGTTAATTTGAGTTGATATGATGCAGCTGCCAAAACATTTGTTAAAATCTCAAGACTTCCAAAAGGAATGTGTTACATCTGCTGTTGAACTACTCTCTGTGCACTTCTCTCAGTGGAGCTGTCATATCTCTTTTCCCGAGTTAGCTACTGTCCCAATAATCCGCCTGAGAAAGTTTCATGACACAGCAAGCACTGAAAGTTTGAAGCGAGGGGTGAAGCGCCTGATTGATCAGGTATGTACTCTTGAACAGATTTTAATTAATGAACTGGTTCCTTCATATTTCCATTCCTGGGGGCATACTGAGGCAGCTTAACTATATAAGCAAATTTCCTCATCACTGACTCTCTATGTAGCATTCATGTGAGGATTTAAAGCATCAATTCCTGGTTTGTAGGCTTGCAAAGCTAAAACTCCTTGTAGTGTAAATAGCAAAAGAGAGTACGTCAAAACCCTCCAAATAAAAATGCAAGCCTTATTATATCTTGAGGTGGCACAGCAGAAGCTTATGAGTCTGTTAATAAGCCATCGAGATTATGAACTTCCCTGACTAGCGTGTTCTGTTTTACTGAGCTACATTGTTGTTATTGATTTGGAGCTTGTTACAGGTTGTGGTCTGTTGAAGCCAGTCCTAGAATCCAACCCCTACCACCAAGAGTTGCAATAAACTAGCTCGGTGCAATCCTTTGGTTATTTCTGAGCTCGGTTTGATGAGTAACTCGGCTTTATTTTAATCAACCTACTAGTCCAGATGTGTTTGGCCAGAAATGACGCAATCAGATTATTTCTCAGTGGCTAGTCTTACAGTCACCCAATGTTATGAAACTCGAATCAGGGTATCAAACTGGAAATGGGAGTGTCAAAGACTTGGACTGCGGTTGAACTAAGATTTAATTTTTCTAAATAAATAAATACATAATAATTAGAACTTAGATATGACAAATAATAATAGTAAAATTCATCATAGAATACTATAATAGAGTTAAAAATGTATTAAGTAATATTATACTGCAATTAGAAAAAGTCCATACAACAATAGTAACACAAGTTTAGGAAGAAAATAAAATAATATCAAAGATAAAATGTCCATATTACAAGTCAGCAGTTACAAAAATTTTATATGCATCAACAGTCCAAATTCCATATCATTATAAATTTATTCATTCTGTTGTCTTGTATTTTAAATAAGATTTGAACCACAAAACTTATTAAGAGTTGTGACATAAATTCCTTGAGGATCTTTTTTTTTTTTGTTAACTATTCCTTTAAGATCTTACAAATTATGGTTATCTTCACCATTTACAAATAAAATAGAGAGATAAAAAAAGGCTGGTTGGAAGGGACTGGTCCATTGGTTACTTGGAACCAGACTGTTCCCTGCTCCAATTGAACTGGTTGGTCCAGTCTGTTTCTCTTAACATTGGCCTTACCTAATTCTGGGCTCTAATTTACAATAGAAGTTCAACAAATTAGATTTTGGCAGTTTTTTTTTTATTTTAATGCATGTTTGTTGTTATGCTGTTAAATGGCATTAAGTGCTTTGTGCGAGTGAAATATGAGTTAGGAGAAAACACATACTTGATAGCCTACAAGATTACAGATATTGTTGTTTTTGTTTTCCAGTTGAACCGGTTGTTCTGCTATGATTCTCATAACATTGATCTTACCAAATTCTGGGCTGTAACTGGCAACAGAAGTTAAGCAAATTAGATTTTGGAAGCTTCTTGATTGTTGTTAATGCATTTTTGTTTTTTATCCTATCAAAATGGATTGAAATGCTTTGTGTGAGTAAAAAATGAGTTAGGAGAAAACACATACTTGATAGCCTACTAGATTTGACACATCTTGTTGATTTGGTTTTCAATAGTTTAATGATTGTTAGTTTTGTAACAATTTTGTGGTGCTGCAGGTGGAGCAGAATGTTGAGTTCGTGCAGAGAAAAAGAGACGAGGTGGCCTTTTCGCCAAAGGATCAGCAATCTGTTGAATCATTTCTTCAGGTCTGGCCTTTTTTTCCCTTTATTATCTTTATTTTTCTTTGTTTTTTTGAGTCTAGCTAATGATTCTCTCTTGGGATTTAACAACTTAACATTTGCTGAGTTCAATAAATGGTGTTTGCACAGCTTGAAAAGTGCAGTCTCAATGCCCCATTTATGCAGTATTATAGAAGTGTCATCCAAAAGGCAGCTTCAAAGAACCTGGGCTCCAATTCCATTTGAAGGTTCTTTTTTTTGTTACTACTGTTTTCTACTCTTTTATTATTTCCTTTTCACTTGATTGAAGATCTCTTTGAAATCAACTATGTGATACACAGTCATAGCAATTATCTTTCATTCACCACCACCTTATGAAACTTTTTTTTATGAACATGGTGTTAGAACTTTATTTTATTATTCCTTAGCTAGAGGGCAACAATAAGGCCATCCGGAGTAAAATTCTTCCACATTGTTCTTTTGCATAGATTTGTATTGGCAACGTGACTTAGATGTCAGTTGACATTATAAATTTCATGTCACCAACCCTAAGTTAGGATAAGGTGCAGTTGATGACGATGATACTGATGCTCTATCCTTTGCTGCCTTAAAGCGTTTGCCATGAGAACTGCCCTAATCAGTATTCTAAAACGCGCTAGGCACTAGTCGAGCACTAGACTGGGGCCTAGCGCCTAGGTCGCTTAGGAAAACTGTTTTTTTTTTTGTTTTGTTGATGTAATTTGATGTTATTTTTAAAGTAAATCAAAGTTGGAAAGAGAAGTGAAATAATAGAATTAAGGCTAAGAAAACAAACTATTGTAGATCAGTTCTGGGTTCAAGAGGCAAAAGCAGCAATAATGCAACATAAACCTACAATGCATTATGTGTAAACTGTGTCAGCTCACAAGTTTGTCCAACAACTAAAAGGAAACAAAGTAAAATTATTTAAATAAAATTCATATTATCCCAAATGCACATACATACCATATCTGAAGAATCTAACTATCTAATTGGACTTCTTCCTCTTCATATTCTTCCAACACATGATCTTCATCGGACTCAAAATTAAATTCATTGATTTTTTGCTCGTATTCTTCTTTTGATTGAAATTCATCTTCATGAAGCTCTTTCACTTTAGAACTTTTTCGAGGTTGAAACATCTCGTTTGCTCCGGATGCTTCACCAACCACTTTCCAAGTGAGCCCTGCACTTGGCTCTACTTTATAGGGAAAGAGATGGTGGCTGTAGCAGCAGCGGCGAAGGGGGAAGAGTGAGGAGAATTAGGGATTTAGGATTTTTTCTGAACATTGTTGAAGTTTCACGCAAAGGGGGGAGGGGGGGAGGGATTTCTTTGGGGATTTTACTGATTAGGCCAAATGGCGTCATTTTGTGCTTTGGCCAAAACAACTTCGTTTTGGCTTGTGAATCACAAAAAAAGTTAGGTGATCCAAGCGCCGCCAATTGGCATGAATTTGCAGTGGCCAGGCGGCGCCTAACGCCTCAGCGGCCGCCTAGGCCACTTTTCTGAACACTGGTCCTGATGTCTTAATCATGGTTCAGGTCTTTCCTGCAATGCCAACCAAGAAATGAACGATGGGCTGATTGCTGTAACTGAATATTCATCCCTCGTTCCATTGGACGTTGCATTTTGTTTAATATATTTGGGGCGGAATTGCTGTTAAACTTGAAGAACCTGTTCTTTTGTGCTGAATATGTTTGGAAGTATAGCCAATTTTAGTGGGAAAAAAACTTGTAATTGGGAAGCTACTGTTTGAAGATACTACTGATGTGAGACAATGTGTTACAACACCTATTCCAAATGATGCTTCAAGAAAGACAATTGCTTATACTAGGACACAATTTGAAAAGTGCCGTGTAGTTCAAATTGGAGTTGATCCCCTTTCCACCATGAAGGCTTATCGACTTCTACTAATTGCAGAAGAGACTATTGTTGGATTGAGATGATATACTTATTCTTGCATATCCAAATGGAGTTAAAAGAGGATATTGCCATCGATAGAGATGGTTGAAGGTCTTGAATTCATGTAGCTAATCCTACTTAGAAGGATGGAGACTTGTGATTTTTGTTCTTTTATGGAAATGATGAACTTGAATGTTTTGTCTTAAAAATTCCTTTTTTCAGGTTGATGTCAGATTTTGCGACTTCTCAAAGATTTTGCCAAGAAAAAGAAGAAAGTGAATTTCAAGGCTGGAGGTGATCGAGAGTGCAAGAAGCAGAAACCGAGTTGGAGAGGCTCTAAAATCTGATAATGAAAATCTCTAGCGCTTTTACTGGGATTTTCCAAATGGAAAACCAAATATTGCAGATGCACCCAATTGAAGACACGGTCCATCAAATATGCCCTTGTGCGAGGGCTAATAATGAAAAGTTGATTTTGTTGTATCTGTCCAATTTTGACCCGGAAGTCTACTTTAGTTGTGTAACGTTTCAAGGGTAGTATTTTTAATTTTGATTTTATTTTTTAATTTCTATTAGCACTATTTGTTTTGTAACTAAAAGTTGGTAAGATATTTTTCTGTCTTTCTTCCTTTTGTCTTATAGCTAAAGTGGTTACAACATTTGTCTTATAACTAAAGTGGTTGCTATAAGATATTGAGTTAAGCCTAATGTTGGATTTCATGATTGGAAGTGATAAATATTTTGTAATTTTTCATAATTTTCTTTTTTCTCTTATCTCTTTCTTTTTCGAGATTATTTTTTTCTTATTGTTTCACTTCTTTCCATTTGATATCTCCGTTTCAATTTTTTTAATTAATCTTTTCAAATTTTTTATCACATCATAGCTCGTCCTTAGGGGTGTGACAACTGTTGTAAGAGCCCATCGTTTTCGACTATAAATTCAATTGTTCTCTATAAGTTGTAAGTGAGTCGGTTGATTTTTTATTTATTTATGATTTTATATAACTCATGATTAACACGGAAGTATACGTGATCAAAGACAAATAAGATGGTGAGTAAAAATTGTTTCCATTAAAATTGATAACTAAATCTCTTAATTATTAAAATTAGTTATAATTAATTATATTTAGATGATTATTTAAAGAAATTAATCCTTAAATTGAGCAATTAGAAAAAATTAAACAATTAAAATTCAATTGATTATGAGGTAGAGTTTTCTAAATTTCATTTTATTGAATTATTTCAATTTTAATTGATTAGGTTAGGAATTATGTCAATTAAGTATTTTAATTTATTTATTACCATATGTTTATGTTTAACAAGTTTATTCAACTAACTTAACTCATTATATGTGTATGTGAAGTATAATTAGAGAACATATTAAGTATATATATTCATAATATAAAAATATTCATCATAAATATAATTAAAGATTGTACATGTAATTAAGTGAACATCTTTCTCAATTAACACATGTTATTTTGTTCAAGAGTCTATTCCTTAGGTATGTCTAGCATCATAAGAAATCTCAAACAATGTAATTGGTGAGTATACAATACTTTTAGTCAATAGGGTAGCAACAAGTACTTTGAGACCACCTCTTCAAGCCAATAATTTTGAATCAAATCGACTGTAGTACAAATGATCCAACAAATGGTGCAATTTTTTGGGTTATCTAGTAATGATCCAAATACACATGTTGCCAACTTTCAGAGATATGTGACACTTTCAAGCATAATGGTGTTACTGATGTTGCCATTTCATTTGCGGTTGTTTTCTTTCTCACTAAAGGATAAGACTAAGACTTGGCTTCATTAACTACCTATTAGATCTATAACAACTTGGTTCACGATTGTAATACCTCGTATTACATAGTATTGAAAAATAAATAATTTTCAGTGATTTTGAAAAGATCTCGGGTGGTTCGGAAAGCCCAAAAGTTGGTTTCAAGAAATTGATTAATTAAATTTGCTAAATCGATAGTAGGGAGTGCCTTGGGACTCTGATGTCCAGGAGAGAGGGCACGAGATTGGTGCGCGTTTCGAGGTGAGGTTAATGATGCTGGAAGCAGATCGACTAGGAATAATTTTTGAAATAAATTATGTATAAGTCCGAATGGGTTTCAGTACCGAATGGTTGCAAGGGATCTCCGAGAAGTTGAGGGAACCTTATGAGTGGTTTGGTTTTGCGAGTGAGGCAACCCTGAAGTGTTCTCAGGTGGAATTGACATCCCGTATAGGAAAATGGACGAAATTGAACTTTTTGAGTAGATGTCGGTTATTAATTTTGAAGAAATTAAGAATTTAAGTAGCTTGATGTAATTAATTAAGGCTTTGAGGACCCAAGTGCTATTATTAAAAATTCCTAAGTAGAATTGATGAGATTAAAGAGGGGTAAATATGTAAATTGAGGAATATATTTAGATATTTCATGTGTGTACGTGTGATTGGCTTGAAGGCCAAGTTTTAAACAATGCCCTCTTCTTTGAAATTTAATCAGAGAGAGAGAGAGAGAGAGGAAAAGGTTGGGAGAGCCATGGCCGAGAGAGCTCGTGAAGGAGAGAAGCAGAGAGAGATCGTGAGGGAGAGATAGTCGGTTGGAGGTGGTGGCATAGCTGGTGGGCGGAAGCTGTTGCAGAGGCGGTGGTTGCAGCGGCAACGGCCATGGCGTGCGGCGGAGTTGGAGGCAACATCGGAGCTGGAGCGACCGATGGTGGCCGGAGGCAGCGGTGGCAATGGCGACCTGTAGCAGCGGAGGTCGGCCATGGCAGGCTGTGCGCGCAGGGGAGGCGCGGGTGGCTGTGGCGAAGCTGGCCGCAGCAGCGGCCGACAGTAGGAGGCCAGGCAGTGGCTATTGGCTGGCGGCTGCTGGTGCGCACACAGGAAGGCGGCGCGGTGAAGAAGGAGTAGGCATGCGGGAGAAGGGAGGAGGAAAAAGAATAAAAGAAAAAAAAAAGAAAAGGAAAAGAAAAGAAAATAAAGGAAAAGGAAATAAAGGAAAAAAATAAGAGAAATAGTTGAAAAAATTCAGAAAAATTTTGGAAATTAAATTGATGCTCGAGGAGCGTGCCGAAGGCTCGAACATGGGAATTCGGGCGTGAGGTGGTAGCTCAGGAGACAACACCAGGTGGGTGTTTTCTCAATTTCTCCTCCAAATCAAGTAAGGTAAATTTATAATTTCTTTTCAAGTAATTTGCATTATGTGAGATGTTGTGGAATAGTGTAATGTGAGGTGATGATTGGATTATGCTCGTGGTTGGGGTTGTTTGGAGGTTGTTGGTGGGTGATTTTTGCGGTGTGTGGCAAAATCATAGGCCCTGGATTACTGCCTGGTGTGGTTGGGGTTTATGTGGTTGCATTTAGATTCGACCGGGAAGGCGGTGATCCTAGAAGAGCTCAAGGTTCAGGCTGAAATTCGTGCTGTGACAGAGATGATATTTTGAGCCAGGTAAGGGATGACCCCAAAATGAATCTTGCTTGCATTGTAAGTGTTTTTATGACTTGCATGTAGTGGTCAACATTTGCATAATATGTGTTCTAGTGTACTTATGGCCATATGGAGGCTTAGTGAGGTGAGAAGTGTTGGTCGATGCCTTAACTTATGAAGGCATGGAAGACTACCTATTTTGCATTGCATTTTGCATTACATGCTCTCTCATACTTCATTTATTTATGTATTGCACCCTTATTGAGTTTTTATGATTCATGAGGTTTTATCTCATGTTGTAGATGATGCAAGTTCAAATGCAAGCATGGACGATGTCGGGAGGCTGCTGTGGCATCTAGCGGTGTTGCCAAGTTGTATGTTATGTATTTATATTGTATGTATTTATGTGGTTGAATATAAATGTTGTTGAGTGCTTGATGTATCTAGTTGTTGTAATCACCATAGTGTGATAGGTGTTTGTGAGATTTCTTGATGTGTATGGCTTTAGTTGGTGGAACCGAGTCTCGGATCAGGTAAGGTTTGAAAGGTATGTCCCCATAAATCCCCAATACTCAGCGAAGTGTTTGTTATCCTAACTTTGTGCCTGGGTCACCTTTGGCTTGCTGTGAGGCGAGCTGGAGAAAGGTGAAGCTCACTTGGGTTTCGGGCCTTATTCCGCTGTGTTTCTTGTCTGTGGCTGGGACCGATTTATCGAGTGGAGCGAAGGGAAGGACGAAGCCTGGTGCCCACGTACGACTTTTCCCGTTGAAACATAGTCCAACCCTTTAGTTGTTGGTTGGTCGTGTGAGTAATCCGGTCAATTATTCACTGGTGACACCCGTAGGCGGGAGCGGGTCGTTACAATGATGGCACAAAAATTCTTAACTAAATTCTTCCCGCCATGTAAGACTGTAAAGCTTTGGAATAACATCACAAATTTTATGTAGTTTGATATGGAATGTTTGTATGAAGCTTGGGAGATGTACAAGGAATTGCTTCAGAGATGCCCACATCATGGTTTGCCAATATGGTTGCAAGTTCAGACATTTTATAATGGTCTTAATGCCACTACATGTATCGTGATTGATGCAGCAGCTGGTGGCACCATTATGAGTAAGACGCTTGAGGCAGCTTATGAATTGTTGGAAAAGATGGTTGCTAACAATTATTAGCGGACTACTGAGAGGTTACAACATAAAAGAATTACGGGGATCCATGAGGTAGATCCGTTCTTAACTTTATCAGCAGAGATTCAAGCACTTTAACAGAAAGATGGATTCTTTGAATGTTGCAACAGCGCAATCACAAATCCTTTGTGAGTTATGTGGGGGAGCATATCATAGTATTGAGTTCCAACAAGGTAATCTTTTTGTTTCATCTTATATGGCTGAATTTATAAGTTATGTAGGGAACTTCAATTGGCCACAGTATAATCCTTATGCACCTACATACAACCCTATGTGGAGGAATCACCCCGATTTCTCTTAGCGTAACAATAACAATTCGACGAGACCACTTCCTAGATTTAATAAGCCATAAGAGAAGAAGTCTAGTCTAGAAGAAATGATGGCCAAGTTTATAGCTAGCACTGAAACCAGAATGCAAAATCAACACGCTAACATTTGTAATTTAGAGACACAAATTGGTCAGTTAGACAAGGAGCTTTGCCAAGTAACACAGAAATAAATCCAAGAGAGGTAAAAGCAAAAACCCTCAAGAGTGGAAAACAACTTGAGGAACCACAAGTTCACCAGGGAATCGAGGGACAACAACTTGAGGAACCAATCTTAGATACGCAAAAGCAAGATCAAGGCACAACATAGAAAAATCAAGATGACCATGCTAAGAACTCATCTCAACAAGCCATCTTCCAGAATAAGCTTCTATCAAAACTAAAGGATTCATAGAGTTTTTCTATTCCTTGTATTATTGGAAGCTCTTGTTTTGTTAAAGTAAACAATTTCACGGATCCATTAGAGGCATGCATTATGCAATTGGGTCCACTAAATTTGAGAATGAAAATCTTAAAGAATGCGTCAGCCACTTGGAGGTATATCTACCATTTAAAAGGACAAGACCACCATTTCGCTGAAAATCAATTAAGCTCCACAAGAAAGTTAAGCCAAAGACTATAAATTAGGACTATTATTCGGTTTGTTTATTTTTTATATTTTTCTTTTTATTTTCATTTTTTTTTTGGTGCATTATGTCTGTGTTTGTTCTTTACTAAGTCCAGGTCTCCCGCTACTTTGGGGTTAGCAGGCTTACTGCTACTAAAAGTGTGAAATTTGAGAATCTACGCCAACCCAAACCACCATTGAATCTTTCCCAACCATTAGGGGAGTATTCATTTTCTTTCTCTTCTTTTCTTACTTTTAAACATTAAGGATAATATTTAATTTAAGTATGGGGGTGAGAAGTCCAATATTTCCTAGACCATGTTTAATTGCTTGAAAAAAAAAATAAAGAATAATTTATATGAAAGATGAATTTTGTTTTAAAAAAATATTTTATTTTCATGAATAAGTCGAATTCATGTTTCCTATATTAAAATTGGTTCAATGCATAGTTAATTCAAGATTCAGAATTATTCTATTTGATTATTGTTTTTAAGTTTAACAGTATTAAGGAAAATAAATTGATTATGCCAGATTATCATATTTGTTGAAATATATACTTCTTGACTAAAATTATGAGATTTTGTGATTATGCATAATTGATTATGTGAGAATAATATTGTGAAAGTAATATTATGATTATTTCTCAAAACTAAGCCTAAACAGAGTTCAAGTAAAAAAGGATGATGAAAAAAAGAAAAAAGAAAAAAATATGTTATTGTTATATATCTACTCCTAGTTTTGAGCTGTTTAGTAGAAACTGAGGGTTGACAATATGCTCCTGGTCATTATTCACATCAAATGATGATTCAAAATATGAATATGCATACAAATCCTAAGTAATTATCTAATGGAGTAATCGGGTGTCTTTATTACAAAATATCGACATTCGTGTCAAAAGCCAAGTAATGTCTAGGAAAGAAAAAAAAAATTCATCCCTATTACTTTTTATGTTTGTAGTAGTGAAGAAAAGTGATTATAAGAAAACTATTTCATGATTTAATTGTGTTAATTATAAAGTTTCATAAATCAATTTTAAAGCATGGATGGAAGCAAAAGTGGAGATTTTGCATGATCAAGTCTTTCAATTTATGTTGTTGAACCTAGAATTGGTATGATAATATGGATGGTAACAAATTTTTTTGATTAATTATGCGTTGATATGTTTGCGGGAAAATGAAATGTTTACTTTTTAATTTCTTCTTTGTTTTGCTTGAGGATAAGCAAAATGTTAAGTATGTGGGTATTTAATAGGACTTAATTGTATACATATCTTTATCTAATTTTTATCTTAATTTTATGCTATTTTTCTATTTAAAATATGTGTTATATGAATTTTTATATAATTTTAATCTCTTTTTGTAGGAATCTAGCAAAGAATATCAATTCGAAGATTTGGACGTAAAAAGAAAAAAAAATCAATTAACATTATGTAAAATTAATATTATAATATATTTTTGTTTTTTACTCCCAAATCTTCGAATTAATATCCTTTGTTGGATTCCTACAAAAAGAGATTAAAGTTATGTAAAATCCATATAACACATATTTTAAGTAGAAAAAATAGCACAATGTTAAGATAAAAATTAGATAAAATTATGTATACAATTAAACCCTATTATTTTCGGTTGTAATTTTCTTTGTTGATACATAGCAAAGTTCGACAACCTCTGTTAACTGCAATAGAATCGACGATTTTGGTAATCGGATAGAAGTGGGTCGATCGACTAACACGTTAGAAGACGATGTGAACGAACGGTCGTTTGCGATAGGCGGCAGTCCGTCTAAGTTGATGTGAACGGCCAAGAAGTCACAATTAAAGTAGGTGACGTGGTTTAGTCAGGTGACTAGAGGTTGATGTGGACGGCTAGGAGGTCATGATTGGAGTGGGTGACGTAATTTGGTCAGGCAACTAGAGTGGGTGACTGGAGGGTGACGCGAACAGCAAAAAGGTATCGACTGGTGCAGGAGTTTCAAGTGATCGCGATTGCGCAGTAGGTTTCTAGCGATTGTGGTTTGGTCGAGCGAGGAAGTGGGCGTCGCAGCTAAGTCAAGTGTAGTGGGTTTCTGATGGTGCTACAATAGGTGTTGCAACTTGTGTCAAATGCATTCGGTGATTAGCCATTATCAAACAAGGAAGGATTTAAGGTAAGGATGGCTGAAAGCACAAGGACCAAATAGTTGGAGTCGAGGTTGGATGCCTTGGAAGCAAGCCTCGAATAGAACCATGAGCAGGTAGACGAGAGGCTAGAGACGGTGGAAGTTGGGGTTTGACACACCTAGGAGGTAGTCGGCCTCATCCAAGTAGATATGTTGATGGTGAATAAGAACATTTGAGAAGAGATTTTGAGTTTGAGCTAGTAGTTGAGTGTTGCCCTCGCCATCTTTTTCGGACAGCCTAACGCGAGCTTACCATTGGATTTCCCTCCCCGAGCCATGGCATCACCAATCTTTCCTGGATCGAGAGGTCGACTAGAAGTGGATGAGAGGACGAAGTATGCTGCTGAAGGGTTCCTTTGAGAATCTTCGGGAATCCCTAGCAAACTAGAATAATCCCTCTACATTGAGACTCGAAATCTTGATGTTTAAAGGGGATAAACCCTGGTGGTGGGTTAGATGATGTGAGCGTTTTTTTACCACTACTGAATAGTCGAAGAGAACAAAATAAACATAGAAGCTGCTTATCTGAATGATGTGGCAAATTCATGGTTTCAAGGGTGGAGTGAACATAGAGCATAATGAATGTGGCCTAAATTCGTTGAGGAATTTTGCACTTGTTTCGAGGAGCGGAACCTAACTGATGTGCTGAAAGAATCAACAAACTGAAGCAAGGAGGAATAGTGGGAGAATATCAAGTAAGGTCAAGGCTTTTAGATCTATAATAAGACAAGGTCATCGAACTCTAGATGAAAATTATTTCATGTCTAGCTTTCTCAGTGGACTGAGTGATGAGCTAAGGTCGATGGTTAAAATGTTGCAACCTAGTTCGGTAAGAAAAATGGCGAAAAAGACCCGTTTGCATGAGTTATTATTGGAAACGTTTGTTAAGAATCATGAGACTGTAACAAAAGGGCATCCTCGGAGCAACAAGGAAGTGGAAGAAAATATGGCCTCAAATTGGACTAAAGGAAAAAGGCATCATCAGGCAACCAAATCTCCTATTATGGAGTCCCGGAGAAGATTCAGACTATGATTTAAATGCGAGGACAAATTCAGTCTGGGCCACCAATGCAAAAGACAGTTGCTGCATGTTGACGATTTAGAGGAAGAAGATCAAGAAATAGAGCCAGCCGGAGTTGGAGAAAAGAACAATAAAATTAACGATAATAAGTTTCTTGGGGATAAGAAACATTTCAATGGGGGGAAATTTGTAATATTTTAAGGATAATATTTGTAATTTTAGTTTTATTTTTTGTTTTTTTATTTTCTGTAAGGTTATTTATCTTGTACCTAAAGATTGTTAGAATATTTTTCTTTTTCTCTTTTGTCCTATAGCTAAAGCAGTTACAACTTTTGTCTTGTAGCTAAAGTGATTGTATCTGTGAGCCCATATATTGAGGCATGGCCTAACATTGGATTTCTTGAATGGAATTGATGAATATTCTATAATTCTCCCTAATCTTCTTCTTCTCTATGTAATCTCATCTTCTTTTCTTTTGAGTACTCTTATCTTCTTCATGTTTCTCTTCCTTCCATATGATATCTCCCTTTAATTTTTTTTTTATTAATCTTTTCAAATTCCTTTTCACACCATAACTCAACTCTGTGGGTGTGATAAATGTTAAATTAAAGAACAAATAATCCCTTATTAGTACATATATTGAACTTCCTTTGCATGCAGAAAGTTATAAACTTACATCATTGTTTTTTCTTCTTTTTGTTTTTTAAATTTTTATATGTTTAGGATAATTTTCACACATCATCCCTAAGGTTCAATAAAATTGCATGAACTATTCTTATATTTTCAAAAATGACACAACTTCCCTTAGACTGTTTTACCATTGTATTTAAGTTATATCTCTATTCTCTAATCTCATTTTTCCTCAATCTCTCTATCTCTATCATCTTCAGCACATTGCCAATGGTCCGATCCTAGTTGGAATGTCTATTGTTTTTATTCTCTCCTTAACTCTCTTATTGTTTTTTTTTTTTTTCTATTCTTCTTAGCTCGCAAAAGCCATTTGGAACCATGCCTTATTTGTGATGTGGTTGCCCATTTTGACGTGGTTGTAGTGTGACAAAGCAAGGAAAAAGAGATACACGAATGGGAGAAAGAGAACAATAATGGGGATTCGACTTTAAATGAATCTCTTTTCTTCTCCTTTGGTTCGAAACATTTTTGCTATCTTTACTTCTATGTAGGAAGCTAGCATTCCAAATGGATGGATTTGTGTTTTCTAATCAAATAAAAGTCAAGGAAATTGCTAATATTTTGGCACAAAAAATAAAAAAAAAACATAAAGATTTACCGTATAATTAACTTGCCTTTTGATTTCATTACAACATTTTTGGCATAGCATTTGAGACGATGTTTCCTCGGTGAATAAGAAACGCAAGCCGCTTTTGTGGTCATAGGCATTGATTTCTTTTTTTCTTTTTTTGCCAATTAAAATTGGCACACATCTCACTAATGAAGACCAATAATAAGCTTTGTGTAATTCACATTTTATGTGTATATTTAAAATAATTTATTTAAATGAAATGCGTCTCATTTAAAATAAACCATTTCATTTAAAGAGGTCGTAGGTGTAGTTAGAATTTTCATCTCGTTGGTTGATGTAATAATATGATGATGGGAGCTGAAGCTTCTGAAAGCTTCTGCTTGCCAAGAAAGGAAAAGTAGGCTTTTGATTTGGGTCTGGACCTGGATCTGGATCTGTATCTAGAGTTAAAGAAGTAAAAATTGATTAGGATGTAAAATTAAGAGTAAGGTAGGAATTAGGAAATATCCATTAGGTTCCATTCCAAGTTTCAAAAATCATGAAAATTGCTTTTGGTTATTCTTTCTCTTCAATGGGAAACATTTGGAGAAGGATGCTACCACAGACCAAATTACAAGTATTATTCTCTTAAAAAAAATAAATAAATGATAATGAAGAGAGTTTTTAACACACTTGATATGATTGAGCAAGTTAGGGATGATATGATCTCATATTACTAATTTTATGTTTATTATGCTCCGATGTGTCATGCAACGTAAGTTGATCAAATGACTAGCTGTATTTACACTAAGAAAAATGACATATTTAAAACATAAGGCTTTACACTTTATGACAATAAAATAAAAATTATTTTTATAGAAAGTCTTATCCTAACATGATAAATAGAATGAAAGACTGAATCCTAAACTTTAAATTTTTGGGATGATTGTACTTATGCAGTTACTATTACTCGTGCCTTCTTTTACGCTAGGGGAAATAAATCATAAATTAGATCTTTGACGCTTGCGTAAGACGATAATCAAATTCGTAATCCACTGAATTGACACTAACAAATAGTTTATCCAATCGTTCAACTTATACCTTGAAGACACTAAATTTTAGATTCTTAATTTATTATTTCTACATAAAACATGTACTTTAACATACAAAATTATCTTTTTTTAAGAACAAAAAAATAACTGTAGAAAAAGAGTGATATTCTTGATATTTGAGAAACCATAAATTTTTTAGACTACAATTTTAACTATATTTTTTCATCTTTTATAATCTTCACAAATATTAAAAATTTTTAATATAATGAATGTATCTTCAATTTTTCTCTCTCCATCATTCTATTCATTTCATACGGCAAACTAATTAGAATCTAGCTGCTTATCAATCTTTCTATATCTCTAATTTGGAGATGGCTAGCTATCGTCAAACTAGATAGAGAGAGAAAAAATAAAAAAAAAAATCTAAATTTTAATCAATTCACCAACAAACATAGGAGAAGGACAAAGGGGTATAATAATAATAATAATTTTAATAACAATAGAGAGAAAATATAGCTCCCATCTAGAGTTGTAAAGTCAATACTATTTTTCAAATATCAAAAATATATTTATAATTTCATTAATTAATCCATTGAAGGGTGGTTAGCCTAATTTATCCTTTTTAAGTCAAAATTGAATGCGTGGTGTTTTATAAGTTGGACGGTGTTTTGGGCTGACTCATTCAACTGGGTCCGGCTTCTGGATCCGGGTCCCACATGGCCCATTACAAGTCATTTCGTACTCACCCGCTCTTTGACACTTTTAACGCTGTTTTTAATTTTTGTTACCAGAAAATAACTCAATTTTCATTTGCGTATTTAAAGAAAACTAAATAATTGTTTAATATTCGTTCAACCAATTAAACACTCCACAACCAAACAGCATCACAATCTTTAGTTTCTTTTTTTCTTTAATCAATATAATTTTTTTTATATATATTTAGTAATTTTTATATATGACTAGTTGTTAATAAAATGCACATTTTTTTTATTAAACATGATGTCGGTTATATTTTCAAAAATATTAAAAATTAATGGCATTATAAACACAATAATTTAATTTTTATGTCTAATAGAAAGTGAAGAAAAAAAATAAAAAATAATATATGCAAATTATCGGAAAAATATAATTTAATATGTACAGGCTATAAAAATATAATTTATAATATGTACAGTAGACTTTGTTATATAATATTATAATAATTTCTATTAATTCTACAATATATACTTAAATGTATATTAATCACTAACACTTAAATATATATGATAGACGTGCCATTACTCTAGACATGGCCAAAATTGAACCGAATCGGCGGTTCGAACCGGAATCGGACCGGCCGGAACCGGACCCGGAACCAGTCGAACCGGAACCGGAACCGGAACCGGACCGAACCGGCGAAATTCGGTTCGGTTCCGGTTCGAGGTTTCGCGAACCGGAACCGCCAGTTCCGAACCGCCGGTTCAGAACCGGTTCCGAACCGATTCCGAACCGCCGGTTCCGAACCGGCGGTTTGTTGTAATTATTTTTCATTTCTATTTTTTTTTTATTTTTCACATTTATAAAAATTAATTACTTGTATTACATACTTGTTTAGTTGTTTTAATTATTTTTAATGAAATTATTACTTATATTTCTTCAATTTTTAGTAGTGTTTTTTATTAAAAATATGGTTGAGAATATCTATATTTACAATTACATTTAACAATTAAAAATCGAAACCAAACCGAACCGAACAACGGAACAAGGACCAAAATTGAATACAACAATATTTAAAAAAAATTAAAAAAATTCAGTTTGAACCGGAACCAGAACCGTTGACCGAACCGGCTCAAACCGTTGACCGAACCGGTCCAAACCGTTGACCGAACCGGCACGAACCGGAACCGAAACCGAACCGTCCCAAACCGCCCTTGGGCAATTCGGTTCAGGTTCAAAAATTTCTTGAACCGGAACCGACGGTTCATGAAACGTGGCCATGTCTACATTACTCTCAATTCATTGACCAGTGGCAGCAATTCTTCTAGTAACGCTTCCTTCACCATACATAGATTTCCCGCGTCTCCTCCACCTCCTTCCTCCACTCCGTCAAAATATGGGTCCCCCATCACATCAACTTCTCCATCTACAATTCAAAGCCAAAATAAAAAAATCTTCTCCATCTAGAAGCCTTCTAGTAGATCCCATTTTGCCGCTTCACTGTCGAAGGAGCCTTCTGCCTTCCTCTTCCTCTCTCTCTCTCTCTCTCTCTCTCTCTCTCTCTATATATATATATATATGACTGTGCAGCCACATTTCCATCGCAAATTAATCTCATCCTTCATTACTTCACTTTCTTAGTATCTCTCTTCAAACTCAGATTATATATATATATACATATATATATTGGCTTTTCGATTGCTCTCACAGGCTGATCAAGGTAATCGAAGCATCTATGGAAGATCAGACGCAGAAGAGAGCTTCTGAAGACTACTTTCAAGATTTTGGAGACACAGATGACGTTCTCTCTCTGTGCGACCTCCCAATCCCCGGCTACGAATACCAGGACTCCTCTCGTCACGGCACTCCCCGTCCAAGCGTTTCCTCCGATCAGGAACTCTTCGAGTTCTTCCCCGATTTCAGATCCGTACTGAGCCGAAGCAACACCCACGTCTTCTCCCCCAACAAGTTCTCCGACGATCAGACCGATCAAGTGAACGAGTTCCAGAAGCGAGACTACTTCTCCGTCAAATCGGCGTCGTTTCACAAGGTTCCCGGTTACGATGAAGAGCTGAGGGGAGAGGAGAGGGAGCCGCGCTCTAGCTCGCTCCAGTTGGCGAAATCCGATCCCTTCCACTCGAAGAATTACAATCCGGTTCCGAAGGTCAACATCACCGCACTCACGGCGATGTCGGCGAAGTCGCGGAGGAGAATGTTCATGTTCGGGCCGGTCAAGTTCAAGCCGGAGATGGACGTGACGGCAATCAGGAGGAGGCAGGGCCGCCGTCCTCCGCTTCAGATTCCTCCGATGCCGGAGGAAAGCGAGATCGCGGAGGAGAGATGCGGACGGACCGAGGGTGGAGCGGTGAGGCCGCCGCTGGCGTGTAGGTCTCACATCGCAGCCGTGTTGGCTAGGTCCTTCGGTTGCATGTCAGCGTCAATGGTTTGACGAAAGGGCGCCGTTCCGTTTCGTCCCGTCTAGCATTATCCTTTTCTTTGTGAGGAAGTGTGTGGTTGGGCTGTTCGTTTTTGTTTCGTGCATGTCTCTTTCGAATACTGTAATTACTTTGTGGGGTGAAAATATATTTATAAAAGTTCCGTAAAAAAAAAATATTATTCATGTGATACAAATAATTTACATTTTTTATAGTTATATATAACTTATTTTGATGTTTAAAAAATTATATAATTTTTTTCAAAAATATATATTCTTAAATAATTAGGCTTGACTAGTTATATAAGAATATATTTTACTAACTAATTGAAGGGATAGTGTTTGGCAGCAAGGAAACCTTTCGGCCTACCTATCAGAGCCGGCCCTAAAACACAAAACTTTAAATTACACACAGCGACATCTATCTTCACGCAATTATCCTTGAAACATAAATTTTTTTTAAAAAAATACAGACTCTTCTTATGCTAAATGTAGACGCTCATGTTCGAAATTAAAAATCGGAAGACTCAAAACTCCAACTTCACACAGTCATCTTTACACAGACACACATACATACTAATATACACACATCCGAACACACATAAATATATACACATGTAGACACACACACACATATATATATACACATATACATATATATTTACCAACAGCGGGATGTACATATATACATATATATATATAAATCAGGGGCAAATTTTGGGGGCAGGCACGGGCTGCACCCCCTCCCCCCCGACGATTTATTAGGCATAGTTTTGAAATATTAGGTAGCCCCTTAGTCTCATTAATGGCTTATAGCTCTAGGGGCCAATCCTTCCCCAGATTTACTCTTAGATCCACCCTGATAAAAATATAATGACTCAATACAAAATAGAGAGAGATGCAGCATCCCTGCATACATGCATACATATATATATAAATTGAAGGGCTCAATACAGAAGAGAGAGAGAGAGATGCAGCGTCCCTTACACACATATATATATATACACACATATACACAGTAGCCCCGAACCCCAGGGTTCGGGAGCCATTTAGGTGCCCCGAACCCTAGGGTTCAGGGCGCTTAGGCCTCACCGAACCTTGGGGTTCAGGGGGCTTAGGTTTTTTTTTTTTGGGGGGGGGGGGGTGCGGTTGCTGCCAAATACGTATATATATATATCTATATTTGTGTGTGTCTGGGCATGTGTATATATATGTTTGTATTTGGATGTGTGTTTATGTGACTGTATTTATATATCTGTGTTTGTGAATGTGTTTGGGTGTATTGTTTAGGCATAAATGAATTGCCACGTATGATATATATGTATATATGTGTTTGGATGTGTATATGTGTGCATTTAAGTGATTGTATTTATATGTGTGTTTGTGTGTGTGTTTGGATGCATAGTTTTCGACGTAAATGGGTGACCAAATATGATGACTGACCAATAATTTATTGAGAGAGAAAATGATTGCAACAAAGAGGGTAAAAATGAATTTTCAAATAAAGATATTTCAGATATATTAAAAGATGATTATAAAAAATAAAATGAGTGATTGCAAGTAGAATTTTCTTTTATGTTATCAAAGCCTTTCGTCCGGGCTTCTTCTTGTTGGCCTTAATTGCCCCTACATTCCCGCTGTAGTCGTTCTTCTTCCTGCCTTCATTACTACAATTATCCCAGACACTTTACCCTTAAACCCTTTGCTCGAGGATGTCGACAACCTCCTCAACGGATACCTTCACACTCGACGCAACCTCTACCACTGCAAGCGAACCTTTTGCTACTGCTGCCACAACCGGATCAGACAATGAACTCCAAAGCTTAATTGAATCCATTAATCTACCACCTTGATGGATTAATGAACTACTTGTAATAATAGAATATTAAACTGTCGAAACCTTGCTCAAGGGTCGAGAGAAGATGGATCACCTAACTGGCACTGGTACTGGTACTAGCCCAAGAACCGAATACTCAGGATTCAAGACATGGGATGAAGAGAATTCTACGATTATTTACTGGCTATGAAACCTCCATAAAACTGGAAGATAGCTAAAATATGATATTCCTCTCAACTGCAAGAGTCATATAAGAAACACTGCAACAAGCCTACTCTAAGAAGAAAGATATTAGTTTACGAGTTAAAAGTTTCAGTAATCTCCACTAAACAAGAAACCATGCATGTCTATCACTAACTATTATAATAAAATGTTGATTGGTTTATGGTTGGAAATTGATCACTGTTGAGACTTAAAAATAATGTAAGACTAAGTCTAGCTAAGATTTCACAACTACATATAATTATGATCTAACTCTTAACTTCCAATCATTATCACATACCGAACAATTATTATTCTATCTACAATTACCAAAAAAAATCAACTTTTTCGATAAATTTAACATATATACATAATAATGTTATAATCCCATATCACTTGGATTTTGGTGTAGAAACTGTTGTGGCTAGAGAGGGAGAGAGAGAGAGAGAGAGAGAGAGAGAGAGAGAGATTATGACGATGATGTGGCAGAAGGGGGGGGATGGAGGAGATGTTGGACATCCAATAAGGAGAGGTACGCGTGGCAGTTAAGTGAAAGAGTTATGTCCACCTAACTAATTCCCACATTGGCAATTGATGGTATGGAAAACTTAACGAGGACTAACAACATTTCATAATTAAAATGAAACTAGTAGAACCCAACTAATTAACCAACCTAATTGAAATTTTCAAATATGGTTAACAACGTTACTCGTGTCGTTCCAATATAGGCGATCAATCACAAAATAGAACCCAACTAACCAACCTAATTGAATTTGGATTTGATTGAATAGGCATATTAATTAATATTTAAATAAAATGTTTAAATAAATGTTAGTAAGCACAAACAACGTAGAGAAGCATAAAAAAATATTAAAAAATTTATCTAGCATCGGTATAGTTTTTAAACACAACTACCTTTGATCAATATTTTGAGACATACATGACATTTAGTAAAGTGTGATTTTATTTTTAAAATCAAAAACTAAGTTAAGTTGTTTAAGTAAAAGTCAAAGATCTCATGCATTTTATAGCAAAGTATAATGAGACTCATGCAAGGGCGGATTTAAGAGCAAATTTGAGGGAAGATTGTCCCCAGATCTATCAGTATTTTAGTCCTCTTTCTTCTAAATGAGTCAAATCTACCTTACAAGTTTAGGAGAGGGCTGAATCTTTGGATGGGAAGGAAGAGGGGGTTTTTGTAACCCGTGTCTGCCCCCTAAATCTGCCCCTTGACTCATGTACAATCATTAATAGAGTTATATAACTATTTTCTCTCTTCATAATTAAGCTACTTTTTGAAATAATTATTTAATATAATTATAGTTCTTTAGCTATTTTATAGATATGCAGCATAATAATAAAATATCAACCAAGTACATAGAATTTGGTTAACGAATACAAGCATAATTGACATTACATTTAGTTATCAAATATTACTTTATAAATATTATTTTTAGAATACAACACAATAAAATATATATAATACGCCAAATATTAAACAGTCATTATAAAAACAATGGACTTACACAAATCATATATGATCATATGTCAGTCAAATTTAAAAATAGAATCAAAATTGAAGTAGGTGAAAAAAAAAAAATTGAACTTGAGCCAACCAACCACACCGATTTATTTGGCTTTTTTGGGTTGAGATCGAGCTTCTCTCTCTTCCTCTTTTGGCTGATTTATTTACCATCTAGTTGGCTAGTTTTCTAGGTTTTCAGGTATTGGTTTGGTTTGGAAAGTTGCATACGGGCCAACCCAAACCCTCCTGTTGGGTCATCCATCCCTTCTCCTCCTTCAAAATGCAAAACTAATTAAATTAGATGGGGAGCATATTATCTATGAAATTAAGGTATGTTGCTCAAAATAGAAAGGAGATTTATTTTTATTTGTATTAAATCTAAGCAGTAGAACACAATTAAAATGATTTTTAAGTTATACAATACCAAGAATCAGATAAGCAAATGGGATATAACAAAGCATTTCATTAGAGACGAAGGAAATATAAATAAAGACTACAAGAGTCAATATGATTATATATGTATATTAATGACTAATACTTAAATATAAACGATAGACAACATGCCATTACTCTCAATTCATTGACCAGTGGCAGCAATTCTTCTAGTAATTAACGCTTCCTTCACCATATATCTATATATATAGACTTCCCGTGTCTCCTCCTCCACCTCCTTACTCCAGTACCCCGTCAAAATATGGGTCCCTCATCACAACTACTTCTCCATCTACAATTCAAAGCCAAAATAAAAAAATCTTCTCCATCTAGAAGCCTTCTAGTAGATCCCATTTTGCCGCGTCACTGTCGAAGGAGCCTTCTGCCTTCCTCTCTCTCTCTCTCTCTCTCTCTCTCTCTCTCTCTCTCTCTCTCTATATATATATATATATATGACTGTGCAGCCACATTTCCATCGCAAATCTCAACCTTCATTACTTCACTTTTTTAATTAGTATCTCTCTTCAAACTCAGATTATATATATATATATATATATTGGCTTTTCAATTGCTCTCACAGGCTGATCAAGGTAATCGAAGCATCTATGGAAGATCAGACGCAGAAGAGAGCTTCCGAAGGCTACTCCCAAGACTTTGGAGACACAGATGACGTTCTCTCTCTGTGCGACCTCCCAATCCCCGGCTACGAATACCAGGACTCCTCTCGTCACGGCACTCCCCGTCCAAGCGTTTCCTCCGATCAGGAACTCTTCGAGTTCTTCCCCGATTTCAGATCCGTACTGAGCCGAAGCAACAGCCACGTCTTCTCCCCCAACAAGTTCTCCGACGATCAGACCGATCAAGTGAACGAGTTCCAGAAGCGAGACTACTTCTCCGTCAAATCGGCGTCGTTTCACAAGGTTCCCGGTTACGATGAAGAGCTGAGGGGAGAGGAGAGGGAGCCGCGCTCTAGCTCGCTCCAGTTGGCGAAATCCGATCCCTTCCACTCGAAGAATTACAATCCGGTTCCGAAGGTCAACATCACCGCACTCACGGCGATGTCGGCGAAGTCGCGGAGGAGAATGTTCATGTTCGGGCCGGTCAAGTTCAAGCCGGAGATGGACGTGACGGCAATCAGGAGGAGGCAGGGCCGCCGTCCTCCACTTCAGATTCCTCCGATGCCGGAGGAAAGCGAGATCGCGGAGGAGAGATGCGGACGGGCCGAGGGTGGAGCGGTGAGGCCGCCGCTGGCGTGTAGGTCTCACATCGCAGCCGTGTTGGCTAGGTCCTTCCGTTGCATGTCATTGTCAGCGTCAATGGTTTGACAAAAGGGCGCCGTTCCGTTTAGTCCCGTCCAATAATGCTTTTCTTTGTGAGGAAGTGTGTGGTTGGGCTGTGCCTTTGTTCCGTGCATGTCACTTTCGAATTCTGAAAATATATTTATAAAAGTTCCGTAAAAAAAAATATTATTCATATGATACAAACAATTTACATTTTTTATAGTTATATAACTTATTTTGATGTTTAAAAAATTATATAATTTTTTTTCAAAAATATCATATAATTCATTTGAAATTTAAATATGTATAATAAATTTATATTAAGTAATTTATTTATAAACAATTAAAAAACATCATGCCCTCCCCTCTCATAATAAGAGAAGAACAAATTTGGTGAATTTTTTTATATTAATAAAGTATAGGATAAAAAAAAGGTTCGGACATTTTTATATACAATTAGGTAATTGGTATAGGTCAAGTTGGTAAATTCGTTGATTTGAATTGTATATTAGTTTCAACATAATCAATCGTAACCAAGTTCATAAATTATTGAATTCAATCATAAGATAAAATCCATCCAATCCAATCAAATTCAATTAGATGAATTTGCTTCAACAAATTTGAAACAGAAAGACAAAAGCAAATATATAACAGCTTGAAGTAAAACTTTGAGCAAGCTATAACGACTTGTTATTTTCTAAACCTTTGCTAACAACAGCAGAAGAAGTTATTATAATAAGATTGTCATGATTAGGTAGCTGAAATCTTTTGACTACGCATATATATAACCTAACGCCTCTTAAAATTGGTGATGGAAGTCCAAACCACGTTCAAAGAAAAATCTCCAAATTTGCCCCATCGCATGGTGCAACAGTAGAGCTCTAAAAAATTTAAGTTAGAAATGGAAGTAGGGTCTTGATGTGTTTTTTTAAGGGTTTCGTTCACATCAAGTGAAGGAGAGTTTACAGAAAAGGTAGTCACTTCTCAAAAGTCTACTCTAAATGTGTATAAATTGTAACTGTATCTAAATTTATTTAAAAGACGAACGAGAAAGAAAGATAGTTCTCCCCCAAGTGTAACATCCTGCTCGAGCTATAGGAAGAACCGGAACAACTTACCCTGATGGGTCTACACGAACTTCCCAGAGGGGTCACCCATCCCTGAATTACCCAGGTCAAGCACGCTTAACTTGGGAGTTCTTTGGCAACATTCAGCCCAAAAGGTATCCAGCTGGTGTTGTTTCCTTTCTTACACTATCCTCGATATATACTAACTTTTCTGGGCTCTCGGGGTATTACATTCTCCCCCCCTTAAGCACATGACGTCCTCGTCATGCGACCTTACAACTGGTCCCAGACGTTCTCCCCTTGCGGGCTGCCATCCTAGAAGCCTGCCAGAAGCCGCTCCTTGTACAGGCTCTCGAGCCCCGACGCCACTCCCCGCCCTCGTCGGACCACCTTCACCAAGGGTCGGCTCTGATACCAACATTGTAAGCACCCCCGCCCGGATATCCCAACCACCCGGTTTATCCGAACGGGAGCACTTACGGAAGGGAAAAAGAATGAGAAACGTGACAAGAACCACATTGGCATGCATACTCAAAAATGAGAGCAACGGAAGCGAAGCAAAATACATGCATGCACTACCGGTGCCCCGCTAGCACAGCGGTCGTAAGGTAAGTAAAATAATACAAACTCCTGTGCCGACATACAAAAAACTCGAGAAATGACCTGGCACAGTAAAAATGATAGAGTAAACCCTACTCTACCATCAGAGTTGATAGGGATGGACGGGATTGCCTGTACACCATACCGACTCGCTGCTAGACGCTGACTCCCTTGCTCGGGTCCACGCTGACACTACCTGGAATGATGGAAAGCAAAGTGAGTCGAGAGACTCAGCAAGGATAGAGAAAAAAAGAGCTGAGGGCTGAATATAACTAGAAAACCCTCCCAAAAATGAACCCCCAGGTATACACAACCCATGAGACGCTACAACACAATAGTAGAGCATAATAAAAGCACATACCGGTCCTTGGAGCCCACACAAGACACACGGCACCCAAGTCTCATACCAACCTGCCGCTGCCCTGAAAGGCAACAAATATGTCTACAAACCTGCGTGCGCGATCCCGGGCCGATACTCCCATCGCCCGTCCCCGTCGGTACTCCCGACAACCGAGCCATAGGCTCCCTCAGAACGGTACTCCCATCCGAGAACTAATAACTACAAGTAGCCATGCAATGCACATAAAAAAGCAATGGCGTAATGAGCATCAACGTGATACACTGGCGCCCATACATCCAGGCATCAGGCCATGCTCCGCCCACATAGTAAACCACACGCCATGCATATGCCCGCGCTGGATGCAACCTAACCAAGCTAGAATTTCTGTGTCCAAGCATACTCAATAAATGAATATCCCAGCATGCATCCCGTACCCATGTGCATATCAAATCATGAACAGTAATACAATGTATCTAATCATGCAGTAAATCACATACCGGCAGAGCTAGTCAGCAGTTCCCGGTACCGATCAACGCTCAATGACTAGGAGTGTCCGACTGACGGTCCACTTCAGGGCCGTACAATAGTCTACCCCAACGTCACAAAACAGTCGACCCCTGCCCCACTGCTCAATAGCTCTAACCAAATCATAAATCCGATAAAAAACGTAAATAAAACCGGCACGACTAGGAACCTAGTTCCCCAAACTGGGTTTAGCATCATTCCGAAGGGAATGGGGGTGGCACAAACCCCTGTAGGCACTCAACAAATGAAATTATAGAAGTCTCGGATTTAATTTAAATTAAAACAAATGAATAATAATTCAATAAATAAGGCTAGGTACCGAATTAGAGTAAGGGAGGTGATAAAATACAGGAAATCACGGGGTCTTTCACGGGAATTAAAGATCAGGAAGAGAGAGTTAGGAGCTTGCCTTTACACGATCGTTTCTTATATTTCTTGTACTCCCGCTGCGAAGTAAACGTTCGCTGGCAATAAATAAAATCGCAACTTTAATTAAATAAATCTACCGTGTAATATAAATAATTGAACTGTCTAAAATCCCATGCAAGCGCACCACAATTAAAATCTCAATGAGTTTCATATTTATTTTAAATTAAATCATGCTACCGCTTAATAGATTAAATTTAAATTAAACAATTCAAATTTCGTAATTAATAAGCGGGCCGAAACAGACGAAGGGAGTGTATAAAATACGAGAAATCACAGGGTTTCTCACAGGAATTAAGGAATACGAGGAAAGGAATTGGAACTTGCCTGAAACCAGCTGATTCCGACCTCTCTCGAGCTCCCGAGGCAAATTAAATCATTTTCTGACAAATAGCACAACCGGGACTCAAATTAATTAATTTTAATCGCGTAAAATTTATAATTTAAACACATAATGCTTCTACTAATTTTTACCCACGTACCTGATCACTTACGATGCCGAAAAATCTCAAAAATCCTATTATTTTTCCTTTTTTTCCTTTTCTTCCATTTCTTCTTTTTTTCTTCTCCTTTTCTTCTTCTTCTTCTTCTTCTCCTTCCCGCGCCCCTGCTCCTGCGCGCTTCTTCTTCTTCTTCTTCTTCTTCTTCTTCTTCTTCTTCTTCTTCCTTCCCTCTTCTTCCTTTCTTCCCCGCGCTGCCTCCCCTGCGCCTGCCTGCGTCGCTGCCATGGCCGACGGCTGTTCCAGCCGCTGCCTCGGCCAGCGCCGCCCCTGCCGGCCTCTGTTGCTGCCTCCACGCGCCCGTTCCTGCTCTCGTCGCCCTCCATCAGCTGCTGCCATGTCACTGACATGGCCGAGCAAAGCTCGGCCAGCCTCCCATGGCCGCCACCTCCTTCTCTCTCTCTCACATGAGCTTTCGGCCTTAAGCTCTCTCCCGAGCTCTCCCTCTCCAACTCTTACTCTCTGTTTCTCTCTTCTGCTACACGACTAGAAGCTTACATGAGAGACAAAAAAAAATAGCAGATTTTTTTTTATGCTTAGCACACCAACACATACGCACCGCCTCACAAATTTAAACAAATTAATCAATTTAATTTAAATTAATTTAGATAAATTTAATTTAAACTTTTATTATTTTTGGGATATTACAATTCTCCCCTCCTTATTAGAATTTCGTCCTCGAAATTCGTGCTTAATCCATCTCCTCAAGATACGCTCACAACTCTCGTGATAATACCTAACATCTCTTCCAGGACATTCCATATCATCATTTTCCAGTTCTCACAAGTCCAAGTCTACTACGTACCCTACGGGACTTAACACGCTAGCACATCTCCCCCAATCTATCACCTCACTTGGACTATGATACGATTGCTAATACCTTAACTAGCTTAAGGAACGTCATCAATCATATTACACACACTAACATGGTTCACCCAGAACAACCTCATAATCCAACCGTTCCTCAAGGATATCTCATATATCAACCTAAAGGCAAACTCAAAATTCAAAGATATTAAATCTCAATGATTAACTGGTTTGCAACACAAACCTCGATGCAACTGCAACTAACTTCAACTACAAATAGTAGTGACAGAGTAGAGCCATCCTCTTACACATCGAGAAGCTAATACTCGGTAACGTGACTGGGACCTGCCATGTATCTACGAGGCATAGGGACATGGAAACGATACAACATATTCGATCAAGAATTCAACAGCAATATCCTTTAGTCTAACTTTTTTCAACTGATTCTTAACCAGGTACACAATATTTTCTCGATAGTACTTTTCCCCATAATTTGCCGCTTATGCTCAAGGTTCCGTTAATAAGTAGGGGTAATCATTTAATCAGGACTATCTAGGAATAGACGTTATCCATTCAATACATCTCGAGATCTAAAATGCCACCACATCTCCCCTCCTTAAAAGAATCGACACACCCAATTCTGACTTTTTCGATGACCACTAATCCTCAATCTTGTTCTTGCCATTGTTCTTAACTCCCAATAGCTAATTGGGCTATACCTAATCCTGATCATTAATTATTAACCCTGACCTCCTCAAAGACTCAATAGGCTAGCTAGAACACGAGCTCTAAAACTAGTGTTATTAACTCCGTAGCCTACTTAACTGATAGTACCTCACCGTGTCAGTAACTGTCTAATCCCAAGGGCATCTCATAGGTCTCCTCAAAAGCGAATAGTATCTCAAAGACGTAGGTTAAACATTCTTCTGGCTGGCATAACAAGCCATCTCATGTTTCTGCCGATGTACCACTTGACCAGCACCCAGGGGAATCTCATCTCCTCAACCGGTCAATAATCGATCCTAGGGCATGTGGTCCCTGATTAGTACCGTGCGTACTTATAGCAACCACTGTCCTTACAGCAAAACCCAACAGCTACTTAGACATACATCCAACTTCGGTCCTGGCCATACACCCTGGTATCTCCCACCACAATAATTTTAGAGGGGGTTTGTTATTTCTAGTTCACTTGATCACAGGTGCTCCACGACAGTCTAAAACGTCTGCTACTACCTTTGTTTTACCCTATTTATCATAGAATCTCACAGCCTTAGTCTTTCGACACCCCAATCGCGGCGTCACCTGAACTCCGCTCCACTTGTGAGAACTAAACACCTATACCCTAGCAAGGTAGTGATGCCAAATCTTCAAGCAACATAACCGTTGTAAACTCCAAGTCAACAATTCCGTAATAGTCCTTGAATTAGTTTCCCATCACAGATCTCTCTTGGAATAAGCTTGACCCCATCCAGATTCAATTAAACTTAAGGTTGTTGTCCTAAACCTCCAAGGAAATGCAAACCCCCTCAAAACCTCAATTTGCCCTCACACCCTATCACATAACGCATCTCCCGTCCAAATACGTGCACTTGCAAACAGTTTAATTGTCAACTTTATACAAGCTATCACATTACCTAGCCTTCAGTTTTTCGTCTCCGTATGCCATGTACACATCTCGATACCTACGGGTCTACCATTTACCATCGGACTCCTATAGCACATTCATACATGGTGGGACCTTTCCGTACCACTCCTAGCAAAATCCAATCATGGACCTCCAGCTCGTATTATACCACAACCTCATCTCCCATGAAATTGACACAAACCTTTTGTAAGGTGTCAGCAAAGCCTAGCGAGGCCAAAGGAACTCCAGATCTCTATCTCTGTCGCCGGTCTTGTCCAAACCATAAATACTGTGAAGGCGTCGGTCAGCCTAAATGGCATGGCCACGAACTCAAAGCGGTTGTACAAGTACGACAATCAATCATTAGAAAACACCTCGAAGTTAGCCTGACAAATCATCTACTTAGAAGAGAAGATATTTAAGCCTCAAGGCTAACTGGCTCAATTACAGGGTCAATCCTTTACTAAGGCAACCACCCTGGTAAATCTCTAAGAAGGTCAGGAGTATCCCTCGCTCGTTCACAACCGAGGAAAATCTAGCCATACACGTCCTTATCATGAGCAATGTGTGCCTTAAACGCAACTTTAAAAGTTCCCTTAATCACTTTTCTTAGACGAGGTACGTGCTATCTCCAATCCACATCACTAATAGACAATGATTAGGGACTTGTTTGATCACTACAAGTTAAGTGTCCGGTCCACTCGGTCTTAGCAAAACGGTCCGCAACCCAAATGTCCATCGCAAACCAAACCTGTGACTTTCCAGGTGCATACGATTTTTCACATCAGGTCACTAGGATACTCTTTACTAATAGCAATAACTACTTGATTCCTAAGGATCCCAAGACTCATAAGTCTACTAAATACATCTCGTTACATAATACCTTCAAACATTGTACCTGGTATTTCCTCAATAATTCATATCCTTACAAACCTCATAATTTACAATCCTAGATTTGCATTACAGCCCCCTCTAATAATCTCACTAACTAGAACTCTCCTCATAGCCCCTGGCAACCGAGGTAGCTTCCTCTGCCAGGTACTTTAAGTCCTCATTGCTAGCTACGCTAGAGTGGGGTCCAACAGGTCCCTCTAGTGGCTGCGATAGTGATGGTTCACTCACAGTAGCTTGGACTGACTGGGTGTCAGGTAGTGCTCCAATCTTGGGCACGTCCGGTATCGATCCCTGATAGGACTCCCAAATGGCAGTTTGTTACCTCATAGCTTCGGCAAAGATATCATAACGAGAGCGAAGCCTCACATCATTCATAATTACAACAGTCAGCCGCCTTCACATGTCCTTCACATGCTCACAGGCGAACAGGACTTGTCTCTCCGACAATCCCCAAAAGATCTCATGAATCGACTCTTGAAACAACTCATCAAGACAATATATATGACCCACACGGTATTCCACTTCGGCTTGCCCGCCTCCCTATCTGGAAGCAAACTTCTATTGCCACCGACACCATAAGTAATCCAATACTAAAAGATCATCCGGATTGGGTAGGGGTACACCGGGGTCTGGTCCTCTAGGTCCCATTCCAACGCGCACTTATCACCCCTACACGAATTTAAACCAAGATAGAGTCTCTCACACAAATCAACAAAACACAACTTAACGCAGCCTGACCCTATTTAATTAACCTAAACCTCCCGAACTCTACCCGACAACCTTAGTATACAGGACCTCGTCCCTTAGAATTAACTCAAACTACGCTCTGATACCACCTGTAACATCCCGTTCGAGCGATAGGAAGAACCGGAACAACTTACCCTGATGGACCTACACGAACTTCCCAGGGGGGTCACCCATCCCTGGATTACCTCAGGTCAAGCACGCTTAACTTGGGAGTTCTTTGCCAACATTCAGCCCAAAGGGTATCCAACTTGTATTGTTTCATTTCTTATACTATCCTCGATATATACTAACTTTTCTAGGCTTTCGGGGTATTACACCAAGACTAATTATAACTTGGGTAAAAAAAAAAAATCTCTTAACTCTACCATATTCCATAATAAAAAAAAGAAAAACATATTTGATATTTTCTTTTTAATATAATAATATTATTGGTCATTGTGGTAAATAAAAATATGACATGCCACTGGGCGTTGTTACTAGTTTTATTTTTTTATTTTTTATTAATGAAAATTCACAATCACTATTTAAAGAGTAAATTAATTTATATTTACCATAATTTAACTAATAGTCAATTTGTTTGTCCCTTATTTCTTTCTTTTCTATAAGTTAAATTTTACAAGCACCTTAATTTTATGTGATTTGAGTTTTTTGTGTAGAGATTTCTTCTTGTGGTTCAGAAATGAATCTATAACACCTTATGGTTTGGTTTTTAATTGAGACACCTTATTCCTCATTAACATTGTTAGCTAAATCTTAATTAAAGTAAGTTTAATTAATAAAACTCTAATAAGATTAAATTAATTAAAATCAAAACAAAGAAACAAAATTTTGAAAAAAGAATGATATACATAAAACATAAACAACACCTAACGATTGGCCAATACCACCATAAAACTTGTCGCCCACTACCTTACTCTAGCTTGACCCATCACCATAAAACTCTTATGTTTTCTCTCTCACTCTTCCCCAATCAATTTTCAAAATTTGTAGATGGGTTATGCAATAAAAAAATCAACCTCTAAAACCCAAATCAAACTCATCAATGGGGCATTTTTGGTTATTCGTAGTGATTATGGGTCTCTTCTGGGATGAACCAACTCAATTTAGTGAGATTCAATAAAATCTAGTCAAATATGTTGAGATCTGACTGTATCTAGTTTGGTTTATAGTCACTGAAAACTATATATGGTTTTAATCATTCAACTAGCCATCTCTCTCACTCTCTTATTTTTAATTTCTATTTCACATTTAATTTTAATTATCATAATAAGCATTTAATTAACTTAATTTATGGCATTAGTGATAGTGGGGGTGTATTAGTAGAAACCAAATCATGGAGACCTCTAAAACCATTTCTAAACTACAAGAGCTCTTTGTGCAAATAATCCAATCCATAAAAAATTTGAGTGGAATTTATCTTAAAAGAAAAAATAAAAAAATAAAAAATATCAATTTTGATGAAGCTTTAATAATATATCACGAGTCTATCTATCTATTCTATTATTAACCAAACCTATAATTTGGTGTCATTTTTAGGTGAAGTTTTTTTCGCTGTTAACCCATTAAGGTTCTCTAAATTGATATTACTGTGACATTGGGATTGTTTATTGCAAGTTCAAGTTTCATTAATCGATGGATGGGCTAGTTTGGAAATAAAAAAGTGGGATGAAGATAGTGATTCACAATATTAGTTTATGCCATTCGCAAAGAAAAAAAAAAAGACCAAAGAGATTGTGAATCATTTTCAATTATGTGTGTAATGGCCCGCCTCTCGGAGCTCCCGTTAGTATAGAAGATTTGTGAGAGGATCATTATTTGAGTGATATAGAACAATGACACAACTACACTCTTACTAAAATCACAATCTTTTTATCATAACACATCTCATTATCATTTTTACAAAGTCATTCATCATTTGGGCCCACCAGGACTTACATAACATACACTTGACTCAAAAACATAAAAGTATTACTCTGATCTAGACACACGACACCAGGATCTAATTTCGGGAGAACTTTACCCTTGTTATCCTAACTTGACAATCTGGACCCAACTCTGCTATACGCACCTGCAATCTCGGAATGCTCTTACCTGGAATGATAGAAAGCAAACGTGAGTCGCGAGACTCAACAAACTCATGAAATGAAGGCTATAGATTTAAGTTAGGACTCTTCCCATAACATCCCAAACAATTCATGCTAATGCAACCACACCATGTCATGATCTATACGTGCCTTACTTCTAGTTGCATAACATAAAGTTAAATACACATGTAAGCACCCTCGCCCGGATATCCCAACTAATTGGACTACCCGAACGAGAGCGCCTATGGAAAGAGAAAGAAGGAAAACACAAGGCGAAAACCACCCTGGCATGCATACACAATAATTAAAACAACGAAAGCGAAGTTATATACATGCATGCACTATAGAAATAAGATAAATAAAGGAATATAGACTCCTGTGCCAACATACACGAGACATGAGAAATGACCTGGCACAGTCGGAAATAATAGAGTAAATCCTACTCAGACATCAGAGTTGACCGGAACTGACGAAACTGTCTGTACACCATACCGACTTTGTCGTTAGACGCTGACTCCCTTGTTCGGACCCACGCTGGCATTACCTGGAATGATGGAAAGTAAAGTGAGTTGAGAGACTCAGCAAGCATAAAGAAAAGAAAGACTGAAGGCTGAACATAACCAGAAAACTCTCTCCAAAAAAACCCCAGATACACACAAGGCATGAGATGCTACAACACAACAGTATAGCATAATAAAACACATACCAGTCCTTGGGGCCCACACAAGACACACGACACCCAATTCCCATAGCCGCTGCCCTGAAGGTAACAAATATCTCCACAAATCCCATAGGCTCCCTCGAAATGGTCCTTCCGTCTGAGAACTAATAACTACCAGTAACCATGTAATGCACATAAAAATACAATGGTGTAGTGAGCATCAACGTGATACACTGGCGCCCATACATTCAGGCATCAGGTCATGCTTCCCCCATATAGTAAACCACACGCCATGCATATGCCCGCACTGGATGCAACCTAACCAAGCTAGAATGTCCGTGTCCAAGCATACTCAATAAATGAATATCCTAATATGCATCCCGTACCCATGTGCATAACAGACCATAAACGATAAAATAATAAATTGAATCATGCAGTAAGTCACATAAGGACAGACTTAGTCAGCAGTGTCCGGCACCAATCAACGATCATTGACTAGGAGTGTCCCCCTGACGGTCCACTCCAAGGTCGTACAATAATCTACTCCATGTCACCAAACAACTAGCTCTTGCCCCACTGCTCGATAGCTCTAACCAAACCATAAATAAACCCGAGACAAATCATAAATAAACCCGCACAACTAGGAACCTAGTCCCCCAGTTGGGTTCGGCATCATTCTGAAAGGAATGGAGGCGATACAAACCCCCGTAGGCTTTCAACAATTAAATTCTAGAAGTTCTGAATTTAATTTAAATTAAAACAAATAAATAATAATTCAATAAATAATACTAGGTCCCGAATTAAAGTAAGGGAAGGGATAAAATACGAGAAATCATGGGGTCTCTCAAGGGAATTAAAGAACAGGAGGAGAGGGTTGGGGGTGCCTTTATACGACTTTTTCCTGCCTTGTTTGTACTCCCGCTGCAAAGTAAAATATTTTTTTGACAATTAATAAAATCCTAGTTTTAATTAAATAAGTCAACCGAGTGATATAAATAATTTAACTGTCTAAAATCCCATGTAAGCGCACCACAAATAAAATCCCAATAAGTCTCATATTTATTTTAAATTAAATCATGCCAATAAAATCATTAATTTATATAATTAATACGTAAAATCGAAACGAATTGAGGGAAGACGAGGGGTTCACCAAATGGAAAGAGATCGGAAGGGTAGAGAGAGCTTACCTCGTTTAAGCTGATTACAGCGTTTTTACGCTTGTATGGCACCAAATTAATACACGCTGTAAAATAAATTAAACTCCCAAAATTAACAAAATTGGATTCAAAATAAAATTCTAACCGTACAGAATGTTTAATACACATTTCCTTACTTACCTAGCTAATTAAAATCCATTTAAACCAAGTTTAACATTGATTTTCCCTCAATTTTTTCCAGCTTCTTCACCACTAGCGCGCCTTATTCTTCCCTTTAATTGCTCATTGGAAATAGCTTGAATTACAGCCCCGAAAATAGTCGAATTCGGCTTTAAAAAGCCAAAAAAATGGGCGATTCAGCTCGTGCCGCGTGGCAGCTGCTGGTTGCCCATCGCCTCGCCCAAAACGACATCGTTTTGGGCAAAGTTTTGGCTGAAAAATCATCCAAAATCCCTCCAGCGCGCACGCAGCAGCCAGGAATTGATCTCGTGTCCGCGCTTGCCTCCTCACGCCTGCGTGCTACTCGGCCAGCCCACATCTTCATACATGTATACATACATAATTAAATTTAAGGCGACTCTTAGCCCTTTCCAGAATTTATACTTAAGCCCTCTACTTCCAAAAACTTCCACATACACCCTAAACTTCTTTTTTCCTTATTACACTTGCACCCCAAATTTTTAGAAAATCCACTAAATTAATTTATTTTACTATTTTCATAAATACTCCAAATTAACTTATTTATTTCCTCAAAATATCATAAATAAACATTTTCTTAAATCTCCAAATACTCAATTAAATTAATGTTTCCTTTTTAACTCATAAATATTCAATAATCACCACAAATACGATAATTAATAATGGTTAACCATTTTTAAATAATTTAATTAATTACCTTTAATTCCTTATTTCCCTCAAAACAACATAAATAAATACTTCCTCTTAAATTCCTAAATATTCAATATTGTCCTCAAACACCGGTTTGAATAATTATTATTTATTTTCAAATTTCGAGATATTACAACACATAAAGGAACTAGGGGCCCACATAAACCACACATTAGCACCCAAGTTTTGCATACAAACTTGTTGCAACCTAACATAGGCTACCATATCATTATCTATAAAGACTCGTATTTTCCTGACATTAGTCGGCTTTTCCTAATACTCGTTATATGCTCTTCTCGATACCCATCATACCTTCTTATGTTCTTCATATCATCTATCACATTGTCATAGCTTTCCACGATCTTGGTCTTCGGGCCTTCCCTGAGCTAATCTCTATGTCGAGCCGAAGCTCTCCTGAGTTGGTACTCTTAACACCCAGACTGGCACGATACTCCTGCCCAGAATAACAGTAACAATAGAACCATGCAATGCAACACATAAGAAGTGCAATGGCTTTTGTGGCATAAACATGATGGCAAGGTCCCAATAAACCAAGCATCAAGCTATGCTACGCCCACATAGGAATACACATATGTGGCATGCTGTAAATGCATATGTTCGTTTAGGATACCCAAATTGGCTTTTAGATCAACTAGGTCATGCAAATGCTCACACATCCCATCACACACAAAGCATGTTTCCCCAAGTGAATGCAACCCAAGCCCTATGCAGTACACATATCATGATATGCATAAGCCAAGACGGGAATCTGGCAGTACTAGCTCTTCTGGTCCGTCTAATGCTTATCGTAACAGTCGATGACTGGCGCCCATACATCCAGCCATCCACTGCCACGACCCACAATCGACAGTCAGTGGCTTTGTACCTCATATCCTTAGACACACTTACTGACAACATCAAACTCAGTCACTTAAGCTAATCATTTCTCACACTTTATCCATAACAACATAGACACCATTATGCCATTCATGTTCTCATCTCTTCTCATGTTAATGAACCACTCACTTTTCTCATTAAACTCCTTTAATATAAACTCATAATCCATATTGACCTTTCTAAGAACCTAGTTCATCAGGTTCGACATCATTCCCAAGGAAAGCGGGGTGATACAAAACCCCGTGACGAACATAGGAAGCGACATCAAGGAATCATTTATTTAGCTTATTTAATCACCAATAGACCCATTATTAACATATAAGACATAAGATAGTGGCCACGCGGATTTGCATTATTAATGCGTGGAACCGAGTCATAGTGAAGTAGGGTTTAAAATATGAAAAATCACGGAGACTTTTACGGGAAATAAAGAATAGGAGGAGAGGGTTAAGAGCTTGCTTGTAAACAGTTGATTCTTGACTTTTCTACACTCCCGATGCAAAGTAAAATGTTTTAGCTGCGTTTAATAGAACCATGACTTAAATTAATTAAATCTAATAGCATAAAATTTATAATTTAAACATATGACGCTTCTACTAATTTTTTACCCACGTACCTGATCACTTTCCACACCGAAATAATCCAAAATCCTTTTATTTTCCTTATTTCTCTTTTCTTTTCTTTCCTTTTCTTCTTCTTCTTTTTCTTTTTTCCTGCGCACAGCTCCCACTTGCGCACAGTCGCCCCCGGCCACTGGCTAACCCAGCCTCTGTCGGCTACCCTCGCTGCCAGTTCTTCCACCGACGACCGCGCCACAGCCGTCAGCCGCCAACTTCACGAATAGCCGCAGCCTCCCCTGCGCGCAGCCAACCTTCGCGCGCCGCTTGTATCTACCAGCTACTTCAATCGCTGCCACAGCCCCTGGCCAGCCATCGACTGACCATCGTTGCTGCCTCAATGCGTCACCGCACGCCTGCTGGCCCGCTGCCTTGCTTCGCTGCCACTGCTGCTTTACTCGGTTGCCATGGCCGAGCTTCACTCGGTCAGCTTCCATGGCTGCCATGCCTTTCTTCCTCTTTCTATCTCTTCATCTCTCTCAATTTCCCTTCCTCTCTCCCTCTCTCGGCTTCCCTCTTGGCCAACTCTCTCCCTCTCCCAATCTCTCGGCTCACTGCTCTCTCACGAACTCTCATACTCTCTCTCTCTCTGTTTTAAGAGAAAATGGCCCCCTGTAGCAAGCTTGGGGGCCACGCACCTATATACATATATATATATATTAATTCATTAATTTAAGTTAAGTTATTTTAATTTACAAATTTGTTATTATTATAACTATTATTATTATTATCTCATTTATTAGCATTATTCTTACCATTATTATGATTTCTGTTATTATTGGTATTATTTTTACTATTATTTTGTTATCTTAAATCCTCAAATATTCAATACAGACCCCAAATACCGAAATTTAATAATTATTATGGTCTCCAAAATTTCGGGATTTTACAATGTGTTCCACGTTTTCCTTTTTATGCTCCCCAATTCTTTTCTCTCTTTCATCATTAGCATGATGGTCTCCGTCGCAATTACGTGGAGTATGGATATAAGGTTTCACTAGATCTAGTATTCATTTCAGTTAATAAAATCCTATTATTGTTAATAGTTATTAGTCTCGTCTTTCATTAATGTCATTGAAGGCCTTCATCATTATTGCCTGAGAAAGATGAAGGATTTCACTAAATTTATAATCCATTTCAATTGTTGGACCTCTATCCCTTTCAATTCTTATTTTCTATATCATATTTTTCAAAGTCACCATCGAAAGCCTCTGCCTATCGCCATAGTTTTATCTCTGACTCTCTATCTCTCTATCTTTCTCTAACACAAGCAACACTTAGAATCCCGTCATGGTGCCACCTAGAGTATTGCTATGAGTTGCTACTATCATTGTTAATTCTTGCTATGAATAAAAACAAATCTACTACAAAAGATGATTTTTGTGCTAGCCTTCACTTTTTTTCAACTTTTATTTTTTTTATGAGTAATTTCTTATTTTTTTTAGAAAAAAGGTTAAAATTGAAATTGACATTGATACTACTAAAAGTTAATGGATGGGGTGTTTGAGTAGAATCTATAAACTATTGGGACATTCACGATCACTTTTAAACTATATGAGATATCCGTGTAAATGTTGCAAATTATAGAGAATTCGGCATAATTTACATTAATAATGTAGATAAAATATTCATGATCCTCTTGATTTATAATTTAAGGATAATTATAATATTATTATCTTAATTTTTTAAAATTTTTACATTAGTGTTTAACATTCTAAGATCATTATTATCAATACAATTAGTGATGTGAAATGAGTTAAGTGAGATCACCAACTACTCAACCCACTTAATATCTCTAAATACAATATTCATGATATTGTTAATATTATTGATTATCATAAACTATATTAAATTATCAATACATATATTAGTTAATTTTTATTATTTTTAATTTTTTTTACAATACTTATATTGTTGATAATCTAATATCATAATACCATATTTATTAAAATTTTAAATTGTAATTTTTTTTCATATTTATAATACTGATATTGTTAATATTTTTACATTACAATATCATTTATTATAAATAGATTTTAAAATTCATAGCTTTTTGATAATAATATAAGTACAGTTAGTAATGATTTTAGGGTAAATTGTATTGGCTTGAGACATTTGTACAAAAATCCACTATGACTTAAAAATGTATTTAAAGGTCTGTTTGATTTACTTTTTTTTTTCTTAAACACCCCTTCCGTTAAGTTGAGAAAAAAAATTAATCCATAAGAATTAAATCATGAGAACTTAAAAATGTTATCAAATTATGTTTTTTATTTAATTTATTCATAATTTATATTAGAAATTTGTGTTTTTTATTTAAAAACACAAAGCAACAATAAAAATATCTTAATAATCTTTTGTAACGGTTAATATAAATTTACAAAGCCGAAAAAAGAGTTTTTATTTGAATTTTGTTTTCAAACTATAATTTTATATTCATTTTCTATAAAATAAATTTAAAAAATTAAGATTGTTAGATGATGGTTTAATATAATACAGTCTAATACTTGGTGATTACTTAGAAAAAAATAAAATAATAAAAAGGCGAAGTTAATCAATAATTTGTAGGAAAAATAAGTGTATTTTATTTTAAGATAAGCTTCAGATAATTTGATTGATTGATTAAATATTTTAAAATATAATATATTCATTATCAATTAATTAAGTTATTTAAAAATTAAAAATAAAAATGAATACACCTTATTTAAAACTAAAAAAAAATAAACTTATTATGGTTATCATATTATATATATATATATATATATATATATATATATAATTATAGACGATTCCCATGTGTTGTTGGGCGCCCCGCCCCGGGGGGTTTAAAACGGCGTCGTCATGTCGCCGCCCAGGTCTTCTCAGAGTAGAGCCGGGAAACTGACAGCCGAATCCCAAAATATATTGAGAGCATCCCAAAATATATTGAGAGCATCACTGCACTTTGAACTCTTACAATCTATTCATCTCTTTCCGTCACGTCTTCGCCGCAAATACTTCCCATCTTCACCTGCTGGTATCAATCTCTCTCCCACCTCTCTCTCTCTCTCTCTCTGTACATATGTGTATGTGTTTATGTACCCACATACATATATATGTTATATGCTTCATGCCTTGTATATTACGCGCCGGATTGCTTTTTGGATCTGCTTATATATGAAAATGTTGAATGATTGATTTTAAACGGTGCTTAATCCTTCACAAAAACTGAGTGTATGGTTGATCTCACTTGGCTAGGAGACTAATTTGTTCAATTTTAGCCCCCACTGAAAATATTGGAATGTGTGTAACTCGGAAGTATGACTTAGTGGCAGACCAATCGCCAATAGATCAGCGTGTGGCTTGCCTTGACTTCTTGCAATGTATTTGTATCCTATTACTGGCTGAGGCTAACACCTTTCTATGGTTTATGTAATTTAAGCTTCAGTTCATTTCCAACAATTTTTTGTTCGTTAGCATTGAACATTTAGATTGTTTAGGACCATAATTATTTTCAATTTTCATTCTTGAATGGGCATGACCGAAGGGAGCATTAGAAACGGACATGCTGCTAGTGAATAAGAAATTTAATGCGACTGAGATTGGATCTTGAGGATGTGAGGTATGGGAGAAGCCCTTTTAGATATGAAAATGCACGGCTCTAGATTGAGGGTTTTGTGGAGATGATGGTGAAACAGTGGATCGGTTATGTGCTTAATGGAAGTTTGAACTAAATTATAGCCAAAAGGGAAAAAAAAAAAAGCTAATTGAGGAAGATCATAATATTTAAAATAGGAATGAGGGTTCGGAACCTGGGTACTTTAGTGAGCATTGGAGGGTTTGCGTGCTATGAATAAGGTAGAAAAAGTCTAAAAATTTACTAGAGCAAGAACTGCTGCCTACACCATCAACTAAGGATTGAGTTTACATGGGTTATCAAGATGGTTGAAATCAATTGGAGACAAAAGAAAAAGATAATTCCATCATTGGCAGCCAAAGGAAGGAGAAGGATATCCAAAGAGGCATAGTAGGTTTCTGCAGAAAATTTACGTGTTGAGATTGAGACTCAAGTTAGATGGAATGGAGTTTAATAAGATGTTCCTGTCCCATGTAAAGACACCTTTATGGAAGAGCAATTGGTGGGGCACCAAAATCCTTGAATGATACTATATCCCCGGGCTTAAGGGTTTTGGCTCTTGATTTCATCAAGTGCTTCTGGGAGATTCTAGAAGTTTAGTTCATGAGCACGAAGTCTTCATTCTCTTAGCATAGCTGCATTCAAGAAAATCTCGGATGCATGTATATGGTGTTGATTCTTAAAAGAGGGAAGTGATTGGCATCTGACACTTTGTGGTCACAAACTCCCAAAAATGGGTGCTTGATAGTTGAAAATTTTCTTCCAGAAGTGATTTTAGACTCTCATAATACCTTGTTGGGAGGTAGATCAATCATTGCTGTTGTGCTTCTTGCCAGTGAGGTTTTAGAATTTGATTTTAGTGCTATAGAGGCTAGTCCTGATCTACAAGATGGTTACTGGAAATGCCTACAACAATGCCAATTGAGATATCTTATTGAATGTGTTAGTGGGTGGGTTTTGAGCTTTACTTAGAGGAAATGGTTCCAATTTTGTATCATAACTATCAGACACTTGTTCATTGTCAAGAGTCTCTAACTAGCATGGATCAATATTTCACTTCTTTGTATTCTTTTGGTTATCCCACCTAGTAGGATTAAGGCTTGTAGTTATAGTTCTTCTTGTTATTGTATGTTTTGATTAGCTCAAAAATGAAAATTTTTGGGAGATGTTTGAAAAACTTGAGGGTATCAAGAAAAAATTGGTAAAGTTTGGATTTGTTTGTATAAATAAAAAGTCAAGTCCTTACTGTTACGGTATCTAGCTGATTAGTATAAATAATGGTGTAATTGGACTACTAGAATGTAAATGACCGTTAAACATAGCTGGGGAATGTCCCAGCATGCGGAAGCACGTGAAGCGCACCCAAGCATGGGTTGTAGCCACTTGTAGGTGCACATGGGCGCAACCTGTCACGAAATGACCGTTAATTATTTTCATTGCATTTTTTAATTCTAGCATTGTTATTCGGTAGTAGCGGGTAGGACCGAATCGCTGCCATTTTGGGGAAGTGTTAGGCGTTAGCTGAATGAGGTGGTGATTGGCTGGTTAGGTAGAAGACAAAAAGGAATATAGTTTGTTAGAGATTGTACCAGGGTGGGCCCACCCTGACAGAGGAATATCCTCTCAATCGGCCTATAAATTTGTACCTCTCCATCGTGAGAAGCATCATGAGTATTACCAGAATCTGATTTCCTTTCCTAACATTCTCTCTCTCTTTTCTGCTCTCTACTCTCTACTCTCTAACTCTACTCCACCCCAATCCTTCGTGGAATTCTTACTTGTGGAAGGAGCAAATCCTTTCTCAAGAGCGGGGTTGTGACATTTTGGTTTCAGAGCCAAGATTCTCGGCCAGCGCTCGGTGACTTAGAACAATGGCGGAAGGAACTCGCCTGAAAGATATGGAGACACGGCTCCAGCAACTGGGAGCGGCAGTGACTTAGATCCAGAATAGAATGGATAGGACGGAGTTGGAAGCTAACAGAAACCATGAGGCGGTTATCGCCATGGACTGGAGGATGGAGGACTCTATGGAAGGGCTTGAAAGAAGATTAGAAGGATCGATTGCACGGGTGCGAGAGGAGCTGGGAGCTCAAATCCAGCAGTTTATGGTGATGTTTACCCAACAAAACCGGGTTAGTTTAGCTCCAGACTTTCCCCATAGGGGGGAGAATGAACCTCTCCTGCAAAGGGTTATGATTAACCCGGAAGAAAGAGGTCGGGAAGAATTAGAAGTTGTAGGAGGAGAAGAGCAGATCCACCACCCTCCCGGATTTCCTATGCCCTGGATGGAAATTCCGGTATTTGAGGGAATACATCCGCGGTGGTGGCTGAGGAAGTGCGAGAGACTGTTCGATTGGTATAACGTACCCAGAATACAGAGGGTAGGCTTAGCTGCGGCATATTTCAATGAGGTGGTAGACGCTTGGTTCCAGGGGTGTCTGAGTATAAGGAGAGAATACACCTGGGAGGAATTCTCTGAGAAGCTGTGCGAACGCTTTGGAGAGAGAAGTGTGGCGGATACTATCGAAGAATTCAACAAGCTGCGACAGACTGGGAACGTCGGAGCCTATCTAAAAAAATTCGAGGAGCTCAGAGCGTATATGGTTAGTCATAACCATCATCTCTCAGAAGCTTACTTCGTGTCAAGCTTCATGAGTGGTCTGAATGAGGAACTCAGGCCAATGGTTAAGATGATGAAGCCGCAAACAGTTGAACAGGCTTCAGAAAGTGCTCGCTTACAAGAAATGATGGTGGAGGCCTTGATCAAGAAGCAAAGACAACTGCCTAGAGGAGCTAACACCGGGACAGCTGGAATGGGGACGAAGGGGTACAACCGCGACGCTAACTGAGGAAACAATGGAGGAAAGTCGAATACGGGAACGAGCTTCATTCCCTACGGGGAGCAGCTACGTGAACAAAGAAGGATGGCGGGCTTGTGCTTTAGGTACGGGGATAGATATTACCCGGGCCACCAGTGCAAGAGGCAGATCTTACTGCTGGAAGGAGAGGAAGAAGGGGAGCAGGACGAAGTCAAAGAAGAAGGTGTGGGAGAAGGGGATGAAGAAGACAACAGAGAGATCTCCATACACGCCTTAAAGGGGATGGCTAACAACAAGATCATCAAGGTGGGAGGCCTGGTTAAGGACTGCAATCTCAATATTTTAATCGATAGCGGAAGCACTCATAGCTTCCTCGATGAAGGCACGGCTGAGAAGTTGAAATGCTCACTCACGGGAACCACTCCCCTGAGTGTAACGGTTGCCAATGGCTAGAGGGTGATGAGTAATTTTACCTGCAAGGGCTTCTGTTGGGAGATGCAGGGAGAGAAGTTTGAGACTGACCTAAGGCTGCTTCAATTGGGAGGGTGCCATGTGGTTTTAGGAGTGGACTGGATGAAGGGGGTGAGTCCCATGAGCTTCGATTTCAATAAAATGGAGGTGTCATTTGAAAAAGATGGGAAGAGGATGACACTGACCGGGACGAACGAGATGGGGGCCTGTAAAATGATATCAGGGAGGAGGCTGCAAAGAGTGTTAAAGAGCAAGTGGAGTAAGATAGCTCACCTCTTCTCAGTGATAGCAGTTGAAGGGGATCACACAGGAACTGCGATACAAGGAGAGATGAGGTTGACAGTAAGCACACCCCAGGGAATGCAGAACCAGGTATGCCACTCGGATGCCCTTAATAAACTGCTGGTGGATTACAAGGATCTCTTTAGTGAACCAAAAACCTTACCCCCTACCCGTATGTTTGACCATAACATTAATCTCAAACCAGGTGCCGAGCCCATCAATATAAGAGCATACCGGTATCCCCCCAACCAAAAGAATGAGATTGAAAAAATGGTAAGAACCATGCTCGAACAATCCCTTATTCTCCCAGCCAAAGTCCATTCGCCTCCCCCGTCCTCTTAGTCATAAAGAAGGATGGAACGTGCAGATTTTGTGTCGATTACTGGCAATTAAATGCCATGACTATTAAGGACAAATTTCTCATACCCTTAGTGGAGGACCTACTAGACGAACTTAGCCAAGCCAAATTCTTTTCTAAGCTGGATTTAAGGGCAAGATACCATCAAATCAGAATGAAGGTGGGAGATATACCAAAAACAGCCTTCAAAACCCACCATGGCCACTTTGAGTTCCTAGTGATGCCTTTTGGGCTCACAAACGCCCCAGCAACCTTCCAATCCCTCATGAACCGAATTTTTGAACCCCACCTCCGCAAGTTTATATTGGTTTTCTTTGATGACATACTTGTTTACAGCCCTACATTCGACCAACACCTAGCCCATCTCAAAATCACCCTTGACATTAAGGAATCCAAATGTGCTTTTGCCCAAAGGCAGGTGGAGTATCTCGGGCACCTCATATCAAATGGCAGGGTCAGCACTGATCCCAGGAAGGTGGAAGCAATGCTGTCTTGGCCGAGACCCACCTCCCTGAAGGCTTTGAGGGGATTCTTAGGGCTGACCGGATATTACCGTAGGTTTGTGCAAAACTACGGAATTATCAGCAAGCCACTGACTAATTTACTGAAGAAGGGAGGATTCAATTGGGGGCAGGAGGCAGAAGAAGCATTCGAGAATCTTAAGGGGGCAATGAGCAGAGTACCGGTGTTGGGCCTTCCAGATTTTGACAAGCCCTTCACTCTAGAGACGGATGCCAGTGGAACCGGGGTAGGAGCAGTGCTAACTCAAGAGGGGAGACCCCTAGCCTTCCTGAGCCAAGTGTTGAGTCCAAAACACTTAGGACTCAGCATCTATGAAAAGGAACTATTGGCTGTGCTCATGGCAGTAGACCGATGGAGACACTACTTGGAAGGGAACAAGTTTATCATAAAAACGGATCACGAGAGCTTAAAATTCCTACTGCAACAAAAACTCCAAACGCAGCTACAGAAGAAAGGAATGACAAAACTGATGGGTCTAGATTACAAAATTCAATACCGGAAGGGGAAAGAAAACAAGGCAGCTGATGCCCCGTCTAGATGGCATGAGGAGGGAGACTTGACAGCCATAACCACCTTGGTGCCTGCATGGTATCAAGAAGTGACTGATAGCTACGAAGGAGACAACAGAGTTAAGTCAGTGATGGAAAAACTGACTATGGGAGCCCAAGAGGTAGAAGGCTATACCTTGAACCAAGGGTTGTTGAGGTTTCGAGGGAGGTTGGTAATTGGACAAAATTCGAGGATTAAGGAAAGGATCTTTCAAGCTCTGCACGAGTCACCGCTGGGAGGACATTCAGGAGAACAGAATACTTACCTCCGAATTAAGCAAGTGTTCCAGTGGCCGAGGATGAAGGCGGAGATTAAGTAGTTGGTTCGAAGATGTGACACCTGCAAGAGGTGCAAGTCAGAGACAGTGGCCTATCCGGGGCTACTACAGCCCCTACCCATTCCCGACCAGGCCTGGACTAATGTCTCGATGGACTTCGTGGAAGGGCTTCCACGATCGGAATGGAGGGACAACATCCTGGTCGTAGTTGACCGACTAACTAAATTTGCCCACTTCATTGGGCTGACCCATCCTTACACGGCGCAAGATGTAGCAAGGGTCTTCTTGGATAGAGTGATTAAGTTGCATGGGGCTCCTAAGATTATTGTTTCGGATAGGGACAAAATTTTTACCAGCTTAATGTGGCAAGAGTTAATGAAATCCCTCGGAACGAAGCTAAATCTATCCACCGCTTATCACCCCCAATCGGACGGGCAGACCGAGAGGGTGAACCAGAGCCTCGAAACATACCTAAGGTGTGTTTGTTTGCTGCAGCCAAAGGAGTGGCATAAGTGGTTGTCACTCGCGCAGTGGTGGTATAATTCCAGTCACCACTCGTCGATCAAGATGTCCCCTTTCGAGGCCTTATTTGGGTTCAAACCACCCCTTCTGCCAGCAGTGGGAGGAAGTTCTAATGTGGCCTCAGTGGAGGAGTATCTGCAGCAAAGGAGGGAGATGACACAGCAGTTGAAGCAAGAGAGCTAGCTTCAGCCCAAAACCGCATGAAGCAGAATGCGGATCGAAGGAGAAGCGAGAGGGAGTTCGAGACAGGGGACCAGGTGTATCTCCGACTGAGGCATAATCACCTTAAGTCAATCTCGCGAGGGAAGGTCTCGAAACTCAGTCCCAAGTATTATGGGCCATTCCTTATTGAGGCCAGAATCGGAAGGGTGGCCTATCGATTGAAGCTTCCTCCGGAATCACAAATTCACCCTGTCTTCCATGTGTCGCTCTTAAAAAAATCGGTGGGAGCTCAACCCACGAGTTCAGTACTACTAGTCCTACCCAAGGAGGGCACTGCAAGGACCGAGCCCGAGGCTGTTATCGATAGGCGAGTGATATACAAGCACGGGGCGCCTCTCATCCAGGTATTGGTCAAGTGGAAGGGGCACACTTCAGGAGACAGCACGTGGGAATACCTTCCGGAATTCCTCAACCAGTTTCCGCAAGCGGCCAGCCTCCTTAGCATTTCTCGAGGACTAGAAATGGCTAACGAAGGGGGAATTGTCACGAAATGACCGTTAATTATTTCCATTGCATTTTTTAATTCTAGCATTGTTATTCGGTAGTAGCGGGTAGGACCGAATCGCTGCCATTTTGGAGAAGTGTTAGGCGTTAGCTGAATGAGGTGGTGATCGACTGGTTAGGTAGAAGACAAAAAGGAATATAGTTTGTTAGAGATTGTACCAGGGCGGGCCCACCCTGACAGAGGAATATCCTCTCAATCGGCCTATAAATCTGTACCTCTCCATCGTGAGAAGCATCATGAGTATTACCAGAATCTGATTTCCTTTCCTAACATTCTCTCTCTCTTTTCTGCTCTCTACTCTCTACTCTCTAACTCTACTCCACCCCAATCCTTCGTGGAATTCTTACTTGTGGAAGGAGCAAATCCTTTCTCAAGAGCGGGGTTGTGACACAACCCAACTGCTTTTGGCACCCAAACTAGCATGATTAGTATATATAACTGATCAAGAGCACCTAAAGGGACATGTTGAATGAATTTGGAAATCAATTTCCCTCCATCTCTTCTCTAATTCTCTCACTATTTTGATCTCTCTTTCTCTCTCTCCCAATTATCTCTTTCAATATTGTTCTCGATCCCTCGAGACTACACTGTCAGATTTGAGAATCTGACAAATTGGTATTAGAGCAACCTCCTGGCCGGATTGTATGAGACGATCGGATCAATGGCGGATGGTACTAGGATGTGTCAGATGGAGATGCAACTTCAATAGGTGACGACAACGGTATCTGAGATGCAAGGAAGGGTAGAAATAGTGGAAGAAAGAATAGGATTGACGGTGGATAGGAAGTTGGAGGCTTTGGTCGATAGACTTGGGGTGGATATGCGCGTGCAAATCCGTGAGGAATCGCAAGAAGTTCGAGATCAAGGAAATTTGTTGCGGGATCAGTTGCAGCAATTTATGATGATGTTTACGAATCAACCACATGTAAGGATTTCCCCTAATTTTCCACCTAGAGAACAAACGAAGCCAATTCTACAGGGAATTGGTATCCCACACTGTCATGCGAGAATAACTGAATCGGAAGGAGAGCCAACGGTAGGCGATGAATCGGTAATAGAGAGGAGACAGGGATTTCCAGTGCCTAAATTGGAACTTCCAATCTTCGAAGGTACTAAGCCGCGATGGTGGTTGAGAAGGTGTGAGAAATTGTTCGAAATTCACCAAGTACCGGAGAACTTGAGGGTGGCTTTGGCGGTAGCATATCTTCATGATGAAGGAGATGTGTGGTTCCAAGGTTGGTCCAGGGTAAGGGAGAACTATAATTGGGATGATTTCACTAGAGGCCTTAATGAAAGATTTGAGGAACGAGGCTGGTTGGATGTAGTGCAGGAGTTTAATCGCTTGAGGCAAGAAGGTTCAGTAATGGACTATCAAGTGAAGTTCGAGGAACTCAAGTTCCTGATGTTTAACCGGAACCCCGGCTTTACTGAAGATTATTTTGTATCGAGTTTCGTATGAGGACTAAACGAGGAGCTACAATCAGCAGTACACGTGCTCCGACCAAGGACAGTTCCAGAAGCAGCAGAAGGGGCCTATCTACAGGAAATGATGTTTGATGTGTTGTTGAGGAAACAAAAGGGGCAGATTAGATGAACATAAGGAGGGATGATATACCAAGGTGGAAGGCCATCGGGGAGAGAGACAATGAGGACGGGGCCCAATGTTAGGTACCTTGCATTACCTGCACCCCTTCTTAATACGTAGCGCTGAGACAAGATAATGGAACAAAGGAGGCTGGCGGGACTGTGCTTTAGGTGTGGTGAAAAGTACACACCGGGGCATCAGTGTAGGAAACAACTTCTGTTGTTGGATGGAGAAGAAGAAGGGGACGAAATGAAAGAGTTAGCAGTGATGGAAGAAGAGGAGGAAGAAGGTAGTGGAGCCATATCATTACACGCCATTAAAGGGGTGGCTAACAACAAAGTTATTAAGGTGGAAGGGAAGGTGCATGATAGTTTTTTCATGGTGTTAATCGATAGTGGAAGCATTCACAGTTTCATTGATGAAAACATGGCTAAAAGGATGGGGTGCCCAATGGCTAGAACATAACTATTATCAGTTACGGTAGCTAATGGGGACAAAGTAATCAACAAATTAGCTTGCATGGGATTTTGTTGGGAGATGCAAGGGGAAGAATTCTAGGCTAATCTCAGACTACTCAGGTTGGGGGGCTGCCATATTGTATTAGGGGTAGACTGGATGCGAGAGGTGAGTCCCATTAGTTTTGACTTCAATAATATGGAAGTAACGTTGGAAAGGAAAGGAAAAAGAATGGTTCTACAAGGCCACATGGAGGTAGGGGCATGCAAATTGATGAGGGGCAAGAAGTTGCAAAAGATGTTCAGAAAGAAATGGGCACATGTGGCTCATCTATTTTCCATTGAGGCTAGTGATCAGCGAGAGGAGCATTCTCAAACAGGAAGTCCAAAATCACTACAACAGGTACACGAATTGACCCTTTTAGATTCATTGCTGAATGAATATCAGGATCTCTTCGTAGAACCTAAGGTCTTACCTCCTAAACGTTCAGTGGACCATATATACCTTTCATACCCCAAGCTGAGCCTGTTAAAATCCGTTCTTACCGGTACCCACCTAAACTCAAATCGGAAATTGAGAAGATGGTTAGGGAAATGTTAGACCAATCCATTGTTCGCCCAAGCCACCAACCTTTTGCTTCCCCTGTCCTATTAGTCATAAAGAAAGATGGTATTTGGCGTTTTTGGGTTGACCATAGATAGTTTAATGGCATTACCATTAAGGACAAGCTTCCTATTCCTATCATTGATGACTTACTTGATGAACTTAAACATGCAACTATATTCACCAAATTGGACTTAAGGGCAGGATACCATCAAATTAGAGTTAATCCTAATGACATCTTCAAGACAGTCTTTAGAACACATCATGGGCATTTTGAGTTTACTGTCATGCCATTTGGCCTCACAAATGCCCTAGCTACATTCCAAGCCCTCATGAACCAAATTTTTGAACCCCACCTCAGAAAATTTGTGTTGGTTTTTTTGATGACATACTAGTCTACAACCATTCTTTTGACCAACACCTTATCCACCTTAGAGCTACATTTGAGATCCTGCGATTCAATCAGCTATGTATCAAGCGGTCAAAATGTGCCTTTGCACAGCCCCGGGTAGAATAGCTTGGGCATGTTGTTTCAAGGGCTGGTGTGGGGACTGACCCCAAGAAGATCGAAGCTGTTATGGCTTGGCCCAAACCTGCTAACATTCGGGCCTTAAGGGGTTTCTTAGGGCTTACTGGCTACTACCGGAAATTTGTGAAGAACTATGGCCCCATAAGTAAGCCTTTGACAGAAATGCTGAAGAAAAATGGATTCCAATGGAACACCAAGGCAGAAGAAGCCTTTGGGCAGTTAAAAGCAGCCCTAGGCAGTTTGCCTACATTGGGCCTCCTTGACTTTGATAAACCCTTCACTCTGGAAACATATGCGAGCAATACTGGCATAGGAGCTGTACTGACCCAAGAAGGAAGACCCTTAGCCTTTCTCACCCAAGCCTTAGCCCAAGACATAAAGGCCTTAGCATCTACGAGAAGGAATTGCCGGCAATACTAATGGCGGTGGAGAAGCGGCGTCACTATCTAGAAGGAGGAAAGTTTGTAATCAAAACAGACCATGAGAGTTTAAAATTCATCCTACAACAAAGGCTGCACAACCAATTATAGAAAAAAGGTATGTCTAAACTCATGGGCTTAGACTATGTGATCCAATTTAGGAAAGGTAAAGAGAATGATGCAGCGGATGCTTTATCTTGCTGCCATAAGGAAGGAATGGTTGCAGCTATCTCTACAATGGTACTCGATTGGCTTTAAGAAATTACTGACAGATACCACAAGGACGGATGGGCCAAGGATCTCCTAGAACAGTTAACTGTTAATTTTGCTAGCAAACCAGGGTATTCGCTCACCAACGGAGTAATAAGATACAAAGGAAGAATGATGATCGGTGATTGTAAGGAGTTGAAGGACAGAATAATTCATGCGTTGCATGGATCTCCCATAGGAGGTCACTCGGGTATCCAAAACACATACCACAAAGTCAGACAGTTATTCTTTTGGCTGCAACTAAGGAAGTACGTATGAGAATATGTCTTGAGTTGTGAGGTATGTAGAAGGTGCAAGCATGAAACAGTGGCTCATCTAGGCCTACTTCAGCCTCTAGAAGTCCCAAATCGTGCTTGGAATAATGTCACTATGGACTTTATCGAGGGTCTACCAAAATCGGAAGGGAAAGATTGTATTTTGGTAGTAGTTGATAGGTTCACAAAATTTAGCCACTTCATAGTCCTAACTCATCCGTTTATTGCACAGGAAGTGGCCCGAACCTACTTGGATAATGTGGTAAAATGGCATTCCAAGGTCAGTTGTCTCTGACTGAGACAGAATATTTACTAGCCTCTTCTGGAAGGAACTTATGAAGGGCCTAGGAACCAAACTCCTAATGTCTACAGCATACCATCCAGAAACGGATGGCCAAACCAAACGCGTTAACCAGTGCTTGGAAGCAGAGCCGGTCCTGGGGTTTTTAAGGCCCAGGGCAAATTTTATCAAATGTGCCCTTTCATATAAATTAAATAAAAAAATAAAAATTATTAATTAATTAATTTGATTAAAATTATAAAAATTTACAAAAGATAAGAAATAATACTTTGGGGCTTCATTAAAACCTTGTTTGGAAAAAATTCAATCTGACAAAACCTCAAATGAAGGAAAAAGAATACCCTGCATTGTAAACATTGCATTAAAAAACAAAAACTACATATTTGAGTCTACATGCTTTCTCTTGAATCTCCATAAACATTTCTTGATTTGATCAATCTTCCTTTCATCCTCCACAATTAAACAAAGCAAAAACAATCATCAAATGTACCTACAAAATAAAAATAACAATGAAATCTCAACCACAAAACATCATTTAAAATGTCTTCTTGTTGCACTTTTATATGCAAAATCATCAATTATACTATCATATTTAATGTTTTCTAAGATATCCTTTTCAATGCATAATATTGTTAATCCATTTAGTCTATCTTGAGTCATGGTGGTCCGCAAGTAAGATTTTAATAATTTTAATTTAGAAAAACTTCTTTCAACAAATGCCACAGTCACAGGTATAGTCAATAATACCCTATAAGCAACCATTACATTAGGAAACATATCCACACTCTTTACAAACTCAAGAATTTTAATGGATGTCCATGGTTTATTTGTTTCATATGCTTCTTTTGGTAACATCACTTGCAACACTTGTAATTCTGAAAATAAGTCTCTTGCATCAACATCAGAAACATCACCATGTTTTAAAGCATTTTCAAGATTCACACAAAAGCTTTTCAATTCATCATCATGAAACAAAGTCAACTTTATAGCATCAAATAAGAACCCAAAAATATATTCAAAACAATGAAATTGTTCAAACCTACTCTTCAATTCACCAAGAGCAATATCCACTATAACAAGAAAATAATCAGTTCTAAATGATTCTTCAGCTGATTGTTGTTCCCTATCACTATTGGAAACCTCATCAAAATGCCTTTTTCTACAAACTTGACGTTTTTTTGGAAATACAGGCTCAATTCCCATATCAAGGGAAATTTCTTTAGCATCAATCATGGCAGAAATAAACCCATTTATTCTATAGTTTTCAAAAAATAAAACAAGTCCTAATTGTGTTACAGCAGCACCAAGACACATGTCTTCAGATTGTAACTTTTTATTAATTAAGTTATTCTTATGTAAAATGTCATGCCAAATAACCAAACTTAATATAAATTCAAAACTTGAAAGCTCTCCTGATGCTAAACTTTGAGCATCTCTACTCAATTTGGCATCTTCACTAATTTCTGTTAATTTAAATAAAGCTTCTCTGATTTGGGAAACTTGAGATTTTATTGCTTTGACACTTTCAATGTGACTTTCCCAACGTGTAGTTGATAATGATTTCAAAGTCAAACCATCTATGTAATCAAGTAACACATTTCATCGCTTTGTTGAATTAGAGAATATCGTATATATGCATTGACATGCTCCAAAAAAAGATTTTTCTTTAACACATGAGTTGACCATATTACAAACTATTAAGTTGAGACAATGAGAACCACATGGCATGTAAAATACTCTAGGATTTATATCAAGTAATCTTTTTTGTACACCTAAATTTTTTCCTTTCATATTAGAGCCATTATCATAACCTTGTCCCCTCACATCATCAATATTAAGTGTAAGGGACTCAATTACATTTTGTAATTCATTAAAAATTCCTAATCCAGATGTATCTTCCACATTTAAAAACTTTAGAAAGTACTCTTCTACATTTATTGGAGTACTTGAAACATCGACACACCTCAATTTTAAAGTCATTTGTTCTTTGTGACTTGCATCAGGAGTACAATCAAGAATGACTAAAAAATATTTAGCCGTTTTTATTTTTTCAATGATTGCATGTTTAACATTTGATGCTAAAATAGCTATCAACTCATTTTGAATTTTATGACTAAGATAATGATAATGAATCTTTTTGTCTTGAATGAGTCGAAAATAGTGTTGCATTACTGGATCAAACTCTGCAATCATTTCAAGTATGCCTAAAAAGTTACCATTACCATCTTCATAAATTTTTTCATTTGTTCCATGAAAAGCCAAATTATGTGTAGCAAGACATTTCACAACAGCAATGATTCTGACAATAACATTTTTCCAGTGTAGTGTATCTTTCTTGATTAACTCTTGTAATTCTGTATCAATTGTTTGATTTGTTTTCAATCTGATTTGCAATTCAATACAAGACCTCAAGTTAGTGAGGTGTTCAATATTGCTTTCATGTTGTTTAAGCTTCTCACCAAAATGTTTCCAATCTCTAGTTCCTTCACTAGTTAACTGACCTCTAGAATTCATTGTTTTAAGTAACTTACAACAGAAACAAAACACTTTATCCAACTCCTCTAAGTACACTAGCCATTTTCGATCCTTAGTTTCCCCATTTGGTAACATACGAAGATAATAATTTGAAGAAAAATGTCTACTGTGTTCGTCCATGGGGAATTTGAGATTAGTTTCTCTTATGGGACCTTTTTTTACAAGTAAATCTCTCATTTTTGCATCAAGATTATCCCAAACTCGTGGATCATAAATGTTCAAATCAAATCTTGTTTCGGGACATTCATTTTCATGGCAAGGTTCATCAATATTTTCATTTTCCTCAAGAAAAGATTCATCAATATTTTTATTTTCATCTTGATCACCAATTTCTTCATTCCCTTCGTTCTCATTTTCTACTAATTTTTCCAATTGAATTGGTTGTTCACATTCATTTGGTAAATCTTCATCTAAATTTTCAAGTGAAGTATTGATTTTTTTAACAAAATATTTATTCAAAGATCCTCTTAAACTTTGAACAATTTTTTCTTCTTTTTTCTTTCTTTGTCTCTTGAGATTTCCAGAAAGTTGTTTCTTAGGAAACATTTTTTAATTTTTATAATAAACACAACACAATAAAAAAAATAAAACTAATTAACAAAGAACAATATAACCTGGATTTTGAGCATATTTTCTTCCACTTGAAACTTTCAATTATAAAGAACAAGAATCTCAATCAAGTTTCCTGTTGAATCAAATAATAAAGAAGAATAAGTCAAATGCATTCAAAATAATTTAAATATAAACAATAAACATAGCTATAAGTTCAATAATATAGTCAAATAAATATAAACATAAATTTCACAATGCATTCAAACAAACCTATGAATTAAATTAATAAATCTGTAAGTAAATAAAAGAATAGTGAATTGTCAATAACTAGTGTTCATAATTTATAATTTTCAAGTCAAAGCCAAAATTTCAAATTAGCTATTAACTTTAAGATATTCACAGGCCTTAATGCAATATGCCATATTATTGATATGAATAATTTTGCAAGCACCAGTTTTGATATTTATAAACTAAATAAAAGAAAATTTTAAAGACTATGTCCTTATATGCTTGAGGTTAATAACACTTAAAAGAAACCAAATCCAAACAAAAGCCAAACAGAAACCACACTAATTTTAACAAAAATAAAATAAAAACTTGCTTCATACTATACAACAGTATCGAATATATAATTCCAATGGAATGGAAACAGTATGAATAATATATTCCAATGTACACACATATAATATACATTAATATATTATATACACATATACAATAATATATTATATAATATATTCCGATGTACACACATATAGTTCCAATGTGTATACAATAATATATTATATACACATTACACTTACACAGTCACAAAACACACTGCGCACACATATAATATACACAGTCATGCTCACGGAACACACACACACATACAGTGATTAAAGAACAAAATATACAGTCACAGAACACACGCACACATACAATTTCTGCTGCATATATAAAGATACTCACACTAAAATGAAGAACAGAACATATACAAATGAAGATACTCACAGTAAAATGAAGTAGCAACTTAATCGAGTGTCGGCAGCGAAGGAGAAATAACTAGAAAAATGAAGAAGAAGAAGAAGAAGAAGAAGAAGAAGAGAAGGAAAATGAGCATTGGGCAGAGTTCCAACTTTTAGGTTGCGTGAAAGGGCGGCACTGACAGAGCAATTTTTGCTGATTTTTTATTTTTTTTTATTTTTTATACACATATATATTCATAAACTTATAAAGAAATTTGGGCCCCTCTCAATTATGGGCCCCGGGCTGTAGCCCTGGTGGCCCTGGCCCAAGGCCGGCCCTGCTTGGAAGGGTACCTAAGATGCTTAAGTTTTATGTAGCCAAGGGGATGGCACAAGTGGCTAGTAATGGCGTAGTGGTGGTATAATTCGAGCTTCCACAGTTCAATCAAGATGACACCGCTTGAGGCCTTTTATGGTTACAAATCGGATTTACTTCCTGCCCTAGGAAGTCACACCACATTCGCAACAGTGGAAGCTTACCTCCAACAGAGGCAAGAAGTGTTTAGAATGATAAAAGCAGAATTGGCCAAGGCGAGAAACTGGATGAAACAACAAGCGAATCGAAAGAGGAGTGAACGAGAATTTTCAATGGGAGATGAAGTCTACTTGAAGCTCAATCTGCAACATTACAAGGCATTGACCAAACAAACTATTTCAAAGTTGAACCCCAAGTTTTATGGTCCTTTCAAGATTGTGGAGAAAATCAGAGCGGTGGCTTATCGGCTGGAGCTACTTGCTGATGCAAGGATACACCCGGTCTTCCACGTCTCTCTTCTAAAGAAGGCCGTGGGCAGCCAAAGCTCTACCCCAAACTTACCTCCTATGGTGGGAGAAGTACCTCCAGACGCAATGCCAATTGCCATTGTGGACAGACGAGTGACACCACAATGGCATCCCTATGATCCAGGTGTTGGTGCAATGGTCCTCCCTTCATTCCGACAACAACACTTGGGAGTACTTGCCTGAACTCCTTTAGCAATTTCCCAATGTGGCGAGCTTACTACATATTTCTTGCGGACAAGAAATACTTTAAGGGGTCGGGGCTGTTACGGTAGCTAGTTGATTAGTATAAATAATGGTGTAATTGGGCTACTAGAATGTAAATGATCGTTAAGCATAGCTAGGGAATGTCCTAGCATGCGAAAGCACGTGAAGTGCACCCAAGCATGGGCTGTAGCCACTTGTAGGTGCACATGGGCGTGGCCCAATTGCTTTTGGCGCCCAAACTAGCTTGATCAGTATAAATAACTGATCAAGAGCGCCTAAAGGAACACGTTGAATGAATTTGGAAATTAGTTTCCCTTCATCTCTTCTCTAATTCTCTCTCTATTCCGATCTCTCTTTCTCTCTCTCCCAATTATCTCTTTTAATATTGTTCTCAATCCCTCGAGATAATACTGTCAGATTTGAGAATCTGCATGTAACACTTACATGCTTATAACTTATATAATGGAAAAATGTCTATACAAGCTTAATAATTAAGTGGACTTTTTTGGCATCTAGTATCTTTAAATAAATGTTACTAGTAAACAATTCGAGAATAAAGTCAACCATGTTAAATTCTTGTGAAATGAATACTTTTAAGAACCTAAAGTGCCTATAATTTTAAATAACATAATTTTCCAACAATTTAAAATTTAAAAATTAAAAAGGTAATAATAGTTATGATATAAATTGTAAACAAAAGCTACTAGGTTCCCAATGCATGGGAGGTTCTTAATCTCCCCTTTCTTTTAGAACATGAAGTTTCTTTAATAGTAATATTTTGGTAAAAAGGTACGTAATACTAAAGTAAATATTATTGATTAATTATTAGTCAACTTTTGTTCTAGTTTTTATCTCTCCCCTACTTTACATTTTTGAACTTTCCATTATTTATATTAATAAATTTTTTCTTTAGAAATATTCTTGTAACAATAAATACAAATGAAAATAACTTTTAATAGATATTAAATGAAACAAAGTTTTGTTTCTTGTCAACTAGTTTCTTTTAGATTTCCAAAGGCCTTGGGCTGTTTCTTTTAATATTTGGGGCTTCAGCTCATTTGTTGGGCATGTTGCAATTTGTTCTTTTATGGGGTGATCTCTAGCTTAAAGTTGGCTTTTGCCCACTCAATCTAGACACGAGGAAAAGTTTTAAAGACTCGAGATAAAAGCTAGATATGATAAATCTTGGGTCCATTGGCAATTCTAGAGGTATCTATTTGTTGTGGGTGGGGTTGTGGAAGGGGATTCACCCTATTCGGGAGAATTCATGAATTTGTTTTCTTTGATGGATGATGGGAAGAAGGTAAGTTTTTGGAATCATAGGTATTTGAAATCTTTTGTGGTTATCTCAAGTTTGACAAATTTATTGTATTGATTTGGATGGCTTTTAAATTATTGAGAGGAAAAATGGTAATACAAAAAAGAAAGTTAACCCACTATCTAACAACTTTAGCTTGGTTCTAAATGAGATGGTGGTTAATAATTCGACATGGTATTAGAATAGGTAAAAAAGGTCTTGAGTTCAAATGCTACCGTTGACCCAATATTTAAATTATTGCATGTGTTTAGACTAGTTATGCAGTAAAGCTTGGCCACACGTGAGGGGGTGTATTGAGAGAAAAAATGACAATATAAAAGATGGAGTTAACCCTCTATCTAACAACTTAAGCTTTTAGATGAGATGGTGGTTAACAATTCAACATAAATGATGGGCAGACATAGGGTTTTTTTCGGCAGTGTTGCAAATGTCATGTTCTTTATTCTCCTTATGGAAAGGAGAAGATACCATTAGGTGGATGTTGTCCAAGGCAGGTTTCTTTAGTGCTAAGGCATGTTATGTTGATTTGGTAGACTTCTAAACCTTCTTTTTTTGTAAAGAAGTTGGGTTGCCATCATCATCATCACAAGCATTAATGCCACTAAATAGGGTTAGTTACATGAATTCTAGCTCTCCAATCATCTCTATCCATAGTTGTATCTTTTATAAGTCCATTATACCCATTTTATGTCTTAAAAGGATTTCTCATGAAGTTTTATTTGGTCATTAACATTATCTACCTTTTTTGCTACAAACTTCATTCGTTCTATTCACTTGCCTCATAGGTGCTTCTATGGGTCTTCTTATCATATCCAACTTAATCTTGCCCCCACCCCTCCAGCCTTCTTATTTGCAAAAGTCACTTGTCTGAATTTATTTTTTCTGTTAGAATGGTGGTGCACTGTAAGATTTTGACAATTAGTGCCTTTATTAGATGAAGATTAATAAATGCCACTTGATGCTGCATGTAAAAACAATCTGGAGTCAATCTGATCTTCTTCTTATCCATTATTCAATGACTAGAGAGTTGCCAATCCTTATCATTTTGGTCAATTGAATATTGCTTAGGTCTCAGGCATATGAAGGTTCTCATGTTCACATGGAGAGGAGCTATATCTGGCAAGACTAAGGGACGATGGTTACTTTCCTGCATGTTTTAAGGTTATGTACTTTGGCAAGCATAATGTTTGGGCCTTTTAGAGAATTCATTAACCCAAGTTTAGATTGAATATATTCTATTTTATAGCTGGTACTTATGTGGCTTAGAGCCATCCTTGAATCAAACCTTGGATGTTTTAGACAGTTTCAAGGGATTGATGTGTACATTGCGTTGTGTATTTCCTTTCCTATTGTAAACATGAGTGCAACCCCCTGGGTACCTTTTCAATCAGCGAAAAATAGTTGTTCTATCACTACTGAGAGTATGAGGATTGATGTTTAAAGAGTATAGTTTATTTCCTTTCCTATTGCACATGTGGCTACTACCCCCTTGGTACCTCTTTAATATGCCATCTTTTTAATCAGCTGAAAGTAGTTGCTCTGACGCTATTGAGAGTCTGAGGGTTGATGTTTAGAGGGTATAGTTTATTTCCTTTCCTGTTGTACATGTTGCAGTACACCGTACTCCCTTGGTACCTTTTTAACATGTTTAATCAACAAAAAATAATTGTTTTGTCACTATTCAGAGTTTGAGAGAATCTGGTGGTTGCTTGTAGTTGCCAATTTATTGTTTCACTATGAATTCAACAAGCTTGAATGTTGTCACAACTTATGATGCCACCTTTGGCACTTTGCATCATTTCATTAGGATCCTTGATAGTAGCTGTATTTACGGTTTTCCCCTTTATAATATTGGTTTTTCCTATTGCTAATAAGTAGTTTAGCTGTTTCTTCCTGATTAATGATTTTACTTGTATTATTTTTCTTAATATGAGACTATTTTAATTGTTGTTGTATTGCAATTACTGCTGTGGGATTTTTGAAGATGGAAATGGAAAATACATCCATACTGGATCTCAGAAATATGGAACCTGCAAGGCAAGAGGGCAATGCTCCTGAACTGGAAGGTTTCAGGCTTCGTGCAGATGAAATATTCTCAAAGGTTGATAAGGTAGGTTCTCTGGCTCAAATTTGAATACTAGCACTTTTTTCCCCTGTCTAACCAGAATGGTATGTTAGTGGTAGTGACAATTTTGAAATTTTGAGCCAAAACAGTTGCTATTTTGTTTTGAAATGAAATAACCATAATAGACACATCACTGCATATAGAATTCTAAACAAAAATTTTGATTGTATACCACTACTTGTTTAATGGTCATTGTCTATTCCTTGAATGTAAATATTTTTCAATCAAGGTTGCTGCCTCATATGGGCCACCCATGAGGTTCCATTGAGGCTAATGATGCATTTATCAGCATCAGATTGGTTCCTGTTTAAGATGGTGTGCAATTTATATCTTCTAAAAAGCCTACCAGGTAACATTATTATGTGAAGTATCATGTTTTACCTTGCAGCTTGAACAGAGAGTGAATGAAGTTGAACAATTCTACATGACTACGAGTAAAAAGCAACCTAGCAATTCGAAGAGCAGCTCAACTGTGAAGGAGAAAGATAAGGAAAAACACATCCCTGGCACTAAGAAACTTCAGCAAGAAGCAACACGTAGAGAAGCGGCTGCAGCAAAGAGAATGCAAGAGCTTATGCGCCAGTTTGGCACAATATTACGTCAGGCAATCACTAAGTTTATGATACTGTCTTTTCATTCTTTTGTGTTTTTCCTTGTATGCAATTCCAGGAATCTATTGTCTTTCACATAAAACTAGTTCCAACCTGTTAAATAAATAAGGGGTATTAGTGTAATTAACTTAAAATGCTTTTGATAGAATACGCATTATTTTATTCACATGGTATCAGTCATTAGACAAACCCTAACCCTAGATCTGGCCGTCGCCGTCGTTGCCGTTGTTGCTGCCTCCGATCGACATCATGACCTCTATTCAACGCGGTTGTTTGTCTTCTTCAATCGCTTGCAACGGAAGATGAAAAGCCTTCGCCAAATCTGAAACCGTCGCTGTCGCATGTTCGCTTCTCTAGTTGACCATCCTTGCCATCGTCTTCTTCGATCGACATTGCCTAGCCACCGCTGCTGTTAGCCGTCACCCTCTTCGCCATCGTTCTTGCTCATGACCGTTGGCTTTCTACTTGCTGTGTTGCAGACTAACTGTTAGCCTCCCCACATGCCATCGTCTTCTCTGGTCGCCTCGCCCTCATCGTCGGTTGCCTAATAGCCCCCACAAAGTCGCCACCATCGTCTCTATTTGCCGTCCAGCCATTACTGCCGTTTGGGTTTCCTCCATTGCAGCAGGTCATTGTTTCAGCAAGCAACCACCTTCGTTGTTCGCGGCCTTCACCTCTTTTGTCGGCCTAAAGCTTCAAGTTTTTAGCCATTGAAGTAGCAACCAAGCTTGTTGCCCAGATCTTCAAGCTTCTCACCCAAATCTTGCCTAGATCTGGATTAGATCTGACCTGCTCCAGATTCAGTCAACCAAAACAACGGGATGTTATTTTCATACCATGTCTTCATCTACAACACACTCTTCATCCACAAGTCTCTCCACCACGTCCACAACTGTAACTATTCTCCATTTTTCGGGCACACCAGTTATTACTACAGAGAAATTGAATGACCAAAATTATTTTGCTTGGTTATCCACAATTGAAATTTGGTTTCTTGGACATGGCCTTGAGGATCATTTATCAAAGATCATTTCAACTATTCTCGAGGGAAATCAACCTCTTTGGCAACAGGTGGATGCATAGTTACTCAGTTTGCTGTGGAAGACTATTGAGCTGACTTTGATGCCTATTTTTCAACCTCTTCGTGAGTGTAGTGCTCTATGGAGTCGAGCTCGTGAGCTGTATACGAGTGACATCACTCGTATTTATGATGTGATTGGTGCTTTGTTCAATCTATAACAAGCTAATTTAGATATGACCACCTATTTGGGTAAGCTCCAAGCTTCCATTACTAATTTTAACGAGTTAATGCCCTTTGATACTTGCAGAAAAATCAATTCTAGGGATAATAATTATTCTATTATTTCCCTTGGATATGATATTAGTATATACACAAGACATCTACATGATGTAGAAGTCTAATCTAATCTACTTTACAAGATATTTATGCTATCTAAAATACAAATAATCTATCTCTAAAATTTAGGAGAATAATTAGAACTAGATAATCTTATCTTTATAAATCTTATCTCCTATAATTTAGGAGTCTTCACGACAATCCTCTTTTGGATTCTTCTTTATCTTCCACACTCCCCCTCAAGTTGGGTTGAATATATTATTCAGGCCAAGCTTAGTACTTAGCTCATCAAAGACTCTTCTTGGTAGTGACTTAGTTAGAATATCTGCAACTTGGCTATTTGTAGAAGTATAACTCAGCTGAAAAACTCCTCCTTCTAACTTCTTTTTAATGAAGTGCCTGTCAATTTCGACATGCCTTGTCCGGTCATGGTGGACTAGGTTTTTGGCAATACTGATAGTTGATTGGTTGTCACATAATACTTGTATTGGTTGTGCCATAGATACTTGTAACTCATGTAGCAATCGTTTTAGCCATATACCCTCACAGAACCCATGGGCCATATCCCTAAATTTAGCCTTTGTGCTGCTCCTAGATACCACAGATTGCTTCTTACTACGCCAAGTAACTAAATTTCCCCAAACAAATGAGCAATATTCGGAGGTTGACCTTCTATCACAAATTGAGCTTGCCCAATCAGCATCACTGTAAATCTTCACCTCTCGGTTAGCAGTTTTCCTGAACATTAGCCCTTTGCCTGGTGTCCTCTTAAGATATCTCAGAATTCAATATATAGCTTTCAAATGTCATTCTCTAGGATCATTTATGAATTGGCTTACCACACTCACGGGAAAACCTATATTCGGTCTTGTATGAGACAAGTATATAAGTTTTCTCACTAATCTTTGATATCTTCCTTTGTCCATTGGAGCACTTTCTTTGCCCACATCCAACTTTAAAGTGGTTTCCATTGGTGTATCAGCTGGTTTGCATCCCAACATTCTTGTTTCAGTAAGGAGATCTAGGATATACTTTCGTTGAGAAACTGATATTCCTTCTTTGGATCTTGCAACTTCCATACCTAAGAAATATCTTAGGCTTCCAAGATCCTTGATTTCAAATTCTTTTGCCAACACTTCTTTAAGCTTCTTGATTTCAGAAATATTGTCTCCTATAACAATTATATCATCAACATATACAACAAGTATGGATATTTTACCTTCCAAGGAATATTTGATGAATAAGGTGTGGTTTGCTTGACATTGAACGTATCCATATTTTTTGACTGCTTTTGTAAATTTCTCGAACCAGCCTCTAGGAGACTGTTTGAGCCCATACAGTGATCTCCTTAGTTTGCATACCTTGTTCCTTGTGAGATTAGTTTCAAATCCATGAGGGATTTCCATATATACCTCTTCTTCGAGGTCTCCATTTAATAAGGCATTCTTCACATCCAATTGGTAGAGTGGCCAATCCAGGTTTACAGCTAGGGATAGTAAGATTCTGATAGTATTCAATTTTGCTACTAGAGCAAAAGTCTCTTTGTAATCTATACCATAAGATTGAGTGAACCCTTTTGCCACTAGGTGAGCTTTATACCTGTCAATTTCTCTATCTTCTTGGTATTTAATTGTAAATACCCACTTGCAGCCTACAAGATGTTTATCGGGAGGTAATTCAGTAATTACCCAAGTCCCATTCCTCTTCAAAGCCTTCATTTCCTCAAGAACTTCCTCCTTCCACTTAGGATGTTGAAGAGCCTCTTGAATTGTTCTAGAAACCTGCACTTTACTGATATTTGATATAAAAACACTGAAATTAGGTGAGAGACATTTGTAGGAAATGTAGTTGTGAATGGGGTGTTGAGTGCATGATCGTACTTCCCTTTCTCAATGCTATAGGCCAATGTAAATCCTCATCCAAGGCTGAATTTTCTAAAATTTCAGAATTTTGTCCAGCAGGCATAGTCTTTCCCTTTTCCAACAGTTCTGGATCCGGATCAGAATTTTTGTCAGTCTCAGGACATGTCGGTTCCCCACATTCTTTCTTTTAGACCTTTTCATAGAATAAACTTGAAGTTCATGAGGAGAGGGAGGCAGATTTATAGGGTTTATAGGTGGCTGGTTTTCAGGTTGCAGTGGCTGATTTTCAGGCTGCTATTGTTGGTTAGATAGGGAAATTTCAGGTTCAGGTTCTGCTTGCTGGTGGTTAAGCTGAGGATCCCAAAGAGAATCCCAAAACTGATATTCTTGAGGATTGTTTGGTGTATTCTCCCCTTGAATATCGGTTTTGGGATAATAAGGTTGTGTTTCAAAAAATGTTACATCCATGGATGTGAAAAATCGCTTGAGGCTGGGAGAATAACATTTGTAACCTCGTTAGTGTGGAGAATAGCCAAGGAATATACACTTGATGGATTTTGGGTAAAGTTTACTCTGAAATTGAGAGTGAATGTGAACAAATGAGGTGCAACTAAAAATCTTGAGAGGAAGGTGAGAAAGCACCCGGGTGTAAGGAAAAAAGGCAAGAAGAAGTTGACTAGGAGTTTGAAATTTGAGGATGCGTGAGGTCATTCTATTGAGAAGGTAGTTAGCCGTAATAATAGTTTCACCCCAAAAATGTTTAGGAGTATGAGTAGAAAATAATAAGGATCGGGCCACTTCCAATAGGTGTCTATTCTTGCGTTCTGCAATCCCGTTTTGTTGAGGTGTATCAACACAAGAACTTTGATGAATGATATCTTATTGGGACAGATAAGTTCCTAGAATTGAATTGAAATATTCTTTAACATTATCTGTTGTAAGAACTTGAATGTTCGCACTTAGCATTGAATTGCCTTTTCACCATGGTATGGAAGGTTTGAAAAATGTGGCTAGCTTTAGATTTCTCTTTCAGAAAGACCCAAGTAAGACGGGTATGGTCATCAGTGAAAGAAATAAACCAACGAGTCCTGGTAACATTTTTGACTCTAGAAGGCCCCCCCACATCACTATGAATCAAGGAAAACGGATAGGATGAAGTATACTTGAGACTAGGATAATGAGTCCGAACATGCTTAGAATATTGATAAATTTCACATTGAAACATGTGTAAATCTGAATTCTTGAACAAAGAAGGAAACAATTTCTGAAGATAAACAAAGTTTGGATGTCCTAATCTATAGTGCCATAACATAATTGCACTATTATTGGAATGAAAACTAGAGAAACAAAGAGGTGAAGTGGAATGACAATGGCTGGATTTTACTTCAGTTTTTCTGGAATCAGTCCCTTGAAGAATGTAGAGTCATTGCCAATCATCTTCCCCGAAATCCGATCCTGAAATTCACATACATCTTTTGAGAATTTTGCAACACACTCCATATCAATAGTGAGCTTACTAACAGATAAAAGGTTGCAGTCCAGATTAGGCACAAATAGGACATCTTTTAGTGTCAAACCAGTGGACAAAACAGCTGATCCAATACCTGCTATGTTTGCTAATGATCCATCAGCAATCCTTACCTTCCACTCTTTGTCACATGGCTGAATATTTGTTAACAGTCCACCATTACTAGTCATGTGATCGGAAGTTCTTGAGTCAACAATCCATAGAATAGATAGCTTACTTTTAGCAATAAAAGCATGTAGAGGGTTACCTTCGTGGGCTATAGAACCTGCTGCTATTGTAGAAACTTGTAGCTGTGTTTTCCCAAAGTTATTCTGCAGCCACTCCATCTGTTCTTTGCTAAATGAGCTTGAGTTTGAGGCAGGAGTGGTCTCTTTGTTGCTGTAAAATTACCCTTACTCCTTTCATGTGCTGGCTTCCAATCCAGGGGCTTGCCATGGATATCCCAGCATGTATCCTTTGTATGACCAAGCTTATGGCAATGATCACACCAAGGATGACCCTTCTTCTGCCTGGGATTTGATAGGCTGCTCCTCGGGTAAATAGGGTGGAATGTTCCAGGCCTGAGTTAGAGGGCTTCAACATTAGTTTCAGCCTACTTTCTTCTTTGCGAACTTCAGTAAACGCCTGCCTGAGACTTGGTAGAGGCTTTGTGCCAAGAATCCTACCTCTCACACCATCTAGGTTTTTATTTAAACCAATCAGGAACTTATATAGCCGCTTCTTCTCCACTATTTCTTTGTATTTGGCTGAATCTTCAGTGCACTTCCATTGGATAGTATCACACTTATCCAATTGAAGCCAAAACTTATTCAAAGAACTGAAATATTGAGTGACTTGGGACTCACCTTGCCTAAATCATTGTGAACACTTTCTATCTGAAACAACTTGGAAGTTTTCTCAACGTGAGAGTAGGCTTCCTTAACAGCCTCCCAAATTTCTTGGGCTGTATTGTATAACAAGAAATATCGAGTTAATCAGCCAAGACATCACCATGTTGTTTTCGGCCTTCTAGATTCGGTGCCGTGCTTCATCCTCTTTCGGTTTGCTGACTGCTTTAGTGAGATAATCATCCTTCCTTTTTCCACATATGAACATCATAATGAATTGTGACCACTGAATGAAATTCTGGCCATTCAGTTTATGACTGGTGATTGTGAATGGACTGTTGTTGTCCATGTTCACAGAATTGGTGGTTTGGATAGGGACAATCTCAGAGGGTTGACTGCTCACTCCGGCCATGACACAAGTTGATCAAGTTCGACGGCTATAAAAGGGGACAAATCGAACATAAACGCCATAGCGAATCGGCGGAAATTGGCTAGGACTAACAGGGAGAAAGGAGAAGAGAACCTTGCTCTGATATTATGCAGAAAAATCAATTCTAGGGTGAGTAATTATTCCTGTTGGAATGAGGATAAGAAGCTATGGCAAGATAGAGATAGGTTGTTTTTATCTTGTATTTATTTTTGTGTTTTATCTTCTTGTTGTATATTTAAATTGATGTAATCTAATCCTAGATATTAGATAAGTAATCTAGTCCTAAAATATAGGAATGCAATCTAGTCCTAAGATATAGGAGAATTCTTAGGAACTTCTTGTATAGATTCTATCATTGATATCAATAAAACTATCAAGGAATATCGCTTCCTTTTCCCACATGGTATTAGAGCTCTCGACCGAGTATGATACAACATAACCCTAGTGCCTTCATTGCACAGTCCTTGATTTGATCCTCCATTGGTCCTACCTTCATTGCATAGTCCTTGATTCGATCCTTCGTTGGTCCTGCCTTCATTGCCCTAGCCTGGACCATCATTATTTGCCCCCGACGTGCCTTTATTGCATCCACAAGCCCGCTGTTCTCAAGAAATTGTTGGTAGCTGGAAGCAAATGATTCTAGCCCCTCTAAGGTCGCAATGGCAGAACTATCAGATGTCGCAAGCCCAACCGGTGATACAAATCCAACAGAAGGATATCAACCAGATCACTCTCCAGTGGTTGGTGAAGTCCCTCTGGCCTCAGAACTACCTATAGTCCATCCATCTTATAGGTTGGATGAGAAAAATTATCTCCAATGGGCCCAACTAGTGAAGACTCTCCTAAAAGGCCGTGGGAAGGGTAATCATCTGATTGGAAGTCCTCCCAAAGAAACAGATTCAACGTTCATAGCATGGGACATAGATGATTCACGCATCATGTCTTGGTTATGGGGAACTATGCAACCAGAGATTAGTAGGAACTTTATGTTCCTAAGTACCGCCAAAGCCGTATGGGAGACAGCGCAACAAACCTACTCCAAAATCCAGGATGCTTCTGTGATTTTTGAAGTCAAGACAAAGATTACAGCTACCAAACAAAGCCAACTCACAGTTACGGATTATTACAACATGATGAGAGATTGTGGCTGGAACTTGACCAACATCAGCCCATCAAAATGGTATGCCAAGAGAATGCTGTAACACTCAATCGGATAATCTTTACCCATAAGAGCTCGCATACACCTAGGGCCATAGTTCTAAATTCTTCCTTAGCATTGGATCTAGCCACGACCCCTTGCTTTTTACTCCTCCAGGAGATCAGATTTCCTCCTAGAAATACACAGTACCCGGTTGTAGATTTTCGGTCCACCAGAGAGCCACCATAATCCGCATCTGTATAACCTTGAAGCTTTAAGTCTATCCCTGGAGTGAATAAGATTCCTTTTCCAGGTGTAGCTTTAAGATAACATAGAATCTTCCTTACTGCTGCCATATGTTCTTCATTGGTATCATGCATGAATTGGCTGACTAGACTGACAACAAATGATATGTCAGGTCTAGTATGTGACAAATATATTAATCGCCCTACCAAGCATTGAAATCTCCCTTTGTCCACCTCTTGACCACCTTTATTGGCTTGCAATTTTGTATTGGGATCAACAGGTATCTTTCCTCCTTTTCCCCCTAATAACCCTGTTTCATTAAGCAAATCCAAGATATATTTTCGTTGAGATAAGAAAATACCTTCCTTTGAGTGTGCTCTTTCTATGCCTAAGAAGTAGCGCAATTGCCCGAGATCTTTGATTTCAAATTCATGAGCTAAGTTTTGTTTGAGACAGTTTTGTTCAGTTGTGTCATTCCCTGTTACCACTATATCATCCACATAGACAAGTAAAACTGTTACTTTTTCTCCTGTATGTTTGATAAATAGAGTGTGGTCTCCTCGGCTTTGGTGATATCCCATAGAAAGCATGGCCTTTGAAAATCTTCCAAACCATGCTCGAGGGGACTGTTTGAGTCCATATAGAGCTTTCTTGAGTTTACAAACCTGAGTCTTCCCATCTCCTTCATGTGTAAAGCCAGGAGGGATTTCCATAAAAACTTCTTCCTCTAAATCTCCGTGTAAAAAGGCATTTTTGACATCGAATTGTTGCAATTTCCATTTAAATTTAGCTGCCAATGCTATTAGAATTCTTACCGTAGTCATTCTTGCCACAGGTGCAAAGGTTTCTAGATAATCAATACCATAAGATTGAGTATAGTCTTTGGCCACTAGGCGGGCCTTATATCTGTCAAGAGTTCCATTGGCTTTGTATTTGACATTAAAAATCCACCTGCAACCCACTAGTTTTGTATCCTTTGTTCTAGGAACTAATTCCCAAGTTTGATTTTTCTTTAGGGCATCCATTTCTTCTAACATTGCCTTCTTCCAATTATGGTCTTTTACAGCTTATTCTACTGATTTGGGAATAGCAATTGCATCCAATGAAGTTAGGAAGCTTTGATATTGATCGGATACAAGGTGGTATGATAGGTAAGAAGCTATTGGATGTTTGGTACAAGTTCTAACACCTTTTCGGATGGCAATGGGAAGGTTCAAGTCCTGGGGTTCAGATTGGGGGTGAGATGTGCTGGTTGGATTTTTACTTGGTATAATTTCCAAGCTAGTATTCGGAGCTGGTGATGGGACTGGCTGCAGTTCTTCAATGGGCTGCCTTCTCTTGTATGCGAGCTCTTATAGGTAAAGATTATCCTAGAAGATTTGAAAATTCCGATGCAAAGGCCTATTGAACTCTTGGGTGATAATCAATCAGCTATAAGTATAGCCTACAATCCTGTGCAACATGAAAAAACTAAGCATATCGAAATTGATAGACACTTCCTAAAGGAAAAGTTAGACAGCGGTTTATTGAAGATTTCATATATCCCTTCCAACCATCAAGTGGCTGATGTTCTTACAAAAGGTTTGCCAAAAACCCAATTTGAAGTCCTGATCAACAAGCTGGGCATGATTGATATCTACTCCTCAGCTTGAGGGGGAGTGTTGGAACGAGGATAAGAAGCTATGGCAAGATAGAGATAGGTTGTTTTTATCTTGTATTTATTTTTGTGTTTTATCTTCTTGTTGTATATTTAAATTGATGTAATCTAGTTCTAGATATTAGATAAGTAATCTAGTCCTAAAATATAGGAATGTAATCTAGTCCTAAGATATAGGAGAATTCTTAGGAACTTCTTGTATAAATTCTATCATTGATATCAATAAAACTATCAAGGAATACCGCTTCCTTTTTTCACAATTCTGTTATTTCCCTTGGATATGATATCAATATATACATAAGGCATCTACATGATGTAGAAGTCTAATCTAATCTACTTTACAAGATATTTATGTTATCTAAAATACAAATAATCTATCTCTAAAATTTAGGAGAATAATTAGAACTAGATAATCTTGTCTTTATAAATCTTATCTCCTATAATTTAGGAGTCTTCACGGTAGTCCTCTTTTGGATTCTTTTTATCTTCCACAATACTGATATCAAGAAACAACAACAACAGCGTGATCAAATGTTTACTGTCCTTTATCTTCATGGGATTTGACTTGAGCTTGAATAAGTTAAGACACAAATTCTCGGTGTTACAATTGGGAGCACTGTCGGTCTATGAATTCACCCAGTAAACCAACAAATATAAGCACTCTTGATGCATTCTCTCACCGATTCAACCATACAACATAAACATAAAATAAAGAATTGACAAAGAGTAGAGTTAGCGCAATCAAACCACACAATATACACTGAGATTTATCTTGGTTCGGATTGATTGAAATCAGTCCTACATCCAACCTTCACAAAGAGAGCAATCCACTAGAAAACTTGATGAATTCAGTATAACAAAGTCACTCACACACCCCTCGTCCCTTACTGACAAAACAAGAACCCTCACTACAAGATTACAAAGATATCTTCTCTATCATCTCTCTAGTAATGCATCTTTTCACAGTCAATGAGAATGACTAGTACATTCCGGTATTGGCATTCTACCCCCACGCCTCTTATTTGTAGACACAAGGGGCGTGAGTTACAAGAAGAGAGAAAACTTGGGAGATACCCTATCTACCCCTCACTTAAATAAACATGCAATTAGCCTATATTTCCTAATTGCCACTATCGCATACAAAGCCTAAAAAAACCGAGTCCTTCTAAGTCTTCCAGCCACTCAAACAAAACTGAATAACACTTGGCAGTGCCTCTATACCTTATTTGACGGAGATATTTTCCAGGTTACTCAGAGCCTCTTCTATTACTATTGATCGTGTCACGTCTGTACTTGGAGATCACTCAACCCTTGTTACTACCTAGACTGATCGTGGACGTCATGGTGGTAGTGGGGGTAGTGGGCATCCTTGGCCTCAGTGCTCCTATTGTAATCGTCTTGGTCACACTCGAGGGACTTGTTATTGCTTACATGGTCACCCAGCTCAAGTAGCTAGTACTGCTAACATTGTTGTTGGTGCTTCCGAGGGTTAGCCGTCTATCACACCCAGTAATTCCTCACCAGTGACTATCTTCGAGGGGGAGTATGCTCGGTTCCTTCAGTTCTAGGCAACAGGCCACTCCACCTGTCACATCCCTTGCTCACACTGATAACCCTACTGCTTGCTTTACTAAGTCCCCATCTTCTCTTGGCCCATGGATCTTCGATTCTAGTGCCACCAATCACATGTTTGGTAATCGTTCTCTTCTATTTCATATTCAAACTTTGAAGTCTCTACCTCCTGTTACATTAGCTGTTGGCTCTCATGCCTCAATTGCGAGTATTGGCATAGTATCACCCCTTCCTACTTTACCATTGTCAACTATTTTACATTTACCATAGTGTCCCTTTAATTTACTTTCTGTCAGTCAACTTACTCGTAGTCTTAATTGCTCTATAACCTTTTTGTCTGATTTTGTTCTTGTTTAGGATCGGAGTACCAGACAGATGATTGGCACGGGGCTTAAGTCTCATGGACTCTACTATCTGTCTCACCATACTTCATTAGTGGTGTGCACGACGACTGCTTCCCTTGCATAGGTCCATTGTTGGTTAGGGCACCCGTCTCTACCCAATCTCAAGAAGATGGTTCATAGTCTCTCTAGTATTTCTTCCTTAGAGTGTGAGTCTTACCAACTTGGGAAACATAGTCGTAGTTTTTTCTCGAGTAGAGTCAATAAACGTGTTAGTTCTCCTTTTTCAGTAGTCCATTCGGATGTATGGGGTCTTAGTTGTGTTAGTTCAAAAGACGGTTTTTGTTATTTTGTAACCTTTATTGATGATTTTTCTCTAATTATATGGCTATATTTAATGAAAACGCGTTTAGAATTGTTTTTTGTCTTCACTACATTTTGTGTTGAAATTATAACTCAGTTTAATGTGCCTATCCATGTTTTTCGTAGTGATGATGCTCTTGAATATTTGTTCTCACCATTTAAATCCTATATGGCATCCAATGGGATTCTTCACCAAACTTCATGTCCTGGAACCCCACAACAAAATGGGATGGTTGAACAAAAGAATGTCATTTAATTGAGACTGCTCGCATGCTTCTTCTTCATATGCATGTTCCGCTTCAATACTAGGATGATGCTGTCTTAACTGCATGTTACTTAATTAACCACCCATACATATCTTTGGGAGTACCTGTTTTGTTCACCATCTTGCCTCAAGTTGTGATAAGCTATTTGATCGTTCCGTCAAATGTGTTTTTCTAGGTTATTCACGCCTTCAGAAGAGGTATTATTGTTACTCTCCTCAATTAGCTCGCTACTTTGTTTCAACGGATGTTACATTCTTTAAGTCATCTCCTTATTTTCTCTCTTTGTTTGAGGTCTTCGAGTCTCTTTCTACTGGCTTACCTTTGCCTGATCCTTTTCTTGGCCTTTCCTCTTCTCCTTCTCCACCGCCCTCTGCCTCTCGCCTTGATCGCCCCGATCTTCAGGTCTATTAGCGGCGTCCTCGAACTGTGGCCCAACTAGCAACGCCTATCATCATTAGTTCGAGGGAGCTGTCCACTGACTCATCCTCTGTGCCCATTCGTTCTTCCTCATCTGGTCTGTCACCCTCGGTTTTTGATCTTGACTTACCTATTGCTCTTTGTAAAGGTACTCATCATTGCACTACTCTCCACCCCATTTCACATTAGAAGAGCCTATAAGGCTTCGAAAATCCTCCCTGGTTTTAAAGGGAGCACCCCCTCCCTCCTTCTCTCTCACTTGTGGTTGAAAGAGTATTTCTTTTTTGTTTATACCATTTTGCCCCTTCTGTATTGATGAGCTTTTTCATTTTACATGGATAGTGACTTAGGTTTTGCTTCTTTGCTGCTTTGTACAGAGTTGCCCCTTTTTGGCATATTGTAATATACTCGATTTACTTATAAGAAAAAGTTCCATTATTTTGATAATGTGGTGGTCTTTGTTTAAACTATGAACCCTTCTCATAAGTTGAGGAGTAAAGTTAAGCAAGGAATGCTAGCATATCTTATATTTAAGTTGCATATTGATTTGTCTTATGAGTTCTCATTTCGCTTTCTAGATCACTCAGCACAAGTGGGCGTGGCCATTTATGCAGCCTGTAGATGTTGAAGGTCTGGGTTTGCATGACTACTATGAGGTAGAAAGTTTTTCCTTTCTTAGTTTCCTGGTTGTATATTTTCACTCTCCCTAGTGCCTTTATCCCCCTCCTCCCTCTTTGATTTGTGAGCTACTATTCCTAATTTAGGTGCGCTAAGATTATGAAGGAAAAATGGCAATAATATTTGCCTAATTTGTTCTAGTTTCTATAATCCTGACAACACAGAAGATGAAGTATATTATGGTTCATTATTTCTGAATTTTGATTTTAGATTTTCTTTTTTCTTGGGTTATCTCTTTGCCATTCTTGTTTCTTTCATCCTTTTGTCTTAAATTTCCATCTTATTCTTTTCATTGACATGTGGTAGGATGGTGTATCTTAGGTTATTGACAGGCCCATGGACTTCAGTACCGTAAAAAATCAAATGGAGGCCAAGGATGGCACTGGATATAAGAATGTGCAGGATATATGTGCTGATGTGAGATTGGTGTTTGAAAATGCTATGAAATATAACGATGAAAAGAGCGATGTTCATGTTATGGTAAAAACTTTGTCAGCAAAATTTGAGGAGAAATGGCTACAACTTTTGCCAAAAGTGACCGAAGAGGTAGTTGCAATTCCAAGAATTTAACAGCATCAAGCCATCAAGCCTTCAACTCATCTTGGTGTTCCCTAGTGGTGCTGGCCTTTTTTTTTTTCAGCCCTGGGGATAGGTCAAGTCACCCGGTGCTATTATCTCAAGATAATTTGTTAACTTCTAAATCCATGTGCTCTCAGGGAAAAAGGCGTGAGGAAGAGGAAGTGGAAGCACGATTAAATATGCAGCTTGCTCAGGAGGCAGCACATGCCAGAATGGCTAGGGATCTAAGTACTGAAGTATGTATGGACATTACTAACAGGAAAAAAAAAAAAATTCACTTAAACTTGTATCTCTTTTGCTGGCATGCTGTAATTCATCCTTTGGAAGTATGTATTTATTAAATGAATAATTTTGTACTCTGTTTTTTGTTTTTTTGCCCTCACTAATTTTGTACTCTTTTCAGCTTTATGAGGTTGATATGCATTTGGAAGAACTCAGAGAAATGCTGGTCCAGAAGTGCAGGTTTGCTCCATACTTCATAATCTGATAGTCTTGGTTTGGATGTTTTTGGTATTAGTTTACTTTCTCCGGTAGCTCAATTACTGATACTGGCATTTATGTTGCTTGGCTTTATCTGGTAATTTCTACCATTGTTTGATTACACTAACCAATCATTACAGATAAGGCCTGTCCCTATGATCCAAATAATGATCTCTTAGTTGACTCATGATTTATGATGTTGTTACATAGTTAATGATGGTCTTGAGATGTCACAAGTTCAGCAGAAAACTGATATTACTCTGGATAATGCTGTTGCACATTCTACCTGAAAATTGCCATGCTTGCTTCTCTTTGGAGTCTCCATGAGATTTTGTAGAAATTTTATCTTTATTCATTGCTCATAGAGGAATTTAAGTTCCTGCTTACAGATGATGAACTATTTACACTTTCTGAAAGACATTGAACACGGTAGCATTTAAAATGATTCAAGGGATGTACCCCTGTCCAAAAAAGAAAAAATAATTCAACAGAACTTCTTATGAGGTCTAAAGGGAATCATGGTCAAAGACGATATTAGCAACAAAATTTTTAAACAATCTTTAGGAAAAAAATCATGCAAGTGACTTTAGTGCTGGTTCACCTTAACTAAGGCTCATAAACAAGCATGTTTGTGTTGATAATATGAATGTAACAAAGATGAGGAAGCTACAGTAGATGTGTGGCCATACAAGAAAATAGGTTATTATATCAAGGTTGGAATAGTTCCTATTAAAATTAAGATGTTTGCTCGTGCGAAAATAAGACTGGTATAGGATCCTTTGAGGAGAGTGGAATGTTAGATCCTAGATTTGACATAGAATTCTCAGCTATTTGAGAGGGAAAGTGAGAGGGAGAGGGTAGAGAATTTAAGAATTGATGGGGGGAAGGATCGAGAGAGAGAGAGAGAGAGAGAGAGAGAGAGAGAGAGAGAGAGAGAGAGAGTAGGAGGTGGGAATTCGGTGGGGAAAGTGAGAGGGAGAGGGTAGAGAATTTGAGAATTGAAGTGGGGAAGGATTGAGAGATCGAGAGAGGGAGAGAGAGTAGGAGGCAGGAATTCAGCTCACATCAATTGTATCGAATGATTTGAAATGGCTGGATCAGTTCTTTTTATACTGATCCTCAGCAACAAATTGAGTACAACTTGTTATGCTATAGCTAGTACAACACTCCATGAGCTATGCCAATTCCGTTTTCATTTGTAGAGGCCTTATGGTCTAGGTATGTGACAACTTCCCCCACATTCAGCTATTTCTTGTCCTCAAGAAATGGGCAGTAAATTGGCAGAGGTGGGAAACTACTTGAGGAGATTTGGCAAATACTCCCAAGTGTTGTCCAAGTGGAGGGAGGACCATTTGACTAGCACTTGGGTGAAAGGAGCTCCTTACTTGTAGGTGACTTGCTTATCCAGGATAGCTGTTGGGGTCATTGAGTCTACTTCCTCCCCGAGACTAGGGGGAAGTGCTTGGTTGGCCACCTATGTTTCGATAGCTTTCTTAAGCAAGAAGACGTGAAATACGGGGTTGATTTGAGATCCCTCCGGTAGCTGTAACCGGTAGGCCACTTGTCCCACCCTTGCAAGAAGTGGATAGGGCCCATTGAATTTGGGGCTCAATTTTGATACTTATTGACGAGTTAGGGCACTTAGGTGTGGATGGCTCAGTTTTAAGTAAACTTCTTCTCTTATTGAGAAATCCCTTTCACTACACTTTCTATCTGCCATTTGTTTCATCCGATTTCGAGCCTTGGCCAATTCTGTCTTCAACATTTGTAGGACATCCTGCCTTTGCTGCATATAGACATCAATAGCTGCCACTGTAGATTGTTCCCTAGTAGTTGGTAGTAGGGCTGTTTTGTAGCCATACAAGGCTTCAAATGGAGTCATCTTAATTGAGCTGTGGTAACTTGAGTTGTACCACCACTGAGCCATTGATATCCACTTATGCCACCCCTTTTGTCACGACCCGAAATCTGGTATGTCATGACCGGCACTAATCCCTAGGTCCAGCAGCCCTACAATGGACTAGTAAGCCTCTTCTCTACCTCGATTTGAATAAGACAATACTACTGACAAGATGTAAAACATGAATAAAATACCAATTCACCTTCTAACATAATATCTCAATATTTCATATACAGCAGCTGTACAAAATATCTATCACACTGCTGTCATAAATACATATCTGTTCTCGTACCTCGGGCCCTTGGCACAATTATGTACCAACAAAAATAAAAGACAAAATATCAGACTCTACAATACGTGAATGTCTCCACAGAGCATCCTATATTACATCCGGAATCAAAAAGAGGGTATGCTATCATACCAGAAGATCTGCTGGACCAATAATCAAAAGGAGAATTCCCTGAAAATATTTTTAATAAAAAGGGGGTGAGTCTTGTGGACTCGCGAGTATAAGGTATGTCATGCCCACTAGGAGAGTATACAATAAAATGCTAAAATGATCATCATGAATGCAATAGCATAATAACAATATAAACAGCAGTAACATGTACCATAAGTTTAAATAGTTTGAGGTTTCAAAGAAAAGCATAGTGTAAGAAAAATAGGTGCCTAAAGACAACCCCCATAAGCTGTTCCCTAACCACCTAAGTCTCCTATATTTTTATATGAGATGCATGCACTGATTTTTGAGGACACACTAGTAGAAACTGGCCTAACGCCTATATACACATGCACACAGGTATATATATCATCACATACATATCATCACACAATATCATCATAATGGCCCACGTGATAGCAGTGCTAAAACATACTATCCGTGTCTCTCATGGCCTTGGCATGCCAAGCCTCACAGTACCATGATCTTTTCCTACTGTGAGTCACCAGGGAATCTACTAGATAGTCCTCTAATAGTAATGCAAATGATACCCTAATTTATGCACAAGTCATAATCATTTATCATTTCATGTGGTGTCTAAAATACACCATTCATGCGATATTCCATTTTCTCAAAACAAGAAATCAATTAGGGTATATTTCAGTTTATGTCTCTCCCAGTAGGATGAAAATATTTCATGCAAGTTCGAAGCATTTAAAAGTATTTTTCTACAATTCGCATATAAAAATCATGTACAAGTTATGCATATAAAATCAGTACAATTTTATAATCTTTATGCATGAAACAATATATATATATGTGCATAATATAAAGTAAACATAACATATCCTGTCTACTCGCCTGGGAAATGATGACTCAAGTCCGAGTCTGGGGAGAAGATCGAACAAAATCCTGAGAGTCTGAGCCTACAATAAATAGAATGGGGTGGTCATATTTAAGTAACAAGAGTAACGATGAAATGAAATTACCGAAAACCCTAACCATTACCTAACACCCTGAATAGATTATTTTATACCTTGGCCCGCGCAATATTCAAATCTGGCGTCATGGAATTCGTCGAGCTAAGCCATCGACTGCGTCATCATGCCTCGCCTTGCATGCTACGCGTAGGTGTATAGTGGAACTACACCCACTTATAGGCTGCAATTTCATAATATATATATATTTACCCATAAACTAGTTTTCTTTTAATATAGATAATATATTTTTATTTAAATTCCTTCTTTATCAAAAATACATATATACTTATATATATAACTAAATTGATAAATTTTCTTAAAAACTTAATAATTAATTAATAATTTAATAAATTATTTAAAAGGAATAAATTGCAATTGCAATATTCTAGCCTCAGAATAAAAGGAATCCATAAAAAATCAGGATTCGAAATAAACCTACGTCATCATCATAGGCTAGCCTAGAACGCACTCGGGGTCCGTCTTACTCGGCCTCGAGTCATCTAATAAGGCTTCGTCCTTAGGACTCCGATCAACAAAATGACTCGCCAATCATATCGCCAATTCTAGGAGGCCTAACGAGAACCCAAATTAGACTAATCTCGGTATCCTGAGTAAGATCAACCTAACCAAATCATCCTAGGTCCACGGACAAGCGACAAGGGAGAACAAGCCGAGTGGGCTAGCCCAAGGGCTGCCACAACTGGGTCAGTCATGCCCAACACATTGGGCCATCTTAAAACCCAATCGAGCCTCGCCATCCTAGGCTAACACCTAACCCGACATGCCCAACCCCAAAAGCCATCATTTCCTTTTTCCTTATATTTTATTTATTTATTTATTTATTTTTTTCTTTCCTTTTATTCTTTTTCTTTTCTTTTTTTTTTCTTTTTCCTTTCTTTTCTTTCTTTCCCCCTTTTTTTTTTCTTTTCTTTCTTTCTTTCCTTTTTTTTTCTTTTCTTTCTTTCTTCCCAACAACCTGCCACCGCCGACAACCACCGCCGATCGGCCAAAAATGGCTGATCTATATATCGATACGAAGCCCTCGCCACGTATAATAACATACCTTAAAATGAAACCCATCGGACGGTCAGATCTTAGTAGATCTAAGAGTTTATTTTCGGCCGAAAATATGGGCGAATCTGGCCGTTGCCGTTCGCTGGCCGTCGGCCATTTTTCTGACAATCAGAGGGTACCCCGAGGTACGCAGCACCAAGGAGAGCAACATATCCGAAAATGGGAGGGATCGAACGGCTAGATCTTTGTAGATCTAGCGTCAAACTCTCGGCCAAAAAGGAAAAGCACACTGCCAGCGTCGCCGGCCACCGTGGCCGGCGATTTCCGGCGATCCAAGACTGCCATCCACATCTCTCAACCAACCCGACCATCATATCCAAATATCAACGAAATCCAACGGTTAGATCTTCGTAGATCTAACCTCAAACATTCGGCCAAGAAGCCCCATCGCGCCTCAAGCCACATTTCACGAAAACAACGAGAAAAACATAAGAGATGAAGCCAAAATACTTACCTCCTTGTAGATCGGGGGCACTTGTGAAAACGAAGTTGGATCGAAGATCGAACGGCCGGATTGCTAAATATCGCCGAAAATCCGAGAGGGGAAATGAGAGAATAAAAGAGAGAGAGAGAATATTGTTTCTGTTTGGGGGGGGGGCTGCTGAGCGCCTCCCCCTTTTCTCTTTTATATTTTTCGTTTTTTTTTATATATATACATATATATTTTAATTAAATTAATTAATTTAGTTTTTTTTTTTTTTATATAAAATTTTTTGGATCTTTACACCTTTGGTTGCAGAAAATAGACACCTTAGGTATGATTCTAGGCACTGATTGACCCTCTTTGATTGCCCATTTGTCTCTGAGAGGTACGCAATCAACATGTGTAATTTTGTGCCCATGGTTCGTAGTAACTCCCTCCAAAACAAGCTGGTAAACATCTTATCTCTGTTAGATACTATGGAGTGTGGAACCCCATGTAACTTCACCGCATTATCCAAAAAGATTCTAGTCACTTCTTGTGCTACAAAGGGGTGGGATAGGCTTGGGAAATGACTGAATTTCGTAAATCTGTTAGCCACCACCAAACTACAATCTTTTCCCTCCGATCTTGGCAAACCTTCTATGAAATCCATAGTCACATTAGTCCATGTGCGCTTAGGAATGGCTAAGGGTTGTAAGAGGCCTGATTGAGCCATTGTCTCATATTTGCAATGCTTGCAAGTGTCACAATTCATCATGTATTCCATCACACACTTCTTTAGTTGTGGCCAATAGAAAGTTTGCTTCACCTTCCTATATGTATTTTGTATGCTCGATTGTCCACCCAATGGTGACCCATGCAAGGACTGAAGGATCTTGTTCTTCAGTGTCTCACATTCCCCAATTACCAGTTGTCCCTTATACCTCATTAACCCGCTGATCAATGTATACCCTGGATGACTATAAACATCAATGCTCAATTGCTCCAATAAGTCATTTGTCTACTCCCCCTTCTGATAACTATCTATCACTTCTTCGAACCAATCCGGTACTACTGCCGTGATGGCTGCTATCACACCTTCCTCTTAACAACAGGACAATGCGTTTGCTGCCATATTTTCCTTCCCTCTTCAAAATGTATCATGTAATCCAACCCCATTAACTTGTCCATGCCCTTCTTTTGTGAGTGAGTGTGTAGCCTCTGTTACAACAGAAACTTGAGGGCTTCATGATCTCAATCTTGATTATGAATTGCTCTCCTTCTAAATAATTTCTCCATTTATCCACAGCCATTAAGACTGCCATTAACTCCTTATCATAGATGCTATGCCCTAGATGTCTTGGGGCAAGGGCTTAGCTAAGGAAAGCCAATGGTTGACCATCTTGTGATAGGATTGCCCCTTGCTGGCATCTGTCTCTAGTGTGAAGGGCTTGTTGAAATATGGCAATCCCAACATAAGCACCTCACTTATTGCCTTCTTTAGCTATTCAAATGCCTTGAGATCCCATTTAAACCCCTCTTTCTTCAGTTGTTCCATTAAAGACTTGCTGATCGGGCCATAGTTCTTTACAAATTTTTTGTAGTAACCAGTGAGCCCCAAGAATCCCCTCAGTGCCTTGATGTTTGTGGGCTTAGGCTAGGCAGTTATAGCCGCTATCTTCTTTGAATCCATGCCAACTCCAGCATTTGAAATAATGTGCCCAAGGTATTCCACGGTTCCACCTGTTTTTGTGCAAAAGGCATATTTTGACTATTTGATGTACAATCGGTTGAATTTAAGGATCTCAAAAGTAGTCTTAAGATGCTCATGGTGTTGGTTGAATGAAGGGCTATAGATTAGGATATCATCAAAGAAGACTAATACAAATTTTCTGAGGTAGGGTTCAAATATATGGTTCATAAGAGATTGGAATGTGGTCGGTGCATTGGAAAGGCCAAAGGGCATGACGGTGAATTCATAGTGGTCATGGTCTGTCTTGAAGGCTATTTTTGTTATGTTAGTTGGATTTATCCAGATTTGATGATAGCCTGATCTTAGGTCCAATTTGGAGTATATTGAGGCATGTTTAAGTTCATCTAACAAATCTTCGATGACAGGAATTGGAAATTTATCTTTGATGATGATGGTATTGAACTGTCTATAATCAACATAGAAATGCCATGTACCATCTTTCTTTTTGACTAAGAGTACGAGTGAGACAAATGGGCCATGGCTTGACCTGATATCATATTGGTTTATCATGTCTTTCACAAGTTTTTCAATTTCGATTTAAGCTTGGGAGGGTATCTATAGGATCGAATGTTTACTGGTTCAACATTGGGTTGTAGGGGTATGGAATGGTCCAAAGGCCTCTTAGGTGGTAGTGACTTAGGCTCTACAAAGAGGTTCTGAAATTCAACCAGTAGTGTATCAAGTAAGGCCAATTCATGTACCTGCCATGAGACTTGAGGCTGTTGGTGGCCACCCATCCTACACTTCGCTTTTGTCTCCCCATAGTTCTTTGGTTCCTCCCTTGCTTCAATGGAGAACAAATGGGCCACTTGTGATAATTTCTTTTTGAACAATTGCTGCAACCCCTTTCACCTGATCATTTTGCAAGTTCCCATCTTCATATTTCCTTGTAGAATGATCCTCCTACCCTCTTCCTCTAGGAATACTTCCATCTTGTTAAAATCAAAACTGATCGGACTCACCCATTTCATCCAATCTACCCCCATCATTATGTGGCAGCCCCTAAGCTTTAGTAATCTCAAATCAGCTTCAAAGGTTTCCCCTTACATTTCCTAGCAAAACCCCATGCAAGTGGATTTGCTCACCACCATATTCCCATTAGCCATGGTTACTGATAATGGCTATGTACTAGCCAACTTGCTCTTCATTTTCTTAGTTGTCCCCTCATCAATGAAACTGTGGGTGCTTTCACTATCGATCAAAACCATTAGTGTGCTATCCTGCACTCTACCCTCCACTTTGATTATCTTACTACTAGCCATTCCCTTGATTATGTGCAAGGATATTACTCCATTGTCCTCTTCCTCCATCTCTTACACAATTGCCAACCCTTCTTCTCCGGTCTCTCCTTCATCTTCTTCCCCTTCTAATAGAATTAATTGCTTCCTACATTGATGTTTGGGTGAGTACTTATCTCCACATTGGAAGCATAAACCTGCTTGTCTCCTCTACTCCATGAGTTTATCCTTCTATTGCAGGGTTAGGGCGGATGATGGGGCTACTTGATATCTAAATCCTACCCGTGTCTTAAGGAATTCCTTTCCCTACACCTTCCCTTTAGTCTGCATCATCCCCTGGTTACCTCCTTTATCCTAGTTGCTCTGTTTCTTCATTAGTGCCTCCACTAACAATTCTTGCAAGGAGGCCCCCTCCACTGCCTCCTAAACTATCTTAGGATTCAACATCTTCACTGTTAGCCAAAGCTCATCACTCAATCCACTTACAAAACTCAACACAAAGTACTCCTTAGTCATGTATGGATTACGACACTGCATAAGGGAGTTTAATTCCTCAAATCTAAGCTGATATTCCTGTACTGTTCCATTTTGTCTCAATTTGTTAAATTCTTCCACTATATCCATCATTCCACGTTCTTTGAACCTCTCACACAGCCCCTTGACAAACTCATCCCAATTGCACCCATCCCTAACCTTGGACTACCCTTGAAACCACACATCCCCAACGTTGTTGAGGTAGGTGGATGCCGAGGCCACCTTCTGATTTTCAGCCATCTGGTGGATGCTAAATAACTTCTCATATCGCCTTGTCAACCATCGAGGCTTATGTCCCTCAATCAACAGTAATTCTAGTTTTGGTATTGGAAATCTGGATTGATGGGGAGTAACTTGTGTTTCCTGTCGCCTCTCTACCACACTTTCCCCCACTGTGGTCAGATCCACTTCAAACTCCGATGATTCGGCAGTCCTGTTGTTGGTTCCAATTCCTGGAATAATTGGTTCCAACCTATCTCTAAGGGGAAATCAAGCAAGATCCTTACCTGATTTTGGCTAGAAAACATGAGCATTAATTGTTGCAGTTGATCGCGCAGCATGTTGCTTTGCTCTTGCATCTCTTCTTGCATATGATTGCGCATATCACTATGGATCTCTCTGGAGTCGCATCCAACTTCCTGTCTACCATCGATCCGACCATCTCCTCCATGGATCCCATGCAATTCTGCATCTCCGCCATCGACGTCGTGACTTGTTGCAGCTGCGATTCCATTTGCTTCATTCGAGTGCCGTCTACCATGGTGGATTGATCGCTTGGGAAATTTGTCGGCCAGGAACTTGCTCTAATACCAGAATCTCAGATCCTAGATCTGACAAAGAATTCTCAGTAATTTGAGAAGGGAATTTGTTGGGGAAAGTGAGAGGGAGAGGGTAGAGAATTTGAGAATTGAAGGGGGGAAGGATCGAGAGAGAGAGAGAGAGAGAGAGAGAGAGAAAGAGAGAATTCAGCTCACATCAATTGTATTGAATGATTTGAAAGGGCTGGATCAGTTCTTTTTATACTGATCCTCAGCAACAAATTGGTGCCAAAAACGGTTACCAATTTAGTACAACTTGTTATGCTATAGCTAGCACAACACTCCATAAGCTATGCTAATTCCTTTCTTGTTCGTAGAGGCCTTATGGTCTAGAAACTTGACATGGATGAAGTGGAACAAGTTTTTGTCAAAAAGGGGTAGAGGAAGACCAAAAAAAAATTTGTTGTAACTCTTAAGTATGATGAGAGTTAGAATTCATGTATCCAGTCCCACAATGAAATTAAAGCTTGATGTGTTGTTTTTGTTGAATCCAAATGTTAATTTCTTTCTGCAGACATGGAATAAGAATGTGACAAACTTTTTTTGTTTTTCACTTTCTCTTTTCCGTGTATTTGTATGAGTTCCATTTGTTTTCTGGGTGCTGAGGGGAAGGGGTGATTTTAGGGTGGGAGAGAAAAGACTCTTGACTATATGTCAACTGCTTCTTCCAATTGTGTGATGCACAAAAAACAAAAGAAAACATTACTCTATATTTATGGGGGTCCCTAACTTGAATTTTTACTCCACTCCTGTATGCCTGCAGCTAAGTGAGGATTTGTTGAGTCAACAGTGGCTATAGGTTTGACTGACCTAACCTTGAGCTACACACATGCACGCAAATAACAAAAATACCCTTTGCGCCTCATTATTTTGGGTAAAAGGTATTTTAGTCATGCGCCTCACGTCGCCTCACCGCCTTAGATGAGAGGTGTTTTTGTTATTTTACATGCATTGTGTAGCTCAACTTGTAGCCCAAGGGGTACCAATAGCATTTTTCTTAATTTATATCCTATGCTTTTAAATCTTCAGAGTGATGAATGCTCACTGAATTTTCATTTCAGAAAAATGTCTACTAAAGAGAAAAGGAAGCTGGGAGTGGATTTAACTAGATTGTCTCCTGAAAATCTCAGCAAGGCACTAGAGATAGTAGCTCAGAATAATCCGAACTTCCATGCAACAGCTGAGGAGGTGGATCTTGACATTGACGCTCAGGTCACCACCTATGACCATAATCACTTATTTTTGTCATCCATTATGGACCTAAAGTAATATTGGCATTGTTACTTCAATTTGGACAATACAAAACCAGTTCATCTTTCTTGGAATTTTTGGTGGTACTTGAATTTGAGAAGTTCTTCTCAATTTACTTGTGTAGAGTGAATCAACGTTGTGGAGATTAAAGTTTCTCGTCAAGGATGCACTAGAAGTTAAGGGCAAAAGTTCAAGCATTGGTGGTGACGATGACACCAACAATGATAAGGTTGCTGTAGCTGCAGCTGCTGCCACCGCCACCACCACTTCTAAACGAAAAAAAGATATATGCGATGCCATCGCCAAGAATGCCAAGAAACGAAGTAAGAAGCTATCATCCTAGTTTTCATGACAGAATCATTGCAGCTATTTGTCTTGGTCAGGCTGTTTCTGGTAACATTCTCATGTACTTTTCTGCTTGGTGCGCGGAACAGAAGAACAAGACCGTATAGTTCTTGAAACTAAAAAACAAACATGGTAGAAGGGGTATTTATGTTGTGGTTTCTAGTTTTTTCGTTGAGACTGTGTGGTTCATTGGAGCGGACACTTTGAGTAAAAATGTTGAAATCATCGCCGGTCCTTTTATAAGCCCTCGAGAGTGCTTCCCTGTTGTCTGTAAAGATACAACCTTATGTAATCAAATGTCAGAATTCATTGCCTACCCTAATTGCTTATTCGATGGCATATTGTTTTCAGTTGTTGGCCGATGAGATGGTGAGTTAGAATTGATGTAACTGAGGCAGCCTAGTCGTGAGGCTTATGGTTTAGTATGTTGTTCTTTGTGTTGTCCAATCTCATGAATAGATAGTTTACCTTCTCATCTATGCAGCCTGTTCCTGTTGAAAATGTGAAGGTAAACAGCTTTCAAACTTGATCATTTTCCTTTTGCTTTTCCCTTGTTATTAGTTAAATCATCGTTAAGAAAATAAAAATGGTTCTCTTAGATTCATTCAAGTAGAGAGATAGTATCTTCTGATGCACTCAAAAAGGCAAACATTTCTTGTTCTTGATTTTGGAAATAGGAAGTTCTTGAAACACCTTGTATCGGTAACTCCCAGAGTATGAGAGAGAGAGAGAGAGAGAGCAGGCTGCTGTTGACAATTGATGGTAAATTCTCTCTATTGTTTCAGATTATATTGATGGCTACTAGATTTTAGATTCTAACCGTCTTAGACGAGAAACTAACACATGAAAAATAATTTATGCATTAAACTTGGTAAAAAACAGTTATAGATTTAAGTGCGAGCTTTATGTTTTACTTAGTTTTGTTAAAGATTTTTCTAATTTTACTCATTAATTGTTGACTTTAGACTGTAGTTAAAAGCTCTAAAAATAATAATAATAATTTTGTCCTCTGCATTGAGAGATCCTTTTTTGTCCATCCATTTCCTTTCTGACACTAAACATTAGTGAACTGACATATAAGGCATAAGAAAGTATCTAGATTTAGATTATTGACAATTATGTTAAAAATAACAGCAAAACTATAATGAAATGATAGGACTATTATTTAAATGTAAACTAAATTTATTATATTAAATATAAGAAATAAATAAATTCGTGTTGTTGAATAACTTACACTTTGATTATTATTTAATTAATTTTTTTAAAAATAGAAATAAACATTAGTTTGGATTCATCAATACTAGATGGTGGTCCTAACTATACATACATACATATCCAGCCGTTATCCCACTATGTAGGGTTGGCTACATGAATTCTAAACTTCTATGTGGGTTACATCCCAACAGATAGTTTGTCTAGAATTCATATTTGGATCCGACTAGGTTTTACGCTGGCTGTCAGCTACCTAACGCAACCCTCCTCCTTTATCCGGGCTTGGGACCGGCAGTGGATAATATCTCCTGGCGGAGTAATGATGAAATAAAGTTTGAACACCATCTTCACATGGAGAAATTTTATGAGATGGTGGTGAATGAAGATAATTGATATAGTTGTGTTCCATAACTTAGTTGACATGGTGAAACCAACAAGTACAATATGGAAACACAACAAATGGTGATCCTAACTAACTATTAATATTATTTTTACATGTATTAAATAAATTTATAAAAATAAATTTTTTTAAGAAAATAAAAAAATGTATAGAAAATACTTATTATATAATTGCAATATAATATTATTGTATTAATGTGGTATTATAATTTAATAATAAAATAATATTTATTTAGATCTTACATACATGATAGTTAATAAATTAAAATTTAAAGTAAAACTTATTTTGATCAATTATCATAATTTTAAGATATCTAAATAGTAGAGATAAATTATTACAAAATTGTAATATTACATCAATAGGATCACGTAGGAGTGGTGATGTATTGGATAATTTCTCAAGGGCGTGGGCAGTGGCCTCCGCTGCCAGTGCCATGTGCCAGCGTTTAACTAAAATAAATACACAACTCAGCAGCAGCTATGCGTTCGTTAGAATCTCCCGAAAACCGTTTCTTCCATTTCCTCTCTCTCTCTCCCCCCTCTTCCCTCGATGGACGAAAAGAGCATTTCATCCAACAATGGGAAGCAATTAGAGACGAGCAAGGCGGAGAGAGCGGTGTTTCTGATGAAGTGCCCTCCGGTGGTCTCTCGCTGCCTCCAATGCCCTCCTCCCTACTCCTCCGACGCCGCCGCCCGCCCCGTCGCCAAGGTCCTCGTCTCCATTGACCCTCTCCGTCCCGACGACGACTCCTCCAGTCAGGTACGCTGGTTCCCGTCATTTCTAGGGTTTTGGAGGATGTTCCTTTCTTCTGCATGTACTTGCTTTTGGAACGGAATCTCTATTTTGTACTTGTGTTTGAAGTATTCAGCTGATTCCTGTGACAGCGTGTTTGGAATCAGTTGTAGTCGTAGCAAAAATAAAATAGAAGAAGGGGTCACGGGAGTTTGTTCTGTTGTAATTTCATAGAAATGGAGTTTGTTCGGCTGTAATTGTATAGCAATGTTTTTATTCAATAACGAATTAAAAGAGAAAACCTAAGCAGTGTGTATGGTGGGAGGGGCTCTGATGAAAGGTACATCTGTTTCCTAGTTCCAGTAATTACCTCCTCCAAATGCCTTCCCCGTCCATCAACTGGTGATCGACTCAAATTCCAAGTAATTTTCCTAATTATATTCCAGCAGTGGTGCCCTAGCCTCTCTGTCATCCTACATAAAAAATTAGGAGGTGAACAAGCATTTAGCACCCTTTTGCATATGAATCCGTCTTATAAGAAAAAAGATGTCTGTTGAAACCATTTTCTAAAAGATCATCACATTTAATCTACCAGCGTTGGAAGGATACCACCTCAACTAGAATGGAATCAGTTGAAATGTTTATTGTCCAAACCATTGTAAAGGGCATACACAGTGCGCAAGGTAATCAGTCCCTAGTGCATTGTAAAAGGTTAGAGGGAGGATCGTATTCATATGCAGTCTTCCCATTCTATTTATAGATTTTGGTCAGAGCATGTACTTTGGCTTTCTGAAAAGTTTTATGCTTTAGAAATATTTTACTCTAACATCTCAATCTTTTCCTGCTTGTATGTCTTGACTGTCCCTTGGATAAACTCCCCTTTTCCCTTCAAGTCTCTTCTATTCATTGAATAAAATTTGAAACATCTAATTTGTTTACTATCTATTTGTTTTTTCAACTTCCATTGTTTAGTTGTTTAATTCATTAATCTTCATGTCTAATAGAAGGATCTTTTTATGTTATCAAGGCATATACATCAATTTTGTCATCAAGTTTTATATCTTCCCAATTTTCATGCATTGTTCGTGTGATGCTCAGTTCACCATGGAATTGGCGGGTCCTCAATCTGGAAATTTACCCAAGTGTTTCTCTATGTACAAGTATGCAAACTTCGTTCCAATGTCTGTGTTTTCTGAGTCATCACAAGGTCAGTAGACTGCTTCTACAGTCTTCTTTCAGTGGCATAAATGAACTAACTACTTATGGGATGGCTGGTCATGTTGTTGCTTGCAAATTGCTAGTAAACCACTTATTATATTTTAATATTTTCTTTTCATTATTGCTTTGTTCGGGACTAGGATTTGTTCAGGAAAAAGGAGAAAGATAGTAAAGGAGGATTGTAAGAACTGAAATAATATATATGTAGTTGTTTGCTTGCTTCAGAGATATTAGGGTGTGTTTGATTGGGGGGTGGAAAGTGGGGCGGAATTCCAATTCTCACCCCACCCCCTAGGAATTCCAATTCCTTGATTTCAAGGAAAATCTTCACTTTTTGAACTAAGATGGAATTCAAATTCCATAAAAAAAAAAAAATTGTTTGATGGAATTTCCTGGAATTTGGATGGAAAATGAATTCCACCCTCATTTTCCACCCCTATCAAATGCACCCTTAATTATTCATGAAAGCTCTATGCATGTAAATAGTTTAATTTTCCTTTTGTTTTCCTTTTCCCTGATTATTCCTGGTTCTGGCATGGCATAAATGTTCTTCCATCCTGTTGAACTTGAGATTGGATGTTTTTACTGCTCATTATTATTATTATTGCTGGTTTACAAAGTCAGGGTGATTCTTTTTTTTTTTTTTTGTTAAGCAAAATAAAAAGTTAAGAGTGATTCTGCTACTTCACTTTAATACTAGCTGTTGAAATGTTATTAAATTATCACTCTTACCAAGATAAGGAACATCTTTGGTTAGTGCCTAACACCCTTGGCATTTTTTTTTTCCAATTCAAATAATTGTTTGACAATCCATTCAGACTTGTGGATTGTCAAACAGCTATTTAGGGAATCATTATTTGTTTCCTTGGACATAATCCACTTGGATTGAATCAGCGATTATAAAATGACTTGTCTTCTGTTAAGCATGAAATCAGGAAGAGTTTTGGTACAATTGATTGTGCTGCATAATGCAAGCTATATTTCTCCTTCCAAGTCTTTTGTGTTTGGCCAATCTGTGATCAGTTATATTTGTTAGAAAATAATGAGATTCCTGTCCATATTCAGGGATTGATATGTTTGATGGTTTGATCTATCTTTCTATATTCCTATGCTAAATCTTCCTCCTAGGAGATCCTATCTTGATTGTATTTTCCAACTGTATCCTAGATTGTAAATATTTCCAAATCTAGATTAGGAAATTGCCTATTATGAGAGATCAGTCTATATATATATTTTCTTGTAACCCTACAATGTGGAATGAGATTGGATATTTGGCCGTTTTTTACATGGTATTAGAGCCATAGGTCCATACCTCTGGAAGTCAATCACTCTTTTTTTGTGGCTTTCGGTGGCCGTAGCCTATATTGATATCCAATCCACTTCCAAAGCTACCAAACCCTATAACTGTGACGGACTCCATTGAATTCAGTAGCACAACGGAGGTTCCTTTTGCTGGAAGTAATGGTGCAACTTCTGGTGGGGAGTTGCAGAACATCTAGGCAGCCTATAGGCTAAATGGAAGAAACTACTTGAAGTGGTCTCAGTTGATCCAAACGTTTCTGAAGGGCAAAGGGAAATTGAGTCCCCTACTTGGAACCGGGCCTAAGGAGGATGATCTTACGTATGCATGTCACAACACTAGGATATGGGAAGGATAATTGTGTAATTGGGGCTGCTTATTGTTGTGGGTTGGTTAGAAGTATTTGGTTGTTGCTTTGCTTTTGTGAATTAATTAGAGACATTGGTGATTGCCCTGTTTGTTGGGCTTTTAGTTACGATAACTGAAGAATAGCTAGGAACACCTATAAAGGGGTTAGCTGTAAGAAGATGGGTATTGAAGGAATGAAAGATGGAATCTTTTCCCTCAACTTCTATGATCTCTCTCTCTTTCCCTGTTCTTTCTGTAATTCTTCACCAATTCTTGCTGTAATTTCTCCTCTTTTAGTTTGATTCCCCCTCAATTTCTTCCAAATTTCCCATTCAAGTGGTATTAGAGCCAGCCAATCCTTGGCTTTCATTCTGACAATTTGGGGTGAAAATCTTAAGCAGTGAAATTAGGGTTTGATTCGACACACATCAAGTAATGTCGGAAGTGACTGAGTTGTAAGGAAAGTGGTAATTGTGCCGGTTGATTTGGGGTTGTTAAATTTCGTCGTCGATTTAGTGAAGGAGAATCGAGACTGGCCAACTGGTCTTGATGGTGATCAAGAATTTTGGGTTGTGATTGTTCCAACAACTATTAAATTGCAACAGAGTCGAACGAACAAAGGAGAATCAAGATTGACCAATTGGTCTTGATGGTGATCAAAGGCAGCTTTCGGTAGAAGTTCATGCAATTCTTGTTCGTCGTTTAAAGGTGAATCAAATCCGATGAGTTCCTTTAATCAATTCTTAGTGAACTTGAAGGCGATGGAATAGGTCTGGGTGAGCGGGAACCCAACAATTGCAACTGGGATTTTGATGAGTAGGAAGGTGCGAAGTGGGCACAGGTTTAAGAAGTGGTCTTGATTGAATTTCAAGAGCAATGATTCTCGGCTGAGAGTTGGAAATTTCAATAATTGATTTCGGCCATTGGATGGTGATTAGGTGAGATGAACAGAACAGAGCCGGTGAACTCAGGCGAGCTATTAGGAAGGAAGCTACAACAATTCCGGCTATGATAGAGGCGGACTAGGTTTAGCGAATTTAGGTTTCAGTGAATTTAGGTTGCTCATGTTAAGTAGCAGTTTTAGTGCAGTTAATTCTGCAGGTAAAGCAGAATCAAATGGATTATCAAGAGGCTGTTTCGGAGGCGAATTTTCAAAGGAACGGGTCCGTGGACATGGAGTACAGGTTTGAGACGGATGCTAAATTCAATCAAGGGATGGATGACTTACTGGATTTGATGTCGCAGGTCTTCCAAGTTAGAATACCAACATATCTTTATTAAAGATCCACTGCAGGTAAGATCCCAGCAGGAGTTGGAATTTGTTATAGGACCTCTGGTCTGTAAGAAGTGGATGAACTACCTGCAAAGGATCGAATTGGAATCGAGAGTTGCAACGAAGAATTTAATAACCTAACACAAAAAGACTCTGTAATGGATTATAGGACCAGATTTGAGGAATTGAAAGCGTTGATGCTCAATTGCCATAAATGACTCTTTCTTTGTGTCGAAATTCATTAATGGTCTTAACGATGCGCTGAGGCCTAGTGTGAAAATGTTCTCTCCTACTACTGTAGAACAAGCGGCAGAGAAGGCGAGATTGCAAGAATTGGCACTAGAAGCCATTTATAGAAAGTATGGGTTGCCGCCAAAAAGTTATCTTAAGAGCAGCTCGCAAGTTTGTGATAGACCACATGTAGCTAAAGGAGTTTTGATGGAACAATCCGGATCCGAACAATTTTACAATGGCTCTAAGGAAGCTGATACTGAAGCTAATGATGAGCATGGACAGGTAACCGATGAGGACTCGAACCAAAGAAAAAAATTGGAGCCTGAGGGCAAGGATGGTTCTGAGGGAGCAAATTCTAAGAGTATTGCTTATTTGCCTATGATTTTGGAAAAAAACTATGGAGTCATAGGTTAAGATAATTTCGGCCAAAGAAAATTTCCTTGTTGTTTTGAGCAATTTTGATCTCGGGCAATATGATTGTATTGCTGTTATATCACCTAGTGTAGACCAGATTTAGAAGATGAAGGAAGAGAAGGTTGTTGTCATTTGGTTTGGGAGTTTTGACATTGTGGAAGGGAGCCTTGACATGGTGATCTGTGAGGTCTACCTTTTATTTTTGTAGGGGAAGCAAAGGCAAAGGAATAGAAGAGGCCTAGAAGGAGAAAGAAAGAAAGAAGAATCAATTAGCTCGTGAAGCAAGGATTAGATGAATAGCAGAGCTAATAGCTGTAAATTCTTGGGGACAAGGACTCTCTCAAGGAGGGGGGAAATTATCACGACCCTAGGATACGGGAAGGATAATTGTGTAATTGGGGCTGCTTATTGTTGTGGGTTGATTAGAAGTATTGGTTGTTGCTCTGTTGTTGTGAATTAGTTAGAGACATTGGCAGTTACCTTGCTTGTTGGGCTTTCAAGTACTATAACTGAAGAATAACTAGGAACATCTATAAAGGAGTTAGCTGTAATTCTTGTTGTAATTCCTCCTCTTTCAGTCTAATTCCCCCTTAATTTCTTCCAAATTTCCTATTCAAACCCTAAGCAAACCCTAGGATCGTGTTAATGCAGCTTGGGATGAAGAGGACTCATTAGTTATGTCTTGGCTTTGGAATTCTATGCTGCCTAAGATTAGTGATACAGTCATGCTCCTAAAGATTGCTAAGGAGATTTGGGATGTTGTGAAGCTCACCTGCTCGAAAGTACATGATGTTGCTAAGATCTATAAGATCAGGACCAAAGTAGCAGCAACCAAGCAAGGATGTCGGTCCATCATTGAGTATGCAAATCTCTTGCAAACTTTGTCGAAAGAATTGGATCACTGCCAATGCATTTAGATGAAATGCAATGAAGATGCAACTATACAAAAACGATTTGTTGAAAAAGAAGGACCTCTGATTTTCTTGCAGGTCTAAACTTGGAGTTTGATGTGGTGAGAGTCCAGATTCTTGGAAAGGAGGATTTGCCTTCTCTAAATGAGGCAATCTCAATTGTATGTGTAGAGGAAGGACGGAGAAAAGTGATGCTTGATACCTCTCCTACAGATAGTTCAACACTCATAACGTTGAAGGGTTCTAGTTAGGATAAACAACCTAGAGAGGAAAGGAAGGCCTTAGATTCATCTAAAATGATCAACAGGGACTCCTTATGGTGCACATATTGCAAGAAGCCCCAACATACCATAGAGAAGTGTTGGAAACTTCATGGTAAACCTCCTTATGGTGCACATATTGCAAGAAGCCCCGACATACCATAGAGAAGTGCTGGAAACTTCATGGTAAACCATCTAAGAGGGGATAATAAAAAAACCAAGGGCAAGTGTTTTTGGCCAGTTATCAGTAGCCTACTGAAGGAAAAGATCAGGATCAAGTAGATACAATGGAGCTCTACTGAGAAGAGATTGAGAAACTAAGGAATTTGTTAGGGTCATTCGAAAAGAAACCTAGGACAGGTACTTGCACTCTAGCCTTTCATGCTTTGGATATAACTCTCCCAAATACCTGGATTCTTGACTCTGGAGCCACAGACGATATGACATGTTCTTCACACCGATTTATATCCTATACACCATGTTCTAACACAAGAAAAATAACTATGGCAGATGGGTCATTAACAACTGTGGTTGGCCAAGGAGATGTCCTTATAAACAATCATCCTACCCTTAAGAATGTTCTCCATGTCCCTAAACTTTTTACTAGCCTTGTGTCCATCCAAAAGCTTACCACAAGTGCTAATTGTTGTGTCATCTTTTATCCATCTTTCTATGAATTCCAGGCACAGGACACAAGGAGGATGATTGGGCGTGTTAGGGAGAGAGATAGACTTTACTACCTTAAAGACCTTCGTGGATAGGCTAATAAAATGAGAGTTTCCCCTATATCATTCCTAGTGAAGTCCAATAAAGATAAGTTGTGGCTTCATCAATTTCGTCTTGCTCATCCATCTTTTAGGGTTCTTAAATTAATGTTTTCTTCATTATTTAAGGGATTAGATGTTAGGGATTTTCATTGTGATGTGTGTGAACTTGCAAAATATAGGAGAGTCTCGTTTCCTCTTTCTAATAACATAAGTTCTCTTCCATTTACATTGATTCACAGTGATATGTGGGGCTCTTCTCCTGTTCCTAACATTTCAGGGGCTTGATGGTTTGTCTCATTTGTTGATGATTGCATTCGTGTCGTTGGTTATACCTGTTAAGGACTAAATCTAAAGTGTGCACCATTTTGCCAATTTCTATAACATGATCAAAACTTAGTTTGGGGGTTGAGATAAAGAAGTTTCGGTTAGACAATGCTAGAGACTATTTTAATTAGTCTTTATTTGTTTTCTTTCAAAAAATGGGCATAATCCATGAATTTTCTTGTGTTCATACTGCTCAGCAAAATGGGATAGCTGAGAGTAAGAATGGTCATCTTTTAGCTGTTACAAGAGCTTTTCTCTTTCAAAATAATGTTCAAAAACAATATTGGGGAGAAGCAGTCTTAACAACCACCTACCTTATTAACTAGCTACCCTCTAGGAGTCTTGATTCCCACAGTCCAATTCAACTCCTCACGAAGGTCTTTCCTGGGTTCAATGCTTCTAATGGTCTTGTTGAAGGATAAAGATGCGGCCAATCCTAAAGGATTAAGGAGATGTTCTGTGGATGAGATGAGAGGAGGATAATTCTCCCAAATTATCCTCAAGTTGATCTTGTATTGTTAGAAACCGCTGATCGTGAAGGCTTCGATTCCCCCCGGTTCCAATCCGTAGAGACACAAGCGCAATCTCCTCTAAGTCGGTCCACATGATCGACCCTTCCACGAACGCCTCGAGTAGTGCTAGCAACCCTAGGCGCCTCTTGAGATAATTCGAATTTTCTTCTCAATTTTTTCAGTTTCTTAAGTGGCATATATATAGAGTTCAAAACCTTAATTGTGCCTTGAAAAAACCCTAAACAATTTAGGTTCGACCCTTAATCACATTGGGCCGATTCTCTCTTTTAAATCGTGGAATGGACTCGACCTAAGTGTGTGACCCTTTAGGTCCACCATTAGACTAGATGTAGGGCTAATTCTATTGGGCTATATCAAGGCCCAACTTATTAGATTAATTAAACTATTTAATTAAACTCATGGGCCTTTTATTTAACCCATCTCATGGGCTTCTTAATTAAACTCTTTAATGAATAGTTTTAGAATTAATCAAATTAATTCTAAAACCCTACATATCATGGTTAACGTCTAGAAACATGCCATGAATACCTAGTCAACGATGAAAAAACACGGACCTTTTTAATTGCAATTACCGTGTAGTAAAATCCTTTTATCAATCTATGTCCCGATTGAATTTAGGGTATGGTTTTATAATGAAACCCTAATCATTCAATAACTATGTATCCATTCCAGATTTATGACTTGATAGGCGAAATCAAAACACATTTTGATTTCCACTTCATCTTGGCCAAGGATTTTCTCAGTCATGAAATCATCGAAATACATAGGACATCTTCTCATCTTGTCGATAAGTGAGGAATCCTATTTCGACATTCACAAGGCTTCATATGTGATAAGGTTACGCCCAGTGATAGTTTGTTAATGACTCCATTAGAATCCAAAAAAGAACCAAAGCGTAACCAATCAAATATAAGACTACCATGATGTCTCAAGTCTAAGGATCAATCTACACTATTGCAACACAGGAATTCCAATTCGATATTAAATAATAACCATTAAAAATTTTGTAGCTGGTCAGTTCAGCGTACTTATTCTTATAATAAACACCCACATATGTGCACTAGTGTCCTCACACCAATGTCCATGAAACAAGGCATTCTCCTAATTGAGCATGCATCATATGTGCTAGTCTATCTGAGTTATTAGTGTCCAATCCTAATAACTCTATGAGTAGGAACACTTAAGATCAAGGCTTGAAATGAATATGTTTCATGATCGTCATCTCTATGCACGACCATATTCCATGAGCTTATTTGATCTATGGATTTTGGCAAGTATGGATTGCAATAAATAATGATGACAACCATTAATGACAAATAAAAAAACATAATGCCTTGCAATAACAATTGATTGAAGATAAAGAATCACAATATAAAGTATGATCAATTACATGTAAATATAATTGGCTTGTGGAGCATAACTCTAACATGTATATCTTGTGTATTATTTGTAGATTAGTTAAAGTTATTTATCTTGTAATCTTGTGCTAGAATTTAAGAGTTTATCTAGTAGCTAAATTTTAGGAGATAAGTTTGTATCAATCTAGGAGACTTGTGTATTTTAATTCTAGTTGCTAATGAGGAGACTCATGGTAGTTTTTATTGATCTACCAAATTTCTTCATGGTATTAGAGCTCTACAAGGGTGCAAGCTCCTTTTCCTCCTAGTATACTTGTTTCTTTTAACAAATTCGGGATATACTTGCGTTGGGATAGAAAAATACTTGCTTTAGAATAGGCCACTTCTATTCCCAAAAAGTACTTAAGTGTACCAAGATCTTTAATCTCAAAAATGCTGGCCAGGTTGTCCTTTAGGATTCTCTGTTCTTCAACATCATTACCTGTAACAATTATATCATCCATATAAACTAGCAAAACTGTCACCTTCTCTTTCATGGAGTGCTTAATGAATAGAGTATGATCTCCCTTGCTTTGGTGATATCCCATGTGTCTCATGGCCCTTAGAAAATCTGTCAAACCGGGCTATTTGTGACTACTTAAGGCCATAAAGTGCCTTTTTAAGCTTGCGTACCTTACTTAAATCTCCTTTATTGAATCTTGGTGGTGGTTCTATGAACACTTCTTCCTCTAAATCCCCATGAAAAAAAGCTTTCTTCACATCAAGTTGTTGTAACTGCCACCCGTAGTATGCTATTAGAGATATGAGTATTCTGACTGTAGTCATCTTTGCCACAGGAGCAAAGGTCTCTAAATAATCGATTCCATAGGTTTGAGTATAACCTTTAGCTACTAGTTGAGCCTTATATCTCTCCAATGTACCATTTGCATCGTATTTCAAGTTAAAAATCCACCTGTAGCCTACTGGAATAACCCCCTTTGGTCTAGGCACTAGCTCCCAAGTTTTATTTTTCTCTAAAGCTCTCATCTCCTCCTACATAGCTTGCTTTCAATTCTGATCTTGCAAAACCTCATCAACTATCGTAGGAATGGCAATGGTATCTATAGAAGTCAAGAAGCTTTTGTGTTTTTGGGAAAGATGATGTCAGGAGATATAGTTAGCCAATGGATGTTGAGTACAACTTCTAACCCCTTTTCTGATAGCAATAGGGAAATCCAAATCATTAAGAATAGAGTTAGAAGGAATCAAGGGATGAGTGACTTCAGTAGTTGGGTTGGAAACTAATGTTGATTCAGGCTGAGGATGTAGAATAGGCTGAGATCTTCTTTTGAACATATAGAGAGAGCCTTTAAACCTGATCGGGTATGGCAACGTAGGCTGCTTTGTTTGGTTGGGTGAGTCTTGTTCATTGGAGCTGGGCGACTGAGCAAGTGAGTTAGGCTGAGCAGTTTCTTCTGTCTCATTAGAGCTCATCAGAACTAAATCCAAGTTGGGAAGAACACCTTGGTCACCACACTTTATATTCTCCCCATAGGGGCCACGACTAGAGGATCCAAAAACGGATTGAGATTTAACAGCGGTAACATCCTTAAACGCATAGAACTTTCTAGATGAAGGATGATAACATTTGTAACCCTTCTGAGTAGGAGAGTAGTCAAGAAAGATACACTTAAAGGCCCTAGGATAAAGTTTATCTCGGTGATGCTTGGGAATATGAACAAATGACATGCAACCAAAGACTTTAAGAGGAAGTGAAGTATGCAGACCAACATCAAGGAAGTAGGATGATAAACATTGAAATGGACTGTGATGGTTTTGGAGTTTAGATGGAACTCAGTTGATTAAGTAGGTTGCTGTTAGGACTGCCTCTCCCTAAAAATGTTTAGGGACATGATTATGGTGGAGAAGGGCTCTAGTAACATTTAGGAGATGCCTTATTTTGTGTTCGACCACTCTATTTTGTTGAGGAGTATCAATGCAGGAAGACTCATGGATAATTCTTGTTTGCTGGAAAAGCTTATGCAAATATTGATTGAAGTAACCCCTTACGTTATCAGTACAAAATTTTCAAATGGAAGAGTCAAATTAAGTTGAGATCTTCTTATGAAAGTGTGGCAAAACAATACTAATAGCAACCTTATCCTTTAAAAGATATACCCAAGTCATCCGTGTACGATCATCTATGAAAGATATGAACCATCTAGCCTAGAATAGTTAGCATCCTAGATGGTCCCCAAGCATCAAAATGAATCAATGAAAAATGAAAAGAAGATAATTTATTTGGTGATGCTTTGACACTTCACATACATCACAACGAAGAGTACTAGTATCTAAATTCTTGAATAAAGTAGGGAGCATAATTTTCAGTAAGGTAAAATGAGGGTGTCCAAGGTGATAGTGATGAAGTCATATGTTAGTGAGAGTAGGAGTAGAATGAGATGAACATGAAAGACTAGGCTGGGCCTGTTAGGAAAAACACTCTCCTTTTTCAAGTAATACAACCCATTTTGCTCCTCAACAACACTAGTCATCTTCCTCGTGTCCGGTGCTTGAAATTCACATGTATGAGGAGAAAAGATAACACGGAAATTAAGTTTTTTAGTGAGTTGATGGACAAAAATCAGATTAGTAGATAGGTTAGGTACATGCAGAACTTGTTTGATAGGAAGAACAGGACAAAGGGTGACCCTACCCTGACCGGTTATAGGACTTGAAGTTCCATTGGCTATGGTGATTCTTTTGGAAGTTTGCAGTGACTTATAGGTTTCAAATACATTTACATCATAAGACATGTGATTAGTAGCCCCTTAGTTTAGAATCCACAAGTCATTCCTATTGGTTTGTGAGGCAGTAAAAGAGTTAGAGTGAAAACAAGTACCTTGTTGTGCTAGAGAGCCAGTCCTATCCTGAATAGTCCTAAAAAAACTCTTGAACTTACTAATTTCATCTACATTCAATTGATTTAGGTCAGATCTAGCAGATGATTCTGCCTTATTTGTGAGGGCTTCCTCCTGCTCCTTGTTTGAGAGATAGGCTTGGTTTTAGAGGATAAACTCTTGAAACCTCCCATCTTATTCAGAACTGCCTCATTCCCATGCAATTTAAAGCATGTTTCCCAAGTGTGCTTTGGCTTCTTACAATAGGTGCACCATAACCCTTCCCAATTTTGTGATTTTGGGTGCACGTTAGGCTTCCCTGGCTAAGATTTTACTCTAGTTCCCTCTCCTTTATTGGTTATCATGTTTGATCCCTTAGAATTAGTTTCACTGAGCATAGCTATCCTTCGAAGATTACTAAGCAAGATTGAAATACATGACATTCACTCACAATCTTGAGAGAAAGTGTTAGAAAATACTGAGATTCTTGTCCATATTCAGGGATTGATATGTTTGATCTATCTTTCTATATTCCTATGCTAAATCTTCCTCCTAAGAGATTCTATCTTTACTGTATTTTCCAACTATATCCTAGATTGTAAATATTTCCAAATCTAGATTAGGAAATTACTTATTATGGGAGATTAGTTTGTATATATATTTTCTTGTAACCTTACAATGTGGAATTAGATTGGATATTTGATCGTTTTTGACAATATTTTCCACCTACACGTGTATTGATGCTTGTCTATATATAGAGACAATCTAGTACTGATTTATTTTATTTTATTTTTGCCAAGTTAGTCCAGTATTGTTATTTTTTATTTTTTTCCAAGTCTATTTTAGTACTCATTACCTGTTCTATTTTTTTCTTTTTTACTTATTATGATAAAGAGGAAGAAGATCATTTTCATGTAGAGTAGAGGAGTAAATAGAGGTATGCACTTCTCTCCAAGAATACTGCTTTTTCTAGTAAAGCAAAGGCTTAAATGGGTATAAATCATAAGAGCTTGTGCCTAACAACCTGGATAACCTTGATGGTATTAATTTTTGAAGTGTAAAGAGCACAGTTGGATTAGAGATGAAGTTACACAGTGCAATGTAGTCATCGGTTAAAACCATCAGACAACCTCATGCAAGTAGAGATAGGTCATATTTTTTTGACCTTTTAGATCCTCAGACAGTGGTCATTGTGGAATGGGTTAATTTTGAAGTGTGTGAGAAAGAGAGGGAGGGAGGGCATTAATATGAGGGAGATGGAGAAGAGCATGAGAATGTTTTTGTGAGGGCTTTGAGTTTAATTTCGGAGGATTTAGGGTAGTTGGGAGATTAGAGCAAAAAGGTTGTTTCAACTTGTAGGCACTTCAACAATCTAGGCATAAGTATGCATTGGAGGGCATTGTTATAGAACAAAAATCATTCCTAGAGAAATAAGGTTGATTTGTGTTAGAACTGGTGTTGTACATAAATAATATATATATGCTGGATAATGTTGTACATATATAATAGAAAGATATGTTGTCCCATGGTTATACCTTGTAGATTGGTACACACACACCCCTCATTGTGAATAAAATAATCAAAAAACTTTTCTCCTCTCAAAACACAATATGGTATTAAAGCTACTAGACAAACCCTAACCCTAGTTCTAGTCGCTGCTGTCGCTTGCCGATGCCACCACTGCCGGTTACTCTCTTAGTCGTCGTCGCCACCACTATCCAACGTTGGTCTCGTCTATCTCTCCGGTTGACTCAATTCTCGATGACATCTCGTGCATCTACAATTGCAACTCTCAGATTTGGTGCGCGTCTTTCTCCTCGACCGACGACTCTTAGATCTCTCACTCTTTTCCAGATGACCCTCATCCTATGATTCTTAGGTCCCTCAGATCTCTCTTGGTGAACCCGACGTGAAACATTTGCAGTCGCTGCTATTTCTCTTTCCGTCGTCGGCGGCCACCTTCGTCACTCTTAGCCACTTGAATTAGCTTTGGGCTTTATAGTTTCAGATTTGGTTTGCAGAGCTATCTGGTTTCAGATCTAGGTTTTGCAATTTCAGATCTGGGTTGCAGCAACTTCAAATCTGGGTTGCAGCAACTTGAAATCTGTTTTGGGTTATCAAGTTCACAACATTTTGGTTTGTAAGATTTTGATTCAGATTGGGGTTGTGCTATTGCTAGTCGGGCTTTGGTTTTGTACCATGGCCTCTTCAAATTCTTGAGTGGTGAGTTCCTCTTTGACTGTGACTGTACCTGTGACCATTCTTGTACCTTTATTTTCTTTTTCTGGTACTACAACCATTACCACTGAAAAATTGAATGGTAAGAATTATATGTCATGGTCACCGTCTGTTCGAATGTGGTTTTGCAGGCATGGTGTCAGTAACCATTTGACTACCAAGCTTTTTGACATCGCTGAAACAGATAGGATTGTATGGGATCGCATTGATGCATAGTTGGTTACATTGTTGTGCCAGTCAATAGATGTTGATTTAATCCCCTTATTTCGTGTCTATAAAAACTGTTTCGATATTTAGTCTCATGCTCAATAGCTACATACTAATGATATTTTGCGTTTATATACTATCATTAGTAATTTGTTTTGTATTCAGAAGGGGGACTTTGATGTGTCTACTTACTTGGGTCGTATTCAGTTTTCTGTGACAGATTTTAACGCTATGCTCCTTGTTACAGTTGATCTCATTGAGCAGAAGAAGCAAAGAGACAAGTTGTTTATGGTGCTTACCCTCGCAGGCCTTGGGCCTGATATGGAGGGTGTTCGCACTCAGATCTTGAGTAGTCCCACTATACCTACCATGAAAGAGGTGTTTGCCTAGATTCTTCATAGTACACAAAACATTTTCTAAGGTTTCAGTTGGAGAGCGATATATACTTGCCTCTTAGACTCTTGGATCTTCCTCTGAGATTGGACCTGGAGGTGGTTGTGGTAAGGGTGTTGGGTATGGCTGCAGTACTAAGTGCCCTCATTGTAATTACTGTCTTCGCCTTGGTCATTATAAGGATATATGTTTTGCACTCAATGGTCGCCCTCCAAAGGCTAATGTTAAAATTCCTGAGGGTGTAGATGCACAGTCTATGGTACCTGATACCTCTCATACTGAGTGACTAGCTTCTACATATACGATCTCTGTTGAAGAGTTGGCTGAGTATTGTCAGTTTCAGACAGCTCAATAGGCCTCATGCCTCGTAGCTTCTATTGCCCAGGGATCTCTTTCTTTTGCTTAGTCACCAACTGGTACACCTAATATATGTCTTACTCATGCTCAGCTTAGTCCTTGGATTCTTGATTCTGTTGTTTTAGAGCATATTTCTAGTAATAAATCTCCATTCTCTCATTTCGATTCCTCTGCTTCCCTTCCTCCTATCATTGTGGCTGATGGGTCTAAAACCCTCCCCATTGGTATTGGTAGGACTGATCCTCTTCCGTCTATCTCTCTTAATTTTGTTTTACTTGTTCCTAGTTGCTCATATAGTCTCATTTCTATTAGTCGTCTCACTCGTTCTTTGAATTGTCATGTCATCTTTGATTCTGATTTTGTTCTTGTGTAGGATGGGGGTTACGGGACAGATGATTGACACAAGATGTGAGTTTGAGGGACTTTACCATCTTGCCCTGTCGTCATCTATGGCATCTGCTTGTGCTACTACAGGGGCAACTCCTCTTCAGATTCATTCTCGGCTTGGTAATCCTCATTTATCTACTTTTCAACAAATGATTCCTTCATTGTCTTCATTGACTGCTTTAGAATGCAAGTCTTGTCAGCTAGGCAAACATGTTCGTTCTTTTTTATTCTAGTCATCTTAATAAATGAGATAATGCTCCTTCTGATCTTGTACATTCTGACATTTGGGGTCCTAGTAGAGTCATGTCTAAATAGGGTTTCTCCTATTTTGTTACATTCATTGATGATCATTCTCGTTGTAGTTGGCTTTATTTAATAAAAGATCATACTAAATTGCAATCTTTATTCAGTTCCGTTTGTAATGAAATTTCTACTCAATTTGGTCGTACCATTCATATCCTTCGTAGTGATAATGCAAAGGAATATTGTTCTCATGCATTTCAGGCTTTTCTCTCGTCTCAGAGTATTGTTCATCATTTCTCTTGTCCTTATACTCTGCAACAAAATGGGGTTGCCGAATGTAAAAACTGTCATCTCATTGAGACTGCTCGTACGCTTCTCCTTCACATGCATGTTCCTATTATTTTTTGGGATGTTGCTCTTCTCACATCTGATTATTTGATCGGCTGGATGCCATCCACTATTTTGAATGGGGCCATTCCGCATACTTTACTTTTTCCTCGTGATCCCATCTATCCTATCCCCTCGCGTGTCTTTGGATCAACTTGTTTTTTCCATCTTCTTTCCCTTGGTTATGATAAATTGTCTCCTCGCTCGATCAAGTGTGTGTTTCTAAGCTACTTTCATCATCAGAAAGGATACAAGTACTACTCCCCTGAACATGGTAGATACTTTCTCTCTTCTAATGTCACATTCTTTGAGTTTACACCTTTTTTCTCTTCCTCGTCTGATTGGTCTTCTTCTTGTCCCTTCTTTTCCTCCTTTGGTCCCAATACTTGTTCTTGTTCCTCTTCAGACTTATCAACGTTGTTTTAAGCCTCCATTAGTGCCTCTAGCTCCATCTCCTCCTATTGTTAATGATGGAATTCCTTCAGACTCATGTCTTCCTCTAGCTGGTGCCATTATTCCGTCTCCCTTTGACTTTGCCCAAGCTCCTGTTCACCATGGTACACATTCCACTCCAAATCCTCATCCCATTTATAGTTTTGTGAGCTATTGCCGATTTTTAACTGTTTATTCTACTTTTGTATCTACTTTCCCTTTTGTTTCTATTCTTAAGACAGATGTTGAAGCTCTTTCTCACCTTGGGTGGAGCCATGCTATGGATGAGGAGATGTTTGCCTTACTAGCTAATGAGACGTGGGATCTAGTTCCTCTCCTTCCGGGGAAGTCTAGTGTTGGTTGTCAGTGGGTGTTTATTGTTAAGGTTGGTTTGGATGGCTTTATTGATCGTTTGAAGGCTCGATTGGTTGCTAAGGGCTATACTCAAATTTTTGGCTTGGATTATGGTGATACATTCTCTCTTGTGGCTAAGATTGCTTTTGTTCGTGTTTTTCTTGCTATGGTTGCTATTTAATAGTGGCCTCTTTATCAGTTGGATATTAAAAATGCTTTTCTTCATGGTGACCTTCAAGAGAAAGTGTATATGGAGCGACCTCTCGGGTTTGTTTCTTAGGGGCGTCTCAACTGGTATGTCGTCTGAAGAAGTCCTTATATGGCCTGAAGCAATCTTCTCGATACTGGTTTGGTCGCTTCAGTTCTGTCATCTAGTCTTTTGGTATGAGTAGAAGTGAAGTTGGATCATTCTGTTTTCTTTCGCCATTCTCCTATTGGAGTCATATTATTGGTGGTATATGTAGATGACATTGTTATTACAAGAGATGATGAGGTTGGTATTAGGTACTTGTAGACTCATTTGCATTCTCATTTTCAAACCAAGGATTTGGGTAGGTTGAAGTATTTTCTTGACATTGAGGTAGCTCAATCTGCCCATGGTGTGGGCATCTCTTTAAGGAAGTATGCCTTGGATATTTCAGAAGAGATAGCATGCTTGCTTCTTGGCCTATAGATACTCCTATGGATCCTAATGTTAAGCTTGTACTAGGATAGGGGGAGCCATTGGAGGATCCTTGGTGATATAGGAGACTGGTTGGGAAGTTTAATTACCATACCATTTCACAGCCATACATCTCTTTTACTGTTAGTGGTAAGAGCATCTCCAAGGGGGAGTGCCATTTTGGAGTGCTAAATTATCTATTTACAACTTTGAATAGTGTTATACACTTCTAAAAAATAAATCTGCTCCAATGACAAGTTCCAAAATAGAGATATCATTAATATTTTAAATTCAAATAATCAATATTTTATAATAAAAGTTAAAATAGACCAATTAGAAATGACAGTTGGAGTTTGCATCTCTTTCTTTTTCTCTCTCCAGAGGTTGCAAAAATGGCACCCCAAGAGGGTTGTTGCCATTTTACAACCCCATATGGCACCCTCATTGGAGTGGTTAATTTTTAATCCGGGGTGCCATTTTGGCGGTTATGGAAATGGCACCCCATATGCCACTCTGCATTGGAGATGCTCTAAGTTAATTCTTGGACTCCCCTTGTGATAGTCACTGGCATGCTTTAGTGTGTATCTTGAGACACATTAAAAGTGCTTCTAGTAAAGGCTTGTTGTTTGAGAACAAAGGACACAAGTAGGTTGTTGGATATATTGATGCAGATTGGGTTGGTCGTCTTACAGGTATGCGCTCTATCTCGGGTTATTGTATCCTGGTTGGAGGAAATTTAGTGTCTTGGAAGAGTAAGAAGCAAAATGTTGTGGTTAGATTTAGCGCAGAAGCGAAATATCAGGCCATGGCTTTAGCCACATGTGAGTTGATTTGGAGATTCAGGGCTTATGCAGCTTATTTGTGATAATTAGACGACTCTTCATATTGCCTATAATCCAGTTTTTTATGAACAAACCAAACACATAGAGATAGACTATCATTTTGTCAGACAAAAATTGATTTCTGGAGAGATTAGTACCTCATTTGTTGACTCTAGTGACCAGTTGGCTGATCTTCTTATCAAAACATTACGGGGTTCGCGGCTTGCCTACATTTGTACCAAGTTAGGCACATATAATATATATGCGTCTACTTGAGGAGGAATGTTAGAACCGGTGTTATGCATGTATATTATATTTATGCTGGATAATGTTGTGCATATATATTAGAAAGATATGATGTCCCATGGTTGTACCTTGTAGATTGGTGTGTGTATATATACATATGCACCTCATTGTGAATAAAATAATTTGAAAACTTTTCTCCTCTCAAAACACGATAATTTGAATATGAACTTTTGAATTAGGGTTCTAGTTTTGGGATTTTTGAAGATTTTGTATGGATTTTGAAGCAAGAGCTTCACAATGGAAAGAATGAAAACAAAGGTAGAAAAATACCTCTGGCGCACTTGAATTAAAATCAGGACAAATGAAAAACCAACAACGTGCATAATGAGGAGCTGACTTATATACTGTCAGCTCTCATACCATTCTAATACAACACAAATACATAACATTTAACTTCCTACAACTAATCGCCTACAATCAGCACACACAGTGCATCAATGCTACCACTAAGTAACAACAAAAGCACTTGGACGCCAATATCTTCAACATGCCCCCTCAAACGAGACTCCATACTCAACTGTCTAAAACCGTTGTCTTGTGTGCTGGAACAGTTGTATAGTGACCAGCAGGTGTCATTTGGAGTCGAAGTTTGTTACATAAAAACAAAAACCGATCCTTAGGCAACCCCTTGGTAAAAACGTCAGTAACTTGATGATGAGAAGGAACATATTGAATTTCCACATCTCCATATTCAACCTTCTCTCGAACAAAATGCATATCAACTTCAATGTGCTTGGTTCTGGAGTGAAACACAAGATTTTCGGCGATACACTTAGCAGCTAGGTTGTCACACCATAGAATGGGTGTAGAAGTAAAGGGATAACCCAACTCAGTCAGTAAGAACTTTAACCATAAGATCTCAACAACACCTTGCACCATAGCTCGATATTCCGCTTCACCAACAAAGCAAGCAACCACAGTTTGTTTCTTTGAGCTCCAAACCAAGAGATTATCACTAAGGCACAAACGCCACTGGTGGACCGTCTGGTGACCTTGCAACCTGCATGGTCAGCATCGGTATACATAGAGAGAGTCAAACTGGAAGAAGATGGAGTAAACTTCAGACCAAATCCAACGGTTCCCTTCAAATAGCGAAGTAATCGCTTACGTGCAAGCCAATGTTGAACCTTTGGATCAGCTGAGAATTGACTTAGCTTATTGACAGTAAAAGCCACATCTGGTCGTGTATATGTTAGATATTGAAGAGACCCAACAATTGTCCGGTAGAGAGTTGGATTAGGAAAGGCATCACCTTCAGTAGTTAGAGAACAACCTAGACTCATGGGAGTTTCACAAGACTTACAATCAATCATGGTAGCCTTCTTAAGTAAGTCCAACGTATACTTGGACTAGGTCAAATAATTTTTAGTCACATCCCTATGAGCCTCAAATCCGAGAAAATAGTTAACAGACCCAAGAGTCTTGAGGGAAAAATACGTGTCTAAATCCTTGATACATGCATGTAGAGCAGTTGTATTAGAGCCGGTTTTAAGAATATCATTGACATATACCAGAACAAACAACACATACTTGGAATGCCTTTTTATGAACAAAGAGGCATCGGAGACAGCACGCACAAAACCCCAATCCTGCAGGGCATTCCTCAACTTGTTGTACCAAGCTCATGGAGCTTGTTTAAGGCCATAGAGAGACTTTTTCAGCCTGCACACATGCGAAGGAAACTCGTGACTAACAAACCCCTTAGGCTGCATCATATAAACAACCTCTTGCAGATCTCCATTGAGAAATGCATTGTTAATGTCAACTTATTGCACATCCCAGCCAAATTGAACAGCACGAGAAAATAGAACCCTAATGGTAGGGGCTTTAACTACGGGCTTGAATGTCTCGGCATAATCAATGCCGGGAGTTTGTAGAAATTCTTTTGCAAGAAGCCTAGCCTTATACTTAAGAATAGACCCATTAGGCTTGTATTTAATCTGGAAAATCCATTTACAGGAGATCAAGTTCATATCAAAGGAATGGGGAACAAGTTCCCACGTATTATTACATTGAAGAGCAGAATATTCCTCTTTCATTGCTTGAGCCCAATTGGAGTCTAAAAGAGCTTCTCGAACAGTATTAGGTTCTAGGGAGCTCAGTAGGATATGTGGTGAAGAAACAGTCAGTTGTCTGGCCTTGGAACGAGTGACCATTGGATGAATAGACAAAGCTGGGGTAGGTTTAGGTTGCAGAACTGGAAGGTGAACTAAAATGAGAAAGGGAGGGCTGTTCAGAAGTAGGAGATGAAGTAGAACTAGCAGCAGGACAAACAGAGGAAGGAATAGGTGCTACTTGAGGAGCTGAACAGGAAGAAACAGAAGAACGTTGGAAATAAAGAACATCAGTTGACAAACCAAAAGATGATAACTGTGGATAATGAATTTGATGAAATTGAACCTGGAAACAACTGAGGATAAGGAAACTCATCAAGATTGAAAATAATGTGACGTGTTACATACACTCGACCCGAAGAATCCATGCATTTATACCCAGCATGCACATGGTTGTAACCTAGAAGCACACATTTAGTGGAATGGAAATTAAATTTGTGCTTGCTATAAGGATGGAGATAAGGGAAGCAAGCACAACCAAAAGGTTGCAATTGAAGATGTTGGGGAATTTGTAATAGAGTTTTTCAAATGGACTTTGAAACTGTAAAGGTGTAGCTGGCAACAAATTAATAGTAAAGATAACTGTTTGAAAAGCTTTAACTCAAAACTTTAGAGGCATTTTGGCATGAGATAAGAGTTAAGCCCATTTCAGCAATATGCCTGTGTTTCATTTTGGCAACCACCATTTTGCTGGTGTGTATACGGACAAGAAAATCTAGGTTGAATACCATAAGAAGCAAGATATGGCACTAATGCTTTAAATTCCCCCCCCATTGTCTGTATGTAGAGCACGAAGTTTAGAATTATATTGCAGCTCAACAAATTTATGAAAGGTCTTGAAGACATTTAAAGTGTCAAATTTTTGTCTAATAGGATACAATCATGTGTAACGAGTAAAAGCATCCACAAAAACTATATAGTATCGATACCCCTCAGTTGATAGAACTGGGGATGGACCCCACAAATCTGAATACACTATCTCTAGAGAATGCTTTGCTATGATTTGACAAACAGCAAAAGGAAGTTGATGTAGTTTACCCAATTTATAGAAATCACAAAAGGACATATTAGTAGAGTTACATAAAACATGTATTTTATTGAGAACGTGTTTCAATACATGTAAAGAAGGATGACCCAGCCTATCATGCCACTATTTGCAAACTCTATTGTTATTACAAGATGACCGTGTGCTAGACGAAGACAAACTTTGTCTGTTACAACAATTAACAGTCTGACAGACTGAAACAAATGTGCTAGGAAATCTCTTGGAGGTAACAACAAAGCAATTGCTGATTGTAGAAGAAGAAACATCTCGAGGTTGAGCACGAGCAAGTGCTGAAGAAAGTTGATAAAGACCACCTTTAAGCACCCCTCGAAATAGCACCTGACCCATTTCCTTGTGCTTGATCAAACAAAAGGTGGAGTGAAATTCAGCAATGACATTATTTTCTTTAGTAAGTTGAGACACACTAATGAGAGTTTTCGTCATTTTAGGCACATGTAAGACATTTGGCAATGAAAGAATTGAAATAGGAGTTGTATGAGTAAGCATTTGACTAAGACCAACATTTGAGATTGGAAGAGTCTTACCATTACCAACAGCTACCTTATCTGTGCCATTGTAAGGAGAGTGAAGAGAAAGATTGTTTAAGCATGAAGTGATGTGGTTTGTAGCACCTGAGTCTACACATCAAGATGAATCACCAAACTGATTAGAATGAGGATAAGGCTAAGAGTACTGAGAGCTAGAGTCAAAAGGTTGTGACACATGTCCATAGGAAGTCCCAGACTGAAACTCTAAATCTGTCAAGTAACCTCTATTAGACTCCTGAGGAGAAGTTATGAAAGCCTGAGAATCGGACTGAGATGTTCAGCCACCTTCTTTACCAAACAAATTAAAACTTCGCTGGAAATTTCTGTCAAACCTATGATAGCAGCAATCAGCAAAGTGGCTTGGTTTGCCACACAATTGGCAATAAAACCATTTGCCTGAGGATTTGCCTCGGCCTCGATTATTTCCTCCTTGAAATCCAGTGGAATTCCTACCTCCTCTGGTTGTTTGTGATGTAAAATTCACTAACATCATAGCATTCTCAAAATTATTTACAGTAGATACATGAGAGACAGTCTTAGTTGACAGCCTCTGCTCGTGCATCAACAGAAGATATTGCACCTTATCTATGTTAATCCCATCCATTTGATAAGTGATCAGACCTATGACATTATCATAGTCATCACCTAATCTATTTAATATTGCCATTAGCAAGTCCTTGTCACTAATAGGATCACCAATAGCAGCTAAGGAATGTCCTATAGTATTAATTTTCGAAAGATAATCATTCACTGACAGATCATTCTTCTTGACAAATCTAAGTTGTTGTTTAAGTTGGAACGAACGAGCAACGGTTTGTTGTGAATACAAATTCTCGAGGAAGGACCATACCTCTGATGCAATTTCACAGTGTATTACCTAACCTAGGACTTCCTTGTCAATCGTTGAGAATAACCAGACTAACATTAGTTGATCAGATCGGATCCAACCAAGATAATCCGAATTGATAGCCTGTTGTTCTCCTTGATTGGAGTACATATACTTAGGCGATGGAGCAGTTCTGTCAACGAACTGCATCATATCGAATGCACGAATAGTAGCCATGATATGCGCCTTTCAGTAGAGATAATTATTGGAATCGAGTTTCGTTGGAACGAAACTAAAGGCCTTTGCTATTGTCGTAAAGTCCGACTGAGCAGCAACAGACAAGGTAGAAGCAGAGTGAGGAGGATTGGATGAGATTGAATTGCGCGACACCATTGACGCGAGTCTTTGGCTCTGATACCATGAAGCAAGAGCTTCACAATGGAAAGAATGAAAACAAAGGTAGAAAAATACCTTAGGCGCACTTGAATTAAAATCTGGACAAATGAAAAACCAACAACGTACATAATGAGGAGTTGACTTATATACTTTCCACTCTCATACCATTCTAATACAGCGCAAATACATAACACTTAACTTCCTACAACTATTCGCCTACAATTAGCACACAGTGCATCAATGCTACCACTAAATAACAACAAAAACACTTAGACACCAATATCTTCAACAGATTCTAGGATCCAAATTTGATGGGACAAGCTATGGAATTGGTGGATGTGATCAGTAGAAGAAGAAATAATATTATGTTCCTTCCACATATTAGATAGGTTGGTGAAAAGGCTAATGTTGAATGAGTTTGGATATGAACATTTGTAGAAAAAAGGAGAAAGGGAAGCGATATTCTTGTATGATTTTATTGATATGAGTAAAAATATTTATACAAAAGATACCCTAAGAATTCTCCTAGATTACATCCCTATTATCTTGATTTCATTATATCTAGGACTCAATTACAACACTATTTAAACTTACAACAAAGAGATAAAACAAAAAGAGAAAATAAAAGATAAAATAGATAAATAGAACACTAAACTCTAATTATCTAATTATCTCCAAGTCTTTTTGTCTTGAAAGATTTCTTTATTCTTCAACACTCTCCCTCAAGCTAGTGAATGAATATCTACCATTCATAACTTGCTTACTAGCTCCTCAAAGCGCTTAATGGGCAATCCTTTCCTTTAGTAAGGATGTTTTCCACCCGTTGATTAGATGAAACATAGGAGATGTGTAGCAATCCAGATTCCAATTTTTCTTTAATAAAATGTTTGTTAATCTCAATGTGCTTAGTTCGGTCAAGTTGTACCGGGTTATGGGCAATATTTATTGCCGATTGGTTATCACATAATAGCTCAATGGGGTGTTGTATTTGAATCTTCAAGTCTCCAAGAATTATCTTTAGCCACAAAAGTTCACACACACCAAGGGCCATAGCCCTAAATTCAGCCTCATCACTTGATCTTGCTACCACCCCTTGTTTTTTACTTCTCCAAGACACCAAATTACCCCTTAAGCACACACAATATCCAATTGTGGACCGTCTATCCACTAGAGAGCCTCCATAATCTACATATGTGCAACCTTGAACCTTTAGATTAGCTCCTGGTGCAAACAATATACCTTTTCCTGGTGTAGCCTTTAGATAATAAAGAATTCTTCTTACTGCCTGCATATGTTCCTCATTGGGGCTATGCATGAATTGACTTACTAGGCTGACTCCAAATGCTATGTCTGGCCTAGTATGTGAGAGGTATATCAACTTACCCACCAATATTTGGAACTGCCTTTGATCTATTGCTTCTCCAGATTGATTTTCCAGCAACTTGATATTTGGATCTATTGGAATTTGTACTCCTTTTCCTCCTAGCAGACTGGTCTCAACCAATAAGTCTATACTTACGCTGAGATAGGAATATCCCTGTTTTGGAGTAGGCTACCTCAATCCCTAAGAAGTATTTTAGTCTTCCAAGGTCCTTAATTTCGAATTCCTTAGGAAGCTTTTGTTTTAGGCTTTCTTGTTCAGCTTCATCATTACCTGTCACAACAATATCATCAACATAAACCAATAAAGCGGTTATCTTATTTCCTATATGTTTGATGAAGAAAGTGTGGTCCCCTCAGCTTTGATGGTACCCCATAGTATTCATTGTTGTAGAAAAACGCCCAAACCAGGCTCGTGGGGACTGCTTGAGTCCATATAATGCCTTCTTCAACCTGCACACCTGTCTTGCTTTGTTGTGTAAAAAACCTGGAGGTAATTCCATGAACACCTATTCCTTTAAATCCCCATGTAAAAATGCATTTTTAACATTCAATTGTTGCAACTTCCACCCTAGATTAGCTGCTAATGATATGAGTACTCGAACAATTGTCATCTTGGCTACTGGGGCAAAGGTCTCAAGGTAATCAATCCCATAGGATTGAGTGTAGTCCTTGGCAACTAACCTTGCCTTGTATCTTTTAACAGTACCATCAGCTTTATACTTTAGATTGAAGATCCACCTGCAACCAACAGGTCTAACTCCCTTGGACTGAGACACTAATTCCCATGTTTGGTTCTTGTGCAAAGCCCTCATCTCTTCTAATATGGCTTCCTTCCAATTTGGATCCTTTACTGCCTCCTCTATTGATTTTGGAATAACAATAGAATCTAGGGATGTTAAGAAGCTTCTATGGTTAGGAGAAAGACGATGATAGGATAGGAAATTGGCTAAGGGATGTTTAGTGCAATTTCTGACTCCTTTTCAGATTGCAATTGGAAGCTCCAAATCAGTAAATTCTAGTTCTGGCTGATTTGTATTTGTTTCTCTAGGTATGTGTTCTTTCATGCTTGAATTAGGGGCTGCAATTGGTGTGGGTTGTGGACCATCACTAGGCTGTCTTCTCTTGTACACATAGGGGGATCCTTTGTACCTGTCAGAAGAATACAGCTGCTGGTTTGCTGGTTTAAGCTCTGTTGGATGAAGAGAAGAGGCCGTTGATGGACTGAACCGAGGAGAGGAAGGCTGGGATGGCTTCGGGAGTTGATGGACAACATCGGTAGTTGTTTTTGGAAGGGAGAACAAGATGTCCAGATTGGTTTCAGATTGATTATCCTCCCCCTTAGGCTGAGAGGTAAAGAAGGGTTGAGACTCAATGAAGGTTACATCTTTAGAAACATAGATTTTTTGTGAAGTAGGGTTGTAATACTTATAGCCCTTTTGGGTTGGAGAATATCTGATGAACACACACTTTTTTGCTCTAGGGTCTAGTTTGTCATGAATCTTAGGTATGTGAACAAAGTATGCACATCCAAAAACTTTGAGATGCAAAGGAGAATGCAACTTTAGGTCCGGGTAAAAATCGGTTAGACATTGGAATGTACTTCGATTATTAAGAACCTTGGATAGGACCCTATTAATTACATAAGTGGCTATCAAAACAGCCTCCCCCCATAGATATTTAGGAACATTGTGATAATGAAGAAGGGCTCGAGTGACATTAAGGAGATGTCTCATCTTCCTTTCAGCCACTCCATTTTGTTGTGGAGTGTCTATGCATGAAAAAAGGAGAAAGGGAAGTGGTATTCCCATATGATTTTATTGGTATGAGCAAAAATATTTATACAAAAGATACCCTAAGAATTCTCCTAGATTACATCCCTATGATCTAGATTTCCTTATATCTAGGACTAGATTACAACACTATTTAAACTTACAACAAAGAGATAAAATAAAAGAATAAAATAAAAGATAAAACAGATAAATAAAACACTAAACACTAAACTCTAATTATTTAATTATCTCCAATTCTTCTTGTCTTGAAAGACTTCTTTATTCTTCAACAACATTGATGCTCAGGAAGAACCATATGGGGATTGGAGTAGGGATTGTTATAACTTTTCAAAGGATAATGTAGTGGATGTGAATAGGTTGGCAGATGGGATTATTGCAATTAAAGTTGTCCTAGGGAAAGAGACTTTGAACATTGTTTGTACATGCTTTAGAAGTTAGGTTGGGAGAAGATATGAAGGAAAAATTTTGGAAGGGTTTTGAGGGATTGTTGCAAGGAATACCTAAATATAGGAAGTGACTTAAAAGGTCATATGGGTAGAAAAGTGTGCCATCCTATCTCCATCATGGGGTATGCCTATTCTGTTAGCTTACTTTGGCATGTGGTGGTGACTTGCCACATCCCATGGATCGACCTGAGTCACAAGGCCTCCGACTCGTGACTAAGTGTGAAGAGTCCTTACTTGATGAGTAAAACTCACCCTTTATTTTATCTGTGCCGAACCTCTGCATTAGAAGTGTATCTCTTCTCATTTTCACTCAGGGTTATAGTAGATGTGACCAGTCAACTCTTAATCCCTAGCTTCTGAATTGTGGACAGTGGATCACACATTTGATTGTCCTACCTTCTTAGATGATTATTCAGGTGACAGTTGACTGCCCTAGCCACCAAACAACCTCTCTTAGTTTTTGCTTTCCGATAGTCGATTTACCAGTTGACTATCATACTCATAGTTGACCTCCAGTCGAATCCTTCCGCCTATATTGCATATGCTTAATTTCAGTCCTCCTGCAAGCTTATTCATAGAATATAAAATAGACCAACTCTAAGTATGATCAGAACATAACTTCATCATCATTTCGTGTCATAGGATCAATTTGATACATTAACATTTAAGCTTCTATATTAAGTGACATGTTTCAAAAATATGTACATAATGTCATGCAGGTCTTATCCCCTCACCAATCCCCAATGTGGTCATCCTCCATACCCCTTGCATGATCTGAAATGATCAAAATGCAATATATGATAACAAAATCTCAGAAAGGCATGACACATAAATGCAATCGCACACAATACTTATCAAGCGCACATTTTATGAAGGCAGCCCCTAACCTTTTCTTATTCACTAGGTGTACCCTCTTCCAAGTTCAGGGCCTCTTTATCACTTGGCATCATTTGCATGGCCTAAGAATAAAAAAAACACTAGGATATTAAATAGCTATTTTTGAGAGTGGCGTAATTATAAAAGTAAATAACTGATTAATGATTGTGGGTTCCATTAAAAGCTGCTATGCTTTTTATAAAAGCAGGGGGTCCCTTGCTTTACTTAAAAGTAGCATAACCTGCTTTTTTTGAAGAAGCAAATGTGCTTTAAAAGCGCAAAACTCTTTACCAAGTGGTGCTTTTTAAAAAAAGTAGATAAAAAGCATAAAAATACCAAATAGGCTCTTTATCTTTGATATTATTATTTTTCTTTCAACACACCCTCTCACGTGTTGCTAGACTTCACTGTCTAATTGGTCCAAACATGTGAAATAATTTAAATATTAGGTTAGCAATAAGGTTTGAATTCAAGACCTTTGCCTACGCTAATAACATGTTAAATTTTTAACCATTATCTCATTTAAAATCTTAAGTTACTAGATAAAAGATTAACTTTTATTTCTACCTCAACACACCCCTTTAGGTGTGGGCAGGCTTCACTGAATAACTAGTCCAAACACATGGAACAATTTAAATATTAAGTTAGTATTAAGATTTAAATGCAAGACCTTTGTCTATCTTGATACTATGTTGAATTGTTAATCACTTTCTCATTTAAAAGTTTAAGTTGTTAGATAGAGGGTTAACTTTTTCTTTTATATTATTAAATTGATTGTAACTAAGATATGGATGTTAAGATGTATGTGTAGCTATACAAGAAAATACACAAACATAAATGAAAGTATATGTTATAAGGTTGAAGTGGCCCTTATTGAAGATAAGATATTCAATATGCAATTAAGATGGTTTGGACATGTGAAGAAAACAAATAGGCCCACATCTGAGATGAGTTGATAGAATGAAAGAAGTTTGTGGCAAAAGAGGTAAAGGAAGACTCAAGAAACTTAGTGGAGAAACCCTTGAGCATGACATGGGATATAATGTGGCCTGTAAAAAATATGATCATGGATTTAGATGGTTGGAAAGCTAGATTCATGTAGGCAACCCTACTTAGTAGGATTAAGATTTGGGATTGTTCTTGTTTTGGTATTGGATCCAGATTACAATTGCTTTTATTTTTTGTCCTTTCCCTAGTTCTTTTTCCATGTAGTGGGATAAAGGCTTGGTGTGCTGAGTGTTGTTGTAAACTACAATCAAAAGAAGCTGACCATGTAAGATATGTATGTCTGTGTATATATTTGTGGGCAATGCATATGCTTACTGTGATTAGAAATGATTCTCATTCAGTATCACACATTACACCAGATTAATATAATTATTTTAATGTCTTAAAATAAGGATGTTTCTTGATTCTATAGCCTTCTACAATCTTTTGAAGCCCTCCCTTTGACATGGTGGGCCCAAGCCATTTCAGAGGGTGGGATGTCAAAGAGGGAGCATGGTCTTGTGTATAACCACCTCATTTAATAATATACATTTTTTTATCTTTATTTCTTAATTTTATTGACATGTAGGAGAACATCAAGCTTTACTTGATGAGATCTTTCCTTTTATGGAATTTAGGACAAGCAATAACTTGTAGAGATAATATGGGTAAGTATACTGAGGAGAGGAAGGAGGTTGGCCATTTACATCAGCGGTGAACTCTTGTCACCTGAATTAACTACTTTCAAGGTACAAAGAATAGGCACGAGACATATATTATATAGTTCACACTTCATAGTAGCATTTTAGCATAAACATTCTGAGGAATTTCCAGACATCCCATTCAACCTATTATGTGGACTGTTGAATAATGCACGGAAATATGGAATGAGATAAGTTAGAATTCTAAAAATCAACTTTCTAAAATCAGCCTTAATCATATCCTTCATATTTAGAAAGCTGTTCAGTTTTAGAGATTTCCTAATTTTGTGTTATATCTTTTGTTTCCTTGTACAGTGTATAGTGTATCTTTCCATTCTTTGTTGCTTTCCTAAAAGTGTAATTCTCATCCCTTTTAACAGGGAGTGTAATACCGTGCATAGCTAAAAAAGTGAGAGGCTTATTCTCAATGTTCAAAAATGCGCTAGGCGCTAATCGGGCCCTAGCCTGGGGCCTAGTGCCTAGGCCGCTTAGGTAGGGCCTAGGAAATATGCCTGGGTAACTGTAAAGAATGGCTTAGAACACATAGGAGTATGTTACTTGTAGAGAATGGCTTAGAGAAGGGTTTACCAAAAATTTTATTTTATTTTTTTCATTATTTTCTAAATACCGTTCTCTCTCTTTCTCTCACTCTTTCTCTCTCCCCCTCATACTCGGATGCCCCCATTTTCAACCTTCTCACTTTCTCTCTCTCAAACCCACATTTACTGATAGCACTACCAACCCCCCGCCAACGTCGATTGGACCACCATTGCCCCCACCAACGTTGCTCGGACCGCCGTCGCCCCCATCCAATCGGCTACAAAAACCCGTCGTCGCGAGAGAGACATCGAAGAGACGATTGGCAGCGGTGACGAGAGAGAGAAAACAAGGCTAAGGGAAAATATCAAACACACAAATCGGGGCCAAGAGAGAAATTGAGGCCAATGTAAGTTTGTAAGTCTTCAAAAATTAAGCGACCTAGGTGTCGCCTAGGCGTGAATTGGGCCCAATTGATCCGGCCTAGCGCTTAAGGTGTCGATTTTCCTGTTTACTCGGTGGCCAAGGGCCGCCTAATGCCTTGGCGGCGACGGCCTTTTAGAACACTGCCTATTCTTGTTTATTCTACAATCATCGGCCTACTTTCTACATGGTATTAGAGCCTAAAACCTCCGATCATTAGTGTGCCTTCATTGCACTAGTTTTTTTTTTTTCCCTCCTCTTGTAAGCCTTCATTGCCACGATCCCTCATCTTTTTTTTCCCTTGTTCTTTTCTGGTGCCATATCTCTCTTGTAATGTCGGAGATATCTGAAACCGAATCTCCTATGTCAATAAGGGAAGCAATAACTGTTGAACAGACTGCTGGTGGAGCTTTGACCATCGAACTATCGGGAATGCACCACTTCTACAGATTGGATGGAGAAAACTATCTTTAGTGGTCTCAATTGGTGAGGACTTTTCTGAAGGGCCGAGGGAAGATAGCCCATCTCACCAGACTAGCCCCTAAGGCAATAGATCCAAGCTTTGCTACCTGGGATGTGGAGGATTTGATGTTAATGTCTTGTTTGTGGAGTGTTATGCTTCTTGAGGTAAGTAAAAACTATATGCTTTTATCTACCGCTAGAGAAATCTAGGAAACTATGAAGAGGACCTATTCTAAAGTGCAAAATACATCAGTTGTGTATGAGATTAAGACTAAAATCAATAGTACAAAGCAAGGGGGCTCTATCTGTAACTGAATATTACAACAAGATGAATGGTTTTGGGCTGGAGTTAGATCACTATCGGGATATAAAATTGGTGTGTAGTGAGGATGCTATTATCTTAACCTCTATGTTGGAAAGAGATAGGATAGTGGAATTTTTGGTAGGTCTCAACCCTAAGTTCGATGAAGTAAGGGCTAGTAGGGAAAAAATGCCATCACTAAATGAGGTCTTTTGTATAGTGAGAAATGAAGAACATAGAAGGGCAGCTATGTTTTTTGATCATGGCATAAAGGGATCGGCTATGGTAACTAATAAGGTGTAGGGGACATGGATGAAGCCTCTGCAAGGCAGAGAGAAATCTTCATCAAAGCAGGCAAAGGAGGGGCTTTGGTGCTCGTACTGCAAAAAGCCTAGACATACAAGAGATACATGTTTCAAATTGCGTGGTAAGGAGGCAGTACTAAGCAAACTTGGAGGTTTCAAGAACTTGTAGCCAAAGAATCAGGGAAGAGCCTATCTCTCCACTAAAGAAACAAAGGAGACAACTGAAAAGGCTGACTCTATAGCCTCCTCAGACCTAGGAGAACTAAATGTAGAAGAGATTGGGAAGCTGAAATCTTTCCTTAAAACTCTCTAAGGTGAATGTTCCTTAACTCAAGTAGGTATGTGCCTTAAATTTGAGCTTTCACTTACCTCATATACAACTAGGGATGAACTATGGATTTTAGATGCTGGAGCAACTGACCACATGTCACCTAATTTGAATTTTTTTGAAACCTATGAACCAATAACCGGCTCTAGAAAAATCACTGTTGCTAATGTCTAAACTATTCCTATAGTTGGGTAAGGAAAATGTTTGTCTGAACCCATCTCTACCTACCCAACATGTCCTGTATGTACCAAGCCTTTCAACCAATCTACTTTCTGTTGACAAGGTTACCCAAAGCCTTAATTGTAGTGTGAATTTCTATCCTCACGGCTGTGTGTTTCAAGATTTAACAACAGGAAGATGATTGGTGCTGCTAAGGCATTGAATGAGTTGTACTACCTACAAAGAAGTAGAGAGCTACCTACAAGAGACCATTCTAGCCTTACTCCTCTATGCTCACCTCTACTCACTCCAATGTATGGCTTCAACATTTTAGATTAGGGCACCCACCTTTTACTTTATTAAAGACCATGTTCCCAAAACTATTTAAAGGTGTTGATGTTAATTCCTTTCACTGTGATGTGTGTCAACTATCTAAACACCATCGAGTACCTTATGTTGTTAGCAATAAACTTTCTTTGTTTCCTTTCTCCTTAGTACATTCTGATGTAGGGGGTTCTTCTAGAGTTCTCAATTGTTCTGGGGCTAAGTGGTTTGTATCATTTATTGATGACTGCACTAGGATGACATGGGTATATTTACTCTAAGACAAAGCAGCCATCAACACCATCCTACCCTTGTTTCATAGGATGATTTCCACTCAATTTGGGGTCTCTATCAAAAAATTCAGAATTGATAATGCAAGAGACTATTTTAATCAACACCTCAATCACTTTTTCCAACAAGAGAGAATTATTCATGAATCCTCTTGTGTTGAAACTCCTTAGCAAAATGGAGTTGCTAAGAGGAAGATGAGGCATCTCCTAAATGTTGCTAGGGCACTCTTGCATTAACATTTAGTCCCTAAATCTTTATGGGGTAAGGTAGTATTGACTGCAACCTATTTAATCAATAAGGTTCCCTCAAGAGTCCTAAACTAGCTTACCCCATTTCAGTGTCTTTCTTCCTACTTCCCAGAAATTGATCTTCATACCTCCCTTCCTCTTAAGGTATTCAAGTGTGTAGCTTTTGTTCATGTCTCTAAACATCATAAGGATAAGTTTGATCCTCGGGCCCTTAGATGTGTATTTTTGGGGTATTCTCCTACCTAAAAGGGTACAAGTGCTACCACCTTCCTACTTGAAAAATTCTTGTGTCTGAGGATGTCACCTTTGTGGAGAATCAGTCTTTTTTCCAGTCTTCTACTTCTAGTCCTAAGGGGGAGATTATAGCTATTGGTGATCATGATTTATCTATCATGGAAGTGTCTCAGCCATATCAACCACATTCTCCTCCTAATCTCTCAACTTTACCTACTCCTTCTAATTCAAAGACAATAGAAATAAGAGACCAACACATATCTCCTGATTCTCCACCCTTTGTTCAGACCAAAATGTCTCCTGTCAGGTTCAAGGGCTCACCATTCGTATACAAGAGGAAGGAACAGCCCAATCCATGTGCTAAGCAGGGCCCATCATCTATTCCTCAGTTAGATTTGGAACTCACTCTGTCCTCTGATGGTTCTCAATCCATTAATTGTTCTAATCCTCTACCTTCTGATTTGGATCTGCCTATTGCTATTAGAAAATGAGCTGCACATTGCACCCTATTGCCCAATTTGTTTATGTTGGAATCTCGGGTAAAATAGGGCTGGCAAGACAGCTGTTACAGCAGTAAACATATGGTTATTATGGAAATGTTGACCTTTGTGGTGCAAAATTGTAAATGGAAGATTCTATGGAGACAATCAAGGAAGACAACAAAGCAATCAAATCTAAAAAATCGTGAATGCATGAGTTGTAATTAGGATGCTTCTTGTATATTCTTTCCTTTTGTTTAAGATTCCTAAGCTGTAAATTATGAGGTTATAAATAGAGAATAATCCAAAGGGGCAAGGAGTCTTTGCCTAAAGTTTCAAAACCTGCTATTATTTTTACATGGTATCAGAGTCACAACTAGGCTAGGCACAAAAAAAGACAATAGTTTGAGCGAAAATGTCCCAAGAAGAGGTTAGAACATCTAGTGTTACAGGGGTTGTGGTGCCTACTGAGAGGCCTAAAACTGTAGTTCCTTCTGATAATCCATCCTTGCATATTAGTCCAGTGAAACTAGATGACAGTAACTATCTAGCCTAGTCCTGCTCCTGCAAATTGTTCATCAAAGCCCAAGGATTGGAAGACTACATCACTGGCATGAAAACTCAAAAACCTGCCTCTGGAGATGTACAAGCTCGACAATGGGAGATCGAGAACTCCCTTGTGATGTCTTGGATGATCAATCCAATGTAGCCAAACATTGCCAAGGGATATCTACTACTAGATATGGCAAGGATGGTCTGGAATGTTGCATCACAAACCTACTCTCAAGTCGGACATGATGCACAAATTTATGAGATCCAAAAAAAGGAGCATGAAACTAAACAAGGTGAGTGGTCAATTTCTCAATACCATGCTGAATTAAACAGTCTATGGCAAGAGTTGGATTATTATCAAGATTTCCAGGCGAAATGTTCTAATGATGCTTCTAAAATCCAAAAAATGATTGATAAAGAAAGGGTGTTTGATTTTTTATCTGTCACGATCCTCACGTAACAATAGTAGATTTCCAATCCGGGTAGGATTGGATTAGTAGTTGCTCAATCCGAGCAGTTGCAGATGAGTTTGAGAGGGAGGAAGAGAGAAATATAGAGAAAGAAGAACGATAGGAAGAAACAGAATTTGGTAATTCTCATATATTTTCTCCATAGCTAGAATTTGATCATCTTGCATACCCCTGCTTCCCTTCCTCTTGAAAAAGTCAGTCTCCTCCCTCCTTTCTCAATTGAGACTTCCATCCTATTAAAATCAAAACTAATAGGACTAACTTCTTTCATCCAATCTACGCCCAGAACGACATCACATCCCCTTAAGCCCAACAGCCTGAAGTCAGCCTCAAATGGTTCCCCCTGCATCTCCCAGCAGAACCCTCGGCATGTTGACTTACTTATTACCCTGCTTCCGTTGGCCACAGTTACACTTAGCGGTAGTGTACTTGCCAATTCGCACTTAAGCTTTCCCGCCATTCCTTCATCAAGGAAGCTATGAGTGCTTCCACTGTCAATCAGAATCATCAAGTTGCAGTCATTCACCTTCCCTTCAACCCTAATTATTTTATTGTCAGGGACTCCCTTGAGTGCATGTATGGAAATCTCTCCATCGTGCTCCCCTTCACTCTCCTCTTCAGCAGGTTCTTCTTCTCCTTCTTGCATCCCTTCCTCATCACCTTCTAACAGCAAAATTTGTCTCTTACATTGGTGTCTAGGGAAATACTTGTCCCCACACCTATAGCACAACCCCGACAGTCTCCTTTGATCTCCCAACCGACCACCATATGATGGGAATCCTCCTCCAGCCACATTCTTTGTTCCAACATTCTCCTTGGTTGCTTCCCTAGTGGGGTTCCTATTTCCCGGAGGAAACGTTCCTGGTCCCATGCTCCTCTGTTGTTGTTTCTGCTTCTTCACTAGAGCTTCAACCACCATCTCCTGTAGCCGCGCGCTTTTGACGCCTGCTCGACTGTTCTGGGCTTCAATACTTTTACCATAGGTCTCAATTCATCATTCAACCCACTTAAATAACTGGACACGAAATAAGCTTCAGATAGGTGCGGATTATGGCGGATCATAAGGGACTTAAGCTCCTCAAACCATTTTTGGTAGGATTCGACACTCCCAACCTGCTTTAGCTTATTAAACTCTTCTACCACACCCGCCATACTTCTTTCTCCAAAGCGTTCATTCAATCTTTCTGTAAATTCCTCCCAAGTGTGAGTCCTTCCCATTCCCACACATCCTTGATACCATGCGTCCACCACCTCGTTAAAGTAGGCTGACGCCAATGTGATCCTCTGCCTCTCAAGTATATTATACCATTCGAATACTCTCTCACACCTCCTGACCCACCATCGGGGATTGGCTCCCTCAAAGGTTGGTATCTCCATTTGGGGCATAGGAAACCTAGGTGGTTGGTGATGAACTTGGTCATCTCTCCTTCTCCTCATTGATCCTTCCATTTCCTCTTCAGGTTCCATCTCATTTTCTTGGTGGTCGCTTCCTTGGTTCATTATATGGTCCCCCAGAATAGGTTCCGTTCTTTCCCTGGGAGGGAAGTCAGGCGAGAGCCTTACTGCATGCTGTCCAGTGAACATCAACATAAATCGTTGCATCTGTGCATCTGGGCTCCCAACTCCTCCCTCACCCTTGCAATGGAGCCATCCAGCCTGCGTTCCATTCCTTCCATTGAACTCTCGACCTTACGGTCCAATGCTACGATTGCTTCGTGCTCCCTCGTAGCTCCCAACTCCAACTGATCGACTCGGTTGTGGAAATCGACCAGTGACGAGCTGACCTATTGCAGCTGCGTCTCCAATCCTTTCATCCTAGTTCCATCTGCCATTGGTTCAAAGTTATCCGCTGAGAATCGGAGTTCTAATACCAAGTTGTCACGATCCTCGCGTAACAATAGTAGATTTCCAATCCGGGTAGGATTGGATTAGTAGCTGCTCAATTTGAGCAGTTGCAGACGAGTTTAAGAGGGAGGAAGAGAGAAATATAGAGAAAGAAGAACGATAGGAAGAAACAAAATTTGGTAATTCTCATATATTTTCTCCATAGCTAGATACTGACTATATATAGGCTGCCCAAGGGCAGATTCCCAGCCCGGCCGTTGCAACAAACAACCAGCTGGCCACATGTAGAGAATATTCTATTTGTCCTTTCTACTAACAAATAAATACTGAAATAAAGGTAACAACAATATAGCTAATGCAAGAAAATTAAATCGACAGTAAGAATATGGTATTGGAGCTGGCGACGCGTGACATTATCTAGGTTAAATATAGAGTTTGACCAAATAAGGGTTTAGATATTAGGAAGGGAGCCTTTTCCTACCTTGAGGTTGGCTTATTCTTATGTTCATCAAGAAGAGAGCAGAAGGAGTGTTATGCTCCAACCTGCTACAACAAACAAATCAGCTATGATGGTGAAACCATCACTTGATAGAACCCCTACCAGCCATGGAAGTATCAATAAGAATCAACTAAGGTGTGAATATTGTGGAAAACCTAGGCATACAAAGGAGACTTGCTAGTCTTTACATGGTAGACCTACTAAGGGAAAGGATAAAAGGCAAGAGGGATGTCATCAAGGTCATCTGTCAAAAGTTGTCCAAACTAATGGGGGGCCACAACCAAAACCTGAAAAGCTTAGTCTCTCAAGGGAAGAACTAGTTTTCATACAGCAGTTGATGAATAAAATTAAATGGACTCAAATACCCCTTCTACGTCACACTATGCCCAAGTAGGTACAGCTGGTAGTGCGCCTCCTCAAGGTATTGTTGCAACATTCTATTTCTTAAATTTTGTAGAACAACTAACCTAGATCTTAGATTCTAGGGCTTTAGCTACATGATTGGTTTATCTAACTCCTACTTGACCTACACCCTTTGTTCCGACAGGGAAAATGTTAGAATTGCAGATGATACTCTCTTTTCTATTTCTAGAAAAGGGACTATTAACTGCAACAAAAGCTTCAACCTATCATCTGTTCATCATGTTCCTAATTTTGCAAATAACTTGTTATCTATAAGTTCTATTACAAATTCCCTAAATTGTAAAATTACCTTTTTTTTCTACCCATTGTGTTTTCCAAGAGGTGAGCACTGGGAAAACGATTGGCTCTAGTAGACTGGTTGATGGCTTGTACTTGCTGGACAATAAATCATTCTCTCAGCTTGAAGATCAGGCCCTAAAGGTTAACCAACTAACCTCAATTGAGAAGGAGCTAATGCAGTGGCATCAAAGATTAGGTCTTCCTTCTTTTTTAGTGATAGGGAAGATTATTCCTAATATGAGTAAACAATGTAGTAATACCAATATATTTTGTGATGCTTGTGAGTTTGATAAACACACAAGAAGTACTTACCCTGCACTTAATAAAAGGAATCCTAAGCCTTTCATGATTGTCTATTCAGATGTTTGGGGACCTAGTAGGGTTAAAACACTTGTTGGATACAGGTGGTTCATTACCTTGGGTTTATCTTATGACACATAAAGTGAGGCTGGTCATTGTTTCAAGTCATTTCACAAGATGGTAACTACTCAGTTCAATACAAAAATCCAAGTTCTTAGAAGTGATAATGGTTTAGAATATAAGGATACTACTTTCCAAGACTACCTCCGAGATCAAGGAATCATCCACCAAACTAGTTGTGTTGATACCTCGCTCAGAATGGTGTAACAAAAAAGAAAAACAAACATCTTTTAGAGGTCATCAGGTCTATGTTCTTTGCTATGCATGTTCCCAAAGCTTACTGGGATGATGTAGTTCTTACTGTTGCCTATTTAATCAATAGGATGCCACTTACAACTCTCAATTTCAGAACACCTTTGGAACTTCTAATAGAAGTTTCTTTCTATACTATCCCTCCCAAGGTGTTTGGTTGCACCTACTATGTACGAAACCACTCTCCAACAATCAACAAATTAGATTTGCAAGCTCTCAAATGTATATTCATTGGGTATTCTACTACATAGAAAGGGTACAAGTGCTACTATCCACCTACCTGAAAGTTCTTTGTCTGTATGGATGTCACATTTAGAGAGGATGAGGCTTATTTTCAGTCTAACATCTCACCTCTTCAGGGGGAGAATATCAGTCCCAAGGTACAGGAAGAGGTGTCCATGTCATGGATTGATACTGTTGTTGATTTGAGGGCAGAAGGTAGGGAAACTATTGATGATTTGAGGGTAGAAGGAAGAGAAGCTGCTGATGGTTTTTATAAGTCAACTAATTTTGATAAACCCAAGTAGGAGGAAGATCTAGGAAATGTTGTCAACAACAGGGACCAAACAGACCTGAGAATGGGGAGTGTGACTTATTTTCGAAGGAAACAAGCCCATCAACAAGGCCTACCTAGCTAAGAAGATTCCTAGGACCTTATTGATCTAGGTAAACACGCCATTGAATTTGAACAACTTCAAATTTCTAGTCAATTTCCAGCAACTAACCTTGATCTTGTTAATCTTGATGCTACAATTTTTGAAGATATACCTGTTTTTGACTCTTCATTATTCTCTTTAGAATCTATAACTGTAGCCACAGATTGGAAGTATGCTATCAGTAAACCATGCTGACAACATGCTATGGAAGAGGAAATGAGAGCCCTAATGAAGAATAACACATGGAAAATCACTGAACTGCCACCTTATAAGAAACCAATGGCTGTAAGTGGGTTTTCACTGTTAAGTACAAGGCAAATGGAACAATTGAAAGATACAAGACAATGTAGGTGGCTAAGGGGTTTACTCAAACCTATGGAGTGGACTATGAAGAAACTTTTTCCTGGTAGCAAAAATGAACACAGTATGATTCTTCTATCATGTGCAACTATTCTAGATTAGGACTTACATTAGTTGGATGTAAAGAATGCATTTCTACATGGAGAGCTGGAAGAAGAGGTATACATGGAAATCCCACCAGGCTTCAACAATTCAGAGAAGCAAGGGAGAGTTTGCAACTTATAGAAGGCCCTATATGGTCTTAAGCAATCCCTCAAGGCTTGGGTTGATAGGTTTAGTAGGGTTGTAATGAGACTTGGTTACCAACAAAGTAATGTTGATCACACCATGTTCTTTAAAAGAAAGGAACACAAGCTAACTATTGTTTATGTTGATGACATAGTGGTGACTGGGAATGACCATGAAGGAATACGCCAATTGAAGGAGTACTTGGGGAAAGAATTTGAGATCAAGGATCTTGGGTAGCTAAGGTACTTTTTGAGAATTGAAGTAGCCAGATCAAATAAGGGCATCTTTATTTCCCAAAGAAAATATGTTTTAGATTTATTGATTGAAACATGTATGCTAGGATGTAAGCTTGCAAATTCACCCATTGAAGTAAATCACAGACTTAGAGTTGATGAAGGAGAGAAGGCTGACAAGGGCAGGTATCAAAGACTAGTCGAGAAGCTGATATACTTGTCCCATACAAGGCCAAGTATTGCGTGTGCAATGGGGGTTGTAATCCAATTCATGCAAAACCCTAAGTCAATTCATACGGAGGTTGTCTACAGGATTTTAAGGTATTTGAAAACAGCTCCTAGGAAGGGTTTACTGTTTTCTAACCATAACCATCTGAATGTAAAAGGATACACGGATGCAGATTGGGCTGGATCCCTAGATGATAGAAGATCAACCTCGGGTTACTGCACCTTTGTTGGAAGTAACCTAGTCACATGGAGGAGTAAGAAACAATCAGTTGTGACTAAGTCAAGTGATGAAGCAGAGTATAGGGCAATGGCTCTAGGCGTATGTGAATTATTATGGGTGAATAAGGTTATGATAGAGCTAAGATTGCCTAAAAAGGAGCCACTCTTACTAGATAGTGACAACAAAGCTGCAATTAGCATTGCTAGCAATCTTATTCAACATGATAGGACTAAACACATTGAGATTGATAGACATTTCATAAAGGAGAAACTAGTTAATGGACAACTGTGCATCCCATTTGTTCAGTTAAGGCATTAATTGGCATATACCTTCACCAAGGCTTTACACATCAAGGATTTCATGACTATGACATCCAAGATGGGTATGGAGGATATCCATACATCATCTTGAGGGGGAGTGTTGGAATCTCGATTATCCATTAGGGGTCAAGGGGTATAAGTTATGGAATTTAGAAGAAAAAATGTCTAGAACCATGGTAAGTAGAGATGTAACCTTTGATGAAATTTCTTTTATCGATCAAGACAAGGAGAGTAAGGACAGGAAAGGGAAGGCAAAAGCTATAAACTTCGAACAATAGCAACAGGATGATGTTGTTATATATGATACTCCCTTAGAACCTATTCAGGACCAGCCAAGTGCTGGTGAAGGATCCTCAAGCCAAGATAGTCTTGACAGATCTATAGAAATTAGGGATTTATCAAGTTATGATGAAGAACAACATATGGACAGTGTTGGTTCATCAAGCACAGTAGAAGATTTAATTGAAGAAAGGTATAATGTAGGTAGAGATAGGCAAAGAAGAATTAGTAGGCCACCAGTGAGATATGTTTTCTCTAATTTAGTGGCATATGCATTGTTAAGTGCAGATGAGATGGCTGGAGAAGAGTCTCAATCCTATGAAGAGGCTGTAAATTCTAAGGAATCTCAGAAATGACAGGCTGGCATGGAAGCTAAGATGGAATCCTTAAGAAAGAATGAGACTTGGGTATAAGTAGGTACATTAATTAGTTGATATCTTCGCTAAGAGTTTGCCAAGAAGTAGGTTTCAATATTTGTGTGACAGAATCAGTTTAAAAGAATCACCTATTCAAGCAGCCTCAGCTTCACAAGATTTTTCAGGAAAGCAGTGTCACGAACCAGCTGCAAGACACTTTAATTTTTTGCTTTAGCCTAGTTAATTTTTCTGTTTGATTGCAATCTTATTTCCGTTAAGCATGCTGCTGCTACAACGTGCATTCTGTTAGGTGTCAGGCCACGTGTAAGGCCTGAGGAAAAGACAAAAGAATTAGTTGTAACCGCATTACATAGGCGAGATTCTCCCTTCCAAGCGGATATATTACCTTCTCCACTGATGGAGAAGCATTATGAATGATTAAGAACTTTTCTCTCAATCCTCTCTCGCTCTCGACTATCTTTCCAGCCTCCCTCACCCTTCTATTCCCTCTCTTTCTCTCTTATACTACCTTGAACATCCTTGTTTCACACTGATTCAAGGATTCTTCTATTGTCTATCGTGACAAATTGGTATCAGAGCTCGATTCCGGGCCAAGACTGTCACCGACTCATGGCGGAAGGAACTCGCATGAAAAACATGGAGACCCAACTGCAACAGGTAAATTCATCCACGACTGAGGTTTAGAGGCGAGTAGACCAGCTCGAGCTGGGAAATGCTAGGAACCACGAAGCGATTATGACAATTGATCAAAAGCTAGACGATACGCTGGTTCAGCTACGTGAAGAGATGGCGCATACGAGGGAAGAACTGGGAAACCAGCTTCAGCAATTCATGCTGATGTTTACGCGTCAAAACCCAGTCAGTTTAGCTCCCGACTTCCCTCCTCGAGACAGGACAGAGCCTCTTTTGCGACACAATGGGGGTCTGAATCGGCCTGTCACTCCTGACATGGGGAATGATCAGGACGAAGAGGAAAGGGTGATGCAGGATAGGGTACGTAACGAGCAAGGTCATCGCCAACCAGCAGGGTTCCCCATGCCCAGGATGGAGATACCTGTTTTTGATGGTGACAACCCTCGCTGGTGGGTGCGGAAGTGCGAGCGAATGTTTGGGTGGTATGACATACCAGAGGGTAGGAGAGTTGCCTTAGCGACAGCCTATTTCGATGATGTAGTGGATGCATGGTATCAAGGTTGGGTCAGTGTGAGGGGACACCCTACGTGGGGAGAGTTCACTGAGAAGTTATGCGAGAGGTTTGGAGAAAGGAGCATGACCGATATTGTGGAAGAATTTAATAAACTCAAGCAGGTGGGTGAGCTGAAAACCTACTTGAGAAGGTTCGAAGAGCTGCGATCGCTCATGAGTAGTCAAGATCCTCACCTCTCGGAAGCATACTTTGAATCGAGCTTCCTGAGTGGACTCAGCGACGACTTGAGACCAATGGTTAAAATGATCCGACCCCGAACAGTGGAACAAGCAGTGGAGTGTGCTAGGTTGCAGGAAATGGTAGTGGAAGCATTGATGAAAAAACAGAGGCAACAAACTAAAACCATGGCAGTAGGGTCTAGCTACCAAGGCGTAAAAGGAGGAAGCCGTGAGTGGACTGGGGGAAATGCGGGAACTAGACCCCCAGTGGTGTCCCAGACCAGTGTTAGGTATAACGACCAGCGGAGGCCACCCGGCCTGTGCTTTAGGTGTGGGGACAAATATTTCCCAGGGCATCAATGTAAGCGTCAACTCCTTCTTCTAGAGGGCAATCTGGGAACTCCGGAAGAAGGGAGAGAAAATGGAAGTGAAGAGGATGAAGAGCTTGGGAATGAGAGTAATGGGGGAATCTCTCTCCATGCCCTTAGAGGAGTAACAGATAACAAGATAATCAAGGTGGAAGGAAGAGTGAAGGATAAGGGCTTGCTGGTTTTAATAGACAGCGGCAGCACCCATAGCTTCTTGGATGGAGAAATTGCTAGAAAGCTGAAGTGCCAGCTCTCTAATACCCAACCCCTTAGTGTGACAGTAGCAGATGGGGGGAAGATGCTGAGCAGTTCGGCCTGCTATGGGTTTAAGTGGGAGATGCAAGGAGAAGGGTTTGAGGCTGACCTAAGACTGTTGCAACTGGGGGGCTGTGACATGGTGCTTGGGGTGGATTGGATGAAAGGGGTGAGCCCCATAAGTTTTGACTTCAACAGGATGGAAGTCTCCTTTGATAAGGAAGGTAAGAGGATGACGTTAAAAGGAGGAAGGGAGACTGGTACTTGCAAGCTGATCACGGGGAAGAGGCTGCACAAAGCATTCAAAAATAATTGGGGCAAGCTGGCCCAATTATTCTCTGTGGTAGCTGCGGGAGATGGTTGGGAGAAGCTAACAACGGGGGAACTGAACGTGATGGCCGACAACCCACAAGAGAAACTTAGCCAGGTACACTCTCAGCACCTTATTGATGAACTGCTTCTTGAATTTGGGGACCTATTTGCTGAGCCTAACACCTTACCCCCTTCCCGCAACTTGGACCATTCCATCCATCTCAAGCCAAATTCAGAACCCATAAACATCCGAGCCTATAGGTATTCGCCTATCCAAAAATCAGAAATCGAAAAAATGGTTAAAGAGATGTTGAACCAGTCCTTCATTAAGCCCAGCCATAGTCCATTCGCATCACCGGTGCTCCTAGTTAAGAAGAAGGATGGTACTTGGCGTTTTTGTGTGGACTATCGCCAGTTAAACACCATCACCATAAAGGACAAGTTCCCAATACCCCTAATAGAGGATCTCCTAGATGAATTACACGATGCAACCATATTCTCAAAGCTGGATCTCCGATCCGGATACCACCAGATCAAGATGAACCCTGAAGACACCCATAAGACTGCTTTTAGAACACATCATGGGCATTTTGGATTCTTGGTGATGCCCTTTGGGCTCACCAATGCCCCAGCCACTTTTCAATCTCTCATGAACCAAATTTTTGAACCATATTTGAGGAAGTTTATACTAGTCTTCTTTGATGATATCTTGGTATATAGTCCCTCTCTTGACCAACATCTAAAGCACTTGAAAATTACCCTAGAGGTCCTCCAATCCAACCAGCTGTTCATCAAAAAGTCTAAGTGTTCTTTCGGCCAAAGCCAAGTGGAGTATTTGGGACATCTGATCTCTAGTGAAGGGGTGAAAACTGACCCGGGAAAGATTGAGGCTATGATCAACTGGCCCAAACCCACAACCCTGAAGGCATTAAGGGGATTCCTCGGTCTAACAGGGTATTACAGAAGGTTTGTGAACGGCTATGGGGTGCTAAGTAGGCCACTAACCGAACTATTGAAGAAAGGAAATTTTAAGTGGGGAGAAGAGGCTGAAGGAGCTTTCCAAAAGCTCAAGGAAGCGATGGTAACCGTTCCAACTCTAGGGTTACCTGACTTCAACGAACCCTTTACACTGAAAACTGATGCTTGTGGTGTGGGCGTTGGTGCAGTTCTTCTACAAAAAGGTAGACCGTTGGCATTTTTAAGTCAGGCCCTAAATACAAGACATTTGGGACTGAGTATATATGAAAAAGAGTTCTTAGCAGTGCTTATGGCAGTGGAAAAATGGAGACATTATTTAGAAGGCTGCAGGTTCATCATTAAGACAGATCATGAAAGCCTCAAGTTTCTACTTTAGCAAAAATTACACACTCAACTGCAGAAAAAGGGAATGGCCAAGCTTATGGGTCTCGACTATTCTATACAGTACAAAAGAGGCAAGGAAAATGTGGTGGCTGATGCCCTATCAAGGTGCCAAGAAAAGGGTAACACTTCGGCCATTACTGCAATAATACCGGCCTGGTGTCAAGAGGTGATTGATAGTTATGATGGGGATGAGCAGGTGAAGAAAACATTAGAAGAAGTGGTGGTATCGCCAGGAGGGATCGATGGCTACACCTTAACAGAGGGGCTGCTGAGGTATAAGGGGAGGATTGTCATAGGGAAAGGAGGAGACCTCAAAAAGAAGATAATGCAAACTCTACATGAGTCACTAGTGGGGGGGCATTCTGGCATTCAGAATACCTACCTGAGGATTAAGCAAATATTCCATTGGCCTAACCTTAGGAGAGATGTCCAAAGGTTTGTGTTGGATTGTGATACATGCAAAAGGTGTAAGCTGGAAAATGTGGCCTATCCCGGCCTCCTACAACCTCTGCCGATACCAGACAGAGCTTGGACGAGCGTGGCCATGGACTTCGTCGAAGGAATGCCTAAATCTAAAGGTAAGGACAGTGTGATGGTGGTGGTGGATCGGTTTACTAAATTTGCTCAGTTTATTGGGTTAGCTCACCCTTATATAGCTAAGGAAGTGGCCAGGCTATTCATTGATAGGGTGGTATCCCAGTATGGAGTACCAGGAAATATTATATCAGATCATGACAAAATCTTCACCAGCCACTTTTGGCAAGAGCTCATGGGGTCCATGGGGATCCGGCTCAACATGTCATCAGCCTACCATCCACAAACGGATGGGCAGACTGAACGAGTGAATCAAGTACTAGAAACCTACTTGAGATGCATGTGTATCATGCAGCCAAAGCATTGGCATAAGTGGCTGTCCCTAGCCCAATGGTGGTATAATTCCACCTATCACTCGGCCTTGAAGATGTCCCCCTATGAAGCATTGTACGGGTGTAAACCCCCTCTGCTGCCGGTGGTAAGGGGACCCTCTACAGAATTATCAGTGGATGATTACTTGCAACAGAGGAAGAAGGTGGTGCAGCAACTAAAGCAAGAATTAGCTTCTGCCCGGAACCGGATGAAGCAATTCGCAGATCGGAAGAGAAGAGACCGAGAGTTTGAGGTGGGTGAACAAGTATACTTGCGGGTAAGGTACCAGCATTTGAAGTCCATCAGCCAACAGCCCATCACTAAATTAAGTCCCAAGTACTTTGGCCCGTTCACTATCACAGAAAAGATAGGCAAGGTGGCCTATAAACTCCAGCTACCAGAAGATACTCACATACATCCCGTTTTTCATGTATCTCTCCTTAAGGAATCCACTGGAATCGAACAAGTCAACTCAGCATTACCAGCACTACCTAAAGAGAAGGAGGGGAATGTCCAGAAGGAGCCCGAGGCTATCATGGATAAAAGAGTGGTTTATAATCAAGGAGTTCCCCTTATTCAAGTTTTGGTGAAATGGGGACAGGAGGATAATCACACCAACACTTGGGAATACCTCCCAAGCTTACTGCAAAAATTTTCGAGGGTTGCAAGTCTTCTCAGCGTTTCTTGAGGACAAGAAACTTCTCAAGGGGGGAAAGTTGTCACGAACCAGCTGCAAGACACTTTAATTTTTTGCTTTAGCCTAGTTAATTTTTCTGTTTGATTGCAATCTTATTTCCGTTAAGCATGCTGCTGCTACAGCGTGCATTCTGTTAGGTGTCAGGCCACGTGTAAGGCCTGAGGAAAAGACAAAAGAATTAGTTGTAACCGCATTGCATAGGCGAGATTCTCCCTTCCAAGCGGATATATTACCTTCTCCACTGATGGAGAAGCATTATGAATGATTAAGAACTTTTCTCTCAATCCTCTCTCGCTCTCGACTATCTTTCCAGCCTCCCTCACCCTTCTATTCCCTCTCTTTCTCTCTTATACTACCTTGAACATCCTTGTTTCACACTGATTCAAGGATTCTTCTATTGTCTATCGTGACAAGCAGTTGGTCAGAAAGGAGTCTCAATTGAGGGGGAATGTGAAAGAAAATATTACATAATCTGTGTTTGGTGTTTCTGTTATTTAATTATGTTGTATATGTTGTTGCAGTTAGTCTTGGACTTGCGCTTATGTTGGTGCGTTTTACTATGTTGGTAGCTTAGGCTTTTGCTAAGTATATAATCAGCTTAGCCTTAACTTTTTCTATATTCATTCTTTCTTCGATTGAGAAATTATTCAGAGCATTTCTTCCTCTTCATTTGTGTCCTACTTTCTGCCCTAGTTCTTTCATTACAAGAAGATCAACAACAGGTTATGTATTTCAATTGTGGAATTCTACAATTAGTTGGAAGACTAACCTTCAACCGGTTGTGGCATTATCAACCGTAGAATCTGAATATTTTGCTATAACTGAAACTGTTAAAGAGTTATTGTGGTTGAAAGGTTTGATTAGTGAACTCTTAGGAAATAATGTGAAGGTTATTCTAAAGTGTGACAGCCAAAGTGCTATACACTTGGCTAAAAATCAAAGCCACCATGAAAAGACTAAACATATTGACATTAGGTATCATTTTATAAGAGAATTCTTGAGAAGAAGGAGATTGATCTTATTAAAGTTGCAGGAAATGATAATGCAGCTGACATGTTCACTATAGCTGTTCCCATGTCCAAATTACATCTTTGTTTAAGGTTGTTAAAGTTTGATGTTGTTTGATTGATCATGTTTCAGGATATCCAGGGAGAACAAAGCAAGAATGGTGAAGTTCCAGGTTTATTCGAGGCAAAATAGTGGAGATTTGTTGATGTTTTGCCCGAGTTAATGTGCTGGAAGTCTAGAAGAAATCAAAGGAGATTATGAGGATGATCAGATGGCAATTAGAATGCAGGGTTTATCTATAATTAACTGTAATTGTTAGGGATATTTTACTCTTTGTAATAGTCGGTTACTTCCCTTAGGAAAATCCACCCTTTTTGTTTATAAATAGGAGGGCGAGGAGGCTAGAATCAATTGTCAATCTCATTCCATTCTCTTGTTCGAGTCTAGTGAGAAAAGAGAAAAAGCTATGATATAGAATAGTTCTTAGAGTTTTTTTGTGAGTATTGTACTCGAGACATAAGAGAAGGCGAGTGAGGGATTCTTGTATTGATTTTTGAAGTTCTTAGTGGATTGTTCTCTTCATTGGAGTGCTGGGTGTAGTGTCATTTTTATGGCATGAACTAGGGTAAATCGGGGTGCATCATCTTGTGGTTTGAATTTCTGTTCTTTTTCAATTCTGTCAATTATTTACTTTATGTTATTGTGTATATGTTGTGTTTGGTTCGATGAGAATTGAGTGAGTGTTGGGAAGAATATAAGTTTGTGGTTTTAACACAGTGGTTAATCAGGGAAGATACCAAAGATTAGTAGGTAGATTAATTTACCTACCTCACACCCGGCCTAACATAGCATTTGTTGTTAGCCTTATGAGTCTATTCATGCATCATCCTATTGAAGAACACATGCTAGCTGTTAGAATTCTGTGTTATCTTAAAGTAACTCCAGGAAAGGGTTTATTATTCAAATTGGGGAAGGAACTGAAGGTCATAGGCTACACTGATGCTGATTATGGAGGCTCCCTTATGGATAGAAGGTCCACTATAGGTTACTGTGTGTTTTTGGGAGGAAATTTGATGTCTTAGAGGAGTAATTTAGTGCTGAGGCAGAGTTTTGAGCAATGACACTTGGCTTATGTGAGTTACTTTGGTTGAAGATTGTGTTGGATGATCTAAAGGTTTCTATCAATAGTCCTATGCAATTACTTTGTGACAATCAATCAGCAACCAGCATTGCACATAATCCGGTGCAGCATGATTGCACTAAACATATTGAGATCGATAGTCACTTTATCAGGAAAAAGATAGAAGCTAAGGTGATTTGTATACCTTTTGTTTCTTCAGAAAATCAGCTAGCTTATTTACTAACAAAAGGCTTGCCTATCAAAAGATTTGAAGAACTTACAAGTAAGTTGGGAATGATAGATATTCATTCACCAGCTTCAGGGAAGTATTGAATAATTCACGGAAGTATGGAATGAGATAAGTCAGCCTTCTAAAAATCAGCTTTCTAAAATCAGCCCTATTCCTATCTTCCATATTTAGAAAGCTGTTCAGTTTTAGAGATTTCCTAATTTTGTGTTGCATCTTTTGTTTCCTTGTACAGTGTATAAGGTATCTTTCCATTCTTTGTTGCTTTCTTAAAAGTGTAATTCTCATCCCTATTAATAGGGAGTGTAATACCATGCATAGGTAAAAAAGTGAGAGGCTTATTCTTGTTTATTCTACGATCATCAGCCTACTTTCTACATGGACCATTTGAAATTTTCACCTTTTATTGCCTCAGACAATTGTTTAGGATTATTCTCTTTTTATTTCTTTTGATTGGGCAAATATGAAACTCACAAAAGCAAGTTCTTTTTTATTGTATCATTTACAATGGGAGCATTCTTGCATTGTGGGCCCATTATTATGACACTGAATATTTTGTGGTGGTCCTGTTGGACTTAGTGGCCCAGTTATTTCTTGAAGATGATTAGTTTTTCTCCTAGGTCTGAATATTTGGAAAACTTGACAATTATGGATGGCGTCCACTCTTTTGTCCTGTATGTTTTTTTTCTTTTCTTTTTTCGCTTTCTAGGTATTATGCCCGACTTTCATACGTACTGACATTGAAGATTTTATCGATGTTTTTATCAATATTAAGCCAGGATCCATTTTCTTTAATATGCCAAACTACACAGATGTTGGGTTATTTCTCCCAGATGTTCGTCTTTTTCCTAACACTGTTGCCAAAACTTGACAGGTATAATGACTTCTGTTCTATGTTGTAGGAGAGCTTTCTGTTGAGGGAAAAGTACTTCAGAAATTTGATATGAAGCCTCATAGTGGAAATATTGAGGAGTATAGGAAACTCTGTCGTGAAAGGACAAATAAATATATGACAAAAACTAGACAGATACAGGTAAATTGTTATTTCAAGTTTGCTTTCATACTAATTATATATATTCCTGGTTCCTTCTATAGTTACAAATTTCTTTATCCTCTTTCAGGTGATTGATAATGATAATGGAACACATATGCGGCCCCTGCCAGGAATGCTTGGTCTGAAGGTTTCTGGACCCAGTGTAATTATTGCTACCCCCTTTTTCCTTGGTGTTTTTTATGCATATTTTCTGTGGCTATTTTGTTCATTACATCTCTTCTAAGTTTATTTTTGGTCCTTCTTATACGGATAGGTGAGATTGTCCTTGTTCTTGAAAGGGAAATATATCTGAGTTTCTATTTTCAACTTAAGATAGCTTCTGTTTTATAATAGGATAAGAAGAAAGTACCAGTGAAAGGATCAGACACGAAAAGAACAAGAAGGGATCGTGGTGAGATGGAAGAGATCATGTTTAAGCTCTTTGAGAGACAACCAAATTGGACATTGAAACAACTTCTACATGAAACAGACCAACCTGAAGTATGTCACTTGATCACTTGGTTTCTTTGCTCATTTTCACTGAATTATTCATGAAGTTTCACATTTCTAAGCACAATAGCTTATTCTGGTAATATCTTTTATGTACTCCTTAAAACTTTGGGCATAATATGTGCTTAATGTTAAAAATTGCTACTCTCAACAATGTACCTTTAGACACATCATTACTTCTATTTGCTTGCCACACCTGTAGGCCACTTAGCTGGTGTGATTTCCTCAGCATATTTGCAGCTAACATTATTATGTTACTGTGATGATCCAATCCCACATTGATGATCTAATGGGCAGATATTGGGCATATTTCTTGGACCCATGAACCCAATTGCAACTTTAGGTAAACACTTTTTGGGTGAAAACCTGTGGTGTTACAAGTGGTGTGAGGGCTAATCTAGCACTATGTTTGGATGGGGGTATGGAAGGGGAGGGGACCAGATGGGAGGGGAAGGGAGACTTTTTCCCTTGTTTGGGAGAGAGTTCCATAATGCAATGGAAGGGGAGAGGAGGGTACATGATACCCTCCCATCCCCTCCCGTGCCCCCATTTTCCTTGCACCCCAATTGGGGCTGTAAGGAGCAAGGAAAAACATGTATTAAAATTTTTATTGTTTTTACTATGTTACCTTTACTTTTGTCAAAACTCAATATTATCCTCAATGTAGAAAAATCCTACATTATTTTTGAAAGTGAAGGGGGGATAATTGTAACTTTAGTTTCTATTTTTTACCATTCTGTCCCCTTCCATTCTCATCCATATAAAGTAACAGTTATATTGCGCTAGTTTATGTTTCGTTGAATTCATTCTTCCCAAACAATGGGAGGGTAACAAACTTTATATCACTTCCTTTACCCTTTCACTTGGTTCCATTATGTACCATTATGTCCTCTGCCCTACCGCTCTCCCAAACATAGGCTAAGAGTTACGAGGGGGGTCATGTGATTCTTATTTGGTTGGCTTGACTGGTGATGTGGACATTAGCCATTCACACAATCTTGAATCTTCTTGGACCTTTTTCATAATGCGAGAAACAAAGAGGCTTTGTCTGGGGATTGTTTTTCTATATCCCCTGTTGGCATGATTTTGCCCCCTAAATTCAAATGAAATATCTAGGATTTGGAATTTGATTCGTTGACCATCCTTTGTGGTCTTTTACATGATTTCCTGATATTGGTCACTTGGATATTCTTGGCTTTGGCATCCTTTTGAAAGATGTCTAGTGCCTTTTCAAATGTGATTATTTTGATAGTATTTTGTGCAATGTCCTACTGACGGATGGTGTCCATTTGTACTAGGTCTGGCTTGGCTTTATGTGAAGTAGTGCTAAATTATAAAAGGAATAAAACTTGTGTGTTAATTTTTATGGTAGAGCTATTATGCTAATATTTAGGGCATTGGTCTTCCACCAAGGAACCCCTAAGTCGTCCCTCCATGTTTTGACTTAAGGAGGCATTGAAAAATGGGATGAAAGGAGTCTAATTTGGTGTCAACATTAGTAGTGAGGGAGTTATCGGGGTTATGTCTGATGATGTTGTTGATCAGTTGCCTGAGGTCAACAAATCACTGAGGGAATTTTGAGGTGCAACTCCAGAGGAATTATCAGATGAGTTAATGCCTATAACAGATATTCAACATGCCTTCCATGTTATCATCTAAGTTCTCAAGAATCTATTGAATTAAATAGGCAAGTAGAAGGGTGGAAAGCTGTTCTGTTTGAAATAATCTTGGTCCATTTGTGTTTCTATTATATTGACAGGAAGAAAATTTTTGGAGAATGTGTATTGATAGTAGACCATTAAAAGATCACTTGCCAAGTATATGTTTTCTGATAGAAGACCCATACAATTCCGTTACCAAAGACGGAATAAGCAGGGGCACAATAGTGATAAGGGAAAGGGAGAAAGCAACAAAAGTGGTTAAAGGGTAATATCGGTAGAGCAAAGCAGGTGGCATGTGCGGACAACAGAATCGGTTAGAGGAGGATGGCTGGAATAACATATAAATAGGAAAGATAATAGAATAGAGGGGGGAATTTTTGGAGTAGTGAAGATAGTGGGAGAGAGTGGACCTCTCAAAAGTCCACTTTCTTTTCATTTACTTAATTTTCCAGTTGTATTTCTCTCCATTTTCAGTAAACCAAGATAGATTATCTTCAATAATATATCATTTTCCTTGCTTAGGCTTGATAATATGCTAGATAATGGCCAGTGCATAATGGTTCTCCAAATTTAAAGTTGCATAGTGGATATCACCAAATTTGTCTTGGGCCTAGTTTTGAATGGAAGATAGCCTATAAGACCCAGGATGGCTGTAAGAGGGGTGTGTTATGCTTTTGGGTTGTCCAATGCCTTTGGCACCTTTATGAGGTTAAATCCCCATGTTTTACGTCGTCCTATGGGGAAATATTTGATTGCTTGTTTTAATGTCTAAAGCCAACCACATGGGTGACCTTTGTCAAGCTCTTGAAACACTCAAAGCTGAGAAGTTGTATATTGACCTCAAGAAGTGTTCTTTGTGCAGATTCAGGTACTACTACTTTTAGGTTTTCTAATTTCAAGGCATATTAGAGTTGACCCTAATATGGTCAAAGCTATGAAAAGAGTGGCATGCTCTAGAATCTGTCGCAGAGGTTCATTATTTTCACAGCTTACCCAATCTTTATAGGAGGTTAAAAATGTAGTTCCATTATGGCTTACAGACCCAATTCTATTAAGAAACAGGAGTTCCATGGGGCTTACATAACTGATTCTATTAAGAATGGGGAGTTCAATGGGACACAGCCTGATTCTATTAAGAATGGGGAGTAAAACGGGACACAGTCACCTCTCAGGCCCATAGAATTGTCAAACAAACGAAGATTGAGGATCAGTTTCTTAGACATTTTGACATTTATAGAGTTATAAGGGGTAGGTTAGGAGGAATTTTTTGTCTCGAGAGTCAATCCTATTTTGTATTTTAATAAGGAGCGAATGAAGCTACCCAGACATATTCTATTATTGATTGAAGTGTAATTTTCAATTTTCCTGTCAGATTTTCTCTTTACTTTCACTCGTTCTCATCAGCTCTTCTTCTTCCCTTCTTCCTACACCATAAACTCACTTCTCGCGTCTCTCCTCCACCCCCTCTATGTTTTCTTCTCAATTTTACTCTTGAAGATCCAGAGTGATCTTATGCATCATTATTATCATAGTGATTCAAAGTGTCCAAAGGATATTGTGTCGACCACAATCCATTTCACTCATTATTTAACTACCACCTGTTTTTTCCTTGTGGAATTCATAGCAACTACCATTTCGTATTTTGCATCGTCTCCTACAAACAGACGTATAATTTGTGACCTCTGCTGGTCTTTTTTTTGGCAGCAATTTCTGAAAGATCTGCTCAAGGACCTTTGCGTGTACAACAACAAGGGAGCTAATCAAGGAACTTACGAGCTCAAGCCAGAATACAAGAGATCCGTGGAGGGACTGGATTCCATCTAAATAGCTGCAATGATATGCTTACTCAAATATCCAAACAACATTAGTATATGTATATAGTTCTTAAAGACTGCTGCATCCTTATCCTTGCTTAGACTGACTTGGCTGCACGAGAGAGGCTTCTTTCTGTATGAATTTTTAGTTGAAAGTGACTCTATATGCTGCTGCAGCAGTTTTGGGTTTCCTTCGTTACATGTTTTCTTTTTTATTTGATTGCACCTAAGATTTGGCCAAAAATTCTTTTCTTCTTTAAAGTAAAGAATATATGAGAGGTGAATATTTGTTCTCCTCGTCTATGTATATAACAGATTAGTTTTAAACATGAGCTATAAATATAATGTGAATTATGTTTTGTTTGTTAAAACAGTTATTTATTGTATAAATTTGATATTATGTAGCTTTTTAAATAATCATGCTCTTTCTTTACCAACACTAATGAGTAATGATCCACTTGATCACAAATCACATTTCGGTAACATATTTTGTATGGTACATGAGATTATGTGAATAAATCAACAATTTTTTTTATTATATATCAAAGTAATGATGAAATAAAAAGCATTAGGTTTGCTTCTAATTTCTTATGTATTAGAAACAAAAAAAAAATACATTAAACTCTCTATAAATGAAGGATTGTAATTATATATAATATTTTTTTATTTTCATTTTCTCTCTTCTCTTTCTCATTCTCTCTTTTGTCCAGGAATTGCAATAGGAATGACTTTCCCCATCCCTAACCCAAATTTACCCAAATCACTGACTCCTTATCCTTGCCTCATACCCTTACCCTATTAGAATAGAAAAGTTAACTCCCAATCTCACCTCTAACTGGGGCGTAATAGGGTAGGGACTCACATTGCTTCGAAAAATAATTTAAAGATTATTTTCTTATTAAAATTTTTAATAATAATAAACAAAAAAAATAGAATTCTTAAGACAAACAATTGTAACAGATAAAAATTATAATATAATTAAGCAAATAATTGCAAAATCTACTCAGGATTCTTAAGATAATCAAGAACAGTAAAATATAACAAATTTCCCAATTAAAAACCATAATAAATTACTTATTCACTACAAAACACTTCAAACGTGGCTTCCTTCACAAGTACAAAAGCTTCAATTCAACTTTATATATATATTCGATAACTTATCTGCGTTATGCATGGTTTGGAATTATCTTTTATAGATAAAAAAGTATAGATTTTTTTTTTTTTTACATTTTTGTTAAACTTAAGAAAATAAAATGTGAACAAGAAGTTGCTCTTGAAGAAGAACATGATGAAGTTTTTGTGTATTACGATATATGAGTTTTTAAAAATTAAGCATAATAGTGTCATTTTTTAGTCCTTTTTATTAAAGTTAAAAAACTATATGTTTATATGTATAAAGTTTACTAAAAAAAAATCAAAAATTAAAATACTAAAACATGAAGAGAAGAACATAATTGGAAGAAAATAAAAAAGGAAATAAATTGAAAATCTAAAAAATTAAAATGGAAATATTAATGCACAAACATCCAAGAAGAATATAATTGTAGTTTGAAGTTGTTAAGTTTGTTATTGAATGTGTTTTGATAATGAATGTTCTATGCAAAACTTTAATGTTATCGTATTTTTTAAGAGGTTGCTTTAATATTTATAAGGTTAAGAAACCTTTAATATAGGATATTCATGGTTTATCTATGTGCTTTATCTATGCTCTCATATATGATGTGTTAGGCTTTATTGTTTTGATGTACTGAGGTTGAGAACTTTATTTTGTTAAATAGATTTTTCCTGTTAGTGTGCTTGCTTTACCTACTTAGAGGTTGTTCCATGATGTTGAGTAATTTGTTAGTTTGTTAAAGTTTTGATTTGATCAAGAAATAAGAAAATTTAAGTTAAGTGATGATAATCAAAATAGTATCTTAAAGTTAATATATAAGTGTAAAAATAATCAAGTAAGATATATAAATCAATCAAGTAAAGCAAGTCTTTTAATCGAGTACAAATCTATGTTACTCAAGTAATATGCAGTGATATCTCATATTAGGTCAAAAAAATTGGTTTCTGTAATCAAGTAAAAAGTTTCGTGTAATCTAATTCTCATATTTGAATAAAAATCTTATATATTTGAGTAATGTTCTTATCATATAAGCCTTGAACCCAAATCGATTAAGGTATGTTATTTTAATCAAGTATATCTTGTTTGTAATCGAGTAAGTATAAATTGTGTAATAAATAATCAATTACAAATCTCAATGTATTCAAATAAAGATTAAAGTGTACTCGTCTAAATAAGCTTTGTACTGAAGTAGATAATATAAGTTTTTGGCAATACAAAAATTAATCGAATATTTAGTTTTGGTAATTGAGTAATGATTTAAGTGTACTTGAGTAAACTTATTTTGTCATCAAGTATATAACTTCCAAAAATGTGTTAAAGTTTCTGGACCATTTGTGTACTCGAGTTCTTGAAATGTTAATCGAGTAAAGTTTTATGTATGCTCGAGTAAATATAGCTTTTCAATTGAGTATGTATTGTAATTTTTTGTCTCAAAAATTTAATCGAGTGAAAGCAATTTGTAATCAAGTAAGTCAAAAAATAGTCGATTACAAAATATCTATACTCGAGGATATAATTTAGTCAATTAAATAGCATTTTGTACTTGAGTAATGTTTGACAAATTTTGAATTTTATAGCTGTTACTTAGAGATGTCAAAGAGGACAGTTTCGACTATTTGAACTTTATTTTATTATTTTATGAGGTCTAATTATGTTCAATGATAAATATGCTTATGTATTGTGTGCAAATGCTTTATCTTAACAACATGCATATTTTTCTTAGCTAATTTGCTTGTTATTTGTCAAATCAAAAGAAGTGTGACTATGTGCAAATAACATGTGCTAAATTCAAGTCTCAAATCTTCTATAGAAGGTCAAGTGCTACACAAGATCAAGAGGCCATTGTCTAGTGAATATAAGATAATGTCTAACTAACCTAAATCTAGACATAGCCAAGCTAAATTCATTCTTAGACCAAACTACGTTGCTTGAGTGACAATCTTTTATGCTCATATTCATTCACCTCAAGCCATTATCTGATTGAGTCTCATAAAAATCTTCTTGAACCAAAAATTAAGAACATGAGACTGGAGTGCTTTACCATTCATATTCTTTTCACCTCTCTTGTCTATTCCCTCATGTGTTGTGTTTCTTATTCTTTGAGAGTAATTCTTGTTGTGAGTTTAACATTTATTTCATCTTCCAACAAGTGTTTGTAAGAGTTCTACCTCAGCGCGTAAAAGATATAGATTGGTGTTACTTTGTCCTTAAAAGAAGAGGTTACTGCTAAGCCTATATAAACGGAGGTTATAGTTGTTCCTGTAAAACCTAGGGTTCCTACTTAGCCCATGAAGAATGAAGGTTTTAGTTGAACCTATAAAAAATTGTGTATGAGTTGTAGTTGATCCTTTAAAAGCTAATCCCTTAGTGAATGTTTTAAATCCTTAGTGAGGAGCTAAAATAGTGGATTAGGCATATTAGCCAAACTACTATAAATTGTTGTGTCTTGTAGATTGCTTCTTATATTTTGATGGTGTAGTTTTTCATTTGCCATACAATGTTTACATATTTGATTTCAGCTCATGAATTTCAAGCATAACAGTTTTTTTTATTCCTCTTTTCAAATGTAGTCATTTTTCTATGTATATTCTATGTTTGAAATATGTTTGGGATAGTTTTTTGGAAAAATGTATTAATGCATATAAATTTATATTGAACTGTTGCATCTCGTTTTATGTTATGAAAGATATCTTTACAAATCAACCTCGACGTATAATTTTTTTTTAATATTACAAAAATATTCATTACACCCAAGTTACCCCCTCTTGGGTGTTCTTTCACAGGATTTCAAAGGATATTCTAAATATCCATAATGCATGAGTATCATGTGAAGCTCATAATATTTTAAGTGTTCAAAATATGTGGCAGCATTTCTTGAGAATCAATCTCTCGCATAATTACATTCTTAATGTTTGTGGATTGATCCATAAATCTTAGATTGTTTATTTGATATTTAATATCAAATATCTAAAGTTTTTAAAGTCCTTAAATTCAAGAAGGAACTCTTGAAGAACTTTTAAAGTCCTTAAATCTAGACATAACCAACTTATAAAGTTGAAGAACTTTTGAAAGAATTTAGAGCTTATTAAATTTAACAACAATTGATCAAGCTATTATGGTTTCTTAAAGTATAAATATGCAATATTCATATATGTGTATGAGGCATTTGAGTCATCAAATATATTCTATTTCAGTCAAATGATAGGTAAGGCATTCCACTTATGTGTGTTCTTGTTTTGATAAATATGAATGAAATATTATGATGCTCAAATTGTTATATTTTTTGTTATATGTTGTTAATTGATGAATGAGCTAAGTAGAATGTTTTTTTTTTAAAAAAAGAAAATAAAATCTTCTAGTTAAGTAACAAGTGTTGTACTCAACTTATTATCATTAAGAAAAATTCTATGAATCTCTTATATTTCTACTCTAGTAAATCTTTCTAAAGTATTCAAGTGAATGTGATTGGAAAGACGATTTTAATCATCTTTCACAAACAACACTTGAGTAATCATATGCTAGTACTTTGATGGATAAGTGTTTGAGCCCTTATTGTAACGCTCCGTTTTTCTGAGCGTTATAACTTGGAATTTCAGGAATATTTTTTTTTTTTGTTAAACCATCTCCCGACAATCCTGTTTTACCCTCTGAACTCACTAATAAGAATCAATAAGCTAAGATAGGTAATCATCATAAATGTGGAAGCTTAAAATCGAAACCTGATATGGTACATAATCAATTTCACTTTATAAGAATCCATACCATACATTCACATCATATCCTCAATATTGAAATACATAAATACATGGAGATTCCAAAATATTCTAACAAGGTTAATCTTCAATAAAGCATCAGCTAAAACATATCTGAGTCAGCTTACTGAATCCATTGACCATGCCACCACGTGCCGTCTCATCTCAACATGCTCCTTGCCTAAGCTGCAAGTCTAAACTAGAATGTAGAATGTTCTAGGGGCATAACCCATTAGAAGATGAATCTTCTAGTGATGGCTTAAAAACATGATACATGAATACATGATGCAATAACATAAACAATCATATGCCCTAGTGTAACTTCCCTGGCCTACTAGTTTGGCACAGAACCCTAGGCAGAATCCTGAACCTCTGCAGGATAATCCTAACGTTGTTCCATCATTGCCCTTGGGAATTACGACTACACTCTTAGGGCGACATCCCCATCCCATACATGAGTATCAATATACCAATAATATTGTGCTATACAAGAATAATGTCTTTCCATGCAATATGAAATGATCATAACTTCAATAAATATCATGCATAATGAAGCAGACGTGTCATATATAGGTTCTCGGGATAAAACCACTCACTTTTAGACGTAAACTTGAATTTTCTCGAAAAACGCGCATTACCTCGATTTGCGTGTCAACCTCGAAAATAACGTAAATCATCAAGATCCATGACCAAATCACTTCCTGGACAATCATTTCCAAGTAAAATCAATAATCTAATTTTTTCATACTTTTTCTCTATTTTTTCTCTATTTTTCATAGTCATAATTTCTTCCAAAATTAAAAATAAATACATAATCAGGTAATTTATTTAATTTTTCTTCACAAAAATCCCTAAAACAACATTTCTAATCTTCTTACATTTTTTGGAAATTTTTTGAAACTTATTCCTATTTTTTTCTAATTAATTTTCCTTTCAAAAATTCAACATAATTACTTTCTCATCAAATTTCCCAAATAAAAATTCATAAAGGTAAACTATTCATTTTTCCTGTATTTCTAGATATTTTTCCAGAATTTTATCCATCTTATTTTTATTTTTACTCTATTTTTATTTATTTCTAGTATTTAAAAATAATAAAAATTATCTCCAGTCATCTTCTCCGGCGCCGGCACACCGTAAAATTAAACTGACTATACCAAAAGATAGCTTACCTTGATTTTATCACTTGGTCAAATTTGAGATTGAAATAACACTTGGAAGACCTCCCTCCGAGTAAAAATCAATCCGGCTCCGGCGATATTCGATTTTTCCGGTGAAACTCCGATCACCCCTCAAATGAATTCCAAAATTTCTCAAACTTTCCAGAAATGATTCTCACCTCATGGGAAACAAAGCCCTATGGTTTGGTGCCTCAATTTGTTCAAAAATAAGGTTGATTTAAAGCTCAAATCTTGAAAAACTCTAAGCCACCATATCCTCTATTTATAGGCAATTTCGGGCCCTTAAATGACGGATCTCGCTTCAATCAAGGCCTCTGATGTCCCCTCTTGCCCTTAACAAGTCCAAACTCCACTGAAAGAGCTCCATTTTCGTGATCTAAGTGGCCAAACTTTCGGCCACTTTTTCTTCAATTTTCGGCCATCCCATTGCTTGTTGTCGACCAAGCCCTTTACAAAAGATGCTCCCTGAGCAACCCTCGTGTCATTCTTGTGGCCGATTTCGGTGATTTGATGGGTTGGTCGGCCATGGTTGTTTGAAGATTTTCTTAAAATTGCACTTTGGCCCTCAAACTTTGGCTTTCTCACTTTGACCCATTTTACCAAGCCCCTCGACTTTTGATAATTTCTTTCAAGACCCTCAAGTCCTAAAACATCAATTTGACCCCTGAGAATTCTAAAAAAAATATCGTGTCGGCCTCTCTCTAGTAATTTTAAAAAACTGCACTTAAGCCCGAATCTTCGTTTTGGCCCCAAACCTCTTCGTTTCTTCCTGAAACTACTGAAGAGTTGTTCTACATACTAAATATGAACCCTCCCAAGATTTTGTTGACTTCTCGGAAGTCGTCTATAACAATTCGGTATTGCAGCCTAATTGGCAGCTACTATTTTGCTGTACCGAAAACTGTTCCCGATCTGATTTCTTTCAGCACCATAAATCCTATCTCGGGGTGCTCGTTAATGCAACATTATTTTCTTTAGGCATCTCAGCTTCAGGGCACTCCCGACAGTCGATTCGGTCATCCATACAGTACTAAATTATCGTTATACCCTCAATTTATCCTTAAATTTCATTTTTGCCCCAAGATAAATTACCCTTGAGTCCTTTAAAATTTCTCGGGTATTACACTTATGCATGATTCAAGTGAATCTTGAATTCATAACTACTTGAGTAAGAGATCAGTTGCCATTCAAATGATAAATATGCTTACATACAAAATGCAAAATACTTTATCTTAATAATAGAATGAAAAATATGCTTATGTACAAAATGAAAAATGTTTTATATTAATAATATGCATATTTGTCTTATCTAATTTGACTATTATTAGTCAAATCAAAAAAGTTGTAAGTAAGTGCGGATTACAAGTGTTTAATTCAAGATTCCAATCTTCTATACAAGGCCATGAAGTGCAAGAGATTATGTTGCTGACTTTCTAGCTATATATTTGAAAATGTTGAGCTAAATAGTGCTGAAGTCTAGTCATGTTGAATCTGTTTTCAGGTCATATCATTACTTGAGTGATGCCTTCATGATCATATATTCCTTCCAACTCAAGTGAAGTCTGGTTGCATTTTATGAAGCCTATCCTCACCAACAAAGATCAAGAAAAAGTTGAGTGCTTAATTCATATTTCTTTAACTAATTCTTGTATTAACCTTTTTGAGCATTTTTTCTTATCATTCTAAGGGAAAACCCTGTTGTGAGATTGCTTTGTATTCCTCCTTCCAACAAGTGTTTATAAGGGTACTATCTTAACCTGTAAAATGTATGTATGGTTGCTACTTTGTCCTTAAAAACAAAGGTTACTACTACACATGTAAAAGTTAGATGTTCCAACTTATCTTTGAAAAGTCGATATTTCAATTTAGCCTTTAAAGAATTGGGGTTCCTACTTAGCTCGTAAAAAGTAGAGGCTACAGTTGTTCTTGTAAAAAGTGCGGTTATTACTTAACCCATTAAAAGCGGAGGTTTTAGTTGAATCTATAAAAACTATGCATGGGTTCTAGTTGATCCCTTAAAAACTAATCCCTTAATTGATGTTTTAAATGCTTAGTGAGTAGCTAAGATAGTGGAATATGTTTGTTGGCCGTACCACTATAAACAGTTGTCTTTCCGACCATCAATTCCTCCCTCTTTGGCCTTTCTATTTCACCATTATTTGCCTCATCTTCCACCATTGTTGTTGCACTCGTTTGTCTTCTCTAATAGTCCCAATCGCCACCATTGATGACGACTCTATTGCCTACACCATTGCCGATAGCCAATGTCTCCTTGCTCAAATTTATCATCCAACCTAGATCCACCAAGATCCAAATCCAAATTAGATATGCCCATATCGAATCCTTTCAAGACCAGATTTGACATGCCAGATCTACCTAGCCCAAATTTGACAGATCCAAATTGTCTTTCCCAAATTTGTTGCCTAGATCTGCTATCATAGTCTATTTTCTTTTGAGCCTTTCGTTTATTGAATTTTGACACTGTTTGGGGTTATTTGATATTGGCAATGGCAATCTTGAAGTGTAATATTCCATTATTAGATCAAAATACTAGATTATCGCTATGGTAGGTTAAGATGCGTGCATTTTTGGCACAAATGGATTTAAATTATGCACTACTAAGGTTTGATGAAATGCCACAATCATGGAGTACTAAAGAAAAATAATGTAAGGATTGTAAAGCCTTATCTCAGATACATCTGCATTTATCGAATCAAATTTTACAGGATATTTTGAAAGAAAAAATTATTGTTGCTACTATGGTTGAAACTATAATAGTTTCATATTACTAAAAACTTTACCGGTAAGTTGCATCTAAAGCAAATGTTATATTCTCATCAAATAGCAGAAGGTTTTTTTATTGAAAGCCATTCAATAGTTTTTAATGAAATTGTTTTTGATTTGGAAAGTATGGAGGATAAATATGATGGTAAAAATTTGGGTTTAATGTTGTTATATTCTTTACTAGCCTCGTATTCAACTTTTAGAAACACTATGCTCTATAGTTGTGACACTTTCACCTTAGATGAATTTATGATGTTTTTTATTCTTGAAAAAGAAAATTGATAAATAGCTATTAAGAAATTTAGAAAATCAGGGAGAAGGTCTTTTGATTAGAGGGAGAATACATGATAGAAATTCTGGTGGCAAAAGAAAAGATAGATCTAAGTCTAGAAATAAAGACAAAACATGTAACTATTTTAAGAAGAAATGACACATTAAAAAGAAGTGTTTTAAGCTTTAAAAGAAACTTAAGAAACAAGAATTTAATTAGAAAGGAAAACAACTAGATACTTTAGGTGAAACTAGTGTTGTTAAAGATAACACTAGTGATGAGAAACTTATGGTGGTAACTAATGAAAGTACCAAACCTTATGAAGATTAAATCCTTGACATAGCATGCACATTTCATATGTCTCTTAATGGGGATTGGTTTTTGACATATAAAACTTTGACTACATGTGATTTGTTAATGGAAAACAATTCTTCTTGTAAAATTACTAGCATTTGAATAGTTAAAATTAAGATATTTGATGGCATTGTTAGAAGTTTAATTGATGTTAGACATGTTCCCAACCTTAAGAGAAATCTTATCTCATTGAGTACTCTTGATTTAAATGGATACAAGTTTATTGGTGAAGGTGGAGTCATTAAGGTCAGTAAAGGTGTTCTTGTTGTGATAAAAGATAAAAAACAATATGAAAAATTATATGTTTTGTAAGGGGCTCTACTATTAAAGGTGATGATGTTATTACTACTTCTTCTTTGTCAGATACTAATATCACTAAATTGTGGCAGATGCGTTTGGAACATATGAGTGAAATGAGTTTGGCTAAATTAAGCAGAAGAGTATTGAAAAATTGGAGTTTTGTAAACATTGTGTCTTTGGTAAGGAAAAACAAGCTAAATTTAATAAAGGTATTCACAATATAAAAGGGACATTAGACCATGTCCATTCTAACCTCTGGGGTCTTTTTAGAGTACCATCAAAATGTGGTGCTAGATATATGTTGACTTTTATTGATGATTTTTCTAGAAAAGTTTGGGTATTCTTTTTGAAACAAAAGAATCATATTTTTGTGACTTTCAAAAATGGAAGACAATGATTAAGAAACAAACTAAAAGGCAGATAAAGCCCCACTACACAAATAATTGTTTAGAATTTTATTCAAATAAATTTAATGATTTTTACAAGACAGAAGGTATTCTAAGGCATTTATCAATTTCAAGTACGCCATAACAAAATGGTGTAACTGAGCGGATGAACAAAACCATGGTGGAAAAGGTATATTGTATGTTATCTAATTCTAATTTACCTAAGTCATTTTGGGTTGAGACTACAAACATGCCATGTTTTCTGGTTAATTAGTCTCCTTCCACTGCCATTGATAAGAATACTCTTGCAAATTATTTTGATTTAAAAATTTTTGGATCTCTTGCTTTTTTACACATTAATGATGGAAAAATTGGAATCAATGTATAAATGGTGTGTCTTACTTGGTTATAAATATGGTATTAAGGGCTATATGTAATGTCTCGAATCAAAAAATGAATAATTATATAATTATTTCATGAAATATTGCATATTTGGTGGCAATAATGGAATCTAGGAGACAGTTTAAGTGTACTAAATAGCCAAATTGATAGGAGGGAACACCCCGGGATGCACATGACTTAAAAGAATGAGATACCCATAGCAAGCATACTAAGATAAGATTTTTAATGTCAAGAGGAATCAAATCAAAAACTGATTTCGGTATAGCTTCGGACCAGCTTAGAAAACCGAATCATCATAAGGGAGTCCCAGAAAAGGAAATGGGCCCCTGAAGAAATGTAAACCTTTACATGAGAAAGGACCCTGGAGAAGGCTCAGGGCAAAGCAAAGAAATTCGCTATCAAATGCAAGTTCGCATAAGTTTTGGGCCAAAGCATAATTTTGAAAAATTCCTTAGAGAGGTCGAAACGTCATTATTTCAGAAACTTCGAGGGTTAAATGAGAAGTTTAGAACATGAGGGTCTCAACGAAAGTTTTGGAAAACTCAGGGACTTTGTGGAAAGGGCCGAAATGACATTTCAAAAATTTAAGGGGTGAAAGTGCAATTTTTGAAAAAAACTTGGCAGCCATGGCCACCAAGCTTTTGGCCACCCACTCCATCGCCACTTTCAACCACGAGAAACTTGAGGTAAAGGTTTAAGGGACCCCATATCTTGGCCTAGAGCGATCTATGACCGACAAAAATGATTAAAATAGACAAAATTCAGCTAAAAATGGCCAAAACTTTTCCCACTGTAAATCGGTTTGGGGGTCATTCTTTTGGTGGGTTTGGACAGATCCAAGGCATGGGAAAGCCTTAGTGGTCTTGGATGAAGCGAGATTTGTCATTTTGTGGTTCGATTTTGGCTATAAATAGGGGTTGGAGTAGCTAAAAATTTCAAAGAATTGAAGCTAAAATTGAAGGCATTTTAGGAAGAATCAAGAGCTAAGGATAGAGGGCTTTTGATCCTTGAGAGAAGTAGAACATTTCTAGAAAGTTTGGTAAGCAAAGGCGTAGAAACGAGTGAGATCCAAAACCTTGCTAGAACCCTAGGCGAACTTCCTGGCCAAACCTTCGAGCCCCCGGTTGGACTCCTTCCCGTGCTCATTTCGAGCCATTTCAGGAACCATCTTGATCGACTAAACCTATAGTTTGCAAGGTGTAAAAATCCCAACTTTCCAGTGTACAGGCGTCATGTCACTCTCTCTTTCAAGCACAGGCCCGTGAGGCCTCAGTATTTTTTGAATTTTTTTTAAATTATTAGAAAATTATTTTAATATTTTATGCATAAAAATATTTAAAAAATTATTGATGTAGGTATTTATTTTGAAATGCTAGAGAAGAAAATTGAAGAAAAATGCAAGAAAATTATGAAAAAATAGGTTTTGATGATTATTTAAATAAATATCTTGGATAGGGTGCTTTGGGACTAAAAGTGAAGTAGTTTGTGCTATCTTCGGGATTTGACATGAAAATCAAGGTAGTGCGTGCTTTTCGAGATATTCTGAACTTTGTGAAGGGTAAGTGGTACTACTCAACTGGATTTAGTTTATGAAAAGAACTCGTAAGCGTTTTCAACCCAAAACCCAATTTTACACAAAGCGTTTTGTTATCATGTTGTCATGTCATGGTATGCTATGCATCACGTAGATTGCATTTACATTTTCTGGTGATGATATATGCATATGAGCACAATGAAATTCACGGTCATACATTGCATGGGTTTAGGATTAGGGACTGGCGTCGTTGCTTTGCCAAGGGTGCATCCATACACCTTGGTCTAGTAGGGAGACTGTAAAAATTGCAAGTAACAGTTGGGGGCGGTCGACCCAAACATAAGAGTAAGGATGATATGTGCATTGCATTCATACACATGCATTAAATGATGTACTCTTACTTAGATAATTCAACATCTAATGTGGGTCTCACCCCTGAAACATTCAAACGTTCCAGATGGGGTTTGCAGCGAAGGCACAGAAATAGAATGAGATGTAACCACTCAGGGCATTACAAGTGCAAATAAAGTATTTCTGCATTTAGTTTCTGTATGAGAATCCTATTATGTATCAGTCATGTTATGTTATTTTTCAAATCATGTTGAAAAACTTATGTTATGTTTCAAGTCATGTTGAAAAACTTATGTCATATTTCAAGTTATGTTGAAAGACTTATGTTCTGATGACGATTAATCTTGTATTATTAATTATGTTTGAAATGATCGTGTAATATTATTAGGGTTCAAGGTATGTTGAGGTTCAATTCTTACTTCTGCATTTGATGAATACCTAGCCTATCATATATAGAGTATAAGTAAGCCAATGATAGGAAGGTAGTAGGAAAATTTTGAAATTACATCATTATGAGTTATTTTTAATAAAATATATATATATATATAATCAAAATTTTCTAAGTTATAACATGCCTAAGAAAGTGGGGTGTTACACTATAAGTTATGGGATTTAGAAGTATTTCAAATTATAATTAGCATAAATGTTATATTTGATGAAATTGCATGCTTCGTGGTTTGCCTGTAAAAGAATTCAACCCTCAAAGTCAGCAGAGTTTTGACATTTAGATGGAGCTTCAAATTGATAAGACCCATATGTCTGAGTTCTAGTCTCAAATTAAGTCAAGCCAAAAAAAAAAGTGCAAATTCATCAGAATATTGTATTGCAAAAGATAGACCGAGAAGAATATTAAACCCTCTCAAAGGTATGTTAAGGTTGATCATGTTGCCTATACTTTCAGTGTGATTGAAAATATATACTACAATAAGCGTTGTATGAATTTGGTTAGTATTCATTAAGGAAATTAGGTGGTGTTCTCTTTGTATTTCAGTTTTCATTTTTGAGTTTTGAATTCATTTCCAATTTTGTGTTTTAATTGTTTGTTTTGAGATTACTGAAAATGCATTCTTTTTGTTATTATGAAAAAATGTTTCTCAAAACTGAAAATTGGAAAACGTGTTCACTTTGAGATTTTGAGAAAAATTATTTTATGATATTTTATTCAATAAATTTGATTCAAAGTAAATTATAGATATTTATTAATAAATTATAAGTTTAATTTAAAGAATTTAAAATATAATACCAAAAATAACTCATGATTTAATCATATATAATAATGTATTAAAATTACAAAGTTTTTGTTATATGTATTTCTTGTACCACTTCTTATGGGCTGGGCTTAACCCAACAAGCTGGCCCAATCGCCTAAGGCCCAGTAGGCTCCAAGCTGAGCTTGTCGGAGTAGGCTTATGTATCGCTAAAACCCGAGCTCGAATCGCGGGACCAAGTGAGCTCCTGACGATGCTCCCAGCGACTCTTCTAGTTCGCTAGCCTAACTATTCAACTTACTAGCCTAACTGTTCAGCTCACATAACAAGAAAACCACAGACTAGAGAATAATGGTGGACTAGGTGTTATCCCAGCTGGGCCGTCTAGGCCCAACCTGGTCCCATTTTCTTAGCCCATTTGTTTGGCCCATGCCAGTCCCATCCTGGCCTTTGTAACAACATCATTGCAGCTACTTCTGGATTTCAACGCGCTCGCTTCAGATCCCATCCTCATTAATGGCGGATCCCATCCACCTTAATGAGGGTCTCGTCGTCACCTTGCCGCTGCTTGGGCGCCTCCACCAGCGCCAGATATTATGTCCCATCACCTGCAGATGTACGATGCATGCAAGAGGACATCTCCTCGTCCTATATATCAGCCAACCCTCTTGAGAACCAAGGTATGCTCCCTCTATCGACTTGCTGAGACTCTGCATCTTTTTGCTCGCTTACTTACTTGAGCATCAGAGTATTTTGCAGGGGTCAACTGGCCAACGGATCAATAAACCAAATCACACCACATACCATTCTCCCTTTCGATACCATTCTCCCTTTCGAGTTGATTACATCAGTGCGGGTTAACGAATCACAGTCGACCAATTCCAAACGTCGACATTTTGGCGCTAGAATGAGGGTCCACTCTGATCAATATCAATGCCAAGAACGAGAAACACAAAAAGTCCTGAAGTGTTGACCGACCAACCTGCGAACCATGCTCGCTTACTACTGGAAGTTCCACCAGTTGGGGGCATAGTTGCATCCGCCTCTATACCTCTGCTGGTTGGATTAGTCACTGGTGTCCCTGCATGGGTTCCTTGCTAATCTACGGCCCCTATCTCTGGGTTAGAGGCGATGCAGGCCTAGTAGCAGCGTCAAGAAGCATTGGAGAATACTGTCATGCGGCTCGCCGATGAGGTTAGGGCATTGGCCCAAATGCAAGTTCAAGCGACCCGGATCCAAACGGAGCTCGGGCCACCCGTATGAGCCCCTCAACCTCTAGGTGGAAGGCTTTCTCCAGACAGGAGAGACTAGAAAGGACTTACGGCTAGCTGGATCGGTTCATTCCTTAAACTTGCAGTTTCAAAGGTCAGAAGAACGGCGACACTACAATAATGAACTGGAGATACATCCCACTAAACGAAGGACAGGTATGAGTCCTTGCGAGATCGTCGTGGAGAGATGTAGGAAGGAAGTCGACAACACGGGGATCCATGTCAAATGGAAAGCTCAGTCAGAGTCATCCCAAGTTGCGCCGCCCACCACAATTCGCCAAATCGTGAAATCAAGAGACGACCTATTCCGCAAGATTGCTATTCACCAGAGCAAGACACCGGATGGGAGAGGCGATCTCTCATACAGTGATCTACGAATTAGGACCCTGTAGTGGAGGAATTACTACAAAGGATCCAACAGTTGGAGGCAAGACATGGGGCACATGATCGAAGAGAAGGCCACGAAGAGAGGACCCCATTCTCCAGGGAAATTGAGCTGGAGCCCGTCCCCCGCAGATTCAAGGTCCCAAACATCCCTAAGTACAATGGGGATAGCAACCCATATGACAACTTGGATGCTTTCAACGTCCAGATGAACCTGCAAACTTCTATTTCATTGGCAAAATGCCGAGTTTTCTAGCAACCTTGGGAGACATGCCTCGGGCATGGTTGAGAAGGCTCCATCCTCGCAGTATCTGTAGTTGGGAAGAGTGTTAGAGGAAATTCATCAACCAATACAGATCGCTCCAGAGACAGCTCGCCCCAACATGTCACCTTGCTACCGTGTTCCAGCGGTCTAACGAGTCCTTAAAGGATTACATAGAGAGGTTCAGACATGAGGTCAATAACATGAAAAATCCCTCAGACGAGAGTATCTTGATTGCAATCTCTTTTGGACTCCAAAAAGATGAGAAGGTTTACGAGAGCATCTATAAGTCCCCTGTAGGCAACTTGGACGAATTCTACGAGCGAGCTGCGAAGAAGGTTAGGTGGGAGGAAGTTTTTGGTTAAAAAAAACCATGTGATCAGAAAAAATGAGCAGAAGGCGCCAGCCAGAGCAAGAAAAGAGGTAATGGCGACAGTCATAAAAGAGACCAAGGGCGGAGCTCCAATGATCAGGTCGCCAAGAAGGCCAGGAATGAGCGGGGAGGGGAGCGACCTCCACACCAAGGCCGATATGAGAGTTATAATGCCCTATTAGATTCTCAGGATATGATTTTCACCACTGAAAGGAACAAGGAAGATTTTGGGAAGCCTAGCCCCGTAAGGACCCCCAACAAATTCAAAAACAAGGATAAGTTCTGTGCCTATCATAATAAGGCGGGGCATGTCACCTCCAAATGTTAGCCGTTAAAAGACGTAATTGAAGAGTTAATTAGGAGGGGTTGCTTGTGTGATTATGTGGTGCGCTAAGAAATCAGCCACCACAATAGCCAGTACAGCTAGATCCCGAGCCGGACCGAACTCCCGTGGTAAGGACTATTTTTACCATTCATGGGGGGCCTCATATCGCGGGGACTTCTAATAGATCCCACGAATGGTATGTTCGGGAAGCCAGTTACCTTCTGCTCGTTGGATGTGGCGGCCAAGAAAGACCATCCAAGAGAGCCAGGGTAGCCTCAAACGATGTTGCTTTCACCAAGGAAGATTTTAAAGACGTGCACTGGCCACATAATGATGCCCTCGTGATCCGAACTCAAATTGGCAACATGGAAGTGAGAAGGATTATGGTGGATACGAGCAATTTGATGAACGTCATGTATAGAGGTGCTTTGACCAGATGGGACTGGGGTCAAATTAGTTGATAGCATCCCCAGAGTGGCTTTATGGTTTCACCGGCAACGCAGTAATTCCGACATGATGTATAAGACTCCTACTCATGGTTGGGGAATCAGATTTGCGGGCCACAGCAATGGCGAACTTCCTTGTCATCGATAGCCCATCTGCATACAACATCGTCATAGGGAGGCCTTCCATGAATGACTTGGATCTATTTGTCTCAACTAGAGCCTTGGCAATCAAGTTCCCGACTCCAAATGGGACCGGATGCATAAGGGGTGAGCAATATTTGACAAGACGTTGCTACGAGGAGGCATTAAAAATAGGGCTTAAAGGAAAAAAGATCAATATGGTCTCTGAAGGGGAAGTGCGAGTCATCGGTAGCAAAGGAGTAAGTCACGACCTGAACCCGCGCGAGGTGGACTGCGACTAAGCTGCTAGCCCGATAGATGAGCTAGAAGACATTGTGGTCAGTGACATCGATGTTGAAAGATGCCTCAAGCTAGACAAGGGCCTCTCCCTCGAGGTAAAGTCCCAACTAATTGATTTTCTTAAAGCTAATTTAGATATATTCGCCTGGAACCATGAAGATATGGTGGGAATAAACCCAAACATGACACTACATCGGCTCAATATCAATCCCAACCACAAGCCGGTTCACCAGAATAGGAGACTCATGACGACTGAACATTATGCGACCTTGAAAGAAGAGGTAGACAAACTCTTGGCCAACAAATTTATCAAGGAGGCAAATTATCCGACTTAGGTGGCAAACCCAGTCCTTGTGAAGAAAAAGAATGGAAAGTGGAGGACCTGCGTCGACTTCACAGATTTGAACAAGGCCTGCCTAAAAGACAGTTTCCCTTTCCCCAAAATTGACCAGCTCGTGGATGCAACGGTTAGCCACCAACTTCTCAGCTTCATGGATGCCTATTCAGGGTACAACCAGATTCTTATGAACCCTGAAGAGGAGGAGCATACATCATTTATCACGGATCGGGGGCTATTCTGCTACAAGGTGATGCCCTTTGGACTAAGGAATGTATGAGCAACATACCAGCAGCTGGTTAATATGATGTTTGGAGATCTGATCAAAAAAAACCATGGAGATATACGTGGATGATATGCTGGTAAAGTCCAGGCAGGTTGCTAACCACATCTGAGACCTAGAGAAGGCATTGCAGGTTCTGAGGAAGTACCAGATGAAACTAAATCCGCTTAAATGCTCATTCGGTGTAGCTTTTGGGAAATTTTTGGGCTTCATGGTGAATGAAAAAGGGATCGAGGCCAACCCCGAGAAGATCCGAGCTTTTCTTAACATGCGATCGCCTACCAAGATAAAGAAAGTGCAAAGCCTTAACAGCCAGATCGCTGCCCTCAGCAAGTTTGTCTCCAAAGCCTCTGATAAGTCCATTCCATTCTTTAATGTCTTGAAGCAGGCGAAGAATTTTTGGTGGACGGAGGAATGTGAAAACACCTTCCAACAACTGAAGGAATATATGGGACGGGCTCCCCTCATGTCAAACCCAAAGGAATGAGAGGAGTTGATTGTCTACTTGGGAGTGTCTAAGTATGTTATTAGCATGGCACTAGTGCGAGAAGAAGACCGAGTGTAGTACCCGGTGTATTATGTGAGCCACAGACTACTAGATGCTAAAACAAGGTACACCCCTATGGAGAAGCTCGCATATTCCTTAGTAGTCTCTTCAAGGAAGCTACACCCCTATTTCCAAGCCCATCAAATTAGCATATTGACTAAGTACTGACGAAGTAGATCTTACAGAAGCCCAACTTGTCCGATCGTTTACTCAAGTGGGCCATTGAGCTCACTCAGTTCGACATAGAATACAAACTAAGGTCGACCATCAAAGGGCAGGTGCTGGTAGATTTCATCGCGGAATTCGTGGGCCCAATGGAGGAGGAGCCCGCCTCTTCGGTGATTCCAATCTAGGAGTTATTTGTGGATGGGTCCTCCAGCGAGCATGGATCTGGTGCTGGTGTACTCTTGATAAGCCCGGAGGGACACAAGATCCCTTATGCGTTAAGATTTGGGTTCAAGGCAACCAACAATGAGGCTGAGTATGAGGCGTTGTTGGCAGGTCTACGTTTGGCAAGAGAAGTGAAGGTAGAAGAATTAGCAATTTTCAGTTATTCCCATCTCATAGTCTGTTAAATACAAGGGGAATATCAAGCAAAGGGCCTAAAGATGGTAGGCTACCTCCATAAAGTTCAAGAACTAATTCGCCTCTTCAAGGAGTGCAAGTTGAATCAAGTGCCAAGGAGCCAGAACTCTCATGCTGATGCCCTTGCTCGCTTGGCATCAGTAAGAGATGCAGACTCCTTGAGGGCCATTCCTGTAGAGTTCCTAGCAGCACCGAGCACGGAAGGACAAGGTGAGACGTTAACAATCGAGCTAAGGCCAGATTCATGGATGAGGCCCATCGTTGACTATTTGCAAGAAGAAAAATTGCTAAGTGACAAGTTAAAAGCACGACGAACATGAGCTCGGGCAGCCAGATACTGCATTCACAATGACATGCTTTATAAAAGGGGGGTCTCTGCCCCATTATTGAGATGCATTGATGAGTCTGAATACCAAGTAGTTCTCATAGAAATCTACGCAGGTCATTGCGGCAATCACGCTGGGGGGGTATCCTTGGCTGAAAAGGCACTTCGCTAGGGATTTAGCCTACCATGAAATAAGACGCTATAAATCTAGTGAAAAGATGCGACACATGCCAAAGATTTGCAAGGATACCACGAGCTCCGCCCACCTATCTACAGCAGATGAGTAGCTCGTGGCCCTTCACTATGTGGGGTATCGACTTAATCGAGCCACTTCCTACAGCTCACGACGGATGCAAGCTTGCCATAGTGGCTGTTGATTACTTCACCAAATGGGTGGAAGCAAAGGAGCTTGCACAGATATCCACAACAAAGGTAGAAAAGTTTGTGTGGAGAAATATTATTTGCAGGTTCGGAGTCCCCCAACAGATAGTCACGAACAATGGTACCCAAGTCACCAGCGAACAATTTATCGAGTTCTGTGAATCGCTGGGGATCCAGGTGAGCTTCATAGCCGTTGACTACTCCTAAGCCAACAGATAAGTCAAGGCTATCAACAAAATTATCAAGCAGAAATTGAAGACAAAGTTAGAAGCCAGAAAATGCGCCTGGGCGGATGAGTTGTAAACGATACTCTGGGCCTATCAAACCACAGCTTGTACCACTATGGGAGAAACTCCTTTCTGTATGGTTTATGGGTCTAAAGCAATGATCCTGATGGAGAGTGAAGTAATCAGTCATCGTAGAGCCACATTCGGTCCAGAGGACAACGACCAGCTACTGGCCACAAACCTTGATTTACTTGAGGCAAGGGAGTTAGCTCGCATAAGAGTGGCAACCTATCAACAACGAGTAGCAAGATATTACAACAGGAGGGTTTGAGTTCGGTGCTACAATGTCGGTGACCTTGTGTTGCGCCTTGTTCTTCTTGGAACTCACAAGGCCTGCGATGGGACATTAGGCCCAAATTGGAAAGGCCCCTATGTTATCAATGAAAACCTCATTAACGGAGCATACCATTTGGCAGGCATGGATGGAGCTATTCTCCCACGAGCTTGGAATGCAAAACACCTCAGACCGTATTTTTGATAAGCAAACATCTCATTTGATGTCTTATTTTCGCTCATATTACTTCATTAATGAATTTAGTATATGATCTGCATGATATTAATGTCTTGTTTACTGCCCAAATCTTATTACATCCACATTCTGTTTGTTAAAAATAAGAGGTAGGAAGTAAATATGGGGTACAAGGACTATGGTTTGCTAGCTGGGGCCCATTCAACTTGGCCTACACGCCATGGTTTGAGGCTTATCTGAGCATTCACCTTAGGCCTCGTCCTCGACTATGGTTTGCGAGCTGAGAACCATTCATCTTGACTTAATGTCATGATTTGGAACCTACTAAGCAACCATTTCCATAAAATTACTATAAGTCAGGGTTCACTAGCTGGGGTCATTTCATCTTAACTTAAGTTATGGTCTGCGACTCACCCAAGTGTTTCCCCTCTTGGTTCATTTAAAACTTACAAAAGCCATGGTATGTTAGCTAAGATCGTAAGACGATCTACTTAGATGTATATCTTGACGAAGCCTTGAAAAGGATCCGAATATTATCCTATCAAAATAAGTTACCTAAGGGTTGTCTTAATTCGCCTAAAGTAGGGAAGATCACACCTTACTGGACACGCATTTATGATTATTACGTCTATTGTCAATGGCTTATTTTAAACTTGTTTATCTACGAATTGGGAATTCTCTAGATCTATCTATTATTATGTTGGATGTTATTAAAGGAGCATGGAGTTGTAGTATTGGCCTTATCTAAGGCAAGCTCCTAACCCTCTTGCAAGCTCTTATTTCCTTTATTTTTCTGATGTAAGTTCTCATTCTTTAAGATCTTTTTTCAAGTTCCTTGCGAGTTCCAAAGTCTATTGAAACATGTTATAATTTTATGTCTAGTTTGTTGACTTGGCTTGAAATCCCTTTTTAAGCATATAAATAGGGCTTGTTTACCCTATAATTCCTTGGGAATGATGCTTGTTGGCTAAGGTCAGATTTATGCAAGATATTGTAACATCTTGCAAATGGATTGGTTATGAGTTTGTCATTTTGCTCTATGTTTTGCAACCCTTATGTGTATCCCATGCATATTATCTGTGGTTGTGATCTCGTTTGTGGCCTGATGCATGTTGAGCATGAAGAGTTAGATGCATGGGGATTTTGGGCTATTGTGCATATGCATACTCATGAAATGGTTTTCTAAAAGTATATGATACTTGATGCGCATAGCGGACAGGATCCGCGGGGATATATCCTGCAAATCGAGGATGGGCAGAACGCCAAACTTGTGGAGGGCTTTGACCCTACCCATATGTGGTGGATGGGATCCACAGGGATATATTATATCCTGCAAAACATGGGTAGGCAGAATGCCTATGACGACTCGCTCCCACTTTCGGGCACAACCAGTGAATAATCACTCAGATTACTCACCCGACAAACCACAACTAAAGGGTTGGACTATGTTTTAATAGGAAACGCCCTATTGGCTGTGTGTATGTATATATTTAGATGGGGTATAAAATAAAAGTGAAAAAGGGGATATTATGTGTAGGTAATTATGTATATGTGTAGGGGGCAAAATGGGGAAAAGAAAGAGAGGGACCAAGTGGGCTTGGCGTGCAAACCGCTCCTTCTCCTTTTCTTCATTATTCACCTTCCTTCTTCCTTCATTTATTTCTTCTCTTGTTCTCTACTTCTTATTTTTCTTTCTTTCTTCTTCTTTCTAATTTTGGAGCTTCAAGGGGGTGAGAGTTGCAGCTCCCCGCAAGTTCTTCTTTGGTTCCACCATTCATGGCAAGTTCTCTTCTTCTTCTCCATTTTAAATGCAAGTTCTTCCTCTTTTTCTTCTTCTTTTTTTTTTTTTGAATGCAATATCTCGTTTCTCTTTCTCTTACAAAAGCAATTGTTTAATCTTCTTTTCAGTTTGAATCGTTGCTTCTTTGATCTTTGGATTTGTTCTTGAAGAAGCCTAATTTTTTACGAAATGGGGTCTATTCTTGTTGTTCTTTTGAAATACTTGTTGGATCTTGATGTAAACTTCAATAGGGTCTTGACTCACCCTTATTTTCTCAATGGAATGGTGTTTTCTAGGTTACGATTATAACAATGTAAGATTGTTGATTCTTGTGTGCATTGGTTTCTATTTCATCTTCGTTCCTTGTGTTTTAGGGCTCGAAAAGTTGACTTTCCTAGTTCAAGAGTTGACTTTATTATGTTTGGGAGTCAACTTCTAAGGCTGGTAGTCGACTTCCCTAAGCAAGAGTCAACTGTCCAGATATCATCTCTCGGCTAAGTCAACTCTACATTTCAAGCTCTTTGTTGGGTTGGCTAAGGCTATGCAAAAGTCAACTTTCCATGCCTAGAGTCAACTTTCTAATCCAAATATTGAAAAATTGTTATGCATTTTATTCTTACTTCAGAAATGGTTTTAGTGGAAAATATTGATGTATCACGTGATCGATTTTATGTTCAAACATGTGTATTTAGTTTTGATGATGAAAAACGTCTTTTGGTTTTTTCTCAAATCTATTATCAAAAACAATTTGTCATTAAGATAAACAAATGTTTTTGTAAAACTAGCCATTGTGATCAAATCAATCTTTATACATATAGTTATGAAAAAACCATATTCAAAAGAACGTATGTCGTAGTCAAATGGATTCAAAATGAGGCATTTTTTTCAAAAAAGGTAAGGTCATATGTCGACTAGTTAAAGTGACCTATCGACTGATTTTCAAATTTTGGTCAAACTGTCAATAGTTGGAAAGGACCTGTTGACCGTTCTAGTATGCAAAGCTTCTGGCTATCTACTGGTTGCCCTTGGGCTGTCAACTGATAGAATGCTCATTTGAGAGATGACTTTCATCTATCGATCGATGCTTATGCATCTGTCGACTGGCAATATGCTTGGGGTTTATGTATGAAATTTAATTGTATGAAATTTTGGGGTTTATGATAAATTACTTATGATTTATTGAGTATTTATGGCCTGAAGGATTTAACAAGAAATATTAATAAAGGGGAATCTGCAAATGTTCAAAAGATTTGGGGCAAAAGTGAAATAAGGCAAAGTGGAGGGCATATTGTAATACCCCATATTGCAAAGTGTCAAGTAAGTTCAAGGAACTGAAAATCAATTTGAGAATTTAGTTAACTAATTTTCGAATCGATGGAAGGGAGTACCCTAGAACGTAAATATCTAAGGAAAAAGGTATGTCATTGACAAGTTTCTTGAGACATGATTTATGACATTTAAAGAAATCAGAACAGAGATAATTTCTCAGTACGACTAATTTTAGCTTGAAAAATTGAATAATCGTAAGGGATGCAGTACTCGAGATTTTTAGATTCAGATACTTGAGAAAATAGGATATTTTAAGGGATTGTGGATGTTTGGAGATAAAAGTTCAATTTCTAAGCCAAGGGAAAAATCATAATTTTTGATGTTCAGGTAAAAGTGTAATTTACCTAAAAATCAGGGGTATTAGCATAATTAATCCATTCTTCAGGGACTAAAATGCAATTAAAAATTAGCCCGGGGACCATACTAAAAAGGGTCTAAGTGCAATTACCCAAAAGTTTGGGCCAAAGTGTAATTCTGGAAACATTTTTACTAGGGGCATTTGAGAGATTCAAGAAAAGCCTCATAATGACTTTAGAGATAAGGATGAAGTCTCATGATGATGTTAGAGATAAGATGAAGCCTCATGATGATGTTAGAGATAAGATGAAGGCTCATGATGACTTTAAGGATAAGATTTAGATAAGATTTGATTGGATAAGATTTTGTTAGATATGATTTGATTTGGATAAAATTTGATTCGGATAACAATGATTGCATAAAATCTTAGAAAATTTGGAATGATTACAGAGAATCTTAGAAGATTTAGAATGATTGTAGAAGATCTTAGAAGATTTCAGAATGATTATATAAAATCTTAGAAGATTTAGAATGATTACAGAATATCTTAGAAGATTTGGAATGATTGTAGAAAATCTTAAAAGATTTTGGAATGATTGGAAAAGATTTTAGAAGATTTGAAATGATTGCAGAATATGTATTTCTTGGTGGCTAAGTTTCCAAACCTTATAAATAGGGGTTCATGGCCAAGGGTTTCTCATTTGAAATTGTGATAAACTCGTGCTAGACAAGAGTGCTTCAAGTTTAGTGGATAGAGGACTTTTAAAGCATACGCGAAGTATCACATGCGCAGAGCACTTGGGCAGCACGTGAGGGTATGTAAGGAGGTGGTTTGGTCAAAAGACTTGAGGAGTCATACAAAAATCGAGGTTGGGCACAAGATTTGAGACGTTCTAAGTTTCATTCAAGGTGAGTAGTTCTGTAACGACCCGTTAGAGGGCCTAGTATTTATTGGAATTAGTTAATTAATTATAGTAGTAATTAATTAAGAGAATTAGCCATTTAATTTTAATGTGGCAATTTAGAATATTTTTAGTTGAGAAAATAGCTTTTAAATAGCATTTAATTCTTTTTATATTATGGGAAATTAAATGCAAGGACTTGAAGGTCAATTAGCAATTTATGATTAGAGTTTAATTGTTTAAATAAGAGTTATTATGGGATTAGGAGTCCATTAACGAGAAGGCTTGGGCTTAGAAGTCTCCAAGTTTCAATAGGAGATTGATAATGGGCTTTTGAGGGCCTCTCCATTAAGTATATATTGGCATAGGGTTTGGTGGTTTTGTTCACGCCGTGAGGAATTAGAGATCGCATAAGAGAAGAAGAGGCAGAGGCTTTGAAGAAGCTTTAACAGTGAGGTTGCGTAGGAGTTTTCTCGTTGCAATCGTTGATACGATCAGAGTTATTGTAAGGCAAGTATCCTATCTGTAATTCCTTCCATTACAGATTCAAGTTCGTTCATTCTCAGTTGTTCAGTTCTTCATTGCGTTCGTATTCATATCAGTTTCAGTATGAATATATATATATATATGTATATACGTAGAACAGTGAGTGCATGAAGGAGATAACGTGTGATTCTTGATCGTTAATCTCTTAAATACGGTCTTCAAATCATATTAACGGTGATCTCAGAATGCCAAGATTGTTGTTTGGATTTCCAGTTTAATCAGACTGTATGTGCATGCATTTACATATATATGTATGCGTTACAGTGAGTCTTCCAGCCAGTTCTTGCATGTTCTTTGCAACGTTTCCATTAACTATGATCAGTAAAACATTCCTAAGTTGTTTCTATATCAATTGAGATTATTCTCTCAAGATTTCTTTCGGAATGGTGTAGTGAGGATAAGTTTTTATTCAAGATATGGTCTCTGTTAGTGTGAGTTTTATTTCTGATGAGATTCCAGTCATTCGAATGAATCTTGTATCATTCGAATGGGTTTTGAGGCATCCGAATGAGTTTCCAGTGTTATCGTAAGTTTTTCCCTTATATTGTGCCAGTCATTCGAATGAGTTCTTGGTCATTCGAATGAGTCATGTGTTATCGTATCATTCGTTTGTGTTTTTGGGTTGTCATTCGAATGAGTTTCCTTGTCATTCGAATGAGTCCTTGAAGTTGTGAGTAAGCTGTCGTTTGTATAGTATAGCATTCGAATGAGCCTTTTTGTCATTCGAATGATCTGTGAGTAACCCATAAATTCATTCGAATAAGGTTACTGTTGCATTCGAATGAGTTGGTTTTTGCCAGTTCAAAAGTTAGAAAATTCCAAAATTGATTCGAATGAATTTGAGAGTCATTCGAATGAGTCCTTGATTAGATCCGTATAGCCTTTGTTATATAGCAGCTATCATTCGAATGAGTTCTTTTTCATTCGAATGAGTCTCTGTCATTCGAATGAGTTCTTTTTCATTCGAATGAGTCTCTGTCCATTCGAATGAGTCTTCCTCCATTCGAATGAGCTTGCTGTAGTTCATTCTTTTTCATTCGAATAAGCTACTATCTCATTCGAATTGTTCCTTAAACTTTCTCAATCATCCGAATAACATCACATAGCACCCAGATGACTTCTAATAAATTCTTGAGGCAAGTCTAAAATTTAATTTAAACATTTAATTAATTAAATATTGAATTTTATGCCAAGATATGATAAAATCCAATATGCCATGCCTATACTCAGAAATTTTAGGATCTTTGCATCTCAATAAACCTAGTAAAGATCGTATAACATGTTTAGCATTTATTCTGACATGTTCAGCATTATTTTTGTAAGATTACGTGCATACATAGTGTATGAGCATTGAGCATGACCTTATATGGAGCACTACATTTCGTGTGCTAGCATTTATGTGAGCATTACATTATGCGCGCCAGGCGGCTTGTCCGCGGGGATCCCACTAGTATCAGTAAGTTATATCTCAGTTATGAGATGCTCGCCTAATGTCGACTAGGGAGCTAGGGGTATACTATACTACCCACTCTATGTGCTTACAGTTTTTATGTTGCAGGTTCAGATTAGCCAGGTATGTTTTACAGTTATGTGGGCCTATGTGCCAAAGTTGCATACCTGCATTTATCTTACAATTTATGTGCATTACATTTTTAAATGCAAGCAGATAGTGTTTCACTCAGTACAAGTTCAGTAAGTATTCATCAGTATCGATATTCTTCGATTCAGCTTCAGTTATTCTTTCCAGTTTATTTACTTGCTGAGCTTTGTAGCTCACCTTGTACTCTTCACCATTCCAGGTCCTAGCGGGGGAGTACCAGAGGTGGGGCCTAGCAGCAGTGTCCAGTAGTGTGTGTACGTGGAGCCGCACAAGACTAAAGATGTCTGGGAGTTGTTAGTTTTAGTGTCTTATCAGTTTAAGTTTGACTTATGTTCAGTTGAGGGATTTGTCCTTAGATGTAGTTTATTGTTTCAGTTATTGTTGACTCAGAGTTTTATTTTAGTTGATTGAGTTGTTTATATTGGTATCAGATTTCAGTTATTAATTAGTTTTATATTTTACTTTCCGTAGCACCTCCTCTCCGGCAGCTCTAGAAGAGGGGGTGTTACAGTATTGGTATCAGAGCGGTGTTTTTGTGAAGTCTCCCGTACACACATAGGATGTTGGGTAGAGTTAGGACTTGTGTCTGTCAGATAGATAAGTGGCTCAACTTATAGTATTCTAACCCTAAGTGGTGATGCAGGAAGATGAGTAACAGAAGAGGACGACCCCGTACTCGCAGTCAGGCTGCTACTACGCCAGACGAGGTGCCAGTTCCTACACCAGGTTCACTAGGGGAGTCTGGTAGTGACTTACGACAGGGTATGGCCGAGATGCAAGGCATGTTGGCAGGTTTGATGAGGGTAGTCGATACTCTTGTGACGAATCAGGCGAGACAACCACAAGTACCACAAGAAGAAGAAGGCAATGGAAGAGATCCGCTAGACGCCCCAACAGCTCCAATTGTAGCGGCAGACACTGGGAGTCAATTATTGAAGGACTTCATGGCGTTTCGTCCACCGGCATTCCATGGAGGTACAGATGCAGCAGTGGCAGAGAACTGGATGCTATCAATGGAGAAGCATCTTCGATCTATCGGTTGTGTGGATGATCGACGGGTGCGACTTAGCACGTTCATGTTCAGAGGCGACGCCGAGAGATGGTGGGAGACTACCCGTCAGAGGTTTGGCAACCGAGAGCCCACATGGGTCGAGTTTCAACAGGTGTTCAATGACGCTTATTGCCCAGCATGGGTTAAGGAACAGAAAGTCTATGAGTTTGTTGAGTTGGTGCAAGGTACTAACACGGTGGCTCAGTACGAGGCAGAGTTTACATCCTTGTCTCGATATGCTCCGGAATTAGTGTCCACTGAAGCAAGGAAGGCAGCCAAGTTCCAGAGAGGATTGCGTGCAGACATCCGACATGCTTTTGGAGGAGCTCTGAGCATGGATTATGCCACAGTAGTCCAGCGAGCGTATACTATCGAGCGTGATCGCAACGAGTGGAGAGCAACACAAGCAGCCAAGAAGGGCACAGGTACATCTCAAGGATCGTCCAACAATAATAAGAAGAGGAAGTGGACAGCTGGACAAGGGAATAAGACAGAGAATAACCCACAGTGTGGTCAGTGTGGGAGGAAGCACGGGGGACCGTGCCTAGCTGGAAAGAATGTATGTTACAAGTGTGGACAAGAAGGACATAGGAAGAAAGATTGCCCGAGGAATCAAGCAGCGCTCCCAGCACCGGAGGTGACTTGTTATAGGTGCAGACAAACAGGACATACGGCTAACAGGTGTACCCAACCACCCCAGAATAGAGGCCAACAGGCGAATCAGAGGCCACCAGTAGTTAGAGGGCCAGGAGCACCTATACCCGCAGTACCAGTAGCTCAGCATCCACAGCCCGCAAATAGACAGGTGCAGGGTAGAGTTTATGCTCTTACCACAGCTGAGGCAGAGCAGGGCGACGGGACTATCCAAGGTATTTTATCCTTATATGGTCATGATATGCGTGCATTATTTGATACTGGTTCCACACATTCTTTTATTGCACTACGCACAGTATGTTATGTTCCCCATTCCCGGATTTCTTTGCCATATCACTTGATTGTGTCTACACCAGGAGATAAGATTATGATAGCTAGGGAAATGTTTGAGAATTGTGAGATCGAGGTTCATGATAAAAAGCTGGTGGGAGATTTGGTAATTCTCGATGTTAAGGATTTCGATTTGATCCTTGGCATGGATTGGTTATCACGACATTATGCAAGAGTTGATTGTCGGCGAAAGATTATTGACTTCGAATTACCCCAACAACCGGTTCTTATTTATAGAGGAGTTAAGCCTGTGGCTACAATTCCTATGATCTCAGTGATGAAAGTCGAGAAGCTGATGCGTGATGGATGTGAAGCTTATTTAGCCTTTGTAACCACGGACGAGGGAAGCAAGACAAAGTTATCAGAGGTACCAGTAGTACGAGACTTCCAAGAAGTTTTCCCTGATGAGCTACCAGGATTACCTCCTCGGAGAGGATCGGAGTTTACTATTGAGTTACTACCTGGTACACAGCCTATCTCTAAGGCTCCTTATCGGATGGCACCTAATGAACTAAAGGAATTGAAGGCCCAATTAGAAGAACTAATGGAGAAGGGTTATATCCGACCCAGTTCATCCCCGTGGGGTGCACCAGTATTGTTCGTGAGAAAGAAAGATGGATCTTTGAGGTTATGTATTGACTATCGCCAATTGAACCAGGTAACAGTAAAGAATAAGTATCCCTTACCTCGAGTGGATGACTTGTTAGATCAATTGAGAGGAGCTGAGGTATTCTCGAAGATAGATTTGAGATCAGGATACCATCAAGTGCGAGTTAGAGATGAGGATATTCAGAAGACTGCTTTCAGGACTCGCTATGGACACTACGAGTTCGTGGTAATGCCGTTTGGGTTGACGAATGCCCCAGCCGTTTTCATGGATTTAATGAATCGAGTTCTACGTGAGTACCTAGATCGATTCATTATTGTCTTCATTGACGATATTCTAGTATACTCACCTAATGCAGAGGAGCATACGGAGCATCTTACACTAGTTTTGCAGAGGCTTAAAGAGGAGCAACTATACGCCAAGTTCAGCAAGTGTGAGTTTTGGCTTACTCAGATTGGATTTCTAGGCCATGTGGTTTCTGGAAATGGAATTTCAGTGGATCCAGCCAAGACTAGAGCAGTTATGGAATGGCCGAGGCCGACGACAGTGACAGAGATACGGAGTTTTCTAGGACTTGCAGGCTATTATAGGCGATTCATTGAGGGATTTGCTCGTTTATCTTCCCTTATGACTAAGCTAACAAGAAAAGGAGAGAAGTTTGAATGGAATGACACGTGTGAACGTGCCTTCCAAGAGTTGAAGCGAAAGTTAACTACTGCACCAGTTTTAGCCATTCCAAGAAGTGGAGAGAAATACTCCATTTACAGCGATGCATCCCATTCAGGTTTGGGTTGCGTATTGATGCAAGAGGGTCGAGTTAATGCTTATGCCTCAAGGCAATTGAAGAAACACGAAGTGAACTACCCCACTCATGATTTAGAGTTGGCAGCGGTAGTATTTGCATTAAAAATATGGCGACACTATTTATATGGTGAGAAAGTTGAAATTTATACAGATCATAAGAGTTTACACTATCTTCTATCCCAGAAAGAATTAAACATGAGGCAGAGACGTTGGGTCGAGTTATTTAAAGATTTCGACTGTGAGATTCTATACCACCCAGGAAAGGCCAATGTAGTAGCCGATGCTTTGAGTCGGCGAGGAGCTTCTATGGCTACAATGATGGTTCAAGAATGGAAGTTATTGGAGCAATTGAGTGCTCTATCTATCTCAGCCCCAGAGGATAGTACAGTGATGAGTTGCGCTTATATGAGGGTGCAACCCGAGTTATTTGATTTAATCAAGAACCAGCAATCAAAAGATGAAAAGTTGGCTCGAATTTTGGCAGATATCGAGAAATTTTCTCCTTTGGGATATACTCTACGGAGTGATGGTATACTTTTGTTTCAGGGACGTATTTGTATACCCGATGATGATCTTAAGCAAGAGATTTTAAATGAAGCACACAGGAGTCGTTATACTATCCATCCAGGTGTTGCGAAGATGTACCACGACCTAAAGCATCAGTATTGGTGGAGTGGTATGAAGAAAGATGTAGCCAATTATGTTTCACAGTGTTCAATATGCCAACAAGTTAAAGCAGAACATCAGAAACCCGCAGGTTTATTACTTCCATTACCTATTCCGGAGTGGAAGTGGGATAATATAGCTATGGATTTTGTGATGAGTTTACCCAGGACTACTAGGGGCTATGATGCTATATGGGTGATTGTTGATCGATTGACTAAATCAGCCCACTTTCTACCTATTAAGAAGACTTATCCATTGAACAGATTTGCCCGAATTTATATTGAGGAGATCGTGAAGTTGCACGGTGTCCCATCCAGCATTGTATCAGATCGAGATCCTCGTTTTACTTCTCATTTTTGGGGAGCTTTGCATGAGGCATTGGGATCTCAGTTGAAGTTTAGTACGGCATTTCATCCGCAGACAGATGGTCAGTCAGAGAGGACGATCAGAACTCTCGAGGATATGTTGAGAGCGTGTGTTCTAGATTTCCAAGGTAGTTGGGATGAGCACCTACCTTTGGTGGAATTTGCTTACAATAATAGTTTCCATTCAAGTATTGGAATGTCACCATACGAGGCTTTATATGGGCGACCATGTCGATCGCCGATATGTTGGGAAGAAATTGGAGATAGGGCTTTATTAGGTCCTGAAATTGTGGAGCAGACGACAGAAAAGATCCGAGCGATCAAAGCAAGAATGAAGACAGCACAAGACAGACAGAAAAGCTATGCAGACAAGCGACGACGAGACCTCGAGTTTGAGATGGGCGACCATGTTTGGTTAAGAGTCATGCCTATTAAGGGTGTGCGAAGATTTGGCGTAACAGGGAAGCTCAGTCCTCGTTACATTGGTCCATTTGAGATTCTAAGGCGGATAGGGACTTTGGCATATGAGTTAGCTTTGCCACCTCAGTTGTCCCATGTTCACAATGTGTTCCATGTTTCGATGTTGAGGAAGTATGTTCCAGATCCTCAGCATGTGATCGATTTCCAGGCTCTTGAAGTTAGAGAAGACGTATCTTATGAAGAAATGCCTATCAATATTCTAGAGCGTAAAGAGAAGACTTTGAGGAATCGATCAATTCCTCTTGTGAAAGTGCAATGGCAGCGACACTCGTCAGAAGAGGCAACGTGGGAATTAGAAGAAGAAATGAGGCGTCTTTACCCCTCATTGTTCGAGTAATCAGGTACGAATTTGGAGGACCAAATTCTTTTAAGGAGGGGAGAAATTGTAACGATTTGTTAGAGGGCCTAGTATTTATTGGAATTAGTTAATTAATTATAGTAGTAATTAATTAAGAGAATTAGCCATTTAATTTTAATGTGGCAATTTAGAATATTTTTAGTTGAGAAAATAGCTTTTAAATAGCATTTAATTCTTTTTATATTATGGGAAATTAAATGCAAGGACTTGAAGGTCAATTAGCAATTTATGATTAGAGTTTAATTGTTTAAATAAGAGTTATTATGGGATTAGGAGTCCATTAACGAGAAGGCTTGGGCTTAGAAGTCTCCAAGTTTCAATAGGAGATTGATAATGGGCTTTTGAGGGCCTCTCCATTAAGTATATATTGGCATAGGGTTTGGTGGTTTTGTTCACGCCGTGAGGAATTAGAGATCGCATAAGAGAAGAAGAGGCAGAGGCTTTGAAGAAGCTTTAACAGTGAGGTTGCGTAGGAGTTTTCTCGTTGCAATCGTTGATACGATCAGAGTTATTGTAAGGCAAGTATCCTATCTGTAATTCCTTCCATTACAGATTCAAGTTCGTTCATTCTCAGTTGTTCAGTTCTTCATTGCGTTCGTATTCATATCAGTTTCAGTATGAATATATATATATATATATATATGTATATACGTAGAACAGTGAGTGCATGAAGGAGATAACGTGTGATTCTTGATCGTTAATCTCTTAAATACGGTCTTCAAATCATATTAACGGTGATCTCAGAATGCCAAGATTGTTGTTTGGATTTCCAGTTTAATCAGACTGTATGTGCATGCATTTACATATATATGTATGCGTTACAGTGAGTCTTCCAGCCAGTTCTTGCATGTTCTTTGCAACGTTTCCATTAACTATGATCAGTAAAACATTCCTAAGTTGTTTCTATATCAATTGAGATTATTCTCTCAAGATTTCTTTCGGAATGGTGTAGTGAGGATAAGTTTTTATTCAAGATATGGTCTCTGTTAGTGTGAGTTTTATTTCTGATGAGATTCCAGTCATTCGAATGAATCTTGTATCATTCGAATGGGTTTTGAGGCATCCGAATGAGTTTCCAGTGTTATCGTAAGTTTTTCCCTTATATTGTGCCAGTCATTCGAATGAGTTCTTGGTCATTCGAATGAGTCATGTGTTATCGTATTATTCGTTTGTGTTTTTGGGTTGTCATTCGAATGAGTTTCCTTGTCATTCGAATGAGTCCTTGAAGTTGTGAGTAAGCTGTCGTTTGTATAGTATAGCATTCGAATGAGCCTTTTTGTCATTCAAATGATCTGTGAGTAACCCATAAATTCATTCGAATAAGGTTACTGTTGCATTCGAATGAGTTGGTTTTTGCCAGTTCAAAAGTTAGAAAATTCCAAAATTGATTCGAATGAATTTGAGAGTCATTCGAATGAGTCCTTGATTAGATCCGTATAGCCTTTGTTATATAGCAGCTATCATTCGAATGAGTTCTTTTTCATTCGAATGAGTCTCTGTCATTCGAATGAGTTCTTTTTCATTCGAATGAGTCTCTGTCCATTCGAATGAGTCTTCCTCCATTCGAATGAGCTTGCTGTAGTTCATTCTTTTTCATTCGAATAAGCTACTATCTCATTCGAATTGTTCCTTAAACTTTCTCAATCATCCGAATAACATCACATAGCACCCAGATGACTTCTAATAAATTCTTGAGGTAAGTCTAAAATTTAATTTAAACATTTAATTAATTAAATATTGAATTTTATGCCAAGATATGATAAAATCCAATATGCCATGCCTATACTCAGAAATTTTAGGATCTTTGCATCTCAATAAACCTAGTAAAGATCGTATAACATGTTTAGCATTTATTCTGACATGTTCAGCATTATTTTTGTAAGATTACGTGCATACATAGTGTATGAGCATTGAGCATGACCTTATATGGAGCACTACATTTCGTGTGCTAGCATTTATGTGAGCATTACATTATGCGCGCCAGGCGGCTTGTTCGCGGGGATCCCACTAGTATCAGTAAGTTATATCTCAGTTATGAGATGCTCGCCTAATGTCGACTAGGGAGCTAGGGGTATACTATACTACCCACTCTATGTGCTTACAGTTTTTATGTTGCAGGTTCAGATTAGCCAGGTATGTTTTACAGTTATGTGGGCCTATGTGCCAAAGTTGCATACCTGCATTTATCTTACAATTTATGTGCATTACATTTTTAAATGCAAGCAGATAGTGTTTCACTCAGTACAAGTTCAGTAAGTATTCATCAGTATCGATATTCTTCGATTCAGCTTCAGTTATTCTTTCCAGTTTATTTACTTGCTGAGCTTTGTAGCTCACCTTGTACTCTTCACCATTCCAGGTCCTAGCGGGGGAGTACCAGAGGTGGGGCCTAGCAGCAGTGTCCAGTAGTGTGTGTACGTGGAGCCGCACAAGACTAAAGATGTCTGGGAGTTGTTAGTTTTAGTGTCTTATCAGTTTAAGTTTGACTTATGTTCAGTTGAGGGATTTGTCCTTAGATGTAGTTTATTGTTTCAGTTATTGTTGACTCAGAGTTTTATTTTAGTTGATTGAGTTGTTTATATTGGTATCAGATTTCAGTTATTAATTAGTTTTATATTTTACTTTCTGTAGCACCTCCTCTCCGGCAGCTCTAGAAGAGGGGGGTGTTACAAGTTCTATCCTAAAACTGTAGGTGTTTTACCCTAAAAACTTGGTGTTTGTTATATCTAAAAGTGTTGTGAATTGTTCATGCAAAATGGTTTTATTGCATGCAAACAATAACTGGTAACGGTTGGTTTTATGAGGGAGGTTTGTCCTTAAACGTTTTGTACTTGTGCATTGCATTTTATAAAACTGTTGTTTATATGATGCATTGAATTGTGAAATGTGGCATTGACATATGTTTTGTGTGTTCATATGGAATGTCAACCTAAGATGTTGTCTGGATAGTGAAGCCATAATTCTCCAAGGGCGTGACGGAATAATAAGGGTATCTAGTGTTGGTGTGCATGTTAGGATAACTGCCTTGGTTTTCATGCCAGGTCGTTTGGTCAGGGAAGTTGCACTAGGATGACTAGGTGGTTCATATTGTGTTGTTCATGTGGGATGTCAGCCTAGGATGTTGTCTAGATAGTGTAGTCATAATTCTCAAAAGGCGTGATGGAATAATAGGGGTATCTTGTGCTGGTGAGTATGCCGGGATAGCTGCCTTGGTTTTCGTGCCAGGCTGTTTGGTCAGGGAAGTTGCACTAGGATGACTAGGTGGTCCATGTGAAATTTTGGAGTTGGGATTGTGTGGTGGTTCCTTGATGCTTAGAGTGGGAACGTAATCTCCGATGTAAAAGTGGTGAGCCGAGTTCCTGCATTGATGTGACCCTCCTAAGCCGGGAGTTGGTAACGATTGTTCCCGAGATATTGGAGAGATGCATTGACTTACCCCTCTTAAGCTAGAATCGCGTCATGTCGATGTGTCTATATGATGGCATAGCTTTTAGAGAGATTGTTCTTTTCTCGTGGTAGGGTTAAGTGCCTGAGATTCTCTTGGGCTAGGGCTTACCAAGTGTATTGATTTATTTCATGTCTTACATACTTTCATGAAAAATGTGTTTTTGAACTCTCACTTAGATGATTCATCATCTAATATGGACTATGTCCCTGGAATATTCAAACGTTCCAGATGAAGGCAATAGTGCAAAAGGGAAAGGGATCGTTAAGGAGTGACGATGATTAGTAGATAGTTTACTTTATGTCATTTTCAGTTATGTTGTTAATTTTGATGACGTCATGTAAACGTTGGTTCAACTTTATATTATGAATAAAATGGTTTCAATTGTGTATATTGAGGTTTCGATCTAGTTTTCTCATTTGAGATGATGTACCTGTCTTAGTTTATTGATGGTTCATAGTTGATATTCTGAGAAGGTGTAACGGGATCTTCGAGGATCGATCTTGTGTTGACTTTCCGTTGTTAGGAAAAAAAATATCCCTAGAATCTTATGTTACCTAATGCTCTGGAGAAGTAGGGTGTTACACGGATCCCATTAAATATAAAGTGTGCACCATTTTAATTGAAGGAGGCAGCTAGAGCAAGCGGTCACATGTGTAATACCCCATATTTTCGTGAAGTTGCCACGTATTTTAAGTGAGTTTAAAATATCAAAAAATATGCTTGAAATGGCAACAAGTGACCGAATCAGCTATAGGGAGTGCCCTGTAGCTTAGATACTTATGGACAAAGATATATTTTTAACGAGCATCTCAAGGCGAGAATTATGGCGCTGAAAGAAATCAAATCAAAGACGGTTTTCGGTTAAGCTAGGTTGTAGCCTAAAAAGACCAAATGATGGTAATGGACTTCAGGGAAATCGTACATATCGAGTAATTTTGAATTATTAATTTTGGGATTTTAAGTATCTCGATAAGTTTGATGTTTAAGGGTGTAATTGTAATTAAAGAATTATTCAAACGAAATAAGGATAAAATTAGGAGCTCATGTGGTAAAATATCAAAGTTTGAGAACTTGAAATAAGGGCCAAAATATCATTTGGAAGAAGTTTGGGATATTAGCTTGGATTTCAAAAATTAAATTAATTCTAGCTTTGGATTTGAAAAGCTATTCAATTATAGGTTTGAGTCTTTAGAGTCCATGGCTTAGCTTTTGACAAATGGCATCATGTGATTGGTTCAAGTAATCTATAAATAGACAACATGGGTTGTTCTCAAATCATTCAAAGCAGTTTTGAGGATTGAGGCACTTTAAGTGGAGAAGCTTGGTCTTGAGAGAGGGGAGGAAATTCTGCAAGAAGGCGGGAAGAAAGCGGCGGAGAAGCGGGGGAGAACAAGCCTCGCTGGAGTTGCGGGCCTTTGCTGTAATTTTTGAAAATCAGTCAAAAAAAAGTGAGGTAAGTCCCTTTTTTTATAATCATGTAGAGGGGGAAGAGAGGGTCATGTAGGTTCAAACGGGGGTCAAATCGGAGTTAAAATGAGGAAGTTATGGCCTAAAAACCAAACCGACGTGAAGCTGTCTGAAACTACTAGGCCACGCGTGAGTTACATGTGCCGGAAAGTGGCTACGCGTAAAGGCGTGTGGCCCACCTTTCCAGGGTGTGTGAGGGACCCATTTTTCTTCAACTTTTCCAGTTTTGTCCCTAATTTAATGTCCTTCAACCCTATATAAAAATATTTGAGGTTAGGTTTTTTAAAACGAGTGTTTTCTGCAGAAACCTAAGCCATTTGCAGTGAAATCGTACCGTCCAAGAGATAAATCAACAAGGTGAGACTCCTATACTCTAAATCCTATTTCTTATTCTCTTATGAGAGACTTCTATTGCATGAGACGTGTTTTGTGAAGTTTTTGTACGTAAACTCTTATTGTTCTCTTACGTGAAATCATGTTACATTTATGAAATGTATTTTTTCTGAAAAATATATGTTGTTGGCTTTTTAACTGTTACATTTATAAAATTTGCGTGGCCATACTGTTGTACCTATTTGTTTTTGACCGACGACAAAAGTCGGATATCCCCTAAGAGGCGCTATGCGTGCGCCATCAAGAAAGCTCTCGTGGGGAAGACTGTGAGTCTAAGGGACAATGGATGTGGTGATTGCATGAGTTCTATGAGGTTGGATCGAGGTGACATGGTTAGGGACCTCCCGAGAGGTGCTATGCGTGCGCCATTGAGAAAGCTCTCGTTGGAGGAGGCTGACATGTTCACGAGGCACTTCGGAGTAGTTCTCGTTGTTTTCCTCATACGTTTTATACTTGTTCATGCATTGATATAAACTGTTTTGGATTTTGTCACTAGAAGATTCATCTTCTAATTGGTCTATGTCCCTGGAATATTCAAACGTTCCAGGTTCGACAAGTGACTCTAAAGGAAAGGAGGTAGCTGAACAATAAGCTTAATTTGCTGCATATAGCATGTTTAGCATATCTTTATTTATGTGCAAACCTATGTATGTTTTGGATATGTTTAAGGCGTTCAATTATCACTTACGAGAGATGATGTCCTTGTAATACATTTTGTAGATGTCTTGAATGATTTTATTTATGATAAATATAGCCTTATGAGTGTGAACCATATCAGGTTCGATCTAGCTTCTGCATTTGAAATTTTAACACCTATCTTAGCTATTTGATTATTGGGTTTGTTAAGCTGAGAAGGTGAAAATTTGGGTTTTTGGGAATTTGTGTGATGTATGACAGTGATTGTGGTATGAAAAATTTTTATATTCCCTAAATCTTAAGTTATAACACGCCCAGAAAAATTGGGGTGTTACAACATGTGCGCGTGTGCAAGTGGGGGGTGAGGGATGGAACTGTGGCAGGCGCAAGAGAAAAGCTGGAATTTTTCCAGTAGGCCCAAGCCCCAAAATGATGCCATTTCAGGGCACCATCTGGTGCCTATGCCCGAGGCCAAGCAGAGCCAGGCCGCCCCACGCAGGCCCATGTGGCCCTTGCTGCACCAGCCACCTACCTCCTTTTTTTTTTTTTTTACTGCCACATGGTAGCCCCTGAAGCTACCTTGGCCTCCAAGAATTCACCCCAGTCGTGGCCACACCTATAAATAGGTGAGAGTAAGGTGAAATTGAAGGTATGAAGTGAAAAGAAACAATGTCAGCCTAAGAAGGAATTTTCGGCAATGAGGTACAATTAATTCTAAAGTTAATTAGTTTAATTAATAAATTAATTTGGTAAATAATGTTGGGAATTGCATTAGTTAAATTAACTTAGTGGAATTTGTTGGAAGATTTCGATAGAATTACTGCCTAAAGATCTATTTAATTAATTTTTGTTGTATGTAATTTTATAAGGGAATTTTGAGGGCGTCATCGGTACGTCTAGCGAGTCATCAGGCAACACGTATTTTGAGGTAAGGGCTTAGTATTCTTTATGTGTAAATTACTTTTGGCATAGCTTGCATAAGATATTGAGGAATTGCCTAGGCATGGGACAGTGGATTGTTAACCGTAAGAGTCTTAGGACGGGGTCATAGAAGGAACCACTAGGGGCCACCTAGAGCCTGAGATAGGTGCGGTGGATGGACTTGCATGCACGCTGCACTTTAGTTTTATCTATGATTTCATGCTCATTAGTTTACTACATGTATATTGCCTTTACTGAGTCCCCGAACTCACCTATTTACCCTCATTAACCCAATAGATGGCTCGGGGTCTAAGGAATGGAAACGGTGTTGGTGGAAAAGTCATTGGTTAACAGTAAATGTAGACAGTAAGAATGAGGGTTGTGTTCCTGTGTCGCTTATGTAATTTATATGCTTTGTGTTTAACTACGGGAGATGACTACAACTTAAATAAAATTTGATTAAGGCCAAGTTAAGGTTCCCACTATGAGTAACACAGAGTGTGTGTCTCAACAAGTCGGTTGCGGTCGGGATATAAAATATGTTTAAATATGCTTGACTGTTGGAGTATTTTATTGGGCATGTTGGTATTAATTAATTAATTTATTTTATTTAAAATTCAATTTATATTTTAAAGGCTAATCGAGTACGAGAATCAGGAAAATTTTCACTGCCTATGCAGTTTACACCGAGATCTTGACAATCGAAGGCGGCAAAGCCTAGACCCCACTCAGGGCACCCATATTATTTTAATACTTTATGTTGGTAGGGCATAACCATCATTCGAGATAGGTTGGGGTTGTAACAGTGGGTTACAGTGGCACCCAATAGTGGGGGTCGAGGCGTCACAGCTTGCTTGCCTAAGCAAGAGAATTGTAATTTCCTAGTTTGGTGCTAAATGGTCTATCCACTGTGATAGGAGGGTTTAGTGATTTGCTTGAAAATCTTTAGTGAAGAGCTAAGATAGTGGATTAGGTTTGTTTAAGCCGAACCACTATACATCATTTGTGTCACCCAATTGCGCTACTTTTCATTTCATAAATTGTGATTTGCATTCTTTCAATCATGTTTATCTTGCATTAAAATTTTCATCCTTCTCAAACAAGAAAATTTTCAAGTTTTATATTAAATTTTTAAACTACCAAATTCACCCCCCTCTTGGGTATTATTGTCTTCACATCCATATATAGCTTATTTAGGAATTTAACATCCTATTATAATAATTGAGATATGTTGAAAACACACTAACATGGTCAAATCTTATCCAAAATTTTCCCATAATATACCAAATCGAAACTTATTGAGTTAGGGTTATAAAAACAAAAAATGGATCTTAATTTAGACTTCTACATCAAAAGTTATGGACAAAATAATGCAGCATGCGCAGTGTTGTTAGAAGTTGCCAAGTCGACTTGAGGGGAATCTAAGTCGACTTAGGGCAAGTCGACTTTCCAGAAACCAAGTCGACTTAGGCCAAGTTGACTTAAGCTCCTGGACGAGTCGACTTGGCTAAGAATAGGTAGAAACATTCAAACAAATTAGCTTCGACTGAGTCAATTTAGCCCACAATAAGGCGATTCAAGGCAACCAAAATGCACAAAATGGACACAAATCACCCATGGCTAAACCCCTAACCCCCAAGTTTCCATTCCTTGAAGAAAAGATGGTGAAAAACAAGCCCCATAGAGACCAAAAACAAGACTCAATGAAGTCATTGAAGAAAACCCACAAATTTTAGAAAACATGAAGAATAACTTATCTAACTTAAGCTTTCAAAACACTATTGAAGGCATGGGAAATATGAACTTTGATTAAACATATGGATATAACTTGCATTAATAGATAGGAGAAATGAAAATGGATACTTGCCTTTAAATGCAGAGACCAAGAAGATGACGAACTTACCCAAGGTTGAAGACCCACCACTTAAAGCTTGATTCTTCACCAAGAGAAGGGGAGAATGGATGATGAAGAAGATGATGATGATGAAAAAGAAAGAGAAGAAGGAAGAGGGCTGCCGAGAGAACCAAGGGAAAGAAAGAGAGAAGAAGAAGAAGAATGAGAATTGGAGAAGCAGCAAGAGGGCATGGCATGCCCCTCTCGCCAGCCACCTAACCCACCAACCTTGCCCCCCCTTTTCCACATTTTCCCCTGACACTCACACACACATAACACTTACTTTATTAAACCCCTTTTGATCTTTTGGCTTCATTTTCATTTTCTTATCCTTTTTCTTTAATCGTTAATTATGCACACAATATACATATATAATTTATTTGCCAAGACCCACTTTTACTTATGGCCCAAACCCATTCAAAAGCCCATTTCATATTAGAACCATAGAATTATTTAACCCACCACTTTCGTTCGGCTTTAAACACTTGGCCCAAACCTACTTTATAACACCATTTATGCCTTAAATTTTACACACGCACATTAATTTACATTTAAGCAAATTTTTCCCAAAAATATTATTTTTAATTAATTGCCTCTTAACCATAAGAAAATATTTTGCACCATTTAACCTCTTAATCACCCATAGATTATTGTTGGCATCTAAAAATTAAGGCCCACATGAAATGCATTAAACCAAAAATATAATTATCTCTAAGACCCATTAAACAGGTCATTACAATCCATTTATTGCTCACTTTTCTAGTTCATCCCAATCTGAGGGTCAAAGCACCAGTCGTCCACCCCTATTTGATGGTACTAACTATAACTATTGGAAAGCAAGAATGCAAATTTATCTTATGCAAGATTCCACTCTTATGCAAGCCATCAAGAAGGAAATCACATTGGCCAACATGGAGAAAATCAAGACTTGGACGGTAGAGGAAAGAAGAACCATGGAACTCAATGTAAAGGCAATGAATGCATTGATATGTGCCCTAAGTGTTGAAGAATTCAATTGCATATCAACTTGCAAGACCGCTAAAGAAATATGGGATAAGATAGAGGTAACACATGAAGGTACAAAATCAGTAAAGAAACAAAAATCAATTTACTTGTTCATGATTATGAATTATTCTCTATGAATGAAAATGAATCTATAACAGATATGTTCACTAGATTTAATGATATAGTTTAAGGATTAGAATCACTAGGAAAAACATATGCAAATGGAGAAAAAGTTAGAAAAGTTCTAAGAAGTCTTCATAGAATTTGGGATCCAAAAGTCACGCCATAACAGAAGCCAAAGACCTAGACACTATAACTTTTGATACTTTGTTAGGCTCACTAATGACACATGAAATTATGATGAAAAGAAATGATATAGATGAATCAAAGAAAAATGAAAATCTAGCTTTTAAGGTAGAAACCGACAACTAAGACTCACAAGATAGTGAGACCGAAAACTTTGCAATGTTTGCTAGGAGATTCAATAGATTTATGAAAAATAGTAAATTCAATCAAAGAAGGCATTTTAAGAAAGATAATGAACAAAAAGGAGAAGGCACTAAAGAAATTAGATGTTATGAATGCAAGACAATAGGTCATGTAAGGTCTGAATGTCCTTCCTTGAAGAAAAAGGAATGGAAAGGAAGAAAGAAAGCCTTAGCCGCATGGAACGAAAATGACTTCTCTTTGGGAGATGAAGATCAATATGAGAAAGTGGAAAATCTTTGTCTCATGGCCAAATTTGAAGAGGTTGCTCTTGCTACAAATGTTGAGACAAGCAAGTGGTTTCTAGATAGTAGTTGCTCAAAACACATGACCAAAGATTAATGTCTCTTTAACAACATCACTTACAAACAAGGAGGTAATGTTGTCTACGGTGACAATTCAAAAGATAAAATTCGTGGTGTTGGCTCTATATATTTTCCAAATTTTGTGCTCGAAAATGTTATTTTGGTAGATGGTCTTAAGCACAACTTGATTTGTATAAGTTAATTATGTGACAATAGAAATGGAGTGTGTTTCAATACATATGCATGTGAAGTATCATGTCTATCAACTAATGAAGTAAAAATTGTGGGAAATAAAATAGATAATGTATACATAATTTACCAAGACTTATCCTTATCTAGCATAGAAAGATGTCTAGTATCCACCATATCTCAAAATACATGGTTATGGCATAGTAGACTAGGTTATGCTAGTATGAATCTCATTAACAAACTATCTAAACATGATCTTGTTAGAGGATTACCTAAGTTAAAATATGAAAGAGATCACATTTGTGATGCATGCATGAAGGACAAACAAATAATTATATCCTTTAAACCTTCAAATGAAGTTTCAACTTCTAAACCTCTAACATTGCTTCATTTAGATCTTTTTTGACCTATGAGAACCCAAAGCATAGCAGGAAAACACTATATGCTTGTCATTATAGATGACTACTTTAGGTTTACTTAGGTTATATTCCTCGCCTCTAGAAATGAAATGTATAAACAATTCAAAATATTTTGCAAAAGAATTCAAAAAGATAAAGGCAAATGTATTTCAAGGATAAGAAGTGATCATGGAGCAGAATTTGAAAATGAACATTTCAAACATTTTTGTGAAGATAATGGTATCGAACATAACTTCTCTTATGCTAGAACTCCTCAACAAAATGGAGTAGTTGAAAGAAAAAATAGATCTTTACAAGAAATGGCTAGGACTATGTTATGTGACAAAAATCTCCCTAAAAACTTTTGGGCTGAAGCAATAAACACAGCTTGCTATATTCTAAATAGGGTTTCCATAAGACCTATTTTGAAGAAAATGCCCTATGAGCTATATAAAGGAAGAAATCCAGATATTACATATTTTCACATCTTTGGTAGCAAATGCTTTAGTCTAAACAATAAGGAAGCATTAGGCAAATTTGATTCTAAGTGTGATGAAGGTATATTCTTAGGATATTCTTCACAAAGTAAGGCATATAGAGTATTCAATAAGAAAACACTAGCAATAGAAGAATCTATTCAAGTAAAAGTTGATGATACAAATGCCATATTTCCTAAAGCTCAAGAAGAAAATGAAAATGAGTTAAATAAGAATCTTGAAAAGTTAGCATTAGATCATCAAGACAAATAATCCTTAAATGATGAAAATCTAAATAAAGAAGACACTCCACAAGAAGAAAAAGAACCATCATTCCCAAGAGAGAGAAAATACGTAGAGAATAATGATATTATAGGGGATCCTTCTAAAGGAATTAGGATAAGAGCATCCATTAGAAATGAATGTTAGTATGCTACCTTTATATCTCAAGTAGAGCCTAAAAACATTAAGGATGTCTTAATTGATGAGAATTGGATCATTGCCATGCAAGAGGAATTGAATCAATTTGAAAGAAATGAAGTGTGGCAATTAATTCCAAGACCTAAAGATCACCCGACCATAGAACCAAACAAGTGTTTAGAAACAAAATGGATGAAAACGAAATTGTTACAAGAAACAAAGCTAGGTTGGTGGCTCAAGGGTATAGCCAAGAAGAAGGAATAGATTATGATGAAACTTATGCTCCCGTGGCTAGACTTGAAGCCATAAGAATGCTATTGTCATTTGCATGCCACAAATATTTTAAGTTATATCTAATGGATGTTAAGAGTGCATTCTTAAATGGTAACATAAATGAGAAAGTATATGTAGAACAACCCTGGTTTCGAGGATCCAAAATTTAAGGATCACGTGTTCAAACTTTCTAAAGCTCTATGTGGTTTGAAACAAGCCCTTAGGGCTTGGTATGAAAGACTTAGTAAATTTCTTCGAGAAAAAAGGATTCAAAAGAGGTAAAATAGATACAGCATTGTTTATAAAAACACAAGGTAAAGACATTCTATTAGTTTAAATATATGTGGATGATATTATCTTTGGATCCATAAATAAATCTCTATGTGATAAATTTGCAAACTTAATGCAAGGAGAATTTGAAATGAGCTTGATAGGAGAATTAAAGTATTTTCTAGGATTGCAAATACGACAACAAGAGATGAATGAATTTTCATGTCTCAACAAAAATACATTAAGGACCTTCTTAAGAAATTAAACATTCAAGATAGCAAACTTATAGCTACTCCTATGAGCAGTTCATCATACTTAGACAAAGACGAGATAGGACAAAAAGTGGACAATAAGCTATTTAGAAGCATGATTAGATCATTATTATATCTCATAACAAGTAGGTCGGATATCATGTTTAGTGTTTGCATATGTGGTAGGTTTCAGTCCGATCGTAAGGAATCCCACCTAAAGGAAGTGAAACAAATTTTTAGATACTTAAAATGATTTGTAATGTAGAATTATTTTATCCCAAGTCAAAAGAATTCTATCTTGGAGCCTATACTAATGCTGATTATGATGGATGCAAAATTGATAGAAAAGGAACTAGTGGGTCATGTCAATTTCTAGGAAACTCTCTAGTATCATGGTCTAGTAAAAAGCAAAATACCATTGCGTTCTCTTCCACTGAAGCTGAATATGTGGCAACTAGAAGTTATTGTGTTCAAATCTTATGGATGAAATATCAATTGGAAGATTATGGCATATATAAAACTTTAAAATATTCCAATAAAGTGTGATAACACAAGTGCAATAGCCTTGACAAAAAATCCAGTGTTTCATACACGAACTAAGCATATTGAAGTCAAACATCGTTTCATTAAAGATCACATTCAAAGAGAAGACATAAAATTAGAGTTTGTTGATACAAATCATCAAGTAGCCGAAATCTTCACTAAACCTCTTGATAAAGAAAAATTTGAATATTTTAGAAGTGAGTTAGGAATGATAATAAATTAAAATGGTTTTTGAGGAATTGTTGAATGGTGCTTAATTTTTTTTTTTTAGCCAAAAGCATCAATCTGTTAACAGATGATATCTAACTATCGATCAATTATGCAAAATTGTGCAAATTGTTGATCGATGTTTTTACATCTGTCAACTGTTCAACCAAAGGCTAAAATTAATTGTGATTCTTGGGCAAAACTATCGATCGATCATTCTCAATATGTCAATTGTTTATGCCATATTTGCTCATCTTTCGACCGATTAAGTGATCTATAAACCATTTTGATCGGTCTTTAAAAGGAACGGGCAACCACCCAATTTCATTTCACGCCCTAACCCTTCTCAAATTTGATTCCTTCTCTCGTGATTTCTCTCTCCCAACCATCTATCTTCCCAAATCTTTTCTTCCAATCATCAAATGAACCCTAAATCATCACCATGATGCTCACAAAGAATGCAAAAAAAGGGAAGGAGAAGGCAACATCATGTCATGCTCCTCGTTCTCACCCTCGACCTCAACTATTTGAAAGTAATCGTCAAAACGAGAGATATCTTCAGAAATTCGAGACTCGAGAGGTACTCCTTGGATGCTATTTAGATAATAGCTTTCTTGAAGTGATTGATTTCCCTTACATTGCTACTTTCAAGGAATTCAGGTGGTGGGGTTTCTTAACAGTACATAGGGATATTCCAGAAGATGTGATAAGATCTTTTTATGCAAATGCGGATAATTTATTTAATGGTAGAAGATCTAATGTGCGTGTTAGGACCAATATAGGCAAAACCCATTTTGAAGTTAACCTAGGTCTAGTTCAAAACCTATTTGGCATACCTCAAGGGGGAGAAGACTATACTGCATGGACACAAAATTTCATTCAAGCTTGTAGAGAGGTATATGAAGATGAATCCCTAACCACCCACATTAATGACACCACATGGATGAGTCTAAACACTAGGATATTGCACCTTATTTGTTGTTAAGTGCAGATAATTTTTTTCTAAAGTTACTAGATTTGACCTATAGTTGATCCAATGCATAATCGCTAGAAGAAGACCAAATCCATCTCTTCTTATTGTGAATCACATGATCAAGTCATTTAGGGGAAATAAACAGTCTTTACCTTATGGCATGGCCCCAAGTGATCTGTTAGAAAGAGAAGTAGGAGGTTTGGAAGGTGCCTAGAAAGTGTATCTAAATCCCATATAACACATCAACAACAATACAACCATGAGAATAGGATTCATTGCTCAAGAAGTACGAGGCAAGACAAGTAAGAAATGAAAAGTCGACACTCCAACTGGGCCATCTTCTGTCCCTACCTTATCTTCCACGACTCTTGAAGATCTGTTTCATGGACTGTAAGAATTCAAGTCAGAGCTCTCAAGCTTTAGGGAGGAAGTTTGACATAAGCTAAGAGAGCTTCGTCATCATTACGACGAACTCCTTGACCTTATCTCTTATCGACTGCTAGCCACTCCATCATCATCATCTCATTATTCTGTATCCAGTTTATCATCATCATCATCCTTTTCTGAGGACATTTAGATTTCCTTTTCATATATCACACATTTTGGTTTATTTTTGGAAATTATGTTTCCTCTTAAACAATGGTTTATGTATTGGATGATGTTTTTGATGGTGTATGTGTATGTGATTGTTTTAACTTGAGATGCATGATTTCTTGTGATATATTTTTATATGTGGTTGTTCTTACCTTGATGCAATCTTAAGAATGAGTATATGTGCATTTCTATATGGCCATTTAAATGGATGCGAATTTTCTCTTTTACCCTGTCTTTAATGATAACAGACAGTTCTTGGGACAAATCCCCGATGTGGTTTAAGGGGGAGACTTAGCTTAATGATGTATGCATAAGTTATACTTCTTTTATCTCATGTCTCTCACAAAGAAAAATAGTCCAATTTTTCCTATATTTCTCTATTCTTATTCTAAACATTTACATTTTTTTACTTATGACAAAAAAGGGGAGAAATTATGTTATAAAAAATTATTTTCGCAATCAAAATATTAGGTTTTTTCATCATCAAAAAGGGGGAGAACGATGTATCACATGATCGGTTTCATGTTCAAACATGTGTATTTTGTTTTGATGATGAAAAACGTCTTTTGGTTTTTCTCAAATCTATTATCGAAAACAATTTTTCATTAAGATAAACAAATGCTTTTGTAAAACTAGCCATCATGATCAAATCAATGTTTATACATATAGTTATGAAAAAACCATATTCAAAAGAACGTATGCCATTAGTCAAATGGATTTAAAATGAGGCATTTTTTTCAAAAAAGGTAAGGTCATCAATCGACTGGTCAAAGTGACATGTCGACCTATTTTCAAATTTTGGTTGAATTGTCGATAGTTGGTTAGGACCTGTCAACCGTTCTAATATGTAAAGCTTCTGGCTATCGACCAATTGCCTATACACGAATCAAGCCTTATTGCTTCTAGAGTTTGCAAGCCATTAGTCGACTGAGAGAATACTTGCACAAAGACCCATTGACAGTTTCAAATGAATTGTCGATCGATTTTTGAATTTTTACTCAACTGTCGACCGATGCCTTGTATCTGTCAACCTATTATGTAGCAAGAACATCCAACGACTAGTTTGTCCACTACTCTCAAGTGCTTTCTCCACTTACAACGGCTTGATTCGTGTGTGAGCTTTGAAGAGACTATAAATTCAAGTCAAAGGGTGAATTCAAAAAACTTAAGTGATCAAGATACAAGCTCTCAAGTGCTAACCCATCATTATGCTTCATTGGTGTATTCAATCTCTTTAATTCAAGGTTTTGTATTGATCTTGTAAAATTCGATTTCAAACCTTGATTTTGTTTGAGATTATATTGTAACTAAGAGTGTCTACTCTTAGATATCTTTCTCTTGTATTTTAATTTGAGTTCCTAGCTTGTATAGCTAGAGGACTTACTTGTGTTTAAGTAGGAGGTTGTATTTTACCTAGCTTTGCTAGAGGGTTTGCTTGCCTAAGAAAGAGGATTGTAATTTTCTACATTGGTGCTAGAGGGCCTATCTAGTGTGCTAGTAGTGTTATAGTGATTTGCTTGAAAATTCTTATTGAGAAGCTAAGGTAGTGGATTAGGCTTGTTTAAGCTGAACCACTATACATCGCTTGTGTCACCTAATTGCGCTACTTTTCATTTCATAAATTGTGATTTGCATTCTTTCAATCATATTTATCTTACATCAAAATTTTCATCCTTCTCAAACAAGAAAATTTTTAAATTTTATATTAAATTTTTAAACTACCCAATTCACCCCCCTCTTAGGTATTGTTGCCATAGCTATATGATTCTATCAAATATCCTTTTTATTAAACTTCTTTTTGTTTGGTGATTCTCTCTATGTTTATTATTATGGTTCTTTCCTATGTTATTTCTAGTTTAGATCATTGTTCCCTGCATCTATGATTTTATTCTTGAAAACCATTTTTTGGAATAATGGATTTTTTCTCCTTTGCTTTCTTAAATCTTGTGATTGCTTGATTTCTTGTTGAATCTTTTTGAAAGCTTCAATAAGGTTTTGATTTACCCTATATTCTTAAGGAATGATGCATTGATTGATTAGGATTTAGTTTGTGTAAGATTTTGGTGTTATCTTGCTTGTATTTTTGGTTTCTGGTGGTTGTCATTTGTGTTGCTAGGTTCTACCAGTCGACCATTCATGCCACGATTATACTCGTTGGATGTATGGCACTAGCTGTCAATCGTTAGGATGTGATTTTCGATTGTTCAAGAAATCAGGCATTGGCAGTTGATTGTTGAGATGTATCTATCAATCGTTCCTCCCTAGTTGTCAACTAATTCTTCCTATTTAGCTTTTGTTTTGACTAGTTGTCATTAATAATTAGAGTTTAGTTCATTTGTTGATTTAATGTTGGTTGGGAAAGACTTGAGATGTTGCGTGATGTTATAGAAATGCATTGAAATTGTCTATGTAGATTTGAAGAGGAAAATTATTAATTCAATCATGTGCGAGCATGTGTTGGAAATGTTTAAGAATTTAGACATGTGTATGTAACCATGTTTGGAATGCATGGTGATGTATGATAAATATTTGTGCACCTATTATTTTGCGTTGCGACGAAGCCGTAAGGGGAAAATGATATCCAAGTTTGGTGGATAAGCGCTTGACGCGAATGAGATACGACTATGAGCTCGATAAGTGGGACTCGATCCATAGTTTGATTATTAATTTGCAGGACGAGTGCTTGACATGGGCGAGCTACAGCTATGACCTCGGTAAGTGGGACTTGGTCTATAAGGAAAAGTTTATTAGCAAATATATATGTGTGTGTGTGTGTGTACTTTGAGGCCTTGGGTGCCAATGTGTCATGTATGAGACTAATTATTGTATATTAAGTAACTGAGCATGTGCATGATGTGCATGGTGTTATGAGTTGTGGCATGGGAGCATAATGTTGTAGACTATAGCATGTTGTGTCTAGTAAAAATGGGCTAATCCTTCTTGTTTCACTTTCTATTATTTCCCTTTTTGTTGTGCGATATTATGAGATACTATATGGGGGTGCTCAATGTAAACATTAAGTTCTGTTATTTCTATGTCTCTTGTCGATCCTGTTTTAGGTGCTCCATGTTGCTCTGACTGTCTAAGATTCCCTATTTATTTCATATATACTTGTTGGGCCTTATGACTCATATTTGAGTGGCATCATTCCAGGTAAAAGGAAAGCCATGGATGTGGGTGAGTCTAGTGGAGTTTGATTTTCATGAGATAATCATGTGTACAGGGCACATCTCGACCAAAAGATCCGTGGGGGTGTTTGAGGCTAGAAGAATGTAATAATTTAATTTTGTACTTACATTTTAGTTGCTCTTTACTTTGGAAAGTATGGGTAGTTAACCCCTATGAAGAATGTTTAAGGAAATTGTAATGTAAGTATGTAATTTAGATTTTTGCTGTTAATGAGTTGTATGTGAAGGGCTTCATTTGAGTTCGTATGTAATAATAATAATAATAATAATAATAATAATAATAATAATAATAATTTGGGTCATCTCATATATTTAATTCCTTATTAAAGAATTTTTATCCATTCATGCATTTGAGTTGTGTTGGGAAACTATAATCATTTATGTCCTTTGGAATGCAATAGCAACTACACAATTTTTTGCTTATTTAGGATTTTGTTCTTCATGGTTGGTCTTGAAGTAAAGTAACAACATGGTAACCCTTCTGTTTTCTTTATTTATTTATCCAGCATAATACACAGGTGTATCTTAGTCCATTCACTACAAGAAAAACACCTTTTAACAACAAAATTTAGTGACGGAATTTTTTTGTCGCTAATTAGCAATAGATTAGCTATGGAATAGCCATCACTAAATTTTTGCAACGGATTAGCGACGGTTTATTTCGGTGCTAAATTTAATATTGTTTTCAAATTGTCATGGTTGTCAATATTGCTCTGGACAAGAATCGAATTTGACATTTGGTGAAGACTACTATTTCAAGTATTTTGCTATTATAAACTAATAGTATTGTGCTATAAAACATATTCACAATTATAATAAGATTTTTCATATGAAAATGACTTTATACAAACATGTGAAACTATTGTTATCAACATGTGTAAAACTAATAATTTAATATAACAATTTAAAAACAAAATAATATTACTGATGTAGGACAAAAAGTATATTTTAGGATTTAGTATTGTTAGTTTATCTTTTGCTTCCTAATTTGTTTTATTTATCTATTAAACAATCTTTTAGTTGTTAGGTTCCATTTCACTCCTAATTCCTAAATCAAGTTTCCTGTTCTACATCAATTCCTTTGCTTTTGATGTTCAAATGTTGTGTCGACACTATATTTTTAACTATAACATCCCAGTATTTCAAAACTAAATAATAATTATTAATTCCTACATTTGAAGTAATTTATGATTTATTGGAGTTTTGTGAATTTGAGGAATTTAATGAAAAAAATTAAATTTATTATATTTTTTAACAGTGATTAAATCACAGTTAAGTGGTTACAGTTGACAAAGAAAAATATTAACATAATAATTGATGTGTAACATGTGATATATATTAAAAAAAATAAGAATAATAAGGTAAGGAAGGTGGGAGGCAAATTGCGGAATGGGGTGGCCGTGCATCACATAATACTAATTATAAAATATCTTAGGATAATATATATTACATTAATATTAATATGTATATTACATAATATACTAAAAAGGAAATGGGAAGATTTGAGAAGCTGGCAGAATTCACCAACATGAGGGACATGCAATGGGCTTTCTTCCTCACCTTTATTTTATTCTCTTCCAATTGTTGATTAATCTTGGCATACACATAAACATATAAATATATTATTATTTAGACGAAAAGAAGCAGGTCGGTAGAGCAGTGCGCACTCTTCTTCCTCCAAAATTCTTCTCCATTCTTCTCTTGTCATCCGTGTAAATGCTGCCCATTTGGTATGAGTACATTATATATAAGAATATAATATAAGATTGGTTGGTAGAAGTCAAAATGGGTGTTTGCAATTGTTATTTGGGTGTATATATATATATATGCGCACACACATAAATATGTGATGGAGGTTGTGTTAATTAGTACTAAATAAATATCTTGTGTGTGTTGTGTATGCAAAGTCAAAGCTTAATTGAATTGAGTGGAGAAGAAGTATCGGGAAAGGAGGGAAGCTACTAGAAAATTCCAGCACATGGGCGTATAGGAGGGAGAAAAGATTGAGTTGGAGAAGTCTTGGTCGTTCCCTCATTTCTTCTTCTTCCTTGCACTCGGGTAAGTTTTCTTGGTAAGTTTGCATAGCGGTAAGCTTTAGGTTTCTATTTTGCTCTTATTCTTTCTTCTCATTTGCTTCACGTGTTTGAATCTCTTGGAAATTCTTTATAGTTGAAGCTACGAGATTTTGTTTTGCTCCTTCCTTTTGGCTGCAAGTTGATTAGTTTGGTGAATTAGCCTTTGGTGGGATTAGCTTCCAACTTCGGTGACTGTCTGTGTAAGCTGTAAGATACCTCACGGCCAGCTTTCCAGCCTCCATAGCTTTATTTCCAGCAAGCATTAAAGGAAACCAAGGCAAGTTCTTCTACTCTTTCCTTCCTAAAGCTTTATTTCCAGCAAGCATTAAAGGAAACCAAGGCAAGTTCTTCTACTCCTTCCTTCCTAAATTACAAGTTCATACTCCTTTACTTTCCTTTGCAAGCTCTCTACTTCCTTTGTACGGTTCCTTTGCTTTACGAGTTCCATCCCCTCCCTTAACCTGATTCAATTATGAGTATTATTTATGTGAGTTATAGATTTCTTTAGTATAAATTAAATTAAATAAGAGACTTTCTAGGATTTTATTTGTTAAATACTTACGGAGTATTATATCTCCCCTATTCCATTGGGAATGATGCCGAACAAATTCGGGACTAGGTTCCTAGAGCTTGGGGTGCAGTTATAGGTCCCTCAAGTGTGAGTGGTTGTAACAGGGAACAGGAGTTGTCAAGCGGTGAGGCAAATGTTGACCGTTTAGCGACGATGGAGCAAATTGCCGATCGGCTCGAGGAAGGCCGTCGACCAGTTGCCCTTAGTCATGAACTGTCGACCGGTGCTTGGGCACTGCCAACCTGCTTTGTCATTATGTGACATACTACATGGCTTTGAAGTGCATGGGTTTGGGCTTACAACATTAGGGGAAAGCATAAGCTATGTATGTTTGGATACATACATCTTAGAATGACTAGGTACACAAGCATTGCATTGGATGTGAATTCCTATATGGGAGAAGCATGGCCTGATGCTTGCCTTATGGGGGCCAACGTATCATGTTGATGCTTACTATGCCATTACATTTATTATTTGTTGCATTGCACAATTTTGTTATGATGTGGTATGGAGTTAACCCTCCAGAGCTATGAGTGGAGCTCGACTCTAGGTAGTTATGACTCAGGAACTCCGGTATGTGGTCGTGGTATGAGGGCCTCAAGCTCATGTGGATTATGCTAGCCAATTCATGGCTATAGGTTGTGCATTTCTTATGTGGGCCCTAAGGACCTTATGTGTGCATTTATGCATTATGATTATGGCTGGGTATTCTGATATATGAGCACATGGCATAATTTATGATATGGCATTTGACATGGCATGGGTTGTGTGTCGTCATTTATGTATATAAGACTGGCATGTGTTTAAATATACGGCATGTTATGCGTGATGCTCTAGGGAAGTCCAACTGTAACTATTTCTTGTTCCTTCTATATACTTGTTGGGCCTTGTGACTCATCTTGTTTTAACATTATTCAAGGTATGGGAGATAATGTTCGAGGATGGATCTTGTGGCACTTGTTGTTCTCTAGGTAGCTATGTATACGAGGCTCTCTTGACTGAAAAAATCTTTGGGGAGTGAGTTGTGGACAGGGGCTCAAATACTATTGTTTGTTAGATTTGAATGTTTGTTGCTTTGTTATGTTTGGAAAAGCCCCTGAAATGTGTAATTGTAATTTATTTGCTTCTACTATTATAAAATTACGGGGCAAAATCTTAGCCCATGAATTTGAGTTATTAGAGTGTTTGTGAGCAAAAATTGAGGAAATTTTAGGTTGTTACATTAACGCAAAGTTTGCACGTGTTGGACAAAACAAAGAATGCAACCACTATTTAAAACTTGCATTACTTCTGGGGGAAGAACATGGATGTAGACTCTTGTGGGGAGATGGTAGACTTGAAAGATTGTATTAGAGGACAGTCTGATTCCAATTATTATAACCAAGATATCCGTGATTCCCCACAATTATAGCAATTTGTTTTCCTTGTATATTTGTTTCCATTCCTTGTATATTTGTTTCCGTATTTATAATTGTACATCTTCCATGTATCTTTTATCTATAAATGAATATCTCCTCACAGCATATTGGTTTGAGGCATTTCCTTTACAGATTGAGAGGTCCATGTTCAATGAATAGACCATCGTATATGTCTCAATCTTTCAAGTTTACCTTCACCCCACCAAAGTCTACATCCATGTTCTCTTCCCAAAGCAATGTAATTTCCAAGCAGTGGTTGCAGAAACCTTTGTTCCCTCTAACCCTAGCAAAGTTTGCATTAAAAATGCACGATCAATACACAACATTTGAATCTTGGAAACAAAGGAATTAATGTTGGACAAAAAGGTAGATTTTTCTAAAATATACTTTATTATCCTACATCAGCTATATAGTTATATTGTTATATTAAATTATTAGTTTTGGACATATTTTTTATAACACTAATAGTTTTACATGTTTCTACAATGTCATTTTTGTACAAAAGATATTATTATAATTGCACATATTTTTTGTAATACAATACTATTACTTTATAATAGTAAAGTATTCGAATTAGTACCATGTACAAAATGTCAAATTTAGTGCTTGTTTTGAATAATACTGGTAACTATGACCATAATATATTCTTAATTCTCAAAATTGATATTAAGAAATCAAATTTGAGAATTTGGAAATGGTGCGCTGAGATGGCACACAAACAATAGTAAAATAAATATTCATTCATGTGCCCCTATGTATTATGCTACAAAAATAAATGGAGAAAGAAAGAAGGGTTACCATGTTATTACTTCACTTTAAGACCCAACCACACTGACCAAACCACTAAAGAAAGATCGCCTATCATAATTTCATTTTTGTTACTTCATATCGATTTTTATACAAAGCCTTAAAAGCCTATCTTGACATTACTTTTACAAATACACCTTTTCTTAAATTCTAGAATCTCCAATTCATTTTTCCATAATTTATATTTTCATTTTTCATTTTATGATGTATATTGTCATTGTACTCACAGTTATATAACTTTTCAAACTTATTAGAAAACTTTTATTTCTTTATCTGTATGGTTTAGTATGGCAGCTAAAAATGAGTCATTTTGATTTCCATTCTGACAATTCACACTCTATAAAAGCATATCGAAAAGTTAATTTCTCAACTCACAACCTTTCCCAAACCTAATTTCTCATTATTTCAGGCCCTTCTTCTCTCTATTGTTTCTTCATTTTAATCTCTATCGCAACCTCGTCTTCATACTCACATGAAACCATCGATAAAGGTAACTTCCTCTATGTCTATTTTATCCTTTCTACTTATGTAAATGGTGTTTGGTTGATTCACGAATTTGAGTTATTCTCAATATAAGGTTGTTTTTTAGCTAATGATCTATGGACATGTTTTTAATTGAGGACTCTTTTTGTTTTTTGTTGATTCATTCAAATTTTTAGTTTTATGGTTACAAGATTTAGTGATTTGTATTTGGTTTCACTAAATCTCATTCTAGAACTAGTTCTCCTTTCCCACTTTCTTAAGCATCTATGAAATGCACAAAATAATCTAGGGCTCAAAGTTAAAACTCATTTAAGGCTTTGGTGAAACGCTATATTCTTTCTTCTCTACAATTGTGTTTGTCCTTTCTTCCTTCCATTCCATTCCAAAATCATCTAAGGCTATGATATGAGAACTAAAATCACATGATGAATGTTTGCATTTTATTTGCATTTCATATGCATGTCATTTGGCTTTAATTTCATTATCATTTCAATGTTATTTGGCTGGATTTAATATCAATCGTTGATCTCATAAACATGGTCATCGTGTGGCTCATATTCTATCATCCTCGATATTTAAAGGCCTTAAAGAAATCCCAATCGTCACTTTTCACTTTTACAATCAAAGAAACCCTAAATCGGCAGCAAGAAAGGAGACACAAACTCGTGAATCCTCTGATCGTTAAGAACCTGCAATGTATTGCTCTATCTCCAATTTAAATCACTTTGTCATGGGAGGTAAGGTCAAGAAACAATGGTGAGTACAGTGTTTGCTCGGTTTTGATGCATCTTGTACTCAGTTTTTTTAGTTTATGTCTTCTTGATGCAATACTATAATCATTTTATTCTTTGTTGAATCGATGTAATCGGGTTGTACTCTATTTGATATAGTGGATTGACTAGGGGCGAAAACCTCTACCGTGATTGGGATCCATTTACGAATCTGAACACGTATATATTGTGTTTTGTTGTGTATTGTGTTCTTGGTGCGATTGGTTTACTTTGATTTGATTTCTCGACTTGGTTCTTGGTTTCGTTTGTTGGCTGGTTAAATCGATTGAGGGAAAATTAACAATAGTGTTTGACTTGCTTTTTGTAAGTCTCCTGCCCTCTCGATATTTTACGTTAATTGTTTCTATTACCTTCATTAGATTTTGATAACATAAGAAATTGGTTTCTCTATCTCTCCTTCTAAATTTAGTCAACATGGCTTGTAGTATGATACTAATTTCTATGTCTAAAGCAACAAAGTTTGGTTTTCTATTTTAGCAAACATTACTTTCATAGCTTTACCTTTCTTTAAACCCTTGTTGTAACATGGTTTCTATTTTTTTTGGAAATATACCGATGCTGATGGTTTGCTACATCTTTTTATCATTTCACGATATCCATTAAAAAAACTAAATAAACCTTATAATTGGTTTCTAGAAATACCATTTTTCTATATTATTGTTTTATGGGACTTAAGATTTATTACCCATCAAGAAATGGGTTGGAGTTTGGGTATCTGCATCAGGGATTGGATGAGCTAAACCCAACCATGCCTTGGTGCCATTTGTGGCTATAGTTTTGACTCTATAGTGTCCAATTCATGTCCATATGCATATGCTTTTTGTTTTCTTTTACTAACTTTTCATTTTGCTGCTACGGTTGCTCAAGAGTGATAGGAAGGATTTATTCCCATTTCTTGAATTGGGTTACCCTAATTTTGAGCTTGTACATGGTTAAAGAACTATCTTCAAATTATTCAAATAATTGATGGGTAAATATGTGAAATGGAAATTAAAGGAATGATTTCCATCCCATTCCAACCCAATAGAATCAATTGCATCATCCTTGTATCTTCCCCATTCCTTTTAGTTTCTTTGGTAGGCAAAATTTCATTTTTCTATGCATATCCATGGATCCTTGGCCTGACAACTTTCTAAAATTTGTTGTCTAGTAAAACATCTAGAAATATATTTAATTCCTTATTAAATAATGTTTTTCCATTCATGCATTTGAGCAGTTGTTGGGAAACTATAAATCATTTATGTCCTTTGGATTGTAATAGCAACAACACAATTTTTCACTTATTTAGGATTTTGCTCTTCATGGTTGGTCTTGAAGTAAAGTAACAACGTGGTAACCCTTCTTTTTTCTCTATTTATTTATGCAACATAATACACAGGTGTATCTTAGTCCATTGTTTTCAAATTGCCATGGTTGTGAATATTGTTCTAGACAAAAATCGAATTTGACATTTGGTGCAGACTACTATTTTGAATATTTTGCTATTATAAACTAATGATATTGTGCTATAAAATATATCCACAATTATAATAAGATTTTTCATACCTTATACAAACATGTGAAACTATAGTTATCAACATGTGTAAAACTAATAATTTAATATAAAAATTTAAAAATGTAATAATGTTACTGATGTAGGACAAAAAGCATAATTTAGGATTTAGTATTCTTTATTTCTATTGCTTCCTAATTTGTTCTATTTATCTATTAAACAATATTTTAGTTGTTAGGTTCCATTGCACTCCTTATTCCTAAATCTTTCCTGTTCTACATCAATTCCTTTGCTTTTGATGTTCGAATGTTGTGTCGACATTGCATTTTTAATGTAGAGTTTGCACGTGTTAGACAGAACAAAGAGTTCTGCAACCAATATTTAAAACTTGCATTACTTTGGGAGAACATGGATGTAGACTCTTATGGGGAGAAGGTAGAAATGAATGATTGAGACACATATGAGAGGTCCTTGTTCAATGAATAGACCTTCGTATCTATTTCAATCTTTCAAGCCTACGTTCCCTCCACTAAAGTCTACATCAAGGTCTCTTCCCAAAGTAATGCAAGTTTTAAGCAGTGGTTGCAAAACCCTTTGTTCCCTCTAACACGTGCAAATTATGCATTAAAAATGCATAATAAACACACAACATTTCAATCTTGACAGCAAAGGAATTAATGTTGGACAAAAAAGGTAGGTTTTCCTAAAATACACTTTTCTATCATAATCAGCTATATTGTTATGTTGTTATATTAAATTATTCATTTTGCACATATTGTTGATAACAGTAACAGTTTCACATGTTTCTATATGGTCATTTTTGTATAAAAATATTATTATAATTGCACATATTTTTTGTAACGGGATCGGGTCCCTTGGTATCGGCTTGTGTGGTTTGGGTATGGAGTCCCTGCGCATTCATTTATTCTATGGTTAGCAATTAGGGAACGATTATATATTCTTGATCGTGTTAATCTGTTTCTTCCATTTCCCAGTAGGTGTTTTCTTTGCAGGGCAGAGTCCAAGAGTCACAACCATCTATTCTTTGAGTGTTCTTATTCTAGGCAAGCAATGTCATTTTTCTAACATGTAATGAAGTTTGCATGGCCCTGGTGTTGATGGGAGACGGGGATCCTATGGGCGGCGGCTCGGTGGAAAGGTAAGAATCCTTAGCATGTTGCTAATCATTTAATTTTGCAGGCGATGGTATACTTTTTGTGGTGTGAGCGCAAGAACCGATGTTAGCGAGATTCTGAGCAGTCTGCAAACCAGCTCACCCAACAGATACAGTGTGCAGTGTGGGCTCGGTTGGTCACCATCCCTTTTTCACATACTCTACAGAGTTATGCGCTTCGACATGTCTGGCGGCTCCCTGCCGACTAGCACTCTTGGATTAGGTCCATATATTGATGGTTATGGTCCTGAGTGTGTGTTCCTATTTTGGTCCTGGGACCAGTTGATACATGCTTATCCTCCTAGTCCTATGGTTTCTCTCTATTCACATTGTCAGCTTGGTAGCTCCTCTGTGGCTGCCTTCAGGTCTGCTAGTTGTTTGCTCCTGGTCTTCTCTTTGACCACAATGGCGTACCTTGGAGCGCCTTTTGCCTCAGCTAGAATTGTTTTCCATGTACCTCTTTTGTGTTCTTTTTATGTTGTTTTGATCCTGTCATGTATGGATCTTAAGTATCTGTTTCCGCTTATGTGAGTGTGTTCTCTAGGGTATGCCCTAGATTGTGTTATGTATAGACTTTTTAATTCTATCTATATATATCTCTTTTACTTAAAAAAAAGAAAAAAGAAAATTTTGAAATGGTGCACTAAGAAGGCACACACACAATAGTAATACAAATATTCATTCATGCACTATGTATTATACTACCTAAATAAACGGAGAAAGAAAGAAGGGTTACCATGTTGTTACTTCACTTTAAGACCCAACCACAAAAACCAAACCCCTAAATAAAGAAGGGCTATCATAATTTCATTTTTGTAACATCATATCAAATTTTATACAAAACCTTAAAATCCCATCTTGGTATTACTTTTGCAAATACACCTTTTCTTAAATTCTAGAATCTCCTATTCATTTTTTCCATAAATTTTAATTTTCATTTTTCATTTTGTGAAGTATATTGTCATTGTACTTACTGCTTTATACCTTGTTAGAAAAAAAATTATTTCTTTATCTTTATGGTTTAGTATGGCAGCTAAAATTGAGTCAATTTGATTTCCAATCTTACAATGCACACTCTATAAAAGTATTTCTAAAAGTTCATTCTCAACTCATAACCTTTCCCAACCCCAATTCCTCGATATTCCAGGCCTTTCCTCTCTCTGTTGTTTGTTCATCTTAATGTTTATTGCGACCTCATCTCCGTACTTACATCAAACCATTGATAAACTCCCTCTATCTTCTTCTTTTTTTTATCCTTTTTACATATGTAAATGGTGTTCTATTGATTCGTGGATTTGAGTTATTCTGAATATATAGGTTGTTGTTTAGGAGATGATCTACGAACGTGTTTTTTATCAAGGAATTTTTTTTCTTAGTTGATTCATTCAATTTTTAGGGTTTATGGTTGCAAGATTTTGTGATTCTCATTTGGTTTCACTAAATTTCATTCTAGAACTAGTTATCCTTTTCCTACTTTCTTAGGCATCTATGAAATGTACAAAATAAGGTAGGGCACAAAGTTAAAACTCATTTAAGGCTTTGGTGAAATAGTATTTTCTTTCTTGTCTACAACTGTGTTTGTCCTTCTGTCCTTCCATTCCATTCCAAAATCATCTAAGGATATGATATGAGAACTAAACTCACAATATGACTTTATTTCGGTAAGTCTTCTCCCCTCTTGATATGTTGACTAAAATGAGAAGGAGAGATAGAAAAACCAATTTCTTATGTTATCAAAATCCAATGAAAGTAATAGAAACAATTAAAGTAAGGCTTGTAGTATGATACATAATTTCTATGTCTAAAGCAACAGAGATTGGTTTTCTATTTTAGCAGCCTTACCTTTTCATAAACCCTTTTTATAACATGGTTTCTAATTTTATTGGAAATACAAGGATGTTGATAAACCTTATAATTGGTTTCTAGATAAACCATTTTTCTATATTATAGGTTTATGGGACTCAAGATTTATTACCCATCAAGACTTGGGGTGGACATTAGGTATTTGCATCAAGGATTCGATGAGCTAAACCCAACCATGCCTTGGTGCCATTCATGGCTATAGTCTTAACTCTATAGTGTCCAATTCATGTCCATATGCATATCCTTTTTATTTTCTTTTTCTAACATTTTCATTATACTGGTTTGGTTGCTTAAGAGTGATAGGAAGGGTTTATTCCCATTTCTTGAATTGGGTTCCTCTAATTTTGAGCTTGCACGTGGTCAAAGAACTATCTTCAAATTATTCAAATAATTGATGAGTAAATATGTAAGATGTCAATTAAAGGAATAATTTCAATCCCATTCCAACCAAATAGTTGTTACTATTTGAACATAATCAATTACACCATCCTAATATCTTCTCCATTCCTCTTAGTTTCTTTTATAGACAATTTTTTGTTTTTCTGTGCAAATCCATGGATCATTGCTCTGACAACTTTCCAAAATTTATTGTCATGTAAAACATACTTATCACTCTCAAGTCATATTCTTGAAGACTTCTTCTAAGCTATACCTTCGGGATTATCCAGATACACAGAAACTTCCTAAAGCTCGTTTCAAATTATATCGTGAAGATTGGTTCATTTATTTTGTCAAGAATTTGATAAAATGCAAGCTTGATTGGTTTAAGTTCGTGAAGAAATTTAAAGCAAAAGACATGGGTTTAGAAAAGTATTCCATTGAATGAGCGTTTGTGTTTACAAAGCAATGCAAAAAGGAAAAGCAAAAAAGGCCTAGCTAAGGGGAGCAGCAACTTTAGTAGGTTGGACTTCGAAAACCTCGACTTCAGCGGCAGCTTCAGTGGCTTCAGCGGACTAAACCTTGGTGTTAACAGTTGGCGGAATGACCTCCATTAAATCCAGCGGGGTGGACGCCTCGACATTTTCAGCAGCTTTGGTTGCGTACCTTTTCACCTCTTCGACAGCTTGTTCCCCGAAAAAAGAGAAATCCATCTCGAGATTGTTTAACCAAAGGGTGTAAAGGAACGTCGAGCATGTATCAGACTTGGTTTCCTTGCATGCTAAGTCTATCCGAGCTTCCACCTCCACCTTGATATCATCGATGGCCTTATTCGCGATCTGCTCACACCGATCAGCTCGATCATCGGCCTGCTTGCGCTCATCTTTGACTTTCTCTAGCTCTGTCTGAGCCGACTACAACCTGTTTTGGGACCTCCGCAGCTCCTCCTTGGGCTTATTCAGTTCATTGATGAGCTTGGAGTTGGCAGACTCCCACGTATCCTTTGCCTGGCGAAGCTCCTCGTCGAGGTCTTTATTTTTCTGACTCGCCTCCTCTGCCTCCTTTCAAGCAACGAGGAGCTCGGCATTTTGAGTCTTTTTCTCTTCCTCTAGCTTCATTATTTCACCCTGAAGGGACGTGTTCACCACATCAATCTATGTCTCATAGTCCAGGTGTTGCGTTTTGAACTTCATGGCAGCAAGGGAAAGTTGTGAAAGAAGAAGAGTCAACTCGAAAAAAGGGAAAAACTAAGAAAGTAAGGTATAAAAAGTGTAACTTACCACAAAGCTGTGACAAGCCATGAAGTCATAAAAGGGGACCCCTTTCATCCCCACGTCATCCAGGGGCTTGGCACCCATGTCAAAAAGTGTGGGCATGCAGTCCAGATAAGCGTCAACATAGTTGCCTCCCAGCATAGCCTCCAAGGCCACCTCATTTTCAGGGACTCTAGCCCTTTTGCTTCTGTTATCCTCTCGTTGTTGTTTAGATCTTCTTTTTGAACTAGCAACACTGGCGTTTCGGGCCTTCCTCGCTACCTCTTTCCTGCGAGCTCCACTTGAACTACGATCACGAGGATCAGGAGCCTACTGCTCTGTTTGCTATTGGGAGCGTTATTGCGTTTGTTGCTGAGAGTGGGACCGTTGTCGTTGTTCTTGTTGTTCTTTTTGCTACTATTGTTGTTGTTGTGGGTGTTGTGGCTATTCGAGCCTTGATGCACTCTTCCGCTACGATCTCAGCCTCAAGGGATGGGGCGAGCTGGAACTCCCTCAACAATTCATCTGTAAGCTTGAAATCCTCCAAGCCCGTTCCCGCGGCAACGAGGTCGTCAAGGACTTCGATCTCCTTAGTTAACAAACTTGACCTCCCACTTCCGAAATCTGCACAACAAAGTAAAGATATCAAGGTGCATATACAAGGCAAAAAGGAACCTACTTGAGCTAATATGCTCTTACCTAGAGTCAATGCAAAACTGAAGGTTTTAAGGGTCAGAAGGGAATGACAGCAAACGAAGAACCAACTGGACTTGTAATCTCCCATGTTGGATTTCCCCTTTGCCCTGTCCTAGGGAAGGATAACTTTGTACTGAGAAGGACGAGCTACCAAGTAGTACAGCCCATCTTTGGCACTCTTAAAAGAGAAAAAGAATTTAATAAGTTTCAGAGATGGGAGAGAAAGTCCCTTCCTAAGGAATAGGACAGCTAAAAAAGTAAGTTGGGTGTAAGAGTTCGAGGTTAATTGGAATGGTGTGAGCTTGAGCTTGTTCAAAAGGTCGAGAAGATAGGGTGCAATAGGAAGCCTAAACCCAGACTCGAAGTGCTAGGGACTAATGGCAAAGAAGCCAGTTGAGGGATAAGCTGCATGGCAGCTTAGAGAGGGGATATACACTTGGTAACCCCTCAGGAAACGGAACCCTCGGGTGAAGGTCAACACCTCGTGAAATTTGTCTTTGGAGGGCTACTGTTTAAAAACCTCGTGCCCCATGCTTCCTTCAGCGACCTGCTCATGGACCGCCAGGTTGGTTTCAGAAGACGTCGCAGCAGCGGCCTCCCTAGCTCGCGAGCTCATCCCCTCAAAGTTATGCATTTCTATCACAAGGCAATCTTTGGAGTTCGAGGTATCGTCTTCTCCTATGATATGGTTGCAGCGCTTTTGACTTGAGTTTTCTAGGATAGAATCAGACATCTACAAAGAGAAAGAAAGAATAATCATGTCACCAGTAGCGAGCCAGACCCCAAAGAACTGGAAAAGCTCTAAAAATATCCCCTATTTCATAGGCCATGCGCTTTGCAACAGGGTGCCGCCTAAGGCGTAGGGGCTGAAACTACAAGCCCGGTATTCCATGGAAGACTAATCCTAAGGTCATTAAGCTCGAAAGCTGGGTGAACACCTAACCAACCGATTCGAATCGGTCCCCCCAAGAAATGGAGGCAATACTACAGAATCGAAAAAAGCCAATAAACCATCGACGGCTAATCAACAATGAATGCCCCAATGAAAGAAAGAGACGAAGGTCAAGGAAAATTTACCAATCATTGAATCCCCAGCCAATGTGAAAGCTTAGGGCAGATGTGCACTTGAGCTGTTGTAGCTAGAAGAAGCTTCGAAAGTTCAGAGATGAGGATGAAAACAAAAGCAAGAAAATTTGAAATGGTGTGAAGAGGGAAACAGTAAGGGTTTTTCTTGCCATTTATATCGTTAACTCGATCAATCCCAGCCATCAGATCAAAACGGCTTATGGTATGTTCCGCACCCGTCAGTCGCACGATATTCACGAGTCCCACAGGTATAATCATGCACAGTAATGGGGGAACGTGAGCATTAAATACGCCGCCGATAAGACGTGCTGCATGAAAAGGGGTGATTTGAAGTGATTGGGCAGAAGTCTGAAAGGTGGATTAACACCTGGAATAGGTGGTACACGTCAACTCCCAGTCCAAATATCTCACTGCGAGCTGGGGGGCTTGTGTTATATGTATTTCCTACACCACTTCTTATGGACTGGGCTCAACCTAACAAGATGGCCCAATCGCCTAAGGCCCAATAGGCTCCAAGCTGAGCTCGTCAGAGCAGGCTTATGCCTCACTGAAACCCGAGCTCGAATCGCGGGACCAAGCGAGCTCCCGGTGATGCTTCTAACAAGCTCCTAACGACTCTTCTAGTTCACTAGCCTAACTATTCAGTTCGCATAACAAGAAAACCACAAACCAGAGAACAATGGTGGACTAGGTGTTGTCCCAGCTCGGTCGTCCAGGCCCAACCTGGTCCCATCTTCTCGGCCCATTTGTTAGCCCATGCCAGTCCCATCCTGGCCCTTGCAACAACATCATTGCAGCCACTTCTAGATTTTGGCGCGCCCGCCTCAAATCCCATCCTCATTAATGGCGAATCTCATCCACATTAATGAGGGTCCCATCGGCACCTTGTCGTCGCCTGGGCGCCTCCACCAGTGTCGAATATTCTATCCCATCACCTGCAGATGTACGATGCATGCAGGAGGACATCTCCTCCTCCTATATATCAGCCAACCCTCTTGAGAACTAGGGTATGCTCTCTTTGTCGACTTGCTGATACTCTGCATCTTTTTGCTTGCTTACTTACTTGAACGTCGGACTATTTTGTAGGGGCCAGCCGACCGACAGATCAATAAACCAAATCACACCACATACCATTCTCCCTTTCAGATTGATTACATTAGTGCGAGTTAACGAATCATGATTGACCAATTTCAAACGTCGACAGTATTTTTTAAAGTCATTTTTAATTTGACTCAACTAATAATTTTATAATAAAATTATTTTTACTAACAAATTAAAATTTGACATTAATTTTGAAATTTAGATTACCCACAACATAAATATTAAGAAAAATTATAAATCATAAAATAGCAAAAGAAAAAATTTATCCAAAATTTTAAAAATATCATTGAAAAGAAAAATTAATAACAAAAACCATAATACATATTTTGGGCGTGGAGGCAAAAGAAATGGCAGGGAAGAAATGGGATAAGGTAAAGGAAGAAACGACCGACGGTAGCGATGGTGATGGCAGATATAGGCGTGGAGGGCGATGGCAATGGCAGTGGCGGATCTAGGTGTTGAAGGCAGCGGCGGTGGTGATGGCAGATCTAAGCGTGGAAGGAAATAGCGAATGATGGCAGTGGCTGTGGCGGATGCGGATTTGAGCGTGGAAGGCAATAGCGGTGGCGATGGCAGTGGCGGTGATGTCGATGGCGAGTGGTGGTAGTGGCAGTGGAAGATCTGGGTTGCTTGTTGGAAGAGAGAGTGGAGCTTGGAAAAGAGAAGGAAGAGGGAATGCGTGAGAAGGAAAACGCCTGCATTTTTCGCGTTTTCAATTTTTACCGTGTTTTTGTTGAAAACATCCAAAACGGTTTTTTGTTGTTTTCCATTTCTTTTACAATTTTTTTTATTTTTTTTTTGAAAATGCGTTTTTGAAAATAGCAAAGAGAACACGTTTTTAGTGTTTTGAAAAATTGAAAACAGAAAACAGCCTGAAAATGACAAAGAGAACAGGCCCCTAGTTTTTTGCAATTTTGTTGGAAGAAATAGTTATGAATAATTTCATATTTAAATTTTGTGTCAAGGGAAAAATTGTGATAATTGTGACTCGAAATTCAAATTTGATTGTGAATAAGTTATATCTATAATTAAAAATTTATCTTTTTCGTGACTTATTAAGATTTATCTTCGTGGCTCATTATTTTATTAGAATATGCATTTGTTTAAATCAATTTTTGTGTTCATCTATAAATGAGTGGTAGATTTATAAATAAGTGTTTAATACCCTATAATTAATAACAGTTATATCACTATTATTGTAGTAATATCATTATAGTGATATTTATTTTTTCTACCCGTGATTTTTTTTTTTTTTTATTTAAGTTTTCCACATTAAATCTTTTATGTTCGTTTATGTGTTTATTAGTTTGATCATGATTTATTTTTGAATTCTAACAATTTCTTTTTATGGTACCAAAGTCTAGGGATGTTAACTGTTGTTGTCAAGGCTCGCTCCCGAATTTTTCCACTAACATAAGAAGTCTAAAAGAAAGTCCATTCAAAATGGATATAGATACAAAAATCACTCAAAATTTTTAAAAATTTCTTTTCATTTCTTTATTTGTTCACTATCAATAGGAGCCAAAATAAATGTTGCAACATTCTTTACATTATCATCTCAAGCTTACCACCCATACATTTTCAAAATAAAAGGGCACTAAGACATTAAATACAAAAAGAAACACTCTACTTAGGCCCTCAAAACTATACCCACGAATCTTGAGGTCGGGACATCTCTGTACACGTTTAATCGGGACTTGCCTCAAACAACTATCTTTCATTTTCCTAGAATGAAAAAAGAAGCAAGGGTGAGCCACAAGACTCAGCAAATATATAGTAAAGGGAAGCATCGATAGATCAATATATGAAGGCATGAATAACTCAAAGTCAAGGAAAAATCACTACCCAACATCTAGACATCAATTAGGTTTATGCCTTCTACACTTGATAACAACATTCTCAAAAAAAATAAAATTTCTTACATTTTACCAAAAATACATTTTCAAGGTGAGCTATAAGGCTCGACAAGTGTATAGAAACAACAGAAGATGGATATAACCGGACTTTCCCTAAACAACATGCATATCATGCCATATATGAAAACACACGCCAGTCTCATATACATAAACAACACATAATCTATGCCACGTGGTTATATAACATAATACCCAGCCATAACATAAATGCATAGATGCACACATAGGTGATGAGGGGTCAATGTTTCCTAAATCTTAATGAATTATATCTCCATTTTGGCTTTATATTTATGGTTAAAATAAATAATTATTCACACTACATATTATTTCAGGATGAAGCAAGGAAGTTGACTTCTACAATTAATTAGGGGTATAAATCGAAGACGTTGGATTACCCATTATTGTTGCTCAAATTCAAGGGTCAATTATGGAGTCTAGAGGATATTTCAAATGCACTTTGTCCAATTATCAAATGGAATCCAACATAAGAAAGGCCCAAGACCAACCAAAGGTCCAAACATTTTAATCACAAAAAAAAAAGGTCCAAGACCAACCAAAGGCCTAAGACCAATCAGAGGCCCAACAAAGCCCAACTTGTAGAAGACTTTTCTTTGTTTTGTATTTTTATGAGTGATTTACCACCTAAAGTCTTTTATATTCTTATGAGTATTCCACCATCTAAAGTCTTTTACATTTTTTGTCTTTTAGCTAATTTTCTTCCACTAGTTAGGTGAATGTTTTATGAGTGCCCATTAGATATAATTATGTCTAGTTGTATAATTTTAAATTGTGTGGTTTGTATTGCATCTTGTGGGCTATAAATAGCTTACTTGGGTGGATTTGTGAGGGGATGGTTATTCTTGAATGAAAGCTTAATTGTGTTCTTAGAATTTTTCTTTGAGAATTACTCTTGTTCTCTCTTCTTTTCTCTCTTGTGATCTTCCTTTTTTTTCTTTATTTTCTTGAATTCTCATGTTATTTATTGTTACTTTATTATCTACCGCCTAAATAACCGGTTAGTTTCTACCATTAAATTTTTGTAATTTTTAATTCACGTCTTTTTATTATTCACCGCCTAAATAGCCGGTTAATTTCTGCTGTTTTAATTCCTGTCATTTAAATTCTGTCATTTAAATAACGCAGTTTAAATTCCTATTAATTAATTCTTAAATGAAGATGAGTAGCTAAATCCAATCTTGGGTTAAGGCAAGGACAATGTCCAACGCCAATGATTCCCAAAGAAAAATGCGCTTTAAATGAGTGACATTAATTTAAATATCAATATGAGGTGTATTAATTATTGAGAAATCACTAGGTTTGAATTGGAGCGTAAATCTAACTTAGAGCTTTCATGCCACGTATGGGAGTTACTAGAACTGGAAACGCTATCATACCCAAAGTCGGATGATTAATTTAGTTATTTTGTGTATTAATTGCAATCGAATTTATGGCAGTTGCTTAAACTAGAATCCCGCATATCATGTATGGGGATTGCTTAAACTAGAACTATCATCATCTCTAATTGTATTTAATAGCAGACCCTCATATATGAAATTAAATTAATGTTGCTAATTTTTTCTGTTAAAATTGGAGATTAGCGGGTTGGTGCTGAATTTGTCTTAAATCAAGTCTTATCTAATTCAATATTTTCACATTCGGTGTTTATTTTAATTTCTGTCTTGCTTTATTTTCTAGCATTCGTAATTTGAAAATCCACAAAAAAAAAAAATCATGTTGTCAATTCATCCAGATGTGTATGTGTGTGTGACATTCTTTTTCTTTTGCCATAAATAAATCTCTCAGTGGACGACTCGAACCCATCTAGAAAATACAAATTTAAATTTGGACTACAACTGCACTCGTACACTGACGAGTAAAAACCTCTCACCAAAATAAAGAAAAAAATATAAAAGTTTTATTGTGTTTTTATTGTGTTTTAATTACAGGGTGAGAATGCAGCCAATAGAGTCCTTGGGGCCCACATAAAATGCAGACATTGACACCCAAGAACGATATACAAACCTGCTAGCAGCCGAGAGTAGGTTACCAAGTCATTCACATGAGCCCAAAGCTCTCATACCACATCCATAGATATCATATCCATCGTTGTCGTCGTCATGTGCCACAACACTCACAATCTCATCAAGGTCACAAGCTGTGTGGGTCTCAAACCCTTCAGTCTTACGCATCACAGGATCTAGCTATTGTGGGCACCCACAGTCTTACACATCACAATCACAAGCAAATTTCTACTACCATGCAATGCAGCACATAAGGAATGCAATGGCTCTTACAGCATTAACATGATGACAAGGCCCCCACAAGCCAAGCATCGGGCCATGCTACGCCCACGTAGAAATCCACACACGCGAATGCTCAAATGCATATGCTCGCCTAACATACACAAGTCAGCACTCACGGGCCGACCATGTCGTGTCAATGCTCACGCTCCCAACACTTACAAAGCATGACCCCCTAATGAATGCAACCCATGACCCAACATCATAATGCAAAGTAATATAGTAATGCAATGCAATACAATGCAACCACAAGCAATGTTATAACAAGTAACATTCACACATCCTCAATTTTTGCCTATTAAGGTTCTTGGCTATTTCACACAATTCAACTTTTAAATAGGTTCCACCACATCAATTTAGTGCAATTATTTGATAATATTGATAACCGGGTTAAGGTGGAAATATTTGTTTTCAAAATTTAAGATCAAACGAATTTTAAGGAAGGAGAACGCTACGAATCAAGTATACATTTCAAAGGAAACCTACAGGCTCAATAGTTGACTAAATGGTTCAAATCCAATACCAAATCGAAACTCATTGAGTTAAGGTCGCAACAAAAAAAAAACGGATCTTAATTCCAATATCAAGATAAAAAATTATGATCTAAAAAGTACAAAGTGCATAGTATAAGTTTTTGTTTGAACAAATTTCGAAATATAAAGGGCAGGTTTTGAAATATAAGTTTCTGCTTGATCAAGTTTTGAAATATAAAGGGCAGGTTTCAAAATATAGATTTCTCTTTGATCAAGTTTTGAAGTATAGATTGTAGGTTTTGAAATATAAGTTTCTCTTCAATCAAGTTTCGAAATATAAAGGGAAGGTTTCGAAATATAAAAGTTTTTGTTTGGACAAGTTTTGAAATACAAAGATTATGTTTTGAAATCAAAGTTTCTACTCGATCAAGTTTTGAAATATAGGAGTTAGGTTTCAAAATCTTCAGCTAGAATAGTTGACCAAACTCACACGAACTGAAGACCCACGAAGGACAAACACCCCAAAATGACCACCACTGTAATGCCCCACTTTCTTAGGCGCATTATAAATTGGGACAATTTTGAGACAATAATTTTTTTTCCTTTCAAACTAATCCTAAATCATATCATTCCTCATATCTATCCCAAAATTTTCATTCATCTATCTCGAAAGAGAATCATCATACACATCTATCATGGAAGCAAGGATCGAACCTGATATCTTAACATTAATCATAAATTAGATCTTACATCATCGGTCCTCAACATAACTTAATACAAAGCATAATTTCTCAACTAACATTAACCCTAAATAAGGTTTTATATTATCATTCCTCAAAACGTTCAGAATTCAAAGTAGAAAAACTTAAATACATGGGCTACATTCAAATCGACATACCATTCATCATGCACTTTGCTAAGTGTCATTTCATGCCTCATTCATCTTCATTTCTACTACCTTCTCCATTTGGAACGTTTGAATATTCTAGGGGCAAAACGCAAATTAGATAATGAATCATCTAAGTAAGGGAACAAATTATTTTATCATGCGTGTATGCAATGTCTTACTTCATCGTAAAGGTCAATTGCACTCTTCAAACTACTAACCATTTTAACGGCCACCTTTTTCGAAGCCGGGGTGTTTGGGGGCACTCTTGATAAAGCAGCGGTGCTAGTTTGTTCTCCCAATAGATCTAATACATGTGATCAATGATATCAACATGTACATATGCAATTCATAGTCCTGTCATGTATGCAGTCTACGTGATGGATATATACCAGGGTATGTCAATATGATGAAAACATTTTCGAGGATCGAGGTTTGAAACATAAATCACTTACAAACCAAGCATTTTCCATAAAACTAAATTCAGTTGGGAAGTACCATTTACCTTCTCAAACGTATCGGGCCACCACGATATTTGTGCCTTGCCTCGAAATACGTGCATTGCCTCGATTTACGTGCCAAACTCAAAATTCGCACCAGTCACTTCAACTTAAGCCTCAAATCATTCTAATCACCATAGCTATTTAAATAAGCATTAAAACCTATTTTTTCATAATTTCTTGCATTTTCTTTATTTTTCTCTCTATTTCTTCCTATTTTTCCTTAATAAATTCAAACTAAATATTTTTCAAATATTTCACTACGAAAATTCATAAAATAATATTCTCGAATTTTTGAAATTTTCTAGAGAATTTTACTTACCTTAACTTAGCCTCTAAGACTACCTCGGTATGCGTGCCACATCCTCGAAACCTGTGCCCGAACAATTTTTCTCGCCAAAATCTCTGGATATTACCAAAACATAATTTCCTATTTTCTATGATTTTTCTAACATTTTTCTCTATTTCTTTCCTTTTTTTCTTTTTCCTTTTTTTTCTTTTCTTTTCTTTTCTTTTCTTTTCTTCCCTTCTTCTTCCTCCATTCTTCTTCCTCCCCTGCCTCCTGCTACGCGCGCAACCGCACACATGGCCTAGCTCCGTCGGTGCTCCATTCGGCCTCTGTCGGCCACTTCAGTGGCCTAATGCGCCACCTCCGGCCACACCCGGCCTCCCGCCATCGCAGCCTGCTCCGTCGCTTCTGCTACCCGTGGCCATGGTTGCACCTAGTTGCTGCAACAACAGCTTCGCAGCTGCTATGGCCGCGCCTCCAGCCTTCTCTGCCACTTCCGAGTGCTTCGAGGACCTCCACCAAGCTCGTCGATCACCGTCTTGGTCGCCATCGACCTTCCCCGCACACTGCCCAGCTGCACCAAGCTTGCTGCCATGGCTACCTAGCTTTCCCCCGCCTTGCTACTCGTGACTTCCAACCATTGATCGGCCTCCACCTCTCCCTCACGATCTCTCTCCTTATCTCTCCCATTCTCTCGGCCAACTCTCTGCCTCTCTTCTCTTCCTCTCGTGAACTCTCTCTCTCTCTCTGCTTCCATCTCAATTCCTTCTTCGTTTGTTTCCTTCTTCCCTCCACATTCTCTATTTATAGCCCTCAACTGCTCCCTCACCTTACTACCCCATACTTCCTTGGCTTGAGAATTACTCCTTAAATCTTGTAGAGGCGTGGCTGATTGTTGCAAGTAGGGATGAGCATAAAATCGGTTAAATCGATTAAACCGAACCGAACCGACCGGTTTGGTCAGTTCGGTTCGATTTTTCATGGTGGGCGGTTCAAGTTCAGTTAGTGGTTTGCAAAAAATTCGGGTATTTGGTTCGATTCAGTTATTTGGGCAAAAAAACCCGAATAACCGAACCGACCCACTCTAAGCGACCCATGTTGCTTGTTGCTACCTTTTATTTTGTCGGTCCATTCAACATTTGCCTTGCCTTTCTTCTTCCTTGATAGCCCGATAGCCTGCTCCGAGAAAAAGAGACCGACCGCCTCAAAGACCCCCCACCTGTCGTCGTCGTTAAACTTCACATCGCCGTCGCCGTCGGAGCCGAACGCCTTCATCATTCCCCCCACCCGACCCAACACCCAGCCCCCCTCACTCGTTGTCGAAGCATCAACCCTAGCCCTAGGTCTTTGGCGACTAACCCTAACCTCGCCATCGACGCATCGTCGTCCTCGTTAGACCAAAACGCCTTCAAGCCCTTCACCGTTAGCTTCTTCCCCACCCAAGTCCAAACACCCAGCCCCCCCATCGTCGAAGGCTCGAAGGATCGACCCTAGCCCTAGTTCGCCGGCTAACCCTCACCTCACCCTCGCCCTCGCCCTCGCCCTCGCCCTCGCTTTTAGACCCAAACACCTTCACTGTCGGCTTCTCCCCCACCCAACACCCAGCCCACCCCCCACCCTGTCGAATGCGACAGCAAACCCTAAGCCATTTCCCCCTCCTCACCGTCAACATCAACAATCTGGTTAGTTTCAGCAACTTAGGAGTGAACGATCTTGTGGGTATCGTCGTCTTCGATTTGAGAAGGTAATACAATTTCGGCAACTTAATCGTCCTATGGTTTTGATTGTCATGTCCGATCTGGTTGGTAATACGATTTGGTTCGTTGATGATTTGACTTTTTGCGAATTCGTTGGTTAATTCGTTTGATTTGTTTAACTCGTTGTGATTTGGTTTGTTGTTTCTCTTTTGCAAATTCGTTGGTTAATTTTTTTGTTGTATTGGATTCTTGTGCAGAATGCACTGTTGTTATTGTCATAGTTAAAGCTGTGCTTTCTGCTGTTAATTGTTTTAATGCACTATGAATGGGATGTTAATTGTTTTAATGCACTGTGAATGAGATTCTTGCGCAGCTGTGCTTTCTGTTTTATGTTAATGTCATTGTTTAATTTGTTTTGCTTTCTGCTGTTATTGTTTTGATTTTGATATATAAGTGAATTGTGCAGCAATGAATGTTTTTGTTGTTTTGTTGGTTTTTAGTGTTTGTTGTTGATGTTTTGTTGCAGTTCATATTTGTATTGATCAGGTGTTTTTTCTGTTAATGGGTTTTTAGTGTCACTGTTTGTTGTTGATGATGTTGGTGTTTTTAGTGTTTTCAATTCTATTTTTAGATTACTTTTCGATTTAATCTTTGGTTCGGTTACTTTACAGCCATTTCGGTTAATTTGGTTTGGTTTTTGAGTTTTTTTTTCGGTTCGGTTTTCGGTTCGATTAGTTTAAAATCTAAATCAGTTAATTCGGTTTCGGTTAGTGAATTAAGTCGGTTCGGTTCGGTTCGATTATATCCATAATGTCGATTCGGTTCGGTTAGGCAAAATGGGGCTGTTCAGTTCGGTTATAACCGAATGCACACCCCTAGTTGCAGGCCATGGGCGACACACACTCAACACACGTATATGTATATATATATATGTACTATATATACCATTAACACATACAAAAATTACGCATTAACCCCAAATTTCATCCCTCTTACACTTGTGCAATTCCCTAATTTATACCCTTAAATCTCAAATTAATTTGCATTACAATACCAAAAACGCAAAATTAATAACTTTAAGTCACTTGATAAAGATGATTTCGCTCTAGTATCCTTATCGAGCTATCGTTTCATCCCAAAACCACTGAAAGGTTGCTCATTACAAAAAATCGAAGTCCCGTCAGGCTTTCGTTGACTTCTCGGAAGTCCCCTACGACAATTCGATTTTGCAGCCTAAATAGTAGCTGCATTTTAGCTGTACTGAAAATCGTTCCCGATCCGATTTTTTTTTATACTATAAATCCTATCTTGGGATGGTCATCAAGGCAGTATCATTTTCCTTCGACAATTTCACTCTGAGGTATTCCCTACAGTCGATTCGGTACTTACAACTACTATCAAGCCAATTTTTTGGTCTTTTAAACTCATCTAAATTGCGTGGCAACCTTATGCTGAAATGGGGTATTACATTCTCCCCTCCTTACAAAAATTTCGTCCTCGAAATTTGCCACATGTTCTAAATCTCAAAATTTCATCCTCGAAATTAGCACTTGACTAATCGAATAACTAGGGAAGATCCTACCTCATTATCTTATCTCAAATAATCCTACTAAAGCTTTTTACAACGATCTTATCTTTAGGACAACTATACTGTCTATAATCATTTCTTAATCACCAGACCTCTAGCACGTATATTTTATTCTAAACTTAAGAATACCATCACGCTTATAAATCAGAACCCTTGGGCTGACCGTGCTCATTAATCCCTAGACAAGTACACTTGTCAGCCATGCATGCCTTTCAAATTTCTCTTTGAAAACTCACAACCGCATCACCCCGTCCTTGGTCCATGAGTCTAACTTGAGCTCCTATCCAAGTCAGTACACATATCGTCGTAATAAGCCTACAACTCTCATATCCACATTATCAATTTTCAATTTTCTTTTCACTTAGTCATCCAATCGATATCCTTAATCACGACACTTCTCTAATTCTGATTTCCTACGACGTCATTCATCTTGAACCAATCAATCATGCTTTGATAATCTTCCAACCTTAACACAAAAGTCCTTAATCTTGATACATCTTGATTTTTATCAAATTGATCCTCAAAGAAATATTTTTATGTCATCAAACTATTTCATGTACCCTTGGATCCAAAAACATCACAAATATATGTCATCACATATCCTCGAAACTAGCTATGCCTCACCTTAGATCATCTCAAACTTAGTCATTGCTTAATCTTTGTGCTAATCTATTCGAGATTTATGTTGTTTCCTCATTCTTGTAGGTATTCATCACCCAATATAATCTCAAGTTTCTGCTAATTGACCACAATCATCTTCTAATCATGTCATGTAACTATTTTCTCAAGAAATTTTTATTAATAGATTTTATCTGTCTCCACAACTTCCTTCCGTAACTTACCCTTTAATATTGACTGAAATCTAACGTTGTCTTCCAGTCTAGCAATACTAATATCCTTGCATCGCTTGCTCATTTGTTACTTGGTCACCAACTAATACCCATTCATCCATATACCCATAACTTAAATAACTCCTCACACTTTTTGAAGTGATCCTCAAATAACATTTTATATCATAAGATTAATCTTTTGATCCTCAAATTTGCTTGAATTAATCCTTAAGTAATAACGTTTCATGTCAACTAACTTTAATCATGCTCAATCCTTAAGGCACCATCTCATGCCAATTGACTATAATCATATTTTACTATAAAAAAATCATCTGATTACTTTCCTCGCATATGACCATCGACTCTTTTGATTTCCAGTCAACCGTAGCACAAGTTCACTTGCCAACTCGCAATCTCTAGACTTGCTCCTTGACCCTAATGTTTAATCGTCTTAACAATAGTGCTATCAACTTTATTCATACTATTCTAGCCTCTTAGTCCACACATAGCTCAGTATCCAATAATCTCAAGCCATCATTGGCAAATTCAGACTTATCATTTAAGAAATAGTCCTAATAAATCTTTCGGGAATACATTCTGGTATTTCTCTCACCACCTCATCTTTCTCACGGCTCTTCAATGACCATAAATGCCCGTACCATATTTCGACAGGCTCCTTATTTTCATAACTTGCGGACATCACTTTAATGATCGCCCAGGAACACATCCCCTGATTTGCCCACCAGGGCTATCTAAACTAACCGTCTAGTCTAACAGGAGTTTCATTCTCCCAAAATCGAAAATTCTAGATCTCCAATAGATTTTGATCTATTAAGAACATGGCGTTTCCTATTACAATCTAACATCCTGTCAAATTTGCCATTACTTGTCTCTCTCAAGTACGTCAAAGATTCTCAAAGACATCAATCTGTAACCATCTTGCTAACTGGAGTGGGTAGGTACTTACGTCACCCATGATACTCCAATCCTTAGGGAAATTTCTCGAAAATCCCAAATCGATTCATCTTTGAAGATCTCTATTCAGATCACATTACCTAGTTCCAATTATTTCCTAAAAACAACCAGCCTCAAACTTCCAAGGACTCTTTACCGAATGATACTTTAAACCTCAAATAATGATTCAGGTCCACATACCGATGCACAAGGCATAACTTATTCACGAGTCTTCTCTTACCGACTTTCGAATCCTCAAACCCACTTGGCATACTAAACCACAGTCACAATCTCTGTTGACTAGGTTTCTCATAATCCTTCCTTAGGGTCAATATGACCTATAAGCAACTCTTACCTTTTAGGTACCCGATCTTTTCCTTGAACTGAGATTGTCATCTCACAACTTATTGTCAAGGCCTTGAACTGGCCATGCTCTATTACCCGAAATCTCGTTTGCCGAGAATCCACTGACTCTCACATTTCGCTCTTTAGATCCAGCTAACTATCAATACACGACCATTCATGATCCCATTGCCACACTTGATACCGAGGTATTCTACCCTTCAAGCCTCACAAGGCTCGCCGTGTTACCAACTCCCAAGATGACCACAAACCCAAATGCAATTATTTAAATAGGACACACAGTCCATATTCAATCCATTTCATTTTGGGTTGATTCCCTGGGCTTCCAACCTCTTTCAACCAGTTAGGGCCACACATTGCACCCTAGACCATTGGGACTTGGACCCCACACACTATTAGGGTTCCTTGTCCCATTTCTACGAGTTATATTGGAGGCACCACTTTCGCCTTATCAATTAGCATAACTCACATGCCATCACTTAACCACTTTTGGTCTCTTGCTTGACCCAATCCTTAGGATCCTTGATCCACTCATCTCTTTTTCAGAGTCACTAAATGATCCTCAAAAATACTTATTATTTAACCTAACTCAATCGCTAGGCTATGCCACATCAAACTAATCATCCATGACTCAATCGTTCTCAATAACTACCAGTTATCCTATCACTCATCGTAAGGATTTCAACTAATAACCTCAAATTAATAGTCTCTGAATCTCTCGGATTCATAATCATGGTTACCGAGTCAACCTTACACCCAAATCATATAATCAGATCCTAACTTTAATAGCTAGATCATTCTTCTTGTACTAGTTTCCATCAGGCTTCCATTATTTATTGAGAATAGTAACTGGATACTGGAATAGTGTATGTTCGTGAATAGTACACCAGGTAAGTTCCCAGAAAAGAGATGTGGGTCACAAATGGACACACTTAAATACTAAGTTTTTCTTTAACCAGAACTTTCCTAGACATGTACTTCCACTACACAACACTTAAATTCAATAACCTCTAAGCCTTCAACCTACAATCCCCAAATCTCCAAATAGGGATTTTGTCTTACAAAGCATTAGTCTATTTCCCTGAAGCCTCCGCTTAGGGTTCCTACTAACTGGTTCTATCAATATCGGATCCTCTTAAGTCTCTAAATTGTTATTCCCTAATTTCCAAATAGGGTTTAACTCTAATATCAACTATATCAAAGTCGCCTAAGGCTTCCAATAAACTTAACCTCTGATACCAACTATAATGCCCCGCTTTCTCGGGCGCATTATAAATTAGGACAATAATTTTTTTTCCTTTCAAAGTAATCTTAAATTATATCATTCCTCATATCTATCCCAAAATTTTCATTCTTTTATCTCGAAAGAGAATCATCATACACATTTATCGCGGAAGCAAGGATCAAACCTGATATCTTAACATTAATCATAAATTAGATCTTACATCATCGGTCCTCAACATAACTTAATACAAAGCATAAGTTCTCAACTAATATTAACCCTAAATAAGGTTTTACATCTTCATTCCTCAAAACGTTCAGAATTCAAAGTAGCAGAACTTAAATATATTGGCTACATTCAAATCGACATACCATTCATCATGCACTTTGCTAAGTGTCATTTCATGCCTCATTCATCTTCGTTTTTGCTATCTTCTCCATCTGGAACGTTTGAATATTCTAGGGACAAAACCCAAGTTAGATGATGAATCATCTATGTAAGGGAATAAAATATTTTATCATACGTGTATGAAATGTCTTACTTCATCGTAGGGGTAAACTGCACCCTTCATGTTACTCACCATTTTTACGGCCACCTCTTGAAGTCGGGGTGTATGGGGGCATCTTTGGTAAAGCAGCAGTGCCAGTTCGTACTCTCAACGGATCCAATGCGCGTGATCAATGATATCTATGTGTACATATGCATTTCATAGTCCTATTATGTATGTAGTCTACGTGATGGATACATATCAGGGTATGTCAATATGATGAAAACATTTCTAAGGATCGAGGTTTGAAACATAAATTACTTACAAACCAAGCATTTTTCATAAAATTAAATCCAGTTGAAAAATACCACTTACCTTCTCAAGCTTATTGGGCTATCACGATATTTGTGTCTTGTCTCGAAATACGAGCATCGCCTCGATTTGCGTGTCAACCTCAAAATTCTCAACAATCACTTCAACTTAAGCCTCAAAGCATCATAATCACTATAATTATTTAAATAAGTATTAAAATCTATTTTTTCATAATTTCTTGCATTTTCTTTATTTTTCTCTCTATTTCTTCCTATTTTTCTTTAATAAATCCAAACTAAATATTTTTCAAATATTTTCTCAAATATTTCACTACGAAAATTCATAAAATAATATTCCCGAATTTCTAAAAATTTCTAGGAAATTTTACTTACCCTAACTTAGCCTCTCAGACTACCTCAGTATGCGTGTCACATCCTTGAAACCTGTGCCCGAACAATTTTTTTTGCCAAAATCTCTGGGATATTACCGAAACATAATTTTCTATTTTGTGAGATTTTTCTAACATTTTTCTCTATTTTTTTTTCTTTTTCTTTTTTTTCTTTTCTTTTCTTTTCTTCCTTTTTTCTTCCTCCGGTCTTCTTCCTCCCTTGCCTCCTGCTCGCGCGTAGCTGCGCACACGGCCCAACTCTGCCGGTGCTCCAGCCGGCCTCCACCGCCCGTTTTGGTGGCCTGCTACGCCGCCCCCGGCCTCCTGCCATCGCGGCCTACTCCGTCACTTCTGCTACCCACGCCCATGGCTGCTCCTAGCTGCTGCAACAGCAACTTCGTGACTATCATGGCCGTGCATCCAGCCTTGTCTCCCGCTTCTGAGTGCTTCGAGGACCTCCATCGAGCTTGTCGATCACCGCCTTGGCAACCATCGACCTTCCCCACGCGCTGTCTAGCTCCGCTAAGCTTGCTGCCATGGCTGCCTAGTGTTAGGCTAATTCGTAAGTGTACGAATCACACAAGTAATATAATGAATGAGTAGAGTGTTGATCCCACGAGAATTGGATTAAGTACCAAAATTGGATTAACTTTAATATTATTTAGACTGTAAAAAGAAGATGAATTTGAATAAATTAAATGCAAATTTAAAAGCAACTTAACTTGGATAAAATGTAAGCAACTAGAGTATTTCGAATCCACTTATTAATCTGTCTTAATTTTCAATCAATTGGATTTCTATCAATTCAATGGAGTGAATATCTAAATCTCAATTTACTAACCTAATTAAATCTCAATTTGTTAACAATCAACCTATTTCCCAATAATTATAACAAATCGAAATTTATTGTTAAGTTCCAATTTATTATCCCTCATAAGATTCAAGTATCAAATCTGTTATCAACTATCTATCTTATGAAATTTATTACTTCAATCTGTTATGAAATTACCTCTCAGTTTCAAATCATAATACAAGATCAATTAAATAATGGTTAAATCACTTAATCGCATTAAGAACAAGTAATAAATAACTGAAATCACGATAGAAAACTCAATCAATAAAAATTAAGAATTCATAATAAGTTTCATCTTAAGCTCTAATTAAATAAAATTAGTTCATAATAAAATTAATAAAATAAAAATAAAACTGAATGAAGAATGATAAAGAGGAAGTTCCCTGCGCCGCTCTCATCTCTCTGTTCGTTGCTTTCTCGTGTGCGCCTGGCTTAAACCTCTGTTAATTGCTTCATTCAATTTTATTCAATTTTCTTCAATACTGTGCAGTCTCCAATTCTCCTTGTGCGCCGCCAAGTCTCTGTCTCCTCCTAGCCTTCCCTTCTCCCCCTTTAATCTCTTATTAATATATATAAATTTATATGATGCACGGCCGCTAACCCCTGCTTCCCATATATTATTATTATATCTATATATATATATATATATGAAGTGCTGGTGAACCCTACTCCACATTTACGCCACTACATTCACCTCATATTATATAATTAAATAATATTATATATAATATAAGATAATATATAATATAATACATAAATATATAATCTAATATTTAATATTTAATATATTATTAATTATAATAACTTTACTTATATTATATTAATAATTATTATTATATAAAATATTTATTTATTTTTATATCAAAATATTAATTTTAAAATTAACCTTATAATATCTTTTTCTTTTCTTTTCTTATGCTCAAATCTTCGAAATAACATCTTTGTTGAGTTCTGACAAAAAGATATTAAAATAATGTAAACTCCATAAAAATACATATTTTATGTAAGAAAAATAACACAAGATTAAGATGAAAAGTAGATAAAAATATGCATACAATTAAACCTTATCACTTAACTTGGCCCCACCTTGTTGCTCGCGACTTCTAGCCACTAATCGGTCTCCGCCTCTCCCTCACAATCTCTCTCCTTATCTCTTGCATTCTCTCAGCCAACTCTCTGTCTCTCTTCTCTTCCCCTCGCGAACTCTTTCTCTCTGCTTCCATTTTCATTCCCTCTTTGTTTACTTCCTTCTTCCCTCCACATCCTCTATTTATAGCCCTTAGCTGCTCCCACACCTTACTGCCCCATATTTCCTTGGGGTGAGAATTACTCCATAAATCTTGTAGAGGCGTGGCTGATTGTAGGGTGTGGCTGATTGTTGCAGGTCATGGGTGACGCACACACAACACACATATATATGTACATATATATACTATATATACCATTAATATATATAAAAATTATGCATTAACCTCAAATTGCATCCTTCTTACAATTGTGCAATTCCCTAATCTCAACTATGCCTTAAATCTCAAATTAATTTGCATTACAATACCGAAAACGCAAAATTAATAATTTCAAGTCACTCGATAAAGATAATTCCGCTTCAGTATCCTCACCGGGCTACTGTTTCATCCGGAAACCACTGAATGATTGCTCATTACGAAAAATCGGAGCCCCCTCAAGCTTCCGTTGACTTCTCGGAAGTCTTTTACGACAATTCAATTTTGTAGCCTAAATAACAGCTACATTTTAACTGTACCAAAAATCGTTCCCAATCAAATTTCCTTCGATACTATAAATCCTATCTCGAGATGCTCATCAAGGTTGTATCATTTTTCTTGGACAATTTCACTCCGAAGCATTCCCTGCAGTCGATTCAGTACTTACAACTACTATCAAGCCAATTTTTCGGTATTTTAAACTCATCTAAATTACATGGCAACCTTATGCCGAAATGGGGTATTATAACCACTAGCTTTCTAACCCACAAATGCCATTCCTTGAAGTGAAAATGGGGTGAACAAACCCCAACGAGACTCTCAACAAGACTATCCAATTTACAAGATAAATATACAATATTTACAACAAATGGAGAGAGAAACTCATTTAACCGAAAGAGGTTTCAACACAATAAAGAAGATAAAATCTTGCATCAAATGAAAAGAGAGAGAATAAGAACTTGGCTTAATGAAGAAAATCAAAGAAAAGGAAGAAGCACTCTAAGAGCTTGAAAACTACTCACTTTGAGAGTTTGATTCCACCACACTAAATGGAAGAAGAAGGGAAGAAGATGATGATGAAGAAAATGGCAGAAAGCTGATGAGAAAGAGCAAAGAGATGGAGAGAAAGAGAAAAAGTTGAAAGGAAAAAAGATGCATGAGGGAGAATGGGTTGCATGTCCATTCTCCAACCACCCCCTTCCCCAAATTCCAATTTTACCTCTCATTAATGCACGCATATACAATCAAATATCCATGTCATTATTGGTAATTTGCTTTGTTTTTTATTTCTTTTATTTTTTTTCTTTATTCAACTCATTTATGAAATTTTCACTTTATCCTTACCTTTTTTCACACACAATAAACAAACCACAAGCCCTCATTAGACTTTTCATAATTTATTTATTTTTATTAAATAAAATACACAAATTTATGCACATGGGTCCAATACCCATTTCCCCAACCCAACTCAATGGCCCCAACATATCCTTAGACTCAATAGGCTTTACAATTTCACTTTAAATAAAACACAACAAAATTTACACTTACCTCCACCCAAATTTCAAAACCCAATCCATTAAATTAAACACATAACAATTATATATGGGCTTAGGCCCATTGGCAATCCCTTTTTATTAACATAAAATATTTTTTCCCATATATAATAATATTTTCCTTAAATTTGGCTTCTTACTCAACACTTAAAATATTTATAACATTTAATTTTATAAAGGCAAAAAGTCCAATGCCACTAAAATATGACATACAAAATAAAATTTTTTAATAAATATTTTAGACCTATTAACGAGTTATTACATTACTGTCTTATATACAATATTTTTATGTAACATGAGATTGATGTTGTTTTTACCCTATATATACATATATAATTTTGGAACCCGTGTTTTGGGGTCCTATAAACATATTATTATTAGGCGCCCATTTACGAGGAACATTAATGAGGCCGCCAATTTCTCGTCCTCCCCATCAGTTACTGTAAGTTGTATGAAGATGATTGGCTTAGCCATGCATGTCCATTTTATAATCCTCACATGGTTGCGCATTTTCATGTCTCTTCATGCCGAAGCTTCTTGGCATGTTTCCATCACAACCGTTTACTGGCAAATGCAAGTTGCAGTTGTCATGATCATGATACCCATCTTTTCCTGCTGGATTTAATTAGAATGAACCATCGAAGCCTTTCTTTTCTCCTACTTGGGTAAGAGGAGGAGCTAAAGGTCTAATTTTTTAAATGGTATTTTGGCTCTTCTATGGGCAAAATGGCGTTGTTCCACTCTCTGGAAGATCAATCATGTTGCAGTCAGAGAAGTTAGAATTAGAATATGAACTGTCGCAACCTCAGTTTAATCCTCTGACAATGAAGCCGCATCATTAGAGGAAGCAAATTCTTTAAAGGTATATATAACTGTAATCATGAAAATATAGTCTTTTTTGTTGATTACTTTTTCGAGCACCGTTACTTTGCCCAACAAATGCATCGACAGGTATATTAAAAGGTGTCAAAAAAACTAAAATACTCTTGCTCAAGTTATAAATTTGCAAAATCTATCACTACCCGCTACTCTCTCCTCTTTTCCTTCCCATAGTCACGATGCAACCATCGACCGTCGCTGCGCAACCGTCGACCGTCGTTGCCTTTGCCTTGTCACCTCGCCATCGTCATCTTGCTGCCATCGCCTCGTCTCGTCGTCTCACCGATCATCTCTGCATCCTCAGTGGAGAGGGAGGATGTAACGACAGTCAGCAACGATAGTGAGACAACAAGTTAAAGGTAGCGACAATTGCATCAGTTGCTATGAAAAAGGAGAGAGGAGAGAGTTATAAATAGTGGCAGATTTTATAAATTTGCAACTTAAGTAAAGGTGATTTGATCTTTTTAACACCTTTCGATAAGTCATTTTGTACATTTGTCGAATAAAGTAGATTAACTATTACTTTTACTTTAGGAAGTAGATGGAAGCAAAATCCCTTACAAAAAATATTGTGGAAAAAGTTTGAACATTCGTGAGTTGGTTCATCTTTTGTTACTTCAGAGTCCTAAAAATTATAATTATAAATAATAACATACAATTTGATAATAAATTTTCTCTAGAGATTTATAAATCATATCATATAGATTTGAGAGGATTTTTAGTAGTAGACCATTCTCAAGCCAAGACTAAGTCAAAGCAACAAATAAAAGCATTTTTTTTTTAAAAAAAAACTCAAGACTTATCTAACTTTGGTAAAGATATTTTGACTTGATAATAAATTATAATATATATAAATGTATTTTTAGATTTATATATATATTGTTTTATTAATTAAAATGGGTTTAAATCAATATGTATAATATATTTTAGGATTAAATTATATTTATTAATAAAATATCAAGATTACCTAAAAAATTATTTTTATAAATTTATTTGTAAAAATAAGTAATTTGTCATTTTTGATCATTTTACTACTTCTCCCACCTTATAAACTTTTCTTTTACCTAGTACATAGTACATACTATATAGCTAATAATTTTTAAGTAAATTTATTAAACATTTTATTAACTTAAAAAATTATAAATTTAAAAATTAAAAAAAAAACATTTAATTAAGAGGGTTTAAAAACTCCCTTGAAAAACGGTGACACAAACCGGAATTCACTTGGTAGAAGTGACGGAAGAAGCGTTATTATTCTCCGTCGGTCCGGGCGGAACCGCAGCGTGCAGAACAGGAGCGATGTGGAGCACCGCAGAGGAGCTGCCCTCAACCATCACTACAACAACGACAACTCGTTCGTTAGGAGAGCCCTGGCCCGATTTCAACCATGGCTTAGTCTACCGTGACGCCCTCAAACCATCCCAATCTGGTCCTCCCTCCCTCTCTCTCTCTCTCTCTCTCTCTATTTTTCTATCTATTATCTATCTGTGTGTGTGTGTGTGTGTGACTGTTGGATGCAAAGATTCCAATTTGATTTTTGAACAGGTTTGACGCTGATCGAGTTTTACTCCACCAAGCACGCGAATTCAGCTCCCTTTCAAGGGTAAGATTGAATCTCTCAGTTTCTTCTTCCTTCTGAACACTTACTTTCCGCTTTACGTTTGGTTGTTATTGTTTGAAATTTGTTTTGGCAGTTGGCTGCAGAGAATTCGCAATGGGCAGGTTTGCACTAGATTGTGTTGCGTTAGCGTGTTCTGGTCAATTGTCAGAGTTGATTCCTCGTGCATTTGCAGATAAAAGTCGATGGCAGTGTTGTTACGGATCCAAATATGGTTCTCAGGTATTTAAATTTTAAACAGTGACGTTGAATCTCATGTTGGTGGTGATGTTTTTATAGTAGAATCTGATTTTGATGGAGTTGAATCTGTAGGGCTGGTTCAGAGCTAGTCTATCACCGGCTTCCCTGGAAGGAGCCCGATGCACCTTACTTGCTGGAAGTGCTCTTTGAAGATGATGATTTGGTAGGACTCTTGACAAACCTTGTTTATTTGTTGTTTTTTGTAGCTGGAATTGTCTGTTTTCTGTTATCGTATTTGTTTACATTGTCAGTTATCTAATTAGATGCGTATGTTGAGATGAGTTTAGTATGCTAGATGTCTCAAAATGGTCATATTTCATTTTCAAGGTTGGCATATTTTTGAGTTGAAATAATAATAAATTTGGGCTATCCTAGTTGAACAAGGCAATGACCTCTTTAAAGGTTATACTGGTTCAAGAGCGTGATTCCAAGTTAAAAAATTGAGACAGGTAGACTTCAGAAAGACATTGTCCTGTATCCTGCTTGATACCACCATTGGTTTGTGGGAATATCTAGCTTTCTAACAAGTAGAAAAAGAGAAATCCAAGTTAAAAATACTTTTGGTGACTTATTTCATTATTTGTTCTTGGAGCTCGATTGTTGACATAAACTTGTGTGACGATGTTGAATTTTTAACATTCTTTGGTTATGCCTGATACTGAGGAATGTAAGGGTGTGCATGGTCCAGTTTGGAAGAATATAAAAATCCAATTCTATATTACAGTTTACATATATTCAAACCAAACCAAACCAAACCAGTTTTAGCAGTGAAGCCAAATCAAATCTAAAGTTACAGCTTGGTTTGGTCCAAACTGTAGTTTGGACAATATAAGAATTATATTTTGAATAAAAAAAAGTAAACGACAATTCAAAATTTTTAAGAGAAGTTTAAATAAATTTTATAATTTATTTCTATAAAAATTTTAAACAAAAAAGAATTTGGCTAAAAATTGTATCATTTAAATATTTTTTTGGTGCTGGATATATTTTTAAGGTAAAAATATAATATATTATTTGTAATATAATATATACTAAATGTTATATAATATGCAAATCGATTTAAAACAGTTTTGCAATCTGATTCCCTTTTTCTTTTCTCGGGGGGGGGGGGGGTGACTAAAATCAAACTATAAACCATATTTCTCCAAATTTCCAAACCAAGCCATTTAAAGAAAAAAAAAAAAAAAAAAACCTTAAAACCAAATCAAACCGAACCTAGCTAATTTGTTCGGTTTGGACCAAACTATGCACACTCCTAGAAGAATGTATGCACTACAAATGTTTCTGGAAGCCTTGTCATTACTCCACATTCACTGTCTTGCTGTTAAGAGATAATAAGACCTGGTTCATATGGATGAAATATAAAGCTAATGCAGCAAAAAATGTAACTTCTAATTTATTCTTTTGTCCAATCAAAGTTGTTATGATTTATTTTTTTCTTCTTTTCTCATGTTGGCTATTTAACATGTGCAGATTGCTCTAAATAAGCCTTCTGGCCTGCAAGTCCTACCTGGAGGACTATTCCAGCAACGAACTGTTTTGACACAACTTCAGTGGCAGGCAAGCAAACAGACTTCTTTATTAGGATGCCAAGACCCACATCCTGTTCCTGTTCATCGGCTAGGAAGAGGCACATCAGGTTAGCCTTTATGGGGCATCACACATAGTTGCTGCAAAGATAACAGAATTTTATATTCTCCGGAACCGAGCCTTGAATATTGTGTACATTAACTTTGGTTTGTACTCTGAATCTTCACCAATCTAGCAATTGGAGTAAAAACCTGGTTTTGTAGCCTATACTTGATGTACCCTTAGGCGGCAGACAACATTTTGATGTCATATCTAGATACCTGCGAAAGAATAATGGACCTAAGGAAAGTATGGTATTATACAGATTTCTTATGGTTTAAGTTACAACCCTAGAAACATGGTAAAGCATGCAGATATTGCAATAGATGGAATGGGCAGTGTGGATGTCTTATTTTGTTGGCTGTGCAAAGAATAATGTGATCCTTTATCTTAGATTCCTTGTTCCATTCCACTTGTATAATTATGGAATTTAGTTATCTCATTGGGCCTTTCATAAACAGTTCTGCTATACTTTCAGAATTAATGTGATATAAAAAGAATTACAGTCTTACTTTGCTTTATATGTAGGTATATTACTTTGTGCAAAGACAAAGCTAGCCAAAACTTGCCTTTCCATGTATTTTGCTGATGGGACATCTCTTGTCAGCAATAAAAGGTAAAGAAAAAGGTTCTGCTCTATCTTATTTTAACAGCTTCATATTTTTCTGCATCTGCCTGCCATGATAGTGAGACCTGTGCAAACTAATACTCTTGATGAGTTAAAAACTAATAATCCAGCAATATTCTCAAATCTACTGAGTTCTTCTCAATTTTGAGGTTGCAGGATCTTGTCTACCTCTTGCTTTTGGACATTGAGGAACCTTTTTCTATCTATTTACTTTCTAATAAAAAATATGTATTAGATGGATGTGTCAGATTACTATCTTTTCACAATCTTCAGAACTTCAAATTGCTATTATATTTTTCTCCCTTTCATTTTTTCTACCAATGAGAATGTAGTTTTCTAGGGACAAAGAGGAAAATGTATAGAAAATGGAGAATGCAAAGATCATGGGGGAAAAAAATTGGACAGAAAAAATTGCAACACCAAACAAGAGAATCAGTGAACATGCAGCTAAGGATTATGTATTTTTGCAAGAGGAATTCCAAACCATAGCACTCCTATTGGCAATAGTATCTTCCAGGTCTGCACCTTCATTAGATAGTGACACACCCGAGGGTTGAGGGTTGACAATTTGGAAATTCGGGTGAAATATCAAGAAAAAGGATAGAAGTTGAGGAAGAAACAGATAGAATGAGAGAGAGAGCAAGGGAGAAAATTAGAGAGAGGAAAGAGAGAGAGAGAGTTTTGTTATTCCGAAAAACTGCCTTAACTCTTCTACAACAGCCACCTTAAAGGCTACTCCTTTCAGTTAGGTAGCTAACTATCAGTTGTAGGAGTTGTAACTGTCTAATCATTCTACCACCTGTCTCCACCCGCCTACAATCACTTAACCACTTGCTGTTACAGTTGGTTACAAGAATTCACCCCAATTACTAGTCTACCCTTGGGTTGTAACATTTCCCCTCCCAATGAGAAAATTCTTGTCCTCAAGAAGTTAAAGCAGGTTAGTTTCTCATGGGAACTGCTTCAATAAATCTGGCAAGTATTCCCAAGTGATATGATCAGGGGGTAGGTGTGTCCACCGCAACAAGACTTGAGTGATGGGTGTTGTGCCCTATTAAATTACCCACCTGTCCACAATGGCTTGGGGCTCTATCACACCTTCAAGATCTTCTTCCATAGGGGGAAGAATTGGACTGGTAGGAGCATTAGGTCCCATTGATTTTTTTAGCAATGAGACATGGAACGCTGGATGTATTTTTACTCCCGCAGACAACTGCAACCTATAAGCCACCTCTCCCACCTTAGCTATTATGGTTTAAGGCCCAAGGTATTTTGGGCTGAGCTTCGATACTGGGGTAGTTGAAAAAGTAGATTGTCAGAAGCGTTTGACTTTAAGAAACACTTTGTCTCCCACTATAAATGATCTGTCACTCCTCCTCCTATTGGCAGTCTGTATCATTCAGTTTCGGGCTGCAGGCAAGTTCCCTCTTTAAGACTGTTAGTACCTCTTGTCTCTGTTGTAAGTAATGCTCAACTTCTGTCATAGTGGTTGGAGATTAGGAATGGCTGGTAACAGGGGAGGGTTGTAATCGAATGTTGCTTCAAAAGGTGTCCCTTTATAGCACTATGAAAGCTAGAATTTTACCATCATTGCACTAGAGACAACCACTTGTTCCAACTCTTGAGCTTAGTAAAACAGATGCACCTCAAATGTGCCTCAAGACATTGATTCACCCTCTCAGTTTGGCCATCGATTTTTGGGTGGTAGGCTGTTGACATTTGCAACCCTACTCTCAAACTCTTGAATAGCTCCTACTCGAAAGTGCTTGTAAAATTTTTATCCCTATCCGACACAATGGACTTAGGAACTCCATGAATCTTAACCATTGAATCTAGGAACAACCAAGCCACTTTTGAGTCGAAAAAGGGTGAGTTAGGTCGAGGAAATGGACAAATTTGGTCAGCATATCCACTACCACCAGAATTACATCTTTCCTTTCCGACTTTGGTAATCCCTCTATAAAATCCATAGAGATTCCTTCTCATGCATGATTCGGTGTAGCCAACAGTTGTAGTAACCCTGGGGAAGCTACCTGTTCATGCTTACAACATTGGCACATCTCACATGATAACACATACTTCACCACATCTCTATTCTATCCAGGCCAGAAAAACAATTGTTTTACTCTGTAATAAGTAGCTTGCACACTTGAGTGGCCTCCCAGGGGTGAACAATGCAGTGCTTGCATAATTTTTTCCTTTAGAAGCTTATCATTCCCCACTAATAGCCTCCCTTTCAATCTGATCACCCCATTGGAGAGGGTATATCTCTGTGGATCATTGGGTTGGACAGCCAACCGAGTTAATAATTTCTTCAACCAATTTGTCTTCTCATAACTCCTTGCAATATCTTTGACCCAATCATGTACCACAGCCGTGATGGCTTGGTAATTCTCCTTTTCCTCTCTTCATGATAGGGCATCTGCCACCAAATTCTCTTTCCTTTCCGATATTGGATCGTGTAATCCAACCCCAATAGTTTTGATACGCCTTTCCTTTGTAAATGGGTGTGAAGTCTTTGTTTAAGTAGGAATTGGAGACTTTTATGATCTATCTTAATCACAAAGGGGTTCCCTTCTAAGTAGTGTCTCCATCTATCCACAACCACCAAAACAGTTGTTAGAATGTTTGCCTCGAGTAAGCGTAGGATTTAGTGAAGCACTCAATGTATCAAGCGGTTGGTTTAGTTAGGCGTTATGATTCCAACGATAATTCATTTAGTTGGGGGTAAAACTAGTAATATCTAAACCAGTTATATTGTTTAGATTTATCCACCCTTTTAGTCTATAAATAAGGGGCAAGGGGTAGTTGTTTGGTATGCTTGATTTAGATGAGTGAATTATGTGTGAGAGGAAAGACTAGAAATCAATAGCTCTTTGTAATCTCGACAAGATCAAGAATTGTACTCGTGTGATAGGCTGTGTACTGATTCATTCATATTCAAAGAAAGGCTGCTCTTGAGGGGTTTGAAGGCTGGATGTAGGGTCATTCTAAGGAATGATCTGAATCAGGATAAACTTGTTGACTCCGTGTGGTTTGATTTATTTTTTGTATTTCCATTACTGTTTTGTTGTTCTTGATTGATCCGTGTCATCTATATGTGTGCGAGTGTGTTTCAAATCGGTTTAATTGCTATTCCAGTACTCTCGGGTTTAACAACTTGGTATCAGAGCATGATTTCTAAATCAAGAAAAGCCAAGAAACCATTATAGGCATATCCTAGTCACTAGAATGGCTTCAAATGCGTCTGCCACTTGTTATGATATAGAAAAATTTGACAGCCAGAATGATTTTGGGTTATGGGAAATGAAAATGAGGGCTTTACTAGGGAATTTAGGACTGGAAGAAGCATTAGAAGGGGAAACTAAAATGCCTACCACTTATTCCGTTGAAAAGAAGAAAGAAATTGGTAAGAAGGCTTTTAATCCACTAATATTACGTCTTGGTTATAAAGTGATGCGAGAAGTGCCAAAAATGAAAACAACAGCAGAACTATGGCTTAAACTAGAGAGTCTTTACATGACTAAATCACTGTCTAGTAGATTGTATTTAAAAGCAGAGTTTTTCACCTTTAAAATGAATGAAGGACAAAGCCTGCAAGATCACATATATGATTTCAATAAGTTGTGTTTAGACCTTGAAAATATTGAAGTCAAATATGATGACGAGGATAAGGCCTTAGCACTATTACATTCCTTACCAAAATCATATGAAACTTTTGTAGACATCTTGAAACATGGCAGGAATACCTTAACACTAGATGATGTGATAGGAGCCTTAAATTCAAAAGAATTGCAGCAAAAGGTAGAAGGAAAGAATACAACTGGTGATGTTCTTTCAGTTAGATCTAGACCCAATAAGAGAGACCCTAGAGGAAGGGGGAGATCTAGGTCTAAATCTAAGAATGGCAGAAAAATAATAAAATGCTATCACTATCATGAGGAAGGGTAGATTAAAAAGAATTGCCCTAAGAGGAAGAAAGAATTTTTAGATAGAAATAATTCTGAAATCTCCTCATCCATTTGTGAGTTTGATTATGACAGTGCCGATGCCCTAGTTGTGTCTGAAAAAACTGATAGAGAAGTATGGATTTTAGATTCAGGTTGTTCATTTCACATGTCACCACATAGGCAATGGTTCTTAAACTTTAAAGACATGGCAAGTGGTAAGGTGTTGTTAGGCAACAACCAAGAATGTAGGATTAAGGGTATCGGAGATATAAGGATCAGATTACATGATGCTTCTATTAAAACTTTAACTTCTGTAAAATATGTTCCAGATTTAAAGAGAAACCTAATTTCCCTTGGTGAGTTAGATAGAAATGGCTACTCCTATAGAGGAGATGGTGGAGTCCTAAGAGTATCTAGAGGATCACTAATAAGTATGAAAGCAATCCTTAAAAATGGTATCTATGTGCTGCAAGCCTCCACATTGTGTGGAGAAGCTGCAGTCACTAAAGGGAAAGCCTATGATCAAACTAGGCTATGGCATTTTAGGATGGCTCATATTAGTGAGCAAGGTCTTAGGGAGTTATCTAAGCAAGGGATATTAGGAGATGGAAAATTTACAGAATTGGATAAGTGTGAATCGTGTAAATTTGGGAAAGCTACTAAAGTGAAATTCTCCAAAAAGGCCATCCATTCCTCTAAAGCCCCTTTAGACTATAATACATTCTGATTTATGGGGCCCTGCCAAACCCTATCTCATGTTGGAGCTAGGTATTTTTTGTCTATTATTGATGACTTTTCTAGAATGGTTTGGGTCAATGTATTAAAATCTAAAGACCATACATTTGAAGCTTTCAAGAGCTGGAAAACAACGATAGAAAACCAAAGAGGTAGTAAAATTAAAATTATTAGAACACATAATGGTTTGGAATTTTGTAATAAGGAATTCTCTCATCTTTGTAAAGAAAATGGGATCCTAAGACACCTAACAGCCCCAGGTAATCCTAAGCAAAATGGCTTGCTGAAAGGATGAATAGGACCTTGTTGGAAAGGGTAAGATGCATGATTTTTCATGCTAAGTTACCAAAATTTTTTTGGGGAGAAGCAGTAGTAACAGCAGCATATGTGATCAACTGGTCACCCTTAGCTACTGTAGGATTTAAAAACCCTTATGAAATATGGACAGGACATAAGCCTAGCTTAGATCACTTAATGGTGTTTGGATGCTTAGCTTATGCCCATGTTAAGCAAGAAAAGCTAGAACCTAGGGCAAAAGAGGTGCTTGTTTATAGGATATCCCTCCGGTGTGAAGGGTTATAAGTTGTGGAGTTTGGAATCAGGTATGCCTGGGACTATAATATCTAGGGATGTCACATTTGATGAAAATTCCACTGTTAAAGACATTAAAATAGATGATTCTAAGGATGAGGAAGGGAATCTAAAGGCTATGGAAATTGAACAACAAGAAGAACCCTTTGAAATGTCTTAGATAGCCATTGACCAGGATCCAGATTATCAAAGAGAGAGTGAAGGGTCGTCTAGTGTAAATAGTGAGCAAGGCCATTTGAGATACAATGTTGCTAGGAATAGGCAAAGAAGAATTAGTAGGCCACCAGTGAGGTATGGATATTCGGACTTAGTCTCCTATACGCTGTCAAGTGCAATGGAAGAAACTAGTGGGGAGCCTCTTACTTATGAAGAGGCAATGCACTCAAAAGACTCCAATAAATGGCTGGAAGCCATGCAATCTGAAATGGAGTCACTTGGGAAAAATAAAACTTGGACTTTGGTAGATAGACCCTTAGGGAAAAGGGTTGTAGGCTGCAAGTGGTTATATAAAATCAATGAAGGTGTTGGAAATGATTGTAAACCTACGTATAAAGCCAGGTTAATGGCATGGGGCTTTACTCAAGTGCCCAGAATAGATTTTAATGAAGTATTTTCTCCTATGGTGAGGCATACTTCAATTAAAATCTTACTTGCCATAACAACACATCTAAATCTTAGCCTAGACCAAATGGTTGTTACCACTGCCTTTCTTCGTGGAGAATTAGAAGAAAGCATTCTAATAGAGTAGCCAAAGGGGTTTGAAGTTAGAGGAAAAAGAGAGTAAGTATGCTTGCTAAAGAAATCCCTCTATGGATTGAAACAATCCCCTAGGCAGTGGTATAGAAAATTTGATTCATTTATGATAGTCCAAGGCTTTAAAAGGAGTGCATTTGATTGATGTGCGTATTTCAAGCATATGCCTAATGAGATATCTATATATCTTTTTCTATATGTGGATGATATGCTGATTGCAAGTCAATTAGTTGTAGAAATTCAGAATTTAAAGCTGAGATTAAAATTAGTCTTTGAAATGAAGGAATTAGGAGAAGCTAAGAAGATATTAGGTATAGAAATAAGTAGAAATATGCAACGAAGAAAGCTAGTATTGTCCCAAAAATCCTACCTAGATAAGCTAGTTAAGAAGTTCAATATGTTGGATGCAGGATGTATCAGTCCCCTTTGCTCAGCATTTTAAATTGTCCCATGAGCAGTCACCCACTAATGAAGTGGGCATTAGGGAAATGAGTAAAATCCCTTACTCAAATGCAGTTGGTAGCCTGATGTACAGTATGGTCTGTACTAGGCCGAATTTAGCCCATGCAATGAGTGTATCTAGTAGGTTTATGGCAAATCCGGGTAAGGCTCACTGGAATGCTATAAAGTGGATATCTAGATATCTTAAAGGAGCAATCAATATGTCTTTGGTTTATGGTGGAGCAAAATTAGAAGAAGAGCCTTGCATTTTAGGGTCCACTGATCCTAACTATGTAGCAGATTTGGATAGGAGACGATCATATACAGGTTATGTTTTTCAACTATGGAATTCAACTATAAGCTGGAAGACAAATTTGCAATCTGTGGTGGCTCTTTCAACCACTGAGCCTGAGTATATAGCGGTTACCGACACTATTAAGGAAGCTCTTTGGCTGAAAGGAATTGCTAGTGAACTCCCAGGAAGAGATGTGAAGGCTAATCTTATGTGTGATAACCAAAGTGCTATTCACTTGGTCAAGAATCAAGCTCACCATGAAAGAACCAAACACATTGATGTAAGGTATCATTTCATTAGGGAAATTCTTGAGAAGGAAGAAGTAAACCTAATAAAAGTTGCAGGTGAAGAAAATGCAGCAAATGTGTTTACTAAGACTGTTCCTTTATCTAAATTACAACATTGTTTGAAGCTTCTTAATATTTGTTTGTGTGAATGATCAGGTTAATCATGCAGGACCTAAGGAGAGCAAGATCAAGCTTAGAAGGATGGACTGTACTCAAGGAAAATGGTGGAGATTTATTAGAATGTTTGCCTTGAGTAAGCCTAGGATTCAGTGAAGCAGTTAATGTATCAAGCGGCTGGTTTAGTTAGGCAGTATGATTCCAACGGTAATTCATTTAGTTGGGGTTAAACAGTAATATCTAAACCGGTTATATTGTATAGATTTATGCGCCCTCTTAGTCTATAAATAAGGGTTCGGGGGTAGTCATTTGGTATGCATGATTTAGACGAGTGAATTATGTGTGAGAGGAAAGACTAGAAATTGATAGCTCTTTGTAATCTCGAGAAGATCAAGAATTGTACTCGTGTGATAGGCTGTGTACTAATTTATTCATATTCAATGAAAGACTACTTTCGAAGGGTTTGAAGGCTAGATGTAGGGTCATTCTAAGGAATGATCCGAACCAGGATAAACTTGTTGTCTCCATGTGGTTTGATTTATTTTTTGTATTTCCATTACTATTTTTTTGTTCTTAATTGATACGTGTCATCTGTGTGTGTGCGTGAGTGTGTTTCAAATCGGTTTAATTGCTATTCCAGTGCTCTCGGGTTTAACAACAACAATCAATTCCTTGTCATAAACACTCAACCCTAAGTGCTTGGGAGCCAAAGGTCTTCCTTCCTTCATAAGTACAACCCTTCCGCTATCACATGCATCTGTTTCCACAACGAAGGGCTTAGAAAAGTCCGGTAGTGCCAAAACCGGGGCTTGTGTCATAGCCTTCTTAAGGGCCCCGAAGACTGCCTCAACTTTGGGGTTCCACTAAAAATTGTCCTTCTTGAGCAGCTCGGTAAGAGGTTTACTTATCACCATATTGCTGAATAAACTTCCTATAATACCTAGCCAATCCCAAAAATCCCCGTAGCTCTTTGACTATTGCAAGTCTGGGCTAGCTTACCATAGCTTCTATTTTTTTTTTTAATCGGTACTTACTCCCCTTCCAGAAATGACATGACCCAAATATTCCACCTCCCCTTTGGCAAAAGTACATTTTGACAACTTGACATACAATTGATTAGATCTAAGGACTTCAAAGGTTGTTCTTACGTGGGATAAATGTTGCTCAAAGTTGGGGTTGTATACGAGTATATTATCAAAGAAAACGAGTATGAATTTTTGTAGATAAAGACTGAAATTTTGGTTCATCAAGGCTTAGAAAGTAACTGGGGCGTTAATGAGTCCGAAGGGCATAACGGTGAACTCATATAGCCCTTGGTGTGTTCGGAAGGTTGTTTTTGGTATATCTGATAGCTTCATTCGTATTTGGTAGTATCTGGCTCTTAGGTCCAATTTGGAAAAGATTGTAGCGCCAGATAATTCACCAAGTAAGTCCTCAATAATAGGTATGGGAAATTTGTTCTTAATGGTGTTGGAATTGAGCTTTCTATAGTCCACACATAATCACCATGTGCCATCCTTTTTTTAACAAGGAGCACGGGTGATGCATAAGGACTTTGACTAGGTTGGATAATGGAGGTAGCTAACATCTCCTTGACTTGTTTTTCTATTTCTATTTTTTGTATAGGTGCATAGCAGTAAGATTGGATATTCACTGGTTTGGTGTTAGATTTAAGGTGTATAGAGTGGTCAAAAGGCCTTTGAGGCGGTAGGGAATTTGATTCCATGAATAAGTCCTTAAATTCAGTCAGTAGTAAGTGCAAGTTATCACAAGTTTTTACCTTGATAAGGAGTTGGATGATGGTTGGGCTGGAGTTCGCCTACTTCCCTTCCCTTTCTACTCACTCCTCCCATTCCACTGCTTGTATGAAGTACAATTGGGAGATTTGCCCTCCTTTCTTCTGCATTAGCTTCTGTAGCTTTTTCTCATAGATCATCTTGCACTCACCCTATTCTAGGTTTCCCACCAAAGTTTACTTCTTCCCTTTAATCTCAACTATCACCTCCAATTTGTTGAAGTCAAAAGTTAATGGATTTACAATTCTCATCCAATCTACCCCCAAAACAATATCACATCCCCCTAATCCAATATCCTCAAATCAGCCATAAACTCCACACCTTGCATCTGTCACTTGAAGTTAGCGCACTTGTAATGGTTGTACATCCTATTCCCATTTGCCACAGTCACTGAAAGGGTTTGTTTCTGTCAACTCACATTTAAGACCTATAGCAGTGGCCTTATTCAAAAAACTATGGGTGCTACCACTATCTATCAACACTGCTAATCTTCTTTTCCGCATTTGCCCTTTCACCTTAATGATTTTTCCAATTGGGCCCCCTTCAACGCATGGAAAGAAATCTCTTCTCCTTCATCCCCTTGTGCCTCCTCCATGGTGTCTTCGGGTACTTCCTCTACCATTCCTTCTTTTTCTTCTTCCTTCTTCTTCTTTATTCTCTTCATTCTCTCCATGGCGTCTTCAGGTACTTCCTCTATCATTCCTTCTTCTTATTCATTCTTTTCATCAGACCCTTCCATATTCAACAATTGCCTCCTACATTAATGCCTTGGAGCCTACTTCTCACCACATTTAAAACATAATCCCAATTGTCTCCGTTGTCCTATGGTCTGATTCTTATTTTCCCCTTGATTAGATGGAATCTTGACCCCTCCTTGACCTGGACCCGACACCGCAGCTTTGAAGTTACCTCCTAATTGTTGATTTTGGTTAGGCCTCATCCAGACCTTATTTTTCTTGAATATCACCTCCAAAGTCAGTTCTTGCAACCCGGCTTTCTCTGCTACTTGTTTCACTGATGTTGGCAATCATCATCTTAACCATAGGCCTCAACTCATCCTTCAATCCACTAATGAAACTAGACACAAAGATGGTTCCATTAGGCTTGGTTGAGAGGTCCATAGTAATGCTCTTAATTCTTCAAACTTCATTTGGTGCTCTATCACCAAACCCTCTTGCCTTAACTTGTTAAATTCTTCAACTACGTTCGCCATACTCTTTTCTCCAAACCGTTCGCATAATTCCCCCAGAAATTCAGCCCTACTAGTCTCACTACTCTTGGCTTGTCTCCAACCTTGATACCCTGAGTCAACCATATCATTGAGATAGGTTGCTACCAAGGTTACCTTCTACTACTCATTAATACGGTAGAATTCAAAGAATCTTTCACAACGGCGGATCCACTACCGTGGTTTCATACCTTCAAATACTAGAATTTCCAGTCGAGGCATAGGCATATGAATAGTAGTTTGGGAAGAAGTTCCTCTTACTTGATTACCATGCTCCAACGTAGGCTGATCTCCCACTCCCAACCCTTCATCAGGTCTGGGAAGGATGTCATCTCTGACCAAGACTTGGTCAAAACTCGTTCTTGGGGGAAAATCTGATGGTAGACAGAATTGGGGCAATGCCGCCAGCATGTTGAACATGCTGTTGATCTTCTGACCATACTGCTCCACCGTCTTGGGGGAAATCTCAAGAAAGAGGATAGAAGTTGAGGAAGAAACAGAGAGAATGAGAGAGAGAGTGCTCTATTATTCCAAAAAACTGCCTTAACTCTTCTACAACAGCCTTCTTAAAGGCTACTCCTTTCAATTAGGTAGTTAACTGTCAGATGAAGGAGTTGTAACTGTTCTAACCATTCTACCACCTGTCTCCACCTGCTTACAACCACTTAACCACTTGCTGTTACAGTTGGTTACAAGAATTCACCCCAATTACTAGTCTACCCCTGGGTCGTAACAGATAGATACTAGCAATCATGTATTAGAAAACTTGATAGACATTGTTGGGCTTATTTTCCAACAATTTAAGCTTTTAGGAGGACAGGTGACTTAACATGGTTTAAGAATTCTAGTTCCTGGAAGACCTACCTTGAAGTCTTGATGTGTGTATTTGTTTAAGAAAAACGATGACTATACAAGGAGAGAGTTTATTAATTGCTGGAGTATGAGAGTGCCAGTAGACACTCCTGTAGCAATTGTATACATGAAATTGCCTGAGTCTCCCTCAGGCTTCATTATCTATTAGGCTTAGTTACCTAGATTGGCATTGGCATGTACTTTTCTGCAAAGAGAGACTGAGGCAGAGTTTCCACTTTGGAAGACTCTCTATCTCAAGTCTGGAAAATATGTAATATGCATGCAACATGATATGCATTTGATACTTGTATTGCCTTGCCGGACTTGATTCTCACAATCCCACTCAACAACCATTATATTCAGTCAGTTATTTCAAAACTGGCAGGGCCTTGGGGAGATTCAATATTCTGCAGTTAATGTCAAACAGCCTGCAGATGTATATAAACTGTGTTAATGATTGGGAACAGTTATTAATTGGTTTCCTGAAAAAATCTCAGATTCAGGTATTAACTGGTTTGGAACAGTTTGGATGTCAAAATAAGACTAGGCAATAATGAGACTGCATTGAAAGCTTTATACTTGAATTTATTCCCCACAATATTCTGCTATTAAACGGTTGAGGGCAGTACAAAATATTACGTTCACATTCCCTGCAAAAATCCTAGATTGAGGTATTAACTGGTTGACAGTAATAAGCTTCAGGGTGTCTTCATAGTAATTTCTATACACTATTGCATGCTCACTTCCTATTTTGTTGGAATCATTTCTAATGATGGTCAAGTTAAAACTATGACCTTTTTCTGGAAACTTTTGTCCATATCATACTTTGTTAAAATGTTTGTTGGGTTACCTTCATTCTGTGTGTTATCACTTTTTGCTTTCATTATTTTGCTTTGTTCTGTAGTAGTGTAATTAGAATATGCTTTTTGCTAAAAAAAGAAATTTCATTTTTTCATGTATAGCAATACTAATACGGCACTCAGCACAAAGAGGAAAATTTCAAAGATCTACCGAGCTCTAGCCTCTGGTCTACTCGAAGATGATGAGGTAACCATTGGGTAATGATGCTCTTCTTTGGGTTGTTGTAACTATGGCCTCCTTGAATTTTAGGTCTGGGTGGATAAAACTTTATTAGCTACCTTCAAGATATATGCCTCTATTTCACGAAATGTAATATCCATTGCAACAAAGGTCTTCTTAGTAGGGGGATAATAACACTTGTACACTTTTTGAGTTGCAGAATAGCCAATAAATGCACACGTTAGAGCTCTAGGGTCCAATTTGCCAATTTTTTGAGAATGGTTATGAACACAACAGAGAATCAAACAACTTGGGCTGGACTATGCAGGAGTTACTTACTTGAATAAGTTCCTGCAGTGCTTTAAAGTCTAAGGCTCATAGAGGCATGCAGTTAATAAGATAGGCAGCGGATAAAACAATATTTTGACTAGTGATGATTCATAGTAAACATCAATGCCAAGGCAACCTTTAACTAGTGATAATTCTTTTGTTCAGAAACAATATTTTGAGCCAGTGTGTTCGCACAACTAGTTTGATGGATAATTCCATGTGCACTGAGATAAGCCTGAAATGCTCATCCAAATACTCCATGCCTTGTCACTCTGTAGAATTTTGACCCGTGCATCAAATTGTGTTGTGATCATCTTATGAAACATCTTAAAACGAGAGAAAACCTCACTTTTGGCATGCATTAAGTAAACTCAAGTGGTACAACTATAGCAAACAATAGAAGCAACAAACCACCAATAGCTAGCCAAAGAGACAACATGACAAGGACCCTATACATCCAAATGGATGAGCATAAAAGGAGCAGTGCTTCTATTATTGATTGATGAATAGGAGGTGCATGTATGTTTGGCAAACTTTCAAGCTTCATAAATAAAACTTTTTGACATTGCAATGTTGACATAAAGTAGGAAATAACCTTACCATAACTATGAGAGGATGTCCTAGCTATTGATGTCACTGTATTAATTTTTGATGAGTAGATACTTCTAAGCTCTTTGAAGAGCATGGTCAGTTGACATAGGACCCAAACCAGCTTCTAGCACATACAAGCCATCTTGCACCCTACCATAGCTAATCATGTTCCCCGTTCTTAGCTCCTGAAAGATATAGTAAGGAGAGAAGAAGGTTACCTTACAATTTTGTAGAATTTTTTGGTAATATCTCTTATTCACAGAATTGATTTACATTGGGATTTAAGGTGGATCCTGAAACCTTCATAAGGAAATTAGGAAACTAACAAATAAGTAAACTAATTGTCATGACCCCAAGGATATATTAGTGTAGGATTTGATATGAACAATGTAAATGTAAGATGAAAAATATTATTGCTCCTTTTGGATTACATGACCAGACCCTTCTCTTATAGGGCTGGGAAATCTGTATATTTAGGAATATACCAAAAGTAAACAGATTGTACAATCAAGAATATTTACAAGACACAATAGGATCTTTCCAAAAAATAAGGATGTGATTGTGAATTGAGGATATGATCAGATCTTTTAAGATATGGAAACTTTATGGATTTAGGAAGATTTGTAGGATTGCATAGTACTCGATTATTCAACACTCCCCCTCAAGATGGCCTGTGAATATCTTCCATGCCTATCTTGGAAATAATCCCATGGAAAGTTGTGCTGGTTAAGGCTTTGATAAAGACATCTGCAAGTTGATTCTTTGATTTAACAAAAGGGATGCATAGCTTCCCTGTAGTGAGTTTCTCCTTGATGAAATGGCTATCTATCTCAATATGTTTGGTCCTATCGTGCTAAACAGGATTGTTGCCAATACTTATTGCTGCTTTGTTGTCACTGTACATCATGATAGGCTTGTCATTGGTCAGTCCAAATTCTTCCAATACTTTCCTTATCCATAAGAGTTCACACACTCCTAGGGCCATAGCTCTATATTTAGCTTTTGCACTTGATATGGCTTCTACATTTTGTTTCTTACATCTCCATGTGACCACATTTCCTCCAATGAAGGTGCAATATCCTGATGTAAATCACCTATCATTAAGGGATCCTACCCAGTTAGCATAAGTAAAACCTTCAATGTTAAATGCCCTTTATTTGAGAACAATATACCTTTCCCTGGTACAGTTTTCAGGTACCTTAGGATCCTATAGACTGCATCCATGTGTATCCTTAGGTTTATGCATAAATTGGCTCAGAACTCCAACGGTGTAGGCAATGCCTGGTCTGGTATGGTATGGGATAGATAAGTTTTCTCACTAGTCTGTGATATCTATCTTGATCCACTTCATCTCCTTCTCCAGTTTTCAGTCTAGGATTTACCTCAATTGGAGTGTCAGCAGGTTTGCATCCCAACATCCCTGTTTCCTTCAGCAGATCTAAGGCATACTTCCTTTCGGATATGAAGATTCCTTTATCTGATCTTGCAACCTCTATACCAAGGAAGTATTTTAATTTTCCAAGGTCCTTAATCTCAAATTCTATTCTTAGATATGCTTTCAACCTTTCAACCTCGTCTGGATCATTTCCAGTTACAACTATGTCATCCACATAAACATAAGGACTGATTGGATAATTTTACAGTCATGATTGACCTACTGTTGGTAGCAGTAGATGCAAGCATGACATGTCTGCGGCTTTCTTCTTGCTGAATGTAGGAGTAAGACTGCTTCAGGGAAGGGAATGGATCTTTACAGAGGATTTGAACCCTTACTTGATCATATTCCACATTAAGTCCGGCCAAGAAATCAAGGACTCTCTCCTTCTCCATCAACTTCTGGATCTTTGTTGCATTACTGGGGCACCTAGCTTGGAAATCTTGGTAGTAATCAAGCTTTTGCCACAGGCTGCTCAACTTGGCATAGTATTGAGCAACAGTTAATTCTCCTTGTTTGATCTCGTGAATCTTCTTCTAGATTTCATAGATTCGGGCATTGGTTTCGACTTTTGAGTATGTTTGGTCTACTGCCCTCCCTATTTTCTAGGCTGTGTTGAGTAGTAAATACCCTTTTGCTATGCTTGGCTGCATAGAGCTAGCAGCCAAGACATGACCAAGGAATTCTCCAGTTCCCATTGTCTGAATTAACTGGGTTTTGGCTTTGTACTTTTGATTCTGGTGATATATTCCTCGAGCCCTCTGGCTACTTGCAATAGCAGGACCAAGCAAGATAGTTGCTTCCATCTAGCCTAATGGGACTAATTAACAGGGAAGGATTATTAGCAGGTGTGGTAGTCCAGGTTTCGGCTTTGGCTGAGCTTTCTGTCACTTTGGATGACCTGGTTTCCTCTGGTTGTGACATCTTGTTGCTGTTTGTCTGTCTGTTTCAACCTAGCTTTGATATTATGTAGGATTTAATATGAACAATGTAAATGGAAGATGAAAAATATTATTGCTCCTTTTGGATTACATGACCAGACCCTTCCCTTATAGAGCTGGGGAATCTGTACATTTAAGAATATACCAAAAGTAAACAGATTATACAATCAAGAATATTTACAAGATACAATAGAATCTTTTAAAAAAAAAAAATGAGGATATGATTGTTAATTGAGGATATGATCAGATCCTGCAAGATATGTAAACTTTCTGGATTTAGGAAGATTTGTAGGATTGCATAGTATTAGATGAAGATTTCTAGGATTGCATAGTACTTGATTATTCAATAATTAGTAATTGTCCAGTACATGTATTTCTTTCTTCTTGTTCTTGTTGTACTTTACGCTACTGTAGCAGTTGTACCTTTCAGTTGTATTGTAATTGAAAGGATAGTAAAGCTTATAAATAGGCTAGAGCAATTAGAGAACACATATAGTTGAATGATAATTTGAAATTCTAGACTTCTCTCTCATTAATTCTCTCTTGATTTCTCTCTAATCTTCTCTCTCTTTCTCTATTCTTCCTAAATTCTCCCTCCCTTTCTATTCTCTATCCCTCGGTTCCTTCCAATTTCCTCTTAAAACCCTAGGTTAGACCTAGGTACATGAAAATTTGGTATTAGAGCCGGTTGATTCTTGTCTATGATTCTAGCAATTCATAGCAACTAATCAAGGCAATTCAGTGACAGGATTAAGATCTATTGCCTAGCAGTTGATTTCGATTGGAATTTGAAGGAGACGACAACAGTTGTGGTTGTGACTATGGCGATGGTGGACAAAGATGAAGGAGATGATCAGAGATGAAGGAGATGGGCAATGGCCAACGATGGCAATGCTTGACCTGTAGAAGGAAATAATGTTTGACTAGCTGCCGTGTATTCTCTTATGCTATGTTACGATTGCATTGTATTGTTGTAATTGTTATTGTTATGTTTTCTGTTGTATTGTTATAAGCAATTATTATATTAGTTAGGCGATTAGCTAGTTGTTGCAACCTGCAACAACTATTTGTTATCAAGGATAGCTGAGCGTAAATACTTAGGTATACCTTGTCTCCTATATTGATTGTCGTTTATTTAGTAAAATTTCCAGCAAGGTTTTCTTTCTTCTTTTTCGCATTTTCCTTTCGTGCACCTTGAAGCTCTTGCTTCATGGTATTAGATTCATAGACACACGTCAATGGCTTCCAATCTAGAATTCAGTTCCTCCTCTCTACATCGTTCCTCTTCTACTCTGTCGTCAGCCTCACAGTTCGATTTCTCAGCGGTGGCGAAGGCCTTTAATTTCATACCGATCAAGCTAGATACCAACAACTACCTATTCTGGAAGGCTCAAATCTTGGCAACGATTAGAGCCCATTGCTTTCCTTAGCATGCCCAATCATCCTCCCGGAATTTCAGTCCTGTAAAACACAGCTATTGGGAAGAAAGGTTAGGCTGCAATTTAAGTCATGAAGCAGGTGGTGTACAGAGATAAGATTGGTGGTGAGTTTTGGAACATGTAAGGCATTTTTTGAAGTAAGGGAAGGAGTAAGATGAATATCACCGATCCTTGCCACGGTGATGGGAGAACCATCAGCTGTGATAATTTTCTGGGAGCTGGAACAGGGAGTATAGGTGGAGAAAGAACTTGAAGAGCAGGTCATATGATCAGTTGTGCCAGAATCAATTATCCATGAAGTGGATTGACTGGAATTTGAGGCACTATAACCATGAGAGGCAAGAGATATACCTGATTGCGCAAATGATCAAACATGGGGGCTGGTAGAGGATGTGCCTAGAGTCTCGAGGAAGGCCTTCAGCCTTTCAATATCCTGTGTGTCAAGCCTCATTGTGCCAGAGGACTCCTGAGATCCCAACTCCTCCTTTGATTGAGGCAGCTCTTTTGACTGGGATAGATTGGCCTGCCCCTTCCGTTGTCCACCATATCCACGATCAGCCTCTTGGGGTCTACCATGAAGCTTGTAGCATTCATCCTTGACATGCCCTTTCTTCTTGCAGTAATTGCACTCAAGATGAGACCAGGTATTTGACTTAGAATCAGACTTTTTACCTGCTGGCAGCGGAGCAGTTTGCTTGGCTGCCGGGTTATCCTTGTTGCCTCATATAGTTAGTGCTGATCCTTGCACTCCTTGGTCTGTAAGCATCACATTCCTCTGACTCTGCTCTGCCCATATGATGGATATGGTCTCATTCAGCGATGTCAGCTCTTCCTTACCAAAAATCTGCACTTGAACTTGATCAAATTCAGGTCGGAGACCAGCCAGGAAATTGTAAATACGATCCTTTTCTATAACTGTCGTAAAGTGGCAGCATCCTCTTGGTCTTTCATTGGAAGGGAACGATAGTGATCCATCTCCTTCCATAGGTTCCTCAATAAATTCATATACTCAGTGACAGAAAGATTACCTTGTTTGATAGCCATCAGTTTGACCTTAATTTCATAAATCTAGGCTGAATCATTCTTCTTGGAGTATGTCTGTTGGAAAGTCTCCCAAATCTCCTTTGCAGTAGAGAGAAACATGCATGTATCGTTGATTTCCAGCTCCATTGCATTCCACAGCCATGCCATAACCATCGAATCTTATTCATCCCACACTTTGAACTTGGGATCATTGGATTTCGGTCGCGTAGCAAGCAAGTGGTTGAGCTTTCCCTTCCCCTTAAGGAATGTACGAATCAATTGTGACCACTTCAGGTAGTTCCTCCCGTTCAATCTATCTCATGGAGATTTTGTAATTCTCCTAAGGATGGATGGCTGGTTGGATCATCGGTTAGAACGGGATTCCCAGGATTGCTGATGCCAAAGGATGAGAGGTCAGACATAGTGGCAACAGGGGAAGGGGGGGGGAGGGTCAGCCAGTTGAACTCGGAAGAAGTCGCTGACGGTAACAGCCACCAGAGTCAACTGTTGGCAGGGATGAGAACGGTACTAACAAGGACAGAAACAACACAGGTTGGTAGGATCAGTCAAGGCCAATGATTGTCAATTTGGCCCAATCATCCCAACCTACCTAACTCGAGCCGGATGCTGTCAGAATCGAGTCGGACATACCGTGCCGACATGGACCTGATGGCAGAAACCTCTTGTCCGCTGAACTTTTGATGGGAACTACCAGTGGCTGCGGCAATCAGTTCTGACAGAGGAACCTAGAGACACCCTTCAGTAAATGAGGGCAGGGTAACTAACGATGAGGGGCGAGGAGACAAACCAAGCCGTGGGATGAAGATCGAACAGACCCTAGGAACTTTGCTCTGATACCATGTGACGAATGCCTCAATTGATTGTATTAAACAAAAAACTGTACATGTGTATATATACCCATAGAGGATCTAATTATATTGCTAAATTTGGAAATTTCTAAGAATCTTCAATAACCCTAATCAAAGGAATAATCAATAGGATTTGAAAGCTGTATAATCTCCTAGCTATACATTGCCTAAAGTATGAGGATATCAGATCATAGGAGGATATCGGATCTTGACCTGATATAGAATCTTGATGAAGAGAGTAGTTGTGCACAAAAGAAACTGGATCTGACAAGAGGCAACTCTCAAGAACAAGAATAAACCTGATTTAGCTTGAATAGTCCATAAACCAGTGCCTTGTCATAACTATCACACACTAACAGAGATGAAGCTGCAATGCAATCAAGGCTTCATTCAAATCAATGGGTAGAAACAACACTCCAGAGCCAGTCGAACCTTTTGGGAGTAATATCAAAGTCAAATCATCGCCATAAAATCAGATCTGAAGGAATCACACCAGGTAAGATTTTCTGCCACTGAGTTAAAATCTGCCAAATTGAATGTTGAAAGGTTGCCGAAACTCCTCAAAAATTGAAGGGATTTGCTCACTGGTGAGAGATAAAGTGGCCAGTGGTCTCACTAGAGCTCAATGATGTCATGCTGACATCAGCAACTCAAACTTGTCGATCCTTCTAATGCAAGTGAGCCTTGCTCTGATACTAAGTTGAAATATGCACGTGCAGAGAGAGAGAGAGAGAGAGAGAGAGAGAATTGGAGGAAGACTGTAGGTTGAAGCATATTTTTGCTTCTGACCTATTGCTCTATTTCTGAGGAGGAAAGACAATACGGCTGTAGAACTAGAATATTCTATCTTCCTAATAATTAGCTCCTAACAATTAGCTAATCAGTCACCCTAAATCCAGTAATCAATCAATTCAAATCAATCAATCTCTCAAATTACATCAATCAACAACGTTCAACTACATCCCTTAACTTGGCATCTCTACTTGAGTCCATATTCATTTTATAATTTAGACATGCTTTAAGAAAGGAAAAGTAATGGGGCAACACATGTGAAATTTGTCCTTTACACGTATATGACACTGCTTTGTAAAAATGTCCACCCTTCTGGAAACTGGGGGGTTTACTTATTTATTTTTCTTTAAACAATTGTTGGTTCTTTCTTTTCCCTGAGGGGGTGGATTGGGGTTTTACATTTGTTTTGTTCATGGGTTTGAAACTTCTTTAAAGGCTTTCAGACAGATTCCATGATACTTAAGTTGTTCATCTTCTTGGTATGTGACTTTTAGGGCTCAAACTTGGTAAGTCACCTATCTGTGAAGTTTTTTGTTAAGTAATAATTGCATAAAAAAAGTTGTCTTAAAGGGAATGAACTTTGTATAGGGAAAAAAGGAGCTGAAAAGTAGTCTTCCAAGTATACACAGGCATCAAGAACATATACAAAAGATTTTTTATGTATAAACACCCTCTCAACACCAAAAGGAAAGGGAAGGGGAAATGATTCCCTTCAAGCAAGATATTGAATGTTCTATCCATCCAAAGCTCTAGCATTCCCTTCACATCAACATCACAAAAAGGGAATGGCTATTCAAACATTATCTCCTATCTGTTCAAGACTGTGAGGGGATATTGCTGAGTTGGCTAATAAGAGTACTTGAAGGGATAGAACAAAGGCAGTCTCTGGAGAGAGAGTAGTAATGGAGAGTCTTAACCTTTTAATTTTTTTTTTGGAAGTAAGAATGTAAATGATGATGCCAATGACCCTAATCTGGTGTCTGTGGAGTGCATATTGGCTGCAACTGGCAGAGTATATATCAGCAATTGCAAAAGGGCAATTCTGGAGGTTTATTTAGGTTCAGTCCCCCAGAGGAGAAGAGCTGAGTTTGTCTAGAATGCCTACAAGATCTCAGCCTTTTATCTTTCTTTTAGTGGGGATACTATTGCCCTTTTTATGGTTGTTCATATTTTGCATCTTATTGCCCTTATAAGAAAATGGCCAGTAGTGGGAGAATCATGTGTGTGTGTGTGTGTGTGTGTGTAAGAATCTCTAGAATGACAAAATGTCACCTACTTTCATAAGTTGTTACTTTTTTTATCCTCAGTTTTTAAACTGTAATTATATACATTATCTTAAGGACCATAGAGGAGAGCTTGTGTCTACAATGATAGAACACAGTTGCAAGAAATTGTTTGTCTGCACAAACTTATTTCTGTGTCTTCTACATTAAGTTTGCTCAGCTTACAGCACATGGTATGTTAATTTTTCCTTGGGGTGTTCTTGTCTTCTGTTTTAGGTTCTGCTTCCTGATGAGAGCTTAATCAACAACCTATAGGAGAACAGAGTTTTAATGCTGCATTTATCTACACGAGCTTAATTTTTATCTGTCTTCTACAGTAAATTGTGATTTAGCTGAGAACATGCAGTACATTAGTTTTTCCTTTGGGTGTTCTTGTCATCTCTAATACTTACTGCTGCTCTAAGCATTCATCACATCTTCATGTCCATAGAGTTAAGAAGCAACAGAGTGACAAAAATAAAATGGAGGACAAACGAGAATGGAGAATTCTTCTTTTCGTTACCATGTGCATCTATACAATTTAACTGGAATTTTCAACTGCTTATCCAACCACATTGAATTTATAGTAAAAGTTCCTATTGTGCTTTCACCTATGTCTTGCTATATCTCACTTGTTAAAACATAGACATAAATGTCTTCTCTAATGACACAAGTGTAAGTTACCTTTTGTTTTCATTTTGCCATTAAAGTGGTTCAGCTTTAACCAAATGACTTCTTGGTGTACTGAGTTTGTATATGGCACATAAATTTGCTTTCTTAGTTGTCCTTTTTCCCTGGTAGATTAATGCTGTCTCTAGCTTCTCATGTATATATCAAGTTTTGATTGCACCTTTCATGTATGAATGTGTTGACTTATTGCTACCACTCCCATATTGTCTCTCTTAGTTTTTGCTGGACAAAAAATTCAATACAAGTTATGACTAGATCTTTTATCATAGGTTGTCATCGAGCAGCCAATTGGAATGGTGCATTATCCTGGGGTGGCCAAGGGGCTTTATGTTGCTTCTAGTTCAGGTTTCTTATTGATCATACAATGTTTTATCTTTTTCCTATATAATTCCCAAGACTTTCAAATTGATGATTGTGACTTATATGTCATAAAATATCTGTATTATGACCATTTTATTTGCATTATTGGTCCCATAATTGTTTCCTGTCCTTTTGTATCTTCAAGGGAAACCGGCTTTGAGCAAGGTTAAAGTCCTTGAGAGAAATGTACGAGGGAATTGCACTTTGGTTGAGGTACTGTAGTTTCCAAACATTAAATTCCTCAACTCTAGATGTCTTGTAGATGTCATTATATTTATAATTTCTTTAATCCTTTTTTTTTTTTTTGGGGGGGGGGGGGGGGGGGGTTGCTCTTCTACTGTATTTTTTCTTCTTTTTGTATGCAAAATCTTAAGTGATATACTTATGCTACTGAGTGTAAGCAAAGGATAAATGATATTTCCTTATTTGATATCCCTTTACTTTGTTGCATACCGACATAAAAGTGGGAATGACTAACTACAAGATTTGGATACAGTTTCTTGCCTCTTCAAATTAGTTTCTTTTGGTGGCCATAACTGTAATGAATACTTGGTGAAGCTTAGGTTGGAGTCCAAAAAGTGATGCTTAATCCAAATTAGTTTCATTGATGTATCATAGATTTTAGTGGGGTCTTTTTATTGTTTTTATGAAAGAAACCTCTTCCACTCTTGCCATCTGTTACTTCAAATCTGTTGCAGTCATTTGCATATTATGGATTAACTAAAACCTACTGTAGGTCTTCAATTCTGTTGTTTCATTGAACAGGTTGAGATTCAATCTGGCCGACCACACCAGATTCGTATTCACCTTGCTTTCATTGGGCATCCTCTGACAGGTAAACTGTAATTTGTGGTTATCTCTGTTTTGAATGTGAACTTAATGTTCTTCTAAAAGTTCAGTTCTGATCTGCTTAGGTCGGAAAATTTGTGACTTATTGAGAAAGAGTTGTCTGCTTGTATTTGTAGAAAAAAACACAGAAACTTATAAAACAGTAGAATTTTTTGCCCTTCTTCTGGCATCACTCTATAGTATTAACTAAAAGAGTTGTTAATCCTTGTTACCTAGATGTATTTCTTGTACCATTATTGAATGAAAGATAATGAAATGTGTACACTTGCTCAGGAATAAGCTGAATTCAGAAAAAGAACCAGTTCAAGGAGGAAGAGGCTGGATCGGTAGAGAAGATTCTCATTTTGGCTATATCTTGGATAAAAAAACGAGAAACTGTGAAAAATTTTGCTTCTTTGAAAGAATAATATAGCTACCATCCCAGCACTTCCATTCTACAGTAACATCTGCTGAAAAATTGGACATCATTACAATGAAAGGAATAGCTTTTGGAGAAAGTGGCATTCCTTCTCTGTCTGTACAGGTGGGTGGGTGTGGTTAAAACAGTATGATCTTGAGAAGGGTCATCTTATCTATGTTGATCTCTCCTTGTTGGTGTCAGGATAAATCCCTCTCCCTCATTGTGACATGTACTAGCTTTATCCTCGTTAAAACAATAAATAGAACTCTGCATAGGCCAGCATGAAGTTTAATTAGATTTCCCATCAAGAGTGGGGGTACTTAACATACACATCAGAGAAAAAAATATAACTTGTAGGCAGAGTTTTTTCTATATTTTTCAGACATGTTACTACTGTGGCATATAGATACAGATATTTAGAACATCACAAAAGAGACCCATATTGATCAAAAAGTTGAAATAGCCATTAATATAATCTCATATAAATTTAGATCAACTGGAAATCATATGTGAAATGGTAAATTCAATGGTTAACATATGAAAGCATAAACTGTCATATCTTATGGGTATTAGCCGAAAAATAATCATTCTTACTTGTAATTTGCGACTAAACTTTGGAAAAGTTGAGACAGCTGCTTTGCAATATAAATTTCTTAAGTGATTCTGTGGTCAAAGCATAATATGCTATGAAACTATTTCAGGCATCATTCTTGTCTTTGTTTTGCTTTCTGTTTTAGATATTAGGCACTAGCCAGTGGGGCAATCTATCAAGGTACAACATTGGTTTCTGGGAGCAGTTGGGGCAGGTTTGGGCCTGGTTGATCATTCCTTTCCAGAAGTCAGTTGGTAGTTTCTTGAATCCATCCTTGCCCAATTAGATGATGCAAGGGGGTCACCTAACAAGCTTCTGCAGTTGACTAGAAATTTTATTATGCTTTGACCAATCTCTCATGATTATATCTTAATATGCATAAAGCCATTTACAGCAAGATAAATGTATTTGTTCTGATTTCTTTTCCTTCATCAAAATAAACACCAGTCATGATTAGTTCTTTTATTCTGGATTTTTTTTTATATATATTTGACCTTCTACAGTTGACAAAAAATTATTTTATTCTTTTACTAATCCTTGATCATGGATTGTTAAAATGAATAAGGCCATTTACAGCAATATAAATGCTTTGTTGTGCTTTTTGTTTCCTCTTCAACATGAACACCAGCATCAATGCTTGCGTATTGGAACAACTCTTTACCTTGGACCAGAAAATAAGTGGAGATATTCACTTTATTTCTTAGCAGTTGTATCTTTATTCTGAATGCCCTGATGCATGTATGTATCTGGCTCTTTTTTGATAGAATATTGGCTTTAGTTGTTGTAAACATTATTTAGTACTAGTCACCAATATTTATTTATTTATTTTAATCTAATAGCATAGCTTTATGGGCATCCTGATTAAACCAACAACTTCAATATGATTATCTTTTGTTCGCAATATTTATTAAAAGCTCTTCTTTTGCTTTTTTTTTTTTTTTTCTAAGTCTAGGTCCAATTTTAGCTTCTAATCTAGCTCTTCTTTTAATGAGTATCAATTTTAGCATTTGATAGTGATTTTTTTGGTTCTCTGCCATATGACAGGTGATCCTCTTTATGTTACTGGTGGACAGCCAAATTCCTTTGATCCTGAAGTTGGAGATGAAAACTTTGCTCAAGATGGGTATACGACTATTATCAAGTCATTTTTATATCCATTCTTATCTTTTTCCCATCCCTTGATCAGAACTTATTTTCATGCAAAGCCTTTACAAAATTTGCTTGAAATCATGAAACACCACCATGCATAGGAAAATGCCTTTACAATGATCAGGACACAACAACAGAAATTTTTAATTGATATTAAATGAAAGAAGATATAGATATGCTTCTGTCTTTAAAGGGCGGCAAATGCACACATTTATAGCAATTATATTTGGAGAATGATGCCAAGATAGAGATCCATTGAATGATAGTTTAATTGTAATCACAGTCATGGTGTTAGCATCAAAGGTTTGATGGATTGTAGTTAGGTTCCATTTTCTGATGATCAATTAAGTAGGTTGCTAAGATATTTTTTTCTGTAGTTTGATTTAGCTCTTCAGTCCATCTGTTAATATCATATCAAACAAGATGCTGGTTTGTTATTGGCTAAGGTACATTACCAGTACTAGACAATACCAGGATATCTTTTTGGATTTATGGCTATAATAAATTAATAATATACAAAACATAATAAATAAATCTGAATCAATACAAAACAATTAAATGTAAATCATTTGCTGTTATCAATTAGATATCATCAACCATTTTTCTCCTGACGATTTAAGGACCAATACACAACGATATAGACAAATTGCAAAACTGATATACAGAAACAAAATGGAAACCTAAGAAAATGAATATTTATATTAAACAAACAAATGCTCAGTTGTTACACAAAATAAACACCTAGATACAAAGATAAAAATAAAAAAATCAAGCAATTGAAGCAGAAGGAAACATAAAAAATAAACTGATGCAAATATATATATAAATTCCTAACATATTCTGTATATTCTCTTCAATAAAATTTCACAAAAAAGCATATATTGAAGCCAAATAATGTTGTCTAGAGAAACAAATACTGATGAAATAAAAAAAAAATTAAAAAAAGCTGTCTGTGAGGCAACCATACAGAGGTGTGATTTGTCATTTTGGAATTTGAGATTTGATTTAGGAGGTTTGAGTCATTGAGTTGTAGGATAATGAGGGACTGAGAGCTGAAAATAAAGAAAAAAACTTGAAAATTTTATGATACTGGCGAATATCTGCTACTGATAAGAGCCCTAGGCAAAATGGAATTTTCTATGTTGTACCTGAATTGCTCTGTTACAGTATGTACCCACAAATAAGAAACAGATTTCATAACATTGCTTCAGTCTCTAAATGGGGCTAGGGACCAGTCTTGGCAGAAATTTCTCTTGTGGCAACTCATCCATGCAGTTGGCTCTCTCTTGAGCAAATCAAATGCCTTAGAAATCCTTGTCACCAGCAATTGGAGTAGGCTCAAGCCCCAGTAGTCCCTCTAATTCTCTTGTCGTGTTTAGACTCATGCAGACCACAGACTTCTAAGACTCAACACAAGCTGTCCTCTGATCTGAGTGGACAACTGGCTGAAGATGACCATACTCTGCTTTAATTTTGAAAGACTAAAAATGCAGTTTTTAGTATCTTGCAGTCATGTCCATTTATTTGGTTTCTGTTGTCACTTTCTGTAATTCTTCTGTTTTGAACTCTAGATTTTAAATGTTATTGATGCTTATTTGCTAGAATTATCTAGACCTCGTAAGTCTCAAGGTGTTTAGTATCTTCTTTGGCTTTGTCATTATCATTGTTTTGCAATTTTATTATTTGATTGAAGTTCATTGTAGAATGTGATTACATTTTGTTCTCTGTTATGTTTAGAGGGTACCAGAAGCCAGTGAAAGCTGTTCCTGGAGACTGTGGATACCATTTGCATGCACATCGTCTTTTTGTCTCTCATCCAACCACAAGTGAGGTGAGGCAAAAAACATCAAATACTAGGTGCTTCTGTGATGTCAATTATGGGCCAGCTCATGCTTGCTTTCATTTGCTGAATTCCTGCTTATGAAAAGTGAAGGTTGATTATGGATGTAATGTCTTCTCTTTGAAAATTGTATTAATGAAGGTCATTGTACTATAGAGCTGCTCCTATGGTAATTGCCAGCTGTAGTTAATTTGTGGCCAGCTCTTACCTCTCCCACAACTCATGCTCTACTGATTTTTATCGAGTATGATGTGTTCTGTTTTATAAACATTTTAAGCCTTGAACTATGTCCTGTGGAGAAACAAAATGGAAATTTGAAAGTATTAGACAGAACACATCATACTTGAAAATTAATGAGAAACGTTGGGCCAGAGATAAAATTGGGAACGCTAGAAGGGAATGATTCTCTATTGGAATTTGGTAGGTGTTGAAACACTTTTTGCACCTTAGCACACAAAATGTTATTCAGAAAAAAGAGTTAAATTGATACCTTTTGAGAACTTCAGAAACTTTGACTGCACTGTAATCCGTGATTAAAACCCTGGAATCCTTTTGCCGATAGACCATTGATACAAGACACTGGCTCGTGGTATAACTATTTTCTCACTTGTGTTTCTACTATTGAATTGAAATTGCGCACTTTGTTGATTCTTTTTTTTTTTTTTTTTTTCATTTCTGTATTCAGTGGAAAACCCATTACTTCTTTTTGCCTTCTTACTTTGTTTTTTCTCTTTGTCATGGATTGATCTAATCTTGCCCGTAGTTAAGGAACTAATTAGACTATCCAAAAATTCTACTGCAAGTTGGAATCCAAGAAAATAGCACAGATAATATTTGCCCCTGGACAACACACTGTTTGTCTGTCGATGCTCTTTGTCTTTCTAGTGGCGTTGACTTGTTACTTGGGTGCGGGTACATGAATGGTTTGGCGAAGCTAAAGATATTTGCAAAATCCTTCCTATTCTTGCAGATAATTGAAATTGTTGCACCTCTCCCATCTGCTCTCAAGACACAGGAAGAGACCAGAGGAGCAAAATTGTGTGCTGGAGATAATGCCCGTTGATGTTCTGAAGCTATGATCTTCAGAATTGCTAAAACAATTTTCCAAAAGGCATGATGATTAATAGTACCCTTCTCATTTTATATTTATTTTAATTTTAATTTTTCTTCTCCATTTCTATTTTTTCACAAAAGTGCCACACTCCCAAGTAATTACAGCAGAGGACCTTATGATTCTTGTATCCACATGTTGAAGATTGATAGGCACCTTACATGTCACATTCCAAGTAGGTCTTACCCATTAAGAAGATCTGCACAGGATAGCCTAGTTAGAAAAAGAATAGGGGTCACAGTTGATACTCTTAGAACGACATGCTGTTTTATTTCCTTTTAAGGGGGAGAAATTTCAAATTTAGGTCATCTGATGCATAACGTGCTCTGCCCTTTTGACTTGTTAGCAGCTAACGCATTCACCATCCAAAATTTCATTAACAGTTGTTCAGTTATGGTCATCAGCTCCTTTGCCTGTAAACCCATGGTTCACATAGCAAGTGCCCACCCAAAGGACAGGAAGACACCAATTTTAACTTGAAATCGCAGCTGATGATTCCCTACTGAAGTCTCAAGTGTGCTGGGACATAGATGCCAGGACGCTGCATTGTTTCACATGAACTAGGTGCACAAGCTCCTGTTAGTATATATACATGGACAAAATAAACATTGATGAAGACAATACAATATAATCCAACTTAAGCCAGAAGATCTGGCAACTTTGGCACTTCAACTTGCACCTCGCTTATTTCTGTACTTCCATCAATTACAACAAATACATAGCTGCTGAGAAATATTACAAACATCTAAAATTCTTTTAACCAAAAAGAACCTACAAATGCTGCCCTAAAGTTAACGAAGGGAGGGTATTACACATACGCTACGGTATGACACCACAGTAATTCGCCATGATTTAAGAGGCCCGCTCCATACCATCCTCCTCACCTCTCCAAGATTCCTCACTGCCGATCCCAACTGCCTTAACACTGTATTGTTCAGTTTTTGCGTAATGCAGATTAGTCGCCGCTGGGTCTGAAATACCAATGCATGCATCCCCAACAACAGTCCCTCCTCTCGGCACAACACTTGCTCCAACCATTCCCCGGGCCAGTTGACCCGGGTGAGCGTCAGATCCACTTAGTCTTCGCATTTCTGGGAATAAAATGTCTTGGCGCTGCGTCACATCAACTGTTTGTGGATTTGGTCTGGCAATTTCCCATCTCCGGTGGAGCTGATAATCAGCTTCACCATTACTGCTACTCATCTCCCTATTAGAAAGAATTGATGTCAAATTGTGTTCATTACTCTTCACAACTGAACCCAATGGCAATGGCTGCCACTCCATGTTGGATGAGTTGGAGTAATTACCCGAGGAGGTAGGACGCCCGTGGAGGAAGAAAGAAGAGTCTGATGCAGTAGAAAATCCAGACTGTATCCTGTTTCCGTCCCAAAAACCATAGCCCAGGCAACTATTATTCTGGTTGACCTTTGCAGGAACTGGATTCCCTTCAACATTGTGAGTGCTGAATTTAACATTGTAATCCTTGCTGCTGAACTTCGAATTTTGAATTCCTTCATCTTCGTTCTGCTGAGCTGATGACTTGGTCAAAATCTGACCAAAAAGTTTCACATCACCTTTCCTGCATGGCTTTTCTGTATCTGATGAATTCAATGAAGGGGGTCTAGATCGGTAACTTTTTTGTTCTTGGAGCTGGAAAGGAATCTGAGCCACCGCACTGTTAGTTTTCAAACCATTGCACTTCTGAAGAAACCATTCCTGTGACAAATACATGTCAGAACATAATTTCCTATTGCGGCTTTGAACATCAAGTTCCTCAAAATCCTTATCTCCGTTATTCATCTCTTTATTGGTGAACACCCGAAATGGATATCCCTGGAGAATCGGCCAGGAGCCTCCACACTCCAACAAAGAATGGCCGGACTGATGCTGGTTATTGTCATTTCCAATGGCTAACTTTTGGCACTCCTTATCCCTGATATTTTCAATATCTAGTGCAGGAGGTCCATCAGAGCTGAGATCAGGACATTCAATAACTGAATTCACACTGACAAGAGGACTGGTACGAGGCTCTGGTGGAGCCTTTAACTCCAATGCATCCTTCTGCTCACGCTTCAGGTCAACTTGATAACCCAGAGTAGCATTTGCCTCCACAGCAAGATTGGATGCGTTTCTGTTTGCATGTAAGACTTTGTCACAGCATTTCAAGTCACTCAGGCTACTTGCATTCAGAATCCCATTTTCCTCTGCTTTCCTACCATTCAAATTGCTATCTGAAATCCTATGTTGATCCTTCAGTTCCAGACCTACATTAAAGGTATCAGCCTCAGCATCTGGCAAAACCTGGCCATGATCCTCATCACATTTTGGGGGCACAGATTCTCCCACAGAGTTCGCCTTTTCAGTAGCCTCATCTCCTCCACCCACACTAGGAGGAAAATCAGCATTTTCCTCAGACTGCACCGTGATAGACATGCCCTCAACAACTTTTATCTTGCCATTGGTACCAAAATCAAGCTTCTGGTTAGCCTCCCCCTGCCACCCATCAGTAACCATATCCTCTGACTCTAGCTCATGTTCTTCATCAATTTCTTCGGTCCCATTGTCCTCTGATCTGCTCATTAGATCAGTCTGTAAAATCACGGTCTCTGCAGGATCACATTTTCTGTTGAGATCAGATGGCATCATATTCTCATCTACTTTAGACCCTGTTCTCTCACTGCAGATGGCCGAATTGGTCTCCGTACAAATATTGTTATTGCCACTCCCACCCTCCTTGGCATCCTCATTTCCTAGCATTTTCTGGTCACAGGGCCAAGGACAAAGCATATCCAATTCAAGACACTTGCGGGCCTTGCTAAAGAAAATCTTGCATTGGTTCCTTGACCTTGTTCTGACAGACCTTGATATTGCTGCAAAGTCTTTACCATAGGATGACACAGCCTGTATAAAAACAGCCTTCTCCTCATCTGTCCAGTCAGTATGTTCCATCTCTCCACAACTCTCATCCGAACAAGTCACATCATCAGCATTCTGTGTTACCTCTGAAGTGAAAGGCCGTTGCCGCTTCAAAGAACCCACCACTTGGCTCTTCTGGTCATGGTAGCTCTCTGCTGGGTCAAAAGAACTTGTGATGCAAGAACTCATTGCCTCTGATGACAGTGAACTGCAGATACCTGCCAAGACGTCAGCAGCCACAGCCTCTCTTTCACTATTTAAGATATCAACACTGCTTGACCTCTCTAGCATGTCATTGCCTCCTCGCAATGCACTGTGATTGCTAGTTGCCATGACTTTGAGCCTCACTGTACATTTCTGCTGTTTTTTCAAACCATGATCAGCATTAGATGCAATTGCTGAAGCCATACCTAACATAGCAAGGGATGCTGTGTTTGTTTCATGATTCCATCTTTTCCCAGAAGCAATCAGATAGTTGTTCCTAGAACATGACTTTCCTTGTTTCGCAAGCTGTGACTTCTTTGTCTTCACAAAACAATCCGACTTGAGGTTTTTGTAATAGAACTCAACACAATCAGCAGTTGTCTTGTGATGGAGAAAAGAGGCAATCTTTTTGAAGTCTTTCCCAAAATTAGCAAGCTTATCCAGGAAAATCTCCTTTTCTTTTGCAGTCCAGGGATTAATCATAGCCCTTTCCTTCTCAAGGGAACAGGGATCTTCAACTAAACCATTACTTGAAATGAACCTTGAACTCATCTTCTCCTTTTTGTCCAAGATCAATAATGGCATTTTAAGGTAACTCCTGTAAGGCTCAGCCTGAGTATCTGAAAATAATTTACTAGTAAAATTAATTATATCCGTCAACAAGAACAGTCACAAATTCTGAGCTGCAAAAACTAAAATCCTCAAGAAATCAGAACACAAGAAGGAACGTCACTGATTCAAAACCAAATATCCTAATAAATATCAGAACATGAGAAGTAAATTCATTGAATTAAAACTGAATCACTTGGCAACATTAAAAAAAAAAAAAAAAACTGAAATCATATCTGAAGGTTCACTCATTTCCCATAAAGACCCTTCAGATTTTTTTATTTTTTTTTATATCATGATACCACCAGAAAAGTCACAATAACATCTATAATATTTATATATTACAAACAAATGCTCTATACCCACAGGCAATATTACCTCAACCTTCACAGGTGGTGGCAATTCAAGCACATTGTGCAATAAACAATCTCAGTACCCGAATACCAATTTGCTGTAAAAGAATGTGGGAGTTCTGTGATAAGAAATAATAACTATTTCAACTGAATATCCAGTGAAGACCCATGTTTGCAAAAGCATATAATTACCATATATCCTAATATCAAATCAAAAAGTAAATGGGACACGTCTAAAGAAATTTATAGGCGAAATGCAAATTTCTGCACAGAACTCATTCTTCGGAAAAGCATAAAATGCTTGGGGGCTGTTTAGTTGGGGAAAATGATTTCCAGTTTTCTATAAAATCTTTTTCATTTACCATAGAAAATTTGGAAAATGCATTCAAATGTTAAAAATAGAAAAAATTAATTTCCGATCAAGAAAATCGAACCATATAAAAAAGAGAGATTTTACTTTTGTGTAACTTGTGCTATAAAAGGAGATGGAGATGATTTGGGGAAAAATTTGTGAAAAACTGCATTTTCCAAACCTCCAAATTAATAAGGAAAACTGAGGAAACTCATTTTAGGAGTTTGCCAAATTCAGTTCAATTTTGGAAAACCACAACTTCCAGATCTCCATTTTCTATTTGGAAAATTTGTGTATTTGAACAAGTTTTCTAATTTTTCATTTTCTCTTAAAAGAGTAATTTTTCGGATAATTAGGGCTCTTTCCACAACTAAACAGCCAGTATCTCACAGGACATGCCAATAAGCATGCATCATAAAATCATTATACAACCGAAGATCTAGAGCTCTAAAAATGCTAGCATAAGTATTTGCTTAGCCAAAGTTAGTAGTGTAATAAAATAAGATTCAGACAGGAGTTCTGCAATCCCTAGAGAAGTCCTATGGAAGGTTTTGGAGGGAGGAAAGAAAAGAGATTTGAGATGCTTAAATACAATTCCTATTGGGTGGCTATAAGACCAACTTTAGCGCAAGGCATAGACTATTGACTAGTAAAGCGCCAACATGTGTAAAATATGAACATCACAATGATAAGGATGTTAGTTAGGTAGATGCGCAGATATACAAGAAATGATATAATTAGAAATGATGAATCAAAGAACGAAATGGCTTTGATTGAAGATACTATTAATCAGACAAAATCAAGATGGTTTGGTCCTGTGAAAATAAGACTGATAGATGCTCCTATAAGAATGGATAGAATGAAGAAATTTTTAGCAAAACAGATGCAGAAAGACTAAGAAAAACCTGATGAAAAACTCTCAAGGTAATATACAATAAAATAGCCTTACAGAATATGTGGCGGTAGATAGTGATCATTGGCAAACTAGACGGCATATAGCTGACCCCACCTACTGAACTAAGGCTTGATATGTTTGTTGTAGACTGGAGCTATGCATTAAAAGCAAATCCTATACCAGACACTTCACATGCAGACAAGGGAACTTTGATTATCAACAAAGGATCATGGAAATTTTGTAGGTTGTAACCATTTTCTTTAAGGATATCAATGCTCGTGCATATTTATCCATAGAAAATAAATTCAGAATTGACAAAAAAATGGGCTGATTATGACCAAACAAGATCCCTGCATTTAAGCAGCATTACACACAGAATGATCAGTAGATATGTTCGAGTCAATGATTTAATCCCCCATGATATACACTCTGCAATACAGCCCTCACCCCAACTAAATATGATTCTAATTATTGTACTGTATCATAAAGAAAGACTGTCTTTCTTATTTTCAAGGGAGGATGACAAATCTTAACTTCTCACCATCCAAAACAAGCTCTATGCCAGGTACAAAATAAGATCCTCTATAATCTCTATGCCTAAAAATAAATTTCAGAACATTTGTGAAATTCGCAAAGGCAACTGGTACAAATCATTTATTTTTCACCTTTAACCAGAGCAAGCCTCTACCTCTAATGTGAGTATTTTCTTTAGAATTTAATTTCAGTTGTTAAACATAATTGTAAGAGAACATGAATAGCTGCTCCAGGTTATATTTCCACTACAGCAATGCAGATATCAGTATTCTCGTAAAAAAAAAATTACCAAGTGTGCCTATACGAATTTCCATGAAGCTCCCAACTACAATAAAAGGAATTTTTCCCCAGATAAAGCAAAAAGATGACAAAAAGGTGTCATGAAATTCAGACACTAAAGTCTTTTAAAATCCTCCACTTCCCATATTAAAACTCTCACAGGATCAGCATGATTAGCTATTAATCAGCAAAAGGAAATAAACATATTCATTTAGAAATCAAATGTAAAATTTCAAAATAGAAACATTAGAAAAGAAGCACAACAAAAAGTGTAAAGGATTGAAAAGATGACTCATTTATGATGACAAAGTGTGCTGTCTATCACTTGTCCTGTTGCAAATAAAACATGTTCCAGGACTAAACAGTGCCAAGCAATTACACATACAATTGGAAGTCAAATTAATATATTGAGATTCCTTTTCGCCAAGAAAAAATGTAACCACTTGGGATACCAAATGAGTTTCCCCCCCCCCTTTTTTCAAGGTGTTTTCACTTCATGCTGTTACAACAACCATATTACCACTTACTTAAAGAATAAAAACAACATATCAACCCTTAATCCTACTAGGTGGAATCCACACTACATGAATTATAATTCACCAATCATTTCTATCTATGGTCATATCTTTTATAAGGCATTCTATCTCATATAGAGCCTAAGAGTTCCTACTAAGTTTTCCAGTGTCTTCCATTGCATCCACTCTCCTTATAAGAATCTCCAAATCTTCATCTCACATGAACAAACCATCTTAATTGTGTCCCATGCATATTATCTTCACTAAGAGCTGCTCTGATTCATTTTTAATTCTATATTTTCTTGTATGGTTGCATATCCATTGTAATATCATTAGCTCTGTTAGGTTCATATTTTGCACAAATTTTCCAGCCCAACATTTTATGCCGTACAATAAAGTTAAGTCTTATAGCATTATATAAAATTTTTCTTTTAGCTTTAATGAAATTTTACCATCGCATAAATTGTTAAGAGGCACTATTCCATTTAAACCATCCTATCTTGAATCCATGGGCAATACTCTCATTAATCTCTCCATCATTTTGGATGACTTATCCAATATATCTGAATTCATTTTTTTCTTGAGTTGACTTGATCTTCATCTCTCACCACAAAATCATCCACACATTTTTATTAAATTACATTCCATGTATTCTATTTCCAATCTGCTTAACTTAAAACCTTTAGATTCTAAGTGTTCCTTTCAAACAAGAAACTAAAAACAAGAAAGCGCAATCTATGCATGAGAAATAATAGACAATGGTCTTAGTTTCTGAAACTATGCCATCCATGGACATAATGTAATAATACAATTTTCCAAACGGTTGATAGAAACAAGCACACTTTTCATTGACAAGGTCCTTATAGATCTAACATATTTGGTTAAACAGACATACAGCCCTTATGAAAATGAAGCAACGTAGCACAATTCCTCCTTACTCCCAAGGAAATAAAGCTTTCCGACCTAATTTGTTGCATACAAGTCCACAATTCAAGGAGTGCATTCTGTTTTTGGATTATATCATCTCGCCGCATGCAGCTGATACAAGAATAGAGTTCAAGTCATGCATTCTGTATAAGTACCCAAACTCCTTAATGGACGTTGAAAACTTGAAATGTGTGTTTGCCACCTTCGAATAGAGTATTAACGCCAAACTTCTCACTCTTTATATAGAAAGAGAGGAACACCTATGAAGCATGGACACGACAGTGTGTGTCATAACATGTCGCCGGCCTGTCCAACACTCCAACATGCCGCTGACACATGTTGGACACACCCGCGTGGCATGTCTGACACCTTTTTATTTTTTATGAAATGAATATGTGAGAGGGCATGCACAGGATACCTGTGTCCCCTCAACGAACACTTCATGCTTGATTTCTGCATTAATCTTTGGGTTTTGATGCAAGATTCTACAATTATCAGACACTTCATGCTTATATTCCTTTGATTGTTGACTAGATTGTGGGGGCCATGGGTTGAAAACAAGCATTTGTGAGTGACAAACAATGAATGAAATAAACTGTCTTTCAATTCGACTAACCTATGGACTGGATTGGGGGCGACGTGACAACTAACGACATCGTCGACGGCTGGCAACAACAATTAGGTCTTGTGAGCAACCTTGAGACAAAGCGGTTGGGGATTTGGATGAGTTGTGTGGTTTGGACCATTGGGTTTTTCAAGTAACGTCGATGTTGCAATGTAGCGATGAGCCAGATGGACCTTTCGAGGACAACTCAAGTCCTGACCTTTTGAATCCTTGTGAGTTGTTAAGAGTCTCTAAATCATCCACACATAATATAATATTTTTTAGAGTTGTATTTTATTACGTTGGAGGCTGGAGTGTTTCTTCTTGGAACTTGATATGCATTATATACTTCATTTAATCAGGTTGGATTTCTAGAGTTGAGTTTTCTTGTTGCAGAATATGATATTCTAACATTCTATGTTATATTGTTCTTGTTTAGAATTTTGTATTATGAATTTTAAATATGTATTTATGAGTTTGTTTGATAGATGCATGGTTATGAGTTACTTTATTGTCATTAGAAATATAAAATTTTAATTTATTAATTAACGTATCCTAACCATGTTGTGTCCCACTTTTTTTGGAAAATGCCATTCCCCCGTGTCGTGTCCCATGTCCATGCTTCATAGAGGTACACATACAAGGAAGAACGAAGAAGAAAATAAATGAACCAGTGGACCATAAAGAGGACCTAAATCAGTAGACAAAAGCCTCCATAATCCAAGTATCGAGCAGAAATAAGCCTATCCGGAGTGAATTGATCAAAGGAAAAAAAAAAAAACCAGAAAAGCAGAATTATTCTTACCAGGAGAAGACAAACGAGAACGAGCAGGCAACCAATACTTTTGATATCCAGTGTGCGGCGTATGTGAACTTAGCTCCAGCCTTTTCTGAGATTTTGCATGATGTTTCCTTATAGAAAGCAACCGCAAATCTTCTTTCCAGAGATGCTGAAATGCCCTATATCTGAGAGTCATAATTCTTTCTTTAAATTTTAGCAAATGCTTCCTCATTACAAACTTCCCTTTCACATGTGGATCGTTCTGCCAAGAGACATTGGTTGTTCTTGACGTATCAATATGATAATCAACAAATTGAAGTAGCTTATTAAATTCTTGAGAAGCTCTACTTGCATAATCCTTGTTGGAAGCCAATATCAGATCACATGCAACAGAAGTCTTGCTAAATGTCAGTTGACTACCACCCTCTGAAGTCAATAAGCCTTCCGTCTTTTCCTCATTGCTATCACATACTGAGCATTTCTCTTCCTGGTTTCTAGATTTATTAGCAACCTCATCATGTTTCATTGATTCAGATAGAGTGGTAGTATTTTCAGCAGATTTAGATATCACAGTGCCTGGACTATCCATACAGTGATCTTTAACTTGACCATGCTCTTTTTTGAAGCCACCAACATCATCCACAGCTACTCCTTCAGAAGAAGCAAGCTGAAAGGGAGCAGGCTGAGGAATGGCGTTAGAGTCAACAACCAGTTTTTCACAAGGTTTTGTCGGGCATTCCTGTTGCAAACTACTTGTTCCTGCAGGACATTGACACCTATTTTCATTCTTAGATATCAAACATTTAAACTCATTTTCCAGTAACTCAATTTCAGATTCAGTAACCTCCAATTCCTTCAATATATCACCCTTCCACAACAGCAACTTGTTCATAGGAGTTGATCTCACAAAGCTAGAATCCTCAAGTTCTTCAGATTGGAGAAATTCACAGGGAGAAGTGCTTAAATTAGGAATTGGGGAGAGCTTCAAACTCTCTAAATTAAAAGCTATTCCTTCAACATGGCTCTGAGACAAGAGACTTGTTGAACTATTTAAGTTAATAACATCACCAAGAATATTTACTTCCCTGACCAATGGTGTTTCCTCCCCACCTGTACAAGAACATAAAACTTAAATAAGTGAAATATTTGGGACTACATAATAAATGGAGGTACAATAAGTACAAATGCAAATAAAAGATGTCCATATAAAACAAAACTAGAAAGCGACGACTATCAGACAATATTTATTTTTATTAAATACTTTCATTGAAATAAAATGATATTAGCAAACAAAACTACAGTTTATTTCAAAGAGCCAAAGAGCGTTAACATAATTAAAGACACCCATCCTCTTTCTTTGTCGATATACGAATACTTTCTTTTCATATATATTATAAAACTGCATACTTTTCCTTCATTCTACTATTACTTGAATCTAGCATATTTAATTCTCACAAGTTCATAAAACTTATTGCTCAATTAAACCTTGTTATAAAGAGCCAAAAGAAAAATACCTAACATGTGTCTGGATGAAATCTGAAAGAACCAAGTTTTGTTTGCTCTGAAATTATAGTTATTAATATTTATGATAACTTGGTCAATCATATTTTATTGAGACCTACACAGATTTTGGGGCCTAATAATTGATTTCGTTGATATTTCATGTTCCATATTGAATTAGTCTAATTTATTGGTTGCCTAGTTCTTATACAAAAGCAAAATTGTTGAATAGATCTCAAACGTGTAAAATTATTTAATTGTTGAATTTGTGTGAACATTTTTTACAGATTTTTGTTGTCCTTTCCAAACTTTTTTACATGTTTCCAATATTTCAGTAGTTTCAATATATTCCAAAATATTTCCGCTTCAAAACTAACCTAAATAGCACATCAAAATGATATCTTGATCCTCGAGTGATATCTACGATCCTGTCAACAAGCATTTAGGAAACAACACAGTGAACATAAACAACATTCATCAACAAGAACCAGCAATTCAACACAGGTAAGATGACGTTAAAATATGGTAGGAAGATGGAGATTCCACAGCACCAGAAACTATAGAGGGGTCCATAGAACAAGAATTAGTGAGCAGGTTTGTCCAGGAATTGTATTAATGAATTTTATAATAACTAGGTGCAGCTAAAGTTAATGAATGCAACAACCAAAGTTTAATCTTAAATCTGAAGCAAGTACTGACATTTGCAACCCAAGCTTTTTAATAAGATCTATAGTCTAAATAGATTAACAACATATTACACAGTTCAATCAAGATCATTTAGGATGGATCATTGAGCAGATAACTCAATGAATCAAGTTTTGGAAATATCTTCTCCTTCCAAACATGTAGACAAATAGCGAAGATTTGAAGATAACAAGTGAACAACAAAGTTGGGTTTGTGTTCTACCTGATGAGGAACTGAAAGCAATTGGAGAGGGGATAGTAGGGGAACTGCAGTCAGAGGTTCCTGCAACTCTAGGGCTTTTCTCAGACAAGTTCGAAAGATGAGAATGCATAGGATCGGTGTTACCACAGACAATCATCCCAGGATTTGTTGCCCTATCATCAGAGGCTTCAACCTTTTTCTTTTCATACTTAGCCAGACCCTCACCCCAATTAAGACGAGGCTTCTTCCTCGCGTTTGTTTCTTCAGATGGAACAGCTGATGCAGTACATGCCGTGGCATCCCCTGAAGGTGACCATATTGGGGTAACTCTCTTGGGCTGAACCTCAGCCTTTGCTTCACTGGAATCCATTACCATGCTTTTTAAGCTGCTTGCATAGCTGAACACAGAACACCGTGAGGAAAGACTCCCTGAACGAGTCCATTTAGAAGGCTTCTTACCAATTGAACCCAGCAAATTTTCTCTCTCAAGTATCCGGCCTGTGCCCAAGCCATCAACATTACCAGTCTGGTCATTCAAGTGAATTTGTTCGGATGTGTCCCTAGAGACAAGTTGAATAAGAGAGTTTTCCACTAGCATATGGGCGACTGACCTCTGATCACCAGTGCTAGGCAGCCTGCCAGGTCCATTCCGCGCTTCACCATTTTCCCAAGTGCTACTTCTGGAATCCTTTTGGCTAATTGCAACCCTATCTTCCCGGCTATTCATGCCATACGACCCAATGGACCGGTGGCTCTGATCATGTAGAATATTTTCATTGGACTGACATGGCGTACTCCCGTGTCCAGCTTCTTTGCAATAGAGATGACAACTAGCCTGCTTACCGTGACCTTCAGCAAGAACATTCAAATAGAGAAAACAAAAAAAGAAGTACCAAAAACAAAATCAACACAAGAAAAGCATTTCCCAAGAAAGCAATAGTCCAATACAAAGAAAACAATTAGAAGCATGAAAACCCTCAGATCTGAAGGGTAACCCGGAAAAGTAACCTCCAAAGACGAAGTCAGAAAAAAGCAACCTATCCGTCCGAAATAAAAGCAAATATTATGTCTCCAGTGAAAAATAAATTGCTCGATAAGAACTCAAATCCCTTCAAAACCTGGCCGTTTCTTATCCATCCATAAAATCACATAGCATTAATCATTTAGAAATTGGTAGCTTGAAACAAAATCATCATCTCGAATGAAACCCTAGATACTGGAGAAATATATTTCATTGTAGAACGTCTGAAAAGACTCACCGGGAGGCCTACTGTTGAGAGAATCGCACAATCCCCAGCGGCCAAAGCCCCGCGAGGATGAGGAACCGTGGTGAGGAGTCCGAGGAGTCCGAGTCTGAGTCTGAGTCGAGTCCCTCCATCTGGACAAGGACGCTACGGAATCCGACCCCTCATGTTTCCTATCCTTGAAGAAGTCCTTCCGATTCCAAGGCAAGGGCTCCGTCGGCATCAAAAACCACCGCTCAATCGCATGGGCCACCGCCACCGCCACCAGCAACCGGCTCAACAACACAGCACCGCAAAACGCCGCAGAAACCTACACCTACTGGGGCTTCGCATTAAAAGGGAAGAGAACTGAACCGAAATGGATATTTCTAGGGTTTCCGGATCTCAGACTTGTAGAACTTCGTTCGACTAGGGTTTCGAAGAAGCAACGACGGCCAGTTCGTTGGTTGCGATGACTCTCTCTCTCTAACTCTCTCTCTACAGAGTTCTTTTTCTTCTTCTTGTTCCGTCTTCACCGCCGCTACTGAGTGGAGAAAGCGAGCACCGAAAGCCGACAGAAGACAAAGACGGGGCAGACAGAGACCGTACCGTAGCCTTGCGAAGAGGAGAGAGAAGGGAGAAGAGGACACACTTGTTACGTATCTTAATCATCAAACCCCAGTTTATTCCTCTTTCGCATCCGTTGACAATTTTACAACAATTTTATTAAATTACAAAAAAGAAATTATCTATTTCTATATCTATATCAAGGCTGAATTTAACATCTTTTTGATTTATTTTTTTAATTTTATAGTAATAAGTGAATATATTTTCTTTGATGAGTATTTTATTTTTTAAATTTATAATAATAAGTGAATATTTTAGATTTTTCCTAAATTAGTATTAGATTTTTTTCTAATTTTGTGGTGATGTCCAGATTTTTTAATTATTTATAATTTGATTATTTTTATTTTATTAATTAATTATATATAATTTGAATGTAAGTAGGTGTATACATTAAATCTATATAATATAATTTAATAATATTATTAAATCTAATAATTTTTTATTCTACTTAAATTTTTAACACTTAATATTTATAAATATTTATTACTATTAAAGTAAGGTGCACCTATATAACTATTTAAAAGATTGGTACAAAATATACATTTAATTGTTTATTAGTCTAATACAATGAACCTAACAACAACATAGAGATGATGTATCTTGAACTTTAAACGTCCAAATTACACTTCATATTTATATTTATTGCAACTAAAATTAGATGCACATATATATATATGAAGATTAGTTGGATTTTGCCAATCATTTGAACTATTGAAATAGACAAAGGTCCTAAAATTATCTTATTTTTTCTCTTTGAATTTCATTTAACTTTCATCAAGCATATGTGTTGCACAATTTTTGTCTTAACACATCAAACTTTATGTTAATATTTATTCTATCATTTGCAGTGATATAAAGAAACTTTAACAACAAAACATAAGTTGCTTTAAGATATATACTCCATCATCCGATAATTTCCTATTTCATTATTCGTTCAAATGCTCTTAAGCCAAATAGAAAGACAATTTAAATTTAGGAGCAAATGTTTATCGATAGAAAGACAATTTTAGAATTTTTTATGATGAAATGGACTACTGAAAAACAGGTAAAAAATTTATTGAATGTAATACTTTAAATTCGTAGATGAAAACCTATGTGCGGTTGGGATGCTATATATAATGGCAATAGTGATGCCTTAGCGGTGACGATTTGAAAACAAGTCAGACATTGTAATAGTTGTATTATTTGTACAGATCCAAATATATAAACATGTGACGGTTTATTGGATTATTTTTTTTAAAATATAGAATTAGAGTTATAATCGACCTAAGTCAACTTTACATAGTGCCAGACTCGACCTCAACACAATTACAAAGTTCAAAACTCTACTCGAGCTTAATCGAATTTTATTTCTAGATCTCGAGCTCAACTCAGTGAAATACTCTAAAAACTATAGCTCAATTTGGTTGAACACAATAAGTCAAAAGAAATCTTTTTTAATAATTTTAAAATTGAATTTGAACTGAGTCAATCTCGATCCTTTTTGAAGTTAATATCTAATAATTCACGAGTCTGTAGATATCGTTTATACCCTTGGATGGACTTTTATTAATTAAAATGCTGTAAAGTCAAATATCAGATATTGTGAAGTCAAAGTACTTGCACCCACAGGTTATATATTAATACAATCCGAATCTTTTTTAGAATTTCTACTTAAAATTAAAATTTTCAATTCAGTTAAGAGATTACCTACTGTGTTAGATTTTGTATCTTATTTCTATTTTTTACAATTATCTAAGTACTTATAGTGAGTAACAAAAATATACTATATTTCTTATTTCTTATGATATTTTCATTTTTTTAAATTCAAACATAGTTTATGATATTTTAAATTTATTACCATCAAACATAATAAATCTTTAAACTTCAACATTTATCAACAAAAGACATATCAATAGTCACACTTTAATTCTACACATTCACTTACTATGAAAAGATTAAATGGTGCATAACTAAAACAACAATGATATTATACTAAAAACTAATTAAAAAACACACACACGCGCACAATTGTAACTGTACTGAGTTAATTTTATGTCTATTAAACTTTTTTTTTTCAATTGAAAGTATACTATTTATTTTCATAAATCCAATTCAAATCTTACAAAAAATAAATAAATAAACAGTTCATCCAACTACGATACTGAAATATTTACAAAAAAATATAACTCAAATATCACTATTATCTATTTACAAGAAAACCCACGCATCACACGAAATAACACCTAGTTCTAAGACTAAACTTAAAAATAGAAAAGCCTATGGGTGTCCTATTTTGTGGATCCAAATATTTGAATACTTAAAATTTGATATTTGATATTAATATATTATTTATAATACAAAATATATTTTTGATCTATAATAAATACAGTCGAAAACAAAATATTATATATACTATTAATTAATAATGATTTTTAAATCATAAGAAAAATAACAAAAAGAAAAAACTATTGTGATTGGGTTGGGTTGTTGGAGAAACCCAATGATTAAGGTTGATTTCATAAATGTTGATCTCAAGGGAGACATGGATGATGAACCCCGAAGATTTGGGTAGAGACTTGCAAGAAGGATTTAGGAGCTTTCTCCTTCCCTTTTCTTTATTTTTTCTCTCTCTTTAATAATTGCTAGAGTTTAGGGATGGAATGAGAGGGAGGGGTAGTTTAATTATTTTAAATATTTTAATTAGAATTAAGTAATTAAAGTGGGTTTAGTATTACAAAATTTTTAAAATTAAGAGAGATTCTAATATTTTTAGACTCTTAAGAGTGTTGTTGGTTTGATTTTGATAATATTTTGATTACGAGTGTTTTAACACAAAATTTGAACATGTATTGTTTGAATGATTTTGAATTAAATGATTTGAAGTTAAAATGAATGAAAATGGATTTGAATCTATTTTTCAAATCAATGAAAAATTGTGGACTTTGAACAGTATTTGAAAGGTTTAATTTGCAGAGAAAATAGCTCTAAAAAGAAAGAAAAATGCATGAACATTTTTTAACACTAAAATTCAAGAAAAATTGTTGATTTCTTTTATGGGTTTGTCGATCGATTTTTCAAACTTAAGAAAAATTGTCGACTAATCCTCAAATCTAGTCGATTGATTTTTGTTTATACTTTATGTATTAATGTATCAAGATTAATAAATTAATTGTCTTCCAAATTTGGAAAAATTCTCAACTGCTTTTTTTGAAAATTGGATGCATAGAAAGAAAATTAATTCAAATTCAAAATAAACTGTTGTTGTCCATTTACAGTTTTGTTTCAAAAATTATTAAGAACTATTTATTTACAGATTGATTCTTGGTCATTATTTTTGACAAAATATATATTTTAATCCCTGTAATTGTATATTTTTTTTATTTACACACTTAAACTTTTTATTATTTCAAAAACACTCATGAATTTATAATTTTAAGTCAATTGCATCTCTTAACTTTTTTATTATTCCAATTACTTCTAAACTATATAATTTCGAGTCAATTGCACATCTTAACAAATTTGTTGAGAACAATAAATTCATAAATATAATTAAAATAATAAAAAGTTCAGAGGTATAATTAATTTTAAATTATATAGTTTAAGAATGCCTTTGAAATAACAAAAAAATTGAATATTTAAATAAAAAAACATAAAAGTACCATGACTAAAATATATATTTGACATTTTTTTTTTCAACAACTATTAAAAATCTACCATGAATGTTCAAGACTATAATACAAGACATTTTAAAATTCAAGGACATTGTGTAAGAGAAAGAAGAAGGAGATCAACCTTACAAAGTTTCTGCTTTCCCTGTTGCATTAATTTCTGCCTATTATATCTCTTAAAATTATGTCAATTGACAAAGGAAAAATCATTGGATGTTGCTCTTTGAGTTTTTAGATTTCATGTTCTAGCCTTGATTACAGGAGAAAATTTAGCAGCTAAGGGTTACAGCCCTCACGTTAGCGGAGAGAGATTAGAGATAGAAACTGACTGCTGGATTTCCTGAATTACATTTTCTGCTACAATCGTATGGTCGAGTAATAGGGGGCGCTCGTGATAGTGCGTTAACAAAAAAAAAATAAAAAAATGTCAAGGCTAGATTATTTTTTATAAATCTTATTACAACCTTGTCCTAGCAAGATATTAGAAATAAAATCTTACTTGTAAATTACATCTTTCGTTTTTCCTAGCAGGATGTGCAGCGAGCTAGCTAGTTTGGGTGCCGGTTATTCTATTGGATAACAATTTGTTACTTGGAGATTGATTTTAGGGAGAAGAAGTTTTTAGATTCTTAAAAATATTAAGTTATAAATTTACATTTTCATATTTGGTACAATTTTTTAAAAAAAAAACTTGAGAAAATAACATTTATTTTTAATTAATTTTTCCACAAATTTTTTTTATGGAAGGTTGGGAATCTAAGATTCCTATGGAGTTAAGAAAATTTGTAAAAAATAAAAAGATTAAAATACCACTTACCCTCTTATAACCCTTTCACGATCTATCTTTGCCATAACTTTCTTCTTACAAACACACACACATATATATTTTTATTTATACACACATATTCATACAAATTATATGTTATGTATATTTATACACACACATATATATATAATGTGTAAAAAAAAATGACATTTTATGACTTTCTAAAAGGTTGTGAGTCCTAATGATTTATATACTAGAATGAATTTATTATTTTTAAATAAAAAATAAAATAAAAATAATTTTGAAAAAATAACATAGATTTTCAAAAATGTTACATTTAAATCAAATATAAGAATTAAAATTTCAAAAAAAAAAAAAACCCAACATTTCTAAAATGTTTAATGCTAACCAAATAAAAAATTGCATAAATATTGAGAATCAAAGATTCTCAAAAATATTCTTAAAAATTATGAATTTTAGAAATTTAAAAACTTTTCTTGTACTAGATGCCCCGTTAGTGTATTTAAGAATCTCTGATTGGGTATTAAAATAGTAGATGTCAATTGAAAATGATGAAATCACTATATATTCGTTTGTATATCTATTGGTTATTTAATTTCTCTCCCAAGATAGAAAGTGTATTTTTTAATCATCCAAGTTAAATTCCAAGATATCAAGTGTATTTTTTTTCTGTCATCTGTTATCCTCAAAATAATTTAAAGAATGTCACTTGAACCAATTTATTCACTAACTTTTTAGAATAAATATATAAAGTAAGTAATTTTACTGTAAGTACAATATCCTCCATAAAAATAGTATGAACTAATGTAAATTAAAACTAAAAATGCATAATGTGTTGATTTATATATTTTAAATTAAAATAAATGAATTACAAAGTGTATCGTTGTTATCTCCCTCTTGGTTGTGTTTTTCAATGGCAACCTTTCTATTTGTTTTGAGGGCCCCACTTTTTACTTTTGTTGAGATTGTTTTTTGTAACGGAAATGTTATTCGAGGTGATCGTTATTATGCAGTCTTTTGTATTTATATTTTTGATTATACAGAAAAGGTAAATTATAAGTTGTGTCTTTAGCTCTTGTATAGAGAAAAAATTGAACTCACGATCCACCAAACTAAATCGACATATCACTCGCCCTTTTATTATTTAACTTATGTCTTGAGAGTGAAAACTTGCTACTTGGCTTTTAGTGAAAATGAGTATGGCCCACATGGTAATAGGGTATTAGATTTGGGGCTGGGTTAGGGTATATATGCACACACATACATTAGATTTGGACATTTGTAAGTCAGAAATAAAAAGATTTAAATGACGATTTATTGAGTGGTATTCGGAGGTTATAATTTAATAGTTATTTTTTAAAAACAAAATTTAATTGAAAATGTGTCTTAGTCTAGCGTTAAAGCTATTCTTAATTTTTTTATGAGTTTTTTTTCTAGTTTTTTAAGTAAAATATATAAAGAGTATTTTAAGAAATTACATCAAAATAGGGTGTTTGTTTATATAATAAAATGTTAGAAATCTCATTCGGGTGGGTTCGTCTTTAAAATTTTTCATATTATATGTGTGCAACAAAAATAAATATAAAATTTATATGAAATTTAGGTGTTTTAGCAATATGCAATAACTATACAACAAAGTTGAACTATTTAATAAAGCAAAAATTTAGAGAGCTCGATGGGCTTATCGATCGGGTTACCGAAAGGGGGCAAAAAAACGAATTTGCCCTCACGCCTTACTCTTTTCTTTCCTCTCCCATGTATTGCCCTACCCCTACTTTCTCCCCTCCCTTTCTATGGCCGCCGCCTTGCTGCCACGCCTCTTTATCGTCGCCTCGCTGCCATTGTCACCTCGTCTCGCCAACAATCGAGACGACGGCCATGGGAGGAGAGAGGAGAAAGTAAGGGCGAGAGCAGTGACACTGGCTTGCTTTACAAATTTGTTAAGTGTTTGATGTAGAAGATAGTAGACAAATTGACCTTATCTTCTGCAAGTAAATATGAAGAGCTTAGGTGATCCATGTCAAGCAAGTCTTCTAAATTCCTTGAAGCTCCCTTAGTGTTAGCTAAAGATTAAAGGGAATGTATGGGCTTCTAGCTGTTTTTGGTTTCAGAAAACAAAGCTTTTAATACATGAATAAATTGAGAGAGAGAGAAGAAGAAGAACCCAAAAAAAAAGGACTTGCCAAAAAGAAGAAAGCAAAATGCACCAATTGTTTCTCCTTATTTAATCTCACTATTTATGTGCACGAGCAGGAGGGATTAGTGACTTTTGGATTAGTCCATGCAGCACAAGAGAATCTCAAATGACATGGGAGTTAGTGGACTTTTTCACTGGTTCTTGAACATTCTATGCACTGTCTGCCAAACAAAAATGTCAACATCATTTATTCACCAATATGACAGTTTTCAACTTTTAAAAACAGTCAACAGTTTATGAAAGGAGTTGACAATTTGGTAGTTACTGTTGCAAGGCTCTTATTCAATTACATACAAATTCGTCGCTAACTCTTAATAATAATTAAATATTTTATTAATTTTTAATAATATCAAGAAGATAACACAAGTCTCATAATTTATTTCAATTATTTTGATTTTGGGTGTGTAATTTTTAAGTTCACCGTTAAATAACAATTAGTAAATATCAAATTTCTTTGATGTCAATTGAAATTTTCGATCTATTTTAAGAATCTCTTCATTTTCTTGAAATATTTTGATAATTTTGAGTGATGTCTGATAACATATCAAGATAGTCTAAATGGTAATGAACTCAATTCAAAGTAAACTTTTTTTTTTTTTACAATTATTGTGTAATTCAATACTTTCATTATTAACATCATGATTGAATTAGAGTCATGGGCTGATAAAACTCATTAACTTGATATTATATTATAGATCTTAATTGGTGTGATGAGATGACACATTGAAAACTCTTTTTTAATCAATCATGCATTGGTCAATAACTTCTTCTGCCATAAACTAATAAAAGATGACATGGAATGGTTATCTCATTTTGGAGGTAATGGATCATATTTGACAAACACTTACCTCCATATACTAGTAAAATGAAACCACACATTGAATACTCTCTCACCTTACATTTGGATAAGTCCACATCACCAACAAATTTCACACATCAATACATAAGGCAACCATGTTGTTTCAAGTCATAGGTTCAGTTGTACAATCGCAACTAATAACAAATCATTAATTATTTTTGTTATATAACGTCATATTTGATACGTTGTTCAACTAACAACCATCCACATATTTACTATGAGCATTTCATGTTTTGTGGCATGTGATTCACTATCTTTTATCATTAGTATCTCATATTAATCAAAGTAGTAAATATCTGTATTAGTCCGTACTTGTTTAGTTGAAATCCCTATTTAAAGAAGTTAAGGATTAAGAATAATTTAAGACTTCTTGTAATAAAGAATCTTGTCTGCATATTTTTAACAATTTAAGAATAAGATTTTTAACAAGAAATCTAAAAATTCATTCATAAAAAATCGTAGAGTTATAAATGGAAATAATATATCATTTTATTAATAATAATATGCAAGAATATATCAAAATTCTCTTTAAATGTCATTTAAATATAATATTAGGGCATATCATTAACATAAAATAGATAGATATATATAAACATATGTTTAATTATGTCTATAATGTATTTAGAGAATGGGCAAGTTATTTATATGTTATCTCCACCTTATCCTCAATTCAATTTAATTCTGAATGGCACTCTAAACCATGAACCTTGCATTAGGTAACATTCATGGTAGAGTGACCCTACCATGAAAGAACTGATGCTGCCAGGAACAGTAAAGACTAAAGTTGACAACGAAAGACTTGAAGTTGCAGAGGAGCAGAAAAAATAAAAACAAAATAAGACATGTAAATGCACTTTTTTATTGTTTTTATCTTTTAAAAACTTTTAAAACTAAAGATAAGTAATTAAATGAATTTACTTAGTCTTGCTTTTAAAATAAAAAATTAGTGGACATGGCCTAAATTATGACTTTCATTTATTCTTCACATATTCTTTTATTTAGAATAAATTAATTGTATACCTCTTGAATTGTGAGGACCCCTGTCGGAGATTTTAGAAGCTCGCAAGCCCCAAATGGGAGTCTCAAAACAAAGAGATAAGATGCTAAAAATCTCTGACATAACAGCATGCAGAAGAAATGAAACATTAGCACATCAAAAATATGGTATATACATACATACAAAATGGAAAGGTGATAGGATGGCAACACAAGGTGCACCCATATCAAAATCTAGGCACAAGGATCATGCCATTCAAAACACGACTAGCAAACTTATGTACCCCAAAACCACAAAACATCCCCATGACTGATGGCTGGGACAATCTTGTACAACCAGTTACCCAATCACTCAGTCGCTACTGCCCTTACCTTTGACCTTCGCATTCCCTTTATTTGGAATGATGTAAAGCAATAGTGAGTCACAAGACTCAATAAACAAGTAAAAGAATAACAATAAGGCTAGGAATAGAACTCTCACACTGATTGCTACCCACAACATGCGGTGCAATAAATTAAAATATCACACCATACCATGCATCAAGGTATTCATTCTCAACATAAACATGTCAATGCACATAATGGTCCTTGGAGCCCATATAAGAAATGCATAACCTGGCACCCAAGTCCCGACCTACAAATCTGCTGCAGTCATGAACTAGCTAGCATCATCCACATGAGCCTGAGACTCTCATAACATAAATCACATAAGCCCGAGGCCCTCAACATAAATCACATGCCAGAGTTCCCAAGTCATAGCTACTTGGAGTCGCGTTCCACTCATAGCTATCGAGAGTCAACTCCATACCGCATTATACTGTAGCAATGTAATGTAACAAATAATAGATGCAATGGCATAGTAAGTATCAATATGATACATTGCCCCCCATAAGCTAGGTATTAAGCCATGCTTCACACACATAGAATACACATCCAATGCAATGCTTGTGCACCTAGTCATTTTAAAATGTTCGTGTCAAAACATTCACAGCTTATGTACCCCCCAATTATGCAAGATCAATCCCATGGGCTATAATGCCATGCAATATGTCACATAATGGCAGAGCTGGTCGACAATGACCAGGCACCGGTCGATAGTCTGTGATTAAGAGCAACAGATCGACAACCTTCTCCAGATTAGTCGATAGTCTACTCCATCGTCATTAAATGATTGACATTTGCCTCACTGCTCGACAGCTCCTGTTCCTTGTTACGACCGCTCACACGTGATAGACCCATAACTGTACTCCAACCTCTAAGAATCTAGTCTCAAATTGGTTTGGCATTATTCCCAAAGGAATATGGGTGATACAATACCCCATAAAGCGTTTAATAAATAAAATTTTATAAAATCTATTATTTAATTTATCTTACACTAAAGAGACCATAACACATATAAATAATACTTGGAACTGAATCGGATTAAGGGAGGAAATAGAACTTGTAAAGCGAAGGAAACTTGCAAAGGAAGTAGGGATCTTGCCTTTTAGTAGTAGATTTTAATGTTCTTTTGTCCCACGCCACAGCAATAATATACGCTTCAAGATAACATAATTTTATCAAAAAATTAATAATTCGCACTCTAAGTTAAATTTCAACCGTACAAAATTCTTAGTATATTTTTCCTACTTACCCAATATCCTCAAACTTCAATTAAATTGAGTTTTTCTCTAAATTTTCTCCAATTTCCCTACTACTGCTCGTGCCTTCTTCTCTAATTTTCCTCGCCTCTGTTGCTTTATTTTTATTACCCGAAACACGGTGAAATTGGAAGTTTAAAGGCACAAAAAGGTGGGTGGATGAGGGCTGGCCACATGGTAGCTAGGGGTGCCACCGCCTTAGCCCAAAACGATTTGAAAAAAAAAATCTAGCCATTTTTTCTCATAGCTGCGCGCCTAACACTAGCCTCAAACTTGCAACCTCCCACATGGCCACCCGCTCGTGTGCCATTTGATCTACCAAATCCTTCAATTAATATACACCCCCCATTAATTTTAAGGAAATCCCACGTCCACTTTCGAAAATTACATCTAGATTCCATAATTTTCAGAATTTAACACCTACGCCCCACTTAAATAATAACACTTATAACCCAATTCTTTTCAAATAATTTTTTATTTTTCTAGAATAAAATAATTTAACATTTTTTTTAAATTAACACCATAAATTAATAAAATAAATTAAATCACAAATTAATGGATGGTTACATGAATTTTAAATCTTTAGTTTGAAAATCTCTTAAACTTTATTTTTAGCCTACTCGATTTCTGATCTTTATCAAAATAGTTCATAACACACTATCCGTTACTACCAATATTAAGTAAATTAGCTATATATTTCTTGAACTTTGAGTTTTCAGCTTGAACATCCTTCAAAGTTTTTTTTTCACCAAATCAATCTTTAGAAACAACATTAATTAAGCATAGTATCATTTGGCCGAACTTATTTTTAGTTTCATTAAAATTGTTTCTCACAAAGGGGACACTGTGGCCATTTTGGAGAAGTTCATTCAAACAAATTCGGTGAAAAAAAAAATACAAGAGGTGTACAAACTAATGTCCAAAGTTCAAGCGATATACGATAAATTTATTTAACATCATTAATAACAGAGGATATACTCTGACTATTTAAAAAATAAATAAAAATTAATTTGACAAAAAAAAATTAAAAGATTCAAAACAATAACTAAAATTCGGGAGTCAATTTATCCTTAGTAAAAAAAAAAAAAAAAACCCTAAGTTGGTAAAGACAAAGCATGAGGGGATGCCACATTAACTATTCAAACATATAACCTCTATTTAAAGGGTGTGATTTTATATTAATATGATAGCTTCTAACAAATGTTAATTGCACAAAAATATTTCTTCTCTAAAAGAATTTTATATGCTATTTTATAATCTGTAAGACGTGTGTATATCTTTGCCTGTCATCTTAAGATCACTCAACGCATCCCTGCAATTCATGTCTCATATATTAAATTTAAGTTAAACGTGACAATATTAAACAAGAAATAAAATAAAAACAAGCTCTGCTAGATTTATTATTTTTTTTAGGGGGGGTACTTGGGGGCCAAAATCATGGTTGCAGGCTCATGTATACGTAGTTAAATTCTAGAGTTAGTGTTAAATTTTAAAATGAATCAAACAATTACTGAACTTTTATAAATTGGATCGCGTTAGTCATCTATTAAGTTTCCATTTTAATATTGTTGGACACTATAGATGGTTGGCTAATGTGGCTCATTTTTAAAAGTTTAGTGGTTTTGTTGAAGTGTGATACTAAACAAGTGTAAAGCGATAATGTTATTGTTGGGTAAATTATCTGTTATAGGCTTCGGTCTAGGATTAATAGTTTTTTATAGAGAGGTCTAATTCCACAAATAGGTGACCCGTCAAGAAGATGGTCCAAGTATATTTACCTTGTGTTTGAGGAAAATTGGGCTTGATCCAACTACTCAAACCAAGGACCAAGCCCATTGGTCTAAGCCCACAATGCCTTATTTGAAGCCCACCATACATATACTTTAACTTGACCTAGTTTTTTCATTCTATTGAAGATAGTCACATCTGTTCTTCTGGCCGATTCCAACGCAAGTTTGTTTCTCCTCATATTTTATCTCAACCTATTGGATAACCCTATGGTTATCCTCATCTTTGAAAATCTCTATCTAGTTTTTGGGGAGGTTATCTTTATATTGTGAAGATAAGGGGTGCCAATAGGCAGCGAATGCAAGAAGAAAGAAAGAGCTGAGAGTGAGAAGAAAGCTTAGTGGCCTTTTGAGTGTTCTCCTTGGTGGGGTTTCTTCTTCCTTGTGTGGGTGTGTCATTTTCAGTTGGGGGTTTTATGATTATGACAGTTTTGGGTGTCGATTGAATGCGGTTCTTGGATTGTGTTTGAAACCGATTATGGGTTACTTTTTGTGGGTGTCAGATTAATCAACACTGAGTCTTGCAAATCTACATTTTTCTTCTCTATTGCCAAGCATCAACAGGGAGTTTGCTGTTCTTGTTGTTCTTCTTCTGTTCTTTGATTATTTACTTACTAATTTTGCAATTTTTTTGCCCTAACATTTGAATCTTGTGGTTGTTTTGCGAGATATAATCCCTAAGGTTTATTTGATTCATTTTAATGTTCGATGGTTGATTTGGCTATAGACAAAAATACAGTAACTAATTTGACATTATTTTTTTTTCAAAAATAAAAATCATTTTTAAAATTTCAAATCATAGTTATTCATTTATAAAAATGTACGCCAATTGTTTCCGCTGGTGTTTGTACAAGGACACTAACAATCAAAAGTGCAAATTCGTGCCAATAAGACTTTATTCATTTGTGAAAAAGGTCTTGTGTGAACTTTTGCATCTTCATACTCCAATATCAAATAAATTTCTTGAATGACCTAACAACAATGTAATAAACCTCCTAACACTTCATCCACAAGGGTCATCTAGATCATGTGATTAGCTACCTATTGGTTTATAAATATTCTAAAGTTATTATCTTAATATTTTTAAAGGGTCTATTATTTCTGAACTATAAGTTAATATTCTTTCCTTCTTAAATAAAAATAACTCTTGATTTCACAAAAACCCGAATATTTCTAAATCTGAAAAAGAAAAGCGAAGAACAATCTCGTTTATGAAAATTTAGTGGCCTATTTTTGCATATTTTGAAGTTTAGTGGTCTTACCTGTAATATCTCAAAATTAATAAATTTGTAAATTATGTTAATTTAATTTAAATTAATATATAAATACACACGTACACATATATATTCCCAAAAATAATAAGTGAAATTAAATTAATTAAATTAATTAATGTGATTAAACGTGTGTGTTGTGCTCGTGTGCGTGGAAGATGTGGAATGGCCAGTGGCCATATTTTTCAAAGAAGAACAGAGAGTGAGCAGAGGAGCAGAGAGTGAGAGATTGAGATTGGGAGAAGGAAAGAGAGCTGATGCGAGAGAGAGAGCTTGGCCAAGAGGGAGAGATCGAGATCGAGAGAGAGAGGGAGAGAGAGAGAGGTGGTTGCCATGGGAGGCTGGCCGAGCTTTGCTCGGCCATGGCAGCGATGCGGCAGCAGCAGCAGCGGTGGCGCGCGCGGCCGTGGGAGGCTGAGCTGGAGGCGGCAGGCGAGGCCGGCTAGTTGCAGCGGCAGCGACAACCGCATGCGTGTGCAGGTGCAGAGGCCATGGCCGTGGCTGAAGCAGGGAAGGCAGCGCACGGGAAGAAGAAGAGGAAGAAGAAAGGAAGAAGAAAGGAAGAAGAAGAAGAAGAAGAAGAAGAAGAAGGAGGACAGGAAGGAAGAGGAGGAAGACGCAGGGGAGAGCCGCGGGAAGAAGAAGAAGAAGAAGAAGAAGAAGAAGAAGAAGAAGAAGAAGAAGAAGAAAAGGACAAGAAAAAAATAAAAAAAAGGAAGAAAAGAAAAAAATAAGGAAAATAAAGAAATTTTGGGATTTTTCGGCATGGGAAGTGATCAGGTACGTGGGTAAAAATTAGTAGGAGCCTGATACATTTAAATTATAAATTTTATGCGATTAAAATTAATTAATTTGAGTCTCGATTGTGCTATTTGCTAGGAAATGATTTAATTTGCATCGGGAGCTCAAGTGAGGTCGGAATCAGCTGGTTTCAGGCAAGTTCCAATCTCTTTCCTCGTATTCTTTAATTCCCGTGAGAAACCCTGTGATTTCTCGTATTTTATACCCTCCCTTCGTCTGTTTCGGCCCATTTATTAATTATGAAATTTTGAGTCGTTTGATTTAAATTTAATTTATTAAGCTGGCTTCGATGATTTTATTAGCGTGATTTAATTTAAAATAAATATGAAACTCATTGAGATTTTAATTGTGGTGCGCTTACGTGGGATTTTAGACAGTTAAATTATTTATATTACACGATAGATTTATTTAATTAAAGCCGCAATTTTATTTATTGCCAGCGAACGTTTTACTTCGCAGCGGGAGCACAAGAAAAATAAGGAACGACCGTGTAAACGCAAGCTCCCAACCCTCTCTTCCTGATCTTTAATTCCTGTGAAAGACCCCGTGATTTCCTGTATTTCATCACCTCCCTCACTTTAATTCGGCACCTACCCTTGTTTGTTGAATTATTATTCATTTGTTTTAATTTAAATTAAATCCGAGGCTTCTATAATTTCGTTTGTTGAGTGCCTACGGGGGTTTGTACCGCCCCCATTCCTTTCGGAATGATGCTGAACCCAGTCTGGGGAACTAGGTTCCTAGTTGTGCGGGTTTCATTTACGGTTTTTCTCGGATTTATTTATGATTTGGTTAGAGCTATTGAGCAGTGGGGCAGAGGTTGACTGTTTGGTGACGTTGGGGTAGCCTATTGTACGGCCCTGAAGTGGACCGTTAGGCGGACACTCCTAATCACTGACTGTTGACCGGTGCCGGGCACTGCTGACTAGCTCTGCCGGTATGTGATTTGCTGCATGATTAGATGCATTGTATTACTGTTCATGATTTGATATGCACATGGGTATGGGATGCATGTTGGGTTATCCATTTATTGAGTATGCTTGGACACGAACATTCTAGCCTGGTTAGGTTGCATCCAGCGCGAGTATATGCATGGCGTGTGGTTTACTATGTGGGCGGAGCATGACCTGATGCCTGGATGTATGGGCGCCTTGTATCACGTTGATGCTCACTACGCCATTGCATTTTTATGTGCATTGCATAGCTACTGGTAGTTATTAGTTCTCGGACAGGAGTACCGTTCCGAGGGAGCCTATGGCTCGGTTGTCGGGAGTACCGACGGGGACGGGCGACGGGAGTACCGGCCCAGGATCGCGCGCGTAGGTTTGTGGAGATATTTGTTGCCTTTCAGGGCAGTGGCAGGTTGGTATGGGACTTGGGTGCCGTGTGTCTTATGTGGACCCCAAGGACCGGCATGTGCTTTTATTATGCTCTGCTATTGTGTTGTAGCGTCTCATGGCTTGTGTGTACCTGGGGTTTTATTTTGGGGAGAGTTTTTCGGTTATATTTAGCCCTCAGCCTTTCTTTTCCTTATGCTTGCTGAGTCTCTCGACTCACTTTGCTTTTCATCATTCCAGGTAGTGCCAGCGTGGGTTCGAGCAAGGGAGTCAACGTCTAGCAGCAAAGTCGGTATGGTGTACAGGCAGTCCCGTCAATCCCTGTTAACTCTGATGTCTGAGTAGGGTCTACTCTATTCTTTTATTTCTTACTGTGCCAGGTCTTTCCTCGAGTCTCGTTTACGTCGGCACAGGAGTCTATGATTATTTATTTATCATGTGACCGCTACGCTAGCGGGGTACTCGTAGTGCATGCATGTATTTAGCTTCGCTTCCGTTGTTCTTATTTTCGTGTATGCATGCCAGGGTGGTCTTTGTCTCGTGTTTCATTATTTTTTTTTTCTTCCGTAAGTGCTCCCGTTCGGGTAGACCGGGTGGTTGGGATATCCGGGCGGGGGTGCTTACATTACCTTTAGCCAAAATATGTTTAATTTGGCACTTCACCTTTTTAAAAATAATTTTTCTTTTTTAAAAATGGCCAAATTAATTATTAAATTTTAAAATAAATCAAATAAGCAACCAAACTTTCATAAATGAAACAAAATTAATAAGCCATCAATTGTTGACTACATTATAGACTTGAACTGTCATCTAATGGCAGAAAGTTAATGGTTGACAAATATTATTCTATTTATGAAGATTTAACAACCTTTGACCAAAGATGATGAGATAAAGTTTATATAGAAAAACAATCAATTATATATTTTTTATGTAAATACAAATAGAAAATCTATATTTAATGAAAGGTTTGCCAAAAAGATGCTAGAATATTAAAACATTTAAAAGAAAAATCCACCTAAACCATGCTTCATTAGGCATTTCTATGCTTTTTTTTTTTGCTAAAGTACATCAGACCTTATAAATAACCTAATTGCTATACAAAACTTTTCTACTTTTAGTGGATTTTTATTTTTTTTTTCTGAATATATTCTTTACAATTTCTATAATAATTTCGATCACATATATATGTGCATAGCCAGTAGAATAAGAGTTGATTTTTTTTTAATCAAAACTCATTATTTTTTTCAACCATAAGACATGATATCTATTTAATTTTTTTTATATTAGCTTATGATACTTAAGTTAAGTTGTTCGAAAATGGAAATGGAAATGGAAATGAGAAATAGATACGATATGAAACTAAAATAGAGAAAAAATATTTTTTAAAAGTAAGAAGTGAAAACACGCATAAATAAAAAAAATATAAGTATCCTTTTATAAATATAAATTTTAATATAAAAATTATAAAAAATAATTATTTAATCAAATATAAACATAAATTCCGTCTTCCAAGTGAACATAAACAAACATAAAGATAAGTTTTATTATTCATGAATCATGATTTAATAATTAAAAACAATAATACATATAAAAAAAGAATAAATCAAACATATTCCAATTTATGAGAATTCCTCCACTTCACCGTCATTTTCTCCCTCTGTCTCTCTATATATATACATATATTCACATAATATGTTCACAATCTACCTAAAATACAGTTAGAAACATGAATATATATATATATATATATATGCATGTAGATGAGAAGATGGACGTTCGTCAGTTGTTGGTCGAAGATCTTGCAGTTATAGTTGTCAATTGAAAATAGATGAAACATGGAATGATGAAACCACAAGAAGATTGAGAAGATGAAAGGATGACCGTGGTGGATAGGAAACAGGTTTCTAAATTGGAAATGTATTTTTAATATTACAAAATAACCTTAAAATACTTTCAAAATTATGAAAACGGTCTTTTTTTTTTTTATGTTTTAAGATAGGAAACATTTTAGAAATATCAAAATAGCATCGTTTTGACATTTTTATATATTTGAGATTGTAAGAGCAAGAGCATATTCTATATATGTGATGATGCGGAAGCCGATCACTCTCTTCTACCTCAGACCAAGTACCTGCAAAAAATGAAGTTGAGGACTTGCTCTCCTATGATCACTCCGACAATCAAATCAATTCACTAGTTTATCACAAGTCTCAAGTATGTAGTAGAGAACTTAGAGAAAAAAGAGAAGAATCCCTTACTTGTTTTAGTTGTCTTCTTTTTATCCTCTTGTCAAGATAAAAATTTCCTTTTCAAATTGTCAGGATCTGGATCCCGTCCCTTGCGGAGCCATGATCTTAATGATATGGATATGGCTATTTATTCCAAGGAGCTTAGGATAATCCCCACTTCCGTGATTTTCAGAATGATGATTGAGATCGAGGAATCCGAGAAATCTTCGTTGAACAGTAGATTAGCTAGTTTGCTAAGACGTCTCTGCTACGTGTACCTCCCAGACTTACACTGGATGACGACCTTAGATTAGCCCCCCGACGAACATGTGTTTTTGCTATTACTAGTTGTATTATCGGGATATAGGAGTAATTATGAATCCAATGACATTTTCCCTTATCAACATGAAATGTAGAAAATATTTTTTTCTAATATATCTCTATCAATAATTTGTTTCTCATATTAGTAATTGTAAACCAAATTTGAATAGGCTGGGAAAAAAAAAGATTTGGAATAAAGCATATTAAACTCACCAATCATTTTAAAATCTTGCAATTTTGGCTGCATTCTTATATGGGGCTAATTAAACTCACTAATCATTTTAAAATTTTTCAATTTTAGGAACATTATTATATCGAGCTAATTAAACTTATTAATCATTTTAAAATTTTGCAACTGCATGTGCATTATTATATCGAGCGTTTGGAAAAATAACAATCTTTTAATAATTGTGTATTTTTTTGCAAAATTTTCTATAAAATAATTAAGTGGATCATTTGATCATGAGACATTCGATATTTAGTTATTCCTATAAATCATTCAATTTTTGTATGATAAACGTAATTTATCTAAAATTGGTCCACATTAATTTCAAGATTATCCAAACTATAACAAAACCATATACATAAGTTCTTCAAGAACTATTAGACCATTAACCATTAAGTTTTGATATAAGTAGGTTTTTCGTAACTGATTAAGAATTGGACTATAATATTGATATCTCTTGGGCTATACATTAGGGTATATAATGCATCACAAATAACAAAAATACCCCTTGCATCTCACCGTCTTGCGCCGCGTCACCACTTTAGATGAAAGATATTTTAGTCATGCGCCTCATCGGCTCACCTCAATACTTTGGGTAAGGGGCATTTTAGATATTTTAATTACATTGTGAAGCTTAAGGTATAAGCCATGATGTACCAATAGCATTTTCTTTAAAAATTTAATTTTTTTTAAATCATCCAAAATATAATAATGATGCAAACATGCATAGAGCTCTTTGGGATTATCTAAAACTATGATTACTAACATGTTATTGATTCTTAAATTAAATGAAAGAAATTAAGTTAGGAAGGGAAACAAGATGCTTTTACTACATGCGCCACAAGAGTGACATCTTTCCTTAATAATTTTTCACATGATTTTGGTTATTTTATTGGAACATTTATATATGGTTTTGTTATTTTATGCTATATTTTCTTGCTTGTAGGAGAGATTTGAAAGTAAGTGAAAGATAATTATGTTAGAGATACTTGCAAAAATATTATGAAATATAGGATATATTAGACAATATATGGTGTCACAAAATCAAGTCAAAATTTTTTTTTACGAACGAACAAGATATAAAAGAATCGAGTTTGAGTGCGAGCATCTTTGTGGAATGTGAACAATTCTTAATCAAGGTGCAAATTAAATATAATTAAACTCATCCACTACTTTATTCATTATTATATTTATATTTTTTATGGCATGCAACAAGTTGCATCTTTTTTTTTAAAAAAAAAAAGAAAGAAAGAAAGAAAGAAAGAAAGAGAGAATCAAATTAATTAAGCAAAAAAGAACCAATTACAAACAAAATATTCAGGCCCTAGCAATACTAGAGTAATGCCTTGCACCTCTCACAACTTGCTTAAATGACCCTAGACAACACAAGGGCAATATAACCCCTCGGATTTCTAAATTAAACCCGGAAAAATAGAGATGCGCAATTAATAGCTTCGGGTTGTGCCTCTCTTCTTCCTCCTCTGATCCAGATTCAATCCGACGGGGACGGGTTCTGAATCCGGGTCAAAAGAATGGGGCTGCCAGATCTTGGGCCAAAATGATAGATGGTAATGGTCCTCGCATCCCTAAGAAATTATCTTATGTTCCCTCGACATCCATCGCCAATGGGATACCGCGGGTTAGCTTGCCAATGGAAGTTGTCCCATGTGGACAACTTCATCTATTGTAAGAATTAACGAATACACATTACTTATCTCATAAGATGGCATAAGTGATAAATTTGTTTAAGTCTTTTTAAGAGTAATATAGGAGATTAGTTTTTGATAAAAATAAAAATATCCTATTAAGTGAGAATTAATCGCGTGTTCACTTAAGAATATATAAGTTTGTGATTGTATTCGATTTACTCGAAAATCAAATCAAGAGAGAAGATCGATCTTTTTTAGGATTAGACACCTAAGTTATAAAAAAAAAAATACATATTACTTCACTTAAATTGATAATTATAAATACCACCACCAATACCAATAACTCGTAGGTGGATGCTGTTGTTGTTTTCAAATCACTGAATAGCATGCTCTACTACGTACTTCAAGCAAGAAAGAAGTAGTCTATGTGAGAACCCTTTTTCGGATATGGTGCCATCAAAGAATGAGAGGAAATTTAAAAAAGATTAGTGCAAATAAAAAAAACTTAAGTAAATAAATTTTTCAATTTTTTTAACAACAGAAGCAACATAAATATTAAAATCATAAATTTATTTAATATAAATATTATGAACTTATTTATTTATTATTGGGGTGTGATACTCAATAAATTCAAGGTGATGATGTTATTGTTGGATAAGTTATCTATCATAAATTTTGACTCAAAATTAATAATTTTTTATAAAGAAATCTAATCTCACAAATAGATAATCCTATAAAAAAATGGCCAAAGTACATTTACCTTCTTATTTTAATGCATGCGGCAAGTACTCTTTTAATTCTCAGCAAGCATCACCAACACTTCTCACTCACTTTGTTCAAAATTCTTTAAAGATAGAGCTTTGATGGCGAACTCCAACCGCCTGACCGGAAGACAAGACTTACGTCTTAGTGTTGTCGCTATCATGTCATGGGGATTTGGGTAGAAAAAGCAACATCGGGTGGCCAAAGGATGGGATAATGCTATACGGCCAATGTGGCCGACAATATTGTCGACAATGTGGGATAAAATTACATTTATATCCCTTGAGTCAATTACAAGTATACCCTTGAAACACATAAAGTCGGACGCGGCAACATCCAGGTTAGGGTTTTACTGTGTGCCCAAAATCCACTCTCAATCCACTCTCTGTTTCACTCTCTCTCTCTCCCTAAGCCTTCATCTTCATCCTCAGATCGGTGCTTGAGACGGTGGACGCAAAAATCAAATCGGTGACGGTAAACACAAAAATCAGATCAGTGGACACGCATGACACGGATCTCCCTCGTTCTCGCCAGCATCTGCAAGGTCCACTATCACTCTCAGACTCTTCATTTTCTTCACTCTCTCTCTCTCTCTCTCTCTCTGTTTTGTACCAATAAAGCCAACCCCTTTCCCTTTCATCACAATATCTTCCTTCAAACAGGAATTTTGTTTTCACACAAGGTTCGGGTATTTATGCACATTTAAACTGTTTTCTCTGCTTGCTAGCTTGACCTTTAGTCTCCTTTAATGGGGGAATTTCGTGATGGATTAAAATGGTTTCACAATTTTTGCGCTTCTGTTTGTACTGTGTGGTCACGAAGAATTCCTTCTTCAGGTTGATTTAAGAGTTGTTTTGTTTTGGCTCATCTATTAATGGATAAAGGTTTTCTTTTTGCTACATCTGTTCTGTTTTCAACAACCACTTTGGTGTAAGTTCAACGAATGCATGCCCTTTGACTTTAACAAAACCAGTCTGAGAAAGTCAAAATAAATTACAAGTTTAAGTGGAAACGATGCGTGCCCTTGGCTTGCATCAAACTTCATCATCATCTTCTCCAACCAGCAGTTTAATTTCTGCTCTTGTAGGCTTAAATTGATGCATCCGTCTTCCATTATGCCCCAGCATATATTATTACTACTTAATCAAGTTTACAAGTATAGTCCACGGCAGGCATACATGTTTGCTATTTCTCACTGTTTACTGTTTTTTGACCATTTGGTTTGTTTATGTGGATACATTTTTTGTTCTTGAATTTATTGTGAGTTGCTGCTGTGAATATAATTTATTATTTATATTTTTTGTAGATAATCAATTCTATTTTACAAGACAAAGGAAACAAAAAATGAGTGATAATCATATTGTGCTAGCGGAATCATTTGAAGATAATGAGGAAACTATCGTTGCTAATGAGGATATTATCGAAAATAACGAGTGTCCTAGGTTAAACGATGAATTATCAAGAGAAGACAATGACCTTGTCCCTAAAGTTAGAATGAAGTTCAAAACCGAGAATGAAGTTTTTGAATTTTATAAAAGGTATGCTTACCATGTTGGGTTTCCTGTTAAAAGAAGGAATTCGAAGAAGGGTGATGATGGGGTCGTATAATATGTTGGATATGCTTGTAGTCGAGAAGGTAAAAGAAATATTAAACCTAGCATTTCTCTGAACCCTCAACCAACTATTCAGTTAGGGTGTAAAGCTAGACTGACAGCATGTTCAGATGTTTTAGGAATATGGCGAATAAGCACGGTCTATCTTGAGCATAACCATAAAACAAGTCCAACCAAATCTAGGTTATATCGATGCAATAGACAATTAAGCGAACATGTGAAGCGACAGCTTGAAGTGAATGATATAGCTGGAATTCCATTACACAAAAGTTATAATTCAGCTGTTGTTGAAGCTGGTGGATATGAGAATCTCACGTTTGTGGAAAAAGATTGTAGGAATTACATTGACCAGGTGAGGAGGTTAAGACTTGGGGAAGGAGATGCTGCTGCTATTCAAGCTTACTTTTCAAAAATGCAAGCCTTTTGTCCTGGTTTTTACTTTAGTTTGGATTTGGATGAAGAGTACCGATTAAAGAACGTCTTCTGGGCTAATAATAGGTGTCGACAAGCATACAAGGAATTTGGCGATGTTGTCACATTTGACACCACATACCTAACCAATAGGTACGAAATGCCGTTTGCTCCATTTGTTGGTGTAAATCACCATGGGCAGTCAACACTACTTGGTTGTGGTATAATTTCCAATGAAGATACTCGGACTTTCATGTGGTTGTTTAGGAGATGGCTTGAGTGCATGGAGGGTCAGGCCCCCATAGGAATAATCACAGATCAAGATAGGGCCATGCAAAATGCTATTGAAATAGTCTTCCCTCACACGAAGCATAGATGGTGTTTATGGCATATATTAAAGAAGTTGCCTGAAAAATTTGGTAACTATAGCAACCAGGCTTATATTTTTTCATCCATACATGATGCGGTGTATGAATCACAAAGTCCTGAAGATTTCGAGCAAGCCTGGAATTCAATGATTGACAAATATGAATTGCATGACAACGATTGGTTGTCTAGACTTTATAGAGAAAGAGGTCGTTGGGTCCCATGTTTCTTAAAAACTAGTTTTTGGGCAGGTATGTCAACAATGCAACGGAGTGAGGGTATAAACGCATTTTTTAATGGATATGTACACTCGAAAACCTCATTGAAGCAATTTGTTGAACAATATGAGCGGGCAATGAGGTGTAAAGTTGAGAAGGAGTTTCAGGCTGACGTGAAATCATTTTCTCAGATGGTCCCATGTGCAACGAAGTTTGCCATAGAGAAACAATTTCAGGAAGTCTATACAATCTCAAAATTCAAGGAGTTTCAAGAAGAGTTCACTGGGATGATCTATTGCGTGATTGTGTCTGCCGAAGAGGGACTACTAGGTACGAGGTACATGGTACGAGAAGAGATTATATTTAAGGAAAGAGTGAGGCACAAAAAATATTTTGTTGTTTTTAATGAAGAGAAATGTGATATTGTTTGCAGTTGTCACATGTTTGAGTTTAAGGGAATAATTTGCAGACATGTTGTCACAGTTTTGATCCAAAAAGGTGTCAGATCAATACCTGAGAGGTATATTATACGACGATGGAGGAGAGATGTTAGTAGATCCTATATGAGGGTCAAGATTAATTACAACGGTTGGATTAGTACGCCTAGCCAATTGAGATATGATGAATTGTGTAGTGAGTTTGCCAAGGTAGCAGACTTGGTAGCAGACGACGAAGAACAAACTCGGGTAACTATGGAGTGGATCCAATCTCAATTGAATGCATTGAATATATCCAAAGTGAAGTCGAGCTGTGGTAGTCATATATATTCTCAACACAATGTGGAAGAACAAGGCCCTGATTGTGGAGAGGCAGCAACAGATACAAGTGGCCAAATATTTGATCCAAGATGCTCGCAGACAAAGGGAGCCCCTAGGAAGCTTCGCAAGAAGGGCCCATTGGAATCAAATACTAAGAAAACGAAGGTATGTTTTGTTATATTTTTTACTAACCTCAAAGTAATATGTTGTGCTCAACTTCTTGATTATAATGGTTGTATATTTGATTTTATGCCCAGGTCGGATCATCAAAAGCAAACAAAGGCAAGGCCCCACGACAAAACATTGTTCAAGATGTTCAAGCAGTCAATGAAGGTTTTCCACAACATACACAGTATCACGAGCTTACACCATTGACCCACTCGCAACATTTGATGGTAAGTATTTGGATAAGATTAGGTTAAAAGATCGATTCAGTTAAGAATTTTCAGCAAAGTTGATTTTTAAGAATTCCTGGTTCCTTTGCTGCAAGCTGTCACTCACTATCAAACCAGCAATCCTCCTCCCGGAGTGCTTATGTTTGGCACGGGTCAACCCTTTATGCCAATGAACCCACCCTACCGACAACCTGGTGACAACTGAGCAGGTGATTACTTATTTTGCTTAATACCCATTGCAGTTCTTCTACAAGGAAGCAAATATTTGAAACACCTAAACCATATTGTGATGATTTAATTTAATTAATTTCTTATTGTTTGTTATCTTCCACGAGTTGTCTAAATTCTCTTATATATGTACTTTCCCTGTTTTACCTTACCTTCATATTCCTTTTGATAGGTTGAAGCTATTAAGAAAATTTCAGACTATGTCTCATAGTTGAGATGAGTTGGGAAAGGGCATGGTATGAATCAAATTTCAATATTTAGCAATCTTTACCGTCAGTTTCTCATTTTACCATCTGTTATAATTTTTTTGTTTCTGTTTTTGCTTTACAGGGGTTTGGACTTTGATCAGCAACTCCTACATGAGGGTGCTTGAAGAGTAGCTTTTGGTTTTGATCAGCAACTCCTATAATTTTATTCAGCTATAGCTTTTGGTTTCTTTCAGAGTCGAAGTTGCTTTTCATGTGGTTCAATTATCGTTTTATGTTTTTGGTTGAGAGAGATGGGTGGGAATTATGTGAGAAAATAGAATGAATGTAATGTCAGACAAGGAGCAACCCTGATGGGGATGTCTCTGATTTTTCCTTTTGGGGGATTTTCTTTGTCAAACTGCATCCAACATGAAGTTATTTGAGTTTGATGTAGTCATTAAGACAGGGATTGAATGTCTGAATTTTACTTGTTATTATGCCCATTAAATCGGTTGCATTTGTTCACAGCCCCGTCTCAGATCAATTTCAGAACCGGGGATTGCATTTCATTGAGAAATATGAGTATTTTTTGGTTGCCGGATTGTGGAGTAATAGCAAAACTTGCATACTTTTACAGTGTCTTTCAAGTAGACATAAGTGAGTGAGTTGTATTTGTTCTCATCTTGCTTCATTGTAACATCATGCTCAATTGGCTTCAATTAGAGGATAACAGCCAATATCGAACTTACATTGCAGATAACAGCCAGATTATGAAGTTGGATAATCTTTATAAATGACTTTAGATTGGTATGTAGTTTACATAATTATCATCTTATTCTATACTTAATCCGAAAGTTGCTCAAGGCTGCCGCCTATAATCAAATCTGTTTAAAATAACATATTATTGAGATGATATTCCAAAGATATGAAATACTAAAGTTAGAGAACGGATAGTGGCCATGGATATTGTAATCATATCTCTGCACATATTATTTAAAGAGTTTTCCTTTTTCTCTGATCCATTAGTACGGTCATATTATGCTATAAGCATTGAAATTTTTTTGACATTATGACTTGCCTAACCATGGACATGGGACATGGGACTTGCCTCACTCCGACTGTTTAGAATTGGATCATAACGCCACATGCGGCTCATGGTTGATGCTCTAAAAAATCCTCCCAGCACAAAGATACAACCATCAATAACCCCAACAGCACAGTGGGTCCAATGCATACCACATAAGTTTATCATGTTCCACCTTTGTCAAAACATAATAACTTTTTATACCTAAATGTACTAATAACTAAACACCAACACACAAAGCAATTCATTTCATGATGAGAAACAGTACATGTCTAATAACTTTTTATACACTGATTACAATAAAGCTAAATACCTAAATGTACTACATTCATTCTTCATTAGCCATATCCATAAAATAAACAAGAAGCAACTCAATCCTAACACTATTATACATCTTACAAATTTGGTCCTATACTCTTGGACCTTAATTTTTAATTGAAAATTTTCTTCTATTAGACACATGTGATCTTTCTGGAACTTTAGTATCTTCGCTTTTCTCCTGACAGCTTTTTCTTCAAAGACCCTCACATGTTCTTGTAGTTTTCTCTCTTTTGCAGCCATTTCTGTCTTGTTACGTTTCAATGTATCCAATACAACTCCACATAATGCTTTCTCACGATCTGTTCTTTCATCATCGATCCACTGAAACCACTTGCAATCATCATCCTGTTCACAAAACCATCCAACAATCAATTTTGTTCACATTAACAAAATAATTTGATTTATAAGTTAACAATTTACCTTCCAGAATCGGCATCTCAAAAATTTTCTTTCGGGATTACTTTTAGTCCATGATGTATAGGAACAGACAGGTACACCATGCTCACACATGATTCCATGATAAGAGGTAGAAAAGTTCATTGAAACATCACTCATTTCCAAATTGGAATTCATCTTAACTAAAAAGTACAATTTGCAAAGTATGATTTAGTTAAAGGGGTTGTGAGCATAAATCATGCGAATTTGCCACACTTGAACAACAAGTGATAAGAAAGAACTGAAGTAGAGAAACTATCATAATTCAAGCCAAAAGCTCAATAATCCTAATGACCAATCATATCTTCCTTTAGAAGCCCATGACTTACATTAATTGTTTTCGAAAAATACAATAGATACTGTGAAACCTTGGATGATTTTAAATGTTTAGTGTTCTAGGAAATTATGGGAAATATAGGGTAGTTGATACTAATGGTATGGGAAAGATGAGAATTTGTTACTGATTGGTTTCTAGAAACCAATTGTCTCTTTGAGTTCTACTCTTAATTAGTGTCCAAGCCTTCATATTGCTGCCAATCACAGTTTACACTTTTTTTTTTTGTTTGTTGAAGTCTTGTATTCGTGAATCTAAATTTAGAGCAATAGTATCTAAAGTTGAGTTTAATTTTGTAAAATTATGTGATATTTCTTGATCATGTTGGCTCATGTCACCTTTACCAACCAAAGAAACTGCTGAAGGGGGACGAGGGCCAAAACGAATTTCACCAAAGTGTCTCCTTGGTCAAATATTACTGCACAAAGCTTGCTTAGCATGTTGGCATCATCCTAATAGCTAATTGCTAATTAAACACTGACAAAACAAAAGTATAAAGCTAATTGGTAATAGTAATTATTAATTTACTACGATTTCTAGCAAAATAAATTGGTATCATGCACAACCACAAAATGTGACACCAAATCCACCATTCTGTCCACTAGTTGGATGGATAAACATAGGCTTTCTAATCACTGAAACAAATGTATGTGCATCATATATTAAAATTACTAAATCTATTCACTGAGACAAATTAATTAATGTGCATCATAAACATTTTCAATTAAACTTACTTATATGTATGCTAAACTTACGGAGGACCTGGAGGCTTCACGCGGTGGAGAGACACCGAGGCTTCGTACGCCGAAGGTCGAGACCGAGAGATAGGGGGATCGGACTCTGGAGACGTCAGATCCAAACCAACGAGAGGCAGAGAGAGGCTAGCGGTGTTAGGGACGCCAGAGATTTGCCATCAGATCCAGACCAGCGAGAGCCAGAGATTTGGTGGAGAAGGCAACGTGGCGGCAGAGGAGAGACGGATCCGGGAGTTGCTGGAGACACGGCGACGAAGGTGAAGAAACAGAGAGATGGGGAGGTCGAGCTCGACAGAGAGAGAGGGAGGTCGAGGTCGAGGTCGAGGGCGAGAGGGAGAGGGCGAGGTCGACGGCTTGCAGTGAAGAGACAGAGTGGGAGGTCGAGGTCGAGGGTGAGAGAGAGATGGGGAGGTCCGACAGAGAGAGGGCGAGGTTGACGGCTTGCAGTGAAGAGACAGAGTGGAGGGTTGAGGTCGAGGTCGAGAGGGAGAGGGAGAGGGAGGTTCGAGAGAGAGAGGGGCCAAATTTGTGGGTCTCCCAGTTTGAGCGGGGATTCAAAATAATTGGGCAAAAAATTAGCCTTCAAATTATCGCGAGAATTTGGTTTAAATCTCGCGAATATCCCACATTGTCGACAATATTGTCGGCCACATTGGCTGTATAGCATTATCCCAAAGGATGGGTGCCACTGCCCTAACCTTAATTATCATTGAATATTATTGCTTGCTTCACCACCAAAATTATCTACACAAAATAATTACTCTATTGTTTCATCACCACATCCAAAATTTTCTACAATAACAACCCCCCCCCCCCAAAAAAAAAAAAAACTATCAGCATATATGAAATTGTGTTCTAAATATTTATTTACATTTGTATATTTTATTATTTATTTAACATTTGCCTACCCCCGACTATATCCAGACTTGCAGAGTCCAAACACTTCCTTTTTTTTGTGTCACTAAAAACTTATGAATTTTTTTTGTTTTTATATTTTTGTAATATTAAAAAAAATTGAAATTAAAATTAGGGCCAAAAGGGAAGCTTAGCAATAATTAGGAAAATTATCGAGACTCCAGAGGAATTTAAGAGGACTATGGTGAAATTATAAAGAAATAGGTCTTAAGCATAATTATCCAAAATTGTTCAAATAAATCATTCCCACCAAGTTAAGGAGCAAAATTTTAGTGCAAAATTGGACCAAACTAAATTAAATTGAGTTGAACCCAATACTGGACATGGTAGGTTACGACGAGTTTGTGGGCCACAAGTTCATCGAAAATTATTTAATGGATTATAAGTTATTTGAGCACAAAGTTGATTGAAATGTATGATAGTTGATTGAATAACTTAATTTGAATTAAAAGAAAATTTAAATGAGTTCAAGTTGAAATAAATCAAAAGATTAATTTTGAAGTAGACATATTCGAAAACACAATGGTACTTTTGGATTTTAGAATTGGTAGTCTAATTGGAAAAAATCAAGCTCAGAAAATTGTAAAAAAAATTGTTCTAAACGTGACAAATAATTTGAGTAAGCCACTTTGTTTTAAGATTTTGAGTAAATAATTACAAATCGGGTCAAATTATTTTACATCGTTTGGAGATAAGATGGAGAAAAATACGAGAATGCTTATGACTCTAATTTTTGAGTAAATAATTATAAATTGGGTTAAATTATTTTACATCACTTAGAGATAAGATGTAGAAAAATACGAAAATGTTTATAATCCCAATTTATGATCACAAAGAAGTATGATAACGGAGGTCAAAAAATGAATAAAATAACAAAACAAAATTGAAAAGGCAGTGAAGTACTCATTGGGCAATGTGCAAACCCGATCGAATCTAAGCCTCAAATCACTTCGATTTGGTCGTCATCGACCATACTTTTAGGAAGAATGAACTGTGAGAAACTGGGCGGGAAATATGAAGCAAATAAAGCGCAAAAAGGGGAAAATTGGTCATCTTATGTATGTTCATGGATGCAAAACTAAAGTTTGATTTTAGGAATGGTGAGGGCAGGGGACCAGTGTGGCTGAAGGAAGGATGGCACAACAACCGATGAGCCAATGATGGGGTCACCAAATTATAAAAATCAAGGGCTTGGATACACCCGACGGAAAACGCCAGAAGAAAGTGTTGATATGTCATTCCAAATAAATTGGTATATTATATGTTATTTGATTAATTGATGTAAATGATATATAGCATATGGTATTATATTTTTAATAGTACATTTAGATTTAATTTCAGTTGTATTTGGATTTCATGTAAGATTATATGTATGTATAATGACTGATTGCTTATGGGTTGTTGATTTTTTTTAGAAAGTCTTAATCGGATGACTGCCTATTATTGTCCTCTTCGTATATAAGTCTTTTTTGAAATTTCAATTGGCATTTTTTTCTCAAATGAAGAGAAAGGAGATAGAGACATGTTATTATGATGCACACGAATAGAAAGAACACAAGAGAGAGAGAGAGAGTTGAACAAAGGGAGATCGAAACCTTAATCCAATTAGGTATCGATTTTTTTATTGTTCTCATGGATTGGTGAGTTTGAGAGATGTATAGAGAGGTTGTCGGTGTGAGAGTGCGGGGACTGCTCGATTATTGAGCGTGTACTTTGGTTTATCATCTTCATGACTCTATAAGTTAGTTTTTGGGTTTTCTTGATTTCTTTCATTGTAATAGTCTTTTTTAAATCCATGGTATATTCTTAGTGGATTAATTAGAGTGAAGTCCTGGTGTGAGTATGATCGTTTTGATCCAAAAAAGTAAACGTTGTGTTCATTTTTTGTTTGCATTGTGTGTGTATTTCTTGTTTCTTTAATTTTATTTCGATGTGGATCTTGGTATTGCCATAATTGTTTGTGTAATTTATTTCTTAGGATATTAATAGATAGAAAGAGATTAATAGAAATTTAAGGGCTTTTTGGTTGTCAAATATTACGATCCAAAAAAATAGTTATATACATGTCCCAAATCTTAATAGAGTAACTGGATTCTTTACATCGTGAGGAGTCAAATAAATGGGTTTTAAAATAAAATAGTCTTGATAACATATAAATATATTATGATTACTATTTTTTTTAATCAAGTAAAATATATCAAGAGATGTTGAGAAACTATTAACACAGACTTTTTTGTTAGGTATGTCTTCGTATGCTACTAATTTTGGGCTCAAGTCCTATTAGACTCGCCCCAACAATCTCTTTACTCTTACCTAGAATGATAAAGATTAAATAAAGTGAGTCACAAGACTCAGCAAATATATATATATATATAATAACGGAACTAAAAATGAAGAAATGGATAACATAAATAAAATACACCCAACTCTCCAAATATAATTTAAACCTATCATTCAATTCTCATTATTAATATCATTCCATACCATCATCATTATGGATTTATGCAGCATTTCATTTCCCATAATCACATAGATCTCTATACACCGCATTAGCTCACATGGCCTTCCATTTACATAGATCACCTTGGCTCTCAAAGTCACCCATTCACATGCACGTATGTATGCATATATATATATATACATATAAATCAATTTGACATTCATTAACTTGAGCATCACTTACCGAGCTATATGGCCACCTCACCTGCTTTATAGGATATCATTTTATTTTCTCATCCGTAGAACATAGCCGCCACGCTAAAATAATAATAATATTAGTGTAAATAATAATGCCATGTAATACTCATGGAGTCTCACATAAATATAACATGCATGCTCTGTTGTAGAATGTACACATTGTGAACATTATACACATTTAAATATTTTAATAACATATTTATTTATGAGCCCATGGTATAGTCATTCATATGATTTCATGTCATTCATTGAGATTCAATTCCATATCGATTCCCATATTCAATATACCACCCATAATCATTTTCCAATAAATGTTATATACCTTCTAAGACTTGGGTTATCATGTAGAAATAACCTCAATCATGGCCATTAATCTTTTATTCAATGGTTAAACATCCTATTTTAATAATTGAGACTTGTGTTTGTGAAATAATTAATAGGGTCAAATATTAGCTAAATTGTGCCCAAAATACACTAAATCGAACCTTATCAAGTTAGGGTCACAACAAAAAAATAGATCTTAATTCCAATATCGGGATAAAAAGTTATGGTCAAAAGAGTGCAATATGTGTAGTGTTGAAAGAAAGGGCTTAGTCGACTAGGCCAAGGATTGGCACAAAAATCTGAGAAAATTAACGTTTGTTGAGTCAACTAAACCCAAAGATTAGTCAATTCGACGCACACAGAAGGCATGAAATGGACCCGAACACCCAAAAACGACCACCACTAGCTTCCTAACCCACCAATGTCATTTCTTGAAGCAAAAATGGGGTAAGCAAACCCCAACTATACACTAACAAGACTCAACATCATGCCTACAAGAAAACCCACTAAGATACATAAAAAAAATGGAAACAACCAAACATTTTCATGGAAAAGATTACAATATTTATAATGAAAGCTTTTTGTAATGAAATGGAAAAGAAATGAAGGAAATACTTACACAACCCATGAGAAGAAAGTGCAAGAGAACTTGTTTTAAATGGTGCAACTCCAAAAGGATGAAGAAAACTCTCAAAATATGCAAATCTCCACTTGAAGCTTTAGCCAAGAGCAAAAAATGAAGAAAATAGAAGAAAGAAATGAAGAGGAAGAAGAAGAGATGAACAAGAGGAAGAGCAAGAAAGTTGGAGAGAGAGAAGAAAAAGAAATATTGTAAAGGAAGCAAGAGAGAATGGGGAAGGAGTGGGCTGCCATCCAACTCCAACCACCCTCTTCTTTTTCTTCTTCTCAATCTACCCTTCTCTGCACAAACACACACTACTTGAAATATCTATACCTCTTATGGACATTTCTCACATCTTTTCATTTTTTTCCCTTTATTTAATTCAACCTAACATTTATATACATGGGCTTAAGCCCAACTCAATACTTCAATTCATTTAGGCTCAACTAAAATAGGACCTAATAGGCTTATTTGTCACTTGCCCCAACCCACTTTAATTCCTATAAAAATAAACCCACCATCTCTCACATGGCTTAGACCAAAAATCATAGCTCAATCTATTAATACTTATTTATCCACTCTAACTTACACCTATATATATATATATATATATATATGAGTGCTTAAAATTTCAACCTTAATTCAAAACAATACCTAGACATACCATGCTCCAAAATAACATAAAATAAATAAAAATAAAAATAAAAATATAGATGATACCATAAACTCAAAATCGAGTCGTTACATTTAGACTTAAATTATTTCAAACAATACTTGAAAACAATTTTGAGTTCGTCTTTTAAAAATAAATGGAAGTGTCTTCTTTAAAAAAGAGCCAAAGAGTAAAATATTTGAACAACACTTGAAATTGATAAATTTCAAAATATAGCCAAAGTTTAAAAGGCAGAGGAAAAACCTTCAACTGCCTTTAAAAGATAGTCGATTAGTTATGTTTGAAAAATGGGCGATGAGTACTTTTCTACAAATTAATTCTTTTTTTATTTTTGATCTCCAACAACTAGTTGTCTGCAAGGGAAGTCAAAAACTATAAATATAAAACTATAGACCTCTAGAAATAAGAGAAGATGCAATCATTCATTGAGAAATCATTTATGCGAGTTTCAAGATATCTTTCTCATTCTTTCAAAATATTTATCAAAAAGGAACTTTTGAACCTTTAAATACTTCATGCATCTTCATATATATATATATAATAATAAAATTTCAGAATTACTGAAAAATATATTTTTTTTAATAAAACTGATTAATTATCTAAAACTAATTAATGGAACTAACCAATTTGTTCTCCTCAATTTATCCAGAAAAATATATTTCTTCAATTTTTGAAAACAAAATTTAACATAAGATCAAAAGGTAGACTGAATTTTTTTAAAAAATAAAAATTTAATGACTATAATAACGAAAATTAAAGCCGAATAATTAATTTGCTATAAAATGTAAAATTTAGAGATTAACGGCATAATTTATCTTATAAATATATACATTTTTTAAAATGTAAAAAAAGAATATATATATATATATTTATATATTGTGAAAAGTGAGTTGGCACAAGAAGATAGAAAATCCATGCAAGGCGCATGGGGGGGCTCGCACTGTGCGTGGCCCATTCAAACTTTTTCAGTCACGCCTAAACGACGACTCACCCAACCGGACAAATTAGAAGGAAAGCAATACTCGAGTAGCTGTTGCCCCCCACAACCAAAGCTATTTCCACATTCCAATCACATGCATCCACTATACGGTGATTGGGCCCTTCATTCATTTAAGGTCCTTTACTTCTTTTGGATTATGCTCCATCAGAGACGTTCTCATCACTCAATCTCTTGATTGATTTTGACAGAAAAGATAAATCGTAAGAGAATATACATCTAATGAATCAAATCTGTGCACAATCGATAGGGAATGACCAACAAACACTTAAGTTCCACTTTTAAACCACACAGGTTGACCCCGGGGGCTAAGGTCATTCTCTTTTAACAATTAAAAAATATAATATTTAGTTTAAGAGAATAAAATAGTAAGATTTATTATTTAAAATTATTATTTTAAAATTTTATTCTAAGACATTAGAGATGATATAAATAAGAGAGTTAGAATGCGAGATAGTGAAGTTCAATAAATATAATTTATGATTTTAAATTCACCCAATCAAATCAAAGTTGAATTTGGGTATCTAGATTAACTGAATCAAACTTATAGATTAACTGAATCAAAGTTGAATTATGACGTGAGCTAATTGGCCAACACAAAGGCAAGGGACATTGCCATTGGCATGAATGATAATCATACCACAAGTCAGAAGCCTTTTGATTTTCCAATTTGTTTGGCCAAAATATCCACCACCCTTCCCTATATCTATCAAATCTCAATCACTCCTCTTAGCTGTTGTGGACCCTCACGCTTCACCAAGAATAAGACACCTTTGAAAAGTCTAAGAGAAAATCCATATTTATCTAGAAATAAATATAATTTATCACCCACCCCCATGTGATAGTCAAGGCATAAGTTCATTGTCTTTGCCAGTTCAAACGGTGTGGTTTGATCAATTATGTTGAATTTGTTAATGTTCAAGACTTTTAGTTTTATGTATTATATGGGGTGTGAGTCCAAGTTGGGAATATTGATAATATTAGGCTTAATAAAAATATTTAAGATGATTAAAGTATAACTGAGAATTGACGTATCGAATCGAATTATCCAAAATGAGCGACAATAAAATGACATCTATTCTCTTTGTATTCTTTTTGTTAGAAAATAAGAGAGAGTAAGAATATAAGACATTTTCATTATAAAAGAGTCTTACTTTTTAAGATAATGTTTGCTTTATTTTAAATGTTCACCCACTTTATAAAAAGAGGTGAAAATAGCTAAAAATCCCATAAAAGAGAAGAAAGTTCAATAATTGATCATGAATTTAAAAATCTTTCCAAATCGCTTAAAAGTTTGGGTTGAATGGAGCTTTATAAGCTCTTTGAGAAATTAAACTTTTTCTTTCCGAATTATAAAAGACTTATAAGCTTTTTCGATAGTTTCTTTTGTAAGTTAATACTTTATAATTTATTTTTAATGGCTTATAAGATATCTCAAAATAAGTTAGTATTGATAAAGTAAATACCCCATTTATACTAATTAAGATAAGCTCTTTATCTCTAATTATTTTTATAATTTATTAACAAATAAGTTGTAGAACTTATAAATTCCTATAATTTAAGCTAGGTCACATGCTCTTAACCATCGAATGGAAAGATACAGACAAATGTATGCAATTAATACAATGTGACTTAGTGCCCATTTGTCATTTTTTTGTAAAATTTGTCTTTATAATAATGGGGGTAAAGGGATAAGACACGAAATGAGATGCTTTCTTTTATTTTAAGGAGGGATGTAATAATGGAATGAAATAAGAGGGGAAGGTATATGATATCTTCTGTCCCTTCTTATACCACCAATATTTGTTTTTAGGGGAAGATAATTTCAATACTTTTATTTTTTACTATGCTTTCAATTTTTATATTTTTTTTAATTTTTAAAGTAAAGGGTATAATTGTAACTTTATTTATTTTTATCATTTCATCGACTTTTATATATTCTCTATTTAAACAAAGTAAACTTATATTATGCTAATTTATATTCCATTCTTCTTAAAAATGAAAGAATAACATATTTTATATCACTTTTTATATCCCATTCCATTATGTTAGATTTGAGTTTGTTCCCTACCTCACCCTCTTCCAAATAGAGGGTACCTAAGAGAAAGTGTTATATATATTGTTAAATATACTCTTAAATAAATTAAAAAATTCCAATAAATATCTATGTCTTTCTCTCCAATATCCTTCATCGTCATTGTTGTTACAGTCACTATCATTGCTTGTCGCTATCATTATTATTGTTGCCATCGTCACCTAGAAGCTATATATAGCAAATCGATCCTAATCCCCATCAGTAAAACTAAAATTAGTCGAAATAACTTGTTACCATTACTATTACTTTCTCCTTTTCCTCATTTTTAGATTTTAGATTTTGACAATTTGTAATCTAGAATCCATTATCGTAATGGTGATATAGAACCCATTGTTAAATGGGTTCTATCGACGATGGGATCATTCCGAATCACACATGGACATTAAGGTTTTTTTTTTTAGTATATATTTCATATATATATATGACAGTTTATATATGTATAGTTTTTTTATATAAATATAATAGTTTATACAAATATATAAATACAAACTATATATAAAAATTTATTAATTAAAATCATAATAAAATTATACTTGTTACAAAGTATAATTAATTAATTTTTCATTATAATTACCTTTTAATGAATTTTTATTTATATAAATAAAAATGATATATCATTTTCAGTTATTTTATAACTTTGAACAACTTATAAGATTTTCTTTTAATAAAATCATAACTTTTGAACTAATAACTTAAAATATATTTTATTCAAACATTTATTAGTATTCATACCCCTTTTTAATACGCACATATGCTCAAGCTTGTCAAATTATACACTTATATCTTTGTCACTGTTAAATAATGAATATTCGTCGAACACATGTATTAATTTAATTTAAATTAAAATACATATTTATTTATTTCATAATTAAAAAAATGGGGATAGTACTGCTATTTAAGGTTAAAATTGTTGTTAAATATTAATTTTTAACTTAATTACTACCAAGGAATTAATTAAATTAAATAGGCGAGCACCTAATTAACCAGTAGTCACTTAAGTCTAATTTTATAAGCATAATAATGCATCATCAATACTATGCTAATTAACTATAAACTCTATTAATTATTAAATTAATGTTAAGCTGAAATATTTTTTAATATTTAAAATTATTAGATATTTAATTAATTTAAAATTTGAACGAAACGAAACGACTTCCATAAAAAGTGGTAATATATCCCATAAAAAATGGCACAGCAGATAAGACGTACGTAGTTGGTGGGGTGGTGGATATGTATCATATATCCCTTGAACTTGCAATTGCATGCAGACACCACCAAACAAAACAAATATATTCTTAATTGGCAATGCTGCTGATTGCTTGCTGGAGTTACTGGTGAATTAAGCCAATGAGGCTACATTCATTCTCTCCTTTCTAACCTAATTTACTTTCTTTTCATCATCTCCTCTTTCTATCATTTCTTTCTCTCTCTCTCTTTTTATTGTTTTTGTGATTCTTCTTCTTCTTTTTTTTTCCCCCTTAAGTTTATGAATAATGCTATTTATCTAAAATGAACAGGAGCAAGGCAGATGTAAAGAGAGTCCTGAGACTGGCTATATAAATATTTAGTTGAGACTCTGCCTAAACTTTTACATATATATATAACTGTTTACTTGGAGCTGACACCCCTCTATATCCGTTCCTGAAAATGAAGAGGACATATTTTTATTGAGTAATGAAAATGTTTAAATATTCATATTTATTATGTATTTTTTTATTTTTTAATAAAAAGATGTTACCTAAATTGAAAATCTAATCTAGTTAAATAATATTATTTTAAATTTATTATTGTGATTAAGAGGAAGAAGAATAATGATAGATTTTAAGACCATTAAGGCCAAAGAAGTCTACTATACAAGTAGAGTAGGCTAGTGTGGAAGAGGATGGACACAACAGTCAAGCCGACCCAATTTGACAATTTATTTTAATAGGCCAAGGATCACTCACAGAGAAAGGTTAGGTATATATGTATTATGCATAACAAATGCTGGCTAGGGAATCTCTCAATTTGTTTTTGTTTTTATCGACAAAATATTATATTATCCGACATAAATAACATAACAAAATTATTATACATAAATCATGAATATATATGTATGTTTATTCATATGTATGTATGTGTGAATATTTCATATTTGTAGGTAAGTATGTATATGTTTGTGTGTGTGTATGTGTGACCAAAGAAAAAAAAAATTAATTTGTTAGTTTTATTGTAAATTGATAAATGATTTATAAATTTTGAATTAGTAAGTTATTTTGTATTTATATAGGAAGAGAATATAAAAGATTTATGTAATTAATCTACTGTGATTTTAAAATGGATAATATTTATTAAAATAATTTGTAATCATTAATTTCTTAGAGAAATAACATGTTAACTAAATATACCACATTCTTCATTTAATGTTTTTTTCAATTTTTTTTTCTAATATTTCTTTGGTTCTTAAATTTATTGTGATATTTCAGCAACTCTTTTGATGATTAATTTTAGATTATTCAATTATATTTTTAAGATGTGAATAACACTCATTAGTTCAGATGTAAGGAAATATCGAAAATCAAAACGGTGTCGTTTTAACATTTTCAAAATGTTTCTTGTCTCGAAATGCTAAAAAACATGTTTTTGGGATGTTTCTATAATTTAAAAAATATTTTAAAATTATTTATGATATTTAAAAATATTAAAAATATATTTATATATTACGATTGGGTTAATTACAGAAACAATTTTATCTCTGTCATATCAGTGATCATCTAAGAGATAAAAGTAATTTATTTTATATTTAATTAAATAAATAATAATATTTATATTTATATTTAATTAAATTATGACAAATATTATTGACATATTTTTTATTTGATATTTATTATGAAAGGGTTATTAAAAATGAAGGTCTTATATAAAAAAAGAAATATGTGGGACCCGCCAGAGTATATAAATAAGGGGAAACAACTCCCAAATAATGAACACTCCAATTATTACATAAAATATAAAAAATAAAAGAAATAATAATAATCAGACTAAACCATTAAAATAAACACAGATTCTGGGTGATTAGAGAATGATGACGATAGAGCTTCTGTCATGTCATCATTCCCCCTCCTACTATTATTAGAAGAAATAATCAAATAATTTTCATGTGAGTACTCTCAGACTCCCCGCTCACCACCTCCCTCAGATTCAATCAAAAGCTTTCAACCTTTCAGTGTTTTGCTTACGATTCTTTTATGGGTTGCTCTTAAACTGCATTGGCTCCAAAGTTCGGATAATTTGTTATCTTTTTAACGTATTTCGCGGCGCAGACGTAATCGATGGCGCTGGAAGCAAAGCCCATGTGCTCTACCTGTTTGGTCAAATGCCTGGCAGAAGCATTGCCCATAAACTTGATCCCCACATCTCGTGTGAAAGCAAAAGCGCTTGAGACAAGCGAATGGGATTCGAGTTTACAATTCATACACACCTCATGACAACTAATTTCGATCATTTTCTGGGGGGAACTTATTGCTGGGGAAAGTTTCTTAGTTGATGTAGTCAATGCCTCTCTCTCTTTCTTTGTCTTCTCTAATAGATTTATTTTTTGGCCTGATCTGATCATTTAATTAGGAGTTCTATATTAGTTCCTTGGAAAGCCAGAATTATTTTGAGATTTGTCTTTCAAAGTATTGACACATTTGCTGTTTCTTGCTGAAACTTGGGTCATTTTCTACCTCTCTCCTTGGCTGCCGTCATTTGGGTTTATTTGCGATTTTTTCTAGGGAGCTCAGATAAATGGTATAGGCCTACATATTGGAATTTGTGTTTCTGGCTGTTGCTTGTTTTTGCTCTTCTAGTGCGTGATTGATTGGTTGGCGCCTGCCACTTGGATGTCAACCCTTGTCTCACTTGAAGACTTTCATGCGCTAGTTTCTTCTGCTGTTCCTTTATAGACAAAATTCCTTGGAAACCAAGAAATATTTTGGGATCGTTCTTCCTGGATCCCGTTTCTTTTCATTCTTGTGTACTGATTCATTAATGGCCAACTCTTTGCTGTCTGTCCTTTGCTTGTCATTCCTTTTCTGGGGTGCTTGTTATGCTTCGACGCCTGGTGAGCAACAGAGAGATAGGATCACAAAATTGCCTGGGCAGCCAACCAATGTTGGCTTCGCTCAGTACTCCGGTTATGTGACAGTAAACCAGCAAGCTGGGAGGGCTTTGTTTTACTGGTTGGTTGAGGCTCCAGCAAGTCGTGGAGCTGACTCTAGGCCGCTCGTCTTATGGCTTAATGGAGGACCTGGTTGTTCTTCTATAGCATATGGCGCTGCTGAAGAGATTGGTCCATTCCGGATACGTCCCGATGGAAAGAATCTTTACCTAAATCCCTATGCTTGGAATAATTGTATGTAAAAGCTAACGAGACACTTCTCTTTCTTCATTTTTATCATTATCTCCTTTAATCTACATCATGGGTGTTTCTCATTTCAATTTCTTAATTTTTTGACAGTGGCAAACTTGCTTTTCCTTGAATCACCAGCTGGTGTTGGTTTTTCTTATTCAAATACATCATCAGATCTATACACTGCAGGTGACCAGAAAACGGGTAATGCCATGGTTTTGTAGATCTGTATCTGCTTGACTTTTGGAGTAGTTTTGTGCAGGTTCCCTGAACAAACACACCTCCCCCCGGGGGGCCGGCCCGCCTCCAACGTACACATGCACGAATTTCATGAAATTCCAACTTATTAAGATGATTTTGTTGTCTGGTGGTTATGGTTTTGTAGCTGAAGATGCTTACTCATTTCTAATCCACTGGTTTGAAAGGTTTCCACAATACAAGTATAGAGATTTCTATGTAGCTGGAGAAAGCTACGCAGGTCATTTACCTATACTGTTTTTTTGCTATTAATCAGTTTTCTTGTGGATTCCATATGATCTTGAGCAATCTTACCTATTGTTTCTATGCTTCAGGTCATTATGTTCCCCAGTTGTCTCAACTCATCTACCGAAGAAACAAAGGAGTCAAGAATCCTGCTATTAATTTCAAAGGTTTCTTGGTATGAGCCATGGCAATTTTGATATTGTTGTGCTGCAATTTTAATGTCAATGAACTCTATATTAATTTCCTTTTCTTTGTGCTTTTTTTTTTTTTCCCTTTCTTTTAGGTGGGGAATGCTGTTACTGATGATTACCATGATTATATTGGCACATTTGAGTACTGGTGGACCCATGGTTTAATTTCTGATCCTACCTATAAAACTCTTCAAGTAGTCTGCGACTCTGGATCGTCTCAGCATCCATCAAGTGATTGCATAAAGGCTCTGAGTGTTGCAGATATGGAGATGGGAAACATTGACCAATATAGCATTTTCACCCGCCCTTGCAATAATACTTCATCCTTGAGACGTAACTTAAGAGGTCATTATGTAAGTGACTTCAAAGCTACCCAAGCCATTAGGATCTTTTAAAGAGATGGTGTAATACTCAACCAAATTAACCAATACCTTCATCTACAAAATCTGCTTGGCAGAAATTTTCAACGTTCTCAACCTACCCACTACAACATTCTGATTCACCTTTATTTTAGCCTCTAATGTTCGGGTAATTGAAATATTCGTTATTCCTGTCTCAGCTGTAACTGTCCAAGTCAAAGCATGCCCTTTACTCCTGCACAGTCTCTTAACAGTAAATGGGATTAGGCCTTGCCTGATATGCAACTATTCTTTCTTTCTTCTCCTTTATTTGTCTTCCTTTGCTTTTGACTGCATGGCACCTGCTTGACCAGTCATGTTCCCCTGGTAGAGCCACTGAACTTACTGAAGGTTCATACTGGAGTTGTTAACCTCTTTTTCTATAAGAAAGAGAAAGGTCTATTTTCTGTGAATTTCCTGTAATGCCTATGATTCGCTTAAATAAATGTTTCCAAATTGTCATTGTAGTTTTTTTAAGAAGACAATTAGAAGGGAGACTTGCCAAGTTTATGGTGCTTGTGAAACTGTCCTCGGATCTAACCTTGTGCTTTATGTTCTTTTGATTGCTTGCCCATTTTTCTGTACCTTTTGCTTTCTGGGATTTTAAACATCCATCTGCATGGTTTGTTCTTGACAAATTGTTAAAAGGGTCTTTTCCTTTTCCTTTTTAGTTTAAACTAATTTGGGTTGCTTGGCAATATAGCCATGGATGTCAAGAGCGTATGACCCATGCACAGAGAGATATGCGCAATTGTACTTCAATCTGCTAGAAGTTCAGAAAGCACTTCATGCCAATGTGACGAGCATTAACTATCCATGGAAAACATGCAGGTGTGCTTTGCATATTGGAGTTTGGTTAAAACTCTTGCTTTGTCAGGTAGTTACTGATTATTTCTTTATTCTATTTCTTTTCCAGTGACATTGTCGGGAACAACTGGGGAGACTCTCCATTGTCCATGCTCCCTATTTATCGAGAACTAATAGCAGCTGGTCTTAGAATTTGGGTATTCAGGTAAACCCTCTGGTATTTCATCCCCACCCCCTTCCATCATAAAGTTTACCATACCTTATTAAGTTATAAAGCAGTTTCTTGTATTGACTCTTCAAGTTTTTATATGCATCAATCCAGAAAGCAAATTTTGTTATAGTAATAATTATTTGGCTGCTTCAAGCAAAAAAATAAAATAAAATACCCTAAGCCAATTATTTGGCTGCAAAAGCTAGTTTTGTTAAATCACATTGCTATGTAGTTCATGAACTAAGTTAATTTGTATGATATACCTCACGCAACCAGTAACCAGAAATAGAAAATGCAGGAAACTAGTCTTGTTTTGAGGCCAAGAGTGGCAGAAAAGTTAGAACATGAATTTTATCAAACACAAACAGATAGAAAGCACAAAGAACTGAAGGACTGAACATGGCATGTTTATTACTTTGAGATATTCCTCAAATAGGCAGAATACACAGCAGCAAAATCAGCTTCACATCTCCACTAAAAACATGAACAACTATATTACTAAAACTGAGGAACTACATGCCTAAAACCATGACCAACATATATTTGACTCAATGAACAATATGACTCTTTTGCAGACACAAAAAATAAAATACTCAAGTAAATTATACAACTAAGGACAATAACTTAGACTCACAAATTCAAATTTCTGCGTTACTATCAATATGCTCCCCTTCAATGTAGAATTTTACTGCACCCAACATATATCTAAGATAGACAAATTTCTCCAAAGGAAGTTGTTTTGCGAGCAGGTTTGCTACTTACTAATTGGTATTGCAATATGCCATCCGAAGCCTTCCTCTTCTACCGGCTTTGTTACAAAGTGATGTTGAGTCTCTCTGTGTCTTGTGCTGCTGTAGTACAACAGGTTCTTTGTAATTGTATTGTGGACTAATTATCACAGTAAACATTTGTTGTTTCCACCTTCATGTAATATTTTTCTCAACCAGGTTGCTTGAGGAGCTGCTAAAATCAAAGCCATATATTCATTCAGTTTCTGAGGATATGGTAGATGGTAGATGGTAGATGGTGTTTTTTAGAGCACCAGGAGATACCAACTGATTCCATAGAGAAGACATAGCCTGTAGTGCTCCTATAATCATCAATTGAACCTGCCCAATCACATTCAGAAAAACCATACAACATAAAGCTACCAGTTTTAGAGTACCAAATGCCATGAGGGCTTGTTCCTTTAAGGTATATCTCAAAATTCTCCTTGCGGCACCATAATGAAACTTGCTAGGACTTTGTATAAGCCGTGACAGGAGACTAACAACTTGCAAAATGTCAAGCCGGTTGTTTGTGACATACAAAAAGCTTCCAATTAAACTTCCATACATACTGACATCAACCTTTTCCTGTCCATTATTCAAATTGAAGATATATTAGTGTTCATTGGAGTCTTCACGGATTGCAGTCTTTCAACTTGAACCTCTCAAGAAGAACACTAACAATACCACCAGCAACATACCAATCCTTTATCTTACTATGTGAAGTTGGCTAATAAATTCTTGCTTGCCAGTCTGAATTTGTTGAGAAGATTATTTATATGTTTCTATTGAGAAACAAAAGTTCCTTCCTCTGTTTGCATCACTTCTAGTCCAAGAAAAACTCATCAATCTCAAACTTATGAATCACAAGACTTCATTCAGAAAATTAGCATTATTACTAGTATAAATGAGATCATCTACATAAAAACATACGATGAGTGCCTCACCAGCTTGTGTTTTGTTATATAGAGTAAGCTTACTTACTCTTCTTTGAAACTCATTATTGCTTAAGTAAGAATTTATCCTGTCATACCAGGCTTAAGCTGGACTTGCTTCAAAGCATAAAGTGCTTCTTCAATCAATGTGCCTTTGTTTTCTGCCCTGTAACTTCATAACATGTTGGTTGTTGCACATATAACTCTTCATAAAAAGTACCATTTATGAAAGCTGACTTTACATCAAATTGGTAGACACTTCATTTATTCTGAGCAGCTACAGCAAAAACAGCTCGGATAATGTCAAATCTAGAAACTAGAGCAAAAGTTCATTGAAATCAATTCCTTCTAATTGTATGTACTCTCTTGCAAGCAGTTTTTCCTTGTACTTCTAGACTGAGCTATCTGATCTATATTAGATTTTATAAATCCATTTTTGTTCCATAACTTTTTTGCCATACCCATGTGGTTGATTCATAAACGATGAAAGTATCTGGCTATTGTTGAGTGAAACAGGGGATGTTGGTCCACAAACATTAGGTTGTATCAACTTAGCAATACTTTTTTTCCTGTCCTAGCTTCAGGAAAAGTATCCTGATGTTCTTTCACTGCCATACAACTCTTAAATATATCTTCAACAGGCTTAATTAATTATGGGCGATCTGTCTAGACAAGAAGCCATATCTATATGTCCAGAATAACAGATCACTTTTAGACTTATCCTAGTACACAAAAGAAGTCAACTCTTTAAACATAATTGAGTAGATGTCCAGACAAAATTGTCCTACACTCAACAAGTTACAATCTGAGGAACATAAAAGTTACTGTCCACAAAACTCATTCAAGAAGATTTTAGCTTCACTGTACCTTTCCCTTAAACATGCTGAACAACACCATTTTCCATTTTTACTTGGCTTGTCATAGATTCATCAAAGTTGATGAAAAACCTAGTTTGCCTGTTATGTGGTTACTACAACACTATCTACAAACCAAACATTTGAAGCACATCTTTAGCAGAAAAGCATGCAAGACATAGGCTTTTAGTCTCTTCTCTTTTTTCTTCAACAAAATTAACTTGTTTCGCTTTTAGTTCAACAATAGCCATTCCATTTGGCCATACCATTTAAAATAAAGCATTACTCTCAATTTTAATTTTCATTGTTTGAGCACTGATTATTATCACCAAAGTGATTTCAACCTCTTCCTCCTTGACCACCATAAATTGATTTTTTTGACCATTGTCTTTGTCAAATCCTTATCATGACCCTATGAGTAATAAAGGGGTATTATTGTAATAGGGTAGAATAGTTTGTTTTGGATATTTTAGCAATTAGTTAGGTGCACATGGCTGCATGTGCAAGGCTGTTAGGAGACAAATTTGCCTATATAAGGCTGATGTAAATGGAGGGGATTCTCATATTGAATGATAATTGAAATTCCAATTTTTCTTTGCAATTTCTCTCTAATCTCTCTCCCTCTCTCTCGTTCAGCACTGTCCATTTCCTTCTCGCCTTAATTCTTTGCAATCTCCCCCTTTATTTCTTCTCTATTTCTTCCCCAAATTCCTTTCAATTACTTCTAAGACCCTAGCTAAACCTTAGGGTCATGACAAATTGGTATCAGAGCATCATTCCTCGGCGATTTTCGTTACTGATTTAGGTCCAACGGATATCGATAGCAGCCATCAGTTTCTTCTTCCGGTGCAACTCCAACTATTCTAGTGAACTGCGCATTAGTGACAGAGAAACAACCTGAATATTCCTGGTTGAATCTTGGAGTCGATTGCGACTTGCCAGGGGATGAGTGTCAACTCGAATCTGAAGGAGAGCAACGACGGACACCAATCCACGGTAGGTGTTGAAGCTGGCCAACAATAGGTGGAGGAAACGAACAAGTCGCAGGAGGCGATTTTGAAAATAGCACAGAATTGACGAGGTGACGGAGTTGAACCATTTCAGTGGTACAATCGGAGTCTGCCGTGATCGTAATTGGATTCCAAGGGCTTGTTGATCAAGGCGAACTCAAAAAGTGTTGCGGTCCTCCAGCCGTGGTCGGTGATTGGGTGAGGAGTTGGTCAGAGAAGATTGTTGAATCCGCAGCAATCGCAATTGGGTCCAGCAAGGTGAGACGAGCAAGGCCAGTAGTGTTCTTGGCATTAAACGAGGTCCACGAATGGAGCTGGGGTGCAAGCGACTTGGTGTTGTGGGCAAGCAAGACCAAAAAATTCTGATCGGATCTTGAAGACGAACAAAGAAGGTGAAACAGATTCAAGAGGTGTTCCAGCGACTCTGGACATCTGGAAGGTGATTAGGTGTTGGGACGTGTTAATCTCCAAGCAAGCGAGCACCCTCAGCTTGAACTTGGAAGGCGCCGTAGGTAAGTGACCCTCGGCCAATTCCATTACCATCCTTAGCCTTCAATTCCAGCAGCTTGTGTAAATTACAGTTGTCCTAGTAGCTGGATCCAAGTCGCTGTGTGTGATTGAGGCAAGCAAACCCAGGCAATCTTGGCTGTTTCTCCTTAGCAATGGATCTTGGCCACTGTCCAGCTTCCGACTCCTCTTACTGCCGCTAAATTCCGGGGATCCAGGAAGAGGACCCAGATCTGAGGCGCTAAAATTCAGATCTAGGAGAGTTGTATTGGCTGCTGCGTAGATCGGGAGGCGGCTTTCGGGTGGGTTTCGACGCTCCTTGACGGATAAATTCTGATTGTTCATAGGCTGTAACTTCTTGGCGGCTCTCGGTTTGAATTTGTGGAAAGGAAAAACAGATCTAATAAATTTTGTGGTTGACCAATCAGCACAGCAATCAAGTTCAAGCAGCCAATTGCTAAGTTAGAAGCGAAACAATGGACCACTGCAGTGAGCAACTCTAAAATTCAGTTTTGAAATCTGGTTAACTTGTTCGAATTGGTAAGACGAAGAGGAGCAGGTGCTTTCAGGCTATTGAATTACATTGAGGTGATTCTAATGTAGGGTCGATTAGCTTAGGGAAGTGTGGGATTCAGTATATATAGAACTCCTACTCCCTGGTCTTTGCAGTGTCTTGTTCGTGAGAAATCGGCCATGGGAAGCAGTGCATGCACAAGACAATTGGAACCTCAATTGCAACAGAAAAATTCTTCATTTTTAGTTGAAATGGGGTCTCAATTACAGCCAAAGGATGCTGCATTTTCAATGGAATGTCCTGCTTGTGAAGCCTTGGGAAGCAGTGCACGAAGGAGTCCAATGGAGTCCCAACTGCAGCAGAAGAATACTTCATTTTCAGTTAGAATGGAGCCTCAATGGCAGCCAAAGCAGGCTGCAATTTTAGTTGGCAGCAACAGGGACAAAGGAACCAGCAATGGGATACATAATACGAGCAAGGAATTTGGCCTTATGATACGCGAGAAGCTGCAAGAGTTTGCGATGAAACTTATTAAGAAATATCATTATAACTTTCCTGTGGAATACTTTGATGATTATTACGGAAGTTTTAATAAGGAGAAATTTCTTGGAGTGGAGCAGCCGAAGGAGGAGACAAGATTATGAACTACCGATTCACTGCCTACTCTAGACTTTGGGCAGAAAAAGAAGCATTCCAATGGAGACAACAATGACAAGAAGGATGATTGGCATTATCCAAAGAAAATTGATAACAATCAGGTGGATAGGATAGCGGATGCAAAAGGAGAATTAAAGGAACACACTAGTTCCTTTGGAAATGAAGTTCCTGACGAGGATGTTCCAAATGATACTCATGGAAGGCCAAAATTGGAGCTGAATGACGTAGCTAACTGGATGATAAAGATAACAGAAGGTAGCCAAGAGCTTTTGGAGTTGGAAAAAAATTATCCGACTAAGATTGACAAGATAGAAGAAGAATTAATACATCAAAGGGCAATTACCAAAAGGATGCAAGAGGAAAGCTGGGAAGTATTTGATCAAGTGACCAACAAAACCAAGGCCAACTTGTTACCCTTGGCATCTAATATATGGACTGAAGGATTAGATAACGTGGAGGGTTCTTTATCAAACTATACGGGGAAGACAACACCAACAAAAGGAAGACTTGCTGATCCTAAACGATGCCATCGTATTGCTGCCAATTTTGAAAATGATGAGAAGAGGGGAATATATGAGGTAGCTGGTTGGTTAGAGTTTCAGAATGATCAATATTGGAAGGCTGTAGGGTTGCAGATTTCAGCTGCTACCTGCAACAAGGAGCGGCTAAATTCATTGAAGGCATTTGATGTGAACACATTGACAGGTTTTGGCATTATATTGGATCCCCAAACTATGAGTACTACCAACCTTAATTTGGTAGCTATTACAAACCTAAGGGAAATAGTATGTTACCCTTTGGAGGAAGATGCAACCTTGCCTGCAATGATTATCATTTTTGTTTCAATTGAGAACCAAAAAATGAAGAAGGAGAGACCTAGAAGGAGGAAGAAGGAAAGAAAGATGGACCAGATAGAGAAGGTTGGAATTGGATGAAGAGCCATGGCTACTTGTTGCAAGTTCTTGGGGACAAAAACTCTCTTAAGGAGGGGGGAATTGTCATGACCCTATGAGTAATAAAGGGATATTATTGTAATAGGGTAGAATAGTTTGTTTTGGATATTTTAGCAATTAGTTAGGTGCACATGGCTGCATGTGCAAGGCTGTTAGGAGACAAATATGCCTATATAAGGCTGATGTAAATGGAGGGGATTCTCATATTGAATGATAATTGAAATTCCAATTTCTCTCTACAATTTCTCTCTAATCTCTCTCCCTCTCTCTCGTTCAGCACTGTCCATTTCCTTCTCGCCCTAGTTCTCTGCAATCTCCCCCTTCATTTCTTCTCTATTTCTTCCCCAAATTCTTTTCAATTACTTCTAAGACCCTAGCTAGACCCTAGGGTCATGACAATCCTCATTTGCTTGACTCACTAAATTTGCTTCCTTTTTCTCTATCCAACAGCTATAGCTTCTTGTAAAATGCATTCTCAATTGAGTTTCCATCATACGTCTTCCTCCAATTTCATTAGAATAGAGAAAGCTAAACAGTTTATCTATTGTCAATTCAGTTAAATTTTTGGATTCTTTTATAGCAGCCAACAAATGATCATACTTATGTGACCTCCTAAAGAATTTTCTCAACCATCTTTTGGTCAGAAACATCCTGCAAAACTCTTATATGCAGTTTTTGTTCAATTTCTCAGAAGATATGAGGTCTAATTTGCTTTTACCATTCTCAATTTCTTTGTTCAGTGGAGACACTGATGCAGTGGTTCCTGTGACTGCAACGCGATACTCCATCAATGCCTTGAAGCTTCCAACAATTATCAACTGGTACCCTTGGTATGACAATGGAAAGGTGAGTTTGAACTTTGAAGAGGCTTGTTTTAGAAAATGCATGAATTTTTACCTCTAGCTGCTTCTCCTCAGATACAAGGTCATTATCAGTTGCATCCAATGTTCCTTACTCTTGTTGTTTTTTCGACAGGTTGGTGGCTGGAGCCAAGTATACAAAGGGCTGACATTTGTAACAGTAACTGGAGCTGGTCACGAGGTTCCTCTTCACCGCCCTCGACAAGCTTTTGTTCTTTTCAGGTCATTTCTGGAGAATAAGCCCATGCCAAGCTGAAGCTACTTGATTTATTAAGAAAACCAAGGAGAATCTTAATTTGTTGAGGCTGTGAAAGAACTGAATAAGAGGATTCTTCCCATGCTGCCTCTCCATTCTTTCTATCTATACAGGGCAGGGCACCTTCCCAGTTTTAGATTGCCATTGATGACTGTTCAGATATCTCAGAGAAGAATAAAATTGCAGGAAAGATTTGAAGGATTGTGGATAAAACTGATTGTTAAATTTCCTTTTGATTCATAAAATATGGAAAATGTAAGTATACATTGTATTTTCTTCAGGTTTTAGCCATTAAATTTGGGATTGTTGAAAATTTTCAAGTGTTAATGTTTTCATGGTTATTGGTGCAATTTCTTTTAGATATGTTAAGTGCAATATTTTGTCTGATAGAAAATAAATCAGGATAGGTTTAAAAAATCTAATTCAACTACAACTTTGAGTGGTAGTTTATAAATATGTCACCCTTAGTTTAATTATTAATAATGGACCACACTAGTAATATGTTAGATTATGTAACCCTATTACTATGGTTGTGTCTCAAGTGTATTAGAGTTACTCAACAATAAATGTAGAGTCCTCACAGCATGCGACTAGTTATTTTGGTTTGAGAGAGTCTCAATTCGATAACCTGAGTAATTGTGATGTGAGTGACTAGTTATTTAGAGTCAGGATCATTAGGAGGGTTTTGTAGTTTTTGTCCGTTGAGGTTGAACTATATTAAATTTTCTATGCTGTGTTTTCTCTTGATTTCTGTGTGTGGTTTGTGTGGTCCAATCTTTACAAGTGGTATTTGAGTTGTGGTATGTTGTGATCGCAGTACAGAAATGAGTTTTGGAGAGAGACGTGATGTTATGCCTCATTGCCATGTTAAGGAAGAGAAGTTTTGTTTCCCGCACACTTTGCATTGATGGAAGAGCAAAAGTTGTCGCCTGCCACCTTGTAGCAGTAGATATTTTGCCATTGTTGCCTTGTTATCATGTTGAAGGAGGTCGTAGTTGAAGGGTGGAAGTAAGCCAACGCTGAAAATGCTCATCGAAAAGCTTAAACTTGGATCTACCAACTGAAGGTCCATTGAGTTAGCTTGTTCAAGTATGTGTGACTCCGTTTGTTTAGGCTTGCATGATTTTTGGTCTGGGTTTAGTTGTTTGTGACAGAGATTGAGCATGATATGGAATTTGAGTCGAGGGAGGAATCATTAGTAACTCCTTAAATTCATATCTGATAGGGATTGGGTAACTCAAATAGACGCCCAACCATATATAGTCTTAACATGACCCATATACCTACACCAATAATCATATAGATCACTTGTGATGGAGGATTTAGTCACACAAAATGATGAAGATGACAGAGGTACAAAGATATTGGTGCATAATGAAAATCAAACTAGTGATCTATCATAATATGACGTTGGATGAGGACTTTTCATTGTGAAATTGGTGTTTTGACATTTTGATTTTGATTTTTATTTTCATTTCTTTCCTTTCCCTCATTCCTAGTGTTGGTGACCAAAAAATAGCTGGTGAAATCCTCCAATGTCTCCTCACTTATTAGCAACACATATGAGAGTTGCTTTCCCTGATTAAGGAGTTTTATTGTTAAATCTAGATCTTTTTAGTTGATCTCTTTGGCCTTGTGTGTGTGTGTGTGTCGCATAAATTAGCTAGATTTTCATTTGGGTTACACTAACTATGTACCAGAATTCATCTCCATCCTTGTACATCGATTTGCATATATGGATTTGCTTTTGGTTCATTTTAAAAGCAAGAACACACAACAAGTGTCATCATATATGTGTGTGTTTGGATATTTGAATAGATAGATAAAATTAGATCCTAGTTTGATCTTTGGTTCATCTGTTTCTAAAGCTAGTAATGGTAGAATAGAACACAAACAGAGATGGAGATGAGAAAAGCTTGAACTTGCCATTAGGGTTTGGACAAAACCCTTCCCCTCATCTCCTTATGTGACGCCCCTGTTGAGAGCCCATTGTCGTTGGGCACCAACCCTTGTTGAGTCACCACCACTATTCGTCGCCTCGCCCCACCCCGCCATCGTCCTCTTCCTCCTCCTCCTCCTCGCTCTCACACGTGCGGATGCACACGCCATGGCACTTGTATATCTCTATTAATGGTTCAATGAAGGAGACCACCAACCGAAATGTACTAGCGTGGAAGGATTAAAGACTAAAAGGCACTATTGGTTCTAAGATAAAATGATTGGTAGGAAGGAACATCAAAGTTACAAGAGTTTATTTGAATAATACTTTATTTACTTTCTATTTTTTCATTTTTAGTTAATCGTCCACTAGAGATGGGCAATGGACGGGCTGGGTCGGCTCACCTCCTGCTTGGCCCGCCTATTTGATAGGCCGAGCATAATTTAGCCCACAAGAAAGATGGGCCGAACCGAGGCAATGAATATTGGGGCCTGGCACGGCTCTGTGGCCTTTAATAAATGGGCCAAGCCGGGCCGTGGGCCTGGCGGGTAGGGCTGGCTCGTGGGCTTGGCTGTTTGGATCGACCTATAGGCCATTTATTTATAATTTTTAAATATAATTTTTATGTTTGTAAAATTTTTATAATTTTTTAAAATATGTATAATTTTTATGTTTGTATAATTTTCATTATTATTATATTTAAAATATGTTTAAACATATTTTAAATATTTTTTTTATTTAAACATATGTTTATATATTTAATAAACATAATTTTTTAAATATTTTTTTATTTTTTAGTTGGCCGGGCTGTGCCATTTTGGCAGGCCATTTGGTGGGTCGGCTCACGGGCAATTTTGGTGGGACAGGCCAGGCTAGGCTACGGGCCAGATATCCCTGGCCCGGCACGACCGGCATTCTGCTGGGCGGGCCGACCCATGGGCTACCCGGCCCATTTCCCATCTTTATCGCCCACTTAAAGTTTCATAATTTTCTCATTTAAAATAAAAGTTTTACATGGTGATTTTCTAAACATATCATTGAAGATTGAATTTAGACCTGGCTTTCCTCGTACTTGAGTTGAGTCATAAGTTACTTGTACACAATTCACTCATTACAAATCGGAATAGTAGAGTATTGACCCAAAATCAAAGGACAAACATACTTACAATTCATTTACCCCAAATAATTTATATTAAGATGCTCATATATTGTATCCAAACTAAAAGCTACTAATGTTCAATCAATACTAATGCCTATTTAATCTTAAATTTGCCTTTGTGTTAGATTGGTATGCATGTTCCTTGTTGATCTCTTAGGATATGATTACTCAAGAGAGAGGTGAATTGAGTAATTAAAATTTTCTTCTCTTTTAATAAATATTCTTGATTAATGATTTTATTTAAGAATATGTATTTGATAAATATAATAAATTATATTGAAATTAACAATTAATGCAAGTCACAAAATATAATAAAAAATAAATAATATAAGGTACAACACAATTTATAGTGGTTCGGTATTTCTACACACCTAATTCACTCTCCTAAGATCTAACCACTCTTGGAGTTCTACTAAATCAAAATCACAAAGATTTCCACACTAGTTCACATTGAAAACTAGATACACATCTAGATTACAACGGGTTTTAACTAACTACTGCACTAAGATTTTCTCCTTAACTTACTTTGAAAACTAGATACACCTAGATTTTAATGGTTCTAGGAAACCTACACAATTCTTTAAATGTTTACAAATAATTTGTCTGCACTTGAACACAAACAAACAATTAAGCACAAAAATGTATAAGACAATAATATTTAAATAAAATAAATAAATTAGTGACCTTAGAGAAATTTGGACTAGATTTGAAAATATTTTTTTCCTTTTACCTTATGGCTCTTCGGTTGATATGCAATAATAATTCGTAAGTCTCGAATTGCTTGGATGAAAGCTTGAGAGTGTTTGTGATCTTTTGGGTGCTTTGGATTTGCAATAGAAGCACTTGGTATCCCAAAATTGAGATTAGGGATTGGGGTATTTATAGGCATTTTGAGCATTTTTTCAACGATAAAAAATCTGACCGTTATATCTTGAAAAGTTTAGAAGTAGCACATAAAATTAATATGTGCACACATGTGACCTTGTAGATTTGTTGGCACGAGCGTGCAAGGACAACCTTAAGGTGCTAGGTTTGAATCAAGGTGCTAGGTTTGAATCAAGGAGCATGCGTCTAGTTTGTTAAATTATTTTTACGATACATATGTTATAAAAATATTTTATAAATTAATCTAAAATATATTTAAAAATTGACTTCCAGCATTACCAGAATTTCCTATTTGTAGGTATGTATATGTTTGTGTGTGTATATGTATGTATACATATTGTCTATACATGTAAAGATAGTTTGACCAAAGAAAAAAAAAATTAATTGGTTAGTTTTATTGTAAATTGATTAATGATTTATAAATTTTGAATTAGTAAATTATTTTGTATTTATATAGGAAGAGAATATAAAATATTTATGTGATCTACTATGATTTTAAAATGGATAATATTTCTTAAAATAATTTGTAATTATTAAGTTCTTAGAGAAATACTATGATAACTAAATATACCACATTCTTCATTTAATGTTTTCTCTAATTTTTTTTTTCTAATATTTGTTTAGTACTTAAATGTATTGTGATATTTCGACAACTCTTATCATATTTTGATGCATTAATTTTAGATTATTCAATTATATTTTTAAGATGTGAATAACACTCATTAGTTCAGATATAAGAAAATGTCGAAAGTCGAAACGACGTCGTTTTAGTATTTTCAAAATGTTTCTTGTTCCGAAACATTAAGAAACACTAAAAAAAAAAAATATTTTTGGATTGTTTTTATAATTTTAAAAATATTTTAGAATTGTTTATAATGTTTAAAAATATTAAAAATACATTTATGTTTTATGTTCATGTTAGTGACAACAACAATTTTGTCTTTGTTATATAAGTGGTCATGTTATAGATAAAAATAATTTATGTTATATTTAATTAAATAGATGATAACATTTATATTTATATTTAATTAAATAAATATTATTGACATATTATTTATTTGATATTTATTATAAAAAAGGTTATTAGAAATGAAGGTCTTATATAAAAAAAGAAATATGTGGACCCCCTAGAGTATATAAGGAGAAACAACTCCCAAATAATGAAAACTCCAATTATTACATAAAATATAAAAAATAAAATAAAAAATATAATAATAATAATAGTCAGACTAAACCATTAAAATAAACACAGATTCTGGGTGATTAGAGAATGATGACGATAGAGCTTCTGTCATGTCATCATTCCCCCTCCTACTATTATTAGAAGAAATAATCAAATAATTTTCATGTCAGTACTCTCAAGACTCTCCGCTGACCACCTCCCTCAGATTCAATCAAAAACTTTCAACCTTTATGTGTTTTGCTTATGATTTTTTATGGGTTGCTATTGGCTAAATTTAATATATATCTATCGAATTTTAAAAATATAATTACTTACTTATTAAAATTTAAATCACCAAATTTTACTTAACGTCAATCATCTATTATCCGTTATATCTTGTAAATAAAAAATGCCCATATAACTAACAGAATTCAAAAAAATTTAACAAATACTCACTAAAATTTAACGTCAATCCTCTCGGCATCGCTGTGCCTTGTTGCCTGGTGTCTCATTGCCATCTCACCTCTCGCTGCCTCGCATGTTGAGTGCCAACCATCGCTATTGGAGCAAAGGAATGAGAGAAAGAGAAAGAGAAGGTGTGGGTGCTACTAAGTTGGCAAAAAATAAAGATCTGATTGGGACACTTTGGATTTCGTTAGCCATGTGGACATTTTTCGTTTGCAAGATCAGATGGTGATGTAACGAGAGATGGATGGTTGGCATTAAGCAAAATTTAGTGAATAGGTAGTAATAGTCCAAAGTTTCGTGAGTAAATAGTTATATTTTTAAAGTTCAACAAATGTTTGTTAAATTTTTTCACGTGGGCATTTTCCATTTGTAAGATGTAATGGGTGATGGATGGTTGACGTGGAATAAAATTCAGTAAGTAGATAGTAAAAATTCAAAATTTAATGAATAAATAATTATATTTTTAAAATTTAATGAATGTATGTTAAATTTAGAGGGTTGGTCTGCATTTGCTCCAAAGTTTGGAAAATTTGTTACCTTTTTAACGTATTTCGTAGCACAGACGTAATCGATGGCGCTAGAAGCAAAGCCCATGTGTTCTACTTGTTCCTTTATAGACAAAATTCTTCTTTTGTTTAGTGAGAAAGTCTTCAATTTCATGCGCTAGTTTCTTTTTTGTTCCTTTATAAACAAAATTCCTTGCACCCAAAAATATTTTGGGATCGTTGTTCCTAGATCCTGCTTCTTTTGATTCTTGTTTATTGATTGATTAATGGACAACTCTTTACTGTCTGTCCTTTGCTTGTCATTCCTTTTCTGGGGTACTTGTTATCCTTTGACGCCTAGTGAGTAACAAAGAGATAGGATCACAAAATTTATAAAAAAACTGTGGTGGTATAATGATAAATATGTTGCAATAACTCAAAGATTCCAATGCATGAAAGCTCACTTTCCTTAAGACTTTGTTTACCTCAAAACACAATGCACAAGGGATCCAAACAAGCCTCCAAGATACAATGGAATCAAGAATAATGTTTGTTGACGAATGTACAATTTTTGAAAACAAACCCGAACACATGGAATTAATAACAAATACAAGAAGTTTTGTATTCTAATTTTGCAGTAAAAGAATACAAAGAATAGGTTTTTGTATGCACAAATATTATGAAGTTTTATGTAAGAAAGTAAGAGAAGAACAATGAGAAAGAAATCATATGAATTCTCAAAGTGTTTTTATCCAACAACACACCAATTTATTTATAGATAATATTACAACCCTTCACCAAAGGTACAATCATTCATATGTGTTATAATATTTCACGAAAGGTTATAACTAATTCTTGTGTGTTACAACCATTTAACAAAGGTACACCCCTTCACCAAATGTTATAACCACTTAAATTAAATTCAAAACAAGTGAACCACAATTCTTTACTAAAAGTTACAACCATTCATGTGTGTAAATAGAATTTGAAAGGTTATAACCTTTAGTTCCTTGACTTGGATCTTTTCCCAAACAAGTGAAAGGTTGCAACCATTCTTTTGAAAGTCTCTCCAACGATCCTCCACCATTTTCAAAATGAATGAAGTTTTGAAAACTCTTATGCAAGTTAGCCAAACTTATGCATAAATGAAGGTGCCTTTTGGACTTGAACCTTCACGTAGTGAAAGCATTTCAAATGTCAACCAAGGTGGCATGGTAGACAAGCTTTGAACCAGCGACCCTTATCTGATTAATCGAAAATACCTCATGCACTCGTTTGAATGTCCTTATTGTGTTCATAAGTACCGACATGTGAATAGGCCATGTGTCCCATATCTTGGTTTTCCTTTCATGAATACCTTGAATAGTTTACCAAACCACTTTGGAGACGGCACCATCCTCGATATTCATATAGGTAGGCTTATCAAAAATACCAACGTATTTAAAGCATTTTATAAATATCTATATAAGCCTATTAAGAGCAAATTAGCTCAACCCCCATTATTGATATGTTGCCAAACATCTCTACTTTGGGATTAAATTAAATGTTTGCAATCACTCATATGACGTACTTTACTCATTGAATCTAAGATCTTGATGTTTCAAGTGTTAGGTCGAGTTTCCATCATTGATGATTATGAATTGGCCACAATCCCATTCATTTTGATGTTTTAGAAACTAAATTCCTTGCAAAGCCTTTCGTCAAAAGATCCACTAAGTTTTGACTTGACTTCACATAGTCCACAGTAATAACTCCATCTGAGATCAATTGTCTAACCATACTATGTCTTAACCCAAAGTGTTTAGACTTGCCATTATATATTTGGCAATATGCTTTAGACAACGTAGCCTCACTATCATAATGGATAGAAATCGGAGACATAGGTTTAAGCCAAATAAGAATTTTAATCAACAAATTCCTTAGCCATTCCGTTTTTTTACCACATGAAACTAATGCTATAAACTCTGCAGCCATGGTGGAATCCGCTATATAAGTTTGTTTTTTTGAACCCCATGATATAACACCTCCACCAAGTGTGAAAATTCATCTACTTGTTGATGCATGATCTTCTCGATCTGTGATCCAACTAGCATCCGTGAATCCTTCTAAAACTAAAGGATAACTTGAGTAATATATGCCATAATTCACGGTTCTTTTTAGATATTTCAGAATTCTATAGACTCTTTGCCAATGTAATAGGCTTGGATTGCTCATATACTGGCTCATTTTTCCAATGACGAAAGTAATATCCGGTCTTGTAGATGTCATAGCATACATAAGACATCCAATAACCCGAGCATACTCTAATTGAGATACTGCTCTACCGATGTTAGAATACATTCTAACATTTGGATCAAATGGAGTAAATACAGACTTGCAATCAAAATCATCAAACTTTTTCAACACTTTTTTGATATAGTATGATTGAGTAAGTATGATCCCAGTATCTTCTCTTATAATTTTAATTCCCAAAATCACATCTGCAAGTTCCATATCTTTCATATCAAAGTTGGATGATATCAATGACTTAGTAGTTTTTATGACTTCTAAGTCCGTTCCAAATATTAACATATCATCCACATATAGACAAATGATAACACCCTTGTGCCCATTAAACTTACTATACACACATTTGTCTGCTTCATGGATTTTAAATCCATTGGCAATAACAATTTTGTCAAACTACTCATGCCATTGTCAAGTGTCTGTTTAAGTCCATACAATGACTTAATCAACTTACACACCTTTCTTTCTTGTCCTGGTAAGATAAACCCTTCAAGTTGCTCCATATATATTTTCTCATCCAATTCTCCATTTAGAAAAACTGTTTTAACATCTATTTGATGGATTTCAAACTTATAGATGGATGCCAAAGCAATGAATGTTCTTATAGTAGCTGTCCTAGCAACCGGTGCGTAGGTATCAAAGTAATCAAGGCCTTTCTTTTGAGTGAAGCCTTTAGCTACTAACCTTGCTTTGAACTTGTCTAAGGTTCCATCTACTTTCATTTTTTTCTTGAAGATCCACTTACAACCAATATGTTTAGAACCTGGAAGAAGATTTACCAACTTCCAAGACTTGTTATTCATAATAGATGACATTTCTTCATTTATTGCTTCTTTCCAAAAGGCAGAATAATTAGATTTCATTGCTTCTTCATACGTGAGAGGATCAGACTCAATTGACTGTGTAATTGCAGTTTGATTTATATGTGAGTCCCTAGTACCTTCCACTAGATGCATAATGAAATTGGGTCCAAAAGTTTTCTCTTTTCTAGCCCTTTTACTCCTCCTCAACTCTGGAGGTTCTTCATTAACATTTCTTTTATTATCCTCTCTTACTACTGGTACAACGAAATTCGAATTTGTAGGTTTAAGAATAATAGTAAAGTTATTCTCATAGAATATAACATCTCTAGATTCTATCATGGTATTAACTTCAACCAAACTATTAGGTTCTATAACTAGAAATCTATACCCTTTACTATGTTTTGCATATTATAAGAATATGCATTCTATTCATTTTTCACCCAATTTTTTAATCTTTGGATTAGGTAACCTAACTATAGCTCTACAACCCCAAACACATAGATAAGACAAGTTAGGTTTTCTATTCTTCCAAATTTCATATGGTGTAACTTTATTTCCTTTACTAGGTACTTGGTTAAGAATATGACAAGCCATTAGCAATGCTTCTCCCCAGTATCCTTTACTTAAACTAGAGTTACTAAGCATAGCATTAACCATTTCCATTAAAGTCCTATTTTTCCTTTCTGCTACACCATTTTGTTGAGAGGTATAAGCAATAATCAAAGTCTCATGTACAATTCCTACATCTTCACAAAATTTAGGGAAATGATACTCACCACCCCTATCACTTCTAAGGCATTTAATTTTAGTATTGCACAAGTTTTCTACTTTAGCTGAATATATCTTAAATTTTTCTAATACTTCATCTTTAGTACGCATAAGATACACATAACAAAACTTAGAAAAATCATTAATAAAAGTCACAAAATAAAGTTTCCCTCCTCTACTAGGTGTACTATCACTACAACAAAAATAGTCATTAACGACCAAAATTTAGCGACAACATTAATTTTGGTCGTTAATGTAATACTATTAACGACTAAATATAAATCCTGTCGTTATAAGATAACTTTTAACGACAGGCAAAATAAGTCGTCATTAATATACTATTTTCCCGTCGTTAATGGTTAAAATTTTTAATTTTAACCATAAAATAAAAAAAATTATTAAAATTTAATTAACACTTATATAAGTAATTCTTAATATAATTATATTTTTCCATAAATTCACAAATATAATTATTAAAATATGATAATTGAGCATTAGTTATTTATTGATAATATAATATATTAAAAAATTTGAACATATTAAAAAGAATACAATTTATCAAACTAATTTATTATAATTATTAGATTTATTTATAATATAATTATATTTTTACATAAATATTAATTTGTTGTAATAATTTAAATTATTTTATCAATTATTATAATCTTAAATTATTTTATTTTTATCAATTAAATAATTATTAATATTAATTTCATAAATTATTTTATTTTTTATTAATTAACAAATAAATGTTTTAACAAAATACAAATAAATAAAACTAAAGCTAGGCGGGAGTCCACGCCTCTTTCCCCTCAATTCCCAAATCCCCTAATTCCTAAATCCCTCCCAAATCCTCAAATTTCTAAATCCCTCCCAAATCCCCTAATTCCCAAACCTCCTTGCTGAATCCCAACCATCTCTCATCCAACGCCTCAACGTCGCCGCCACCTCCTCCAGCTCCATCACCGCCTCCTCGCCGCCGTCTCTCATCCATCACTTCTTGCTCTATCACTGCCTCAACTAGGTATGTTACTTCGTTTCTGTTCTGCATATATATACATATATATACAACAACCTTTGGTCGCGGCCATCTGCCTCCTAGAACATCGCCCCATCTCTCCGCGTCGTCCCCACTAAAGCTGAAGGGCGTTTGTGGGTTGCGGCATTTAATTGAAGTTCAGTATGTTTTCCAACAAATAAATGAATAAACAAAGTAGAAACTGCAGTGAGGGGAGTACGGGGTCACTGGGATGTGTGTGTGTGTTCCTGTGTATAAATATGTGTGTGTGTGTGTTCTGTGTATAAATATGTGTGTGTGTGTGTCTATGTATATAAATATGCCATTGTTTGATTTGTTCATACCTACTATTTGAATTTTTTGTTCTTAATTTGCAAGCTTGTGTTGTTGTCTTTATCAAATGAAATTAGTACAACTGCTGCCTTAATGATTTTCTGCTTTTCTCTTGAAGCTTTCAGCTAGGCCCAGGGCATGGCACAAGATTGTGCCATGCAACAAACCTCGCTTGACATGCTACCCGTGGCAGTGTTCGATTTGTAAGTATCATTATTTGAATGTGTTCTTCATTTTCTAAACTGATGTCATTGTGTTCATCTAATGAAATATGGGTACGCTTGCTGCATTATGGTTTTTCAATGAGATTTTTCAAATTTTAAATAATCTACAATTAAATTTTACAAAATAAAATCCGTCAAATCACCCCTTCTGTGCATCAGCTTTTGAGTCAAAAATAGGAGGGGGGCGACTTTGAATATCATAGAAACAGCTTTGGTGATTTCTAAATCAAAGAAAAAACTGCGGGGTCTATTCATTGTTACATAGAAACCAAGCAAGGTTATGTAATTGAGAAACAACAAAAGTGGTTTCTTCATTGGAGAAACTGCAATAATTAAAGAATCCATGAATAAATTCCCTTTCCAATTGCATAGAAACAACAAAAGTAGGTTCTTCATTGTTGAAGAAACTGCCAGACAATATTTCGGCTCAAAAGTTGAAGGGATGATTTGAGGGATGTAACATGGAGCTATTTGTGGGAATAAGTTTTGTGTGGGGTTTTATTTTGTAGATAGTTTTGAAATTTTTAAAAACTCTTTTTGAATATTGGATGATATTTTGGAAGTGGGTCTTCTTCTTGAAGCTCTCTGTCATAGGCATGGTAAAAGGTTATGTAATTTGATGAGGGATAGCACAAAATTGTGCTACATTATGGACCCAACTGAATTCTTATGGTTACTTTTTTTTTTTCCTGTCGATAAAGACCCGTAGCCATTGTCTTTCCAGTGTGCACTAGGTAAACTCACTGGGTATGTGCAATAGGCCGTAAATCCTTATGATTACTTTTAACTACATTATTATTTACTTACTAAAAAAGGTTGCGTACTTACATTTTACACAGCCAAATTTGGCTATAGAGGATTTTAAAATCCTCCCTTCAAGGTGGGTCATCTAATGCTGTTGGATATTTGTTGTATTACTGTTACCTTACAGTGTTATCCTTTTTCCCCATATAAAAAAAAAAAAAAAACACGTAATGTTGTTCGATGCTATCTCGGTTAGTGAATACATAGTATAAATTCAATAGTTTCCTTTTGTTCTTTGCAGATCTCAATCATTTGGAGACTTCTAGAAGAATATCCATTTTTGTCATAAGATGGGGATACCCTTTTCTTGTCCATTTCCTGATCTTGATGATTTGGACAAACAGTTTGAAGCTTTTTTGGTTAGGTCAATGAGCTTTGATGGCAGGGCTGTAAGAACTGCATTGCGATCAGTTAGTTTTGATGACAGAGATTCTGAACATGCCATAGTGAGATCTTTTGGTTCTGGAAATACAAAATTTCAAGGGTCTGTTAGCTTTACAGGGAGGCAATTGGGGACAAGGATCTCATTTTCTTCCTTATCTCATTCAGATAAGGAAGAAAATGTGTTTGTAACACCAGCCAACCCCATGAGCATAGGTAAGGGTGAAAATGAACCAACAGATAGCAGTCATGGAAAAACACTCAAAAAGTCGGCAATAGAGTTAGGACACTCAAGATATCTAGCTGCTTTAAGGTTGCAGAAGGTGTATAAAAGTTTCTGCACCAGAAGAAAGCTAGCAAATTATGCTGTTCTAGTTGAGCAAAGATGGTTTGTATGACTGCATGGCATGCTCCTATTGAGAGCTTAACACCACATTGGATGAAATGGACTCATGTTGGATGCCTGTTGCATTTGAAATCAGTCTGATATTTTTAAAACCCTTAAGACAACCTCATAAACATTTTCCCAATGTTATCAACTAGTTTTGGAAGCCCAAGGATATCCAAGAATGAAATGTTTAATTCCAGTCTGGTGTACTAAGATGCCCTGTTTATTTATTTATATATTTATTTTCTAACATGCTTAATTTTTTTTCTTTTGTTAATGTTCTAGGTGGAAGGTGTTAGATTATGCACAGCTAAAGCGGAGTTCTATATCCTTCTTTGATATTGAAAAACCAGAAATTGCTGTTTCACGTTGGTCAAGAGCAAGAACCCAAGCTGCCAAGGTAAGTTTTGAACAGTTTCAAGCTGATATCACCTATTGAGTTTTTGTCCGTTGGCAGGTTGGCAAGGGTTTGTCAAAGGATGAAAGGGCATGCAAACTTGCCATAAATGGGAAGGGATTGGTTATATGCACACTGAAAACATAAGCCATAAAAATCTAACTACAAGCTACGTGTAACAAATTATATATCAATTATGAAAGGGAAATAGAATGAGCACTACTACTATGTTAACAACTAAAAAGTTAACATTCTTTCTCTTAAAGAAAATTCATTAATAACTTAAGCCACATATTTCTGTGATAGTAGGGCTAACCAGAATTAACCACATTCAAGATTTAACGACCTCCATAAATATACTATAAATAATCCAAAATTTCTAGCAAAAACATCTAACTATCAAATTCCCACATGTTTTTAAGCTTTAGGTTAACAACTTAGTATTGATCATACCAAGTTAGGTATGGATTAAGTAATCAAGTTAGTATTGATCATACCAAGTTTGTATAATAGTTGAGTCATGCCATGCGTGTGTCAAAAGTTTTAACTTTTTTGAATTATTAATATATATGTAAAGAATACTAATATAAGAGCTTTGTTTCTTTTAGGTTGATATATATGTATATATATATATGTACATGAATACTGGTAGTGCTTTTATCCCATATTCTCGTGCTCTGTAATTTAATCTATCTCTAATACTATCAATTTTTGTTGTATTTGTACGATGGATAGGAATTGGATGCAATTGGATGATAGACTTTCCGACCATTATGTTATGGAGTTGATAATTATTCGTGATACCAACATAGTTCGAGGTATGTATCCTGTGAGTGATAGGATTTAATCACTCCCTCCGGGTGGTGGGTGATCACCCATTTTTTTAAATTTTGAATGCTTAGTACTATATGTATCCTGTGAGTGATAGGATTTAATCACTCCCTCCGGGTGGTGGGTGATCACCCATTTTTTTAAATTTTGAATGCTTAGTACTATATGTATCCTGTGAGTGATAGGATTTAATTAATCATTCCCTCCGGGTGGTGGGTGATCACCCATTATTTTTTATTATTAATGCTTAGTATTATATGTATCCTGTGAGTGATAGGATTTAATCACTCCCTCCAGGTGGTGGGTGATCACCTATTTTTGAAAATTTTTAATGCTAAATACTATATGTATCCTGTGAGTGACAAGATTTAAAATGTAACGACTCGTCTAGAACGCATTCTTAAAACTAAAGCTGGAAGAAGCCGCAAGCAATACCATTAACACTTATTTATATAAAACAATAACTATATTGTGTAATTGATATTTATATACAATGTCAGCTTGTGCTTGTAGAACGCATATTTAGCATGTCACATGGGCATTCGTGTTGAATACATTTACAACATCTATTTTGGAATGTCCATGCTTAGTGGCTATTGGATGTTTCCTCTGCTTTCTTACAAAGGCTATTATATAGATGCTAGGGAAGCTAACATATGAGCAGATTTTGAGTCTTCATAGAGATAGAATTAATGTATCAATCATGATTCATACATGTATATCTATATAAAATCTAAAAAGCCTTTAAAATTTTAATATAGGATCTGATTTAGTGATTTCTAATGCTGGAAAAAAAAACATAAGAGAATTTTGAAATATAGGATCTGAATCCTTCCAATATGGATTCATGGATTGTTGGAAGGAGATTTTATGTTTGAAAGTTGTTGCACGAAGAGAAAGTGGCTTTTTGATTTGTGAGATTAGCCATGAATGCAAAAGATGATATACTTGTCATCTTCCAAATATTTTATGTTGGGTCATAGGACTAATGATCTTACAGAAGATATGGTCATGGATAAAGATAATTCATATAGGTGGCCCTATTCCATAGAACTAAGGCTTGTTGTTTTTGTTAATCTACATCTCAATCTACTCTATATTTAAGGGTTTCTATGTTTTGCTACATTTTAGTGATTGTATGTTATGTAGTTTGTGATGGAGACGTTTTGGGCTTTGTTAATTCTATTTCTAACATTTTATAAAGAAAACATGAACACTTCTTTGACTCTAATTTCATATTTTTTTATTTTTGTAGGTCAATGAGACAACAAGACTCTAAAGGAAGCAACTGTTTCTTTGGAGTCCATGAACAGTTTTATGACTATATATATTGTTTTGTTGTACATTTTTGAATAGTATATATGATTATTAAAGTGTTACTTTTAGTTGAATATCTTTTTTGGTGTACATTTTTTAATAGTATATACAATTGTCAAAGTATTATTTTTAGTTGAACATATTTTTTGGTGTAATTTGTTGGCAATTAACACACATATATATATTACTTTTGGTGTGTAAATGCTAATGGATAATGATTACTTTAGTGTTATTTGAATGACATGTTTAATTTTATGAGTTTTATTTCAATTTGATATGGATAATAATATATAGGTTTGGTGGTTTATATCAAAACATGATTTTTTGTCATTGATGACTAGCAATTGTTTTCATACTATTAAAAAAAATATTTTTTTAACGATAGGAATCATACCGTCGCTAATTGTTCACATTATTAACGAGAGGAAATATTATCGTTATTAGTTTGTATTTTGATAACTAAAAAGTTATTTTTAACGACAAAAATCATACGGTCGCTAATTGTTTAGACTATTAACGACGAGAAATATTGTCGTTATTGAGTTATAATTTGGTAGTTAATAATTATTTTTAACGACGGGAATCATACGGTCGCTAATTGTTTAGACTATTAACGACGGGAATCATACGGTCGCTAATTGTTTAGACTATTAACGACGGGAAATATTGTCGTTATTGAGTTAAAATTTGGTAGTTAATAATTATTTTTAACGACGGGAATCATACGGTCGCTAATACAATTAACGACGGGTTTATCATTCCCGTCGTTAAAGACCTTTATCCTCGGAAGCAATAACGACGACTGACGACAGGAAAATTCCCGTCGTTAAAACTTTTTAACGACCGAAAATCAACTTTCAACCACTGATTTTCCCGTCGTTAAAACCCGTTTTTCTTGTAGTGTATGTAAATCACATACATTATTATGCACAAGTTCAAGTAAAGAGGTTTTTCTTTTAATTTTAGGAAATGGTGTTTTTGTGATTTTACTTTGTGCACATACTTTGCATTTCCCTTCCATGTCATGTTTGCAATTAGGAATTAATTCAAGTACACTCATATCATGTAACCTTCTATTGTTAACATGTCTTAAACGTGAATGCCATAAAGATAAAGAATCAACAACAATGTAAACGAAATTTGTAGTTTTATTCATAGTATTGAGTTTGAACATTCCATCACAATAGAATTCTTTCCCAACAAAGACACATCCCTTAGACAACACAAACTTATTTGACTCAAATATAAGTTTGAAACCAAACTTATTAAGAAGACCACCGGACACAAGATTATTTCTAACTTTCGGCACATAGTAAACATCGGTGATAGTGAGAGTCTTCCTAGAAGTAAATTCTAATTTGATGTTGCCTTTGCTAAGCACAACTCTAGTGGTGGAATTTCCCATATAGAGGGTTTTTTCATCTTCAATAGATTCATAAGTGGCGAATAGGTTTCGATTCTTACATACATGCCTAGTGGCACCAGAATTGATCCACCACTCATTTTCATTCTCCACCACGAACACCTCACTTATAATAGCCACGAAATTAGAGTTCTTATCTTGCTTTTTCTTCTTCAAAAGGCGGCATTCATTTTTTATGTGGCCCATCTTACCACAATTGTAACATGGCCCCTTTTTTCTTCTTTGAGTCCTTATCTTTGTCTTGCTATTCTTTGAAGAGTTTTATTTTCCCTTATTCCTTTTGTTGGTACCTTTATTGTCCTCCACCACATGAACATTAGAAGATTGATTATTGTTTTCATTAGAGTTATTCACTCTAAAGTCCTCTTCTATTCGAAGATGTTGGCCTAACTCCTCAAGGGAAAGATCATCCTTTCTATGTTTGAGATTCTTTTTATAATCTTTTCAACCAAGAGGAAGTTTATCAATGATGAATGATACAACAAAAGATTCGTCCATTTTCATGCCATGTTGTTGAAATTGGGTATAAATGTGAACTATTTCATGAAATTGTTCAATTACCTTTCTATTGTCTACTATACGATATTAATGAAATTTAGAGGTTAGAAAATTCTTTCTCGTGACGTTCTTGGACATATATTTAGCCTCCAAAGTATCCCAAATCTCCTTTGCACTCTTTTTGCTATAGTATTGGTCAAATAGAGCATCTCACATAACATTGCAAGTGTGCCATTCACCAAAGGTTATAACTATTTAAATTAAATTCAAAACAAGTGAGGCACAATTTTTTACTAAAAGCAACAACCATTCATGTGTGTAAATAGAATTTAAAAGGTTACAACCTTTACTTCCTTGACTTGAATCTCTTTCCAAACAAGTGAAAAGTTGCAACCATTCTTTTGAAAATCTCTCCAACAAAATTGCCTGGGCAGCCAACCAATGTTGGCTTCGCTTAGTACTCCGGTTATGTGACAGTAAACCAGCAAGCTGGTACGGCTTTGTTTTACTGGTTGGTTGAGGCTCCAGCGAGTCGTGGAGCTGACTCTAGGCTGCTCGTCTTATGGCTTAATGGAGGACCTGGTTGTTCTTCTATTGCATATGGCGCTGCTGAAGAGATTGGTTCATTCCGGATACGTCCTGATGGAAAGAACGTTTACGTAAATCCCTATGCTATTGGAATAATTGTATGTAAAAGCTAACGAGACACTTTTCTTTCTTCATTTTTATCATTATCTCCTTTAATCTGCTTTTTGGATAGTGGCGAACTTGCTTTTCCTTGAATCACCAGCTGGTGTTGGTTTTTCTTATTCAAATACATCATCAGATCTAAACACTGCAGGTGACCAGAAAACAGGTGATGCCATGCTTTTGTAGATCTGCATCTGCTTGACTTCTGGAGTACTTTTGTGCAGGTTTCCTGAACAAATTTCTCCATGCGCACACCCCCCCCACTCGCCCGGGGGGCTGCCTCCAACGTACACACACGAACTTCATGAAATTCCAATTTATTAAGATGATTTTGTTGTCTGGTGGTTATGGTTTTGTAGCTGAAGATGCTTACTCATTTCTAATCCACTGGTTTGAAAAGTTTCCACAATACAAGCATAGAGATTTCTATATAGCTGGAGAAAGTTACGCAGGTCATTTTGTTGAAAATTGGAAGAATGCAGAAATTAAATGAGCAGTGGACAAAGAATGATAATTTTTGTAGAAGGAACAATATTATTAAAGCATGAAAGAGCCTTTTAAATAGGCCTACAAAGTAACAAAAAAACTTAATAATAGCAGACTAACTAGGATATTAAATAATAACTGAAAATAGAAAATCAAGGAACTTGAAAATCTGCTGCAAGACTTGGTCAAAATCTGTTTGCCAGATGTGGACTGAGACCAAGTATTAAGGATAACAAATTTGAATCAATCTCCAACACTCCCCCTTGATTCAAAATTGTAAAAAATTTTATGGAGCACATCTCTCCATAGATCTCAGATTTGTAAAGCACTTCTCTTTACCATATGATGCACTTCTCATCATAATCAATATAACTATATGATGCACTTCTCATCATAATCAATATAATTTTTTAAATTTGTGAAGCACATCTCTTCACTTCTCTTTACTTGATGATGTACTTCCCATCATCCTTCAAAACAAGGTTTCTTCTTCAATTATCTCCACCATATTTGCTTGTTCCTTTTTAATTCTGCAATCCTTTTGTAAATGCCCAAATTTCTTGCATTTGTAACATTGAGGCTTTCCCTTATGCCAACAATCTTCTTCTTCATGGCCAGATTTCTTGCAATTGCTACACTGAGGAATTTTTCCTTTTCCCTTTGAAGTTTTGGCTAAATAGGCTCCTTCAACCATCTTTTCAGTTTCTTCTTGTCTCATAGCCCTTCTTTTTTCCTGAGCCTGCAAAGCATTAATTAATTCTGATAACGATATTTCATTGATATCTTTTGAATCTTCAAGAGATGAAAGTTTTGCCTCAAATCTTTCAGGCAAACTTATAAACATCTTCTCAACAATCCTGCTATCAGATAGTTCTTCTCCCAGCAGTCGAATTTTGTTCACCACTGCCATCAGCCTATCAGTATAACCTTTTATAGTCTCTTTTTCTTTCATACTCAGTGTCTCAAAATCTCTTTTGAGATTTAACACTTGCATCTTCCTCGTTCTTTCATTACCTTCGTATGATTGCTTCAGCAGATCCCAAGCTTCCTTGGCTGTTTCACAAGTCATAATCTTTGTGAAAGTTGTTTCTGAGACAGCAGCAAAAATTATAGATAAAGCTCTTGGAGCTTTTTCTTCTTCTTCTGCATGAACCCTTATTTGGTTGAGCGTTGGATTATTTCCCAGAGGTGGTAATGCCCTTTCAGCTTCAACCCAATGCCACAAGCCAAGACCTCTTAAATGAGCTTTCATCTTGACAGCCCAAGCTTGGTAATTTTCACCATTGAAAATGGGAGGTGAAAGTGTTGATGAATTGCTAGTAGCCATGGGTTTTGTTCACTCAACCTCACAAACCCTCAAGGATCTAAGGCTCTGATACCATGTTGAAAATTGGAAGAATGCAGAAATTAAATGAGCAGTGGACAAAGAATGATAATTTTTGTAGAAGGAACAATATTATTAAAGCATGAAAGAGCCTTTTAAATAGGCCTACAAAGTAACAGAAAAACTTAATAATAGCAGACTAACTAGGATATTAAATAATAACTGAAAATAGAAAATCAAGGAACTTGAAAATCTGCTGCAAGACTTGGTCAAAATCTGTTTGCCAGATGTGGACTGAGACCAAGTATTAAGGATAACAAATTTGAATCAATCTCCAACACATTTACCTATACTATTTTTTGCTATTAATCAGTTTTCTTGTGGATTCCATATGATCTTGAGCAATCTTACCTATTGTTTCTACGCTTCAGGGCATTATGTTCCCCAGTTGTCTCAACTCATCTACCGAAGAAACAAAGGAGTCAAGAATCCTGCTATTAATTTCAAAGGTTTCTTGGTATGAGCCATGGCAATTTTGATATTCTTGTGTTGCAATTTTGATGTCAATGAACTCTATATTAATTTCCTTTTCTTTGTGCTTTCCCCCCCTTCTTTTAGGTGGGGAATGCTGTTACTGATGATTACCATGATTATATTGGCACATTTGAGTACCGGTGGACCCATGGTTTAATTTCTGATCCTACCTGTAAAACTCTTCAAGTAGTCTGCGACTCTAGATTGTCTGAGCATCCATCAAGTGATTGCGAAAACGCTCTGAGGGATGCAGTTATGGAGATGGGAAACATTGACCACTATAGCATTTTCACCTGCCCTTGCAATAATACTTCATCCTTGAGACGCAACTTCAGAGGTCATTATGTAAGTGACTTCAAAGCTCCCCAAGCCATTAGGATCTTTTAAAGAGATGGTATAATACTCAACCAAATTAACCCAATACCTTTATCTACAAAATCTGCTTGGCAGAAATTTTCAACCTTCTCAACCTACCCACTACAACATTCTGATTCACCTTTATTTTAGCCTCTAATATTCGGGTAATTGAAATATTCGTTATTCCTGTCTAAGCTGTAACTGTCCAGGTCAAAGCATGCCCTTTGCTCCTGTAGAGTCTCTTAACAGTAAATGGGATTAGGCCTTGCCTGATATGCAACTATTCTTTCTTTCTTCTCCTTTATTTTTCTCCCTTTGCTTTTGACTGCATGGCACCTGCTCGACCAGTCATGTTCCCCTGGAAGAGCCATTGAACTTACTGATTTGCTTAAATAAATGTTTCCAAATTGTCATTGTAGTTTTTTTAGGAAGACAATTAAAAGGGAGACTTGCCAAGTTTATGGTGCTTGTGAAACTGTCCTCAGATCTAACCTCGTGCTTTATGTTCTTTTGATTGCTTGCCCATTTTCTGTACCTTTTTCTTTCTGGGATTTTAAACATCCATCTGCATGGTTTGTTCTTGACAAATTGTTTAAGGTTTTTTCCTTTTCCTTTTTTGTTTAAACTAATTCGGGTTGCTTGAAAATATAGCCATGGATGTCAAGAGCATATGATCCATGCACAGAGAGATATGCGCAAGTGTACTTCAATCTGCTAGAAGTTCAAAAAGCACTTCATGCCAATGTGACGAGCATTAACTATCCATGGAAAACATGCAGGTGTGCGTTGCATGTTGGAGTTTGGTTAAAACTCTTGCTTTGTCAGGTAGTTACTGATTATTTCTTTATTCTATTTCTTTTCCAGTGATGTTATATTTTATGAAACATAAAATGAGGCCCAAGTCTGGGGGGGCCTCTTGTGGCAACCTGGGCTGCCCCTTTGGGCGCCCACTGGAGGGCCACAAGAATCAGCCAGCTTGGGCCAGCCCATTTCTCATATCTTGTGGTCTTTTGTCATTTTATCTGCTGCTGCTCTTTTGCACGATTTGATCTAGACCTTTGATGCTGCTTTTGCTGAGGCAATCCGAGCCATTCATTTCAATTATATCTCGCCTCGAGATTGCTGATTTCTGATCGCATTGAAGACGATTTTGATTGAGGGGGTTTGCAGAGAGTCGGTCATTTCTAGGGTTTCTTCTTTTGCTCTCTCTCTCGTTCTCTCTCTGTAAATGTTGTATAGATCATCTTCTGTAGCGTTCTTGATTTTGTTTTTGTTTAAGGTAAGCTCCTAATCTGTAAGTGATTTCGTGGCTTATTGTTTTAGAAAATCAGGGTTGTTTGTTATCGTTTTTGTTGTAATCAGATTGAATCTATTTTAGTGGAGTGAGCTCTTCTCACCGGAGCTCAAGTGGACGTAGCCCTATTTTGGGGTGAACCACTATAAAATCTTGTGCCTCCTGTTTCTGGTTTATGTTTTTAAATACTGTCAATATTGCTTGCGTTTATCTTTCAGTTCGTGTGAGTTCATCTGTGGGATTTTGACAGTGTGTGAGTGTTTGGAGATTTTGTTATCTCTGTTTGTTTGTAACAGTGGTATCAGAGCCTTCTGGTTTATCGTATCCAACATTTTAGGGTCAAAATCTCGACCGACTCTGTTTTCGAAAATCTAGGGTTTCCTTTCCTTACTGTGTCGGTGTTGTTATTTTTTAAGAACTCTAGGGTTTTCTGAAGAGAACCTGTCAGCATGAGTTTGCTGTATAGGTCTCAATCAGTAAACTAGGGTTTTTTTGTGAAATTTTCGTGTATTATGAAAATGACAACAACCCGATTTGAAATCGGTACATTTGATGGAAAGGGGGATTTCGGTAGTTGGAAAAAGAAGATGAGGGTACTTCTCTCTCATCACAAAGTGCTTATAGCACTTGAGTCAGATGACAAAAAATGGTCAGCTGAACAGCTAGCTCGAACTGATGAAATCAGAGAAGAGACTTTTAATCTGATTTTCCTCCATCTCGGTGATTCAGTAATTCGTAAGGTTGACGGTATATCTCTACCTCTTGAACTTTGGAATAGATTAGAATCTTTATATTCTGTAATGTCTGCTCCAAATTTAGTTTACTTAAAAGGCATGCTGTTTAACTTTAAAATGAATACATCTAAGTCTATGGATGAAAACATAGATGAATTTACTAGACTCACCTTGTTATTGAGAGGTACTGATCAGGCTTTAGGAGATGCTAGTGAGGCAATGATTTTGTTAAATTCCTTACCTGATGATTATGATGTAGTGAAACATGCTTTACGTTACACTGGTATAGTACCTAATATGGAACTTGTTATATCTGGTATTAAAGCTAGAGAATTAGAACTTAGTACATCTAAGAAATCTGGCAACAATTTGTTTGTTAAAGGAAATACAGATAAAAGAAATTATACTGTGAATACTGAACAACACAATGGGACAGGGTATAAGGGAAAAAAGAAGGAAAAGAAGGGAAAACAAAAACAAAAATGGAAATGTTACCACTGTGAGAAAGAAGGTCATATAAAGAAATACTGTTATGATTACTTGAAAAAACAAAAGCAAGGGGGTAATGTAACAGTAGCAGCTAGTAGTTCTAATTGTTTGGCTGAGGTGCTTAATGTTTCCTCAAGCTCAGTTTCAAATGAATGGATTATGGACTCTGGCTGTTCTTTTCATATGTGTCCTAATATTAACTGGTTTCACAACTTTAATAACAGAGAAAGTGGAATAGTGTACATGGGAAACAACCAATCTTGTAATGTTCAGGGTAGATGAGACATAACTCTTAAGTTGCATGACAACAAAATTAGAACTCTTACTGATGTAAGATATGTCCCTGATCTTAAAAGAAATTTAATCTCACTCGGTACACTTGATGAGTTAGGATTCTCATACAAAGTTGAAAATGGTTCCTTGAATGTTTTTAAAGGAGATGAACTAATCTTAACTGGCTTAAAGAAAAATGGTTTATATGTTTTAAAGGGATGTTTTCATTCCTCTGTTATATCAAATTCTGCATGCTATGTTAACACTGATAAGACTGAACTGTAGCACTTGAGACTTGGCCATATGAGCATGAGAGGAATGCAGGCACTGTTAAACCAAGGATACCTTGGTCCAGTGTCTGCTGAGACCCTCGATTTTTGTGAACCATGTGTGCTTGGCAAGCAACACAGGATGAGTTTCCATAAGGGAACTCACCTGGTGAAGGCATGCCTTGAGTACTTACATGCAGATCTGTGGGGACCCTCCCAGGTCCCCACCCATGGTGGCAACAGGTACTTCCTTTCTATCATTGATGATTATACTAGAAAGGTGTGGGTTTTTTCTATTAAAAACAAAAGATCAAACATTAGAAAAATTTAAAACCTGGAAGATCTTAATAGAAAACCAAGCTGATAGGAGAATCAAAACTCTTAGAACAAACAACGGTTTAGAATTCTGCAATAAAAAGTTTGATGATTTTTGTAACTCCCAAGGAATAAATAGGCATAAGACTGTTAGGAATACACCCCAACAAAATGGGGTGACTTAAAGAATGAACCGGACCCTCCTTGAAAAAGTGAGGTGCCTTTTGTTCACATCTGGCTTGCCTAAATCCTTTTGGGGAGAGGCCTTAGCAACAGCCTCACACCTAGTAAATAGAAGCCCCTCTACAGTCCTTAATTTAAAATGCCCTGAAGAAAAGTGGATTGGAAGAAAATTAAACTTCAACTACTTAAGAACCTTTGGCTGTGAAGCCTATACTCATCAGTCAGAAGGTAAGCTGGAACATAGATCCACTAAGTGTGTTTTTGTTGGGTATCAGGAAGGAACTAAGGGATATAGGCTATGGGAAAGGCAGTCTAAAGGTGTAAAAATTATCACCAGTCGAGATGTTATATTTAATGAATCAGTCTTCCCTTGCAAATTATCTAAAACTCATGACACAGATAATTCCACCAGTTTAGGAGATACCCAAATAAAGGTGGAGCATCAAGTTATAGATAACAATCCTTCAAATGCTCCAGTTATACCAGTCCTTCAACCTGAAGGAGACCCTTCACCTACATCAAACCAAGACCAGACCTCTGATCATGAGGAACAAAATGATGAAACAGAAATTGAGGTGGAGCAATATGACACCCCTCAACATAATCTGGAAAACTACCAACTTGCTCGAGATAGAAGCAGGAGGTCTATTAGACCACCTTCAAGGTATGCTTTCTCAGATTTGGTGTTTTGTGCCCTAGTGGCAGGTGTTGAGATGAGGAGCAGTGAGCCTTCCTCTTATGAAGAGGCTGTCAGCTCAAACGAAAGTAAAAAATGGCAACAAGCCATGGATGAGGAAATGGCCTCTTTGATGGCAAATGGAACTTGGGTTCTTGTCCCTCGTCCAGAAAATCAGAAACTGATCCAATGTAAGTGGCTGTTCAAATTAAAGGAAGGTTTATCTCTTGATGACCCTATTAGATATAAAGCAAGACTAGTAGCTAAGGGGTTCACACAAAGGGAAGTGATAGATTACACTGAAATTTTTTCTCCTGTGGTCAAATTTAAGACAATTTGCATGATGCTTGCAGTAGTAGTTCAATTTGATTTAGAACTTGAACAATTGGATGTTAAAACTGCATTTTTACATGGAGATCTAGATGAACACATTTACATGGTTCAACCAAATGGTTATGTTGTGTCTGAAAAACCTGATCATGTTTGTTTGCTGAAAAAATCTTTGTATGGCTTAAAACAGGCCCCAAGATAATGGTACAAAAAATTTGATAATTTGGTTCTAGGGGCCGGGTTTATTAGAAGTCAATATGACAATTGCTTCTATTTCATGCTTACAGATATTCCTGTTTATCTACTGCTTTATGTAGATGATATCCTCCTTATTAGCAAATCTAAGTCAAAGATTAATGAGTTAAAATCTATGTTAAATTCAGTTTTTGACATGAAAGACTTAGGTCATGCTAAGAAAATACTAGGAATGAAGATTGAGAGAAATAGAAGCAACAATAGCCTTAAGATACATCAGCATGATTACTTGGTGAAAGCTGTTCATAAATTTGGAATGGGAAACTGTAAATCTGTTATAGTTCCATTGGCAGGACATTTTATTTTGTCAAAATTATAATGTCCCACATCTAACTCTGAAATAATAGAAATGGAAAATGTTCCTTATGCAAATGTAATTGGAATAATTATGTACTCAATGATAAGCACTAGGCCAGACCTTGCATATTCAATTTCATTACTCAGTCGATATATGTCTAACCCTGATAAAACTCATTGGGATGCCTTAAAACATTTGCTTAGGTACATAAGTGGTACTGCATGCATTGGCTTAAATTTTAAGAAAAGATTTGATACTTTAGATCTTGTTGGTTATGTTGACTCTGATTTTGCTGGAGATAGAGACTCCAGAAAATCCACCACTGCTTACTATTTTACTCTTGGTGGAAATTGTATAAGCTGGAAGTCTCAGTTACAGCCTCTTGTAGCTCTGTCCTCTACCGAGGCAGAGTATGTGGCTGTAACAGATGCCTTTAAGGAAGCCATATGGCTTCAAGGCATACTAAAGGAAATTCACTTGCTTCAAAGCAAAGTGATGGTTTTCTCGGATAGTCAAAGTACCATCCACTTGTCCAAAAATCCAGTATATCATGATAGGACCAAACATGTTGATGTGAAGTATCATTATGTAAGAGAAATGATAGCTAACGGAACTGTGGGAATTCAGAAAGTATCTTCGGCCAACAATCCAGCTGACATGGGTACCAAGGTATTAACTGCAACTAAATTTAAGCATTGCTTAAAATTGTTGCATATTGATGATGGCTAATTTCTGGTCATCTAGAGCTATGAAGGTGAGAATTGTAGCATGCTTTACTTATATTTTCATATCTGATTACTTAGTCATTTGATGTTTCAAGGTGGAGTTTGTTATATTTTATGAAACATAAAATGAGGCCCAAGTCTGGGGGGCCTCTTGTGGCAACCTGGGCTGCCCCTTTGGGCGCCCATTGGAGGGCCACAAGAATCAGCCAGCTTGGGCCAACCCATTTCTCATATCTTGTGGTCTTTTGTCGTTTTATTTGCTGCTGTTCTTTTACACGATTTGATCCAGACCTTTGATGCTACTTTTGCTGAGGCAATCCGAGCCATTCATTTCAATTATATCTCGCATCGAGATTGCTGATCGCATTGAAGACGATTTTGATTGACGGGGTTTGCAGAGAGTCGATCATTTCTAGGGTTTCTTCTTTTGCTCTCTCTCTCATTCTCTCTCTGTAAATGTTGTATAGATCATCTTCTGTAGCGTTCCTGATTTTATTTTTGTTTAAGGTAAGCTCCTAATCTGTAAGTGATTTCGTGGCTTATTGTTTTAGAAAATCAGGGTTGTTTGTTATCGTTTTTGTTGTAATCAGATTGAATCTATTTTAGTGGAGTGAGCTCTTCTCACCGGAGCTCAAGTGGACGTAGTCCTACTTTGGAGTGAACCACTATAAAATCTCGTGCCTCCTGTTTCTGGTTTATGTTTTTAAATACTGTCAATATTGCTTGCATTTATCTTTCAGTTCGTGTGAGTTTATCTGTGAGATTTTGACGGTGTGTGAGTGTTTGGAGATTTTGTTATCTCTGTTTATTTGTAACAAGTGACATTGTCATAAACAACTGGGGAGATTCTCCATTGTCCATGCTTCCTATTCATCGAGAACTAATAGCAGCTGGTCTTAGAATTTGGGTATTCATGTAAACCCTCTGGTATTTCATCCCCACCCCCATCCGTCATAAAGTTTACCATACCTCATTAATTAAGTTATAAAGCAGTTTCTTGTATTGTCTCTTCAAGTTTTTATATGCATCAACGCAGAAAGCAAATTTTGTTATAGTAATAATTATTTGGCTACTTGAAGCAAAAAAAAAAAAAAAAAAAAAAAAAACCCTAAACCAATTATTTGGCTGCAAAAGCTAGTTTTGTTAAATCACATTGCTATATAGTTGATGAACTAAGTTAATTTGTATGATATACCTCACACAACCAGTAACCAGAAATAGAAAATGCAGGAAACTGGTCTTCTTTCTATTGTTTTGAGGCCAAGAGTGGCAGAAAAGTTAGAACATGAATTTTATCAGACACAAACAGGTAGAAAGCACAAAGAACTGAAGGACTGAACATGGCATGTTTATTACTTTGAGATATTCCTCAAATAGGCAGAATACACAGCAGCAAAATCAGCTTCACATCTCCACTAAAAACATGAACAATGGTATTACTAAAACTGAGGAACTACATGCCTGAACAATGACCGACACATATTTGGCTCAATGAACAAGATGACTCTTTTGCAGAAACAAAAAATAAAATACTCCAGTAAATTATACAACTAGGGATAATAACTTAGACTCACAAATTCAAATTTCTGCATTACTATTAATATGCTCCCCTTCAATGTAGAATTTTACTGCACCCAACATATATCTAAGATAGACAAATTTCTCCAAAGGAAGTTGTTTTGCGAGCGGGTTTGCTAAAGGAAATTTTATTTACTTAAATTTTCATTAAAAATATTATTTTGAAAAATTTTAATAAAATAATATTTTTAATTTTTATTAAAAATTTTCAGAATTAAGAAAAAAAGTCAAATATATACAAAATATTGTAACAACACTAATTGTGATGGATTAAATTTTGTCACAAAAAGTATCATTTTTGTGACAATTTAATTTTCTTATGTAAAATTTAAAAGTGAAAAATGTTGTAACAAAAAATATAGAGTAGATATATGTACAATAACTACAAAAATATATCCAGTCTTTATCCCACTATGTGGGGAGAGTAGATATATGTATATATCTATAATTATTAATATAGAATAGATATATGTGTAAATCTTTAATATTATTATTATTATTATTATTATTATTATTATTATTATTATTATTAATTTGAGTTTTTACCAATGTTTTAAAAACTAGATCAGACTGGTCGGTTAGACTGATTCAATCGGGAATCGGTCAGGCATTATTAACTATTCTTTTTATTTTTTAATCAATTAATTTATTAACTCTAATTTATTTCAGATGATAAATATTTTTTTGATGAATCATTTAGTGACTCGAAAATGAGATATATAGATCAAGGATCTTAGGGATTGGGTCAACTGATAGTGTGTGAGTTACGCCAGTTGAAGAGGTGACAGTGATACAACCAATGTGACTTGCAGAGATAGGATAAGAAACTCTTATAGCATGACAACTCTACTATTTTGGTGTTCACAGTGAACAGGTTTGGATTTAGGGACCCACTGCAAAGGGTTGATGGATGGTTTGTGGTAAGGTACGAGAGACCCGTTGACCAAAGGCTGAGATATTTTCAGGCCTTGAATGAGATGACAATTAAGAGTTGGTATCTCTTATCTCGATTTGATGAATTATTAGACAGCTGTAAGATGCTAAGATATTTTCTAAAATTGATGTGCAATCTAGGATAATGTTAGGGAGTATCACAATTCTTGTTACATAATAGATATAGAACATAGACTAAATACCCAAAATATGACATTCATTCCATATATTCAATACATTTATGAGAGATCAAATCATGAGCTAATATAATTATAAAAAAAAAAAAATCAAACCATAGAAACTAATTCACCCACGTTGATGGCTTTGAGTGTTACCGATACTCAGTGCTGATGATGTCTGCTGAACACAACGAGTCTAAGCTCGTCGACATCACCTCAGAGTGGCCCCTGACTACTGCTAGCTTTGGTGGGGTAATATAGAGAAGTATCATTTGGTAAACTAGGAAACGAGGTATTTTCAGGGATGATTGGATATTCCGAACTCCTGATTGGGTTTAAATCATCCACGAGTAATGATCCATGCGAGATGGGTTCAAAAATATCGGCAAAACTCAGATCAAATTCTGGAAATGAATTTGGATTAATTTGTTGGTGAGACCAAGTTGAAATAGATTGAGGATATGTAGAAGAGTTTGCAAATTGCTGGAATAAAGCTAGATAAGCTTGTAGATTGCCAACTTGTTGTTGGAGGGTAATAATATGGCACACACAACCGTAAACGGGATCTTGAAGCTGAGCTTGAGCTTGAGCTTGAAAAAAGAGTGTGTAACGACAGCCCCATATCGGAAGCTGAACTAGGAGGTTGGAGGCATTTCTGACACAAAAAACATAATGGATGATAGCAAAATGGGTAGATCCTTTCTTATGGCAGAAGTAAAGGGCAAATATGCATGGTGGGGTTCATTGTTTTCTCAAGACCAAGTTGGAACAGATTGAGGATTTGCATATGAGTTTGCAAATTCCTGCAATAAAGCTAGATAAGCTTGTAGATCGCCAACTTGTTGTTGGAGAGCAAGAATATGAGACGCACAGCCATAAATGGGATCTTGAAGCTGAGTTTGAGTTTCAAAAAAGAGCGTAACGGCAGCTTCGTACCAGAAGCTGGGCCAGGAGGTTGGAGGCATTTCTGGCACAAAAAACGTAATGGATGACAACAAAATGAGTAGATCCTTCCTCATGGCAGAAGTAAGGGGGCAGGGATGTACAATGGGATACATTGTCCTCTTAAGACTCTGCAGGTATCGCATGAAGACCGAGTTCTTGGCATGATGGATTTAGGTACTGGCTAGATTCGACCGGATATGGGAAAAATCTTATGGGTCGGATTGGGGATGGGTTGGATCTAATTAGGTTGGGTCGGATCTAATCGGGTCGAACCAGATCTGATTTCATATCTAGACTGTAATGACAGCGGCGGCGTGGCTAGATCTGAAGGCCGGCGGAGCAACGGTTGGTGGCGCGGTAGTTGTACGGTGGGCGAGAGCGACTAATGGTGGTGCTGTCAGGTGGCGCGACCGGCGGGAGGCCAGGCAATAGCGGTGGGGGTTTGAGCAGGTGATGATCGATGAAGGGTCAAATCTGGTTGACAGTGGCTCGATCTGGTAACGGCAACCGGTGGTGAAGTTGATCTGAGTGCTGGCGACGACCTGGGTCGACGGTAGTGGCTGCGATGGAAGGCAGTCGTCGGTTGGTGCAAATCTGATGGTGTGCGGCGACGGCTACAACTAGAGAGAGGAATGACGGTTGTGCGGTCGGTCGTTGGAGGCTCGAGAGACGGCTAGCAAAGGTGGCGACTGGCGGTGTGGCAGCTAACACGCCAACTGTTTGTGCGTTACAGGGGAGGTGCAACGAAGAAGGAAGAAGGAAGAAGAATGAGAAAAAGAAAGAAGAAAAAAAAAAAGAAAAAGAAAGGAAAAAGAAAAGGAAAAAAAACAATTCATTTAAATATATATATATATTATTACAAAAAAGTTATTAGGAGTGGTGAATCAACAAATGAACTAAGCTTATCTATTTATAAACTCTAAATTATAATTATAGTGAGATTAGGTCTTCCAAATTTATTTTAATCCCTTAATCATATTCGTATCTGATATCATATTTTAATACCGTATATGTACATATCATATACATATGTACATACAATATATTGTAATACCTCAAGAGTCTAGAGAAGGGTTGAATATATCGAGGATAAGTAAGGAAGAAAACAACACCAACTGGATATCTTTTGCGTTGAATGTAGGCAAATAACTCCTGGCTTAAACGTGTTTGAGCTGGGGAAACTCAAGGATGGGTGATCCTTGGGAAGTTCTCGTAAGCCCATTAAGTTGTTCCGGTCTTTCGTATCGTTCGATGCGGGATGCTACAGGTGATATTAGAGCCGACTCTTAGAGAAGGCGATCCGATGAGGGCGGGGAGTGGCACCGAGGCGTGAGGGCTTGAATAAGGAGCGACTTTTGGCAAGCTTCTAGGATGACAGCCTCCAAATAGAAGAAGATTTAGAACCAATTATAAAGTCGTATGAGGAGGACGTCATGTGCTCAAGTGGGGGATAATGTAATACCCCAAGAGCCCAAATAAAGGTAATATATATCGAGAATAAGTAAGGAATGAAACAACAACAGCTGAATACCTTTTCGATTGAATATAGGCAAAGAACTCTCGGTTTAAGCGTACTTGAGTTGGGGAAGCTCAATGATGGGTGACCCTTGGGAAGTTTGCGTAGGCCCATCAGAGTAAGTTGTTCCGGTCCTTCTTATTACTCGATGCTGGATGTTACATAAATATAAAATATCTATGCATGCAGTAAAATATTTTAACAAAAACACATATGCAAGTATTTGTTTAAGGAAAAAATGGTGGGGGACAAATTGCATTGGGTGGGAGAGAATGTTTGAGGAAGAAATGGTGGGGGACAAATTGCATTGGGATGCCCAAAATCCAGCATTTCTTTTGTCAAAAAATTGAAACTCACTCACCCCTTTTACCCCCCTCACTCTCTCTCTTTCTCTCTGTGAACTCACTCTCGCCCATCCGCCTCCGTCTTTTTTCCTCTTTCTCCAGCTTTGCCGATCGACTTTTAGGTACTATTCTATATCCTCATCTTCTATGTATTTTTAGTGACCAATAATATAATAAATCATACAAAAACATATAATTGATTTGTTAATCAAGAACTAGGTTGACCCTAATTTTTTAATTAATTTTTTTTAAATATCTGATTATCTTTAGATAGTTCAAATAACATTACTTAAGAATACTTTGATATTGAGATATAATTAATAATTTAATAGAATAATTAATTTTTGTATTTGAGGTGTGCATTGAAATTCGTGACTTGGAAACAAGTAAAGGAAGATATTAGATTTACTATATTTTTAAATAGGAAATGAGGGGAAGTTTGTAGAATTTCAGGAACTAAGCTGCTATTAAGTGTTTAAGTAAATAAAATATTAATATAATAATACAATATTTGATGTGTAGTAAATAATATGTATAAAATACAATAATTAAGTGAGGGAAGTTATGGCAATTTGGAAATGGGATAGTCCAATTATGGAAGTGTGTGTGTGTAAGTTCATGAACTATGATTTAAATATGTGACAGTAAATGGTTTTAATTAATATTATATTAATATTTTGTGTATGTAAAGTCAAAGCTCAGTTGAATTGAATGAAGATGAAGCAACGAGAAAGGGGCAAACGGTAAAGGTGCATAATGCGCCTGAGAGATTGGAATTAAGGGGTATAATAATTGCGCCTGGGAGTTGAATTGATATATATATATTTTATGAATATATAAAGTGATAGTGGATATTTATGGAATATAAAATAACATAATATATAAAAAAAATAATAAAAGAAGGAAATAAGGAAAATGAAGACAATATAAAATTTAGTCTCTAAATTTATGAAATTTAGGGACTAAGCTTATTTCATATTATATATATTACCACAACTTATAAATTTATATACATTGTTTATAGTCACAAATTTCATATTCAACTTATAAATTAGCTTATAATTTATGAAATTTAGAGACTATAAATTAGTTGTATATATATAGAGATAATATATATATATATACAATGTATATAAATTATTATGCCCCCTAATAATTTCATTTATAAATTTAGAAATAACATGAAATAACAATCTCTAAATTTCTATATAACAACTTATATATATAGAAATAAGCTAATTTATAGTCTCTAAATTTCATATTGTCTTCACTTTTCTTATTTCATTGTTTTATTATTTTTTTATATATTATGTTATTTTATATTTCATAAATATCCACCATCACTTTATATATTCATAAAATATATATATCAATTCAAACAATTATTATGCCTCCTAATTCCAATCTCCCAGGTGCAATTATTATGCAACTCTACCATTTGCTCCTTTCTCGTTCCTTCATTTTCATTCAATTTAATTGAGTTTTGACTTTACATACACAAAATATTAGTATAATATTAATTAAAATCACTTATTGTCACATATTTAAATCATGGTTCATGAACTTACACACACACACACTTCCTTAATTGGACTTTCCATTTCCAAATTGTCATAACTTCCCTCACTTAATTATTTTATTTTATATATATTATTTATTACACAATAAATATTATATTAATAGTTTACCTACTTAAACATTTAATAACAACTTAGTTCATGAAATTCTACAAACTTCCCCTCATTTCCTATTTAAAAATACAATAAATCTAATATCTTCTTTTACAGTCTTCCAAGTCACAAATTTCAATGCACACCTCAAATACAAAAATTAATTATTTTATTAAATTATTAATTATATCTCAATATCAAAGTATTTTTAAGTAATGTTGTTTGAACAATATTAAAGATAATCAGATATTAAAAAAAAAAATCAATTAAAAAATTGGGGTCAACTTAGTTCCTAATTAACAAATCAATTATATGGTTTTGTATGATTTATTATATTATTGGTCACTAAAAATACATAGAAGATGGGGACACAGAAGAGCACCTGAAAGTCCGACGGCAAAGCTGGAGGAAGAGGAACGGAGGCGGATAGGTGAGAGTGAGTTCACAAAGAGAGAGAGAGAAAGGGAAAGGTAAATGGGGTGAGTGAGTTTTAATTTTTAGAAAGAAGAAAAGTTAGATTTTGGGCATCCTAATGCATTTGTCCCCCACCATCTTCCTTAAACGTTCTCTCCCGCCCAATACAATTTGTCCTCCACCATTTCTTCCTGAAACAAATATTTGCATATGTGTTTTTGTTAAAATATTTTATTGCATGCATAGGCATTTATATGAATATATATATTTTGTATATATCGTATGTACATATGTATATGATATGTATATATATGATATTAAAATACGATATCATGCCAAGAACCCGGTCTTGATGCGGTGCCTGTAGAGTCTTGAGAAGACAATGTACCCTACTGTGCATCCTTGCCCCTTACTTCTACCATGAGGAAGAATCTACTCATTTTGCTGTCATCCATTATGATTTTGGTGCCAGAAATGTCCCCAACCTGCTGGCCCAACTTTCAGTATGGGGCTGTCGTTACATTATTTTTTGAACCTCAAGCTCGGCTTCAAGATCCTGTTTACAATTGTGTGTCCCATATTCTTGTCCTTCAATAACAAGTTGACGATATGCAAGCTTATCTAGCTTTATTGTAGGAATTTATAAACTTTTCTACATATCCTTAATCTATTCCAACTTGGTTTCACCTACAAACTAATTCAAATCTATTTCCAGAACTTGATCTGAGCTTATTCGATATTTTTGGACCCATCTCGTATGGATCATTACTCGTGGATGATCCAAACCCAATTAGGATCTCTAAATATCCAATCATACCCAAAATTGCCTCGTTTCCTAGTTTCTCAGATGATACTTCTTTACATTACCTCAGAGAAGCTAGCAGTAGCCAGAGGCCACTCCAAGGCGATGTCGACAAGATTGGATTCGTCGTGTTCGATAGACATCATCAGCACTGAGCGTCAGTGACACTCAAAGCTATAAATGTGGGTGAATCGGTTTCTATAGTTTGACTTTTTTTTTTTTTGTTAATTGTATTATCTCATGGTTTGATCTCTTGTAAATATATTGAATATATGGAATGAATGTCATATTTTGTGTACTTAGTCTATGTTCTATGTCTATTATGTAACACCTATTGTTATACTCCCTAACATTATCCTAGATTGTACATCAATTTTAGAAAATATCTCAGCCTTATGCAGCTATCTAATAATTCATCAAATTGAGATAAAAGATACCAACTCTTAATTGTCATCTCATTCAAGGGCTGAAAATATCTTAGCCTTTGGTCGACGGGTCTCCTGTACTTTACCACAAGCCATCCATCAACCCTTTGCAGTGGGTCCCTAGATCTAGTCTTGTTCACTTTGAACATCAAACTAGTAGTGTTGTCACGCTGCAAGGGTTTTTTGTCCCGTCTATGCGAGTGACATTGGTTGCACCATTGTCGCCTCTTCAACTGATGTAACTTACACGATATCACTTGACCCAATCCCTAGGATCCTTGATCTATATATCTCATTTTCGAGTCATTAAATGATTCCTCGAAAAAATACTTACCATATGAAATAAATTAGAATAAATTAATTAATTAAAAAATAAAAAGAATAGCTAATAATGCTTGAGCGATTCCCGATTGAACTAGTCGAACCGGCCAGTCTGATATAGTTTTTAAAACATTGGTAAAAACTCAAACTAAAAATATTTAATAATAATAATAATAATTATTATTATTATTAAAGATATATACATATATCTGTTCTATATTAATAATTACAGATATATACATATATCCATTCTATATTTTTTGTTACAATATTTTTCACTTTTTAAATTTTACATGAGAAAATTAAATTGTCACAAAAATAATACTTTTTGTGACAATTTAATCCATCACAATTAGTTTTGTTACAATATTTTTGATATATTTGACTTTTTTTTCTTAATTTTGAATTTTTTTAATAAAAATTAAAAATATTATTTTATTTGAAATTTTAAAAATAATATTTTTAATGAAAATTTAAAATTATCAAAAATAAAATATTATTTTATTATTTTTCAATATTTTTAATCAATATTGATGCCAAAAATTTGGCATCAATATTTTAGATAAAATATCTTAATATTAGACAAAAGTCAAAGTTTCAAAGTTTTATTATTAAATAAAAAACTTAACCTTTTAGGTATGATCAAAATAGCAAAGGTGAAATAATTTTTTTTAAAGAGAAAAAAGATAGGGGCAAATTTTAATGAAAATTATAATTTATCAAAAGTTAAATATTACTTTATCAATTTTCAAGATATCTAATTAATATTAGCACCAAAAATTTGGTGCCAATATTTTTTGAAAAAATATTATAACAAAAGGTAACTTTTTTAAGTTTTATTTTTAAATAAGAAACTTAATATTTTGTGTCAAATCAAAACAAAAAATGTGAAATAAAATTTTTAAAGAGGGAAATGATGGAAGGAAATTTTAAGAAAAAGTAAATTAGCCAAAAAATAATTATTATTTTATTTTTCTAGTGTTTCTTTTATAATTTATTAATATGTTTGTTAGGATATCTAATTAATATTGGGGCTAAAAATTTATGAAAAAATATTATAATAAAATATTTTTGTCTTTTATTATTTTTTATGCCTAATATGATGTATTTTTATGAAAAACTAAATTTAATAAAATTATTTTTGTCACAAAAAATTGAATTTCTTGGGACGTACATATTTTTATCATATTTTTTTTATAATACTATGTTGTGACAAATTATTTTTGTTATAAACATTATTACTTATTGCGACAAAAATATTTTGTAATTACATCTTATATAATTAAATATTGTGACAAAATATTTTGTGACAATTATTTTGTCATATTATGTAAGTTGAATTGGCGCCAAAAATTTAACGCCAACTTGATGTGACAAAATTTTATGACAAATTATTTTGTCATTATAAATTATCTATATCACTATATTATGATAAAATATTATGTTAAACTATTGTTTGTCACAATTTTACTTACTTTTTGAATTTTGCATGAGAAAATTTGATTTTGTCACAAAAAGGATATTTTTCGTGACAAAATTTAATCCATCACAATTATTTTTGTCACAATATCCTAAATTTTTTGTAGTGTGCATTTGAAATGATTGACCTTGGTGAGATGGCTTTCTTCCTTGGAATGGAAATCCAACAATCAAAGATAAAGAATGAATGAGTAATTGTACAATAAATATCAATGCTTAAATCAATTGAAATCCTTTAGCTTTGAATGAGCCAATAGAGAGTAATAAGTAAATTGAAATGCTAGTAGGTAAGCTATTTTTAAAGTCTCTTTTTGCTGGTTCTAGCCATTGGAAGTAAAATTAGATGGTCAAATTTGAAGTTTTGGAATCTTTTATTGTTTCTGTGCAATACAACTTTGTAAGGGAAAAGAGTCTTGAGAATTGGATATTCCCACTCAATTTGTGTACTAATCATTTGGATCCTAAAGGATCACAACTCCGCCTTTTACTCTTGTAATTATATTATCATTGTTGTTGTCTTCTTGTCATGGATGTAGCCTTTTAGTTAGCCATATTTTTCGCTCATGAAGATCCATTCTCTTGTATATATACTTGTAACAATTCTATGAAATAATGAGTACTATATTAACAATCTATAGAGTTTGTTTTAGTCTCAGAGTAGGGTTGATTGCTCTCAGGAAAATTAAGGAGGGAGATAACCCTTTAGGAGCAAAATTGTGAGACTCGACGCTGAGTTGAAGCGCGAGACAGTGCAGAGAACAAGGAAGAAGAAAGCGATATCACGAGAGGTAATTCCCTATTGCCTATAGTAGCACTAGCGTGGGGGATGAACCCGAGATGGATGCCTTAAGACAAATCGTGAGGAAATATCAGCCATGGATCTAGATTCTTGGTGAACTTCTCATTGCAAATCACTCCAAATGCACCCCTTCCATTCGGGCAGGCCTTATTATCCGTTAACATAAATCACAATAATCAGAAGTTAAAAGAAGTACAAGGAAAAAGAATGACGATCAAAATAGGTATATATATCCTTCCTCTAAATTACAACATGTATATATATCCTTGTGTGGTTGTAAATGGAACCAACAATTTCGCATGGATATTCAACTTTGACCCATGTTGTGACTTGTTAGTTCTTTACAACCACCCGGGCCATAAACCTACATACAAGGTGTTAAGGTCAAGCGTAAGTAAATATAATTTTGATGATAATAAAAATATTTTTTTGATATAAATATATTTTTTATTCATGCAAAATATAAATTTATTTTGAATTAAAAGTGAGTATAAAGAGTAAATTTATTTTGAATTAAAGGTGGATTATCTTTAGACATGTTTCCTTATTTTGATCATTTATATTTCAAAAGTTTATATTTAAATTTTCATATCTTGATAAATGCATTTCTTATTCATGTATAAAGTAAATTTATTTTGAATTAAAGAAGAATTATTTTGAGACATGTTTTCTCTTACTCATGTAAAAAGTAAATTTATTTTGAATTAAAGGAGAATTGCTTTTAGACATGTTTTCTTATTTTAATCTTTTATGTCTTAAAAGCTTATATTTGAATTTGTAAATCTTAAATTAAAAGAGAATTATTTTTAAACATGTTTTCTCTTACTTATGCAAAAAGTAAATTTATTTTGAATTAAAAAAAATTATTTTTAAATATGTTTTATTGTTTTAATCATTTATGTCTCAAAAGCTTATATTTGAATTTTCAAATCTTGATTTCTCATGCAAAAAGTAAATTTATTTTGAATTAAATGTGAGACATGTTTTCTTATTGTTTGAGAAAGTCTAAACATTTTTTGAATTTCAAACTTTATATTAACCTTTTCTTTAATAACTAGTGTGCTGGGAAGATGTATATATATAGGGTAAGAATGGAGGCTCAAGGTAGAGAACAAACTTGATAGAGCATTCAAATAAGAGTGAGAAGATTCGAAGTGCTGGTTGGTGGAATTCTCAACCGTTGGTGACTTGTTTGTAATTGCCTCTAGTTGTAAGTTTATTATTTTTATTCACTTGTTGTGTGAGGGGGTTATATTTGCTAATAGTATGCTAGTTGTTCTTGTTTAGACAAGGGATTATATGTTGGTTCTACCTCTAATTAAAAAGTAGTATTGATTCTCCCTAATGGAACCTCAAGTCAAATCTTGAGAGTCTTAGGCTAAGTCTTGAGAGAGAGGATTAGGCTCTCTAGAACCAAATTTCTATAAATTTCTTTTGTTCCTTGTGGTTGTGTGATTTTATTGTTATTAATTCTACTGCAATCACCACATATTAAAATTACAAATTTAAGAGTTTTTAAAAGAGTTAAAAATTATTAATTAATTTTTAAGAACCCAATTCACCCCCTTCTTAGATATTTTCTTGGGCAACACAAAGGTAAAGAGTTTTCATGAGTAATCGAATAAGTAATATGTCAGTGTTAATTCGATGGGTTGCGTGTTTAATCCTCACCCTGTGTAAGGACCAAAGACTCAATATGCGATTTATTTTCCCTAATATAATCGAGAGTACGAACATCGAAAGTTGCATAAAGACGATCATCCCCAGGGTTAAGAGTTTCCAATTGCAGTAAAATATTTTGAACTTATATAAAAGCATGTAACTCAACTAGACGAGTACTAAAACGAAATACAAACAAAGCATTCAAGATCACTCAAAAAACAAAAACAAAAACAAAAACAAAAAATATAGAAGAACTCTTAGGCACTTCTTCTATTTTTTTTTTTCTTTCTTTCCATCCGAGACTGGTATTAGATATAAGATATAAGATACAAGGTGATGAAACTGTAGGAGTATTACACCAATTTATAATAATAATTAGTAATTAATCTCTAAACTAAAAAAAGGAATTAAGGGGGACCAAGGTGAAGTATTGTCTCACAAAATATATAGGAAGACGCATAGATTTGGGAACTAAAGGAAAAAAAAATTATAGAGTCGGGACCTTTTAATTAACTTACAATAGAAATAGTGGAATTAATTATGGCCCATTTTAAAGAGTTCTTATTTATTTTATACTTTATTTGTAAACGTTTGTAACGACTGCACGAGAGGTCACCGGCAACTCTCTTCTAGCAGATCTTGGGTTTAATTTTAATAATTTCATGTGAGATCTTGGGTTCAAGTTGCATTTCACATTTCAATTGTTCCATTTTGCCTACTAGTTATAGAAACAGACGACCCAAAGATCAAACTCGGATCTATCTAATTAAATCAATATATACAAATACCCACACACATACATATATATATATATATAATTAATACGTACTTCTTTGCGTTCTTGCTTTCAAAATGAACCAAAAGTAAACCCATATCGCAAATCAATACACAAGGATGGAGATGAATTCTAGCACGTTCTCACTGCAACCCAGATTAAAATCAAGCTAAATTATGTGACATATATATGTGTACACATACAGGGTCAGAAATATAGGTCTAAGAGTCCCAACTCTCAAATAAAGGAGTCACATCTCAAGCCTTCAAGACACAAGTTAAAATAGTTAAATCACGATAAGTTGAGATTCACACTAATAAGTTATAGGTTTGATTCCTTACTCTGCACAGTGAGTCAAAATCTTCACTTATAATTTATCTCTTCTACTAAAATAAAAAACACGAACAACGAGAGATCACACAAAAATAGTAGTTTGAAGGAGTGTCATATGCAACTCTCCTATGAGTTACCAACAAATGAGTAGATGGGAAAGTTGTCCAACTACTTTTTGGTGACATTGAGTCACCAACACTAGGAATGCCAAGAAGGAAAGAACAACAAAAATAAAAATGTAAAAACACTAGTTTCACAATGAAAAATTTTAATCCATCTCCATATTCTGATAATAGAATTTTATATTGCATGCGAAGCGAATAACTCTTATTATTTGATAATAGAATTTAACATTTTATTTCCTACATACATTTTGTGGGTATTATTTATTTATTACATCATATCGAATGATATTTTATTGTTTAGATAATACTTTATGAAATCAGGTTGATAATAGAGATTGTTAATAAGAAAACATAATTTTATTTTTCTTGTAATCTTAAATTTTTTCACAACCTATGAACATAGTGGGGACAAGATGTTCATTGATAAGCTTGTCACATTTTGTACTATTATATGTGATGGAGTGGCATATTTCCTTCCCTAGAGTGGAAAATCTTATTAGTAATATGAGTATTTGTAGAGAGAAACATCGAATAGAACCACTACAAGAATATTCTTAAACGTATTGTTGCAATGGAAGAATATTATTAATGTTACAAAAAACTATTAGACTCGAGAATGTTGCTGTTATGTGAGCAGCTTTGGGATCTTGTGACAGGTTGGTGAACAAAATTTGGTTCAATTTTAAAACTGTAATGCTTCATTTTTTTAGATGACTGAGAAGCTTATAGAAAAATGAGTGGAAATAGAATAAACTTTCTTCAAGGGAAACGAAAAACCTCCTAGAGAACCTTGAAGTTCACAAGAAAAATGAAGTTTTCTATTCACTGCCCCTCCAACCTTCCCATTTACAACTTATAAACTAAAGACTTCAACAATAAGCTTGAAAAATAGCAACTAGTTTAGGAGTTATCTAATAATTATAGCAACAAAAAGAAATAATAATAATAAGACTAATCCTTCTACAGCAACTAGACTTATTTTAATAACCAATAAAATAGCATCAACTTTAGCTTCTCCTTTATTGAAATTTGAACTTTATAACATCCTTCCCCCCCAATAATGACCCTTGTTAGGTGGAGTTTGGAATCCTCTGGCAATTTCAGCTTGTATACCACTGACCCAGTTTGAATGATTTTCGAGCTTTGAGTGTTGAGTTTTGAAGTGGCATTTTCCGTCCATCTCAGGGAAGATCCTCTGAATTGAGCAAGATTTACAAAACTCAAAAGGTTGAGTTTTCTCCCACCAAAGGAGACTGATGGGAACAAGATAAGAAAATATTTTAAATGATAATATCAATATATTTTGTTATATGTTCTAGAATTTTTTTATTTCTTTCCTAAATAATTATTTCCTTAGTAGGTTTAGGAAGATTATATATATTTCCATTCTAGTTAGGTTACGGTTTGATCTTTGATATGTTTTCTAATTAGTTTGGGGTTATATCATATATAAACCTTTTAGTGATGTACTGTACATTAATTATTGATATTGAATATTAATATTTATTTTGAGTAATTGTAATACCCCATGTTTGTACGAGGTTGTCACGTAATTTTGATAAGTTTGGAATACCAAAAAATTGGCTTGATAGCAGTTATAAGTACCGAATTAACTGCAGGGAAGGCCTCAAAGTGAAATTGTCTAAAGAAAATGATACAGCCTTGATGAGCATCCCGAGATAGGATTTATAGTATCGAAAGAAATCGGATCGAAAACGATTTTTGGTATAGTTAAAATGCAGTTGCGAATTAGGCTAAGAAATCGAATCGTTGTAGGAGACTTCCAAGAAGTCAACAGAAGCCTGAGGGGGCTCCAATTTTTTGTAAGGAGCAACTCTTCAGCAGTTTCAGGATGAAACAATAGCCCGGTGAGGACATTGGGTAGAATCGTCTTTATCGAGTAAATCTTGAGTTATTAATTTTGCGTTTTTGGTATTGGAATATAAATTAATTTGATGTTTGAGGGCATGGTTGCAATAAGAAAATTACCCAAGTGATATTAGATGAATTATGGGGATTAAAAGTGTAATTTCCCTTATATGTTGGTGTATTATATAATAGTTATATATATAATACATCGTGCATGTGTGCAAGTTGGCTTCTGCGAAGCTTCATGGCCGAGCAAGAGTGGTGGCCAAGTTTGTTAGAGTAATGGCCAAGGTTGAGGGGTGGAGGTTGCCTATAAATAGAGGTGAGCTTGAGAGGTTGAGGGAAGCAAATGAAGGGAAATGGAAGCTGGGAGCAATGGCCGAATGGCAGCGAGCATGGGCGAGCAAATGGCTAGATGATCGAGGGGGAGCAAGGAACCAAAGCTGGTGGCCGAAGGCAACCACGAGGAAGGCTGAAGCAGGACGCAACAGCAAGTGACAGCCATGGCCGCAAGCTGCTACGACGATGAAGTAACCAGCCGCAGCCGGCAACGGCCGCAACTAGCTTCTAGCGAGTGGAGGGTGGCCTAACAAGGTACATGATGGCTGGCGGGAATGGTGGAGGCCCAAGAGGCAGCCAGAAGTGGCAAACCCACGGCCATGGCAGTCATGGCCGCGAGCTCAGTGGCCAAGCGTGAGGTAGGGGAGGCTGTCGTGGGCGACCGTAGGCATCACTACAAGAAAACAACAATTTAGAGACAGATTTTTTCGTCTCAAATTAGAGACGAATTTTGAGACGAATTTTTTTGAGACAAATTTAGAGACAGAAAAAAACCCATATCTAATTTGAGACTAATTTAGAGACGAAAGTAATCCATCTCAAATTAAGACGAATTTAGAGACGAAAAGAAATCCGTCTCAATTTGAGATAGATTCATTTCTGTCTCAAATTGAGATGGATTTTTTAGACGAATTATTTTCCCTCTCAATTTGAGACTGATTTTTTTTTTTTTTTTAATCTCAAATCCCTCTAAATCCCTCTCAAAATTAGTCTCAAATTTTACAACGGCCATTTTTGCAATGGACAAAAATCTGTCTCCAAATCCGTCTCAAACCGAAAATCCGTCTCTAAACTGCTGTTTTCTTGTAATGTTTATTCTTCTTACATTCTGATTTACCTTATTAATTTAGAATAATATTATGTTTTTAGTTATTTAGATCTATGTTTTAAATCCCCCCAATTGTTTTTTTTATTTGTTTTAATTTTTTAAAGGAATAGATCTAACCAATCCGTGTGGATAAGACCTTGCTAATCACTATCACAATTTACATTTTTAAGAGCAAGAATTTATTATTTGTTGGATTCGACACCCACTAGTCAGACCTCTAACCCAGTGGCTTAAGGGTCAGATGGCAATGCTGGAGGTCAGTTGCTTAAGAATTTCATGGCATTACGATCGCCTGAGTTCTATGGAGGTATGGATGTCTCGGTGGAAAAAAACTTGATGTTATCAGTGGAAAAACATCTTTGGTCAATGGGATGCAATGATGCCCAGAGGGTGTAGTTCGCTACTTTTCTTTTGTGGGGAGACGCGAAAAGGTGGTGGGAAACTGCCAGGCAGATATATACTAGTAGGGAACCATCGTCGATGGAATTTTAAGAGGCTTTTAATGGGCATTTCTTTCCTGAATGGATTAGGGAACATAAAACCTATGAGTTTATTGAACTAGTGAAAGGTAACAAGATGGTGGTGCAGTATGAATCAGAGTTCATTTCCTTAACTCAATTTGCTCCAGACTTAGTGTCGATAGAGGCCAAGAAAGCGACCAAGTTTCAAAAGGTCTTACATGTGGATATTCACCATGCTCTAGCCTGTGCACAAATCACAGACTATACTATCATACTGCAGAGAGCTTATGCCATTGAGTGGGATCAGAATGAGTTAAAAATTGGGCAGACGACTTAGAAAGGATCGAGATCATCTCAAGGCCATAGTGGTTATCAGAAAAAGATATGGGAGGCTAGTTTGACCAGGTGTGTAGAAGGGATTCCATCATGCAATACTTGTGGTAAGAGGCATAGTGACCCTTGTCGTGCAAATAGTGAGGTATGTTTCTTATGTGGCCAAGTGGGGCATATCTAGAGAGATTGTCCTCGGAGTCGGGAGGTAGTAGCTACCAGTGATTTGGTTTGTTTTAGGTGCAGTGGGAAAGGGTATTGAGCCAATAGTTGCCCACAACCACCACAGTATAGAGGGTGGGAGGTCAGGGCTAGAGGCCTATGTAGAGGCAGTGATTACCCAAGATGTAAGGGGCGGCTCCACAGACGATAACGCCACCTACCCAACGACTTGTTGCTTCAGATGGACCTCATATTCAAGGTAGGGTTTTTGCCTTGACCGCAACTGATGCAAATAAGGACAACTAGACTATTCAAGGTATTCTTTCCTTATATGGTAGTGATGTGCATGTGCTTTTTGATATAGGTTCTTCTCATTCCTTTATTGCACCACGTGCTATATGTCATATCTTCATTCTTCAGACTTTATTGCCTTATTAATTATCTGTTCGTGTCTATGGGGATGTGGTGTTGATGGGTAGTGAAGTATTCCAGAATTGTGAAATTAAGATGCATGATAAAAAGCTAAATGCTGACTTGTTAGTGCTTGATATCAAAGACTTCGACCTTATTCTAAGTATGGATTGGTTATTTTGACACTATACTAAGGTTGATTGCTGAATAAAGGTAATCTATTTTGAGCTACCTCAGCAACCCACTATTTTGTATAGAGGTGTTAAGCTGATGAGTTCGACCCCAATGATTCCAGTGATGAAAGCGAAGCAATTGATGCGATATGGTTGTGAAGAGAATCTTGCCTTTATGAGTACGAGCGTGAACAACAAGGTAAAGTCATCTAAGATTCAGGTGGTTTGTGACTTTCCTTATGTGTTTTTAGATGAGTTATCAGGATTACCAACCTAGACGGAGGTTGAATTCTCTATTGACCTGGTGCTGGGTACCCAACCCATTTCGAAAGCTCCTTATGGAATGCCCCCAAATGAATTGAAAGAGTTAAAGATGCAATTGTAAGAATTGATTGATAAAAGGTTCATCAATACTAGTGTGTCGCCATGGGGTGCCCCAATATTGTTTGTGCGTAAGAATGATGGGTCAATGAGACTGTGTATCAATTATCGCTAGTTGAATCAGGTAACGGTAAAGAATAAGTACCCATTGTCGTGCATGGATGATTTACTGGATCAACTTTGAGGAGCATCTGTATTTTCTAAAATTGATTTGAAATCCGGTTATCATCAGGTGCATGTTAAAGAGGATGATGTGTAGAAGACCACCTTCTGGACCCGCTATGGATATTACGAGTTTGTGGTTATGCCTTTCGGGTTGACTAATGCTCCAACTATTTTTATGGATTTAATTAATTGAGTTTTTAAGGAGTACTTGGACTGCTTTATGATTGTCTTTATTAATGATATTCTGATTTATTTTTTGAGTTCAAAGGCACACGAGATGCATCTTAGAGCAGTGTTACAAAGGTTTAGGGAAAAACAATTGTATGCCAAACTCAGTAAGTGTGGTTTTTGGCAGTGACAGGTGGGGTTTCTAGGACATGTGGTCTCAGAAGATGGTATTTCGGTTGACTCCAAGAAGATCAAGGCCTTAGTGGATTGGTCGAGGCCTACAATAGTAACTGGGATTCGTAGTTTTCTTGGTTTGGCTAGCTATTATTAGCGGTTCATTGAGGGATTTGCTCGTCTATCCTCCCTATTGATGAAGCTAACGAGGAAGGGAATGGAATTTGGGTGGAATGAAGCTTGTGAGACTTGCTTCCAAGAATTGAAGCGAAGGCTAACTACCACTTCGGTGTTAACTATTCCAAGGAGTGGGGAGAAATTTACCATACATAGTGATGCTTCTCATTTAGGACTAGGTTGTGTGTTAATGTAAAATGGTCATGTAAATGCCTATGCTTCGCAGCAATTGAAGAAGCATGAAATGAACTACTCGACACTTGATTTGGAATTGGCTACTATGGTGTTTGCATTGAAAATTTGGAGACATTACCTATATGGCGAGAAGGTAGAGATCTATACAGACCATAAGAGCTTAAATTATCTTTTCTCCCAGAAGAAATTGAATATGAGACAACGTCGATGGGTGGAATTATTTAAGGATTTTGACTGACATTTTATATCACCCAAGGAGAGCTAACGTAGTGGCTAATGCCTTGAGTCGACATGGAGCGTCCATTATAGTTATGATGGTACAAGAATTGTTATTATTGGAGCAATTGAGTGATTTGTCTATCTCTCTGTCTGAAGAGAGGCCTATTGTGTTCTATAAATTTATGAGAGTACAATCAGATTTAGTTGATCGAATTCGGCGATGATGGTAAGGACTGTTATGTCCATTGTAGTTATGATGGTAAGGACTATTTGTTTTGTTATCTTTTGCTTCATATTCTTTTCTTAAACTGCTTTAAGGGTTAGTGTCTTGTCTCGGTAAAAGGCTTGGAAAAAGTTTATTGTTGAGCCCATTTGAAAAGCAAACATGTTAGCACTTTATGAATTTGAAAAGGTTATAACTTAGCCTTGTAAAAGCTACTTAATAGACAATAATACTTGCTTCATTAAATGGAACTAAGTAGTGAATTTTCAAAAATCTTGGTGAGTAGCTAAGGTAGTAGAGTAGACCGAGTTAAGCCGAACTACTCTACATTTTGTGTGCTTATCTCTTTTATTTCTCTTACTTTTGATTTTCATATTTTGAGTACTTTTAGTTCATGTTTACAGCATTGATATCAAAGTTATAAAATGGCTTAAAATAATTTTCGTATAAGATTTTTATACAATTGAAAAAGAATTTGAAACATCCAATTCAACACCCTCTTAGGTGCACACTCATACATTTTTTTTAACAAAGTTTAACCATTATTACACAATATAGAGCTTCAAGTTCCTATCATTCGAGTCTAGTCAACACAAAGTCAACGACATCACAACGCCCATAAAAAATAGACAAGTCATTTAAAAAAAAATTATTAAACAAATTTACCCTTTTTGTAGTGATTAAGCCGGTTGGAATTAAATAAATTTAGCTTCATGCCAAAGTCAATCACAACCAATACTAGAAGTTTCCACAAATGCAAGTAAACATTCTCATAACTATGACAAGGTAACATGAACTAATTTGCAAGTTCAAATTTCAAACCAAAAACCAAACCCAAACCCAAACACAAGGGATCACATTCTTGAGCATGAAAGCAAAAATTGAACTTCTCCACATAGAGGTACTTCATTGATCAGTCGATGATGCTGGTGCATCAGCATCCCTGCATGCAAGTAGTCACATTGGTTACTATCTAGTCTCTTTAAGAATAACACAAATGGCAATGTGAACCATGTTCTGAGATGGCACCATTAGGAATTTATTTTTTCCCCAAAATATGGATGTTGATTCTTGTGACTCATAAGAAAGACAAGGCCCTCTTAACAAAACTTGATCTAGCCATTTCTCCATCTCAACTAAGCACTAATAAGAAATTCAATTCAATGTTGTATACACACACATATAAATATAAATGAGCTTACTTGGGGTGAATAGAGTGTTCAGCCAACTCAGGGTTCCCATGTGCTTTCCTACAAGGAGATGGACATAAAACTTCTTCTAAGCAAAGAGATCATAATTAAGGTTTAAAAACAAAAAATCAGTGTAGAATAAAATCTTCATGCTTTCTTACTCTTCTGTGTGAGCAGCATGTCTAGGCAAGAGAGATTGTGCTTTTTTCTTTTCTCCAGTTTTAGAAGCTTGGCCTAAAATAGTTGCAATCAACCCTTGATAATTCTCATCAGGTCTGTAAAAGTTATAAAAGATGATTTCAGCAGATAATGTAGTCCACCATCATAGTTTGTTTTTTTTTTTTTCATTTTTCGGTTGAATCAATTTCATTTAATGACCACAAAACAGATTGTAGAAACTTTTCCCAGCCAAAACTGAAATCAAAACAAACACATTGAAAAATAACAAAAATAAGGAGAAGAAAAAATCAACCACTAATAAGACATAATTCATTAACCTTCTATAACATGGTATTCTTTAGAGATGATTGAATGTGGATTATGGTGTGTTGAAAGGAAGCACAGAGACAATATGAGAATTAGGGAAGGAAAACCATATTTAGAATTTGCTAGCAAGGGTTTGAAGTAGTTGTTATAGAAGTTAGGGATGACAGATATTTTGGGTATTATAAGTTGCTTTTATAGATTGATAAATAAAAAAGACGGAGTGGTTGAATTATCTAAGTTGAAAAAGATTTGTGTGGTGAGCACTAGCAAGAGAGATTAACAGTTCAAGTACTTTTAAATTCTGCAATACATAGGAGAAATTTGATGTCAGGATAATAGAATTAAGTTAATAGATAGCCTTATAACAAGAGAATACTAGCATCAACAGACTAGAAGTACATGGTGTAGTTCAAAGAAAACCTAGAGAAAGCTTGAAGAGAAAGGACCTTATGTGAACCAAAAGGCTTGGAATCAATAGCTAGTTGGAGGAGATGAAAAAAACCTATGCAATGTTGCAAACAAAGTTATCTTAAAAATTCTTGCTAATAGGGTTATTTTAAACTCATACTAATATCAGATGATATGGCAACTGGAGACCATATTCTAGTTAGATACCTTAATTGGGTAAAGGTTCGTTATGTTTAATTATCCTATTTTGATATCAATGTTTTATAAGTTCATATATGGTAGTTGGAATGATTGGCAAGTTTCAACAAAAAACACACACACATTCAAACATTATATAATAGATGATGGAAGTTACCTTAGATAATCATCAGGTGACCAAGAGCTCAAGTCCAGCTGACAAACTGGGCATTTTTTCATTCCTTCTTGGACTTTTAGGTAGATGCACTCCTTGCAAACTACAAAATATAAACGAATATTCAAACAAATCTAATACATAATTGTTCTACATCTTCCGAGATTGTGCAAATGTTAATATAGTCATGATATGTTGATTCCTATTATAATCCTTCAGATTAACATACTGAAACAATATATACAAATAAAAAAAATGACATTGCTAGCAATCAATAAATTGATTAGATATCAAATAAACAAATCAGACATGGTTGCACGCATATATGAGTATGAACATAAAATTGAAGTGGTGGGGAGCTTACAACTATGGAGACATTGGTTGATGGTTGTTGCCTCCTTACAAGTGTTCTTACAAAGAGGGCATGCCATGAACCGAAGGTCAAAATGAACTTTTTTATTCATTGGTGGCTCACTTGTTTTACTCAAGCCTACAAAAGATAATGGAATTTCATTAGACAAATCACAACCAAGAAAAACCTAGAAAGTTGGAAGAATATATTTAAGCATTCAATATGTATTATTTGCACAAAAAAGAAAAGCATCAATGAAATGGTGTGATGGTAAGAAGTAAAAATGATATAATTAAAGTAGAGAAGGATAAGGCTCATTGCATCTTTACAGTATGAAATTTTGAATTACAGATGATGCCGCAACATTTTGATAAAATGTTCAACATATAAATCTATCATGTAAATATGTTTTGAGTGATGAATAGATTTAACTTTCAATAAATAATACCAAATAATTAAAGACTAGTGAGAAAAGCTCTTCATCTACCTACTTTAGGTGTTTTTAACTTTTTAAAGCTACATGTAAGTATTATGCAAGCAAAATACAAGTTTGTATTTATTGCGAGTTACCAAAATGAATACGTGTAAAGCATGCAAGGAAGCTTACTTTTGCAAGTTGAAATTTTCGACAATTAAACTAGATCACTAAAACATATACCAATGAATGTCGATGCTTAGCAACTCTTAAAATTCTCATATAAGACAACTTTTTTGGCAGTTATGAAGACCACTAAAGTTCTTCAACAGTATATATAACTATCTTGGCGGTTGGCCATTGAAGGTTTCCGAAATTTATGAGTTTAAACATTGGCAAATATCTTTGGGCACCAACAATATTAAGGACTCTTCATGGACATGTTAACCACGGCTAATGTCCATAAAAAATGCCCTTTAGACAATTATAAATGAGTTCAAGCTGTACCATTAAGCTGGAAGATCCCAATTTAGGGAAATAAAATGAAACAAACATGAAACAAGAAAACAAAAGTTATTTACACTTTGTCTAAGAGATTGCACTATTAAGTTTTAAAATCCTGATTTGGGGAAGGGAATATTCTGTCCTAGTTTCTAGTCCTGAATAAGAGCAATCAAGATGGAAAACAAAAATTATGCCATCAAAAACTAACCATGACTTGAGGAATCATTTGCTCTTGCACTTTTGCTTATTTTGTTTGTGTTTTGGAATAAAAATGAAAGAGTGTAGCATCATCAAATTTAGTCACACCAATGCAAGTTAAGACTACAAAAAACATTCTAACAGAACAATCTAACACAATCAGTTAATCATGCATGACTAAAGCTCTAATAACTTGGATCGAAAAAAAATGTTATTATAAATCATGGGTAATGCTAACCTTATTTTCAACCTTTGAACAATTCTATTGGTTGATGGTATCATATTTTAAAACATTTAATCAATCAAAAGAATTGTTCGAAAAATTGCAAACAATATACAATAAATCCATCTTGTTTGAAGACAAGGTACACTTATTGCAGTTTAACCATTGCCTTAGCATTACCCTAAATCAATTTATGCTAAACATAAATTTATATATTTTCCTTATAAACCAATATAAATAATTAGATTTCCCAAATTTAGTTGAATGTAGCCATAAAATACCAATTAAAATTGCCCTGTTTGATTATATATATGAAGATATCAACAAAGAATTGAAAATTTCTAAAAAGTAGCTCAACAATCAACGAAACACAATACATGATGTTTGAATTGTCAAACAAATTCATGAATTTAAGATAAAGATTGTCATGATTTGAGTAAAATCTACTAATCTTGGAAACAAAAATTCCATATTCTCCTTGTACATTACAAGGTTTGAAGTACAAGTCATTGTATTATAACCTATTTCATAAAGAATCAAGTCCATACAAAAGAAACAATAAATCAAGAACCGAAACTAATTAGGAATGAGAAAATAGGTTAATCAAAACACACTTCATTGTTAAACATCAACCACAACCAAGAAACTTTTAATCCCTTGATTATGCTGTTGGTATCAAATTAACCCAATCAATGATGTTACCGCTCAAAACTTTCTTCTCTATTCTCTTCTAGTTGGAAATTCTGATATCTGCCTCGTATCAACACATCAGCAAATTGTTAGTCCAAGTTTAGCTTTATATAGCAAGAAAAGACAATATATATATTGAAATTCATCTCAATAAATAAAATCACTTAAAATTACCCTAGGGCTAGAACTAAAGGATGAAGACAAAAATGGACGAAAAGGTACCAAAGAGGTAGATCTTTAAATTTAGGGCAAGAGAGAGAGAGAGAGAGAGATGTAAAAGAAAGAAAAGAAAACCTTTTCAACTCAAAAAAATGGCAGAACAGAGCCCTAAAATCCTTCAACTTACGTCGTATACTACTCCTTGTATATAGAGATTTGGGAAATAAGAACGATGATATGGTAGAAAGGTAGCCCTAATTTTGGTAAGAAAATTTACCTCTTTTATACTACCATGCTGGACATTGGGCCGATTTTTTTTTGACGGAAAACTTATATAAGGCCCAAAAACATGAGTTTTCTCTGATTTTCAATAATAGTTGTCAAACTTGTATAAAAAAAAATCCTTTCGAAACATACAATGAATGGGGCATTTTGTGCCATTCCACTTTTGCATATTCCTTGCATATCTGACAAAAAGGGAAACAATGGTTACCCAAGTTTGTTAAGCTAATTGAATGTGTGACTTAATGTTAAGATTCCATTCTAAATTGGTTTTCATTGAACCAATCCTTGCCAATTAATTCTTATAGCATGTTATAGCACTTATTAATATCCATTACAGTCTCAAATGTAAGCCTCACAAAGATTGGCCATATATGTGTGCCATTTTGGATCACTTTCAAAAGGAGTAATGCATAATAGCCAAACTCTTGTTAATTTCAAGTAATGGGTTAAATATTATCCAAAAATAAAATATCACATTCTCCATCTAGATTACAATGTTTGGAGTACAAGTCATTGTAGATTAGGCTCTTTCATAAACAATCAAGTCCATACAACATAAACATTAAACCAAGACTGAAAATAAGAAATGAGAAAATAGATTAATCATTAATTTAAACAAGTTTCTTTATCAAATATCAACCATTGCAGAAGTTTCAAATCCTCATATTTATTGCAATGAAAGTAGTCCAATCAATGACTTTATCACTTAAAAACTCCTCCACCAATCTGTTTCAGTTCAAAGTTCCGATGCTTTTTTTGGTTTGTCATGAACAAAAGTTTAATCTCTTCTTATATGAGTTGTCCTTTGTTTCTTTAATTTTCTTTTTATATATATTTTGGAGAGGTAGAGAGAGAGCAAAATTTGTATCTGCTGCATGTCTCAAGTTTTGGGCAAAAAAATTGATACATAAATATTATAAAATTTGATTTATAGTGAATCTTATTGTAGAATTGCCCCATAGTTTTTTCCCATACAATCGATAGATTTCCTCATAAATTTTGGAATCTTTTTTTCTTTTTGTATATTTATTTTCCAAGTGATTTTCAACCACAAGTGATATGAGAATATGGACATAACAAGTGGTAAGAGAATAAACCCAATAGACCATAACAGATATTAAAACTAACAAGTGGTGCCAGATCTTGGTTAGATAAAAATTTATTAAAATAAATGAAATGATAAAGAGAGTGGGAACACTAGGCACTAACAATCCTAGGCTACTAGCTAGAGGAGAGGAGGATGAATAGGCGCAGCGATTGGCTTAAGTCCAATTGCAAAACGACAAGCCACCAAGCATCATGGCAATCACCATTGCTCTCAAGGGATCACTCTTTCATCAATGCCATCAAAAATTAAGAAAAAGCCTCCATGTAATGCCTCATACCTCAAATCTAGCACTGTGAATCAGCTAAACTTATGGTGATACGAACCTAGGATATAATAAGCTTGTATAAGTGGAGTTATATTACCCTATAGAGCTTAAGAGAAGTATATTAGGTCAAATGATCGAACTTTATAAGAAATTTTGAAAAGATAACTTTAATTTAGTATACAATTCCATAATTTCCATTAATTGACATTAAAATGCTCTAACAAAGTGTTGATGTGGAAAAAGAATGTGGACCTATATATTACACGTCACTGGCTAGCTCAGTTTATATAATACCAAAATGCCACATCAATAAAGACCTATACCCAAACTTTAAGCCAAAAATTGAAATTTGACAAAAGTTTCCATCTTCTACCAAGCTGCATAAACATATTGAGTAGCTTCTTCATCTTCTTTCTTTTTATTCTCTCTTTGCTCATCTTCATCTTCTTTCTTCTTTTTCTCTCATATTCTGTCTTCTTCATTGTGTGCGCCTTATTCGAGAAAGCTCATTCTTTTTCTTCTTGCTTCAGTTCTTACTCTTCCTCTTGAATCCCATCAGCATTCAATCAAACCCTAACCAAGCAACATAAAAATAAAAAGAACTAGATGCAGGAGAAAATGTCCGCCATGAATGAAAGTGACGAAAGACCACCATTTGATTTGTTATTTTAATTTTCAATTTTGTTGTTATGTACGTGTATCACTACAGGAAATTGGATTTTTAGTGACGACATTTAGTGATGGTCAATCAAAAGTCGTTACTAATTCCAATATTTAGTGATGGTAAGATAGAATCCATCACAGATGGAAGGCAATAGTGACGACCACATGTGGTCGTCATTAAATATGCAACCTTTGGTGAGGGTTGCGCAACATTGATCACAAATGAGGCACAATAGTGACGACCTCATGTAGTCGTTACTGAATATGCAAACTTTAGTGAGGGTCGTGTAACATCGGTCACAAATGAGGGAGCATTAGTGATGACCCCATATGTGGTTGTCACTGAATGTGCAACCTTTAGTGAGGGTTGTGCTGTAAGAACCCATATTTTCATGAGGTTGTCACATAATTTAAGTAAGTTTAGAATACTAAAAAATTGGCTTGATAGTAGTTATAAGTGCCGAATCGACTGCAGGAAATGCCCCAGAGTGTAATTGTCTAAGAAAACAGATATGGTCTCAACGAGTATCCCGAGATAGGATTTATAGTATCAAAAGAAATCAGAATGGAGACGGTTTTCAGTACGGCTAAAATATAGCTTCAATTCAGGCTGAAAAATCGAATCATCATAAGAGTCTTTCGAAAAATAAATAGAATCCTATGGGGGCTCCGATTTTGCATAAGGAATAACCTTGAGGCGATTTTGGGATGAATCAATAGGCTGGTGAGGACACTGGGGCAAAATCGTCCTTATTGAGTAAATTTGAAGTTATTAATTGTGGATTTGAAGCATCGTAATGCAAATTAATTCTATGATTGAGGATGTATTTGTAATTAATGAAATACTCAAGTGTAATTAAGATAAATTATGGTGATTAAATGAGTATTAGTATGTGCGGTTGGCTCTTTAATTGATTATTTTTGTGAAAGAAATTGCGAAAGGAACAATTTTCATTGAAAGAAGCCATTTCCACCGAAATTTGCAAGTAATTTCTGCCAAAAGATTACTGAGGGTGATGGCCAACTGTAAATTGTGCAAATGGATTTCAAGAAATGATGGCTAGAGCATTTGTCTAAAGAATATCATGGATGTATATATATATACACATGCTTGGAGCTCAAGCGTAGTGGGTGCCTATAAATTGATTGAAAATTCGGCTGAATGAGAGGCAACAAAGTAAATGAGAAGAGATTGAGAGTGAGAGCTTGGGCTAAGAAAGCATCGTGAGGCCGAGAGTGAGTATGGAGATCGAGAGAGAGGGATAGAGGCGCGACCATGGTAGCACTGCGACAACAGGGGTAGCAAGCATAGTTGGATCGCGCGGTGGCACATGAAGAAGTGGCCAGAGGGATCATTGGGAGTAGCTGGCGAGGTTGAAGTCAGTCGAAGTTGGCAGCAAGCTCCCAGCAACCAGTGGTCGTAGCAGCGATTGGTGAGCGCGATGACAATCGACGGTGGCGGTGTGCGATGGCTGGGAATGGTGGATGGGCTGGTTGCAGGCGTTGGCGAGTTGCAGGGAGGGAGAAGAAGCTGGGGAGAAGAAGAAGTGAGGAAGAAAAAGGAAATAAAAAAGAAAAAGAAAAAAAAGAAAACAAAAAGAAAATAGAAAAAGAAATTGTTGGAAAAAAGAGAAAAATCGCAAAAAATGCTAGAAAATTATAGAAAAATAGGAAATGGGAATTTATTATTATTCCAGAGATTTTGGCCAAAAAAATGGTTTGGGCACGAGTTTCGAGGTCGGACACGAAAATTGAGGCATCACACGAAAATCGAGATGGTGTATGAGAATTGAGGCGATGCATGAGAATCATGGTGGTGCACGAGAATCGAGATAGTGTGCAGGAATCAAGGTGGTGCACGAGAATCAAGATAGTGTGCGAGAATCAAGGTGGTGCACGAGAATCGAGGATTTGCATGCATTTCGAGGATATGACAAGCAAACTGAGGAAGCCTGAGAGGCTAAATTAAGGTGAGTAAAATTTCTTAAAAAATTTTAGAAATTTAGAAATATTATTTTATGAATTGTTATAGTGAAATATTTGAGAAAATAATTGAGAATATCCAGTTTGGATTTATTGAGGAAAAATAGGAAGAAATTGAGAGAAAAATAAGGAAAATGTAAGAAATTATGAAAAAATAGGTTCTAATACTTATTTTAATAAATATGATGATTAGGGTGCTTTGAGGCTTAATTTGAAGTGACTTGTGCGAATTTTGAGGTTGACACGTAAATCGAGATGATGCATATATTTTGACACAAGGCGCGAATATCGAGGTATCCCGATAAGTTTGAGAAGGTAAGTGGTTCGACCCCAAAACCTAATTTTATGTGAATAATTTTTATCAGGTTGTCATGTCTTGATGTGAATATGTCATGTAGATTGCATTTACATGTATTGATGACAAAGTATGCATATGAACATGATGAGATTCACGGTCATACGTTGCATAGGTTTGAGATTAGGTATTGGCGTCGTTGCTTTGCCAAGTGTGCACCCATACACCTCGGTCTTGCAGGGAGATTGTAAAAATGATGGGTAATCTTAAGGTGCTGTCAACCCAAACAAAGAGTTACGATGTTCTGAGCATTGCATACATACATGAGTATTAAATGTTTTGTTCCCTTACTTAGATGATTCATCATCTAATTAACTTGGTCTTTGCCCCTGGAATATTCAAACGTTCTAAATGGAGATTGTAGCAGAAACGAGGATGAATGAAGTATTGAATGACACTTAATAAAGTGCATGATGAGTTGAATGTATGTTACGTAGCCCATGTATTTAAGTTCTGCTACTTTGAATTCTGAACGTTTTGAGAAATGATGATGTATAAATTTAATTATAGTTAATAAGGATGTAAGAACTGATTTATGATTGATATTAAGATGTTAGGTTCGATTCTAGCTTCTGCATTTAATGTTTATGATGATTCTTTTTCGAGATAAATGTATGAAAATTTTGGGATGGATAAGACCAATGATATGGTTTAGCAATAGTTTTTTATTAAAAAAAAAATTATTATCCCAGAATTGGCCTAAGTTATAACACGCCTAAGAAAGTGAGGTGTTACATGTGCAACGTCGATCATAGATGGGGAGCATTAGTGACGACCCCATATGATTGTCACTGAATGTGCAACCTTCAGTAAGGGTCGCGCAACGTCCGTCACAGATGGGGGAGCCTTAGTGACGACCGCATATGGTGGTCACTGAATGTGCAACCTTTAGTGAAAGTCATGCAATGTCAGTCACAGATGGGAGAGCCTTAGTGACTACCGCATATGGTGGTCACTGAATGTGCAACCTTTAATGTGGGTCGCGCAACGTCAGTCACAGATGGGGGAGGCTTAGTGACGACCACATATGGTGGTCATTGAATGTACAACCTTTAGTGAGGGTCACGCAACGTCGGTCATAGATGGGAAGCCTTAGTGACGACCGCATATGGTGGTCACTGAATGTGCAACCTTTAGTGTGGGTCGCGTAACGTCGGTCACAAACGAGGGAGCATTAGTGATGGCCCCATATGGTCATCACTAAATGTTCAACCTTTAGTGAAGGTCAACTTCGATCGTCACTAAATGTTCAATTTTAAACCAATAAAATGAATCCACTTAGATAGTGATGGTATAGTTTTTGAATTAAGAAAATATAGATATACTAATGTCATCAGACGAATTAAACTGTAAATTTACATATTTTTTTAATTCTAGATAATTGATCACTTTTCATTCAAATAACTGGATATTTTAAGTAATTTTATTTATCTAGTCACAACAATTCCTGTAATACTAAAAAATAATTAATCAAAATTTGCATTCATTATAAAAAGTTTGATTTTTTCTACAAAATTGTAAAGAAAACACTTATTTGTCACTACATCAAATCATTGTTAATTATATTAATTTTCGTTGTAAATTGATTTTCTCTACCAAAATTGTTGTAATCAATAATTATATTTTCATAGTTAATTCTATATACAATTAATAAACCACTATGATATCACTAAATTCAATTTTATAGCAGAAAAAGTCATTTTTTTGGGAATAATATTTTTTTCTAAACCAATAACAACCCATACAATCTAAATAAAATCTAAAGCACACAATATATAACTTCAAAAACTTTCAATTAATCACATAAAATAAAACTAATGTCAACCACACACTACGAAAAATCTCTAACTATTTTTAATGTGACTAGTACATAATACAAATACATGTCATGATAGCAACATTAAATTTAATTTCGAGTGTCTTTCTTCTTATGTTATTTATGCATTGCAAGAACCTAAAAAACATAAGTAAATGAAAGATTTGATAAATTAGTATAATTTGTTTTAATGTAAAAGATTTATAATAATTTGAATAAAAAAACTAATCATACTCATAATTAAGAAATAGTTATATACCACTTTTTCGTCATTATTGACTAAAAATTTAAATTCTAACCATAAAATAATTGAAAATAATTATTAAGATTTAACTAACATTTATATAAGTAGTCCCTAAGTTGACTATATTTTTTTATAAATGCATGAATATAATTATTAAACTAATATAATTTAACATTAATTATTTATTGATAACACAATGTATTAAAAAATTATGAACACATTAAAAAGAATATAATATATTAAACTATGGTTGTCACTAATGGGTTAACTTTAGTGATAACTGGAAATGCCACAAAAAATCTTCTTTGGTAACGACCACATATGGTTGTCACTAATGGGTTAAGTTTAGTGACAACCAACTTTATCGTTACTAATTACATTAGAGACGTGGGCATTAGTGTCCACTTGTGATGGCCCGTCTTTAGTGACGACTTTTTGGGCTTTTAGTGACGACCCTAGCCTCCACTAAAAATCTTGTTTCTTGTAATGTATATGTTTAATGTTTAGGCTAAAATTTACTTAGTTATCTAGGGATGCAAGAAATAGAAGGGGGTTTTGGTCTAATGGAAAGGTCCTATTGAGGAGAATAAAAGAAAAGGAGAAAGAAAAAGAAAAGGTTGGGCTAAAAGCCTTAATCTATGTTGTTCTTCCGTTTTCAAGTTTTTCATAGCTAGAGAAAGTGGAGAGCTTTTATTGTTTATTATTTATACTCTCTATTTGTATTCTTGAATCCCTCTTAATCTCTTTCATACTTTTTTAAGGACTGTTTGTTTTGTGAGCTTTTGCTCTATATTCTTTTCTCAAACTACTGTAAGGGTTAGTGTCATGTCTCAGTAAAAGGGTTATTACTAACAAACATGTTAGCGCCTTATGATTTTAAAAAGGTTATAACTGAGCCTTGCAAAAGCTAGTATAATAGAAAATAATGCTCACTTTATTATATGGAATTAAGTAGTGAATTTTCAAAAATCCTTGTTGAGTAGTGACGCAGCGTGTAGCGTGTGTATGAAGAAAACACACCAAAATAAACTCTTGAAAGAACAAACTTCAACGGCTGAAATTTGGCTTTCAAGAAGACGCAAAAACAAAACTGTTTTTCTAAGAAAACCCAAATAGGTTGCTAAAATTTGTATTGAGAAAAACTTGATTACAAACTCTAAATTCTAGACATATTTATAGTGTTTGGTTAATCCAAATCTATCTAATATTTGTAAATAAAATTCAACTAGAATCCTAATAAAAATAAATTCTAAGTAAAATTCAACTAGAATTCTAATAAAAATAAAATCCTAATGAAACATGAAATATAATCTTAAATAAAATAGAAACATGAAATGAAATTCTAAATCAAATAGAATCCTAAAATATATGAAGTATTAAAATATTGTTCTGGCATGTTCAGGTCGGCCTTGGGTCGGATCTTGATCGGTGACCGTATCAAGTAGCTAAGGTAGTAGAGAAGGCCGAGTTGAGTTAAACTACTCTAAATTTTGTGTTCTTGTCTGTTTTATTTCTCACATTTGATTTTCATATTTTGAGTACTTTCAGTTCATGCTTACAACATTGATATCAAAAGTTATAAAAAGGCATAAAACAGTTTCTGCATAAGAAAGACAAGGCCTTCTTAACAAAAGTTAATCTAGCCATTTCTTCATCTCAGCTAAGCACTACTACTTAGAAACGTAAATTCAATGTTGTATACACACACATATAAATATAAATGAGCTTACTTGGGATGAATAGAGTGTTTAGCTAACTCAGGGTTCTCGTGTGCTTTCCTACAAGGAGATGAACATAAATCTTCTTCTAAGCAAAGAGATCATAAGGTTTAAAAAATAAAAAATCAGTGTAGAATAAAATTTTCATGCTTTCTTACACTTCTGTGTGAGCAGCATGTCCAGGTGAGAGAGATTGTGCTTTTTTCTTTTCTCCAATTTTAGAAGCTTGGCCTAAAATAGTCTCAATCAAACCACGATAATTCTCGTCAGGTCTGTAAAAGTTATAAAAGATGATTTCAACGAAGTAAGTAGTCCACCATCATAGTTTGATTTTTTTTTTCATTTTTCGGTTGAATCAATTTCATTTAAAGAGGACCAAATAGATTGTAGAAACTTTTCCCAACCAAAACTAAATCAAAACAAACACAGTGAAAAATAACAAAAATAAGGAGAGGAAAAAATCAACTACTAATAAGACAACATTCATTAACCTTCTATAACAAGGTATTCCTTAGAGATGATTGAATAAGGATTATGGTGTGTTGAAAGGAAGCACAGAGACAAGATGAGAATTAGGGAGCAAAACCATATTTAGAATCTCCTAGCAAGGGTTTGAAGAAGTTTTTATAGAAGTTAGGGATGACAGATATTGGGTATTATAGGTCACTTTTATAGATTGATAAATAAAAAAGATGAAGTGGTTGAATCATCTAGGTCGAAAAAGAATAGTGTGGAGAGCACAAGCAAGAGAGCTTGAAGGTTCAAGTACTTTAAATTCTGCAATACATGGGACAATAGGACAAATTTGAGGTCAACATAATAGAATTAAGTTAATAGATATCCTTATAACAAGAAAATAGTAGCATCAATAGAATAGAGGTAGAAGGTGTAGTTCAAAGAAAACCAAGAGAAAGCTTCAAGAGAAAGGACCTTATGTGAACCAAAAAGTTTGGAATCAATATCTAGTTAAAGGGGTTGAAAAAAAAGCCTGTGCAGTGTTGCTAACAAAGTTTCTAAAAAAATCTTGCTAATAGGGTTATTTTTTTAAACTCATACCAATATCAGATGATATGGCAACTGGATACCCTGTTCTAGTTAGATACACTAATTAGGTAAAAGTTCGTTATTTTAATTATCCTATTTTGATATCAATTTTTTCTAAGTTCATATATGGTAGCTAGAATCATTGTCAAGTTTCAACAAACACACACACACACACACACACACACACACTATACAATAGACTATGGAAGTTACCTTAGATATTCATTAGGTGACAGGTGACAAAGAGGTCAAGTCCACTTGACAAACTGGGCATTTTTTCATTCCTTCTTGGACTTTTAGGTAGATGCACTCCTTGCAAACTACAAAGTATAAACGAATAATCAAACGAATCTGAAACACAACTGTTCTACTTTTTCGCAGATAGTGTGAATGTTAATATAGGAAATCAACAAGAATAAAAGGCAATATAAATATAATTGTTGGTTTAGAGCATCCAATTAGGGAAATAGCATCAGGATCCATATTGTAAGACATGCACTTGATATTAGAATGTAAGAAATCAACAAGATAGAAGAAGCATTGTTGTTAAAGTGAGAGTGGATGAGGGATATAGTCATGTTATGTTGATTCCTATTATAATCCTTTAGATTAATAGATTGAAACAACATATACAAATAAAAAAAAGAATGACATTACTAGCAACCAATAAATCTAAGTAGATATCAAATAAACAAATCAAACATGGTTGCCCATATATACGAGGATCAACATAAAACTGGAGTGGCGGCCAGGGAGCTTACAACTATAGAGACATTGATTGATGGTTGTTGCCTCCTTACAAGTGTTTTTTACAAAGAGGGCATGCCATGAACCAAAGGTAAAAATGAACTTTTTTATCCATTGGTGACTCACTTGTTTTACTCGAGCCTGCAAGAGGTAATGGAATTTCATTAGACAAACTCACAACAAAGAAACAACTAGAAAGTTGGAAGAATATATTTAAGCATTCCATATGTATATTAGCACAAAAAAGAAAAGTATCAATGAAATGATGTGATGATCAGAAGTAAAAAGAATATAATTAAAGTAGAGAAGGATAACGCTTATTGCATCTTTACAGTATGAAATTCTAAATTACAGATGATACCACAATATTTTGATAGAATGTTCAATATATAAATCTATCATATAAACATGTTTTCTGTGATGAATAGATTTAACTATCAATAAATAATGCCAAATAAAGACTAGTGATAAAAGATCTTTAGCTACCTACTTTTTAACTTTTTAAATCTACATGTAAGTATTATGCAACCAAAATACAAGTTTCTATTTATTGTGAATTACAAAAATAAATTTGTGTAAAGCATGCAAGGAAGCTTATTTTTGCAAGTTGAAATTTTCGACACTTAAACTAGATCACTAAAACATATACCAATGAATGTAGATGCTTAGCAACTATTAAAATTCTCATCTAAGACAACTTTTTGGGCAATTATGGAGACCACTAACGGTTCTTCAATAGTATATATAACTTCTTGGAGGTTTGCCATTGAAGGTTTCCAAAATTAATGAGTTTAAACATTTGCAAATACATTTGCGCACCAACAATAATCAAGACTTTTCGTGGATATGTTAACCACTGCTAATGTCCATAAAAAATGCCCTTTAGACAATTATCAATGAGTTCAAACTATGCCATTAAGCTCGAAGATCCCAATTTAGGGAAATAAAACGAAACAAACATGAAACGAGAAAGCAAAGTTATTTACATGTTGTTGAAGAGATTGTACCATTAAGTTTGAAAATCTTGATTTGTGCCAGTGAATATTCTGTACTAGTTTCTAGTCCTGAATAGGAGCAATCAAGACAAAGAAACAAAAATTATGCCATCAAAAACTAACCATGAATTAAGGAATCATTCACTCTTGCACTAGCTTATTTTGTTTGTGTTTGAGAATAAAAATTAAAGAATGTAGCATCATCAAATTTAGTTACACCAATGCTAGCTAGGACTGGAAAAAAAAAACATTCTAACAGAACAATCAAACACAATCAGTTAATCATGCATGACTAAAGCTTTAATAACTTGGAGCGAAAAAAGTTATTATAAATCATGGGTAATGCTAACCTTATTTTCAACCTCTAAACAATTCTATTGGTTGATGGTATCCTATTTTAAAACATTTAATCAATCAAAAAAATTGTTTCGAAGTTGCAAACAAGATATAATAAATCCATCTTGTTTGAAAACAAGGCACACTTATTGCAGTTTAACCATTGCCTTAGCATTACTCTAAATCAATTTATCTTAGACCTAATTAGATTTATATATGTGAAGCCTTCATCCCATTTTCTGGGGATAGTAACATGAAGGTGATTCTGGTGCATGAGGGTCCTACGTTGCAGGCTCTAGGGAAGGCCAATTGCACGCACTACATAGCCTATGCTTAAAACGCAAGCCAAGAAGATGTCACATTCTTGTTATCAAACAGAAATTTTGTATAGTTCTAATAACACTTGTTAAGCAATAAATCAAACACAAAAGTTTGTATAACTCACAACACAAATTGAAATCAAAGATTTGCATACTTAAACGTGATTTGAAAAAATGCCTATGTCCACATGTGAAAGACAAAAAAATAAAAAAAGAAATAAAAATCACTATACAAATTATAAGTTCTCGAAAAGAGGAAAACTGACAAACCAAAACCCCAATACATTCAATCTTGCAGAACACTTCTACCAATCTTATAATGCACATCTAAATCAAAGCATACAACACTATATGTAAATATAAAGTAGATAAAAATCCTAAGCATATAAGAATTGGATTAGCTAACGAATTCATATTTTTCATTTACTTTGGATTAGGCTCAAATAACATGAATCTGAGTTAAACTCAATACTAGAATTTTTGATGATACAACCACATGACAAACAAAAACAACCAATATATTTTTTGAAATAACTTGTCAATGAGGAAACCATAAGGGCTTGAAAGAATAAATTGTTGGAGAAAGGGAGAAGCAAAGGGCTTGAAATGATTATTGCTTTAACAAAAAAAACTGACCACCAATGATTCCGGGAACTTAAAAGGGGAAGCCTAAAACGGTCGAAGGGATGAAGAGACCAATGGATGGAAAATTGATGTTTTTCTCCCTTAAGGCCTTACTCACGAATAAGTTTGTGGAATCTTTGCCAAAGTGAGAAAGAACAGTATGTAGAGAGAGAATGAGAGGAGAAAAGGGAAGATAAAAGAGAACACAAGGGCTTGGCCAAGGACTAACTCGAGATGTGGAGATTTCTTTAGAGGAGGTTAATGGGGTTAGTTTCGATTAAAAATTCGAGCACCATGGATGGTGGCATTCCTGGTGTACATGTCACGTACATAGGTTGCACACATGGTTTTTTTTTTTATTGTTTAATGATATGCTATTCTTGACCTGATTATATATGAAACAAGCACTGAGAAATGTTATAATGCATGGGAGCATGAAAATATGTTATATATGGCTAGAGGCTAAACAACACAAATGATCATTAATCTTTGTACTAAAGTACAAAAAGTTATTACACATCAATTTGTAGTCGATTGGTAACTTAACTTCAATTTGGTAAATAGTTAAATAATTACCATTAATTGGCATTTAAATGCTCTAACGAATTGTTGATGTGGTAAAAGAATGTAGACCTATATATCACATGTCACTCGCTAGCTCAGTCTATATAATACCAAAATGCCACATCAATAAAGATCTATACCCAAACTTTAAGCCAAAAATTGAAATTCGACAAAAGTTTCCATCTTTTACCAAGCTGCATAAATGTATTGAGTAGCTTCTTCATCTTCTTTCTTTTTCTTCTCTCTTCGCTCATCTTCATCTTCTTTTTTCTTTTTCTGTAACACCCCTTTCTCTTAGAACTACCCTAGAAGAGGTGCTTCGGGGAAATAAAATAAAACTAACTGATAAACTGAAATCTGATATTATAAATGAATATCTCAGTCAACTGAAATAAAAACTCTTGAGCCAACATAAATTAAAAACCATAAACTTTGTCTAAGGGACAATCTCTCAACTAAAATATAAAATAAACTTAAATTAATAAGACATTAACTAATCTCATACATCTTTTATCTTGAGCGGCTCCATGTACACACTACTGAACACTGCTGCTAGGCCCCACATCTGGTACTCTCTCGCTAGGACTTGAAATGGTGAAGAGTACAAGGTGAGCTACAAAGCTCAGCAAGTAATAAGTTAGAAAGAATAACTAAAGGTGAATCGAAGAACATCGATACTGATAAATTGCTTACTAAACTTGTACTGAGAGGTATAATCACTGTCTGTTTGTATTGATAAAAATGTAATGCATATAAACTGTAAACTAAATGCAGGTATGTAACTTTGGTTCATAGGCCCACATAATCTGATAATACATACCTGACTCATCTGAATCTTGCATACATAAAAACTATAAGCACATACTGTGGGCAAAGCCCCTAGCTCCCTGGTCGTCACCAGGCGAGCAACTCATAACTGAGCTGAAACTAATACTGTGGGATCCCTGTGGACTAAGGCGTCTACCGCGCATAATGCAATGCAATGCTCACATAAATGCTGGCACATGATATGTAGTGCCCCATTTAAAGTCATACTCAATGCTCAAAATGTATGCACATAATCTCACAAAATAATGCTAAACATGTCATAATAAAATAATGTTAAACATGATATGATCTTCTTCTATATATTGGAATACAAAGATTCTATGAATTATGATTTATGATATGGGCATGATTAACTTGTTATATTTTGTCATATAAATTCAATATTTAGAGGTATTGAATATTTTTACTTGAATAAAACTTGAATTAAGCTATTCTGGAAGTTTAATTAGATTTCTGGAAAGTCATCCGGATATAAGAAAGGATATTTGGATATGAAGAAAGACATCTGGATATGAAGAAGGCTCATCTGGATACACTGGCGCCCAAATAAGAAGCTATTCGGATATGCTGGGATATATTCGGATAGAAACTAAGACATCCGAATATGATTCAGCTCATCCGGATCTCTCACTGTGGCATTTGGATATATCAGGAGACTATTTGAATATGAAATTCAGCTTTAGAGAAAGACATCCGGATACAAAAGGAGGCATCCAGATATTTTAGACCTATCTGGATAGAAGAAAATGGCATCTGGACATGAGCTATCTGGATGTACGAAGAACCATCTGGATATCACACGCAAAGAACTTGGAACTCATTCGGATATCTGCAATTAAATTTGACGAACATGAATGCTAATAGAGATTGAAATCTATAACAAATCTTAATGATTCTACACCATTCTGAATAAATTCTTGGGAAAACGAATCCAATCGATATGAAACAACTTTAAGGATGATTCAAAGATAATATTTGATTGAATCGCTATAAAGATCATGCATATATGAGAACTTGCCTCTAAAAGAAATAAAAGGAGGAAAAAAACTTGCAAAATGGAGAAAGAGTAATAGAACTCACAATCCAAAATAGAGAAGAAGTAATAGAACTTGCAATCCAAAATGGAGAAGGAGTAATAGAACTCATAATCCAAAATAGAGAAGGAGTAATAGGACTGACTCATAACTTCACTGCTATACGAATATATATATATATACGTCTCTACTTACTGATATAAATCTGAAAACTATAACGAAGAATTAGAATAATCTGAAAACGAAACTAATATGAACCTGTAATGGAAGGGATTACAGGGAAAATACTTGCCTTGATAAATCGTGATCGACTCACATGATCTCAACTAGAAATCTCTTATGCAAAGTAACTTTTGCAACTCACAGACTTCTTGGCTCTCTGCTCCTCACGCAGAGTGAAAAAAACTATGGCTTATGTGTCTTTATATAGAGAAAGAAATAGCCTTAGAAACCCATCTCCTTATCTTTTTATAATTGGGAGTCCTTATTCTTAATTAACTTGGAGACTTCAAATCTAAACTTTTTCACGTATGGATTCCCCCAATTACATAATATTTCTAATTAAATAATTCCTAATAATAGGAAATTATTATTTAAAAGTCTAGAATTACCTTCATGCCCTTGCGTTTAATTTCCACATAATTTAAATGCCTTTAAATGTTATACTCTCAATTAAAAATTCTAAATTTTCACATTAAATATTTAATTGGCAAATTCTCTTAAGCAAAAAATTAGCTAAATAATTCTCAATAATTCTAGGCCCTTCTGACAGGTCGTTACAATTTTTTCCCTCCTTAAAAGAATTTGATCCTCCAAATTCGTACCTAGTTACTCGAAAAACAAGGGGTAAAAACGTCTTATATCTTCTTTTAATTCCCATGTCACCTCTTCTGACGAGTGTTGCTACCATTGCACTTTTACAAGAAGAATTAATCGATTCCTCAAAATCTTCTCTTTTCGCTCTAATATACTGATAGACATCTCCTCATAAGACACATCTTTTCTAACTTTAAAAGTCTAAAAAATCAATTACTTGCTGAGGATCTAAAACAAACTTCCTCAACATCGAAACATGAAACACGTTATGAACATAGGACAACTGAGGTGGCAAAGCTAACTCATATGCTAAAGTCCCTATCCGTCTCAAAATCTCAAATAGACCAATGTAACGGGGACTAAGCTCCCTTGTTATGCCAAATCTTTGAACTCCTTTAATAAGCATGACTCTCAACCTAACATGGTTGTCTACCTCAAATTCGAGGTCTCGTCGTTGCTTGTCTACATAGCACTTCTGTCTGTCTTGGGCTGTTTTCGTTCTAGTTTTGATCGCTCGGATCTTTTCTGACGTTTGCTCAACAATTTTTGGACCTCATAAAGCCCTATCACCAATCTCTTCCCAACATATCGATGATCGACACGGTCGCCCGTACAAAGCCTCATACGGTCATTCCAATACTTGAATGAAATCTATTATTGTAGGCAAATTCTACCAAAGGTAAATGCTCATCCCAACTACCTTGAAAGTCTAAAACATAAGATTTCAACATGTTCTCGAGAGTGCTAATAGTCCTTTCTGATTGACCATATGTCTGCGAATAAAATGCCATACTAAACTTCAACTAAGATCCTACTGCCTCATGCAAAGCTCCCCGAAAATAAGAAGTAAAACGAGGATCTCGATCTGATACAATGCTGGATGAAACACCATGTAATTTCACGATCTCTACAATATAAATCTTGCAAATCTATTTAATGGATAAATTTTCTTAATAGGTAGAAAATGGGTTGATTTAGTCTAACGATCAACAATCACCCATATAGCATCATGGCCTCTAGTCGTCTTGGGTAATCCCATCACAAAATCCATAGCAACATTATCTCATTTCCACTCTGGAATAGGTAATGGAAGTATTAAACATGCGGGTTTCTGATGTTTCGCTTTAACTTGTTGGCATACTGAACACTACGACACATAATTGGCTACATCTTTCTTCATACCACTCAACCAATACTGTCGCTTTAGGTCGTGGTACATTTTTGGAACACCTAGATGAATAGTGTAATGACTCTTGTGCATTTCATTCAAAATTTCTTGCTTAAGATTTCCATCATCAAGTATACAAATACGTCCCTGAAAATAAGAGTATTTCATCACTCCGTATAGTATATCCTAAAGGAGAAAACTTCTCGATGTCTGTTAAAATCTGCGCCAACTTCTCATCTTTTGATTACTGGTCCTTGATTAAATCAAATAACTCAGGTTGCACCCTCATACAAGCGCAACTCATCACTATACTACCCTCTGGGGTTGAAATAGATAGAGCACTCAATTTTTTCAATAACCTTCATTCTTGAACCATCATCATAGCCATAGAAGCTCCTCGTCGACTCAAACCATTGGCTACTAAGTTAGCCTTTTCTAGATGGTATAGAATCTAACAGTCGAAGTCCTTAAATAACTCGACCCAACGTCTTTGTCTTATGTTCAATTCTTTCTGGGATAGAAGATAATGTAAACTCTTATGGTCTGTATAAATCTCAACCTTCTCATCATATAAATAGTGTCGTCATATCTTCAATGCAAATACTACCGTTGCCAACTCCAAATCACGAGTAGGGTAATTTACCTCGTGTTTCTTCAATTATCTAGAAGCATAAGCATTAACTCAACCTTATTGTATCAATACGCAACCTAAACCTGAATGGGAAGCATTACTGTAGATGGAATATTCAACTAGTATTGTTTTCTTCCTTACTTATTCTCGATATATACTATCCTTCTCTGGGCTCTTGGGGTATTACAAACATAATAGAATTAAGTTAATAGATAGCCTTATAACAAGAGAATAATAGCATCAACAGACTAGAGGTACAAGGTGTAGCATTAACTAATGATCTTTGATAAAGATGATTTACATAAGTAAGAGTATAACAAAGATGTTTGTATATCAAAGATATGTTTTATATGTATATGTATAAACTTATGCTTAAGAAAAACTTTTTTAGTCTTTGATAACAAGTCTTATAAAACATGTGCAATAGGTAATAACAATAGGTAAAAATGAAAGAACACTTGCATACAAGGTATATAGTGGTTCGGCACCCCGCCTAGTCCACTACCTTCAAACTTACCCACTTAAAGGATTTTCAATCCCAATCACTTTTACTAGTGATCAACCATAACAAGGGTTTTACTACAATTCATCCTAAAACCTTACACAATGAGTTTTTACGGGCTCAACTGAAACTTAGCACCAAGTGAGTTTTTACGAGCCTAACTCAAACCTTAGACTGAATAAGTTTTAGGCTCAACTCAAACCTTTCACCACAATGAATTTTAGACTAAACTCAAACCTTACAACATTAACAAGATAAATAGAATTTTATCTTTACAGTCCAATGGAATGTATAACAATAAATATCTTACCAATGGCTGGACAAACCTCTTAACTTGAGGTGAGAAGAGCTAGACAAGATGAGACTTCAGTTTTCGCTTGCTTCTCCTTTCCACTCACAATGTACAAGAATATGATTTGTAGAAGATCTTCTTTGAGAGCTTGAATAAATGATTTGATTACCACTTGTGCTTGTGTATGTGTATTTAATGTGTGCTCTCTTGTGGTTGCTTGTTCTTGTCTTCAAACACTTGTTATTTATATTAAGAGATAGAAATCTAGTTGTTTTATAGCCGTTAGAGACAAGACAGAAAAGTAGATTTCGAAACATACATAATAGGTTTCGAAACATCACAAATATACACTAAAGTTTTGAAACATACTTCTCGTGTTTCGAAACATACAGCCTTTCCAGCTGGACTTGCACTTAGAGACAGCAATGAGTGGGAGAATAGGTCTTATGTCCACTATGATTAATAATGATCTCCAATTCAAATTTGAATTTGAATCCTTAAAGCATGGAGAAAGCATTAAACAAATGATTTTGATAAAAACAAAATTGCAAAACAAATGCATCTCGATTTTTAAATAATATGCTAACAGAATGTCAGAGGTTTCGAAACATGATATATATATGTTTCGAAACATACCTCTCTGGAAATGAGGTTTCAAAACATAACATATAGGTTTCGAATCATAGTCCAAAACCTGAAACAAATGCTAATACATAGATGTTTCGAAATAGCATACACACTTTAGAAAACATGAAAACCTTTTCAAAGAGGTTTCGAAACATGCACAGAAACATATTTACATTTCTTTAGTAAATGTCCATATTTTCTTTTATTTATGTTTTACCTTCCATTTACTTTGATACATAAATGTAAATAACAAAGTACCCCCTATTTGGATTCAATAAAAATATTTAGAAAATTAAAATCCATAACTATAAGAAAGTAGAATTTGAGTTTTAGTACAAACTCAGGATTTAACAATATTACCACCTCCAAAATACATACTTTCTATTTAATAAAAAATTTATTAAAAATTATTTTAACACTAACGGATATTAGATATCAAAATACCAGGAGATAGTTTTTCAACACGAACACATTTTCAAAAACATGTTCTAGTTGGTCTGTTGCCTTTGAATATTTTGACCAACGATTTCAAGGTTAGTTTTGAAAAACACTTTAGGAGATTCTTTTAAATCATAATACTTGGTTTCAAAAATCTCCATATGAAACTATTTTGGTTTTCATTTGAACAAAATAGTACTTGATATTAAAATTGATATATGTTGAAAACCATAGCCTTGACTCATGACTTAGGGATTAAGCCAATATATGTTTTTCATCATTAAAACTAATATACAAAAAGGTGCAACAACAAAAAGTTTGGAATCAATAGCTAATTAAAGGAGATGAAAAAAGCTTGTGCTAACAAAGTTATCTAAAAAATTCTTGCTAATAGGGTTATTTTAAACTCATACCAATATAAGATGATATGGCAACTGGATACCCTGTTCTGGTTAGATACGTTAATTGGGTAAATGTTTGTTATGTTTAATTATCCTATTTTGATATCAATTTTTTCTAAGTTCATATATGGTAGCAAGAATCATTCGCAAGTTTCAACAAACACACACACACACACATACACACACTATACAATAGATGATGGAAGTTACCTGTCAATATTTTGATGCCACAACATTTTGATAGAATGTTCAATATATAAATCTATCGCGTAAACATGTTTTGCGTGATGAATAGATTTAACTGTCAATAAATAATGCCAAATAAAGACTAGTGATAAAAGATCTTCATCTACCTACTTTAGGCGTCTTTAACTTTTTAAAGCTACTTGTAAGTATTATGCAAGCAAAATACAAGTTTCATTTTATTGCGAGTTACCAAAATGAATACGTGTAAAGCATGCAAGGAAGCTTATTTTTGCAAGTTGAAATTTTCGACACTTAAACTAGATCACTAAAACATATACCAAAGAATGCAGATGCTTAGCAACTATTAAAATTCTCATATAAGACAACTTTTTTGGCAATTATGGAGACTACTAATGGTTCTTCAACTGTATATATAACTTTCTTGGCAGTTTGCCATTGAAGGTTTCCAAAATTAATGAGTTTAAACATTTGCAAATACCTTTGCACACCAACAATAATAAGGACTCTTCATGGATATGTTAACCACTGCTAATGTCCTGAAAAAATGCCCTTTAGACAATTATCAATGAGTTCAAACTGTGCCATTAAGCTCGAACATCCCAATTTAGGGAAACAAAATGAAACAAACATGAAACGAGAAAGCAAAAGTTATTTACACTTTGTCGAAGAGATTGTGCCATTAATTTGAAAATCCTAATTGTGGCAGCAAATATTCTGTACTAGTTTCTAGTCCTGAATAGGAGCAATCAAGACGGGAAACAAAAAATTATACCATAGAAAACTAACCATGAATTAAGGAATCATTCACTCTTACACTAGCTTATTTTTTTTGTGTTTTAGAACAAAAATGAAAGAATGTAGCATCATCAAATTTAGTCACACCAATGCTAGCTAGCACTGGAAGAAAACATTCTAGGAGAACAATCAAACACAATCAATTTATCATGCATCACTAAAGCTCTATTAACTTGGAGCGAAAAAAGTTATTATAAATCATGGGTAATGCTAACCTTATTTTCAACCTCTAAACAATTCTATTGGTTGATGGTATCCTATTTTAAAACATTTAATCAATCAAAAGAATGGTTTGTAAATTGTAAACAAGATACAATAAATCCATCTTGTTTGAAAACAAGGTACACTTATTGCAGTATAACAATTGCCTTAGCATTACCCTAAATCAATTTATCCTAGACCTAATTAAATTTATATATTTTCCTAATAAACCACTACAAATAATTAGATTTCCCAAATCTAGTTGAACGTAGCCATAAAATTCCAATTAAAATTGCCCTGTTTGATTATATATGAAGATATCAACAAAGAACATAAAATTTCTAGAAAGTAACTCAAGAATCAAATGAAACACAAGACACAATGTCAAAAAAGTTCACAAATTTAAGATAAAGATTGTCATATTACGATTTAAGTAAAATCTACTAATCTTGGAAACAAAAATTCTATATTCTCCTTATACATTACAAGGTTCGAAGTACAAGTTATTGTATTCTAACCTATTCCTAAACAATCAAGTTCATACAAAATAAACAATAAATCAAGAATCAACACTAAGGAATGAGAAAATAGGTTAATCAAAACACACTTCATTGCTAAGCATCAACCACAACCAAGAAACTTTTAATCCCCTTATTATGCTATTGGTATCAAATTAGCCCAATCAATGATTTATCGCTCAAAACTTGCTTCTCCATCTCTTCTAATGGGAAATTCTAATATCTGCCTCCTATCAAGACATCAGCAAATTGTTAGTCGAAGTTTAGATTTATGTAGCAAGAAAAAAAAATGTTTATATATTTATTGAAATTCGTCTAAATAAATAAAATCAGTTAAAATTACCCTAGGGCTAAAGCAAAAGGATGAAGACGAAAATGCACGAAATGATACAAAAAAGGTAGATCTTCAACTTTAGAGAGAGAGAGAGAGAGATGTAAAAGAAAGAAAAGAAAAACCTTTTCAACTCCAAAGAATGACAGAGCAGAGCCCTAAAATTCTTCAACCTATGTTGAATACTGCTCCTTGTATATAGAGAGTTGGGAAATGAGAACAATGATATGGTAGAAAGGTAGCCCTAGTTTTGGTAAGAAAAATTACTTACTTCTTTTGAACTACCATGCTTGACATTGAGTCGACATTGTTTTGGACGGAAAACTTATATAAGGCCCAAGAATATGGTGTAACGACCCGTTAGGGGGTCTAGCCGTTTTCGGGTATTTTATTATGGGCTCAAAATTTTTTCTTTAATTAATTGAGGATTGAAAAAAAAAATTGATGGAATAAAGTGTAAGTGGAAATAAGAATTTGGTAGCCCATCCAAATGGGATTAAAAAATATAGGAAAAGTCCAAATGAATTGGGCCATTGAGTTGCATTTAGAATTTTAATTATATTATGAATGGGCTTAGATGTTGAGAATTATTTGGGTCAGTGAGTTGGGCCATGGAATGACCCACGGCATGGGCTGCCCAATTGAGAAATGAGATTTGAATTTTTTTTTTAAAAAAATCATAATAAATTAAATTGGCTAGCAAATGTCTATTTTACCCTTGGTCTTCCGTTGTCCATTGTTGGAAGAGAAGGGTAGTCAGGTCTTCCTACTAATTCATAGTTGCAGACTGTGCATCTTTCCCTCTTCATGCTCCATTTGCAACTGCGACCCCCCTGTTCTCTTTCTACGTTTAATCCTCTCCTTCTTCAACTTTCTTCCATATATTTCTCCTTCCCTTAGACCTTGTGTCTAGGTATCTTCGTCTTGGCTGATAGGAGTTTCAGGAGGAAAGGGGATTCTTCTACATCGCTAAGTCATCAGGCAAGTTTCTTCTTGCACTCTCCTTGTAATTACAGTGCAAGTTCTTCTTGCACTCCCACTTTATTTTTAGTGCGAGCTCTCTTATACATTCTGTTGTTCAATGCAAGTTCTTCTTGCACTCCTCTTTTATTTTCAGTGCAAGCTCCCTTATTTATTTATTGTTCTCATGCGAGTTCCCCTGTTAGTCTCTTCTTTTTAGTCACTGTGAATGATTATATATATATATATATGCCTGTTGTTGTGTATGGTTCTCTTTCTGCTGGTGTTCATTGAGTCTTCATATCTAGGTATCTATTGGGGTCTCCATGTGGTTTAAAAAATGGGGTTTGTTTCCACCCCAAGTTTCCTTTAGTGAATGACTATTGTTTGTCTAGATATAGATACAAGGCCATGTTCACTTCTGTATCTTCTTGAGCTTAATCGTGTATACATGGCCAGATGCACCCCGCAGAAGCCTAAATGACGCATCCAAATAGGCATGAACCACCCAAATGCCATCTCCCATATGCGAATGTCAGATACAAACCTTCTTAACACATTCGAGTAGCCCTTATTATTATACCTATTTGATTCAGATAGCTTACACATATATATATGCCAGATATATCCAAAAAGAGAGAAATCCATTCCAGCAAACTTTGAGCTCTAGCCTTAAGCCTTTATGCAGGCTCTTTCCTTGAGCCCTAGCCACAAGTATTTTCGTGAGCTCTTTCTGGGAGCTCTAGCCTCAAACCCTTCTTCGAGCTCTAGCCACAAGACTTTTCGCAAGCTTTTGTCGCGATCCTTTGTTGCGAGCTCTTTCCATGAGCTCTGGCTTCGAGACTTGCTGCGAGTTCTTTCTGGGAACTCTTACCCCAAGTCCTTAGCCATGAATTCTTTCCACGAACTCTATCAGTGATCTCTTGTCACAATCCTTTTTTGAGAGCTCTTGTTTTAGGCCTTTCTGCGAGCTCTGTTTGTGAGCTCTTTCCTTTCCGCGAGCTCTGCCTACGAGCTCTTTCCCTCAAATGCTTTCCATGAGCTCTTGCCACGGACTCCTACCTCAAACGTTTCCCCCGAGCTCTTGCCATAAGCCCTTGCTGCGAGCTCCTGCAGGGAACCCTTAGTCGTGAGCTCTAATCTTGTCGTAGGCCCCCTACCTCGTTTATCTTTTGGAAACCAAATTGACTTGAAGAATACTTCATTTGAGAAATCAAAGTCGATTCTGATAGTAAATAAGAATACACAAGTGTGACCATTGTAAGTGTATTGAATGGACAATTTATCTATTTTAAATGATCTCAAATATGTCTAAATTATGAAATGCCTCAGTGAAATTCCTTCTAAATATTCTTTGGAATGTGGTCATTAAATTTAACACCCATTGTTTGTGTAAAATTTGAATACTAGCTTGTCAATGAACAAACCTGTGTGGTGTGGTCATTCTGATTGCATGGGGACAACTCATGAATTTGAGCTATGAGCATGAATGCAAGTCAATGCATACTGACACTGGTTAATGAATTCACAAAGATCATAAGATGGGAAAAATAGTTATTAAATCTATAAAGGCCCATTAGAAAATGCTTAGTCGACTCATAAAGGCCCATTAGTCGATTGGGCCGAGGCTGGCACCGAAAACATGCAAAAACAGGCCTCCGATGAGTTGATTAAGCCCCAAAAATAGTCGACTCATCACCCACAAACACACCAAATGACCCTAAAACTCCCCAAAACAAACCATAGCTAATCTCCTACCCCCAAGTTGCCATTCCATGAAATAAATATGGGGAAAACAAGCCCCAAAGAGACCAAGAACAAGACTCAATGAAGCCATTAAAAGAAAATCATATGTTTTTTGGAAAAGAAATTGGAAACAACCCACACAACTCAAGTTTTTGAAACACCTCTTGGAGATATGAACATAACAACTTAGCTAAGCATAAAAATAAAGTCTTGCAACAAAAGATATAAGAAACAAAGAGGATGCTTGCCTTTTCTTAATGAAGAAAGCCAAGAATGATGAAGACCCTCCACTTGAACTTGCTTCCCAACCAACAATGGAAGAAGATGAAGGAATGAAGAAACAAGAGGCTGCCGAGAGAATGAGAGAAAAAGAGAGAGATGGAGAGGAAAATTGGAGAAAAAGCAAGAAGGCATGGCTTGCCTTCGCGCCACCCACCAAACCCACCAAACCTTGCTTCATTTTCCACATTTTCCCATATACATATCACAAATATAACACTTTATGAAGCCCATTTAGGTCTTTTAGCTTTATTTCCATTTTCATATCTCTTTTTCTTTAATCTCCCATTTACACACACACACACACACACACATATATATACAAGGCCCATTTATATTAATGGCCTAGGCCCACTCAAAGCCCATCCATGCTAGGCCCATGCAATTGATCAACCCATCACTTTCATTGGGCTACAACCCTTCGTCCAAGCCCACTTCACATCCCATTTATACTTTAGTTCTTCACACTCAAAATAATTTACTTTCAAGAAAAAGTTAACCAAAAATGCTATTATTATTAATTTAATTACAAGTAACAATTAAGGCCCATAAAACATGCTCTACATCCCAATGCAAATATAATATCATCTAAGACCCATGGAATGGGTCGTTACAATCAGTGACACTCAAAGCTATAAATGTGGGTGAATTAGTTTCTATGGTTTGACTCTTTTTTTTTGTAATTGTATTATCTCATAGTTTGATCTCTTGTAATATATTGAATATATGGAATGAATGTCATATTTTGGGTACTTAGTTTATGTTCTATATCTATTATGTAACACCTATTGTGATACTCTCTAACATTATCCTAGATTGCACATCAATTTTAGAAAATATCTCAGCCTCATGCAGCTATCTAATAATTCATCAAATTGAGATAAAAGATACCAACTCTTGATTGTCATCTCATTCAAGGTCTAAAAATATCTCAACCTTTGGTTGACGGGTCTCCCATACTTTACCACAAGCCATCCATCAACCATTTGCAGTGGGTTCCTAAATCCAGACTTGTTCACTTTAAACACCAAACTTGTAACACCCCACTTTCTTGGGCGTGTTATAATTAGGACAATTTGGGGATAATATATATATATATATATATTTACACTAAATGCTAAATCACAATGATTATCAACTCAAAATTCCATTCATTTCGAAGGTAGTCATTAAAACATTACATGTGGAAGCTAAAGATCGAACCTAATGTTACAATAACCATAATTCCGATAATACATCAACATCTTTCAAATGTTCACATGTCAAGCCACAGAACTTCAAATACATTAACTTTAACATCATATTCATACTTCATTGGGCACTTGCAAAGTGTCATCACATGCCTCGTCAGTACCTGTTTCTGCTACAACAACATCTGGAACATTTGAATATTCTAAGGACAGAAGCCCAAGTTAGATGATGTTCCAGATGTTGTTGTAGCAGAACCAGGTACTGACGAGGCATGTGATGGCACTTTGCAAGTGCCCAATGAAGTATGAATATGATGTTAAAGTTGATGTATTTGAAGTTCTGCTACTTGACATGTGAACATTTGAAAGATGTTGATGTATTATCGGAATTATGGTTATTGTAACATTAGGTTCGATCTTTAGCTTCCGCATGTAATGTTTTAATGACTACCTTCGAAATGAATAGAATTTTGAGTTGATAATCATTGTGATTTAGCATTTAGTGTAAAATATATATATATATTATCCCCAAATTGTCCTAATTATAACACGCCCAAGAAAGTGGGGTGTTACAGTTGGTATCAGAGCGAACTATGTAGAAAATCTAGTATGGCTTGAGGAAATTAGAAATCCAGAAATTTGAGGATTCTACATATAAGATTGCTAATGAATTTTAGGATAAATGTCAGGATGGCTGGAATATTTTTTGAGCAGGTGCTAGTTGACCACTGGGTCAATCAGATTAACACTAGGGAGCCAGACCCCGATGAAGATGTCTATGGGTTTGTAGCTAAGATGGAAGATATTATCGAAGATGTCCCGCCTAGCTATCTCTAGAATCCAGCTTTAGTTCCTTTTCAAATCAACTTTATGGTCGGTGTCCTAGAAGGAGAAGTAAAGACCCTTGCTGAGTGGATTCAAGAAGATGAAGACTTTGTCTTATTTTTCTATTTTTGTGAAAGACTCCAATTCGTAATGGATGAGCTGTATGAAGAGGTGGAGGAAGAGGACCCAATGGAAGAAGAAGAGGGAGAAGAGGATCCAAGCGAAGACGAGGCAGAAAAAGAAAATTTAGTGGCAATGGAAATTGAGAACGAGCCTCTTGAACTCGAATACTCCAGTTATGACGATGAAGAAGACCTAGCAGAAACTCGGGATGGCCTTGAGGGACCTGCTTATGAGTTCGAAGATGAGGCAAATGCATGGGTTTGGAGGTCTTCAATGCTTTAGAAGAAAAGTGATGTAGTAATTATTAAGCTTCTATTAGATGCTTTGTCAAGTAGTGATGTAACCGTAGTGTTTTGTGAATCTATAAGAAATCTACATCACTATTCGGATTTATGACAAGTTATTCAATTTACTTTGGTAGATATTAAAATTATAGCGTCTAACTAGAGTCGTACTTTTAGATGGTTAACACTCGTCGAACTTACATGACGGAACCAACGACACCAAACCCCCGCAACATGGAGGGATGAGCTACTAATTTTCCCAGAAGCGGCTCAAGTCAAGAAGAGGAAAGGACAAATGGTGGTCGTTTGGATCAAATCGAAAAAATTGTAGGGAACATGGCAGGAGTTATGCAGGGAATGCAAACCCAAAGCAACCGTCCAGCTTGCATGTTGGATCTTTATCGCCGATAGAACCCACCCGTCTTTCTAGGAAAGGTGGGAGCTGACCTTAGTGAGGGGGAATTCTAGATCAAGCAAACCGAGAAATTGCTTTATCATCTCCACTGCAGCGAGGATGAAAAGGTCAACTGTGCAACTTTCATGTTGCAAGGAGAGGCGGAGAGATGGTGGAAAGGAGTGAAGAGACCAATAACCGCCCAAGCTCAAGTAGGACCTCAGTATGTCAGCTGGGAAAGATTCAAGGAATTGTTTAATGAGAAGTATTTTTCTCTTAGCTTGAGAATGGCAAAGGAGAGGGAATTCATGGAATTGAAGCAGTCTGAAAACATGACAGTGGCTCAGTATGAAGACACTTTCACGTGGTTAATTAAGTACATGCCGATCTATGAGTCAGATGAGAGAATCAAAGCTCAGAAGTTTCTAGGGGGACTGAAGCTGAGGATTAAGACAACCCTCGGCTACATAATTGTAGAGTCCTATGCTAAAGTAGTGCGGCAAGCAATGGAAGCAAAGGCTAATTGGGATCGAATCAATTCTATTCAAGGGGCTAGTTAGCAAGTTTCAAATTCTAAGCAAGGTGTGGGAAAGAAGTTGGACCCCAAAAAGGTTCAGTTCAAGCCTAACAAGCCCTGCCTGAAATGTGGGAAGCAGCACCCTGGAAAGCCCTATAGGCACGGAATGAACATCTGTTTCAACTGCGGAGATGAGGGACATCGCTTCTAGAGTTTTCCTAAGAAGGGAATTAACTGCTTCAACTGCAATCAGATGGGACATTATTCGAGAGACTGCCTGAAGCCAAAGCAGGTCGGCTAACTTTAGGGGTGTAACACCCCGTCCCGTCGAAGGGCGTGTCACTATGCTGGGGCCCATCGTATATATACATAATCCCTTTCCTTATACATTTCTCATACATCAAATGTCGTATTTCAAAGGGAAATCCCCCAGCATATCATTAAAAATACGAAAGCGATAATCGAAACCTGATATGGTACATAATCAACTCACTATATTTAAAACAATATAAGAATCCGTACCATATATTACCATCATATCCTCAAATACATAAATACATTGAGACTCGTCTCCCGAGATAACATCTAACACCCTAGGTGCAATCATATGATACCACAACATACATAAGCAATTCTGAATAAATAAAATACTCGAATCTCCTGCTGAATCCATTGGCCACACCATCATGTGCCGTTATATCTTAACCTGCTCCTTGCCCTAACTGCAAGTCTCAACTGGAACGTTGAATGTTCCAGGGGCATAACCCATTAGAAGATGAAACTTCTAGTGAGGGTCCAAAAACATATATATTAATGCATAATGCAATGAGATGAACAACATTTGCGCCCTTTAATATAACTTCCCAGGCCCACCAGCCCGGTTAGGAATCCTAGGCAAATCCCGAACCTCTGCAGGATAAGCCTAACGTTATTCCCTCAATACCCTAGGGGAATTACGGCTACACTCTGGGGGCGACATCCCTTTCCCATGCACAAATATCAATATGACAATAATATCGTGCGATGCAAATTTCATGACTTTCAATGCAATATGATAAATGAATATTGCAATTCATAAATAGCATGCATATATAACAATCATATCATGAATATAACTTCTTGTGAGAATACCACTCATCTTTGCCCAAAGATCAAGACAACTCGAAAAGTATGCATCGCCTCGATATGCGTACCCTGCCTCGATTTTCGTGCTAACTCTCAAAAGTTACACCAACCTTAACATCTCGATCTCCTCAATCATAAAATAATATTTAATCACTAAATATTCAATTTATTTCCTATTTTCCTTCATTTTTATTTCTAAAAATCCTAATAATTATATCAAGACTATTTCCTCAAATCTATCATCACATCAATTCATTATATGCTATGAACTTTCAAGGAAAAATACTGAACTTACCTGAATATTGCATATTCACGCAAAACGAGGTATTTTGATGCTAGAATCGAGACCTAGAGAACTCCAAATTCAAATCTTTTTTTACAGAACCTAGATCTTGATTTTAGAGGAATTTAGAATTTTTTTTCAGAATTGTTTGAGCCTGGACCCGCCCGCACTCGCCCTCACAAGTTTCTCCACACGCCTCCACTCGCGAGGCCAAGCTGGCGCGTGTGCCCCACGCGCCGGTCGTCTTCTTCCTCCAGCTCGCCGGACTGGTGCGCTGCCTTCCGTTTAATCGCCATATCTCCTTCATTCGACCTCCGATTAACCTCCCGTTTGAACCTATATCTCCATCTCTTCATCCTCTACAAGACTATGGCTTCAAATCGGATGATTGGATCCATTTTTTGACTACTCAACCAGATTCTCCGGTGAAGCTCGATTTTTTGTCGAAGCTTCATAACTCCCTCATCTTTCAATGAAAATTCCTCAAATTTCACAGGAATGATCCTATGGACATGGGAAACAAAAGCCCCTTATCCGTTGCTCTCAATTTTTTCATGAATTTGCAGATCTAAAAAATTAAATTTTGAAGGCATTCGGCCATTTCTATTTATAGGCCTTCCCGAGCTTCCAAACACTCAAGGCTTGCACAAGTGACCCCTCTGAGGCTTCTACGGCCCCTGGATCGACCTATTTGCTGCAAAAACCGACCACAATGATGACTTTTGAAGCTCCCCAAATTTGGCCGAATTCTTGGTCGGCTTTTCTTCAAATTCCGGCCACCCTCGTGGTTGTTGTCGGCCCAAGCTTGATCCTCAAGCATCCCCGACCAACCTGATATTTTACTCTTGGATAATAAAATAGTGGTTTTGATAATGACTATATGAAAATCAATCTCTAAATCTTTATGAGTAAATCTTTATGGATAAGTTTATTTTTAATCAATTTACATGAATGTGAAACACAATCTTTAAATCTCCTTGAAGCAATGTTATGAAAATTTATATAGGAGAAATGTTGAAGTGTGGTTGAGTGTGTTTAGATTCAAAATAAATATGTTTTTAATAATCTCAACTTGCTTTCAAAAGAATCGAAATGAAGATTTGTTAAGTTTTCAAAGTTGTCTAAAGGATAGTCGACTATGCATTTTATTCTGTTGACTATGCCTAAGAATAATCGACTATGCTGTTAAGGATAGTCGACTATGCAAAAGAATAGTCGACTATGCTATTTTTGATCTGTCGACTATTTAAGGCATCTGTCGACTATTTTTGGATCTGTCGACTATCATGAAAGGATAGTCGACTATGGTTTTTCATCTGTCGACTATTTTTGTTCATAAAATTCAAAATTTTCTTCACATTTTTACAATAGTCGACTATGCTTTTGTATCTGTCGACTATGTGATTTTTGTGTTAGAAATAGTCGACTATCACTTTCTGTTTGTCGACTATGTTTGATTTTTATTTGAAGAAATAGTCGACTAACCTATTTTCTCTGTCGACTATGTGTTTCGCAGAAAGCTTCCAACTGCTATTTTTTCAAATCCCAACGGCTCCAAACGGCTATATTTCTCTTCAATCTTTATGGATGCCTATATATACAACTCATGGAGCATCAAGAGATGGCTAATGGATGGGAACGAGTTGATCTAAAGAGTTCAAATCATTTTTACTCGAAGCTTACAATCTTTGTGCTTTCACTGTTGTATTTTCTATCTAAGGCTTTATTATTCTATCATTGTAAATTTATTATTAAGCCTTGTTTTCATTGTGAGGGAACTTGTAACTAAGAGTTTTAACTCTTAGCTTCTCTCTTTCATTTATATCGTTGTTATTTTCCTAGCTTTGTGCTAGAAGTCTTGCTCGTTGAAGCAAGTGGCTGTTTTTCCTAGCTTTGTGCTAGAAGTCTTGCTCGTTGAAGCAAGTGGCTGTTTTTCCTAGCTTTGTGCTAGAAGTCTTGCTCGTTGAAGCAAGTGGCTGTTTTTCCTAGCTAAGTGCTAGAGGGCTTGCTTGTATAAGCAAGAGGTTGTAATTCCTAGTCTTGGACTAGAGGACCTACTTGGTTTAAGTAGGGGTTTTTTAGTGGATGGTTTGAAAAATCCTTAGTGAGGAGCTAAGGTAGTGGATTAGGCTTGGTAAAGCCGAACCACTATAAATCCTTGTGTTTTCTTGTGCTTGTGTTCTTTGACATATTTTTTTTTCCAAGCATTTTATTATTCCTCACTCAGTTCAAATATTTATTTGTGTAAACTTACATATTTCATTTTATATGATTAATGTTTTAAATCACTAAAACCTCAATTGGGTCAAAAAGGATTTTAAGGTTCTATCAAGATTTTTAATTATACCAATTCACCCCCCCTCTTGGTGTGTGCCATAGCATCTCCCGTTCTAACAATTGGTATCAGAGCCTAACTCCCTGTTTCAAGGTCTAACAACCTATGGAGAGATCCATGGCTCTTACGGAAGGTTATCCTACAAATGTGGCACCTTATTTTGATGGCTCATTTTATGATTTTTGGAGAAAAAGAATTTGTATTTACTTGCAATCCATTGATTTTAATCTGTGGTATATTGTAGATAAAGGATTCATTTCAAAACCAAAATGCATTTGGAGTTAAGATGATAAAAATCATTTTGTTTTAAATATCAAAGCCATGAAAATTTTGCATCAAGCTTTGCATGAAAATATTTATGCAAAAATTTCGAAGTGTACCAATGCCAAAGATATTTTGAATACTCTTGATTCAATTTATCTTACTAAGAAATGTTGTGAGCATGTTGATGAAAAGTTACAGGCTGAAAATCACTTAAATCATCAACAAAGAGAGGAGAAAGAAAGTTCCCATACCTCTAGTGAAGAAAGCTCAAATACGTGCCTCATGATAAATGAAGAAGATGAGGTAACCTCTACTTCTACTGTCGATTTTAATGATTCTAATGATATTGAAAATGATCATGAGTCTACTTATTCGTATGCTAAAAATGATGAGCATGATACATTTACAAATGATGAGTTGTTGAATGCTTTAACTGATTTATATGAAAATTTTGAAAAGCTTTGTTTAAAAAATAAAACTGTTCAAATGAAATTAGATTTATTGTCAAAAGAATTGGAAGCATTAAAATCTAAGAATGAATATTTGATTACTTCCAATAAAGAATTTTTAAAAGAAAAAGTTTTGGAATAATTTGAATTGAAATCCTCAAACAGTGCATCAAATGAAATATCCATTTTAAATGAAGAGGAGATTAGTAATTCATATGATCATGACAAAGGTGTTGAAATCCTTCATAGTTCAAGAGCAAAAGTTAAAAGCTCACATTTACACACCTATCGTGAAATTAAATGTTTTTATTGTTGCAAGATAGGCCACATGACATTTTGTTGCCCTTTTAAAAGGAAAACAACTAGTGGTCTTAATTTGAAATGGATTCCTAAGGAAACTAAGCCTTCAAATGTTTCTCATGTAAATCCTCAAGAATCCAAGCATGTTTTGATACCTAAAAACTCTCATTTTAAGAGGAATGTGCATAACGATAAGAAGCAAACAATTTTCATAAAAGGGAAACAAAAATCTTTTGCTTCACATCCTAACTATTGGTATCATGTTTTTAACAAAGATTTTATAAGGAACTATCCCAAGGTTCTTAAACAAGTATGGGTTCCAAAGGGAACCTTCTATGCTAACAGTGGTGATCCCAAGGTGGTTTGGGCATCAAAAGGTTGTGGATAGTCATTTTTGCAGGTTGCTTGACATCCAAATGAACTTTAAAGAGAAATTTTTGTGGATGAGTCAAGCATGAAGGAAAATGAGGATGAAGGAGAAAATCAACTCCATTAGATTCTCATTTTACCAACCAAGAGTAAGAGATATTTAAATTTCATCCTTGGTGGTATATTTCTTTCCCTAAACTCTCTGCTTATAAGTTTTGATGATCTTGAGTTATAAGTGTAGCTTTATGATTTTGTTGAAAACTTATATTGATTTTTAAAATTAAGAGAGAGTTATAGTGTTGTGATATATGCATTGATTAAGGTGGAGAATAATATTTATTGATATGTTCTAGAAAATGTGTTTGTGATAAATAGCCTTAAAACATAACTTGATTAATGTTACCAATTTATGTGATATGAATCATAAAGTATGCATTAATGCTAATTCTTGTAAGGTTACATGTCTAAAAACAAATGAGACATAGAATATGCTTTAATGCCAATTTATGTGATGTATTTTGTCTCAAAACAAAAGAAATAGAGATTATAGGAAATAGGATTAAAATTGTACTTAGACTTATCTAGTATAGAAAAATGCTCAGTTTCAACCATTTCTCAAATCTTGGCTATGATATAAAAGACTAGGTCATGTGAGCATAAATGTTGTTGATCTATCCAATGTGATCTTGTTGAAAGACTGTCTAAGCTTAAATATGAAAAAGAGCACAGTTGTGGTGCATGAATGAAAGGCAAATAAATAGATATATTATTTAAGCCTAAAAATTAAGGATCAAAGCCTAGGTCTTTAACTTCACTTTATTTAGATCTTTTTAGACAAAATGAGAACCCAAACCATAGATAGAAAACCTTATGCTCTTGTCATTGTAGATGACTTGTCTAGATTTACTTGTTAATATTTCTTGCATGTAAAAGTGATATTTAGGCCATTTGAAATATTTTCAAAAGATAAAAGTTATGTATTTCAAAAATTAAAAGCAATCATGGGGAGAATTTTTTATATGAACAATTCAAGCACTATTGTGATGAAAATGGTATTGATCATAATTTTCTAGTGCTAGAACAAAATGAGGTAGTTGAAAAGAAAGATCTTTACAAGAAATGGCTAGAATTGTGCTATGTGACAAAATTCATTTTTAGTCTAAGCCATTAACACCTCATGCTATATGTTAAATAGGATTTCTATAAAGCCTATCTTAAAGTAAAGCATATAGAATATTTAATAATCGGACTCTAACAGTAGAAGAATCTATTCTAGTTATAGTTAATTATGTGAGGGTTGAAGTTCCAAAACCCAAGGAAGATGGTGATGAAGAATTAGGATAAAAATCTGAAAAATTCTCATTAGATAAAAAGGAATCAAATCTATCAAAGGACAATATGCTAATATATCTTATGAAGAAATAGAATCATCATTTCTAAGACAAAATATGTGCAAGATAATGAGATCATAGAAGATCCTTTTAAAGAAATAAGGACTAGATCATTTATTTATAATGAATGTCAATTTGCAACCTTCTTATCTCAAATAGAAATATCATAAACAAAAGCTTCTATTTCAAAATCTTCATATCTATATTTCAAAACTTGTTTCTATGCATTTCAAATCTAGGTTTATGACTTGCAAAAAGGGATTGTCTTTACACGGTTGATACCTCATCGTGCCCTTTCAAGGTCTTGAGGTTTAACAAAGCCGTAGCCTTCACCGGTGACATCCTTCATTTGAAAAAGATCTTTTGAAAAAGAGATTTTTATTTTTCCAAATTCAATCCTCTCTTATGGAAATTCTTTTTACCATTCTCACATCAAATGGGTGTTTAGGAACAAAATGGATGAAAGAGGAATAAAACTAAATTAGTGGCTTAAGAGTATAGTCAAGTAAAAAGGGCAAGATCAAAATGAAATCTATGCTCCCATAGCAAGACTATAATCCATAAGAATGTTGTTGGCATTGCATGTCACAAATCTTTTAAGCTACATAAAGAATGTCAAGAGTACATCTTTAAATGGTTATAAATGAGAAAATGTGTTGCTTTATTTCTCAAATAGAACCCAAAAATGTTAAGGAATCTCTAATAGATGAAAATTGATTTATGGCTATGCAAGAAGGGATAAATAAATTTGAAAGAAGTGGTGTATGCAATTGGTTCCAAGACCTAAGAATCACCCAACCATAGTAACCAAAAGGGTCTTATAAACAAAATTAGAATTAAATCTAGATTAATAGCTAAAGGGTACAATCAAGAAAAATGAATCAAGTATAATGAGTCTTATGCCCTTGTAGCTAAGTTAGAAGCATTAAGAATATTATTGGCATGTGGATGTCATAAGAAGTTTAAGCTATTTCAAATGAATATTGAAAGTGCATTTTTTTGAACAATTAAAAATGAGGAAGTAAATGTAGATAAATTCTCTTGATTTTGAGAATTCTCAATGAAATGATCATATGTTCAAATTTTCAAAGGAAGTATATTGTTTAAAACAAGCCCCTAAGTCATGGTATAGAAGTTCTAGCAAGTTTAGTCTGGAAGAAAAATTTAAAGAGGTCAAAAAGATATATCATTACTTCTAAGCCTCATAACAAGGATGTTTTAAGAGTCCAAATCTATGGACATCATGTTTTGGTTCTACAAATAAATCCCTATGGAATCAATTTGTCAATCTAATGCAAAGAGAACTTAAGATATAAAGAAGATGAAGGGATCTTTATGTCTATTCAAAAATACATCTTCTTAAGAAATTTAATGTTCTTCAAAAGCAAATTTAGTAGTCACTCAAAAGAATAGTACATCAAGCCTAGACAATTATGAGAAATGCCAAATGATGGAAAATGAGCTATATAGAAGTATGATTGGATTATTGTGCTTAGTATTTGCCTATATGCTAGATTTCAATCCAATCCTAAGACAAGTGAACTAGAGAGGTTTGCATCTTAATATACTGTGTGATTAAAACATTTATTAGGAAGAGTTCTTATATATGATTTTCTTAGACTCTATAAATTTTCCATATACAATTAATCTAGAAAATATTGTTTGGAAATACTTTCTTACACTCCATAGAATCATTTATGAAGATGCCATTAGATCTTTATATTGAAATGCCCCTAACACCTTTAATTGTTTTATATCTATAAAAGAAGATATTGTTTACAATTCTTTTTTAAATGATTGGAGCATTCACTTCAAACAAAAGATGTCTTCCATATGGCATGCTTCTTATCTCAATCATTGGTTTCAAAGTACATTAACTGGGAAATGTTCGTAGAGTTTCAATCCATCCTTCCAAATTTCTAAATGATTCATCTTTAAATTGTATGTGATATGCAAAATCTTATATCCCTTGAAAATATACAAAAATCTTGTGATCTAAATTGTCAAAAGCCAAGCTTGTTTTTGCATTTTGGCTATAATATGACATGCATGTATGCTTATTGGGCTAATTAGTATTTACTCTCGTGTATTGCTTAAGTAAGAAATTATTCTAATACATGCTCTGTCTTTAAAAATTGAAGGATCATCTTGCTTATTGTAGATCTCTATATAAAATGATCCTATGTTATAATCCTAAGTTTAGGATATGGTACCTATGGCTTGATCTCTTATAAAGGCATTAAATATATGATTGAATGTCATGTTTTTGGGTACTTTAATGATTATGCCTTGAATCACTAGTGATCCATGACATGTTATAAGAAATTTTCTAGTGTCTTTGTTTAGAAGGAAGTGAATTTCCATTCCATTCTCTTTCACTAAAAGTGATTATATAGTTGCTCGAATCCTATGGATGGAACAAAAAGACTATGGCATAAAACCCCACAATATTCTAAATCAAATGTGCTAATACAAATGCTATGTCTCTAACACAAATTCTGGTTTTCATGCTCAATATATTGAAATCAAGGTTCATTTCATAAGGGCTCATGCTCAAAGAGAAAATATCATTTTGGAGTATGTAAAAGTTTGAACATTTTAGATTGTGTCTAAACTAGTTAGAAATCAAATTCTAGATAAATCCCTATCAATCTTTGAGTTCAATTTTGTTTTTGTTCTTGTTTGAAGAAGTTTCGAAACATCATACCTTCTATTTTGAAACACAATTTCCAAAGAGTTCTATTTTGAAATATATTGTTCTAAGTTTTGAAACCTTTGATTTCAAAGATAGATCAACCTTCCATTTCTCTCAAATCCATCATTGGTTGAATCAAAGAACAATGCCGTCAGACTCTTAGATCTTTAAATGATATATTTTGATGGCATATAGTATTCATGTCTTGAATCATTTATAATGCTATTTTTCTTGTCTGAAATAGCTTGATTATCTTTGTGTGACAAATGAATACTTGAGTATGAAATCATGCTTTATTTGCTAAAGGATCATTTTGCTTCTTGAAGTTATCTATATGTAATGATCCTATGTGATTACAAGTATGGCTAAGATTATCAAAAGACAAATGCATGTTCTTACAGCCTATCCTTAACATGTCTTGCATTAAATTTGCCATAAATTGTTTAGATTTATGTTTTTGGATAACCACTTATTCTTTGAACTTGTATATATGAGTGCATGTGGTTCATTCCTCAAATTTATGATCATTGTCATATTTTACTCTTGCGAAAGTCATTTGAATTGAGACAAATTGCTATTCTATTTCTTTATATGAAAAATGTCTCTATAGTTAAAACCTCCCGTGTGAGTTTAAGTGGGAGTTTTTCAAAAAGAGTCTTTCTATTTGCTTGAAATGATATATTTCACTCTTATATTGATCACTTAATGTATATGCCTTTTTATATGATGAATGGCTATGCAATCGATCCAGTGCTTTGATTGCTTAAATATGAGTGATTTCTTGAAAAGATATAGATCGGCTCTAATATGATCATGAGTATACAATATGGTATGAAACATTTTTTTTTTGGCATCTCATGAAAAAGTTTTTATATATATATATATATGACATGTGCTCAAAAATTATGTTTTATATTAATAATGTCATCTTAAGGGGGAGCTATCTCTCGTTCTTAAAACTATCTTTACTTGATTATGTTTATCTCCAATTCATTTCTATTGAAAAGATTTTGGTTTAAGGGGGAGATTATCTATTTTAAGATTTGTGAAATCGTTTGAAATGTTTTTATTTCAAGATGAAGTTTTTCAAACTATCGTTGGGGGAGAGTTAAAAAGAGGGAGAGATCTTATCTTTTGGTTTAAAAGGGTGTCTTTTTTTTTTTTTTATGCTCTCAGTGTATTCCAAAAAAAAAAGGGGGGGGGGGGAGTCGTTAATCTTTTTGATTTTGACAAAAAGGGGGAGATAAAGTGATGAATTCATTGATTTTCATTTTTGTTTTGTCATCATCAAAAAGGGGGAGATTGATATTTTACTCTTGGATAATAAAATAGTGGTTTTGATAATGACTATATGAAAATCAATCTCTAAATCTTTATGGATAAGTTTATTTTTAATCAATTTACATGAATGTGAAACACAATCTTTAAATCTCCTTGAAGCAATGTTATGAAAAATTATATAGGAGAAATGTTGAAGTGTGGTTGAGTGTGTTTAGATTCAAAATAAATATGTTTTTAATAATCTCAACTTGCTTTCAAAAGAATCGAAATGAAGATTTGTTAAGTTTTCAAAGTTGTCTAAAGGATAGTCGACTATGCATTTTATTCTGTTGACTATGCCTAAGAATAATCGACTATGCTGTTAAGGATAGTCGACTATGCAAAAGAATAGTCGACTATGCTATTTTTGATCTGTCGACTATTTAAGGCATCTGTCGACTATTTTTGGATCTGTCGACTATCATGAAAGGATAGTCGACTATGGTTTTTCATCTGTCGACTATTTTTGTTCATAAAATTCAAAATTTTCTTCACATTTTTACAATAGTCGACTATGCTTTTGTATCTGTCGACTATGTGATTTTTGTGTTAGAAATAGTCGACTATCACTTTCTGTCTGTCGACTATGTTTGATTTTTATTTGAAGAAATAGTCGACTAACCTATTTTCTCTGTCGACTATGTGTTTCGCAGAAAGATTCCAACTGCTATTTTTTCAAATCCCAACAGCTCCAAACGGCTATATTTCTCTTCAATCTTTATGGATGCCTATATATACAACTCATGGAGCATCAAGAGATGGCTAATGGATGGGAACGAGTTGATCTAAAGAGTTCAAATCATTTTTACTCGAAGCTTACAATCTTTGTGCTTTCACTGTTGTATTTTCTATCTAAGGCTTTATTATTCTATCATTGTAAATTTATTATTAAGCCTTGTTTTCATTGTGAGGGAACTTGTAACTAAGAGTTTTAACTCTTAGCTTCTCTCTTTCATTTATATCGTTGTTATTTTCCTAGATTTGTGCTAGAAGTCTTGCTCGTTGAAGCAAGTGGCTGTTTTTCCTAGCTTTGTGCTAGAAGTCTTGCTCGTTGAAGCAAGTGGCTGTTTTTCCTAGCTAAGTGCTAGAGGGCTTGCTTGTATAAGCAAGAGGTTGTAATTCCTAGTCTTGGACTAGAGGACCTACTTGGTTTAAGTAGGGGTTTTTTAGTGGATGGTTTGAAAAATCCTTAGTGAGGAGCTAAGGTAGTGGATTAGGCTTGGTAAAGCCGAACCACTATAAATCCTTGTGTTTTCTTGTGCTTGTGTTCTTTGACATATTTTTCTTTCCAAGCATTTTATTATTCCTCACTCAGTTCAAATATTTATTTGTGTAAACTTACATATTTCATTTTATATGATTAATGTTTTAAATCACTAAAACCTCAATTGGGTCAAAAAGGATTTTAAGGTTCTATCAAGATTTTTAATTATACCAATTCACCCCCCTCTTGGTGTGTGCCATAGCATCTCCCGTTCTAACACAACCCCCGTGAAATCCCATGGTTCAAATGAGGCTGGTCAGTGACCAAATGAGGCTGGTCGTCCATGGCAGAAGCTTCTAGCTACAAAGTTTGGAAAATTGCACTTTAGCCCCTATATTTTCTCATTTTGCATTTGGACCCTTCCTTTAAACCCCTAAGCTTTCCAATAGCTCCATTATGATCCTCAAGTCCTAAAACATCATTTTGATCTTTGAGGATTCCAAAAATACCTCATTTCGGCCTCCTTCGAGCAATTTTCAAAAACTGCACTTAGGCCCGAATCTTCGTTTTGGCCTCAAACCCATTCGTTTCTTCCTGAAACCTCTGAAGGGTTGTTCCTCATGAAAAATCGAAGCCCTCTCAAGCTTCTGTTGACTTCTGAAAAGTCGTTTATGACAATTCGATATTGCAGCCTAATTGGTAGCTACCTATTTAGCTGTACCGAAAATTGTTCCCGATCTCTTTTCTTTCGATACCATAAATCCAATCTCGGGGTGCTCATTAATGCCATATCAATTTCCTTTGGCATCTCGACTCTAGGGTACTCCTGGCAGTCGATTCAAAATAATCCATACAGTAATTAATTACCGTTATACCCTCAATTTACCCTTAAATTCCATTTTTTGCCCCAAGATAAATTACCCTTGAGTCCTTTAGAATTTCTCGGGTATTACAAGGGGCCAGCGGGAAATCCAAGGATCCAGGGAAGAGTGTTCAACTTGACGTGGCAGGACACAGCGGAAGATCTGGCCGTCATTCAAGGTACCATGTTTACTTCTGGTTTACCTATGCATGTCCTGATAGATTCAGGAGCCAGTCATTCATTCATATCACATGCAATAGCCGAAGTACTAGGAGAAGAACCAGAAAATTTGAACTGTCAAATGATTATATCAACCCCTATGGGGACGTCTCTAGAGACCTCATTAGGATACAAGAATAAGAAAGTCCAGGTTGGAGAAGCCAAGTTCTTGGTAGACTTAATTCTCCTTGAATTTCGAGACTTTGACGTAATTTTAGGAATAGATTTCTTAACCAAGTATGATGCCTCAATGGATTGTAAGACCAATGTAGTAAGGCTCCGGAATGGAGACTCGATTATCAAATTCCGAGGGCAAGGTAGAATGGGCGAGAGGAAATGGATCTCGACTTTAAAGGCAGACAAAATGTTGCGAAAAGGGGCTTTCGGGTACTTAGCACACATTCAAGAAAAAATAAATGGCCCTGTAGAAATAAAAGACGTGCCAATAGTCCAGGAGTTTGGAGATGTGTTTCCCGAGGAATTGCCAGGATTACCCCCACATCGTGAAATCAAATTCTCAATAGAAATTGTACCAAAGGCAAGTCCCATCTCCATACCACCCTACAAGATGGTTCCCGCCGAAGTGAGAGAATTAAAAATTTAACTCCAAGAGTTATTGGACAAGGGGTTCATTAGACCTAATATGTCACCATGGGGAGCCCCAGTTCTCTTTGTTAAGAAGAAAGATGGGAGTTTGAGAATGTGTATAGATTACCGGCAATTGAATAAGGTAACCATCAAGAATAGATACCCGCTTCTGAGAATTAAGGAACTGTTTGATCAATTGCAAGGGGCAAAGGTCTTTTCAAAGATCGACCTGAGATCAGGATACTATCAACTAAGGATCAAGGAGGATGACGTTCCAAAAACAGCTTTTCGATCTCGATACGGGCATTACGAGTTCCTAGTTATGCTATTTGGGCTAACTAATGCTCCCACAGCATTTATGGATACAATGAACCGAGTTTTTAAGCCATATTTGGATAAGTTCATGATCGTATTCATAGACGACATCCTGATCTACTCACCCTTCAAAGAAGAACACTAGAAACATCTGAAGTTAGTATTGCAAACGTTGAGGGAGCACCTGTTGTATGCTAAGTTTGCCGAGTGTGAGTTTTGGTTGAGTCAAGTGGCCTTCTTAGGACACATTATATAAGCTGAGGGTATATCAGTGGATCCAGCAAAGGTAGCAGCAATAAGCGAATGGAACCAACCTAGCACCGTGACCAAAATTAAAAGTTTTCTAGGGTTGGCTGGGTACTATAGGAAATTCATAGAAGGGTTCTCGAAGATTGCCTCACCTCTCATGAAGCTGACTCAAAAGAATGTAAAGTTCAATTGGGACGATCGATGTGAGAAGAGTTTCCAGATGCTTAAGAGAAAACTTATGACTGCTCCGATTTTAGCCATGTCAAATGGCCCTGGAGGTTACAAGGTACATACAGACGCTTCAAAGAATGGATTGGGTTCTGTCCTTATGCAGCATGAAAGAGTAATCGCCTATGGGTCTCGACAACTTAAAAGGCATGAACGGAATTACCCGACCCACGATTTAAAGTTAGCTGCGGTGGTGTTTTCTTTAAAGGTTTGGAGACACTACCTGTACGGCGAGAAGTTTGAGATCTTCACTGATCATAAGAGTTTGCAGTATGTGTTCTCCCAAAAGGATCTTAACATGAGGCAGCGTCGGTAGATGGAATTCTTAAAAGATTATGACTGCGTTATCCAGTACCACCCCGGTAAAGCCAATGTTGTGGCTGATGCCCTAAGTAGAAAAGAACCAGTGTGTATGGCTGGGATGATGGTGTCTAAATGGAAGTTAATTGAGGCCTTCAGCCTAATGACGGTAGAAGCTACCCCAGCAAGAAATTTCGCTTTCGTGGCTAGTCTCACCATCCATTCAGATTTGATGGAACAGATTCATTAAGCCCTTCCCGAAGATCGCAGAGTAGAATTATGGGTCAACAAGCAAGGCCAGGTCAAAACCCAAAAATTTGAATTAAGAGATGGCATCCTTCGATTCCAAGGAAGAATTTATGTACCCCGAGTAAAGGAATTAAGGTAATCGATCTTGAAAGAAGCCTACCGATCTAAGTATTCAGTTCACCCAAGAGGTACCAAGATGTTCATAGATTTAAGGACGGTGTATTGGTGGCCAGGAATGAAAAAGAGCATTGCAAGATATGTCAGTCAATATGACACATGTCAAAGAATAAAGATTGAGCATCAAAGACCCGGTGGAAGTTTGCATCCCCTAGAAATCCCCGAATGGAAGTGGGAATATATCACGATGGATTTTGTAACATGGCTACCAAAGAGCCCTAGAGGAAATGATGCCATGGGTGATTGTTGACAGGTTAACCAAATCTGCTCGTTTCTTGGGAATGAAGGTAAGTCAGCCTATAAATAAGCTGGCCCAATAGTACGTCGACAACATTGTTAGACTTCATGGGGTACCAGTGAGTATTGTCTCAGATTGTGACCCAAGGTTTACTTTAAGATTTTGGGGAAGTTTGCAAAAGTGCTTAGGCACTCAAATTAGGCTAAGTACGGCCTATCATCCCCAAACGGATGGTCAGTCAGAGAGAACTATTCAAACCTTGGAAGATATGTTGAGAGCGTGTGCCTTAGACTTTACGGGGAGTTGGGAAGAGCATCTACCATTGGTAGAATTTGCATATAACAACAGTTATCACCATAGTATTGGTATGTCTCCCTATGAGGCATTGTACGGACGCAAGTGTAGATCCCCAGTATGTTGGACCGAAGTGGGCGAGTGGCAAATATTAGGCCCAGAGATTGTGCAGATAACCACCGAAAAGATCAAGACAATTCAAGAAAGGATCCGAGAGGCCCAAAGCCGTCAAAAGTCTTATGCTGACGTCAGGCGAAGAGATTTGGAGTTTCAAGTTGGCGATAAGGTATACTTGAAATTATCCCCTTTAAGGATGGCAACTCGAGGCCATAAGAAAGGTAAGTTGAGTCCCAGGTACATTGGGTTATACGACGTCCTGGAAAGAATCGGGCCAGTTGCGTACCGACTCGCCTTGCCAATGGCTCTATCCAATCTGCATGATGTGTTCCACGTATCGCAGCTCTGAAAGCACGAGCTTGACCCATCTTAGATAATGTCGTCAGAAGCCGTCGAGGTTCAAGAGAATCTTTCATATCTCAAGAGACCAGTTAAAATTTTGGACCGAAGGGATCAAGTCCTGAGAAACAAATCCATACCGTTGGTGCAAGTGCTGTGGAGGAATCCGGTAAGCGAGGAGCTAACATGGGAGCGAGAAGAAGATGTGATGACCAATTTTCCATTCTTGTTCGAGGAATCAGTAGATAGAATGAATGTAGAGTAAGCAAATTTCAAGGACGAAATTTTGTAAGGGGGGAGAATGTAAAACCCCGTTGTTGAAATAAATGAAAGAGACAAATGTTCCATAATTCGCGCCATTAGAATGAGTTAATTTAAGGCCTTATATAGCAAACTTTTAGTAGAAATTAGTCGAATCAATCGGAGGGAGTATCCCAAAGCTCGAAAGATCAAAAGCAAGATCACATCATTGATTTTCAAGTTAAAATAGGATTTCTAGTGTTGAAAGAAATCGGATCAGAGATAGTTTTTGGTACAGCTTCTGTTCGGGCTGATAAAATTGAATTGTCAGAGGAAGCTTTCGAAAAGATAACGGAACCTTTAAGGGGCCTCGATTTTTCATATAGAGTAACCCTTCAGTGTTTTTGAGTGGTAACTAGAAGAGTTTTGATGAAATAAGTCAATCGGGCCTAAGCGCAGTTTTCTAAAAATGCCCGAGGGAGGTCTAAACGTCATTTTTTCTAAATGTTTGAGGCGCAAATGTCAATCTTGGAACCTTAGGGTCTTAGTAGAATCAAGGAAAACCTCAGGGGCTTGTGAGAAAGGCCAAAATGGAAATTTTCAAAACTAGAAGGGGCTAAAATGCAAATTTGGAAAAATTGAAGCTGTCATGGCCGACAGTAGCTCTGGCCGACCATCCCTCGGTGCCTCTGACCCTGGGGATTCCGAGGAAGTGGTTTAGGGAAGCTCGAGCATCAATCAGATCTGCCATCGAGCATGCGAGGGGGCCAAAATTTCAAAAAATTCAAGCATGGCGTGGCCGAGTTGCAGGACCTGTAAATGGGCCGATAGAGAGGCGGTCAGATGCCTTTGAGGTTACCCAATGGAAGGATGAGGCATGAGGGCATCGGGTGAGTGGTCATGGGCAATTTTGAGGCTCAATTTTGAGTTATAAAAGAGAAGAAATGGCCGAGGGTTTTTGCGAAATTTAAGTTGCAATCAGGCGTGATAGAGGCTGAATCGAGCGTAGTGAATAGAGGGCTTTTGCTCTAGTGTGTGTGAGGATTTATTCTGGAGAAAATGGAGTGTTTTCGCGTACGTTTGGAGGGGTTTTGAGTGGTCGTCGGAGAAGGAGGCGGTGGTGTCGGCCGAGAGTTTGAGGCTTCGGTTGAAGCTTTTCTGAGTGTCCTTTCGAGCCATTAAGGGCACCATTGTGATCGACTGGAGCAGGAGGTCAAGCCAAGCCGAAAACACCAGATCTCCGGTGTGCCGTCGCCGGAGAAGACGAAAAGAGCGTGAGCCTCACATGCCTCTCCCAGTCGTAGTCCACGCGTCTCGCCCGTGAGGGCGCGTGCGCAATAGGTTTCTTTTGAATTTTTTTTTATATGTTTTAGAAAATTATTTTAGGATTTGTTATGCAAAAAGATTTGAAAAAAATTGGACTTAGGTATTTATTTTAGAAATTTAGTGAAGAAAAATCAAAGGAAAAATGCAAGAAAAATGTGAGAAAAATTGGATTTGGTATTTATGGATTTAACATAATGTCTAGGGTTCATTAAGACTTGAATTTGGGTGTTGGTTCAAATTTCGAGGATTTGCACGCAAATCGAGGTAAAGCCCGTGTTTCAAGGATCATCAAATGTGTCAAAGGTGAGTGAGTAGTTCATACCAAAGACTTGATTCAATATGTGAGTCTTGATTTTCAACCTTGGCAAATGTGACAATCTTTATTTAAGGATTGGATTTACTACGAGTGTTTCTACCCTAAGCTTAATTTTCATGAAATGATTTTATAACATGTTGACATGCCCTGATATGCTATGCATCACCTAGATTGCATTACATGTTATAATGAGATATGCATATACACACAATGAGGTTATTGAGCATGCATCCGCATAAGGGTTTGAGAGTACCGACCAAGGCCGCTGCTTTTCCAAGGGTGCACCCATACACCTCGGGCTGGAAAGGAGGCTGTAAAAATGGAGAGTAGCATAAGGAACGGTCAGCTCAAACCGAAATGAAAGGAAAGACATTTTGCATTCAGGCACGAAAATGATTTATTACGCTCTCACTTAGATAATTCATCATCTAACTTGGGCTTCTGCCTCTAGAATATTCAAATGTTCCAGATGTTGTTGTAGCAGAACTAGGTACTGACGAGGCATGTGATGGCACTTTGCAAGTGCCCAATGAAGTATGAATATGATGTTAAAGTTGATGTATTTTAAGTTCTGCTGCTTGACATGTGAACATTTGAAAGATGTTGATATATTATCGGAATTATGGTTATTGTAACATTAGGTTCGATCTTTTGCTTCCGCATGTAATGTTTTAATGACTACCTTCGAAATGAATGGAATTTTGAGTTGATAATCATTGTGATTTAGCATTTAGTGTAAAATATATATATATATATTATCCCCAAATTGTCCTAATTATAACACGCCCAAAAAAGTGGGGTGTTACAAAACTAGTAGTGTTATCACGCTGCAAGGGTTTCTTGTCCTGTCTATGTGAGTGACATTGGTTGCACCATTGTCGCCTCTTCAACTGATGTAACTTACTTGCTATCACTTGACACAATCTCTAGGATCCTTGATCTATATATCTCATTTTTGAGTCATTAAATGATTCCTCGAAAAAATACTTACCATCTGAAATAAATTAGAATAAATTAGAGTTAATAAATCAAATAAATTAATTGATTTAAAAATAAAAAGAATAGTTAATAATGCTTGACCGATTCCCGATTGAATCAGTCGAACCGGGCAATTCGATCTAGTTTTTAAAACATTAGTAAAAACTCAAATTAAAAATATTTACTAATTATTATTATTATTGTTATTATTATTAAAGATATATACATATATCTATTCTATATTAATAATTACAGATATATACATATATCCATTCAATATTTTTTTTTACAATATTTTTCACTTTTTAAATTTTACATGAGAAAATTAAATTTTGTCACAAAAATAATACTTTTTGTGACAAAATTTAATCTATCTCAATTAGTTTTGTTATAATATTTTTGATATATTTGATTTTTTTTCTTAATTTTGAAATTTTTTAATAAAAATTAAAAATATTATTTTATTTAAAATTTTAAAAATATTATTTTTATTGAAAATTTAAAATTATCAAAAATAAAATATTATTTTATTATTTTTCAATATTTCTAATCAATATTGATGCCAAAAATTTGGCATCAATATTTTATGATAAAATATCTTAATATTAAACAAAAGTCAAAGTTTCAAAGTTTTTGTTATTAAATAAGAAACTTAATTTTTTAGGTAAGATCAAAATAGTAAAGGTGAAATAAAATTTTTTAAAGAGAAAAAAGATAGGGGCAAATTTTTAACGAAAATTATAATTTGTCAAAAGTTAAATATTACTTTATCAATTTTCAAGATATCTAATTAATATTAGCACCAAAAATTTGGTGCCAATATTTTTTGAAAAAATATTATAACAAAAGTTAACTTTTTTAAGTTTTATTTTTAAATAAGAAACTTAATATTTTGTGTCAAATCAAAACAAATGTGAAATAAAATTTTTAAAGAGGGAAATGATGGAAGGAAATTTTTAAGAAAAATTAAATTAGCCAAAAACTAATTATTATTTTATTATTTTATTTTTCTAGTGTTTCTTTTATAATTTATTAATATGTTTGTTAGGATATCTAATTAATATTGGGGCTAAAAATTTATGACAAAATATTATAATAAAATATTTTTGTCTTTTATTATTTTTTATGCCTAATATGATGTATTTTTATGAAAAATTAAATTTAATAAAATTATTTTCGTCACAAAAAATTGAATTTCTTGTGACATACATATTTTTGTCATATTTTTTTTTTATAATAATATGTTGTGACAAATTATTTTTGTTATAAAATTATTATTTATTGCAACTAAAATATTTTGTAATTACATCTTATATAATTAAATATTGTGACTAAAGTTTTTGTGACAAAATTATTTTGTCATATTATGTAAGTTGAATTGGGCCAAAAATTTGACGCCAACTTGATGTGACAAAATTTTGTGACAAAAAATATTGTCATTATAAATTATCTATATTATTATATTATGACAATATTATGTTAAACTATTGTTTGTCACAACTTTACTTACTTTTTGAATTTTGCATGAGAAAATTTGATTTTGTCACAAAAAGGATATTTTTCGTGACAATTTAATCCATCACAATTATTTTTGTCACAATATCCTAAATTTCTTGTAGTATGCGTTTGAAATGATCGACCTTGGTGAGATGGCTTTCTTCCTTGGAATGGAAATCCAACAATCAAAAAAAGACATTTTTATTAGTTAGGAGAAGTATGCTATGGAAGTGTTAAGAAAAATCAAAATGGAGGAATGTAAGCCCATGGATACTCCATTAGCACAAAATGAGAAATTTTGTTTAGAAGGAGCTAAAATGGTTGATGAAAGCTTTTATCAAAGATTGATTGGTTGTTTAGTGTACTTGACCGCCACAAAGCCCAATATAATGTACTATGTCGGCTTACTTTTAAGGTTCATGCATTGTGGTAAAAAAGTATATCTTATAGCTGTTAAAAGAGACTTGCAACCCTTAGCACACAAAGATAAAGAATGAATGAGTAATTGTACAATAAGAATCAATGCTTAAATCAATTGAAATCCTTTAGCTTTGAATGAGCCAATAGAGAGTAATAAGTAAATTGAAATGCTAGTAGGTAAGCTATTTTTAAAGTCTCTTTTTGCTGGTTCTAGCCATTGGAAGTAAAATTAGATGGTCAAATTTGAAGTTTTGGAATCTTTTATTATTTCTGTACAATACAACTTTGTAAGGGAAAAGAGTCTTGAGAATTGGATATTCCCACTCAATTTGTGTACTAATTATTTGGATCCTAAAGGATCACAACTCTGCCTTTTACTCTTGTAATTATATTACCATTGTTGTTGTTTTCTTGTCATGGATGTAGCCTTTTAGTTAGCCATATTTTTCGCTCATGAAGACCCATTCTCTTGTATATATACTTGTAACAATTCTATGAAATAATAGAGTTCTATATTAACAATCTATAGAGTTTGTTTTAGTCTCAGAGTAGGGTTGATTGCTCTCAGGAAAATTAAGGAGGGAGATAACCCTTTAGGAGCAAAATTGTGAGACTCGATGCTGAGTTGAAGCGCGAGACAGTGCAGAGAACAAGGAAGAAGAAAGCGATATCACAGGAGGTAATTCCCTATTGCCTATAGTAGCACTAGCGTGGGGGATGAACCCGAGATGGATGCCTTAAGACAAATCGTGATGAAATATCAGCCATGGATCAAGATTCTTGGTGAACCTCTCATTGCAAATCACTCTAAATGCACCCCTTCCATTCGGGCAGGCCTTATTATCCATTAACATAAATCACAATAATCAGAAGTTAAAAGAAGTACAAGGAAAAAGAATGATGATCAAAACAAGCATATATATCCTTGTGTGGTTGTAAATGGAACCAACAATTTCGCAAGGATATTCAACTTTGACCCATGTTGTGACTTGTTAGTTCTTTACAACCACCCGGGCCATAAACCTACAATACAAGGTGTTAAGCTCAAGTGTAAGTAAATATGATTTTGATGATAACAAAAATATTTTTATGATATAAATATATTTTTTATTCATGCAAAATGTAAATTTATTTTGAATTAAAAATTAGTATAAAGAATAAATTTATTTTGAATTAAAGGTGGATTGTCTTTAGACATGTTTCCTTATTTTGATTATTTATATCTCAAAAGTTTAGATTCAAATTTTCATATCTTGATAAATGCATTTCTTACTCATGCATAAAATAAATTTACTTTGAATTAAAAGAAAATTATTTTGAGACATGTTTTCTCTTACTCATGCAAAAAGTAAATTTATTTTAAATTAAAGGAGAATTGTTTTTAGATATGTTTTCTTGTTTTAATCATTTATGTCTAAAAAACTTATATTTGAATTTTCAAATCTTGATTTTTCATACAAAAAATAAATTTATTTTGAATTAAAGGTGATACATGTTTTCTTATTGTTTGAGAAAGTCTAAACATTTTTTGAATTTCAAATTTCATATTAACTTTTTCTTTAATGGCTAGTGTGTTAGGAAAATATATATATATATATATAGGGTAAGTATGGAGGCTCAAGGTAGAGAACAAATTTGATAGAGCATTCAAACAAGAGTGAGAAGATTCGAAGTGCTGGAAGTGTGCTGGCTGGTGGAATTCTCAACCATTGGTGACTTGTTTGTAATTGTCTCTGGTTGTAAGTTTATTATTTTTACTCACTTGTTGTGTGAGGTGATGATATTTGCTAGTAGTATGCTAGTGGTTCTTGTTTAAGCAAGGGATTGTATGTTGGTTCTACCTCTAATTAAAAAGTAGTGTTAATTCTCCCTAATGAAACCTCAAATTAAGTCTTACGAGTTTTAAACTAAGTCTTGAGAGAGAGGATTAGGCTTTTTAGAGTTGAACTTCTATAAATTTCTTTTGTTTCTTGTGGTTGTGTGATTTTATTGTTATTAATTCTATTGCAATCACCACATATTCAAATTACAAATTTAAGAATTTTTAAAAGAGTTAATAATTATTAATTAATTTTTAAGAACCCAACTCACCCCCTTCTTGGATATTTTTCTAGGTAACATAAGAGTTAAGAGTTTTCACGAGTGGTTGGATAAGTAATATGTCAGTGTTAATTCGATGGGTTGTGTGTTTAATCCTCATCCTGTGTAAGGACCAAAGGCTCAATATGCAATTTATTTCCCCTAATATAATTGAGAGCACAAACATCGAAAGTTGCATAAAGACGATCATCCCCAGAGTTAAGAGTTTCCAATTGCGGTAAAATATTTTGAAGTTATATAAAAGCATGTAACTCAACTAGACAAGTACTAAAACGAAATACAAACAAAGCATTCAAGATCACTCAAAAAACAAAAACAAAAACAAAAAATATAGAAGAACTCTTAGGCACTTCTTCTATTTTTTTTTTCTTTCTTTCCATCCCAGACTGGTATTAGATATAAGATATAAGATACAAGGGGATGAAACTGTAGGAGTATTACACCAATTTGTAATAATAATTAGTAATTAATCTCTAAACTAAAAAAAAGGAATTAAGGGGGACCAAGGTGGAGTATTGTCTCACAAAATATACAGAAAGACGCACAAAGATCAAACTCGGATCTATCTAATTAAATCAATATATACAAATACCCCCACACATACATATATTTATATATGTATATATATATAATTAATACATACTTATTTGCGTTCTTGCTTTCAAAATGAACCAAAAGTAAACCCATATCGCAAATCAATACACAAGGATGGAGATGAATTCTAGCACATTCTCACTGCAACCCAGATAAAAATCAAGCTAAATTATGTGACATATATATGTGTACACATACAGGGTCAAAAATATAGGTCTAAGAGTTCCAACTCTCAAATTAAGGAGTCTCATCCCAAGCCTTCAAGACACAGCTTAAGTGATTGGATTACGATAAATTGGGATTTACACTAGTAAGTCGTGGGTTGAATTCCTTATCATGCACAGTGAGACAAAGTCTTCACGTATGATTTATCTCTTCTGCCAAAATTAAAAACACGAACAACGAGAGACCACATAAAAATAGTAATCCCAAAGAGTGTCATTTGCAACTCTCCTACGAGTTACCAACAAATGAGTAGATGGGGAAGTTGTCTAACTACTTTTTGGTGACATTGAGTCACCAACACTATGAATGTGAAAAAGGAAAGAACAAAAATAAAAATGTAAAAACACCAGTTTCACAACAAAAAATTTTAATCCATCTCCATATTCTCATAATAGAATTTTATATTGCCTGTGAAGCGAAAAACTCTTATTATTTGATAATAGAATTTAACGTTTTATTTCCTACATACATTTTGGGGGTATTATTTATTTATTACATCATATCGAATGGTATTTTATTGTTTAGATTATACTTTATGAAATCAGGCTGATAATAGAGATTGTTAATAAGAAAACATAATTTTATTTTTCTTGTAATCTTAAAAAAATTTCACAACCTATTAACATTGTGGGGACAAGATGTTCATTGATAAGCTTGTCACCTTTTGTACTATTATATGTGATAGAGTGGCATATTTCCTTCCCTAGAGTGGAGAATCTTATTAGTAATATGTGAGTATTTGTAGAGAGAAATATCGAATAGAACACTACCAGAATATTCTTAAACTTATTGTTGCAATGGAAGAATATTATTAATGTTACAAAAAAATTATTAGACTCGAGAATGTTGCTGTTATATGAGCAGCTTTGGGATCATGTGACAGGTTGGTGAACAAAATTGGTTCAATTTTAAAACTGTAATGCTTCTATTTTTCTATTTATAGATGGCTGAGAAGCTTATAGAAAAATGAGTGGAAATAGAATAAACTTTCTTCAAGGGAAACGAAAAACCTCCTAGAGAACCTTGAAGTTCACAAGAAAAATGAAGTTTTCTATTCACTGCCCCCTCCAACCTTCCCATTTACAACTTATAAACTAAAGACTTCAACAATAAGCTTGAGAAATAGCAACTAGTTTAGGAGTTATCTAATAATTATAGCAACAAAAAGAAACAATAATGATAAGACTAATCCTTTTACATCAACTAGACTTATTTTAATAACCAATAAAATAGCAGCAACTTTAGCTTCTCCTTTATTGAAATTTGAACTTTATAACATCTACCCCCCCCCCCCAACAATGACCCTTGTTAGGTGAAGTTTGGAATCCTCTGGCAATTTCAGCTTGTATACCACTGACCCAATTTGAATGATTTTTGAGCTTTGAGTGTTGAGTTTTGAAGTGGCATTTTTCGTCCATCTCAGGGAAGATCCTCTGAATTGAGCAAGATTTACAAAACTCAAAAGGTTGAGTTTTCTCGCACCAAAGGAGACTGATGGGAACAAGATAAGAAAATATTTTAAATGATAATATCAATATATTTTGTTATATGTTCTAGAATTTTTTTATTTCTTTCCTAAATAATTATTTCCTTAATAGGTTTAGGAAGATTATATATATTTCCATTCTAGTTAGGTTACAGTTTGATCTTTGATATGTTTTCTAATTAGTTTGGGGTTATATCATATATAAACCTTTTAGTGATGTATTGTTAATCAAACATTAATTATTGATATTGAATATTAATATTTATTTTGAGTAATTGTAATACCCCATGTTTGTATGAGGTTGCCACTTAATTTCGATAAGTTTGGAATATCGAAAAATTGGCTTGATAGCAGTTATAAGTATCGAATCGACTGCAGGAAAGGCCTCAGAGTGAAATTGTCTAAAGAAAATGATACAACCTTGATGAACATCCCGAGATAGGATTTATAGTATTGAAAAAAATCGAATCGGGAACGATTTTTGGTACAACTAAAATGCAGCTGCAAATCAGGCTAAGAAACCGAACCATTGTAGGAGACTTCCAGGAAGTTAACGGAAACCTGAGGGGGCTCTGATTTTTTGTAATGAGCAACCCTTCAGCAGTTTCGGGATAAAACAATAGCCCCGTTGAAGACACTGGGGCGGAATCGTCTTTATCGAGTAAATCTTGAGTTATTAATTTTGCTTTTTCGGTATTAGAATATAAATTAATTTGATGTTTGAGGGCATGGTTGCAATAAGGAAATTACCCAAGTGATATTAGATGAATTATGGGGATTAAAAGTGTAATTTCCCTGATATGTTGGTGTATCATATAATAGTTATATATATATAATACATCGTGCATGTGTGCAAGCTGGCTTCTACGAAGCTTCTGGGAAGTTGCATGGCCGAGCAAGAGTGGTGGCCAAGTTTGTTAGAGTAATGGCCAAGGTTGGGGGGTGGAGGTTGCCTATAAATAGAGGTGAGCTTGAGAGGTTGAGGGAAGCAAATGAAAGGAAATGGAAGCTGGGAGCAATGGTTGAATGGCAGCGAGCATAGGCGAGCAAATGGCCGGATGATCGAGGAGGAGCTAGGAACCGAAGCTGGTGACCAAAGGCAGCCACAAGGAAGGCCGAAGCAGGCCGCAACAGCAAGCAACAACCATGGCTGCAAGCTGCTGCTGCGATGAAGTAACCAGCCGCACTTAGCAGCGGCTGCAACCAGCTTCCAACGAGCAGAGGGCGGCCCAACAAGGTACGCGATGGCTGGCAGGAATGGTGGAGGCCTGAGAGGCAGCCAGAAGCGGCAAACCCATGGCCATGGCAGCCATGGCCGCGAGCTCAGTGGCCAGGCAGGAGGCAGGGGAGGCTGCCGCGGGCATCACTACAAGAAAACAACAATTTAGAGATGGATTTTGAGACAAATTTTTTTGAGACGGATTTAGAGACAGAAAAAAACCCGTCTCTAATTTGAGACTAATTTAGAGACGAAAATAATCCATCTCAAAAATCCATCTCAAATTAAGACGAATTTAGAGACGAAAAAAAATCCGTCTCAATTTGAGACGAATTCATTTCTGTCTCAAATTGAGATGGATTTTTTAGACAAATTATTTTCCCTCTCAATTTGAGACTGATTTTTTTTTTTTTTATCTCAAATCCCTCTCAAATCAGTCTCAAACTTTATGACGACCATTTTTGCAATGGACAAAAATTTGTCTCCAAATCCCTCTCAAACCGAAAATCCATCTCTAAACTGCTGTTTTCTTGTAGTGTTTATCCTTCTTACATTCATTTTTAGAATAATATTATGTTTTTAGTTATTTAGATCCACGTTTTAAATCCCCCTAATCATTTTTTTTATTTGTTTTAATTTTTTAAAGGAATAGATCTAACCAATCTCTGTGGATACGACCTTGCTAATCACTATCACAATTTACATTTTTTAGAGCAAGAATTTATTATGTGCTGGATTCGACACCCACCAGTCAGACCTCTAACCCAGTGGCTCAAGGGTCAGATGGCAATGCTGGAGGTCAGTTGGTTAAGCATTTCATGGCACTGCGATCGCCTGAGTTCTATGGAGGTATGGATGTCTCGGTGGAAAAAAACTTGATGTTATTAGTGGAAAAGCATTTTCGGTCAATGGGATGCAACGATGCCCAGAGGGTGCAGTTCGCTACTTTTCTTTTGTGGAGAGATGCAAAAAGGTGGTGGGAAACTGCCAGACAGAGATATACTGGTAGGGAACCATCGTCAATGGAATTTTAAGAGGCTTTTAATGGGCATTTCTTTCCTAAATGGATCAGGGAACATAAAACCTATGAGTTTATTGAACTAGTGAAAGGTAACAAGATGGTGGTGCAGTATGAATCAGAGTTCATTTTCTTAACTCGATTTGCTCCAGACTTAGTGTCGACAGAGGCCAAGAAAGCGACCAAGTTTCAAAGGGGCTTACATGTGGATATTCACCATGCTCTAGCCTGTGCACAAATCACAGACTATACTATCGTAGTGCAGAAAGCTTATGCCATTGATTGGGATCAGAACGAGTTAAAAATTGGGCAGACGACTTAGAAAGGATCGAGATCATCTCAAGGCCATAGTGGTGATAAAAAAAAAAAAGATGGGAGGCTAGTTTGACTAGGTGTGTAGAAGGGATTCCATCATGCAATACTTGTGGTAAGAGGCATAGTGGCCCTTGTCGTGCAAATAGTGGGGTATGTTTCTTATGTGGCCAAGTGAGGCATATCCACAGAGATTGTCCTCGAAGTCGGGAGGTAGCAGCTACTAGTGATTTGGTTTGTTTTAGGTGCAGTGGAAAAAGGTATTGAGCCAATAGTTGCCCACAACCACCACAGTATACAGATCAGAGGCTGGGAGGTCAGGGCTAGAGGCCTATGCAGAGGCAGTGAGTACTCAGGATGCAAGGGGCGGCTTCACAGACGACAACGCCACCTACCTAGCGACTTGTTGCTTCAGATGGACCTCATATTCAAGGTAGGGTTTTTGCCTTGACCGCAACCGATGCAAAGAAGGGAAACTAGACTATTCAAGGTATTCTTTCCTTATATGGTAGTGATGTGCGTGTGCTTTTTGATACAGGTTCTTCTCATTCCTTTATTGCACCACGTGCTATATGTCATATCCCCATTCTTCAGACTTTGTTGCCTTATTAATTATCTGTTCGTGTCTATGCTTGGGGATGTGGTGTTGATGGGTAGTGAAGTATTCCAGAATTGTAAATTAAAATGCATGATAAAGAGCTAGATGCTGACTTGTTAGTGCTTGATATCAAAGACTTCGACCTTATTCTAGGTATGGATTGGTTATTTCGACACTATACTAAGGTTGATTGCTGAATAAAGGTAATCTATTTTGAGCTACCTCAGCAACCTACTGTTTTGTATAGAGGTGTTAAGCTGATGAGTTCGACCCCAATGATTCCAGTAATGAAAGCGAAGCAATTGATGCGATATGGTTGTGAAGAGAATCTTGCCTTTGTGAGTACGAGCGAGAACAACAAGGTAAAGTCATCTGAGATTTGGGTGGTTTGTGACTTTCCTTATGTGTTTTCAGATGAGTTATCGAGATTACCAACCTAGACGAAGGTTGAATTCTCTATTGACCTGGTGCCGGTTACCCAACCCATTTTGAAAGCTCCTTATGGAATGCCCCCAAATGAATTGAAAGAGTTAAAGATGCAATTGTAAGAATTGATTGATAAAGGGTTCATTAATCCTAGTGCGTCGCCATGGGGTGCCCCAATATTGTTTGTGCGTAAGAATGATGGGTCAATGAGACTTTGTATCAATTATCGCTAGTTGAATCAGGTAATGATAAAGAATAAGTACCCATTGTCGCGCGTGGATGATTTACTGGATCAGCTTTGAGAAGCATCTGTATTTTCTAAAATTGATTTGAAATCCGGTTATCATCAGGTGCATGTTAAAGAGGATGATGTGCAGAAGACCACCTTCCGGACCCGCTATGGATATTATGAGTTTGTGGTTATGCCTTTCGGGTTGACTAATTCTCCAACTGCTTTTATGGATTTAATTAATTGAGTTTTTAAGGAGTACTTGGACTGCTTTATGATTGTCTTTATTGATGATATTCTGATTTATTTTTTGAGTTCAAAGGCACACGAGATGCATCTTAGAGTAGTGTTACGAAGGTTTAGGGAAAAACAATTGTACGCCAAACTTAGTAAGTGTGATTTTTGGCAGCGACAGGTGGGGTTTCTAGGACATGTGGTCTCAGAAGATGGTATCTCGGTTGACCCCAAGAAGATCAAGGCCCTAGTGGATTGGTCGAGGCCTATGATAGTAACTGAGATTCATAGTTTTCTTGGTTTGGCTAGCTATTATCAGCGGTTCATTGAGTGATTTGCTTGTCTATCCTCCCCATTGATGAAGCTAATGAGGAAGAGAATGGAATTTGAGTGGAATGAAGCTTGTGAGACTTGCTTCCAAGAATTGAAGCGAAGGCTAACTACCACTTCGGTGTTAGCTATTCCAAGGAGCGGGGAGAAATTTACCATATATAGTGATGCTTCTCATTTAGGACTAGGTTGTGTGTTGATGTAGAATGGTCATGTAAATGCTTATGCTTCGCAGCAATTGAAGAAGCATGAAATGAACTACCCGACACTTGATTTGGAATTGGCTGTTATGGTGTTTGCATTAAAAATTTGGAGACATTACCTATATGGCGAGAAGGTAGAGATCTATACAGACCATAAGAGCTTAAATTATGTTTTCTCCCAAAAGAAATTGAATATGAGACAGCGTCGATGGGTGAAATTATTTAAGGATTTTGATTGTGACATTTTATATCACCTAGGGAGAGCTAACGTAGTGGCTAATGCCTTGAGTCGGCAGGGAGCGTCCATTATAGTTATGATGGTACAAGAATTGTTATTATTGGAGCAATTGAGTGATTTGTCTATCTCTCTGTCTGAAGAAAGGCCTATTGAGTTCTATAAATTTATGAGAGTGCAATCAGATTTAGTTGATCGAATTCAGTGATGATGGTAAGGACTGTTATGTCCATTGTAGTTATGATGGTAAGGACTATTTGTTTTGTGAGCTTTTGCTTCATATTCTTTTCTTAAACTGCTTTAAGGGTTAGTGTCTTGTCCTGGTAAAAGGCTTGGAAAAAGGGTTATTGTTGAGCCCATTTGAAAAGCAAACATGTTAGCACTTTATGAATTTGAAAAGGTTATAACTTAGCCTTGCAAAAGCTACTGTAATAGACAATAATACTTGCTTCATTAAATTGAACTAACTAGTGAATTTTCAAAAATCTTGGTGAGTAGATAAGGTAGTAGAGTAGACCGAGTTAAGCCAAACTACTCTACATTTTGTGTGCTTGTCTCTTTTATTTCTCTTACTTTTGATTTTCATATTTTGAGTACTTTTAGTTCATGTTTACAGCATTGATATCAAAGTTATAAAATGGCTTAAAATAATTTTCGTATAAGATTTTTATACAATTGAAAAAGAATTTGAAACATCCAATTCAACACCCTCTTAGGTGTATGCTCATACATTTTTTTTAACAAAGTTTAACCATTATTACACAATACAGAGCTTCAAGTTCCTATCATTCGAGTCTAGTCAACATAGAGTCAACAACATCACAACCCTCATAAAAAATAGATAAGTCATTTCAAAAAGAAAAATTATTAAACAAATTTACCCTTTTTGTAGTGATTAAGCCGGTTGGAATTAAATAAATTTAGCTTCATGCCAAAGTCAATCACAACCAATACTAGAAGTTTCCACAAATGCAAGCAAACATTCTCATAACTATGACAAGGTAACATGAACTAATTTGCAAGTTCAAATTTCAAACCAAAAACCAAACCCAAACCCAAACACAAGGGATCACATTCTTGAGCATGAAAGCAAAAATTGAACTTCTCCACATAGAGGTACTTCATTGATCAGTCGATGATGCTGGTGCATCAGCATCCCTGCATGCAAGTAGTCACATTGGTTACTATCTAGTCTCTTTAAGAATAACACAAATGGCAATGTGAACCATGTTCTGAGATGGCACCATTAGGAATTTATTTTTTCCCCAAAATATGGATGTTGATTCTTGTGACTGATAAGAAAGACAAGGCCCTCTTAACAAAACTTGATCTAGCCATTTCTCCTTCTCAAGTAAGCACTAATAAGAAATTCAATTCAATGTTGTATACAAACACATATAAATATAAATGAGCTTACTTGGGGTGAATAGAGTGTTCAGCCAACTCAGGGTTCTCATGTGCTTTCCTACAAGGAGATGGACATAAAACTTCTTCTAAGCAAAGAGATCATAATTAAGGTTAAAAAAAAAAAAATCAGTGTAGAATAAAATCTTCATGCTTTCTTACTCTTCTGTGTGTGCAGCATGTCTAGGCAAGAGAGATTGTGCTTTTTTCTTTTCTCCAGTTTTAGAAGCTTGGCCTAAAATAGTTGCAATCAGCCCTTGATAATTCTCATCAGGTCTGTAAAGGTTATAAAAGATGATTTCAGCAGATAATGTAGTCCACCATCATAGTTTGTTTTTTTTTTTTTCATTTTTTGGTTAAATCAATTTCATTTAATGACCACAAAACAGATTGTAGAAACTTTTCCCAGCCAAAACTGAAATCAAAACAAACACATTGAAAAATAACAAAAATAAGGAGAAGAAAAAATCAACCACTAATAAGACAGAATTCATTAACCTTCTATAACAAGGTATTCCTTAGAGATGATTGAATGTGGATTATGGTGTGTTGAAAGGAAGCACAGAGACAATATGAGAATTAGGGAAGGAAAACCATATTTACAATTTGCTAGCAAGGGTTTGAAGTAGTTGTTATAGAAGATAGGGATGACAGATATTTTGGGTATTATAAGTTGCTTTTATAGATTGATAAATAAAAAAGACGGAGTGGTTGAATTATCTAGGTTGAAAAGGATTTGTGTGGAGAGCACTAGCAAGAGAGATTAACAGTTCAAGTACTTTTAAATTCTGCAATACATAGGAGAAATTTGATGTCAAGATAATAGAATTAAGTTAATAGATAGCCTTATAACAAGAGAATACTAGCATCAACAAACTAGAAGTACATGGTGTAGTTCAAAGAAACCCTAGAGAAAGCTTGAAGAGAAAGGACCTTATGTGAACAAAAAAGTTTGGAATCAATAGCTAGTTGGAGGAGATGAAAAAAACCTATGCAATGTTGCAAACAAAGTTATCTTAAAAATTCTTGCTAATAGGGTTATTTTAAACTCATATCAATATCACACAATATGGCAACTAGAGACCATATTCTAGTTAGATACCTTAATTGGGTAAAGGTTCGTTATGTTTAATTATCCTATTTTGATATCAATGTTTTCTAAGTTCATATATGGTAGTTGGAATGATTGGCAAGTTTCGACAAAAAACACACACACATTCAAACATTATATGATAGATGATGGAAGTTACCTTAGATATTCATCAGGTGACCAAGAGCTCAAGTCCAGCTGACAAACTGGGCATTTTTTCATTCCTTCTTGGACTTTTAGGTAGATGCACTCCTTGCAGACTGCAAAATATAAATGAATATTCAAATAAATCTAATACATAATTGTTCTACATCTTTGCAGATTGTGAAAATGTTAATATAGTCATGATATGTTGATTCCTATTATAATCCTTCAGATTAATTTACTGAAACAACATATACAAATAAAAAAAATAACATTGCTAGCAACCTATAAATTGATTAGATATCAAATAAACAAATCAGACATGGTTGCATGCATATATGAGTATGAACATAAAATTGGAGTGGTGGGGAGCTTACAACTATGGAGACATTGGTTGATGGTTGTTGCCTCCTTACAAGTATTCTTACAAAGAGGGCAGGCCATGAGCCGAAGGTCAAAATGAACTTTTTTATTCATTGGTGACTCACTTGTTTTACTCGAGGCTACAAAAGATAATGGAATTTCATTAGACAAATCACAACCAAGAAAAACCTAGAAAGTTGGAAGAATATATTTAAGCATTCAATATGTATTATTTGCACAAAAAAGAAAAGCATCAATGAAATGGTGTGATGGTAAGAAGTAAAAATGATATAATTAAAGTAGAGAAGGATAAGGCTCATTGTATCTTTACAGTATGAAATTCTGAATTACAGATGATGCCACAACATTTTGATAGAATGTTCAACATATAAATCTATCATGTAAATATGTTTTGAGTGATGAATAGATTTAACTTTCAATAAATAATACCAAATAATTAAAGACTAGTGAGAAAAGCTCTTCATCTACCCACTTTAGCCATTTTTAACTTTTTAAACCTACATGTAAGTATTATGCAAGCAAAATACGAGTTTGTATTTATTGCGAGTTACCAAAATGAATACGTGTAAAGCATGCAAGGAAGCTTACTTTTGCAAGTTGAAATTTTCGACAATTAAACTAGATCACTAAAACATATACCAATGAATGTAGATGCTTAGCAACTCTTAAAATTCTCATATAAGAAAACTTTTTTCGCAGTTATGGAGACCACTAAAGTTCTTCAAGAGTATATATAACTATCTTGGTAGTTGGCCATTGAAGGTTTCTGAAATTTATGAGTTTAAACATTGGCAAATATCTTTGGGCACCAACAATAATAAGGACTCTTCATGGACATGTTAACCACGGCTAATGTCCATATAAAATGCCCTTTAGACAATTATAAATGAGTTCAAAGTGCACCATTAAGCTGGAAGATCCCAATTTAGGGAAATAAAATGAAACAAACATGAAACAAGAAAACAAAAGTTATTTACACTTTGTCTAAGAGATTGCACTATTAAGTTTGAAAATCCTAATTTGGGGAAGGGAATATTCTCTACTAGTTTCTAGTCCTGAATAAGAGCGATCAAGATGGAAAACAAAAATTATGCCATCAAAAACTAACCATGACTTAAGGAATCATTCACTCTTGCACTTGCTTATTTTGTTTGTGTTTTGGAATAAAAATGAAAGAATGTAGCATCATCAAATTTAGTCACACCAATGCAAGTTAAGACTACAAAAAACATTCTAACAGAACAATCTAACACAATCAGTTAATCATGCATGACTAAAGCTCTAATAACTTGGATCGGAAAAAAAAAAGTTATTATAAATCATGGGTATTGCTAACCTTATTTTCAACCTTTAAACAATTCTATTGGTTAATGGTATCATATTTTAAAACATTTAATCAATCAAAAGAATTGTTTGAAAAATTGCAAACAATATACAATAAATCCATCTTGTTTGAAAACAAGGTACACTTATTGCAGTTTAACCATTGCCTTAGCATTACCCTAAATCAATTTATGCTAAACATAAATTTATAAATTTTCCTTATAAGCCAATATAAATAATTAGATTTCCCAAATTTAGTTGAATGTAGCCATAAAATACCAATTAAAATTGCCCTGTTTGATTATATATATGAAGATATCAACAAAGAATTGAAAATTTCTAAAAAGTAGCCCAACAATCAGACGAAACACAATACATGATGTTTGAATTGTCAAACAAATTCACTAATTTAAGATAAAGATTATCATGATTTGAGTAAAATCTACTAATCTTGGAAACAAAAATTCCATATTCTCCTTCTACATTACAAGGTTTGAAGTACAAGTTATTGTATTCTAACCTATTCTGTAAACAATCAAGTCCATACAAAATAAACAATAAATCAAGAACCAAAACTAATTAGGAATGAGAAAATAGGTTAATCAAAACACACTTCATTGTTAAACATCAACCACAACCAAGAAACTTTTAATCCCCAGATTATGCTGTTGGTATCAAATTAGTCCAATCAATGATGTTACCGCTCAAAACTTTCTTCTCCATTCTCTTCTAGTTGGAAATTCTGATATCTGTCTCGTATCAACACATCAACAAATTGTTAGTCCAAGTTTAGCTTTATATAGCAAGAAAAATATATATATATATATAGAAATTCATCTCAATAAATAAAATCACTTAAAATTACCCTAGGGCTAGAACGAAAGGATGAAGACGAAAATGGACGAAAAGGTACCAAAAAGGTAGATCTTTAAATTTAGGGTGAGAGAGAGAGAGAGATGTAAAAGAAAGAAAAAAAAACCTTTTCAACTCAAAAGAATGACAGAACAGAGCCCTAAAATCCTTCAACTTACGTCGTATACTGCTCCTTGTATATGGAGATTTGGGAAATAAGAACGATGATATGGAAGAAAGGTAGCCCTAATTTTGGTAAGAAAATTTACCTCTTTTATACTACCATGCTTGACATTGGGCCGACTTTTTTTTGACGAAAAACTTATATAAGGCCCAAAAACATGAGTTTTCTCTGATTTTCAATAATAGTTGTCAAACTTATATAAAAAAAATCTTTTCAAAACATACAATGAATGGGGCATTTTGTGCCATTCCACTTTGCATATTCCTTGCATATCTGACAAAGAGGGAAACAATGGTTACCTAGGTCACAAGTTAAGCTAATTGAATGTGTGACTTAATGTTAAGATTCCATTCTAAATTGGTTTTCATTGAACCAATCCTTGCCAATTAATTCTTATAGCATGTTATAGCACTTATTAATATCCATTACAGCCTCAAATGTAAGCCTCACAAAGATTGGCCATATATGTGTGCCATTTTGGATCACTTTCAAAAGGAGTAATGTATAATAGCCAAACTCTTGTTAATTTCAAGTAATGGGTTAAATATTATCCAAAAATAAAATATCACATTCTCCATCTAGATTACAATGTTTGGAGTACAAGTCATTGTAGATGAGGCTCTTTCATAAACAATCAAGTCCATACAACATAAACATTAAACTAAGACTGAAAATAAGAAATGAGAAAATAGATTAATCATTAATTTAAACAAGTTTCTTTATCAAATATCAACCATTGCAGAAGTTTCAAATCCTCATATTTATTGCAATGAAAGTAGTCCAATCAATGACTTTATCACTTAAAAACTCCTCCACCAATCTGTTTCAGTTCAAAGTTCCGATGCTTTTTTGGTTTGTCATGAATAAAAGTTTAATCTCTTCTTATATGAGTTGTTCTTCGTTTCTTTAATTTTTTTTTTTTTATATTTTGGAGAGGTAGAGAGAGCAAAATTTGTATCTGCTGCATATCTCAAGTTTTGGGGAAAAAAATTGATACATAAATATTATAAAATTTGATTTATAGTGAATCTTATTGTAGAATTGCCCCATAGTTTTTTCCCATACAATTGATAGATTTCCTCATAAATTTTGGAATCTTTTTTTCTTTTTGTATATTTATTTTCCAAGTGATTTTGAACCACAAGTGATATGAGAATATGGACATAACAAGTGGTGTAAGAGAATAAACCCAATAGATCATAGCAGATATTAAAACTAACAAGTGGTGCCAGATCTTGGTTAGATAGAAATTTATTACAATAAATGAAATGATAAAGAGAGTGGGAACACTAGGCACTAACAATCCCAGGCTACTAGCTAGAGGAGAGGAGGATGAATAGGCGCAGCGATTGGCTTAAGTCCAATTGCAAAACGACAAGCCACCAAGCATCATGGCAATCACCATTGCTCTCAAGGGATCACTCTTTCATCAATGCCATCAAAAATTAAGAAAAAGCCTCCATGTAAAATACCTCATACCTCAAATCTAGCACTGTGAATTAGCTAAGCTTATGGTGATACGGACCTAGGATATATTAAGTTTGTATAAGTAGAGTTATATTAGCCTATAGAGCTTAAGAGAAGCATATTAGGTCAAATGATCAAACTTTTATAAGAAATTTTAAAAACGTAACTTTAATTTAGTATAAAATTCCATAATTTCCATTAATTGGCATTAAAATGATCTAACAAAGTGTTGATATGGGAAAAGAATGTGGACCTATATATTACATGTCACTGGCTAGCTCAGTCTATATAATACCAAAATGCCACATCAATAAAGACCTATACCCAAACTTTAAGCCAAAAATTAAAATTTGACAGAAGTTTCCATCTTCTACCAAGCTGCATAAACGTACTGAGTGGCTTCTTTATCTTCTTTCTTTTTCTTCTCTCTTTGCTCATCTTCATCTTATTTCTTCTTTTTCTCTCATATTCTGTCATCTTCATTGTGTGCGCCTTATTGGAGAAAGTTCATTCTTTTTCTTCTTGCTTCTTGCTTCTTGCTTCAGTTCTTACTCTTCCTCTTGAATCCCATCAGCATTCAATCAAACCCTAACCAAGCAACATAAAAAGAAAAAGAACTAGATGTAGGAGAAAATGTCCACCATGAATGAAAGTGACGAAGGACCACTATTTGATTTGTTATTTTAATTTTCAATTTTGTTGTTATGTACGTGTATCACTAGAAGAAATTGGATTTTTAGTGACGACGTTTAGTGACGGTCAGTCAAAAGTCGTTACTAATTCCAATATTTAATGATGGTCAGATAGAATCCATCACAGATGGAAGGCAATAGTGACGAACACATATGGTCATCACTAAATATGCAACCTTTGGTGTGGGTCGCGCAACATTGGTCACAGATGGAGGCACAATAGTGACGACCTCATGTAGTCGTTACTGGATATGCAACCTTTAGTGAGGGTAGTGCAACGTTGGTTACAGATAGGGGAGCATTAGTGATGACCCCATATGTGGTTCTCACTGAATGTGCAACCTTTAGTAAGGGTCGCGCTGTAAGAACCCATATTTTCATGAGGTTGTCACGTAATTTAAGCATGTTTAGAACACCAAAAAATTGGCTTGATAGTAGTTATAAGTGTCGAATCGACTGCAGGAAATGCCCCAAAGTGTAATTGTTTAAGAAAACAGATATGGTCTCAACGAGTATCCCGAGATAGGATTTATGCTATCAAAAGAAATCAGAATTGAGACGATTTTTGGTACAGCTAAAATACAACTTCAATTTAGGCTGAAAAATCGAATCATCATAGGAGTCTTCCGAAAAATAAACGGAACCCTAGGGGGGCTCCGATTTTGCGTAAGGAATAACTTTGAGGCAATTTTGGGATGAATCAATCGCTCGGTGAGGATACTAGGGCAAAATCATCCTTATTGAGTAAATTCGAAGTTATTAATTGTGGATTTGAAGTATCGTAATGCAAATTAATTCTATGATTAAGGGTGTATTTGTAATTAATGAAATACTCAAGTGTAATTAAGATAAATTATGGGGATTAAATATTTATTAGTATGTGGGATTGGCTCTTTAATTGATTATTTTTGTGAAAGAAATTGCAAAAGGAACAATTTTCACCGAAAGAGGCCATTTCCACTTAAAGTTGCAAGCAATTTCCATCGAAAGATTACTGAGGGTGATGGCCAACCGTAAAATGGTGCAAATGGATTTCAAGAAATGATGGCTCGAGCAATTGTCTAAAGAATATCATGGATGTGTATATATATATATATACACCCATGCTTGGAGCTCAAGTGCAGTGGGTGCCTATAAATTGATTGAAAATTCGACCGAATGAGAGGCAGCAAAGTAAATGAGAAGAGATTGAGAGTGAGAGCTTAGGCTGAGAAAGCATCGCGAGGCCGAGAGTGAGAATGGAGATTGAGAGAGAGGGATGGAGGTGCGACCATGGTAGCACCACGATAGTAGGGGTAGCAAGAAGAGTTGGATTGCGCGGTGGCACGCGGTGGCAGATGCAGAAGCGGCCGGAGGGATCATTGAGAGTAGCTGGTGAGGTTGGAGTCGACCGAAGTTGGCTGCAAGCTCCCAGCAACCAGCCGCGACAGCGGCGGTCGAGGTCGAGCAACAGCTCGTAGCAGCCGGTAGTCGCAACAGCGATTAACGAGCGCGACGAAAAATGACGGTGGCGATTTGCGACAGTTGGGTATGGCGGATGGGTTAGTCGCAAGCGTTGGCGAGTTGCAGGGAGGGAGAAGAAGCTGGGGAGAAGAAAAAGGAAATAGAAAAGAAAAAGAAAAAAAAAGAAAAAAGAAAAAGAAATTGTTGGAAAAAAGAGAAAAATCGCAAAAAAATGCTAGAAAATTGTAGAAAAATAGGAAATGAGAATTTATTATTATTTCGGAGATTTTGGTAAAGAAAATGGTTCGGGCACGCGTTTCGACGTCAGACACGAAAATTGAGAAGGTGCATGAGAATTGAGGCGATGCACGAGAATCATGGTAGTGCATGAGAATCGAGATAGTGTGCGAGAATCAAGGTGGTACACAAGAATCAAGAATTTGCATGCATTTTGAGGATATGACACGCATACCGAGAAAGCCTGAGAGGCTAAATTAAGGTAAGTAAAATTTCTTAAAAAATTTAAAAATTCAGAAATATTATTTTATGAATTTTTATAATGAAATATTTGAGAAAATAATTGAGAATATTCAGTTTGGATTTATTGAGAAAAAATAGGAAGAAATTGAGAGAAAAATAAGGAAAATGCAAGAAATTATGAAAAAATAGGTTCTAATACTTATTTAAATAAATATGATGATTAGGGTGCTTTGAGGCTTAATTTGAAGTGACTTGTTCGAATTTTGAGATTGACATCCAAATCGAGATGATGCATGTATTTTGAGACAAGTCACGAATATCGAGGTATCCCGATAAGTTTGAGAAGGTAAGTGGTTCGACCCCAAAACTTAATTTTATGTGAATAATTTTTATTAGGTTGTCATGTATGAATATGTCATTTAGATTGCATTTATATGTATTGATGACAAAGTATGCATATGAGCATGATGAGATTCACAGTCATACGTTGCATAGGTTTGAGATTAGGTACTAGCGCCTTTGTTTTGCCAAGTGTGCACCCATACACCTTGGTCTTGCAGGGAGACTATAAAAATGGTGGGTAATCTTAAGGTGCAGTCGACCCAAATAGAGAGTTACGATGTTCTAAGCATTGCATACATACATGAGTATTAAATATTTTGTTCCCTTAGATGATTCATCATCTAATTTGGGCTTTGCCCCTGAAATATTCAAACGTTCCAGATGGAGATTGTAGCAGGAGCGAGGATGAATGAGGCATTGAATGACACTGAGTAAAATGCATGATAAATTATATGATGAGTTGAATGTATATTACGTAGCCCATGTATTTAAGTTTTGCTACTTTGAATTCTGAACGTTTTGAGAAATAATGATGTATAAATTTAATTATGGTTAATGAGGATGTAAGAATTGATTTGTGATTAATGTTAAGATGTTAGGTTCGATTCTACCTTTCGCATTTAATGTTTATGATGATTCTCTTTCAAGATAAATGTATGGAAATTTTTGGGATGGATAAGACCAATGATATGGTTTGACAATAGTTTTTTTTTTTTAAAAAAATTATTATCCTAGAATTGTCCTAAGTTGTAACACGCCTAAGAAAGTGGGGTGTTACACACACAACGTTGGTCATAGATGGGGAGCATTAGTGACGACCCCATATGATTGTCACTGAATGTGTAACCTTTAGTAAGGGTCACGCAACGTCGGTTACAGATGGGGGAGCCTTAGTAACAACCGCATATGGCGGTCACTGAATGTGCAACCTTTAGTAAGGGTCACGCAACGTCGGTCACAGATAGGGGAGCCTTAGTGACGACCGCATATGGTGGTCATTGAATATGCAACCTTTAGTGTGGGTCACGCAACGTCAGTCGCAGATGGGGGAGGCTTAGTGACGACTACATATGGTGGTCACTGAATGTGCAATCTTTAGTGAGAGTCACGCAACGTCGGTCATAGAGGGAGCCTTAGTGACGACCGCATATGGTGGTCACTGAATGTGCAACCTTTAGTGTGGATCGCACAACGTTGGTCACAAACAGGGGAGCATTAGTGATGACCCCATATGGCCGTCACTGAATGTTCAACCTTTAGTAAAGGTCAACTTCGATCGTCACTAAATGTTCAATATTAAACTAATAAAATGAATCCACTTAAATAGTGATGGTGTAGTTTTTGAATTAAGAAAATATAGATATACTAATGTCATCAGACGAATTAAATTGTAAATTTACATATTTTTTAACTCTAGATAATTGATTACTTTTTCATTCAAATAACTAGATATTTTAAGTAATTTTATTTATCTAGTCACAACAATTCCTGTAATACTAAAAAATAATTAATCAAAATTTGCATTCATTGTAAAAAGTTTAATTTTTTCTACAAAATTATAAAAAAAACACTTATTTTTCACTACATCAAATCATTGCTAAATTGATTTTCTCTACCAAAATTTTTGTAATTAATAATTATATTTTTATAGTTAATTCTATATACAATTAATAAACCACTACAATATCACTAAATTCAATTTTGTAGCAGAAAAAGTTATTTTTTTGGGAATAATATTTTTTTCTAAACCAATACCAACCCATGCAATCTAAATGAAATCTAAAGCACACAATATATAAATTCAAAAACTTTCAATTAATCACATAAAATAAAACTAATGTCAACCACACACTACAAAAAATCTCTAACTATTTTTAATGTGACTAGTACATACTACAAATACATGTTATGATAGCAACATTAAATTTAATTTCGAGTGTCTTTCTTCTTATGTTATTTATGCATTGCAAGAACCTAAAAAACATAAGTAAATGAAAGATTTGATAAATTAGTATAATTTATTTTAATATAAAAGATTTATAATAATTTGAATAAAAAAACTAATCATGCTCATAGTTAAGAAATAGTTATATACCACTTTTCCGTCATTATTGACTAAAAATTTAAATTCTAACCGTAAAATAATAATATAAGTAGTCCCTAAGTTGACTATATTTTTTTATAAATGCATGAATATAATTATTAAATTAATATAATTTAACATTAATTATTTATTGATAATACAATGTATTAAAAAATTATGAACACATTAAAAAGAATATAATATATTAAACTATGGTTGTCACTAATGGGTTAACTTTAATGATAATTGGAAACGCCACAAAAAAATCTTCTTTAGTAACAGCCACATATGGTTGTCACTAATGGGTTAACTTTAGTTAGTGACGACCAACTTTATCATCACTAATTACATTAGTGACGTGGACATTAGTGTCGACTTGTGATGGTCTGTCTGGCTGTCACTAATATTTTTAGTGACGACTTTTTGGGTTTTTAGTGACGACCCTAGCCTCCACTAAAAATCTGTTTTCTTATAGTGATATATGTTTAATGTTTAGGTTAAAATTTACTTAGTTATCTAGGGATGTAAGAAATAGAAGGGGGTTTTGGACTGATGGAAAGTTCTATTAAGGAGAATAAAAGAAAAGGAGAAAGAAAAAGAAAAAGTTGGGCTGAAAGCCTTAATCTATGTTGTTCTTCTGTTTTCAAGTTTTTCATAGCTAGAGAAAATGGAGAGCTTTTATTGTTTATTATTTATACTCTCTATTTGTATTCTTGAATCCCTCTTAATCTCTTTCATACTCTTTTAAGGACTGTTTGTTTTGTGAGCTTTTGCTCCATATTCTTTTCTCAAACTACTGTAAGGGTTAATGTCTTGTCTCGATAAAAGGGTTATTACTGAGCCCTTTTGAAAAGCAAACATGTTAGCGCTTTATGACTTTAAAGAGGTTATAACTGAGCCTTGCAAAAGCTAGTGTAATAGAAAATAATGCTTGCTTTATTAAATGGAATTAAGTAGTGAATTTTCAAAAATCCTTGTTGAGTAGTGATGCAGCGTGTAACGTGTGTATGAAGAAAACACATCAAAATAAATTCTTGAAAGAACAAACTTCAAAGGCCGAAATTTGGCTTTGAAGAAGACGCAAAAACAAAATTATTTTTCTAAGAAAACCTAAATAGGTTGCTGAAATTTGTATTGAGAAAAACTTGATTACAAACTCTAGATTCTAGACATATTTATAGTGTTTGACTAATCCAAATCCATCTAATATTTGTAAATAAAATTCAACTAGAATTCTAATAAAAATAAATTCTAAGTAAAATTCAACTAAAATTCTAATAAAAATAAAATCCTAATCAAACATGAAATAGAATCTTAAATCAAATAGAAACATGAAATGAAATTCTAAATCAAATAGAATCCTAAAATATATGAAGTACTAAAATATTGTTCCGACGTGTTCAGGTTGGCCTTGGGTCAGATCTTGATCGGTGACCTCATCAAGTAGCTAAGGTAGTAGAGAAGGCTGAGTTGAGTTAAACTACTCTAAATTTTGTGTTCTTGTCTGTTTTATTTTTCACATTTGATTTTCATATTTTGAGTATTTTCAGTTCATGCTTACAGCATTGATATCAAAAGTTATAAAAAGGCATAAAACAGTTTCTGCATAAGAAAGACAAGGCCCTCTTAACAAAAGTTGATCTAGCCATTTCTCCGTCTCAGCTAAGCACTACTACTTAGAAACGTAAATTCAATGTGGTATACACACACATAAATATAAATGAGCTTACTTGGGATGAATAGAGTGTTTAGCTAACTCAGGGTTCCTGTGTGCTTTCCTACAAGGAGATGAACATAAATCTTCTTCTAAGCAAAGAGATCATAAGGTTTAAAAAATAAAAAATCAGTGTAGAATAAAATTTTCATGCTTTCCTTACTCTTCTGTGTGAGTAGCATGTCCAGGCGAGAGAGATTGTGCTTTTTTTCTTTTCTCCAATTTTAGAAGCTTGGCCTAAAATAGTCTCAATCAAACCACGATAATTCTCGTCGGGTCTATAAAAGTTATAAAAGATGATTTCAACGAAGAAAGCAGTCCACCATCACAGTTTGACTTTTTTTTTTCATTTTTCGGTTGAATCAATTTCATTTAAAGAGGACCAAATAGATTGTAGAAACTTTTCCCAACCAAAACTAAATCAAAACAAACACAGTGAAAAATAACAAAAATAAGGAGAGGAAAAAATCAACTACTAATAAGACAACATTCATTAACCTTCTATAACAAGGTATTCCTTAGAGATGATTGAATAAGGATTATGGTGTGTTGAAAGGAAGCACAGAGACAAGATGAGAATTATGGAGCAAAACCATATTCAGAATCTCCTAGCAAGGGTTTGAAGAAGTTTTTATAGAAGTTAGTGATGACAGATATTGGGTATTATAGGTCACTTTTATAGATTGATAAATGAAAAAGATGAAGTGGTTGAATCATCTAGGTCAAAAAAGAATAGTGTGGAAAGCACAAGCAAGAGAGCTTGAAGGTTCAAGTACTTTAAATTCTGCAATACATAGGACAATAGGACAAATTTGAGGTCAACATAATAGAATTAAGTTAGTAGATAGCCTTATAACAAGAAAATAGTAGCATCAATAGACTAGAGGTAGAAGGTGTAGTTCAAAGAAAACCAAGAGAAAGCTTCAAGAGAAAGGACCTTATGTGAACCAAAAAGTTTGGAATCAATAGCTAGTTAAAGGAGTTGAAAAAAAGCCTGTGCAATGTTGCTAACAAAGTTTCTAAAAAAATCTTGCTAATAGGGTTATTTTTTTAAACTCATACCAATATCAGATGATATGGCAACTGGATACCTTGTTCTGGTTAGATATGTTAATTGGGCAAAAGTTCATTATTTTAATTATCCTATTTTGATATCAATTTTTTCTAAGTTCATATATGGTAGCTAGAATCATTGTCAAGTTTCAACACACACACACACACACACACATTATACAATAGACTATGGAATTTACCTTAGATATTCATTAGGTGACAAAGAGGTCAAGTCCACTTGACAAACTGGGCATTTTTTCATTCCTTCTTGGACTTTTGGGTAGATGCACCCCTTGCAAACTACAAAGTATAAATGAATAATCAAACAAATCTGAAACACAACTGTTCTACTTCTTGGCAGATAGTGTGAATGTTAATATAGGAAATCAACAAGAATAAAAGGCAATATGAATATAATTGTTGGTTTAGAGCATCCAATTAGGGAAATGGCATCAGGATCCATATTGTAAGACATGCACTTGATATTAGAATGTAAGAAATCAACAAGATAGAAGAAGCATTGTTGTTAAAGTGAGAGTGGATGAGGGATATGGTCATGATATGTTGATTCCTATTAAAATCCTTTAGATTAATAGACTGAAACAACATATACAAATAAAAAAAAGAATGACATTACTAGCAACCAATAAATCTAAGTAGATCTCAAATAAACAAATCAAACATGGTTGCCCATATATATGAGGATCAACATAAAACTGGAGTAGCGGCCGGGGAGCTTACAACTATAGAGACATTAATTGATGGTTGTTGCCTCCTTACAAGTGTTTTTTACAAAGAGGGCATGCCATGAACCGAAGGTTAAAATGAATTTTTTTATCCATTGGTGGCTCACTTGTTTTACTCGAGCCTACAAGAGGTAATGGAATTTCATTAGACAAACTCACAACCAAGAAACAACTAGAAAGTTGGAAGAATATATTTAGGCATTCCATATGTATATTAGCACAAAAAAGAAAAGCATCAATGAAATGATGTGATGATCAGAAGTAAAAAGAATATAATTAAAGTAGAGAAGGATAACGCTCATTGCATCTTTACAGTATGAAATTCTAAATTACTGATGATACCACAACATTTTGATAGAATGTTCAATATATAAATCTATCATGTAAACATGTTTTCCGTGATGAATAGATTTAACTATCAATAAATAATGCCAAATGAAGACTAGTGATAAAAGATTTTTATCTACCTACTTTAGGCGTTTTTAACTTTTTAAAGCTACATGTAAGTATTATACAACCAAAATACAAGTTTCTATTTATTGTGAATTACAAAAATAAATTCATGTAAAGCATGCAAGGAAGCTTATTTTTGCAAGTTGAAATTTTCGACACTTAAACTAGATCACTAAAACATATACCAATGAATGTAGATGCTTAGTAACTATTAAAATTCTCATCTAAGACAACTTTTGGGGCAATTATGGAGACCACTAACGGTTCTTCAATAGTATATATAACTTCTTGGCAGTTTGCCGTTAAAGGTTTCCAAAATTAATGAGTTTAAAAATTTGCAAATACATTTGCGCACCAACAATAATTAGGACTCTTTGTGGATATGTTAACCACTGCTAATGTCCATAAAAAATGCCCTTTAGACAATTATTAATGAGTTCAAACTGTGCCATTAAGCTCGAAGATCCCAATTTAGGAAAATAAAACGAAACAAACATGAAACGAGAAAGTAAAAGCTATTTACACTTTGTTGAAGAGATTGCACCATTAAGTTTGAAAATCTTGATTTGTGCCAGGGAATATTCTGTACTAGTTTCTAGTCCTGAATAGGAGCAATCAAGACAAGAAACAAAAATTATGCCATCAAAAACTAACCATGAATTAAGAAATCATTCACTCTTGCACTAGCTTATTTTGTTTGTGTTTTAGAATAAAAATTAAAGAATGTAGCATCATCAAATTTAGTTACACTAATGCTAGCTAGGACTGGAAAAAAAACATTCTAACAGAACAACCAAACACAATCAGTTAATCATGCATGACTAAAGCTTTAATAACTTGGAGCGAAAAAAGTTATTATAAATCATGGGTAATGCTAACCTTATTTTCAACCTCTAAACAATTCTATTGGTTGATGGTATCCTATTTTAAAACATTTAATCAATCAAAAAAATTGTTTGGAAATTGCAAACAAGATATAATAAATCCATCTTATTTGAAAACAAGGCACACTTATTGCAGTTTAACCATTGCCTTACCATTACCCTAAATCAATTTATCTTAGACCTAATTAAATTTATATATTTTCCCAATAAACCACTACAAATAATTAGATTTCCCAAATTTAGTTGAATGTAGCCATAAAATTCCAATTAAAATTTCCCTGTTTGATTATATATGAAGATATCAACAAAGAACTTAAAATTTGTAGTAAGTAACTCAAGAATCAAATGAAACACAATACACGATGTCAAAAAAGTTCACGAATTTAAGATAAATATTGTCATATTATGATTTAAGTAAAATCTACTAATCTTGGAAACAAAAATTCAATATTGTCCTTGTACATTACAAGGTTCGAAGTACAAGTCATTGTATTCTAACCTATGCCATAAACAATCAAGTCCATACAAAACAAACAATAAATCAAGAATCGAAACTAAGGAATGAGAAAATAGGTTAATCAAAACACACTTCATTGCTAAGCATCAACCACAACCAAGAAACTTTTAATCCCCTTATTATGCTATTGGTATCAAATTAGCGCAATCAATGATTTATCGCTCAAAACTTGCTTCTCCATTCTCTTTTAATTGGAAATTCTGATATCTACCTCCTATCAACACATCAGTAAATTGTCAGTCTAAGTTTAGATTTATATAGCAAGAAAAAATATATATATATGTATTGAAATTCACCTCAATAAATAAAATCACTTAAAATTACCCTGGGACTAAAGCAAAAAGAGGAAGACGAAAATGCACGAAATGATACCAAAAAGGTGGATCTTCAACTTTAGAGAGAGAGAGGGGGGGATGTAAAAGAAAGAAAAGAAAAACCTTTTCAACTCAAAAGAATGACAAAGCAGAGCCCTAAAATTCTTCAACCTACGTCGAATACTGCTCCTTGTATATAGAGATTTGGGAAATGAGAACAATGATATGGTAGAAAGGTAGCCCTAGTTTTGGTAAGAAAATTTACTTACTTCTTTTGTACTACCATGCTTGACATTAGGCCGACATTTTTTTGGATGGAAAACTTATATAAGGCCCCAAAACATGAGTTCTCTCTAATTTTCAATAATAGTTGTCAAACTTGTTTAAAAAAAAAAAAATCCTTTCAAAACATACAATTAATGTGGCATTTTTGTGCTGATCCACTTTACATATTCCTTGCATGTCATGACAAAAAAGGAAACAATAGTTACCCAGGTCACAAGGTAAGCTCATGGAATGTGTGATTTAATGTTAATATTCTATTCTAAATTGGTTTTCATTGAACCAATCCTTTCCAATTAATTCTTATAGCATGTTATAGCACTTATAAATATCCATTGCAGCCTCAAATGTAAACCTCAGCAAGATTGACCATACCTCCGTGTCATTTTGGATCACTTTCAAAAGAAGTAATGCATAATAGCCAAACTCTTGTTAAATATTATCCAAACATAAAAGATAAAATTCTCCATCTAGATTACAATGTTTGGAGTACATGTCATTGTAGATGAGGTTTTTCATAAACAATCAAGTCCATACAACATAAACATTAAACCAAGACTGAAAATAAGAAATGAGAAAATAGATTAATCATTAATTTAAACAAGTTTCTTTATCAAATATCAACTATTGCAGAAGTTTTAAGTCCTCATATTTGTTGCAATGAAAGTACTCCAATCAATGACATTATCATATAAAAAATCCTTCACTAATCTATTTCAATTCGAAGTTCCTATACTTGGTTTGTCTTGAATAAAAGTTTAATCTCTTTTGATATGAGTTGCTCTTCTTTTCTTTAATTTTTTTATATTTTTGGAGAGGTAGAGACTGAGAGCAAAATTTGTATTTGCTGCATTTCTCAAGTTATGGGAAAAACATTGAGACATAAATATTATAGAAGTTAACTTATAGTGAATCTTATTGTCGAATTGCCCCATAGTTTTTTCCTTTACAATAGATAGATTTCCTTTTAAATTTTGGAATCTTTTTTTCTTGTTGTATATTTAATTTCCAAGTGATTTTCAACCACAAGTGATATGAGAATATGGACATAGCAAGTGGTATTAGAGAATAAACCCAATAAATCATAGCAGATATTAAAACTAACAGGTGGTACCTGATCTTGGTTAGATAGAAATTTATTAAAATAAATGAAATGATAAAGAGAGTGGGAACACTAGGCACTGACAATCCCACGCTACTAGAGGAGGAGGATGAATACGCGCAGCGATTGACTTAAGTCCAATTGCAAAACGACAAGCCACCAAACATCATGGCAATCACCATTGCTCTCAAGGGATCACTCTTTCTCAATGCTATCAAAAATTAAGAAAATGCTCCATGTAATACCTCATACCTCAAATCTAGCACTGTGAATCAGCTAAGCTTAAGATGATACGGACCTAGGACATAATAAGTTTGTATAAGTGGAGTTATATTACCCTATAGAGCTTAAGAGAAGTATATTAGGTCAAATGATCGAACTTTTATAAGAAATTTTAAAAACATAAAATCTTATTGAATTAAAACAATATGTGAAGCCTTCATCCCATTTTCTGGGGATAGTAACATGAAGGTGATTCTGGTGCATGAGGGTCCTACATTGCAGGCTCTAGGGAAGGCCAATTGCACGCACTACAAAGCCTATGCTTAAAACGCAAGCCAAGAAGATGTCACAATCTTGTTATCAGACAGAAATTTTGTATAGTTCTAATAACACTTGTTAAGCAATAAATCAAACACAAAAGTTTGTATAACTCAAAGCACAAATTGAAATCAAAGATTTGCATACTTAAACGTGGTTTGAAAAAATGCTTGTGTCCACATGTGAAAGACAAAAAAATAAAAAAGAAATAAAAATCACTATACAAATTATAAGTTCTCGAAAAGAGGAAAACTGACAAACCAAAACCCCAATACATTCAATCTTGCAGAACACTTCTAACAATCTTATAATGCACATCTAAATCAAAGCATACAACACTATATGTAAATATAAAGTAGACAAAAATCCTAAGTCATCTAAGAATTGGATTAGCTAACGAATTCATATTTTTCATTTACTTTGGATTAGGCTCAAATAACATGAATCCAAGTTAAACTCAATACTAGAATTTTTTATGATACATCCACATGACAAACAAAAACAACCAATAGATTTTTTGAAATAACTTGTCAATGAGGAAACCATGAGGGCTTGAAAGAATAAATTGTTGGAGAAAGGAAGAAGCAAAGGGCTTGAAATGATTATTGCTTTAGCAAAAAAACTGACCACCAATGATTCCAGGAACTTAAAAGGGGAAGCCCAAAATGGTCGAAGGGATGAAGAGACCAATGGCTAGAAAATTGATGTTTTTCTCCCTTAAGGCCTTACTCACAAATAAGTTAGTGGAATCTTTGCCAAAGTGAGAAAGAATAGTAAGTATAGAGAGAATGAGAGGAGAAAAGGGAAGATAAAGAGAACACAAGGGCTTGGCCAAGGACTAACTTGAGATGTTGAGATTTCTTTGGAGGAGGTTAATGGGGTTAGTTTCGATTAAAAATTCGAGCACCATGGATGGTGGCATTTCTGGTGTACATGTCACATACAGAGTTGGCACACATGGTTTGTTTTTTTTTTTTTTATTGTTTAATGATATGGTATTCTTGACATGATTATATATGAAACAAGCACTAAGAAATGTTATAATCCATGGGAGCATGAAAATATTTTATATATGGCTAGAGGCTAAACAACACAAATTATCATTAATCTTTACACTAAAGTACAAAAAGTCATTACACATTAATTTGTAGTCGATTGGTAACTTAACTTCAATTTAGTAAACAGTTAAATAATTACCATTAATTGGCATTTAAATGCTCTAACGAAGTGTTGATGTGGCAAAAGAATGTGGACCTATATATTACATGTCACTCGCTAGCTCAGTCTATATAATACCAAAATGCCACATCAATAAAGACCTTCGACAAAAGTTTCCATCTTCTACCAAGCTGCATAAACGTATTGAGTAGCTTCTTCATCTTCTTTCTTTTTCTTCTCTCTTCGCTCATCTTCATCTTCATCTTTTTTTTTTTTTTTTCTGTAACACCCCCTTCTCCTAGAACTGCCCTAGAAGAGGTGCTATGGGGAAATAAAATAAAACTAACTGATAAATTGAAATCTGATACTATAAATGAATATCTCAGTCAATTGAAATAAACTCTTGAGCCAACATAAATTGAAAACCATAAACTCTGTCTAAGGGACAATCCCTCAACTGAAATATAAAATAAACCTAAACTAATAAGACATCAACTAATCCCAGACATCTTTTATCTTGAGCGGCTCTACGTACACACTATTGAACACTGCTGTTAGGTGCCACATCTGGTACTCTCTCGCTAGGACCTGGAATGGTGAAGAGTACAAGGTGAGCTACAAAGCTCAACAAGTAATAAGCTAGAAAGAATAACTGAAGCTGAATCAAAGAACATTGATACTGATAAATTGCTTACTGAACTTGTACTGGGAGGTATAATCATTGTCTGTTTGTATTCATAAAAATGTAATGCATATAAACTGTAAACTAAATACAGGTATGCAACTTTGACTTATAGGCCCACATAATCTGATAACACATACCTAACTGATCTGAATCCTGCATACATAAAAACTGTAAGCATATACTGTGGGCAAAGCCCCTAGCTCTCTGGTCGTTACCAGGCGAGCAACTCATAACTGACCTGAAATTGATACTATGGGATCCCTGCGGACTAAGCCTCATGGCGCACATAGTGCAATGCAATTCTCACATAAATGTTGGCACACGATATGTAGTGTTCCATATAAAGTCATGCTCAATACTCATACCAAAATGTATGCACATAATCTCACAAAATAATGCTAAACATGTCATAATAAAATAATGTTGAACATGATATGATCTTCATCTATATATTGGAATACAAAGATTCTATGAATTATGATTTATGATATAGGCATGATTAACTTGTTATATTTTGGCATATAAATTCAATATTTGGAAGTATTGAATATTTTTACTTGAATAAAACTTAAATTAAGCTATTCTGAAAGTTTAATTAGATTTCTGGAAAAGTCATCTAGATATCAGGAAGGATATCTGGATATGAAGAAAGACATCCAGATATGAAGAAGGCTCATTTGGATACACTGGCGCTCAAATAAGAAACTATTTGAATATGCTGGGATATATTCGGATAGAAACTAAGACATCCGAATATGATTCAGGTCATCCGAATGTCTTGCTGTGGCATTTGGATATATCAGGAGACTATACGAATATGAAATTCAACTTTGGAGGAAGGCATTGGGATACAAAAGAAGGGATCCATATATTCTAGACCTATCCGGATATAAGAAAAGGGCATCCGAATATGAGCTATCTGGATGTACGAAGAACCATCCGAATATCACATGCAAAGAACTTGGAACTCATTCAGATATCTGCAATTAAATTTGACAAACATGAACGCTAACAGAGACTGAAATCTATAACAAAGCTTAATGATTCTACACTATTCTGAATAAAATCTTGGGAAAACGAATCCAATCGATATGAAACAACCTTAAGCATGATTCAAAGATAATATTTAATTGAATCGCTATAAAGATCATGCATATATGAGAACTTGCCTATAAAAGAAATAAAAGGAGGAAAAAAACTTGCAACTCAAAATCCAAAATGGAGAAGGAGTAATAGAACTCACAATCCAAAAATGGAGAAGAAGTAATAGAACTTGCAATCCAAAATAGAGAAGGAGTAATAGAACTTATAATCCAAAATGGAGAATGAGTAATAGAACTCACAATCCAAAATGGAGAAGAAGTAATAGAGCTTTCTCATAACTTCACTACTATACGCATATATATATATACGTCTCTGCTTTTTGATAGAAATCTAAAAACTACAACGAAAAACTAGAATAATCTGAAAACGAAACTAATATGAACCTGTAATGAAAGGGATTATAGGGAAGATACTTGCCTTAATAAATCATGATCGACTCACACGATCTCAACTAGAAATCTCTTATGCAAAGCAACTTCTGCAACTCACAGACTTCTTGGCTCTCTGCTCCTCATGAGGTATGAAGAAAACTATGGCTTATCTTCTTCTCTTTTTATAATTGGGAGTCCTTATTCTTAATTAACTTTGAGACTTCGAATCTAAACCTTCTCACGTATGGATTCTCCCAATTACATAATATCTTTAATTAAATAATTCTTAATAATATAAAATTATTATTTAAAACTCTAGAATTACTTTTTTGCCCTTGCATTTAATTTCCACATAATTTAAATGCCTTTAAATGTTATACTCTCAATTAAAAATTCTAAATTGCCACATTAAATATTTAATTGGCAAATTCTCTTAAGCCAAAAATTAGTTAAATAATTCTCAATAATTCTAGGCCCTTCTGACGGGTCTTTACAATTTCTCCCCTTCTTAAAAAATTTTGATCCTCCAAATTCGTACTTAGTTACTTGAATGACGAGGGGTAAAGAAGCCTCATCTCTTCTTCTAATTCCCACGTCACCTCTTTTGATGAGTGTTGTTACCATTGCACTTTTACAAGAAGAATTAATCGATTCCTCAAAATCTTCTCTTTTCGCTCTAATATACTGATAGACATCTCCTCATAAAACACATATTTTCTAACTTTAAGAGTTTAAAAAATCACTTACTTGTGGAGAATCTGGAACATACTTCCTCAACATCGAAACGTGAAACACGTTATGAACATGGGACAACTGAGGTGGCAAAGCTAACTCATATGCCAAAGTCCCTATCCGTCTCAAAATCTTAAACAGACCAATGTAACGGGGACTAAGCTCCCTTGTTATGTCAAATCTTCGAACTTCTTTAATATGCATGAATCTCAACCAAACATAGTTGCCTACCTCAAACTTGAGGTCTCGTCGTCGCTTGTCTGCATAGCTCTTATGTCTCTTGGGTTGTTTTCATTCTAGTTTTGATCGCTCGGATCTTTTCTGACGTCTGCTCAACAATTTTTGGACCTCATAAAGCCCTATCACCAATCTTTTCCCAACATATCGGCAATCGACACTGTCACCCATACAAAGCCTCATACGGTCATTCCAATACTTGAATGGAATCTATTATTGTAGGTAAGTTCTACCAAAGGTAGATGCTCATCCCAACTACCTTGAAAGTCTAAAACATAAGCTTTCAACATGTTCTCGAGAGTGCTAATAGTCCTTTCTGATTGACCATCTATCTACGGATAAAATGTCGTACTAAACTTCAACTAAGATCCCAATGCCTCATACAAAGCTCCCTGAAAATGAGAAGTAAAACGAGGATCTCGATCTGATACAATACTGGATGGAACACCATGTAATTTCACGATCTCAACAATATAAATCTTGCAAATCTATTCAATGGATAAATCTTCTTAATAGGTAGAAAATGGGTTGATTTAGTCTAACGATCAACAATCACCCATATAGCATCATGGCCTCTTGTCGTCCTGGGTAATCCCATCACAAAATCCATAGGAACATTATCTCATTTCCACTCTGGAATAGGTAGTGGAAATAATAAACTTGCGGGTTTCTGATGTTTCGCTTTAACTTGTTAGCATACTGAACACTGCGAAACATAATTGGCTACATCTTTCTTCATACCACTCCACCAAATACTACCGCTTTAGGTCGTGGTATATTTTCGCAACACCTAGATGAATAGTGTAACAACTCTTGTGCGCTTCATTCAAAATTTCTTGCTTAAGATTTCCATCATCAAGTATACAAATACGTCCCTGAAATAAGAGTATTCCATCACTTTATATAGTATATCCCAAAGGAGAAAACTTCTCGATGTCTGTCAAAATCTGCGCCAACTTCTCATCTTTTGATTACTAGTCCTTGATTAAATCAAATAAGTCAGATTGCACCCTTATACAAGCACAACTCATCACTGTACTATCCTCTGGGGATGAAATAGATAGAGCACTCAATTTCTTCAATAACCTTCATTCTTGAACCATCATCATAGCCATAGAAGCTCCTCACCGACTCAAAGCATTAGCTACTACATTTGCCTTTTCTAGATGGTATAGAATCTAACAATTAAAGTCCTTAAATAACTCGACCCAACGTCTTTGCCTCATGTTTAATTCTTTTTGGGATAGAAGATAATGTAAACTCTTATGATTTGTATAAATCTCAAACTTCTCATCATATAAATAGTGTCGTCATATCTTCAATGCAAATACTACTGCTGCCAACTCCAAATCATGAGTAGGGTAATTCACCTCATGTTTCTTCAATTATCTAGAAGCATAAGCATTAACTCAACCTTATTATATCAATACGCAACCTAAACCTGAATGGGAAGTATTACTGTAGATGGAATATTCAACTAGTATTGTTTTCTTCCTTACTTATTCTCGATAATACTATCATTCTCTAGGCTTTTGGGGTATTAAAAACATAATAGAATTAAGTTAATAGATAGCCTTATAACAAGAGAATAATAGCATCAACAGACTAGAGGTACAAGGTGTAGCATCAACTAATGATTTTTGGCAAAGATAATTTACATAAGTAAGAGTATACTAAAGATATTTGTATATCAAAGATATGTTTTATATGTATATGTATAAACTTATGCTCAAGAAAAACTGTTTTAGTCTTTGATAACAAGTCTTATAAAACATGTGCAATAGGTAATAACAATAGGTAAAAACGAAAGAACACTTGCATACAAGATATATAGTGGTTCAGCACCCCGCCTAGTCCACTACCTTCAAACTTACCCACTTGAAGGATTTTCAATCCCAATCACTTTTACTAGTGATCAACCACAACAAGGGTTTTACTACAGTTCACCCTAAAACCTTACACAATGAGTTTTTACGAGCTCAACTAAAACCTAGCACCAAGTGAGTTTTTACAGGCTTAACTCAAACCTTAGACATAATGAGTTTTAGGCTCAACTCAAACCTTTCACCACAATGAGTTTTAAGCTAAACTCAAACCTTACAACATTAACAAGATAAATAGAATTTTATCTTTACAGCCCAATGGAATGTATAACAATAAATATCTTACCAATGGCTGGACAAACCTCTTAACTTGAGGTGAGGAGAGCTGGACAAGATGAGACTTCAGTTTTCGCTTGCTTCTCCTTTCCACTCACAATGCACAAGAATATGATTTGTAGAAGATCTTCTTTGAGAGCTTGAATAAATGATTTGATCACCACTTGTGCTTGTGTATGTGTCTCTAATGTGTGCTCTCTTGTGGTTGCTTGTTCTTGTCTTCAAAAACTTGTTATTTATATTAAGAGATAGAAATCTAGTAATTTTATAGCCGTTAAAGACAAGACAGAAAAGTAGGTTTCAAAACATACATAACAAGTTTCAAAATATCACAAATATACACTAAAGTTTCGAAACATACTCCTCATGTTTCGAAACATACAGCCTTTCCAGCTGGACTTGGACTTAGAGACAGTAATGAGTAAGAGACAAGGTCTTATGCCCACTATGATTAATAATGATCTCCAATTTAAATTTGAATTTGAATCCTTAGAGCATGGAGAAAGCATTAAACAAATTATTTTGATAAAAACAAAATTGCAAACCAAATGCATCTCAGTTTTTAAATGATATGCTAACAGAATGTCAGAGGTTTCAAAACATGACATATAGGTTTCAAAGCATAGTCCAAAACCTGAAACAAATGATAATACATAGATGTTTCGAAATAGCATACACACTTTAGAAAACATGAAAACCTTTTCAAAGAGGTTTTGAAACATGCACAAAAACATATTTACATTTCTTTAGTAAATGTCCACATTTTCTTTTATTAATATTTTACTTTTCATTTACTTTAATACATAAATGTAAATAACAAAGTACCCTCTATTTGGATTCAATAAAAATATCTAGAAAATCAAAATCCATAACTATAAGAAAGTAGAATTTGAGTTTTAGTACAAACTCAGGATTTAACAATATTACAACCTCCAAAATACATACTTTCTATTTAATAAAAAATTCATTAAAAATCATTTTAACACTAACGGATATTAGATATCAAAATACCGAGAGATAATTTTTCAAAATGAACACATTTTCAAAAACATGTTCTAGTTGGTCTTTTGCCTTAGAATATTTTGACCAATGATTTCAAGGCTAGTTTTGAAAAACACTTTAGGAGATTCTTTTAAATCATAATACTTGGTTTCACAAATCTCCATATGAAACTATTTTGGTTTTCATTTGAACAAAATAGTACTTGATATTGAAATTGATATATGTTGAAAATCATAGCCTTGACTCATGACTTAGAGATTAAGCCAATATATGTTTTTCATCATTAAAACTAATATACAAAAAGTTGCAACAACAAAAACTTTGGAATCAATAGCTAGTTCAAGGAGATGAAAAAATCATGTGCTAACAAAGTTATCTAAAAAATTCTTGCTAATAGGGTTATTTTAAACTTATACCAATATCAGATGATATGGCAACTGGATACCCTATTCTGGTTAGATACGTTAATTGGGTAAAGGTTTGTTATGTTTAATTATCCTATTTTGATATCAATTTTTTCTAAGTTCATATATGGTAGCTAGAATCTTTCGCAAGTTTCAACAAACACACACACACACACTACATAATAGATGATGGAAGTTACCTATCAATATTTTGATGCCACAACATTTTGATAGAATGTTCAATATATAAATCTATCGCGTAAACATGTTTTGGGTGATGAATAGATTTAACTATCAATAAATAATGCCAAATAAAGACTAGTGATAAAAGATCTTCATCTACCTACTTTAGGCGTCTTTAACTTTTTAAAGCTACTTGTAAGTATTATGCAAGCAAAATACAAGTTTCGTTTTATTGCAAGTTACCAAAATGAATACATGTAAAGCATGCAAGGAAGCTTATTTTTGCAAGTTGAAATTTTTGACACTTAAACTAGATCACTAAAACATATACCAAAGAATGCAGATGCTTCGTAACTATTAAAATTCTAATACAAGACAACTTTTTTGGCAAATATGGAGACCACAAATGGTTCTTCAATTGTACATATAACTTTCTTGGCAGTTTGCCATTGAAGGTTTCCAAAATTAATGAGTTTAAACATTTGCAAATACCTTTGTGCACCAAAAATAATAAGGACTCTTCATGGATATGTTAACCACTGTTAATGTCCTTAAAAAATGCCCTTTAGACAATTATCAATGAGTTCAAACTGTGCCATTAAGCTCGAACATCCCAATTTAGGGAAATAAATTGAAACAAACATGAAACGAGAAAGCAAAAGTTATTTACACTTTGTCGAAGAGATTGTGACATTAATTTGAAAATCCTAATTATTGCAGCAAATATTTTGCACTAGTTTCTAGTCCTGAATAGGAGCAATCAAGACGGGAAACAAAAATTATGCCATAAAAAACTAACCATGAATTAAGGAATCATTCACTCTTGCACTAGCTTATTTTGTTTGTGTTTTAGAACAAAAATGAAAGAATGTAGCATCATCAAATTTAGTCACACCAATGCTAGCTAGCATTGGAAGAAAACATTCTCAGAGAACAATGAAACACAATCAGTTTATCATGCATCACTAAAGCTCTAATAACTTGGAGCGAAAAAAGTTATTATAAATCATGGGTAATGCTAACCTTATTTTCAACCTCTAAACAATTCTATTGGTTGATGGTATCCTATTTTAAAACATTTAATCAATCAAAAGAATTGTTTGTAAATTGCAAACAAGATACAATAAATCCATCTTGTTTGAAAACAAGGTACACTTATTGCAGTATAACCATTGCCTTAGCATTACCCTAAATCAATTTATCCTAGACCTAATTAAATTTATATATTTTCCTAATAAACCACTACAAATAATTAGATTTCCCAAATCTAGTTGAATGTAGCCATAAGATTCCAATTAAAATTGCCCTGTTTGATTATATATGAAGATATCAACAAAGAACATAAAATTTCTAGAAAGTAACTCAAGAATCAAATGAAACACAAAACAGATGTCAAAAAAGTTCACAAATTTAAGATAAAGATTGTCATATTATGATTTAAGTAAAATCTACTAATCTTGGAAACAAAAATTCCATATTCTCCTTATACATTACAAGGTTCGAAGTACATGTCATTGTATTCTAACCTATTCGTAAACAATCAAGTTCATACAAAATAAACAATAAATCAATAATCAAAACTAAGGAATGAGAAAATAGGTTAATCAAGACACACTTCATTGCTTAGCATTAACCACAACCAAGAAACTTTCAATCCCCTTATTATGCTATTGGTATCAAATTAGCGCAATCAATGATTTATCGCTCAAAAATTGCTTCTCCATCTCTTCTAATGGGAAATTCTAATATCTGCCTCCTATTAACACATTAGCAAATTGTCAGTCTAAGTTTAGATTTATGTAGCAAGAAAAAAAAATATTTATATATTTATTCAAAATTCATCTCAATAAATAAAATCACTTAAAATTACCCTAGGGCTAAAGCAAAAAAAGGAAGACGAAAATGCACGAAATGATACCAAAAAGGTAGATCTTCTACTTTAGAGAGAGAGAGAGAGATGTAAAAGAAAAAAAAGAAAAACCTTTTCAACTCCAAAGAATGACAAAGCAGAGCCCTAAAATTCTTCAACCTACGTCGAATATTGCTGCTTGTATATAGAGATTTGGGAAATGAGAACAATGATATGGTAGAAAGGTAGCCCTAGTTTTGGTAAGAAAAATTATACTACCATGCTTGACATTGGGCCGACATTTTGTTGGACGAAAAACTTATATAAGGCCCAAGAACATGGTGTAATGACCCGTTAGGGGGTCTAGGCGTTTTTGGGTATTTTATTATGGGCTCAAAATTTTTTCTTTAATTAATTGAGGATTGAAAAAAAAAATGATGGAATAAAGTGTAAGTGGAAATAAGAATTCGGTAGTCCATCCAAATGGGATTAAAAAATGTGGGAAAAGTGCAAATGAATTGGGCCATTGAGTTGCGTTTAGAATTTTAATTATATTATGAATGGGCTTAGATGTTGAGAATTATTAATTGGGTCAGTGAGTTGAGCCATGGAATGGGCCACGGCATGGGCTAAGCCCAATTGAGAAATGAGATTTGAAATTTTTTTTTAAAAAAAAATTATAATAAATTAAATTAGCTGGCAAATGTCTATTTTACCCTTGGTCTTCCGCTGTCCGTTGTTGGAAAAGAAGAGTAGTCAGGTCTTCCTACCAATTCATAGTTGCAGACTATGCATCTTTCCCTCTTCATGCTCCATTTGCAACTGCGACCCCCCTATACTCTTTCTACGTTTGATCCTCTCCTTCTTTAACTTTCTTCCATATATTTCTCCTTCCCTCAGACCTTGCGTCTGGGTATCTTCATCTTGGCTGATAGGAGTTTCAGGAGGAAAGGGGATTCTTCTACATCGCTAAGTCATTAGGCAAGTTTCTTCTTGCACTCTCCTTGTAATTACAGTACAAGTTCTTCTTGCACTCCCACTTTATTTTCAGTGCGAGCTCTCTTATACATTCTTTTGTTCAATGCAAGTTCTTCTTGCACTCTTCTTTTATTTTCAGTGCAAGCTCCCTTATTTATTTATTGTTCTCATACGAGTTCCCCTATTAGTCTTTCATCAGGCAAGTTGTTGTGTATGGCTCTTTTTCTGCTAGTGTTCATTGAGTCTTCATATCTAGGTATCTGTTGGGGTCTCCTTGTGGTTTCAAAAATGGGGTTTGTTTCCACTCCAAGTTTCTTTTAGTGAAAGGCTATTATTTGTCTAGATATAGATACAAGGCCCTATTCGCTTCTGTATCTTCTTGAGCTTAATCATGTATACATGGCCAGATGCACCTCGCAAAAGCCTAAATGACGCATCCAAATAGGCATGAACCACCTGAATGCCATCTCCCATATGCAAATGTCAAACACAAACCTTCTTGACACATTCGAGTAACCCTTGTTATTATACCTGTTTGATTTAGATAGCTTACATATATATATATGTGCCAGATATATCCAAAAAGAGAGAAATCCATTCCAGTAAACTTCGAGTTCTAGCCTCAAGCCTATCTGCGGGCTCTTTCCTCGAGCCTTAGCCACAAGTCTTTTCGTGAGCTCTTTCTGCGAGCTCTAGCCTCAAACCCTTCTTTGAGCTCTAGCCATAAGTCTTTTTGCAAGCTCTCGTCGCGATCGTTTGCTGCGAGCTCTTGCTTCGAGACTTCCTGCGAGTTCTTTCTGCGAACTCTTACCCCAAGTCCTTGGCCGTGAATTCTTTCCACGAACTCTATCTGCGATCTCTTGTCACGATCCTTTTCTACGAGCTCTTGCTTCAGGCCTTTCCGTGAGCTCTGCCTACAAGCTCTTTCCCTAAAACGCTTTCCATAAGCTTTTGCCACGGGCTCCTGCCTCAAACGTTTCCCGCGAGCTCATGTTGTGAACCCTTGGTCGCGAGCTCCAATCTTGTCGTAGGCCCCCCACCTCGTTTATCTTTTGGAAACCAAATTGCCTTGAAGAATACTCTCATTTGACAAATCAAAGTTGATTTTGATAGTAAATAAGAATACACAAGCATGACCATTGTAAGTGTATTGAATGCACGATTTATCTATTTTAAATGATTTGAAATATGTCCAAATTATGAGATGCCTCAGTGAAATTCCTTCTAAATATTCCTCAAAATGTGGTCATTAAATTTAACACCCATTGTTTGTGTAAAAGATCAATACTAGCTTGTCAATGAACAAAACCGTGTGGTGTGGTCATTCTGATTGCATAAGGACAACTCATGAATTTGAGCTATGAGAATGAATGCAAGTCAATGCATACTGACACTGGTTAATGAATTCACAAAGATCATAAGATGGGAAAAATAGTTATTAAATCTATAATATTCCTTAACTAGTGAATCAAGATTCAATCTTAAATAGCATCTCTCAAAATTATTCTTGTGTTGTAATTTACATCAAGCATTTATGCGTCATAAATTACATCTTAAATGTGGTAAACGTTATGAAGTAAGATATGTTGAATTTATCTGATGATGAAAAAATACCTGGTATGGGTAAATGATGTTGAAAGTGTGAATATTGCAGAAACAAGAATTTAAATACATGTGGTTGGCAAATGCATACATGATGCATACATGTACATGTTATATATATATATATATTTTATGCACCTATTATTTTACGCGGAGGGAGAAAGGGTACCCTAGAGCACCTGGCACAAGACGAGGTGGCCATACCCCGGCAGGTTGGTTCTATATTTATTTCTGAGGTTTTATTGAAATTATGCAATTTTGCATACATTAATTGATGGCTTGAGAGCCGGGAGATTGATATTGATAGTAAAATGATGGCCTTAGAGTTTTTTGTAAAGGACTTCTTGGGCTTTCCATAATGGTATTATTTGTCCAAATCCAAGTTCGTTTGGGCCTCCAAACATTGCTTCAATGTTAGGGCCAAAAAGCTGGGTTAAATCCTAATCGGATTAGAATTCTACACGAACACTGAATCTTTAAAATGACATAACTTGAGCTTCTGATGTCCAAATCAAGTGAGTCAAAAGCCTAAATTCATCTAAACATTTTGAACTATAATTCGTAAGAAGGGACTGAAGCCCATAACTTTTTATCTAACACAAAATGGGATTATAAGTTATGGGAGTCTAAGAAGCCCTAATTCTTTTGCTGATTTGGATTCTTTATTGGGGGCAATTTAAGGTCTTGCTCCAAGCTGGAGAAGGGAGAACACCCAGGAAGAAAAAGATGCAGGGAAGCACATCCAAGAGGAGGAAGAAGCATCATTTTCATATTTTCTCTTCTTTTTGTGTTCTTTCTCTCATTATATATAGCTAAACTTTGGTTTTTCGATAGAATAATATTTTGAAGCCATGGTGAAGAACACTGTGAAATCTTTGAGTGTATTCGCAATCTGATTTTCTCTTGAATATTCATGTATCTTCTGATTTAAATATTTATGATTGTGTTTTTTGTAGGCGCCCCTAAATTAGGGTCCGTCAGAAAAGATGGCATATATGCAAAACCCAATTAGAAGCATCACGTATAATCCATGCTATTAACAACGAAAGCCACACTCATACACTCTTACTCATAGACATATACATTAGGGTCCACACACCCACCATATCCCTTCAAGGGTACAACCTAGAACATAAACAAGTGTAATTTAGAATTACACATCACAAAACACCCCCAAGGATCTTTCGGTTGAGATGACTCTGTACACACTTCTACCCCACGACTCCAAATTTACTTGACTCGCCCACTTCTTTAGCCTTACCCTTACCTAGAATGATGCAAGCAAATATGAGCCACAAGGCCTAACAAGTATAACTAGAAGAAAGTGATCATAAGAGTCATGGGTATCGAGAGGCAAAAGAATTATGAATGACATTTAAGGTACTTTCCAATGGTGTCATGATGAAACATGCATTCATAATCATATGCAATCTCTTTAAAACCATAATCATAGGACTGAAGTCCAAACCCCGTGATCGAAGTATCATATCATAAACTGGGACCAAATTCCATCTCTGAGCTGAAGCTTTCTTTACAGATATAACCTGTGGACTCGTCCGCTGCACGCATCATGAAGCCTTTACATTTTAAAACCATTTTCGTGCACATGTTACATACATCATCATAACATGCATATTTAAAATAATTTTTCTTATATAACTGACACATGATTACCCGAAGCAAAATAACCAAGAAAGCAATACTCATGCAAGGCAATGCAAGGCAACATCAAACCCTTGTATGTCCTCAATAAAGCATAATTCCCAAAGAGAGAGAGGGTGATTCAAAGCCCTATTTGAGACTTAGGAGGTATAAATGAGAACCATAAAATAATTTACTAGAAAAGGGGAATAACTAGCACTACAAAAAAATTGATTTTTAGCGGCAGTTTTTAAAACCGTCGCAAAAAATGAAATTTTGTGACAGTTTGTAAACAGTTGCAAAATACTATTTTAGTGGTGGTTTTCAAAAACTGTCGCAAAATTCATTAAAACATTCAATTTTACGGTGATTTTCAAAAAATCGTCGCTAACTTTGGAAAATAATTAAATAATTAAAAAATAAAATTCAATTTAGCAGCAGTTTTTGAGAAACCGTAGCTAAATTAAAAAATAATTAAATAAATCAAAATTAAAATTAAAATACATTTGTGGTGGTTTTGAAAAACTGCCTCAAAATTCATTAAAAATTTAATTAGCAGCGATTTTTCAAAACCGTCGCTAAATTAAAAAAAATTAAATAATTTATAATTAAAATTAAATTAATATTTGTGGCAGTTTTTAAAAACTGTCGCAAAATTCATTAAAAAATTTAATTTGGCGGCAGTTTTTCAAAATCTCCACTAAATTAAAAAAATAATTAAATAATTTATAATTAAAATTAAATTATAAATTCATTAAATAATTTAATTTAGCGGAGGTTTTTAAAAACCGCCGCAAAATTCATTAAAAATTTTAATTTAGTGACGGTTTTTAACTGCCGCTAAATTTAAAAATAATTAAATAATTCAAAATTAAAATTAAATTGAATTAAATTAATAAAAAGAAATATAAAATCTTAAAAGAAATTAAAATTTTAATTTAAATTAATTGCAAAATCTTTATATATATAAAAGTAGGATAATCTTGAAAAAAGAAATTTTCTCCTAAAACTTACATTAATTAATGATTTGTAATTAATATTTATTGTATTAATAATTTACATTTTGTAATTTGCATTAATAATTTAAAATTTTCAATTACTTTAAAGTAATAAGTAGTAATAAAAATTTTCCCCAAAACTTGCATTTAGTACTTATTGCAGTAATAATTTACATTTTGTAATTTACATCTTTATATATATAAAAGTATGATAGTCTTAAAAAAAGAAATTTCTCCCCAAAACTTGCATTAATGATTTGTAATTAATACTTATTATATTAATAATTTAAATTTTGTAATTCGCATTAATAATTTAAAATTTTCAACTGCTTTGAAATAATAAGTAGTAATAAAATTTTCTCCCAAAACTTGTATTAATGATTTGCAATTAGTACTTATTATATTAATAATTTACATTCTGTAATTTGCATCTTTATATATATAAAAGTATGATAGTCTTGAAAAAAGAAATTTCCCCCCAAAACTTGCATTAATGATTTGTAATTAATACTTATTGTATTAATAATTTACATTTTGTAATTCACATTAATAATTTAAAATTTTCGATTGCTTTGAAATAATAAGTAGTGATAAAATTTTCCCTCAAAACTTGCATTAATGATTTGCATTTAGTACTTGTTGCATTAATAATTTGCGTCTTTATATATATAAAAGTAGGATAGTCTTGAAAAAAAAAATTTCCTCCCAAAACTTGCATTAATTAATGATTTGTAATTAATACTTATTGTATTAATAATTTACATTTTGTAATTTACATTAATAATTTAAAATTTTCAATTGCTTTGAAATAATAAGTAGTAATAAAATTTTCCCCCAAAACTTGCATTAATGATTTGCATTTAATACTTATTGCATTAATAATTTACATTTTGTAATTTGCATATTTATATATATAAAAGTAGGATAGTCTTGAAAAAAGAAATTTTCTTCCAAAATTTGCATTAATGATTTACAATTAATACTTATTGCATTAATAATTTGTATTTTGTAATTTACATTAATAATTTAAATCTTTCAATCGCTTTAAAATAATAAGTAGTAATAAAATTTTCTCCCAAAACTTGCATTAATGATTTGCGTTTAATACTAATTGCATTAATAATTTACATTTTGTAATTTGCATTAATAATTTAAATCTTTCAATTGTTTTGAAATAATATTTACTAATTATTGTAAAATTAATAATACATTTTAAATATACAAGTTTTTCAATGCTAATTGTTTTGTATTAAATTTGCATGAGTTTTATGAGAAATATTAATAGACAACTTAAACTATTAATTAAGTCATAGAAAATTATCTATTTATTTAAATATTATTTTTATATCTTTATTCTATGTATATTTATATAATATTAAAATATGATAGTCAAATAAAGTATTTTTCCAAGTGTCAATCAATGGTGAATTTTTTCCCTCAAAAACTTGCATTAAATCAAATGTAGTGATTAATTACTTATTAATTACTTTAATAATTATATTATAGTCTTGAAAATGTGATGTCTTAACAAATTCATAAAAAATTATTTAAGGTTGTCAAATGCTACGATTTTTCAATACAAATTAATATTTAAAGTATCACATTTTTAAGACCAAGGAAAAAATCAAAATTAATTTTTTTAAATTTTGTTATTATTGAAAAAACTTATTCCTACTCAAATTTAAGAGTTTTAATTTATATTTATAATTATCATATAATAAATAGAAAATAACGAACGTTTTTAAGTGAAAATATTATAGATTTTATAATATTTATTTATAAATAAATATAATATAATAAAAAAATTATATGTATTTTCTCAAGTGACCTATTTAATATGTTAATTATTCTTTAATACATTGAATGATAGTATATTGAATCAAAAGTGTTCTCCATTAGCATATTGAATAGTGAATAATTAAGTAAACTTAAATTTTTTTAACATGATTAAAGATTAAAAAAAATTATAATTATCAATTCTGTTAAAATTATTTAAAATAATAAATTTATTTTTTATTTTTAAATTAAACTCTCCCATATATCACACGGGTTCACCACTAGTTAATTAAAAATTAAAATAAAAATAAATTTAACAAAATTTTAATAATTTTAAAAAATATATATTTTTTTATTTTTAATCAATTAATTTAGTTAATTTAATTCAATTAATTTATTCCTTTACTCTTTTAAAAAATAATAATTTAATTAATATTTTTTAATTTATATTAAAAAATATAAAATATAATTTTGGAAAGTAGTGGTTGTTTTGGTATATAATTTATATATGCGGTTATATAACAAGGGGGTTGGCAGATTAGACGGTCAAGTGCATGCACGTGCACAATGGAGGTCGTGGGTTCGAAACTTGGGAAGGGGATTTCCAACCTCGCCACGCGGGGCGCGGACATGCAGCCACATGGCTAAAATTAAAAATTTTAATTCTTTTTATAATTTTCACGGCGGTTGAAAAACCACTGCTATATATTTTATAAATCACCGCTAAATCACTAATTTTGCGACGGTTTTAAAACTGCCGCAAAAAATATAATTTAGCGGCGGTTATTCCAGCGGTTGGTCAAAACCGCTGCTAAATGCTTCGCGACGGCTGATTTAGCGGTGATTTTCAAAACCGCCGCTAAATGCAAAAAAATCGCTGCTAAATGCCAGTTTTTTTGTAGTGTAGCAAAATGACTTGTTAAAATAAAAGCATGAACTTGCACATTAGGAAAAGCAATACAGGCTTGTAAATTAGGGAATTTAGCAACAAGAACTTGCAATAACAAGGAATAGAGAATGAAACTTGCATTTACGGCTAAAGGCTTGCCTCTAAAATAAACTAAGGAGATAAAAGAACTTGCCTTAAATATTTTTCCTTAACTCTTGCAAGGTACCAGAGTCGCTACTCAAGCCCACGCCACCAAAATTTCCTCTTATCTCTCCAAAATTATCTCATTTCACTCGAGCATACATCTCATATATATAAGCTAAGGAGGTAGAGTGCTGCAACAACATCTTGGCAGCAAGGGGAATAATTTTTTAGGCAAAATAGCATAATGCGACAGGTGGCAGGGCTGGTAGCTGCGTGGCCGAGCGGTAGGGCTGGCAGGAACGTGGCTGAACAGTAGGGCACGCCAGGCCCTACGTGGCACAGCCTAGCAGAGCATGGGCAAGTGACCGCATGCGCGCATGGGCGTCGCCTGGCGCCCTGAAAAGGCACCGTTTTGGCACCAGTTGGGTTTTAAAAACCCAGATTTTTCTTGCTTAGCAATGGGCTTGATCCCGCCACCTCTCCCTCCTCATTGGCATGCTCGACCATCTCGTCTACAACCTCCCTTACTTATTGTTGCACGCAACTTATATTTAATGTGACATCCACCCCAATTTCTAAAATTACACTTAAACTCCATTATTTTCAAATAATTACCAAAACTCCCTTGATCAAAAATACATTAATTTTAATTTTTTTCCTAATTAATTCCTTACACCCAAATTTACATTAATTCACAAATAAATGGGTCGTTACAGTTTTGATTGAATAAACGACCGTTATTCAATTCTTGACGCATGATCAATTGCTAATGTGAATATCAAATCCATAATTGTTTGGTCTTTTTTGCATAAGTAGCAACTAAAGTTGATGATTATGGACAAGTTTTTGTTCAATTCCTAGGGAGTACATGTTTTGAATTAAATAAATCGAGCTTGTGTGTTTATTGTTCTGATTTTGTCTTGTTTCCACAAAGTTTAATGCTACATTTGAATTAAATTCTAGAGAGCTTATTCTAAGGTTGTTTGAAGGTAAGGGTTAATTGAAGAGGTTGTTTTAATTAACTAAGAAACAAGGGAAACATTGAATGAACAGGGCTTGTAGTTATTTCTAAGGTCAAGTATTCAAGGAAAATTAGTTACTTTTGCATCAATGATCAGTGTCATAACCATTGCTGGATAAATCCCTTCTACCGGAAGCATTTTTATTGATTACTTTCACTACAAGAAAAAAACAGTTTAGAGATGAATTTTTTAATCTCAAATAAGAGACGGATTTTGAGATGAATTTTTTCGAGACGAATTTAGAGACAACAAAAAATTCATCTCTAATTTGAGACTAATTTATATATGAAAATAATCCATCTCAAATTAAGACGAATTTAGAGATGAAAAAAAATCCATCTCAATTTGAGACAGATTCATTTCTGTCTCAAAATTTCGTCTCAAATTGAGACGGATTTTTAGACGAATTATCTTCCCTCTCAATTTGAGACATTTTTTTTTTATCTCAAATCGCTCTAAATCCCTCTCAAATCCGTCTCAAAATCAGTCTCAAAATTTACGATGACCATTTTTGCAATGGACAAAAATCTGTCTCCAAATCCGTCTCAAACCGAAAATCCGTCTCTAAACTGTTGTTTTCTTGTAGTGCATAGTGTAGGCGGCGGTGGTCTGGCGAAACCGAGGCGGTCGATGGAAGGCTGGGTAGAGGCCAATGGGTGCGCAAGTGGGGTGCTTGTGCGCGGGAGTTGCAGGTCATGAAGAAGAAGAAGAAGAATAAGAAGAAGAAAAGGAAGAAGAAAAAAAGAAAAAGAAAATAAAATGAAAAAAATATCAAAAAATCCTTAAAAAATCCTAAAAAATAGGATTTGTATATTTATTAATATTCTGGAGATTTTGAGCAAGAAAATTGTTTGGGCACGCATTTCGAGGATATGACATGCATACCGAGGAAGCCTGAGGGGCTAAATTAAGGTGAGTAAAATTTTCTAGAAAATTCTAAAAATTCAAGAATATTATTTTATGAATTTTCATAATAAAATATTTGAGAAAATATTTGAGAAATATTTAGTTTGGATTTATTGAGGAAAAATAGGAAGAAATAGAGAGAAAAATAAAGAGTAAGAAATTATGAAAAATAGGTTTTAATACTTATATGATAATTAGGATGCTTTGAGGCTTAAAGTTGAAGTGACTTGTGCGAATTTTGGGGTTGGCACATAAATCAAGGCGATGCAAATATTTCGAGATAAGGCATGGATATCAAGGTAGCCCAATAAGTTTGAGAAGGTAAGTGGTACTTCCCAACTGGACTTGGTTTTATGAAAAATGTTTGGTTTGTAGGTGATTTATGTTTCAAACCCCGTTCCTTGGGAATGCTTTCATCATATTGACATGTTCTAATATGTATCTATCACGTAGACTACGTACATGACATGACTATGAAATGCATAAATACACATTGATATCATTGATCACGCGCATGTTATCCGTTGGGAGTACAAACTGGCACCGCTTCTTTACCAAGGGTGCCCGCATACACCCTGGCTTCGAAAGAGGTGGCCGTAAAAATAGTGAGTAGTATGAAAGGTGCAGTTGACCCCTACAATAAAGTAAGACATTGCATACACGCATGATAAAATATTTTGTGTCCTTACTTAGATGATTCATCATCTAACTTGGGTTTTGTCCCTAGAATATTCAAACGTTCTAGATGGAGATTGTAGTAGATACAAAGATGAATGAGGCATGAAATAGCATTTAACAAAGTGCATGATGAATTGAATGATGAATGAAATGTATGTAATGTAGCCCATGTATTTAAGTTCTACTACTTTGAATTCTAGACATTTTAAAAGAATGAGAATGTATAACCCTATTTAAGGTTAATGTTAGTTGAGAACTTATGCTTTGTATTAAGTTATGTTGAAGAACGATGATGTAAGAATTGATTTATGATTAATATTAAGATATCAGGTTTGATTCTAGCTTCTGCAATTTGATGTGTATAATGATTCTCTTTCGAGAAAATATATGAAAATTTTGGGATAGATATGAAGAATGATATGATTGAGCTTTAAGTTTAAAAGAAAAAAATTATTATCCCAAAATTGTCCCAATTTATAACGCGCCCAAGAAAGCGGGGCCTTACAGTAATCAATATTACTCTTATATTTTGGTTTTGGATTTTGCATCATTTAGGGAAGTGACCTTCTAGCTCACCATGTTGCCATCAGTTGGAGCATGCTGCAACTACCCGCAAAAATTTCTCAGATTATCACGATTTGGGGAGAAAAAAGGTCATCATCAACTTTGCTAGTTGATGACCATGTTACCACTAGATGAGAATTGTTGGCTACCACCAAAACCATTGCACTTAAACAGCAACAAGAGTCTCACGGCAATTACCACAATTCCTCACAGTAATGAAAGTACACTGGAACTCACAAACAAAGTAGCTTCTAGAATCAACGATGTGCATTTCTTGTGGCCCCCAAATCTAGATTCAAGTTGTCTCCTTCTCTCTAGGCCCTGTCAATAAGGCTTCATCTTTTCCCCTTTTTAGGTTTCTGCAATTAGGGCACAACAAATCTAACTAGGTTTTCCTAGGTATAGGGTTAGCAATATATGGTTTTAAGAGCTTGACCCAACTTCGTTTTTAATCACTTCGATTTTTTGTTTATCCCAATTTTATATGCATGCACTAGAATAAATTTTATTAAAATAAATCCAATTCAAATTTGATTAAAAGAAAGTAGGCCCAATTTATTTGGATATAAGTTTGAGTCTATCCTTGATCCATTTCCTTTTGGGTTTCTTTTAGTTGGATTTCTAAGCCCATTTTTAAAAGGTGAAGGAAATCTAGTTTTAGTTTTCGGCATGAACTAACCTATTTTGACTATGGGTATCACTAAAATGACCAACGTGCATTTGTGTGTGTGTTTATTCCTTTGTGTATGATAAAAAAAAAATCATCATTCGCATATTTTCTATATATCCAATTTTTGTGCATAATAAATTTAGAATAGATGGTACGATTTGGCATATTCTATATGCATCATTAATAGCGCAAAGATGTACTAATTTGGGTAATATTATATGCATATCATATTTAGAGATAATTTTATAAATTGAATGAATGGTTGTCACCAAATGATTTATCCATAAGACTTGTGAAATTTACTCAATTTAGTAAACATGCTTTCAAAATTATTGTATTTGATCACCCATCCAAATGGCGTTATTAGGTATTTTAATTTTGTGGAATGAACCGGGGTAGACTCATAATTATTATATTCAATCACCTACCCAAGGAAGGTTGTAACACCCCCTTCTCCTAGAACTGCCCAAGAAGAGGTGTTACGGGAAAATAAAATAAAACTAACTAATAAACTGAAATCTGATACCATAAATGAATATCTCAATCAACTGAAATAAAAACTCTGAGTCAAATAACTAAAAACCATAAACTTTGTCTAAGGAAAAATCCATCAACTGAAATATAAACTAATACCAAACTGATAAACACCATAAACTAACAAACTCCCAGACATCTTTAATCTTGAGTGGCTCCTCGTACACACACTACTGACCATTGTTGCTAGGCCTTACATCTGGTACTCCCCCGCTAGGACCTGGAATGGTGAAAAGTACAAGGTGAGGTACAAAGCTCAACAAGTAATAAGCTGAAAAGAATAACTAAAACTAAATCGAGAAATATTGATACTGAAAAGAAATACTAATTGAACTAATACTGAGGAAAATAATATCCACTGAACGATGCATGAATAAAATATCAATGCACGTAATCTATAAACTAAAATGCAGGTAATGCAACTTTGGCCATAAACCCATATAATTTGTAAAACATACATGCCTGATCTGAATCTTGCATATATAAAAAAAAACTGTAAGCACATACTATGGGCAAAGCCCCTAGCTCCCTGGTCGACATTGAAAAGTTGAAAGAATAAAGAATTCTTCTATATATATTTTTCACTGTCTAAGCATCATTATATACAAATACAATAACTTAATTCTAGCAGCTAATCATGTAATATACAAGGCAAATAATAAACTTCCTTAATTAGGAAGATTCCTACCTAAATAACTCTTCATCAGTTGCTGTGATCAAGATTACAATCCCATAATTTGCGTTAACACTCCCCCTTAAGTGGAGCATGAATATCAAGCATGCTCAACTTACCTATCAGCTCTTGAAACATATTTTTGCCCAACGGTTTGGTGAACACGTCGGCTAGTTGTAGATAAGATGGGATGAACTTTGTTACTATATGTCCTTCTTGAATCTTCTCTCTTACAACATGGCAATCAATTTCTATATGTTTAGTACGCTCATGATATACTAGATTAGCGGCAATGTGTAAAGCAGCTTGATTATCACAAAACAAATGAGCAGGTTTTAATAAGACATGAAGATCCTTGAATATATACCTGAGCCATGTAAGTTCACAAGTTGCAACAGCCATAGACCTATATTCAGCCTCTGCAGACGATCTTGAGACAGTTTTTTGTTTTCTTATTTTCCAAGATATTAAAGAATTTCCAAGAAATATACAGTAACCTGACGTAGATCGTCTTCTCATGGGACAGTTTGCCTAGTTTGCATCACAATAAGCTCTTAATTCCAGCGAACTGTCTGCTGAAAAAAATAAACCAAGACCAGGGTTATTCTTTAAGTATTTTACAACCCGTAGTGCTGCATCCCAGTGTGGTTTTCTCGGCTCATGCATGAATTGGCTTAGAATATTGATCAAGTACATGACGTCTGGCCTGGTAATAGTTAGATAAATCAACCTGCCAACAAGTCTTCTGTAGCGAGCAGGATTGTAACGACCCGTTAGAGGGCCTAGTATTTATTGGAATTAGTTAATTAATTATAGTAGTAATTAATTAAGAGAATTAGCCATTTAATTTTAATGTGGCAATTTAGAATATTTTTAGTTGAGAAAATAGCTTTTAAATAGCATTTAATTCTTTTTATATTATGGGAAATTAAATGCAAGGACTTGAAGGTCAATTAGCAATTTATGATTAGAGTTTAATTGTTTAAATAAGAGTTATTATGGGATTAGGAGTCCATTAACGAGAAGGCTTGGGCTTAGAAGTCTCCAAGTTTCAATAGGAGATTGATAATGGGCTTTTGAGGGCCTCTCCATTAAGTATATATTGGCATAGGGTTTGGTGGTTTTGTTCACGCCGTGAGGAATTAGAGATCGCATAAGAGAAGAAGAGGCAGAGGCTTTGAAGAAGCTTTAACAGTGAGGTTGCGTAGGAGTTTTCTCGTTGCAATCGTTGATACGATCAGAGTTATTGTAAGGCAAGTATCCTATCTGTAATTCCTTCCATTACAGATTCAAGTTCGTTCATTCTCAGTTGTTCAGTTCTTCATTGCGTTCGTATTCATATCAGTTTCAGTATGAATATATATATATATATATGTGTATATACGTAGAACAGTGAGTGCATGAAGGAGATAACGTGTGATTCTTGATCGTTAATCTCTTAAATACGGTCTTCAAATCATATTAACGGTGATCTCAGAATGCCAAGATTGTTGTTTGGATTTCCAGTTTAATCAGACTGTATGTGCATGCATTTACATATATATGTATGCGTTACAGTGAGTCTTCCAGCCAGTTCTTGCATGTTCTTTGCAACGTTTCCATTAACTATGATCAGTAAAACATTCCTAAGTTGTTTCTATATCAATTGAGATTATTCTCTCAAGATCTCTTTCGGAATGGTGTAGTGAGGATAAGTTTTTATTCAAGATATGGTCTCTGTTAGTGTGAGTTTTATTTCTGATGAGATTCCAGTCATTCGAATGAATCTTGTATCATTCGAATGGGTTTTGAGGCATCCGAATGAGTTTCCAGTGTTATCGTAAGTTTTTCCCTTATATTGTGCCAGTCATTCGAATGAGTTCTTGGTCATTCGAATGAGTCATGTGTTATCGTATCATTCGTATGTGTTTTTGGGTTGTCATTCGAATGAGTTTCCTTGTCATTCGAATGAGTCCTTGAAGTTGTGAGTAAGCTGTCGTTTGTATAGTATAGCATTCGAATGAGCCTTTTTGCCATTCGAATGATCTGTGAGTAACCCATAAATTCATTCGAATAAGGTTACTGTTGCATTCGAATGAGTTGGTTTTTGCCAGTTCAAAAGTTAGAAAATTCCAAAATTGATTCGAATGAATTTGAGAGTCATTCGAATGAGTCCTTGATTAGATCCGTATAGCCTTTGTTATATAGCAGCTATCATTCGAATGAGTTCTTTTTCATTCGAATGAGTCTCTGTCATTCGAATGAGTTCTTTTTCATTCGAATGAGTCTCTGTCCATTCGAATGAGTCTTCCTCCATTCGAATGAGCTTGCTGTAGTTCATTCTTTTTCATTCGAATAAGCTACTATCTCATTCGAATTGTTCCTTAAACTTTCTCAATCATCCGAATAACATCACATAGCACCCAGATGACTTCTAATAAATTCTTGAGGCAAGTCTAAAATTTAATTTAAACATTTAATTAATTCAATATTGAATTTTATGCCAAGATATGATAAAATCCAATATGCCATGCCTATACTCAGAAATTTTAGAATCTTTGCATCTCAATAAACCTAGTAAAGATCGTATAACATGTTTAGCATTTATTCTGACATGTTCAGCATTATTTTTGTAAGATTACGTGCATACATAGTGTATGAGCATTGAGCATGACCTTATATGGAGCACTACATTTCGTGTGCTAGCATTTATGTGAGCATTACATTATGCGCGCCAGGCGGCTTGTCCGCGGGGATCCCACTAATATCAGTAAGTTATATCTCAGTTATGAGATGCTCGCCTAATGTCGACTAGGGAGCTAGGGGTATACTATACTACCCACTCTATGTGCTTACAGTTTTTATGTTGCAGGTTCAGATTAGCCAGGTATGTTTTACAGTTATGTGGGCCTATGTGCCAAAGTTGCATACCTGCATTTATCTTACAATTTATGTGCATTACATTTTTAAATGCAAGCAGATAGTGTTTCACTCAGTACAAGTTCAGTAAGTATTCATCAGTATCGATATTCTTCGATTCAGCTTCAGTTATTCTTTCCAGTTTATTTACTTGCTGAGCTTTGTAGCTCACCTTGTACTCTTCACCATTCCAGGTCCTAGCGGGGGAGTACCAGAGGTGGGGCCTAGCAGCAGTGTCCAGTAGTGTGTGTACGTGGAGCCGCACAAGACTAAAGATGCCTGGGAGTTGTTAGTTTTAGTGTCTTATCAGTTTAAGTTTGACTTATGTTCAGTTGAGGGATTTTTCCTTAGATGTAGTTTATTGTTTCAGTTATTGTTGACTCAGAGTTTTATTTTAGTTGATTGAGTTGTTTATATTGGTATCAGATTTCAGTTATTAATTAGTTTTATATTTTACTTTCCGTAGCACCTCCTCTCCGGCAGCTCTAGAAGAGGGGGGTGTTACAGTATTGGTATCAGAGCGGTGTTTTTGTGAAGTCTCCCGTACACACATAGGATGTTGGGTAGAGTTAGGACTTGTGTCTGTCAGATAGATAAGTGGCTCAACTTATAGTATTCTAACCCTAAGTGGTGATGCAGGAAGATGAGTAACAGAAGAGGACGACCCCGTACTCGCAGTCAGGCTGCTACTACGCCAGACGAGGTGCCAGTTCCTACACCAGGTTCACCAGGGGAGTCTGGTAGTGACTTACGACAGGGTATGGCCGAGATACGAGGCATGTTGGCAGGTTTGATGAGGGTAGTCGATACTCTTGTGACGAATCAGGCGAGACAACCACAAGTACCACAAGAAGAAGAAGGCAATGGAAGAGATCCGCTAGACGCCCCAACAGCTCCAATTGTAGCGGCAGACACTGGGAGTCAATTATTGAAGGACTTCATGGCGTTTCGTCCACCGGCATTCCATGGAGGTACAGATGCAGCAGTGGCAGAGAACTGGATGCTATCAATGGAGAAGCATCTTCGATCTATCGGTTGTGTGGATGATCGACGGGTGCAACTTAGCACGTTCATGTTCAGAGGCGACGCCGAGAGATGGTGGGAGACTACCCGTCAGAGGTTTGGCAACCGAGAGCCCACATGGGTCGAGTTTCAATAGGTGTTCAATGACGCTTATTGCCCAGCATGGGTTAAGGAACAGAAAGTCTATGAGTTTGTTGAGTTGGTGCAAGGTACTAACACGGTGGCTCAGTACGAGGCAGAGTTTACATCCTTGTCTCGATATGCTCCGGAATTAGTGTCCACTGAAGCAAGGAAGGCAGCCAAGTTCCAGAGAGGATTGCGTGCAGACATCCGACATGCTTTTGGAGGAGCTCTGAGCATGGATTATGCCACAGTAGTCCAGCGAGCGTATACTATCGAGCGTGATCGCAACGAGTGGAGAGCAACACAAGCAGCCAAGAAGGGCACAGGTACATCTCAAGGATCGTCCAACAATAATAAGAAGAGGAAGTGGACAGCTGGACAAGGGAATAAGACAGAGAATAACCCACAGTGTGGTCAGTGTGGGAGGAAGCACGGGGGACCGTGCCTAGCTGGAAAGAATGTATGTTACAAGTGTGGACAAGAAGGACATAGGAAGAAAGATTGCCCGAGGAATCAAGCAGCGCTCCCAGCACCGGAGGTGACTTGTTATAGGTGCAGACAAACAGGACATACGGCTAACAGGTGTACCCAACCACCCCAGAATAGAGGCCAACAGGCGAATCAGAGGCCACCAGTAGCTAGAGGGCCAGGAGCACCTATACCCGCAGTACCAGTAGCTCAGCATCCACAGCCCGCAAATAGACAGGTGCAGGGTAGAGTTTATGCTCTTACCACAGCTGAGGCAGAGCAGGGCGACGGGACTATCCAAGGTATTTTATCCTTATATGGTCATGATGTGCGTGCATTATTTGATACTGGTTCCACACATTCTTTTATTGCACTACGCACAGTATGTTATGTTCCCCATTCCCGGATTTCTTTGCCATATCACTTGATTGTGTCTACACCAGGAGATAAGATTATGATAGCTAGGGAAATGTTTGAGAATTGTGAGATCGAGGTTCATGATAAAAAGCTGGTGGGAGATTTGGTAATTCTCGATGTTAAGGATTTCGATTTGATCCTTGGCATGGATTGGTTATCACGACATTATGCAAGAGTTGATTGTCGGCGAAAGATTATTGACTTCGAATTACCCCAACAACCGGTTCTTATTTATAGAGGAGTTAAGCCTGTGGCTACAATTCCTATGATCTCAGTGATGAAAGTCGAGAAGCTGATGCGTGATGGATGTGAAGCTTATTTAGCCTTTGTAACCACGGACGAGGGAAGCAAGACAAAGTTATCAGAGGTACCAGTAGTACGAGACTTCCAAGAAGTTTTCCCTGATGAGCTACCAGGATTACCTCCTCGGAGAGGATCGGAGTTTACTATTGAGTTACTACCTGCTACACAGCCTATCTCTAAGGCTCTTTATCGGATGGCACCTAATGAACTAAAGGAATTGAAGGCCCAATTAGAAGAACTAATGGAGAAGGGTTATATCCGACCCAGTTCATCCCCGTGGGGTGCACCAGTATTGTTCGTGAGAAAGAAAGATGGATCTTTGAGGTTATGTATTGACTATCGCCAATTGAACCAGGTAACAGTAAAGAATAAGTATCCCTTACCTCGAGTGGATGACTTGTTAGATCAATTGAGAGGAGCTAAGGTATTCTCGAAGATAGATTTGAGATCAGGATACCATCAAGTGCGAGTTAGAGATGAGGATATTCAGAAGACTGCTTTCAGGACTCGCTATGGACACTACGAGTTCGTGGTAATGCCGTTTGGGTTGACGAATGCCCCAGCCGTTTTCATGGATTTAATGAATCGAGTTCTACGTGAGTACCTAGATCGATTCATTATTGTCTTCATTGACGATATTCTAGTATACTCACCTAATGTAGAGGAGCATACGGAGCATCTTACACTAGTTTTGCAGAGGCTTAAAGAGGAGCAACTATACGCCAAGTTCAGCAAGTGTGAGTTTTGGCTTACTCAGATTGGATTTCTAGGCCATGTGGTTTCTGGAAATGGAATTTCAGTGGATCCAGCCAAGACTAGAGCAGTTATGGAATGGCCGAGGCCGACGACAGTGACAGAGATACGGAGTTTTCTAGGACTTGCAGGCTATTATAGGCGATTCATTGAGGGATTTGCTCGTTTATCTTCCCCTATGACTAAGCTAACAAGAAAAGGAGAGAAGTTTGAATGGAATGACACGTGTGAACGTGCCTTCCAAGAGTTGAAGCGAAAGTTAACTACTGCACCAGTTTTAGCCATTCCAAGAAGTGGAGAGAAATACTCCATTTACAGCGATGCATCCCATTCAGGTTTGGGTTGCGTATTGATGCAAGAGGGTCGAGTTAATGCTTATGCCTCAAGGCAATTGAAGAAACACGAAGTGAACTACCCCACTCATGATTTAGAGTTGGCAGCGGTAGTATTTGCATTAAAAATATGGCGACACTATTTATATGGTGAGAAAGTTGAAATTTATACAGATCATAAGAGTTTACACTATCTTCTATCCCAGAAAGAATTAAACATGAGGCAGAGACGTTGGGTCGAGTTATTTAAAGATTTTGACTGTGAGATTCTATACCACCCAGGAAAGGCCAATGTAGTAGCCGATGCTTTGAGTCGGCGAGGAGCTTCTATGGCTACAATGATGGTTCAAGAATGGAAGTTATTGGAGCAATTGAGTGCTCTATCTATCTCAGCCCCAGAGGATAGTACAGTGATGAGTTGCGCTTATATGAGGGTGCAACCCGAGTTATTTGATTTAATCAAGAACCAGCAATCAAAAGATGAAAAGTTGGCTCGAATTTTGGCAGATATCGAGAAATTTTCTCCTTTGGGATATACTCTACGGAGTGATGGTATACTTTTGTTTCAGGGACGCATTTGTATACCCGATGATGATCTTAAGCAAGAGATTTTAAATGAAGCACACAGGAGTCGTTATACTATCCATCCAGGTGTTGCGAAGATGTACCACGACCTAAAGCGTCAGTATTGGTGGAGTGGTATGAAGAAAGATGTAGCTAATTATGTTTCACAGTGTTCAATATGCCAACAAGTTAAAGCAGAACATCAGAAACCCGCAGGTTTATTACTTCCATTACCTATTCCGGAGTGGAAGTGGGATAATATAGCTATGGATTTTGTGATGAGTTTACCCAGGACTACTAGGGGCTATGATGCTATATGGGTGATTGTTGATCGATTGACTAAATCAGCCCACTTTCTACCTATTAAGAAGACTTATCCATTGAACAGATTTGCCCGAATTTATATTGAGGAGATCGTGAAGTTGCACGGTGTCCCATCCAGCATTGTATCAGATCGAGATCCTCGTTTTACTTCTCATTTTTGGGGAGCTTTGCATGAGGCATTGGGATCTCAGTTGAAGTTTAGTACGGCATTTCATCCGCAGACAGATGGTCAGTCAGAGAGGACGATCAGAACTCTCGAGGATATGTTGAGAGCGTGTGTTCTAGATTTCCAAGGTAGTTGGGATGAGCACCTACCTTTGGTGGAATTTGCTTACAATAATAGTTTCCATTCAAGTATTGGAATGTCACCATACGAGGCTTTATATGGGCGACCATGTCGATCGCCGATATGTTGGGAAGAAATTGGAGATAGGGCTTTATTAGGTCCTGAAATTGTGGAGCAGACGACAGAAAAGATCCGAGCGATCAAAGCAAGAATGAAGACAGCACAAGACAGACAGAAAAGCTATGCAGACAAGCGACGACGAGACCTCGAGTTTGAGATGGGCGACCATGTTTGGTTAAGAGTCATGCCTATTAAGGGTGTGCGAAGATTTGGCGTAACAGGGAAGCTCAGTCCTCGTTACATTGGTCCATTTGAGATTCTAAGGCGGATAGGGACTTTGGCATATGAGTTAGCTTTGCCACCTCAGTTGTCCCATGTTCACAATGTGTTCCATGTTTCGATGTTGAGGAAGTATGTTCCAGATCCTCAGCATGTGATCGATTTCCAGGCTCTTGAAGTTAGAGAAGACGTATCTTATGAAGAAATGCCTATCAATATTCTAGAGCGTAAAGAGAAGACTTTGAGGAATCGATCAATTCCTCTTGTGAAAGTGCAATGGCAGCGACACTCGTCAGAAGAGGCAACGTGGGAATTAGAAGAAGAAATGAGGCGTCTTTACCCCTCATTGTTCGAGTAATCAGGTACGAATTTGGAGGACCAAATTCTTTTAAGGAGGGGAGAAATTGTAACGACCCGTTAGAGGGCCTAGTATTTATTGGAATTAGTTAATTAATTATAGTAGTAATTAATTAAGAGAATTAGCCATTTAATTTTAATGTGGCAATTTAGAATATTTTTAGTTGAGAAAATAGCTTTTAAATAGCATTTAATTCTTTTTATATTATGGGAAATTAAATGCAAGGACTTGAAGGTCAATTAGCAATTTATGATTAGAGTTTAATTGTTTAAATAAGAGTTATTATGGGATTAGGAGTCCATTAACGAGAAGGCTTGGGCTTAGAAGTCTCCAAGTTTCAATAGGAGATTGATAATGGGCTTTTGAGGGCCTCTCCATTAAGTATATATTGGCATAGGGTTTGGTGGTTTTGTTCACGCCGTGAGGAATTAGAGATCGCATAAGAGAAGAAGAGGCAGAGGCTTTGAAGAAGCTTTAACAGTGAGGTTACGTAGGAGTTTTCTCGTTGCAATCGTTGATACGATCAGAGTTATTGTAAGGCAAGTATCCTATCTGTAATTCCTTCCATTACAGATTCAAGTTCGTTCATTCTCAGTTGTTCAGTTCTTCATTGCGTTCGTATTCATATCAGTTTCAGTATGAATATATATATATATATATGTGTATATACGTAGAACAGTGAGTGCATGAAGGAGATAACGTGTGATTCTTGATCGTTAATCTCTTAAATACGGTCTTCAAATCATATTAACGGTGATCTCAGAATGCCAAGATTGTTGTTTGGATTTCCAGTTTAATCAGACTGTATGTGCATGCATTTACATATATATGTATGCGTTACAGTGAGTCTTCCAGCCAGTTCTTGCATGTTCTTTGCAACGTTTCCATTAACTATGATCAGTAAAACATTCCTAAGTTGTTTCTATATCAATTGAGATTATTCTCTCAAGATCTCTTTCGGAATGGTGTAGTGAGGATAAGTTTTTATTCAAGATATGGTCTCTGTTAGTGTGAGTTTTATTTCTGATGAGATTCCAGTCATTCGAATGAATCTTGTATCATTCGAATGGGTTTTGAGGCATCCGAATGAGTTTCCAGTGTTATCGTAAGTTTTTCCCTTATATTGTGCCAGTCATTCGAATGAGTTCTTGGTCATTCGAATGAGTCATGTGTTATCGTATCATTCGTATGTGTTTTTGGGTTGTCATTCGAATGAGTTTCCTTGTCATTCGAATGAGTCCTTGAAGTTGTGAGTAAGCTGTCGTTTGTATAGTATAGCATTCGAATGAGCCTTTTTGCCATTCGAATGATCTGTGAGTAACCCATAAATTCATTCGAATAAGGTTACTGTTGCATTCGAATGAGTTGGTTTTTGCCAGTTCAAAAGTTAGAAAATTCCAAAATTGATTCGAATGAATTTGAGAGTCATTCGAATGAGTCCTTGATTAGATCCGTATAGCCTTTGTTATATAGCAGCTATCATTCGAATGAGTTCTTTTTCATTCGAATGAGTCTCTGTCATTCGAATGAGTTCTTTTTCATTCGAATGAGTCTCTGTCCATTCGAATGAGTCTTCCTCCATTCAAATGAGCTTGCTGTAGTTCATTCTTTTTCATTCGAATAAGCTACTATCTCATTCGAATTGTTCCTTAAACTTTCTCAATCATCCGAATAACATCACATAGCACCCAGATGACTTCTAATAAATTCTTGAGGCAAGTCTAAAATTTAATTTAAACATTTAATTAATTCAATATTGAATTTTATGCCAAGATATGATAAAATCCAATATGCCATGCCTATACTCAGAAATTTTAGAATCTTTGCATCTCAATAAACCTAGTAAAGATCGTATAACATGTTTAGCATTTATTCTGACATGTTCAGCATTATTTTTGTAAGATTACGTGCATACATAGTGTATGAGCATTGAGCATGACCTTATATGGAGCACTACATTTCGTGTGCTAGCATTTATGTGAGCATTACATTATGCGCGCCAGGCGGCTTGTCCGCGGGGATCCCACTAATATCAGTAAGTTATATCTCAGTTATGAGATGCTCGCCTAATGTCGACTAGGGAGCTAGGGGTATACTATACTACCCACTCTATGTGCTTACAGTTTTTATGTTGCAGGTTCAGATTAGCCAGGTATGTTTTACAGTTATGTGGGCCTATGTGCCAAAGTTGCATACCTGCATTTATCTTACAATTTATGTGCATTACATTTTTAAATGCAAGCAGATAGTGTTTCACTCAGTACAAGTTCAGTAAGTATTCATCAGTATCGATATTCTTCGATTCAGCTTCAGTTATTCTTTCCAGTTTATTTACTTGCTGAGCTTTGTAGCTCACCTTGTACTCTTCACCATTCCAGGTCCTAGCGGGGGAGTACCAGAGGTGGGGCCTAGCAGCAGTGTCCAGTAGTGTGTGTACGTGGAGCCGCACAAGACTAAAGATGTCTGGGAGTTGTTAGTTTTAGTGTCTTATCAGTTTAAGTTTGACTTATGTTCAGTTGAGGGATTTTTCCTTAGATGTAGTTTATTGTTTCAGTTATTGTTGACTCAGAGTTTTATTTTAGTTGATTGAGTTGTTTATATTGGTATCAGATTTCAGTTATTAATTAGTTTTATATTTTACTTTCCGTAGCACCTCCTCTCCGGCAGCTCTAGAAGAGGGGGGTGTTACAAGGATCATGAAGTAAATCTCCTATATCAGTTGTCAACTTGAGATTTTGCTCCATGGGAAACTCACAAGGTTCAGCTCCAAGAAACCCCACATCATCCAGTATTTCTAGTGTATATTTGCGCTGAGATATAACAATGCCATTTTTTGATCTTGCAACTTCCAAGCCCAAAAAATATTTTAATGAACCAAGATCCTTGATATGAAACTGAGTGTGAAGAAAGTGCTTGAGTTCTTCAATAGCCTTAGCATTGTTCCCTGTAATAATCATATCATCTACATAAAGTAGAATTATAGTTATAGTAGAGCCTTTTTTAAGTACAAAGAGGGAGTGATCAGCTTTGGATTGAATGAACCCAGCTTTCTGCACAGCTTGAGTAAATTTAAAAAACCAGTTCCTGGGTGCTTGTTTAAGCCCATAGAGAGATTTGTGCAGTCGACAAACTTGATTCTCCCCCTATCGACAGAGCCCAGGAGGTGGAGTCATATACACCTCTTCAGCTAATTCACCATGCAAAAAGGCATTGTGAACATCCATCTAGAAAAGAGGCCAATGGCGCACAGCAGCAAGAACAAGGAGGCAACGGACAGTGGTAATTTTTGCAACTGGGGTAAAAGTTTCATGATAATCAATCCCAGCTTGTTGCGTGAATCCTTTAGCTACTAAACGAGCCTTGTATCGCTCAATGGACCCATCTGACTTATATTTAATTCGAAACATCCACTTGCTCCCGATGGGTCGATGACCAGAAGGTAAAGGAACTAAGGACCATGTCTTCTGTTTTTGCAAAGCATGGAGTTCATGTGCAATGGCTTCACGCCAATTGGGATCTTGAATGGCCTGCTCATAGGAAGTGGGTTCGACAGTACTAGAAATGGTGTTAACAAAGTGATGGTGTGTAGGCGATAATTGATGATAAGAAATAACACTGGAGAGAGGATAGCTAGTACCTTTCTTGGAAGAGTGTGATGAACCCGTGGTGATAGTATGAGGCGAGGCTTGCACATTTGCACAATGAAAATCTCGAAGCAAAACAGACGGTTGATGAACTCGAGTGCTGCGTCGCAAAGAGGGATTAGAGTGATTGTCGGCTATGGGAGCTGGAAGGGGCAGGACAGAAGATGGTGATTGGATTGACGTGTCATTGGGAATGGGCTGAGCTTGTAAGGAAGAATCATGAGACGGTGGAGTGTGGACAATAGGTGGAAGAGCAAGTAAGGTGGTATCAAAATTGGGACATGTGGATTCAGGTGTGGCAGTTTGGGATGGAGGTGGAAGGGTGTTCTGGTAAGGAAATGTAAATTCATGGAAAACCACATCCCGACTAGTGAAAAATTGGTGAGTTGCTATATCATATATGCGATAAGCCTTTTGGCCAGCTGGGTAACCAACAAAAATACAACGTCTAGCTCGAGGAAGAAATTTGCCTACAGAATGGACAATGGTTGCATAACAAAGACATCCAAAGACTCTCAAGTGGGAGTAAGAAGGTGGATGACTATATAGTAATTCATAGGGTGTACGGTTGTGCAAGATGGAAGATGGGAGCCGATTAATGATATAGGCAGCTGTTAAAATACTTTCTCCCCAAAAAGAAATAGGCAAGTGAGAGTGATAAAGTAAGGCTCGAGCAACATTAAGTAAATGACGATGTTTACGTTCCACTACACCATTTTGTTGTGGTGTGTGTGGACTAGAGCTTTGAAAAATAATGCCTAGGTCTGCAAAGTAAGATTTAAGAGAGGTAAATTCCAGCCCATTATCGCTTCGAACATGCTTAATTGAACAATGAAATTGCGTGTGAGCAAAGGCTAGGAATTGTTTTAACAAACCATGTGTTTCAGACTTAGACTTCATTAAAAAAACCCAAGTAAAACGCGTGTAATCATCCACAATTGTCAAAAAATAATGAGCACCTGATTTGGAAGGGGTTTTATGGGGACCCCATATATCACAATAAATGAGTTCAAAAAAAGTTTTGGTATGAATTGAACTAGATGGAAACTTCAATCTTGATTGTTTGGCCAGAGGGCACACATCACATACAAGAGAGGAATCATGAGTAAAACTAGAAACAGTTTTGGACAAAATTTCGGAAGGAAGAGTTGAGGGATGGCCCATCCTATAATGCCAGAGAGGAGCAGACTTGACTGAAACCTGAGAAATAGCAGGGGAGGTTGGCTTGAATCGGGAGGAACGCAGCAAGTAGTACAAGCCTTTATGCTGTCTCCCCAGGCCAATCATCCTCTTCGAAGCTAGGTCCTACAAGACACAGAAGGAAGGAAAAAAATGAGCTGAGCATCATAAAGAATGAGTTAATTGGCTGATAGATAGGAGGTTAACATGAAATGAAGGAGCACACAAAATATCATTGACATGTAAGGTTGGAGATAATTGTACTGAACCAACACTTGTGATGGGAGCATTAGATCCATCAGGAAGCTGCACATGAGATAAAAGTGAAGGACGAGTGGTCATGGAAAGGGAATGAGCAATGTGATTAGTAGCTCCACTGTCAAGGATCCAAGCAACAGATTTATGTGGTATAGTAAAGGAACCAGAAGAAAATTTTTTACCAGTAAAAGTGGCAGATATAGGAGCATTACTCTGACGAAGCAAGGATTTGAGTTGAGACAATTCCTCGGTAGTCAACATATCAGAAGAGGAACTGGAAAGAGAATTCCCATCAATAAGATTGGCTTGGGCTCCACGCCGATTTGGAGGAAGAACAGTTTTTCCATGCAGTTTATGTCCAACCGGAAACCCATTCAAATAAAAACAACGGTCCACAGTATGAGTGGTGCCGTCACAATAAGTACAGTGTAAAGGCTTGCGATTCTCCGTCTTACTATTTCCATTCTTGCCAGATCGGGTGGTCCCTGTACGATTTGTGGTTTTTACATGCAAAGCATGGAATTGATCTGACACAATGTTTTCAGCAATGCCTCGCTGTTTTTCTTCCTCGCACAAGAGGGAATATGCTTTCTTAACACTAGGCAATGGATCCATTAACATGATTTGTCCACGAACACTAGCATAAGAGTCATTAAGACCCATAAGAAATTGACCAAGTTTAATTCGTTCATCTGCAGCTGTAAGAGTTTTAAGACCACCACAAGTACAAGAAAAAACAGGACTGCATAGTTTTAACTCATCCCAGAGCATTTTTAATTTAGTATAATATTGAAAAATACTGTCTTGATTTTGCTTCAACTCCACGATTGAGCGTTGCAGTTGATAATGGTGAGAGAAGTCACCTTGAGAAAACCGCTCCTGAAGATCCAACCATACCTCAGCGGGTGTCTCAACATAGAGAACACTGTTGGCCAAGTCAGGACTGAGTGAATTAAGAATCCAGGACAGAACCATGTCGTTGCAATGTTGCCACAAGGCGTGTCGAGGATCTGTAGGAACCGGAGTGAGGATTGTTCCTGTGATGAAGCCTAGCTTGTTTTTAGCACTGAGGCTTACCAACATGGATCATCGCCACATGGGATAATTTCTGCCATCCAAAACCTTTGGAACCAGAAGCATGTTTGGGTGATCAGAGGCATGAAGTAGAAGAGGGTCAGATGGATCGAGAACGGTAACTGGGATGGTAGCTGAAGGAGGTGACACAGAATTGGTGGTGGATGAAGAGGATGTTGCAGGAATGGTGGTAGGGATTTGAGAGGGTGTCGTCATGGCAAAAAATTATGAAAGAATAAAAAGATGAGGAAATTAGTGCTCTGATACCATGAAAAGTTGAAAGAATAAAGAATTCTTCTATATATATTTTTCACTGTCTAAGCATCATTATATACAAATACAATAACTTAATTCTAGCAGCTAATCATGTAATATACAAGGCAAATAATAAACTTCCTTAATTAGGAAGATTCCTACCTAAATAACTCTTCATCAGTTGCTTTGATCAAGATTACAATCCCATAATTTGCGTTAACAGACATCAGGCTAGCAACTCATTTATTGAGCTATAACTAAAACTGGTGGGATCCTCATGGATAAGCTACCTTGCGTGCATAATGTAATGTCATGCTCATATACATGCTGGCACACGATATATAGTGCTCGATATAAAATCATGCTCAATTCTCATACCATAGTGCATGCACATAATCTCACAGAAAAATACTGATTATGTCATAATTAATTGCTAAACATGGTATATGATCTTCATCAGCTATATTGAGATACAAAAATTCTGTAATTTCTACGTATGGGCATGGCATATTGGATTTTATTATATCTTGGCATGGAAATTCAATGTTTGAAGTATTGAATATTTATATTAAAATTAATTATTTGCATTAAGGATTTACTAGAAGCCATTCGGATGTTTCAAGAGAGTCATTTGAATGCAAGGAAAGGTCATTCAAATGCAAGGGAGGTCATTCGAATGCCAAACAGAACATTCGGATATCAAGCGCAATGTTGGGGGGGTACATTCGAATGGGGGATAAGGATCATTTGAATGATATCTGATGATAATCGGGTAAAGCTAAAGCATAAGAGAGGCATTCGAATGCCTCATAAATTCATTCGAATGAATTTGGCAAATCTCAAACATTTGAACGGGCAGAATGGAACACATTCGAATACAACAGTACCACATTCGAATGATACAATAAAGCTAAGAACTCATTCGAATGACATAGGACTCATTCAAATGTCTGAAACATCATAAGAGAAAAACTTACGATAACACTAAGAATTTATCTAGAATCAAAAACTCAACATTAATACACCATTCTAAAAGAAATCTTGGGAGACCAATCTCAAACGACATGAACTAACATAAGGATAAATCAAAGATCATTTCTGAAGGAAAAATGATGTAAGAAATTATGCATTACTTATTAAAAACTCACTGGATACTGATATAACTGTGTATATACAAATGCATGTAAACACAAACTGATAAAGATTTGGGAACAAGAACAAAGAATCATGTTTAATCTGAGAACATATATATGTTATCATGATTCAAAGATCATATTTAAAAGAATCGCTATAAAAAATCATGCAAATCTTCTTCATGCACTCGTTGTTCTACGCATATATATATGCACTGGAACTGATATAAATCTGAGAACTCAATGGAGAACTGGAATAATCTGAATTTAAAATTGGTATAAACCTGTAATGGCAAGGATTACAAGAGAAATACTTGTCTTTCAATCTCTCTGATCGACTTCTACGACTTCGATGGAAATCTCTAAATTGTCACATTAAACATTTAGTTGGAAAAAATCTTATACTGAAAATTAATTAACGCTAAATAATTCTAAGCCCTCTGACGTGTCATTACAAAGGTAATTTCCAAGCATCTAGTTGGAGAAACATTAGGAAAGAAGTTTTGTAAAATGTCAAAACTTGTATACTCCTAGAATTTTAGCCCAATTTTATTACTTAATTTTGATATACTACACTCTTGTCATATAACTTTTAATTAGCCTTGGTGTGAATAACAATGTTCCACTAATTGAGATGTTGATCGGGTTCTATTTTAATAAGTGGAGGCAAGAAATTGAATTTACGAATTATATTGTTAATATTGACTTTGCAATACACAAAAATGTGTCAATCAAACTAAAAAGTAAGAGTAAAGCTCAACCTAGCATTGACTAACCAATAATAGGTGTTGATCCGACTAAATTCACAGGAGATTTGCGCTCAGCCCATGAATGTTATATGGCCTCTATAGGCATAGCAAAGGATAGAAAAACAGTGTCGCAAGGGAACGTTCCAGGCCCCCGAAGGGACCTCCCGAAAGAGGTCAGTTTTCTACTAGAAGGACCAAAAGATCCAAAAACAGCAGAGCTGGTGGACAGGTTGGAAGAAGTACCTTTGAAAGAAGATTGCCCAGATCATTGTGTAAAGATGAATGTGGAGTTGAAGGACCCGTTGAGGAGTTGGATATTAGCACTCCTTAGGCAGTACGCGGACATCTTCGCATGGACTACTCAGGACATGCCAGGAGTAAATCCAAAGGTAATGACACACAGACTAGGGATACGACCGGGCTTCTAGCCTGTCAAGCAGAAGAAGCAAAGCTTCGCCCCAGAAAGAGCTCGGGCAATTAAGGAGGAAGTTGCAAAGTTAACAGAAGCACAATACATTTGGGAGGTGGATTATTCGGATTGGCTAGCAAATGTCATGTTGGTTCCCAAAGGAGAGAGCAAGTGGAGGCTTTGCATCGATTTCACTGGTCTTAACAAGGCCTGCCCGAATGATAGGTACCCACTCCCGAGGATTGACGCCTTAATCAATGGGACTGTCGACTTGAGTTTCCTGGATGCTTTCCAGGGATATCACTAGATTCCATTGCACCCAGAGGATCAGAAGAAAACGGCATTTATTACCAATAAGGTAACTTATTGTTACACAGTGATGCCTTTTGGTCTGAAAAATGCAGAAGCTACTTACCAGCGCTTAGTAAATAAGCTCTTTCAATACCAGCTCAGGAGAAATATGGAGGCATACGTGGACGACATGCTGGTAAAAAGCCTGGTGGCAGAGCGTCATCTAGAAGAGTTGGAGGAGTGCTTCAAAACCCTTCGTAAGTTCCACCTGAAGCTTAATCCTGTCAAATGTGCTTTTGGCATCTCTGCAGGAAAGTTTTTGGGCTACATAGTACACCACCGAGGGATTGAGGTGAACCTAGCAAAGGTTAAAGCCATTATGGATATGCCAGCTCCGAGGAGTGTAAAAGAGGTACAGAGCCTAAAAGCGAGAATGGATAAGGCAAATGGTAGCTGGGTGGAAGAGCTACCGAGTGTCCTGTGGTCTTACCGAACCACGATGAAGGTTTCCATGGGTGAAACCCTTTTAGTTTTTGCTACGGCTCGGAAGTGTTAATCCCAGTTGAAATCGGAGTACCTACGCTAAGAGTAGAGCTTTTTAGCCCTGAATCCAATGAACAAAATTTGAGGGACAACTTAAACCTCCTTGATGAATTTCGTGATCAGGTGAAGATTCGACAAGCTGCTTACAATCAACGCATAGAGAGATACTACAATCGAAGAGTAAAGGCACGAAATTTTCTACCAGGAGATTTGGTATTGAGGCGAGTAAATGTTCGAGGAGCCCGAGAAGCAAATAAGTTAACACCGAATTGGGAAAGTCCTTACAAGGTAACAGAAGTTCTCAGCCCTGGTGCTTACAAACTACAGAACCTCGAGGGTATACCAGTGAAAAATGCGTGGAACGTGCAGAACATGAAAAAGTTCTATCAGTAATGATTCTTTATTATTGTCATATGATCTGTTGGTAATAATTCTTTATTACATGTCTTGGTGGTAGTATTTTCTTTATTGCTTTCATATGTTATTCAGGAATAAATTTATTCTTTTTCCTATGCGTAAAAACTCTTCGTTTACAAAGACCTAGGAAGGCACACCTGAGTAAAACGAGCCTTACTTTGGAGGACCTTGAGGGGCCCAAACCCTCGACAAAAATGGAAGGATCAGACGTAATCCTTACGGGGCTTGACCCCTCGCTAAAAACAAAAAGGATAGGATGCGATCCTCGGGGGGCCCGAACCCTTGACAAAAATGGAAGGATTAGACGTAATCCTTATGCGGCTTGACCCCTCGCCAAAAACAAAAAGGATCAGATGTAATCCTCGGGGGGCCCGAACCCTCGACAAAAATGGAAGGATCAGACGTAATCCTTATGGGGCTTGACCCCTCGCCAAAAACAAAAAGGATCGGATGCGATCCTCGGGGGCCCCGAACCCTCAACAAAAATGAAAGGATCAAACATGATCCTTACGGGGCTTGACCCCTCGCCAAAAATAAAAAGGGTCGGATGCGATCCTCGGGGGGCCCGAACCCTCGACAACAATGGAAGGATCAAATGTGATCCTTATGGGGCGTGACCCCTCGATAAAAGTAAAAGGACTGGATGTGTTTCTCACGGAGCACGACCCCTCGAAAAGCATAAAGGGACCAGGCGTGATCCTGGGGGGGCCCGGACCTCCGAAGCAAATAGCAAGATTAAGGTTTGCGATAAACAAAGTAAACGAGTTCGACAAAAGCGAAGGATCAAGCCTGATCCCTAAAGGTTTTTCTTTTCCTTTATTTATCAATGAAAAGCGAAGAAAGATGCCAAAGGCAAGGCAGTAGCTAAAGAAAGATTTTCCAAAATCAGAAGAAAAGTTAAAATTTTATTATAACAATAGGCTTTGATACAAAGATCTCTACTCTAAGGAGGATAAGGCGGCAGTAACATCGAAAGGGATGGAGTCTATATCTAGGCTTGGGAAGCGCTCTTTGGTGAGCTTCTTCATGTGTTCAAACCTGCCCCGAAGGACTTCTTCCAACTCCACGGCGTAAGCTTCAGAGCTTCGGAAATCCTCGCAACCATTTTGAAAGGCCACTTGGGCATCCTTAAGGGCGGATTGGAGTTGGGCATGAGCAATGTGAAGGTCTTCCTTGCACCGAGAATAAGACTCCAGCGCCTCGACCTGTTCTTTTTTGGCCTCCTTTAGCTTTAGAGTAAGCCTCTTTATGTCCTCTTGAAGTTGATCATTGATACCTTTCATGGTATCTAGTTCCACCCCGAGCTGGGAATTAGCCTGGTGAGCCTCGAGTATGTTTTTCTGGACTAACTCCAGATCCTCGCGCACCTGAGCTTCGGTTTCATTGGTGAGTCTTGCATCTTCTTGCGCCAATTCAAAAGATTTGGTCAAAATGTGAACGCAGTGTTCGAGACCTGACAGTTGGGAGGAGAGGGACTCAAGCCCTCGGAGCCTTTCGACCTCGGACTCCAGGGAGGTGATCTGGGCGTGGAGTTCGAATTCTCACCGGGAGACTGAATCTTGAAAACCCGTAAGGTTTTGAGAAGCGGAAACAAAATATGGGTTAAAACTTACTTACATAAAAGAGTTCAAAAGGAAAAGATTATGGTTATACCCTCAGAATCTCGACACAGTAGTCTGGTTCGTTCAGGGTTGGTAGAGTGCTAGGAAGGGCCAAAGTCGTTGAAGGGGCATTGTTGGCTTCAGGAACCAGGGACTCGGAGGTAGTGGCGGCAGAAGGGGCAGCTTCTACCCTGCGGCGTTTCGTCCGACACGCTAATATCTCCTTCGTCGATAGCACGGAGGCCTCTTCCAGCGAAGCCTCCCCCGTCAGTCCTGCGCACCCCTCTAGTGCTAATGGCGTTAATATTCGTTTAAACACGGAACTGATAGGAATGCTGGGAGACGTGGCAAGGGGCCCCGTACCTGCCAAAGTTTGTTTCCCCTGAGCTTATGTGCGAGCCGCAACAAGTACTTGAGAAATGGTCGCTGCATCATCTTCAAAGGGGATTGGCGAAAGAGCAAGCACGGCGGTGGTTTTTTGTTGCGTGTTCAGAGGGTCTTTGGTTTTTGAGGCAATGGGCTCCAAAGAAGGGTCCTTCGAACCCCCACTGGTGCTGTCCTTGGAAGCCTCTCGGAAAGTCCGAGGATCTCCTTCTGCCGTCCTTCATGATCTTGAAGGTGTTGAGGAGTTTTTATTCTTTTTACTTCTTGGGAGGCGCGGCCTTTTCCGATATCTTCCTGTTGCTGGGAAGAGCCGAGGGGCCTTTACTCTCGAGGAAGTCCAGGATCATCCCCCCGGTGATAGGAGAATAAGTTATCTCCCAAAGCTCTTCGATTGCGAAGGGAATAGCGATAAAGATCAAATATATAAAAGAGAAGAAGAATGGGAAGTAAAGAAGAAGATGAAAGAAAATGAGCTCACAATTTTTGTCGTCTAGGCCCGCCTCAGTAAGGCTTGGGTTAGAAAGCCATCCTTCTTCCCAGTTCCAGCTATTTTTCATGAGTCGGCTAGCAGAATCTTGGATAGCTTCGACACTCGGACGTTTGTGCTTAGTATCTAGAGTCCACCCATTGCAGACGGACCAGATTTCTTGAGAAGAACTGGACGGCCTGGGGCGGACAAAGACAAAGCATTCCTTCCAGTCGTCAGAGTCTTTCAACCCACCGAATTGCATGAGTGTCAAGGTGGTAATTTCAAGTTTGCGGTGCTCTTTGGAGGCGAGGAGATGACCATCTTTCATGATTCAGGGGGAGATGGAGATCCAACCTCCTAGGTTGCGGTTGGTCGTGAAGAAGTAATCAAAGAGATCCCCGGATGGCTCTATCTTGCCAGAATGGCAAATGATGAGGAAGCCCATCAAATATCGCCATCCGAAGGGAGACAGTTGGGCCGGAGCGATGGTAAGATGTTGAAGTAGGGACATCACCCTTCTTCGGGGAGGGAGGCGAAAGCCCCTATCGAATGCACACTTATAAACGTAGAGGCGACCGACGACGGGATGGCACGCTCGCAGATGGCTGTTGAACTCCACTTCCCACTCTTCGGGGATGTTATATTTTTCCCGGAACTGTTGACACTCCGCCTCGCTCATCCATTGGTAAGGAATAGATGCGGCAGGGTGGTTCTCCTACTCAACAAGCTCCATGCCGACAGAGTTGAATTTCCCTGACCCAATAATCGCCATAGCAAAGAAGTGGAAGAAAGAGATGCGAGAAAAGAAGGATGCACGATAACACAAGGAGGGCAAAAAGTGAAGAAAGTCAGGAGGAAAAAAGAATAAAAAAGTGGAAAACTCTTATTTAAGCTATAGGGGTGCGAAGCCAAAGGATGAGTAATAATGAGCATTAACTAATCCGGGCTGGCATGGCTCGAAAGACGAGAAGGTTTGAACAGCACATTGGGAAGGGGTATCGTCTTCGGAACAAATTGGTACCTGTGCCCTCCAGGCACGCACAAGAGAAAAGACACGTTAACTCCTCGGACCTTGAAGATAGCGATCATCGGAAGGATAGGAGGCGGAGCTATGGGAGCTTTACCACTTCTTGAGTCTTTCAAATCGAAGAGCTCAAGAAGTGGGGGGGCAAGTGATGAGGAGAATGACCCCGGGTCAGTAATTACGCCAATACTTCGGGGAGGCATCCAGTGGCGGCCGTGACACATGTTTCCTAGTAGGGGGCTTCACCTACGATTATCTTGCCTAGGACCAGGAGATACATGGTGAATAAGCATCACTACTCCAGTTGGCTTACACTTAATAAACACAATCTAAGTAACTACTGTTAATTATCCTAAGCTTACACTTAAAAAGAGAGAACAGGAAAAAGATTTAGTGGGAGTAAGAAGATGAATAGTAATGGTCAAGGAAGAAGATGAACACTGACAAAAGAATTGGATGAGTGCTTTTATGTAAGAGTATATGAGTAATTTAGATTTATCTGTAAAATATCAAATAAATTCATTTAGAGGAAGATCAGATACATTTATCTGAAAAATGTCAAATAAGAGGTCACATGAGAATTTTTTAAAAAATATCAAATAAGTTTAACAAAAAGAACAAACATTCAAAATATTTTTCATATCTAACTTTTTTTCCTCATGTCATAATTAGCAAACACCACTTAAGTGACTACTGTTAATTATCCTAAGCTTATACTTAAAGACAGAATCGGAGAAAGATTCAGTATGCTAGCTGCAGGTAACAGGTTGCTTTCTGTGTGCTGCAGGTTACTTATAGTTGTATTATTTTATACAGTTACATATATCCATTACAACACTCATATATATATATAATTTGTTACAAAATACTAGTAAAAGTAATATCACTTACTAATAATTAAAATATTAAAAAGAAACTTAAAATATAATTATAAAAATATTAGTATAAGAAAAAGACCTCTTTTGTGCATTCCTTGCTCTGGAGTGCCATCAGCATAAAGAGCCGAAAAGAACTTTCACGGCGAAGACCAAAGGCCAGAGGCCGAAGCCGAGTGGAGCCCGCTCATCCATTTACGGAAATGCCCTTATACTTTGCTTGCCTTGGGGCACTCCCGTATGAATTGATTCTTCCAATCCTCTTCTTTTCTTATAGCTTTCTTTGAATGGTAATTATGGAATGTGAATCAGTGAATAGAGGTAGCAAAAGGTGGGTAGCTTGAAAACTTCTTGTTTTGCATTCAGTTTCAAAATTCAAAGAGAAGAGAAGAGAAGAGAAAGGAGTAGAAAGAAAGGACATAAAGTGAGTGATCTCACTTAGAATAATTGTGGAGTTACCAAACTTAACAAAAAGTTCCTTAGGGGCTAAGAATCTTACAAATTAATTAAAAAGACAACCAACCGCCTATACATACATACATATCAATGCTAATGGAGGGAGGGAAAACCAAAGCAGAGCAAACCAAATTAAGCAAACACTACTACTGAATCCTTAAACCTCTCCCTCATCACCAAGTCAAATGTACAGATTCAGCAACACCGTCATCGGCTTCCTGAATCTATTCACTTTGCTGGCCTCCATACCCATAATCGGCGGCGGCTTATGGATGGCCAAGAACCGCACCACCTGCGAGAGCTTCCTCCAGACCCCGCTGCTCATCATCGGCTTCGTCATCCTCCTCGTGTCTCTGGCGGGCTTCATCGGCGCCTGCTTCAACGTCGCCTGGGCGCTGTGGCTCTACCTCGCCGTCATGCTGCTGCTTATAGGGGCGTTGATGGGGTTGACTATATTCGGGTTCGTCGTGACGAGTCGCGGCGGCGGCGCCGAGGTGCCGGGGAGGGTTTACAGGGAGTACCGGCTGGCCGACTACTCGCCCTGGCTCCGCAGACGGATTCAGGATCCGAGGTATTGGGAGACCATCCGGAGCTGTATACTGGGTTCCAATACTTGTGTGGCTGTTGTCTATTGGACTCCTGTTGATTATCTCCAGAGGGGCATGTCTCCCATACAGGTGAGCTGTTGCTCCTTCTTCCATGCATGTCCGGTTATGATATCACTTGTTAAAATTAAATATAAAGGAAGAATATTAAAGTTTTAACTGCATGATTAGATAGAAAGAGCTGTGAAAACGGTAAAATTTCTGTGTTTTTAATCATACGACGACGATTTGGCGCGGTTTCACTTGCTATATATATATATATATATATATATATCTGCTTCTTGAAAAATCCTTCTTTTTTCACTTGGCAGTCTGGGTGCTGCAAGCCGCCGACGGCGTGCAGTTATGCGGCGGAGGCTGGGGCGGCGCTGGGGCAAGACCCGGACTGCTACAAGTGGAACAACGCTCCGAATGTGCTATGCTATGAGTGCGATTCCTGCAAAGCGGGGGTGCTGGAGACGGCGAGGAGAGACTGGCACAAGCTGTCGGTGCTCAACATTATCGTGGTAGTGGTGCTCATCGGCGTCTACGCCGTCGGCTGCTGTGCCTTTCAAAACGCCAACCGCTCAGAGTCCGGCTACCCCTACGGCGAGAACCGCATGTCCAAATCCCGCCCCAGATGGGACTATCACTGGTAAGCCTTAGCCACCAATGCAACCCAAAGATATGGATTCCAAAATTTAATTTTGCTTAAATCACTGTGTTTTCCATTGCACAGGAGGAGATGGATGCAAGACAGAAGAAACTGGCTTTATTAGGCGAAGCTTTTTGTTTATCTTTCATCTACACTACAGTAACCAGTCTCTGTTCTTGAATCTGGAAATTAGGCTGAGACAATTAAATCTGCTCTTTCTTGTTCAGGATTGTATAAGTATGTATATTAATTTTACTTTCTTTTTCTGCAAATTTAGAATTCTGGCAAGCTCGAGACTGAGCCGTGTTCGAGTTCGAAATCTTTAAGGATTCACCAAGCTCATTAAAAACTTTTTTTTTTTAACTAAAGCCATTAAAACTTATTTTTACATAACAAAAGGTATAATAAATATAAGTATAAAATTTTAAAGAAAATATAATAACATTGTACAAATAAATATAAATATGTTTATCGCAAACACAAGAATAAAGAATAAAATAATAATAATAAATATTTATTTCACAAATCTGTTCAAATGTCTGCTTATGAGTTGAATTGAACCAAACTTAATTGTCTTGCTTAAGTTTTGCTCGTTTATATGTTGAGCTCCAAATTTGAGCTTAACTTTAGTTTTGAGTAGAATTTTTCAATAGGGATCATACTTATTTTTTTATAGTTTAATTTATAAAATATTTTAAATATCTATTAATAAAGTATTTAAAAATAAACAGTTGTTGAGAGCATTTAAACACATTATAAAAAATAATCAATTTCAAATATTTAAATTATTTTTATTTATATATGATTATCCTTTCAAAGGCAGGCCAAGTTGATAAAATCAAGCCTATATTATACATAAGCTGGCATTCCACTTGTTAAAGTTTTTTCTTTTTTTCTTTTATATCCCACTTGTTAAAGTTTTTTTTTTTTTATATATATATCCCCCTTGTTAAAGTTGCTTGTACATATATATATATAAATATATTAGGCAACTTTACCAAGAGACCACCTATTCATTGAAATGGCGCCAAGTCACTTCATTTGCCCTATCTTAAGAAAAATGGTCTGCGATGGCACAATGTTAGGTACATATGGTTATGTGATTGGTGTTTGATAAAGTTAAAATTCATTTTAAGGTGGGTATAGTTTTCAATATCCTTTTGTATTGGTTGGTATATATTTTATTAGTATAAAGGTAATTTAATTTCGAATGAAAGATTAGTCAATAAAAATAAAGATATTAAAATTTTGATCTAAATTGATTAGTTCAATTCTTAACTCGCCCGAAGACCAATCAATTTTTAATCTAGTTCGATTTAGGATTGATCTAAGATCAAAATTTGGTTGAATGTTATATTTTGTTATTATTTTATTTTGTGAAGTTTGATATTACATTCAATGTTGAATTGGATAATTGTTTAACTTGTTTCTTAAAATTAGGTGTTAATTAACTTATTAATTTAAAATGTTACAGTACGTTAATTATTGAATGCTGATTCTTATTTTTAGATTTGTTATTTAAGAAAATTTTTGTTTAGATGATATATATAAATATGTATGCATATTTTTTTTTTTTAAATTCTATATTCAAAAACTAAATAGATGTTGAAATAATAAGTGATATCATATCCAAAATAAACTAATACAAAATGATAATAATTTAATAAATAATGCTATTCGATCCGAAAATATATGTATAGCAATTAGCAAGTAGCAAGGACAAAATGGGGGTTTGGGCTCCAGTCAAGTATAATATTCTATTCTAGTGTACATGTAGATTAAGAGATATTGAATGGATCCTTTTTCAGTATCCCATCCCTACAACAGCCTTATTAAGGAGTAGCAGCCTTGCTTGCTGCACCACCGTCCCTGTTGCCTGGGCTCTAGAAGACGATCACAGAGAGATATGTAATCAGAAAGCAATGGAATTGCACCAACTGAAGTTTTCCTAAATAACAATTCAGTGAAACAGCTTCCCCCATTTGGAGAAACTGTTGTTTCAGATCTGTTTTGTCTTGTGTGTGTGAATACTGAATATATACAAGAACACAAAGAAAGCTGTTTTTGTCCCAAGTCCAAGTTCAAGTGACCAATTTGATATTAAGAATCTAGGGCAAGAGCAGGAGCCTTGCAGACGGGGCACACATTCTTCATCAGCAGCCACTTCTTAATGCAGGTCGCATGGTAGTCATGCCCGCACTTCTTTAGGGTTCCAACCTCTTCATCACTATCATACTCTTCCTGCCAATTCACAGTAGCAAATTAACAAATCTCCAAAAAGTTGGGGGGGGGGGGGGGGGGAAGAAGAACAAGAAACAGAAACAGCAACAGATCAACCTTTATTGCAAGATTAAACCTAGCACCCCAAGTTTTGAGCAATTCAGAACTCTTTTGTCGTATTTATTAAGGTCATGAACAGCCAATTCCATATGGAGCACGCTATGATGCCAATGGCCTACTATGGTATTTGGGAAATAAGCAAACGTTCAGCAGAAATAAAGAATACATGTCCGGAGTGAGGTTTTCTATGTCTCTAGTAGTTCCATGTATTTACTACATCAATAATCACAAGCCTTAAAATCCCACCAGGACTTCAATGGTGTACCCCATTCTGAATGTAAAACTGGAGATTTTTTTTGGCAAAAGATTATAGGCTGTACGCACTTCTTAGAACATTAATGGAAATATGGATATCTGATTGGGGCTAATGTTAGATTAAAAGCAGTCTGTATCCAACCCAGGGTAAAGTAACTCAGTTTGTCAGTTTCAACACCGACTTTGGATCCTGTACTCATATAGCAAATACACCCCCTATTGTCATATCAATATTTACAGCATTTCAGGCAACTTAGGTCAATTTAAGCAGCAGCAATGCAAAGCCTGATTAAAATGAGGCCATATCCAGAGTATTTATAGGAATATTCTCATCATATCTAACATTCCAAAGGGAACACATAACTCGCAATTTTCTCTAAATGAAGCATTTTCCATCTGATAATCATAGCTCAATCTATCAATAGACTTTTGGATCTCAACCACAGATGAACCTATTCCTCTATGGGTCGAAAATACTAGAGTTGTGACTTACAAGGCAAATGCAACATGTTCCTTCATGGTGCTTATCTGAAGACTTTGTTTCAATCAAACACTTTGGAATCATATCTTCAGACAAGCCAGTGCTGACACTCCCTATTTGTTCCCCAAGAGCAAGAAGTTCCTGTCCAAAAGCCAATTTCATACTAGTGAGAAATGGGAAAGATTCTAAACAACAATATTCGTGATAAAAAGACAAAAGGGGAGGATGGAGGAGTAAGCCATGATGCTTTCATTAGAAAAGATTAAATTTACACTTTAACAACCTCGTAACTCATGTTGTCAACATCTAGCCTCATGTCTGTATATTGATCAAACAAATTCCTTGAACTGGTATAGAGTGATGAGTTATCCATCATCCTGAGTTCCTGCAACAAGAAACGGATTCAGATCATGAGCTGTCACTTGGAAACAAAAAGCAATCTTGTACAGATCCATGGTGATTCACTGAACATTTTTATTCAGATGTTCAGCAGTTAAACATGTTCATATTCAAGAAAACACTTCATCAAAAGAAAAGAAAAGATAGACTTATCTCAGATGTGGATCAAGATCACAAAAAATATAGTAATGATAATAATGAGCTATAAATATTGATCTTGATTGATTTTTTGGCATCATACTCAGTTCCACAAATATGGACATGTTGTGACCTTGCACATGCCTAATCAACAAAAAGGCATACGCCAAAGACCTTAAGGGAAGGCTACGATTGCAAATTGAAGCTAACCCGATACCCAAGAGGGACAAGTTTGAACTAGGAAGTGTGAATTAACGACAAGGATCAAATTTTTGTTTTGTTCTGCTGTTCTGGATAACTTGAAATCTAAAACATCTCAGAAACACATGAGAAATGATAAAGTAGTCCTGAAAATGTATGGAAGAGCTTGGAAATAAAGTAAGCTTGCACATGCAACACTTATAACTAGGACTGTAAAGACCAAAGGAAAAAGAGTTGGAAGAAGAAAATAAATTGCCATAAAGCTAATTTTATTTTTTCCTAGATTGGGGTAGAACATGAGAGACAAATGCATAGAGATTTGTCAAAAAGTCATTTCTTTTAGTTTGATAAATTATGATATAATCAGTATGTATAAACAATTTCATTTCTTTCCCTTAAATCCTGTTTTCGAAAAGATAGCTTATATGTTTACATGAAACTCCATAAATTAAATAATTGGAAATATTTCATAAGTACAAAGCTCTATTCTTATTGAGTATATGTTCAAGTTTAAATGTTTATCAGCTAACTTCAACCCAAAAAGTTACAAAATACAATGAAAGCATTAATGGTAGACAAAGGTTGGACATATCTTATGTGCAGGGCACTCTGAAAGAGCATTATCTTTTATTCCTTATTGCTTAAAGAGATTAAGAACAAGGTTTATATTCCCCTTTCTCTTATTCTCCAATAATTTAATCTTTCATTTTGTTCTCAACCATTTCCTTCTAACAAAAACAAAATAAAAAAAGCTGACTAGATTTTTCTAATTCGTGGGAAACAACTCAATTCACTGAATTATCTTTTTAGTGGTTTGGTAAGTTACAATGCATCTATGTATACCTTTGAGGAAATACTGAAGCTTTGTTCTACCACCAACTGTTGATATCATTTTCAAGGACAACTAGACTATTTTGGTAGAAAAGAAACAACTTTTGTTTGTTTGACAATGTAATTGATCCATAGCGCCATTAGATGTATCAGCAGTTTTTCAGGGGCAGGGCGGGTGGGCTAGATTCAAACCTACAATAAGTTGGTAAAGTTTCAAGTAACAGTCATCTTCGTATCAGGCTCCAGACTAGAAATCCGAGTGCAACAACAGAGCTTGGGACCTTCCCAGGCTTCAATGTTAGACATTAACTGGATTAGTTCAGATCAGGTGACCTGCAATATAGTACAAGAATGATGGGGGAGAAAGAAAAGTATATGCACCTCTGAGCCAATTCTGTCTTGAGCATCCACAATACTAGAAATAGACTGAATTTGCTCAAAGGCTATCCTTGACCTTCCACTCCTGTGACCATAGCTCCATCCTCCCATTGATGGTCTTGAATAATCAGAACTACGAGCTGCTGATAGTGACTGCAGACTGTGCTCTGTAGAAGCTGATTGATATCTGAACGAAGGGCAGCTTGGACCAGGCCTATATGGAGGTACTGGTCTTTGAGAATGAGTATGACGGCCTTCCCTTTCACTTCTTAGAGGTGGAGCATGAACATACTGTGAAGGTGAAACAAGATTTCTGCTTGAAGTAGAATCAAGATGGCAACCTCTAATCTCTGTGCCACTTCTTCTCACAAGAAAATGATTGCTCTCGTGGCTCAAGCTATTGATACCTGCAATTTTTCCCAGCATCAATCCACTTTAAAAATCAAGAGAAAACGTAATACTCAATCCTCTCTTAAAGTCAAATCTAGAATTGTAATGCATAAAGTTATTGTGGGTGCCTGTATTAGGCTCTACAACATGTATAAACCACCATGGGAAATCCACAAACACCTAACAGATTAAACAAAGTTCCATGTAGCATGGTGTCACTGGTTGGCACTTCTGACAAGCTGTGTGAGTCTAGAGAAGATAAAATTATGGGGTTATATGCTTTGAAGCAAAGTTAGATTGTTAGAAGCACATATCAGTTGGGTGCTTGACATGCTTGCTGTGCACAGTGATGTTTCTTGAGATCTCAGCCTTGATGGAGGTTGAGCATTTTTTCCTATTTTGGATAATTAGGTTGTAGTCATCAAAATGAAGGACCATAAATTCTCAAAGGCCACTATGACACTTGCATGAGCAATATTTCTTTCTATCAAATAGAGAATGGATAAAAAATACATATAGGAGGCTCCTAGTGTCGACTGTAACTCCCTCGTACTATCAGAGTGCTGATACTAAGTGAGGTACCCCTAGGTGTTTGATGGCTTGCGCAGTGGCTGTAGTTGTCATGATGATCTTCAGATCTTGTATCTCCTCTACTGTAGGCATCATGCCAAGCGGGCAATGTCAAGAATAACCAAGAAGGCTGACATCACACAATGACATGCATTCTAAGAATGAAATAGGCTTTCATCAATTTTTCATCTTGTGAAGGCAGGCCTTGCCAGCAACGGTGAGGTCGTGCCTCCATGAATTGTGGAAACAAACTTTTTACAAAAAGGCAAGGGAAAAGCTGCATACAAATATGGCCCTCAAAAATCGGGGACCTCGTGCACTAGGAATGCCCTAGTTTGCCATTTTCTTGTGCCAAGATCAGCCATGTCCTAAAGGCCTGGTAACGTAGCCAACACAAGTGTGATTTGACAGCATACTTGGTTACTTATGAATGTTTTTGTCTACACTTTGCTGCACATGCTAAGGATTTCATAGCATGACGTTGCATAGCATCAAGTCTTGCAAGTGGTGTCAAGTGTCAGGGTCCTACGGTTTTTGCAAAGGATTAGGTCAGATTTAAAGGCAGAATTAGAGGATTAGAGGAAGAAAACAAGAGGAGACGGAAGAAACAGAGAGATCGAGAGGGAGAACAGAGGGAGAATCAGAAGAATCGGAAGGGAGAGGGAGGAAGAGAAGCTGAAGGAGAGAAGAGACGGGTCCAAGAGGGAGAGAGAGTTTGGAGAGAGAAAATCAGAAGATTCAATTGATATATTTATCAATAATCGATCTAGAACAACACTAGTAAGCTTTATATAATTACTTCAACAGCTTAATAGAAAATACAAATATAATAACTACCCTAACAACTCAACAAAATTAACTACTCCTCCTAAGGGATAATCTACTACACTTAGCCCTACCATAATCTCTTATACACCCTAGAGTCCTGACATTTCCCCCTGCCTTGAAATATTTCTTGTCCTTAAGAAATGCAAGACCTGACAAGACAACTCTCAGGAAGATGGAGTAGCAGTGCTGTAAACAGCTTCAGGACACTACAGCTTTCCAATCTTAGCTCTTTTCCTTCTCTTCCATAGCTTGGTTGGAGAAATCTTGAAAAACTTCTGTAAGCCTAACAAATTGTCAACAACTCTCATGTACTCATCGACTGGAACAAAACTAGAAGCAATCACTCTCTGGTTGTCATAGTTAGGAGCTGAAACCTGCCAACCGTTGTTCACACAAATTTTCCCCATCACCGCTCCTTCAATGTTGGTTGCTTGGAGTCCAGAGGAATGACTACCTATGTCCATGACTTCCTTTAATAATTCATCACAATCTAGTACAAGTAAGGATGGTAGAAACACATCCATAGCTACAGTTAATGGATTTCCTACAAACCAAATGCCATTCTCTACTGCAACAATATCTGCAGTAACCTTTAGATGCAACGATTGAGAAATGTAGGCTTGCTTCGAATACTCAGACAAAAGCTGTCTGTGAGCATCAAAACAAGGAGTTACTACAACTCCAATTCCAATCATCAATCCGTCCTTCAATACAGTAGATAGAAATCCTAATTGGCCAACTAGAATAAGAACAAACAAAGCAGTAGGAGCTTTGTTCTCCACAGCAAAACTTTTGGCTTCTTCAACTATTTCCCTTAGCTGAAATCTCGTTAGAGATTTGTTTGTTGAAGCCATGCTCTCTTGCATCTCCAGAACAATATTTTGCTTTACTGGCACAAAATACCATAACCCTCCTTGAGAAATTGAATTATCCAACTCATGCAAAACCTTGTTTTCAACCATAAAGCCTGCTTCAGTTCTTTTCTGTAGTTGTCCTCCAATTACATCTTGTCTTCATACTTATCAAATCCACACACCTTCACAACATTAGAAGATATCTCAACTAAGGATGAACTCCTGCAGCTTAAAGTGGCGATTTCTACTTTGAAACTTTGAATCTGTTCCTCAAGGATAGAATCCCTGTACAGATCAGAACGAATAGGAGACCTCCTCACAGCCTCTTCTTGGACCAAGAGCACAAAGGAGTCATAGGCATAAGAACAATATTTTGAGGACCTTCTTTAGCATAATCATTCTTTCCAAGGTCCAAATCTAGGAAATTAGCTAGTCCCTCAGACAATGGAGTCGGCACCAGAGGTGATGTAATAAACTTTGCTTTCTATGCCACTCCACTTCACCTAACAGTTTCTTATTTTCCTCTTGGAATCTCTCACTAGGCACATCATTAGTCTTACCAACTGCAACTGGTTCCTTCACATCACTGCATGTCAATGGCTCATTGCAAAAGATCGAATCAATTTCAACTTCAGAAGATCCAATTGTTTTTATCTCCTTCTTTGAAAGTTTTCTATTATCTGCTTTCAATTTTGGGAATTGATTAGTTGAATCAATCACCTCTTGATCCAAACTTTCGATAATATCATCTCGAATATCCTCTTCATGAACTTCTTTTTCAAAGGAATGAGATTGTTCCTTTGGATCTTCTATCCAAACAACCTGATCGTTATAGTTTTCCTTTGGAGAATGAATTTCACCGCCAATATCATCTTTGATATTGCAGTCATCCTTTTTGTCAATACCGCCTAAATCAGAATACTTCTTTTGCACAAAATTTAAGGTAAGCAGTGAATCAATTTTCCACAATCTTGACTTCTCCTTAGACTGCTTCATTTTAAGGAACTCCTGAGCCTGTAATGCCCCATTAACAACGTCCTTATTACTGTTTTCTTCCTTAAACATTCAAAAATCATTTTTCGTTAGAACAGTTTCATCTCTCTCAGTTGAACTCCAAGATTTGACAATGGAGTTCTGATTCCATGGACGAGTAAGGTATGAGGCTCCAACCGAAACAGGATCTAATTCATTTCTTCGAGGAGAGTAAGGATTTCCACCAATCACAAGATTTTGTTGCTTCCTTATACTAATTGGATCAGAATATTCTCTGGAAAGCACTTGATTTTGCACCATGAATATCATCATGAAGCTTTGCATTTGATCACATATCTCTCGAATCTGGCTCGTCATTTCCTCATACATGTGAGAGAACGCGTGATCCAACTTCCAATCTATCACCTCGTCAATGGCTCCTACTTGCATGTCCGACATGGCCACGGTTACCTACTGAAGCTACGCCTCCATCTACTTAATTCTTGTTCCATCAAACATTGCTTCCTGCGTCCAATTAAAAGTCGAAGGCCGAGGTTCAAAGCTCTGACAATTCAATCTCAATTGCCAGTGATTCGCAATCACCAAAATTCCATCGTTGATTTCGCCTTCTCATAGCCTACTGCAATCGCCTGGGGAATCTCCTAACTCACCTACAGCAACAGTTTCCTATACTGCCGGAATTCGCTTAGCTCTATAGGTATTGCCTGTTTCGCTCCTCCTATATTGATTGCCTCAACTCCACCTTCTTGGAAATTCGCCTGCGAACAGCTTCAAGGATAGCCTTGCTCATCTGGGAATTCCGATCAACTGGAACTACTCTAAGAGTGGTCGTAATCACCCTCGAAATCGCTTGGCCTGCTCGCCTTCAAAAGTTAAACTAGAATTTCTAGCCAGCTGCTTTGTTACAATCACTGCAAGTCGCCTCTATATTAGCTTCATTAATTCGCCGTTATCACCCGTAGTGACCGTGAACCAATTGCTAAAAATTACCAGAATCCAGTCATGAACCATAAAAAATTAGTGGAATTGAATTCGCCTTGCTTGATCGACTATAAGAATGTCTGGAATTTCTGTTAAAGACAACTGCAATTTCTAATGTAAGAGTTTGCTTCTCCCTTTCAGTTATGATCGTTGTTTGATTCCAACAGTCGACTCTATTGAATTCACTAGACTCATTGAATCACTGCTCGATCAATTCCACTAAAAATCGTCGAAATTCACCTGGTCATACATTGCTACCAAGATCGCCTGGGTTATCTACCAAGATTACAGCCTAGCTTGCTGCTGAGAACGCTGGAGTTAACTGAAGCGACTTTACAGAAATCATAGCAAAGGATTAACGACTTTGATACCAAATTGTTAGGGTCCTAGGGTTTCCGCAGAGGATTATGTCAGATTTAAGGAGTTAATGCAGAATTAGAGGAATAGAGGAAGAAAACAGAAGGAGACAAAAGAAACAGAGAGATCAAGAGGGAGAATCAGAGAGAATCGAAAGGGAGAAAGAGAGGAAGAGAAGCTGAAGGAGAGAAGAGGCAGGTCTAAGAAAGAGAGTTTGGAGAGAGAAAAGTAGAAGATTCAATTGATATATTTCTCAATAATCAATCTACAATAGCTCTAACAGCTTTATATAGCTACTTCAACAGATTAATAGAAAATACAAGTAAAATAACTACCCTAACAACTCAACAAAATTAACTACTCATCTTGAGGGATAATTTGCTACACTCAACCCTACCATAAGCTCTTATACATCCTAGGATCCTGATATTTAGATGGAACTCATTTGGCTTAATACTTGCCTTGTGAGCACATCTAGCCCGTGGAAAGGTTTATACCTAGCATGTCACAATGATCCAGACATGCTTAAACCCTTGAAGCTAGTGAGTGACTAGCTAGTTACCCAATTAGAAGAAATGCACTAAAAGAGAAAATGAACTTTTCTTAAAAATCTGACACCTTACCAGGGGTGGATCCATGCATGAGCTGCCCTGGGTTGAAGCCCAGGTAAGCTCACAACTAAAATTTTTTTTAATATAAAAAATAATAATTTTTAATAATAATTAAGTTAAAAAAAATTACAGCCCACCTCAAAATCTGTGATGTGTAATTTTATACCTCAAAAAAAATTTTAGCCTCCCCCTACATAAATTTCTAGATCCGCCCCTACACCTTACCATGATCAACATTATAACCAACTCCCTTGACACACAAGTGGGAACCCTGGTTCTGCTAGGCCAAGCCTTACCCAAAAGGGTAGGCTAGCTTAGGCACCTTAGAATATTCCATATTCTATAAGAGCATTAGCCCACTCCACAAGGACATGTGTCCTCTGCCATGTGCAGCCCATGCATCTCTATTGCTAATAAAAGGGAATGTAGCTACAATTCAGAACAGGCACAATAGCCATAAAGATAAGAAAAAACCATTTCTCCTTTTAACTCCCTCTCCTCCCAGTAGCTCCCTTAGCCATTGCCTATGTCCAACCCAAGGAACCTCTCATCATCCCTTCAAAAAATAAATAGTTTACAAGTAATAAACTTTCATCCCCCAATGAAAAGCATAGGTACCATGAATGGTTCAAGTTAAAAGAAAGAAGCCGTCCCCTTATTTATTACTCATAAAAAAGTCTCATGTCAGTAAGAGGAAAATAAAGCATGCCTCCAAAACCATGTTGACTAATAGAATAATTAGCTACTACCATGCAGCTAAGTTGGATTAATGGGAAAATAAGCATGAACTAACGAATTAGTTGCATAAGGGGGTAGGCCACTAACCTGATGTTTGAATCCTTCCATGAGCAGTGGGTGGCAGGGCACCAAAGTTCATAAATCGAGTGGTTTCATCAGCATTAGTGCTGCTTACATTTACCACTCCATGGTAGTTTGATGAATGAGTTGTGGAATGATAATGGTGAGCAGAATAAGTTGATGAATCAGTTCTCATTATGTTGGCTCCCATATCAAGCCTAGATCGATTTCTCACATTCCTCAAGGGATCTTCACCAGGAATTGATAGGCTACCACCCCCATAGTGAGGTAAACCAATATTGCCAGAAGGAATGTTTTGATAAGCAGAATTTTGTTTCCCCTGTGGTAACTCAGAACTGGAGGAACTTCCTACACTGCAGAATCTACTTGTGCTGCCTCTTTCAAATGCCACAGAAATCTCAGGACTTTTTCTTTTGAATGGTCCCCTTCCATTTCCTGTTACAGAATCTATCATGGCACTTTGATTTTCACGAATATTACATCTGCCATAATAATCAGAATATGCATGGCCAGCATTATTCTGTGGGGCCAGATACAAGTTCCCAGTAGCTGAAGATGGTAGGAAGGGATCATATGAAGGGGCCGAAAGAGCTGGCTGGAAATGTGGTAGTTCCGTGCTAAAACTTGAAGGATGACGTTCATTTCCTCTGCTCTCTGAATTCCACTGTGAAGCAGAGTGTATTACACCCCTCGAACCATTTTCTGGTGCAACAGCCCTTCCTGAATATAAAATTAATAAGAAAAATAGATCAGATGCCAAATGTGGTCCAATCCAATTTTAATTCTTTTAGAAAAATGATACTTGCGTGGAATAGAATTTTTAGCATATGATTATAAACAAGACTGACAGTGGGTAGAAGATCAAATTAAAAGGGAAGTCTTTTCTCTTTTTTTTACCCCCCTTTCCAGTTGTGCCCAGAAAACTACAAAAGTTTGCATGCAGGCAATGTTGCCTTGCATACAGGTGTCTCCAGTCAGAAAAATATCACACTTCTAGTGAAAACACAAAAACTTAGCCCCCACCCCAAAAAAAAAAAAAAAAACTTAAAAAGGATCCGGTACCCAAATGTCTGTAAAACTGTAAAAAATAGCCCCTAAAAAAAATAAAATAAAGGATCCAGTACCCAAATGCATGTAAGACTGTTCTGCAGTTAGTTGATTTCTATTATAACTTTGGTCCCTCCTGAATGAGCTGGGAAAGCGTCTATGATCCATGGCTCCCTGCTCAGAGAAGAATGGATCACAGCCCTGGAATCAAGATAGGAACCACCTGCATAAATGATAAGTCAATGGACATTTGTTGCAAATTTATTCAGATATAAAAATGAAACATTCAATTGATCCGTGAAGGATGGAATACTTCATAAATGAAGAAATTCCCCAAAGAATAACATATTCCACATGAAAAAATATTATTCTACTTAGCAAAAAAATAAAGAATAAACACTATTCTGATAACCATTAAAGTTTGAGGTAAAGGTTTAAGAGGCTATATGAGTTTAAAAGTATTTTAACTCAAACATAATGTTTCCTTACCTTATACAAATATTTTTACACACAACCCTGACCAACACTGGGTACCGTTGTTACCCAACCCTCTAGCATGGGAATGATGAGATTTGTAAAATTGCATGTACATAATTAATTCTTTTTCTTTCCACAAAAAATTCCTAGCTCCAAATGGAGGTTAAGAAAGATCACTTGCCTTTAAAGGGTAAGGGAAAACAGGTCGCATGCACACACTCCTCATGTATCACATACAAAAGAAAAGGCAGGCATGGAAATACTCGAACATCAATTGGATCAGATACAGCATAACCTGATAACCAGATCTTCTTATTGCAAAAGAAGATAAAACTCTTCTATGTCCACTAGTTCTGTGAGTTACAAGCCCAGGGATGAGAGAGCTTCTAGGATCCAATGCTGAACAAAAATTGTACGACATGGTAAAGTACCATAATTTGTTTGAACGCTATTCAAATTATGCTTCCAGAAACATAGATTAAGCTTAAGTTATCACAAATATAAAAGTAACTAATTTATTATATACAGGACTAAATATTAGGTTGACAGCCACCACATGTCTCAGTCAAACCATTTTGAACATAAAAGATTGAGATCCTTCTCAAAAGCCATGGCTTTCCAGGACAGGGTGATATGTGATAGCTCTAGATGCCATCACAACTAGGCAAAGGTTAGTTAAACTGAAGGATGCACAATGAGTTGACACTAAAACAAATGAGGGGCATAGGATCTTGCATCATAATCTATAAAGGTAAAGATACACCAAATAATTAGGCTTTAATCATGCTGAACATGGGAAAACTATTAGATGCATGGAGATGGACGTAACAATAGGAAAGTAGTTTTCTGAAGTAGCCAAGCCCATATAAAACATGGGTAAAATAAGGAGATTTTCATTTGTAACCAAGATATTTGGTAATGAAAAACATGCACCTTGAAAGATGCGTGGAGATGGACATAACAATAGGAAAGTAGTTTTCTGAAGTAGCCAAGCCCATATAACAATGAAACATGGGTAAAATATCATGTGTAACCAAGATATTCGATAATGGAAAACATGTAGGCACCTTGAAAGATGCGTGGAGATGGATGTGACAATAGGAAAGTAGTTTTCTGAAGTAGCCAAGTCCATATAACAATGAAACATGGGTAAAATAAGGAGATTTTCATTTGTAACGGTAATGAAAAACATGTAGGCACCTTGAAAGATGCATGGAGATGGACAAAATAATAGGAAAGTAGTTTTCTGAAGCAGCCAAGCCCATATAACAATGAAACATGGGTAAAATAAGGAGATTTTCATTTGTAACCATGATATTTGGCATTGAAAAATATGTAGGCACCTTGAAAGATGCATGGAGATGGACGTGACAATAGGAAAGTAGTTTTCTGAAGTAGCCAAGCCCATATAACATGTAACATGGGTAAAATAAGGAGATTTTCATTTGTAACCATGATATTTGGCATTGAAAAATATGTAGGCACCTTGAATGATGCTCATCAGTAACATCCCACAGCAGTGGGAGAGAGAGAGAGAGAGAGAGAGAGAGAGAGAGAGAGAAGCAAATTATAGATGAACCCATCCCAACCATTATGGCATGTAAGGTCTAAATGATAAAAATGACAACCTGGAGAATGAAATTTCCCCCACAAGCTACGGACTCGAGTCTTCATCCTTTACCATATTACTCTCGTCAGGCATGCTAGGCAAAATCAGAATAAAAAAAAAATGTAGTTGTAATTGGGATCCAAAAATTTGATGTCAACTGAAGAAGAGGCTGTGTGAGTGATGAAAACCCAGGCAGCTTATTAAAAAAATTAAACGGAAGGTGCAAATCAGTTCAGCTGGCTGCCTAAGAGAAGTTTGCCAACACAGGAAATTTCTCAGTCCTCAGCCGGTGAAGAAGAAAAAAAGAAAAAGTAGGGCATAAAAATAAATGCCCAGTCCCCAACCCGCAAAAACAAAAAAAGAGATAAAAGAAAGGAAAAGATATTTTTGTTTTTTTTTTATTGATAAGGTAAAGGGAAAATGGGGAAGGGTGTCTTTTTGATGGAACATCAAGTGATTTTTAACCAAAAATGAAAGCTGAAAGTGATGGAAGATGCATAAAGGAATTGCAAAACCAAAAAAAAAAAAAAAAAAAGATGCCAAACATGCAGCTATTTTAAGCAGGCATCAAAAGCTACTCTCCTTCCACAAAGGCAAAGAAGCAAATTTCAAATGTTCCCTTCGGACCAAGGATAAAACAGAAAGAAGCTTTGTTGCCATCCAATAATCAATACCCAAATATTTTGCAAAAGACGCAGCAGTATGCAACAGTTACCAAATCAAAGAGAGATCTTAAGGAATCTTACCATCCTTCAGAAAACAGATCAGTCAAAGTTCCTAGCCCTTGGGTTGTATCTGTTCAAGAACCTGACTCGTAGATTTTTAACTTTACATAGTATGCAACAGTTTCCTACTCGGAGAGATCTTAAGGAATTTTACCATACTTCAGAAAACAGAATGGTCAATGTTCCTAGCCCTTGGGTTGCATCTGTTCAAGAACCTGACTTGTAGATTTTTAACTTTATAAACATACCTGTTGGAACATCTAAACAGGCAGCTTGGAGGCAGACCACTCCATGGTACTTGGTTTTTGCATAATATTTAAGAAGGATCTCAAAATAAAACATGTACACCATACAAAATATTTAATTAGGAAAAAAAATTCAGCAACGGAATGGATTCCAAGTAAACAAATAATTACGTCAAGTAAAATAGAATGTAATCTAATTAGTTCCATGCAGCAATGTCTGGATGACACAAGGGGCTACCATCACAGATGCGCTTCAAGCAAAAAGAAAAGAAGAAATAGATCTTTTGAAGTGAAAACAGGGTAACTGTTTCGTAGAAGCTCCTTTTATCAAGCAATAATTTGTTTCCTTTCTGTCAAAATGGCTCAAAACATTTCTGCTTGCTAGTTTCCTTGAAGACTGACATGAAGAGGTAGTGGAAAAAGAAAGTCCTATATTTCAATAAAACCATAAAGAAACTGAGACTCACTAAAACTCTACAAAACATTTCCAAAATAATGTTGTTTGCTAGAAAAATTACCGACATTTATTTTGGTATATCTTTTTTATTGAAATAAAATGTCAGAGAACAAAGATACTGAAGTTTTTTTCAGGGTAGGGGTAATGAGTCAAATAGCATGGAGATAATTAGAGAAACTCACCAACATGCTTTAATAATATGGTACATTCTATTCATAAATATTACAAATGGTGCATTTTTTCATTAATCCTACTATTACTTCATCTTTGTTCCAATTATAGCGACCACAATCACAAGCCTAAATTACACTAGGTGGAACCAACTACCTTTGTTTCTACTAATATCAAAATTATCACTTGTCAGACGTGGCCGGGAAAAAACCAATCTTATTCCTCATTGTAGGGTTACAAGATTATATACAGTTGGTAAATTTACATTAGGCAGTTTCCTAATCTAACTACTACCGAAAATAGGAAAGTTTACAATGATACAGTCAAGATAAGGTAAAGAATAGAAAGGAAATATAGAAATACAAATCAAGCAAATAAATCCTTGAATGGGAATATGGAAATCTCGGTATTTTTCTAACACTCCCCCTCAAAATTGTGAGTAATGTCTTGCATTCCAATCTTGCTCCATAATCTTCTACACACAACACTAGGTAGACCTTTTGTAAGAATATCTGCAAGTTAATCACTGATAGATACAAAGGGTGTGCAAATTAGGCCACTATCTAACTTCTCCTTTATGAAATGTCTATCTACTTTAACATCCTTGGTCCGGTTATGTTGTACCAGATTATGAGCAATGTTAATAGAAAATTTTGTAACACCCCCTCTCCCGGACCACCCCAACACCTAGAGGGCCCCGGACAGGGAGCGTTACATAGGGGTCTAGGAATATTAACATTCACAACCTAGCATGCACAAAAAGATATTAAGATAAACTACAACCTTACATACCATACACTCACATACAACGCATGCCATACATGGAGTCTCTCATCCCTTTACAAAACATACATTCACAAAATATTACAATCACCTAAAAGAAGAAAGGATCTAAGATACTAACTCCAAAACACTCCCAAAATCTTTTGTTGAGGGAGCCCCAGCATATATACGCCTACCTGGCCGCCTCACTTGGACCCGCGCCCGCTACATCCTTGCCCTTACCTGGAATGGCGAGGATTACAAGAGTGAGCCACAAGGCTCAGCAAGTAATACATAAAAGAAAAGCAAAGCTGAAAATAGGGCACATGTTTTGAAATAAAACTCCTTGTTTTGCTATGTTTCAAAATATGATAAATGGGTTTCGAAATCTCCATCTTAAACGATTAACTACTCACCCACTCAATGCAAAATGCAATGCGACATGCATACAAAAACTCATAACACATGCATGGCCACCTGACCTACATGATAATCATAATACTCACCGGGCCCATGACTGAGAACCTGCATCCAAAGAAAACTGTAAAACTCTAGGACCATTGGTCCTATCACATCTGTGGCTATAGATATATATATATATACATATACTCTCGTTCGCGGTCGTCACCAACGGACGCCCCCCCCCCCAAGCCGTCACCAACGGACGCGCCCCCCCTAGTCGTCACCAAATGAGTGTAAACCCCAGTCCAGCTAATGCCAACTAGTTTTGGGGGATATCCCAACGGACATTCTCCACGTCACGTGCATCAATGCTCATGCAATGCAACATTTTAGTGGCCACATTCGAATGTATGTGCAACCAATAAAGTTTACACCCATGAAACCAAATACTACATGCTCACACAAGTCATGTCCATGATGCACAAATACCACACTTTCCAAGTCATGCTAGGATAAGGTTAAACATTCAAAAAATTAAAGACATTTACATTTCATCTTCATGGCCATGCTCTCTTTAAAATTTCGTTAGAAAACTTGGAAGATTTAGAATTATAAGAACATGTACCCTAGCATTGATTCAACACATATTTGGTCATTTTGGGTAATATGTGACAAGAATCCACAAACATAGGGCATGGGAGAAGACCAATTCCCCACCATGCTTAGTTCAAAGAACACACCATTCCTTGGGATTTGTGGGGTAATACAAGCCCCACCTTGGCTCACAATAACATGCACAAGACTTAGAAACCACCAAGTTTAAGAATTTACCAAGACAAGCCAAAAACCCTACTTTACCCAAGACTTGGTTTTCTCTCAAAACCATCACTAATATTGAACTCCCATAGCATATAACTTTCACAAGCTCCCAATTCCTCATCTCAAACCCTAGATTAAAAGTTTAAATCAACAACCCCAAGCTTCCCCAAACCAAACCCAAGAGGGGAATAGATATCTATAGATGAGAGGGAAAAGGAAGAACTTCCCTTTATTGACTTCTTCAGTTGATGATTGGATGAGTTGGAGCCTTTGAAATGGTGAGATTTGGCTTGAAAATTGAAGAAGAAATTTAGAAGATGGAGGAGGAAGAGACCCACGAGAAGGCTTTTCCAATTGCTTCTCTTTTTCCCCCTTTAATTCCCTTAATTTACTTAGATAATTCTCCACCACAAGTTATGCTCACACCCCTCTTAGCTATACATGCTTTACACTCAAACCCTACTTAACTTAGCTTCTAGAAGGTCTTCCCCTTAACCCTCAAGTTTTGACTTTTGCCTTCACCACCTTCATGCTTCTAGAAGCCTTCTTCCATAGCCCTCACAAGCCATCTGAGAGTGCCACTTCTCCCATTCTCCTTCAGCCACTTTTCTAGACTTTTCAACTCTTCTCATACTTGACTTTTCCACACTTCTCCTTCTTGCTTGACTGACTTTTCCACATCTCCCATTCCACTCTTTAGCTTAGACCTTTCCACTAAGCTTTCAATCCATTTCACTTGAATTTCTAACTATACTTTGACTAATTCAAGATTTATTACTTCCCATTTTTTCCCAAATAATTTATATAAATTTGTAGAAAGTAAATTAAACAAGAGATCTACATACCCAGTTTTTCAGATCAAATCATCGGTTTCCCAGGAAACCCATCACTAACTCCCAATACCTGCCATTAATTAAGTTAGGCGTCTTAGACCGAATGTTTTGATAATTAAATGGCCAAAGAAAAATCGGGGTGTTACAAATTTATTGTTATAGTAAAGCCTCATAGGTGCTGTCTATTTAATTCTTAGATCTTCCAAGAGTATCTTGATCCAAAGTAGTAGTTCACATATTCTTAGGGCCATTGATTTGAACTGTGCTTCTGCACTTGATCAGGCTACAACACTTTATTTCTTGCTTCTCCAAGTCACGAGATTACCCCCTAGGAATGTGCAATACCCTAATGTTGATCTTTTATCAACCATTGACCTTGCACAGTCAGCATCAATATAGGCTTTAAGAGACAGCTCTTCTCCTTTCTTGAATAATATACCTTTACTAGGTGTCCCCTTTAAATAATGTAGGATTTTACTCTAAAAAAAATTAATGTAGGATCCTATACATTGCTTTTAGGTGAGTTTCCTTAGGATTATGCATGAATTGACTACCCACACTTACTGCATAAGCAATGTCCAGCTGAGTATGTGAGAGATAAAGATTCCTTGCTTAGAATAAGCTACCTCAATGCTCAAGAAATATTTCAATCTACCCAACTCCTTAATCTCAAATTCATTGACAAAGCATTCTCTCAACATTTCCATTCCTTCCATATCAGAGCTGTCACGACCTAGAGGATGTAGGCAGACATCTCCGCCAGTGGTGCTACAAATTATTTCCTAATTTCATTCATATTTTTATGTTATTAATTTCAATCTTATTTCTGTAATTTATTTTTCTATTATGTATTTTTAATTTAGCATGAACAGTAACTTATAGTTATGTACGATAACTGGCAGTTACCATCCACTTCTCCTCCCACTACTTTATTACTGTAAGACTGGGCTATATCAGCAACTCGTGGGGATTATTGGAAAATCAGAAAGTTTAATTTCTCTTTTCTCCCTTCATTTCTCCCTCTATTTCCTCCCTCATTTCTCTCTATCTTCTCTCTCCCTTTTAATTCGTTCATCAAAGAAGTTACAATCAGGCAGGGTTCTTGACAACTTGGAATCAGAGCCACCCAGTTCTCGGCTAGTCCGACGACCCTTAGTAGTGACTCCAATCTAGTAGTTACCGATTTCGGGAGCAAATTAGGGCAGTTACCGTCTTTAGGAAAGAGAACTGAGACGATTACCAATTCACTAAAGGCAATTACATTATCCATCAGAGTTAACCAGAAGAAAAGTGACCGTGGAAATGGCAGAGGGATCTTGCTCAAAGCAGGTGGAAGCGAAGTTGGAGACCATGGAGTTGGTTTTGTAGCAGACCCAAGAAGAATTGAGCCGTTGCCGGGAGGACAACATGGCCGCCAACATTGCCACCAGAGAAGCAGTGCAGTCGTCGGAAGAGGAAGTTGCTAGCATCAGCCAAAGGGTGGATGGGGACCCTACCAAAATCACCCACACACACCTCTACCTAGGCTTGAGATTCCCATGTTTGAAGGTGTTAAACCAAGGTGATGGGTCCGGATGTGCAAAAGGTTTTTCCACCACTATAATGTGGTTGAAGGGCAGAGATTAAACCTTGTTGCAGCCTATTTCAATGACAAGGCTGATGCTTGGTTTCAAGGGCGGAACATGGTGAGGGATGAAGCAACTTGGATAGGGTTTGTGGAAGATTTATGTGACAGGTTTGGCGAGCAGTCTATGGCAAATACAATTGAGGAGTTTAACAAGTTGAAATAGGAAGGATTAGTGTTAGAATACCAAGCCCATTTTGGGGAATTGAGATCCCTAAAGTTAAATACACAACCAGCTTTGATTGAACAGTATTTTGTCTCCAACTTTATTAGCAATTTAAAAGATAAATTGAGGCAACGGTTAGGATGATGCAACCTGCAACCGTCAAGCAGGTTGCTGAGAAGGCAAGATTGCAAGAATTGGCTTTGGAAGCTATTTTCAAAAAGCATAAAATTCAGCCCAAGGGCTATTCGGTAATAGGTCAACCTACTGGAGGAAATCCTAGAGCAGCAAACTCGGGAGTGCCTAGAGAAAATGTGAATCTTAAGGCTTTACCTAACACCAACTCGTTACAAAAGAGGCAGCTTGGGTTATGTTTCAAGTGAAGAGAAGTATGGACCTGGGCACCAATGCAAGCATCATTTTTTTTGCAAATGGAGCGACTGAATGAAGGAAAGGAGGAAGAAGAAGAGATTTCAAAAGAAACAGAAATGATGGCTAAGAATGTTCAGGAAGCTAAGGGTTGAGAGTTATCCTTGAATGCACTTAAAGGAGGTGTAACTAACAAAGTCATTATGGTGGAAGGACTGGTAGGCAAAAGGAAACTAATGGTTTTAGTAGACAACGGTAGTACCCACAATTTTTTTGGATGAAAAAACTACTAAGGAACTGAATTGCAAAGCGATAACTACTTTTCCCTTATCATTGACAGTTGCCAATTGTCAGCTCTCAAAGGATCTAACTAGTAATTCCTTCGTCCAGTGGATGGTTCGAAGGAAAAGGAAGGGAGATAAGGGGAGAAATTAGGGAGAAGAGAGAACAGAACAAGAGAGAGAGTGGGAGAGAATGTCAGAATTCTGTTAGAATATTTCCTATCCTTCTGTGGCAAGGATCAGCTGAATATATAGTTGGATTCCTTACCCATGTGCAGTAACCGCTTACAGCAAAAAGGGAATGTACAATCTGCCTAAGCAGTAACAAACATGTACCCCCCTTATAGCATATTCTACTGCCTATTCTGCTAATAGCTATACCTCCCTTCCTATTACATTTAATTACCCTTTCTCCCCTCCCTTGCTACGTGAATCATGACACCAATGGAAATAAGATGTACAACAACTCAAGGTGTGAGGAATTTTGTTGGAAGATGCAAGGACACGAATTCATGGCCGATCTATAGATTCTCAAGTTAGGGGGCTATGATATTGTATTGGGAGTGGATTGGATGAGGACTGTCAGTCCCATCATCTTTGATTTTAACGAAATTGGAGGTAACTTTTGAGGTAGGAGGGAAGAAATTAACCCTTGTGGGCAGCATAGATAAGGGAATTTGTGAGCTGATCTCAGGGAAAAAGCTGCAAAAAATTTTCAAGACGAAAGTCGGTCAAGTGGCTCAGTTATTTTCTGTGCAAGCTATAGAAGTGGGGAGATTAACAGAGGCAGAAGATTAGGAGTAGTCAACTGCAAAAGGAGTTTACCCTTTGACGGATTGCAATGCTGCCTTTCAGTCCATTTCCGAGGTAAAACCATTTGACCCTTTACATTTACTATTGGTTGAATTTAAGGACTTGTTTGCTAAGCCTACAACCCTACCCCCACAAAGACCTTTCGACCATGCTATTAACTTGAAACCCAACTCAGAACCAGATAATGTCCGTTCCTACCGATATCCCCCTATTCAAAAGGCTGAAATTGAGAAATTGGTTAAGGAAATGATGGTTAGTTCCATTATATAGCCTAGTCACAACCCATTTGCATCCCCTATCCTCCTTGTTAAAAAAAAGGATGGAACATGGAAATTTTGCGTTGACTATCGGCAGCTTAATGCCATCACTATCGAGGATAAATTTCCCATACCAACGATTGAAGTTCTCCTTGATGAACTTAAAGGAGCTACCATTTTTTCTAAGCTCGACCTAAGGGCAAGTTATCACCAAATAAGAATGAAGCCTGCAGACATACCAAAAACAGCTTTTAGAACACATCAAAGCCTATACGAATTCAGAGTCATGCCTTTTGGTTTGACTAATGCACTTGCCACCTTCCGATCCCTTATGAACCATATTTTCAGTCCTTACCTACGAGATTTCATCCTTGTATTTTTTGACAACATCCTTATTTATAGCCAAACCTTTGACCAGCACCTTGTTCACCTTCGAACAGCATTTGAAGTCCTTAGGTCCAACCAATTATATATAAAGCAGTCCAAGTGTACTTTTGTCACATGACAAGTGGAGTATTTGGGGCATGTTATATCCAGGGAAGGAGTTAGTACAGACCCCAAGAAAATTGCTACAATGGTTGACTAGCCCAAACCAACTACAGTTAAGGCTTTGAGGGGATTTTTGGGACTGACAGGATACGATAGGAGGTTCATTAAGAACTACAGGATTATTAGCAAACCACTAATAGAATTGCTTAAGAAGGAGGGGTTTCAATGGAATCCTCAAGCAGAGGCAGCCTTTATTCAACTAAAGCAGGTTATGACACAAGCTCTGGTGTTGGCTTTACCTAATTTTACTAAACCCTTTGTACTAGAGACAGATGCTAGTGATAGGGGAGTAGGTGTAGTCTTAATGCAGGAAGGTAAGCCACTTGCTTTCATTAGCTAGACTCTTGAACCAAACATTTGGGTCTAAGTGTGTATGATAAGGAACTGATTGTTGTCCTAGTGGCTATGGAAAAATAGCGACACTATCTAAAGGACAACTAATTCATCATCAAAACTGACCATGAGAGTTTAAAGTTCCTCATACAACAAAAACTATACACACAGCTGCAAAGAAAAGGTATGTTTAAACTCCTAGGCCTTGACTATGTGATTCAATACCACCAAGGTAAAGAGAATGTGGTAGCTGATGCTTTGTCCAGGCAAATGGGAAGTGGGGACTATAGTGCTATTACTTTAGTAGTGCCAGATTGGGTGAGAGAAATTACTAACAGCTATGAAGTTGCAGGATGGATTCAAGACCTCCCAGCCCAATTATCAATCAACCCAAGTAGTAAACCGGGGTACACCTTAGCTAATGGCATTATCAAGTTTAAGGGAAAAATGGTTATTGGTGACAATGAGTAGCTTAAAAGATAGATTTTGCAAACTCTACACAACTCACCACCGAGGGGACATTCAGGTATAAGGGCTACCTACCATAAGGTTAGGCAATTGTTCTATTAGCCTAATCTTAAGAGAACTATTACTGAATATGTGACGGCCTGTGACACATGTCAGTGTTGCAAGCACAGACAGGTGGCTTATTTGGGCCTACTGTAGCCACTAGATATTACCAGTCAAGCTTGGACAAGAATTTCGATAGGACTTCATTGAGGGGTTGCCTAAATCGGAGGGAAAATATGTGATTTTAGTGGTAGTGAATAGACTATCAAAGTTAGCTCATTTTTTAAGCCTTTCTCACCCATTCACTACACGTGGCAAAGGTATTTCTAGATGCGGTAGTCAAGCTAGATGGGGTGCCACAATCTGTTGTTTCTAATAAAAACAAAGTGTTTACAAGTGAATTTTGGCAAGAACTTTTTAGGAGTTTGGGGACAGGGTTAAACATGTCAACAGCTTATCATCTTGAAACGGATGGACAAACTGAAAGAGTCAACCAATGTGTGGAAGCCAATGGTGGTACAATTCTTATTACCACAACTCAATCAAGATGTCCCCCTTTGAGGCTCTTTTTGGTTTCAAACCTCTACTGTTACCAACCATTGTGGGACCTACTCCAACAATTTCAACGGTGAACCAATACTTGCAACAGAGGCAAGAAATGTTGAGATTGCTTAAAGAGGAATTAGTTAAGTCCCAAAACAGAATGAAAAAGTATGCAAATCGTAGAAGAAGTTACAAGGACTTCCTGGTGGGGGATTTGGTCTATCTTAAGTTTAACAACACCCAACAGATGTCTTTTTTATTCTTACCCTATCTCCAAACTTAATCCTAAATATTATGGTCCTTTTCCAATCATAGCGAAGGTGGGTCCCATTGCTTATAGACTACAGCTACCTGACCACATTACTATACACCCAGTATTTCATGTTTTCCTACTCAAAAAAACAATTGGATCCCAGGACATTCCCAACATAGAGTAGCCACCTATGTTTGATGACTACCCAGCGGAGGTGGAGCCCTTGGCTATCTTGGACAAACGGGTGATTTATAAGGATGCTATACCCCTTACCTAGGTGTTGGTTCGTTGGTCACATTTGCATCTCAATCATACTACTTAGGAGTACCTATCGGACTTGCTAACCTAGTTCCCTCAGGTTACTCGCTTTAATTCTTGAGGACAATAATGGTTTTAAGGGGGCAGGAATGCCACGACCTGGAGGATGTAGGTAGACATCTCAGCCAGTGGTGCAACAGATTATTTCCTAATTTCATTCTTATTTTTCTGTTATTAATTTCAATCTTATTTTCTGTAATTTATTTTTCTGTTATGTATTTCTAATTTAGCATGAATAGTAACTTACAGTTATGTATAGTAGCTAGCAGTTACCATCCACTTCTCCTCCCACTACTTTATTCCTGTAAGAGGGGGCTATATCAGCCACTCGTGAGATGCATTGGGGATTATTGGAAAATCAGAAAGTTTAGTTTCTCTCTTCTCCCTTCATTTCTCTCCCTACTTTCTCTCTATTTCATTCCTTATTTCTCTCTATTTCCTCTCTCCCTATTAATTCTTTCATCAAAGAAGTTGTTAGGCCGGGTTCCTGATAATAGCTTGTTACGATGATATCATCCACATAAACAAGTAATGCAATCGCTTCTCCTTTGGTCGAGTGATGTATAAACAGGGTGTGATCACCCTGACTTTGGTGAATCGGTCAAACCATGCCCTTGGTGACTATTTTAGTCCATATAAAGCCTTTTTCAACCTACATACTACATTTTCTCCTGTCTTTGGTCCAAACCAAGGTGGTACTTCCATATAGATCTCCTTCTCTAAGTCCCCATGTAAGAATGCATTTTTGACATTAAATTGTTGCAGTTTACGGCCTAGATTAGCAACTAAGGACAATAGCACCCTCACAATATTCATTTTTGCCACCAGAACAAATGTTTCCAAATAGTCTATCCCATATGTTTATGTGTATCCCTTAGCAACTAACCTTACTTTGTACCTTTCTAAGGACCCATCTGATCTATATTTCACAGGTAACACCCATTTACATCCCACCAGGTTCTTCCCCTCTAGTAACTTCACCAACTCCCAAGTTTGATTCTTTTCCAGTGTTGCCATAACTACTTCCATGACACTCTTCCAATTCTCATTGCCTACTGCTTCGAAAAAGATCCTTGGTATAGAGATTGTGTTTAGGCTGGTTAGAAAAGCTTTGTGCTTAGGAGATAGGTTTGAATAGGACAAGAATAAAAGCAGAGGGTGTTTGGTACAGGTTCTTGTTCCCTTCCTGATAGCAATAGGAAAGTCAAGTTCATTGAGGTCAGATTTGTCATAGTCACTCGGATCAGGGACAATTGATGGTTTAGTGGCAAGTTATGGTCCAAGATTAGGAATATCAAGGGGCAAGACTTGGTTTAGATGGTCGAACCTGCATAGATGGAGGAGTCGGTGCCTTTCTCCTTGAATAAACCTGTAGTGAACAAGAAGAATTGGGAAACTATTCTCCCTGCATCATGCCCTATAAGTCCTTAGAATTAGAGACCAAAGGAGGCGAAGAAGGAGTTAGAGAAGAAGATAAATCAAGCGGAAATAGATACCTGTCCTTATCTTCCATGAAGGCAGTCTCCCCCTAAAGATAAGGACGATTAAAATAGAAAGTATCCTCTACAAAAGTAACATCAGTTGAGACAAGAACCTTCTTGGTAGGGAGATAGTAGCACTTATAACCCTTTAGAGTGGAGGAATACCCAATAAAGATACATTTTTAAGGCACGAGGATCAAGTTTTCCACGATAAAGAGTATGAATATGAACGAAGGATAGGCATCCAAAGACTTTAGGAGTAAGGTTATTAGAGGCATTGATCCCAGGACAGATCTTTTGAAGGAGATGAAGTGGACAATGGAAGTCAAGACTTATTAAGGGTAGCCTATTAATAAGATATGCGGTTGTTAAGACGGCTTCTCCCCATATTGTTTTTGAACATTATTTTGGAAGAGAATAGCACTTGTAACAGCCAAAAGATGACCATTCTTTCTCTCAACCATCTCATTTTGCTAAAGAGTCTAGACACAAAATGATTCGTGAATTATGCCCTTTTCATGGAAAAAATAAGATAAAGCTGATTAAAGTAATCTTTGGCATTATCAGACCGAAACCTTTTTATTTCAACACCAAATTGAGTTTTGACCATGTTATAGAAGATTAGAAAAACAGTGCATACTTCAAATTTAGCTTTCAAAAGATATAAGCAGGCAGTTGAAGTAGGTTGTATGCGGTTAAAGTAAGCAGTTGAGTAGGTTGTAGACAGTTGCCTCTCAACATAAAGGAGAAGCCTTTAAGAAGAACACTATAAGAAGTTAGAGGACAATTTTTGAAATAATAACAGAATCACTCTCTCTCTCTCTCTTCCTACCCCAATTTTTGTTCTTTTTTTCTTGGAATTCTTCTTGAATTCCCAAATTGTCCAACCTTCATCTCGAGGCTTAACAGGGCCCTTATTCTCCCTTTCCCACTCCTTTTTTTCTTTTCCCTCACTCCCCTTTTCTCTTTATCCCGTACACCTGTTTCTCTCTTCTCCTGTCAACATCTCGGTCTCTCTCCCCCCTCTTTCTTTCTTTTGGTTATTTGTGAAAGACTATATTGCATGAACTGTTGCAAAGAGAAAGAAAAAAAAGCATCAAATCTAGAATTCTAAGAGTTAGATTCTAAGAAGAGCATTAGAGTTGGTGCCAACCATGAGTCTTGAGGTCTCACTCCAATCTAGGCAAGCTGGAATACATTCAATGGCATTCCAAGACGCCAACATACCACATTCTAGTGCATATCAAATTGGAACACTATGATCAAGAGGCTTACATCCCAAAACTATCATATCCTATGACAAACTAAGACATACCACACTGAGAAATGAATATATCATGGCTTGATCTCGCTACTTCAACACCCAAAAACTATTTCAAACTAAATCTTCTATAACAAATTTTTGACCAACGTATCGATTCAACTAGAGCAAATGTTTCTTCATAATAAATCCTTGGTTTTGAGTATAACCTTTTGCTACTAATTTGACCCGGTATCCATCTCCATCGAGTTTATCCTTTGATAATAATGAGTGACATCACATTGCCTTTTTTCCAACAAGTGATTTAACTAAACCCCATGTATTATTTCTATAGGCATTTATCTCTTTTTGCATTGCCTCTTTCTACTTTGAATCACTAAGTGCTACCTCTAGTAAATTTTTGGGAATAGACACAAAGGATAACTTGGAGACTAAAGAACGAAAGTGTGAGTAATAAAAGTGTCAATCAAACATAAAATTAGATATAGGATGTACAATATGCTATCTTACCCCTTTGTAGTGAGCAATAGGAACATTTAGATCATTTTTAGTTAAAGAGGAATAGAAGGCTCTATTTTAGAAGAATCATTACCTAAGCCACATATATAGGTTATGTAAAGAGAGAAGAAATCTTCTGTTTATCATATATTTGCAAAGACACATTACACCATTATATATTCATTTTAGATCCTAGGATTATGCTTAGGAAATTCGACTTTCTATATTTACAGAGTTGACTATCCTACACCTTCTATTCTTACAACATTGAATGCTCTAAATATAGTTTCTATGTATATGGTTTCTATAGATAACACTCCCTCTCAAACTGGAGCATAGATGTTAATCATGCCCAGCTTGTTACAAAGATAGTCAATTCTAGAACCATTCAACGCCTTTGTGAATATATCACCTAATTGTTCACCTGTCTTGACGTGACTAATAGATATGATGTTTTGTTGGATTTTTTCTCAAATGAAATGACAATCAACTTCAATGTGTTTGAATCTCTTATGGAAAACTAAATTTGATGCAATATGAAGAGCAACTTGATTATCACATCATAACTTCATAGATAGAGGATTACCTAATCCAATTTCACTCATCAGTTGAAAGATCCACATAAGTTCACATGTTGATTGTGCCATTGCTCAATATTATGATTCTACACTAGACCGATATACCACATTCTGCTTCTTACTCTTCCATGAGACCAAATTGCCACCAACAAAAACACAGCATCCTGTTGTCAATCTCTTGTCAACCTTAGAAGAAGCCCAATCTGCGTCTGTGAAACATTCAATATTAGAGTGCCCAGACTTTTATATAATATGCCACGTCCTGGGACTCCTTTTATATAACACAAAATCTGCTCTAAAGCAGTCTAACGAACCATTCTAGGAGAGGATATAAAATGACTTACAATGCTGACAAAATAAGTAATATTAGGACAAGTCATGGTTAGATAGTTTAGTTTCCCAACCAACCTTTTATATATTTCAAGATTTTCAAACAACTCTCCCTCATCAACTAGAAGTTGCAAGTCTGTAATCATTGGTGCACTACATGGTTTGACTCCCAGCTTCCCTATTTCAGTTGAAAGATAAAGGACATATTTACGTTGGGAGAGAGAGATACCTTTTTTAGATCTCATTACTTCAATTCCCAAGAAATATTTCATCTCTCCCAAGTCCTTGGTCTGAAATCTCAACTGGATGAAAGACTTAAGAGCTACAATGCCTGCATTGTCACTCCCTGTGATAACAATATCATCAATGTATACGACTAACTATATTATACCAACATTTGGTTGTTGATAAAACACAAAATGATCTCAAGAACGTTTTTTAAGTCCAAACTCTTGAACAACCTCACTAAACTACCCAAACCAAGCACAAGGACTCTGTTTTAGACCATAGAGATTTTCAAAGTTTACAAACCTTTCCTGACTCCTCCTGAGCAACAAACCCAAATGGTTGCTCCATATAGACTTCCTCCTGTAAGTCACCATGAAGAAAAACATTATTGACATTGAATTGATAAAAGGGCCAATCATTAGTAGTAGCCAAAGAGATAAACAGGTTAACAAAAGCAAGTTTAGCCACTAGAGAAAACGTATCAGAATAATCAACACTGTAGATCTGAGCATACCCTTTAACAACCAAACGGGCTATAAGCTGAGCCACAGAACCATCATGATTAACCTTGTAATCCTAGATTCCACCTCACTAATTCAAACACTAACCCTCAAGAATACACAGACAGTACTCCACTCACCGTACAATAAGTAAACAGATAACAGATAGAACAAGAAATAAAAACAATAATATAAACTATACACACAAAGACTCAGAAGTTTATCCTGGTTCAGTTCCCTTGGCGGAAACCTACATCCAGACTGCCTTAGGCCTCTTTTCCACTGTCTTGAATCACAAGAACGATTACATGAACTGTAGAACACTCTCTCACAGCCCTATCTCCAGGCAATACAGAGTTAACCCGAGATTACAAAGCACTTGACAGCTTTTCTCTCACACAACACATACTCGCATAACTCTCTCAAGATAGAATAAAAACATACTGATCCAAAAAAGAGACCCCCCAGCCCCTTATTTATAGAATATAAGGGGCAGACAAAACAAGACTTGACTAGCCATTACAATAGGGCCGTTACAACTAACCAACATTCTAAAGAAACAACCAGGTAAATATCGAATACACCCCTGACATAAATGCCTTCCTAAGACTCTCTAACTAATCTAATATAAACGTTTTAACAAATTTTTCAACCCATTTGAGTTAGATTAGGTTTCCTCAAGACTTCACGGCTATATACACCCTCCCATACTGCCATGCTACTCCTTTTAATCAGCATCTGGAATAATCTGCAATATCTTCATGCAATGCCTTAGCTTCGTGATAGGTACAACTTTAGTAAACATGTCAGCCGCATTCTCTTCACCTGAAACTTTGGTTAAAAATACATCTTGCTTTTCAATTATTTCCCTAATGGAGTGGTGTCTAACATCTATATGCTTAGTCATTTCATGATGTTCCTGATTTTTAACAAATGAATGGCACTTTGACTATTACACATCAAAGTTTCCTTGACATCTATCCCTAAAAACTCACTAACTAGACCCTTAAGCCACATAACTTCCTTAATAGCTTTCGATACAGCTATGTATTCAGCTTCGGTGGTAGATAATGCCACCACATGTTGGAGACTAGACTTCCAACTAATTGTAGAGTTCCATAACTTAAACACATACCCTAATGTGGATCTCCTCTTATCTAAATCAGCAACATAATTTGCATCCAAGAACCCTAGGATACTAGCTTGATCTCCTATATTAGCTCCATCGTAAGACAAGACATTCTTAGATGATCTCTTTAGGTATCTAAATACCCACTTCAGTACATTCCAGTGAGATTTTCCTGGATTTGCCATAAACCGACTTACTACACTCATTGCATGAGCTAAGTAGGGTCGAATGCATACCATACCATACATAAAACTCCCCACAGCACTCGATAATGGAATATTTTCCATTTTCTTCCCACATTCCTCATCCTTTGGGGATTAATCCAAGGACAACTTAAAATGAGAGGCAAATGGCACATTCACAACCTTAGCATTTGCCATTCAAAACCTAGATAATAGCTTTGCTAGACAATATTTCTGAGATAGGAAAATTCTCCTTTGTTGTTTGTCTCTAGAGATTTCTATCCCTAGAATTTTCTTTGCTTTACTCAGTTCCTTCATCTCAAATTCAGATTTAAGTCTTAGCTTTAATAGCTGGATCTCTTGCTTGGATTAACTTGATCCATATAGAGAAGCAAATATATAAAGATGCTAGGTGAGATATGTTTAAAGTAAACACAGCGATCATAGGAACTTCTAAGATACCCGTGCTTCAACATAACAATAACAAATTTCCTATATCATTGTCTTGGAGACTGCTTAAGCCCATAAAGAGATTTCTTAAGCAAACACACCTTCTCCACCTTTCATTTAGCCTCAAAGCCTTTAGGCTGATCCATTAAAATTCTCTCATCTAAGTCTCCATGAAATAGGGTGGTTGTTAAATTCATTTGCTCCAATTTTAGGTTTAAATGAGCAGTGATGGCCAACAGCACTCTTATTGAGGTATGTCTCACAATAGGTGACAAAAACTCATTGAAATCTATTCCCGGTACTTAGGTAAAACCCTTTGCAACCAACCTAGCCTTGTACCTAGGTTTAGGGTTGTTTTTAGCACCTTCCTTGATTTTATACAGCCATTTACAACCCACTATACGTTGTCCTTTAGGTAGTGTTCTAAATGGAGGCCTAGGCAACCTCCTAGGCGTTAGGGCCGCCTCAATTTCATGCCAATCGGCATCCTAGGCATTGGGCCCTCCGCAACTCAACCTTGATGCTTTCTCCTCTTTGGATTTCATCATCGTTCCTGAATGTGCAAAATTCGGCGTTCGTAAGAGCCGTGTAGAGATGGTTGACGAAGATCCAGCGAATGTCCTCGCCTCTGAAACTCAAGAACACGTGATAGCTACTGCTACTCCAAGAAGATGACGCAGCGTGTAGCGTGGGTGTGAAAAAGTCACACCAAAATAAACCCTTAAAAGAACAAACTTCAATGACTGAAGCTTGACTTTCAAGAAGACGCAAAAACAAGACTTATTTTGCTAAGAAAATCCAAATAAGTTGCTGAAATTTGTATTGAGAAAACTTGATTACAACCCCCAACTTCTCGATATATTTAGAGTGTTTGGCTAATCCAAATCCATCTAATATTTGTAAATAAAATTCAACTAGAATCCTAATAGAAATAAATCCTAAGTAAAAGTTAACTAGAATCCTAATAAAAAAAAATCCTAAATAAAATTTAACTAGAATCCTAATAAAAATAAAACCCAAATCAAACATGAAATAGAATCCTAAATCAAGTAGAAACATCAAGTAGAATCCTAAATCAAGTAGAATTCTAAAACTTATGAAGTATTAAAATACTGTTCTGGCGATACTGTTCTGGAGTGGTCGGATCGGCCTTGGGCCGAGTCTTGATTAGTGACCGCATCAGAAGCGAACAAGGAGGAGGCGGGCTCTTTGCCTCTTATAGTAGTAGTCATTGAACAGAGGGAGCAGAGAAGAATGGATCTGTTGGAGAAATTTAGGGGAGAGAAATTTCTGAACTAGATGGAACTCATCTGGGAAGACGAGAGAAATTTAGGGGGCAGAGAGAGCGACCAAAGCAAAGCAAAACATTGGTCAAAAAGCACATATTGAATGGGCAACTACTAGGAAATATGGGCGAAATTTCGTGAGAAAAAAAGTCAGGAAAAGTATAGCACCATGGGCGAAATTATTGTTAATACAATAATTTGATTTGTCTGTGAATTACTATTAGATGAAAGCATAAAATAATGCGAGGAAGCAACGAATGTTACAAAATAATAAAGGTTTATGTTGCATTATTGTTGAAAACAGCAGTTTTCCTAGGCACCTAGCGCGTTTTAGAACACTGCCTTTAGGCCTATCAACCAAATCCCAAGTCTGGTTCTTCCTAAGGGATCCTATTTCTAACTTCATGGCTTCTATCCATTTTTCTGAGTCTCTAGAGGCCACTACCTCTTCATAGGTGAAGGGTTCATCTCCTACACTTTATAATGCACTAATAAGGGCATATGCTACTAAATCTGAGTAGCCAAATCGTTAGGGAGGCCTTCGAGTCCTAGGCTACCTATCCCTTGCTACACTATATCTAGAAGGGTCTGGCTGGTCCCCTGGGCTAGAGTCTGCATCACTTCCTCCTTCACTCCTCACATTGAGTTGTTTCCAGATGTTTCTTGGGTATTATCAGCCCCTATTCCAGAAATTTTTGCATCTATGGTCTCTCCCTTTTCCTCTAAATCATGTTGGGTTTTCTTATTTCCTAATTTCATGGAAGTACTTTCATCAAATGTCACATCTCTTGTGACTACTGTTCTAGGCCCTTCAAGTTCAAGGTTCCACAGCTTATAACCCCTTTTACACCAGTGGAATAACCAATGAACAAGCATTTCTTGGCTCTAGATTCAAGCTTGTCTTGCTTCACGTGAGCATAAGCTAAGCACCCAAACACTCTAAGGTGATTTAGACTTGATTTATGACCTGTCCACCTTTCATAGGGGGTTTTAAAGTCAATGGCTGCTAATGGAGATCGATTTATCACATGGGCAACCATTGAAATTGCCTCTCTCCAAAAGAATTTTGGTAAATTTGCATGGAAGAGCATGCATCTAACCCTTTCTAATAAGGTCCTATTCATTCTTTCGACTAACCCATTTTGTTTAGGGTTTCCAGGACAATCAAGTGTCTGATAATCCTACTATCCTTACACATTTGGTTCAACTCCCTATTACAAAATTTGAGCCCATTCTCAGTTCTAATTGCTTTAACAGATCTACCCTTTTGGTACATGTCCTAAAAGCTTCAAAAGTATTCTCCTTAGATTTTAAAACATAAACCCATAGCATTCTAGAGAAATCATCAATAATTGACAAGAAATACCGAGAGCCTCCATGGGTTAGGGTTTGGGCTGGCCCCCACAAATCTAAGTGAACATGGTCTAGGGGTGATTTGGATGAGTGGATAGCTGTTTTATTAAACTTTATTTTGGCAACTTTGCCATAAATGCAGGATTCACACTTACTTAATTTAGTGACCTGTCCATGCCCCAAAATTCCTTGTTTGGCAAATTCTTTGAGCCCTTGCTCACTTATGTGTGACATTCTTAAATGCCACAGCCTTGCCTGATTTTGGATGTTGTTGCTTGCTATTGTAGCTTCACCACTTAAGGTGGTTGCTTGCAAAAGGTATATACCATTCTGCAACACTGCCTTCATACACCCTAATGATCCTTTTGGTATTTTCAAGACTCCACCCTCACCCTTAAATTTTAGGCCATTTCTATCCAACTCACCAAGAGAAATCAGATTTCTCTTGAGTTCTAGAACATACCTCACTGCAATGAGGGTTCTATAGGATCCATCATGCATTTTTAATCTTACATCACCCATTCCTAGGACCTTACACTCATAGTCATTGCCTAGCAAGACCTTTCCCTCATTTATTTCTTGGTAATTTTGCAGCCAATGCTTCTTAGGGGTCATATGAAATGAGCAGCTAAAATCCATAACCCACTCATTACTTTCTGCTCTTTCAGAAACCACCAGTGCATCAGCACTATCATACCCTAGTTCACACACATTCACACCCCCTTCTACACTCTTCTTATAGGATATGTCTTTCTTTTTCTTAGGGCAATGTCTTATAATATGTCCTCCTTCATGGCAATAGCAACATCGTATGAGATTCTTTCTTGTTAAACTTAGACCGTGATTTTCCTCTACCTCTAGGGTCTCTTCTCATGCTTCTAGACCTTACTGATAGGACATCTCCAGGGGTGGATTTTCCATCCAGCTTAAACCTCAATTCTTTTGAGTTAAGGGCACCAATTACATCATCTAAGGACAACTTATCCCTACCATGTTTCAGTATGTCTACAAAAGTCTCATATGACCTAGGTAATGAGTGAAGTAGAACTAGGGTCTTATCCTCATCATCGTATTTTACATCTATGTTCTCAAGATCTAAGCAAAGTTTGTTAAATTCATCTATGTGATCTTGAAGTTTTTGATGATCATGCATTTTAAATGTAAAGAACCTAGCGTTAAGGTAGAGACGGCTGGACAAGGTCTTCTTTATGTATAGACTCTCCAATTTCTTCTGTCATCTTCATCTTGGATATTTCCCGGAGAACTTTGTCACCAAGACTCAATATTAGAGTGTTAAAGGCCTTCTTGGTGATCTCTTGCTTTTGTTCTGACGTGAGGGTCTTTGACATCTCCTTCTCCTCTTTCAGCGCTTCCTCAAGGCCAAGATTGTCAAGGAGGGTTTCCATCTTAATCTTCTAGAGGGAAAAGTCATTGCTCCCGTCAAACTTTTCTACATCGTACCTTGATGAGGTTGATACCATTTCTTTCTATTGGAATTCGTCTCCTTCCCTTGAGTTCTTGAACAATAGAGACGCCTCGCTCTGATACCAAATTGTAATCCCAGATTCTGCCTCACTAATTCAAACACTCAACCCTCAAGAATACATAGACAGTACTCCAATCACCGTACAATAAGTAAACAAATAACAGATAAAACAAGAAATGAAAACAACGATATAAACTATACACACAAAGACTTAGAAGTTTATCCTGGTTTAGTTCCCTTGGCGGAAACTTACATTCAGACTGCCTTAGGCCTCTTCTCCACTATCTTGAATCACAAGAACGATTACATGCACTATAGAACACTCTCTCACAGCCCTATCCCCAAGCAATACAGAGTTAACCCGAGATTACAAAGCACTCGAAAGTTTTTCTCTCACACAACACATGCACTCACATAGCTCTCTCAAGATAGAATGAAAACGAAATGATCCAAAAAAAAGACCCCCCGACCCCCTATTTATAGAACATAAGGGGCGGACCAAACAAAACATGATCGGCCGTTACAACTAATCAATATTCTAAAAGAAACAACCAGGAAAATACCGAATACACCGCTAACATAAATGCCCTCCTGAGACTCTCTAGTTAATCTAATACAAATGTTTCAACAAACCTTAACAACAAGGATCCATTGCATCCGATAACAATCTTCCCAGAAGGTAAAGGAACAAGATCCCAAGTACCATTCTCATCCAAGGCCCACATGTCATCAACCATAGTTGCACGCCAACTAGGGTGAGAGAGAGCTTCAAATAAACATTTAGGAATTGAGACATAATCTAAAGATGAAAGAAAGCACTGAAGGGAGGGAGATAAATATGAGTACGGAGCAAAAGAAGATACAGGATGAGTACATTGACATTTACCTTTGCGAACAGTAATGGGAAGATCAAGGCTCAAATCAGTAGATGGAAGAACAAGGGTAGTAGTGGATGTAGGAGGATCCACAGACGAAGAAGAAGTCGGTGGATGATGTGAATTCAGAGCCCTACGACAATACACTTGAATAATTGGTGGGTTACGAAACATAGGTGGAGCAACGTGAATGGTCACGATGTAGACCAAGATGTCATCATCCTCATGGGTATACTCATGATCAATGGAGATAAGAAAGAAAGGTGCGGTCTCAAAGACCAAGATGTAACATTAGTAGAGACCAAGTACTGACCAAGAGTAGGAGAAAAATAGCGATACCCTTTCTGAATACAAGAGCATCTAAGAAAAATGCACTTGAGAGATTTTAGATCCAACTTAGACAAGTGAGGATGAACATCACGAGAAAAACAAGTGCAACCAAAGATACAACGTTCAACAAGGAATAGAGGCTAAGAAGGAAATAAGACAGAGTAGAGAATATCCCCCCAAGGACAAATGAAGGCATGCGATTAATCAAGAAGCAAGCACTAGAGATTGTATCAGCCCAAAATGGTTTAGGAAGTTGCATGTGGAAAAGAAGAGCCTAGGTAGTTTCCAACTTCCAAGAGACGTTTATTTTTTCTTTCGGCAACACCAATCTGTTGTGGGGTATCAACACATATTCAATGGCGTTATCACTATGTAAAACACACACATTAGTATGAAACTAAATTTGGATCTCAAGAAGGAAGGAACGAAATATAGAAAATAATTTAGAGCGAGATTTCATTAAACAGAGCCACGTAGCACGAGATTTCATTAAAAAATACCTATATCCAAACTTGGAAGGTATCAAACAAGGACCCCAAACATCAAAACGGACTAACATAAAAGGAGACGAAGTGCATTTACTAATTTGAGGGAAATAAGACATACAATGATGTTTAGCAAATTGATAGGACTCACATTCTAAATGAGATAAAGAAGAAAAATGAGAAGACAGTTTCTTCAAAATAGACAAAGAGGGATGTCCCAAACGACAGTGAAGATCGAGACGACAATGGAGATAGAGAAGAGAGAGGACACTAGAGCAAGCGGTTGGTCGTGGAACAGATGGTGTAGGAGTAGTGTCAAGAAGAAATAGACCACCAGACTCATATCCTCTACCAATAATCATCTTCGTTATAAGATCCTATAAGACATAGTGGGTAGGAAAAAATGAGACACAACAGTTAAGGACACAAGTGAGCTTACTAATAGAGAATAAATTAAAAGAGAAATCAAGTAGGCATAAAATAGATGACAATGAAATAGATGGAGTAGGATGGGCAAACCTGGAACCTACTACAGACGCAATGGACCCATTAGCCAATGTCACATTTGGGAAAGGAGTCTGGGAATCAAAGGATGAAAGAATACATGGGTTCCCCGTCATATGATTTGTAGCACTGGAATTAATGACCCATTTGGTAGAGGATGACATAGGAAATGTAGTAGGATTACATGAGCTATCACCAATGGCTGTCAAGGCATTAATAGATGATTTCGAGGCCTAGTATTGGGTAAAACGAGCATATTCATCGGCAGAAATCAGAACTGTTTCTTCAGCAAGGCTCTTATCATGAGCAACAATATTGGCATGTGAGGGTTTCCCATGAAGTTTATAGCAAGTTCGTTTAGTGTGATCAACCTCACTATAGTAATAACATGTAGGTATGTTGCTAGTATCTGAACCACGACCCCCACTGCCACTAGTATCACCATTGTGTCTCCCTCCACGACCATTCCAACCACCCTTTCCACCATGATGTCCACTTGCACTCCAGTTATTGCAACGTACGAGAGCAAAATTGGCACCTAGAGGAGGATGATTTTCTACTTGTAGAACCCTAGGAAAAACATCACAAAGAGATTAAAGCTCCGAGCTAGACAGAATCTACGTTTGAGCAGCATCAAACACTGCTAGTAATCCTACCAAAAAACTCATAACAGCCACCTGTTCACGCTGAGATTGTTGTCTCTCTACATCGATGCTAAATGGAAAAGGAGAATTCGACTCTTCATACACTCGTTTGAAGTCCATAAAATATTCTATAAGGGTCCTATCCTATTTCTTTGGGCGGTAAAACTCCTTACATACATCATAGATGCAAGAAACATTACCTTTACCGGAGTATAAAAAGGCTAGGTAATCCATAAGCTCCTTAACAAATTCAGAATGATTCACTAGGCCAATTACCTCGATCTCGATAAAGTTTTGAATCTACATAAATATTTTGGTGTCGTCACGTAGGCATACCCCAATGGTTTTGCTCTAGTCTAAATGCTTCCTACTATTGAGTTTATGCTATATGATTTTTGTTGTCATGGGAATGACATCAGAAATCACAGTCCTTACCTCCTTGGCATCTACCTGTTCAGGAGCATTAACTGTGTTTGGTTCCTAGGCCACCATCAAGATCTATACCGAATTGATTCAACTAGACCAGCAGGTAAGATTAGAACACAACTGCAACTCAAACAACAGTCACCACCGAGAATAGGAACGATACAAAACTAGGAACTGGCTTCCAACAACAACACCATAACAACACAACTGAAACTTGAAACAAGGAAGAATCGCTACCAACAACACAACTGGCTGGCAAAAACTCGGAAGAAACGATACTGGGAACTTGATGCACTATCAGGATTCAACAGGATCCCATCACAGCTTTAACTCAAACTGGAACTGGGCTCACCTGGGCTTGAAATTGCATCTCGTGATCGGATCTTGGGCACAACAAGGGCTACTTCAACTCGAGCAGAAGGGCACCTCATGATCGAATCTTAGACGAGACAAGGGCTGCTTCAACTTCGGGGAGATGGGCTTGCTCAACTAGGGCAAATGAGCTGGCTCTAATACCATGTAAAGAGAGAATAAATCTTCTAGCAAAGACATATTACAAAGTTGACTATCCTACACATTCTATTCTTACAACATTAAATGCTCTAGATCTAGTTTCTATAAATAACAGGTTAATTGGTAGCTTTGGTGGTGATTTCATTTTTCTCATGTCTAGAGTGTAGCCCCCAACTTTTGCTTAGGAACCATATTAAGATAATCACTAGAAACCAAGTTTGCTTTAGGTAAGGATGATATAGGCACAATACTTAGAATAGGTAATCAAGGAGGGGCACATGATATCTCCATTGATCCTTTATGTTATGGTCACCGCTGGAAAGGGGGTGAATTGAGTCGATAAAAAACTTCAAATAAAGATTTTTGAACTCTCCCATAATTGTGTCAGTCTTGTGTCAGTCTAGGGATTATCATGGTAAGTTTTGATGTGGATACACTGGTACTATCAACAACAACAATAATAATGTGGTTTGCAAAGATAAATAAAACAATGAGAAATAGGTTGCACATACTACACAACACACAAGATTTATTGTGGTAAAATGAGAGACTAAACTAATAGAATTCGTGTGCTTACATTCATACTGATATATCCTATTCTATGGATAGGGGGAGCAACAAACAATATTCCAACTCAGAGAGAGAGAGAGAGAGGATGCCACATCTTTGAATAGAATAACCACACAAAAATATAGTGAACTAATCAGCAGTTCGACACATATTTCCCAACATAACGGGCTTATATCAAACATCAGAACATCCAATGAATCGCATGAACTCACAAAAACGTATCACATAGGAATCTATTTATCTACTAATAGAAGTACAACAGGATTTGTCCTGTATAAGCTACAAATAAATGCTGAAGAATCAAAAATATTCGAGAAAATAAAAGCATGTAATTTAAGAGCAATAAGAACTTTTTAAAACACAGACCATTAACTAACCAGAAAAGTGACCAAGTCAAGTGTCAGCGGTACAACTATTGGTTGATTTGAAATTGGACCAGAATCTAACCATGATGCCATAATTAATAAATTTATAAATAAAGCCACTAAATTTCAAAATAAAAAAAACTAACACCCATTGTATATTCAATACATTTTCTAATATATTTCTTTATGCTAAAATAACACTACACATCATAGAATTCATAAATCGAAATACATAAGAAGCACAAAAACAACAACAGAGAACACTTTTTAGATATTCCATTCACCAGGAAACAAGGAATATTATGTATTTATTCTCTTTGAGTTGGATGCTTTCTTAATCATTCTTAGACTTTATTATCAGAAACATTACAAATACTACAAAGTGGTCAGTCTAAATTTTAGTTTCCAATTAAATCATAAAAAAAATCATAAATCATAAAAAAAATCTAAATTTTAGTTTATATAAACTTCTTGTTGGTTTGAATGCTTATTTTTCTATATAACTAAAACTTTTAGATGTTAAAGGAAAAGAAAAGGAGCCTTAAGACTTGACCTTTACCCTAGATTAGGGTTGTTCAAAACACAAACCAACCCAAACCAAGCAACCCAACCCAAACTGTTGGTTGGTTTGGTTTTTATTTCAATTTGGATAGGGTTGGTTCAGACATTTTTGAAAAACTTTGGTTTGGTTTGGGTTGGGTTGGGTTGAGACTAATAAAAATTTTAACCCAACCTATACATTTATTATAACTAATATTTTATAATCTAGTAATTATTTAATAGAAGTTGGAACTGTTCATTCTTTTTTGTAATATATTCTGAACTTCTATTGAACTTTCTTCCCATTGAAGTATGCATAATATAGTTATTTAGTAAAATTAAATTATTTGCAATCTTTTCTTTCGCTTCAACACAACTTGATAATTATATTATAAGCAATAATTAAAGAGAACTTTAAAAATGGCCAACCCAAGAACTCAACCCAGTTTTTTATGATTTCAGTTAGTTGGGCTGTAAATCTTTGCTTTGTATGGGTTAAGATTCATAAAAAAGTTATCTGATCGGGTTTGGGTTGAACCTCAACCCAAACCAACCCAGCCCATGTACACCCCTACCCCAGATATTGGTTTCAGATAGCACAAGACATTGATGGAACAAAGAATCTAGCCAAGTAACTAAGTTTCTGGATTCTTCAGGTCTTCTGGAAAATCAGAGGCATGAGTTAGAGATGCTAGAGAAGAGATTGAGTCACTGCTCGGGGGTTGAAATGGAATTTTGGGTTTTTCATGGTGAAGGATGTCAAGGTTTAGGCTAGTTACATTTTATTTTTATTTCGGCAAAATTGTATTAGTTAGTTATTTACAGATTCGAGATAGTTGTATAATGTTTAGAAGCAGTTATTGGTAGTGGGGGAGTGATAACTACCACAAATAACTGCTGGACAGCTTCCTATATAAAGTTGTAACCTCTTGGCTGATTTTATGTTTTTTGTATGAATTAAAAGTTATTCCCTTCTATCTGAAATTCTCCCTTTTCTCTCAGTTTCTCTCTAATTCTCCCCTTTCTCCCGTCTATTTCCCTCTCTCTCTCTCTATTTTTCTGTCAAATCCTCCATCTCTCTCTCTCTCTCTGTTATTCTCTCTTATTATGTCTGATTCTTCCCCATTTCTCTCTATTTCTCCTATTCTCCCGATTCTATCTTCAAGATAATCACAAGTCAGGCTCAGGTTCCTAACAAAGGAAAACCATAAGGTTCGCCTAAACTGGAACAGTTCAAAAAAAAAAAAGCCCTGGTTGACCTGTGGGATTCACTGGTTTTTGTATTAGAAGCAGTCAGTCTGTTCCAGCTTCCAAAGAAATGATGCTGAGTGTATTTTAATGAACTAGAAGCAAAAGCTTATAAATGAAACTGATTACCCACATTTTACTTTATTCAAATGCTGTCTCAAATTAAGGCTAAGTTTTCCTTCATGACAAACCTCAAAATAGCATCCAAATTACCAAATTATTGAAGCAACAGGTCATGACCTAAATGGTATCAAGGTCATTCTGCCATGCAATTTTCATTTCAGTGACTCAACTGAGACATGCTGGTTCAACAAAAGAGACCTTATTACAGAGCAGACATAAATGTTAAATGCAAACTTAAGGCAGCAAAAACTTGATTGCCCAACATTAGCTCTTTTAAATCAAAGCCATATATCAAATTACGGCATAAATAAGAAACTATTCCTAGCAAAAACTTAAATTTGCTTAGAACTCAAAGGACCCAATGATAATGTGAATCACAACTAAAAACTCCAAGCACATTGGTGTTTTAAACAAAAATTCTGTCATACCAGAACCTAACGTATAAAGAGAAACTGTCTAGTTGAAACACAGGCATCAGTACCCAAGACCCAACCTCCCACACAAGGTCTATTATGTATATTTCAAACATTAGAGCAATAAACATACAAATAGCCAGTAACTTCAAGCATAGCAAAAGCTACATTGTATAAATGTATAAAATGGGAGACAACAAAATACATTATCTTTTAAGCATAAAAGTTAAGATGAGACCCTAAATCTGGTGCAATAAATGAACTTCCAACATTCTATATAAGAGGCATCGTGGAATGCAAGAGAAAGAGAGAAATGATCCAAACACTTGAATCTATAAAATGGAAGGTAATGGAGTTTGTGACATTGATATTATCTTAGTTCAGATGATTTATTTTGTAGTGCAAAAACTCAAACTTTTCTCATAGGGCACAAGCACATCTAAAACAAATTACAATGAAAATAAAATATGATATTCCTGTTTTATACCTGAACACCCATCCTTACTACTTAACAATCTACACAAAAATGCTGAGAATCCTATAACATTTCATCAGTAAGTTCTTGCAAAAATGAAGCTTACAACGCAGACCCCAGTAATGTAGCCTTTGTTACTTTGTCTAAATTTGTTAAATGCCTGTACTGAATTGTCCAATTTCTTTTGTTGGACCTGTACTCAATGACTATGTTTTAAATAGCGGGGTTCATCATTAAACTATACAGAAGACTCCAATTTATACATAAAAGCATGTTACTTCATATGCTCCATTTTAACCTAAAGAAAATAAGTTTTAAAAGATGCACAATTTCATGGTGTCCTTAAGTGAATGAGGCACTTAGACACAAAAATGTACACCATACCCCATGTAATATAGATTACAATTGTTTAGCAATATAAAATAGTTTTAAATGCTAGACAATATATGTTTCTCATATTGAGAAGGCTGTGGTGCTGGTATGTAAGACTGATCATCAAATTGTCTAGGTTTGTCCATGTAAAAGCAAAACTTAATCTAATTTAAAAGCTTTACTGTTCAGCATATCAAAAAGAATTAAAAGGACAAATTGAGAATAGTAATGCAATACCAAAAACAACAAGGACTATGCTATAGGTATATCATTGTGTACACCTTAGACTACACAATGCATCATAAATGACAAAAATACCCCCGCGCCTCATCGCCTCGCCCTAGCGCCTCACCACCTTGGGTGAGGGATATTTTAGTCATGCACCTCACCGCCTCGCCTCACCTTGCCTCGCCTCACCTCCTTGAGTGAGGGACATTTTAGCATCATTGTGTAGCCCAAGGTGTACACAATGATGTACCAATAGCATTTTCCAAACAACAAATAATAGTGAACAAAATCTGACACCTCCAGTTATCTAATTAACAAATAAGAAATGACACAACTAAGCCTTGAACTTCTCTTGTCAGTAACTGAACCAAAGGACCAGTAAACCCCATAGCGCATGCTTACTGTCGTCCTCAAGAAATAAGATAAATGAAAATTATATGAACATATTTTCTGAAAAATAAATCAGAATTTCCACCTAGAAACTGAACCAAGATGTTAATTTTTGCCTGCAACACATGGAAATGCTAACCCTGAAACCAAATATAGGCATGTAACTTATTGAAGATGAAAGGAAAAGTGAGTGAGCAAGTGCGAGTGTGTGCACACGCACGCATGAGAGAGAGAAGGTGAGAAAGAGTGAGAGAGAGAGAGAGAGAGAGATGGGGACCTAAACAGAAGGATCCAATCCAAAAACAAAGCTGGAATTAAAGGGAAATGGGAACTTTGTGACACTAGTGAAGACAAAGGGACAAACCTTAAAAGGAGGTTATGCCACTTAAAACTACTGGAAAAGAATGGATAAGCTGGAAATCATAGCAACTTTCTGCTATTTCTAGCATACTAATTAGGGAACAAACATATGTCCAATGCATATAACTAAATACTTAATTCTTTCTCTGAAACTTGGCATAAAACAAATTCCTAACAGTCATACTTTATCTGGATTCAACATAAGATCATAATACACTGTTATAAAACTTGCAATCAATACAACTGTCATAGAACAACTGAGGATATCCAGTCAGTTATGATGATGCTATATATACAAGGTTGCTTAGTGAAATATACAGACAAAAAGCTACTTAATTGTCTAGAACAACTGAACTGCCAGTCTCTCAGGATTGGAAACAAGATCCATCCCTCCAGTAGAACCCCATTTGATCACATGGACATTCCAGGTGAAATTTGCTACTTGCCGGAAGCAACATTACAAGAAAACCTGTAATTGACTGCTCGGTGACCCAAACCCAGATGCATTCCTCAAACATTTTGAAGTGGAAACCTCAACTGCAAACTGAAGCTTCAAAGGCAAATGGAAGTCAACCAATATGGACAGAACAAGAGCCAAATGGATTCACAAAAAACAGCCAATACAAGGGGAAAGATGAACTTCTCAATGTAGAAAGTAGCTCATCCGCTTCAACTACCTTACATCTTTACTCTTGGCAGAAACAAACCAAAAATTCTCACATGGCAGTAATTCCCATTGGTAAATCCATTCATCTTCACCAGACTTGGAGGAAAATGTATATTTTATTTTGCTCGGTTTCCTTGTTCCCCCTAGTGGGATTAAGTCTTGTGGTGGTGATGGTTGTTCAGTTTCCTTGTTCCAGCATTCCAGTGAAATTTTAAAATGCAAGCCAAAGATTCTATCATACTTCTCCACAGTGATGACTTATTATCTTCTCCACAGTGATGACTTATTATCTTCTAAGGTGATATCCTTTTCCTCAGCTTCAGCAAAGTTAATCTATTCCTCTTCAAAAAAAATCAACACTTCTCCTTGGATTGTGGTTATTCTGGAGCCAAAAGTGTCACCAACACTTGATGAAACACCAAAAGTGTTCACATCATTGTGCAGGCAAGCAACTTCAATTTTTCAAAATTTGCAAAACCACAATGTCGAATAACAATAAAAGTCAACTACTGGCACACTACCATCTCTTCTAAGAGATTATAATCAGCATTTTTTTTGCATTGAACCCCGTGTTAATATTGGAATCATGACATGAACAGTTCAAAGGAATATCCAATACCAAATAGAGGTATCCAAGAAGATAACTATGCAAAGTAGGAAGGATGTTGATATGCTCTTGGATAAAAGATGTTATATCTTACTCCCAGATATCAAAGAAAAAGCCCCTAGTGAATCATTATGTAAATAAGAATTAAGTATTCATTGAGCCATGGCTTTTTTTTTTTCCTTTTTTGGAAACATATAAATCACTGGGACAATCCTCATCCTTGTTCCCTCTTAACAGTAGATGCTAGACTGCTCAAGGTGTGAACTGTGAAGTGAATGCACCTTCACACAAAGATTGTTCCTATGGCCATAGGAGGCTGAGGACGAGCTGCACTTCACAAGCTTAGTGCAATATAAAGGAACCACACCAGAAGTGTCATGGTCATTTTAGCTTCATGATGTTCAATATGAATGAGGAACTATAAGGCTTCAGCAACTTCAAAAATGATAGATCTACAGTGAACTGTAGTTTGCTTTCTCAGTCAAAGTCAATTTCTAGCCCACAATACACCTGTTCATATGTTATGAATCTTGATAAGAAAGACAGAATTCAAAAATGAGAATCCTTCTGCTGTAGCTCAGAGAAACCAAAGTGCCTGCAATGCAATACCGTTTATGATTAAGACAAACTGAACAAAATGAAAGCCTCACTAGCTACCTACCATGTGGCTCTTTCAAATGGCTAGAAACCATTTCTAACCGGCATATAATTATTGGATATAAAAAATGTCACATTAGCACTAAAAAGCTGAATGTGAGGGAGGCAGAAATTTAGAATTTTTTAAAAGCCATGTAAGAACTAAGAAGATGCTTAAATCCTTGCAGGCATGTGAAGAAATGCAAAGCTAAACAAGGGACAAGAGATTCTGCGTAGAAGCGCCTAATACCTGGCAGATACCTAAACAGGAAACCTGTAAAGAGGATATATGCAATTCCAACAAAATGGAGGGGAGAGAGCCCATCTAGTGACACTCTCACTCACCTGTTCAAATGGATAACCACATTCTATGAACTTTAATGCAATGGATGTGCAAACAAGTCACAAACAAGTGACATGCGGGAAAGGAAAGATATAACATCAATACTCCAGCACCTGCATAACGGAAAACAACTGAACCTACGAACGGATGATGAATCATTTACAGCATAAGCATACTGCTAGCTCCAAATGTTTCAACCCAACAACATCCTTAGAAGGATGGCAGTGAGCAAACACAATGGGAAAAAATCTCAATTGGTTCAGCTATAAAAATACCCCAGTACTATAGGAGAAAAGATCTTTTGGCATCTTCCATGATTTTGGAACCACACCCTAGAGAGCTTTCTTGGATTATTCTTTCATCTTGCAACATCAAAATAACCTGTGACTTGAGCTATGCCGTTAAAAATATTATAGTAAGGTTGCAAAATGCAAGCACTGACTTTCAGCAGTAGTTTAGTATCATTAACTTAAAAATAAATAAATAAAACCCTAACAATTGGAGGTCATCTGTTCAAAAGCATACCCTATGAGGAGCAAATACAATGGATATTCTTCAGGAGAAGGCAAAACAGTTAGCATCCTACAGATTGTAGGATAAGCATATTCCAAAATACATTTCATTTAGATTTCATTCCAAACATGATTCGCTTTTACATTCATATAGAAGACAATGGATAAATTAACTGCAATACTGAAATACCAATCCTGGATCAGAGCTCATCCTATCACAAATGAAATACAGGTTTCTCACCACAATTTGTGTAGCTACAATCATTAGACGATATAGGGAACAAGGAAAAACATATGGATTGACGTGTGCTAACCAGAATAAACTGAGACAAGGACCTACCGACCTAGTTATGAAAGACTTCATGACTTTGCCAACTCAGTCAAATGTCATTTTAAAGTGAGTTGCTCCATCTTTGTATTGTGTATAGGTGTCTATGTCTCTACATCTCCATTGGTGTATTGTATAACAGTAAAGAAGGTGCAACCACTTTCAAAAAAGAAAAATAAAAGTTTAACCAAAATATCATTGATACATTGTAATGATCTTAAACCATCTATATGCTAATGCAGTTCATAGTTTTGACCATAGTTGTCAAAGGCTCAAGGCACATTGAGCCATGAGAGTGCTTGGAGCCTAGGCACAGCCTTTTGGATGCAAGACACACATTTAAAAAAATGTTTATAAAAAATACTTAACACCATTATTTTCAGTATAACCTATACAGAGGTAAATGCAAACTTATAAAATCATAAGTAACAACTAACCAACACTATTTAACTAAAAAATGGGACTTTTATTGTTTTCTCAAGTTTCTTTTAATTTTTTCTGGTTAGATTTTAACGAGTCCATCAAAAACCAAAACAAAAAAAAATACATAGGAGCAAAAGACAACTGCCTTATGCCAGGATGAGGCACACTTTAGCGCTTAGGCCCACCCCTCATTTGGGGGGGGGTCCTCAGCGGAGCCTTGAGACTAGGCATGCCTCGATAGCACCTTTGACAACTATGGTTTTGACGAAACTAACAATATCAATGGATGTTCTATTAAACTCAAACAAAACAGGAAAAAGGAAAAAGGAAAATGTTCAATGTACATGATAATCTAAGAAATTACATCCATGGGAAAGAACAAACATTGTTTCACCTTTTCAAGAAGGGGATCAGAGGAACAATAAAACAGAGAATCTATCACAGTCAGCGTCAATTAACAACGAGCTCATCACACTGGGTTAGACATGCTAAAAAGTAAAAAAATTTCAAGCCGATGCGCATCCATGAGGAGCCATAATTTAGTGAGTGTTCCTTGGTGCAAAAACAACCAAAATGGATATACTTTAGTTGAACATCAACAGTAAGGAAAACAAAAGTTAAAGCACAAGTCAATTTGACATATCTCATCACTCAGGTCAATAACATGGATCTTCTAATCTCTCCACAGGCTCTGCCCAAATACATAGAAGAAAAACGGGCACAAGATGGAAAAAGAAAAGGTATTTACATGCCAATTTTTTTTTTTTTTTTCACGAGGGATAAATAGATAAGCGTGGTTTGTGAAATCTTTTGCGTCCCCAGTAAGTTCACACGATGCACACCCGAATGGTAGCGGTTCCAAGTTCTCATCACAGCAAAAATATTTTAGATATATATGCATATATATATATATAGAAAGACTACAAATTTGACGGGCGCTGGAAGTCCACCATAAACCGAATAAGACGTTGTCTGGCATGGAATACCCGATTATACTTATTCAGAGCAAAAATCTCTGTGATCAACTGCTCTAAAACACAAACAAATAAAGTGAAAACAAATAATAGCAAAATTGAAGCACGTCCATAGATCAAACTCTTGCTACGGCACAGATAATCAATCCGCAACCACGACCAACAACAATAATCAATAGATAGCAAAATTGACGGTAAAAATTCGAGAGTTTGGAAACAAGAGAATGAGAAATTCGAGAGAATGGCCGATCGGAGAACGGATAGAAAAATTCGGGCGCAAGCGGAAGTACCTATCGGACGAATATCAACCGTCGATACCAGCAGCGGTAGGATCGAACGGTGGAGAATAGGATCAGGGAAGGCCGGAGATTGGAAGGAACAGAAGGTTGGGACGCTGTTTGGCAGGAGAATTGCGAGAGAAAGGTGCATTGATTGCCCCGAACGCACATGGAAACGTGCACACAAAGGAGAGGAAAAAAACATGTTAAATAACTGACGTCCAAACACGACTTGAAGAGAGCCGCCAAAAAGGGCACTTTTGGAATACTAAAGCTTTGGGCATGTTTTGTTAGTTAAATTACAAAAATATTACAATAATTTTTGGGTTGGGTGATAATAAGTTCTACTAAGCGTATTTTATCATTATATAATAAAGTGTATTTACTATTTATTATTTATTATTTTTAAATTAATAAAATATTCTAAAACACAATATATTTTCCATCAATTAATAAAATTATTTTAAAATTAAAAATAAAATATTTATCTATCTATTAGGCAAAAGAATGTGTTTGCCTTGCAAAATATATTTAAAAAATAATTCATAAAAACCTAAAATAAATTACAATGCGTTTTTATAAAAATTTTACTTTCCTAATTTAGTACATTTATTGGTATTTAAAACATCTTTCCAAAATATTCTCACGCAAACTGCATGTGCAAACTAAGTCTTCAATCTTTAAATTTAAAAATCTGAAAAAATTCTTTATTCTTATTGAAAGACTAAATTTAGAAAATTATTTTTATAACCTAGATTTGTGTAGATTTTTTACCCGTAAATTATATTGTTAGTTCTTAAATTTATATTTTTAATAAATTAATTATTGTATTTTAATTGTTTTGCCATCATAATTACTAAATTTTAATTTTTATTAAAATTCAATCTATCTTTTGATTTTTTATCAAATTTTTTTAATAAAAATAATATAATATATGTTAATATAAATCCCAAAATCACTTGATTGTTGATGTTTGAAAATTAATCCATATATTAATTCATATTTATTTGAATCCACATTTCGTAATTCCAAAATGAATTTAACCCCTGAGAAAAAATAGGAAGGCTCCATAGGTTCCTTGGGACTCATCGTCATTCCATTGATAAATTCCATGAATTAATGAACTAAATCGAGACATTAGTGAGAGAAAGAAAATAGAGAGATTAATGTACATTAAGGCCTCCACTAGAGATAGAAAATATGACGAGAGGTCAGAAAAAAGGCTAAAAAGACGAGGAATATAGGGTAGGCAACGAGATGATAGAAGAAGAGAAGATAGAAAAACTTGCTCTCAGAGTACAGGTTAAGTGATTGAGTCACGATAAGTTGGGATTTACACTACTAGATCGTGGGTTCGATTCTTTATCTTACGCAGTAAGACAAAACTCCTATCTGCGATTTACCTCATTTGTCGAAATCGATGACACGGATGGTGGGGGACCGTGCTAAGGCAGTAATCCCAAGAGAAGATAGAAAAACTTCTCATTTGGACGAGGAGCCTACCCATCAAGCTATTCATATCATTTCTAGAGAAAAAGCAATAGCATGAAACTTTTCATCCTCTAGAAAAAGTCTACACTACGCAGACTTATCAATTAAACTCTATAATGAAAGTTTAGGAAAATGAGGAACCTATCACATCCACTAGGGGGGATGCCATCATGTTTTATGACGATCTCATGGTAATTTCTATCATGATAGCCAAACATCTCCGTGAAAAATTAGGATATAAATTTTTTTTTCTTTTATTCATTGAATTAATAGAGATATATATACAATAGGGTATCTACACAAAAATGGAAATAAATCTCCTAATTAGGGTAAAGTTCTATATATAGAAAAATAGACATAATTTCAACCTTAATTCCTGACGCCTTAGTTAATGTTGAACCAACTTGCTCTATTTAAGTTTTTATTATTAACAAAAATGATATTTTGAATAAATATACTAATTGTAGTATCAAATTATTTTCGATTAATTTATAAAATATTTTTTCATAATATATGTAGTACCAAAATTATTATTTTACATTAAAATTAATTTTCAAGTAATTTTAAAATGACGCTATAATGAATCCGACCGTTGCTATAATTTCGCGCATCGCTATAGTCCTGATCGTTGCTACAGTTCGAGCGTCACTAGAATTCCACCGTTGCTATAGTATTCGACCATTGCTACAATGCTTTTTACCATTGTGAATTGTGACACCATCACTACAATATTTTTTACTGTTGTGAATAATGCCCAAAAATGTCTATAAAATTTCCTAGGCTTGTTTTGAAGATTTTTCATTGCACATATTGCATATGCAAAGTACTCAAAAGCTCTCAAATGTTCTCAAGCAAATATCTAAGCAATCTGAGACTCTCAAAGTATTATTGTACATCCACCGAAGGGCCACAAGGAAAGAAGAGAAAAGTTTTTCAGGTCTTCTAAGAGAAATCCAAACTTTTTCATTTGAGGTTTCAAATTTATTTACTTTTTTTTATATTTTATTTGTTTTGTATAATTTATGCTTAATTGCTTATTTATTTGTGTCCAAGTGTGGACAATTATTTGTAAACATTTAAACTATCGTTGTGGATTGTATAGGTTTCCTAGAACTATTAAAATCTAGGTGAATCTAGTTTTCAAGACAACTTATGGTGAAAACCTTGGTGTAATGGTTGTCTAAAACTCATTGTAATTTAGGCGTGTATCTAGTTTTCAATATAAATTAGTGTGAAAACCTTGGTGAGATTGGTTTAGTGAAATCCCAAGGATAGTTAAACCTTAAGATAGTGGACTAGGTATGTGTGGAGACACCGAACCACTTAAAATTATCTATTGGCTCATTTTATTTATTCTTACTATATTTTGTGGTTTACATTTATTATATTTATCAAATATATGTTCTTCAATAAAATCATTAATCAAGAATATTTATTAAAATTACACAAAAATTTAATCACTCAATCCACCCTCCCTCTTGAGTTAAAGGACCAATAATTGGTATCAGAGCAGATTTCTAAAATAATTTAACCTTTAGTCAATATCTCAACTTAGAAAAGATCTAGATAGCCTCATTCACCAACCAAACTATAACCAAATTACCATCACGCTCCAGGCTACTATTTTTTGATGACACAAATTTTGCCTATTGGAAAATGAAAACGGAGTCTTATTTAATTTCAATAGATTTTTACTTATGAAAAATTGTTAAAGATGGTTTTGAAATGTCTAAACCAGAAGAGACAGATTGAAACAAATAAGATATAAAAAAATATCAAATAGATCATAAAGTAAAATATATAATTTTTTGTTCAATTATTCCTAGTGAATATGAGAAATTATCTACTTACTCTACATCACATGAAATTTGGAGAAAATTATAAGTAGTGTATGAAGGTACAGATCAGGTAAAGAATACAAAGACTAATCTATTAATGTCACAATATGAAGAATTTAAACTACTTCAAAATGAAAATATTAGTGATATGAATGATAAATTTCAAAAAATTATAAACAATCTTAAAATGCCAAAAAAAATAATCTCGGAAGAAGATTAAATCAAGAAATTTTTTAGATCTCTAATATTACATTGACAGTCTTTAGTGACTACAATTTCTTAAGTTAAGAATTTGAAAGAATTAAAAATGAAAGAATTAATAAGAATATTTTTAACTCATGAATTAATATTAAACAAGACTAATGAAGATACTAAAGGTAAAAAAACTCTAGTTTTAAAAGCAAATGAAGAATCCGAGTTAGTGAAGAGGAAGAAAAGCATGAAACAATCTTTCTATCAAAAACATTTGCTAAAATAATGAGAAAAAGAGAATAAATGTAGAAGAATATCTCCTATTTGCTTTAAATGTAAGAAAAATAGGCACATGCAATTTGATTGCCCGAATAATAAGAAAGAAAAGAAAGTAGAAAATAAAAGATTTGAAAAATAAAAAAAAAACACATGATTTCTCGGCATGGGATGCAGATGATGTATCCCAATTCGAAGATAAACAAGCACAGATGTGCTTCATGGCTATAAAAGAAGAAGAAGAAGATATGGAGTTAGAATAATTACAAAAGACATAAAAAAACTATATATAAAATATCAGTCTATTAAAAAAGAAATAAAAACCATTAAGAAAAATCATAAAAAAGAAAATAAAAAATTAAAGAGTAAAATAAAGAACTCTGAAGAAAAATTTCAAGAAATCAAGGAAGAAAATGAAAATAAATTAAAAGATTAATTAATTAAATTTTAAGAAGAAAACAAAATATTAAAAACTCAAAACAATAAATTATTAGTAGAAAAGAATGCCATAGAAAAAAGTTGAGCTACATTGATTTTAAAGAAAAATTCAAAACCCAAATCAAAACACAAAACACCTAAGAGATAATGAAAACAATCTAGATGGAGACCTACACTTAAGAAAAATCTCTGCCTTAATTTAATTTATTTGTGATTTATTTTTTTAAAAATATATTGTTATTATAATTTAGTTTAACAAACTTAAGATCAAATACTAATTTTTCTTATTTAATTTGTGTAATTTTCTAATTAGCTGGGTAGGTTGAAAATTTTCATTATTTCAATAGCATCAATCAAACTATGATCCACCTCAAATTTTACATCTATCTAAGTACTTAAAAGCCCAGAAATTATTATCTATACAGTAAAGAAAATAAATTCTATTTCGGTAAATTAACGCCACTCAATACAAGATGATAAATTCGCGCTTCAGGCAAGATATCTTTCAAAGTCCCTAAAATTTAATTTTTAATTTTTTATATAAAATTAAACATGTCGAATTGAATTGGGGATTTTTTAGATTATATAACTGATATCAAAATTAAAGAGAAAAAAAAAGGATATATTAAACTTCTATCCTTATATTTAAATAAAACATCAATGGAGTAATATAAATATTATTCAAAACATGTGCGATACCCAATAATAAAATTATTGAACTTATGTTTAATCTAATTTCGTTATATAGATGTCAATTTTGCGGAATAGATATTAAATCAACAATTCATTTTCATGATGCACGTACATCTAGTTATTATCAGAATGATCATTAATAGTTGTTGAAGAAAGGAGTCTATATGTTAATTTTTTTTCTTCCACCTTTTGTTAGTATATTTGTGAACTTTACTTTCTATTCCACGATCAAAGAATTATTTTGTATGTTATTATAATTGTAACTTGAAATTTAAATTTATCTGTGATTGAGATTTCTGATTTGACCATGGTCAGGATATTGTTAAATTTGATTTTGAGTGAGATTTATTTTATTTAGAAAAATATTTTATTGAATCATCTCTTAATCAGGATATGATTTCTTATGTACATCTATAGATGATTTTAAATCTATAAATGGGTTTCCAATTATCTGAAATTAGTTGCAACAATATAACTATTATTGTACTAATATCATTATAATAATATTTTGTTTCTTTTTATTTGCAATTTTTCTTAATTTAAATTTTTCACGTTAAATTTTATATTTATTTGTGTGATTAATGATTTATTTATGATATATTTTTTATCTAATTTCATAACATATGTCGTGTAAACAGGCCCTTGAAAATGTGCACTCCTTTACTATATTGCACGGAAACATCTCATAAGAGTCGTTTTCTTATTTTCGAAACGTTTCCGAAACATTTCCTATTCCTGTTTTAGACCCTATTTATTCTTTTTTTTTTAAAAAATGTTCGTTTCTACGTTTTCATTTCCAATAAGAAACATTTTTCGTTTTTATTTTCATATAACATATCTCCTTTATTCTCTCCAATGTTGATTGAGCCAATGTCAACGTTATATATAATTTTCTCATCACATTCATTATTATCGTTTAAGTGTATTTATTTTTGAAAAATTCTAACAGATTTTTCATTAATATGTTCATAAATATTTTCCATAACCTATATATGCTTATAAATAAATATTTAAAAAACAGTGAATTATTCTATTATAGCATTAGTAACACTTTTTTTTTATTTTTAATATGATGAGTTATGATTGACTGATTATAAATTATAATTTATTTATTTTTCAATAAATTTGAATATTTACCATTTCATCAAATAACGCCAGTACATATAATTGCTATTGTTTTCTTTTTTACAACCTTTTAGATGTCTTCCTTTTAACACTCTTGGTTATTATTATATTACATAAGTAATTAATTACTAAATAGTGCATAATAATAGTAAAAAGATTTCAATTGAAAAAACTAAATAATGCACGATAATAGAGTCACGTAGATGGTCAAAAACTCTCTAAGTAATAACCCTTTCTCCAGCTCCATTAGAATTCTTCTTCTTTTTTTTTTATAACCCAGATTCTAAGTTTTATCTGACTAGTCCTGGGGACAGGTGGTCGTCCTTTCTATTTATCTGTCGGGTAAACTCGGATACGGTCACAGTTTATACACACATAGAGCAGGACATTTAGTTCGCACATTCACATGAGACAAATACCATCACAAGGATTTGATCATTGATATTTCATGTAAAACTCTATATATTTTACCACTGAGCCATACTTGTGGAGGCGGCTCCATTATATTTAATAGATGTTTTATATGGTTATGTGAACAAATCTTCCAAAAGAAAAATAAACTCTATTTTTTAGAATTATAAAAATATATTTAAAATGTGTAAATAATGGATTTATTTGGCGTGGCTTAACGTGAAGCTTGAATTTAAATTTATGAATATTTTCGAGGAGTTTATTTTTGAAAAGTCGATAGAGCATTTGGTACGATAATATCAAAAATTATTTATTAAAAAGCTTATAATCAACAATAGTCAAAAGTTTATTTTTTAGTGATAAAAAAATCCAAAAAATAAGTTAAAATTTTTAAGCCAAAAATTATTTATAAAATAATAATTAACGTTGAGACCTTTTTACTCACGTCTAAGTTATAATTACAAAAGTCAACCAAAAATACTACTTAGGAGAAGAGAAATTATATTAAGTACTATTTGTTAATTAATATGTAGATCAGAAAAGATAAGATATAGAAAGTATTCTAATTTTTTATTCTTTTCAATATGTTTGTTAAATTTATCTGATGATCTTTAGAAGAGAAGTCACGTAACTTTTTATTTAGATTTTTTTAGATATATTTATTCTTTCCCCTCTTCAAAATAAGCATATTTTAATCTTTACATATAAGAAAAAATGACGCTTGTATCTTCTAGTACATTTCAAAAAATTTAACAAACAATTTAATAAAAATTTTAGAATATTTCTTAGTCTTATATTGACTATTCCATATTTTGGTTTGAAAAATATTCAAACCTTATTTTACTAATTTTAACAAGCACTACCATAGTGAGTCGGGATACTAAATAGGAGTGCAATTTTGTGCACCCACTTTAACTCAAGTGCATGTCACCCATCGTTAATTTGAGAGGAGGGTAAAAAAGTCATTGTGGAGGGGGGGTTTCTCTTCCCAAGCCGTTTCTCTTTCTCCCATTCCCTTGCTTTTGTTGCCTTCTTCCTGTCACTGACCCTTTCGCCTTTGCATCACCTTGCTTCGCCAACGCCTCTCTTCTCATTGTCTCACCTCTCGAGCGCCAACTATCATTGTATTTTTTATCTCTGTGGTGAGGGAGGATGTAACGATAGTTAAAGCGCGGGTGACGGTGACAAGAAGGAAGAGGCTTGTTGAAGAAGAAAAAGAAAAAAAGAAAGAAAGAAGATAAGAGATGAGAAAAACGATAGCCCACAAAATTAATGATGGGTGACGTGCACCACCTGGGTGCACAAAAACGCACTTGGCTGAGTTAGGTGGTGTTGATTATTCATAGGATTTTACTTAAGTAAAATATTATATATTTATGTACTTTTATTAATATGATGTATAATATAAAATATAAAATTGATATATTTAAAAATAACATATTGGGTTGGGTGCAAGCAAAGGGGCGGCTCCAATGAATCTAATGCGTATGTGTGCCCCCGCCGATTACTTTATTCCCACTTTGCCTTGCATTGGTTGCGCTGTACCACCCAGGTCCCAGGCTGTTCCATTGCCCCACTTGCTTTCTTTCTTGTCTTCGGCGCAAAGTCGCCCCGTCCCATCCCATTAGAGGTACAACGCACCCACCCGGCCCTTTTTCTTGTTTGGATCATTGCTCGAGATTTTCTGAAAATACTTTTATTTATTTTTGCAGTTTAATTTTTTTAGTGAAGATACTTTGTTCATTGCTAATTATGTTAGAATTGATTTAAATTATCTTAATTAAATATTAATTATGTTAAAATAAATCTTTATTAAATCAAAATAATAAAAAATAAAAAAAAAATATTAACTTATTATTTTATCGCCAACAATACTTCCAACCGATCGTTGACAACATTTCAGCAATAGGTTTTGAAACCTACTACCGAAACCTATCAGTAATAGACTCTTTTTGTTGGTGAGTTCTAGTAGAGAGAGAGAGACAGAGGCAAGAAGGATGACTTAGTGCGATGACAACACTTTGTTTTTCTCAAAGATTTTGATTTCTATTTCAATTTGGTTTTAGTCAAAAAATTTGACATTATCACTAACCCATCCATGGAACCAAAATTGAACTCATCTTAAAATCATGGTTCAATTTTTGGAATCTAGTTCATTCCAAAACCAATAGAAAGATTCTAGAAATTGACCAAAAAAAAAAAACCATCTTTGATGCCCATCATGAGAAACAATGGATTTTAAGGAGAGAGAAAAAAGAAGGAGAAGACATTAAAAAATTTCTAACTAGAACTAATGTTTTTGACAACAATGCCAAAAACAATCTCTACCTCTATCTTTTTTGCTAGCAACACTACATCTTCATTCTTATTTTTCTTTGGTTTTTTTAGATAAATTAGTAGAAAATTAGATAATAATTCTTTCATAAAGTCCCAAATTAGGTTTTATACTTGGTTTTAGAGCTAAATTGATTCTCATATTTTTTAAAAAAAATTAAATAGACTCTTATGTTTTGAAATGTGTTAAATCTTATTACAGATGTCATTTGAATGCCATCCAACAATGTTTATATTTTGTTAATAGAATTTTTTATACTCTAAATCAAACCCTAGCCCCCTAAAATCAAACCCAAATCAAAGTTCCAATAACATCACATATACTTTGCTTTTGCATTCAATTCGGACAAAGTGGGAGGTTCTCTGATTATGAGCGACTTCGTAAATGCAACTCCAATGTGCAATTATGATTAAGGGTTCAATTTGAGTTTCTAAAATCATTCTTTTTATATTTTAACTACCTAAAATCTTTAGTCTAAACGTGATTTGGTTGGACAAAATAAGCCTTATTAGAGAAAATGAAAATGAGAATGGGATTCCTTTGAAAGCTTGTTAAAGGGAATGAAATCAGTAATTCCCTAGAGAATGGACATTCCCTAAAGAAATGAATATCCATTATAAGGAATAGTTATGTGTCTGATATATTTATTATTGTCTTATTTTTAAATTTCTAATGTGTCATGTATATATACTTCCCCTAAACTTATATGCAACCTCTCTATCTACCCAACTACTCTCACAAATCTTCTAGAAGTTATGGTTACCATTGGCCATAAAAAATCTACGCTATGCAACATGAACAATCCAACACGAACCATCACGACCTTCTCCTTCTTTTTCTCCCTCTTCTTTTTTTCATCTTTTTTCTTCTCCCTCTTTTTCAATTTTCCTACCCTTACCATCTTCGCCGTGAACCATCACGACCTTTATTAATCCCCATTGATCTCCACCACAATCCAACATGAACAATCAATCGCCATTCCCATCGATCTAACCTTCTTTTTATCAGAATTGGCATGACCCACCATCTCCATCTTAGGAGCCACCACACAACATCGTCCTCTATTTATAACTACCTTAAACATTCATCTTTTTCACCGGTCTAATTCTTCTTTCACTAGAACCACTACAAACCATTGCGAACCACCATCTCCTCCATTGAAACCACTGTGATATTTCATCTCCTCTATTGTCCACCACAAATTTTTTCACTATTGAAATCATTGACTGCATCCAATGAATTTTTATTAAATTAAAAAGAATAAATTTATTAAAATAAATTAAATTATTGCCTAGTAAAAAGGACTCTATATAAGGACAAAAGAGGCATTTTATTGCCTAGTAATGGGAATTCAGCCTTTTATGTCCTTTATCTGTCACTGTCCTATTACATAAAAGTTGCAAAACAATTTCATCACAACATATAAGTAACAGTTGGACATATGAAATGTTGCCCCCTTTGTACTTTTTTATTTTATTTTATTTGTGATGTATATTTCGCAAGACTATTATTTATATTGTGTTTAAAGCCTTTGTTTTACTAATAATTACTTACTTTTTCTGCTGATCCGTTCACCCCAATTGTGTTTATTGGTATTTTTTACTATATTCTTAATTATGTTTTTATGTATTTTATTTTTAACAAATGGAACTCTAATTTTATTTCTAACTGTGTGTTTTCTTATATGTATAAATGATGATGACAGATATATTGTAATGTTTTTTTTTGTAAGGATTTAGGATCGAAAACAAACTCTAATCAAACCATAAATCACACAAACAAACACAAAATATTTATGTGAAAAATTCAAATCGGATATGATGATATATTGTTACTACCATAGTGACATTGTTACTATAATTTTAAAATATTAGGTTTCTATTTATAAAATGATTAAGTTGTATAAATCGATATCCTGATTATAAGTCACGAAAAATATAAATTTTTAATTGTAAATGAAATCTTAATTATAGTCAAATTTGATGTTCTAATCATAATTAAATTTGAATTTTAGATGATAATTATTTTAGATGACAATTATCATATTTTTCATCTAAATTATTTTTATTGTTTGGCTGAATACTTTAAACTAAATTATATATTATTATTTATTATGACAATATACTGATCACAATTAAGAGAAAGGAGATCTACTAACTACAAAAGGATTTCACGTCCAATAAGTTTTTTTAAAATTCCTAATTTCTACACACACACACACATATATATATATATATATATATATTTGAAAGCAAGATAGAAATTTAGGACAACAAATTAATTAGCGGTATGCAATTGGTTATAATAGAATCAAATCGATCGAAAATTACTAACCAAATCGAATTGAACCGAGATATTTAATCGAATTGAACCAACCGAGTCATCTACACTAACCAAAATCGAATTAATCGAATTTTGAACCGTTGTAACCGAACCAAATCAAAATTCTTACAAAAAAAATATAAATCGAATCGAACATAACAAAAGAGGGTTGAGTTGTCAGTTCGGTTCGATTTTTTAGTTAATAATACTAAAAAAACTGAACCGAATAATCAAAATTCTTGAGGGAAATGACCGAACTTAATAACCGAAAATCTTGAAGAAAATAACCAAACTAAATTGTTATTAGTAAAAAATCGAATTGAACTGATCAATTCAATTACTTCAGTCTACCCGAACTCTTAGATCAACTACCCTAATAGAACAAAACCCTCCACTACCATGACCACCAAATGATACCCAAAAGAAGAATCCAACAACCAATACAATCCAATAACACAAATCCAACAACCAATACAACAACCAATACAATCCAATAACACAAATCCAACAACCAATACAATTGAATAGAAAAGAAAATTGTCCATTGAAGCTGAGACAAAGCAAGCACCTCCACTATTGCCCAAAAAAAGCAATACATTCACTGGTCAATATAAGTTGCGATGGGAATATATGAGAAAGAGGGTCAAACACCACTACTTCTTTCAACCCACCCACAGTTTGTCAACTGAATTCTATTTTTATGATTTTTTCATAGACAGGCTCTTCCCAATTAATATAAACCCCAACTTATCCCATGGAGGAGGAAGTAAAAAATGATCACTGACCACACAAGAGGGACAACTATATATTACTTTTAGCATTTAGAATCCCCTTTTTAACCAAATTCATGTTGATGTCAATTTTATTATGGACAGCCAATCATGTAAAAATTTCTGCTTTAGACAAAGCTCTTGGAGTGAGCCAAATACTTCAAACCAACCCTAGTCCTTGCTAAAAACAGTATTCACTCACAATTGAAGGCATAAGAAGTGAATCTAAAAATCACTTTTGTGTTGAGACTTAACACTTATATTAGTACTACTATTTGTCATTATTATACCAATAACCCTTTTATCATTTTGATGGTAATTCACATGTGGTACCAAATTTTAATAACACTTTCATGTCTAGTGATTGAACACATTTTTAAAATGAGATTATATTAGATTTTATTGATAAACTTAAAAATAAAAATAAAACCTATTCCGATCTAAAGTTATTTACTTAAGATTTGTAAACTATATTCTTAAATTTTAGTTAATATGTCATTCGATTATTTTGACTCCACTCATTAAAAAAAATATTAACATTTGACATTGTATTATTTTTATGACTTATTATTGTCTCAATTATATAAATTGAGAGTTTCTTGTCAAAAGACAATTAGGACTCGATCTGAATCTTGTGTAGATAAACATATAGACACACTCTAGTAAATAACTAATATATCTATTATATTGAACAATAATTGAAAAATCTCACCAAATTTTCATATAACTAAACTTCATTTGAATTTGGAAAGACCACCATTATCAAGTAATACTTATTGTTATACGGAGGTTAAGGTTAAATCTCAGGGGCAAAGGTAGTTTTTTATTTTATGAAATAAAGTAATTAGGATTTCTTAGAAAAACGAGTCTCCAAACTAGTTTACTAAATTTATTTAATTTTAAAACTAAAAGTGAATTTTTAAAATCATAATGGGAGAGGCTCCATCTTGACAGAAAGCAACGACTATGGGCTTCCTTTAAAAAGAGGTTTTTATTTGTTACGTTGATTAGCAAAAAAACTTACCTTTTAATATATTTTTAATCATGCTTAGAATTTTTAATTTTTAATTTATATTAAATATGTATTATTGTAAGTCTACCAAATTGTTAATTTTTTCATGTATTATTTTCAATTAAATGACGTTTTTTCTGAAATAAAAATAAAAAGTAAATTTTAAGTACTATTCTTGGAATTTGCTTAAATTACACCGATCACCAGTGTATTTTTAAAAAATGACACATACCTCTCTTAAATTCTGTAACTATAGATCACTCTCCTCCTACCGTTAACTAACCTTCATTAATTTGTTCTAAATTCACAAAATACCTTTTCTCTCTCCATTATTAATAGAAAAAATAAAATAAATAAATAAATAAAATTAAAAGTGATGGCCAACATCTACTACCATAGTTGGCAATTAGGTTTCTCCTTAAAAAGAAGAAATAGAAATTTAGGTTTTTTTGTTTTTTTTTTTTCAAAAGAGAAATCTAGAAATTAATTATAAGAGAGGAAGAAAAAAAATCATGTCACACTTTAGTTTCTCATATCGTATCTTTTTCTATTATCTCTTTTTAATTTTGACATTTTTTTTATTTTTTTCTTTCTTTTCGACTGATGTTGTGAAGTAATTATAGAAAGAACACTCATAAAAAAAATCGATCTTTAGAACTTAAACTAGAAAGGGGAGAGAGAAATTGTTCATCAAACTTGAAGGATTTTGCTAGTTTTTGGAGAGAATAAACAAAGGAGATGATACAACTTATGGAAAAAATTACCAAAAAATAGAAAGAAACATAGATGCCCGACAAAAAATAAGAACAGAAAAAGAAAGAAGAAATTGTTTAAATATAAAAGAAAAATGCTCAATTTACATATTAGAAAATAGGTGTATGCAGGGACGGATCTAGGAGTAAATCTAGAAGAGAGCTAGGCCTCAGATCCATAAGCTATTTCAGCTTTTCTTTTCTCAAATGGGCTAGATTTACCTTGCAAATTTGGGGAATGACTGAATCTGAAGGGGCTGTAGCCCGTACCTGCCCACCCTAAATCCGCACCCTGGGTGTATGTCATATGGAGAGATGTCATATTAGAAAACAAAAGGTCTGTTTTGTGCAATTTCACTAAACTTAAGGGTAGTTGGTGAAATTTATCAAAAAAATAAATTAGTCAAAATAAGGTGGCATGAAATTTCCAAATCTTCTATTTGTTAAACATGATAGATTAAATTAGATATTTTGGTGATTTTAATCAATAGTTTGATATCTTCTACAAAGTGAATATATATATACAGCATTCACAATTATTATCTTCTTTTTTTTTATAAATTTCATGTGTAACGTCGATGCTGCGTAATCCAGTCAAAGATTGTTACAATTTTAACCAAATATTTTAATAAAAGATAAATGACAGTATAAATTTAAAATAAATTAAAAATCTAGTACTAATATTGAAAAAGAAATAAAAATTTAATGCATAATTTAAATCACGGTAAAAGTGGGAATTTTCAAATAATTAACCACCCATATTTATTTACGGTACTATTATCCTTATATATGCTGTATTTTGGAAATTGGAACTAAAGACTTTTTCTTAAAACGAAAAGAGCATTAGTTACACTATTGATCTGATATATACATAAAAACATTAACATTGGAAAATTCCACATAAACTAAATGGGTTTGGACCATTTTCGCGCCTTCCATGTGACTCCCTGAGACCCCACCCAACCCCACATTGACTATACCTATCGCTATGGTTTTATTTTTGAGACTTCAAACTTATATCACTTATTTTAACTTTTCATAATTCAAACCTAACGCAAACAATTCATTGAGGCTAATGGGTCAACGGAGGTGGTCTTTTTAGAAAAAAGAAAACACATAAATCTTCTTAAACATTAAAAGTAAACTATTTATAAAGTCCACGTGAAAATTGTCCAAAACGCCAAAGGGATCAAAATGAAATTTACCCTAAAAACATTTATCTTGCTTCCAAAAATCCCAATTCCCAAATGCAGATTCACCACATGAAGAAAACACGTTCAACATTACCTTCCATTTCTGTTGAGATTATATATTATGATGGACAAAGGCATATGTGAAGAATTTCACCGTTGAAGTAACCACAGGAAAAGAAAGCTATATTCTGTACCAAGTGAATGATAGATGATCTAAGTTCTAAGGCAAACACATGACAAAACTTTCCACCAGAATCAAGAGAGCCTTCATCCCACAAACAGTGCACAAGAGATCTGTTTCAGATATTGAAAGTTAAAGAGTTTTCAGGACCTAAACATTTTCTGGGCCGTCATGTGATAATTCTTCTGGATTCTTTGCAGCAGTCAAACTCTCTGCAGCCAACCTTTCTTCCAGTGCTCGAGCACCCCTTTCCCTGCAGTCGTTAGTATATTCAACAAGATATCAAACCTTAATCCAGTGTGAGAGATCGGTTATTTGAATTTCAGCTCGCCAATCTTTTCAATGCATGTCCCTTATTTTCAATAAAACTGTCATAGCTTATATCATAGGTAAGAGTTTCCCACAAAACTCAAGACTCATTACATATAGTCAAACAACATAATTTACCACCTTTGAAAATTCAGACAAAGGTACAAGAGCATTCGGGACATCATTCAGATTATTGTTATTACTTCTTTTAAGATCATCCTAGCACTTTCAGCAGATGAATCTGGCTCCTTTTTAGGTTAGAAAGAGAAAGAATGCAATATTTACCTTTCAATACCTGACATACTAAAATAACATTATTAATACCTTCATCATCATCTTGCTAAAATCACCTCGAGCATGGCATAATAACACTACATCTGGCCATGAACTCTAGCTGATCAATCCCAACGTGGCACGATGATACATCTTGCCACGGACTGCGAACAATAATTGCAACCTGCTTCATAATTCTTCCAAGACAACGCTACCTTGTTTTGATTATGTGACTTTTTTTACTTATTTTTTGGGAAAGGCCAGTCTTTTCACAACATGTGGGGGCTGGCGGCTGGCCATCTTTACTATAATCTTTTTGCTCCAGTCCACTCTATCAAAGGCCATAATTTTGGTTAATATGTCATGTTTTTTTTTATTATCTTAACTGCAATATTGAACTTGTTATATTTCTCAAATAAGAGAATATTTGACATTAGAACCATAAGCTAACAGGTCAAATGTGGTGCACCTATTTGTCAAGGAAAAAATAAACCAAGAGAAGATGTTTATTCAGGAAAAAAGAAAACGAAAAAAATAAAACAATGCAAGAAAAATAAAAAATAAAAAATAAAAATAAAGAGGTACGGAACTGTTGTGTTTCAGCAAAACAACTAGTTGTCTGAGTAATTTTTTTTTAAAACACAATGACACGACAGCAACTAAAATTCTGCACCACTGCCACAAGCAAGACAAGATGTTTAGTATTCCCAGGTAACAATACCGAACATTACCTCCTCCTAGAAGCCTCAATGGAGTCAGAACCAGGCAATGGGGCACCACCCAAAGTATAACCCCTGGCCTCATTCGAAGTTTCAGATCTTCCACATAGCATCCGGTGAAATATTGAAGCCACGGGATCAATTACTGGTCTGGCAAAATCCATCAAAACATATAGAGAGAATGAGAGAGAAATACGACAGAAGCTGCAAGGTGTCATTTTGCAAATGGATATAGCAGAATACACCAAATTACCTTAAAAATTCAGGGAAGAATGTGGAAAATGCAAATTCATCGCTTGGATCACCCTTAAGTTTTGTTTCTGGTTTCCTCTGCAGATATCTTAGGTAAATCCAACTCATATATGTGCCAAATATTAGCGTTGGAAGATATGTAGATGAATCTCCCAAAGAGACACTTATAATAGCAGACACCAACAGTGTTAGAGAAGGTAGCCACTGCATAGACCCAGATATGAAGCCACAAGTGAAAGGGAGTTAGGGAATGTTCTCAACTGACCTTTCAATTTTATATCCTGAAGGTGCAAACATTAACCAATAATTTATTAAATATGCCATACCTTGGCTTTTAATCTCAATACGGACAACTCCTGATCAGGTATGATTTGCTTAATGCCAACTAAGAATCCTGCAAGGATCCCATGGAAGCCGGAAAGGGGCATGTAACTACCAAAAGAGCAACAAGAAGAGAATAAGAATTTACCTGTTAGGACCCAAAATACTCAAAATATTCACAAGAATCAATATGCTCTCTATGCATTTCACACTGGGAGGAAAAGACGGTGGCAGGGGATTACAGATTCAGAATATAGGTGGTGATATTGTAGTATGCAAGTGTACTTCTGACTTTGTGGGTTAATTTTTCTTTCCAATTACTTCATCTTTTCTTTCTCACATATTATGTGTGTGCGTGAGCGTATGTTTGTGCCTGTGCTCATGAAAGAGAATGTGTAAACATTTTCCTTTTTCAGGGTGTTTCCACTTTACAATTGGAAAGCTAGTTGATTTTAGAAACAGGTATCAGAAAAGAAATAGTTAACAACAAAAAGGAAAAAGAATACTAGAACCATCTTTCTGGAAAATCAAGGAATGATATAACTTACAGGTAACTTTCCTGTCTTGTTATATAGTACAAGGAAATAACTGTAACAAAGACACATAGGGAAGTCAAGAAGTTAACTATAAAGATAAACTTCAGGAACTCCCTAGAACCCCAAATGGGTTCAAGCAGCTTTCCGATGAAAAGGAGACCGAGTGTGCTGATGATCACCTGGAAAACAATGCAACTTCCAAAACTGCTTTAGGAATAATATTTTTCTTATTTTTAACAAATACTAAGGAAATAAGATCATTTATAAGGACAAAAGAAAGGAAAAATTAGGCAATTACATTTCTACAGGGACAAAAAAGTAATACAGCACACCAACAACACATACCCCATGCACAGATGGTTCAATGTACCCTGCTGTTATGAGGTTCCAAGCAAAGGGAATTGTCCTGCAAATAAAGATATGGAGGAGATTCTAAGTCATTCAGCAAATGGAATGTTTTGCTTGTAAGCATCATCTGTCTCTTCAATTGGCTGCAGCTATTTGGAGCTAGACATGCTAATTTATGGCTTATGAAAAACTAAAAGACAAATCTATGTTTTCAAGTCACGCAGGAATTTGCAGTTCAAAGCCCACCAATTTACATTATTAGAATGGCTGCCACATATTCAAGACAGCTTGGAAACTCAGGGCAGAAAATAGCCACAAAAGGTTTGAAACACCATGAGTTTCATCTAGGCAACGTCTATTTTTTGCAGAAAATAAGAAAATCATATAACTTCAACAATATGTGAAAGCTTGGAGAATTCTCAAGAGCAGCAGGTTTCTCTGGTTTTTCTTGTTTATATACTAGCTCATTTGTTAACAAGGGTACTGAATTTTTTAAGAGCAGTTACTGGAAGAATATGAATCCATATAGATGATATTAACTCATTTGTTATCCTCTGACCTCAAGAAACATAGGATAACTAAAAAGGTTCCAAATAACAGGGAAGGTGTCATAGATTTTTAAAAGCAAAATGATTATGCTGAGAATGAAATAGGGCAAAGGAGTTATGGGAAATGTTTTCCAATTTTCTATAAAATTTCTAGTTTTCATTTTCAATAGAAAATTTTAAAAATGCATTCAAATATTAGAAGTGCAAAAAACTAATTTCTAATTGAGAAAATTAGAACATATGTAAGAAAAAGAGAGAAATGGAGAAGTTTTCTTTTGTGTAGTTGTAACTAGTGTTAGAGAAGGAGAAGGAATGATCTGGGAAAATTTTTGTGGAAAGTGTATTTTACAAATATCCAAATTAGTACGAAAAAATTTGGAAAACCTATTTTAGGGGTTTTCCAAGTTCAACTCAACTTTGAAGAACTGTATTTTTCCAAATCTCCATTTTCTATTTAGAAATATTTTGTATTTGAACAAGTTTTCTAATTTTTCATTTTTTGTAAAGTAATTTTCTAGAAAACTGGAGTTCTTTTCTACAACTACACAGCTCCTACATGGCTGCCACATCTGATTTCCAGATAAATAGTTATACAGGTTGCTACACGCATGGCCATTATCAAGAATGGTAATTTTCCTAGGTTAGTGTCACAAATTAATCCCACATTACTAGTCTATTAGGGTGTCTTAGGTACCTTATTTGGTCCCATGAGCTCATAAGTCACCTTTAGTTAGGACTTTTGGCTGAGGACCCATGGTGTTACAAGTGATATCAAAACTAACCTAGGACCACTACCATGTGGGTGTAGGCTAGAAAAGTTTTTTGAATCTAACTTAGGTCAAATTGATCGATATGGGATTTCTAGCTTGGTGAGGGCGCTAGGTATTGAAGGAGAGGAGTTTGTCACGATCCAATCCACATTGGTACACTGAGGAGGTCTTGGGTATATTACTTGGTCCCATGTGCCCAAAAGTCACTTTCACCAAGCACTTTTGGGTGAGGACCCATGGTGTTACAGTTAGACAAGTGAAGCACATACAATATCATATGCATAAAATTATTATAATACAAGAAATTTCAAGTGACCAGCTAATGCCACCATTGGAAGTTAAAAGCAATCTTATGTATGTACACAACTCCAGTTGATCTGGAGGTCAAAAAAGCCAATTGAACCTGAAAGATGCATATATTAGCTCCATACTCAGTCACGCAGCACCAGTTTCTAATATGCGCAGATATAGTTAAATACAAGGTTATATAAATAGTCAATTGTTGGTAGGATAACAAAAAATGTGCCCCAATGCATAAGACTCACTTTGTGAGGGTTGTCTCTGTATGCTGCCTTGCCCTTGCTTTGCAAGGAGGCTGTATTAAAGACAATAGTTTTCAAGATTTAACAATTAGAAGCATTTCCAAATCAGTGTTTTTAAAGGCTCTAAGTGCCCTCAAGCGCAAAGGCCTTCTAGAGCTTAAGTGGGAAGCAAGAAGCACAAAGTGCAAGCGCACGCTCAATTGAAATAGAGCACAAATGTTTGAAAAAATAGAGATAATATAGTAACTGAAATTAAATGACCAGATAATGCTGTCAAGAGAAAGTTTTATTTTAACTAAAGAGGACCCTAATATTTCCAATGAAACATTTCAAAACATATGGAATCAATAGCTAGAAATTTTGAAAGTGACTTGTTTTGCAATATGAAAAGCACCATTTTTTAATCTATTTTTTTTTACAAGAAGAAAACATTTAAGAACAGAAAAAGAACTCAAAAAATATATATCATAAATTTGAGAAAAGTGTAAAGTAGAGGAAAGATATAAAATAAAAGATAAATTAGGTATTATTTATTCTCATTATTTTTTATAACAAATAGGCACCTTTTCCATAAAATATTATCATCAAAGTTTCTTCTTTCTTTCTTTTTTTTTTCATCTTACTACTACTTACAACCTAGGATTCTGTCAAGATTATTCCACAAGTAATCAAGTGTAAGTTATGACTAACTTCTAGCATTCATTCTCCTTTGTTGAATTTTGTTATAAACCTTGTTATATAGAAAAAGAGAAACGAGCCCTGTTTCACAAAGTAAGTCTAAAACGTTGAAACATTGTATTATTTGTTTACAATTTATGACATAATTATTTTATTGTATCATTTGTTTACAAATTATATCATAATTATTTTATTGTATTATTTGTATAAAAATTATGCATAATTATTTTATCTTTGTTAATTTTATTTAACTGAAATCTTATTTAGTTTCAGAAAAGAAGATATTAGTGCTTCAGGCAATTAATTTAGCACATTTGAATTTATTTCCAAATTATTTAATTGTAACCTTTATGTAGAAATGTATATACCTAAAAATATTTAATTATTCAATCACTAAGCTTGTATAAACATATGCAAAATATCTACTTTTACACTTTTCTACTTTTATTATTTCTATCATATTTCCAGAATGATTTTAGAACATTTGAAGCTTAGGATGTTAAGATTAGAATAACATCAAATTTGAATTATATTATATTTATCTCCATTCTAGATATTCTTTTAGAGTTCAAACGCTTGAATGGGTTCTGTTAAATAAGATAAATACGAGATATTAGTATAATTAACTTAAAATATTTGTATCTATATTCTCTTATATTATACACTTTTGATAGAATACGCACATTATTTTATTCACATGGTATCAAAGCTGTTAGGCAAACCCTACCCCTTGATCCAGCCACCACATCTATATTCCTCAAAGAAAGTATGCTTTGGATATGCTAGAGGAGACATGAATTTGTTCATTTATCTTCACCCTATTATGAATTTGTATTGTCCTTGTCTTCTGTTTACATTCCTAAAACTACAGGTGAAGCTTTTTTCCATCCTGAGTGGTGTTAGGCAATGCTTGATGAAATGACTGCTTCACACTCTAGTGGTACTTGGAACTAGTTCCACTACCACTTGGGAAATCTATTGTTAGTTATTGCTAGATCTATATGGTCAAGGCAAGCCCCATTGGGTCAAATTGATAGCCTCAAAGCTCGCTTGGTTGCTAAGGGGTATGCCCAAATCTTTGGCCTTTATTATGGTGATGCTTTCTTGCCGGTGGCTAAGATTGCTTCTATTCGCCTCTTTCTCACCATGATTGCCATTCATTGCTAGCCTCTCCATCAATTGGTTATTAAAAATGCCTTCCTACATAGCGACTTACAAGAAGAGGTTTATATGGAACAACCTCCAAGTTTTGTAGCTCACAAGGAGTCTAGATTGGTATGTGGACTACGCAGATCTCTATGGACTAAAACAATCTCCACAAGTGTGATTTGGACGAGTCAACTCTGTTTTACAATAGTTTGGCATTACTCACATCACTAAGTATTTTATCACCACTCTTCACCCAATCTCTACATTTATCTAGTGGTTCATCCGGATGATATTTAATGACCAAGCAGGCATCCAAAAGCTAAAGCAACACCTTGTTCATCACTTTTAGACCAAAGACTTGCGTAAACTTAAAGTACTTTTTGGGCATTGAGGTGGCCCAATCAAGTGCTAGTATTGTCATTTCACAAAGGAAGTATGCCTTAAACATACTAGAAGAGACAAGCATGATGGATGCTAAGGCTATTGATACTCCAATGGATCCAAACCTCAAACTCCTAATAAGACAAGAGAAGCCTTTAGTATACCTTGGTAGGTATCGCAAACTCATTGGGAAACTAAATTATCTCATGATAACCTAACTCTACATTTCCTTTGCTATGAGTGTTGTTAGTTAGTTTATGGATTCCCCTTGTGATACTCATTAGAATGCTATGCCTTGCATCTTGAGATACATCAAAAGTACACTGGGTACTTTTGTATGAAGATAAATGGCACACTGAGGTTGTTGGTTACTCAAATGCTGATTGGGCAGGATTGTCATTGGATACAAATACTCCACTTTTGGGTATTGTCATTGGTTGGAGGCAACCTAGCATCATGGAAAAGTAAGAAACAAAATGTGGTTGCCAAGTCTAGTGTAGAAGTTGAATATCGAGCTATGGCTATAGTAACATGTGAACTCATATGGTTGAAGCAATTGCTCCAAGAACTAAATTGTCACAACCCTTGGGGTATTTTGGGGTTAAAGCTATAATTGGTTACATTGTTGGTTAGGAATTGTTATTAGTTTTGTTATAGTGCACATGGTGTTGTTCCTAGACTTTACTTCTAGTTGAACAGCCTATAAATAGGCCATAATATGTAGTGAAATGTATGCTGAAAGAATGGAATGAATTCATATTTTCCCTCCCTATTTTTCTCTCTAGGATTCTTTCCTCGCTCTCTCTCATTTATCTGAATTCTGCACTATATCTCCTTCCAATTTCTTCTCCGTTCCTCTTCCAAATTCCTCTCATTTCCTTCCTAGACCCTAGCTAAATCCTAGGGTCGTGACATTTGGTATCAGAGCTGATTAAGCCTCGGCTATGATTCCAGCAAACTTGTAGCAGTTGGTTCGGATTTTTGAAGGAGAATTCCGGCTGTTGATCCAGACCAGCATTCCTCAGCTGCTACGATTCAGGAAGGCGAAGGCAAATCCTAGAAACGGTTTCATAGACGCTGTAATTCAGGCAATTATCAAGAGGTTGTACAGAGTTGATTAAGTCCGGAAAGTGGTGGAGTCAAGCAATCCAGAGTCGAAGTTGAAGACGAAACAAATTCAGTGAAACAGTGATTTCCGATGATCCAGGTTACTTCTATTTGCTGCAACAGAGCTGATTGAAGAAGAATCCGGACCTGACGATTGGTCTCGGTTGTTAATAGGCAATTACTAGCAGTTGTTCTGATCCGATCTTGAAGACATCGGAAATTGATTGTAACTAAGTAGAGTAGCTGATCCTTTGAAGGCGAGTTTGAGCAGCGATTTTGTCTGCATTTCCGATCTAAGTAGGAAGGAAACAAGGATTGATCCGAGATCCGCTGGTGAATTCCGATCGACTATTGGCTGTAATTCTAGTTCGGGATTTGAAGGCGATTGGGCTAGGCAATTCCGACGCACGAGGAGGTGAGCGTTGGCTCTGAACTGAAGGCGAAGAAGGCCGATCAATCCTTAGCCGTGAATTTCCAGCGATACAGTCGAACTCTCGAGGAGCTTCAACGGATCAAATCGGCCAACATTTCCGATCCGACTCCGAAGGAACCAAGGGCTGATTGTAACCAGGCGAGCAAGCAACTATCGGTCAATCTTGGAAGGCGAAGCAAGAGGAGGGCGTTCGGTCGCGAATTTCGGTCAGTCTTGCTCAAGGTGGAAGAGCGAATTGGGCCAGGTGATCTCTGACTTGATTCAGCCGAGAGCGGTAAGCTGGAAGCGGAGTTCTACGATTTGAGCCAAGGTAGAGACAAGGAATTTCGGTGGTTACGGAGCTTGGTCGGTGATTGGGTGTAGAATCGAACAAGTTACGGAAGGAGATTCAAGAAGCAGCAAACTCTGGGAAATTCTGGAGCAAATTGGACAGTGATTGGGCATGGGTTGGGGCGATTATTGAATCTGATTGACCGAAGGAAGCCAGCAATCGATTCGGAAGCCTCTTGTCAGGTTCGAATTTGCCATTCGTTAATTTCATGTGCTTCGAGGAGTTTCCTTTAGATTCTCGGATGGTATGAACTGGAAATTGCTTGGATTTTGATTGTATTTCTGAAGTCTGGAGTCATCGCTTAGTGAGTTGCTCCAATTTATTGCTTGAGATTGGTCGGATTAACTGAATTGAGAGAAAAAGACACCGATTCCAGCTGGAGGTGAAGTCACTATTGGCTGTTGCGATCAACTTTTAGCTGCTGCTCACTTGATCTGAAGGTGATTTGATTTTGATAGGTTAAGTAACAGACCAGTATGCGTGTTGTGTTGTTGTTTGTGATCAAAAGGCAGCAAGGCCAAGCAACGCAGGATCCAGAAAGAGAAATCCAGCATTAGGTGCATGTTGTGGCTGCCGCATTGATTTGTCCTAACGCCAAACGGTTAGGCAAATTCGTTTGGGCAACCTGGTAATCGGCCATGGTAGAGGGGATGGGAATGAAACGATTGGAAACCAAGATAGACAATCTGGTAATTGGTGTCAATTAGCTTCAAGTGGAGGCAAGTTGCTATCGGTTGGAGTGTGCGGCCCATTTAGATCGAGCCTTTAGCGGACTCCGAGAGGAAATTGCTGAATTAAGCCAGCAAATTAGCCAGCAGTTGCATGTCCCCTTGAGCAGGTTAGTTCAACAACCTAATGTCAGCCTTCCGACGAATTTAAATCCCAAGGCTTCATCGACACCAATTCTAACGACGTCAAGATCTCGGCAAGGGCCTAATGATGCTATGGAATCAGGGGAGTGGTTGGAGGCACCGCAGATGGCGATTCTGGCATTTGAAAGGGATAGACCTAAATGGTGGATTAGGAGGTGCGAGAGGGTGTTCTACCAATACCGAGTAGCTGAAAGGGAGAAAGTGCACATGGCTGCAGTTTATTTAGATGGCGTTGCAGTTGCTTGGTTTAAGAATTGGAGCTACGGTAGGGTGGAATTGAGCTGGCCGCAGTTTGTAATTGACTTGTGTAACCGGTTTAGAGAAAGGACCAAAACCTATATGATCAATGGAGCTTCTAAGGCTGTTAATCTAGAGATGCAAGAAGCTGATCAGGAAGAAAAAGAAGCAGTAGAAGGGATTGAAGAATTGGGGAATGGCAGTCCAACAATGGGAAGCATCTCAAGTACCCTCATTGGTACTGAAAATGCAGCCGCTAAAATCCTCAATATGACACCATTGGAGGAGGTAACTGTTGAGGATGAAGCTGAGATGTTCGCTAACAGTCCAGGAGCCAAAGATCTTGGAATGGAAATGCCCACAACAGCCTTAGATTGTGGAGATTTTAAATCTATTTCCCTTGAAAGAATAGGAATGGAAGGAGTGGCTGAATTACCTACTTTGAATCAGGTAACTCCAACTGAGAAATCAGTCAATTGGAGAGAAATTTGTGCCTTAATCGAAGTGGAAAACCAATGGAGGGCAGTTCAAGAATGGTTAGAGGTTAAGGGAGGATGCTTGCATGATTTTATTACACTAAAACATTCCAGCAATATGTTCCTGATTTGGAGCAATGGAGGAAGCAGAAGAAAGGGAAGGGATTCCTTGTTGAAGGGACCAAGACTCTTCTTGTTTTGCTTATATATGTTTCTATTGGTGTGGCAGCAAGACATAATGTTGTTGCTGCTGAGGAAAAAGAAAAAAGAAAGCAAAAGAGAAGGGAAAAACAAGATAAGAAGAAGGAAAAGCGAAGAAGAAATCAGTGGGTGAAGAGGGGCATTGGATGAAGAACCCATGGCTTGGATGTAATGAGTTTCTTGGGGACAAGAAACCTTTCAAGGAGGGGAAATTGTCACAACCCTTGGGGTATTTTGGGGTTAAAGCTGTAATTGGTTACATTGTTGGTTAGGAATTGTTATTAGTTTTGTTATAGTGCACATGGTGTTGTTCCTAGACTTTACTTCTAGTTGAACAGCCTATAAATAGGCCATAATATGTAGTGAAATGTATGCTGAAAGAATGGAATGAATTCATATTTTCCCTCCCTATTTTTCTCTCTAGGATTCTTTCCTCGCTCTCTCTCATTTCTCTGATTTCTGCACTATATCTCCTTCCAATTTCTTCTCCGTTCCTCTTCCAAATTCCTCTCATTTCCTTCCTAGACCCTAGCTAAATCCTAGGGTCGTGACATAAATTTGGAGACATAAGGCAAATGAAGCTGATATGTGATAATAAGAAAACTCTTCACATCTCCTCTAATCCAATTTTTCATGAAAGGACCAAAACAATGGAACGAGACTGTCACTTTGTCAGAGAAAAGGTTCTTTCAAAAGATATCAGTACAACATTGTGAACTCTAATGATCAACTAGTTGATATAATCACTAAGTCCCTACAAAGGATAACTTGCAGATGTAACAATCTGGGTGCATAAGACATCTATGCTTCAGTTTGAGAGGGAGTGTTGAATGATGTAATTATTGTGTAGTTGACCCAGTTGATTTATAGGCTGATTTGATAGACTAATTTATAGCCTTCTGTATAGGCTGTATTTTAGCCTAATTCTTTGCTTAATTTTCGGCTGTAAATATGTTAAACATTACTATAAATATAGCTTAAACTGAGACTTACTCTCAGGCATTCAGCCAATTCTCTCCTCACACATGGATTAGATCAAGGAGTTTAATCCCATGCAAAAAATTGGAACTCCTCCCTTTGATCTCTGGCATGTGAACAATTCTCCTGTGGTAGTGTTTGAATAATGGTATTCTAAAACCATTGCCAATTCACCTTTAATCCCTGTTCTGGCCACAATTCTTCTGCAGCAGTGTTTGGGTAACAGTATTCTGATACCATTAGCAATTCTCCTTTGCTCTTTGTTCTTTCTGATACCATTGAAAGTTCTTCCTTTGATTTAAGGCCCTGTTGGCAGTGTCTAGATCAAAGCCTCTTTTTTGATCTTCAATTTGGCCACTAAGCTCCTGTGGCAACACCTGAATCAACTTTATGTAGATTAATTTCCCTAATTTCTGGGTCAACTTTATTTTCATCAAGTCCTGCTGTTGTCCCAACCTTCTGCCTTAATCAAATACTCTACCCTCAAGATAATCGGAATTACCCACACACCCGAAAGAAATAAGAGAACAGAATATGAAAACAGAAAATTAGAAGAACATACACACACAAAGACTCGAGATTTATCCTGGTTTAGTTTCCCTTTTAGGAAACCTACATCCAGATTGCCTCTAGCATTTTCTTCACTATCTTGAATCATAAAAATGATTACATGTACTGAAACCAAATTATCTCTCTCTCACAACCCAATACCCAGGCTATACAGAGATTAGAACATATTACAAAGCTCTCAATTGCTTTCCTCTTACGCAGAACATACTCGCACAGAATTTCCAAGATAGCACAATAAAACCCAGTGATAACTAAAGGCCTTCGACCCCTTATTTATAGAACATAAGGGCGGACTACACAAGGCTTAATAAAATAACAGCTTGGGCTGATATAACCTAACCAACTAACAAGTAAATGAAATATCGAATACATCCCTGACATTAACTACTCACCAGAGACAATCAACTAATCTAATACAAATCATTTAACAAATTCTCCACTCATTTGAGTTAGATTAGGCTTCCTTTGGACTGCAACCTGCACCTTCCCTTATTGCATTGTTTTTCCTTCTTGATCAACATCTAGAATAACTTGCAGTATCTTCATCCAATGCTTTAGCTTTACAAGGGGTACAACTTTAGTAAACATGTAAGCCACATTCTCTTCACCTGAAACTTTGGTTAGAATAACATCTTGTTTTTTAATTATTTCTCTAATAAAGTGGTGCCTAACATTTATATGCTTAGTCCTTTCATGATGTGCTTGATTTTTAGACAAATGAATGGCACTTTGACTGTCACACATCAAAGTTGCCTCGACATCTATCCTTAGGAGCTCGCTAACTAGACCCTTAAGCCACATAGCGTCCGATACAACTATGTATTCAACTTCGGTAGTGGATAACGCTACCACATGTTGGAGGCTAGACTTCCAACTAATTGTAGAGTTCCACAACTTAAACACATAACCTGCTGTGGATCTCCTTCTATCTAAATCGACAGCATAATCTACATTTGGGAACCCTAGGATACTAGCTTGATCTCCTATATTAGCTCCACCATAAGACAAAACATTCATAGATGATCCCTTTAGGTATCTAAATACCCACTTCACTGCATTCCAGTGGGATTTTCCTAGATTTTCCATAAACTGACTTACTACACTCATTGCATGAGCTAAGTCGGGTCGATTGCATACCATGCTATACATTAAACTACCCACAACACTCGAGTATGGAATATTTTCCATTTCCTTTCTACTTTCCTCATCCTTTGGGAATTGATATGAGGACAACTTAAAATGGGAGGCAAATGACACATTTACTACCTTAGAATTTGCCATTCCAAACCTAGATAACAGCTTTTCTAGATAGGATTTTTGTGATAGGTGAATTTTTCTTTGCTATTTACTTCTAGCGATTTCCATCCCTAGAATTTTCTTTGCTTCACCTAGTTCCTTCATCTCAAATTCAAATTTTAGTTTCATCTTTAGTTGCTGAATCTCTTGATCAAATTGACTTGTTATGAGCATGTTATCTGCAACAAGTAAATTGAGATGTTAGGTGAAATATGTTTAAAATAAACACAACAATCATAGGAACTTCTAAGATACCCTTAGTTTAACATAACAGTATCAAATTTCCTATACCATTGTCTTTGAGACTACTTAAGCCCATAGAGGGATTTCTTAAGCAGACACATCTTCTCCACCTCTCCTCTAGACTCAAAGCCTTTAGGTTGATCCATTAAAGTTCTCTCATCTAAGTCTCCTTGAAGGAAAGTAGTTGTGACATCCAATTGCTTTAATTTTAAGTTTAAATGAGCAGTGATGACCAACAACACTCTTATTGAGGTATGTAGGTGAGAAAACCTCATTGAAATCTATTCTTGGTATTTGAGTAAAACCCTTTGCCACTAACCTAGCCTTGTACCTAGGTATAGGGTTGATTCCAGTGCCTTCCTTGATTTTATACAACCATTTACAACCCACTATGCGCTATCCTTTAGGTTTTTCAACTAGATCCCACGTTTGGTTCTTCCTAAGTGATGCTATTTCTGATTTCATGGCTTCTATCCATTTTTCAAAGTCTTTAGAGGCCATTGCCTCTTCATAGGTGAGGGGTTCTTCTCCTACACTTTCTAATGCACTAATAAGGGCATATGCTACTAAGTCTGAGTAGCGAAATCGTTGTGGAGGCCTTCAGGTCTTAGGTTACCTATCCCTTGCTACACTATATCTGGAAGGGTTTGGTTGATCCCCTAGGCTGGAGTTTACATCACTTCCTTCTTCACTCTCCTCATATTGAGTGGAGTCTTGGTCCTGATCTCCTTCTAGGACCTGTTCATTCAGGTCCTGATCATTTCCAAATAGTTCTATGGAATTTTCAATCCCTATTCCAGGGATTTCCACATCTATGGTCTCTATCTTTTCTTCTAAATCATGTTGGGTTTTCTTAGTTCTTTGTTTCATGGTAGAAGATTCATTAAATGTCACATCTCTGCTAACTATGGTTCTAGGCCCATCAAATTCAAGGTTCCATAGTTTATAGCCTTTTACACCAGTGGGATAACCAATAAATAGGCATTTCTTGGCTCTAGGTTTAAGCTTGCCTTGCTTCACATGAGCATAGGCTAAGCACCCAAACACTCTAAGGTGGTTTAGACTTGGTTTATAACTTGTCCACCTTTCATAGGGAGTTTTAAAGTTAATGGCTGCTGATTGAGACCTATTTATCACATGGGTAGCCATTGAGACTGCCTCTCCCCAAAAGGATTTTGCAAGATTTGTATGAAACAACATGCACCTAACCCTTTCTAATAGGGTTTTATTTATTCTTTTGGCTAACCCATTTTGTTTAAGGTTTCTAGGGGCAGTTAAGTGTCTTATAATCCCACTGTCCTTACACATTTGGTTAAACTCCTTATTACAAAATTCAAGCCCATTATTAGTTCTTATTGCCTTAATAGATCTGCTCTTTTGGTTTTCTACCATTGTTTTCCATGTCCTAAAGGCTTCAAAGGTATTATCTTTAGATTTTAGGACATAAACCCACAACATTCTTGAGAAGTCATCAATAATTGACAGGAAGTACCAAGAGCCTCCATGGGTTAGGGTTTGGGCTAGCCCCCACAAATTTGAGTGTATATAATCTAGGGGTGATTTAGATGAGCGTATAATTGTTTTATTAAACTTTATCTTGACAACTTTTCCATAAATATAGGATTCACACTTACTAATTCATTGAGCTTTCCTTGACTCAAAATTCCTTGTTTGACAAGTTCTTTTAACCCTTGCTCACTTATATGTGACATTCTTAAATGCCACATCCTTGCCTGATTTTGGATGTTGCTACTTACTATTGCAGCTTCACCACTTAAGGTGGTTGCTTGCAGAAGGTATATACCATTCTGGAGCACAACCTTCATGCATACTAAAGATCCTTTGGATATTTTTAAGACTCCACCCTCACCCTTAAATTTTAGGCCATTCCTATCTAACTCACCAAGGGAAATCAAATTTCTCTTGAGTTCTGGAACATACCTAACTTCAGGAAGAGTTCTATAAGATCCATCATGCAATTTTAACCTTACATCACCCACTTCTAGAATTTTACACTCATGGTCATTGCCTAGCAAGACCTTTCCCCCATTTATTACTTGATAATTTTGTAGCCAATGCTTCTTAGGTGTCATATGGAATGAGTAGCCAGAATCCATAACCCATTTATTACTATCTTCTCTTTGTCATACCCTAGTTCACATACATTTTACACCCCGTCAGCCTTTTCCTTATCAAGAACATCCTTCTTTTTCTTGGGGCAATTTCTCTTAATGTGGCCTTCTTCATGATAGAGGTAACATCTTATAGGATTCTTTCCTGTCCTAGATTTTCCCTTACCTTTGGAGTCTCTCTTAAGGCTTCTAGATCTTACAGTTAAGGCATCTCTAGATGAGGATTTTCCATCCAGTTTAAACCTCAATTCCTTTGAGTTGAGGGCACCAATAATGTCGTCTAAGGACAACTTATCCCTACCATGTTGCAGAATATCTACAAAAGTCTCATAAGACCTAGGTAATGAGTGAAGTAAAACTAGGGCCTTATCCTCATCATCGTATTTTACATCTATATTCTCAAGATCTAGGCATAGTTTATTAAATTCATCTATGTTATCTTGAAGTTTATGATGATCTTGCATTTTAAATGTAAAGAACCTGGCTAACCTAGCTATAAGGTAGAGACGGTCGGACAGAGTCTTCTTTAGGTATATGCTGACTAATTTCTTCCATATTTCTTTTGCCATCTTCATCTTGGATACTTCTCAGAGAACTTTATCACCAAGACTCAAAATTAGAGTATTGAAGGCCTTTTTGTTGATCTCCTGCTTCTGTTCTATCGTGAGGGTCTTTTACATTTCCTTCTCTTCCTTCAGTGCCTCCTCGAGGCCAAGATTACTAAGGAGAGCTTCCATCTTAATTTTCCAAAGATAGAAGTCATTGTTACTGCCAAATTTCTCTACATCGTACCTTGATGATGTTGACGCCATTTCTTTCTTTTGGGACTTGATTCCTCCTCTTGAGTTTCTTGATTGGCAGAGACGCCCAGGCTTTGATACCAAGTTATTGTCCCAACCTTTTGCCCACCTTAATCAAATACTCTACCCTCAAGATAATCGGAATTATCCACACACCCGAAAGAAATAAGAGAACAGAAAATTAGAAGAACATACACACACAAAGACTCGAGATTTATCCTACTTCAATTTCCCTTTTAGGAAACCTACATCGAGACTGCCTTTAGTGTTTTCTTCACTATTTTGAATCATAGAAATGATTACATGTATTGAAACCAAACTATCTCTCTCTCACAACCCAATACCTAGGTTATACAAAGATTAGAACATATTACAAAGCTCTCAATTGCTTTCCTCTTACATAGCATATACTCGCACAGAATTCCCAAGAAAGCACAATAAAACCCGATGATAACTAAAGGCCTCCGACCCCTTATTTATAGAACATATGGGCGGACTACACAAGGCTTAATAAAATAACAGCTTGGGCTGATAGAACCTAACCAACTAATAACTAAATGAAATACCGAATACATCCCTGACATTAACTACTCATCCGGGACAATCGACTAATCTAATACAAATGATTTAACACCTAGTTTGTTTATTGAGTTGTAGATCAATTGTATGCTAATCAATTTCCCCTGAAATCTGGATCAACTTTATGTTGGTCAAATCTTTGATTCTTGGATCACCTTTTTTTTGGTCAATTTTTTTGTTCTTTGAAAATTTGATAGTTGTTCTGGCCCTCTGACCAGTTGCTACTTCTTCCTCCAGCGATTACGTGGGCTCCCCCAGCTTCAATCTCAACCAGCAACGCGCCAGCATAGGTCCTCCTTTATTTCACTTGGTCAGACCTTATTGACAAACTCAACTAGTTCAGTTCTCGTACCAATTTGAGCTTGAGAGGCAATGTTAAGATTGGGATGATAAAATTAGAATAAGATCAAATTTGAATTAGATTAAAGTTATCTCCATTCTAGATATCCTTTAGAGTTTAAACCCTTGATTGGGTTGGTTAGGCTTATCTTTATCGTGTGTAAATTAGTTTACAAATACTCTGTAAATCAACTATATTATTCATTCAATATAATATTAATTTTATTGTTTTGGATCCCGTGATTCTTGTAACAACATTTTTGTTTCTCAGGTAACTGAGACAGCTCATCAAAACAATATTTCATTACTTGGAAATTGAACAAAGGATATGAACTCTCAATCAACATTTCGCTGCACAACGGATAGGATTATATCTTGCTTAAGAAACCTCCCCCTCGCCACCCCCCCTCCCTCCCCATTTGGCTATCCAACCGAGGCCACACTAGACAAATTGGGAATTTATACTTCTTTCACGTATAAATATACAGGAATAAGCAAAATAATTGGGCGTGTCTTCGTTGCCACAAAAAATACGAACAACAGCACAAAGAGTACAAAACAAGGAGGCGAAATTCTTCAATATGAAGGAGAGAATCACCTGGCGGGGATGAGTGCGAGATAAGTAACAGCAGATGGAAGGATCTGAACGACAATGTGTCCACCAATAAGTACTACTGCTAGGCCTTTGCACAGCCGAGTAAATCCACCGAACGAACTCGTGCCCTGCCAATTCAACTCATGACTTACTTGCATATATTTCGATGAAGATGAATTCGCAGTAGTTCTCACCAATGACATTAGATAATCATTTGATAGAGAAATGTAGAAGATATTCAGATCTAGAGGATCCTCAAAAGAGAATTGCAATTACAAGCTGTAGAAAAGTTGAGAGAGAGAGAGAGAGAGAGAGAGAGAGAGAGAGAGAGAGAGAGGAACGTACTCCAGAAATCGCCGGAGTGCTCATGGCGGGAGGCTGGAACGGTGATCGGAGATTTCGATTTCTGATCTGATTTTGGTTTCCGAGCTGCGCCGGGTAGAACTACAAATTAAGGGCGTGTCTGGAAGACTGGAACTCGGAGAGAAGAAAATAAAACTTCACTTCGATGCAATCCATCCATCTTCCACATTCATATAAATGAAAATCTTCCACATTCATATAAATGAAAATAAAAGGAAATTGATTTTGACAATTTTGTATTTTAATTTGGAAGAAATTGATTTTAAATAAATGGAAACGGTGTTTCTATATTACGTTCGTTTCAATCTCTAATTTGTTTTCTTTCATATTTTTTAAATATAAATAATTTCAAATTAACTAGAATTATATTAATTGGCCTTACAAAAATTATGAAGAATAAAATGAACACAAATATCTACTTTGTTAATGGTTGCACTGCCATGATAGTCTCCTTTGCTGTCATCTTTTAATTTTCTTTTTTATGTAAAAATAAAAAGAATTAACATAAAATAAAATAAATTAAGACATAACTCTAGTAAAACACAAAAACAAAAGCATAAAATAAATAACACTATAGAAAGCAACTACAACAAAAAATCACTATACAAATAAACTAAAATATTATTTATCTTATAAATTTAGATTACTATTGCTTTTTCTTTTAATGATTCAGTTTGTATTGGAACCTCGATAGTCATGTTTTGAGTTCCTCTCGATAGTGTGTGGCAAAAACTCTTTCCTTTACTTCTTTTTTTTCCATGACTTATTCTTTAAACTCTTTCATTTGTTGAGATTCAAACAAACAACTTAAGAATTGAGAACTATACCAAGAACTAAGGATGACAATGAGGGTATTGGTAGAGATTCCCTCCCCTTGTCTTCATACATGTATCTCAATTCTTGTGTTTATCTTCATACTTATTCTAATGAATATTTTGTTTTAATCTCTTTTTCTTGTACTGTACCTAATAAATTTTATTTAAAAAAGTATATTATTTAAAAAATTTCAATCAAAGAATTAATCTAATATAGAAAAATAAGATTACCTTTGTAAGTATATTAACTTGTACAAGTTAGTACAAATTACAAAAGAATAATAGAAATACCAGATTGTGTGAGGTACCAATTATAGCTCATGGACTTCTCCACTGTACAAGCAAAAACAAATTAGCTAAACTTTATTTTATAATGGATTTTAATATTTAGAAAAATTGTTATATAATTCTTTAATTTGGTTGTTGACATTTCTAGAATAACTGTAATCTTGAGTTTTGTCGTTAGCAATTTTATTTTATTTTAAGAATTATAAATATATAAAATAAAAATCCTAATATCACATTATATAAAACTAGGATATCTAAACTTACATTAGTGAGTTGTTGAATTCTTGTGCTCAATGGATGGTGACGTAGTGTGTGTGTGTTTTTTTTTAAATTCAAAAGAAATACAAGTTTAAAAAGATTAGAGTGAAATAGTTATTTTATCTCATTTTAATAGGCATAAGAGGTTGTTGTAATCTCCCAAAATAAACGGGTAGGTCACTTGAATTAAATCAAACCTAAGTATAGACAATATGATTTATTCCAGTTATGAAAAAATAATATATTTTTATTATATAATTTATATATTTAAATATACTTTCCTTTTAGTATTTCCATCTGTCACTCATGGCTGGCTCCAACTCCAAATATGATTGAATTGCTGATACAAATTTTATCAACTAACAAGAAGAGGGTCTCTATTGTTTTCCTTTTTTAACCATGAAATTGGGCAGGCACGCATTTGAACCTTTCTAGCCCAATTGTTCAAAATGCAACCAACCTTTCCATTTCCAAAAGATTTTGCCCACACTGAGATTAGGCATGGCAGCTCCTTGTGCCCCATTTTCTTATTTAATCCACTCTTTCTGTGCTAAGCAATGTCATATTTGACTATAAAACGTCGGCATTCACAATGAAAAAAATATGCTTCCTTTTCTTCTTCTTCCTTCTCTATTGGTTTCTAAACCATATAATTTCAAATTAAAATCATTATTCCTTAATAAGTAACAAGGGTATGAAGGGACTTAAGGTCACATTATCAATATTCAACTTGTCCCTCAGTGCACAAGGTCATTGTTAATGCTCTCTTGAAGATTATTCTTTATAATATTATCAGTTCTTTTAGCTTAAAACTGGTCTATTCTTTAAATAGTAATTAGATTAGACATGAGCTGAGCTTACAACCTCATACTCGTAAAGTAAGGCACTGCTTCAAGTGGTTTTTCCTTCTATGGATATCTAGTGTTTTTCTCACTGATAAGAGATCAGAAAGGCAACACTATATACTTGTTTCCTCGTAATTTTTTTTAATGAAAAACATGCTACTTAAATTATGTAAACGTGATAATGTCACAGTAACAACTTTATTACTCTGTAGCAAAATCAATAAATAAACAACTTTATTCCTAGAAGCTACTCTATTAAGATTTTTCCATTTTGGATGTACAAACATTAATAAAACGTATAAAATTTCTATTTGTAAATCATCACCCAACTAAGTAATGGTGCAAACTTGGTTATCAGCTGTACATTCTCAGCAATATAACATTGTTAATATATTAATCCATACCCAAAAGGAATGAATGTATGTACTCTGTAAGTAGTGCACTGTAAAAATACCAACATTTATGTACTCAGCAATACTCAAAAGCAACATAATGTACCGCGCTACCATACTGTTTCATACATTATAACATTGTTAGTTACTATGTTCAAATTCTGATGTGTATGTACTTAGCAACTATATATTTATTACAGGTAGCTACACATACAGTGACAATGTCATGCCTTTACATTGTTTACAAGAATCTCTCAGTGATCCATGTTAATATGCAGGTGCACAAAGGAGTGGCAATAGCAATTTTGGCTCGTATCATTGTATGCACAGCCCTTTGATTCTAGCAGTAAAGATAGCACTAAGAGACAAATCTTCAAATCAGCTGTCTCAGGGAAAATACCAGCATTGGCTTCAGCATTCCAAGGTCAGTTTATGATAGATATGGCTCGAACGAATGAAGACTTGCCTGCAATTTTCTTTTCTCCAAAGCCGGCCGAATGCAAGGATGCTAGAAAACTACCAAGTGACAGCAACTTTCTTTGATGGAAATGGTAGAGCGCCCAAGTAAGCTTCGGACAGGGAGATTAACATGCGATGGAAAGCCAAAGCAGAAGCTGTGACCGAAATTGCTAAGGATGACCATAGGAACCTCAACATCAGCACTGGGTCTTTCCTTGCAGAGTCGAGTATTTTTAACATAATCAATTTGAGGCGCCTGTCTCTAAGAATGTACTGATAGTCACGGATGGAAGTAGCTAATCTAGAAGATGAACTAAGCTCTTTTTTGTTAGGTTCACTTGCCAAAATTACTTGTGAATTATACTGAGTGATACTGGTGCTTTGTCCAAAAGCTTCACACATCCACAGGTATATTATATCTGCAACAACTGTGCAAAACTGTTGGCGGAAGAAAGTTGCTTCTTTAGAAACCATTGTTCTGATCAAAGCAGCTCCATCCTGTTCATTGAAATGCACAGTAGAGTCAAGCAAGTTCCAAAAACAAGATATAAGGTGATTAATTTATCAACCCCCCCCAAGGTACCATCTCTATGAAATCAAGTTAATACCAAGGGGGATTTTGATTTCCCAACTGTAAAATTTTGACATAAAGAATCCCAATTTATTGTTCACCAAATAATACAAGTGTAGCTTTGAATGCATCAAATTTGCCAAATTCATCTCTGAAGCCAACAAACTGTTGCCCCTGAAAACCCACTTAAATCTAAGGCTGCATTCTCTTTGTGTTTTCAATTTTCAGTTTTGAATTTTAAATTTATTTTCAATTTTCTGTTTTGATAGTTTGTTTTTAAAAAACTGAAAATGTGTTCTTTTAGTCATTTTAAAAAATCATTTCTTAAAACAAAAAATTAGAAAATGCGTTTATTTTAGAATTTTGAGAAAAATTATTTTATGATATTTTATTCAATGAATTTGATTATTAAATGATAAAATTAACTCTTTTTAATAAATTTTACTATTAAAATAAAACAATAAATTTGATTAATAAATTACTGATATTTGAGTGATAATTTATATTAAATATTATTATACATAATATATGTAATATATTTTTAATTATAATATAGATATACTACATTTTTAAAATTTTAAATAAATATAATTTTATTTTTAAAATTTAAGAATAAATTTTTCTTTTTTTTTTCCTTCTTTTCTTTTTTTGCCTTTTCTTTTTTAGAGCCAAAACATGGAAAATAAATTATGTTTTCCATGTTTTGGATTCATAGATTGTTTTGGCTAAAAATAACCAAAACAACTTTTTGTTATTTTGGATTTCCTTTACAAAATTTTTTCTTGTTTTTGAAAATGTATTTTTAAAAATAAAAAAGTAAATACATTTTCATTGTTTTAAAAAACTGAAATTAAAAATGGATTAAAACAACAAAGAGAACGCAACTAAAGCTTTTTGTGTTTTAGAACACATCTCACAATATGGTATATTTCCATTCAGAAATGGTGGATTAAGTATCCAAAAAGATCTCAGCATCTTTTATATTTTTCTTCATATTTTCCTGTGTCCCAAAAATAGTCACATAATGATTAAAAAAAAAAAAAGTTGAAGGTCAAGTTCTGAAATGAGAAATATAAAATTAATAGGTCTTAATACTCATGATATGTGTTCATACATGATTAACTTGTAGTAATATACCAGTTTACTGGAATCTAAATGTTTAAAAATATTGCTCTCATATTTAGAAGTGCTTGAGGTTCTTATACAACACAAACCTTAACTTATGGCACGGCATTTTAGGGCATACCGTGCACCATATCTCTTTTCCAATTTCTTGCAGAGAAATGATCAACACTGTACGTAACATAACCCCCCTCCTCACCCCCAAACACCCTCTGGCAAGCTTTAAAAAAAAAAAAGGTCTGTAGACCATCATGAATGATTCATAGAGATAGAAGAAATGCTGGGCTTGTAGATAATTGGTTAAGGTATGAAAAGGATTTGGTGTAACTAGCATGTCATTAGGATGTGGCTTGCACTTTAAGCATAATGGAGATTCAGATGATGGCCCAATTGAGTAAGCCTTTAAATCAGTGAATTTGTCTGTTCACAAACTAACAAGGGATCAAAGGTTAGAATATAACTATGTAAACAAGCATGACATTTTGGTGGCCAGAAACCTCTAGCACCCAAATATTCGAGGTTCAAAATTATTCAAAACCCAGGACCATAGGAACATGACATGAAAGAATCATTAACATTCATATTAGAAAAAGAGCATCCATCTTAAAGGTACTTACTGCAGTCATTAGGAGTCTTCTCATCACAATACCATCTTCAGATATGAGGAATCTTAGGACCAGATTTGTAACATTGAACACCCCAATAGCTCCATTTGCTGAATCCTGTGAAATCTCACCATTTGATGCTACCAACTGATGCAATCCTTTCCTAAAGACAAGGATTAAAATGAAATCCTGCTTGCTCATACAACAGCAAGGAACAATCACATATATCAGAAAGTATGACAAAGGGACAGTTTGGATTTGAGCTATGGCAGGCAGCTTTTATTCTCCAAACCTACTTAAAGATATAGCATTTGCATTTCTCCAGAAACAAAGGTTTCCTGCATTTGGTGAAACTATCATATTTATGGCAACTAATTCTAGATATGAGATGTCAAGCAATTGAGAGAGAGTAGGTGATTGCTAAATTTTTTGGGGCAGTTTTTAAGGTATTTGTTGGCTGCTTTTATGCCCTGATTATGGAGTTTTTGATAATATTATTTAAAGGAAGATTCCCAGAACAGTAGCCTTCCCAAACTATTTACCAAAAGAGTAGTGGCCTTGCCACTCAGCATGCCATGCAAGCAGGGGTGCTCATGTGGCAGGCAGCCCCATTACTTACAGCTCAATGCTTATGACCACTACTTATAGGTAAATATCAGGGCTCTTTATAAATGCTCTATCCACGAGCATTTATATCTCTGGCCATAAACACTCTTGCCTAGAGAGTTTATGGACTGGTGCTTAGAAATATTTTAGAGTTGGAGATTGGCTGCCTCGCTTGAAACGACATCATATTTCCTGATCGTGGTTAAAAGGCTAAAATCCCTGAATTTTACTTATATGAAACCCTAATTTATCTAATCAAACTCTTGGCTAAAATCTCTCTCTCTCAACCAAACTTACCATCAACTTGAATCAACAAAGCAAGGACATATCAAAGGGCTGGAAGCAAGGATGAAGCTACCTCGAGCATTTGAATTGCAATCTCAATCTCATGCACAAGGTATAATTACGTAGCTTTCACATGCTTTGAATGGCTTGGACATTCTTCAATTTTCAAGACAATGGGTGTTGTAGATGTATATAACAAATACTTGTGGTCTGTATATAACACACACATATATATTACATGCTTCAAATGGCTTAGGCAGGTCTAGGCATTCCTTGATTTTGTATTCAAATCGTGTTAATAGTATATAAAACATATAACTGTGGAATGTGTGTGTGTGTGTGTGTGTATTTGTTGATAGCTACAAATCTGGGATGACTGATTGATTGATAGCTGCAATCTTTAATTGATTGATTGATTGATTGCTATATTGTGTGATGTAATTGATCCTGAGGTAATCTTTCCTATTCCAAATAACAGTATAAATATGGGGTGTAGAGTGGGTGAAAAACAACCTACAACCCTTTCTTCATCATACTCTCCTCTATACTCTTTGTACTTTTTTTTCAACTTCGTATCAGAGAAACAGCCCTCTTTTTCTTCCTTATCTGTTTTTTGCGCCCAAAAAATGATGTCATGCTGATGCTAGCACGACGTCACCTTATTGACGGCCGCCATCTAATGACATGAGCTAGGGCACCTCCTTCCAGCAACCTAGAAATCCTGAAGCCCCATCTTGATTTGATGAGGTTCGAATGTCTGATTGCTAGATTGAAATCTGCCATTACTGTTTATGCAGAAAGCAGATGGGGCCTTCTCTGTTTTGTTTCATTGCTCAATATTATCAAGCCTTTGAGTGTCTATTACTCATGATTAAGAGCCTCCTCACATCTGTTACATGCACTGCTGCTGGTTCAATTTCTCAGAACCCATGCGCAAAACATAGGGCTTCTTTCCTTTTTTGATCCAATCTGTGCTCCTTTGCAAGGTATGCCTCTTCTTTTGAGTCTTTCTGGATGTCCCTTTGAGCTTTCTGAATGTGCATGAGTTGCATTCCTCTTTTTCTTTGATCCTAAATTGGCCATATAGTCTGGCTCATATTTGTTGCATCAACATGCCTGCCCTTAGGTCTAATGACTTGAGCACTGCCAACACTGAAAGCGTGAATTCAGGCCTGGTATTCCTGGAGGTATCCGAATCTCCAGATTAGCCATGTGAAATTGGATGGGAGCAATTATCTTCCTTGGTCATGTACATGTTTGTTATTTATCAAGCCCAAGGATTGTATGTGTATATCTCTGGTCAAAAGCAGAAACCAGGCACTGATGACCCAGCCCATACTCGATGGGATTCTGAAAACATTCTAGTTATGACATGGCTTATCAACTCTATGCAACTGCATATTGTACAAGTATACTTGTAACACTGGTGGGATTCTGAAAACCTGATAGTTATGACATGGCTTATCAACTCTATGCAACTGCATATTGTACAAGAATACTTGGAACACTGTTGCTCAAACCTATTCTAAGGTTGGTAACAATGCCCAAAATTTATGAGCTTCGGAAAAGAGTTCATGAGACCAAGCAAGGGGGTATGATTTTAGCTCAATATTATGTTGAACTTTATAGTCTATGGAAGGAGTTAGACTACTATCAAAAGTTTCAAGCCAAGTGTGCTGAAGATGTTAGGAAGTTTCAGCAGTTGATTGATAATGAAAGAGTATTTGATTTCTTGTCAGGACTTAAATGTTGATTCGATCCAATTTGAGCCCAAGTTCTCAGCAAGGAACCTTTCCCTTCCTTGAGGCAAGCTTATTCCTCATGCAACAAGAGGAGAGCCATAACAATGTGATGTAATATTCAGTCCCACATGATAGTTCTGCGATGGTAGTTAAGCCTCCAGAATATAAAGGATTGCAGACTCATCCTGGTGATCAAGCACCTATTAACAAGGATCAGCTTACCTGAGATTTATGTGGGAAACCACGCCATACCAGGGAGATGTGCTGGAAACTTCACCCGCGTTCCAATAAGGGTTGTGGAGGAAAGAAGATGGGAAACTTTTGATTCCATGCAAATATGACGAAAGTAGCTGAAACTGAAGACTCGAACAAAGGAATGTCAGAATTGCTGGTAGAGATGGATACTTCCACTCTGTAACATGATGAGCTGCACACTTTCCAACGTCTCATGTCTAAAGTTAAGCTTGATACTTCACCTTCCATGGCTTCTTCCTCCAATTTTGCTCATACTAGACTATCAGGTATGACTTGGTGCTTAAAAGCCTACTACTCTTTCCCCATGGATTATTGATTCGGGTGTATCATATCACATGACTGGTTCTTCAAATAAAATTTTCCCATATATTCCTCACTCAGGTCGGGACAAAGTTCGAGTAGCAGATGGTTCCTTGTCCTTAGTTTCTGGGAAAGGTTCCATCTGTTGCATTCTTTTTTTATCATTGTCGCTTGTTCTTCATGTTCCAAAAATTTCCCATAATTTGCTATTGATTAGTACCATCACTAGGGATTTAAACTGTAGTCATTTTTCTTTCCTTCATATTGTGTTTTCTGGGAGTTGGATCTGGGGGAAATGATTGGTCATGGTAGAGTATGAGATGATCCATACCTTTGGAAGATGGTTTTGCAGCGCTGATTGATTTAAGTCTCAAGATACTGGTCATGCTCTTCAAACAGATACAACAGTTGGCGCTTCTCACCAATTGATCCAATGGCATTGAAGATTGGGGCATCCATCTTTTGTGGTTTTAGGGAAACTATTTCTTGTCTTAAGTAGTTAAACCACAAAAACTTTGAAGCTGTGTACATACCTAAAAGGGACCCTTGGAAGAGGGTTATTATTTACAAAACATGGACATCTACAGGTTGAGGTCTATATGGATGCAGATTGGGCTAGCAATGTTATTAATTGAAGATCTACCTCTAGTATTGTGCTTTTGTGGAGGAAATCTTGTTACGTGGCGAAGTAAAAATCAGAATGTGGTGGCACGAAGTAGTGCAAAAGCTGAGTTTAGGGCTGTTGCTCACGAGATATGTGAGGGGATGTGGATCAAAAGACTGCTGGAAGAATTAAAAACATCTGAATCCACTCCTATGAAAATATATTGCGCCAAACAAAGCAGCAATTATCGCCCACAACCTAGTTCTTCAAGACAAAACCAAGCATGTGGAAGTAGACAAACATTTTATCAAAGAAAAGCTTGACAACAAGCTGATTTGTATGCCTTGCACTCCAACCAGTGATCAAATAGCATATATTCTTACAAAGGGGCTACATAGAAGACAATTTGATAGGCTCATAAGCAAGTTGGCCATGAAAAACATCCTTAGACCAGCTTGAGGGGGAGTGTAGAAAATCAGGAATGATATGTGGAAAATTAGGAATGATACGGTTGTCCAAATCATTAGCTGTACAAATTTCTAGCTGTCTCCTTTATTCTATGTTTCTAAATATAGTTTAGCCTAATAGGAAGTAGAATAGATATAACTGTAAATTAGCAGTTTCCTATTCCTGTTATTTCCTATTTTTGTATAGATTAGGCATTAATGTAGATTCCTAATCTAGGATTAGAATATTTGTATATAAACTGATGTACACACCAGTGATGTATTGTAGAAAACTCATTCTCTTTTAGTTATCTTTTTACCCGAGTTCCGTCATTCAATTATTCAGTTACCTACTTGAGTAAACCTATTATTCAGTTCCTTTTTTGTTCAGCTCTATTTAGAAACACAGAATAAAGGAGATAGGTAGAGATTTGTACAGCTAGTGATTTGGACAGCTAGTGATTTGGATAGCCATAGTATCATTCTTGATTTTCCACATATCATTCCTGATTTTCCACATATGGTATTTTTCAGAGCTATCTCGATGCCCACAACATTACTCATCAAACTAGTTGTGTGAATACACTTGCTTAGAATGGTGTGGTTGAATGAAAAAACTGACATCTTCTTGAGGTTGCTTGATCATTACTCTTTACCATGGGAGTCCCCAAGACTTGTTGGGGGAGACACAGTTCTTTCCGCAATATATCTCATTAATTGAATGCCACTAAAAGCACTAGATTTTCATACTCCCTTGGAATTATTGCAAGGACATTCATCATGCACTATTCCTCCTAAGGTATTTGGTTGTGTTTGTTTTGTTCACAATCATCAATAAAACATTGGCTAGCTAGATCCTTAACCTTTAAATGTGTGTTCATTGAGTACTCAATCACTCAAAAAGGGTATAAATGTTATCACCCTCGAACGAGGAAAGTGTTATCAGTACGGATGTTACCTTTTGGGAAGATGAGAGTTATTTCTCCTAGCCACCTTGTTAGGGGGAGTAAACTAGTAACGACAAGATGCCTTCATTGTTTTTTACCACAATTTTTACCTTAGTTCCTTTGACTCAAGAGGAGGGTGTTGTTAGTAAGGAGGAGCAGAAGCAACAAAAAAAAATACTATACAAAGTATTGCAATTGAAGATTAAGATGGTACACTATGTCAATTCTAATTGTGAGCAAACCTCATACTCTACCTAGTCAATTGTTATCCCTGAGTCCTGCTCAAGCATAGTCTTCCACTTCATCATGTAGTAAGTACATTATCCGATCTTCTATATCTCTTACCAATGATTTGGATATTCGTATTGCACTTAGAAAAGGAGCTCAGCCTTGTACTCAACATCCAATTTCTAACTTTGTCTTCCATGATTCCTTATCTCCCTCCAATAGAACTTTTGTTTCATTCTTGTCATCTATTTCCATTCCTAAGAATTGATAGGAAGCACTTTGTGATTCAAAATGGAAGGAATCCATAGAGGAAGAGAAGAGAGCCTTTGCTAAAAATGGGAATTGGGAACCTGCAGATCTTCCAGTTGGAAAAAAGGTGGTGGGATGTAAATGGGGTTTTATTGTTAAACATAAGCTTGATGGCACAATTAAGAGAGTTAAAGCATGGCTTGTCGCAAAAAGAATCGCTCAAACTTATGGAGTAGATTATCAAAAAACATTTGCCCCTCTAACAAAGATGAACTATATTTGGGTTCTCTCATCATGCTGCTAATCTTGGGTGGGACTTACAACAACTAGATGTGAAGAATGCATTTCTCTATGGCAAGTTGGGAGAGGAGGTGTATATGGAGATAGATCCCTCTAGGTTTCCCTAGTCAAATGATAGAAGAAAAAGTATGCAAACTAAAGAAAGATTTGTACAGTCTTAAACAATCACCAAGAGCATGGATTGAAAGATTCAACAAGGCTGTAATAGCTTATGGACACCAATAGAGCAGTGCTGATCATACTTGGGCAGTTGAGCCCCATGAGTAAATGAGGCAAGGGGTATGAGTAACCTTTTGTTGCGTTATTTGACATGATAATTTGATTTTATAAATGATATTTTGAATACTTTGCAAAAAATATTGAAAATGGATATGCATAAGCTTGTTAGCTATTCTTTGGAAAAAAACATGTTATATCTGAATATTTGATGCATTTAAACATGTTGAATATGAGATATTAGTTAAATAGCTTATGCAAATGTCTGATAAGTGTATAGCTCACCCCCAAATATATTTTCCTTCTACAAAATATATATATGTAGATGTGGGAGCGGATCTTCCAATAGCAAAGGAAATATTATTGAATGAAGGATTATGGTTTTTGAATATGAGGTGTGAATGAACATTTTATTTAGTTTTGGATACTATGTTTCTATAAGCTTTTAAACAACATAACTCTTATTTGGATAAGGTTTTGTATGAAAATGAATCCCTATATGGTAATATGTAGACCGTTGAAATGTAAGATAACCTTGTCATGAATGTTTTGGAATGAGAAATTGATATATGGTTATGTTAGTGGCGCTTACTGTTTTGGCGTGAATGGGGATCATAGTGTGGCTACGTCTTAAACTATATTTTTCCAAAAACTAGGATGTGTTGTCAAACTTTTGGCACAAGAATCATAGAGAAATGATCTTTCTACATTTAGTTATAAAATTTCTTGTGAAACCCGTTCGAACATTCTAAAACAAAACACTGCTATGAACCAGTTTGTTTTCACAGCTTTCCAGGAGCAAAAGATAATGTTTTAAATTAAAAGAAAATTTTGGGTGTTGGGCAAGGAAGTTTTGTTTTTTTACCAAACTTGGTTTCAGGTCAGTTTGGTTTTTGTGGAAAAAGATATGCGTAATTTAGTGTCATGTTCCTAGGGCTTACCTAGGGTTTGAATAGGAAAATTGGAAGGAAGCAGGAAGATAGAATCAGAACAGAGAGAATTGAAGGGAGAATTAGACTAAAAGAGAGGGAGATAACAACAAGAATAGAGAGAGAAATGCAAACAGAACAGAGAAAGAGAGAGAATCAGAGGGATTGGGAGAGAGATCAGTAATGTTGAGAGAGAAACAGAAGTCAATTATAATTCAACTATGCCATTCTCTAACTAACCTAGCTTGTATATAGGCTTTCCTATCCTTTCAGTTACAATACAACTGAAAGGTACAACTACTATAATAGCAAGTACAACAACCAAAAGAATGATGTATAATACATAATTACTATCTTATCCTTGGGGTCATGACAATTCTCCCCCTCCTTGAGAGAGTTCTTGTCCCTAAGAACTTATAGCAACAACCACTGTTTTCTTCATCCAATTCCTGCCTTTGCTATATAGTTCATTCTTCTTCTCTTTTTTCTTTCTTTTGTTCTCCTTCTAAGACTTCTCTTTTCTGTTATGTTCCCTTCCTTTTGCCTTTCTTGCAAATATAAATGTATGCCTCAACGATCTCTATGTCCAGGCTCTCGTCTCTAATAATTCCAGTAATTTCCTTGATTCTCATTTAGAAATTATGCCAGTGAGGTGTAACAATAAGCACAATAAGCGTTCTGACAACAACCTTCTCTTCCAAACCTTATGGCAATTCTTCTGTTCAGTCCACTTCAATTTTTCCTTCTCTGCCAAAACCAACACCAGAAACTGTTTGATGCTTGCTTTAACCAAAGCCATGGACTCTGCAGCTTTCTCTGGAACCAAAGGCAAAGGAACAATATCCTTATGACTTTTTTTTCCCAAAACCTTTCCTCCCAACAGAAGTCACAGTGAAAGAATGCCTTTCCTCAACGTCCAGCTTCTTCCTTTGGTCCAAGTCCTCGTTGAATGACTGTCCACTCTCATCAGCCTTAAGATTAGTTTCCTTAGAGCCAAGATAAGTTTGTTCTGGTCCGGATTGCTCTATCAAAACTTCTTTAACTGCATATGGACCGTTACAAAACTTGATTGGCAGCCTTAGAAGTATCTCCAATCTGTTGGGTGCTCATAGAATAACTTGTAGGCTGCAGCCCATGCTTTCTGAAAATGTCTTCCAACGCCAATTCTTGCAGCCTAGCCTTCTCAGCTGCTTGTTTTACCATGGCCGGATGCATCATTTTCACAGTAGACTTCAGCTCATTGTTTAGACTATTAATGAATCTCGATACAAGGTAAGACTCATTTAAGGTCAGATGAGAAATGACCATTAGTGCTTTCAATTCCTCAAACATGACCTGATAATTCGTAATAGAGCCTTCTTGTTTGAGTTTATTGAACTCTTCATTTTAACTCTCATCTCCAACCTGAGTTATATCCTCAACTGCAGTAGAAAAATTCCAAATAGGCAAACTGCCTTCCAAAACTTCTCTTTTTAAGGAATCAAAATATTCCAATAATTTGGCAGGAATACTAAACTGAAACTTCTGTGAAAATAGAATAAAAAATTTGTCTAGTTTTTTATGGAGGATAGCAAATTGTTCCTTGATTCCAGTGTCCATTGCTCGCCTCAGAAACTGCTTACAGGAGTCAATTCAGCAACCTTGAATCCGCCTCAACCACTGCTTCAAAGAAATCAATCTAATCAGAAACCTTTTTACCGTGATATGATCTGGTCTGATACTGAGATCAGAGATGATAGAATGTCATTGAACCACCTTCAATATGCCTAGGTTGCTCTGGATTAATTGCTAAGGATTGTTTAGATCAATCAGTAATCATTGACGGTCAACAATTGCTCAAGAAACTGTTTCCAGCAGTTGCCTCCCTAATTCACCTCAATCCAAAGTAGTAGCTGAGATCGCCTTACTCACATCCTGTTGAAATCACCTAGGTTACAGAATCAATCCTCTGAAATAGTCTCCTGAAATTGATCGACTATAATAGCACCTCCTGAATCTGCTTTGACTTCCTTGATTGACTGCTCAAATTTTCTGGAAGCACAACCAAGAATCAACCTGTAGGTATCACCTCTGGATCATAGTTGAAAGTCGCCTAGCTCTGCTTCGCCTTCACAATTCGAACAAGAATTGCCAAAATCATAGTCAAGAATCGTCGGCTCTGATACCATTTGTCATATTCCTAGGGTTTGAATAGGAAAATTGGAAGGAACCAGGAAGATAGAATCAGAATAGAGAGAATTGGAGGGAGAATTAGACTGAAAGAGAGGGAGATAACAACAAGAATAGAGGGAGAAATGCAGACAAAACAGAGAAAGAGAATCAGAGGGATTGGGGGAGAGATCAGAAATGTTGAGAGAGAAACAAAAGTCAATTATCATTCAACTATGCCATTCTCTAACTAACCTGGCCTATTTATAGGCTTTCCTATCCTTTCAGTTACAATACAACTGAAAGGTACAATTACTATAACAACAAGTATAACAACCAAAAGAATTACATATAATACATAATTACTACCTTATCCTTGGGGTCGTGACATTTAGTAATGATTGCACAAAGCAGTCACAGTTTGACCAGCTAATTTTGAGTCAAGTTCAAGAAGATCAAACCTTAATAAAATCAAATGAATATTGAATATGTCATATCACATTGAGTAAGCTTTCCAACGGTGTATGGCTACTCGAAACAAAAGTGTGTCAAAGCAGGAATGAAACTGTGAATGGTAGACTTTATATAATCTTTCAAAGGGTCAAATGATGTCCTTTGAAGTTGATATTTTTAAATAAGGTTTGCTTATGAGTGCTCCAGTTGTTGAAAACTTGAATAAATTAACATAAAGGTTTCGATATTTTAAGGATTTGGCTTTGGCTTGAGATGTTGAGTGACAACCACATTAATGAAAGACTCTAGGGGTCTCTTGAGTCTAAGGGGTTTGATCTGAACATGTTTAGATGGATTGAAACTCTAAATATCACCCTTAATCATGATTTTAGAACAAATGGTATATTTTTAAATGGATTAAAAGTGAGACTCTCTAGTAATCAATGTGTGAACTTATTTAATCAAATGAAAATGGGTTAAGTGAATTCACTAGATGAGTCAAGGGGGATGGGTATATTTTTAAATGGATTAAAGGTGAGACTCTCTAGTAATCAATGTGTGAATTTATTTAATCAAATGAAAATGGGTTAAGTGAATTCACTAGATGAGTCATGGGGGACGGAATTAATTTAACAATGGAAGTTGAATTAATTATTTCTTTAAAAAGAATTTTTTTCCCCAATTTTCAGTTTAAACATGCCCGAGAGAGAAGGGTGTCACATCTGGACATGTCACGTGCCACCAGCTTGTCATTGAAATAACATTAGTTTAGTTGTTATTATAGTGGTTGGAATAATATTAGTTTGGTTACAGTAACGGATAGAGGTAGGAGCTTTATGATTCACCATTAAATCTTGAAAGTGAGTTCCCCACACTGCTTAACCCTCTCTCTTGACTTTTCTTAGGGAAAAAAAAGCTATGCTTAAATTTAACAAAAAAGAAAAATGGATCATAACAAGTAGATTTCTCAATCTTAAACAATAGAAGAAATATTAGCTTTTCTGTAACAGTGTGAATCTGAGAGATACTAGTCAATCTACCTGGTTGCTCCTATTCTTAAGAAAAGAGCAAGCCTTCGCCATTGAAATTCCTTCCGTCTATTTAGAACAACCTGAACAAGAACATAAAAAGTCAATAACAACCAGGAATTCCAATCAAATGATCGTAAAGTCTTCCTAACAATCTTAGTTGTTACCATCATAGATATCAGGTCTCCAGTATCTTAGAAAGTCATGGAATTAAACTTCAAGATATATCTAGAAAGCATGCATCAAAAGCAATTGGGTAGTGAATGATATATTAATCTGTGTTCAGATCTACTTCCCTTTGATTATTTTCTTTCTAAGTAAATGGATTAAACCCCAAACACAGTTTATGACGGCCAAGCAAGGTTGTCCATAAGTTGATATCTTCAGTAAAAGTTGCGAGATAATCAAGTGCAGAAAGTTTCAACTTTTGTGTTGTGTCAACATAGATTCCATTCTCCAGCCATTAGTAATTGAATGAGGGTCATATAAGAGATCCCAATTAGTAATATTTCAGTGATTTTGCTAAAAAAACAACCATAGTCCATTAAAAGAAAATTAACCATAAGAAAAGAAAGGGAAAGAAAGAACCTCTTGACCTCATGTACATAAAAAGACATGGCAAAGTCCAATAAATAAAGGAGGCACACATGGTGTCCTCAAACATTTCTTACCGATTGCAGAATTCGCCTTGAAGCAACTGAATTATCAGTAAGAAGTTTCCGAAAAACGTAGGGGTATGCAGCTTCAAATGTTCTAAAATTTGGATCTGCAGCTACTGCCAAGCCTGTGAGGAGTAATATGGAATAAAATCACATTGCATGGAAGATTCATTAGCTGAATCAGACATAACAGAGATTGTCAAAAACATAATGAATTAAGAGATAAAAATGAAGACTGGTAAAACAAGAACTCTCCTTTATTTATACCTACATTTTGTGGAATGCAGATCATTCTGGTGTGTACGTGGACTAGGAACAAGATTGTAGCATATGACATGTTTTAAATATGGTATGATAATGGGTAAACTTTTAGATATTATCATTAGAATTTGACATCCAAAATTATTGTTATTATTTTTTTAACAATTTGAGATCCAATGTTCATAGAGTTGATTGAAGGGTCAGAACCCATGGAGCCCACCCCAACTAGTGGGATTAGGCTTGGTGTAGTGTTGTTTAATTAGAGATCCAATGAAATACACAATCTAATACATTGTTTCTTTAAATTAGTTGCTCAAAACCTTCTTCCTCTAAACATGATGATCAACTTTTAATAGTTTCCAAGCAGAAACTAAAATATCAATAAAAATCTTTATAATAGCATCACTTTCCTTCCTACGAAAACAATTAAGAGAATAAACATGAGACATTGTATTGGGATCACTGGCATTGCTATATTAACTAATTTGAACAAAAGTGCACCATGTTTAGGAATGTATTGTGCATTCCAATTTGTAATATGCAAAGGCAATAGCATTTTCTGGTAATATAGATTTAGCCTCTACAGCAATGTAAAGGAAAAATAATAGATAACAATCACTACCATTCCAGATGGATTGGTGAAGCAAAACGATCAACTGAAAGATAGCTATGATACCAGTCGATGCAGAACCAAGAGACAGACAAGAACAAACTTAAAAAACTACTCATCAATCCTCAAATTCAGTATCAATAATCAAGACTACTTTCAGTTACAATCTAAACGCTATAAATAGGCAACTTAGATATAATCATACCTTAATTAGGATTCCAAACAACATACTCCCAATCTAATTAGGATTCCAATGGGACCTAATAACTAAAGGATTATCTAAAAGATAAACAAAAGAAAGTAGGAAACAAACAAAAATAGGAAATAAACAAAATAAATAATGCTAATTAAGGCACGCATAGAATTAAGGCAGGTTGGCTAAAATGGAGAAATGCATCGGGGGTGTTATGTGATAGTAAAATTCCATTAAAATTGAAAGGAAAATTCTATAAGATAGCTATAAGACCAGTCTTGTTGTATGACTTAGAATGTTGGGCAGTCAAATACCAGCATGAGCAAAAGACGAGCATAGTGGAGATGAGGATATTAAGATGGATGTGCGGCCATACAAGAAAAGCTAAAATTAGAAATGAGGTTATTCGTAAGAAAAGCCAATCGAGGAGAAGATAAGAGAGACTAGACTAATGGTTTGGTCATGTGAGAAGGAGACCAAGAGAGGCTCCTATGAGGAGAGTTGATGAAATGAAACAATTAGTAAAAAAAAAAGGTAGAGGCAGACCCAAAAAAACTCTGAGAGAGACATTAAAGTTTGATATGAAGTATATGGGCTTAAATGAAGATATGACAAAAGATAGAAATACATGGAAGTTTAGAATTCATAGAGTCGACCACACATATTGGGATAAAGGCTGGATATGTTGTTGTTGTTGTATTATTTCTACTTTTTCTCAATTGGCTCATCAACTATCCTTCATGGTCAAACAAGAGGTGTAACAAGTTTAGGAAAACTAAAACACTCAGAAAAGTGTTCTGTCTACTATAGCCATATAAGATAAAAAGAACTGCTCAGTTACTTGTACCATAGAAATATATTATGTTCTCAATAATAATTAAAAGCCAGGTAAAAAAATTGAAAAACAAATATGGAAGAAGAAGGTGCATGAAGTACACATTTCTTTTTTCTTCTGACGGGCCAACATACAAGAGCACTTGGAAGCCCACTAACAAAGAAATGTAAAAAATAAGGAGGAAAAGGCTCTGGGAGAAGATGAGGTCCTATCTGACCCACAAACAAAGTAAAACAAGAATGGCTCTCTTATACAAAAAATTCTCTTTATTCACTCAAATGATCTATTATTCCATTTCCTCTAGATGTGCCATATAATGTAAAATGGAGTAATCTTCCAAGCACAAGCTATCCCCTACTTGGGCAGCTGAGCCCCATGAGTATAGAAAGTCCATCACCCATGCTGGGCATCACCACCAAAAATAGGAAGAACATGCTATATATCATGAGGCTGAGGTAAAAAAAAATTAACCTACCATCTCTCCTCCATTCCCACAAAGGAAGAGGAAGTGCCACTTAATTGGCATATGCCTTTGTTTTCTTATATTATCACAAGTCAAAATGGAACCAAAGCAAAATGATCAAACAAAAAAGCCACCTAGGGAGGATTTTTAACTTCCATAAAATCTTCCAAAGAAAGCCTAGTTTAACTTTGTGACAAAAGGTCACAGAATGATAGAAACTGGAAAAAGCTCCTTTTATCAGACTCCAGAACCATGTGCCTATCATGAACCTAGGGTTTAGCCTAGGATTGGAATGACAATTGGAAGGAGCTAATGAATAGAATTAAGAACATAATGCTAGGAGGAAGAAATGGGGAAAGAATGTAGAGAGAAATGGGGAAGAGAAATAGAGAGAAAATGAGAGGGTGATTGTAGAGAATTGTAGAGAGAGAATTAGAAATTCATTTAATCAATTCAAGCATGCCTTCCATCCTCTCTAGCTGTGATTTCTATAGTCTCACAGCCTTGCACATGCACCCATGTGCAGTTACAACAATGACTATAACTGCCTATAGTTAAAGCAATTAGCTATAATAGAAAGAAGAAAGGAAATTACAAAGTATAGTAATGCATGTAAGCTAAATACTCATATTTCCTACTCTATCCTTGGGGATCCTTGGCGTCATGACAATTTCCCCCTCCTTGAGAAAGTTCTTGTCCCCAAGAACTTCAGCAATTGGTCACTGCTCTTACCCAATACCAACTCTCTCAATCTGTTTTATTCCTCTTTCCTTCTTTCTCCTTCTAGGCCTCTTCATCTTCATTCTTAGGTTTCGAAGATCAATTCCAAGCCTAAGTTGACTCAAACCTTTCATAGGGAAAACTTCATCGAGTTCAAGCCCAAAACAACTACTTCCAATAATAGTTATCCAATCAAGCTTGGTCTCCCATCTATGGACATAATTAATAATTTCCGGACAAACATACTTAGCAGCTGAAACTTGAAGTCCAACGTAAAGACTATCCGTGTTCATGACCTCCATTAGTAGTTCATTATTGTCCAATACAAGCAAGGGAGGCAGATCAACATCCATAGTTGTAGCTATTTTCTTCCCTTTCAACCCACAACCATGCTTTGTTGCAGAAATATCAACAGCATCCTCAAAATGTAACAATGGAGGATTGTAGATTTGCCTTGGATACTCATACCCAGGCTGTTTGTGAGCATTAGCATTAGGAGTTGCTGCAACTTCAATTCCAACCAATAATTCATCCCTCAATGCAGTAGACAACAACTTGGATTTTCCAATAGGAGCAAAAACCAACACAACAGCGATAGTTTCGTTTTCTTCAGCAAACCCTTCGACTCCTTCTGCTATATCCCTTAGTTTTCCTCCAGTTAGTGCTGTCTTCACTTTCTCGTTGCCTATCTTAACCCAAGTCAAATCCATATTTTGTTCCAAATTTGATTGTTCCTCGAATTTCGATAAGTCCAAAATTTGAGGAAAGGCTTCAACACCATCATCCGCACCGATGACTGGTCCTTTAGTTTGATTTGTTTGATCGAATGTTGTCCCATTTCCCACAAACTTCTGATCTGGAGCAGTCCCAAACCCTTTTGCCCATGCACCAGCTACCAGGGGTAACGAGTTGGCTTTGGCTTCCTCTATCACTTCATCAATTGCTTCCCTAATATTTCCTTGCAGCCTTTTAGTAGGTCTAGCTTGGGGTGTTATTTCTTCTTCAAAAAGATTTGTGGGCTCCTTTTGATCTGCTACCCTATCAGAATGCTTCTTTTTCTGCCCAAAGTCTAGACTAGGCAGTGAATCGGTCGTTCGTAATCTTGTCTCCTCCTTCGGCTGCTTCACTCCAAGGAATTCCTCCTTGTTAAAACATCCGTGATAATCATCAAAATATTCTACCGGAAAGTTGTAATGATACTTCTTAATAAGTATCATTGCGAACTCTTGGAGCTTCTCGCGTATTATAAGGCCAAATTCCTTGCTCGTATCATGTACCCCACTGCTTGCTCTCTTGTCCCATTGGTTGATCTCATTCTCAAACTTCTTTTCCATCGCTCTTCAATAGTTAAATCTGAATCAGGCGCAAGTGAAGTCAACAAACATAGAACAAGCAAAATCTGCTTTGGAATTGGCTTCTATGAGTTGGTGGAATCATAGCTAAGAAGCCTGGGCCAGTGGACTGCAGTGATGAAACCTAGATTAGCTCCAATTTTGCCTTCAATACTCGCCTAATCCAGTTGCTCCATTGCGCCTCCAAAATCTGAGTCTGACCATTAAGAATTTGTCGGAATCGCAATCAGAATCACCAGACCTTCTTCACCTTCAAAATTTGTTCAAGAGGTTGCTACTGAGATCGCCTGGCTCGTCTTGTGCAAAAATAGTCGGAATTCGCCGATGATCTACTGTGACCAATCGTGATGATCACGATTGCTATCTGATTTCCGACCCAATCGATCTGTCTTGCTGAAATTGCCGCAACGCCTCTGACAGCGATTCCATACCTCGCCTTTGACAACCTAATTTGGCCTCCGAGATTCACTTGCCTCACCTTTTAGATCAACTACAGCAACTCGGAAAACATCAACAAATCACCTTGTTGTTCCACCTTCAATGTCGCTCCGTTTTCGATCCCATACTTGCTGCGCTACTTTGATTTGGACTTCAAATTCAACTCGGTATCACTGTCGGCCTCTCATTCGCACGCCAATTCTGAGCAAGACTTATTAAAATTCGCTACCGTTTGTCAACATCTTGCCTTTCCCATTCCGAATCTGTTGCTGGATCACCTTTAACGGACTCCGACACCAATCGCGAAGGCTCCTCAGTTCGCATTGCCTCTGGTGCTATCCGTGTCGCCAACTTCAGTGGATCTCCCGTACCAGTCGTTCGCTCTAATCGCGAATCCTCCTGACTTGCTTGTCTTCGATTCCGATCAAGATTATTGGAGTCTTAGCTGCGAGCCAATCCCTTCTCCTTCAGATCTGAGCCAACACTCCCTTCTTCGTGCATCGGAATCAATTCCGAGTTTCAATGGCCGTGGATCATAGGCTCAGTTCACCCAATCGCTTCCTGTAACTCGACCGGCTCTGCGAACTGTCCTCCAAAGTAGCCTCAATCAGTTCCAAGGGATGCCTCGCTTGGTGATGATCTGTCCTTGGTTCCTTAGGAATCGAATCGGAATTGTTGGTCGATTGGTTCTGTTGAAGCTCCTCGACACTTCGCCCATATCACTATATCTGTCTCAATTCTGTCTAGCATAGATTGAAATTACAGCCGAGGATGATGCTTTGATACCATTTGTCATGAACCTAGGGTTTAGCCTAGGATTGGAATCACAATTGGAAGGAGCTGATGAATAGAATTAAGAACAGAATGCTGGGAGGAAGAAATGGAGAAAGAATGTAGAGAGAAATGGGGAAGAGAAAGAGAGAGAAAATGAGAGGGTGACTGTAGAGAATTGTAAAGAGAGAATTAGAAATTCATTTAACCAATTCAAGCATGCCTTCCATCCTTTCTAGCTGTGGTTTATATAGCCTCACAGCCTTGCACATGCACCCATGTGCAGTTACAACAATGACTATAACTGCCTATAGCTAAAGCAACTAGCTATAACAGAAAGAAGAAAGGAAATTACAAAGTATAGTAATGCATGTAAGCTAAATAGTCATATTTCCTACTCTATCCTTGGGGATCCTCGAGGTTATGACAGTGCCTTTCCCCAATGCTATCCTCAAGTGAGTTTGAAGCTTGTCAGAGAAGATAACTATGATTCATGACTTCAATTTCTTGGAATTGAAGGTTAAACTAGAATTGTAAGGGCTATACCACAATACCAGATAGAAAAGAAAAACTATAACATCAAGAAACCAACTAATTGCTTGGCAATTTGAATAGGTCAGGAAACTCAAAAAAGCCTACCAGCAATCCAACCCTTGAGCCAAATCTCAGAGACCCACAACCAACCTCAAAAGACTAATTTAAGAGTTCATCCGAAACCTACATTCTCCATATTCATAAGGTAGTATATGTGTGGACCACCCATTCCAATGAGAGCCTAAATTTCCATATTCATAAGGTAGTATATGTGTGGACCTCTCTCTCTCTCTCTCTCTAAATTTTCTATATTCATAAGGCAGTATATGTGTGGACCACTCTCTCTCTCTCTCTCTCTCTCTACCCCCCCTCTCTCCCACCCATTCCAACGGGAGCCATGCATGGCCCCTCTCTCTCTCCCTCTTCCTCCTCCCCCCTCCCCCCCCCCTCTCTCTCTCTCTCACACACACACACACACACACACAAATTTATTAAAACTAAAACTGTGACACCCATTCCAATGAGGACCCCTCAAGTTTCTAAAACTAAAATTGTGACACCCCATAAATTTATTAATAAACATAGGAAGAGGGTCTCGACATGACACTTCAAAATGTGAGGAGCAATTCGTAGAAAGTTGCTGGAACAAAATATGTAAGTTGGCAGCCAAGCAAGTGGAAAACCTCGGGCAGGCAGCTGAATTTAAAATCACTTTTTGGGGACTAAATTAAGAGATAAATATCTGCATTTTTACTATGTTATTAGGCATAAAAAGAGGATTCCAATGAAAAGGAAATTAGTAATTTTGGTTAAGAATTGAGGAAGTTAGATTAAGGACTTAATTAAGGGGATTATGGTTACTTAAGCAAGAATTAGTGAAGTTCCAGCTACAAGGAATCTGAAGAAGGTTTTAGAAACACGGTGAGGGGGCTGAATTGCTGAAGCATACAGGTGAGCTGTCTTCCTACAAGAAAGCTTTGCATCTAGGGTCAGGTGGCAACAAGAAAGACAAAGGGGTGGAAGCTACTTCAGTTGAAGCAGATGGCTGGCTGTCTTTGCAGGAAAATGCCACCAAACAAGAGCCAAGTGGAAGCCGTTAGGGCTGCTATGCACTCAGCTACTTCAGTAGAGAAGCGGGCTGCTTCCATGGCCTATAAATAGGGCAGACCTTCATTACAACTGAAATGAGAATGAGAAGATCTCCATAAGAAAGAGTGCTAGAGTGAGAATGTTGAAGTAAGTTCTGCTGGAAAGTGAGACAGAAGTTGAGAAATAAGAAAGGCCTGCTAGAAAGCTAAAGGAAGCTTGAAGAAACTAGGGCTTAACTTGAGTTAAGTGCATGCTTATGGTTACTCTAAGTTGGTATTATGCATGAAATGATTTTATGGCAACCTAATGCATAAATGACATGCGTTCATGATATGTGTGCATCATGTGGGCATGTTGCATGAAAGTATGAGTCAAACATGTGCAGTTAATAAAGGTTGCAAAAATGTGCTGCAATGATTGTTGTTAATGTTTGGCCAAGGGTGGAGCCCTTAGGGCATGTGAATGATGCCAAACAATAATCAGCGGGCTTGAACCTAGGAGAGGGGAAGCTGGCGAATGGGAGAAGGTTATGGTTAGGGGCTGCCTTCATGAAATGTGCAGATGATATTATGAATGTGTGATTGTATTGCCATGACATGTCGTATTGAGAATTCTATTCTCATGCATTGCATTAAACATTCTAGACTATGCAGGGGATGGGGAGATTGACCAACCAGGGGTTAAAGGATGAAAGGAAATATGCAAGACATTAATGTACTTCTGGTAGCATGTTTTGTACAACTAAAATGCTGTTGTACTTAGTTGAATATGTGATATAAACTGCTACGTTTTGGGAATCATGCTTGGAATTAAATTACTCTCACTGAGTATGGTTGGAAACCAACATTAGGAACCAATAGAATAAAAGGGGACACTTCCAAGGAGGAGATTGTACAGGTCTTGCTCAATAAAGTAAAGACTTTTCATGTCATCACAAGCCAAGGATATATACCTTGGCTTTGTGAGACAGGACGATCTACAGAGCATGATAGATCACAACCATGTTGATACACTCACGGTAAGTGAAATAGGAGGCATACCTTGTCATGGAGATGGGGCAACACAAAAACCTCCCTCAACCAAGGGAGAGCATGCCTCATCTAATAGACTAATTGGCATTTAATCTCAGCACGAGTTCTCTTATGTAACCACCATAGATACAAGAATTGTGAACAAGGATAGGAAAAGAGTTGGTAAACTAGATAAAGTGTCCTTTATAAGGGTGACTCTCCTAACTAGACAAACATTACCTTTTTGCATGTGGCGAGTCCAAATTTACATTTCCCTATGACTCCCATCTTAAAATGCATTGGCTTTCAACTCTCAAGGATGAGTGGAAGACCTAGAGACTTCATACTTGGGTCATGCATAACACCTACCATAGAAGTAAGAGTTGTTAACAAGGATAGGAAATGAGTAGGTAAAGTAGATTGTAATACCCCAAGAGTCCAGAAAGGGGTAGTATATATCGAGGATAAGTAAGGAAGAAAATAACACTAGCTGGATATCTTTTGGGCTGAATGTAGGCAAAGAACTTTCGGATTAAGTGTGTTTGAGTTGGGGAAGCTCAAGGATGGGTAACCCCTTGGGAAGTTCGCGTAGGTCCATCAGGGTAAATTGTTCCGATCTTTCCTATTGCCCGATGTGGGATGTTACAGGTAGTATCAGAGCTGACCCGGGCTGTGTTGGGACCGTGTACTAGGCAAAGGATGGGGGTACTAGACTAGGGACCGTGTACTAGCCCAAGGCTGGAGGTACTGGACCAGGGACACTAGATGGGGGAGAGCTGGGACCAGTTGTAAGGTCGCATGACGAGGACGTCATGTGCTCAAGGGAGGGAGAATGTAATACCTCAAGAGCCCAGAGAAAGGTAGTATATATCGAGGATAAGTAAGGAAGAAAACAACACTAACTGGATACCTTTTGAGTTGAATGTAGGTAAAGAACTCCCGGGTTAAGCGTACTTGAGTTGGGGAAGCTCAAGGATGGGTGACTCCCTGGGAAATTCGCGTAAGCCTATTAGGGTAAGTTGTTCCGATCCTTCCAATCGATTGATGTGGGATGTTACATAGATAACGTGTTCTTTATAAGGATGACTCTCCCTCCTTAACAAACATTACCTTTACCATGTGGCAAGTTCAGATGTACATTTATCCATGATTCCATCCTAAAATGCATTGGCTTCCAACTTTCAAGGATGAGTGAAAGATCTAGAGACTTCATATTTGGGTTGTGTATAACACCTACCTTGCAACCTAAAGAGAGCATATTACCAACTTGACCCATTAAGGTGATCCCACTTTTAGAAAGTGTAAGACAACCTCATCCTCTCACTATAGTAGTGTTGTTTGTGAACAAAAGATAGGAAAGCTTAGCACATAATCCATCTCTAGACCCACTTTAAAATGAGTAATCCAGCCTAAACTCTTGGTTCCAAGGAGAACTTGTGTTAAGAGCTCCCACAAGGATAAATAAGAAGGTGAATAGGAGGATATCTTAACTGGGACTACTAGGGCCTTGTGAAAATCTTTAGGCACACTATGGACTAGCTAGAGAATCAGACAAAAAATACAATACTTATTCTAGAATCCACACTTAAATCCAAAACCCATTCTATCAGTGATATTCAAAAAGAATTTACAACATGACCAAAAACTTCTCAACATCTAATTTACAAAAAATTCCCGGAACATTATCCCTTCAATGATAATCCAAACATTCATTAGCCACTAAGGCCATCTCTAGAATTTGTCTAGCCATCACAAAAGCATTTGACAAAGTGGAATCACTTCTTAAGAAACACACTAAAGACAATGAGACAGGACCTTGGCCAAAATTTTGTGAGGGTCATATTTGAAAGGAACTTCCCCTTAACTTTTTCCAAGGAGGCTATTTCCACAATTTGAACCCGTGACCTTCTAGACACAAAGGAGCAACCTTACTGCTGCTACCAAACTCTAACCCCCCCCCCCTTTTTTTTTGGTGTAAAAATAGTAGCAACTAGGCTTTGAAAATGTAGGCAAAAAAGGCTACTTGCCTCTTCGGATGATCCTCTAATTATAACCTTAGAATTTATAGTTTAGGAATCTAAAAGAGAAAAGAATACATAAGGAAAGTATATACAAGAAACATCCTAATTACAACTTATATACATTCACGATTATTTTAGATTGATTGCTTTGTTGTCTTCCTTGATTATTGCCATAGAATTAGCCATTTACAGCCTTGTACCACTGTGGTTAACCACCTTTCCATAATAGCCATATACTTATAGCTATAACAATTATCTTTACCTGAGATTCCAACACTCCCCCTCAAGATGATATATGAATATCCTCCACACCCATCTTGGATATCATAATCATGAAGTCCTTGTTGTGTAAAGCCTTGGTAAAGGCATCTGCTAGTTGATGCCTTGACTGAACAAATGAAATGTATAGTTGTCCATTGACTAGTTTCTTCTTTATAAAGTTTCTATCAATCTCAATGCGTTTAGTCATGTCATGTTGAACAAGATTATTAGCAATGCTAATTGCAACTTTACTGTCACTATATAATAAGAGTGGCTTCTTTTTACGCAATCCTAGTTTTGTCATAACCTTATTCACCCATAATAGCTCCCATACACCTAGGGCCATTGCCCTATACTCAGCTGTAGCACTAGACCTAGCCACAAACTGATTGGTTCTTACTCCTCCATGTAACTAGGTTACCTCCAACAAAGGTGCAGTATCTTGAGATTGATCTTCTATCATCTAGGGACCCAACCCAATTTGCATCCGTGTACTCCTTTACATTCAGATGGTTATGGTTAGTGTTAAATAAGATAAGTATAGGGTATTAGTATAATTAACTTAAAATCTTTGTATATATATTCTCTTGTATTATACACTTTTAATTGAATATACACACATTATTTTATTCACATGGTATCATAGCCATTAGACAAACCCTAACCCTAGATCTAGCCGTTGCTGCCCTCCAATGCCATTGTTGGCTCGTTCTTCCTGTCATCGACCACATTGTCTTTGTTCGTCGTTCGAGTTGCTTCCACAGTTCGCGGCCTTCGTCATTATCTACCTCACGCGACCGTCGTTCTTGCGTGGCCATTACCTTCATCCTGTTGATCTGGCCATCACTATCGATCTCTCACGCAACCATCGGTCGTCGAGTAGCTGTCTAGCCGTTGCCTTTGTCGTAGTTGGCCATCACCTTTTAGTCCGCTGCTACGCATTGTTGCTCGGTCTCTTTTGCTATGGGTCTCTCATTGTGGGTTTCTATTGTCAATCGATCTTTCGTGACTGTTCGTCCTCCGCCGTTGACCTCCGCTGACCAATCTTGCGCGACTTTCAGTCTTCCATTGCTAGTAGGTCTCGTGTGACTTTTCGTCTTCTGCCATCGACTAGTTAGAAAACAATAAATCTTTCCCAGGAGTTGTTTTTAGATACCATGCTTCCAATCTGTGGGTATTGTTATTGATTCTAAAGATGATAGAAAATTTTTATAGGAGGCAGACAATAAGTAATAGATTTGGAGCTAGTATGTTGTGTACAACTCCTAACTCCTTTTTTGATAGCTATAGGGAGATACTAATAAGAGAGTTATTGAAGAATCAAAAACAATTTTAGTTTTAGGAATTGTAGCATGAAGATCAAGGTTAGTTGCTAGAAATTTGACTAGAAGCTGAAAGTTGTTCATATTCAGTGAAGTGTTTACTTGGATCAGTGAGGTTCTGGGAATCTTCTCAACTAGGTAAATTTTGTTGATGGGCATGTTTCGTTTAGAAATAAGTCAATAATTCCCCATTACCAAGTTTGTTTGGTCCTTGATGTTGACCCGTATTCCTTGGTTCTTCCTCATGCTTGGGTTTGCCAATATTAGTTGAATTATAAAAATCAACAATAGTCTCTCCACCTTTTTCCCTCAAATCAACCACAATCTCTCCACCTTCTTCTCTCAAATCCAACACTGTACTAATAGTATCAACAGTATCAATCCACTACATTGATACCTCTTCTTGTACTTTGGTATTGATATTCTCCCCTTGAAAAGGTTATTGGTTATAATTTTCATCCTTTCTAAATGTGATTTATACTTACAAAAAACTTTTGGGTAGGTGGATGTAGGACTTATACCCTTTCTGTGTAACAAAATACCCATACCCAATGAATATACATTTGAGAGCTAGAGGGTCTAATTTGCTGATTGTAGGAGAGTGGTTTCGGACATAACAAGTGCAACCAAGTACCTTGGGAGGGATAAATATAGGAAGAGACTCCCATTAGGAGCTCCAAAGGTGTTATGAAATTGAAAGTCGTGAGTGGCATCCTATTGATTAAATAGGTAACAGTAAGAACCACATTGTCACGACTCTAGGAGTATTAGAGGGGCAAAACTGTAATTGAGTTACAATTGTTTGTTAGAAGATACTTTTAATTTTGTTGAGTGCACATGGGTGTTGTTTCTAGAATCTACTTTCAGTTAAACCACATATAAATAGGCTATAGTATGTAGAAAAGGGTACGACGAAATGATATATTGATTCAGATTTCTCTCCTTATATTCTCTCTTGTTTTCCCCTATTTTTCCCTTCCTTTCTCTTTATTTTTGCTCAGTCTCTCCCTCTCTCTCTCTTCTGAATTCTTCTCAATTTCCTTTCTAAACCCTAGTCCAACCCTAGAGTTGTGACATTTGGTATCAGAGCTATCGTTCCTTGACGATTTTCTCTATTAAGTAAATTCGACGGTTCTTGGTTGAGATTCAGTCATTCTAATCCGACTTGTCCGTACGCTAAAGCAAAGCTAGGTGAATTCTAACGATCTTGGTAGCAATCAGCGTCAGGCAAATTTTTGGCTATACAAGCAAACTCTCGAGGAGCTGCAACAAAACCGATTGAACTCACAGGAAGCTACAACAGAGTCAATCGAATCCTTAGGAGATCACAACAGAGCACGTCCTAGGCCTTTAATTAGTTCGACTGCAACTGAGCAGCAACCCTCAACTATTGAATTGGATCTAGACGAGGAAGGTGGTTTCCAAAGTGGAATTCAGGCAACCTCTGAAGGCATATTAGAGCTGCTGTAAGTCAGGTGGTATCCTATCAATCCTTAGCTGTGATTCTAGCCATTCTTGCTCTAAGAATTCAGGCAAATTCATTTTCAGTTGATTTCGAACGCTTCTCTACGGGTTAATTTCCAACAATTATTGTTTGTGATTTCGTCACATCCTATCAACTGATCCAAGGAAGCAAAGTTCGACCAATTCGGGTCAAGGCGGAGATAAGTGAATTCCGGTGATTCCAGAGCCATTGGATGTTGATTGGGTGAGAAGAAAGTGCGGCTAGGGCGATTATTGAATCACTTCGATTTTGACGAGTAGTGAAGGTGTGAAGTGGACGTAGGTTTGAGCAATCTTGATTCTGAGCGATCGCGAGCAAATTGCGAACAAGTTTGGAAGTTGTTTATCCATTGTGATTGTCGGCTCCAATCGACAATTCAGTTGTAGATCAGAGGCACTGAATTTAGGTGAATCGAAGCAAAGACGATCAATCTTTGGCGGTGGTGATTTTGGAAGGTAGAATAGGCTAATGATTCTTGGCAAATTGTAGGCGAAGCAAATTCTGTAATTTGATCCAATGTTGACCCTAGTTGTAATCTGGAAGCGTGGATAAACTCAAGTGTATCTGGTTGCATTACCAAATTAGATCAATTCCTTTTAAGGAGCGATTGAGGCAGAAATTAGGTTGGTTGAACTTGAAGTCGCTAAGGGCAGATTAGGGTTACTGGAATGAATTTAGGTTCGCAGAAGTGTTGGGTTCAGAAGTGGGTGGCAGGTTTCCGAAGCTGCTTAGAACAGGTGTCTTCTGAAATATTTAGAGCCATCCAGTTCTTTGAGGTTGACTCGGAAATTGATTTGGAGGCCGTTCAACAGCAGCTAAAGGCTGATTCAGATCTAGGCTACTACTAGTGGCAATGTCTGAAGCGAATTAGGGTTGCTGAACTGGAAGCAACAATTGTAGTGGCTTGGGTTTGCTAAATTTTAGTATCGAAATAAATTTTTGAAGAGATCCTTAGAAGCTTAGCCAGAGGTTGTTACAACAGTGAATTTTCAAGGAATTGAACTGAAGAGATGGCCAAAGGACTAGTCGCCGCAACAAGAAAAGGAATCAAGGACCTTAGTAGACAGCTGATTGGCTTTTTGATCCAATTTTCATATAAATTTCAGGTTAGTATTTCAGGTGAATGTTTTTCTAAGGAATATTCTACTTCAATCAGATTAGAGATGAGTTACAAAGAGGAGCTCAACAAGATGAAATGAGAGGGCTCGATTATGGAGTACCTAGTCAGGTTTGAGAAATTGAATGCACTTATGCTTAATTTCCATCCAACTTTGATCAAATCTTATTTTTTATCGAGATTCATTAATGGTCTTATTGAGACGTTGAGGCTAATGGTGAGAATGATGTTTCCGGCCACGGTACAAGCAGTAGTTGAGAAGGTTAGGTTGCAAAAGTTGACGCTAGAAGCCATTTACAGAAAGCATGGGCTACCGCCTAAAGGTTACCTTAAGAGCAACCAACAGATTGAAGGAGCTTCTAAGGCTGCTAATCAAGTAGTGTAGGAAGTTGATGAAGTAGCATTGGAAGAGGAAGATAGTGTCCATGCAACTGATGACGAGTATGAGGCTACTGTGTCCCTAAGATGATGCAGAAGATGAGGAAAGACCTGAATTGAAGCAGACAACTCAGGATGACAAAGAAGGAATGGCAGCTACTGAAGATGTTATTGAGGCTCCATTGGGAAAGAAATTTGTTGAAATGAATTCGGTTACAGTTGTCAATAAACCAAAAGAAGAGCTAATAGATCAAGATGTGCCTATTGATAGGGTTGCAAATGAGCCGAGCCTTTTGGGCTTGTCTCGGTGTTTGACTCGATAAAAGCTCGATCAAGTTCGTTCGTTAAGGTAAACGTGCCAAGTTTGAACCTAACTTTAAAGCTCGATTTGTAAATGACTCAAGCTTGAGCTCAGTAAAGCTTAGCTCGTGAGCAGACCCGATTAGAAGTTCATGATTAAATATAATAATATATGTATGTATAATATATTAGATATATATTTTATAAATATATTATTTAACATACATACATTTACCAATACAAATTAAATTTTACTACCTTATTTTGCCTGATATGTTAAGAATAAATTAAATTATTTCCAATACACCCTCTATTAATTTAATAACAATTCTATATTTATTTATAAAGTTTTTCTTTGTTATTAAATAGTTTCACAATTAAAAAGATCTATTTGTATGATCATCAAAATAAAAAAAAATTATATTATAATATATTTAATTATAAAACTTTTCAATTGCCGTTATTAATTTACATTATTAAGAAATCACATTGCCCAAAATTTAGGGGCTAATTTGACTTAGTTGCGCTGTGAACTAGTGGATAGGCCAAGGCCCAAACATATATAAAGAAGGAAACTTAGGGTTCCTCCCCCATTCTATCGACTGTGCTTTCTAGTGAAGCACCGTTGGTCTGTCAGCCGAAGGCAGTTATCCCTGTCGAACTCGTCGTTGCATTGCCCCTCTCGTTGCCTCGCTGTCTCTCCGCCGCCTTGCCATCTCAAAGAGAGAGAGAGGTTTCTTCTTCTTCTTCTTCAATCCGTCCACTCTGCACATTGTTAACACTTCTCTTCCATTAATCTTCAATTTATTATGTGTAATCAAATGCTCGTCATTTATGCAAGTGTTCCTCAAATCTTTTTGGACAATGTGTGTTTGATTCAACACAGAATTTGATCCTATTTTGTTCCTTAGAAACCCTAAGAAAGCCGAAATGTCTTACTATGAAATCTTTTGTTCCTTCGAACTCAAGCCCGAGCTCGGCTTGTCAATCGAATTGATAAGTCAAGCCCGAGCAGAGCTTCCAAGCTCGACTCAAGCTCGAGCTTAAGCTTGAGCCTAAGATTAGATTTGCTGAGCCGAGCTTAGCGAAGCTCAACTCGGCTTAGCTCGATTGCAACCCTACCTATGGAGAGGGTACAGGAGAAAAATGAGGAATTATTCAATGAATTGACACAGGAAGCAAAGGCCATTGCCGTAGCCTGGGTGCCTAGTCCAATATTTGAAGAATAGACTAATATTCAGGAAGGGAATCTTTAGTGGCCTAGTCCGGAGAATGAAGGGTCTAGACATACGGCTCCCTTGCTCTTGGCTTTGCAAAGGGCTGAGGAGTCCATAACTTTGGTTAAATCAGGCATCAAGATGATGACGATAATTCCAGCGAGAAAATACCTCACTGTTGTTGTGAATATGTTTAATCCTGAGCAATATGACAATCTTGCTGTCATTTCAGCTGGAGCAGACCAATTTCTGGTGCTGGTGTTGGTCTTAGTAGAGGAAGAGCAAGAGATTAGGAACATAAAAGAAAAGATGAAAAGCCTAGAAGGAGAAAGAAAGAAAGAAGAATAAAATTGATAGAGAAAGCTTGGATTGGATGAATAACAACGACTCAATGGTAATAAGTTGCTTAGGGATAAGAAACCTTTCAAGGAGGGGGAATTGTCACGACCTTAGGAGTATTAGAGGGGGAAAACTGTAATTGAGTTATAATTGTTTGTTAGGAGATATTTTTAATTCTATTGAGTGCACATGGGTGTTGTTTTTAGAATCTACTTTTAGCTAAATAACCTATAAATAGGCTATAATATGTAAAGAAGGGTATGATGAAATGATATATTGATTCAGATTTCTCTCCTTACATTCTCTCTCTCCCTCGTTCTCCCCTATTTTTCCCTTCCGTTCTCTCTATTTCTGCTCAATCTCTCCCTCCAATTCTACTCTCTCTCTCTCTCTCTCTCTCTTCTGAATTCTTCTCAATTTCCTTTCTAAACCCTAGCCCAACCCTAGAGTTGTGACACACATCACCCCAGTAAACTTTGGGAACATGCATAGCAAAGAGCATTAACCAAGTGACCTCCAAGGGATGTTCGTTTTTCCTTTTTGCTGCACCATTCTAAGTAGGGGTATCAACACAGCTAGTTCGATGTATGATCCCTTGATCTAGGAGATAGTCTTGGGAAGCAACATCCTTATATTCTAAGCCATTATCACTTCTGAGGACTTGAATATTTGTATTAAATTGAGTAGTTACTATATTGTGAAAGGGCTCGAAGCAACAACCAGCTTCACTTTTATGTGTCATAAGATAAACTCAAGTTGTTCAACCAAAGCAATCTATGAAGGTAATAAACCACTTGTACCCAGTGAGTGTTTTAACCCTACTAGGTCCCCAAACATCTGAATGGACAATCATGAAAGGATTAGTACTCCTTTTATTAATTGTGGGGTCGGTAAGTACTTCTTGTGTGTTTACCAAACTCACAAATTTCACAAAATATATTGGTATTACTGCATTGTTTACTCAAACTAGGAATAATCTTCCCTATCAGTAAAAAAAGAAGGATGGCCTTATCTTTGATGCCACTGCATTAGCTCCTTTTTAGCTGGTGTTAGTTGGTTAACCTTTAGGGCTTGGTTTTTAGGCTAAGAAAATGATTTATTGTCTAATAAGTACAAGCCATCAACGAGTCTACCAGAGCCAATCATTTTTCTTGTGCTCCCTTCCTAGAAAACACAATGGATAGGGAAAAAAGTAATTTTATAGTTTAGGGAATTTGTGATAGAACTTACATATAGCAAGTTATTTGCAAAATTAGGAACATGAAGACAGATGGCAGTTTGAGGTTTTTGTTGCAATTAATAGTCCTTTCCCAAAAATAAGAGAGAGGGTACCATATGCAATTCTAATGTTTTTCCTATGGGAACATGGGGTATAGGTTAAGTAGGAATTAGATAATCCAATCAAATGGGTTGAAGCCTCAAAATCTATACCCGAGTTGGTTGTTCTATATAGAATATGAGGAATAGAATGCTGTAACAATACCTTGAGTAAGAGCACTACCAGCTGTACCTACTTGGGCATAGTGTGATGTAGAAGTGATGCTTGAGTTCATCTTTATCTTAGTCATTAGTTGATGTATGAACACTAATTCTTCCCTTGAGAGACTAGTTTTTTAGGTTCTGACTGTGGCTCTCCTTCAATTTGGACAATTTTTGACAAATGAACTTGATGACATCCCTCATGCCTTTTTTCTTTTCCCTTAGTAGGTCTGCCATGTAGAGACTAGCAAGTCTCATTAGTATGCCTAGGTTTTCCACAATGTTCACACCTCAGCAGATTCTTATTGATACTCCTATGGCCAGTAGAGGTTCTGTCAAGTGATGGTTTCACCATCATAGCTTATATGTTTGTTGTAGCAGGCTAGAGCATAACACTCTTGCTTTCTTCTTGGTGAACATAAGAATAAGCCTGCTTCAAGGTGGGAAAAAGCTCTCTACCTAAGATCTGAACCCTTATTTGGTCAAACTCTACATTCAACCTAGCCAAAAAATCAAATACTCTTTCTTTATTAATCATTTTTTGGATCTTAGAAGCATCCTTAGGACATTCCGCCTGGAAATCTTGATAATAACCTAAGTCTTGCCATAGACAAATTTGGGATAGTATTGAGAAATTTACCACTCACCTTATTTAGTTTCATGTACCTTTTTTTGGATCTCGTAAATTTGTGCATCATGTCCTACTTGAGAGTAAGTCTAGGATGTAGCATTTTAGATCTTCTCTGCTGTATCAAGTAGTAGATATCCCTTTGCAATGTTTGGCCACATTGAATTAATGAGCCAAAACATCACAAGGGAGTTCTGTATCTCCCATTGTCGAGCTTGTACATCTCCAGCAACAGGTTTTTAACTTTTCATGCTAGTGATATAGTCTTCCAATCCTCGCGCTTTGATGAACAATTTGCAAGAGTAGGACCGGGCTAGATAGTTACTTCCATCTAGTTTCACTGGACTAATCAACAATGATGGATTTTCGAAGGGTACTATAGTTTTAGGCCCCTCGCTAGGCACCACACTGTTGGTTTTAGTGCTCAAATGCTAGATTTACATTTCACCAGATGTATGTAATTGGCACTAATGATGTAATCTTGTTCATTAATAAAATGTCATATCTTTATTCATACTCTTCTCTTGTCATTATGAATGAGTCCTTAAATTTCTTGGTAGAGATCTTATTCTTAAGTGTTAAAAATATGTGATAAAGATCTCTAGTTCAGGATTTTTTAAAGGTATTCCTAATTCTCAGATTTATCAGAAGGGGAATATGATTTATCAATCATGGACTAGCACATAGGTTACTACCATTGATTAACATGAGATGTAGGTAGGTGTTGATTGAACATCTACTGAATATCACACATGTAACAGATCATATGGCTATGAGGATTAATGATCTATTACTGGTTCTCGATTATGTATCTGGTCCTTTGGCTGGAAGCGACAAAGTTGTCTTGTGCACTAATGTCGAAGATTTACTGTTGAGCAGAACCATCCAGTGTGAGGTGGGGATACTCTTTGTGTGGTCTCTGTGTAGTGGTGTATGGAGGCAGATGCTCATCGATGGGATCCACTGTCCTCTATCAGATGGGGGGTGAACATCCTATGTGGTCTCGGTTGTGGTTGGAAAACCCTTGGCCAGGGTAAGCACGATCGGAAAGGAGTTTCAAGATGCTATCTCAATCACACTGCATTGGATCTGGCATAGCTACCGAGTCATGTGAGTTTAATCAATCCATGACTCTCATTTGGTTAGGATGTTAGTCAATGGAAAGATTATAGTGCACGGTAATCGAAAAGTCTTAATAGGTTCATCCGAAGTATAGACTTGCCATTAGGATCGTCCTAAGTCCTGACCAGAGGATACTTAGGATCTTTTAGGATGCTTTGGGGAGCTGAAGAGATCCTCTCAGTAGGTCAAAGTGTTTGACTAGCAACAAGGAGTTGACGTGTCCTGACTACTACATGGTTGTAAACCTAGAAAGTCACACACATACTGCGTAATGTATCGGATTAGTGAACCTTTGTTGGTTTTGTGTTCCACATCATTAAGTGTTAATGATGTCAATTGTTACGAGTTAACAATATGGATCAACATGTTTGGGAGGCTGTTAAGGGTTAATGATGCCCTTGGTTCCATTAAGAGTTAATGGAAGGGCTATTAAGAGTTAATAGTGGGGCCTAAGTTCAATATAATAGAGGTAATGGATTCAAGCACAAACAGTTGACAGATGCTTCAAGTGGTCGACAATTTTCTTTGTGCGAGAAAATGGTCGACCGATCTTTATGAACAGTCGACAATTTTGAGAGCAGGATTAATCTTGTGCCGCTTCACTACATTAGAGCATTTAATGCTCTGATGTTGCCTTTATATTGAGGTAATGGATTCAAGCACAAACGGTTGACAGATGCTTCAAGTGGTCGACAATTTTCTTTGTGAGAGAAAATGGTCGACCGATCTTTATGAACGGTCGACAATTTTGAGAGCAGGATTAATCTTGTGCCGCTTCACTACATTAGAGCATTTAATGCTCTGATGTTGCCCTCATGAGAGAGGGAGAGAGAGGAAGCTTATAGGAGAAGCAAAAATTAGAAGAAGTAGACAGAAGAGAGCACGAGATAGCTTAAGAAGCACTCTCCAACCTTCATCTTCTTCCATTATTCTCTGGTTCGATCTTCTTCTTCTTCTTGCTCCAAGAAGTTGACCTTGTTGATCTTCAGCTGTGAGACAGCCATTAGCAACCAAAAGGAACCGCAACAACTTTCGTTCACCTTCATCGAGAGGGTCCTAGCATGGCTCTGGTGAAGGGTTCCAAGGCAGCTCAGGCATGGATGGACTAGGTCCTCCACATTTGAGGAGGCAGGCTGGTCACTCAGGTGTTACTAGAACAGGAGCAATCGGACAGCTTAGAGGATGTTATGAGCTAGCTGCTGAGGCGCGTTGGAAAACCGGCAACAACCACCATCTGTTGAGGTATATCTCTCAAACGCCCTATCGTTGGTTGGTTGGTTGGTTTTGTTTATATGCATATGGATGATTAATACCAAGTCTTGCAAGGGTGGTTTGTTTTTGTTTCCGCTGCATATTTGTTTTGATTTTGAAAATGTTTTAAAACCAATATACCTTTGAATAGATCCACCAAGTGTTGGCTTTTTGGCCTTGGGCCCTCATTCCCTCTCACATAGACATAGCCCCTATAAGACTGGATGATCTAACCTCTGCTTAGGACATTTTTGCTCAAACTATTATCTTTTTTGCACCTAGCCTAGTTGTGGCTCTGATACCATGTAAAAATAGTAGCAACTAGGCCTTGAAAGTGTAGGCAAAAATACTACTTGTCTCTATTATGTCATTTGTATTAGATTAGAAGTTACGTAAGCAAAAAGTATTCTGTATGCTTGTATTGGTATGTTTCCTTTTTTGTTTCTAGTTTAGAATTAAAACACTTCTAGAAGGTATGTTTTCTAGAAGAGTGGTTGATCGATTAAGTTAGTTATGTAGTTTAGTTAGTCGGGCAGTCGGTTGTTTGGTGTAACTCACGTCCCTATAATCTATAAATAGGGATTGTGGGGCATAGCAATGGGTACTTCATTTTTTCGAGAAAGGTTCTCTGTTTCTATCTTGTGTAATGGGATTGAGTGAGAGGTTGAGAGTAAGGCTAGGGATAAGTCTTGTAATCTCTAGAATCTTATTAGCTTTCAGTGCATATGGGCTGGGTAGGATTTGGGCTCTCGTTGTAATCATCATAAGGTTGTTTTAAGATAGTGGATTGGAGGGCGTGACTGCAATCTGGACGTAGGTCTCACTTTGGGACCGAACTAGGATAAATCCTTCTTGTGTTCTTACTGTTTTTCTTTCTATTCTTGTTTGTGTTGCCTATATCTTTGTGTTCTTGGGTGTGGGAGAGTTTAGGGTGAGCTATTGGGTTGAGAAAATCATTAGGATTGCTGTGTTTCTACTCTAACAACGCAGTATCAGAGTCAAGAAGTCTACTTCAGTGATCAAGATTTTCAAGAAACTCAAGGAATTAGACTCGACACCAGAACTCGATATGGCGCCAACTGCATCAAGATTTGATATCGACAAATTCGATGGGATAAACGATTTCGATCTATGGAGGATAAAGATGGAAGCTCTTCTCTGTAGTCAAGGATTAGAGGGAGCTTTGGAACAAATAAGACTGCAGATTCGACCACTGGGAAAGAAGTACCGGTGATGATTGAATAACAAGAAAAGGCTCAGAAGGAAATCAATAAGAAAGCCTACAACATTCTGATTCTAAGCCTTGGAGATAAAGTGCTTCGAGAGGCCTCGAAGTAGAAGACAGCGGCAGAAATTTAGAAGAGGCTTGAGGATCTATACCTCAAAAAGACTTTGTCGAGCCGTCTATACTTAAAGGCCAGGTTCTTTAATTACAAAATGCAAGAACCCAAAAAATTGCATGAACACTTAGATAAATTTAATAAATTGTGCCTAGACTTAGAAACATAGGAGTGAAATATGAAGATGAGGATAAAGCTTTAGTTCTTCTATATTCACTACCTAAGTCCTATGAGAATTTCGTAGACATCCTTCAACATGGTAGAGATAAGCTCACATTAGAGGATGCCATAGGTGCATTAAATTCCAAAGAATTGAGGTTTAAGATGAATGATAAATCTTCTCCTAGTGAAGCCCTAACAGTTAGGTCAAGAAGCTCTAAAAGAGACCCAAAAAATAAGGGTAAATCAAGGTCTAAGTCTAGAAATGGAAAATGCTCGATAAAATGTTACTATTGTCAACAAGAAGGTCATATTAAGCAGCTTTGTCCAAAAAGAAAGAAGGACCTTGCCAAGAAGGCGAATTTAGGAGGAGGGGCAAACTATTGTGACTCTGGTTATGATAGTTCGAAGGCCTTAATAGTTAGGGAAAGTGCTGACAGCCTAGAGTGGGTCTTAGACTCTGGCTGCTCCTTTCACATGACCCCAAAGAAACATTGGTTTCAAAATTTTAAAGAAATCAATGGGGGAAAGGTCTTGCTCAGCAACGACTATGAATGTAAAGTTCAAGGGGTAGGAGATGTTAGGCTAAAGCTTCATGATGGATCTCTTAGAACCCTCTCGTCAGTTAGATAAGTTCTTGAACTAAAGAGAAATCTGATTTCTCTTGGGGAGCTGGATAGGAATAGACTTAAGTTTAAAGGTGAGCGTGGAGCTGTCTAGATTTCAAAGGGATCTCTAATCTGTATGAGGGCTGTTTTAAAGAATGTAATTTATCTCCTGTAGGTCACCACATTATGAGGTGAAGCTGCAGTCGTTAGCATTAACCCTAAGTCCAAGGCAAGTCTGTGGCATTTAAGAATGTCACACATTAGTGAGCAAGGGCTCAAGGAACTTGCAAATCGGGTTATTCTGAATTTAGGGTAGTCCTTAGATTTAAGCAAATATGAATCTTGCATCTTAGGGAAGGCAACTAAGGTTAAATTCAATAAAACAACTATTCATTCATTAAAAGCACCCCTAGATTATATATATTCAGACTTGTGGGGTCTAGCTCAGTCAGAAACTCATGGGGGCTCTCGGTATTTTCTATCAATAATAGATGATTATTCAAGAATATTGTAGGTATATGTCTTAAAATCCAAAGATAATATCTTTGAGACATTTAGGACATGGAAAAGTACAGTAGAAAATCAAAAAGGAAGATCAGTCAAGGTTATAAGGACAGATAACGGGTTGGAGTTTTGTAATAGAGAGTTCAATCAAATGTGTAAGGATGGTGGGATCATTAGGCATCTTACAGCTCCCGGAAACCCCAAACAAAATGGGATGGCCGAGAGGATGAATAGAACCCTCTTGGAAAGGGTAAGATGCATGCTTCTCCATGCTCAATTACCTAAGTTTTTTTGGGGGGAAGTTGTTGTAGCAGCAGCCCATGTTTTTAACAGACCACCCTCTAAATCCATAAATCTCCAAACCCCTTATGAAAGGTGGATAGGGCATAAGCCAAGCTTAGATCACCTTAGAGTGTTCGGATGCCTAGCCTATGCTCATGTGAAGCAAGGCAAATTAGAGCCTAGGGCCAAGAAATGCCTATTTATTGGTTACCCATCTGGTGTTAAAGGCTACAAATTATGGAACCTAGAATCTGAAGGACCTAGAACCATAATTTCTAGAGATATAACATTTGATGAGGAGTCTACCATAAAATTAGGAAGCCATGAATCTCAGCCTGATCAGGAAGAATCCAAAGAAGTTGTTCAGGTGGAGATTTCTGAAATAAATCCAAATTTACCTCAAGATGTCCCAGAATTTGAGCGTGAAATACTTGAACCTAAACCTGAACCTATAAGTGACCATGACTAGGACCAAGAACCTTCCCAAATTGAAGGGGAAGACGGTGACAGTGATGCATATTCTAGTCTAGGGGATCATCCTAATCCCGATAGATATAATGTGGTAAGGGACCGTCATCCAAGAACCCGTAGGCCACCCCAAAGGTATGGTTTCTCAAACCTAGTGGCATATGCCTTTACCTAGTGCAACATAAGCTATAGGAGAGGAACCCTTTACCTATGAAGAGGCAATGGCCTCAAAGGATGCAAACAAATGGTTGATAGCCATCAGATCAGAAATAGAATCCCTTAAGAAAAATCATATCTGGGAGTTTGTCGAAAGACCAAAAGGGCAGCGCGTGATAGGCTGCAAATGGTTATATAAAATTAAAGAGAGAGCAGGTGAAAATCCTAAACCTAGGTATAAGGCAAGACTAGTTGCTAGAGGCTTTACCCAAGTGCCGGGTATTGATTTCAATGAGGTGTTCTCTCCGGTTGTGAGACACACCTCTATAAGAATTCTACTAGCCATCACTGCCCATTTAGATTTAAATCTTGAGCAAATGGATGTCACAACCGCATTTCTTCATGGGGACCTAGAGGAAAGGATCCTAATGGATCAACCAAAGGGTTTTGAAGCTAACGGAGAGGTGGAGAAGGTCTTCCTTCTTAGAAAGTCCCTTTATGGGCTTAAACAATCCCCAAGGCAGTGGTACCGAAAGTTTGATTCGATTATGTTAAGCCAAGGGTGCTCTAGAAGCTCCTATGATTGTTATATTTATTTTAGACATATCTCTCCTAGTATTTCCATATTCCTGTTACTCTATGTGGATGACATGCTTATAGCAAGTCAGTCCACACAAGAAATTTAGCTACTTAAGAAAAGACTGAGGGCTGAATTTGAAATGAAGGAACTCGGGGAAGCTAGAAAAATTCTAGGAATGGAAATCTCAAGAGATAAGCATCATAAGAAGATATATCTCTCTCAAAAATCCTATTTAGCCAAGCTATTAGCTAGATTTGGAATGGCTGATGCAAAAGCAGTCAGTCTGCCATTTGCTACCCATTTCAAACTATCCCTAGATCAGTCCCCTAAAAGTGAAGAAGAGAAGAGGGAGATGGAGCATATTCCTTATTCGAGTGCAGTAGGAAGTATCATGTATAGCATGGTATGCACTCGACCTGATTTGGCTCATGGTATGAGTGTTATAAGTCGGTTTATGACCAATCCAGGAAAGCCTCACTGGATGGTGGTCAAGTGGATGTTTAGATATATTAAAGGATTTATAAATAATGCTTTGTCTTATGGTGGAGCAAGAGTAGGAGATCAAGCTAGTATCCTAGGTTTTTCAAATGCAGACTATGATGCCGACTTAGATAAAAGGAAATCCACAACCGGGTATATTTTTAGGTTGTGGAACTTGACAATTAGTTGGAAATCTAGTCTCCAACATGTGGTAGCTTTGTCTACTATCGAGCCAGAATACATAGCAGTTTCTGAGGCAGTTAAGGAAGCTATGTGGCTTAAGAATCTAGTGAGTAAGCTCCTAAGGGTAGAAGTTAAGGCCACTTTGATGTGTGATAGTCAAAGTGCCATTCACTTGTCTAAAAACCAAGCACACCATGAAAGGACTAAGCATATAGATGTAAGACACCACTTTATAAGACAAATCATTGAAGATAAATTTGTAATTCTAACCAAGGTTGCAGGGGAAGACAAAGCAGCAGATATGTTTACAAAATCTGTGCTGACAGCAAAGTTAAAACATTGCATGAAGATTTTGCAGATTGATCCAGAAGGTATGTGAAGATGCAAGGTTGTGAATGAAGGTGCAAGGTCGAAGATGAAGCCTAATCAAGTACAAATGGGTGGAGAATTTGTTATGTCATTTGTATTAGATTAGAAGTTATGTAAGCAAAATGTATTTTGTATGCTTGTATTGGTATGTTTCCTTTTTTGTTTCTAGTTTAGAATTAAAACAATTCTAGAAGGTATGTTTTCTGGAAGAGTGGCTGACCGATTAAGTTAGTTATGTAGTTCGGTCAGCCAGGTAGTCAATTGTTTGTTGTAACTCACATCCCTATAATCTATAAATAGGGATCGTGGGGCATAGCAACGGGTACTTCATTTTTCTGAGAAAGGTTCTCTATTTCTATCTTGTGTATTGGGATTGAGTGAGAGGTTGAGAGTAAGGCTGGAGATGAGTCTTGTAATCTCTAGAATTTTGTTAGCTTTCAGTGCATGTGGGCTGGGTAGGATTTGGGCTCTCGTTATAATCATCCTAAGGTTGTTTCAAGATAGTGGATTGGAAGGCATGACTGTAGTCTGGACGTAGGTCTCACTTTGAGATCGAACCAGGATAAATTCTTCTTGTGTTTTTACTGTTTTTCTTTCTGTTCTTGTTTGTGCTGCCTATATATTTGTGTTCTCAGGTGTGGGAGAGTTTAAGGTGAGCTATTGGGTTGAGAAAATCATTGGGATTGTTGTGTTTCTACTCTAACAGCCTCTTTGGATTATCCTTTATTTATAACCTTAGAATTTATAGTTTAGAAATCTAAAAGAGAAAATAATAAATAAGGAAATATATACAAGAAACATCCTCATTACAGCTTATGTACATTCACGCTTATTTTAGATTGATTGCTTTGATGTCTTCCTTGATTACTGACATATAATTAGCCATTTACAACCTTGCGCCACTATGGTCAACCTTTTCATAATAACCATATACTTAATACTGTAACAACTGTCTTGCCTACTACCTTTACCCAAGATTCCAACATTTTTATTTAGGGTCTGTACCTTATTTAGTTTTTGCTCATTCCAAGTTGGGTTAATTTATCTTAAATGCAAATCTAAGTTATCTTATTCCTAATTGAGTTATCCCATTCTTGATTGGATTATATTTTAGTGGGTTAAGTCTATTCTCTTCATTTTAAAAACTAAGCCCAGATTTTTTATTTTTTTAGGCCCAATCTTCATTCAAGTAAGTAGCCTATGTTTTTATTGAGTTAAACCCAACCCTTTTATTTTATCTGAGACCAAATTCTTTATTTAAAATAGGCCCAATTGTTTAGTTTAAGTTGTACGGCCTAAGCTAGGTTTCACCCAACATAAACTAAGAAGGTGACCCAACCCACAGAACCAAATATAAGGCCAGCAATGTGACATCAGCATGATGTCAGCAACAATGCCTTATACCATTCTGCTCCGTTTTTCGAGCTCATTTCAACCATGTGATCCATTTTTCAATTATGCCACTCAATTTTGTGCATTAGGGGCATTTTGGTCAATGCATTTATATTTTATTAATGCTTATTGTACTTCATATAACTTGTTTAGGTGATTGTGGGTCATCTCAAGCAAGAGGAAACTAGGGAGACTTCATCTATTCGATTAAGGCGAGTGGATATTTGGTATCATGGTGCTTTTGGCATTCATATAATATGTTATTGTTATACTTGTTATTGATGTTATGTGTAAAATCGTGTCATTTTAATTGCATAAAAATTTGGGGAAATAGGAATGCATTATTACTTGGTCATTTTGTCTTGCATGAAGATGAGAAATGGGACTAAGTGGTAGCATGACATGATATCTAGAAAATTCTAAACATTATATCTTTATTTTATTTCATGACATATGAGAGTATCGTATTAGAAAACTGTATGCTAACTATAGTATTAGTTAGCCATTAGTGCACCACATATGTATGGCATAACTATGTCTGCCACTATTATTGATTGTATGGGCATGAGTATCTCCGCCATATGTATTGACATCAGTGTTATTAAAGGCGTGTCTAAGCATGCGCCTAGGCACAAGGCGCACCAAGGCGTACCTTGAGTGCCTGAAAGCATTCTAGGTGAGTGCAGACCAAAAAGCGCGACAAGGCGCGCCTTGGGCTTTTTAGTTGTTTTTCAAGGTTTTTATTTACTGTTTTTACTTTATTTAATTTTTTACTATTTAGGGTTTAAATTTATTGATTCAACTACAAATTTGACAATAAGTAAAAAGGCTACTACTTCAAATGTTCCAATTGAATTTGAACTAGATGAAGATGGATAGAGAGAATTGAAACAAATTCAAGGTATGCAATAATAAAATGCAATATTAAGTTACCAAAACAACACCCCCATACTTGCAACCATCTTTCTTAGGCTTCTATATATCACCCCAGATGCAAGAAGTGGACAAAAAGAAAAAAAGAAAATTATATTTTCATAGGCCCAAGTTAAATAGTGGCTTTTCCTTAGTTTCCCATATTTCTTGATTGTGTTTCATTTACTTCAACAATGTTTTGTTAAAACTATTCAAGTCTCGATTTTCTTAAGATTATATTATTCCAATAATAAAAAATCAAACTACACTCAATATCCAATGATCAACATTCTATTGGCGTGATCAATATTTATAGACACTGCGGAGGCTAAGTTTTCATTATACAAAGAAAGATGCAAATTCGAGTCTAGTATATTACCTACCAAAAAAAATGTATGAAACTATCATCACACTTCTAAACCATAGAAATCATCCAATAAGAGGAGTAGTGATGTGGAAGAAGATATTAGAGATGATGCTTCTAATGATAAAAATATAGAAATGTTTGATCTTGATGATGAGGATGATTTTTAGATTATTTAAAATGCATAATTAGTTAATCTTGATTAAGATTTAAGACCTATAATTTTTTTTAAGATTTAATTTAAGTTGACTTAAAAATTTTTAGATTACATCTTTTGGCATTTTTTATTATTCTTTTCATTAGTATATGTTGAATTTTTTAATTTCCGTGATAACATACTTGTAAATATGTAATTAGGAGTTAGAACTTATTTTATACCTTATTTTTCAAATAAGATATATATTTTTCTTTTTTTTTTAGTAAGCATGCACCTAGTTCTATCAGGTGCGCGCCTTGCCTTGTGCCTCAGGCTCCAACACCCTTTTGCGTCTTAATGCACCTTGAGCTTTTAATAACATTGATTGACATGAATGATGGGTGTTTTGTGTGTCGCTCCTGTTACATTAAGCGTTCCTCATCACCATGACTTATCATGTCCTTTACGCCTTTGCTGGTTATTATGTTGACAGGGCAAACTTATATCTCATTTGTTGCAAATTCATATTTCCCCCATCATAATGCCTCATAACCCTCATGAGTCAGTTGAGACTTATCCCATTATTTTTTATCTTCCTTTGTTTTCCTTTTTCTTTACATTTTCAAGTAGTTAGAATTGTACCATTGAAGTACAAGGCTTGTGGTATGAGATTTCCTCTAACTATACCTTAGGCATGCTCCTAGTACAACTCTTAACTACAAGGACTCTAAATAGGTGCATTGTTAATGGGGTGACATTGACCACTTGTTAGTTATGAATAAGTGGTATATTCTTTTATTGTCATGTATACAGAGGAATGACACAAAAATTATTGGTTATGGTTATGGTAATTGCTATTGTGGCATAGGTGATTTTTGATTGATCAATAATATTTAATTTTCATTGCTCATAACATATGATTGACTTCTTGATATAGATTGATATTGTAATGAATATGAAGTTATTAAGGGTCGAGCCTAAATTATTCTTGTGTGTAGAGACACATAAAAATCCACTATATGCTTAGCCATTTAGGTACATGAGCTTCATTAGTAATTTATTCCCCATTTACCTATGAATAAACCTTCTACAAGCAGTTTCTAGGATGAAGAAATTGAATGTGTAAAATATAGTACTTTGCATTCAAATTTCTTCTATGAGCATTCCAATGAAACAATTAACTGCATACAAATATAGTACTTTGCAAGGATCAAGAAATTGAACGTGTAAAAGATCTACCTTCCAAGGAAGCAAGAGATCGCAAGACAAGTGTATAATATGGTGGCATGCGGAAATGATACTTGAAGGCAACAGACCAGATTTTACCCAAGACCTTCAAAGCAATTATAATAGAAACATCAGTCCGGAAAACACCCTGAGAATATATCATAATAGGACCAATGAAAGAATTTTCTGCACATCACTAGAAAATAACACATTAAGAAAATTTTCAAAGGAGGAAAAACACCTTAGCCTAAGTTTCTCTCTAATGGACACAACGATTTAAGGACTGATACATAATATTCACATATTTTTCATATCAGAAATATATTATGTTACATTTTGGAGTTTATATTCTACAACAACAACATATCCAGCCTTTATCCCACTATGTGGGGTCGGCTACCTGAATTCTAGATTTTCATGTATTTCTGTCTTTTGTCATATCTTCATTTAGGTGCATACACTTCATATCAAATTTTAATGTCTCTCATAAAGTCTTCTTGGTCCTCTACCTCTTTTTTTGACTAATTGTTCAATTTCATCAACTTTCCTCACAGGAGCGTCTTTTGGTCTCCTTCTCACATGACCGAACCATCTTAGTCTAGTCTCTCTCATATTCTCCTCGATTGGCACTACTCCCACCTTATTACGAATAACTTTATTTCTAATTTTATCTTTTCTTGTATGGCCGTACATCCATCTTAACATCCTCATCTCCGCTATACTCGTCTTTTGCTCATATTGATATTTGACTGCCCAACATTCTGAGCCATACAACAAGACTGGTCTTATAGCTGTCCTATAGAATTTTTCTTTCAGTTTTAATGGGATTTTAATATCACATAACACCTCGATACATTTCTCCATTTTAGCCAACCTGCCTTAATTCTATGTGTGACATCCTCGTGAATTTCTCTATCTTTTTGAATCACTGATCCCAAATATCGAAAATGGTATTTTCTTTATAAGATTTGGTCTTCCAATTTTATTATAACATCCTCCACTCTTGCATTCTTACTAAATTTGCATTCCGTATATTTTGTTTTCTTTCTACTTAATTTAAATCCCTTAGATTCTAAATTGTTTCTCCATGTTGAAAACTGCAACAAATAATGAGAACAAAGCTGGATTGGAAGAACTCGGAAGTCCAAACCCTACTTCCGTCACAATCTTTGATTATACCATAAGATGTTTAAATAGACTAAAGTCCCTAAAATCTAGGAAATTTAAAATACAAACAAACTAATTTAAAATACAAATACAACAACATATTAAATATCAAAACTTCCTAAACTTTAGAGAGAGATAAGATCTTATCTCTTCCTAGAGTTTAGAGAGATAAGATCGAGATTATATTTCAACACTCCCCCTCAAGCTGATGAATGAATGTCTATCATTCCAAGCTTGCATATTAGATCTTCAAACCTCTTGGTTGCCAAGCCTTTTGTGAATACATCAGCTACCTGTTCTTCAGATGAAACATGAGGGATATAGATTAGACCTGCATCCAATTTTTCTTTAATGAAGTGTCGGTCTATCTCAATATGTTTTGTCCTGTCATGTTGAACAGGGTTGTGTGCAATGCTTATAGCGGATTTGTTGTCACAAGCTAACTCAATTGCTCCCTTAGTTTTTATTTTCAAATCTTCTAGGATGATCTTGAGCCATAACAATTCACATATTCCGAGGGCCATAGCTCTAAACTCTGATTCTGCACTTGATCTAGCCACGATACTCTGTTTCTTACTTCTCCAAGACACTAGATTCCCACCTAGGAATACACAATATCCTGTGGTCGATCTTCTGTCAGTGATAGATCCAGCATAGTCTGCATCAGTAAAGCCTTTCACATCAATTTCCCCACCTCTTTTAAACAATAGACCTCTACCTGGATTAGTCTTGAGATAGTTCAGTATCCTCCTTACAGCTTGCATGTGCTCCTCAGTTGGATTATGCATAAATTGACTTACAAGACTGACAGCAAAGGTAATATCTGGTCTAGTATGAGAAAGATATATTAATCTTCCTACTAACCTTTGATACCTACCTTTGTCAATTGGTTGACTCTCAGGATTTTGCCATAGTTTTCCATTTGGTTCCACCGGGACACTAGAACCCTTACCTCCAGTAAGCCCTGTTTCAGCAAGTAGATCCAAAATATATTTACGTTGAGATAAGAATATACCATCTTTAGAATAGGCTACTTCAATGCCCAAGAAATATTTGAGGATACCAAGCTCTTTGATTTCAAACTCTTGGGCCAGATTCCTTTTTAATAGTAGTTGTTCCTTCTCATCATCCCCTGTCACAATTATATCATCCACATATACTAGTAGGGCTGTAATTTTTCCTTCTTTCGAGTGCTTCATGAAAAGTGTATGGTCACCTCGGCTTTGATTATATCCCATATTTTTCATGGCTTTAGAAAACCTCCCAAACCAGGCCCTTGGAGATTGTTTGAGTCCATATAGAGCTTTCTTGAGCTTGCATATTTTTCCTCCTCTATCTCCTTCTTGAAAACCTGGAGGCATCTCCATGTATACTTCTTCTTCTAAGTCTCCATGAAGAAAGGCATTTTTAACATCAAATTGTTGTAATGTCCATCCAAAACATGCAGCCAAAGAAATCAAAATTCTTACTGTTGCCATCTTAGCTACTGGAGCGAATGTTTCAAAATAGTCTATGCCATATGATTGAGTGTATCCTTTAGCTACTAACCTGGCCTTGTATCTGTCCAATGTTCCATCAGCCTTGTATTTTACATTAAAAACCCACTTGCAGCCTACTGGTACAATCCCCCTCGGTCTTGACACAATTTCCCAAGTCTGATTTTTGTTTAAGGCTCTCATCTCTTCCATCATGGCTTCCTTCCAATTCTGATCTCTTAAGGCCTCTTCTACTGAGTTAGGAATGACAATTGAATCCAAAGATGTTAAGAACCCTTTGTGGTTTTGGGACAGCCGATGGTAGGACACAAAATTGGTTAGAGGATGTTTGGTACAGCTTCGGATACCCTTCCTAACAGCAATAGGAAGATCTAAATCATCAAAGTTTGGGTTAGAAGGATTAGAGCAATCTGAAACAGAAAGTTGGGGTTCTGAAACAGGAAGCTGGGATTCATTTTCTGGAATAAAAGATTGTACAAATTCCTTACCTTGACTAGGATCAGATGGTGGCACTTGCTGTGATTCCAGGATGGGCTGTCTTCGTCTGAAAACATAAGGAGAACCTTTAAATCGGCCTGATAACTGCTGGAGCTGCTGGCTGGATTTTTGGCCTGATAGCTGCTGGCTGGATTTTTGAGGAGAGGTAGAACTGGGATAAGGAGATGGAGAGGAAGGAGATGGAGAACTGGAAGAGGGAGATGAAGAGCTGTTAGGTAGCTGAAAAATATCCCCAACCGTGACCTGGTCACCATCTAAAGGCTCCCCCTGATGACCAGTTGGATGAGAAGAGAAAAAAGGTTGGGTTTCAACAAATGTAACATCCTTTGAGATAAAAAATTTCTTGGTTGTTGGATGATAGCATTTGTATCCTTTTTGGGTAGGAGAATACCCTAGGAACACACACTTTAGGGCCCGTGGATCGAGTTTGTCTCTATTTTGCTTGGGAATATGGACAAAGGAGACGCACCCAAATACCTTTAGTGGGAGAGGAGAATGCTGATGTAGATCTGGATAATGATGAGATAGGAGCTGAAATGGTGTTTGATGGTTTAAGGTTTTTGAGGGTACACGATTTATTAGGTAGGCAGCTGTAAGAGTGGCTTCTCCCCAGAATTTTTTAGGCACATTATGATGATGTAGAAGACTTCGAGCAACATTAAGTAAGTGTCTCATCTTCCGTTCTGCCACTCCATTTTGTTGTGGGGTGTGGACACAAGAAGACTCATGAATGATCCCTTCTTGTTGAAAAAATTGTTGCAAATGATTGTTAACATAATCCTTTGCATTATCCGTCCGGAATTTTTGGATTGAACACTTGAATTGAGTGGAAATTAACTTACAGAAATATGGCAAAATGGTGCTAACAGCAGCCTTTTCTTTTAATAGGAAAACCCAAGTCACTCGAGTACAATCATCAACAAATGAAATAAACCACCGAGCCCCCGAACAATTTGGTATTTTAGAGGGCCCCCAAAGATCGGAATGAATCAAAGAGAAAGGTGTAGATGTTCTCTTATTACTAGGAGGATAGGACACTCGGTGATGTTTAGAAACAGCACACACATCACAATGAAACTCACTAAGGTCTAAGGACTGAAACAAAGAAGGAAACATTGTTTTTAGAAGAGGGAATGGTGGATGACCAAGTCTGTAATGTTGCAGCCAAACATGAGCAGTTTGGTTAGATGAAAACTGAGAGAATGCCGCAGTCTCAAATACTTGATTTCCAGCCGAAGGTTCCTCTCCTTTTCTTTCCAGAAAGTACAGCCCATGCTGAACTCTAGCTGCACCAATCATCTTCCCGGTCTTCAGGGCCTGAAATTCACACATATTAGCAGAAAAAGTGGCATAGCAATTTAGGTCATTAGCAAGCCTATGAATAGACACAAGATTGGTAGATAGATTTGGCACATGTAGGACTTTTTGAAGGGTAATGTTGGGACTGAGGGTGACTGTTCCTTGACCTTTGATGGGTACAGAAGTCCCATTAGCAATGGTAATCTGTTTAGAGGTTACAATAGGCTCATAAGTGTCAAAAACCAAAGGATTAGGAGTCATATGATCAGTGGCTCCTGAATCTAGGATCCAAATGTCATTCTTATCAGATTTAGAGGCATTAAGAGAGGCTGAATGTAAGCAATTACCTTGCTGGGCGAAAACACAGTTTCCATTGGTGAAAGTCTTGAGAAAAACCTTAAGTTTGTTAATTTCCTCACCATCAAGTTGTGCAAGATCAGTACTTGAATTTGATTCTGTCTTACTGGTTGCTTCTGCCTCCTCATGCTGTTCCTTGGTAGATATGTAAGCCTGTTTTTGTGCTGCCATATGTTTGAAACCTCCCATCTTCTTTAACACAGCCTCCTTGCCATGAAGCTTGAAGCAATTATCTCGAGTATGCCTAGGCTTGTTGCAGAAACTACACCATAGTCCTTCACGATTCTTTGCTTCTGGTTTGCCTGCTCTGAATCGCGTCCCATCCTTTCTTGCTGTCACCATGGCTGATCCTTCGGTTCCACTATCATTCAACATAACTCCCCTTCGGTTTTCTTCACTCCTTACCATAGCAAAGACTTCATTTAGGGATGGTAGCTTCTCCCTTCCAAAGATCTGAATCCTAACTTGATCAAATTCAGCATTTAACCCAGCTAGGAATTCCACAATTCTATCTCTCTCAATGATTCTGCTAAGTGTGGCAGCATCATCACTACATATCATCTTGATTTCTTGATATTGATCTAGTTCCAACCACAGGCCATTCATCTTGTTGAAGTACTCAGTAATAGTTAGAGATCCTTGTTTAGTACTATTAATCTTTGTTTTGATATCAAATATAACCGAAGCATCCTGTACCTTGGAGTAAGTCTGCCTAATGGTGTCCCAAATAGCCCTGGCCGAATCTAAAAACATATAGTTTCTACTCACCTCAGGTTGCATGGCATTCCATAGCCATGACATTATAAGAGAGTCCTCGATATCCCATGCAGGGAAGGCTGGATCAGTAGACTTCGGTGGCGGAGCAGTGAGATGTCCTAGCTTCCCTCTTCCTTTCAGAAAGGTTCGAACCAGCTGCGCCCATTGGAGGTAATTCTTGCCATCCAATCTGTAAGATAAATGCATGCCCGGCAGTTCTCCACTGCCCGAACCAAGAAAGGTTCCTCCTCTTTCATTGGTTCCAGTGGTCAGATCTGGTTCTGACTCACCAGAAGCTAAACTCGGATTACTATCTATGATTCCCGACATTCTTAGTACCAAGAAAAACAAGAAAGGGCAATGAAGGCCTAGGGAAGGAAATAAAAACCGAGAGGCAAGAGTGCAATGAAGGCACGATGGGATTCTATGAGAGGAATAAAGGCTCTGATACCATGTTGAAAACTGCAACAAATAATGAGAACAAAGCTGGATTGGAAGAACTCGGAAGTCCAAACCCTACTTCCGTCACAATCTTTGATTATACCATAAGATGTTTAAATAGACTAAAGTCCCTAAAATCTAGGAAATTTAAAATACAAACAAACTAATTTAAAATACAAATACAACAACATATTAAATATCAAAACTTCCTAAACTTTAGAGAGAGATAAGATCTTATCTCTTCCTAGAGTTTAGAGAGATAAGATCGAGATTATATTTCAACACTCCACAACTCAAGCTTAATGTTCACTCCTTTTGTTTCATCCACCAACACTATGTCGTCTGCAGATAGCATACACCATGACACATCTGTCTGAATATCTTTAGTGAGTTCATCCATTACTAGAGCAAATAAGTATGGACTTAGTGCAGAACTTTAATGCAGTCCTATTGTAATTTTAAATGGTTCAGTATCCCCTCCGCATGTTCTGACTCTTGTCTCTGCACCGTAATACATATTCTTAAGGGCTTGTATATAGGCTATTCGGACTCCTTTCTTCTCTAAGACCCTCCATAATACTTCTCTAGGGACCCTATCATAGGCCTTTTCTAGATCTATAAACACCATATGTAGGTCCTTCTGATGATCTCGATACCTTTCCATTAGGCGCCTCAGTAGGTATATAGCTTCCGTTGTTAACCTACCAGGCATGAAACCAAACTGATTTTTTGAGATCTCTGTTTCTTTTCTGAGCCTCTGTTCTATTACTCTCTCCTAGAGTTTCATAGTATGGCTCATTAACTTAATTCCTCTGTAATTTTCACAATTTTGAATATCTCCTTTGTTCTTGTATATAGGAACCAAAGTACTCTTCTTCCACTCATCTGACATCTTTTTTAATTTAAGGATCGCATTAAATAATTTTGTTAGCCAGGAGATGCCCTCTTCTCCCATGTATTTCTATGCTTCTATTGGTATATTATCCAGTCCTATCGACTTATGATTTTTCATCTTTTTTAATGCTTGTCTTATTTCATTAGAACTTATGTGTCGATAAAATGTATAGCTCATGTTCCCTTCAAAGTTACTAAGATGTCCCAACCTAACTCTTGTGTCGCCACCATCATTGAATAATTTTGTGAAATACTCCTTCCATCTCTCCTTAATTGCTCCCTCGTTCACTAATACATTTTGATTTTCGTCTTTTATGCATTTCACTTGATTTAAATCCCTTGTTTTTCTTTCTCTTGCTTTAGCTAATTTATATATATCCCTTTCTCCATCTTTTGTATCAAGTCGTTTATATAGATTCTTATATGCTTTTGACCTTGTTTCACTAACAGCTCTTTTTGCTGCCTTTTTTGCTTCTTTATAATTTTTTTGATTTTCTTCATTGTTGCACTGATATACAGCTTTATAGCAAATTTTCTTATTTTTAATTTTCAATTGTACCTCTTCATTCCACCACCAAAACTCCTTAAGGTTAGGGGCTCTACCATTTGTCTCTCCAAGGACTACTTTTGTCTTGCTTCTCAGGGCATTAGCCATTTCTCTACACATTTGGTTTGTCTGTCCTTCTCCATTCCATTCCTTTCTACCCCTTAATTTTTCTTTGAAGATTAGTTATTTCTCCCCTTTTAAATCCCACAACCTGATTCTTGGATTTTGTTTTATGTGATTTTTTCTCTTCCAATTTCTTACTTAGACGTCAAGTACTAGAAGTCTATGTTGAGTAGTCAAACACTCTCCCGGTATCACTTTACAATCCCTACAACATAACCGATCCTCTTGTCTCATGAGGAAGTAATCTATTTGGGTGCTTGATGTGACATTTTTATATATGATTAAGTGTTTATCCCGTTTTTTGAACCTAATATTGGTTATGATGAGCCCATATGCCATAGTAAAATCTAGAATAGACTTACCCTCATTATTAATTTCCCCGAATCCATATCCTCCATGTACCTCTCTATAGCCGTTTCCATCTCTACCCACGTGCCCATTTAAATCACCTCTTATAATCATTTTCTTTTTAGAGTCTATATTCTACTTAAAGAAAATTTACCTAGAACATCAATTAGCCACAACATAATAAGAGGAGAAAAGTAGCATGATTAATGAATTAAATTTGAAAAATGATTAAAAAGGCTTCCCTAGTGCGCAAGGCTCCCCTCTTTATATGTAGCCTTTGCCTTTATTTATTTTTCTTGCAAATAGGTTATTTCCATAACTCAAACTCGTATAGCTATTAAATAGTGATACCATTTTGTATGAAAATTCAAAATAAAAGTTTTGTATTAATAGTATTGAATTGTTAACTACCATCTTATCTAAAAGCTTAAGTTGGCAGATAGAGGGTTAATTTATCATTTTATATTATTATTTTTACTCTCAACATACGTCTCATGTGTGGGTAAGCTTTAACACATAACTCGTAACATGAGCAACTATTCAAATATTGGATTAGCGGTAAAGTTTAAACTTAGGGCCTTTACTTGCTTTGATATCATGTTGAATTGTTAACCATTGTCTCGTCTAAAAGCTTAAGTTGGTACATAAAGGGTTAACTTATCTTTTATATTATTATTTTTACTCTCAACAAAAAGTATTATATTCACTTGAATTATCTTAGCATCTAAGAAAAGAAAAAAATAATGTGGTTGTGACATAATGCTTTTTAAAAACATTTTTTACAATCAAAAAAGTTTGATTGTACTTGAAAATCATATGGAGAGGTAAAACAGGGGTGGCAGGCTAACTCCCCAGTCAAGCATTCTTCGCCACATGGTCACTGGTAGACTGCAATTGCATTCATTGTTTTGTAGGCATTTCTCCCAAACAAGTCTCCCATCGACTTTTATGGCAAGAAACAAAACTAGTTCTCAAGGCATAATAATTACTAAAGATGAGAACACATGTGATTACATTAATTCAATGAGGTAATCAACTACATGGTCGGCTAATGAGGCCAAGCCTTTTCCAAAAGGTATTTCATAATGGAACCCAAAAACATAAAGCCATTATCAAAAAGAAAAAAATAGAACCCAACACCAGTTGACGGCTAAAAAAAACATCTCACAAAAAGAATTAAGTACCAAGGTTGCCAGAATGGAATTCACAAATGGTCTTTGGGTAAATTATAATATGGCCTTCAATGTCATAAGCAGAACAGGAATGAATGACAGGCATCATAGAGACATTGCTCTTACCCGACTAAACTTGATATCAGGGATTCCATCTTTAAATTCTACCTCTCCCAAGGCATCTTCAAGGTCCTGAATATGAATTTTACTCATGAATTATTCTGTGATGGTGTTTTTGACATTTTAGTTCAAAAGAAAATAATATAAACTTTATTTTGTTGACCAGAGAGCACAAATTTATCATTCCCAAAATGCACTTCATTACAGAATGCAAGCAACAAAATTAATGACAACAGGAAGACGCGGTAACAGTAGACATGATTACCTTGGTAACACGCCATATATTAGTTCCTGGCCTTACAATGTCCATATTGGTTAGAGCATGAACAAGGGATGCCCAATCACCATTTACTATGTGCACTATGGATGCAAGCATGGCAAACTGATGCTTCTTTTGCATCTGGCACATCAACCCAAAATCTAGAAATCTAGCACATGAATGACAGAATAAGTGATAAAAGAATAATTTCTTCAACAATTAGCAAATAACCCAGTAATGAATGACTGAACAATTCCATTAGAAGGGGAAAAAGGAAAATTCTTTTCCTTTAGAAGAATAGACAGACAATGAATGTAGTAAAGTACCCTATTTCTCCTGATGAGATGTACCGCAAGTTCCCAGGATGCGGATCAGCATGTAATAAGCCAGTTTCAAGGAGTTGAATCAGTGATGCCTCTACTCCTTTGTTAACCTGGGACAAGTAACATAAAGGATTTGAATGCATATAAATAGCCTAGATAAAAATCAAATGCATTTGAATTGCCAATTCTGACAAAAAAATTTCCAAATTGACTAATAATGTATAAGAAATAGCCACTGCAATATTTATGGTTAGGTTAACTTCGCCTGCAGATTAAATAATCTCCTCAACACTTTTAATGTCAAAGGTATTATTCTTTATCGCAGTTGGTCCCCAAGTCCAAATGAGGGAGGGTTGAATTAGGTGGCCAACAGCCAATGTAAAAATCATTAGATTTTTTAAACATGGATTCTAAAGATAAGCATATATGAGTGAAAAATGAGCTAGATGTGCTGCATTGGTGCCCAAATGTAGTGCTAATTCACAAGGGCTCTGGCATTTTCATAGACAAATGTGAATTAAAAAAATTCGTCTAAGACTAGAGATCTAGAATTGGATCGTAGAATATCAAAATGCTAATAGACAAATATATGAAGGTGGTGGATGTGATGATTATAGGATAAGAATCAAAATTATGTCCAAGAGATAATATGGGTTGATGAGAAGGTGAATATACTTGCTGAGTAGGATATTAGCTTTGGTGCTCAGGGAAGGACTGAATGAGTAACGAAGTGAAAATTAAGATGGATAAGACTTTAAAGGATGAATAGTAGGTGTGAAGAGATTAGGAAATATGATTATTGCAATTAATGTTCTACTAGAAGAAGAGAAAATGAACGTTACTAATGCAAAGTTTTAAATGATTTAGAAGGGGTTGTTGCAAGGAATATTTAAGAGGAGAGAAAATCATTATAGGAGGCAATTTGAAAGGTCATCTGGGTAGGAAAGTGAATGGGTATGAAAAGGCACATGGAGGTTATGTCTTTGGAGGAAATATAATGAGAAAAATGTTATTTAAGATTTTGCCATAGCATATGATCTCATCATAGCTAATACCATTTCCAAAAAGCGAGAAACAAACATGTAATCACAAATAAAAGTAGCCCATAGATTATCCAAATAGATTTCTTCCTTATGAAGCAAAAATATTGCTTGTATTTCAAGGATTTAAAGTTATATCGTCAAAGTTCCTAATGACTCAATATAGGCTTATGGTCCTTGACTTCCATATCAAAAATGAAAAAGGCATGATAATGAAGCTGGAGAATCAAATGGTAGGTTTTAAAAGGCAAAAGATAAATTATTTTTGAAGACAAAATGTCAAAACATGACAAAGACTATGTTAAGAAAATAAAAAAAAGTACCAAACCAAAAAGAGTAACACCAAGAGAGCTTTCTATAGGACTTTGCATAGATGCTCAAACAAGAAATTTAAAGCAAAGAAGACGATCAGTGAAGCAGGGTCAAAAGCTTATAAACATTTGTACCACCAATTAGACATAAAGAAAGAGAAAAGCCAAATATACAAGTTGGCCAAAAGCAACTAAAAGAAGACAAAAGGATTTAAACTAATAAAAGTGCATAAAAGAGAAAAACCAACAGGTTGTAATAAATTAGGAGAAAATCAAGATGAAAGGATCACAGCTCCAAACTATTCAATGAATGTGGAATAATAAATCTTATGCAATATTATGCCAAGAATTCTAGAAAAGATAGGAATTACATGTTTTACAAGTGCATTTGTTAAAAAAAATAATAAAACATGCCATAAAATAGAAAAAGAATGTAATACCCCAGAAGGCCAGAGGAGAATAGTATATATCGAGGATAAGGAAGGAATGAAACAACACTAACTGGATACCTATTGGGCTGAATGTAGACAAAGAACTCCAGGGTTAAGCATACTTGACCTGGAGAAATCCAAGGATGGGTGACCCCCCTGAGAAGTTTGCGTAGACCCATCAGGGTAAGTTGTTTCGGTTCTTCTTATCGGTCGATGTGGGATGTTACAGGTGGTATCAGAGCCGACCCCCAAGCCTCCAAGGGCGGTGGTAGGGCAAACCTCAGCGAGGACGCTGAGTCTCTAAGGGGTTTGTGTGTAGGCACCTTAGGTGAATCCCACATCGGTCATGCAAAATGGGGAGATCTAGGACCGGTTGTAAGGTCACATGACAAGGACGTCATGTGCTCAAGGGGAGGAGAATGTAATACCCTAAGAGCCCAGAGAAGGGTAGTATATATCGAGGAGAAGTAAGGAAATAAACAACGCCAACTGGATACCTTTTGGGCTGAATGTAGACAAATAACTCCAGGGTTAAACATGCTTGAGCTGGGGAAGCTCAAGGATGGGTGACCCCCTGGGAAGTTCGCATAAGCCCATCAGGGTAAGTTGTTCCGATCTTTCTTATCGCTTAATGTGGGATGTTACAGGTGGTATCAGAGTCGACCCCTGGAGAAGGCGGTCCAATGACGGTGAAGAGTGGCGCCGAGGCGCGAGGCTAGATCAAAAGAGTGGCTCCTGGCAGGCTTCTAGGATGGCAGCCTCCAAAGGGGAGAAAATCTGGGACCAGTTGTAAGGTCGCATGACGATGACGTCATGTGCTCAAGGGGGGGAGAATGTAATACCTCGGGAGCCTAGAGGAAAATAGTATATATCGAGGATAAGGAAGGAAGGAAACAACACTACTTGGATACCTTTTGAGCTGAATGCAGGCAAAAAACTCCAGGGTTAAGCGTGCTTGACCTGAAAAAATCCAAGGATGGGTGACTCCCCTGGGAAGTTCGCGTAGACCCATCAGGGTAAGTTGTTTCGGTCCTTCCTATCGCTCGATGCGGGATGTTACAAAGAATAATAAGACAGTGACCACAAAATAGTCTCATAGAAGCATAACATACATGATGACAAGAGCAGTTTAGTGTTCATTATGTAGGAACAAACGAAATGTTCAAAGTTGTAAAAAGTTACACAAGGAGATCAAATTTAACTAGTCATATTATGAAACTTTAGAAGACATGATCGAACAAAAATTAAGAAGAAAAACAAAGGGCCTACTCAATTGTAGAAAACATTTTCTATTTTTTCAACTTTAATTTTACAAGTAAACATGCCCTAACATTTCATGTTTCAAAAAGCAATAGCATTCATTCCAAAAAATTTAGCAAACATCCTTTTGATGTTTTCCAATTCATGGTATATAGTTGAAAAATTAGAAAATTGACTTTTCCGTTTCCTAATTGGAGATTCAATCATTCAATAGAAAATTAGAGGTGAAAAATTAGAAAATGTTTTCTATAACTGAATAGGCCCCAAGGTTTCTAAATATCAATCTAGTTTCATATCTAGTAGGTCAACAATGAAAGTTATATACTTAACGAGGCATCTAACAAAAAGGTCTAAAGATAAACAAAACAATTTATCTATGGTGCTTATAGAGTTGAAAAATAACGAACAAAGTTTACAGAAATCTTATGAAGGATTTTAAAAAAATAAGGGAGTTTGAGTTGCTTATTGATGTGCCCGAAATACAAAAGAAATACTAGCACCCCTTATTTGATAAGAAAGTTCACCACAAACAAGAAAATACTAGTTTTGATTCGCCACACTCTAAGATAGAAGAAGAAAGAGTGATAAGAATCAAATAAATTCGCCACTAAACAAATGAATTGTTTAGATAAGAATTATGATAAAAAAATGCTCTTTGCACTTTCTTCATAAAAATGTTTTATGCCAAAACATTACAACGTCACACATAAATACTAGTCTTAAAGACAAACCTAATAATTAAAGATAGACAACATCATTGCCTTTTTGGACAAAAAAGGGCCAATGATGATAAAAAACAAACCAAAAGCATAATGTAAAACATTATCATGCTACTTTTGATAAAGGGAATCATGATTGCCTCTTTTAACAAAAGGGGGCTAATGATGATAAAAGACAAACTAAAAGTATAAAGAAAAACATCATCACGTCACTTTTGACAAAGGAAATAATTATGATGATAAAACACAATGATACATAAAAGACAAAGCACTCTCAAACAATGAAGGGTGGCATCATGGATGACATCAGTTATGAGACTTGGGGCTTGTTGGAAAGACTTGGCCCTGGCAGATGGGCTAATTACTTGGGCTTGATCATGGAGTGCCTGTGTTGCATTCTGGTCTTGGGCAAGCAATATGATTAATTTGGACTTTAACTCTTTCACTTTGAATTCTAACTCTTTCAAATGGGCTGGAGTCTTCCCAATAAATAACTCAAGTTCCTTTTGAAATTGTTTAGTCCTTGAACGAGTAATTGACCCAAGACTTACATGCTCTTGGACAATGATCTCCTTTGCATCTTTATCGTTCATATCACTTATGCACAGGTTATCAAAGACATGTATTAGAGAGCAAAAAAATGTGTCAACACAACTATTCAATATGATATTTAAATTAAACAGAGTTTGTGTTACAAATGAAGAGAGAGAATTATAATTTCTATTTACAAAACAAAAGTGATATTCAAAGTTGTGAAAATTACAAGGAGTCAAGCCATGCTATGGAACTTTAGGAAAGATTGACTCAAGAGTTAAAAGGAGAAACCAAAGTCTCCAAAATCAATTTAGTTTCATGCCTAGAAGAAGAATAAAATATTATATACTTGTTTAGACATTTTATGGAAAAGTTCAAAAACAAAGAAAGGGATTTATATATGGTATTTATAACTTGAAAAGCATGTGACAAGGTTCCCAAAAATGTCTTATGCAGTTTCTAGAAGAGAAAAAAGTTCAAGTTGCTTATGGATAGGTTGCTAGAAACATGTACCATAGAGCACAATGTGTATTAAAGAATCTATTCCATGTGATATTTAAATCAGAACGGATGCCTGCCACATGGATGAAGAACAAAAGTGATGTTCAAAGTTGCTAAAATTATACAGGAATAAAGCTAATTAACCATGGTATGAAACTTTAGAAGAGAGTGAGTGAGCAAAGGCTAAGAAGAGAAGCTGAGGTTTCTAGAAAACAATTTAGTTTTATGCCTAGTAGGTTCAATACAAGCTATATACTTGCTCAGGGTCAGATGAAAAGGTTTACTGAGATAAAACAAATATATATATATTGGAGTTTATAGACTTTAAAAAAGCTTATGAAGAAAATCTCCTAAATGTCTTACGAAGGATTTTAAAAAGAAGTGAGTCTTAGCTACTTATGTATGGATTATTTAAGACATGTTTCATATGGTAGACATGTGCATTAAAACTCATGAAGGACATTACTAAGACTTTTCCCATTATAATTAGATTACAATAAAGATTTATATTAAGGGCTTATCACTTTGTTTTAGTGATTGATGAACTGAATAAACACATTCAAGAGAGGTGCCTTGGTACATGTTATTTGCACATCATCTTGTTAGCTTAGACACAAGAAAAGAGTACACACTAAGCTTGAGTTATAGAGGATGGCCTGATCAAAAACCTTCAAATTGAGCACGCTAAAAATTGAATAGACAGATGTTAAGTTTAGTAAAACTGTGGATCATGTTATCATGATAATTGAAGATTAAATCATTTCATGAAAAAAAGTCAAATATCTTGTATCAATTCAAAGAAATGAAGAGATTATTGAAAATGTTACACATAATCAAGATAGAATAGTTAAAGGGAAGAAGTGTTTTAGCAGTTATATACAATTGTAAATTCCTCTAAGAATGTTTTGTTGGACAGCTACAAGAATAGATCTATTATATGACATGAAATATTAAACAATTAAGCACCAAAATATGCGAAATATGAAGTTAACTAAGATATAGATGTTGTAGTGGATGCGTGGCCATAAAAAAAAGATAGAATTAGAAATGAGATTATTCAAAAGAGATAGATTGACAACTATTAAAGATAAGATGTCTTATCTGAAGAAACATTTGAAATGATTTATGCATCTAAAAAGAAAACTAATAGAAGCACCTTTAAGAAGAGGGAATAATAGAATATGTTTGTAGGAAAAAAGGTAAAGCGAAGACCAATGAAAATTTGGTGAAAAAGTTTTAGGCATAATATGAGATACAAAAGATATGTGTCACATTCCAAGGGTAGTATTTGTAATTTTCTTTTCTGTTTGAGATATTTGCCCTTAGCTATAGGCAGTTATGATTTCTGGTGAAGATCACATGGGTGTTGTTTCTAGAATTTGCTTCTAGTTATAAATATGCTATAGTGTGCAAAGAATGGGAGGAAATAAAATATTGAACTCAGGCTTCTTCCCTTGCATCTCTCTCTCTCTCTCTCTCTCTCTCTCAAATTCTTCTCAATTTTCTTTCTAAACCCTAGCCCAACCCTAGGGTGTGACAAGTGGTATCAAAGCTAGTAGTCCTCCAGCCATTGGATGGTGATAGGGTGAGACGGAGGTGCCGATTTTGGCGAGAAAGGAAGGCGCGAAGTGGAAGCAGGTTTGGGGGCGGTCATTGAATCACAACGATCACAAACAGAGTCTGAGCGATCTTGAATCTGCTATGATCGTGAGTGGATAGTGATCAGTTGCAAGAGTTTTGATGATCGATTTGCAGGGGTTCTAACAATTGGTTTGGATTGGGGTGGGTCTCATCGCCTGTTGTTTCCTAGAGTTGATCGTATATCAACAATTTTCGAAAATTTTAGTAGGCCAATGATTATCAAAAATTGGTTTCAAAGTTGCGAAGTTGAGCTAGAGGCGATTCTCTCATTTTCGACTGGACAGAGCTACGAAGCGAAGCCAAGCAATCCCCGGCCCTTGATCTAGCTCAAGTCAACGGTGAGCAGCAATTCTAAACGATTGGCGCTCATCCCAAGTGGTGGTCGAAATTCAAATTTCAAAATTTGCTCAGGTGAACTGTGACAGTTGATTGATCTAAGGCTTGATTAGCGAACAGAGTGATGGCTGAAGGCATGAGAATGAAGCAGCTAGAAACTCGATTGGATGTGTTGGAGCTCGACTTTCGACAACACCAGGAGCAACTTGAGGAGAGGTTTGAGATGATGGAACTTAGCCTCCGTCATACTCAAAAAGAAGTGAGTCGAGGCAGAGTTGAAATGATGGCGGTGAAGAGGAACCTGAGGGAAGATTTCTCCAATCTCCGAGAGGAATTTTCTTTTGAACAGCAACTCAGCACGGTCTTGACCCTATTCTCCAGACTTCCTAATCCAAGAGGACCAATCTCGCTCCAATACTTGCTGATGGCTGAGCCAGGCAGCACACTCTGAACTAGGTGGAAATAGAGGAGCGATCGGAATTGGTGTCAGAACCAGTGATGAGAGGCGCTTATACCAATCCTAACCTGATTCCAATGCTGAGACTAGACATCCTAATATTCGAAAGGGACAAATTGAGATGGTGGGTCTAAAGGTGCGAACATTTTTCTTTCACCAATATTGAGTGGCAGAAGAGCAAAAGGTGAATGTGAAATTGGGAGCACTAGAAATTACTCGTTCTTGCCAATTTACAGTCACACACACACACTGATTTGATCCCAAAATAGAAAACACAATAAGAACAGAATTAAAGTAAGAGAAGAAACATGCAAAACCACATGAGTACACGAGGATATATCCTGGTTCAGATCATCAATGATGATCCTACATCCAGCCTCTTGTCTCGAGAGCCAATCCACTAGAATCTTGAATGAAATCAATACAAGAATCCCTCTCACATGAGTACAATCACAACTGAGATTACAAAGGCTAACTGCTTTTAGACTTTTCTCTCAATTTCACAGCACTTGTAAAATGTAGAATGAATGATGCCAAGCAACTGCCCTATGCCTTATATTTATAGGCATTTGGGCGGACAATACAAGGATTATAAAAAACTACACAATGTCTAATATACCCCTCATATATTAAGTTACTATTAAATTCAAATTAACTAATAACATTGCCGCTTGAATCAATCTAACTTCGTTGACTTCTTCTAGGCTAGACTCGATGCAAACACATAACAATTCTCCACCATTTGCATGAGTGTTGCCTGAAGCCAATTCCACAACCTACTCTCCTTTAGGATTTGCATACAAAACCTGATCATTCACACACAAGAACCTGCCAAAAGCCTTAAACAATGATGCAATTTAGATATAGGGATTGTGTTAGCGAATATATCAGCTGCATTTTCTTCAGCTGCAACCTTAATTAGATCTATTTCCTTCTTCTCAAGTACTTCTCTAATACAATGGTACCTTATGTCAATATGTTTTGTTCTCTCATGGTGGGCTTGATTCTTAACTAAGTGTATAGCACTTTGGTTATCACACATTAGGATAGCCTTAACATATTTTCTTAGTAATTCACTCACTAATCCTTTCATCCATAGGGCCTCTTTTATAGCTTCAGTGCAGTTATATACTCAGCTTTGGTGGTTGAAAAAGCCACCACAAATTGCAAATTGGTTTTCCAGCTAATGGTTGAGTTCCATAGCTTGAAAACTACCTTGTAGGGCCTCTTCTGTCTAAATTTGCCGCATAATCAACATCTATGAATCCTAGAATGTTAGGATCTTCTTCTACAATTGCTCCACCATAAACTAAAGCGATATTTGATTGTTCCTTTCAAGGTATCTAAAAATCCACTTTACAACAGCCCAATGATCCTTTCCCAAATTAGCCATGAACCTACTTGTAACACTCATGGCATGGGTTAAATCCGACCTAATGCACACCATACAATACGCAAGGCTTCCTACAACACTTGAATATGGGATCTTGCTCATTTCCTTTATGATCTCTTCCTCAATGGGGGATTGCATATGAGATAACTTGAAATGCTGAGCAAAAGGAACATTCACTTCGTTTGCATCAAGCATGTGAAATTTCCTAATTAGCTTCTCAAGATAGGACTTTTGAGATAGCTGGAGCATTCTTTACTACCTATTCTTTGATATTTTTATCCCTAAAATCTTCTTAGCGTCTCCTAACTCCATTTCAAAGGCTGATTTTAATTTCAGCTTTAAACTTTGAATTTTCTCATTTAACTGACTTGCAATCAGCATATCATCAACATAAAGGAGGAGATAAATTGAGATCTTAGCAGAAATATGCTTTAGATAAACACAACAATCAATACTCTTCTCTTGAACCCTTGATTTAACATGAATGTGTCAAATTTTTTATACCACTACCTAGGGGACTGCTTTAGCCCATATAGGGACTTTTTCAACAAGCATATTTTCTTGCCTTTACCCCTAACTTCAAAACCTTTAGGCTGCTCCATTAGAATGACCTCTTCTAATTCACCATAAAGGATTGCAGTGGTCACATCCATTTGCTCTAGGCTTAGGTTTAAATGAGCAGACATAGCAAGCAAAATTCTAATGGAAGTGTATCTCACTACCAGTGAGAAAACTTCATTAAAATCTATCCCAGCAACTTGGGCAAATCCTCTTACTACTAACCTAGCTTTACACCTAGGTTTTTGATCACTTCCTGCTCCTCCTTTGAGTTTAAACAACTATTTACAGCCTACCACCCTTTTATCTAAGGGTCTATCAACCAAGGTCCAAGTATCATTCTTCTTAAGAGATTCCATGGCAGCAAGCCATTTCTTTGAATCTCCTGAACTAACAACCTCTTCATAAGTAAGAGGCTCTTCTCCAACAACTTCCATTGCACTTGATAGTGCATGGGACACTAAATCAGAGAATCCATATCTTACAGGAGGTCTACTCACTCTCCTTCGCCTATCTCTAGCTACATTATATCTCCCTACGTCTGGATCACTATCTAAGCTAGAGGAACCAGCACTATCTTCTTGCTGGTCTACTACTTGATCAATTTGACTGTCAATGGCAGCATTATGGATTTCATCTTGCTGTTCTATTTCCCCAACCTTAGATTTTCCTTTCCCATCCTTTTGGTCCTCTATCTTAATATCTCTTATGAAGGAATTCTCATCAAAAGTTACATCCCTACTCACTATAGTCCTTGGCATTCCTACTTCCAAATTCCATAATTTGTACTCCTTAACCCCTGATGGATAACCAATAAATAGGCATCTTTTGGCTCTTGGTTGTAATTTGCCTTGCTTCACATGGGCATAAGCTATACACCCAAACACTCTTAAGTGGTCTAGGCTAGGCTTATGTCCATTCCACATTTCATAAGGTGTTTCGAACCCTATTGCAGCCAATGGTGACCTGTTTATTACATATGCAACAGTAGCTACAGCTTCCCCCCAAAAAGTCTTAGGCAATCTAGCATGGAATAACATGCATCTCACCCTCTCAAGTAGGGTCCTATTCATTCTCTCAACTAGGCCATTGTGCTTAGGGTTTCCAGGGGCTGTTAGGTGTCTTAGGATGCCACTATCATTGCACATTTGGGTAAAATCCTAGTTGCAAAATTCTAGACCATTATCAGTCCTAATGATCTTTATTTTCATACCCTTTTTATTTTCTATCATGATTTTCCAGGTTTTAAATGCTTCGAAAGTATGATATTTTGATTTCAACACATAAACCCAAACCATCCTAGAGAAATAATCTATAATGGATAGAAAATACCTTGCTCCTCCTTGTGTTAAAGACTGACTAGGGCCCCACAAATCTGAATGAATGTATTCTAAGGGGGCTTTTGAGGAATGAATAGCTTTCTTAGGGAATTTTACCTTTATAGACTTACCAAAAATGCATGATTCACATTTGTCTAACTCTGAAATATTTCCAGCACCTAATATTCCTTGATTGGACAGTTCTCTAAGGCCTTACTCACTAATATGAGCCATCCTAAAATGCCACATCCTAGTGTGCTCATAGGTCTTGTTTTCACCTATAGCTGCATCACCACACAATGTGGAAGCTTGCAGCACATATATCCCATTTTGAAGGACAGTCTTCATGCATATAAGCGAGCCATCCCCCCTATAAGAATAGCCATTTTTATCCAACTCTCCAAGAGAAATTAGGTTTCTTTTTAATTCTGAAACAAATCTGACAGAAGTTAATGTTCTAATACTTCCATCATGCATCATCTTAATCTTAACGTTTCCAATTCCCTTAATATTACACTCATGGTTGTTTCCCAATAGTACCTTTCCACCACCTATATCCCTATAGTTTAGAAACCATTCTCTATGGGGTATCATATGGAAAGAACAACCCGAATCAAGAACCCAAACCTCCTTATCTGCCTTACTAGATACAACTAAGGCATCAGAACAATCATAGTTAAATTCACAAATAGAGGATGAAATTTCAGGATTAATTTTATCTTGGAATTCCTTCTTTCTTTTAGGGCAATGCTTCTTAATATGCCCCTCTTCATGGTAGTGATAGCATTTAATGACTTTTCTGCCATTCTTTGACCTAGATCGAGATCTACCCCTTCCCCTAGGGTCTCTTCTATCTGTTCCAATCTTAACCGCAAGAACATCTCTTGCTGTGTTCTTGCCCTCAACTTTCTGCTGTAATTCCTTTTGAGTTCAATGTTCCAATTACATCATCAAGGGTCAATGTGTGTCTAACATAATGAATGCAGCAATACTAGAGCTTTGTCTTCATAATCATACTTAACTTCTATGTTCTCTAAATCAAGACATAATTGGTTAAAGTCATCCATGTGATCTTGAAGTTTCTGCCCTTCTTGCATCTTAAATGTAAAAAACTGACTTTAAATACAGCCTACTTGATAGGGATTTAGTCATGTAAAGACTCTCCAATTTCAACCAAAGTTCAGCTGCACTCTTCATCTTTGAGACCTCTCGCAGCACCTCGTCTCCTAGGCTTAGAATTAGAGTATTAAAGGCCTTCTTTCCTATTTCTTTTTTCTTTTCTACAGCATAATTTTGGACTCACCTTCAAGTGCCTCTTCCAGTCCTAAATTTCCTAACAAGGCCCTCATCTTCATCTGCCCATTAAATTTCTCAATATCATATTGAGTGGCAGAGGCTGTAGAAGCCATTCCCGCAAGTCTTAACTATTGCTTACTAATGAATCTTGGCTTTCTTGATGAGTTACCCGCGCTCTAATACCAATTTGTGAAATTGGGGGCACTGTAAATCACTCACTCTTGCTAATTTACAGTCACACACACACTGATTTGATCCCAAAACAGAAAACACAACAAGAATAGAATTAAAGTAAGAGAAGAAACACGCAAACCACACGAGTACACAAGGATATATCCTAGTTCAGATCATCAATGATGATCCTACATCCAGCCTCTTGTCCCGTGAGCCAATCCACTAGAATCTTGAATGAAATCAGTACAAGAATCCCTCTCACATGAGTACAATTACAATCGAGATAACAAAGGCTAATTGCTTCTAGACTTTTCTCTCTATTTCACAGCACTCGTAAAATGTAGAATGAATGATGCCAAGCGACTACCCTATGCCTTATATTTATAGGCATTTGGGTGGACAATACAAGGACTATAAAAAACTACACAATGTCTAATATACTCCTCATATATTAAGTTACCGTTAAACTCAAATTAACTAACACTGCCGCTTGAATCAATCTAACTTCACTGACTTCTTCTAGGCTAGACTCGATGCAAACACATAATAGTGAACACAACAGGTGCCTATCTCAATGACACCGAGGATATATGGTTTTAAGGATGGAGGAGGAGGAGGATGGCACTAAGTTGGCTGAAGTTTGTGGAAGATTTGTGTATCTGATTCGGGGAAAGAACTAGGACAGACATCATCGAAGAATTCAACAAGCTTAGGCAGAAAGCTTCAATAAATGAGTATCAAACCAGGTTTGAGGAGCTGAAATCGTTAGTGATCATATCATATCCAACCTTGAATGAAGCATATTTTGTGTTTAGTTTCGTGAGTGGGTTGAATGACGAATTAAAATCTTTTGTGAAGATGATCCAGTCCGAAATAGTGCAGCACGCAACTGAGAAGGCAAGAATGCAGGAGCTTGCATTAGAAGCTATTTTCAAAAAGCACGTAACTCTATCAAAAGGTAATCCTTCGAGTAGTTAGGAGCTGAGAGAAAATGCTTAGACTGCAGCCTTTGGTTTAACTCAAGGAAAAAAACATCCTAGGGTTCACACTAACCCTGAGGTAGCTGTCGTATCCCTTGGATCCGACAGAGTTTCTCCCTTAATAGGAGAGCTTAGGCAGGAATTCAGATAGTAGACGGAGAGAAGAATTGAGAAGGAAGAGAATTAGAGGAAGAAATTGAATATGAATCAATTCAAATCATAGATGCTTACAAATGGAATTGGGTCGAGTTTATATACTCCCAACGATTTTGTGCCAAACAGAATAACTACTGTTACCACATTCAATTGTTTATGGTTCTAGTAATTACACTTGTTTCCCTTACTTTGTACTTATTACAATAGGTCTCCCCTAGTTACACGACAACTCCCCTCCTCTTGAGCTAATTCTTGTCCCCAAGAATGGTAAGCAAGTTGGCCGCGTTGGGGAATTGGTGGAGGAATTCTGGAAGGTATTCCCAAGTACTATTGTCAAGGTGTAATGCAAACCATTGCACTAGCACTTGAGTGATAGGGGCCCCTAGTTGAAAGATCACCCTCTTGTCTAAGATGGCCACTAGGCTGGTTGTTGGCTCTTACTCTCTGAGAGGCAATGGTAGGAGTTGTCTGGCCGTTTGACTCCCGGTAGCTTTTTTGAGAAAGGACACATGGAACACGGGGTGGACTTGGGTTCCTTCCAGTAGTTGCAATCTGTAAGCTACTAGTCCAATCTTTATTGTAATGGAATAGGGCCTATAGAATTTTAGACTTAGCTTAGTCACCGGTTGCTTCGATATGGACTTAAGTTGGGGCTGACTGAGTTTGAGGTATACTTCTTCTCTTACCTCAAACTCCCTCTCACTTCTCTTTCTATTTGCCAGTTGTTTTGTCCAGTTTTGTGCCTTGGCTAGCTCAGTTTTTAGAGTTTGTAAGATGTTCTGCCGGTGTTGTAGATAGGTATCCACATTTGTCATAGAAATTGGCTCCCCAATCATCGATACTAAATTGGGCTTGCACCCATACAAGGACTCAAATGGCGTCATCCCAATAGAACGATGGTGGCTGGAATTATACCACCATTGCGCCAAGGACAACCATTTGTTCCATCCTTTAGGCTATACAAAACAGAAGCACCTGAGATAGGCCTCCAAGCACTTGTTGACTCTCTCCGATTGGCCATATGTTTCGGGATGATATGTTGTTTAGAGCCCAATGATTTCAACAACTCTTGTCAAAATAAGCTAGTAAACACTTTATCCCTATCTGATATTATAGTCTGAGGTACCCCGTGTAGCTTTACCACATGATCCAAGAATTCTCTGGCCACTTCTTGTGCCGTGAAAGGATGAGACAGGCTAAGGAAATGGCTGTACTTCTACAAAATTCTTCCCTTTTGATCGTGGTAGCCCTTTTGAGTCAGTCGGTCCACCACTACTAGCATACAATTCTTCCCTTTTGATCGTGGTAGCCCTTCTACAAAATCCATTGTAATGTTAGCCCAAGCCCGGTCTGGTACTTCCAAAGGTTGCAGAAGACCTGGTTTAGCCACTGATTCATGCTTGCACCTTTTACAAACATCACACTGTAGTATGTACTCCATAACTGATTTCTTTAAGCTTGGCCAAAAAAATACCTGCTTCACCTTTCTATACGTGTTTTGAATTCCCGAATGTCCTCCTAGGGGTGAGTCGTGCATGGTTTGAAGTATCCTTCCCCTTCAGTGTCTCACAATCTCCTATCACCAACCATCCTCGATATCGAATCAAGCCGTTACTGATGTTGTAACCTTACTTGCTGTTACTGTCGATAGGGTTGGCAATGGTTCGGTTTGGTTTCGGTTTTTACCAAAACCATAACCAAACCAAATTTAAACTACTAAAACCAAAACCAAACCATTACCCATTGGTTTTAAAAATTAAAAACCATAACCAAACCATTCGGTTTTAATTTTAACCGTGCTTTTTTTAGTTTGATCCATACCAACAAACAAAGACAAACTCTTGCAAATAGCATTCATAAAAATTTTTAATAACTCCACAACAAACAAATACAAACTCTAATAAAGTTACCTTCTCTAGCATAAAGTTACAAATTAACTTCAAACTTCTTGGATATAATTATTTGATTGATAAAAATAAAATAATTTAATATTAGGTTTTATTTTTATTTGTTAATTACTTTATAACTGTTAAATATTTTATATATTTGTAATGCATTAGTTAAAATACTTGTAAAAAAATGTATTAGTCAATATATATATTATGTGTATATATAATATATTAAATAAATATGTATTATATATGTGTATATTCGGTTCGATTTGGTTCGGTTCTCTACACATTCGGTTCGGTTTCGATTCGGGTTTTGGTTTGGATTTAGTGAAAACCATAACCAAACCAACTCATTGAAACAGTGTTCAATTTTTGCCCAAACCAAACTATTACCCAATCAAACGGTTTTTAACCGCGTTGATCGGTTCAGTTCCCTACTATTTTGATTGCAATTGTCATCCCTAACTGTCGATGCTTAGTTGCTCCATTAGCTCCCTTGTCCACGGCCCTTTATCATAACTTGTAGCTACTTCTTGGTACCAATCGGGTATCAATACTAAGGTAGTTGCGCAATGCCCTTCTTCATGGCACCAAGATAACACATCCGCTGCCACATTCACTCTTCCCTTTCTGTACTGAATCACAAAATCCAATCCTATCAACTTCACCATCCCTTTTCTTTGCAAATTAGAGTTCAACTTCTTGTGAGCCAGAAACTTAAGGGCCTGTTCTCTTGGTTGTTTCCGGTTGTTTTCTATTTTCAGTTTTTCAAAACACTCAAAATGCGGTTTCTTACTCATTTTTAAAATGTATTTTCCAAAACACAACAAAAATATAAAACTCAAAACACTCAAATTGTGTTTTGGCTGTTTTCAGGCAAAACAGCCACAAAGTATCCAAAACACGGAAAACATATGCACTCTGCTTTTCCTTCTCCTTTCTTCTCTTCAAGGCTCAGCTGCCACCGCCATCAACGACCGCCACCGCCCCCCATCATTCAACCACTGAACGGCCAAGCATTACGCTCACCATCGCCTACCGTTGTCGACTGCCCTGTGTCACAAACCCTTGCATCGCGTCCGACATCACCGCCCCCCGTTAATCGATTGCCGAATGACTAAGCATTGCTCCTGCCATCGTCCACTGTCGTCGACTGACAATCCCAGCATCACGCCCACCACCACCCACCGTCGAACGTCCGAGCATCACCTCCCCTTTATCGATGGTTTCTTCCTGATTTCTTATTGCTGCGATTGCTCATCTTCTTTTGTGATTTGATTTTTTTGTTTTGTTTTATTTGATTTCTTAAACTCCATCTGGGGATGTTATCCATTGTCGGTTCCAAACCCGAATAAAGGAGGAGGGTTATGTTAGGTAGCCGACCCCACATAGTGGGATAAAGGCTGGATATATTGTTGTTGTTGTAGTATTTGTATAATAGTTATAAATGACCACTCCAAAATTAGTGTCAAATCCTCCCAATTTACTATCACACAGATACCAGTAGTCATTGGACCATCAAAATACATGACTTATACACCACATGGCAATAGCATGACCACTAGTGGTAACTCCAAGCACACCAAATAGGTTTATTTTGCTAGGCACACACCAAACAGGTGCTAATACACCATATTGCGCATTGAGTCTACTTAAAAGTTGGAAGTTGAGAATATTTCTAACATTTTTAAAAATATTATATATTGATTGGTACTTTCAAATTCTAGTGATTTTACTTGAGAAATTATATATTATTAAATTTCAATTATTTTACTTTTCTACAATTCATTAATATTATTTTAATTAATTATTGAACAATTTCAATCAAGTTGAATACTAAGAAGATGTATTTGTGTACCTTAGATGAAGTACCCGAGAAGGATTAAAACAAGTAGGAAGAATACTCAATTGAAAGAGGATTGTTTTTCATTGATCTCTAGTTTGGTATATATACACGAATACAACTAAAGTATCTTCCTAAAATAAAAGGATACATTTGAATTTTGATATGATAAGATAATCAAAACTTAAACTTAATTTTTTGATGGAATTATTTGCTAAGGACTGTTTAATCCCGTTCTTTCTTGGAGCCTTATCCTCTTATGTTATGACCTTCTCTTATCTCTTATCTCTTATCTCTTATCACTTTAACTTGAAAATATCTAAACAAACCTTATCTATAATGTTCCAAAATTTTGGAGATAAATAATAATTATTAATTCTGGTATTTGAAGTCATTATAGAATATTTGAATATTTAAGAGAAAATAATAATTTATATTATTTTGAGGGAATGGGCAATTAGGACAATAAATTATTTTATTTGATGATAATAATAATAATAGTGGAAAAAATAAAAGAGAAAATTAAATTAATTAATTTCAGAATTGTCGGGGTGTAAGTGAAATAAGCAGAAACTGTAGTTTAGGGTGTAAGTGGAGTTTTCAGAGAATTGGGGGCTGAAGCGTGATTTCGGAAAGAGGGCCGAAGGTCTTCTTAAAATTAATTTGGCACGCTATAAAGTTGAGGGTGATGGCTAGCACGGGTGGTCGCGCATATGCGTGTGCAAGTGGTTGGTGCAGGTTCGAGGCCAAGGGGGAGCAAGGGTACGCGAGGGAACTAAAAATCAGCCTCAGACGCTCGAAACGGTGTCGTTTTGGCTGGGGCACAGGAGGCCGTGCAGCAGGCGCAGAACGCACCATGTGGAGCGCCCTCAGCCACTCATTTTGCCTTGGCCGCCAAGCTCCATTGCTGGTGCTATTTAAGGCCATTTTTTTGGCCGTTTTGATGCAAAATTAGTGAGGAAAAAGGGAGAAGTGAAGGAGGAAGAAGGGGGCTCTGCACCAGTGGCAGAAATGGAAGATAAAGGGAAGAAATTGGAGAAAATCAGGAGATTTTGGGATGATTCAATGTTTAAAGTATCTCGGTAAGTGGGTAATATTGTTAGAAGTGTTATATATCTAAATTATAGATTTTATATGCTTAGATTATGTATTCTACGTGGTTGGATTTAATTAATTTAAGCCACGGTTATATTAATTGCTAGGAAACATTTTACTTTTCATCGGGAGCGTAGAAAAGGCAAGAAACGATTGTGCAAAGGCAAGCTCCTAACCCTCTCCGCATGTTCTTAATTTCTTGCTAAAGTCTCCATGGTTTCTCGTATTTTATTCCCTCCCTCACCGTAACTCAGTTCCACGTATTAATAATATAAATCTGCGTGGCAACCATCCTATGCCTTATATTTTATTAATGGGTCCGTTGTCAATGGAGTGAGTTAAGTAAATGATTTCTTGGTGTCGTTTCTTACGTCCGTCATGGGGCTTTGTATCGCTCTGCTTCTTTTAGGAATGATGTTGAACCCGTTGAGGCTAGGTTCTTAGAAAGTGGGTTATGGTCAAGATTATGGGGCTATGTTAAAAGTCAATTATGTATGTTGAGATAGCTCCCTATGTATGAGAAGAGACGAGAACATAATGGTGTCTATGTTGTTAGGAGCATGAAGAGTCTTGGGGAAAGCTTATGAAATGTTAAATCTAGTGTGGATACATTTAATGTCATCTAAGAGTGTCTAAGGGTATGGGGCACAAAGCCACTGATCATCCATCGTGGGTCGTGGCAGTTGATGGATAGATGTATGGGCGCTAGTCATCAACTGTTCTGATAAGTGATAGACAAGCCAGAAGAGCTGGTATTGCCAGATTCCCGCCTTGACTTTGTGCATATCATGATGTGTGTGCGGCATGGGGATTAGGTGTATTCATTGGGAGGGACATGCTTTGTGTGTGATGGAATATGTGAGCATTAGTATGACTCGGTTGGTTTAAGCGCCAACTTGGGTACCTTGGGCGAGCATATGCAATTAGAGCATTTCACATGTGTGTATTCTTATGTTGACGTAACATGGCCTGATGCTTGGTTTATGGGGGCTTTGCCATCACATTTATGCTACAGATGCCATTGCATTCTTTATATGTTGCATTGCATGGTGAGTAAGAGTGATTGTGAGGGATGAGAGAGCCATGCAAGATTGGGGGTTAGAGTCCCACGACAATGACATGATATGATGACAGGAGATGAGCATAATAAAAGTTATGACACGATAGCTTATAATGGGCTACTAGCAGGATTGTATGCGGGACTTGGGCGCCATCTTATGTATCTTATGTGGGCCCCAAGGACCCTCTAGGTGTAGTTTACTTTATGATTATGCATTTAGAGCTAAGGCATGCATTGATCATGACATGGTGTGTTGTTGTATTGACATAGAGTGCATAGGATGTTGGGGAAGAGTCTATCGTTAACCTATGACCTTTCTTTCTTGAGCTTGGTGAGTCTTGTGAGTCACCCTTACTTTTCATCATTCCAGGTAAGAGAATCGCCTAAGATATCGGGTACGTTCGACAGGGTTGGGCCTAGATCATCGAGCCATGATAGTAGGTGCAAAGCTCTCTCGAAACTAGGATCTTGGGTGTCGTGTGTTTGGTCAGGGTAAATCCTTTATGTTCTTGAGGCACGTGTATGTTATGTAAGCCCAGGTGGGCTCATGTTGTGAATGGTTATGTAAGGATAATTATTAGATGCTATGTGATAAAAAGGACTGCTTTTCCTGCTTTTCATTGATCTCTAGTATGGTATATATACATGCATACAACTGAAATATCTTCCTAAAATACAAGGATACATTTGAATTCTGATATCATAAGATAATCAATACTTAAACTTAATTTTCTGTTGGAATTATCTGCTAAGGACTATTTAATCCCCTTCTTTCTTGGAGCCTTATCCTCTTGTCTTGTGGCCTTCTCTTATCTCTTATCACTTTTAACTTGAAAATATCCCAACAACCTTATCACCTGGTTTTCGGCTATCAAGATTTCAATTTTTCCAACAAGTATAATTAACAGAAACATATAAAATATACTGTTTTCCATGTCACATCTATATCTATATCTTTATTGTTTGCACATTCCTGCATTCAGTGTCCATATCCATAATTATACCCTTTTCTTGTTTTGTTGTTCTGGTCCTATGCTTTTTCCCTTTCTAGAAGCTGAGAGTACTATTTTTCGAATTAACAGGATATCTAGTTATAATGCCTTCAGGAACTAAGGTTCAAGCACCATTATATTTCATACATGGATCCTGAAAAAATTAAACAAGGCACTTTAACATAAATCATACCAAATCAAGTAGTCGCCTTTTAGCATCATTCTGCTGCTGCTTTGAATAGCTAGAGCCATGATCTATAGACTCTGTAGTGGACATGTCAATCAAATCACGTGGACTCTCACCATCCATCCACTCCATAGTCAAAACTCTCTTTCTGCTTAAATGATGAAAAACTTTTGGAACACGAATAAATGGAAAGGGAGCATGAGCTTCCTGAGTGGACAGGGAAGAACAATTAGTAGGGATCAACAGCATTTAATCATGGAAAAACAACCAGGCAATAAGAAGCACGTGCGCTCGGAATGCCAAAACAATAATGACATGATTTTGCCAAAAACTGATGAACATTAACATAAAAATAGTCCAAAATAATATATCTCAGAACCTTCCCCAATAAAACAAAATCATTTTGTAATATTTTCAGAAGGAATTAGTTTTAGTAATTCAAGCACTTTAAAGCAACAATCGAAATGGAAGACTCCATGGAAAAGGCACATGGCTTGCTCAGTGTAGGTACTTCATTATAAACAGGCAAAATTGCAAAACTCTTATGATGAATCAGTCATTCAAAGTTTGTGGTTTCGTGATTTAAGTGTCAGCCTTTAGGAAATCATCATAGCAACCAATACACAAAGCCCTGATATGTAATAGGATAATAAATGGCAACAAATCCAACTGGAAACAAAATGAGTACCATAAACTCCAAAGCATTTGTAGCCTCTAAAGTGTAGTCCAACTCCCCTACAAAACCTTTTCCAAGCTCATCAGCATACAGGCGAGGATCACTTTTTCTTTTTGCTATCTTTTGTAGAAACCCCAGCTGAGAAAATTATAGCCTAAACGAATTATTGAATTTATTGTTTCCATACGTAAAACATTGGACAGCTAGAGATTTGACACAAACCCCGAGGCGAAGAATATAAATATCTCGAACAACCACGTGATGTAAGTTAGGGCGTTGAACTTTCACAGCAACATTGAGACCATCCATTGTACATCCCCTGTAGACCTGCATTGGAATATATAAAGGAAATTCCATACTGCACCTTTCTTTCATTTGAATGAAGATGAAAAACAATAATTTTACATAACCCAGGTACACAGCCACCTGACCAAAAGAAGCTGCAGCCACAGGTTCCTCTGAGATGTGCCTAAAATATGTTTCAACAGGGGACCCTAGTTCATCCTCAATGATCTTCATTGCCATAGTCCTGGGAAAAGGAGGGATTTGATCGTGCAGCTCAGACAACGCCTGCAATCATAACTAAAACAAAAAAAATGAAAAATAAAGTACAACATACCACTAGTACTTGATTTTATATGGACCGTAAAAAATTTTAGAATGAAGAGTTGGATGAGAGACTTAAAACTTAAGTAAAAAGGTTACTTGACACAAACTTTTTATCCATGTGAGGTCTGTGAAACCTAATGAAATAACTATTATCTACAAAATGAACAAACCTTGACCAAATAAATGCACATTGCCAGAGTGCTCAAAAAGCAAAGTTAATTACTACCATAAAATTCTCTAAAAGTCAATTAAGTGTCTCAGCCTACCAAACAACTTTGCACATCCTTACAACAAAAGACTAACATCAACATATGAAGCCTTTATCTCACTATGGGGCTTACAACAAAAAACTAAAGCAGAATATTTTTCTAATTTACAACACTACTGCAGAATTTCATTTTCTAATTTACTCTTTCAGAAATAAAAGCAATCAAAAAAAATTTCATGACGACAAGAATGATCTTGTAGTAGCAAAACATGCACCTTGAAATGTAAATGCACTTGGGAATTACTGACTCAAACATGAAAAGGAAACATTAATACAAAATCAAAGAGAGTACTCCTTTGCACACCTTTGAAATTTCAGGACCAATGATATCCGGCCTTGTGGAGAGGGATTGACCAACTGCATGAGCCAGCAAAAGTACGCATGAAACTAAAGCTTTATATCTTCCTATTGTAGTAAACAAAGGCAAGAATGAATTTTCTTTGTGCCTGAGCTTTTTACAAATTTCAATCAAGTTCCTTTCACCTTTGATAAAAGTTGGTCCCAGGTTAAGCATGGTTTCTTTTAGTACCATTCCAAAATTGTACTGTGCAACATCTCCGCCAATATTATTTTCCATATTTGACCTGTATACCTTTCTGACACCTGACCCCAAGATCCGAATTCTGATTGCAGCAGCAGCAAAAGAGGAGAACACCTGAAAATGATATTCTAAATCCAATAAGATGTGTATACACAAAGTAGCGAAATAACAACTTTTTCACATAGATGATGTAACAAACAATTATATATCATAATCTTTGAAAATATGGAATTAAATTCACTACCTCAAGAAGTCTAAGGGCCAAAACATGTGGTCTGAGAGCAAAATAGCCAGCAACTTCTTCTGGATCATAGACCTCAGAAAGCGGTTTACTCCATGACCTCGACAGATGGTAAAAATAGCTAGCATATGCCTCCAAGGCTTTGAGATCGGCCAAGAATAAATCCACACTGGACAGTTCTATTACAAAATGCCACATTCCAGAACAGTATCAGCACAGGCAATGGAAGAATATGGGCTAAAGTATAATAATTTGATCACACAGCAAATTTATTGCAAAGATATTATAGCAAAAATGACGAAGGCAGAACCAAGAAGAAAGTAAAAAGTTCTCATTAACTAAGTTGCATAAACACTATCTATGGAGGGTTGCATATGTCAGACATGTATTTTGATAAACCAACCATATATTCATACATACATTCAATAATTCATGGATGATCATATTTCGAAAATAAATTCCATTATTTCTGATATTTTGCCAGCACTTCTCAAACACCACCGAGACAGCTTATAATGACAAAAGCTGATCACAACACAGCTACAAGTGAAGGATCAATAGGTGCTTTTCAATTTGAGAAGAATACAATGTGGCAATTAGAATGGACAAAGTGAACTTGTCAAGCTTCTTCCACCACAAAACAAAATTCTCAGTAAATAACTTCTTAATAATAACTAAAGCAATCTGAAGTAATAATAAAATTTCTATAACTTATGCATATAGTTGTGATTGTGTCCTACTTTGGAAATTTTAATTTTGTGTCCACAGTTGTACTATATATTTTCATCCTTGTTTATGTCCACATTGTAGGAATTCTTGGTAAAGTTTCCTCTTATTTCAATATCAAGAGAGCTGTACATTATATAGAAGAAATCCTATTCTAATTATGGACAAGATTCTAATTACAAGGAAAGAAGCAATTTAGGAAACAATACATACAAGGAAATACAACAATCAAAGCGATTGATTGCTAAATTGAAGTTTTCTCTAACTTTAGAATAGGAAATCAAGGCATAATTTCAAGAATATATCAAGGAATAATTTCAGAAATCTTAACACTCCCCCTCAAGCTAGTGAGTGAATGTCTTCCATTCCCAACTTGCTTGTGATTTCCTGAAATCTTGAAGTAGGTAACCCTTTAGTTAGAATATGCTAGTTGATTTTCGGATGACACATAAGGAGTCGTGATAAGTCCACTATCCAACTTCTCTTTGATAAAGTGTCTATCAGCGTCAATGTGCTTGGTACGATCATGTCTAGATTATGAGTTATGCTAATAGCTGACTAGTTGTCACAATATAATCTCATCGGTCCACTTACTTCAATTCTTAAATCCTTTAGAATAATCCTAAGCCATAGAAGCTCACAAATCCCATGTGCCATGGCTCAAAATTTTGCTTCAACACTTAATCTTGCCACAACACTTTGTTTTTTGCTTCTCCAGGTAATAAGATTTCCAACTATAAAAGTACAATAGCCAAAAGTAGATTGGTTGTCTGTTAGGGATCTTGCATAATCAGTATCGGTGTATGTTTCTACTAGCACGTCATCTCCTTTTCAAAAAAAAAAATTCCTCTTCCAAGAGTAGCCTTCAAGTAATGGAGAATACTTTGAACTGCCTATAGATGTTCCTCTCTTGGATTATGCTTATACTGGCTAACCATAGTCATTGCATAGGCCATGCCAGGCCGAGTATCGGAAAGATAGATTAGTTTCCCAACCAACCTATGATAATGTCCTTTATCAACAACTCCTCCCTTATCTTCTCAGCCCTACTTTGTGATTTGGATCAATAAGAATATTTGAAGCCTTACTTCTTAAAGTACTTGTTTTCTGAAGTAAGTCTAGTACATACTTCCATTGAGATACAAATATTCCTTGTTTGGAGTATGCTACTTCATTCCCTTGAAAGCATATTAGCTTGCCCAATTCCTTGATTTCAAACTCTCAAGCTAGTTGGGCTTTCAATCTATTTTTTTCCTCTTCATCACTCCTAGTGACAACAATGTCATCAACATACACTAGTAACACAATAATCTTCCCCTTCTTTGAATGTTTAATGAATAGAGTGATCACCTTGACCTTGTCTATAGCCAAATTTCACCATAACCTTGGTGAATCTTCCAAACCAAGCTTTTGATGATTGTTTTAACTCGTACAAGGCTTTCTTCAACCTGCAAACTTTATTAGGACCAAATTTTTCATCAAATCCCAGTAGGGGTTCCACATATACTTCTTCCAAATCTCCATAGAGAAATGTGTTCTTCACATCAAATTGTTGAAGTTCCTATTCTAAGTAAACAACAAGGGATAACAGAATTCTTATTGTATTCATCTTTGCTACAAGAGCAAAGGTCTCTTGATAGTCCACTCAATAAGTCTATGCATAGCCATTTGCAACTAACCTTGCTTTGTACCTCTCTAGAGTTTTGTCTACTTTAAACTTCAAGGTATAGACCCACTTGCAACCAACTGCCCTTTTTTCCTTTTGTGACAATATCCCAAGTCTTGTTCTTCTCCAAGGCCTTCATCTCTTCCTTCACCGCACATGTCCAATGTCTGCCTCCTAAAGCCTCATGTACTGTTTTTGGAATTTCAAATGAATTCAGGGTAGAAAAAAAGCTTTTGTGTTGGGTGGAGAGATGATGTGAGGAAAATGAGGTTGTATATGGAATGTTGAGTGCACTTTCGTGTCCTTTTTTTCAAGGTAATGGGAAGGTCAAGGTCACTTTCTGAGGTGGGCTGATTATCACATGAAACAGACTAATTACTACCAAAAACAGATATATTTAAAGTGCTTTCAGTACCTGTGCTTGAGTGAGGTTCATGGTTCTATTTTTTTTTTTTTAAGTGTTCGTGGTTCTATTTCAGTACTTGTGAGGGTTGTACTCTCCTTGAATATTGTTTTAGCTGCTTCAAGTCTCCTCCTGGAAGCTGGCTTTTTTTGTTCTGCTTCTGCAATAAGCTCAAGGCTTGGAAGGCTGCTGGAAAAGGATTCCAGGAATAGTTTCAGCAGGTTGAGCTAGAATGACCTCAGTATCAATGGGATCAACTGCTGCTGTAGTTTCAGTTGGTTTAATGGGTTGAGCTGTTGCTGTAGGTTCAATGGAATCAGCTGTCTCAGTTTCAAGGCTTTAAAGAAAAGATGTAGAACCTGAACACACATCTTCCTTGAAGAATTTCTCCTCCTGAATATGAGTGGGGTGGGACTTACAGAAAGGTTCAGCTTCATGGAATGTAACATCAATGGTGACAAAGATACATCGGCTAGAAGGATAATACCACTTGTACCCCTTTTGGTTGGCGTAACCAATGAAGACACATTTCTTTGCTCGAGCGTCTAACTTGGATTGGTTTGTCTTATGAATGTGGAGGTAGGCAATGCAGTCAAAAACTTTTGGGGAAAGGCTGCAAGTAGAAACAAAATCAAGGAAGTTCTTGGAGAAGGTGGACAAAGGACTTTTATTTCGCAAGAGACTAGAAGGAAGCCGGTTGATGAGACAGACAACTATGAGGATTGCTTCTCCCCAAAGAAATTTTGGGACATTGAACTGAAAGAGGAGGGCACGGGTTAATTCTAAGAGATGGCAATTTTTGCATTCAGCAACCCATTTTGTAGGGGTGTTTCAGCACACGTTGACTCATGGATGATACCCTCTCTTTGGAAAAATGAGGAAAGGGTTTGGTTAAAATAATCCTTTGCATTATCAAAACAAATTCTTTTGATTTTTTTCCCAAATTGTGTGGCAATCATTCTTTGGAATTGAGGAAATAGAATGCTAACTTTTGATTTTTCTTTCATGAGAAACAACCAAGTTTTACGAGTGCAGTTATCCAAAAAAGAGACAAACCACCTAGCCCCATTAACATTAGAATTTTCGAAGGTTCCCTAATATTAGAATGTATCAAGCAAAAAGATTTATACCACTTTATTGATTTTGTAGGAAAAGAACCACGATGATGTTTTGCAAATTGACAAACATCACAATGAAAATTTATGATAAGATCATCTTCAAACAAGGAAGGAAACATTTGTTTTAACAAAGGAAAATGAGGGCGTTCGAAGTGAAGATGATATTCCCAAACCTTGGTTTTGTTCGAGAAAGCCAAAAAAGAGGAAGGAGGTTGGTGTCACATGCCAAGGGTAGCCATTGAAAAATTGTTACATGGCCAAGGGGTATGTCAGTTACTTTGGTTGAAAATCTTGTTAGATGATTTGAAGATCACTTTGGTGGAACCTATGAGACTATATTGTGACAACAAATCAGCAATCAATATTGCTCACAATCCGGTACAACATGATAGAACCAAGCATGTTGAGGTGACCGACACATCATTAAGGAAAAATTGGATAGTGGGCTAATATGTACTCCATATATATCATCTTGTGAACAACTTGCAGATATTCTCACTAAAGGGCTGCCTACAGTTGTGCATCAAAGGTTGACTAACAAGCTTGGAATGGATGATATCCATTCTCAATCTTGAGGGGGAGCGTTGCAGAAAAAGAACCTTATCATTTAGAAGATAAGGAGTGGCGATTAATGATGAGAAGATAAGGAAGCATAAAGCCTAAGAAGATAAATCAAGTTTAAGTTTTCATATTTTGTATAAATCTGGAAATTATAGATGATTATTGTTCCTACTTATTAGGTTGTTATCTACTCCTAGTTTTTAGGAGATTTATTAGCATACTTCTTGTATATATAGGGTTTCATACCCATGGAATAAATAAGAGAGAATTTCTATTCAATCCAAACTCTCTCAACAAAAACTATGGGAGATTAGTGGATAGTTTTGGGATATGTAGGACATTCTCTAAGGAAACTAAAGGGGTTAGATAAAGACTTCTTTGGCTAGCAATAACAATAGGAGAGCCATACTTTAATTTTCTAGTTTCCCATAGTAGATTTATATGAACAAAAAATAGTAGCAGTATGAGTGAGGTGATCCGTTGCACTCAAATCCACAAGCCATGAATTCAAATATGCAATATGTGAAGATTTAGGAGATTTAGTTAAGAGATGCACCAACTCGAGCAAGAAGTAAGAACCTGAAGGTTTTTTTTCGAGTGACTCAAGGAGGAGTTGCAGCCTTTTCATCTCTTTCTTGTTTGAACTCCTTGAAATCGTCTTTGTTTTGAGTTACTGGTTCCAGCTGGATTTCTTCCTTGCTGGTCAGGTTGATTTAACCGTGTACATGACCCTTAAATCCTCCCATTTGAGACAAAACCTATGCCTTCCCATGCAGCTTAAAGCAATTCTCTCAAGTATGGCATGGTTTATTGCAGTAAGTACACCACAGTCCATCTCTAGTGGACTGTTTAGGCCGACCTGGCTTTTCTCTTTTATTTCCTCTCTCTTCAGCCCTTCGAGACACCACTGCTGAAGCTTCAGATGTGTGTCATTCCAGCATGACACCTTGTCCACTTTCTTCTACCCTAACAATGAAGAAGACTTTGCAAAGTGTTGGGATTGGATCTCAACACTTCGTGAAGTTTAATTTTATGATTTTTTACTTTAGCATTTTTACGACCTTAGTGGAGTTTAGCAGCTGATTCAGAATTGTTATTTATTTTGAATGTTTGTAAGGATGAATGTTTGAACAATTTGATAATTTAATGGAGTTCACAGAATATAAATGGTGATTCAATTTGAGTGTTTTTCTGGAACATGAATTATATTGTGCGATCACTTAAGTTTTCATGTTCTTTTGGATAAAGCTCTCTAGAATCTCATCTTCAAATAAAGGAATTGGCCAACCTCTGTCTCTCTTTGAAATGTCACAAATCACAAACTTAAGGAAGGTCTCCTGGCATTGGGCTGAAAACATCCAATGGCCAAGGCAATGTCCTGCATCTATAATGCAGTTAAGGCACCTAATAGCATTATCCATCTATGACAGAATTTCTTGTCTCCCTCCCTAATAAAAATCAATTGAGAATTCAGTCCCCATGCCACTGCCTTTAAGATCATTAGCTTCCTTTTAATCTTCTAGGGTGACCTATCCATGTTTTCACCCTGAAGAGGAGATAACCACCCTCTTTTCCTTCCCATCCCACATCTTGATCTTCTCTAGAAATCTAGCCATGAAGTCCACTATGAAATTAGAACACTCACAGCTCCATCTATTCACGTGCAACCTAGTACTTCATAGAAGATAAAAATGTTAATGAACCCATCCCCCCACCCCCCATACCTTCCCCAAAGTGGGAAACCTAGAAATTTTGTTAAGAGGGTCAAATAAATTTTCTTACATGTGGAGCGGCTAAGCAAACTTTCTCATATTTTTACATAAAATACTAAAAACAACATGGGTCAAGAAGGAACGTCGGAACTATTGGGCTGCATCTCCCATCATTCCCAAGTTCCCCCAATTTTTGGGACAATTTTCCTATATTTTTCTTCAATCCACCTCCCCCTGAGGGCCACAAACACCAGAAATAACAGATTGGAAGCCATCCTCTTCCATTTTGAAGAGACCAAAATGGAAGAATTCTAGAGTCCCACACATTCAAGATACCACCACTGTCCCTACACCCATCTCTCCCGTCCCGCCAAAACATAGAGACTTGGAGTCTGCACCATGGCCATAACTTCAACCTTCATCTCCTGTTAACAGACCAAGAAACTTGCAATTCCTTCAACAATTCGTCACCGCTAGTACATACACTGCTCAATTATCCAAATTTCCCTACTTCCCACAAACAAAACAACGCACGTTTATATGCTTTTCCTACTCATTCAGAGCGAGCGAGAAGGAAACTAACCTGGATAGTAAGGACAAGGCCAAGAGAGAGGAGGAGAAGGCGGGGAATAACGACGATCTTCGAGGTGGCGGAGCCAGATCACGTCGTCTAGGGCTTTAGAGAGCTGAGGGACACGGAAGGCTCCGTTCGCCCACTCCATAGCTTTACCGATTCCATTCTTTAAGAACTCCAAGTCCTTGCGAACCACGTTGCCCAAGTGGCCGAAGTTGCCGATAACCCCGCCTTGCCTTTGCGCCGTGCTATTATTTTTTTTCCTCCTAGGAGACGGTCGACCGGAGCATCCGAGAAAGGGCATCGGTGTCACCGGTGACGATAGGCCGATTGGCATTTTTTAGGGTGAGAAGGAGCTTCGCCGAGAGAGAGAGAGACCACTACTGCTACTAGTCGCCACTAGTGAGTCATGAGAAAAGTGTGGTTTCTCTCAACTCCACCGGTGAGATGAGAGCGATCCGCACGTGACGGTGACGTGTCGAGTGGGGGGTAACACATTTACGTTTGTGATGTCAAAGTAACAGGTACCGTTAGAAATGAGTTGTACGAGGAGAAAATTTTAAATATATTATAATTTTTTAAAATTATTCAATAAAATATTATTCTTTTTAATATTTTAACAGAATATTACAATGTGCGACACACTTTTTCACATTGGTAGAGAGACAAGCAAACATCGTTATTAAGAATAGCAAATTTTATTCCACCCAATATTTACACAACCAAATTGATTATACTATTCTCAGTACCAATTTAATTAGGACCTAACAATAGGAAGTAATGACTTCAATTTAATTTCACTATTTCCAATATGGTGTTCTAGTAAGGAGGTATATAAATTTTTTAGTATAAATATCCAAAACAATCTAAATACTTAAGGGTGTACATTCAGTTATAATCAAATTGAATTGAATATTTTGATTTTAACTAACCGAATCAAACTAAGCTTAAGCATATAATCGAACCGAACCAACTTGATACACTAATCAAAATAATCGAAATCGAACTAACTGATTTAGACTTTAAACTAACTGAACTGAAAATCAAATCGAAAAAGTAGTCCAAAAATTAAACCGGCTATATACAAAAATCAATATAATTGAACTGCACCTAGAGTATATACTTCACAGTGGCTAATCACACATTTACCAATTGAGGCTAATCATATTTTTTAACCAAATTGTACCTAGAGTATATATTTCTCACTGGCTAATCACACATCTACTAGTTGAAGCTAATCACACAGAGACAATTAATCCATACCACTCCTTCCAAACTCAAAACCAATATTATAATTTTAACATATCTTCCAAGTATCAAAGATGAAGAAAATTGAAAAATATTATAACTAATAAGCAAATATTCAGATCACATGTATAATTCATGCTTCCATTTATTATAAAATGATAGAAATGCCTTCAATCTAGGAGTACAAAGAACATCCATTAAACAATAACAACACAATTCATGCTTCCATTTTGTTCTTACCATTTTACCACAAGCGAAGCATGAATTCTGCATCTAGAAAAGCCAACCCAACAAAAGACCAAAATTATAGTTGCAAGATGAGGATGTTGACAACATTTTGAATGAAGTAATAGTGTCCTGTTACATCACAATCGATAATATTAGAAAAACAAATTTCTAGACTATGTAATTTGAAATCCATCTAGAATTTTAAATGGTTTTTTAAGGAAAATAATGTACCTATCACGAAAGAAACTACCTAGATGCAATTGAATCCTACAAAACCTCTCATGAATCATAATATCATTTGAAGCTTGTCAAACTATATCATTCTATTTCAACTATTTAAAAAGATAAGATAATGGTAGATACATGGAATGTTTAAGCCTATGAACCAAATCATAAAACAAAAACAATGAATTTAAAGGCAGAGCCAAGTTAAAGCATCAAAAGATTCAACAAACAGCAAGGGAAACCAACCAGATCAGGCATGATTCACATGACAAAACCACATGACGATTAAGTTATCGAAAGACTCGAAACCATATTAATATTACCTTCTCAAATCGTTGACGGTGAAACCAACTAGATCGTTGACGATTAAGTTGTCAAAACCAACCAAATCTTTGATGGCAAGGTGAGGGCGAAATAGGTTAAGGTTTGTTGTTGCCTTCAATGGGTGGAGGGTGACTCTCGGGCTATCAAGTATAGGGGAGCTGGGTGTTGGGTGGGGGAGAAGCTAATGATGAAGGCATTCAACTCCGAAGGTGACGATGAGGTGTGTAATACCCCGAGAGCCCAAGGTTAGGTTCAAAAAGGGACTCTAGAGAAGCTAGTATATATATCAAGGATAGTAAGGAAGGAAACAACACCAGCTGAATACCTTTTAGGTTGAATGTGGATAAAGAACTCACGGGTTAAGCGTGTTTGAGCCAGGGTAGCTCAAGGATGGGTAACCCCTTGGGAAGTTCGCGTAGGCCCATCAGGATAAGTTGATTCGGTCCTTTATATCATTCGATGCGGGATGTTATAGGTGGTATCAGAGTCAACCCTTGGAGAAAGCAATTCGATAAGGACGGGGAGTGGTGCCGAGGTGCGAGGGCTTAAATAAGGAGCGGCTTCTGACAGGCTTTTAGGATGGCAACCCCAAAAAAGGAAAAGATCTGAGATTAGATGAAAGGTCACATGACAAAGACGTCATGTGCCTAAGGGGGGGAGAATGTAATATCCCGAGAGCCCAAGGTTAGGTCCAAAAAAGGACTCTAAAGAAGCTAGTATATACATCGATGATGGTAAGGAAGGAAACAACACCAGCTGGATACCTTTTGCATGAAATGTGAATAAAAAACTCCCAAGTTAAGGGTGCTTGAGCTAGGATAGCTCAAGGATGGGTGACTCCTGGGAAGTTTGCATAGGTCCATTAGGGTAAGTTGATTCAATTCTTCCTTTCGCTCAATGCGGGAAGTTACAAGGTGAGGGTCAGCTGGTGACCTAGGGTTTGATGCTTCAATGGGTGGGGGGTGACTCTTGTGTCTCGGGCTATTAGGTGTAGGGAGGTTGGGTGTTGGATGAGGGAGAAGCCGACGACAAAGGCGTTTGGGTTTGACAGCGAGGTGAAGGTTGACCGGTGAACTAGGGTTCAATGCTTGGACGACAGGTGGGGAGTGAGGTAGTCTCGGGCTATTGGGTGTGCAAGAAAAAAAAAACTTAAACTTGGGTTTGGGTTTGGGTAAAGGGGGGGTGATGCAGTCACGCAGTCTTCGGGTCTTGAGCCATCTCAGGTTTGACTGATTCAATTTTATGGTTTGTTTTTCCTAAATACCCGAACCAAATTGTGTAACACCCCAGATTTTCAAAATAAAAAATGAGGTAATACGTGAGATTGTTAGGTTCTAATACTTGAGGAAATAAGTTATTTCAAGGGATTGTAGAAGTCTTGAGACAAAGGTCCAGTTTCTAAACCAATGGCAAAATCGTAAATATCGAAGTCAGGTAAAAGTGTAATTTACCTAAAATTGTGGGGTGCTAAGTGTAATTTATCCATTTTTTGGGAACCAAAAAGTGTAATTAAAAAATGACCCAGGGACCAAGTTGCGAGGGCTTAAGTGTAAATTATCCGAAAAGTTCGGGCCAATGCGTAGTTCTTGAAACCTTAAAAAAAATATCCCTTTAAAATATCAACCATGGGCCAATCATGGATGGCCAAGTGTCCCCCCTAGGTTTCACAATTGGACTGGTTGAAATCTTATAATTATGGGTGTAATGATTATAGGTGTAATGATGAGCATAGTGTGAGCACTCAAAACAAATGGAGCTTTGGATTCCAAACTCTATTAAATTCAATTAAGAGACGAGAGGTGCATTTGGGTTGGATGCACATGGGAGAAATGATGAAGCCTTATCTTCAATAACACATGACAATCAACCATTGGGTTACTTGGAAGTTAAGTTAAGGTCACATGAAGGCTCATAATGACCCTTTGAGGTGGCATTGCATGATTGGCTAAAGAAAAGCTTACTTAGTTTTCAAGTTTGCGAAAGTCTCCAAACATTATCTCTAAGGACATGTGGCAAGCATTCATTGGCCACTTGGAGATAAAATTTAAAGTGTAATGATGAGAAATGTGGAAAATGCAATTAACCATGTAGGATATAGTTATTAATTAAATGTGCAATGATGGGAAACATAGAAAATGAATTAAACCATATGGGATGTAATGATGGGAATATTGGAAAATTAAATTAAACATATGAAGGTTCAAAATATTAGGAACATGTGGCACACTTTGGTTGGATGCACATGGATGGAATGATGACGTGATACGTGGTGCGATTTGGTTCACCGAAGTTTCCTATAAATAAAGGCTTTGGGGTTATTCATTTGGGCACCAAGACATGAGGAAAATAAAGGGAGTTTGATAGAGCAAACGCTGTCGAAAAAAAGGGAGAAAGTCGAGGGACAATAAGCCTTTACAAAATTTTTGGGTCTTTCTTAAAGTTCGTGCCAAGCAGTAAAAAAAACTGCTAGAAAACCCATTCCGCTCATTGTAAACCATGCTTCCTAAGGTAACCGATCAAGGTGAGTGATTCCTGCATGTTTTGTAGCATTTTGAGCATTTGTTGCTTCACTTGTGGTTGGCTTGCACATCATGCCTTTGTGGCTTACATGTCATATTTTCCCTTGTTTATGCATATTCCTTCTGCTTTGTTATATATCATGTTCGTATTGGTGATTGTGGCTAGTTGTTGGGACATCATGGAAGACCTCGTGCTCTAGTGATGAGCCAGGAGTGACTACGATGATCGCGGAGGTAATTGTAACACCTTGGCATTATTACCACGGAGGTGGATTTCATAATGGCATTATTGCATTTGCACGCATGTACTTACCTTTTCTGAGTCACTCACTTAGATGTATATCTAACTTGGGTTGATGCCCCTAGAACGTTCCACGTTCCAGGTATGTTGGAAGTGTCAAGTGTTTCAGGTACTAGTTCGAGTGTGAGCAAGGAGATGATGCTTGGCTAGTTTTGGGGTTTTTTTTTGAGTTGTTACATACCTATGTAATTGTACCACAATGATGTATTGTAATAGCAACTAAGGTATTCAAGGTTGTAAGAGGTGTGCGTATGTGGGTGTCCTACAATTGTACCTACGGCATATGTGTTGAGTCATTTTTAGAGTATTGGAAGTCATGAGCATTTCTTGCACTTGTAAAGGAAATACAGTGGAAACCCCATTTATTTAGCTTTGGTTAAGCTTTCAGGTTCGATCCAACGCTTCCGTTTGTAAGGGTTTCCATAATGCCCGTGGTGATGTTAGCTTAAATTTTACATCGTTGTGTATTTGGAAAAGTGGGGCGTTACAAATTGACTACTCGAAATTTTGGGGAAATGGTAACCAAAACAGAACCGAATCAATGGATAACCGAACTGCATTGATCGGTCGGTTTAGTTTGGTTAAATCGGTTAACCCGATTTTGTGCATACCCCTACAAACACCTATATAAACATTATTTTCATAATCAATATACTTGCCAACATCTAATCCATCACTAAAAGGGTATTATGACATGCACACAAAAAGGATCACAAACATCTACTCGTATGATCTCTCTCTTTAGGAGTATTTAGAACCACACTTTTAGAGAGATGAATTCTAGGTGTGATAGGCAAAAGACCTTTTTTGAAATTCAGTATGCTAAACAGCTTTAACGTTTTCTCTATACATAAGTTCTGGAAAAAACCTATCAATTTCCTGACTCTATCTCTATAAAGTCGAATCTCCAAAATGTATATAGCATTTTCCAAATTTTTCATGGAGAACACTTTGGACCACCAAGCTTTGGTAGACATCATCATGTCCACATATAAGACCAAAAACATTACAACGCTCCCACTAGTCTTCTTATATACTCACGGTTCTTCCAGATTTCTTATGTAACAAAACTCTTTGATCTCATAATCAAAATAGATGTTCCAACTTCTCGAAACTTGTTTTAGATCATAAATAGATCTTTTCAGCAAATATACCAAACGAGAATTGACAGACTCAAAACCATGAGGGTGTTCCATATAGATTTCTTCTCCAAGGTATCCATTAAGGAACACAGTTTTAACATCCATATGTCAAATCTCATAATTATAGTATGCAACAATAGCTAGTATCATCTTGATGGAATTTAGTATAGTGACTGGTGAAAAGATCTTGTTATAGTCAACTCCTTGACATTAACGGTATCCTTTAGCTACCAATTAAGCCTTATATGTTTGAACTTGCAACCTATAAAAACAATTCCCTCAAGCGGATCAATCATGGTCTTGACTTGGTTAGAGTACATAAACTCCATTTCCAATTCCATGGCTATTTGTCACTTCAAATAATCGATTTCAGATATCACCTCTTCGTAGGTAATAGGATTGACTAATTAATCATTATCCCCATACAAGAACAATTCTTGTATCTCCTTCATTGTCAGTCAATACCAATGTTCTGAAGGATGGGATACTTTACTCGATCTACGAAAAACTTGTGGATCGATAACACGACTAGTCTCACCTTGCTTAGTAATCTGATTAGGTATTTGTGGACTAGAAGATTCATCTTCTAAATCTATTTTCTTACACATACCACATTCTTGGATGAACGCTTCTTCTAGGAAGATTATATGTTTAGTGATCACAACTTTTAGATCAACTGAAAAATAAACATAATACCCTAAACCCTAAACTATCTTTGGGATATCTCACAAAACGTCATTTCTCAGATCTTGATTCCAACTTCTCTGTTTTCAACATTTTAACATAATCTGGACAATCCCAAATCCTAACATGCTTAAGACTCAGTGGTTTTCCAACTCATATCTCATATGATATGGTCACAATAGATTTAGTTGGTACTCGATTTAACACATAAATCGTTGTAAAAATGGTATAACCCCACAACGAAATTAGTAAATCCGTGTAGCTAATCATAGAACGCATCATGTCCAACAAGGTTAGATTTCTACGTTCAGCCACACCATTAAGTTGACCAATATATGGAGGAGTTAATTGTGAAGCACTACCACAAACCTTGAGATAATCAACAAACTTAGTACTTAAATATTCACCTCCTAGATCTGATTGAAGAATCTTGATATTTTTTCCTGTTTGGTTTTCTACTTCCGCCTTGAATTCTTTGAACTTTTCAAATACTCTTGACTAGTACTTCTTCAAGTGCACGCAATCATACCTATACAAGTCATCGATAAAGGTTACAAAGTAGATATAACCACATTGAGCCATAACGTTTATAAGTCCACATACATCAGTATGTAACAGCTCGAGCAATTCAATAGCCCTTTACCCTTGTCCAACAAAAGGAGACTTAGTCATTTTCCTGAGAATACAAGACACAAGTTGTCCCGGGTTCAGAACCCAAATTGGAAATTAATCCACATTGAGTCAATTTTGTCAATCAACTATTATTAACATGACCTAGTCGTTGGTGGCACAATTGTATAGGATTAACATGATTATCTTAAGAACGTTCTCATTTATCGTGGTATTAGCAATTATTTGCTGACTTTGTTTACATTCATGTGTTTCCAAAAATACAAACCATTTACCATTACAACTTTGCCCACCATTGCAACTTTGCCCACATACTCATTATCATAATGAATGTAACAATAATTATTAGCAAAAGTGGATTCATAATTCTATCATACAAGCTTAGGAATAGGCATTACATTCCTTATAGCATTTGGTACATGTAAACAATCATATAAGTTTAACACATGTCTAGAAGGCAAAAGTACAGAAGTAGTTCCAATGGCCAATGCAACAACTGTTGCTCCATTTCCAACCTTTAGAACCACCTCATGCTTTCCAAGTGTTCTACTTCGATTGAGATCATACACAAACAAGCAGATATGAGAAGTAGTAATAAAATCAACAATCCAAGAAGTAGGGTACCGACCAATCGTAAGATCAGTCTCAATCACAAATAAGGAAGAAAAAATACCTTAACCTTTCTAACACTTTTCCTTCAAGCTTTTGAGATAGTTAGGGTAATTTCTTTTCTAGTGACCCTTCTTCTGACAAAAGTAACAATTACCCTTATCGCTTCTTTGATTTAGGTTTCTTTTGAGAAGAAGATGAGGAGACATCAAGAATCCCTTCTTTGCCTTTGCCCTACATCTGTGATTGTGCTGTAGTTAACATATTTAACAACTTGGATAGGGAACACTTAATTTTATTCATATAAAAATAAGTGATAAAGAAAGAGAAAGAGTTCGACAATAATTGCAGAATTAGATCAGTCCTCAAATGAGGATCCATGGAGAAATCTAATACATCAAGATAACCATTCCAATTGATCATTTTATAACATGTTCTCCCACATCTAACCCTTCTATCACTCAAGCCCAAAACAACTTTTTTGATATCTTATATCGAGTTGTCCAACTATGCTCACCATAGAGGTCCCTAAGATTTCAAATTATGCTTGCAACATTAGGAAAATTCTCATGCTGTCGCTATAAGTCATTGGACATCGAGACGAGAATATAGTTATAAGCTCTCAAGTCATGATCTTTCAAACTCTCCCAAGTGAACTTTTCCTCATTAGTCACATCCTTGGGTATAGAAATGAGAGGACTAAGGAACAAGACATCATCTATCTTTTCCATATTGAGCATAATTTTAAGATTTTGAAACCAGTATGAAAAATTAGGGCTAGTAAGCCTATTAGTATCCAAAATATGGGTTAACAGATTCATATTGCCTTCCATTTTATTTGCAGAAAATAAATAGATATATTAGTTGATGTATCTTTGTAAAACATCATTTAATTAAGGATTAAATGGGTACTCCCACTAAATTTTTTGAATTCTACACTTCCTAAACGGAAGACATGATCGATAAGGATCCAATAGCAGGCGATCAAATTCTCTTTCATATAATACTTCTCACATTTTAGTTTTTGAAGTACTCACATGATTGAGTAGGCAACAATTTGCCACCACATAACATGTGGAGCTCGATTTTTGGCTTCTAACCCACCATAAACTATACATTTTAGTTTTTGGCTTGATGGATTAGTTAAATCTCACCCACTGTCTCGATTAAGTGCAATGGTTTGAACATCACCCTCCATCACATTTTAGTTTTTTGTTAGGTGAGAACTGTTGAACACCGCTTCATCATATAGTTAAAATAGGAGAATCAAACAATCTTTCCTGATATGCATCTTCACATTTTAGTTATTGGATATGCCCAATCAAACTGATGAACCCCTATGATAGTGGAAAGCCACGATGAATTTGATTCATCACTTAAATGTAATATTCTTTGCACATGGGAAGATTTTTAGAGCTTCTTTAAAATTATGGTCTCATCAAAACATCCATTAATTCCATCATACATCATATGCAGGATAAAATGAACAAGCATAGAAACATAATAAATAGATTGATCATGGACTTGAGCACAGTTTAAACCTAATCCTAAAAGGTTTAAACCATACCTACATCACATCACTTGAGATTTAGAAATCCTCTTGGCATTGTTGCTTCTTGTCTTGAGAATCCATTAACTTTTGACATCTTCTCCATCAACATCTTAATGCTCTTCTTGCTTTACAATATTTGTAATTAAAGACTAAAAAAAACTACTGAGACTTATGCCTCATTACATACCAAATGAACATAACGAATAAATGAATTATTACATATTAATCAAATTAATATGAAGCCCCTGTAACATTCATTCATTCACTTTCAATCCCATGTTCATCCAAAACATACATAACAAACCATTCTGCTTCCGTTAAATGATTTTGAAAACATCCATGTATTTGTCAAGAATTAACATTCGGGCATTCATAAACACATGCTTAACATCCTTGCATCGTTGTCCAATGTGAATACCACACAACCAACAACATTAGGCATGTAAAAGCATGTTGTTTCGGCAGAATAAACAAAGGCATTCAATTATGACATGAAGGCAGTCAACTAGCTCTGTTCATTATAAAACAATCAACTATCGCATGAAAGCAGTCGACTGGCTGTAAAAGGCAGTTGACTACACTACATGCACAGTAAAAAAAATTTAACCATCTACAGCAACCAAATGCCCAAATATTGTAAAACTTGAGACAAGCATACTTGTATAGGCATTCAATACCAAGCTAAGGCTTTGATACCACTCTTGGATTTGATGCATGGCAGTGTAGGTGAAATTTAAAAATTTTGCACATCAAAATTGCACAATGGAAGTCATTTAATACACCATACACAACTTAAGTATTTAAACAACACAATATTTTATCAAATAAAATACAATAAATATCATACCTGTCATCAGATGTCAGGTGGGTGTAGAAACTATTTGTACACAGAGATGGAATCCTTCTCAACGTATGGAGGGCCTAATCCGTCCACACTTAGTATGTTATCCGATATCAAGTCGCGGTTTTCGTCCCATACTAGCCTGTGGATGTTGACTCACTCATACCCATTTGTCTCCCCAGATAATTTGAAATTCACCTAGAGTAACAATTACGATGTTGTAATTTTATTGAAGCAGAAGAAAAACAAAAGAACAAGCCAACGAAGCTCCTTACAATTCATCTCCCGATTTTTATCTCTTGGAAGCCAAAATTACAACCTTCAATTTTCCACCTTCACCCTCCAATTTTGTGCCACGTGTAAGGCATTAAATTTGACTGAGGCAGTACTGGGTGTTGATTAGCGATCAATTTTGTAAAATTTTTATTATAATTTCACCCTTATTTTGATCTTAAAATGGTTTAAATTGAATATTATTATGCATTTTGTGATTGAGTGCAAGTTTAAAAATATTAATATAAAAATATATATAAAATATATAAAATATAAAAAAATATAAATATAATATATAATATTATAATATTATCAAGCCCAAGCTCAAGCCCAAGACAAAGAAGGCCCAAGCCCAAGCTCAAGCCCAAGACAAAGAAAGCCCAAGCCCAAGCTCAAGCCCAACACAAGGAAGGCCCAAGCCCAACACAAAGAAAGCCCAAGTCCCACAAATTGCTGACATCATTGCTTACATCATGGGTTGGAGTGACATCATTGCTTACATCATGGGTTGGAGTGACATCATCGCTTACATCATTAATTAGATATTTTGTATTATTAAATTATATAATTGAATAATTTCCATTACATTTTCTCTATAAATAGAGCACTTAGGGTGCATTTGTAAGGATTGGATTTTCTTATAATGAAAGGATAGTTGTGATATTTAGATTTCTCTCTTAAATTTTCAACTTTAGTTTCTATATAGTTTTGTTCTTAAAATTTCTCTCTTAAATCTTTAACCTTTGTTTCCATATAGTTGTATTATGTTATTCATATTGTCTTTTTATTATATACCGCCTATATGGTCGGTTAAAAAAATAGTCTTTCAATTATTGTCTTTTCATTATATACCGCCTATATGGTCGGTTAAAAAATAGTCTTTCAATTATTGTCTTTTCATTATATACCGCCTATATGGTCGGTTAAAAAATAGTCTTTTAAATACTGTCTTTTAATTTCTGTCATTTAAATTCCTGCCAATTTATTTTAAAATGTAGATGAGTAGCTAAATCCATTCTTGGGTTAAGGTAAGGACAGTGTCTAACGCCAATGATTCTCAAAGAAAGCTGCGCTTAAAATATGTAATATTAATTTGATTCAATTTGAACAGTGTGCGTATAGTGTATCTTTGAGTTTGGATTGGAGCATAAGCCTAACATAGAATTTTCATGCCATGTATGGAGATTGCTAGACCTGAAAATGTTTTCATACCTAAACCCAAATGATTAATCTATATCTATAAAATCTGTTTGTGGAATATAATTCAATTTATGGTAATTACTTAACCTAGAATTTTCATGCCACGTATGGATATTGCTTAAACAAGAATTACCATTATCTTGAACTAAATTTACTAACAGAGTTGTAAAACTTAATTCAGATGAATATTGTTGATCTTTTCTAGCAAATTGGGAATTAATTGGTTTTGACACTGAAATTATCTTGACCCAAGCTACTTAAATTCAGTATTAGTTTAGCTTTAATTATTGTCTTTAGATCATCTTAATTACCTCCTAAAATCAAATATTGTGTGATCTTTATTTTCATCCATAAATAATCTCCCTGTGAATCGACTCGGACTTACTGAAATATAAATTTAAAATTGTACTACACGCACACTCGCACACTGGCGAGTATAATCGCCCTACACCTGCTTTAATAAAAGGATTAACGTATGATAAATTTGGTTGTAGTTTTGATAAATAAATGTGCAGGGTAGTGTAGCAGTCAGGTGTAACGTTCCCAAATTTTCCTCTCATTTTTTTTTATAACTCTAGTGAAACCAATCACATATTTTCATTAAGCAGTTGAAGCTAATATAAACATTTACATCACCATTCATAGACATTCATTTAGGGCCTAACTGCCTATACATCTCAACATAAAGAACAACAAAAATCTAAATACAAAAGTTAAACTATTTTGTTTTTCCCTAGAAACAAACCCCTAGGGACCTTTTGGTCGAGATTGCTCTGTACACATCACTACCCATCAAGGATCTAGCTACATTGGCTCACCCTCCATCAAGCATCCCTCTTACCTAGAATGATGCAAGATAAATATGAGCCATAAGGCCCAGCAAGTATAGTATGAAACGAATGTGAAGTAATAGGAACCATAGCTATAAAGCAATAAGAATCAAGGTAGAATATGAAACTTGGAACATTTCATATACCCATTTTATGCTTCACCATATCATATAAAATATAAACACGCATATATGCTCACATAACCACATCATATAAAACATAGAGATGTATATATGCCCATATACCAATTACCCATATCGTGAAAGTAAAAAGGAAGCTACCCACACATAGGTGCACACATACAACACTTGGGGCTCATTCCAAACTTAGCTCAACCCAAGGTCTTAGCATACATACATCTTGTAGTCCTTGGGGCTCACTCATGACACATTGACACCCAAGGCCTTACAATACATATACAATATATAAATTTTTTTCTTATACCTCCACATCATATATTCATGCGATAAAAATACCATATCATCAACTTGTGGTCCATTGTCCACCCATGCACTGGTTTTTTACCAAGTGAGAATTATGAGCTAAAGCTCCCACGGTCAGCCAAGTGCCTATCGAGCTTGTTTTAGATATCATTTTCCCCCTCGCGAACATAGTTCGTTATGCAAAATAATAGTTGCACTAAATTCAATATCATAGCCACTTAATCTATTTGTCTCACATTATAGATCATATATGCTCGCATGCTTCCCCCATCTCCTAGCAACCTTTTCACATATATAAATTCATACATGATTATGTGTAATACACAACTTCAAATTTATGAACGTATTTTACCAAGAAAATACTTGTTAGATTTGTATAGCAATGGCACCAATACTTAAGAGGGGTGAATTGGGTTATTTTTTTTTTTTTTTTGAAAATTTGAATTCATTTTTATGAAAAATAAGATTTTAATGCAAATGATGGAATTGTTTGGCACAAGAAATAAAACAAGAACAAAATCAAAAGAGGGATATAACTAATTTATAATGGTTCGACTTAAACCGAACCTAATCCACTCCCTTAGCTCCTCATTAAGGATTTTTCAACCAATCCACTATAATCCTCCTATCTCTCCGAATAGGCCCTCTAGCAACAAATAAAGAATTTACAACCTCTTGTGTAGACAAGTAAGGCCTCTAGCAACAAGGTAGGAAATACAACTTCTTACAATCATTGTAGCCTCTCTAGCAACAAGCTAAGAAATACAACCTTTTATAATCAATGTAGGCCCTCTAGCAATCTTGCTAGGAAAATCAAGAATAATACAAAAGAGATGATCTAGGAGTAGACACTCTTAGTTACAAGATCTCTTAAAATAAATACAAGGCTTGAACAAAATAATACAAATGATAATCAAAGCCTTTAGAGACAAAAATGAAGAACAAATGAAACAATTAAGCTCTTGAAAGAATAAACACTTGTGTAACACCCCAAATTTTTCGAGCGTGTTATAACTTAGGATTTCGGGAATACAAAAATTTTTCATATCACAATAGCTGTCATACATCACATAATATCCCCAAAATCCTAATTTTTACCTTCTCAGCTTAACAAACCCAATAATCGAATAGCTAAGACAGGCGTTAAAATTTCAAATGCGGAAGCTAGATCGGACTTGATATGGTTCACAACCATAATGCTTTATTTATCATAAAATTGTTCAAGATGTCTACAAAATGTATTACATGGACATTATCTCTAGCAAGTGATAACTGAACATCTTAAACATATCCAAAATTACATAGGTTCGCGCATAAATAAAAACAAGCTAAACATGCTACAGGCAGTAAATTAAGTTTATTCTTCAACTACCTCTTTTCCCTCAGAGCCGCTCGTCAAACCTGGAACGTTTGAATATTCCAAAGACATAGTCCAATTAGAAGATGAATCTTCTAGTGAGAAACTCCAAAAACAGTTTATATCAATGCATGATCAGGTATAAAATATATGAGAAAACAAGGAGAACTACTCCGAAGTGCCTCATGAACACGTCAGCCTCCTCCAACGAGAGCTTTCTCAATGGCGCATACATAGTGCCTCTTGGGAGGTCCTTAACCATGTCACTTTGGCCTGACTTCATATAATTCATGCAAGCACCACATCCGTTGTGCCTTAGACTCACGGTCTTCCCTATGAGAGCTTTCTCAATGGCGCATGCATAGTGCCTTTCGGGGGATATCCGACTTTTGCCCTAGGCCAACAACAAATAGGTACAACAGTATGGCCACATGAATTTTATAAATGCAACAGTTAAAAAGCCAACAACATATATTTTTAGGAAAATTCAATTCACAAATGCAACATGATTTCACGTAAGCGAATAATAAGAGTTTACGTACAAGAACTTCACAAAACACATGTCATGCAATAGGAGTCTCTCATAAGAGAATAAAAAATAGCATTTGGAGTATAGGAGTCTCACCTTGATGGTTTATTTCTTCGACGGTATAATTTCACAGCAAACAACCTAGATTTCTGCGGAAAACATACATTTTGGTAAACCTAACCTTAAATATTTTTACATAGGATTGAGGAACATTAAAGTAGGGATAAAAATGAAAAATTTTAAGGAAAATGGACTTCTCACACGCCCTCACGTACCCTAGAAAGTTGGGCCACGCACCCTCATGCACAACTTTTTCCGGCGCGTGTACCTCACCCGCTGCCTAGTAGAATTCAGATAGCTTCGTCCCGCTTTCATATTTGTGCCATAACTTCCTCATTTTAACTCCAATTCGACCCCCCGTTTGAACCTACGCGACCCTCTCTTCCCCCTCTACAAGATTATAAAAAAAAATGAGACTTACCTCGCTTTTTTTTTGACTGATTTTGGCGAATTCCGGCGAAGGCTCGTAACTCCGACGAGGCTCGTTCTCCCCGACTTCTCCTTCGATTCCTTCCCACTTTCTTACCGAACTTCCTACTCTCTCTCTAAAGAAAGCTCCTCCTCTTAGAGTGCCTTAACTCTCAAAGTTGTTTGGAATGATTTGAGAACAACCCATGATGCCTTTTTATAGATTTCTCCAACCAATCACATTATGCCACTTGTCACAATCTAAGCCATGGACTCCAAAGACTCAAAGATATATTTGAATGGCTTTTGAAATCCAAAACTAGAATGAATTTAACTTTTGAAATCCAAGCTAATTCTCCAAAGTTCTTCCAAATGACATTTTGGCCCTTATTTCAAGTCCTTAACTTTAATATTTTACCACATAAGCTCTTAATTTTTATCCTTATTTCGTTTGGATAATTTTCTAATTACAATTACACCCTCAAACATCAAATTTATCGAGATACTTAAAATCTCAAAATTAATAACTTAAAATTACTTGATATATATGATTTTTGAGAAGCCCTTACCAATATTCGGTCTTTTCAGGCTACAACTTTAGCTTAACCGAAAACCATCTCTTATTTTATTTCTTTCAACGCCATAAATCTTGCCTGAAGACGCTCGCAAAAAATATACGTTTGTCCTTGGGTATCTAAGCTCTAGGGCACTCCCTACAGTCGATTCGGCGACTTACTACCCTCTCAAACCTATTTTTCGGTATTTTAAACTCACTTAAAATATGTGACAACCTTACAAAAATATGGGATTTTACAACTTGAAAGTTTGAAATCAATCCTCTTGGTTATCTTGATTCATCCCTGTGCTCTCTATTTATAGTACTTCACGAGCTCTTTTAAGAATATAGCCATTAGTAGAGAAAGAACACTTTGGGTAAGTGGAAAAACTAGGCATTGGAGATGTCAGACGAAAGAAACTGTTGATAGATGAAAGGAGTTAGTCGACAGATATAGAAAAATTTCAAAGGTTAGTCAACAGTTTAGTGAAAAATGATCGATAGTTTTCATGCAAAGCTCCAGTCTATCGATATATTGAAGCAATCTATCGACAAATTGCTTCAATCTGTCGACAAATGCAAAATTGCATTATGTCGGTCGATAGATCCAAAGAGGTTAGTTGACAGATTTTCTAAAGAAAATTGGGATTCGGTTTACTATATAATTAATTTTGTGCGCATTTATAGGTGAGAAGGTTGTAGATGGAGTGGTCTTGTGTGCACGCATAAGAGCTTGGGTGTGGCTAGTGGCGAGGGTTCGAGCCTGGGGGTCAACAATGCTAGGATTTTTTTAAAGCTCTCTGAAAACAATTTTTTTGTGCAACATTTTTAATCAAATACAAACATAATATTCCAAATACTATCACAATATTTATGGCACATAAAAACAGAATATTTCAAATGCTATCAAGAATTTTATCACAAGATTTTTGGCACATTTTTAATCAAATAAAAATATAATATTCCAAAAGCCATCAAGAAATTTATCACAAGATTTTTCTTTGACCTTGGATTGCATGATGAATTTAACTTTTATTTTGGTGCTTAATATATCATATAAAAGTAATTTGAAGTGCCAAATTAATAACTATTAATAAAATAATTTCATTATCAAAATAAAATTAATTTTCATCATCAAAACCATATCAAAGGAAAAAGTAAAATATCAATAATTTCATCATCAATAATAAGTTGTTGCAAATCTCCATTTAAGACATATGAATATAGCTCTATTTTAACTAAATATATGAAATTGATTTTTGTTTGAAAACTATATAGTTGACTAAGTATATAAAATTGATTTTTATTTGAAAACCATATGCTTGACTTGTGACTTAAGGTATAAATCAATGTGTTTTTCATCATCAAAAATAAATGCAAGAGTAAAACATCAATCTCTCCTTTTTTTATGATGACAAAACCCATTTCTATATCAAAATCAATTTTAGCATATATCTCCCCCCTTTTTGTCATAAATAAAAAATGTATGTCTTAAAAAAATAAACTCCCCCTTGAACTAAAAGCTGTCTTGAATACAAGCTCCCCCTAAAGATAATATAACAAGTATCATGAAAGAATCAAAATTGATAAGTTATGTAATACGTACACAATCCATATACATGAGTCATTAATAAATCATTCACATAAGATGCCATAATAATCTCCAAATAATTCAAAGATTTTGGTACCATATCCCATACTCATGATCATATAAGAGCCAAAATATATCACTCCAAATAATCACTCATATTATAACTGTTTTAAAATGTCAAAATACTATATCAAATTCATAACCATTCATGATATAAGAGGCATATACATTAAAAGATCAACATAGCAGTAAAATATATCATTCCAAGTAAAGAAATTAAGAGAAATACTCCCACTTAAGACAAGAACTCCCCCCCTTAATATGACATAAAAATTAGTCATAAAACTTAAGATGTAAGGATGCAATCTATCAATTTTAAAAGATAGATCATCAGCTTCATATTCAATCACTAGAAATTCATAACATTCACACATTCAAGGAATGTATTCATTTTCCATATATTTAAAGGATAAGTGTTCATTCATCATACAGAACCAAACAAGCTATGGTAGATTTCATACAAGAAACATAGATCATAGTCATTAAGGTACCTAAAAACACAACATTCAATTCATATATTCTATGTCTTTATAGGAGATCAAGTCATGAAATAATGTAACTACTCAAAAAGTCAAATCATAGGTACCATATCCCAAACTTAGGATTATAACATGAGATCATTACATATAGAGGTCTACAAAAAGCAAGATGATCCTTTAATTAGCATAATTTCTTACTCAAGTGTAACGACCCGCTCCCACCTACGAGCATTACCAGTGAATAATCGCTTGAATTACTCACGCACAACACCAAACTAATGAAGAGATGGATTATGTTTCATTGGGAAACGTCTTAGGTGGGGACTAGGCTTCGTTCTTATCTTCGCTCCACTCGAGGAGCCGGTCCCAAAACAATTAAAGAACCATAGCGGAACAGAACCAAAAACCCGAGTGAGCTTCACCTTTCTTCAGCTCATCTCACCACAAGCCAAAGGTGACCCAGGCACAAAACTAGCATGTCAAATATCTACTGAGTACTAGGGATTTATGGGAAGTACCTTTTTGATCCTTTACCTGATCCTAAAATTGAGCTCCCAAACAAGCCACTAACAACCAGAAGTCTACACAATCATATACTACATTATACCGATTACAACAAACTAGATACCATCCAGTGCCCAACAACATACATATTCATCCACAAGGATATATATACGTACCACCACATGAATACAATTAGGAGATAATACAATTCAAAACACGAGCAACAACATTAATCACCACTTCAACCTCTCGACATCATCCCTGCTTGCATATGGACTCGCAGCATCTACAACATGAGGTAAAACCTCACGAGTCACAATGACTCAGTAAGGGTGCAAATGAATGTAAACAAGATAATATATGCAATGTAATGACAAATAAATATGCGTGAATGACGAGGTATCGCTGCTCTCCGAACCTACTTGTTCGAGGCACTTACCTCATATATTATCCCTAGCATGCATCTAGTCTCTCCCATGGCCATAAGACTCCACTAGACTACCTACAGAACATGCACAACACACCACTACACACAACATATATTTAACCATATTACCAAATATTCGCATGGCTGCCACCATTGGGTTCGTCCCTTACTTGGCTCGAAGCCTTATCTCTACCACGAGCGAGAATGCTAGCCCAAACTTTGAACTCTTCTAGGATCACTGCCTCCTCGGTCGACCCTAGATGCAATCACAAATCCAAAAATAAAAATTAAACCAGGGTCTATGTTTTTGCTATACACCGCAAAATCACCCATCAATAACTTCCAATAAACCCCAACCGAGGGTTTAATCTAACCAATAATTATACTACATTAACTCGCTTAATGCAAATTAATTTGAAAAGAAAATATTAATTATTTTACCTCATCAAATTTGGAGGAGAAAATTGGTCAAACGCTCACACCGGCGTAGCCTCATGAGGTCCCACCTTATGCTCAAAACCCCATTTTCGAGCTTCCGGCATGCTGCTCAAGCCCCAAAATATTTTCCATAATTTTCTAACTATTTTCCCCTGTTTTTCCCCTTTATTTCCAAATTTTCTTTTATTTTTATTTTTCTTATTTTCTTTTCTTTTATTTTTTTCTTCTTTTCTCCACCTTCTTCTTCTTCTTCTTCTCTTCTCTCGCATCCGGCCACTGTTCCTTCTTCTTCTTCATGCACGGCAACCATTAGCCACCGGCTCCCAGCTCCATCGGCCGAAGTTGCTTCTCGTGCCATCATTGCCAGCCACGCTACACAGGCTGGCCGTTGCCGCCGTGAGCCACCACTGCAAGCAGCAGTGCGCACACACCTGCGCACTGCCATGGCCGACTACTATCGCTCGTCTCAACCCACTGTTGCCTCTGGCTCCCATTGTTGATGCCGCCGGCCACTGCTACTCAAGTCGTCGCCGACCATCCTCAGCTGCCTCCATCATGACACTGCAGCCCACACGCAGAGCCACTGAGGGCCTCCTCTGCTCTAGCCATGGCCGTTGCAACCAGCGTTGCTGTTACTTCAATGGCTACCATCGATCCATCACCTCTCTCTCTCTTTCTCTCTCTCTCTCTTGCGATCTCTCTCTCTCTCTCTATCCCATTCACGCGATCTCGGCCTGCAATCTCACTTTCCCTTCTCTTTTCTCTGTTTCAAATCCAAAGCAAAGGCCAGTGCTAAACACTTGGCCTCCAGCTCATGCAAAACCACTTACATATATATATATTTATATCTTACATATATTACACATAATTATGTGAGAATTACACATAAATCCTCACTTTAATCTCATTAATCCCACTTCGAAATTTTTAATAATCGTACTTAGACCCTCTAAGGTCTTAAATAATTGCCCTCAAGACACTAAAAATCTTGATTTCCCAAAATTAATAATTAGTCATTACTCGATAAAATCGATCTTGTCCTTGTGCCTTTAGAGGACCTTATCTCAACTTGACCACACTTTAGGTTGACTTATTCATAAAATTGGGCCACCCTTCGGGCCCCTCTGACTTACCGATGATTTCCCTGTTGGCCCTCACGGACATTCGGTTCAGCCAATAATTTAAGCTCATATAGCAGCTGTATCGGAAACTATTCCCGATCTGACTTCTTTCAGCGTCATTAGTCTTATCTTGAACGCTCGACAATCCCTTGCTACATTTCGTGGACATCCAACTCTTTGGGAATTTCCTGCTATTGATTCGAAAATTTGTTAATTCATTTCTCAAAACTGACTTTAGGGCCCACCGGACCGCTCACTAACCAAATTACCAAAATGCCCCTCCCCTAGGGCACCATCATTTCATTTCACGCTTCTCTCCCAAAGAGCATTCTTGAAAATTTTCTCTTATTTTCTAACATCGGTAACACAGGGTGTTACATCAAGCAATACATAAGAGTAAATACCAATTAGCCTAATAAGCATATATGTATATCTATTACAACCAAAAAACAGAACAAATTATGTTTGGCTTTTGATAATTTAGATCATAAATCACAAAATTTATATATATCTTCAAAGGATATAAGATTTTGCATATCACACACAATTATTAAGTATATTCAATCAATCGTACATTTTTCACAAATGTCAAGATACAATCATTCCTAGTTCATTTCTAAAATATTCAAATCTATCCCTATCTAGGGGTTTTGTGAATATATCCACCACTTGATGATTTGTGTCTTCAAATTTCAAATTTATGTTTTGCAATGACCCGAATTTAATTATGCAATGTTTTATCATGCCTTGAGGTTGAGTTAGTTAGCCTTGATGTGTAATACGTTCTTTTTGGTGATTATCCTTTAAGTTTTGCATCTAAGCTTGGAGTATCCGACTGTATATAATGTTATATTCAAGTAGGAGCAAGGATATTTGGATGGAAGAGTGAGATATTCGAATATGGGCGTGAGATATCCGAATATAGCATGTAGTATTCAGATATGGTGTAGTGGTTTGGCTATGGTATTCGAATAAGACACGAGATATTCGGATATGCTAAGTGTTGGAGAGGTACCCGGATAGCTTGAGGCTTATTCAGATATCCTCCTTGAGTTTTTGTGTGTGGTATTCGAATAAGGTGGCTTAGCATTCGGATATGTTGGAATCCTATGTGCATGATATCTGAATAAGTGGCTTAGTATTTGGATACCCTTAAGTTTATTTAGGCCCATATTCAGATATGTAGATGAGGTATCCGGATATCCCCTCCTTTAACAAGGTATGGTATCTGAATACAATGCCATGTATTTGGATACCTCTTGGAGAAACACATATATTCGAATACTAAGCTTGGTATTCGGATACCCTAGGCTTTTCATGCGTCTTTGATAAATTTATAATTTTATATTTTTATTCTCCTTACATTCAGTGTATTTAACATGTTTTATGTCTTATGGTGCTCATTTGTGATGATTTTTTATGTATAAGAGATTAGTGACAAAATTTAATAAGTTATGTTTAAAAATAAAAAATAATAAATATATAAATAAATAATTTTCATCCAAATTATTACACATATTTTTAGTTAACTTTCTTTTTGTTTTTTTTTATTTAAAATATGTGTTTATATGAATTTTATATATTAAATATTCTTTTTGTAGGAATGTAAGTAGCGAAGCCGTGAAGTCCAAAATTGGAGGTGGAATTCAAGGAAATTGGAGGGTGGCATATGCATGCTTTTATATATTATTATATAGGATACCATTGTTGGAAATGTATGCCCTAAAGACACGTTTTATTTAATTTATGGTAATAATGTTTCTTTTAGTCAGTTTATGGCACATATATTATTTGCATTTAATTGTTGGAAAAGTGTCCATGCTATTAAGTAAGTGATTCATGTGATGGGTCGTTCTTCACAGTTAGGCATGAATCATGGGTACTTAATAAGTAAGAAAAATATTACTCTTGATCTTTTGATAGAACTGGGCATTCTATCATGATAAGATCATTGTGCAATAGATCCTAATGGAGGATGGCTTGCCTTAGCCAGTAAACAGTCCGTTTACTCTAATTGTACAAGCGTATTTGGAATGCGTAGAGTGGACCTGTGATAGAGGCTAATGACAAAGTACTAATTATCATGGAGCTAGTCTATCACTGCTACTACGTGGACGAGTACTCTAATACTTGAGTATTAGTTGGTGGTCTAGTGAACCTAGAGCTATATTTTTAGATTCACTGTAGGTGAAGTCTATCAAAGATCAATAACCTTGTGAGTTGGGAGTGTGGTTTCTAATTAGCTAAGACAGACTAATACAAGATAGTTTCTGTGATTCACCCCCTTGTGATTGTCCAAGAATAATCAAATAATCCAGGGCCCTGGGAACGTGACTTAAGAGTGTGTGCTTCTGGGTAGCTCCCAGTGATAAGCAAGTACATTCGAGTAGTCACGGATTATTGGACTAGTGATCTAAGGATGGTAGAAATCATTTAGAGAGGTGTTAGTACATTATTCCTTTCTAAATGATGGGTGTTACACAGAGGGGTATTTTCGTCATTACATTAGTAGGTCAAAAACATTGCACATGCAAAATTATTCGTGGGGTCAGTGTTACCATATGGTGATAGTTGGAACACTTAGAATGACAAAATATAGCTATTGGGTAGCAGGGATATTTTGGTCATTTTAGTAGCCATGAATAATTTGTCTTTTGGTCCCCGGGGTAGCTCGATATAACTCATGTATTATTTAATACATTTGGCTTGTTGGGTGAAATTACATTGAGAGAATTATTTTATTCAGAATGGTGCATAATTAATTGGGCTAGAATAAAATAATAGTTCATTGTTTTTAATTAATTGGGCTAACCCAATTAGAAAATTAATTAAATGGACTTGGCCCACTAGGGTTTGGCCCACTAGGGTTTTAACCCTAGGGTTCTCCCTATATATATTCTCTCTTTAGTTATTTTTCATCTAATGATTTTTTACTCTTCTTCACCAAAAGAGAGGCCATGAGTTTGAGTCATACCTTGGAAGATCAAAAGAGAACGTTCAAGTTCTGATGCGAAGAAGCCGACGGATTGCAGGACAGCCGTCATCTCCACCACGCGAAGAAGCACCCGTGCCTCCTCCTCCTGTCGCTTCATTCCGTCCAATAATCCGAAGGAAAAGTAAGTTTCCTAGATTCTAATCAATACGAGGAAAGTTTTTATTTTTAAAAACGCTTCCGTTGCATGCTATGTATCCTCGTGATGGTCCTTCATTGATGACTGGCGCCCATACATCCAGCCATCAACTGCCACGACCCATGGTCGACAGCTAGTGGCTTTGTACCCCATACCCTTAGACACATGATTATCATTAGACCTATACACTTTAAACTCAGCATTTCATAAACTTCATTCATGACTCATCATGTACTTGTGACATAATCACCAATATTCCATTATTGTTCTTAAAAGTAAAGCAAGATTACTACGGGGCAAGTAGCATAGTTCAAAAATTTTGAACCTTACCCCGATAACGGCGATTGGATCAACGTCGAAATTAAATCATTCACATACAAATAAAATAAATCTAACCTTTAGATTTTTAAGTCGTTCGTGGATTCGAGCCGTTCAAGTGTCTAGCCTCTAACTCGTGATACGTAGCATGCGTCCATTGGTAAGGAGAGTGGAATAGGAGTGCTAGCTCTTTCTCTTTTCGCAGCTTGTGTATGGATGGAAAAGAACGCCCACGTTTCAAATCGATGCCAAAAAGAAACGGAGAAAAGTGAATGGCAATACGTTTTTCAACTCTTGAAAAACTACACCAAAAACTGTCAAGTTTGGGTAACCCATAAAGGGGTATTTATAAGGAGCTCTAAGGTTTCTTAAACCCTAATGGATAAGGGTTGGCCCATTTAATTTAGTCCAATTAGGAACTTAATTAAATGGATTTATTCTAGTCCAACTAGAAATTTAATTAAATGGCCCAAATCCTTTTATAGGTTTAAATAAAATATTTTGGCCCAAATCTAATTCAAGTCTAAATATAATATTTAATATTTGACCTAAATCCAATTTAGTCCAAATATAATATTTAATTTAATATTTGGCCCAAATCTAATTTAATCCAAATATAATATTTAATTTAATATTTGGCCTAAATCCAATTTAGTCTAAATATTAACTTAAGCTCAAATATATTTTATTTCCTATTTGCCACTCCAACAAATAGAAAATTATTAAACTAGAAACTCCTTCCTAATTTAATCAATTGCCATTGTAGGAAACTCTTTCCATTATGATGACTCCTCGTCATGTCGACGTCATTACGTCTATTTGTTCTTTTTCCGTGAGAACCTACGACGGTACAATTTTTTATTAAAGTGTCCCACTTAACCATACGTCCACTCTCCTTGTTTAAGCCAGGGACCGAGCCTATTGCGTATAACTCATTAGACTTCCGAATATGTTAGCAATGTGTCGGTACGAACACATAAGACAAGATTGACCTCTAGCAAGGCATCATGCCTACCCAATTATTCAGAAGGATTCATAATCTGCAAATAATCTTTCACGAGCATGGTTACCAAGTAATTCGATCCTCTCGTTAATGTATCCTATGTGATCTCAAGTATGGCGATGTGTTGCTTGATTACGATCACATGAGTTTTTCTTCGGTCATCTGGATATCTTCACTTAATAGAAAGTGAATCAATAACTCCTTATTGATTTCTTTCACCATGGCCATGGATTTAAAGTGAATATCCACTGAAGGCGTCTTAGATACATTATCCTCTATCAAGGGATAGACGAGTCCCTCCTTGGTTATACACCCATCTCCATAAGCCTCACGTTATGGCCAACGATCGCCTACGTGCAGCCTTTACCTAGGCCCATCGAAACGACGTCAAAGCATACCGGTCTTCTTATGAGATGACCGTGATAACCTCAGGTCCAAGGATTAGTTACACTCATCTTGTATGAGAATGCCATCAACATATAACCAAAATGGATTCTCATGGCGAGTCATGTCTAGTGACACGTTCTCCAACATTGGTCACCTATGTACTTGTCTAGGCATCCCCATGCTTATGGGTGTGAGTGTAATACCTGGTATTACATGGTATTGAAAATAAATAATTTTTGATTATTTTGAAAGGACCTCGGGTGGTCCGAGAAGCTCGAAAGTCAAATTTGAGAAATTAATTAATAAAATTGCAAAATTGGCGGCAGGGAGTGCCTCGGGACTTGGATGTCCTAGGAAGAGAGCAAGAGATTGATGAGTGTCTCGAGGTGAGGTTTATGACTCTAGAAGTAGTCCAATCGGGAATAATTTTTGGAATAAATTCTGTATAAGCTTGAGTGGGTGCCAGTACCGAATGGTCGTACAGGACCTCCGGGAAGCTGAAGGGACCCTAGAGATGGTCTAGTTTGGCGAATAAGGCAACTCTAGAGTGTTTTCGAGTGGAATAAAGGTTTCGTGCAGGCGTAGGGACGAGGTCGGTATTCCTGAGTAGCGGTCAGTCATTAAATTTTGATAAATCGAGATTTGGTGTACCTTGATGATAATAATTTAAAGCTTGGAGGGCCCAAGTGTAATTAGTATATCTCCAAGTGGAATTATTAAAACCCTCAAGTGATATTTTTGAGAAATTGAGGGGTTAAAGGTGTAATTAATGTGTAAAATTGCATATATATATATATAGGCGAGGTGAGCTTCCAGGAAGCTTCGTGCCTTCCTTTGCCATTTAAAAAATAGAGAGATAGCATGGCCGAGAAGGCCATCCGCGTGCGAGGGAGAGAGTGATCGAGAGAGAGATCGTGAGAGTGTGAGAGATTGCGAGAGAGAGAGAGAGAGATCGAGAGATTGAGAGAGATCGGAAGTGGAGGCCACGGCTAGCAGCAGCGTGGGAAGCTGCCATGGCCGAGGAAGCAGCAATGACGGAGGAGCTGGTCGAGGTGGTCGACGGCGATTGCGGCGTGCGGCGGCTGATGTGACGCCTGAGGCAATGCTCAGAGGTGGCTGAAGCATTGGCAATGGCAGCTTGAAGCTGCTGGTTCGGTTATGGCGATGGCTGGTGCGAGTAAGGAGTCGCGGGCCACAGTGGCAGAGGCCGATGACCGGTAGGTGCAAGCGGCGTGAAGCAGTTAGTGGGGCTGCGGGTGGCGACCGGAGAGGCCAGCGACGGTGGGTGGCCAGCGCGCAGGTGCTGTGCGCGTAAGCTCGATGAAGAAGAAGAAGGAGGAGCGTGCACGAGAAATGGAGAAGGAAGAAGAACAGTAGAAAGAGAAGATTAAAAGAAAAAAAAAGGGAAGAATAAATAGAAAATAGAAAATGAAGAAAATTTGGAAAAATGGGAAAATAGGAGAAAAAATTCCAAAAAAAATTCCATAAAAGTTCTGGAAATTATTTCGAGGCTCGTGGAGCATACTAGAAGCTCGAGAATGGGATTTTCGGTATGCGATGACAGTCAATGAGGCAATGTCGGCGTGAGCGATTGGCCGATTTTTCCTTCCAGATTGGATGAGGTAATTAATTATTTCTTTGAATTATTTGCTTATATGAGATGTTATAGAGTAATGATTTTGTTGGATTAAACCCTGGGTCGGGGTTATTTGGAAATTATTGACGGCTGGTGTATGCCGTGGGTGCTGTTGTTTGGAGATAGTGTTGATGGGTGATTTTGCTGTGTAAGCAAAAGCGAAGGGGTTGGTTAATGTTTAATATTGCAGGGTTTTGTCTGTTTGCCTCTAGGTTTAACCGGGAAGGCAGTGATCCTAAAGGAACTTGAGGTTCAGGCTGGAGTTCGTGCCGAGGCAGAGAAGAGGCTTCGAGCCAGGTAAGGGATGGCCCCATGTGGAGGTGGCCTTGCAAGTTGGTAAATATGTTTGATTATATTTTTATGAAGCATTTGCATGTAGTGGTTATCTTGTGTGATGCAAGATCTAGTGGTTAACTTGTGTGATGGAAGACTTAGTAGACCTATGGCCATATGGAGGACTAGTGTTGTGGAGGTTGATAGGTTGATGCCTCAAACCTTGGAGAGTTGTGAGGATGAGTGAGCCTAGCCTCATTTGCATGCATTTGGCATACATAAACATAGTTATATTCATATTTACATGCATTGCACGTTTACTGAGTCTTTATGACTCATGAGGTTTTACCTTATGTTGTAGATGATGCAAGACCAAATTCAAGTAGGGATGGCGCCGGGAGGCTGTTGTGGCAACTAGCGGTTTTGCCCGAGTTGTGTATTTTATTATCCCTTGTATGTAGCTATGTGGTGTTATGTATGTATACCCTTGTGAGTAAATGTATGTGTTGTTGAGCGTTAGATGTATCTAATTGTTGTAATCATAATGGTGTGATAGATGATTGTGAGTTTGCGTGATGTATATGTGGTTTTAGTTGTTGAAGCCAAGTTCGGATCGAGTAAAGATTAGCGAGGTATGTTCTTATAAATCCCCAATACTCAACGAAATGTTTGTTATGCTAGCTTTGTGCCTGGGTCAACTTTGGCTTGCTATGAAGCGAGCTGGAGAGAGGTGAAGCTCACTCGGGTTTCGGGTCCCGGTCTGTTGAGTTTTCTTGTTTGAGTTGGGACTGATTCCTAAGTGGAGCGAAGGGAAGGACGAAGCCTAGTTCCCACCTAGGGCGTTTCCTGTTGAAACATAGTCCAACCCTTCAGTTGTGGTTTGATGGGTGAGTAATCTAGTTGATTATTTGCCGGTGGCGCTCGTAAGTGGGAACGGGTCGTTACAGTGAGACCCCTATTGCTATCACATAGCAAAAACATAGCACATACAAGTCTTATCACAATTGTTAGTGTCCATTCTTGACATTGCTACAACTTGGGACATTTAATGATGTCAAGAAACTGTGATGCATCATCTCACATCTTTATAGATTAATCACAGTATACATCATATGGACTTCTATCTAGTTTCATCCGATCATTACATTAATAACAAGAAACTAATAGAACGACTTCTTGTAGAATAAATAACTCTTTATTCAATAATAAATATGATTACAAATGTCAGTATACAATTTGCCCAATCTGATTAGGTCTAGAGCACCTACACTGACAGTTCTCACTTCTTATCATGCATAAGAACTTGCCTCGATACTCTTATCCCCGAACACTATCCCTTTATCATTAAGACTCTTAGCATAACCCCTTAAAACTATAGCCAACCCTTCTAAGAACCTAGTCCCAACGGGTTCGACATCATTCCCAAAGGAAGCGGAGCGATACAAAGCCCTGTGGTGGACGAAATAAACAACACTGATACATCATTTGCTTAACTTATACCATCAACAATAAACCCGACAATAATGCCTAAATCATAGGATGGTTACCATGCAGATTTACATTATTAATTCGTGGAACCGAGTTATAGTAAAGGAGGAAGTAAAATATGAAAAATAATGGAGACTCACGTAGGAACTTAAGAACATAAGGAGAGGGTTATGAACGTAACTTAAAACAATTGATTCTTGCCTTTGTTGTGCTCCCACTGCAAGGTAAAACATTTTATAGAAAATATTAAGGATACGACTCATAATAATCAAATCTGACCGCGCAAAACGTGTAATTTAAACATACAATACCTCTAGTAATTTTACATACTCACCCAGCTACTTCAATTGCGAAATAATTCCAAAATTTCCTAATTTCTCCCCCATTTTCCTTCATTTTCTTCCCTTTCCTGACCTACGGTCCTTCTTCTTCCTCCCCAAATCCCCTCTTTTTGCTACTCAAAATGGTGGCCAAACCTTGCTGGACGGAAGACTTAAATAGGCAAAAGAATGAGCGGCTTACAGTGTGCCACATGGCACACCAAGCCGCTGCCGCATGGCCTCCCGCGTCCCTTCCAGAATGACGCCGTTTTGGGCACCTGAGGTTGATTAAAATCAACCAAAATTCCCTAGTGCACGCCACCCCCTGGCTCGATCGTGCGTCCCTCGCCCGGCCACCCTACCGTGTGACCACCCACGCCACTCACATCCTTTAACATTCATTTGCTTTTAATTCATTTAAAGCTAACCATTAACCCACTTTTTGAAATTGCTCCAGGGCCCCATAATTTCCAGAAACTGACACTCACAACCCATGCCACATTTATCCTTATTTCACTTATGCCCCAAAATTTCAAAAAATCTACCAATTTAATTTATTCTATTCTTGTGTTGTTTCCATAAATATTCCAACATAAACTATTATTTTCCCTTAAACCCTTAAGTATTCCATAATTACTTCAAACACCAGAATCAATAATTATTATTTATTTCCAAAATTTCGGGATGTTGTAAACAATGTTAGAAAACAGGAAACATAGGGCATAGAGATCAAATGCCACCTACCGCTATTCTTGTTTGTGAGATATTTGATGTATGGGGTATTGATTTCACAGACCCATTTCCCCTTCTTCTTATAATAATGTTTACATCATTCTTGCTATGGATTATGTTTCAAAGTGGGTAGAAGCTAAGGCTACCCAAACTGATGATGCTAAAGTAGTAGTAGATTTTGTCAAATCTCATATTCTTGTTAGGTTTGGGACACCGAGGGCTATAATTAGTGATTGTGGGACTCATTTTTGCAATAGAGTGGTGAAACCTTTATTAAAGAAATACAATGTTACCCACCGTATCTTTACTATTTACCACCCGCAAACAAGTGGACAAGTTGAGGTATCTAATGGAGAGATCAAATCCATACTCAAGAAGATTGTCAACCCAAATCGGAATGATTGAAGTCTAAGGTTTGATGATGCACTTTGGGCTTATAGAACAACCTACAAAACTCCTATAGGTATGCCTCCCTACCATTTGGTATTTGGCAAACCGTGTCACCTTCCAGTGGAGTTAGAACACAAAACATATTGGGTTGTCAAGCATTGCAATATGAAATGGATGAATCAGGTGAACAAAGGAAATTACAATTGCAAGAGTTGGAGGAAATCCGTAATGATGCCTATGAGAGCTCGAGGATTTATTAAGAAAAGACAATGGCCTTCCATGATCAAATGATCTCTAGGAAATTTTTTTCTCTTGGTCAAAAAGTTCTACTTTATCATTCTAGATTAAAATTATTTCTTGGTAAATTACATTCTAGATGGATAGGACCTTTTCTTGTTACTAATGTGTTTCCTCATGGTGCAGTTGAAATAAAAAGCTTGGACACCGATAAAACCTTTAAGATCAATGGTCATCGCTCGAAACCTTTTTATGAAAGTTTTTGGGTGTGCAACATTGATAAAATTAGTTTGGGATGTTCAACTTACACCGATTGAGAAGTGGCAACATCAGGCTAATGACGTTAAACAAAGGCGCTGCTTGAGAGGTAACCCAAGATGATCAGATTTGCTTTCTCTATCCCTTTTCTTTTTCTTTTCATATGCATTATTTTTTTGTGCCACTTTCTTGCATTTAGCCTTACATTGGGGACAATGCAAGTTTTAAGTGTGGGAGAATGATTGCATTTAGAGAGTGTAGAGACTGCATTTTGATTTTTTAGGATGTCTAGGATGTTTTCCCAATCATTTTCATTTTTTTAGGATGTCTAGGACGTTTTCCCCAATGATATTCAAGGATTCACATGTTATAAACTTAGATTGACTTGAGGTGAGAATGTTATAACATGATAGAACAAAATACTTGCATACTTAGGCTAGAATTGATTCGAGTTTGATTTTGAAGAGTATTAACTGTGTTGGTAGACAAAAAACCATTATTGGGTAAGCCTTTGAGCCTTTGAGATTGAAACATACATGACAATCTCATGTTTTCTTTTGGAGTTATGTTCATTCATGTAAGATTGCTATAAAACTTGCTTTTAATACTAGTCAAGGTTGCAGATTCATGTGCATGCATAAAGATGAAAATGACATATAGGATTGATAGCCACTTGACTTAAAAAGCCAACCTTACATAATTGACTTTAGTATACCTATTTTGAGCTTATTGTCCTTTTCCTTGTTCAACAACCCTTGTTAATAAGCCATAAACCGTTTTCATTTGTAATCTTTATTTTGTTTACCCACATTTGGACTAGTAGAGCATTTGGAATTATTTGATGGGTTTTGAAAAGGACGGTGAATTTAATGAGTGTGGAGATGCTATTGTTGATTTAGTATGGCTGTGTTATTGATGAAGTGGAATGTATGTGGGGGAATGATTATGATATTATGTCGTTGTGGGAAAAAAAAAGGGTTCAAAGAAAAAAAAAGGGAAAAATATATATAAAAAATATGTGTTGAAAAAAAAAGAAAAAAAAGAAAAAGAAAAGAAGTGCAAAGAGATAGTATTGGACTTTTGAATTGACAAAGGGAAGGAATAAGGAAGGAAGAAACGAAGAGTGTTTGATTATTGGTTGAGGTGTTGGGTCCTTAATGCTTAATTAACCCAAGTTGTTTCTAAATGCTCTATTAGTTTCTTAGGTCTTAATCTTTTTCCCTTTTATATCCTGCCTTTACCTTAGCCCCATTACAACCTTATTAAAGACCATTGGATTTGTGTATGGCATGTGATATCAGTAACAAAGATTGGATAAACAAGCAAGTTTATGATAGTAATTGAGCATGAATTGAATCCTGAGTGAATTTTTCCAACCCTTAAACACTTGAGTGAATTATGAGTGATGTGTAAGGGTTTACCATACTTGTTGATTGCTTTTTGAATGAAAATCTCTTGTTTATTTTAGTTTGAGTTTGTTGAGAGTTTTTAGTTCATGACATGCTATAATGTTTGATTCTTTGGGTTATCTTTAATTATGATATGTGACATTTTTGGTATGATTAGGGGAATTAGTGCGGACGTTTCATGTTTAGTAGTTTTGTCCAAGGACGTGCAAAATCTAAGTGTGGGGGAATTTGATAAACTCAAAATTTTATATTTTTATTCTGCTTACATTTAGGGTGTGTTTGATTGCATTACCTAGAATTTAATTCTAGGTAATATTGGCTAGAAAACAAAATCCATCCCACCCCCTTGGAAAATGAATTCCATGGAAAAAAGTTTTAAATGCTTGTACCTTACACATTTTTTCATAGAAAAATTAAGAGTGTTTGATTGCTTTCGATAGAAAATGTGTAATGATTACATATTTTCTATGAAAAATGTGTGCAATCAAACACACTCTTAGTATATTTAACATGTTTTATGTCTTATGATGCTCATTTGTAATGATTTTTTATGTATAAGACATTAGTGACAAAATTTAATAAGTTATGTTTAAAAATAAAAAAAATAATAAATATATAAATAAATAATTTTTTTTCAAATTATTACACATATTTTTAGTTAATTTTCTTTTTTTTTAATTTTTCTTATTTAAAATATGTGTTTATATGAATTTTATATATTAAATATTCCTTTTGTAGGAATGCAAGCACTGAAGCCGTGAAGTCCAAAATTGGAGGTGGAATTCAAGGAAATTGGAGGGTGACATGTGCATGCACTTATATATTATTATATAGGAGGTCTTGTCATATAATATTAAATAATAAAAGTCTAATTGGAGATTGAAGCGGCATTTGAAGGTCCAGCAACGCTGAATTGCATAACCTAGACATGGCCACGGTTCATGAACCGCCGGTTCCGGTTCATGAACCGCCGGTTCCGGTTCAAGAAATCTTTGAACCTGAACCGAACCGCCCAAGGGCGGTTTGGGACGGTTCGGTTCCGGTTCCGGTTCGTGCCGGTTCGGTCAACGGTTTGGACCGGTTCGGTCAACGGTTTGAGCCGGTTCGGTCAACGGTTCCGGTTCCGGTTCAAACTGAATTTTTTTAATTTTTTTTAAATATTGTTGTATTCAATTTTGGTCCTTGTTCCGTTGTTCGGTTCGGTTTGGTTTCGATTTTTAATTGTTAAATGTAATTGTAAATATAGATATTCTCAACCATATTTTTAATAAAAAACACTACTAAAAATTGAAGAAATATAAGTAATAATTTCATTAAAAATAATTAAAACAACTAAACAAGTATGTAATACAAGTAATTAATTTTTATAAATGTGAAAAATAAAAAATAAAAAATAGAAATGAAAAATAATTACAACAAACCGCCGGTTCGGAACCGGCGGTTCGGAACCGGTTCTGAACCGGCGGTTCGGAACTGGCGGTTCCGGTTCGCGAAACCTCGAACCGGAACCGAACCGAATTTCGCCGGTTCAGTCCGGTTCCGGTTCCGGTTCCGGTTCGGCCGGTTCCGGGTCCGGTTCCGGCCGGTCCGGTTCCGGTTCGAACCGCCGGTTCGGTTCAATTTTGGCCATGTCTAGCATAACCAATTGAAGTGGGCCATGGAGCAATTAAATGGGCTAGGGTGCGCTGCCTTATAATATATATATAGAAGAGAAGAATGGAAGGGGGGACGCTGGCTTTTCATGCAAAGGAGGAGGCACACGGAATAGACGAAGGGTAGAAGAAGACGACTCTCTTTTCCTCTCTTCCTTAGGTGTTTTCTTTTACTTTTGATGGATTATTAAACTCTTATTCCAGTACAAGGATAATCAAAGTCTTGATTCTGAAGAATTGTGAGATTAAATTGATTTCATTATTCTTCTATTCTTTCTCTATTTATATATCTTCTATGTTTGTTGAAATTATTGTTTTGATTAATTAATACAAAATGTCCGTTGTATAATTGTCAGAACAATATATCGCCAATTAGAAATCTAAATCCGTAATTGTTTAGATGTTCTAATATTGGTGGCAAATAACAGAATTAATTACGGATAGGTTTTCAATTTATGTTATGGAGATATATAATTTAGCTTAAACGAATCGAGCTTCTGTGTTCATTGGTTAGAATTGGTCATCTTTCTAGTAATTAACGTTGTTGGTAAATTAAACCTTAAGAGCTTGTTTAAGGTTGTTTATTAACAAGGGAAATAATCAATGAGCTTGTCTTAATTATCAACAAAGTAAGGAGAGAGAGGTTATTAGAGTTGGTTAATAATTATAACCAATTTAGTGAAAGAATAGAGGGTTTTATTTTTGCATCGATGATCAATTTCCCAAATCAATTATAAGATTATACCTTGGACTGGATACTTGCTTAAATTGATTTTCCGTTAATTTATATTCTTGCAATTGTTTTCTTCTAAATTGTTTAAATTCTAAAATTCAAAACCCCCCTCATCACTATCACAATTTACATTTTTAAGAGGAAGAATTTATTATTTGTTGGATTGCATTCGAATATGGGTTAAGGTATTCGGATATCCCATTCTTAGTTGTTGTCTTATATATTCGGATATGCCCTCACATATCCGAATATGCTTTTACACATTCAGATAGGCCCTAGTGTATTCAGATAAGCTTTTCTGAAAGTGACCCATTTTCTCGACCCAGATCCCAACTTTCAGGGCGGTGGTGGACGACTTTTAGTCCAATGTTACCATATGTTCGAACCTACTCCTCTTTGTCTCTTGCCTATATAAACTGAGTGAATGATTGAGAGAAGAGAGAGATTTACAAAGGCTCGGCAGAGAACAGGAAGAAGAAGAAGAGAAAGCTGGAGAAGAAGAAGAAGAAGAAGAAGAAGAAGAAGAAGAAGAGGAAGAAGAAGTAGTCGCTAGCCAAGCTTCTGGATGCTGTCTCTTCTTTGCATATCAGGTAAGCATCTACCCTTCCTTACTTCTATAGCCTCCATGTTTAGCTCGTGAGAGGCTTTGCCACTTTCTCGTTTGGTTTTTTTCCTTACTATGATGTTGAATTATTGGAGGTCATAGATGAGGTTTTATTTTCTGGATTATAGGCTTATTGTCTGCTAGTTTTCTCCATGTTGGTTGAATCTCTGCTATGATAATGAGCCTTTTCTTGTGAGCTATGAAGGGCTCGGTTCTCCCTTCTGTTTGTTATTGGAACGAAGTTAGGTTGTTGTGGGTAGATTCTCGTTAGATGCTATTGTGGACAAGTGTGTAGTACATGTGGTCTGTGTAATTTTATTTCTAGTATATTTTCATTTCAAATGCATGTAAGGGCTTGGGATTATGCATTTAGGGGTTCCATGTGACTGGTGTGCTTGGCCACGGGCATGATAGATGGTCTTAAATATCTAGGTTAGCTAGTCACGAGCACTGTATCGTATGTGACTTCTTATATGGGCGAGCAAAGCTTGATGCATGGTTTTATGGGGGCTATGTATTACGTTTATGCTCGTTATGCTATTGCATTATATTTGTGCATTGCATGGTTTTAGCTGCTGTGTGGATACGTTGCATGTTGGGTTTATGAACGCGGTGGCGTGTCAGGTTTTACGGATGGTTATTCTATGTTGGGTTTATGGACATGATTGGCGTGCCGAGTTTTACGGATGGTTATTCTGTGTTAGGTTTACAGATGTGTTTACAAACATGTTTAGTGTGCTGTTTTGGGTTTCGGTCATGCCGACTCGAGGGAGCTTTGGCTCAGTGAGTTACTTGTATTTCCTTTCAGTGCAGTTATAGGTTTATGATAGGGACTTACGTGTCGTGTGTCTTATGTGGGCCCCAAGGACGAGTATGTGCATATTTTATTATATTGCATTTATATATATATCTGTCATGTGATTCATGCACATGTGATGTATGGTTATTGCACATGGGTGCGGTTTAGTCTTTAGCTTTCCTACTCTTGTCGACCTTTTCTTTCTTATATGCTTGCTGAGTCTTATGACTCAATCTTGCTTCTATTCATTCCAGGTAAGGGCAAAGCTAAGTATGGGGGTGAGACTAGCAGTCTTTGAGCTATCCTAATAGGTGGTGTATAGGGCAGTCCTAAAAGATCCTGTTTGAGATGTATCTTGTGGTGTCATGCCATGAATGTTTAGCTTTTGAGTACTTAGCATGGTTTAGTATGTGTATAGGTATATACCATGTAACCCTGTGGCCGGTTATCTTTTGTATGCATGCCTAGGGTGTGAGTTATGCTTCTATTGTCGTTTCTTCTGTATGAGTACAAGTGATCCTAGTGGAACATGCATGGCAGTTCAAGGTGGGTTCTCTTCTATTTCTTTATCTTTCTGGGCCTCTTACTTGGGTTCTTCAACTTGGCTGGGGTATCTGGGTAAGGGTTCCACATGTTTCCTTTTTGAACATGATCCCTAATGAAATGATGTTTAATTTCAATGTGTTTAGTTTGAGTATAAAACATTGGATTTTTGGTTAGGGTTATAACGCTTGTATCGTCACATTTGATTGAGTTTTATGCCATAGTCTTTTAGTTGATGTTTCATCCATAGGATTTGAGCACAACAACTTCCAATCTATATATTCAGCCTTAGTGGAAAAGAGTGCAATGATATTTTTCTTCCTATTAAACCATGACACTAGGGAATTTTCTAAGAATTGACATGAGCCATTAGTGCTTTTTTTTTTTATCTATTTTGCAACCATCATAATCGACATCGGTGTAGGTGATGTGCTGTCGCAAAAAAAAAAAAAAAAAACTTATACTCCTAAAAATATATGTAATAGTGCGAGTAAAGATAGTTCCCACAAAGAGTATCTAGCCTAGTTTTATGCTATGCTAACAATGACTTTTTTTTTTTGGGGGGGGGGGGGGAGGGGGGAGTTTAGTATAATGAAAAAAATTTTGAGAAAAAATAAATGACTAAGGAACAATTCAAATCGAAATATCAAAATCAATCAAAAGGACAAACTTTCGTCTAAGTCAACACCCACCATCAGAATCTTATAACTGATCATTGATACAAATATATATAACGATTCACACTTTGAATACTCTCCATTAAAACTATTTTCCTATCTCTCCTTAATCATAGTTAATTAGAAAACAAGTTGATATGCCCTGTAAACATGGAGAATCACAAGACCTAAAAAACAGTCTTGAGACATGGACACGAAGCCCAAAGGCCCAACGGGTTGTAGGAGATCAAGGAAGTAAGCTGAAGGAGCAAGAGGTCGAGCCGAGACTAAGTGGGGAGGGCCCACTCGGTTATGCCGAGTGGGTACAATACTGCCTTAGTTTTTCGGCCATAAATTTCTCATATGAGCTCCGATTGAGCTGATTCAAAGTCCTATGGAAATATGAGAGAATTATCTACAACTTTCATGTTTTGAGTTTTGATAGATTCTGGCTTAATCAAGGGGTAAATCGGGTATGAAGTTGATGCACCTACACTATGAAGGCTCGAAGTTAAGTATTGAAGGAAGATGGACTCGAACCAAGTCAAAAGGGCAAAAGAAGGCATAACCGAGTGGCCCCCCACTCGGTTGGGCAAAAGAAGACATGACCGAGTGGCCCCCACTCGGTCATGACCGAGTGGCCACTCACTATTTATGACCCACTCGATTTTGCCGAGTGGGTATGACACTGCTTCAGTTTTTTGGCCATAACTTTCTGATACAAGCTCCGATTGACCTGATTCAAAGTTATATGAAAAGCTAAGATAATTATCTACAACTTTTATGTTTTGAGTTTTTAGAGATTCACGTTAAATCATCATAAAAATCGGGCATGAATTTGAGGTATGGGAACCACTCAAAACCGAGCCAAGGAAAAGGGGAGAAGAATGCATGATCGGGTGGCCCCCCCCACTCAGTCATGACCGAGTGGCCCCCCACTCAGTCATGACCGAGTGGCCCCCCACTCGGTCATAACCGAGTGACCCCTCACCCGATCATGGTCAAGTGGGCTTGGGCCAGTCTCTCCTATTTTTCCTCTCAGATGGGCAGCGAAATCATCGAAATGGGCCGCGAGATTCTCGCACATCTTCTCTCTCTCCTCCGCTATAAATACGAGATCATGCCTTCATCACAGGGTACGCTATTTTGAGCAATTGAAGTACGATTTTGTATTTTCTCTCAAGATCTAATTTAATCATCAGAGGGTTTGTGTGAGGACCCCCACCCGCGCCCTAACGGTGCTCTCGTTTTGTAGGTCTCTCGTCATCACCAAGGCCTCTCGTCACTCCGAGGCCTCTCGTCACTCCAAGGTCTCTCGTCACCCCGAGGCCTCTCGTCACCAACAAGGCCTCTCTTCACCCCGAGGCCTCTCGTCACTCCGAGGCCTCTCGTCATTCTAAGGCCTCTTGTCATCCCGAGGCCACCATATCACTTTTGGCCACCAGATCACTTTTGAGGCCACCAGATCACTTTGAGGCCACCAGATCACTTTGAGGCCACCAGATCACTTTTGGCCACCAGATCACTTTTGAGGCCACCGGATCACTTTTGGCCCCCAGATCATTTTGAGGCCACCAGATCATCAGCCCACAAGATTATCAGCTCATTAGACCATCAGCTCTGTTGGTTTATCAGACCTGGAATTCCATTAGATCTAATTCATCGTCCAGATTTTCATTAGTGAAGACACGACTTCCGAGAATCTTGCGTCTATCCTAAAAAAAAAAATAGATTGTTGTATTTTAGCAACAACAATTGGCGCCGTCTGTGGGAAACGCAAGACAAAAAGTTAACTTAAGAATGACAAACACTCGTGGACACCGACGAACTCTCTCTCAAGGTGTAGAAACACGCCTACCACCACGAAACACTCAGCAACAGGGAGCACCGCCTCCCCTACATAATGCTCAACCTGAAGGAGACGACCGCTCCATTTCCCCTATCCCGCAGGTGGGGAACCAAACAGTCCCATCGCCACTACTTATCGGCTCAAGGCCACCTCTTACTGAACAAGCTGGGGCTTCACGACAGCCATCACGCACGGTACCGTGGGAAGAGTACGAAGCATTGAGACAACAACACATTGAGGGCATGCAAGCACTTCGAGACATGGCTGGTATCCTCCAAGGTATGATGTCTGTAGGGACGTTACCTGATACTCTGAAAAAGTTTATGCCATCCCCAGAACCTCAACCCGAAGTAGGGGCCAATTTCTACCAAGAAGCTACTCCCGATTCTCATTCTCGATCTACGCCTAGACGAGAGGGTAGGCCTAGGTCACCACCTCCAAGGAAGAACCCTCATTCCGCACCGCGAAGAAATGAAAACCCCAGAATGGAAAACAGAACCAGAAGCCCTCAAAGACGAAGGTATCATGAAACAGTGGCCAGTACGCTAACAAGACATGATAATTAGACAACAACCACTATGAGGGATGATATGAAAAGAGTAGTAGAAGAAGTGTTTGAATGGAAAAAGTTAATCCCTGCAACAGATGAGCACCAACGAAGAAAATGTCCTTTTACGACCGATATATTAGAGAGACCACTGCCTCGAAAATTCAAAATGCTACAAATCACCCTCTACTTAGGGAAAGACGACCCATATGATCATGTTCAGAATTATGAGTCACTGATGATATTGCATGGATGGGACGACGATATAATGTGTCGAGCATTTTCCTTAACACTGTCAGGACATGCTCGAACATGGTTTAACAGCCTTCCAGAAGCCTCCATTTCCTCATTTGGGCATCTTAGGACAGAATTTACTAAAGCTTTTGTGATTAACAGTTGAAGGAAACAGGATGCCACATATTTTCTCAGCATACGACAAGGGAATAAGGAATCTTTACGTCAATTTGTGGATAGGTTTCGTAATGCCACCCTTGAAGTCCCCGACTTGCCGGCCCAAGTTGCAGTGTCTGCTATGCTCCAAGGGACGCGCCTCGCCTCTCTCCAAGAGTTACTTTCTTTAGACCCCTCAACGTCCCTGGCCGATCTATTTGTCAGAGCAAACAGGTATATCCTTCACACTGAAATTATGAGAAATGTGGCAGGGAATGAGGACAAAGAAAGGAAGAAAAAGGAGCGCGAAGGAGAAGAAGAGTCTATTCGACGACAGGAAAGGGTTAGAAGATCAGATATACCTGTGCCCCAGTTCCACCATTACACCAAACTCCTCCAACCTCGATCAACCATACTTGCAGCCATCGAAGGGTCAGGTCTCATTAGACTCCTGAAAAAGGTTGACCATCCAATGGGGAAGAATAGAGAAGAATATTGTAGATATCACAGAACCCGTGGTCATTGCACTGACCAGTGCCGGGAGTTAAGAGATCAGATTGAGATGCTAGTTCGTGAAGGACATCTTCAAAGGAACGTACAGGTCAAAGATGGTGATCCTCAAAGAGGAGAAGATAGACAGGAAGAGCAGGGGAGATCAAATCAGAGATGTCAAGAGAGATGAAGGGCTTACGGGGAGAATCCACCTCTAGACAATGAACCAGTTCATGAGCCCATGCATGTCATCTCAGGCAGTGAAACTATGGTAAAGGACTCCTCCTATTCCATTTAGACAAGCCACGAAAGGACATGCCCTTAGAAGAAGGCAGTTAGCCACCATTAATGCCCTCAAAGAGAAAACTGGGAGCAAAATTCAGACCCATTGAAGAGAACCTATGTTAAAGATCGAGAAACTAAACATTTTATGCTCATAGGCAACAATAAGACTTAGAATGAAACAGTGGATGTACTCACTTATTTCCAAAAATGTAAGCATTTCCATTACACATTGCTTTGTGAAAGTTTGTTTGCTATGCTCTGCTTACGGGAAAAATAAACTCAAGCCCGTTGCCTCGCTCACGGCCCGGCAACGAGGGAAAAAAAATAAACTCAAGCCCGTTATCCCGCCTATGGCCCGGCAATGAGGTAAAATTCGATCGAGCCCGTTGTCCCGCTGTCCCGCCTATGGCCCGACAACGAGGTAAAATTTGATTAAGCCCGTTGTCCCGCCTACGGCCCGGCAACGAGGTAAAACGCGATCGAGCCCGTTGTCTCGCCTATGGCCCTACAACGAGGTAAAATTCGATCAAGCTCATTGTCCCGCCTACGGCCCGGCAACGAGGTAAAACACGATCGAGCCCGTTGTCCCGCCTATGGCCCGGCAACGAGATAAAATTTGATCGAGCCCGTTGTCCCGCCTATGGCCTGGCAACGAGGTAAAATTCGATCGAGCCCGTTGTTCCGCCTATGGCCCGGCAACGAGATAAAATTCGATCAAACCTGTTGTCCCACCTACGGCCCGACAACGAGGTAAAACGCGATCGAGCCCGTTGTCCCGCCTATGGCCCGGCAACAAGGTAAAATTCGATCAAGCCTGTTGTCCCGCCTATGGCCCAGCAACGAGGTAAAATTCGATCAAGCCCGTTGTCCCGCCTACGGCCTGGCAACGAGGTAAAACGCGATCGAGCCCGTTGTCCCGCCTATAGCCCGGCAACGAGGTAAAATTCGATCAAGCCCATTATCCCGCCTATGGCCCAGCAACGAGGTAAAATTCGATCGAGCCCATTGTCTCGCCTATGGCCCGGCAATGAGGTAAAATTCGATCAAGCCCGTTGTCCCGCCTATGGCCCGACAACGAGGTAAAACGCGATCGAGCCCGTTATCCCGCCTATGGCCCGACAACGAGGTAAAATTCGATCATTCCCGTTGTCCTGCCCACGGCCCGGCAACGAGGAAAAAATAAATTCAAACTCGTTATCCCGCTTATAGCCTGGCAACGAGGTAAAAGTACATTCAAGCCTGTTGCCCTGCTCATAGCCCGACAACGAGGTAAAAGTACATTCAAGCCTGTTGTCCCGCTTATAGCCCAATAACGGGAGAAAGAAAACAAACGCAAGCTCATGGTCCTGCTTAAAGCCTAGTAACAAAGGAAAATTAAATGCAAGCCTATTGTCCCACGCATAACTCAATAATTGGGAGCAGAATCAAACTCATTGTTCGATGCATAGTTCGACATCTATGGAAAGCAAACTTACTAGTATATCTACCTCATACTTCTGCAAAGGAATTGAAAATCACAAAAGTCCAGAAATTTAAAAGCATGATGTGCTAACAAGCTCGAGAGGATGTGTAGAAGATTAAGCATCTAAAAGAGAAGTGGTGTTCAAAAGTTTATCGGACAAGATACTCTTTCATCCGAACCTTCCGACTAAAAGAGTAGGGAGCAATTGATATGCCCTGTAAACATGGAGAATCACAAGACCTAAAAAATAGTCTTAAGACATGGACATGAAGCCCAAAGGCCCAACGGGTTGTAGGATATCAAGGAAGTAAGCCGAAGGAGCAAGAGGTCGAGCCGAGACCAAGTGGGGAGGGCCCACTCGGTTATGCCGAGTGGGTACGACACTGCCTTAGTTTTTCAGCCATAACTTTCTCATATGAGATCCGATTGAGCTGATTCAAAGTCCTATGGAAATATGAGAGAATTATATACAACTTTCATGTTTTGAGTTTTGATAGATTCTGGCTTAATCAATGGATAAATCGGGTATGAAGTTGATACACCTACACTATGAAGGCTCGGAGTTAAGTATTGAAGGAAGATGGACTCGAACCAAGTCAAAAGGGCAAAAGAAGGCATAACCGAGTGGCCCCCCACTCGGTCAGGGAAAAGAAGACATGACCGAGTGGCCCCCACTCGGTCATGACTGAGTGGCCACTCGCTATTTATGACCCACTCGGTTTTGCGAGTGGGTATGACACTGCTTTAGTTTTTCAGACATAACTTTCCCATACGAGCTCCGATTGACCTGATTCAAAGTTCTATGAAAAGATAAGAGAATTATATACAATTTTTATGTTTTGAGTTTTGAGATATTCGCATTAAATAATCATGAAAATCGGGCATGAAGTTGAGGTATGGGAACCACTCAAAACCGAGCCAAGGAAAATAGGAGAAGAATACATGATCGGGTGCCCCCCCCCCCACTCGGTCATAACCGAGTGACCCCTCACCCGATCATGGTCAAGTGGGCTTGGGCCAGTCTCTCCTCTTTTTCCTCTCGGATGGGCCACAAAATCATCGAAATGGGCCGCGAGATTCTCGCACATCTTCTCTCTCTCCTCCGCTATAAATACGAGATCATGCCTTCATCACAGGGTACGCTATTTTGAGCAATTGAAGTACGATTTTGTATTTTCTCTTGAGATCTAATTTCAGCATCGGAGGGTTTGTGCGGGGACCCCCACCTGCGCCCTAACGGTGCTCTCGTTTTGTAGGTCTCTCGTCATCACCAAGGCCTCTCGTCACTCCGAGGCCTCTCGTCACTCCGAGGTCTCTCGTCACCCCGAGGCCTCTCGTCATTCCGAGGCCTCTTGTCACCAGCAAGGCCTCTTGTCACCCCGAGGCCTCTCGTCACTCCGAGGCCTCTCGTCACTCTAAGGCCTCTCGTCAACCCGAGGCCACCAGATCACTTTTGGTCACCAGATCACTTTTGAGGCCGCCAGATCACTTTGAGGCCACCAGATCACTTTTGGCCACCAGATCACTTTTGAGGCCACCAGATCACTTTGAGGCCACCAGATCACTTTTGGCCACCAGATCACTTTTGAGGCCACCAGATCACTTTGAGGCCACTAGATCACTTTTGGCCACCAGATCACTTTTGAGGCCACCGGATCACTTTTGGCCCCCAGATCATTTTGAGGCCATCAGATCATCAGCCCACAAGATTATCAGCTCATCAGATCATCAGCTCTGTTGGTTGATCAGACCTGGAATTCCATCAGATCTAATTCATTGTCCAGATTTTCATCAGTGAAGACACGACTTCCGAGACTCTTGCGTCTATCCTAAAAAAAAAAAAATAGATTGTTGTATTTTGGTAACAACACAAGTGATCTAATCAACCCTAACTACTAAATAACCCAAAACAAGTGCAAAAGCTTTAATCTAGTAGCAGCCTTAAGAGTTAGAGAGATCGATGAAATTAAACAACACAAGCAGAAGCAATTGCATTTAATTTAGTCGAGCGTTCTTACTAAGATCTAATAATTTCGGACGTAACAAATCATTAAATCTTAGTTGCTTCACAAATTAGAGGGATCAAACAATTATGGATTTGATATCTATTTTAGAAATAAATTGCAACAAATAATAAACTAGCAGGCCTCTTAGTAATTTAATGTGATAATCATGAAGATAGGTACAAAAGAACATCTGATACTCAAAGCATAAATTGAGTAATAAAAATAAATTTGATCTTACAGTTTTATTGATTTCGAGGCTTCTGTTTCCTTAAACCAAGTATAAAATATTATCCACGCAGGGCCATGATGAAAACTCAAATGAAATTAGAGAAAAAAAGGGGAGAGAAGTCCCAAACCACCGCTGCTTTGTTCTTCTTAATTCCGAGTGCCTCCCCTCATGTGTTTTCTTCCTTCCTTCTACCTCTTAATTTGTAAGCCTCCTCTTCCCTTATATCATTAATATATATATATATAAACCATAGTTTGCCCTAGCCCTCCAATTCTTCCATGGGCCCTTCTTTTTCCAAGTGCATGCAGTTTTTTAGGCCTTTAATTTGTTGCTTCCAATTAGCCTTTCCTCTTTATAATATAATATATAAGTGGACCCCCAATTTCTCCATGACATCTCCAATTGCTTCTTGGACTTCAAGTTCTCACATATGCTTCCCAATTGCTTCATAATTAATATATAAAGCATGCGCATGGCCCTAGCTTATCCATGGGCTGGGCCTCAATTTCTCTCATTTTAATTTGAATTAATATTATATGTGGGGCCCTTCAATTCCGATGCTAATTGAAATTCTTCATGGCTTTAGCTTCAATTTTTCTTTATCTTTCTAGATCTGGGAACCTCAGAAAATAAATCGCTTCAAATCCGCTTGCTGGCTAAGGGACATTTCATAACGTTAACAGTGTAGAAACAACAACTTAAAGCCCAATTTTAACCTTAATGAAGCCAATATCACTCAAAACTTAAAACATTAAAGTTTTATATCTTTTTCTTTTCGTTCCATAGCATCTTGAATCATCTCAATCAGAGCTCAGATGAGAGACTTATGCTCAGATTACAAAGCAATGTTGAAATTGTCCAAAATTACCTAATTAGCTCCGTTTTTCATTTAATGCCTCCTTTTGCTTCCTAAATCAAAATATAAGAATAATGAGTACATTTAGGCACCAAATAAATATAAAGGACTAAACATTAAGGGATTAAAATATGACATTTTACATTCTCATCAAATTCCCACACACTTTACTTTTGCTCGTCTTCGAGCAAAACTCAAATTCACTCTCTTGAAAAAAAAAAAAAAAAACACCAAGGTTGCAACGCCATCAACAAAGAAAAACCAAGCTCTTCAGAACTCATAACACATCATGAACAAGCATTCTTAAGCAACTTACAATTACTTAGTAAGCATTTCCACTCAGAAATGGAATAAACTAAATGCATAGACCCTCACAGAAATAAACACTCAGACTCTCATGTGTTTCGCTCAAATTCATTCCAATGGAAATGATATCTACCATAGGCTTGCATATCTTCTCATTCTCCACCACTAGGATAACATGCATAACATGAATCATAAGGACTTTTCAAGGGTTGTAATGGGGTTTAGGATCAAGGTGGGAAATCTTTGGGAATATAACTCAAAAGCCATCAAAACTAGTGGAGTAAAAATGAATTTACTCAAATGTATAAAACATGCAAAAACATACACTCCATTTAACACCTTCTTCAATTTGGCTTTAAAGAATTTAAACCATGTAACACTTCTACATTGAAAAAGGGATCGCTCAAAAGAACACTTTTCATTTGCAACGGTGAACAATCCTTCGCACAGCTTCCACCTTTTTATATATCACGTATAAACAAACCCATCTCTTGGAATTTTAGGAGAAATTATGAACATGGATAGTTTATAACATTAAAAGCAATTTCCTCCATCACTTCCCTTCTTCTTAATTTTTTGCTATTTTTTTGCTTCTTCTTCTTCTTTTTTTTTTTTTTTTTGAATAATAAAAACATCAACAACAAAACTCATGAAATGAGATTGAAAACATGTTCCATTTCATCAGCCATAGCCATACCACAAATCCAGATTCCCCCACACTTATTTCTTGCACACCCATACATATCATAATGATGAACAATGCTCCAATAGCTCTACAACTTGGGTAAAGATATTATTTTTGAAGTTTTAAGCTTGTAACGTGGGTTCATAGTAAGACAAAGACTTATAAAGCTCAAAGGGCTTTAACAAAGGGGAAACAAAAATTAATTACAAGGTAGGCTATTTGGATAATGTAACTTATAACAAAGAGGGCCTTAATCATGTTCATGCATGCATGTGACAATATGACCTCAAAGAGAATCAAGGCAAGTTCTAGGGAAACAAATCCATGGAAGAATATCTCACACAAAACAAAATAGTGAGACTGATATGGATGTGTCAGTCTCACTATTTTTCTTGTTGTTCTATAGCATCTTGAATCTTCTCAATCAGAGCTCGGATGAGAGAGTTATGTTGGATTACGAAGCAATGTCAAAATTGTCCAGAATGGCCTAATTAGCTCTGTTTTTCATTTAATGCCTCCTTTTACTTCCTAAATCAAAATATAAGAATAATGAGTACATTTAGGCACCAAATAAATATAAAAGACTAAACATTAAGGGAGTAAAATATGACATTTTACATTCTCATTAGTAGGCAACAAGATGAAATTCATTGGTTTTGGGATAGAATAATTCTAAGTTTGTTGATCATTTTAAGTACTTAACAACAAGATGAAATTCATTGGTTTTAGGATAGAATAATTCTAAGTTTGTTGATCCTTTTAAGTACTTAAAAATTCTTTTTATAGCCTTGAGATGTGATTCCTTAGGATTGGATTGAAATTTGGTTTGTAGGCAAACACTAAACATGATGTCCAGCCTACTAGTTGTCAAATATAACAATGCTCCAATCATACTTCTATATAATTTGTTGCCCTATCTCATATTTGTCTATGTATGATGAACTACTCATAGGATTGGCTATAGGTTTGCTATCTTGAATATCGAACTTCTTAAGGAGATCTTTGATGTATTTTTGTTGGGATATATAAATTCCTTCATTTTCTTGCCTAATTTGTAATCCAAGAAAATATTTTAACTCTCCCATCATACTTATTTCAAATTCTCTTTGCATTAGATTTGCAAATTCATCACACAAGAATTTATTTGTTGATCCAAATATAATGTCATCCACATAAATTTGAACTAATAAGATGTTTTTTCCATGATACTTAATAAACAAGGTTGTATCTATTTGATATCTTTTGAATTCTTTTTCTAGAAGAAATTTGCTAAGTCTTTTATACCAAACCCAAGGGGCTTGCTTTAGATCATATAGTGCCTTAGTGAGTTTAAGCACATGATCTTCATATTTAGGATTCTCAAAATCAGGTGGTTGTTCCACATGTACTTCCTCATTTATATAACCATTCAAGAAAGCACTTTTGACATCCATTTGATATAGTTTGAAATTTTTATGGCATACGAATGCTAATAACATTCTTATGACTTCAAGTCTTGCTACAGGGGCATAGGTTTCATCATAATCTATCCATTCTTCTTGACTTTACCATTAAACCACTAATCTAGGTTCATTTCTAGTGACAATTCCACTTTCATCCATTTTGTTCCTAAACACCCATTTGGTTCCTATAGTTGGATAATCTTTAGGCCTTGGAACCAATTCCCATAATTAATTTAGCTCATCTTGCATGGTAATAATTTCATTATTTAAGGCTTCCTTAATGTTTTTAGACTCTATTTGAGATAGGAAAGTAGTAAATTGACATTCATTCTTAAGAAAAGATCTTATCCTAATTCATCTAGAAGGATCTTCTATGATCTCATTATCTTCCACATATTTTCTTTTTCTTGGAAATGATGGTTCTCTCTTTTCATGAGCTACATGTTATTCATTAAGCATATTATCATTTGATGGATTGGTTTTCTTGTGATCTAATGAGAGTTTTTCAAAATTTTGTCCAAATCCATTGTCACAATCTTCATTAGGTATTGGAACTTCAATGCTCACATTCTCAACTGTAACTTGAATTGATTCCTCTACTACAAAAGTTCTTTTTGTTAAATACTCTATATGCTTTACTTTGAGTGGAATAACCTAAGAAAATTCTTTCATCACTCTTAGCATCAATTTTTCTTAAAGAATCTTTACCACTGTTAAGGATAAAACATGACAATTGTAACGGCCCACCTCCAGTAGCTCTCGCTAGCATAAGAGATCCGTGAGAGAGTTGTCAAAGATGAGGTACAAAAACACAACAATCCAACAGAAGCTAATCACATGGACAAAATTGTAATCAACAACCCTGCATATACACACACACACACACACATCACCATGCCATTACAATATTCTCCTCTAGCTTAACTGCCCATACATTACAAGATAAATAAAGGGCTAGAGAAAATTACAAAATAAAACTCATCTCCTTGCCCTCAAAACAACCCCCAAGGATTTTTAGGTTGGGAAGACATCTGTACACATAGCTATCATAGGACTTACCAACGGTTGGACTCTTCACCTTCCTTAGCTTTCCCTTTATCTTTACCTAGATTGGTGTAAGGAAATAATATAAGTTACAAGGCTTAGCAAGTTTATAAAACATATACAGATCACAACAAAATGAGGCATGATATAACAACCATAAATATGTGAGATCATCTCATCGAGGTGGAAGAACTACAGGTAATAACATAAACAAGATCAAATCAAGAATTCCCCTACCATGAATAAAAATATCAATGACCATGCCTCTAAGCCATGTTGCATGCCAGCTCATAAATGAACACATATCATATGCAATTATGGACTTGCATCCACCCACCACCTAGTTCATACTAGGTGGCATTATGAGTTGAACTCCCATGAACAGGCATAAGCCCTATCGGCTTGGTAGGATCCCTTTTAATTTCATGCGGACACATTGCCATACAAAATATGTGGACACTCCACCAAATAAGATACGCAGACACACCACCATATAAGATACTAGGTGTGCACATACACATGCCTATACACAACAAACATCACCATCTATTCTTAGGGAATAGCTTATATAGATATTACCCTCTTTCATGCCTTTCTACACTAGCGCCCAATGCCCCCTTTCATAGAATACTTGCATAAATGCACATATAATTGAATAACCATTTCCCCCACTCTCAAAAGACAATAAACAAGATTAAAATTGATGGTGGGTGTGAGCAGAAGGTTTACAAAAGAAACGGTTAGTGCAAGTATTAATCAAAATCCGAATCAAATGTAAATACACAAAGTATAAGAAAAACTCCCTAGCATTCATGATAGAGACATTTAAGGCTCAGATCTGGGCAACTAAATCACCACTTAGGCAACACCGAGACTTAGACCACCAAGCCTCAACAAAACCCAGCCCAAAATGCCAAATCACCCTTATCTCTTTAGGCCAAAAATAACCTCTCTTGTCAACAGAATGCTCTACACAAAGTAGAGTCCACAAAGGAACAAGAATCATGAAGATAAAGTGAGAAGCGAGAATGAATTAATCGTAAAAGCTTACCTCCGAAGGACTAGCCATATCAAATATATAGAGAAGAAAATTGAGAGGCGCGACCCAAAAATGGAAAGAGATCATCGTACAAATCTACAAGGAAATGTCGCACAAAGTGACAAGGAGAGTCTAATATGGGAGATATTCGATGCCGATATGAGAGAGAGAGCATTTTAGCCGCTGACTAGAGGGAGAAACAAAAGAGAGATTGAGTTTCCAAGGAAACAACATATATTTATGGAGAGCTAGGGCAAGACAAAGTGGGTGGTCTTCTCATTTCTTGAGTGAATGGGCTTGAGGCCCATTTCTCCTCCAAAGAAATGATTAATGGGCTTATAGCCTGATTTCTATATTGGGCTGCTAATAAGTGGTGATATGGGTTATACTTTAATCACGAGTAGAGGCCTATGAAGATTAAAACCACCTAAAAAATCGTCACTGCCTTGGACCTTATTCGGAAACACAACTTAACAAATCTACACCTTGTTTCCTAATAAGGTCAGTGCACAAAAGCAATAAAAAACATGCACATGCAACAAATTCATAAGCAATCACATACCTTTACCAATATTTAGAAGAGCAAGGCAACTTTTAATTTTTATCATAGAGAGCACCTTAATTCCGATATCAGAGAGGTTATAATCTAAAAGCACCTTCTCAAATCTAATAGCATATTGAGATACAGTATCATGAATAAAGTGTAATCTAACATCAATGTATTTAGTGTGGTTATGAAACATAGGATTCTTATATAAATGAATTGTTGATTTACTATCAGGGAAAACAGTCACATTATCACTTAAAACACACATTTCATTAAGTAATCCTTTAAATCACATAGCTTCCTTAATAGCTTTTATAGCAGCAATGTATTCTGATTCTGTTGTAGAGAGTGCAACTATATGCTGAAGTTGAGATTTTCAGCTAATGCATGAATCACACAAAGTGAACACATATGATGACATGGATTTCCTATTATCTCTATCACCAGCAGAATCAGAATTCGTAAACCCCTTAAGTTTCACATTATTATAATGATGCTTATACACTAAGCCCATATTGTAAGTGCCCCTCAAATACTTAAGTAACCATTTTAATGCTTCCTATTGAGTGGGATCAAGGTTTGTTATAAATCTACTTAGGGTGCTAACGACATAGGCTAGGTCTAGTCTAGTACACACCATAAGGTACATGACAGATCCTATTGCATTTGAATGAGGGATTTTCCTCATATTTTCCTCTTTTTCTTCATTAGCAGGTGATTTATCATTTGACAAAATAAAATGGTTTGCTAGCAGTAAAGAAATGAGTTTGCTATCATGCATGTCAAATTTATTCAAAACTTTTAACACATGTGATGATTGATGCAGAAACAAAAATGAGTTTGACCTATCTCTTTCAATTGATATATTGATATTGGTTTTAAGGTTTTGATGATGAAAAAAAAAAAATCGCTCTTAATAAGTTTTTCCCTAATATATAGGTCAAGTGCATATCTTTATATCTTTCAAGTTCAAATCAATTTCAAATGAGATCCAAATTCAACATAAGATTAAACCATTAAATGAAATTAGAGGGCATATGTCAAGAAAATAGCAAGAAATTTATGTTTTCTTATTCAAAATCCAAAATGTTTTAAATGTGTTTGAGGGTTAAGGAAAAATGAGTTTAAAAGATCTTAAAAGTGTTAGTTGTCTAAGTGTTCAAATCTTTCATGTAACAACCCGTTTTTGGGTATCAGTGAAGTGTGTGGACACAATAATTATTTTATTTGGATGATAATCTTAAAGAATTAACTGTGATATTATCAGTGATCGTCAAAGGTAGTAGAAATACCGAAAGGTCAAAGGGGTGACTTGAGTGGTAACGGGACTCGTAAGTATACAAGGTATTTCTGTGAATAATTTATGGAAATCTTATCATGGATTAAATTGTATTTGGTTTGAATTTTACCATATAAATTTAAAAATGATTTTACCATATAATATTAAAAATGAGGATTAATAAATGTGGGGGCGATGCATGTCATTTTGGGTAATGAAGAGGGGCAATCAAGGAAATGTGAAGTATACATATATGAGAAAAAGAAATTAAAAAGGGAAAAATCAAGAGAGGAATGGGGGGGAGCCAACGGAAGAGGAAGAAAAAAAGCTAGGGCTTGGATTCTTCAACTTCCTCTTCATCAATCTTGGTTCTTGGTGCATTAATAGGTAAGATTCAAGCTTGTGGGTGGCTTCATCTTCCTCTTGTTGCTTATTTTCTCTTGTTTCGGGGTGCAGGAAAGTGTGGTGGCTTTTGTGGTGGGTTCTTCAAGAAAGACCATGGAGGAAAAGATTATTAAGGTAAGTTTCCCTTTTCGCTTCTTCATCCAACTCATTGGATTTGATGTATGGTGGATTTGGTTATGAAAATCTCATGTTTTCTCCAAAGGGATTGTTGTGTAGACATCTATATCAAAAGTTTTTTAAATCTCTCCTCTCCTCAAAATTAATCCCATTAGTTTCATTTGGGTTTCGAAATAGAGGTTGTTTCACCCTATGAGATGAGGAGAATGATGTAATTTGAGTTTTGATGGAGTATAGGAAGATGTGGGATGATTTTGGGGTGTTTTCAATCGTTTTTGTGCATTTTTGCTCTCATTAGTTGACTATTTTAGTCAACAGTTGACTAATTAGTGGGTTAGCTGACCCACGGAAGATCAGTTCTCGGCCCAGTAGACAAAGCTTTTCAATTGTCAACTAAGCTTCTCATTAATTGACTAAACTTCTTAATAGTCGACTAAGGGTTCTAGATAGTTTTGCACAACTTGTACTCTTTTGTGCATAACTTTTAGTAGAAAAATCGGATTTGAGATTCGTTTGATGCGTCATAAATTAGACTTGATAAGATTTGATTTGGAATAGGATTTGAATTATTTGGCTAAGTTTTGAGTGGTTCCTTCTTGGTCCAAAGACAGGTATATATGTTCTTGAGAACAATTAGACATTCAATAGCGAGGTGTTATGTGAATTGAGGATTCATGATAGGCCTGTTTGAGAATGATGATGTGCTAGTATTAGACTATACGGGAACTTGTGTTTGGAGATCATTACGCAAGTATGATTTAAATGGGAAGGTTTTGGGGTTTAAATGTGCATATAAGGGTTGATAGATGAGTTGGGAAGTGGATTATTTAGAGATATGAATTGGGAGGTATAACTAATGGATGTTCTATTATGATATGTGGACACATCCCTTGAGGAATGATTTGTAAATTTAGATGTGGAAGAGAATGTTCAAGTATACACCATGGTTGTAATTACAATTTTGGGATGAGATAAGAAGAATCGTATGAATTCATGCACATGTGTAGACTATGGTGGTGGTATGCGCTTGTGATTATGATGCATAAGACTGTGGGTTTGAGTCTGTGGGAGCCATATCTTATGATGTGTAAGACTGTGGGTTTAAGTCCCATAGTAGCCATATCTTATGGTGCAAAAGACTGTGGGTTTGAGTCCCACAACAACCATATCTTATGATATGTAAGATGGTGGTTTGAGTAGGTGTGTGTTAGTGCTATAGAGTTAAGAGTGGATTGAGGGCACTGCTATGATGGGGCCAGTACATACTTGGCATGTGGTATCATAGGCGGGTGCTAGTGCCACAAAGTTGAGAGCGGTTTGAGAGCACCGCTATGATAGGGCCACTGCATACGGGGCATGTGGTATCATGGGCGGGTGCTAGTGTGTAGGATTGAGAGCGGATTGAGAGCATTACTATGATGGGGCCACTGCATTAAGGGGTGTGTAGTATCATAGGCGGGTGCTAGTGCCACAAAGTTGAGAGTAGTTCGAGGGCACTGCTATGATGGGGCCACTGCATACTTGGCATGTGGTATCGCAGGCGAGTGCTAGTGCTACAAAGTAGATTGGATTTATAGGCTAGAGTGGGTTGCCTTGTGACATGAATGTACGATACCGCAAGATAATGAGTGTTGTACTTCAAGCATTAGATGGGTTCCAGAGACCATATAGTAGCAAGGCTACCAGAGTGTGCCTTATCCATGCTATGGTATGAGTTTGTTACTTAGTGTAGATTGTATTGATCTCGGTTATGATTATGACCATGATGTTTCATGTTACAATTCTACCTGTACTACTCTATGCCACGATCCTACCATATATTGCTTGTTATTGCTTATTGAGTCTCTGTTTTGATATATTCCATGCTCTATTTGGTTGTATTATGCTTACTGGGCCTTGCGGCTCATTCTTTCTCTTCACATCATTCCAGGTGCAAGTAAAGCGAAGGATGAGAGGGGTTCTAGTAGGGCATGATCTGTTGGATTAGATGTGTAACCCGAATAGAAGGTTTTGGGGGCATTTGTTATCTGGTTGGTTGTATTTTATTATTGGGGTTTGTTGTATTCCCCTTTGAAATAGTCTAATGAAATGTAAATGAAAATTCTTATTTTGTTCTGTATAAAAAAAATGGTGGAATCATTGCTATTTGTTGTATGGTATAAATGATCTTGATTGAGCTACGCTTTGTTCTCATCTTGTATTGGACCTACGGGTCATTACATGTCGCCTTATGGTCTACATCCGTCGACCAGTTGATATCTTAAGTTTGTGTCTGTCGACAGACTCTTTGTCATCTGTCAATTGATAGTATGATATGCTTCTATTTCTAAAGCTTTTTGGCTTAAATCGGTGGATTATCCATTTCTAATATGTTGCCTGACAGTGAGTGTATGTTCTAAAGTTATAAATCTAATGTCTAAGATTAGCTGTCTAATTATTTTCATCTATCGCCTTGCAATACTTATGCATGTGTTAATCATTTCTATGTATAACTGATCTATCGACTAACTATTTTCATCTATCGTTTGTTTTTTGAATTAGTGCTTTAATCTATCGACTGATGCTTTGCATTGGTCGACTATTTTTTTTTTGCAGATTTCAAATAACGGCTAGTTTTTGTTGCATTTAATGCTCATGAACTCCCTTAAATGGTCAGATTTTTGAAGCTAGCACCAACAAGTATAAATAGGTGGTTGGGACTTCATTTAAAGCTCTTAGATCAATTCAACTACCAAGCCCACAAGAGTTTAAAGCTAATTTCTGTGCTTTTATCTTTTTCTCTCTACATTTATTGCAAAGGCTTGTTGTATATTCATTGTTTATTCTTTCCAAGCCTTATTCCATTTTTGAGAGAACTTGTAACATAGGGTCTAAACCCTTTGATTGTATTATTTTTGATTCATTTGTATTTCCTAGCTCTTGCTAGAGGGCCCACACTTTCAGTGGGAGGTTGTACTTTCCTAGCATCCTTGGTAGAGGGCCTATCTTGAAGATATGAGGTTTATCTTTTAGTGAATTGATTTTAAAAATCCTTAGTAAGGAGTTAAGATAGTAGATTAGGCTTGAAATAAACCGAATCACTATAAATTGTTGTGTATATTCTTGTTGTTTTATGTTTTGCTCTTTTATTGTGATTGTCAAATTGATAAATTTCTCACTTCAACTTTAAAACATATTTGCAATCAAAAGATTTTTATTTTCAATCAAAATTTTCAAAGTACCCAATTCACCCCCCCTCTTTGGTGTGTGCCTTACACATTATTTCTATCATCAATTTCCATACCTAAGATTTTCTTAGCAATCCCTAGGTCTTTGATATCAAATTCACTACTTGAAGCTATTTTTATGTCATTAATCATTTTAACATTTAAGCCAATTAAGAGTATATCATCAACATATAATAAGAGAAACACATAGTCCTTATTATGATGTTGGAAATACAAGCAATGATCAAAATCACCTCTTTTAAAACCAAATGAATGGACAAATGAATCAAAACGTTTGTACTATTGTTTGGGAGATTATTTTAAACCATATAAAGATTTCTTTAAGAAGCACACAAAATTAGGTTTTCTTTTATCTTCAAAACCTTTAGGTTGAGGCATACAGATTTTTTTTTTCTAAATCCCCATGCAAAATAGCAATTTTCACATCAAGTTGTTTAAGTTCCCAATCAAAATGTGCAGCTAATGCAAGCATGACACGAATAGTAGTATACTTAACAACTGACAAAAAAAATCTCTTTATAATCAACTTTTCCTTTTATGTGAATCCCTTGGCTACTAATTTAGCCTTAAATCTAACAGGTTCATTTTTACTAGTGCCTTCCTCAACCCTATAAATCCATTTACATCCTACAATGGACTTGTTTTTAGGTTTTAGCACTGACTCCCCTGTTTGGTTTTTAGAAAGGGAACTCATCTCCTCTTTCATTACTTCTACTCACTCTTTAGAGTATTCACTTCTAATGACCTCCTCATATGTGTTTGACTCATTTTTAGCTAGCTCTTGATAGCTAGCATAGGCTACATTAAAATGTTATAGCCTTTGAGGTAATCTCCGAGATCTCCTTTCTCTATCTCAGACTAACTGGTAATCAGTCAAAGGTGGTTAATCAATGGGGTGCTCTGTTAGAGTTATGCCCCGCAAGCCAATATTTACATCTAATTGATCATATTTTTCATTGTGACTCTTTATCTTCAATCAATTATTATTGCAAGGCATTATATTTTTATTTGGTCATTGTTGGTTGTTATTATTGAAATCCATACTTGACAAAGTCCATAGATCAAATAGGCTCATGGAATATGGTTGTGCATTGAGATGATGATCATGAAACATATTCCTTATAAGCCTTGATCTTAAATGTTCCTAGTCATAGAGTTATTAGGATTGGACACTAATAACTCAGATAGACTAGCATATATGATGCATGCTCAATTAGGAGAATGTCTTGTTTCATGGACATTGGTGTGTGGACACTAGTGCATATATGTGGGTACTTATTATAAGAATAAATGCATTGAATTGACCCGCTATAGAATTCCTAATGGTAATTGTTTATTGTCAAGTTGAAATTTCTGTGTTGCAATAGTGCAGATTGGTCCTTAGACTTAAGACATCATGGTAGTCTTATATTTGACTGGTTACACTTTGGTTCTTTTTGGATTCTAATGGAGTCATTAACAAATTATCACTGGGTGTAACCTTATCGCATATGAAAGCTTGTGAATGTCGAAATATGATTCATCACTTATCGATAAGATGAGAAGATGTCCTATGTATTTCGATAATTTCATGACTGAGGAAATCCTTGGCCAAGGTGAGGTGGAAATCAAAAAGTGCTTTGATTTCACCTATCAAGTCATAAATTTGGAATGGATACATAGTTATTGAATGATTAGGGTTTCGTCATAAAACCATACCCTAAATTCAACCGGGACATAGATTGATGAAAGGATTTTACTACACGGTAATTGTAATTGAAAAGGTCTGTGTTTTTCATTGTTGGCTAGGTATTCATGGCATGTTGCTAGATGTTAACCATGATATGTAGGGTTTAGAATTAATTTGATTAATTCTAAAACTATTAATTAAAGAGTTTAATTAAGAAACCCATGAGATGTGTTAATTATGAAGCCCATAAGTTTAATTAAAGAGTTTAATTAATCTAATAAGTTGGGCTTTCATATAGCCTAATAGAGTTGGACCTAAGGGGTCACACACTTAGGTCGAGCCCGTTCCATAATTTAAAAGAGAGATTCAGCCCAATATGATTAAGGGTCGAGCCTAAATTATTTAGGGGTTTTCCAAAGGCACAATTAGGGTTTTTAAATCTATAAATATGCCACTTAAAAAGTTGAAAAAGAAGAAGAAATTCGAATCTCTCTCAAGAGGCGCCTAGGGTTGCTAGCACTACTCGAGGCATCGTGAAAAGGGTCGATCATGTGGACCGACTTGGAGGAGTTTGCGCTTGCGACTCTACGGATCAAATAAGGTAGAATTGAAGCTACGCAGTCGATTGGTTTCCTAACATGCTCATCTACTACTGTTTCTCTCCTTATCTAAGCTTTGATTCTCCACCTCACTTGAGATGGTGGGAATGTGCATGTTCAATTTGCTTGACTCTTCTTAAGGTTTCTCATTCTCCTCTTCTTACTGTGTTTCATGTTTTAATTTTAAACATGGCATCTCAAACTCATTAAATGTGACATCCCTACTCACAATGATTCTCACTCTTTTTGGCTTCTATCCCAGAGTTTATAACCCTTGAGTACCTCAGGGTAACCTAGAAAAACACATTTTCTAGCTCTAGGTTCTAATTTTCCTTCATTTTGGTGAGAAAATACAGCACAACCAAAAGTTTTTAGAATTGAATAGTCAGCACATTTTCCATGTCATTTTTCATATAGAGTGTCATCATTTAATGCAATAGATGGAGTTAAATTAATCAAATAACATGTAGTCATGACAACCTCACCCTAAAGAGACTTAGGTATGCCTGAACTAATCATCATACACCTAACTTTATCCAAAACTGAAACTATAACACCCCGCTTTCCCGGAGGGCGTGTCACTATGCTGGGGCCCATCATACACATACATAATCTCTTTCTTAAATACATTCCTCAAACCTCAAATACCATATTTCAAAGAGAAACCTTCCAGCATATTATTACAAATGCAGAAGCGATAATTGAAACCTGATATGGTACATACTCAATTCACTATATTTAAAACAATATAAGAATTCGTATCATAGTTAAGCATAATATCTTCAAATATGCATTGCCTTTTCTCAACTCATCTAAAACATATCTGAATAGAAAAAATATCGAAACCATTTGTTGAATCCATTGGCCACACCATCACGTGCCGTCGTATCTCAACCTACTCCTTGCCCTAACTGCAAGTTTCAACTGGAATGTTGAATGTTACAGGGGCATAACCTATTAGAAGATGAAACTTCTAGTGAGGGTTCAGAAACATTTATATGAATGCCTGATGCAATAACATAAACAATATTTGCTCTAGTGTAACTTCCTAGGCCCAGCCCAGCACAAAATCCTAGGCAAATCCCGAACCTCTACAGGACAAGCCTAACGTTATTCCATCATTGACCTTGGGGAATTATGGCTACATTCTGGGGGCGACATCCCTTTCCCATACACAAATATCAATATGACAATAATATCGTGCCATGCAAATATCACAACTTTTCATGCAATATGACAAAATGATTATAAATGTTATGCTTATATAACAATCATATCATAAATATAAGTTCTTGGCAAAAAACACTAACCTTTAGAGATGAACTCAAATTTCTTCGAAAAGCGCGCATCACCTTGATATGCGTGCCCGACCTCGATTTTCTTACTAACTCTCGAAAGTTGCACCAATCACATCATCTCGAGCACAACAATCCATAAAAAACATGCCCACATGCGCTAGGGCAAGTGGCAGTGCGTGAAGGCCAGCGTGTGCCAGCCACCCGTTGGTCGTCTTCTCTGGCAACGGCACACCGGCGATTCTGGTTGACTCCACCTCGATGATCCTCTTGCCTAGTCGATCACGATGGTGGTTCTTGATGCTCCAAAGGATGGTTAGAAAGCCTTCAACTGGAGGCTTAAAGCCTCGACTGAAGCTTCCATCTCCCATCTCCGGCGACTTCGAATACCCCCTCAAACCTTAACGAAAATGCATCAAAATTTCCAGAATGGATCTTCAAACTATGGGCAACAAAAGCCCCTTATTTTTGAGCCCTAATTCGTTCAAAATTGGCTTCGATTTGAAGCCTCCATTTGCTCTAGAATTGGCCACCATGGACGCCTAGTTATTGGTATTTTCGGGCTTCCAAATGCCCTTGGCCGACCTACCCATGCCTCATAGAGTTTGAACCTCCCTCAGATAGCCCTCAAACAAGTCTTATCCGATAATAATCTTGAGTTGTAGGGGTGACTGCGTGACCAACTTTCAGGTCGACTTTTCTTCAATTTTTGGCCACCACGGTGGCTGTTATCGACCCACGACTGACCCTCAAGCGTCCTCTGACCATCCTCGTGCCAACCCTGTGGCCCAAAATGGCAGTCGCCGACCAAAAAAGCAGTTGGTCGGATTCCCTTTTACCAAACTTTGGCCCCTTAACTTGGGTTATTTCCACTTTGGCCCTTTTCACTTAGCCCCTCATCTTTCCATAATTGATTTCAAGACCCTCATGTCCTAAAACATCAATTTGACCCCCGAAGATTCTGAAAAAACATCATTTCGGCATCCTTTTAGTAATTTCAAAAAATTGCACTTAGGCCTGAATCTTCGTTTTGGCTCTAAACCCTTTCGTTTCTTCTTGAAACCGTTGAAGGGTTGTTCCTTATGAAAAATCGAAGTCTCGTCAAGCTTCAGTTGACTTCCTAGAAGTCAACTATAACAATTCGATTTTGCAGCCTAAATGGCAGCTGCATTTTAGCTGTACCAAAAATCGTTCTCGATTCAGTTTCTTTAGATACCATAAATCCTATCTCGGGATGCTCGTTAATGCCACATCATTTTCCTTTGGCATCTCGGCTTCAGGGCACTCCCTGCAGTCGATTCAGTCATTCATACGATAATAAATTACCCTTATACCCTCAATTTTTCTGAAATTCCATTTTTTTTCCAAGAGAAATTACTTTTGAGCCCTTTTGAAATTCTCGAGTATTACATTCACCCTTCCTTAAATAAATTTCGTCCTCGAAATTTCCATTTGACTGTTCATGTAACTAAGACATAACATAGCTCATTACCTGAATACCTTAAATCAAATATCTATTTGATCCTTGACAAACACCTCGGTTTGCATTCCTTACACGTCCAATGCTTACAAGCATATAGTATCTTTCACAAATTTCCTGTTGTGGCTCTTTTCAGATGACCACACATCTTCCAATATTTTAAGCACGCATATCCTACCCTGAAAGTTTTGAGAATGCCATCTCGCATTTTAAAAATCATAACCCTTGGGCTAGCCACAATCCTCAATCATAGATAAGTACACTTGTCAACCACACATGCCTTTCGTATCTTATTCATCAGATCCAGCTAAATAACCAGGTTAGCGCTAGAAACAGACGATCCATTCGGAACTACACTCATAGTTAGCAGGCCAACAAGCCTCCAACATCATCTGACACTCACAACTATCCACCTAGGTCATGCGTCGGCACCTCACGGCCACGTCTTGGGTGATACGAAGTAGTGCACTCGTAGTCCTTAAGGAACTCCATCCATTGTCGCTACCTCTCGTTCAGCTCCTTCTACGAGAACCCATATCTCAGGCTCCTCGTGATTTGTGAGCACATCAAAATGTCCCACAATTATGGTAATGTCTCCATAACCTCGAGAGCACATACCACATCTACCAGCTCCAAGTCATACATTGGGTAGTTCTCTTTGTGTCTCAGCATGATCCACACGCACTCATTCGGTCATGTTGCATGCAACTCGATCATTTGAGCTATCACAAGCTCTCACTGCACCCGACAGATCATTCTCATTTGACTCTCCTCATGAGTCCTGTTCTGGGCATAACTATTCCAGAGAGTCCCCTCACGAACCCCTGATAATAGCTTGCTAACCTTAAAAACTTTCAATCATTTCATAGACAGGTAGGGATCCTATCACAATGCTCCGGTCCCTTGGAACTTGGATTCTAGTCAAACCATAACAGTCATGGTGTTACCTAAACTTTGGCATCTGACCGTCACCTTGGCAATTCACTAAGCAACTCAGACCCTGGGTCCTAGACCCATACCGCTAGTAAGCCAACAAGCTTCCCCGGTACGTTAGCCACAAGCTCATTACAAGTCTTCTGCCTTTGTCCCTAACCTCAGATCTGCTGTTAGAGGCCACACACCCATGGTGTTATTGTCATTCTAGAGCCTCCTTGTCTTGTCTCCAAGAGTTGTAATTGACCCAACTCTCGTCACTTCTGATACTTTTCTCAATACTAGTCTAAATCTCCAAATCTCACGGATTCTCGATCCTTTTTAGAGTTACACTTAGTTTACCAACCTTTGCTCGAACCAACATCTATTCAAAACTTTTGGTTCGTCTCCTAAAATCTATTAGGACATCTTACTTTTCGAAACTTTCGAACCTCATGGTGCTTATGACAATCAATTTTAATTTCACATTCACCAACATAGAGCCTCGCTCCCATCATTTCTTTCACGTTGTCATCATTTCTTTCACGGTTCATAACATCTATCGTGATGTTCCCTAACATTATCCCCAATGTTCCTCATGCATCTCCCTATCCGAGAAGCACACCATTATATCATTAATAGACACAATTACCACGTGACTTCAATGCAGATAGTACATTGGTCAAATGCCTCATTCCCTTATCTTAACCTCGATCGCACATCAATCATAAATATCCCAACCTCTTACAGCTGTTCAATAATTCATCAAATTCAAGGTAAAAGATATCGATTCTTAATTATCACCTCTACCAAAGCCTGATAATTTACATCCTCAATCAAGCCGCACACGGCTAATCATCCTATAACCATAAGCTATCACTGGCAATCATCATTAAGAAATAATTCTGATAAATCTTTCGAGAATATATCTTGTTATTTCCCATTCTTACGGCTTTTGACTGACTGTAAGTGCCTATATTAATAGGCTCTTTATTTCCATAATTTGTTGACATCACTTAGCTATACATTTCCCAATTTTCCTACCAGGCTACCTAGACTAACCATCTAGCCATACAAGATTTCCATTCTCCAAAGTTGAAAGTCTCAGATCCTCAATCAATTTGGGCCTGTTACTTCTCCTACTACGACCCATCATCTTGGCACATCTGCCACCATTTGATTCCCTTAATCACGTTAAAGGTTTGCATAACTATCGAGAAATCAATCCATAGCTATGCTACCAGCTAGAGCAGGTAGGTACTTACGTCACCTACGGTACTCCAATCCTCGCTAGGTTTTTTCTTGAAAACTCTAAAGTTTCATCACGAATCCCTAGATCTTCAATCAATTCTTTCAAGAAATTCGTCAAGAATCTCAAATCAATTATCCTTAAAGATCCCGAATCAGATCATGATATCTGGTTCCAATTATCTTTCGTGAACTTGATTTCCTTGCAACTATTGCTCTTAATACACTATTCCTCATGATGCTTTCAAGTTTTCCTTGTCGGGTTGACCACCGACAATTTTACCTGATTCCGTAGGTCTATTTGGCATACTAAAACATAGTCACAACCTCTGTTGACTAGGTCTCCTTATCATTCTTTTAGGGTCGATACGACCTATCAAGCAACTCTTGCACTTTCAGTACCTGAACCCTACCTTGAGTCGAGACTTACATTTCACAACTCATCATCAAGGTTTTGGACTAGCCATGCTCCACTACCTGAAATCTCCTTTACCGAGAATCCACTGATTCTCACTTTTCGTTCTTCAGATCTAGTTGACTATCGACACCCAACCATTAAATTAGTTCTTCCTAGGCACCACACTTACCGACAACCAACACGCAGCTATCATTATCACCCCCATCATATGGTAAGCTTACTCATACATCATACGTCGACCCTTACATGATCTCATCGTAGTCCTCTAAGAACTATCATTTATTGTCACTGCCACCTATCTAACTCCTTCTACAAGAACATTCATTCTAGGCCCTCATTGCGGCCTGGTGATTCCATCACCTCATAGATAGCACCTAAACGGCTCATGAGCATGCATCTTTCCTTTCCATTTCATACGTCAGGTAGCTTTCCCTTTGAGCCACCCAACACGACCATCTCATGATCCCATTGCCATACTAGACACCGAGGTATTCTATTCCTCGAGTCTCACACCATTCGTCGTGTCACCAACTCCCAAGATGATCGCGAACCCCAATGCAATTCCTTAAATATGACACTCAGTCCATATTCAATTAATGTCATTTAGATTCCCTAGACTTCCAACCTCGATCAATCACAGCTAGTGGCACACCTCGTACCCTAGTCCATTGGGATTCAGACCCCCTACAAGGTATAGACCCTACTGGGCTGTCTTAGATCTTCAACATCTAATCGTCTCCCAGATAGTCTGCTATGATGCTTCGATTGATGAGCCTCTAGTAACTTACCGCTAGCCATCCATCAGCCCTTTGCATACAGGTCCCTAGATCCAGATCTGTCATAACGAACACCAAACCAATAGTGCTGTCACGTTGCTAGGGTTCCCTATCCCGTCTCTGCGAGTCACATCGGTTGCACTATTGTCGCCTCATTAATTGACGTACCTCATACGCTATCCCTTTTCCATCTTCGGCCTCTCGTTTGTCCCAATTCGTGGGATCCCATATCCTATTTCTGAGATACTAACTGATCCTAAAAAATCCTTATCCTTCGATCTTAACTCCTTAGCTAGGCCATGTCACATTGGACTAATCATCCATCATCCGATCATCCTTGATAACTGCAGTTATCATATCTTTCATTGTAAGGATTTCGACTAATGACCTCAAACCTCTCAAATCCATAATCATGGTTATCGAGTTAACCTTACATCCGAATCATTTCATTGGATCCTAACTTCAATAGCTAGATCATTCTGCTTGAACTAGCTTCCATTAGGCATCCACTATTCACCAAGAATAGTAGCCGTATACCAGAATAATGCCCGTTTGTGAATAGTATACCAGGTATGTTCCTTGGAAAGAGTGGTGGGTCACAAAGGGACACACTTAAATACCAAGTCTTTCCTTAGCTAGAACTTTCCTAGACATACACTTCCACTATATCACACTTAAATCCAGTAACCGACTATACCCAAATCTTATGGTGGCTTTGCTTATCTAGCCACACACGAACTTTTCCTCAGGTTTACTCTAATATTAACTATATCAGAGTTATTTAAGGCTTTTCCTATCGAACTTCTTCTCCAAAAATCGGCTTTGATACCAACTGTATCAGAGCCACTTAAGGCTCAGACATTTCCTATGTCTTCAACAATTTCGCTCTGATACCAACTGTACGTCCCCACTTTCCTAGAGAGTGTGTCACTATGCTGGGGCCCATCATACACATACATAATCTCTTTCTTAAATACATTCCTCAAACCTCAAATACCGTATTTCAAAGAGAAACCCCCTAGCATATCATTACAAATGCGGAAGCGATAATTGAAACCTGATATGGTACATACTCAATTCACTATATTTAAAACAATATAAGAATTCGTACCATACTTAAACATAATATCTTCAAATATGCATTACCTTTTCTCAACTCATCTAAAACATATCCGAATAGAAAAAATACAGGAACCATCTGTTGAATCTATCAGCCACGCCATCACGTGCCGTCGTGTCTCAACTTGCTCCTTGCCCTAACTGCAAGTCTCAACTGGAACGTTGAATGTTCTAGGGGCATAACCCATTAGAAGATGAAACTTCTAGTGAGGGTCCAAAAATATATATATCAATGCATGATGCAATAACATGAACAACATTTGCCCTAGTGTAACTTCCCAAGCCCAGCCCGACACAGAATCCTAGGTAAATCCTGAACTTTTACAAGATAAGCCTAACGTTATTCCATCATTACCCTTGGAGAATTACGACTACACTCTAGAGGCAACATCCATTTCGCATGCACAAATATCAATATGACAATAATATCGTGTCATGCAAATATCACGATTTTTCATGCAATATGACAAAATGATCATAACATTCATAAATATCATGCTTATATAACAATTATATCATAAATATAAGTTCTTGGGAGAAAACCACTGACCTTTAGAGATGAACTCAAATTTCTTCGAAAAGCGCGCATCGCCTCTATATGCGTGCCTGACCTTGATTTTCTTACTAACTCTCGAAAGTTGCACTAATCACATCATCTCGAGCACAACAATCCAAAAAGACATATTTAATCACTAAATATCTCAATATACCATTTTCTCCCATTTTGCTTTATTTTCTCTCATTTTTCTTTCAAAAAATCCCAATAAATTACCATCGAGACTATTTTCTCACATCTCTTTCCACAACAATTCATAATAGACTACGAACCTCAAAGGAAAATTACTGACCTTACCCGGATGTTGGTTTTCATGCAAAACGAGGCTGGTCGATGCGAAAACTAAGACATCAGGAAGGCCAAATCCAAATCGTTTTGCACAAACCCCCATAAAATATTTTTCTGGATTTTTTTTATAATTTTTCTTGATTTTTCCAACCGTCCATGCGCCCGCACACACCCACATGAGCTAGGGCAAGTGGTGGCGCGTGAAGGCCAGTGTGTGCTAGCCACGAGCCTGTCGTCTTCTCTGGCGACGGCACACCAGTGATTCTGGCTAACTCAGCCTCGATGATCCTCTTGCCTAGTCGATCACGATGGTGGTTCTTGATGCTCCAAAGGATGGCCAAAAGGCCTTCAACTGAAGGCTTAAAGCCTTGGCCAAAGCTTTCGCTTCCTATCTCTGGTGACTTCGAATACCCCCTCAAACCTTAACGAATATGCATCAAAATTTCCAGAATGGATCTTCAAGCTATGGGCCATAAAAGCCCCTTATTTTTTAGCCTCAATTCGTTCAAAGTCGGCTTCGATTTGAAGCCTTCATTTGCTCCAGAATAGGATCACCATAGACGCCTATTTATAGGCATTTTTGGGCTTCCAAATTCCCTTAGCCGACCTACCCATGCCTCATAGAGCTTGAACCTCCCTCAGAAAGCCCTCAAACGAGTCTTATCCGACCATAATCTCGAGTTGCAGGGGCCGACCATGTGACGAACTTTCTGGTCAGCTTTTCTTCAATTTCTTGCAACCACGGTGGCTGTTGTCAGCCCACGACCAACCTTTAAGCTTCGTTTGACCATCCTTGTGCCAACCCTGTTGCCCAAAACGACGATCGTCGATCGAAAAAGCTACTGGTTGGATTCCCTTTTGCTAAACTTTGGCTTTTTTGCATTTTGGCCTCTTAACTTTGGCTATTTCCATCTTGGCCCTTTTCACTTAACCGCTCATCTTTCCATAATTGATTTCAAGATCCTCAAGTCCTAAAACATCAATTTTACCCCTGAAGATTCCGAAAAAACATCGTTTTGACCTCTTTCTAGCAATTTCAAAAAACTACACTCAGGCCCAAATCTTCGTTTTAGCCCTAAACCCTTTCGTTTCTTCCTAAAACCACTGAAGGGTTGTTCCTTATGAAAAATCGAAGGCGCCTCAAGCTTCCGTTGACTTCCCAGAAGTCGCCTATGACAATTCAGTTTTGCATCCTAAATGACAGTTATATTTTAGCTGTACGTAAAACTATTCCCAATCTGGTTTCTTTCGATACCATAAAGCTTATCTCTGGTTGCTCGTTAATTCCACATCATTTTTCTTTGGCATCTTAGCTTCAGGGCACTCCCTACAGTTGATTCGATCATTCATACGGTAATAAATTACCCTTATACCCTCAATTTATCTGAAATTCCATTTTTTCCTCAAGATAAATTACTTTTGAGCCCTTTTGAAATTCTCAGGTATTACAGTTACGACCCGCCTCTTGGAGCCCTCACTAGCATGAAAGATCCGTGAGAGGGTCATTATTTGGATGATATAGAACAATAACGCAAGCCATAAAGCTTACACCAACTCAATATCTTAGAAACCATACCTTTTTTATCACATGACATTTCATAGCCATCTTTACATACCCAGCCATACGGCTACTTGGTCTGGTTCTTACATAACCACACACAACGTATGCCAATCTGGGACTACATAATATACGTTGATCATAAAAAAAAAGACATTAACCTGACTAAACAAAAAGACAGCCAAGACCCTAGTTTCGAGAGAACTCTACACACGACACTATGATCCGACGATCCGGTCCCAGCATCCCTGGCCAAACCTACTAACTCAGATGATTCCCTTACCTAGAATGATGAAAAGCAATGGTGAGTCACGAGACTCAACAAGCATAAGAAGGAAAGGTAATAGGTTAAGGATAGAACTTTCCCTACACCCCATGCATTTCATGCCAATGCAGCAACATATCATGCCATGTACAATACGTCCTTAGGGCCCACATAAGACATGCACACATTTACGTCCAAGTCCCACATACCACCCTGCAGTTTCCATAGATTGGCCAACATATCATATCAGAATCATAAACCCAACCATATCAAAGATCACAAGCTATTGTGGGACTCAAACCCCCAGTCTTACGCGTCATAAGATAGAGTTGTTGTGGGACTCAAACCCCCAGTCTTATGTGTCATAAGATAGAACTATTGTGGGACTCGAACCCTTAACCTTACACGTCATAGTCTCAAGTCAAAGCTCCTATATCACAACCAATACGACCACCACCATGCCATGCAACACATAGGATATGCAATGGCTTTTGAAACATAAAAGTGATGATAAGGCCCCCATAAACCAAGCATCAGGCCATGCTACGCCCACATAGGAATACACACGGATAAAATACTCTAAATGCATATACTTTCCTATCTTACCCAAGTCGACTCTTAGGCCAACCAGGTCATGCTAATGTGCACACTTCCCCACACACACAAAGCATGTCCCCCCCCAATGAATGCAACCCAATCCTTATGCATCACAATAATACCATGATATGCACAAAGTTAAGGTGGGTAATTGGTAGTACTAGCTCTCCTAACCCATCTATAGCTTATTATAATAACTGATAACTGGCACCCATATATCCAACCATTGACTGCCACGACCTAAGGTCGACAATCAGTAGCTTTGTACCCCATACCCTTAAACATACATAAACAAAACTCGAGCCCCCCCAGCTATGACAACTTACACCAAAGGGTACCCATGGCCATAATTGACTCTCTAAGAACCTAGTCCCACCCGGGTTTAGCATCATTCCCAAAGAAGTAGGGGTGATACAAAGCCCCTTGTTAGCTAGAAAGAAATATTGTACAAATCATAAAATGGTTGCCACGCATAATTACATATTTAGTACGTGGAACCGAATCTCAATAAGGGAAGAAAAAAAATATGGAAAATAACGGAGACTTGTGTAGGGGCATATGGATTAAAGAACGTGAGAGGAGGGTTAGGACCTTACCTTTAAACGATCGATTCTTGACTTTTCTGCCTTCCCGCTACGAAGTAATATAATAGAGAATCGTAAGTGCACAACTTAGATTAATTAAATTTAACCGTGTAGAACACATGATTTAATCATGGAAAATTTATAATTTGAACATACGACACTTATAATAATTTATCCTATTTACCGGATCACTTTAATGCTAAATAACTTCAATTTTCCTTTACTTTCTTCCAATTCCCTTGCTACTCAGGCCCTTATTCTTCTTCCCTAATTTTATCCTCTTTCCCCTAACTGTTTTGACACCAAAATGATAATGGAAGAGGCTAATAGGTGTCTGCCATTCTGATCTCCTTGGCAAATAGTTCGAAGGTGGTTTTGACTAGGTCTCATGGAGGTGAAGATGCACAAAGTGTGAACATGGGTGAGTAGGCACGCAGGCATGGGAACGGGTGCTCCATGTCACCTTGAGTGAGGGTCACTCAAGGATTTTTGGGCACTGGGGTGCACGATTGGGCCCATGGCACCTTTGAGTGAGGGTCACTCGTGGGTCTTTGGGGCGCAGGGCTGCGCGCGAGCAACCGTGGCACCCCCGAGTGACCCTCACTTAGGGGTGCAATTTTTCAGCCACCCTCAAGTGACCCCCACTCGGCGGTGTGGGTAGCAGATACCCCCCTCCCACCCTATGGGCCTGAAGTGACCTCTTGGGCCGCGAACTCTTACCTCCAATTTCTTTGCATATTTTTGCTAATCCACTATGTCTATTTATTTTACAAGGCATATTAGTTTTACACATGTTGATAACAATAGTTTCACATGTTTGTATAAGGTCATTTTCATATTAAAAATCTTATTATAATTGTGAATATATTTTATAACACAATACCATTAGTTTATAATAGAAAAATATTCAAAATAGTAGTCTGCTCCAAATTTCAAATTTGGTTCTTGTCCAAAACAATATTCACAACCATGACAATTTGAAAACAGTGGACTAAGATACACTTGTGTATTATGCTGCATAAATAAATAAAGAAACAAGAAGGGTTACCACGTTGTTACTTTACCTTAAGACCAACCATGTAATGACCTAAAATTTACCTTAATTTCTTTTTAAACATGCTTTAAAACCAAACTATAAGACCCCACCCGGGAGCGCCAACCAATGCCTGGATCGGATGAGAGTCTCACAAAGAGAGACAAAATGGAAACAAATCCTGCTCGAGCAAGCCACATGCCATAGTAATTTAGCACAGTAGAAACATGATAAGTATTCATATGGAAAACACCAGTGCCCTTTTTTTTACACACAAAAGAAAGTTAAAAGGAAAACCCCAGCACCCTAGAGAATACAGACTCCTCAAGACTTGAATGGCTAGGATTGCCCTGTACACCAACTACCTGGCCAGTTTAAACCCCGTCTCATTGGCCCTCAATCTTGGCCTTTCCTTTTCCTAGAATGATGCAAACAAATGTGAGCCACAAGGCCCAACAAGAATAATAGAATAAAAAGAGGCATGAATATTAGGAACACATAGGGGAGTACTGAACCACATGAAGTATAAAATATCCCCACACACACATACATGAACAAGAGTAGTCGTGTAATCATTTGCACCCATAGTTATGTGATAGTATGCACCCATAATATGACCCTGATATGCTTTTTATAAATCATGTTTAGAAATAGAGGTGCATAACTGCATAAATACTATGATTATCAGAATCATATTCAAAAGGGTCGAAGCCTTTACACGAGTCTGACATTCTACCCACCCGTGATTTGCAGGATATAATATATCCTGCAAATCCCATCCACCACATATGGGTAGGGTCAAAGTCCTCCACGAGTTTGGCGTTCTGCCCATCTGCGATTTGCAGGATATATCCTCGCAGATCCTATCCGTTGCGCACATCAAGTACCATATACTTTTAGAAAATCATTTCATGAGTATGCATATGCACAATAGCCCCAAATCCCCATGCATCTAACTCTTCATGCTCAACATGCATCAGGCCATAAACAAGATCACAACCACACATAATATGCATGGGATACACACAAGGGTTACAAAACATAGAGCAAGATGGCAAACTCATAACCAATCCATTTACAAGATGTTACAATATCTTGCATAAATATGACCCCAGCCAACAAGCATCATTCCCAAGGAATTATAGGGTAAACAATCCCTATTTATATGCTCAAAAAGGGATTTCAAGCCAAGTCAACAAACTAGACATAAAATTATAACATGTTTCAACGGACTTTGGAACTCGCAAGGAACTTGAAAAAAGAGCTTAAAGAATGAGAACTTACATCCAAAAAATAAAGGAAATAAGAGCTTGCAAGAGGGTTAGGAGCTTGCCTTAGATATTCCTCTTTAAATTGTTAAAAGTATCCAGAAGGCCAATACTATAGCTCCACGCTCCTTTAATAACATCCAACATAATAAACCATTAGAACTATATAAATCCAACATGACCTCAAATACCCTTAATTTAATTCTAAATATTTTTGTACTTACTTGGTACACACTGTTTGATTTTTTCTCCAACTGTTCAAAAATAGTTCTTATAGTTTCCCAACAATTGTTCAAGTGCATCAATAGAAAAAACATTCTTTAATAAGGAATTAAATATATTTCTACATGTTTTACAAGACAACAAATTTTGGAAAGTTTTCAGAACAATGATCCATGGATCTGCACAAAAAAAGAAAAAATTGTCTATAAAAGAAACTAAGCAGAATGGGGAAGATACTAGGATGGTGTAATTGATTTTGTTCAAATAGTAGCAACTATTGGGTTGGAATGGGATTGAAATTATTCCTTTAATTTCCATCTCACATATTTACGCATCAATTATTTGAATAATTTGAAGATAGTTCTTTGACCATGTACAAGCTCAAAATTAGGGTAACCCAATTCAAGAAATGGGAATAAATCCTTCCTATCACTCTTGAGCAACCATACCAGTATAATGAAAATGTTAGAAAAAGAAAACAAAAAGCATATGCATATGGACATGAATTGGACACTATAGAGTCAAAACTATAGCCATGAATGGCACCAAGGCATGGTTGGGTTTAGGTCATCCAATCCTTGATGCAAATACCTAATCTCCACCCCAAGTCTTGATGGGTAATAAATCTTGAGTCCCATAAACCTATAATATAGAAAAATGGTTTATCTAGAAAGTAATTATAAGGTTTATCAACATCTTTGTATTTCCAATAAAATAAGAAACCATGTTATAAAAAGGGTTTACGGAAAGGTAAGGCTACTAAAATAGAAAACCAATCTCTACTGCTTTAGACATAGAAATTAGTATCATACTAGAAGCCATGTTAACTAAAATGAGAAGGAGAGATAGAAAAACCAATTTCTTATGTTATCAAAATCCAATGAAGGTAATAGAAATAATTAAAGTAAAAATCGAGGGGGGACGAGACTTATAGAAAGCAAGTCACACTGATTTTAGTTCTCATATCATATCCTTAGATGATTTTGGAATGGAATGGAAGAACTGAAGGACAAACACAATTGTAGACAAGAAAGAAAATACTATTTCACCAAAGCCTTAAATGAGTTTTAACTTTGTGCCCTAGCTTATTTTGTACATTTCATAGATGCCTAAGAAAGTGGGAAGGGAGACCTAGTTCTAGAATGAAATTTAGTGAAACCAAATGAGAATCACAAAATCTTGCAACCATAAACCCTAAAAATTGAATGAGTCAACCAAGAAAAAAAAGTCCTTGATAAAAAACACATTCGTAGATCATCTCCTAAACAACAACCTATATATTCAAAATAACTCAAATCCATGAATCGATGGAACACCATTTACATATGTAAAAGGGATAAAAAAAAAAAAAGATAGAGGGAGTTATCTTTATCAATGGTTTGATGTAAGTATGGAGATGAGGTCGCAATACACATTAAGATGAACAAACAACAGAGAGAGGAAAGGCTTGGAATATCGAGAAATTGGGGTTGGGAAAGGCTATGAGTTGAGAATTACTTTTAGAAATTCTTTTATAGAGTGTGCACTGTAAGATTGGAAATCAAATTGACTCAATTTTAGTTTCCATACGAAACCATAATGATAAAGAAATAATTTTTGTTTCTAACAAGTTATAAAATAGTAAGTACAATGACAATATACATCACAAAATGAAAAATGAAAATAGAAATTTATGGAAAAAATGAATAGGAGATTCAGAATTTAAGAAAAGGTGTATTTGCAAAAGTAATACCAAGATAGGATTTTAAGGTTTTGTACAAAATTTGATATGATGTTACAAAAATAAAATCATGATAGCCCTTCTTTATTTAGGGGTTTGGTTTTTGTGTTTGGGTTTTAAAGTGAAGTAACAACATGGTAACCCTTATTTCTTTCTCCATTTATTTATGTAGTATAATACATAGTGGCACATGAATGAATATTTGTATTACTATTGTGCGTGTGCCTTCTTAGTGCACCATTTCAACATTTTTAAATTTGATTTCCTAACATCTATTTTGAGAATTAAGAATATTTTATGGTCATAGTTACTAGAATTGTTCTAGACAATCACTAATTTGACATTTTATACAGGGTGCTAATTTGAATACTTTAATATTATAAACTCTAATAGTATTGTATTACAAAAAATGTGTAATTATAATAATATTTTTTATACAAAAATGACCATATAGAAACATGTGAACTGTTAGTGTTATCAACAATGTGTGAAAAACGAATAATTTAATATAACAACATAACAATATAGCTGATGTATGATAGAAAAGTGTATTTTAGGAAAACCTACCTTTTTTGTCCAACATTAATTCCTTTGCTTTCAAGATTCAAATGTTGTGTGTTTATTATGCATTTTTAATGCATAATTTGCACGTGTTAGAGGGAACAAAGGGTTCTGCAACCACTGCTTAAAACTTGCATTACTTTGGGAAGAGACCATTGATGTAGACTTTGTTGGGGGGAACGTAGACTTGAAAGATTGAAACGAATGCGAAGGTCTATTCATTGAACAAGGACCTCTCATATGTGTCTCAATCATTCATTCATTTCTACCTTCTCCCCATAAGAGTCTACATCCATGTTCTCCTCCCAAAGTAATGCAAGTTTTAAACAATGGTTGCAAAACTCTTTGTTCTATCTAACACATGCAAACTCTGCATTAAAAATGCAGTGTCGACACAACATTCGAACATCAAAAGCAAAGGAATTGATGTAGAATAAGAAAGTAGATTTAGGAATAAGGAGTGTGATGGAACCTAACAACTAAAAGATTGTTTAATAGATAAATAGAACAAATTAGGAAGGAATAGAAATGAAGAATACTAAATCCTAAAATATACTTTTTGTCCTACATCAGTAATATTATTACGTTTTTAAATTTTTATATTAAATTATTATTTTTACACATGTTGATAACAATAGTTTCACATGTTTGTATAAGGTCATTTTCATATGAAAAATGTTATTATAACTGTGGATATATTTTATAGCACAATACCATTAGTTTATAATAGCCAAATATTCGAAATAGTAGTCTGCACCAAATGTCAAATTCGATTCTTGTCCAGAACAATATTCACAACCATGACAATTTGAAAACAGTGGACTAAGAAACACATGTGTATTATGCTGCATAAATAAATAGAGAAAAAAGAAGGGTAACCATGGTTTTACTTTACTTCAAGACCAACCACGAAGAATAAAATCCTAAATAAGTGAAAAATTGTGTTGTTGCTATTACAATCCAAAGGACATAAATGATTTATAGTTTCCCAACAATTGCTCAAATGCATGAATGGAGAAACATTCTTTAATAAGGAATTAAATATATTTCTAGATGTTTTACTAGACAACAAATTTTGGAAAGTTGTCAGGCCAAGGATCCATGGATCTACATAGAAAAATGAAAATTTTCCTACCAAAGAAACTAAAAGGAATGGGGAAGATACAAGGATGATGCAACTGATTCTATTCAAATAGTAGCAACTATTGGGTTGGAATGGGATTGAAATCATTCCTTTAATTTCCATTTCACATATTTACCCATCAATTATTTGAGTAATTTGAAGATAGTTCTTTGACCATGTACAAGCTCAAAATTAGGGTAACCCAATTCAAGAAATTGGAATAAATCCTTCCTATCACTCTTGAGCAACCATAGCAGTATAATGACAAGTTAGTAAAAGAAAACAAAAAGCGTATGCATATGGATATGAATTGGACACTATAGAGTCAAAACTACAGCCACAAATGGCACCAAGGCATGGTTGGGTTTAGGTCATCCAATCCCTGATGTAGATACCCAAACTCTAACCCATTTCTTGATGGGTAATAAATCTTAAAGTCCCATAAAACAATAATATAGAAAAATGGTATTTCTAGAAACCAATTATAAGGTTTATTTAGTTTTTTTAATGAATATCGTGAAATAATTAAAAGATGTAGCAAACCATTAGCATCGTTGTATTTCCTAAAAAAATAGAAACCATGTTACAACAAGGGTTTACAGAAAGGTAAAGCTATGAAAGTAATGTATGCTAAAATGGAAAACCAATCTATGTTGCTTTAGACATAGAAATTAGTATCATACTACAAGCCATGTTGACTAAATTGAGAAGGAGAGATAGAAAAACCAATTTCTTATGTTATCAAAATCTAATGAAGGTAATAGAAACAATTAACGTAAAATATCAAGAGGGCAGGAGACTTACAAAAAGCAATTCAAACACTGTTGTTAATTTTCCCTCAATTGATTTAGCCAGCCAACAAACGAAACCAAGAACCAAGCCGAGAAATCGAATCAAAATAAACCAATCGCACCAAGAACACAATACACAAGATATACGTGTTCAGATCCGTAAATGGATCCTAATCATGACAGAGGTTTTTGCCCCTAGTCAATCCACTATATCAAAGAGAGTACAACACAATTACACTAATTCAACAAAGAATAAAACGATTACAGTATTACATCAAGAAGACAGAAACTAAAAAAACTAAGTACAAGATGCATCAAAACCAAGAAAACACTGTACTCACCACTGCTTCTTAATCTTACCTCCCATGACAAAGCGATTTAAACTGGAGATAAAGCAATACATCGTAGGTTCTTACCGATCGAAGGATTCACAAGTTTGTATCTCTTTTCTTGCTGCCGATTTAGGGTTTCTTTGATTGCAAAAGTGAAAAGTGATGATTAGGATTTCTTTGAGGCCTTTAAATACTGAGGATGATAGAATACGAGCCACACGATGACCATGTTTACGAGATCAACGACTGATATTAAATCTAGCCAAATAACACTGAAATGATAATGAAATTAAAGCCAAATGACATGCATATGAAATGCAGATAAAATGCAAACATTCATCATGTAATTTTGAATCACCTATCGCAACAACTATGATTTTAGTTCTCATATCATAGCCTTAGATGATTTTGGAATGGAATGGAAGGAAGAAAGGACAAGCACAATTGTAGAGAAGAAAGAAAATAATGTTTCACTAAAGCCTTAATTGAGTTTTAACTTTGAGCCCTAGATTATTTTGTGCATTTCATAGATGCTTAAGAAAGTTGCAAGGGATAACTAGTTCTGGAATGAGATTTAGTGAAACCAAATACAAATCACTAAATATTGTAACCATAAAACTAAAAATTTGAATGAATTAACAAAAACCAAAAAGAGTCCTCGATTAAAAACATGTCCATAGATCATTAGCTAAAAAACAACCTTTATATTGAGAATAACTCAAATTCGTGAATCAACCAAACACCATTTACATATGTAGAAAGGATAAAACAAACATAAAGGAAGTTACCTTTATCGATGGTTTCATGTGAGTACGGAGATGAGGTCGCGATAGAGATTAAGATGAAGAAACACCAGAGAGAAGAAGGGCCTGAAATATCGAGAAATTAGGGTTGAGAAATTAACTTTTGGATATGCTTTTATAAAGTGTGTATTGTCAGAATGGAAATCAAATTGACTCAATTTTAGTTGCCATGCTAAACCATAAAGATAAAGAAATAAAAGTTTTCTAACAAGTTTGAAAAGTTATATAATAGTAAGTACAATGATAATATACATCATAAATGAAAAATGAAAATAGAAATTATAAAAAATGAATAGGAGATTGTACAATTTAAGAAAAGGTGTATTTGTAAAAGTAATGTCAAGATAAGCTTTTAAGGTTATGTATAAAAATTGATATGAAGTTACAAAAATAAAATTGTGATAGGCCATCTTTCTTTAGTGGTTTAGTCAATGTGGTTGGGTCTTAAAGTGAAGTAATAACATGGTAACCCTTCTTTCTTTTGCCATTTATTTTTGTAGCATAATACATAGGGGCACATGAATGAATATTTGTTTTACTATTGTTTGTGTGCCATCTTAGAACACCATTTCCAAATTCTCAAATTTGATTTCTTAATATCAATTTTGAGAAATAAGAATATATTATGGTCATAGTTACTAGTATTGTTCAAAACAACCACTAAATTTGACATTTTGTATAGGGTACTAATTTGAATTCTTTACCATTATAAAGTAATAGTATTGTATTACAAAAAATATGTGCAATTATAATAATATTTTTTGTACAAAAATGACCTTGTAGAAACATGTGAAACTATTAGTGTTATCAACAATATGTCTAAAACTAATGATTTAATATAACAACATAACTATATAGCTGATGTAGCATAGAGAAGTATATTTTAGAAAAATCTACCTTTTTGTCCAACATTAATTCCTTTGCTTCCAAGATTCAAATGTTGTGTATTGATCGTGCATTTTTAATGCAAACTTTGCTAAGGTTAGTGGGGACAAAAGTTTCTGCAACCACTGCTTGGAAATTGCATTACTTTGGGAAGAGAACATAGATATAGACTTTGGTGGGGAGAAGGTAAACTTGAAAGATTGAGATATATATGAAGGTCTATTCATTGAACAAGGACCTCTCATATGTGTCACAATCTTTCAAGTCTACCATTTCCCCATGATTAGTGATCAATTTTGTAAAATTTTTATTATAATTTCACCCTTATTTTGATCTTAAAATGGTTTAAATTGAATATTATTATGTATTTTGTGATTGTGTGCAAGTTTAAAAATATTAGTATAAAAAAATATATAAAATAAATATAATATATATAATATTATAATATTATGGATTCCAAGTTCAAAAAGGAAGGACTAAGTCCAAACCCAACACAAAGAAGGCTCAGGCCCAAGCCCAACATAAGGAAGGCCCAAGCCCAACACAAGAAAAGCCCAAGTTCCAGAAATTGCTTACATCATCGCTTGCATCATCGCTTACATCAAGTCACAAAGTTCCAAGAACTACACTTTAGCCCGAACTTTTTGAGTAATTAGATATTTTATTTATCTTTGTATTTTTAAATTAGGTATTTTGTTTTTCTTTTTATTATTAAATTAGATATTTTGTATTATTAAATTATATATTTTGTGTGGTCTCCATTGCACCTTATGGCCTATAAATAGATCACTTGGGTTGCATTTGTAACCATTCAATTTTCCTATAATGAAAGTATAGTTGTGTTTTTAGAATTTCTCTCTCAAATTTTTAACTTTAGTTTTTCTATATAGTTTTGTTCTTAGAATTTTTCTCTCGAATCTTCAACTTTTGTTTCCATATAGTTGTGTTATATTATTCTTATTGTCTTTTAATTATACACCGCCTATATGGTCGGTTAAATATTGTCTTTCAATTACTGTCTCTTAATTATACATCGCCTATATGGTCGGTTAAATATTATCTCTTAATTCCCGTTATTTAAATTCTTTCCAATTTATTTTCAAATGAAGATGAGTAGCTAAATCCAATCTTGGGTTAAGGCAATGACAGTGTCCAGCGCCAATGATTCCCAAAGAAAGCTGCGCTTCAAATATGTAATATTAATTTGATTTAATTTGAGCAGTGTGAATATAGTGTATCTTTGAGTTTGGATTGGAGCATAAGTCTAAACCTAGAATTTTCATGCCACGTATGGAGATTGCTAGATCTGGAAATGTTTTCATACCTAAGCCTAAATGATTAATCTGTATCTATAAATTTTGTCAGTGGAATATAATTCAATTTATGGTAATTGCTTAACTTAGAATTTGTATTCCATGTATGGAGATTGCTTAAACAATAGTTATCATTATCTTGAACTAAAATTACTGACAGAGCTACAAAACTTAATTCAAATAAATATTGTTAATTTTTTCTATCAAATTGGGAATTAATTGGTTTTGACACTGAAATTGTCTTGACTCAAGCTGCTTAAATTCAGTATTAGTTTAATTTTAATTCTTATATTTAGATCATCTTAATCACCTCCTAAAATTAGATATTCTATGATTTTTATTTTCAACCATAAATAATCTCCCTGTGAACCGACTTGGACTTACCAAAATATAAATTTAAAATTGTACTACATGCACACTGGCGAGTATAATCGCCCTACACCTACTTTAATAAGAGGATTGACGTTGGATGAATTTGGTTGTAGTTTTGATAAATAAATGTGTAGGGTAGTGTAACAGTCAGTTTTTGGCGTTGTTGCCGGGGAGATTAAATTTGGTTGAATTTTGTTGTTGTTTTACTGTTTTAAAAAAAAATAAAAAAATAAAAATTAAAAAATTATTTTGAAAAATATATATTTGAAAAAATAAAATAAAATAATAAAAAAAATATAAATTTAAAAAATTAAAAATTAAAAAAATAATAAAAAAATATATTTAGATGACTTTTAGTTACTAAATAGTGCAAGAAACTACGGTCAGGTATGGTTATTGAAACATTAATTGATTCATTAGTATTATTATCTGCCATTGAATTGTCATTTCCATATTCTCTGTGTCTTAGTATTTTAGCATGTCTGTGACTTCTAATGCATTTAGCCATCCTGATCCCAATGAGGGGAGATTTTCTTTTAAATAGAGCCAGAGGGAGAATTCTTATCTGTCGGACTACAACCCAGATCTTTACACTGATTACCCCAGTTCCTATGACCATTGGAATTATCCTTAGAGCAATGACTCTGTGTTCCAATCTCATGAGCTTTTTCCTCCACCACCTCACCAATTTGAGTTAGAACAAGGGGTTAGATCTGATGCTTATCAACCTCAGGATGAAAAATTTTCAGAAGACACCCTTAAGGAGTTTATGCAAAGTCAAATGATTTTTAATGCACAAGTGGTCGAACTTCAAGAACAAACCACTAGGGCCATAGGTGACATTTTAGAATAATTGACTGAGTTTACATAGACCTTGAGCGTGAGTGAACCTGGTGAGTTTCCAAACCAACCCAATCAAAATTCCGTAAGTCAATGTCTTGGGGAGGAATCGTCATTCAATGCACCCATAGGTCAAGAGTTGGTCCAATTTACACCCATCCCTAGGAATGATGAACCAATTGAGAAACTTGATGACCCTAGGATGGTACGAGCAATCATAAAAGAAAATTTGGACCAAAATGACCAAAGAAAAGAAGAAGCTTGGCAGGAAGAAGCATAAAACCCAAGAGCCCAAATATGAAGATACCATGGGCCTAGCCAAACTTAAGCCTAAATTTCTATCTTTCAGGCTAGTCTATATTATTGGGGATCAAATTAAACCTGACATGTGTGAGGTGTTTGTGCGAATTGATGTGCCGTACTCTAATGTAATAAAACTAACACCTCCGGATGACATATTTTCAAAATATGTATGTTTATTTATGGGAAAAATCAATTTACATAATTTTGAAAATAACTTTAAAAGTGGTGTAATGAATGAGAATTATTATGCGATTAGATGGGTAACCACTAATTTGATCCTCAAGTGGAAGAAAATAAAAAAAAAACTCTAAAAATTATATACATATATATGTAATAAAATAAAATATTTCTTTTTTTAAAAATAAATAAATAAATATATATATACAAAAAAAAAGAAAGATAAAAGAGGGAGACAGTCTTGATGCCGATGGCAACCACTTTTTTTGGGCGGTGCAATCACACTACCTTATAAAGAAAAAGGACACACTGCTCTATAAAGGAGACGACACACTGTCCTATAAAGAAAAAAGAGACGTTAAGAGTTGAAAAAGAAGCACCGAACATTGAAAAAAGGAGACCCCAGACGTGACCCTGCACTTGTGGCACGCCTCGAGCCAAGTATGGTGGTTGGAATAGTGACTTCCACTGCCCTATAAGAGACCCCGTATCTACATGAGGTAAGCCACACTTCTTCAAGCTCAGTCTTCCCTCCTTTGTGTTGTTCTCCAATCAGGTACTCTCGTTCCTTTTGTAAGATTCATAATTTTGTTTTACTTTTCTCTTACTATAGTTGTCTTTTTAAAAAAATGGATCTTTCGTTCTCGAAAATTCGCAAGTACTATCCATCTCTCTCACAAAATGATTTGAAAAAGATTTATGCCACTAGGTGTGAAAGACTTAGGATATTGATGTATAAAAATATCCCTGAGGATATTTGCTAGTTGATTGAAGCAAAAGTTCGATTTCTTGGCGAAACTTCACCTAGTTGTAAGCACTTCCCACGCTTGAGAAATAGTGGTTTTTCGAAAAAAACGAAGAGCGAAAAGATTAAATGGTTGTCACAAATGTGCTCGATAGACTTGTAACACACGATGCAAATCTAAGGGGTTTACTTCCATAAATCGAGAAGATAAAATTAGTTTCATAAAAGATGGGCTGAGTAAGGAGTCTTTGGATGATATCCGATTGACTCTTGAGATGCATCTGTGTAGAATAGTGCAACGAGAACTTCTTTCTTTATAGACCCAGTTTAGAAGTGACCACCAACGCTATAGTCTTGGGAATCTGACTATAATTGACCCTATTTGCCAATCTATAAGAAAATTGGATGGGAAGCCTATCCCCACTTCATAGAAGGTGTTTAATCCGTTTCTAGACGTAAAATTAGAGGAAGATGTGAGCCACAATCACAACTACTTGTATATACGCATGATTTTTATTTGTGTTTATTTATTATTGAATTTCTATGTAGCTACTTTTGATCGCCAAACCTCTTTAACCAATTCTATTTTTAGGGCATATATAAAGAACTAACATAAATGGAAGGGTAGCTAGTTCGTCGAATCAATACCATATGTATACTATATGGCTCTCAACTAGGGAGCGATATTTATTACACACTAGCAGCGAGCGAACTTGGCCTAAAGTTGGGAGAGAGAAAACTTAATTTGGTCTATGGATGGGGAAGTCGTGGATTGAATGGATGTGTTTCACAGGCTGCACATCTTGGGAAATCATATGTGGTAGGTGTTATGCTAATCTCTTTGGCTGATCCACAGATTTTCGAGTATACACGAGGTCAACTTATAAGAACAACTTCTATGTTTGAGTGCATGGCTTGTAGGATTTATCCGTCAGACGCCTTCATTGCTTTACCAGGAGGTTTTGGTATACTTGAAGAAATCTTTTGTATAATCTCCTGGGCCAAAAGCAATCTCCATACCAAACCCATTGGACTTTTAAACGTTAACCATTTTTTCGATAGGTTGCTCTCTTCTCTTGATCAGGCTGTGGAACAAAAGTTTATTTCTCTTTCAGTAAGAAAGATTCTCATTTCCGCATCCACCATTGAGGAGCTGCTAAAGAAATTACACGCTTATATTCCACAGCACGATCCTTACGAGCCTCGAATAGACTAGTCTAAGGGAATTGGAAGCAAGCGTAAAAGGGGTCTGATTAATTTAGATTTATCCTTCTAAGGAGGGCAAGTCTATGATAAGATGGTCAAGTAAGGAGTACTTTTTTGTACTCTTGAGACGCATATGTTTATTTTGATTTGCATGAATTTATTTTATGTTTTGTTTAAAAAATTATGGAATGTTGTTAGGCAAGTCTATGATAAGATGGCTGAGTAATGAGTATTTTTTGTACTCTTGAGACGCATCTCTTTATTATATGACTTGCATAAATTTTTCTTATTTCGATGTGAAAAAAAAATATAAAAAAATATATGTAGAGTATTCTCACTTGTTGTTGAAGAATTAGCAGTTCACAGTAAACTTACAAACTTATGGAGTTACAGGTATTCCTAACAACCCTATTTTATTACTGCAATTCAAGTTGGGGGGAGTAAGGTATATTTATGAATTATCTGGTCTATATTTAACTGTGAATTTGTAATTGCATGCTTGTAGTTTTGTGTGAATTGTTTACTTTTATCTACTCTTATTTTAAAAAAAATTGTGTGTGCTTTAAATAATGTTATCCCTAAAGCTTTGGAGTTATACACTGATAGCTAGTTAAGTTTGCAATATGAATCATGAATGCATTAATTTCTTATTTGGAAATATAGATGTATGGGATTAGAATAAGTGATTTGCATGCATCGGATATTTAATAATTAGAAATTAGTTTATTGATCATAAAGTAAAAGGCAATGGTAATTAGCTGATTAGCACACTGCATGATCCCTCAACAGAAGTGAAGACTATTACCAGAGTGAGTGTTTAAGCCTAATAACTGTTAATTCTGAGTGAAATAACACTTACTCTAAATGTGCTTTATTGTTTATCTCTTCTTTTCAATAGCTTCAAAACATCAATTTGCTTTGAATGTCTAGTATGATAGCAGATGAATTTGGCTGGTTTCAAACTCTGAATTAGTTGACTGAGTAACATTATTTTGTAGAAGTAGGATAGGGGGATCAATTTCTTTCAATTTAAGCCTATTAACCTTTTTCTTTCTTTACATTAACCTCCCTTGTTAGCCCATTTGAGCTGTTCTTAGTACAATTTTTTTTCTTACCCTCATTTAACCCGTAACCATATGAAGTTTGTCCAGCTTAGTGTGTTTTTAGGAATCAGTCTATCTTGGTACTTTCATACAAAAAAAAAACAAAAAAAATAAAAAAAGAGAGAAAAAGAAAGAAAAAGAAAACAATTCTCTTAGCTATTCAACACAAGTGTTTCAAAATAAATGCTGAAGAAAACATTATATTCAATTTGAGATTAGAGTCAAAAAATAAAAAAAAAATTCCAACACACCCTTTGCACACTTTACCCTTTTCTTTGACAACCCGTATTAACCTAATAGCCCCATTATAACCAGTCTGGTCCCTCTTGATGTTATAAATCATGTGATCTTAGGATTCGAGTTTAGAGTAGGAAATTCTATTTAAATTCAAAAGTTATTTATCTATGGCATTATTCCAGTCATGAAGCTATATTAATTTCCCTATCCTTTCATGAAAATACGTTCTTTATATTTGGGATGACACCAAGTTTAAACTTGTTTTACATTTACTCTTGTAAACGGTGCACCCCCTTGTGTGTACACCAGAGGAGTCATTTTTTTTTATTTGAGGGAAAATCCATAGTAAAGTTTAAAGTCGAAATTTCGAGAGAGTAAGTTTGTGTGTTAGTCACCTTAATTGTTGTTCCTAAGGTTGTATGACTTTTAACCAAAATCTGATTTAGAATATTCGACTGTATGTCAGATAACTTGTTCTATTCTATGCATTTTGGTTTTGAATTTGAAATTTTTATATTCATGCGATTATTGTGAATCAATACTAGCCAGTGTAAAGTCTAATTGCTATGGGACTAGCAATGTTTAAGTTGGGGGGTGTGATTAGCGATCAATTTTGTAAAATTTTTATTATAATTTCACCCTTATTTTGATTTTGAAATAGTTTAAATTGAATATTATTATGCATTTTGTGATTGTGTGCAAGTTTAAAAATATTAATATAAAAAATATATAATATATAAAACAAATATAATATATATAATATTATAATATTATGGATTCCAAGCCCAAAAAGGAAGGATCAAGCCCAAACCCAACACAAGGAAGGGCCAGGCCCAAGCCCAACACAAGAAAAACCCAAGTTCTAGAAGTTGCTTACATCATCACTTGTATCATCACTTACATCATGGTTTGGAGTGACATCATCGCTTATATCATGGGTTGGAATGAGGTCATTGCTTACATCAAGTCACGAAATTCCAAGAACTACACTTGGGCCCGAACTTTTTGAGTAATTAGATATTTTATTTATCTTTGTATTTTTAAATTAGATATTTTGTTTTTCTTTTTATTATTGAATTAGATATTTTGTATTATTAAATTATATATTTTGTGTGGTCTCCATTGCACCTTGTGGCCTATAAATAGATCACTTGGGTTGCATTTGTAACCATTTAATTTTCTTATAATGAAAGTATAGTTGTGTTTTTAGAATTTCTCTCTCAAATTTTTAACTTTAGTTTTTCTATATAGTTTTGTTCTTAAAATTTTCCCCCCGAATCTTCAACTTTTGTTTCCATATAGTTGTGTTATGTTATTCTTATTGTCTTTTAATTATACACCGTCTATATGGTCGATTAAATATTGTCTTTCAATTATTATCTTTTAATTATACACCGCCTATATGGTCGGTTAAAAATTGTCTTTCAATTACTATCTCTTAATTCCCGTCATTTAAATTCTTGCCAATTTATTTTCAAATGAAGATGAGTAGCTAAATCCAATCTTGGGTTAAGGCAATGACAATGTCCAATGCCAATGATTCCCAAAGAAAGCTACGCTTCAAATATGTAATATTAATCTGATTTAATTTGAGCAGTGTGCGTATAGTGTATCTTTGAGTTTGAATTGGAGCATAAGGCTAACTTAGAATTTTCATGCCATGTATAGAGATTGCTAGATCTGGAAATGTTTTCATACCCAAGCCTAAATGATTAATCTGTATCTATAAATTCTGTTAGTGGAATATAATTCAATTTATGGTAATTGCTTAACTTAGAATTTTTATGCCATGTATGGAGATTGCTTAAACAAGAATTATCATTATCTTGAACTAAAATTACTAACAGAGCTGCAAAACTTAATTCATATGAATATTGCTGATCTTTTATATCAAATTAGGAATTAATTGATTTTGACACTAAAATTGTCTTGACCCAAGCTGCTTAAATTCAGTATTAGTTTAGTTTTAATTCTTACATTTAGATTATCTTAATCACCTCCTAAAATAAGATATTCTATGATTTTTATTTTCAACCATAAATAATCTCCCTGTAAACCAACTCAAACTTACCGAAATATAAATTTAAAATTGTACTACGCGCACACTGGAGAGTATAATCGCCCTACACCTGCTTTAATAAGAGGATTGACGTCAGATGAATTTGGTTATAGTTTTGATAAATAAATGTGCAGGGTAGTGTAGCAGTCACCCCACAAGAGTCTACATCCATGGTCTCTCCCCGAAAGTAATGAAAGTTTTAAACAGTGGTTGCAGAACTCTTTGTTCTGTCTGACACGTGTAAACTCTGAGTTAATGTAACGACCTAAAATTTCCTCAAGTTTTGCTCACTAACACTCTAATAACTCAAATTCATGGGCTAAGATTTTTCCCCATAATTTTACAACAGCGGAAGCAAATTAATTACAATTACACATTTTAGGGGCTTTTCCAAATATAACAAAATGACAAACATTCAAATCTAACAAACCATATTATATGAGCCCTTGTCCACAACTCACTCCCCAAAGATCTTTTTAGTCGGGAGAGCCCCGTAACATAGCTACCTAGAGAACAACAAGCACTATAGGATCCATCCTCGAACATCATCTCCCATACCTTGAATGATGTCAAAACAAGATAAGCCACAAGGCCCAGCAAGTATATAAAAGGAACAGGAAATAGTTACGGCTAGACTTCCCCAAAGCATCACGCATAACATGCCGTATATTTAAACACATGCCAATCTTATGTACATAAATGACACACAACCCATGCCATGTCAAATGCCATATCAAAAATCATGCCATGTGCTCATATATCAGAATACCCAGCCATAATCATAACACATAAATGTAGACATAAGGTCCTTGGGGCCCACATAAGAAATGCACAACCTGACACCCAAGTCTCGGTATACAAACCTGCTGCAACCATGAATTGGCTAGCATAATCCGCATGAGCTTAAGGCCCTCATACCATAACCACATACCGGAGTTCCCGAGTCATAATTACCTATAGCCGAGCTCCACTCATAGCTATCGAGGGTTAACTCCATACCGCATCATAACGAAACCGTGCAATGCAACAAATAATAAATGTAATTGCATAGTAAGCATCAATGTGATACGTTGGCCCCCATAAGGTAAGCATCAGGCCATGCTTCACCTATATAGGAATTCACATCCATTGCAATGCTTGTGTACTTAGTTATTCTAAGATGTACATGTCCAAACATACATATGTTATGCTTTTTGCCAATGTTGCAAGCCCAGACCCATGCACTTCAAAGCCATGTAGTATGTCACATAATGGCAAAGTTAGTCGACAATATCCAAGCACCGGTTGATAGTTCGTGACTAAGGGAAATTGGTCGACAGCCTTCCTCGAGTCGATCAGTAGTCTACTCCATCATTGCTAAATAGTTGACACTTGCCTCACCGCTCGACAGCTCCTATCCCCTGTTATGATTGCTGACACCCGAGGGACCTATAACTGTACCCCAACCTCTAGGAACCTAGTCCCGAATTGGTTCGGCATCATTCCCAATAGAATAGGTGTGATATAATGCCCCGTAAGTATTTAACAAATAAAATCTCATAAAATCTCTTATTTAATTTAATTTATACTAAAGAAATCTATAACTCACATAAATAATACTCAGAATTGAATCAGAATCAGATTAAGGGAAGGGATGGAACTCGTAAAGCAAAGGAACCTGCAAAGGAAGTAGAGAGCTTGCAAAGGAAAGTAAAGGAGTATGAACTTGCAATTTAGGAAGGAAAGAGTAGAAGAACTTGCCTTGGTTTCATTTAATGCTTGCTAGAAATAAAACTTTAGGAAGGAAAGAGTTGAAGAACTTGCCTTGGTTTCCTTTAATGCTTGCTGGAAATAAAGCTATGGAGGCTGGAAAGTTGGCCGTGAGGTATCTTACAGCTTACACAGACAGTCACCGAAGTTGGAAACTAATCCCACCAAAGGCTAATTCACCAAACTAATCAACTTGCAGCCAAAAAGGAAGGAGCAAAACAAAAACTTGTAGCTACAACTACAAAGAATTTCCAAGAGATTCATACACGTGAAGCAAAGGAGAAGAAAGAATAAGAGCAAAACAGAAACCTAAAGCTTACCGCTATGCAAACTTACCAAGAAAATTCACCCGAGCACAAGGAAGAAGAAGAAATGAGGGAACGACCAAGACTCCTCCAACTCAATCTTTCCTCCCTCTTGTACGCCCATGTGCTGGAATTTTCTAGCAGCTCTCTCCTTTCTCGATACTTCTCCTCCACTCAATTCAATTGAGCTTTGACTTTGCATACATAACACGTACAAGATATTTATTTAGTACTAATTAACCCAACCCCCATCACATATTTATGTGTGTGTGTACATATATATATATATACACGTTAAGCTAAGCACGCAGCCAACCTCAAATAACAATTGCAAACACCCATTTTGACTTCTACCAACCTATCTTATATTTTATTCTTATATATAATATACTCATACCAAATGGGCAGCATTTACAAGGATGACAGGAGAAGAGTGCGCACTGCTCTGTTGACTTGCTTCTTTTCGTCTAAATAATAATATATTTATATGTTTATGTGTATGAAAGATTAATCAGCAATTAGAAGAGAATGAAATAAAGGTGAGAAAGGAAGCCATTGCACGTCCCTCATGCTGGTGAATTCTGCCAGCTTCTCAAATCTTCCCATTTCCTTTTTAGTATATCATGTAATATACATATTAATATTAATGTAATACATATTACCCTAAGATATTTTATAATTATTATTATGTGATGCACGGCCACCCCATTCCACAATTTGCCTCCCACCTTCCTTACCTTATTATTCCTATTTTTTTAATATATATCACGTGTTACACATAAACTATTATATTAATATTTTTCTTTGTCAATTGTAACCACTTAACTATGATTTAATCCCCGTTCAAAAATATAATAAATTTAATTTCTTTCATTAAATTTCTCCAATCCAGAAAACTTCAATAAATCATAAATTACTTCAAATGCAAGAATTAATAATTATTATTTATTTTTAAAATACCGAGATGTTACAGTTAAAAATATAGTATCAACACAACATTTAAACATCAAAAGCAAAAGAATTGGTGTAGAACAAGAGTGTTGATTTAGGAATTAGGAGTGCAATGGAACCTAACAACTAAAAGATTGTTTAATAGATAAATAAACCAAATTAGGAAGCAAAAGAAACTAACAATGCTAAATCCTAAAATATACTTTTTGTCCTACATCAGTAATATTATTTTGTTTTTGAATTGTTATATTAAATTATTAGTTTTACACATGTTGATAACAATAGTTTCACATGTTTGTATAAGGTCATTTTCATATGCAAAATCTTATTATAATTGTGAATATATTTTATAGCACAATACCATTAGTTTATAACAACAAAATATTCGAAATAGTAGTCAGCACCAAATATCAAATTTGATTCTTGTCAAGAGCCATATTGACAACCATGACAATTTGAAAACAAGGGACTAAGATACACCTATGTATTATGCTAGATAAATAAATAGAGAAAAAAGAAGGCTTATCACGTTGTTACTTTACTTCAAAACCAACCACGAAGAACAAAATCCTAAATAAACAAAAAATTGTGCAGTAGCTATGGCAATCTAAAGGACATAAATGATTTATAGTTTCCCAACAATCGCTCAAATGCATGAATGGATAAACATTCTTTAATAAGGAATTAAATATATGAGAGGACCCAAATTATTATTATTATTATTATTATTATTATTATTATTATTATTATTATCATCATCATCATCATTATATATATTATTATATACGAACTCAAATAAAACCCTTCACATACAACTCATTAATCAACAGCGAAAATCCAAATTACATATATTATAATTTCCTTGAACATTATTCTTAGGGCTTAACTACCTATACTTTCCAAAGTAAAGAGTAACTAAAATCTAAGTACAAAATTAAACTATTACATTCTTCTGCCCTCAAACACCCCACGGATCTTTTGGTCGAGATGTGCCCTATACACATGACTATCTCACGAAAATCAAACTCCACTATACTCGCCCACATCCATGGTTTTTCCCTTACCTAGAATGATACGAAACAAATATGAGTCACAAGGCCCAACAAGTATATATGAAATAAATAGGGCATCTTAGACTATTAGAGCAACATGGAGCACCCAAAACAAGATCAACAAGAGACGTAGAAATAACAGAACTTAACGTTTACATTGAGCACCCCCATACGGTGTCTCATAATATCACACAACAAAAAAGGAAACAATAGAAAGCGAAACAATAAGGATGAACCCATTTTTATCAAGCACAACATGCTATGGTCTATAACATTATGCTCCCATACCACAACTCATAACACCATGGACATTCTCAATTACTCAATATACGGTCCTTAGGCTCATACATAACACATTAGCACCCAAGGCCTCAAAGTACATATATATATATATATATATCTGCCAATAAACTTTTCCTTATAGACTGAGTCCCACTTACCGAGCTCATAGTCGTAGCTTACCTGTGTCAAGTGCTCGTCTTTCAAATTAATACTCAAACTATGGATCGAGTTCCACTTATCGAGCTCATAGTAGTAGCTCATCTGCGTCAAGCGCTCATCCAGCGAACTTTGGATATCCTTTTCCCCTCACGGCCTCGTCGCAATGCAAAATAATAGGTGCTCAAATATTTATCATGCATCACTATGCATTCCAAACACGATTACATACGCGTCTAAATTCTTAATGTAATATCCTAAAATTTTGGAGATAAATAATAATTGTTAAATTTGACATTTTAGATTGATTGATGATTTATGGAATATTTATGGGAAAGTAATTGGAAGTTTGGAGGATTTTTAGAACTTAAATTACTATTGAGTGTTTAAAATAAATAAAATATTATAACTATTAACATGTTTATATAAACAATAAAATAATAAATTAATAAGTGAAGGTATTTGAGAAATTCAGGGCTGCACGTACATATATATATGTATAATATGGTGTATAAATATATATTTTATATAATAAGATAAAATAATTTTAAATAAGATAGTTTAATTATAAAAGTAGAAAATGGGTAGCAGCCTCTTGGCTACAACGTGGCTGTCTTCCAACCATGTTTTTTGTGGCATTTAGGCCACTCAATTCTCCTCCAAAATTGGAGTCTTAGGCAGCAAGCCATAACCCTTTAAAAGGCTTAAAAATTAAGGCAATTTGGGAGAGCAGCATGAGCAAGCAGAGGAGGAACTGGAGGAAGGAGAAGACGCAGGCAGCAGCTTAAGGAAGAAAGGAAAATGGGAGAAATTAATGAGATTTGAGAGTTTTTTTGGTGTTTAAAATATTTTGATAAGTGGGTTAAATTATTGGAAGTGTTATATATTTAAATAATAGATTTTTCACAGTTAGATTATGTAATTTTCATGGTTAGATTTTATTAATTTAAGTCATGGTTCTACTAGTCGCAGCAAAACATTTTACTTCACAACGGGAGCACAAAAGAGGCAGGAATCAGCTGGTTTCAGGCAAGCTCCTAACCCTCTCCTCGCGATATTTATTTCTCGTGAAAGTTTTCAAGATTTCTTGTATTTTATTTCCTCCCTCACCTTGACTCGGTTTCACGCGTTAATAATTATAATCTGCGTCCCAACCACCTTATGACTTATGTTTTGTTAAATGAGATTATTATTAATGGAATGAGTTAAGAAAACGATGATTTGGTGTCATTCTTTCTGTCCGTCACGGAGCTTCGTACCGCTCCGCTTTCCTTGGGAATGATGCCAAACCTGATGGGTTAGGTTCTTAGAAGATTTGAATATGGTTGAAGAGGGTTATGTTATTAATTTGTTATGAATGTGGAGATGGTTGTCTGTGCATGAGAAGAGACGAGAACATGAATGACATAATGGTGTCTATGTTGTTATGGATAAAGTGAGCGGAATGATGAGTCTAAGTGGCTAAGTTTAATGTTATCTATGTGTGTCTTAAGGGTATGGGGTACAAAGCCACTAACTGTCGACCATAGGTCGTGGCAATTGATGACTGGATGTATAGGCGCCAGTCATCGATTGTTACGATAAGCGCTAGACGGGCCAGAAGAGCTGGTACTGCCAGATTCCCACCTTGGCTTGTGCATATCATGATGTGTGTGCTACATAGGGATTGGGTTGCATTCACGTGGGGACATGCTTTGTGTGTGTTGGGGTGTGTGAGCATTTGCATGACCCGATTGGTTTAAGAGCTAACTTGGGTTCTTTAGGTGTGCCGGTGCATTTAGAGCATTTTGTATGTGTGAATTCTTATGTGGGCGTTAGCATGGCATGATGCTTGGTTTATGGGGGCCTTGTCATCACGTTTATGCTACAAAAGCCATTGCATTTCTTATTTGTTGCACTGCATAGAGAAAATGTGCGTTTTAGGTGATAAGTATGGGTGGTAGGCGTGGTCACGGTAAGACCTTAGGGTGAGACCCACAGTGGCATGATCCACGACGTGGCCATGGTAAGACCTTGGGGTGAGACCCATGGCGACAATAAGACCTTGCAATGAGACCCACGGTAATAATAAGACCTTGGGGGTGAGACCCACGACAACAGATTATGTTAAGGGTGACAGGAATGGACGTAAGGGAAATGGTATGGAATGGTAGCCTATAGAAGGCTGCCAACAGGTATGTATATTAGACTTGGGTGCTAGTGAGTGTTTTATGTGGGCCCCAAGGACCGGTTATGTGAGATTTATTATACGTTATGCATTTGAAAATAAGGTAGGTATTGGGCATGGCATGGCATGATGTTTGCATTGGCATGAATTGCATCGGGTGTTATGGGAAGAGTCTCGGCTATACCCTCCAGCCTTTCTTTCATGAGCTTGCTGAGTCTCTCGACTCACGTTTGTTTTACATCATTCCAGGTAAGAGTATCCTAAAATCGCAGGTCTGTAAGTGCGGGGTTGGGTCGAAGTCGTCGTGTCATGGTAGCAAGTGCAGGGCTCTCCCGAAACTAAATCCTGGGTGTCATTGTACTTATGTTAAGGTTAATGTTTGATGTTGAGATACATGTGTTTTATGTGAGCCAAATAGGCTAACGGTGATCAGCTATGTAATGACGATTATGAGAAGGTATAAAAAAAAAAAAGGATTATGATTTAAATAAGAGTTGTTTGTGAGTTCTAATTGTGTTATTGTTCAATATCATTTTAGTAATGACCCTCTCACTGATCCTCTATGCTAGCGGGGGCTCTGGGAGGCGGGCCGTTACACTTAAACATTTCCAACACATGCTCGCACATGATTGAATTAATAATTTTTCTCATTAAATCTACATCGACAATTTCAATGCATTTCTATAACATCACACAACATCTCAAGTCTTTCCCAACCAACATTAAGTTAACAAATGAACTAAAGCTAATTATTAATGATAGATAGTCAATACGAAAGCTAAACAGGAAGATTTAGTCGACAACCATGGAGGAACGGTCAACAGATACATCTCAACAGTCGACTACCAATGCCTGATTTCCTGAAGGATCGACAGTAACATCCTAGTGGTCGACTTCTAGTGCCCATACATCCAACGGATATAATCGTGGCGTGAACGGTAGACTAGAAGAACCTAACAACACAAACGATAATTGCCAGAAACCAAAAATACAAGCAAGATAACACCAAAATCTTGCACAAACTGAATCCTAATCAATTAATGCATCATTCCTTAAGAATATAGGGTGAATCAAAACCCTATTAAAGCTTTCAAAATGATTCAGCAGGAAATCAAACAATCACAAGATTTAAGAGAGCAAAGGAGACAAAATCCATTATTCCAGAATAAGGGTTTTTAAGAACAAAATCATAGATGGAAGGAACAAGGATCTAAATTGGAAATAACATAGGAAAGAACCCTAATAATAAACATAGAGAGAATCACCAAACAAAAAGAAGTTTAATAAAAAGGATATTTTCCACTAAAACCATTTCTCAAGTAAGAATAAGATGCATAACAATAATTTTTCAATATCCGGATCAGAAAGTCAACTCTTGGCATGGAAAGTTGACTTCTACATAGCCTTACCCAACCCAACAGAGAGCTTGATATGTAAAGTCGACCTAGCTGAGAGCTGATATCTGGACAATCGACTCCTACTTAGGGAAGTCGACTCCTAGCCTTAGAAGTTGACTCCTAAACATAATAAAATCGACTCTTAAACTAGGAAAGTTAACTTTTCAAGCCTTGAAACGCAAGGAACGAAGACAATATTGAAACCAATGCACACAAGAATCAACAAATCTTGCATTGCTCTAATCCTAACCAAGAAAACACCATTCCTTTGAGAAAATTAGGCTGAGGCAAGACCCTATTGAAGTTTACAACAAGAAATAGACAAAGACCTTTTCTAAAAAGTTAGGGTTCTTCAAGAACAAATCCAAAGATGAAAGAAGCAACGATCCGAACCAAAAAGAAGATTAAACACTTTCTTTTGCATGGGAAAGAGAAATGAGATCTTGCGTTCAAAACAAAAAGAGGAAGAACTTGCATTTAAAATGAAGAGGAAGAAGAGAACTTGCCTTGAAGGGTGGAACCAAAGAAGAACTTGCAGGGAGTTGCAACTCTCACCCCCTTGAAGCTCCAAAATTAGAAAGGAGAAGGAAGAAAGAAAGAAGAAGAAGGAGATAACAAGAGAAGAAAGAAATGAAGAAAGAAGGAAGGTGAATAATGAAGAAAAGGAGAAGATGCGATTTGCATGCCAAGCCCACCTGGTCCCTCTCTTTCTTTTCCCTATTTTGCCCCTACAGATATACATAATTACCTACACATAATATTCCCCTTTTCTCTTTTATTTTGTACCCCATCTAAATATACACACGTACACACACGTACACACACAAGTGATAGCTTCCTCCCACCTTCCCACTCATTAATTTTGACTTTTCAACTTACACATAATCCCCATTTTATTTGAATTTTCAACCTCCCTTGGCTTTGACTTTTCCACACTAATTTATCATCTCTCATGCTTTAAATTTTCACACAATAATGTATAACCTCTTTTTCTTTGACGTTTCAAATCAATTTATAACCCTACTTTACTTTAACCTTTCAACCCTACTCCCTTGGTTTAACTGTTCCACATCCTAATACTTTATTTATTTTTACCTTCTAACATACATCAAATTTAATTTATTTTGACTTATCAAGCATAACACATTTATTTCTTCATCACTTTATATAGTGGGTGGCTTAGAAAATCGAGCCTAGCAGAAAACGGTTGATAAACTGAAGGAAAACATGCGATCATTCACTATTGATCGATAACTCCTTGCCATCGATCGATAGCCTATTGTGCCTTCTCATTGCTGCTTTCCTTTCTTGTAATGACCCAATATTTTGAAAAAAAAATAATGGAAGGGAATGAGTCTATTGTTTCTACTTTGATTTAATTGTGGCTCGCTAGTCGTTTGTGAGCTAGGAGGATGATTGCATATGGAGTTTGAGGATTTAAGTAGTTAAACTTGATGTTGGAAGTTCTAAGTTTGAGGTGGAAAGGAATATAGAAAAGTCAAGTAAAAGAGGATTATAAAAGAGTGGGATGTGGAATAATCGAGGGCAAAAGAGGAAGCACGGATATTGAATATCGAGGGATCCAAGTTAGAGGTGTTCGGAGATAGGTTGCTAAGGATATCAGAGGAAATTGGGATTGGTCGGTCAACAAATGGAGGGTAGGCTCAAATTGGTGGAAAGGATTTTGTCTATCAACAAATGGGAGTAATCTGTCGACAGCAAGGAAAATGGAGGAATCTATCAATAGATGGAAGTGATCTATCGATAGATTGCTAAGGGAAGAAGGAAACTGTCGATAGATTAGAGCGGTTCTATAATACATTGAGAAGAGTTGTCTTTGGTAATCGATAGATGCCTTTGAAACTGTTAACCAACTTTGACTAGGCTCAATTTTCTAGGCCAATTGGTATATAAATTGGTGAAGGAGAAGCTTGGGAAAGGTTGTGGAAGCTTGGAGTTGGTGGTGGGAGAGAGAGAGAGAGAGAGAGAGCTGAGAGCCGGTGAGGCTTCTTCTTCTCCTTCTTTTCTTATTCTTTCTTTCTTCTTCCTTTTCTTTCCTTAATTTGTCCTTCTTCTTGGTGTACTTTCTAGTTTTGGAGTCTTTAGGTGAAGTGGAAGCAAGTCTAGCAAGTAGCTTTCTTTTGGTTCGGCCATCCAAAGGAAGAAATCAAGGCAAGCTCCCTTTTCCTTTTCTCCTTAAGGGAGTAAGTTTTGTATTTAGAGAGGTCCTTGGTAAGTCATTCTTATTGGGGGACAAGATTCTTCATCTCATATCTCTTTGGTGGTTGCAAGTTCTTCTTTTAATATTTTGCAAGCCTTATTACTTCCTCTTCCTTTCGTTGCTAAAGGGGAAAGTTTTACCCTTCCCTTCCTTTTTAAAACTCTTGATTTGGGTGTATGGAGGTTTTAAACAAGGGAATCCCTCATGTTTTCAAAGGTTTGTTCTTGTTAGAGTTTATGCTTTGTAAATCTCTCTTATCTTTGTGTTGATCTTGCTAGTCTCTTTTAGGTTTCAAAATAGGTTTTATTCTACCCTATAAACCTTGGAAAATTATGTGTTTTATGTTAAGTTGTGGATTGTGCAAGCAATTTGATGAAGCTTATATGTTTTGGGTCTTTTAACTCAAGCCTAAGCTCTCTGCCTATTGACATATGGCCTTGCATCTGTCGACTAATTAGCCATTCAGAAAGGATTTTGTCGATAGTTTTTGGCCAACTGTCAACTAACTCAGTAAGTTCTTCTAAGTTATGTTTTTTAAAAGTCTTAGGTGGTTTCTTCTTGGTTTCCAAAGCAAGTCTAGATGCTCTTGGGGAATTAAATAGACATTTATTGGCATGTGTGAAGTATGGTTGAGAGCTATTGATGGATTGTGTGTTGTCTTTTCTGTTGTCAAACTCCTTAGGGAGTGAAATAAGTTTATTGAGCATCTTGATGCGTCTTGTATTCAATAGCCAAGTAGGGCTTGTTTCTCCCTATATTTCTTTACGGAATGATGTCATACCTTATTGGGATAGGTTCTAGATAGTTGTTATTGGGTTGTTGTTGTATTTCAACTTGTTGTGATATGGCATTTCTTTGTGATGTTGGGTCATAGGTTGCATTTATTAAGGATCATGCTTTGTATTTGTTAGGAGCATGAGCATTGGCATAACATAGTTAGCTTGTGAGTGTTGATTCATGTATGATAGGCAAGCATATGCATATAGAGCATTTTGCATGTGTGAATTATTACGTGGGCGTAGCATGACCTGATGGTTGGCTTATGGGGGACTTGCCATCACGTGTATATTGTAAGAGCCATTACATTTTTTATGTGTTGCATTACATGGATATGAGTGATTGAATTAAGGGAAAGAAAGCACGGCTTCTGAGACCTTGATATATGAGCAAAGACTTGATTGATCTTAATATACAAGCAGAGGCTCGATGTGATATTCTTGTGAGTGCTTTGCACATATTGATGATGATGATGGTGGTTGGTGTGGTGTGGTGTGGTGGTACTAGTGATATTGATTTGGTAGCCTGTTTATGGCAACTAGTAGGTTTGTATACAAGGTCTTGGGTGCCAATGTGTGTACCTTAATGGGCCCCAACTACCATTATGTGCATATTTACTTATGCATTTATTGCATAGCTTGGGATCCATGGTTTGGATGTGTACACAGTGTGCATGAGGCATGTGGGTGGTTGAGTTATTTTCCTGTCAGTACTTATGTATAAGCGGGATTGATATATGATTTCGTTCATAACATGTTATGCATTTTGTTTTCGGAAGGTTCAATCCTTAACCTTTACCCATTCTTTCTTTATGCGTACAGAGTCTTGTGACTCACCCTTGCTTTACATCATTCCAAGTAAAGGCAAAGTACTCACTGAGCATGGGTCCCGTTGTCTCTGATTCCTCATGGACAGATGTCGTATCTAGAGATCCCCTGACCAAAAGAAGTCTGGGTGGCTTTGTGTGTTTTGTGTCCAAGTAGGGCACTATTGTATTTTGTCAAGTTATGTTGTTTTGTATCTTATGGGCAAATGGGCCCGAATGTTATGTAAAAGACTTGACTATATGCTATGTCATGTTTTTGTTGTATATAGTGAGAAAGAAAAAAAAAGAAAAGGCTATTTCAAGGCTTTACACTTCTTTTCTTCTCTTTTATCATTACTTATATGTATATACACAAGCCACAACGACCCACCTTCCAATTTCCAATCCCCCATTTCTTTAATTGACTTTCAACTCAATTATTACCCTTATTTCATTTTGACCTTTCAACCATCAATTAAAAAATATTTTACTTGACATTTCTTTCTGCATAATTTCATCTTCACAAATTTTTAACTCTCCAACACCCTATTATATATTTCCAACCCATTGGTTAAATTATGACAAAACACAACACCCATACAAATAATGACCAAATGACCTAGACTTGCTAATAGATCATTACAATATATTTTTAGATGTTTTACTAGACAACACATTTTAGAAAGTTGTTAGGCCAAGGATTCATAGATCTACACAAAAAAACAAAATTTTTCCTACAAAAGAAACTGAAAGGAATGGGGAAGATACAAGGATGATGCAATTGATTTGGTTCAAATAGTAGCAACTATTGGGTTGAAATGGGATTGAAATCATTCTTTTTATTTACTTACAGAAAATAAAAAGAAATCATTCCTTACCAATCCATTATTTGAATAATTTGAAGATGGTTCTTTGACCATGTACAAGCTCAAAATGAGGGTAACCCAATTCAAGAAATGGGAATAAATCCTTCCTATCACTCTTGAGCAACCATAGCAGTATAATGAAAATGTTAGAAAAAGAAAACAAAAAGCATATGCATATGGGCATGAATTGGACACTATAGAGTCAAACTATAGCCACGAATGGCACCAACCCACAGTTGGTTTTAGCTCATCCAATCCTTGATGCAGATACCCAAACTTTGACCCATGTCTTGATGGGTAATAAATCTTAAGTCCCATAAAAAAATATAGAAAAATTGTATTTCTAGAAACCAATTATAAGGTTTATTTTATTTTTTTTAAAGGATATCATGTGTTTAGAAATTTGTATTTTGATTTATAAAAATAATAATTTTACAAAATATATTTTTAATAAATTTGGTTTGTTGAAGATTTTCAAAACATTTTATATAAATCCTTTTATATATGTATATTGAAAATCTCATAATCATATAGTTATGTATTTCTTTCAAACACAGCTAAGTACCAGTTTTGGTTGATAAAGGAGTATGAAGCTTATAAACTATTTTTCTTTAACTTGGAGAACTATAGGCTCATATATCCTTCTATACTTCAAAACAACAAAATATAGTTTTATGTAAATCGAGCTTTATGTTAAATGTTTAAGAGAATGTTTTGAAAGTTCAACTATGTATAAAAACTTTTGATAAACTAAGTATATGTATTTTTGAACCTTTTGAAAGCAAAGGATTCAAACATTCTTTTAAAGCTTCTACATTGCCTTCAATCAAGTATAGCTTTTGGTTCAATTTCTTAGTGTATCTTTTAGATTAATCGAGGGTCACAAAAACTTACTCAAGTATGTGTTGTACAAAATCCTATTTCTTAAAGTTACAATCGAGTATGATATGTTTATAATCGGGTATCTTTATAGCTATTAAAATCTGAGCATATTTTTAGTCACGTATTGCTATATGTATCTTTCAAATAAGTCAAGTATATGCTTTAGCAAATTTCTTGATGACATTTGCAATATTATGTTTTTATTTGATTAAAAATATTATATCAATGAAAATAATTTTGAAGTGTAGAAAAAGTTTCAAATTGATTTTTTGGCAGTTGCTACAATAATTTTTGGTGCTACAATGTTACAATATCGATCGACTATTTCTTATAACCAGTCTATCGTTTTTATTTGAGCTCTTGGTTGTTTTCTGTCGACTGCCTTTACATCATAAGCTTTCGATCATTCTTCAATATGGTCAACCATTCTACACCAACCAGTCGAACATTGTTTGAATTTTTGAGCTAACCGGTCGATCGATTACTTGAACCAGTCAACCATTTTTTTGCAGACAGTGTCCAATGAATATAAACGACTAGTTTTCTTTGAAACTTTGAAGAAGCCTATAAATATCATTCAAAGAAGCTCTTGAAAGGACCCAGAAGGAAGAATAAATTCATTTGAGCTAACATTTGTATTTTTACTTCTTCATTCTACTTGTGCTTTCATTTTCCTCTCAAAAGGCTTTGATTATCATTTGTATCATCTTGTTCAAGCCTTTGCATTTATATTTGAGACATTATTGTAACTAAGAGTTTCCACTCTCATATCTTTTCTTTTACATCATTCTTATATTTCCTAGCTTGTGAGCTAGAGGGCCTATCGAGTTTTGGTATGAGCTTTTGTAATCCTAGTGGTATATGCTAGTTAGAGGGCCTATCGGATGTTGGTAGGAGGTTGTAATTTCCTGTGGATTGATTTGAAAATCCTTAATGAGGAGTTAAGATAGTGAATTAGGATTGGTTTAAGCCAAACCATTATAAACCACTTGTGTCCCTCTTGCATTCATTTTGATTGTGTTTCATTATTTTGACATTTTATTTCAAAACCTCCTAAGAAGTTTTGATTTTTTCAAATAGCCAATTCACCCCCTTCTTGGGTTGTGGTACCATTACTATACAAACCTATCACTTTCCACTACCAATGACTATATTCTTGCAAGAACTCATCAACCACTATAAATAGAAGTTAGATGGATGATTCAAACTGGTGAAGTGATAATATTATAACCTCTCAAGTGGTTATTCATTTTGTGTTTCATTGTTCCACTCATTTTTCTCTTTAAGGCTTTGCATTAATTTTGTAAAATTTTATTTCCAAGCCTTGTATTCATTTGTGAGAAGAATTTGTAATTGAGAGGTTTGTCTCTCATACTCTTTTGTCAATTGTATCACTCTCTATCTTAGCCCCCCCCCCCAAAAAAAAAACCCAAAATTGGTCTGAAGGGCTCGAGCCCTGGTGATGGTGCCATCCGTAGCGCTTATAGGAAAAAGTGGTTGCCTCAACTAACAACTTAAGCTTTTAGCTTGAGTGGTAAGCACTTGGTCCTGGGGTTCTACATCAATGGCATAAGCTCTCTACACCAAGGTGGGATAGTCTGTAATCCAAGCACCCGCCAATGCATGGCAAATATCCACATGCAAGCTCCTCTAAAATTTGGCCGCTTTCTTGGCCTTTATCTACACCAAGTTTGGAGCAAATCAAGCTAAGGAAGTAAATTTTGATTCATATTGCGCCATAGTCTTATTACCTTGCACCAATTCAATAAAGTCATAAGTTTTATGTTCCCTGATCCATTCGGGGGAAGAAATGCTCGTTGAAAACCTCTTGAAATTCCATCCACAATGGTTCCTTGCCAATATATCTCTACCTGGCAGTTTCTCACAATCGTTCTACATCTCCTTGCAAAAGAAAGGTAGCCAATTGCACCTTCTGACCATCATTGCACCCCATAGATTGAAGGTGCTTTTCCATTGATGACATCCAATTTTTCTGCCGATATATCCACACCTCCATAGAACTTAGGTGGTCGAAGTGCCATGAAATTCTTAAGCAACTGACCTCCAATATTGCCATTAGTCCTATGCGCTACCTGGTTGGAAGGTTGACTGCCATTATTACTCCCAACTGGATTCACCTCGGCCTCATGAGGTACTTGATCCTGTCTCATTTGATTGGCAATAAGTATCTCAACTGCCATCTGAATCCCTACCAAGGTCCCTTGCACCTTGGCCATCTCCTATCGCCAGTCTCTACTAGACTCCCCTAGAGTCTTAGATGCTGCTAAAGGCGTAGGTTACAAGTGCAGACTGGCCATGGTGTCTACTCCTGATCGGTGGCCTTCCTCTACAAGCACTCATCTTCTTGCACAATCAACACATTTAGAGTTCAAATTTCCATTTAAATTGGCCTTAAATCATAAAATATACTCCTAACACTACCCAACATGCCTATGTGTATAGAGACTCAACCCAAACCTTGCTCTAAGCATCCATCCCACACACTTATATAAAGCCTAGTCACCCCTCCTGATGGTCTGATAAGGGACTACTAGCACACGCCCACTAGCAAATGCTTACAGTGACACATGCCCTCCCCCACAGGGGACGTTGTGCCTCTACTACACTAGTGCTCTCAGTCGTAGTGCCTCTGGGCCCACCCACCATGTTAGGAAGTAGCTCTGATACCAAATTGTGAGGGCCCACTCCCAAATATCCCACTAGCATAGGAGTTCTGAGAGAAAGTCCCCCCAAAATGGAAATAGAACAAGCTCAATTAAAATATCTACTCCATAAATAGAAAGTAATAAGTGTTACACCCATTTTCTTCATTCAAGACAAAATAAACTTCATTCTATACATCTCATTAAGCTTCACAAAAGATATATTTCAAGCCCTAATGACAAAAATCTAGATAACACATGGCTCTAACAAAACGATATTCCAGACCTCAAGTTCAGGAGAGCTCTGTACACGTCTAGCCAATAAGATCACGACTCGCTAGGACCACTCTCGTCTCTAGCTTTGCCTTTACCTGGAATGGTAAGAGGAGAAAGAATGAGCCATAAGGCCCAACAAGTATAATATAATCAAATGAAGTAAGAGAAGTAACACAGCATAAACTTTTGAGGCAATAGGAGATAATATACAATAGGATCTTAACAAGAAATAATGCAATCCCGAACCCAATATCATGCTCCATCTCATCATGGATATAATACACAACCAAGAAAACTGTCCTGTCACTTAGGCTTTAAAAACATACCGTACGAACTTTAGAATTGCACTAATTCTTATATCACATGACCATCTAGCTCCGGCTCATAACCTCAACTCATCTCTGCAGCACTAGCACTCACCTACGATGCCACAGGCCAATGCTGCAGTAGCCCCACCGTAGTAGTGCCCCTAGCCCTTTCAACCCTCCCCTGTCATACTAGCACACACCAATGATACCACACGTCAATGCTGTAGTGGCCCCATCATAACAGTGCCCCCAATCAAATAGGGAGGTTAACTATGATAATTTCATTTCTTGTCTCACTCGATAACATGTTGATACCCATGGTGTGCACTTATGCACCCATTTCCACAACCAGATTCTTAAAACATTCCCAAGACAAGTTTTCACACCACATATGTTACACACCTATAAAAAGCTTCCAAACTTACATACCCTTTAAAGCCCATTCTCTAGCTCACAATCATGCCCATGCATGCACATTTATACCCCTAAAGACATTTATTCAATATGTAGAATTAAAAATGAGACATTCAAGGAGCACATAATTTTCAAAGTGGAATGATGGCAGAATCGATCAATAGCCTTGGGGACAGCCTCTCAAAAATAGTTAATAGTTCCCCCGTGTTAAACCAAACAATCAACCATTCCTAGGGCATTTGTGCATTAACAAAATACCTTGTCACTCGAAATTGCACACTAACATGCAAGTTTCTCCAAAAATGCTTACATGGTCTACACCCTAATAAGAATTACACTATTCCTTCCCAATGGATTATAGGGAAAAACAGACACTATTTTTAGTTCCAAAATATTTCAACAACTATTAGAAACTGCTGACCATGAAGGCTTCGATTCTACCCAGTTCTAATCCGTAGAGACACAAGCGCAATCTCCTCTAAGTCGGTCCACACGATTGACCCTTCCACGAACGCCTTGAGTAGTGCTAGCAACCCTGGGTGCCTCTTGGCAGAATACAAATTTTCTTCTTCTTTTTCTAGCTTCTTAAGCGGCATATAAATAGAGTTCAAAACCCAAATCATGCCTTGGAAAAATCCTAAACAATTTAGGCTCGGCCCTTAAACACATTGGCTGGCTCTCTCTTTTAAATTGTGAAATGGGCTCGACCTAAGTGTGTGACCCCTTAGGTCCACCATTAGACTAGATGTGGGCCAATTCTATTGGGCTATATCAAGGCCCAACTTATTAGATTAATTAAACTATTTAATCAAACTCATGGGCCTTTTATTTAATCCATCTCATGGGCTTCTTAATTAAACTCTTTAATTAATAGTTTTAAAATTAATCAAATTAATTCTAAAACCCTACATATCATGGTTAACTGCTAGTAATATGCCATGAATACTTAGCCAACGATGAAAAAATACGGACCTTTTCAATTGCAATTACCATGCAGTAAAATCCTTTCATCAATCTATGTCCTGATTGAATTTAGGGTATGGTTTTAGGACGAAATCCTAATCATTCAATAACTATGTATCCATTCCAGATTTATGATTTGATAGGTGAAATCAAAACACCTTTTTGATTTCCACCTCACCTTGGCCAAGGATTTCCTCAGTCATGAAATCATCGGAATACATAGGACATCTTCCCATCTTGTCGATAAGTGATGAATCCAATTTCGACATTCACAAGCCTTCCTATGTGATAAGGTTACGCCCAGTGATAGTTTGTTAATGACTCCATTAGAATCAAAAAAAGCACCAAAGTGTAACCAGTTAAATATAAGACTACCATGATGTCTCAAGTCTAAGGATCAATCTAGACTATTGCAACACAGGAATTCCAAATCAACATTAAATATTAACCATTAGGAATTCTATAGCGGGTCTGTTCAGTGTACTCATTCTTATAATAAGCACCCACATATATGCACTAATGTCCACACACCAATGTCCATGAAATAAGACATTCTCCTGATTGAGCATGCATCATATGTGCTAGTCTATCCGAGTAATTAGTGTCCAATCCTAATAACTCTATGACTAGGAACATTTAAGATCAAGGCTTATAAGGAATATGTTTCATGATCGTCATCTCTATGCACAACCGTATTCTATGAGCCTATTTGATCTATGGACTTTGTCAAGTATGGATGCAATAAATAATGACGACAACCATCAATGAAAAATAAAAACATAATGTCTTGCAATAATAATTATTTACATTCCTTTCTACCTAGCTATTTTCCAAGATCCCTATTCCAAAATAGGAAGGTTTTGGTGAAGAAATCGCAAAGATTCTTTGATTCAAGAGTTAAAGAGCTTAAGGAGAGATTAAAACTTACCTTATTATGCTTCCCCTTTGATTTTCTTTTGAAAAACCTACCACAAAGATAAAATCCACCACCCACCACAAAAAAAAAAAAAGAAAAGAAAAATCTAGCAAAGGATAAAGGAGAGGATGATGAAACAACACCCAACTTGCACACCCACTCTCTTGAAGCTTTGATAATCAAAGAAGAAGAGGAAGAAGATGAAGAACCCTAGCCTTCTTTTCTCTCAATTCAATCGGCTCTCCCTTACTCTTCTATTTCTCCTTTTGTTTCCCTTTAGCATACTCTCCCTTTTATACTTACCTTATTTCCTTAATTCCATATTTAAATATATGTATATATATATAAATACCAAGGCCATAATTACATAATTCCATTTATAATTATTTCACAAATTCAATATTAAAAATACATACCTTACTTAATTAAGGGTCCCACATCCCATAGCAAGATTTCAACTTTTCTTCCAATTCTCATATTCAGCATTCCTTGCTTCCTCTTTGACTTGACTATTCATCATAAGTTTAATTCTTATTTGCCTTAATTTTCACCTAAAGACCACATGGTAACCTCAAAAATCATTTTCAAGTAAAGCAAAAGTTTAACCCACATATTAATATCACCCGAGTAGCCTAAACCCACTAATGAGTCTTTACATTGTCTCTTCTATTCAGTTTTCTTTACAGTACCATACTCCATGTCCTTCAAGGTTGAATTAATTTTTCATCACCTTAACTCTATGTTTCTATACATCATAATCAATGTGCCTTGTCCAAGTAGTCTATTCTCATCTAGTCAATTTAGACCACCCCTTGGTGGATGCTCTCTTCTTTCTTGACATCATATACTCATTGACATTCCTTACGACCCTTACTCATTAGTCCTTTTATCTTATGCCTAATTGACCTCAATCAGATTATTCCTATCATCCTTAAGGCACAATAGTAGACATCTTGATTCTCTTACCTTTCATATCTATTGTTTAGATCTTATTGGCATAACCCATTGCATCCCACGTAAATCCCAATCTTATCGATGCCTAATGGTTCTAATGTCTTCCTACAACCCTCACTTGTGAGCTACCATCATTCAGTTTTTATCCATCTGTCTGTATTAGACCTATCATTTCAACTATTCTACCATAACAATCTCCATTTGCTATCGAGAACTGCAAGGTCCATTTTACTACCCTTTAGTTGCTATATTGTAATGACTCGTTAGTGGGTCTAGGTGAATGGAACATTTATTTTATTAAAGGAATAATTTTTGGGGAATTATATGTGATATTTTTAAGTAATGTGCAAAGAAAGTGAAAAAAGTTAAAGATTTGACTTAAGTGGCAGTGAGACCAGCAATGGATCAAGGAATGTGATTAAATATTATTTGGTGGTGTTATGTGAATATAAAGAATTCTCATTTGAATTATGATGCAATAAGGGCACTTAAGTAATTAAGGGGATATTGGAGTATATATATAAGTGGAGGCATATATTTACATGAGAGGAAGAGGAATTAAAAAGGCAAAGGAAAGAGAGAAGAATGGGTGGCCGATTGGGAGAGAGAGCAAGAAAGGTTAGGGTTTTCTTCACCTTCTTCTTCCTTGATTGTTTGTGCTCCAAGAGGTTTGTGAAACTAAAGATTTCTTCATCTTCTTCTTTATCTCTTCTTCCTAGTTTCTCTTGTTGAGAGTGAGAAGTAAAGGGATCTTGGAAGCATAGCATCTCTAGTAAGTCATCAAGAAGAATTTTTAAGGAAATTTCCAATCCCTCATATCTCTTAAAAGCTTTTGATCATGGTATTTGGGGGTTAAAGCATAAAAATCCCATGTTTTCCTAAAAGGTTGCTTATGTTGAAGGTTATGTAGAAACCATTGTAAATATCTCTTGTTGTTGGTTTGATCTTGTTGGTCTCCCTTGAGTTTCAAAGTAGGGCTAGTTTCACCCTACAATCCTAAAAGGAAAGATGCTTTTGGGTTAAGGGGTTGGTTATATGAGTCTTCTTGAATTTGGTATGAATTGGGAGGGGTTTTGTTCTGCTACCTGTCGACCGTTTGGAAGGAAGTTATCGATCATTTTAAGAGCCTGTCGACCAGATGCCTAAGGTTGTCGACCATTTCCTTTGGGTGAGGCAATTGTCGACCGTTTTAGGGGTAGCTGTCGACCGCTTTTGTTGTTTCTTTTAAAGTGGTTATAAATCATGTTTTGAATGATTCTTTACTGGTTCCAAAGCATGTTTAAATGTTATTGGGAAGTGATTATGCATTCATGGGCACAACATTAAACTCATTTGTATGCATGTGAGGTTAAGGTTTGGAGGGCATACTATGAGCATGTCTTAATATATATATTATCTTGTCTATGTGTGAAGGTGGACCAAGGCATTAGGTGGGAGTGAATTGTTCTTAAGGGTGTACGTACTCATGAGCATAACCCTAGGAGTGAGCTGTCTGGCCCCAATGACCTTATGAGATGTGATGTGGCTATGACCCTGGGTGGCAGCTGATTATCCTCAAGGGTTGTATGGCGAGGAAGCACAACCCTAAGAGTGAGCTATCTAGACCCAAAAGTCAATTGTGGTGGTGGGTGTAAGACTCAAAGTTTTAGGGTATTGTTTCACGAATATATTTAGTCATGGGTTCTTGTATGCATGGCATGGGCATGTTTCATTGGCTTATTCTTTTCTTTCCAGTTGGGTTGCCTATGTTGAGTTATTGTGGCTTATTCGTATTGGCTCATGTCTTTTTCGGTTCATTGTTATACTTGCTGGGCCTTGTGGCTCATTCTTTTACTTTGCATCATTCTAGGTAAAGGCAAAGATAAGGTTGAGGGCGAGTCTAGCAAGGGCTGATCTTTTGTTAATAGATGTGTACAGAACTCACATAAAGAAAAGGTGTAACGACTCGTTAAAGGGTCGAGGCATTTTCAAGTATTTTATTATGGGCTCAAAATTTTTGCTTTAATTAATTGAGGATTGAAAATATTTTTTTTTTATGGAATAAAGTGTAAGTGGAAATAAGAATTTGGTAGCCTAAAATTATGAATTGAGATTCAAAAATGTGGGAAAAGTCCAAATGAATTGGGCCATTGAGTTGTGTTTAGAATTTTAATTATATTATGAATGGGCTTGGATGACGAGAATTATTTGGCTCAGTGAATTGGGCTATGGAATAGCCCACGACATGGGCTGAGCCCAATTGAGAAATGAGATTTAAAATTTTTAAAAAAGAAAATCATAATAAATTAAATTGGCCAACAAATGTCAATAGTGCCCTTGGTCTTCCTTTTAACCATTGTAAAGGTGAGGGGTAATAGGTAATTTGACAGGGATGCAGTGTTCAGGCCTACAGTCCTCTCTTTTTTCTCACTGTTTGTGCTGAGGCTTTCCTCTTCCATTTAACCTTAACAACGTCCAACTTTCTTCACTTGTCCTCTCTCTTTCTTAGCCTACTTCTTCTTATTCAGCATCCTTCTTCTTATTCGCTGTTCATTTGCTACTGCTATGTTGCTGTTGTTTTTCTCCTTCTTCATTACTGTGGTGGAGTAAGTTAAGTGGAAAGAGGCTGTTGGTGTTCTTCTTGGATTTCTTCTTCTTTTCAAGCAAGTTTCCCTTGCACCATCTTTTATTTTCGTGTAAGCTGTTTTATATTTTCTTTTTACTGATACGTTTCCATTGTTGTTCTTGTCATTTTGGCTTGTTGTGTTTAACTTTGATAGCATTGTCTATGACTTCCTCTAGTTGAGTCTTTTTATGAAATGTTAGTATCTCTTTGGGTTTCAAATGGGGTTTTTTTCTACCCCAAGTTTCTTTCAGTGAATGGCAATTTATTTGTCTAGATATAGATACGAGGCCCTTTCGCTTCTATTTCTCAAAACATGAAAGTTGTATATCTTTTTCTTGGATTTCCATAGAATCTTAAACCACCTCAATCGAAGCTCGGACGAGAGAGTTATGTCTGAATTACCAAACAATATCAAAACTGCAGAATAGCCTCATTCGAATGAATGCCTCCTACATCTGAATGAATTTCATGAAATTTGATCAAACTATGCCAATTTTTGCCTAGCATTAGAATGCAATTGTTCTCTCATTTGAATGAATTTCCCTATTCGAATGTGCTAGAAGTCATCCGAATGTGCTTCTCAAACTTGTGATTTACTATAGTGAATCTAACCATGCTTCATTCTTTTTAGTATATCTCCTTGTGATGATATCCGATTTAAGATCCATTTGATGCATTGGAAACTAGACTTCATAGGCTCCAATCCAATATATTATTCAAATGATTTGGTTACGTTTTGAGCCTGTAGCAACCCGATTAATTTCTGCCATGAAATTCATAGCTTACTGTTTCGTGTAATATGACCACGTGGTGTTCTTTGGCGTATAACTTTCTGTTTCCATTTTTGAATTGAGATATGTTTGTTAGGAAGTAAATTAGAGATCCTAGGCTTCGTTTTGATGTATAACTCTCCTTATTTGGATTCATATTGAGCCCATAATGGCCCCTTAAATCTTGGCAAAAAATCTGGAATCTTATAGTTTTGATTTATGCATTGTTGTAGATTTTATGGAATAACTTTTGGTGAATAATTCTGATTTTGAATCCGTTTTATGTTCCCAAAACTAGACTTCTTGAACTTAAACTTCAAAATTTTTTTTGGGGCAATTGATCAAATATCGAACCTAAATCAGTCCTTTGAGATCACCCTAAACAAATCTAAAATTTAAGGAATCGTTGATATGAAATTCTTTTTGGGTTGCCATTCTTTCTTATGATTGAGCTATGAGCATGAATGCAAGTAGTTGTATACTGGAACTAGTTAAATGAATTCAAGGAAATTATAAGATGGGAAAAATGGCATATTAAATCTATAATACTCCTCAAATGTTGAATCAAGCTTTAACCTTAAATAACATCTCCCAAAATTATCTTTGTGTTATAATTTACATCTTGAACATGGTAAATGTTATGAAGTAAGATATGATGAATTATCTAATGATGGTAAAATACCCGATATAGATAAATGGTGTTGAAAGTATGAATATTGAGGAACAAAAATTTAAATACATGTGGTTGGAAAATACATACATGATGCATACATGTACATGTTACATATATATATTTTATGCACTTATTATTTTACGTGAAGAGAAAGGGTACCCTAGAGCACCTGGCGTGGGATGAGGTGGCCATAGCCCGGTAGGTTGGCTCCATATTTATTTGTGAGATTCTATTGAAATGATGCACTTTTGCATGTATTGATTAATAGCTTGAGAGCCGGGGAAATTTGATATTGATATTGTAATGATGCACTTTTGCATGCATTAATCGATGGCTTGAGAGCTGGGGAGACTTGATACTTACATTGAAATGATGCACTTTTGTAGGTGTTGATTGATGGCTTGCGAGCCTGCGAGATTTGATACTAACATTGAAATTTTATGCACAATTCCATAGTGGTTCATAGTGACATGATATATTTAAATTTGAATTGATAAATTCATGAGCTATGAATCTTGTACATAACTGTTGAATCCTTAATTATTCTTTTTGGTGTCACCATGTTCATGGATCCTATTCATTATTTATTGTTCTCGAACTTGCTGACCCTTGTGGCTCACTTGATCTTCTTCGCCATTTCAGGTAAAGGAAAGACTATTATTGGGGGGTGAGTCTAGTAGGACTTCAGCCTAGGGTTAGTGGTGTATGGAGACGCGTCCTAGCATGAAGATCCTTAGTATCATTTTGGAGAGGCTTGTAATGAAATGAGTTTAATTTGTTAATTCACACTAGAGCCTCTATTTATTTTGTATGGCTTTTGAGCCTAGACTTATGAGATATTGGAAATGTAATTGAACCTTAACTTAGTTTCTACTACTATTAATGAAATTAGTTGTTTGTTTTAATATGGTTTGTTCAATATCATCACTGTGATGACCTTCTTTCGAATATCCTATGCTAGTGGGAATACTCGGAAGCGGGCCTTACAAAAGGTCTTGGGGACTTTTGTGTTGAAATGCTAGAGCTAGTTAGGTTCTTGTTCCTTGAGAGTACATATATGTTTTGTGGCTATGACTTGATGTATTATATTTAGAGGATGTATCTTTTGTTTTAGTGGAATGTCTAAGCTTAATTATTACATTATGATGTTTTCAAATGAGAGTTATGTGGTATGTTAATGATGGTTTGGTTCAAGTTACTTTTATAACATTCTATTAATGATCCTGTCATGAATCCTTTATGCTAGCGAGGGCTCCAAGAGCTCTATCCCTTCTCAGGATCTACTACACTCTTCTTTCTCCTCAAATCACTTACTCCTTTGTTAAGTGATATGATCTAACTTATTATTGTTTTGTTTTTTGAGGATGAAAAACTTTTTATATTTAACATTTGAAAATGAATTATATTTTATCTTTGGAAATTGAAAATGATCAATTCAACAATGCTAAAAGATATATATATATGTGTGTGTGTGTGTGTGTGTGCGCTTCAATATTTACAAAATCCTTTATATTTATTTCAAAATCAAATGTTTTGTATTTGCTTTAAAATCAAATGTGTTAGAGTGTCAAAATATTTTTCATATCTTGAACACTCTATTTGAAGCCAAAACTATCAATCATGTTAGTGGAACTGTCGACCATTTTGTGCTTCTATTTTTTAGGTTGTTAAGTAAGGAAAAGTTGTCAACCAATTTGGGGCATCTGTCAACCACTTTAAGCCTTTTAGCAAAAACAGTTGATAGACACTTTTCATCCTCTTAGTTGTTTAGATTTTAGTTCAATTTCAATCAATCATGACTATATAGTGTCAACCTTTTCCAAAAATGGTTAAGTTGTTGTTTAAAGCAGTAAACCATTTGTTGAAAGAAGTCGACCTCTTTTATAAAAGAGTCAACCATTTTCCAAAGCCAATATGTGCTTTAAAATCATTGACAAAAATTGTCGACCGATTTGGTGAAACTATCAATTGTTTCCTTCATTGACATTTTGTAACAACTAGTTTTTCTAGGCTCTTTTTTTCTCCAATGGCTATAAAAGGCTAGTTTCATTCAAAGCATGGGAAAAACCTATAAATACAACCCAAGAAAGCATTGGAGAAGGCTAATTGATGGAAATGAATCGATTTGAGCTTACAAGAATTGTTCATCTTCTCATAAGTGCTTGTGCTTTCATTCTATCTCTCAAAAGGCTAATGGATATCATTTGTATTATTTTGTTTTAGCCTTTGTATCTTTATTTGAGAGATCATTGTAATTGGGAGTATAACGACCTATATTGGGTTTAGGTTGCTTAGGTAATATTTTTATGTTAGTTGAATTTTGTTTATTTAGAAAATGATTTGCAAAGAATTCTATGTGATCTTATAGGTGAAAATTAAGGCAAGAATAATCAAAGACAAAGAAAGAGGCAAAGGCGATTAAAAATTGGAAAAAGTCAAAGTCAATGAAAATGTAAATGTGTGAAAAAATCAAATTTGTTGTACAAAGAAAAGTTTAAAACAAGTGGAAGTTTGAAAAGTCAATGAGGGGTGTTGTGAGAAGGTTGACGGTAAAGAGAAAAAAAGGTTGAAAATTCAATTGAAAAAGATTTGAAAAGTCAAAATTATAGGTTTAATTTAAGTGGGTTGTCGAGTGTGTGTGTATAAATATAAAGATGTATTAAATATGTGTGTATATGATATTTGTGGGCTTAAAAGAAAAAAAAAAAGTTGGTGGGGGTGGTTGAAAAGTGGTGGGCAGGCCATTCCTCCCCCTCTCCTCCCACATTCCTCATTTTCTTCTTCTTCTTGCCTTTTTCTCTCCCTCTCTCAATTGCTTCTCTTCTTCTTCTATTTTCTTCTTGGCTTGGAGCTTCAAGTGGTGGGATTTTCAAATTTCCAGGTTGTTTCCTTCTTTTTGGTTCAATCAACAAGGCAAGTTCTTCTTCCTCTTTTACATTTAAGAGGCAAGCTTCATATCTCTTTATTTTTGGATGCAAGTTCCTTTTGTTTTCCTCTTCTTTCCATATGCAAGTTCTAATCCTTTCTTTCCCTTCTAAACCCTCAGATCATGTTGTATTTTGAGGATTTAAGCACGAAAACCTCTATTTTGAAAAGGATGTTCTTGCATGTGAGTATGTAGAAAGGTTTATAAATCTCCCTCAATTCTTGATTATTCTTATTTGGGTCTTTTGAGTTTCAAAATAGGTTTTTTTTCACCCTATGATCCTTAAGAAATGAAGCTTTTATTGGATAGGGTTTTGATTTAGGCAAGAATTTGGGTGTATCTTGTTATAATTATGATTTTTCATTCATCGTTCGTGTTCCAGGCCGTCGGTCAACCGTTTGCCTTAATCTCTTGATAGGTTTTGGAAAAAGTCTTTGTCGGTCAACAGATGCTTCCCATCTAACAATAGTTTTTATTTGGCAGCTTGCACATGTTGTACTCTTTAGGACATAATTTTCTGTGGTTATATTCGATCCGCTTTTGCATTGTATACTAGAATTGAAAAGATTCATTTTGATATATTACTTAAATTATTTGGCTAATTTTTGAGCTTATTAGATCTTTGTGAAATACATGCTCGAATTTGGAATCTCTGTTTCCTTATAATTTGACCATATCCAGGTTTTTGGCATATAACTTTCTTTGGTGATATCCAAATTGAAATTCAATTTTTTTTTCTTGTAAACAAGACTTCATGAGATTTTTTTTTTTTTTTTTACGTATTACTTGAATTATTTGGTTATGTTTTGAGCCCATAACAGCCTGGTCATTCTCTACCTAAAATCTAGAATTCTTCTATTCCAGGTTGCCTACCTTGCTCTGATTTTTAAGGGAATAAATAGATTTATTTGTGGCATTTTTAGAGTATGGTTGAGAGCCATTGATGGTCTATGTAATGTCTTTTCTAACATCGAACTCCTTAGAGAGTGAAATGACATCTTGATACATTATGTATTCAATAGCCAAGTATGACTTGTTTCTCCCTACATTTCTTTGTGGATTGATGCCACACCTTATTAGGATAGGTTCCAGATGGTCGTTGTTGGATGGGTGTTTGTGTTTTAGTTTGTTGTTATATTTCATTACATTGTGATGTTGGGTCATGGGTTGCATTCATTGGGGGTCATGTTATGTATTTGTTGGGAGTGTAAGTATTGGTATGACACAATTGGTCTGTGAGTGCTAACTTGTGTATGATAGGCGAGCATATGAATGTAGAGAATTCGCATGTGTGAATTACTACATAGGCATAACATGGCTTGATGCTTAGCTTATAGGGGCTTTGCCATCACGTTTATGCTATAAGAGCCATTACATTTATTATGTGTTGCAGTGCATGATGAGGATGTGATTGGTTGAGTTGGGGGAAAGGAAGCATGGATTATGTGATCTTGATATACAAGAAAGGGCTCGATGTGATATAGTTATGTGCATGATCTTGATATATGAGCAAAGGTTCGATGTGATATTATTGTGAGTGCTTTGACACATGTTGATCATGATGGCAGGGGTTTGGTGTGATGTGGTGGTGTTTGCGGTGTTGATTTGGTAGCTTGTTCATGGCTACTGGCAGGTTTGTATATAGGGTTTTGGGCTTTCTTTTGTAAGGCCTAATGTAAATGTTGTATGTTGTAACTTATTGTTTTAAAAATGTGGGATGCATGATGAAACAAATAATTGTTTGAAAATCGGTGTTATATCTTGGTGGTGGGATGTTTGTTTCCAGCTAAGTTCAATTATGTACCATTTCTTTGACAACATTCTCACGGATCTCCTACGCTAGTAGGAGCTCCAAGAGGCGAGCCGTTACAGAGAGTTCGTACCTCTTAGATCATTTCATTATAACTCACTACTGTATTGCCTAGCTTGTAAGCTAAAGGGCTTATCGAGTTTTGGAAAGAGGTTTGTATTTCTTAGAAATTTATTGTAGAAGGACTACTTTGTAAAGTATGAGGTTTTAGTAAATTTGGAAATCTTTAGTGGAGTAGACTGGTTAAGTTGAACCACTATACATCTCTTGTGTCATTTTTCATTCTTGCATAATTATATCTTTCATGCTTTGCATTTTCCATTTTCTGTTTACCTCACTAAAACCTCATTTCAAACAAAGATTTTCAAATTTCAATTAATTTTTTAAAACACCCAATCCACCCCCCCTTCCTTCTTGGGTGTGTGGTGACATACTTGTGCCAATCTAACACTTATCCCTTCTCAAGATCTATTATTTTTATACATCATTGTGATCATAGTTATGGGAAACAACCTTTCTTAATTTTTCACTTTCTCTATGGATATTCTCCCACTAGTCAACTTAATGTCTTAGTTTTCCCTTGGCCACTTAAACCTCATATGACCAATTCTCAACCAAATACTCTCAAACATACCTTTTTGTTAACCACATGTGAATGTTGTCTCTCTATCTTTCTCTTTTCTTAAGCATTGGCCTTAACTAGGTTCATATATAGATCTTTTTGAGTTTTAATCAATTGGATTCACTTCCTAATCCTTATCGAAATTTGTTTTCCTCACAAAAAATCTAGATTATGCAACATTCCTAAAGCTTGCAAATACACTTCTAATTACTATTACACAAATCTCGTATGACTTTGGCCATTAATGCTTTATAGTTAAAGGACTCATCGTCATTTAATGCCAATGTTCACAAATGACCCTAATCCATTTATCCCATAAGATTTCTATGGACACATAATCTTATTCAATCTAACATTCCTTTGTCATCAAACCCTAAAACTCTCAAGGAGATTAGTTTATCAGTTTTAATAAGATCACTTTCTCAGTTGGCTACTTTCTATGTGGCGACCCCACTCTCGAAATCCCTATGACCAGGAAGTCCAAGAGGAGATGACATAAAAGAATGGATACAAAATAAAACTCAATTAAGAACATTCACTCCTTTAACACAAAATAATAAAGACTACAACCATTTTTTCATTCAAGACAAAATAAACATCACTATTTACATCTCATTAGGATTTTTCAAAAGATATACATCAAGCCCTAATGACAAAAATTCAGCCAACTTCATTACACAAACAAATTGACATCCCAAGACCTTTTGTTCAGGAGAACTCTGTACACATCTAACCCAAAAGGATCATGCCCCACTAGAATCACCCTCCACCTTAGCTTTGCCTTTACCTAGAATGATGTAATCCAAGAATGAGCCACAAGGCCCAACAAATATAATATGAAATGAAAAAGGTATGAGAATATAGATTTCAGTGTTAGATGAACTCATTGGATACTAAACCATTAGCCACATGAAATGCACCCATGCCATGCACCATCCTCATATGCTCAATGAATAAGGTTTGAAAATCTTTGAAACCACATAAACTCATATACATACATATCAAGTGACTTTTAGGGCCCTTTAGCTCAACCAAAAGCCTATGCCCATAAATAGCATATGGTCCTTAGGGCCCATTAGCTCAACCCAAGGTCTTACCATATCATACGCCACGAGATCTTTGGGCCTCATTAGCTTAACTCAAGGATTATGCTCACAAACAACATACAAACCCTCAGGCCCATTAGCTCAACCCAAAGCCTTGGCACAAAAATATCATTCATAACACATTATATATAAAACATGCTCATGAAAGGCTTTCCATACGCAAGCTTCCATATGCCCAAAATTAGCTCTTTATGATGCCCATTCATGCTCATTTACACCTCCCCCCCCCCCCAAAGAAAATACATTTACCCAATATGAGGAATCAAAAACAGAAAATTCCATAAACAACTCAATTTTGGAAGTAGGAAAATAGTAGAAATAGTCACCAATTGTAACACCCCGCTCCCACTTACGGGTGTTACTTGTGAACAATCAACCGAATTGTCCACCTACCCGGCCTTTGGTGAAGGGTGGACCATGTTTCAAGACGAAACGCCCTAGGTGGGATCTAGGCTTGTCCTTCCCTTCCTTGAACCCCAGGATTCACTAGCAGAATTAGGCTTTAATCACCGCATACGATTGAAAGAAACTCATGAAGATGCCCAACCGCCACTTTCTCATTGACATTTAATTCTTTTCCCATTCAAGAATTTTTACCGGGCTCCGCAAATCACCATTAAAATCAATTCATTGATTGATTACCAAATTTGGAGGAAGAACTCATCATTCAATATTTTCCAAATTTTCGGCATCGCTCTTCAAAATGTCCGAAAAATTCCAATATTTAAAAGTTCCTCCGGGGCCCTAAAACCCATTTAGAAACGCCCCTTAATTTCCCAAAATTCTATTTTTTAAAAAAAAAAATTGGCCAGCAGGGCCAACGCCGCGTCCGAGGCCCGTACGGGGCCCCGCGGTGCGCCTGCAGCGCGGCCCGCGCGCCCACGCGCCTGGCAGCCGCCTGCTGCCTTCTGCAGCTTCCTTCCACAGTTCTTTCTTTTTTTTCTTCTTTTTTTTTTCTTGGGCATTTAAACCCCAAATTTTCCAGAAAATACCTCCAATAAATATATCTCATTTTCCTTCAATTTTTCTTTTATTTCTCTAACAAAATCCTTTTATTTGCATCTTGGATGCTTCTCACAACACACCCCACAATGAGACTTACACCACAACTTAGGCTTCACATGCTATAAGCCAACATCTCATCTTAAAATAAAATCAAATACTCTCAAGAAATGAAATACACCCATGATCTTAGGCTTTAACAAGCCATTAACAATCAAATACATTATATTACATAAATCAAATGTCACACAATAGGCTACCCTAAGCCAAACAACACACTTGAATCTTCATTTCCATGCCTCCACATGCCATTCCACTTTGTATTGATTTTTCCCATGCTTCCACAATCTACATGTGAGGGTAAAAACCTCATTAGCTATTAAGCTCAATAAGCGCAATGCCAAATAAATATGAACATAACAAGATTATATGATGCCAAATGCATGCAAATGTGGCTAGGTTTCTTTGCCCTCACAACCCTCCAAGGTTGAGACATCAACCCACCATTTCAACCATGTTCTCAAACTAACCTATGGCTATAAGTCTCATGAACATAAAAGAACATGCCAAATGCAACACATACATTTATGAAACATATTTGAAACCCATTGCAAGGCCACCCTCCCATGGGGCCATCCCTTACCTCTTTTATTCTCTTTGAATCTTTAAAAGTCTCCTTGCTTCATTGCCTTCAACCCTTGCTCTTTCTCTAGAGCTTCTTCTTTTCTTTAAAGCTTCAAGAATCACTTAGCTTCATTTCCCACTCTTCTCCTTAAGAGCTTCTTAAACAAAATTTTAAAGAAGCTAAGCTACCAAATAAAGAAGTGGAAGAAACTTAAACAAGCCTAAGGAAAATACTTACATTCTTCTTTCCTTTCCTTCTTCTCTTCATTTATTTCTTCCATGAGAGACTTCTTCCTATCTCTCTTCTTTCTTCCTTCAAGACACTTCAAATGGCAAAAATTTGAGGCTAAAGCACTCTATTCCTTTTTATACTACTTTTGTCTTGAAATCTCACTTTCAAGACTTCATCTTAGCCCTTGATTCCCATTTGCTTTATGAGAGAAAATCCCAACCACACAAGGAAACACAATTCATGCCATTTCCTCTCTTTAAATTTCAACAATTGGATTATTTTGCCTTTACAAGACTTCATCTCCACCATTAAAAGGAAACACAATCCATGTGCCTTTCAAAGAATTCATCTTAGCCATCCAAAATTAGTATTTAAATTAAATCATTAATATGTTGGCAATCCTTGACAATTTTCAAGACTAAATGGTGGCCCTTAGATCATTTCCAATTCTAAGAATCAATCTCATCCTTTCAATTTTTCATTTCTTTCCCATTTAAATTAATGGGACTATTTTCACCCCATCATATGAGAGACTACTTTGAAAGACATAATCCTTCATTTTATATTTAAATAAATCCCACTATTTTCCAAAGTATTAATGGGTGACTATTTTCCCATTTTCCATTAGATTTATTTAATTTACTATAATTTCAAGCATTAATGGTGACTAATTTCACATTTCCTTTTTGGATTTTCTTTAATCCATATAATCATGTCTCTCATTAATGCAAGAATGACCAATATCATTTCTTTTGCATTTAATTAAATCACCCCATTTATACTTGAACCACAAAATGCCAAGTGTCACAACAAGACACTAACCTTGGTTTCCAAGTTTTAATCTCATCCCTCCATGTGGCACTACCACATTAATTCACCAATTTAGGGAACACATAATTATTCTCTCAAATAATAGAACATCCACCATTTTCCCAATATTCCATAATTAAATTCTTTTATGGAATTAAATTCCAAAATTCCCAAAATACCCTTTGTGAATTTATTAATCCCATATATCTCCACATAAATACAAAATTGTAATTTAATTCACTTATTCACCTAATTCCACATAGGAATTATTTCCAATTTATCAAAATACCCTTCATTGGATTTCACTATCCAAATTACCAAAATACTCCTCTCATAGGACACCCTCAATCTCAAGAACTCATCACCTCCTCAAGGGTATTTTTGGAAGTTTTTTCTCACTTCCTTTCTCATTCTCTTAACACTAGTAACACCGGGTGTTACATTCCACCCCCCTTAAAAGAATTTCGTCCTCGAAATTCACCTTACCATATTCTCCTACCCAAGACAATCACATTCTCAGGCTACTTGCCAAATTATCCTACTCGAGAATCCCATAGCCCATCCATTCCTCATATTTACCTTGGGTTACACCTACCTCGAGGTTTAGTTTAAGCCTTTGGTCCCCTAACTCTCGGGGACATTTAACAATCGAACACCGCCTTGGCCTCCCGCCAAACTACACCATTGGTCACTGGTCATGCTTATTGCAACGCTGTCCATTTCTGGATGGATTTTCTCTACCTCTATCATCACTTTGCAGTCCACTTCCTATTTTCCCATCAGTCGAAACCACATATGCTAACATTGCATCATTGATCAGTCTACCACGATTTTACGCCGATCACACACGGCAACGTTTCTCACTGCCAATCACACATGGCCACGATTTTACGCTGGTCCAACCAACAACGTCTTAGCACTGATCACTCACCGCAATGTCACATGCTAGTGCCCATTAGACACTCGGACACCCATTCCACCATGGCATACCGCCATTAATCACACGTCTACATAGCTTGAGTTGATCCTCATGGTAACCTCTCATTACCGATGAACTTACCATGCTAGCACTACCTGGGAAGCACCCATTTGGCCCACCTTGCCAACTTTGACCATTTCATACATGGTCTTCTTTACCGCCATTAATCACACGCCTGCATAGCTTGAGTTGATCCTCATGGTAACTTCTCATTACCGATCAACTTACCATGCTAGGCTAACACAATGCCAGGCTATCACATATTTTAACCCTGTGCACTGCCCGAGTTCACATCGAGCTTGGCGAAGTATGCACCATTTCAATCTCACCTCGAGCTTAAGCATGCTCGGGCCACAACCTTCTCCCAACCAAGAGTTCTTCGCATTAAGCACACAACGATACTTACTAGCTGATATCACATGCTAGTAGGGTCTCATACCCATACTAGGGAACTCTTCACTGAGCAACCCCTCTTCAATTCTTCACCCCATTTCAACTTTTACAATCATGTTCCCATGCTAGGCCTTACCTTGGCTATTTACCCTTCCACGAGTCTAGGATCCTACCATTGCGCTTAGGGTCGTGGAACCTTTAATTAGCCCTCGTCATCACCCACAGTGCGTGGCAGAAGTGATTGGCTTATTACCATCTACACAATCACTTATGCATCGCACCTATAGGATGACTCGTGCCTTTGGTCCACACCACAACAAGCCATCATGGTTACACCCCCACTCTTGTAGCGGTCTTCTGGCCAAATTTTTTCGCCCAGCTTCACTTTCATTGGGACCTTTTAAATCTCACAATTTCTCAACAAAGTCTCTTACTCTTGAGGCACGAACTTTCAGCCATCCTACATCAGGTTCATTCTCAACCCGCAATAGACACCTGATTTAAACCATGCATAATGGTTCCTCTTGTCCTCCTTGGCAAGGACAACACCATGACAGCAACGAATTTCTCCCCCACGATCATTGCATCTCAAAATTCACTGATACCAGTCTTCATGGCCATTCACACTCGGCTTCAAGGTCTTACCATGCACAATGGTTACCTTTGACCTTCCTGACAACTTCTTTTCCCTAACCGCAACGATGACACCACCATGCCATCTCAAAAGACTTGCTGCTCTTTGAATCTCACTGGTCACCACAACCAGCACGACCCCACTCTTAGGTCACCTTCCTCACATCACCTTTTATACATATAGCATCTAGCTAAATCCCTGAGAGACTCTGGCTTCTCCCGGATTTCTTATACACTTTGCTACAGCTAGCTCACCTCGCGGTGAGCAACCACATGGCTCTAACACCACAACAGCTTCACTAGTTAATTTCTTTCACAACCATTAACCTTAGACATGAGGTTAATTTTCATCAATTGCCCACACTCCAAGGCATCCCTTCAACTGCATCACTCACAGCCATTAGGTGATTTCATCACCTCAACACCACTATTAGAAACCAATCTCGTCCCATAAGCTCTTCTTTCGAGCTCTCTTTACCCAGTGGCGATATTTTAAATTTGCCATCACCTTCCATCTAACCAACTCGCTTAGCTCTAGCTGGATCGCTCGGCTTATAAACAACACAACCCGACTCCAGGCACTACTCTTGCAATCATTGACTATCGCTTCGACTTAAACTCCACTCACTGGAAATCACCCCTGCCACTCATGTGGAATTCACACTTCCACTGGATGCCGTAGGACTCACCTTCCTACTCAGGCACCTGCCATTACGCTGGCATTTCCTCGGGTGATCTTTCCTGATAGAGTTGTAGCGCCTTAGGAAGTTTATCTCACACTGTTGCCTCATGTGCAACTTTTCTTGGGAGAACATCTCAAGTTCTACCCTAACCACAATTCCACTACCATTGATAGCTCTCATTCCAAAGCCACACTCCTTTGAGTGGCACAATTCTGTCCTGACCAACCGTCTTTTATCACCTTGGATCTCTTTTGCACAATCAGCTGGTCTAATCACCAAGACCTACTGAACCTTTATATTGCATACACGACGACCAACAAGGCTTTACACCACAGCCCTCGAGCCTCACACTCCATTATTGCCATCAGGTGCTACCACCTGGCAATTTCTCATGTGTCATCAACTGGAAATCCCTCCAATTCTACATGAGGACACTTCCTCATTTCGCATCGACACAACCAAGACTAACACCAAACTGTGTAATTGCGCACCTTCACGGATTTCAAACCGTCCTTAGCCACGCGTTCAGCCTACCACAACTCACATCACTGGATTAGAGATTGCTTTATTTGAAACCTTTGCACACTTCAATTTCCCCATCTGATGGTTGGCTTCCATTTCGTAAGTCTCGCCCTCCACGGCACTTACGTATCATTCTCGAGCCATTTACCAACTCTACCAATCAATCCCATCTTCATGCATTACTGCAAGGTCACACTGGGTCCATCATCCCAATTTACCAGATCACTTTGATCAAATTTAACCACAACTATTTTAGCATCCTTTAGCAAGGAGCATCGCCACACCTCTTGTTATCACACCACAAGATATCACTCCCTCGATTCACAAACTTTCTTGCTGCCTTGACACCCACAGCACTACCACTATACTTCAACCCTTACGGAATTTTTAGGTCCGGCTCAGGTATAACCTACAGCATACCCCAGGTCTTCGGTGTCTAATCGTCTCCACCACAGATAGGTTACTCCACGTGGAGGGCTGCAGTCCCTCCTGTGGACTAACCGTCTACATCCAGTGGTCCCTAGCATGAGACCCGTCACTGATAGGCGTCAACCGTAGCATTATTCCCACGTTAGACCCGTTTCTTTTCCCCGGGTTTGTTTCTCAAACATCTCATAGATCTTCAGTCCTGACCATCTGCATAGTCACTGTGTTGCCCTATACTTTAGGCGCGCCAACACCTTGTCACCATCATTATGTCACTCCCATACACTGGCCTAACACTGGTTCCCCATCGTGTTGCCCTGTGCTTCAGAGAGTCAACACCCAATCACGTGTCACCCCCATACACTGGCCCAACACTGATTCCCCATCGTGTTGCCCTATGCTTCAGAGAGTCAACACCCAATCATTATTACCGTGTTATCCCTTACACTGGCCCAACAACAGTTTCCTACAGCATGGCTCAGGTCCCACTCTGATCTGCTTCTCACCCCATAGTGTGACTTTCAACTCTTCAGTCACACTTCTGATATCGAACCCGACATGACTACCTCGCCACGCTCACAGCCACTATTCTTACCAGGTGTCCTACTCGACAACAAATCTATCGGATCATTATTGCGTTCCACGATTCCTCCTTAGGACTACTCTAGGGGTCCTATCCCTAACAGGAGATTCTCAGTCTCACCTGACCAAATCTCCCTAGGTGCTGCTCCAGTTCTTCGGCATCTGACCGTCACCTGCAGTTCACTAAATTGCTCAGACTCATGGGCCACTTGCCCTCAATGCGAGCTAACTCATTAGTCCTCTGCCACACGATCCATAGCATCAGATCTGTCACATTGAGCCTTGCACCCATCCCATCGAAGCTACTTAAAGCCTCTCCGACCCCGATGGTTCCACCACCATCTTACCAAAGCCATCTTACTTGGTTATCCTTGCCTTGATAACCCCAAGCTCAAACCATAAACCTCGCTCCTCCGGACTCTACATCTCTTACTGCTTAAGAGACTCTCAACCACTTCACATCTTGAGACCTTATGATCTTACCGCACAAGATCATACCTCACGGTTCTCATTCAACATTTGAAAGCTCCAACTTTCCACGACAATGGATCCTAATCCATTATGATTCATTTGCCACCCAGCTCATCCTAGAGCTTGATTATCAATGTTCTCTCAATCCACAACCGGCATGCTAAGTCCATCTCAGGCTCTGGCACCCATAACCATGGAGTGCCTACCATTACCTTCTAGGTAAATTGAGACCTCTCGTCTCTTCTTGTACACTCATAAATGTATTCAGTCACTACGCCCGGCCTGGCCTTCCTGCACACCTTGCTCGGGCTTCCTTGACTTGGAACTAAAATTCCCAGGCTTCCACATTGCTCATCATGCCCCTGCCCACTTGGCATCCAAAGTTGGCATTTCTTGTGCGCACATAGCCCACGGATGTCCTGTTGCCACAATTCATTATCTTCGGCCCACACACCGTTCATACCCTTCATTGGGTGACCTCCTCGTCTCCCATCAAGGGTTTCACAACCTTAGGCGTCATCTCGACCCCAGGCATCATAATGAGGGTCTATTCACCTCTCATCTCCCGACCTTAGGCATCTCTCCTGACCCTAAGCGTAAATGAGAGTTTAAATTGGCCCCTCATCCATCATTCACAAGAACAGTCACTTGGCCTTTCTCAACCAGGACTTCCAATCCCATGGCTCTCACACGCATATCTACACATGCCCAACTCCTTTATCCCAAATCTGGATCCCCTTGGATTCCAACTCGACTCACTTGGGATTTCCATCTCACACAAGTACCCGCCAGGGTCCATTTTCCACATACCTATCCTTTCTTAGGATATATCCCATTTCATCATGAAATCAACTAGGGTCCACTCATACCCTAGGCACGTCCCCTCCAGGATCGTCATAACGATATAATCATATGGCACCGTATGCATCCCTCATGCATGACTCACACCCGACTCCCCTTGGAGTCTTTCAATGAACTACCAACGTCATGCCTACCCGGCCATGACAGGCATATGCTTCACATGCTCGCTCCACCTAGAGCCTCTCTATAAGCAACTTTAGCTTGCTCCATTCCCTGAGCTCGTCACACCACCTGTTGAGGACTTCTTTCTTTGGGTTTCGAGCTAATTTCAACCTTAGCTCACCCTAGTTTAAGCACGCAACCCTTAACACGTCACCTCTACGGGGACCACTCCATTCTCTCATACGGGCTTGTACATCTCCCCAACATAGGTTGGTCCACTAATCCCTTCTTGGATTAGCTATACCTCGGGCTCTCCTTGTCCCATCATGATCCTTATCATGACTCGGCTTTGTGTCCCCACACAAGCCTCAATACTTCAATCGCAAGGAACTCTTATCCTTAGAATGCCTCATGAACCTCCAAATTTCCACATTCTGAATTGTCCACCTACCCGACCTTTGGTGAAGGGTGGACCATGTTTCAAGACGAAACGCCCTAGGTGGGATCTAGGCTCGTCCTTCCCTTCCTTGAACCCCAGGATTCACTAGCGGAATTGGGCTTTAATCACCGCATACGATTGAAAGAAACTCATGAAGATGCCCAACCGCCACTTTCTCATTGACATTTAATTTTTTTCCCATTCAAAAATTTTTACCGGGCTCCGCAAATCACCATAAAAATCAATTCATTGATTGATTACCAAATTTGGAGGAAGAACTCATCATTCAATATTTTCCAAATTTTCGGCATCGCTTTTCAAAATGTCCGAAAAATTCCAATATTTGAAAGTTCCTCCGGGGCCCTAAAAACCCATTTAGAAACGCCCCTTAATTTCCCAAAATTCTATTTTTTTAAAAAAAAAAATTGGCCAGCGGGGCCCACGTTGCGTCCGGGGCCCGCACGGGGCCCCGCGGTGCGCCTGTAGTGCGGCCCGCGCGCCCACGCGCCTAGCAGCCGCCTACTGCCTTCTGCAGCTGCCTTCAGCTACCTTCCACAGTTCTTTCTTTTTTTCTTCTTTTTTTTTTCTTGGGCATTTAAACCCCAAATTTTCCAGAAAATGCCTCCAATAAATATATCTCATTTTCCTTCAATTTTTCTTTTATTTCTCCAACAAAATCCTTTTATTTGCATCTTGGATGCTTCTCACAACACACCCCACAATGAGACTTACACCACAACTTAGGCTTCACATGCTATAAGCTAACATCTCATCTTAAAATAAAATCAAATACTCAAGAAATGAAATACACCCATGATCTTAGGCTTTAACAAGCCATTAACAATCAAATACATTATATTACATAAATCAAATGTCACACAATAGGCTACCCTAAGCCAAACAACACACTTGAATCTTCATTTCCATGCCTCCACATGCCATTCCACTTTGTATTGATTTTTCCCATGCTTCCACAACCTACACGTGAGGGTAAAAACCTCATGAGCTATTAAGCTCAATAAGGGTGCAATGCCAAATAAATATGAACATAACAAGATTATATGATGCTAAATGCATGCAAATGTGGCTAGGTTTCTTTGCCCTCACAACCCTCCAAGGTTGAGGCATCAACCCACCATTTCAACCATGTTCCCAAACTAACCTATGGCTATAAGTCTCATGAACATAAAAGAACATGCCAAATGCAACATATACATTTATGAAACATATTTAAAACCCATTGCAAGGCCACCCTCCCATGGGGCCATCCCTTACCTCTTTTCTTCTCTTTGAATCTTTAAAAGTCTCCTTGCTTCATTGCCTTCAACCCTTGCTCTTTCTCTAAAACCTCTTCTTTTCTTTAAAGCTTCAAGAATCACTTAGCTTCATTTCCCACTCTTCTCCTTAAGAGCTTCTTAAACAAAAATTTAAAGAAGCTAAGCTACCAAATAAAGAAGTGGAAGAAACTTAAACAAGCCTAAGGAAAATACTTACATTCTTCTTTCCTTTCCTTCTTCTCTTCATTTATTTCTTCCATGAGAGACTTCTTCCTATCTCTCTTCTTTCTTCCTTCAAGACACTTCAAATGGCAAAAATTTGAGGCTAAAGCACTCTATTCCTTTTTATACTACTCTTGTCTTGAAATCTCACTTTCAAGACTTCATCTTAGCCCTTGATTCCCATTTGCTTTATGAGAGAAAATCCCAACCACACAAGGAAACACAATCCATGCCATTTCCTCTCTTTAAATTTCAACCATTGGATTATTTTGCCTTTACAAGACTTCATCTCCACTATTAAAAGGAAACACAATCCATGTGCCTTTCAAAGAATTCATCTTAGCCATCCAAAATTAGTCTTTAAATTAAATCATTAATATGTTGGCAATCCTTGCCAATTTTCAAGACTAAATGGTGGCCTTTAGATCATTTCCAATTCTAAGAATCAATCTCATCCTTCCAATTTTTTATTTCTTTCCCATTTAAATTAATGGGACTATTTTCAACCCATCACATGAGAGACTACTTTGAAAGACATAATCCTTCATTTTCTATTTAAATAAATCCCACCATTTTTCAAAGCATTAATGGGTGACCATTTTCCCATTTTCCATTAGATTTATTTAATTTACTATAATTTCAAGCATTAATGGTGACTAATTTCACATTTCCTTTTTGGATTTTCTTTAATCCATATAATCATGTCTCTCATTAATTCAAGAATGACCAATATCATTTCTTTTGCATTTAATTAAATCACCCCATTTATACTTGAACCACAAAATGCCAAGTGTCACAACAAGACACTAACCTTGGTTTCCAAGTTTTAATCTCATCCCTCCATGTGGCACTACCACATTAATTCACCAATTTAGGGAACACATAATTATTCTCTCAAATAATAGAACATCCACCATTTTCCCAATATTCCATAATTAAATTCTTTTATGGAATTAAATTCTAAAATTCCCAAAATACCCTTTGTGAATTTATTAATCCCATATATCTCCACATAAATACAAAATTGGGATTTAATTCACTTATTTACCTAATTCCACATAGGAATTATTTTCAATTTATCAAAATACCCTTCATTGGATTTCACTATCCAAATTACCAAAATACCCCTCTCATAGGACACCCTCAATCTCAAGAACTCATCACCTCTTCAAGGGTATTTTTGGAAGTTTTTTCTCACTTCCTTTCTCATTCTCTTAACACTGGTAACACCGGGTGTTACACCAATTACCTTGCTTAATGGAAAACGGTCGATAGCTTCAGGCCACCTATCGATCAAAAATGCATTTGGGGGTGAATAGTTGACAGCCCTAAGCCATCTGTCAACTTGCAGAATGCCTTGCAACCCAAAACAGAGTATTTTCAATCACACCACATGAAAGCCACACCAAATCCCTTGCATGATCTACGCCTTATAAAGAAAGACACCATTCCTTTGAAAATTATAGGGTGGCACAAACCCTATTTGTAGTTCCAAAAGGTTTCAACAAGAATAATCAAGAATCAAAGAAGATTTACAAAGCTTTCTACATAGGCTTCATGCATGGACAATTTTTCCAAAAGAGATAGTTTTCCCACTAAAATTCATCAAGATCCCATGACTCAAGGTTTTAGAACTAAGAGAGGAGTTAGAACTTACCTTATCTAGCTTTTTTTAGATTCTTACTTGTAGAAAGTTAAAACAGAGATGAAATCCACCAACCACCACCAAAATAGGGGAAAAATCTACAAGGAAGGAAGGAGAAGATGTTGAAATAGCAACAAACTTGTGCACTACCCTCATTGAAGCTTTGATAATCAAGAAGAAGAAGCGTAGCTTTTATCCTCCCAATTCCATTAGCACTCTCTCTCAATTCTCTTCCATTTACTTAACTTAACCTTTTTAGGCACTACAAAAAAATCGATATTTTGCGACAATTGTTTTGCAGCAGTTTTAAAAACCATCGCAAAATACGTTTTTTGTGATAGTTTCTTTAACATTTTGCCGTGGTATAAAAAAATTATCACAAAATTTAAAAATTTTAAATTTTAAAATTAAATTTTGCGACAATTTTTGAAAAATTGAGTTAAATTTAGAAAATAATTTAATAATTAAAAAATAAAATTAAATTAACATTTGCGACTATTAAGAGCCATTGCAAAATTTATTAATTTAATCATTAAAAATTAAATTTTGAAAGATCACTACAAAATTTAGGAAATAGTTTAATAATTAAAAAAATTAAATAAAATTAACAATTGCGACCATTAAGAACTGCTCAAAATTTATTAATTTAACATTAAAAATTAAAAAAAAATAATTTAATAATTAAAAATTTAATTAAATTAGAACTGCCACAAAATTTTAGAAAACAATCTAATATTTATATTAAAAACATATAAAATTTTGATAATTTATAAAAAGAAATTTTAAAAAAATATGTTAACTCTTCTTTTTATTTTTTAATCAATTAATTTATTTAATTTAATTCAATTAATTTATTCTATTATTCTTTTTAAAAATATATTTTTAATTTGTATTAAAAAAATATAAACTGTAATTTTGGAAAATAGTGGTTGGATTAGTATATAATTAATATGCACAGGTATATAATAAGGAGGCTTTGCAAATCGGCTAGTTTCGAGCACACACGTACGTACGACAGGTCCTGGGATCAAAACTGGGAAAGCCAATAGTTGGAATAAAATTCTAGCATTGCCACATGGCAAGCGGATGTGTTACCACGTAATACGTCGGGCAGTGAGACGAGTAGCCATGTGCGTGCGGGAGCACGGGCAACCAGGTGAGCGGCATGGCCAGCGCTTGAGCAGGCGCACGACAGGGCGTGAGCAAAAGCCATGCACGCATGCTCACCGAAATTAGCAGTGATTTTAAAACCCGTCACTAAAAGTTACCAACTGCCACAAAAAATATAACTTTGCGGCGATTACTCCAGTAGTTGCTAAAAACTGCTGCTAAATGTTTCATGAAGTCTATAGTTGTGGCAATTTTGAAAATTGTCTCAAAATTACTTTGTGGCGGTTAAAACCGTTGCAAAATGACAAAAAAAACTGCTGCTAAAATCTGATTTTTTTGTAGTGAGATTAATCCACTTGAATCCAAGTTAGGCATTTATGAACCCTACCATAGGATTTCCCCCCATCTAAGGATGATGTTATGTCTGTTGCCTATCCAAATGACCATAAACAACGATATCAAACCCTAAGGTACAATACAACATCAATAATTTAAACTATGCATATGATTTTAATCCTTCCTTGTTTGTGACTCCTTATAGATTCAATGTCTCTATAGAAATTTCACAATCTAGCTAAACACTTGATCAACTTTTTTGTTAATTTCTTATCTAGAATTCGAAACAGTTACTACTACTACTACCCATAACAACAACTTTTTCTTCTAGTTTCTAGCGAGCCCTTATCTTTCAAAAATTCCTTGATCACTAGCTAACCTCTTACTTTTCTTCTTATTTCATTTTTTCTTCCTCTTAGTCTCTCATTTTTTTTAGCGATATATATATATATATATAAATATATACATATATATATATAATACACATTTTGGGAAATTAAAAATTGGTCCTTTGGTTCCTCTTTATTTCACATAAACCCCAAGTAATTCTCCTTAATTATATTTAGATCATTTTTTATTCCATTTGGTCCCACTCATTTCAACTAATTCCTTAAATGCCTTTAAGTTTCTCAAACCCTTAAGACTTTACAAAATACTCTTATGTCTACCCTTTAGAGATTATTTCTATCTACTTTAACAATTTCCATGACTTGAACCCTTTTACTAGTTAGCTTCTCAACTGATACCTAGGGTCTCTTAGGTCCTCAATTCTACCCAAACTCATTTCAGGGTTGGTTGTTAACCTAAAATTAACTCTCACCTAAGTTTAGTTCACTGTCTTAAAGTCCCTTCTAATGCTTCTATTTTCTAGGCTAGTATTTCAGTCATTTGGGCACTATTCCATTTTTAGGATTTGACCCATCACTAAACTTGTCTTCAATTTCTCATCATCATTTCACACTTATATTTTTCACTTCCAAAGGTTCAAAGAGATTTCTACCCCTAATTTGGTTCTATTTTGACTCTTTAAGCCATTATTCCTTAAATTGGTTCATTTCAACCCTTAGTGACCTAACACCTTAATTCTTAGATTCTTTTTCATGCCTTAAATCTTAATTTAAAATAATTATGTAATATTAGGTATTACATATCATACCTTCGAAATCATTGTGAAAAGGTGCAAATATTAAACAATAGAAAAAATGGGATTAGTATAAGGGTTTTGCGTGGAAATGAGATCTCGGTCTATCTCGTTGGCGAGATTGATGTCTAGGGGCTCAACCCCAATGGGGAGAGTCAAGGTTGGAAGTCTCAAGGCTAGAGTGAGCTGAAAATTGCAGCCAAAATGGTTGGATGAAGCCTCGATTGTGATGACGAGTTCGAATATGCCATCTTTGTGAACTCAATAGAAGGTCTCAGGGTTGATTTAATTTTTAATGACGACTAGTTTCAAACTCTCCTATGAAGAGACGCAATATGGGTTCTAGAAGGTGAGACACTTGGCTAGCTCAATTGGCCAAATCAATTCGAGGGGTGTGAAGATTGATGATCTCATTGAAAGTTTGGCAATGGGAGATGGATCCTCTCAAGTAAAGCTACTCAACTATGGCAGCCATTCATCTTCAAAGGAAAAGGATGTGGTGGTGGGGAATCAAGATCGGTTGGTTTTTCAGCGAGAAACATAATTGACCCTTGATGCCCATGACGAATTAACTGATGATCTCAGCTCATTGCTGGATGGTGATGACAGAATCTCAATAAATAGGGATTCAATGACAAGAGTTGTAAACCTTATTTTCGATGGCCCAGATCAGTCACGAGATTTGGTTGATGATGGCCAGGTGGAAAACTCAGGTCATGGGGATGCGTTTTTGGGTCACCTACTTACTGGTGTTTTGCTCGCTAAATCTGGAACTTCCATGACAAGTTGGATAGATTTGGTCGAGCACGATAATGGTTGACAAGAATGGGTGCTTGAGGTAGCTGCAGGTGCATTGGAGTTAGATTCATTGCAACTGATTAATCAAGAGAGAGAGAGGCTAACCATCAATTTCCTAGTTGGGTCAATCATTAAGTAGTGGCAATTTTAAATTGACTTCGGCCATTAATCAAGTGTCTTGTGTTAGGGAAGGCCACAATCAGGCTTGTCTTTCTCTGATTCACCAGCAACTGTAGACTCTAGTCAACTTCAGGTTCTTATTAATTGACTACACATTAGGGATAAGTTCGTTCCTACTCAGGTCCTTGTTGGTTCGATTTAGGGAGGTAGGTGTTAGTGATGAATGTTCTAATGTTGGATTTAGATGATATCTAGTATGTAATAGGGATACATGTATGATATTCTTGTAATTAATAAAATGGTCATTTCTTTATTCATTGCTCTCCAAATTGTGTATGAATGAGTCCTAAGATTTCTTGATGATCATATTTTTAAGTTGCTAAGAATATGTGACAAAGATCTATAACATAAAATTTCTTAAAGAAATTCCTAGTCTTAAGATTTATCAGATGGGGACTATGATTAATCGATTGTGGACTAGCATATGAGCTACTGCATTTGTTAGTATGGATACTAATGATAAAGGATGGTGAGTCACATAAAATATTATATGAGATGTAACTAGTAGACGTGTCAATAGGTGTTGGTTGGACATATACTAAATACGATGCTTGTGATAGATCACATGGCTGAGAGAATTAATAATCTGTTGTTGGTTTTTGATTGTGTAGCTGGTCCTTAGACTAGAGGTTATAGAGTTGTATTTTACATTGGTGTTAGAAATTTGCCGTTAAGCGAAACTATCTAGTGTAAAAGGTGGGAATGCTTTCTATGTGGTGTCTATATAGTAGTGTATGGAGGCAGATGCTTACCAATGGGATCTATTAACCTCCAACGTGAGGTGAACATCCTATGTAGTCATAGTTGGTTGTGGTCGGAAAACCTTTGGATAGGGTGTGCATGATCAGAAAGAAGTTTTCGATGTTGAAAAGAGTTCTGATATGTCATCTTGATCACACCGTCCTAGATCTTGGTATAGTTATTGAGTCCTATGAGTTTAATTAGTTCATGACTCTTACTTGATCAGGATATTAGTCAAGGGAAGGATTATAGTGCACGATAATCAAAAGCCCTAAAAGGTTTACTTAAAGTATTAACTTCATTGTCATCAGAATTGTCCTAACATTATGCTAGAGGTCATTCAGAACCTTCAAGGTGTTGTGAGGAAATGGAGAGTTTCTGATAATAGACTAAAATGTTTCATCAACATCATATGTCTTGATTGTTACATGGCAATTGTTCATTCCTGACCAAAAGAGGACAATCAAAGGCAGGGCATGGGCTCTAGTGATAGGTCCGTCTGGTGGACAGCTGGCACCTGCAAGCACTCCTACAATCGAGTGAGTAAGAGAGTAAGGATAGGTAGTGTATTAGTAGGTCAGAGATCAAAACATACCTTAGCTCTGAAGAGAGCTGGTTGATATATAGAAGGAGGAGATGTCCTCATGCATGCATGCGCCGTGCATTTGCAGGTGATGGGAATGGTTATCCGGTACCAGTGGAGGTTCCCAAGCAATGGCATGATGGCGACGGAACCCTTATTAATGTGGATGGGATCCGCCATTAATAAGAACAGGGTCTGAGACTGCCATGCGGATATCCAGTGGGATTGTAATGATGTTGTGCCAGGTTGGCATTAGGCCAAGGTTGGGTCCAGAAGCAAGACCAGATTGGGCCTGAGAAGGGGGCTGAGATTGGACCTAAGGAGGGGACTAAGATTGGGCCCGAACGGTCCATAGTCCCCCAAGTTGAAGGCTCGAGTAACGAGCATTTAAACTAAAAAAGGGAAGTCCGAGTAAATTTTTCTATGTGTAACATTTTTGGAGAGTCAGATTAAGTGGGACCGAGGCAATTTGGTTGAGCCAATTTTGTTTTTGCTGGGACGGAGATTCTGGCATCATTTCGGGGTCAGCCCGAGATGACTGGGAGGGGCAATATTCTCTACACACCAACTCACGCCGTGTGTGGCTTCAAGATTAGAAGATATTCGCCCTAGGAGGGGAAGACGCTAGCTTGGTGTCATCCGAGTAAGTAGGGCGACTAGCCACTGTGAGTATATGTCTGTAAAGCCTCGTACTATAGAGATATCTCAAGGGTATGGTTGAGTTTTTACTCATGTATGCTATCTAGGTTTAGGAAGGGAGGTCGCACTTTTCCTTATGAAGTTATTGGATATGTTTTTTGGGGCTCTAGCCATAGCTGGACTCTGACTTTTGCTGGGTGAAGATTGATCCTGAAAGCGGGGAAAAACTCCTTTGATACGTACATCATGCCAGACTTTGGGATATGGAGCGTTATACCAAAAATGTGCATCATCGTAAGCGTGCATGGCGGCTTCTGATTTCCTTGAGAACTTGAATGTGCGATAGGTAAGTGATAGGTGGCACGCCCCTAATGCTCTAAGCGTCTGATGGCGTTTTGCTTTCTTTTGGATGCAACATACGGGTTAGTTTAAAAGGTGCATCTCTTACTTTTACATTTTTCACTGTTTCTTTCTCAAAGGTGTGTTATTTTCCCAACCTCTCTTTCAGATGCAGTTTCTTACTTTAATAGAAGGATGTCAAGGGTTAGCCCTACTGGTCATCAAGGGGACGCTAACACCAATGCCAAAGGAGGTGCCACTTTTTCATTCTTTGGTTTGATATCCTCTATTATCAAGCGCACTCTTCTGGCTGCTCATGATGAGGGGCAACCGCTGACTGAGAAGCATCAGAGGGGCGTCATGGGGGCTGAGTCATCCACTGGGGTGCCATCTATGGGTGCGTCCAATCCCTCTGCCTTGGGGAACCATCAGGCGGCGTACTGCCAAATGGAGGATCGAGTTCTAGGGGTTCTAACGGAGTACCAGGCGATGGAGTTTGGATTTCGTTCGAAGGCCACTGCCCTCCAGCGGTCGCACTGAGAGAAGGTGGAGCGTATCCAAGAGGTGGTGAAGAGCAAGGCGAGAGAAAAGATGGCTAAGGAGATGGTTGTCTGTATTAGTGGCTGGAGGAGTCGGAGGCATCACGAACTCATTGTCGCGAGGTCAGAAGCCACCTTGGCCGCCAGAGTGAGGATGCCAGGGCGACGCTCCATGATTCAATGGCAGAGGCTAGCAGGACTTTAGTGTTAGAGGCCACGGATTAGTATCTAAAGGGCTACGAGGAAGCTTTTCTACACATTCGAACCTTCTTCCCCAGCCTAGACCTGCATCCCTGCAAGTTGTATATAAGGGTCGAGGGCGGCCATCTTGTGGACCCAACCGAAGGGACGCGAGTTAGGACTTTTGGGAAAGCTCCCGAGATGGGTCGAGTTAGGGAGGGTGCTACTGACGACGCTGAATCCCTAGTCGAGCCGAGATAATTCGCTATTTCATTGTATTAGTGTAGCCTTTCTGTAATATTTTCTTGATTTTGTTTAGTCTTGTGTTATTGTGACTTTTTCGTTGCCTTTTGACTTGCCATTCGTGATGGAATGTTCCATTTCTCTTTTCGCAAGACGCCCTCCTTGTTCTTTTTTGTTATGTCTTCTTTTTTTTTTTTTTTTGTGCGAGTCGGGGCACTTGTTTGTAGACCTAGTGGCTCTTTGAGTTGGATGGTTGGTGCCTAATTCTAGGATTTGGGGTGCCAACCCCATCAGTTTGGCAAAGGTTTGGAGGGGCGTGTAGCGCAAGCTTCGAGGTTATAAATGAGGTGACGTTTCGGGCCGAACGTATTATCTTTTGGTGGGACACTTCGTCCTTCGGGCATTTTTTTAACATACTGGGGCGTTGATTAGTCAAGGTGGTAGCGATGGGGATTTTCGTTTTCCGTGGTAGGGATATGATTGTAATGATGGTGTGATTTTTCGGAGCCCAACCGTATTTAATTGTTTAGGAGACGGTGGGGGTATTCTGACCGTCAGGCGATCTTGCCTATAAAATGGGAGGGAAAGCTCTAGGTTTCATTGCTTGTTTGCATCTTCGCTCTAAGAGACTAGGGAAATGTGGTTAGTGTTTGACGGTGGGAATTTTTCACCCAAGTGTGGTACTTTTGTTGATGACCCTATGAGTGGCAACTTCTTGAGTGGCACAGCGAGGGCTAAGAGGTCTGTGGTTGAGTATGTTGAGACAGGGGAAGTACTAGGATGGGTGAGACATGTTATGTCTAGAATGGGTGATGTGGCTTTCTTAGAGTTCAACTCTGGCAAAAATATCGTGTTCCGGCGTCTAAGGGTTTGGGCCATTAATGTCGATATTATCAAGCTAGAGTCGGGGATCGTCTACTAGCTCCAAGGTTGAAAGTTGGAAATGCCAAGATCTCCTAGGTGGCAGGTTGTCATAGATTTTCATCAAGAGAATCGACCGTGCTGGAAGAATCCGACCCCTTTGAGAGTAGGATGTCAAGAAGTACAAAAAGGGCCCAGCAATTCTTGGGAGGTTTACGGGGCAAGCAATTGCTAATGATCTAAAGGAGCGCATTATGCAAGACCGCCGCTTGGCCCTACTTTATTCGTTTTCTTGTCCCCTATTAGGCTTCCAAGCATTTGTATCATACAGTAGATGCAATGTCATAGGGCAGTGTAACGTAAGATTATTATAAATATGAGGCTTGTAATTAGATGTAAAATTTTGTAACGAAATGTAAGTGTTTTCTGGGTACCTTGTGTCCTAATGTAAAACATTCTAGGCTCAGACCGAGGAAAGCTCGAGGTCCGGCATGCCTGTTTGTTACAAGGCACGACTTTAGGGTCGGATCGAGGGAAGCTCGAGGTCTGGGGTGCCTGTCTATTACAAGGCACGACTTTAGGGTCGGATCGAGGGAAGCTCAAGCCGAGGTCCGTGCGGGATGAATTAACCATGTCAGTCTGGGTCCCGAGCACGACTTAAAAGAGGACAAGGTCTGGCTCGAGGTCTTGTGCACCTGTCTGATATAATTCGTGGCTCGATAGGGTCAAGGCGCCTAAAGTAGTGACGGGGCTATGCCCGAGGTCCGCACGGGGCGGACTGACCATGTCGATCTGGGTCCCAAGCACAGCTTAAAAGAGGACCAAGTCTGGCTCAAGGTCCTATGTGCTTGTCTCATACAAGGCGAGGCTCAATAGGGCTGAGGCAGGCTCAAGGCGCCTAGAGTAGTGACGAGGCTATGTCCGAGGGTCGCGCGGGGTGGATTGACCATGTTAGTCTAGTCCCCGAGCACGGCTTAAAGGAGAAGCGAGTCTAGCTTCAGGTCCTATGCATCTTTCTAATACAAGATGTGGCTTGATAGGGTCAATGCGGGCTCGAGGTGCCTAAAGCAGTGATAGGGCTGTGCCCGAGGTCTGAGCGGGGCGGACTGACCATGTCAGTCTGGGTCCCGAGCATGGCTCATACCTGCATCTGAGTTTACTTCATAAAATGTGGAGTTTCTGGCATACCTCGTTACTTTGCACTGCTTCAGTGCTGGATTGCCCGAACATTCGTCCCTGCTTCGGCATGCGCACTAGGTGAGTCAAGGTTGCAGATGGCTTATATTGCATATTTAATTGATCAGGTAGGGCCGAGGCGATGATGAAATGGGATTACGCTAGGACTTATTGGGGAGTGTTAAAGGAAAATCCGTGTTTTCGCGAGGGACATAACGAGTAATGAAACAAAAGCAGCTGTCTTATTTAGCAAGGGATATCATGCTAATGAGTCCTTAGAAGTATGGCTACTTGGCCAGAGTGTGCTCTTCCTTATGCCATGGATTTAGCTACGTGGCGGGCTCTCCTACTGATATTAGCTCTAGGGCGATGCTCACGCCACAGATAGCTTGTTCTAAACAGGAGTTTGGCTCTTCGAGGCAGAGTCCTGTCTCAGGTCGATGTTGGTTATTTGTTTATTAGTCTTGTTTTTCTAATTTTATCGTGTGCAGGCTAAAGCCCGGGGCTTGGCTGTTTATACCTGTTGCTTGACCATTGTTCCTAGGAGTGCCGCTTCCCCTACTATCTTTACCGGGCTCGGGACTTCGAATCCTAAGACTGTCATGGTAACATTGCCGAGCCTCTTTTTGGTCAACGTGAATGGTTCTGACCTTAGTATCTGTTATTGGGAACTTCATAGCTAGGTAGGGAATGGACACTATTGCATCTAACTTGTTGAGAGAAGAGCGGCCAAGTAGCACGTTGTATGGTGTTCGACATTCAATGACTAGGTATCAGATGTAGATTGTCTTGACGAGAGGAGCGGTCCCAAAAGAAGTTGGAAAGTCGATGTAGCCCTTGGCTACCTATTTCCCTGAGAAACCGATCAGGTTTCCGTCGAATGGTCTTAGTTTCCTTTCGAGGATTCCCATCTTTTTTAGGGTCGATAAGTACATCAGGTCGGTCGAGCTGCCCTAGTCTATAAGGACTTTCTTCACCCAGAAGTTGGTGGTGACAATCGAGATTACCATGGGATCGTCTACGTTTCGGTCGGTACCTTCAAAATCCTCTTTGGTGAAGGAGATCATGGGGTGGTGGGGAATTCTCCTTGGTCTCTTTTCGGTGCTGTTTATGCACATCACCGCTGTAATACTCGGGAAATCCTTAAGGGTATAAATGGAATTTAATGACGAGTATAAGTGAAATTTTTGAAAAAACAAGACTATAGGGTACACTATCGTAGTTTTAAGTGACTGAATCATCCGAAGGGAGTACCCCAGACCCTAGATGACTAAGGAAAATATAATAGTATTGACGAGCAATACGAGTTATGATTTTAGGAATCAAAAGAAGTTAGATCGGGAACAGTTTTAGGTACTACTACAGAACAGATTGAGAAAATCGAATCAAAGTAAGTATTATCCAAAACGTCAACAAAGCATTTTAAGGACCTAGATTTTACATATGAACCAACCCTCTAGCGAGTTTGGGTTGAAACGAAAGGAATTAGGGTCAGAATGATCAACTGGGCCAAAGTGTAATTTTTTAATTTTGCTCAAGGGAGGTCAAAACGATATTTTTTTGGGAATTTTGAGGATAAAATGAAGAGTACAAAACTTGTGGGCCTTAGTGGTATAGTTGGATAGATCAAGGGTGCTTTGGAAAAGGCTAAAATGACATTTGAAGAAATAAGGAGGCCAAAGTGTAATAAGTGAAACTTGGAAGTGTGAACACACTAAGAAATCGGTTGTTTCTGGTGATGGGACGGTCGAAAGAGGCTCGGGGGAGGTCGTATACGGCGAGGGCTTGCTTGGAGGCTAAGCTTTGGCAGTTGATTAGCCGAGATCTGATTGGTTATTGGCTATAAAAGGAGGCTAAAAACTTTAAGATTTTTGCATCAAATTGGCCTTGATTCGAAGTGTTTTTGAGAGGGTTGATAAAGGGTTTTTGATCCTTGCATCGAGGGGAAGAGTTTTGGAGCTTTTGGGAGGGTTTTCGTTGAGTTTAAAGGTTGTTTGAAGCTTGGCCAAAAAATACGAGGTGGTCTGCCTCCGCAGACCTGGAACTGCCCATTTGGGGAGTTTTTCGATAGCCTTTTGGCCAGCAACCAGTGCTAATGTGATCGACTTGTTGAGAGCTTCAAGGGGGTATCCTTAGTTCGACCATCGAAGGAGTCGGCGGCGGCCGGAAACGAGGAAGAAGGTGGCGCGTGAGCTACACGAGCCTCACTCCTCGCGCAGGGCGTGTGAGGGCACGTGACACAGGGGTAAATTTGGAATTTTATCTCAGTATTTTTCTAAATTTATTTTAGGAATTATTGTATTGAAAAATTTGAGAAAAAGTTTGAGGAGATAATTATTTTTGAATTATCGAGGTGAAAATTGGGAGAAAAATAGAGGAAATTATGGAAAATTGAGGAAAAAATGGTTTTTGATGCTCTCTAATTAAATATGGTGTTTAGGGAGTGTCGTGGCTTGAGGTTGAGTATAAGTACAGGTGTTTATGATTTGACACGTAAATTAATGTCGTGCACGAGGATCGAGGCATTTCGAATACGATCGAGGTGAGTGTTCTACCGAAAAACTTAGTTTTGGCTTGTGACTAGTTTACCTAAAACTTGATTTATTATCGGTGTTTCTACCCTAGAACTTGGTATTTTTTCTACCAAAACGTGTTGAGATTTCATGCAAAATGGTTTTGTGCATGCAAACGGTAACTTGTGACGGGTCGTTTCATGAGGGAGATTCGTCCCTAAATGTTTTGTACTTGTGCATTGTATTTTATAAAATATTATTTATATGATGCATTGAATTGTGAAATGTGGCATTGTCATGCGTTTTGTGATTGTTCATATGGAATGTCAACCTAAAATGTTGTTTGGATAGTGTAGCAATAATTCTCCAAGGGTGTGACGGAATAACAGGGGTATCTTATGCTGGTGTGCAAGCCGAGATAGTTACCTTGGTTTCCATGCCACGTCGTTTGGTCAGGGAAGTTGCACTAGGATGACTAGGTGGTCCATACGAGATTTGAGTTCGGATTGGGTGGTGGTTCCTGGATGCTTCTGTGTGGGAACATAATCCCCGACATAAATGTGGTGAGTCGAGTTCTTGCATTGATGTGACCCTCTTGAGCCGAGAGTGGTAACGATTGTTCCTGAGATATTAGGGAGATGCATTGACCTTACCCCTCTTAAGCTAGAACTGTATCGTGTTGATGTGTCAATATAGTGGCATGGCTTTTAAAGAGATTGCTCTTTTCCCGTAGTAGGGTTAAGTGTTGTGGGATTCTCCTAGGTTAAGGCTTACCGGGTTGTGTTCGTTTATTTCTTGTCTTGCATTCATTCATGAAAACGTGTTTTTGAACTCTCACTTAGATGATTCATCATCTAATATGGACTTTGTCCCTGGAATATTCAAAAGTTCCAAGTGAAGGCGGCAGTGCGAAAGGAAAAGGGATAGTCGAGAAGTGACGACGAGCAGTGGATAGTTTATAGTATGTCGTTTTCAATTATGCGATTTATTTTGATGACGTCATGTAAACATTGGTTTGGCTTTATATTATGAATAAAGTGGTTTCGATCTAGCTTCCGCATTTGAAGTTATCTAACTGTCTTAGTTTATTAATGATTCTAAGTTGATATACTAAGAAGGTGTAACGGGATCTTCAGGAAACAGTTTTTGTGTTGAGTTTTTGTTGAAAAAAAATATATCCCTAGAGTCTTACGTTACCTGACGCCCTAGGAAGGCGGGGTGTTACAACCACCTAGAGATGTTGTTTTCTTGCTAAGCTTGATTCTCCTTTGCCTGTGAAGCCTCCAGAAATGGTGTCAATAACCCCGGCTATCAGGTTTCCTAAAAGTGGCCTGACGTTTCTCCTGTCGACTGCTTAATGCCACGTTTGAGGGCTACGACACCTTTGCCTTTCCAGATTGTCTTAAGGGGATCGTCTCCGATCTGGTCGGTAAACGTATTGACGGAGGTAACCCTCCCTGACCAGTCTCTCTATTTGGTCCTTTAGGACGGCGCACTCTTCAGTCGTGTGTCTGAATATGCGGTGGTAATCACACCGGCTACTAGTGTCAGTGTTGCTGTGAGGGGGTCATCGTTCACTGATATCTGGGAGAGGGATGATCCAGGTGTTGTAAACTTCTCAAAAAATTCGGTCCCGCCTTGTTGTGAAAGGAGTGTACGCGTTGTAGTGTGACCGGGGTGGCTCAAGGGCCCGAGGTGGTTCTCTCCGCCCTTTGTTGTGATCCTGGATTTCTTGGTTTCGATAGAGGTCCCTCTTGTGGCCGTGTTGATGCCGAGAAGGAGGTCCCTACTGAAGGGTTGGTGGCGTTTGTGCTTGCGGCTCAGCTTCCGTGTGTTGGGCGGCCGAGGCTTCTTCAATGTTAATGTACCCCGCCGAGCGAGTTCTAAGATCAGCCAGGGTGGCAAAGGGTTTCGAGCCAGTGAATCGGCGAAGGGACCTGCTCTTAATCTGGTTGTGATAGCATGTAGGGATCCCGCAGGGTTGAGATCTTTGATCTGGAGAGCTTCTTGAAATAACCTATTCATGAACGTGTTGGTTCCTAATGATGGCAAATATATCCCAAGAGGGGGGTGAATTGGGATTAGGTAAGTTTTTCGATAATTTAAAGCTTTGATTGATGGAATAATACTAGGTTTCGAAATATATGGGATATGTTTCGAAATAAGACTTTCTATTAAGTAGGTTTTGAAACCTACTCTATATGTTTCGAAATATACCTCACTGTTTTGCTAGTTTCGAAATATAGAATGTATGTTTCGAAATCTACTTCACTGTTTTGCTTGATTCGAAATCTTTTACCTTATAGATCAAGATAACGATATTTGGAAAAGATGATTTATGTAATTAAGAGTATACCAAATATGTTTGTATATCAAAGATATGTTTTCTAAGTATGTATACAATTAAGCTCAAGAAATCTTTGTTTTAAACCTTGATAACAAAACATATGAAAACATGTGCAATAGGCAATAATGATAAGCAGAAGCTAAAGAATACTTGCACACAAGATTTATAGTGGTTCGGCACTTGCCTACTCCACTACCTTCAAGCTTACCCACTTGAAGGATTTTGCAATCCCAATCACTTTTACTTAGTGATCACCACAACGAGAGTTTTACCTCGGTTCACCCCAAAACCTTACAATGTGAGTTTTTACGGGCTCAACTCAAACCTAGCACCAAGTGAGTTTTGGGCTCAACTCAAACCACAATGAGTTTTAAGCTCTACTCAAACCTTTACACCAAATGAGTTTTAGGCTAAACTCAAACCTTATAATATTCAAGATAAATAAAGTTTATCTTTACAACCCAATGGAATGTATAACAATGCATATCTTACCAATGTGGTTGTACAAACCTCTTAACTTGAGGTGAGGAGAGCTGAAGGATGATACTCGTTGTTTGCACTTGCTTCTCCTTTTTCACATCACAATGCACATCTAGGAATAGATGAATGAATCCTCTTTGAAAGCTTTGTCAAAAGAATGGATTTAGATCATTTGTGCTTGTGTGTGTGTCTCTAGTGTGTGCTCACTTGTTCTTGCTTGTTGTTTCTCAATCTTCTTGTTCTTGTCTTCAAATACCTGCTATTTATACCAAGATATAGAAATCTGGCCGTTTATAGCCGTTAGAGACAAGACAACAAAGTAGGTTTCAAAACATACTAAGTAGGTTTCGAAACATCACAATTTTACACATAGGTTTCGAAACATACAGCCTTTCCAGCTGTACATGCACTTAGAGACAGCATTCAGTGGGAGACAAACTCTTCAGCCCACTTTGAATAAAATATAAGCACTCACATTCAAATTCAAATTTGAATCTCTTAAGCATGGAGAGTGCATTAAATAAATGAAAGAGAAGCATTTTTAATAAATACAAAGTTGCAAAACAAATGCATCTCGGTTTTCAAATAATCTGCTGACAGAATGTCAGAGGTTTCGAAACATGACATGATAGGTTTCGAAACATTCCTCTCTAGAGATAATGTTTCGAAACATGATGCATATAGGTTTCGAAACATGCCTCTCTGGAAATGAGGTTTCGAAACATGATATGGAGGTTTCGAAACATAATCCAAAACCTGATTTGAAAACACATGCAATGCATAGATGTTTCGAAATAGCATACATGAAAACCAGTTCAAAAGGGTTTCGAAACATGCACAGAAACATGACATAGATTCAGAAACATATTAAAGCACATTCCACAGCATGTATACACCATAGCTTATTTATATTTTAATTTATTTATATTTTACCTCTATTTACTTTAATACATAAATGTAAATAACGAAGTACCCCCTATTTGGATTCAATAAAAATACTTAGAAAATCAAAATCCAAATATATAAGAAAGTAGATTTTGGGTTTTAGTACAAACTCAAGTTTTAGCAATAAACCCACCTCCAAAATATATACTTTCTATTTAATGAAAAATTCATTAAAAATCGTTTTAGCTCTAATGAATGATAGATATCAAATTACCGGGAGTTTGTTTTCTAAAAAGAAAACATTATTTTGTACTTCTCCTTATAAGGTACTAATCTCCCAGACTTAGAAAAATTTTGAAACGTTATCAAAACAAGTTTCAAGGCATGATACATGAACTAAAGGATTTTTCATAGGTTTAAATTTCAAGCCAAAATCTTTCATGCACGTTTCAAAATATGAAAGCTTATTTTGAACTATGAGATTAATATAAATGATTTTCATACTTAAGATTAGATTTTTATCAAACACATTTATGTTCAAGTTGGTCTTTTGCCGTAAAACAATTTTAGCTCTATCTTGACCAACAACTTCAAAGCTATTTTGAAAATCATTTTAGGAGATTCTTTTAAGACTAAATACTTGACTTTGCAAATCTCCAACTGATATAGAAAATCATCAATCATTTTGGTTTTCATTTTAACACAATGAAATTTGATATTGAAATTGATATATATTAAAAACCACATACTTGACTTATGACTTAGGGATTAAACCAATATATGTTTTTCATCATTAAAACTATTGTACAAAAAGTACAACAACAAAACGTCCACAATGGCTCTTGCTTGCCTTGTTTTAGGTTGATAAGGCTGACCGAAGTCTTGCTGTGGGCTTGACTAGTGGAGAAATGAGTGAGGAAATGGGTGGCTAACTCAGAGAAATTTGGACAGAATTCAGTTCTAAGGACGAGAACCATAACATAGCCGATTTCCTCATGGTGCTAGGAAAGGTCTGGCACATGATTGGGTTTGAGCTTCCACTTATCAGCATGGCGGTGCTGAAGGTGGTAAGGTGGTCCTGGGGGTCGGTGGTGCCATCATAGGGTTCTAGGGTATAGGGCGGTAGAAACCGTCAAGTAAAGGGACGATCATGATGAACTCGGAGAAGGAATGGTTATGGGAGTACAGGGACACGAAAAGTGAGGGAATAGGGGTGTGGGTAGCCTGGTGGTGTTGGTGGCGATTGCCTTCTGCATCACAGGTAGTTCGCTCATTGGGTTGGTCACGCATTTGGTTTTGTGTTAATTTGGCAACTCGATTCTGGAGCCACTTGACTATCTGGATAAGGACCTCTATCACAGTTGAATTTTGTTGAGGGTGATCGGGGTTATTTGGTTCTTGGGCGGGGCACTTCTGGTTCGCACCATGGTGTGGCAAGAGGTTAGTTCGAAAGGCTATTGGTGAGCTTATGGGGTAGGTAAGTTTTAGCGAGCCCAACGGTGGGCGCCATATGTTCCTTCCTGACCAAAAGAGGACGATCGGAGGTAGGGCGCGAGCTCTAGCGACGGGTTCGTCCTGAGGGCAGCTGGCACTTGAAAGCACTCCGACAGTCGAGTGAGTAAGAGAGTAAGGATAGGCAGTGTATCAGCAGGTCAGAGATCAAAACATATACCTTGGCTCCAAAGAGAGTTGATTGATATATAGAAGGAGGAGATGTCCTCCTGCATGCATGTATCGTACGTTTGCACATGATGGGATTGGCTATTCGGCCCCTATGGAGGTTCCCAGGCAGTGGCATGGTGGCGACGAGACCCTCATTAATGTGAATGGAATCTGCCATTAATAAGGATAGGGTCTGTGCCAAGGTTGGGTCTAGAAGAAAGACCAGATTGGGCCTGAGGAGGGGGCCGAGATTGGGCCCGAACTGTCCAACGATGAAGCTAGAAAGTCACACACAAACTAGGTAATGCATTAGATTAGTGATTCCTTACTACGTATGTTCTCAATCATCATTAAGAGTTAATGATGATAATGGATGTATTGTTAAATAGTTAACAAATGGTGACCATTAAGAGTTAACAGGGCATGTTGTTAAGAGTTAACGAAAGGTGTTGGTTTCACTAAGAGTTAATGGCAGGCATTGATGCAATTTGGTGAAACTTAGAAAGAAATGCATGAAACGATCGATAGTGTTCCTAAACGATCAACAATTTTGTTGTAAAACTGTCAACCGGTCGATTAGAACAGTTAACAGTTTCATTGAGCGAGATTTGATCTCACTTTCTTTTCTTCCATCATTTCAATAAGCAAAGCATTAAATGCTCTACCAAAGCTATGATACACTCTAAGGCACATTTAATGAGGAGAGAGATAGAGATAGAGAGAAGAAAAAGAGAGATGGAGGTAGCTTGTGAAGCACACACGACCATTCTCATTTCAACCAATTTTGGAAAGAAGTAAAAGCTTGCCCATCTCCTTTTGTTGTTCATATTTTTCTTGCTCTATTGCCCTCTCTTCTCTCCTCGCTCCCTGTATTTTGTTAATTAATGAGGTTGTAAAACAACCTATTTATCCAAGGAGAACCAAGCACCGCTTATAGTCACCTTCATTCTTAATTGTCTAGCACCTGGGTAAGGTGAAAGGTTCCATTGCCTCCTAGGTGTGGACCAACTTAGTCCCCTATGGCTGTGGGGTTAGCTTGGTTAGCCAAAGAAGCAAGTAACAGAATAAACCAACTTGGCAAAAGCTGTTGGAGGGAGCTTGCTTGTGATTGAAGGAGTTCGGGTCCAAGTGTATCATAAACACAACCGGCAACATCTCAATGGAGTGAGATAATGGTTACTTCAGTTTTTTATTTTGCATATAGTTGTTTATACCAAGTCTTGCAAGAGTTGTTTTGTATCCTTTCCGCTTCGTGTGTGTGTGCATTTTTGAAAAAGTTTTGAAAACTATCCTGATTCCCTTGCATGATACACTAAGCATTGGTTCATTTTAATAGTGGGATGGTCGATAGCCAGGATCTCGTTATGAGGGATACCTTGGAAGAAGCTAGGAATGTCGAAAATCAACATGATGCCCAAAGAATGCAGTCTTCAATCCCCTACACTGAAGGAAGGAATGCTTACCTAAAACCTTTAAGTAATTGAGCATATAGGTATGTTAATTGGAAAAACATTTTGAATAGTGGCAAGGTAGCTCAAGCTGTGGCTACTGAGCATACCCTAAGGGCTACTATGGTGTACATAGTAATAAGGCTAGTTTGAAACCATCATGGGCTAGTATGTTGGAATCCAGTGGTCCCTAAATCCTAGCCAAGCTTGCATATACCCCCCTCTTGAATTGGAGAATGGGTTCCCCAAAGTGAAACTATTGCTGGGTATCATTAGGGACAACATAACATACTGGCTCAACACTTTGGTCGATTACTTTATTGAAAAAAGGTTTCCCTTTCCAATGGTTCATTCAATTGCTATGAACTTATGGAAGCGTTATGGTCTCATTGAGGTAATCTCAAATAATGATGGGGTTTATCTTTTTTATTTTGATACGTAAAACCATATGTTGGGTGTCTTCAATACTGGTCCACGGCACCTTGTGGGTAGGCCATTATTTTTGAAGTGTTGGGAACCTAGGTTGATTGTTTCACTGGAGTCTCACTCTTTTACTCCCATGTGGGTTAAATTAATTTTATAATGCCCCTCTAAAGGGATGATCCGTAAGGGGTCTTCTTGTTATCGCCAGTGGGCTAGGAAAACCTCTTCATGCGAACCCCATGATTGAGGATAAAACTAGGTTGGTGTTTGTTAGGGTGTCATGGAGATGCACCCGTTTTCATCTTTCCTCAAGTTCATTGCTTTGCACCAAGGCCTCGATAAGTTCACGAGGGAGCCCAAGATTGCATATTTGCCAATAGAATATCAATGGGTTCCTTTTGTGTCCTCTCATTGTCATGTGTTTGGCCATAGTCTATCTAGTTGTCCTAAGATTCCTAGCCCAACCCAAGATGAGACAAGTAATGCCCAGAGGGATAAGCTTGCTCCTATAAATAATAAAAGGAATGGAATTGAGGTTACTCGAAGAAAAGAGGTTTCGACACAATATGTTACCCTTTGGAAGGATCCCTCTCATGTGTCTCTAATTGCGATTGCTTATGGCATGTCTAAAGTCGCTCCTATTTAGACAGTTGAGGTGCAGTCGTTGATGGAGAATAGATTTTGTTCACTAATGGAGAATGATATGGATATTCATTCGTTTGGGGAATTGGTCCTCTTTATTGACAAAAGAGCTATGAATGGAGTCGAGATGGATGTAGACAATAAAGGTAAGAGAGGTCGTATGGTGGACAAGAATTTTGCATCAAACAAGACAGATAGCTCCAACTTGGGGTATGTGCCTATAAATTAATCCATGTCCCAGTTGAAGAATGGGAGAAAGAAGAACAACACCCTAGAGAGAGCAAAAACTGGTTCTAGTGTAGCAAGTTCAGTTGTTACTAATCCAACTTGATGGTTTTGTCACTTAGGTCAATGTTAGTTTTGTGTTTTTCTTTGTGGTTTGGTTTTGCTTCTTTTGTGGTTGCTTGGGCAATCCCCTAGTGTAAATTGTTGACACTTTGCGGTTTTTTCTATTAATATATTTTTCTTACAAAAAAATAAAAAATCATTGGGAAAATCTATATAACCCTTTTATTGCATGTGGGCAACCATGACCTCTCAAGAAGAAGGAACCAATCGAGGGGTCAATAGAGAAGAATGTGTACCTCCAAAATCTCGAAAGAGAAAAGAAATATTTATGTTTATACATTTGTAATCTGGAATACAACACTGAAAAAAATAATTATATCCATATACTTGTATTTTAGAAAAAAAAATAAAAAAATAAATTGACTGTAATAATCAATCTCTAGAATTAAAGCCAAGGGGATAAGTGAGATGGCAACTTTGAGTTTAAGAATTAAATCAAGAAAGCGACTGATCAGATGACATATTACCTGGGGAAACATTAGGAGGTTCACAGATAAGAAGAATAATTGAAAGAAGTGTTTACTTGTAACTTTATTTTATAGAGAGAATATTTGGAGTACGATTGGAGACAATTGAGGATCACAACCCCAGATCAATTATCCCTTCTGCTAGATTCGAAAACAACTCCTCGTTAATTTCTGAGTACTGCTGCTCATCAGTACCCATTCCCACTTTTCACAAACTACCAGCTTTTTACTCTTCTTTCTTTCTTTTTTTTCTTTATTTCCTTCCATTTTGCCCATCTTTATGCATCCGTTTGTGTAAGCAGTGGCCATTGTCATACTTAACCTCAAACCCTAGTTCTGGCTGTTGCCTCTACCCACTTATAATTTAAAAAGTCTAGGGTTTTATTTGTGCTTTATATAAAACACACATTGAGATTTAAAAACACACATTGCTTTATATAAAGAAATAATTTATATAGAATATTTTTTATTTTTTATTTTTATATATTTATATTTATTAATTATTAAAAATATAAAATATAAATAATTTGTAAACCCTCCTCACCCACCTGCCCTTCTCCCTCATCCCCCAGCGGCCACCCACCCCCTATTTTCAATTGCCTAAAAAATTTCATCTCCTCCCTCTTAAGGAATTTGATTTTCATGATTTGAAAGAAAATGACCTCACGTGACCATTGCAAGGAAAATAATTTCTTTAGAATAAAATGGCTATCAAACAATGCATAAATAGGAAATTGGGTGAAAAATTTACCTTTTTCACGGAAAAAATTGGTTATCAAACATGTCCTACGTGTTATCGTGTCCTTGGGTAACACTGGGCAAGATGAGATTTAAAATAAGAGTGGGTATAGAAAATAATAAGGTATATATAATGCACTTAAAAGGAGGTTGTAATGTAAAAGGAAAGAATTCAATAATATAAAAAAAAAAATTTACAATATATAATACAAAATAAGTGTTGTAATTAAGAAAGAATGTGGTATCAGTGTCCCAAATACCCTGATTTGGCTTAAAATTTTGGGTTTTTTGTGGACTGTATAATATTTGAAGTGGTTGAAGATCACAGAAACAATCAAAATTAGGGTTTGCACATCGCGGCAACGGAGAGAGAGAGAGAGAGAACATGGAGATATATTTGTAATTATATTTCTAGAAAGGGGTGTATGGCGCAGTGCATTTGGGACGTTCCAATATCATGCTTGAAGGTTGGCTAAATCCGAGGTCTAAAAGAATGTAACTGTGTATATAGAAATATATTAATTTGTATAAGCATATATAAATAACCACAAAGAGTACTGATAGAAAGAGAGGAGCTGCGCTGCACATGGTAGTTCTGCAGCCCCCACCATTTTCATCCTCACACACATACTTAGCCATATAATATTTTAATATAAAACAGGTACATGCGTGCGGTTCGAGGAGTATACGTGAGAGATATATGACAAGAGAAGGGCATTTCATATGAAAGGTGCCATATAATTGGGGCGACCGGGTGGGCCCACGTGGACAGGGTGTATTTCATCTATATTTATTTTTTATTTTTTTTAACTGTAACAATTAGTGTAGTAATCTTTTTAAAGGTTATTATAAAGATTTTTCATTATTAGAAACTGTTTAATTTAAATTATAGTTATTATTATATATTAAAAAGGTGAGTCGATCACTTTAACTCTTTAATACATACTGATGGCCTCACACTTCACATTAGGATCAAGGTTTACTTTTTATAAGTAAATTTTGTATTTAAAAAGATTTAATTCCTTAATCTAAAAAAGCGATAAAAACCTTTCTACTAAATGGACTACCACTTTGGTGGTTACTTATATCCATCCTATTATTAATTAAAGAAAACACATATTTTGGTGTACTAAATTTTGGACTTTTTAAAATTTTATATTTCAGATATTTTATTTTAAAAATACCCCCTATATGTTATTTATTAGATATTATAACAAATTTAAATTTAAAAAATATATTTACATTTTGAAATTTAAATAATTGTCCACTTACATAATCATCAATTAATATTTATTTAAAACAATAAACACACTAAGTTATAATAACCAAGTAACATTCCTTAAAATTGAGATTTTATTTAACTTTTTTTTTATTAAGAATGTGCAATGGTCGATTTGAAATGTGTTTTTTAGATTAAACTACTATTGATAGGTTGTTCATCTTTTATACTATAACCAAACTGCTATATATATTTTAAACCATCCCAACTGTAGCTTAATACTTTGAGCAAGTAATTTTAACTATAATAATTAATAATACCAAATAAAAAAAATATACCGACAACAATGATATTTTTATTTTTTGGTTTAAAATAAGAAAAACTTCAAAAAAAAAACTTGAGGGTTATGAATTAAATGATAAGCCCAACAAAGTTATTAATTTGCATGGTTGAGAAAGAGAGAAAAAAAAATATTGATATTATTTTGATTGTTTCAAAAACTCTACTCTAAATTAATTAGACTAGAAATTGTGAATTTATTATTTACTTAACGATAAAATAAATTCATAATTTTATGATTAAATAAAATATTTAAATTATGAAAAACTTAATTTAATTCATATTTGGGGGATAGTGGACGGTTTGACAAGTTATCAAAACCTAAAACCCAAATCAAGTCACATTACCAAATCATATGATTGATCGCTTTCTTAAACTTAGTAATTTGATTTAGTTCTTTCTTGGGTACTCATAGTATTCTACTTATTTATGTATAATTAGGACCAAACCTCTGCCTCTAGTATATAGTATCGCTGCTCTTTGGAGTGAGGTGCTGGCTGCCCCAATCTACATGCAAGCTTGAAGAATACGAGGAGAGAGGGTTGAATGAGAATGAGAAAAAACTGATACAATTGGATAAGGAAAGAAAATGCAAAAAGGATTTGAGGGAGAAGACAGAGGCAGGCGTCCAATATATTTGATTGAAAAATACTATATGTACTCTTTAAATTATACTTTGAGTTATATAATATAGTTAAAATGAGAAAAAAAAATTCATACGATTAAAATATCTCTCATCCAAGACGGTGAGATAGTGCGAGACGATGAGACGAAATAGTAAAATATGAGAGATATTTTAATTATTTATACATATATATAATCTAAAATATAAAATAACATACTCAATATTTGATTCCATTACTCCTACCAACAACTTTGAAAAAATCTTGAAATAACCCTAGAGAAAAGCTCTCTACGCTCCCTCCCCCTCTCTTATTTTTTATTAATTATAAAAATATTACTGTCACATCATATAAATATACATTTCATATAAAAATGTTACAAGAATACCGTTTTGCTTCCCACCTAGGCCACTGTTCTCTTTTCCTTGTTCTCGAATGGTAAGCAGAGAGGCTGTATAGAATCTAACCTGGAGAGACAACGGCACACAAATACCAACAAAGGAAGGGTTCCGACTGCAACAGTAACTGAGCTCATGGCTCCCAAACCAGCGGATCCTCGGGGTGCATAAGGTGAATAACGGGTCACCTTAATCCGTCCGCGCTCAGGACCACCCCAAGCCCGAGCACGGGGTAAACCACGGTAACCCAGACAATCGCATGGCAGGAGGTTCAGGGCCCACCGCCCACAAGGGACCACCCTAGATTACCCTGGAGTTGAAATCCCCACACTGCGACTTGTGGGCTTCGAACCTGCATTCCTCGGGGTGCAATCTGCTACCAGCGACCATCGGGGTTGCCCGCGGGCGCCCAAACCAGCAGATCTTATGTAATGTAACCCCGAGAGAGAGAGAGAGAGATTTAATTTATTATTAATAATTAAAGAAAGAGAAAGAGAAAGAGAGAAAGAAACACGGATCTGACACAACGATTCCCACACTTGTTCCCTCCAACACTCTAAACGATAGTTCCAATCCCATTTTCAATATTAGTAGTTCTCACTCTCCCTAATCTTTTCTTTTCTTCATTCCCCATTTTCTACTTCTTTGGAAACAGAATATTTCTCCCTTTTTTGCTCTCTTCTCTAGACACCACCAACAACAACATCCATCCGGCCCTATCTGCCCCCTTCCCCTCATCTGTCCTTTTTACTTTCACTCCCTTCCTTCTCATCCCTGCATATATATATATATATATATATGTATATGTATGTATGCATGTATGTGTGTACATATATATGCATGCACACACATAATTAAGCTCAAAGTATACATAAAATGCCCATACATATTCATATGTGCTCGCGCGCTGTGCAATCATCATGTGCACAAAGAAGTTATCTTGCTCCCTTATTTTATTATGCAAATTCATTTCTTATTAAATATATTATATCACAACAATGAGACTATAATTATATTTTAATAGTTATGGTTACTTTTTTTCTGTGCACTCATAATATAACATGAACTGTAATAAATATATATTATTTGAGAAGACATATGGATTGTCATTCAATAAGAATATTTATGACTTAAAAAAATTAATAAATATATTTTATTTACCAAAGTATATTTATTACGTATTATCATGTGAAAACTATATGATTATGAACGAGTCACATTATTTTGTATTAGTTTTTTCGTGTATAACTATTATTTTACTATATTATAAATCACTTTAATGAGGATTTTCTTTTTAATAAACACGAACCAAACCTTATATACGAAATTTGTATAAAATATTTATTTATAATATATATATATATAATTACTCTACTTTCATCATCATATACAATTTGTATTGTGGTGTGCTGGTGTATCACTTACTCCAATACCATCAATTTCCCATTTTAAGACATCTCTGAAGAGTTCTTTCACTTTTGTGTTGGTATTTTTCGCAGAAGGTGTTTGTTTGTAAATAGACTGTTTGTGTTGCTCCATCTTGGATGCTTGCAGCTCAGCGTGATTTTGATTTTGGCTTGAAGGGGCAACAATATCAATACAGCATAGCAGGCTCAGGAGTTATAGCTAATCCAATTCAACACTCCCATCATATTTGATGCGCGTAATTATGTTAGGGTTGTCTATTCATGATCTTGGTCCTTTTCTCGACTGCTAAACCTACCAATAAACGGCTCTCTATATATGTTAGGCTAAAACGGTTGTTTATTTTACGCTAGCAAATTAATTAGTTACCAACCAAAATAACAGGTCCCTCTCATTCCTACTCTACTGTAAACTCCTTCATAATTATAAAACAAACACTGTTTACGTTTTGGTGGTTTTATTTTACATAAAACTCCATGAAGATATCATTTTCCTCATCTCTATCAACGCTCTTGAACATTTTTGGTGCATTTTCTGAACTGCTAATCCTTCAATATGTAAAATGGACCTATATATTTGTGTAAGGGGTTTACTCCCAATGGATAGATAAGAACATATATATATATATATATATATAAGCCCTAGCTAGGTCTTCTAGTAGGGTTGCAGTTCCCTTGACAACCAAACACCCACTGGGTCTCTGCTTTTCTGCTTTGAGTTTACTGGAAATGGTCAAGCCCGGATAGGATAGGTTTCTTAGTTGGATCGATCTCAATGTATAGGGCTGGCCTCATGTGATTAGGTCGAATTTTTACTCACGGGTTACTCTATTCAATGAATTGAAAACTTAATCCAAGCCTAGGGTTTTTTTTTTTATATTAGTCCCCTAAAATCTTAGCTAGGGTTGAGTCAGCTCGTTGTGTCTTCTCTAAGACTCAGGTTAACGTTGACTCCCAAGTATGATGAGAAATATCGTTAGAAATTAAACTTATTCTTTTTACGAAAAAACTTTGTAATTTAGCAAAAAAAATTATTGATGGGGGAGTGAATGGGAAAATATAGAGTGTGATTATAGTGATGCATATTAATATGTTATAAACATAAATATTAAATCGAGATACTTAATAGTAAAAATATTTTAATTAAAATATTATTTAACTAGAAAAATAATTAAAATATTATTAGTATACTGTTCCAAGGACATTTCATAACTTACAAAAATAGAACACACCATTATTGGGAACTCTTTTTTCAGTCTTGTTAGGGATGCTTTCTTTTCAACCTTTAAGTCTTGTCCAATGCCTAACAGACTTTCACAATAAACGAGAGAGAGAGAGAGAGAGAGAGTAGAGAGTACAATATTAATTAAAAAATATGTAGCCATAAAGACATGTTATTAGCCATTTTATATATATTTTTATGACTTTTTAAAAATGTTATCATAATTAATAATGGTATAGTAATAATATTTCTGAGTGGTAATTAATTAAGCCACTTCAATAAGTAATTTCATTAATTCCTTACAACTGCCTAAATCCGGAGTAAAAATGATGATAAATATAGGAGAGCCAGTACGATATAATTATAGCTAGGTCAACTACTTTGTGCTTGAGGAGGTTAAAAGTTAAAATCATTTCTCAGGGTAATTAATAAGCAATCTGCCATTAGCGGCTTCTCTGTCCATTTCTAGACAAATTAATTAACACACTCGATCAGTAAATTCGAAATGGGGATAAGACCAAGTTTAGTTGCAGTGTCAATGTCTGAAATCATTTGATCAGAGTCAAGACTAGACGGATTGGAACCACATGCTCCCCACCCAAATACCCTAAAAGACTAACAAAATTCATGTTGCCACTGCATAATAATTAATACCAAGGAACGAAATTAATACGAAGGTATATATACTTGATTGGGTAAAATTCTGTCACCTTATTACAGATATATCACGTCATCAATTACACCTTCAAGATATATAACTGCACTAAAAGAGTAGAAGGAGGTATAAAAGTATAGATAGATAGATGATTCTCTTCTCATGCGGATGCTCAATCATGTCTGTCGAAGATTGGGTTCTTCATTGTCTAAGTTAATAATTGCAAGTCTTGAAATTAAGTTAATTGTTAATTAGAGATTTGAGTGAATGTGATTGCCTACGTGATTGCGTGGGATCAATTTGATTTATACCCAATCAACTTGGGTTGCCAAAGTCACATTCTCGTCGAATTTGTTGAGATGTTAGTTCATTTTTTGAGAGAGGATCTTGATTGAAAAACTTTTTTTTCATCTTAAGTAAAGGTTAACTTTATATCTTTAACCCTATATCTTGAACGTTTTTATTCAATTAACTTGAGGTTATGCTTGACATGAAAGAGGTTGATAATATAGCACTATTTGTTCAAATAGAAAGCCACTAAGAAAAGGTTAATGATGTCGTTACTATTTGTCTAAATTAAAGGACTACATGATGAAGCCTCATTAACATATTTTCTCAATATAGAAAATAACTTTTCAAGGCATGACTCCTTCAACTGCAAAAGTTAAAAGGAATTGCCCTTTACTAGTAATAAAATGAAAAGAAATTGGCCTCTTACCTCATATCTTTTATGATCACTTTAAATTTACTATAAATAAATTTTTAAAGTTATAAAAAATAATAAGACACGATAAGAGAACGTCATTATAACCATTATAAGAATAACATCTTAAGTGACAAATTGACGTGGTTTGATTAGCAACATGAGTTTTATTTTTTTAATTATTTTTATTTTTCTTTTCTTTTATTTTTTCCCGAAACAAATTATTAGATTGTGTCATATGCACAATATTAATTTTCATTTATTATTTAAACTAATAGTACGAAAAAAATTTAATTTTTTAAATTTATTTTATAATTTTAAACTGATTTAATTTTTTAATCAATAGCTCATACTTTTGTAAGTGTTATAAGTATATTATGCCGGACAGCTTTTATTAAAAAAGAAACACCCGTTGTATTATTGAAAATATTAGAGGAAGAAAAATTTATTAGCTAAGTTTATACTGATTGAAAAATTGTTAATTTAAATAGTAAAATTAAATAAAGTTTAGTGATTTTTAGGAAAAATTGTTAAACAAGAATAGTAAAATTAAATGAAGTATAGGATTTTTCCTATATAAATCACAATCTGAATTGAGAAGACAATAGCAATGTAGAAATTAAATTTTGTCGTGTCTACTTACATGATTAACGTTACACAAATATTAATATGATGATTTGATAAATTATCTATATTCATGAATAAATGAGAAATAAAATCTATTATACGTTTACAAAGGAAGTAAACTATTTAGTACTCTCAACCAAAAAACCTTAAATTCATAATACAACCAAATTCACAATCTCATAATTAAATTTTCGACTTTATTTATGGAGAGAACAAGAAAGATTCTAAATCCCAAGCTCTTTATAGAATTTTGCATTTTATATATAAATTTTAACTCTTATCATATTTTAAGTTGGGTTACTCAAATCAAAATTTAAGACAGATTTTTTTTTTTTTTTGGTAAAAAAGAACTCATATTAATAAGAATAATCTAAAATAAGTAAGAAGACGATAAGAGAATGACCCTTTTAATATTACATGCTTACTAGACGAATGAAAGGCAAAGACTCCAAAATAATGATGAGCCAACTGAACCAAGAACAAACTAGAGATGAAGGCAATAAATAGAAAGAGAGTAGATGTGGCTTTTGCAAAACAGAGATGACAATGACAAAATCCCCCTCCTCAATGCTCTTGCACAAACCCTCTATTCATGTGCAAGTTCTTTGGATGGAATGTGGGTGATGGGAGTAGGATTTTCTTGTGATATGATCATTGGCATTCCCTAGGGGTGTTAGTCGATTACTTTTCTTGCCATCTCCCTCATCAGCTATCCATCCCCTCTATCGCTAGGGTGGTGGATATTATTGTGGATGGTGCTTGGAGCTGGGCTGTGTCAATCCCATCCCAGGTCCTTCAACTTATCATGTCCTTTATGTCAGAGCCTCCTTAGGATTAATTCTCTTGATCGGTCGATGTGGCTCCCTGCCTCTGATGGCGTTTTTTTCAGTGTGTTTAGTGGTGAGGGATTTACAAAATAGGCGTAGTAAGGTTTTGTGGTTTCAACTTGTTTGGCATAGCTCAAGTGTCCCCTTGTATGTCTTTATCCTGTGGTTGGCTAGCTATTCGAGAGCGACTCTCCACCTTTGGTCAGATCAATCTTTATTTACCATTTCCAAATAGATGTTATCTATGTAAGAAAGCAATAGAGTGCCACAACCATTTGTTTTTTTTTCTTGTTTCTTCTCTTTGTAAGTTGTTTCCCTGCTAAGGCGGAAGGTTAAATTTATATGGCCTTGGAGGTGTTAGTTGAGAGGGATCTTCTAAGTGCCCATAGATGGCATGGAAAATCAATGTGGAATGTGGTTTCCTAGCTTACCCTGCAAGTGGCGGTCTATTTCCTTTAACAAGAGCTTAACAATAGATGTTTTCGTGATAATTAATGAGCAGACCCGCACTCAAATTGCTTACCAGATCCAAACCTTTGTTTGGACTCGTTTGTCCTCTACGTACTTTCCTCGATCATCACAAAGTTTAGCTTTTGCTCATTACTAGCATCTTTCATCTTCGTGTATTATCTAGATCTTTTTCTTTTTGTTCTCATTTTGTCTAGATGTTGTCTCAGATGCTACTGATTATTTTGTCTTGGAGTGTAGTTTGTCTGCAAGGTTTGTGGCAAGGATGTTCCTCATTCAGCTTTGCCTTCTTGTAGTCTTCCTATGCTACTATCATTATCTATGTTGTTGTCATTATCAGGAGCAGGTTCATCCTGTTTCATATGTCATTTATGGAAGAGATTAGTTGTAATACCCCGGGAGCCTAGAGGAGAATAGTATATATCGAGGATAAGTAAGGAAGGAAACAACACCAGTTAGATACCTTTTGGGTTGAATGTAGGCAAGAAACTCCAGGGTTAAGCGTGCTTGAGCTGGGGCAGGTCAGGGATGGGTGACCCCCTGGGAAGTACGTGTAAGCCCATTAGGGTAAGTTGTTCATGTCTTTCCTATAGCTTGATGTGGGATGTTACAAGTGGTATCAGAACCGACCCTTGGAGAAAGTGGTCCAATGAGAGCGAGGAGTGGCACTGGGGTCGAGGCCTGATCAAGGAACGACTCTTGGCAAGCTTTTAGGATGGCAGCCTCCAAATAGGAGAAGGTCTGGGACCAATTGTAAGGTCGCATGACGAGGACGTCATGTGCTCAAGGAGGGGAGAATGTAAAACCACGGGAGCCCAAAGGAGAATAGTATATATCGAGAATAAGTAAGGAATGAAATAATACCAACTGGATACCTTTTGAACTAAATATAGGCAAGGAACTCCGAAGTTAAGTGTGCTTGAGCCGAGGCAGCTCAGGGATGGATAACTCCCTGAAAAGTTCGTGTAGACCCATTAGGGTAAGTTGTTCCTGTCCTTCCTATCGCTCGATGCGGGATGTTACATTAGTTCTGGAAGCTTGGTGGCCTTGGACATGTTGGTGTATCCCACTTTTCAACCTTGGGGCCCTTTGGAGGTCTCAAGTGCGCCTGTTTTCATTTCCCTCCTCAATTGGGCCTTATTTAGAGGTTCTTCAAAGACCTCTCATATTCTCTTATGTATTTTATCTCTACGGGATACTTGTTGTCTTCCCATATTTTTATTTATAGTTAAGTTTCTCTCCACATTGCTTGTTTGAGGGGGCTATAGATTTGATTCATTCTCTAGTTTGAGGTCTGATTTGTTTCTAACCGTCTTTGCAGGGTATGCCCCGTTGATTTTTTTGTAAACTCTTGTTCAGTTTTCTTATTAATTCATTTTCATTTATAGAAAAAAAAAAAAAAAGCTCTAGCACAAACCAAGCTCCAATGCAAAAAGTCACATAGAAAAATGTTTTTTTCGCCTCGCAACAAGCCACATCCTCCATGAAAAGGCATGACGTCCCGTCCCTTACTATCGGATGCTACCGTAACCCAAGGTTACCTTAAAAAGTCTCACTCTAGAGCCTGGCTATGCCCTAACAACGGAAAAAATAAAAATAATGCGAGCGCCCTGGGTGGGGTCTAGGCTTCAACGCCTCCGGTCATCGAGAACTCGAGGTCTAGGACTCATTTGCAGCGGAAGAACATTCGAGTCTCGAATCTGACCCATGTCTTATGAGCAGATTAATAAACTACAATTAGAATATATCACAATTTACTCACACAAAGTACTCATTAACAGAAACAAGCCCAACTAGCAAATACAAACAACGTTCAACACAACCATAAAATAATTACATGACAGACACAAGTTACTAGATCGCATTCTCATCATAGGTTGCTACTCTTATCATTCAGCTGATCTTCGACATACACCGTCTTCCCCTTATCGGACCCCGAGCTATCTGTGTGGTTAGTGGGAATGAAGGATGTGAGTCCTGAGACTCAGTAAAGGTAATATGCAATGCAGTAAATTATTAAACATGACATCATAGATAAATATGAAGTGCAACATGCATGCAAGCCCGTCCACCTCACCTATCTTAGGCTCTAGGTGACCCTTAATGGTTTCCTCCAAGACCCTATCTCGAGACTCCCATGGTTAGAAATCCACTTTCTCATGCTTAGGCACTCCCTCAACATCTTATGCAAGCCATGATAAAAGTAATTTACACAAAGAGCATATTAAACCCTTACCTCGAAATACATGCCGCCTGATATTTGTACCATTGACGCACCCAAATCCTTAATAAAATATTGACGGAGCGAGGTCAATAATTAATTTAGCAACCCATAATTAAATTCATTTGGCAACTGAACTCACTAAATTATTAGTTGATTAATTTTCTAACTTAACTAATGATAAATTAAGCTTAACATTAACCATACCTTACTGCCACAATTTCTTCTCAAGCTCACAGTCAATTCTTCTGCTTCTCCTTTACTTCCTCCTTCAATTTTTACATCTATGTTCTCTATTTATACTCAATTTTGCACTCAATTTATTACACTTCACCCAATTTATTCTCTACAAAGTTTGGAGAAATATCATTATACTTATTCCTTCAATTTTTAAGGGTTCAATTTGCAAGAGTCGTCATCCTTATTCCTTCAATTTTCAAGGGTCGTCATTCATATTTCTTCAATTTCCAATAATTTAATTTTCAAGGGTTATCATTCATATTACTTCAATTTCCAAAACTAATTGCATCAAAAAAATGAAAAAGAGATATTCTCTTTAATTTCTAAAATATTTTCAAATAAAATAATTAATTGTCCGTTTCTTCAAATATTCCATAATGATCCCAAATACCGAAATTAATAAGTATTATTTATCTCTAAAATTATGGAATTTATAAAAATACTGGATGGTACAAAACGCAAGAACAAGCCATAGTAGCAGCCATGTCTCCTGCATGATTGTGAATCGCCACACCCAACCCCACAAGACGTTTGTCTGGTGGACAAGCCGAATGAAAATTCAATTTTTGTACGCAGGTATGGTAGGACGGCACCATGCATGACTACCATTTCCCGGCCCATGGAGGGCTTCGACGTAGGACATAAACGAATGCAGGCGCATCCATCCGGATTATGAATTCGCATATTGTGAAGAAATCAAAGCCGCCAACTTGCCACAAGGAGTAACTCCAGTTGAGTCGACTGAGGAGATCGAGTGAATCAAAGCCTGCAGATACAAACTGAAAAGAGATGTCACAATTAATGCAACATGATGAGGGGTAGGGGATCTAGGAATTAAAAACTAAGGCCTAATTGCGACTAAGTGGTGCGGGCTAGAGGCAATTGCAGGACAAGTGGAGAGAGGACTCGTATGATTGATATAGCCACGGGCACACAAAGTTGGGATGTGAGAGGCAGTCGTTTAGTCAAATTCACTCTTAACGGGTAATGAATCCCTAGAAAATCTCCATGCAAAAATCCTAAGTTTGGACAGAAGAGACAAACCCCAAATGGCCTTTTAAAAGGAGCTCAACGTCAGCGATTGGCCAGTGGTGGAACCTACAGAGCATGGCCTTTACTACTTCCCATTTTTTGGTAAAGTGCCGGAGGAATGGGAAGGGTACAGCGGAATAGAGAGAACCAAATCGATGTCAACGAACACATAATCATCCAATGACACAGGCTGTTGAGTAAGAGTATGCAACGATGGAGGACGTGGCACCCATTTATCACGGATGGCACGGAGGCTAGCCCCATTACCAATACACCACCTCACCTTTTCCCTTAAACTGTAAATTGAACATCCCTGGCAAGCCAATTAAAGATAGATTATGACCAAGGGGCGCCTCAAGAAAGGACATAGTGGGAAAATGATTTGGCCTTCAAGACAAGAGAATGAGGAAGAGTTTGCCAACATTGCTTCGTTATAATGAGTGATGGATGGTTAACAATGAGTAAAGTTGAGTGAGTAAATGATTACAATTTAAGTTGAGTGAAGAAATAATTACAACTTTAAAGTTCAATGACTATTTATTAATTTTACCCTAATCCATATATACCTCCCTGTTTGTAATTTGGAACAACAAAGCGTAGCCCAGCTGACCCAATGAATCTTTTCATGTTGACCCCGTTGATTCGATATCTCGGCATACAGATAGAGGCAACAAAGCACAAGGTATTATAATATTTGTAGGGATCGCCTGCCCTATCTATTGCCTTGATTAGAACTTCCTTGCTACCCACCCACAGTCAACAAAGAGTAGTTTCTCATTCTAGCCGATCATTATTAAGTTGCCAAACCTGGTCCTTGAGACCACCAAAATCCACACCCCTAGACCTAAATATTTATCCCTCGGATCCATGCCCCGATCACGTAGGCGGGCCTTAATTTGCTCCGTAGCTCCAATGCTGTATTACTTACGTACAGAAATTAAAATAAGAGAGGATTTATCAAAATTAATTAATTTGTTGCTCAGATGCCTACCCAACTCCAAAAGAACCAGCTCAAGGCATGAACCTGATCCATCATCATCTGTTTCAAGACTCCACTTTTAACAATCTAAAATCCAATATTGTATAAAAACATTATTACATTTCTTTTACACGTGTCATATTTCACATACTGATTAGTAAAAGAGCAGACATGCCGAGCCCAATCGTGCCACTCTCCTGTCTATTATTATAATTAATTTTCAGATTGACTAATTAAAATGATTTGACCAAGATAATGATCAAGCATGTATCCAAGGTGTTCGATCGTTGGGATCGATTTCGTGTCAAATCAGCTCTTGTGCTCTAATCATTACACATGCTTTAAACAAAATTATGTCATTAATGGAATGTTAAGTTTGCTTTACGTTTTGTCCCCTCTTTTTAACTTACTTTTTATCTTGCCCTTCTGCCATCCATGTCTACTTTATTCTGTTAGCGCAATAGAGCATGACTATACCGATCATGCTTCTAAAAAAAAAAAAAAAAACAAAAATGTATTTTCATATATAAACACAAAAAAAAAATTCTTTAAATAATAGAATAATTATTTTTCTGAGATAATTATATTGCAAGCTAATGTATTAAGTTTAGAATTTGGGTAAATTAAAAAAATTAATTTTTAAGTTTCCTACAATTTTAGAATGCACTTTTTATTTTAGCAATTTTCTAATCAAATTTAATTATAAATTAATTTAATCATAGAATGTTATAGAAATTGTTAATCTTTATCGTTAATGACATGAATGCTGATGTAAATTTTAATTGATAGCTTAAAAGAAAATCAAAAACCATTATAAAATATTACCACACAAATTCATAAATTAAAGAATTACATGACAAATAAAAGTCAAATTTGTTGTCGGGCAATGAGACTTTAGAAAAGTGCATTGCAATATTTGATAGAGTGGAGCCACTTTGAGAATTCATATCTATCCGTGTTGCTTTCTCTCAGGTTATAACTGGGTAGTTTTCTTCTTTTTAGCTACTAGCTAGTAGCTATTAAGCTGTTGCATGTATTTGCCTACATATGTAAAAGGCAACTTAGCCTGAATTGATAATTCCACTTCTACCCTACTGTATTACATGATCACTTTTGCCTTCAATCACTACTATATGAAATGATTATCTCTTATCAAAATTACCATGTTTTCCCCATCTTATATTAACTAACATAATTTTGGAAAGGTTGATAGATTTTATGGTGAAGATAAACCCTTGACTTGGCTATCAAAAAAAGAAAAAAAAAAAATTGATTTGAAAATGTTGATCTTTTTCGTTCTATTTTTTAATGGTACAAATGAATTTATTTAATAAGAGGTATAAGGACGAGACTTTTAAAATAAAAGCAAGACTTTATTGCTCAATTTTGTATCTAAGAGGTCATCATGAATTAAACACATCTAATTAGTTAATCTTATGAAATGATCTAAAATAGGCAATGAATTTTTATTTTTATTTTCTTTTTGTTTCTTGCTAAGATAGAAGCCATTATAAATCTTCACCATTTGCTAATTCAAGAAGGGATTACAACTTTGATTTTGAATATTCAAAAAATGAATATTCAGCTCGTATACCAAAGTGTATATATCTTTCATGGCGGTGGTTTTTGTTTTTTTTTTCTGCTGAGCGTATATTTCATATATAGTTGTAATTAAGTTAACTATAGTAAACATATATATTAGTGATGATTCACAACAAATTAGACGTCTTCTGGAAAATTCACTGACCACAGTTTTCTTTTCTCATTGATAATTGTAATGTCAAACTTATCTAATGAAAATAATTGTCATAAAATGTGTAAAATATCAACACGCTATATGAGAACTTGAGCACATAGCACAGTGATTAATTTCATGGTTTTGATCATTTTGAGAATTTATAATTGAAATAAATGAAAAATATTCCAGCACTATTTTCCATTCTGTAACGATCTGGCTTTATATCGTATTCTATGAATTAACAACGCTGTTGAGAAAATAATTAAGCTGGCAATAAACATGAAGCTATAGAATAGAAGATGATGATGACTGCCTTGCCTCCCATGGTCACATTGGACAGCAAAGATTCTGGCGATGGAAGATATTCAACATTTGAAGAAAAAACATGTAGCTTAGAAGCATTGCTATAAAATTTTGTTCGTCGTACAACAGAAAGCCTACGACTAGGAGAGCTACAATGCGAACCAATACTAGGAGAGAAAAGAAAGATTCTTGTCTATGCATTTCAACGTTTCTTGTCTACATACATAGCCTGTTTTCTTACTTAATTACACCCCATATATATATTCATTTCAAAAGTAAGCCAAACAGAACCCTGAAGCCTGTGAACTATACATACATACATATATATATATACGTTTGATTATATACTCAAAACAAAGAGTAGTATATATATGGATATTAATATGTATTCATGATGAGAACCCTGTGAAATAAGTTTGATTAATTGATGTTTATGTTTTGAACAAGAGGGTGACATATTTAATATTGTTTTGTACCATACAGTTTAGGTTGTACAATAGACTGATTATCCCTGAGGTTGAATGAGGGAAGAGGGGAAAGAAGAAAACTAATGGGGTTATGCTGTTTTTGGAGTTTCTTTATTTTTTTTGCTTTTATTTAATCAAGAGAGAGAGTGGAGCGGGCTGAGGAATCCACATGCCTTCCAAACGCTCCCAGACAAACAAGCTTCAGAATGGAAAAGCAACCTTTGCTTTACGACCCAGAAAAAAAGATGATTTCAAACCCAACACGCACACCCCCTCTAAGCCCACCCCCTGGCTTAGGAAATTGCGTGGTTGATTAGTAACCCAATAACTCTCTCTCTCTTTCTCTCTCTCTCTCTCTCTCTCACAACAAGTCTCTATATCTACCGGCGGTCTGGGGGGGATGCAACTCCAACCCCACATTCGCTCCTTTCCTTCTCAAAAGAAACACAAATGTTTAGCGCCCTAGTGGCTCCATTTTCCCATCTCTCTATCCATCCATCCATCCATCTATCTGCTTATGCTTGTCTTTGTGCCAATTCAACTGGGTTTGGCATCTCTTGAGCAACCCACTTTGCTATTTCCTACCTCTCCATGGATCTCCATGTTACCTTCTTTACCTCTTGGAAATATGCCATGAAGCAACAAGCTCTCTTCATTAGGGTTTTGGAATCCACTTTATATGTTTCCATCCATGCATACATACATGTTTCGTGCATCTTTTATATATTAATATATGGTCCATGCATATACATATATATGCCTGGCTCCCTGTATGCCATTTGCGGAGCCCATCGGCTCATCGATGGCCTCTGCGGATGGCGTATGAGGAGCCATGCATACTTCCATCTCATGGTGCCAGAGTACGTACGTACAATAGAAACAGAACTAGATTGCAGGGACAGCATTGTAATTTCCCGTCGTCTGAACCCTTGAGCCATATTCCTGCAGGCTGCAGGTGAGTGTTCTCTTCTCCATGATTTTTAGGGTTTTATGTTACGCGGGGCAGAGAGAGAGAGAGAGAGAGAAGATATGCAGATGGGGCAATGATATCTTCACCTCTTGGGTACGATATTATTTTTCCATGAGACTGACAGTGAGTCTGTACACGTGTAGCAAACAGGAGGTGACGGTGATCCGTAACTCGTCACCCCATATTCCGAGGAAACTCTGAAACAACATCGAAGTTACAAATTAATAAAACTAAGGACGTTCATCATCATCTTCTTAAATTCTTACTTTTATTCTTATTCTTACTTGGGAAAGTTTTTACAGGGGAGACTGGAGCAAGCAAAAAAAAAAAAATGGAGAAGATGTGGGCATGGAGATGGATGGGAATCTGGGAAAGGACCACTCACTATCTCCAATCTCTGATTCTTCTTTTCCTGGGCTCTGCTGGTTGGCTAAAAGCGAGGTGGTCCCTTGGTTCAAGATCGCCTGAAATCAATTGGATTTGGACGGCTCTCTCTCTCTCTCTCTACAACAATATTCTCCACCCCTAGAGAGAATAAACCCTTGTTTTTGGGGGTTGGGTAGAGGAGGAGGAGAAGGAGGATCGATGCATGAGATTGGTGGGTGACTCCTCAGTGGCTGAGTTCTGATGATGAGCTAGCTAGCTTTATACAGTGTGTACCAAATGTCTGTAAAAGTGGATTCAAACCTGTCCTGTTTACTTCTCTTCTTCTTAAAGTAGATTCCACCTCTACTCTATACTCTATATTCTGCAGTGTGCAGATTTTGTTTAACTTGCTTTAAAATGACAACTACTGATTTGATTTGTATGTTTGCTTTAATTAATATATTTCTTTACATTTTTTGTTTCAGCGAGACTAGCATGTGATTTTTTTTTTTAAATTTAGTGAGAAATAAGAGAATAATAAATATATAAAGAAAGATTAAATTGCGTTTGGGTTTGGAGGTGGCAGGAAGGAAGACTTTCCCCTTGTTTATGTGGAAGTTTAATAATGAAAGGGAAAGAAAAAGGACAGCATACAACTTCTTTTCATCTCTTTATTCTATTTTGAGAGTAACAAAAGAGAAGAAAATATATTTATAAATAAGATTATTATTTTATTCTTATTTTTTATTTTGAAAGTGGATTGAGTATATGTATTTATAGGTTTATTTTCTTTTTTTAACTATTTCATCTCTTTTCAGTCTCCATCCAAACAAAATAAAGTTAGTTTACATTCATTTACACTCTATTCTTCCCAAATAATTAAAAGTCAACAAACATTACGTTCATTCTTTTATCTTTACATTCTGTTCCATTATGTAAAATTCCGTCTCGTATCCCACCTCTCCCAAGCATAGCACGAAGGCACAAGACATCTATTGGAGGGGAAAGAGCGCAGCGAATAACATAGGCCAATGGGCTCAAAAGAGCACAAGGAAACTGACCACCAATCAGTCTCGCCAAAACTCAAAAAACAAAATAGAGTAGAACAATCGCAAGGCACAACTAAACTAACCACTAACCGATAGAGGCACAAAAGAGACGAAGCGAAAAGATCACTTGAGCCCAGGCCAGCACAACTCAAAAAAGAAAGCCCAAAATTGACATTACAAGGACAATAGCCACTTAAAAAGAGGGGGATGACCACTTGCATCTTCCCAGGTGGACAATAGCCACTTCAAAAGAGGGGGATGACCACTTGCATCTTCCCACCAGCCACGAGGGGATTGATTTGTAGTTTTGCCAAGTCAACTTTTTCTTCTTCTCTCCTATCAGTTCCCTCCAACTCGACAAGAAAGATTAAAGAAAGTATCATATATAGATCACCACCCTTCCTTGAATTTAGAAGATCAGCAACGAAGAAGATGATAAGAACCTTGTCTGCCATCTAATAAAATAAAAGGCTTCTGAGAAGAAGAAGCCAAACAGAATCACGACCAGGAGAATTCTAGAAGGCTCAAACGCAATTGCCATTGCCATTGCCAACCACCCAAAGATCATGGAACCATGCATAAGCATATGCCCCAAAAACAGAGACCAGGAGAGCACAAGCAAACACCCCACATATAAAATCATACATGGAGAAAGAGAAGCTGCAGCATTCTGTAATCTTTCAATAAAATTAAACATTGAAAAGAGAAGACAAGTAGCATCTCCAAGTGGGTTGAGATTTCCAGTTTCATCTGTCACACCAAGTAGTAGTATCAAAAGAGAAGAAAAACACAGAGGAAGTATAATGCCTCTTCGATCCTTCATTCATTTTAGATCTTGGCTTAAATAGTAAAGGTGATCTATTGTCTAATTACAGAATTATCACTATCAACTAATTACAGAAATGCCACAAACTAACAGCAGAAACATTCTAATATACAAAGTGTTACAAAACAAAATACACAAAAACAAATATATTCTGTTAAGTAGTATCGAATTAGACCAATCTACATTACTCAACATTGAAGCAAATTAAGCTGGAATGCACTACCAATTATAAAACAAAATAAAATTACCAAACAGAAATGTTACTTGTTAATGACATACAGCAAAAACAGCATTCATGACATATAACTACAAAGTTTTGGCTTCCAAGATTTGCCGGGAGCATGAAACTGCAGAGAAGGCACTAACACCTTATACAGCACTCCATGACATATAAAGCAACTTCCATGACATATAACTATAAAGTTTTGGCTTCCAAAGATTTGCCGGAGGCATGAAACAGCTGAGAAGGCACTAACACCTTATACAGCACTCGAGGATGAGAATTGAGTGCCTGGTGCATTTGCTTATCCCATGTCTGATTCGTCGAAAAAAATGAAAAGGGAAAGCAATAGCCTTACGTGAATGCTTCCAGATGGAACTCCAGCTGGTGCCAGTCATTTGGCCTAGCTCTATACTGTATCCAGTTGCTCGAAGGATGAAAAAGTGAATCACGTGCTTCTCATGAGCTAATAATGAAGCACAGGAGCCTGAAAAGAGAATCTAGGTAGAAGCAGAGATAGTCATGAGTTATCGCGTGTAGTAGGGAAGGCAATTCCATCCTTTAAATGGCTTACTGCAGTGGGACATAACCATTTCAGCATGTTTGGACCAAATACCTGTCAGATAAAGATCAGTTACCATATTGGCAGATATCAATCAGGTTTTAGTATACGTACGTGGTTACGTGTGTGTGTGTGTGTGTGAGAGAGAGAGAGAGAAAGAGAGAGAGAGAGAGAGAGACCAAGGTAATGTTTTTGTAGGCACCAACATCAAAAGGATGACGATAACTTTGTCCAGATTTCCTAGCCAGCCAAGCTGCTCTTATGTCCTCGTAATACTGGGAAACAATCCCACACTCAAATCTTAAGCAATTAGAAAAATACATACTTGTTGAGAATCCAATGTGGAAACAAGTTTACCTCTATGGTTGTCATATTAAGAATGACGAGGTAGATATGCCAGCCCAAGAGAGTTCCCAGTGTTAAGCTTAAGCCAGGAATCATCATACCAGAAACTATCTGAAAATTGTGCTACTTTTAGATTTTCTAAAGCCATTCAAGCAACTTGGGCAAAACTTAAAAAAAGAATATAAGCAAGAAAAATAAACAATTATAATATGCACCAAACATGCATAAACATGTAAGCTACATGTGAAAAGGGCATGATGAGAAGTGCAAACTATAACACTCAATTGGCTAACTCCAGAAGCTGACAACTGCTTCAAGAATGAGCATAGTTTGGTAAATGTCAAAAGTACTAAATAACAGGTATACAAAGAGAGAGAGAGAGCTACAGAAAAGATGCATTTCATAGGAGCTGCATGAAATGACATTCAGGATAAAAATAAAAAGGATTTATTATAGACAAGTAACAGTACAAGCTGAGACCTATGTTATTTTGATCTTGGTTTTGGTTTTGATGATAAAAAACATTGGTTTTATACTCTTGATAATGAAAAACATTGGTTTTATACCCCTGTCCCAAAATCCATTTCTAAGATGATTTTACTACCAATTTGTATGCATCCTTTGACTTCAAATGAAAATCAATTTCAACCCATCTTCAAGAACAAATCATTTCATCTTGATGGAGATTGGAAAAACAAAGTTTTATGAATCCAAAGAATCTTCTAAATGTGATTCAAAATCAGTTTTTAAGTGTTGGAGAAAATGGAGCAAAATTTATTAAAAAGCAAAGGACAAGTTATCGACCGGTTCTAAAGAACACTCGACCATTTTGGTCCTTTTTGTCGGCACTCATAGCTTGTCGACCGGTCAAATAATGGCTCTTGGCCAAGTGTATTTGTCGACCGGTCAAATAATGAGCTTACATTGGAAGCGATTTGCAATAAATACGCAGTGGAAATGAAAATTCAACCTTTGCTTTATCAACCATTAGAAGGGAATCAAGTGTATGTGAATTCTAAGGTTTATCCCAACCCTAATATAGCCAAATCAATTACTATGGAGCTGAGACCGAAGCTGCGATTATGTTATAAGTGTGGCAATAAATTCAGCCCTGACCACCGATGCCAAAAATATCTCCTTAACATGGAAGGAATAGAGGACGAAAACAAAGAAGAACCGGCTAGAATTGGGTGAAGAAGAAGGCACAACTGTTCAAAATTCTTGGGGACAAGAATTTTCTTAAGGGGAGGGGAATTGTTACGAACCTAGGGGAATAAGGGATAATTGGGCTATAACGACTGTAACTAATAGGGGAATGGGTTATTGTATGCAGTTAGGGGAGTTATAAGAGTAGATGAAAGTTGTTAAGGAGTTACAAGATAGCTAGAAGAGAGCCTTTAAGAAGGTAGGTGTAAGTGTGGAGGGTATCTTTGGGAATAACAGAATCCTTACATTTCCCCTCTTGAATTCTCTCTCCGTTCTATCTCTCCCGAATTCTCTCTCTCTGTTCTATCTCTCTTCCATCTCCTTCTTTCTCAATCTATCAATTCTTCTTCCACATTCTGTTATTTTCTCGGCAATTCTTCAAGAAGTACTTAATTGACTAACCCTCCAGTTGAGGTCGTGTCAAATGGTTGTGCTAAAATCACACTTAACACAACAAATTTCTTTCTCAGTACACTTCTACATCACCTAAGGATTAAAGAACACATTTGTGTCTGAGACAAGGAGGGAGTTGTTTACAAATGAAAAAATCATTGAGGAAAAAAAAGTCAGTTAAGAATATGTTTGTTTATGGGAAATTCTTCTTCTTCTTCTCTGGTTGTGGGAAAAGGTTCAGCTGAACTGAAATTCAACTTTTGAAAATCAATGCTTCTGTGCGATTTTATGCATAAACTTGACATCCAAAAAATCTATGTTTGGTTCTTTGCATAGAATGCATGGCTTTTAAATGGTTTTGAAGCAGGTAAGGCAAATATACTCAATAATAGTGTCTTTATGGGAAAGGACTATAATGTATATGATATGTTCAAACTTAATGCCTATTTCTGCTTATTTTGTAAGCTTCTGATATTTGTCATTGTTGACGGATATGGCAGCCTAGTTATGGGAAGTCTTGAAGAAGAGATCATGTCTCTTTGGAAGTTTCGATAACCAAAATAGGATACTTCCTAATCTGGTCTTAGGAAAGTTTCCTAAAGATTTGTGTATATTATTTCCCTTTATAAATATGTAGTTTTCCTTTCTTTACATCTTCTTTGTTTCCTTTCATGTATTCATTCTCCCTCCATAAAAGAGGGTCGTGTACATCCTTTGATAATTAAGCAAATAAGTACTTTTCTACATGGTATCAAAGCCGCTCCTTGCACCCTAACCTAAACCATGCCTTCACTGCACATCTACACTGCCCTTAGTTTGGACAACACTGCTTCCCTTCAGATCGGTCTCTTAGAGCACTGCCTCTACTCTTCTCATCTCTGTTTTTCTTTGGCTATATCCCTTAGGCCTTCATTGCATCTAGCCGATCACTCACCATGTCAGAAGTCTCAGAAGTCACACTCGGTATGACAATTGGAGAGTCACATCACCGGTAAACCAAATTGCTGGTGCAAGTACCGGTGCTAGAGCAGGGGCAAGTGCTGGAGTTGGAGAACTACTCGGGGTGCATCTTTCCTATCGTTTGGATGGTAAGAACTATCTACAATGGGCACAGTTAGTGAGGATTGTACTCAAAGGTCGAGGGAAGCTTGGACACCTCACCTCTCCTCCACCAAAGGCTGCTAATCCATCATTTCTAGCTTGGGACGTAGAGGACTCCCTCATCATGTCATGCCTATGGAATGCCATTGTCATGTACCGTCATTATCGTGGGGGTATAAGGGTGATTTTGTAATAAAATGTAAGTGAGGGACGAGTTAGGCAAGAATTAGTTAGCTGCTGAGGGAGTAGTACAAAGTTTGTTGCTGCTATTCAAACTTGTACATTCCCTATAGCTGTAATCTGTTACAGCTTGTAAGAGAGAATCCCATCTATATAAGGATTCTCTCTCTTTCGTTATTGGCATTCGGAATTAACATTACTGTTCTATTGAATTCTCTCCCTCTCTACTTCCTTACTCCTTCCTTATTCTTTCTGTTTTCTTCCTCCCACTCTCTAAATTCCTAAGTCAGTCCCTCGGGGCCTGACATTCTGGTATCAGAGCATCCTTCTTGGGCGTCGCGCAACCACCATGGCCGACGGGACAAGAATGAAGCAGATGGAAACGCAGCTACAACAGACGACGACAGCCATAGCGGAGGTACAGAACCGAGTGGCATCACTGGAACTATCAATTGGAGCGGGAGTCGATTCCAGAATCGACCAGGCAATGGAACGTTGGAGGATGGAGAGTCGTGAGCAGAACACTCTCTTTCGGGAACAAATGATGGAGCAAATGCAAATGATCGTGCGAATGTTCACTCAACAGCAGCCATTAAGGTTATCTCCTGAATTTCCTCCGCGAGACCGGACGGAACCCATATTTCCAGGAGTAGGGGTAGAACCTCGACCAGGAGGAGCGTCGGAGTTCGAGTTCGATACGGACACAATGGGAGAAAATGTAAGGGAACGGAGACCGGGAGTAACGGCTCATCGACACCATCCGAACTATCCCACGCTGAAGCTTGAGATTCCTTTATTTGAAGGAGAGAACCCGAGATGGTGGTCGAGAAGGTGCGAACGAGTATTCTCCCTATATCAAATTCCAGAACAGCAGAAAGTCACCATGGCTTCAGCTTACCTGAATGATACGGGAGATGCTTGGTATCAAGGGTGGCTCGCGGTCAAGGAAGGGAGCCCTTGGAGTGTATTCGTAGAAGATTTGTGTGTAAGGTTCGGAGATAAGTGCATGCGGGACATTATCGAAGAGTTTAACAAACTCAAACAAGAAGGAACGATACGGGTATATCAACAAAAATTCGAGGAGCTTAGATCGTTGATGATGATACATAATCCTCAGCTTTCCGAGGAGTATTACGTCTCGAGCTTCATCAGTGGTCTAGGGGATGAAGTTAGACCCATGGTGAAGATGATGCGACCACACTCGGTAAAACAGGCTGCCGAGAGTGCAGGGTTACAAGAGATGATCGTTGATGCCCTGACCAAGAAACAAAGGAATTCGGCAAAAGGGGTGATCACGGGAGGTTGGCAAGCTGGAAATAGGTTGCCACACAGAGAAGGTGGGTTCCAAGGAAGAGGTGTATTGGCCCTACCGGCCAATAACTCCGCTTCCGCCCAAGGAGGAAGTCTGATGGAGCAGAGGCGCGTAGCTGGCCTATGCTACAAATGTGGAGACAAATATTTCGTAGGCCACAAGTGCAGGAGGCAACTACTATTGTTGGAAGGGGAAGATGAGGAGGAGGAGGAGGAAGAAGAACTTTCGGAAAATGAGGAGGACCAAGGAGAGATCTCGCTGCATGCCTTGAAGGGGGTTAACCATAGTAAGGTTATCAAGGTTGAAGGAAAGGTCAATAGCAATCCGATTATGGTCCTCATCGATAGTGGGAGTACTCACAGCTTCTTGGATGAAGCTGTGGCAAGAAAATTGGGATGTGAGGTCAGTCCTTCCCTGCCGTTGTCAGTCACAGTAGCAAACGGCAGCAAAGTGTTAAGTCAGTCAGCCTGTAGGGACTTCCATTGGGAGATGAATGGAGAAAAATTTTCAACTGATTTGAGGTTGCTCAAGCTAGGAGGCTGTGATGTAGTGCTGGGGGTGGATTGGATGAAGGGAGTCAGTCCAATCAGTTTCGATTTCAACAAAATGGAAGTGACTTTTGAGAAAGATGGCAGCAAGAAGATTCTAACGAGCAAACCAGAGGTGGGAGTATGCAAAATTATTTCGGGTAAGAAGTTACAAAGGATACTCAAGAGCAAGTTATCACAAGTGGCCCATCTATTTGCTATCCATACCATGGGTGTTACCCTCGGGGAGGAAGGAGAGGAACTTCAGCAAACACGCACATTGAGCAGCAACACCCATAGCCCGTGGCAGGTACATGAACTTGACTCCCTTAACATACTGCTAATTGATTATAAGGACCTCTTTTCTGAACCAAGTTCCTTACCTCCCGAGCGACCCTATGACCATGCCATTAATCTGAAGCCAAATATTGAACCAGTAAACCTAAGAGCATATCGTTACCCACCCAGACAAAAGACTGAGATAGAAAAACTCATAACAGATATGCTGAAGAAGTCCATTATCCAAACCAGCCATAGCCCATTTGCATCACCTGTATTGCTTGTTAAAAAAAAAGATGGGTCATGGAGGTTTTGTGTTGACTACCGTCAACTTAATGCTATGACCATCAAGAACAAGTTTCCCATCCCAATTGTGGAAGATCTCCTTGATGAACTAACCAATTCTTCAGTTTTTACCAAGTTAGATCTCCGATCAGGTTACCACCAAATTAGGATGCGGTCTACAGACATTCCTAAAACAGCTTTTACCACTCATCAAGGGCATTATGAATTCCTTGTAATGCCCTTTGGCCTAACTAACGCTCCCGCAACCTTTCAAGCGTTAATGAACAAAATTTTCGAACCATATCTGCGCAAATTCATCCTAGTATTCTTTGATGACATTCTAATTTACAGTCCCTCCTTTGCACAACATTTAAGCCACCTGAAAATCACTTTTGAAGTCCTTAGAATCAATAAGCTATATGTTAAGGAGTCAAAGTGTACTTTTGCCAAGCAACAAGTTGAGTATCTTGGGCATATTATTTCCGGTTCAGGGGTAAGCACAGATCCAAGTAAGGTCGCTGCCATGGTAAATTGGCCTCGACCTCAAAATGTGAAGGGGTTGAGAGGATTCCTAGGGTTAACCGGATACTATCGCCGGTTCGTTAAAGGTTATGGTATAATCAGTCGGCCTCTCACTAACCTACTGAAGAAAGATGGATTCAAGTGGGATGATGCGGCTGAGGAGGCTTTCTGCAAACTTAAGCAGGCTATGGGTGAAGTACCCACTCTGGGATTACCTGATTTTAACAAACCATTCATTTTAGAAACTGACGCCAGCAACAATGGGATTGGAGCAGTCCTGGTTCAGGACAGCAGACCCATAGCCTTCCTCAGTCAAGCCCTTGCTCCAAGACATCTCGGATTGAGCATCTATGAGAAAGAACTGTTGGCAGTGCTGCTGGCAGTGGAAAGATGGCGACATTATCTTGAGGGAGGAAGCTTTGTAATCAAGACTGGCCATGAGAGCCTCAAATTCTTGTTACAACAAAAGCTGCATACTCAACTACAACGCAAAGGGATGACTAAGCTCATGGGTTTGAACTATGTAATCCAATATAGGAAAGGGAAAGAAAATCTTGCAGCCGATGCCCTATCCAGATGTCCTGAAGAGGGAAGTACAGCAGCCATTTCAACCATTGTTCCATAATGGTGCCAAGAAATTGCTGCTAGTTACCTCTCAAGTGATAAGACCAGAGATCTTTTACAGCAGCTGGCCGTGGATCCTTTATCTAAACCTGGCTACACTTTGAGTAATGGGATGATTAGACACCAAGGGAAGTTGGTGATTGGGGAAGAGGAAGCTCTAAAAAAGAGAATTATAGAAGCACTCCACGCCTCTCCTCTAGGGGGACACTCGGGTATTGTGAACACCTATCATCGAGTTAAGCAACTCTTTCGGTGGCCAGGACTCAAGAAGGATGTTATGGAGTTTGTGATTAGATGTGACACTTGTAGGCAGTGCAAACCAGAAAATGTAGCGCCACCTGGATTACTTCAACCCCTAAGTATTCCTGGAGGGCCATGGGAAGATATTTCAATGGATTTTATAGAAGGATTGCCAAAATCAGAAGGCCGAGACTGCATCATGGTAGTTGTGGATCGTTTTACCAAATATGGGCACTTTATGGGACTGATTCATCCATATACTACCCAGGAGGTTGCCAAAATGTTCCTCGACCAAGTACTGAAACTGCATGGAACACCCAAAGCCATAGTTTCTGACCGGGATAAAATCTTTACTAGCCGGCTGTGGAAGGAATTGATGGGGTTGCTGGGAGTAAAATTGAAGATGTCTAGTGCATACCACCCAGAATCTGATGGACAAACCGAAAGGGTTAATCAGTGTTTAGAAATGTATTTACGGTGTGTTTGTTTCCTTCAACCCAAGACCTGGCACAAATGGCTTCCAATGGCCCAATGGTGGTATAATTCCAGCCACCATTCAGCCATCAAACGTTCCCCATTTGAAGCCCTTTATGGTTACAAACCCCCACTTCTACCCGCATTGGCTGATCACTCCACAGTGGCATCCCTAGACGTATACTTACAGCAACGGCAGCAAGCTTTGCAGGAGATTAAGGAAGAGTTGGCTACTTCTCAAAATCGGATGAAACAATTTGCTGACAAGAGGAGGAGTGAAAGAGAATTCCAGGTTGGTGATGTTGTGTATCTTAAGCTGAAACCAGGACACCTGAGGTCACTACTCCCAAATCCCAGCTCTAAATTGCACCCAAAGTTCTATGGACCTTTTCCAGTGATTGCAAAGATAGGATCAGTAGCTTACCGTTTGCAATTACCAGAGGGATCCAATATACACCCAGTTTTTCATGTCTCCCTTCTGAAGAAAGCAGTAGGGGCACAACCAGCAAGCTCAATCCTGCCAAACCTTCCCCACATTGAAGCTCCTCTCCGGGAACCTATAGCTATACTGGATAAAAGAGTAATTTACAGACAAGGTGCGCCAATTACTCAAGTCCTCATCAAATGGACTGATCATCACTTCGAAGATAACACATGGGAGTATCTGCCGGACATGCTGAATCAGTTTCCGCGAGTGGCCAGCCTTCTCCATATTTCTTGTGGACAAGAAATGTTTTGATGGGTGGGGTAATGTCATGTACCGTCATTATCGTGGGGGTATAAGGGTGATTTTGTAATAAAATGTAAGTGAGGGACGAGTTAGGCAAGAATTAGTTAGCTGCTGAGGGAGTAGTACAAAGTTTGTTGCTGCTATTCAAACTTGTACATTCCCTATAGCTGTAATCTGTTACAGCTTGTAAGAGAGAATCCCATCTATATAAGGATTCTCTCTCTTTCGTTATTGGCATTCGGAATTAACATTACTGTTCTATTGAATTCTCTCCCTCTCTACTTCCTTACTCCTTCCTTATTCTTTCTGTTTTCTTCCTCCCACTCTCTAAATTCCTAAGTCAGTCCCTCGGGGCCTGACAGCCATGCAACCCGAGATTAGTAAAAACTATATGTTTCTAGCTTCTACTAAAGAAATTTGGGACACCATAAAGCAAACCTACTCTAAGGTTCAAGATACCTTGGTAATCTTTGACCTTAAGACAAAGATTAACAATACTCGCCAAGCCTCTTTAACCGTGATTGAGTATTTTAATAAGATGAATGACCTTTGCTTAGAACTTGATCAATATCAAGAAATTAAAATGGTGTGTAGCACAATGCTACCACTCTTAACCGGATTTTTGAGAGGGATCGAGTTGTTGAGTTCCTAGCAGGTCTTAATAATGAAATTGATCAAGTAAGGGTTCAGATCCTTGGTAGGGAAAAGTTGCCTTCCTTGAATGAGGTATTTTCTATCGTAAGAAGTGAGGAAAATAAGAGAAGGGTTATGCTCAATGAGATAGGGACAGAAGGGCCAGCCATGGTTTCAAATAAAAAGGAAGGAACGTGTTTTAAGGCAGGCAAACCAGAAAATAAACCTACTAACTGTGAGGGGCTGTGGTGCACTTTTTGTATGAAACCTAGACATACCTGAGAGACATGTTTCAAACTCCATGGGAAAGAGGCTGTCCTAAGCAAGGTGGGAGGCTTTAGAAGCATGGCACAAAAGAATCAGGCTTATGATTCCACCAAGGAGCATGAGGAGGAGGACATAGCTGGTAAGACAGAATCTTCTTCAACTTCTGATCTTACTCAGCTTAATGCTGAGGAAATCAACAAATTGAAGGCTTTCCTCAAGACCATCCATGATGGAAACTGTGAATTTTCCTAGCAAGGTAATTGTTTACATTCTGCCTCTTTTACTACCTCTAAAACTGATAAAAATGATATTTGGACCCTTGATTCGGGTGCCACTAACCATATGACCCCTGATCAGTTTCTTTTTAACACTTATGAGCCTATTATCACTTCCAAACAGATTACTATCGCCAATGGAACTTCAGTTTCCATTAAAAGTCAAGGTATAGTCATCCTTAGTCCCAATATTACTCTAAAAAATGTGCTGCATGTTCCAAACCTATCCACCAACCTTGTGTATATCCATCGACTTACTTATGATTTGAATTGACTCGCCATTTTTTCCCTTAATATGTGTGAATTTCAGGCCTTAAAGACGGGCAAGATGATTGGTGTTGCTAGGGAACAAGAAGGGTTGTATTTTTTGGTGCACAAGGGAGGCTGATCTACTAGAAATCAGCAGTCCAAGGTTACTAGCTCTTCTCAATTCACCTCTAATCCTACTGCTCAAATTTAGCTACAACACTATAGGCTTGGTCACCCTCCTTTTCTTCTTTTAAAATTAATGTTTCCTTCTTTGTTTAAGTCTCTAGATCCTAGTGCTTTTCAGTGTGATGTATGTGTAATTTCTAAACATCGTGTGTCTTATCCAGCTAGTAATAAAAGATCTTCCAAGCCGCCTTCTTTGGTTCATTCGAATATTTGGAGACCTTCTAAAATACCAAATTATTCTGAGGCTTGCTGGTTCATTTCTTTTATTCATGATTGCACTCGTATGACATGGATTTTCTTATTAAAAGACAAAGTAGCTGTTGGAACCATTGTGCCCTATTTTTGTAAGCTAATTTCCACTCAATTTCGCTATTCTATTCAAAAATTTCGAACTGATAATGCAAAAGATTACTTTAATAATCATTTGTATCAATTTTTCCAACAAGAACGGCTTGTCCATGAGTCCCTGTGTCGACACTCCACAACAAAATGGAGTGGTTGAACCAAAGATAAGACATCTTCTTAATGTTGCTCGGACACTTCTCCATCATCATGTGCCTAAGCATTTTTGGGGTGAAGCCATTCTTACTGCAGCATACTTGATAAATTGGGTACCCACCAAAATCCTCAATCACCATTCCCCATTTCAGTCCATGTCTACCCATTATCTGGACCTAACTCTGCATTCCCCTTCTTCCCTTAAAAGTCTTTGGTTGTGTCTCTTTCGTTCATGTTCCAAGCAACATAGAGACAAGCTTGATCCTAGGGCATTAAAGTGTATTTTTCTGGGATATTCCCCTACTCAAAAGGGGTACAAATGCTATCATCCCCCTACCAAGAAGTTTTACACTTCTAAAGATGTGACCTTAGTTGAGACTACACCATTCTTTTCTTCACCCAAGGCTGGTCACTAGGGGGAGAATTTAGTTGATGGTGACCATTCTTCTTGCATTGGGGATGTACTTCCTCTCTTAGAACCTTTCTTAGAAGCATCCCCAATCTCTGTCCCACAGCAACAACAATAGCACTCAGCTCCAGCCTTACCCGAATCTCACAACAACAGCACTCAGCTCCAGCCTTACCCGAATCTCAATCTCCGTTCCCTCAGTCTCCTGCTACTGCTCAAACTCAGTCAAACAACAATACACCAGCCATCCCTCATCAAGAATAGCTATCAGTAAGGTTTAAAGGATTTTCCTATGCATTCAAAAGAAGACAACCTACTCTAAACTCTCAGCAAACATCACCATCTGATCCTAATCAAGGTAAGCAATTTATACAGTCTTTTGTTCCAAAACCTTCCAACCCAATCTATGATGATCTAGTCCTTCATATTGCTGTTAGAAAGGGGGTCAGAAGTTGTACCCAGCATCTCTTGGCTAATTTTTTGTCCTATCATTGGCTGTCACCACGTCACAAAGGTTTCCTAGCATCATTGGATTCAATTATCATTCTTAAATCAGCAGATGAGGCTTTAAAAGATCAGAACTGGAAGATAGCCATGTTGGAGGAGATGAGAGCACTAAAGAAAAATCAGACATGGGAGATTGTTTCTCGACCAAAAGGGGTCATGCCGATGTAAGTGGGTTTTCAATGTGAAATATAAGGCTGATGGGACATGTCATGTCCTTAGGAGGATTAGAAGGGTAATATTGTGATAGGGATATAATAAAGGAGTAATATTATAATAGGCTTATATTAGTTTGTTAGGAGCACATTGGTGCTGTTAGAAATTAGTTCAGGAGCTAGCTATGCCTATAAAAAGGCCCATTGAAAAAGGAGATGGATATGCTTGAATTGATTAACGAAACTCTCATTCTCTCTCTAAGAATTCTCTCAAATCTCCCTCTCATTTCTCTCTACCGCTCTCCCTCAATTCTCTCTAATTTCTGCCCTATTTCCCTCTTGAATCATTCTATTTCAATCCTATTCAATTGGATCCGTCCAATTGTCAATTCCAACCTTGTTATGAACCTTAGGTTCATGACAAATGGTATCAGAGCATCGTTCCTTGACGGTTTTCGTTACTGATTAAGCTGTTCGAAGCATCAGATCCTCGAAATTGGAAGTGATTTCTAGCGAAAGGAGGTCTAGGTGATAATTAGAGTGCGCAGAGGAGAAAACGACGTTGAGTCAACTCTTGGAGTAGTCCCTTAGTCGTCAGTTTCTTCTTCCAATGCAACTCTGACTATTTCGGTTAACTGCTGATTCACGACAGAGAAACAACCAGCAGATTCTCGATTGAATCTCGCAATTGATTCCGATAGGCGAGGGGGTGAGTGTCAACTCGAATTTGAAGGAGAGCTGCGATGGACACCAATCTACTCTAGGTGTCGAAGCTGACCGGCGATCGGTGGCGGAAAGGAACAAGTCGCAGAAGGCGATTCTAGAAACAACATAGAATTGACAGGGCGATGGAGTCGAACCATTTCAATGGTGCGGTTAAAATTAGTGCGGTGGTCCTCCAGCCCGTGGTCGGTGATTGGGTGAGAAGAAGGAATCAGCAAGAGGCAATTGTTGAATCCGCAACAATCGTGAACAGAGCCGATTCCGACTAGCGGCAACAGAGACGGTGGTGTTGGACACTGGGTGCAGAAGTACCGAGCTGATAGCGAGTCCGCTAGTGTTAACGCGAACGACTAGGAGACTCACTACCAGAATAGAAGGTCGGTACAAGAGTTCTATTGTAGTTAGCGACGCGGACAGCAAGAGGCAATTGTTGAATCCGCAACAATCGTGAACAGAGCCGATTCCGACTAGCGGCAACAGAGACGGTGGTGTTGGACACTGGGTGCAGAAGTACCGAGCTGATAGCGAGTCCGCTAGTGTTAACGCGAACGATCAGGAGACTCACTACCAGAATAGAAGGCCGGTACAAGAGTTCTATTGTAGTTAGCGACGCAGACGAGGAAGGTGTCGTGGCCATTATCAATCGCGACCAGTGAGTAGGTAGGACCAGAGGAAGGATTCGAGGCGAGTCCAACAATTCGGACGAACAATTCTCGACTTCCGATTTTGCTTACCGATGATAATTGCTGTCAGGCAATTCTTCGCCAGTAGGTAGCGAATAGTGCAGGGGCTCAGCTAATCGATTTGGATTGAGGAGACCAAGGTGCCAATTCCGATGAGGAAGGATGACATGAAGTGGGAATAGGTCTAGGTCTCAGCTAAGAAGCCTAGCAATTTCGGTATCTGATTCCAGCAAAGTTCGAAGCAGTGGGAGTGGATTTTTGTAGGCGAATTTGGATGGGTGATTCTTGGTTGTGAATTCTGGCGCTCCTTTGTGGTAATTCCGATCTGACTTCATTAAGGTAGATCATAATGGAGTAGTAATTTCAGGAGGTGGATTCCAATCGAAATTCTAGACTGTGGGCAAAGGGAAACAGAGGTTAATTTTGGCTTTGAATTTTGGATTAACTTGTTTGAAGAAGAGCAATATGTATATAGCTCCCTGGTCTTCAAAGTATGCTGATTGTGAAAAATCGGCTAAGGGGAGAAGTGCGCGTAGGTGACCATGGGAGCTTCAATTGTAGCAAAAGAATGCTTCCTTTTCAATTGGAATGGGGCCTCAATGGCAGCTAAAGAAGGCTGCATTTTCAGTTGATAGCAACAAGGAACAGAAGAAAGGGATCAGCCAAGTTGAAAAGGAAACAAGAAGTGTAATACATGAAGAGTGCAAGGAATTTGGTCGAATATTCCGCGAGAAGCTGTAGGAGTTTGCAATGATACGTATTAAGAAGTATCATTATCACGAAAGTTTTAACAAGGGGGAATTCCTTGGAGTGGAGCAACCGAAGGAGGAGACAAGATTACAAACAACCGATTCACTGCCTACTCTAGACTTTGGGCAAAAAAAGAAGCATTCTGATGGAGGCAACGATAACCAGAAGGATGGCTGCAATATTGGGAGTAATTTTGGTGGTGGAAAGCATTATCTAAAGGGAAGCTGTAACAATCCAATGGATAGGACAACAGTCAATCAGATGATAAGAATGACAAAAGGCCACAAAGAATTGCTGGAATTGGGGATGAATTATGCAGCAACGCTTGAGAAGTTTGAAGAAAAAATAAGACCGCAAGATGCACCTATTGAAAGGCTGCAAGAGGAAAATGGGGTAGCATTTGATGAAGTGACCGAGGAAGCCAAGGCCAATTCGTTACCTCTGTTGACTAGTGCAGGGACTGAAGGATTAGAGGGTGTCCAAGATCAGAATTCTATAAGAAAGGGAATGGGTGGTGGAGTTCCTAATGATAAGGTTCCATTGCCTATGGTTTTGGATAATGCTAAGGATTCCTTAGCTAATGATAAGGCGAAGACAACACTAGCAAGAGGAAGTCTCGCTGATCCTAAATGGTGTCACCATGTTGCCATCGAGAGTTTGGCAAGAAAGAACAAGGTTGTTGTTGCTTTGTTCATTGTTGCTACGGCTGACCGATTAGAATTTATGTCACCCTTGTTGAAGGGAGGATTGAAGACTAGAATTGATGTTGCAACCTAACAGGTTGTAAGTGGTGCCATGCAAGGAAATAATGGTACAGTGTTTGCTTATAGTGTTACTAGGTGCAGGAAGACTCATACCATGCATGGAGAGCAAAAGTCACTTGGGATCATTCCATTGGTAGTGAAGGATATCTTCAAAATTTCTCCATCTAAGTTGTGGAAGAAAAGGAAAAAAAAAAGGGGGAACATAATGGAAGCTGTGAAGGTTTGGCATGTCTTGGAGACAAGACATGTTTCAAGGCGGGGAAATTGCCATGTCCTTAGGAGGATTAGAAGGGTAATATTGTGATAGGGATATAATAAAGGGGTAATATTGTAATAGGCTTATATTAGTCTGTTAGGAGATATTTGGTTGTTTATTAGGAGCACATGGGTGTTGTTAGAAATTAGTTAAGGAACTAACTATGCCTATAAAAAGGCCCATTGTAAGAGGAGATGGATATGCTTGAATTGATTAATGAAACTCTCATTCTCTCTCTAAGAATTCTCTCAAATCTCCCTCTCATTTCTCTCTATTGCTCTCCCTCAATTCTCTCTAATTTCTCCCCCATTTTTGCCACATTTCCCTCTTGAATCATTATGTTTTAGTTCTATTCAATCGGATCCTGCCAATTGCTAATTCCAACCTTGTTATGAACCCTAGGCTCATGATAGGACATTGGAAAGATATAAAAGCAAGATGGTGGCCAAAGGATATACTCAATCTTATGGCATAGATTATTTTGAGACATTTTCCCCCATGGCAAAGATGACAATGATGACAACTCTTATTTCATTGGTTGCTTATTTTCGATGGAAATTACAACAATTTGTGTGAAAAAATGCATTATTACATGGAGACCTAGAAGAAGAAGTTTTTTTGGATTTGCCTCCAGAATTTCAGGAGGGAGATGTCGGGAAAGTATGCAAGCTCAAGAAAGCACTTTATGGGCTCAAGCAGTCCCCAAGGGCCTAGTTTGGCAGATTCTCTAAGGCCATGAAGACTATGGGATACAATCAAAGCAGGGGTGATCACACTCTCTTCATAAAACACTCAAGGGAAGGTAAGATTATTGTTTTGCTAGTCTATCTGGATGACATAATTGTCATAGGTGATGATGAGGAAGAACAGAAGGTGCTAAAAAGGGATTTAGCCCAAGAATTTGAAATTAAAGATCTTGGTATCCTCAAGTACTTCTTAGGAATTGAGGTGGCTTACTATAGGGATGGTATTTTTCTATCTCAAAGAAAATATATCTTGGATTTGTTCGCCAAAACGGGGCTAACTAGGGGAAAATCGTCTAGTATTCCAATAGAACCTAATTGCAAATTGTGGCAAAATCCTGGTAATCAACCAATTGATAAGGGGAGATATCAACAATTGGTTGGCCAGTTAATATATCTCTCCCATACCAGGCAAGATATCACATTTGTTGTTTAGTCTTGTAAGCCAATTTATGCACAACCAAACTGAAGAACATATGCAGACCGTAAGGAAAATCCTTAGCTACCTAAAAGCTACCCCAGGAAAAGGAATATTGTTCAAAAAATCAAATAAATTGGATGTTAGAAGCTTTATTGATGCTGATTATGCTAGATCTCTTACCGATAGAAGATCAACTATAGGGTATTGTGCTTTCCTAGGTGGAAATCTAGTGTCTTGGAGGAGCAAGAAACAAAGTGTTGTGGCTAGATCAAGTGTAGAATCAGAATCCAGGGCAATGGCTATTGGTATATGTGAGCTGCTTTGGCTAAGGATCATTCTAAAGGACTTGAAGATCAAGACTCAAGGTGCACTTAGATTGTTTTGTGATAACAAGTCAGTCATAAGTATTGCACACAATCCTGTCTAGCATGATAAAATGAAGCATATTGAAATTGATCGTCACTTCATAAACGAAAAGATAGATGCAAGCCTCATTCAAATCCCTCATGTTTCATCTGAGAAATAGGTGACTGATATTTTTACAAAGGTTCTAGCAGCCAAGAGGTTTGGAGATCTAGTATGCAAGCTGATAATGGCAGATATCCATTCTCCAGCTTGAGGGGGAGTGTTAGCAGATATGACAGCCTAGTTATGGTAAGGTCAGATATGGTAGCCTAGTTATGGGAAGTCTTGAAGAAGAGATCATGTCTCTTTGGAAGTTTCTATAACCAGAATAGGATACTTTCTAATCTGGTCTTAGGAAAGTTTCCTAATGATTGTGTATATTGTTTCCCTTTGTAAATATGTAGTTTTCCTTTCTTTGTATCTTCTTTGTTTACTTTCTTGTATTCATTCTCCCTCCATAAAAGAGGGCCGTGTATATCCTTTGATAATTAAGCAAAGAAGTATTTTTCCACAGTTATGGTAGACTTTGTCATGTCCATTTCAACACAATGAAGCTTATGGCTAAGAAAGGATTGATATCTAATTATTATCCCAATAATCATGACAAATGCATTGCATGTAGTTGATATACATTGACCAAGCCTTCATTCAAAAGTTTTTATAGATATTCCAACAAACTTAATTAAATTCATAGAATTATTTGTGACATGATCAGTATTCTTGCAAGAGGTGGAAAGCATTCTTACTTTCATTGATGATGCAATTGCATGTCTTATTGAACCAAAGGAATGCATATTGGTGCTGATGGCTGTGTACAACAAAATCAGAGGTATTCTAGTGTAATCATATGCCTATAACTGGATGATATACTATATTGGACACTGATTTGGAGAGTAAAAATTATGAGATACAAATAAGCAAATCTGATTATGGGATTGCATTAACTTGGTCAAGTTATATTAAGAATGTCTCAAGACATTCAATTATTAAGAATGTAGTCCAATCCTATAGCTCACATGCCAAGTTGATAAAGCATAAAGGTGAACCTGCTCCCCAATTAGCATACTTTCAATTTGGCATAAAGGTGAACTATCTTATGCACCGCACAAGACTAGATATAGCCTTCAAGACATACAGGAATCCTAGAAATTCACATAAGATTGCACTTCCCAGAGTTCTCAGATATCTTAAAGGTTCTTCAAAACATGGGCCACACTATGGAATATTTCCTACTGTATTGGAAGGGTACAATATTCATCCCTAGATGATAGAAATCAGCCAATGCAATGGCATTTTACATTAGCAGACAGTGTTACTTTCTGAAAATCTAAATAGCAAATTTGTATTGCACACTTGTCTTTGGAATCAGAATTTCTCGCTTTATCCTCTGCAGGAGAAGAAGTGGAATGGTTACGGCATATATTGCTAGATGTTCTAATATGAAATAAACCAATACCTGCTCTTACAAAATGCAGAAGGCTTACAGTCAGATTGACAATGGAAAATCCAGATCTATTGAGGCATGCTCATGTGAAATAGCTAATTTGTAAAGGATTTCTAACCATTTAGTATGGAAAATCTAAGGAGACTAACACATTCTTAATCTAAAAGGCCAAATGAGATTTGATTTCATTGATAGCAAAGGAGATGAAACTTAATTTATGTACCTGAGATTGTAGCTAGTACAAACCCAATTTGATCACAGGTTCAATGGGAAAACAAGCTAACAACTATGCTGTTAATCCATTTGAAATAGAGAATGAGGAGTCTCTCTCTATGATATTGTATTATCCCGAAATAGATACAAATGTGTCCTATTGTTTTGAGGTGATATTATTCACTGAATAAGTCTATAAACCAAATTGGTTGAAGTGTGACAGAACACACTCTTGACAGACATACCTAGTTAATAGTTGAAGCTAGTAATTTCACATGAGACCTTGGACTCTCTAGAGCACTTAGTGAACTTGGGATTGAGGGCAGACTATAAACGTGCTAGCTCTAGAAGTACAAAGACTTCTGAAGGAACGTGTGTGCGACATCCTTTGTTTATTAAAATGGGTTATGAGTTCAAGCTTTTTGTCCACTCAGTTCCTGCCTATTTCTTGTGTTCAAGGTTGCCTACTTAGTTACCAGAAAAGCATGATATATTTGTACTATGTAAAGGTTCAAATCCTAAAGGTACCATCAGTTAAGCATATTCCTTCCTAGATTCCCATAAAACTGATATCCAACAATGCTTAATTTAAATGAAGCAGGGGATTGCTGGAAAATGATTTAAATTAAGCACATTAGTTTAAACTAATGAGTTGGAAACCCACAGGCTTGGCCACCCAAGAGACATGCATTAACTAGGAACTTCAAAACACATTCATAATTAGGAAGTCTTGAAACTCCAAAAGACATATATAATTAAGGAGTTCAAAAGATTTGACTTTGTAATACTAAAACCTTCATAACAAAAATACTATTATATTGGGTATCTAGATCTGAGTGAAATGCTTGGTTTCCATCAGTTGGTGCAAAACTATAAGGAAACCAGATCAAATCCAATCTAAGTTGAATCTAGAGATATAGATGTTGGATCCCTTGCACCTTTGGGAGGCTCCAACTATCTTCAAGAATCCTAATTGCGCCTCTTAGACACTAGTTACTATGCTGGTTTTTAACATCTTCATTATGGCAGTTATGTATGTAAAGTCTTGTAGTAAACTCACCCAGTTTTGATTTTTCTTTTGATTTTCAAATGTGTCATATATTCAATGTACTCATCCATAGATAGAAATGATTGGCAAGCTAGAATTCAAATAGCTAATCCCACCTAGTGGGATTAAAGCTTGATTTTTTTATTTTTTTTTCTTGTAAAAGGCTTGACATGATGTTTGTTGTTGTTGGTCATGTATATGACAATCTGCCAGGCACATTCAATCCAAATCATGGACACAACAGAATAGCAGAAGTGTTCAAGTGGGACAAAATTGAAAAATTAAAAACATTATAAGAACATATAAAAAACCAAGTTAACCGGCAGAAAACAGAGTCCCCTTGAGGTATGAGAGTGCAGGTTCGGGGGGATGGCAGCCTGTGGGCCAGTGGTAACCATAATCATATTTGTGAATTGGCAAAAGTCTATCTATTTTTTCTCATGTATTATTTTTTAAATAATGTTATACTATATCTTTCATTACCTTTAAGCCAAACATTAATATATGACCCATGGGGAGAAGATACAGCATTTTCCTTACCTGTCATTCCTCATCTTGCACCTTCTTTAAAAATGACTGTAACTTAGTGTATATCTCATGTTCACATATCGATGATTCTTATACAACAAATCAGTTTCAAATGAAGTCTAGTATATGTAGTTTATTGAAGTTCAAACATAAGGGATGATATTGGCCAGTTTTGGTACCAGACAAAGACCTTGACACATAAGCTGGGACTGTAACTCCCAAAGTTTGTACTAGAAGGAAAGAAAGCTTGACCACAAACACCAAGTCATTGCATGAAGTACTGCACAACATAGATGTATCACTTATTGACTTACGTAAAAGATCTTGAGGGGAATCTTTTCAGTAAAACTCCAGTCCTTCTGAACTGCACAGCTAATTATTACAACCTAAGCATGCCAAAGACATCTCATAACTTATGGAAGTTGGTAATATTAAACAAAAACAAGTAAATAAAATCATGAAATGGAGATCATCAACTTACCGAAGAATAAATGGTTGCCATTGTAGCATACAAGAGTAGGACAAGGAAGGCTTTGTAGTTTCTATAACCAACACAGTTATTTATCCACTTGCAGTGATGATCCTGCATGCAATTTGTTAGTGTTAAGAGGAAATTAAAAATTGATTGTCTAGTTACACTGACATGATGGTTATATTTCATTTAGCCATGAAAAAGGAAAATAAAAGTACCTACCATTTTCAGAATGCACCTTCTACAAGAACGGCAATGATGAGCCCTGGGAGGCTTATATGCAGAACACTTGTCACAGTGCCTCCCTTGCACACCCTGCAAACCATGCATCCAGGAATTTGAATTTACATTCAAATGCAAATACTTGATTGAAATGTTTCTCAACATAAACCTACTTCACTGTAGCCAAAAGCTCCTCTATATCTTAATATTGTAGTAAGTTTTAGTAGTGTGATTGACTTCTATATAAAATATATGCAATTTGTAACATCTTATTTGGAGAATCGACATTTTTTAGCCTAATGATGTCAACAGTCTACGTTGATAGAACAAGAACGCAGTGTTCATGATTTTATGAGGTTTGTAACATCTTATTTGGCCATGGTCTTAACCTCTAATGATGCCAAAAACCACTGATGACAGCACAAAAAATAGGGATGGCAATTCTTCACTTGACTTGACAGGTATCCAACAAATTTGGTATATTTGAGGCTTGATATAAACCTAAAATTTTGTTTAATAGAACAGGGTGGATGGGGAAAAAATACTTGCACGGGTACTGTTTGAGAAAGGGTACAAGACCCTGACCCGCATGCATTAATCAATATGTATAGTTCTTTTATTTTTCTTTGTTTATGTAGATTTTGACAAAAAATCAACATCTCTGCATTTGAAATTTATAGAGCCATATATATGGTACAGATGTTAATTGTTTCATAGGAGTCAGTTATAACTTAGAAACTGCCAAACAAGGAAAATAAACATCGTAGGAATAAAATTATAACAAACTATACACTCAAATAGAATATTCAAAACTGAATAACTACATATTTTCTACACTCTCCCTCAAGCTAGGTTATAAATATTAAGTAAACCCAGTTTGGATCTCATATCCTCAAACTTGATCATCAGTAGAGCTTTGGTTAGAATGTCTGCAATTTGAAAAGCAGTACGTATGTAGGAAATATTAATAGTCCCATCTTCAACTTTTTCTTTTATGAAGTGTCTATCTAACTCCACATGTTTAGTTCGATCATGATGAACTAGATTTCTAGCTATGCTTATAGCAACTTGATTATCACACAATATGTTAATTTGATCACCTGACACAATTTTAAGTTCAAGGATCAATCGCTTTAACAACATTGCTTCGCATATTCCATGAGTCATTGCTCTAAATCAAGCTTTTACACTACTTCGAACCACAATTGTTTGCTTTTTGCTGCGCCAAGTTACCAATTTTCCCTATACATAAGTATAATATCTAGAAGTTAATTTGCAATCAATAATAGAACTAGCCCAATCTGCATCAGTGAATACCTCAGTATTCCTCTTCTTAGTCTTCTTAAAGTATAGACCTTCCCCAGGAGTTTTCTTCAGATATCTCAAAATGTGAGACAATCAGTTCATATGCTCTTCAGTAGGATTGTTCATAATTGACTAGCTACACTTACCGCAAAACCAATATCAGGCCTCGTATGTGATAGATAAATAAGCCTAACAACTAGTCTCCGATATCTTCCTTTGTTAGTTAGCAAGAGTATTTTTCCTTTCGTCTCTATCTTTAGTTACAATCTCCAATAGAGTATCTGAAGGTTTGCATCCAAGCATTCTAGGTTCCTTAAGTAGATCAAGAACATATTTACGTTGAGAAACTACAATACTTGTCTTGGATCTTGTAATTTCCATCCCAAGAAAATCTTTCAGATTTCCCAAGTCTCTAACTTCAAATTCATTTGCAAGAAATCTCTTGAGTTTGCTAATCTCCTCTTCATGATCTCCTGTTAGGATTATGTCATCCACATACACAATAATAATAGATATTCTTTCACTAGGAGAACTATTTATAAACAAAGTATAATCAGATTGACATTGTGAATAACTAAACTTCTTTACTGTTTTAGTAAATATGCCAAATTAAACTCTAGGAGACTATTTGAGACCATAAAGAGATTTCTTTAACTTGCAGACTTTGTTTGAATTTGTTTGATCCTTAAGACATGCAGGTATCTCCATGTACACCTCCTCTTCTAAATCACCATTGAGAAAAGCATTCTTGATATTTAATTGATGTAATTTCCAATCATGATTCATTGCAAGAGATAAAAGTACTCAAATTGTATTTAATTTAACAAGAGTAGAAGTCTCTTAATAGTCAATACCATAAGCTTGTGTGAAACCTTTAGCAACTAATCAGCCTTTGAACCATAGCTCTGAAAGGCGCGAGGCGCAAAGGGTCCTGGAGCCTGAGGCGCGAGGCGTACGAGGCAAGGCGCGCCTTTGCGAAGCGAGGCGCACCTTTTAAAGAAAAAAACTCAAAATCTTGTAAAATCATAAAAAACTATCAAATTATCAATAATAACACATGCATATCATTAATGATTCATTATCTTCAAATTCTAAACTAACAACATTAAAGTTGATTCATTCATCATGCAAATTCTAAACTAGAAACATTATCAAAGTTCAAACTTAAAGTCTCAAACTGAAATAAGTACCAATCATCATGCAAAGTTCTAAACAAACATATAAACACTACAAGTCCACAATCAACGAAATGTTTTCATTTTGAAAAATGCTATTTTTCTTAGTCTGGAAGATTAGCGTATTATAAAAAGATATATAAGAAAATATTTTCATTTTGAAAAACTATCTCCCGGTATTTTGATAGCTAATATTCATTGTTGTTAAAATGATTTTTAATGAATTTTTCAAGAAATAGTAGGTATATATTTTGGGGGTGGTAAAATCGCTAAATCTCAAATTTGTACTAAAACCAAAATTCTATTTTCTTATTGTTATAAATTTCGGTTTTTTAGATATTTTTATTAAATCCAAATGGGGGGTACTTTCTTACTTACATTTATGTATTAAAGTAAATGGAAGATAAAATATTAATAAAAGAAAATGTGAACATTTACTCGCGACTGGCGCTTTAAGGCGCCTTGCGCCTAGACGCGCCTTTAACAACTATGCTTTGAACCTTTCAACACTTCCATCTGCTTTGTGCTTAATGGTAAAAATCCATTTGCATCTAATTGGATTCTTTTCAAGAGGCAAATTGACTACATCCCAAGTTCCATTCTTTTCAAGTGCTCTAATTTCTTCATTTATAGCTTGCTTCCATTCAGGTATCTAGAGAACTTCTTGTTTATTATTAGGAACTTGAATATTTGTGAGTTTAGTAGTAAAAACATGGTATTCTAGGGACAACCTCTTGTAAGATAGGAAATTGCAAATGGGATACTTTGTGCAGAACCTTACACCTTTGCTTTGGGCAATTGCTAGATCAAGATCATCTAAATTCACATCTTCAGAATTAAAAACAATGTTACCTTTTTGTGTCACTTTTGGAATTGAATTTGGTTCAGCTTCATGGTTAGTAGTGAGTTGCACTTGTTCCTCTACGACTAACCAATTCATAACAGAATGCACTATTACAAATATACCCTCCTAATGCTAATTACAATTATGCCCTCCTAGTACCCTAGGGTCGTGACAACTTAACCCCGATTTGGATGAAGTTAGAGGAAGGATCTTGGGTACAAAGCCTCTACCATCACTCAAGGAAGTTTTTTTCAAAAGCAATGAGGGAAGAAAGCCGACATAAGGTTGTGCTCAATCAGCAAAGTAAGCCTTCCTTAACTCATCAGAATTCAACTCTTACTATTTTTAAACAATGAGAGAACCTACCAAAGAGCCTAGGAAGGGACAAACAGTGGTGTGACCACTGCAAAAGACCTTACCACACCAAGGAGACATGTTGGAAAAATCCATGATAAACCAACTAACTGGAAGCCACGAAAGAAGAGGGAGATTACACAATTTGCTTACATAGCAGATGTACCAACAAAAACTGGGAAGAACACCAATCTCAACCTAACAGAGGACCAGATTCAAGCCTTATATAGGCTACTCAATCAAGGTACAGCTTCCCCAAGTCTTCCTACGGCATCTACTATCGTGCAAGGTAATTCTCCTTACTCTCTAATTTCAAAAAGGTTTCCTAGGAATGTTTGGATAGTGGACACTGGTGCATCAAATCATATGGCTTGTTCAGCCTCCTCAATGACTGAATATACTCCTTGTAGCACTTCTATTGATATTTCTATGGCCGATGGCACAACCTCACCTGCCCTAGGACTTGGAATAGTGTGTATTTCTGAATTGAAGTTAAAATCAGTCCTACATGTACTGGGGTTACAATGCAATCTATTATCAGTCAATAAGATCAGTCAAGATATGAACTGCTGTATCACTTTCTTTCCATCCTATTGCTTATTTCAGGACCAAGCATTGGGGAGAATGATTAGCAGTGCTAAGGCAAGGGACAGCCTATACTACTTGACAGAGGATGCTTCAGCCTCTTCCACAAATAAGGCTGGTCTAATAGTCACAATGGATGCCAAAGTTCTATTATGGCATAAATGATTAGGACACCGTAGTTCTACCTATTTAAAATTCTTGTACCCTCAAATTTTCATCAATAAAGATCAAATTTTCTCATGTGAGCAGTATACTCTTGCAAAACACTCTCGATCTCCCCATCACATTAAATCCTATAAACCATCTACACCTTTCCATTTGATCCATAGTGATATTTGGGAACCATGTAAACAACCAAATATTTCTAGTTCTAGATGGTTTATAACATTTATTGATGATCATTCTAGGGCTTGTTGAGTGTACCTTATGAGGGAAAAATCCAAAGCAAGCAACATCTTCAAGAAATTTCATAAATTTATCTTGAACATGTTCCAAACTTCAATTCACATCCTTCACACTAATAATGGTCGAAAATATTTCTCTCGTGACCTTACCAACTACCTATCTGAACATGGTATTTACCATCAAAGCTCACGTCTATCACAACCCTAGGGTTAGTTAGGGTTGTGATAGGAATTGGGAGAAGAAATCAGAATTGTAGGAGGGGGAAAATCAGTAGAAGGAGGGAGAGATATTGAGAGAAAGGGAGAGAACTTGAGAGAGATTGGAGAGAGTCTTAAAGAGAAATGAGAATTAAGAATTCATTCAAATCAAGCAGATCCATCCAACCACAGCTGAGGCTTATATAAAGCCTAACAGCCTCCCACATAGTCCCATGTGCAATATATCAACTAGTTTAACTACTTATAGAATAGGACAAAACATTATAACAGAAAGAAAGAAAAGAAATTACAATTATTGTATATTGTATGCCAACTCCTACTATTATATTTACTAATATATCCTAGGATCATGACAATTCCCCCCTCCTTGAGAGAGTTCTCGTCCTCAAGAACTTGCAGCAAGTAGCCGTTGGTTCATCCAATTCCCGCCTTTGCTATCTGATCTATCTTTCTTTCTTTCTTTCTCCTTCTAAGCCTCTTCTTCTTCCTCGTTCTAAAGTATCCAAGATCAACTCCAAGCCTAAGTTGCCCCATTTCCATAGGAGAAACTTTATCGAATGCAAGCCCCATACAACCACCTCCCCCTATAGTTGTCCAATCAATTTCGGTCTTCCATTGAAAAACATGATCAGCCACACCTGGCCTGATATGGTTAGTAGTTGGAACTTGGAGTCTAAAGGAAGAGTTAACTGTACCCATGGCTTTCTTGGATAGTCCATCCCCGTCCCATACAAGTAAGTAAGTTAAGCAAGTATCCCTAGCTACAATTATTGCATTTCCATCTAGCCCACTGCCATGTTAGCAAAGTTACCAGCAATATCCTGGAAATGTAGCAATGGGAAATTGCTGACTTGCCTTAGATACTTAAACGAGGCTTGCTTGTGAGCTTCAAAACTAGGTGCTGCCACAACCCCAATTCCAGCAGTCGGTTCCTCTGTCCAAACAGTAGACAGAAACATGAATTTTACCGCTGGAGCAAGAACCACTAGAGCAGCTATAGTTCCATCCCTTACTACCAAACTTTTGACTTCTTCAATTATCTCTCTTAGCTTCCCACCAATTATCAGTTATCCCTGAAATTCCTTACCCAATCCACACATCTTCACAACATTAGAAGATGTTTCCATCGGAGATACATGCTCAATCATACCATTTCCAGTGATAGTAAGAGACTCAATCTTCCTTGCCAATCAAAACTAGCCCTAATATTGCAGCTCAACAATCAGAATTTGAACAATTGCAACAGCAAGAAACTCCTTTCCCAGAGTTGTTTCCTGATCATTGCCATACACACCATACTTATCTTCTCCACTTTCCTCTTCCAGCCTTTCAGTAGGTACTTCCAGAGGTATTATTTCTTCTTCTAACCCCTCAATCACTGCAGCTGAATCACTCTCTGATTCTAGAGATTCCTTGGTGTCTCCTGTCATTCCCGACAACTGATTGAATGCCTCAAGCATCTCTTGTTTTGGATTTCTGCTATTATCATCTGGATCATCCTCATTAACAACCTCCTTTCCAAAGGAATCAGAGTACTCCTTTAATTCTTCTTTTATCCAAAAGCATACGGCCAAATTCCTCGCACTCTTCATGAATTACACTTCTTGTTTCCTAGTCAACTTGGTTGATCCCCTTCTCCTGTTCCCTGTCGCTGCCAACTGAAAATGCAGCCTTCTTTAGCTTCCATTGAGGCTCTATTCCAGCTGCAAGTGAAGCATTCTGCTTCATATATGCACTGCCTCCCCTAGCTTCACGAGTAGGACACCCTACTGAAAATGCAACACTGTTCCGCTGCAATTGAGGCTGCTCTCTTGCTTGAAACTTAACCACAGAAAATGTAGCATCATTCGACTGCAATTGAGACCCCTTTTGTTTCATGTATGCCCTGCTTCCCATGGTCAACATCTCACCAACAAAACACTTACTAGCAGCCTAGAATTTGATTGTAATTATCACCTGAAATCACTGCTCCATTATGATCTACCTTAATGAAGGCGGATCGGAATTACCGCAAAGGAGCGCTAGAATTCACAGCCACCAATCACCCATCCAAATTCACCTTCAACAATCCACTCCCAGTTGCTCCGAGCTTGCTGGAATCAGTTACTGAAATTGCTGGGAAAATTAACCGAGATCCAAGACTTATTCTGCCACCTTCACAGCCACCAAGAATAGGCCGGAGGACTCGCCTGACCTACTACACCTCCAAATGACAAACAAGAATTGCCAAACTTCTGCCAAACTAGCTTTGATCACCCTCGAAGCCTATCGACCCGTGCAACTATGGGTTCTCTGTCGTTGAATCGCTCCTGGGAGCCGCCGAGAATCACCGTCTCTGAATCTTCAACCAAGATTGCTTAATCTTAGACAATTGTTGTCGCTTTGGGTCTACCCGCCTCACCACAATTGGCGATCTTCAATTCTCCAGCAAGGTGAATCGCTAGGCAACGGATCTAATCCTGCCTTCTGGCTCGCCTGTTGCAAAAGTCTCCTACACTTGCCTCGCCTTCTGGATCGACTACAACAATTCAAGAAAACAATAGCAATTCACCCAGCTGTTCCACCTTCAAAGTCACGACAGCCAAGATCGATTTGCTGCTTCTTTCACATGCACGTTTTCCCTCTCACTCAAAGCGAATTCAAGATCGCTGGTGTAGTCGCTACCTAATCACCGTCCACAAGCTCCAATCGCGAACTCTCTTTTGTACTGATCAATGATGGGCTCAAGTTCGGTGGATCTTCGATTGTCTGTTTGTTCGTGGATCTTCTACTAGTCTCACCAATCACCATCGCTGATCGTAGAGCTTGCTTGCCCGCGCTCGTCTCGCCCACGTGCAGCGACTTAGATAGGAAACAAGTGTAATTCATGAAAAGCAATACCCGCTCCTCAGATCCAGTCTTCCACGCACCGTCGCTGCCTCACCCTAAGGTCGACGCCGCCCTTGGGTTCTATTTAGTCAGTTGACGACGTCCGTGCAAGTTGTATTGTCCTAGCTAATCAGTTGCATCTCTTCTGTCGGCAGAAGATCTTTAGTCTGCCATTGTTGGTTATTAAGCCAACCCAAATCTGAACTCAGATCTAATCCAAATCTGGTTTAACCCGTTGGGCCACTCCAGACCTGTCACAGACTGCCAACCCGTTCCAGATCTATTTTCTTGCCCAGATTTGACCTAAATTTGGTATTTTTTGTCTGTCTTCAATTGGTTTCTCATTCAAATCATTTGATATTGTTCAGGGTTATTTAATGGGTAGGTTGAAGTGCAATATTCCTTTGCTAGACCCTTTAATCAATCAGCCACAAAAAAAACCCTTCAGAAAAGAGCAACTTAATCAAATTATGAAATTGCTACAGTCCGATTCATTACCTGGTACACTTAATTGTTATTTGGCCCATTCAGGTAGAACTCTTTTAGCCTTGTCAAGATTCTTAAATTCTACTCCATGGATCATTGATTCAGAGGTATCTGATCACATGACCATCTTGTCCAATCTATTCGATTCATATAATCCTTGTTCAGGTAGTGTAAAAGTAAGGATAGTAGATGGCAGTTTTTCTTCTATTGCTAGCAAAAGCCTCATTAAAATCTCTGAAAGTATTGATCTTCAATCAATCCTTCACATTCCTAAACTTGTAATCTTTTGTCTGTCAGCAAACTTTCCAAAGATTCTAACTGTCGCATTACATTTTTTGATTCTTATTGCTTATTTCAGGACTAGAACTCGGGGAAGACAATTGGCAGTGCTAGAAAGATAAACGGACTTTACTACTTCAATGAGCATTTCTTTGGTAATAAAAAAGCTCACGAATTGAGTGGTAAGAGTTCAATTTATGTTTCTGATCCAACAATGCAATAGCATCTTAAGCTAGGCCATCCTAGCTTTCTTTATTTAAGACACTTATTTCCAAAATTGTTTAAAGGAGTGGATTGCTCTGTGTTTCAATGTGAAAGCTGTCATTTGTCTAAAGATCATCGTGTTAAATTTGTTCCCAAACCTTACCGTCCTTCAAAACCATTTTATTTGATTCACAGCGATGTTTGGGGACCCTCAAAAGTTACCACTTTATCTTGTAAAAGATGGTTTATAACTTTTATTGATGATCATACTAGACTATGTTGGGTTTACTTGCTTAATAAGAAATCCGACATAGAAGGTGTTTTCAAATATTTCTTTTACATGATCGAAACCCAATTTCAAACAAAAATTAGTATTCTTCGATCTGATAATGGAACAGAATACTTCAATGCATGTTTAGGGGATTTTTTAAAAAAGAAAGGTATTTTACATCAATCAACATGTCGTGAAACTCCCCAACAGAATGGCATAGCTGAACGAAAAAAATAGACATTTACTTGAGGTAACTAGGGCTATTATGTTTTCTATGAATGTCCCAAAAAATACCTCTGGGAAGATGCTGTTTTAACTGCTTGCTATCTAATCAATAGGATACTCACTCGAGTCTTAAACTTTGAGACACCTTTAAATTCCATGAAAAAGATTTTCCCTATGTGCCGATTGTACTCTTGAGCTACGTTTAAAAATTTTACTCTGAGCTACGTTTAAAAATTTTTGGATGCACTTGTTTTGTTCACATTCCACAAATTTTTCAATCCAAATTAGATTCTACAACAACATACAACAACATATCCAGCCGTTATCCCACTATGTGGGGTTGGCTACATGAATTCTAGACTTCTATGTGGGTTACATCCCAACAGATAGTTTGTCTAGAATTCATATTTGGATCCGACTAGGTTTTACGCTGGCTGTCGGCTACCTAACGCAACCCTCCTCCTTTATCCGGGCTTGGGACCGGCAGTGGATAATATCCCCTGGCGGAGTAATGATGAAATGAAGTAATGATGAAATGATCAACCGTAGAATCCAAATTAGATTCTACGGTTGAAAAATGTGTTTTTGTTAGTTATGCTCCCAGAAAAAAAGGGTACAAATGCTTTAATCCTTTGACAAAAAAAACTCACATGAGCATGGATGCATCTTTCATAGAAAATCAACCCTATTTTATCAAAAATTATCTTCAAGGGGAGAATATTGTAAAAGAAGATAATTTTTTGCAAATTTCTATACCTGTAGAAGAAGATAATTTTTTGAAAATTCCTGAATCTCTTCCAAATATGTTTGATATGATTGACACTCCACTTCACTCTGATAAACGATCCAAGGAAATTAGTGCTCAAAACAATAAAGAACAGGTGTCAAGCATCATAATGGAATCGGAATCAGGGGGAGAATTACTACAAACGGATCAAAACAATTCGAAACCTGAGCTTCAGTTTTATATTAGAAGAAAATCTCAGGGAAATGCTATTGATCCGAATATCCTTCCAGTAATTGAGCAATTGACATCTTCGGATGATGGTCCTTCTTCCACTCAAGGTAATTCTAAACTTACTCCTTCAAATTCTTCCTCAGTTGATTTGTCTAATCTTGATGTCCCTATTGCCACTAGAAAAGAAGTAAGATCTTGTACTAAACATCCTATCGCCAAATACCTATCAAACCAAAAATTATCCAATAGCCACAAGGCATTTCTTTCAAATATTTCTAACTTGCATGTACCAAGAATAATTCAGGATGCCCTAGGTGATCCGAATTGGAAGTTAGCAGTAAATGAGGAGATGAATGCTCATAAAAAAAATGGCACTTGGGAAATTGTGAAGCTACTGAAAGGCAAGACAACTATAGGTTGCAAATGGGTCTTCACTGTAAAATGTAAGACAGACGAAAGCATAGAGAGGTACAAGGCAAGACTTGTTGCCGAGGGGTTCACCCAGACATACGGCATCGACTATCAAAAGACATTTGCTCCAGTGGCAAAAATAAACTCTATTTGAATCCTCCTCCCACTTATAGTGAATTTTGATTGGACTCTTCACCAATTCGATGTAAAGAATGCCTTCCTAAATGGCAATTTGGAGGAAGAAGTGTTTATGGACCTCCCACTTGGATTTGAGAAGAGCCTCGATACCAACAAGGTATGCAGTCTAAAAAAATCCTTGTATGTTCTGAAACAGTCCCCAAGAGCATAGTTTGGAAGGTTTGGAAAGGCAGTGAAAAGCTATGGTTATACTCAGAGCCAAGTAGACCATACAATATTTTTCAAACACTCTAATGACAATAAGAGAGCTATTCTAATGGTCTATGTGGATGACATAATAATGACCGGTGATGACAGGGGAGAGATTGATGAGCTTAAGAGGAAACTAGCTCATAAGTTCGAGGTCAAGGACTTGGGCCCTCTAAAGTATTTCCTTGGGATGGAGTTTGCAAGATCTAAGGAAGGAATCTTTGTCAACCAATGTAAGTATGTCCTGGATTTACTCAATGAAACAGGGATGCTCAGGTGTAAGATAGTTGAAACTCCCATCGTACCTAATTTAAAGCTACAACTTGTCGAAGCCAAAGATGTGGTAGAAATGGAGAAATATCAAAGGCTTGTGGGCAAACTCATCTATCTATCTCACACTCGACCTGATATAGCATTTGCAGTAAGTGTAGTGAGTCAATTTATGCACTCACCTGGTTCACAACATTTTGAAGCTGTCTACAGAATTCTAAGATGCCTAAAGGGAACTCCTGGAAAAGGTTTGCTCTTCAAAAAACGTGGACATCTTCACATAAAGGCTTATACAGATGCAGATTGGGCAGGCAATGTTACTGATAGGAGATCTACATCGGGCTACTGCACCTTTGTGGGAGGTAATCTAGTCACTTGGAGGAGTAAGAAACAAAACGTGGTGGCCAAAGTAGTGCTGAAGCTGAATTTCGTTCAGTTGCCCATGGGATTTGTGAGGTCATGTGGATAAAGAGACTACTAGAGGACTTAAGGGTCTCTGCTTCCGTACCAGCTAAAGTTTACTGTGATAATAAAGTTGCAATTTTCATCGCCCACAACCCAGTGCTCATGACAGGACTAAGCATGTAGAGGTGGATAAACACTTTATTAAGGAGAAAATTGATAATGGGATAATTCGTATGCTCTACATTCCAACAGTTGATCAAATTATCGATATTCTTACAAAAGGGTTGCACAAAAATTAGTTTGAAAAATTAGTGAGCAAGCTGGCCATGGAAGATATCTTCAAGCTAGCTTGAGGGGGAGTGTAGAAATATTTTATTTGTAAAGAATATGCTACGAATATTCTTCTTTCTTTTTACTATTATTATTTCTTTTCATATTGTACTCTTCCTCTATAAATACAAGAGAGGAATCCATGTATCTTTGGGATAGAATATAAAGAAAATCATTTTCTCCATCTCCCTTTGTTAATAAATGTTTACTACCAATGTGTCACGAGAAGGGCTCTTACCATAGCTCATTTAAATTTTAGTTACTTTTAGTGCCATAATTCCTAATGTAGAAGTTAGTTTATTTACTTTTACTGCTGTAATTCCTAATATAAAGGTAGTTACTACCATGTGCAAGGAAGTTAGGGGAATATCAAGTTTGTTAGGGTGTAGGGCCCACCCTGGCAAGAGAATCTCTCCTCCCAAATGCTAGTGTATATTCTCCCATCCTGGGAATGAATGGAACTAACGAAAATATCAAAATTCTGCAATACATTTCTTCTCTCTTCTCCCTGTTCTCTCTAGTTCTTCTCTCTATTCTTCCTCATTCTTCTCTCTTTTTCTCTCTATTTCTACTCTCTGATTCGGTGTTTGATCCTTCTAATTCATATCGGAGTAAAAGGGAAGGCATTATCAGGCTCAGGCCGTGACACAATGGTCCTTATTCCTATTAGGGAGAGGTTGTTCTCACAACTACATATTTGATTAATTGTCTTCCCTCTAAAACTTTGAGTTTCAGAACTCCTCTTGACGTCCTTTGTGACCTCTACCCAAATACTGTTTTCCTAAATTCTCTTGCTGCTAAGATATTTGATTGTGTTGTGTGTGTACAAAACAACAATATCTCTCGAACCAAATTGGATCCCAAGGTCATAAAATGTATCTTTATCGGGTACTCTCCCTCCCAAAAGGGATATAAGAGTTATTGTCCTAACACTAGAAAAATCCTTGTGTCCACTAATGTCACTTTTTATGAAGACATATCTTTCTACTAGCCTCCAGTCCTCTTTCCTGAGGCTCAAAGGTCATTAGGAACTCCTATTCCCTCATTTCCTCCCCTTGATTCTAATCTGCCACTATGCTCTCAAGGGGGAGCATCAATTCCTGATAGCATAGTGGCAAATCCTATTCCGTCTAATCCCTCTAATCTTGCTTATTCATCTCCCTCTAAGCCAGAAACTACAGCCCCTTCTCTTGGTCCAATTGTTTCCTCTCTTGATCCTAGTCCTTGTTCAACTAACAGCCCTTTATTTGTGTACTCAAGACGGCCTAAAGGCCATTCTCAATCTCAGCATGGTCAGCCATCACTTCCAAAGGCTGGTCCACTAGAGAGGATAAGACTAGAGAGGAAAGCACAAAAGTTCATAGCACTGTTAGTGGTGCTGCAAGCAAGGATGACCTAGATTGGGCTATGCCTATTGCTTTACAGAAAAAGGTAAGATCATAAGTCAAATTGTCATGACCCAAGGAACAATAAAGGGGCAATATGATAATGCATATAAACTAAATACCATTATATTTCCTGCTCTATCCTTGGAGATCCTCGGGGTCATGACAAAAGTATGGTCGACTTGCCCTTGTTTATATCCCACTCAGTTTAAAGTCATGCTAAATTTCTCAAACCAGCCCCTAGGGGACTGCTTTAATCCGTATAGGGACCTCTTGAGCTTGCACACACTGTCACAACCAGCTCCTTGTTCAAAACCTAGAGGAATCTTCATGTATATCTACTCATCCAACTCACCATTTAGAAATGCATTTTTGATATCAAATTGAAACAATGGTCAGTCTAAATTAATAGCAAGGGAGAGTAATACCCGAACGGAATTAACTTTGGCCACAGGAGCAAAAGTCTACCATAGTCAATCCCATAAGTTTGTGTAAACCCATGGGCCATCAATCTAGCCTTGTATCTTTCAATACTTCCAATTGTATTATTCTTCACAGAAAAAAACCCATCTCCATCCTACTACCTTTTTGTTTAAAGGTAGTTTTACAATATCCCTATATTGTTTTTAACCAAGGCATTCATCCCCTCCATAACTGCAGCCTTCCACTTAGGGTCATTCGTAACTTCTTAGACATTTTTGGAATTCTAACGCTGTCAATTTTTGCAATAAACCCTTTGAACTGAGGGGATAATTTAGCAAAAGTCATGCGATAAGACATAACATACTTGTGTCATGACCCCGAGGATCCCCGAGGATAGAGTAAGAAATATAATAGTATTTAGCTTACACGCATTACCATGTTTTGTATTTTCCTTTCCTTTCTCTGTTATAGATATTCATTTTAGCTATAGGCAGTTGTGGTCACTGTTGTAACTGCACATGAGTGCATGTGCAATGCCGTGAGGTTATATAAGCCACAGCTAGAGAGGATGGAAGGGCATGTTGAATGATAATTGAATATTCTCATCTCTCTCTAGAATTCTCTCCCAATCTCCCTCTAGTTTTCCTCTGTAACTCTCCCTCATTTCTCTCTAATTTCTCCCCCATTTCTATCCAACTTCCCTCTCCAATCGTTATGTTCTTAATCTTCAACATCTCAAATCCTTCCGATTTCCAATGCAACCCTAGGCTAAACCCTAGGTACACGACAACCTTGTTTATAAAACACATGGCAAGAGGAAATAAAGTTATACTAATTGTTTATGTTGATCACATTATTGTGACAAGGGATGATTTACAGGAAATTGAAAGCTTGAAACAACAACTGAGGGCAAAATTTGAGGTAAAAGATCTAGGAATTATAAGGTACTTCCTAGGAATCGAGGTAGCTAGGAGCAAGGAAGGCTTATTCATTTCACAGTAGAAATATACCTTGGATCTACTAAAAGATACAAGAATGCTGGCATGGAAGCTTGCTGGGACTCCCTTAGAAAAGGGCTGGAAAATTGATGAGGAAGGAGATGATACCCCCATAGATAAAGAGAGGTACCAAAGATTGGTTTGAAGACTAATATATTTGTCACTTACTAGGCCAAACATAGCCTATGCAGTAAGCATAGTAAGTTAATATATGCATTCTCCTACTCAAAGACACTTGAAAGCTGTGTTTCATGTCTTGAGATATCTCAAAGGAACACCTGGGAAAGGCTTACTGTTCAAGAAGATTGAGGAAAGAGGAATTAAAGGCTTTGTAGATGCAGATTGGGTAAGGTCTCATGAGGACAGTAGATCAACCTTGGGTTATTACACTAAGCTATGAGAAAATGCAGTTACATGGAGGAGTAAGAAGTAATCAGCAGTGGCCCGCAGCAGTGCTGAAGCCGAATTCTGAGCCATAGCTCAAGGAATTTGGGAGGTAATCTGGTTAGAAAGACATAGCCATCTTTTCTTCCAGTGTAGCTACTCGCGAGAGGTGCTGTCCTTTTCTCGTAGATCGAAGAAATTCAGCTGGCCTTGGCGCAGGTAGGGCATTGGAGTTCTTTGGGTTGCGACTAGATGGAGTGGCAAGAGTCCTTGGCAGGTGGCAAACAGATTAGTGCTTCATGCTATGGTTTATTTCATCTGGAGGGAGCGCAACAACAGGTGTTTTCGTGATCAGGAGAGATCATCTTCTCAGCTAGCTCATTTGATTCAGTGTGCTGTGTGGGCCCGGCTGACGACTATTCGCTTCAAGTCATCCCTTCAGAGTCAGGCTCTTCGTCACGTTTGGAGACTTCCGAGAGATTAGACATCTCTTCCCCGTTGAGATGCTTTGCTTTGGAGGTTGGATGCTATGTCCATGGTGCCTCATCTATGGTGTTCAGCCCTCGTGTGCTTGTGCTTCTTTCATGCCCTGCTCATCTGGGTTTGTTTGTTCATCAGTCGTTGCTCTGCCAGAGATCGTTTTCGTTGCTTTGCCATTTTTAGATGGTTTCGTCTTTCGTCGGGCCAGATTATCTATATTGTACATATGTTGAGTTTTCTTCATTTTTTTCACATTCTTCTCCTTTTCCTTTTTCTGGCCCAGAGGGTGATTGTTGATGTTCTGTCGCCTCTGGTTTTTTGGTGGTCCGGGGTATGCCCTGGCCTTGGTTTGTAGCCTTTTTGCCTTCTTTGTTTTGTTTTATATATCTCTTATTTACAGAAAAAAAAAAATCTGGTTAGAAAGGCTAATGGAAGACTTGGGGATACCCTTAACTCTACCAACAAGGGTTTATAGTTATAGCAAATCAGCTATCAATATTGTGAAAAATCTGATTCAGCATGACCGCATGAAACATGTGAGGATAGACCAAAGTTTTATAAAAAGAGAGATCGAAGAAGGTGGGATCAATTTGTCTTATATTCCTACCATTGATCAAATAGTTGACGTATTCACATAAGCAATTGCAAGACCAGGGTTTGAATCATTAATTAGCAAGTTAGGAATGACTTGTGTTAGAAATTAGGAGCACAAAGGTTCTTGCCAATTCTCACACCCTCACCTGAGAAAACACCCACAATAGAAAATGTAAACTGGAAATGCAAGAACAGTAAAAGAGATTAAGTAAGAAACATCAAACCAAACAGCAGGCACAAGAAGTTATCCTGGTTCGGACTGATTTACATTAGTCCTACATCTAGCCTTTAAAAGAGAGCAATCCACTACAATCTTGATGAATAATAGTACAATCAATCACTTGCACATCCCCACAACCCTCACTGATAGACTCGAGAACCCTCACCGCAAATTACAAAGCTTTCTCTCAAACTTTCCTCTAACAGTACAGCACTCAACTCAATGAGAATTATCAGATTTCCAGTCATTCGATAGTCTAACTATCGCCTCCTATTTATAGACATAAGAGGCGGTAGTTACAAGAGACAAAGAACCAGGAATAAAATACCCTATCTACCCCTCACTTAAATACATGTAAATTAGGCTTTTATTCCTAATTTGCTACTGCCAAAAAATAATCTAACATGACCGAGATCTTCTAAATTATTCAGCCACTCAAATGAAAAACTCAAATAACAATTCTCCACCATTTTGCTTTGAGTGTCTGCCTGAAATCTGCCTTCATCAAGCTGCTCATCATCTGAACTGCTACAAACTGATCACTAAAAACGAATAACAAACATTAAGAATAAAACCCTGCTGTAAATTTCAACAATGGAACACCTTGGATAATACTTCTAGTTGCATTACCATTACTTGCAACTCTTATTAGGATTGATCCTCCCTCTCAAGGATTTCCCGAATGAATACATTCCTGACACCAATATGATTGGTCTGTCCATGGTGGGATTGAATCTAAGCCAAGTGGACTGTCCATTGACTATTTCAACTCCTACTACCTAGACTTTTCTTTAGGATTCTTGCTACATACCAAATGCAACATATATTCCTTAAATTCATAACTATTCATCTAGGCACACTCCACCATAAACCAAATCCATACTTAGTGCTATTCATTAATCCCAAAGTGTCCAAACTTTTTCACAGCATCACATCAACAGTGCACCATTACCGGATTGGTCTTAACATTGCTAGACTTTACTCCTAGCTCCCCAAAACCGACCTTTTAGGCTTTACTACTGTCCTTCCTTCTCATGTTTGTTTCAAACTTAAAGGACCACTCATTTCTTTTGTGCCTCTTCTATCTACCAACCTATCAAGATATGCTTGAGTTTGGGTAATCTAGGCTGCCTTAAGCTGTCCATTCCTCTTCCAACCTCTATGCCTTAGAATTTCCAGCTTCTCCTTTATCCTTCACTCTCAAACGCTGACCTAAGTTCTCAACTACAACTTGAGAGTCCTATTGGATAAATACTTATGAAGCTGCCTATCATTTACTTTGCATACCATTGAAATACTCATAGCTATCTCATGCACTCATTTTTTAACCCTTGGACTTATCCTAAAGGGATCCGATTCCTTATACCTTCACCTTGGGAATTACTATCATTCCTTGAGAAACCTTCTAAGTAATCAACCTTGCTTACCTTTCCCCCTAGCCTCTATTCCCTTAGGCTACTCTATAAGATCAATTTTTCCTTAATTTTTACATGGGTCATGGCTGTTAGAGATGCCTATTCGACCCTAATTAAGTCTTCATGTGCTGCTTTAACCAATGGCCATTTGTCTAGCCTTTTTCCTAGAATTTTCTCCATTTCTAGCACCTTCCTTAATTCTCACAATAGACACTTTACAACACTCCACCCCTTTAACCTAAGGGATCTTCCATTTAAGTCCAAGTTTCATTTCTCCCCAAATTTACATGGCTCCATGCCATTCATTTGGACAAGAGTGCATCACCTCTTCTTATACAAGAGGTTCCATTTTTCAGCTTATTCCTTAGCACTCAAACCAGAGCCTAAGCATCCTAAAAACAACTCTTTCCATATCTTTATTGGTAACTCCTGTGGTTCTATCTATTCCACGTCCTAGGCAACACTAGACCTTCTATTCCCTTGCTCATTACCTACAAGATGATTCTTCTTCCCTTTCCTTGCTTAATATGGACTTTGATCAACAATGGCTACACCATACAAGATAACACTTGCACACACCATTTCCCCTCACTGTTCACAAGGACCCTCACTACAAGAGCCAAAGATTATCTTGAACACTAGCTTTCTCCCTCTCACAATCCAGCCCAAGCTTACACAATGAATATAACCAAAAATTTTCTAGATTTCCCTATTGCTATACCCTGGTTCATAGGTTAGTTTAGGACATTCCCAAAGGATTATACATGTTGTTTTATCCCAGATTCTATCCCTTGCCCTTAGCGTCAGCTAATTTTATGTCCTATTAGTCAGTGTTCTAAAAGGCGCTAGGTGCTAGTCGGGCGCCAGACCGGGGTCTAGGAAAACTGTTGTTTTCAACACATAAACCTGCATTATTTTGTAACATTTGTTGCTTCCTTGCATTATTTTGTACTTTCATCTAATAGTAAATCACACACAAATTAAATTATATATTAACAATAATTTAACCCATGAAATGTACTTTTCTTGACTTTTTTTCCCACAAATTTCTCCCAAATTTCCTAGTTGTTGCCCATTCAACATGTGCTTTTTGACCATTGCTTTAGTTTACTTTGGTGTTTGGTCTCTCTCCCCCCCCCCCTAAATCTCTCATCTCCCAGAGGTGTTCCATTCTTCTCTACTCCCTTTGTTCAATGATTACTACTACAAGAGGTAAAGAGCCCGCCTCCTCCTCTTTCGCTTCTCGGAGCAACGACAATTATGGCTTGTTCTTGAGCTTCAGAGACGAGGACACTTCGTCCACCTTCGTCCACCATCTCTACACAGCTCTTACAAATCGCAGCAGCCAGGCCGCGCGCAACCCAAGTAGGTAGGTGGTAGAAACCCAAAGAAACAATTCACTAAAACTGAATTATAATTCCCACTTCAATACGATTACAAGAAAATATGAGCATTCGAGAGGCCCTTATCTCTCCCCAAGACTCAAACCAGCATATCCCTTCTCTCTAACCCCCCCCTACATATTCCCCACTCTACACCTTAACTGAATTCTGTTATGCAATAGTTGGGTTGTTACACCAGCGATTCCCCACTCTACCCCTTACGCACATGGTTGGCTATTATGTTGGCCAGCTTATTTACATCTCTGCCATCCATTTCAAATATTTAGGACTTACCTCCCGCTGCTCCATCAAGTACTTGAGGCTTTTTTGATCCGTTCTAATCAAAAATTTTCTGTCTAACAAGTAGTGCCTCCATTTTTGCACCGCAAACACTATGGCCATGAGTTCTCTTTCATAAACTGATTTCTTCCTCCCCAACTGACTGAACGCTTGGCTGAATAAGCAATTAGCCTCTATTCTTGCATCAAAACAGCCCTCATTCCATGCCCCAAGGAATCAGCTTCAATGATGAAGGGCTTCTCAAAGTTGGGCAAGGCTAAAACGGGTAAGGATTCCATTTTAGCCTTGAGTTGTTAGAAGGTCTGTTCAGTAGCCACATCCCCAAAGAAGTTCTTTTTTAATTTATCCATTAAAAGCCAAGCCAGCTTACCATAGTCTCTCACAAAGCGTCTATAGTACCTCGAAAGCCCAAGAAACCCCTTCAATTCCTTTACCATTGTTGGAGTAGCCCAATCTATCATCGCTTGCACCTTGTTGCTATCAGCTGAAACCCCAAAATAAGAAATAGCATAGCCCAAATACTCAATTTTCAGCTGCCCAAACACACACTTCTTGTTGTTAGCCACCAGTTGGTTGTCCGCTAACACCTTTAACACACATCTTAGGTGTTGTTCATGCTATTCCAAACTGTTGTGCACCAAGATATCATCGAAAAACACCAACACAAAACGCCTCAAATAATCTCTGAAAATTTCATTCATCAACGCTTGGAAGGTGGCCGAAGCATTCATCAACCCAAAAGGCATCACTAGGAACTCGTAATGCCCTTCATGAGTCCTGAATGCTATCTTCAGAACATCCTCTAGTCTAACTCTAATCTAGTGGTAACCAGATTTTAAGTCAAGCTTGGAAAAACCCTAGCACCATGCAACTCATCAAGTAACTCATCTATTACCGGAATGGGAAATTTGTTTGGAACCATTACCTTGTTCAAGGCCCTATAATCGACACAAAAGCACCACCCCCCATCCTTCTTCTTAACCAATAATATTAGGCTGGAAAATGGGCTGGAACTAGGTTGAATGATTCCAGTGGCCAACATCTCACCCACCAACTTCTCAATTTCATTCTTTTGTAAATAAGGATAACGATAGGGTCTTACACTCACCGACGAGGATCCTGGAATTAGGTTTATGGCATAGTCTCTTTCCTTGCTAGGTGGCAGCCCTTCCACTGCAGTAAACACCCTTCCAAATTCAGCCAATGCCCCTTTCAATAATTCTAGAACTGCCTTCTTGTCTTTTTCAATCTCAGCTACCAATGTCCCCAATTCCAGCAGCATCCCTTCCCCCTTCTCCCTAAATGCTTTCACCATAGCTTTTAAAGATACCAATGTCTTACTCAAGCTAGGATCCCCATACAAAGTTACAACCATGCCTCCTACTTGAAACTTCATGGTGAGAGTTTTCCAATCCACATTCATCTTGCCCACCGCTGCTAGCCATTTCATTCCCAGAATAACATCCGAGCTTCGCAACTCCAAAGGCAAGAAATCTTCCACAATCTACAAATTTTGGAGTTGAAGCTTCACTCCCTTGCAAATTCCAGCCCCTTGAATTGCCACTCCCGTCCCCATAATCACACCATACCTTGTTGTTTCCTCCCTGGTTAGGCCCAACAGCTACACCAACTCCACATAAATAAAGTTATGGGTTGCTCCTCCATCAATAAGGACCATAACCGGTTGCTACTCTATCTCCCCTTTTATCTTCATTATTTGAGGTGCTGTCAATCCTACCACAGAATTTATGGACAGCTCAATGGCCTCACCCCCTTGGGTTGGTTCCCCTACTGCCTCCCTCTTTCGGCTAATGTACTGGTTGCCTTCTTCTTCCTCTACCCACTGTTCCTCCTCCTCTACTTCTTCATCATATATCATCATCACCTGCAGCTCCTTATTCTTACACTTGTGGCCTATCGTATACTTCTCTTCACACCTAAAACATAAGCCCTTATCTCACTTGGACTTCCATTCCGCCTCACTAAGTTGTTTCCAAGGATGATTACCCACCCTCCCGCTGTTTTGGGGCCTATATGGATAGGGGGAGTTCACAGCAACCTGTTTAGAGGTTGGTTCCGCATGGGACTGAGGACCCCCGCACGGGTAATTCGGAAGGGAGAGTGAAGCAAATTGGCCTCTACTCGAAGTCATCCCAACCAAATTTCCCTGAAGCACTAAGTTCCTCTCTTCTATACATTGGGCCAGGTCCATCATTTGCTCCAAGTTCCTTGGCCTCAACACCCTCAACTAAGCCTTGATCTCCGGGCTGAGACTATTTATGAAATGCCCTTCTAGCATGGCTTCAAGCAACACTTCCAAAGGCGAGGTCAACGACTCAAAGTTCTAGGGGTACTCCGAGACGAAGCTTCTTTGCCGAAGAGCTAAAAAACGCTCCTCTACCGACCCTTCTTGAGAGGGTCGGAATCGGCTTCGCAGCAACAGCTCATCCCAAGTCCTCATTCTTTGCCCTTTTTCTTCCCACTAAAACCACGAGAGGGCAAGTCCTTCCAAACATATAGTTGTTGTATCCACCTTCTCCATATCAGTTAACCCGTTCACCGAGAAGTGTCTCTCAGCCCTGAAAATTCAGCCATCTGGGTCACCTCCATCGAAGAGCGGCATTTCCAGCCGACGTCCGCGAGATTATGGTCGCCAGCATCCCTCGAACCCCTCCGTTTCAACTCACCTCCCACCCGCCTCGGGTGTCGCCTTTGAATCACCTACCCCCAGTGATTGTTCTCCCAACTTTTCCTTGTTCTTCCTCTCTCGTTGTTGTTCCTCCCACCTCACTCTCATCCATTCAAACTGTTCTAGCAAGGAAGTAACATTCTTCTCCACCGACTAAACCTCACTTCTCATGGCGTTCGATTCATTCTTCATGGCATCCACGCTCAGTTGTACGCTATCCAGTCTCGTCTCTAAATCTCCAACTTGATCCGTTAAGTTCACCATTAGGATCGCAGCGCTCTGATACCAAATTGGTAGAAACCCAAAGAAACAATTCGCTGAAACTGAATTATAATTCCCACTTCAATGCGATTACAAGAAAATCTGGGCAATCGAGAGGCCCTTATCTCTCCCCAAGACTCGATACCAGCATATCCCTTCTCTCTACCCCCCCTACATATTCCCCACTCTACACCTTAACTGAATTTCGTTATGCAATAGCTGGGTTGTTACACCAGCGATTCCCCACTCTACCCCTTACGCGCATGGCTGGTCGTTATGCCGGCCAGCTTATTTACACCTCTGCCCCTTGGACCTTCTTTGATAAGTTAAGTGAACTGGGGACCTAACAGTAAGCGGCCCATGTCGCGCCCAATCCACGCGGCTAGGCGCTGCCTGGGCCGCCTGGGCACCGATCGGGCCGAATTAATCGTCCCAGCGCCTAGGGTGCCGATTAGGGCTTAATCACAGCAGTCGCCTTGGCCGCATTTTAAAACACTGCTATTAGTAGAGTTTGGCTAGGTTTAGAAAGTAAATTGGTAAGAATTAGAGGAAGAAAGAGCAGAAAGGGAAGGAAAGAGAGAACAGAACAGAAAGAATGATGGGAGAAGAGAGAAAACCGAGGGAAAGGTAGGAAAATTGAGAGAGGGAAATGGAATTCAATTGTTATTCAAAACATGCATTTCTCTAACTATGCCAACCTCTTTATAAGGAAATAACCGAAAAAACAACCAACTAACTACTATAACAGCCTTGCTAACTATTTATACAAGAGTTATTTATTCTCACCTAACCTCTAAACTACTACAATTAGGTCTACAACTTATACACCATGGATTTCCCCCCCAATTACAATCATATCCTCAGGGTCATGACAATCCCCACCCCTTCAAACAATTCTTGTCTCCAAAAATTAACAGTTGTTAACATGTTCTTCATCCAATACCAGCCTTAACAATATGATTTTTTCTTCGCCTTTTCTTGTGCTTATCCCGTATCCTTTTCTTTTACCTTTCCATGTCTTTTTCTCCAATGTCACATCTTGTTAGAGTTATGCCCCACAAGCCAATCATATTTTATGTAATTGATCATACTTTACATTGGGATTCTTTATTTTCAATCAATTATTACTGCAAGGCATTATGTTTTTTATTTGTCATTGATGGTTGTCGTCATTATTTATTGCAATCCATACTTGACAAAGCCCATAGATCAAAGAGACTCATGGAATATGCTCGTGCATAGAGATGACGATCATGAAACATATTCCTTATAAGCCTTGATCTTAAATGTTCCTAGTCGTAGAGTTATTAGGATTGGACACTAATAACTCGGATAGACTAGCACATATAATGCATGCTCAATCAAGAGAATGTCTTGTTTCATGGACATTGGTGTGAGGACATTAATGCATATATGTGGGTGCTTATTATAAGAATAAATACACTGAACTGACCGCTACAGAATTCTTAATGGTTATTATTTAATGTCGAATTGAAATTCTTGTGTTGCAATAGTGCAAATTGATCCTTAGACTTGAGACATCATAGTAGTCTTATATTTGACTGGTTACTCTTTGGTAGTTTTTTGGATTCTAATGGAGTCATTCACAAACTATCACTGGACGTGGCCTTATCATATATGAAAGCTTGTGAATGTCGAAATAGGATTCATCACTTATCGTCAAGATGAGAAGATGTCCTATGTATTCCGATAATTTCATGACTGAGGAAATTCTTAGCCAAGGTGAGATGGAAATCAAAAGGTGTTTTGATTTCACCTATCAAGTCATAAATCTGGAATGGATATATAGTTATTGAATGATTAGGGTTTCATCATAATACCATACCCTAAATTCAATCGGGACATAGATTGATGAAAGGATTTTACTGCACGGTAATTGCAATTGAAAAGGTCCGTGTTTTTTCATCGTTGGCTAGGTATTCATGGCATGTTGCTAGACATTAACCATGATATGTAGGGTTTTAGAATTAATTTGATTAATTCTAAAACTATTAATTAAAGAGTTTAATTAAGAAGCCCATGAGATGTGTTAATTTAAAAGCCAATGAGTTTAATTAAAGAGTTTAATTAATCTAATAAGTTGGGCCTTAATGTAGCCCAATAGAATTGCCCCTACATCTGGTCTAATAGTGGACCTAAGGGGTCACACACTTAGGTCGAGCCCATTCCACAATTTAAAAGAGAGAGTCGGACTAATGTGATTAAGAGCCGGGTCTAAAGTGTTTAGGGTTTTTCCAAGGCATGATTAGGGTTCTTAACTTTATTTATATGCCGCTTAAGAAGCTGGAAAAAATAAGAAAATTTCGTATTCTCTCAAAAAGGTGCCTAGGGTTGCTAGCACTTCTCGAGGCGTTCGTGGAAGAGTCGATCATGTGGACCGACTTAGAGGAGATCGCACTTGCATCTCTATGGATTGAAACTGGGCAAAATCGAAACCTACACGGTCATGGATTCCTAACTCATCTCCCAAACAAGATGGCAGTAACCTCCTCTTCCACAATATCAAAACTCCCGAACCAAATGGCTGCAACATGTTCTTCGTTCATCATCTGAATCTGGTCCACACCAGGTAACAATATTGTCATACGACTCGGGATCAAAATACCTCAAAACAACAAGGTTAGTTTCTTCGGCTGGAATTTCCTTGACCTGTGATTCCTCAATAGTAATAGTACTATTACTTGCTGCAACACCAAATCCAACCTTCGAAGTTCCTTCCTCATCTTCAGTAGGGACCTCCTCAAGTGGAGAGACTTTTACTTGCTGATTGTTGGAGTACGTCAAAGGCTCACTTTCAGTAGATTTTTCCTCAAATGGAACCTTAATTTCTTCAGCAATTGCCTTTCCTTTCTTGTCATTCTGAATTGCGTAATCCAATTCAGGTTTTTCCTCATTCTTTGTAGCTACCATTCCCATTTTTAGGACCTCATTAGCCTCATACTTCTCATCAGCTGCATGAACTCCATCTTCCTCATCCATTGCTACTTCATCAGCTTCTTGCACTACTTGATTAGTAGCCTTAGAAGTTCCTTCGATCTGTTGGCTACTCTTAGGGTAACCTTTAGGCAGCAGTCCATGCTTTTGGTATATGGCTTCTAGCGCCAACTCTTGCAGCCTAGCCTTCTCGGCTGTTTGCTGCACCGTGGTCGGAAACATCATTCTCACCATAGGCCTCAATGTATCGTTAAGGCCATTAATGAATCTTTATAAAAAATAAGACTCGATCAAAGTTGGATGGAAATTGAGCACAAGTGCTTTCAATTTCTCAAACCCGACCAGATATTCCATAACCGAGCCCTCTTGTTTCAACTTGTTGAGCTCCTTTTTATAGCTCTCATCTCCGATCTGATTGAAGGAAACAGAGTATTCCCTAGAAAAGCATTCTATCGAAATACTAACCTGAAATTTATGTGAAAATAGAATCAAAAAGTCGTCCAATTGTCTACTGAGGTCCTTGATTCCTTCCCTCGTTGCAACACATAGTCCTTTATCCATCTTCTCTGTTCAATTCCTTGAAAATTCACTGTTGTAACAACCTCTTGCTCAACTTCTAAGGATCTCTTCGGAAATTTATTCCAACACTAAAATTCAGCAACCCAAGCCAATGCAATTGCTGCTTCCAATTCAGCAACCTTAATCTGCTTCAGACATTACCCTAGCTTCCAACTCACCCTTCAAGTCAACCTACTATCAGCTTCAGACATTACCCTAACTAATTTCCGAAATCTGATCGAGTTTGTTCAGCCTTCAAGTCAACCTACTATCAGCTTCCAACTCACCCTAAACTACCGCCTTAGTTACGATGGAGTAGCTAAGGACTATCACTGTAGATTATGAGAAAAATAGAATTAACTTGTATTATATTAGTCTTACTTTAAATTTACATGCTTGGTTCCTATTTATCATGTACATAGAGAGTAAAAAAGGAAACATAAGATTTAACCCAATAAATCAGCCCCAAAGAATCAGCCTAAACCTTCTAAATATAGAGATATCAATCTGAACCACAATCTCCTCCAAATCTCCTTCAAATCATTATGGATTTCAACACTCCCCCTCAAGTTGGATCATAGATGTTGATCATGTCCAACTTGCAAATAAACTCTTCAAAGCTTGATCTCTGTAACCCCTTAGTGAATATAACTGCCAATTGTTCTCTAGTAGGAATATAGGTCATGCAGATTATGCCTTTCTCAATTTTCTCCTTTATGAAATGTCTGTCAACTTCTATATGTTTAGTCCTGTCGTGCTGGACTGGATTATGGGAAATACTGATAGCAGCTTTGTTATCGCAGTAGAGTTTGATGGGAACCTCTACTGTGATATGTAGTTCCTCCAAAAGCTTTTGTAACCATAGCCCTTCACACATCCCTTGAGCAACAGCTCTGAATTCAGCTTCAGCACTACTTCTGGCTACCACATTTTGCTTCTTACTTCTCCATGTTACTAGATTTCCCCAAACATAAGTACAATAGCCGGTAGTAGATCTTCTGTCTTCTGCTGAGCCCGCCCAATCCGCATCTGTATAGATCTCTATCTTTTTACTGTCTCCTTTCTTAAAGAATAGACCCCGCCCTGGTGAGCCCTTCAGATATCTGAGAATCTTATACACAGCTTCCAGGTGACTATACTTTGGTGAATGCATATGCTGACTGACAACACTTACGGCGAAAGCGATGTCAGGTCTAGTGTGAGATAGGTAGATCAATCTATCTACAAGTCTCTGATATCTTTCTCTATCCACAGGTTTTCCACCATCTTCCATTCTTTTTCCTACCTCAATCGGGGTATTGCTTGGCTTGCAACCAAGCATACAAGTCTCAGTCAAAAGGTCAAGAATGTACTTTCTTTGAGAAACACTAATTCCCTTCTTTGATCTGGCGACTTCCATTCCCAGAAAATATCGCATTTGACCTAGGTCTTTTACTTCAAACTCTGTGGCTAAGACCTTCTTCAACATCTCCACCTCTTCTATGTTATTTCCAGTGAGAATGATGTCATCCACATACACAATCAGAATGGTCCTCCTACCATCATTGGATAATTTAAAGAACATAGTATGATCTGACTGCCCCTGTTGATATCCTTGATTCTTGATTACCTTCGCAAATCTATCAAACCACGCTCTTGGTGATTGCTTGAGCCCATATAGAGATTTCTTCAATCTACATACTCTGGTTTCTTTTTCCTCCTTGTAAAATCCCGGAGGTAATGTCATGAACACTTCTTCCTCGAGCTCACCATTCAGAAAGGCATTCTTGATGTCAAACTGATGCAGTGGCCAATCTAGGTTTGCTGCCAAGGACAAGAGAACTCGTACAGTGTTCAGCTTGGCTACTGGTGCAAATGTCTCGGTGTAGTCAATACCATATGTTTGGGTGAACCCCTTTGCAACTAGGCGGGCTTTGTACCGCTCTACTGTGCCATCAGCCTTGTACTTCACCGTGAACACCCACTTGCAGCCCACTGGTTTCTTCCCCCTTGGCAACGTCATCACCTCCCACGTTCCATTTTTTTCTAATGCCCTTATTTCTTCCATTACTACTTCTCTCCATTTTGGAATCTCCAAAGCTTCTTGAATATTCTTAGGAATCTGGGTTTTGTCAAGGTTAGACGTAAAAGTACGACACTTGGCAGAAAGGGCATTGTAAGATACAAATTTGGAGATAGGATGGAGAGTACATGAACGAGTTTGTTTTCTGAGAGCAATGGGTAAGTCATCAAGATTGTTTACCTGGTCAGGATTGGATTGTGGCTCATGAGTATTTGAAGCTATCACTGGTTCAAACTCTTTTGATGCTTCGGATGCGAGAGTCTCACCGAGCTTTGATTTAGGTCTCCTTGAGTAGACAACTGGCTCCTTGTCTTTTTGTTCTTCCACATCTCCCCCTGAGTTCAAGATTTCGTCTGTGTTGGACAAAGAAGGAGATGGAGATGGTTCATAGGGAGCAGACTCAAAGATCGCAACATCAAAGTCGGTGTCTGTGTCTGAGGGACGAGCTTCACTCAAGGACTCCCCCTGAAGTGAGTAGTAGGGAGTATCCTCAAAAAATGTGACATCCATACTAACATATAATTTATGTGAAAGAGGATCGTAACACTTGTAACCCTTCTGAGTAGGAGAGTAACCAAGGAAAACACATTTGAGGGCTCTGGGGTCCAACTTGGGACGTTGGGAGGCATGAATGTGGACAAACACGGTGGACCCAAAAACACGGAGCGAGAGAGATGAACAGAGCCGAGAATGAGGGAAGATCTCCTGAAATTTTTGGAGAGGGGTAGCAAATGAGAGAATTCGACTAGGCATTCAGTTGATGAGGAATGCAGCAGTAAGAATGGCATCACCCCAAAAATAATTTTTCACGTGAGAAGTAAATAAGAGGGCACGAGCGACCTCAAGAATATGCCGATTCTTTCGTTCAGCAACCCCATTTTGTTGGGGGGTGTGAACACAAAAACTCTGGTGAACAATACCGTTGGCTTGAAGATAGGGGCCTAAAAACTGATTGAAGTACTCAGTGCCATTATCAGTACGAAGAATTTGAATTTTTGTGTGAAATTGGGTGTAAATCATAGTGTAGAAGTTCATGAAGACAGAACTAACCTCAGTTTATCATGTAGTAAATACACCCAACAAAGACGAGAATGATCATCAATAAAGGTAATAAACCATTTTGTGTGGGTCCTATTGGGGATACGTGAAGGCCCCCAAAGGTCACTGTGAATCAAAGTAAAAGGCAGAGATAGTTTATAAGGACTGGAGGGGAAGGTAGTGTGATGATGTTTTGCAAGTTCACAGACTTCACATTGTAAATCCAAAATATTTTTATTCGAACAAAGTGAAGGAAACAAACATTTTAGATATTGAAAACTTGGATGACCCATTCGTTTATGCCATAACAATAGGTCATTATCCCTAGAACTAAATGCAGAATTACAAAAAGAAGAATGACACTGTTTACTCATGTGACCGTCATCAAAGTAGTAGAGTCCCTCGCATTTCTTAGCACTGCCAATCGTCTTCCCCGATGATAGCTCCTGAAAGACACAATGGGAAGACAAAAAAGTAACTGAGCAATGAGATTGGTTGGTTAACTGACTAACCGATAACAGATTGCAAGACAAATTAGGAACATGGAGGACAGATTCCAAAGTAATAAATTCAGAGATACGGATACTCCCCTTGCCAGCTACCGGGGATAAAGTACCATCTGCAATTTTTACTTTCAAGTTGCCGGCACAAGGTGAGTATGTAGAAAATAAATGATGGGAATCAGTCATATGATCGGATGCGCCAGAATCAATAATCCAGGGAGTACAGCGCGAAGTAGTGCTAAGAGCAGTCAAAAAAGTACCTTTGTGGGCTAAGGAACTTGATGAAGGAGGCGTAGAAGACTGACCCGAGGCTTGAAAGGTCGAAAAAAGAGCATATAACTTCTCCAATTGCTCGGGGTTAAAACTTCCGGTTGGGGCTAACTGAGTATGATGAGCCGATTCTGTGTGTTGTTCAGTCAAGACTTGGTACCCATGAGATTTATTGGGTTGCCTGGGCTTCCAATCAGCAGGCTTGCCATGTAAAACCCAGCAAGTATCTTTGGAATGGCCTGATTTTTTACAATGGTCACAAAAAAGTCTTTTTCTCAACCCAGATGAAGACCCACGAGATGGAGGCCCACGCGACACTAGGGCTGATGTTTCAGGCCTAGCCACACTAGGCCCACGCGACACAAGGGCTGAAGCTTCAGGCCCAGCCGCACCCTTCTCCCTCAGCATCACCTTCCGCCTACTTTCTTCTCGCCGAATTTCAGCGAAGACCTCCCGAATGGAGGGTAATGGCCGACGACCTAAGACTCGGCTTCTCACATCGTCGAGCTCTCTGTTAAGCCCAGCCAAGAACTCGTACACCCGCTCGTTCTCCATCTTCTTCTTGAATCGCACACTGTCACTCGTGCACTCCCAAGATTCTTCACAGCTAAGGTCCAGCTCTTGCCATAAGCCTAGCATCTCCGTGTAATATTCTGTCACTTCTCTTTCTCCTTGCTTCATCTGCCATAACCGGGTCTTTATCTCGAAGATTTGAGAGGCATTCTCGGCGTCGGAGTAGGTCTCGCGAACTGCTTCCCACACATCCTTCGCTGTTGGCAGGAACATATAAGTCTTGCCGATCGCTGGTCGCATGGAGTTGATCAGGTAAGAGGTAATAAGGGAATTCTCAGACCGCCATTTCTGGAAAGCCGCTACCTCCTTGGTAGATGGTTGTTTGATTTCGCCGGTAAGGAAGCCCATTTTTCCTTTGCCGTCGATGACCAACTTGATGGATTGGGCCCATTCTCGGTAATTCCTCCCATTCAGCTTCTCTACGGTAAGACAAATTGAGGAATTTTCAAATCCACCGGTCGAACCCATGGAAGGAATTATTTCTGATTCTTCCTCCTGGGTGACCGATTGGAGAGATTCATGGCTGGCGGCCATGGCTGCTAGGGTGTTAGGAGCGATCTGGGCTCTGATACCATGTAGATTGTGAGAAAAATAGAATTAACTTGTATTATATTAGTCTTACTTTACATTTACATGCTTGGTTCTTATTTATCATGTACATAGAGAGTAAAAAAGGAAACATAAGATTTAACCCAATAAATCAGCCCCAAAGAATCAGCCTAAACCTTCTAAATATAGAGATATCAATCTGAACCACAATCTCCTCCAAATCTCCTTCAAATCATTATGGATTTCAACAGTCACTTTCCAAATTTCAGCTTCTTAAGAGTTTGATTGGCTCTCGTTGCAACTTCTTGTGAATCGCTAACTCTCACTTTCCCAAGTCACTGAAATTCCGTTCGAAATCACCTCACAATAGTCGCCTAGGAGAGTCACCCTGATCTAGCTGCTCGAAATTCCTTTATAGACCGTTTCTGACTGCAGGTTCTTTCTCTCCTTAACTTCAATTCCGCAATCGAAGATCGAATTTCCACTCCCGACCGCACCTGCCTTCTCCACCCAATCACCGTCCAATGTCTTCGAAATCCCCGGAATTTGCTGCTCCTTGAATTACCTGACTAAATTACTATCGGAATTGGCCTTCTCATTCCACTGAATCTGTTTCGCCCTTCCACCTTGAGCAAGAGTTACCGAAATTCGCAGCCGAACATCCTCCTCTTGCTTCGCCTTCCACGATCGACCGATAGTTGCTTGCTCGCTTGTTACAATAGGCCCTTGGTTCCTTTGGAATCGGATCGGAAATGTTGGCCGATCTGATTCGTTGAAGCTCCTCGAGAGTTCGACTTTATCACTAGTAATTCACGGTTAAGGATTGATCGGCCTTCTTCGCCTTCAGTTCTGAGCCAACACTCACCTCCTTGTGCGTCGGAATCAAATTCCGAGATTCAACCGGAAGTCAGAATTGCCTAGCCAAGTCGCCTTCAAATCCTGAACTAAAATTACAACCAATAGTCAATCGGAATTCACCAGCGGATCTCAGTTTCCATCAATCCTTGTTTCCTTCCTACTTAGATCTGAAATGCGGACAAAATCGCTGCTCAAACTAGCCTGAACTACCGGTTTCCGTAATCGCCTCTGCGTTGTCTTCGCGTCTAGATTGATTGAAATCACAACCGAGGAACAATGGCTCTGATACCAAATGTTACAACCCTAGGGTTTGGCTAAAGTTTAGTAAGTAAATTGGTAAGAATTAGAGGAAGAAAGAGCAAAAAGGGAGGGAAAGAGAGAACAAAACAAAAAGAATGGCAGGAGAAGAGAGAACACCGGGGAAAAGCTAGCGAATTGAGAGAGAGAAATGGAATTCAATTGTTATTCAAATCATGCCTCTCTCTAACTATGCCAGCCTCTTTATAGGCTTACAATTGAAGGAAATAATCGAAAATACAACCAACTAACTACCATAACAGCCTTGCTAACTATTTATACAAGAGTTATTTATTCTCGCCTAACCTCTAAACTTTTACAATTAGGTCTACAACTTATACACCATAGATTCTCCCCCCAATTACAATCATATCCTTAGGGTCATGACAAGTTTTTCCACATAGGTAAGAACCCTAGCTTTAGAAGTCCTAGGCATACCTATTTTACAACTCCACAACACCTTACCCTTCACACCAAAAGCAATTCCAGCAAGATTATATTCAATTCCAGCAAGCTTCCTAAATTCTAGCAAGCTCATATACGCTTGGGAATTTCTTAGGAACACACCATCTCCACTAGGTTCATTTCACCTAGCTCCACCATGAGACAAGACCTAAATAGGTTCCCCTTGACCCTAGAAACTGATCTCTAATAGGCTTTTGACACATACAAGGCCTGTTTTGGAGACTTCTAAATTTGGTAACCTTACCAAACTACATGATTCCTTGTTAAGCCTCGGATCTGAGACTTGCACAATTCGGTAATTTAAGCAGATGTGGAAATTTGAATTGAGTGAGAGAGAGAGAGAAATAGAATGGAGGGAGAAATTGAGAGAGAGATTGGAGGGAACAGAATTTGGAGAGGGAAAGAATTATGCCCAATTCATTCCTAATTCCCATCCTCGACGCCTGTTACCTTTTATAGGCTACCATTAGTTACACTACCCAAGTATAAGAGGCTTATAGCTATAACTGCAAGGTGCTGCAGTGTGTTATTATATGTATTCGCCTACTAACGACTTTACCCCCCTACCTACTAATTACAATCACACCCTTGGCCCGTCTTTGGGTCGTAACAAATTTTTCCCCCGTTGAAGCCTTTCTTATCCCCAAGGAAGGATAAGAGATGAGCTGCTCTAGGGTACTATTTCAGCAATTCTGGAAGGTACTCCCAAGTAGTGTTGTCCGAGTGTAGGTGGCTCTATTAGACAAGTACTTCTGTCAAGGGCAGTGTATCCTTGTAAGTAATCCTCTAATCCATGATAGCTTGGAGCTCCATAGTTACCTCTTGATCCTTATCCACCGCGGGGAGTGTCTAGCCAGTTGTAGTTGTCGGTTCCACTGCTTTTTAAGCAACGATACATGGAACACCAGATGATTAGTGTTCCCTTCTAGCAATTGTAGCCGATAAGCTACCTTACCTATCTTGGCCAATACTGTATAGGGCCCAAAATACTTAGGGCTCAGTTTAGATACCAGGGTTGTTGAGAAGGAGTGCTAGAGAAATCTTTTAACTTTCAAGTAAACTCTATCCCCCACACTAAATTCTCAAACACTTCTTCCCTTATCCACTGTTTGCTTCATTATGTTTTGAGCTATTATAAGCTCCTTCTTCAATAGCTACATCATCTTCTCACATTGTTGTAGATAGTCCTCTCCTGTCGCTATAGTGTTGGGTGTCGCTATAGTGTTGGGTGCATTCATCAGGGCAGGTAGGGTGGGAGCTTTGTACCCAAATAATGCTTCAAATGGAGACCTTTTTAGGGCACTGTGGTAGTTAGAATTGTACCACCATTGTGCCATAGACAACCATCGACTCCAACTTCTTGTCTTGGCAAAGCACATGCATCTTAGATAGGACTCTAAACACTAATTTACTCTTTCTATTTGTCCATCTGTCTTCGGATGGTAGGCTGTGGACATGTGTAACCTTACTCCTAGCCCTTTAAATAACTCTTGCCAAAAGTGGCTAGTAAAGATCTTATCTCGGTTAGACACTATTGTCTTAAGGATCCCGTGTATCTTTGCCATCGTGTCTAAGAATTGTCTTGCCACCTCCTGAGCTATGAACGGGTGAGTGAGGCTCACAAAGTCAGCAAATTTGGTCAATCTATCCACAATCACCATTATGACATCCCTATCCTCCGACTTAGATGCATAGTTGTTAAAGGCGCGTTGTTAAAGGCGCGCCTAGGCGCAAGGCACCAGTTCAATGCCTCGCCTAGGCCGAGACGAGGCGATTTCAACGAGGCCCTCGCCTTGCGCAGTGAGGCACCGAGGCGAGAGGCGCGCCTCATGAAACTTAGTTTTAATTAAAACCCAGGCAGCCTAATTCCTCCCCTCTTCTTGGTTCCAGCATATATACATTACAACATATTTACATTTCTTTAGTTTAAGTAAATGTCCACATTTTCTTTTATTTATATTTTACCTTCTATTTACTTTAATACAAAAATGTAAATAAGAAAGTACCCCCCATTTGGATTCAATAAAAATATCTAAAAAATCGAAATTCATAACAATAAGAAAATAGAATTTTGGTTTTAGTATAAACTCGGAATTTAGCGATTTTACCACCCCCAAAATACATACCTACTATTTCTTGAAAAATTCATTAAAAATCATTTTAACAACAATGAATATTAGCTATCAAATTACCGAGAAATAGTTTTTCAAAATGAAAACATTTTCTTATATGTCTCCTTATAATGCGCTAATCTTCCAGACTTAGAAAAATAACATTTTTCAAAATAAAAACATTTTCTTGATTGTGGACTTGTAGTGTTTATATGTTTGTTTAGAACTTTGCATGATGATTGGTACTTATTTGAGTTTGAGACTTTAAGTTTGAACTTTGATGATGTTTTTAGTTTAGAATTTGCATGATGAATAAATCAACTTTAATGTTGTTAGTTTAGAATTTGAAGATAATGAATCATTAATGATATGCATATGTTATTATTGATAATTTGATAGTTTTTTATGATTTTACAAGATTTTGAGTTTTTTTTCTAAAAAGTGCGCCTCACTTTGCAAAGGCGCGCCTCAGGCTCTAGGACCCTTTGCGACTCGCACCTTTCAGAACTATGGACTTAGGTAACCCTTCAACAAAATCCATAGATACCCCTTGCCAAGTCTGTTATGGAATCGCCAATGGTTGTAATAAACTTGGTAATGCCACATGCTCATGCTTGCATCTCTGGCAGGTAGGGCAAGCTAACACAAACTCCACTACTTCCTTCTTTAACCCTGGCCAAAGAAAAAAATAAGTTGACTTACTTTGTGATAAGTAGCTCGAATTTCTGAATGGCCCCCAAGGGGTGAATCATGAAGGGATTTAAGAATTCTGCTTTTCACACTTGAATCATTTCCCACTACTATTTTGCCCTTGTACCTGATCAATGTTTTTGATAGTGTGTATCCCCTACTCCCCATTGGATCCATGACCAATTGCTCTTGTAATTCTTTAAGCTATTCAGTTTGTTGATAACTGTTAGTAATCTCCTTCACTCAATCCGTATTACGGTAGTGATGGCATTACAACAGACCTCCCTTTCCCTTCTCGAGAGTGCATCAGCCACTTTGTTCTCCTTTCCTTGCCGGTAGTGTATGGTATAATCCAGCCCAAGTAGCTTGGATACCCCTTTTTTCTACAACTGGGTTTGTAACCTTTGCTGTAACAAGCATTTTAAGGCTCTCATGATTGGTCTTTATTATGAAATGGTTACAGTCCAAGTAATGCCTCCATTTATCTACTACCACCAAAACTGTTAATAACTCCTTATCGTAAACACTTAATCACATATGCTTATGAGCTAATGCTTGATTGATGTAGGCTAACGGCCTTCCCTCTTGCATGAGCACTGCACCCACCCCCAAATCGCTAGCATCAATTTCCACCACGAAAGTTTTTGAGAAGTCCAACAGGAAGTCCGACAGGGCTAAGATTGAGGCTTGAGTCGTGGCCTTTTTTAGTGTTGTTAACGCTGCTTCTGCCTTTGGGCTCCACTGGAATTTATCTTTCTTGAGCAACTCTGTAAGGGACTTGCTAATCACCCCATAATGATGGACAAACCTCTGATAATACCCTATCAATCCTAGGAAACCCCTCAATTCCCTCACCGTGGAAGGCCTTGGCCAATCTGTCATTGCCGATATCTTTTTCGGGTCTGTACTAAGACTTTCTCTAGAAATTAAGTGTCCCAAGTATTCCACTTCTTTCTTGGCAAACAAACACTTAGACATTTTAACATATAGTTGATTGAATTTAAGGATATGAAAGGCTATCCTTAGGTGGTTTAGGTGTAGCTTCAAGTCAGGGCTATATATGAAAATGTCATCAAAGAACACCAATATGAATTTTCTGAGGTAAGCTGCAAACAATTGGTTCATCAAGGCTTGAAAAGTGGAAGGGGCATTGGTAAGCCCGAAGGGCATTACCACAAATTCATAAAGACCTTGGTGAGTTCGGAAGGCTGTTTTCAGGATATCCTTGGGATGCATGCGTATTTGATGGTACTCCAATCTTAGGTCTAGTTTAGAGAAGATAGTTGCTCCATGTAGCTCATCCATCAGGTCTTCTATGATCGGTATAGGGAATTTGTTCTTGATAGTGAGGTCATTTAAGTGGTGGTAATCCACACAAAACTGCCAAGTCCCATCCTTCTTTTTGACTAATAGGACCGAAGAAGCAAATGGGCTCTGGCTAGGTTGAATTAGGGAGGCTAAGAGCATTTGTTTCACTTGTTTTACGATCTTAGATTTTTGCACAGGTGAATAACGGTAAGGTCTGACATTAACAGGCTCAGAATTAGGTTTAAGGGGAATGGAATGGTTTAGGTTTCAATTAGGGGGAAGTGAGGTAGGTTCAGCAAACAGATCCTTAAATTCAGTCAAGAGTATATGGAGGGAGTCTAGTGTAGTTACCTCATTTGGGGGCAGTGTGTTTGCCATTGTCAACTTTCCCTGGTCACCCTCGATCTAATCTTCTTCTTTTGTTATCTCTCTGGCTTAGATAGAGAATAACTGAGAGATCTGAACTTTCTTCTTCTTCCATAATTTTTATAGTCATTTTCCCGAGATGAGTTTGCATTCCCCCGTTTCCAGACTTCCTACCAGGGTTAATTTTTCACCATCCACCTCCACTGTGACTTACAGTTTGTTGAAATCAAATGTCAGAGGACTAACCGTCCTCATCCAATCGACTCCCAATACCATGTCGCATCCTCCCAATTCTAGGACCCTTAGATCCATTGCAAACTCTTTCCCATGCATGAGCCATTTGAAGTCAGCACACCTATAATGGTTGTACATTCAGTTATCGTTGGCTACAGTAACAAACAATGGGGTAGTGTCCCTTAATTCACACCTCAGGTTAGTAGTTGTGGCTTCACTTATGAAGCTATGTGTGCTACCGCTGTCTATAAGGATCATCAACTTTCTTTTCCCGGCTTGTCCCCTCACCTTAATGATCTTCCCCGTAGGCTCCCCTTTGAGAGCGTGGAATGATATCTCTCCTCCTTCATCTTCTCCTTCTACTTCCTCCTCCATTTCTACCACTCCTTTGTTATCTTCTCCTGCGGCATCATCCTCCCCTTCTTCTTTGCCTTCCATTTTCAATAGCTGCCTTCTACACTGATGGTTTGGGCCATATTTATGACCGCATTTGTAGCAAAGTCCCAACTGTCTTCTCTGCTCCATGGTAGTCCCTCTGGCCCCATTATGATTTGATCTCGGAGGTCCCAACATTAATCCAGCACTCATTCCCCTTGCATTCATCCCCATGGATTGTGGGGAAGGCATGTTACCCTTAGGCCACACCTTGCCTTTGCCAAAAATGGCTTCCAACATCAATTCCTGTAATCTGGCCCTTTTTGCCGCCTGTCTAACAGTAGTGGGCATCATCATCTTGACCATGGACTGTAGTTCTCCCTTCAAGCCACTCACAAAATTGGATACGAAGTACTGTTCTGTGAGGTGTGGTTGTGTATTCCATAGTAAGGCTCGCAACTCTTCAAATTTACCTAAGTACTCCACCATCGATCATGTCTGTCTCAACATCTTGAATTCTTCAATCACATCAGACATATTCTTCTCCCCAAACCTCACACATAACTCTTCCACAAAATCATTCCATACCGCCTCCACTTCCCTTGCCTTGGTCCATCCTTGATACCAAGAATTGGAAGTATCATTGAGATACGTCACTACCATGATCACCTTCTGGATCTCAGGCACATTATATAATTGAAAAAATCTCTCGCACCTACGGATCCACCACCTAGGCTTGGACCCGTCAAACATGGGGGTCTCCAAGCGAGGCATAGGTGCATGATCACTAACGTGAGAATTGAGGCCCCTTACTCCCGTGTCCGCCTTTAAAGGCTCACTTGACTCACCCAATTCGCCTGGTCGTGGTAGTATTCCCTGGCTAGATTGGCTGGGATCTGTCGTTGATCGTGGTGGAAACTTAGGTGGGAGCCTAAATTGTGGAAAAACAAAGAGCATATTGAATATGCAGTGGACCCTCTACCCGTATTGGTCGATAACCTCCCGTTGTTTCTCCAATTCTCGCTGCATAGCTTCTCTGGTCGCAACTTGATCTTCCCTTCCCTACGCGATTGCTTCATGAGTCTGGTTCATTCCGAACTCCAACGTCTCCAGCTGCTTCATGCACGCCTTCCGCCATTGAACCTGCTCGAATGATTTCCTTCGCTAATCTCCGAGGACCTCTGGCTCTGATACCAAAATGTTAAGCAGACGTGGAAATTTAAATTGAGTGAGAGAGAGAGAAATAGAATGGAGGGAGAAATTGAGAGAGAGATTGGAGGGAACAGAATTTGGAGAAGGAAAGAATTATGCCCAATTCATTCCTAATTCCCATCCTCGATGCCTATTACCTTTTATAGGTTGTCATTAGTTACACTGCCCAAGTACAAGTGGCTTATAGCTATAACCGCAAGGTGTTGCAGTGTGTTATTATATGTATTCACCTACTAACGACTTTACCCCCCTGCCTACTAATTACAATCACACCCTTGGCCCGTCTTTGGGTCGTAACATTCCTATTCCCTTATACCTGTAAACTTTTCCCTCCCCCTAATATTCTTAGCCTTAGATACCTTTTCTTAGTCCTTGCTCACCATTGTGAGCCATCCTCAACAAATGACACAGCCTAACTTATGATAGGCTATCCTTTAGAGGCTGTAGCTTATACACATATAAATGCAAGCATGCATCACATAACCTCCATTCTTGAGGGTTGCAACCATCTCTTTAAGAGATCCTTGCAACTTCTTAGGACTCCAATTCTCCTTTATAAGAGAAACCCTTTCTATCTAATTCTTCCTAGAGACATTAGGCTTTCTTTTTAAAACAAGGAGATATTTTTACAACTTCTAATATTTGGAACAACTCCACCATACATCCTAATTTCTCCCATCTCCAATTCCCTTGACCTTAATTTGTTGTCTAGACAAACCATTTCCCCCCTCCACCATGTCTCTATGGGTAAATACCCATTTCCTATGGGAAGTACACCCTAAACCTAGGACCTACGCTACTTTTCTGCATACCTAGAAAAACTATAGGGCATCCATACTCTCATAGCCAAAACCACACATGGTGTTTGAACATTCGGCGCTGGTTTTCTCTTGGGATTCTTTATTTCTATTTGGGCAATCCTTCTTCATATGCCCTTCTTCATGGCAATGAAAACATTTAAACTGTTTCTTACCATTCTTAGACTTGGATCTAAACTTCCCTTTAGATTTAAATTCTCTTTTCTCAGGTCTGCTCCTTGCTGTCAAAACATCACCAACAGACTTTTCATCAATTTTCTGTTGTAACTCCTTAGAGTTTAGGGCTCCTATAACATCCTCTAAGGTTAATGTATCCCTACCATGTTTTAGGATATCCACAAAAGTTTCATATGACTTAGGTAAGGAATGTAATAACACAAGGGCTTTATCTTCATTATCATAGGTTACATCTATATTTTCTAAGTCAAGACACAACTTATTAAACTCATTTATGTGAGTATGCAAATTCTACCCTTCTTGCATGTTAAAGGTAAAGAATTTTGCCTTCAAGAACAGCCTACTAGATAGGGTTTTTGTCATATACAAACTCTCTAGCCTAAGCCATATCCTCAGCCGCAGATTTCAGTTTTGACACTTCCCTAAGGACCTTGTCTCCTAGGCTTAAAATCAATGTATTGTAAGCCCTCTTCAAGATATCCCATTTCTTGTCATCCGGGTATTCCTTAGGCATTTTAGACTCCCCATCAAGAGCCTCTTCTAACCCTAAGTTACCCAACAAGGCTCGCATTTTTAACCTCCAAAGCCCAAAGTTATTTGTGCCATCAAATCTTTCAACCTCATACCTAGCGACACTAGATGTAGACGCCATGCCAGGAAAGATTCCTAAAGTAAACTAGGTTCTTGGAAACTTCTTGAACTGTCCTAGGCTCTGATACCAATCTGTTAGAAATTAAGAACACAAAAGGATCGGTTCTTGCCAATTCTCACACCCTCACCCGAGAAAACACCTACAACAGAAAATGTAAACTGGAAATGCAAGAACAGTAAAAGAGATTAAGTAAGAAACATCAAACCAAACAGCAGGTGCAAGAAGTTATCCTGGTTCGGACTGATTTACATCAGTCCTACATCCAGCATTTAAAAGAGAGAAATCCACTACAATCTTGATGAAGAATAGTACAATCAATCACATCCACATCCCCACAACCCTCACTGCAGATTACAAAACTTTCTCTCAAACTTTCCTCTAACAGTACAGCACTCAACTCAATGAGAATGATCAGATTTCTAGTTATTCGACAGTCTAACTATAGCCTCCTATTTATAGACATAAGAGGCGATAGCTACAAGAGTGTCGAGATATGTGATCTTGCTGAGAGGCGATAGTTGCTGATGTGGAGGCCAATGTAACATGATGCAAGGAAGAGTGTCGAGATATGTGATCACAGCCAGATTTTTGTTAGTTTGACAATGATGCGGTGGCATCACACAAATAACATGAAGGATTAGCATCAAGATGAAGAGTTGTCTTCAAATTTTCATATTTTGTGATTATTGCGCAGGAATTTCTAAGAACCATCAAATTTACATTCCTTATATAAAATAAAAGATAAATACAAAGAAAAATAAAAAAAATCCTACTTTCAACATTGTAGATACAATTTCAACCAAACCACCATTGAGGACCACAAACATTGCAAGACATATTTTGATGTGCTTATCAAGTATTCTTGTCTGGTACATATTGAGGCACCCAATTCAAAGTGTCACACAAGATAGAAAGCTATGAACACTCCTCCCTTCCTCTTTCCTTGTCTTGACAGAGTAACAAATTGCTACTCCAGCACAATTATTTGAGTTATCAAATATTCCATATTTTAACTCCAAATGTAAGGTGAATCACACAATGCTAAATATATTTATAATTCTTGGATCAGATAGTTGATTTCTAAACTTTTCATTTTCCTTGACAACTTTCAAATTTCCCCATTTTCACATGCAAAGTTGACAAAGCATGCGAGGAGTTTGTGATCAATCCTGCTGGTTGAAAGAAAAGAAAAAGAAACTTAAACCTGGTCTTCAGTACAATTCAAGTAGTTTAATACACGTATACAAAATCATAAACTAATCTGTATGGTAAAGGATCAGATTAATGCCAGCTTGTCAGAGTACGACTTATCAGGGTTATAGTTACAACCATACAGCTAGCTCCAATCAATTTCATTCATACATAATCCCTGTGCCATGGCCTAAACATTGGTACATTGATGAACATTTGCATTCCACAGACTTCAGCAATTCAATTGCTATGAAATTAATGTTATTCCAGATAACTTTCTTGCAAAGAATCTGGAGCCTGAAGCTCAATTAATTAGCCCAAACGCAAGATTATGATTTTTTTTTAATAACAAAAATCCAAGGGAATTACATGGCTTGACAGTTGCATCTAGAAACCAAGAGATAAGAAACCAGAGCCCCAATTAAAACATTAAACATAAATGGGTCTGAAACAATAACAACAACAACAACAAAAAAAAAAATCATTTAAGAAACTTACAGTTTTAGTGGACCCTTGATCTGAAGCCCCAATATCTTCAACATCAGGAACATATGTTGATGGAACATGGCCAGGCTCTGTGAGAACACAGATCGAGAAGGAGAAAACACAGAGAGAGGCCAAGAGAGTGAAGATGAGAGCGTTCAACGAGCCAGCTGAGCTCTGCAAACCCAACCAATCCTCCAAGAAAATGAAGATTGTGACATAGTAAACAAAACCCAGAAGGATGATCACTAAGAAAACTGGCACTGACACGAATCTTTGCCACTTCATCGATCTTTATTTCTTGGCCTTGAGGAAGAAAACCCCAGATTCTCGATTTGTATTAATAAAAAAATAAAATAAAAAATCCGCGAGTGTTCCTGTTCGGCATCGTAGGAGAATGTATAAAATAAAATGGGCCTCCTCCAGAACCCCTATCAGTCTCATATCCATGTCTATGGGCCTCCAGAAGCCCAAGAGCAAGCCCAGAGTAGGACACTAGTGGTGCCCTTGGGCCAACAATTATTAGACCAGCAATTGTATTTTTGTTGCAAATACAAGTAACTAGAGATAAAAGTCCAATTTACCTATTGGAATGGAACCTATGATTTATTTTGCAAAAAGTATATGTATGACAGTCACTGTAAATGTAATAAAAATTTAGATGGTGTTTTTTTTGTATTTTAGTTTTCAGTTTTTAATTTTGAATTCATTTTGAGTTTTGTGTTTTAAGTGTTTATTTTGAGATTTCTGAAAATGCATTCTTTTTGTCATTTTGAGAAACCGTTTCTCGAAACTGAAAACTGGAAAATGCACCTATTTTAGAATTTTGAAAAAAAAATATTTTATGATATTTTATTCAAAGAATTTGATTATTATTTAAATTGAAATAGTTTAATGCTAGTATACTATTAAATAATATATATTTTTTAAAGTTAGTGACTGTTGCAATATTTTTTTTCCCATTACAAAAAAAATGCAAACAAGAAATAAATTAACTTTGGAAAAAAATATGAAATAGAGAAATAAAAAAAATATAAACAAGAAATACATTTTGAAGTTAGTGATGGCAACAGATTTGGAAGAGAATGGCGAGGCGAGGACGACAGATTCGGCTAAAGGAGGCAGCTAATTTGGCTGGAGGAGCAAAAGCAATAAGAAGGGAGCGATCTAAGTTGCTAGAAGAGGCGGATTGGGTGATCTAACTGTTCAGCAGCAGTGGTTGAGGATGAATGGCAGCAATGGCTAGAGGACGAACGACAGTAATGGCTGAGGACGAACAATGACTGTCAAAGGGAGCCGATCTCTATTACTGGAAGATGCGACAGATCTAGGTTGCTTTTCGAGGACGACGATGACTGTTCGACGGCGATTGCTAAAGGACGAACATCAACGTGGCTGGAGAAGGACAAATGACGACAATCAGAAAGGCTAATCCCACTTGCTAGTTCACGATGATGGTGTTCTTTAAAAGAAGAGAAGAGAATACAAAAGAGAGAGAGAATAAAATACAACAAGGGCGTTTTCTATGTTTTGAGTTTTAACAAAGTGTTTTGACTGAAAACGGTTAAAACACATTTTTGGTGTTTTGAGTGTTGTGTGTAAATTTTTTTTATGTTTTGAAAAATATATTTTTGAAAATGGATAAGTAAACGTGTTTTGAGTGTTTTGAAAAATTGAAATCATAAAACAACCTAAAAACAACAAAGAGAATAGACCCTAAGGTTGCGCTCTCTTTGTTTTTAATTTTCAATTTTGAATTCATTTTCAGTTTTCTGTTTTGATAGTTTATTTTTAAAAAATTGAAAACACATTCTCTTTGTTATTTTGAAAAATTATTTCTCAAAACAGAAAATTAGAAAACGCATTCTTTTTGAAATTTTGAAAATAATTTTTTAATGATATTTTATTCAATAAATTTGATTATTCAGTAAATTAGAAATATTTAATGTTAATATATTATTAAAATAATATATACATTTTCAAGTTAATGAATTTTGTAATATTTTTTCCCATTATAATAATAAAATATAAATAAATAAATGTGTTTTAATTTTAGAGTTTGTTTTGGATGAAAACACTTAAAACAACTTTTGTTGTTTTGAATTTTTTTTCTAATTTTTTTTTTGTTTTCAAAAATGTATTTTTAAAAACAATAAAGAGATCGCGTTTTTATTATTTTAGAAAATTAAAAACTAATAATAATTTGAAAATAGTAAAGAGAATGAAACCTAAATGTTTGTAGCAAAAACAAAGGAGATATTCATTTAATTTTGATGTAATATTTGTCCATGGCAGCCTTTCGCCATCTTGCCTCTTGTGCATCGACCATCATTGCATCCTCCCCACAACAGAGAGGAAAGATACAATGGCAATCGACGTGCAAGAAATGAGGTGACACAAGGTGAAATGACAAGACAGCGAGCCAGCCATGGACAGGGAAGAAAGAGAAGGGGAAATAATTTTATAATTGAGTGAGGGATATTTTCATCAATTTAATGCTTTCTATAGCTCTCTTTGTACAAACAACATGATTCTTATAATTATATCACCCCAATGATTAGAAATGTAAACGGAGTCTCAGTTAACCCATTGATATGCATATTTTTAAATAAATTTTATATTTATATTTCATTTTTATATTTTCTTTTTCACTTTAAATGGATTGATTGGAACTCAAACTAGCATCCTCATTGATAAATGAATTGTACAGAAGAAACGTGTGAAAAAAAAGGAGCAAAATAAGTATACGGTTAATTAGTTGTTAATGTTAGTTAGCATGATAATGTCACTACCTACGAATCAAGTTAGTTAGCCAATCATGTCTAGTTTCTTGGGTCAAACTGATTTGGGCCATTATTTAGCTATTTCATTGGAATTGACCAAAATAAAGGAATTGAGGTTAACCCAATCTGCCACGAAACCCAGGAATAGAATGATCTACAAAGGAATAAACCATAATTGGATTAACTAAACCCAAACTAGAAGGAACAACATCGACCTAAAACCAAGTACTAAGGAAACACCTAAGCTTCGGTCTAGGTGGAACTTAAATTGAAGTACAATTTTCACAATTGTCAAAGTACAATTTCTATTATTAATAATATAAACTTCCAAAATAGAAGTTTAGAACGAAATCCATTTAGGCAAAATAGAAACTTTCAAACTTAAAATGGTGTAATAATCAATGTTTTAAAAATTAGATCAAATAGCAAATCGGTTTATTAACTACATCACGGCTCAGTTGATTCGATTGGTTGAATCGGAATAGTCCGTCCGAATAATATCATATCTATAATATATATAGACACACACATACATACAAGATATCACTGTTATTAAAGATAATTTATATCATGTAATAAATAATTAATAAAAAATTATAATTAATCATCTTAACAAAATAAATAATCAACCAAAACAATTAAAAAATCAAGGTCAACTTGGTTCTCGATTTTGATCTAGTTCACCGGGTTACTCAATTTTGACCGGTTTAAATGAAAGTCAACGATATACATATAATTGGATTGGATGACAGATTAATTCCTGATTTAATTGGTCAAATCGACTGGTCCGATCCAATTTTTAAAACATTGGCAGTAATTAAAAAAAATACTAAAACATTCATACAAATTTCAATGTCCCAAATTACATAATTTTCTTCAAATTAAACATAAAATTAAAATAAATAATAGAAACTAAGGAAATGTTCCATACAATTAAAAAGATGATTCAAGAATAAACGTGCATAACATGAATTTAGAAAGGTTACATGAAAACCACTCACCTTTATCTACTTCAAAGCTGGGTCAGATCTTTCTTGATTGTGTTATAGAACATCTTGGCACTTCAAACTTTACCTTCCAGTCCTAAAATATTTTTTTTTAAATTTTTTTTAATTATTTTTTTATTATTTTTTCTTTTTCCTATTTAGCTTGTGTATGCATGCGCGGACAAAGGCTACGTGCTTCTTCTGCTGCCTATGTATGTGTTGCACATGCCTAGACAGTAAATTTTTTGTCGTCGCATCTGATTGTTCGTTTGAAGCCAACCATTATTTTATGCCTTTCTGATCTTATTTTCCCTTTCTATCTTCTTTTTTTTTTCTTTTTTTTTTCTTTTTTATAGTTAACGCACCATTACTAATACCCCTTACTACTTAGCCTCACAATTTCAGCAGAAGATGTAAATCAGAAAACTCAGCAATTAGTTTATATCTTTAACTTCTCTCCACTGACGTGAGGACAATATAACATTTTTTCAATTTTCAAGATAGTCTCTGACTGCAGAGTTTTTTCTCCTAACTAGAACTTGAACATGAAACTTGAGAACTTAAAGAGTAACACCCCAACAATTCTTCTTTTGCCAGTTAATCTATGTCTTCAGAGGTTTCTTTTCTTTTTTTTCTTTCCTATTGATATGATGATTGTTGTAGTCATCTTATTTTAATAGACTAATTATTTTAGAGGGAGAACTTTTTTAATAAGTGTCAAAACACATCCCAAAATATTACCAAATATTGTATCCCTCAACATGGATAAAAATGATTGATTTATATGCCAAACCTCAACCAAAACTCTTCAACTTATGGCCAAACTTGAGCAAAATCCACCAATTAAAACCATGGCCGGCCATAGAGCTATCATTGCTCCATGTTCCAGCCTTCCAAGTGGTACCATGTTGGGCGAAAGTGGCAGTGGCGTACTACAGCGATCACACGGTAATAGTTTTAAAAATTACACTTTGATCCTTATTTTATTACACTTAAACGACTTAACTTTATTTTTATTACATTTTAACCCCTTTTAGTTATACAAATTGCAATTCGACCCCTAAAAAATCCAAAAAATTTCTCTGTTAAGTCCTTGAGATATTTCCAAATTAATTTCAATTTAACCCCTCTAATCTTTACCTAATCCTATTCTTTATAATGATTATTATCTAAAAATTTATCTCTTAAATTTCTAATTAATTTTATTAATTCATCTAATTCGTAAATTAAATTTATTATATTATTTCATACTATATATATTCCAACATTGGTATAGTTAATTATTATTTATGAAATTCATTCTCTTGGAATGATTGTCCTTGCGCGGCTCCTGCCGTTCATGTCATTAATTTCAGCAGATGAAATAAATCACAAATGAAGGTTTTGTTTTACTGCGCAAGACAAAGAATTGAACCCATAACCTGTTAGTACAAATCTTAACTTTTCGTGAGTCAACCATTTAACCTGTGCTTTGGGGACATGAAATTCATTCATTTAATTTATCCTTACGGTGTTCAATAGATTTGTTTTTTGTTATTATATTATTATTTTGTATCTACATACATATATATATATATATATATCAATAACTTGATTTAATGGACTTCCAAAATTGTTCTCATAATTTTTATGAGATTCCATCCAATTTATCCTTAAAAGAATAAAATGATTATTTCTTATTTCAAAATTGAATATTTTTTTTCTTATTTTTCATTTTTTTAAAAAAAATTTGAGGCATTACAATGTAGGCCTTTGGAACGATGACTAATGATCATAATGAGATTGTAATTGTTAATGCCTTGACCTTTTGATGTAGAGAGTTTGGCTTATAAAGAATAATTGAAATACAAAAGTTTAGAATAGGAAAGATAAATAATTTTTAAGAGGGGTTTAAGATTTTCACAAAAATTGAATTATAAAAGGTCATGATTTTTGCAAGGAAGATAAAAGACAAAAAAGGATTTGAGTTAAACATGACAACTCAATATTCTCAAATTAAATCTAAAACCAAGAAAACTACAAAAATTGAGATAAATCAAGAGGACACTAAGGGGCCAAGATTAAAGATATGGAAAAATATTGGGCACATCTAAAACCCCCCAAATTGATAAAAGAATTAGCAAAAAGGAGAATTGATAATTAAGAAGAAGAACACTACAAACGAAGTCAACAAAATCTAAAACAAAATCAATCATCTTTACCTATCATTTAAATCTCAAATAGATCACGACAATGAAAGCACAAGGACAACAATATTTACACACATGAATAGCGCATGCACACACGAATAAGGAAGGATGAGGGGCATAACCCATCTAATAATCAACAATGGGTATGATTAAATAATGATGGAATAAAATAGTGATGAGATTAAATAATATTATTTCACAATTGATAAATGAAGTATGACTTGGACTTGTATGCATTCCATGTTTGTGAGTTAAATTATGAGGGTGAAGGCATAAATACCACTGTACTTTAGTAAAAAAGTCCGATAACACTCTAAATTTTTAAAACATCCCATTAAACACATTTATTTCAAAAAGTAAAACTATTAAATAATTTTTAATTTATATTAAACTAAATTCATTTTTGTATTTTACCAAAAACGTCCTGTGACACTCGAATTTGTTTAAAAAGTGTTTAATAGTTTCACTTGTTAATTTTATTTTTAAAAAAAAATTATAGTGTCATAAGGCTTTTTTTTTTATAAAGTATAGGAATATATTTAATTTAATACAAATTAAAAAGAATTTACTAGTTCTACTTTTTTAAAGTAGAGGTGTCTTATGAGATATTTTGAAAATTTAGAGTGCCATAAGACTTTTTTGTTCAAGCACGTGGGAAGCATTTATGCCTTCACCCAATTATAAGTGAGGTATTACTTTGAATTATTGACCAAATGACCAATTTCCTCATAATGTATATAAATATAAAAAAATATTTTTAAATTACAAAATATATATCTAAATATTTTTAGTAAAAGCATTTATATATAAACATTATATTATTATAATAATAAATAAATATAATTATATTATTTTGATATTCATTCAACACCCCCAACAATTTGTTGTGGTGTTGAATCAGCCAACAATCTGTTGATTGGGTGCATCAATTTTTAATGAACGAGCAATTGTGCGGCTCTTCTTTAATGAAGAGGAAGAGGAAGAGGAGAAAATGAAGAACAAAATAGAGGGTGGTTGATAAGATCCTTGTAGTTGGAGGGAGATTTGTAGCATGGATTGGACTATAGAGCAATGGTTTCGACAACCTGCAGGCCACATTTGTGGGATCATTTTAGTTGAGTTTTTTAACAAAGATAACTCTTCCAAGTTCCACTATTTTAATTATTTTTCTTTCCTTCTTCTTCTTCTTCTTCTTCTTCTTCTTCTTCTTCTTCTTCTTCTATTGCCACTATACTCCTCCTAATCATTAGATTGGTTTTTTTGGTGACCTTTCCCTAACCAAATTTACTTATTTTTACTTACTCTTTTTTCTTTCTTTTTCATCTTTTGTCTTATAAACATCGAACCAATTGATTGCCCAACTTGCTCCGTCATGGGGTCGTTATCATACTTGATGAATTGGTTAAGCCCACCCCAATATAAAGGGCCAAGTTGAGCCCAAGTATTTTGCGCCTATGGGCTCAAGGTTAGCTGATTAAATTTATTTTTTTAAAAAAATTTAAAGATTATATAATTAAAATTTATTTTATTTGATAAATTTTTTAATTTCATTTCAAATTTAAAATAAATTAAAATTTTAAATTAAAAAGATCAACAAAAACGTATGTAAATTAGTTAAATTAGTCACTACACTATTAAATATTTTATTCACTCAACAAGTTTAACTCTTTAATTCACTAACACAACACATATAATTTCAAATCCCACAATCACTTAATTCGTCTCCCAAAGTTAGTTAATTGAATTCCTAAATATACTCAACATACCACTACCAGATCGTACTTAACCTTCAATCAACTTTGGCTATCATTTTCCTTATATATGTTGGATTACCGTCTTTGTGTGGTCTCTTAGTATTTATGTTCTAAATTTTGACAAAGAAAGTAAATTACAAATAGACATTTTATCTTACTGTATAAAATAAGAAATCGAACCTACAATTTATTTATGTGAATCTCAATTTATCGTGATTCACTCATTTAACCTGTGTCGTGGAGACATCATTTTTCTTATCTTAATAAAGTCTCAAGCAACGGTGAAGACATGACTTTAGGTTAGGAGAGAAAAAATTTCAAGTTTATATATTTATTTTTTTAATATTAATTAATTATCTCTTTCTTATTTTAAAATATAAATGTCAGAGCATATAATAATTCATATGCGGGACCAACTGACGAGGGCAATTTTAGAAATTGACAGGACAATTGCCCAACCTCACATACATGTAGTTTTGTCTCTATCCCCAAGGTTAATAAGTGTTGCAATTAAGAGTTTATTTGGTTAGTTTTTTATTTTTTTAAGAGAGCTTTAAATTATATATCTTTAAAATTTTTAAAATTTTAAGTCATGTATTAATTTAATAAAAGTGTTTGGATAAAATATACTTAAAACTATAATTATAAAAATGTGTTTCATAAAATAAAAGTGTAAACTTGTTAAAAGTGATGAAAATGATCAAAAAAAGACATACTATTTTCATTTGTATAAATAAATTCATTGAAAAGTAATTATAATAAAAAACATAATTAATTATATTTTGTAACAAAAGTATATCATATATTATGATTTTAATTAATAAATTTTTATATACCAAACAATATATTTATATAAATAAACTATATATATGTGTATATATATGTGTATATATATAAATTGTATGTAATATATATGTATATATAAACAAACTCCCTCTCTCCCCCCCCCCCTCTCTCTCTCTCTATGTATATATATTTATATATGTATATAATAACAAAAATAAAAAAACCAAGGATTGCTGGTGACTCGGATCAATCTCGTCGCCAGCGAACAAACTTAGCGGAACCCATCAACAATGGCTTGCGAGGTCGAAGACGTTGTGGCGACGATGGGTTCCAAATTTGGAACTTAACGCCATAATGGGTTCTAGATTGTCTGAATTCGACGATTTGGAATCGGGAGAGAAAGAAGGGGGGGGGGGGGATTGTAACACCCCGTCCCATCGAGGGGCGTGCCACTATGCTGGGGTCCATCGCATACATACATAATCCCTTTACCTTATACATCAAATACCGTATTCCAAAGGGAAACCCCAACAAATCATTAACAATGCGGAAGCAATAATCGAAACCTGATACGGTACATACCTGAATTCAACTTATATATATCATAAAGAATTCGTACCATATGTTACCATCATATCCTCAATTACATAAATACATTTCTCTCGAGATAACATCTAACACCCTAGGTGCAATCATATGAAACCTCGAATACATACATCATCATTCTACAATAAATAAAATATTGAAATCTCCTGCTGCATTCATCGGCCACGCCATCACGTGCCGTCATATCTCAACCTGCTCCTTGCCCTAACTGCAAGTCTCAACTGGAACGTTGAATGTTCCAGGGGCATAACCCATTAGAAGATGAAACTTCTAGTGAGGGTCCAAAAATATATATATGATGCATGATGCAAATACATGAACAACATATACCCATAATGTAACTTCCCAGGTATCCCCAACCCGGCTAGGAATCCCAGGCAAATCCCGAACGTCTACGGGATAGGCCTAACGTTATTCCCTCAACGCCCTAGGGGAATTACGGCTACACTCTGAGAGTATCATCCCATCCCCATGCACAATTTCAATATGACAATAATATCGTGCAATGGAAATATCACGACTTTCAATGCAATATGACAAATGAATATTGCAATTCATAATAATATGCATATATAACAATTATATCATGAATATAACTTCTTGTGAGAATACCACTCACCTTTGCCCAAAGACAAAGACATCTCGAAAAGCGTGCATCGCCTCGATATGCGTGCCCCGCCTCGATTCTTGTGCCAACTCTCAAAAGTTGCACCAACCTCATCATCTCGATCTCCTCCATCATAAAATAATATTTATTTACTAAATATCCTCAATATCTCATTTATTTCTTATTTTCTTTCATTTTCCTTCATTTTTCCTTCTAAAAATCCCAATAAATATACTGAGACTATTTTCTCAAATCTAACTTCACAACAATTCATTATATGCTATGAAATTTCAAGAAAAAATACTGGACTTACCCGGATGGTGCGTTTTCACGCAAAACGAGGCACTTTGATGCTAGAAACGAGATCTAGAGAACTCCAAATCCATTGATTTTTTTACAGGACCTAGATCTCGATTTTGGAGAAATTTAGAAATTTATTTAAGAATTTTTGGAGCCCGGACGCGCCCACACTCGCCCAAAGAAGATGGCTCACGCGCGCCCACTCGCGGGCCCAGCTGGCGCGTGTCCCACACGCGCCGATCATCTTCTTCCTCCAGATTCCGGCCGGCTCCGACGCTGCTCCAGTTTATTGACCATAACTTCTTCATCCGACCTCCGTTTTGCTCCCCGTTTGTTCCTACACCTTCCTCTCTTCATCCTCTACAAGATGGTACCAAAAAATCCCTCAAACCGAACCATTTTCAGACTGCTCCAAGCGATTTTCCGGCGAACCTCGTTTTTCCGACGAAGCTTCATAACTCCCTCATCTTTCAACGAAAATTCCTCAAATTTTACAGGAATGATCCTATGGACATGGGAAACAAAAGCCCCTTATCCATTGCTCTCAATTTATTCACGAATTTGCAGATCTAAGAAATTAAATTTCAAAGGCATTCGGCCACTTCTATTTATAGGCCTTCCCGAGCTTCCAAACGCTCAAGGATTGCACAAGCGACTCCTCTGAGGCTTCTACCGCCCCTGGATCGACCTATTTGCTGCAAAATCCGACCGAAATGATGACTTTTGAAGCTCCCCAAATTCGGCCGAATTCTTGGTCGGCTTTTCTTCAAATTCCGGCCAACCCATGCTTCCTTGTCGGCTAATGATCACACCCAAGCCTTTCCCGACCACTCCTCGTGCAAACCCAGTGCTCCAAATGGCCAAATCGGCGACCAGATCCAGCTGGTTGGCCATGGCAGGTTGCTTCTAGCTTCATCTTTCTTAAATTGCACTTTAGCCTCTCTAAGTTTGGGTTTTACATTTTGACCCACTTTCACTTAGCCCCTGAACTTTCCAATATTTCCATTGAGTCCCTCAAGTCCTAAAACATTCATTTGACCCTTGAAGATTCCGAAAATACCTCATTTCGGCCTCCCTCTAGCAATTTCTAAAAACTGCACTTAGGCCCGAATCTTCGTTTTGGCCTCAAACCCATTCGTTTCTTCCTGAAACCTATGAAGGGTTGTTCCTCATGAAAAACCGAAGCCACCTAAACCTTCCGTTGACTTCTAAAAAGTCATCTATGAAAATTCGGTATTGCAGCCTAATTGGCAGCTGCCTTTTTAGCTGTACCGAAAACTATTCCCGATCCGATTTCTTTCGGCACCATAAATCCTATCTTGGGGTACTCATTAATGCCACATCAATTTCCTTTGGTATCTCGGATCCAGGGTACTCCCGGCAGTCGATTCAATCATCTATACGGTAATAAATTACCGTTATACCCTCAATTGATCCTTAAATTCCAATTTTGCCCCAAGATAAATTACCCTTTAGTCCTTTAGAATTTCTCGGGTATTACAGGGATGAAAGGGGAGAGGAGGGCGACAGCAACGGACAGCTGCTGTTACTACTACTACTATTGATGATGACAACGACGAGGACGACTTTCAACAACAAGGACAACAATGAAGAATTTGTTAGGTTGCGCAAATAATGGCACCGTACATTTAGGGGAGTGAATTGGGAGTTTTTAAAAATTTAATTAAGTTTTAAAAAAATTGTCTATATATTAGTGAGGTTTTAGTGTAAAAAGGTGATGATTGTAGGGTGATGCTTAAAAAGAATAAAGAAATGAATGACAAGTGTAAAAATGACATAAGTAATATATAGTGATTTAATTCAAACGGTTTAATTCAATATCTTATTTTCTTATTAAGGATTTTTAACAATTAATTACTAAAATCTCTTACTTAATCTTAAGTTTGCCTTATAGTACAACAATTAGGAGTATAACCTATTACTTAACAAAGTAAGTTCTTTAGCAACCTTACTAGGCAAATATATAATGAATTTTATAAAAGAGATGATTTGAGAGATAAATCTCCCAATTACAATATCTCTCAAAAATAATACACAAAGACTTAAACAAATAATACAAATGATACACAAAACATTTTTGAGAGAAAAATTTGAAATTGTTAGGGCACTTGAATAAAATAGTAAAACTTGTGTTGATATTTATAGGTTTCTCATGGTATTTGGATTTATTAGTAATTGATGGAGCTGTTGGTCGTATTTAATGATTTGCGAAACTTTCCATTAAAGATATCAACGATGGAAACAATTGTCAAACTCCAGAAACGATTGATTGGTTAGAGCAAAACCTAAGGAAATGATTGACATGAATGAGAAAAATAGTCGACACAGGTAAAAACGATCGACTGATTTTTATGCAAGCACAAACGGTCGATTGGTTTGCATAAATAGTCGATAGTTTGACCTTCAATTTTGAAAACACAATTTTGATATTTAAGTGCTATATGACAAAATTTGATATATTCAAATATAAATGATTCTTTTTGACAATAAAAACTTTTTTTTCAAATGCCATTAAAGATATTGAAAATGTATTTTGTCATTAGATAAATTTGTTATGGTGCTTAGTAAAATAATTCAATTGCACCTATAGAGAATCATTAAAATATGAAAATATAAAATTAAATAAGATTTTTTATCATCAAAACAATATCAAAGAGCAAAATAATAGAATTGGCAAAGATAGGTAGCTTGGAATTTTTTAATTTGTTTGAGGGCATATTTGTCATTTTGTTGGTTAACTTTAGCATTTTTGGTGTAGTTTTAAGCTTCAAAAATAAAAAGTTAGCCTAGGATAACTTTCTGATAACTTTTTAAAACATTGTATTGAAAGCTTTTAAAATATTTAGTGTTTTTATTATTAAATTTAGCCAAACACCCATAAATTTTTAAAAACGTTGACGACAAATTTTAAAGTTAGTGTTGACTAGCTACTAATTAAGCCTAGCCAAACAACCTCTAACTCGCCTTTGGCTGTCCAATGTTTCAAGTTTTGATAATTACACTTTGACTCCTCTTTGTTTTTTAATTCCCTTTAGCCCTTAACCTCATGTCCTTAGCTTTAGAATATTACAAGAATACCCCTAAAAATAACACTAAAGCCCATAATGAAATAATGCTACACGTATACACAAAAACCTTTGAGAAATTGCATTATTATCCAAATCTCAGAATAACTCATCAATAATTCCCCTTTTAATTTACTGTCAAGGCCTATAACTTTTGTGATTTGTCATTTTTAAATTGTCTTGGCCTATTTCAATAACATTTCCTCAAAAATTAATTTTCCACTACTTAATTTGTCCAAAAATTCTTATTAAAATTCGAGGTATTAGAGTTCGGCTAGTGAGCGGTCACAGTTGGCCCAGACATTGCTTTCAAGGGAAAGGCACAAGGCCCGAATAAATTGATTCCTTACAACATCCTTGCCAATGATATATGTTCAAATGGGAACTTTTACTCTGTATGCATCTTGCTCTACACCACAAGGGTATCCCTCTGCTAAATGTCGTAGATCTGCTCATTAATTTCTTAGATCCTTTGATTACGATCACCAGAAACCTCTCTGGAGAGAGAGAGAGAGAGAGAGAGAGAGAGAGAGAGAGAGAGAGAGAGAGAGAGAGAGAGAGAGAGAGAGAGCGTGCGTGCGTGTGTGTGTTCATATATTGCTAGCTCAAGAGCCTGCAAAGAAACTGAAGGGCGATGAATTATTGAGTGGAAAAAGGAAACCCAACAGACTCAAAAACCATCGCTTAAAACCTAGTAACACTGGATGATACGATATCTCAACATTATTCACAAGCTGTCCATCATTACAACCGTGGTCCCAGTATAGTAATGGGTACAGATTTGGTGCTTATGTTGATTCATAAACATGCCAACAAAAACCCTTCTCTCCTGATGCATCAAACATCTCGTGGTACGGCTTTAATTTGAGCCATTATACATACGTCCCTTCATATCAAACCAGTGAATGCTACAGATGTCACAGTGCAGCGCCGACCCAGCAGCTTTAATTATCCAGTACCCGTTGGTAAATTGGATAAAAAAGTTGATCGGCTGAGCATGAATTTTGTCCTTAATTTCGATGTAAAAGGTATAAATAATAGGAAAAAACCAAATAGTCACTGGGAACTGAGAAACATGCATCGCCATCAATTTAGTACACAGTACATAACCATCAATATATTGGAGGTACTAATGTGCCAGTTGCCAACCATAGTTTGTCTTTTCATTTAGTAGGCCAGCGATCATCTTGTCTGTGGATGAACAAAGAAGATGGTGATGTGGCATCTTCGGTGGTAATTAGTTCTTCTGTCTTTATTTGGGTCCTCGTCCAATATCCTTGCATACTGGTATCTTAGAGAGGGGTGTAAAAATAAGGAGAGGTGTGGGATAAAAACAAAGGGGCGTCCAGTGTAAACATAAAAGGGCGTGGTGTACTTCAAAAGGGTGGGGGTACTAGTGTCCCACGCATCTTAGAATTTTCCTTTTATTTGATGTGACCTATTATAATTTGAGGCAAATTTGGCTAATTTATTGACATTGAGTTAAGCTTCTTTTCTAGTCATCCCCATTTTGTTTTTTCTTAATCATCATTTTTTTAAAAAGAATTATCTTCTGTTTTCTGTTTTCATTTTTTTTTTGCCTAAGGGATTAATTATCTTTAGTTTCCAAATTGAATTCTTGAGTGTTCAGCCTTTGATCATCTTAGCACGGAGATAACTTCTTGAACTTTTACCTAGTAAAAAGAAAAACTTCCCTAGTAGTTCCATGATCACACTACGACTTAAAACACCAAATTCAGCTAAGTTTTTCTGATTATAATGTAATTGGGTGAACTTAAACACCAAATTTAGTTAGATTCTTCAAATGTAATTGGGTGGCAAGAATCTAAGAATTGTGCATTAAAGCCTTGGAAACTATGGGACTCTTTGCACAAGGTTTCCTTGTTCATTGATAAGCTTCGCTGTCTTAGTTTTCAGCATGCTTATAGAGAAGGGACTCACTGTGCGAATTCCCTGGCAAAAGGTGCTAACATGGGGGAGTTTGGAAAACTCTGCAGCGTCAACTCTAATGCCACCCCATGTCCATCAAGGGGAGTCTGCATGAATTGCGAAGTTGTAGGAGATGCCAGACACGTCGACCACCTTAGTACGCCAAACCACCACGAGGGGTTAACCTTGTAGTGCGCCCCTAAGATCAACCACCTTCGAGGCCCAACAACGTCACACTAAGCACTCTTTGATGCATATTTGTAAGGACTACTTTGATGCATATTTGTAAAGACTAAGCTTTGTTTAATATTTTGCAAGTTGATGATGATTTGGACCACATCAATTTCGGAACCACATCAACTTGGGAAATATGCTAAAGATGAATATTAAAGACATTGGATGTGTAACAACCCCTTATCAGGTCTAAAAATATTTTATCGTTATTCTATGTGGGTATAATGTCATTATTTGATTAAGGGGTTGGAAATATTTTGTGTTGAAAGATCCAAGTCAATGAAAAATTTAAGTGTGAAAAAGTCAAATAAAATGTATTGTGATATGGTTGAAAAATCAAAGCATGAGGAATGGTAAATGAGAGTTGAAAAGTCAAGAAAATGGGTGTGAAAAAGTCAAAATTAAAGGAAAATTGTGAGAAGTGGCTGCCGCTGTGTGTGTATTTATATGAATTGTGGGTTTAAATAAAAAAGAAAAAAAAAATAAATGCAAAGAGAAGTTGGTGGGAGTTGGTGGAAGTGCATGCCACTCCTTCTTCCTTCTTCACTTTGCTTATTCTTTTAGCTCTCCCTCTCGTTTTCTCTTCCTTTCTTTTGTTCTGATTTTTGGAGTTTCAAGAAAAAGAGGATTTTGGTTTCGAGAGAGTGCTTCTCAATTTAATCATCCAAGGCAAGTTCTCATTCTTCCTTTTCATTTAAGAGGCAAGCTCTCTTCCTCTTCTTCACTTTAAAATGCAAGCCCTAATTCGATTTTCTAGTCCAATGCTATTGGCCCTTTCCTTCTTTTGGAATCTTGGTGCTTGAACCCACATTTTTCAGTTTGAGTGGGTCTTTCTTCTTGGTTGTAAATCTTGTGGGTCTCTTTGTATTGTTGATGGTTATCTTCCAAAGTCTCAAAAGGGTTTTGTTTCACCATTATTTTCTTTAAGGAATGATGCATTTTTTTTTATTAGGCTTAGAGTAAGGCAAGATTTGGTGTCTTGCTTGCATTCTTCATTCTTGGTTGTGGTCTTCGTGTTGCTTCTCGATATGAGTGGTCGACAGTATGCAGAAGTTGTCAACCGTTTCTGAGGAAAGCGTCTGGCTATCGATAGTTAGTGAGGCTGTCAATCGTTTTCTAACTCTTGTTGATCATTTTGATGCAGTAGCTATTGATCGTTGGAAGTTGAGAAGGTAAATTTTGGCTGTTGACCATTCGCTCGAGGCTGTCGACAGTTCATGGTCTGTGGGGAATGAAACTGTCGATCGACCCTCGTTGGTTGTCGACAGTTTCCTTCTAAAACATAGGAACAATTGTTCGTTTCTTAGTGACTATCAACTAGTTTTTCCTTGTTTTCTACCCTTTCTTTTTAAATCAATTGTCTTCTTCTCCCCACTTCTCAAATGGATTATTGTTAAGTCCAATTGATGATTAGAGTTTTGACTTTAGTCCCAAAAAGGGAAAAATTCATCTGTGGGGGTAAATTGGGTAAAATTTTATAATGATGCATGATTATATGTGTGTTAAAGTGGCTCATGCGAGTGTGACGTGGGAATTATTAATTGATCATGTGCGAGCATGCATGACCTTATATGCGTGTATTAAATGAGTTTCATGTCTATGATATGGAGTTATTGTGTCACCATGTGTGAGTAGAGGTGGGGAAATCTTTATACATATGGTTACTTTATTTGTTTTTGGTCGTGTATGTATTATATAACCTTGAGTTGAGTTATTGAATGGGCCCCAAGGATTGTGTTGGTCTTGGCTTGAGCTAAAAGTAGCACTACAAGAATTTAGGCTTCTTGTGGTAAACTAATTAATTTGTCACAATAATTATGAAAGTTGTCACAACATATTTATTGTGACGAAATTGGATTGTCACACATTAGTCACAACAAGCTTGTCTTAAGAAGTATATTGTGACAAAATCGAGTTTTGTCACAATATCATTAGTTTTATAGTGAGAAATAGTATTTTGTCGCTTAAACTAGCTTATTATGACAAATTATTTTGTTATAAAAGAAAATATTTTTGTCACAATAGGTATTGTTTAGTCACAATAAATCTAAATTTTAGATACAAATAATATATTTTATCGTGACAAAATGTATCTTGTGAGAAAAAATATTTTGTCATAATTTAAATAGTGACAAAACTTATTTAACATAATTTGTAGTGTGATAAAATAAATTTGTCACTTATTAGCTAAATTGATAATAGATTTTTGTTGCACATTTTATAATGACAAATAGTTTTTCCAATCATTTAATATTGGGACAAACATTTTTTTGACAATATAAAAATATTGACAAAACAAATTTTTCAAAATTATTCAATAGTAATAAAATATTTTTGTCAATGCCCCAATAGTGACAAAACATTTGTGTTAATAATTTATAAAAGTGACAAATTTTTTTAGTAAAAAAATATTAACAATGATGAAATTATTTTTTTCACAAAATTGTAAAATGTGACAAAAATATTGTCAAAATTAAAATATTTTTCAATAATCTAATATTGCCTGATATTTTTAAGAATTGTGCCCCTATAATAATTAGTAATGAAGTAATCCAAGCAAAGAAAGAGGAAATGATAGCTTAAAACATATGACAAATATTGAAACTAATATTCCTCAATAATTGATAATTACTTTGGATAAGTTAATGATGTTGAACAATCTAAACAAAAACAAATTGAATGGGCCCCAAGTACCATAAGGAGTTTTGTTAAGTGCATAAACTTTGGGTGGAGCTAAGTTTGAATGGGCATTAAGGACCGTATGGTTTGTGTGCACCTGTGTATGTGTTTATATTTGTTGATGTTCAAAATGTGATGGTATGCGCATAATTGCATGTAAGTGTTGAAATATGAAAGGGTAAGGCATAACATAGTTTATAAAATGTTGTAAATGGTTACTCTCTACTAGTTTCTTGTTATTCATGGTTTGATTCATAATGGTTTTATTGCCTTATATTATACTTATTGAGCCTTGTGGCTCATCCTTGCTTTTGGGTCATTCCAGGTAAGGGAAAGACCATAGTTGATGGAGAGGTGGGTTGTAATACTCGGGAATTATTTAAGAGTATAAATGGAATTTGGTGAAGAGTATAGCTAGAATTATCGAAATAATGAGGCTGTATGATACACTACTGTAGTTTAAAGTGACCGAATCAACCAGAGGGTGTACCTCGGACCCTAGATGATTAAGGAAAATGGTATAGTAAGGACAAGTAATACGAGTTATGATTTTAGGAATCAAAAGAAGTGAGATCGGGAACAGTTTTCGGTACAACTATCGACCGGGTTGAGAAAACTGAATCGACGTAGGAATCACCTGGAAAGTTAACGGAGCATGTTAACGACCAATATTTTATGTATAGAACAACACTTGAGCGATTTCGGGTTGAAACTAATGGATTTAAGGTCAAAATGAGTAATAAGGCCAAAGTGTAATTTTCTAATTTTGCCCGAGGGAGGTCAAACCGATAGATTTTTGGAAGTTTCAAGGGTGAAATGAATAATACAGATCTTGTGGACCTTAATGGTGGTATTGGATAGTTTAGGGGTGCATGGGAAAGGCCCAAATGAGATTAGAAAAAACTATAGGGGTCAAAGTGCAATAAAGGAAAATCAGTAGTGTGAATGGACAAGGAATTCGGCCGCCACGCTGCCACCCATGTGGAGGCCATTTTTGGTGATGGGACGGCCGAGGAAGGGCTGGGAAAGGTCATATTCGGTGCTGGGAGGTTTGGGGGCCAAGCTTTAGCCTTTGATTGACTGCAAATCAGTCGGATTCGCTTATAAATAGAAGCAAAGTGGTCGAGGGTTTTTGCAAAATGGAGCTTCAAATCGGAGGGGTTAGAGGTAGAATTGATGAGAATAGATAGAGGGCTTTTGGTCTCGAGGCATCAAGGATCACATTTGGAGAATTTGGGATCGTTTGGTGTGCGTTTGAAGCTGTTTTGGAGCTTGGCCCGAAAGCTCGAATGAATTGCCTCACCAGACTTGCAACTACCTATTTGGGCCCTTCTCCGGTGGTGTTTCAGCCTGAAACAGGTACCCCTAGGATCGACTAAGCAAGGGCTACAAGGGGGTACCCTCGGATCTGGAATCGGAGTCGTCCCCGCTGGCTGATTATCAGAGAAGATGGTGGCGCGTGAGCTGCACGTGCCACACACCATCCACACCCACGCGCTAAGCGCGTGAGGGCTCGTGACAGGGGCAAAATCGGTATTTCTTCTTCCAGTATTTTCCTTTAATTATTTTAAGAATTATCATGTTGAAAAATTGAGAAAAAAGGTTGAAGAAATAATTATTTTGGAATTATCGAGGTGAAAATTGGGAGAAAATAGAGGAAATTATAGAAAAATTAAGAAAAATAGATTTTAATGCTTCCTTAATTAAATATAGTGTTTTAGGAGTGTCATGGCTCGAGATTGGGTACAAGTACCAGTATTTGTGTTTTGGCACGCAAAACGAGGTCATGCACGAGGATCGAGGCGATCCAAATACGTCGAGGTGAGTGTTCGCCTCCAAAACTTGTTTTACTGTGAGTGTTCTACCTAGAAACTTATTTTTTTTACCAGTGAGTAGTTCTATCCTAAAGTATTGGTTTGTGTTATCAAAGCGTGTTAAGCTTTCATGCAAAATAGTTTTGTTGCTTGCAAACGATAACTGGTGACGGTTGATTTTATGAGAGAGGTTCGTCCCTAAATGTTTTGTACTCTTGCATTACATTTTATAAAACTGTTGTTTTTATGATGCTTTGAAATTGTGAAATGTGGCATTGTCTTGAGTTTTGAGTGTACGTATAGAATGTTAGTCTAAGATGTTGTCTGGATAGTGTAGCCATAATTCTCCAAGGGCGTGATGGAATAATAGGGATATCTGATGCTAGTGTGCATGTCAAGATAGCAGCTTTGGTTTCCGTGCTAGGCTATTTGGCCAGGGAAGTTGCACTAGGTCAATTAGGTGGTCCATATTGTGTTGTTCATGTGGGATGTCAGCCTAGGATGTTGTCTAGATAGTATAGCCGTAATTCTCCAAGGGCGTGACGGAATAATAGGGGTATCTTGTGCTAGTGAGTATGCTGGGATAACTGCCTTGGTTTTCGTGTCAGGCCGTTTGGCCAGGGAAGTTGTACTAGGATGACTAGGTGGTCCATGTGAAATTTTGGAGTTGGGATTGTATGGTGGTTCCTGGATGCTTAGAGTAGGGACATAATCTAAAGAGATGCGTTGGCTTGCCCTCTTAAGCTAGAATCACGTCGTCGTGTTGTTGAGTCGGTATGGTGGCATAGCTTTTAGAGATATTGCTCTTTTCTCGTGGTAAGGTTAAGTGCTTGGGATTCTCTTGGGCTAGGGCTTTTTGGGTGTGTTGGTTTATTTCATGTCTTGCAATCATTCATGAAAAATGTGTTTTTGAACTCTTATTTAGATGATTCATCATCTAATATGGACTTTGTCCCTAGAATATTCGAACGTTCCAGATGAAGGCAGCGGTGCAAAGGGAAAGAGAATTGTCGAGGAATGACGACGAGTAGTGGATAGTTTATTTTTTTTCGTATTCAGTTATGCTGTTTATTTTGATAACATCATGTAAACATTGGTTCAACTTTATATTATAAAGTGGTGTTCGATTATGTCTATTGAGGTTTTGATCTGGCTTCCGCATTTGTGGCGATGTACCTGTCTTAGTTTATCGATGATTCATAGTTGATATATTGGGAAGGCGTAACGGGATCTTCGGGGAATGGTTTTGTGTAGAGTTTTCGTTATTTGTTTGAAAAAAAAAATGTCCCTGAAATCTTACGTTACCTAACGCTCCGAGAATTGGGTTGTTACATGGGTGGCACCTAAGCCGGTGGTTTAGTATGTGTACAGAGACATCTCAACCAAAAGATCCTTGGGGGTTCATTTTGAGGGTATAAGAAAAAAAAAAAAAGGATTTATGTTGTGATTAGAATTTTTGTTGTCCTTTTATTTTGAAATGAATGGGCAATTGAGCCCTAAATAGATTATTAAAGGCTAGATCATGTATTTATTTTCTTGGCTCATGTTGTCAGTGAGTAAGATTGGAAATTGTAATTGTTTTGAATCATATCTGTATCAATTTTGTAGGGACCTTTTTTCGAATTCCTATGCTAGCAGGGTATCCGGGAATGAGCCCTTACAGAATATGTCCACCTAAGACTTTATAATGGAGTTGTGATGAGGAGACTTCCCAATGTGAGGTATGTGCCAAATGTGAGTGTCATAAAATGGTGTAAAGTATATAGAAGAGACAACTTGGTAATACGAAGGAAGCAGAATGCAAATGACATGTATATTATTTGGATGGTTATTCCCTACCTATGAAGACTAGAAACAACGATCTAAAGAAGACTTTGAAAATGGTGAAGGGAGTCTAATTTTTTTATGTGGTTGTGTGAATAAACTTGTGGCAAACGAAGGATCAAAAGACGGAATAGCAAAATATGGAAACGTAAGAGTCTAAAATGTTTCGTAACTTTAATAGTGTTATTATGTTTGTTTCTTGAATCTTGCCTATAAATAGGTTTTGTATCTCAATTTTTTCAATCACCGAAATATACATCTCTTCTTTTAAGTCTTTTTCAGTTTTGTACTACAATGACACACAACGTGATTGGAGTGGGTGAATTTGTTGAGAGAAGAGAAAAATAGCTCCAACATATTAGTATTTGTGACCGAGGTGACGTCTCTAAACTATTGCCATCATCCAAGTTAGTTTACAATTATTCATTACAACTTGCTGAAACTTCTACAGAAGGCTGTTTGGAAAAATTGGTTGGAGAAGGAAGTCGTACAATATGGAAAAGATGATCGAACTAGAAAAATCAAAAGAGCCTAGCGTTTGCAGATTGCATGTGGTGATAGCAAAAGGACCTGGTATACATTGGAGTTGAAGTGAAAAGACAAAGAAAAGATAATTTGTTGGAGTAAGTCACGTGGCTTTACAGCTTTGGAACTTTAACAAAGAAAAGTCAAAATTGGTGAGCTTTACTTTGATTTGTTGGTTGGTGGCTCACTATTTTAATTTGGTGGGTTTTAAATTGGTGGCTCACGTTAACTTTGGTTGGAAATTAAAGACTTGGAAATTATTTTGGAATATTTTTTTTTTTACAAAATGGCTACAAACTCGATTCTTTTTCCAAAGCTCACAAAACAAAACTATGATATTTGGTGTATAGAAATGAAAGTCCTTTTGGGCTCACTCGACATATGAGAGATTGTTGAAGATGGCTATGATGAGCCACAGAACGAGACAGACGGAGCCGCACTAACCGCTGGGGCCAATAAAGAATTGAAGGAGCAAAGGAAAAAAGATAAGAAAACACTTTATACAATCTACCAAGGAGTTGATGAAGGCATGTTTGAGCTAATTGCTTTAGCCACTACATCCAAGGAAGCTTGGGAACTTCTCCAAAAGGCATTCGATGGAGTGGAAAAGGTAAAGAAAATTCGTCTCCAAACTCTTCGAGCACAATTTGAAACGTTGCGTCAAGAAAAATCAGAGTCAATTTTGATTATTTTTCTCAAGTGGTTTCTATTGTTCACCAGCTAAGAAGAAATGGAGAGAAGATAGATGATGCTAGAGTCATGGAAAAAATTTTGAGGTCACTTGACTCAAAATTTAGTTTTGTGACAATCGTCATTGAAGAGTAGAAAAACATGGAGGAGAAGAATGTGGAACAATTGATGGGCTCACTTCAAGCATACGATGAGAGACTCAAGGGAGATGAAAAACCCCTTGAACAAGCTTTGCAAACCAAGTTATCACTTCAAGGGAAACGTTCTGAGTTAAGTGGATGAAGCTATCAACGAGGAAAAGGAAGAAGTTATGGCTAAAGATGTAGAGGTGGTAGATTCCATCCTAAAGAAGATGACAATGGTGGTGATGGTGAAAGCACAACCAGTTATAAAGAAGACGTGGCCGCAATCGTGGCCAAGGACGAGGTCGTGGACACTAGTTAAACTAGAGGTATGATAAATCTAGCATTCAATGCTATAATTGTAATAAGTTTGGTCATTATGCTGACAAAGAAGAGAAGCAAGATGATGGGGTCCTACTAATGGCTTATAGTAGTGTGGACACCGGGAGTTCAAGTACGTGGTATCTAGACACGGGAACATCTAACCACATGTGTGGTAGAAATGAGTTCTTTGCGGAGCTCGATGAAGAATTTAGTGGCACTATCACGTTTGGTGATTTGTCACAAAGACCAGTTAAGGGGAAAGACAAAATCTTACTCTAGTTGAAGACTGGTGGTCGAAGCTATATTGGCGATGTGTACTATGTACTAGAGATGAAAAACAACATTTTTGAGCTTGGGGCAATTACTAGAACGAGGCTATGACATCCAAATGAGAGGCGATACACTTTCCATGTGTGATAAGAACTGTGTCTTGGTCGTGGTTGTAAAGATGGCCAAAAACTGCATGTTCCCACTCCATTTGAACGTAAGTTAGTCGAAATGCCTCAAGACTATCCTAGATGATCAAGTTGCCCTGTGGCACAAAAGGTGTGTACATTTGAATTTTGAAGCAATAAGAATATTGGGAGAGAAAAACATGGTATATAGTTTGCCTGAGGTGAATCACCCAATAAGCTCTATGAGATCTGTATCATGGGCGAGCAACAAAGAAAGACTTTCAAGAGTTGGAATTCAAAAAGGACATTGCAACACCTGGAGCTAGTACACTTAGATGTCTATGGGCCAGTCACCCATTACCATTGGGGGTAACAAGTACATGCTTACTTTTACTGATGATTTTAGTGGAAAAACAAGGATTTATTTTTAAAGGGAAAAAATGAAGTATTTAACAAATTTAAAGAGTTCAAGAGCTTGGTGTAGAAGCAAAGTTGCTGCTATCTAAAGTGTTTAAGGAAAGGCAATGGAGGAGAATACACTTCTCGAGAATTTGAAGCTTTTTGCAAAGAGCATGGTATAGTTCACCTATACACTAGCCCTATACCCCCCCCCCCAAAACAGTGTCTCAGAAAGTAAAAATATGACCATTCTCAACATGGTTAGGTGTATGCTAAAGGAATGTGAAGTCTTAAAGGAGTTTTGGGGAGAAGTAGCTGCTTGTGCTGTGTACCTGTTGAATAGGTTTCTGACAAAAAGAATTGGAGATATTACACCGGAGGAAGCATGGAATTCAAAAAAGCCCACGGTTGAACATCTCAAAGCCTTTTGCAGCATTGCATATGCCAAGGGACCTGAAGAAAAAAGGAAAAAGCTAGAAGACAAGAGCTAGAAGTGCATCTTCTTTGGCTATGGAGATAATGCAAGTGGTTATAAGCTTTATAACCCAAGCACCAAAAGGGTTATATGGTCCCGAGACGTTGAGTTTGATGAACAACAAACATGGGATTGAAAGGATGAAAAGCATAAACAAGTCATAATATATAGATGAGTCCGAAGAAGAATCACCAACCCAAGTCCATGGTCATATAGAAGCTGGTGAATCAAGCAGTCTAGTGGCACAAAAGACAAGAAGTATTCAAGACATCTACAACACCACTCTAAGGATTGAGGCAGAAGATGAGTTTGGGATGTTCTGCTTGTTTGTAGGCTACGACCCCCTAACTTTTGAGGAAGCATACCAAGAGGAAACATGGAGGAAGAGATGAAGTTGATCTACAAGAATAAAACATGGGAGCTTGCAACATTACCCGAGGGATATAAAGCCATTGATGTCAAATGGGTATATCAAACCAAGCAAAATGACAAGGATAGCTAGAAAAACACAAGGCAAGATTGGTGGTTAAAGGCTACAAACAAAAGTATGTAGTAGACTATGATGAGGTATCTGCTCCTATCACCCGCCTTGATATTGTCAGACTGATAATTTCTGTAGCAGCCTAGAGAAAGTAGAGGATATTTCAGATGGATGCAAAATTAGCGTTTCTGAATGGGTATTTGAAGGAAGAAGTCTACATAAAGCAACCTCCCAGGTTCAGTCGAAAAGGACAAAAGGATAAAGTGTGCCGATTGAAGAAAGCGTTATATGGGTTGAAACAAGTGCCACGAACCTGGAATGCCAGAATTGATGCCTACTTTAGTCAGACTGATTTTGTATGGTATCCATATGAGCATGCATGCCCTATATGTGAAAAAGAACTCTCAAGGTGATATGGTTTTTGTTTGCCTTAATGTAGATCACTTGATTTTTACTGGTAGTAACTCCTTGATGATTAAAGAATTCAAGACGTCAATGGAGAAAGAGTTTGAGATGACTGACTTGGGACTTATGGCTTATTTCTTGGGAATAGAAGTTAAGCAAGGTAGAGATGGGATATAAAGCATAAGAGGTTAAAACGTTTCGTAACTTTAATAGTATTTTAATAGTGTTATTATGTTTGCTTCTTGAATCTTGCCTATAAATAGGCTTTGTATCTCAATTTTTCAATCATCAAAATATACATCTCCTCTTTTTAAGTCTTCTTTAGTTTCGTACTACAATCACACACAACGTGATTGGAGTGGGTGAGTTTGTTAAGGGAAGAGAAAGATACCTCCAACAGGTTGAAGTGTTTGGGAATTTGAGGTCAAGGGAGAAGTTATTAGGATAACTCCTCAAATTCTATTTTATTTGTGGTGTGTGCTTTTTTATCTCTTTAGTTTAGATTAGAGATAATGTGAGAATAATTTGACGAAGGAAAAAAACTACCAAATTAATCCTAATTTGATGGTGAGTCTAATTAGGGGATTATGATTGGTTTAGGGGAATCCCAATATCCTAGTATGACTCAATTTTGTTGCCTATAAATAGGCATGACTAGTCTAGCCTAATAGATGTGTTCCATAGCTTGATCGCTAGAATCCCAGTATGCCGTGCAACTAGTTATCTGAAGTCATGAGATTAGTTTAATTTGGCTAATGGATTATCTTCTTGTGGTGGAATTGGGGACATAGACTATTGAGCCAAACCATGCTAACATGAAGGACAATGGAGAAGAAAAGAAATTGATTAAAAAAATAGTGATATGGTGAAGGATTGAGTTAGTGTTGACTAAAAACTAAAGTGATTATGGAAAGTTTCAGAAAAGGGTGACAAAGGAGATGATCTGATCAGAAACTCGAAGCAATGGTGGTTGTAGGAAGAGGTGGAGAAAGGCATGATCTATAATGACAACTAGGGAAGAAGAGCCATGGTAGCAGCAACGTGCAATCCATTCATAGTGAAACCCTAAAAGAAGGATTTTCTAGTGAAAGAAAGGGTTTGTTTCTCTTTCTCCTTTCACTCTACCTCAATTTCCTAATTATATTATTCTTTCATCTCATTGTTAACTAATTTCACCTAAACCCTATAAGTGTGTGTTCCCATATTTCTCTTAATTTCTCGCTAAATTCATTCTTATCCCATTCATTCTCTTGCCAATGATTCTGCTAAGTGAAACGCCTTTGACTATTGGGACTTTGATTGAATATTTAGCCATTTTATTTTGAAGGTTTCCATTATAATCTCTCAAGGTTTCTAAATGCAGTGCGATTCTAAGCTCCTAATGGGTTTTTAAATGTTGATTTGACCATTCCTAGGAAGTGGATTTATGGTTTTGGCCTATCTTATTTCCATCTGAGGATTGAGAGTGTTATCATGCTTGTGTGATTATAGTTTTTCTCTAAAGATGATGAGGTTGAAGCTAGCTTGGTTTATTTTCTTTTGCTTGGGTTTAAATAATAGATAAGTGATCTCTAGTCTATAGTATTTTGTTTGTCATCTTATACGTTGTTTCCCTAAGTGCTAGTTTAGACTTTTCTCTCATGTAAATGCCTTGGAGGCTTTTAGAGTGGCTGGCTACTCTTTCCTTTTGCACTATTAATTACGACCTTTTTGGGTAATCTCTTTACAATTTGTTATATTCCCAAATCTAATTTGATTAGCACTTTTGCAACGAACCAACTTTGAGTAATCAATCTAATTAAAGAAATCGCTTCTTGTGAGCTTTCCCTCCTTCCTAGTGAACCCATTGCAAACCTTAGGTCTACACCTCTTCCTACATTTTTGTTCTCACTAACTTCATCCATCCTTCCTTTCTCCCTCATTTTCCTTTGCTCATTTCACTTTGCCTTGGTTTCCTTGTATTGTTTTTTCCATTTTATCATTAACCAATTTTGCCTAAACCCCAATCTAAGATGTGTTCCCAAAAATCTCTCAATCAAAATTCTAGCTAAACGTTTTAGGTGTTCCAAACCACGATGAGCTGTGAGAAAACTAATAAACTTAAGTTAGAAAGTGTAAGCAGCTGCATAATATAATGCATTCATAAAAAATTAGCAATTTTATTGAGGAGCTCGATTTCCAGCCTCGGGCTTTACTCAACGTTTTGGAATAAATTAGCAGTCTTTTCTTTTTACTGGATAAAAGATAAATTTAGAGCTTCTGATGATGCCATTCTTAACACATGTACGTTCTATATATGTTTGAATTCTGTGATTAAGACTGGTATTTTCGTTCCTAGAACCACCCTTATTGAATTTTCTAAATTATGAAAAACCAAAATCCTGTCCATGTAACGGGCATTCGATCGACAGTAGTTTGGAAAGTAGACGATAAATTAGAAGTTTTAAAGGAACGCAAAGTCTAACACCTGGATTAGAAGATATTGAGCAAGAACTATACATTTGAAAGGTTCAAATAACTTATTTTTTCGATATGCATAATGATATAGGAAATAAAAACTCATTTGGATATTTTTCAAACTGGAAAGATTTAGGACCATCATTTAAACACTGCTTTCTTAGTCTTTCTCTCTCTCTCCTCATGTCCTTGTTTGTGGACCTCGCAAAAAGATATATTCACCACCTTCAATACATTTTCCAATGACATAACAGCTTTTGTCTCTATCATTCTAAATCAATATGTGGCTACAGATTCCTCCATGCTTGATGTACATGTATACGTTTTCCATACTACCATTAGACACTTTTTTTTCTCTTATTAAGCACAGAGGAGGGAAAAGAAAGAAGAACAGAAGAAAAGAGGATAAGCTATTTTCGGGTTAAACCATTAAAGCAATCCTTTATGTATGAAACTTCTTGTTTTTTCATGTGTGTAATATTCATACCGACTCTTCTACACCTCTCTTGAAAAAAAAAAAAAAAATGCTGATCTAATTTGGAGTATAACAAAAAGTTATGGTGGAAATCAAAATCTCACTTTGCTTTGGTAGAAATTGCAACGACATTCAGATGACTGTTTTTAAGATTTAATGATGTTTATTTTTATTAATTATATGACTTGAGATCTTTTATTTCGTATATATTTGTAAAATTTAACTAAAAAATAAAATTATTTTTAATTCGGAGTACACTTTTATTTTGCAATCAAGTTTTAAATGCCTTTATAATAAGGGGTATTTAAAACATTTTATAACTCGAAAATAGTTAATTTTTTACATAAATATAATATATTAGTTTATATATTGTCTTACTGTTGTTATAGAATATCCCCAAAAGAAAATAGTCGTGACAACAAACTCCACTGGGGACCAGGGTTGTCGCTCGATATCAACAATAATCATAAGCCTTTGTAGATCTTCCTTGCCGCCTCCCTTTCCTATCAATATATCTCGTTGATTGCCCTCCATCACCTCTATTCTAGCTCTTGCCCTATCCCCTACGTCATTTCTTCTCCCCTTCGTTCTCTCATCTAGTGCCATTGAAATTGCCTCTCTGTGGACTATTTCTTACTTGAGTCGTCTAGGTTCTAATGCTGACTTACCCATGGGACCTTGAGAAGATATCCAAGCCTCAGTTTCGTAGCTCTAAGTGGTTCTCTATCTTATCTTCTTGCTCTCGAGAATGGATGTTCTTGGGGCTTTTCTTGCTCTATTAATGTGCCTAAGGCTTGTGGTGATTAACTTTTGATCTTTGGATTGGCTTTAATTGTTTAGTTTTCTATTTGTCAGGTCTCTCTGGCTATGCTTTGTTTTTAATCGAGTTGTTAGGTTGGCCTCCAATATTAGTTCGCTCTTCTGAACTACCTAATACGAGTTGTTTTCAATACAATTTCCCCTTCTTGGGGGTTGATTTTGTGTTTCCAAGTCTTCTCTATTGGGCTTGGCTTAGGACTCTTACAATTTCTCATCGAGTAAAAAAAGAAAAAAAATCCTTTAAATTCAAAAAGAAGATTTCCTCACCACTGGAGCCTTTTAATTTCTCTCAAATCTTGGGATTTTGCCGTTAGAAATCTTCACAAAACATAGGAAGCATCAAAACATGAATACACAGATGATCTGAACTCTTTTCTATACATATGTATCAAAAGCCAGAAAGGCAGGCAAACAAGATACTCCCCTAATTAACAATTAGAGCTCAAAACGAAGGAACAGAACTCACCTTATCTGAGTGCAACTGAAAACGGGGAAAATGCTGCTCGGATTCAGAGTATTACAGTCAGTTGACTGCCGATGCAGCATCATCAAGATTCTCGGCTTCAAACTCCGGTGGATATTCATACATATACCGCCGTGCATTTGCATGTGAATCTTGATGATACTGCACCAGAAGACAATGACCTTTTCCTCTTCTCTCTTTTATAAATCCTTCACTGAACGTCAAGTTGGAATCTGCAATCTTTCCTTACAGCAATGTGGAATCTAGATCGGAGCAGCACAAGGGGAAGAAGATAGAAGTGTAAGGAGTCATATGCAATAGTGATTAATTAAACCCTAACAGTTTCACAGCCAAACTCCATAAATAAATCCTTCCGTACTCAAACAGTAGATTCATAAGGCTGAAGGCCACAGATCTCGCGAATATTATCAGTGAGAGAGAGGGCAGTGGTGGAAAAAAAATCATGGTTACTGAAACAGCGAGTCAGATTCCTCTGACATAACCACCGCGTAAAATACTACACTGGCTAAAATTTTATAAATACTGATGAATACCAGATCATGCAAATAAAGCAACCAAAAACTAAAAGAAAGCACGAAAAACTTTTAAAAAGAATGAGAGAGAAGACAAAAGCCCTGAAAGATATATCTAAAGAAGCTAAAATGATAATATTAGATGGCTATTTTGATGGATTTGAACTGGGGCATAGAGTTTACAGACGGAGTTCTCAGCTGAGAGAGAGAGAGAGAGAGAGGGAGAGAGGCTGCTGTTTGCACATTTGAAGAATTGAGGGAAGGGTTTGTGGGAATGATATTATATATACACAGAACTCCATCACTTAGAGAGAGAGAGAGAGAGATAGAGGCTGCTGTTTGCACATTTGAAGAGTAGAGGGAAGGGTTTGTGGGCATGACTTTATATATACACAGAACTCCATCACTTGACAACCCCTAGCGGGTCCGAGGAAGTGCTCTTTTATTTTTTTTTTTAAATAAGAAATATATAGAACAAAACATGCCAAAAAAAGGTTACGAAAAAAGGACGGGACAAATCACGGACCACCAAAAAACTAGAGGGAACAACACATCAATGATAACCATTGGGCCAGAAAAATGAAAATAAAAATAAAAGTAAAGATAAAGATAAAAATAAAATAAGCATAAAAAGAAGAGGAAAAAGAAGAAAACTAAAATATGTACAAGAGAAATACACCAGTCAAAAGAGGCACAAAATCCATCAGGATATGACAAGAAACCAAATAAGATCTCTGGAATACTAGAGCCTGAACATCGAACTACCCAAGTAAATTGGGAATCAACAAAGCATAAGTGTCGGAGAAGCTAACACCAATGATAAGACTCCATGGCCATGAAGGTCTGCCTCCAAAGCAAAGACATCTCATTGCGGGGAAGAGGTCTGGTCTCTTGGAAGTCGCCAGACATGACGAAGAGCATAACTTTGAAGGGACGACTTAAAGCGAATAGTCATCAGACGGGCCCACACCGCACACTGAATCAAGTGAGCTAACTGGGATGCTGATCTTTCCTAATCAAAGAAACACCTGTCATTGGGCTCCCTCCAAATAAAATACACTAAGGGTTGAAGAACCAATCTGTTCGCCACCTACGAGGGACTCTTACTGTTCCATCTAGCCGCCGCCCAAAGGACTCCAATATCCCATCTGTGCCAGGGCCAACTGAATTTATTCAATCTACGAAAGAAAGACACTATTTCTCTGGAATAGCTACACTAAAAGAATAGGTGATTATGTCTCTTAGGGTTCGCCCTGCAAAGAAAACATCTATTTAAAAAAGATAAGAACAAATTAATATGATCAAGAGTAAATAAACGTTCTTGAATTGCTAACCATAGAATAAACGAGTAAGCGGGGGTACCAGTAGACGACCATACTAAACGGTACCAAGAAACCTGGAGGCACGAAGCTTGAATTGCTTGGAAGGAGGCCTGTAATACCCCATGTTGCAAAGTTTCAAGTAAGTTCAACGAACTGAAAATTAGTTTAAGAATTTAGTTATCTAATTGTCGAATCGATGGAAGAGAGTACCCTAGAACGTAAATATCTAAGGAAAAAGGTATGTCATTGACAAGTGTCTTGAGACATGATTTATGGCACTTAAAGAAATCGGAACAGAGATAATTTCTCGGTACGACTAATTTCAGTTTGGAAAATCGAATGATCGTAAGGGATGTAATACTCCTGATTTTTAGATTTAGATACTTGAGAAAATACGATATTTTAAGAGATTGTGAATGTTTGGAGACAAAAATTCAATTTCTGAGCTAGGGGCAAAATCGTAGTTTTTGAGATTCGGGTAAAAGTGTAATTTACCTAAAAATCAGGGGTATTAGCATAATTAATCATTTCTTCAGGGATTAAAATGTAATTAAAAATTAGCACGATGACTATGTTGAAAAGGGTCTAAGTGCAATTACCAAAAAAATACAGACCAAAGTATAATTCTTGAAACCTTTTTACTAGGGGCATTTGGGAGATTCAGGAAAAACTTTATAAATGACTTTAGAGATAAGGATGAAGTCTTATGATGGCATTAGAGATAAGATGAAGCCTCATGATGACGTTAGAGATAAGATGAAAGCTCATGATGACTTTAAGGATAAGATTTGGATAAGATTTGATAAAATTTGATTGGATAAGATAAGATTTGGATAAGATTTGATTGGATATGATTTGATTTGGATAAAGATTTGATTTGAATAAGATATGATTTGGATAAGAATGATTGTATAAAATCTTAGAAGATTTGGAATGGTTACATAAAATCTTAGAAGATTTAGAATGATTGCAGAAGATCTTAGAAGATTTGGGAATGATAATCTTAGAAGAATTAGAATGATTGCAGAATATCTTAGAAGATTTGGAATGATTGGAAAAGATCTTGGAAGATTTGAAATGATTGCAGAATAGGTATTTCTTGGTGGCTAAGTTTCCAAAACCTATAAATAGGGGGTTCACAGCCAAGGATTCTCTCATTCAAAATTGTGATAAATTCATGCTAGACGAGAGTGCTTTGGGTTTAGTGGATAGAAGGCTTTTAAAGCATACGCAAGGCATCACACACGCAGAACACTTGGGTAGCGCGTGAGGGCGTGTGAGAAAGCGATTTGGTTAAAAGACTTGAGGAGTTGCACAAAAATCTAAGTTGGGCACAAGATTCGAGGTGTTCTAAGTTTCGTTTAAGGTGAGTGTTCTACCGCAAAACTTGGTTTTAAGTCGTGAGTGTTCGCCCCCCAAAACTTGATTTATTGTGGGTGTTTTACCCTAAAAACTTGGTGTTTGTTCTATCTAAAAGTGTTGTGATTTCATGCAAAATAGTTTTGTTGCATGCAAACGATAACCGGTGATGGTTGGTTTTATGAGGGAGGTTCATCCCTAAACATTTTATACTTGTGCATTGCATTTTATAAAATGTTGTTTATATGATGCATTGAATTGTGAAATGTGGCATTGTCTTGCGTTTTGTGTGTTCGTATGGAATGTCAGCCTAAGATATTATCTAGATAGTGTAGCCATAATTCTCCAAGGGCGTGACGAAATAATAGGGGTATGTTGTGCTGATGTGCATGTTGAGATAGCCGCTTTGATTTTCGTGTCAGGTCGTTTGGTCAGGCAAGTTGCACTTGGATGACCAAGTGGTCCATATTGTGTTATTCATGTGAGATGTCAGCATAGAATGTTGTCTGGATAGTGTAGCCATAATTCTTCAAGGGCGTGATGAAATAATAGGGGTATTTTATGTTGGTGAGTATGCCAGGATAGCCGTTTTGATTTTCGTGCCAGGCCATTTGGTTAGGGAAGTTGCACTAGGATGACTAGGTGGTCTATGTGAAATTTTGGAGTTGAGATTGTGTGGTGGTTCCTGGATGCTTAGAGTGATAACGTAATCTCCGACGTAAATGTGGTGAGCTGGGTTCCTGCGTTGATGTGACTTTCCTGGGCCGGGAGTTGGTAACGATTGTTCCCGAGATGTTGGAGAGATGCGTTGATTTGCCCCTTTTAAGTTAGAATCGCGTCATATCGATGTGACGGTATGGTGGCATAGCTTTTAGAGAGATTGTTATTTTCTCGTGGTAAGGTTAAGCGTTTGGGATTCTCTTGGGCTAGAACTTACCGGGTGTATTGGTTTATTTCATGTCTTGCATTCATTCATGAAAATGTGTTTTTTTACTCTCACTTAGATAATTCATCATCTAATATGGACTATATCCCTAGAATATTCAAATGTTCCAGATGAAGGTAGCAGTGCGAAGGGAAAGGGAATTGCCGAGGAATGACTGTGAGTAGTGGATACATTACAAAAAAATCAGCATTTAGCGGCGGTTTTTTTTGCATTTAGTGGCAGTTTTTAACCGCCGCTAAGTCAGCCGTAGCGGAGCATTTAGGGACGATTTTCTACAACCGCTAGAATAACCGCCGTTAATTTTAAATTTTGCGACGGTTTTAAAAATTGCCGCTAAATAAGTGATTTAAAGGCGGTTTCTATAATATTTAGCGGCGGTTTTGAAACCGCCGCTAAAAATTTTAAAAAAAAAAATTTTAATTTTAGCTGCGATTTCAAAACCATCGCTAAAATTAATAAAAAAAATAAATTGTTAATTTTAATGGTTAAAAATTTATTTTTTTATTGCCTGCGCAAGCCAGCCCGGCCCGCCCTGCCCTTGCACGCCATGTGGCCGCTTGTGCGTGCACCACTTGGCGATGCTAGAAATTAAATCCCAGTGCGCTCTCCCCAAGTTTTGAACCCAAGACCCCTTGTGCGCACGCGAACCGCCTGATCTGCGAAGAACCCCTTAACATATATGCACATATATATATTATGTACTAATCTAACAACTAATTTTTAGAATTATATTTTATATTTTTAATATATATTAAAAATATTTATTAATTGATTATTTTTTAAAAGAATAATAGAATAAATTAAAAATAAATTAATTGAGTTAAATTAAATAAATTAATTGATTAAAAATAAAAAAGAAGATTTTATATATTTTTTAAAAATTATTAAAATTTTGTTAAATTTATTTTTATCTTTTAAATTATATTTTTAATGAATTTTTCTATTAATTTAAGTGCAATTTTAAATTTATTTTTAAGATTTTATATTTATTTAATTTTTAATTATTTTCTTAAGCAAAATTTAATTTTTTAATGAAAATAATGAATTTTAATTTTTAATTATTTTTTTTGAATTTAACTGCGATTTTCAAAAACCGTCGCAAATATTATTTTATTTTTAATTTTGAATTATTTAATTTTTTTTAAATTTAGCGGCGATTTTTCATAAACCACCGATAAATTTATTTATTTTTTAAATTTTGAGGCTGTTTTCAAAAACTGCTGCAAATGTTAATTTAATTTTAATTTTAAATTATTTAATTTTTTTAAAATTTAGCTATTTTTTTTAAAATTTAATTTTTTTCAAAAACCACGGCTAAATTTATTTTTTTTGAATTTTGCAGTAGTTTTTGAAAAATGCCGCAAATGTTAATTTATTTTTTTTGTTGAATTTAGTGGCAGTTTCAAAAAAATTGCCGCGAAATAGAATTTAATTATTTAATTATTTTTTAAATTTAGCGACGATTTTTTGGAAACCATTGCAAAAAAACATGTTTTACTGAATTTTGCAGCAGTTTTATGAAACCGCTGCAAAATTTTAAAAAAATAGCTGCAAAAATCATATTTTGTGATGGTTTCAAAACCACTATAAAATACCATGTTTTGTGGCGATTTTTAAAATCGCGGCAAAAAATCAATTTTTTTGTTGTGATAGTTTATATTATGTCGTATTCAGTTATGTTGTTTATTTTGATGACATCATGTAAACGTTGGATTGGCTTTATATTATGAATAAAGTGGGTTCGATTATGGTTTATTGAGGTTTCAATCTAACTTCCACATTTGAGGTGATTTACCTGTCTTGGTTTATCGATGGTTCATAATTGATATACTGAGAAAGTGTAATGGGATATTCGGGGAATGATTTTCTGTTGAGTTTCTGTTGTTTGGAAAAAAAAAATATCCTCAGAATCTTACGTTACCTAACGCCCTAGGAAGGCGGGGTGTTCAACGGCCCTTCTTGAGAAGAGCCCATTCGAGGCTGAAGCCAACAAGGCTCATCATGGCAGTTTGGCCAAGGCAGGTTAGGCAGATGGTTCCAAAAAAGATCAGGGGATAAAGAAATGAGAGTCTTCATTCGAGTCCAAGCACTATCCTTAATAAAATTAGAAACCTTAACCAAAATAAGAATGCCTAATTGTCAAGGTAACTAACGAGATAAGCGATCAATACGAACACCTAACGAATGCCATTGATCTCACAAAAAAATGTAATTCGCCTGTCCCCAATCCTCCACCCAAAAAAAGGTTTTATATTTCCCTGCAATAAGAGCAACTTCCTCCAATACCACGGGCAAGCATACAGAGTCTTAAGGAGCCAAATGCATGTTTTGTTTAACTCTATAGGTGTGGACCCACTAAACCCATAGAGATTCCTTATCCCCAACTAGTAAACGCCACATAAACTTGGCTACCAAGGTTTGATTCCAAACATAGAGAGGCTTAAGGCCCAGGCCACCCTGTTCCTTCGGGTAGCAAATGTCATTTCAGGCAACTTTCGCTTTATGAGGGTTCGACTCGTTGCCACTCCAAAGGAAGCTATGAATAAGCTGTTCAATCTCACGAATCACTTTCTTCAGAAGGATGACTATTGGGGCCCAGTACACATAGATTGTGGAAAGAACTAACCGAGCTAATTGCAAGCGAGCCCCAAATGAGAGGGCCCTGTTGCGATAAGTACAAATTCTATTCTTAACTCGATCAATAATGGTCTGACAATCCCCATAAGAGAGCTTAGAAGAGAGCAAAGGAACTCCCAAATACCGCATAGGTAGGGTCCCTCTTCTAAACCCTGAGGCATTGTAGATAGCCTCACGAAGAGAAGCATCCTTGCACAAGACGAAGCAATCACTCTTAAACGAATTGGCCGTTAGGCCAAACAACGATGAAAAAAGCTCCAAGCAAGACTTCAAGATGCTAATCGAAGTAGGGTCGCTATGAGAGAACAAGAGCAAATAATCAACGAACATGAGCATCACTAACTGAGGCTTCTCACATTTCCAATGGAATTGAAAATCTGAGGACTGCGAGTAATGCCTGATAATGCCTTGAAGGATTTGCATAGCGAGAACAAATAGGTATGGGGAAGTTCTCTTTTAAGAGGTCATCTCTATGAATTTACAAAGTTAACATTGATACCTAAGAAAAATTATGATAATTATTTTTGGGATTTGGCATAATTAAAAATATAATTTATCATATTTTAAAAATAATAATAATCTCTCTTGTTATTAAATAGATAAATAAAATATTCATTTTACCTTTCATTTCTCTTTGCTTTCTTTTGATTTTAGAAAAAATAAAAAATAAAAACAATTGCGGTCATTGATGTTGGCTGCTGGCGACCAATAGGTTAACCTAACATCTAGGTCCAAATCAAACCCAAATACAGAAGGTTTGATCGAACACTTTGCAAACTTATTTAGTTTTAATTGTAAAGTGTTCGATCACTGAAAATTAAAAGAAAGGAGAAGATGACAAAGATGATGATGAAAAATTACCCCATGTTGAATGAGAACAAAGACAAATAGTAACGGCTATGTAAGCTATGGCAAGAGTACAGACAGTTAGGTTGCAAGAAAAAGGCGTAAGAATACAAGAACAGCAATAAGAACGAGAAGAACATGTTAGAAGAGAGCAAACAAAGGGGATTTGGTCACGAGAGAGAGAGAAAGAACTTTTTAAATATAAATGCATTTTAGTAATTTAGGAATATTTAACTAAATAAACTAGGAATAAGAAAAAAAATTGCAACATAATTTTAAAACTCAAAATACTTGTATTTTTTAAAATATGAACAATAAATGTTCGAAACACTAAACGTAATTTTCTATAAAACAAATTTCCTCCGAAAGGCAATATTAAGGCAAAATATATTAATATGAAAAATTTGAAATTTAAATTTTTTAATATTACAAGTAATTTAGAATTTGAAGAAAAATCAATCACATTTGACTTTAAAAAACTCCCATTAAAAATTGCAGAATTTGATTACTTATTAACCTATTCCATATCATCAAAATTGCAGAATCAGTTAATGTGAAAAGTTTAATTTAAATTTTATAATTAATTTAAACTTTGAAAAAAATACTAATCTCATATCTATTCTTCTATTCTATTATCCATATATACTATAAACCCTATTATTTATTTATAAGAAAAACTAAAAACTTACCTTTGGAAATTTAAATAGTAATATTTAAATTTTTAAATATTGTTTAAAACTTGAAAGGTGGGATGCCGTACCCTCACTCTTTATATGTATACAAAGTTCCCCTATCCCTATATCTTCTGTTACATAATGATTTTGTTAACAGTTAATTATTACATTAACAAATAGATCTAATTCCTCTTTTAATTCAGTGGCAATATGTCTGATCTCTTTCTACTTGGATTTTTGGTGAATTTTGTATGGTTTTAACTTTGATTTGAAAATTTCTAATCATGTCATATCTCATCTTTACTCAACAATATATTCCTGTTTTTACTTTTATTTTATAATAATTTGATGATAATGTTATGGTGCTTTTGTTGTAATGGTGAGTGAAAGTTTATGTTTGGGAGTTCTTAGTTTATGTTTTCATAATTTTATTTTAATTTATAGTAATTTGATGATATTATTACGGTGGTGTTTTTAGTAATTTGATTTATGTTATCATAATTTTGAAATAGTTATTGTTGGAGAAATTCCTTTAGAATCACTTCAAAATGTAAACTAAATCATAATTTTATCAACTAATTTGAAATTTTGAATGTATTTCATTTTTTAAATATTAATACAACTAAATATAAAAACATGGTATTTTTTTTAATTTCTTTATTTATCCTTATATTGGATGTTAAGCTTATTTCAATTTGTTTGAAAACAATTTATGCCAAATATTTCCATCTGTATCTACATACAACTGCCATCCTGATATGTTTATTTCAAATTCAAAATTTTTAATTTCTTTTCTATCAATTATGCTTCCTTCCATTTGAACTTTACCGATATTTTAGAAGCTATTTTTATTTTTAATTACAAATACAAATAGATGGAAATATGGTCATTTTTTATTTGTTATTTGTTTTGAAGTTTATTTCAATATTCTTTTAAAAATGAAATAATTCTTTTACTCAATTTGTTTTTCACTTTTGAATTTGAAACTAAGCCTTTGGGATTTTTTTTTTATTTTCTTGATAAATTATGGTATTTCTCCAAAGTTTATGCTTTTCAATTCGAAATTGAGCCTCTCTAATCTTTGGTTAAGATTATAAATTTCTGATTAAATTAGTTCATAGATAATTAATTTAATTTTTTTATTAGATTAGTTCTCTTTTCTTTTATAAAAGTTGGTCAAGAATTTTAATTAAGAATAAAGCTAAAACAGCCACAAGAGCACCTGAAAACAGTGCAAAAATCAATACAACCACAGAAGCACCATAGCAACTCCCACTTGAACGCCAGCACATATCATCCATGCACCATTTGGAAGCTCGATCCAAAACTTTTATCATAAAGGATCATATAAACCAAATTGAGGAGAAGGTTGACAACCTAATAAGATAATCCACCAAGAGAAGACTAACATAATCCTGCCACGAACAATATTCCAACAGCTTAATTAGACAATCACCAAAACAAAAATGATAGGGTTAGCTTCGAGAATATTAATCTCCAAAAGTAAAGAAGTGTGCCCGAAGCAAAAAAGAGGAGAAATACTTAACCTAGCTAATAGAGATCCATCTAAAATCAACCTAATTTCAAAATTGATTAAAGATAAGAGAGAATAATCCATTCGGAACAAAGGAGAGTATACAGCTAACCAAAGAGAGCCCCTGTTTATGAGATGATAAATGGGTCAAAATAGGCTCCCTCTACCCATCAGCTACTGAGGAGATTACTTCAAAATCTATCTATTGCAGCACACACCCCCCGGCCTTCAGAACACGAGGACTCAAACCTACCTGATTTTTGTTGATTCTTTTATTGATGGCTCTATTGGTTTGCAACACCTTAGAGATTGAATTTCAGAAAGTTGCAGTTGCAAACTCTGCGGTTGGTGGCCTTCTCAGCCCTGGTGGCTCTCTTCTCTTTCCCCACCATCATCGCAGCCTAAACCTTCTCCTCATGCTCAGGAGCTATTTTAATCACTATTTAATTAGTTCTAGAAAAGATGGGCTTTCTCTTCCACATTAAATACATCACAAATGATAGCAACAAGAAATAGAGGAGTTATCGGTGTAAAAGGGACCTCACTGTCTGAGTATTGGTGTTGGCCAATCAAGTGCCAATCTACATATATACCTAGAAAGTTTTCTGACCAAAGCTATGGAGATGATGGATGGCAAGGGGAAAGGATTGCCAACAGCTAGACATTCTTGGCTCGCTTGAGGGCCATTGTTGGGGGCCAGCCAAGGTTCCTCTCTCTCTCTCTCTCTACCCGCCAAATAACACTACATATAACCATTATATTTACTCCATCCTAACACTAAACAGAACCCTCGCGTCACGAGGTTTTCAAAATTTTAGCGAAAATGTTTTGCTAGTTTTCCTAAATAAAAAACAAGAAAATTAAACGATATTTTGTAATTTTATTTCCTAAGTTTTGAAAAAGAAAGCACCATTTCATTCTTCTACTTCAATTATCACTATTATATATTTTGGGAGAGAGAACAAAATTTAAGAGTTTTACTAATTCTTGTTTTCTATCCATAAATTTTGTTTTGTTTTTATTTTCATTCCTTTCCCCACTCTACTCATTTCCGGCGACCTTAGTCATTTGCAAGAATCATCTAGACATCGATGACTTTAAGAATAGCTTTACAACTTCTCTATGACTCCCAAAGAATTTTTAGACTATGGTAACTCCATGGGAGGTGGCGAGGAGAAAGGGAAATAAAGGAAAATATAGACATTACAAAAAAAAAAAAAAAGTTATAAATCATATTGAAATTCATATTTTTAATTTATTTTTTGTAGATGAACAAAAGAAAATAATGACTAAAGCTATTAATTAAAAACGGTACCAAACCAAATGCTCCCCACCCTAAACCTTTATATATATATATATATATCCCAAAATGCATCAAGCGGACGTCTTTATTAGTTGACGGCAAATCGAGTCAACTTGATCATCTAGTTTGACTCGATAAGTCAACTTGGGTTGAGTCGAGATAATGGGTCTACTTGCATCAAATAAGTTAAAGCTAAGTCAACATTCAAGTTATAGATACTACTCAGGTTTGGGTTAGGGTCCATGCCAATTAGGCTTAGACTATGTCAAGGTTTGGGTACACACCTAATATAATGTTAACCACTCAATAAGGCTAGTACAAGTAAGGTTTGATTAGACAACTAGACCAATGGATTGAGTTTGGGGTCAGTCCAACTAAGGTGAACTAGACTAGGGCCACTTCCAAACCTTGCCAATATAGGCTTTAGCATTAGGCTCAATTGGTTTATCATATGTAATGCCTACTCATTTTGCTAAATTAGGGTAAATTATACTAACTAGAATAGTTTCTCAATTTGAGAAATTATAATTATCTCTCTTTATTTAAAATTTGTATCATCAGTTTGATTTCTCTCTTTTTTTAATCTTTTTCTCCTTATTTTACATCACCAAAACCCAACTTTCATTGTGATCGTTTTGAACCCCAACCATCATTGGGGTTTTGCCATCAATGCGATGACCATTAATGGTATTATTTTTTTTTAAATTTCACTAAAATAATAGAGAAAGGAGGAAAAAGTAGAGAGCAAATTATAAGGTATATACTCATTTTAATTTTTAATAGCAGGGTATGTTCCTATAATTTCTCAAACTAAAAGGAGGTCCTTGCAATTATGCTAAATCAGAAGGGTGACTAGTGTATTTTACCTTTTTTGTTGGTAAGTGAAGCTACCTCCTTGATGTTGTGTAAAGCTATACTCAGACTAAAAAGAAAAAAAAAGAAAAAGAAAAACAAAATGAACAGAAGCAAAGGTAAAAAGACAATGCTTGATAGTTATGAATAAAAAGAGCCAGGCTTCCCAATTGAGCAAGCAATCAAGAAATAAGCCGAGCAAGCAAATGCTATATATTCACATCTGGCTACAATCTGCCCCTCGTGAATGCTTGTAATTAAGAGCGAGTTAATAATGCTTTCAGAACCCAATTTCCTCACATTTCTTGTTGTTCTTCAGGGCCGCATATATATAAAATTGATTAACAGGTAAGTCAGGGGAGTCGCCGGATGACTTTGGTTCCCTTAAAATCTCCTTATGCTGAAACATCACAGCCTCTTGCTAAGTTGTTTATAATGACATCTTTTCCAAATGTTACATCCCACACAGATTTTTATTCTCAACAGTACTTACTGTGACAATTAATAATAGTGGTGAATTATAAGGGGTAGAAATAATGCATGCATACGTGTACACACACACACACACACACACACGAGGCTTTCAAAAATAACCGGGACGAGACATTGATGTAGCAACATGTCCTCTTTGTGGACCTCCGGCCAAAAAGATTCATAAGCTTACATGCATTGGTTCAATGATGTTACAGCATTTTTTGTCTGTTGTCTTCACAGTTGAGGTGACTTGAGATTCTTCTCAACTTTCATGCTTTATCCTAATTCTAATCACCCATTTTTTCCATAAATCAGGAAAATTGAACAAAAGAAAATAGAGGGAAAGAAAACTGAATATACAGCCATGTTGTCCTCTGACGCAAGTACATGCGATGAACAACTTCTCTCTCTCTCTCTATATATATATATGTGTGTGTGTGTGTATTGGAGGAACTGATTTGATTTGATTAGCAATTATGTTGAAGAAACTAATTTGATTTGATTAGCAAACATCCCAATCAATCTCCTCTGATTGTGAGATTAGCAGCTAGAATCTTTCCATATTTATTAGTTGCCTTTTGTACACATTTGATTACCTTTCCTTTCTTTATAGTTTACTTGTAACCTTTGCTACTTTGTAAGTCTCTATGTGTATATATAGAGTGATTGGCCCTATTTTGACGTAAGAAAATACAATTATAGCTTTTCTTACATGGTATTAGAGCATTTCAATTCTTAGGGCATTAGGTTTTTTTTACCTTCATACCCATTTTTCTGGCCTTCATTACCATCATCCCTAGGCTTCTTTCCCATTGACATTCAACGCTGTTGTCATAATTGTTGGCCTTCATCATTGTTGCCATGCCCATCGGGCTTCATTGCTATTGAAATGACTATCGGCCTTCATCATTATTGCCACGCCTATTAGCCTTCACGAAAGTTGCAATGCCCGTCGGCCTTCATTGTTTTTCTTGTCACCCATCTTCGATCTTTGTCATTATGCCCAGATTGAGAAGCTTCCCATCTCCGACCTCTGTCATCACGCCCAGATTGTGCTACTGCCAAGGTTGTTAAAGTAGAGATTTTAAGTGGGATTAAAGGAGGTTTATAAAATCGAATTGTAAACTTGGATCATAACATTGTAAGATTTTAGAAATAATTAAAAATGCCTGTGTAAATATAAGTTTATAATGACATAATTTTATAAAAAATAAATTAGTATTGCTTAATAACATGATTATTTCAACCAAGGTTGTTAAAATCGTAAAATTGTAAGAGGGTCTTCGACATGTAAAATCGTAAAATCGAGTGCAATTCAACTTCAAAATTCCTAAAATCGTAAGAGTTTTCGGTGCAAAAAATCGTAAAATCTTACTCATAAAATCGGGAGTTTAACAACCATGATTTCAACCTTATTCTTTATTATAAATGAAATACATGTTAGCTATTTCAAAATAACTTCATCTATCAATTTTAAAAATACTAAATAATATAAAATTTTTAAATATTAATTCAATTTATCACCATTCGTCCATCTATAATGAAAATTTCAAATATTAGTTCATATAATTTAAATTCTCATAAATCATTTGAGTCATAACCTAATATAAATAAAAATAACACACATTGGTAAACATCTACATTACAAGTAATAACTATAATAAAAGCTCTAACAAACATTTAATTTTTTAAGGAAACCAACAATAGTTCACTTTCAAATTAAGGAAACTACCAATAATCAAATTAAAAAAGGCAGATGAAGAAAAAATAGATAAAGCTGTGGCGGACATGAATCATCGAATTAGGCTAAGAAATTGCAAAAGAATAGACAAATGAAGAAATTACAAAAGAAGAAACATACAAAGTTGTATACCTCTTTAAGTTGAATTAATGGCGACACCGAGCAATCAAACCTATGAATCAATTTATGTTGCTCGGAAATGACAACATTGAGTAGGCGAGCATGGAAACATCAATTCATGTTTGTGAATCGACAACGACTTAGCTGGCATTTTTTGTTTGTGAATAAACAATGACACTGAGCAATTGAAGTTGTGAATCGATGATGACATTGAGCACTGAGCAACCATGTGACAAAGGGGAATGACATAAGGCTATGACGAAGGTGTTTGAGAAAGATAAGAGTTCATAGAGGCAGGGCGCATCCCTCGAATACAAATTAATATTATGCTTGCTAGGGATGGAACAAATTTTGTTTCTAGATGGAATTTTTTCCGTCTCTAACCTTTTTGTGCATGAAAGCTTAAATCGATAAAATCGTTGTTTAACTCGAGATTCTACCAATTTTACCAAGTTAAATTGAGATTCACTTTGATTCTACTACAATTTAGATTTTATATGGGCGTTGAGTCGTTTAAAGGTTGCTGACACATAAAATCGTAAAATTGTATGAGTTGAATCAGGATTTTGACAACCATGGCTACTGCTGCTACTATTTCCAGCGCTTTTTGTTCTCACTGGTGACCATGGTGAGCGACAACCATGACCTTTGACCCTCAAAATGGGTTTTAAACTAGCTCTACATCCTTGTCGTTCAGACTTCCTTTTCGACACCTTAGCTTTAGTGAGTGCCAGCTACCTTGTAGTGGGTCGATTCAACCAAGTGACATTGCTTTGACGTCCCAGTCTAATGAGTAATTGTTACCTACAATGGGTCGATTTGGATCAATAAAGTTGCAGTGACCTTGCAATGTCTTCAACAATTACAACAACCATCCCTAGCCGTTCCTCGCTTGATCCTAACATGTTGTTTGGAGTCGCTCACAACACTACAACAAATGACTTTCAAAATCTCAACTTGTCCTACTGGTCAGATGGAATAAACTATCTATAGTGGTCTCAAGTGGTGCGGACATTTTTGAAAGGAAAAATAAAGCTAAGTCATCTTGATGGAACGAGACTGCCAAAACCTGAGATTTACAGCATGGGATGGGACGAGGAGTATTTGGCTATTATGTCCTGGCTATGGAACTCTGTGCAACTCAAAATCATTCGTAATTGCATGTTCTTGTCCACTACCTAGGAGGTATGGGAGACGGTTCATAAGACATACTCGAAAATGCAAGATGTAGCCTCGATGTTTGAGATCAAAACAAAAATCATGTCTACGAAGTAGGTAAGTTTTTTTGTGACTGAATATTTCAATACACTGAATGGCCTGTGGTTGGAACTTGATCACTATTAGAATTTGAAGATGAAAGATAGCGAGGATGCCCAAACCTTGGAGGACTTCATTGAAAGAGACCAAGTATTTAAATTTCTAACAGGTCTAAACACAGAGTTTGACCTTGTTCTAATTCAAATCCTTGGAAGAGAAAAGATACCAACATTGGGTGAGGTCTTTTCTATTGTTCAGGTCGAGAAAAGCAGACACTTGGTCATATTGGAGTTTTAGCAAACTGAGAGATTTTCCATGGTATCAAGGAAGACTAATGGAGGAAGGACAACGATGGGAAGTTACACTGATCGCCTTAAGCCCCCAAATAAAGATGGTCTTTGGTGTATATTTTGTAAGAAGCCACACTATATGAGAGAAAACTGTTTCAAGCTTAATGGAATAGCCCAAGCTCTAAGTCAAAATGGTGGATTCAAGGGACAAACATAACAGTCAGCGAACATTGCTAAATTGACAAATTAGTCAGAAGATAATTCGACTGGTAGTGATGAACTTGGTGGACTAAGTAAGGATGAAATTAAGAAGCTGGGAGGTTTTATCCATTATTCTTCCCAATTTTTGTCACATGATCAAAACCCAATTTGAAGTGCGTATAAAGAGATTTCAATCAAATAATGCCAAAGACTAGTTTAACTAACGTCTAGACCAATTATTTCTCAAAGAAGGAATTATTCATGAGTTCTCTTGTGTCAAAACCCCCTAACAAAATGGGGTAGCTGAAAGAAAAATCATCACCTCTTAAATGTTACTCATTCCCTGTTATTTTAGTTGTGTACCTAACCAATTATGGAGGGAAGTTGTGCTCACTACCACTCATTTGATTAACAGTGTCCTGTCTCGATCCCTTGACAAGAAGAGTCCCATTTGGCTTCTAATGCAACCCTTATGTTCCTATTTCATCCACTTTATCTCCAAGGGTTTCGAGTCAACAATTTATGTACATCTTCATCAACATAGCCATGACAAGCTTGACCCTTAGGCTCTCAAGGGTATTTTCCTTCGGTATTCTAACACTCATGAAAGATATAAGTGCCATCATCCATCCACTTGTAATTTCTTTGTCTCGATGGATGTTACCTTTCATGAAATACTATTTTTTCTTCTCCTCTCCACCTTATCTTTTGGGGGATCAATATTATGAAGATGAGGATCAAACTCGTGACACCCTTGTAACCTCTCCTTTATCCTCTCAATCGCCGAGCCAGTCCTCTTCAACCTTTTCACCTGGTTCCCTTCCATCTCAACCTTCCATTAACTTGATTAAGTCAAACACTGATTGTGATGACCACACAACCAAATTGCAACATCCAGCCTTGAATCCATGAGAAACTCTTGTTTAATCAAGAAGGATTGAAGTTGATCCTAGACCCACACAAGTTCAAGATTCCTACTTGAATGAAAATCATACCATTATCCTTTCTCCAATCTCTGTGGAAGAACTTGAGACTCATGATCTTTACCTACCCATTGCATTAAGAAAAGGCACCCGAGAATGCACCAAACATCTTATCTACCCCATATCCTAGTTTGTATCTATTCATAGACTGTGCTCACAATATCAAGCCTTTCTTACCTCACTAAACACTATATAAATCTCAAGATCCATTCATGATGCATTGAAAGATAAGAAGTAGACACTTACTATGGAAGAGGAAATGAAAGCGCTTGAAAAGAACATAACTTGGGAGGTTATACCTAGACCAAAGAATAAGAAACTAGTGTGATGTAAATGGGTGTTTACAATGAAATAAAAATTTGATGGGAGACTTGAGAGATACAAAGCAAGACTGGTAGCAAAAGGATACACACAAACCTATGGCATTGAATATCAAGAGACATTCTTTCCGATAGCCAAGATAAATGCAGCTAGAATACTTATTTCTTTGCTAGTTGTTTTAATTGGCCACTGTTGTAGTTTGATGTTAAGAATGTCTTTCTACGTGGTGACTTAGAAGAAGAAGTTTATATAAAGCCTCCTCCTAGGTTCGAAGGATTATTTAAGGATAATAATGTATGGGTTAAAATAGTCTCCGAGGGTATGGTTTGGAAGGTTCACAAAGGCAATGAGGTAACTAAAATATAAACAAAGTCAGGGAGATCATGCCGTGTTCATAAAGCACAATGGAGAAGGTAAGATTACGGCCTTGTTGGATTATGCTGATGATATTATTATTACGGGGAATGATGATACTAAAAGACTTGTTCTAAGAGAACATCTCGCACAAAAAAATTGAAATTAAGGACCTTGGTAAGATAATATACTTTCTTAGAATTGAAGTTACCTACTCTAAAAATAGTATATTTCTATCTTAAAGGATGTATATTTTGGACCTATTGAAAGAAAGAGGAAAACATAACAGCAAGGCAACAAGCTCTCCCATTGATTCGAATCATAGAATGGGGTCAAAAGATGAAGGCAGAGCAGTTTATAAAGATAGGTAGGTACCAAATGTTAGTTGGTAAGCTAATATATATGTCTCATACTAGGCCCTATATCGCTTCCTTCACTGGAATAGTTAGCCAATTTATGCATAACCCAAAGGAAGAACATTTACAAGATGTCAACCGCATCCTAAATTACTTAAAGGTAACTCCAAGAACAAGAATCATGTTTTAGAACAATGGTGGTATGACTTTAGAAGCTTATTTTGATATTGACTATGCAGGGTCACTTATGGATAATGATCCATATTAGGCTACTGTACGTTTCTAGGAGGAGTAAAAAACAAAGTATGGTTGTGAGATCAAGTGTCGAGTCATAGTTTAGAGCTATGGCTCATGGAATATGCAAACTTTTGTGGATGAGAATTATTTTAAATGACCTTAAGATCAAACTAGAAGAAACAATAAAATTGTACTGTGATAACAAGTTTGCTATCAGTATTGTTCACAATCCAATCCAACATGATTGTGACAAACAAATAGAGGTCGTTAGACATTTCATCAAGGAAAAACTAAATAGTGGCTTAATTACTACTCCTTACATGCCAATAGAAAATCAATTAGCAGACATCCTAACCAAAGGTCTTCACTGACAAGATTATAATAGATTACATGCAAGCTGGGAATGGTCAACATATACTTGCCAATTTGAGGGGGAGTGTTGGAGAAATCAATTTGATTTGATTAGCAGATATGTTGGAGAAACTAATTTGATATGATTAGTGAACATCCCAATCAATCTCCTCTGATTGTGGGATTAGTTGCTAGAATCTTTCCATGTTTATTAGTGCCTTTTGTATAGATTTGCTTAGCTTTCCTTTCTTCATTGTTTCCTTGTTGTAATCCTTCCTACTTTGTAAGTCTCCACGTGTATATATAGGGTGATCGACCCTACTATGAGTAAGAAATACAATTAAAGCTTTTCTTACAATATATATGTGGGGACTTAATTTCCTTTTGGGGGAAGAGAAATTAATTGAACAAATATTGATCTTAGTAATAATAGTAAAAATTTAGATAGACAATAGTTTTATTTAAAAATAGCTAGAAGAAAAAAAAAATAACCCTACAATGTTATCAAATTCAATTTTAGTTTTAGGGATTTTATGTTTTTGTTCGATGTTTATTTCTTGTTGTTATGCCCAGTAATCAGGGAAGGTCTATGAAAATCCAAGTGGTAGAGTTGAAAATGAGAAAGCATCTGAGTAGCAGAGTTGTAAATGAGCAGGTGGGCTACAAATGATTAGGTGGCTTGCAAGCCAAAATCGTCAAAACCAACCAACAAACAAGTTAAATGGGCTAAAATCCCAAGGGAAACCAAAGAAAGCCAAGGACCTAGCCATGGCCAAGTGAAATGCATTCTACTTAGTCATGATCAAGTGGAAGTAAGGCCACTTGGTCATGATCGGGTGGAAGTAACTCAACCCGATCTGAATGGCCTTACCTTCTCAAAGTGCACAATTAGCTCATTTTCGAAGAAGATTTTGCCAAGCAACATGTTATAAAGCAAAAAAAAGCAAGGAGAAGGACTAAAGAACAACAAGATTGAGTGGAAAAGCCTCTACTCGACCATGACCAAGTGGAATACACTCCACTTGTTCATGATTGCATGGAGTGCACTCCACCCATCATGTTCTCGACTTGACCACCAATATCCCCCAAGCTTGGCCATGCATTCTGCCACCTTTAAGAGCCCATCTCATAACTAGGAGACCTTCTTGGGGCATTCCACAAGCCAAACTCGAGAGCTTTTTCCAAGACCCTCCCTGGGACCCACATGAATATTCTAAGATTTGATAGAATATGCTGTCCTGAAAATGCGGGATGACTGCCACATGTCCCTCCTCTATAAATAGGAAAGCCATTTCTTCCATTAGGTAATCTCACTTCAGTACTCAAACTTTATTTTTTTCTCAAGCATTCAAATACTAACTTAAGCATCAGAGTGTTTGCATGGGGATACCCACTCGCGCCCTTAACCGGTTGTTCTTCTCAATAGGTCACTCAGTCATCAAGGCACCTAATCATCAGAGCACTTGGTCATCAAGACACTTGATCATTAGAGTACTCGATTGTCAAGGTACATGATCACCAGAGCACTCGATCATTGGGGCACTTCATCATTAGAGCACTTAGTCATTAGGGCATCTGTCATACACTAGACTCTCAAGATCCTCTACATTCAGAAGTACAGGTCTCCTGATCATCTGCATCCAAAGTTGCAGGTCTTCTGATCATCTACATCAAGACTTACATTTCTCGGGATCACTTGCGTGAAGGAATCTGTGTAGACAAGTGCAACATAATTTAAAATTTTTATTCATGGATTCCCTTAGAGGACCTACTCTTAGGGAATAGATTATGGAAGAAGGTTAAGATATTACCTTTTGTAACGCAAGTTACCAAAGGAGAATGATCGCCTCTAGCTGCCCAAATGCCCAACCTCTAATGTGTAATCCATGCGAACAACACTTGGAACCACAATAAGAGTGGCTTTCCCAGGGTGTTGTGGAGTGCTAGTTTAGTGGGAGGGTGGAATTTAGAAGGAAGAGGATACTCATTGAGTACGGCCGAAAATCACTCTCTTCTAGGGTTTCGACAACCACAATTTTTTCATCCCAATTTGACTCTCAACAAGGGTATAATTAATAGACTCTTGATGAAACCCTAGCTAACTTGAGTGGGCTTAAGCCCATGTGTGTGGCTCCTCTTCCATTGGTCTTTGCTTTATTTAAACATTTTAAACCAGGCACTAATAACCCATATTAAACTCCTTAATCTAGCCTATTAACCCTAGGTAAGTGGTAAATAAGATCAACTAATAATTTGGGCTAATAAGTCACCAAACCGTAAAGCCCAATATGGATCCATATCCAAATTAGGGTTTGCATATTTGCCAAGGGCATTAACTGAATTTAATCCCATATTATTAGGATCATTATTTACATTAATTTCCTTAATATTTAGGAAATACCAACTCTTACACTTAGTTTTACTCACAAAACCTATTGAGCCAACAATTACCTCATCATGTTATCTTATTGTGTGTGACGTCCCATTAGGCTTTTACATATGTTGGCAATGATTCTTTTCCCTAAAACAACCACAGACCTTGAGCGGGATCTAACAATCGATCAAGACCCCCAATTAGTAGATGGATAAGAAGCGATCACTAACCTTTCATTGGAGGCTACAACCATGTATGTGTAATGTTATCCCTTCATCAGTTTAAAGTGTCTCAACCAAACAGAGGATTGGATTAGGTGTCACATCTTCTAAGTTTAATCTTGCTATCTTTGATATAACAAAAGGATAATTTTAAGAGTATTTGATTTAAGATCCAATCTCAAATCAAATTCCCTATGTGCACAGATTTAATAGTTACCTTTTCATCAAAGGGGCCTAAGAGACATTCTCCCATTAAGGCTCGATGAATCCTCTCTGATCACTCACAACATTCGTATGCTTCATGACATACGCTATCACTATCGAGTTCACACCTTTTACTGGATGCTTTCATAATGGAGTCAAAGTATGCAAATCCACATATAAGATACTATGGTGACCAAAAGTCAAATGATGACTTTACATAGCCACTACTAGGGTTTCTATAGACACCTGTAAACCTTATGGAATCCCATGTCAGGTCATGTCTAGTGAACTTGTTCTCCGACAAGTACCCATACACTTGTCTTGGATCCCACACCACCAACCTTGTAAGATTGGCTATTATCTTCCTTAAGATAGAGGTAACATGTATGCTAGTCTTGCATGCATCATTGATGTCCCTTCTCAATGATACCTTGAACAAAGACTTTATTTTTAAGGTACTAGTCTTTTGGTGTGTGTGTTGAATGCTCTTACAATTAAAGTCACACTTTAACCACTCTCCACATAGGTTAGTGCTTGGGACTTCATCCTTAGGCATTTATATAAAATTAAGTACAAATGATGAATTGTGACTAATTTATTTTACCATTGCAATCATTGTGTATCTATTACCAAACCACCACACTTGGCCTGTGAAGTCTACATTGACTTAGGTCTTAGTGTATTATTTATGAGCCCACCACACTTGGCTCATAGGGTATATAGTAACATTGTGTTTAGACTTGAAACTCTTGAGATCATTCTAAGCTAGGGCTCGATCTCCCGCACTACAAACTAATTGTTGTATTGAAACAAAAATAATTGGCGTCGTCTGTGGGAAATAAAATAATAAACCCAAACAAAGATTGCTATTGATGGCAAATACTTGAGGTAATCAATGAACTCTATCTCAAGGCATTGAGACTCACGCACCTCTGCGAGATTCTCAACATCTAATGGGAGTACACCCACCTTCATTAGACTTTCAACAATAGGGGGTACTCATCCAACTCCCCAGGATCCTCTACACTTAGCGGGAACTTATCCAACCCCATGGGATTCTATGAGACAAATGGGGACTCAACCACCCTTACTAGATTTTCAACACCCATTAGGGGTTAATCCTTATGGTCATCTTGTTAATCAGCTTGGCATCTCTTAGTAGGCACCACTTATGGTCTCCTAGGTGAAATATGCAGCCCTACGACTATAGTATATCGAGGGGATACAAGTGCTTTGGGACATGGCTGGGATACTATAGAACATGGTTCCCAGCAAGGCATTGCTAACTACTTTGAGGAGATTCAAACTGAAAATTGTACAAGCACGAGGAGCCCTATGAGTAGATGTGGAGGTTAGCTCTTACTGAGAAGCCACACCCGATACTCATTCTCGGTCCTCCCCTAGTCATGGAAATCGACCAAGACCTCCACCATAGAAGACTAATCCGTAAGCTTCTCCACCACAGTGAAATTAGGATCAGGAAGAAGATTACTAAAGAGTAGGAGAGGATAGGTGAAACCCTTAGAGGGGAGGATATCAGGAAATTATGGCAAGCACTCCAACGCGAGGAAACCAAATCCCTATTAAGGATTCAATAAAAAGAAATAGGAGACAGATGATCCCACGACACTTAACACACATGCTAACATGAGAAAGGTGGTTGAAGAGGTGCTTGAACATAAAAGGTTGTTGCCAGCTATAAAGGAACTTCCATGAAGAAGATTCTCATTCACTGTAGATATACTAGAGAATCCTTTGCCATGGAAATTCAAGATGCCACAAATAACCCCCTACTTCGGCAAGGATGACCCTTACGACCACATTCAAAACTATGAATCCTTAATAATGCTTCATGGTTGGGAGGATGAGATTATGTGCTAGGTGTTATCACTAACCCTAGCAGGACATGCCCAGCCTGGATTTAATAATTTACCTAAAGCATCCGCATCCTCGTTTGAATAGTTGAGGACAGAGTTTATTAAAGCTTTTGTTATTAACATTCGGAAGAAGAAAGACACGATATATCTCCTCAACATCGACAAGGACGTAAAGAGACCCTCCATCAGTATGTGAATAGGTTCTGTAATGCTATCCTTGATGTTCATGGTCTTTCGGTTGAAATAATAGTATTTGCTATGTTATAAGGAACACAATCTACTCTTGTACAAAAATTTGTATCTTTGGACTTGTTGACATCCCTGCCTGATCTTCTTGTAAGAGAAAATAAATATATACTTCATACGAAAGTGATGAGGACCATAGGAGGAAATAAAGACAGGGGACGAAAAGGAAAAGAATATGACATTAAAGAAGGCCTTAGTCGGCGACAGGATGGGACCTTGGACATAGGCACATTTGGCCGAACCACTTAAAAATACTTGTACCCCATATGCATTACATTATTATTTAGTCATAGTAATCTATCTGTTTTATTTTCTGAAAAAAAAGAAAATGAGAGGTAGGCTGACAATGAGGAAGTGTAAGAGCTTGTTGTTTTATAAGTAGCCTAACAACAAGGAAGTGTGAGAGCCTCTTATCCTGCGAGTAGCTTAACAACGAGGAAGGGTAAGATCCGTTGTCCCGTAAGTAGCCCGATTACGAGGAGGTATAGTATCCATTGCCCCGCAAGCGAATTAACTCCCTTTTCCTGGTAATAATACCCATTGCCCCGCGAGCGGCTTACCTCATTTCACTTAATAAAAAAGGAGCATAATATTTGTTGTCTCACAAGTAGCCTAGTAATGAGAAAACGTAAAATCCATTGCCCCGCGAGCAACTCAACGAGGGAATGGAACCAAAAATCATCCCATGAGAAACATGCTCTTCTTGGCCCGATGGTTAGTTGAAAATTGTTCCGCCAGCAATGTACTTTGCTTGGCCCGACAATGAAGCACAAAATATCCCACGAGCAAGCCACTTGGCTTTACCTAGCAACGAGGAAATGGAATATTAATCATCCCACTAGAAATGTACTTTGCTTAACTTAATGATGAGTTAGAAATGGACCCATCAAACAACATACCCTGCGTGACTCGATAATGATCCATTAGTTGTCTTGTGAGCAATACACCCCACGCAGCTCGATAGCAAAAGGTCGCAAAATCGTTAAAGGACCACAATAGGCCTAGGTCCCATGGTCTGCCTTGCGGTACGATAATTTAAACCCCAAACTCAAGATAGGACCCCCGGTGGGCAAATTGGCATAGAAGGTCATCCCGATTTTCTATCGGTCTAAATTCTCAACTATTTTTTAAGAAGCTAACTTACATCCACAAGTCTTTACTCAAAATATTCCATGGTTCGGAGAAAATTCTCAATGTGCCAATGCTCATTTGGGGTAATATAGATGCATATATGAGGTGAACACCAACCTAGGGCTCAGTCACTGAGCCTGTGTCTAACACTTCTAGGCAGATTTGAAAATCTTTCCTACGATGCATTGAGCCATCAGGAAGCATCACCAAAATCAAAGGGGGATCATTGATAACTTGAAGAATTGGGGGGAGGGGGCTGATTAGGGACCTTTCTTCCCTTAGCTTTCTTTGGTCCTTGCGGTGAGGGACTATGAGATGTTGGCACTCTTCATCAATCTGGTAGGGGTCCTTGGAAAAGCAAGAAGAAGAGCCTCGCCTCACTCGAGAGTTGGGAGCACAGGGTGATTCATGTGGTGGCCCTATTATCAATGATCCCACAACCAGGGGAAATTGGAGAGGAAGTCACCAAAAGTATTGGCATAGATAAAAACTTAAATAAAGATATTCACATCTTCCCACATTTAACGATAGAAACCAAGCAAATACTTACAATATAATTCATTTAACTTACACATTAGGGATTAACCACCCACACATCTCTAAAAAGGCAACTAAATCTGAATATAAAATTAATTATTTTCTTCTGCCCTAAAAAAATACCCCAAGGACCTTTTGGTTAGGACTGCTTTGTACACATCACTACCTCTCAAGGATCAAGCTTTCACTGGGCTCGCCCTTATCCTTTGCTTTGCCCTTACTTGGAATGACGTAACAACAACTATGAGCCACAAGTGTAACACCACCACTTTCCTAAGCGTGTTATAACTTAGGAAATTTCGGGTTATATACTCTTTTCAATAAGTAATCTCAACAAAACACATACTCCCCAAATTTCCATCTACCCAGCTAGCATGGGATTCATACATCATATAAGCTAGACTAGGTACTTAATTGATAGCGAAAGACAAGAATTGAACCTTAATTTAACATTAACCATAAATAAGGTTATACATTATCATCTTTCAAAATGTTCAGAATTCAAAGCAGTAGAACTTAAATATATAGATTGCATAAACATATAACCAATACAACATGCACTTTTGTTAAGTTCCATTACATGCTTATTCCACGCTCGCTTATGCTATAATCATCATCTAGAACGTTTGAATATTACAGGGACAAAGTGATGGATGCCCTAATCTTCAGAAGGTGATTTACGCCTTGCTATTACGGAATAGAAGGAGAAATTCGGAGTGTTAAGAAATAAAGGTCTCTTTGTATTGATTTACTTGATGATTACAAATGAGCCAGGTTAACCCTTTATATAGTGGTTGCACGTGACCCTTCAAAGAGATACAACTTATAAAAGAAAAGACATGATTGTTGGAATGAAAATATACAACTATTGGGCTTGGTAGTTATTGGCAGTTGGTGCCTAAGCTGACTAGCAGTGGGCGTGCTTCTGTGCTTGTGCGCTAGTCATGGCCTAGCATGGTGTTGCACGGCACGGATGGCCTGTCTTTAGGTGCCCTTGCTAGCGCGTGCTCTTGCAGACAGCATCAAGAGAAGTGGCCTCAGCCGGCCCTACATACTGCGTTAAGGCCTGGTCTGTGGCAGGCGCTTCAACCATTGGCTTGGCTTGTGCACCAGACTGTAGCAAGTGTCGGGCTATGGCAGTCATTTGTGGAAAACTACAGTCAATTACTGGCATGGTAGGAACCTCGACTGCAGTGGATGCAACTTGTGGGCTCACCATTCCCCGCCCCTTGTGAACCATCTTGTCCTCAAGATGTAAGTGGGGAAACTGGTAGGCAAGATACTCGGTTAACTCCCATGTAGCCTTTTCGGGTGTCATGTTCTCCCATTACACCAGGGCCTCTGGTATCTTCTCGCGATTCTTCTTAACCACTCGATAGTCTAGGACCTTTAAGGGCTGGACCAGCAATGTGGTGTCTTCATTAAGCTCTGGAAATCGTGCACAACATAAGTAAGATGGCCCACCTTGGCTTTTAGTTGTGACACATGAAAGACTGGATGCACACGTGTGTCTGCCGACAAGTCTAACTTGTAGGCAATGGGCCTAATCTTCTTAAGGATCTTATAAGGTTCATAGTATCGGTAGCCCAACTTCATCTTTGCAGCGAGAGTCACACTCTTCTGCCTTCGTGGTTGAAGCTTAACATAAACCATGTTGCCTTCTTGAAATTGCCTATCTTGCCTCCCTTGGTCATGATAATTCTTCATGCGGGTTTGTGCCTTAACCAAGTTGGTTTTTAACTCATCCAAGAGTTCATCGCGCTCCACTAACACTTGATCCACACTATCCATGGGGGATTGGTTGGGCGTATATGAGACAAGTGTTGGAGGAGTCCTCCCATAAACGGCTTCAAATGGGGTCCGCCCCAACAATTGATGGTATGAAGTGTTGTACCAATATTCTGCCCACGGAATTCGATCGGCCCACGTGTGGGGATTGCTTTATGAAAAACAATGAAGGTACTGCTCCAATGTTCTGTTGGTGACCTCCGTTTGGCGGTCGGTTTGTGGGTGGTAAGAGGAACTAGCAGAAAGCTCAGTCCCTAACATCTTGAACAATTCTTTCCAGAAGTGGCTTGTGAAGATTCGGTCCCTGTCGATGACAATGGTGCGTGGCAGGCCATGTAGCCGGACCACTATTTGCATGAACACTCAAGCCACGAACTGGGTTGTGAATGGGTGAACTAGAGGAATGAAATGAGCATATTTACTCAATCGGTCCACCATGACTAAAATAGAGGAAAATCCTTGGGATTTTGGCAGCCCCTCTGCGAAGTCCATTGTTAAATCCTCCCAGATTTGTTCAAGCACGGGCAAAGGTTGCAGCAATCCGTTAGCTCGTGTGGAGTCGCTCTTGGTGCGCTGGCAGGTGTTGCACTCAGCCACGTGCCTGGCTATCTGTTGCTTCACGCCTTCCCAATAGAAGAGACGGCTAAGTCTTTGCCAGGTGCAGTAACTTCCCGAATGGCCTCCCTTTCTTGAATTATGAAAATGGCGGATAAGAGTGACCCTTAGATCTTGCACATCTGCTACATATGCTCGTCCCTTGTACAGTAAGGGCCATTTCGCAATTCATAATCGTCATAGGAGGTGCCCTCTTCAATAGCTTGTATCAATTCTTAGCTTCGCTGGTCGGTTGTGAGTGCACCACGTATCTGCTGCCAAATGGCCCATGTAGGGCCTATGATGGGTAACAGTTGTGGCCCATCTTCTCGCTAGGACAAGGCATCGGCTACCTTGTTTTGGGCACCCAGTCGGTACACAAATTCATAATCAAAGCCCATCATCTTTGCTACCCATTTTTGTTGGTCGGGTGTTAGAACTCGTTGCTCCAGTAAGTGTCGCAACGGCTGCTGATCAGTGACAATCTTAAAACGTTTCCCCAATAGATAAGGACGCCATACTCGGACCACTTCAATGATGGCTAACATCTCTTTGGCATATGCGGACCATGCTGCTTTCTTTTGCCCAAGGGCCTTACTGAGGTAGGCCGCTGGTCAGTCTCCCTGTACTAGCACCGCACCAATGCCAATGTTGTTAGCGTCTGTATGCACTTTAAAGGGTTGGGAGAAATTTAGCATAGCTAAGACAGGGGTACATGTCATGGCTTGCTTGAGTGCTATGAAAGCTTGGTTCGCTTCATCTGTCCACTAAAGGTGTCCTTTCTTGAGGAATTGTGTTAATGGCTTGACAATGATCCCTTAGTGCTGCACAAATTTACGGTAATAGCCTGTGAGTCCCAAGAAACCTCAAAGTTGGGTAATATTAGTCGGTCGGGGCCAAGACTGCATAGCAGTAATCTTGCATGTGTCCACCTTGACACCCTCTGGACAGATCCAATGCCCCAAATACTCCACCTCGGTCTGGCCGAATGCGCACTTGGATAGTTTAATGCAAAAGTGGGCTTGGGCTAGTATAGTGAGTGCTTGTCGCAAATGCTGTAGATGTTGTGCCCGTGTCTTGGAATAAATTAATATGTCATCAAAAAATACCAAAACAAACTTACAGAGCACTGGCTAAAAAATTTGATTCATGGTTTCTTGAAAAGTTGATGGAGCATTGCATAGTTTGAACGACATGACAAGATACTCATAGTGGCCATGATGGGTCCGGAAGGCTGTCTTGTGGGTTCATGTAGATTTGATGGTATCCTGCTCGTAGGTCCAACTTTGAAAATATTGTTGCACCTCCCAATTCATCCAACATGTCATCAATTGAGGGAATGGGAAATCGGTCTTTCACTGTGGCTTTATTTAGGGCGCGATAATCAGTACAAAAGCGCCACGAATCGTCTTTCTTCTTGACGAGTAGAACTAGTGAAGAGGGAGAACTTGTCCTCTGTCGTATGAGATTCTGGTTGAGCATTTCCTTCACTTGCTTCTCTATCTCATCTTTTTTGTGGTGGGCGTACTTGTAAGGGGGTACATTAACGGGCTGCTGCTCATCTATGAGGGGAATGCGGTGATCACAAGCCCTGCTGGGTGGTAGAGTGGTAGGTTCTTGCAAGACCGAGGGATAATCTGCAAGTACCTCTTAAATGTTTATTGCTATTTCTTCCCTTTGTGGGTCAGTTGTTGCTGGAGAATCACCTTGGCTGTGGGGTTGGGTGGCTACTTGAATTGCATAGCATTCACCACCCGCTCGTATCAACTTTTGAATTTCATTTTCTCTGACCACACGGTTGTGACCAGGTTGCATTAACAAGCATACTTGTCGGCCTCCAAGTGTGAATTCCATGGTGAGTTGCTTGTAATCGAACGCCACTTTTCCCAATTGGGATAGCCACTGTATGCCCAATATGATATCGACCCCTGCTAATGGTATGGCATACAGGTCCACCGTCACTGTAATGTGCTGGATTTTCAGGCTCACGGCCTTACACTGTTGGGTGCATGTTAGGTTTTCACCGTTAGCCACACGTATGTGAAAAGAGACGATGCTGGTAATTGGGATTTGTAGCTTTTGGGCAATCCTTGTGTTAATGAAGTTATGCGTTGACCCATTATCAATAAGTAGGCTGACTTCTTTGTTGTGCAACCAGGCTATGATGCGTATGGTCTGTGGTCCGGATGAACCAACCAAAGCATGTAGGGATACTTCTGGCTATTCTTCAACATCTTCTTCCATGCCTTCTGCAGGCCAGTCTAGAGGCATGTTAGGTTCTGCCTGTTCCCCGTCCCATTCTTGTGGGTGTTCACGTTCGATCAGAAATGCTTGGGCCTTCTTGCACTTATGACCCGAAGTAAACTTTTCGTTACAATTAAAGCATAGGCCTGTCTTGCGTCGTTTCTGCATTTCTACCCATGAGAGTTATCGTACACCTGGGGGAATAGTCTTGCTAGACATGGCTTGTGGTAGGGGCGGTACCTTCAGCTTGTACCCGCTAGTGCTTGTGGCCACGGCAGGGCCTTTGTAGGCATAAGTCTTGCGTATGGACTGCAGTTGCTCGTCTTATAACCTTACTATTTCAATAGCATGCCGCAAGTGGGTAGGCTCGTGCAACTTGAATTCCGTTGCTAGTTCTGGCTTCAAGCCTCCCATGAATGCCCCAATTAAAGCCTTTTCTTTCCAGTCCCTTTCTGTGTTGTGAGTCTCTCGAATTCTCTTTGGTAATCTCTAAGAGATCCACTCTACTGCATTTTTGATAGTGCTTCATCATAATCCATGTATCCAGTAGGCCCAAATCTTGTCCGAACTTCCTGCTCAAAGTCTTTCCATCAGATGGTTTTGCCTTGACTCTCATAGGTACGTGAGAGCCATTACCACCAGTGATTTGCCTCGCCTTCCAAGAAATAGGTAGCATAATCCACCTTTTCCTAGTTGGTCATGTTTTGTGATTTGAAAAATTGGTTGGCACGGTTGAGCCAAGAAATAGGATCCTCTCCACTAAATGTAGGAAATTGCACTCGTGGCTTGAAACTCGATTGATTGTGGCTAAAAGGATTCGTATTATATTCCCTTTCATCATCTTCAAAGTCATCCTCAGATCTAGAGTCATACCTCTGGCTAACAGAACCAGAAGATCGTCGCCTGCGGGATGATCTGCTATTACTTTGCCTTGATGATTGCTGCTTCTCTTAGTATTGCTCCATCAAAAGCGTGAGTCTTTGAAAATTTTGTTTCGCCTTCGAAAACCTCTCATCCATGGTGTTGGCCATGTTTTCTAAGGTCTCGAGGCATTCACGGTGTGGTTGTACTCCAGCCATTATTTTATGGTTGGTTGGAAAATAAAAAAAAAAAGAAAACTTCGTAGACCGTCTTCCAAGTAGTTGGGTTGCCTCTCAACGAAAACACCAATGATGGATGCCCTGATCCTCAAAAGGTGATTTACGCCTTGCTATTATGGAATAGAAGGAGAAAGTCAGAGTGTTAAGAAATAAAGTCTCTTTCTATTGATTTACTTGATGATTACAAATGAGCCAGGCCAACCCTTTATATAGTGGTTGGACGTGACCCTTCAAAGAGATACAACTTATAAAAGAAAAGACATGATTGCTGGAATGAAAATATACAACTATTGGGCTTGGCAGTTATTGGCGGTTGGTGCCCAGGCTGACTAGCAGTGGGCGTGCTTCTGTGCTTATGTGCCAGTTATGGCCCAGCATGGCCCTACATGGTGTTGCATGGTGTGGATGGCCTGTCTTCAGGTGCCCTTGCTAGCGCGTGTGCCTTCCTCTTGTAGAAAACATCAAGAGAAGTGGCCTTGGCCAGCCCTGCATGCGGTATTAAGGCTTGGTCTGTGGCGGGCGCTTCAGCCACTGGCTTGGCTTGCACACTAGACTGCAATAAGTGTCGGGCTGTGGTAGTCATTTGTGGCAAACTGCGGTTAATTGCTGGCACGGTAGGAACCTCAACTGCCTGCAGTGGTTGCAACTTGTGGGCTCAACACAAAGTCCAATTAGATGATGAATCATCTAAGTAAGGGTACAAAATTCATATTTCGTGCATGTATGCAAAATACAAAAAGTAAAATGTCATTTTTCTTTTTGTTTTAGCCAATCAGGCATTAACCACACTTTAATGCTACTCCCCATTTTACAACCTCCTTACCAGGCCGAGGCGTTGTACAACACCCGTGGTAGAGCAGCGATGCCTATCCTACTCTCACACCTATGTGATACATGATCAATAATATTATCGTGAATATATGCATATTTCATCATCATGACATGTGAATGCAAATTACGTGATGTATACATATCAAGGCATGTTAATATGTCAAACAAATTTTGAAGTGTACTTACATATACAAATCATATTGATTTATAAAATAAGCTAAGTTTAGATAGAACCACTTACCTCAATCAAGCTTATTGGGCTACCTCGGTATACATGCCCTGACCTCGCAATGCCTGCCTGGATAATTTCTTGGCTTTAGGCATGCTACTCTAGCCCCAAATTAATTCTCAGAATTTTTAAGAATTTTTCGAAATCATTTCCTATTTTTTCCCCTTTTCTTTTTTTTTCTTTTCTTTTTCTCTCTCCATCATTCTTCTCCCTCGTACAAACTGCCATGCCAGCCGTCAGCAACTTTCACGCGTGCCATCGTCGTCCTCACTTGTAACACCCCGCCCTATACAGGCGTGCTACTATAAGGAAAAACCCGGGGTTTCTTTTTTTTTTTTTTTCCAAGTCTGCTACTCGCGGCGCCTGTGCGCACAATCTTCACATGCAGATGAAACACTCGTTGCTATACTACAGCCGGCACTCGCGGTGATTTCAAGAACAATTTCCACATGCAGATATAAACCCCGAGAGTTCCAGTCTTACTCGTTTAGTTAACAATAACATAATCTTAACTGAGCGAGACAATATAAACACAACAGAATACTTAATTAATCAAAATGACGTGGCCTACCACGTGTTACACACAAAATGTTCCCATATCGTCATATGAGTACAACATCAATACTAATTATTACAACATCGTCAAGCGACATATAACATCAATGCTTCCAAAATATTATAACAACAACAACTATCAAACATACACCACTGGCTCCTCGATCATGTCCTCGACCTTGCTGCTATCCCTGACTAGAACGTTGAATGTTCCAGGGGCATAACCCATGTTAGATGATAAACCATCTAAGTGAAGGCATGAACAGTTATACAATGCATGAAAGACTTACGAGCATGGCACTATATGACAACCTGTAAGACACATCTAACTCGAAATATCACCTTGACATGCTTAATCCCTCGAATGCCCCACTGTGGCACACGTTCACCTGGTCCAACGTTAATCCCTCGGGTGCACCGTTGTGACACCCATTCACCTGGTTTAACATTATTCCCTCGAGTGCCCCAGTGTGACACCCGTTCACCTGGATTAGCATTATCCCAATCTCAAGTAGACCCCTCGCCCCACACAGACCCAACGATGCAATTAAAGATGACTCCTCATGACATGAAAATTTATACGCCATGCACCAACATTTTAAAAATAAACAGTTAATGCAATGTAGTGATTATCGACACAACGAACGTAAATAAAAAGCCTTGTAAAATAAGCTAAGTCTAGGAGGACAAAATTACTCACTAGAACTCACCAAAGCACTTTAAAAACACTTTCAAGACAAGGATAAGCTAGAATCAAACCACTCACCTCAAAAACGTGCCACACCTCGAAAACTGTGTAAATCCTCTTCCAATGACCCAATTGACTCCTATGTCACCATTTAATACCTTTGGAATCAACATTCTATTTTTTCCATAATTTTCTCTATTTTTATTTAATTTTTAAACATCTATACCTTCGGAAATTCATTAAAAATACCAAACATCATTTTTTTCAAAAGTTTCTTCCATGATAATTCCTAAAATAATTCAACCTAAATTCTGGAATTAAAAACAAAGCAAAAACACACCTCACGCGCCACCCAGAGATCCCGCGAGTGGTTGCCACGCGCCGCCACTAGTTGTCTTCTCCGGCCTTTTTCTCCGGTTCCGGCGACTTCCTTTGGCTAAACCAACTATGGGGCCTTGAAGATCTCGATGAGGCGACCTCAATGGTACCCTCAATTGCCCGAAAACGTCACCAAAAAATGCCTTAAATGGCGGTTGCAGGTCGCGGCAGCGGTGTTTCCGATTTTTCGGCCAAGCTTCGAAACCCTTCCGAATCTACACCAAACGATCCAAAACGCTCCAGAAATGATCCTTAGAACACTAAGAACAAAAGCCCCTTATCCTTGTGCCTCGATTCAAGCCCGAACGCCCCTAATGTTTCTCGATTCATTTTGAAACCCTCGGCCATGGTTGGCTATTTATACCCGATTTTGATGCTAAAACTCACCAAAACTTGTTCGTCCTTATCCCTTAAGCTCGGATCTAGCCTCTAAACCAATCGAGAAGCACCAAATTGCGAGCCTAAGCCCTCGAAAGATCCGGCCGAATCGAAAATCTTTTGGCCATGATTTCCGATCACATCCGGCCCAAATCCGGCTAATAGAAGCTCCCAACGAAGCCATCATTGTCTGGAGGCTATCCTAGAGCCTCTTGGCGACCTGCCCGATGCCCCAGAAGCGGCCGCCGGCGGCCATAGGCGGCCGGTCGGTTTCACACCCAAGAAGTTTGCAAAAATTGCATTTTAGCCCCTGATCACTTTTTAATTGCATTTTCTCCTATTTCTAAACACCCTTGAACAATCCAACACTTTCACGATGACCCTCTAGTTCCATATTTTCCATTTCCTTTTGGAATTTCTGAAAAATTCGTCGATTCGACCTCCTACTGACATTTTGCAAAAACTGCACTTTTGCCCGAACTCTCCTAATTGCGTGCTTTTGACTTCAACCCTTTGAAAATCCCTAATTTTATCAAATATCATCTAATTGTGCCATTTCTCCTCAATTGGATCATCTTAACTTAGTCATTCGTCTTTCGTTTTAAGTTTCGAATATTGCACTTAGGCCCGAAACTTTGCTAAATATCGTTTTGACCCATATCCTCAAAAATTCTCTTATTATTTAATACCGGGTATTACATCACTGGTCGCTGCCTTAGCTCCGCCGCCACCCCTACTCGTCGTCCAACTGCTGCAATAAATTTTTAATCTCTCTATTATTTTCTTATTGAGGCTTTGTTCTGAAGTGTTAATATTCATTTCAAGCCTCTTATTTCCTGTAGAGAGAACTTGTAACTAAGAGTGTTGACTCTTAGACTCTCTTATCTCTTTGTATTGTATTTTACCTAGCGTGAGCTAGAGGGCCTACAGGTGTGGGAGGGTTGTATTTCTTCCTAGTCTTGGACTAGATGACCTACTTGGTTAAGTAACGGGTTTTAATAGAATTATTTACAAAATCTTTAGTGAGGAGCTAAGGGAGTGGACTAGGCTTGAAAAACCGAACCACTATAAATTATTGTCTCCTACTATTGTTTTATTTTTTTCACTTTATTTAACATTACATATTGACATTCATTTTCAGTTTATCAAATATCATTCTAAATCAATTTTTTTAAAAACTCAAGTTAAAATTTTAAATAATCCAATTCACCCTCTTCTTGGGTTTTGGTGCCATTGCTATACGTTTATATCTTGGTCGACTGTCAAAGCCCATTCCTCCAAATGGTCGATAGCCATGGCACGATCAGTCGATCGCCAAAATCCCCCAACACTAACGACAAGCACGAGACAAAAATACATGCAAGGTACACCAAAATCTTACATGAAATTGAACCCTAATCAAGAAAAACATCATTCCTTTGAAATTATAGGGTGAAACAAAATCCTATTGAGGCTTTTAACAAGATTCAACAAGAATTTCAAGAAGGACCACAACACTAACAAAATAAAATAGGCAAAACCCTCTTACCCGAAAATAGGGTTTTAAGAATAAAAATCCCAAAGAAATGAAAGAACCAATGATTTTGAACTAAAAAGGGGATTAGGAACTTGCATTTGAAAAAAAAATAAAGGCATAAGAACTTGCATCTGAAATGGAAAAAAAGCATAAAAACTTGCCTTGGAAATTTTCAAATGACAGAATTATAGAACGAAGAAGACGCGGAATAGGGCCCTTGGAACGAGAAGCAATGCGTTGGAAGGAAAAGAGAGAAGAAGATGAGAAGAAGAAGCTTGGATGCAAACTCCCCTAAAAATTTGCCAATTGCTCCCCCCTTTTCCCTTTTCTTCTCCTTTTATACCCCCACCTTTATACATACACATATATTTAATAACCCATCTTTACATATGCCATTTTAATATATAATATAACATATATATATATACATACTCGGAAACCACATACCCTAATTTTGACTTTTCAACCTTTATTTTAACCTTCATTTTACTTTGACTTTGCAACTCACTCAAAATCCCATATTTCATTGACTTTTCAAGCACAATACACTTTACTCTTCTTTTCTTAACTTTTTCACATCATTTGCAAACTCTTTTTACTTTGACTTTTCAACATACATATCATTTCCTTTTAGCTTTAACTTTTCAAATGCCACCTGTAACAACACATATAATTCCTCAAAATCATTACTCCGATAAAAACAAAATTCAATACACATGAGATTATCTACCAAGCGACCTATACTCGCTATCGGGTCGTTACAAGCCATGTCTATGCTCTCAAGGGATGAAGGATTGGATACTGGGATTTTTGTTTTAAGAGTCAAAGCTTCAGCATCGTGTATGACCTTCGAGGCATCTACCTCGTCATCTCTGAGTCATTGGCGCTTATAGAAGTTGAAACATGAAAGTGTAAGAATGATTTGAGACTAACCTAGCACCAAAAGCACATGAATGCATGAATAAGGAAAAGGGTTGGAAGGACCACTACGTTATGGATACAAAATTCAACAACTCAACAAAGCGATGTCATCTCAAATAACTAGGAGCAAAGTACCATCCAAGAAGGAAATAACGTGAAAAGAAGATGAGTGGCCCAAGTAAAGCTTTCTCGATTTCAATGAGGTCTCCTTGTCCCAATGAGGTCTCTTAGTTAAAGAGGGATATGGATGCTAGAAATTAGACTTAATGCAAAGCTGGACTACCACGTGCTTAACTAGTCGACCTTTGTGTGATAACCAAAAGGCCGTGTGATGACCCAAGGGATAACAATGTCCAAAAGAGTATTTTATCAAGTAAGGCATGGCTAAATAATGACAGAATGAAAAACTTTTTAACCAAAAGATTGGCAAAACATGGGCGAGACTTTGGAGTAAATTAATCAAGTGAAGCCTTGAGTGGACCTTGAGAACAAATCAATGTTCAAGTAGGTATAGGCCAATCGAGGGATTATGTGCACACCAAAACGGAAAGTAAAGGACTAAGTGCATACAAGTTGGAAAGACTATGAAAGTTGGAGAGGAATGTGACAAAATGAATGTAGTCAGAACCAAGTCCTCCTTTTACAATGGTTCCAAGGGAACTTGTGATGCCCAAAATGTTGAGAGACATGATATGGAAAGAAGACTCTGATGGTTTGACAATTTAGAAATTAATTGAGAAAATTGATTTCGAAAGATAACATAGTGATGAAGGCACAATACTTTTCCACTCGAGATACTAAATTGAAAGAGTAGGGAGCAATTGTTATGCCTAGTAATAGGGGAAGGTCCACGAAAATCCAAGTAGTAGAGTTGTAAATGAGCAAGCATCCAAGTAGCAGAGTTATAAATGATTAGGTGCCTGTCAACAAATGATCAGATGACCCACAAATGATCGGGTGGCTTGCAAATAACTAGGTGCCTTGCAAGCTAAAACCATCAAAACCAAGAAACAAGTGAGTTAAATGGGCTAAAAGCCCAAGGAAACCCAAAGAAAGCCAAGGTTATGATCAAGTGGAAGTAAGGCCACTCAATCAAGATTAGGTGGAAGTAACTCCACCACATCATGAATGGCCTTACCTTCTCAAAGTGCACAATTAGCTCATTTTCAAAGAAGATTTTTCCAAGTTATTAAGAAAACACAAGTAAGGAGAAAGATTAAAGAACCACAAGACCTAGTGGAAAAGCCTCCACTCTACCATGACCGAGTGGAATACACTTTATTCGATCATGTTCTCGAAAACTCAGCCGCCAATATCCCCCAAGCCTGACCATGCATTCAACCACTTTTGGGAGTCTCTTTCATAGCTAGGAGACCCTTTTAGGGAATCTCTCAAGCCAAACTTGGGAGTTTCTTTCCAAGACCTTTATTGGGACCCACATGAATATTCCAAGATTCCACAGAATATGTCGTCTTGAAAATGCGGGATGATTGCCACATGTCCCTCATCTCCGTTCTCTATAAATATGGGAGCCATTCCTTCCTCAAGTAAGCTCACTTTAGTACTCAGACTTCATTTTACACTCAAGTATTCAAAGACTAACTTAAGTATCGGAGGGTTTGCGTGGAGACACCCACCTCTGCCCCTAACTAGTTGTTCTTCTCAGTAGGGCACTAGGTCATCAAGGCACTCATCGTTAAGGCACCTGAACATTAAAGCACTCAATCATTAGGGTACATGATCATTAGAGCACTCGATCATCAGGACAGTTAATTATCACAACACTTAGTCATTAGGACACCTGATCATACACCAGACTCTTAGGATCCTCTACATTCAGACCTACAGGTCTCCTAATTATCTGCATCCAGACTTACAGGTCTTTTGATCATTTGCATCCAAACTTACAGGTCTTGGGATCACATGCATTCAGACTTGAAACTTTTGAGATTATTCTAAGCTAAGGCTCGTTCTTCCGCACAACAAATTAATTGTTGTATTGAAACAACAACAATTGGGATTTGTCATGTTGTGGTTTGAGCTCTTTCATTTTCTATATTTGCTTTGTTGTTCTCTTCGGGTCCTTTCTAAAATGTTATTAAGGAATTATTTGTAAGTGGTTCTTTTGGCGGCAAATTATGGCCTCTTAATTTTAGTCATACCCTTTATTTGGCCTTGCAAACACTCAGTTTCGTTGTTGTTTTCAAACTAACCTTTATTTGGCCTTCAAACCACTCAATTTTGCTTTTGTTTTCAAACTGCGGCCTTTCGTGATCATGCAATCTATTAGGCATTTTTAAGATTTTCAAAAATCCCCTTGTCCATGTTAAGTTTTCTACTCTTACGTGTTCCCCTGAGCCTCCTAGTTTCTTGGCCTTAGATAATGTTTTTGTTTTTATTGTTTACAGCCTAATTCCATGGTTTTTCTCTTTTGTTTTGTTGGCTTTTTTGTATTTCTATGTACTTTAGCTATGCGTTATGCATTAATTAAATTCCAATTCAAAATAAAAATGAAAAAAACTCAAATTGGATAATATATATGTTAGTTACAAACCCGATTTTTATACCAAAAAAAAAATAAAGAAGTTATATAGTACTTTATAATCATAGAATGATCTTGTATGTAATCCTTTCAAGTTTAACGTAATCTTTTTATTAATCAGCAACATATTTTGATTTACTTAATTTTTTCTTTGTCATAACATATGCCGAACTATACGTATGTGTGTCACTTAATCTTTTAAGCATATTAAAACAAAGTTCTGATGATGAGGGCATAATGATCGTAAACATGTATAGACAGAAAGCTAACATTTAGTCAGCGAGCACAAATTTAAAAATATTGCATGTTTTTCTAGAACTTTCGACAAGATGAAACGACAGTGTAGAATACATATATTATAGAGACAAAAGTATGTATATACTGATCCAAATAAATGTTTGTTTTTCTTTTTATTTCTTCATTTTTAGAAGTACAAAATGTAAATTTTAGTAGTAAGAGACCCGAAAGTAAAGGAAACCGAGAAAGGAAAAAAGAACTCTCATATATATTGAAAGCTTTAAATTTCAATAAAGAACGGATGAAAAGCAATTGCCAAATTCATCACTCAAAAGTCAAAACAAATAAAATGAATGTACAATCCATTAAGATTGAATGTACAAATAAAATGTAAAAATTTCATTTCCTAATAGCATTTCCGATTATTGTGTGCCATCTCACTTCTTGAGTTTCAGATTCAATTTAAGAGGTAATGCCCAAAACATATGATTTTTTTTTTTGACAGAAACAGACAAGAACTCATCAATTAACGAGGGACTGAAGATGACAAGCTGGATTGTACTATAGTCAAACCCTCTTAAGATTGCTGTTTCCATGGAGGACAAATTGCTTGTCGTGATATGTAACATGTGATGAGAAAGATGATTATGCACCTAACCAATAATAATAATAACATGATTATGCAAATGAACTGTTCTAAGGACAAAATAGCCAATATTCGGCTATTGGGTTTCTGCCTATGTCTTTGGCTGTTTGTTCTGTTTTCTTTTTCTTCTAAGTAAAATAATTAAACGAGACAGCTTAGCTATTCGCATGACAAAAGTTAAATCTAATGGGCTGCAAACCAAAACAAAAGATATATAACAATATGAAGAGAAGGTAACCTAAACAATCAGAACATGAAAAACAAGTAAATACAACACATCTACAACATGGCTGCCAGCAATTTTAAACTAATCCTCCAGCAATAAAATTATGCCATTGAGCTAGCATTCCAAAGGTGAGCAAAGTTGTCCTAACAATAGCAATCCAACTCTTCCATTCCTCAAACCCTAGAGTCCATGGATGAACTAATTCAAACAACATAAATCAACGTCCAAGAGATGAGACTATTCAAGATAGCTCTTGTTTTCTTTAGCCGAGCTGTATGTCTCTGTGTTAGGTAAATCTGTGTTTTTGTGCTCTGTGGGCCACATGATTGGAGATGTTCTCAATAGTACACTTCCACTTCTTGGGGCTTGGTCTTAATGTTAATTCACTTTATCTTTCCCATTCACTGAGAAATGAACATTTAAGACGATCAGAGAGAGAATAATCTACCAGGGCTTTTTTTTTTTAGGCCACAAGTTTTAGCAATAAATTCAATTTCATCGATAAATGTCAACATGGAGAGCAAAAATTTGTCGTATACAGTTTGGCAATGAAATATATACTAAAACAAATTAACAAAAAAGAAAATATATACTAAAACATAATGAATTACCTTTCTCGTCACTCCAATCATCTTTGTGATAGGTATATATCTTCCCATTTAATCTTCTCGATCAGCTTCTTTGATTCCCTGCAAGAAATTCATTGATTACAAAGCATTCAATAAAATTAAGCATGTCTATGAGAGAGTTCTGAAAATAGATCCAAAGCTGAAGAGAATTCACCTCGTTTGAATGTGATCCATACGGTAAAAATCATTCCTATGGTTGGGAGACTTACGGTCTTTTCTTTAAAAAGAAAGAGCCAGTCTAGCCAACGACTTTAAAAGGACCAGATTCTTGAGACAGCAAACCAGGGATTTTAAGTCTTTTGATTGCCGATGCAGCATCATCAAGATTCTCACTTTTAAAGTCCGGCCGGTATAATCATGTGTATATATATAGCCGTGCACTTTGATGTGAATCTTGATGATGCCGCAGCTGCAAACAACGACTCTCTGAACATTTCATTTCATTATGTGAAGGTAAGAATAAGATTGAAAAGTAAAGGAAGGTACAGGAAAATGGAAAAAGCTTGAAAATGAAGAAAGACTGGTCTGTGGGATTGTGTGTGTGTGTGTATACATATATATATTTCCAAATTCATGGCCACGAATGTGTATGCTGATGTGGAACGTCGCGAGCGGCTAATTAAAAGACAACAAAATTGATGCAGCATATACAGTTCTGGAGCCAATCTCAGTGAACTGGACGCTATCCTCAAGTTTTTACACGATTTAAATTAAGCACCGAACCAACAGAAAAAAAAAAAAAAAAAGAAGAATTTCTGTGAGAGAGAGATAGTGAGAGAGAGAGGACTTAAAGCTCAGATTGGCAACCGATCGAAGTTGGAAACGGTTGCAAAAAAACCTCGAAACAAGAAGAAATTATGGTGTGTTTTATACTCCGGTGGGTAGATGAAAATCTAAGCAATAGACTATAAAATCGGGTCTAAAAATGGAAAAGAAGGCGAGAAGAAGCAGATGGAGAGAGGACAAAAGAACTGGTAACAGCCTGATTTTTCCGGCGAAGATCGAGAGAGAGAGAGAGAGAGAGAGAGCAGAGAGGGTTGTGAGTATTCCCATATATATATATATGCAATGAAAGAGAGCACCGCCCCAAGGGAAAATTCTTCAGTACCCATTGGGGGAATGGGAGGTTTGTGCATCATTGTCATTGTAATTAGTTTTGGGGGACATTTTTAAAATTTTTTCTTCTTATAATTAACATCAAGAGGAAAGGCCAAAAAAACCAAGAGAAAAGCAAAATCGGCCTTAACAAAGTAGTAGGAAGGCTAGTAAAAAAAATAAAATAATCAACAAATATCTTAACTAGGTAGCGTTTGTCAAAATGAATAAAATAAAATTATATCAAAAAAAAGTTAGAATGTTTTTTAGATTAAGATATGAAATGGTCAAAATAAAATTAAAAAGTATTCTAAAATTTTTATCAAATTATTTGTTAAATTTTTTGGAATGCATTGAAATACATATGTTTTATTTATTTTTTTATCTGTAAAGTCTAATATATGCTTATCTGAAGGGAGGAGAGAGATAAACATATCTGAAAAATATCAAATAAGAAGCCACGTAATTTCTTTTCTAAGGGTCGTCAGATAAGTTTAACAAATATATTAAAAAATACAGAAGTCTGAATTTTTTTTTATATTTTACATTTTTTATCTATATCTTGATTAACAAGCATTATCTTAGTAGAGAATTGAAATGCTCTTGACAGACCTAAGCAAAACATAGATACATAAGCAAGGGTAGGAGCAAGGTTAGATCTCAAATGGGTTCATTTAATTAGCTTTGAAATCTTAATAAATAGAGTGATATAAGCCAAAAGGTCGTAAGCGCAAAGAGGGAAGCCGCCTAACCTACCATTTCAAGGTCACAAGCAAAAGAGGGATGGTAACCTGAAAAACTAAGAAAACATCAAGGTAGGTAGAAACCGTACACTCAAATTCCTACATACATCCAATTAATAAAAATAGAAGTTAGAACTACCGTATACCATTTGAGCACGAGTGAAAACTAGCAAATTGCAACAATTCCACCTTCATCGTTGTCAGAGGAAATACCATACTCATACAGTGCCTAGTATCCCCTACTACTTATACAAGCAAATAAGAGGAGCCAAGACCTTAAATCTTCTTTCTACTGTCCCATGACCAAACTACCAACTAGGGATGCGCAATTTTTGATCTGGACCGAAATAACATGTCGGGTCCAAAATTAAACCACCCTAATCCAGAAGATGAAAAATTGTAGTTTTTGGTCAAGTTTGGTCCTAGTCCAGAACCAAAAACTGAGTATCTAAATTCCAATATTAAAAAATATTTATCTTTTTCCCAATAAACCTATTTAGCTATTCTTTCACAATTACACACACATAACACAAACCCTATTTTTCATTGTTTATCATCTCCTTCCTCACAGTACGGTTATCGGCATCGTTCTTGTGCCTTTATCCATCGTCCATCACCACTATTGATTGTGCCCGTCTGCTTTATCTCATCACCCACTGACCACCTCGCCGTTGACAGTTGCCCTCCTTGCGTGAGAGTTGCCTTCTTGTGCCTACAACCCATCTCTTGCCTTCTCGTCATTGTCTATTGACCCATTGCTTGCCTCATTGCCCTCACTCCTTTCACCTCTTCATCACCGGCTCATCAATGTCCCCCATTCACCGTCACAAACTCACAATGAGTTTTCCTAGTTGAGCTGCCTTCTCGAGTGTCTAGTTGTGCATGGCTGTTGCGGACTGGGTCTTGGACTCTTTGCATAATTGCATTGCATTTCATTTTGCTACTTTTTGATTGTCAATTTAAGCCATAAATTGTTTAATAATTATGTAAGTGATAAATTGTTTGCAATAAGTTTAGTTTATTAGTTGTTTGCAATAATTTGAGTTTACTAATGGTTTGATGTATTATTTATGTGGACCATAAATTTTTTGCAATAAGTTTGGCTTATTTATTGTTTACAATAAATTCGAGTATATATATGAACTACATGATTTTAAGTTCACAAATATTTGCAATAATTATTTGTACTTATTGTGTCATACGTAAAAACTAATTAAAAGACCAAAAAAATTCCAAAAACCTAAAATAATGTTTTAGGTTAAAGGTGTAAATTTACCCGAATGAGGGATCCCACGCAATATGCAAACTAGATAACTATGACATTCAAAAATTTATTCGAGAAGATAAACGTCAATTATAAGATATATACGTTATTCGAAAGAATCATAATCCTAGCAGGGTTAGGAAAAGTCAAGGTAGACATTATTTATAAGAATACTAATCTTGGACTATTTCAGATTATTCCATATTCCTCTATAAATAAATAGACACTTATTTAAAAAAAAAAAAAAACGTTTTTGATACTAATATAAATATTGCTCTCAGTCTTTTAGCATTTACAGTGTTTGACTTAAATATCGAAGTATTTGCGCTGAGACTCTCCTATGCCCTCTGACTGTTTCTTTCCTTGTAGACTCAAGTAGCCAAACGATGTCGTTTTTCGTCAAATAAATTTATTGTTGTATTTTGGCAATAACAATTGGCGTCTTCTGTGGGAAACATTCAAAAAGACTAAGGATACAAAAATGGTTCTTACACTATCTCAAGCAATGAGTAACAAACACAACAAAGAGGGTCCTAATGTAGATAGCCCTCGTAATACTAATCTGCTAAAATTTTGGGATCCACGAGAATAATTCAATCTTAATCAACACGCACAAAATCCTCATCAATTTTTGGTTTGAGTCTGATTGCCCTCTAAGCTCAAACTAGAGAGCGAACAATATTATTCTAAAATGACAAGAAGGTTTTATTCAAGATGATCGACTTTTATACAATGGTTCATTTGTGAAACCAAGGTATGGTACTACTTAACACTTTCTTTCCATTCTAACCCTAATCTGTGTGGTTGGCAAGCCCAAGGAAAGCACATTCAAATTGCAAATTATTTAAAACCTAGTATAGAAGTGTGAAATACGCGAGAACGATCAAGGGCTCATTATCCAAAAATCTAACATCAGAAACATAGAAAGCGTGGGAATGATCTGGAATCAGAAATGCAAAAAATGTGTGAATGATTTGGAATAAGAAACACAAAAAAAGTGAGAATAATCCAAAATTAGAAATGCAAAAAGCATGAGAATGATCATAAATTAGAAATGCAAAAAGCGTGAGAATGATCTGGAATCAGAAACACAAAAAGTGTGAGAATGATCTAGAATCAGAAATTTAGAAAATGATAGAATGATCTAGCATTAGCAATAAGGGCAAGCCATGACACAATCTGCTCTTCCATTTGAGAGTGTGGAGCAATTATTGTGTCATAAGCCAAAACCCAATTAAAGACCAAAAAAGCCTAAAAACTCAAAATAACTGTTTGGGCTAAAAGGTGTAAATTTCCCCATACGCTAGGGGCTCCCATGCAATGCGTAAACTAGATAATTTTGACGTCTGAATTTTTTTTTGGGAAGATAAACGTCATCTATAAGAGATAGACGTTATCCAAAAGAATCATAATCCTAGCAGGGTTAGGAAAAGTCAAAATAGACGTTATATGTAAGAATCCTAATTCTCGCAGAGTTAGGAAAAGTCAAGATCGATGTTATCTGTAAGAATCTTAATCCTAGCTAAGTTAAGAAAAGTCAAGATAGACGTTATCTATAAGAATGCTAATCCTATACTACTTCAAATTACTCTATGCTCCTTTATAAATAAGCACATTCATGCCAAAATGGGTATATTTTTTATACTGGTGTAAATACTGCTCTCGGGCTTTTAGCATTTATAGTGTCTGAATTAAGTATTGGAGTGTTTGCGTGGGGACTCCTACGCCCTCTAACTATTTTTTCCCCTGTGGACTCAGATAGTCAGATGACGATGTTTCCCGTCAAATAAATTTATTGTTGTATCTTGACAATAACAATACTAGTTTTGATTTATTAATTTTTTTCAATAACTTCTTTATATGCTTTGGGTTTTTGAACATATTTTACAAATAGATGTGTCATATATGGAGTTTGCATTTAACTTGAACTTATAACTTGTAAGCCATCAAAGAGGTTGTCTTAATGATCTTTTCACTTGCAAGTATTTTGTGGTGAATCTATTACATCTAGTATTAAGATAGTTGTTTCATTATTTCCTAATTCTAGATTAATTAAGGACATCATCTTGCAATGTAAGTATTAACTTTTTTGCAACCTGATTATATCTATAAGTTATAAATTAAGATTGTTTCTAATTAACTTATTTGTAGAATCTCAAGAAAAGAAAAGTACAACTCTATCTTCCATTGATGGTGGTGGCACTAAAGATATGCCAATACAACTTGAACCCACTCTTTTGATCCCATTTGCATCTCAATTTGGAAGTCAAAGTACACATAGTATCAATTTAAAACCTAGAGCAAAGAAGAAATTGACAACCATGTTAAAGATTTGGAATTGTTTTACTAAAATGAAACAAAAAATATATGGCTATAAGGGAATTATGTAATTGTTGTATGTAGGAGTGATTATGCTGTTGACCCTAATATGAATGACACTAAGTATTTGTTGGAACACATGATAATTGCCAACCAAATCCATTAAACCAAAATGAACCTCAAAAAACACAAATGCCCTGAATGTTATAGCTTATTGATCACATGTTTTGACACTTTCTATCTTTATCTTCTACACTTTGGTCTAACTAATCAGTCAGTTAGTTCTTTGGAAGTCGATTTAGATATTTTTAACAAAACTATTGAAAGTTAAGGCAACAATCATTGTTGAGTGCTATAATAGGAGGCACATTTGGGGGTATTGGAGACTAATGTCAAGAATTAATTGGCTACAAGTGAGGGATAAGAATATAATTTTTTTTCATTGGTGAGAATCATTAATCAATACAACTTATGAATTGCTTTCCCTTCTAGGACACGATCCTAAGAAACAAGTTTCCCCTGGGTTAGATCTTGATTCTTACTATATCCACCTATTAGGCACAATAATTGATATATAAGATAATTTGGTCTTATGATACCAAATTATGGCATCGACCAAATTTGTTTGGAGTATCTTCCATTAAGACTTTGAAAGGATTATAAAATCTATTACTTAAGCTATTATTAATATTAAAGCATGCCTTGTTTTATCCATTTATCCTTATTTGAATTAGCCATGTTAGATAACTCTTCAAATTCAGATATGATGGAGATAGAATCTCTTATATAAAACCAAATCTAAATGTGAATAGCAGATAAGGATAGGTATAGGAGACTTAATCTTGTTAGAGTTGTCAGCTATAGATAAGTACCCATAATTCAATTGTTGATAAACCACACCAATAATATGAGATATGACTTATTATGTGTGCCCACAACCATGAACAATCCCCAAATGGTGTGCGACCAGTCTTTTATGTTGTTTGTGCGCAAAAATTGCGATTTGGGTGGGTTTGTAGTTTTTCTATTCAAAATTACATGTTATAGACTTTAACGATGTAGAGGGATTGTGGACATAGATATCGTGGTCGAACCACATTAAATTTTTTGTTTTCTTGCTTTCTCTCGAATTTTGTGATTGATTTGTGTGATTCGACCCCAAACAGCCATACATGAAACTTCTTCCATACTACTATTTTTATTTCTAATGTGAATGTCTACCTATCCTTTAGAAGAGACTTTTTTGTTAGTATTTACACTAAAATGTACTCATCTTCAATAATATCCCCTTCTTTTTAAACAATTAATATGAAATATCTAAATTTTTCTTTTCTAGGGATAACCTAACTTTCAAGTCTCACCATAACACACTCGCACTTTTATTTTAATTTTTAACTGAACTTATGTTAAATATATTTAGTTTTCAACCTTCTCAACTTGAAGTCTTTGGATTATGGTTCAAGTTTAATGTTCAAGCCTCTATCTTATCACCAAGACAATATTGTCTGCAAATATCACAAACTAATGCACCTCTTCTTAGACATGTTTAGCATGATCATTCATCACAAGAGTAACAAGATGAAGGCTTATTGTAGATCCTTGATGGAATTTAATGGTAACTGAAAAGGTTGTAGATGTAATGATCGGTTAACGGGGTTAGGCTGTCGCGTCATCTAAGTTTTACAGTGGCATTGGTGTTGTGATGCTTGCAGGATGCTGAAGGGATAGGTGGTTGAAGGCAACAGTCAACTGGTTCTTTGAGGCTATTGATCGTTCAACTGGGAAGTGGGAAGCTGTCGACAGGTCCCTCTAAGACTGTCGATCATTTCTATCCAGGTGTAACTTCCCAAGCCACCCAACTGAGGCCGTGTGAAGTGGGTAAGGCGAAGCTCTTGTAGAAGGCTTTGGCACATGAAAAGGCTTCCACTAACTCCTTAAAATTGTTGAGGATGCATTAGATTGAAAGTAAAGCTTCTTTTCTTGGGCAGTGGAAAGAAAGAAGAGAGGGAAAGAAGAAGGAAAGGAAGAGCAAGAAAGAGGTTGCAACCGAGCACTTTTAGCTCCTCTCTTTCACTCTCAAGTTGTCTAAGGTAAGCTCCTCTTGTTTCTTACCTCCTCCATGGTTTGATTTTCCTACTTCTCAACTATCTTTAGGTCTTCTAGGTTGTAAGCTCCTTTAAGGGGGAAATCGCGGTGTTTCTTGCAAAAGCTTTGTAACGACCCGTTAGTGGGTTCAAGTGATATATCTTGGAATGGAACATTTATTTTAATAAAGTAATAGTTTTTGAGGAATTGTATGTGATATTTATAGGTGATGTGTGAAGGAAGTGAAAAAGTCAAAAGATTCAATTTAAGTGGTAGTGGGACCTGAAATTGTTCAAGGGATGTGATGAAATATTATTTGGTGGTGTTTAATTAATGCCTAAGCTAACATTGGAATATAAGGAATTCTCATTTAAGTTATTGTGTAATGGGGGTAAATAAGTAATTAAGGGGTTATGGGAGCATGTATATATGATTGGAGGCTCAGTTTTGCATGAGAAAAAAGAATTAAAAGGCGAAGGAAGAGAGTAGAAGTGAGAGGCCGATTGGGAGAGAGCAAAGGGGAAGCTATGGTTTTTCTTCCTTGATGGTTTGTGCTCCAAAGTCATTTGTGAAAGCTAAAGAGTTCTTCATCTTCTTTTTCTTCTTATCTTCTTGCTATTTTCTCTTGTTGAGTGTTAGAAGTAAAAGGTTCTTGGAAGCATATCACCTCAAGTAAGGTCATTAAGAGGAGTTCCTTAAGGCAAGTTCCAATCCCTCTTATCTCTTTAAAGCTTTTGATCATGGTATTTAGGGATTCAAGCATAAAATCCCATGTTTTCCTAAAAGGTTGCTCTTGTTAAAGATTATCTAGAAACCTTTGTAAATCTCTCTTGTTGTTGGTTTGATCGCATTAGTCTCCCTTGAGTTTCAAAGTAGGGTTAGTTTCACCCTATAATCGCAAAAGGAATGATGCTTTCGGGTTAGGGGTTGGTTGTATGAACATTCTTGAGTTTGGCTTGCATTTGGTTTAAATCGGGACAGGTTCTATTTTGCTACCTGTCTACTGTTTGGAGGAAACTATCCACCCTTTACAAGGCCTGTTGACTGGGGGCTTGAGGCTGTCGACCGTTTCCTTCGGGTGAGGCAATTGTCGATCTTTTTGGGGGCAACTATCGAGCATTTTTGTTATTTTTCTTAAAGAAAACTTAAGTGAAGCTTTGATTATTTTCTTATCGGTTCCAAAGCATGTCTAAATGTTCTTGGGAAGCGTAACTGGCCCAAGTGTCAGTTTTATAGGTGTAAGACATGAAGTTTCAATGTGTTTGTGTCGGGAATATATCTACTCATGGGTCTTGTGTGCATGGCATGAGCATGATTCATTGGATTTATTCTTTTCTTCTTGGTTGGGTTGCTTGTGTTGGGTTTTTGTAGCTTATTCATATTGGCTCATGTCTTTTGTTGTTTGTTGTTATACTTATTGGACCTTGTGGCTCATTCTTTTGCTTTGTATCATTCCAAGTAAAGGCAAAGACAAGGCTGAGGGTGAGTTTAGCAGGGGTTGATCTTTTGTCAATAATTGTGTACAGAGCACACCTAAAGAAAAGGTCTTGGGAACCTTTGTGTTGAGTTTCTAGAGCTAGTTAGGCTCTTGTGCCCTAAGGGTATATGCATGTTTTGTGGTTATGACTTGATGTATTATATTTAGAAGATGTATCTTTTGTTCCAGTGGGATGTATATGCCTGATGTAAAAAGAAAATTTGGTGTTATTGTGTTATGTCATTTTCTAGTGTGAATTTATATGGTTCAATAATGGCTAGTTTGTTTAAGTTGCTTCTATATCATTATTATTAATGATCCTCTCAAAGATCCTCTATGCTAGTATGGACTCCAAGAGGCGGGCCATTATAGTTTGGTATTAGAGTGAGGTTTAGGATAAGTCTCTGTACACATAGACATGTGGGGTAGAGTTAAGAATGTGTCTTATGGTTTGATGTAAGTTTGAATAAAGGTATGTGTTATGAGTAGATATGGGTTTAAATGAGGACTTAAGTTTTAGATATGTTGATTGTGCAAGAAAATGTGTGAATGAAGAGGAAGGCCATCGACTCGGAGTTGGGGTCATGGTTAATCAGCATCCACACCTTTCGCCACCTTTGAGTCTCTAAGAGAGTCGAGTGGAGAATGGCGTTAGGAGATAGCAAAATTACGGGGAGCCTTAACAAGGATGCAAAGGACTGTGGAGATGCTTACTACTGACCGTGCGAGGCAGGATCAAGTGCCCCAAGAAGCGATAATAAAAAGAGAAAGGCACAATGAGAGAAACACAATTATGAAGCCCACTTCCCGAAACGACTCAATATCTTACCCTAAATATAGACAATCATAACATCCAATTATGACAAGTTGTCAATAACTTTGTGTTAACCATGCCATTTACCAAAGAATCTTAATAAATGATGTGGTATGTATATAAAAATTTGGTGGATAGTTGTCCACCCTCTCCCCCCGACACCTAGACCATGCTAGGTGGCAATATGAGTCGTAGCTCCCATGGTCAGGCATAAGCTTGCCAGCTTGGTAGGACATCCTTCTATCACGGGATTTACCACCACACATTCAACATGAGCATTACACATATGCTAATGCATGTAACATTATCTCTACTCACTCTCATCATGCACTTTACGCACCATATCCATTTTATCTCAATAATGTTTTTTTGGTAGTTTTATGAAGATGTTTCTCCCCCCATTTAGCCTCTTCCATTTATGGCACTTAAGAATCCCATTATAAAAACAAACCCATAAAGAGTATCCACCTAAGAACAACCCTTCAAGGATGATAATCAAGGTTAATATTGATGGAGGGCTTGCTAAGGGTTTAAGTGAGGGCTTACAAAACGTTTAATGCACCAAAAGACAAATTGGGACAAATTGGAAGGAAATCGGTCGACAGATGGAAGGGATCTATTGACCGGCTGAAGCTTAATTCCACATCTGTCGACAGATGGAAGGGTATTTGTCGACTACCAAAAACCTAGAACCCAATCTGTCGACAGATTAAACCACATCTGTCGATCGATCCCACTCAAATGCCCAATCTGTCGATAGATGCAAGGCATTTGTCGACCAACAGAATGCTGAAAGGTCGTCTGTCAACAGCCCCGACTCCTTCTGTCGATAGACAAAAGCTTCAACTTGACTCCAACATATCCAACCCTCAGAAATACATGTAAATAATGCCAAAAACTTGTATGCAATTACACCCTAATAACAAATACGCCATTTCTTTCAAAGAATTGGGGGAAGAATAATTCCCCGACAAGGTGATACACGTAGTTATCCAAAAATATAAGAGAAACAACATGAAACACAATTAACCAGAAATGGAAACCCTCCTACCAAAGAAGGAATTTCTCCAAGGTTCGGTCTTCAAAAATAGCCATTCAAGACACCACAACCAAGGGAGCAAATCAACTATTACTTCCAAGAGGAAAAAGAGAAAGAAATTAACTCCAAGAAAATCCCATATTCAAAGGAATTTACCCCAAGAAAGAAAAAGATGAAAGCACTTGCCTTTAAAAGACCTCTTGATGATTGAATTGAAGCATAAAACTACCAAAGCCACTAGCTTTTGCTTCCAAGATCTTCAAATCTCAAGGGAAAGATTGAGAAAGTAAAAGAAGAAGAATGGGAGATGAGAAGAGAGAAAATGAGAGATTTCCCCATTATACCCATATATATATTCTTTTCCCTTTTTATTTTCCTCTTCTTTGACATTTCCAAAATTACCCCTTAACAAAGTTATAAAACCCACACATACACATAACCGACAGTCTCATTCCATTTTAGCCCATTTATTTTGACTTTTCAACTCAATTTACTTTGAATTTTCCACTATGCCAAATCTACACCATTTGACTTTTCAACCCTTAAGGTTTTTGCCACTTTTCACTTAGTCATTTTTTATTTATAGCTTTCCATTCATTTAACCCATCTTCCAAAAACGTTAACATTAAACAATTCAAACCTTTAAACCAAGTATGCCAACTACAACACATACGATAAAATATCAAATTTAACCCGAACCTATTAACGGGTCACTATATTTGCCTCATCTTTTTTGTCAAGTCGAAGATACAAATTTTATAAGCTTTTAGTTTGCTTTACTAACTACCCTCTTTTTCATCAAAATATCTTGTCAAGTCGAAGGTAGGCTGCATTCTCCAATAAAGAGATTTGAGTTCAAGTTTAGCAAAGAAAAACTTTTAACACAGGGACCAATGCATCTAGGTCTTTGCATAAATGTAAATTTCCCACATTATCCTATCTTTTCATTGAACTCTCCACTCTAGTATACACAAATGAAATTAAACATTCTACACCGCCCCATCATGATTTTTTTTTTTATCAAAGCTTCACTTTTAGCATTGCATGTTTCATTCTATCTCATTTTTGTTAAATGCACAGATAGACTTGTTTCAAAATTTCACTAATTATTTTTAATGAATGAACTGATTGCATCAATGCCCATATATGGAGTATGGGGTAAGGTGGGTAGCCCAAATCAATGTTTTAAACAAAATCATTTTTGTATCTTTATCTTGCATTTTCTGTAGTGTTTGCATTTCAATTTTTGCATTTTTGCATTTCAATTTATGCATTTCCACATTCTTTTTCTACATTATTTTTTTTTAATTATAGGTTAACCAAATTTAACCAATAGGTCGAAGTATGCCATTAACTAAATCATCTAATTTGAGTTAGGCATACATATTTACATATTTGATTCTTATTGATAAATTGAAACTCATTATGTTTTTGTTAGATGTTGGAACCTTCAGTTTAGTGGCATTCTTTATATTGGTAATGGCACGCAATAAGTAGTGGATGAATCTTGTTAATGATCGGCTAAGTGAAACATATCAAATAGGCATTCAGGAATTTTTAAGCCATGCTTCAAGAATGGTGGGAATCCATGTGTCAAGTCAAATTACACTTATTCAAGAAGTTGTGAAGTGGTTGAAACCCATTTGACAGTTTATAAGATAGTCCAAAATTTTATATTTTGGTATCACCATGGAGAAAGGTTAGGTGAATCTAAATCTAAATCTGAGGATAAAGAAGATGGGGTATTAGAAACCAAAGGAGTGGAAGAGATTCATATGGGATTATGAGAGACTTCTTTCCTAGTTTTGATGGCTTCAACAAAAATTGTGGGATTATGAGAGATTCTTGGGTTATGTTGTGAATGGGTATAGGTTTTGTGTAGAATGTTATGACAAAGAATTTAGAACACAAAATTGTGGGGTGGTTGTGAGTGGTGACATATCTCAAATGATAATTATTTTTTGGTTTACATATAAAAAATAAGCTCTCAAGCCTCTCAAAATAGAGCTAAATCTTCAATGCCTCATCACACGGGTAGTAAGCATCATAAAGAGATTATTTATGAAATGGTAATAAATACCAATTTATTTATTTATGATGTTTATTGTATAATATAACTTTTTTTGATGATTTTATATATAATTACCAAAAGGGATGAAAAGAAAGTAATTCACTTGATGTGGGAAAGATCTTTTTTGAAACTTAAAAGAAGAATGGAAAGTTAGTTAAGCCTAAAACTGAAGAAAACATGTATGTTCTACTACTTTGCTTTTATTAAATTTGCTTCGAGTAGTATTCTCCCATTCAATTTTAAGGCTATTTAAATTTTGTGGGTTCAAATTATACAGACCATTCAAGAAAATGTTGTATTATATTTTTTGATATATGAGAAAATATGCTTGATGAAAAACCAAACTTAGAATGAAAATTCTTTATGAGAATCTCATATTTCAAAATAAATTTTTCATATTTTGAAAGAAGCATGATTAGTGTTTGGCATGAATGTTCAAATGTTTGAAAAACCCAAAATTCATGCATCATGTTTCAAAACTACGTTTCCATATTTTGAAACATCATTCTACCATGTTTCTATACATGTTTTGAAATGTCTTTTGATAAGGTTTCAATGTCTACTAAGTTAATATTCTATATTTCGAAACCTATTTGAAATCTAAGCATATGTTTCAAAATCTATATAGTATGTTTCAAAACCTCTATCATTTTTGTCAGCATAGTATTTATAAACTATATTGCATATGTTTTGAAATATGTTTCAAAACTTTCATAGCATGTTTTGAAACATCTGACTCTGTCAGTAGAATATTTGAAAAACTGGCATACTTTTGCATTTTAATTCAAAATCTATTTAAAAGTTATCTTTTGACTTAATCTCCATACCCTGATGTTTCAATTTCAAATATTTTGAAAGTGGAGAATACAACAAAATCATTTTGTGTTTAAAAGCATTGTCTCCTACTCATTCTGTCTCTAAGTGCATTACCAGCTGTAAAGGCTGGATGTTTCGAAACATGTGATGTATGTTTCGAAACCTCAGTGTAAAAGTGTGTTGTTTCGAAACCTACTTTATCATCTTGTCTCTAATGGTTATAATTAGCCAAAATTCTATTTGTTGATATATATATATATATATCAGTTCTTTGAAGACAAGAAGCAACTCTTACAAGCATTCATTCAAAAACACACATACAAGAGACATTGATACATACACAAGCACAAGTGAACCAAAATCTTTGTGACAAGCTCTCAAAGAAGATCCATTCAACAATCCTTGATGTGCATTGTGGTGTGAAAAGGAGAAGCAAACTGAAATCGATGTCTCATCCATTCTAAGCTCTCATCACCTCACACCAAAAGGTTTATACAACCATTGGTAAGGTTTTCATTACATTAAAACTGTTGGGTTGTAAAAGATAAGTTTCATTTATCTTGTTGTAAGATTTGAGGTAAGCCTAAAACTCATTGTGTAAGTTTTAAGGTGAACCGTGGTAAAACCCTTGGTGTGGTTGATCTCTAGTGAAAGTGATTGTGTTTGAAAATCCTTCAAGTGTGTAAACTTGAAGGTAGTAGAGTAGGCGGGTGTCGAACCACTATAAATTTTGTGTGCACTTGCTTCACTATTTTACTTACATGTTATCATTGTTCATTCTTTCAAAAGAAACGTTTTCAAAAGCTGAAAGTTTTGAAATAAGCAAAATAGGGAGGAAAGTTTTGAAACATACTTAACAGAAAGGTTGGTTTCGAAATATACTCTCTTATGTTTCGAAACATACTTAATAGAATCGTTGATTTCGAAACAAACTCCTTAATATTTCGAAACATAGTGTCCTGTAAACAATAAGTCTTTAATATATCAAAAAATTTATCCTAATCCCAATTCACCCCCTCTCTTGGGATATATTTTCCATCATTTGGAACTAACTGAAAAGCCAACACTTTCTAGTTTGAGGTCATTGAAGAATGTTTTGGAGCATAACATCACAACCATGTGTTTAACTATGAGGGTGAAATCAAATGGAAAAACTTCAAAGATCTTTGTAAAAAGAAGATGGAAGAGCTTCAAACTAAACTTCATAATAAGGATAAAGAAAACCGCATTCTAAAGAGGCACATTGTAGAGTTTGAAGAGATATTAATTGCAAAGGGTTGAATATTTCATGCAACAAAAATCCAACTACTTCAATTGAATTTTCCCCATCTACTCTTAACAAATATCTTTATGAGGTTCTATTTTCACTTTATAGTTTTGTAGGGATTTCTTTAGTTTTTCATGACTTTGTGATGTAAGATTATTTTAGATACATGATTACTTCTAATCATAAATTTTTTTTTTCTTTTACTGAATGGTTTAAATTTTTGCAGGATAATGTTTAAAGCTAGACCATATGAAAGTTTTTCGGCAACTTTTTGTTACATAGGTTTACATTTTTAAACGTGCTACATGAGATTCATGGTGAACCTAATTAATTGCTAATAATATTGATAGTGTTAATCATGGGATTAATGTTCTTTTGCCTCCATGGACTTTATTTTATTTGTTTATATATTTTTGTTTGTTGATATATTTTTTTAATGATTCTTTTATCACTTTTGGAGTGGTTATTGGGATTGGATAAATGAAAGAATTAGAGGATTAGATGGTTTATTTAGTGCTTGATTCTTTTTTGTGAATGAGTTTGAAATGAGATTTTGTACACAATTCTTGTAATAGGTTGATGTAAAATGAGATATAAAATAATAAAATTTTAAACCTTTGAGCCAACATTGATGCTTGGTCTTAAGAATAGTGGATTCTATAAAGATGCATGTAATAACTTTATGGTTATTTTCATGTGGTTGTTGTATTGACATTATGGTTTATTCGATCCATTTTGTCTTGCTTTACTTTGTTTCATAATTAGTTTGTGGGAGAAAAAAAGAGACATGTTTGAATGTATATATATGTTATGCACATTTTAATCTGATTCTCCCTGTTCACAATTTGTAGGTACCTAAAGATACAAGTCAACCAAGGAACACTTGATATTGGTGGTGACTAATACACGGATTCTTGTGATAATTGTAACTATTTTTTTATTTTGATTATAGGGAGAGATTAGGATAATATGAAATCAATAATTTTTTTTTAATTTTTTATGATTGTGGATCATATGAAAAACCCTTAAGATGATTGTAATTAGTACATGATTAATTTCAATGATTGTATTTTGCATATATCTTATTTTTACTAAATTAATTGAGAATCAAATTTTTATTATTAGTATCTCTCTTACTATAATTAATAGATACAAAATAAATTCTTATATAATAGTAACAATAGTCATTAGAATTGTAATAATAATAACAATCCCCGATAAATATTACAATAACTATGGGAATATTCATTGTTGATATTATGTTTAGTGATAAAAAATATAGCCATAACGACAAAACTATTTATCGTTGATATTATGTTTAGTGATTGGTAAATATTGCAATAACAATGAGAATATTCATCGTTGATATTATTTTCAACGACCATAAACATTGTTATGGCAACATAAATATTTGTCATTATTATTATTTTTAGTGATGGGACTTATGCCCCTCATTATTCATATTAATGATGGGACTTTTCTTCTTGTTGTTAACTTGTCTTTAGAAACCTTTCCTTTTGGGTCTTGCATGGAAGAAGTCCTTACAATGACAAATATTTCACTCTTCACCTCAAAACAAAGAGAATTCAAGTAAAAGAATAAGAATGACCTACCACCAGCTTGCTTTAGTGCTTTCTTGCTCCAATTTCTCAAAGAAGAAGAAGAGAAATTTGAAACCCTAGCTCTCCCCTTACTTCCCGATCACCCTCTGTTCTCTTCTCTCCATTACCTTCAACTTCATGCAAAAAATGAAGCCATCCTTTATATATATATATATATTCACACATAAGGCATAATAACCAAAATGCCCCTATTGCTTAATAACTTTAATGAAAATTGCTTATTTTCAAATGGTAATTTAAACATTGGCTACACTCCACATAACATTTTTATATACATACCTTAAGGAGTCATGGGTCCCATTTCTAACAAAGTCAAATCTTTGACTTTTTCATCATTTTTTCCTTCTTGCGAAGTCACCTAAAAATACCACATATAATCCTTTAAAAAATTATGGTTCAAATAAAGAAAATATTGTATTCCCTTACATATCCCCTGAACCCACTAATGGTTCGTTACAATTGATATGTATATAGACCTTGGGTGGAGCTAAATAGCCTTGGGCATCGCCTTAGGAGTGGAGCTGTCTGGCCCTGAGTGTCCGATATTATTTGGATATATAGTGCCGCGATATGGATGTGTGCATGTATCATCCTTTGTTCTTGGATTTGTGTGCATGGTATGGTTGGGCTAGTGTCTCACCTTCTGGTAGGTGTACCTTGTATGGGGCATTATGGCTTACTCGTGTTGGGTTGTTTTTCTTTGTGGCTTATTCTTCTTGATCATGCTGTTCCATATCTTGTTATTATACTTGCTGGGCCTTGTGGCTCATTCTCTTGTTTACATCATTCTAGGTAAAGGCAAAGTTAAGGCAGAGGGTGGATCTTTGGGGGATTAGATGTGTACAGAGCTCACCTAAAGACCAGGTCTTGGGAGTCTTTTATTTATGTCTAGTTCTGGTTGGACTCTTGTATTTTGGGGATTTATATATGTTTTGTGATCATGGCTTGATATGTTGTAATTAGTAGGAGCCTAACTCTTGTGTATCTTTTGTTTTGAATGGTTATATATGTTGGCAATAGAAACAGAGAATTATGTGGTTTGTTGAGTTGTGTTGTCCCCATATGTGATCTTGTGACTAAAGGTTGGTTATCTTGTTTAGGATGCTTCTACACCATTACTTATGAAGACGTTCTCACGGATCCTCTATGCTAGCAGGGGCTCCGAGAGGCAGGCCATAATAGGTTTGGTTCACACAGCCTACTCCACTACCTTGGCTCCTCACTAAGGATTTCAATAATCCCCTTTAGCTTTTGCAGGATTAGCTATAATCTCAGCTTTTAATAGGCGCAGCTATAACCTCTGTTTTTTAATGGATTAGTAGTAATTGAATACATAGCTTTTATAAGGGTCAGTTGAAACCTTTAGAAATGCTTTTACAGGCTTAGGGACAAACCCTTTAAGCTTTAAACAAGATAGGAAAGATACAAGACAAAGCTTAGATAAGCTGTTACAATAGAACACTCAACAAAGGAGATAGCTCCTCACAAAGTAAAGAAAGATTGGAAGGATAAGATGATAACAACTATTTCTTTCTTTTTTTGATAGAAGATGTATGCTTTGAGGAGTTCTTTTACTCGTGAATGATTGTAAGAAATTTAGCTCAATATCTGCAACATTCTTCTTGAATCACATATGTCTTTTATATCACTCCTAGTCTCATAACCATTAGCCTTTTGTCCAGTGGGTAAAACCTATAAGATTTTCAAGATATATTATATTCTTTTTTATCCCAATGGTTAGATATATAATTTATGCTCAAAGTATGTTTAGAAAGCCTTTTTGCAATAGTTATAATCAAAATTGTGCACTTTTGGTTGTCTGTAATGGCTAGTTTAATAACTATAATTTTAAGTTTCAGCACACTTTTGCTTGTGCAAAATTTCAAATTACTCAATTAATTTTGGCAACTATTTGAGTGTATACAATTTGTAATCAACTAATTTTAGATTTTACTCAAATAGAAAACATTTGTAATTGATTACATTTGTGAGATAGAGACTTGTAATGATTACTCGATTGCATTTTGATTTTTAATCAAGTATGCTTTAACATCTACTCAATTACATATTTGTGTACTTGATTGCAATTGTTATTCCAGAAACTTGTCATTTCTCTTGCTATTAATTACTCGATTACAAAACAGATTTAATCGAATATGCTCTGGCATTCACTCGATTACAATTTTTAAGATTCGATTATGATCTAACATTTACTCAATAAAAAAGTTGAATAATCAATTCCATAAAAGTTCCAGAGACTTGACAATTTACTGGAGAATAAATACTTGATAACAATTTGGATTTACTTGAGTATAATTTGATATTTACTTGATTATAAACTTTGAGTAATTGATTACTTTTGTTATACCAAAGACTTGTCATAAATACTCGATTACAAGAATATGTTTAGTCGAGTACAAGTTCATACTTACTCGAATACAATTTAACTTGTAATCAATTATCTTTTATGCAGAAATAACTTACTTAAAATTTTACTCAATTGAAAGATAAACATACTTAACTAAAATTGATTTAGCTCACTTGCTTACTTCAAATGAGATTGTTATTCGAGTAAAGAGATATTTTACTTGATTATGGGATAGAGTATAGAGATGTACTCTATTACAAATGATATTATACTCAATTAAAATGATGAGTACGGAGACTCAATTGCCTAGATCAATATTTTACTCAAGTAACATGGAATTTGTACTTGATTAGACTTTTGATATACTTGAGACAAAATGATCTACAATCAACTAGATTATGAGGCATAGAGACTTGATATATATATATATATATATATAAGCTCACTTGATAACTTATGCTTATCACTCAAATGAAGATTTAAAGCATAATGAGATATTTTAACACATCAAGACCAAACAATTATGACATTTAATACACAAGTGCTATTTGTAAAAGTTGCTTAAAACTACCTTTCCAATCACATTCACTTCGTTACATAGAAAGCTTTAATAGATTAAGACAATGAGATATTCTTATTGTTATGAAATTGAATCGAAAACAAACCAAAATCAAATATCACTACGTAAATATTGTTATAACAAAAGTAATATAGCTTCAACTAATTCCAAGGCATTAGGCAGCTATTTATAGACTTAAAATCATTTATGAAGATATTCTATCTTGATCAGAAGATGAGTTATGAAGATATTCTTTCACATGAGATAAATCTCAATCAAAATCAAATTTGAAAACATCCTAATCTCAGTCAAATTAAGAGTCTCACTCTTAGTCAAATTTGAATTCTAGGTCACAATTATAATAAGTTTCACCTTGACATGAAATTCACATATGAAATTATTCAAAATTCTTTCTTCCAACAAAATCATGGAGAATTAATATCCTAATAAATACCAACCACAACTGCACCACAAGAAATACCACCCAAGTCCACACAAAGTTTAATGTAGTGGATATCTTCAGTTGCACTCAAAGCATAGCTAATAAAATCAACCTCAACATATCTTTATTGATCTTAATGACTCCACATTCACCAATGTAATTTCCCCTTGATGACTCCACCTTCATCTAAATCCATCTGTCTAAAATTACACGCGTCTTAATTTGCCATAATGAGAATCAAATATTATGATCCAATAATGGAATATCATACTTCAAGATAGCCAATACGAAGATTAGATAACCCTCAATAATGCCAAACGAACAATAAATGAAATCCTAATTGAAAACAGACCAAAGTACTAGATTTGGGCCAAATCTGGACAAAAAATATAACTGGATCTGTTAATCTGGCTGATTGGATATGAAATGGTTCCAAATCTAAGTATACTTATATCCTTAAAGCTTGAAGCTTAGTTAATGGCGGTTGTATTGATAGATGACAAGCAGCAAGAAAGGTCATTAGCTCACATTCGGAGAGGCAATCAGAGAGTGAGAGAGGAAGCCGGCGATGGCATTGTCGGTGTTGGGCAATGGTAGTTAAAGGTAGGTCAATGATGGCTGAGGATGAAGACCAGACAATAGATGACAACAAATGTAGTGGTCGTGCCAACAACAAAGGCACTGTTGAAGAGGCTACTGTGAAGGCAATAAAGGCCGTGATGATGGTTGATGGAGCAAAATAGTAGGAGGGGAGAGGCAGTCGACAAAAAGAAGAACCCAGAGCGTAAACAAAAGAGGTTGACCATTTAAAACGTTAACTAATTGAAGAATTGGGGCTTTGACAAAAATGGCAAAGGCGATCGGTTAACAGTGGTGGTGGTTGAATGGTGGCAATGGCGGTGGCGGTAGCTAGGCAACCTATGTTTTGGTTGAAAGATGATGAAGATGTGCAAATCCAACAACTAAATTTTGTTAAACTTTGATGATTTGATCCAACGACTCTAATACCAATTTGTTACGAAATTTGATATAAAAAAAAAAAAAACCATAATCAAACCATCAATCACACACACAAACACTGAATTTTACATGAAAAACCCAAATCATGAAAAACCACAGGTAGAAAGAGCAAAATATCACTAAGCAAATATTGCAATAACATAAGTGATATAACTGCAATTAATTTCAGGGCATGTCACTTATTTATGGATTTTAAATCATATGTAGATGTACACATGAATTCTATCTTGATCAGAAGATGATTCATGAGGATATTCCTCCACATGAGATAAATCTCAATCAAAATCAAATTTGACAACATCCTATGATGAATCACATGATAATCTATGATTCAAATATAAAAATTTTTGGTTTTAATGATGAAATAAATCTCCTGCTTTTGCAAAATCTCGTATATTAAAAAGCGATTTGTCATCTCCAAAATCAGAGTATAGTCTCTTTAGAAGAAGTTGTAAAAAGGCCATTAGGTATAAGCCTTTGTTTTAAAAATTCTGTAAGACATCTGTCGACCGATCAATATAATCTGTCGACCGTTTTTCAAATTTTGGATCATCTGTTGACCGATGGTTTTCCATCTGTCGACCGACAGAATGAGTGTTTCTTAAAAAAACCTTCATCTGTTGACAGATCACTTTTCATCTGTTGACTGATCTTTTGTTTTAACCTTGATCTGTCGACCGATGCCTATGCATCTGTCAACTGGCAGTAAGGGTCTTCTGAGAATAAGCTTCATCTGTTGACCGATGTTCAAACATCTGTCGACCGATCATATATATTTGTGAAGATCTGTCGACCGATGCCAATGCATCTGTCGATCGACAGAATGCAAATCCCTGATGCCTTCTTATGCAATCAAGCCATCTGTCGACCGATGCCTATGCATCTGTCGACCGACAGAATGCTCGCCCAAGGAACTGTCGACAGATTCAAATCATCTGTCGATCGAAATTTGAAATTCTACCTATATGTCGACCGATGCTTTGCATCTGTCGACCATTTTTTTCGCAGAGACAAATAACGGCTAGTTCAACTTTTGTTCCCAAGTGCTCCTTCCACTAACAATGGGCTGTTTCATTCATGGGCTTTGAAGAGGCTATATATTCAAGTCATTTGAGGATTTGAAAGGTTAAGAAGAATCAATCTACAAGCTTCAAAGTGTTGAAACTGTTATTGTGCTTCATTGGTAAAGTTGTTCTCTCTTTTTAAGGCATTGGGTTTATCTTGAAATCAATTCTATTGTATGCCTTGTTTTAATCTTTGAAGAGAACTTGTAACTGAGAAGATTGTCTCTCAGATCCTCTTGTAAACTGTAACAATTCATATCATCCCAACTTGTATTGCTAGTGGGCTTACTTTGCTTGTAAGAGGTCTAGAATACCTAGATTTTTCTAGAGGACTTGCTGGTTCAAGCAAGAGGTTTGTATCTTCCTATCTTAGTGCTAGAGGGCCTATCAAGTGTGATAGGAGAGTTATAATACTTTGCTTAAAAATCCTTAGTGAGGAGCTAAGGTAGTGGATTAGGCTTAGTCAAGCCGAACCACTATAACTCATTGTGTTCTTTTATGCTTGTGTCTCTCACTTTTGATTCTCTTAGGCATTTCTTATTTCTTTCTTGGTCCATAGATTTAAAGTTCTTCATCGAAAATATAAGTTCATAATTTTGAGTCTTGTATTCTTCATTGTCAAATCAAGAGTGTTTTAATATAGTTGATACCTTATTGTGCTTTCTCAAAGTCTTAAGATTTAGCTAAGCCATACTATAAATCATTTAATCAAAAGAATTTTTAAATATACCAATTCACCCCCCTCTTGGTATTTCCCATTGATTCGTCAAATCTAACATCCTAATCGCTATCAAATTCGAAGCCATAATCACAGTCAAATTAAGAGTCCCAATCTCAGTCAAATTTGAATTCCAGGTCACAATTACAACACTTATATCATGTAATTTTACTAGATTTTAAAAGAATAATAAATTGAGTACAATGATTGTTACTTCACTAAAAATATTCTTGATCAAAGGAAGATCATTCTACTTAGGATGCAACACGACATATTTCATAGAAATACAATTACTTGAATAAATATTCATTCATATTTACCTTATTAAATACACACACAAATGCAACACACATAAGTCAAGTAACTTACTTTCTACATGATTGAGTCAGAACATATACAATTTTTTTTTTATTGCAAATACCTTGAGCATAGTATATGTTACTCAATTTTAAGATTTGATTTTCTAGATTCAAATGAAAATCATTCTACTTAGTTAATTCATCAAATCACAGCATCTAACACAAACATGAAACAACTTGAGTGTCATGATATTTCATTCATATTTACCAAAACAAGAACACATATAAGTCGAATAGCTTGCCTACCATTCAATTGAAATAGAATGTATTTGATCTCTTAAAATGCATCATACACATATATGAATATTACATATTTCAAGTAACATTTTAAAAGATAGATAATCCAAAACATTATCACTTGAAAGCATTTGACAACTCTATTTGAGTGAAGGAATAAGCATCACTCAATTGATACCTTAAGAAATCACAACATCTTGATCAAATACTGTTGAATTCAATAAGTTCTAAATTCTTTCAAATACTTGAATGATTTTGCTTATCAAGTAACAAATATTAAACTTTATAAGTTCTTCGAGAGTTCTTTCGTAAATTTCAGGACTTGTGAACTTTAGGTATTTGATATTAAATATCAAATAGGCAATCTAAGATTTATGGATCAAACTTCAAACATTAAGAATTTATATATCTGAGACATATTGCTTCTCAAGAAATGCTGCCACATATTGAGCAATCAAAAAATCATGTGCTTCACATGATACTCATGCATTATGGATATTTAGAATATCCCTTGAAATCCTGAAATAGGTCTATATAGATAAAACAAATACATTAATAGATATGGCATAAAACAAGCTTAATCAAAAATAAATAGACATATTATCATATGAGAACATTAAAAGTTTTGACATAAAGCAGTCATCATCAAAACATTCATCACAAAAAACTTAACATAGTTTTAAATAGAATGAAGCTGGAACCTTTACAGTCTGTGCTTTTGAGAAACAAGCACTTAACCTTCAATCAAGGAGAATGATAAAGATTTCAAAGTAAACACTAAGAGAAGTTATCTAATATTTTACGCACTATATGAAAATAGGCTTCTCAATCGGGTTTAGAGAACAAGTGTGTATGATTTTAAGGTCTAGCTCTTTAAAATAAAAAACAAGAACATAGCTTTAAAGAACTTTTATACTTTTTGATCAGGAGTTCAGTATATGTTTTTGGATCATCAACCTCTTATTGTTGTCTTGATGCTTCTAGCATTTATAGCTTTCCTTCTTTAATGCATTTGGCAGTTTGTCCAGTAGATAAAGCTTTTAACTTGAAAACATATAAAGAACATTGATTTTCTTGTCCATGCCAATGGTTAGTATAAATTTTGATGCTTAAATATAGATAATTTTAATGAAAGAACATTCAAACAACATTTAATGAAGATTTGGTTGTTTGAAAATGAGAAATAGTTGCATTTAATGTGGTCTCAATTGTTAAATTGTGTATGTAATGGCACCACACACCTAAGAGGGGGGTGAATTGGGTGATCTTAAAATTTTGATTAAGCTTAAAGAATTTTAGACAATTCATGAGGTTATAGTGCGAAAATGTTGGTGATTGAGAGTGATGCTTAAAAAGATTAACAAAGTGAAAAATAAATGCGAAAAGGACACGAGCAATTTATAGTGGTTTAGCACAAATAGCCTAATCCACTACCTTAGCTCCTCACTAAAGATTTTAAACCAATCACTAAAACCTCCTACTTGATCCCAAGTAGGCCTTCTAGTATCACAACTAGGAATACAACCTCTTACTTATCAAAATAAGCCCTCTAGCAACCTTACTAGCCAATGTACAATGATTTTACAGTAAGAGATGATCAAAGAGATAAATCTCTCAGTTACAATTGTCTCTCAAAAATTAATCACAGAGGCTTAAGCAATTGATACAAAATGATATACAAAGTCTTTTGAGAGAAAATTTAAAATCAAAAGAGCACTTGAATCAAATTGTAGAACTTGAAACTTGTAATGGTTCCTCTAACCCTCCAAATGCACCATCAGTCTTGAATTTATAGGTTTCACCAATAACCGTTAATGGAGTCGTTGGTTTTCATAAAAGATATGAAAAACTAGTTGTTAAAGACATTTGAGATGAAAATGGTCGACAAGGTAAAGAAACGATCGACTGGTAAGAGTAAACCCTAAGGAAACAGTCGACAGGCATAACAAAAATGGTTAACTGGGTTGAAGTCAGTTAACTGAATTTCATGCAATAACGGTCGATCGTGCTTGGATGAGTGCATGCATTTGACTGGTGAATTAGCTAGGGCAGTCGGTTGACATTATCACTCAAGCAATTGAATGGATATCAAGGGTGGTCGACAGCTTAGCCTTTGCATTTTAAGAGCATTACTTCATTTTTCAAGTGCTTCAAGACCAATTTTGAAGAATTAAATTTAAAAGATTCTTTTAACATAAAATCTTGATTTTTTGAATGCCATCAAGAATTTTGAGAATGAGATTTTAATATTGGAAGAAATTGATTCTCATGAAATTGATTTTCATTTAGGTGCTTATAAAACGAATTAGACACACCAAATAAAGAATCATTTAGACAAAAATTTTATCTTAAAATAAATATACTTTTTTATCATCAAAACCATAACAAAGAGCAAAACAACATCAATGACTATATTTTTTAAATTTCTAAGACTATTAATCAAGTAAGGTTAAGTGTTACTTGAGAGATATTAGAGGTTTGTGAGGACCCCTGCCCGGAGTTCCCGGAGGCCCGCGAGCCTAGGTGGGAGTCCTAAAAGAGAGACAAAGGATGCCAAAAATCCCTAGCAAGCGACATGCAAAAGAAGTAATACACTAACACAACAAAAGGATAGTATATGCATATATGCAAAACTAGAAGATATAAGGGCGGCAAACACAAGGTGCACCCCCTAACGAAACCTAGGTTCAAAGATCATGACACCAAAGACATAACTAGCAACCTCCTGTACTCCAGAACCATAAAAAACCTCCTCAATACCAATAGCTGGGACTGCCTTGTACAACCGACTACCCATCCACTCAAATGCTGCTACCCTCACCCTCAGTCTTTGCCTTCTCTTTACCTGGAATGATATAAAGCAAGGGTGAGTCATAAGACTCAGCAAGCAAGTAGAAGAATAACAATAAAGTTGGTTATAGATCTCTTACACTTGATACAACCTACAAAATGTCGTGTTGTAAATTAAAATTTCACACCATACCATGCACCAAAATATCTAGTTTTCAACATAAATATACTAGAGAACAAAATGATCCTTGGGGCCCACATAAGAAATGCACAACCTGGCACCCAAGTCCTAACATACAAACCTGTTGCAGCTATGAACTAGCTAGCATAATTCACAAGAGCCCAAGGCCCGCATATCACAACCACATACTAGAGTTCCCAAGTCATAGCTACCTAGAGCCAAGCTCCACTCATAGTTGTTTGTTCCAAATGATAGCAAATATATCCCAAGAGAGGGGTGAATTGGGATTTGTTTGAATTTTTTGATAAATTAAACAATGATTTATGGCAGTGAACTATGTTTCGAAATATAGGGGAGTATGTTTTGAAACAAACCTTTCTATTAAATAGGTTTCAGAACCTACTATATATGTTTCAAAATATGCTTATCTGATTTGGGGGTTTCAAAACTTTTAGCTTAGGATTTCAAGAAATAACTTTGGAAAAGGTGATTTCTTCTAAAAGGAGTTTGCCAAAGATGCTTAAGGTTAAAGATAGGTTTACAAAAACTTATGCTTCAAAGAAAAACTATTTTAGCTTTTGAAAATAATTCTTTTGAAAGTTTTGAGTGATAAGAAGTAATCAATCAAACCAATAAATTTGATGCATGACATTTATAGTGATTTGGCACCTTGCCTAGTCCACTACCTTCAAGTCTCCCACTTGAAGGATTTTAAAACCCAATCACTTTCACTTGTGATCAAAGAACAAGGCTTTTACAGTGGGTCACCCTAAAACCTTGTACACAATGAGTTTTATGGCTCAACTCAAACCTTACACCAATTAACAAGATAAATAAAATTTATCTTTACATCCCAATTAATATACAACAATGAATTGTCTTACCAATGGCTATACAAACCCCTTAGCTTGAGGTGAGAAGAGTTGAACAATATGATGCTTCTTGTTTTCGACTTGTCTCTCCTTTACACACCACGATGTATGTTGATCTTCTTTGAAAGCTCAATCAAATACTTGTGCTTACCACGTGTGTATAGTGTTGCTTGTATCTTGAGTGTATGTATTCTGATATCTATATCTCTCTTATCTTCAAGCACCTGTTATTTATAGACGTTTAACTATTTTATAGCCTTTAGAGACAAGATACAAAAGAAGGTTTTGTAACATTACAATTTTATACTATGGTTTCGAAACATATATCACATGTTTTGAAACATCCAACTTTTACAACTCGACATGCACTAAGAGACAATATGAGTAGGAGACAAAGTCTAATGCTTACCATGATTTTGTTTTGATCTCCACTTTCAAATTTGAATTTGAATTCTCAGAACATGGAGATTGAATTAAAGAACAACTTTTGAGAAGCTTTTGAATGAAAAAGAAAAGGTGTAAAGCAAAAAGCATCTTGGTTATTTAAATGTTCTACTGACAGAGACAAAGGTTTCAAAACATAAGCTTAAATCATAGATGTTTTCAAATATAATATGCACACTTAGAAAAACATTTGAAACTTATTCAAAGGAGTTTCAAAACAAGAACAAAAGCATTGTTTAACAATGTTTCGAAACATGATGCATGAACTTTAGATTTTTCAAACATTTGAATATTTGCACTAAAGCTTTTCATACATGTTTCGAAACATAAAATGCTGGTTTCGAAATATAATATTAACACAAAAGATTTTTCATTCTAAAATAGGTTTTTCATTAAACCCTTTTTCTCATATATCAAAAAAATATGATATAACAATAGCTATCGAGGGCTAACTCCATACCACATCATAACATAACCAATGGAACAAATAATAGATGCAATAACGTAGTAAGTATCAACGTGATACATTGGCCCCCATAAGCCAGACATCAGGCCATGCTTCACCTGCAAAGAAATACACATCCAATGTAATTAATGCTTGTGCACCTAGTCATTTTAAGATGTACATGTCCAAGCATTCATAGCTTATGTTTCCCCTAATGATGCAAGCACAGTCTCATACACTAAAATACCATGCAAGATATCACATAATGGCAGAGCCGATCGACAGTGACCAGGCACCGGTCGATAGTCCGTGACTAAGAGCAACTGTTCAATGGCCTTCCTTGGGCCGATCGACAGTTCGCTCTAGCGTCACCAAATAGTCGACACTTTACCTCACATGTCGAAAGCTCCTGCACTTTGTTACAACGGCTCATACCTACAAAAATCCATAATCGCAGCTGAACCCCTCCAATCCTCTAGGAACCTAGTCCCAAATTGGTTCAGCATCATTCCGAAGGGAATAAGGGTGATACAAACCCCATAAGCGTTTAGAAATAAAAATCCCAAGGAATATCCTATTTAACTCAAATCCACAACCAAAAGAACTAACCCCATAGATTTATAAAAGAGGGACAAAGCACACCCACATAAATAAAACTTGGAACCAATTTGGGGTAAGAGAGGGAATAAAACACACAAAGCGAAGAGAACTTGCATTTTATAGAAAATTCCAATTTTTCTACTCACACGTAAAATATATTTTTATGAAAACTAATAAGATCGTAGTCTAAAAATTAAATCCAACCGTACAGAATTCCTAATAAATATTTTTTCCACTTACCTAGCTTCCTTAAACTCTAGTTGTGTAAATTTTTTTCTCAAATTTTCCTTGATTTTCCTCTTCTTTACATTGTTCCTCATTGGTTTTTTCCCAATTTTCCTTCTTCAATTGCCTCTGTTTGCTACCTGATTACACACATATATTAGTAGGAAATTGTGGCATAAAAGACACAAAAATAAGTGGTTGGAAGCGTTGTGTGCCAACTAGTAGCATGGTCGGCTACCCCCAAAACGACATCGTTTTGGTGTTGGCTTGGTTGGAAAAATTCCAATCTTATTCCTCCAGCGACGCACATGCCAAGCCTTGAACTCGCGACCACCACCAGCGTCCTCGCGTGAGCGTGCGACCTGTTCCACAAGGCTCCTTACTTAATATATGCACATCTTTAATTTTAAAGAGACTCTACAATCAATTTTCAAAAATTACACCTAGACCCCAAAATTTTTGGAAATTAACACTCACACCCCACCTTAATAATACAACTTATACCTCGATTTCTACGAGATACTTGTCCATTTATTTATTTATTTTTAAAAATAAAATGAATTAACATTTCCCCTTAAATCCACAAATATTCATTAAATCATGAATAAACGGATCATTACAAATCCTCCCCCTTAGGGGAATTTGGTCCCCAAAATTCATACCAGGTTATTCAAATAACTACGGATAGACACGCCTCATCTCCTCCTCTAGCTCCCACGTTGCCTCTTCCAAACTATAGAGATGCCACTGCACCTTCACGTAAGCAATGGTCTGGTTCCTCAAGACTCTTTCTTTCCAATCTAGAATACACTCAGGAAACTCTTCGTACGACACGTCTTCTTAGACCTTAAGGGAATGATAATCAACGATATGATGTGGGTCTGGTCAATATTTCTGAAGCATAGATACATGGACCACATTATGCACATGAGCTAGGTGTGGTAGTAGTGCTAATCAGTAGGCCAAAGGACCAATCCACTCCAATATCTCAAATAGTCCCACATAACGAGGACTCAACTTCCCGAAAAACCTAAATCTCTGCACACGTCGCATAGCCATCACCCATAGAAACACGTGATCCCCGACAGCAAATTCCAAGTTCCACCATCGGTTGTTAGCGTAGCTCTTTTATCGTTCTTAGGCTACTTTCATCTGCCTCTTAATAGACCATATCTTCTCTATCGTCTACTCCACGATCTTCGGTCCAAGTATTACTCAATCTCCTACATCAGTCTAACACAAAGGGGATCTATAGGGTCTTCCATGCAATGCCTCATGGGGCACCATTTCAATGCTGGAATGATAATTGTTATTATAGGTAAACTCTACCAGCGGCAAATGATCATCCCAACTCTTGTGGAAATCCAACACACAAGCTCGAAGCATATCCTATATTGTTTGAATGGTCCGCTCTGATTGTCCATCCTTCTAGGGAAGAAATGTTGTATTGAACTATAACTGTGTCCCCAAAGCACCATGCAACGCATCCCAAAAGTGTGACGTGAATCTAGGGTCTTGATCTAATGTGATGCTAACTAGTACACTGTGTAGCCTCACAATTTCCTCAATATACAACTTAGCCAAACGATGCATAGAAAATGTCTTCTTAACTAGTAAGAAATGTGTTGTCTTAATTAATATGTCCATAATTACCCAGATAGCATCATGGCCCTTACTGGTACGCGACAATCCTATGAAAAAATTCATAGTTATGTGATCCCATTTCCACTCTGGAATAGGCAATGGTTGCAACAACCCTGCAGGTCTCTAATGCTTGGCCTTTACTTGCTGACATACAAGGCATTGAGATACAAAATTTGTTATACTCTTCTTCATATCATCCCACTAATAATGTTGTTGTAGATTCTGACACATCCTGGTAGCACCTAGATGGATAGTATAGTGGGCCTAATGAGCTTCTGATAGAATGACCTGTCAAATCTCCTCGTCCTTCAATATAAAAACACATCCCCAATACAACAAATAACCATCATATTTCCTGGCTATACCCCAGAGGTCCAAATCTCTCTATATCCGCAAAATACATGCCAACCAGGCATCACTCCGCTGTTGATCTCGTATCCACCCCAAAAAGCCCGAGCGAATACTCATAAAGGCATAACATACCACAGGCACTGCTAGAGCTATTGAAATAAAAAACTCACTCATCTTCTTCAGAAGCATCAACTCTTGAATCATCATTGTTGCAATTGACGTTGAGGAGCGACTCAAGGCATCAGCCACCATATTAGCCTTCCTTGGATGGTATAAGATCCTATAATCATAGTCTTTAAACAATTTTATCCATTGTCGCTACCTCATATTCAAATATTTCTGGGAGAGTAGATAGGCTAAACTCTTATAATCTGTATACAACTCCACCTCCTCCCCATAGAGATAATACCTCCAGATCTTTAACGTGAATAACACGGTCGCTAGCTCCAAGTCGTGAGTGGGATAGTTTAATTCATGCTTCCTTAACTGTTGGGATGCATAGGCAATCACGCGACCATCCTACATCAATACACAACCCAAATTTATGTAGGAAGCGTCACTATGTACCACAAACTTCTCACCACTCTGAGGAATAGCTAAGTTGGGCATCGAAGTCAATCGTCGCTTCAACTCTTGGAAGCAATCTTCATAGGAATCATTCCACATAAAATTCAGCCCTTTTTGTGTTAACTTAATCATTGGCGAAGCCAAATGGGAAAATCCGTCAATGAATTATCGGTAATAACCTGTTAGAGCAAGAAAAATGCATACCTCCATCAATTGATAGCTCTTAACCAATCAAGTACTGTCCCGATCTTTTTTGGATCCACATAAATGCCTTCTTCTGTTACCACATGCCCCAAAAATTCCACTTGTGTTTGCCAAAACTCACACTTGGAGAACTTGGCATACAACTTCCTTTCCTTAAGCCGTTGCAAAACCAACCTTAGGTGTGATGCATGTTCCTCTAGCCCTGATGAATAAACTAAGATATCACCAATAAAGACAATCACTAAGAGGTCTAGATACTCCTGGAACACCCAGCTCACCAGATCCATAAACATCGACGGTGCATTCGTCAATCCAAATGGGATGACCACAAATTCATAATAGCCATACCGAGTACGAAAAACAGTCTTCAGCATATCCTCATCCCTAACTTGCACTTGATGATATCCCGATCTCAGATCTATGTTAGAGAATATGGAGGCTCCATACAACTGGTCCAACAAATTATCCACTAGTGGTAAATACTTATTCTTCACTGTAACTTGGTTTAACTGCCTATAATCAGTGCATAGCGACAAGGACCCCTTCTTTTTCCGCATGAACAGAACTAGTGCTCCCCAAGGTGAGGTAGTCGGCTGAATGAATCCTTTATCCAACAAGTCCTATACTTGAACTTTCAATTCCTTTAATTCATTTATAGCCATTCTATACGGAGTCTTAGAGATTGGTTGTATACTAGGAAACAACTCAATGGTGAAATCTCTCCCTGTGTGGTAACAAGCCCGACAATTCCTTGAGAAACAAATCAAGGAAGTCTTGAACCACTAGCAACTCAACTATGTTTCTTTCCTTACCTGTCGTGGTACTCATCACAAAGGTAAGATATGCTTCACATCCATGTCGTATCAACCTCTCCGCCTTCATCACCGAGATCATCGGCGTCGACACTACTGGTTTAACACCTCAGTATATAATAGTTAGTTGATAAGGGAATTTGAAAGAAATTACCTTTCGAGGAAAGTCTACCTTACCATAGTGTCACTACAACCAATCCATGCCCAGAAAGAGATCAAAGTCCTGAATAGCTAGTGCTACCAGGTCACCTGACATCACCCTATCATGCACCCTAATCTCACAGTCTTTAATTACCTCGCTCCTACACAGCGTAGCTCCCCCTGGTGTCGTGACTAACAAATAGTATGGTAGCAAACTTTGAGGAATAGGAATAGTTTGCACAAGACACGGTACAATGAAAGCACGTGTGGACCCTGTGTCAAACAACACACGCACACCATGACCATATAAAGTAAGAATACCTTACACCGTGTCGTTCCTTCCTTCTGCTTCTGCCACTGTCAATGCAAATACATGTCCCACAACCTGGGGTCTATCAGTGGTGGTGGAACGCTGGGCAACTAGTATTTTGAGTAATGGCAGGGGTGGAGCTACTTCTTGAACTCTGGGCCCTATCTATCAATGCACATGTCTCTGCCCCTGTCCTCCGAACCTCTGTCCACCATGCTATGACGACTGCATGCACTCACTTGCTTTATGCCCCCTTTTGCTACACCGTCCATGGACAGTCCTATCGCACATGGCCCAACTAACCACATGAATAGCAAACAAGTCAACGAAGGTGGCACAGCTCTTAGTGTCTCTTCCCACACAGTCTGCACCTCGGGGATTTGCCTGTAACCCTGCTAGAGCTAGCATCTCTTTTCCTCTTCTTCTCATTACTACTGATCCTGCTTGTCTGTCCAACTTCACGTCATTTAGACCTTGCTCAATAACGTGAGCCCACTGCACCACTATAGCATAATCCTCAATTTGAGCTCCCACCGAAGCACATTGAATTGCTACATACAATCCTGATTGGAACTTGCCTGCCTTTGTTGCCTTGGGTGTCACCAACTCGAGTGCATATCACGATACCCATGCAGGAATATAGGTCTCATGAAAGGCATTATGAAACTCAGCCCATGTCATCTATCAGGCATATCATTGTCGGACAGTCTCCCACCACTGCTCAGTATCACTACGTAAAAGGAAAGTACCCAGTTGTACCCTCTACTCGTCTGTGCATCCCTTCATCCTCAAGTGCTTATCCACAAAAAGTAGCCAATTCTCAGTCTCAGAAATATTCGCAGCTCCATAACACTCAGGTGGTCGAAATGCCATATAATTCTTCTAAAGAGCACCACCAGCAATGCCTTCCACCTCCTAAGCCCCAGAGTGTGATGTCTTGCCATTATTATTATTATTATGGCGCTCTTGTCTCAACTGGGCATTAAACAACACATCAAATGCCCGTAGAATGCTAGCCAAAGTTCCCTGTATATCGATCGCCTCTTACTAAGGAGCCTCACTAGAACCTCCTTGCATCTCAGGTATACGAGTGGTCCGTCCACGACCTTTAGTAGGTGGTCATCCTCGTTCTTGTCGGGTGCTCGTATTCCCTACACGACCAAAAATCTTTGTACCTAGGCTTAAACTCACAACGATGCACATCTTAGAGACAACTTGACTCTATCTGACATCCTAGGTGTACAGGGAAACTCCTCCCAACCTAGCTTTGATATCAAACTATAAGGACCCCCGCTTGAAGATCCTGAAGGCCTTCGAGCCCAGGCAACAGTCCCACAAGAGAGACAAAGGACACCAAAAATCTTTAGCAAGCGACATGCGAAAGGAGTAATACATTAACACAACAGAAGCATAGTATATGCAAAAATACAAAAATGGAAGATACGGGGGTGGAAAACACAAGGCGCACCCCCTAACCAAACCTGGGTACAAGATCATGACACCAAAGACAACTAACAACCTCTTGTACCCCAAAAACATAAAAAACATCCCCTAATAACAACGTTTGGGAGTGCCTTATATAACCAACCACCCATCAACTCAAACGCTGCTCCCCTCACCCTCTGTCTTTGCCTCCCCTTTACCTAGAATGATGTAAAGCAAGGGTGAGTCATAAGACTCAGCAAGCAAGTAAAAGAATAATAATAAAATTGGGGATAGATCTCTCACACTAGATACAACCCACAAAATGTCATGTTGTGAATTAAAATGTCATACCATACCATGAACCAAGATATCTAATTCTTAACATAAATATACCAGTGCACATAACGGTCCTTGGGGCCCACATAAGAAATGCGCTACCTGGCACCCAAGTCCCATCATACAAACCTGGTGCAGCCATGAAATGGCTAGCATAACTCAAAAAAGCCAAAGGCCTTCATATCACAACCACATACCAAAGTTCCCAAGTCATAGCTACCCGGAGCCGAGCTCCACTCATGGCTATCGAGGGCCAACTCCATACCACATCATAACTTAACCATGTAATGCAACAAATAATAGATGCAATGGTGTAGTAAGCATCAACGTGATACATTAGCCCCCATAAGCAAGGTATCAGGCCATGTTTCACCCACATAGGAATACACATCTAATGCAATGCCTGTACATCTAGTCATTCTAAGATGTACGTGTCCAAGTATTCATAGCTTATGTTTCTCCAAATAATGCAAGTATAGTCCCATGCACTACAATGCCATAAAGGATATCACATAATCTTAGAGTCGGTAGACAGTTCATGACTAAGAGCAAACTGTCAACGACCTTCCTTGCATCAATTGACAGTTCGCTCCAACGTTACCAAATGGTCGATACTTTACCTCACCAGTCAACAGCTCCTACACCCTGTTACAACGGCTCACACCTGTAGGAATCCGTAACTATAACCAAACCCCTCCAATCCTTTAGAAACCTAGTCCCAAATTGGCTCGGCATCATTCCCAAGGGAATAGGGGTGATAAAAACCCCATAAGCTTTTAGAAATAAAAATCTCAAGAAATCTTTTATTTAACTCAAATCCACAACCAAAGGAACTAATCCCATAGATTTATAAAAGAGGGATAAAGCTCATTCACTGAAATAAAACTTGGAACCAAATTGAGGTAAGAGAGGGAATAAAACACGCAAAGTGAAGAGAACTTGCCTTTTATAGAAGATTCCAATTTTTCTGCTCACACGCTATAAAATAATATTTTTAGCAAAAACAATAAGATTGCAGTCAAAAAATTAAATCCAACCAAATAGAATTCCTTATAAATATTTTCCCACTTACCTAGCTTCTGTAAACTCTAGATGTGTAAATTTTTTCCCAAAATTTAATTGATTTTCCTCCTCTTTACGCTGTTACTCGTCGGCTTCTTCCCCAATTTTCCTTCTTCAATTACCTCTATTTGCTACCCGATTACACATATATATTAGCATAAAATTATGGCATAAAAGCCACAAAAATAAAGTGGCTAGAAGCTGGTTGCGTGGCAGCCAACAGCATGGCTGCCTACCCTTAAAACGGTGTCATTTTGGCATTGGCTTGGCTAGAAAATTTTCGTCATTTTTCCTCCAACTACGCACATGCCAAACCTTGAACCCGAGAACACTAGCAACCTTTTCGCGCGTGCGTGCCGCCTGCTCCACAAACCTCCTTACTTAATATCTGCACACCTTTAATTTTAAAGAGACTACACAACCAATTTTTTAAAATTACACCTAGACCCCAAAATTTTTGAAAATTAACACTCACACCCCACATTAATAATACCACTTATACCCCGATTTCTACCATATACTTGCCTTTTTTATTTTTTTTATTTTTTTAAAACAAAATAAATTAAGATTTCCTCTTAAATCCACAAATATTCATTGAATCATGAATAAACGGGTCGTTACAAGGTTACTAAAGTAATTTTAACATTTAGTCGATTAAGTAATTCATTACTTAACTAATAAATAATTTTACTCGATTAACATTATTAAACATATATGATATTACTCAATTATTCAACTTGGTTACTCAACTAAAGGAAATAATACTTGATTAACAAACATCTCTTAGATGATTAACTTTTTAACTACCTTACCCTTCTAGGAATCTTATTCGATTGTATGAATATGTTACTCGAATGAAAAATATTTTACTCAATTAACAAATAACTCTTAGTCGATTAATTTTTGAGTACTTTATTGCTTAAGAATGTCACTCGATTATTTGAATATATTACTCGATTAAAATAGATATTACTTGATTAACAAATAACTCTTAGTCGATTAACTTTTTTAGTACTTTACTACTTAAGAATGTTATTCAATTGTTCGAATAAGTTACTCGACTAAAACAGATATTACTTGATTAACAAATAACTTTTAGTCAGTTAAATTTTTGAGTCAAGAAGTAGTACTCGACTAACACACATAATACTCAACTAAAATAACTCTTAATTAATTAAATCTTTTAGTATTGTGTTTTCAGTATAGTTTACTTGACTAATTAATGTTCATTGCTCAAGCAATGTTTGAATGTTAGTTTAAATGAATTTCCTTAAGTTAATTACTCGACCAATACAAAGTTGTACTCGAGTAATTTTTGAATGTTAGTTTAAATTGAATTTCACTTACATCACTACATTCATGGCTAGTGGCATTGAGATGGGTTGCATCATGTACGTGGTCTAGGACCAAACCCTCCCAAGTCAGGGATGGCTATGGCTTTTTGATAACATGATGGCCGCGGGGGTGATTACAATGCCCTGGTGTCACTACCATCGGGTCACCAATACTGAGTTATCCACTTAGATATCACCATCTAATTTAGGTGTTTTATACCCCTGTAACATTCCATGTTCTAGGTGCAACAATTGTTTTAGGCACCCTGGGAGCAAGTAAAAGCAAGAGGAAACAGCTACTAAATATTACCCTTATTTTTCTTACCTTGTGATAAGCCAAGTTGTTGTAATTATAATACTTAAGACAACTCTTACTTATTACTATTCACTATTTGGAATGTTTGGGATATTCATTCTTGCAAGGAAATGATAAAGGGTTGGATGTTGTAATTACCAAGTTGTATTATGGATGTACTTTTATTTCCTATTCAAACCCCTAAAAGGAATAGAATCGAAATAATCACCTATGAAAGACGCATGGTTCACAATGTTACACATGGGACACTTACACGCTAAATAACCAAATAAGTAAACATGTGCTCTCAGAAAGTAAAAACTCTTCTTCATGATGTCATTTTGAGTACTTGAATACGTAAAAAATGGAATAACAAGAAAGACCAAGGCATAGGCTGCAACGTATTCTTCTGGAAGGTTACAAGTTTATACCTCATATTTATCTAAAACCTTCCTGACACGCTTCTCCAGACTTGAAATTTAAAGACATTTAAATACCATAAGGAAATGAGAAAAACATTAACGAGTTAATTACCGCCTCTTATGTTTAAATTTTGAAACTAATGCATTAAAATCGATCCTAGAATTTACTTGGCGTTACACAAGGTACAAGCAAAGACCCAACAACAAAAACTAAAGTGATAGAGCGCATATTTTCATATTATTTAGCCCTCATATTTAGTCTTTTTGCACGTTAGTTGTGTCATTTTATTCATCTTGATTTTATTTTATTTTACTTTATAGGAATTGGGCTTCGCACTGTTTTATCTTATTTTGGACAGATTTGGGCTTCCTGGGTCATGAGGAATTTTGATGGCAAGAAGGGAAACAAGGAGATTGGAGACAAAGAAGCAAAAGTGTGCTCATAGATTTGACCTTTTGTGCTTCTTTCAAGTTTTTGGCCAAGTTATAATCCCAGAACGTGAATGATGTCTTAGAGATATTGTAGAGGACTTCTTGGGCTTTCTGGAATGGTATGTTAGGTCCAAATCCAAGTTCGTTTAGGCCTCCAAACATCGCTTCAAAGTCGGGACCAGAAAGTTGGGTCAAATTAGGAAAGCTGCACAGATGCTGAATCTTTAAAAGGTCATAACTTGGGCGTCCGATATCCAAATCAAGTGATTTAAAAGCCCAAATTCATCTACTCTTCCTGATCTACAATTTTGATGAAGGGGCCAAAGCCCAGAACGCACGTTATCCTAAGCTCTAACTTAGGGTTTCCTCCCTAAGCTCTATTTAAGCACATTAAGTGGCCGATTTTGGGAGTGGCCGATTTTGGAAGAATTCTCACGATTTCAACCAAGAAGATGGAAGGCTAATTCGCTTGTGATTCGCTACACTCTCGTACCCCTTGCCCGGTTTGAGTCTCGGTTATATTGTTGAATCCGGTTTGGAACTCGATTTTCATGTTTTTATGGATGATTTTGTTTATTTTCCTTCTCTAAGTTTATGTATGTTTCTTTTATGTGATTGTGTGAATGCATGCATGATCTTTGGATGGTGTTAATTGACGTACTCGGTTGAGGCTTTGATTAGAAAGAAACGATATATTTGTATGAGCGATTGCTCGATTGGATTTAATCTTTTACGGTTGTAGAAGAGTTTTTCAAATCAAAAGAAAATCAAACCAAAACAGATTGTTTTCATAAATGAGACGAGGATTACCGTGGTAAGGAGGTAGGGTTTGTAGCAGGTTATGTTTTACTTTATCTTTGTTTCATTCTTGAACGTTTTTAATTCCGGTTTTTATCACAAGCCCCTCGTTTAATCTTGTTTTGACAGATCCGTTTGAGGTTCGTTGGGAGACAACTTTGGGTTGCACCCTTATTGCAAATCCGAATCATTATTCATCTAATATATCGTTGTTCGACAACACGATCATAAAGCTAAACAAAATCAAGGGTAAAGTACACCAAAAAAGGAAAAGGAAAAATCACCACATGCCTAGGCTAGCAACATACTAGAAAAGGCCCCTAGTAATTGACCTTAAAGCATGAAAAGACCTAAACATTCAACAACTTTCCTAGATGCCCTAAATAAAAGACCCTAGACTTCTCTGTACCTTAAAGGTAACTATTATCTTTTCCAATGACAATGGTTAATGAATGGGACAACAAAGGCCAAGTGGTAGGGATAGGTGAAACTTTAGGTAACTGTTGGTTAGAAAAGGGGTTAAGAGAAATGAAACCAAAAGTATAGGTTAGGGTTTGAAAGTGAATGAATTCTTAGGTATCGAAATGGCTCAAAGAAAAGGGAGATAGAAGATTTAAATTGATTGTGGTCAAAGAAAGCAATGCCAAATTGATTTTTAGATAGAAGAGAACTGATTGGCGATGTGTCAAATGAGGCATAAAGGGAGTTCAAAAGCTTCAAGTGACTCAATCATATAGTATCACTCACCTTGAATAGTGTTTTTTTTAAGTAAGAATTATATTAACAAAAAAAAGAACGATAAACATCTACAAACACAAGCAGGGCATGTCCCGCACCAAACAACTAAAAGGAAAACACACTCTAAACAATTGAGGGAACCAAAATCAACAATGATAAATAACAAAACACACAAAGACCAAAACCAGACACAGGTCAGGTTGCAATCATAGGCCGACTTACACTAGGAACCTAATTAGCCTTAAGAAGTGCATTCAATTTCCTTCTCTCTAGCTTCTTCTAGGACTTGGACTTAATCGGAACATAGTCAGAGCTTGGATCCTCGAACAAAGAAACCTGAACAACACCCTCTTCATCATGGCCGTCCATAAATGACTGCCTACCTACCATATCCTACTTAGCAACAAGCCCCATATCCATCGGACATTGTAACTCCCCAAGAGATGGGGTATCCATATCTTTCTTTAACATAGGGAAAATGTGTTGCACTGGATCACTTACAGCTCTCAGGGCACTAAGATAAGTAGCATTCGCCTGCTTAACACTCTTGATCAAGGACCCACGGGGGTTAACCCTCCCATTATCATTCCCTCCTTTCCCTACTGCACTTGCAATTAAATTCTCACTCCTTAGAGCAGAAGGACGAGCTGAAGACGCATGCTCAACAATCTCTCTTAAGGAATTACCTACTTAGATTTCTTTTGATTTTTCTCATTGATAGGCTTACCCTTCTTTTCCTGAACCTTATTTGGCACCAACCCATCTGTGCAAGGCGATGAGGGCAAAGATCTAGAGAATGACTAAAAACACGATAATGAGTGCACTTTGATGGGGACCCTTGATACTTCCTAAACAATTTAGGCTCCCCTGAGCCTTCATCTAGGCCCAGGTCTAAAGTAACAAACTTCAAAAAATGCCAAGAAACATCCATCTTAATGCACACCCTAGCAAAACCCATCCAAGAGCAGTCCTCAGCCATGAAATTCGCATGAATAAGGTGCCCAAGGGCACTAGCAACAGTGACAATCCCCTTTTCATGCCATCCTTCAAGAAGGATATTAAACATTTTGACCTGTATAGGCAAGGATGAGTGGGCTTCCTTTGATAAATCCATACCTACTTCCTAAATTTTTAAAACCAATAGACACCTCGCAAAATGCCAAGGCCCCCTATCAAAGACTTTCATCATATTAATCTCACTACCAAATCAAAATACAAAACACCCAAAATTATTAGACAGTACCTCAATAACCCCGAAACGCTTCCATAGTCTCCGAGCAAGCGATTGCATGACTAAGAATAGGAGCCATTTTTCAAAAAAATATCTAATTAGCATGTTGCACCAATAATTCAAGCCTTCAATAATGACATCTTATGAAAATTGAATTATAGGCCCATCATTAGAATTAGTAAGCGGATAATATGGTAATTTTTAAGCCATTTTATGGCTATAAAATCCCATCAAGCCAGCCTAAGACCTTTTCCCAGGCTTATTGGGTTGCGTTCCTTGGTCATACTCAAGCATGGGCTGCCTTAAATCACCACTAGGTTGATCTGAAGTTAGCCTGTTGTAACATCACGCATCGAGCGATAGGAAAGACCAGAACAATTAACCCTGATGGTCCTACGCGAACTTCCCAGGGTGTCACCCATCCTTGAGCTTTCCCAACTCAAGCACGCTTAAGCTTGTAGTTTTTTGCCTACATTCAGCCCAAAAGATATCCAACTGGTGTTATTTCCTTCCTTACTTATCCTCGATATATACTACCTTTCTCTGGGCTCTTGGGGTATAACATTCTCCGCCCCTTAAACACAAGAGCTTCTCGTCATGTGACCTTACAACTGGTCCTAGATCTTCTCTCCTTTGGAGGCTGTCATCCTAGAAGCCTTCTAAGAGCCGCTGCTTGTTCAGGCCCTCGCGCCCCGTCACCGCGCCCCTTATCAGACCTCTTTCACTAAGGGTCGACTCTGATACCACTTGTAACATCCCGCATCGAGTGATAGGAAGGACCGAAACAACTTACCCTGATGGGCCTAAGCGAACTTCCCAGGGGTTACCCATCCTTAAGCTTCCCCAGCTCAAGCATGCTTAACCTGGGAGTTTTTTTCCCTCTATTCAGTCCAAAAGGTATCCAACTAGTATTGTTTCCTTCCTTACTTATCCTTGATATATACTATCCCACTCTAGGCTCTTGGGGTATTACATTCTTCTCCCTTGAGCACATGAAGTCCTCGTCATGCGACTTTACAAATAGTCCTAAATCTTCTCCCCTTTGGAGGCTGTCATCCTATAAGTCGCTCCTTGTATAAGCTCTCGCGCTCCGACACCACTCCCCGCCCTTATCAGATTGCCTTCTCCAAGCGTTGGCTCTGATACCACCTGTAACATCACACATCGAGCGATAGGAAAGACCAGAAAAATTTACCCTGATAGGCCTATGCAAACTTCAAAGGGGTAACCCATCCTTAAGCTTCCCCAGCTCAAGAATGCTTAACCCAGGAGTTTTTTCCCTACATTCAGCTGAAAAGATATCATGCTAGTGTTGTTTCCTTCCTTACTTATCCTCAATATATACTACCCCTCTCTAGGCTCTTAGGGTATTACATTCTCCCCTCTTGAGCACATGACATTCTCGTCATACGACCTTACAACTGATCCCAGAAGTTTTCCCCTTTAGAGGCTGCCATCCTAGAAGCCTGCCAGAAGTCGCTCTTTGTACAAGCCCTTGTGCCCCAACACCACTCTTTGCCCTCATCAGACTTCCTTCTCCAAGGGTTGGCTCTAATACCTCTAACATCATGCATCGAGAGATAGGAAGGACTAGAACAACTTACCCTGATGGACTTACGCGAACTTCGCAGGGTGTCACCCATCCTTGAGCTTCCCCAACTTAAGCACGCTTAACCCGGTACTTCTTTGCCTACATTTAGCCCAAAAGGTATCCAGCTATTATTATTTCATTCCTTACTTATCCTCGATATATATTATCCTTCTCTGGGCTCTTGGGGTATTACATTCTCCCCCCCTTGAACACAAGAGGTCCTCATCATTCGACCTTACAACTGATCCCAAATCTTCTCCCCTTTGGAGGCTGCCATCCTAGAAGCCTTCTAGGAGCCGCTACTTGTTCAGGCCCTCTCGCCCCGGCGACACTCCCCACCCTCATCGGACTGCCTTCACCAAAGGTCAGCTTTGATACCACTTGTAACATCCCGCATCGAGCGATAGAAAGGACCGAAACAACTTACCTTGATGGGCCTACACGAACTTCCCATGGGTCACCCATCCTTAAGCTTCCCCAACTCAAGCACGCTTAACTTGAGAGTTCTTTTCTACATTTAGCCCAAAAGGTATCAAACTGGTGTTGTTTCCTTCCTTACTTATCCTCGATATATACTACCTTTATTTGGGCTCTTGGGGTATTACATTCTTCCCCATTGAGCACATGACGACGTCGTCATGTGACCTTACAAATGGTCCTAGATCTTCTCCCATTTGGGGGCTGCCATCCTAGAAACTGCTCCTTGTACAAGCCCTCGTGCCCCAACGCCACTCCCTGCCCTCATCGAACTGCCTTCTCCGAGGGTTGGCTTTGATACCACATGTAACAGCATACATCGAGCAACAGGAAAAACCATAACAACTTACCCTGATAGGCTTACTCGAAGTTCCCAGGGGGTCACCCATACTTGAGCTTCCCCAACTCAAGCACGCTTAACCGGGGAGTTCTTTGCCTACGTTGAGTCCAAAAGGTATCTAACTGGTGTTGTTTCCTTCCTTACTTATCCTCGATATATACTACCCATCTCTGGGCTCTTGGGGTATTACATTCTCTCCCCCCCTTAAACACATGAGGTCCTTGTCATGTGACCTTATAACTGGTCCCAGATCTTCTCCCCTTTAGAGGCTACCATCCTAAAATCCTTCCAGGAGCAGCTCCTTGTTTAGGCCCTCGCACCCTGGCGCCGTTCCCCGCCCTCATCGGACTGCCTTCACTAAGGGTCGGCTCTGATACCTCTTGTAACATCCCGCATCGAGCGATAGGAAGGACCGGAACAACTTACCCTGATGGGCTTACGCGAACTTCCCAGGAGTGACCCATCCTTAAGCTTCCCTAGCTCAAGCACGCTTAACCCGAGAGTTCTTTCCGTACATTCAGCCCAAAAGGTATCCAATTAGTGTTGTTTCCTTCCTTACTTATTCTCGATATATACTACCCCTCTTTGGGCTCTTGGGGTATTACAAATGTCAAAGCAAATTACCTTAAAATCGCTAAAGCAAGCACTGCCAAAATAGTGCCATTTGCTGGGCAATTTCTGAAATTGCTATTGGGGCCCCTAAAACCCATCGTTAACTTGGTAAACTGACCATCTTCCTACCACATGGGCCATATCTAATTAAATCTCCTCACCCAAATCATAGCCCAAATTCCTACTAATCTGAGCATCACCCACATGTCTTGCATGCCCACCATCTTTCCTTCTTTCAAACCATATGCAGGGCCCACCTGAAGTAGTAACCATGTAATCCTGCCCCCATTAATCTTGGGATACCTACGAGGATTGCTTTCAAACCGCTAATCCTTCACCTGAAATCTCGCCATAACTGTCGAGTAGTCTACACCAAACGTCAAAAAATTTTCCAGATCGAACAACCCTTCCCTACTTGTTTCCTGCCGATTCTGCTCACTGGAGATAACATAAGAGGGATTAAGGATGGCAAAAAAAAAAAAAAAATCCCTCCAACCCCCTATGCAGTTTCCCCAATGACAACTGTGGGAGCCAGCAATTGATGACTCTGGTCCTCCACAACCGTATCCCGATGGAACTCTCTATCACTCTGAACGTACCCAATTTGATCAAGGTCATTGATCTGGACTTCACCAACCTTATCACCCCATCGTTGAGAACACTACTCCAAAGGACATGATAACACCACACATACCCCCCTTTCATTGAGTCTCCCGACCTTCAACATGGATTCCCTCTCCCTCTTACCTTGTAAAAGCTTTATATAACGGATTAACTAAGTGCATGGCCAACTCCCTGGTCGAACTCCGATTATCAAAAAATCCAACTCTTTCATCTAATTTTTGTTGGGCTAACAAAGACCCCTGAACAAATCATCCCAAGCAACTGACTCCATAACCTCATCCCTAGATAACCTACTTATGCCATCACCAATTGGAACCTCATGATCAACCTCTTTATGCAATTCATTAGCTTGATCTAGGAGACCATCTCCATACCAAACCGATCAAACCCTTTTCAATGTCATAAACTTAAGGCATCATTTATCTTATGAATGGTCCATCTATAGGATATTGATAAGATAGCTTAACCCCACATCGCAAACCATCTATTCCAGCAACCTATAATATCGTACCCTTTTCTTCACTATCGACTTTCTTGGAACATCAGCCACCCCTCCTTTACTCACTCCAATACCCGTATCTGTTATACTAGTATGGCCACCACCATCGTTGTGAAGAGATGACGGAGTTGAAGACCCCACCAATCCCCTAGTCACTGAATCTTTCAGGAAACCATCTCCGTCATCTCCTCAATGGGACTTCATCAAAATTGAAGACTAGACCAAACCTGCAGCTGCTACTTCTGCTTGTTAACCTCCATGCCTAGTAGAGCCACCACACGAAACTGTTGACCACGATAAATATTTGCTCTGACCTTTCCATGTGCCATCTAGCCCTTTCCTAAAAGATCTCGTCAATGAAACTGGCCTAGATCCCTTTGAACCGTACAAATGCTTTGACCTCCCCTCTTCACTACCTCTTTTTCTCTCTACCTAGAGAGAGAAAATACACAAAGTTTGTTGGGTTTCAAAGTTTACCCCGTCTGTTTGCGAATTTTTTTTTTTTTTTTACCTTGAACTGTGTTAAATTTGGTGTTTTGAAATGCATGTTCACCATTTGTTAGGATGTCCAAACATCTTTCAAACTTCTATCTTCATCCAACATGTACCCCTAGCTTCATTATATTTTTTTGTACTTTTAACAAAAATTTATTTTTCTCTATTTTCTCCTTTCTCTTTTTCTCTAACTTTTTTCCTTACCTTCAAGTGCCTCTATGTGATTATCCATGCATTTAAAATTGAATAGCACACACATTGACCTTTTTGTTTTTCACATGATCCTCACTAGCAAACCCTTTTCACTAAAAATATCACAATTTCTTTCTATTCTTTTTCTTCATTTTCCCCTTTAACTTATTGCTCATCACGAAATTATCATTGCTTCACATACCAACCTGTGGCCTCCCTATCCTTTGCAATGACTATCCTATGACTGCAAATCGATGTCAGATTTATAATCCACCACCTGTCAATTGTGACAATGGAATAGTTATAATGTTTAATATTTTGAAAATTGCACATACCCCTCCTGTAACTTTGTAATTTTAGTATAGGCTTTTGCCCTCTAATCGTCAATGTTATAATTGTGATATGGAATTCAAATTTGACTATAATTGGGACTTCAAATTTAAATGTGATTGAGATATCAAATTTAATTATGATTTGGGCAACATCTACAATTGAAGATTATCTTTTTCGAGATCCATCAAAATTTATCTTCTAATTAGAATATTGATTTGTTTAAATCACTTTTTATATATATATATCCGTAGATGAGTAGTAGATCTATAAATAGGTGTCCAATACCCTGAAATTATTGTAGGCTTTGCAGCTATATTACCATTATTGTACCAATATTAGCTTCGTGATATTTTGTTCTTTTGCCTATAATTTTTCTCAATTTGAGTTTTTTGCTTTAAATTTTATGTTCGTTTGTGTGGTTGATGGTTTGATACTGGTTTATTTTCGATCCAAAATCATATCAAACTAGTATTAAAGTTGTTTGATAGTGCTGTCGACAACAACCTTTGCTCAGTCGCCATCTACCTCCACGCTGTCGTCGATTTCTATGAGCTCCTATTGCAACAACCATTAATCAATCCGTTCACTTTTCCATTGACCACCATTAGTCATCTTTCATCCATCTCATCACGATCAACGACAACTCTCCAACATTCGCCTTGCCATCGATCTTCGCCTACGTTGTTGGCATTATTACTTTTGTCGCTATTGGTTTGTGGCCTTCAATTACTCTAGGCGTCCTATCGTCATCTCCGACCATGACCGTTGATTGTTTCCTCCCTTTATTTCGTAATTGTTGGTCTTCCCCTTGCATTGCGTGATCATTAGCCTTTCTTTCTTCATCTTTTGTCATCGTTATTGTCCGATTGTTGTTTTCAAGCTTCGCTTAGTCTGCCATTTGCTCAAATTAGTCTAGATCTACCCAGATCTTGTTTAAATCTACCAACCTACCAAGGTTCAGATCTGCTTTCAATCTATTCAGTTAGATCTACCCAGCAGACCAGATCTATCCAGCCCAGATTCACCCAGATTTGCTACTTAGATTCGCTATCCTAGTCTATTTTCTATCAAGGTTTTATTTGTCGATCATCTAGCATTATTTAAGGTTATTTGATTTTCGTAATGTCCTTGAAGTATGATATTCTATTATTAGATTAGAATATTAAATTCTCACTCTGTCAGGTTAAAATGCATGACATTCTAGTACAGATGGATTTAGATGAATATGGAGTCATTAAGATAGATTTACATTGATGAATGTGGATGTGGTTGAAGATATCTATTACAGTAACTACTGTGTGGATTTGGTTTGTATTCCCCGTGATGTGGATTTGATTTGTATTCGTCAAGGAGATTGATTATCTATGATTCTGTTAGAAGAAAGAATTATGAATAATTCTGTATTTGAATTTCGTGTCAAGGTAAAGGTTGTTATAATTGTGACTCGAAATTTAAATTTGATTGTGATTGGAACTTCAAATTTAACTGTGATTGGGACATCAAATTTGATTATGATTGGGACTACATCTACAATTGAAGATTTATCTTTTTCAATACCCATCAAGATTTATCTTTTTCGTGACTCATTTTCTTATTATAATATGGATTTGTTTAAATTATTTTTTGTATGCATCTATACATAAGTAGCAGATCCATAAATAGGTGTCTAATACCTTGAAATTATTGCAGGTATATCACACTATTATTGTATCAATGTTAGATTAGTGATATTTTTATTTTTTCTACTCATATTTTTCTCTATTTGGGTTTTTCACGTTAAATTCTGTATTTGTTTATGTGGTTAGTTTGACAGTGGTTTGTTTTCGATCCAAAAATCATGACAGTCAACCCTTGAAAAATTACACTAGTTTCAAATTGTTTCTCGTATCCTAATTTACCAAGAAATTGCACCTACACCTAAGATTTCATAAATTTTTCTCATTAACGTCCTCTTTTAGAATTACCAAAATGCCCTTAAATCATAAAAATGGGTTTATGCCTTTACAAAACTACGAAAATGTCCTTGAACCGTAAAAAAACATTTTGAGCCAGATTTTATATAGATATTTAGAGGTCATCATCTACACGCAACAAGCATTGGTGTCGTTATCAGAAATTGATATGGGCCACGGCGACATTTCTTTTACAGAAATTTAGTCACGACACATATTTAAAGTGCCAAATTATTTCGTGATTAATTTAAGAAATGTCATGACTAATTTCAAATACTTTAGAAAATGATCATTGAACAAATTTAAAAATTCAAAAAGTGTCAAAAGTAGTGTGCGGCTTTTGTTGATCATCTCTGATTTTATTTGCTACGTTCTTATTAAAAAATAAATAAAAAGGACAACAATGTAACTAGGTAAGCATTAACGAGCCCAAATGTCCCCAAGCCTGGCTCACTAATAAAAATAAGCCACATCACTAATTAATATACATCATCAAATAGTGATTATTTTAAATTAACGATTGAAAATTTAATATTTTTTTCTAAAATTCATTCTACAATTAATAAGAAAAAAAAATCTATTTCTACTATATGAAATATTTTATCTGAAAAAAAATTATCTTTTTATATGAAAGAGATGGATTTTTTTTATTAATTGCAGAATAAATTTTAGAAGAAAAACTTGTATTAATTGATGGTGTGATTTATATATTTTTATTAATGAAACAGCCAAAACGACAGCAGAGCTGTTGTCAGCATTAACAAGCCAAAGAATATCTAACTATGGGCCCCAAACCGTTCAATTCTAACCATTCACGCAATCTGAGATGGAAAAATCAATCTACAATAGGAACACGATAACATTGACGTTCATGTAACTTTCTTTACTCCATAAGCAAATGACATTCTTCAAACATGTCATGACAGTGATTTGCGCTAACCACATTCCGATGCATCGCATCTTGTCAAAGGAAAATACGTACTTAACCATTTCAATAAGCATTCTACTTTTTATCTCACTAGCTAATCGCATCATCACTGTTTACAGTTACCAATAACATTACCTGTCTCTTCATCCATATCGGCCTTCCACCACCAAACATATATAGTTAAGTCGCACTAGCTAATAACCGAATAAAAAGCCAACTTTTTATTAAAATTCTACTTTTTCTCTTTCGCTTTCCTTTGCCTTTCCCTTTCCCTTTCCCTTTCCTATTCAACCATGTAATTCATTTAAAGAGTGGCAGGAAGAAGGGCAAGTGCTTGGATGTGCAGTTTGCCTGTACAAATTTGGACGCATTCTACAAAGGGACTTTAAGGAATTATTGTTAAAGTAAATTCTTTTGTGGTGCCTGGTGAAATTTGAAATTATAGTGGAAAAGCACATGCAGTGTAGCTAGTTTGAAATATATCCATGTGGGTTGTGTCTCACTCAAACCTTTAGGAGAGAAGGAAAGGAACATGCAGCTCTCCATCCATGCAATCCAACAAAACCTACAACTCAAACTTAATCTTTCATTATGCATCATATAGTATATATTCACAGAATTCAGATATAATTAATATTTGGATTTTGAAATTATAGATGAATATATATATATATATAGTTTATGATTATTATTATTATTATTATTATTATTATTATTTTTGCTAAAGGAGATTCAGGTTATTGTATATATATATTATTGTACATGTTATAAAATATAGTATTATGTATCACTATTAATTTAACATGCATGTAGTTATCTGGTTGGTGCCGCAAAGCTCTCTTCCAATCAACAATTGTTTGGATACGGCAATCTTATGAATACCACTTTCCTTACACGTGTAGTTCATGATAGTGACTTTAAACCATTGTCGTTCATTTCTCTTGATCAAGGGAAAAAAAAAAAACATATCCAATGTACCCACATGAATGGACAGGCGCTTTCCAAGAAACTCGACAAAGTGACTATAAGACGGAGATGGAGCAGGGGAGATGTAAAGGAAGAGTTCGAGGAAGAGTACGATTTGGGGAAATCGAATCAGAGGAGATAAGTGGGAAAGAAAGCATGTGGTAAGAGGATTGATTGGAGGAAGAGGGAACCTAAAGGAAGCTTTGGCGTGAACTCAATCAAACTCTTACGGCTACAAGGCTGTTTGAATCTCGACCATGGCAAGGCATAACTCTTGTGGGAGAAACCCTACAGAGAAGGCAAAGAAAAAAAAATAATTATACATATATTACTTATGTTTAATTATATGGGGATATACAAAATTAACATAAAAATATCTAATTTGATAGAGGATATTAGGAGACAGAATTTCGTGGAGCACACCACTGAAAACGATCTTCTTGCATTATATATATATATATATATATTCTTTGAATACATAGGAGCTAAATGAATATATTAAATTAAATTAAACTCTTGGTCTACTCACCATGACTTTTGGGACCACTTGGGTAAATGCACATTACTTAACATGCTCCCCCTTAATGTGTTGTTCTAAAAAATAATTAAACTTGTCACTTGGAAGTGCCTTTGTGAAAATGTCCTCCACTTGATCTCGAATGTTGCAAAATTTCAACTCCACTTTTCCATCTTCAATTGCATCTCAAATGAAATAGTGTTTTATAGCAATGTGGCGAGTTCTACTATGATAAACTGGATCTTGGCAATATCAATGGTTGATTTATTGTTGCAAAACATCATTATAGCTTTCTTTTGCTTCTCTCCAATATCTTCAAAAATTCTTCTAAACCAAATCACTTGAGAAGTTGCCAAGCTAGCTGCCACATATTCAGCTTCAGCAGGTGATTATGACATTCTTCGTTGCTTCTTTGATGACCAAGAAAATGCTCAGAACCCAGTGAAAGACAATAGCCAAATGGACTCCTCATATCATCACGACATCCTCCCCAGTCACTATCACAATACCCAAGCAATTGTGCATCAACTCCTTTGTTGAATTTGACCCCAAAATTGAGTGTGTCTTTGATGTATCTCAAGACTCCCTTGGCTATCTCGAAATGCAATTGGCTTGGACTATCCATAAACCTAGATAACAAACTTGAAGCATACATAATATTTGGCCTAGTAGCTGTGAGATATAATAAATTTCCAACTAGACTTCGATACAAGGTAGCATTAGCTTTCTTCTCTCCATCTTCTTTAATAAGCTTTTCACTCACAACAAGTGGTGTAGACATAGGTTTGCAATCAATCATCCCAAACTTGGCCAGAATATTTTCAACATATTTCTTTTGGCAAATAAAAACTCCATCATCTTGTTAATAAATTTCCATGCCAAGAAAATGATGTTGTAGTCCCATATCATTTGTCTCATATCTTCTCAATATGTCTTTCTTAAAATCAACAATTATTCTCTCATTGTTACTGGTATAAAGTAAATCATCCACATATAAGGCAACAATAAAAGTGTTTGATTTACCTTGAGTCTTCACATATAAGATTGGCTCACTTTTTCTCTTCTTGAATCCTTGCTCCATGAAATAAGAATTGATTTGGCTATATCATACCGTTAGATCTTGCTTGAGCCCATAGAAGGCTTTCCTCAACTTATATACATTGTTTTCTTCTCCTTCTTTGACAAAACCTTGAGGTTGTTGAACATACACCTCTTCCTTTAATTTACCATTCAAAAACACAAATTTGACATCATGGTAAAGATTCAAACCTTTTGGGGTTGCCAAGGCAATAAGAGCTTGAATATTGTCAAACCTTGCAACTGGTGCAAATGTTTCATTGTAGTCAATTCTAGGCTATTGTAAATAACCTTTGGTGACTAATCTTGTATTCTTTCTTTGGATGGAACCATCTGAATTTAGCTTGACTTTGTAAAGCCATTTCACTCCAATGATTTCCTTGTTTTGAGGTTTGTCAACAAGATTCCAAGTGTTATTCTTCTCAATGGATTTGATCTCTTCTTCCATAGCCTTTCTCCAATCTTTTTCTCTATATACTTCTTCAAGATTTTCTAGTTTAAGGACACAAAAGTTACATTTTGCATAAACATCACTCAAGCTCTTCATTTTTCTTGAAGTTGAGGATGAAGAACTCGAACTCGAACTCAAACTCGAACTTGGAGATGATATTAGACTACTTTGTGGAGTAGGATCTTCTTCATTTTCATCATCATTGGTTGCATTTTCTTCTCCCTTATCTTGAAAAACAATAGCTTTTTCAATCTTGCCTTCATTCCAATTCCAAGAGGCATTTTCGGCAACCAAAACATTATGGCTATTGATAATTTCATTAGTCTTCAAGCTAAAGAATCTATAACCTTTAGACTTTGAATTGTAACCAACAAAAATACACTTTCACCTACTTCATCAAGCTTATACCTCTTCTCTTTTGGAATTTGAGAGTAGCAAGTGCTTCCTAAACCTTTCAAATGCTTTACTGGTGGCTTCCTTCCACTCCGTCCGTCAATCGGTGTTTGATTCCACATGGCCTTTGTGAGACTTCTATTGATCAAATAGATGATTGTATAAATAGCTTCAACCCAAAAGTCTTTCGGTAAGCCTCATGTCATGTAGCATAGACTTTTCCATCTCCATCACTATTTGATCCTTCCTCTCGACACTCCATTTTGTTGTGGTGTATAACCAACATTCAGTTATATTTCCATGTCTTCCTCTTCACAAAATTCTTGAAATCCATTTGAAGTATACTCCTTGCCTCTATCACTTCTCATGATTTTTATATAATGGCCACTTTGATTTTCAACCAAACTTGTAAACTTCTTGAAAGTAGAATACATTTGTGACCTTTCTTTCATGAAATAAACCTGAGTCATTCTTGTTAAATCATTAATGAAAAAGATAAAATACTTGCTACCTCTATGAGAAGCTATCATCATAGGCCCACAAATATTAGTATGGAAAAGCTCTAGAATCTCCATGGCTTTCCATGTGCTTTCTTTTGGAAATGGTTGCCAATGTTACTTTCCAAGAGCACATCCTTCACAAACTTCATGATTCTACTCAATTCTTGGCAATCCATAAGCTATTCCCTTTTGTTGAAGTAGTTTGAGACAAGAGAAATTCAAGTGACCAAGCCTTTTATGCCATAGCCATGAATCTCCATTGACTTGTGCTTTCAAAGCATGATCTTTTGTATAGTTGAAGGAAATTAGAGAACTTTGATTCCTTAACATTTGAACCTTTCCAACTAGTTATCTTCCATCATTTTTATCATAAATGCAGCAATGGAAATCATCAAAATTAAGCGCATAGTGATGCTTAAGAAGTTACCCAAGGCTAAGTAAACTTTGGTCTAGGTTCTGGATACATAGGACATTATGAATCAATCTTTTCCCTTTCTTTGTTTGGATTGTAATGGTTCATTTTTCTCTTACTTCCACCATGACTCCATTGCCCATCTTTACTTGAGTGCATATGGATGTACCCATGTCGATAAAAATGGATTTGTTATTTACTTGCCTTGTGGTTGCTACAACCATTGTTAAGATACCGCATCATTCTTGGTTTCAGTGGCACTATGACAACCACAGAACAAATTCCCTTCACATTGCTTCACTTCAGAGAATTGTGTTTGCTGGGTGTTCTTGAATCTACAATCTTTCTTAATATGACCAAATCTATTGCAATTGTAGCACTTTGGGTGTTCTTGAATTTAGCTTGACTTTGTAAACCCATTTTAGTGGAACTTTGAGTATTGTCTCTTCCTATTCCTCCTCAGCTTCTACCTCTTCCTCTTCCACGACCATGTCTACCACCTATTTGAGAGTCTCCTCATTCATTAGATTTGGGGCTGAAATTAAGTTTGGATTAAAATGTGCTTTCTACAAATTTTTCAACATGCCTTGCCGATCTTTTCTCATGAGCCTTCAAAGATCCCATCAACTCTTGAACACTCAATGAGGAGAAATTTTTTGTTTCCTCAATAATAAACACCATGCTATCAAATTTTAGAGGTAAACTCAGAAGTATTTTCTCAATAATTTTGATATCACCTACTACTTCACCAATGACTTTCATTTCATTTAAAATTTTTGTAACATTGGTGTAATAATCTTGCACACTTTCAGATTCATTCATCTTTAAATTCTCAAGTTCTCTTCTAATTAAGAGTTTGAAGGGTAACATTTTTTACCTCCAAATTCCCTTGGAACTCCTTTTGTAGAATTTCCAAAGCTTCTTTTGCACACGTGGCTCCCATGATTCTTTAGAAAATGTATGAAATCACTCCTTGTTAAATATGGAAGAGTATTTTTGCATCTTTTCTTCTATGCTCTTTGAGACTTTTTTGTTCTTGATTGGTGAACAAAAGTAGCAAATCAACCACAATAGCCTACTAAACATACAATGATCCCGTTATCATTTTGGATGGAAAAAAAAAAAAAACGACAATCTATGGCGACCCCGCCCATGGACAACTCGGCCGAGGCACCAAGGGAAAGGTGTCAAAAAGAAACAATACCTGCTGGGGTTATGGGGGAACACATACACACAATACTGGAAAAGATAACAAGATTTTATAAATAGCTAGGCAACATGTTGCTATGTACAATGGGTCATAAGCCTGTAAAGTCACAGCAAAAGACAAAATAGGCCCCAAAACTACATATCTATAGTCCAAGCACACGCCAAAACTCCCGAGGATCTTTCGGTCATGGACGGCTCTGTACACACGAGATGTCGGACCTCGCCTGACTAGGCTCCCTGTTAGCCACAGTCTTGCCCTTAAACAAATGAGCTACAAAGCCCAGTAAGTAACGTAAAATAATAGACAAGTAGAGTGAGGAGAACCATCTCAAGAGAACCATAAATATCCCACCTATACATGAAATGAGGAGGGAAAAATGTGTAAATGCAAGTTCCAGCCATCATAGCATACACATAGGCAAGATGCATGCTTTTACATTACCATCACAACACATATCACAAGTATAATAAGGAAATCTGGGTCCCACATGAGTCCGGCACCCAAGCTTGACGGTGTAGCACCGTAAGGGACATTTACACACCCATAACATGCTTTATGCTCACAACCATGCTCGATAGGATAAAAACATTCATATGATACATGCATAGGATCTCTTCACTTTAGGTGTATAAAGCTAGCTCACCTATCTAATCATGGACAATATGTATGGGATGTGTTTGTAAACAAGGAAACCCGAGCCAAGAGAAAGAAAAAGGGAATCAAAGCTTGTAAGAGGCTTTTATGCTAAAACAGAGGGCTGTTGGTCGACAAACTGCCTCAATCTATCGACAGATTGCCCATTTATGTGGCAATCTGTTGATAGATTGCTTCCAATCTATCGATAGACAGAACCCCAAAACCTCTGACTCCCCTACTTTCCTCACATTAGACCTAGGCAAGATGGCTCAAACTCTTGCCTAATCTTTAATCCAACAAAACACATCATTCCCAAGCAAAGTCTGGGGAGAATAAATCCCCTTGGAAGCATTAAAGAAAGGAATAAACGAAGAAAAGCAAGTATGTTACAAGTATGTAGGATTTTACTCCAAAAACAGGGGGTTTTGGCATAAATCCTTTTTAACAATTGGAATTCCAGATTTTAAACCATAAGCAAGAGTTAGAACTTGTCTTAAATTCCTTGTCTAACACTTTCTAGCCTTTCTTGACCCTTAACACCTCTTGTAAGCTCCCCTACATGAAGATTTCCAACTCTTTTTTAGCTACAAAACAGGGGACAAGCTGGACTCTAAGCTAGAGAAGGGCTAATAGATAGATTTCATACCTTGAATTCCTCCCTTAAGATCTCTAGCAACCCCAAGAAGAAGAGAATGAAGAAGAGGAAGAACCCTAGCAGCTGGAAGCTCTCTCTTGAAGCTCTCCACCGCCTCATGCTTCTCTCCCTCTTTAATTTATCTCTATTTATACTTTCCTTCACTTTATTTTAATTTCTTTAATAAATTTCCAGCCCACTTAAGTCCTTTAATCTTCTCTTCTTACCCCTTAATCCTCTTTTAATTAGAAGCCCTCTTATCTCACTTTAAATATTCCAAGCTTACCCTTGTGTTGACTTGCTTCCTTCTCCCTAGACTTTGAATTTTTGAACCTCTCTTGCTTACTCCCTTGACTTGTCAACTCTTCCACTTAGCTTCTTATTCTTCTTTAGCTCTACCTTCTTACACCTACCAAATTAAATTCCAAGTTAATACCATTTCACATAGAAGGAAATTGCCCCAAAATAATAGTATAATTGTCCTATAATAACGGGGCGTTACACAATCAAACCATCATACACACAAACGAACATCAAAATTTAATGTAGAAAACCTAAATCGAAAAAAATCACGGGCATTAAGAACAAAATATCACTATGATGATATTGGTACTACAAAAGAGATATTGCTACAATAATTTCATGATATTGGCCACCTATTTATAAATGAAATACTCATTTGTAGATGTACACAAAAAATTATATTCTAATCAAAAATTCAGGTAAGAATATAAGTCTTTAATTTGAGATAAATTCCAATCACAATCAAATTTGAAGTCTTAATCATAATCAAATTAGGAGTCCTAATCTCATATGAATTTGAATTTTGGGTCACAATTCTTTCTTTCAATGAAATCATGAAGAACTAATCTGCTTGATGACTACCAACCAAATCCACGCAACGCTCATTACAATGGATATCTTCAGCCACACTCAAATCATAGGCAACAAGATCAACCTTAGCATACCTTTGAAGAGGTTTAATATTTCCTCCGGGTCTATCTTTAGCAATACAATATTCTGAAGGACCGACACTTTTTTTTGGACTTGACTCGAGGCTAGACTTAATCTAAGATGATAACTCAAATGTATGACTTTTTTCAATTTCAAACTTCACCTGAATGTTAGAGCTCAGTTGGCATATAGGGTTAGATTCTTTTGCAAACAAATCACAAAAACATAGCAATTTCATTAAAAATAACATTTCTGCTAATTACAACTTTAGATGCTTTTGGATCCCACAACTTATAGCCCTTAACACCAAATTTATAACTAAAGAAGACACACCGTTTAGACCTTGGTTCTAATTTTCCATCATCATGAACAAATGTAGGAAATCCAAAAAATTTTAAATCAGAATAATTTGTAGGAGTACCAAACCATTCCTCTTTTGGAGTTGTCTTATCAATAGCAAAGGAAGGTGTTGAGAAATTTGTATTTTGATTTATGGAGAAAATTATTTTGAAAAATATATTTTCAGTAAATTTGGTTTATTGATAATTTTCAAAACATTTATATTGATGATTTTCATAAACATTTTATAAATAATCTTAAATTGGAAAACTTCATGCTCACATATATATGTGTGTGTGTGTCTTTTAAAATAGCTAAGTATCATTTTGCATTGATTAAAGAGTATGAAGCTTATGAAAATATTTTTCTTAAATTAGATTACTTCAGGCTTATATGGCCTTATATTCTTCAAATCAACAAAAATATATTTTGCGTCAATCAAGCATAATAAAAAGCTCTCGAGAAAATATTTTTGAAAATCGGCTAAGTATAAAAGTCTTTTGTTCAACTAAGTATATGTATATATAAAGCTTTTGAAGGCAAAGTAGTTAAATATTATTTCAAAAAAATATTATTTCAAAGCTTCTACACTTATTTTCAAATTGCTTTTGATTTGATCAAGTTTTATTTTCTGAATAGTCGAGCACTGCTCAATTTATTTTCAAATTAATTGAGTATTAAAATTATTCAATCAAGTATCATAAAAATCTACTTGAGGATGTTCTTATAAAGCTATGTTTCTTAAAACTATAATCGAGCATGGTATTTTGTAGAATCGAATATGGATCTTTCTCCAGTTAAGTAAGATTTTGGAAAAATTGAGTATTTCTATAGCTATTGAAATCTAAGCATATTTTTAGTCGATTATATACTTTAGCAAAATCTCTTTTCATTCGACCATTAAAGTTTTGTACTGGACTATTTTATGTAAACTTTCTGTATTTCTAAAATCAATTGAGTAAGGGCTTTTTTTTTTTTTCAATCGAGTATCTTTTTTATATAAAAAATCCAACTTTCTCGTTAGTCGAGTATATCTTTTGATATTTTATTCTTCTAGAGAGTTTTGATAATGACAACATTTTCAAATAATATGAAAATCAAGAAATTGGTACTAAGTAGCATTCAAAATCAAATTCATTTTAACTTGACTCGAATTCAAAAGAAATGAATGAAATGGTTCTAGAAGTTTGGATTATTCTTTCGACTATCAATGTTTTAAAATTTGTTTCTGCCAACAGAAAGCCTTGGGTTTGTAGACTAATAGTAAGTCTATTCTTCAACTTTTGGATTTTGTTCTTAAACTGTTGACCATATCATATTGCTATCCACTATTAGTATGCTTAATATTATCATTTGCCTTGTTCTGTCGACTATGCCTATTGCTTTGTTGACTAACAGATTGCTTCTATCAAATCTGTAAACATATGGCTCTTATCTGTCGATTAGGTCTCAAAATTGTATTTCATATCTGTCAACTAAGTCATCTGCCTATCTACTATTTGTTTCTCAAAAATCATAACGGCTAATTTTTTGCGCATTAAATGCTCGACCAACCACCCACAACGGTCTGATTTTAGGATTTTTCCTCCATCAACTATAAATAGGTGGTTAAAGATTCATTGAAAGTTTCACAACATTCATTGCCCAACTACCGAGCATTCAATTTGTCATCGCGCTTTAAATTTCATTCTCTCTACTATTTTCTTATGCAGGTTTTGCACCTAAGTGCTGATATTTATTTCAAGCCTCTTATTTTTTGTAGAGAGAACTTGTGACTAAGAGTTTTCACTCTTAGATTGTCTTATTCTTTTGTATTGTATTTTTACCTAGCGTAAGCTAGAGGGCCTACATGTGTAGGAGGATTGTATCTCTTCCTAGTCTTAGACTAAAGGACCTACTTGATTAAGTAGTGGGGGTTTAATAGAATTGTTTACAAAATCCTTAGTGAGAAACTAAGGTAGTGGACTAGGATTGGAAAGCCGAACCACTATAAATTATCGTCTCCTACTATTGCTTTTATTTCTTGCTTCATCTAGCATTTCATATTGATATTCCTTTTGTTTTATCTTACATCTTTTTCAATCAAGGATTTCTATAAACGTAAGTTTAAATTTTTAAAATAACCCAATTCACCCCCCTTTTCGGGTTTTGGTGCCATTGCTATGTTTATATCAATTGGTATCAAAGCCATGTTCCCACTATTTTCATTGGTTTAACAACCTAGGGACAAAGATCTTTTTAAATGGCACATTTTACATCTACATCCCAAACCGAGGGTCAAAACACCTCTCGTCCCCTATGTTTTAATGGAACTAATTATAACTACTAGAAATCAAGGATGCAAATCTTTTTAATGCAAGATTCAAGTTTGATGCAAGCTATCCAAAATCAAATAACATTGGCTGATATGGAGAAAATAAAGAAGTAGATAGATGAAGAAAGGAAAGATATGGAAATTGATGCCAATGCAATGAACATGCTGATCTGTGCGCTATCTCATGAAGAATTCAACTACATCTCTACATGCAAGACAACAAAAGAGATCTGGGATAAGCTCAAGGTAACTCATGAAGGTATAAATCAGGTAAAAGAAACTAAAATTAATATTCTTGTTCATGGATATGAATTATTTTTAGTGAAGGAAAATGAATCTATAAAATATATGTACACTAGATTCAATGATATTGTCTCTACTTTAGAAGTTTTAGGAAAAATATATACTAATGGAGAAAAAGTTAGAAAAATTTTAATAAGTTTGCCCATGTCATGGGATTCAAAAGTCACAGCCATAACTAAGGCTAAAGATCTAGACAAACTTGAATTTGATAATCTATTAGGCTCATTAATGACTCATGAAATAATGATGAAAAGAAATGATGTTGTTGAATCAAAGAAAGATAAGAATGTAACATTTAAAGCTAAAAATGAAGAAAAAGATTCACAAGATAGTGAGGATGATAAGTTTTCCTAATTAGCTAGAAAATTTATAAAATTTATGAAAAATGGTAGATTCAATCAAAGAAGAAATTTCAAAAAGAACAAAGATAAAAAAAGAAGTGAATACTTCTAATGAGATTCGATATTTTGAATGTAAGAAGCTAGGTCACATGAGAAATGAATGTCCCCAATTGAAAAAGAAGGATTGCAAGGAAAAGAAGGTAAAAAAGAAGGCATTAGCCATATGGAGTGAGATAGAAAAATGAATGTGAGCATAAATGAAACACAAAGTGAATGTGAGCACATGAATATGAAAAACACTGATTTAAGGCAGAAAATTAGCCTGTTAGACATAGAGGTTAAAAACTTGAAATTGGGTAAAGAAGTCTTAGAAAATGAAAGAAATACTTTGATTTGTGAACAAAAAAAATCTTCTTAAAGAAAACAAAGATATGAAGGAATCTCTAGAAAAACTAGTTGAAGGAAAGAAAAAATTGGAAATGATCCTTAGTGCTCAAAGAAATTTGGTGATAAGCAATGAATTGAATTTGATCCATTCAATGCAAGTTCAAGTAAAACAATTTTTATAAAAGCTTCAAATCAAAGATATATTTAAATAAAACCATCTTACAAACCAAATTTCTCAAAAAAAGGCATTACATGCCATTATTGTGGTAAAAATGGTCATTCAATCAACAAGTGTTTCATAAGAAATAATTCTCAAAAGTTCAAACAAGTTTGGGTTCCTAATGATGTAGTATCTTCTAACAAGAATGGACCCAAGATGATGTGGGTACCAAAGGGAACAAAGTGAATTATTCCTCGTGTAGGTGGTTTTGGTTTCATGTGAGTCAAGGAGTAAGTGGTTTCTTGATAGTGGGTGCTCAAGGCACATGACGGGAGATCAAGAGCTTCTCAACAACGTATCTTCAAAGAAGGAGGTAATGTATATTTTGGTGACAACTCTCAAGTTAAGATCATAGGTATGGGTTCTATCTCTTTGAACATCTTGTGTTAGATAATGCGTTTCTTGTTGATGGCCTTAAACACAACTTGATTAATATAAGTCAATTATGTGATATGAATTATGAAGTTTGCTTTGATGCAAATTCTTGTAAAGTTATATGCTCTAGGTCAAAAGAAATGAAACTAAAAGGAAATAGAGTAGGAAATGTTTATCTTACATTTTTAGAATCATCTAGAATAGAAAATTATTTATTTACTAACTCTTCTCAAAATACTTGGTTGTGGCACAATAAATTAGGCATGATGCTAGTATGAACTTGATCAATAAGTTAGTGAAACATGACCTTGTTAATAGTTTGTCAAAACTAAAATTTGAAAGATAACACATTTGTGGCACATGCATGAAAGGTAAACAAATTAGTGTATCATTTAAACCTACAAATGAAGTTTCAACATCTAGATCTCTAACATTACTTCACTTAGATCTATTTGGTCCAATGAGAACTTTAAGTTTAGGAGGAAAACAATATGTTTTGGTTATAGTAGATGATTATTCTAGACTCACATGGGTAATCTTTCTTGCTTCTAAAAATGAAACTTTTAAGTCTTTTGAAATATTTAGTAAAAGAGTTCAAAACGAGAAAGATTTTTGCATTTAAAAAATTAAAAGTGATCATGGAGGAGAATTTGAGAATGAATCTTTCAAATTATATTGTGAAGAAAATGATATAGATCATAGCTTCTCTTGTGCTAGAAATCCTCAACAAAATGGGGTAGTAGAAAGAAAGAATAGATCTCTTCAAGAAATGACTAGAACAATGCTCTGTGACAAAAACCTACCTAAATATTTTTGGGCGAAGGTTGTCAATACCACTTGTCATATATTAAATAGAGTCTCTATAAGACCAATTCTTAAGAAGACCCCTTATGAATTATACAAAGAAAGAAAACCTAATATAGGTCATTTCTATATCTTTGGTAGTACTTGTCACATTTCTAACAATGGAAAATAATCTCTAGGCAAGTTTGATGCCAAAAGTGATGAAGGTATATTTCTAAGTTACTCTTCCCAAAGCAAAGGTTATGGAGTATTCAACAAAAAAACTTTAGTAGTACAAGAAAGACTTCAAGTAATACTTGATGACATAAATGTTGAAATCCCAAAATCTAGAGAAGATTGTGATAATGAAGTAACCCAAAATCTTGAAAGACTTGCATTAGAACAAATTGAATCAAACACTCTAGTTAATGATCTGGTTGAAAGAGATCAAGAGTATCAAGAAACAGTACCAACATTTCCAAAAGAAATGAAATATGTCAAAAAAAATGAAATCATAGGAGATCCATCTAAAGGAATTAGAACTAAATCATCTATTAGGAATGAATGCCAATATGCTACTTTCTTATCTCAAATTGAACCTAAAAATGTCAAAGAAGCTTTAGATGATAAAAATTGGATTATTGACATGCAAGAAGAATTAAATCAATTTGAAAGAACTGGAGTTTGGAAATTGGTTCCAAGACCAAAAGACTATCCAACTATAGGTACAAAATGGGTATTTAGATATAAAATGGATGAAAATGGCATAGTCATAAGAAATAAAGCTAGGCTAATGGCTCAAGGATATAGTTAAGAATAAGGTATTGACTATGATGAGACATATGCCTCTATTGCTAAACAATAAGCCATAAGGATGCTATTAGCATTTGCTTGCTACAAAAACTTTAAGATATATCAAATGGATGTTAAGAGTGCATTCTTAAATGGATATATTAATTAAGAAGTTTATGTAGAACAACCCCCTAGCTTTGAAAATCATAAGTATGGAGACCATGTGTTCAAAGTTACCAAAACTTTATATGGTCTAAAACAAGCCCATAAGGCATGGAATGAAAGGTTAGCAAATTTCTCTTAGAGAAAGGATTCAAAAGAGGACAAATAGATACAATTCTATTTATAAGAAATCATAGCAAGGATATCATATTTGGATCAACAAACGAATCTCTATGTGATCAATTTGTAAATCTTATGCAAAGAGAATTTGAAATGAGCATGATGGGAGAGGTAAAATATTTTCTAGGATTGCAAATAAAATAAGAAGATGAGGGTATTTATATTTCTCAACAAAAATACATAAAAGATCTTCTTAGGAAATTTAATGTTTAAGACTGCAAACCTATGGCTACACCTATGAGTGGTTCTTTAAGTCTAGATATAGATGAGTTAGGCAAGATTGTAGATAACAAGATTTATGGAAGCATGATTAGTTCATTGCACTATTTAACAACCAATAGGTCTGATTTAATGTTTTGTGTTTGTTTGTGTGCTAGATTTCAATCTAATCCCAAAGAATCTCATCTCAAAACTGGGAAAAGAATTTTGAGATATCCAAAAGGATCTTCAAGCTCAGAACTATTTTATCCTAAATCAAACAAGTTTGATCTCATAACTTATATTGATGCTAATTATGAAGGTTGTAAAATAGATTAAAAAAAAAAAAAAAGCACAAGTAGGTCATGCCAATTTTTAGGTCATTGCTTAGTGTCTTTGTCAAGTAGGAAACAAAATAATGTTGCACTATCATCTACTAAGGCTGAATATGTTGTAGCTGGTAGTTGTTGTGCCCAAATATTGTGGATGAAATATCAAATAGAAGATTATGGTATAAAGCTTCAAAACATCCCAATAAAATGCAATAACACAAGTGCTATAGCTCTAACAAAAAATCCTGTATTTCATGCAAGAACTAAGCACATAGAATTTAAACATCATTTCATAAGAGACCATGTTCAAAAGGGAGACATTAGTTTGGAATTCATAGATACAAACCATCAAATAGCAGATATATTCACAAAACCTCTTGACAACGAAGAATTCGAATACTTTAGAAGTGAATTAGGATTAATTATATCCTAATGAATAAATTATTCAATGATTATTTTCTAGACATTATCCCTTCGTATATTTTGGTTGAATTTAAATTTGTCTGAATACTTTATAAGGCTAAGCATCTATCGATTAAATAAATGAACTGTCGACAGAATGTATCTAGGCCAAAAACTATAAGTGATATTGGGCACATCTTTGTTAACAAAAAGTCCCTTCATTTTCGACTAAATTCCTCTTGCTCTTCAAACTGGCCAACAAAAACCCTTCCTCTTTTGACTAAGTTGTCATTTCTTCTCTAAGATAGTTGACAGAATTGAGTCTTTGTCAATAGAAGGACCATCTTTTGTCGACTAAGTTTATTCCTTAAATTCAATCAATCGACAGAAGCAAAGCATCTACTGACTAAATCAATTTCTTTCATTCTAGTAGTCAACAGAACCCCTCAGTTTGTCGACTAAATCGATCGATTTGTATAAAAAAAGGGCAACCATCTGCATTCCAAGCCCTAGAAATTTTTCCTTTAGTCGACTCTCTCTTTCTCTCAAGTGCCAATATCTCTCTTCTATCAATTAACCATCCTCATTCCATCTCTCTCTCTCTCTCTCTCTCTCTTATACTCTTGGCTATATCTCTCAATCAAGTGCTCAATCAGAACCTAGCCTCACTCCATCTATATTGAAGTTAATCCAATGGCTAGAATGAAGAACTCCAGCAAAGATAAGGGAAAAGAGAAGGAACCGGCATCTTCGAGCCAACCACCATCTAAACCTAGGTCTTAAATCCAGTTGTTCGACATTGGGGTCAACAAGAAAGGTACTCCATCTATTTTAACTCTCGAGAAGTCTTAGAAGGTTGCTATCTGGATTTAACATTTTTAGAATCCACTGATTTTCCATACATTCAAACGTTTAAGAATTTCAAGTGGTGGGATTTCTTGACTATCCATAGAAGTATATATAAAGATGTCATTAGGACTTTTTATTCAAATGAAAACAATACATATCACAAGCGAAAGTTGGATAAGAAATTGAAAACGAACATTGGAGCTACTCATTTCAAAGTTATTGTGCTATTAATTCATAATCATTTTGGAATTACATTAGATGGTGAGGATTATGCTTCCTGGACACAAGACTTTATCCAGGCTAGTAAGGAAGTCATTGGGGATGACACTATTTCCACTCGCATTACTGATACAAATAGGATGGACTTAGACACTAGGCTTCTTCATCTTATCTCTTGTCAAATGATTTACCCTAGGAGTGGAAGTTTCTCCTTCGTCATTAGATTAGATCTCTAGCTTTCTCAATGCATTAAGGCTAGGAGAAGACCAAATCTTTGCCTATTAATGATAAATTTGATGATAGAATCATTCTCTGGGAAAAATAGGTCACTTCCTTATGGAATGGCCATAAGTCAGCTATTGGATAAAGAGGTTGGTCAATTGGAACATGCAAGAAAAGTCTACCTAAACCCATCTGAACACATTACTGGATTCACGACCATTAGAATTGGGTATGTGAATAAAGATGAAGAATGGGTCAAAACTGAAAAGCAAGAAAAGCCTCAAAAGAAAGAGAAGTTAAAAGGGCCATCATCATCATCATCTCCAAGCTCTCAGGATAAATCAGTGGTTTAAGGTCTAGTTGATCTTAAGTTAGGTCTTTCAAGGATAGAAGCAAGTTTTTCTAACTTCAGAGAGGAGGTTAGAGTAGATGTGCAGCATCTTCACCAGCAATAGGAGGAGATATCATCACAGCTAGGACGTCTCATGCAGATGATGACTTCTCAGTTCCCTCCTCCTACTTCATCATCTTCTCTTCCCTCAACTACTTCTCCTCCCTCAGCTCAATCCACTCCATCATCTATTTCTCTTGATCCATAGTTGTTGCCCTTGTCATATATTTCAATATATATGGATGTTTATTTTTGAACAAATGGTTGTATGATTTTTGCTTTAACTCTTTGGCATATGGTTGTTTTTTGTGTAATGGATTCTATGTTATTCCATGAATCAATGGTGATGAACTATGAATGCTATTTTACTCTTGGTCTATGTGTTTCTCAAATGTACCCTATACATGTGCTTCACTCACGGTAAATTTTTGCATCTCCTTCTATATATATTTTTAGTTTAAGGGGGAGTCTAATCTCTTAGGAGGGAGATTCGATGATTTATTTCTTTTTTTTTCACAAAAAAAGGGAGATAAAACTCAAAATAAATTGAGTTTGTAAAAATGAAATTTGATTTTCTCATCATCAAAAAGGGGAGATTGATAGTTTACTCTTGTAAAGAGTTTCAATAATGGCAACATTTTCAAATAATATGAAAATCAAGAAATTGGTGCCTAGTAGCATTCAAAATCAAATTCATTTTAACTCGACTTGAATTCAAAAGAAATGAATGAAATGGTTTTAGAAGTTTGGATTATTCTGTTGACTAACGTACAGCATTCTGTTGATTATCAATGTTTTGAAATTTGTTTCTGTCAATAGAAGGCCTTGGGTTTGTCGACTAATAGTAAGTCTATTCTTCAACTTTTCGATTTTTCTCTTAAACTGTCGACTATGTCATAATGTTGTGGACTATCAATATGCTTAATATTATCATTTGCCCTGTTCTGCCAACTATGCCTATTGCTTTGTCAACTAACAGATTGCTTCTATCAAATTTGTCGACATATGGCTCTTATCTGTCGACTAGGTCTCAAAATTATATTTCATATCCGTCGAGTAACTCATCTGTCTGTCGACTATTTGTTTCTCAAAAAATCATAACGGCTAGTTTTTAGCGCATTAAATGCTCGACCAACCACCCACAACAGTCTAATTTTAGGATTTTTCCTCCATCAACTATAAATAGGTGATTGAAAATTCATTAAAAGTTTCACAACATTTATTGCCCAACTACCGAGCATTCAATTTGTCGCCGCACTTTAAATTTCATTTTCTTTGTTATTTTCTTGTTCAGGCTTTGTACCTAAGTGTTGATATTTATTTCAAGCCTCTTATTTTCTGTAGAGAGAACTTGCAACTAAGAGTTTTCACTCTTAGATTCTCTTATCCTTTGGTATTGTATTTTTACCTAGCGTAAGCTAGAGGGCCTACATGTGTAAAAGGATCGTATCTCTTCCTAGTCTTGGACTAGAGAACCTAGTTGATTAAGTAAGGGGGATTTAATAGAATTGTTTGCAAAATCCTTAGTAAGGAACTAAGGTAGTAGACTAGGATTGGAAAGCCAAACCACTATAAATTATTATCTCCTACTATTGTGTTTATTTCTCGCTTCATCTAGCATTTCATATTGATATTCATTTTGTTTTATCTTACATCGTTTTCAATCAAGGATTTTTATAAACGTAAGTTTAAATTTTTAAAATAACACAATTCACCCCCTATCTTGGATTTTGGTGCCATTGCTATGTTTATATCATCTTTCTCATCAATTGACTAAAACATTTTGTTAATCGAGTATCTATAAATATTAGTCGAGTAAAGGTTGGATTATATCTAGCTAAGTATCTGTGCTTAAGATTAATCGAGTATCAGTTATCTGTACTCGAGTATATGCTTATGTTAGTCGAGTAAGTTTAGCCTGGTAGTCAAGTTTTTAATGTAAAATCTTTGTGACTTCTTAGTCAATCGAGTAATAACTTGGTCATACTCGAGTGAGGGTTATATGTAATCGATTACATGAGATATCCAATCGAGTATGCTCATATATTAGTCGAGTAAGTCTATAGGTTAGTCAAGTAACTGGTATCTATTTTTGAATTCTATAGTCGTTACTCAGAAAGCAAAAAGATGACAGTTTTGATCGTTAAAAACTTTATTCCCTTATTCGATGAGGTCTAACTATGTTCTCTTGATAAATATTGTTACGCATAAGGTGCTAAATTCTTTTATTTATATTATGCATATGGTTTTTAACAAATTTGATTGCTATTGGTCAAATCAAAGAAGCTATGAGTATGTGCAGGCTTCAACGAGAAAGAAGTTGATGACCGATTGGTCAAATAGGCGATCAGAACTACTGTTGTACGATCACTTCGTAAACACAACAAGCCATATTCTGGTCATGCCAATTTCAAAATGCTTGAGTGATGATTCCTCATACCTATCATTTATTCACTTCAAGCAAATTATCTAGTAAGATTTATTGTAAATCTTTTTAAACTAGAATTTAGATAAGAGAGTTGAGTACTTCATTTATTCATTCCTGTAACTCTCTTTTGGTCAAGAGAATGCTTGATATCATTGTATTATTTATATTTTTCTTTTTAGAAATCATTTCACGTGTTTTGTTAAACTTGTAAAAGGTTATGATTGCGCCTTGAAAGACAGTATCTTGGTTATGACTGAGCCAAGTGTGAAAAAGCCTCATATAAAGGTTATAGCTGGTCTTGAAAATGTTGGGATTTCTACTTAGATCGTTAAAAGTAGAGGTTATTGCTTAGCCTATAAAAACTAAGGTTCCTACTTAGTCCGTAAAAGTGGAGGTCCTAGTTAAAACTGTAAAAACTAATATCCTTAGTGGATGTTCTCAAATCTTTATTGAGGTGTTAAGGTAGTAGACTAAGCAATTGGATGAACCACTCTAAAATTTTTTTGTCCATGTTGCTTATCTTTTGTATTTTTGTTTTAATTGCATTTCTCTTATCTACTATAAAAATGTTTTTCGTGCATAAATTCATCTCAAAACATCTCTTTTGAACTGTCATTAAAATGTTTTCTTGGTTGGAATCATCTTAAAAAGTATCCCTTCTTCAAAACTATTTTGTTATTTCATTGCTTTAGTTGTTGCCCTTTTTATTACAAAAAAATTATACGTCCATATCTATCTCACAATCAGTTTTCATACAATATCTCATTTATCCTACACTATGAACTTACATGATTTTTCCATCATCAAACATTTAGGTTTTAGCTTTATTGGCGTGTATAAAAAACTTTTCAAATATTAGTTTTCATTGTATATTCAAAAGCTTTCTAAATCTATTTATATACTCTTATTTCTTAAATGCACATATTTAGTTTATGTGGCTTCTTCTTGGTGCATAAAGGTTTATTGAATTTCTTTCATAAATGCATACATTCTCCTACTAATATTTTCTTTATGTGTTTAGCCTTCTAAGACTGTAGCTCCGACCCAATTCGAACCTGATTGACCTTGCTGGCAACATCTTAGACCGTCAGCTCCCGTGAAAGATTCTGCTCTACTTGATCCCAGACAAAAAAATGTAGTTGTTGTAGACTGGCAACGACATAAGAGGATTGGAATGAGAATAGATCAAAAATATGGGAGGTAAAGTTTGTGAGGCCTCGCTCCGACTTACGGGTGCCACTCATGAACAATCATCTAAAGGGCGGACTATGCTTCGACACAAAACACCCTAGTTGGGAACTAAGCTCCGTCCTTCCCTCAATCCCAAGATCGACTAGCAGACTTGGGTTTTAACAATACCACACTTGGCTAATTAATTTTCATTAAGCTTGCCCAATCATCGTTTTATTATTTTAATTCTTCTTCTTTCCAAGAATTCCACCGGGCTCCATATATTTCAAAATTCCAAACAACCCATTGGTTTTCCCAAAATTCAAAGAAAAATTCAAAATCTTCATTTTCCAAAAATTCGGCATTTATTTTCAAAAATGCCCGAAAAATTCCTTTATTTTAAAAATTCCTCCAGGACTCAAAATTAATCAATAAATGTCCCAAAATCCCTAACTTTTCAAAATTTTTTAACAAAAATTGGCCAATGGAGCCTGCTGGCATGCTTGGGGCCCGCACGGGGCCCTGCAGTTAGCTGGTTGCCCAACCCCTGCACGCCCGCTACCACTGTGGCCATCTGGTGGCTCTGCTGCTACTGTTGTTGCCTTCTTCACTCTTTTTTTTTTTTTTTCTCTCTCATCTCTTGGGTTTTCTAACCTAAAATTTTTAGAAATTAAATACCAACAATATGTACACACAAAAATTGCATTTTTCACTCCACCTTGACTCTTTGGCCTTCAAACATTCAAACCAAATATTTTATTCAAATTTTCCTTTGAACTCCACAATAAACCATGAAAGACTTACCCAAATACACTTGGCAACAACCATATACTTATACAACATACTTAAAAATTACAATACATGCTTAGGCTTCAACAAGCCATAAACTAACAACACACAAATACATCACAAACCAAAATACGTGGATTATACAACATTAGTCTTCCATGCTCATAGCCCTTATCCTTCCAAAATACTCTTTTCCTTTGGAGATTACAACACCTACAAAGAGGTCCAAAGTGACCTTATGAGCCATTGCTGAGTAAGGGTGCAATAAACATAAATATTAACAAAAACATAATATGTGATGCCAATGCATGCATGCAATATGGTTAGGGCTTCCACATCCTCAATACCATTTTGGTTTGAGGCTTTAGTCTACCCTACCCCACACAACCTCATGGCCATAGGTCCTTGAACACAAAAAAACATGCCAATGCACACATTTAAAAGCTTCAGCACATACTTACAACTTGCAAGCCATCATCCTTTACCTTTTCCTTTAGATCTTCCACAGTCTTTAACTCCAAGACCTTCTTTGCTTCCATTCCCTCTAGGCTCTATACTTCTTTCCCAATTCCTTCTTCTTCTTCTTCTTCTTCTTTCTCTCTTTCTCTCCATTGGAAGACTTCTCCTTCAAAGCTCTTCAAATGGGAAAAATTTGAGCATAAAGCTCTCATTCCCTTTTTATACTCCTTCTTTTTTCTCATTTTTTAATTTTTATTCCCAATGCAAGATTTAATCTAGGCCCTTAGATTTTGATGGGTTAAGGGAACAAATCCTAGCCCTCCATTAGAAGCACAATCCATGTGCTTTGGATGCTTTAATCTCATCCATTCATCTTGATATGACTCAATCTCCCCCCTTAGAAGAAACACAATCCTTGTCTCCTTGCAAGATTTTATCTCAACTTTTGATTTTCTTAAACCAAGCAATCTCTACCATCCATTAATTCTTCCTTTGGATTCTTGAATCCCATTTGGCAATCCTTGCCCACTTCCAAGACTCATTAATGGCCATTGGATCCATTCCCAATTTCAAGACCAAATATCCACCCTTTGATCAACTCTTGGAATTTCCAATAATAGAATTTCTCAATATAATAAATTATTGACTAATTTCAAGAATGACAATTTTCCAACCTTTCCCATTTATTTTCTATTTATTAAAATGAGACAAATTTCACATATCACATATGAGGGACATAATTCATTTCCTTTCCAATTAATTAAATCCCCATATTTTCCAAGGCATTAATTGTGACTAATTACCATTTTCTTTTGAACTTTCTTTAATTCACCATAATCATGCCTCTCATTAAATGATTGAAAGACTAAAATCATTTCTTTTGCATTTATTTAAATCTCTCCATTATCTTGGACAAGAGTTTGCCAAGTGTCACCCTTAGACACTAACCTTGGCTTCCAAGCTTCCATCCAAGCCATCCATGTGTCTCCACCACATTTATTCACCAATTTAAGAAAAATCAATTATGTTCTCTCATAATTGGATATTCTCTATTTTTCTCTATTTTTCATAATTTAATTCTTTTATGGAATTCCACTCCAAATTACTAAAAATGTCCTTTGTGAATTATTAATCCCATTTATCTCCATATAAATATAAAAATAGAAAATTAATTCACTTCCATACTTAATTCCACCTAGGAATTATTTTTAATTTACCAAATTACCCTTTATTGAACTTCACTATCCAAATTACCAAAATACCCCTCTCATAGGACACCATTATTCTCAAAGATCCATCACCTTCTTAAAGGCATTTTTGAAAGTTTCTCACTTCCTTTCTCATTCTCTTAACACGGGGTGTTACAAGGTTGAAGTTGGAATGAGGAGACTTTAGACAATACTAAAGAGAAAGATCTAAAAATGAAAACTAGAAAAAAATGGATGAGGGTTGAGGGAAACAGAAAGGGAAAAAACAAAAAATAAGAGAGATGAATGAGGGAAAGAAGAGGAGATAGGGGAAGAGATGATCAACCATAGGGTTGAGATTGGCAAAATATGTTCTCAGTGAGGGCAATAAGAGGTGGAGCCAACAACGGACGAAATCTCTAATCTAAGGAGAGACAAGCTCTAAACATTTATTTCTCACTGTTGGTTATTTTTTTTTTTTTCATTTTCCTTCCAACCTTGACGACTTTACAACTAGTCATCTCAATCAATCTAGATAAGAGTTGACAAGGGACTCGATTTGGGAGTGATTTACATATGTGGTACCCAAGCTAGTAAGATGATGTCACATGTTAATGATAATGGTACATTTGTAAGAAGATCACTTAAATTCTATTAAATAAATTTTTAAATTTATGCTCATCACTATCATATATCAATATGTCATTGGTTTAGGGTGCTAAAAGTCTGCTAATGTGGTGCAATACTCTCTCACTACTCTTATAGGAGTTATTAGTGTAATGACGCTTCCTTCAAATTAAGATTGGAGATATTGTAGGTCATTGCAATGATGGGTGGAAAGGGAAGGAAAGAAACAACAATTAAAAAATTAACATGACAAATGTAGAAGTATTTTTTATTATTTTAATTTTTTGGAATTAATTGAAACCAAATGATATTTCTTTCTTATATAATAATATTTAAAATTAAGAAAAAAAACAGTACCAAACAAGAACTTGAACATTCATTTCTAAATTTGTAGTGAAGTCAAGATAATGTGCCAAATCTTATCCAAACACCTTTTATAGATATATATATGTATATATATAGTTTAAAATAATCCCTTGTACGTATTTTGTTTGAAGCACAAGGGCATCCTTTCTATTATTAATTATGTTAATTAAAATAAAACTAAGATAAAATTAAACCTAATATTAATTCTCTAATTAAAAATATAAATAAAATTAAAAGAACACTAATAGTTGGAATGCATTTGTTGTTTCAGACAATGGTCATTGGAACCCATCTGGTTTTGGTTAAACGTTGGGTGACAAGAAGAATCACCTTGACTGTTGCACTTCACCGATGAAGGAGGATGTGAACATTCATTGCAAGAGGCAACAATTTGTGAGGTCATGCACTACTAATTAAATCCAACCATCATAATTACCGGCAACTACGAGAAGAAAACCCATTGCAATTACTCTAGAGAGAAGATCTCTATTGTTTTAAGTGCCACAATTGCCATAACCTCTGGAAAAAGCCCAGCTAAAGGGTCAAACCATATTAGGAGAGAGAGAGAGAGAGAGAGAGAGAGAGAGAGAGTCTCTTGCTAGAAAAAGCCGAGTAAGTTTGGCCAGAGTTGTAGAGGGTTCTTTTCTAATTTTATTCTCTCTCTCTTGCCTTCTTAGTCTCTAGTAGGAAACCTATAGTCAACTAGAACCCAGATGGGGTCGAGTCATTGTGATAATATTTCAACTAATGACAACCCTCTTAAACAATTTGGGCATTTGATAACAACCCTAAAATTTAGGCATTTGGCCCAAACACTCTTAAACAATTTATTTTTTTTCCAAATCTGTTCTTAAACTTTCCTGAAATAATCAAAATACCCTTTTGTAGGAAACAACTTTAATTAAACTATTTCAATTAAAATTATCCTAATCTTTATTATTTCAATTAATTGAAATTAAGGATAATTCTAATTAAATTAAATTAATTAACATCGTTTCTTACAAAGAGGGTGTCTTGGCCATTTCAAAAAAAAATTTGAGACCCATTTGGCAAAAAATAAAGTCCAAGGGAAGTTCAACTCAAAGGCACAATGTTCAACAAGTTTACAGTTAATTTACCTAACATTATTGTTAGTAATGGAGACGTGTCGTGGCTATTATGAGAAAGTGTAGGAATTTATTTGATGAAATATAGAGTCCAATGGGTGCCTAAGGCAAAGGTTAAAGTTTAAGAAATGTATAATTAATTTACCTTAATTCTTATAATAAATAGTGAAAAATGAGAATTTAATTCACTAAGAATTTAAAAGATGAATTTGTCCTTGCATGAAAATCTAAGCCATCAAAGTTAGATTTTCACATAAGAGCAAATTTGTATTATTTTTACACAAGTACTTCGAAATTTTGGTAACGATTTTTGGTGGTATGCAATGGTGGTAGTTAGGTTGCACAAAAACAAAAACTAAAAATGAGAAACGGATACGATACGAATTGAAAACAAATAAAAAAAATATCATTTTTCAAAAAAGAAAGAAATATAAACGAAAGTGAAATGCATAAATAAAAAAATATAGGGATATTTTTGAAAATATAATTTTTAATATAAAAAATTATCAAAAGTAGTTAGTTAATTTAAAAATAAATATAAATTCTATAATATATTCAAACAAATTTTGAAAATAAATTCTAGAAAAAATTAAAAATTTTAAGTTAGAGACGGGGAAAATTCCATCCCTATTTGTAGATAAAAATGCATTTCCAATTCAAAAACAAGTTTTTGATATTTTTCTAATATTACAAAACAGTCAAGAAAAGTTTCTTAAATTATAAAAGTGACCCATAAATGTTTCTTGCCGATTTGAGTACGAAAATGTTTCGAAAACATCAAAACGTTGCCCCCAAAAAATTTTCATGCATGGCAGGGTGTTAGTATGCTCTGTACATTGATACGAGATCACGTGTCTTAAATTTTTTTGCCTTTTTATGGGTTGATTCTATATTGAATGGTAGCAAAAGTAAAATAGCAAGTATAAAGAGTATTTTTCTCTTTTAATCAATAATAACAAGTCCCAATGCATTACATTAAAGAGTACTACCCTTAGAAAAAAAAATCCTATCACAGTTACAAAGACTCTAGAGATTGGACAAAAATTAAACAGAAGTGGCAGGCAGTCCAGCAATGTAGCAATCTATGGCCGTAGCACAGTGTGGCAAGGATTTGAAAAAGTTTTATTAAAATTTGCAGATTCCCTTTGAACAGCATGCACCAACCACTGAAATGGGCTGCAATCCGTACAATTAATCTGATGTTTCATGCCCGAAATTTTCTTTTCTTTTGTTCTTTCTCAACTCATTTAGAACTCAACTCATAATTTTAATTTTGCAACCCATAAGTTAATATCATCTCTTCCTCTCAAAACAAAAAAAAAGTATCTTATGTAATTTTTTTGAAACATAAAATAATATTTAATAACTAACAAAAATTCGACTATTTATGAATCTCTCTCTACTTCGGATAGCTTGCTAAACAAAGGTAAAGGATAAAAAGACGGAAAAGAAAAAACAATTATATTTTTGTCATAAAGCGAAAGTGTAACTATAATTAAAAAGTCAAAAAAATCACTGTCATCTCTAAAATGTAATGTTAAACAGGTTGTAATGCTGCCTTTATTTCAAATGGGAGGTCTTTATTTTTTTTTTGTTTTAAACACATAATGCTAAACAGGTTGTAATGTTGCCTGATCCGAATGCAAAGAGAATAACAGGATGAGTTGTTGGGGCGCAAGTAATGAAAGAAATGGTAGTTGTTTTCATACAACATAACAAAACAAACGGCGACCTGCAAGGAAACCAACTAATCTCTTTAATTTGACCATAATTAAGGAATAAGAAAACGATCAAAGCAAGCTAGCATGCATTCAAATAAAGACCTTAGACCCCAAACACCAATGGTCAGAGCTGATTAATTGCCAAGTAATTAAAATAAGCACTAAATTAAGTTGCATTATTATCGATACTTAAACTGTATGGGTCGGAATTCATTGTCTCTTTGCATTATCCCAGATGGAGGGAACAAATTACAACTTGTCACTAGGGAATGCATCATGCATGTTCAATATAAACAATCTGCACCATTTTATTAATTAGGGATTTACAGCTACATATCTCTTTAATTATTAACTAAAGCAGCACTAACTAGGCAAGCAAAGATGAAAGATTCGGCCTTCAAGGCGTTGGAAGTTTTTGCTTGACCAAGTAAAACAAAGATTCTAAAGACAGAAGAAAGATGGGGCCGCAAATATTAGTGGCTTGCCACATGCATCCACAACAGGATGATGTATCTATATATTTTCCTGTTGGGGCCAATAATCCTTGCTCGCCGTTAATTCTTTAATTACCTTTCAAAAAATAAAATAAAATCTTCACTCAAGCCGGCTTCTAGAGATGACAGGCAATTTTGTTAGAGATAAGCTTCAATGAACTCAAATTAAGAATTAAGGGACAAAAGGTATAATTAAGAAAAAAAGGCGGAAATTCATGGACCTTTTCTTTCCCTGTTGAGGTAGCCATCAAGCAGCACCATATGTCACTAATTAGTGGTCAAGGCCTTATTAATTAACTCCTATTACTTTGGATAAACTCAGATATTATGTATATATCGATGCAAATGGCATAAGATTTAAGTAAGAGACAAATGATAGGAGACAAGCTTCTCAAAAAATCATATTTTTGTAAAATCTATATTATTAAAAAGATCTAACGTTGATATTTTTATAATTAATTATAAGTCAATTTAGTATTTGTTAATATATAATTATTAAGAAATTAAACGTTACCCATATACAAATTGAATTTTCATATATATTTGCAACCTGTTAAAAACTGGAAATAAACGAACGAATGCCTGTCATGTCCACAACTCAGTGCACTAGTGCAGACCACCGGTCATCTACTTTATGAAGGCCAAAATTCTGGTGGGACATGCACCAAAAACTAGGTGCCATCTGTCAACCATGCAATCATACATTAATGTTCAAATGAATTAATTAATCAACTATATATGGGGCAATAATTAATCTATCTCTTACCTTAAAAAATCTGTTTGAGAGTGGGCCCCATTACCCTAGTCATGGCAAACAACCTAGTACTAGTTGTTAGAAATATAATTAGTTATTTAAAATAAATTAAACAACTCGTCAAATATTAAAAAATTGTATTCGTTCAAAATTTTAATTAAATTTTGAAAGTTTGTTTCTTTTCAAACAAATGTTATTTCTTTTTAAAAACGGTTGTTTCGTTTCGTATTTTTAATTATATTTTGAAATGTTATTTTCTCTCAAATAAATAATTATTTCCTTTCAAATAAAGAGTTATTTTTTTTCAACATTCTAATTAAAATTTTGAAAGATTATTTCTTTTCAAAATTTACACATATATTCAAATAATTATGGAATTTAGAGATAAGTGGAAAACGTTTAAAACACAAGTTTTTTTTTTTTTTTTATGTTGAAAAAGATCAAAACTCTATCTATTATTATTGCAGAACTTGATTTATTCACTTTTTTCTAAGTGTAGTAAATCAAAAAACTTGTCACATCCACTATAACAATTTGATAAATCTTCACTACAAACTCAAAGTGGATGGGATAAATTTTAGTTTTAGAAAAACAATTTTTACCGTATTTCAAGACTTCTACAATTTAATTTTTTTTTTTTTACAGAATTTTCTTATTTGTTATTTTTGTTGTTTCATTTTAAACTTTGTATTTATTTTTCATAATTGTCATTATTGTAATATACCCCCAATTAACACTGGTTGAGCGCATCTGCCTTGTCTTCCATAATCAATCAACCCCCCTCTTTTTCGTCCTTTTGTTTATGGGGATTTAGATGCTTTTTGAGCCTTTTGTTTATTTGGTCAGGTGGGTGCTTCATTTTTTAAGCATATAGTGTGTGTGTGTATGTGTGTGTAAGCATGATATATATTTAAGCGTATAGTACATATATAAGCATGATATATATTTAATTGGTGATTAGGGTTTGTTTCACATATATAGATGGGTTTTTAGCACCCTTATATATAAAAAAGGGAACTTATAAATTAGGAGAGAATTTCCAAATAATAAGCCTAGCAATGCATATAAGAGTTTTTGTAGTTTACTAAAGCATTTAATCCCCTCTAAAAAAAAATAAATAAAGAGTTACTAACAATGCTTATATATGTTACTTTTAATATTTATTCTTCTCTCTCAAACTCGAGAAAAGTAAAAAATCGTGTAATTTAATGATCGATACAAATGGTCATCATGTAATGATTCTTACACATGATTGTTGATTTTCTGTCTGCATGTGATCGAAACATGATCTTATCTCGGGAAACTGATTAAAGCATGTTAATTGCAAAGTAATATGTGCAGTTGGGCAACGAGGAATCATGACATTAACCATTAAATATAAATTGTACTTGATTAACACTTCTGATCTTGAAGGTTTCCATGTGAATGCACTTATATATTGCCACTGCCACCCTGGCCTCTTTGGGGGGTGGGGGGGGCGGTGTTGACTCTGTTCAAGATGCATGGTGGTCGCCCTAATGCCCTAAATTTGTTGCTTTTATGAGGCTAGCTGATATATATATATATATATGCATTTATGATAAGATTTGCTACCGAATTTGGTTGATATATTGGGCTCGAAGAGATCATGAGTGAAGCCCAATAATTCATTCATTTTTGAGGTTTTATTAGTTGTTATGCCCATTGTTCCAATTTTCTTTATGCCATTGACTTCAAAGATTTCCCCGTCTTCTTTCAGGTTTAAACCTCAGGCCCAGCAAAATTGATCTTATAGTGCATTAATCACGCTTAATAATCATGAGTGATAATATGATAAAGAAATTAAATTTGAGGTAAAAATGAGAGATTAAGTTATAGAGAGAAGTGACAGTGCAATCTTTAAAGGAGTCTAAAGGGGAAACTTTAGCTAAAATGAGTTCAACTAGTTGTTGATTAATCATAATTGGGTGTAAATTTTCCCTAGCATCTAAGGAAATACAATTGAGATGATAGCTACATCACCCACCTCCGTAGGCCCTGTTAGCATCTAAGGGTATTTGTTAATGAAAGATTAATGTTGGTTCAGATTGAAACAAAATTAAAATTAAATACTATTATTGAAAAAATTAAAAATTCAACCCAAACTTCAAATAAAAATAAAAGTTCAGTCCAAAATTGAAATAAGGATTAATTACCGAAAGAGTCCCACATTTTATTGCATTTTCAAATGTGTACTGAACTTATAATTTTTCAATATTAGGTATAAACTTTCAGTTTGTATTAAATATGTAGATTTATTGTTAATAACAACTGTTGATTGCTGACACGTCACTCTCAATAAATGATGTAATTTAAAAAAAAAATGGCCTAATAAGGTAGCTTGAATTGTCATAATCAGGGGCGAATTCAGCCCACGGGCAAGGTGAGCTGGAGCCCACCTAATATTTTTTTAAAAATAAAGTAACTTTTTAAATTTTTTTACTCAAGCTCAATCCAACCAACCCAACCCCAAGCCCAAACTCAAATCTATACCTAATCTTTAATTCTTAATTTCCGATTTCAGGATCCAACTCCTAAGAGTTCGAATTCGCCACTATTTTGGGGTCTCTAGTTGTATTTTCTTGCCAATCACACACCACTGACCACCGTACTCCTTTGTTGGTTGTGGATGTAACGAGCCGATAGTAGAGTCCAGAATATATTAGCCTTGTTTGGTGTGTGTGTGTGTGTGGCATTTTGGTGGAATTGACTTAGAAGGTTGAAAAATCTCTAGTATTGTCGTGGATGAAAAGAAAATAAAAGCCATATGTGTTGAATATTCCAAGTTAAAGAAAGTCAAATGGAAAGCTTGTGGAAAAGTAAAAAATTGGGCCTTGAGATTTGAGGAAAAGGGGCAGCCGGGTGTGTGTGTATAAATAAGAATTTTTCTATTTAATTTAATGGAGAAAAAAAGGAGAGTGGTAATCTTATAAATCTTGCAAGTGCAAGGGTAAATTGAGAAGAAAGAGAAGTATATAAAGAAGCATTGTGTAATCTTCTTCTTTTGGGATTAAATAACAATATCTTAGGGTATTTATGGAAACCAAATTCAATCAAAGATTAAAGATAGCCAAAAACGGAAGCAAAACACACATACCCAAAATGAAATCGAGAAACATATAAATGAAAAACAATAAAGAAGGAGACGAGGATTTTACTGTGGTTCACCTCAAAAAGGTTATGTCCACGTTGAGATCTGGTGAGAAGAGCCCATTGCAATAAGAGATAAATCAAATATTACACCCTTACAAAAAAACCCTCATAAACTCTCTGTACAAACAATGGTTCGTAAACTCAAAAATACCTAATAATCACACAATAAAGATTAAAGGCAGAAATCTATTGAACCATATAACTAACAACCTACACAAGCATTTACAGAGAATGAAAATAGAAGCAAACTAGAAACCCTAGCCCGAAGACGAAGGCTCTCACACCCTACCCGATCTTTTCTTCTCCCCCTTTCCTTTTTGTTTCTTCTCATTTCAATCGTCTAACCGATTCACATCTCGAGGAACAGGATTAAAAGCGATGATGGATGGCTGGGATTAGGCCTCATAAAAGCATGGATGGATGAAGGGATGAGATCCAATCATGCAAGCACGATGATTATTCCAACAGAAATGGCAGACGGGCAAGGAAGATGATCAAGCAAGAAAAGACAATCGGGCACCATCAAATAACAGCTGATGGTTGCCACATGTTGTCATCCAGCAACTGCCAAATGGCAGTCTACAGTTCTTGCACGTGGCCTTCCAACCAGCTTAATCCCACGACGACGTCTAATCCAACGACTACGTTTGGTGCTTTATAGCCAACAATCTCCTCCTTAAAACAACAAACCATAGGTGAACTTGGAATTCTCACAAGTGCATCATGCTACAACCCTCACCTTCATAGTTCTGACTGATTTGATCAACCAATACCCACATGCAACAAGTCCAATCAATGCTTGAACTTTGTTGTAGTTAGCACCTTTGTGCCCATGTCTGTTGGGTTGTTCTTTGTAGGCACTTTTAATATACTAACAGTGCCATTAGCTACCAAATCTCTAAAAAAATGATACCTGACATCTGTGTGTTTTGTGCGTTCATGGTAAACTGGATTTTTGGTCAAATGAATCGCACTTTAACTATCTGAATACACCTCCACCTTGCTCTGAAGCAGGTAAATTTCCTGAAAGATACCTTGAAGCCAAACAACCTCTTTAACAGCATCAGTCACTGCTACATACTCAGCCTCAGTGGAAGACAGTGCAACCAAAGGCTGCAGTTGTGATTTTCAGCTGATGCAATTTCCATCCAAGGTGAAAAACAGAGCAGTAGTGGACTTTCGAGTGTCTCTTTCACCTACAAAGCCAGAATCTAATTACCCAACAAGATCAAGTGTATTAAATCTTTTCTTGTAACTTAATCCAACATTTACAGAGTCATGTATATATCTTAATAAATATTTCAGTGCATCCCAATATGGTTTACCAGGATTTGACATGAATCTACTAAGGGAGGAGATAACATAGGCTAAGTCAGGCCTAGTACTAATCATGGCATACATAATAGTTCCAATTGCATTAGCATATGGAACATTTTCTATTTTATTAATAATTTTAGAGTCGGATGGTGGGCTTTGAGATTTAGTTAAGACAAAATGTCCAGCTAATGGAACACTCACTGGCTTGCAATTATGCATGTCAAACCTTTTTACAGCTTTTATTAAATAGTCATTTTGATGAATTTTCAAGCAGAAATTTCCTCTATCCCTCTCTATTGTCATTCCTAAAATTTTTTTAGCTGGCCCTAAGTCTTTCATATCAAAATTTGTGCTAAACATTTGTTTTAATTCATTTATCTTAGACTTCGACTTGTTAATTAACAGAATATCATCCACATATAACAATAGATAGACAGGGATATGGGAGAGAATAAAATAGAAACAATTATCATATTGACTCCTAACAAAACCAATCCCTATGATAAAATTATCAAACTTTTTATACCATTGTCTTGGGGATTGTTTTAAGCCATACAGAGATTTTTTCAGTAAACAAATATGTCCAGGCTTATTTGAGTCAATATATCCAGCAAGCTGAACCATATAAATTTTCTCCTCTAAATCTCCATGCAAGAATGTTGTTTTTACATCTAACTATTCTAATTCAAGATCAAATTGAACAACAACTATAGCATCATGCGAATGGTTTTAAATTTAACTACATGAATATAGTCTATACCCTCCACTACAACAAATTTTAGATTAAGAGGCATTTAAAAATGCCTTAATAGATAGTTTATTGAGGCATTTTAACTATTAGGGCATTAATAATAATGCCCCATGTAACTGTGCCCCAAAAACGTATTGAGGCACTTACAAATGCCTTAAAAACAACTATAAATTTAAGTTTGTTGCGACACTTAAAAATGCCTCAAATATCAATATAAATTTATTTTTCATATCTCCCACAAGACCTTCTCTTAATTCTAACTTACTTCTCCCTCGGCTCGAATTCTGAACCTTTCCTTCTTCTTATTAATATATGTGCCTATGTTTATTTTATAGTATATCTAAGTTTCATTAGAATTATCCTATTGGGGCACTTAAAATTTGTCTATTAGGGCACTTCATCAGAGTGTCTTGTTAGAATTATTTTAATGGGGCATTTCAAAAATTCTGCCCTATTAAATTTATCTATTAAGACACTTATATTTGTCTATTAGGGCATTTCAATGTTGTGCCTCATTAGAATTGTTTTATTGAGGCACTTTTTTAAATTGTGCCTTAAAATGATATTTTATAAGGCACTTAATTCTTGTGTCTTATTAAAGTTATTGTATTGGAGCACTTTTTTAGATTGTGCCTTAAAATGGTATTTTAGAGGACACTTTTTAAAAAATGCCCTTAAAAAGATGCCTCAACAAATCATTTTTGTTGTAGTGCTCCCTCTAAGTAAACCCCTTTGTCACTAATCTTGCCTTATACCTAATTGGGGCAGTGGGAGACATTCCATTTTTTAATTTGTACAACTATTTACACTGGATTAGTTTCTGTTTCTATGGTCTAGGGACTAGTTCCCAAGTACCATTTGAAGGACCGTCAACGAGGATCAAAGCATGCAACGAAAGTGTTTTTAGCATAAAAAACTATCCTCGAAACGATAAGAATCTAGAAGACTTACTTTTCTTTCGGATTACCGGACGGAATGGAGCAATAGAAGGTGGAGGCGCGACTGCTTCTTCACGTGGTGGAGACGTCGACTGTCCTGGAATCCGTCGGCTCCTTCGCATCAGATCTCTTGATCTTCCAAGGTATGACTCAAACTCGTGGCCTCTCTTGGTGAAGAAGAGAAAATCGAAAATTAGGTCAAAAACAACTAGAGAGAGAATATATATAGGGAGAACCCTAAGGCTAAAACCCTAGTGGGCCAAACCCTAATGGGCCAAGTCCATTTTAATTAATTTTCTAATTGAGTTAACCCAATTAAATAATTAAAACCAATGAACTATTAAATAATTCTCTCTCAAATGTAATTCACCCAATCAAGCCAAAATGTATTAAATAATACATGAGTTACATCGAGCTACCCTGGGGACCAAAAGACAAATTATTCATGGCTACTAAAATGACTAAAATATCCCTGCTACCCAGTAGCTATATTTTGTCATTCTAAGTGTTCCAACTATCACCATATGGTAACACTGACCCCACGAATAATTTTGCATGTGCGATGTCTTTGACCTACTAGTGTAATGACGAAAATACCCCTCTGTGTAACACCCATCATTTAGAAAGGAATAATGTACTAACACCTCTCTAAATGACTTCTACCATCCTTAGATCTCTAGTCCAATAATCCATGACTACTTGAATGTACTTGCTTATCACTGGGAGCTACCCAGAAGCACACACTCTTAAGTCACGTTCCTAGGGCCCTGGATTATTTGATTATTCTTGGACAATCACAAGGGGGTGAATCACAGAAACTATCTTGTATTAGTCTGTCTTAGCTAATTAGAAACCACACTCCCAACTCACAAGGTTGCTGATCTTTGATAGACCTCACCTATAATGAATCTAAGAATATAGCTCTAGGTTCACTAGACCACCAACTAATACTCAAGTATTAGAGTACTCGTCCACGTAGTAGCAGTGATAGAGTAGCTCCATGATAATCAGTACTTTGTCATTAGCTTCTATCACAGGTCCACTCTACGCATTCCAAATGCGCTTGTACAATTAGAGTAAACGGACTGTTTACTGGCTAAGGCAAGCCATCCTCCATTAGGATCTATTGCACAATGATCTTATCATGATAGAATGCCCAGTTCTATCAAAAGATCAAGAGTAATATTTTTCTTGCTTATTAAGTACCCATGATTCATGCCTAACTGTGAAGAACGACCCATCACATGAATCACTTACTTAATAGCATGGACACTTTTTCCAACAATTAAATGCAAATAATATATGTGCAATAAACTGACTAAAAGGAAACATCATTACCATAAATTAAATAAAACGTGTCTTTAGGGCATACATTTCCAACACCATTAACCTTAAGAGAGGACATTTCCTCATCCATGGCTTGCTACCACTTTTCACACTCCTTAGAGCTAACAACCTCTTCATAAGGGGAAGGCTCACTGCTCCTTAACTCTAACCCTATTACAAAGACGCAATACACTAGGTCTAAATGGGCATACCTTGCAGGGGATCTAGAAACTCTCTTACTCCTATCACGGGCTAGCTAATAGTTACTGAGATCTTTTTGATTTTCATTTGAGACTGGAACACCTTCTAGGTCAGGCTCTATTTGAGCAGCTGGCAAGTTAATGTTGTTTATAGCTTGCTCCACCTCGATTTGAGACCCTAATAGGATAGCAAAATCATCTGGTCTTCTAGGAATGTCAGTTTCCTCTGAGTTTACAATTTTACAAGGGAAAATAGCTTCATTAAATATGACATCTCTACTGATAATGATTTTAATCCCACCAGGTTATCTTTCCCATAGTCTAAAGCCTTTGGTCCCTTCTTAGTAACCAATAAACACACACTTAGTGGACCTAGGTTCTAATTTACCTTCAAACTTGTGAGCATAAGCTTCACAACCAAACACCCTAAGGTAATTAAGATTTAATTTCCTACAAGTCCATTTCTCTTCAGGGCATTTTAGGTTTAGGGCAGTTGAAGGGCTTCTATTTACTAAGTAGGCAGCAGTTGACAGAGCCTCTCCCCAAAAGGATTTAGGCATATTAGAGGTGAATAGGAGACACCTTACTTTTTCAAGCAGGGTTCGATTCATTCTTTCTGCTACTCCATTTTGTTGGGATGTGTATCTAACAGTCATATGCCTAAGTATTCCTTGGGTGTTGCAAAATTCATCAAATTCCTTGTTACAAAATTCCAAACCATTGTCTATTCTTAACACTTTAATCATTCTATCTATTTGATTTTCAATTATGTTCTTCTAAGTTTTAAACTTCTCTAGAATCTGATCTTTAGATTTTAACAGAAAAACCCAAACCTTTCTAGTGAAGTCATTTACTATAAATAGAAAATACCTGTTACCACCGTGGGTAGGGACCTAAGAAGGCCTCTATAAGTCTGCATGGACATATTCTAGGCATACCTTCGCCAGGTGAGTTCCTTTATGGAAACTCACGCTGTGTTGCTTACCTAAAACACATGGCTCACAAAAATCGAGGGACCCAACAGGCACTGGTCCAAGGTACCCTTGGTTAGCTAATGCCTTAAGACCTTTCAGCCTCATATGGCCAAGTCTCAAGTGCCATAATTCTGTCTTATCAGTTTTGACTATGCATGCAAAATGAATATTGACAGAAGGAAAATAACAACCATCCAAAACATATAATCCACTATTCTTGGCACCAGTTAGAATTAGTTCATCTTCTTTAAACACATGCATGGATCTATTTTCTGCTTTATAAGAGAACCCTAGCTCATCTAAAGTGCTGAGAGATATCAAGTTTCTTTTTAAACCAGGAACATATCTTACATCAGTTAAGGTTCTAGTTTTGTTGTCATGCAATTTGAGAGATATGTTACCTATGCCTTTAACACTACAGGATTGGTTGTTATCCATGTACATTGTTCCAGATTCTTTGTTGTTAAAATTTTGAAACCAATCAATGTTAGGACACATATGAAAAGAACAGCTCGAATCCATAATCCATTCATTATCAATAGAGAAATCTGAAATAGTAAGAACTTCAGCTAAGCAATTTGAATTATTAGCATTAGCATTTGTATTTCCTCTTTGCTTTTGTTTTCTGATAAAGTCATAGCAATATTTTTTAATGTGCCCCTCTTTCCCACAGTGATAGCATTTCCATTTTTGCTTACCCTTCTTGTCTTTCTTTTTACCTTTTTGCCCTAATCCACTAGATTGATCATTGTTACTAGTAAAGTGTTTTTTCTCATTCTTACTCTTTTCAAACAAATTATTTCCAAATTTCTTAGATGTTCCTAGTTCCAGTTCCCTAGCCTTAATACCCGAGATAACAAGGTCTAGACTAGGTACAATGCCAATATATCTCAATGCATGTTTTACAACATCATAGTCATCCGGTAATGAATTAAACAGAATCATAGCTTCACTTATGTCACCTAATGCTTGATTAGTACCTCTAAGTAATAATGCAAGCCTAGTAAATTCGTCTATGTTCTCATCCATTGACTTAGATGTGTTCATTTTAAAGTTAAACAGCATGCCTTTCAAGTAAACTAAATTAGGTGTAGTCATGACAAAAAATATTTTTGAAAGCTATTTTTGGAGCAAGGAGTTGCTGCTACCAAGATAATTTCATCCTTTACATCAGTCTTCAAGTGTTGAAAGGTATACCTACTAAACCCCCTATAGCATGGTTTAGTTTTGGATAGCATATGGATATTGGAAACGAGTGTTGCAAGGTGATTTTGGTTTATGTTTTTGCTACCAATTTATTGATTTTTCGAAAGAGTTTTGAAAATCTGCTTAAACCCTTGCATTGGTACCCCTATTAATGGCGTTCCTCGTCAACTTGCCATCGTCTATGGGAAACTCGATCAAAAAGTCATGAGACTAGTTTGCAATGACCATCACAAAGAACATCCGAAAAACCTCCAAGTTGATCGAGTTTCCCACAGACGACGCTGATTGTTGTTGGCAAGACATAACAATGAATTTTTTTAAGTGCAAAAAATGTGTCTCGAGGGAGTGATAAGCGACCCTTTGTCACATAACCTGGTAACAAGAGTCTTATGATGATAAAGTCTCTTGGTGATGGGAGACTTGATGACTGAGTGACCTCCTTAGTGATGGAAGACTTGATAACCAAGAGAGTTGATGACCGAGTGCCCTCCTCAGTAATGGGAGACCTGAAAAACATGTGACCTAATGCTCGAGGGACTTAATAACAAAGTGACCTCCTTAGTAACAAGCGACTTGCTGAGAAATAAGCAAGTTAAGGGCATAGGTGAGGTCACCCATGGACCTTCTGATGCTTAAGTCAGTCTTATGCTTGAAAAGGCATTAGAATTTCAACAATGTAGTAGGCATACCTAAACAAGGAGGATGACTCTCCTATTTATAGAACCTGATGACCGAGTGACTTGATGACCTAGAGACTTGATGACTGAGTAACCTCCTTAGTGACGGGAGACCTGATAACCAAGTGACCTGATGCTCGAGAGACTTACTGACATAGTGACCTCCTTAATGACGAGAGACCTATTAAGAAAGAATCAAGTTAGGGACATGAGTAACCCACAGATCTTCTGGTGCTTAAGTCAGTCTCATACTTGAAGAGGAATTAAAATTTCAGCAGTGTAATAGGCATACCTGAATAAGGAGAGTGGTTCTCCTATTTATAAAGCTTGATGACCGAGTGACCTAATGACCAAGTGACCTCTTTAGTGATGGAAGACTTGATGCCCAAGAGACTTAATGACAAAGTGATCTCCTTAGTGACGAGAGACCTGTTGAGAAAGAAGAAAGTCAGGGGCACAAATGAGGTCACCCGTAGACCCTTCAATATTTAAGTTAATCTCATGCTTGAAGAAGAATTAGAATTTTAATAAAGTAGTGGCCATACCTGAACAAGGAGGATGACTCTCCTATTTATAGAGAAGGAGGAGACTAGCAAGTGACAAGAGAATCGTAATTTTCAACAAGCATATCAGAGGTCGATTTGATCGGTTCAACCATGGCTCTCGAATAGGTAGACCTCTCACATGGTTGTCGCATGGCACAGTTCTCTCGATAGCACTCGAGCATAGGTCTCCAGGCCGTGCCGGGGCATAGCCATAAGGCACTCAGTGCGTGGCATGGCCGCAAGGCCCTCAGTGCTAGCCACATGACTGAGAGAGTCTTTCAGTGCCCATGTGACTAAGAGAGTCTCTCGGTTCTTCCCGCATGGCACACACCTGTTGTGTGCACTTGCTGCCCATTGTTTGCTTGCAACGTCTGGGCCCACATCCTGTTGCTACGGCTTGCCCACTTGGGCTTATCTCTTAGGTATAACAACTACTTTTTAAACTTTGCATTCCATAATAAATCGATTAATCACCACCACCATTAAACTTCGATTTCCATTGAAATTAAATCCCCTTTTTCATTTTCTTCAACTTTTGTTAATGAAAGTTAATGTATTATATATTAATATAAATTTCAAAATTATTCAACATTAAAATTAACCTAAACCTCACAATCAATTATATAGGGGTTATATTAATTTAGTAACTATAATTCAAAAAATAAAATATAATAATTAATTTTAAAAAAAAACATAAAATGCAGAAACTTAGCAATCTAATTTTTCCCTATCATAAACAGGGAAACATGTGATCAATTCAATGGTATCCGCCCAGGATGTGCTGAGTGGTGGTTGAGATCTCGTATGCCTGGTGGCAGAAATCTTTACAAGAACACGTGGCGCCATCAGAACGCCAGCATGTTGGCGGATGAACAATTGAACATTGATGCGTAACCCAATAGATTCAAAAATTCAATTGAGAGGTGGCTGGATGTCATTTTTTATTTATTTAATAAATATTAAATATTATACAATTGAACATTAAATATAAAAAAATAGTTATTAAATATTAAAATATAATTCAAATTTACTAAATCATAAATGAGTATGAAAAGCAATTGGTCTCCACACTTATTTGTAGACGTACGTGTAAAGAACAAAATGATCTTAGTTACACAGGTAGGCAGCGAACCCACGTGTCCCAATCAGGCCCTTCCATTTGTCCCCCAGATGGCGATGCTGGTGGCTTGGACATGAATTTCAGTTATATTTCTTTTCTACTTAATCCTCTCTTTATGTATCTGTATGTGTACATATTCGTTGGCCTTGGGGCAACAAGAACTTGAAAGAAAGATGTAATCATGAGCACGGGCATTGTCGAAGGTTGAGATGAAACCAACTCACCCACACAAACCATATATACAAATTGGCTTTTGCTTGCTTTCCTACCTACAACTTTGTATGGTATGATGTGGCTCTCTCATCACGGGCATATTTAAGGCCTTCTCCATGCATCTCCTCTCTTCACTTCAATGCTCAAATTATCCCAGAACCACACTTGGAGCAACTTCTGCAACCTGCCTACCATTACTCTCCTCCTCATGGCCACGCTCCACCACCTCCTCCTCCTCCTCCTCCTATTGACGCCAGCGATCAGCACTACGTGCAATACTCCACAAACTATTGCAGCTAGGGCTGTTACCGCCACAAGGGCATCGCAGCCCGACTATCCCAACTACAACTACGTGCTCAACAGGCGCCATGGGCCACAAGCCATTAGGAGCGGGAATGCAATCGAGAGTAGCATGCCTAAAGGGTTTCGACAGTCTTCCGGGCCAAGTCGATACATAAACGCTCACAATTTTGGTTCAACTTTGTGTTACACAAAAGAACACGTGACTAATCACCCATGAAAATTTCGACTAGAGGGTTGATATATGCGTGCCTGTGTGTGTGCTGTTTCGAGTCATGAAAATGTAAGTCTCCTAGTTTGTATTTCAGAAAAAATGTGTACAAGCCATATATGTTGTCAGATAATCAACAAAATTAATCAAATATGATGAAAGTCTTTGGTGTTTCGATCATGGAAGAGTGTTGCCTTTCTTATCTTATTGAGCGTAAATTAATATTTCAACAATGCATATACATACATACAAACATATATATATACATACATATATATAAATTAAATGGTCACGTGAAGCTTAATTACATATAGTTTGAATTTTGAATTTCTTTAATTGAGAAGATAATTACACTTGAGATCGTCTCAAAACCAAACTAGTCAAAACCCAAAAATAGACGTGGAATTTATGATTATCTAACATGCGTGTGATAATTTAAATCTTTATACTGAGGTTTGCAATCCATAATATAGACATCTAAATTTTATTCAGAATGCAACCTAATCATTAGTGGTTTATACAGTCGTTTAAATTAAGAGGTACAAATGTCTGGAGGATGTACAATACGTGTTTTGGTCTGAACCAAAATTGTTCAGACATTCAAAGAGATTCCTTCAAACGTCTAAATACTGTTGTGAGAAATGCGCTTGAAGCAGGCTACCTATTCCATGAGCACTTGAACTCAATTTTTTTTTATCTGATTCTCATATGTTCAAAAGACTTATTTATACTTGAGTTCTATAACTCACATGGCATACTTAGGCACAAAACAGTTAGGAACACACCCCAACAAAATGGGATGCCTGAGAGAATGAATAGAACATTATTAGAGAAGGTCAGGTGCCCACTATTCATAGCTGGTATGCCTAAATTTTTTTGGAAGGAAGCCCTCTCTATTGCTACTTACCTAGTTAACCGTAGCCCTTCTACTATTTTAAACCTTAGTTGTCCTGAAGAGAAGTGGACAGGTAAGAAAATGAATCTAGATTATCTCAAAGTTTTTGGATGCAAAGCCTATGTTCATTAATTAGTGGGAAAATTAAACCCAAGGTCCTTAAAATGTGTATTTGTGGGTTATCAAGATGGGACTAAAGGCTATAGGTTGTGGGATAGAAATTCAAGTGGAATGGAAATAATTATAAGCAGGGATGTCATATTCAATTAATCTATTTTCCCATGCAACTTAGAAAACCTAGAAGTAAATCCTAAACCCAGTACCCCAGATGACTTTGTTGTAACAAGTGGTACCCAGATTCAAGTGGAGCAACCGACAGGAGTTGATAGCCTATCAGCTGCTCCTGCCTCTTATGTTCCTAACCCAAAAGCTGATCCAACCTCTAACCACAAAAGTGATCATGAGGAGCCAACTGATGTCCCTAAGGCTAAGGTAGAGCAGCATGACTCTCCTAAAAAAGACTTAAGGGACTATCAGTTGGCCCGTGATAGAAGCAGGAGGACTATAAGACCTTCTACTAGATATGCTTATTCAAACTTAGCTTATTGTGCCTTCTGGCAGGTATGGAAATGAGTAGCAATGAGCCATCTTGCTATGAGGAAGTTGTCAGCTCTCATGACTGCTCTAAATGGCAACAAGCAATGGATGAAGAAATGCCTTCTTTGATGGCCAATAATACATGGAAATTGATCTCAAAGCTTGAAAATCAGAAGCTGCAAAGAAGTAAGTGTATGTACAAGCTCAAAGAAGGCATGTCTTCTTCTGACTCTATAAGATACAAACCTAGATTAGTGGCTAAGGGTTTTACTCAAAGGGAAGGTATAGATTACACAGAAATTTTTTCACCTGTAGTCGAGTTTAAAAACATTCATATGATACTTGTTATAGTTGTGCAGTTTGACTTAAAATTAGAACAATTAGATGTTAAAACTATCTTCTTACATGGTGACCTAGATGAGCTTATATATATGGAACTAGCTGGTTATACAAACAATCTTCATCTTGAATATGTATGTTTACTAAAAAAAATCTTTGTATGGATTAAAACAATCCCCAAGGAAATGCTATCAAAAATTTGATAATTTTGCAACTAGGATTGGTTTTGTTAGAAGTAAATATGATAATTGTTTTTACTTTATACTCTCTAATGTTCCTATTTATTTTGTTTTGTATGTTAATGATATTTTATTGATTAGTAAGTCTAAATCTAAAATATGTGAATTAAACTTTTCTAGGTTTCGAAATTTGAAGGAGTGTGTTTTGGAACTGACCTCTCTGTTAAGTATGTTTCGAAACACAGGTGAGTATGTTTCAAAATCTAACTTACTGGAAGGTGTGTTTCGAAACCTACAATAGTATGTTTTGAAACCTTTCTCTCTGGTTTGTTTATTTCGAAACTTCTTTACTTTTTGAAAACTGATTCTTTTGAATTCACAGATAGCACCAATAATCAAAAGAAATAATCAAGACATTTGCACACGAGATTTATAGTGGTTCGACATCTACCTACTCCACTACCTTCAAGCTTACCCACTTGAAGGATTTTCAACCACAATCACTTTCACTAGTGATCAACACACTAAGGGTTTTACCTTGGTTCACCCTAAAACCTTACACGGTGAGTTTTAGGTTTAACTCAAACCTTCACTACAATGAGTTTTTTAGGGATAAACTCAAACCTTACAACTTGTGAGTTTTATGCTTAACTCAAACCTTACAATTTTAAAAAAATAAATAAATTTTACCTCTTACAGTCCAATGGATTTATGTAATGAAAACGACTTACCAAAACACGGTTGTACAAACCTTCTTGGATTGAGAGTAGGAGAGCTTAGATGAAAGAATGCTTTAGCTTGCTTCTCCTTTTTCTCTTCACACAACACACTTGAAGATGGATACAAAGGATCTTCGTTGGATGCTTGTCAACTATTTTCTTTCACATGTCCTTGTGAATGTAACTTGTGTCTCTTGAGAGTATGAATGAATAAGTGCTTGCTCTTTCTTGTTCTTAGGTGTATATATATCTTTCATCTTTAAAGACCTACTATATATACTAAGAAACAAAGTTCTGACTAAAAATAGTCATTAGAGATAATATCAGAAAAGTAGGTTTCTAAACATACATACTGTGTTTTGAAACATTACAAAAATAGACCAAGATTTAAAAACATGAACATTAGGTTTCGAAATATTAGAGCTTCCAGCTAGACAAAGCACTTAGAGACACAGACAAGTGGGAGACAATATCCTAGAGGAATCTAAAAAAAAACATTCTCCACTTAGTCATTTAAAAAAGAGATTGCAGGGCATGGAGAAATTACTTTAAAAAGATATTTAAAGGCTTTTTAATTAAACACACATTCAGCTCCCATGCTACTTGGTTTTGAAAATATTCTGCTAACACAGAGTCATAAGTTTCGAAACATAGATATGAGGTTTCGAAACATACTTCGAAAACTTCTTTCAAAACATATGCAACTCAAAAATGATTGAATGCTCTGCAAACAGAGACATAGGTTTCGAAACATGATAGGGTAGGTTTTGAAACATACTTCTTAAAATTCAAGATAGGTTTCGAAATATGATATGAGGATTTAGCAAACATTTAACCTTAGGCTAAGACTATTTTGAAACATCTAGAGAAGCATGAGAGAATAGTGTTTCGAAACATAAACACTTGGTTTCGAAACATTATTCATGCATTTGGATTCTTTCAAACATTTAAGCTTTCGCGCCTAAAAACTTTTTATGCATTGTTTCGAAATATGAAAACCTATTTTGAAATATGATTTTCTCAAAGATAGATTTCGCATCAAACACATTTTCTCATATACCAAAAAATATGATACAACAACCTAAAGATTCATCAACATGATTATTTGTTAAAAGCTATACAAAAATTTGGCATGTCAGATTGTAAATCTGTGAATGATCCTGTAGCTGGTCATTTTATTCTGTATAAATACAATGTCCTACATCTGATTCTAAAATGCTAAAAATGGAAAACATCACATATGCTAATGTAATTAAAACTATCATGTACTCAATAATTAGTACTAGGCCTGATCTTGCATTTTCAATTTCTTTACTTAGTAGATTCATGTCTAATCCTGGGAAAACTCATTAGGATGCTCTAAAGTTTTTGTTAAGATATATTAATGATTCCTTAAATGTTGGTTTAAATTATAAGAAAAGTGGTGATACATTTGATCTTGTGGGTTTTATAGACTCTAATTTTGTAAGGGATAGAGATTCAAGGAAACCCACCATTATCTTCTCATTTACCTTAGGAGGTAATTGTATCAATTGGAAGTCATAGTTGCAACCTCTGGTTGCACTGTCTTCCACTGAGGTAGAATATGTGACGATAGCAGATGCTTTTAAGGAAGCCATTTGGCTTCAAGGTCTCTTAAAAAAATTTCATCTATTACAAGGTAAGGTCGTGGTATTCTCAGATAGCCAAAGTGCTATCCACCTATGCAACAACCTAGTGCATCATGAAAGAACCAACCATGTGGATGTGAAATACCACTATGTGAGAGATCAAATGGCAAATGGTATTATGAAAATTCAGAAAGTCCCCATTGAAGACAATCTAACAGATATGGGAACAAAGGTAGTGACTGCAGCTAAGTTCAAACATTGTTTGGACTTGCTGCATCTTGAATTTGGTTGAAAGAACAACCAACAAAAGTGATGATGGCGAGGATTAAAGCATGCTGCACAATGTTGGAAAAGTGCCCTTGAGATGTTGAAGCTTCAAGGTAGAGATTGTGAGGTATGGTGTAGCATCAACTAAACGCTGTCGTTTTTTATAAGGGGTGGAGGGCCACCTGGCAACCACTTAGTGGTTGCTCCAAAACGAAAACGTTGTCGTTTTGGAGCAACAGAGCATGGAGGGCCAAATGGCAACCCCTCACATCATTTTACGGCTTGTTGATTCCTCTTGTAATTCCTTGTCACTTAGCCTGCTGCTCTTTTGGTGGTCGATCCCCTTTCTAGATCAAATCTTCACCGCTACTTCTGCCTGTTTATATCCTTTCGTCTCCTTGAGATTTGTGCAGCACAGCCTCCAATCGTTTATATTAATTATGTTTTTATTATCTTCATTTTATGATATTCTCGATGCAGCTGTTCTTCTCCTATTTGTTCTTAGGATTTGCTTTTGATCTCTATTTGTTGTGTCAAGGGGCATTTTTGTTATAGAGCTATTATTTGTATAATGAGTGATTGAGAGAGATGTATATGGAGGTTGTAATCATATTTCCAATTAGTGCAGTGAACTCTTCTCGTCGGAGCTCAACGTGGATGTAGCCCTATTTAACGAGTAAACCACGATAAATCGTTATGTGCTCTTTACGCATTCTTTATTTCCTTATTTTTGTTTATGCGTATGTATTTATCTATCGAATGTTTTGTTTAATTGATACTCTGTTTTTGCCTCTAAGTGTTAGAGGTGGTCGAGACTTCTCTCAACCCAACAGAAAGGCTAAGAATACAAATGAACTATAATGTTGAAACAAATAGGTGTGCAGAATCTTGAAGAGTTGTGGCTGAGTTTACTCACTATATATCTTTGTGTTGCATGCTTTGTACACTTTTTATTAAAATTTTTCTATGGAATTTGTATTATTTGCATTAAGAGGTTGTCTTGCTTGCAATAGGTTTTATTTTAACATTTTTATCTCTTTTACAAAGGCTAATGTTGCAATCAAAGTTATTAATTCCTTAACAAAAAATAAAGATTGTTTCATAATAAAATATTCAATGAATACCTTAAAGAGAGAAGACGTAGACTCTTATAGTTAAATCTTTATAAAATCTTATGTATTGTGTTTGTTTCTTATTTATCTTGAAAGGTTAAAATTAATCATATTCATCCCCCCCCCCCCCCGCGCTCGTCCTAAAAAAAAAAACACATTTTTTAGGCAACAAATCACTCTTAGTCCCAAAATTCTATAGACACCAGGACACTATAAATATATGCAATATCATAACCAAAAGGTATGAAGGACAAGAAGAAATTGATTATTTTGTTTCCTCACATACGATTGCTTTGAAAATATATCTTCTTCTATGACTTAAACATCGGAAAGTCCTTTGAAGGAGTTCCCCAATCAATTCTCCTCCATGATTGCAAATGACCAACAATAATCTTCAATCTCCAACCACCTAATTGTTATATATATCAAGTCAAATTGAATTTATCCTCACTGCACGAATACTGCCTGTAAGGTAAAGTCAAATCAAGTAAATGCATAAAAGATCGACTTACACGTAGATAAGATTTTGAATATTCTAAAATCATGATAATTACCCTAAGGATATCAATGATGACAAATGAAAAAGAAAATCCTACCTCAATCTTCAACATCTTGTCCACTATACTCGACCAAAAATTCTATAGATACCAAGGCATTGTGAGTCTATAAAATGCAACAACCAGAAGGTATGAAAAAAAATAATTATTTTGTTCCATACCATAATCGCCGACCGAGGCTGTGGCCACACGTCATCACCAACCGAGGCTACGCCATCGACGACCAAGGGTTTTTTATGCTCCACCATGGCTGTAATGTTGTCTTTTTCCATTGCCGGTCATCGATTTTCTCCTCCATTGCGTTATCTTCGACGACGACCTTTCCAATCGCCTTGTCGTCTTTGACTGACCATGGCTTTAAGTTTTACCATGGCCGTCGATTCAAGCTCCTAGCCATGGCTGTCGAATTTGGGCTTTACATTGGTTGTTTTTCACCATGGCAATGATGTCACCGTTATCGGTCATGGGTCACCAATAAAGATGCCAAGTTGGCAGCTAAAGTCACATGCTATCATGGTTACAACGGTGATAATGGTTGCAATAGCAATGATGGTTACAAAGGCAATGGTGGCAAGTTTGAGAAGAAACCCTAGCCCTTATGAAGGAGATGGCTTCGACCCATTAAAGTGTTGGGTTAGACCAGATCAATTTTGGATCTGGTTTTTACGACTGAATCCATGCGGATCTAAATCGAGTCAATCGACCGGTAAGGTGATCCAATAGGTGGATCTGGATCAAGTAACCCAATCCAATAGCATGATCCTATTATCCGAACCCATAACGTGTAGGTTATGAGGATCTAAATCCATTAATCCGATCTTGATCCAAACCATTAAAAATTGAATTATGAAATATAAAAAAAGTATATTTATAATTTGAAATTTATATTAAGAAAATTTTGTTAGTCACCAAAGTGGCCAAATTTTAAAGTAAATAAATTACGAGTTAAAATTATGAGTTATAAATTGTTTTCAATTACCCATAAACCTTATGTTTGATTATGACATTAAGTTCATGCATGATATTGTTTGGGGGTAAATTAAAGTTTACATTATAAAATAATTTAGGATTAGCCCAAAAATTAATTATCTGTTCTTAGGATTGTTAAACATGAATGTGATAATTAGTATGTTCTATCAGTTTTACTTTGCATATCCAAAGATAGCAAAATAGATCTAATTAATGCATATATAATTATCAAATATTATTTTATTTGTACATTTTAGTATCAACCAAAGGAAAACTTTGATGTAACTTATATTTAATTACGTTGAATATTTGAATCTAAACTTATGTGAAATTTTAAGTTTCAAAGCATTAATGTTTGAGTATTTTAATTATAGAATCTATATGTATTTCAATGTGTTAAGCTCAAGGGTTTGTAAATAATTTTTTAATGATAACAAAAATAGTTTTATCAAATAAATATTTTTTATTTGTCTCTTGTGATATATTAGAATTGCTTCTCATATCTATATATCTTCAGTCGACTATGGGTTTAGCTTAGGTGGATTGAAGTATGGTAGAATAGTTGTATCTTGTCATATACATCTTAAGTTGACTGGAATTTATCTTTAGTCGACCTAAGTTGGCCAGTGTGTTTTGCCTGTAACTTAAGTCAACTGAAGCTTATCCTCAGTCGACCTAAGTTGGCCAAAATGGTTGGTTTTTGTCTTAAGTCGATTGATCCTTCAGTTGAAGTTATGAATAAGGTTGTTGGATGAGTTCAATTGACTGAATCTGTGCATTCAATCAATTGAAGTTCAACGATCGATTTTATTTTGCATTGTTTTTGCATCTCTTTTTGTTGCATGCCCATAGATAGTTTCTTATATATGTTGTCAATTTATTCCTCATTTTTTTGGCCTGTTTTCTTCATGCAAAAAATATATTTGAATTAAAGGTAAGTTATCTTTAGACATGTTTCCTTGTTTCAATCCTTTTGTCTCAAGGTGCTTATCTTGCTAAATATATTTTACTCATACATTTTTTTTTAAAAAAATGGGTTGTTGGTTGACATGTCTCCTCATTTTGTTCCTTGTTATTTCTAAACAACGTAAAGATTATTTTTTTTTTAATTTCAAACTTCATATTGTTCATCTCTATAACAACTAGTTTTTTTAAGATATACATATATATAGGGTATGTATATAGAAAAACAAAATAGAGAACAAACTTGATAGAGCATTCAAACAAGAGTGAGAATACTCAAAGTGCTAGAAGTATGCAAGCTGGTGGAACTCTCAACCGTTGGTGACTTGTTTCTAATTGTCTCTGGTTATAAATTTGTTGTTTTTACTCACTTGTTGTGTGAGGGGTTTTATTTGCTAGCGATGTGTTAGTGATTCTTACTTGGACAAGGGATTGTATGTTGGTTTTACCTCCAATTAAAAGCTAGTGTTGATTCTACTTAATGGAACCTAAAGCTAAAAGTTTTGAGAGGCTCAGGCTAAGTCTTAAGAGAAAGGATTAGGCTCTTTAGAACTAAACCTCTATAAATATTCTCTTGTTCTTTGTCGTTGTTTAATTTATTTTGTACTTATCTTATTGCAATCTCTTTGTATTAAGATCACAAATTAAAAGGTTTTCAACAAGAGCTAAAATAAATAATTGTTGAAAAAACCCAATTTACCCTCCTTTTGGATATTTTTCTGGGTAACACAATGCATTCACACATTTCATGTGTTTTCCTATTTAACGAATTAAATTTCTCTAATTGGAGTGAACAAGTCTAGTTTCAATTAGGTCTTCTAGATCTTGATTTCACACTTCGAACTGGGAAACCCGCTACTATTACTAATAAAAGTAGCGATGATCAAAGGGCTTTCCATAAAGCATGGGAAAGATTGAACAGATTGAGTTTGATGTTTATGCAGATGACAATTGCAAATAATTTAAAGACAACTCTTCCTAAAACTATAATGTTAAGGAAGTTATGAAATTTGTGAAAGAGCATTCTCATACTGCTAATAAATCTTCTATTGGTACATTAATGAGTACTCTAACCACCATAAAATATGACGATTCTCGTACCATACATGAGCATGTTCTAAAGATGACGACCTTAGCAGCAAAATTAAAAACTTTGGGAATAAATGTAGGTGAGTACTTTTTGGTACAGTTCATACTCAATTCCTTGCCTCTTAAGCAATACAGGTTATTTCAGATGAATTACAACACTATAAAGGATAAGTGGAATGTAAATGAATTGACTAATATGCTCGTTCAAGAGCAGACAAGATTAAAGAATCAAATAGCTCATTCTGTCAATTTCCTAAGTCATCAAGAAGAAAGAAAGAATTCTAAAAGGAAAAGTGGACACCTTAAGAAAGATTGTTTGAAATGTAAAGCTTGGTTAAAAAAAAAAAGGTAAGCATTCTGCTTTAGTATATTTTGAATCAAACTTTATTGAAGTTCCACATAATATTTGGTGGATTGATTATGATTCCACTACTCATATTTCCAATACGATGCAAGGATTCCTTATTGTTGTTGCCAAAATACAACAATCTATTTTTAATTGCGGACTGACGCAAGAGTCTCGGGAGTCGTGCCTTCACTGATGAGAATCTGGACAAGGAATTGGATCTGATAGAGTTCCAAGCCTGATAAACCGACGGAGCTGATGGTTCGTTAAGCTGATGATCTTGTGGGCTGATGATCTGGTGGCCTTGAGGATGACGAGAGACCTCGGGGTGACGAGAGGTCTCGGGATGACGAGAGGCCTCGAGATGACGAGAGGTCTCAGGATGACGAGAGCCCTTGCTGGTGACGAGAGGCCTCGAGATGACGAGAGGCCTCGAGATGACGAGAGCCCTTGCTAGTGACGAGAGGCCTCGGGGTGACGAGAGCCCTTGCTGGTGACAAGAGGCCTTGAGATGACGAGAGGCCTTGATGGTGACGAGAGGCCTTGCTGGTGACGAGAGGCCTTGAGGTGACGAGAGGCCTTGATGGTGACGAGAGGCCTCGGGGTGACGAGAGGCCTTGATTGTAGACACCCCTTTTCAGACCAAGGGAGGTGCTACATGAAATAAAGAATAAACGAATGATAAACAAATAATAATACTCTCATAGATACTAAAAATATAAATCTCAACATGCTAAATGCAAACTCAAACTGTACTCAACGTACTAGTCCCCAACTGGACAACATCAAATATAAATATCCCCCATAAAATAAAAGATAATTGCGGAAATAAATAACTAAATGTCAAATGACCAAAAAACCAAATGACCCAGACATCCTTTAGGTTTGAGTGGCCTCCACGTACACAATCTAACGCATCCCACTGCTAGAACCCACCTCAGGAACTCTCTCGCTGCTACCTGGAATGGTGAAGAATACAAGGTGAGTCACAAGACTCAGCAAGCAATAAGCATGAAAGAAATACTAGGCTGAGTCAAAGAAATCTCGAACTCATCATAAATAACTCATCTCAATACCACCAGGTAACTCGATATAAACTGAGGAAAAACTAATCTCATAACTGAGGGATATCTCAACTCTTCTTATAATCGAACTCATTAATGAAAGTTTGATATATTTGAATAAACTATTATGGTTGCACAGGTTCTCATATGTTGATGCTCAGAATGAATATATCTCATGCAGGTATGCACATACTGGCCTGACGGCCCACATAAATCTCAATGCACCTTAAATGCAACTCAAGGCACAAGGGCGTAAATATAAACTCATACCTGCCTGTGGCTGAACCTGCAACCAAAAGAAATAAGCACATATACTCACTAGGGTTTAAAACCCCTACTCCATAATAAGGAGCGTAAATAATTATCTCGCTAGGGCCGTACGATGCCCTTAATTACCGGTAATCAAAGATCTCAAAATGAGCTCAAGGGATCCCATCGCGGACTAGGCCGCCTCAATGCAACAATGCACAAATAATATGCTAGCACACAATATGTAGTGCTCCACAATAAACAAAATGCTCAATGCTCACACAACATGAATGCTCATATTTCATAACAGATCTCATCACAATCTCCTACAATGCATGTATCTTAATTAAACTTCAATCAAAAAGTTACATATTAGATCTCAAGTCTCATGAATTCAAGGATATGTTAGATGAATAAGACTTGCTTAATATTATTTTTAAGGCATAAGATTTCTTTAAATCTTATTAATCTTTATTTATAATAATTTAAATTTAATTTAGAACTTAATTACAGAGATTTTTACTTGCATTAAAATCATATTAGGATGAAAATGGATTTTCTTCTCTCGGTGCTACAGTAACCCGGATTGCTACAGTAACCCGAATCGCTACAATAACCCGAATTGTAAGCTACAGTAACTCGCTGCTATGCTGTTGCTACAGTAACAACGCTACAGTAACTTCCTGCTTACAACTTGAAATCCCACGCAAAGTCTCTGCAATTTTATACATATGTATATTACTTCTAAAATTAGACCACCATCTACACCTATTGAGAAAGATGATTTAAGAGGACTTATACCCCATTGAAGGGAATGAATTCACAACCAATCAACTATAATTTTTCAAAAGAAACGCAATGGATTTCAACAATTTATTCTCTGCAACTCATATACATATATATATATATATATCCAAGTATCCAAGAATGTATATATGTATTTCAACAACTCCATACATACTAATATATATATATATATATCCATCAATCTTATAAGCTACACCATTCCAAAGGGAAAATTATGATGAACAAATCATAATAAAGAATGATAGAATTCTCAGTTTATCAACAATAGGGTCAAGCGTTGCTGTGATAATGTTACACAAATATTTATATATATATGAACATGTAGATGGAGGAACATGAACAGAGAGCCAATGGGGAGGTTATTCGCATGAAGAACTTTAAGAAAATCCTTGATTGAAGAAATTTAAATCCACATAAGGAGAACATAAGAGAAGCAAAAGGGAAAACTTGTATTGGCACAAGAGGGATTTAAACTTGTAAAAAGAAGGCTTATGGTTTGCAACGGACAAGAGATATCAGTTTGCATATAACCAGAAAAAGACTATTGCATACAAAAACAGGGAGAAGATCTTGCATAAATCAATAGGGTTAGGATGCTTGCCTCTTGAGATTGCTATGACGCACTAGCCTCTAATTTTCTTAATCACTTTGATCCCCCCTTCTCTAATTTCCCAAAACATCCTCAACGGCACAAGAAGCATCCCAAAGCTTCATGCACTATTATGACTATTTAAAGGCTTTAAACCCTACGTCCTTCAAATCCTTCTTTAACAATAAGTTTATTTTCTCTTTAATTTAAATACCTTAATTCACTTAATTAACTCCAATTAAATTCTTCCAAAATTACCCTCACTTATCTATTCCAATTTCTCCCCAAATAAAATAAAATATTTATTGTACTAAAATCCCAAAATTCCAAATAATGATATTCATGCATTCTTTAAAAATTTAAAACACCCATAAAATATTTTCCTTGGCTAAAATCATCTTAATTTCTTAAAAATTTAAATTCTCAAAATTTTCAATCCCTCAAAATATTTAATCCACTTGAAATTTCTTAGGCCCTATTACGGGTCACTACATTGATGGTGACGAGAGGCCTTGCTGGTGACGAGAGGCCTACAAAACGAGAACACCGTTAGGGCGCGGGTGGGGGTCCCCGCGCAAACCCTCCGATGCTTAAATTAGATCTCGAGAGAAAATAGAAAATTATACTTTAATTGCTCAAAATAGCATACCTCGTGATGAAAGTCAAGTCTTATATTTATAGTGGAGGAGAGAGAGAGATCTCGCGATAATTTCGGCGGGGATCTCGGGGCCCGTTTCGGAATTTTCGGGGCCCATTTGTCTAGTCAAGAGGGTGGCCATGGGCTTAATCTTCGATCACAATGGGTCACCCGGCAAGGTGTCGGATGACCCCCCACTCGGTCATCACCCGAGTGGGGGTCTCTCGGCCTAGCTGAGTGGACCCCACTTGGCTAGGCCGAATGAGATGTGGGCTACTCGGCATGGCCGAGTGGCCCTCACTCGGCAGGGTCGAGTGGCCCCCCCACTCAGTTGTGCCGAGTGGGGGGTTGCCGAGTGGCCTAGGCCACTCGGTTGTTGCGAGTGGCCTTGGCCACTCGACTAGGCCGAGTGGCTTTCCCCTTGGCTGGGCCAAGAAGGCCTTCTTTGCTTCCTTGGCTTCGCTTTACCTGCCTCGTCTTTTCGGGTACATCAATTGCTCCCTACTCTTTTAGTCGAGAGGTCGGGTAAAAGAGTATAAGTTTCCCAGAATTTGTAACGTGATTTTTTGCCTTCTTTGCTTCTTTATTGTATTTATTTTTCCCATATTGAAGGTTTTGCTTCGCGTTGATTTTGGCAGAGATGGCTGGATTGAGTAAGTTGAGGGAGCTGCGTAGACTCCACCGTGAAAAGGAGGCGCGTGGTGCGACGACGTCCGGGGTTCCTCCCCCAAGTACCGAGGGAGCTACAAGCTCTCATCTTCCTCGATCACGTAGGCCTGCTGGCGTTTCTCCCACAGGGGTGGAAAGGCGACGGCGCCTGAGAAATGACCCCTCGAGTGCTGAGATTCCTTCTCATACAGAAAGTCCTCCATCGATTTCTCTTTCTCATGAAGAAGCCGTCAATATCCCATCTCCCGCTCCCAATTCTCGAGGGGGGCGAAGTTCACTTTCTCGGTTTGCTGGTGATATGGCCCGGGTGGAGGAAGAATGTCGCCATCCTGTAATTCCTAATAGGAAGGATCGTTGCCGTCTTGAAGGGGAGAAGTCATTGAGGCCACCTCCTATACTTCCCCCTCCAGGCGATATGAGACATACTATGATTCTCGGAGATGGTAGGAAACTCATTGGTCGGGACTTTGAAGTTTCTCCGGGGGTATTAGAGACAGACTCCGTCACTGAACCAGGAATTGGTGCTCATCTCATTTATTCCACCATTCTCCCTCGAGAAGAACGACAGTTTATTGGTGGCAACTATGCCCAAACCAGGGATGAGGTAGAGCGACTTCTGGTGCAAGGGATCCAGGGGATGGTCGCTTCCAATGCCAGGGACAGGGCCTATCGTGAGCAGGTGGAGGCCCAAATGTCAGATTGGAGGCGACGCCAAACTTCCTGGAATGAGGAGCGTCAAGAGCTAAAGGGTCGTGCTCGTCGGGCGGAGCTTGGGAAGAAGAATGTGGAGGAAGAGATTGGGCGTATGAGTGATCGACTGTCCGAGGCTTCCGCTGGTACCTCGAGCCTCCACGGGGAGATTCAAGATTTGCGCTCTAAGCTTGGAGCTGAAGAGTAAAAGAATGTGGAGTTGATGGCACGACATGAAGCGCTTATGCAGGAACACTCCTTACGCCTCTCCGAACTGAAGATAAGCCGTAGGGATGCCTGGGATATTCGAGCTCAAGTAGTGAAGGAATATCGTCTCTCGAAAGATTTCCAGGATAGGAAGGGAACATATGCTTCAGGCTTCCTGAAATATGGGTTTTATCTGGCTCGCGCCCATCTGGACTCTCAGCGCCCAGGAGAGAGTTTTCCTGAACTTTTTCTTACTCCCGAGGTTGAAGAGTCTCATGAAGTGGATTGGCGTCAATATGAACCAAATGAGCCCCTGAGTCCTTCTTCTTACTTTGACTCTTACTTGGTGGATGATTTGGATAATTTGAGGGGCCCTTGGGTTCTGTTTCCTTTTAAGCGTGGGGAAGGAAGCGCGACGGCCGATCCCGGAGCCATTGAAGAAGCTTCTGGCGTAGTTGCTGAAGACCTCCCTCACACGACCGAGGCTGAGGAAGGGGAACTTCCCACAGCGTCTCCTGAGGTTCCTGTGGTGTCCTTTGGATCTACTCGACGTTCGTCTCGCAGATCTCGCTCCCGCGAGTAGCTCCCCATTGTAGTTCGCTTTTCGCTGTTGCTGCCTTTTTTTTTTTTTTTTTTGTTTAGGAGAACTATTGCATTATCAATGAAATATTTTCTTCTTGGTTCTATCCAACGCGCTCTGTTCTTTTATTGCTTGATTTACTCTTTCGTTTTTGAACGATGTGGCGATCTTGAGCATATTTTTCCTCGTTGCTGGGCTGTAAGCGAGACAACGAGCTTGATCGAATTTTACTTCGTTGCCGGGCCATAGGCGGGGCAACGGGCTCTATCGCGTTTGACCTCGTTGCCGGGCCATGGGCGGGGCAACGGGCTTGATCAAATTTTACCTCGTTGTCGGGCCATAGGCGGGGCAACGGGCTCCATCGCGTTTGACCTCGTTGCCGGGCCATGGGCGGGGCAACGAGCTTGATCGAATTTTACCTCGTTGTCGGGCCATAGGCGGGGCAACAGGCTCGATCGCGTTTAACCTCGTTGCCGAGCCATGGGCGGGGCAACGGGCTTGATCGAATTTTACCTCGTTGCCGGGCCATACGCTGGGCAACGGGCTCGATTGCGTTTTACCTCGTTACTGAGCCATGGGCGGGGCAATGGGCTTGATCGAATTTTACCTCGTTGCCGGGCCATAGGCGGGGCAACGGGCTCGATCGCGTTTGACCTCGTTGCCGGGCCATGGGCGGGGCAATGGGCTAGATCGCGTTTGACCTCGTTGCCGGGCCATAGGCGAGGCAACGGGCTCGATCGCGTTTTACCTTGTTGCCGGGCCATGGACGGGGCAACGGGCTTGATCGAATTTTACCTCGTTGTCGGGTCGTAGGTGGGACAACGGGCTCGATCGCGTTTCTGTAAATGGCAATCATACACACACAAGCATGTTTACGTGGTTCGACAAAGTGTGCCTATGTCCACGGTCCTATTCAGGACTTATATTATTGCAGATAGTTGCTCAGGTACATCGTTTGTATACAACTTCAGATAATTCAGATTCCATGTTTTTCCCACAGTGTCTCCGGTAAGAGTTTGTAAAATACAAGTGTTGGGTCTGATCAGCTTTAGGATACGATATGGTCCTTCCCAATTGGCTCGTAGCTTTCCATCTTCCCTTAGCGCGTTGGTTACAACGGATCTTCGAAGTACTAAATCTCCTTCTTTCATGGGTCTATTCTTAACCCGAGAATTGAAATAACTGGCTATTCTTCTCTGATATGCGGCTATCTTTATGGTAGCATTATCTCTCTGCTCTTCAATCAGATCCAAATTTTCTCACAATGCTTCAAAATTCCTCACACCATCCTCCTCTTCATATGCCATTAACCTTGGGGACTTCGTAGAAATTTCTATGGGGATTAAGGCCTCTGTCCCATATACAAGATTAAATGGAGTTTCTCTAGTAGCAACTCGGCTAGTCGTCCGATAAGCCCATAAAATGGTGGGTAGCTCATCTGCCCATTTACCTTTGGCTCCTTCAAGTCGAGTTTTTAAGCCATGTAATATGGTTCGGTTACTGACCTCAGCTTGTCCATTAGCTTGGGGGTATGCCACCGAGGAGAATCTTAGTTGAATCCCTAGATTATCACAAAATTTTCTGAAAAAGTCACAATCGAATTGTTTCCCATGATCTGTGACGATGATTCTGGGTATTCCAAACCGGCAAACAATGTCTTTCCATACCATTGCCTCTACTTTTCGTGTTGTAATAGTGGCCAATGGCTCAACTTCAATCCATTTGGTGAAATAGTCAGTAGCTATTATTAAAAATTTTCTTTGCCCGAGTGCTTGAGGGAAAGGTCCCAAGATATCCAAGCCCCATTGAGCGAACGGTATAGGTTGGAACGCAGGCTGCAGCTGGGATATTGGAGCAGATTGGACTGGAGCATGTCGTTGGCATTTGTCACATGACTTGACTTTCTTCAGCGCGTCTGACCTTAGTGTGGGCCAAAAGAACCCAACTCTTAATATTTTGGTTGCCAGAGCTCTTGCTCCCAGATATTCTCCACACATTCCACTATGAGCCTCTGCTAAGATATATTCGGCCTCTTGAGGGCCTAACCATTTGAGAAGAGGTGTAGTGTAAGCTCATTTATATAATATCTCATATATGATGGTAAATCTTGAAGCCCGCATCTTGAGCCTTCTCGTTTCTCATGGATCATCTGGTAATTCATTGTTAGTGAGATAACGATAGAAGGGCGATCTCCAGTCTGTCCCCGTCTCAACGCATGATACTTCATTTTCTTCAATACTCGGATGGTGTAACATTTCCACAAATACTGCTCTTCCTGTTATTTCTCTAGTGGATGCTAATTTAGATAAAGCATCAGCGTGCCCATTAAGGGATCTGTTTATTTGCGTTAATTGGAAGCTCTGGAATGTTTGGGCCAGATCTTTGACTTTGTGCAAGTACTGAGCCATTATTTGTTCCCTGGTTTCAAATTGTCCCTGAAACTGCTGCACAATTAACTGAGAATCACTATGGGCAACCAATCGTGTTACCTCTAATTTCTTTGCTATCCTCATTCCGGCGATTAAGGCTTCATACTCAGCCACATTGTTGGTACTTGAAAAAGCAAATTGCAGAGAATATTCCAACGTTTCTCCCTCAGGGGATACTAGTACTATTCCAGCTCCGCTTCTTTGTGAACCAGATGCTCCATCAACAAACAACAACCATACTACCTGCTCATTTTCTCCTACTTTGCTGGAGTGAGTGCATTCCACAATAAAGTCAGCCAGCGTCTGTCCTTTTATAGCTTGCCGAGGTTGATATTGGATATCATATTTGCTTAACTCAATGGACCATTTGGTAAGGCGACCAGAACATTCGGGTTTTTGTAAAATACTTCGTAAAGGATGATCTGTAAGTACGATAATCGAATGGGCCTGGAAGTATGGCCTCAACTTCCTGGATGCATTTAGTAGGGCCAATGCCATTTTCTCCACCACGGGATAACGTGTCTCGGGTCCTTGTAATACCTTGCTGACATAATATATTGGTCGATCCACCTTTCCCTCTTTCCTGATTAATACTACACTGATGGATTCATCACTGATCCCCAAGTATAAGTACAACGTCTCTCCAGTCTCTGGTCGTGTTAATAGGGGAACTCCTTTCAAATATTCTCTTAACGCTTCAAATGATTTTTGACACTGTTCTGTCCACTCAAACTTTTTTCCTGCTCTTAATGATCGCAAGAAGGGTAGCTCCCTTTCGACTGACTTGGAGAGAAAACATCCCAGAGCTGCCATTCGCCTTGTCAATCACTGAACTTCTTTAGTTGACGCGGGTGGTTCCATATCCAATATTGCTTGAATTTTCTCAGGGTTAGCCTCGATTCCTCTTTGTGTGATCATGTATCCCAAGAATTTTCCAGACTATACTCCAAATGCACACTTCGCTGGGTTTAACTGCATGTTGTATTGCCTAAAGACCCCAAGCACCCGCGTTAGCTTTTCTACATGAGATTCATTCTCTCAACTTTTCACTATCATGTCGTCAACATAGGCTTCTATTGTGTCGCCCAGCAGTTTTTTAAAGACCTTATTCACCATGCGCTGATAAGTGGCTCTGGCGTTCTTAAGTCCAAAAGGCATGACTTGGTAGCAGTATGTCCTTTTTTTAGTGATGAATGACGTCTTTTCCTGGTCTGGAGGGTACATCCTTATTTGATGGTACCTTGAGAATGCATCCAAAAAGCTTAAAAACTAGTATCCAGATGTTTAGTCCACGAGGCGTTTGATCCGTGGTAGCGAGTAGGAGTCTTTGGGGCACGACTTATTGAGATTGGTGAAATCCACACAAACACGCCATTTTCCATTAGGTTTTGGGACCATAACAACATTGGCCAACCATTTTGGATACAATACTTCTCGAATGAATCCCGCTTTTAGCAATTTGTCAACTTCCTCTTCTAGCGCATTTAGCCTATCAGGGGCAATGTTTCGCTTCTTTTGTCGAACTGGCTTGAAGTGCGGATCCACATTCAAGTGGTGGCATATTACTTCAGGACTGATCCCTGGCATATCTTTCGGTTTCCAAGCAAACACGCCTGAATTTTCTCGCAGGCATCTGGTGATTTCTTCTTTCACGCGTTTCGGAAGCTGGGATCCCACATACGCCACTTTCTCAGAATCTTATTCACTCAAGTGTATTACTTCTAATTCCTCAACAGGTTGAGGTTTACGTGCAGCTCTTTCCTCCAAGGATTTATGTATGGCTTTCTGGACTATGGATAAGGTTTCTTCAGCTCTTTTCCCTTTTGTAGACGACACATAGCAAGTCCGTGCTTTCTTTTGATCTCTCCTAACCTGTCCCACCCCAGCGGGTGTGGGGAATTTCATCAATAGATAGCATGAGGATACCACGACCCTTAGATCGTTGAGTAATGGGCATCCTAAGATCATATTGTATGTCGCCGAGGAAGTTTTAACCACCATAAAATTTGCTTGTCGAGTTACAAGTTGGGGGTCTTCACCTAACGTGATAGGTAATTGAATAGATCCTGCAACTGGTACCGCTTCTCCAGTAAAGCTATATAGAGGTGAGGATACTTTCCTCAATCGATCATGGGATAAATGCATTTGTTCAAAACAGTTCCAATAAATCAGATTGACAGAACTGCCACTGTCCACTAAAATTCTGCTGATGGGGTGCTTGGCCATGACTGCTGAGATGACCATGGGATCATCATGTGGGAGTATTATATCACCTCGATCAGTTGGGGCAAAGGTGATTGGCTCTTCATCCTCTCTTACTTCCATCATTGAGTTAACTTGGTAGGCTTGACGTGCGTATGCCTTTCGGGAGGCAGATGTGTCTCCACCTAGGGTTTCCCCCCCTGAAATAACGTGAATGGCCTGTTGAGTCGGCTCATTGTCTACACGAGTATCTTGCCGATGATCTCTTCCTCTCTCTTGTTGCCTTGGGTTTGGCCTTTCATGCCCATCACGCCTGTCTTCCCTTTGTCGGGGTTCCCTGTTTTCTTCTTCCTCATTTCTAACATATCTTTGTAAGTGCCCCTCACGGATGAGCATCTCAATCTGGTTCGTCAATTCTCGGCAATGATCAGTGGAATGTCCTCGAGTTCGGTGATATCTGCAATACTCTCCTTGATTTTTCCCCATAGGTCGGTCAACTCTGCGGGGTAGTTTAAGGAGCCCTTCTCCCTCGACTGCAGCTAATATAGTTGATCGGGGCTGTAAAAGTCGAGTATAATGATTAAAGTGAGGTTTAGGTACATCCAGACGCCTAACCCTTTCTTGTCGTTGGATAGACTCTTCTTCCCCTTCTCCCTCATTTCTCTTCTTTTCTTTGTCTTCATTCCCTGCCACATTCCTCATAATTTCAGTGTGGAGGATATACCTGTTTGCTCTGACAAATAGATCGGCCAGGGACGTTGGGGGGTCTAAAGAAAGTGACTCTTGGAGAGAGGCGAGGCGCGTCCCTTGGAGCATAGCAGACACTGCTACTTGGGCCGGCAAGTCGGGGACTTCAAGGGTGGCATTACGAAATCTATCCACAAATTGACGTAAAGATTCCTTATTCCCTTGTCGTATGCTGAGAAAATATGTGGCATCCTTTTTCCTTTGACTGTTAATCACAAAAGATTTGGTAAATTCTGTCTTAAGATGCCCAAATGAGGAAATGGAGGCTTTTGGAAGGCTGTTAAACCATGTTCGAGCATGTCCTGACAGTGTTAAGGAAAATGCTCGGCACATTATATCGTCATCCCATCCATGCAATATCATCAGGGACTCATAATTTTGAACATGATCATATGGGTCGTCTTTCCCTGAGTAGAGGGTGATTTGTGGCATTTTAAATTTTCGAGGCAGCGGTCTCTCCAATATATCTGTCGTAAAAGGACTTTTTCTTCGTTGGTGCTCTTCTGTTGCAGGGATTAACTTTTTCCGTTCAAGCACCTCTTCTACTACTCTTTTCATATCATCCCTCATCGTAGCCGTTGTCTGATTGTCATGTCTTGTTGGCGTACTGGCCACTGTTTCATGATACCTCCGTCTTTGAGGGCTTCTGGTTCTGTTTTCCATTCTGGGGTTTTCATTTCTTCGAGGTACGGAATGAGGGTTCTTTCTTGGAGGTGGTGACCTAGGCCTACCCTCTCGTCTAGGCGTAGATCGAGAATGAGAATCGGGAGTAGCTTCTTGGTAGGAATCAGCCCCTACTTCGGGTTAAGGTTCTGGGGATGGCATAAACTTTTTCAGAGTATCAGGTAATGTCCCTACAGGCATCATACCTTGGAGGATACCAGCCATGTCTCGTAGTGCTCGCATGCCCTCAACGTATTGTTGTCTCAATGCTTCATACTCTTCCCACGGTACCATGCGTGATGGCTGTCGTGAAGCCCCAGCTTGATCAGTAGAATGTGGCCATGAGCCGATAAGTAGTGGTGATGGGACTGTTTGGTTCCCCACTTGCGGGTTGGGGGAAATAGAGCGATCGCCTCCTTCAGGTTGAGCATTATGTGGGGGAGGAGGTGCTCCCTGTTGCTGAGTGTTTCGTGGTGGTAGGCGTGTTTCTACGCCTTAAGAAAGAGTTCGTCGGTGTCCACGGGTGTTTGCCATTCTTAAGTTGACTTTTTTGTCTTGCGTTTCCCATAGACGGGGCCAATTGTTGTTGCCAAAATACAACAATCTATTTTTAATTGCGGACTGACGCAAGAGTCTCGGGAGTCATGCATTTACTGATGAGAATCTGGACGAGGAATTGGATCTGATGGAGTTCCAAGCCTGATAAACCGACGGAGCTGATGGTTCGTTGAGCTGATGATCTTGTGGGCTGATGATCTGGTGGCCCCAAAGTGATCTGGTGGCCTTCAGGATGACGAGAGACCTCGGGGTGATGAGAGGTCTCAGGATGACGGGAGGCCTCGAGATGACGAGAGGTCTCGGGATGACGAGAGCCCTTGCTGGTGACGAGAGGTCTCGAGATGACGAGAGGCCTCGAGATGACGAGAGGTCTCGGGATGACGAGAGCCCTTGCTGGTGACGAGAGGCCTTGCTGGTAACGAGAGGCCTCGGGGTGACAAGAGGCCTTGAGGTGACGAGAGGCCTTGATGGTGACGAGAGGCCTCGGGGTGACGAGAGGCCTTGCTGGTGACGAGAGGCCTTGAGGTGACGAGAGGCCTTGATGGTGACGAGAGGCCTCGGGGTGACGAGAGGCCTTGCTGGTGATGAGAGGCCTTGAGGTGACGAGAGGCCTCGGGGTGACGAGAGGCCTTGAGATGACGAGAGGCCTTGATGGTGACGAGAGGCCTTGCTGGTGACGAGAGACCTACAAAACGAGAACACCGTTAGGGCGCGGGTGGGGGTCCCCGCGCAAACCCTCCGATGCTTAAATTAGATCTTGAGAGAAAATAGAAAATCGTACTTTAATTGCTCAAAATAGCGTACCTCGTGATGAAAGTCGGGTCTTATATTTATAGTGGAGGAGAGAGAGAGATCTTGCGATAATTTCGGCGGGGATCTCGAGGCCCATTTCAAAATTTTTGGGGCCCATTTGTCTTGTCAAGAGGGCGGCCATGGGCTGAATCTTCGATCACAATGGGTCACCCGGCAGGGTGTTGGGTGACCCCCCACTCGGTCATCACCCGAGTGGGGGTCTCTCGGTCTAGCCGAGTGAGATGTGGGCCACTCGGCATGGCCGAGTGGGGGGTTGCCAAGTGGCCTAGGCCACTCGGTTGTTGCGAGTAGCCTTGGCCACTCAGCTATGCCGAGTGGCTTTCCCCTTGGCTGGGCCAAGAAGGCCTTTTTTGCTTCCTCGGCTCCGCTTTACCTGCCTTGTCTTTCCAGGTACATCACTTATGATCCAAACCCTAACGCCAAATGAAAATTCCGTGCTTATTGGGAATAAAAGTAAAGTTCCTATTGAAGGCGTTAGCACTTATCGTTTTATTTTAAATACCAAACATTATTTAGATTTATTAGAAACCTTTTATCTGGCTACTTTTTCTTGCAATTTAGTTTCTTTGCAAAACCTAGATGTATCAGGGTTTTCTTTTAAATTCTGTTCTGGATCTTTTAGTTTATATAAAAATAATAGTATTATTGGTTCTGGAATATTATGTGATGGTCCTTACAAGTTTAAACTTGATAATGTGTTTGTTGAGACTTTAATGGCATTGCATCATAATGTTGGTACTAAACGTAGTTTAGTATAAGAAAATTCTGCTTGTGGTATAAATGTTTGAGTCACATATCAAAAGAAATGATGGAAAGATTAGTAAAGAATGAAATTCTTCAACATTTAAGTTTCACTGACTTTGAATTGTGCATTAGTTGTATTCAAGGCAAACGAAGAAAACACACTAAGAAATGAGCCACAAGAAGCACACAACTTCTTAAAATTATACGCACTGATATTTGTGGACCTTTTGGTACTCCATCTTTTGGCGGAGAAAAATATTTTATCACCTTTATTCATGATTTTTCATATTATGGTTATATTTATCTATTGCATGATAAATCTCAATTAGTTGATACACATGAGGTGTGTATTAAAAAGGTTGAGAGATAATTAGATAAAAAGGTGAAAATTATAATGTTAGATAAAGATGGTGAATATTATGGAAAGTTTGATGAATTAGGTCAATGCCCAAGTCTGTTTGCTAAATTCCTTAAAAGACACAGTATTTGTGCTCAATACACAATGTTAAGTACACCACAACTGTTGTTTCCTAACTACAAGAATTACATTTATTTGTCTTAGGATCAGCCAGAGCAAAGTTTTTCACCATGGCCAAGGGGTCTAAGTTATTATTAGTGAGGAAAAAGTAGATCTAGATTAGGTCAGAGGAAGAGATCGATGGGGTACAAGCACGAAAAAGGCTTCGAGGCTGTCAGGGCGAGGTGCCTGGAAAGGTTTTAGGCGGGTTGCCCTTCCGAAGCTTGGGACAAGCAGCCTAGGACTCCATTTGCAAGAAAAACAATAGTAAAAAAGCCACATGGCAGACTCCCCCACACAGGCCCTTCGATGCCTTAGTTAGATGAAGATCTGAGAAAATATGTCTAATGTATGTCACAGGTAATATCTAAGATAATATCAACATGTGTTTAGATGCTCGTGTCTAAGCCCCAAAGTGGTATGTAAATTATGTCATTGTTCCCAGATGGGGTCTATAGAGAGATAGAGTATCAGCTCAATGGCATGAGAATGTAGAGTAGTAAAGGGTCGGGGTAGATCTCTTCTAAAAGATCCTAAAACTATTGAGGAATCGCCTATTTATAAGCAAAATTGCAAGACCCACAGTTGAGTTGAATGGCTCTTCCAAAAGGGTTCCTTCGAGATGCTTAGAAGTCCAGGAGAAGACTTCGGGGTGAACCACCCCAATAGCTATCTCCAGGTGGCCCTGAAGCGGCTTTGGGCCACCAAATAGCTTGGTCTAAGAGACCCCGAAAGGCGTTCAAGGAAGAATGAGACTTCAAAATTTTAGGAAAATTATAGGGCACCCAGTGACAATAGCTCCCCATTCTTGTCTTAGGCTGAAAAACAAAGGCAAGAGTAGAATAAATGGGTGCCTAATGCTGGCTGCACTCTCACCCTGCAATTAAAACACAATAAAAACACATTAAAACTTTTATATTTTTTTTCTTTATTTTGGTGAGAGGTTTATACTCGTCAGTGTACGAGTGCAGTTGTAGTCCAAATTTAAATTTATATTTTCTGGATGAGTCCAGGTCGTCCACTGAGAGATTTATTTATGGCAAAAGAAAAAGAATGTCACAAACACACACACACATTTGGATGAATTGGAAACAGAAATTTTTTTATGAATTTTCAAATAACAGGTGCTAGGAAATAAAGTAAGACAAAAATTAAATAAACACTGAATGTGAGAATATGAAATTGGACGACACTTGAGTTAAGACAATTTCAGCACCAACCCGTTGATTCCCAATTTTTAGCAGAAGAGTTTAGCAATATTAATTTAATTTCAAATATGAGGGTTTGTTATTAAATGCAATTAGAGATGATGATAGTTCTAGTTTAAGCAATCCCCATACATGATATGTGAGATTCTAGTTTAAGCAACTACCATAAATCTAATTACAATTAATATATAAAACAACTAAATTAATCATCCGGGTTTGGGTATGATAGCGTTTCTAGTTCTAGTAACTCTCATACGTGGCATGAAAGCTCTAAGTTAGGCTTACGCTCAAATCCAAACCTAGTGATTTCTTAATTTAAAAATACACACTCATATTGAAATTTAAATTAATATCACTCATTTAAAGCGTAGCTTTCTTTGGGAATCATTGGCGTTGGACACTGTCCTTGCCTTAACCCAAGATTGGGTTTAGCTACTCATCTTTATTTGTAAATTAATTAACAGGAATTTAAATGGCGTAATTTAAATGACAGAATTTAAATGACAGGAATTAAAATAGCATAAACTAACCGGCCATTTAGGCGGTGAATAATAAAAAGACAATAATTAAAATTACAGAAATTTAAAGGCATAAATTAACCGGCCATTTAGGCGGCGGATAATTAAGTAACAATAAATGACATAAGAATTTAAAAGAAGAAAGAGAAGAAGTAAGATTATAAGAGAAAATAAGAGAGAAAAGAAAAGAGAATAAGAACAATTCTCAAAGAGAAAATATAAGAAAACAACTAAGCTTTGATTCAAGAATAATAATCACCCTTACAAATGCAATCAAGTGAGCTATTTATAGCCCACAAGATGCAACACAAACCACACAATTTCAATTATTCAACTTAGACATAATTATATCTAATGGGCAATCACACACTTAAAGTTAAATGGATTTTAGCTATAATACATAATTAAAGTTAAATGGATTTTAGCTAAAATACATACCTAATAAAGCACTCATAAAGTTAAATGGATTTTAGCTATAATACACACCTAATAGTTAAATGAATTTTAGCTAAAAAATCATACCTAATAAAACACTCATAAAATAAATATAAAAATAGATTTCTATAAATTGATTTTTAATCTTCATTAGGATTAAAAATAATCCTTGGGCCTTCTTCAAATGATATCTTTCATGGGATGCTCAAGTTGGGTCTTAATTCTTCATGGACTTTAATTTTTTCATGGACTTTAATTTTCCATGGGCTTGAATTCCTTTTTCTTCATGGGTTTGAATTCTTCATGGACTTGAATTTTTTTTTTCTTCATGGGCTTGAATTCTTCATGGACTTGAATTCTTTTTTGAGCTTCCAAGTCCACCTTCTTCATACCTATAAATAAGCAATTTATTAATAAATCATCTATTATATTATATATATTGATATGATATATTATATGAGATATTATATGCTTATATATTATATAGATAATCCATGCATGCATTTCATTGAGTATATATATGCATTATATTTACATGTTTATTATAATATATTATATATTATATATATAAATGTATATTACACATAATTATTCAATTAAACCAATTTAAAATCAAAATGAGGGTTATAATTATAACAAAAATTTTACAAAATTAACCACTAATCAGATGCCCATCAAGGGAGAGTCTCTGGGGGACTCGCAACGCTTGGCACGCTAAAGACTTTTCCTATAAATATTCGATGGTCCCATGCAGACCACATCTATTCCCCGAAGTACAATTGAGTCCTCTAGAGCTTCCCGAAGACTCTATACTTCCTCGAAGACCCTGGCCTACTCTTAGCTCCCGAAGATATTTGCTTGGCAGGAAGACTCACTCTTTTTGCTGAGACTTCTAACATTTTTAGGTAAAAATAGATTCTGAACTAGCTCCTACTAATGCTAGGGATGTTGCGAGATCATTTCACATTTCCCAATCATGGAGGCGAAAGGCTCCTAGCTACAGAGAATTTACTGCCAATGTTAGGGGAGGAGATGTAGTAATTCACCTAGATATTTTGCGAGTGGGACTTAGGATTTCTTTGCACCTATTTGGGATGCAATTTTTAAGAGAGGAGATTCTGGCCCCAGCCTAGTTGCATCCGAATTGTTAAGTCGTACTGACAAGAATTTTTGTTTTATGCTAGGAATTAAGGGTAGAACCCATAACTCCCTTATTACGTTGGTTTTATCGCACTCACACTAGTAAGGGAGACAAAGAATTTGGGACCCTTCAGTAGACCCAGTTTAGAACTAAATTGTTTAGGGATGGACCTCAAAAAATAAATGATTTTAAAACTCAATGGATTATGGTCACACCACCTACAAGATGCTGGGGGTCATTATGATACTAGCATACCACGAGAATAAGAAGTGAGAGATGTGATTAGGAAAATGTAGATTCGTTGGTGAAAGATCACCCGACTGAAAATAATAAGTTGGTCAAGGAAGGCCTAGTATTTTCAACAGATTTAATAAATGATATGCGCCTTATTAAGGCAGGATGGATGATTATTGAAGGGCACGATAGGGCAGGTCCTTCAGAACTAGTTCAAACTCAAGCAACCATGTCTCCACCACCCTCTTCGTTGAATAATAATAATAAGGGAGAAAGAAGAGAAGAGAAAAATGACAAAGAGGTGAATATTACTAAGGACTTGGAGGCAACCAAATAGGAGGTAGACCCTAAGGGTACTCACTCTTACCCTTATCTTTTTATTTAGCATTTTGATGCTACTTTGATATTGATTTTGATAATTGTACTAATGATTTGATTTGTGGTGGTGCAAGGATAAAGCGTCTTCAAAGGTCAGCGCGGGTCAAGCAGTAAGAAGAAAAGCAACAGGCATAAGAGGCCCTACAAGAGACATAACGGTTGGCCTCTCATGCCTCTCTTCTAAGAGAAGCCAAGGGAGAAGACACCCTGCAGACCCAAAAGAATAAGAGGGCTAGGACATATGATGTAGGCCCAAGCTTGATGAGAACTTCCATGGACCCGCTCTCACAAAATTTTTAAAGTTTTACGATGGAGGATTTACATCTATCTTCCACGCCTATTGATGGGACTACTCTGGATAAGGGACAAATTCCAGAGGCACCACCATTAAGCCTAGGGGCTGACTATTGCAACTATTGCGTGGGAATGGAAAGCTCGACAGAATGTCACGGCTTGAGAAGAGATGGAGAGATATCATGGCCAAAATCAGGCTGCTAGTAATTATTCTTTTCTGTAGCCGATGGAGTGATCGGGGAAAAGAAAGTTAGCTTCGGAGATTGGGGCACATCTACCCCTTTTCTTAAACTTAGGCCCCATTTACTAGGGAGTGGTGCAAGCAGAGTACCAACGGGTAGAGGGGTGTGAATTTTTGGTCTTCCCAGGGCTCTTAGACACTAACACAATTGCAAGGTCGGGCGTTGCAACGAGGTTAATGTGTACGTCAATTATATCACTAGATGATGCGAGGTTCATAGGAGATACTCTAAGCCAGCTTGACTTGGAAGAAATGTATTTGGTCGAGGTAAGGGAGACTTGGGATTTCTTTTTAGCATCCCTTTATATTTATCATAACTTATGACATTTCGATTTTTGCTTAATAGGGGATACAGTGCCAGGAAAAGGCCATAGCAATAGCTCTGGCTGAATTGCTTAGGCTCGAAATGGGAGGGGGGTGATGGTCCAACGTGCTCTATATTTCCAAGATAGGGCAAGGATCCTAGAAAGAGAAGTCCAAGGCCTTACAGAGCAAAAAAGGCGAGTCTCTTGACTAGAGCACGAGGCAGAAGAGACAAAGAAAGAGAATGCCTCTCCTTAAAGAAGGACAATGATTACTTAAGGAAGAACGAGGTGTCGCTATCAGCAATAAACTTTGAGTTATCTATTGAGCTGAAGTGAGAGATTCAAGAAAAAGATGAAGCCCACTCCCAATTTTTGGAAGAAAAGCGATGGGCTGATGAGCTATCTGATCAGCTCGGGGGAATAACGATTGAGGCCATCAAGGCAGAAACAATCAAGGAGTACTGAGCATCTTGGGTGTGCTTTGAAAAGAATGAGAGATATGCCCCCAGGCTTCACGAAGTATGGATTCTACCTAGCTCGGGCGTATTTGGAGAGAACATACCCGAACACCAACTTTCTTTATGTTATTTACTCGAGTAATAAAATATGGGAGGTCCGCGATTGGCGAGTGTATGGAGATCTCAACCCTGCGGCCCTTGAGGCATTTTTGGATGAGGAGGTGAAAGCTCTTGAGAAGCCTACTAGTCCATGGAGCCCGTATGTACTAGAGCCAGATATACCAACTAAGTAGGAAGCTCCCCAGGAGATAGAGACAATAGATGTTGTAGATAATGTTGAGTTTACTAATTTGGAATTCACAAAAGAGCCTCTTGGCCAAGGTGATGGATTTCTTAGGTCTTTGGATTAGGATGAGACTAGCTATTGTCCCCGCCCCCTTTCTTTTTGACTTTTTTGGCTCATTACTTCCATTGTATTTTTTAGAATTATACAAATATGAGCATTCTTCTTTTTTGAGGTACTCATTTCATGTGATTGATTGAAAGTCTATTGTGCACATGAACTATGTGAAAGCATGAGATATAAGACAGGTAAGAAAAGATAAGACAATAATTTAATTGTTACCATTAAGGGCATATTCATTCATAGAGCGAGGTCCAAGCACACAAGCTCCTATATATGTATATAAAGAGTCCATATCCCTAAATAAGGGGTGTTGCTATTTTCCAACTTATAAAGGGTGAAACAGTTATACATTCATGAGGAAATGATAAAAGAAACAAAGAAATACTTTGAGTGGTAATAATATACTTATTGGGGTAATAAGAAATAACTGGCCTCAAGATGTACATAAGATAATAGAAGGCCCAAAGCAAGGTATGAGACATCCCGCATCTAGTATCATCCGAGAGAACTACTGTCGCTACTTGCAACTAGGGGTGAGACACATATCCGAGTCCACCGACTGCCTTTTACCTGTCAGTCTTGTTTGTAGCTAGGAGGTCGCTACTGTACCCCAGGGCCAATCTAGAGAGAGGACACCAACCCATAAAGTTCCTTCGTGGAAAGGTCTAGCCGTGAAGAACGGTGTACAGTCCTAGGCACCCAGTGCAGTGAAAGTGGTAAGTACCAATGGATCTACACAATGAAAAGACAAATTTCTTACAACTCCGCCTCCCACCAATGGGTGCATAGTTGCACTACGCCAATGAATAGATATGAGTTGGTGCATGAATGCACTGGTGCAACTTCCCAAAGGGTGCGACCCTGGTCCTAAGACAATGGGACTGTCTAAATAAGTATGAATTAGGCCCGTAAAAGAGTTTCAGGTGGAGACTTCTCGAAAACCCTGTTTATTTACTCCTATTTGATTCTGAACTTGAAATTTTAGGAGGCATATTATGGGTCAAGCCTAAGGGTTTCCATCCCCTTAACTCCCCTGATCTGGTTCTTAGACCCTCCCTAAAATGCTACAAAAAAAAGGATACATATATATGCATTACCTTATATCTTTTTGGTTTATTACAAGGGTGTTTTGTTTACGCGATTCAGAACAGGCCCCTACATTTGTGATTTACAATGAGTTAGTAATGTTTTCTTTCAGCTACTTCTACTCGTAACTTGACAGCTTCCACTTTCAATCTTTAAGCTACTAGGCTCTTATGTTACACGGTCATAAGCTATTCAAGGCTTTTATATCCTTTTCAGTTTGTCTTCAGTTAGCGTAGATGAGCCAGGGTGGAATTTTTGGCAAGAGGGAGTCCAAAAGTTGTTGCAAAAAAAAAAAAAAAAAGGCCACCACAAAGTTATTTTCTTAAATCGAGAATTCGACTCTTGCGGGGTTGCTGCAAAAGGGGCTAATAATTAATCTCCTATCGTCAACACTTCGTGCAACTTTACCAACTCCTGCTTACCCCACTATGCTAGAATCTCCTCGAACTTGTAATAGTATCCTAGGAAGTTGGCAGTTTGGGGAGTCACCTCATATGGCGTATATTTAGGGAATTGGCATGCCAAAGAGGCTGCCTCCCGGGTTCATAGAATTCTCTGGCAAACTTATCTTAGGAGGTTTTCTCCTATAAGAGAGGCCTTCATAATACCAAACTTCAGAGCATGCTTTTCCTACGAGGGGCCAATAGGGAGGATGGCCTCATCATCAAGTTCAAGCTCGAGGATCGATAGGCTCCCGAAATTGGCCATCAGATATCCTTCGAGGGGCTCATCCTCATTTCCCACTTTCCTCGGTTGTGTCTCTATTTTAAGAACACCAAGGATGAGGGTTCAGAGACATAGGGCAGTGAGGTGTGCTTATCTCCCGAGGGCAGCACAATACTTGGAGAAAAGTCTTGGAAGGCTTACAATAGCAAGAGAAAAGCCTTGTGGACAGCTCCCTAGTGCCTCCCAGAAGGATATGGAGCATGGTTCATGGGGAGGCACTACAGAGTGAGATGGAAGCACAACATCTTCAAAATTGACCCTCATGGTGGTAGCTTAGGGATGGATTTTTGCTCGAATTCCCATAGATGGCGCCAAATTGTTGTTACCTAACTACAACAATTACATTTATTTGTCTTGGGATCAGCCAAAACTGAGTCCTTTACCAAGTCAAAGGTATCATTAGCGAGGCAAAAATAGATCTAGATCAAGTCAGAGGCAAAGCCCGATAGGGTATGAGCCTGAAAAAGGCTTCAAGGCCTTCGAGGCAAGGTGCTCGGAAGGGTCTTTGGCAGGTTGGCCTTCCAGAGCTTGGGATAAGAGGCCTAGGACTTTGCCTACATGCATAACAATAGTCAGAAAGCCACACAAGAGACTTCCCCACACGGGCCCTCCAATGCCTAAGTCAGATGAAGATCTGAGAAAATATGTCCAATATATGTCATAGGCAATATCTATGATGATATCAATATGTGTTTAAATGCTCATTTTCGAGCCCCAAATGGGTATGCAAATTATGTCACTGTTCTCGGATGGGGTCTAGAGAGAGACAGAGTGCCGACTCAATGGCATGAGAATGCATAGTAGTAGAGGGTCGAGGCAGATCTCTTCTAAAAGATCCTAAAACTATTGAGGAATCATCTATTCATAGGTAAAATTGTGGGACCCATAGTTGAGCTGGATGGCTCTTCTAAAAAGGTACCTTTTAGAGGCTCGAAGGGCTTGAAAAAGACTTTGGGGTGAACCACCCCAATGGTTATCACTGGGTGGCCTCGAAGAGGCTTCGAGCCACTAGATGGCTTGCTCTAGGAGACCTCGAAAGGCATTGAAGGACTTTAGAAGAAAATGATGCAGGTCGATCTCGAGGACCATCAAGGTCTAGGAGGCTACTGCCTTGAGGACTCTCCAAGGAAGAATTATTCAAAATTGCTTCCAAGCCTTGAAAAATTTAGGAAACTTATAGGGCACCCCACAACAACAACAAAATGGTGTTGTTGAAAGGTGCAAGTTTACCCTAATGGAAATGGTAAGGAGTATGATGAGTCACTCATCTTTACCCTTATCTTTGTGGATGTATGCACTAAAGACTACAATGTATTTGCTAAAAAGGGCTCATAGCAAGGCAGTTCCAATAACTCCTTTTGAACTGTGGACAGGCAGAAAACCAATTTAAGGTACTTAGGGCCTGTTCTCTTTAGCGTTTTTGTTCCGTTTTCTGTTTTCAATTTTTTAAAACACTGAAAACGTGTTTTCTTTGTTATTTTCAAAAATGGGTTTTCAAAAACAACTAAAATTTTTATAAAGGAAACCCAAAACAACAAAATGTTGTTTTGGGTGTTTTCAATGAAAACTCACTGAAAATAGAAAATAATCCCAAAACACGGAAACCCCCCCTCCCGACCACCAAACCCATTCTTGCACTCGCAAAGCAACACTCTCTCTCTCTCTCTTCTCTCTTATCTCCTCTTCTCCATCATCCTCCACCACTGTCATCGACTTCTCCTTGCCCGCCACCACTGTCATCGACTCCTCCTCACCCGTCACCACTATCACCGATTCATCCTCGCCTTCCACCACTGTCGTCAACTCCTCCTTGCCTGCCACTGGCTGCCATGGCCGACTGGTTGAGGAAGGAGATGGGGCAATCAACGATGATGAGAAAGTCGGCCGTTGCGATGATGGGTGACAAAGGAGATGGGGCGATCGACGATGATGAGGAGGAGAAATAGAGGCGGCTAGCAGTGAAAGGAAGAGGCGACGACGGTGGAAGAAGATGGAAGATGGGTTACGCATGACCCTAGATGGAAGAAGAAAAAAGATGGGTTGCGCACTTCTCTTATTTAGTTTTTTATTTTATTTTATGTTATTTATTTTTTTGTTTTATTTTATTTAAATATTAAATTGAATATGTGATATGTTTTGTTTGTATTAATTTTTTTAATGATATTTTTAAGATTGTTAATTTTTTTTATTTAAATTTTATTTTATTATTTAAAATATTTGAATTAAATTTATAATTTATTAATAAATGTTTATAATTTTTTTAAATTAAATTCTTTAAATAAAATATCATAATAACAAAAAAGAAACCATTTTAAAAATTTCAAAGCAAATGCGTTTTCTAGTTTTCTATTTTGAGAAATAATTTTTCAGAATGACAAAAAAAATGCGTTTTCAAAAATCTCAAAATAGACACTCAAAACATAAAACTCAAAATAAATTCAAAACTCAAAATACAAAACTAAAACACAAAGAGAACACCACCTTACATGTTTGGGGTTACCTAGCAAAAGTAAGGATTTACAATCCACATGAAAAGAAATTGGACTTTAGAATAACCAATAGTTATTTCATTGGATATCTGAAAAAGTACAAGGGGTATAGATTTTATAATCCTAGTCATAGTATTAGAATTATCCAAAAAAAGTCCAAGGGGCATAAATTTTATTATCCTAGTCATAGTACTAGAATTGTTGAAATTGGAAATGACAGGTTCATTGAAAATGGTGACATTAGTGGGAGTGAAAGAATGCATGATGTTAGTATTCAATGAGTCAGGGTGGAAGTTCTTATGTCCAAAACTAATATTGTTGTTGTCCCTCAAGTTGTAATCCAAGCAAATAACAGTCAATAACAACAAAAACTCCATGATAACAGTGTTAATAATGAACTAGCAATAGTTGAACCACAAGCAATAGCATTAACGAGATCTTAAAGAGATAGGAGATCTGTTATCTCTGATGACTATGTGGTTAATCTACAAGAGTTAGAATTTAACTTAGGAATTGAGAATGATCTAGTTTTATTTTAGCAAGACATGGAATGCGACGTTTCTACTAATGGTTAGATGCCATGAAAGAAATGGCCTTAATGGTGTAAACGAGTTGGATGTAAATGGGTCTTTAAGACAAATGAGACTCTAAAGGCAATGTTGAATGACATAAAGCCAAACTTGTTGTCAAGGGTTTTACTCAGCAAGATGACATTGATTATGAAGAGATTTTTTTGCCAGTCTCTAAGAAAGATTCTCTTAAAATCATTATAACTTGGAATTACATCATATGGATGTTAAAACTGTCTTTCTTAAAGGGAATTTGGACGAAAAATTTTACATGGATCAACCTAAAGGTTTTTCAGTTAAGGGAAAGGACCACATGGTGAGTAAGTTAAAGAAAATCAATTTACAGACTAAAGAAAGCCTCCCATCAATGGTATTTGAAGTTTAATAATACCATTAATTCTTTTGCTTTCTAAAAAACACTATTAATCATTGTATATATATGAAGGTCAGTAGGAGCAAGTTTATTTTTCTAATTTTGTATGTTAATGATATTATGCTTGTTGCTAATGATCTCGATTTGTTACATGAAATCAATAAATTTGTCTCTAAGAATTTTGAAATGAATGATATGGGAAAGGCAACCTATGTGATAGGAATACAAATATTCTATGATAGATGGTAAGGATTGTTAAGGTTGTCTCAAAAAACCTATATTAATAAAATTCTAGAGAGATTCAAGATGGATAAATGATCAACAAGGATAGTTCCAATTCAAAAAGGGGATAAATTTAACCTTATGCAATGCTTGAAAAATGAATTGGAATGAGAGCAAATAACAAAAGGTCATTATACCTCTGTAGTTGGGAGCTTGATGTATGCTCAAACTTGCAACAAATCAGACATTAGCTTTGATGTCGGAGTGCTGGGCAATTATCAAAGTAATATAGGTCTTAATCACTGGAAAGCTACAAGAAAGTTCTTAGATACTTGTAAGGAACAAAAGATCATATGCTCACTTATAGAAGATCCGATCATCTTGAGGTAATTAGACATTCGATTCAGATTTTTTTGGATATATTGATACTAGAAAATCCACATTTAGCTACATATTCTTATTAGTCGAAGGATTAATTTCATAGAAAAGTGTGAAATAGTCTGTCATCGCTGCATCCACTATGAAAAATGAATTCGTGGCATGCTTTGAGGTCACTATTCATGGTTATGGATGAAGAATTTTATTTCAGGGCTTTAGATTGTTGACAACATTTCCAAACAACTAAAAATTTATTGCGATTACTCCACAATAGTATTGATGATACTGGACTGTGAAGGACCATCAACGAGGATACATAGCATGCAACGGAAGCGTTTTTTTTAAAAAAAAAACTTTCCTCTATTGATTAGAATCTAGGAAACTTACTTTTCCTTCGGATTACCGGACGGAATGGAGCGACGGAGGAGTAGGAGCGGGAGCTTCTTCTCGTGGTGGACATGACGGCTGTCCTGCAATCCGTCAGCTCCTTCGCATCAGAACTTGAACGTTCTCTTTCGATCTTCCAAGGTATGACTCAAACTCGTGGCCTCTCTTTCGGTGAAGAAGAGTAAAAAAACATTAGGTGAAAAAACAACTAAAGAGAGAATATATATAGGGAGAACCCTAGGGTTAAAACCCTAGTGGGCCAAGTCCATTTAATTAATTTTCTAATTAGGTTAGCCCAATTAATTAATTAAAAAACAATGAACTATTATTTTATTCTAGTCCAATTAATTATGGACCATTCTGAATAAAATAATTCTCTCTCAATGTAATTCACCCAACAAACCAAATGTATTAAATAATACATGAGTTATATCGAGCTACCCTGGGGACCAAAAGACAAATTATTCATGACTACTAAAATGACCAAAATACCCCTGCTACCCAGTAGCTATAATTTGTCATTCTAAGTGTTCCAACTATCACCATATGGTAACACTGACCCCACGAATAATTTTGCAAGTGCAATGTCTTTGACCTACTAGTGTAATGACGAAAATACCCCTCTGCGTAACACCCATCATTTAGAAAGGAATAATGTACTAACACCTCTCTAAATGATTTCTACCATCCTTAGATCCCTAGTCCAATAATCCGTAACTACTCGAATGTACTTGCTTATCACTGGGAGCTATCCAGAAGCACACACTCTTAAGTCACGTTCCCAGGGCCTTGGATTATTTGATTATTCTTGGACAATCACAAGGGGGTGAATCACAGAAACTATCTTGTATTAGTCTGTCTTAGCTAATTAGAAACCATACTCCCAACTCATAAGGTTATTGATCTTTGATAGACCTCACCTACAGTGAATCTAAAAATATAGCTCTAGGTTCACTAGACCACCAACTAATACTCAAGTATTAGAGTACTCGTCCACGTAGTAGCAGTGATAGACTAGCTCCATGATAATTAGTACTTTGTCATTAGCTTCTATCACAGGTCCACTCTACGCATTTCAAATGCGCTTGTACAATTAGAGTAAACGGACTGTTTACTGGCTAAGGCAAGCCATCCTCCATTAGGATCTATTGCACAATGATCTTATCATGATAGAATGTCCAGTTCTATCAAAAGATCAAGAGTAATATTTTTCTTGCTTATTAAGTACCCATGATTCATGCCTAACTGTGAAGAACGACCCATCACATGAATCACTTACTTAATAGCATGGACACTTTTCCAACAATTAAATGCAAATAATATATGTGCCATAAACTGACTAAAAGAAACATCATTACCATAAATTAAATAAAATGTGTCTTTAGGGCATACATTTCCAACAGACTGATCATCGAGTTCTACCTCGAACCAAGTACCTGCAAGGGCGGGACTTTATTCCCCTAGGAGGACTCCGACACTCAAGTTAGTAGGAGAAAATACCCAAGATGGAAAGTCACTTAGTAGTCATATGCCTATACCTGTAGAGGTAAACCTTTATTTATAATCTCTATTTATAGATGGCGTAAAGCTTAATCCAAAGAGATAAGATAGCCTTCGAAATGGGATGTTGGAGAGAATCTCGGTTGATCGGGTCTTTCTCACCTAATTTAAATCTGAGACAGAGATCCGAAGAACACCTGGCATTCTCTGGGATAAACACGTGGCGACGGCGTCCTAGCCCACGTGTCTCCAAGTTAATGGTAGTTTTGGGGGGTAGCAGAGTAAATTTGCCCTTATGTAAAATATCCCCTCACCACTTGCACCTCACTCCTTGAGCTGATCAGGTGAGGACCTCGAGCAACTAAAGAAGTAGTTCTCCTTAATTTTTTGCTCTGCAAAAAATAGGGTTAGTTATCTCAGATATTGGGTTCGCTTCCCAAAGTCCTCTCACACTTCCTATGCCTCCCATAAAACTCTATAAAAGGGGATGGATATGGTCCCCTCATTTTAAGCATTCTCAAAGTAATGCAAGAGGTAATAGGGATCTAATCTCCTTTTTTTTTTCCTAGGCTGAGACCACTAGTCTCGGCCTCTCTAACCGAGGCCACACGTCTCAGCCTCGCTGGCCAAGGCCACGCGCCCCGGGCCACAGGCCGAGGCCGCATGCCTCGATCAAGTGCCATAGCGCTTGGGGGTGTGGTTGATGCGACTTTTTTTTTTTCTAGATCTTTTGATCTCTCTTGCCTCTAATTGGTTTGTCTTTATGTGCAAGCTTCTCATAAGGTACGAGAGACTCCGGGGAAAAACTGGCTCTTTTCTTAAGCATTCTCCCGCGCATTTTTCCCTTCATCCCTGGAATTCTTCTAACTAGCTGGTATTCTCTTGCCTCCTTTCTCTTATTTTTCTGGTTTTTTTTCTCATTTCGGTAGGTTAGTCCCCTTGACCTTCTTTAGCAATTCAGACAGGAATAGTTCAAACTCTTCTAGCCCCTCTAGCTCTTCCTCTTCTCAGTTTGACATGCGAATAGGAAATGCTGGGACCTCACAGCCCCATCCTGATGCTTTCTCTTTTGATAGTGACATTAACATAGAGCTAGAGACCGATTGTAGCAATCTCCCTCATGACCTAACCCATGCTCATTCTACCTTAACAGAGGACGAGATCTCCGAACTCGTCAAAAAATATCATCTCCCTGTCAAGGGCTTTTGGTATGTTGCACCTTCCAATCTTAGAGCCCATCAGTCTCCTCTAGGTAGATTGGCTATCTATGAGGCATCTCTTGAAGCCGGGTGCCAACTTTCCTTTGAAGATAACTTAGCTGAGATCTTTCACCTCGTATTGTTATGTCCCTCTCAACTAGTACCTAATGGGTGGAGGAGTTTAGTTGCCCTTGTTCTATGTTATCAGGGAAAAGGTATCGTCCCCAAGGCTGAGCTCTTCTTGAAACTATTCCGCCTTGTATGCATTAACAAATTTGGACTTCGTTACTCCTTCATGGCCTTCCCTGGTTGTAAGTTCCTTGTAGATAACCCCTCTTCCTTGAAGGGTTGAAAAAATTGATTTTTCTTTATGGGTTCTTCCTCTATTTCTATATATGTGCCCTCTGCCTGGCGTCAATCTCCCTTTATGAGTTTCTCGCGTGAAATGTGCCCCGATCAGTGATGAATGTTATCTTCTCCTGATCTTCCTTATGCAACGGGATCTGGTGGTATCCCTGAAAAACATCTAGAAAACTCATGAGGCAACACCCAGTCGTGCATTCAATTAGGGCATCGATCCGGGGAAGTGGGTAACTATCTTTTGGGCAAGGCTTGTTAAGGTCAGTGAAATCAATACACAACCTCCACTTACCTTTTCCCTTGGAAACTAGAACCACATTGGCGAGTCACTCTGGATAATCAACCTCCCGAATATATCGTGCTGCCATTAGTTTTTCCACTTCTGCCTCTATAGCCCTTTCCCTATCCGGAGCAAAATTCCTCTTCTTCTGTATGACAGGACGATACCCCGGCTTCACTCCCAAACAGTGCGTCATCACTTCTAGGTTTATGCCAGGAATGTCATGGACTGACCATGAGAAAATATCAGCATATTAGCGAAGAAATGATACAATCTAAGTCCGAAAATGGTCTTTCAACTGGGCGCTCACCTTCACACATATATCGAGTCGGTCGAGGTCCAACGGTCAGCAGTTTTCAGATCCTCTAGACCCTTTAGCGAAAAAATGACAGTGGCGGGAGGGGAAATCCCAACCTCCCCTACATTAGGGCTCAGTCCCCGTCTTGAGTCTCCTCGCGGCTCCGACCGCTTATGCTCGATACCCCTAGCTGTGCTGATTGACGCCATGTAGCACTCTCGGGCGGACCTTAGGTCTCCACGTACTTCTCCAACCCCAGTAGCAGTGGGAAACTTAAGCACCATGTGGTAAGTACTCGATACGACCTATAGAGAATTAAGTCTCAATCTCCCCAAGATCATATTATAGGACGAGGGGACCTCTACCACAAAAATGTCTAACATGACCTGGGTAGACCGAAAACCCTTTCTAAGAGTTAAAGAAAGCTGGAACATACTGTCCACGTATACCACCTCCCCATCGAAACCAATCAAGGGGAGACGAGCTGGCTTCAAATGCTCTATCGTGTATCCCATACCCAAGAAGGCCTATCAATATAAAACCTCAGAGGAGCTCCCAAGGTCCACAAGGATCTGTCGAAGCTCCAACTTTCCTAACTTTGCAGTGATGACCAATGGATCATTAGAAACCTAATACCAAGGCAAGTCGTCATCCGTAAATGAGATAACGTCCCCTGGTCGAGCCCTCTTGACTCCCGACTCCCTGCCTGGCACAGCCCCAGCCGCTAGGGTATGAAAAATTAAATGTTGTGGAGGACTACCCTTCTTCTGGCGACTCTTCCTCCTAAGCAAGGTTTAGGACCTGCGCCTTTCCTAGGATCTACCACGCCTACGAGGAGGGATCCTTGATCTCTGACATTCACCCCTTTGTTGTTCAGTATCCTTAGCTATGAAGCTCCTTAGGAAACCCAGGTTGATGAGCTCTTGAATCTCTTCTTTTAACCGACGACACTCCTTTGTGTTGTGTCCATGAACTAGGTGGAAACGACAATACTTGTCCTTACTCCTCTTACTAGACAGGGCCTTCATATGTCTCAGTTTTTTTAAATAATCCTTATTCTCAATGGTAACCGGGATCTTAGCTCGAGGAGTATTAAACAAGGTGAACCTGACAAGACTCCATCGGGGGCCCGACCTTTCCCCACGTCAGCCTGGTTTATCTTCAGGCTTTTGCTCCTTATTCTGACTTTTCTTCTCTTTCTTGTCTGAGTACTCAATTCTCTTTGCGCGCATTACCCTCTCGGCGTTAATGTACTTGGTGGCTCGGCTTAGGATCTCCATGAATGTCTAGAGAGGCCTCTTGGCTAGGGACTAAGTAAAGGGGCCAACTCTCAAGGCATTCTGAAAAGCCACTATAGCGATACTCTGATCAAGATTCTCAATGCTCAACACCTCTATATTTCATCTAGCCACAAAATCTGTCAATGACTCCCTTTGGTTCTGCTTGAGATTCACAAGGGTCATGGTAGACCTTTGGTGCCTTTGGATGGGAGCTAAATGAGCCAAAAACTTATTCTGAAGCTGTCCAAAATTGTTAATCAATTGGTGTGCAAGACTTGAATGCCAGGCTCGTGCATGCCCTTCCAATGTGGCCGGAAAAACTCTACACCACATAACATCAGGTGCCACCTGAACCATCATGTTAGAGGTGAAGAGATTCAGGTGGTCAGCAGGGTCGGTTGTGCCTCCATAGGGCTTAATGGTTGGGATTCAAAGGTGTTCGGATGGCACAATTGCCATGATTTCCTGACTTAGGGGTTGATTGGAAACTATATCATGTGGCTCTTCCTCCCTTCTCCTCAACTCTATAACCTCCCTTTCCAAATGCTGCAAACGCCTTTCCCGCTAGGCCCCTCTGGCCTAAGCATAGTCAAGACTAGGGAACTCCTTTTCTAAGCCAGACCTCCCATACTCTCCATGCCTGAAGGGTCCACTCTCTCTCTCGTCCCGATAGGACTCCTTCCCACCACGGAGGGATTCGTCTCCTTGATATGCTCACAATTCTCTATAACTAGAGTGGCAGTCCCCCTGGTGCCGACTGTCGTGGTTGGAGTGTTCTCCTTGTCTCACCTCTAGAGGTTGCTATTGAGTCAAGAAATTGTTGAGCAATTCCGTCAAATATTGGACCTATCCTTCTAACTGGGCGGCACGATCTTGTGATAGTGGGGATGGCCCCCTACGGGGCCCCCTTCGAGTGGGTGGTTTTTACTCTGATCTGGGACGAGTTGGGTACCAACAGTTCGTAGTGGATTTTTTCTTGTTACCATAAAGGGGGGAACTTGAGTGCGTTAGAGGTACTTGACGAACAAGAGCAGATAAAGCAATCAGCCCCACGATGGGCGCCAAATAATGATACTGAACTGATCACCGAGGTCTGCCTCGAACCAAGTACTTGTAAGTGTTAGACCAGAAGGTCCTATGGCACATACCAAGAGGGGGTGAATTAGTTATATTAAAAAACTTGATATCCTTTTGATGGAAAATAAAAATTTAATGCAAGTGAGGATTGGATACGTGTTTGACAATAAAGAGAATTTAAGAACACAAGAACACCAAGATATATAGTGGTTCGGCTTAACCGAAGTCTAATCCACTAGCTTAGCTCATCACTAAGGATTTTTCAAACAATCACCTAAAACCCCCCTACTTAAACCAAGTAGGTCCTCTAGTCCGTGACTAGGAAAATTAAAAAACCTCCCACACAAATGGACCATCTAGCTACACATGCTAGGAAATGCAAGAAATGTAATAAAGAGAGAGGATCTAAGAGAGAAAATCCCGTCCATTAGCCTTAAAGCCTTGAAGAGAGAAAAAAATGAAGCACAGTTACTGTAAATACAAACGAATATATAACTATAAGCTCAAATCAATTCATTCCCGTCCATTAGCCTTCTTTAGATCATCCTTGATGTGTATTTATAAGCATCCCAAAAGATTGAAGAGAAATGTAGCCGTTTGTGACTATTGGGATTTGAAAAACTAGTCGTTATAGCTTTCTGAGAAAAGAGATAGTTGACAAAATATAATGTATAGTCGACAGAAACAAGTAACAAAACAAGACATAGTCCACAAAACCATACCCATAGTCGACAGATCAAAAAATATAATGAAAATTCCAAACATCACACACACACATAGTCGACAGAAGAAAATCCATAGTCGACAGACCCTGTATAATAGTTAACAGAATAGAATATAGTTGTAATGCCCCATTTTCTCAGGCGCATTATAACTTGGGACAATTCTGGGATAAAAAAAATTTCTTCAAAATCTAATCCTAAATCACACTATTCCTCGTATCTATCCCAAAATTTTCAATCATTTTTCTCGAAAGAGAATCATTATACACATCAAATGCAGAAGCAATGATCAAACCAGATATCTTAACATTAATCGAAATTTATTTCTTACATCATCATTCCTCAACATAAATTAATACAAACCGTAAGTTCTCAACTAACATTAACCTTAAATAGGGTTATACATCCTCATTCTTTCAAAACGTCTACAATTCAAAGTAGCAGAACTTAAAAATATGGGCTACATAACATACATTTCACTCATCATTCAATTCATCATGCACTTTATTAAGTGCCGGGTAAATCACACCAAAGGTTACAAAACTTTGGCATCCTTTTCAATTTGATCACTAAACTTTAATTCCTTACAAAGTGATAACAAAACTTTAAAATGTTTTGCAATATGGTCACTAAAGTGATTTTTGGACAATTTCTCACCAAAATTACTGACGTGGCAATGGCCACATCATCACCACGTCAGCACCACATCATCGTAACGTCAGTAATTTCGGCTAGGAACTATCAAAAAATCACTTTAATGACCATATTGCAAAACATTTTAAAGTTTTGTTATCACTTTGCAAGGAATTAAAGTTTAGTGACCAAATTGAAAAGGACGCCAAAGTTTTGTGACCCTTGATGTGATTTACCCGCTAAGTGTCATTTCATGCCTCATTCATTCTCGTATCTACTACAATCTCCATCTTGAACGTTTAAATATTCTAGGGGAAAAACCCAAGTTAGATGATGAATCATCTAAGTAAGGGTATAGTAAACATATTTCGTGCATAAATGCAAAATGCACAATGTCATTTCTATATTATTTCGGTTTGAGTTGACCACACCCATTTGCTGCTCCCCATTTTTACAAACACCTCTTTCAAAGTTGGGGTGTATGGGTGCACCCTTGGCAGAGCAGCGATGCCAGTCCATATCTCAAACCCTTATACGATGTATGATCAATAATATCATCGTGAACATATGCACATCTCATCATTAATACATGTAAATGCAATCTACATTATATATTCATATCAAGGCATGATAACATGATAAAATCATTTACTTAAAATCGGATTTTGGTTTGAACCACTTACAAACCAAGCATTTTTCATAAAACTAAATCCAGTTGGGGAGTACCACTTACCTTATCAAGCTACCTTGATATTCGCACATTGCCTCAAAATTCATGCATTGCCTCGATTTACGTGCTAACATCAAAATTCGCACAAGTCACATCAATTTTAAGCCTCAAAGCATCCTAATCACCATATTTAATTAAATAAGTATTAAAACCTATTTTTTCATAATTTCTTATGTTTTCTTTATTTTTCTCTCTATTTCTTCCTATTTTTCTCCAATAAATCCAAACTAAATATTTCTCAAATATTTTTTCTATGAAAATTCATAAAATAATATTCTTGAATTTCTGGAATTTTCTAGGAAATTTTACTCACCTTGATTTAGCTCTTCAGGCTTCCTCGGTGTGCAAGTCATATCCTCGAAAAGCATGCCAAAACCATTTTCTCGCTCAAAATCTCTGGAATATTAATAAATGTCCACTTCCTATTTTTCATCATTTTTTCAAGAATTTTTTCCATTTTTTCTTTTTTTCCTCCATTTCTTTTCTTTTCTTCCTTTTTCTTTTTCTTCCCTCCTTCTTCCTTTCTTCTTCTTCCTCCCACCTGCAACTCCTGCGCCTCTGCTTCTTCTTCTCTTTTCTTTTTTTTCTTCTTTCTTTTCTTTTGTTTGTTTCTTTCTTTCTTTCTTCTTTTTCTTTTCTTCTTCTTCTCTTCTTCCTTCTTCTTATTCTTTCTTCTTCTCCTTCTTTCTTTTTATCCTTCTCCTTCCGCTGCAACACACCAGCGCGCATGGCTGCCTCTCGACCCTTACCACCTGTTGGTCTCGCCGTCTCTTGCTCGCGCCTCCGCCGCACCTTACTGCCTTGGCCCCCCTGCTCGTTGCGATACTGCCATTGCCACAGCCATAGCTGCTGCAATAGCAGCCTTGCGACTGCCATAGCCACGCCTCCATCTCCTTTCCAGCTCTCTCTCTCTCTCCCTTGCTTCTCTCGGATTGCCCAGTCCAAGCTCTCTCTCCTCACAACTTCCATTTCCATTTCTTGCTTTCATTTCTTCCCTTCTCCTTCTATTTATAGGCGATCCTCCGCCTCTCCTCACTGCTTGGCCATACTTTATTGTGTGCAAACTCTTCTAAATCATGTAGGGCATAGGGTTGCAAGGGATGGTTTGAAATTTGCAGAGGCATGGCCTCATATACGCGCACACATATATATAATTATATATATTTATAATAATGGAAAATTATATATTTAAATCCAAAATTCCATCCCTATTACACTTGTGCAATTTTCTAATTGCAATTACATCCTCAAACGCTGAATTAAATTGTATTTCAACACTGAAAATCCAAAATTAATAACTTTAAGGTTGCTCGATTTGGACAATTTTGCCCCAATGTCCTCACCAGATCCTCGTTTCATCTCGAAATCACTGAAGGGTTGCTCATTACGAAAAACCAGAGCCCCATCAGGCTTTCGTTGACTTCCCAAAAATCCCCTATGACAATTCTGTTTTGCAGTCAAAATGTCAGCTACATTTTAGCTGTATCGAAAACTGACTCAATTCTAATTTCTTTTATTACCATAAATCTTATCTCGGAACGCTCATCGAGACCATATTATTTTCCTTAGACAATTTCAGCCCGAGACATTCCTTGTAGTCGATTCGGTAGTTATAACTGCTATCAAGCCAATTTTTCGGTATTCTAAACTGGCTTAAATTACTTAACAATCTCACAAAAATATGGGTTCTTACAATGGTTGACAAAAACCATACATAGTCGACAGAAGCACAACACATAGTTGACTATTCATTTAGAAAAATTGAAAACTTAACTGATAACATGTAACATGTAAAAAACACTTGATTGATACAAAACATTACAACATATTTACATTTCTTTAATTTAAGTAAATGTCCTCATTTTCTTTAAATTATATTTTATCTTCAATTTACTTTAATACATAAATGTAAATAACAAAGTATCCCCTATTTGGATTCAATAAAAATATCAAAAAAATCAAAATCCATAATAATAAGAAAGTAGAATTTTGGTTTTAGAACAAACTTAGAATTTAGCAATATTACCACCTCCAAAATACATACTTCCTATTTCATGAAAAATTCATTAAAATTCATTTTATCACCAATGAATATTAGATATTAAAATACCAGGAGATAGTTCTTCAAAATGAACACACTTTCAAAAACATGTTCTAGTTGGTCTTTTACCTTAGAATTATTTTGATCAACGATTTTAAGGCTAATTTTGAGAAACACTCTTTTAAATCTTTAATACTTATTTTTGCAAATCTCCATATGTATAAGAATGAAATTAACTTGATTTTCATTTGAATAAAATAGTTTAACTTGATGTTGAAATTGATATATGTTGAAAACCATAACCTTGACTCATGACTTAGGAATTAAGTCAATATATTTTTTTCATCATCAAAACTAAATATACAAAAGTAAAACAACAACAAGAGTGAGGCTTTATTCCTCTGGGAGGACCCCAACGCTCAAGTTAGTAGGAGAAAATACCCGAGATGGAAAGTCACTTAGTAGTCAGATGCCCATACCTGTAGAGGTTGACCTCTATTTATAGATGGTGTAAAGCTTAATCCAAAGAGATAAGATAGCCTTCGAAATGGGACATTGGAGAGAATCTCGGTTAACTGGGTCTCTCTCGCCCAATTCAAATCTAAGATGGAGATTTAGATAGGGATCTGGAAGACTCTCCCTGGGATAGACACGTGGCAAAGGCGTACTAGCCCACGTGTCCCCAAGTTGATGGTAGTTTCTGGGGGTAACAGGGTAAATTCGCCCATATGTAAAATATCCCCTCATCAAGTATTCTTCTCTAAAAAAGACAAGTATTCCAAAAGTGCTAAATATATGAAAATTAAATACTTGTCCATTAAAGAAGAACTTTAGAAACAAAGAGTATCAATAGAGTATATTAGCACTAATCTTATGATCGCAGATCCTATGATGAAAGGACTGCTGCCCAAAATATTTAATGAACGTGTTGAAATGATGGGTATTTTGGGTGTCATGTAATGTGACTTTATTAAAGTTTGTACATTTAACACTTTGAGCTTATTTACATATTTTTGATATTTTCTATCTTATATTTGTATACATAATTGTCTTAGAGTAATGTTGACAGGAATAGTCTTATAAGAAAGACATTAAAGTTGGACTATTATGATTATCTTCATTAAAGGTCATATTAAATTAGAAGTCAGTGTTATGGTACATGAAAGAAACTATGTCGAAAAACTTGACACAAAACCACCATGAATCGCAATAATATTTTAACTTAATAATGACATAACGATAACCAAAGTGAAAAGAATTTTAAATATGATCTTTGTGTGCATTGCATTCTTCTTATTAAATCATAAAGGTAATATCATATTAGCCAATAATAATTATCTCATCAGATAAATCAATAACAATTATCTGGTATTTTACATGATAATTGAAATAAATATTTTATCAAATATATTGACATTTATATGATGAGATAATCAAATCAAATATTACATATGATGATATTAATCTGATGAGATAATTAAAAGATTTAATAAGATAATAGATTACTTAAAAATTTAATTTGGTATAGAAGATGTGAATAACTCTTAAAAAGTCTTGATAGGAGACTACTTTTATTATTATAAATAGGGATTTGACCCTCATCTTACTCAACATAAAAAAATAAATTATAATTATATTTTATATTCATCATCAAGGTTGATATTAAGGGGAAGAAATTAAATTTCGAGCATTCCGTCATCAATTGGCAATCTTTATATGGCTTAAACTCCTGATAGATTTAGATATGCATTTATTTATTTGCATTACATGATTTATATGAGATTTCTACAATTTATGGATAATAATTATTTATTATTATTTGTACAAGTAATATTATGGTTTACAAATACAAGAAGCATCCGCAGACAACAACGAGGAGCTTGAGGGAGGGAGGTAGTCAATACACAAGCTTGCGATGGATAAAGGGGCTATTTAACTGTAGTTTAGATATCCCAATGCAAAGCATGGGAGTGTTCCCAAAAGATCTGCATCCAATAGAGGATAAGAATAAGATGACTTAGAAAAGTCCGTGAAGCAAAGCTAGACTTTTGACAACCTTTCCTCTAACTAACTAATCAAATGCTTAGGGTTCTTATCAAATCAAGCTTTAAACAATTCAAGCTCAACTAGCTAGGATTTTGGTGAGCTTGACTTGGATCAAGATTGAGTTTATTAAAAATTTATCAAACTCGAACTTGGCTAGAGTTCAATTAGCTAGAAACTCGTTTATCATGTTAAATGGGCTCAAATTAACTTGAGTCATCTCATTTAATATGATAAATGAGCATCAGTGAGCTGAGTTCAAGCTCGTCAAATTTTTATTTTTTTAAATTAAAGCTAATTAAGTCTATTTTTACACAACAAAAATATAATAAATATAAGCATAAATTCTCAAAATAAATATAATAATACTATTTAAACATACATAAGCATTCTTATCACAAATACAAGGAAAAATAATAAAATATTAAAATAATAATAAAAATATTTATTTCACAAACCTGTTAACGAGTGTGTTCGCAAGTTTTGTTAGCAAGCCAAATTGAGCCAAATTTTATTATGCTAAAACTCTCAACTCGTTAATGAGTCAAACTAGCCAAATTGAGCCAAATTTTATTGTGCTAAAACTCTCAACTCGTTAATGAGTCAAACTCCAAATTAGAACTCAAGTTCGATTCACTTTTAACACAAGCCAAACATGAGCGGACTCTTACCTAGTCGAATGCTGGCCAATTCACAAATAACTCGGCTCATTTAAAATCCTACAAACGCTAAAGAAAACACCATATCTAACTACTATTACAAGATAATTAATGATAGATCAATTATATAAAAGAAAAAATGACTTTTTAGCTGAAACTTGATCCTTGGATGTGTAATTTTTGGTGGGGGACTATTAATACATACCCTACGCATGCTGTGTTGTATGAAAGGGTTAAAAAAAAACTTTCCTCTGGCAACTAAGAAACTGCTTTATATCAGTTTAAAACACTGGTATTGGCAAATTTAACTTCTTTAAATATCCAATAAACTGCTTATGAAGGCATAAAATCGAATTATCTTCATTAGGTATGTATGTATGTATATATATATATATATATATATTGTCATCAACTATAGTTAACTTCCCATTTGGAGCTAAGCTGCTTAGAGATAATTATCACCAAAGTTTTTCAACTATTTGATATATAAGAAACTTAGTACTAATAAAGCCCAACTGTATATTTCATCATCTATAAAACTTTAGTTTCATCATATATAGAAATACTAGTTCTAAACTTGCTGAAATTTATTCAAAATGCATTCTTAAAGCACTGAGTGTACTCACAATTCACGAGCCTCTAATTACTAAAGCTTTATTATGGGTATTCTGTGCACCTATATAAATTCTCGACTTTAATTTAGGCTGCGTTTGGATACGGCCACTTGACTCGATCATAAAAATAAAAGAATTTAGAATGCAAATATTTTAAATGACTTTATTTTTATCCATTCCTAATCCAAAAGGGAACACTGAGTTTGAATTTAGTGTACTAAACTGCAGCTGGTTGGTCCTTAATTTAGTTTGGGCTCAAACATAATGGACAGTTTATGGGTTCAGAAACACCATGCAAATCGGGTTGGGTTATTACTTACCAATTATCCAAAGAAGTTCATGCAATTATTCCCATCCATTTATCTATTTTCTTCCTTCAAATTCGAAAGGCTCCGCTCGATAACTTACGAACTTGGCACAGAGAATCCATCCTAAAGTTAAGACACCCGAGACAGTTTCTTCATTTTCTATCCAAAACCAAGATGAAAATACTAAGATCGATTTTACTATCCAAAACTAAGTCTAATTAAGATTCCACAACTATCAATAATTATGATTCAGCTCTATCTTGAAATTGTTATCACATACCAAATAGAAATAGTTGTTGTCCTATCTACATTAATTACCAAAAAAATCAACTTAGTAGACAGGATGATGAAATGAAACAACCTGGGAAGTCCAATTTCAAAAATGGATTTGACCCAACATTCAGCAGACCCAGATTGCTTTAAGAAGACTTATCTTGCAAAAAATAGGGCCAGACTCCAAGAATGTTCCCTAGCATGATGCTGGTGGTCTCCAAGCCAAATCTTAGATGCCCTACACTCATTATTTATCCACACACATTAAGCAAGAATATTTTGTTATATTTTTGTTTTAATTCTTATTTATAAGTGGTTTTAAGTTTGGATAAAAAAATAGTTAATTACCTTTAACTAATCAACAAAACAGCTTAAAACTAATTGTATCAAATGACAGGAATTTTAAATAAATAACGAATTATTGTTATAGTTTTTTCTTTCACACAATTTTACACAGCCAAACATATCTTATTTTGCCGTTTGATGACTTGACATACGATTTCTAAATGCATATTTGAAAGACTTTCAATTTTTCGTTTTTAAGTTTTGTGTTTAGCTTTCATTTTTATTTAAAAAAAATGAAAATTAAGCATATTGTTTGATAATATTGTATACTTTCAGTTTTGTTACTTTTGTTTTTTAATTTTTTTTTATTTTTCCCTAACCCTAGAGTTGCTAAACAATTGAAACAGTAACAAATAGACTTGTCAATAAGTTGAATCTAACAAATATATGACTCGGACCAAATTCAAGAAATTCAATTTATTTTTAAATAAATCCGTTGAACCTGTAGCCGTCAAACCAAGACAAACAAATAGAGCAAAGAATCAAAAGAGAAAAGAAACACCAACACGTCCACACAAATGTACATGGAGAATTTACGTATTTAGATCCGTAAATGGATCTTACTCACAGCAGGAGTTTCGCCCCCTACTCAATCCACTAATATCGAAGAACTAAAAATTATAAAGATACAAACAATAACTCACTTATAGTATTGCAAACAAGAAAATAAAACAGAGTACACAATGCTCTAGAAAACTCAAGCAATCTCCCCAGACTCAATCTCTCCTTTAACTCTCTCTCACACTTCAGTGATTTTTTTCAGAAGAGAAACGATACAAAGATTAAGGTTAGGATTCTTACTTTTTGATTTACGCGAAGTATTTCAAATGCTCTCTCTGCCAACATGAACATTTATATACAAGGCAAAGAAATAATATGAGGTGTTGAATCTAAGGTTAAAAGAGAATCAATGACTTATAAATAATCACCATTTAAACAGCTAATACAACGCCACATATCTCAAAATTGATGGCCTATAATAATAAAATAATTAATTTGAATCACATGAAAAAAAAAATAACAAGATCTTTATCAAATGTAAATATAATAATTGTTCTGAATTAAAAGAAAATTTAAGATTTAGTGTTTAGAATTTAGATACAATGCAAAACCTAAATCCATTAATTTCTAATTTTTCTCTCACACAATATGATTATGAATATATATATGTAATACACAAATGCACATAGATTCGTATAAATGTATATGTATATTTTAATAGATCTTTTATATTAATTTGTAGCCATCATTGTTCAATATGAACAGACTATACCAACCAATCATACGATTTTTATATTATGTATATGTATAAGTGATGATGGGACATCCTAATTTCATAAAAAATATGAAAATATCTTTCAGCAAGAGCTTCCCAAGGATGAATATTGTTATTGCTTTTATATTTCTACTAATGCATTAACTAGGTTCAATCTTTACAACATTTTCGATCTGGTTTCCTTATTTATGCATAAGGCATTTTTTAAAATTTTATAAAAAACTATTGGCTATTTTATATTTTAAAAAATTTTAAAATTTCCAAGAATAACGTACCAAAAATTAAGGCATTACATTAAGGACTTAAACTAATCGTCATGGGTGCTTCTTGCTCGTTCCGCCTTAGGTTAGGACCTCCAAGTTAGCAAGTTAGTGATAGAAAAGATAGGGGGAGCTGGCTGGGTGGGGGGGGGGGGGGGGGGGGGGGTTGATAGGGGCCTCGAGGACACCTTCTTGCTTGGGGTAGCCTTTTTAAGTAAATTCTACCAATATTTTTTACGGTCTATCTTCTTTATCTCTTTTTCTATCAATTTGCCCTTGATTATCCATGTCTTACCAAAAATTTCATCTACCATCACTAAAGACTCAAAAAGTGTTAGTCAAAGCCATTAATTGCTAGAAATGAAAAGGAAAAAGAAATAAAACGAAATGACTTAGACTAAATCTTAATTATGAGCATTTTAACGTACAAAATGCTATGAGCAATCTCAAACTATTTTTCAGGGTCATACATGATTAAGGCCGACCAACTCCTTCATAATTTTCTTCTCCTCCTCAATTAACTTGAAGGAGGGAGCACTAACCTTCCCCTTCCTCCTCTAAAAATTCAGAAAAGGGAATTGACCATCCTAAGGGCGGGCAAAGAATTAAGCATCAACTCTTCCACTCCCTTGATCAAGAAAGGGGTGTTGACAATGAACCTCCTTTGAGTCGCAGCAATTAAAAACTATCGTCCCTGCCCACAAGCAACAACCCTAAACGTAGGTAAAATTAAAGATCCGGGCACTAAAGGGGACATCCTTGGCCTAATAACAAATGAGAGCTGAGATGGAAGGATTCATCCTGAGGATGGAAAAGACTTCAAAGACAAAAGGATGAAGAGAAAGATAAAGATCGACATCCAAGGCATCCGTGTAGATTGCCAAGGAGCCTTTGGGGGCCTGATGTGCCCAGTGAGCCTTTGAAGGAGAAAAAGTATGTTCATCTTAGGGAAGCTCAAACTGACCCATACCCATGAGTTCCCTTAATTAGTCACTTCCCTACTGAGGAGAGTAACATCCTCGCTGAGGGAGGCATCCGAATCAGACCTTGAACTTTCCTCTACAATCTCACGAGATGATCGAGAGGACACCACTACCCCACTAGAACTTTCCTCTACAATCTCACAAGATGATCGAGAGGACACCACTACCCCACTAGACACTGTAACAGGAGACATACTTAGGGAACTATAGAGTTACCAAAGCCTGTGAATCAACCCCCACTACTTGAGCTCATTTTCTTAATATCTATTTGCTCAAAAGAAAAGGCCATACCTACTTAAAAGATCGAGAATGAAAGGAAAAATCGGCCGTAGAAACCAAGGACGTTGGGTCGATCGAGCACTGGAAAGCAAATATATTGAAGACACTCAAGCAAGAAATGTGGAAGCATTGGACCCAAAGTACTTTTATAAGACTCTGGGAAAAGACGAACCGACGGGAAAGGGATCTAATGTGAAAGTACTTTTATTGTTATGGTTTTTCTTTCACAATTTTACACCGACAAACATATCTTATTTTGCCATTTGATGACTTGACATAAGATTTCTAAAAGCATATTTGAAAGAGCTTTAAATTTTTCGTTTTTAAGTTTTGTGTTTAGTTTTCATTTTTATTTAAAAAATAAAAATTTAGCATATTAAGATGCCTTTTCTTGCGATAGGCGCTCGCCGCTTGGTCTCACGATTTCAGTAGATGAGGTAAATCTGAGTCTGATCCACAGTAATTGCATAGAGAGTGGATTCAAACCTAATGACCCAGACCATCCACCACTCCCTCTGACCACTAGAGCAATCTTAGAAAATGAAAATTTAGCATATTGTTTGATAATATTGTGTACTTTCAACTTTGTTACTTTTGTTTTTTCTTAAAATTTTTTATTCTTCTGGCTAAACGATTGAAACAGTAGCAAATAGACTTATCAGTAAGTTAAATCTAACAAATATATGACTCAAACTAGATTCTTGAAATCCAATTTATTTTTAAATAGATCTATTAAACCTGCAAGCGTCAAACCAATACAAACAAAAAGAGAAAAGAACTAAAATAGAAAAGCAACATCAACACATCTATGTAAATGTATACAGAGAGTTTACGTGTTCAAATCTGTAAATGGATCCTACTCACGGTAAGGGTTTCACCCCTAGACAATCTACTAATATCAAATACAAAGTGATTACAAAGATACAAACAAAAACTCACAATATCGTGAAAAAAAGATAAAATAAAGTACACAATACTCCAAAAAACTTGAGCAATCTCCAATCACTCAATCTCTCCTTTAACTCTCTCTCACACCCCAATGATTTTCCCATAGAAGAAATGATACAAAGATTAGGGTTAGGGTTCTTGCTTTGTGATTTATTACCAACATAAACATTTATATATAAAGCAGAGAAATGATTTAAGACATAGGATTTAGGGTTGAAAGGGATCAATGACTTATAAATAATCACCATTTAAATAGCTAATACAATGTCACGTGTCGGTCATCAAAGCTGATGGTCTATAATAATAAAACAATTAATTTGAATTACATGAAAAAAATAACAAGATCTTTATCAAATTTAAATATAATAATTATTCTAAATTAAAATAAAATTTAAAGTTAAGTGTTTAGAATTTAGATACAATGGAAAACCTAAATTCATTAATTTCTATTTTTTCTCTCACACAATATGATTACGCATATATATGTAATACATATATCCACTTACATAGATTCGTATAAATGTATATGTATATTTTAATAGATATTTTATATTAATTTATAGCCATCATTGTTCAATATGAACAGATTATACCAACCAATCATACGATTGTGTCAACATCATTTACATAGACTATTTGAATAGATTTTTATATTATGTATATGTGTAAGTGATGATGGGACTTCCTAATTTCATAAAAAATATGAAAATATCTTTCATCAAGAGCTTCCCAGGGATGAATATTGCTGTTGCTTTTATATGTCTACTAATGCATTAACTAGGTTCAATCTTTACCACATTTTCAATTTGATTTCCTTATTTATGCATAAGGCATTTTTTAAAATTTTATAAAAAATTATTGACTATTTTATATTTAAAAAGATTCTAAATTTTTCAACAGTTATACATAAAAAATTGAGATATTACATTAGAGGCGAAACTAATCCCTCCGGTTGTCCCTTACTCGTTCCCCTTTGGGTTTGGACCTCCAAAAAGTCGGCTTGAAGAGCTCGGGGGAGAGGGGTCAGGAAAGAGGTCTCGAGAACACCTTCTTGCTTGGGATAATCTTCTTAGGTAGATCCTAATAATATATCTTAAGGTTTGCCTTCTTTACCTCTTTATCTATCATTTCGCCCTTGACTATTCATGTTCTACCGAAAATTTCATCTACGATCACAAAAGATTCAAAAAATGTTAGTTAAGCCATTAATTACTAGAAATAAAAAGAAAAAAGAGCTCAAACGAAATGACTTAAGCTCAACCTCAGTTACAAGCATTCTAACATAAAAAATACCACTCAGCCTTATGAAATAATCTCAAACTATCTTTTAGGGGCATACGTGGTTAAGGCCAACCAACCCAATCATAATTGCCTTCTCCTCCTCAGTTAACTTGAAGGAGGAAGCATTAACCTTCCCCTTCCTCCAAAAATTAAGAAAAGGGAATTGTCCCTCCTAAGGAAGGGCAAAGAATTAAGCATACACTCTTCCACTCCCTTGATCAAGGAAGGGGTGATGACAATGAACCTCCTTTGAGTCGCAGAAATTAAAAACTATCGTCCCTGCCCATAAGCAACAACCCTAAACGCAGGTAAAATTAAATATCCGGGCACTAAAGGGGACATCCTTGGCCTAATAACAAATGAGAGCTGAGATGGAAGGATTCATCTTGAGGATGGAAAAAACTTCAAAGACCAAAGGATGAAGAGAAAGATAAAGATCGACATCCAAGGCATCCGTGTAGATTGCCAAGGAGCCTTTGGAGGCCCAGTGAGCCTTTGAAGGAGAAAAAGTATGTTCATCTTAGGGAAGCTCAAACTGACCCATACCCATGAGTTCCCTTAATTAGTCACTTCCCTACTAAGGAGAGTAACATCCTCGCTGAGGGGGGCATCCGAATCAGACCTTGAACTTTCCTCTACAACCTCACGAGATGATCGAGAGGACACCACTACCCCACTAGAACTTTCCTCTACAACCTCACAGGATGATCGAGAGGACACCACTACCCCACTAGACACTGTAACAGGAGACATACTTAGGGAACTATAGAGTTACCAAAGCCTGTGAATCAACCCCCCACTACTTGAGCTCATTTTCTTAATTTCTATTTGTTCAAAAGAAAAGGGCATACCTACTTAAAAGATCGAGAATGAAAGGAAAAATTGGCCGTAGAAACCAAGGACGTTGGGTCGATCGAGCACTGGAAAGCAAATATATTGAAGACACTCAGGCAAGAAATGTGGAAGCATTGGACCCAAAGTACTTTTATAAGACTGGGAAAAGACGAACCGACGGGAAAGGGATCTAATGTGAAAGTACTTTTATTTGCCGTATTATTTTACAAAAATGAAATATCATTATCATATTATTATTTTGTAATACATTCTGATTAAAAGTTTAAAAGAATTATCAATTTTATTTTTAAAAGACAAGACATGGAGCTTATCAAAAAAATTGGTCGATTTCCCATCCTTTCATTGTGATGAACAAAGGACTCATGTCTCCACATGCATGGATCCTTAAAGCTAATCTAAGAAGCTGATTTGACTAATCACATTTAGACTTGGTCAAATTCAATGGATTTGGAAGAGATATTGTTGATTAGTGTATATGTCCTTCTTAATCAAAAAGATCCCTAGCAATCTTTATGTTACTAAGTATTTTGTTATTTTTTCTCGTGGGAGTTGGGGGCAAGCCATAATAATAGAGTTAATCCTCTATGATCAAGGGGTTTATATATAGCCTCATGTCATAGAAATAGATTTTTTAAAAATAAAAAAAAATTACATATAATGTTTTTAACTTCATAAATAATAAATTAGTAATACGGTTCTTCTTTATTTTTAAAAATCAATATATAATTGTTTTCAAATTTTTAAAAGAGAAGATATGTATTTTCTTGGCCCAAGTGTCTGTTCAATCATTGAAGGTTAGATTGAGTGAGGGTTGGTAGATAAGTTTTTACAAATAGAAATATTTTGGTTAAAGTTTTAAGTTGATAAAATTGTTTAAAAAGAGTTTTGAATATTAAAATTTCTTTTTAAGTTAATCATCTATGCAAAAAATAGAATTAAAGTTATGCAATTTTTAATATTTATTTATTGAGAATGAAAAAACTAAGGTGTGAAGAATATGTGTTTTTTTGTGTAAAATGTATTTTTAAGATGAATATTGATGTGTCTAAGAAAGTATGAACCTAACCTCAAAACCCTAAAGAGAGAGGCTCAAGAGACCTTCTGAGGCCTCTCTCGAGTACCTTTCAGAGACTTTCTTGACGCCTCTCCTAGGTTATGGCCAGCCAAAAGTGCATCAACTTACCTTTGAAGTATTCACTTGAAATTTCGTAAATAGACAATTTCAAAAGATGTGAATATTTTTTTATCTATCAACATTCAATCTTAATAAAGAGGAAGTGATCCCTCCGGTTGAGATGCATAAAAATCTTTACACAAGCTATTTGAATACTCCTCTTTTTTTACTGAGACTAACTTAAGTATTAGAAGGCTCACGTAGAAACACCTCATACCTCTATTTGTATTTTGTCTTGCAATCTCCTGATTATCTAAAGATAACTCTGATCCGTAACTATAAATTTATTGTTGTATCTCGATAAAAAATATAAATTTTTCAAAATTTTTGAAAAATGTTTCAATTTTTTTTTTCAAAGTTTGAAAAAAAAAATTTGCTGGGAGTGTTCTAAAAACTTTGAGAAACATTCGAGACAGCGATAGAAATTCCTCAAAATTAAAAGAAACTTATAAACAACTATGAAAGAATTATTTAAAAACTTAGACTGCCAATACCTATGTTACTTTCATTGGTGTTTAATTAAATATTCATGATAATTTAGTAAATTATTTATGAAAAATTTAAATAACCATTATCAGTTTTTAATAAAATCTTTCAAAATTTTCATTAGTATTGGAAAAGTTTTTTTAAAATAAAATTCCCATTAAAATTTTCACATTTTTGGAGTGAAGGAAGCCATGAAAAAAATAACATCAAACCACAATCTGCCAAAACCCGTCTCCATCCCCTGATGAAAAGGTGTCAAAACAACAGTTTGTTCAACAGAAGCGTAACAGTACATAGTTGATAAAAAAGAATATGCTCCACTTTAATTACCACAATATATTAAATGATCAAATTTTAACCCATCTATCATTATTTTAAATCACAATTGAATAGGGCCATACCCATAATCAGATAATTAATCTTTGAGTCCAGAAAATGAACAACTTTGGATTGATGAAACAAGCGTGGGGACAGACTTGGCCTTTTCAACCAGCTGGAACTCAAAATAACACATCCAAAAAATCAATCAACACCTAATGATCCTATATAAACACTGCAAACCCATCTCTCTCTCTTGCACACACAAACATTATTATAGAAATATATAAGCATACTCTCTCTCTCTCTCTCTCTCTCTCTCTGTGTTTACAGGAGCTGAGAAAGAAGGCAGACCTAGGGTTAATGATGTTCATGGAGAAGGAAGAAGGAAGGAAAGCCGACTGCAAGTGGATGCACGTGCGGGAGGCGTGCAGTTGCGTTGGGAGGAAATGCAGAAGGCTGGCAAGGGAGCAGAGGGCAAGGTTCTACATACTTAGACGCTGTATCATCGTGCTCTTGTGTTGGAACCAATACGATTCTTCTGCTCATGACTCTTAATTAGTGGTTAATTATATATATATATATACATATATACATATAACTATATATATAATTGCATTTCATCTTCACTTCTGTTTTCTTTCATTTCCCTTCTGCTTCTTCTCCTCCTCCTCCTCTTTTTCTGTTGGGTGTGGAGTAACCATAAATTTTGTGAAGGTGATGAGTCTTGGCTGAGACTTGATGAGAGAGTACATATTGTATGGATATCTAAGTAGTAGATTTTGTTCTTAATTTTAGTTTCTTATTGTGTTTTTAGTCTCTGTTTCTGTCAAGTACTCGAGAAATTTCTACTCTAGCTTATATTGTTAAAAAACTAGACTAGATTGCTTGAAAGTTTTGGATTAATGGAGAAAGTGTTAGATACAAGTGAAATGGGTTTCTTTTTGGACAGTTAAATTGAGGCAAATTGGGCATTTGTCAATTTGGTCGGAATCACTGTCAGTTGATACAACCAAAATCATCATCTCATCACCACGTAGCTCAAAGATGGGTCAATTGTTTTAAGCTGTTTCTTCTTTTACATTTGGGAGCTCGGATAAAAATAAAAATGAACCAAAGATGACTCTTCTTGCTTAGGAGAGACTTAGGAGAGACAGAGAGGACGACGACGACAATAACAAAAATAAATAAATAAATAAAAATAAAACAAAATACCTGCTGTATTTCATTCTCCTCCATATATAATCTCATTTTTTGACTATCTCAATTAAGAGGAGAATGGACCCAACGGAGATGAATAGAAAATTTTTTCATTCCATTATGAACTCTCTTTCAAACAAAATCTTAGGTTTCAAAAAAAAAAAGAAAAAAAAAAAACAAATGTCACACGCCCGCAGATTGATTAGAAACCAGGAATGGATCTCACTTTTTACAGAAAGTGTTCGAAGAAATATGTGGTGCTGATAGTTTTATGATAAATGGAATATTTTAGTAAATGGTTTATCTTTTGATATATAGAATGATTAATACACACACACCCCCCCCCCACACACATTTTGTATTAACTTGAGAAAGGAAAAAAGTAGGAAGAATAGTACAGAAAAGAACAAGACAACATCGTACAGCACTGAGTTCCAAATCACAGCAAAACCCGTGGAGTTTGAACAGCTTTAATTGCCCCCTCGTGTGAACCTTTTTCTTCCTGGGAGCCACTTCCTCCAGTACTACTGATCATTACTACAAGATAAAAAGTTTTATATAATATTTTATAATTATTATGAATTCCTGCAATAGACATTCTCTAAATTTTATTTTGATCACATTTGTATATGATACTTTATTACTTGATATGAAGATGTAATTTTCAATTGTCAAGAATATCCATTTTACACTAATTTTTATTACTTTTTCCCCTTAAAAGAGAGAAAAATATGTTCCATCTTATTCTAAGGGCATTATTACAATTTTCTAAGTCATGTTATAAAAATAACTAACAAAAATCCAAGTTTATAGATATTTTATCATAATTTATTTACTATTTTAAATCATTATAAAAAAATGTGTGAGAAAGGCCAAAACATATTTATGACAATAGTGCCCTCAAGAATGGAAACCTAGTCTTAACTCGTTTTTATATTACTACTAAAATTGCATCTTCAACTCTGTGCTCAATTTGTAATTATCAATAAGTGAGTTTAACAATTCCTATATTTGTTAAATCTTACAAAAAAATCAAGACAAATCATATTTACGTGCACGGTTACACTTAATCTATTCAAAGATATCAATTGAAAAGACACTATGTCTTATTGTGTCTAATTAAGTACATAGCAAGTGATGCACTCAAAGTTCGTTCCCACAACCGCACGAGAGTAAAGAATACACAAGTTAAAGTCAAGATTTCGATCTTAATTTTTTGTCTCTTTTTAACTAAACTGTAACTCATGATATAAATTTCATCAAAAAAAATAATTTATTTTTTTAAATGTAACTCTTTATCAAGATGTAACATTCTTTTCGACTAAATTATGACTCATGATATAAAATTCATCGAAAAAATAATTTATGTTTTCAAAGTATAACCCCTTATCAAGATGTGACATTCAGCTCCTCTCTCTATTGAGTCTTGAGTAAGTTTAAGTCTATGAAACTTTAATCATAACTTGCACCTAATTCTAACCAAACATGCTAGTTAAAAAGCCAGCCTTATTGTGTCTAATTAAGTATATAACTACTACTGCACACAAGTTTGTCTTCACAACAACACAAGAGGGGAGAACGAACGAACGACCGACTCCGAAAGCCAATCTTTTACACCTTTCCCACTAAATTGACTCTCGATAATGCTCATAAAAGCTGTTTACTTTCTTAAAACATGTCCCCTTCCAATTTGGCTAAGGAACAGGACTAATTTGGGGATAGAACCAGTTGAGATGAGTAGTGTGTGCATTGGGGGTTGCTTTCAGACCTGAGAAAGGTATCCCATAAGCCAGAAGCCAAAGGTGTTTGTCAATGGAGAACAATGATATTTAGCTTAAAAGAGGTCCCATTTATATCCGACCTTCCTGGTAGGACTGCCCCCTAGAAGGTGAGTTAGTCTAATCAACTAAACCAAATATCACCAAACCAATGGCACCCACTTCTTTCATGAGCTTCAAACCCTTGTGGACAAGAAGAGTACCACTCCGCCCCCTGTTGCATTGGATGGATGCAAAGCACGAGAAGGGAAAAAAGGAAACAGCCTAACTTAATCAAGCATTATATGATCAATTTCCTATAAGTTATATCCTTCCACCATTTTGACTCATATGTGAGATTATTTGAAACCCTAAAGAAAGTCGTGTAATAGTAAGATAAATATTTTTCTTTTAAAGGTTAAATACACTTTGAAACCTTAGATAGTGTTATTTTCGTGTTTCAGTTTTAAGTTTTGAATTTTGAATTTATTTTCACTTTTGTGTTTTTTGAGTTTCTGTTTTGAAATTTTTAAAAATATATATTTTGTTATTTTTAAAATAAAAAAACTAGAAAATGCGTTTATTTTGAAATTTTGAAAAATTATTTTTTTTATAATTTAGATATTTTTTTCAATAAATTTAATTATTAAATAATAAAATTAACTCTTTTTAATAAAAATTTACTATTAAAATAAATTAATAAATTACTAGCATGCATTTTAACAATAATTTATATTAAATTATACGCTTAATAATATATTATATGTTATCCTATATTTTTATTTCTAATATAGATATACTATATTTTTTAAATTTTAAATAAATATATAATTTTATTTTTAAAATTTAATAATAAATTTTTCTTTTTTTTCTCTTCGTTTCTTTCTTTTCCTTTTCTTTTTTCTCTTTTCTTATTCTCCGACGCCCTTCATCTTCTTTGTCGCCGACAACGACTACTAGCTGGACATTCACACGATCTGAGCCTATCATTAGAAACTCCAAGCCAAGGAAGTGACATACACAAAAATTTGTCATATTTAAAGGTTGAATTTTCATAAATCTAATTAATTTTTGGCCACGAGTGAAAAATACACAAATAGTTGCCACCAACTGCCATGACCAGTGGTTTCCGGTTATCAAAGGCAACCACCCGACACCCAAGAGCCCATCGACCAACATACCCAAAAACATGCAAGATCCAATAGTTAAATCTTCTTAGATCTAACCTTAAACGTTCGACCCACCCACCGATATACGCACTGTCAATCGTCACCGATCACTGTGACCGGTGGTTTTCAGCGATCAGAGGCAACCACCTGACACCCAAGAGCCCATCGACCAACATACCCAAAAACCAGTAAAAGAAGAAAGAGAAGAAATGAGAGAAGAGACAAAACCAACAAAAGAGCGACGGGGAGCAGTCGACGGCGACTCACACCGTTGGTGGCAAGCGCGATCGACAGTAGTGGTCGCAGTGGTGATGGAGGGCGTGGTCGACAACGATGATGGCAATGGCAGTGGCAATCGATGGCAGAAGGAAGAGAAGAGAGGAGAAATGAGAAAAAAAATGAGAGAGATGAAAGAAGTTGGATATGTGTGAGATTACGGAGGGGCCAGTTGAGTGTTTTCCACGTTTTTAGCATTTTGAGTGTTTTCAGTGTTTTAATTGAAAACAACCAAAACAACAAATGTTATTTTGAGTTTTCTTTATAAAAATTTTTCTTGTTTTCAAAAATATATTTTTTTAAATAGTAAAGTAAACGCATTTTCAGTATTTTAAAAAACTAAAAATTCGAAACGGATTGAAAACAATAAAGAGAAAATAGTCTTATATTTTCAAATGAATCTCATTTTAGCTCTAATTTAGCCAATAATTACATACATATGAATTTCACGACTTTTTTTCCAGTTTAAAGTGAAACCTTACATCTGTTCTAGGTTAATACAGTGCAAAAATTTTAAAAATAGGTGTGTGACGCTCCTAAAATTTAGACATCATGAAGAAAGTTGGTACTTATTTTATCTTTCAAGCTTGCTTGGTTTGGGGCAAAAAAAAATAACTGGACTTCTTATTTTTATTTCTTGAAAGCATTACTACAAAAAAAATAACTGGACTTCTTATATATATTGTATGAGATCTCCCACGCTTGGTTTATTTGCTTATTCTTATAACTTTTGGCTTAATTATGTACAATTTCTTGACATGTTGCTACAATTTTCTACTGTTTTTAAAGCTAAAAACACCCGAAAAACTATAAGGGAAAAAAGACAAGACTTATGCGGCAGAAACTTCACTGAATATTGAATAAACATTGTTTGGCTAAATAATTTCAGACACAGGTCCCACTATTAAGAAGATAGTGTTGGAAAATAACACCATGAAAGAAGTGACCAAAGTGCAAAGGACTGTGAAAGGTGATGGCCACCAACAAAGGCAATAATACTTGGTTGTAAATAGGGTTTGTAATGAAATATCAATATAAATTTCAGTAAATACACTTAGTACCCTTAGGTTTCACTAAATTAAAACGTATACTCCTCATATTTGGAAAATTACATTAATCTCCCCTCCATTAAACCGACTTTAAGAAATATTCCATTAAATATATAAAAAAACAAGAATACCCCTATAACATAACTAATAGCAACGTATAATTTTTGAAACGTGAGAAGCGTTCCCTATATTTATACTAAATCTTAGGGATGCATGGTGTATTTTTCCTATAAATATTAAACATAAAGGTATAATTATTTAGTGACAAGAAATTAGAAAATGTAATACCCACCTAGATAATATAAATAATGAAAGTAACAACCTAATTTCACTAGGTATGATAGTTTACATGAACTTTGAATCTTTGGTTATCTTGATTCATAATCATATTTCTACAGTCATTATATCTTATGCCATACTTAAAAATTTCCCACCAAGAATTTTTATCTTCCTCAACCTCTTTTGTCACAAACTTCATTTATTCTACCCGACTCACCTCACAAATATGCCTATTGCTCTAAGCGATGTATAACTATGAAACTATCATTTATATATCATTCTAAAAACATTTTTTTATGAAAAACCAAGTAAAAATGTCAATTTTCCTTTACCAATATTACGATAAGATTGGCCTCCAACCATACCCTGCAGAGAATCTAATCCCACCAAGTTGGAAAGCATTCTACAAGAAGACATTAATCATTATTCAAGAGCAAGAGATTAAGAAAATTTGAGAAAGGATCTTTTGGTTTGAACTTTTTTAGGGCCTGTCAACAACTACAGTTAGAGGATTGGGTTTTGAAAAGATGGACAAGTAATCAGGCTTCCAAAGACTGAAGCAACAAGTCCAAATTTGTGCAAAGATAAGTGGGATTCTGCCGAGTGAGACCCATTTTATCTCTAAAATTCAGGTGGGTCTGTCCCCTGAGAAGTTGGTTAGTCCAATCAGTTACTTCTCCACCTTACATTTGAGCTCCTGTTTGGGTGGGGGCTTATCAATGTCTCTTCACCGCCACATCTTCCTCACGTTTCTTTCTTTCGGTTTTCTTTTCTTTTAAGCTTTGTGTAGCCAGATGCTTCCTTGGGAAAGAAATGTACTGTAGTATCACGTGGCAATGCTAACTACGTAACACTAGTATAGTTACTAAAATGGATTGAGTGGAGCTTCATTTCTTGTTTCAATCCATCCATTTCAATAATAACTCCATCTCAAGTTTTATCTTGAAACTAAATATTTCTCGATTCTCTATTATCAAGAACTGTACCTATCACATTAAGTCAAACGAGTTGGGATCACACCGATTTGGATCATATATTTGACAGGAACTTGTAACTATCAAGATTACAAATAATTAGAATAATAATAATTTTATATGACAAAGATCCTTTGGTCTTATTAACAGTAAAATATCAAGCATGACGTTTATAATTAAAAATGTAATTATTTCAGTTTTGAAAAAAAAAAAAAAAAGGCATAAAGATAATCCTAACCCAAATCGGTTTATTCTATCTGCTAGTATACCTTATCCCATAAATGATAAATCCATTCCTCATACTCGCCAGTCAAAAGTTAGCCTTTTGGCGCCAGATAATCCGTTCGAATAAGGTCCCATGGGGAACTTCTATCCCAATCCTTAAGCCATATGACCTCAGAATTATTGATGTTAACATACATTCTGGGTGTTCGGACACTTGCCGCTTTGCTTCACAGGCTATACTTAATATTTCTTCTATGTACGTAACTTATCCTAGCCAAGTTACTTGGCCATCAAGAGCATATAGTGTTGGAAGTAAGGTGGGCTCTGATAGATACACCACTTGTGGCAAAACGAAGATAATATACTCTCACAAGAGAAGAAGACGAGGAAGCCTTGGAAATGTATTTCACTCTTAATGTTTGGCTGAAGACCAAATGATAGATCACACGGGTATTAATAGGACTCACTCATACTCCTAAGCAGATGAGATACATCCTGTCCCATGCACCTAGAAACTTGCAGATCATGACCTTGCATTTTCCAAGATACATGAATGTTACACCCAATGTGTACCTACCTAGAAAAGTGAGAAGCCTCGAGAATAAACCGAACATGCTTTTTCTTCCACCCTCCCCCTAAACATGGTTTTCTACAAAGCCAAATAGACTCTTCAATTCACTAAATGTGTCGTATTTGAGAGGCTTGGTGAGAATGTCCTCCATTTGGTCTCGAGTCTTGACATATTTGAGTTCACAATAGTTTTGGCAATACATTATTGAATAAAATGGAAATCAATATGCTTGCTTTGTTCATAGTATACCGAATTTCTTGCTAGTGCCAAAGCAGACTTGTCAACACAAATTTCTGTAGCATCATCTTTTCCAAAGTGAAGTTCTTCTAACAGCCTTCTTAGCCAAATTGCAAGAGTCACACCAATCATAGTTTGCCACAAACAATGCTTCACAAGTTGAAAGTGTAATTATAGGCTGCTTCTTTTGAACACCATGTGAAAGCCATATTACCCAAGTAGAAAACAATACCAGTAGCACTTTTCGGATCATCAATATCTTCAGCCTAATTGATATCATTGCGCCCCAAAAGCTTACAATCATAAGAGAATGAATATATAGGACCAAATATGGACCACACGCACCATGCTCATTGAGTAATATATTTGGTCCTCCATCCTTGTCGGTGACTTCATATTCATTAACAAGACTGACTCGAAAAAAAAAAAAAAAATTCCAGTCTCATGCATGTACCTTAGGCTTCCAACCAATCTTTTGTTAAGTGTTCAGTCCACCTTGGTTCATTATCATCTCTTGACAACATGAATCCACATTCCACAAAGGTTTTGACAAGTTTGCAATCACCGTCAAAATTCATGAGTATTTCCCTTGCATAAGTTTCTTGAGAGAGAAAAATGCCTTCATCTCTTTGTTTCACCTCTATACTAGGATAATAAGACATTAACCCAATATCCCTCATCTCAAATTCTCATCCCATCTCTACTTTAAATGATTCAAACATTTTGGTGTTACTTCCAATAAAAATCAAATCATCTACACATAAAAATACAATCAAGCTATCTCCATCAATATTCCCTTTTGAGTAAAGAACATTCTCACACGGAGACTTAGAGAAGTCGCCTTCTTGGAAGTACTTGTCAATTCTGCAATTCCAAGCTCTTGGAGCTTGTTTCAAGTCATAAAGTGCTTTCTTCAATTTAAGCACTTTTTCTTCTCCTTTCACAACATAGTCGAATGGTTGTTCCACATATAGTTTGTAGGAAGTGCAAGACAAATGATCCCACAAATTATGAAATATAATGGGGGACAAAGGATCCACAAATTATGGGTTGTGTTTTTCTTCTTTTCAGTTTGAATAATGAGAGAGTTAGTGATGTTGTTGTGTATATAAGATGTATAGGTTGATTAGGTTTCTGGTGTGAAGATATCATTGTATTCCATATTGTTTTGTTTGGTTATATGCTATCAGAGCCACCCACAGCCGCCGTCGATCTGCCACTACTATAGCAGACGAGCCAGTTGCTCTCGTCAAGCGCTTGGAATGGAGAAGACGAAGGTTATCCTGCTTCCATCATCGTCAATAACTGTCAAGCATCGTCGCCTCTCCCAGTCGCACCGTCACACCTACCTTTTGCCATAGGCCGTTTCGACCATCGTTTGCTCCTGCCATCGACGTCGTTGACCAAGGATCAGCCAACCCCCAACGTCCAACCACCATTGCCACTGCCACACACCACCATCAAATCTGACCGCCTAGACTGTTTGTTGCCCCGATCTCTCTCTGGTACTCTAATCACGACATCGTCGCCATCGTTGGACTCGTCTCTCTTAGATCATCCAGATCCCGGTGGTTTCGTCACCATCCGTCGTCGTCCGCCACAGCCGGCCACCGCCCGCTACCAACCTCATCAGTGCTCCAGCGAGCCTCTGCCCGCTACTCACTGCCCTTCCATCTCGATCCTCTTCTTCATTTTTTGTGGAAGACTATCAACCCATCAATCTCAAATCTGAACTTCACAGTCTTAGATCTAGTTTGTAGCAACCCTCTAATTTCTGACCAGCAGGCCACCTCCACCAACTTGAATACCAACGGCCACCATTACTGATAAAATGACCAAATCCACTTCATCCGTTGCGGAATTGACCAATATTCCAATTGTCTCCAACCCCCAATTATCCTTAGTACCTAGTCATTCTAAAAATCCATCAATACAAATCACCTCATAAATTAAATGAGAGCAATTTTAGAGTGGTATCAATCAGTGTAGCTTGTGATCAAAGGAAGAGGAAAGATGGGATATTTAATAGGAGCAACGACAGCAACTCCATCAAATTTTGTCGCCTATAGTGTATGGGAAGCAGAAAACTCAATTGTGATGGCATGGTTGATAAAGTCGATGGAGCAAAAGATTGGGCACTTATATCTGTTCTACCAAAGAGCAAAAGAAATGTGGAATGCAATGAAAGAGATGTACTCAGACCTTGAGGATATATCTCAAAGTTTTGAAGTTCACTCTAAAATTCGAAACACTCAACAAGGTACATTATCTGTTACCGAGTGCTTTAATACACTCTTAGAACTGTGGCAACAAATTGATTTGTTTCACAATGTTGTGAAAGTGTCCGGATGACAGAATCCAATACAATAAGATGGTTAAAAAAGATTAAATAGTCGATTTCTTACAAGGCCTGAATCAAGACCTTGATAACGTTCGAGGACAAATACTTGGCACAACGCCCCTACCAAAACTAAAGAAGGTGTTTGCTGAAGTCCGGCATGAAGAAACGAGGAAAGTGATGGCCTCTCCAGTACAGACCTCATCCATCGAGATAGCAATCTAGAGATCTGCTTTAGCAGCAAACCGAAATGAAGGATACAATCCAAAAGAAATTTCTAGAAAGGACAAACAATTGTAGTGTGAGCATTGTAAGAAGCCCAAACATATCAAAGACATGTGCTGGGATATTCATGGCAATCCCCCAGATTGGAAGCCACGAAGCCAAAGGAGAAAGAATGCCTATATGGCTGAGATAACAACAGGTGTAACCTCTCAACCATTCACAGCAGAGCAGATAGAAATTCTTCAAAAACTGATGACTTCCTCACCAGTTACAGATGCCTCCAAAACTATCCCATCAATCTCTACTAGCTCTACAACACTTACATCACATAAAGGTATTTTTTCCTTATTGTCATGTAAAGACTCACATGATCCTTGGATAGTGGACAATGGTGCTTCTGACCATATGACAAGCTCCAATACATGATTTAATAACTATCAACCATGTAAGGAAAATGTTGGTATTACTGTAGCAGATGAATCCATGTGCACAACAATAGGGAGAGGAGATATGGGACTCAATGGGTTGAAATTGAATTCAGTTCTTCATATTCCTAATCTGCATTGTAATTTACTTTCAATGAGTAAATTAACCAAAGATTTGAACTGTTTAGTAACATTTTTCCCTTCTTGTAAATTTCAGGATTTGACATCGGAGAGAACGATTGGGAATGCTAAGGAGCGAAATGGTCTCTATTACTTGTCAGGTGTTAGTTCTCCTTCAAGTCCAAAGTTATCTACTGTTTTTTCCTCGGTTTCTAATTCCAATGTTCTGTTGTGGCATCATAGATTAGGTCACTCGAGTTTCTCTTATCTAAAGCATTTGTACCCTCATTTGTTCATTAATAAAGATCCTTCATCATTTCAGTGTGATCATTGTACTCTTGCCAAACAAACCTATGCATTTTATCCACCTCACACATACAAACTGTCTTCTATATTACATTTCATTCATAGTGATGTGTGGGAACGATCACGAGTGTTAAATTTAACCGAGGAATGATAATTTGTTACCTTTATTGTTGACCATACCCAAGTATGTTGAGTTTACTTGATGATAGAAAAATCTGAAGTGACTACAATATTTAAACGATTCCACAAGCTTGTTAAAAATGTTTTCCAATCATCTATCCATATTCTTCGAACGGATAATGGTAGAGAGTATTTCTCCCATGAACTAAATGAATATCTCCAAGAATATGGGATACTTCATCAAAGTTCATGTGCGTATACTCCTCAACAAAATGGGGTTGTTGAGAAAAAATCGTCACCTATTGGAAGTTGTTCGATCAATCATGTTTGCTAGTCATGTCCGACATTCCTTTTGGGGTGAAGCAATTCTTACATCAACATTCCTTATCAATTGTGTTCTCTCCAAAGTCCTTCAATGCCGAACACCGCTCAGTGCATTGTTATCTATCTTTCCTTTCTCTCGGGTTCATAATTTTCTTAAACCTCGTGTGTTTGGGTGTGTGGTATTTGTTCATAATGTTCAACCCAATCAGGGCAAGTTTGATCCTAAAGCTCTCAAATACATCTTTCTTGGTTACTCCTCCACACAAAAAGGCTATAAATACTATCATCCTTCTACAAAACGATTCCTGATCTCGTGTGATGTTTCCTTTGTCGAAGATCAAACCTTCTACCCCTATGTTTCTCTCCAGGGGAAGAATAATACTCAAGGAGACAAACATTGGGAGCCTAATTTCTTCGAGCCCTTCCCTCTGATCTCCTCATCTTTTCCTTCCCAATCCGATTCTAAGTTCAAAAACGGTGGTGATGTAGGCCAAGGGGGAGAATCTAACACCATAGACCCAAAACCAATTTTGTTTTACTCTAGGAGACCTCAAACTCTAGTGCAAACTCAAGAGTATAAACCGATGGCAGATCCCATTACTACGGATAATCAAAAAAAGGATGAGAAAAATAAGTCAAGCTGTGAGGAAGGAGAACAACTCCGCCTGGGGATGTTATCCACTGCCGGTCCCAAGCCCGGATAAAGGAGGAGGGTTGTGTTAGGTAGCCGACAGCCAACGTAAAACTTAGTCGGATCCAAAACATGAACTCTAGACAAATTATGAAAAATCGTTTGGGCGTGGGCGTAACCCTTCATAGCGACGCGCTACACTGCCCCCGTGTAGTGACAAGTGAGCTAGGGCCGCTGCATCGGCGCCCGGATGTAGTGATAAATGAGCAAGGGTTCCCGCATTTGCTTGGACGGATGTGGGTAAAGAAGTTAGTCCAAAATCAAAATCAAAATCAAAACCAAAATCAAAATCAAAATCAAAACCAAAATCAAAATCAGAACCGAAATCAAAATCAAAAACAAAATCAAATTCAAAGTCAAGGCCAAAAACAAAATCAAATCCAAAGTCAAGGACAAAAACAAAATCATAGATTAAGGATTGGGTCATGGAACATAGGAACATTAACAGGCAAAGCTATGGAAGTGGTGGATGTGATGATTAGGAGAAAAATTAATATTATGTGCCTTCAAGAGACGAGATGGGTAGGGAAAAAAGCAAAAACTTTATCAGAAGCTGGATATAAACTATGGTACACAGGAACTGATCGAGCGAAAAATGGAGTGGGGATTATTATGGATAAAAGCTTAATAGATGAGGTAGTGGATGTAAAGAGAATAGGGGATAGGATTATTATGGTGAAGATTAGTCTAGGAAGAATAACTATGAATATCTTTAGTACATATGCACCACAAGCGGGGTTAGGTGATGAGATAAAAGTAAAATTCTGGGAGGACCTAGAGGGACTCATACAAATGATACCAAGAGGAGAGAAAGTGATTATAGGAGGTGACTTAAATGGGCACGTGGGTAGAGACGGAAACGGATATAGAGAGGTACATGGAGGGTATGGATTCGGGGAAATTAATAATGAGGGTAAATCTATCCTTGATTTTGCTATGGCATATGGGCTCATTATAACCAATACGAGGTTCAAAAAACGGGACGAACACTTAATCACATATAAAAATATCACCTCAAGCACCCAAATAGATTACTTCCTCATGAGACAAGAGGATCGGTTATGTTGTAGGGATTGTAAGGTAATACCGGGAGAGTGTTTGACTACTCAACATAGACTTCTAGTACTAGACGTCCAAGTAGGAAATTGGAAGAGAAAAAATCACATAAAACAAAATCCAAGAATCAGGTGGTGGAATTTAAAAGGGGAGAAACAACTAATCTTCAAAGAAAAATTAAGGGGTAGAAGGGAATGGAATGGAGAAAGACAGACAAACCAAATGTGGAAGGAAATGGCTAATGCTCTGAGAAGCACGGCAAAGGTAGTCCTTGGAGAGACAAATGGTAGAGCCCCTAACCTTAAGGAGTCTTGGTGGTGGAATGAAGATGTACAATTGAAAATTAAAAATAAGAAAACTTGCTATAAGGCGGTATATCAATGCAACAATGAAGAAAATCAAAAAAATTATAAAGAAGCAAAAAAGGCAGCAAAAAGAGCTGTTAGTGAAGCAAGGTCAAAAGCATATGAGAATCTATATAAACGACTTGATACAAAAGATGGAGAAAGGGATATATATAAATTAGCTAAAGCAAGAGAAAGAAAAACACGGGATTTAACTCAAGTGAAATGCATAAAAGATGACAATCAAAATGTTTTAGTAAATGAGGGAGCGATTAAGGAGAGATGGAAGGAGTATTTCACAAAATTATTCAATGATGGTGGTGACACAAGAGCTAGGTTGGGACATCTTAGTAACTCCGAAGGGAATGTGAGCTACACATTCTATCGACGCATAAGTTCAAATGAAATAAGGCAAGCTTTAAAAAAGATGAAAAATCATAAGGCAGTGGGACCAGATAATATACCAATAGAAGCATGGAAATGCATGGGAGAAGAGGGCATCTCCTGGCTAACGCAACTATTTAACGCGATCCTTAAATCAAAAAAGATGCCAGATGAGTGGAGGAAGAGTACTTTGGTTCCTATATACAAGAACAAAGGAGATGTTCAAAACTGTGAAAATTATAGAGGAATTAAGTTAATGAGTCATACCATGAAACTCTGGGAGAGAGTAATAGAGCAGAGACTTAGAAAAGAAACAAATGTGTCAGAAAATCAGTTTGGTTTCATGCCTGGCAGGTCAACAATGGAAGCTATATATTTATTGAGGCGTCTAATGGAAAGGTATCGGGATCATCAGAAGGACCTACATATGGTGTTTATAGATCTAGAAAAGGCCTATGATAGGGTCCCTAGAGAAGTATTATGGAGGGTTTTAGAGAAGAGAGGAGTCAAAATAGCCTATATACAAGCCCTTAAGGACATGTATCATGGTGTAGAGACAAGGGTCAGAACATGCGGAGGGGATACTGAACCATTTACAACTACAATAGGACTGCATCAAGGTTCTGCACTAAGTCCATACTTATTTGCCTTAGTAATTGATGAACTCACTAAAGATATTCAGACAGATGTGCCATGGTGTATGCTATTTGCAGACGACATAGTGTTGGTGGATGAAACAAAAGAAGGAGTGAACACTAAGCTTGAGTTGTGGAGAAACAATTTAGAATCTAAGGGATTTAAATTAAGTAGAAAGAAAACAGAATATATGGAATGCAAATTTAGTAAAAATGCAAGAGTGGATGATGTTATAATAAAATTAGAAGACCAAATCTTACAAAGAAAAGATCATTTTCGATATTTGGGATCAGTGATTCAAAAAGATGGAGAAATTCACGAGGATGTCGCACATAGAATTAAGGCAGGGTGGCTAAAATGGAGAAATGCATCGGGAGTGTTATGTGATGGTAAAATCCCATTAAAATTGAAAGGAAAATTTTATAAGAGAGCTATAAGACCAGTTTTGCTGTATGGCTCAGAATGTTGGGCAGTCAAATACCAGCATGAGCAAAAGACGAGTGTAGCGGAGATGAGGATGTTAAGATGGATGTGCGGACATACAAGAAAGGATAAAATTAGAAATGAAGTTATTCGTAATAAGGTAGGAGTAGTGCCAATCGAGGAGAAGATGAGAGAGACTAGACTAAGATGGTTTGGTCATGTGAGAAGGAGACTAAGAGACGCTCCTGTGAGGAGAGTTGATGAAATGGAACAATTAGTCACAAAAAGAGGTAGAGGTAGACCCAAGAAGACTTTAGGAGAGACATTAAAGTTCGATATGAAGTATATGGATCTAAATGAAAATATGACAAACGATAGAAATATATGGAAGTCTAGAATTCATGTAGCCGACCCCACATAGTGGGATAAAGGCTGGATATGTTGTATGTTGTTGTTGTGAGGAAGGAGAACCTATCAATAACATTGATCTTCCGATTGGCACAAGGAAAAGGGTAAGGTCTTGTATGAGAAATTCCAAGTATCTTATATCAGATAATGTTGCATATACTAAGTTATTAGGAAATTTCAAAGTCTTTGTTGCAAAGATTGATAAGATTCATGTTCCTAGAAATGTTCACGAGGCATTTCAAGATCCAAATTGGAAGAAAGTTGTGCTAGAAGAGATGAAGGCATTGAATGATAATGAAACTTGGGAGATGGTGAAGTTACTAGAAGGGAAGAAAACAGTTGGCAGTAAATGGATCTTCTTAATGAAATATAAACCAAATGGAATTATAGAACGGTATAAGGCAAAGCTAGTAGCACAAGGTTTTACTCAAACCTATGGGATTGATTATGAAGAAACCTTTGCACTAGTCGCCAAGCTTAACTCAATCAAAGTTCTTTTGACTATTGTTGCTAATTTAGATTGGAGATTGCACCAACTTGACATTAAGAATGCTTTTCTCAATGGCACATTAGAGGAGAAGGTATATATGAGAGTTCATCCTAGATTTGAAGAAAACGAAGATCCAGACAAGGTATGTAAGCTAAAAAAGGCCCTTTATGGTTTAAAACAATGACCTTAAGCTTGGTTTACACGGTTCAGCATTGTTGTGAAGGATCTTGCATTCAACCAAGGCCAAGCTGATCGCACCTTGTTTGTGAAGAAGAATAAGTTAAGAAAACAAGTAATATTCATTGTATATGTTGATGATAAGGTAATCACAGGAGATGATGAAATGGAGATTGGAAATCTCAAAAAGAGACTTCAAGCTGAATTCATGGTAAAAGATGTTGGAGAACTAAGATACTTTTTAGGAATGGAGGTTGCAAGAAGTCACAAAAGGATCTTCATTTCACAAAGAAAGTACACACTTGACTTACTTAAGGAGACAGGAAAACTTGGGTGTAAACCTTTTAGTACGCTATTGGAACGTAACTAGAAACTTAAGGTTTCAGATAGTGATCCTCTAATGAATAAAGAAAGCTATCAGCATTTGGTAGAAAAACTCATCTACCTTTCACTCACAAGACTAGATATTGCCTTTAGTGTGAGTGTGGTAAACCAGTTTATGCATGCTCTCACAAAAAGACACATGGAGGCAGCAAACCAAATTCTAAGGTATTTAAAGGGAAGTCCTGATAAAGGGTTATTGTTTAAAAAGACTGGAGTCAAGGATGTTGTTGGTTTTTCAAATGCAGACTGGGCAGGAGCTGTTGATTATAGCAAGTCAACAACTAGGTATTACACAAAAGTGTGGGGTAATCTAGTGACATGGAGAAACAAAAAACAGTATGTGGTTGCCCAAATCAATGCAGAAGCAAAGTATAGAGCCATAGCTCAAGGAACATGTGAACTCATTTGGATACAAGAATTGATGGCAAATTTAAACATGCCAGTAACAAGTCCTATGAAGTTGTTTAGTGATAGCAAATCAACTATCAGTGTAGTCCATAATCCAGTTCAACATGATCAGGAAAACATGCGAGGATTGACAGAAACTTCACCAAGATTGAGATTAAGAATGAGACTATTGTCTTGTCCTACATTCCTACCAAGTCCCAGGAAGCTGATGTTCTAACCAAAGTTCTTCAAAAATAAAGTTTCGAAATCTATATTAGCAAACTGGGAATGATTGACATCTATTCTCTAACTTGAGGGAGAGTGTAAGAAATGGGAGACAAATTATCCCACAAATTATGGGATCTAATGGGAGACAAAGGATCCACAAATTATGAGATCCACAAATCATGGGTTGTGTTTTTCTTCTTTTTGGTTTGAATAATGAGAGGGTTAGTGATGTTGTTGTGTATATAAGATGTATAGGTTGATTAGGTTTCTGGTGTGAAAATATCATTGTATTCTATATTGTTTTGTTTGGTTATATACTTCTTCCTTAAGGAAGCCATATTGAGAAGGGTAGAGTAGACATTAATTTTGTTAAATTGTTAACAAACATCTGATATAAAAGCTGAAGTAGTAGCTAGAGGGTTAACTTTTATCTTTTATATTGTCAATTTTAGTCTCAACAAATTTAAAAGATCTATCACTTGTGTTGGCCACCATACAAATGATCAACCTTATTCACCATACAGGGCAACAAGCAGAAATATTTCATCATAATCCATTCCATGTCATTTCTTGTAACCTTTAGTAACAAGTCTTGCCTTATATCTTAATTTCCACATCTTATTTAGCACTCTTCTTTGTCAAGTATACCCACTTGACTCCAATTAGCTTGTGATCCTTAGGAAGAGTTGCGAGCATATCATTTGTCACACTTCTAGGGTTGAGCTATGGTGTAAAAGGGAATTTGAGAAAATTAATAGAAGAATTTAGAGGGAGATATCAGATGGAAGGAAAAGAAACAGCAAGAAGATGAGGGAGGTTTGAGAGAGAGGGAGAGAAGTTAACAGAGAGAGAGAGAAACCAGAATATCAATTCATTACTCCATATATTTCATCCTACAGCTATGGCTTAATAAATAGCCTCTAGCCATGTCAAACACCCATGTGTATTGTACCCCAAATCCTAACTTCCTCTAGCTATAAGACAAATGGGCCTAACTGCCTCTACCTACAAGACATATAGCTCTAACAGAAAATAAAAAATAAAAACCAAATCGAAATTACAAAAGCTACCATTGGCATGTGACAAATTCCCCCACCCCCCCCCGGCGAAATGTTTCTTGTCCCTAAGAAACTTATTACCATTGAGCCATTGTTATTCATCCAATCCCATCTTTCTCTATTTTTTTTTTTTTTTCTTCTTTCTTTCTTTCTCCTTTTAGACTTTTTCCTCTTTTGTTTTTTGTCCCTATTCTCATCCTTTTCCTCTGCTAGGACCAACACCAAAGACTAGTCTGCTTCAGTTGAAATGACAGCAAGAGTGTCATATTGCTCGAGATCAAACATATTCATAACAGGAGTAAGGAATTTTCTTGCTGGAATTGTCGTCGTCATCTTGATACATGATTTAACCAAAGTTATGGACCCCTTAGCCCTCTCCAAAGCCAAGAGTAAGGGAGCAGCATGTCTAGACCCTCCATTCCCATGACAAGGCTTCTCAAGGTTCCATTATGGAATATTAGCTGGTTTTGCAAATATTGAACTAGGCACCCAAGCTACTGTAATGGCATTTGCTTCCTCTATTAATTCATCGAATAATTCCTCATTTTTCTCCTATACCCTCTCAATAGGCATATCTTGATCTATTAGCTCTTCTTCTAGTTTATTAACAACTATAACCAAATTCATTTCAACAAATTTCTTTCCCAATGGAGCCTCAATAACGTCTTCGATAGCTTCCATTCCTTCTTTGTCATCCTGGATTGTCTGCTCTAATTCAGGTCTTTCCTCAGCTGCAGTAGAAAATTTCCAAACAAACAAATTGCCTTTAGAAACTTTTCTTTTTAGGACTTAGAATGTTCCTTGGAAAAACATTCAGCTGGAATACTAACTTGGAACTTTTGTGAAAACAAAATTAGTAAGTCATCCAGCATGTGTTTAAGCTCTACAAGGTGATTGCTTGCTTCCTTGATTTATTTTCTTGTCACAGCACATTCTTCTGTGATTCTTTTTTTGATTGCAACCCATTTTTCTTGATAGTGACTCGCCTCCACTTGAATCTATCCTAAGCCTAAAGGTCGCATGCAGATCACCTAACTTAACCAAGGACCGGTCGAAAATTAATTGTCGGGAAGCAATGACTGAGAACCGTCGGAAACTAATAGTCAAGGAACATCAGAAATCATCGTCAAAATTTGTCGAGATATTCTTCGCAACTCACCACCGAAGTTTGCTAGAATTAGCTGGCTCGTCGTTGACTTGATTGCTTGGGTTTGCGTTCGACAAGGGTCACCTGGCTCTGAACAGCTTCGATCAGATTTGTTGTTTGCCGTTGCTCTAGGAATTCACCGCGTTAAAAAGTATCAGCGTCTCGAGAGTTCAATTGGTGCTCGTTGCAACTCCCTATGAATCACCTATTCTCAGTTACCGCTTCAAGTCGAACTTCATTCAAGAGCAGGAGAAGTCACCGCTATGATTCAACGGCCAACCCCAGACCTACTTCCAATTCACACCTTTTCTAGTCGAATTTGGCAACTTTGTCTCACCCAATCACCATGCTTTCGAGGCAACTCGCTTCACCAACATGAGTCAAAATTGCCTTCCGACCAAAATCGTAGCACACACAGTGCCTTTCGATCAAAGCAGCAACACCCCCACAAAGCTCCAATCGAAATTGCCTTCCACTCTGGTCGCAAACCTCCTGTCCGTCCACATCGCCAACTTCGACGGATCTCCTACACCAACTATCCGCTCTAGTTGCGAACCTCATGTACGTCCGCATTGCCATGTGTGCTCACCTATCAACCCACTCCAATTGCGCCAACCTTACTCGCCTGAACCTACTACACCAAAAACGTTGCACCGCTTCAGAAACACACTTGCGCCTTGCAGTTACCTCCGTTTCGCATCTCAAAAATTTGGTTTGAGAATCGCTTGCTCATTCGAACTCTATTACTAGAATACCCAGTCGGACATCATCAAAATTACAATTAGAATAGTCTAAATCACAGCCAAGAATTGACCAACTCTGATACCAGTTGTCACACTCCTACTGTTGAGCTATGGTGTGAAAGGGAATTTGGGAAGATTAATAGATGAATTTAGAGGGAGATATCAGATGGAAGGAAGAGAAACAACAAAAAGATGAGGGAGGTTCGAGATAGTGGGAGAGAGAAGATAACACACAGAGAGAGAAACCAGAATATCAATTCATTACTCCATATATTCCATCCTACAGCTATGACTTAATATATAGCCTCTAGCCACACCAAGCACCCATGTGCATTGTACCCCAAATCCTAATTGCCTCTAACTACAAGACAAATAGCCCTAACTACCTCTAGCTACAAGACAAATAGCACTAACAGAAAATAGAAAATAGAAAATTAAAACCAAAATTACAATACAAAAATTACAATAGCTACCCTTAGCGTGTAACATCATTCTTCTTAATCTCTTTGAGTTCTTCATCCATTGCTTTCTTCCACTTCTCATCTTGAATAGCTTCTACAAAATCTATAGATTCACAAACAGCAAAGAGACAAACAGTAGTAAGTTATCAACCTCTTGATATATAAGACAGAGTTTCCTTAAATGTGATGGCCTTTTGATTGAATTTCCACTTTGCAACGTTGTTGGGCTCTCATGAATAGGAGCAATTGGTGATGATGGTAGAGTCAAAACCTCTCGGCTTTCTTGATCACCTTGTTCCTCCTTTTCCTCATAGAAAAGAAGGAACTCGTACCTTTCTTCTTAAAGTCTCTCCCATGTCCAAGAAGTTTCTTCATCAATTATGAGATCTCAGCTAATGACAATCTTTTTGTTAATTGGATTGTAAAGCTTCTAGCCTTTAGATCCAAGTAATAGACTAAAAGCACATACTTCTTAAATTTGTCATTCAACTTAGAACATCTTCTGTCTAGAGCATGTGCATAGATTATGCTTCCAAACACCTTCAAGTGAGGATGCTTGGTTGTCCTCTACTCCATGCTTCAAAAGGGGTCTTTTGTACTAGCACTTTGTTAAACAATGTTTAACAAATACATTGCAGAATCAACTCCTTCAGCCTGGAATTCTTAAGGAATTTTTCTTGGTTTTCAACATGCTTTGAGCCATCTTCAAAATGGTTCTATTCTCTCTCTATGACACCATTTTATTGAGGACCTTGCAACCATTAGGGGTGGGCACAGTCCAATTTGGGGCAATTTGCATAGTAACCCAACCGAAACTAAAATGTAAATGGTTTGTAAATTTTTAAACTAAACTAGACTGTTTTAAGATATAAACCAAACCAAACTAAAAAATAACAGTTTGGTTCGGTTTAAAACAGTTTAATTAAGCTAGTGTAGAGGATGCCATTCATCATTGAAACAAGCCAAAAACAATCAAAAGGCTTGATTGATTTGTATAGAAACGTATGAGAAATTTATACATAATACACCATAACTTTTCTCCTATAAATTAGGAGAGAATTTAGATTCTTTTATCCCCTGAAAACTAGGGGACCTATCTCCTAACTTTTAGGAGTAGATTTAACTTAACTTTTAAACACTTAGAATTACCCATCTGTTTTCTACAACACACGACTCCTTCCTTTATCTTCTGCCACGTTTCTTCCTTTCTAATTTTGAATCATCCAACACGCCCCCTCAAACTAGAGAATAGATATAAGTCATTCCCAGCTTGCCAACCAATGATTCAAACCCCAATCTAGCCATAGCTTTTGTGAATACATCAGCAACCTGAATTGTGGTAGGAATATAGGATAAGCTGATCCTTTCTTCCTCAATCTCCCTTTTTATAAAACTTCTATCTATTCTTACATGTTTCATCCAGTCATGTTGAACCGGATTCTTCACAATGCTGATAGTTGATTTGCTATCACTATATACCTTTGTTGGTTGAGATAAATGTATCATCAAATCTTTCATTATCCTCTCTAGCCATATCACCTCACACATTCCTTGAGCTATGGCTCGGAATTTAGCTTCAACACTATTGCGAACAACCACTGATTGCTTCATGCTCCTCCATATAACCACATTTCCCCACAACTTGGTGCAATAACCAGATGTTGACCTATTGTCCTCACGTGATCCAGCCCAATCTACATCCACAAACCCTTCAATTCCCCTTTCATTAGTTTTCTAGAACATTAGACCTCGGCCAGGTGTTCCTTTCAAATATCTTAGAACATGAAACACAGCATTTATATGTTTTTGAGTAGGAGAATGCATGTACCAACTAACCACACTTACAGCATAGGCAATGCCAAGCCTAGTAAATGACAAATAAATTAATCTCCCAACCAGCCTTTGATACCTCTCTTTTTCTACAGGAGTATTACCTTCCTTTTCTTCCGAATTCTAGCCTTTCTCTAGGGGAATACTTGTTGGTCTGCATGCCAACATCCTTGTATCTTTCAATAGATCGAGTGTGTACTTCCTTTGTGAAATGAATAGGCCTTTTCTACTTCAAGTAACCTCCATTCCTAGAAAATATTTCGTGTTTCCTAGTTCTTTAACGTCAAACTCAGCCCTCGATTGTTTCTTCAAGTTGTCAATTTGCTACATATCATCCCCTGTTACAATAATATCATCAATATGGACAATTAGAATAACTCTTTTTCCATTTTCAGTGGGTTTTATAAACAAGGTATAGTTAGTTTGTTCTTGTTTATACCCTAATCGGCTTAGAGTCATGTTGAATTTTCTAAATCATGCCCTTGGAAACTGCTTTAAGCCATATAAGGACCTCTTGAGTTTGCACACACTGCCACTATCAACTTTCTGTTCAAATCCTAGGGGGATCTTCATATAGATTTCCTCATTCAAATCGCCATTAAGAAAAGCATTTTTAATGTCGAATTGAAATAGAAACCACTTTAAATTAACAGGAAAAGATAAAAACACTCTAATAGAATTCAACTTAGCAACAAGAGCAAAAGTCTCCTCATAATCAATCCCATAGGTTTGAGCAACACTACCATCTGCATTATATTTCACTGTAAAGACTCACTTGCATCCTACCACCTTCTTGTTTGGGGACAGTTTCACAACATCCCATGTATTATTCCCCACTAGGGCATTCATTTCCTCCATAATCGCAGCCTTCCACTTAGGATTACTCATGGCACTTTGAATATCCCTTCAAATTTTAGTGCTATCAATATTTGCAACAAACCATCTAAATTGAGGAGATAGTTGTGCATAAGTCAAATGGTTAGTAATAGGGTACTTGACACATGATCTTACCCCTTTTCTTAGAACAATAGGAATGGCCCAGTCCATATCATCTTCCCTAACAGTACTGTTGTCAGTCCTATCTTCCCTGGTAGCAGTGGTATCATTTGATGGGCCAGCCTCCAGAATAGATGGCTGACTTTGCTGAGATTTCGAAGGGCCTTTAGGACATCTGGAATAAACAAGCAAAAGGTCGTTTGGCTTTGAATGTGGAGGATAGTGGGGAACAAACACTGCTATTTCACGTATTTCAAGTTTAGAGGTAATAACAGTATTAGAAAGAGAAGGAATAGGAGGAATAGGATCTACCAGTGTGTTCTCAGGTGTAGAAGATGAAGATGCTCCCCCTTGAGAACATACTAGCGGTGGAGGATCAAGGTGAGGAAAGGAAAAGATAGGATCCAAATTGGGGTTAATAAGCACCTCTTGAGAACTACTGGATTGATAGAATGGTAGGTCCTCATAAAAGGTAACATTAGTAGAGACAAAAAAATTTCTAGTTGTAGGGTAATAGCATTTGTACCCCTTTTGAGAAGGTGAATACCCAATAAAGATGCATTTTTGGGCCTTGGGATCTAACTTTGTCCATGATAGGCTATTGTTGTGAACATATGTAGTACGCTCAAAGACTTTAGGGTCAAGAGAATAGAGATAGGGAGCACGAAGGTATATATCACACAGAATGCTAAGAAGAGTTTGGAATTTCAAGGTTTTAGAGAGAAGATGATTGATTAAATAGGCAGCTGTGAGAACAACCTCCTAATAGGAATGATGAACATTAGAAGTAAATATCATAGCTCGTGCCACTTCTAGGCAATGTCTATTTTTCCTTCCAGACACCCCATTTTATTGGGATGTGTAAGGACATGACCTTTGATGAACTATTCCATGTTCAACCAAGTAGTTAGTGAAATCATTAGAAAAATACTCTCGACCATTATCAATCCGAAAGATGTGAACAGAAGTTTGAAACATATTCAAAATGAATTTATGGAATGTTTTGAAAATGTTGCTAGCTTCTAATTTTTCCTTCATTAGATAGATCCAACAAGCTCTAGAGTGGTTATTGATAAATGTTATGAACCATCTAGAGTCGGTGATATTAGGGTGTTTAGAAGGGCCTCAAATATCACTATTTATCAAATGGAAGGGTTTTGAAGGTTTATAAGATTGAATAGGATGATGAGATCTAGGTTGTTTAGCAAGAGTGTATGGTTCACACGAAAAACTGTGCTCTTTATTGATAAAAATTTCATGATACAAAGATTTAAGATAAGGAAAACTATGATGTGCTAAACGTTTATTCCATAACAAAACTTTGGTATTGGAAGTTACATTTAGAACTGCTTTATTTGTAGGAGAGTTGGGAGGATCCCCTTCCAGATAATAAAGACCTCCCATTGCCTTAACACTGCCAATCATCCTCCCCAAGACTTGATCCTGAAACAAACAATGGGATGGAAAGAAAATTACATTGCAGTTCATATCCTTTAGTTACCCTACTAACTGATAAAAGATTGCATTTTAACCCTGGCACATGTAGGACAGATTTTAGCCTCAGTGGTGGCACACACACCGTTCCAAAACCCAAAGCAAGGGATGTACCGTCAATCATTAGGGTTTCAGACCTTGCCATATGGTCAGATGCACCCGTGTCTACAACCCACACATTCTTAGGAAGCCTTTTTGAAATTGAGGAGTGGAATAGAGCGTCACCTTGTAATGCTACAGATGTTGTGGGCTGAGTAGCAATACCTTGATTGAGTAGCCTATACAAGGCCTGAATTTGTTTCTCAGAAAGACTCAGATTGGTACTAGTTTTAGGTTCTGTAGAAATTTCAGCAACATATGCTGATCTTGGTATTTCCTTTCTGATTCTTAGCTTCCAATTAGCTGGTTTTCCATGGATCTTCCAGCATATCTCCTTCGTGTGGTATGATTTCTTATAATGATTGCACCACAATTTTTCCTTTCCCTTATTTCTTGGAAAGATCTCCCCCTGTCTAGCAATGGCTAGTGCTAAGTTTTGATGTTTTATAATAAGATCAGTTGGTTGCAACATGACTTTACGCCTGCTTTCTTCCCTCTTGACTTCTGCAAAAACTTCTCTAACAGCTAGTAAGGGTTTTGAACCCAAAATCCTTCCCCTAACCTCATCCAAATCAGTGAGCCCATATAAGAAATCAAAAATCCGATCCTTTTCTACCATCTTACTGTACTTATGGCTATCTGTAGGAGATTCCCAACTAATAGTATGAAATAGGTTCATTTCATGCGACAGCTCTACCAAAACATTGAAATATTTAGGAACACTTAGATTACCTTGTTTGGTAGATCTTATGGTTGACCTAATTTCAAAGCATTGGGATGAATTTTCTAGGTCCGAATACATCTCCTAGACTGAATCCCAGATCTCCTTTGTTGTTTTGTAGAAGAGATAAGTCCTGGCAATTCTAGGCTCCATAAAGTTTATCAACCATGCCATAATGGTTGAATTCTCTGCCTCCCATACGCCATAGGTGGTTGCAGTAGTTGGTGGAGTAGGGATAGACCCTGTTAAATATCTTGCCTTACCCTTCCCTTTAATCACCAACATCACTGATTGGAACCACTCTCTGAAATTACTCTCATTTAACTTATGTTGAGTAATTTGCAGAGAGTGATTATCAATGGGGACTATGGAAAAATTTTGCTGAGAAGGAGAAGAAGGGAGAGTGCTCGGAGAGCTATTAGCTGAAGTTTCTGTTAGGGTAGCATTAGATTGGGAGTCAACCATGGATGAAACAAACAAAGGCTGAAGAACAAACAAAGGCTAGTTATGATCGTAACGATGGCTCTGATACCATGAAACAAGCCAAAAACAATCAAAAGGCTTGATTGATTTGTATAGAAACATATGAGAAATTTATGCATAATACACCCTAACTTTTCTCCTATAAATTAGGAAAGACTTTAGGTTCTTTATCCCCTGAAAACTAAGGGACTTATCTCCTAACTTTTAGGAGTAAACACTTAGAATTATGCATCTGTTTTCTACAACACACGTCACTTTCCTTTATCTTCGGCCACATTTCTTCCTTTCTAACTTCGAATCATCCAACAATCAAAAATCATAATATTTAGTAAACAAATTGAAGAGTTCATAATATGTAAAACAGAAATATAATGTCTATTATAAAATAAAATAAAAACTGGTAGTATATTCCCAATATATATGTGAATTATATAAATGGTTTGGTCTGATTTTAAATGGTTTAACTTTTATAAACCAGACCAAACTGCCAAACCATTTTTGCTAAATATTTCAAACCAAACCAAACCATTTTAACATATAAACCAAACCAAACTATTAATTTGGTTTGATCCGATTTGATTTGGCAATTTAAACTGAATAATGCCCACCCCTAGCAACCATTACAAGACGGCAAGTCAGCAAATTCCATTTACACCAGAAAAGTTTTGAAATTCCTTTGATATAAATTCGCCTCCTCTACAGGGCCTCAAGGTTTTAATTTGATAACCACTTTTCTTTGTCAAACAAATGCTTTAAACTTTTGACAATAGTGAAATACTTCAAACTTCTCTTTAAGAAAATAGACCCATGTCTTTCTACTATAATTAACCACCAAAAAGGAGGAAATAGCTATTCTTACCCAAAGATGAAGGCCAATTTGAGCCACAAACATCCAGATACACAAGCTCAAGTGGTCTTGTTCTTGTTAAAGACTCCTTTGGAAAACTCCTCCGTGATTGCTTGCCGAGGATGCACCCTTCAAACACTTGGCCAAGTTAGTCGATTTAAGGTAGACCTCTCACCATGCCTTTGTTAGCCATCATCTTTAGTCCTCCAAAATTTCCATGCCCAAATCTTAAGTGCCTCAACAACAAGGGATTTTTGTAACAAGCAACCAAACACTTAGCAACATCATTTTGTATGTTTAGTAAAAATATATTATTCTCTATCATTAGCACCCTAGAAAGTAAATTGATGATTTCATGCACACATTGGAAACAAAATGATGATTTCGATCCTTTAAACAAACAAAGATATTACCTTTCCTTTTTATTCAAGCTTTGGTTGATCTCCAGAAGTGACATGGTCACTTAACTCCGCAAACATGTCTTTGTTCTCACACATTATGGTTGTTAGTTCCAATAAAGGTACCACATGGACTTCCCTTTCTTTCTCTCCTTTCTATAGGCTAATAGTATGGTGGATTTCACCATGTTATCGCTTTCTTTAGCTCAATTACCCTTCTTATCAACTTTATTAGTACCATTTCTACATTCCCATTAATAATGGCTAAATTTGTAACATGAATAACATTCAACCTGAGACTTATCACACCTTCTTTGTGAGGGCCTTTTATTTCCTTTATCAAGTCCCTTCATTGTATAGACATGCCTATATTGTTAGACCTGTTTCAGCCACCTCTTTCATTGCCACGTCTGGATAATTGTTCACAATATCAGCCTCTTTGACTTCTTTCGGCCTTATCTTCCTTCAAGGACAGTTTTAACTGCAAAGCTTGTCCTAATGACTACTTTTTTCTTCTATTCATTTTCTCCTCATGTGCTTCCCAAGAACCAACAAGTTCTTCTAATGCCATGTTCTCGAAATCATTGGACTCTTTAATTGCCACCACCACATGATCAAACTTCACGTTTAATGGACATAAGATGCTCTCAAGAACCCTTGTGTCATTTACTGTCTCCTCACCAAGGGTATTCAATTGATTCACTATGGTCAAAACTCTTGCAACATGATGTCACCCCTTTTCAAATTCACCCATTTGCACAAGCTTAAACTCACCCCTTAGGCTTTGAAGGTGCACCTTCTTAGCTTTGTCATTCCATTGTAAGTTGTTTGGAAAGGCTGCCACACTTGCATGGCCATGGTTGCACTAGAAATCTTCTCAAATGCATTATCATCTATCACTTAATGGATAAGTGCCTTGCTTTTTAATCTTCTTCTTGGTGTTTTGTAGGACATCCCTCAAGGATTCGATTATTGCACTAGCATCTTGAGTAGGAACATAACTATTGTTAACAATATCCCAAGCATTATGGTCACCAAGGATTGCCTTCATCCTAAGACACCAAGTATCAAACCTTTGTCATGTACCGCCTAAATAATTGAAGTGTAATTTAGGGAATTAGGAGGGAAAAGGGTAACAAACGCGCACATGCTTGATGCAAGTGGCGTTGATCAGTTAGGCTGCCCTGTTTGTTCTTTTGGCGGGAGATTTCCCATTTGATTGTGGGGTGATCAGTATAAATAAGACTGATCTCACCCAATGAAAGGCATGAATGAAAACTACTTCCAATTTGGAATTATCTCCCTCCAAATCTCTCCTCTCTCTCTCTCTCTCTCTCTCTCTCTCTCTATTCTCTACTCTAATTCTTAGAATTCTCAAGAAATTCTTAAGAGTTCCAACTTCAAATCATTAAACTCTGACAATTTGGTATCAGAGCCAGTCCTGGCCAATTCTGATCATAGTGAATTCAGGCAGATGGCGAAGGGTACGTGGATGAAGAACATGGAAATGCAAGTGTAGCAATTTGGTTCTATGGTGTTGGATCTATAGGCGAGAGTGGATCAATTGGAGGTCAGATCCAATCGCAACCATGAAGCAATTATCTCCATTGATCTCAAGCTGGATGGAGCGATCAATCAGATCCGAAAGGAGGTTACTCACATACGTGAAGAAGTGAGGGTGCTGATCAGGGAGCAGTTGCAGGGGTTTATGGTAATGTTTGCTTGCCAACATTTGGTAAGTTTATCCCCTAATTTTCCTCCTAGAGAAAGGGTGGATCCGATTCTCCCCGAACAGGGGATGAGTCAAAGGAGGCCAGGAACCTCTAAAATTGGAGAGGAGCCGGTGGAAATAGGAGAAAATGCATTAGGAAGAAGGCAGGGGGTAATTAAAGGCCAAGGCCATCCGAGGATTCCTATGCCGAAATTAGAGATCCTCATGTTTGATGGTAACACCCCTAGATGGTGGATTAGGAGGTGTGAAAGAGCCTTTGAGTGGTATGGGGTTCTTGAGCAGTAGAGGGTGGCTCTAGCTGCAGCTTACCTCAATGATACAGGGGATGATTGGTGCTAGGGATGGGCCAAGGTGAAGGAGGAATATCAATAGGCTGAGTTTGTGGAAGAGTTATGTGAGAGGTTCGGAGAAAGAGGAATGACTAATGAGGTGGAAGAGTTTAACGAGATCCAACAAGGGGGATCGGTGGCGGATTACCAGCAAAGGTTTGAGGAGTTAAAGGCACTGATGCTCAATCATAATCCTTATCTCACTGAAGCATATTTTTTCTCTAGTTTTATAATCAAATTGAACAAGGAATTAAGGCCCATGGTGAAGGTCCTACAACCCAAGACCCTCAAGCATGCCACTGATAGTGCAAGGTTACATGAGTTGACAGTGGAAGCGCTTATGAAGAAGCAGAGGTTGATAAACAAGGGAGGAACACACAATGTGTTAATCCCCGTGGGGAAGAATCAAGGAAGAAAGGCTTTCAAAGGAGTGCAGAGGATGAGGAGATTACCTCTCCTGGCTCCCAAAACACAAGGGGAAAGATTGATGGAGCAAAGAAGGCAAGCTACTCTCTGCTTCAAATGTGGGGATAGGTATTTCCCCAGGCACGAGTGCAAGAAGCAGTTGCTTCTATTGGAAGGAGAAGAGGAACATGTAGAAGAGGAAGAAATGTTTGAGGCGCCAGAAGAAGGAGAAGAAGACAACGGAGAGATCTCTTTGCATGCCTTGAGAGGGTTGACCAATAATAAAATCATTAAGGCGGAGGGGAAGGTGGGAGAATGTAAGTTGATGATCCTCATAGACAGTAGGAGCACCCACAGTTTTTTAGATGAAGGGACTACTAAGAGGTTGAAGTGTTCCCTAATCAACACACAACCTCTCACTGTTACCATGGCAAATGGAAGCAAGGTGGTGAGTAGATCGGCCTGTGCAAGCTTCTATTGGGAAATGTAGGCAGAAAACTTCAAAACAGATCTCAAGCTACTTAATTTGGGGGGATGTGATGTGGTTTTGGGCATGGATTGGATGAAACATGTGAATCCCATATGCTTTGATTTCAATAGAATGGAAGTGACATTTGAGAAAGAAGGGAGGAGGATGACATTGGTGGGCAACAAGGAAGTGGGAGTGTGTAAGATGATTACAGGAAAAAGGTTGCAAAGGATCCTCAAACGAAAGGTGAACAAGGTGGCCCAACTCTTTTCTATCCAAGCCTTGGAAGAAGAAGAGAAGGAGCAAGGAGCAAGGAACAAGGAGAGAGTTGATGCTGGTTGTCAGCAGTCCACCCCAGCAGACATGGAAGGTAAACCAACTCAACCTACTCAATTTACTTTTAGTTGAATATGAGGATCTATTTAAAGAGCCTAAAACCTTACCTCCACCCCAATCTCGTGACCACTCCATTAGCCTAAAGCCAAACTCTAGACCATTTAATGCCCGAGCCTATCGAAACCCCCCAACACAGAAAACAGAAATAGAGAGGATGGTCAAGGAAATGCGGCAACACTCTTTAATTCAACCCAGCCACAACCCCTTTGCATCCCTCGTGCTATTAGTTAAAAAGGACGGACGGTTCATGGCGCTTCTGTGTGGATTACTGACAATTGAATGCCATGACTGTCAAAGATAAATTTCTCATTCCCCTCATTGAGGATCTCCTAGATGAACTAAGGGATGCTACTATCTTTTCCAAACTTGATCTCAGAGCAAGTTATCACTAGATTAGAATGAGCCCACAAAAATCCCTAAGATTGCATTTTGAACCCACCAAGGCCATTACGAATTCTTAGTAATGCCTTTTGGCCTTACCAACACCCCAACTACTTTCCAATCCCTAATGAACTAGATATTTGAACCGCACGTAAGAAGCTTTATCCTTGTGTTCTTTGATGATATACTAGTGTATAACCGCACTTTTGACCAACACCTAACACACCTAGAGGCTACTTTTGAGATCCTTAGAGTCAACCAATTGTATATTAAGAGGTCAAAGTGTTCATTTGCTCAAAGGCAAGTCGAGTACCTGGGGTATGTCATCTCTGGTGAAGGAGTCAACACTAACCCAAACAAGGTGGCAGTCATGCAGGCGTGGCCAAGACCTACCACCCTTAAAGCCTTAAGGGAATTCCTAGGCTTGACAGGGTACTACAGGAGGTTTGTGAAGGGGTATGGAGTGATAAGTAAGCCACTGACACAATTATTGAAGAAGGAAGGGTTTGGATGGGGACCGGAAGCTAAGGCAGCCTTTGAGCAGTTGAAGCAAGCCATGAGCGAGGCCCCGATGTTGGGGCTACCAAACTTCAACAAGACTTTTGTGGTGGAGACTGACGCGTGTGACAATGGTGTGGGGGTTGTATTGATGTAGGAAGGTAGACCTTCCTCAGCCAAGCGTTGGCTCCAAGGCATGAGGGATTGAGCATTTATGAGAAGGAATTTGTGGCAATGTTAATGGTGGTAGAGAAGTGGAGACATACCTCAAGGGGGGCCAATTTGTGATCAAGACTGACCAGCAAAGTTTGAACTTCTAGCTGCAACAGAAACTTCATGCGTAACTACAAAAGAAATGTATGGCTAAGCTGATGGGTCTTGACTACACTATACAGTATAAGAAGGGGAAGGACAATGTTGTGGCAGATGCCCTGTCTCGGTGTTAGGAAAAGGGAGAAGCAGCAGCCATTACCGCACTAATACCGAGGTGGTACCAAGAGGTGGCCAACAGCTATGACTCAGATGAGCAAATCAAAGGGATTTTGGAGCAGTTAGTGTTGGATCCTAACAGTAACAGCAAAAGAGGATACACAATACAGAATGGGGGTGCCAAGGTATAAGGGGAGGATAGTGATTGGAGACTGCCCAAATGTTAAGGAGAAGATCGTCCAGGCCCTACATGGGTCTCCCTTGGGAAGGCACTCGAGAATTCAAAATACATACCACAAGATGAGACAACTTTTTTTTTGGCCCAAGTTAAAGGAAACAGTGGTCGGATTTGTAATGGCTTGTGATACTTGCAAAAGGTGCAAGTATGAAACCGTGGCCACACCTAAGTTGTTACAACCCTTAGACATTCCAAGACAAGCTTGGGAAAGTGTGTCCATGGATTTTATTGAAGGGTTGAGACTGTATACTTGTGGTGGTCGATAGGTTCACAAAGTTTGCCCACTTCCTCGGCCTATCTCATCCTTACACCACCCAGGTGGTTGTTGTCATTAAACTGCATGGCGTTCCTAGGACTATCATCTCAGACCGGAACAAGGTATTCACCAGTCTTTTTTGGCAGACACTATTGAAATCTATGAGGGCAAAGCTTAGTATTTCATCTGCTTACCATCCCCAAACAAATGGGCAGACCAAAAGGGTTAATTAATGCCTAGAGAATTACAAAAGGTGTCTGAGTTTCCAACAGCCTAAGAGTTGGCATAAGTGGCCAACTTTAGCCTAATGGTGGTACAACTCCAGCCTCCATAGCTCCATCCGAATGTCATTGTTTGAAGCCCTATTTGGATATAAACCCCCTCTACTACCAGTGCCTCAGGAGTTCACTAATGTAGCAGTAATAGATAACCATCTCCAGCAAAGGCAGGAGGTTCTCCAACAGCTTAAAAGAGATCTGGCCATGGCTCAGAACAAAATGAAGCAACAAGCCGATAAGGGAAGGAGTAAAAGGGAGCTTTCAATGGGAGAAGAAGTGTACCTAAAGCTCAGGCCATCACAGATTAAGGCAATAACAGATGAGCAAATAACTAAGCTAAGCTCAAGATACTACGGACCCTTCCCCATCATAGCTAGATTGGGCAAAGTGGCCTAAAAGCTCCAACTGCTGGAGAATTCTCATATTCATCTGGTGTTTCACATGTCCCTACTGAAGAAGTATGTGGGAGATCAACCTACAAGTCCTAGCTTGCCCACAGGTAATCAAAGGGAGGAGCTGAAAGCTCTTCTAGACCGAAGGGTTATCTACCAACAAGGAGCCCCCATAATGCCAGTGTTGGTGAAATGGAACCATCTGCCCACGGATGACAACACTTGCGAGTATCTCCCAGATTTGCTCAAATAGTTCCCTAGGGTAGCGAGTTTACTTTATATTTCTTGAGGACAAGAAATTCCTCAAGGGACGGGTAATTGTCATGTACCACCTAAATAATTGAAGTGTAATTTGGGGAATTAGGAGGAAAAAGGGTAACAAGCATGCACATGCTTGATGCTAGTGGCATTGATCAGTTAGGCAGCCCTGTTTGTTCTTTTGGCGGGAGATTTCTCATTTGATTGTGGGGAGATTAGTATAAATAAGACTGATCTCACCCAATGAAAGGCATGAACGAAAACTACTTCCAATTTGGAATTCTCTCCCTCCAATTCTCTATTTTCTCTCCCTCTCAATTCTATCGTTCTCCTCTCTCTCTCTCTCTCTCTCTCTCTCTCTCTCTCTCCCCATTCTCTACTCTAATTCTTAGAATTCTCAAGAAATTCTTGAGAGTTCCAGCTTCATATCGTTAAGCTCTGACACCTTTCTATGGTGATCTTAGGAACTGAAGCATCTAATATCACTTGTCAGCAAGGTGGAGACAATATACTCACGATTTCTTGCAATAGAGGAAAGGAGAAGCCATGGAAATGTATGTCAATCTTAATGTTTGGCTTCAGATCAAATGATAGATTACAAGGGTATTTATAAAACTGACTTACACTCCTAAATAAATGAGATGCGTCCTCTCTTGTGCTCCTAGAAACTTGTAGAGACATGACCTTACATTTTCCAATATACATGAATGATATACCCGATGTGTACATACCTAGAAAAGTGAGAAGTGTACATACCTAGAAAAGTGAGAAGTCCCATCAATAACCCAAATATACTGGTGATCCCAAATCTGTCCATGACCTGATTCAACTATCTCTAGACCCATGCTTTTTATTCAGCCATTCAAACACATGTCCCATTCCAAGGATGATAGTTTTGTATTACATTGCAAGCTTTTCACTTTGGTCATGTAATTAAGTACCTAAATATACAAGCCTAACCCAAGCCCAGAGCAAAACCTATACAAGCCTAACTCAAACCCAAACCCAAATTGAGTTTTACTAAAACCCCAAAACCTATTCCATATTAATATAACGTTTTCCATAGTATGGATATAGTGGGATCTCATTCTTGCTCTACTAGAGTTATGAGTCAGGCCGAAATCTATATAACCTAAGAGTCAATTTGTTGTTCTTACACTAATTTGTGGCACCTAGAGATATTAGCATGAAGGTCCTCATTTTTTATCTACCTGTAAAGTCCTCATCTTTAATCATTGATTCAGTGAGCTTTTATTTGTTTTTTTCAATTGAAAGGAGATCATCAATTAGTATATACCATGGGGGATAATTTTCAATTGGATATTTGATCTACTAACACAATTCAACAAACTACAAATACAAGCCTCAGAAGGGTTCAACAATGACAGCAGTCATAAAATTGCCTTCAGATTTTGGAATGGAGATGCTAATATTTAAAAATGAATGCTTCTATCACATAATATTGATAATAGACTCTAATTTAGGAAGTTTTGAGGAAGAAATAAAAAACTTATAACATGACTAAAAACATGAAGTACCATCAACAAAGAACAAAAGAAAGAAAGAATAAAAACTCTTGCCTCTGTATTAAAAGGCCATCATATTAAAAATGATTTTCCCCCTTATATTTGGCAATGATAGCATCATTAACAGCATATTAGAGGAAACCTTAATAAGGAAAACAACTTTAGGATTGCCATAGTTGAAGAAACCATATGAGCAAAAGTTAATATCATGTGCTAGGCCTTAGATCTGGTGTTCTTCTATTGCAAAATATTCCTATTTAGGAAAGCAATGTTGAAAGAGAGAATATGTTATCATTGGGTGCTCCTAAGTAGTTGAGTTGGGGCTTTGTTGAATTGCATAGAGCATGTGAATTCTTGCTGTTGTGCTTTATCTCATACTTTCTGCCTTCTGTTCCTTTGAATTCAATTTATTAAGTTGTACCAATTATTATTGGAGAAAAACTATAGAAATCGCTGGAGTTTATTTGATACTGGGGCTTTTCCAACTAGAATTCTATGGAGTAATGAGCCACAGTTTGTTGAAGCTAAGCTAAAAAACAAACATACATCATTTTAGGGATGGGAAAGTTTCTTAATCTATAAGAACAGGAAACAAGATTCAATGAAAATTATTATTATTCGTTACTATCTTGGAGTAAAGATCATTATGAACATCAAATTCTAATACAGAATTTTCCAAAATAGAAGGTAAAATATACAAAAATAAATACCCCAAAAAAAAAGAAGATTGAATCTAAGACAGATCATCTACATTCTAAGAAGTCTGAAAAAGAAAATTTTAACTTAAATCAAATTTATTTAGGACAAGAATACCAAAATTAACAAACCTTTTAATTTGAGACTCTAGACAATAGAATTTAGCTGAAATCCATCCTGAATGACAGCAATAGTCCTTTGTATTCATCATTGGGCCGTTTCTGATCTGTCCACAAAATCTAGCCCATTTCAAGCACAAATTGCAAGAAACACTTTTACTTTAGGTCTCAATTTCTCATTTCAAAAAGGAGAGGATTCACGACGTAAGCAAAGCACCTATAAAATTTTATTTAAGAAAAAGTTAAAATAAGTATATCAGGAATTTCCATATAGCAGATTACTAAAACAATTAACAAGGATAGTGAAAAAAAATTTGACATTTGTAAATGTTGTGACATTTGTATTAGATTAGATTAAATGTAATTCATGTATTTGTATTGCTGCATATTTTATTTCCTGTTTCAGCATTAGTTTTAATTGCTCCTCTAGGAGGTTTGTTTCTAGAAGGAGCCAGCCGCTTTTTTGTTATTCAGTTAGGCAGTTGTTAGTTAGTTGTTTTATCTTTCTGTTTTGTGCTCCACTCCCTTGTATCCTATAAATAGGGGTCGTGGACAGGCATGAAGTAGAAGAGTCTTAGTGCACCTGTATTTGTGAAGGATTGCTTCCGGATTACTGTCTTGTTTTGGGGATTGAGTGCGAGAGGAAGGGAGTGGCTGGTTTGTAGCTTGTATTCCCTAGTTTCCCTATAGCTTTCAGTGTATATGGGGGGAGGGGGTGTTAAGGTCTCATTGTAATCATCCCTTGGGACTTTCAAGATAGTGGATTTCAGTGGTGCCTAGCAGTCTGGATGTAGGTCTTGGATTTCAAGACCGAACCAGGATAATTCTTGCTGTTTCATGTGTGTGTTTCTCTCTTTATGGTGTTTGATTAATAGTTTTCTGGTATCAGTGTGTTCTTGGGATATATAGTGAGCTGGTTGGGTTGACAGAATTAGTATAGAGCTGTGATATACTCTAACAGTAAATGCCAGCAATGTTTTACAATGTTTCTTTTACAATTGTAAATACCAAAAGTTTTGTTGTGGACAGAAAATTTTTCCAGCAACTTAAGAATTTACAGTGTGTTCACAGTAAGAGCATCACTCCCTCCTTCTTGTGAATGCCTGGAAATGTCTTCCCACAAAAAAATACAGAATTCCTAACTTCCTAATTTATTTTAAACAAAAATATACATCCTTCAAAAATTTAAATTTAAGAACCAAACTAAACTCCTCTTTCACATATACTAAATATAAATGTATAAGTACATAATCTAGAGGGTGAGCCTTAATATTCCATTTGAGTACATCTAAAACCTTTCTTTTGGACAAATTTATAAAATATAATTGACTAGTTTGAATATTAGACATATCCTTGATTTAAAACAAATAATTGAAAACATTTGACAGAGTTTCCAATTTTTATTTTTGGTTTTCACTGTTTTGTTTAAGTTATAAAAATTTGACATGTTATTTGATAACTTCAGATTTTTGTTCTATTTTTCTTCTTCTCCCATCTCCTCTACAATGGCAATCATCACTATACTCCAGCTTATAGTCATCAATTTGGGCTTTAAGGTTTAGAATTAAGGGTGGCAACTTCTAAATGGGATTGTCGGGAGTTCAACAACAAAGGTTAATGATGGGGAGGGGAGGAAAGGGAAAGAAAAGGAGAAGTGTAATAACACCTTTTTGTTGTTTCCAAATGTTCTAAAAGTCCTCAGGTTTTTTGAAAACTACAAGAAGTAATCAATCATTTTCTATTTCATTTTCAAAATAATGAAAAAGAAAACAAAAAAAAAACTTAAGATGAAAGCCCTGCCCCTAAGCATTAAAAAGACATGCCCCTCCTTCTTCCCTTTTCACTGCTGCTGAAATAAATAAAAGCTGACAGATTTAAAAAGTAATAAAATTATGGACATATGCAATGCAAATAAACATAATTAGGTGGCTTTGTCATGCAGATTTGTTAACATGCTTGATGATTGAACTATTATGAGAAATTGAGAGTAGCTGTCGTGTTGTTCATTCTAAGGAATTAGGGACAACATCTAGTTTTTGCAATATTAAACAAAATGCATACCTAAATGCATCCTTGAAGATTCCTTCTTATCTAAGAGCAGTAAAGGAAGAAAAGAAAATGAAAAAGAAAAGGGACTTGACGATAATCTACTACAGAAATGGGACAAACCCAGGTAAACATGAGCGTGGAATTTGAATTTCTCTTGTTAACACGCCTAATGAACCAAAGGAAGAAATATGCATACAATCAAGCATAATTTGACTCGAAAAGTTAGTTTCTACTAATGTAATTGATACGGACCTAAATTTGACGTCACTAACATGCTGGGGCACATGGACAAAAGAGACACCTCAACACCCCCAGGTCTCTTATGTGGAAGACCCCACTCCCACATAAATCAAATTCCACATAGGCCAAACCTGTATGCCAGCCATGAGGATAAAGTTAAGGTTGGTCAATGGATAAAGGACACCGACTCACATATGGATAAGATCCCAAATCTTCCAAGATTATGACAATTACTTCAGAATAGTAGTAATGGTATCAATAATGACAAATGAGGCAGAATATCAAGAATGACCTGCCATCTCAATCCCTAACATCACAAACTATCTATCTCAACCCCAGAATTCCATAGACACCAAGACGCTGTAAACATATAAAAGTGACAACCACTTGGCATGGGCAAAATGGGAAATTTGCAGAGCAGGTTTTCGTGTTTGGCCTACCACATTGGAATCTCTATCACTGTCCTTCCCTAAACTACGAGACCCTATTCTAATAAGGAAAGAATATATATGCTGAGGATACATAAACCATAGGAAAATACAAAACTTAGTACAAAAGGAAATGTCGTATTTGTTAACAGGAACACTAGTTGATCTATCAGGCTGAACGAAACTCAAACTCAGCTTTCGAATGGAAATGTTGTATTATATTTGCAAACAATATCGGGACACTCACCAGAGGATCGCAAAATAGCAGTATGCAACGAGGACAAGCACGATTTAAATACAACAAAACGAAATAAAAATCATGCATTTGAAATGTAGCTCGTTGAATTAAAGAAGTCAAAAGAACAACGAAATATCGGAATTGACGGTTGTCAATGGCTTACAGGTAGGATCGCAGTTCTAGCGAACAGACATTTTGCCCAGATACGCCTCCGACGCCATCTTTGCACAAGAAAATGCCTGGTTCAAAGCCTAAATTTCATCGATATGCTTAAATTACTATCTCTGTATAGAAGGAAAGTTTTCTGAGTACTACTCTACCTTCGTCTTCCGAGAGGTTAATCGCCAATCGGTTGATTTACTGCCGGAGAAACAGTGATGATGAACGGCCAGGAGTATTGATCAACGACTGCCTGGCCGAAGAATTGACGCATATAGAGAGAGATCCCGACGAGTGCTCTGCCGGAAAACGGAGAGTGAGAGAGAGAGAGCCTGCGAAGTGAAGAGGGTTTTCGCGCGGGAGTGGGAAGATGAAAAGGGGCATGTTCTTCCCCTGACATACTAAAAATGGGATCAACGTTCTTTTAAGGTTATTGATTTTATATTATTCTATCCTTTATTATTTTTTAAAAATTTTCCAAGTTCCTTCCATCCTTTCTCATAACTAGTTAGAAAAGAAAAATATTAAAACAAAAAAATTTATTAGTAGTGATCAACAATGGCAAACTTCATGCGCCACCATATTAACGATATAAGCAACCATTTCTTTTAATAAAAGATTTGGAACAATTAATTGTTTTATTTATCTAAGCAACTAATCAATGAGGAAAAATCTAGGTCCCTCCACTAGAGAGAATGGGAGAGAGATGAAACACATGCAAAGTGAAAGTATATAGATGAACCCTATCACTGTTGTTAGCGTTTATTCAAAAGTATTTCTTTTAATCCTATTGGTTAGATTTCTTATTATATGATATGCAGACACATCCAGACGTTCAAGTATACACGGTCACACAAGTAATAAAATAATAAGTAAAATATTATTCACACAAATATTAATTATTAAAATAACTAAATACTAAAATTGTATAGGATGAACTTTATTTGAAAAATCGATTAAAAACCAAATTGACTAAGAGATTAGCTCAATGATCTAAAGGTTATAAGGTAATTAACTTCACCTAGCAATTTCACTTATTAAATCAATTCATTCTTAGTTAAATCACAAGTTATGTCAATAAAGTGCACTAATGTATTTAATAGACTATGTCTAGCACTAAAAATTTTATTCAATTAATTTGACTCACTATATATCTATGTAAATTAATATTAAAGAACAAATTAAGACTAGGCACTCATAGTATGAATATATTCAAGGGCCACTTAAACATAAACATGGATTACACAAACACTTTATGTGTATGTCTACCCTAATGTGAAACATGTGTTACTTTGTCTAATGAGTCTATTCTTTATTTATCCATGTGTAACATTATAAAGAATCTCATGACATGCAATTGGTAGATAAGTAATGGCCCGCATTAAGGATAGAACAAAATAAACATAGCAAAGCAATCAACACAACCAAGAATTGGACTACTTAGCCAAGTTTCATTGGATAGGGTCCATTAACATCCTAGAATAAGTAATTAGTTCATATTTAAAACTCATATAATCATCTGTGAACTGTTGCATGTTTGAATTAGACAAGAAAATAAGAGACAAATTTAATTAGAAGAGATAAAAGTGGTTTTGCTTGAAAAGAACAACAAAGCCAGTTTCTTATTTTATGAGCTTCAAACTTCTTGCTAGAAGTCTCCTTGAAGAGCTCAGGTGGCGTCCTACAAGTTTGGAAGCAAGTTGCGCACAAGGGAGGAAGAAGAGGAGATGTTGCAATTAGGTTTTTAACAAGAAAACCTAATTCTTTCTTTAATAATTTTGTTTTCTTTCTTATTTTTCTTATGTCGTGAGCTTTACCTCTTATTGTTGTTGTAAAAGATATATTTATACCCAATGGAGTGCCTCACACCCGCCTATGGAGCCCTAGAATGTCCATATTAGGAGTCCTACTCTAATTAGGAAACCAACTCTGCTGAGCTGTTGCTATCTAGCCATCTTCAACTAAATTTTTGACCTAGTTTCGCTTTAATTCGGGTTGAGTGGTCTTTATGAAAGTTGTATCCCTATGTCATATCTTTCCAAGCATCAATAACAAGGTCAATTCAATGTCAGTAGAGAGAGTTATGCCAAAAAATTGAATAGCATGTGTGAAAAGCTGACAGAATTTCATTGGTTACGCATTTTAGGAACTTTTCCTATTTAATGAAGCTTCGACCTCCAATTGACCTTGTAATTATCAAATTAACCCTACAACATAAAATAAATGGATTTGGTGCAATAATCAAGCCAACTAGGAATTTAATTAAATAAAACCATGATTTTGCATACTAAAAAATATGCAAAACTAAAGCTTAACATTCCTCCATTAAAGTTGCTAGAGAAACTCAAATCTAAGTTCCTCTAAGAGAGGGGGAGGGGGGATAAAACACAAACAAAGAGAAAAAAAAAGGGAGAAAAAGAAAAAGATGATGAACTCCATCACTGATGAGGTTTATTTAACCTCAATGACTTAAAATGAAATGAAAGAGTGAGAGAAAGAGAGACAAACTTGACATCGTGTATATAGTTAACACCATGAAGTTATTTTTCTTTTCTTTTTTTCTTCTTCTTTCTACCTCTTGTTGCCATTACAAAAAAACCTTATTTACAAATTGAAAGGGTTCTATTTGCAAACGTCTTTGCAAATCTTAATTTAGGGTATATATTATATAGTATGAACACTAAAGAGAATAGACACCTAGTTAAACTTAGTCAAATCTCAACTCAATCATCATACTCTATAAAAAGATGATTTGATTCAATATACGAAGAGGAAAACTATAGATGAAATTGTGTTTATAAGTTTTCCTCATGGCATGTGTTTTTTGCATGGCATACAAGTCACCTTATTTTGTCTTAAATAGTATCTGATATATGATGAACCAACTTTGCATGAAAGAATGTTTTTGTGTCACTATTACAACAATCCTAAGTCTAAAAAGTTAGTACAATTGATGACGAATGAACAAAGAAAGTGCCTTGTGAGGATGATGAATGAAGATGAGGTTATCAATTCTTTCTTAACATAATCCCTTGTAAGATGGTTCTTTGCCTTACCATATTACATTTGCAGTGACTTCCAATAAAAGCCTCACCTAAAAATAACAAATTTGGTCAAAATTATCAAATTAAGAACATACCTAAATATAATACATGTTTAACAAACTATGTAAAATATAAACGTAAATGATTCCATGCATCTTAGGTAATACATTTTTTTTAATAAAATAAATTAACTAGAAATCTGATGTTTACATATTTAATAGAATAATGATAAGAATGTAAAATGTCATATTTTATTCCCTTAATGTTTAGTCTTTTATATTTATTTGGTGTCTAAATGTATTCATTATTCTTATATTTTGATTTAGGAAGCAAAAGGAGGCATTAAATGAAAAAACGTAGTTAATTGCCTTTTTTTGGACAGTTTTAACACTGTTCCATAATTTGGGCATAACTCTCTTGTACGATCTCCAATTAAGATGATTCAAGATGCTATGAAAATCCAAGAAAACAATCTACAGCTTTCATATTTTGAGTTTTCAGAGATTCTATCTGCATCAAGATTGAAATTGGGGTTAAAGTTGCTATAATTGCACAATTAAAAGAGAAATTAATGAAGAATGGGCCATGCGCATGCTTTATATATTAATTATAAAGGCCCAATTGGAAAACAGCATCCGTGAGAACTTAAAGTCCAAGAAGCAGCTGAATATGTCATGGAGAAATTGGGGGTCCACATATTTATTATATTATAAAGTGGAAAGGTTAATTGGGAGAAGGAAATTGAAGACCCAAAAGTAAGCTGTGTGCACTTGAAGTCCAATTGCAATTGATGTGGGGCCCATGGAGCAATTAGAGCTAGGGCCATGCGCATATGCTATTATACAGTCACAAAGGCTTAATGAAAGAAAAGAGATTGAACAGAGGCAGCAAGCAGACGCGTAGGAACAGCGCATAGGAGGGGCACGGAAGTTCTCTTTTTCCTTTTATTTTTTTGAGTTTTAATTCATGACCATGTGTGGCTAAGTTTTTATTTTTGGTTTAAGGAAATGGAAGCCTCCGAATCAATAAAGTTGTGAGATTTAATTTGTTTTTATTATTTAATTTATGCTTTAAATATCATATATTTTTCTGTATCTATCTTCATGATTGTTTCATTTAATTACTAGGAGGCCTACTAGTTTATTATTCGTTGCAATCTACTGCTAAGTTAGCTATCAAATCCGTAATTGTTTGATCCCTCTAATTTGTGAAGCAATTAAGATTTAATGATTTGCTGCGTCAAAAATTATTAGATTATAGGAAGAATTCTCGACTAAATTAAATGCAACCGCTTGTGCTTGTGTTGTTTAGTTTCATCGATCTCTCTAACTTGTAAGGCTGCTATTAGATTAAACCTTTAGCGCTTGTCTTGGGTTATTTAATAGTTAGAGTTGATTAGATCGCTTGTTTTCTAATTAACTATGACTAAGGAGAGATAAGAAAATAATTCTAACGGTGAATATTTAGAATGTGAATTGATATATATTTGTATCGATGATCGGATGTAAGATTCTGATGGTGGATGTTAACTTAGACCAAGGTTTGTTCTTTTAATTGATTATTTATTTTAATTTGATTTATTAGTTGTTAGTCTTAAAGTTGATTTCGTTATACTTAACCCCCCCATTAGTGTTCACATAGTATAAAACTAGATTAGATACTCTCCGTGGGAACGATCCTTACTTGCACTACAACATATATTTTCAGGAGTACAGGTTTTATTTTTGGTTGCCTGCGACAACACACCAAATAGATTAATTAAAAAAGAATAAAGAAAACAGATAGGAAAATGATAAACAAAAAGGATGAAAGTAAAGGAAGAGAACAAAAAAAACATTTCTTTTAAGAGAAAATAATATTACATCAACAATCGTCCCTTTCAAATTTTGGTAATCAAGATAATGAAATTTTTAAAAAGAAAAATTGTGGATTAAAAAAATTGTTCTACATATCCTTCGTTGTGGAATGAAATTTACATTGTTATTCTCACAAACAAGACAATCAATGATATAAAGAATTGACCACTAATATATTTATAAAAAAAAAACATACTAGGTGTTAAGAAAATCTTAAACTTTGAACTCCTGAGTTGATCTTCAACAAAAAAAAGAATGGAGTGACAATCCCAAACTTGGCCAGAAAAGCCATTTCAATGTCAAAGTTAGACATGGGGCAATAGCACAAGAGTAAAAAAAAACTAGAGATAGCAGTTCAGAATGTTTACCTCAGATGAGAGATCCTTATCTAATTATTGTGGTTTAGAGATAATCCTTCTTTTAGAACAAGGTTTCTTTGTTAGAAAGTGTTGAGGAATAGTTGTTCTAAACAAATTTGAATGGATTAAAATTATCCTTGTACATCACCTTCCTAACATTCAAGAGAAAGGCTTTATCCAAGTTTATTAGGATTAAAATGAATTACTAGATTGTAGGAAGTGATCCCAAATTATGATTGACCTCATCATTTAATTTCAGGAGACAAACCTATATGGATTAGGTAGTCCAATACAGAGTACAATTAGCTCACCCTTGATTCTATGGAAGAACTCCTTCCTGGGTCAAGTTAAGCCCAAGTAGAATACTAAGAGCAAGGGTGGTTTAGTTAGGTGCACCGAGGCTAATAGTGGTCTAATTAAGTGGCCTAAATGAACTATACACATCTTGTATGTAATCTTTTGGGTTTATAAAGAGTCCCCCCACTTTCAAAAATTTATACAATTTTGATATTTGCAAGTCATGCTTATTAGGCCCCATCATTTCACACACGTCTTGCATGGCATGCCATGGGAGAACTTTTTCATAGTGTCAAATGCTAGCCCAGACACATTGTATCATTAACACTAATGATTGTTAGTTTTAACTATTGTCGCCCTTTCGGAATAAATCACTTCCAACTCTTCCCTTATTTTGTTGGATTTTTTCAAGCTTCTTCTTGGCATTCTACTTTTGATTCTCCTTTCACGCTCTGTGCTACCCCTCTTTCTTTCTATTATTCGATGGCTGACAACAATTTGGAAAAGGTTTCCTTGAAGAATCATCCTGCAATGGAGATCAAGATGAAGTGGACATTTTTGAATGAACAAAAAGAATTTCTCGAGAAGTTCAAAGTCCCCAATTCTTGAGTGGTTGAGTTTAATACCCACTTAGGAGACTAATGGATATTGAAAAACTCTATTCTCTTTATGTATGAGATACTCGAAGAAAATGATCATAGGGAAATTTGCTTTCAGCTTAGCTCTTCTTTTTCTTTTGTTTATTTTTTATTCTCCTTGAGAGAACTTCTTTTCAGATCAGGTGTGTGACACCATTCTTGTGTATGCCTTGGATATATATAGTGTTGGCTCTTCAAATTCACTTTTAGGGTTTGTCTAGAGGATAATAACTTGAAAACCTATGACCTACAAGATTTTTCTATTTCTTTTATTTCCAACGGTTAGATTATGTATTTTAAGCTCCAACATAATCAATTTTAATGAAAGAAATGTCAAGATAACTTTTTGCAATGGCCTTATTGTCTGGAATGGAAAAATGTGTACTTTTTTTTTATTATCTATAACAGTTAATTTTTTTAAATTCAAAACAACATTAATCGAGTAAACTATGTGTTATTCAAGTAAAATACACAGTTAGTTGAGTAATATTAAAAATTAGTTGATTGAGATTAGCCTTACTCGACTACTAAATAATGTTACTCGATTAAGGTTATCAACTTGTTTTAGTCATTACTCGATTAAACATGTTTGTTACTCGACCATATTCTTCTCATAATATAGGTGGAAGATCTATTAGAGGATTCTGTGATTCAAACTACACCGCTAATCTTGATAAAATAAGATCGTTATCTGGCTACGCTTTTACTTTAGGTGGAAACCTAGTGAGTTGGAAGTCTAACCATCAGCATATTGTGGCTCTATCCACAACGGAAGCTAAGTATGTGGCCCTACATGAAGCTATAAAAGAAATCAGTTAGCTAAAATGAATATCTCAAGAATTAGGAATAAATATATTAGTCCCTAAGGTGTTTTGTGATTCTCAAAGTGCAATACACTTATTTAAAAATAGTGTGTTCCATGAGAGAACCAAGCACATAGATGTTCGGTTGCTTTTTGTTTGGGATATTGTAGTAAAAGATCATGTTAGAGTTGAGAAGATCTCAATTGAAATTAATCCAGCAGATATATTCACTAAGTCTATTCTAGGTCCTAAGTATGAGCAAGCATTATCTTTTCTCAATGTGCTCCCTACATAGATGGCAGAGTTTGCAGGGTCCCTCGTCAAATCTATTATCAAATATTCTTGAATCAAGGTGGAATTTTTTATTTTATTGATTCAAAATAATAAATGTTTATTCATGGATTTTATTTCCATTTAAATGTGGCATTTGGTGTTATTATTATTATTATGTTGATTGGCTGGATAAATTATGGACCATTGATCATCTTATTAAACCCTCTGATCTAAGGGCTGCCAACAAAAGCCCTTTTGTATATAAGGCCCCTTTGTCATTCCAATCATCATTCTCATCAACAAAAAGCAAAATGCACAAGAGAGAAAGCGGAAGCAATCGGAACCCTAAATCGACAATCAGGTATTGCTCTTTCACAATTTTTCATGGGATTGTGTGTGAAAGATGTATAGATGATTGTGTTTGAGAGTGCATGAATCGTTGGTTGATGTAAGCATTGTATTCTTTGTTTGTATCATCTTCTTGATTTGATTCTTGATTTTGTTTTTTGTTGTAATTGCTGTAAATTTTTGTAAATCCATTACTATTTTTTTAGTGGATTGATTAAGGGCGAAACTCATGTCGTGAGTAGGATCTATTTTGGATATGAACACGTAAACACTGGGTTCATTGTTTCTGTGTGCGTTGTGTTTATATTTTTGTTTCTTTGATTATGTTCAAGTATTCTTTTAGTTCTTGGTACTACCATGGGTTTGGTTGTGTGGATTGTCAATAGGAATAACACACAACGCCCCTTATTTCTCTGCCGTTGGGAACCTAGCATGGTTTTATCCAAGGATGTCAATACATCCATCCCATTGTGGGTCAAATTTCTTAATCCACTATTGGATTGTTGGTCTTTGTTGGGCCTCTCTCAGCTGGCGAGCTCCCTTAGCAAACCAATCCATGCGAATGCAACAACCGAAGAACATAAACAGCTTGGTTTTGCTAGGGTTTGTATTCAGGTTCATGTTTCTTCTCATTTTCCTTCCCTTGGTCAAATTATATCAAAGGATTGAAGTTTTTTCGAGTGAGCCTAAAATTACTCGAATTCCTATTAAATATCAATGGATCCCCTCAGTTTGTAAGAACTATCAAGTGTTTGGGCACCAAACTAGTACCTGTCCCCATAAACCTCAAATGGCCCCCAACCATCTCATACTGCTCCTCTTTCTCCTCCGGTTCACAATGACACGGCTCCTACCTCCTCCCCTCATTCCCCTTAGGTTTCTAGTGATCTTTCTAGCATCTCATCCGCCCCCCATCCTCCCCCTAAGGACCACTTCCCCTCCCTGGGAGCATTCTTGCCCTCATTTTCTTTCTCCCCTGCCTCGGTTGAGCTAGCCAATTGCTTTGGTTCTCTTATCGAAAAGGACCAGGATATCCCATCTAATAGTTTATCCTCCTCTCCTGACCCTCCCCTCACTGAGTAGTTATCCTCCCTCCCTCCCCCGGTCTGATAATGAGTCTGTGTCTTAGTGTTCTTCTTCTAGCTCCCAAGAGGAGCGCTCTTCCCCTCAACCATTTCTTTCTATCTAGATAGAACCTCCTCATGCCCATCCATCATCTGACCCTCCCCCCCCCCCAAATACTACATTTTCTCCTCCTAAGAAAAAGTGTAAAAATAAACATCGATCTAAAGGGGTTAGTGTGTCTGCCCCCCCATCTTCCCTATGATGATTGGTGTGTGGACCATAAGGGGTCTGAATAACCCTACCAAGCAATGGAAAGCCAGATCCTTTATCCTTCAGCACCATTTGGTGTTTTTTGCCCTCTGAGAAACTCATGTTAAAGAGTGTTGTTCTTTACATATATCTAGATTCATTTTGTCGAGGTGGTCCTAGTTTATGAATTATGCCTACTGTTTGGATGACAGCATTTGGTTTGGTTTTGACTGGGCCCATTTGTCGATGAATGTGGTATGTGGGTTTGATAAATTTTCACACCTCTGTTGTTCTCATTCTATGGATCAATAAGTTTTTTTCCTGACATGTGTTTATGCCTATTATAAGGAGTTGGCCCAGCTTAGGTTATGGCATTGTTTGCACTCCATGTTGCCTTTGATTCATTTCTCCCCATAGGTTTTCCTCGGGGACTTTAACGTTTGTCGTCATGTTTCCATGATTCATGGGGGCAACTCTTCCATTTCTTCTAGCATGGCTTGTTTCTCTAAATTTTTGTCTCTTTCATCCCTTCAAGATCTTTCCTTCCAGGGCCCCATCCTTGCTTGGAATAATAACCAATCTGGGATGGATTGCATATATCATAAGCTTGAAAAAAATTCTCATTAATGATGGTTGACTGGCGCACTTTAGTGAAATTCATGTCATTTTTTTTATCGCCAGGTATCTCTGACAATAGCCCTAAGGTAGCTGATCATCAAGGGAATCACAACAAGTCTAGTGGTTGTTTTAGTTTTAATAATCACCTTACAAAGCATCCCTTCTTCCTCCATACTATCCAATCCTATTGGGATCAGGATTGTGTTGGGCGGCCTATGTATCATCTCATTTTGAAACTCAAGCATGTTAAGCGAGGTCTGAAATCTCTAAATAATAGTTATGGTCATGTCACTTCTAAGCTTATTCTTCTTCGTGATCAGCTTTAGGAAGCGTAACACTTCCTCCAGAGCTCTCCTGATGATGCCTCTCTGAGACAGCGGGAGATGTCCTTAACCAGTCTCTATTCTAATGCTTTGGTCCATGAGAGAGAGTTCTTTTAGCTCCGTGCTCATATTAGATGGGCTGGGAAGGGAAACCCCTGCTCTCAGTTCTTCTTTCAACAAATGTTATCTAATAGAAACTATCACCATATTCATAATCTCACTTGTGATGATGGTTCTCACACCTCATCATAGGACTAGGTGACCCAGGTGCTTCTCTCCCATGTTTACACCCTCCTTGGCCCTAGTTCTCATGTTTTTTTCTTTCTCTCAGGAAGAGGTTTCCATGTATGTGGAGCATTCTCTTTTGCTTGATTGTTGGCCTGATCTTATTAAGGATGTCACTTCTGAGGAAGTAAGCCTCGCTTTGTTCTCTATGAGTGATGATAAAGCCACGGGCCATGATGGTTTCATTGTTAAATTCTTTCATCAGGCCTGAGACATGGTTGGCCTTAATTTCACAGTGGGAGTTTGTAATTTTTTCCAATTAGGTCAATTGCTTGGAGAGGTGAACGTTATAATTATTAGCCTTATCCCTAAGATCCATCATCCAGAGTATCCTAGTCAATTCAAGCCTATCTCCTGTTCTAATGTGATCTATAAGGTTATCTTTAAGATTTTTGCCAACCACCTCAAACCTCTTCTGCCTCATCTTGTGGATGGCACGTAGACAACCTTTGTGCCCGGTTGCTCCATTAGGGATAATATCTTATTAGCTTAGGAGCTTCTCCATTGTTATCATCTTTCTCGTGGTCCTCCCCACTGTGCTTTGAAAGTTGATTTGAGTAAGGCCTATGACACTATAAATTGGGAGTTTTTGCTTTTGGTTCTTCAGCTAATAAACCTTCATCCTCACTTTTGTAGTTAGATTAGAGCTTGTGTTACTTCTCTCATGTATTCAATCAAGATTAATGGGCATTTACATGGTTTTTTCCATGGAAGACATGGTCTTCGTCAAGGGGATCCCTTGTCACCTTATTTGTTTGTCCTTGTCATGCAAGTCCTACATCGTATCGTGAAGTTTCACTTCCATGCGGATGACTTTCAGTACCATTAGAAGTGTGATAAACTTAGCTTAGCCATGCTCTTGTTTACCGATGGCATTTTACTCTTTTTCCATGGGGATAGGGAGTTTGTCAAAGTTCTGAAACATTGCTTAGATCGCTTAGTTGATTTCTCTGGTTTACATGCTAACCTTTCGAAAAGTAATTTTTTTGTTTGTTGTTCGTCCTCAGATCTGCGAATGGACCTGGTCATGGAATCTGGCTTTCATTTGAGCTCGTTGCCTATTCGCTATTTAGGGGTCTCTCTAATGTCGCGAGGCTCTCATATGATTGTCGTCTGATCCTTGATCGGGTGCATTCTAAGGTGGGCTCTTAGCGTGGTCACCTTTTATCTTTTATGAGTAGACTTCAGCTTATTCAATCAGTGCTCCCCACAATCCACACTTATTGGGCCTTTATTTTTATTCTCCCAAAAAAGGTCCTTAAAGACCTTGACTAGATTGCTAATGGTTACCTTTGGAGTTGATCAGACTTATCATCTCATAAGGCCAAAATGGCTTGGGTAGACATCCGTTGTCCTAAAGATCAAGGTGGCTTGGGTCTTCATCCCTTGTTCCTTTGGAATCAAACCCTTGTTGCTAAACTCATCTGGCGTCTTATGCAAGCTTCATCTGAATCCCTCTGGATTCAATGGGTTCACTATTATCGCATCAAAAAGTCATGTTTTTGGTTTCTTTCGACCCCTTATTCCTGTCTTTGGTACTAGCATAAGCTTCTCCAACTTAGGGGTAAGTGTTGAGACAACTTGCTCTATTTAATTTTCAATTAAGTTTTGATAATTAACAAAAATGATATTTTGTAACTAATTCTTTTTCATTAATTTATAAAATATTCTGGCATAGTATATGTATTATCAAAATTATTATTTTTCATTAAAATTATTTTTTAAGTAGTTTTAAAATGCATAAAAAAATTTATATATGAATATATTTTAACAAAATGCTATAGTGAATAGTGAATAGTGATCCGACCTTTATAAATAGTAATCCGACTGTTGTGAACAGTGATTGAACCGTTGTAAATAGTATTTTTTTAAAAATATCTATAAATACCTCCAAACTCATTTGTAATATAATTCATTGCACATATTATACATTCAAAACACCCACAAGCTCCTAAACATTGTCAAGCAAAAATTCAAGCAATTTGAGGCTTTTGAAGCTATATTGCACTTTCATCAAAGAGCCACAAGACAAGTGGAGAAAAAGAAATCGCAAAGCCAAATCTGATAGTCTCCATCTGAATCGAGATTATTAATTTATTTATTAATATTTCATTGTCTTCTATATTTGTTCTTACTTTTTTATTATTTGCATCCAAGTGTGAACAAAAATTGTATTTATTCAACACTTGTGGATTGGATTGGTTTCCTAGAACAATTGAAATCTAGGTTTGTATCTAGTTTTTAAAGTCAACTAGGGAGAAAACCTTAGGGTTGGTGGTTGCCTAGAACCTATTGTAATCTAGGAGTGTATCTACTTTTCAAGATATGCTAGGGTGAAAATCTTAATGGTGGTTTTCCTAGAACCCGTTGTAATCTAAGAGTGTATCTAGTTTTCAAAGTAAGTTAGTGTGGAAAACTTAGTGAAATTAGTAGAACTCCTAGGGTGGTTGAGACATTGGGAGAATAGAGTAGGTGTGTGTGGAGACACCGAATCACTATAAATTATCTTGTGTCTCATTTATTTATTCTTGGTATATCTTATGACATGCAATTTATTTATACATAGTTACAAAAGTTTAATTTGTTTAAAATTAAATAACAAGAATTTCAATTAAGTAAATTACCAAAAATTTTAAACATTCAATTCACCTCCCCCCTTCCCCTCCCCCCCCCCACCCAAATTTTGAGTGGCCATACCCTAAGGGACCTACAGTAAAGTTCGTAGGTTCTTTAGGTGGTACATAGGGGATAACCTAGGATCTTTTTATGGCATGATCTCTAGCATCCCTTAGAGGTGCTTATCGATTTCTTTTCTTGCCAACTTCCTCTTCAGTTCTAACTCCCCTTCACTGCTAAGGTGGTCTTTGATATTATAGTGTAAGGTGTTGGCCTAAGTTAGGCCCCTCTCATGTTCTTCGGCTCCTTCTTTCCTCTATGCTAGGCCCACCTCAGATCTATTCCCCAGATCACCCTTGGTGGCTCCCAGCATCTAAAGGTGCCTTCTTAGTGAGATCAGCGTTGCGGGCCTTACAAGTGTAATGTAATAAGGTCTCATGTTTTCGTCTTGTTTGGCATGGATCTGGTTTTCCATCCTACGCGTTTATTCTTTGTCTTGCTATTAGGGAACATTTATCCACTCTTGAGCGGCTCAATCTTTATTTGTCTTTCCCTAACCAGTGTTATCTATGCCAGGCTGCTCTTGAGTGCCACAAACATTTGTTCTTTACTTCTCCATTTTTGTGGAAGGTCATCTCCTACCTTAGACAATAGGTGAAGTTTGCTTGGTTTTGGCAATACTGGTCCAATGGGATTTTCTAGGCTACGCATAGATGGCGTGGCAAATCTCCATGAATAGTGGCAGCTCGACTCATTCTTCTGGTTGCTATCTACTTTATCTAGTATGAGCAAAATAATCACTGCTTTAGGGACAATATGTGTTCCCCTTCTCATCTTGCCTATCAAATCCAAACCTCTGTTTAGACTCGATTGGCTTTGATGCGCTACCCTAGCACTTTGCAAGGAATGGCCTTTGTCCATTTTTGGCGTATACCGTCTTCTTGTTTGCATTAGTTATTACTGATTGTCTCTTTTGTCATGTTGTATTTCTAGTTACTGCTAATCTTCTTATTTGTGAGGTTGGTGTGTTTGCAGACCTTAGTAGCTGCTCACTTATGTTTTAGTCTCCTCCTTCCATCATCTCTTCCACGGCTTGGCAAGAGTTCATCATTGTGGCAGATTATGGATCTGTTTCTTTATTGATGCTCATCTCATGCTCTCATGCACCATTTTGCCTTGGGGTGGTTGTTGTTGTTCTAACCTTAACCCGGTCTTGCTGATTTTTTTTCTCTTTGCCTTACATGGTTTGAGATTGTATTAGTTTTCATTTTGTTTCTATTCTTGTGATTGGGTTGTTTTGTTTCTTGTTTCCTGGCAAGGTATGCCCTAGCTTGCTTTTGTAGATGCCTTTGTGCTTTTTTATGTTTTATATATTTTATTTACACACAAAAAAAAAAAAACAATAACTCCTTAGTCAACTAAATGTTTAAGTATAGAGACTTGACATTTTGCTCTCGAATTATTACCCGAGTAAGATTTCTAGTTACTCAACTAAAGTGTAAACTTACTTGATTACAGGTTTGACTTTAGTTGACTAATTAATACAAGTACAGAGACTTGTTATTTGGACTTGATTTATTACTTGATTAATGAATATAGTTACTCAACTAATATATATACCACTTAGTTAATTAACATATTGATTACTCAATGAATGTTATTTTATCACATACTCCAGTAATACAAGTGTGTAATCAATTAATTTCTTGAGTATCAAATCTTACTCGATTAAAATTATAAGCTAGTTGATAACAACACTTGTTACTCAACTAGAATAAATTCTTTCTCGATTAAAGGAATGTTATTTTATTAAGCTCAAGTTATGTGTTATTAGATTAAAGTCATAAGTTAGTCGATTAACTTTCTTGTTACTTAACTAAGACATTTGCTTACCAAGTTAAATCTTTAGAGTTGAACTTTACTCGATTAAAAGATGTTCATTAAAGTTTTGCATTTAATTCTCATCATCAAAATATTTTCTGAATCAAACTCAACATAACCATTGTCAATTGTCTTCTTTGACAACGATGATTATGGCAATGATAATGGTGTGTGTAGATTGATCATCTTTCTTTTCCCCTTTTCCTTTCTCTTTCTTTCCCTCCCTCCCTTCTCCATTTCTCTTTTGTTTTTAGCCAACATTATTCTCCATTGATGATCGAACTAATAGTTGCAACCTATTGATCACGGAAGGGTTTCAACCATTAGTATAGCAACTACTGAAACCCCATCAAATCATAAAAGGCTTCAACCACTAGATAGTGACAACTTCACTCACCACTAAACATGATAAAGAAAGGAAGATGAGAGGAAAAGAAAGAGTAGGGAGGAACAATGATCTTTCTAGCAGAGGTGATAATGGAGAGGGAGAGATAAGTTAAAGTCGTTTAATGAAGAAAAAAGGGATACGAGAGAGAAAGTGAGAAGATGGAGTTTAAATATTGTTGGATGAGTCATGGACACCTACTGTAACATCCCACATCGAGCGATATGAATGACCAGAACAACTTACCCTGATGGACCTACGCGAACTTCACATAGGGGTTACCCATCCTTAAGGTTTCCCAGCTCAAGCACGCTTAATCTAGGAGTTATTTGCCTACATTTAGCCCAAAAGGTATCCAGCTGATGTTGTTTCCTTTCTTACACTATCCTCGATATATACTACCCTTCTCTGGGCTCTTGAGGTATTACATTCTCCCCTCTTAAGCACATGACGTCATCCTCATGCAATCTTACAACTGATCCCAGATTGTCTTTCCAGGTGGCTGTTCGTATTTTCTACTATGATCACTAATAAAATGCAGGGTGTATGGATGAAAACTCAACAAGGTAGAGATCATCCTACACTAAATGATGAAGAAATTGGAAAACTAAAGTCTTTCTTAAGGATTCTTCAAGGTGACTACTCTTTTGTTCAAGCAGGTGTGTGCCTTAATTATGAGTCCTTTAATGCCTCATATACAACTAGGAATAATCTTTGGGTCCTAGATTTTGGAGCCCCCGATCACATGACACCTAACCTAAAATTCTTTGAGACATTTGAACCAATATCTAGCTCCAACAAAATTATTGTTGCTAATGGCCAAGCTATCTGTATAGTTAGGCAAGGAAAGGTATGTTTGAACCCATTTATACCTGCCCAACGAGTGTTTTATGTGCCTAACCTCTCCACTAACCTACTTTCAGTTCACAAGCTTACCCAAAGCCATAATTACTGTGTAATTTTCTCACCTCATGATTGTGTGTTCCAAGACCGAGCCACAGGGAAGATGATTGGTGTTGCTAAGGCACTTAATGGGTTGTACTTCCTATAAGGGAGTAGTGAGCCACCTCTGGAAGATCAACCCAACCTAAATTATTCCTCTTCTCTACTTACTTTTGCAACATTTTAGATTAGGTCATATTCCTTTCATTTTGTTAAAATCTGTGTTTCCAAACTTGTTTAAAGGAGTAGATATCAATCTTTTTCATTATGATGTGTGTGAATTGTCCAAACACTATCGGGTGCCTTATGCTATCAATAATAAACTTTCCTTGTCTCATTTTTCTTTAGTGCATTCTGATGTGTGGGGGCCTTCTAGAGTGCCTAATTATTTTGGGGCCAAATGGTTTGTATCATTTATAAATGACTGCACTAGGATGACATAGGTTTACTTACTCAAAGACAAAGCAGCCATCAACAACATTCTACCCTTGTTTCATAGCATGGTACACACTTAATTTGGGGTTTCCATTAAAAGGTATAGGACTAATAATGCAAGGGACTATTTCAATCATCATCTCAATCATTTTTTCCAACAAAAGAGGATTATTCACGAATCCTCTTGTGTGTAAACTTCCTACCAGAATAGAGTTGCTAAGAGAAAGATAAGGTGCAATACCCCGAGAGCCCAAAGAAGTTAGAATATATCGAGGATAGTGTAAAAAAGGAAACAACACCAGCTGGATACCTTTTGGGCTGAATGTTGGCAAGGAACTCCGAGGTTAAGCGTGCTTGAGCTGGGAGCAGTTCAAGGATGGGTGACCCCCTGGAAAGTTCGCGTAGGCCCATCAGGGTAAGTTATTCCGGTCCTTCCTATCGCTCGATGCGGGATGTTACAGGTGGTATCAGAGTCGACCACCGAGCCTCTGAGCGCGGTGGTGGGGCAAACCTCAGCGAGTAGGCTGAGTCCCGAGAGGGGTGTGAGGCCCCTATGAGGGGTACGTGTAGGCACCTTAGGCAAATCCCACATCGGCCATGCACGGGGGGAGATCTGGGACCGGTTGTAAGGTCGCATGACGAGGACGTCATGTGCTTAAGGGAGGGAGAATGTAATACCCCGAGAGCCCAGAGAAGTTAGAATATATCGAGGATAGTGTACAAAAGGAAACAACACCAGCTGGATACCTTTTAGGCTGAATGTTGGCAAGGAACTCCGGGGTTAAGCGTGCTTGAGCTGGGAGCAGTTCAAGGATGGGTGACCCACTGGGAAGTTCGCGTAAGCCCATCAGGGTAAGTTGTTTCGGTCCTTCCTATCGCTCGATACGGGATGTTACATAAGGCATCTCCTAAGTGTTGCTAAGGCTCTTTTGCACCATCATTCAATTCCTAAAACCTTTTGTAGTGAAGCAATGTTGACAACAACCTATTTAATCAATAGAGTTCCCTCAAGAGTTCTACATCAACTCTCCCCATTTTAGTGTCTCTCCACCCACTTTCTAGAAATTGGTTTGCATACTCATTTCCTCTCAAGATATTTGGTTGTGTGGCATTTGTCCATGTATCTAAACACCATAGGGATAAATTTGATGCCCGAGCCCTTAGGTGTGTCGTTCTTGGCTATTCTCCTACTCAAAATGGATACAAGTGCTATCATCCTCCTACCCGAAAGGTCCTTCTATCTAAAGATGTAACTTTTATGGAAAATCAATTTTTTTTTTTCAAGGTTCCTACTTCTAGTCCTCAAGGGGAGATTGTTTTTGTTGATCATGATCTTCCTATTCTAGCAGAATCTGAGCCCTATCAGTATACTTCTTCTTTGGATCCTAATTCTTTTGATTTCCCTAATCCCATGACAACAGATTCAGCAGACGTGGAATCCTCTTTTGATCCATCAATCTTTGTCCAACCAAGCATATCTCCTGTTCAGTTCAAAGCCTCACCATATGTATATAAATGAAAGGAACCACCTAACCCAAGTGCTAGGCATGTTCCATCATCTACCCCTCGGCCACATTTGGAACTCACTCAACATTTTGATTTGCCTAACCCTACTACTTGTTCTAACCCTTAAAACTCATATTTGGATCTGCCTATTGCTGCGAGAAAAGGTGTGAGGAGTTGTACACAACACCCTATAGCCAAATTTGTTTCTTATCATAGATTATCCCTATAATAAAAAAAACTTTTTTGTCCTCCCTTGATTCCATAGCCATTCCTAAGACTGTAAAAGAGGCATTATAGAATCATAATTAGGTGCAAGCTATGCAAGAAGAAATGAGGGCCTTAGAAAAGAATAATACTCGGGAAATGGTGCCTAAATTGAAGGGGGTTCAACCAATACGGTGTAGATGGGTGTTTAATGTGAAATACAATGCTGATAGCACATTGGAAATATACAAATCCTGATTAGTGGATAAGGGTTATACTCAAATGTATGGCATAGATTACTTGGAGACATTTGCACCTAGGGAAAAAATGACTATAGTGAGTGTAATACCCGAGACTTTCGTAAGCTTAGGTGATTTAATAAATAAGAAATGTTCAAAAAAATCCTCGAGAATATGGTGGTTGGTACATTGAGCAAGAAGGAACCTGCCATGGTAGCTAATTTGATGTCCCGAAAGTGGGAACTGGTGGAGGCCTTTAGTCAGTTGACAATGGGTGCGGTTCCTACAAGAACATCTGTTTACATCGCTTGTCTGGTTATTCACTCTCATCTGATGAAACAAATCCGACAAGCTACACCGAAAGATTCTAGAGTAAGGTCATGGGTAAATGATCAGGGCCATGTGAAACACCCTGACTTCAGTTTTTTAGATGGGATACTCCGATTTAAAACTCGAGTTTATGTGCCTAGAGCCAAAGAATTAAGGCAAACCATATTGAACGAAGCACACCGGGCCAAATATAGCATTCACCCAGGTGCAACCAAAATGTACAAAGATTTGAGAAATTTATATTGGTGGCCAAGAATGAAAAAGGACGTGGCTCTCCATGTGGCTAAATGTGATATTTGTCAAAGAATAAAAATCGAGCATCAAAGACCCGCCGGGAAGCTTCAACCCTTAGAAATTCCAGAATGAAAATGTGAACACATCACCATGGACTTCGTTATGGGGTTACCTCGAGGATCTACAGGAAATGATGGTATATGGGTAATAGTTGACAGATTAACTAAGTCTGCACATTTCCTACCAACCAATGAAGATTGGCCAACCAGTTAACAAATTGGCTCAACTTTACATAAAAGAAATCATCAAGCTGCATGGGGTGTTCGTAAGCATAGTGTTTGATTGAGATCCAAGATTTAACTATAGGTTTTGGGAAAGCCTGCAATGATGTTTGGGGATGCGGCTTTAGATGAGTACGGCATACCACCCCCAGACGGACAGATAGTCAGAAAGAACAATACAAACCCTAGAGTATATGTTACAAGCATGCGTGCTTGACTTATCTAAGGGGTGGGAGGAACATTTGCCTCTGGTAGAATTTGCATATAATAATAGCTATCATAATAGCGTCGGGATGGCACTTTATGAGGCATTTTACGGACGGAAATATAGAACACCCCTCTGTTGGACGGAGATAGGGGAACAACAACTGTTGGGACCAAAAATAGTGAAAAAGACAAATGAAAAGATCAAGGTCATCCAGGAACGAATTAAAGCGGTTCAAAGCAGACAAAAATCATATGCAGACAACCGACGAAGGTAGACATGGCCACGGTTCATGAACCGCCGGTTCAGGTTCATGAACCGCCGGTTCCGGTTCAAGAAATCTTTGAACCTGAACCGAACCGCCCAAGGGCGGTTTGGGACGGTTCGGTTCCGGTTCCGGTTCCGGTTCGTGCCGGTTCGGTCAACGGTTTGGACCGGTTCGGTCAATGGTTTGAGCCGGTTCGGTCAATGGTTCCGGTTCCGGTTCAAACCGAATTTTTTTAATTTTTTTTAAATATTGTTGTATTCAATTTTGGTCCTTGTTCCGTTGTTCGGTTCGGTTTGGTTTCGATTTTTAATTGTTAAATGTAATTGTAAATATAGATATTCTCAACCATATTTTTAATAAAAAACACTACTAAAAATTGAAGAAATATAAGTAATAATTTCATTAAAAATAATTAAAACAACTAAACAAGTATGTAATACAAGTAATTAATTTTTACAAATGTGACAAAATAAAAAATAAAAAATAGAATTAGACTTAATTTCATTAAAAAATAATTACAACAAAAATGTAATACAAGTAATTAATTTTTACAAATGTGAAAAAAAATAAAAAATGGACTTGGATCCTACGCATCTTCATTGGAGTCGGAAGTCGCCGTTGTTGAACCATCATTAACCCATTCGTCAGATGATGATGAATGGATAAGTTCTTCTTGACGTCGCATGTTAGCTCTTTCCCAATCATCGAGGCAAACTTGAGCTTCCAATGATTCTGGAGCCAATCTTGATCTTCTTTCGTCCAAAATGTTGCCTCCACTACTGAATGTTTGTTCAACGGCTACAGTTGAAGCTGGAACTGCAAGAAGTTGACTTGCAATAATTGCAAGAGTTGGAAATGTCTCCTTGTGCCTTTTCCACCACTCCAAAATTTCAAAATTTAAACCTGTATCATCACCAAACTCAAAAACTGTGGTTAGATAAGTTTCGAGCTCCGAATGTGAGCTCGATCTAGGTTTTTTCCTCCTTTGATCTAAAAATTTATGACCTCATTTCATTGGTTGGGAGGAAGAGGAATGCGAAGCCATGGATGGAAATGATTCTTCACTACTAGGAGCAATAACATATGCTTCATATAATTGATTGCATAAAGTTCTAACCTTAGAAATTATAAAATTTACATCAATTTCTTCATTATTTTCTAATCCTAACAACGAATAATAGTTAGACAAACACTCAATTAAACCATCAAATTTACACCTAGGATCAAATACCATAGTAACAAGAAAAATTTCAGGAATAAATTGATAATAACGTAACCATTTTTCTCTCATTTCTAAAACAGCATGACAAATTTCTTCAACATTAATTCCTTCCATTAATACACCGGTCACATTCATTGCTTCTATTAAAAATTGATGTGAAGTTGGTTTATAAACACTACTAAGTGTATGAGTAGCATCATTAAAAATTCGTAAAATATTTAAAATTGAACTACAAACATTCCACATAGTTGGAAAAATTGGATATTGTGGAATATAATTTGCTGCAAAAGAACACAATAAATCTTTATATTCAAAAGATTGATTAAGTAATTTAAAAGTTGAGTTCCAACGAGTAGGGACATCTTTTGAAAAACGTTTTGGGGTTTGACCATTGGAGGTGCAAAAATGTGCCCATGCTTTTGCAGTTCGAGGGTGTACCCAAATATAAGAAATAACATTTCTACTTGGATCTAAATAAGAATTAAGTGACTTAATATCATCTTGAACACATAAATTTAAAACATGGCATGCACATCTAACATGAAAAAATCTTCCACCAAAATTTGGTTTGCAAATTCTTTTCAATTCATTAATAGAAGCAGTATTAGCCGATGCATTATCAAAAGAAATTGAAAAAATTCTATTAACTAATCTATATTCTTGTAAAATTTGTTGAATTAATCTACAAATATTTTCAGCATTATGACTTTCATCAAAATATCGATACGCAAGAATTCTTTTTTGTAAAACATAATTTTCATCAACCCAATGACAAGTAATACCCATATATGAATGAGTTTGCCAATGATCACTCCAAATATCACTACAAATAGAAACAGTAATATTATTGTTTTGAAAATATGTTATCAATTCAATTTTTAAGTTTTTAAACAATTTTAACAAATTCCTTTTCAAAGTATTTCTAGGAATTGATTTAAAACTAGGATTAACAAAGTTTTGACAAAATCGAGTAAAACCTAATTTTTCACCAAAACTAAAAGATAAATGATCAATTGCTACCATTTCAGCTAAACCAAACCTACAATTAGCTTCATTATAATGAAATAATTGAGGAGAGTTTGAAGAGGTAGCAAACCCGGATATTTGTGTTTGATCGCGGCTCAATCCAACCTTGAGCGGGTGCTTTGTTTGCAAATGTCGGGCGAAAGTACCATATCCACCTCCTTGCTTGAATTTGTATACCTGATTACAATAATTACAAGATACATCAAATTTACCATCTCCTTTTGGTATTTTCTTGAAATGAATATTAAAAATATCAGAAGTAGAAATTTTTCCACCTCCCTTTTGTTGAGTTTCACCCTCTTGTGTTTGAAAATTTTGAGTTTCAAACTCAACATTTTCAACATTTTCAAAATTTCTACCTTCACTTGCCATTTTTTAAAAAAAGTATGATAATAAAAAAATATAATAATGATAAAATAATATAGTAAAAAATTGACAAATATAATGAAAATATTAGTAATAATATAATATAGTAACAAGTAATAAATAATTAACAATATAATTGAATAAATTGATAAATAACAAAATGAGAAGATTGAAGAAATTGAAATTGAAATATTAAATGAGAGACAAAATTGAGAGAATAATAGCTTGAGACTTGAGAGAGAGAGAGAGAGAGAGAGAGAGAAAGTGTGAAAAATGAGTGGGGGAGGGAGGAGTATATATAGATAGGAATTATAAAATTAAAAAAAAAAATTTAATAAAATTGGCTGCTGCCAACGGGCAGCAGCCAACAGTCCAATTTTGGACCGTTAGGGAAGGGGGGGAGGGAGGCGGGGTACTGCACGGGGGGGGACGGGTTCCGGTTCCCCGGAACCTTGAACCGGAACCGGACCGAATTTCACCGGTTCGGTCCGGTTCCGGTTCCGGCCGGTCCGGTTCCGGTTCGAACCGCCGGTCCGGTTCAATTTTGGCCATGTCTAGACGAAGGGATTTGGAGTTTCAAAAGGGTGACAAAGTATATTTAAAGGTTGTACCTGCTCAACTGATGATTCGGAGTAAAAAATAAGAGAAATTGAGTCCCCATTACATCGGGCCATACAAAGTGCTGGAACGAATTGGATCGGTTGCGTACCCACTGGCTCTACCCCCATCATTATCTAACATTTATGATGTCTTCCATGTGTCCTGATTGCGAAGGCATGAGCCAGATCCATCTTAGAAAATCTTTAAGGACGTTGTTGAACTACAAGAGGATCTTACCTATCCTGAAAAGCCTATCGAGATTCTGGACCGGAAAGAACAATTTTTAAGGAACAAGATAATCCCACTCGCGAAAATGCTGTGGAGGCACCATGGTTATGAAGAAGCCGCATGGGAAAGAGAAGACGAAATACGTAGACAACATCCACATCTTTTTTAAGCCATGGAAATGTAAGAAATTTTGGGATGAAATTTTTTTTTTGGGGGGTTGAATGTAATACCCGAGACTTTTGTAAGCTTAGACGATTTAATAAATAAGAAATGTTCTAAAAAATTCGTGAGAATTCGGAAATAAAATCACCGTTTTAAAAAGAATCAGGTAAAAAGGTAATTTTTTAAAATATTGGAGAATCGTTTTGGGAGGCACTAAATGATGAAAGAAACCTCTTCTTAAGAGTGTTGGGTTTAAAATAAGGAGCTACATGAATGGTTAAAATTTCAAAAGTTTCAGAGGTCAAAATGCAAAAATACCAAACTTCGGGCCAAAGTGTAATTATTGGAAACCTTCAACGAAACTTGCCGGAGTAACGAAATGGCCCAACCGCCTTTTGGAATGGCCATCATGAACCCTCAAGCCTAGGCATGAGGTGGAAAGAGTGGTGGAAGGATTTGATTGGCCCAAATTACCTATAAATAAGGCTTTGGGATAAGATTAAGGAAAACTTAGGTAATGTGAGGAGATAATCTTGTTCTTAGGAAGGTGAGGAACATTCTGAAAGAAAGAGGGAGAGATTTCATCAAAAAACAAGGAAGAAATCGGGCTCGCTGAACCTACATGCACTCTTTGGAATCTAGGTTTTGGTCACCGAAAAATGGTAAGTTAAGTTTAATTTAAGGTTATATTCGGGTAGAATGAAGAAAAAGGGAGTTGTAGGTTCAAACGGGGAGCGAAATGGAGTTAAAATGAGTGAGAAAATGGCAAAAAACAGAGGCTAGTCGTCATTGCGTGCGTCAGTACTAGAGAAGACGATTGGCATTGTAGTGCACGTATCGCCCCTGCCTAACCTTACAGGTGTGTGGGTCTTCTTTCGGTGGAATGTGGGGGCACATGCAAGCTCCATTTTTCCTGCAAAATTTTAGAAAAATAAATAAAATTATTATCTACAAGTCTATGTAAAAATATTTAACTTTGGATTTACGAAATGTTGTGTTTTATGCAGAAAATCCTAACCGACAATCGTGGATAGTACCGGGTCAGGTAACTGAAGTGGGTGATTCCTACTCTTATGATCTCTTGCATATTTTACTTCCATTTGCATTTCATTTATTACCTTTGGTTTGCATTTTTATATACTTGGGGATGCATCACTACATTCATGGCTAGTGACTTGAAGTGGGTTGCATCATGTACCTGGTCTTGGACCACACCATTCCAAGTCAGGAATGACTATGGCTTTATGATGACATGATGGCCAGCAAGGGTGATTGCAACATCTTAGCGTCACTACCATCGAGTTACTTCATGACATACTGCATAATGCATTTGCATGCACTATGATATTGGGTCGTTTCACTTAGATATTTATATCTAACTTAGAACATTTAACATTTCAAGCGCGTTAGATGTGACAGGCACCTCAGGCTTGAGCAAAGGCAAAGGAAAAGCAACAACTTAATGCTATACCTACTATATTTTATAAAAATAAGCTGTTGTAATTAAGCTTCTAAATGACCGCCTTAATTTACTATCAATTCCTATTTGGGTTGTTTGTGAGATTCATTCTTTATAACAAAAAATTGAAGAATTGAAATATGATAATTTTTAAATAAGTGGCGTATTTATAGCCCACGTTCAAATCTTAAAAGAAAAATATTATTGAACCCCAAGTTTGTTTACCTACTTGTAAGAAGCAAATAACTCAAGATAACACTCCAGACCATTTTAATAAATTACCATTTTCTATTAGAAATTTGGTTTTTGGGAACATCACTTTTACAAGAAAAAAGGTAAAGGTTAAAAGGTGTTAATTTTGGGTGATATCACGTATACAAGAATATTCTTAAAATCACCAATTATAAATGACCTATGGTTCACATCTTAATATGTTGGGTTCTTACATGTTTAACCACCAAATAAATAGACATGTGATCTTGTATTGTCATTATTATATGGAAGAAAGTAGAAATTATTCTACGTGATATCATTATGGTTACTTGAATATGTAAAATATGGAATCACAAGAAAGACAAAGGTACATGGCTATAATGTATTCTTGAAAATTCCATCCTTAAAATATTCTTCCCACGTATGTATCCAAATCTTTCCAAACTTACTATTCCAAATTAAGAGAAATAAAAGAATCTTAAATTATTTTATAAAGGGATGAAAAAATCATTTACGAGATTAATTAACGCCGCCTATATTTAAACTTCGAACTTAATGCGCTAGGGCATACGGGGCATTATAGTGAGGGTTCTCCTATCTTTAGTTAGATGTTATGGTTGGGAGTTGATACAGCTAGATATAAAAAATATTTTCCTACATGGTGACTTAGAGGAAGAGGTATTTATGGACCTTCCCCATCTGGTTTTCCTAATGAAGTTGTAGGTTATGTTTGCAGATTAAAGAAAGGTCTGTATGGATTAAAGTAATCCCCAATAGCTTGGTTCAATGGGTTCTTAAAGGCTAAGAAAGCAATGGGGTATTGACAAAGTAGAAGGGATCACACCCTATTCATCAAGAATTCAAAGAAATGTACTCTAACTGTCCTACTTGTTTATGTTGATAACATAATTGTTACTAGCAATGATGAGGATGAGTAGTAATTGTTAAAGGGAAATTTAGCACGTGAATTTGACATCAAAGATCTTGGTAGGCTCAAGTATTTCTTCGAAAAAGATGTGGCATACTCCAAAGAGGGCATATTTATTTCCCAAAAGAAATATACCATGGACTTATTGGAAGAGACTGGAATGCTAGGTGGCAAGGCAACAAATACTCCTTTGGATCCTAACCTAAAATTAGGACCATGTGACAGTCCATTGGTTGATAAGGGGAGGTACCAGAGGCTAGTAGAGCGATTGATTTACCTATCCCACACCAAACTTGACATAGTTTTTGCTCTCAACTTGGTGAGTCAGTTCATGCATAGCCCTACTGAAGAGCATATGAATGTTGTCCAGAGATTTTGTGCTATCTAAAGTCAACACCTAGAAAAAGTCTATTGTTTAAGTCAGGGCATAAGTTGGAAGTTAGGGGATATACTGATGCTGACTACAGAGGTTCACTTGTTGATAGGAGGTCCATTACTGACTATTGTGTGTTTTTTAGGAAAAATTTAGTGTCATGGAGAAGTAAAAAACAAAGGGTTATGGTCAGGTCTAGTGCTAAAGAATAATTTAAGGCAATGACCCTTGGCTTATGTGAGTTACTTTGGCTAAAAATTATGCTAAGTGATTTGAAAATTCTTGATCATTGTTATATGGAATTGATTTGTGACAACCAATCAACAATCAACATTGCACACAATCCAGTACAACATGACCGTACTAAGCATATTGAGATTAATTGACATTTCATTGGGCGAAACTCGAAAACTCGGGTTATAAAAAAAAAAAAAAAAAAGGTGGAGATATTTGTTTGCCTTTTGTCCCTTCAGGAAATTAGCTAGTTGATTTGCTCACCAAAGGTTTACCTCTCAAGCAGATTGAAGATCTTGTAAGCAAGTTAAGAATTATGGATATTCATTTATCAGTTTGAGGGGGAGATGTTGGATGAGTTATGGACGCCTACCATCCTTCATAAATCAGAATAGATCACAACCTCCAGTTATTTGGCAAGTGACATGTGCCTTTTAGAAAGTTTCTAAACTGTTTTATGTATCTTTTGTTTTCTTGTACATTGTATAGATTATATTTCCATTTATTTGTAGTTTGCTAAATCTATAGTTTCCTAAAATTGCAGTCATTTCCTCTGTTAATAGGGAATGTAATCTTGTGTATATCAACAAATTTTCTAATAATGTACAGGCTATGAAAATTTGTGTTAATTTTTAGAAATCATGAGTGGTCATTTTTTTTTTTTTTGAACAAAACTAAAGACTGATATGTGAAATTTACACTACAATAAATAATATATCATTAATATTTGATAAAAAAAAATTATAAGCAAATCAAACATTCAAAAATAGGTTAAGAATAATTTTATGTAGAATATTTTTACACATACATTATTTTTAAAATTAAATATTTTACTTCCAAACAAATAAAATTTTCATTATTAAAATCTCAAAAAATAAAAAAAAATAAAAATAAAAAAGCCGACGAGGGAGCGAAGTCGTGGTCGGCCGAAGGGCGGTGATGGTAATTGAATCAGTGGGCCCCACACTACCCCGCCTTCGGTCCACTGATGCGACTCCTGACAGGCCGGCGAGCTATGGGCGTTGATTGCCGTCCACGTCACGCTCTTTTATTGGCTGTTTCTTCCACGTCAACGTACGCGTTGCTTGACCAAGTCCAGTATGCCGCATTAGAATGAGCCAATCAGCCGCCGGCTTCCCTTATTGATGACTGTTCTACTCGAATCTTTTATTCGTTTATCAAAAAATGTAATACCTAAGCTTAAAAGTTTAACATTGGTTTACCTAAATTTTATATTTATACTCAAGTTTAATATTTATAGTCACATTTTTAATATTTTATTTTATAAATTATATCAATATAAATATATAATATATCCATACAAAATATCATATCATTACAAGCATTAAATTTAAGTGTCGAAATAATATTTTTATTTATTTTTATCTTATTATTGTTATTAAAATTAGGAGTTTTGTTATTTAAGTTTAATTGGGTACCCAAGCATAAATGCGACTGAATAGTTTACATTAATTGTCTTTATCTAGCCCAAAAAAATAAAAAATAAATAAAGACACTAAAAAGAGTTACCAAAGTTATAAAAAAAATTGGGATATTTTAATCTTGCGAATTAAGTAAATAAAATTATTAGACATTTTACAAGAATCATGGTTTGACTAATAAAATAACTAAATTGACTAGTTGAACGGGCCTTTTTTAATTTTTAATTTATTTTTTAACATTAAAAAATATTATAATTACTTAAAATATTTAAAAGGAGTTTCTTTCTATCAAGATTTTAAATGAGATTAAAGAATGGTCCATAAAATTGAATCATAAATTTAAATTATAAAATCGTAAAATTTTAGAGACAACTAAAAATATCTTTTAATATAAATAAATATATGTTCAGAATGACATAATTTTATAAAAAAAATAATTAATATTGCTTAATAACATGATTATTACAATTTACAACCACATTCCTTATAAATAAAATATATGTATGTACTTATTTCAAAATAACTCTATCTATTGATTTCAAAAATACTAAATTTCTAAATATTAAATCCATCATTCATCCATAATTAAAATTTTAAATATTAATTTATATATAATGTAAACTTAAAAGTTTACCAAATTTATCTCCGAATTTATAGTATTGAATAGCGAGTCAACTTCGATTATATGAAAATCTAAATTTATAAGTGAGTTGACTCGTAAACTCGCAGTCTCATAAAAATTAATTCACGAGTTTGCCAACAATGTTTTCTACTATTTGATTATCATCTATTATTTGGTTAATATATGAATAATTTTTTGTTTAATTTTTTATATGTAATTTAAATATTTGATCATGAATTTTATTTTACTTTTATCATAAATTTGTGATAATATTGTTGTATAAATTTTTTTAACTGTAGGATAATCAATATCACTTAATACACTTTTAAATTTATTAAGTCTTATATGGTAAATTTTATTTTCCTTAAATTTATATATCATAATTTTAATTAATATATATTTATTTTATTTTATATAAATATATCTTGATTTGATTACGATTCAACTTTAGTCCCACTAGTAAATCAAGAACCTTTCCCTCTTTTTATTTGACAACGTTACTTTAGAATATTGATTTTTAGGCTTAGTTTTTATTTCTCACTTTCACCTTACCTTCCATGTTATCTAAATATTTCTCATTCCCATAAAAAAAATAAAAAGAAAGGGTCTTACAAACCACACTACTCTCAGTCCTGATAATAAGCTGGTTTCAATTTTCATCATTCTTTTGATGTAGAAGTTTAAGTTGAATTTGAGGTTATGTTTCTTTAATGATTTTCAATGGCTATGGCTATGGCTATGGCTATTGATGCATAATGGGCATTCATATTAGTAATTAATTTAGCATCATTCATTCAGGTTCTACTGTCCTGTTCATTGCATGTAATCCACTAATCTTCACCAATCCGAAACTGACACATCAATGACATTAATTTTGGTCAAACTCTTGACTTTTTCTTATGGTTGGTTAGGCCAATGAGCTCTAAAGACGGCTTAAGACTTGGTCTAAATTATCCTATGAGGTGGCCTCAGCGGTCAGCTGGAGGAGATGAGTTAGTCTGGTCTCTAAGTTTGAATACTTCCCAATGCAGCTATGAGTACATAATATTTGAATTTATCTTCTCATCACGAGATACAGTGACAGAACGTCTGCAAGGAAACCTTATCCAAGACTTGGCCCAAATTAAAAATACCCTTTTTAACTTTTAATCACATATTGGCTGTGTTTTTATTTCCTTTTTCTACTCTTTGACAAGCGCTCTCAACTCCTCCAACTAAGTTATGTTATGGGTAAAAAAGTCAATTTCATTTCAGAATGTGAGCCTTATAAGGTAGGTATAGGAAGTCAACTAGCTATATGAATATCCACGTGGAGTCTATATAAATTTTATAAAAGGGTAAATTATAACCACTTTTTATGATTTGAATAATCTTTATTGACTTTGTCATAGATTTAGTGTTAGCATCTTAGGTCCGCGTGACATACTTTTTTGTTTAGTTAAAAAGGCTTAAGGCACAAACCCCACTCAATTTGGACAGTTTAAATAATTGTGCCCTTGAATTTAAAAAGAGAATCTATTATATCTCTTAAGTTTTATATTAAATATATTACATACTTCAAATTAGAAGTCACCTCATTGTCTAATAGGCACCACACGTAAAATCTTGCACGATTGAGAAGTGTGAGTGATGAAATAGCTCTTATCTCTTTTTTTGTCCATCCATCCCTTTTGTCATCATTATTTGGTCTCCTTCTCTTCTATTCCTCTCTTCCACTAAGATCCACTATTGTCACCGTTGTTGCAGTTGTCGCAATCGTCATTGTGATCGCCATCATCGTTGTTGTCGCTTTCATTTTCTTTGCACTTTCGTCGTTCCAACCATTCGACTCCAATCACCGCCCCTATTTGTTGTTGGTGTCCCTACATTTTCAATTGCAACGGCTTGGCTTCTTCTCTAATTCTGCCTCATCCATCTGTTTTTCTCTTATTCAATCCCTTATTTGTTCTTCTCTCCACACACACACACACACACATATATATATATAAGTGCACGACCTCCCTAGTCCTCCTCCAACTCCAATTCCCCTTCAATTGCAATTCTCCTCTATCACTGCCTCCAATTGCCACTGTTTCTTTCTTTTTATTCTTTAATGTTAATTTATCAACTAATTCCTAGTTAATTTATAATATGAAAGCAAAGGGTTGGAACAATGATATATATATATATATAAAGATATATACATAATATATACATATAGGGGCAGTGGCTAAAGGCAAACAGTTGGAGCAGAGAAGGTAGAGGTGTTAATGGCAACGGGACGACTGCAACGATGACAACAGTAGCGGATCTTGGTGGAAGAGAGGGATAGAAGAGAAGAAAACCAAATGATGTCGACGGCAAGTGTAATATCCCAGATTTTTCGAAAGGGTTCAAAAGTAATTTTAACGTGAGCCATAGGTGAAATTATCAAAAGAGTTGGGACTTAAGTATAATTTCTTATAGATATAAGTGCCGAATCAACTGAAGGGAATGTCCGGAGCATAATTATTTAAGAAAAATGATATGGTCACAATGAGTGTCTCGAGATAGGATTTATGGTGTTAAAAGAAATGGGAATCGAGACTATTTTTGGTACAGCTATAATTCAGACTGAAAAACAGAATTATCATAGGGGACTCCCGAAAAATAAACAGAACCCTGAGGGGGCTCCGTTTTTTCATAAGAATTAACCCTGGAGTGATTTCAGAATGAATCAAAGATTCGAGGATGGCGTAAGGATGAAATTGTACTTATTAAGTAAGTTTAAAATTATTAATTTTGGATTTTTAGCATTGTAATGTAAATTAATTGGATGTTAGAGGGAGTATTGGCAATTTAAGAAATTCCCAAAGGTAAATAAAGATGTAATATAGGGATTTAATGTATATTTTCTTGTAATTTTATTAGTGTAATAGATATAAATATATATAAGTGTTTAATAAATGGCAGACAATAAAAGATGACATTCACGTGTGAAGGGCCAAATTTACTATAATTAAGGGACAACCAATTAAAGCATTGAGATAAGAGATTGAGTTAAGGATAAGAATAAAAATTAGCTACAATTATTTGATTAAGTGATGTATAATATATATATATGCATGTGTGTGTGTGAATTGTGAGCGCCTGGCAAAGAGAAATGGCCAAATCGTCCATGGCAGGGAGTTTGTGAGAACTTGGGCGAGCAAATGCAAGAATAGAGAGAGAAGGCAGAGATCAGAGAGTAGAGCTTGAGGGAGTGAGAGGCCGAGAGTGCAAGATTGGAAGAGAGATAGGAAGCAGCAGCTTATGGCAGCCATGGCCGCAAGCTCAAGCAATCTCGAGCGGATCAGGGCGACAACGGTTGGAGCGAGTAGGGGCAGCCTTCAGCAGCAGGTCGCGGGGAGCTGGGCAACAATAACGGAGGTCTGCCGAGGCAGCTCAGTGGCGCGGGGAGGCAGCTGGAGGCAAAAATGAGCTTCGATGCTTGGCCATGGCTATCCCGCGAGCTCGCGATAGCGAGCAGGCTGCACAGGGGAGGCTGGATGCGGAGGCGACGCGAGTGGCATTCGCGGGAGGCCAGGGAAGACAGTCGCAATGGCCGGCGGAAGTGAGGGTGGTGTGCGGTGGCTAGACCGTGCACGCATGGAGTTGTGCGTGGCTGTGCAAAAAAGAAGAACAGAAGGAAGAAGATGAACAGTAGGAGGAAGAAAAGAAAAGAAAAAGAAAAGAAAGGAAAATAAAAGGAAGGAAATAAGAAAAATAAAGGAAAAATATGAGGAAGCTCTCAGAAATTCTTGAAAAATGGATAAAGGAGATGTATTAATATTCCGGAGATTTTGATAAGAAAAATGGTTCAAACACGCGTTTTGAGGCGGTGCACGAAAAATGAGATGTCACAAAAATCGAGGTAAATGCGCGAGAATCAAGATAGTAATCAAGAATCGAGGTGGTGTGCGAGAATCAAGGATTTGCGCAACAATTGAGGTCAATTACGCGTTTCGATGTTAGGACACACATGGCGAGGCAGCCTGAGAAGCTAAGTTAAGGTAAGTAAAAATTCTCTAAAAAATTTCAGCAAATTAGGAATATTATTTTATGAATGGTTATAGAGAAAATTTTGAGAAAATAATTGAGAAATGTTTAGTTTGGTTTATTGCGGAATTATTTAGTGAGGAAAATATTTAGTTTGAATTTATTGAGGAAAAATGGGAAGAATAGAAAGAAAAATAAAGAAAATGCAAGAAATTATAAAAAAAAAATAAGTTTTAATACTTATTTAAATAAATATGATGATTAGGGTGCATTAAGGCTTAAGTTGGAGTGATTTGTGCAAATATTGAGGTTGGCACGCAAATTGAGGCGATGCACGTATTTCGAGATAATGCATGAATATCGAGGTAGTCCGATAAGCTTGAGAAGGTAAGTGGTACTTCCCAACTGAATTTAGTTTTATGAAAATACTTGGTTTGTAAGTGATTCGATCCAAAACCTGATTTTACGTAAATGATTTTATCATGTTGTCATGCCTTGATGTGAGTATGTCATGTAGATTGTATTTACATGTTTGATTTATGAAATATGCATATGAGCATGATGAGATTCACGGTCATACGTTGCATGGGTTTGGGATTAGGTACTGGCTCCGTTACTTTGCCAATAGTGCACCCATATACCTCGGTCTGGCAGGGAGACTGGAAAAATGGTGGGTAATCTTAAGGTGCAGTCGACCTAAATATAAGAGTTATGATGTTATATGCATTGCATACATACATGAGCATTAAATGTTTTGTTCTCTTACTTAGATGATTCATCATCTAACTTGGGCTTTGCCCCTACAATATTCAACCATCCCAGATAAAGATAGTAGCAGAAACGAGGACGAATGAGATATGTAATGGCACTTAGCAAAGTGCATGATAAGTTGTATGATTAGTTGAATGTATGTTATGTTGCTCATATATTTATGTTTTGCTACTTTGAATTCTGAACATTTGAGAAATAATGATGTAGAACCCTATTTAGGGTTAATGTTAGTTGAGAACTTATGTTATGTATTAAGTCATGTTGAGAAATTTATGTTCCTGTGATGTAATAACTGATTTATGATTAATGTTATGATGTTAAGTTCGATTCTAGCTTCCGTATTTAATGTTTATGATGATTCTCTTTAGAGATAAATGAATGAAAATTTTGAGATAGATAAGCAATGATATGGTTTAATCTTAGTTTTAGTAGTATAAAAAAAAAATTATCTCAAAATTATCTTGAGTTATAACGTGCTCAAAAGAAAACAGGGTGTTACAGCAAGAAGAGGGAGGGAGAGAGAGAGATTGGTGGTGTGAAAAAAGTGATCATTGCCATGTAACAACGTTTTATTTGTTATTATTGCACAATTAATACGGGAGTCACTTCTAAAGTCATAATTTTTTATTTTGTCCAAATAGTTGTATGTCACCACACATATTTGAGATTTTATATGTGTAATAAAACTAAAATTAAAATTTGAGAGATATGATAGATCTTCATTTAAGTTCAGGATACAAATGATGAAAAATCCCAAATTCAGGGTGTAATTGTGCGGTTAAAAGAATTGCTTAATTTCATCTAGTAGAGTGAAATTTCCAAAAAGCAAGGGCATTATGGTCACATAAAAATGCTTAATCTGGTGGGTTAGTGGTTTAAGATATATATACATACATACATACATATATATATATATATATGAAGAATCATGCATACAAAATGTCACATCTCCCCCTACCCACCCTCTTAAGTCCATCACCTACTCTGTACACTACACACACCCAATTCTCATTCTGCTTTGATTCGCATCTTGACCATGACCATCTATCTATCTATCTATCTTCATAATTCACTTTATTACATGACAAATTTTGACTCCTCGTCTCAAAAAGAATCCATGTGGCTTTGAGGGTATCATTTCCATTACTACTGACTTTAGCATTCTAACATCATTTAAACCATAGTCTCCTCCTCCCGTTTCTTCTCCTTTGCTAAGTTAAAAATGATAAGAGGCCAATTTCAAAAGATACTTTCTTACCAAATTAAGTTAGTTCTAGGAGGAGACTTCTGAGGGTGACTTACACATTTTTATACATCTCTTGATTTTATTGACTCTATGAAAATGTTTTAATAAATAAAGTAAATCATCAACTACACTTTAATAATAGCATATTAAATTTAGCATATAATAGGTGACGAAAAATCATGTGTGCAAAATCTAAAAAAATAATATATAACTCTCAATATTCAAATATAAGATCTATCACTTATAATATTTAATCTAATTATTTACCTTTATTTGTCTTTCTATATATACATGTTTTATCTATATATATTCATATTCTACATAAATATGTTTTGGGATGCCCTTTCTTACAAGGGCTCCTACCGTTTGATCCCACAATTTTTAAAACATAAATATGTTTTCAAAAATAGAGTTTAAAACTAATAATAAAATTATTCACAGGAAAAAAATAATGATAATAGGGTGAAAAGTTGAAACTTCAAAAAGGCTATTATGGTCACATAATAAGACAAATAAAGCAAAATAATAAGTAATTAGTCAGAGTCTTGCTCCATGATCCATCCACCACACTTTCTTCGCCTCTTCCTATTACTCGGTTTGCAATGGAGAGCGATATCTTTCTCCTCTTCTCTTTACTTTATTTCCAAAAAATAAAATAATAATAATAATAATTCTATCTATTTAAAAACCAATCTTCCTCAATTAAGCCTCTCCAAAGAAAAGAATTTCAAATCAATCTCTCTCTCTCTCTCTCTCTCTCTCTCTCCCCCCAACCTTTCCATCAAGAATTTCTCAACGTCTTTAAATTACCTGTTCTTCACCGCCATTCTCTTTCTCATCCACCTTCGAATTCAGCCAATTTCCTCCTCACATGGATTTCTTCCCCCACCCACAAACACCCTTATGAAATTCACTTGTTTCAGGATCATTCATTTCTTAGTTCTTACCGGATATCATCTAAGCAAGTCGAGCCAAATCCCACAAAACCCATCAAATTTCACCCAAATCCCTCATCCGGGTCTCCCCCCAATCCTCCAATTCCAAAGGCTTTTGTAGATACTCGGAGCGCCGGCCGACTCCTATCCTATCCTATCCTATGGGTCCGACGGAGGATCCAAAGACGGCCTTGGTGAGTCAACTCTTCAGGGCCATACGCGACATTTCGGGTTCTCCCGAGTGTCGGGGCCCGTCGAAGAAGATGTACAGCAATTTGGTGCGTAGGGTGAAGCTGTTGAGCCCTCTGTTCGAGGAATTGATGGACGGTGAGGACGACGACCTCGGAGAGGAAGAGGTTCGAGGGTTGGAGTTGTTGAAGGTCACTTTTGATTCGGCCAGGGAGCTTCTCCGATCCGTCAACGAGGGCAGCAAGCTCTTTCAGGTACTTTGAATTTTTTGTTTCATATGTTTTCCCCTCGTTTCGGGTTTTGATCGCGGTTGTCTCGGATTGTAATTTGTGTTGGAACCGGCTTGTTTGGTTGTTGAGAAAGTAGCGAAGAAAATAAAATTCCGCAACCATGTTTGATCACTTGAAATCGACAAACAGAGGGTTCTTGGTTTATTTAACTTGATTCTTCTGCTAATTTCCGGGCAACTGATGAAGGTTTTAGGTTCAAATTATAAGTCTAATTGTCGAGAGAGAAAGAGAATTGAGAAGATGTTTAAAACAAAGAGCCTATTTGGTTTTTGGTTTGACAAACTGATTTCTGATTTTAGAATCGGTTTAACATGAGAATGCATTTGGTGGAACAAAATATTCCAACTTTAGGAAATATTAAAAACAAAGGTTTCTTCCTACTGGTTCTGAAAACTCATTATATGCTTGGCTAAAAAAGAAAACCATGCAACCAAAGATGCGTTGTTTCAAGAATTTTGAGTGTTTTGGGTTTCGTAGGAGTTTGGAGAACATAACCAGACTTGCTTGAGACGATTTTATAGATTTTGAATTGCAACTGGAATTCTAAAATTTATACTCAAAAAGTCAAAATGATGTTACTGTTAAGGCAAAATGCAGATGAGAGAGAACAAATCGACAGTGTCTCTGGGCTTCAGTGATAAAATTGTGTAAATTTGTCACCAAAAAAACTGGTAATTTTGAGTCTCAATTTTCTTTATCTGTATGGGTTCATTTAGACATGTCAAAATTATTTGAATTTTTATAATGGAGTTCAAATGCAGGATATTTTGTCATGGTTTGATTTCAAACTCAACTTCAGGATGTGCATTGTTTTGAACTTTGATTGTTTTAATCAGCTTTCCTGGTGACTTTAGGATAATGATTTGGTGGAACTAAGGTATAATATTTCTAAAAAAGGCTATCAGAAAACCTATTGTCATCATCTGAACAAGAATGGCCATCCTAAGCCAAAAGATTTAGGATTTATAGTTTCTGAGTGTCTATTTATGGCTTGGCGTTCTTAATCTAGAGGATGATGACGATTCATTTATGAAGTTCTAGTATACTATTATGCACAAGTCATATCATCTTCAGCCAGAACTTGGCCTTTTAGGCATATGAGAAAGGATTCTCTTATCCCAGCTACACATGCATAACAATGGCAGTACAAGTTTTGGATAATACGAAGTAGTTTTAGTTTCTAACGGCTGGTTTGATTACACTTTTGTTTTCAATTTTTTGTTTTTGTTTTCAAAATTTTGGAAACAAAAACAGAAAACTCTGTTTTATTACCTATTTTTATTTTCAAAAATTTGAACACACAAAAACCCTGTTTTCGTTTTCTGTTTTTGTTTTCACTTTTCAATTTCACTCAATGTTTCACTGACATTGATGTTGGACAACCACCACCAATTTGATCCTCACAAAAGATGTCCAACAAGTTGGCTTAGCTCGACTGGGACCAACCTATAGCTTGACAGACTGAGCCTATCCAACAACTCGTGGGCCTTGATTGCATGCTCATTTTATTTTACTATTTTTAAACTATGATACATGAACTTGAAAATAACTTTCACCGTAAAATTAAAATCAATACATGAACTTGAAAATAACTTTCACCTTAAAATTTAAATCAACATATCTTGTATGTTTGAATCAATTTATATTTTTAGTGCCATGTAATGACTACAAAATGGTTGTAAACTAGTCATGCTCTAACTTCTAAGGTAATTGCTATCAAAATTAATGTTGTAAATCCCATAGAATTGTTGTTTCTAGAGATCGGATCAAGGCGATCGCGTCAACCCGTTTGACATCTCTACTCTTTACCCATAAACCAACATTCAACTGTTGCCTATAATTCGACTTATTGCTCACTTTTAAACTGATATGTTTTTACACTAAACAACTTGTTTAGCTTTCATTTTTTAAAATTTTGAAAATTAACAACATTATCAAACCAGATGCTCAGTTTTCATTCTTTTAAACAAAAAAACAAAAACTGAAAATTGACAACTCTCTTAAATGGGTCTTAACTTTTTCTTTTTTGTGTATGTAAGACTAAGGGCCTGTTTGGTGTTGTTTTGTTGCATTGTGCTATGGAAGCAACGTTGATAAAAATAGTGTTCGGTAACTAAGTGCAATAAGTGTTATTAAAGGCACACCTAGGCGCGCCCCTAGGCTCAAGGCACACCTTGGCCACCTAGAATGCTTCTAGGCGGGCGCACACCAGTAAGGTGTGCCTAGGCCCAAGGCGCCTTGGGCTTAGGCACATCTGGACCTTTTTAACTGTTTTTTAGTTTCTTTATTTTACTATTAATTATTTTATTTAATTTTGTACTATTTAGGGTTTATATTTATTGCTTCAACTACAAATTTGACAATGAGTAAAAAGGTTACTACTTCAAATGCTCCATTTGAATTTGAACTTGATGAAGATGGAGAGGGAGATGATGTGGAAGAAGAGGATATTAGAGATGATACTTCTAATGATGAAAATATGTAAATGTTTGATCTTGATGATGAGGATGATTTTTAGATTATTTAAAATGCATAATTACTTAATCTTAATTAAGATTTAAGACCTATAAATTGTTTAAGATTTAATTTAACTTGACTTAAAGACTCTGACTTAAAGACTCTTAAATTGTATCTTTTTGCATTTTTTATTGTTATTTTCATTAATATATGATGACTTTTTTAATTTTCTTGATAACATGCTTGTGAATATATTATTAGGAGTTACGACTTATTTTATACCTCATTCTTCAACTAGGAAATATATTTTTCATTTTTTTTTTAGTTAGCATGACTCTAGTTCCATCAGGCCCACGCCTCACGTTACGCCTTAGTGCACCTTGGGCTTTTAATAACACTGAGTGTAATGTCTTGTTTATTAATATTTAAATCAAGTAGTAAGTGTTTGGTTAAGATTTTACTGATGTATTATAAATTTGTAAAAGAATTTAAAAAAGGCCAAATTACCAAAAAATTCCTGAATTTTGTCCTGTGTGTCGACTATATAATAAACTTTATTTTTTTTATCAAATATATACTTGAAATTGACAATTACATGATACTATTAAATTCAAATTAATGGAACAACTTTCCATCTAAAAATTAAATTTTTTATTTCTACAAAAATGCATCAAAAATAAAAAAAAATGAGAAATTTTTTTTAAAAAAAAAGGCAAAAGGTTCAGTATTTTTTTGGAAAAAAATAAAAAATCTGAAAAATTATGTTCTTCTTCCCTATCTTGCCCATGGAACTGAATGCCCACTGTGTGTATATGGCATATTGTCTTCTTTATTTGCCAACTCTTCTTCTTCTTTTTCCTCTTCTTCTTCACTGTGCTCACACACGCACACGGGCATGCACTCACACACACACACACAACACCTACAGAGAGAAAGATAGCAGATCTGGGTTCAGCGTCCCTAGATATGGGGTGTGCACACACATATATAGATATATAAACATATATATATATATAGAGAGAGAGAGAGAGAGATAGAGAGAGAGAGAGAGAGGATGATGACGACAGAAGGGTTCTGCCGATGGATAGTGTGGCCCACAATTTTGACAATGGGGAAGAACCATAATTTTTTAGATTTTTTATTTTTCAGAAAATACTCAATCTTTTGCTTTTTTTTTTTTTTTTGAATTTTCTCATTTTTCTGAGTTTTTGATTAATTTTTGTAAAAAAAAAAAATTTAATTTTTGGATGGAAAGTTGCTTTGTTAATTTGAATTTGACAGTGTTATATAATTGCTACAGTTATGAAATCTCAAATATATATTTTATAAAAGTTAAAGTTCATTATATTTTTTTAGTAATTTGGCCAAAAAAAACACTAGTGTATTAAATAGCTATTATGGTAAGTGACATTATTATGAAGAAAGAGGACAGTTATAAAAGGAAATAGTTTTTTAATGATAGTGGGTCTCACTGAAAGCAACTGTGCTTTGGATAAAAAGCAATGGGTCATGTACCTTTGTTTAAAAGCAGCCTAACCTGCTTTTTTAGAAGAAGTATTTATAAAATAAAAGAAAAGTTACACTTAACCAAACGCTACTTTTGTAAATTTTTTGTTAAAAAATTGTTGAACTTTAAAACCACAACATACTAGAGAGGCTCTAAAGGCCTTGCGATATGATATTCTTTTGCACTTGGGCCATCTCTTTGTCTTACAGAAATGTCTCTTTCTCTAATTAAGAATTATGTTTTAAGGTAAGCTCTATTTGCATGTCACAGGCTCTGCAAAGGGACAGAATTGGAGGTGATTTCTTGCGAGTGGCAGAGCAAATTGAGGAAGCACTGAGCCAAATCCCTTGTGATAAACTCAATATATCAGAGGAAGTTAAAGAGCAGGTGGTATTTTAGGATCAATGTTTTTGAGGATTGAGGATTGTTGATTGCTAACAATAAAAGTTCATTTGTTAACTGCAGATTGAACTTGTGCATACTCAATTTAAAAGGGCTAAAGGAAGAATGGACTCACCTGATCTACTACTAGATAAGGATTTAGCCTTGGCACAAAGGGAGAAAGAATCTGACCCTGCAATCCTGAAACGGCTTTCAGAGAAGCTGAATCTGAGGACCATAAATGATCTGGATAGAGAGTCACTGGCTATCCATGATATGGTTATCTCAGGCGGTGGAGTTCCTGGGGATTGCTTTGACAAGATGATGTTTCTGCTTCATAAGTTGAAGGATTTTGTAGCCATTGGAAGCCCCAACTATGATACCTCCATGGAAGTTGAAAAGGGCTCGATGAAGCATAGATCTCCTGTCATCCCAGATGATTTCCGGTGTCCTATATCTCTGGAACTGATGAAGGATCCTGTTATTGTCTCGACTGGACAGGTTAATATAATTGGCGTCTTCCCTTTATTTTTTAGGGTTCTGTTTGGTTGCTGCATTAGTAGCTGCCATTTGACAAATGTTTTTGCTTCCTTTTGCAGACATACGAAAGATCATGCATTCAGAAGTGGCTTGATGCAGGGCACAAGACTTGCCCCAAAACTCAGCAGACACTGCTGCACACAGCCTTAACACCAAACTACGTTTTGAAGAGTCTAATTGGTTTATGGTGCGAGAGCAATGGCGTCCAATTGCCAAAACAGCAAGGGAAGTGTGGAAACAAAAGATCAGGGGTTGGTGGTGGTTCGGACTGTGATCGAGCTGCTATTAATACCTTGATAAATAAACTTGCAAATGGTAATCCAGAACAACAAAGAGCGGCTGCAGGTGAGCTCAGGTTGCTGGCAAAGAGAAATGCAGACAATCGAGTATGTATTGCTGAGGCGGGAGCTATTCCACTTCTTGTAGACCTGTTGTCGTCCACAGATTCTCGGACCCAGGAACATGCTGTTACAGCACTTCTGAACCTTTCCATTAATGAGGCTAACAAGGGAACTATCGTAAATGCCGGAGCTATACCCGATATAGTAGATGTCTTGAAAAAAGGCAGCATGGAAGCTAGAGAAAATGCGGCTGCAACCCTCTTTAGCTTATCGGTTGTAGATGAGAACAAGGTAGCAATTGGAGCAGCCGGGGCTATCCCAGCTCTTATAGATTTGCTCTGTAATGGGACTCCAAGAGGAAAGAAAGATGCTGCCACAGCTATCTTTAACCTTTCAATCTACCAAGGAAACAAAGTTAGGGCCGTAAGGGCAGGGATCGTGGTACCACTGATGAGATTGCTGAAGGATGCCGGGGGAGGAATGGTAGACGAGGCACTAGCAATTCTAGCCATACTTGCAAGCCATCAAGAAGGGAAAGTTGCAATTGGTCAGGCTGAGCCGATCGCGGTTCTGTTAGAGGTGGTAAGGACTGGTTCACCTCGTAACCGTGAGAATGCTGCAGCTGTCCTATGGTCATTATGCACGGGTGATATTCTGTATCTGAAAAAAGCATTGGAGCTTGGGGCAGAAGAACCATTGAAAGAACTCTCGGAGAATGGCACCGATAGAGCCAGGAGAAAAGCTGCAAGTGTGTTAGAACTGCTCCAACGAGCTGAGGTGCAAGCCAAAGTGTGTGCTCAAGGTTAAATGTTTTGGCAAAGTTTCTTCTGCGGTTATAGTGATTGATTCAAAGTAGACATTTTGTGGCAGATGGATGGGGCATCTCCATGAATCATATGCATTTGTAGTTGGGTAATTTCAGTGTTTTGGCAAGGTTTTCTGTACAGAAGGTGAGTGAATGGAATGTACGTAGGATGGGAATAGTCAGAAGAAGCCAGCAATCTGTTTAAAATTCTGAGGCCGACTATAGTACCACTCAGGCTGCTTGTCCAGCAGCTTCAAACTGTATTGATTATTGCATTTTGTATTTGGAAAATTAAGATTTGTTGTAACATAGTGCCTGTGAGCATCAAAGAAGAATGTTTTGAGATTATGTTATTTTGTGATTTGGTCTTATAGGAAACTACACAATCTTCTCAAATAAATAGAACTCAACTCAGTTTTCCAGATTTCAAAACCATTTTAGCAATTTCGTCTGAGAATGCTGCTCCACTTCACTAGAGGAGGAATTTCCTTGAGATGGAAGGCACTGAACTTGAAATCACATTTGCAGGCCAAACATAGTAAATACAAAGAGGGCATTACCTCCAAAACAGAAAATGAAATGCCCTAATGATTTTGTACGTACGACACCGATGGAGGAACAACATTGAAAGATCAAAATGGCATTTGGTTGAAATCCGCAGAGGATGATCAATGAAGAAACCAAATTCAAATGTCATCCCAAGGTCTCAATGTATGTTGCGGTTAAGGTATTCCATCAATCAAGTCAAATGCCATCCCTTTCAGAAAAATAAAAAATTGCTAGGGCTAGAAAAGAACATTATTGATGGCCAGGTTAACTGCACTAGTTCTCCAATCAACCTGACCCATGTTCTATGGCAGCATCCTTCGTTAGAAGAACCAATGTTGAATTTGAGCATCATTTCAAGGATAAAACTAGTTATAAAACAAGCAAACTCAAAGCAAAACTGTGTACCATAGAATTCTTAAACAATGTTGCCTAGTGTAAACACCCAAAGGTAAAAGGAACTACATAAATACATTTAGATTGTATGTTTTACGATGTTGATTAATTATTATTAAATATTAATTTATGTAAAATATATGAGTTATTATAATGAGAATGTTTTCATAAATAAGTAACCATAAAAGAAAATATATAATAAGAAACGAGGTTATTTATTATAAGGTTTAAAGAGGTGGTTGTTGAAGAAAAAATCATTAAATGTGATTGAAATGGTTTGGACATATGAGAAGATGATTAATGTAGGCACCAAATGAAAAGAGTTTGTAGCAAAAGGGAAAAAGAAGATCAAAGAAAAATTGGCAAAATTTCCCTAAATATGACATAGGATTGTAAAAGATTTATAGAGAATATGATCATGAAGATAATTGGAGGTTTAAAATTATGTAACTAACTCCATCTATTACTTAGATTAAGGCTTATGATTATTATTATTATTATTATTATTATTATTATTATTATTATTATTGTGGGGTATAAGTTTTAAAATTAATTTGAAAAAACCATTATCACAACATTCTAGAAGTGAGTCCAAAGAAACTGGACAAATTCATGAGCCCAATTTGCTTCTTTTGCCTCTCTTGAAGAATGCATCCTTTTTTTTTTATTTTTTTTTTTTGCAGATAAGGATAAAAATAAAAATAATTTTTTTATTAAGATATGATTTAGTTGGATTTGATCAAATCAGTTAATGATCATCAGATCAAATTATATATTATTTCTTTAGCTTATTTTTAAATTTTAAATTTTAATCTTGTCATTTATACTTATATATGATAGGGAGTTGATACCTATTGTATTATTTACTATATGTGATGCAATGGTGTGTCTCAACTATATTATAATATAAGACAATTAGGACATTATGAGTATATATAGACGACAAATATTAATTAAATAGACCCAACAAAAAATTATTCATTGGCGTTGAATCAGAAGTGCTCTAACATTTTAACAAAAGTTACTATTGCCCATAAATAGTCTTTCTAGGCATAATTAAGCACTTAGAATTTTTCATTTTCAAACTATGCTTGCTTATACTAATTTAATTATTTTGGTTAATCTTCACTATATATTTTGGCTAATACGAATATATATATATATATATATAGAATTTTTAATTTCAATTTAGTTTAGGTTTACTATAAACTAATTCTAACCCTAACCACATGCATGCATGCCCGATTTATGTCACGCTAGCTTATTCCATCCCTTGATCTTTTCTCTATTCTTATTTTTTCTTTTTAGATATAGTGTTATTGTATATATAAATTGTAAGTAAAAGTTAATTTTAATTATTTTTCAATTAAATTTAAATTTAAATTTACATGATAGATATGATAATGGATTGGGTGCTACCAAGCCCAAGCCCAAGCCCAAGCCCAGTTGTAAGGAGAATTTTCCTATAGTTTTAGGTAAGATTTGGATGTACACTAAAGTCAAGTTTCGATGGAAACTAAGCATTAAAGTGCCCAAAACCAACAAAACTAAAATATGCTATACCCAAAAAAAAATCTACATTAAAAGTTTCATTTCCAGCTGTCTTTTTTTTTTTTTTTTATAATTAGCTTTAAGTTATTTTGATTGGTATATAACAAAACTAATTAATAATAGATTATATTAATATTCGTAACATGTTTATATTATTAAAAAAAATTATTTTTTGAAACTTTGGATCCCTTCAACTTTGTTACGCGGAAGAATAATTAATGTGAGTTGGTATAAAATAGTATTATTTATAGAATTAAGATTAACTTTCGTATAAAATAATTTCTAAAAAACATTATGATTATATACCTAATTTTTAATTTTTTTTTCAATACGATATATATATATATATAGACTTTCAATATGTATTATTATTACCCTATCCTTACCATTAAGTTTTGACTTATCATTCTCAATTAAACGATGTGATGTGGTTATCATAACATTGGCAACATTTCGTATACGGAAACAGTGAATATTATTGTATTATTATAAGTGGAAATTGCAAAATATAACAACCCGTCAAATAACGAGTTCCTTTTTATTCACATTTCTACAAAAAAACCTTTTTAATATTTTAAACAAACTAATAGCATCATATAGCCACTTGACCAGATTTGACCATAATTCTCTTTAAAAAATAAAAAAAAATAGAAAAAGTTAAATACCAAAATATCCTCACAATTTTAAACCCACAAAACTTGGCAAATACTAAAATACCCTTACTGTACCCAACCCTCACAACTCAACCAGTTCACCTCTCTCTCACTACAGCCGGCTGACCGCCACCTCACCGCCGCCTTGAAAGCTGCCGTTACCGCCGCCGTGACCGACCTCCATCGTTACCAACGACGTCGACCTCATCATCGCTGAACAAGGTATGCTTTTTTGTGTGATTTTGGTGAAGATTTGTTGACGCCGGTGCTGGTGGAGATGGTCGCCGGTCGCCTGTGTGCCTGCAACGAAGACTGGTCATCGGGCTTCGTCGCGAACAAAGCCCGACGGTGGGCTTCGTTCGCGACGAAGCCCGACGGTGGTCTTCGTTCGCGACGAAGCCCGACGGTGGTCTTCGTTCGCGATGAAGCCCGACTGTCGGGCTTCGTTGGGGCATCTCGCCTCGGGCGAGCCCACCGTCGGGGCGTCACTCCCGACGGAACACGGCCGACAATGCCCCGCCACCGCCGCCACCGTCTTCTACGAGGAAGACGGTGGCGCTTCCGCCCCAAACCCTATCGGGCCAAGTCGCTGGACAAGGCCCGATAGGGCTTGGCTTCGAGCCCGATAGGGCTCGCCTTCGAGCCCCCGCCACCGCCGCCACCATCTTCTACGAGGAAGACGGTGGCGGCCCCAAACCCTATCGGGCCAAGTCGCTGGACAAGGCCCGATAGGGCTTGGCTTCGAGCCCGATAGGGCTCGCCTTCGAGCCCTATCGGGCCCCCTTTCGCTTTGAGCCCGATAGGGCTTGCTTTCGAGCCCTATCGGGCCCTTCAATTTGGCCCGATAGGGCATTTTAATTAAGCCCTATCGGGCCATATTTAATGGCCCGATAGGGCATTTAAATTAAGCCCTATCGGGCCATAAAATTAGGCCCGATAGGGCTTGCTTTCGAGCCCTATCGGGCCATTCAATTTGGCCCGATAGGGCCATATTTAATGGCCCGATAGGGCATTTAAATTAAGCCTTATCGGGCCATTAAATATGGCCCTATCGGGCCAAATTGAATGGCCCGATAGGGCTTAAATTAAGCCCGATAGGGCCATTCAATTTGGCCCGATAGGGGCATTTAAATTAAGCCCGATAGGGCCAAATTGAATGGCCCGATAGGGCATTTCAAAAATTTAATATTCAGAAGAAAATTAAAAAAAAAATTATTAATAGGATAAAATACAGATAACTTGTATATTATATTCATACATTTACAAATAACTTGTAAGAATTATACAAATACAGAAGAAAAATAGGAAAAAAATAATAATTTAAAATACATGTTAGAATACAAAAATAAATAAATACAAATACAAGTTTGAATACAAAAGAAAAAGTGTCATACAAATATAGGAAAATAACGGGAAAAAAATCTAATTCCAAGTTTTAATTTCTTTGTCTTGTCATACAAATATTTGAATTTATTTTGCTAATTCTGAAAAAGGATCTCCACAAATAATTAATAAAACTAACGACATCAATGATTGGTTTACATATGTTTTAGTTTATTATTTTTTTTCTTATATTAGTTTTAGCTTTTTTCAAATTCTTTATTTGATTCTTTGTTAATTTATTTTAATTTTTATGTTTTTTTTTCTTTTTCCTGCAGATGGCTTATCAACAGACTAGAGAATTTACTTATATTCACACTCACAGAGTAATACCGCAGGGAATGCGACTCACTACTCATTGTGGGATCAAGCATCTTGTGGCAGTTCGTGAGGCTCTCAACCAGTATGCATTGTTGGATAGATTCGTGCAGGGCCCATTAGGTCACTTCTTGCAGATGCCTTTATCACAAATGATGACTGCACCACAACTGCTACTTCACGTTCTGGTTAGGGAGGTAACACTTCTTGGTGCCCGCCACGATGAAATGTGGTTTGAGATTGGCGGCGCACCATACAGGTATGGGAGACAAGAGTTTATCCTTATTAGTGGACTTCGGTTTGGCCGCATTGATAAAGAAAGCATTAAAGCACGACCATGTGAGGCAAATAGTTTACGGGCACGCCTATTTCCACGAGAGCGATTTGTGTCTGGGCACGACATAAAACTACAACTTACGAGAAATGACTTGGAACCAGAGGATGTCCTGAAACTAATTTACATCGTTATGATCAATATACTATTGTTGGGCCATGATGAACGCGCATATGTTGAGGATTTCATGTGGACTCTGGTCGAGGATTTATATGCATTTGAGGCGTTCCCTTGGGGGACGTACATCTATAGTCAGAGTCTACATTACATTCGTTTGGCCACAAAGAAGGAGAAGCTGACTAGTGAGGTTGGGAAGAAAATCAACCTTTATGGTTTTGTGTGGGCATTTCAGGTACAATCACTAATAGGTCTCTTTGTATTGTATTACATTACATTATACATTGTATATAATTTGAATTTACTAACGTTTGTTTAATTTATTTTATTTTATATTTTTTTATTATAATTTTTTTTGCTCTTTTTACAGTGGTGGTTGATCGAAACATTCCCATATATTGAAAATAAATGGGCCGTCAGATTACCCGAATCAGTCACCATTCCTAGGTGCAGGAAATGGTTGTGCAATAAAAGGCCAAAAATAAAAAATTACGAGGAATGTTTGATGAATGTAAGTGTAAATGTGACCTAAAATGTGTCATTTCTTTTTATTTATGTAATATCTATCTAAAAAATACAATTTTGTAGGCACGAGGATCGTTTACGACACTAGATCCCACCGATGCTGAGCGAGAGACTGATTTTTGGAGGTCATACAACCCTCGATACTCGGTTGGAGTCGACATCTACAAAATAGGGAGTGGGGAGGAGGAGGAGGAGGAGGAGGGTGAAAGTAGGCAGGACGGGGATGAGGAGGAGGGTAGAGGTAGGGAAGGTGGAGATAGGGAAGGCGAGGATGAGGAGGAGGAGGGTGGAAGTAGGCAGGGCAGGGATGAGGAAGAGGAGGGTAGAGGTAGGGAAGGCGTGCATGAGGAGGAGGAGGGTAGAGGTAGGGAGGGCGTGCATGAGGAGGAGGGGGGTAGGATACATAGAGATGAGGAGAGAGAGGAAGAAGTTGTACATGAAGAGAGGAGGCCAAGATTTGGGCAGCACAGACCGCACAGACCGCATCACGCACAGTATGATGATGATGGGGTATGTTTATTATAATAATGTTTTTTATTTTTATTTTTTTGTAATTGTTAGTAGTAAGTTTTTTAATTTTTTTTTTTTTTTTTGTCGTTTGTAGTTAACCGAGAGGCTTGATCTAACGTTGGAAACGCTGCGGAGGATAGATGGGGAAATCTGTCAATTGAGGCCATGGATGCAACAGGAAATCTGTCACTTGAGGACATGGATGCAACAAGAAATCAGTCAGATGAGGACACAATTTGATAAGGAAATGGGTCAAATGAGAGAACAGATTACAACACTATCCACTCATTTACGCGTCCCGTCTATTGAGGATTCCCCATCTCACAACGACGATGGCGATGAGCAGCACTTGGGTGCTGATCAGATAGATCATGATCATCACGATTTTCAGGGCCAGACATCTACATCTGTGGTAAGTTCTTAATTCACTTTTATTTATACATTTTACATATCGTTTTAAAAATGCATGATGTAATAACTAGTTATTTATATGTTTTACATATCGTACAGTTAAAAGATGAAGCGGTTCGAGTCAGCAAACGTACTATGCGAGAGAAACAACCATCGCAGTTTTTAAAATCTCCTTACACTGATCCGATCCGACCGAAGAAGAGAAAGAAAGATGTCCTAGCGAATGAGGCAGACCTGGAGGCAGTGTCATCAGTTCCTGACCAAGTGGGGGACGAAGTTGGGGATGATGGTCTTAACCCCCCTGCAGGCTACATTGAGTTCATAACCTCCAAAGAAGATATTTAGTAAGTAACTTGTATTATTTTTCTATTTACAACAACAATACGTTATTAACTTTGAAAATTATAATTCTTGGTTATTGTAGTCGTGACACTGGTTACGCACTCAATCTATCCCCGGTCGACTTCCAGCGCATAGAGAAGGAAAGCGAATGGTTGGGGGAGGAACACATTGATAGTTACATGTGTTGCTTAAGACGTGCACAATCTCATCCACGATACGATAGGAATTATGCTATCATGTCGACCGGGCTATTTGTGAGCTCTTCAAGCATATTAAATTACTCTTGTATTTTTTGTTTTGTTGCATTTCAATTTAGTGTGTCGACCGGGTTATTGTTCTGTTTTCTTTTTGTTTTGTTGCAGGTGTCTATAGCAGATTTTTGGAAAAAAACATACGGGGACACTAGGACAGTTTTCGTGCCTTCTACGGGGACTGTCCCGAAAGAGTGGGCACGTTTCATTAATCTAAATTTTATTTTATAGAATATGCTAAGATCTCTTTGGTCCAATTTAAACAACACTTGATAGATAGAAGGAAGAACACTTGATCATTCATCCATTCCACTTAGTTCCAATGTGATGTATAGAGTTGTTTGATGTGCATTTTGTGTTTAATTAACACGAAAAACCTTAGAAGTCCTCATTTTAGTGGTAATTGAAAATTAAATATAATTGAAAAATTAAAAAAAAAAAAAAGAGGGAAGAAATACCCTATCGGGCTTTGAAGATGCCCTATCGGGCTTTGTAGGGGCACGAAGCCCGATAGGTTTTTTTTTTTTTTTTTTTTTTTTTTTGGTAATGGTGCGTTTTTTCTAGAATAGTTTGAAAACAAGTAAATCACTTACTCATTAATCTAAATTTTATTTTATAGAATATGCTAAGATCTCTTTGGTCCAATTTAAACAACACTTGATAGATAGAAGGAAGAACACTTGATCATCCATCCATTCCACTTAGTTCCAATGTGATGTATAGAGTTGTTTGATGTGCATTTTGTGTTTAATTAACACGAAAAACCTTAGAAGTCCTCATTTTAGTGGTAATTGAAAATTAAATATAATTGAAAAATTAAAAAAAAAAAAAAGAGGGAAGAAATACCCTATCGGGCTTTGAAGATGCCCTATCGGGCTTTAACAATGCCCTATCGGGCTTTGTAGGGGCACGAAGCCCGATAGGTTTTTTTTTTTTTTTTTTTTTTTTTTTTTGGTAATGGTGCGTTTTTTCTAGAATAGTTTGAAAACAAGTAAATCACTTACTCATTAATCTAAATTTTATTTTATAGAATATGCTAAGATCTCTTTGGTCCAATTTAAACAACACTTGATAGATAGAAGGAAGAACACTTGATCATCCATCCATTCCACTTAGTTCCAATGTGATGTATAGAGTTGTTTGATGTGCATTTTGTGTTTAATTAACACGAAAAACCTTAGAAGTCCTCATTTTAGTGGTAATTGAAAATTAAATATAATTGAAAAATTAAAAAAAAAAAAAAGTGGGAAGAAATACCCTATCGGGCTTTGAAGATGCCCTATCGGGCTTTAACAATGCCCTATCGGGCTTTGTAGGGGCACGAAGCCCGATAGGTTTTTTTTTTTTTTTTTTTTTTTTTTTTGGTAATGGTGCGTTTTTTCTAGAATAGTTTGAAAACAAGTAAATCACTTACTCATTAATCCAAATTTTATTTTATAGAATATGCTAAGATCTCTTTGGTCCAATTTAAACAACACTTAATCCAAATCACTGAATTTTAGAAAATTTTGGCAGAATCTCCTTTGTTTTCAGGCCATTCAACCTACATTAGAGACTCAGTCTCTCTCTCCATCAACAAACAACCACATTTCAATCATCAATTACAAGTTTAAATTAAGGAAACTGAAATATTACAATTGCTATAATATTTTTAATTCAAATAATAATGTAAAACACAACATTCATTTCTGGTGGAGAGTGACAAAAACTAGTTTTGATTGATGATATCTTAGAAGAAGCCTTTTGGTGATCCTTTTTCTCTTGTGGAAGTGATTTTTGAGCATTACTGATACATGAAGGATATGGTTAGTAATAAATCCATTCACACTGTAAATGCAAGTAAGGAATCACATTATTCTTCAAACAATCTAACAATTAACATAAGTGACGACATTATCATTCCTGAATGAGTTCATCTCTATTAATTGTTTAGATCATTGCCAAAATTATCATCACATTGATTGCTCAATTGTATAGGGCACCGACGACGAGTGTGTCCAGTCTCTTTGCAAATGCTGCATTTTCGACTTGCTCTTGCAGTGGCCACGGCAACATCTCTTGATTCTATAGTAGTAGCGGCTGTGCTCGACTCTCCAATGGAAGAAGACCATTCATTAGGGCAAGATAGACGGTTGTGCCCTTGTGCACCGCATTTTCCACATTTTTTCCTTCGACGAGCTTCCCCACTAGAAGGAATCCGACCCTCTCTTGGTCTACCCGGTTGTCTTCTTTGTACGGGTGGGTGTACAACCACCCTTCTAACATGTGCAGCAATAACCCAAGCGGACTTGTTAGGGACCGGATTGATGGGAAGTTCATATGCTTTTTTGACCCAACTTGCAGTGTAATATGGATGACAAAACGAATTATAGTGCACCCGCATGAAACTATCACGTACGATAAACAAAGCAAGATAGAGTGTTAATATATCACATTAAACAATGAATGTAATAAGAACAATAAAGTAAAACCATGATACCTGCCAGCAGCAATTGCATGAAGACAAGGTAATTGATCAAGATCCCATTTACGACAACTGCATGTTTTTGCATCAATGTTAACGATCCCATCGCCTTCCTTTGCATGTTTCACGAGGAACTTGTTCCCGTGTATTATAGGAACTACACTACATCCTCGATCTAATGTTTTGCTATGGGCAAAGTTGACATGTGCCAATGCAGCGGAGGTAATCTCAGTTACAATCCTGTCAGCAGTAGCACGTCTGTCGCTAAACCATTTTTGAAGCATATGTCTCAAAAATTCATGTGCACTCGTTATAGGCAGCCGACGTGCTTTCATCATGCATTTATTGAGAGACTCGGCAATATTGGTGGTCATCATGGAATATCTTCTTCTCGGACAATATGCACGCGACCACCTTTCCATTCCTGCTTCCACCAATGTTAGATGCGCTTGAGGATGCATCAATTGAATTTCTGCCAAGTGTGTATCACACTCTACTTGGGTGTAGCTGTATGCTGCACGATAGAATGTCTCCATCACATCCTTTCGTTGTCTACATCGTTTCTTTAGGTTTTGCTTAAGATGGAAAAAACAAAATACATGTGGGACATGAGGGAAAACAAGGCTCATCGCGTTCGCAATGCTTTGGTGTCGATCAGATACAATTACCAAATCCTCCGGCACGCTAATAGCTTCTCTCAATTTTCTTAAAAACCAAATCCATGATCTGTCAGACTCACCATCCCCAAATCCAAAAGCGATGGGATAAATCATCTCCTCTCCATCTTTGCAAGTGGCAACAAAAATCACGCCTTTATATTTACCTTTCAAATGGGTGGCATCAACAGCAACAACCGGTCTTATGTAAGATCGAAAACCCTGAAGTGAAGCTCCAAGAGCAAAAAATGAATACAAGAAACGATTATTTTCATCTGTCTCTATTGCCGTGATAGTGCCGGGATTTGTTTCTTTCAACATGTGAAAATATAAGGGTAGTTGCTGAAATGACTCATCTGCATTGCCATAAGCAAGTCTCTTTGCATGTTGTAAAGACCTCCAAGCTTTAGTGTACATGATCTGTACACCATGCTGCTCAAGCAGCTCTCCCATTAGCATTCCAGGTGTATATTCACTAATTGCCACTCGTTGTGAGAACAAACTCCCGATGACAATAGCCTTCACACTCCGAAAATGTGAATCGTAGATGTCCGGACTACATGTGTGACCCGGCATAAACTTCACCACATGCCAAAACGTACAACCAGGTCTGCATCTTGCGCGAAGCAAAAACTTGCAATTCACATCTTTGCAACCAGCCTCAAATCGAACCGTGCATGAACGTCTGATTCGATAGTCTATTTTCACATCAACACAATATTTTCCAAATGCCAAAATCAATTCTTGTTTACTTTTAAATAATGCGCCTTGGTAAAAAATATCACCCTGGTAAGGAATCAACACTTCGGGTCGCGTTGCCTCAATTGCATAATTTTCTACACCAGGAACAACCCAATTTCCATGTAAAGGGTTGTCCTCAAATTGAGAACCTGAAAATCTTACTTCTGGATAATCCGGACTGGCTCCTCCTTCACCACCACCACCACTGTCATCACCACTGTTATCATCACCATTATCATCTGTTTCATCATCACCATCATCATCTGTGTGTGAAGCATCATCTGACAAACCAGTCGTACCATATGTACCAAAATTATCGTTCCGCAATGGACTACATGCTGATGTAAGTGGAACGTCAACACCTAAATTCTGATTACCACCACTATTTGAAGGAAATTGGTATTGCGGCTCACTATGTATGTTACAAACTCCAGCATCTCTACGAATTATATCAACATAGATCACCTTATATTTACTTCCTTCGTACATAACAAACTCAACACCATAGTCGTCCTTGATAGGGAGCTTAGTGGCTGGAAGACTGCATGATGGTTCCATTAAAAAATGAATGTTGATGTCGTACCTTGTTTTATCAATTCCCGTTACTGTGTAAACAATATCAGTTAATTGAGTAAAAGTCGCATTCTTATTGGCCATCATACACGTTTTATTACCCCCAGTGTACTTATCATCGTTCCATTCCCCGTTCCACATAATTACCAACGGCACTTTATCCATTGCTGCAAGATTCAAAGTAAAAAGTTAGACTATTTAATCCAGAGATGTCAAATTCCCCAATTCTAAAGAGAATTTATACAACATAAATACATGATTTTTTATACTTACAAGATAACAATTTTATTACTATAATCTTCTCTAATTAACTAAAATATTTAGTTTATGAAAATTATTTAAAAAATTATAAAAATATTGGAGGATTTTAACATAATTTTTAAAAAATTATTTTATCACTGTCTGAGGGCTTCTTATCGGGTTTCATTGGCCAATTAAGCCTGATAAAAAGTCCTATCGGGCTTTATTGCCAACCCATCAAGTCTCGTGGGGCAGAGGCCAATGGAAAGCCTATCGGGCTTCGGTGAGCCTATCGGGCTTCATCGAGGGAGCCTATCGGGCTTCATCGGGGATGCCTATCGGGCTTCATCTCATAGTCCCATCGGACTTGTCCCATCGGGCTTCGTATGCTATGAAGCCCGATGGAAGAAAGGACTATCGGGCTTCATCTCCAACGAAGCCCGATGAGACAATTTCCATCGGGCTTCGTATGGACCAGTCCCATCGGGCTTCATCTCCGACGAAGCCCGATTGGACAATTCCCATCGGGCTTCGTCGGGGAAAGTCCCATCGGGCTTCGTCGGAGATGAAGCCCGATCGGTCCCCCCGATGAAGCCCGATGGATCCATCGGGCTTCATAGGGCAATGAAGCCCGATGGTAATCGGGCTTTGGGTCAAAGCCCGATGGAGATTTCATCAGGCTTTGTGCCCCCAACTAAGCCCGATGACTGTGTCTCATTTCTGAAAATTTCAATGGCTGTGTGCCTTTTCTGAAATTCTTTTTTTTTTCACATAGATCTGGAATGAATATCTACCAAAAATATTTTATTCACAACCACAACTATTCTACACAACTTAAATAAGCAATATCAAAACAAAAAGTACTTTTTCAAACAAACAAATATAAATCAAAATCAATACCTTGAATGCTTCTTGGAGAGGAAAACTTCTCGTCAATGTGGCTTCAATGAGGTCTCTGCGATGATTGATGAAGAAGTTAAATGACCCAACAAGCAAAAGATTGAATGTAGGAAGAATGGTTAAGTTTCATGGTTTCGACAATGGAGAAGAAAGTCGACAAAATGAAAAGAAGAATGTAGGAGCGTGAATATTGAAGAGATGAGAAAGGTCAGTGAAAGAGATAAGGGTATTTTGGTAAATGAGGCTAAGGGTAATGTGGTCTTTCCATTTTAAAATCTCATTAAGGATATTTTAGGTATTGTACATAAAAGTGGCTAGATAGTGCAATTAGTTTGTTTAAGAATCCAGAAACGTTTTTTTTCTGTGAAGTGACTAAAAACAAATCTGTTATATTCATTTATGTTAATTATGAATTTGTCCCTTATTATAAATCCCTGGCAATAAGCATACAGAGCTTTGATTTTTCCTACAAGAGGCTTTGAACCCTCCATACGTTGTCTTGCTTAGGAACAAACGAAAGGTCTTCGTCTCTCAACTTTGTCACGGAGAGAGAGAGACAGAGAGAGAATGCAATGGGGATCGAGCTCCGGCAAACCGGCAAAGGCAACGGATTGAGGCCAATAGTTTGGCCGGCAATTCTAACGGTACTACTGGTTATCATCGGAGTAGGGAAAAGTGCAGAAATATATGAAGAGTGGCATGTCGCAATTGACACCAACGTTAAACCGGTGTCCGTTAATCAGTCGGTATGATCCCTAGCTAGCTGCTCTCTCTCTCTCTCTCTCTCTCTCTCTCTATATATATATATATATATGCATATATATCTTTTTAAGTATGCATGCCCTAAATATATAGTTATGGTTCCACTGGCATTATGTGCAGGTTATCACGATAAACGGGATGTTCCCCGGACCCCTTCTCAATACCACCACCAACGACAACGTCCACGTCAATGTCTTCAACGACATGGACGAGCCTCTCCTCTTCACATGGTAATTAACTTGGGTCTTTCAATTCTGCCCCCATCACTCTGAATGAATAATTATTTTACTTCTTCTTCGCAATGTGAGCTCGGCATGGGTGTTGACTTTTAATAGGAGACGGAAGTTAAAATTGTAAAAATGATTGATTTATATATATACTAACGGTGCAGGAATGGGATGCAGCAAAGGCTGAATTCATGGCAAGATGGGGTGTCTGGAACCAACTGTGCCATCGAACCTGGGAAGAACTGGACTTATGTGTTCCAAATGAAGGATCAGATCGGCAGCTTCTTCTACTTCCCTTCCGTCAACTTCCACAAGGCCGGCGGTGGGTTTGGACCTATTCGGGTTAACAACCGGCCGGTCATCCAGGTGCCCTTCCCCATGCCCCACGCCGACTTTGATCTTCTCGTTGGAGACTGGTACAAACAAGACTTTAAGGTTATATATTCTCTCCAGTCTCCGTGCTTGTTTTTCTTTTTCCAATGAAATTATTATAGTGGTTAACAAGACACTAAATGCCACCATATTCCACTTTAAACTCATGCCCCATTAGCATAATAATCAAGCCGTATGAGAGTGTTCATGGATTTTAGTACATTTGGGAAGAATATGACCCAAACCGATTAAAGTGTTTAATTTGGGTCGCTTTATTTCAGAATTTTGATTTAGACCCTTAGATTTGTAAATACGGTTCAAACCAATTACTCTATATAATAATAATAATAATAATAATAATAATAATAATAATAATAATAATAATAATAATAATAATAATAATAATAATCTTTCAAATCTCTTTTCCTTTATATAGGATTATTTGTTGCCCAATATATGAGTTTTCTATTCACATTTGTATTTTCAAATGAGCTACAAAATTTTGTTACGCATAAATTTTTATTGGTTCATTAATGAGATTATCGAGAAATATTTTTTTAAGTGAAAATAATTGCTAATGAGATTATCAGAACTTTTGAAACTGATACTAAGCCAATCAATCCCAATTTGGACTAAGTTGAATTAGTTTGGTTTTACTCTTTTAATTTGGTCAATGCTAAGTCTAAAATTATGGATAATTATTAGCATTGACTTGGATTCGAGTTTAAATAAAATTCAAATTAGCTTAACTCATAAACGCCCTAATCATAACTCAACCTATAAGCGTTTGTAATTTTTAAAAGTTAAGACAATAATTTTGTGAAGAAATATCATTAATCTTATCAAAATGTACAATATAAATAGCATTACCGAACTACTACTGATTAATCAATTTCATCATTTTGTACGGACTAACGTGAAGTTTGTATTACCAATCAACAGGACGTGAGATCCAAATTGAACACTACAGATTGGGCCTACCATAGGCCTCCTGATCAAATGCTCATGAATGGGAAAGGCCCATATATTGGCCCACATTCGAAATCTCATGAATCCTTCACCGTGACGCAAGGTGAGCCTAGAGGGCCGGATGGGCCCACTGGCCCAACTAGCAAATTTAGCCTAGCTGGGTGATTCTAATCATGTGTGTCTTGCACAGGGAAGACGTACCGGTTTCGAATATCGAACGTGGGGACCGCTTGGAGTTTCAACCTTAGGATCCAAAATCACCAGATGATATTGGTGGAAACTGAAGGATCATACACCAATAAGATAACATTGGACTCTCTTGATGTTCACGTTGGCCAATCATACTCTATGCTTGTCTCTATGAATCGAGATGCTGTTGATTATTATATTGTGGCGAGCCCTAAAATGTTCAATTCAAGTGACGATGATCGGAGGCTAAAGGCTATAGGAGTGTTGCATTATGAGAACTCGACCATTCCTCCTAATGGGCCTCTCCCTAAAGGGCCTAATCCATTTGATCGGGTTTTCTCTATTAATCAAGCCCAATCCATCAGGTATTTAATATTTAAATTAGGGTAAATATTGTTTTAAACTCCTTTTTATTCTTAAAATTTTGTAGAAGATATTTTTAAAATATAAAAATTTTCATGCCGCTCAATATCATATTGGGTTTTGAGACAATTTACCTTTTAAATTACTAACCCAAAAATATGAGACCTCATTTTAGTATGAATTTTATGTTTTTCTTTACCTCCTCTTTTTAACTTATTAGAACTCCTTAATTAAATAATTATTAGAAATTCATATAAATATATAAGAATTTTGATGTGACCCCATATATAACCAAAATCTAATCTCATGGCCATATTTGATATAACTTCTGAACAATAAAGATGGTGCAATTTTTAAAAAGTAAGGCATATTCTCTAGACTTACACCAAATTTCAAGGATGTCAGATACAATTTATCGACAAATAATTTAAACTATCCATTTTGAGAGAATTATCCTGGGCACTCCTAATATGCATCCCTAAGTAACATAAATCTAATGTCAATGAGTAAAGTAATATAATTTTTAATCAATAACAATAGTTTGTGTAAGTTTTAAAACGTAAAAATATTTGTTTTATATTTACAGGAAACCCAAACCTAGGAGGAGGGAAGGGTGGTATTTTATTTTTTTTTAAACCTTGAAAAACCCATCATAATTAACTTTTTTGGATGGTGGACAGGTGGAACTTGACTACTGGTGCAGCAAGGCCAAACCCGCAAGGAACTTTCAATGTGAGTAATGTGACTGTGTCACAAACATTTATACTTGAAGGATCCATGGGTGAGATTGATGGAGCTCCACTTTACATGGTCAACAATGTGGCTTACCTCACCCCAGACACTCCACTCAAACTAGCAGATTATGCCAATGTCTCTGGCGTCTACCAACTCGATGCATTTCCAATCAACTTCACCAATTTAGTCCCCCTTAATGGAACCTTTGTGGTCACTGGAAACCACAAGGCCTGGCTAGAGATTGTCTTCAAAAACCACTTGCTTGCCATGGATTCTTGGCATCTTGATGGGTTTGGCTTCTTCGTGGTTGGGTACGTAAGAACAATGCGTTTGCATGTATTTTCAATTTCCAAAATGAGCTAATTAACCCCAATTGTCTGTTCATATAACTGTTAGGTTTGGTGACGGGGAATGGACTCCTGAAATGCGTTTGACATACAATCTTTATGATCCTGTCGTTCGCTCTACTGTTCAGGTTATTCCTCTCTCTATAACATATCAACTCTTAATGCCATTAAGTGGTTTATATTAATTACATAGATCTATCTAATCAATCCTTTCCATGGCTTCGTTCTCTCCCCCCTCCCTCTCACTCTATGTATATAGAATGCGGCATGGATTGTGCAAGATCTAATAAAATATATTATTGTTGGGTCTCAAGGTGTATCCAGGTGGGTGGACAGCAGTTTATGCATATCTCGACAATCCAGGAATGTGGAACTTGAGGTCACAACAGTTAAGAAACTGGTTCTTGGGAGAAGAGCTTTATGTTAGAGTTTATGATCCAGATCCTAATCCTGCAAAAGAGAGGCCTCCCCCACAAAACCTTCTCTTTTGTGGTAATTCTTCAACTAATTAAGCTTACATTTTCATACATGTACATCAAAAGATTAGCCCTTCTATCTGAAATTTAGAATAACATTAATTACGTACTGATCGCAGGGAGGATCAATCCTCCTCCTCCGCCGCCGCCTTCGCCTCCAACCAGTTCGCCGCCTCCAATGCCGACTCCAGTGGCGCCAACGCCCTCGACTTCACCACCTGCACATGTAGCATGGTATAATAAACACAAAAACTGACAACAAAATCAAACCAAACCTGTCTGTTACTTGGTCTCGTTTGTTAATTTCTGGCCATATATAATTCCATTTCTTGGTTGTTGGCAGGGCTCGGTGCTCCATCATCATCTTGGTGAGTTGTGTTGCGGCAATTCTTTAAATTGGTCTGTGTATACCATGGCTTGCTGCTTTGACAACCGCACAAATTCTGATCAGATTGGAGCCTTAAAATCTTAAACATGTGCAGCCTTGAGTGAATTAAACATTTAATGGTCTCCCAAGAGTATTTTTATCATAATTGAAAGACTTGTCGATTCCACATATCACTTGATAAGTTGCTTTATTTTTGACATATATATATATATATATATATATATGTAGCGTCTTTAAAATATGATGGGTAAATTGTGTAAATTAAGAATTTTAGTTAATAAGCTATTTGTGGGCAATATCTTAAATAATCTGCAAATTAAGAATCAAAACTATTAAAGTTAAACAAATCTAAACCCACTACGAGTTGAGGGGTTCATATGTAGTATGAGATTGAAAAGTGCAATTTTGTTCCAAGAGTTGAAAAGTGCAATTTTGTTCCAAGAGTTTAAACGATGAGTTGCTTTGCTCATAGCCCTAAACTGTGCAAATTTTTAAGCATGCCCTTTCAAACTTGAGAAGGTTGTTTAGCACCAACCAATAATCTAGTTAAGACTGTTTATAAATATCCCCATGCATATGTTTTTTTTAACTTTGATTCAATCCCGCCAAGGCTAAGATGGTTTCATATCTTAAAGTTCACAAATCTAAGTGAGTAGACCAATGACATTATCAACAATCCCAATAAAGTACGAAGCTAGATGGGAATGCAAAGAAACATTCAATCTTTTTGAATTCCAAAAAAAGGTGATCTTGAGACAATTTTATAATTTCTTACTTACAAGAGAAGAAAGTGTCGCACTTTATTTGGATTGTGACCGGTCATGAATCTCAAGCTTTTAACCTAATTAAATGATACATTACCCTTATTTCAATACATAATTTAATTTTTATAGCATTGATGTAACTTAGGAAGCTTTTGTAAATAAAATTTTCGTAACCATTTTTTTTAAAATGAAGTACAATGTGAAGTGTGTGTATATATATATTCATAATAGTAAACAAACAAAAGATTTGATATTCAAAAAAATGAAAATGAGAAGATTATTTTTCAAAAGAAATCTCAATATAACATCATAATCCTAAGAGGTCAAAATAGGAGGTCATAAGCCTGGCCCAGTAGAAGCCCAAGACTCTTACCGGCCTTTTGGCTTGATCTCAGCCCCATTTTATCTGTCAACGGTGATCATCATCACCCATGTACCTGCAAGACTCCCGCATCCGCTTTAAATCCTATCCTCATTAATAGCAGATTCCATCTGTATTTAATGAAGGTCTTGTCAGCACTATATCATCGTCAAAGAGTCTCATTAGTGTCAAATATCCAATCTTATCATCATGCAACACTCAATGCAAACATATATGCAATATAACATTTTATCCCTTTATATAAACCAACTCTATTAAGAGTCAATGTATATTCTTTTTTAGTCTATTGATACTCTGTTCCTTTATTCTCTTACTTAATTGAGCATCGGAGTGTTCGTAAGTGTCAACCACCCCTCGACGTCCATTCTCTAATGCAGCAAACTCACATCCAACCAATCCTCAAGGCCAAAAAAAAAAATAAGAAGATTATTTTTTAAAAGAAATCTCAATATAACATCATAATCTATCTAGGAGGTCAAAATGGGGCTCCCAATATCCTTAGAGTCCAACCTATTCCATTTTCTATTCCTTTCTAAAATGATAATATTTTAAAGTTACCCCTTCCGGGTCAAACCTTCCTATATTTTTTAGTGTGGACATTTTCTCTAATTTTTTATGTAAAACAAAAAAGTGTAATGAGTAATAACCTTATAATAAATAATAATATACATAACATAATGATTTTTTTTATCATAATATAATTTCATTCTATTTTAAATAGATATCCTAATACCTTTGTCTTTATTGGAGATTTACCAAAATGCCCATCCTATTTTAACATGTAAATCATGTACTTCTCTGACCAAAAGAACAATGTAAGCATTTATGTGAGCTAATATTATATTTATGCATTTGTTGTCTTCAAGACTTGAGCACTCCAAGAAAAATAAGTATCAGTAACACTAAAAAATGCCCCTTAAAAGAGTTTAAAATGGCATTTTTTAGTGCTATAACATTTATTACAAATAACATTGACACTTATGTTACTAAAATAATTTGTGACATTCTTAACGTCACTTACAAATATCTTTAGTGTTTTGTGACATTTCCAAAGGGCATGAATAATATATTCAAAATTTTAGAAGTGACACAAAAAGGTCCTAATTGTGACATTTTAAATGCCACACATTATAATATATAAACGTCACGAATAAGAATTAAAAATTTTAAAGTTGACACAAGAAAATCTTAATTATGACATTTCAAATGTCACCCACTAAAATCAATAAATGTCACCAAACTACATATCTAGTGGTAGTTGGACATTTTATTTTATTTTATTTTTTTTCATTTGCATGTTTAATAAATTCTAATTCTAAATTAATTCAATAACAAAAATGTTTAAAAAAAATAGCTAGCATACTCAAAAAATATTACAAGATATCTCAGTTAACTATATATAACAGTTAAACAAATCAATAACAAAAGATCAATGTAGCTAAAATATTACAGTTTTTACTTACACTAGCTACATCCAAAAATTAAGCATAATTACTACTTCAATGTTGATAACACAAAATATAAAAGTGTAATTATGCGCAAAACCTAATAACATCTACTACCTCAAATTTCTTCACTAAATCATGGTATGACAACATTTAGAGACTTAGATAATTTCACATTTAAAAATAAAAGAAATTTACTATCATTAGTTACTATATTATTTTTTTTGTTAGTTAAATATACATTAAGAAAAGAAACATACCAAAAATGAAGATGATCAGGCAATTGGAGCTCCCACTTCAATAGTCTATATATTCTCATAAGTCCTAATTAAATTTTCATAGGCTTAACAGTTACTCGAACATGCATCAACTAATTCTTTCCTTATACTTCATGTAAATGGTTCACATTTTGAAAAACGTTGATAACAATAGTTTCTTGCGACCGAATAATATTTTCACCATCACATCTCTAACTTACACATTTAATACTGAAATTATGCTACTTGTACATCAAGAGATACACTTTAGGTTATACACGCACATAAATGACTAAAATGCCCCTCGCATCTTACTGCCTCACCGCTTGAGAATAGTAAATGCATTTAACAAATAAAAATGTATTGTTTACTTGGGGATTTAGAGCCACCTTGTGTTAATGAAAAATGGAATGATTGATATTGATATTAAGGGTTATTTTGAGTAGTATTTGTGCCTACATTATGACATAAATCTTAAACTTATCAACAGATGCATTTGCCTATGAAAGAACATTTGACATTTTCGTTATGAGTAATTCTACACTGCCCGAACTTCTCATACCGAGAAGTTACCGAAGCAAAATTTCTCTGACAAAATTACCTCTCACCCCTCAACAATATTACAAATTTGCCATTGACTGTGCTGCAGGCTCTTCTTTTTTCTCCCTCTGTCCATCGTCTCTCTCTCTCTCTCTCTCTCTCTGCGACCTGCATCATTTCCATTTCCGGCATGCGTCTCTTCCTGCTGTCGACGCTCCTCAACAGCAACGGCTATTCTTTTCTCTGCATTCATATGACCAGTGTGATATGATATTGTACAGTGCAAGGGCGGATCCAAGGGGAGAGCTGGAGTTTCAATTTGAGGGTCTGTGTGTGTGTCTATATATATATATATATATATTTATCATGTTTTGGTTGGAGCTCCCCTCCCTGGATCCGCCACTGGTACAGTGTAGGTATTCTATAATAGTTAACTTTAACAGCAAGAAGATACAACTCAGCCATTTAATTACTTATACATATATATATCATGTTTTGATTGGGGCTCCCTCCCTGGATCCGTCATTGGTACAGTGTAAGTATTCTATATAATAGTTAACTTTAACAGCAAGAATATGCAACTCAGCCATTTAATTACTTTATAACCATTCCATTGTAACAACAGAGGAAGTGACTGAAAACATAGAACGCATAGGCTTTTTTCTAATATTAATAGGCAATGAAATTAACTAGGTCATTCTTGGATTTAATGAGTAAGAACATTCATTAGTCGTCTCAGATTTTCCACCGTGTTTTTCGCGAGAAGGTGGTCCAACTGTAGGCTGGTGGAAATTTCAAATCGGTGGTGGCGAGAGACTGTTGGCGAGGAGGAAGGAGGAAGAAGAAGGCTGTCGACAAGAAAGAAAGAAGAAGAAGACTGTGCTTGAGGCTATGCGAAAAAGGCTGGAGGCTGTGCTTGAAGGAGGAAGAAGGATGGGGCTTGTTATGCTTTGCTCGAAAAAGGGCGCTCACCTTGGCACCTTTTTTGATAAAATCAATCAGTCAAAATATCACGAAAATTTACTTCGGTAAACTCTCGGTATGAAAAATTCAGGCAATGTAGAATTGCTCTTTAGTTATTGAAATTTTCAGGGTCTAGCTTGTACTTGTCAACTGTATCATTAGGGTTATCTTCATGAACTTTGTGATTTTCATCTCTAACCCCAAAAGCATCGTGCATTAATCCATCAATATCAATATCCATTTGTGATTCATTTTTAATACAAGTAGTCTTAGTAGATTGAGTAGTGGGTGCAGAAGGTTCATCATGTTTAACCCAATTTTTGTAATTTTTTATATTTCCATAACATATGAAGGGATCTTAAACTTCTAATCAAGTAGCTTTAGAGACAAACACACATTTTAGATATGGCCAAACAATCTTATCTTCATAACTCATTTTCACATGCAAAATCAAATAACATTTCTTCTCTTTTTTCGTACTCATCACTTAATCTTGATCGGTGCATTTAACTTTTATCCATAATAAACCATCCAGTTAAATAATTGTTTGACTTAAATCTATTGAAAGAAAATAACATGAGTATACAAAATTATTGTTTTCAATAAAAGAAAAAAAGATTCAATTATATAGGAATTATATAATTTATAAAGCTAAACAAAGTCTAACTACTCAATTTTAACAAAATATTCTTGGTGTATGTGGGTCAGACACTCATATTCGCACATAAAGCACTCATATTAATTATAAAATTCAAGAACTTACTTTAATCGGCCAAAAAAACCATAAAAAAGAAAAAATAAAAACCTAAAATATTTCACCATGATAAACAACACACATGCAATACATTGTTACTGTTGTTGTTCTTTTTTAATAAAAATATTGTATTATTAAATAATTTATATATAATATAAATCACAATATGCTATGACTCTTATTTGAAAATTAATAAATAAAAAGAAATCATAGAACTCAAATAAAATAAATATTTTCTTTGAGCAAATTCAACAAACAACTAGCATGCATAACCCATGCATATTAGAAGAATGTCAGCACTTCTATTGAAGAACCAAAAAACCATCACAAAATATAAAGAAATTAGATGTTATTCCGTGGGATGCGTAGGTTTTCTTATAAATAGATAATAATGATATTTACGTTATATTTTTTATAAATATTATTAGTATTAATTTTTAATTTTGTTTGGAATAAGTTTTTGCTTAGAATATATTATAGATTTTGTTAGTTTTGTATATATATTAGTGTGAAATATTTTATGTTGTTTTATTCTTGTGATTTGATTTTTTTTTATACAATATATATATATATATATATTTTTTAAATTTCAGTATCGTAATTGTAAGGAACCCCAACTCGGCAACCCTTAAGCCAGAGAAGCCGAGGTGGAGTCCTTAGAGAAGAGAAAAAAGACGTACAGAAACATAGTAGAAGCATAAACTACATTGATAAGCTGTCAAGTACAGAGAAGACTATACATAACAAGAACCACTAACCTATCACTAAGGTACTACCATACACAACGACAAAAAGAACAAAATAATATCCTTCCGCACCAAAAAACAACAACCACTTTCCCAATGGTATTCGGCTGTGATTGTCCTGTACACACTCTACCTTGTTGGATCAGACACTACCCTCGACCTTCACTTTTTCCCTATCTAAAATGATAGAAAGCAAAAATAAGTCAAAACATAAGGAAACAAAATGGCGACAGGACTAGAGACTACTTTCCCAGTATTTCGCATACAAATTATGCAATGAACCATAACTCAGGCTACACAATATCACATGCAACAATGCACAAATAATGAATTAAGGGCCCACATATAAGACACAGATGGACACTTAAGGTTCCATACAAACCTGCATGCAGTCATAAACTGGTTAGCATATCCCGAGCCAAATGCTCTTGAGCCCAAAGCTCCCATAACAACTAAGCCAAAACTTCCTTAAGACGATCCTCCTATCATCCAAGCCTGTGGATGTACATCATTCGAATAATTCTGCCATGCATAATAATAACCATGCAATGCAACGTATAAGGATACAAGGCTATTGCAACATTAACGATGATACATAACTCTCATAAGCCACGCATGAAGCCATGCTATGCCCACATAATAATGCAAATGCCATGTAAATGCTTTCTAAAAGCACACCCGCGACACACTAGCATGCTCATGCCCTTGCATATTCAACACATGAACCCTCCAAATGCTAACCACCCATAACCATGCAACAATAAAATAAAGTTATAAGCATACAAACACCACCCTCCAATACCATCTAAGAACCGATCCCCACATAGTTAAGTATCATTTCACAAAAGAATTATAGGGTGATTCAAACCCTATTAAACTTTTAATAAGATTAAGCAAACGCCCAAAAATAAGGATCTTTAAGCATAAATCTCAGACTGACTAGGAACCAATTGATCGAACAGTCAAATGATAAAAGAATTTGCAATGAAAGAAGGAAAACTTGCATAAAAGGATAGAGTGATGGCCAAATAAAAAGAGGGTGATATAAACTTTCCTTAAATTTTTGTTTTTAAACCTCTCACAGTACCAGGGCTGTCGACAACTCAGCTCAAGGCTCTTCTTAATAAAATTAAGCTTTGAAAGACAAAAAAATATTTAAATTAAATATTACCCAGACTATCTTCTATTTAATTCTAATTAATTTTGCACTTACTTTAACCACACTGTTCATATTTCCCACTTAAGCTTGTTGCCTTCCTTCCTATACTTCAATTCCTTCCCAACCCCTTCATATTTATAGGACTAGGCAAAGGAGGTGAGTGACAAAAATAACACGTGGTTGCGCCAAGTGGCGCAGCAGCAAGGCCCATGCGGTCCTTCTATGGTGCGGCCAAGGCCATGTAGCGTGCGCGCATGGTGCACATGTGGTGCCTGAAAATGGCGTCGTCTTGGCTGAAAAAATTCAGCATTTTCTTCCCTTGCCCGAGTACGGAATCAAACCCGCGACCAGCTCCTCCTCGCTTGAATATGCGACCGCCCAACCTACAAGCTCCCTTACCTATATATGCGTATATTTTATATTTAAAGTAATTCCACTCTCAGTTTTCAAAAATTACACTTATATTCCAAAATTTTTGGATATTTATTATTATTTCCTCATTCAAAAATACGTTAATTTTAATATCTTTTACATAATACCTCAAACTCACAAATTGACATTAAATTGCAGATAAACGAGTCATTACAAATCCTCCCTCTTAAAAGAATTTTCTCCTCCAAATTCGTACTTGATTACTCGACCAATTGGAGGTGAACGCGCCTCATTTGTTTTTCTAGCTCCCATGTCGTTTTACCTAGTTTGTGATGTTACCATTAAACCTTCACATAAGGAATAAACCGATTCTGCAACACCTTTTTGTAACACCCCAATTCCCGGGAGCGTTAACGTAACGTAAGATTCCGGGGATAAATTTTTTTTCAAATAAAAACCCATCACAAAAAACCATTCCCCGAATATCCCGTTACACCTTCTCAGTATATAAACTATGAACCATTAATAAACCAAGACAGGTTCACCAACACAAATGCGGAAGCTAGATCGAAACCTTAACAGGTCATAACCGAAACCTCTTTATTTATATATAAAGCTGCACCAACGTTTACATGACGTTTCCAAAAGTAAATAACATAACTGAAAAGACATAATGTAAACTATCCACTAATCGCCGTCACTCCTCGACGATCCCTTTCCCTTTCGCACCGCTGCCTTCACCTGGAACGTTTGAATATTCCAGGGACAAAATCCAAATTAGATGATGAATCATCTAAGTGAGAGTTCAAAACACATTTTTCATGAATAATGCAAAACATGAAATAAACCAATGCACTCGGTAAGCCCTAGCTTAAGAGTATTCCCACGCGCTTAACCCTACCACGGGAAAAGAGCAATCTCTCTAAAAGCTATGCCACCACACCGACTCGACGACACGATGACACGACGCGATTCTAGCTTAAATGGGGCTGCTAACGCATCTCACCAGAATACGTTCTCACCTTAAGCATCCAGGAACCACCATACAATCCCAACTCCAAAATTTCACATGGACCACCTAGTCGTCCTAGTGCAACTTCCCTGGCCAAACGGCCTGGCACGGAAATCAAGGCGGCTATCCTGACATGCACACCTAGCATCAGATACCCCTATTATTCCGTCACGCCCTTGGAGAATTACGGCTACACTATCCAGACAACATCCTAGGCTGACATCCCACATGAACAACACAGTATGGACCACCTAGTCATCCTAGTGCAACTTCCCCGGTCAAACGACCTGGCACGGAAACCAAGGTGACTATCCTGACATGTACACCAGCATCAGATACCCCTATTATTCCGTCACGCCCTTGGAGAATTATGGCTACACTATCCAGACAACATCCGAGGTTGACATTCCATACGTACACATAAAACTCAAGACAATGCCACACTTCACAATTCAATGCATCATATAAACAACATTTATAAAATGCAATGCACAGTTCAAAACGTTTAGGGACGAACCTCCCTCGTAAAACCAACCGTCACCGGTTACCATTTCAATGCACAAAACCATTTTGCGTGAAATCACCACATGTTCAAATAGAACAAGCATAATAAATCAAGTAGTTTTCTAGACAGAACACTCACAACTTAAAAGCAAATTTTGGGGTTAGAACCACTCACAAGTCAAAACAAAGCTTTGGGGGCGAACACTCACAAGAAAGCCAAATTTTGGTAGCGAACAACTCACATCTTAAAACCAAGTTTTCAGGTAGAACACTCACAAGAAAGCCAAATTTTGGTAGCGAACAACTCACATCTTAAAACCAAGTTTTCAGGTAGAACACTCACAAGAAAGCCAAATTTTGGTAGCGAACAACTCACATCTTAAAACCAAGTTTTCAGGTAGAACACTCACCTTGAACGAAACTCAGAACACCTCAAAGTCTTTTAACCAAACTACCTCCTTACAGGTCCTCACGCGTTGCCCAAGTGCTCTGCGCGTGGGATGTTTCGCGTATGCTTAAAAAGCCCTCTATCCACTAAACCCGAAGCACTCTTGTCTAGCACGAACTTCTCAAAATTTTGAATGAGAAAATCCTTAACCTTGAGCCCCTATTTATATGTTTAGGAAACTTAGCCACCAAGAAATGTATATTCTGCAATCATTTCAAATCTTTCAAAATCTTTTCCAATCATTCCAAATCTTCTAAGATTTTCTATAATCATTCCAAATCTTTTGATATCTTTTGCAATCATTCCAAAAATCTTCTAAGATTCTCTACAATCATTGTAAATCTTTTATAATCATTCCAAATCTTCTAATATCTTTTATAATAATTCCAAAATCTTCTAAAATTCTCTGTAATCATTGTAAATCTTCTATAATCATTCCAAATCTTCTAATATCTTTTGTAATCATTCCAAAATCTTCTAATATCTTTTGCAATCATTGTGAATCTTCAAAGATATTATATAATCATTACCAAATCTTCTAAGATATTCTGCAATCATTCTAAATCTTCTAAGATTTTATATAATCATTGTTATCCAAATCAAATTTTATTCAAATCATATCCAACAAAATCTTATCCAATTAAATCTTATCCAAATCTTATCTTATCCAATCAAATCTTATCCAAATCTTATCTTATCCAATCAAATCTTATCCTTAAAGTCATCATGAGCCTTCATCTTATCTCTAATATCATCATGACACTTCATCCTTATCTCTTAAGTCATTTATGAAGCTTTTTCCTGAATCTCCCAAATGCCCCTAGTAAAAAGATTTCAAGAATTACACTTTGACCCAAACTTTTGGATAATTGCACTTAGACCCTTTTCAACATGGCCCCGGTGCTAATTTTTAATTGCATTTTAGTCCTTAAAAAATGGACTAATTGCGCTAATGCCCCTAATTTTTAGGTAAATTACACTTTTACCCAACCTCAAAAATTACGATTTTGCCCCTGACTCAAAAACTGAACTTCTCTTTAAAGGCCTTTATAACCCTTTGAAATATTCTAAAACACTCTCTTTAAAATTCCGAAAAAATATCGTTTCGATCTCCCTCTGTCAATTTCAAAAAATTGCACTTAGGCCCGAATCTTCGTTTTGACTACAAATCCTTTTGTTTCTTCCAAAAACTACTGAAGGGTTACTCTATATGCCAAATATGAATTTCCTCGGGGTTCCATTGACTTCCCAGACGCCCCGTACAATAATTCGGTATTTCAGCCTAAATCACAATTGCTTTTTTTAGCTGTACCGGGAACCGTTCCCGATCCAACTTCTTTTGATGCCTAAAATCATAACTCGTATTACTTGTCGATACTATACCGTTTTTCTTGGCTATCTAGGGTCCAGGGTACTCCCTCTGACTAATTCGATCATCTAAAGCTGCGTTAGTGTACCCTAAAGTCTCATTTTTCCGAAAATTCTACTTGTACCCTTCATCAAATATTATTTATGACCTCAAATCATTCTTGGGTATTACACTTTTCCTTATGGTCCAAAATATAGGTAGACAACTCCGCATAAGTCGCATCCTCTTTAGCATCCAAGAGAAGATAATCGACAATATGTTGAGGGTCCGACGTATACTTTTGAAACACAGAAACGAGAAACACATCATGCACATGGGCTAGTTGAGGGGGCAAAGCTAATTGATACGCTAGTGATCCAACTCGCTCCAATATCTCGAATGGTCCCACATATCAAGGATTAACCTTCATCGAAATCCTAAATCTACGCACACCACACGTAGGCATTACCTTCAAGAACACATGATCTTCGACAACCAACTCCAAATCCTGTTGTTGTATGTCAGCATAACTCTTTTGCTTATCCTGAGTTGCTTTCATCCAGGCTCTAATAGCCTAAATGTTCTCCGTCGTCTGCTTAACAATTTTCTGTCTAAGTAATGCTCTATCCCAAATCACAGCCCAACAGATAGGGGATCTGCATGGTCTGTTATACAATGCTTCATACGGTGCCATCTCAATGTTAGAGTGATAACTGTTATTGTAAGCGAACTCCACTAGTGGCAAATGGTCATCCCAGATACCATGAAAATCAAATGCACATGCTCGAAGCATATCCTCTAGGGTTCGTATAGTCCGCTCCGATTTACCATCTATTTATAGATGGAACGTTGTACTAAAGGTCAGTCGGGTCCCCAAGGCATCCTACAACGCCTCCCAAAAATGAGATGTAAATCTAGGATCACGATCAGATATTATCCTAACTGAGACGCTATGCAAACTCACAATCTTCTCAATGTATAGCTTAGTTAAATGGTGCATAGGGTACATCTTCTCAATATGTAGGAAATGTGCTAACTTCGTCAACCGATCAACAATTATCCAAATGGCATCATAACCCTTACTCATGTGGGCCTACTTGAGACAAAATTCATGGCAACACTATCCCACTTCCATTTTGGAATAAGTAATCGTTGTAAAAATCTTACGGGTCTTTGGTGCTCAGATTTCACCTGCTGGCACACTAGGTAACGTGACACAAAATCTACCATACTTTTCTTCATACTATGCCAGCAAAAATGCTAGTGTAAACTCTGATACATCTTTGTGGCACTTGGGTATATGGTATAGCATGACTAGTGAGCTTCTGACAAAATCTGCCCCCTAAGTACTTCATCGTCTGGCACACAAATTCGCTCACAGTATAACAACAAACCATCACCCCTCTAACTGTATCCCAAAGGGCCAAATATCTTCATATCATCAAAGATCCGTACCTACTTCTCATCACTTTGTTGGCATTCTTGAATCTGATCTAGCAAGCCTGGTTGGATACTCATGTGCGCACAACATATCACAAGCTTTCTTGGTGTTCCAGAAACAACGAGCTCACTCATCTGCTCTGCTAATGACCACTCTTAGATCATCATTATTGCGACCGTTGCTCTACGGCAACTCAACGCATCAGCCACTACATTTGTTTTTCCTGAGTCGTATGGAATCTCACAGTCGTAATCCTTCAATAGCTCCATCCACCGACGCTGTCTTATGTTCAAGTCTTTATGGGAGAATGAATATTTCAGACTCTTATGGTCGATGTATATCTCCACAATCTCACCGTAAAGATAGTTGTCTCCAAATCTTCAACGCAAACACAACATCTACCAACTCTAAGTCGTAGGTAGGATAATCCAGCTCGTGCTTCTTCAACCGTCTAGACGCATAAGCAATCACATGCCCGTCTTACATCAGCATGCATCCTAACCCTGAATAAGAAGTATCACTATAGATTGTGAACTTCTCATCGCTCATTGGAATAGTAAGAACAGGTGTCGAAGTCAACCGTCGCTTCAACTCTTGAAAACAACTCTCACAAAAATCATTCCAATCAAAACTTGCTTTATTCCGAATCAATTTGGTCATTAGCAAAGCTAATCGGGAAAATCCCTTGATAAATCGCCGATAATAGTTGGCCAGTCCAAGGAAACTCTGGATCTCGGTTACTGTTGTAAGACTCAGCCAATCAAGTACCGTTTGAATCTTTGCTGGATCAACAAAAATACCTTCTTCCGACACCACATGTCCAAGGAACCCTATTTGTCTTTGCCAGAACTCACAGTGAACTTGGCATACAACTGTCTCTCCCTACACCTTTGCAGAACTAACCTAAGGTGTATCTCATGCTTCTCTGGACTCGATGAGTATATTAGAATATCGTCTATAAAGACAATAATAAAGCAATCCACATACTCTCTATTGTACATCTTCAAAAAGTCGAAGGAATATTTTGGGTGATACCCGAAAGAATCTTTTTGGTAGAGTTCGAGAGGTTGTTTCGAGTAAACCAAAAGAATGCATTTGTAGAAGGAATGAAGAAATCGTCCTCGAAAGACCATCCGAGAGCACGGAAGGCCCTGCCCAAGACATCATTTCGAAATACGGATACCATGCAGATGCTTTCTAAATGCACACCTGCAACACACTAGGATGCTCATGACCTTGCATATTCAGCACATGAACCCCCAAATGCCAACCACCCATAACCATGCAACAATAAAATAAAGCTATAAACGTACAAACACCACCACCCCAATACCATCTAAGAACTTGTCCCCTCATGGTTAGGCATCATTCCACAAAAGAATTATAGGCGATCCAAACCCTATTAAGCTTTTAATAAGATTAAGCAAGTGTCCAAGAATAAAGATTTTTAAGTATAAATCTCAGACCAACAAAGAACTAATTGGCTGAATAGTTAGAAAGTATAAGAACTCCAAGGAAAAGAGGAAAACTTGCATAAAATGATAGAGTGTTAGCCAAATGGAAAGAGGGTGATAGGAACTTACCTTAGATTTTTGCTTTTAAACCTCTCACAATACCAGAGTTGTCGACAGCTCAGCTCAAGTCTCTTCTTGATAAAATTAAGTTTCGAAAGGTAAAAAGAAATATTTAAATTAAACATTACCATGACTATCTTCTATTTAATTCTAATTAATTTCACACTTACCTTAATCACGTTATTCATATTTCGCACTTAAGCTTGTTGCCTTCCTTCCTGTTCTCCAATGCTTTCTTAACTCCCTCTTATTTATAAGCCCGGGTAAAGGAGGTGAGTGGCAAAACTAACATGTGATCACACCAATTGGCATAACAGCAAGGCTATAGGTGGCAACTGTTGCACATGGCAGCAGCAGCAAGGCCTACGCATGCCTTACGCAATGTGGCTTGCATGCATGTCGCTTGAAACAACGTCGTTTTGGCGCTGCCTTGGCTGGAAAAATCCATCCTTTTCTTCCCCTACCCGCTCGTAAAATCGAACCCACGACCAGCTCCTCCTCGCATGCGCGTGCGACCGCCCAACCTACAAGCTCTCTCACCTATATATGAGCATATTTTATATTTAAGGGAATCCCACTCCTAGTTTCTGAAATTACACTTAAATCCCAAAAAAATTGGATATTTCCTATTACTTCCTCCAAAAATATGTTAATTTTAATATATTTTACCTAATACCTCAAATTCACAAATTGACATTAAATCTTGGATAAATGGGTCATTAAAGTAATTTTATGTATTTTTTTTTTTTTTTGTAAGATTTGAATTGGGTTTGTGAAAATAAATGGTATACTTTCAATTGGAAAAAAGGCTTTAATAGACATAAAATGAACCTAGTGCAGTTATATTTATGTCTTTTTTTTATTTGCAATTAGTTTTTAATATAGTACCATTTTTGTTTTAGTTATACACCATTCAATGTTTGTTTTCATAGTAAGTGGATGTGTATAATTAAGATGTGACTATTGACATGTCTTTTGTTGATAAAGGTTGAAGTTTAAAGGTTTATTATGTTTGGATGATGAGAAATTAAAAATATCATAAACTATGTTTGAATGGTAAGAAATTGACAATATCATAAACAATAAGAAATGGCCTATATTTTTGTTACTTATTATGAGCACTTAGGTGTGTATAAAAGATAGAAATAAGATACAAAGCCTAACAATGTTGGTAATATACTAACTGAATTAAAAATTTTAGTTTTAGGTAAGAATTCTAAACAAAATGCGGATTATATTAATATGTAACATGTGGATGTAACTGTCACATGTTTATACATTTGGATCCGTACAAATAATACAACTTTTATAATATCTGGCTTATTTGCAAACCGTCACTACTAAGGCATCACTATTGCCATTGTATCTAGCATTCTAACCACACATAGATTTTTCGTCATAACAGTTTAAAAGTTTAAGTAATAATAGACTAACAAAAATTTTGGATAATAATTTGTAATGGAAGAGTATATAGTTAAGTATATTTATTAAAAATACTTATTAAAACTTACAATTAAATTGAATTTGTAATCACATCATTAAATTACAAAAAAAAATATTCATAAAAGTTATCCTTAAGATGTCACACTTGGGTTTTTTCCTTGAAGTAGATTTAGTTGGGTTTGGCATATCACTTGCATTGATCAAAATCTAAACTGTTAAAAATTAAAATAATTTCTCTAACTATTAGAATCATCCTATCTACTATAGTGAAAAAGGGTTTTTTTTCTTTTTTTCAAATTTTCATTGAACACGATCCTCTAGAGTATAGATTTACACCATAAAACATATTCATATTCCATAAATTTGCAAACATTTATTTCTCAAATCTTTTATAAAGCATTTTTTGGTAAATATATATTTTATACCATAATGCTCTATAGAGCATGTTTTCTTTTATGCGACAAATAAAATTAAAATAAAACACGAAAAAATGCATTCAAATTCCTTGTGGTTCGGGTTATTTGTACAAAGATTCTTGTAGTTTAAAAATATTTCTAAAGATCCTTGTGATTTGCTTCTTTTTTTTTTTTTCTTAAAGAGTCATTGCATAACTAACATGGTTAATTAAATCAAAATTTAAGTTAAACTAACTAAAATTAATTATAAAAACTCAAAAAATGAAAAAGTAAAAACCGTTCACTAATCCAATATCTAAATTTCATCGACCTTTGAATCCTGATAATTGAACGCATTAGTTGATAGGTTCTAATTTGTGAAACCTACCAGCCTTTGAGTTTTGGCTATTAGAACCCATGAATCTATGAGTTTCCAGTAGCTAGAATAGAAAATGTGTGTGTGTGTGCGCGTGTGTGAGTGAGTGAGAGAGAGAGATGACAATGAAAAAGATGAAGAAAAAAAAATCAACCCCCAAACTAAGGGTTAGAAAGGATAAATCGTAAGGATAAATCAAACAGCTCAAACTAATCAAACCAAACAGATTTAAATTGCCAAGTGGTCAAACCATAGAAAAGTGGTCGATTACGGTTTGACAATTTTAAAAACTATTTGAAATTGTTTGGTTTAGGTTTTAAGTATCAGTAAATCGTCTATAAATTGATAAAATTATTGTATGGCTTAAAATAAGCACCTAAGCAATGGTATAAAAAAAATTGATAATGCAATGATAACTACTGGGTTTAAGATCAATAAGTGTGACAAATGTGTCTATATTAGAGATATAGGAAATAGCTATGTCATTTTGTGTTTTTACATGGATGATATGCTTATTGTCAGTAGTGATGACAAGATGATCAAATTTACCAAGAATATGTTGAATTCAAGATTTGGCATAAAGGATATAGGGCTTGTAAATGTGATTTTAGCGATTAAAATCACAAGAGTATCAAATGGTCTCATTTTAAGTTAATCACATTGCGTGAACCAAGTTTTAGAAAAAATTCAACTAGAATGATTCTAGTGTGGGTAGAACACTATTAGATATTAGTCTTAATTTATCCAAGAATAGAGGTGAGAGTATTTCTCAAATAAAGTACCCTAGAGTAATTGGAAGTCGAATGTATTTAATGAGTTATTCTAGACCATATATTGCTTATACAGTTAGTAAACTAAGTGAATATACATGTAATCCTAGTGCTGACCATTGGAAAACAATAGTAAGAGTACTTACGGTACACTTGTAACTATGGGCTACACTACAGCAAATATCCAGTTGTTTTATAAGGATATAGTGATGTAAACTGGATATCTGCTATAAAAGACTAAAAATGTACAAGTGGATATGTATTTACACTTACAGGTTCAGCCTTGACCTAGAAATCCTTTAAACAGATTGTTATATCCAGATCCACTATGGAATTTGAATTTATTACCTTAGACAAATGTTATGAAGAGGCAGAATGGCTAAGGATATTCCAATGTGGCAGAAACATGTGCCTTTAATATGTATACATTGTGAGAGTTAATCTGTAATTGGAAGGGCACATAGTAATTGTGACAGCCACAAAATATCCTCATTTTTTTTTTTTACAAGACTTGATACTGAACATGTAATATTATTTACATCCTCGCTCATTAAACATTCACATTAGGACTTAGCGCCCATACATCTCAAAATAAAAGGATAACTAAAATTAATACAAAATAAACTTTTCTTTCTTTTGCCCCTGAAACGTCCCCACAGATCTTTTGGTCAAGAAAGCTTTGTACACATCGTTACCCACAAGACTCAAACTCCATTAAACTTGCCTTCCATCAAAGGTTTTCCCTTACCTGGAATGATGCAAAAAGAATATGAGCCACAATGCCCAGTAAATATAATATGGAAAAAATGAAAATCAATAAGCAATGAAACAATGAAAGAATTACCACTTACTCGTGTTAAGCACACCTATTATGTGCCTCATAAAATCATAAACAAGAGAGAAATAATGGAAATTAAGACAAAAAGATTACCCGTTGTCATTAGACATTCTCTTGATATATATATATATATATATATGTTACACCACACCAATTTATAACTTGCTTTACAGTATCACACAATCATGCCATGCAAAATCTCATTCTATACCCGTGCCAAGACTCATAATACCATGCAATCATGAACATTCTCAGTTTTTCACATACGATCCTTGAGCTCACTCATGACACATCGGCACCCAAGGCCTTACAACACATATACAATACATAAATTTTTTTTTATGCCTCCACGTCATATATTCATGCGATACTAATACCATATCATCACTTATGGACCATTTTCCACCCACACACTGATTTTTCACCAGGCAAGCATTATGAGCTGAAGCTCCCATGGTCAGGCAAGTGCCATCGAACTTGTTTTAGATATCATTTTCGTTCTCCCCCTTCCTCCCGCGAACAAAGTCTGTCGTGCAAAATAATAGTCGTGTTAAATTCAATATCATAGCCACTTAATCCATTTATCACACATTATAGATCATATATGCTCGCATGCTTCCCCCCATCTCCTAGCAAGCTTAGCACTTACATAAATTCATGCATGATTACGTGTAATACATAACTTCAAATTCATGAATGTATTTTCCCAAGTAAATACTCAATATGGATATATAGATATATATACATTAACTCATCATTATGCACACATAAGCCAATTTCAATGCATATATAGACTCATGCAAGATCATAGAAATGCCCAACTTATCTACATGAGTATGTTTTTTCCCCTTCTCAACGACAACTAATCCATATTATAATCCATGAAAGAACATACTAACAATTAACATGATGATTGAAGAAAAATATAAGCATTAAAGAAAGCATGGGAAGAAAACATGGTGGAATGGTTGACAACTTGGGAAATGTTTGTCGATTGCTAGAAACGGACAATGTGGACAACAAATACGAGATGTAACCATTCACACAAGAAACACTAAAAACTTGCATGAAACTAAGTCTCTAACCAAGAAAAACATCACCTTTAAGTATTATAGGGTGAATCAAACCCTATTTAGGCTTTGAGAAAGACACATCAGGTATTTAAGGAAGATCAACAAGATTAAACATGATAAAATAGGCAATAATCATGATCTCAAACATAGAAAGAACAACCAACGCAAAACGAATTTAGATGGGCAAAAATTGAAGTTCAAGAACTCTAGTTTCTAGAATAACATACAGATTGATATTCGGAAATAATCATGAAAAGTTATTCAACAAAAACCAAAGCAAGGTAGAACTTGTAACAGTAAAATGCCCGAATTTTTGGTAAAGATTAATAGGGTTGTTACGATCTCAAAACGAAGCCAAATAATGCAAATAATATACCAAAACAAATCTTAGAAAGTCTAGTTTACATCAAAACAAACATATCACGATTTGAATATAAACACAGTAAGTTATAGGCCAAGGTATATAGAAATGTCAGATTACACGAAAACATAGAAGTTCCAGATTCAAGCAAGTATTTCACAAGACCATTACAGGCTCAAAACTTACCAAATAACTCAAGTAATATGTCTAAACGAAGCCTATGATGTCTTATTTACAAAGCAACAAACGGATTTCAAATTCGATTTAAGTATACAAAGTTATAACACAAAATATATAGTATACGCAATTTGGCAGAAAATTAATAACTCTAAGTACAAACATTCCAAAATCCGAAAATAAGGGTTTCAAATATACGAGATGCAATGAGCAAATTTTTAAAATAGGAAAGGGGTCTATGAACTTGCATTTGAAGGGAAAAATGAGTGATAACTTGCCTTGAAAAAACCCAAAAAAGATGGCCGAATAGAAAAACGGACAGAGCAAGGAAGGAGACGCACATTGTCACCTCATGTTGTTGCCTTCTTCATCATATTTTGATATGCTATATTATACATTTATACTATACATATATATATATATATCTCATGAGGCAGCACATAGGAAAGAAGAAAAGAAGAAGAATAAAAAAGAAATCCTACCGAGAAAAGAGGGAGACGAAAGCAAGGAAGGCTTCACACTGCTACTTCACGCCGCTAAAATTTTTGAAGCTCACACGCACGCCTAGCGTGCTTCTTTGAAAATAATTGGGAGAGAAAAAATAAATGAGGAAGAGAAGAGAAGAAGAAGAAGAAACCCCTAACCCCCAAATCTAAATGCCCAATTTCTGCTCCATTTTCTTTCTTTTCTTTTCTTATATATATATATATACCCATTATATATATTAACCTACTATATACATATATATATATATCTTAATATAATACATCTTATAATATATGTAGCATTGCATCGTAGCCACACATTTCCCCCAATTTCTATTTTTACTATTCAATCCACACATATATATACACTTATATATATATATATAATAATCCACTTAAAGCAATATCAATTAATATAATATACATATTGTAATGACCCTAAATTGGGTCTAAGTGTTTTTAATATTTAATTTTAACTCAAATAAGGGTCGAAGTATTTTAACAAATTATGATAAATTATTTTGATGGCATAATATGATTTTAGATTAATATGAAATTTTCTTGGTGCATATGATCATGAATTTAAGTGTATGGGTCTAATTTTTAAGAATTTAGGAAACTAATGTTTTGGACTCAATTTAGTTAGTGGAGGAGTTATGGGCTTTTAGATGGGCCAATAAATTGTTGAGTTAGGCTGAGTCCAATGGTAAAGGAAATTTAGGTTTTATTTAAAAAATATAATAATAATAATAATAAAAGCATCTATGCTTGAAATACCCATGCTTGAAATACCCTAGAAAATGCTGTCCATTAGAAGGGTAGATCTGTCTATTTCTAAAAATAGGCGCAACTTGCAGCCTTCTCTCTCACTTTATTCTTCTTCTTTTCTGTGCACCTAATACTATACCATTACTGTCTCCTATTTCATTTGGCCGTCACTTTCTTTTCTTTTTTCTTGCCTTCTTCTCCCATTTTCTGTTGGCAACTAGAGCTGCGAAGGATAGTCACAGCTGCTTCTCTTCCGTTGGATCGACTCAGGCAAGCTCCTTCCCATATTCTCTTTAATGTTCATCAAATTCTTGGGCAAGCTCTTGGTTGTCTCCTGAACGTTTGCAAATATATCCATATATATATATAAGTATATACATGTTTCTCTCTCTGCAAGTAATTTAATCTTCTTTTTCCTCTTGTTATAGCATTTCTTTCTTTCTTTTGAAATTTCTCCTAAGCATCCTATTGTCCCTTGATGTATCGAAATGGGGTTTGATTTACTCCTAAATTTATTTCTGGAATGGCCACTTATATTTCTTTCAAGAGTTTGTTCTTCCGTAAGGTAAGTAAGTGTTATATATATATATATATATATACATGGTCCGGCTCCATCTTGTTCTGTTCTAAGCTAAACCCACCTATATACATATAGATATATATACATATATATATATGCGAGCAGCCTCCATGGTTGCCCAGCCGAGTGACCCATTTGTATATCTCTATATATTCGTGTATAACCCTGTTCGGTGAGTCCTTATATTAGCTGAAATTAGAGACCCACTTATATGTATATATGTATACATACTCTGTTAGAATGCCCTGTTCCAGCCGAGCAGCCAGTGACTATATATATATACATACACATATATACTCTATTCGATGTATTGTGCCTATGTGAATTGTGCCCCATATTTATATACACATTCATGCTATCCAAATACCTGTTATGCATTATTTGAATCAATTACATATATATATTCAGCACCATGCGTTGCCCCTGTTTCAGCTTACTGGTGACCCACTTCTGAATATTTATATATATATACTCATATCCAGTTCGACTGTTCCTCATCCCAGCTGGCCCATTTATATATATCCATATATACTTATATATATAAATGAGAAAGGGTGGCCGGATGGGAGTTTTCTTCTCCTCACTGTTACATTTGACTATCCCCCTTGCCATATTCAATCCACCCATTTATGGGTTCATATACGTGCACAGTAGAGAGAGAAAGTGAGGCACTAAAGTCCAAGAGAAAATAAAATTATTAGCTTTTATTTTATTTTAATGTATTCATATTATAAAAGTGCTAAAAGTCCAGAAGCTTTCACTTTCTTTCTTTAATTAAATAACATTTATATATATGTATATAGATATATATATACACATGTTAAAGCACCCACGCACCCTCTGTAAAGAAGTGAAGTCCAGCCACTGTTCACATTTGGAGGCCATATATCTATATATACATACCCACTGGATGCTCCATTCAAACCCATTTAAAATTCTATATATATATATATATCTACACACGTCCAAGATAAGCTATTGGATGTTCCAAGCAAACTCATATAAACTATTAGAGTGCATTTATATATACATATTCCAGCCCACTTATATAAATGCTCAAGGCCACCCATATAAATATTCAAGGCCCATATATATATTTCAAACCATTCAAATATATTAAAAGCCCATTAGAACGCCCCTGCTTTGCACCTTATCCTTAGCCACATATTCATATATAATTATAATAGAAAATATCTTATATGATTGGTGATGTTCTAAATTTTAATAGCTCAAGGTATATGTATAAATAATATACGCATACATATATATATGAATACTTGTTACGCACCTAGCAAATTGTAAATCTTAGTAATTGACTTAATGAATTCTTGAATAAATTATTGTAGTGTGTGCACGCTTGATGTAACCGAAAAGCTACCCAATAATGTGCATGGGCAGAAATTATTTGTATAAGCATGGTAATAATTTGTGAGATGAAATTTCGTGAATTCTATATATATGTGGAAAGGAATGCATGATATGTTCCGTACACATTCAGCATGTGTATGTTATGATACTTTGTATTATTTATCTTTGCGCACCTATTATTTTGCGCGGAAAGAAAAGGTACCCTAGAGCACCTGGTGCTGGACGAGATGGCCATAGCTCGACAGGTTGGCTCCATATTTATTGGTAAATTTTTATTTACATGATGCACTTTGGCATATGGTGTTTGATAGTTCGCGAGCCTACGAGATTAGATTCTGTCACTTAATTTTATATGCACATTACATGGTGATATATGGTGGTGTGATACATTTAACTTGGGATTGATCAAATCTTAAATTGCGAATCTTGTATAAAGCTGTCGAGTTCTTAATTACTCTTTTTGGTATTACCATATTCTTGCTTCCTATTCATTGTTCATTATTTCTAAAACTTGCTGAGCCTTGTGGCTCACTTGATCTTCCTTGCCATTCCAGGTAAAGAGAAGACCGTTTTTTGGGGCGAGTCTAGTGGGACTAAAGCCTAGGGATAGTGGTGTACGGAGACGTGTTCTAATTGAAGATCCTGATTAGTTTTTGGTGAGACTTAAGATGAAATGATTTTTATTTTGTTAGTAACATTAGAGTTTCTTATTTATTTTGTATGGTCTTCGAGTCCAAACTCATAAGATATTGGAAGTGTAACTGAACTCAAATTTAGTTTTCGCTGCTAGTGAATGAAATGAGCTGTCTATTTATTTATGCTTTGTTCTATATTATCTCTATGATGACCTCCTTTCGAATATCCTATGCTAGCGGAAATATTCGAGAGTGGGCCCTTACACATATAACACATTTCTTGACTTTTCAAACATCACTACCTGCTTAAAATTATTTTCTTGATTTTTCCTCTTAATTTGGAAACTCCTCTTATCTTGACTTTTCAACACAATAATTATAAATCTTATTTTTTCTTTGACTATTCCACATCTTAATCTTTCATTTATTTTACTCTCCAATAAATAAATCATTTCAAATACAGAAATAAATTATTATCACTTTTTCAAAATATTGGGTTGTTATAATAACATGTATAATGGTAAGTCTAGACATAAATATCATAAACATAGTACCATTAGACAACTACTCTCAATTGGAGTTATCTCTATTGACTACATAAAGTCAAATGATGATATTATGGATCCGCGAACCAAAGGGTTAAATAGAGAGTTAGTTGAAAAGTCATCAAAGGGAATAGGATTAAAGCTCATAAAAGAATAAGTTGATACAATGGAAACCCAACCTAGTTGACTGAAGATTCCAATATCTAAGTTCAAAGGGACAACCTAATTGTAAAAAGTTTATTAGGTCATTGTGGGATTTTATCCTCTTGTCCATTCTTGTAATGAAACGGTGATACTCATAAGAAAAAATGATAGCGATATTTGCTTTAATGATTCTTAAAATAAAAAATTCTAAGTGGAGCAAGCGGGTTACTCTGAATTAAATAATCACCTATGTGAGAGATAAGTGAGACTGTTTCAAAGGAGAATTGTATAGGGCTCAATTCTTTAGAAACTCTCACAGAACTAGGCTAATATTCATGGCCGAAACGAATATATTTATGAGAACTGAACAATGGTAGAAAGATTTTTGTGTGATATATGTTATCATTTACATACATAGCAGGACAGTTCAAGGACATCGTGTCTACTAGACAATTAGTAAAGTAAATATATTTTCACAAGAAAAGGCTCAAAGGGTAACACCTACCTATCCTATACAAGTTTCAACTATTAAATACTATCAATAAGTCAAAAAATATTTTCTCTATCAAATTTCATTCATGTGAGGGATTGTTAGAAAATTGACACAAAATTAGCATTGTGACATGTCATATTAAGGCTAAAATTTAAATGTGATCCATTAAATATTTTAATAGGGTTAAAGTGAATTCTTTTTCTTCGTTATGAGGAGATTTGGTATATTTATATGCCCAAAATGATAAATGGGTGAAAGCGAAATTGATACTTAAAATATACTCGTTAAGTTGGAAAAATAAAAAGTAATACTCTTATCCAACATAAGAAAAGAAACATAGTTTTTTGATGTTTATATAGGTCTACACATTTTATAATGAGTAAACTTGTTAAACAAAAGGCTCTCTCTTGCACCCGCGTGCGCAGGGAGGTGCAAATCCCAAGCCCGACAAACCGAACTAAAATAGTAACAATCGATTTAATCTAGTAACAACCAAGGGTAATTAGTGCCATTAATTGACAGCCTTCTCATATAGATATGATCATTCTCTTTGTCAAAAAAAAAAAAAAAAACAGAGTTTTCCCTATATGAAAATTGCATCTTTTCAAAGTATTCTGACATACAAAGATATCTTAATAGTGCTTTGCCATTGTTCAAGTTTGCTGGATGGTTTTGAAGTATTTGTGTTAACTTCAAAATATGTATATTGTTATATCTTGGGAGATGGATGCCTAAACAACCTTTAGCATTCTTAGTGAGGAGACGAGTCTATTTTAAGGACACTGAATGTCACACAGGCATCAATTTTCTATCCCTTACACTACTTTTGTCCAAATTTATATATTGTTGTATTACTAATTTTATTTATACAATATTATATTGTCTAACAAACCCATTGTCTGCAGAGTGATGGGTTCATCACAACTGCAACTTTTCATTCGTTCTCTTTGTTCCAGTCGGCAATGAACTCATTAGTGATTGTTTTTTCCTAAACATATGAAATCAACAAATATATAACATTAAACCAACAAAAATAGCTTTATGTATGTTAATTTTAATATATTTTAAAAATATATAATATTTTTTGTAATTAAAAAATATATTTAGAATAAAATACATATATTTTGAGTTTAGATTTTTAATACATTCACTGTGTATATGTTTTTCAAATAAATTATGTATAGAGGAGAGAGAGAGGGGGGGGAGAGAAGAGAACCTAATAATTAATTTGGTGTTTTGCATTCTTGTGATTAATTTTGATGATGAAAAACAACATTTGATTTTGTTGGTTTTGATCCCCTAGTTATGAGTCAAGTTTATGGTTTTTAACAAAAATCAATTTCAAGTACTTATGTGAAAATAAAAATCGAATAATCTGTAATTTTTTCTAAGTCTGGAAGATTAGTACATTATAAGAAGACACATATAAAAATGTTTATATTTTGAAAAACTATCTCCCGATATTTTGATATCTAATATTCATTAGTGTTAAAATGATTTTTAACGAATTTTTCAAGAAATAGAAAGTGTATATTTTAGAGGTGGTAAAATCGCAAAATCTTAAATTTGTACTAAAACACAAATTCTACTTTCTTATTGTTATGGATTTTGATTTTCTAGATATTTTATTGAATCCAAATGGGGGATACTTTCTTATTTACATTTATATATTAAAATAAATAGAAGGAAAAATATAAATAAAATAAAATGAGGACATTTACTTAAACTAAATAAATGTAAATATATTGTTGATTGTATCATGAAAACAGTGAATTTTTATCTTGGCAAATTGTCAATAGTTTCAAGATGTCGACAGTTTTTATAAAATTGTCGACAATTTCAAATCCTTGGTCTCTGTATCTAAATGTCGACAGGTCTTGCATAAAAAATGTCGACAATTCTTAAATACTGTTAATAGTTTTTCATTAAATGTCAACAGTTTATGTTGCAGACAGCTCCTAATGGCTAGATTCTCCTATATTCAAGTCTCCAACAACTATATTTTTTGAATGAGCTCGAGATGCACTATAAGTGGAGATTAAAGGGACGAATCAAAACAACTAAGAGATTATATTTCAAGCTTCCAAGTGCTTACTCTATTGTGTGCTTCATTGGTGATTTTATTTCTCTCCAAAAAGGCTTTGTGTTTATCTTTGTAAATTTATCTTCAAGCTTTGTTGTATTATTGAGAGAATTTGTAACTAAGAGTGATAACTCTTAGATCCTCTCTTATCTTGTACTACTTTATAAAATTCCTAACTTGTTATATTAGAGGACTTATTTATTGAAGCAAGGGGTTGAAATATCTAACTTAGTGCTAGAGGGTTTACTTGTCTAAGTAAGATGTTATAATCTTCTAACTTGTTGTTAGAGGACCTATCCAGAAAGATAAGAGATTTATAGTGGATTGGTTCCAAGCATTTCAATAATCTTCACTTGCACTAAAATCTCATTTTTCATCAAAAGAATTTTCAAGTTCAATCATTTTTTTTTTTAAAACAATCAAATTCACCCCATCTTAGTGTTAGTGCCATTGTTATACCAACCTAACATAATTTAAGAAAATGTGAAAACATTTTCTATAATCATGCTAATCTTGATGGATGAAGATAATTATCATATTTTTTTTTTCATAATAAACATTTTCTGTTACTTAATTATAAAAAATGTGAAAACATTTTCTGTAATCATGCTAATCTTGACCACATTTTCTATAATCTTGCTAATCTTGACCGATGAGGATATTTCACATTTTCTATAATCATGCTAATCTTGACCACATTTTCTATAATCATGCTAATCTTGACCGATGAGGATAATCATCATAATTTCCTCTTTTTCATAATAATTGGATATTTTGGTAATTTGGAAGTATACCCGTAAGTGTCGAGTTCGGGCTCCATGCCCAAACCTGTGGAAGAACATCGCAGAGAAGCAGTGAATAAGCACATCGCAGAGAAGCGTATAGAAAAGGTTCAGACTGAGAGAGCTTCTTCAAATGTATCTCTACAATCCATTTTCCTCTCCACTTCCTCCAATCACCGTTACTGCTGACTCTACTTGGGCTCCTCTCCCAATTCACCTAAACCTTAAGAAGAAGCCGATTCGTTACTTGACTCGCTGGCGGGTCGGTCACCAGCCCGTTCATCGGCCGACATCCTCCCAAAGACAAGCTGTTTCATGTTGCTTCTCAATGCCTGTTCATTGCCACGTCTCATCTACTCAGGTTCTCCTCTCTTTCTATATGAAGAGAAAGAATTTTGGATTTGGGTATTTGGAAATCCTGGACCTTGGCTGTGTTTGGGAGATATTTAGTACTGGAATGGAATGCAATGAATCATAAATGAGGGGAATGGAAATAAAGAAAATGTAATAAAAAAATTCTTTCTTTTTGTCGGGAGATGATAGGATGAAAAATAATAAAACTGGATGGAAAAATGGATAGGACGGGCACTTTAAGTCTCCTTTCCATCCAATTTCCTCCATTTTGGGGAGACTAAAAGTGCTCATTTTGAAAAGATTGGATGGAAACTCTTTCTATCCAATTCCTTCCTATTCAATTACTAAAAAGCCTCCCAAATAAAGAGAATCTATTTTCGTTCTTCACAATTCCATTCAATTTCTTTCCAGAAACTAATTATTCTTAGACATGTATTTACTTGATGAGGCTGGAATGACTCCAATAAGATGTGTGAGGGACAATTAAAATGATTTAGGCATGTGAAAAGAAGGCCATTGATGCTCTCTCGGGAAAACAAGTGGAGGAGATGAAGTTTTTGGCTGAGGAGGCAGAGAGAGACCAAGAAAACCTTGTTGCGAAACTCTTAAGCGTGATATTTGTTATGCTTACAGAAGATATGGTGTTATAATGGCCTTACAGAAGATAATGACCATAGATAGAGATGAATGATGAGCTAGAATTATGCAGCCGATCTACCTGGTGAAAACAAGGCTTGATATGTTGTTTGTAATCATCTTAAACTTATGGTCTTTGTTGTCTCTGCGGAATGTCTGGATTACTTAGATTTTTTTGGCCCTTCTAATGTTCAGTTTCTTCCCTCCATTAAAATTCAGTTTTAGTCCATAACTAGCATAAACACGTGCAACAGATTTCTCAATCATAGAGGACAAAAAGCTTCAGATTTTGTTGTTATGCTTAATGGAAAAGAAAATGAAATTTAAGAAGATATGAAAAATGCAATTTTTTTTAAATGTTATTTGTGTAGTCTGGTAGACATAGTTCTGAAAGGCGCGAGACGCAACGAGGCGCAAAGGGTCCTGGAGCCTGAAGCGCGAGGCGAGGCGCGCCTTTCCGAAGCGAGGCGCACATTTTAGAAAAAAAACTCAAAATCTTGTAAAATCTTAAAAAACTATCAAATTATCAATAATGACACATGCATATCATTAATGATTCATTATCTTCAAATTCTAAACTAACATCATCAAAGTTGATTCATTCGTCATGCAAATTCTAAACTAGAAACATCATTAAAGTTCACACTTAAAGTCTCAAACTCAAACAAGTATCAATCATCGTGCAAAGTTCTAAACAAACATATAAACACTACAAGTCCACAATCAATAAAGAAGTTTTAATCAATCATCATCAAGGAGATCATCAACATCAAGGTCAATATCTTCATCATTCCCTTCAATCACCCCTTCATCTTCTTCTTCCTGTCCCAATTCTTCTCCCTCTTCCAAGTCTTCATCATCTTCGGTCTCTGTCTCACTTTCTTCCTCCTTCAATCACCTAAGTTACTCGCCGCTTTGAAGTCGAAGTCGAAGTTCAACCCGATTGTGATCGAGTTTGTTTAATACATTGGATAGATGCATTGGGTCTTTTCCTACTTTGAGGTAGCTCCTCCTCATCATCATCATACCCTTCACCAAATTGAAAATCATCATCTAACGGTGCCATATTTCACTCATTCCTGTTATTCTTTTTTTTTTGCATGTATTCTCCAATCTATTGTTTTACTGATGGAGGACGTTTTGGACAATCTTTAGTACTCTCCACAATCAATAAACACTACAAGTCCACAATCAAGAAAATGTTTTCATTTTGAAAAATGCTATTTTTCTAAGTTTGGAAGATTAGCGCATTATAAGGAGAGATATAAGAAAATGTTTTCATTTTGAAAAACTATCTTCTGGTATTTTGATAGCTAATATTCATTGTTGTTAAAATGATTTTTAATGAATTTTTCAAGAAATAGTAGATATGTATTTTTGGGGGGGTAAAATCGCTAAATCCTGAGTTTGTACTAAAACCAAAATTTTATTTTCTTATTGTTATGGATTTTTATTTTTTAGATATTTTTATTGAATCCAAATGGGGGATATTTTCTTATTTACGTTTATGTATTAAAGTAAATGAAAGGTAAAATATAAATAAAAGAAAATGTAAATATGTTGTAACTTATAATGTATACATGCTGGAACTGAGAAGAGGGGAGGAATTGGGCTGCCTAGGTTTTAATTAAAACCTAGGTTTCATAGTGGTAGAGGGGAAAAGTCCTGTGATTACATAATACCATAGAGGATTGAGTACTCAATCTGTTCTATTCTACTTTATCACTATATTGTATTATGGAAAGGACATTAATTCAATTACAGTTGGAGCAGTTGAACTTTGTATTGATTTAGCTTTTAGTGACATAAAATCCTATTTCCACAATGTGACGGGGATGAGCATCAACCATTCAGTACTACCCAACTACCACCTTTTTCCCCATAGTAATTTCTGATTAGGGATTGAGGCTTCTGGCTGTTGTTCTAACTATATAAGATTGCAATAGTACCAAGAAACTTTCAGAGTAAAAGTCATGCAAGACATGGAGATCTAAGTATTTATTCTAAGATATGTTTGACATTGACATCTAATGTATTAGGCTTTGAGGACTTATAATTCAGTATCCAACAGAGTTAACAAATATACGTCTTTAAGTTTATGAGTTTAGTTAGTGGAAAAACTTTGTTAGGCTATATTTTCATCAACATTCAGGAAGGCACGAGAAATCCAAGGGTGTTGAACCTTTTATGCAAGCTGCAAATTCAAGGTACCTTAACTTTTATATTAAGCTTCTATTTTCCCATGGAAAATCAATTAATGTTTTTCAAGCTTATTTGAAATGAGGAGACCTTGGGGACACTCCTGGGAGTAGTCTCGAGGATGGAAAGTAATGTTACTATCCGATTACATAACCTAGATTGTATTTGATTCAAGATTTGGTTCTTTTTCACTGCAGAATTGTGGTTTACTATTTTCAAAATGGCCATGTAAGATTTTATGAGGACATGAATCTTGGTTGATATATATATATATATATTTTTTTTTTTTATGAGGGTGATCCTTGGTAAAAATGGTAAGGCTGCTCATTTGTGACTGGAAAGTCATGGTTTTGAGTTGTGGGAACAATCTCTTTGTAAGCCAATGGTAAGGTTGGTTGTGAAAGTGACCCTCCCTCAACCATTATAAAACAGGGAGTCTCATGCACCGGGGACATCCAATTTGAAGGATTGCTTTGTGAGTTTTTTTCATATAGACTTGTATCCTTTCTTAAAGTTGTTGATTGGGATTCTCTTTTTATTTTAGTTGAATATCAAGTTACATTTAAATCATAATTTGCTTATAAAAATGTGCCCTAATGCACCTACGTTACAGGTGCATGATAGCTTGAAGTATTCCAGGGCATACTGGGTCAGTAGATTTACAATTGCTTGGAATATGGATGTTGGAGATGGTTTATGTTATTTGTATGCCAGCAAAACTGCTTCTTTATCTATCACAAATGATGGGATTCAAGGTTTGGACTCTCCATCTATTGTCACTTAATCATTCTTGTGCTTAAATGGAGGGGATTCTATGTTACACTGGATGAAATCTAAAATTTGAAATTTCTGTGCAAGCAGGCTATGATGTGAAAATCAAGCTTGAAGCAGACAGTAGTGGGCTCTCAGAAAATGTATCACACTGGTTCATTTTGCAGGACTTCTTAGAGTTATTAAACCCATTTTTATTGGCAGTTTTTTTATTGTGGTTGCTTATGTATGGCATCTTATTGACTGTTTCAAATGATATTAATTTCTAACTTTGAAGAGCTGCTGATACAAGATATATGTCTTCCCAATATGTATGCCACAATTCTAGGTCATGGAAAAATTTCCTCATATTCGAGATTATAGAGCTTTCAGGCTTCCTTCTGCTTTGGATGTTAAGAGCCTACTCAAATGCCAGTTATCTGTCGCTTTATGCACTTGTAAGCATTTCTTCATCTTTTATTCCTTCTGAATCACTAATGTGAAGCACAGGATAATATGACGTATAAAAAGAAGATGCTCTTTCAAACTAGTTTTTGAGATAAAAACTCATAACTGAGAAACTGAGTTAATTATCAACATGCCTATTGAACTTGCCTTTAAGTCATTGCATGATTGAATTTGTTAAAAGAATTCATTGATTCAGAAGTGGGTGTGATGTTGATAATTTGCTGGTTTTCAGTTTCCTCATATATATTATTTGTTACTGTTTGTATTATTTTATTGGTTTAGAGATCTTCTCTCTGTTGCATTGATTCAATCACATTACTAATTAAGCAAGCAATGTGAGGCATGCCAGAATGACTTCTTTCAGCTACTGATGGTTCCATTTTCTTTTTCTGCCTTTGCAGCTGATGGAAAATGGACTACTGCTACTGGTTTGCAGTTACCTGGTGTCCTTGATGAACTGTTTTCCTATAATGGACCCCTTGGTGCTGTTTTTTCGAAAGAAGTTGTCTCACTGTACATCTGGGCTCCTACTGCTCAAGCATGTCTTTTTGCTCTTTCTGTCACCTACTATCATCTGCTTTCACTGCAAGTTTTCCTTTCATTCCTGCATTTTTCTTCTTTCCTCTTAACATGTTTCCAAAATAGGCTGTGCGTGCTTGCATATATAAGGACTCGTTAGGTGGGAATCCCATAGAGATTGTCCCTCTTCAGGAGTTCAATGGTGTTTGGAGTGCTATTGGTCCAAGAAGTTGGGAAGGCTTGTATTATGTGTATGAAGTCTCTGTTTACCATCCTAGCACCTTGCAAATTGAAAAATGCATTGCCAATGATCCATATGCTAGAGGGTATGCTTTTTCTCCTACTAGTTAATAGCTTTTTGAAATTACTAAGGTGTCTTTTTGTCCTTTTGTTAACTGAGATTGCCAAGTTTTGCAATAACTGTACCTCGTATATCTACTATTTGCTAGAAGTGCGCATATATTTTCCCATAAATTATGCTCACACAATTGTTATTCATGTAGGCTTTCAGCTGATGGCAGGAGGACATTGTTTGTTGATCTTGATTCAGATTCCTTGAAACCTGAAGGATGGGATAATTTGGCAAATGAGAAACCGACTCTTCTCTCATTCTCTGACATCAGCATTTATGAGTTGCATGTCAGAGATTTTAGGTAAATATCCAATTTTTTTGCATTTAAGATTTTGTTGGAAAGATTAAAATAAATGTCTGGTTTGTCAAATCGGAGATCTGACAATTGAGAATTCTCAATTTCTGAGAAGAATTGAGAAGAGGGAATTGGGAAATTGGGGGGAAAAAGACGAGAGGAAAGAGGGAGAGAGAGAATTCAAAAATGAGAGGGAAATCAATTTCCAATTTCATTCAACATGTGGGGGGAGGCTTAGATCAGAGGTATTTATACTGATCTATAGCCTAGTTTGGGTGCCAAAAACGGTTATCCCAGCCCACTTGGCCTTACAACTTGCCATAGGACATGCTGGAACATTCCTCCAGCTGTGCCATTAAGCGTGGCTTATTTAACAAGGCCTATCAGCCTATTACATAAGGCTCAACAGCCTGCTAATGTGACACGGTTTTTTCTCTTATGGCCGGGAATTAGTGGATAAAGATGTTAGGAGATGAGAGAAGTTAAAGGGATGAGGTGATAAGGTTGTTAAGAGATGAGGTGATAAGGTTAGGATATAAGTGAAGATTCCAAGATTAAAGAGATAAGGCAGCTTACATAAAATATTGAATGCACTTCTTCAGTTTAATATTTCTTTCTTTATTTTGTGAAAGAGGCATTTTTTGGTTAACGAAATTATTTAGTGTGATTCTTAAATAAAAAAGGTTGTTAGATGAGTGGATAAAGAGCAATTTAGTGCCTATTATAAGAATAAAGTAGATGTTCAAAATTGTGAAAATTATTGAAGGATCAAGCTAATGAGCCACATTGAGCAAAGATTGAGAGAAACCAAGGTCTTTGAGAACCAATTTGGTTCCATGCCTAGTAGGTCAACGCAGGAAAGTATTTACTTACTAAGATGTCAAATAAAAGGTCCAAAGGCAAGCCAAAATATTTGCTTGTAGTATTTATTGACTTGAAAAAAACCTATGATAGTGTCCCCAAAAAGAAGGGATATTATAGTAGATGTTCAGAAATGGTATGCAGAATTGACAGAAAAGAAGAGGGGGAAAGAGAGATTGGAGGAAAAAATAACTCAAATCTATTTAGATAGAGGTTATAAGTATTTATACTAACCTACTGCAACTGCCATGTACAAATCAGCTGAGCGAGGTACAACTACTATATACAACACCTAAGCTAGTACAATAATATGGGTTCTCAACAAATGTTACTCATGGAATTAGGGTAGGATGTTTAAAGTGGAGCACCCAACAATTTTGTGTGATTGTAAAATCTCTTTAAAGCTAAGAGGGAAGTATTATTGGACAACTTTAAGACCATTTTTATTATATAGCTTGGAATGTTAGGCAATTAAGCGTCAACATATGCAAAATATGGGTATGGTTGAGATATCTACATTACGATGGATGTGCGATTGTATAAGAAAAACAAAATAAGAAATGAGATCATACGTAATATGGTTGAAATGGCGGCTATTGAAGATATAATATGAGTATGATATGATAATTTAGATATGTGAGAAGTGTGAAAGGAAGTGTTACTTGAAGCTGTGCTTTTTTGCTTATTATTTTATGTTGCATTTTCTCCTCTTATAATTATGTTGTTTGCTATATATATTGGTAGCCCTAGCTGGCCTATTTTCTTGCAACTATTTCTATGTTTGCGTGACTTATGTTTGCGTGCTTTTCTGTTCAACCTCTGAGTATATAATCAGTGCCTCTTTTGGTTCCAAGTATTCATTTGATCATTCTAATATCAGAATTCAGTTCACAAATCTCTCTCTTCTATTTGCCCTAGTTATTGCTTTTGTTTGTACATTTACATGGTATTAGAACCTTCGACCAATGTCCATGGCGTCTAATCTTGATCATAGTACCTTTTCCTCTTTTCCGCTTCATTCCTCATCATCATTGTCTTCTGCCTTGCAGTTAGATTTTGCTGTGATGGCTAAAACATTTAGTTATATACCGATTCGCCTTGATCCTAATAACTATATCTTCTGGAAGGCACAAATATTAGCCACGATGCGTGCCTTTGATCTCCAATCGTTCCTCAATAAAGGACCGATTCTGGCGAAATTCATACCTTATCCGATTGCTAGCGAGGATGGAGCAACAATGTTGAATCCAGAATTCATGAGCTGGATGCGATCAAATCAACTGCTGCTCAGATGGCTCTTCTCAACAATTGACAAGGAAGTTTTGGTGCAGGTGATTTATTGCGAATCATCTGTTGAGGTATGGATGTCTCTCGAAAGTTTATATTCTCGTCAAACTATTGCTAAGTCATTCCAGTTGAAGCAACAACTTAGATCTATTAAAAAGGATGCCTTGTCAATTAATGATTATATTCTTAAGATCAAGACAATAGGACATTCACTGGCAGCCATAGGAAGCCTCTTAGTGATAAGGATCTGCTACTTGCAATCCTTAATGGTTTGGATCATGAATATGAGACTGTAGTAAGTCTAATTACCTATCAGATGGATGAGATAGATCTTGAGAAGGTGCAATATCTCTTATTGATGCATGAACAAAGGTTGCATTCAAAGAATTTAGGACATACTGCTGTTAATGTTGAGTCAGTTATGCCATCATCTATGCATGTTAACTTGACTGCATTTACACCAAGGAGTACTGGAAATTCGGTGAATAACAAAGGTGGAGGTTTCAATTTTAATAGAGGTGGTGGTTTTGTCAATAGAGGAGGAAGAGGTAGAGGTAGGCAGTCTGGGAAGAGAATTTACTGCTAACTTTGTGGTAAGCTAGGTCACTTCGTTGACAAGTGCTATCATCGGTTTGATAGCAATTTTCAGAGGAGTTTTGTGTCTAATCAGAATTTTGGACAGCCTCAAATGGTTTCCCAATCAGATACTCAAGCTTATGTAGCCTTCTTGAATGGTTCTAATGAGGTCTACATGAATGAGCTAGGTTCTATTTCAGGAACTCCTTACAATCAGTTTTCACAAACTCCTTACAACCAATTTTCACAGCCTATTGATAATGCTTCTCTACCAAAGTCTTCTCTCACAGATTCTGCTTGGCTTGTTGATTCTAGAGCTATGAATCATATAACTTCTAATCTTGGAAACCTTTCACTTCATTCTCCTTACAATGACAGTGATTGTGTTTTTGTTGGAAATGGTAAGCAGTTGTCAATTTCTAATATAAGTCTTGGACATTTGTATACTCAAACTAAACTTACTTCTTCTATTTCCTTACCTAATGTCTTACATGTTCCTAACATGAAGAAGCACTTAATCAGTGTCTCCCAACTAACTAGAGACCATGACCTTGTTGCCGAGTTTAACTCTAGTTTTTGTTTGATTAAGGACAAGAGTACCGGGGAAATGCTACTCCAAGGATGTCTTAAGGATGGGTTGTACCAGCTAAGCTCAACACTTGCTCCTGCTACTTCATCTTCTTTAGCCCAGTCTATCGAGTCTCAGCTTATAGCTAGCTGTACATCTTCTTTGCAATGTGCTTTCTCTTCATCAAATAAATGTAAGAGACAACTTCCATTTTGTCGTGGACTGTCTTCTAATGTTCAGTTAGCATGTAAAGAACAATTGTATCGTAGATGGCATGCCAAGTTAGGGCGCCCATCTTCCAATGTACTGCACTTGATCCTTAATAAGATACATCTTCCTTCTTCTTGTTCAAGAGCTGTGTTTTGTGATTCTTGTAAAGTTGGCAAACTTAGTCAATTACCTTTTGCTGATTGTCCAATTACAGTCACTAAGCCTTTTGAATTAGTCTACTCTAACTTGTGGGGTCCATCTCCTGTTTTGTCCATTGAAGGATATCGGTATTATATCATATTTGTGGATACTTATTCACGATATACATGGCTATAGCCATTGAAACTTAAATCAGATTCCCTTTCCATTTTCAAAATCTTTCATAAACTTGTTGAAGTTCAATTTCTAACCAAGCTTAAGGCTTTAAAAACTAATAATGGGGGAGAGTTTAAGGTGTTTTTACCCTATCTTCATAGCTGTGGGATTCAAACTCGATTCACATGTCCTTACACCCATCAGCAAAATGGGGTAGCCGAATGTAAACACAGGCATATTGACGAAATGGGATAACACCCTCATATGCCACTCAAATTTTGTTACCTTCTTCTGCTCTTAAATTCCAAATTCCATTTGAGCTTCTCTTTTACAAACAACCTAATTACCTGATGTTACGACCCTTTGGCTGTGCTTGCTTTCCTTATTTGCGCCCTTATAATAAACACAAATTTGAGTTTCATTCTACTAAATGTGTTTTCATTGGGTATAGTCATGCGCAAGCAGGATACAAATGCTTGCATCCATCTGGTCGAATTTATGTCTCTCAGCATGTTCAGTTTAATCCTAGTGATTTTTCATTCATCTCGTTGTTTTCTTCTAGTTCTATTTCTAAGCCCTGTTCTCCTAGTTTTTTAACTTCATATTTTGAGTCTATTCCTTTGTCAATCCCTCTTGAAGTAGCACAACCTGAGTCCTCTTCCTTATCAAACTCAAATCTCTTCTCAGTCCACAAGGTCTCTTTTCAATCAGGTTTCTGATTCTCCAATTAATCCTCAACCTTTATCAAGTTTGTCTATACCTTAGCCTTGTTTTCAACCTATACCATGTGTATCTAAATACACAACTCCACCTTCGCCTTCTATTCATCCTATGCTTACCAGGTCTAGGGCCAAACGTCTTCAATTAACTTCTCCTCATGCCCTAACCAGTTCCTTAGTTCTAGTTCTGTACATGAGGCATTTTTAGACCCAAGATGGGTTAAGGCTATGACAGAGGAATTTACAGCATTAAAACAGAATGGTACTTGGGAGCTGGTTCCATACTCTGATAGTATGAACCTCGTTGGGTGTAAATGGGTGTATAAAGTTAAGTACAACCTTGATGGATCAGTTCTCAAATTCAAGGCTCGGTTGGTAGCCAAGGGGTTTCTTCAAACACCTGGAGTGGACTATATGGAGACTTTCAGTCCAGTGATTAAAGCTCCAACAATAGGTTTTGTTCACTTTAGTAGTTGCCTTTGGTTGGGATATTCAACAAGTGGATATCAACAATGTATTTTTGAATGGTGACTTGACAGATGAGGTCTATATGTCTTAGCCTGAGGGGTTTGTGGATATGAATTATCCCTCACATGTTTGCAGGTTAAGAAAATCTCTTTATAGGCTTAAACAGGCCCCTAGAGCCTGGTATACAAAGTTGCGGGTGACTTTTCAGTCATGGGGTTTTGTGAGAGCAGTGTCTAATGCATCTCTGTTTTTTAAACGCACCCCTCAATTTGTCTTATTTGTCTTGATCTATGTAGATGATATTTTGGTGATTGGTTCAGATTCTCAAGCTTTTTCAGATTTTATTCATGATTTGGATAAGAATTTTGCTCTTAAGAGTTTGGGTTCAGTGCATTATTTTCTTGGGTTTGAAGCTCATCGAACTAGTACTGGAATTTATCTTACTCAGTCTAAATATGCACTGGATTTGTTGGGAAAGGCTGGTATGATGGACTGTAAACCTAGTGACACACCTATGAATTCCTCTAATTCCTTAACTGATGAGGGTGAAGTGTTTGATAATCCATCACTTTAGCGTACTATCATTGGCTCCCTTCAATATTTGACATATACTAGACCAGATTTGTCGTTTGCTATAAACAAACTCAGTCAGTTCTTATCATCTCCTAAACAACAACACTAGGTAGCTTGCAAAAGGCTTCTACGATATATCAAGGGTATCTTGGGTCTAGGTTTGTTCTTTGCACTAGCTCCTCTTGATTTACCTTTGGCAGTCTATACAGATGTGAATCATGCTGGCTGCAAAGTTAACAGGAGATCTATAAGTGGAATATGTGTTCTTCTTGGTCAGAACCTGATTGTTTGGAGCTCCTGGAAGCAAATAGTAGTGGCTCAATCAGTTGGAGAGGGCGAATATAGAGCTATAGCTCAAGGGGTAATAGAAATCTTATGGTTGCAATCACTGTTTTCAGAGTTGGGTTATAGTTGTGGTTCTACTCCTATAGTGTGGAGTGATAATATGGTTGCAAAGAGTATTGCGGAAAACCCAGTATTCCGCTCTTGCACCAAACACATTGAAATTGATGTCCACTTTGTAAGAGAAAAGGTTGAAAATGGTGTTGTTGAAATTCAGTATGTGCCTTCCTTACATCAGTTGGCTGATATTTTTACTAAGGGAGTACCTAGTAGCAGATTCAGGTTTCTATGTGAGAGGCTCAATCTCAAGGAGTCACCTATACAGTCAACCTCAAGCTTTCATGACTCTACAAGCAAGCAACCTGACGGAGGGGAGTCACAATTGAGGGGGAATGTGAAAGGAAGTGTTACTTGAAGCTGTGCTTTTTTTCTTATTGTTTTATGTTGCATTTTCTCCTCTTATAATTATGTTGTTTGCTGCATGTATTGGTAGTCCTAGCTAGCCTATTTTCTTACAGCTATTTCTATGTTTGCGCGACTTATGTTTGCGCGCTTTTCTGTTCAGTCTCTGAGTATATAATTAGCAGCTCTTCTGGTTTCAAGTATCCATTTGATCATTCTAATATCAGAATTCAGTTCACGAATCTCTCTCTTCTATTTGCCTTAGTTACTTCTTTTGTTTGTACATTTACAAGAAGAAGACCAATAGACGCAATAGTGAGGTGAGTAGATGAAATGGAGGAATTTTATAGCAAAAGAGAGTGAGCAAGACAACAAAAAAAGTGGAAAACCCTTGAACATATAGGATATAATGGCCTTACATGAGATGTGGTCATGGATAAAGATGGTTGGAGGTTTATAATTCATGTAGAGTCATAGACATCTCACCTAGTGAGATTAAGACTTGTGATTATTTGTTGTCTTGATTCTATGGGTAGCATCCTTAGTAGTCTTTATTTCTTTTTGAGTAATTGATTTGAGATATTTAAATTGATATTTTTTCGGAATAACTTGATTTTTCATGTCTCAACACATCATCATCCACACTTTTATAAAAATCATATGTAAATCTATTTTTTACTTCTAGATCTTTTCGTTAGATGCCTCAATAAATAGGTAATTTCTATTTTTAGCCAATTTATGCTAAATATATACTAACAACAATCAAGTCTCTTCTTGTAGAACAATTTTAATTGTGATAAATCCTATCTCCTACCTCTTTGCATCCACTATCTCATCCTTTAAAGTCTTATCCACAATTATTCTTACCCATTTCTCGTACTATCCTTCCCCTAAGTACCAAAGTTTATCTCTAGACTTCATCAACATTATATCTTTCTCACCAACACATCTCCTCTTTTGAAGACAAATAATATTTTAATTCTTCTCCTGATTGTTACATCACCACTTAAATAAATTTTTTTTTTTGGTTAAAGTTCTAACATTCCATGATCCAATCCTTAACCTCTAATCCTGGAATAATTTCTTTGCTTGCATTTGTTCATGAAAATGTGAGAACCTTGTGTTTGACATTGCATTTAGGTGGCGATGCAGTGGCTGTTGCTCTTCACATCTTTCACTGCACTTGAGTGCTAGACATGTATCAAGTCCCTTTACTATTGTCATATTGGTGAATATGGGTACACAAGGGGACCTTGTAACACGACAGCAGGATCGAGAATGGTTTTTAGATGTTTACGAGTTGAATGATAAAGGAGAAAATTCTAGGCTGTAATACATGATTAGGACCTTTGAGTTGCAGCAGGGGTTTTGTTTTCCATACGTGTGGGTGTTTGCTCTGTGCAATATGCAACTAGATATGCCCCCCCTTTTTTTTCTTTGGTTCCTTAATTTGAAACTTGGACATCTCTAGTGTTTTTCTTTTACCTGGAAATGCATTGGAAAACTTATTTTAGAGTATGCACATGCCATTGTAATGACACTCTACTCTTATTGACTTTTTATTTATTTATTTTTCATTGGGATGTTCTTATTTAATTTTGCTTTAACTAATTTTGTTCCTTTACAGTGCTAATGATCCTACCGTGCATCCTGAATTTCACGGTGGTTATCTTGCTTTTGCTTCCCAGGTAACTTTCATCCTTTATCCTAACTTAGGAGGAGAATTGCTTTAAAGGGTATCAAATTTCACACACACACACACACACACGTAGTATATTTTGGTCCTATGGACAGGCCGCCTTATTTTGGAAAGAATATAACTGAACTCCACATGACAAAGGTATAATTATTTGGAATCAGCTACGTGGATTTATTTTTTCTCCATCAAAATGCTGTTGCCTTTGTCTCTAAATTTCTAATTTCTTTTTTACTTCTTTCCTTCTTTTCTAATTTTGGAATTACTTATTTTTATGGTTTATATATGAAGTATTTTAGGAGGTATTTATATAAGAAAGAGCATGATTTAGACTGCTACCACACCATGTAACAATGTTATGATGCTTGTGATTTGAGTACGGTGAAAATGAAATGAAAACAATTACCCCTTTATGGGAAGGGTAAATTGACTCTACACTCCCTAAACTTTGGCTATTTTGCCCGAGCACCCCCTAAACTTCAAAATTTGCCCAATCTGTCCCTAAACTTTTTATAATTAGCTGTGACATCTCTCCATTATTAACTGTGAGATTTATGAGATTTATTCTCTTCCATGTATAGAATGCGTATATAGTCAATTGATGATTAGATGATAATTAGGTTAATTAGCTAGCCTGTAATTATCCCCATGATCAATAATTATCTTCATGATTAACTCCATCATTGATTGTAATTAGTCTATAAATAATAGAATTGAGAGACTAATCTCTCAAGTTTTCTATCTCAATCACTCTCGCACTAACGATGTTAAGTAAATTGATCATACACCATCTGAATTTTGTGTCTCTAGCCCAAACACTCCTTCATAAGAAATGACATTAATTAAACTAAACTAAGTTAGAATTATCCCTAATATCTATTTAATTAAGTTAAATTAAGTCAAATATAATATAAAATAAAAAATAAAATTCAAAAATATTGGCTATGGTTTGTTGGAATTCATAGACGATGGTTGATCTCCCTTATTTCTCACTCTCTCTCTCTAGGTTCATTGGAACCCATTCCATCAGTTAGACATGACGATTAATTCATTTTATTTTTTATTTTGTATTAAATTTGACTTAATTAAATAGATATAAGAGATAATTTTACCTTAAATTAGTTTACTAACTTCGTTTCTTACATAAGGTTAGGGTTTATAGGGTGTTGGGGCCTTTTTGGAAAGTTTTGATTCACAAAAATAAAAGTTAAGAGGTGTTCAGGCCTAATATCTGAAGTTTAGGGGTGTATGATCATTTTACTTATTGCTGTTTGTTGAATAAGTCACGGATACACCTACCAAGTTTCCTAAATCAGTCTCCAGTTTGTTTGGAAAGTCATTCATAAACAGGTCTATGTATATTTTGTTTCCTTGTACAATGTATCAATTATGTTTCCATTTGTTTGTAGTTTCCTAAAAGCTATAGTTTTCTAATCTATAGTTTCCTAAAGTTGTAGTCCTCTTCCCTATTAATAGGGAATGAATCCCATGCATATTGATATGAGAATATAGAGACTTTTCACTATTCTTGTCCTATTTTCTACATGGTATAAGAGCCATCATCCTAGGGTGTTATTACCTCTGGCCTTCATTGCCGTCCATTTTTTCGACTGGTTTCTGGTTGTCTTTGTCTCTTTAGCCTTCATTGTCGATTTCTGGCCTTCATTGCCACCATCATTGCCTACTGTTCTACCCTCATCGTTCCTAGGGCTTCTCGCCTTATTTCCTATCGAGCTTAATTGTTGTTGTGTTGTAGGTTTTTATTACCTGCACAACTCTGACCTTTTGCACTGCTCATCTCCGGTGCCCCTCATCCATCGATCATCTCCGGCATTGCTCTTGTCCATCGTCGCTACCCAGATCGAGAATCTTCTCTGACTGCTGTTTGGTCTTCTTTGTTCTTTGTCGGCCTTAATCATCGTTGCTACGTTCCACGGTTTTGCCACCATTGTAGTTCTGTGGGGTGCAGTCCTTCAATTACAGGCCTTTATTGCAGTGTTCTAAAACGCGGCCAAGGCGACCGCCGCTATTAAGCCCTAACCGACACCCTAGGTGCTAGCACGATTAATCTGCCCTGATTGGCACCTAGGTGGCCTAGGTGGCTAGGCGCCACCTGGGTTGGGCGCGGTATGGGCCGCCCACCTACTTGGGTCGCGCGCGGTCTAGCCGCTGTGATTTGTAAGAGCCGTGTATAGATAGTGGACGAAGGTGCCTACCTACCTAGGTCGTGCGTGGCCTGGCCGCTGCGATTTGTAAGAGTCGTGTAAGAGTTGAGAAACGGAAGAGGAGGAGGCGGGCTCTTTGCCTCTTGTAGTAGTAGTCATTGAATAGAGGGAGCATAGAAGAATGGATCTATTGGAGAAATTTAGGGGAGAAAAATTTCTGAAGTAGATGGAATGGAAGTATGGAACTCGTTTGGGAGACGAGAGAAATTTAGGAGGGGGGGAGAGGGGGGGGGGAGACCAAACACCAAAGTAGTGGTAAAAAAACACATCTTGAATGGGCAACAACTTGAAATTTGGGAGAAAAAAAAGTCAAGAAAAGTATATTTTATGGGTTAAATTATTGTTAATATAATAATTTAATTTATGTGTGATTTACTATTAGATGAAAGCACAAAATAATGCAGGTTTATGTGCTGAAAACAACAGTTTTCCTAAGCTTCGCCTAGGCGCCGTAGGCACTAGGCCCCAGTCTGGCGCCCGACTAGTGCCTAGCGCATTTTAGAACACTGCTTTATTGCCGAAACTTTGTCATCCTAGTGCGCGCCCAAAGTAGGAATACGAAGGGTCACGACACTGGTGAAGGGGTTTCCTTGATCTATTGGCTGCATCCTCCATTGTGCCTGACCACTTTACCGTCACCTAGGAAGACTAAAGGTCGCAGATCTGCTGGTTGCTACTCTTGCGACTTATTGTTTTCCAGCAAAACCACTACCTATAGTGGGGAAGACGAAGGGTCACTAGATCTGTAACTCGAGGCCATTGTGGTTGTTGTTTCCTGCATTGCGACGTTATTGCTCCGACGCGTTGTTGCAACCTTGCTGAGAATCGATCTTTGGTTCTTTTCTTGCTTCAGAATTTTTTATCTGAGAGGGCCCCACCTATAACATTTCCTCATGCTGCTAGCAAGGTTAATTAGTTCTCTGACCTAGGAGACGGAGGAGATGGGTCAAGCAGGTATGTGCCTTAATTCTGACTCTTTTAATGCCTTATATACAACTAGGAATAATCTTTGGATCTTAGATTCTGGAGCCACCGATCACATGACACCTAACCTAAAATTCTTTGACACCTTTGAACCAATATCTAGCTCCAGAAAAATTATAGTTGTTAATGGCCAAGTTGTCCCTATAGTTGGGCAAGGAAATGTATGTTTGAACCCATCTCTACCTGCCCCACAAGTACTTTATGTGCCTAGCTTCTCCACCAATCTACTTTTAGTTCATAAGGTTGCCCAAAGCCTTAATTGCTATGTAATTTTCTCACCTCATGATTGTGTGTTTCAAGACCTAGCCACAGGGAGGATGATTGGTGTTGCTAAGGCACTTAATGGGCTGTGCTATCAACAAGGGAGCAGTGAGCCACCTGTAGGAGATCAACCTAGGTTAAGTCATTCCTCTTCTCTGCATACTTCTACTCAGTCCAATATCTGGCTTCAACATTTTAGGTTAGGTCATCCTCCTTTCCTTTTGTTAAAATCTATGTTTCCAGACTTGTTTAAAGGAGTAGATATCAGTATGTTTTATTGTGATGTGTGTGAAGTGTCCAAAAACCATTGAGTGCCTTATGCTATCAATAATAAACTTTCCTTGTCTCCTTTTCTTTAGTGCATTCTGATGTGTGGGGGCCTTCCAGAGTCCCTAATTGTTCTGGCGCCATATGGTTTGTATCCTTTATAGATAACTACACTAGGATGATATGGGTTTACTTACTCAAAGACAAAGCAGCCATCAGCAGCATTGTACCCTTGTTTCATAGAATGATTCTCACTCAATTTGGGGTTTCTATTAAAAGGTTTAGCACTGATAATGCAAGGGACTATTTCAACCATCATCTTAATCATTTTTTCCAACAAAAGGAGATTGTTCATGAATCCTCTTATGTGGAAACTCCTTAGTAGAATGGAGTTGTTGAGAGAAAGATGGGGCATCTCCTAAATGTTGTTAGGGCTCTCTTGCACCGTCATTCAATTCCTAAAACTTTTTTGGGTGAAGCAGTGTTGACAGCAACCTATTTAATCAATAGGGTCAGTGTTCTAAAACGCACTAGGCGCTAGTCGGGCGCTAGGCTGGTGCCTGGCGCTGCTTAGGAAAAAGGTTATTGATTGCTGCAGCAAGTATTAGCAACAGAAGTAGCTGTTACAACAACGCTTGCTGTAGCCTGCAGCAAGGAGCAGCAATAGCAAGCAGCTGTTGCAGAGTCAGCAACGCATGCTTCTTGCTGCAACAAGGAGCAATCCATACATACCAGAGGAAGACAAGATCGGCGACGAGAGAGAACGACCAAAAGACGAGATCGGCGGCGGCGGCGAGAGAGAGAGAAACGACCTAGGCGATGAACAATCAGAGAGAGAAAGGGAAAGCGGAAGGGGAACCAGCCATGCGCGACCCAGGCAGCTTAGGCCGCGTGCGACCTAAGCGGTTAGGCACCGTCATCGGCGATCTATCAGGCCCGACGCCTGGGGGTGCCGAGTTGCCCTTAACTGCGACGGCCAAGGGCCGCCTAGCGCCTAGGCTGCATTTTCAAACATTGAATAAGGTTCCCTCAGGAGTTCTAAATCAACTCTCCCCATTTCATTGTCTCTCTTCTCACTTCCCAGAAATGGGTTTGCATACTTCTCTCCCTCTTAAAATATTTGGTTGTGTGGCTTTTGTCCATGTATTTAAACATCATAGGGATAAATTTGATGCCCGAGCCCTTAGGTGTGTATTTCTTGGCTATTCTCCTACTCAAAAGGGGTACATGTGCTATCATCCTCCTACTTGAAAGGTCCTTGTATCTAAAGATGTAACTTTTGTTAAAAATCAGTCTTTTTTCAAGGTTCTTACTTCTGGTCCTCGAGGGGAGAGTGTTTCTGTTGATCATGATCTTTTTATTCTAGAAGCGTCTTAGCCCTATTAGCCTGATTCTCCTTTGGATCCTAACTCTTCTGATTCTCCTATTTATTCTAATCCTAAGACAACAGGTTCAGGAGACTTGGAACCTGGTTTATTCCCTTGATATTCGAGAGTCATGATTGTCACAAGCCTAAGGGCACAAGTGTAATAAATCTATAGATGCATAGCTATAGCTGTAATAACGGAAAGCATGTGATTGGCGGTTCCGCCTAGGCCACTTGTAGGCAATTGGTTTCAATAACAACCAGGGGTTAGCCTATAAAAGGCAGTGTATATGAGGATGGGATCTATCAATGAATACATTCGGATCTTTCCCTCTCTAATTTCTCTCCCTCACTTCTCTTTCTCTCTAATTCAAATTCTCCCTCCCTTTCTCTTCCTTAAATTCCTCGGCTCTTCTAGAATTGTCCAAGTCTCAGATTCGAGACTTGACAATTGGTATCAGAGCTAGCGGCCTCGGCAGTGTTTGTGGAAGGAATTGCGAAGCAGAAAATGGCAGAAGGCATGAGACTCAAACAACTGGAAACAAGAATGGAAGCGCTGGAGTTTGGAATGTCGCAGACACACGAAGCTATCACCCAAAGTAGGGAAGATGTGGCTGCAATTCGAGAAGGAATGCGGGAGGAATTGGCGACTTCTCGCGAGGATATGTAACGCAAGCTGGAGAGGCATAGAGAAACGATGGATCAGTTCGGTTAAAGGATCAATAGCATGTTTAATATGCTATCGTCCTTACCACAATTCCGTTTGCCATCGGAATTTCCCCCGCGATTTGGAGTTGGACCGAACTTGAATGGATTTGGAATACTTTCGAGACCTCTAGGAGAAGCAGAGTCGGAAGGAGTGCAAGGAATTGAGACGGATCCTCAGGTAAGAGAATTTCAATTACAATCTGGTACTCACACGCCAATGCCAAGGCTGGAGATACCATTGTTTGATGGAACAAGGCTGAGGTGGTGGATCTGTCGGTGTGAATGTTTCTTCCAATACTATAATGTGGCTGAGCCACATCGAATTACACTGGCCACAGCCTATCTTAATGATACGACTGATTCCTGGTTTCAAGGATAGTTTAGGTACAGAGGACTTGGGGTGAGATGGATTGAATTTGCCGAAGAATTGTGTAGGCGATTTGGAGAAAAGAATATGGCAGATGTAATAGAAGAATTCAATAAACTTTGACAAGAGGGGACTATAATAGAGTATTTGGAAAAGTTCGAAGAGCTAGGAGCCTTAATGTGGAACGCTCAACCAACACTTACTGAGCATTATTTTATGTCCAGCTTTATTAGTGGGCTTAAGGATGAGTTGAGATCAATGGTGAAGATGATGATGCCAATCACAGTTAGGCAGGTGGCAAAAAAAGCCCGATTACAAGAATTAACGTTAGAAGCAATCTACAAAAGGAATAGGGCCTCCTCTCATATGGGTCCACTAAGCAGTTTACCTTCTAGTGGACACGCTAGGGAGATAGGAGCGACAGGGAGTATAGGTCCACCGAGAGGAAGTCAGCAAGCCCTGGCTATCAGAAACCCCACTATGGAGCAGAGGAGGCAGATGAGGCTATGTTTCAAATGTGGAGACCCTTATAGTCCTGGCCACCAATGTAGAAGGCAACTACTGAACATGGAAGGAGGTGAGGAGCAAATACTAGAGAATGAGCAAGAAGACCTTGAGGAAACAGCGGAGGAGATTCCCCAATGTGATCCTACCGGTGAAGGAGGAGAAATTTTGTTTCATGCACTTAAAGGGGGACATGCTTGGCAAATCATTAAGGTTGAAGGAAGAGTGGGCAAGAGAAGGATAATGGTGCTAATTGACAGTGGCAGCACCCACAGCTTCCTCAATGAAGCAACTGCTACTGAATTAGGTTACACTCTAGTGAATGTTGCCCCCTTATTCGTAACTGTTGCCAACGACAGTAAAATGTACAACAACTATAAGAGTGTGGGGTTTAAATGGCTGATGCAAGGAGAAGAGTTCTCTACGGATCTGAGAATTTTGGAGCTAGGAGGCTGTGACATCGTCCTTGGGGTGGACTGGATGATGACAGTTAGTCGTTTGACTTTCGACTTCAACAAATTGGAAGTCACACTGGATTTGAAGGAAAGGAAGTTGACTTTAAAAGGGTGCCTCGAGGCAGGGGAATGCAAGGTGATTACAGGAAAAAAGTTACAGAAGTTGTTGATGAAAGGGAAAGGGCAGATATCCCATATGTTCTGCATTCAAGCCATGGAGAAGGATTATCAGGAGGGCCCTACCGCCACTGACCTCTTTGCAAAGGTAACCTTTCCTACTGTATTACACCCATTGCTTATGGAATTCAAGGAATTATTTGTGGAACCACTTACCCTACCCCCAAACTGCTTGTTTAATCATACTATACCTTTGAAACCCAACTCCGAGCCGGTAAACACCTGAACCTACCGTTACTCCCCTTATCAGAAGGCTAAAATTGAAAACTAGGTCAGAAGCATGCTCCAGCTTCCATTATGCAACCTAGTCAAAGCCCTTTTGCATCTCCTGTACTTCTCGTTAAAAAGAAGGACGGTACTTGGTGCTTTTGCATAGACTATAGACAGCTAAATGACCTTACTGTGAAAAACAAATTCCCCATTCCCTTGATTGAAGATCTACTCGATGAATTAAATGGGGCTGCCATCTTTACTAAATTAGACCTGAGGGCAGGGTATCATCAAATCAGGATGAACCTTGCCGACATCCATAAAACAACCTTCAGAACACACCAAGGCCTTTATGAATTTCGGGTGATGCCATTTGGACTCACCAATGCCCTAACCACTTTTCAGGCCTTTATGAACCACCTATTTGCCCCATACTTGCGGAAATTTATCTTACTATTCTTTGATGACATTTTAGTTTACAGCCCTAACCTCAAACAACACTTATCCTACCTTAAAACCCCATTTGAAATCCTGAAATTTAACAAACTGTTTGTTAAACTCTCCAAGTGTTCCTTTGCAAAGAATGAGGTGGATTATCTAGGGCATATCATTTTCGGCTAAGGAGTCAATACAGATCCCAGTAAAGTTGCAGCAATGTTGGAATGGCCTAAGCCTTCGTCTATAAGGGAGCTGAGGGGATTTCTTGGCTTAACAGGGTATTATAGAAGGTTTATATAGAATTATGGAGTGATCAGTAAGCCATTGACTGAGTTACTCAAGAAGGACAATTTCGGATGGAATTTCCAGGCTGAAAATGCTTTCAACACCCTTAAAAAAGCAATGACGCAAGCCCCGGTTCCGGGATTACCAGATTTCTCTAAGGCCTTTGTAGTGAAGACCGATGCATGCGACATTGGGGTAGAAGTAGTGCTGACACAAGAAGGAAGACCCTTAGCTTACATCAGCCAAGCACTGGCTGCTCGGCATCAGGGGCTGAGTGTGTATGAAAAAGAATTGCTAGCCATGATCATAGCTATCAACAAATGGAGACACTATTTGGAAGGAGCCCCCTTCATAATACGAACCAACCATGACAGCTTAAGACACCTTCTACAATAGAAGTTGCATACACACCTGCAAAGGAAGGGAATATCAAAATTGTTGGGCCTGAATTATGTGATACAGTATAAGAAGGGGAAGGAGAACATTGTGGTAGATGCTTTGTCACGAAGATCAGAAAAAGGGGAATGTAAGGCCATTACCGCAGTGGTGCCTGATTGGGTCAAAGAAGTTACTGAAAGCTATGAAAAGTTTGCTTGGATTAAGTCCCTCCAAACTCAATTGGCAATCCGGCATACCAATGAACAAGGGTATTCTATGTCTAATGGCCTAATCAGGTTTAAGGGCAGATTAGTCGTGGGGAATGACAAGGAACTAAAATCCAAAATCTTACAGGCACTACATAGTTCTCCATTAGGCGGGCACTCAGGGGTTAGAGCTACTTACTGCCGGGTTCGACAGATGTTCTTTTGGCCAGGCCTCAAAAAAGAAGTTATGGAGTTTGTGGCAGCTTGCATGACATGCCAACGTTGCAAACATGAACAAGTGGCTTATCCAGGATTGTTACAGCCACTGGCTATACCGGACCAGGCGTGGGAAGAGATATCCATGGATTTTATCGAGGGCCTACCCAAGTCAGAGGGCCGAAATGTGATCCTAGTGGTGGTTGACAGGCTGACCAAATTTGCTCACTTCATCGGTCTCACACATCCATTCACAGCCCAAGAAATTGCTCGAGTGTTCATTGATACTATGGCCAAATTGCATGGACTACCTAATTCCATTATCTTGGATCGAGACAAAATATTTACCAGTCACTTCTGGTAGGAATTGTTTAAGAACCTAGGGGTGAGTCTACATAAGTCATCAGCATACCATCTTGAGTCAGATGGGCAGACCGAAAGAGTCAGCCAGTGTTTGGAATCTTACTTGCGATGTATGTGTTTTGCTCGGCCTAAGAGTTGGGGTAAGTGGCTATCCTTAGCTCAGTGGTGGTACAATACAACTTACCACAACACTATTAAGAAGACTCCTTTAGAGGCTCTATTCGGATACCAGACACCTACAATGCCTGCCATGAATGGTATCAACAGGGCGCGAACTAACGCAACAGAGTATTTGCAAGACAGGCAGGAGATGATTTCACTACTCAAACAAGAGTTGGCTACCGCCAACAACAAGATGAAGCAGGTCGTGGACCGCAAACGAAGTGATCGAAACTTTGAAGTAGGCGATTAGGTCTTTCTAAAGGTCAGACGCTTCCTACAAGCCTTCTTTTCTGCTACCACCCCCCACCAAGCTTAGTCCCAAGTATTTCGGACCATTTCGGATCTTGGAATGAGTGGGTTAAGCCGCCTACAAGTTGCAGTTACCTCCCAACGTGGAATGCCATCTCGTATTTCATGTCTCTCTTTTGAAGAAGTACATCGAGCCTAATGCTACTATGAGCTCAGAATCGCCTCCTGCCGCTGAAGAGGCCGACAGAGCAGTGGAACCACTAGCTACCATCGACAGACGGGTAGTCCATCAAGGCCCCTTACCCCTCATCCAAGTGTTGGTCCAATGGTCCAATCGATACCCTGAGAATACCACTTGGGAATACCTTCCCCAGCTGTTGAATCAATTCCCCCAGGCTACTCAATTACTCACCTTCGTTGGGACAAGGAAGATTTTAAGGGGCAGGGATTGTCACAAGCCTGAGGGCATAAGTGTAATAAATCTATAGATGCATAGCTATAGTTGTAATAACAGAAAGCATGTGATTGGCGGTTCCGCCTAGGCCACTCGTAGGCAATTGGTTTCAATAACAACCAGGGGTTAGCCTATAAAAGACAGTGTATATGAGGATGGGATCTATCAATGAATACGTTCGGATCTTTCCCTCTCTAATTTCTCTCCCTCACTTCTCTTTCTCTCTAATTCAAATTCTCCCTCCCTTTCTCTTCCTTAAATTCCTCGGCTCTTCTAGAATTGTCCAAGTCTCAGATTCGAGACTTGACAATGATGTTCTCTTTCCTCTTAACTTGCCTGTTCTTTTTCTCTTGTTCAATGTCTAAAGTACAGAGTTCAAATATTGCTACCTCTGGGATTCTATCATAAGTGTTACCATTAGCTTTAAGTTAGATTTATGTATACTTGTGGGAAATTTAAGTTCATTCATTTTTATGGAAATTCCTAAATTAAGATTGAAGATTCTAATTTTCATCACACATTCTCCTGCCTCATTTAACCAGAATAATTAATCTTCAAGGGAAGCCGTTCATGTGAAAAAGTTAACCTTTTAAATTAGCATAACTATGATTACCTTTCCAAATAGTAGAACACAAACACAGGAAGGGCAATTTCCTTTGATTGAGTTTTATTTAATGATAAGAAATTACCATTTTACTTAAGTTATCATTGTTGTCATCATCAACTGTACCTTATCCTAATCAAGTTAGAGTTGGTGGCACGATATTTATATTTTTAATTGACTTCTAAAAGTCATAGTGACAATGCAAATCCATGCAAAAATAACAATGTGGCAAAAATTTGATGCATGGGCAAGGGAATGATGAGATAAAGTTCCAACACCAACTTCATACGGAAAGGTTTCATGAGATGGTGGTGAATGAGGATAATTGATATTGTTGTGTTCTATCACCTAGTTATTGTGAAAGCAACTATGTGAACTAGTATGACAATCTTAAAAGTTGAAATTTTACAAGGCTCATGGGTGCTTCATGTTTGTATGCATGCATTCTTTATGATAGTAGGCATTTGAAGAAGCCAAGAAAGGTTATTAAAGTTTACATATTTTATTTGAAGGATTCAACATGCGTGCGTCATCTAAAGAGAGTATCCAATGCTGGAATCACTCATGTACATCTGCTGCCAACCTTCCAATTTGCTGGTGTTGCTGATGAGAAGGATAAGTGGAAGAATTCAGGTAAGAGCACTTCATTTTTGTAGTTTCAATTTCTTCTGGACAGAAAAAGAGTGCATTTCATTAATACAAGAATGAATGTTTATTGAGTAGTTGTAATTCTGTGTACTATTATCTTAGGCCCTCTGGGCTTGATGGTAATTTTGAGTAGATTTTAGGAATTTTGGGAGAAAGGATGTAGAGAGGGAGAGACGAACAGATGGATGTGGGAGAAAGAGAAGGATCGAGAGAGAGAATTTGAGAGAGAGACAAAATTCTGTTTCAGAGAATATGCTTTTCGTACCATTCTCATTCTGTTAGGATAGCTTTTATAGGTATTCATTGGCACAAAATAACCGCTAAGGTACAACTTGAGTAGCAGTCTAGGTACAATAGCATAACCATAGTTACCTAATACGCCCCACCCCCCTGAGCACCGCGTTCCAGTATGTGCGCACTGGAACGCGGTGCGTTTGCGTCTTGGAACGCTTGGGGACGCGTCCCAGTTCTTCGATAATGAAGACTCGAGTCCTTGTTGCCATCTTCTTCCTCTCTCTCTGCACTGATATTGTCTTCTTCCTTTCTCTTTGCAACAACTCTTCTTTTCTCTCTACAACAGCTCATGGTTTTTGTCAAGAAGGGGAAATAGTGACGAGGATCAAATCTGTATAAGTTCTAAAGAGAGATTGTAGCAAGTTCCCTACCGTTCGAGCTTTTCATCTCCAAATAGAGGTAACCGCGGATTACGGATGACGATGGACAACAAATCTTTGAAGCTTCTTCAACGATGGAGTACTTCAAGTTGCAAGTTGCAGAAGATGAAGATGAGGTTCCTTCTTCCACTGTGAGGCTTCAAGTTGTAGTAGCTGGTGGAGATCAACTGGTGGGTCTGCTCTGCAGAGAGGCACAACCACCTCTCGTGAGTTGTGATTCACTTTTTGGCTTTTTGACTTTTTGGCTGAAGTTTTTATTGGGACCCCACATCCCATAATTCCCATTGTATTTTCTAGAAATACATATGGAAAACATCTCATTGCATATTAAAATAACGTTAAATATAAAATTTATAAATTAAATAAAAAAATAAAATTTATTCTATAAAATAATATCAAATATAAAATTTCTAAATTACTAGCCTTAGTTACATTAAAAACATAAATTTATTTCATTAAGCTATATCAGTTATGTGAGTTATAGATTAATTTATTAGTTATGTCACATAAATTTATTTATTAGTTCCTATTTCCTAATTTATATGGTCAAAAAATTTAAGATATTTTTTAAAAAATTTATATATTCATCAGCATTCCACTTTGGTGCACCAAAGCGTACCATGACCCCAAGTGGCGAACCGATGAAACCTACCCCCACGTACCGCGTCCTGGGAAAAGTGGCGTACCATGTCCCCGTACTGCGTTCCACGTATCGAGCGTTCCACGAACTAGGTAACTATGATTCAGATAGCATGTTATAGCAATCAGTTACCGAATAATTACCCTGGCAAGTAGTTCTCATGGCTGATCGAACTTCAAAGCATTGTGCTATATTTTCTGTTAGTGATAGTGCCCTAGATGCTAAATTTACATTACATGGGATGTATGTGAATGACACTCATGATGTATTCTTGATATTAATGAAAATGTCATATCTTCATTCATACCTCTCTCTCTCGCTTTTATGAATGAGTCCCTAGGCTTCTTGATAGAGTTCCTACTCTCATGGAGTTGAGACTGTGATGTGAATCTCTAGTTCAGGATTTCGTAAAAGGTATTCCCTGTCCTTAGATTTATTAGAAGAGGAATATGATATATCGATTAGTGGACTGGCACATGGGCTGCTACCATTGTTAGCATGGGATGCTAATGGGAATGGGGTGGTGAGTTGCACGCCACATTGCATGAGATGCATATAGTAGACATGTGGGTGGGTGTTGATAAAACATCTGCTGAATATGACGCATGCAACAAATTACATGACTTGAGGATTACTGATCTATTGTTAGCTCTCGATTATGTATCTGGTCCTTGGACTAGGGGTGACAAAATGTCTTGTGCACTGGTGTCAGGGATTTACCATTGAGCAAAACCATCTAGTGTAAAAGGTGGGGATGCTCATTGTATAGTCTTTGTGTAGTGGTGTATAGAGACAGATATTCACTGATGGATTCATTGGCCTCCTTTGGATGGGGACATACATCCTATGTAATTCATATTGATGGTTGTGGTTGGAAATCCCCTGGCCAGGGTGGGCATGAGATTTGAAAGAGTTCCAATGTCAAATTGGATCTGACATACTACCTATACCGTACACCTTATTAGATCTATCATAGTCACCAAGTCCTATGAGTTTAATCAGTCCATGACTCTCACTCGGTCGAGATGTTGGTTAGTTGAAGGACTATAATACACGATAATCGAGGAACCTTAATAGGTTCATATGAAGTTAGACTTCATTGTCATTAGGATTATCCTGAGTCCTGGCTAGAGGATACTCAGATCCTTTAGGGTACTTTAGGGATTTGGAGAGATCCCCCTTAATAGGTCGATGGGATCGGCCAACGTTAAGGAGATAACATGTCCTGATTGCTACATGGCTGTGAACCTAGAAAGTCACATGCATACTGAGTAAAGCACCGGATTAGTAATCCATTGCTCTTACTGTGTTCCTCATCATTGTGGGACAATGATCTTGGTTGCTATTGCGCATGGGAGATTGCTATTGGATAACAAGGGCCTTAGTTAGGGCTATTATATGTTAATAGTAGGGCTAGAATGCAATAACTACAAAGTGGGCGGAAGTTGGTCAACTTCGTTCGACTATATCTTTCAAGTTAGTCGATCAAACCCTAACCGTGTGGTTCTAGTCTAGTTCGATCAACCGAACCTGAATTGCTAGGGTTCTAGTCGACTTCGGTTGACCGAACCGGGCTGTTCGATCAACCGAACATGAGCAACAAGGCTCTGGTTGACTTCAGTCAACCGAACCTTGATCTTCAGTCGACCGGAATTCCATCACATGGTCAAGCGTAAGCATTTGATGCTCTGACGTTTTGCATGCAAAGGACGAAAAAGAGAAGGACGGTGGCGTGCAAGGGGCATGGAAAAAGTGATTTGGGGAGATACTTTAATAGAAAGAGGGTTTTAGAGGAGGTTAACCAACTGCCCCCTTCTCTCTCTAGAGTTCTATCCAGCTTCCTCTTCTTCCTCCTAGTTGCTTCTTCTTCTTCTTCTCCATTGTTGTGGCTTTTCTCTTGTGCTTGCTCCAAGAGATAGCTGGTACAACTATTCCTTCTTCCTGTTCTCCCATTAGAATAGGTTGTTGGTTAGCCAAGAAGCAACCTAGAGGGAACAACTCTAGAGCCACATGTCACCTCCATCAAGAGGGTCCTAGCACGACTCTGTTGGAGAGTTCTAGAGGCATCTGGAGCATGGACCGACTAGGTCCTTCACACATGGGGAGGTAGGCTAGTCACCTGGTGTAGTAGCTTGCTTGTGGGAGGTCCATTCGGACAGCTAGTAGGAAGAGCACGCCTTGGACAACCAGCAACAACATTCTTCATAAGAGGTATACTGATAAAACCCCTCCTATGGCATGGTTTTTATCTTTTGAGCATATGGAAGAAGTATATCGAGTCTTCCCATGATTGTTTTCGCTTTCGCTTTGCGCTATTTTATTGCTTGTTTCGATTTTGAAAAATGTTTGAAAACCCATAAATCCTTGCATAGATCCACTAGTTGTTAGTTTTTGGCTTCAGGCCCTCGTTTCCTTCCATTTTCCATGTCTGAGTAAAAGCTTTGAACTGCCTCCCACACTTCTTTTGATCTTTTGTAGAAGAGATAGGTCCTCCCTATCTTTGGCTCCCTGGAATTGATGAGCCAAGCCATTGCTATGGAGTTTTCAACATCCCATGCTTCATAGTTCGCAGCTTCAAGATCTGGTTTTGGAATCCCCTTGGTTAGATACCCCACTTTCCCTTTGCCTTTCATAACCAGCAAGACTGATTGGGACCACTCCCGAAAGTTGGTCCCATTGAGCTTATGTTGAGTGATTTGAAGGGTGTGGTGATCTAGAGAAATAGGGGCAGCAATTGGAAGTAAAGATTGAGAGGTTGTAGGGCAAGTAGTTGAGGCTTCATTGATTGGTGAGGAACTAGCCATCTTGAAGCAGTTTGTGTGGAGAAAAATTAGTGTAGAATTCCAGCTGTGCATCAATATCCTTTATGCTTTCTATTTGCTAGTGCCGTGAATGAAGAATGGGCTGCTTAGGCTTATCATCTTATTCGGAAGAAGAGTTTATCGCCTTTAGAGATATCTTATTTACTATTCAAGTATTATGTTTATCTTATGAATTAATCTAGTGTATAATCTAGTCCTAAAAATTAGGAGTCCTCATCCTAATATCTAGAAGCTAAAGTCTAGGAGATTTTTTAGGAAATCTTAGCCAAAGTTCATGTATATATTGTAATCTATTCTCTCGGATTTGAGAATGAAAAAGAGAAGGAACAAGAAGTTCCAGTTTCTTCATGGTATCAGAGCAGTAAATCTGATCCATTGCGGGCTTGTTTCTTGTAAGCCATCATGGCTAACACAGGCGAGATTTCAGCATCTGAAGTTTCTTCTGGATCTGGAGGAATGGCCGTTCCAATGTCCAGCATCCTTGAAGGTCCTATTCTTCAGATTACTGGACACAAATTGAATGGCCAGAACTTCATCCAATGGTCACAATCAGTCATGCTGTTCATTTGTGGAAGAGGCAAGGAAGATTACCTCACCGGAACTGCAGTGCAACCTCAAGAAACCGATCCTACCTACAAGATTTGGAAGGTAGAAAACAGCATGGTCATATCATGGTTAATAAACTCCATGACGAATGCAACATGAGAGAACTTCTTGTATTATAAAACTGCAAAGGAGATATGGGATGCGATTAAGGAGACTTACTCCAATGCTGATAATACATCAGAAGTGTTCAGAATCAAGAGTATACTTCATGAATTAAGGCAAAGAGATATGTCTGTCACAGACTATTTCAATGCTTTAACTCGCCAATGGCAGCAACTGGATATTCTTGAAGGAAAATCGTGGAAGTGCTCAGAAGATTCTCAACAATACAAGAAGATTGTTGAAAAAGATCGAGTCTACCAATTCCTCCTCGGACTCAACAAAGAACTGGATGATGTAAGGGGAAGAATACTAAGTATTAAGCCTCTTCCTAGTGTCAGGGAAGTCTTCTCAGAAGTCCGTAGGGAGGAAAGCCGGAAGAAACTAATGCTGGGATCACATCACCCTTTTCTCCTAGCTGAAAACTCTGCTATGATAGCCCCAGGAAATTCCTTCAACCGAGACAAACAGCAGAAGAATAGACCAGTGTGTGTAACACTGTAAGAAAGTTGGGCATACTAAGGATATATGCTGGAAGCTTCATGGCAAACTAGCAAACTGGAAACCAGCCCGAGAGAAAGAAGGCTGTGGAAATACTGCTGAATCACAAACAAACGCTGAGGTCCATCCCTTCAGTAAAGAACAACTGGAAGCCCTTCAAAAGATACTGCAACAAACTCTTCAAAATAATACTACTGGATCTGGTACACTAGCCTCAAAAGGTAACTTCCTTCATGCCCTAAGTGTCCAACAAGAAAACCCAAAGGCCTGGATAGTTGACTCAGGTGCAACAGATCATATGACAGGAGATATATATTTATTTAACAAGTATACTTCTTGTCTTGATAGTAAGTATACTGTTCGCATAGTAGATGGAACTCTATCCCAAGTAAAAGGCATAGGATCTGTTATGATTTCAGGAAGCATCAACCCTGAATTAGTTCTTTATGTCCCTAATCTCAATTGTAACTTACTTTCAGTGAGTAAGCTGACAAAAGAAAGAAACTGCATCACTAAATTCTCTTCCAACTTGTGTGAATTTCAGGAATCGGACTTGGAGAAGAGGATTGGTAGTGCTAAGATGTGTTCAGGACTCTACTTACTTCGAGGTGAAGATGTTCAACTATCACAATTAGGTCCAAAACCATGTAGTGCACTAAACTCTAGCTTAAATACCCTTAGTCCAGCCATGTTATGGCATTATCGATTAGGACATCCAAATTTCATGTATCTCAAGAAATTATTTCCCTCATTATTCAATAAGAAGGCTGTTCTTTATCAATGTGAGATTTGTCAACTTTCTAAGCATACTCGTGTTACATATCCTACTCGTTCTTACAAATCCTCTCATCCTTTTTCTATGATACATAGTGATATTTGGGGGCCATCTAGGGTCCACAATATCACCGGTGCTAAGTGGTTTGTCACATTTATCGATGACCACACTAGACTCACTTGGGTGTTCCTAATGAAAGAGAAATCAGAACTTGGAAATATTTTTGAACACTTCCATAGCATGATCATGAATCAGTTTCAAACCAAGATTCAAGTGTTCAAAACTGATAATGGGCGGGAGTATTTCCATTCCAATCTTAATGCCTACCTATCCAAACATGGTATTGTTCATCAAACTTCATGTGTTGACACTCCACAACAAAATGGAGTTGCAGAAAGGAAAAATAGGCGCCTTTTGGAAGTCACCAGATCTCTAATGTTGACATCCAACATTCCTAAACATTTTTGGGGTGAAGCAGTCCTCACTACCACCTACCTTATAAATCGGATGCCTTCCCGTGTGTTGAACTTCAAAACCCCATCTCAAACTCTTCTTAAAACCTACCCTCACACCAAATTACTCTCATCCATTCCCTTGAAAGTATTTGGGTGCACTGCATTTATTCATAACACTCAGCCGCAATGCAACAAACTCGATCCAAAATCCATTAAGTGTGTCTTTCTTGGCTATTCATCTCATCAAAGGGATTACAAATGCTGTTCTCCAGCCACCAAAAAATTTTACAACACTATGGATATTACCTTCTTCGAAAATCAGTCTTTCTACACCAGAACTGATATTTATGGGGAGCATCACCCTCATGAGGAATATCAGTTTCTAGATCTTCAAACTACCTCTATAACCCCTCTGCTTCAGCCTTTCAATGATCCCAAGGAGCTGATTGTGTATTCAAGGCGTCAGAAAACTCAAGGGAAAGTAGAGCACTGCAACATACCCACCACTGACCAAGAATCAACTCCAAATTCTGAACCCTCCGGAAGTTGATACAGGTAATATACTTTATGTTCCTACTCCTGAAGCTAACATTGAGACCCAAGTACAGGAGATATTAGCTGATTTAAACATGCCCATAGCCCTGCGGAAAGGAGTCAGATCCTGCACCCGACATCCAATAGCGAAACTTGTCCCATATGACAAATTATCGCCCAGTTTTCGTGCATTTTCTACCCAATTGTACAGATTCCAAAGGATATTTATGAAGCTCTCCGGGAACCTAAGTGGAAGATGGCAGTAATGGATGAAATTACAACACTTGAAAAGAATGGCACTTGGGTAATAATTGATCTTCCCAAAGGTAAACAACCAGTTGGTTGCAAGTGGATTTTTATAGTTAAATATAATGTTGATGGAAGTTTAAATTGATTCAAGGCCCGTCTAGTTGCCAAAGGATTCACCCAATCTTATGGAATAGACTATGAGGAGACATTTGCTCCAGTGGCCAAATTAAATTCAGTTCGAGTCCTACTTACCTTAGCAACAAACTTGGATTGGCCTCTTCACCAACTTGACATCAAGAATGCCTTTTTAAATGGTGACTTGGAAGAAGACGTGTATATGGAAATACCTCTAGGATTTGATAACCAAGGTAAGGATGGGAAAGTACGCAAATTTAGAAAATCACTATACGAGCTTAAGCAATCTCCAAGAGCATGGTTTGACCGACTCACTAGAGTTCTAAAAAGGTATGAATTCCTCCAATGCCAATCTGATCATACATTATTTGTGAAATTTTCAAAGGAAGGGAAGAGAGCTATTATTATTGTGTATGTGGATGATATAATTATCACAGGAGATTTCAATGAAGAAATTAGCAATGCAAAGAGACTGTTAGCAAAGGAATTTGAAGTAAAAGACTTGGATTCCTAAAGTACTTTCTAGGGATGGAAATAGCTCGATCAAAAGAGGGGATTTTTGTGACCCAAAGGAAATACGTATTAGACTTATTAAAGGAGACAGGTATGATCGGATGCAAACCAGTTGAAACTCCAATGGATGCAACCTACAAGTTTGATGAAATTCAAGGAGACAGCTTAACAGACAAAGAAAGATACCAACGGCTTGTGGGGAAACTAATCTACCTCTCCCATACCCGACTTGACATCGGATTTGCAGTGGGCATGGTAAGTCGAAGCATGAATAACCCAACAAAAGTGCATCTTAAGGCTGTTCATCGAATTCTTCAGTATCTAAAAAAAAATCCAGGTGAGGGACTATACTTCAAGAAAACAGAAAATAGAGGAATAGATGTGTTCACTGATGCAGACCGGGCTGGTTCCATAAGTGACTGACGATCTACAACAGGCTATTGTTCCTATGTTTGAGGAAATCTTGTTACATGGAGGAGCAAAAAACAGTTAGTGGTTGCAAGAAGTAATGCTGAAGCAGAATATCGGGCCATGTCTCATGGAATATGTGAAGGCGTATGGCTTATGAGACTGCTAAGGGAGCTAAACATGCAACTCAATATGTCTATGAGAGTATTATGTGATAACAAGGCCTCAATAAGTATTGCAAAAAATCCAGTCCATCATGATCGAACCAAGCACATAAAATTGGATCGACACTTCATTAAAGAAAAGGTGAAAGCAGGTATAGTGAACTTAACTTATATTCCAACAGTGTCTCAAACTGCTGATATTCTAACAAAGGCACTGCCGAGACAAACCTTTGAGAAACTGAAGTCCAAGCTAGGCATGCTTGATATACACAGTCCAGCTTGAGGGGAGTGTAGAATTCCAGTTGTGCATCAATATCCTTTATGCTTTCTATCTGCTAGTGTCGTGAATGAAGAATGGGCTGCTTAGGCTTATCATCTTATTCGGAAGAAGAGTTTATCGCCTTTAGAGATATCTTATTTATCTATTCATGTATTATGTTTATCTTATGAATTAATCTAGTGTATAATCTAGTCCTAAAAATTAGGAGTCCTCATCCTAATATCTAGAAGCTAAAGTCTAGGAGATTTTTTAGGAAATCTTAGCCAAAGTTCATGTATATATTGTAATCTATTCTCTCGGATTTGAGTATGAAAAAGAAAAGGAACAAAAAGTTCCAGTTTCTTCAATTAGGTATGCAGTTTATCGGACTGGTGGCTCTGATACCATGAACAAACTTAGAGAATTTAGGAATAACACACTCTAAGTAATAGGGGTGAACGATACTAACTGTTTCACTTGTTTCACTAGATCACATGATGCCTTTTAATACAGAAAACTATTTATCATTTATCTCTAAAATCTAGAAATTTAAAATACAAGTTCAAATTTACAACAATAGATAAAGAGAGAAAATTTCTCCTAATTTTTCTCTTAATTCTTAGGAACGGTTGTAGTCTTTATCTTCTTTTTATTCAACCTGGCCTTCTCCCTCTTATTTCAGTTTTATCCCCTTTAACTTCGGGATTCTTCTCCTTCCACTGAGATTTCTTCCTCAATACTTAGTTTACATCTTGCAACAAGTTTGTTTTACTTGTTTGAAAGTACAAGACCTCCAAGTTTATATCATCCTCCCACAAATCGTTTCCCATGTCTAAAATAAACATAATTTGTTTCCCTTAGTTTACATCCTGTTTATCATTCAATTTATAAGAGTGAGCCGTGTGAGCCTCAACTAACTTGTGAAAATTTACAAAGAGAATTGTTTCTACTACAATAGTGGTAACAGGTGGTTTTTTTCATCAACCACATAGAATTCCAGTTTGTTTACCTTTTCATTCCATCACCGTTGTGTCATTATTTTTATACCATTTATCTAATCTGCTGTTATCTTGTAATCCATCCAGTAAAGATAAGTCATAATTTATATGAGCTGCTCTATTTTCTTCAAATTTCCTCTGCCCAAAAAAAGAAGTATTAATGTCTAAAAAGGGACGAGGAAACAGAGACGTCAGGCTTGCACTAAATAGAATACACACATATAAGTCATAACTTTCAAAACGTATAAGCATTGATATAGGGCACACCCAAAAAGTCCAGAGAAATAAATATGGCATACATATTTTGCATTGCCAAATATACCAACCAACTGATCTATCTTGCATAACACCCAATAATAAGCCATTCAACCATTGTGTGATGGCCTTCTACATCATCTTTAAACGTGTTCTTTGTAGCTATGAGAAAATAATTAGAAGAGAAAAATCTAAGAGAGTAGACTCTCTTGGCTTATTATTTATAATAAGCATAATGGGCCTTAATCTACGGGTTTAACCTATGGCTAATTACAAGGCCTAATAATTACAAATAAAACACACATAAAATATGTACAATTATACTATCAATTTTAATACTTCCCCTCAAGTTGGAGCATAAATATCATATGCACTAAACTTGTTACAAATATATGTCATAACCATATTGCGGTTTCACACTTAATAGGATGACTTGAAATACCTTCTTTAAAATGTCCGTGAAACTAACTGTTAGGGTCATAATTTTTTCTTCAAAGATATTTCAAGAGTTAATCATTTATGCATCAATTGTCAGGTCCATGACAAGTGTGTGGCATTGGTTTCAAATGATTTGATATTTATACAAAGCTTCACCCCTAGTAATATATAGGGGTAATTCTGTCTTTTGCTTATACAATGTAAGGTTGTTATGCTCATATTTACCTAGTTCATGGAACGCTCGATACGTGGAATGCGATACGGGGACGTGGTACGCCACTTTTCCTAGGACGCGGTACGTGGGGGTAGGTTTCATCGGTTCGCCACTTGGGGTCATGGTACGCTTTGGTGCTTCAAAGTGGAACGCCGATGAATATATAAATTTTTTAAAAAATATCTTAAATTTTTTGACCATATAAATTAGGAAATAGGAACTAATAAATAAATTTATGTGACATAACTAATAAATTAATCTATAACTCACATAACTGATATAGCTTAATGAAATAAATTTATGTTTTTAATGTAACTAAGGCTAGTAATTTAGAAATTTTATATTTGATATTATTTTACAGAATAAATTTTATTTTTTTATTTAATTTATAAATTTTATATTTAACGTTATTTTAATATGCAATGAGATGTTTTCTATATGTATTTCTAGAAAATACAATGGGAATTATGGGATGTGGGGTCCCAATAAAAACTTCAGCCAAAAAGTTAAAAAGCCAAAAAGTGAATCACAACTCACGAGAGGTGGCTGTGCCTCTCTGCATAGCAGTCCCACCAGCTGGTCTCCACCAGCTACTACAACTTGAAGCCTCACAATGGAAGAAGGAACCTCATCTTCATCTTCTGCAACTTGCAACTTGAAGTACTCCATCGTTGAAGAAGCTTCAAAGATTTGTTGTCCATTGTCATCCGTATTCCGTAGTCACCTCTATTTGGAGATGAGAAGCTCGAACGGTGGGGAACTTGCTGCAGCCTCTCTTCAGAACTTATACAGATTTGATCCTCGTCGCTGCTTCCCCTTCTTGACAAAAACCATGAGTTGTTGTAGAGAGAAAGGAAGAGCTGTTGCAGAGAGAAAGGAAGAAGATAATATCGGTGCAGAAACAGAGGAAGAAGATGGCAGCAGGGACCCGAGTCTTCATTACCGAAGAACTGGGACGCGTCCCCAAGCGTTCCAAGACGCAAACGCACCACGTTCCGGTGCGCGCGTACTGGAACGCGGTGCTTGGGGGGGTAGGGCGTATTAGGTAACTATGATCTGAATTATGGCAGGAGATGGACTTGTTTTATGACATTAGTTGTGAGTGTACTAAGGATGGGGTAAAGTATTCTAAAATGGTTAAGAAAGAAAAGGTATTTGACTTCCTACATGGGTTGAATTCTAACTTAGATGAAGTTAGAGGAAGGTTGTTAGGAACCAAACCTTTTCCATCTATCAGGGAGGCTTTTGCAAAAGTAAGGAGAGAAGAAAGCTGAAATAAGGTAATGCTTCATTCATTACCTAAAGTTAACAACTAGAGTGGTTCAACCCTTACTGTTTCTAAACAAAGAGTAGCACCAACTCGTGGAGACTCTCAGAAAGAAAAGCAATGGTGTAATCATTGCCACAAGCCCTACCACACTAGAGAAACTTGCTAGAAAATACATGGGAAGCCAGCAAATTGGAAAGGAAAAGGTTAGAAGAGGCAACAAACGGCCTATGTAGTTGATGTTGAAGAGGGTAAAGTTACAAATTTTACCTTAACTCTAGATCAATTGGAAGTGTTGCAACAACTTTTGAACCAAACAAGGGTTACAAAACCATCAGATTTTGTGGAAATACCTAACCCAACAACCTTCTTTGCTATACAAGGTAATTTCCATAATTGCTATCTCTCTAAATTGCTGAATATGAATGATTAGATTGTGGATATCGGAGCCTCAGACCATATGACCGGATCCTTGCATGGACTGTTTGATTACAAACAGTGTGATAGAGCTATATAGGTAACTATGGTAGATGGTACCATCTATTATGCTAAACGAGAAGGCTTGGTATACCTAGTTGATTTGTGGTTGAAATCTGTCCTATATGTGCCTAAATTGAGATGCAATCTGTTGTCAATCAACAAAATTACTAAAGACATGAATTGTAAAGTAACTTTCTCTCGAACTCATTGTGTATTTCAGGACCTAATTTCGAGGAAGATGATTGGCAATGTTGAGGAGAAAGAAGGCCTATATTATGTGAAGGGAGCTACTGGTACTCCTATTGTTTTTAAGTTACCTAACTCTTTTTTATCTTTTGTTGTCGTAGATTCTAGCATCCAATTATGGCGCAAACGATTAGGCCATCCAAGTTTTATATACTTAAAAATCTTGTATCCTCGTTTGTTTGTTAATAAAATGAATGAGTCTTTCAATTGTGAGCAATGCATTCTTGCCAAACAAACAAAAACTTCACATCCTATTCATTCTTATCAACCAACTAAACTATTATATCTAGTACATAGTGATGTATGAGGGCCAACAAAAATACCAAATCTCACTAACACTCGCTGGTTTGTCACCTTTATAGATGATCATACCAAGATGTGTTGGGTATTTTTGCTGAAGGAAAAATCTGAAGTATACAAAGTATTTAGAAAATTCAATCAAATGATTCTTAATGTTTTCCAAACCTCAATCCGTATCCTTCAATCGAATAATGGAAGGGAATATTTCTCCACTGAATTTGAAGCCTATTTGAGTGATATGGTATTATTTATTAGAGTATATGCCTCTATAATCCACAACAAAATGGAGTGACCGAGAGGAAGAATAGGTATTTGCTTGAAATAGCTAGAACCTTAATGTTTACCAACTCAGTTTCTACTTCCTATTGGGGAGAAGCCATTGTCACTGCTGTCTACCTCATCAATAGACTCCCCGCTACAGTTTTCAAATTCAAAACCCCTTTGAGCACTCTCATTGCTTTCTATGCTCTCCTTACCCGAATGCTCTATTCCTTGTCCCCAAAAGTATTTGGATGTACAACATTTGTTTATCACTATCACTCCAAATTAAATCCCAAGTCTTTGAAGTGTGTATTTGTTGGCTACTCACCCACATAACAAGGTTACAAGTGTTATTGCCCTAACACTAAGAAATTTTTTGTGTCTTGTAATGTCTCCTTTATTGAGAATCACCATTATTACTCTATCATACCCCTACAGGGGGAGAGTCCTAGTGCAAAGCAAGGTAGGGATGTTGGTGTTTTTCCTAAGACAATTACCTCTTTTACGCTTAATCCTAATTATGTAACTAATCAAGGGGGAGAACAACAAATTCAAGAAGAAATTTCTAAGGCACAACCACCACTTCAGGTGTATTCTAAAAGGACTCTTGAACCAAAGCAAAGCCATTCATTAACCAAGGAAGAAGGTCCGGTACCTGAAGAGGATGAAAGAGCTGAAATAGCAATGTTTGAAGCAATGCCTATTGAGGAGGATAACAGAATAGAAAATGTAGAGCATGCAGAACTTGAACCATATGATTTGGATATTCCAATTGCTTGGGGAAAGGGGGTGAGAGTGCGCTAAATATCCTATTTCTAACCATTTGGTATATTCTCGGTAGTCTTCAAATTTCAAGGCATTTACTGCCAGGGTTGATGAAGTGCAAATCCCTAGGAATATCAATGAGGCTTTACAAATACCAAACTGGAAAAGGGTTGTATTGGAGGAAATGGAAGCATTGGAAAATAATGGCACATGGGAAGTGGTGAGTTTGCCTCAAAACAAAAAGGTGGTAGGAAGCAAATGGGTGTTTACAATTAAACACAAATTTGATGGGAGTATTGAGAGGTATAAGGCTCCTATAGTGGCCCAAGGCTTCACTCAAACACACGGTATAGATCATGAAGAGACTTTTGTACCAGTTGTAAAGCTCAATTTTATACGTGTATTATTATCCCTTGCAGCTAATTTAAATTGGGAATTGCACCAATTAGGTATAAAAAATGCATTTCTCAATGGAAACCTAGAAGAAGAGATATATATGAGAATTCCTCCCGCTTTTGAAGAAAGTAGAAAAGTTTGCAGATTAAAGAAGTTATTGTATGGGTTGAAACAATCCCCTAAGGCATGGTTTAAAAGGTTTAGCACAACTTTAAACTAGTTAGGGTATCAACATGGGCATTCTGATCACACTTTGTTCACTAAACATGCTGCTCTGAAGACTATTTTAATAGTTTATGTGGATGATATTATTAGTACAGGTGACAATCAGTAGGAAATAAAGGCACTAAAGGGTCAGTTGCAGCAAGCATTTGAAGTCAAAGACCTTGGATCTGCTAAAGGAGACAAGTAAGCTTGGGATGGAAGTAGCAAGGAGTAAGGAGGGAATTTTTATTTCTCAAAGAAAGTACACATTGGATCTACTAAAGGAGACAAATAAGCTTGGCTGTAAGCCAGCCATCACACCCTTGGAATCCAACTGGAAAGCCTAAGGAGGATGGGACACAAACAACAGTGGATAAATGTAGATACCAAAGGTTAATGGGAATGTTGATTTATTTATTTTTTACACGACCTGATATTACATATGCAGTGAGTGTAGTGAGTCAATTTATGCATTTATCCACTAGCAAACATCTTAATGCTACTTACCATATTCTAAGATACCTTAAAGGGACTCCTGGTAAGGGAATCTTATTTAGGAAGAATGAAGACCGAGAAATTTAAGAGTTTGTGGATGCTGATTGGGAAGGTTTCTTAGAAGACAGTAAATCCACTTCTGGGTATTGCACTAAAGTATGAGGTAACCTTGTGACATAGAGAAGCAAGAAACAAAGTGTAGTAGTTAGAAGCAATGCTGAGGTAGGATACTGAGCTATAGCTCATCTATATGTGAGGTAATATGGCTAGGGAAGTTTATGGAAGACTTGAAGGTACCGAACACTACTTCTACAAGGCTATATTGTGACAACAAATCTGCCATCAGTATAGTAAATAATCCAGTCATGTAAGCAAGAGATTGAAGATGGTGGTATCAATTTGGTATATATCTCTACAGGTCTACAAGAAGCTAATATCCTCACCAAGGTAATGAACAAATAGAGTTTTGAGTTGATTAGAGGCAAGTTGGGAATGAAAGACATTTATTTACTAGCTTGAGGGGTAGCGTTGAGGAAGAAATCTCGGTGGAAAGAGAATAATCCCGAAGTTAAAGGGGATAAAATCGAAATAAGAGGGAGAAGACTAGGTTGAATAAAAAGGAGATAAAGACTACAACTGTTCCTAAGAATTAGGAGAAAATTTCTCTCTTTATCTGTTGTTGTAAATTTGAACTTGTATTTTAAATTTCTAAATTTTAGAGATAGATGATAGATAGTTTTATGTATTAAAAGGCATCATGTGATCTAGTGAAGCGAGTGGAACAGTTAGTATCGTTCACCCCTATTACTTAGTGTGTGTTATTCCTAAATTCTCTAAGTTTGAAAATTAAATTGCGATAGCAACTCTTCACTTTTTTGAATTGTTGGTTTGTTTTGTTTGTTTTTTCCTTTTTGCTAAGAGCCAAAGAAAGCAACACAACACAACACACAAGGGGACGCGTGCAATGCAACACAACGTAGAATTTTGATGGTTACAAACATCATGTGTTACTAGTTTAATTGATTTATAATGGCCTAGTGTTGGTTGAGTACAAGTGTTTATCTTGTATATTTATATCAACATATCCCATGTTTTGCTGATATGCTTGGATAGAAAGAATTGATCACACTTTAGATCTTCATTATTGTATATCTTTATCTACAATATTCTCTTTTAGTTTAGAAAAAAAGAATTGTAAACTAAAATCAAATTTGTTTTTATACTTTTTCTTGAGATCTTTTGGTCTCTTTTTATTATATCCATGGAATGATATGAAGCTTTTTTCAGATACGAGAATGTTAGAATCATTACCACCAGATTCAGATAAACAGCAGGCTCATATTACTGCCATCCAAAATGAGGATGGGTACAACTGGGGGTTAGATCTCAAGCTTCTTATTCTCATCATAATGGACTTTTTTAAGTCTTAATGTGTTTATGCACTAATTATTTCTTCTTTTCTCTCTTTCTTTTCCTGTTGAAAATAATACAAAGCTACAACCCTGTTCTCTGGGGAGTGCCCAAAGGGAGCTATGCAAGTAATCCAAATGGTCCAAGCCGTACCATTGAGTTTAGGAAGATGGTGCAGGTCTACTTCTTGTAATTTCCTTTTGCATGATATTCTGATATTGTCCTGATATTCTGTTGATATTTTCTGCTATGCTATCTATCAAGTTGTCCATTGGTTTTAGATTTTTATTAAATAAACGCCCCTGCATTCTGTTTAATAGCAAATTTTTATTGCAGGTAATTGAGTAAATGCTACTGCTATCTGTCTAAAAACATATTTTTATTGTAGGCACTTAACCATAATGGACTTCGTATTGTCTTGGATGTTGTATATAATCATTTGCATGGAAGTGGCCCAATTGATGAGAACTCTGTTCTTGACAAGGTCATGCCTTGATTCCTACTTGTTATTTAATGAGTCTCTATCCTTTATTTCCATTATCCAATTTGTTTATATGTAGCTCTCACCTCCTACTCTCTCTCTCTCTTGCCTTTTCCTATGCTTTGCCTGATGCAGAGCTCTCTATAGATTGTTCCAGGTTACTATCTTAGATTGAACACTGATGGCTGCATTGAGCATAGCGCATGTGTAAATAACACTGCCAGTGAGCATTTTATGGCTGAACGTTTGATTATTGATGATCTTTTATGCTGGGCAGTTCATTATAAGGTGATTATTTGTATTTTGATTCACTTACCATTTATTTATTTCTGGTTTAGTAATTAATGTTGCAAATACTATTTTACAATTTCATATCTCCTTGGTGATGTCTTCAGTGATAAACTTTAGCTTCTTAAAGACCTTGAAAATGCAACTGTACAATATTCAATATTTGGAAAAGTTTGTAAATACACTGATTCCATCAAGTGGATATTAAGGCTCCATTTGTTTGCAGAAAAGTGTTTTCTAGAGGGAAAATAGTTTTCAAGGAAAACAATTTTTAGAAAAGAATTTTCCTGAAATTTGTTTTTTCTTGTTTGGCTGTAACCTGAAAATTTTGCTGGAAAACCATTTTCAATGTTTTGCTGGCACTTAGAAAATTTCGGTTCTTGTTGTGACTGAACACAGAGAGAGAGAGAGAGAGCTAGACGGAGATGGTGAGGCAAATGGCGATGTAGATGGCAATGGTGAGGCAGATGGCGACTCAGACAGAGAGTGGTGGAGCAAAGAATTGGGCAGACAAGAGAGGTGGAGCAGGAGAGAGAGAGAGTTGAGTAAAGGGTTTCGAAAAATGACTTCCCCTTTTGCAGAGGGAAAGTTGTTTTTTGCAAATTTGTATAGCTTCAGTATTGTGTTTTCTGTTGGCTAAATGTATTTTCAGTTGTCGTCCAGCTTTTCTTGCTCCCAAATACTAGAAAATAGGGAAAGGGGAAGTCTAACTGTAGTAATCACAAGTGACTTATCAAGTAAATTTTCTTGTCATTATTTGTGAATATTTCTTGTTGATAATTGTAATCTTAGTGAAACATCATAATAGTTGGTCTTTTGTACTTAAAAAGATAAAAGAAGAAGAAAACTAAAAAAGAAAAAGGAACAGAAAAATTCTAAAACATATACTAGTTGCACATCATTATTTTGCATGGATTTCTATTGTTCATGCAACCATCACTTCCATCATTCTAAACTGGTATTAGGAGGTGACCGCCAACCATGAGAAAGGGGAGTGGACCAAGGAACTGATGGAACAACTTCTCCTAGATCCTACCAGCAGACAAGGGTACACATTATCAAATGGCTTACTAAGGTACAAAGGGAGATTGGTGATCGGAGACTGTGACATACTAAAGGGAAAGATCCTTCACTCTTTACATGGATTCCCAATCAGAGGCCACTTGGGCATGCAGAGTACATACCATCGGGTCAAGTAACTCTCCGCAACTAAAGAAATCGGTGTTTGAGTACATCACAACGTGCGGCACCTGTAAGTGGTGTAAGCACAGGACCATAGCCCCTCCCCTCCCCCCCTAAGGCTTACTACAACCACGACCTATACCTAAACAGGCGGACTAACATCACCATGGACTTTGTAGAAGGGCTGCCACAATTTGAAGGATGAGATTGTATCTTGGTGGTAGTAGACAAGTTCACCAAGTACACCCACTTCATCAGCCTAGTTCACCCTTTTACTGCCCATGAAGTAGCAAGGACATTTTTGGACTAGGTAGTGAAATTACGTGGGATCTCACAATTAATTGTCTTGGATAGGGATAAGGTCTTCACGAGTTTACTGTGGAAGGAACTATTGAGATCATTGGGCACCAAACTCCACATGTTATCTGCCTACCATCCAGAGACTAATGGGTAGATAGAGCGAGTTAACCAATGCTTCATGCATCCTACCGGATGGCACAAATGGCTATATTTGGCTCAATGGTGGTACAATTCATGCCATCACAGTGCCTTGAAGATGATCCTGTTTGAGGCTCTATATGGCTATAAACTGCCCCTTTTACTAGCTACGGGTAGGCTCACCATTGTGGTAATAGTGGACTCTTATCTACAACAAAGGTAGTAGGTGTTGACAATATTAAAGAACGAGAAGAGAAATGAGAGAGAATTCACAGTCGGAGAAGCAGTGTACTTAAAGTTGAGACAAGCTCACTTGAAGGCTCTCTCACAAGCACAATTAACCAAACTCAATCCAAAGTCCCAAGGGCCCTATCCAATTGCATTCTCATCGCGCCAAACTCCACATTACGGCCAGCCAAAAAATCGCACGTCTTCTCCTTTTCTATAAATTGTTTATGAAGTGCAGTGTCCTCACTACACTTCCATCTTCAAACACTGGTTGTGATCCAGCTCTTGCCATAGAGTTTGCAATAGATTTGCATACTCTATTATGGCCTTTGTCCCCTGCTTGGTCGCTACCACCTTAGTCCTTATCTCATATATCTGGGCTGCATCACGAACCTTGGAATAGGTGAGGTTTATTGCATCCCAAATATCCTTGGTTGATGTCAAGAACATTACTGTTTCACTAATTTCTGGAATCTTGGAGTTCTAGAGGCATGACATCACCAAGGAGTCTTCCTCATCCCACGCTGCAAATGCTGGATCTCCTTCCTTGGGACCAGTTCCTAACAGATGGCTAAGTTTCCCCTTTCCCTTTAGAAAGGTTCGGATTAATTGCGACCACTTCAAGTAGTTTTTTCTGTTCAATCGGGAAGCTACTTGAAGGTTTTGCAATTCTCCTCCTAAGTTCCCACTGTTAGTTCTAGTAAACGGAACTTCTGTCATGTTGCTAGAATCAACCATTTTTGAGGTTGGATTTTGGGTATAGAAGACATGATGTCGGGTGAAGAAGAAGAAGATTGAATGAAGGAGGAAAAATAAAGCCAAAGAAGTCACGAAGAAATCAGTGACTAAACTCTTGTGGCTTTGATACTATGTCAAGGAAGAGACTTGGAAATAAAAGGATTCAATCATTCTTATTCTTTGGAATGGGCCGATTACAAAATATATACAGACTTCCTTGTTGAATAAGGAAGTTATTTCCTAGGGAGGTTTCCAAATGTTGTTCTAGAGACTTTGTACAGAATATATAATACAACTCCTATTGGAAAGATTACAATAACATAAATATACAACAATCTAAAAGATACATCTTCTGTTTAGGAAACTAGAATTAATCAATCTAATTCTGGAATAAATCAATCAGTGATTATAATCAATCATTCCCAAGAGCTGTCAACAGTACTAGACAAGGACCATTAATTGTAATAGAATACTATAATGGGATGAAGGGCTTATGGTTGGGGCTTGATCACTATCAGAACATCAAAATGGTGTGCAGTGAGGATATTGCCACCCTCAATAGGATTTTTGAGAGGGATAGGATTGTAGAATTCCTAGCAGGCCTCAATTTCGAATTTGATCAAGTGAGGATTCAAGTGCTTGGTAGGGATAGACTTCCTACACTTAATGAAGTGTTTGCTATTGTTAGAAGTGAAGAAAACCGGAGGGGTGCCATGCTTAATGAGAATCCTTCTGAAGATTCTGCCATGATGACCAGTCACAAAGAAGGAGTAAGGTTCAAAGCAGGGAAATTAGGGGGCCAAACAAAAAATTCTAGCCGAGAAGGGAATTCCAGCTGAGAAGGGCAATGGTGTAGCTATTGTAAGAAACCTAGACATACTAGAGAGACTTGCTTAAACTCCATGGAAAGGAAGCGGTCTTAAGCAAGATAGGGGGATTTAGGAATCGAAAGCACCAGGTTTATCTCTTAAGCAAGGAGCAAGAGGAAGCTAGGTCCTCTGATAAGGCTGATTTCGGGGGACTAGATCTGAATCAATTGAATGCAGAGGAGATTAACAAGCTGAAAAATTTTCTACGGACCATTCAAGATGAAGCTTGCTCTCTTGCACAACATGGTAAACACCTCAATCCTGGTTCTTTTTCAGCCTCTAAAACTAATAGGAACAACATGTGGATCCTAGATTAGAAGCCACTAATCACATAACCCTTAACTTAAATGTTTTTGAGACATATGAGCCTCTTGAAACCACTAAATAGATAACTATAGCCAATGGAACCTTAGTTCCTATCCAAGGACAGGGAAAAGTCAATCTTGGCCCTAAGTTATCCATCAAATAGGTATTTCATGTACCTAATTTGTCTACCAATCTTATCTCTATTCATCAGCTTACTAAAGAATTGAATTACCGTGCTATTTTCTCTCTCATATGTGTAAATTTCAGGCCAAGGACATGGGGAAGATGATTGGTGTGGTTGGGGAACAAAATGGACTGTATGTCTTACAAAGGGAGAGTGATTGCCCTAGAGAGAGACAACTGAGAATTGCTTGTTCATCATAGTCATGTTCATCATAGTCAATCTCAGATCTGTCCAATGTTTGGCTTCATCATTTTAGGCTAGGTTATCCTCCGTTTATTCTCTTAAAAAGTATGTTTCCCGCCTTGTTTAAAACTCTAGACCCTAGTAGTTTTCAGTGTGATGTGTGTGCCATTGCTAAACACCATCGGGTGTCTTATCCAATAAATAATAAACTGTCATCTAAGCCATTTTATTTAATTTATTTTGATGTTTGGGGACCATCCAAAATACCCAATTGTTCTGGGGCAAGATGGTTTATTTCTTTTATAGATGATTGTATACGGATTTGTTGGACTTTTTTGTTAAAAGACAAAGCTGTCATTGGGACTGTTTTACCCTCTTTTTACAAAATGATTTCCACTCAATTTGGTACTCCCATTAAAAAATTTCACACTGATAATGCAAGGGATTATTTCAACAATCACTTGCATCAGTTTTTCCAACAAGAGGGGATAGTTCATGAATCTTCTTGCATAGATACTCCACAACAAAATGGAGTAGCTGAATGAAAGATGAGACATCTCCTCAATGTGGCAAGATCTCTTCTTTATCATCGCCATGTTCCTAAAAATTTTTTGGGGGAAGCTGTCCTAACAACTTATGTTATTAATCGAGTTCCATCTAAGGTCTTGAACAACCAAAGTCCCTTTCACTGTTTGGCATCATTTTTCCCATATTTGAGTTTGCGTTCTCCTTTTCCCCTTAAGAGTGTTTGGGTGTGTGTGTTTTGTTCACATTCCTAGAACCAATCGGGACAAACTTGATCTTAGAGCTCTTAGGTGTGTCTTTATTGGCTATTCTCCTACCTAAAAGGACTACAAATGTTACAACCCTACCTCTCAGAAATTCTGTGTCTCCAAAGATGTCACCTTTGTGGAATCTCAGTCATTTTTTGGTCCTACTCAAGTTAATCTTCAGGGGGAGACTGTAGGGTATGATGATCAAGCCTCTAATGCCTTCCCAAGCCTAGGACCTGCAATACTAAGCTCTAGTGAAGCTGATGGTACTAATTAGTCTTCCACTCTTGTTCCTTCTTCCTCTTTCCAACAAACTTCCTCCCCTCAGCATGTCCATTGTAATGAACAAGCAATGCATTAGCAACCCACTCCCATTAGGTTTAAGGGCTCTCCTTATGTTTTCAAAAGTAGACAACCCATTGAAGATCCTCAGGCTACATCAACATCAGAACCTGACCAAGGTATGAAGTTTGGCCAGCAATCAAAATTCAGCCAGCAACTTGGTTCTATCCCATCAGTTTTAGTCCTACCTAATCTTGAATCATCTGATTTGGACCTTCCCATTGCTGTCTGGAAATGGGTTAGAACTTGTACAAAACACCCCTTGACCAATTATCTATCCTATCATTGCCTTTCCCCAAACCATAAGAGCTTCCTAACATCCTTGGATGCTATTGTTATTCCAAAATCAGTAGAGGAGGCTATGAAAGATTAGAATTGGAAGGCAGCTACGTTGGAGGAGATGAGGGCGCTAAATAAAAACCAGACATGGGAGTTGGTGACTAGACCCAATGGGGTTAAACTAGTGGGCTGCAGGTGGATATTCAATTTAAAATATAAGGCTGATGACACTCTAGAAAGGTATAAAGCCAGATTAGTGGCCAAGAGCTATACACAGTCCTATGGCATCAATTATCTTGAGACTTTTGCCCTCGTGGCAAAGATGACCACCGTAAGGGTCCTTATATCTCTTGCAACCAATTTTGCGTGGAAATTGCAGCAACTGGATGTAAAAAATGCATTCTTATATGGAGACTTAAAGGAGAGGGTGTTCATGGAGTTGCCTCTGGGGTTTCTTGAAGAAGGTGCAGGGAACGTGTGCAAACTTAAGAAGGCGTTGTATAGGCTCAAGCAGTCCCCAAGAGCTTGGTTTGACAAATTTTCTAAGGCCATGAAGTCTATGGGGTATCATCAAACTAGAGGGGATCACACACTCTTCATCAAACACTCAGGAGAAAAGGTAACTACCTTGCTAGTAATGTTGATGACATTGTGGTTTCAAGTAATAATACAGAAGAACTGCAGCTTCTCAAGGCGAGTTTAACCAAGGAATTTGAAATTAAAGATCTTGGAGTCCTGAAATACTTTTTGGGGATTGAAGTAGCATACTCTAAAGTTGGAATTTCCCTGTCTCAACATAAGTTTGTCCTTGATTTGCTAATTGAAACAGGTATGCTAAGAGGAAAAGGAGCTGGCACACCAGTAGAACCCAATATCAAATTGCAGGAGAATCCTAATGGTAAGGCCGTTGATAAGGTTAGTGGGTTGGCTGATATACCTCTCCCACACTAGGCCTGATATAGTTTTTGCTATCAGCCTAGTGAGCCAATTCATAAATAGACCAACCGAGGAATATATTCATGTTGTAAGGAGGGTCCTAAATTACCTAAAGGCTACACTGGGTAAGGGCATTCTGTTTAAACAAGGGGTTGCTGATTTATGCATCCAAGCGTTCACTAATGCAGATTATGGAGGATCTCTCATTGATAGGAGATCTACTACTGGATATTGTGTGTTTTTGGGGGGAAATCTAGTGTCTTGGAGAAGTAAGAAGCAAGGCACTGTGGCAAGATCTAGTGCAGAGGCAGAATTTAGGGCTATGGCCTTTGGTTTGTGTGAGTTGTTATTGCTGCGGATCATTCTAGAGGATTTGCAAATCACATTACAAGGTCCTATTGAACTATTTTGTGATAATCAGTCAGATATTAGTATTGCTCATAATCCTGTTTAGCATGACAGGACAAAGTATATAGAAATAGAACGACATTTCATTAAGGAAAAGCTAGATTCTAGCCTCCTCTAGATTCCCTACATGCCCTCAGAAAATCAGGTGGCAGATGTTCTCACTGAAGGGATGGCTATAAAAAGGTTTGAGGATTTAATTGGCAAGTTGGGAATGATAGATATTCATTCACCAGCTTGAGGGGGAGTGTTGGTGACCAAAGATGTGTGTGTGATCCATATAAGATATGGAGCTTTATATGATATGGAGATACGAGTATGGAGATATGGAGATAATATGTATGCAGATTTTAGTAGCTTCCTAATCTAGAATAGGAAAGGATCTTTCCTATTCCAAACTTAGGAAACTTTCCTAAGATTGTAAATATGTTTTTCCTAAGATTGTAAATATGTTTTTCTTTCCTATGTTGTAATTCTTGTAGAAGGTAGGTTTAGGTTTCCTAATGTAGTTCCCCATCTCCTCTATAAGTGGATCTGCTGTGTATATTCAAAGATTATTGGAGAATGAACTTATGATTTTCAGTTCTTCTACAGAAACAATAACCTTAGTTTGATGGAGAAATTTGTAGTAGGCTTGAAGAGCTTTTCTCCACTTGCCTTGTGGCTCTTTAATGGATGTGCAATGGAGCTTGAGAGCCTTTTGTTGCTTGGAATATGATTTGAGAGCTTTGGGAGAGCTTGAGGTTGCTTAAGATATTTAGGAGAGCAAAAGTTCTTCTTTAATTCGAGCCCCACATATATATAGGCAATTTTGGACTAGCTGCATAACGTTCAAAAAACTGACCGTTGGGTCTGGGTAGTCGACTTTCCAAAAGTAGGAGTCGACTGTCATTTGAATGGGAGTCGATTTCCTCCAAGCAAGAGTCGATTGTCAAAGAATGGCTCTCAGCTAGGTCGACTCTACATCACATGCTCTCGGTTGGGTCGACTCTAGCTTTGCCAAAGTCGACTTTGGCTCATCAGGAGTCGACTTCTTCCAAGCAGGAGTCGACTCTTGATCCAATGCTTTGAAAAACTAATTTTATGTATTTTATATTTTTACTCGAAAAATAATTTGAATGGAAAATACCACTTTAGATAACACATATACTATGGAAAAATATTTTATAAATTAATCGAAAATAATTAGGGGCTACAATTTATTATTGTTTAAAATATCATTTTTGTTAATTATCAAAACTTAATTAGAGGTTAAATGGAGCAAGTTGGCTCAACATGGTTTGGATAGGAAATTGAGAAGAGTATGGGGAAGAATGAGACATAAATGAAGGGGGGCAACAAGAATTGAAGTAGAATGGAGAGGAAGGGAGAGAAGAGCAGAGAGATACGAGAGAACTCAGGGAAAGAATTGAGAGAGAAAAGCATTCAATTAGTTATTATTCAATACCCTCCAAAAGGTCCTCTATAGTAGCTTATACAGCTACTCTTATAGTTAGTGCTTTCAGTTATCATTTGTAACTAAATGTATTACAACTTTCAATTCTAAACAAAAATGTTAGAATTCTTAGTATAATTGTATATATTGTAATTATTGTATATGTGTATTTTATTTGTAATTAGATATAGCCCATAGGTTAAGCCCATAGGTGTTTAAGGCCCATTATGTCTATTATAAATAAGAAGCTAAGAGAGGCTAATCTCTTAGGTTTTTCTCTCATAATTATTTTCTCACATGGTATTAGAGCCACCGGTACGAAAAACCCTAGCCATCGCTCTGTACCTTTTTCTAGCGACCGTCAAACCCTAGTCGTCACCGTCATCATCACTACCCATACCAGAACCCCACTGTTCGGCAACCACTTGCTAACGCCACCACCACCCTAGGGTTCGCTGCCATCAGATCGATTGACCACCGACGACTCACCGTTGTCAGACCACCCACGCGCTGCCGCCACTCGCTGCGTCCGCCTCCACACGCCAGTGCGTGATAGCGCGTCCGCTGGTCAATCCTCTCTGGCCTCTCCAAATTTGACTTTGATTTTGGTGTCAAGTCTTCACTATGTATGATCTTAGTGACGCGGTTTCTGCCGATGCTACTCCTGCTCAGGCATCTGTTGCCCCTGCTGCCTCTTAATCATTTATTGTCTCCAATCTTGGGACAACCAATATTACCACTTTCAAGTTGATAGGGTCGGTCAATTATCTTTCATGGGTAGCCTCTATGACAATGTGGTTCAAAGGGCAAGGCCAAGCGGATTATCTTACCACAAAGGCTAAAAGTGTGCCAGAAGTTAATCGGGCTATATGGGAACAAGTTAATGCCCAGTTATGTAGCCTCCTATGGCAGTTTATTGATCTGTCCATCATGCAGCTCTTTCGCCCATTTGAAACTTGTGTTGATGTGTGGAAGGAAACTGAAGAGTGTTATACAAACGACATCCAACGTTTCTACACTGTGGTCTCTAATATCAAGAATCTCAAGCAGGAGTCGTCCATGGAATCTTATCTGGGGCAGGTTCGGGCTCTCATGCAAGAATTTGATGCTTTTCTTCCTCTTACTATGACACGCACCGAACAGATTGTTGAACGAGAGAAGTTTTTTGTGGTTATTGCTCTCTCCGGCCTGAAACTAAAGTTTGACACCATCAGACATCAAATCTTGACCAGCTCTGCTAGCCCTACCATGAATGACTTTTTTAAAAGGTTGTTGAATATGATAGGTGCGCATGGTATGTCCTTTTCTTCTAATGTTGTTCCTCCAGCCGAATCTTTAGCTCTTGTGTCTTTGGCTTCCATCGTAGGAGGAAATAGAGGATGCAATAATAGTCGCTCATGTCCACAGTGTACCTTTTGTAAGAAACGGGGTCATCTTGAGGACAAATGCTGGAAGAAACATGGTTGGCCAGCTGCTCCACCTGCATCATCTACCAGTGCAGCTCATGTATTTCAGAGCGATTCTAGTCCTGCCTAATCTCCACCAGGTTCGTAATTGGTACCTATGTCTACAACTGAGTATGATGCCTTCCTGAAATTCCAGGCCACCCAACAGTCTCATCCTAGTAATCCCGTTACTTGTGTTACTCAAGACTCATCTGTTGGTCCTTGGATTATAGATTTTGATGCCATTGACCATATGTGTGGTAATGAACTTCATTTCTCTTCATTTACCTATCTTGATACCTTGCCTACTGTTACCTTAGCTGATGGTACCAAAACTGCAGTTAAAGGGATCGGCCAAATCACACCGACCTCGTCTTTCTCATTAAATTCTATCTTATATGTTCCTGATAGTCCTTTTAATTTGATTTCAATTAGCCAATTCACCAAAACCCTTAACTGTTCTGTTATCTTTATTCCTACCTCTGTTTGTGTTCAAGACCAGGGAACGAGGCGGACGATTGGCGTCAGGTGTGAGTCACAGGGTCACTATAATCTTGTTGTGCCTAGTTCGCCGGTAGCTTGCACCAGTTCTGCTTCCCCAAATCTTCTCCACTATCATCTCGATCATCCTAGCCTCTCCAAACTGAAGAAATTAGTTCATAGTTTGTCGTCATTATCCATGTTTAATGGTGAGTTGTGTTAGTGTGGTAAACACACTTGTAATTCTTTTTCTTGTTGGGTCAATAATAAGACTGAAACTTCCTTTTCCCTTGTGCACTCTGATGTATGCGGGCCCAGTCGCGTCAATTCTACTCTTGGTTTTTCATATTTTATTATTTTCATTGATGACTTTTCTCATTACACCTAGTTGTTTCTTATGAAGAGTCGGTCCGAGTTGTTTTCTATCTTTTAGACATTTACTGCTGAAAAAAAAACATAGTTTGGAGCATAGTTACCTAGTTCGTGGAACGCGATACGGGGACGTGGTACGCCACTTTTCCCGGGACGCGGTACGTGGGGGTAGGTTTCATCGGTTCGCCATTTGGGGTCATGGTATGCTTTGGTGCGCCAAAGTGGAACATCGATGAATATATAAATTTTTTAAAAAATATCTTAAATTTTTTGACCATATAAATTACATGAGCAAATTCCTCATTCCTTTTTGTTCCCTACACAACCGCTTTATTTTGTTCCTCTTTGTGTTTTTGGCTGTATCTGCTTTGTGCATTCTTTTTCACCTAGATAGGATAAGCTTGCTGGAAAATCTCTCAAGTGTATCTTTCTCAGCTATTCTCGATTGCAGAAAGGCTATAAGTGTTACTCTCCTGAGCTGAATCACTATCTTTTGTTTGTTGATGTCACATTCTTTGTACAACAATCGTTCCTTTCGGTTGCTCAGCCTAATTCACAGAGTCTTCATCAAGCTTTGGATGTTCCTTTTTCTTTTCTTCCGTTGTCCTCATTGGGTTCGTCTGTCTCCTCTGTGGCGCCTACCCTACCATTTTTCGGTCCACCTTCTACAGCTCCTCCACTTCTTACATATCACCGTCGTCCTCATCTCGCTACTGGCACCAACATTCCTCCGGCCCAGGTAGAACGTCTTAAGGCCGCTTGGTTGTTGCTGGGTATTCACTCCCAAAGTGCGTCTTGATGGCCAGGTGGAACGTCTTAAGGCGCGCTTGGTTGCCAAAAGCTTTACACAGATCTATGGGTTGAATTACAGTGATACCTTCTCTCTTGTTGCGAAAATGGCCTCTATTCGCCTTTCTCTCTCTGGCTGCCACGTGTCATTGGCTATTTTATTCGCTCGATATTAAAAATGCCTTTCTTTATGGTGATTTGCAGGAAGAGGTATATATGGAGCAACCACCTGGTTTTGTTACTCAGGGGGAGCCCAATGTAGTTTGCAAATTCAAGAAGTCTCTCTATGGTCTGAAATAATCTCCATGGGCGTAGTTTGGTATGTTCAACACTGTGGTTCAAGCCTTTAGTCTCACTCGAAGTGAAGCTGATCACTCGGTTTTCTGTTGCCATTCTTCTTCCTTATGTATCTACCTTGTTTATGTAGATGATTGGTAGGCAAGTTGAACTATGTCACAGTCACTCGTCCCGACATTGTTTTTGCTGTGAGTGTAGTTAGTCAGTTCCTCAATTCTCCATGTGATTCTCACTGGGATGCTGTTATTCGGGTTTTGAGATATATAAAAGGAGTGCCAGGTAAAGGGCTACTTTATGAGGATAAGTGACACACATATATTTGTTGTTATGCAGATGTAGATTGGGCAGGATGTCCTTCTGATCATATGTCAACATTTGGTATTGTGTTCTTGTGGGAGGAAATCTGGTTTCTTGGAAAAATAAGAAACAAAATGTAGTAGCTAGATCTAGTGCAGAGGCAGAGAACCGGGTTATGGTTAATGCAACTTGTGAACTTATCTGGCTTAAACAACTTCTGCAGGAACTCAAGTTTTGTGAAATGTCCCCTATGAAACTTGTTTGTGATAATCAGACTGCCTTAGACATTGCTTCCAATCTTTTGTTCCATGAGCGGACTAAGCATATTGAAATTGATTATCACTTTATTGTAGAAAAGCTGGTTGAAAGTATTTTTGTTACAGAGTTTGTTAACTCTAATGATCAACTTACAAATGTTTTCACCAAGTCTCTGAAAGGTCCTCGAGTGGAATATATTTATAACAAGTTTGGTGCATATGATATCTATGCTCTAACTTGAGGGGGAGTGTTAGAATTATTAGTATAATTGTATATATTGTAAGTATTGTATGTGTGTTTTTTATTTGTAATTAGATTAAGCCCATAGGTTAAGCCTGTAGGTGTTTAAGGCCTATTATGCTTATTATAAATAACAAGTTAAGAGAGACTAATCTCTTAGGTTTTTATTTCATAATTATTTTCTTAGAATAAATGTAACTGAATAAATATTAGTTGTAAAAGAAAATACAAATCAGTAATTGTTGCATGCTTTAATGACCATTCTGCCCTAGGGTCGTGACAATCTCCTATCCTTAAAAGATTTCTTGGCCCTAAGAAATCACAGTGAATTTTTGGAGTGATTATGGCCATTGATTTTGCATGCCTTCTGCAGAAGAAATTACTTCATCCAATTCCCATCTTCACCATTTGGTTCTTTCTTTATCTTTTCTTGTTCTTATCTCTTATTTTCCCTTTTTGTTTCTTTTTCTCCAAAAGCAATAATACTATCATTTGTTGCAACACCTAGTTCAACTATCCACTCATTCCCTATTGCTATCAAAATTAATTCTAGTCGACCTGTCATACCTCCCACCATCTCATTTCCAATAGTAAAGAGTAATTCATATTGCTCTACAGACCAAAACCTGATTTGATGCTGCCGCTCTCTAAAGGAAATAAGAACAAGCAAAATAGCAAGAGTCTCGTTCGCCTCAACAAAAAATTTCTCCACCATCTTCCCAACATCTTCTCCTTCCTCATCTTCAATAGAGGTATTCTCAATTGGAGTATCTTTTACTTCCTGATTGCTGGTGTACAGCAGAAGCTCACTTTTAGCAGATTTTTCCTCCAGTGGAACCTTGATAACTTCTTCAGCAATTACCGTTCCTTCCTTGTCAGCTTGAATTGTCTGATCCAATTCAGGTTTTTCCTCATTCTTTGCAACTACCATTCTGATTCTTAGGACCTTATCCGCCTCATACTTCTCATCAGCGACATGAATGCTATCTCCATCAACTTCTGGTAAACATAAACAGTGATCCCCACTAATTTCCTTGTCCGATCTCTCTTCCTTGCTAGAGTCTTTAGTTACAACTGGCGAATCCAACTCCAATATTTCCTCATATTCCTGCTCGACACGATTTGTAGCCTTAGAAGCTCCTTCAATTAGTTGGTTGCTCTTAGTGGAACTGTTAGGTTGTAGCCCATGCTTTCTAAAAAAGTTTCCAAGGTGAGTTCTTGAAACCTTGCTTTCTCTACTGCCTGTTTCATGGTTGCAGGCATCATCATCTTGACCATTGACCTCAGTTCGCCCTTCAACCCCTTAATAAAACTTGATACAAAAATAGTGCTTCGTTAGAGCTGGCTGAACACTCCACATTGGAGACCTTAGCTCCTCAAATCTAACTTGATAATTCGTCATGTATCTCTCTTGGTTAATTTGTTGAACTCCTTAGTCACATTAATCTTGTTCTTCTCCCCAAATTGGTTAACGTAAATTTCCAGGAAAATCAGTCCATTAGGCCTCCCCTTCCTTAGGCACTGGGGTATGATATGGAGTGTGGGAAGATGAATCTCTTACTTGAATTTCCAGTTCCAAGGCCGGTAGTTCCTCTAGGGTATGATGTGGAGTGTGGGAAGATGAACCTCTTACTTGAATTTCCAGTTCTAAGGCTAGTAGTTCCTTTGCCTCTTGCAAGCCATAGGTTATAGGGAGGGTGCCATGGTTGGGCGGAATTGGATCAACCACTGCTCGGGCAGGAAATCTGGTGACAAATTGAATTGAAGTAGCGAAGACAACATGTTCAACATGCTGTGGATCTGCTGGCCATGTTGCTCCATCATCTTCCGATGCCTCTCTAGGTATTTCTGCATTCTTTCTTGAGAGGTAGCTTGATCCTCTCGCATGTTTCCTTTGTTGGCTGCACTATCCTCCCAGCTGTGGGTCATCGCCTCCTGCATTACCTTAGATTCCTTAGCTTTAGAATTCTGCCTCTTATAATGATCAACGACCTTAGAAAATCAATCTTCCAACCTTAGAGAATCAATCTTCCATAGATTGTTGTTTCGTACAATCTTCCTTAATCTCTGATTTAGAGATAACCTCCAAAGTTTAGCTGTTACTAAATAACCTTCAATAATTGTAGTAGCCGAGAATTGACTGCTACGAATCCGCCTTCTAAGAATCTGCTTTACCTCTGTAACGGCCTCTTGCTAATCGCCTCTTATACAACTTCCAAGGACCATATCTGAAATTGCTTTTAGGCCTTAATTCAACAAACCTAATTCACCTCCCAGAATCGATCGCCTGCTAGTTAGCAACCTTCAATTTCCAATTGAATTGAACTGCTAGGTGATAGATCTGCTTCAACCTCCTGAATCACCTGCTGCAACAATTCCCTGTATTCACTGGAAACGCACACCCATTGTTATTGTGCGATCGTTCAAGATCCACTTCCGACCGCGCCTTCCTTCTTGCCTCGGTCACATGTAGTGACCTAGATCGGTTCTGAGAGTCACTTTACTTTGATTCGCCTTCAAATTCGAATCTCGGTTATCAATTGAGATTCATTGGTTCTTCGTTGCCTTCCCATTTCGAACAATATTTACCAGAATTTCGTCCGAAATTGCCTCACAGCAGTTGCCCTTCCACATGCAACGAAGTAGATCTGGAATCACAATTGAAATTGCCAATCCTGTTGCACCTTCGAAATCGCGACAGTCGAGGATTGGTCGGCTCTGCTTCAATTCTCCTGAATTTAGTACCTTTGGTTTGCAATTGAATTGTTGATCAGAGCCTATAGTTGCCAAGAATCGTTGTAGACTTAATTTCGTTGCATCGCGGCCATGAATCAACTCAGTATCACCATTGAAACTCTCCCTAGCCGCATCGTCTTCAATTCCAAGCTAGAATTACTTTGCTCTGATGAATTTTCTGGAATTACCAGATTTGCATCAAGAGCGGTTGGAAATTAATCTGCCAAGAAGTGTTGGAAATCAGCCAAAGATGAATTCGGCTGAATTGTTGGAGCAAGAATTGTGGAATCTCAGCCGAGCGTGACGGGCTCTGATACCAAATGTCACGACTCTAGGGTTTGGATGGAAAATTGAGAAGAGTATGGGGAAGAATGAGACAGAAATGAAAGGAGACAACAAGAATAGAAGTAGAACAGAGAGAAAGGGAGAGAAGAGCAGAAAGATACGAGAGAACTCATGGAAAGAGTTGAGAGAGAAAAGGAATGTAACTGAAGAAATACTAGTTGTAAAAGAAAATACAAATCAGTGACTGCTGCATGCTTTAATGACCATTCTACCCTAGGGTCGTCACACAAACCAAATGAAAAGGAACTCTGGGAAACATGGCAACTGCAGTCCGCTTGCAAGTTAGAATCTTGGTATCTAATAACTGTGGCAAAAATGATTCTTTTTGCATCTCAATTAAGATATAAAATTTCTCTCTCTCTCTCTCTCAACACGCACACACATACACACTCTAATGGCTAATCTAGTTTTTTGATGTTTATTGTAGTAAAAAGGATAAATTACCAAGCATTATAACTCTGGTGTCCTGTTATTATGGATTTGGGTGCATGAAGTTCTCTAACATGATTGGCTTTTGACTTTGTGTCTGTATTGCAGGTTGATGGATTTCGATTTGATCTTATGGGTCATATAATGAAACGTACCATGGTATGGAAAACCCTTAATCTTCTTATCAATGGTTTGTGTTTGTAGAGATCTTACCTTTGCTTTCTTGATAAAAATTAGCATGTGCAAAATTAAATGCTGATAATTGTATATGAGTTATAGCTGTTACTTTCCTTAGTGTTTTCTGTTGTGAAATACAAGTTAGAAAATTCATCTTCTCTGTTGAGAAACTTGATGTGGTTTTCATGATCTGTTTACATGTATTATGATCTATTTTGCCGTTTAATAATTTTAATTAGTAATTTATATGTTTTTCATGATAATTACTGTTGATCTTTACAGATCAGGCTATAATGGATGTTGATATATATCTAACAGCAGTTTTAAAGTGAGTAAATCTTGGTCAAAATATTGTGGTACTGCTGGAACACGAGAAACCACTTTAATTCTGGGATTTAAGCGGGACTTTGTCCTATATCTCTAGTTGTTATGATTCTCTACCATTTAGTAAAAACATGGTGTAAGATCTCGAGATAATGTTAAGATTCTTGAATAGTATGAAGTGTTGAGAATTTTTCTCCTTCCTCTTCTTCACTAACTTATTTCTTCTCTTTCTTTTTTTTTTTTTTCATCTTTTCACCCATGGATTTAGTGCTTCCCTTAATACTTCGAGTGTTGAGGGTTTTACTCATTATTGTTGCTTGTCTCAAGCTTAAATGGAGGAGGATTGAATTAGGAAGCCATCAACCAGAGTAAAAAATCATGGAATCTTTTATCATGGATTCTAGACAAAATTTAATTTCATTGGTATGTAATTCTCTTACTGAGGTGCTGCACTACTTGAGTGTAATGAAAAATAGGCTAAAATCTGGCCATCAATGCTTGGATGCAGTGTTAAATTCACGTGGGAACTCACATTTTCACGGATGAATGCAACAACTCTTAGATATGGCTTAAGCCTTGCCCATTGCTTCTATTTCTAATTGATCAAGATGGAATACTTGGGATCTAGACTGTCTTAAATAACTTTCATCCTTTCACGGGCTAAGTTCTTGTAGGACTTTTCCACTGGCTGTGGTCTAGACATAGCCTGCTGTCTTTAGCCTGGTTCAAGCGGAGCTAGAGCTCTGCAGATTTCTGCTTGTCTAGTTGGACTCGTTATTGTATCAGAAAGTGATACAGATAACAATGAAAGGACAAAGAACCAGCATAGTAAAGCAGAGAATTGAGAATAAAAACACTAGGTTAGCCAAAAAAAAAAGTGTTGGCGAAGATAGAGTAGCAGAGTAGAAGCAACTAACTTTCTGATTTACTTTCTGATTTATGTTGTATTTTTCTATAAATTAATTGTTGTAATCTAGTCCTAGAAAGTAGGAATTATCTAGTCCTATATTCTATGAATTATCTAGTCCTAAAACCTAGGGTTTTCTTAGGAGTTGTTCTCTATTTATACTTGTACATTCATTCCTAGTATAAGTGAGAAAGTATTCTTCTTTTTCCCAATTATTTCACATGGTATCAAAGCCACCATTACAGCCTCTGAAACCCTATCCGTGTGCCTTCATTGCACGTTTCCTAACCCCTCTTTGAGTGCCTTCATTGCACTCCTTTATTCATTAGCCATCTGCTTCTGTTGTTGGCCCTCCCAAATTCTCCAAATTGTCCAGAATGTCCGCAAGATCTGATATTGTCATTGGAGAGTCTTCACTCGAGAAGGAGCAGCCGGCCGACCCTAGTCAAGAGATAAATCATTGTGCTGTTGCTGGAGATTTGCCAAACATCCACTTATCCTACCGCCTAGACAGAAAAAACTACTTGCAATGGGCCCAATTGGTGTGAACTTTTCTCAAAGGAAAAGGGAAAATTGCTCATCTCATGGCCTCTCCTCCTAATGCAGATCATTCATTGTTTTCACATGAGAAATGGAAGATTCCCAGATCATGTCTTAGTTGTGGAATGCCATATTACCTGAGGTAAGTAGGAATTATATGTTTTTGGAGACTGCTAGGGAGATTTGGGAGGTTGTAACACAAACTTACTCAAAGGTACAAGATGCATCTGTTATCTATGAAATTAAAACCAAGATTAGTGGGGCTAAACAAGGTGGGATGTCAGTTATGGAATATTATAATTACATGAAAGGCCTTTGGCTAGAGTTGGATGACTATCAAAATATTAAGATGATATGTAAGGAGGATGCTGTGACCCTTAATCAAATAATGAATAGGGATCAGATCGTTGAATTCTTGGCTGGACTTAATCATGAATTTGATCAAGTTAGGGTGCAGATACTTGGCCGAGAAAAGCTACTATCCATCAACGAAGTATTTGCCATGATAAGGAGTGAGGAGAATAGGAGGATTGTGATGCTAAAGGAGGCAACCACTGATGGTTCAGCATTGATGTCAAACAAGGGCAATGGACCAAGGAAGTTAGGAAGGATGGAACAGCAGGTAAAACCTGGCAGCAAGGATGGTCTATGGTGCACTTTCTACCGGAAACCTAGGCACACTCTAGACACTTGTTTCAAGCTACATGGAAAGGAGGCAGTTCTCAGCAAGCTTGGTGGGTTTAAAAACTTGGCTCCAAAGAATCAAGTCTACCTATCTCACAAAACTCAAGAGGAGGGCAAATCTGAAGAAAAGGCTGATGCAGATGGCAGCCTTGATCTCACTCAACTTAATGCTGATGATGAGATCCATAAGCTGAAATCCTTTCTTAGGACTATGCAAGAAGGCACATGCTCTTTAGCACTCTCAGGTAACACAAATTCTGCATACTTTACTGCCTTAAAGACTATTTGGAATGACGTTTGGATCTTGGATTTAGGAGCCGCTAGCCACATGTCACCCAATCCAAGTATATTTACTACCTACCAGCCACTCAACACCTCCAAACAAATTACCATTGCCAATGGGAAAACAGTCCCTAATGTTGGTCAAGGCCAAGTTAACCTTTGCTCAAATTTTTCTCTTAAATCAGTCCTACATGTCCCTCAATTATCAGCAAACCGTCTCTCAATCCATCAACTTACAAAGGACTTGAATTGCTTAGCCATTTTTTCTCCTAATGATTGTGAGTTTCAGGAATTGAAGTCTGGGACGAGGATTGGAGCTGCTAGGGTAAAGGATGGGTTATACTGCTTCATGGGGAAGAACTCTCAACCACCTAGGGACCAGTTGCAGGTGGCATGCTCCTCAAACAATGCAGCAGATCACTCAAAAATATGGCTACACCATTACCGCCTAGGCCACCCTCATTTCTCACTATTGAAGGCTATGTTTCCTACTTTCTTTAGGTTTATAGACCCTAGCATATTTCATTGTGATATTTGCATCTTGGCTAAACAACGTCGTGTTTCTTATTCAATCAGTAATAAAATCAGTTCAAAACCTTTTTCCTTAATCCATTCGGATGTTTGGGGGCTTTGCAAAATCCCTAATTATTCTGGGGCAAAATGGTTTATCTCCTTCATTGATGATTGCACCCGTATGACATGGGTTTTTTTGCTTAAAGATAAGACAGCCATAGGGATAGTATTGCCAAACTTTTGCAAAATGATAGCTACCCAATTTGGAACCCCTATCCAAAAATTTAGGACAGACAATGCCCGTGATTATTTCAATCATCATATGCATCAATTCTTCCAACAAGAAGGGATTGTCCATGAATCGTCGTGTCGACACCCCACAACAAAATGGAGTAGCCGAACGAAAGGTGAGACATCTCCTTAATGTGGCCCGTACCTTACTTCATCATCATCATGTACCTAAACTATAATGGGGGAAAGCTGTCCTAACTGCTGCATTTTTGATTAATCGGGTGCCAACCAAAATTCTCAACCATCAAAGCCCTTTTGTATGCCTAACTACACATTTTCCAGATTTTAATGTGCACAACTCTTTACCTCTTAGAGTATTCGGTTGTGTGGCCTTTGTCCATATTTCCAAACAACATAGAGATAAACTTGATCCTAGGGCAATCAAATGTGTATTCTTAGGCTATTCACCTACCCAAAAAGGATACAAATGCTACCATCCTCCTACCCGAAAACTATATGTCTCTAAGAACGTTACCTTCATTAAAACCCTTCCCTTTTTTCATTCCTCTTCACTGGTCACCAGGGGGAGCCTACTTATGGTGACCACGGTGATCTTTGGAATACCATTGACCTCCTATCAATTCCAAACCCAGCCATTCCAGCCATGCCAAACCCAGCTTTTGCCCCTGCTTCCAAACAGCCACAACACTCTCATTCCAGCCTTAATGCCTAGCCTTCCCATACCACTGACAGCAACCCATCTTTAGGTATTGGCAGCCATATAGAAGGACAAGATCATGCTGAAGTGAATAAGGAAATAGCCACTCAAATGCTGTCACCTCTAGTACGGTTTAAGGGTTCACCCTATGTTTACAAGCAGAGGCAGCCTGGCCAAGAACCCCAGCAGATCCAGTCCTCAGTCTCTAGTCAAGGTAATGATCTCACACAACCCATTCCCATGACTTCTATTGAATTATCTTTGATGATCTAGACCTCCCTATTATTGTTAGAAAAGGGGTGAGAAACTGCACAAAACATCCCTTAACCAATTACATCTCCTATCACTGACTTTCCCCAAAACATAGGAGCTTCCTAGCATCCTTAGATGCAATTATCATTCCTAAAACAGTCCAAGAGGCACTAGAGGATTAGAATTGGAAAAATGCCATGATGGAAGAAATGAGGGCGTTGAAAAAGAACTACACATGGGATCTTGTATCCAAACCAAAAGGGGTTAATCCTGTTGGGTGTAGATGGATTTTTAATGTTAAATACAAGGCAGATGGCACCCTTGAAAGATATAAGGCCAGACTGGTGGCTGAGGGATATACCCAGTCATATGGATTTGATTATCTTGAAACATTGGCCCCAATAGCAAAAATGATCACGGTCAGAATCCTCTTATCCTTGGCAGCCCATTTTGAATGGAACCTACAACAACTAGATGTAAAAAATGCATTCCTCCATGGAGACTTAGAGGAAGAAGTATATATGGAATTACCACCAAGATTTCAAGAAGGAAATGAAGGACAGGTATGCCGCTTAAAGAAGGCATTATATGGCCTTAAGCAATCCCTCAGGGCATGGTTTGGTAGATTTTCTAAAGCTATGAAAACTTTAGGGTATTTTCAAAGTAGAGGGGATCATACTCTCTTTATAAAGCATTCAAAGGAACACAAGATAACAATTCTTTTAGTGTATGTTGATGATATGATTGTTACAGGTGATGATAAAGAAGAGCAGGTCAAACTCAAAGAAAAATTGGCTAAGGAGTTCAAAATCAAGGACTTGGGCACTCTCAAATATTTCCTAGGCATTGAGGTTGCCTACTCCAAAGAAGGGATTTTTCTATCCCAAAGAAAATATGTACTTGATTTGTTGGCAGAAACAGGTATGCTTGGTGGAAAAGGATCTAAAATTCCAATTGAACCTAACAGCAAATTGTGGAATAATCCAAACAGTCAAATGGTGGATAAGGGGAGATATCAAAGACTTGTTGGGAGATTAATCTACCTATCCCATACAAGGACAGACATAGCATTTGCAGTCAGCCTTGTGAGTCAATTCATGTACAATCCAACAAAGGAGCATATGCTAGCTGTGAGGAGGATCTTAAGCTACTTGAAGACCATTCCAGGCAAGGGAATTCTCTTTAAAACAAGGAAAGAACTGGACATCAATGGTTTCTTAGATGCAGATTATATAGGTTCAGTAACAGATAGAAGATCTACAAGTGGTTATTGTGTATATCTAGGGGGAAATTTGGTATCATGGAGAAGCAAGAAGCAGACTGTGGTAGCAAGGTCAAGTGCAGAGGCAGAGTTCCGAGCTATGGCTCTAAGTCTATGTGAGGTCTTATGGTTGAAAATCATTTTAGAAGACCTAAAGGTTCAAATCCAAGGTCCAATTGGGATAAGGTGTGATAACCAAGCAGCTATTAGCATAGCCCATAATCCGGTTCAACATGACAGGACTAAACATGTTGAGATTGATAGACATTTTGTAAAGAAAAAATTGGAAGCAGGTTTAATCCAGTTACCCTATGTGCCTTCAGAGGATCAGGTAGCAGATATACTGACCAAGGGGTTGCCAGCAAAGAGATTTGATGATTTGACAAACAAGCTCGGAATGTGGGATATACATTCTCCAGCTTGAGGGGGAGTGTTGGCGAAGATAGAGTAGCAGAGTAGAAGCAACTAACTTTCTGATTTACTTTCTAATTTATGTTGTATTTTTCTATAAATTAATTGTTGTAATCTAGTCCTAGAAAGTAGAAATTATCTAGTCTTATATTTTAGGAATTATCTAGTCCTAAAACTTAGGAGATTTCATAGGAGTTGTTCTCTATTTATACTTGTACATTCATTCCTAGTATGAGTGAGAAAGTATTCTTCTTCCCAATTATTTCACAAAAAGGAATAAAAACTCTAGTGCCCTATTTAGTTCTAGGAAAGAGTTTTTAGTTTTTCAACTCTAATTTTACAACTAAAGAGGCCCTATCATTATGTTTCAAAAACCAATCGCATTCATTTCTAGAAAATTTAGAAAACATATTTTTAATGTTTTCCAATTCATAGTATAAAGTTGAAAAATTAGGGGACTGTTTTGTTGTAGAAAACATTTTCTAATTTTCCAACTCCAATTTTCTGTTGAATCTCCAATTTTCTATTGAATCTCTAATTAGAACACAGAAAACTCAATTTTCTAATTTTTCAACTTTATACTATGATTTGGAAAATATCGAAAAGGTGTTCTCTAAATTTTCTAGAAATCCTATTGGTTTTAGAAACATAGAATGTCAGGACCTGTTTAATTGTAAAATTGGAATTGAAAAATTAGAAAATGTTTTCTACAACTAAACAGGCCTTAAAATTCACCATATTGGGTAGAACTAGGTAGAGATGAAGAGAAAGGCCCCAAATGTATGTTACTCCTGTCATAAGTCTCCCAGAAGAGCTATCTTAAACTACCCAAAAGTCCTTTTATCACCTTTATTACCCTCCACTAAACCATGACTAGTGTTCGACAGATAGCGATGCTAGTGCTGCAAATTGTCCATAAGATCCCCCCCCCGGCTGCAAATTGTCCATAAGATGCCCCACCCCCCCTTGGGAAAAAGCTGTAAAACAGTCCCTTAAATCACAAATTCAGATTTCTTTATCCCTCAAAATTTATGAGTAACATAAACAAATTAGTAGGTCAGTTTTGCTCCCTCTAGGAACTTAACCTTTAATTTTCCAATTTACGGACTCTGTGAATTCCACTCTTATCCTGCATCTGAAATGTTGATAGATTATGCTTTATCATGTACTACAACCGAAATATGCATTACCAGTGAGGGTTTTGCAGCAAGAATGTCTGTCATCATCCAATTATGAGCAAGTGAAACATATTTTACAACTAGTCAATATCCATTCGAAAGAGAAATAGTGCCTTCGTTTATTAGTTGTTTGTTCAGCTCTTTCTCCACAAAATAAAACTGGAAGTTTTCAAATGCAAGCTAAGAATGAATTCCATCTGCGGAAATATTTATCTTTGCAAAGAGCTGATTCTAGTCAGTAATCAGTGTCATATGTGGAATCAGGGGTGCTTCTAAAAAATTAAGTTGACCTTTTTAATTGCAATGGTCTGGAGTGTAAAGAAAGATTGGTTGAGCAGTTGAAATTATCCAAATAAAAGTCTATTGTAGGAATATATTTTCTGTCAAGATGTTGATAATAGTTTAAATTTCTTCTTGTTTTCTTTTTTTGTATATTGAGTACAGCTTAAGGCAAGGAGTGTGCTAAATGACCTATCAAAGGACACAAGGGGGGTAGATGGATCTAGTATTTATTTGTAAGCTTGGAATAATTAACTCTCTTCCTAGTACTTATTGCCAAAGTTCTGTTCTGTACCCTTTCATCAGCTTCTTCTATTTGAATTCATAGCATTCTATTTCCAGATATGGTGAAGGATGGGATTTTGGTGAAGTGGCCAAAAATGGACGTGGGATAAATGCTTCCCAGTTCAACCTTTCTGGAACTGGAATTGGGAGGTTAGTTTTCTTCTGCAAGTTCTTTTTCTAAGAACACCATGTTATTCTTTCTGTGTAAAGCCTGGTTTCCACAAAAGTTCAACGTATATGTACTTCTTAGATTAACTTGTCCTAGTTGGGGTTGACTATTGGATTAATATGAACAGTGGCTTTTCCTGATTGAGTAAGCTCGAAATTAGGATACTATCTAATTATTTGTTGATACTCATATAGCTGTAATTCTGCCAAAACTTGTTCCTATACCTTATTTTAATAAAGAGGGGATTTTTTGATCTAGAGAAGTACTGTGAAGAATTCCATTCTGATGTATAAATTTTTGTTTAGGATTCTTACAATGGTTATGGAATTATATGTACCCTGTAAACTTTTGATCTGCATAAGACATTTATTGGAATTAATAAACATCCAGCTTCAATGATCGAATTCGAGATGCAATGCTCGGTGGATCTCCATTTGGCCATCCTCTTCAACAAGGTTTCATAACAGGTTTGCTATTGCAGGTAATCATTACTTGTTGCTCTGTTTCTCTTGTGTCATATGAATATTTTATTTTATTCTTATGATATTTGTCTTCTTTTACAGCATGAATATATGAAAGATACTTAAACTTACATTATGGTTTATAGAATACTTATGTTTGAGGGAAATTTAGCCTACTCTACTGGGGTAATGTCACATAGCTGGTGGTGGCCGCAATAACTACAATAAAAAATGGGCCCAAATGACATTCATATCAAGGGCAGAAAGTGCTCAAAATCATGATTCGAAGTAACTTCTGCAAAATTAGCAAATATATTTCAAATTCCATGAGCTTTGAGGCTCAAAGCAAGCCCTAAAAAGTAGCAAAGCTAGGCTACAACATAGATACCAAAAATTGAAATTTTACTTCTTAAAGAAACTGTCAAGAAGAACAAGGCAACTGACCAATCTTATTCATTCTAATGAATTTCAGCCACATATATACACGCCTATCATTCGTATAGGCATCAGTTTCCTAAGTCTAATTAGCTCAGTTTCCTAATTAGATAGCTTCCTATACTAGTTTAGGAAATATGTACGGAAAAGGGAATTGTATAGAAAAGGAAACTACAGCTACTAAATACTATCAAATCAGACAAAGAAATAAAGCACTACACAATACAAATAATATTAGGAATCTGCATATAAGGAAAGCCTGCATATAGGAAATCTGTCGTCTTCTAACACACCCTCTCAAGATGGTGAGTGTATATCATGCATCCCCATCTTACTCAAGATCTTGTGATACACATGACCCGGTAGACCTCTAGTTAAGACATCTGCCAGCTGCACTCCCATAGGAACAAAGAGTGTGCAGATCAAGCCACTCTCTAGTTTTTCTTTAATGAAATGCCTATCAACTTCAACATGCTTTGTCCTATCATGTTGAACTAAGTTATGGGCGATGCTGATTGCTGATTTGTTATCACAATAGAGCTTGATAGGAGCTGACCAGCTGATCTTTAAATCCTCCAAAGTCATTTTCAGCCATAGTGTGATGTCTCTGGCAAGCTCACCGGCGTGCCACCAACGTCGGTGAAGCATGTTGGCATGTGGATGGCATGTCAAGGCAGGATGCTGGTGGTAGATGACACAAGTGTTGGATGACATAGGGTTGCCATGCCAAGGTGGTAGCAAGCATGCGGGAGAATGGGCCACGAGAGCTGAGGCACTCGCAGACAAGGCAGTGTGCAGCATAGGCTGGATAGCTGTGGCACATAGATGCGGCCAGGCGTAGTCCTATATGGGCAGATGGCTTACGAATGCAGAAGCCACGGGCAGGCCGCATAGGTCGAGAAATGTGGGACACAAAGGTGGGTTGAGTAGGCCAACAGGTGCGGGACATGGGGGCAATTCGCGTAACCTTAACGGGGTCAAGGGCAGTAGGCGGGAACGATTGCAACACCCGCGCGGGTGCGACCTGTGCACTCTCGCAATATGCAACACACGTCCGCATGATGGGCGACCACAGAGCCCATGCGCGCGCACGATCGAGGCAGTTATGTGACGACCTAGAATTTCCTGAAATACATGGGATGGGATTTGGCTCGATAATTAAATAACTGCGGAAGCAAATTAAATATAAATACACAATCCAGGGGCTTAATCGTACACAACAAGACACCAACCAGTCAAATATAACAACCACAACATCCGAGCCCCTGTCAATAACTCACTCCTAGAGATCTTTTCGGTCGGGATTGCCTTATACACATAGTCACCTAAGACCGACACGTCAAATGAATCATCCTCGACATCAGCTCCCACACCTGGAATGATGTTAAAAACATGATGAGCTATAAGGCTCAGCAAGCATAATAGAGAAATAAAGCTAAGACTGGAGACAAATCTCTCACATTGGATACACCCCAACAAATGTCGTGCAGTAAATGATAATGCCACACCATACCATGCATCAAGATATCTAGTGCATATCATAAATATATATACCAATGCACATAATGGTCCTTGGGGTCCACATAAGAAATGCATAACCTGGCACCTAAGTCCCGGCATACATACCTGCCGCAGCCACAAACTGGCTAGCATAAGGCACATGAGCCCGAGGCTCTCATAATATAATCCACATGAGCCTGAAGCTCTCACAACATAAACAACATGAGCCTGAAGCTCCCACAACATAATCCACATGAGCCCAAAGCTCCCACAACATAATCCACATGTCTGAGTTCCCGAGTCATAGCTACCTGGAGCCCAACTCCACTCATAGCTATCAAGGGTCAACTCCATACCATAATCCACATTAAACTATAACCGCGCAATGCAACAAATAATAGATGCAACGGCTCTTGCAGCATTAACGTGATGGCAAGGCCCCCATAAGCCAAACATCAGGCCATGCTACGTCCACGTAGGAATTCACACAAGCAAATGCTCTAAATGCATATGCTCGCCTAACATATACAAGTCAACATTCAACATGCCAACTATGTCATGCTAATGCTCACTCTCCCAACATATATAAGCATGACCCCCAATGAATACAAGTCCAATCCCTGTATTGCAATGCCATGCGATATGTCACATAATGGTTGAGTCGGTCAACAGTGACCAGGCACTGGTTGACAATCTGTGACTAGGGACAGCCGGTCGATAGCCGTCCTCAGCTCGGTCGATGGTTCGCTCCAGTGTCACCAAACGGTTAACACATCACCTCATCGGTCGACAACTTTTGCACCTCGCTGCCACGACTCACACCTACGGAAAACCATAGTCATAATCAAATCCCACCAACCCTCTAGGAACCTAGTCCCAAACTAGTTCGACATCATTCTCAAGGAAATAGGGGTGTCATAGTACCCCGTAAGCACTTACCAAATAAAATCCCAGAAGTCTCCTATTTAATTTAATTTAGATTACCTCAAAGGAAACTATACTTTAAATAATTAACACACTAAATAACCCACGAAAACGAATCGGATTAAGGAAGGAAATGGAATCCGTAAATTGAAGGAAACTCGCAAAGGAAGTAAAGAGCTTGCCTTTAATTAGCGAATTTCAGTGTTTTTATGCCCACACGCCGCTATATTAATACACACTGCAAAATATTATAATTCAACCAAAATTAGTATAAACGCACCCCAAATTAAATTCCAACCACTAGGAATTTCTATCATATTTTTCCCCACTTACCTGATTATTTAAACCTTAAATAAACTGCATTTTTCTTTTATTTTTCTTTGAATTTCCTTCCCCACTTCTAGCCTCTGTGCGTGTCTTCTTCTTCCCCAAAATCGCCTTCTGTTGCTGCTTGGAACACTGGTTTAAAAATGGAAAAAAGAGGGCCACTAGAAGTTGCCGCGTGGTAGCCCAGCTCAACACCACCGCCTTGCTCCAAAACGACGGTGTTTTGGGGTTGGCCTTGTTGAAAAATCAACAATTTCTTCTCTTCGCATACGCCTGCCTCTAGCCTCGATCCCGCAACCAGCCTTTCCCCCTTGTGTGCGGGTGCCATCTTGCCTACAAGCCTTCTCAACATACATATCTGTGTGATTAATTTTAAGGTGATCCCCAACCAACTTTCGAAATTTGCACTTAGACCCCATAAGTTCTAGAAATTACCACACACCCCACTTAATAATAACTCTTATATCCCAAATTTTCCAACAATTACTTGCCCATTTCCTTAATACAAAATAAATTAATATTTCCCCTTCATTACACAAATATTCAATATTTGCCTCAAGTACAATAATTATTTCTCCCGCTAAGTTATTCAAATCCACACCACTCTAATAGATCACAAATTACTTCAAATATAAATGTTAACAATTATTATCTATTCCCGAATTACCGGGATGTTACAAGTTAGGCCAAGTGACGGCCTGGCGAGTCATGCGACCCACAGAGACGGTTTTCCCACAAGATGCATGCGGCCCAACTGAGTCTGATGCGACGATTATGTGTGATAACCGCTTGTATTTTTGTAGTCTATATATGTGTGGCTAGAGTGTAGCCCAAGTAATTGTCTTTGTATTCTCGGATCTGAATATAAAGTTGGAATTTTTCTCGTATTCCTTTGTGCGTGCTTCTGTTTTTACTATGCTTAACCCCTTAGGGTTGTTGGCTGACCTAAGGAGAGAACTTAGGGCTATCACAAGTTCGTCAGCTAGATTTCGGGAAGGATAGTCTTGTGACAAGTTGGTATCAGAGCACATGGTTGGTTGTTGTGCAAAGAATTGAGTAAAATAGATGGTTGGAGGAAACGAAGCTGTTCGTGACCGTGTCTCTCATCTAGAAGCCTATATGGGGGAGAGGGACCCCATTGATGAGTCTCGTTAACCCAAAAGGTGACAGATGCAGCCTTGTCTATAGAGGATTTACAGGCCTTGTGGACGATTTGTTCACTTCCGTGAAGGACAGGGTCCTGGCCTGGGAGGAGATGTTTGCGGCCAAGATGGCTGAGGTTGAGGCAGACTTGAGCTTGCAGGCAAAGGCACGCGAGGTAGCCTTGAAGGATCAAATTTCCTCGTTGGAAAATGACATTGCCTTGCTCAAGTGCGCCATGCTAAGTGCACCCTCTGGTGGGGATGAGGTGGCCCCAAAGTTGAAGGTGCCCGAGCCCAAGGCCTTCACAGGCATCCATGAATTGAAGACTCGAGAATTTCTTTTGGGACATGGAGTAGTATTTCAAGACTACTAGCACTCTTGATAACAGGGAGAATAGGAGCAGGAGGACTCACGGGAAGAGGGAGTGCCTCAGAAATGGGTTGACATGCAGAATGAGGCGAAGAGTAGAAAGGAGATGACTCAAAGAAGGTAACATCCGCCGAAAGAAAATAGCGGCGGGTGTCAGGAGAATAACACCGATAACCCTTCTAAAAGCAAGAGTAACCAAGAACAATGCACTTGATGGATCGAGCAGACAATTTATCTTGACTGGGAGATAGGTTATGGACAAAGCAGGTGCAACCAAAGACACGGGGAGGAAGAATATATAATGGTTGACTAAGAAACAAGAGAGAGTGAGGAATCTGGTGCTGAAGAACCGAGGAGGGCATCCTGTTAATGAGATAGCAAGCAGCAGGGACAGCTTCAGCCCAAAAGCGAAATGGGACATGATGATGAAGAAGAGTGCAAGTAGTTTCAATTAAATGTCTGTTTTTATGCTTAGCAACTCCATTCTGCTGTGGTGTATATGCACAAGACGACTGATGCAAGATCCCTTGAGAAGACATAAAGGTAGTAAAGGGAATAGAAAAATACTCAAGGGCATTGTCACTGCGCAATACTTGGACAGAGATATGAAATTGCATTTTGATTTCAACACAAAAGGATTCAAAGATTGAGAATAACTCAGAACGATTTTTCATTAAATATAACCATGTGTAACGAGAATAATTGTCGATAAACGTTACAAAATATTGAAAATCCAAAACAAACATGACACAACTAGGACCCTAGACATTGGAATGAACTAAAGCAAACGGAGACACAGCCCGATTATTGACATGCTTTGGAAAAGAAGTGCGAGACTGTTTTCCAGCTTGACAAGACTCACAATGAAAAGACGACAAACTAGATAAACTAGGGACCATCTTCTGAAACTTAGCTAAACTAGGATGTCCCAAACGATTGTGGAGAAGAGCAGGAGACTCAGTCATCGAGCAAGCAACAGGAGATGCAAGAAGGTTGAGATGATAGAGACCCTGCGACTCACATCCGACGCCAATCGTCTGTCTCGTACCGCGATCCTGGATTGTAACAGAATGATCATCAAAGGTGATAGAACAATTTAAGGCGCGCGTAAGTTTACTAACAAAAACAAGATTAAAGGGACAATGAGGAAGATAAAGGACATAATCTAAAATCAGAGAAGGTAAAGGTTTGGCAGTGCCAATAGCTTTAGCAACCGCTTTGGAGCCATTGGCTAATATTACAGAAGGTAAAGAAATAGAATTAGTAAAATAAGAGAACAAATGGGGATTACTAGAGATATGGTTAGAAGCACCTGAGTCGAGAACCCATGGTCCCAAAGAGGATGACTGAGCGAGACAGGCAGTGGAATCACCAGTGTGGGCAACAGAAGCAACTGTGGATGAGGTTTGCTAGGACGTCTTATACTTGAGATAATCATCATAGTCAGCCCCAGTGAGAAGGACAAATTGCGGTGGATGACCATCAAAGGACTCAGATCGAGAACCATCAACATGAGCAACATTAACACGAGGAGGGCGGCCATGCAACTTATAACACTGTTCCTTAGTATGCCCCCACTTGTGACAGTAGTTACACTTGGGGCGTTTGCCCCGATTACCACGATCTCCTCCCTATTCGCCACTACATTCTGAACTTGTGAAGCCATGACTGAATGATTACTTGCAGAAGAGGGAGGCACTGTAGGAACAGATGAAACTCGAAGAAGATGAGAATACACTTCATCCATAGTAGGTACAGTAGGACTAGCAAGAATCTGATCACAAACAAGAGCAAGCTCAGGACCAATGGCAGCAAGAGTACACACCATGAAGAACTTATCCCACTGAGCTAGATCCTCTGCAACAGTCTTACCAGCAGGTAACAAGGAGTTAAATTCAGCTTTAATAGAGGCCATGCGACCAAGAAAATCAGGAAGAGACAAACGCTGCTGTCATAACCTGAGCAGATTAGACACAACTGAATACAGGCGTTGAATGTCATTAGTGTGTAACGTGTTGGCCTGAGCCCACAATTTACAGCACGTGGTATAGTTAGTATAGATCGGATGAAGAGAGGGATCAATTGACTGTCACAGGATCGCACAACAGAGCATCAGCTCTTTGCTACTCAGGTTTATTTGTGGTCACATTCTCGGCCTTAGTAGTTAGATGATCCTGTAAACCTTGACCCATACACTATAGTTCAACCGCCTTGGACCAAGAGATATAATTGGAACTGTCCATCAACTTCTCAGTAGCAATGGTTGGAGAGGGAGACAAAATACCAGAGAAGGAGCCAGATTTACTAGTACCAGCCATGTTGGATCAAAGGAAGCTCTACAAGATCAATAGATCTGAAACAAAAGGGTTAAATAACCAAAAAATAAAGGCTGGATGATCCAGCACAGAGAACAGGCGCGCTAGAGCGACGGCAGATGGCGGATGCCGATGACTGGCGGTGGCGGATGGCAGCGGATGGCGACGAAACCACCGGGGTTGGGATGGACTGAAGGAGTCGAGTCCAATGGTGAAGACGACGTTGCGATTGGAGCACTGGTGAGAGAGATCGGAGCAAAAAATGTCTCCGTGAACAGTGCGAGAGAGGCGGTGCATGGCGGCGCGTGGAGGCGGCAACGGCGACAGTCCTCCGGGGATCAACAGCGGTGGTGGTGTGCGTGATCAGTGGCCGGACGGTGAAGACCCGCTTTGACTAGTAGCGCGCGCGCGGCGGAATCATAGTGGGCGATAATGGCGGTGGCGCGGCAGGCTGCGGCGGTCAATGGCAACGCGACCGACGGTGGTCGTCGGTGATGTGGGCGGCGACAACTAGGGTTTGTATGGTGGCTGCTAGGGTTTGTATTAAAAACTAGGGTTTGTATTTTGGCTCTGATACCATGTGAAACATAGGAAGAAAACCTAGCTTTTAATATGAATATACCACTTAATTAAATTCATAGACTATACACCTATATATATACAAATACAATGGGCCATGGGCCATGGGCTCTAACATAGGATTAATCCTAGACTATAACCATATAACTCAACAGATTTAAACAGGCAATCAATTGGTAGAGCATTTTATTCATGACTTTGTTTGATGCAACCCAAATTGCTTAGGATATGGTCATCGTATGAGGACTGGTAGGCCATTTTTTAAATTTGAAGTAAGGTTGTTAAGAAGCAAATTCAGGAAGATATGGCTGAAAAGGTTGAATAGGCAAAGAGGTTGATCTTTTGAGACATAATCGCTTTCAATTTAATCACTTGTAACACTTTTTATTAAATTCTCTCAGAATAATTGTTTTTGTTTTATTTTTTGTTTGTGTTGAATTTCTACTACATCATCAGGACCTACATTTGTTGAAAGGATGACTGATAAACTTGTCCATCTGCAGTGTTGTTTGTTCTAGGTCAAACAGTGTTGAACTTCTACTTTAGTTTGTTAATAAATGGAGAAACTAAACAGTCTCTGCTGCATTCACATTTAAGTTTATTGGCTTATAATCATTCGTACCATCAAATATAGTTAACGAAATTCTTTTATGCTTTTCCTTGACCTAACACAAAAAAGAAAAAACATTCATTTATGCCTTGGCAGCCCAATGAACACGACCATGGTTCTGAAGCTGTTCAAGAGCATATGCTTGCTGGATTGAAGGATCACATTCAGGTCTGTAACTCTGGTGTTGAGCATCCTACTGTTAGTTCTTGTGGGTTGTTAATCTAGATACTATTCTCTGTTAACCTTCAAATTCCATATAGCAAAGGTGTGATTTATTGTTGTAAGTGTATTGCCTCTGAACAAGAAGTATACATTTGGCTTATGCCCAAATGGTTATGCCTTTCAACCTCCTTGCCAGCAAGTAACTTCATGTGCTAACCTGATGAGTGGCATGATGGCATCTTCTAAGGGTCTAGTGGTGAGTTTGGGAGTGCAATAGCCCCACCACTGGCCATGCCTTAAACTTTTTTTCTTCTATTAACATTATGATGACTGTTAATTTTTCATATTCTTTTGAACTTTGTAACATAAGATCCTTATATTAATTTGGCTTGTACATTATACATCGATTTGTTGAACATTAACTAAATGATTTTTAGTTTGTAAGTTTACTTCCAAATTTATTCTTCAACCTTTTATGTAAATATGTTCAATTATTTAATTATTAAGATTGACAAACATTTGTACATGCTTTAATTTTTGTTTCCAAATATATCTGTACATCCAACAAAATCTATATCAGTTTAGCTTCTGTTCCCAGAATGTCTTTCAAGGTAACTGAAACAATACGCCTAAACTGAAAGTTGATCAAAGTTATGGGAAACAGAGGAGTCCAAAGTTATGGAAAGATCAAAGGAGGGATAGAAAGCATACCACTCACTGGAATTTGGAGAAGTTACTGCTGAAGGTATCTTAAAATTGTCTCTGATCATAGTGGAAGCTAAAGGAGAGAAGAGGGACAGACTCCTATGATCGTGGAATGAATAATGGGTTGATAATGATTTATTGGCTCTCAAGGCTGATAGTGATAACCTGCACTCCTGAAGGCTTTGAATGAACAGACAATAAACACCTTCTCTTCCATTTGGTGTACTATTTACTGTCACTATACCCTTGACTGTTTGTTTGGGGATATGGAGGGGATTGGTTTGCCTGCTCTTATGTATCCCTTTGTTGGGTTGGAATAAAAGAAATGGGTTATTAGTCTGGCCTGCATTGCATATGCCCCATAATGTTGTATGTAGAATCTATGGGGGGGGGGGGGGTATCATAGTACTATTCTTGTTAATGTAGATTATCTCCCTTCCCTAGCCAAGGACCAAGTATTTCCCTTCTCTAACCCATCTCTTATCTAACTATAAGCATACCAAGGACATTTAATGTGGTTCAAAAATTTTACTCATGTGATACATGTACTCCGACCCATTTCCCCATTGTAATACTTATCCACTCAAAACCTTTTGTCGCAAACAAATGGAGCCTAAGGGATGCTCATTGTAGAAAACGGATAATTTAGCTAATTGATATTATGTGGTATGACTGAAACCATAGATAAACTATTTTGGCTGAAAAAGAGAATTAACTGCTATTGTTTGTCCAACATGAATTATTCACGGGGTTTCTTTTTTTCTGGTGAGAAAGTCATATTCTCTTCATTACCTCACTTATAAATTGCTGAACCACTGTTCTACTAGTCCAGGTTGGGATGGCTGCAAACCTGAGGGACTTTGTGCTAACCAATTGTGACGGAGAAGAGGTATGTTCCATCATCATAACACCAACAAGAAAAAAAGGCTTCTAAATTACTCAGGGACAACTATTTGCAATGGCATTTCCCACATTTTGCTATACAGTACAACTCCATCTAATTAAGCAAAAATATCTCTGTGTGATCTGTGTTAGTGTATGCCCTCTGAGCTTAGTGTGGTGAGCTCATAAATGATACACTAAGATGTAAGTTAGTGTAGGCTTCACAAACCAAGTGTGGTGGTTTGGTGAAAGATACACAATGATTGTTGCAATGATAAAATAAATTGGGCACAATTCATCCTTTATACTTAATTGTATATAAATGCTTAAGGATAAAGTCCCGAGGATTAACCTGTGTGGAGAGTCATTAAAGTGTGACTTTAATAGTAAGAACACTCAACACATACACCAAAAGGTTAGTACCTTAAAACATAGTCTATGGTCAAGGTATCATTGAGAAGGGATATCAATGATGTATGCGAGACTGATATACATGTTGCCATTGTCTTAAAGAAGACAACAACGAATCTTACAAGGCTAGTGGTGTGGGATCCAAGACAAGTGTATGGGTGCTTGTTGGTGAACAAGTTCACTGGACATGACCCAACATAGTATTCCATAAGATTTTCAGGTGTCTATGGAAACCTGGTGGCGGCTGTGTAAAGTCATCATTTGACTTGTGGACACCATAGTATCTTGTGTGTGGATTCGCATACTTTGACTTCGTTATGAACGCATCCAGTAAAGGATGTGAACTTGGTGGTGATTGGGTATGGCATGAAACATACGAAGATTGTGAGTGATTCAGAGAGGATTCATCGACCCTTAATGGGAGAATGTCTCTTGGGTCCCTTTGATGAAAAGTTAACTGTTAAATCTGTGCACAATGGGAATTTGATTTGAGATTGGATCTTAAATCAAATACTCTTAAAGTTATCCTTTTGATATATCAAAGATTGCAAGACCAAACTTAGAAGAGATGACACCTAATTCAATCTTCTGTTTGGCTGAGACACTTTAAACCGATAAAGGGATAACATTACACATACATGGGTGTAGCCTCTACTAAAAGGTTAGTGATCGCTATTGATCCTTCTACTAATTGGGGGCGTTGATGGATTGCTAGATCCTACTCAATGGCTATGGTTCTTATATGGAAAATAATCATTGCCTACATATGTAGAAGCCTAATATGTCACACGCAATAGGACAGCATGATGAGGTAATTGCGGGCTCGATAGGTTTTCTGAGTAAACCTCAGTGTAAGAGCTGAAATTTCTTAGATATTAATGTGATTAATATTAAGGAAATTAATGTAAATAATGATCCTAATAATATGGGATTAAGGTCACTTAATATCCTTGAGAAAGATGCAAACCCTAATTTGGACATGGATCCTTATTGGGCTTTAGGATTTGGTGACTTTTTAGTCCAAATTATTAGTTGATCTTATTTACCACTTACCTAGGGTTAATGAGTTGGATTAAGGAGTTTAATTTGAGTTTTAAGTGGCTGATTTAAAATGTTTAAATAAAGCCAAGCCTAATGGAAGAGGGGCCACATTCATGGGCTTTAGCCCACACAAGCTAGGGTTTCATCAAGACTCTATATATACCCTTGTTGAGAGTCAAAAAGTGATGATTTGTGATTGCCAAAAACACTAGTTGTGAGTGTGATTTTCGGCCATACTCAAGAGCAGCCCCTTGCCTCCAAAATTCCACCCTCCCATTGAGCTAGCACTCCATGATTCCCTAGGGAAGCCGCTTCCGTTGCGGTTCCAAGTGTTGTTCGCGTGGATTACACATTAGAGGCTAGGTGCTTGTGCAACTAGAGGTGATCATACCTTTCGATAACTTGTGCTACAAAAGGTAATATCTTATCCTTCTTTCGTGATTTATTCCCAAGGAGCCGGTCCTCTAAGGTAATCCGTGAATAAAAATTTTTAAATTCTACTGTGCTTTTCTACACGGATTCCTTCAATTTGTCAATTCCTAAGATATTTTAGGAGCTTAAGATGCTTACCCCCATGTTATGTGGGTTATGACTTTATCAACTTTTACCTGTTACCAATTTTTGTTGGAGAATCAATGAAGATTGATTCATCCCAATCAATCTCCTGTGATTGTGAGATTAGCTGTGGAATCTTTCCATGTTTATTGTTTGACTTTTTTGTACAGATTTGGTTCTGTTTCTTTTCCTCATAGTTTCCTTCTTGTAATCTTTCATTCTTTTTAAATCTTTGCATGTATATATAGGGTGATTGGCCCCATTGCATGAATATGAAAAACTATTGCAGCTTTTCACAAGGTCTCAGAGCATTTCGTTTCCTAGGGCGTTTCATTTCTTTGCCATTCATAGGGTGATTGTTGTGGTATGATGTACCTAGGGAAGCATTAACACATTGTACTCAGGCGGTTAAGCTTTTGGGTAGGAAATACCCATGTGACAGGAGGAGTAGTATAAAAAGATGCTGATCCAACTAATAGAGGCATTTGGAAGAGTTTAATCAAATTTCATTCTGAATTCCTCCCTCCAATTCTCTCTCTTTCTCTCTCTCATTCTCTCTTTCTCTTGATAATTCTCTCGAACCCCCGTGATCTCCATCCTATCAGTGAAGATCGTTGATCAATTGCCAGATCTCTTAAGATTTGACAACCTCTTTCAGGAAATAAGGGGATTGCTATTACGAATGGCGCTCATATTCCTATTGCTAGTCAAGGCAACATCAATCTCATCCCAAATATCTTGTTAACCAATGTTCTTCATGTTCCCAAGCTATCCACCAACCTTTTGTCCATAAGCCAAATTGCTAAATCTTCGAACTGCAGTGTTACCTTTTTTGACACACCCTGTATTTTCCAAGACTAGACTTTAAGGAGGAGGATTGGACTTGCTAAGGTAAGGACATACTCTATTATCTTGAGGCAGTGAGTAATTCTAATGGATCAGGGTAACAGTTGGCTCTTTATCACAATATATCTCCTCTCATTCTACTCCCCAGATCTTACCACAACATCGTCGATTAGGCCATCCTCCATTTAGTCTCCTAGAAACTATGTTTCTCGCCTTATTTCACAATGTATCTCTTGACAATCTTCATTGTAAAGTCTATGAACTTGCTAAACAATGCATAACTTCTTTTCTTTTGGTTAATAAAAGGTTTCCTTATGTGTGGGGTCCTTAACGGGTTCCTAACTACATTGGGGTTAGGTGGTTTGTTTCCTTCATTGGTGATTGCACTAGAGTCACTTACGTTTACCTCATGAAATACAAACATGAAGTTTCCACTATTCTTCCCATTTTCTGCCAAATGATCAAAACCCAATTCGTGGTGTGTATAAAACGGTTTCAATTGGATAATGCCAAGGATTTCTTCAACCAATGTCTAAATCAATTCTTTTTAAAAGAAGGCATTATTCATGAGTCCTCTTTTGTAGACAACCCCCAACAAAACAGTGTGGTTGAAAGGAAAAATCATCACCTCTTAAATGTCACTCGTTCCATGTTATTTTAGTCTTGTGTACCTAAGCAATTATGGGGGGAAGCTATGCTCACTACAACTCATTTGATTAACCACGTAGTTAACAAGAGTCCTATTTGGCTCCTAATGCAACACTACTCGTCTATTCCCATTTCCTCCACTTTGTCTCCAAAGGTTTTCGAGTGCACGACCTATGTACATCTTCATCAACATAGCCGTGACAAACTCAACCCTCGGGTGCTCAAGTGTAGCTTTCTTGGCTATTCTAACACTTAGAAAGGGTATAAATGTTATCATCCATCAACTTGTAAATTCTTTGTCTCCATGGATGTTACCTTTCATGAAGATGCCCTTTTTTTCTTCTCTCCTCAACCTCAGCTTCAGGGGGAGCACTATTGTGAAGATGAGGGTCTCCCTCTTAACACCCGTCTTCCTTCTTTCCTTCATCCTCTCAACAACCTAGCTAGCTTTCTTCAACCCTTTCACCTGGATCCCTTCCATCTCAACCTTCTGTTAGCTTTGTGTAAATAATGGCACCTCATACCCAAGAGGGGGCTGAATTGGATGTTTTAAAAATTGAGTTAAGATTTATAAATTTTTGCTTGAAAAGAGGTTTTAGTGCAATAGAATAGTAAGTATGAAACAATTTTTACAAAACTTGAAAAATGTAAAGCAAGAATGAAATCAACACAAGTGATTTGTAGTGGTTTAGCTCTACTGGCCTATTCCACTACCTTAGCTCCTCACTAAGGATTTCCAAATTCACTAAAACCTCCTATTTGAACTCAAGTAGACCCTCTAGCAATTAGCTAGGTAATATACAACCTCCTATTTGCACCAAGTAGACCCTCTAGCAATAAACTAGGCAATGTACAACCTCTTACTTGCACCAAGTAGGCTCTCTAGCAATACCGCTAGGCAATGTACAAAAGCAATTACAATGAGATGATCTGAGAGGTATAAACTCTCAGTTACATTGTCTCTCAAATGAAGATACAAAGGTTAAAACGGAATAATACAAATGATATCTATAGCCTTTTTAGAGAAAAGAGAAAGCATAAGCACTAATGAGAAGAATGAATATAGTTGTAAGCTCTTATCACTACATTTTCATTCATTAGCCTCTCTAGTGCATCCTTGGGCTGATATTTATAGGTTTCTCCCGAGCTTGAATTAACTAGCCGTTATTTGGATCCATTGGGAGTGTTTAATGCTTGCAAAAACTAGCCGTTAAACATGTCAGTGAGAAATGATTGACAATTTTTGAAAATGGTCGATAGTTTTCTTTGTGAAATTTGAAAACATCTTTTGGCTTTGGGCAAACAGTCGACTTTTAGAGAAAAATAGTAGACTATTTTGACAACAAGTCGATATTATACAATGATGATCGACATTTTTAGAACTTACATGAAAAGAACAGAGAGTGGAAAATTACCTGGCCGACAGTTTTTGCATAACCCATTCACCTAAGGCTAAAAACGGTCGACTGATTTTAGCCTTTCATACACCTAAGTCTTAAAACGATCGGCTTTTTTTGGCTTTTCATACACCTGAGGCTTAAAACTGTAACACTTTTAAAAAACTATTGACTCTTTTAAATAACCCAAACAATTAAGGCTCAAAACGGTCGATAGATGGACTTGAAAGGGTCGACAGTTTTGCCTTGAATTTTAAAAAGAGGTTAAGACAAATGTTAAAACAAATTTGCAACAAATCTCATGTACTCATCTATTTGATTAATATATATTGAATGGAAAAAAGATATTTTCCAAGAGATTGCCACTAAGGAGTTTATATGATTTGACAAAATGGTTGAAACAATATCCTTAGGAAATAAATAGATTTTTTATTTTTTATTTTCAGGAATATGTACTTTATTTTCATTTTGAAAATGAAGACGACATGAAAATATTTTTCATCATAAAAAATGAAGATTTTCATTATCAAAGTATTTTCCATCAAAGATATTCGACATGATGATTTTCATCAACAAGTAATCATGAAGTTTTTCATCATCAAAATAATATCAAAAGCAAAATAATTTTGACACATTTTATACAACAATTCATTTGATTTCAAAATAACTTTTCTTTGATGCCATAATGTTTTCGAAGATGAAATATTTCTCACAAATGATTTTATATAGAAAGGACATTTAGGATTTTTATCCTTGGAATATATAAAGGCTTTGAACAACAATTTTATCAAAACCATTTTAGATATTTTACGAATTAATCTCACTAATCATTTTCAAATTCCAAAGAAGTTTTTCATCATCAAAACATTTTATCAAAAGCAAAACAACATCTTCCACCTTATCTCTTCTAGCTACCCCAATTTAGTCAGATACTGATTGTGAGAAGCGTCAGGCCAAATTGCAACGGCCAGCTTTGAATCCAAGAGAAAACCTCATCTACTGAAGAAGGAAGGAGCTGATCTTAGACTAACACAAGTTCAAGATTCCTGCCTGAATGAAGGTAATACACTATCCCTTTTCCAATCTCCGTGGAAAAACCTAAACCCCATGTTCTTGACCTACCCATGCATCACCTGAGAATGCACAAAACATCCTATGTGCCCCATATCCCAATTTGTATCTAATGATAGAGTGTCCTCACAATATCAAGCCTTTCTTACCTCACTAGACACTATTGGAATCCCAAAGTTGGTTCATGATGCATTAAAGGATAAGAATTGGACGCTTGCTATGAAAGAGGAAATGAAAGCCCTAGAAAAGAACAAAACTTGGGAGGTTATACTTAGACCAAAGAATAAGAAACCAATGGGATGTAAATGGGTGTTTACAGTGAAATGCAAATTTGAGGGGGCACTCGAAAGATGCGAAGCAAGATTGGTAGCAAAAGGATACACACAATCCTACGGAATCAATTATCAAGAAACATTCTCTCATGTAGCCAAGATGAATATAGTTAGAATACTTATTTATCTTGTTGCTTGTTTTAATTGGCCACTATTGCAGTTTAATGTTAAGAATACCTTCCTCCATGGTGATTTGGAAGAGGAAGTTTATATGGAGCCTCCATCTTGGTTCGAAGAACTATTTGGGGATAATAAGGTGTGTCGTTTGAAAAAGGCCTTGTAAGGGCTAAAACAGTCTCCGAGAGTGTGGTTTGAAAGATTTACAAAGGCAATGAGGCTACTAAGATGTAAACAGAGTCAGGGAGATCATATCCTGTTCATAAAACATAATGGAGAAGGTGAGATCACAGCCTTGTTGGTTTATGTTGATGACATTATTATCATAAGGAATGATGATACTGAAAGACATGCTTTGAGAGAATATTTGGCACGAGAATTTGAAATTAAAGATCTTGGCAATATGAGATACTTTCTTGGAATTGAAGTAACCTACTCCAAAAACAATATACTCCTATCCCAAAGAAAGTATATTTTGGACCTACTAAAGGAAGTATGGAAACTTAACAGCAAGGCAGCAAGTTCCCCCATTGACCTAAATCACATAATAGGGTTAAAAGATGGAGACAACATAGTTAATAAAGGCAGTTACCAAAGGTTAGTTGGCAAATTAATATATTTGTCTCATACTAGGCCCAATATTGCTTACTCCATGGGAATAGTTAGCCAATTTATGTATTACTTAAAGGAAGAACAGCTACAGGATGTAAACCGCATCTTGAATCATGTTTCGAAACAATGGTGGTATGACTTTAGAAGCCTATTCTGATGCTAACTATGCACGTTTACCTATGGACAGATGATCCACATCAGGCTACTGTACATTCCTAGGAGAAAACTTGGTCACATGAAGGAGTAAAAAGCAAAGTATGGTTGCTAGATCAAGTGCTGAGGCAAACTTTAGAGCTATGGCTCATGGAGGATGCAAACTTGTATGGCTGAGAATTATTTCAAATGACCTCAAGATCAAACTGGAAGAGACAATGAAACCGTACTGTGATACCAAGTTTGCTATACTCACAATCTAGTCCAGCATAATCGTACCAAATATATAGAGGTCGATAGACATTTCATCAAGGAAAAATAGGATAGTGGCTTAATAACTACTCCTTATATGCCGACAAAAAACCTAGTAGTAGACATCCTAACCAAAGGTCTTCCACCAACAAGATTTCAGGAGATGCATGCAAGCTAGGAGTGGTAAACATATACTCTCCATCTTGAGGGGGAGTGTTCAAGAATCAATCAAGCGAGATTCATCCCAATCAATCTCCTGTGATTGTGGGGTTGGCTGTGGAATCTTCCACGTTTATTGTTTGACTTTTTTGTACAGATTTGATTATGTTTCCTTTCCTTATAGTTTCCTTCTTGTAGTTTTTCCTACTTTGTAAATCTCTACATGTATATATAGGGTGATCAGCCCTACTACATGAATATGAAAAACTATTACAACTTTCCACAGTTTTCTGTATGGCTCATCTCAAATTGAAGTAACAATAAAGTTGTGTTAATCTTCTTTTTTTGTCAAATAGGAGCACCTGAAAATTAAATCATTTTTAAAGTGACTTAGGCTACCAGTTAATATCTCAGAAGTGACTATTTTGGTTAGTTAGGTGACCTAGTGTCTATGTGATCAAGTCTTATAATATGTGCTATGGTACTTTGAAGAATGAAAGAATATTTTGTTACTAGTAAGCTTATAATTCTATATAAATTTTACATGATCAATACTTGATCACATTTGGTATACCTAGGATCTTGGCAAGCCTTAATGATACTGCATAGAAAGTAAGAAGTGGAAAAAAAATTATGATAACAAATTTAAGGAAGGCAGTTATTAAGGTCAAGTTGGATGCCCGTAGCAGCACATGCTCAACGACTCAACATGAACTTCCACCTGTTTAAACAAGTCATGAGGGCCAAACCTATAATTGGCCCATCTGAATTAAACCAACTGCTGAATTCATACTTGTGAAGCCCTTGTCTAGTGTCGGCATATTCCTGTGACTAAAAGTTTATTTTTGCCTGCCCCACCCCAAAAAAAATAAATACATAAATAAATAATAATACAAAAATAAAAATAAAAGAGGCATACATGAGTTGTAGAAGTTATTTGCAATGTTCCAGTTGGACTCTAGTTGTTGCTGTTAGGAGACTATGCTACCATATGCACAATTTGTTGAAGCTTCAAGAATATTGTTTTTCTAGAGGCTTTTGTGACCTACCACATTATGCAACGTGGGTATAGTAAATAAAGTTCAAGGCAGTAGTTACCAGAAGCTCTAGTGACCCCATAATGACCTACTGCAGCCACAATACACGTATCAGTATCCTTTATTGTTGGATAATGTTTACCTTGGCCTGCTGTGGGATAAGCAGGTCCTTGATGAGCAGAATTAGGATCGATGTTAGAAAATTTTCAACTTCGGGATTTGCACAATGCAATGTTCTAAAAATCGGCCTAGGCACCAGTGAGGCGCTAGGTGGCTCCTTGCCGCCGCAAATATGGCCTAGGCGGTCCCTCTAGGTGCCGGCCCGATTAATCGATCGGCGGCGGCGCCAAGGCGGCCCACACGGCGCCGAGCGGCCTGTGACACCTAATTTTTGTGTTCAAATTTTATCTTTCGTCGATTCTGAAGCCTCTTTTACTCCTCTTAGCCGTCACCCTCTCATACTCCTCACAGCCCAAGGCCGCCGCTGCCTCAACATCACTGGTACCTCCTCATTGCCTTGAGCTCCGTTGCAACTTCCTCACTGCCTCTACGCCGTCAAGCTCCATCCTTGCTATTGCGTCCTCGTTGTGTCAACACCGTCGCCGCCGCCGCCACTATCAAGTTCCATCTCTACTTCCGCTTCTGCTTCCGACCCCCCCCCCCCCCCTCCCTTTCTCTCGCGTGAGCGCGCGTTGTTGGGTGTTAGTATTAGGGTTTATTATCTTATTTAATTTTTTTTATTTATATGTTAGATATATATATATATATATATTTTTCTATTTCTGTTTATATGTTAGATATATATATTTTCTTTTCTATATATATATATATATTTTCTATTTATATGTTAGATATATATATATTTTTCTATTTATATGTTAGATATATATCTAATATATATATATATATTCAATTGAAAATAACATCAAGTTACATCATAAAATTGAAAAAAATAAAAAAAATCAATAGTTTTTCTAAACCCGCCTAGGCCCCGCTTAGGCGCCCTAGCGCCCGACTAGCGCGTAGCGCGTTTTAGAACACTGGCATAATGTCATGACAAAATCCCATGTCAATGATCTACTAGAGAGGTTTGGGTATATGACTTGGTACTATGAGCTTATAAGTCACCTTCAGCTAACATTTTTGGGTGAAAACTCATAGTTTTACAAGTGGTATTAGATTTAACCCAGGACCACTATTGCATGGGTGTGGGCCAGGGAAGTGTTTTAAATTTGACTTGGTTCAGATTGATCAATATTGGATTTTTAGCTTGGTGAGAACACTACATGTTAAGAGGAAGGAAGTTTGTCATGATTCAATCCCACATTGATAGTCTACTAGGAAGGTTTTGAGTATATTACTTAGTCTCATAAGCTCATAAGTCACCTTCAGCTAGCACTTTTGGTTGAGGACCTGTAGTATTACAAGTGGTATTAGAGCTAATTCAAGACCACTGCCACATGGGTGCGGGCTAAGAACGTGTTTCGAATGTGACTTGGATCAAATTGACGATGGTCGGGGTTCTGAATTGGAACCCCCATGTCGACTGTGGGAATTCTAATCTTGGAACCCCCAACAGTTGATTTTTTATTTATATATATATTTATATATATATAATATTTAAACTAATTTATATTTATTAATATGTATGTTCATAATTTGTTAAATTTTTTCAATATGATATGCGTCAAAATATTCCAGAATTCATATTCCATAATCTATTTGTTTTAGACAATGTACAACTAGGAGATTATATAGTTCCTAATTTTCTCTATTTTCCAATCTAGATTAGTTGATTGTTGATTCTTAGGAGATTCCTAGTTTTAGGGATGTGATTAGATTTATGTTTTGTGTATATATTTTGTCTGTGTACTATCCTTTGATGGAGCGAAAAAAAATTAACTTTCTCCACATGATATCAGAGCCTAGGCTCTCTCTCTAAATTTTTTTCCAAAAGCCTTGTTCCCCTCGTGATCAAAAACCCTCCCCGTACCAACATGTCTGATCAATCTGTCACCACAAGTCCCAAAACTCCTGTTCTTGTTGAAGAAGCAATTAACAATACACCCTTAGGAGAATTGCAAAATCTCCATTCCTCTTACAAATTGAATGGAAAAAATTATTTGAAGTGGTCACAATTAGTTCAAACGTTTCTCAAAGGGAAAGGAAAACTTAAGTCATCTCCTTGGCACAGGACCAAAACCTGATGACCCTAAGTCTGCAACATGGGACAAGCAAGACTCGATGGTCATTGTATGGATTTGGAATGCAATGGTACCAGAAATCAGTGATACTTGGATGTTCTTGTCCACGATAAAGGAGATTTGGGAGACTATTCAACAGACGTACTCCGAGAAAAACGACTCAGCCCAGATTTATGAGATCAAGATCAAATTGATGGCTACCAAGCAAGGTAATCATTTTGTCACTGAGTATACGAACTTGTTGAAGAATTTATGGCAGGAGATGGATCACTACCGATTCATTCCAATGAAAGACCATGATGATGCTACTACACTAAGGAAGTTTATTGAAAAAGATTAAATCTATGATTTCTTGGTTGGACTTTGGCCAGAATATGATCAAGTTAGGGTTTAGATCTTTGGCAAGGACAAATTACCATTGCTGAATGAGACCATTGGTATTATCCGGGCCAAGGAAAGTAGAAGGGATGTGATGCTCAATGATCAAACGGGTGGAAAGATCGGCGTTAACAACAAGGGGCTACAAGGATAATCCTTTAGATAAGTAGGGTCGTAAATGAGTTGAGTCATTCGTGTGCAACTCGGTGTTCGGTTCAACAAAAACTCATTCAAGTTCGTTTGTTAAGGTAAATGAGCCGAGTTTGAGTCTAACTTTGAAGCTTGATTTGCAAACGAGCTGATCTTGAGTTCAGTAAAGCTTGGCTCGTTAAAACTTGTGAATATGTTCGATTAGATGTTGGTGAATATTAATAGGCTCAATTAGAGACTCGTAAACATGCTTGATTAGAAGAAGTTCGTGAACAATCTTTTTTATGAATACATTAATACATTTATTTATAATTTTATAAATATATTATTTGGCATAAAGTTATCAAACTTTAAATTTTTATAATTATATAATTAATTTAAATATGTTTAAGATTATTATATATATATATTGATTTAATCATTTAACATAATATAATATATGTATATATAATAAAGCAAAATAGCAAATTAGGTTTAAGCAAAATAATAGGTTTTGGCAAGCCTAAGCTTGCCAATAGGCGCTTGAGCTCGTCCTGTGAGCTCGAGCTTGGTTCACATAAATCAAGCTCAACGAAGCTCAGCTCAGTTCGATTGTGACCCTACAGACAAGCAAGCTAATTCGCATTCATAGGGTAAGAAATTTGAATCCAAGCAAAATAATAGGTTCAATCTTGTAATTATTGCAAGAAAATGGGTCGTGTTAAAGATGAATGCTATAAGCTTCATGGTAGACCAAGATGCTAACCGTGGGTATGGCAGAGAAAGGAAGGGACAAGAAAATCTATCTTAGTCAAAGGAGGAGTCGGGATCCTAGGAAACCCTCTAGCACAATGGGATTCAATAAAAAAGACATCGAAGAAGTTGAAGGCCTTTCTTGAAAGTCTAGGTACATCTTCCACCAACCCCAGTATCTACTCATTTGCATAATTAGTTTTGTCTCTCACCTCGCATGGTCTTAGTGCTTTGGATTACAACCAACCCACTTCATGGATAATTGATTTTGGGACGACCAATCACATGACTTTTTCCTCAAAATCTCTCTCCCCTTATACTCCATGTTCCAGCTCCTGAAAAAATTATCATAGCTGATGGATCCTCCATCATCGTAACCAGAATAGGTGACATTCATCTAAGCCCTTCTCTAACCTTAAAAAATCCCCTACACGTCCCAAAACTCACCACAAATCTCATATCCATTCAACACCTAATCGATGACTCAAATTGCAGTGTAACTTTTCTTTCAAATTATTGTGTTTTTCAGGACCAAGATTCGGGGAGGACAATTGGGCATGCTAAGGAAATCAATGGGCTCTGCTTTCTTGAATTGGTAGACAAAATTGGTGGGTTCAATAAGGTTCACTTCTCTACTTCTTTGTTGTCCAATACAAATATACCACTCTAAGTTAGATTTGGCTTCAACATCACCGTTTAGGTCATCCTTCTTTCAGGGTTCTTACTTCTTCGCGTCATGTTTCTATTTTTATTAAAAATGTAGATGTCAGCACATTTCATTGTGATACTTGTGAGCTTGCCAAACCCAAACATGTGCATTTTTCAATCAGTAATAAAAGATCCTCAATGCCTTTCTTCTTAATACACAGATATTTGTGGACCCTCTAATGTTTAAAATATTTTTGGGGCTACTTGGTTTGTAACCTTTATTGACAATTGCACCCATATAACCTAGGTTTTTCTTTTAAAGAAAAATCTAACGTGTGTGTCATTTTTCCAGTCTTTCATAATATGATTCAAAATCAATTTGGGGTAAAAATAAAAAAGATAACGTTAGACAATGCACGAGATTATTTCAATCAAAACTTATCCTCATACTTTCAAAACGAAGAAATCATTCATGAATCTTCTTGTGTAGATACCCCTCAACAAAATAGAGTGGTAGAGAGAAAAAATGGTCATTTGTTGTCTATTACTTGTGCCTTGATGTTTCAAAACAAAGTCTCAAAGAATCTATGGGGGGGAATCCGTTCTTACATCTGCTCATTTAATCAGCCACACATCCTCCTGCATTCTCGATTTTAAGAGTCCTTGGCAAGTTTTCTCACAATTTTATCCACATTTTACTTATTCTATCTTTTTGCCCACTCAGGTATTTGGTTGCGTTGTGTTTGTCCATGTTCACTCACATAATTGTAACAACCTTGATCCAGGAGCTCTCAAATGTGTCTTCAAAAGGTATTCCTCCACTTAAAAGGGTTACAAATGCTACCACCCATCATCCCGCAAAACCCTTGTCTCAATTGATGTCAATTTTGTTGGACATGAAAGTTTCTTTGCCAATCATGGCCTTTAGGGGGAACCTAGGCCTTCAGAAGACAATGATTGGATTAATTTCTTGTCTTTATCCATTTCCACCACACAATAACTTGATTCACCAGTCTCTCCAGAGTCCACTCCTATTGAAACCCGAACCGAGTCTGAGTCCAATTCCCAGCCACCAAAAACCCTAGAACCTGAATAGAGGCCACCTATTGAATCTGTTTATTCAAGAAGGAAGAGTATCATAACTTCACCAAAGCACACTCAACAGTCTGAACCGAATCCCAAAATTGAGGTAAACACAGAGGTTAGTACTTCTACTCCTATTATTGGTTCTAACCATGATTTGCCACTCTCAGATTCAAATAGTAATGAGAGTGATCTTGACCTTCTCATTGCATTCAGAAAAGGTAGTAAAAAATGTACAAGTCATCCTTTGTCTCATTTTATGACATTTAAAAGAATGTCACCTTCACACAAAAGCTTCTCACCCACCTTAACTCCATCAAGATACCACAAACTGTATCTGAGGCACTAGAGAGTGAGGAGTGGAGACGTGCTATCAAAGTGGAAATGGATGCACTTGAAAAAAAAAAAAAACAAAACATGGGAGGTGGTTGATTTATCGAGAGGAAAAAGACCAGTTGGATGCAAATGGGTGTTTTATGTGAAATACAAGGCAAATGAGTTTTGGAGAGATACAAGGCCAGGCTAGTTGTTAAAGGTTACACTCAAACATATGGTGTTGACTACCAAGACATATTTGCCCAGTGGCCAAGATAAATACAATGAGGGTCTTGCTATCATTGGCAACAAATTTTGATTGGAATTTATACCATTTTGATGTAAAGAATGCCTTTCTACATGCGAATCTAGAAGAAAAATTTAACACGGTCTACCCTCCGAGATTCGGCACTAATACAAACAAGAAGGTGTGTAGACTCAAAAAGGCACTCTATAGATTAAACAATCTCTTAGAGCTTGGTTTGGTAGATTTATAAAAGCAATGTTGTCAATGGCGTATAAACAAAGTCAAGGCGACCACTACCTGTTTGTGAAACACACAGTGCCAGGGGGAGTGATTGCACTCCTAGTTTATGTAGATGACATTATTGTCACTGGAAATGATGAGAAGGAAGAGAAATTCCTAAGAGAATGCCTATCTAAGGAGTTTGAGATTAAGGATTTAGGGCTATTAAGATATACTTCTTGGGAATAGAAGTGGCGCGGTTGAAAGGAGGAATCTTTATGTCATAGCAAAAGTGTGTTCTTGACCTACTTAATGAGACCGGGCAAATAGGATGCAAGCCTACAGAGACGCCGATTGAAACCAACCACAAGCTTAGTGAAGCAACAAAAGATGAGCTAGTAGATCGAGGAATGTACCAAAGGCTCATTGGAAGACTAATTTATTTATCTCATACTCGACTAGATATAGCCTATGCGATTAGTATTGTGACACAATTCATGCATAACCCTAAGAAGACACACCTCCCCGCATTATATCACATTCTTCGGTACTTGAAGGCACATATGGGCAAAGGAATTCTATCTAAGAAGGGTACAACCTTCAATCTTGAATCCTACACAGACGTAGGCTATCCAGCCTCCATAGCTAATAGGAGATCAACATCCTATTATTGCTAGTTTGTTGGGGGAAATTTAGTCACATGGAGGAGCAAGAAACAATTTGTAGTAACAAGATCAAGTGCGGAAGCTGAGTTTAGGTCCATGGCACTGGGAATTTGTGAGCTTCTTTGGCTAAAGATAATACTAGATGATCTCATAATCGAGTGGGAAAGTCCCATGAAACTATATTGTGACAACAAGTCATCCATAAGCATCACTTACAATCCAGTTCAACACGATCAGACTAAGCATGTGGAAGTAGATCGACACTTTATAAAAGAAAAGCTTGACAGTGGATTGATTTGTACATCATATGTCCCATTAAGAGACCAACTTGCTAGTGTTCTCTCTAAAGGGCTAGCCAGTCATACCTTTCAAAAGATTGTTAGCAAGTTAGGAATGACAAACCTATATTCTCCAGCTTGAGGGAGAGTGTCAGAATATTCTAGAATTCATATTCCAAAATTTCTCTGTTTTAGGCAATGTACAGCTAGGAGATTATACAGTTCCTAACTTGCTATGTTTCCATCTAGATTAGTTGCTTGCTGATTCTTAGGAGATACCTAATTTTAGGGATGTGATTGGATTTCTCTTGTATATACTCTGTCTGTGTACTGCCCTTTGATGGAGTGAAGAAAATTTAACTTTCTCCACAATATGACATGCCACATCATCACTTAAAGGATTTTATTAATGGAGGACTAACAACAGTCCAAAAATTGAAACAAAATTAAAGTTAGTTACTAGCATTGATAAAATTAAAAATACAGTGAAAGTATGTTTTTTTTTTTTTTTTTTCTTTTGAGTCTACCCATGAAGTAATGAACATGCTTATTCTCATGATGAACCTGAGTCCTCCTAATCTCTGTTCTACAAGAATTAATAGGACATTTGGATCGGTGTCTAGCATGTGTTTCAGATCATCTGCATAGTATTTGTCAACACGGACAGACTATCTATTGGAAGTGTCAGTGCTTCTTGGGGCATCTTTTTATCCATTGTCTTTCTGATATGATCCTTGTCAAACAGTCAAAGGTTTACAAACTCTAGATGAGCCACTGAAGAGACACTAGTTCCATCATTGAAACATCTCTGAAAAGGCTTTTTGGGTATTTTTTGTAGTTAAACTGGGAACATTGTCAATGCCCCATCTTTTCGGAAGTAATTATCTTTTTATTCATTTAAGTTTGCATAATTTTGAAAGCACGCCTCATCCTTTCACTTGGTAAGAAAAGTTTGCCAGCATCTCTGAGGAAGAAATTGAGAACCATGGAAGATAAGAGGACCCGAATAAATTGCATGACTAAACTTCTACTTTTTGTTTTTTCCCACTGTATATTGCCTGGTAAAGTTTTATCAATTTGCACTGGAACTGTTCTCAGAGGTTAATCTTGTGAATGTGAGCTTGATTATTTGATCCACAATAATGTTTTTTATACTTATCCAGGTGAAAGGATCAGAAGTTTCTACATATGATGGTGTACCTGTGGCATATGCTCTAAGTCCAACAGAAACAGTAAGGAGTACAATAATTTTTATACTAGATAGATTTGATTGTTTCCAACTCTGAGTTGTCAAAAGTGCTAAACACACTTAAGTTCAGAACGCCTATGGGCTTAAGTGCGAAGCGAAGCGCACCCTTAAGCAAAATTATGCACACCTAAATAAAATAATGAGTATAAACTTTTATAAGCTTAAAAAATATACACTACCAAGAAAACAATCATTTAAAAGAAAACTAAATAAGAATGAGGGCTACAAATATAACAAAAGAGGAGATACCATTTTTCATTTTATTTTATTCTCGTTTACAAGTTTGCATTGAATATGTTAGAACTCTTGAAAAGATTAAAAGTCCACAAATCTAGGATTTTTTTTCTTGGAATCTGCAGTCTTCTTATTTCAAATTTATATCTGATTTTGTTTAGATCTTTTTAAGATTCTGATAACAACTTGTTTTGGGTAAGGACTCTATACACACAGATGAAAGTGAAACTGAAGCACACTTGAACCACACTCAGCTAAAGTCACTGAGCTTCACACGCAAAAAGCTCTGAATTTCCAGTGCTTTTTAAAAGACTTTTCCAACTATTCAATTTGATTGATATTATTCTGTTTCATCACAGCCGTTTCTCTACTCCAATTCACAGGAGAAAGATTTACTTTACTCTAATTAACTTCTCTTCGTTTTAAATCATCGAGAACATCCTATTTACAATACCCTGCTTCTCCAACCACCTATTGTCCATTCTTATCCTTCCAGAACAATAATTGATTTACATCTGCTATATTCTCCAGATTAATTATGTTTCTGCTCATGATAATGAGACCCTGTTTGACATTGTGAGTTTGAAGGTATGGTCCCTTTTGCTCATAAAATGTAAAAAACATGTAAGACATATTTATCTTCATGTCTAACTTGGTCCTTTCACTTGTATAGACTGCAATGGAAATTTCTGTTGATGAGAGATGCAGGTTAAATCATTTGGCTACAAGTATCGTTGCACTTTCACAGGTACTCTAAACTCTAAAGTTGGCCATAATTCACAAGTTTGATTGAAAAGATGATGTAGGCTGAGTGTCAACCTTTTGAAAAGGTGAGTGATAGGCCAGCAATGGAGGGGTTTCTGTAACCAAAACCAAGCAGGTTTAGGAAAAGCAAGATAGATAATATGGGAATCACTCAACTGCAACAACAGAATCGCTCAACAAAGTTAATCACGGAATCACTCATCACGACCAAGCCTCACACTTGATTTTTGATGGTGGAATCACTCACTCTACCAAGAGAACTATATAATTTGGAATCAGAATACTCTATATATAGACTCAATTCCAACTACTTCATTTAATATACCTACCACCTATATCATAGGTTCTTAACTTGTCATTACTCACACAAGTTCATGATCAGATATAACTATTGTCTACATAGTTATTTGACTTAGGAAATGAAGACTATCAACTTTGAATCAGTAACAATAAATCTTCATCATCATCATCATAACTGGGATCGATTACATTGATTCTAGCTCTCCAATTATCTTTATCCATGGCCATGTTACCCATGTATAAATGTAAGGCCATTATATCTTATGCTATGCCTAGGAGTTTCCCACCAAGTTCTCTTTGGTCTTTTCCTATCTCTTTTATGACAAATTTCTTCCATTCCACCTAGAGGTGTCAAATAGCCAGGCTAGGTCAAGCCGACCCGCCCCCCACTCGGCCCTTTCTTTTGGTGGGTCAGGCCAAGTTCAACCCTTTTTCCGAATAGGGCCATGTCGATCCAACCCATATTACAAAAATGGGGCCCAACACGACCCATAGGCCCTTAATAAAAAGGGTTGGGTTGGGCTGTTGGTTGAGGGGGTCATGTCACATGCCAAGCCAACCTTGGTCCTAGTGGGCCAAGTTATTAGGCCAAATGGGCCAACCCATGTAATTTTTTTAAAAAAAAATCATTTTTTAGAAAGTATTTTGCAATTATTTTAAAATACAAATTAGTGAAACTAGAATTTGGACTCATAACCTCAAGCTCACTAGACAGTGTTTTTAAGCCCTTAAATTAGACCCATAATTTTAGAAGTATAACTTAAATTTATTGTAATAAATTGTAATACTACTAATGAAACTAATGCGTAATGCTCTAATGAATAATGACTAAATAAGTAAATATGAACATAATATTAACTTCGAAACTTAAATTGTTGTAAAGAATACTTGATTTATTAAAGTTTCTTCTTTTTTTTTTTTTAATTTTTGTAATTTTTTAATTTTTTTGTTCAAATGAGCCATGTTGGGCTGTGCCATGGGTGGGCCGTGCTAGGTTGGGCCAAAATGATGGTTCATATTGTGTTGGGTCACAGGTCACATACTCCTAGCCTGACAACCCTATATTCTTGGGTCTAGCCAGCACGGCTGGGATAGTAGACAGGCAGCCCAGACCATTTGACACATCTAATTCCACCCGTTCTTTCATAGGGGGCATCTATTAGTCTTTTTTTTCACACAATCCTAGCTATCTTAATCGTGTCTTGCATATCTTATCTTCTAAGGGCACAACACTAATTTTATTATGGATAATCTTGTTTCTAATTCTGTTCTTGTATGGCTGCACATCCGCTGCACTATCTTTATTTCAATTATGTTCATATTTTGCACATGTTGGTATATAACTGCCTAACATTTTGAGTCTTAAAACAAAACTGGTATGAAGATTATTTGGACACATAAGCTGATGCATATTCTCTAATCTTTTCCCACGTCATGCATGTTGGATGCACGTACGTCAAATATTATAATTGAGATGTTATGGATGTATTTTCTTGATTGCTAGTACTACATCATTTTGCAATTTGTAGGGAATACCTTTTTTTCATTCAGGTGACGAGTTGCTGCGCTCAAAATCACTTGATCGCGATTCATATAATTCTGGCGATTGGTTCAACAGGTCAGCAATTACCAAAAAGAAAAAGAAATGGTTGGTTATTATAGGTGTATATCTTTTACTATTGTTGTATCTGATCTGCTGCAGTATTATTATAGTTTCTGATGATACTAAAACCGCCTTTTTTGGTTGAAGTATGATCATGGAATAAATCTTCCCCTTCTGTGCTCTGATAGTGAAAGAACTTCACCCTTTATGGCATCTTTCTATCACCTCAAACTTATTGTTTTGATATATCTGTTTTCAGATTGGATTTCAGCTACAGTTCTAACAACTGGGGTGTTGGCCTTCCGCCAAAAGAAAAAAATGAGAAGAATTGGCCCCTGTAAGCATTCAATGGTTTCTATATTCATTAGTTGATTTTAGTTATTTCACATATTCCTCGAACTTCTTTTAGGGTTTAGCATCACATGTTATCCCTGGCAATTTAGCCTTTGGCCATTCTGTGTGTAATATTACCTATGATAAATGTGGAGGTTTTACTTCAGGATTAAACCAAGATTAGCAGATCCATCATCCAAGCCACGAAGTAGTCACATTCTTGCAGCTGTAGATAACTTTCTAAACATGTTACAAATTAGGTACTCTTCGCCACTTTTCCGTTTGAAGACTGCAAATGCTATTCAGGTAATAGCTATTCTCATGCTTCCTATTCAATAACAAATTGTCACGAAGACATTGTGTTCTGCGCGCGCACATACACACATGAAGACATTGTGTTCAGATGTTTGTGATGTTGCCAATTCTATATGAGCTCATCAATGGGAAAATTTTATAACAGAGCAGCATTAGAGCTATAATATGTGCAATGTAGTTCATTAGAGTTTGACTTGCAGTTTTCTAATTTAACATGTTTAGTATGATCAGGGCCTTGCTATCAATAATCAAAGGAAGAATGCTAATTTTACATTTTTAGACAATAAGGCCATAGATATATATATGATTGGCCGACTAGAATTCTTGTAGCCAACCCCACATAGTGAAAGCTCTCAAAGAAAATTAAATTTAAACCCCCTAACAACAAGAAGGATGTTATTAAGGTTTCCTTACTTGACCTTTTGATATTTAGGTTCTGTTTTGGTTATTTGCATACCATCCTTCTCTGCAGCTTCTGGTTGATCTATTTAGTTGTTGTTTCCACACCATGCTAAAAAACAAAACAAAAAGCAAAAAAACCCTACTCACATGCCTGCTAGCGTGCACCATAAAATACTTTCACAGCTAGTATGCCGGTTTGCCCCTGCTTCCCCTACTTGGCGAGTGTAAATAGTTTTATATCCATGACCAGTCCTGCCACTTGTTGGTTTCTTCAAAGTCCAAATGACTCCTAAAAATCCATAACTTTTCTCTTTGATTTCAATTTTACATTTTTGTGCCTATACAATTTGTCCAAGATGTATCCCTTGTTTACATGTTCTTAATTTAATGTGATGGAACTATCTTCCTAGATCATTCTTTTCCTTTAAAATTTAATCACTATGAGCATCCTTGGACACCAGTACATAAATATAAGCACTTGCAGGTACCTATTTTCCTGTGCATGTTATAGAATACTATATAAAGTTATGCGCAGTGCTGTGAACATTGGAGTTTATATTACTTAAATCAGAATGTATTGTTCGTGAGGTGAGAGACTCAAGTTGCATTTGTGGCTTATCCAAATTCAAGTGAATCCTAGATTCCTAGATTCCAACTTCTGAAATTGAGGGTAAACCTTAAGAATTTGATGGATGCCAAAGTGAAGCCAATGTTAACATTTGATGATCTCAACCTTTAGGTCTTCAAAGTTTTGTCCTTCAATTTTTTGGTCATCATCTTTAAATATTGTTTCCTGGTAGCTTTCCTGTTGATTCATAAACAAGGTCCTGTTTGATCTAGCCTGCCTATAAATTGGGGAGGAGAGTTGTTCCTCTTATGCCAAGTGATTAAAATATACATACCAATTTATTAAAGAAATACAAGTAGATCAGGTCCATGAACCAATGGCTCGGTGAATTCGTCAGTTCTGAATTCATTAGGTGACATTTTCCTTTTCAGCAACGTGTACGATTTCATAACACTGGCCCCTCATGGGTACCTGGTGCCATTGTGATGAGCATTGAAGATGGCCATGAAGGTGTCCCTGGGTTATCTCAACTGGATCCCAAGTGAGCGTGCACAAATTGTTTGCCTTGTTCTTTTCTATCTATCATGTTAAACATACCAATTCCAACAAAGTAATGTTTTAATGCTGCTATTTTTTTGTTCCCTACAGCTACTCATACATAGTTGTTATAATCAATGTCTGCCCAACTGCTGTTACATTTTTCACCCCTGCACTGCGGGCAAGAAGTTTTGAGTTGCACCCTGTACAGGTACTGTGTGTCTCTCTTGTTAACTAGGAGAAATTTTTTGGTGAGGCCAGCTTTTATTCGACATTTATGTCATCTGGTTTTCTATAGTTTTATGTATGTTAGCTGATAAAGATTGTACGCTGAAAGAGGGGGGCGCCTGGAGGGGGGGGGGGGTGTTGTGCGTGAGCTAGAGGACTTGAAATCCAGGTTAATGAGAGGTTCACTTCACTATATGATAAGATAGTTGTGGGGAGTGGAGGAAGGCAATCACAGGCAAATGGCAGCGTGGGGGAGAAAGAGGGGGGGGGTGTTGTTGGGCTTCCCTTTTATAGGCTTCTGAGTAGGTTGCCTTATAGCCTTTAGGACACAAATCACATCGTTGTTATGAGCAGAGTGATCCATTGACAGAGATAATTGACATGTGAGAATTCACATAGTCAATCTGTTGTCATGTTTTTAATGAAGAAGATTGTTGGAAGCATTAGTTGCTTGTCTATGAAATATCCTCCAAACTTAGCATATGAACATTGGCGCAGGTGATGTCGGGGGATGAAATTGTCAAGAATTCAACATATGAAGCATCTACTGGGTGCTTTGCTGTTCCTCCAAGGACAACATCTGTCTTCGTCCAGCCCAGATGAAGTATCTGTTTCTTGTGTCATGACACACATTCATGGCAGCTTAATATTCATAATATTATCTTATCTGGAATTGGCTTGCACAACATTTTGATGTATTTTGTGCAAAGTGAAAGAAATTTCCTAAATAAGTGTCTCAATCATAGTTGCATGAGGGAGAATTGTGCAAAGACAAATTTAGGACTTATATTGCTGGTTTTCTCTGCAATTTTTGTTAGGCTGCCACCCGCAGTGGTGCAAATTTGTTAAAATGTTTATTCCTAATCAAGTTTTTGGCTCCATTATGCTTTTGAATTACAACCTTCATATATAATTGAGCAAGGAACAAATATTCTCATGCTGGGCAGCGGGAAAAAGAAGCAAGTCTTGGGGGTTAATAGTGTTATGAAATGAATGCCTCAAGTTTATTGATGGACGAAAACAGAACTTATATACAGAAGAAAGGAAGGAAAAGAAACAGAAACAAAATTATGTTTCTAACTAATCTAACTAATTGAAATTAGTTTAGCTAATTTACAATAATCATAAACGAATTTAACAACTTTCTCCTTAACAAATAGATGCTTCTGAAATTCTCTTGTCATTTGAGGAGAACTCGGGAGTTTTTCTAGAAGGGTATAGCCGTTCTACATGGTCCTAGTTCCTCTTTTAAGTTTTGAAGTGTTCTATTATCAATATTTTAGATATTTTGTGAAGAATAATCTAGAATTCAATTGTGACTGTTGATTGCAATAAATTTCATTTTTTTATAATCAAATTGTGGCAATTGTGGCATAGACAACTACTCTTGTTAGGTCTTGGAAAGATCAATATCAGCTATCGGTATTTGATCCTAACAAATAATGTTATATATGAAAAAAAAAAAAGGTTTGTACAATACAAATGAGAGAGGGAGATTGAAAAGGGTTTTCCTTGTTTGGGAGAGATGATGTGATGGTAATGAAATAGATCAAAACATTTTTATTCATTTTTCTTCTTAAAATCATAGCAAAATTTGTGTTTAAATTTGCTCCATAAAAAAATTTAAACTTTGATTGGACTGGAGGGTAATCTAACTTCTTAGTTTGAGTGCGCTTTTGTTCATTTTGGGGTGATTTTATCTTGGAGTAAAAATGTCATTTTGGGTCTTCTTTCTCCTGTCGCCAGTGAGCATCGACCCACTACATAGTCGCCTTGCATTGCTGTTGCATTGTTGTCTAGATGCAGCAGCAATGCAAGGCAGTTGTGGTGCAGATTGACGATGGGAGAGAGGAGAGAGAAACGGAGTGGATAGAGAGGAAAATTCAAAATGATATTTTTACCCTAGAGTGAACAAAATCACACTCTCTTAGTTCTTACCACTTGACAAATCCTTGTTATTTCAATGTTGATTATTGATTACTTATTTGGCTTCATTTTGTAGTATTATAACCCTCGCAGATAAGTGAGCTAGGACCAAATTAGTTTTATATGTATCCCGAATCCCTGTCAACTTCCTAACCCATGAATTCTTCTATTGCCAATCCCCAAACTCCATTACTCTTTACCTAGTCAAGACAGCTATGATTGCTGAGATTCTAAACTCACAAGAAAGAGCCTAAATTAAGTGCAGATAAACGCTCATGTAACACTTACGGATTTTCTTTGTTTTCTTTCTTTTTTTTTTTCATTGTTTGAATTCAAAGTTGACTGGCAGTTTCTGGGCTTTTCTTTCTCTTCTTTAGCCGGGAAGGGGCTTGTGGATTAATTCTAAGATGGAAATGGGTAAAATAGTAGTTCCAAACCTAATATTTAGGCAGATTAGGATGAGGGTTGTTGTCCAAGGACAAACCCTCCTAACTAAATACAGCCACACACCCTATTGCCACTTCAAGCAAGCACCACTCCACCCACCATTGGCCAGTCTCTGTCTATTTGAAGTTTCAAATCACTCAAACTCTCTTGTGATTTGAGTAACTAAAGAGATGATTACTACATACATCAAGGACAAAGAATGGAAAGATTTATCATTACATACATCAAGGACAAAGAATGGAAAGATTTATCATTTGCTCTAGCAGATGCATGCTCTTCATATTTCATCTTCATCCTATTGTTTCTGGGTCTCGTATTAAATGTTATTGTCACACTTTGAGTCATCATATCTGATAAGTGTCTTTTATACATTTATTTTGGTCTATAAACTTAGCATTTATACATTCAATGAGCATGATTTCTACTTGATTTGGTTCTATATATGATTATGTAGATGTGGAGCATGTGTTAAAGCGAACATGGAGCAAAAAGAGTGATTTTGGTGCATGATGGGAGTTGAAATAAAGTTTGGAAGCATGGTCTGGGATCGAATTAAAAGAAAACAAAAGAGTATCGAAAGCAAGAGGCTAAAGAAGAAGGCTAGCGGGCTTATAACGGTATGCATACCGCTGTAGAACTGCTATAAGGCTTAGTTTCTGGAGCTCACGGTTTTACAACGGAATGCATACCGCTGTAAGACCGCTTTAGGAATTATTTTCTGGAGCTCACGGGTCTGCAGCATCAAGCATACCGCAATAGGGTTCAAACCTTCGTGACAAGGCCGTTTTAAGCCCGTTTCAATCCAAATAAAAGAGAAATAGACTCTTTCAAGGTGGAGGACTTTGATAACCTAAAGAGGACTATATAAAGGCTTATTTTTTGGAGATTAAGGAGTTTTTAGAGGAGGAGAAGACGACAAGTCGAGGAAAAATGAGGAGATTTTCTTGAAAATCTTCGGTTTTGGTTTTATTTTTCTGTTCTTTCTTCTCTACAACATCATGAACTCTATTTTTATTACTCTTTCGTTGGTTGAAACTATGTTAGGCTAAGTACTTTGTGGCTAGGGTGATTGATGAAACCTAGTTCAATGATGGTTTAATTAAAAGTATTTGGATTTTATTTCATTCTTGTCTTTTGAGTTGATCGTTTATTATGCACTAATTCCATTTTGATGCTTGGCCGCCATTAGAACATATTTGTGATTTATATTGTTTTCAAGAGATTCAATATAGATTAGCACTTGATAATAAATGAAATAAGGTTCGATAATAGGTAGAGATACCGTTATGCTTTGTGAAATCTTATTTTGATGATCATTGTGGATAAATGCATGTTTGTATATTTGTAAATTAATTAGAGATAATTAATCTCGTATGTGAGCATAGATTTAATTGACCATCGAGAGAGACTTTTGATTTAACTTAAGATCATTGATTTTCAGCTTAAAGCAAGAATTATGAAACCCAATCACTGAGAGATTAAACCAAATATAGAACTACGGTGGATTCATGAACCTTAGTGCATTAGATTTCTATATTTAAAACCTAAAGAATTATTTTGTGTTTTCCTTTTGGTGAGTTAGTTTTAAATTAAATAAAACTTCCATTGAGTATTCTTTTAATTGTGTGTGGCTTATTAAAGTTAATAGTGGTTAAAGTAAGGACCAAAAGCTAATTCTCGTGGGAATGATACTTGATTTATCATTATACTACTTGTTACGATTCCGTTCACTTGCGGGAAAGAATAAGCGAACAATATCCAAGTTGTTTATATTATGCATAAACTAGTTATTTTTTTCCCTTGAAAATATATATGATGTTTAGGGTTAGATCAAGCGCAATCTTTCAGGTCATGGATTGTCTTGGCAATGACCTGTAGTGAGAATGACCAAGGGCCATCCCCGCAATAAGTCTTCTGCCTAAGTTGGAATTCGTCCATCGATCCAAAGCAATTTATAAATTTAGTAAAAAAAAAAAGAAGGAAATATTAGAGAATTGCCTATACGAAGCTGGAAATCCTACTTTTGGGGTTCAATTAGAGAGTTTTTATGTCCCAGGCCGTAAATCATCTTCTCAATCAATGCAATCCTTCTTTCTCAAGGGATACCCTATGTCGTAGGGTCTTAGTCTTTGTTGGTGCGACAAAAATGTCCTTATCAATTTTGAAAAAGATTTTTGTCCTGGCAATTTTTCGACTGTTGGGTTCTGCTGGGCCTCTTAACCTTGACAGCACATATGTATCCAAAATTGAAAGGTTCAACACCTTTAAACTAGTATTTTCCAGAGTGTGAACCTGTTAAGATTTGCAAAATTACTTAAACTCTAGAAATAAACGTGGTGACAAGGACCCATAAATAGAAGAAATAGAAGATTTTCCTATCAATATATTAAGACTTAAAAGAGTTCTATTTTATTTCTATTATCATTGTTGTAATTGTTTCATTACTGGCGTCCTCAGGTACCCTGTCCCTAAAACTACACTGAGGAGGTAAATCGAGAGATGTGCCCAAATGATCAAGGTGATAGGCCTTAGCACCACTAATATCATTTCTAAGATCCTCCTCTAGAAAGAAACATTCTACTTCTCCTAAGAATTGAACCCACACTAGGAATCTTCAAATAAGGTTTCAGTCTACCCCTTTACCATTTGACTATGCGCTGGGGCATCATTGTTGTAATTGTTACTTGATGTTCATCTGGTGCTTGGAATATCAGAGCTTAAATTATTGTAAAGGAAGGCGCACCTTTGCAGCATTGACTCCACTCGCTTCTTTCCTGCATGTTATCTCTGGCTTTCTCAAAATTGGAGTAATTTCGTGTAAGCAGGCTGTGAGCTTTAATGGTGACAACCCATTTGGAACCTTTGATTAAACGGGAGATTTGTCAAATTTGCTTAGCATTTGATGGGCTGATATTTATGATGTCTGGCATTCTATCTCTTGGATACAAAATAAAGCCTGTGCTGTTCCAATGTTGGGCTGATTCTATCAAGATTAGGATAATCCCTATCGTATTTTCTGTGGACAAACAAATTCAAATATATATATATATATGTATATGTATGGCATAATATAGAAAATACAATGAGAGATAAGATTCTTCTTTTATTCACACATACAATCACAAAGTCTGGTCTAATTAAATTTTCAGAAGTTAGGCTTCTTTGATCGTGACTCCTATTTTTTGGGTTTAGTTGTTTTCGTCTTTTTTTCTCTTAACGATTAGTTTTAATTTTGTTTTAGAATAAAGTGTCAAATTCATTACAGTGCTTTACTCAGACGCCAAATTGATCAAATAAATCTTTGAATTTTTATAAAAGGAACCACGTTAGCCAATTGTTAATTATCCGTCAATAATTGATGGTTGGCTAATGGGACTCATTTATGAAAGTTCATCGGTTTATTTGACATATTTTAAAACTTGATACTCTTCTCCTCCCCTTCTTCTTTTTGAAAAGAAAAATTATTTCTAAAAGGGTGTGTCAAATTGACGAGTAAATTTTAAAATAAACCAAACAAACTACTAAATTTTCATAAATGGGGTTGTTGCTTGCTTTTTTTTTTTTTTTTTTTTCAAATTTAGAGTTTAGAGTAAGGTACAATGTTCAGGTTCTTGTAAAAATTAGTTAATAGTTACTTTTACTTAGAAAAAATCAAAAGTTCACAAGTGATGGGAACTTGAAACACATGAAGATAATAACTTTAAAATGCTTTTTAACCACTAAATAGTGAATCACATGATCTAGTCAGTTCTTGTGGGTAAAATTGTATGGAGCTTTTATAACATTATTATGTCAGTCAATATATTTATTTGATATATATAGAAGTTTGCACAAGAATTTATTTAAGTACATGATTAATCTCTTTGCACCTTTTGATAATCTTCTTCCGAGTTTCTTATCAGCATATATTGACATTTTTTATTGTTAGTGTCCTATGAAAAAGGGTGAAACTAAATGAATTGTAAATTTTTTTTTGAGTTTTCACAAATCAATTCCTATGATTATTCTTAGAAATAATTTTTCTATTTTTAAAAAAAAAAATTCAGTATCAAATTAATCGTTAAATTTTAAAATGGGTCAAAAAAGCCATTAAATTTTTTTAAATAAGGTTACGTTAATTAACCATTAATTTTGTCCAACGACGCTAAATAAAATGAAACTTTATGATTGACTAAAGTGATCTAAGTTCATAATTAGGGGACATTAGTCCTGAAATTATAATCATCAATTGGGCGATTTGAGAGGGGTTGGTTTTTATTATAATTATTATATATTACTATTATTTTCTTTTCCTTTTCCTTGAAGAAACGTATCGCCCCAGCTTGAGGGCAGCATCAAAATGGGAGGTCTTACTTGAAGCTAAAGAGAAAAATTGGCCTGGGGTTTTCTGGGACAGTCCCACCAAATATATATATATATATATATATGTTGGGATTTGTGGATGGCCATGCATGCAGTAAAAGTAATTAAGAGAGAAAAAAAAAAAAAAAAAGAGGACGTGATTTGAAGGACTCTTCTAATCTCCTGCTGGGGGGATCGTTAAGTCATATAATTGAAATTGAAGTCATAAATACGCAGTTGGCATTGGCGATGAATAAATTGATGCAAAACACACTGTGGGGCAGTTGACGTGTATTTATATATATATATATATAATATACATATATATGCAGGAGAGTGAGCACGAGTTCATTGATTCTCTTACACATTCCGTTTCTTAAGTTATTTCCAATTTTTATATTTGAAGTTAGGGTTGCTTAGTTGCTTGCAACAAACATGTCATATATTGAGTTGCTCACAAGCTACTCTCTCTCTCTCTCTCATACATGAGATGGCTTATCAAATTTGGAGAATATTGTATGGCATAAAATAAACAATTAAAAGTGTACATATATGTATATGAGTGGTCGGTTATATTTACATACATTGACAGGTATACTTTACTGATCATGGGCTTGCAGTTGCTTGCACTCTCTCCCAAAGTCTGCAGTGCATCTGCTATATATATATGGCCACCACTCTTGTTTGTCAGGTGTAATAAACAAATAGATATTGTGTTTAATTTGGTAGTATATATATATATATATATACATGCATATATAGTAGAGGAAGGCCATTAATTAAAAGGTGATGGATTGCGATTGCATGGTTCTTATTAATTAGCAGTTGATGAATCAAACCAGGCACACACATATACGTAATATATAGTGGTCGTGCCTCACACTCATACGTACAGACTCTAAACAAACTCTTCAATGATAGTTTCTTCCCCACCACCCCCCCACCCAAAACCCAACAAGATCATCAAGATGCCTTATCCTCAACCCTCTCTCGAACCACTCTTTTTCCAGTAATTAATATATAAATCCTAAATAATTCTTCACTAAACATTATGCAGCAAAATTAATTGTATATTTATTTGAAAATGAAGGAATGGGCAGATCACTTTTAGGGATTAATTATTTAATTAGATAGATGATTAAGTAACTAATTCTAACCATTATTAACACTCCCACAGATTTCACACATTAGATGGATATATAAAGGGTAATTTTGAATTAGATTAATTAGATAGATGATCAAATAACTAATATTTCTATATATTTCTTCCTGTATGGGTTGATATATAATATGCAGAGGGTTGTATATATGGAGATCTGATATTAAGCTGAGTGCAAGTTTCAGCATACAGCCAACAGAGGACGGTTTGCTTTTCTCTGTCTTTAATCTTTCTTAATTCCTATCTAAGCAATCTGAAATAGTTATTCTGAAAATTTCTAGGCACCTCCCTTGCCTTTCTACAATTTATATTTTCATCCACATATTTTTGAAATCACCCCTCCAAATATCATACCAAACTCAAAATTATAATACTTTTATTATTACCTGGAAAAGTTATATTTTATGGTTATCTTTAGCAACAAAAAAAAATAATAATAACTTAAATGAGTTAACACGAAGTGCGAGCTTAAATGTTTAATTAAATTTATATAAAAATTATATTACTTCTGTTATGATCTTAAAATATAACTTAAATATGTTATTGTCAATAAATTATTTTTTTTAAATTTAGTTGAATTTTTAAAATAGTAATAGGTGTCGAGTGTAATATTTTAAATTTTATGACAACCTTTTAAAAAAAATAATTATCCAATTCAAAGACTCATAAAATAATAGTAAAAATTAATTTTTTTATTTAAATACATTCATTATTCATAAAAATTTAAAATTATTCTGAATTTATTTTAACACAACAAATCCATTTGAGTAATAAAAATGAGAAAATAGAAAAAAATTCATTTAATGATTTTAATGTAATTTATTAGAGTTAATAATGTGAATTAATATGATTTCAAACTTATACAAATAATATTAAAATCTATAGAGACAAATGTATAAATTTTTCAAAGCCCATTTTATTAATTTATAAGACTTCAAATTTTCTTTAAACTTTTTCACGGTAGCCTTAATGTGATTAAATAACCATTTCTTTCAATAACATAAACAAAAAATAAAAGAGCATTAATTTAAGTAATTTTAATGTATTTAATGGTAAAACTATGATGAATATTGATTTATACTTTAATTATTAGAGTTTTATTATTTTACTGACATTGATTTATCTTTTTAAAAAAACATTAATTTAAATAATTCTAATGTAACTTAATGGTAAAACCAAGTTGAATATTAATTTATATTTTATTTATTATAATTTCATTATTTTATGACTTTAAATTATCCTTTTATTTATTCATTTAATGTTTTTAAATAACTTTTAATGGATAAAACTTTACAAATTCCTTTTAATTTATTTTAAGCCTACAAATTCCAAAAATAGGAAAATAAAAGATCATTTATATAAATTATTTTAAGTTAATCTAATAACTTTAATATATAATGTAAATAATTTTACTATAATTTAATTTAATGTAATTAATGTGATTTAAATCCATCAAGTTGAGCATTATTATATATAATTATGTCCATAAACATAGATGCAATTAATGTGATTTAAATGCTTTAGGGTAGAGCTTTTATATATACTAGTGAATGAACTCATGAAATGTGTGGTTTAAATATATAAATTATTTTACATATTTTTTTTATAAATTTAAATATATATATTTTTTCTATTTTAAAAATTTTTAATCTTTATTCTCCCTTTTTGTTTTATTTTCTTCACAAAAACTAACCCATTCATCTATTAAAGAAAAAAAATCTTTAAAAATTATGGGTTATTTGATACTTTCGAAAAAAAACTAAAACCAATTAGTTTTGACAAGTTTATACACATATCCCGCCTTTTTCTTGAATCAGACTAGTATCGATCAAACAATCCAATTTTCATAAGGGTAATTTATCAATAAAATATCCTTTCTTATTAATTTTGTAATGAACTTTTAAAATTATCAATTTTTATACCAAACTTTCATATGTATATTAACTTTGTAATACTATTTTGAGTATAACCTTGCCCCACCCACCCCTTTGGGTTAAGCACTTGGATTGGTAATAATGTAAGAATCCACATAACACACACAAACGTGAGACATCTGAAGAATCAAGTCAAATCATCGTTATGTGTCAATGGCAACATCACTTGCCTCTTCCCTCGTTAAACTTGGATTACCATGGTAGGAAGACCACACGAGCTCTAAAATGGGGAATGAGGCAACATTGATTAATACTCAAACATGGAACCTCCGTGTTGTCTCGCTCTTTCTGTTGCGATCTCAATTTTCTTCTTCTCATCAAATCACCCACATGCACACATAGGACTCCTTTAAAGTAATAATATTTTTTTAACTCAATTGGGCCTCAATGAGCGAGACCCCACTTAACAATTCTCCCCCTGCCCATATGGGGAAGTAGCCATCCCAGCTATAAAATGACAAAACTTAAAAGAGTTATTTTTTTCATGTTTCAATTTTTAATTTTTAGTTTTGAATTCATTTTTAGTTTTTATGTTTTGAGTGTTTGTTTTAAAATTGCTGAAAATGTGTTCTTTTTGTTTATAGTATTTTTCGCATTTTGAAAATTTTAAATGTGTTTGTGATGAAAACAACCAAAACGAATTTTTGTTATTTTGAGTTTTTTTTACAAATTTTTTTTTTTGTTTTCGAAAATATATTTTTGAAAATATGAAGGTAAGCACATTTTTACTATTTTAAAAAATTGAAAACTAAAAACAATCTGAAAACAACAAAAAGAACAAGACCTAAGCTTCTCCTTCAATAAAGATCGTCAACACATCAGACTCATTATCATTTGTATGAATCTTTTCAAGCTATAACTATTTCATTTCCAATACATTCCTAATCTAATAACACCTCACATCAATATGTTTGAATTGGGAGTGAAAACTAGAATTCATACCAAAATGAATAGCACTCTATCACAAAATAGTTCATACTTGTCTTGCTTGAAACTAAGTTCTTGAACAAAATTTTTCATTAATATGAACTCTTTAAATGCTTCTGTTGATAAAATAGTCAAATGAGGCATTTTATAATCTTCTCTCTCTCGAATATGCTCTATGTCTCAAACAGACAGAATTTCCTGCTATGTTTTAATATTATACATACACTAAGTGGGAAGCTTCCACACATGGAAGAGATAGAAATGTGGAGGAAGAAGAAGAAAGAAGAAAAAAGAAAAGAAATCGGACGCCCGGGGAGTTCACGCGGCCTTCTACCAGCTTCTCTGCTATTACCTTCTTATATTATACTTCTGTATTATATATATATATATGCAATAAACTCTGCTTTAGTGGTAGAAATTGCAATATATACATTTTTTCAATTTAGACTACCATGGCATAGCTCCCCTTGCAAAAATGATCAAGTACCCTAAAGTAGACTTTTTGGAATCAACATCACCAACCATGTTTACATCTGTATAACCAACCAATATAAGTGCATCATTATCAAAGCACAAATATACATTGGTAGTACCTCGAAAATATACAAAAATCCATTTAATTATAGGCTAATTTTTTTTTAGTTGAATTTGAAAGAAATCAACTAACACTAACAGCATGACCTATATTTGTTCGAGCGCATACCATAGAATACATTAAACTACCAATAACTGAAGCATATCGAATCTTTGCCTTCTCTTTCTTTGTAGAAGAACTTTGTCTAGTGCTCAATCTAAATGATTAGTAAAAGGAGAGCTAACTGTTGTAGCCTTATCCATATTAAACTACTAAAGTACTTTCTCAATGTACTTCTCTTGTGATAGCCACAACTTCTTGGCATTTCTATCCCAAATGATCTACATACAAAGGATTTGCTTTACTAGTTCTAAATCTTTTATAACAAAAGACTTACTCAGCTGCTTTTTCAAACTATCAATCTTAAAAGCACTTTTTTCAATAATCAACATATTAACCACATAAAGCAAAAGAATGATAAAATCATTATTAGAGAATTTTTGTATAAGAACATAATAGTCTTCTTGTAGCCTTGCTCTTGCATCACTATTTAGGTGTCTATTTTAAGCTAAAAGGACTTTTCTTCAATCTATAAACATAATCCTCTTTTTCTCTAACCTTGAAACCATCTAGTTGCTCCATGTATACCTCTTTCTCTAGGTTACCATGAAGAAAAATAGTTTTAACATCCATTTGTTCAATCTTTAAATCAAGACTAGTTGTTAGACTAAGCATAACATGAATGGATGACATCTTCACAATAAGAGAAAAAGTCTCATCAAAATCAATGCCTTTTCTTTTGTTGAATCTTTTAACAACCAAACTAGATTTATACTTTGTGTGTGGGCTATGTTCTTCATGTTTCGTCATGAACACTCACTTGTTCTTTAAAGCTCTTTTGCGTTTAGACAACTTACTGACTCAAAGGGTTTGTTTTCATGCAAAGACTTCAACTCATCTTTCATGGCATCAATCTTTTTCTCCTTGTTTTCATCTTTCATAGCTTTTATAAGACTCTCTAATTCTCTCCGATCAATCAATAGTGTGGAATAGTTACTAGGATATGTAGTAAAACTATAGAAGATTATCTATTTCTAGTAGATGTCCTAGATACGATACGAGGTGAATCCAATGCTACTAGTGATTGATCATCGTCATTGCCATTTGGCTCAATCTGCATGGGAGCATCAACATCAGCTAGACCTTTTTGGTCATCTTGTATCTCTTTTTCAACTCTTTTTGGCACCGTTACTCTCTTTTTCAACTCTTTTTGGCACCGTTACTAAAAGAGTTATAACAAAGTTATTTCGATTATTACCATCTTGACTAAATAACTTTACAACTTTATTAATATCCTCAATGTTCTGGTCTTTAACAAACATAACATCACAATTTCTGACAAGCTTTTTCTGAATTGGATCATACAATCTATAGCCAAAGGCATGTTAACCATAGCCAATAAGCATGCACTGTCATGTATTGACATCAAGTTTAGACCTCTCATGTTTTAGAATATGCACAAAAGATTTACACCCAAAGACTCGCAAGTGATCATAGGAAATATCTTTTTCTAACCATACTTTCTTTGAAAATCATATTGTAAAAGAACATATAATGAGAGATTTAATACATGTACAATTATACTTAAAGTCTCACCCCAAAAGGTTTTAGGTAAATTTGCATGTAAAAGCAAGCATCTCATACTCTCCATCAATGTCCTATTCATCTTCTCAACTAAGCCATTCAATTGAGGTGTCTTTGGAGGTTGTAGTCTGATATCGAATACCCTATTTTTTGTAATAGTTTTCTAAAGGTCCTGTGTACTTACCACCATTGTCTATTCGGATGCATTTCAACTTCCTCCTATTGATCTGTATCTCAACTAAGGCTTGAAACTATTTAAACATATTTAATACCTGATCTTTTGACTTTAAGGTGTAAACCCAAATCTTCTTAAAATGATTATCAATACATGTCACAAAATAAGAGGCACTTCCAAGTAATTTTTTGTCATTGGACCATATAAATCTGAGTGTACTAAATCCAACATATTTTTCATTTTTGAAGAAGGAGAACGCTTTCTCAAAAGAACATTGTCCATCCTAGTTAGCATATTCTGCTTAGCTAGCCTATATCTTCCATTTTTCACTCATATGACTAAGTCTTTTGTGCCATAATTCAACTACATCACCTTTCTCCATAGCATTCACTATGTATCTAAAGACCCTTGGTTGTATCAAATATAGCATGGAGTACTTCTTTCCTCTAGGCACAACCAACGCACCTTTAGTGAGGTCCCACTAACCATTGCTAAAAGTGTTGCAAAACCCTTCATCATTAAGTCTATGTGTGTAGAAATCAAATTTAGGTGGATGTTTGGAACATGCCTAGCATCTCTCAACATAAGCTTAGGACCATTATCCATCTCCAAACAAAGCATCTCTTTTGCCAGCAATCTTAGCTATATTGTCATTTCCCTTCTTAATAGCTCCAAAATCAGCATGTGAATAAATCCTTCTTAGATATAGCATGAATGGTAACACCACTATTAATAACCCAACTAGGTTCATGACTTGTTAGGCTGACACTATCATCATAAAGGACAATAAGAAAGTGCTTTGCGATGCCTACAATATATTTCATCAGCTTTATCATTTTTCTTGTTTTCCTATGACAACCCCGCCCTTGGAGTCCCCGACCGAGGAAACCAAGGAAGAAGCCTAAAAAATAATGGTACCTATTGGAGCCATGAAGGAAAACACCACAATCATCTCATAACCAACATCAAGGATATATATATATATATATATATATATACAAAACTGAACATCAAGTACTGACATATACAACAGGATCATACACCCATAGCATATCTCAAAAGAAAATAACACATGGCCTTCAAAAGAACAAAACATCTACAGACAGGCATTGCGCCAAAATCCCCCTCAATGATCTTCTAGCTAGAACTGCTTTGTACACATCTAGGCATTGGACCCCACATTGCTAGGTTCGCCATCCTCTTTATACTTGACTCTACTTGGAATGATGCAAGCACAAGTGAGCTACAAAGCCTAACAATCATAATAAAATAACATGCATCAAAGTTACCAAAGATTGAATCACAAATATTAACGAGTATCCCCACTTATGCACATGTGGAGGAAAGTAACCAAGTCATATGCACCATGATCAAGAAACCTCATGCACCCATGATATACTAGAGTTAAGCCACAAATGAACATGTATAGAGAATAAGATGCATGCTCCACAAACTCTTCTATAAACATATATAATTATATCAAGGGATCTAAGTCCCACACAAGTCTGACATTACAGCCTACCCGAGCTTGACATGAGTCCAACATTATAGCCCACACGAGCTTTCAGCTTAATGTCGTGAAGGATATATCCTAGCGGATCCTATCCGTAATGCGTATCAAGTATCACATATAACCCCCAAAACCATGCCATGCATAAGTATAAACATCATGTCCCACAAAACCCATGCATAGAACCACTTATAAACAACATGCATAATGCCAAGCATAATCATATTACCATGTTTGAAATGCATCGAATACACTTAAGGATAGGAAAACATGATTTAAAAGGGAGAGAAGATGTTTTTAAGCTTGCAAGAGGCATTTGGGCCAAAAATAAGGAAATCGGTCGACAGACAGAATAAAAAATCACCCTGATCCTCTACTTCTCGCACTCGAAACCATGGCAAAATGGATCAAATTAACCTTGTTAAATCTTCATCCTAGCAAAAGAAGTATCATTCCCAAGAAAAGTAAGGAGAACAAGTCCCTTTGGAAGATTCACAAGGAGATTGAACAAGAGAAATGAAGTAAATTACAATCAAGTAGCTATTTTGCAACTCAAACTGAGGGTTTTGTAAAAATCCTTTCAAAGTTTGCAAATTCAAGATTTTCAATTAATAGAAAGGAAGAGATCTTGCCTTAGTTTCCTTCTTGATCAAGTCCTACCTCCTTTTTACCTTCAACCCAACTTATAAGTTTCCACACATGGAGATTTACATCTCTTTTTAGCTACAAAAATAGAGGAAAAATAGAGTTTTAAGCTAAGGAAGGTTAGAAGTTGAGTTCCTACTCTTTTAATCCCTTCCTTGAGAACCCTAGCAGCCACAAGAAGAAGAGAAATGGTGGAGAGAAGAGCCCTAGCAGCTAGAGAATCCTTTCCCGATCTTCCACCGCTTCTAATTGCCTCATCTCTACACATTTGCTCTATATTTATATTTACCTAATATTTTGCTTTAATTTAATTCCCCATTTTTAAAGCTACTTAAGCAACTTAATTGCCTTTATTAGCACTTAACTCCCATAAATTTAAAGGTCACTTACCTTGTATTTCAACCTCTTCTTCAAATTCCTCCAATTTTGACTTGTTGCCTTCTCGTTCGACTTTTGAATATTTCACCCCTTTTGCTTGCTCTTTTGGCTTGTCAAACATTTCCCGTTAACTTTTGTATTCCTTCCTTAGTCCTTTAAGCCTCACCTTGCACATATCAAATGATTCACTAAGTTATTTCCCACATGATGAGAAATTCCTAGATTAATACTATCTACATAGCCATAACATACCATCGGGGTGTTACATTTCCTTACCCTTGTTCTTCTCATTCTATTTCTTGAGTTTTTGACAAAATCTCTTAGTGACTTTTCTTGCCACAATGGTGACACTCAATGTTGGCATATTTATTGGATTTGGCTCTGTTTTTATCTTTGTTCTTTCAACCTTTACTCCGATTTCTGCCCCTGGTATTTGTAACTAGCACTTCTACTTGTGAAGAGGAACCGTATGAATTTTTTCTCATCTCTTCATCCAGAACACTACTCTTAACCAAATCCTTATGATATTTCCATCTAGACTTGAGTTGGATAAATACATTCAAAAGGTTTTCCATGAATTTGGTAAAGTACCAAGTAGTCATAGTCCTTGTACCTCATTATCAAACTTGATTCCCGTTCCAACCAACTAATTAATAATTCCTTGAAATGTATTCAAGTGATTGGTTATAGCAGTTCCATCTTGGTACCTTAAAGTCATCATCTATTTGATAAAAAATAACTTATTGTTCCTTATTTTTCTAACATAAAGCTCCCCCAAGCTTGTTTCACAAGGTGTGACCATGTGTTCCTCCACTAACATAGTTAAAAACATTATCATCTACCCGTTGTCCCATTCTTCATCAATTTTATTGTCTAACTTCTCAATTGCAGACATTGACAAATAATAAATTTTCACATAAAGAAGATCTTCCATCTTTCCTTTTCAAACATGATAATTTAAACCATTTTAAATTAATCATTCTACTTGTACTAGCTTCCATATTGAATACAAGGTAGAAAATTATCCTGTCTTTGTTATCACTTATTGAGATAAACACACACAAAAAAGCAGTAAACTAAGAATCACAACAAACACACAATCAACACCGAATATTTTTTGGTGAAAAATTACCCCTGTGTAGGGTAATGTTAGCTTTGTGTAATCTAATGTGGCACCTCACACCAAGGAGGGGTGAATTGGGTGTTTATAAATTTTAAAAATTTGTGGAGGTTTTTAAAAGAAATATCAAAATAGTGAATTAGGAGAAAGAGAATATAAATCAAGATAAGCAAAAGAAAAAAAAAATTAGAGTGATTCAGCTCAATCCAACCTACTCCACTACTCTAGCTCCTCATTAAAGATTTCAAAATCCACTATAACCTTCCATTTTAGCAAGTAGTCCCTCTAGCAAAATCATTAGGAAATTACAATCTTCTACTTATACCCAAGTAAGCCTTCTAACACAACCGTTATGAATCACAACACAATTACAAGTAGAATAATCTAAGAGTTAACATTCTCAGTTACAAAGATTTCTCTAAGAATTACAACAAGACTTAAACAAGATACTACAAAAGATACACAACCTTGATGGAGAGAAAAATTGAACGTATAGGCATTATATTGAGAAGAATAAAAACACTTGTAAGCTCTTATCACTTGATCAACCTCTCTAGTGCATCATTGGGTTGGTATTTATACGTTTCTCTCGTGCATTGAATTAACTAATAGTTGCAAGCATTGTTGGGAGCTTTTAATACCTGCAAAAACTAGTCGTTTAAACACGTCAATGAAGAAACAGTTGATAATTTACCAAATTGGTCGACAGTTTCCTTTGAGAAAGTTGAAACATACTCACGGCTTTGGGCAAACAATCAACTTCTTTAGAAAAATAGCCTATTGTCTTGACAAGTCATTGACATTATACAATGATGGTTGACATTTTTTGAACTTATGTGAAAAGAATAGAGAGTTGAAATTTGTCTTGTCAATAGTTCAAGAGAATGGTCTATTGTTTTTGCGGAAATGCCAAAAATGACCAACTCTTTTGAAAAAACGGTTGACAGTTCTAGGTTTATTTCATCAACCCGTAACAAAGGCACAAAACAGTCGATAGTTCCATTAACATGGTTAATAGTTTTACCTTTAAGAGAGTATTTATGATTTGGAAAATATTTTGATACTCTTAACACATTTAATTTTAAAATAAATATAAAAAATATATTTCAAAATAAATATAAAATATTTTGCATATATTGAAAGTATATTTATCCTTTGACATTGTTTCGATTTTTCATTATATTTTTTATTTTCAAAAATAAAATATATTTCATTTTCAAATTCCAAAAATATAAAGTTTTTCATCATTAAAAACAAAACAACAAGTAAAAAACCATATATAGGCACAAGTCAATTAATCTTCCATTATTAAAATAATGGGCGACGTATAAAGGTTCTACCCTAGCTCCAGTGGCGGATCTAAGAGGGGGCAGGCATAAGTTGCAGCCCATGCCAGCCTCAACATTCCCAGCAAATTTGCCCTGAAATTTGGACCATTTGAGAGGGGAGGGGGGCTATAATGAATGATGGATCTGAGGCCAACCCTCCCCAGATCTATCTCTAGATCCGTCTCTGCCTAGCTCAGCTAGAAGTCTATCTAGACAATTAAATTTTTTACATCCATACAAAAAGAAAATTATGAAATCTAATCAAACTAGGATATATGAAAAATATTCAAAAAAAATTGAAACGATAATTGAAACTGTTCACCTTGTAAAACTTAGCGAGCACAACAACATATTAAAAATTCATCAAGATTAGAGCTAAAATCACGAATTGATCTTGGTCAAAAGTTTGTAAAATCAAATCCTTTTCTTCTGGTTCGCAGCTTGGGCCATCTTGGTTTCTCCGTCTCAATCTCAACTTTCTTCTTCTCATCAAATCACCCATATGTGCAAAATCAAGATCTGAAGAAGCCAAGAAACCAGATATCATGTTAACAGAGAAAAGAAGAAATGAATAACTTCTTTCTTATTCATCAATCTGGTGAACTAACATATCAAGCCTATTTACATTATATACAACTTATCCCTGATCCTCTACAGTCGTTCTCATTTTATATACATACTACTACTATACAAATTTGCTCTGCCTAATATAACCAAGAGCCCCCCCTCAAGTTGGAGATTGTGGAGAACACAAGCCCAACTTGGCAACCATGGAATGATGATGAACTGCAGTCAAAGGTTTAGTGAATAAATCTGCCAGCTGCAAGTGAGAGGGAACAAACTGAGGAGCAATAAAACCTCATTTAATATGATCACGTACAAGATGACAATCAATAGCAAGATGCTTTGTACGTTCATGAAAAACAGGGCTAGCGACAATATGTAAGGCAGCTTTGTTATCACAATGAAGAGGAATAAGCAGAGGGATAGAAATACCAAAATCCTTGAGAATATTAGAAATCCAAACAAGTTCACAAGTAGTAGAGGCCATACTCCGATATTCAGCCTCGACAGAGGATCTTGAGACTGTAGGTTGCTTCTTAGTTTTCCAAGAAACTAGAGCACCACCAAGGAAAACACAAAAATCTATTAAAGACCGGCGTGTAAACTTGCAAGTGGCCCAATCAGCATCACAATAGGCTGAAAGAGAAAGTTCAGCTGTAACTGGATAAAAGAGGCCATGAGATGCTATACCTTTAAGATATTTAACAACCCGAAGAGCAGCATCGAAATGAGGCTGACAGGAAGAGGACATAAATTGGCTAAGATGCTGCAATGCATGACTGATATCAGGCCGGGTGAGATTGACATATAACAATCGGCCAATTAATCTTCTATACTGATCAGGGTTGGAAAGAGGTGGTCCCTGATTTGGTTCCAAAGCCAGACCCTTAGACATAGGGAAGGAAGAATTCTTAGCATCTTGCAAGTCGGTTTCTAGAATAAGGTCCTTAATAAACTTGTGTTGTGACAAAAACGTTCCACTAAAGGACCTAGCAACCTCCAACCCAAGAAAATATTTGAGATAACCAAGATCCTTACTAGTAAACTTGGCATCAAGGGCAGCCTTGGTAGAATCAATAACATCAATATTGTCTCCAGCAATAAGAACATCATCAACATAGACCAAAAGAGCCACAAAATGAGAACTGGTCTTGTGGGTAAACAAACAGTGATCATAGGGAGACTGAACAAACCCTAACTGAATTAGAAAACCACTGAATTCCAAGTTTCATTGACGTGAGGCCTGTTTTAAGCCATAGATAGACCGTTTCAGCAAACATACTTTACCCGAATCCACAAAATAACCAGCAGGTGGGGTCATGTACACTTCCTCATCTAGATGACCATGAAGAAAAGCATTATTGATGTCAATTTGATAGATAGGCCAATTTCTAGAAGTAGCAACAGTTATGAATAATCTGACAGTAACCAATTTTGCCACAGGAGAAAACCTATCTTTGTAATCAAGACCCTCTATTTGATTATATCCTTTGGCTACCAAATGTGCCTTGTATCTATCAATCTCACCATTAGGCTTATACTTCACACGATACACCCATTTAGAACCAATAGGCTTCTTACCCTTAGGTAAATCAACAATTTCCCAAGTATGATTAAGTTCCAAAGCCTGCAACTCATTCTCCATTGCGGTAACCCAATTATGATCTTAAGAGGCTTGATGAAAGTTACAAGGCTCGGGAGTGGAAGAAATATTATTTAAGCAGCATGAGTAGAAGAAAAGAAAAATGAGTCAGAAATGTTACCTGATGACGTAGAAGTAGCAGTAGTGACAGGTGAAGCTTGAACCAAACTGACAAAGTCATTAAGCCAAATGGGCCTTTGTGGAACACGAGTACTTCGGCGAGGATTAAGCAAAGGTAAGATTTGGTTTTGAGAAGTAGCTATTGGTAAACTTGGAGAAGTAGAAGATATATCAAAGGTCCTATCAGCTAAAGGAGATGAAGTAGATACAGGTGCAGAAACAAAATCTGGAGTAGGCAAGCTAATAGGAATTTGAGGTAATGGTGTGTTAATGGAAAGATCAGTAGAAACATTATCTTGGAAAGGAAACGTGGATTCAAAGAAGGTAACGTCCCTGCTAACAAAAATCTTCCTAGCTGAAAGATCAAACAACTTGTATCCTTTTTGACAGTAAGAGTAGCCAATAAAGACATATTTAATGGCTCTTACAGAAAATTTATCTTTGTGAGGAAAGGTATTTGTGGCATAACAGAGACATCCAAATGTTCTCAATGAGGTATAATCAGGATTTTTATGAAATAGGCGAAAATAAGGGGTTTCCCATTTGAGAATGGAAAGAGGCATTCGGTTAATGAGATAGGTGGTTGTCAATATACATTCGGACCAAAATGATTTAGGTAAATGGGAATGTAACTGTAAAGCTCTGGCCACTTCAAGCAAATGCCTATGTTTACGCTCAACAACCCCATTTTGTTGAGGGGTATATGTACATGTTCGTTGGTGAAAAAAACCTTTGGATTGCAAAAAAGTAGAGACTGAATGATTGACAAATTCAGACCCATTGTCAGTTCAAATTGTCTTGACTGGAGTTTGGAATTGGTTTTCAACTAGCCGAAGAAAGGCTTGAAGAAGAGAAAGACTTTGACTCTTATGTTGAGCCATATATGTCCAAGTGGCTTTGGATAATCATCCACAATAGTAAGGAAAAATTTTGCTCCAGTCAAAGAAGGAATTGAATATGGCTCCCAAAAATCAACATGTAAAAGTTCCAAAGGACTAGTGACTTTAGGTTCATGAACAGGAAATGGCAGCCTAGTTTGCTTTGCCAAGGGACAAGTTTCACAAGAATAAGTATCACTAAACAAATGCCTCAATGCTGGTATATGTTTCAAGTTTCTAACAAGCATATGCCCCAATCTATTATGCCACAAACTAGAATTAGAAATTGCAGCAAAAGAAGTATTTTGATATTGCAAAGTGATAGGAGCAGTACAAAAAGAGATATCAGCAGTTGCAGTTTTATTCTTGGAAAGGAAAAAATCATATACAAAACGTAGATTGAGAGACTTTAGCTGGGAAAAGAATTTGGTAATAGTGTCCACATGAAAACTTGACTTGTCCAGCTTGTACAATCTCCCTTCAACCTTGCTCACATCTAACACTTCATGCGTCTTCAGGTCCTGAATAAAGCAACCCATAGGAAGAAAGGTTACTAGCAGTTGATGATCAAAAAGCAACTTGCTAACTGACAAGAGATTAAATTGAAATGAAGGTATGAACAAAACGTCCTGAAGCTCAATAGCAGGATTTAAACAAACTGATCCTGCTTGTGAAACAAGTGGTTGTGTTATTTGGCAAGTGAATTGAAACACGGTGTGATAAGCCATGTAGGGAACGAAACGACCTTTTATGATAGGTAATGTGGTCAGTGGCACCACTATCAAGTATCCATGTACCTTCATCAAGCATACCAAAATAACAAGAATTGATATAATTTGGGTTACCAGCAAAGTCAATCAAGGCTGTGTTAAGACTGGCACTTCCAGCTCTAGGAGATTGCTTGAGCATTTTGAGAAGAGCAGCTGCAATCGAACTCCCCAAGTCTTGATTCGCTATTATTGCTGCATCAAGTGGTGTTTCTGAAACTGAATCAACTTTTTTTGTAACATTTGCAATTATCCTTTGTGTTGAATCCTTATTTATCCTCTCCTTATACCAGTCAGGATATCCAACTAATTTGAAGCAAGATTCCTTCAAATGTCCATTCTTTTTGCAATACTCACAAAAAGCCTTGTTCTTAAACTTCTTCGAATCCTTTCTATTATTCACATTCTGCTTAGAAAATAATGCAGCTCCTTCATTTGTTTCATTTAGAGCTGAAATTACTTGCCTTTGTGACTCTACTCTTAAAATCATCGAGTAGGCCTTGTTAACACTCGACAGTGGTTCAAGCAATAAAATTTGGCTTCTCACCTGATCATAACCATCATGTAGTCCCATAAGAAACTACATCAACTTATTTTCTTTAGCAAACTCAGTTACTGCCTTAGAGGCACCACAACTACAATTTGGTAATGGCCTAACTGCCGCTAACTCATCCCACAATCGTTTCAACTGAGTGTAGTACACAGACACAGAAAAATTTTCTTGACTAACGGAACTAATCCGACGTTGGAGCTGGTATACAAGAGTTCCATTACTCTCCCCAAATCTCTCCTCTAATTCACACCAAAGTTGTCTAGAATTCGTAGTGTATATAAAAGCATCTACGAGTTCCTTAGAAATGGAATTCAACAACCAAGAAGTGACCATGTAGTCACATCTTTTCCAAATGTGAAACTCCTCGTTGTTCTCATTCGGAACTGAAATTTCACCATTTATAAATCCTAGTTTATTCTTAGCTCCTAGGGCAATTTGAATCCCCCTACTCGAAGATCTGTAATTGAGTCCAGTTAATGGAGCAGAAACTAGGATCATACCTGGATGATCTGAAGGATGCAGTTGTAGCGAATCTCCAGTTGCTATGTTGTTTCCGATCGAAGCCATAAGAAACTGATTCAATGAAGAAAAATGGAATCGAGAACTTACGATTGCTCCGACGATTAATCCGACAATACTGATGAAAAATCAGCCTTCAAATCAGATAAACTCCACAGATCTCCGCTCTGATACCATGTGCAAAATCAAGATATGAAGAAGCCAATAAACCAGACATCATGTTAACAGAGAAAAGAAGAAATGAATATCTTCTTTCTTATTCATCAATCTAGTGAACTAACATATCAAGCCTATTTACATTATATACAACTTATCCCTGATCCTCTACAGCCGTTCTCATTTTATATACATACTACCACTATACAAATCTGCTCTGCCTAATATAACCAAGATATGCACACACATGATAATAATAATTTCGTTTTAATTCAAGTGGGCTCCAATGGGTGGGACCTGACACACTCGCCATTGTAAGTGATGAAAAGGCATGGGTGGATGGGTAGGCCATAAAGAGGTATATCATAATAGTATTATCCAAAATCCTTACGCATGCAATCATTGTGGTCTTGATTTGTTAGGGATGGTAAGATTAGTAGTCCCATTTTTATTAGGGTTTAGGATTCTCAGTTATCGGGGAACATTCTCTACAAATAGTCAGAGGTAACTGTTGGGCTTTATTCATCGTGTTCAAGTGTAAGGTTTAATAGTTTGGAGATAGACCTATAAGCATTGCCCAATAATTAACACACTTAAGGGTTAGCATTCCCAAGCAGGTTTGATTTGCATACACGTACTGTCTAAGGGTTGGGTTAAGAACAGGGTCATTGGGGGGCAGCTGACGGACAAAATGCCCGATTAGTACATGAGCCACAAGTGCAAAACTTGGGTTAGTTTAGACTTCATATGGTCAGGGTTGTTACTCCCCGACTTGAGGCTAGTTAATTGGTGAGTTGAGGTGACTTAATTTTTAGGTTGTCTTGCATAGGCGTCGGGCTATATCCTGTAGGCGTATCTTAGCAAGTTAATTTGATGCACACATGACAATAACATATCCCTATTACACGTACATATATATGGCTAACATGGGTCTTCAGCCTCATCACTATTATTTTTGATTGACCAGATATTATTTATAAAGTTTATTGTTAGTTTCAATGCATTTAAAATGGATAAAATAAAGTTCATTAGAATATGCAATATAATAATATTATTATAGTATTAAGTTAATAAGAGATAATTACACAGACCTAGTTAAGGTTCATAGCAAAAGTATTTGATTTTCATTAAATTTACTATTATCTTAATTATATAAATCTATTTAGATCATTTTTTTATAGAGATTTACATAAGGTTTAAACCCTTATTCTTTTTCATCAACCTTTCGAGTAATTCTAAAATAACATTTAAAACTTATATTTACATATTTTACATATTTTCCCTAAACCTCAAGGCCACCTTTTGATTTATTGCATTTTCTCATATGGAATAATTGTAAACTCTCAATTCCTAATTGACTTTTATACTTAAATTAATCCCCGGAACTTATAATTTTATCAGCAATTTCCTCTACCTTTAGAAAGAGTGCTGACTGGTTTTGAAAAATTTTTCTCCAAAAAAATAAGGATAAAGAGTTTAGGTATCTTTTTGTTAAGTTTAAAAAAAAAATATCCAAGTAGATTTATGTAAGATAATAGTAACTTCAATGAAAAATGAATATTGTGTCAAATCTTAAATAAATCAATATACCTATCCCTTTTAATTATGGGTAAATTACAAAAAAAATATTGAACTTTTAGATTTGTTATAATTTTATAATAAACTTTTAATTTTAGCAATTCCTAGCTAATTGAACTTGCCAATTTGTTATAATTATAGAATGTCGTTAGTTTTTTCCTTTTATGACTTGGTGAATTATTAGTTGATCTAAAAGAAAGATATATAACGTGTCTTTTAATTGATTATTAATAGTTTCCTAGGGTTCCTAAATCTTTAAATATCCGAGCCATAGAGAGAATTATTAATGTTAGATACATGGGGAGGCATGTGAAATAAGTGGCTTATTTAATTAGGCAAATTAGAAGGAAATGAAGTATATATACAAATTAAGAAAGCTGAGCACCAATGATTCCTTGCACTCCAGTCCAATCCAATCCAATAATATGCACCTTTTCATTTCCCTTTATGTCTATCTATTTATCTATCCACACGCATGGAAATAGAATCCTTGAGCCAAAGCCAAAGTAATGGACCACCTTGCTTCTTCCCCACCCCACACCTCCAGAATCTCTCTTAATTTCTAATTAAACTATTATTAATTAGTTGTTAAAGGTTATGGTAAATTAATTAATTAATTATTAGAATACTAATAATTAAACCCTGAAATAACCTAGGAGCCTGAGAAATCTGCGGCACCAAACAAATTAAATTAGGGAGTTCTAATTAAGTTTAAGAACTCCTTCCTACACACACGAAGTTGATATATATATTAGAAGCAGGCTAGCTAACTTCCTAGCCATTAGTTCAAAGAAACTTGCGATCCACTAGTTTGGCAAAGTTTAATTAATTAAGCACCACTATATATATGCCAATTTTGGCATACAAAGAAATAATTAAGCCCCCGATTCATGTTAGCATCCATACCCAAATTTACATACTTATAACCAAATTAATCTGCTAATTTACATATATATATAATTCACTTGGGTGGTCGAGATAAGATAGATGGAATCAAGAAAGGGATATTATAAATGAGACTTTTTTTTTTATTATTATATATATATGCAAAGTTCTTAGAGGATGCATGATATATAATATAATAGTGAGTGACCACCACTGAATGAGGTTGAGTTGTGTTGTCTCGACAAATGTCGGAGTGAGATGATCTAAACACAACTGTATATATAATAGATAGATAGATAGTGATTAATAGATAGATGTAATTAAAGAGAAATGATGCATGCATGTAGAATGAATTGAGGGAGCTAGGGAGATTGTATATATATATATATATATTGTCTGTCTATATATGAAAGTATGGTTGATGGGAGTGTGAGTTGGCAAAGTGTGAGAAAGAGAGTGTGAGGCGGACTTCACATCCAACAAACTTCACCTCTCCTCTCCTCCAACTGTTTGAAGTCCCCTCCCCCACCCCTTTTTTTAGATATCCCTCTCTTACAATGGTCTCTGTCTTATTACTTCTATTTCTCTCTCTCTAAATTTGCACCCTTTCTGGTTCATATATACCCATTTACAGCCTGACTCCCAAGAAATGGCTGGCCAGCAGACTCATTCACACTTTACTCTCTAATTAATTTCTCCAGGTGCCTTTTGACTCCTAAACCTCTCTCTCTCTCTCTCTCTCTCTCTCTCTCTCTCTCTCCACATATATATATATATATATATGATCTCTGCTATCTTTATCTAATCTTCTTGAATTTTTGGTGGTGGTGGCCGTGGCTGCAGTGGTGGTGGTGGCAGTGGTTTTGGAGGCCAAAAACATGGAAACTTTGGAGGAAGCCATGCACATCGTCAAAGGCAAGAGAACCAAGCGCCAACGGGTTCTATCTCCAATTCCTTTCTCCATTCCCGCCCATTCTAATTCTAGCGGCGATGGCAGCAACGGCGACATTCATTCCAACACCGGAAACAATAACGACAACAACAACAACAACAACAACAACAACATGGCCTCGTCGCCTGCCACCTCGGCTGATGAATTCGCGGAGACCGCCACTGAGGAAGAGGAGGACATGGCCAATTGCCTGATTCTTCTGGCGCAAGGCCGATCTCAAGACCAGCCATTGAAGCCCAATTACGATACTATGGGGCTGAAATTCACCAGCAAGAGATTCGTGGAGGCGCCGGCCACCGGCAACGGCGCCAAGGTGGGGATGTACGTTTACCAGTGCAAGACGTGCGGTCGGACTTTCCCGTCGTTCCAGGCCCTCGGCGGCCACCGGGCCAGCCACAAGAAGCCGAAGGCCACGGCGGCGGCAGAGGCGAAGCGGCCGATTGCATTCTTGTCGGACGACGACGAAGAAGAACAATTCAAGATTTCGATGCATCTGATGAGCAATAACAACAATAGGCCTTTGTCTTCCATGGCCGGCAGGTCGTCGTTGAAGCTCCACGAGTGCTCGATTTGCGGGTCGGAGTTCACCTCCGGGCAGGCCTTGGGCGGCCACATGCGGCGGCACCGGGGGCCGGCCCCCGGCGCCGGCACCAACACGACTTTGTGTTTGAGTCCATCAGGTTTGGATCAGTCGTCGGCTGTTCATAATAACCACCAAGAAGCGAAAAAGGCGAGGACCAAAGCATTATCGTTGGATCTGGATCTGAACCTTCCAGCCCCAGAAGATCATCATCATCATCAGGAATCGAAGCAGCTGGCCTTCGCGTCGAAGCAAAAGCCACCGCCGCAGCAGCAGCAGCAGCAGCAGCAGAAGCAACAAAAATCACTTGTGCTGTCCACCGCCCCCGCTTTGGTGGATTGTCACTATTGATCTCGAGGAGGAGGTTCCCATTTTTCTTTCTTTCTTTCTTTCTATAATTCTTTTCTTTCTTTCTTTCTTTCTTTCATTTCGTTTCATACTTTGGACCTTCATTCATACACCCATGCACCATTCTTTCCATTGTTACCATTGATTAATTAATTCCCAGTTGTGGGTTCAATTGTTTAATTTTTTTTCCTCTTTTTGACACACCTAATTGATAAATATTATATCAAACTTGGAATTCAAATTCGAAAAATTCTTTAATTAATTTATTGCATGCACATGTCTTGACTGATCATTCATGGGTAATGCTTTGAACATCACTAATCTTGCTGATGTTGTCGATCGATCCGGCTTGCTTCTTCTTCTGTGCAAGGATTGTGGTAGCTTGGAATTGTCACCAATGCTGCCACCACAGCCAAAAGTAATCTCGTATGGTGTAGGTTAATTCCATTGCTTCATTTACAAGAAAACCCTTCTCCACCTCTTTTAATTTTTTCTTTTTTTTTTTTCTTTTTTTTAAATGCGCCGACTCAATTGGCTGAGTAAGTAAAAATTCACTTGTAGCAAAAATATTAAGGTTTCATCCAGTCGACTCATGTAACATTATTCTTTTCTTTAAATCCAAATTGAGTATACTATATAAAATGCTTTGGACATGGAGACGTATAGCCACCCACATATATAAATAAGTTCTTTTCTTGGTTGGTCCACCACTCTTTTAGTTACAAGCCTATTCATTTACACCTAATCGAAGGCTGTATTATAAATGCTTTGCTTCATGACCCGCCAACCTAAACATGTTGGGGATACAAATAATCCTGAACTAGCTCTAATATTATCTCGTGGCTTTTGGTTGAATCTTTGAACTCGACCGATCCATCGCATGCATCATCAACCACAGCCACATATATATTTCAGCATCTTACTTAAGAGTCACAAACCACAAAATAATATTAGGTTCGGCAGATTAGGGGAAGTTTGGTAATTAAGATCCTTATTTAGAGCTCGGAATTGTGCATTCACTATCCTTTCAAACATATAAACTACACACACACACATATATATATCAAGTGATTAAAGATGACAAGATGCATGCACTGTACGTACCAACCATTAATCCTTGTGGCATATCCCATTCGCGAGCTGTTTAATTTACACATACAGAGAGAGAGAGAGATCTGTGAGGTTTAAGGGATTAAGGGGTTGAGGTTTTCTCAGTGAAAAACGGAATTATTACAAATTTTTTGAAGAAAATGTATTTATTGGTAGAATGTTGTGACAACGACATTTTTAATTATAATTAAGAATAACTTTAATACTTATTTTCTTCTCACTTTATCAAATATCTATATAAGTAGTATCATTAATTTGTGAAAATTATATATAAAATTAATTTCTGGTATGTATGTCATATATAACCCCTTTTCTATATATTTTTTGGTATGTCTTCCACACACACACACACACACACATATATGTATTAATTATTAGGAAGGAAATATCTCGTGAAGGAATTAAGTTTGTGCATGTGGTGTCACAGGCAGCCTGGGCCGTGCGCTACTGGTTTGCATTTGTGCTTTGGAGTTTCATATATATAGATAAAAGGGTGGAAAAAGCGAAAGAACATAAAAGATAAAAGAATTCTTTTTCTTACTTTAACATCAAGATGATTGAACGTGACAGATACATACATTTGCTAATTCAAAGAATTAATATATAATATATGTATATATATATTAATTAGCACGGGCTTAATTATAATATAATTTTAAGGCAAAAATAAAATAGAAAATATATATATACTTCTTTAATGTTAGAACATTATTACACTTTTTTTTTCTTAGTATATATAAGATATTGAATGTTATTCTTATAAAAACTATGAATAAATTTTAAATGTCACATGAAGCATAGTGTATTTGAAAAAAAAAAAAAATCTTAAAAGATAGGCCATATCCTAAAATTTCTTCAAGGATAGGAGACTATATGAAGATTTCTTGAAAGGTGAGGGGCTTTTGTTCAGAAACAAGCGGGAAGGAAAACTCGATCGCCCCAATCAAGTAACAGAAAACTAATCAAAATAAGAAACAAAACTGCTGAAATAAAGAAAAATTGAAGATTTGATAGTAAATAAAGAAATATTAGCCCACTCGAATAATCTGCCAGCTCATTCCAATAGCTGGCAGATTTACTTGATTAGGTTGATTGAATATAGAAAATTCTGCAGCGGCTACTTGGTTCCAATTTCTTATTGCAGAAATATTCATTGTATTTTCCATTAGTTTCTTATTTTCTATAGTTTCCTAAGAAGGCAGTTGACTTTGTAGTTAATTTCCTTATAGAGGTTTGGGATTAACCTTAAAATCCCATTGTAAAGTTACTCTGTTGTTGAGAAAGAAATAATCAAAAATTTCTTACATGGTATTAGAACTAGGCTCCGTTAAACCTTTTAGAACCCTAGCCGTTATGTTTCTCCTTCTCTTCTTCGCTTTAGATTCCATTCTCTTGTTCCTATTATCCAAAACCATGTTAGAAATTTGCTCCGATTCTACTACCCCTCCCAATTGGATCGTCGAAACTCCACTTGCACCAATTGGACGTTCTGAAGCTCATTCCATATACATATCACAACCATTAAGCTTAATGGAGATAATTTCTTACATTGGTCCCAATCCGTAAGGATGTATGTAACAGTCTACCTCCTGGAGCTCCTACTAGCATAGAAGATCTGTAAGAAGGTCGTTAGAGAAGTGCCACAGAATAAAACTTAGCTGAAAACAAACATTTCACCACCACAAAATAACACCAATTTTCATACAACCATTCATAGCATCACTCACCCAACATTTTTAAAACAATAGGCGACGTAACAGAAGTCTTCTAATAACCCATTGATTCACTTACAAATGTCAGGTTATAAGACTCAATCAATAATTCATCGATTCTAAATAATACTGAAAAATTGAAGAGAATTATGAGAAAACATTTAACAGAAATTTTATTAAATATTCTGAAATTCACTACCAAAAACATTCTATAAACATAGTATTTATAGGTCAATACAATTAGGAAATTAGAAAACACCCCAAAACTCGAATCTTACCAAAAAGGCAAATTTGAGTTTTCATTACATGATCAAAATTAGATGGAAATAAAGAAAATCCCCCAAAACAGCATATTAAAATTCATTCCCTAATGGAAGTTATTTCTAAATTAATTATTTCCTAAAATAGCAAAAACGCTAATTTCGAGACTTAAACAAAGGAATTTGCCCGAAAAAACATAGACCTCGTCAGCAAAACAGGTGATTTTGAATCTTCAACCCAATTCCATTGAAATTAGCCTCTAAAATCACCTGAATCACACACGTTAAACTTGCCATTACGAAACTTTCCTTGCATCAATTCTCCTCCTACCTTTCATAAAATGCTAAAGCCATCTCATCCACATCAATAGGTTATATACAACATACAAATTTACATCAGGCTTTTACAAGAGTAAGATCACGCCAAGCCTAAAACACAAGGACTACTTTCCCCACAAAAATAATAGGACACCCAAAATCTTTATCATGAGAGCTTTGTACACAAAACTACCACTCGAGGATCAAAACTAGCTTCACTAGGTATACTCGCAGCCTCAAATATCCTCCATACCTGGAATGATAGAAAGTAAGGTTGAGTCACAAGACTCAACAAGTATATAGAAAGAACAAGAAATGGTTTTGGCTGGACTTAGCCAAAACATCACGCATATCATGTCGTACATTTAAACACATGCCAGTCTCATATATATAAACGACACACAATCCATGCCATGTCAAATGCCATATCAAAAACCATGCCATGTGCTCATATAACACAATACCCAGCCATAAGCATAATGCATAGATGCACACATAAGGTCCTTGGGGCCCACGAAAGATGCATACACTGGCGCCCAAGATCCTTTATACAAACCTACTAGCAGTCAAGGATAGGCTACCAAATCAATAACATGAACCCAAGGCTCTCGTATCACATCCACCAATATCATATCCACCACCACCATCATCACGTCAAGCCCCTGGCTCGTATATCAAGATCTCATATCACATATCAACAGAAGTTGTGCTTCATTTCCATCATTACCCACAATCTCTCCATGTAATGCAACACATAAGGAATGCAATGACTCTTGTAGCATTAATATTATGGTAAGACACCCATAAGTCAAACATCAAGCCATGATACGCCCATGTAATAATCCACACATGCCAATGCTTTACATGCATATGCTCGTCTATCATACACAAGTCAGCACTCAGCAGACCAACTGTGTCATGCCAATGCTCACTCTCCCAACACATACAAAGCATGACTCCCAATAAATACAACCCATGGCCCAACATCATCATGCGAAGCAATATAGCAACATAATGCAATGTAACGCAACTACAAGCAGAGTTACACAACCAACCCAACACCAACCATCTGGAAGCTATCTCATTAGGGTATAGCATCATTCCACAAGGAAATGTAGGGAGTAGGGGTGAGCAATCGGTTAAAACCGAACCGAACCGGCCAAAAATTGTGAACCGAACCGAACCGAATCAAAAGCAATAACCGAACCGAACCGACTGACTAACCTCAACAAACCGAACTAACCGAAATCGAACTAACCGAAATCTAAAACGTGTTACCCGAACCGAACCGAATAACCGAACTGAAACACAAAATAGCCAAGAAAACAGCCTTGGTGTTGCTGCCGGCCACCTTGCCGGCCGGCGATTCCGATGATCAGAACCGATCATCGGATTCCCCCAACCACGGTGACCCACATACTCAAAAATTAAAAGCATCTAATGGTTAAATTTTAGTAGATCTAAGTTTCAAAGTCTCAATGTAAAAGAGAAGCAGCCGGAAAACTTATCGAAAAATCATCGGCGTCGTCCTTATCTTCGTCTCCGGCCTTCATCTTCTTCTTCGCCATCGGCGACGGCAACGGATGGTGGAGGGAGAGAAGAGATGAAGACGAAGAGCCTTCGGCCAGTGCTGATCTACGAAGCAACGAAGAGCCTTCGTCTTCGTCTTCGCCATCGCAAGATTTGTGGGCGGCCAATGCTGATCTACGAAGCATCAAAGAGGCAAGAGCCTTCGTCTTCGCCATCGCCATCGAAGAGTCCTCCTCTTCGTCTTCGACTCTTTGTCGCCGCCAGATCTGTGAAGACTCGAACTCGAAGAGAGTCTTCGTCTTCGCCATCGCCAGAACTCGAAGACTCGAACTCGAAGAGAGTCTTCATCTTCGCCAATCTCCATCGCCAGAACTCAAAGAGAACTTTTGCTCGGTTTAACCGAACTCGAAGAGAGTCTTGAAGAGAAGACGCAAGAGAGAGACAGAGAGAGAGAAGAATGAAGAAAAGACGAAATAGGGTGTCGCGCTGCTTGCGTGAGGGGGGGGCGGTCAGTTCGGTCCGCGCGCGTGCTTGGGGGGTTGGGGGGGTTCGGTTCACCTTTTGCTACATATGCGGTTCGGTTCGGTTTTTAAGTGTTTTTATCAAAATAACCGAACCAAACCGAATAACCGATTTTTAGAAAAAAATATAACCGAACCGAACAATTTTTTATGAAAAACCGAACCGAACCGACCGAACTTTTCGGTTCGGTTCGGTTAGTTCGGTTTAACCGAACTTTTGCTCACCCCTAGTAGGGAGAAACAAGCCCTATATGGCTGTAGATTAAGAAATGCATCAAGAATGTTCATTTAGGCTCCACTTCATTAAGGAATTGTAACTAGAAGGAGCAACACATAACCCACCACTGGCCCTCAAACATGCTTCAAAAAAGGTTATTCATCCCCCCAAAACTAGAGTAAGATAGACGACTTGAAATCAAGAAAAGAATTCCAGATTCTAGGCAAAGATTGGTAGGGTTGTTATGACCTCAAAACATAACTAAATGATCCAAGAAATATGCCAAAACAAAGTTTATGAAGTCTATATTATGGCACAAAAAATGGATTTCAATTTGGATAACACCACAGGAAGTTATGTTCCAAAAACTAGAGTGTTGTCGAATTGAAACAAAAATCTCAAATTTCAAATGGGTATTTCACAGGGAATTACAGGCTCAATAATTGTCCAAATAATTCAAATTATATATCAAAACGAATCTTATTGAGTTTAGTTTACAATGAAAAAAATGAATCTCAAATTGGATATAACCATAGAAAGTTATACCCAAAAGAGTACAACATGCGCAAGCTGCCAAGCAAAACAAGAGGGGAACTATCGACAACTGCTGGCAAACTGTCGGCATGCAACAAGGGAAAAGCCCCAAAACTCAACCCAAACTTGCACACCAACCTCAAACACTTGTACAAACTACACCCTAACAAGAAAACACCACTTCTTTTCAGTTTATGAGGTAGAATAAGCCATATTTTGAGACTCAAGAGAAACTAGCAAGATTAAACCAAGAATGAGAGAGATTTACAAACATTTTTACATAGGACCCTCAAACACCAAGTTTTTGCAAAACATGGATATTTTTTGCTTTATCCTTCACAACAATGACAAGAACCAAGAATGTAGAAGAGTAAAGGAGAGTAGAACTTGTCGTGATCAAGCTTTAAAGAAAAACCACCACAATCTCCACACCTCCAAAACCAATAAACCAAGCCAAGAGAGGGAGGAGAAGAAGATGAAACCACTTCTAGTTTGCTCAAACTTCACTTGAAGCACCAAAGCAAAGAAAAATAGAGAATAAGTTAAGCCCTAACTTCTCCCTTTCCTCACAATTCCTACTCAAATAAAATAAATATCCTATCCCCATTTATCTCACACGAACCCACTATCAAGTCGTTACAATGTATATCAGAGGGCGAGGCAAAATTAGATTCTTGATAGGAGACATTAAGTAACAGGACCCAAAGGACAGTATGTATGCAACTTGGGACGTCAAAAATTCTAGGATTATGACTTGGCTGGTTAACTCTATGGAAAAAGATATCCAAGCTAATTATCTGTGCTACTCAACAACAAAAGATCTTGATCTTTTTAATGATTATAAATGGAAGTCAATTAAGGACTGCAACTATTATAAATGAGGTGTTTGTAAAAGTTAATAAGGAAAAAAGTTGTTGACATGTTATGTTAGGTAAGAAAACAAGTGCAAGTGACATAGTGGATCATTTAGCACTTATTGGATCTTAGACAAATGTCAATAAAAAAAACACCTCAAATCAAAGTTGGGATAGTGATAGACCTCAGGCATGGTGTGAATTTTGTAACAAACCATTTCATACCCATGAAACTTGCTAGAAACTACATGGAAAACTGGCAACTGGGAATAACAATAAATTACATGACAAGGCTTATTTTGAATCCCTCTCAGCAAATGAAGCCACAACAATCTATTTCAATACAAAGCTAATGGATTAGTTTCTACAATTACTAAAGAATGGTTTAGTATCAAGTATTCCTAGTGGATCTTTGGCACATACAAGTAGTAATCCCATCATTCTATCTAGTTTTACTAAATTTGTTTTTCGGATCATCGATTTAGGAGCATTTGATCACATGACAAGTATTTTCCATTTGTTTAGTACCTACTCTCCTTGTTCTAGTCTTGAAAAGATTTGAATAGCAAATGGTAGTTTATCACCAATGGCACGCAAAGGTCTAATCAAAATCTTAAAAAATATTAAACTTAAATTTGTCCTTCATGTTCCTTAACTTACTTACAACCTTCTTTTTGTTAGTAAACTATGACAAGATTCAAACTGTCGTGTCATCTTTATGATTCTTACTATATTTTTCAAGATTGAAAATTGGAGAGGATGATTGGCAATGTTAGGATAATGAACAAACTATACTACTTTGAGGAGTTTTTCCCTAACAATAAAAAAGCTCAAGGCCTTTGGTAGTATTCATTCAAGTCCTATTTGTGATGAAATTATGCTATGACATTTTAAACTTGGACATCCTAGCTTTTCCTATCTTAAACATTTGTTTCATAATTTATTTCAAGGAGTGAACCACTCATAGTTTCAATGTGAAAGTTGTTATTTTTCTAAAGATCATCGTGCAAGTGTTTAGTCAAAACCTTATCGTGCATCAATATGTACTCAAGTAAGTTGTAAAAATAATCAATTACAAAATTTATATAGTCGAGTAAATGTCAAACTTAGTCGAGTAAACATAAATTTGTACTCGAGTAACATCTGTCTGAATTTGAAATTTATAGTCGTTACAACTCATTTTAAAGGTGATATGTTTCTATTTTTCAAAACATTAAATGATCTTCAAACAACTTGTACACAAATTATGATATTCTAACTGATTTTTGAAGTCTTGTACAAACAAAATATGTCAGTTAAGACACAAAACAAAAAGAACATTCTATTTTTTGAAGGACAACTTAGCAGAAAGCATTGAATGCTAGAATGCTATAAAATGAGCTAGATGACTGATGAAAAACACAATGTCGTGAACTTAAAAAGAAATAAAGACCTTCAAACTCTAAGAGCTTGCAATCAAAAGTCTTGTTGTTCTCATTTATTCAAAAGATGAGAGATTGAGCTTACTTTAGTATATTCTTCTATCTCCTTATATACCCAAGAGAATAGCGTATAATCTTGTTGACCTTATACCTTCTCTTGAATTCCTTTTCACATTTCTCTTTGTGAACTTGTAAAGGTTAAGCCTTACCCTTGTAAAAGACATTAGTTGTGGCAAATTCTATTTAAAAGCCATTGTGTGTAAAGATTTGCAGCTGAGCCTTATTTAAAAAAAACTATCCAAGTTAGTTTGACTAAATTCTTGGTGAGGGGTCAAGTAGTAGAGTAGACATAGTCGAACCACTAAATATCTTTGTGTGTTGTATTTTTTAAATTTTTTTTTTTACTTATTGCTTTATATTTTTTAAAGGGTGAAAAACCTTAGTTCACTCCCCCTCTTGAGCTAACAAAACTCTACAAGAGATTTAAAACAAACCATGACTAAAGGTGATAAAAAAAACATTGTGTAACTTTTATTGATGATTTTTCTAGATATACTAAGGTATATTTAGTTAGAAATAATTGATGCTTTTAATATGTTTCTCACTTATAAAGTTGAAATATAAATTCAATTAAATAGAAATTAAGATTAAAAGAGTTAGATTAGATAGTGGTGGAGAATAAGTATTGGTAAATGATTTTTGTGAAAAAGAATGAATAATACATGAGGTAACACCCTCTTATTCCCCCCAAATCTAATGACGTAGCTGAAAGGGAAAATAGAACATTAAAATAAATGGTGAACTCAATACTAATAAGTTCTAATGCACCAGATAATTTATGAAAGGAAGCAATTATTTTTGTTTGTCACATTCAAAATATGATTCCTTATAACAAAATTGGTAAAACACAATATGAACTTTGGAAAGGGTATCCACCTAATTTAAAATATTTGAAAGTGTGGGGATATTTGGTTAAGGTATTGTTACCTGATCCTAGGAAAAGGAAAATTGTCTCTAAAACTTCTGATTGCATGTTTATTGGCTATGCTAAATATAGTGTTGCTTATAGATTTCTTGTTGTGAAAAGTGATGCGCTTGATTGCAATACAATAATTGTAACCAAAAATGCAAAAATTTTTGAAAATGTATTTCCTTTAAAACATGATAATATTTCACCATATGTTGTAGAATCAAATGATGTCCCTTTTAGTTCTAAGAGAGATTATGAGAATGACAATATTGATGAACTTAATTAGAAAAAGTAAAAGAGTAAGAAAAGAGACTAATTTTGGTTATAATTTTTACACTTTCTTATTGATAATGATCCTACAACAATTTCTGAAGCTATTTTGTCTACTGGTTCTCAATTTTGGAAAGAAGCAATTAAAGGTAAAATAGATTCTTTAACTCAAAATAGAACTTGGGAATTAGTTGATTTACCAACCAGAACTAAGCCAATTGCATGCAAATGGATTTTCAAAAGAAAATTTCATCTTAATGGTACAACTGATAGATATAAAGCAAGGTTGGTAACAAAAGGTTTTATTCAAAAACAAAATATAGATTATTTTGACACTTATGCTTCAGTTGCAAGAATTTCTTCTATTTGAGTACTTATTGCATTAGTTGTTGTTTATAAACTTGTTATTCATCAAATGGATATTAAAACTATGTTTTTAAATGGTGACTTAGAAGAAGAGATATACAAGAATCAACCTAAAGCAGGTTGTGTTGTGCCCAATTGAGAAAATAAAGTATGTAAATTGTTTAAGTCACTATATAGTTTAAAACAAGTACAAATTGATTTTGCTTCAAATTCAAATGGTTTTTCTACTGTTGTTGTAGATAAATGTGTGTATACAAGGTGTAGTGATAATGGTCATGTGGTACTTTGTTTATATGTTGATGACATGCTTATTTTTTGCACTAACCTTGATATTGTTATTGAGGCAAAGGAATTTTTGGCTTCACAATTTGATATGAAAGATATGGGTGAAGCTAGTGTTTTATTGGGTGTAAAAATTACTAGAGTTGAGAATGGTTTAATGTTGTCACAGGACTATGTTAAGAAACTTCTAAGGAAATTTGGACATTTCAATGTCACTCATGTTTCAACACCATATGACACTAACTCTTAATTAAAGAAAAATAGAGGAGAGCCTAGCTCAATTTGAATATGCCCAGATTATTAGGAATTTGATGCATTTAATGAACCATACACATCCTGATATAACTTGTGCTATATGTAGACTGAGTAGATACACCCATAATCCCAACAATAAGCATTGCTCTGCTTTGGCCAAATTAATGAAATATTTGAGAGGTACCATGAATTATGATGTTTTGTATAGTAGATTTTCTACTATATTGAAAGGAAACAATAATTCTAATTGGATCTCTAATTCAGATAAGACAAAATTCACTAATGGATATGTGTTCACCCTTGGTAGGGAGGGATGTTGTTGTATGGAAGTCATCCAATCAGAGCCGGCCCAACCAATTTGGAGGCTCTAGGCGAAAAAATTTATCGAGGCCTTTTTAAGAGTATTAATTTTTTTATAAAAAATAAATAATATATTTTTTATCAAAAAAATTTATCATTTCATTAAATTAAAAAAAAATTGAAGTTTAATTAACTACAAAATCTGATAATTTCTTAATAATAGTGAATTTTTAACAAAAATATAATATTTCAGAGATTAAAAAATGTTAAACAACCTACTGCAATAAACAAAGAAAAAACAAAATTAATTTTTTCTTGAAACTCTAAAAAGTTCAATGCATTTCGAATAAAAAACTATATACATTTCTGATTTTCCTATAGAAGAAAACAAAATAAAGCATTAACTGAGAACATTAAAAAGGTAAAGTTTACCATTAATGAGCAAATTTTATTTCACAAATATGCGTTGAAGTATATTCAGTTTTATGTAAAATTAATTTTTATTGTCTTTTGAGATACAAAATCGTTGATTAAATCTCCATAATTAAGTTTATCTAATAAACCATGTTCAATGGATAATATAGCTAATCTATTTAATATTTCTTGCGACATACATGACCTCAAATATGAGTTTATCAATTTTAATTTTGAAATTTTTTTATAGCAGAAGCCACTGAAATTGAAATTGTGAATAATATTCTATAATCAACAATATATGCATTTGAAAAATAATCAACTATTTTGATGTAGTGAAGAATTTTTAATGTACTATTTTTTTCTTCTTAAAAAGTTTCTCTTAACATTCTTAATTTTAAAAATAAATTTAAACCATCTATATCAAAAAGTCCATCAAATTTAAGAACATTTTTAAGATTCAAATAATAACCTTTTAAAACATCTTCATCCATTGATTTTAATTTCTTAAAATTACATAGAAATCTTAATTTCTTTTCATATATTCCAAATTACTCAAACCTATTTCGAAGTAAAAAAATGATTTGGTCAATCATGTACATAAAATAATCAACTCTAAAGAATTTTTCAACAGATTTTGTTTTATCATCATTGATATTTTCATCAAATTGTATTTTTTATTTAATTTTTTAATAAAATATTTATTATTAAAAAATAAAAATATATATAAATAACACATTTTTAAAATTTGGGGCCCTCCTAATTTGGGGGCCCCAGGCGGCCGCCTAGCTGGCCTTACTATAGGGCCGGCTCTGCATCCAATCAAACAATTATTACAAGATCTACAATGGAATCAGAGTTTGTGGCTCTGAAGTTAGTTGGCAATGAGATTGAGTGGTTGAGAAACTTTTTAGCAGATATATTCTTTTATAAATGAAACCAACTCCATCTATGTCCATTGTGATTCTCAAGTTGCAATAGTTATTGAGAGAAACAAATCCTATAATAATAAAAATATGCATATTTAATTAAGACATGACATCATAAGCAGCTGTTATAAGATATAATTATTTCCATTGATTTTGTAAAATTAGAAATGAACTTAGTTGATCCATTAACTAAACCTTTAAGGAGAGTTAGTTAGTGAGACATCGAGAGGAATGGGATTATTACCAATTGTAAAGGTCAATAGTGATGGTTACCTAACCTATGTGATTGAAGATTTCATGAACTAAGTTCATCATATGAGTAATAACAAGTTACTGCTATTCATGAGAGCACTATAATTTTCTTTTAAAGTCCATTCTTGTAATATAAGATAGTGTTAAAATGCTAATTCTAAGAAGGACGAGTTAAACTCTTAATGGCTGCCACAACCCTTGTGGGTATAATGTATTTGGAAAGCAGGGTACACTTAATCAAGTCACCTATATAAGTATGGAGTAAGGAAAATCCCATGAGATTTATGGTGGAATCTCTAGAGCACTCATGAAAACCGAGGCAAACGCAAGGCTGATTAGTGCTAAACCACAATGAACAGCAAAAACTATGGGATTATAGTGTGCACTAAATTAGACAAATTTTCAAAAAGAAACCTTAGTTCATAGAAGTCAATATACTTCACCAATGTTTCTATTTTGTTGTTCAATGTCTAGTTCATAGTTCAAAAGACACTAGATTCAATGCATTATATTTCGTTACCCAGAAGAAAAAAAATTAAAAGATTTTGAAATATGTGGGGGATTGTAATAAAATCAAGGGTTTAAATAGTATTTTAAAAGTCAATTTTTACAAATCTGTAACTGAATTTTTGAATTGATTTGTAAGCGAAGATTGTTACAAATCCATCACCATCATTACCATGATTATTTTTACAAATTTCTAACTGAATTTTTGAATTGATTTGTAGCTCAAAATTGATACAAATCCATCACCATTATTATCATAATTTGAATATTTCTTTACTTCAAAATATAACTGTTGTATAATAAATTTTTATATTACAGAATTGATACTAAAACTAAAATTCAAATCACATTTTAGTCAACAAATTTACAGGCAATATAAACCTGTTCATTTTGTGTTTCAAACACAACCCAAAGCAATCTTGTTTTATTTTTCTCTCCATTTTTCTTTTGTCAATTTTGAAATTTTTCTTTAGCCATTTTCTCTCTCAAGTTTCTACATTAGCTAAGTATTTTAATATTGTTCCTATAACCTCTTTTACTAGTGTAAGTATAAGAAAAGAGCTTGTTAAAACATGAGAAGATAGTCGTATAAACACCCTTCGTACTTTAAATAGAAGGGTGATCAATATCTTTTAGCACAATATTTGTGTTGTCTCAAGCTATCAATTGAACTTTCTATTTTACAACACTTTCCTAGGTCGACCCATAGACAAATTGGGAATTGAAGCTCCATGAAGAAGATCAGAATCGTGGTACTTGAGAATTGGTGAAATTGCATATTTCAATCAAAAGATTGAAATATGCAAATTGAGGGCCTGCGATTAAAGATGCTGCCAAGAAAAGGATAAACAAAGGCTTTGTGAGAACGAATGGAGGGAAATTATTGGATAAGGTTGTAGGGTGGAGTGGAGCTAGCTAAATTTTCAAAGTAACCCTCTTTTAGTATCTATTTCCATTGTTACTAATCACTGTTTACCCTTTGTAGACAGACTTGTTCAACATGAGAGGATATTTCCAAGGTCACCTCGATTGTGAATGAATCTATTAGTCATTGCCAGATGGAGGGCATTCATTTCCAATACTCAGTCCAACAAGTTTTTTTATTTTATTTTATTTTTTAATTCCTTCCACTACTCTAGCTAGTCAATTCTCTTCTTAATCTCAATATTATTATTATTTTTTTTTTTCATTTTTGACTTGTTATTAGCATTAATCAATCAGTGGGTATGAATTCTTTAGAATCCTAGTAAATCTGCAGAAGGACTGGAAGTATACAAACTAGGCCCAAGCCGAAATCGGACATGAATGGAGCCGGCCAGGCCCAACAGCCCAATACCCCAACTACAATAAAATTATTTAAATCACAGTGCTTCAAAATAATTATTTAAAGTGTGGGTGGAGAGGAAAAGGACGCTTTGAATCCTGTTTCCCTTGTACAATAAGAGGGGACAGATGATCAATTTTTTATTCCTAAATATCATCATCCCTATCGTATCATTGGGTAACTGGTTTGGGTATTCTAGTAGTGGAGCTAAGCGAGGAAGAAGAAGAAGAAGAAGAAGTAGTACTAGTAATAAAATATCATTGTTTGTTTGTTTGTGTAATTGGGTATTCTAGTATGTATCATTGCGATTTGTGAGCGAGGAGGTAGTCGCAGTGCACTCACTGCCTGGCCAGGCCTGCCACAAATTTCCGAATAGACATTTCATGATCTCCCCAATCCCAATCCAGATCCAGATCCAGATCCATATATCGTACAAAACCCATTCATTTCATGGTCATTTATCATTAATTTGCCTTCTTTGGCATGAGAACAAAAGATGAAAGATGAAAGATGAAAGATGAGCAACCTCACCCCCCAACAAAAACCACAATTTTAAAACCAAACTAAACTCACGTTACCAATTACCATTACCATTAGACATTACACTACAGCTCCGCTCTTTTGATTGAAACAAACAATTATCTGAGCTCACACAAGAATCCTGCTTCAGAAGCTTCGGCGAATATATGGTCACCGGCGGGATCTCCGTGCAGCTTACCGGCGGCGGCGGCCGCTGCCACTGCGGGAGCGGCCCCGCCAGCATCAGAGTCTGGAGCAGCGGCCCGGACTCCATCACCGCCTGCAGGAACTTTCCGTTCTCCGGCAAGGCCTTCTTGGCCGCCAATCTTTCTATAACTTCTCCCAGCTGCATTGGCAACGGCAACGGCGATGGAGACGGCGAAGGCGACGGCGACGGCAGTGGCGGGTCAACGTTCTCGTTGGAATCCGAGGTCGACGAAGACCCGTTGTTGGACTCTCCCAGCCTCAAATCTTCCCCGGCGGCGGCAGTCGCCTCGAGCTGCTGTTGCAGCACGACTTTCTCCATTGCCAGTCTCCGGCAGATTGCTTGAAGCTCGTCTCTCTCGCTGACTGTGCTCATCAACAGGTCTTTGAGGAAGACCAATTCGTCTTCTTTTCTAGCGATTTCTTCTTGAGCAGACACGATTGTTGTCTCCAAGTCGAGTGTCGTGTAGAGGAGGGATTGCTTTAGCCCTTCAATTCCCTGCCAAATGCAGAATTCAGTCATTCAACCCAACAATGCACATTGGTTTAGGGCGGGTGCGGTGCGCGTGAGATGGGATGCGCGTGCGGAAAGAAGAGAAATAATTTACCTCGTCCTGGAAGTAGCAACCCCAGCTGAGACTGAGAGCACTGCATTGATCTTCCATGATTCTTTCGTCAGTCTTTCTCCAAGTCTCTCAACAACTGTGGAGGCTTGGCTTAATGGGACGTTTAGAGCACAAATGCTATGCAAAGACAAAGGGCTTGAAATGGGCATCATAGTGGATATGGTTCGTATATTTATAGGTACAAATATGCATGAATTGGGTGGGACTCATCTCTCAATCAAAAAGGTGAAATAAAAACGCGGCCAGAGATCAAAGTTTGGGGCTAAAGCCCCTTCAGACCACCGCACCCTCCTTTTTCCCCGCATCAATTTTGCTTCAAGAAGGCGCGTGCATGTGCACGTGCACATATGCAAGACATTCTCCGTCCGGACTCTTCTTAAATTTAATTCATGCTTGTCAATTTCAATTTCATATATTTACGCCGCTTAATGGTATTATTATTACTACTACTATTACCATCACAAATTAATACTGCTTATATTTAGTATAATTTACATTTATTTAAGATGATCGTCCTTGCACTGCTCCTGCCGCTCGTATCCTTAATTTTGACAAAAGAAAGAAATTGTAGATGTGAAACTTTATCTCATTGTGTAATGCACGACCCACTAGTGCGAATTCGATATATTGTTTGGCCAACCACTCGACCTATACTTTGGGGGCAATTTACCCCTACTTGTATCTTAGTAGCAAAGCCAAAACTCAAAATTTTAAAACCCTTAATTGGACTCCAAACTCTGCAAAGAAAATGCAAATCTCATGTATGATTGTCACTTGGTACCGGTCATCTTAACAACATTTGTGGCCCTAGGCAAGGCTTAATTTAGTGGTCTTTTAATAATATAAATAATATTAAAAATTATTTAATTTGTATTTTATTTATTTTTTAAGATACAAAATTTCTTATTAAATTTTTGTATTCAAATCTAAAAAGTAAATCTTTTTTAATTGACAAAGTAGACAAGAAAAAAAGATATGAAAATATAAAATTAACTTATTTATTTTTATTTTTTTAATACCTAAATCAATGCAAATTCTCTAAATAAAATTTTCATCGTTCAAAAAATCATTTTATCAAATTATTCGCCTAAAATAATACCACTTATCTTTTTTTTTTTTTGTTACATTATTAGTTTACACCTAATTATTCATTGTCTAATATTAAAAAATGATCCGTAGATTTAAAAAGTTAAAAGACATTTTCATCTAAATAATATTTTACTATATATTATTTAATATTAAAAAATAATATGTGGACTTGAGAAGTTGTTGAATGTCTCTTCTTTTAAATAAAATAAGAAAATAAATAGAATATAAATTCAAAGAATTAATAATTTTGTTTCTCAAAATATTTAAAAAATTAATTAATTATCAATTTTGAGGCCCCACCCTCTTGGAGGCCCTAGGCATAGGCCTTGGTGGCCTATGCCTTGAGCCAGGCCTGACCGATGTTATGTGATACCAATAACAAATATAGTATCTCATCAACAATTGTGTCCAAATTTAAGTAATTCCTATTATCCATCAAATCCAAGAAGATTCAAATCAAATAATGTATAGTTGTACACCTAACTTACTTAACATTTGAAGAATATTACAATCACCTAACTAAATTTGATCATAAAAATATTTTAAGGAAAGAAAACTTATGAATTAGAGCAATAACATAACCATAATTAACGTCTCCTGCAGAATTAGTGTGCTTTTACATGCAGATTTGTGTCCAAGTAAATATAACTTTGTGGGTATTATTATATATGTAATTAATTGGGATTAGGAGTATTTAATTTGTAATTGTTTTTAATATTGGATTTGAAGTGGGGACTAAAAATCCGTTAAAAGATCCCCCGATGAAATGATTAAAGGCAAGTGATGGGTTCAACTTTTCATGCTTTAGGTAGATGGTGGTATGTGCATGGGTGATGGGTGATGGGCGATGGATGGGTCTTCCTTTTTGACTCTATAAAATGCAATTCCTATGGAGGACTTGATGACAATTAAGGGAAGAAAATTTTGGAGAATTCGGTGATTTGACATTATTATTATTATTAAGCCTCACTGAGGTTTCATGTTATCCACACTGCTTAATCAATTTCTTTTTTCTTTTATTTTTTTTAATATTTATATATATATTGCAACAAATACACTCCCAGCCATCACTTTATATTTATTAATTATCCAGGTGGTGATAAAAAAAATTAATATTTTGCATTTGATGTAATTAAAAAAAAAATTACAAGTTCAAATTGTGGAAATAAATTTTTGATAAAATAAGAATAAGATGATCCTCTTATAACAAGAATTCTGAGGTTATTTTTTTTTTTATTGTCGAAATGATTAATTAATATATATATATATATATAAATTTTAAATTTGCATACAAAGACAAATCATCCCTTAGTTGAGGTAGCGTAAGATGTCTGTAGTAATGAGAGAGAGAGAGAGAGAGAGAGAGAGAGAGCCGACCCACCCATTGCTACGGAGTTTATTAGTCAAGTACACAGGAAGGGATAATGGTGTAGGGTCGTGATGAAGTGCTTTTGGACAACAAAGTGCTAGTTTGAAGGGAATTAAGGGTTTTCATTTTTTGACTAAAACTCTCTCTCTCTCTCTCTCTCTCTCTTAATGCACAAAACGCGTTTTCATAGGCACCCACCCCCACCCCCACCCCCTTTTTCCCTTCTCAAATTTGTCTTCCGCCGTATCACAATTCACATCTGCATCCACACCCATTTCTACACGACTTTTCGTACAAACACAATGTCGTTCTTTTGTCGCTTATGAACCATTTTGGGGAATTTTCTTCTTTTTGATGTATCTGCTATGCTAATTAATTAATTAATTAACTAAATTAAAAATAAAAAAAATTATTCATGTTAAATAACGGCAAGATATATTTACAAAAGGAGGTCCTCCTAATTTAGAAAATAGTAAGTTTTTACCAATATCACCTTCACCTGTAATTTCCGAGTGAATTATCAAAATATATTTTTACAAGATAAATACATTCTTGAATTAACAAAAAGTGTTACATTGAAAACATAAAAATAAAGAAAATGAACCACAAAGGCCCAAAGTACTAAAAATAAACCTGAAAATATATATACATATATATATTTGTGAACAAAATTACCCTTATAAAATTATTCATTTAGGTTAGATCTTAAAGGTAGATAAATTTGAATATCTTTTTTTTCTTTTTCTGGCCTTTACATTCAACAATTTTAGCTTGAAATAAAGTGCTTTGGATCATTTATGTCTCTGTAGCCTACAAAACAAGGGGACAGCAGGATTCATTTTGTGACACTTTTTACTAACATCCGCTTGCATGCCAAGAGAATATAAAAACAAACGTAAACATCTCTATCCTTAAATTACACAAAGTGGAGGAGCTTCCAAATCAATTTGCATGCTCAACTCCACATCATAGTTTCTGCCACAATCACTAGCATTGTATAGTTTAGCATAGCAACAAGCACCATAATTACATAAGACTATCTCAGCCTCACTTTCAAGTGAACTTCATATGACTGTTAAAAGGATTGTGACAAACATGAATCAATGGACCCTTCACAATCCAGCAGCAGTCAATCAACAACACGCTCCTGTAAATACTTGAGTTCAGGAATCACAACTTCCTTCTTCGATGATGATGATGATATCGACAAACTTCCCTTTAACCAAACCTAAAACCAGATATCGATACACTTATTCGAATTCATATTCAACATACACTGATGAACTTGCATGCAATATTTCTCTCCAAATAACCAATTAACATATGGATAAAACTTATTCCAGGAACTAGGGCATCCTTCATGGATCAAAAGATTTCTTTTCTTTTTTTTTGGGGGGGTGGGGTAGGGGTCGGGGGCGGTGGGTGTGGTGTGATTTAAGGACTAGGTGAACTAAAATATGAAGACAACACTGTCGTGTACTCGAGACTTCTGGTTCTGAGCCACACATTCCGATATCCACATCAGGTTCCTGATCTCCTGCTCCCTCAACCTCATGTATGCAAAGAACACGCCATAGTGAAACTGCAAGCTCAAAAAGGAAACCAATTTACTTCATCACCCAAGCGATCTTTGATGAAAGAACTGAATTCAATGTCAATCAAAATTGGCTAGAATGTGAATCATCTATTTGAACTTCTGAAAGGAACTGAATGCAATCAGCATATCCTCTAAACATTAACTCTCTCTCTAAAATACAGACCTGTTGCTCAAATGCTAAGCAAAGCCTCTTCACCTCCTCTTCATAGAATCCCTTGTCAAGCATCTGGCTCTCTCCATAGGATAATTTGGCAAACAAGGGCTGATAAGGGGGGTATTTTTCCATCACAGAACGAACCTATTGTAAAAGAAAAGATAGAGCATCCTATTTAGTCATTTAAAGGAATCCTCTTTCCCTGATCTCAACAAACTCCAGGAGAGAGATTTTGAAGAAGAAAAAAAGAGGTGGAATAAAATTTCTGTAAATATCAATCTCAAATTAACCAGTAAACAGAAAGAACATCCACAACCAAAGGCCAAACATGCTGATGGTATAATTAGCCCATATTTGTTCAATAGCTGGAACAATAACTTGCAGTATTTTCTGGCTAAATTATGGGTCATGTATTACAATGTTTGTTAACCAGCCAACAAACTTATATGTATGTTAGAATCAATTCATTCTATTGTTCAGAGAACAAAAAATTAGAACCTCAAAGACAATGTCTTTTATTAATACCTGAAGGGGGAAAAATACTATATTGCATAATATTAGAACTAGAAGCAAACCATAATATGCATAATTAAGAAAAGAGAGGAACCTGATCTACGTCCTCACAGACAGCAAGCTCTTCATGACCATAGGGGTAACTGTTTCACACAAATAAACTGCTGTCAAAAAGACGCTTAAAGAATATGAAAAGCAGGAATAGGAATAACGTTTGAGTAGAAGCTTACAGCAAGCCAAAACTCGAATATAACTTCTTGCGGTCATCTCGAGTAAGTTCAGTGCCAATGCTGCAACCAAATACATGCCACAAGAAAAATGAGTTACTAAAAAGAACTAAACTGACTGCCATCTATTGCAAAATAACTGAAAAGTAGAACCAACGGGATAAAATTTTAGACAGTGAAAGCACCTGTTTATGGTGATATTAACAGCTCTTCTGTCAGCCTCAAATGCAAGGAGGTCAGACATTATCTCTGCAGTGGCACCACCAAGTTTCTATTTGAAAAGATGGCATTAGAATTGAGTAGAAAAGAAAAGAAAAGAAAATGGAAATAAAATTTGATCCATTTACAAATGGAACAAAACAAGCATCTAAATATTGAGAATTTAACCCTAACCTGGCAAAACCTGTAGAAATCCTCGAGGTATGCCTTGTAAAGAGTATTTCTCATTATCTCAATGTTCATGTCATCCAAGTCCTGCATATGATACACGCAATTATAAAGGAGAAAAAACATGATTTCTAACGGTGGATCTTAATATAGTCAAGGTCATATGATTTATGTAGATGCAAACCAAGTTAATATAGAAGATGGAGAAACTACTATTGAGGGCGACTGGGTGAGCCTTCTGGCAGCAACAGTGAGGCTGCTCCTTCATGACAAGGTCACAGGTTTGAGTTGTAAACAGCTTTTTACAAAGCAATGGTAAAGCTACCCAGGAAACAACCCTCTCTCAACCCTCACAAAGTTGGGAGCCCCATGCACTGCAGACACTCGGGGAAAAACTGCCATCTACACTCTGATTATGCAAAGCCTATATCAGAGCTCTTCTATACACTAATAATAGCATAACCAAAAGTTTAGATGGAAGTAAACAGAAGAGGCTGTGCTTTTTATCTTTTTTCCCCTCAGTTAAACAGGAACACTGCAAATCCACAAGCTACATAATATGCACCCTGTTAAATGCATAAAGGACCCACGTTGGACACTCTAATGCTTAATTAGGGTTTGAGTTAACAGTCCAGCATTTGCAATTGGATATCCTACCCATAATTATAGATACTGCACAGTACCGGCCAATGTTCTGACCTCATTCCAGTATCCTACCCTGTGAACTCCATCCCAGTTTTGGTATGGGATGTTACCAGAGGAACCAGCGAGTGCCCACAAAGATCGGCATACTGTCTGGTATTTAAAAATCTCACAATTAACACTCAGCGAAATCAAATCCCATTTTATCTCTATCTCTCTGGTGTCATCCATATTGTTTATTTTTTCTTTATTTTTTTTTTTTTTTTCTATTCTTCAAACTACAGCTTCAGTCTCTGTTGACCTTACAGCACCGTGGTCTTTTTTTATTATTATTTTTTATTTTTTCATTCTTTGTTTTCAACACTGTATACAATTGCTCTCTATAATATTTACCATTAAATTTCTTTATTCATTGTCCTTAATAATTTTTTTTCAGACCATAAATCTGTTTATGGAGACCATTAGTTTTTATAGTGTTGACCATTACTCTTGATCCATAAAAACAAAGAACGAATTTTTTTAAATCTGCTAATGCTCTTCATAAGTGTCTTTAAGAAATTCTCTCTCCAGAAAACATATTTTCTTGTGAAGTCAGAAGCACATCTCTTCTCATGCATAAGTGTACAGATAATAATCATGGCCCAAAAGAATAAAAATGAAAAAAAAAAATAAGAAACACTCAGTACCTCAGATGTGATACACTCAGAGAAGTATGGAGCCAAAGGAGTGTCAACAAGGACCAGTCGATATAGCTCTTGCATATTCTGTGCGACTGCTAGAGTAGCAATACTGAGGAAATAATTTAAGAAAGCATTTTCTTGTTAGCAATTAAATCAAAACCACAAACATGCAATAAGAAACATTACCTGTCAAACATGCCCAGAGGATGGCATTTCTCTAACAGTTCCTGAACATCTCTTTCATGCAAGGTTCCAGTAACAATCAGTACAACATTGTCAATCATGTGACCATATCTGTACAATATGCATAAATATTAGGTCCTCCAGAAAAAAATTGGATGACTTATTCCCCTGGCTATGACTTATGAACAATCCAAAAACATAGAAGTAAATATTTACTACTATCCAGTCCAGAACAAGTGATGTACATATTAAACAAGATCAATTTGCATGCAGGCATGCAAATAAAATATAAGATTGAGTTCAAGCAAGATTTCAGGACAATGAACTGAAGACTCTGGATGAATTTGTTGGTCTGTCAGAGTTGCTAAAGCTTAAACCTTAAGTGTGATGCAATAAACACAGACAAGAATGGGACAGGTACCACATGATTAGGCATGCCAATATAAGATAATGACAAAACTTGTATCTTCAATGAAAAATGTTTTTACTTCCAGAAAACTTCTTAGACTTGTCGAAAGCATCAATCTTCAGGTCAGAACCTGGTCCACGTGTCAAACAAAATGTGGATCAATGGCAAAATTTAAATCCTATAGGGGTGTTTCACAGATTGTCCACTTTTGCATTTGCAATCTTCAGTTTTGGTGCCACCATACCAGAGTAACAATAGTAATCAAATTTTTTTTGTTTATTCCTGTGTCAAGAATCACAATACTAATATTCTTGTAGCTTCTTAAAATTGATTGCTCATTGGAGTCCTATGCTCGTACTTTGTCTGATTGTGCAAGGGAAAACTTAGTCCATACTTAGTCTGATTATTTTTTTGAATGCCAATTCCTGAACAAGAACAAACACTGGCAGTTAATCACTATAGGTCTTGGGTCCAAGAAACGTAGACATATTTCTTGATGTGCCAAGATACATATTCCTTTCTTCAAGCCTATTGTTTACACACTTTTATTACCTCTTCTTGCTGCTGTATTTATGCTACTGCGCTTTCTAATGACACCTAAACATGGCTTTCCGGTCCTTTAGAGAAAAGATATTCCACAGATAATTGCAATCAATCTCTTATCACATATGGACAGGACAATACTATTTTATTGCTAGAAGTATGGAACTATGGATTATTGGAAGGAATAAGACATGTTTGGATATTTCCTTCCACCCAGCAATATATTGTTACTTATTTTAAAGGAATTGTTGAATTCCCTCTCTCTGTGTTTCTTTTTCTTTTTTTTTGGAAGAAAAACATCCTTTTGCCCTGTTTATGAATTACTTCTGTTTTAGACAGTCTGTTCTAATACTTTTGGACCTCTTTTATACACAGTTTTGCCCATAAATGGTTTTATTTCTTTTGTTGATATTTTGTTAAAACAAATAAAAAATCAATCTAGTTTCGGTATTGGTAACCAGTATTGATGCAGGTAGCCTTGAACTTTACACTTGACGTCCAACCTTTTGCCATGGAAGAAGAACATAGTTTCATGTAATTTCTTGAATAACCTGGATTCCACCCTGCTTCCAAATATTGGAGCTAGTTTTTAAACCTAGGTAGATTGTTGCTTTGTAAACAGCAATAACAAAAACTGACAACAAATAAATACTGCCATTTTTTATGCTTTTCCACATTGACAGGGCACTAGGAAATGCTTTTTCTTATAAATTTCACTTTCTGAAATGGAAACTGCCAAGCTCAATAGTGCGTGCTTGTAACCTAAGCAGGGCCATTAAAGTGGTTGGATAAGTTAAACAAAGTAGAAAAATGGAAAAAAAAAAAAAAAAAGGCTTAGACAACTAATTCTAGCTCTTTTTTTTTTCAGTTTTTCAGCAAACGTGAAAATGCTTGACAAATAAAAAGGCATGTAGCTAAGCTAACTAGATATTACATGTCACAGTTGTTCTTCCTTAGTTAAGTTTCTTGTTTTGCAAAACTTACATAATTACATATGGCTAAATTTGTCACCAAAAAAAAAATCATTTTATTTAATTTTGTTTATTTTCTTATAAACTTTCCCTAAGGATTGAGTAATTTCATCAACACTTCTTGTATTGAAGGTTTCCCTCCTCTTTACAGGTTGTCCCAAGCCTGGATAAAGGATAAGGGTCGCATTAAGTAGCTCACAACCACCATAAAATTTGTTGGATAAAACATCATGAGAATTGATAACCCCACCTAAAGGGATTTAGGCATGTTTTATTATTGTTATTGTTGTAGTTTAGATTTTCATTTTTTTTTAAGTGTATTCACCTTTCATTTTGGTTTAAAAATAAAAAATTAAACACATTATTTAATAACTTTAATTTGTTTCCAATTTTGATTTTAAGCTTTTAATTATTTTCTTCTTTCCCTTTTTTCTCCATTGCCAATCAAGTCACAAGAGGCTGGTGAGCCTCATCATCAGCCTCCATCTTGAGAGTTGATGACACTCTTACTCCTAGCAACTCCTTTAGAGACAAAGGTTGCCAGCCTTAGGAGTCTGGGGGAGAGAAAATATAAACAAAATAAAGGTAATCCCAACAACTCCTTCTGTGACCTAGGTTGTTAATGACAGGAGAGCAGGAGTGGAAAAGAAAATAAAAAATGAAATGAAAAATGTGGAATTTCCTTTTCGTTGTTTTGATTTTTTCCAAAATATTTCAAAACTCTTCAAAATTTTTTAAAACAAAAACAACCAACCAAATGTCATTTCCTGTTTTCATTTCCAAAATAACTTAAAAAAAAAAAAACTGAAAATGGAAACCCTAGGGCCCTTATAAGTTGGAGAATACTGGGCATTTCCTTTTTGTTGTTTTGATTTTTTCCAAAATATTTCAAAACTCTTCAAAATTTTTTAAAACAAAAACAACCAACCAAATGTCATTTCCTGTTTGCATTTCCAAAATAACTTAAAAAAAAAAAAACTGAAAATGGAAACCCTAGGGCCCTTATAAGTTGGAGAATACTGGGCATTTCTTTGCATAAATGTTCAACTAATAATCAATCATTGCAGGAGACCAATAAATTTTACGAAGCTTCCAAAGCTCCCATGGGAATAGATCTAGTTAACAAGTTATGATAAAGCTAGCACATTTGTCAAGACTCAAGCTTTCCCCCTTTATCTAGAATGGAGTAGGGGAGGAGTTCACAGGCTCCTGTAGGGGCTATTCTTTTGTTCTTCTTTTCATCAGATTACTTAACTAGTAATGGTGGGAGACTATGCAGGACCTAGGAGGGAGCATTTGAGGTTAATGGGGTTAGAACTCAAGACCCCATACAAGACCTATATGCAGTTATAAAAATATAGATGATGGTTACGCACAAAGAGGCAGATTCCTTGACTGCAGTAGCAACAACAATAAAAGATGCCCATGCATTAAAATTTTAAATAACCTCGAGAAACTGCATGTAGTAACTATTTTGGGAAATACCAAAAATAGAAAAAAGAACGAATAGCAGAGTCTAGGTCTCTGAAAAGTTAATTATCAACTTCAAAAAAGAAATTTTGGCACTCTTGGAAAGAAAAAAATCTACATACGTGATATATTCTAAAAAGGTTGACAATGGCTCTGTGGCTTGGCATAGCATGTGCTTGTACTCATCAACCAGTTTAAGAGTGCATTTCTCCACAATTGTAGTTGTGTGCAACGGGGAAGGTTCTGCAAGAAAATTGAAACTGTTATAATTAGTTCATAAACTAAAACTATGAACTTATCTGTGAACAATCCAATCCACATAACAAGCTCTGTAAACATGTGACACCATTAAGTATGTTCATGTGGTACCTTTTATGGACCAACGAATACAAAAGTAACTCATTTAGCCAGAATTATTCAGGATATACAGGAGATACGGTTGAAGACTAAAAAGAGACGGATTCTGTCATAAGCAAAGAAGCCAGAATGTGCACACGCACAGATGCTAGGGTGGCGCATGGGTGGCTACAACCTTTGTTGGTAGACTTGCAAGACTGAGTGCATGTGTGAGTACCGCCCACTTTGCCCCCTAAATTCTGAAAAGCAATTTCTCTTCTGATTTCTCTAGACACCATGCAAAAGATCACTGATGCGCTCAATCACTTCTCGGGCCAAGCTAACCATTGGATGCTCACAACTTTCGATCTAAGTCACTTCTCATTAGCAGGAAAATTAACAAACCCATTACCTAGCAGGGTAGGGTTAAAAACCAACAGCAGAGAGGCTCCACAGCAACAGGAGCCACAAAAACGATTGTAGAAAGACACCTAATATTAATGCAAAGAGATTCTACTTCATTTTTTCTGCCTCTCCACCTGGGAGAATGTACAGAGACATGATATGACACAATAAACAATGAAATAAGGAATTATACACACAGTGGGTGACATTACCATGTATTCTACATGTAAACATATATTTTGTTTTATTTCAATCCATTTATGTCCTCTCAATGAGTATGAATGAATACATATTAGTTCTAGAAATTAACTGTGTACTTATTTGGAATTTACACAACAACATATCAACCTTTTATCCTATTATGTAAGGTCAGTTACATGAATTCTAACTCACCAATTATTTCTATTTGTGACCTTATCTTCTATAAGACCTTATAACTCATATGTTTCCCAGCAAGGTTTATGTAATCATCCTCTACCACTTTTTTTTATGAAGTTTTTTGTAGCTGAAGGGTTGTCGAGTTCATTTATTTATTTATTTATTTATTTTTGGCTGAGTCTCTACCTCTTTTACTAGATACTTATGTCTATCGGTCTTCTTCTCACATAACAAAACCACCTTAATCATGTTTTGCACATTTTATCTTCAACACAAAACCACTCTAATCTTATTACAAATAGTCTCATGTCTAATTTTATCTTTTATTGCATAGATGCACATCCATCTTAACATCATTATCTCTGTTATGCTCATATTTTGCAAATATTGGTGCTTCACTGCCCAATATTTTGGGCATACAAAAAAGTTAGTTTGTAGCTTCCTTATAAAATTTTTCTTTTAGCTTTAACAAAATCGTAATATTAGATAAAACACTAGGTGCACTTATTCATTTTAACCACCTTGCCTTAATTATATGGGTAATATCCTCATTAGTCTACCCATCTTTTTGAATGATTGATCCAAGATATCTAAATTGATCATTTCTTGGTATGAATTGATCTTCAATTTTTACCATAACATCATTCACACTTAATATTTTTACTACACTTACATTCCATATATTCAATTTTCAATACAATTAACTTAAAACTTCTACATTTTAAGGTGTTTCTTCATATCTTGTGCTTAGTTGCATGCCTTCTTTTGTTTCATCCACCAGTACAATGTCATTTGAATAGCATACACCATTACTAGAGAAAATAGGTAACGGCTTAGAGCATATCCTTGATGTAATCCTAGATATGGAAGTGACTTAAAAAAAAATAAAAAAATCAAAGTGTTAAAAACTTGCTTTTATACTTTTGCTGCTTGAAAGGAAGGGAAAAAAGAGTCTTCCAAACATCTCTGTACTAAAACAAACATAAAAAAGGCTGAAAAAGATCTTCCAAATGTTCCCTATTTAATCAATTTCATAAGCTTACCATTCACAATTATACAATGAAAAGATAAATCATTCTAATTATGCCATGCTATTCTCTCTATAGACCTTTTCCTACAAGTTTTCAATAGCTCCAACCACATATTAAGAACAAATTATTAGTAGTGAATGTTCAATATTAAACTTTTCTTATCATTTAGTAATCAAAAGAGTCTAATGAACCAAAAATTTTGATCCGTCCTAAGAAAAGACAGAAAACATAAACAGAATAATGAACAACAACCCACCAGTTTTACAAACTACAACTTCATGCATATACTTGTAGATAAAAGTTTCGACACAGGTTTACAAACCAAACACATTCTTCGCGCTCTAGATCCTGAAATAGCCTGGTGAAACGCGAAAATCCAGTCCCTCTAGATGAACTCAATCCAATTTAAAAACACTTAATTCCCTGATCCTCTATTGTGAAGCTCAACACAAAACCAACTCAGATAAATTTATACTTCTCACATTGCTTGAATCAAAAGCTCCAATATCTATTGAATTTACATGAATCGGTACAGAAAATCTTTACTAGAGATCTCAATTACACATCCGGAACTTGAATGGACATAGTGAAACGCAGAACTTATATAATAGGGGTAAAGCAATTACATAGAATAGGGAAGAATGAGGAGCGCTTACCATTCTGGAGGTAGGGACCGTACTCGGTGGCAGAGAGGTGCATCTTGATGTCATCTAGGGTTTCGCATTGGCAGAGATTGTTGTAATCGGCGGCGGTGAGCAACCCCGACCGGTAGCCCCGGACGATGGCCTCCAGGTAACCTCCGTGAATGTTGAAGGTGAGTGCTTCGAATCCGTACATCTTCTCGCACGGAGAACAGATCCCGATGCCCAAATCCTGGACCTGGATGAATCGATCTGAAAGAGAGAGAAGGGGGGGAGATCGTGATTCGTGGATCGACGACGGTGAGCCCTGATTAAAAAGCAGGACCCGGGACTATTTTACCCGTATATCCGGATACAAACTGAAACTCGCAAATATCCGGTTTTACCTAAACCAAGTTACACTTTGTTTTGGTCAGTTTACTTTTTGCGTAAATTTCAAATACGACCCTTGATCTTTGTCTAAATTATATTGATCACTTTCATATTTTAAAAAAATAACATGAACCTCCCTTATTGTTAACTAATCACTAAATTAACCATTTTACTTCTGAATTAAACCCCATCCTTTATCTTTCTGTCTCTTCTTTACTCATACTTTTTCCCTCTTATCACTCCATTTTCTTTGACTATTAAATTCAAACTCATTTTATCTCTTTAAGATGATGTCAATACTGTTACCGTCATCGTAAAAAAAAATTATCATTTTACTCTAATCTCATTCTTTGTCCTCTTATTTATTGTTCTTTATTTATCTCTTACTTCATTCTTTCTCACGTTCAATGATGCCCAAAACATGTCATCAATTGTGGCTTATTGCAATAAATAGGTTGCAACAATTAATTTGTCATTAACAAACAATAACACTAGGTGAAAATAAAGAAAGAAGAAATAAAATAAGATAAAAAAAAAAGAGAAAAAAAGATAGACTATCAACCTACTTGTAATTGTTGCATAAAGATGATAATTAATATTCACTAAAACCTATCCCAATGGAAAAGATTTAGATATTAAAAATATATAGGAGGAGAAAATGTATAAAGTATTTAAAATATTCACAATGTACAAAAAAAGTGGTGGTGATAAGGTCATTTACTCATACCCTACCTTGATATTACTATATATATTTTATCTAATTATATATTAAAATTTACATAATAAAAAAAAAGTCTAAATTAAACATATTTTCACAAACTTAAAACCTAACCTAGTTATGGCCTCTTTTTTCCCCTTCACCCTTGTCATTGATGAACCAATGTAATATTTTTTATTATTCAATGTATTGAAACAATTTAAAATATTGCAATCATCATCTTTTTTAGCATTTTTCTTGCATTTTTGTTATCAAAATTATTGTAAAAATATTTAAATTATGAATATAAATTTGTTATAATGATAAATATCGAGTATATGGATATCTACCGAATCCCTATTACTAAACAAATGTGGATAAGGATGGACATAGATTAATTTGATTATGATTTTTAATATAACCATAATTGTAACCATGATTCTACATTTATAATCGTATTTGTATGTAACATCCCGAAATTTGGGAAGTAAATAATGATTATTAATTTTGGTGTTTGAAGTGATTATGGTGTATTTGAGGAATTAAGAGAAAATGTTTATTTATGTTATTTTGAGAAAATGAGTAAATAAGGTAATTAATAATTCTTGTATTTATGGAGACTATTGATTAATTGTGAGTTTATTTATGAAGACTATTGATTAATTGTGAGTTTAAAAAAAATATTAAATTATTTGGAGATTTGAGGAAAAATAATAATTTATGTTGTTTCGTGTAAATAGGAAATTATGAGCAATTAATTAAATTATTTGAGAGTATTTATGAAAATAGTAAAATAAATTAATTTAGTGGAATTTTTAGAAATTTGGGGTGCAAAGGTAATAAGAGAAAAATTAGAGGTAGGGTGCAAGTGTCAATTTATGGAAGTTCGGGTGTACTAGAAATTATTAAGAGGGCATGTGTGTAATTAATGGAAGTGGTGGGGGCTGAATGTGATTTTCCGGAATGGCCATGAGGCCTCTTTAAAGCTAATTGGGTGTGTTTATCTATCAAAGCCAGCAAGCAGCGTGGTAGCACGCGCGCGAGGGATCCACGGGCTAGATGCGGGTTCGAACCGCGGAGGCTCTGTGTGTTAGGAGGAATTTTGCTGATTTTTCAGCAAAACTAGCCCCAAAACGACGTCGTTTTGGGGCTAGGCGGTGGCACCAACTCACTACCATGCAACAGCTTCTGGTGGCTTGTTTCTTCTCTTTTTTAAGCACCAATTTTAGTAGCTTTCGCCCAAGGGAATTTGCAGCGAGCAGATGAAGAAATTGGAGAAGAAGAAGTGCGCGCAGGGGGCCATTTTTGAGGAGAAATTCAAGATTAAATTAAAATTTAATTGAGTTTTAATTAGTCAGGTAAGTAGAGGAATATGTATTAAACATTTTGTATGGTCAAAATTTTGGGGCTAGGCGGTGGCACCAGCAGGCTCAGCTTCTGGTGGCCCGTTTCTTTTCTTTTTTAAGCACCGATTTTAGCAGCTTTCAGCCAAGGGAATTTGCAGTGAGCAGATGAAGAAATTGGAGAAGAAGAAGTGCGCGCAGGGGGCCATTTTTGAGGAGAAATCTAAGATTAAATTAAAGTTTAATTGAGTTTTAATTAGCCAGGTAAGTAGAGAAATATGTATTAAACATTTTGTACGGTCGAAATTTTATTTTGGGTCCGATTTTGTTAATTTGGGGAGTTTATATTAATTTGCAGTGTGTATTATTTTGGTGCGTTCAAGCCTAAAAACGCTGTAAACAGTTAAATAGAGGCAAACTCCCTCTACCATTGCGATTTCTTTTTATTTTATGAACCCCACGTCTTCCCTCAACTCGTTTCGGTGTCGCGTATTAATTATATAAATTGAGCATGTTATTGGCATGATTTAATTTAATGTGGGACTCATTGAGATTTTATTTGTGGTATGCCTACGTGGGATTTTAGACGGCTAAATTATTTATATTACACAGTTAAATTTGCTTAATGTAAGTTATGATTTTATTAATTGTTAGAAAACGTTTTATTTCGCAGTGGGAGTGCAAGAAAGGCAAGAAACGACCGTATAAAGGAAAGCATCTAACCCTGTTCTCATGTTCTTTAATTCTCGTGAGAGACTCCATGGTTTCTCGTATTTTATCACCTCCCTTACGCTAATTCGACGCCTAGCATTATTTATTGAGTATTATTTATTTTATATAATTTATATTAAATCCGAGATTTTTAGAATTTTATTTGTTGAGTGCCTACAGGGGTTTGTACTGCCCTCATTCCTTTCGGAATGATGCCGAATCTATCTGGGGAACTAGGTTCCTAGATGTGTAGGTTTATTTATGGATTTCTCGAGTTTATGTATGGTTTAGGTAGAGCTATCGAGCAGTGGGGCAGGAGTCGGCTGTCTGGTGACGTTGAAGTAGACTATTGTACGGCCCTGATATGGACCGTTGGACGGATACTCCTAATCATTGACCGTTGACCGGTGCCAGACACTGCTGATTAGCTCTACCAGTATGTGATTTATTGCATAATTTGATATGTTGTATTACCATTCAGTTCATGGTTTGATATGCACATGGATACGGGACGCATGTTGGGATTCTCATTTATTGAGTATTCTTAGTCATGGACATACTAGCTTGGTTAGTTTGCATCTGGCACGAACATTTGCATCACGTGTGGTTTACTATGTGGGTGGAGCATGGCCTGATGCCTGGATGTATGGGTGTCAGTGTATCACGTTAATGCTCACTACGCCATTACATTTTTATGTGCACTGCATGGTTACCGATAGTTCTCAGTTCTCGGATGGGAAGACCGTTCCGAGGGAGCCTACGACTCGGTTATTCTACAGCTCGAGTGTCTGGAAGACCGACGCGAGCATTCGGATGATAGGAGCACCGCCCAGGACAACGGGCACAAATTTTTTGGAGATATATGTTGCCTTTCAGGGTAGTAGCGACAGGTTGGTATAGATTTGGGTGCCGGGTGTCTTGTATGGGTCCTAAGGACCGGTATGTGCTTTCATTATGCTATACTTTTATGGTGTAGTATCTCATGACTTATGTGTGCTTGGGGGTTAGTATTCTGGGGAGAGTTTACTGGTTATGTTCAGTCTTCAGCCTTTCTTTCCTTATGCTTGTTGAGTCTCTCAACTCACTTTGCTTTCCATCATTCCAGGTAGTAGCAACGTGGGTCTAGGGCAACGAAGATCGCATCTAGTGACAGAGTCGGTATGGTGTACATGCAGTCCCGTTAGTCCCCGTCAACTCTGATGTTCGAGTAGGATTTACTCCATTACTTTTTTACTGTGCCAGGTCATTTCTCGTGTCTCGTGTATGTCGGCACAGGAGTCTGTAAGTATTTATTTATCTTGTGACTGCTATGTTAGCGGAGTTCCTATAGTTTATGCATGTGTATAGTTTAGATTTCGCTGTTTTCATTTTTGTGTATGCATGCCAGGGTGGTTTCCGTTTTGTATTTCATTCTTTTCCCTTTCGTAAGCGCTCCCGTTCAGGTAGGCTGGGTAGTTAGGATATCTGGGCGAGGTGCTTACGCTGTAAGTACAACTGCATAGTTATGAATGTAGAATCATACAACAAGTTTCATTTTTAACTATTTTAACAAATTACATAGTTAAAAAAATTGTATTAAAATAAATAAAAGGTAGCCAACACGTAAGAATACATGAAATTAATAGGCAAAACCAAAAAAATACACACTTAAATTAGATATAAACTAATGATTATACAATTAAAATAGAATTAGCCTCAAGAAATCTAGCAACTGAAATGATAGATAGATGTTTTACATTTTAAGGAAAAAAGATTTAATATTTGTTTTGGATATTATTATATATATTATTTTAAGGTCACAATTTATTTATTGAACATTATTATAAATAAGTTACAACTTAAAGATATTTTATGAAGGAATATATATATATTTAAATTAATAATTTATGAACTAATATTATATATATATATATATAATTGCTGGTTACAGTTATGTATGGGTTATAGTTACAGTTATTTTTTAAAAACCTTAGCTATTTCCCTGATTGTTTTTCTCAGTTTTTAATCATATCCAACGGACATAATTATGAATTATTTTTTGAGTTAACCTGACTCTGTCCATCCCTAAGTATGGAGATAGGAGATTAAACAAAATAGCTTGAGAGTAGAGCATGGGGTTGAGGACTAAAATATAAATTAAGGGTGTTCTTTTATGTTTTGACCCAAAAAACAAGCTAGATTGGACCAAAAAACCCAATATGATCTAAGAACAAATAAGTTTAGTCTAATATTTAATTTGAAAAATCAGTCTTTGGTTTAGTTCAATCTATGTTTGGGATAGAAGATCGAAAAAATTAGCATCTATGTATATATATATATATATGTACATTACTCTACAAATGTACAAAATACAACATGTGTTGAATGAAGCATGTTGTATGTATATACAAGAGTACATACATTGCACATTCACTAATGTAAATTAAACATTCAAGTTGCATATGATTTGTGTAAAATTTAGTTGTGCATATCTGATGTGAATTTTTTTTAAAATCTATATGCATCCATACGTCACTTCCAACAGAGATCCTGTAATGGTACACTTTATCTAAAAATTGACCTCCTGATTTTCCAAATCAAACTCTAAATTTGCAAAAGACGGGATTGCTAATTAAACTATCTTCAGAAAATTCTTATTCTAACTGCTCAAAGTTAGTACTTGGATACTCCTTACTGTTACTTTACAACCCGAATGAAGACTTAATCTCTCCCTTGCAAAACTCAAATGCATTTGACTATCCCTTCCACCAAATAATGAGCAAACCTAACCATTAACAGGTCTAATAATTTGGGCCTTTTCCCAAAAAAAAAAAGGTTTTGATTTCCTCTTTTCCTTTTTGGCAAGAGGAGCCCGTGGTGGCAAGTCGTCAAAAATTTACAAACACCTCTCTGAAAAAGAAGCAAATCAATGTTGAGAAAATCTACAAGACAAGCAAACATCACCAATCACTACAAGAGCAAACTACTGAGCAAGACTAGTTCTTTTTTAGAGAGTTTTTGATAATTATCAGATACTATATCGTACTAACCACGTCCTTTTCAAGGATGGAAGGATGAGAAACATCTCCCTCAATTGGTTCCTCACAACCCAAATCATTTTGAAAATAGCTAAAACGAGACGACAAAATGCAAATCTCTCCATCATTAAAAAACTTGGAATCCTTTAGGGAAAGGTAAAACATCCACTCTTGGTCGAGAGATGAAAGTCACTCACCATTTGTTAGGCTTTACTATCTTGAAGAAATAACTAGAGAGCTTGATAAAAGGCTTGATGAGGGGGGCATGGAAGAGCAACACAAAGGCGATCAAATCATGCTCGGTGAATAGGTCAATTGTGTTGACAATGCGAAAATGACCCAATAAGTTCAATACATTGTGTTAGGAAAGGAGGGGGAAACCATCTACAATAATCTTCCATGGGGAACTGAGACCTCAAAGGTTGATCATATTCATTGAACAAGTTGGCTTGATTTTCTGTTTCTTGTGTGTTCTTTTAGGATTAGAGGCTTGGAGATCTTTGAGCATTTTTCTCTAAATACATTGTTAATATTTCCTTCTAGGTTATAGGGGCTTCCTATGATGCATGAAAATGTTGGGAGGTATCGTTTCGACGTTTTTGAAACTTTTTTGTTTTCGAGCATCAAAAAAATTTTGTAGGCCGTTTTTACAATTTCAGAAACATTATGGATCGTTTCATAATATTAGAAAAATATTATAAATGTGTTTCCGTCTATGAAAAGGTTAAAGAATGAACTTTTTAAATTTATTATTTGTTTTTAAAATAAAGTAAAATTTTAAATTTATTGTTTGTATTATATTTGATTATTTTCTTTTTTAAATTTATTATTTGTTCTTAATTAGTAAGTCATGATTCATAGATAATAGAACTTATATTTTTGTTTGTTTGAATGTATTATGGAATTTATGTTTATTTCTTGATTGAATAATTATTTTTTTTTATAATTTTCTATATTAAAAATTATATTTACAAAAGGCCCTTATATTTTTTATATTTACGTGTTTCCCCCACATTTCTCCCCTTTTTTTTTTTTTTTTGAAAAATGTCATTTCTCCATTTGTGTTTCGTATTATATTCGTTTCATATTTCCGTTTCCATGCAATCTAAATGGCTTCTTGGGTATTCAATGGGAGTGTTGGCATTATTGCGATGTGTATGGGTCATGCATGGTAATTGTTTGTTGAATTTTTTCAAGAACATTTCTCTTTGATTTGAGTTCTATCTTATTTTATTTTATTTTTATTAAATTTTTAATTATAATTGTAACTGATTGTGATATATTATTAATTAAGTAATTGTGGTTGCAATAGTAGCTTGTTGCTATGGACAAGGCATAACAATACCATCAAAGTGTTGTTGCCTTGTGTGCTGCTGTTGTGACACAACAATGTATGTTTGGATTGTTATAGTGAGTAATTTTGAGGTTTTATTTTTACTACAAAGTAAGGTAAGCTTTTAAATTTTATAATTAATGTGAGTGTTTTATACATTGGTATCATGAGTGCACCAACAAACATATATTTGTTAAAATTGATTGAGTGGACTTTGTTTAGCTTTATAAATGATATGGTTACCATGCAATTGAATTTTTTTTTACTGATTACTTGTGTTTTTTGATTTCATTTTTTTGATGATTTTTTACTGATTATTTGTGTTGATTATTGAAGACAATAATTTTTATGCTCATGTTATCTTCTTTCAATAGATTTAAGACGAAGTATTTAGATAGATGGTTTATCCTAGATTGAAGTTGAAGATGTTAGTGATGTGTGTCCTAATACTAAATCTAGTGATATCTAGTAGGCTTTAGTGTATTTTTGTATATCTTTATAAAAGACAAGTTTATCTTTATTCATAAAATCTCCAATTTGTTATATGAATGAATTTCTAAATCTCCTGTTTGAGAATCTTATTCTTAAGGTGCTAAGACTAAGTGACGAGATTCTCTGGTAACAAGATTTCTTAAATGATTCCTAATAATTAGATTAATCAAATGGGGACTTTGATTAGTCGAGTATGAACTGGCATAGAGTTTTCTACTTTGATTAGTATGAGTTCTTGATGGTTAAGGATAGTGGGTCACATATCATATAACATGGGGATGCACCGAGTGGGTGGTTGTTAGAGAACAACGCACTAAGTATAATATTGATAACTGACCACATGGTATTGTGGATAATGGTCATGTTGTCTAATTGCAATAGTCTAGTTGATTCTTAGACTTAAACTGACACAGTTGTCTTATGTATTGGTGTGCGGGATTTGTTAATGCGCCAAACTATCCAATTTCAAGATGAGGAAGTTCATCTATGTGGTTTCGTATTGCTGGTATGTAACATCCCGTTCGAGCGATAGGAATGACCGAAACAACTTACCTTGATGGACCTACGCGAACTTCCCAAGGGGTCACCCATCCTTGAACTGCTCCCAGCTCAAGCACGCTTAACCCCGGAGTTCTTTGCCTACATTCAACCCAAAATATATCCAGCTGGTGTTGTTTCCTTTCTTACACTATCCTCAATATATACTAACTTCTTTGGGCTCTTGGGGCATTACATTTTCCCCCCCTTAAGCACATCGTCATGCGACCTTACAACTAGTCCCAGACCTTTTCCCCTTTGGAGGCTGCCATCCTAGAAGCCTATCAGGAGCCGCTGCTTGATCAGGCCTTACGCCCCGGCACCACTCCCCGCCCTCATCAGACCGCCATCTCCAAGGGTCGGCTCTGATACCACCTGTAACATCTAGTTCGAGAGATAGGAAGGACCGGAACAACTTACCCTGATGGGCTTACGCGAACTTCCCAGGGGTCACCCATCCTTAAACTGCTCCCAGCTCAAGCACGCTTAACCCCGGAGTTCCTTGTCTACATTCAGCCCAAAAGGTATCCAGCTGATATTGTTTCTTTTCTTACACTATCCTCGATATATACTAACTTCTCTGGGCTCTCGGGGCATTACATCCTATAACATCCCGCTCGAGCGATAGGAAGGACCGGAACAACTTACCCTGATGGGTCTACGTGAACTTCCCGGGGGGGTCACCTATCCTTGGATTACCCTAGGTTAAGCACACTTAACTTGGGAGTTCTTTGCCAACATTCAGCATAAACGGTATCCAGCTAGTGTTGTTTCATTTCTTACACTATCTTCGATATATATTAACTTCTCTGGGCTCTCGGGGTATTACATTCTCCCCCCCTTAAGCACATGACGTCCTCGTCATGCAACCTTACAACCAGTCCCAGATCTCCCCCCTTGCATGGCCGATGTGGGATTCGTCTAAGGTGCCTACACGTACCCCCCATAAGGGCCAACACACACCCCCATCGGGACTCAGCCTCTTCACTGAGGTTTGCCCCACCACCGCGCTTAGAGGCTCGGGGGTCGGCTTTGATACCACCTGTAACATCTCGCTCGAGCGATAGGAAGGACCGGAACAACTTACCCTGATGGGTCTACGCGAACTTCCCAGGGGGGTCACCCATCCTTGGATTACCCCAGGTTAAACATGCTTAACTTGGGAGTTATTTGCCAACATTTAGCCCAAAAGGTATCCAGCTGGTGTTGTTTTCTTTCTTACACTATTCTCGATGTATGCTAACTTCTCTAGGCTCTCGGGGTATTACATCGTCGATAATTTCTTCCATTTGGACTAGGTGTTCCATGATACCCTCGTTTGGCTCCAGGATTCGATTTTCCAGACGATGAGCCCAATGATCGACCAAGACCTACTCCGAGAAGTTTCTAGCCATCTTGTCATCACAACTTCCGTTAGTACCCCTAACTGTCCTCAAGTTGGTACTTCCCACCCGCTAGGCTTAGTGTAAGTTTTCCTTCCTAGGTACCCTACTTGGTTAAGCTCTGATACCAACTGTAACAACCCACTTCTTCAGGGCGTGTTATGCCTTAGGAAATTTGGGTCTTATTTTTTTTTCTCCATCACTCCTGAAACTCCCTAAGGTCTATCTAGTGTTAGACAAGATGTTTACACTAGAAAATATATACAAAGTGGAAGCTGAATCAAACCTACTCATGGCAATACATACATGGATAACTGGACATAGCATTTATTACAAAGTTGTTACATAAGCTTCTGAAAATAAACAAATGTACATAATTCTTAAACTATTCATATTACAACATAACATGGCACATTTCTTCGTTTCCTGACGTCTCGCATCACTACACATCTCCAACCTCGGTATCATCACTGCAAATCCCGACTGGAACGTTGAATGTTCCAGGGGCGAACCCAAGTTAGATGATAAATCATCTAAGTAAGGTACATAATGCTATGACATGTGTGTATGCAATTTCTTTCATCGTAGGTGTCAATTGCACCCCTCATGCTTGAAGGACCATCACGAGGATACATAGCATGCAACGGAAGCGTTTTTTAAAATAAAAACTTTCGTCGTATTGATTAGAATCTAGGAAACTTACTTTTCCTTCGGATCACCGGATGGAATGAAGCGATAGGAGGAGGATGGGCGGGAGCTTCTTCGCGTGGTGGAGATGACGGCTGTCCTGCAATCCTTCGGCTCCTTCGCATCAGCACTTGAACGTTCTCTTGATCTTCCAAGGTATGACTCAAACTCGTGGCCTCTCTTTTGGTGAAGAAGAGTAAAAAGCCCCAGGTGAAAAACAACAAAGGAGAGAATATATATAAGGAGAACCCTAGGGTTAAAACCCTAGTGGGCTAAACCCTAGTTGGCCAAGTTCATTTAATTAATTTTCTAATTGGGTTAGCCCAATTAATTAATTAAAAAACTAATGAACTATTATTTTATTCTAGCCAAATTAATTATGAACCATTCTGAATAAAATAATTCTCTCTCAATGTAATTCACCCAACAAGCCAAATGTATTAAATAATACATGAGTTATATCGAGCTACCCCGGGGACCAAAAGACAAATTATTCACGGCTACTAAAATGACCAAAATATCCCTGCTACCCAGTAGCTATATTTTGTCATTCTAAGTGTTCCAACTATCACCATATGGTAACACTGACCCCGCGAATAATTTTGCATATGCAGTGTCTTTGACCTACTAGTGTAATGACGAAAATACCCCTCTGCGTAACACCCATCATTTTGAAAGGAATAATGTACTAACACCTCTCTAAGTGATTTCTACCATCCTTAGATCACTAGTCCAATAATCCGTGACTACTCGAATGTACTTGCTTATCACTGGGAGCTACCCAGAAGCACACACTATTAAGTCACGTTCCCAGGGCCCTGGATTATTTGATTATTCTTGGACAATCACAAGGGGGTGAATCACAAAAACTATCTTGTATTAGTCTGTCTTAGCTAATTAGAAACCATACTCCCAACTCAAAAGGTTATTGATCTTTGATAGACCTCACCTACAGTGAATCTAAGAATATAGCTCTAGGTTCACTAGACCACCAACTAATACTCAAGTATTAGAGTACTCGTCCACGTAGTAGCAGTGATAGACTAGCTCTATGATAATTAGTACTTTGTCATTAGCTTCTATCACAAGTCCACTCTACACATTCCAAATGCGCTTGTACAATTAGAGTAAATGGATTGTTTACTGGTTAAGGCAAGCCATCCTCCATTAGGATCTATTGCACAATGATCTTATCATGATAAAATGCCCAGTTCTATCAAAAGATCAAGAGTAATATTTTCTTACTTATTAAGTACCCATGATTCATGCCTAACTGTGAAGAACGACCCATCACATGAATCACTTACTTAATAGCATGGACACTTTTCCAACAATTAAATACAAATAATATATGTGGCATAAACTGACTAAAAGAAACATCATTACCATAAATTAAACAAAACGTGTCTTTAGGGCATACATTTCCAACAATGCTACCTATCATTTTTGCGGTCACATCTCTCGAAGCCGGGGTGTATGGGTGCACCCTTGGTAAGGCAGCGGTGCCAGTTCGTACTCCCCACGGCCTCAAATGCGTGTGATCAACAGTATCAACGTGCATTAATGCATGTCATAATCATGTCATGGATGCAGTCTATGTGTGCAGTACATATCATAGCATGCCAATATGATGTAAACATTCTCGAAGATAACATTTATAACCGTACTAAGTTTGAAACGGTACACTTACAGTTAAGTTATCTCGAGAAGCGTGTCGACCTCGAAAATCATGCCGGCGGCTATTTCTTAATCTTCTCGTCCTTGTGGACTCCTAAAACATTAAACTTATTTTTAGAATATCATTTTACTATTTTTCATCATTTCTTCAATTTTTCTTTTATTTCTAAGTCTTATCTCTTCAAAATTACATAATAATTATCTAGACTTCCATAAAATCTAATTCCTCTTTACTAATATTCCTTAAATAGTATTCCTAGCATTTTGGAATTTTCTTGGAATTTTTTGAATTAAATTCCTATTTTTCCTTATTTCCATAATTGCCAAATTACCTAAATAAATAATTATTTCTTCACAATTACATAATAATTATCTAGACCTTCATAATATCCAATTTCTTTTTACTAATATTTCTTAAATAGTATTCCTAGCATTCTAAAATTTTCTTGAAATTTTTTTGAATTAAATTCCTATTTTTCCTTATTTCCAAAATAGAAAAACTATTTAAATAAATGGCTAATTTAACATTTTCCAGAAATATTTTTCACAAAACATGACATAAACAATATTCCAGATTTAATAAAATTTTTTGTAAAATTTTATTTCTTTTATTTTTATTTTTTTCTTTATTTCTTTTCTTTTCTTTCCCTTTTATTTTCCCTTGCCGGCGCGTGGAAGGCACCCTTTTATTTTCCCTTGCGGGCGCATGGAAGGCACGCGCCTTCTTCCTACGCGCGGGCGCGTGCAGCTACGCGCCTGCCTAGTTCATCTTTTCCGGCTGCTTCCTCGTCGCCGGCGAACCTCCCGCGCCTTCGAGCTTCGAAACGAAGCCCTAACCCCCTTAAACCCAACCTCCCGAACCCAAATATGGTTTTAAAATTGAGAAAAAACAACACGAAATACCTCGATTTAGCGTTTGAAGGCTCGGCTCCAGCGAATCTCGATTTTTCCGACGAGCTTCGATTCTCCCTTCTTGTTGCTCCGTTGGCCACCAAAATCACCAGAAAGTTTGCCCATGACTCAAAGACCAAGACCCCGCTCTCAAATCTCTCAAACACTGTCTCAAAAGCCCGATCTTAGTTATAAAATTTTCGAATGAATGGGCATGCACGAACTCGGCTATTTATAGCCAAAACTCCGCCGCGAACGTCCCATCGGAGGTGCCACGCGTTCTAGAAGCCATACCCGACGTCCTTGCAAGCATTAAAACACCCCCTTAACCCTAGATGTCCGATTGCAGGCGCGGCCATGCTCTAGCCACGTGTCTGCTCTGATGCAATCCAGATTTTTTAGATTTTTTTTTTTATAAACGGATATATACATATATACATATATATACCTTTATATCGTACACACACATATACCTGTATATTCATACTTCTTTTTTTATACATATACATATAACAGTAATATGCATATCATAAGCATATACTATATGATTTAATTACATACAACTAAAATGAATTTAAACATCATAAACATTTAAAATTTCAATAATTTCTTTAGGGTCACATACCTTATATTATTAAATAAATTTTACTACATACTAAAATTAATAATTTTTTCTAGGGCCTAAAATCAAGATTTTACTGTATCTCGGGGTATTACATTCTCCCCTCCTTACAAAAAAATTTCATTCTCGAAATTTGATCATTCCCCACTCATTCTAACTACAGGGTCTTCAAATAGCATGGAAAATTGAGCCTTATGTCTTCTTCTTGTTCCTAAGTTATCTCTTTGCTCACTGGGTTTCTCCACAAAACTTATACATGGGGAATTGACTTACTTCTCAGACCTGGTTCCTACGATCCAAAATCTTGATTGGTTTCTCAACGTACGAGAGATTTTCTTGAATTTCGATAGCTTCAGTTGGCATTACCTGAGAGGGATCTGGCTCATGCTTACGAAGTTGTGATACATGAAACACGTCGTGGAGGTTTGATAGAGCCAAGGGCATAGCAAGTCGATAAGCGACTAGTCCAATTCTTTCCACTATATCATATGGACCTATATACCTGGGGCTTAACTTGCCTTTTTTCTTATTGCTTCTGGTCACCATTCTTTGTGGAGATATTTTTAGGTATACCTTGTCACCTACTTGGAACTCCAATTTCCTTTTTCTTGTATCTGGTTATTGTAAGCGAACTCTACTAGAGGTAAGTGCTCTTCCCAGCTACTTGGAAAATCAATGGCATAGGCTCGCAGCATATCTTCTAGGGTTTGAATGGTTCTTTCTGATTGACCATCAGTTTGGGGATGATAGGCTGTACTTAGCCTAAGCTGAGTACCTAAACTCTCTTGTAGACTTCCCCAAAACCTAGAAGTGAATCTCGGGTCGCGGTCTGATACAATGCTTACATGCACTCCATGCAACCTGACAATCTCGTTCACATACTGTTGGGCTAATTTGCTGATCGGTTGGCTTACTTTCATGCCCAAGAAATGAGCAGACTTAGACAATCTATCAACTATTACCCAAATAACATCATTTCCTTTAGGACTTCTTGGCAATCCAGTCACGAAATCCATCGTAATGTGTTCCCATTTCTACTCCGGGATTTCTAATGGTTGTAAACTTCCACCCGGTTTCTGATGCTCAATCTTGATTCTTTGACACATGTCGCATTGACTTACGTATCTTGCCACGCTTTTCTTCATTCTGGGCCACCAATATACATCCTTCAAGTCTTGGTACATCTTGGTGGCGCCAGGGTGTATCGAGTATCTGGATTGATGGGCTTCTCCCAAAATTACTTGCCGTAATTCCCTCACACGAGGTACATATATCTTACCTTGAAAGCGAAAGACGTTTTCTCTTACCTCAAATTCTGGTCTCTTTACTCGCCCATGCTCGCCGACCCACATCTTAATTCGAGAGTCTTCTGAGTAGGCTTGTCGTATTTGATCCATTAATTTTGGTTGTAGCGTGATACTAGTTGCATAGGCTGAGTTTCCTCAGAAAACTACTCCTACCGTCATCAAGCTAAAAGCTTCAACTAGCTTCCATTCTGCCACCATCATTCTGGCCACACAGGTGGTTTCTTTCCTACTTAGAGCATCTGCTACAACGTTAGCCTTACCGGGATGGTATTGAATAGTACAGTCGTAATCTTTTAACAGCTCCATCCATCTCCGTTGCCTCATGTTTAACTCTTTCTGCGAGAAGACATATTGTAGGCTCTTATGATCAGTAAAAATTTTGAATTTCTTGCCATATAAATAATGTCTCCAAATCTTTAAGGCAAACACCACTGTTGCCAACTCCAAATCGTGAGTCGGGTAGTTCCGTTCGTGGTTCTTGAGCTGTCGAGATCCATAGGCGATGACCCTACCGTGCTGCATCAGCACACACCCCAAACCGTTTCTCGAGGCGTCAATGTATACCATAAATCCTCTTGATCCATTTGGTATAGCCAGTATTGGAGCGGTTGTCAGCTTATCCTTAAGTGTCTAAAAACTTTCTTCGCACCGTTCGCTCCAGTCAAACTTTACCCCCTTCTAAGTTAACTTGGTGAGGGGTGTTGCGATCTTGGAAAACCCTTCCACGAACTTTCTATAATACCCTGCCAATCCCAAGAAACTCTTAACTTCAGTAACTGACCAATGTTGCTTCCAGTTCGTCACAGCTGCTATCTTGATCGGGTCGACCGATATTCCTTCGGCCGATATAACATGTCCTAAAAATGCCACCTGGGGTAACAAAAATTCACATTTTGAGAATTTGGAATACAACTTATGTTCTTGCAACGTTTGCAATATTATCCTTAAATGTGACTCGTGCTCTTCTTCCGAGGGAGAGTATATCAGTATGTCGTCTATAAACACGATCACGAACTTGTCCAAGAATGGCTTGAAGATTTGATTCATAGTATCCATAAAAGCTGCTGGGGCATTAGTTAGTCCGAATGGCATCACCAAAAATTCGTAGTGCCCATATCGAGAACGAAAAGCTGTCTTGGGCACATCTTCTGTCTTGATCCTCAATTGGTAATATCCTGATCTCAAGTCAATTTTTGAGAAGACCATGGTTCCTTGTAACTGATCAAACAGCTCCTCGATTCTGGGGAGTGGGTACTTATTTTTTACCGTTATCTTCTTTAGCTGTTGATAGTCGATACACATCCTTAGACTCCCGTCCTTTTTCTTGACGAAGAGTACTGGTGCTCCTTATGGCGACATACTTGGTCTAATGAACCCTTTGTCCAACAACTCTTGAAGTAGGGTTTTTAATTCTCTTAATTACGCAGGGGCCATTTTATACGGGGGTATTGAAACCAGACCTGCCCCTAGTACGATTTCTATCGAAAACTCGATCTCTCGCTGGGGTGGCAATCCAGGCAATTCTTCGGGAAACACATCCCCGAACTCTCTAACGATTCGCATTTCTTCGATTTTTAATGGCTCCTCGCTTTTCCCTTGGGACACAAGCCAAGTATCCTTGTGCTCCTTGACATAATAGTTTCTCAGCCTTTAGAGCCGAGATCCACTTCCGATCACTCGCCTTCTTTTGCCCTCGAAAATTGAAATTCGAGTCTCCGCTCTTGAGATAGACAGTTTTAGCTTTACAGTCCAATGTAGCATTGTATTTGGTTGGGAAGTCCATTCCTAAAATCACGTCAAAATCTTGAAATTTCAGAAGGATCAGATCCACCAGGAATTCAACTTTTCCTATTTGAATTTTCCTATTTTTGTATCCTGAAGAAGTTTCTAGAGATTTCCCCATTGGGGTTGCCACAATCATAAGACAATTCAAGTTTTTCGATTTTTCTTCTAGGACTTCAGCAAATGCATGTGAAATGAACGAATGGCTTGCTCCTAAGTCTATTAAAACATGCATAGGAATACCGGATAAGAACATGGTACCTTCAATTACTGCTGGGTCTTCTGTCGCGTCCTGCCGAGTTAGGTGAAACACCCCCCCTTGTTGTACTCTAGTATTTCTGGACGTCCCCTGAGGTTGACTTATCAGTCGCGGCTTGGGACAGTCCTTTACGAAATGACCCGTCTGCTGGCAGTTATAGCAAGTGATTCCTCTCTTTGGGCAGTTCTGGTTGAGGTGTCCCGTTTCTCCACAGTTGTAACAACCTTTTGTTCTGAGTCGACACGGTCTTCCAGGGTGTTGCTTCTGGCGTCTGGTGCATGGAGTACCAGGCTTAAACTTCGGCTTCGTGAGTTCCAGCTTCTTGCTTGCTTTATGACTGCTCCCTTGCTAACTTTCTCCTTGGATAGCTTCGATCCGGCTTAGGTTAACCTCAGTGGTAAAGGCTTGTAATACCACTTCTGTATAGGATTGAGTACTTATACTACTCAATGTCCTCTGAAGCTTCAGATTCAGCCCCCCTAAAAACTTCTGAGCTTTGATTCTTTCATCCCCTTCATAAATAGGCATATACTTGATCATTCGGCTAAAAGCATCCTCGTACTGGGTGACAGTCATATCTCCGGTTTGCTTTACCTCCATGAATTTCCTCTCCTTCTTCATTCTTAGATTTAGGGGAAAGTACTTCTCATTGAAGAGTTCCTTGAATTGCTCCCAAGTAATGTAGGGTGCCCTAGCTCGAGGGGTCATTGCCCTCTTGACTCCTTTCCACCATCTATCTGCCTCATCTTGCAGCATGAAAGTGGCACAGTTAACTTTTTCTTCCTCTCCGCAAGTTTTGGTCTGCACCAAGTTTTCCTTGAAAGATGGGAGGGTTCTGCCGTCTGTAAAGGTCGAGCATGTTGGCCACATGACCGTCCCGGGAGTGAGTCTCGTGTATGAATCCCACCACGCTTCCCAGTATTCGTTCCATTTGATCCAGTCGACTACTTCCGGTCTCCTGGTTGGAGTCGCCTTCCAGGTGCCCACTTGTGTTTCCTTCTATATTGCCCGTTTGTTGATTGGGCGTCCTAGGTTCCACTGCTAACCTCCTTTGAGTGTTTACCATCTGTAAAGAAAGTAGCATTCTGGATTAGATAATAGGGGCTTGACATCCGATAAGATAAATCATTCATTAATTCTACGAATATTATACATTCGGCTGCAAAATGTCATAGGTGCATGCTACATAAGTCACATAGATCATAGATAACACTATATAAGTCACGTAGATAGTTAGAGAATTTCTTAGATAGATCTATTTTGGTCCCGATGACCTCCATATCCACACGTTCTTCTCATCTTCAGATTTGTACGGGGGTGCCTCGGGATCGTCCATCACTTCTTCAATCTCTTCCTCATCCTCAGAGTCCGTGTCCTCGAACTAGAGAAGGTCATCTTTGGCCCAGAATATAGGTATGTTGTCTTCTTCTTCTTCTTCTTCTTCTTCTTCTTCTTCTTCTTCTTCTGCTTCAATCGGGTCTCCTATCTCTCGGGTTCTCTATATCTTCCTCTTCTTCCTCCTCAAGCGGGTCCTCCATTTCTTCGTCGGGCTCATCAGCTGGTACTGGCTCATACATCTCTACTAGTAGCTCGCGAATCCGTGCGCAATAAAGATGGAATTCAAGGAACTGTTCGCCTTGCTGCCGGACCTAGTCTGCGAAATCCTGCAGGTCGCCTTCTAAGACACCGACCATCATGTTTATCTGGAACTGGGCTAGGTCAGGCCAGAGTCGATAGCTTGGGGGTACGTCGTCTGTAATACCCCAAGAGCCCATAGAAGAGTAGTATATATCGAGGATAAGTAAGGAAGGAAACAACACCAGCTGGATACCTTTTAGGCTGAATGTTGGCAAGGAACTCCGGGGTTACACGTGCTTGAGCTGGGAGTAGTTCAAGGATGGGTGACCCCATTGGGAAGTTCGCGTAGGCCCATCAGGGTAAGTTGTTATGCTCCTTCCTATCGCTTGATGCGGGATGTTACAGGTGGTATTAGAGCCGACCCTTGGAGAAGGCAGTCCGATGAGGGCGGGGAGTGGCACCGGGGCTCGAGGGCCTGTACAAGGAGCGGCTTCTGGCAGGTTTCTAGGATGGCAGCCCCCAAAGGGGAAAAGGTCTGGGACAAGTTGTAAGGTCGCATGACGAGAACGTTATGTGCTCAAGGGGGGGAGAATGTAATACCTCAAGAGCCTAGAGAAGAGTAGTATATATCGAGGATAAGTAAGGAAGGAAACAACACTAGCTGGATACCTTTTGGGCTAAATGTTGGCAAGGAACTCTGGGGTTAAGCGTGCTTGAGTTAGAAGCAGTTCAAGGATGGGTGACCCCCCTAGGAAGTTCGTGTAGGCCAATCAGGGTAAGTTTTTTCGGTCCTTCCTATCGCTCGATGCGGGATGTTACATGGTATATAAAGACAGGGACAAGTGTTTAAGAATATGATCTGTCACCCTCATCATTATTAATGAGATGAACGTTCTATATGGTCTACTGTCAGTGTGACAAGACAGTCCCTGAGCATGACAGATTGATTATTCAAGAAATGTGTTTCTTGAGATGTCATCTAGTCACGCTGATAAGATCTGACACATAACTACTGAGTTTGTGAGTTTATCATTCCATGACTTTTGCTCAGCTGTGACGTTAGGTGACAGAAGGATTATAGTACACGGTAATCATCAACTGTAGTAGGTTCACTTGAGGTTAGATTTCATTGTCTTCTATATTGTCCTAGACCACTACTAGGTGCTTCCTAGGACCTCTTAAATCGTCACCAGGATATAGAAAGATTCATGTGATGGGTCAGTGGACCTAGAAAATGCTATATGTTTGCTAGTGGACAGTGAACCTAAAAAGTCATGCACCATATAGTGTTGCATTTGGTATTGACACTGTACATCCATTGTATCTCAGATATGTCATTAAGTGTTAATAATGATAGGAAGTTAATTGTTAGCATGTTGGAACACTGAGATTCGACTGCCTCAGTGGAAGCAATCAACTGGCTAATGGCTGGGAGTCAAATCTCGGTGTCGCCTCAGCCCTCCTCATACGGTCCACGTGGTAGCAAATTGGAAGAGATGGATGGGGTAGTTGGGTAGCAATTTGGATGGGAAATTGGAATTACAGAAGGGGGTGATTTTGGCTTCTACTTCTTCTATTCCTCTTCTGTCTTATTTTGTTATGCATCTTATAAATTTACAGAGCGTAAGTGTTACATGTGGTAAGACACACAAGTGCTGGTGATTCAGAATCCTCAGGCTAGCATCGGGAAAAGGTGTACGAAGTGGTACTGGATTGCACACTAGGTTTGGACAAATTAGGCCTTCCACATAATGATGAGGATTTAGTCTCAATACAAAAACAGTTTTTGTATTTCATCATGACATCGGGTTTCAAGTATGTCTTTATTGTATTTCATGTAATGAAATAATGTATTGCTTAAATATCTAAGTTATATATGGTGTGTGTATTTATAGTTTCTGCTGTGTATGTCTGATGTACATAAAAAAATTTATTTTACTTGCGCCACCTTACGTGAATACCATAAAAAAACACCAATCAAAGCTAAGTGATAGTACGGAAAATGAGTGTAAATGTTGTTGTTATGTTTTTTTATATTATTTTGATGATAAAAAAACTTCATTATTTTTTGTATATGGAAAATATTTTAATATCATTTGGATTTTCAAATTGTATAAACATGTGTGCTTAAAAATAGAAAATCATTCTTTTGCTTAAGGATGTTGTCTCAATATTTTCAAATTTATGTAAGCTCCTTAATGGCGATCTCTTGATTAATTAACATTTGGAATTCATGATATACTCTCTTAAAATCAATTAAAAAATATTATTTTAAATCATACACTTATTTTTAAAAAAGATCAAGGCAAAATTGTTAACTTCTTTAAGTTATGTATCGACTATTTTGTGCCTTTGAAATATGGGCTTACTTAAGATAAAAAAACTGTAGACTTTTTTAAAGAAATAGTAGACTGTTTTTGGCCTTTGACCAAAAACGTTGACAGTTCCCACGATCTGTCAACAAGGATTTTTCATGCTCTCAGTCCAAATATTTTTAATTCAAATTCAGTCAATAATGACTGTATAATGTCACTTTTTTTTTTATTTTCAAAATTGTAAACTTTGTGTTTAAAACTGTTTATCCTTTATTTAAATAAGTAGACTTTTTTTCTAAAATGTCGATTTTTTTTTAAATTTCAAATATTTTGATAGAAACAGTTAACTGATTTAATATCTATTGACAGTTTCTTGTCTGACAAATTAAAACGACTAATAAAACGGCTATTCGACAGTTTCTTATCTATCGACTAGTTTTTCAGGCATTAAATGCAGCTTAACAGTCCGTTAAACGACTATTCAATGCTTGGATGACCAGTAAAACTATAAATAGAGATTGAAGCTATAAAAGAACAACATAATGAAGAGGTGCATGTGCTCAAGTGTTTGATTCTAATATTCAAGTATTCTAAGCTTTCATTTTTTCATTTAAAGGCAAGTTGTATCTTTGTATTTCTTATTAATAAGCCTTTGAATATGTATTTTTTTTAGCTTCATTGTAACTAAGAGAATTATCTCTTAGTAACTCACTATTGTATTGCCTAGCTTGTAAACTAGAGGGACTATTGATTTTTAATAGAAGACCTTGTAATTCTTAGCATTAAGGCTAGAGAGCCTACAATTTTTTGGTAGAAGGATTTAGTGGATATAATACTTCGACGAAATTGCTGAGGGAATGGATGTAAGTTGGTGTCGAACCACTATAAATCTTGTACCTCATTTACTTATTGTTGTTATTTGTTCTAGTATTATTTACCTATTTGATAATATCGTCGTTTCATTAGCTTATATCTCCATCTTTCCTCAAATTTTTGAAAGCTTAAAATGTTTTTAAAGACACTCAATTCACCCCCTCTTGGGTGTGTGGTGATTCAAGTGTGCTACATCACAACAATTGGTATCAAAGTCAATCTCCTTACATTTTCAGTTTAATTACCTAAAGATAATCTTTTTCAAAAAGACACAATTTTTTTAGTTTTTCTTACATTGAGGGTCAAAGCACTAACTGTCATTCCTTTTTCAATGGCACTAACTATGGCTATTGGAAGAAAAAAATCTCTTATTTTCTTATACAAGACAATAGCATTTTGCAAATAAAAAGTGGAAAGGATAGAGCTTCCATAAATGAAAAATTATGAAAGAGTACTAAAAAGCAAAAGAGGATTGTGGAGATCAATGCAAAAACTATGAACACTTTGTTCTGTACTCTTAAGTCCTGAGGAATTTAACCAAGTCTCAACTTGTAAGACTATAAAGGAAATGTAAGACAAACTTGAAGTCACCCATGAAGGTTCAAAACAAGTAAAGGAAACCAAGATAAATATTCTAACCCATAATTATGAATTATTTTCCATGAAAGAAGAAGAAACACCAACTTCAATGACATAGTCATCGACTTGGAGTTGTTTGGAAAGGCCTACACCAATGGAGAGAATGTAAGAAAGATCCTTAGGAGCCTTCCAAGGGCTTGGGGTCCAAAGGTAACAGTTATTACTGAATCTAAAGATTTAGATGCATTGTCTTTAGATAACTTGCTTGGATCTTTAATGACCCATGAGATTTTATTAAGAACAGATATAGTGGAGGAATCAAAGAAACAAAAGATAATTGCTTTTAAAATTGAAAGAGGAAAAAAAATCATTTGATAGTGATTATGAAGATATTGTTTTGTTGGCAAAGAAGTTCAATAGATTTTTAGAAAAAGGAAAATTTTAACCAAAGAAAAAATTTCAAAAAGGATAAGAGCAAAAAGAAGAAACCAGTAATAAAATTAGACGATTTGAATGTAAGAAGTTAGGTCATATAAGGACAGAATGTCCTTTGTTGAAAGAGAATGATAAGAAGGGGAAAAAGAAGGCGCTTGCGTCTTAGAGCGATGAGAATTTAGCCTCCAGTGATGAATCACAAGAGCAAGCGGTGGCCAACTTGTGTCCCATGGCCAAGGAAGAAGACGAGGTAACATCTTGTTACTCTACTCATTTTACTTCCAATTTTACTTTAGATGAGTTGCATGTTGCCTTTAATGAACTAATGGAAGAGTTTGAAAAAGTAAGCTTGAAAAAAAAAATCTTCTAATGAAGAAAATAAAGTCTCTTGAAGAAGAAATCACATCATTGAAAAAGGAAAGAGACTCATGGTATGATGAAAATAAAATTTGAAGTGATGAGAAGAAAAATCTTCATAAACAAAATATGGATTTGAAAGAATCTCTAGAAAAGTTAGTTGATGGTAAAAAGAAACTTGAAATTATTATAGAGAACCGAAGAAATTTTGATGAAAAATAATGAATTGGTTTTGATCCATTACAAAATAAAATTGGAAAAACTACATTTGTAAGGGGCTCAGACCAAAGATTTATATAAAAAAGGCCTTTTTCAAAAACTAATGTAGTTTGTAATTATTGTAGGAGATATGGGATTCAATTAACAAATGTTTCGTTGAAAATAATCCCACAAAATTTAAATAAATTTGGATTCCAAAGGAGTACGCTAATGCTAACTAAAAAGGATCCAAGAAAGTGTGGATACCAAAGGGGAAAATGTAGTTTGTTCTTTAACAAGTTGCATTGGTTTCAAATCTTGTGAGTAGCAAATGATTTTTGGATAGTGGTTGCTCCGAACATATGACTAGGGACAAGAGGCTCTTCAACAATCTCACATACAAGAATAGAGGTAATGTAATCTATGGAGACAACTCAAAAGATAAAATTTTTGGCATTGACTACTCTATTTCATTTCCTAATTTAATGTTAGAGAATGTGTTCTTTGTAGAGAGTCTTAAACACAATTTATTAAGCATAAGTCAATTATGTGATAGAGGACATAGAGTATGTGATAATAATATGTTTTGGCTCTAACATACGAGTATGTTAGAGTATGTTTGAAATCGAATGAATCAAAATTGCTAGGAAATAGGTAGGCAATGTCTATGTGGTATACGTATATATTTCATCATCTAATATAGAAAGTTGTTTGATAGCTTAATATTTCAAAACTCATGCTTTTGACACAATAGACTAGGACATGCTCGTATGAGCATTCTTGACAAACTTTCTAGGAAAGATCTTGTGAAAGGTTTACCAAAAGTAAGATATGAAAGAGATCACATTTTTGAAGCATGTATGAAAGGTAAATAAATTAGTGAATCATTTAAGCCTAAGAATGAAGCCTCTAGGCCTCTCGCATTACTACATGATTTATTTGGGCCTATGAGAACTCAAAGTTTAGGAGGAAAATAATATACATTTGTAATAGTAGATGACTATTTTAGATTCAAGTGGATTATATTTCTAACAACCAAAGATGAAACATTCAAATCCTTCGAAAATTTTTGCAAAAGAATTCAAAATGAGAAAAGAGACAATATTTCAAAAATTAGAAGTGATTATGGAAAGGAATTTGAAAATGGCCTCTTTAAATCTTTTTGTGAGAAAAATGAATATAAACATAATTTCTCTTGTGCTAGAACTCCTCAACAAAATGGGGTAATAGAAAAGAAAAATACATTCTTACAAGAAATGGTTTGAACTATGTTAATAGACAAAAATCTACTAAAATATTTTTGGGCAGAAGTCATAAACACTTCATGTTATATTCTAAATGGGATTTTCACAAGGCTAATATTAAAGAAAACCCTCTATGAATTATTTAAAAGCAAAAGACCAAACATCTTATATTAGGGACTGTTCTCTTTGTGTTTCAATTTTCAGTTTTGAGTTTTGAATTTCTTTTCAGTTTTCTGTTTTAGTAATTTGTTTTTAGAAAACTGAAAATGCATTCTGTTAGAATTTTGAGAATAATTTTTTAATGACATTCTATTCAATGAATTTGATTATTCAGTAAATTAAAACTATTTATTGTTAATATATTATTAAGAAATATATACATTTTAAAGTTGGTGAATCTTGCAACATTTTTTCCCGTTACAAGAATAAAATACAAATAAATAAATAAATTGACTTGCCAAAAAAATAGCCAAACTTTGAAGCTCGATTTGTAAACGAGCCAAACTTGAGCTCAATAAAACTTGACTAGTTAATTCGCGAGCTGACTCGATTAGAGGTTTGTGAGCAGGCCTGATAAGAAGTTCACGATTAGATATAAATATATTATTTGACATACATATACATATCTATTATTATTATATCATTTATTAAATTGTATATTATACATATTGCTTAATTTTTCCCCCACTTTTCTCTCTCTCTCTAATTCTCTCTCTGCCCAAGAAACCCATTTCCTCGCCCAAAGAAACCCACCCACTTGTTCTCTTCCTCTCTCTCGCCGCCTAGCCTTTTGCTGCCAATCGTCGTAGGAAGAGAGATGGCAATCAACAACGACTTGTGACTGTGATGGAGCTGGAGGGCGTGGTCTATGGCTGAGCCTTGAACAAAAGAGAAGAAAGAAGAGAGAAGAGAAGGAAGAGTCAAACTTTGATGTGAAGATGGAGAGTGTTTTTCATGTTTTGAACTTAAAGACCTTGTTTTGGCTTAAAATAGCCAAATCGACATTTCAACGTTTCGAGTTGTGTACAAATTTTTTTTTGTGTTTTGGGAAATGTATTTTTGAAAATGGATATGTAAATGCATTTGGAGTGTTTTAGAAAATTGAAAATGGCCTAAAAACAATAAAAGAGAACAGGGTCTTATGTTTTCATATATTTGGAAGTAAATGCTTCATATTGAATAATGGAAATGATGCCTTAAGTAAATTTGATGTAAAAAGTTATGAAGACATTTCCTAGAATATTCATCCCAAAGTAAGGCATATAGGGTCTTTAATAAAAGAACTCTAGTAGTAAAAGAATCAATTCATGTTGTTGTTGATGATTTAAAGAATAATCTACTAAAGCCAAATGAAGAAACTAATCTTAATGTAAACAAAAATTTTAAAAAATTATCCTTGGAAAATAATGAAGAAGCACCATAAAATGACAATATTCCTTATGAGCAAAATGTGAGGCATGAAAAAAAAGAACCATCATTTCCTAGGAAAAGAAAATATGTAGTGGAAAATGAAATAATTGGTGATCCCTCTGAAAGTGTTAGAACTAGATCATCAATTAGAAATCAATGTCATTTTGCAAGCTTTTTATCCCAAATTGAACCTGAGAACATTGAGGAAGTTTTAAAAGATGAATATTAGATCAAAGCCATGTAAGAGAAATTAAATTAATTTGAAAGAAATGAAGTGTGACAATTAGTTCTTAAGCCTAATGACCATCCAATTATAGGAATTAAATGGGTCTTTAGGAACAAGATGGATAAAGATGGAATAGTTATTAGAAACAATACTAGATTAGTTGTCAAAGGGTATAGTAAAGAAGAAAGTATAGATTATGATGAAACATATGCCCTTATAGCTAGGTTAGAAGCCATAAGGATGCTCTTTGCTTGCTATAAGGATTTCAAATTATTTCAAATCGATATGTAAAACATGTATTCTTGAATGGATATATAAATGAGTAGATATATGTAGAACGACCTCCCAATTTTGAAAAACCTTAATATGAGAACCAAGTTTTTACACTTTCCAAAACTCTATATGGTTTAAAACAAGCTCTTAGAGCTTAGTAAGAAAGATTCAGCTCATTCTTATTAGAAAAATGTTTCAAAAGAGAAAATGTTGATACAACCCTTTTTATTAAAAATCATGGTGAGGATATTTTACTTGTATAAATATATGTTGATAACATTATTTTTGGAGCCTCAAATAAAAACCTTTTTATGATGATTTTGCCAAATTTATGCAAGATGAATTTGAAATGAGTATAATGGGTGAGTTAAAATCTTTCAAGGTTTGCAAATTAGGAAAAATAACAAGGGTATTTTCATTAGTCAACAAAGATATTAATTCATAAAAGAATGCCCATGTTGTCTGAAATACATTTAATGAACTGAAAAGTTGAAACTGATGAGTATTTAGTGCGTCCAATAACTATATTTTTCAAATTCTGATAACAGTTACTCCACTAATTTAGCGCCTTACTCGATAGGTCTTTTCAATTAATCGATTATGTAAAGGGTTTACTCGAGTGTGACCAAGTCATTACTTGATTATCATGAAAGCCACATAGACTTTTATAAATCACTTGATTACAAGGTTAGATTTACTCCACTAATATAAAACTTCACTCAAGTACTAGCATTGGTTATTCGGTTATATTTAGCTCCAAATACTTAGTCAAAGACCAATCTATCTTCACTCGATTAATACATATATTTACTTGATTTATAAAATACATTAGTCGATTGAAAAATAAGCTTCACTTGAGTAAAAAGATGTTCAATTTATATAGCCTTGAAGATTCTCGATTGTTTAGAAAAGTTCACTTGAGTGATTGAAAGATTTTTACTCGATTTCAAAACACTACAAAAAAGGGTATTTAGCAGTAGTTCTATAAACCGGCACAAAACACAGTATTTTGCGGTTGTTTAAAAATTGCTGCTAAGTACTTATTTTGTGGCGGTTCACAAAAATAGCCACAAAATTTTAAAATTAAACAATTAAAAATAAAATTTTGAGGCAATTTTCTAAAAATCGCCATAAAATTTATAAAATAATTAAAAATTTTAAAAATTAATTTAAATTATCACTTTGTGGAGATCAGAAACCGTCGCTAAAATGCTTAATTTAAAAATTAAAATTTAAATTTAGCAACAGTTTCCTAGAATTGCCTCTAAATTTTAAATAATTTAAAAATATAATTTTGCGGCAGTTAGGAACCACTGCTAAAATCATTAATTTAAAAATTAAAAATTAAATTTAGCAGCGATTTCCTGAAACCGTCGTTAAATTTTGAATAATTTAAAATTAATTTAAATTATCATTTTGCGGTGGTCTTAAACTGCCACTAAAATTACTAATTTAAAAATTAAAAATTAATTTGGCGACGATTTCCTAGAACTACCGCTAAGTTTTGAATAATTTTTAAATTTAATTTAAATTATCATTTTGCGGCGGTCAGAAACTGCCGCTAAAATTATTAATTTAAGAAATAATATAATAATTAAAAAATTTAATTAATATTAAAATTTATTTTTTTAATGATTAAAAAATAAAATTTATCAATGATTTTGAAGAACCATCACAAAATTTTCGAAAATAATCTAATATTTATATTAAAAATATATAAAATTTTAAAAAGTATAAAAAAAATTAAAAAATATGTTTAACTCTACTTTTTATTTTTTTAATGAATTTATTTAAATTAATTCAATGAATTTATTTTTAAATATTTTTTGGGGGTGATCTATTCAAAAATATTATATATGTGTGGGTATACACGTATCTGTGATTTCATACTTAAATTACAAAATGTAAACAAATAGTACATTTGAATGTGTACAATTATTGATAATAAACACACACTACAAATGTTATATAATAATTAATTATTGGTAATATTTATTAAATGTGTACAAAATGTAAACAAACACTACATTTGAAAAATATGGAGAGATTGTATTATATATAAAAGGAGTGTAGGGGTTATCTTGTCAGCCTCTTTCTCTCTATAAATAGAAATGTTTTTCACTAAATTAATATATGCTCTCAATCTTACTGAAACTATAATTTCACTTCAGACATAAAATTGACTTATGCAATAAAAAGTTTGCAGGTGATCTCATTCGCGTTCTAAACTTGTTTTTTCTCTTTGCAAGCCTCTCGGAGACGTCAAGAGACACTTTCTTGCATCTCGATCGAGATATTTCTCGCATAAAAAAATTTATTATTATATCTTGACAATAATAGTGTAATTTTAGCATATAATAATGATGTGTTAAAACTTAACTCCAACATGCAATTTTTATTAGAAAATATTATTTTTAAAATAAATTCATGAAATGTCTCCTTATTTTTTACACATGTATTATTAAAATCATTTCTAAACTCTCTCAATGCTCGTCTTTGTGCGTCAGGCTCTTTGGTTTTTTTTGTTGATCATCGCTTCACTTCTTTGTATAACAGTCGTATATCGCTAGTTTTTGAAATTTATTCTCTTTCCAGTGTTTAGTTTTACTTTCGTTGTTTACAAGTTTTGTCTCATTATTTATTTATGAGACTCGAAGTCTACTCTAGTAATCTGTAAATGCTTTATGATATTTGTTTAATGTAATTCTTATTTATAGAAAAAATTAATTATTTGAGATGAGAAATTAATAATAAATAATTCAATATATCAAACTAATTTATTATAATTATTAGATTTATAATATAATTATATTTTTAAATAAATAATAATTTGATGTAATAATCTAAATTATTTTAATACTACATTTTAGATTATTATTTTATTAATTATCATAATCATAAGTTATTTTAGTGAATTTCAATCAAATAATTAATAATATTATTTTCATAAATAATTTTATCTTCATTTTACAAATAAATATTTTAAATAAAATAAAAAAACAAAAAAACTCCCCTCCCCCAAGTGAAAGTCACCCCCCTTCTCACTTTCTTAGTCTCGTCGTCGATCGATCCGCCTCGGCCTCCGCCTAACCGTCCGCCTCCGGTCTTCGCCGCTGCGTCTACATCCAGTTGTCATCGCCGCCTCCAGTCTTTACCGCTACCTCTACCTCCAATTGTCATCGCCGCTTCCACCTCCGATCGTCGCCGTTGCCTCCAGATCGGCCTTCGTTTCACTTCCTCCAGCTTCACATATTGACTTTCAAGTACGCTTTCTCTAGGATTGTAAGAGACCCTAATTTTCTAGAAATAATTTTCAAAGCATCCCTATATTTGGATTGTTGTTCCAATAGAGAAATGTAGACAATAAGAGCTGTAATCGGTTCCATCATTTAGTATGAGGATCAAGAAGGAAAAAGAAAAAAAGAACATGATATTTCTACATTGCCACATAAGACCTAAAAGAACAATAGGATAAGCATGCCAAAAGTGCATGTTTCTTCTTCTTTAAATGTTTAGCATCCCTGATGGTTAGCAGAAAGGGCATCAACTGAGGTATATGTTTTACCATGATTGCACCTACTACTTAGGCTAAAAAATTCAATACACATTTTATTATTTTTTCTAATTCTAGGAGTTGGGAATTCCCTCAACTATTTGCCATGAGTTAGCATTACTTGACTAAAACTATCAATTTTTAGTTTGTTAAATTTAGAAAATTCAAAACATTTTCTTTCAATAAAAATACATGTAGATGAAAGCTGAAGAAAAACATGGAAGTACAAAAATAACAAATGATTTTGTGACTTGTATATCCACACTTTCTCGTCAGAGTCAACTTTCTCTTCACTAGAAGGGAATTGATGGAGGAGCAATAAAAACAAAATTATTAGCAGGGTTATTTTTGTAGTTATGTATATTTTATTATTTTTGCAGCTTTGTGGTCATGTTATTTTTATTTGGGTTTCAAACTATCTCATTATGGGTTATTAGCAGAGTCAGCTTTCTCTTCACCATAAGGAAATTCACCTATAAACACTTTACATACCTTTTGAAATATGCATATAAATATAGTCATAAAGATCATGAAAGGGCAGATCCTGTCCATATGAGAGGAAGGATAGAAGGGTGGGGCTTCCCAGAAGTGGGAAACCATGCATTAAACAATGAAGCATCAGCTTTTAATTGAGCTGATGCGCATGACATGGTATCTTTTCTGTGCATGCTTCTGGTCGTTTCTTTACCCCATGAACTTGACATTTCCCCATGAACTTGACATTTCATGAGCTGATGCGCATGTAAAACATTAGTGATCTGTAAAGCACAATAGTACATACACCCCTTGAACTTGACATTTCCCCCTCCAAAATAGACGATGATCCAATGTCTAATGTTGAAAATGTTGATGATGAGGATATGTAATTGTATGGATTTAATTAATACAAATGTAGAATATTATATTACATTTTACTTTGCTTATTATATTGTTGTTAGCCTTTTTTTTTTTTTTTTTGCATACCTAGGAGTTCATGTGTCTATTTTATTTTACCTTTCATTTTGCTTTTCTTTGTTTTATCTATACGTGCATGTTTTTCTCATTTATAAAAAAGTGTAGCCATGATTAGGAAGAAACGTCTAAGAAAGACAAGCACTACCGATTTAGGTGGAGATGCCTCACTTACTGTAATGACCTGCTTAAATTATAATTTAATTTATTTAAATAAATTGGGGTGCTAAATTAAAGAAAATATTAAATAATTTTAATTTAGGGAATTAGGAAATTATTTGGAAGAGTTAGGGTATAAGTGTATTTATTAAATGGGGTGTGTGTGGGGATTTCTAGAAATTATGGGGTCTAGGTGTGAATTTTGAAAGTAGGCTGGAAGTCACTTTAAAATAAATTGCATGCGTATATAGGGTGAAGGATGCATGTGGCACGAGCGGTCACGCTCGGGTGTGGCTAAGCGAGGGACGTTGGATCAAGCTGGGCTGGGAGCATGCGCGGCTGGAGGAAAAATTGTTGATTTTAATCAGTAGCCTAGCCCCAAGACGTCGTTTTGAGGCTGGGCGGTGGGCAGCCAACAACTGCCACACGGCGCACGCTGGGCAGCCCACCATTAACCATTTTTAACCCCGATTTTAGCCATCTTCGGGAGTAATTTCAGATAGCATCTTACAGCAATAGGAAGATAAAGTTAAGGGGAAACAGAAGGCGCTTGAGTGGGAAAAAATAAGAGAAAATCAAGGATTAAACTTGGTTTAATCCAAGTTTAAATAGTCAGGTAAGTAGGGAAAAATGCATTAATAATTCCTTACAGTTGGAATTTAATTTTGGGTTCATTTTTATTAATTTTGCGAAGTTATACTATTTTACAGTGTGTATTAACGTAACGACATGTGGGCTTAAAAACATAAAAAATAGCTTACTAAAGGCAAGCTCTTTATCCCATTTGCAAGTCTTCATGATTTTGTTATTACCATTCCTTTCCTTAATTCGATTTGGTTCTGGGTATTAATTATTTGGATTAAGAATTTCATTAGTATAAATTAATTTAAATTAAATGTGAGTCTCACTGAGGTTTCATTTGTTAAATACTTGCGGGGTATTGTAACGCTCCTATTTCCTTAGGAATGATGCCGAACCAATTTCAGGACTAAGTTCTCAGAGGTTGGAATTCAGTTGTGGGTCCCTCAAGTGCGAGCGATTGTGACAGGAGGCATGAGCCGTCGAACAGTGAGGCAAGCGTCGAATGTTTGGTGACGAAGGTGCAGACCGTTGATTGGTCGAGGGAGGCTATCAATTGGTTGTTCCTAGTCACCAATTGGCGACTGGTGCCTGGTCACTGTTGACTGGCTCTATCATTATATGACATTTTGCATAACATTACAGTGCATGGGATTGGGTTTGCATTCATTGGAGGCCATATTTGTATGTGTTGGGAGTGTGAACATTAACATGACACAGTTGACCTATTGAGTGTTGACTTGTGTATCTTAGACGAGCATATGCATTTAGGGCATTCGTTTGTGAATTCCTATGTAGGCGTAGCATGACCTGATGCTTGGCTTATGGGGGTTTTGTCATCACGTTAATGCTGCAAAAACCATTGCATTTATTACTTGTTGCATTGCATGGTTATTGTTTGATATGGATTGTGGTATGGAGTTGACCCTTGATAGCTATGAATGAAAGCTAAGCTCCAGATAGTTATACCTCGGGAACTCCGGTATATGGTACTGATGGGTGCTTCGAGTTAGTGTGGGTTGTGTTGTGCCTTGTGCTAGCCAATTCATGGCTATGACATGTTTGTATACTGGGACTTGGGTGCCAAGTTGTGCATTTCTTATAATATGGGCCCCAAGAACCATTACGTGCATTGGTATTTACATTTGTGTTGGGTCTTGAGTTCTTGTTGCACTGTTTAGTGTGGCACATATATCACTACATGGCATGTTGTGAGTAATTGACAATGTGGGAATTATATTCTTAACCCTGCCATTATTCTTTTATTTGCTTGCTGAGTCTTGTGACTCACCCTTGCTTTACATCATTCCAGGTATAGGAAAAACAAGAGCTAAAGGTGAGGGCAGTAGTGTTTGAGTGTTTGGGTAGCTGTTTGTATAGGGTTGTCCCAGTCGACAGTCATGGGGTTGTTTTGTTTTTGTGGTTTTGGGGTACAAGAGATTACTAGTCGTGCTTTCATGTCATGATTCTTGTGCCCAGGTTTTGTTGGAGGGTGCGCAAATGTTGCCACCCCACTACCTTGTTGTTTGTATGTATGTATATACCATGCTTGCGTTGTGCTTGTACATTACTCCTTTACATGTTGTTCTACCAGGGATTCCTTTTAATATTTCTTACCTCTTTTTTCTGAGACTTCTGTCTGGGGTTCACGGGTTTCCAGGATCTCCGGGTGGGGGATCTCACACTTACCACACATGCTTCAGCATCATTGTCAGTTGCACCACAACCCCCAGCACCACAGCCCCCAGCATCATCCCTAGCTTCATCACAGCCTCCAACATCCTCCCTATCTCCACCACAGCCTCCATTATTTGCCTATGCCCCATCATAACCTCCAGGATCTAGCCAGACTCCATTAGAATCATCCACCCCACATCTACCTTAGGATTTTCCATCGACACGCTCGTCTACATCACGCCATTACTGGACCGTTAATGTGATAGGTATGTAAAAAATATTTAAATTGAGTGTAATTATTATATACTTGCATTAATTATTAAATTACGTATATGTATTTTGATTGACAGATAAACAGTGAGTTATAAAACAAGAAAAGGTAAGGGTTAAGAATGTTTGGTTACTTGCACATGGAAGGCGTGCCATGCTAGAGTTTAATGAATCACTCCAACCAATAGGAGATGCAACTGGACTTTTTGGAAGGATTTTAGGAGAGTTAGCTTCTGATTTTGTTGCTTTTCTTGTCAATTATGAAAGTTGGCATAAAGTTCCCAAGGCATATAAAGATGAAATTTACAAAAATATAATCATGGTAATTAACTAATATTGTTTGTTTTGATATATTTTTTTAAATATTTTGTTATAATTAATATTGTTATGTTTTGAAGAAAAAATTTAATGTTGACGAAGGACATGTGAAGAATTTCATTTTGAGAAACATTAGAAAAAAAATGGAAAGACAATAGATGCAAGTTATACCACGAGTGCTATGATCCCACTATTGATCGAGAAGCAAATATTGCAAAACATCGACTAGCAATATCACAAAACTAGTGGGCAAGTTTCATTGATTATTATGCATGCGAGAAAACTAAGATGATGTTACTAATCTTGCTTATAAGATTACTAATCTTTATACAACTAAATAATTATAATTAAACTAATGATGTTGTTATTGGATATCTAGGAGATGTGTCTAAAAAATAGTAAAAATCGATCCAAATTGACAATCCCACACACTGGATGATCAAAGAGTCTAGCAAGAAAAAACATGAGATGGTAATATTGCAAAAATTTATCCTAAGTATGAATTTTTCATTCTAACATTAACTAACATTTTATGTGAAATTATTCTAAATTATAGGAAATTGAGAGTGGTCAGCCAGTGAGTAGGGGTTTATTATACATCGCGACACATAAGAAGAAAGACAGATCTTTTGTAAATGAAAGAGCAAGAACTATAAACGATTTTTTTTTGTTTTTTATCATAACCATTCTATTTTTAAAACTCTTACAATTACATAAATAGATTTTTTTGTTAAATGGTGTTTTGTTGTTATTGATATTGTTTTTTAATCCATACAAGACAATTTTTGAGATTGAGAGTTAAGGCACGTCTTCACTATCAATCTTTTTACATGATTCACTTGCTCAAGTGCTAGGAAAAGAACACTCAGGCCAAATTCGAGGTTTGGACTTCAGTTCGAGTCCAAATCAAGTTTTTGGGACCACTAGTCAATTGAATGAGATGTCCTTGTCTTCCAATAATACCAGTCCATCTGTTGTACCATGCCAATAAGAAGTGCAAAAATTGTCAAAATAATTACAAACTAGTAAACAAAAGGTTCAAAGTTTAGAGACACAGGTGCAAAATTTTCAAGGTGCAATAGTTTATATTTTCACAAATATTGTGGGGAATATACCACCTGAGTTTGCTACTATGCTCAATTCAATGGTATGTTAATATGTTAACTCTAAAATTATGAATTTTGATTTTTCATTTTAAGTGATTGTTTATGTTTAAGTCTACAAATACTTTTAAGAGTATGTTTTTATCTTTTGTATACATTTAATATAATTTTAATTATTTCAGGCACCAAATGCGCATAGTGGACAAGCTTCACCAGCGACAAGGCGATCTTTGATATTTAGTCATGACATTCATGAGACACAACCACCTCCAGACCAATAAAATTGATGTATTGTTCAAATATTTGAACTACTTGACCTCTAAACTTTTAAATTTGATTTGACTTTGATATGTAAGTCTATTTTGATTGGACTTTGATATGTTATATATTTGAATATTTAAGTTGGATTGAATATTTATGGTTTGTTCATTAAATAGATTGAGATATTGTGTTTGTGAATTTGGTATATATAGGCTACAGATTTAATTAGGTTATTTGTGAGTTGGATATTTATGGTTTGATGATTAAACAGGTTGAGTTATTGTATTTGAGTTAGGTATACAGGTTATGACTTACAGGCATTTTGATATTCTCGGGGATTTAAACACCAGCAAAAGCGAGTGCTTCTATGGACTTTAGCGGCGATTTTGAAATTGTTGCTGCTAAAGTCAGGTCAAAACTGTCACTAAAGCCATAGTGGGTGAATATGGTATTATTTCTAGCGGTGGTTACTGTAATGCCTCGCTTTCTTGGGCGCATTATAACTTAGGATAATTCTGGGATAATAAATTTTTTCTTTTAAACTAATTCTAAATCATATCATTCATCAAATCTATTCCAAAATTTTCATATATTTTCTCGAAAGAGAATCATTATACACATCAAATGCAGAAGCAATGATCGAACTTAACATCTTAACATTGATCATAAATCAATTATTACATCATCGTTCCTCTACATAACTTAATACATAGCATAAGTTCTCAACTAATATTAACCCTAAACAGGGTTACACATCATCATTCTTTCAAAACGTCCAGAATTCAAAGTAGCAAACTTAAATATATGGGCTGCATTCCATACATTACATTCATCATTCAATTCATCATGCATTTCGCTAAATGCTATTTCATGTCTCATTTATCCTCATATCTGCTACAATCTTCATCTGGAACGTTTGAATATTCTAGGGGCAAAACCCAAGTTAGATGATGAATCATCTAAGTAAGGGCACAAAATATTTTATCGTGCATATATGCAATGTCTTCCTTCTTTGTAAGGGTCAGCCGCATTTTCATGCTGCTCACTACTTTTACGGCCACATCTTTCGAAATCGGGGTGTATGGGGGCATCATTGGTAAAGTAGCGATACCAGTTTGAACTCCCAAATGGATACAATGCGCATGATCAATGATATCATCGTGAACATATGTATATTTCATCATCAATACATGTAAATGCAATCTATATGACATATTCATATTAAGGCATGACAACGTGATAAAATCATTTACTTAAAATCGGATTTTGGATTTAACCACTTACAAATCAAGCATTTTCCATAAAACTAAATCCAGTTGGGAAGTACCACTTACCTTCTCAAGTATGTTAGGCTATCTCGATATTTGTGCCTGTCTCAAAATTCATGCATCACCTCGATTTGCGTGTCAACCTCAAAATTTGCACAAGTCACTTTAACTTTAGCCTCAAAAGCATCCTAATCACCATATTTATTTAAATAAGTATTAAGACTTATTTTTTCATAATTTATTGCATTTTCTTTATTTTTCTCTCTATTTCTTCCTATTTTTCCTCAATAAATTCAAACTAAATATTTTCTCAAATATTTCACTATGAAAATTCATAAAATAATATTCCTGAATTTTTAAAAATTTTTAGGGAATTTTTCTTACCTTAACTTAGCTTCTCAGGCTTCCTCGATATGCGTGTCATATTCTCAAAACTCGTGTCCGAACCATTTTCTTGCCCAAAATTTTAAAAATATTAATAAATATCCATGTCCTATTTTTTTAGAATTTTTCTCACATTTCTTCTATTTTTCTCCGTTTTCTTTCCTTTTTTTTCTTTTTCTTTTTTTTTCCCTCCTTCTTCTTCTTCTTCTTCTTCTTCTTCTTCTTCTTCTTCTTCTTCCTCCTTCCAGCCTGTCGCCGCCCTCGTCGCCTGCTGGCGGCCTCCCCGGCCGCCACAGCGACTGCCGCGCCGTCACTCGTAGCTGCCGCAGGTGCCGCTGGCCACGGCTGGTTGCAGCCCTGCTGCAATTGGTTGTAGCCATGGCCACGCCAGCTTCTCCCGACCGCTTCTTTGGCCTTCACAGAGCCCACTGGTCACTGACGTACCTGGCTGGGCTGCCCTCCGCCCGCTTGAGCTCCTTGCCCAGGCGTTGGAGCTCGCGCTCGAGCTGCCATGGCCGCGGCTTGTGGCCATGGTTGCTGTCCGCCCCTTGCGGCTAGCTTCGGCCACTTTCTGACCACCTCTTGCTCGCTTCCCCAGCTCTCCCTTGACCTCCGTGTTACTTGCTCGCTGCCATTCTCGACCATAGCTTGTCGTGGCTTCCTTTTCCCTCTGTTTCTTTCATTTTCCATTTTGCTTCTTCCTTCTTCAATTTCTACTTACTCAGACTCTCCTCATTGCCTGACCATTCCCTATTGCGTGCAAAACCTTCTAAATCTTGTAGGGTATGGATGACCATCACTCACACACGCACACGCAATGCAAACGCCACCTATGTATATATATAATTATATATTACACTAATTTATACATTTAAACCTCACATTTCATCCTAAATTTATTAGGACAATTCCTTAATCGCAATAACATCCTCAAACACTGAATTAGATTGCATTCCGATACTGAAAATCCAAAATTAATAATTCAAAGCTTAGTTGAAAAGGACGATTTCGCCCAAGTGTTCTCACCGGGCTATTGTTTCATTTCAAAACCACTGAAGGGTTGCTCATTACGAAAAACCAGAGCCTCCTCAGGCTTTCGTTGACTTCCCGGAAGTCCCATACGATAATTCAGTTTTGCAGCTTAAATGGAAGCTGCATTTTAGCTGTACCGAAAACCATATTTGATTCGATTTTTTTCGATACCATAAATCTTATCTCGAAACGCTCATCGAAATCATGTCATTTTCCTTAGACAATTTCACTCCGAGGCATTCCCTACAGTCGATTCGATATTTATAACTACTATCAAACCAATTTTCGGTATTCTAAACTTATCGAAATTACGTGGCAACCTCATACGAACATCGGGTATTACAGTTACCGCCGCTAAAATTCTTATACAGTGTTGTTTTAGCGACAGTTTTAAAACCGTCGCTAAAATTCTTATACAGTGTTGTTTTAGCAGCAGTTTCAAAACCGCCGCTAAAATTCTTATACAGTGTTGTTTTAGCGGCGGTTTTAAAACCGCCGCTAAAATTCTTATACAATATTGTTTTAGCGGCAGTTTTAAAACTGCCACTAAAACAATACTCTTTACACATTTAGTGGCAGTTTAAAAATCGCCGCTAAATTTTACTAAGCACCGAAAATAATATATTTTTGCAGTGGTTTGTAAATTGCCACAAAAAATATCACTTTGCGGCGGTTACTCTAGCTGTTGTGGAAAATAGTCGCAAACTTCCTCTCGACGACTATATCTGTGGTGGTTTTCAAAACTACCGCTAAAACACTTTGCGGTGGTCAAAAACTGCCGCAAAATTCAAAAATAATCGCCGCTAAATTGTTTTTTTTTTTTTTTTTTTGCAGAGAAATCACCATACTTGATTTATCATTAAGCTAACAAAACATTGCATAACATACTCGAGTAAGAACTTATGATAGTCGATTGGACCAATTCATATACCCGATTGTTTTTGAAATAATGTTGAGCAATACTTGATTGATTATATCAAAAAACTTTTTTATATTTAGTCAATTTTCATAAAGATTTTCTTACAACCTTTATAACATACTGGGTAAAAGCATAAATGCATCCCTGTACTTTAGCAAAAAAGTCTTGCAACACCCCAAATTTTCGAAACGTCCCCTTAGACATCTCTACTTCAAAAAATAGAACTATCAAACCATTTTTAGTTTGTATTAAATTAAATGTATCCCTATACTTTACCAAAAAAAAGCCCTGTGACATGCTGAACTTTAAAAAAAAAAAAAATTAACAAGTGAAACTATTAAACACTTTTCAAGCAAATTCGAGTGCCATAGGATGTTTTTGGTAAAATATAAAAGTGAATTTAATTTAATACAAATTAAAAGATGTTTAATTATAATACCTCGAGAGCCCAAGGTCAGGTCCAATAAGGGACTCTAGAGAAGCTAGTATATATATATTGAGGGTAGTAAGAAAGGAAACAACACCAGCTGGATACCTTTTGCGCTAAATGTGAATAAAGAACTCGCGGGTTAAGCATGCTTGAGATAGGGTAGCTCAAGGATGAGTGACCCCTGGGAAATTCGGGTAGGCTCATAAAGATAAATTGATCTATTCCTTTCTATCGCTCGATGCGGGATGTTACAGGTGGTATCAGAACTAACCCTTAGAAAAGATGATCCGATGAGGGCGAGGAGTGGCGCTAGGGTGTGAGGGCCTGAACAACGAGTGACTCATGGAAGGCTTCTAGGATGACAGCCCCCAAAGGGGAGAAGATTTGGGACCAGTTGTAAGGTTACATGACGAGAATGTTATGTGCTCAAGGTGGGAGAATATAATATCCCGAGAGCCCAAAGTCAGGTCCAAAAAAGGACTCTAGAGAACCTAGTATATATATATATATATCGAGGATAGTAAGGAAGGAAACAACACCAGCTAGATACCTTTTGGGTTAAATGTGGATAAAAAACTCTCGGATTGAGCGTGCTTGAGGTAAGGTAGCTAAAGGATGGGTGACTCCTGAGAAGTTCGGGTAGCCCCATCAGGGTAAGTTGATCCAGTCCTTCCTATTGCTCGATGCAGGATGTTACATTAATAGTTTCACTTCTTTGAAGTATAGGTGTCTAATGAGGCATTTTGAAAGTTTGGAGTGGCATAAAGACTTTTTTTTTTTGCTAAAATACAGGGGTGCATTTATGTCTTCACCCTAACATACTCAATTAAAACAAAAATATACTCGATTATTTTGAAGAGATATATGAGTATGAAATTTTCAATTTAAGAGAAAATTAAAATGCTTTGAAAATATTTTCTCAAAAAATCAAAATATAAATTTTTCAATAATGCTCTCAATCCAAATGTTTTTAGTTCAAATTTAGTTGACAGTGACTGTATAATGTCAACTCTTTTTCAAAACTATCGACTTTGTGTTTAAAACTGTTAGGATAACAAACCGAATTCAGTCGTGTGTTATACATTTGAAATAGTTTGAATGGGTAGCTATTATCCCTGGTCTTTGGGATACAGTTTTATCCACACCGTGTAACTAGGAGATTAGTTAGACTGTTTTATTATAAAACTAGTGTGAAACTTGTGTAGTACGATGATCCAAAAACCTTAAATCCTTTTATGGTATTAGAGCCATAACTGTAACATCCCGTTCGAGCGATAAGAAGAACCGGAACAACTTACCTTGATGGGCCTACGCGAACTTCCCAGGGGATCACCCATCCTTGAACTGCTCCCAGCTCAAACACGCTTAACCCCGGAGTTCCTTGCCTACATTCAACCCAAAAGGTATCCAGCTGGTGTTGTTTCCTTTCTTACACTATCCTTGATATATTCTAACTTCTCTGGGCTCTCGGGGCATTACATTCTCCCCCTCTTAAGCACATGACGTCCTCGTCATGCTACCTTACAACCGGTCCCAGATCTCCCCTCTTGCATGGCCGATGTGGGATTCGCCTAAGGTGCCTACACGCACCCCCCATAGGAGCCTCACACCCCCCTCGGGACTCAGCCTCCTCGCTGAGGTTTGCCCCACCACCGCGCTTAGAGGCTCGGGGGTCGGCTCTGATACCACCTGTAACATCCCGTTCGAGCGATAGGAAGGACCGGAAGAACTTACCCTAATGGGCCTACGCGAACTTCCCAGGGGGTCACCCATCCTTGAACTGCTCCCAGCTTAAGCACGCTTAACCCCGGAGTTGCTTGCCTACATTCAGCTCAAAAGGTATCCAGCTGGTGTTGTTTCCTTTCTTACACTATCCTCGATATATTCTAACTTCTCTGGGCTCTCGGGGCATTACAATAACAGCCTAATTGGCTCCTCCACTTCGATCCAAAACACCGTCCCCTCTAGAACCAATTTTATGGCGTCAAACCCAGCTAACATATCACCTCTAGCTGCTCCGTCACCTATCCAAAACATGGGACTGTCATTCCCATTAGTTTCAATAAAGTTAGACCATGATAATTTCTATGTGTGGAGCGCAACGGTGAAGGCTGCGTTGGAGGCATTCGAATTGGAGTCCTTCATACTCAATGACCCATCTGCTACACAATCAGCATCTTTTGGCTCTATGTCTGCCGCTTCCGCAACACCAACCTCCACCACGTTGTGCCCACGAAGAGACAAGCTGGTTCTTCTTTGGCTCCGATCCACAATCAATGATCGGCTATTAGGTAATATTACCAATGCTAAAACCTCTAGGGTTGCTTGGCTTACTCTTGAAAGAACATTTAAGTCTCAAACTCGGGCACGTGTGATGCAAATACGTATGCAACTTCAAACCCTTACTAAGGGCTCTAAATCTATGGTTGAATATGTGGAATAAAAGCAGCGACTTGCTGATACACTCGTCACTAACTTACAACCCATACCTTCTGACGATATGGTTGGGTACATTCTAATGGGGCTCGGAGACGAATACTCGGCCTTCTACACTTCAATTCTCACTCGAAACGATCCCATGTCAGTTGAAGATTTATTGGGTATGCTACTGCAAGAAGAAGAGCACTTGGAGCGGTCCCGAACCAATCTGTTACAAGCTAACGTGGCCAATGCCACCCATGGAAATTCACTGCCCAACATACATTTTTCCAATTCTGGACGTGCTGTTCAACAGCATTTTAATAATTCCTCCAGAGGCTACCGTGGACATGGACGTGGACATAGAGGACGTGGGAGGAGGTCTTACTTGCAACAGCAACACCATTCGATCAACCCACATATGGGTCCCTATGGGTGACAACAAGGTACCAATAGGCAGCGAATTCAATGCCAAATTTGTACTAGGTTTCGGCACTCTGCTATTCAGTGTTATAACAGGTTTGATCACGCATATGTTGAGGAGAATGCGCCCCAAATTTCAGCAATGTTGGCTGGACCCGAGTCACAAGCCGACTCCTCCTGGTATTTTGACTCGGGTGCTTCAAATCATGTGACCGCAGATCTCAATAATCTATCCATCCATGGCGAGTATATCGGATCGAAAACTGTTGCTGTTGGTAATGGTATGAAGTTACCTATCACCCATGTCGGGTCATCTACTTTACTAACACATGATACACCACTTGTTCTCTCTAATATGCTACGTGTTCCCTGGATATCGAAAAATCTCCTGTGTGTTTCGCAGTTGACAAAAGATAATAACATTTCCATTGAGTTTTTTGCTAACTCACGTGTTGAGAAAACTTCTCAGGGCCTTCCGCTCCTCCAGGGACATCTTGAAAATGGACTTTACAAAGTTCCATCCACCGCCGCTTCTCCATCTCCAAGTGTTTTTCTAGGTGTCAAAACCGATCTTCATGGATGGCATGCTCGGTTAGGCCACCCCAATGAGGGCATTACTAGGAAACTTGTTTTTAGTTTCTCTTTACCTGTTTCGTCTCATAAGTTTCCCGATGTGTGTGGATCTTGCCAACTTGGCAAAGCCCATCGCGGTCATTTACCATTTTCGCATGAACGATCTAGTATTCCATTTCATCTTATTTATTCCGATGTTTGGGGACCTGCCCCTGTGCCTTCTCTTAATGGTAATTACTACTATGTTCAATTTCTTGATGATCACTCTAAGCATATTTGGATTTATTTTATGAAGCACAAATCCCAAGTTTTTGACATTTTTCGCTCCTTTCATGCTATGGTTTGAACTCAGTTTCAATTACCAATTAAATTTGTTCAAACTGACTGGGATGGTGAATACCGTAATGTGTCTCAATCTCTTCATACACTTGGCATAGGTCATCGGTTGTCTTGCCCTCATACACAAGAACAAAATGGGGCTGTGGAACGACGAAATCGAGATATAGTTGATAAAGGTCTATCCCTTCTTGCCCATGCAAATTTACCTTTTACTCTTTGGGAGCATGCTTTCCATACTGCCGCTTGTCTCATCAACTATACTATTACACCTGTTCTCAATCACTCCTCACCGCATCAAGTTCTTTTTTATACACCACCCGACTACTCCTTCCTAAGAACATTCGGTTGCCTATGTTTCCCATATACTCGACCCTATAGCTCTACTAAACTAGCCTTCCGATCCACTCCTTATATCTTTATTGGCTATAGCTCCAAACATAAGGGTTACTTGTGTTTACACCCTTCCTCATCTCGTGTTTACATTGCCTGTCATGTCATATTTGATGAATCCCGCTTCCCATATAGCTCCCTTGCTCAACCACTACCATCTGTCCCTACGACCTCCCTGCCCTCTGCTTCTCTTGACCTGCTACATCAAGCAGTGAGACATGATGATCCCAACTCACCATTCGTCTCTGTCAGTGCTCTATTTCCACTGTCCCCTCAGCACTCACCTAACCCTACTCCATTCGTTTCATCTCCACCTGCTCAAATCCCTCGACCTAGTGCCCCACCCAACTCACCATCTCAAATCGATCAGTCTTCTCGGCCCGCTGATCTCCCAGCCCCGTCTCACTTTCGCCCTGCTTAGCACTCAATCCATCCAATGATCACCTGTGCTCGAACGGGACACCTCAAGCCTCAAGTCCTTCATGCCACCACCACATCTCCTACTGTTCCTGGAACCGTTTCTCAGGCTCTCAAAGATCCATCCTAGCATGGCGCCATGCATGATGAATACTCCGCCTTTCAACGTAATAGAACCTGGAGTCGTGTCCCTAAACCTCCAAACACTAACATAGTAGGTAACAAGTGGTTGTTTTGTGTTAAGTATCATGTAGATGGCTCAGTGGCATGGTATAAGGCTCGCCTAGTTGCACAAGGCTTCAATCAACAGCCCGGGATTGATGTCTTTCAAACATTTAGCCTGTTGTTAAGCCTACCACTGTTCGACTTTTATTATCCCTAGCCGTCCCTCATGGTTGGACTTTGCGTCAAATGGATGTCAATAATGCCTTCTTGAACGGTGAGCTTAACGAAACCATGTTTATGAAGCAACCCCCTGGGTATGTGGACTCATCTCATCTTGATTATGTATGTAAGCTTCATAAGGCCCTTTATGGTCTCAAACAGGCACCCCGAGCTTGGTTTGACAAGCTCAAGGATACTTTCCTTCAACTCGGCTTCTCATCTTGTCATACTGACTCTTCTTTATTTGTACGTCTCTGTGGTGCTTCATCCACTTATGTCCTTATTTATGTTGATGACATAATTGTGATTGGGAATGATCCTGCCTTTATTGATGAGTTTGTTCACACTCTTGATCGTCTCTTCTCCATCAAGGATCTCAGTTTTCCCTCTTATTTCTTGGGGCTTGAAGTCTCTCGCACTTCTGTTGGGTTACATCTCTGTCAGCACAAGTACATCCAGGATCTTTTGGAGAAATATAAAATGCATAATGCTAAACCTGTTCCTTCTCTTGCTGAGACTGCATCTCAACTTCTAGAGCACGGCGAATCCATGTCTGATCCGACTTTATTTCGTAGTGTTGTTGGTGCCCTACAATATGTTACTATTACTCGACCCGATATATCCTTTGCAGTGAATCGGGTTTGTCAGCTCATGCATCGCCCCATGTGTCATAATTGGAAAGTAGTAAAGAGGATCTTCCGCTATCTTCGTGGAACTATTTCTCATGGCTTATTACTTCATCAAGCATCTCATTCAGTTCTTACCGCCTTCTTTGATGCTGATTGGGCTGGTAATCCTAATGATCGTCGCTCTACTCATGGATATGCCGTATTTTATGGTGGCAACCTCATCAGTTGGTCATCTCGGAAGCAATCTGTTGTTGCCCGTTCTAGTACTGAGGCCGAGTATCGTGGTATTGCTTTTGCCACAACCGAGCTTGTTTGGCTTCAGCAGATGCTTCAAGAACTTGGTATTTCTCTCTTCTCAGCTCTAGTGATATTCTGTGATAACATTAGCGCAGGTTATATGACCCAAAATCCAGTCTTTCATCAACGCTCAAAGCACATCTAGGTGGACTATCATTTTGTTCGTGAGAAAGTTCATCGCCATGACCTTGTGGTTCGGTATATATCTTCGGCTAATCAGACTGCTGACATCTTCACCAGGGCTCTCAGCTCGGGACGCCTCAAGCTACTCCAGTCCAAACTTATTGTGTATCCCACCCAGTAGAGTTTGTGGGGGGATGTTAGGATAACAAACCGAATTCAGCCGTGTGTTATACATTTGAAATAGTTTGAATGGGTAGCTGTTATCCCTGGTCTTTGGGATACAGTTTTATCCACACTGTGTAACTAGAAGATTAGCTAGACTGTTGTATTATAAAACTAGTGTGAAACCTGTCCAATACGATGATCCAAAAAGCTTAAATCCTTTTAAGAACTGTCGACCATTTATTTGAATAAGTCGACTTCTCTTCTAAAATGTCGAAAGTTTTTTAAAATTTCAAATACTTTGATAGAATTACAGTCGACTGATTGAATATCTGTCAACAATTTCTTATCTGACAAATTAAAATAATTAGTTTTTTAGGCATTAAATGTGGCTAACGATTCATTAAACAACTATTCAATACTTGGACAACCAAAAAAGCTATAAATAGAGATTGAAGCTCCAAGAGAAGAGGCTAATGAAGAAGTGTAAAGTATTCTAAGCTTTCAATTTTTCATTCAAAGACAAGTTATATCTTTATAATTCTTATTGATAAACCTTTGAATTTGTATTTTTTTTTTTTAATTTCATTGTAACTAAGAGAGTTATCTCTTAGATTCATTTCAATTGTAACCCATTAATGCATTGCTTAGCTTGTAAGCTAGAAGGCATACTGGTTTTTGATATGGGGCTTTGTAATTCTTAGTATTAATGAGGCTAGAGGACCTATCAATTTTTGATAAGAGGATTTAGTGGATATAGTATTCCAACAAAATTGTTAGGGGAATAAAAGTAGGCTAGTGTTGAAACATTATAAATCTTGTGCCTCATTTAGTTCTTATTGTTATTTCCTCGAGTATTATTTACCTATTTGATAATATCACTATTTCATTAGTTTATATCTCCATTTCTCTCAAATTTTTGAAAGCTTCAAACGTTGTTAAAGACACCCAATTTAGTGCCCTTTTTAAGTGTGTGGTGATTCAAGTGAGCTACATCACAACCCACGTTTCTTGATTTTGCATTTGAGAATGATATTTATGACAATAGAATTGTTTACCCATATCTAAAGTCACTTGATTAGAAACTTAGGACCACTCAATATATTATGGGATATGAAAAGTTATAATAAAAATTGAGTTGGAAATGGTGAACATTCGTCATGGACTACTCAACTTACTACTGAGGCTTGCCTTGAAAAGAAAATTAACAATAATTAATAAATAAATGCACAATGTTATTGAGGTCACTTTGAGTTCCGCGCGCATACAAATACAATGTGCCTAACCATTAGTTTTTATAAATTAAACTTTTCAATTAGATATGTTGAAAGAAAATTAAAGGTAACAATACCTAACACACTCACTCGTAATCCCAACAAATTAAAGAAAAGAATTAATATATGCACCTCATTAATACCTTAATTATGTAAAAAGATTTGATATATATTTAGATATATATTCAGTTAATTGTGCAGAACTTTTAATAAAAAATTATCATTTCCTGAATTATACTATCCTTAATTTTTTTATTTTTTTGTATTTTCTTTAGAATAATGGATTTATAGTCAAACAGTGAGAATTCAAACAGTTGGATGTAAAGACGAAATTAATAATGTGGACTTAACCCTTCTATTCTACTCTACTCTCGCAATTATCTGCAAATTGCTGTCCTTTTTCTTCCTTTGTTTTTTGTTAGCTTGTTGGTTGACTTATAATAGCTGGTCCATGAAACCGAACGGAACTTTCAATATTTCTGTACCAATTGTCAAACTAAATTGAGCTACCTTCAATTGATCTACCAAGGAATGTGGGGCTGTGCTGTAGATAAACTTTTTAAATCCCAAATTAAAAAGATGCAGCACCTGACCTTACTTTTTGGGGCGCCCTCCTTTGCAGAGTCTCCATCGCTCGATTCTATAATTTTCGATAAGAGAGATAAATCTGATTTTAATTCATATTAATTATGCAAAGAGTGAATTTAAATATAAAAATTCACAGCCATCCACCACTCTTTGCTGGTCATTAAGACAATCCCAAGGGACAATACCTGACTTTACTCTTAGCATCACTTTCGTCCAATCAGACTTTATTTCAAAAAATTCCAATTATTTGCACGTTTTATTTTTAATATATAAAAGAATTGAAAGTTCCCATTATTGGTCCTTTGCATGTAAGCGAAAGGGATGGAATTATGTGCCATTTTAGTGGCAGACAGAGGCCATGCAATGGTAGTTGCATATGGCCACATCTTTGATTGCTTGTTCTGCTCTAATGTACCCACCATCATCATCTACTTTAACCCCCCCAGAAAATAATAATAAATAATAAATAATTTAAAAACACACACACACACACACACAAAAGCAAGGCAGAATGTGACGCATTGGGCATCAATTATAACATCACCTGCATAACCACAAACCAACTCTCATAAACGGTGACAACATGCCCCAGAATCACACTCTACCAATAAAGATACATTTTGATATAATTGCATCTTTTTTTTTTTTTTTTTAACACAATCCAAGCCTGCAACTTAAGATATCATTACAGACACACACACACACATATACATATGTATATATACATATATATAAGATTAGGGTTACAGAAAAAGAAAGACAAAATAAGGTCTCAATCAGGCAGCAAAATAAGTAAGGTTAAATTAAGGCTGGCTTTGAATATTCTCTCTTTGTCTTGAGAGGTTAATTAGGTTGCTTGGTTTCTAAGACACTCTTTTTACAGATAGTAATTAGCTCAATCATGGCCATCCCTCTCATGCTGAATTAGACCACTAATTTCCATGTTTTAACAGTACGGAAAGGATGGCAAATGGCAGCAAAATCTTGTGAACACTAGGGATTGGTCAAATGGTCAGTGGACTCACCAGACTACCGCTTTCAGACAATTGTTTCTGAGCATCCTTTTGGTGCTTGCCTTTTGGGGGAGAATAAGCGGCTGTCCTCTTCTTGCTGACACAACAGTACTCCGGCCGGATAACCGGCGGTGCCGCCAGTGGCGGCGGCGGGATGTCGGTGGAGTTGAGTTGCGGCGGCGGGTGCTGCCACTGGGGGAGCGGTCCGGCCAGCAGCAGCGTCTGCAGCAGCGGCCCGGCCTCCATCACCGCCTGCAGGAACTTGCCATTTTCCGGGAAAGGCTTCTTTCCAGGAAAATTCCGTCCAGCTGATCACTAACGGCGGTGGTTTCATCTTCCAGTACTTTCTGTTCGTCTTCTTCTTTACCGGCAGCTTGAAGCTGGTGCCGGAGGAGGGAAATCTCAAGCTTGAGCATTTGGCACCTTTGGCGGGCCTCATCTCTTTCCTTGACGGCCATTGTCAGGAGATCTTTGAGATGAATGAGTTCATCTCCTTTTCTTGCAAATTGCTCGTGAGCAGCCATGATTGTTGTCTCCAGCTCCAGAGTTGTGTACAGAAGAGACCGCCTCAAATCCTCAATTCCCATGAACAATGATCATCATTCATTCATCACAAAAACAAAGAAAGAAAATTCAAGACTTAATTACTGCGTACCCATGATGAACAAAGATTCATATCGCTTCCATTCATTCTTTAGTAAAAGATCTAATTAAAAACTTGTAATAGAAAAGATGAACATATATGCAATGAGATATCTAGCTACCTACCTCTTCCTTTTCCTGGAAGTGAAAATAAGCCCAACTGAGAGGGCTGCATTGGTCCTCCATTTCTGGCTGTTAATTTGGTTGGTTAAAAGCAGAGAGAGAGAGAGAGAGAGAGAGAGAGAGAGGTAGATACCTAATTAAGAATACTACTGGTTCCTTCTCGCTTCTTATACGATATGAAGTAGGCTGCTTTTCTCTTTTTCTCTTTAGCTTTCATGGGGACGACATATATGGGGCAACCGGCATGGAATACAAAATTCAAAAGGCCAAAGCAATGAAAAAGGCCAAAATGCTTCCTTGTAAATTTCTAGTCATGGTGCTCAAGGGCAACAATTTTAGGGGCCAATTAAATTAATATAGCATCGGTGTGGAATTAACCAAATTAAATGGTATATCAGGTTGCAGTTTCTTCTTGGTAAATTGTACATTTTTTCTCATCTTCACATTCATTATCTCTTGACTTTTCTCACCGAATATTTCATGATTCACACAGATCTAAAACAGCCAAATCTCACTATTGATCAAACAGTACTTAATTTTTTTTGTGAGTCCATTCTTTATTATTGCGTGAATTTGTAGTCCAAATCCATAGGGTTCATCTTCTCTCAAGAGAAACAAAGCAAAACCCAAAACAGCCAGGCCAGCGCAGGGTACTGCCAGCTGCTTAAGCTTTTTTATTTTTCATTTTCTAAATTTAATTAATTTGTTTTTGGGAACAAAATCTTCAAATTATTTTATTTTATGTAACATTAACGGTTATAATAGAATCAATAAAAATTGGGAGGCCAGCAAAGATACCAACCAGTGTTGGAAATGAATATGGGGCCAATATCAGTTAGTAGATTCCTCAGTCAGAGTAAACAAGGGGGAAAGGTTCAATACGATGAAATGATTTAAAGTGAAGAGATTAATATAATGGACCTCTTTTTCCCCCTTTCGGAGCGTATTCTTTCTTGGGTTTAATTTCTCCTTTTGACCCCCAAAGACCCACTTCTACATCAGGCACAAGCCACTGCCCCATCCACTAGGTTTTGGGGCTCTTTTTGTGCCCTGGGTTCTATTTGGCCTTGGAAGTCGGGCCAACTTCCATGGCAACTACTAATAATAGCACCTGTATAGCAATCGTAAAATGGACTGAATTTTTGTTTTTTAACACTCTTTGACACAATGTAAAGCTTCTGGTGACATGGTTAAAAAATATAATTGAATCTCCGGCGAAATATTATCTAACTAATTTGACTCAAAAGAGGCATATATATATATAACGTATGAGGGGAGCTAGAGTTATAATATATAAAGCTATTTCCTTCCACCAGTGGAAGAGGAGATAAAACCGCGTTTTGGAAGAGGAGATGGATAATGCATGGTGCGTGGCGTGGGGTATAGGTTGGATCCCATGGGTCCCACCACTTGGTGGATATTAATTAATTATTATTATAACAATTTATAAAGTGGATATATCCATCATCCATCCTTGAAATGAAAACAAAGTCGCGTTGTTTAAGAGTCCCATATCCTGGATTCAACTCTCTATCCTTAAGTAATTCAACCTCTGCTTAATTTCCCTTCTTGCTTCAACTCATTTACATTGTCTTTGGGAGATTGTGATATTGCAATAAAAATGGATTAAAAGCAACTTCTTGGCTTAATACATAAAAAGGGTCTATCCAATATTAAAAAATGTGGTCTTTAGTCGTTAAATTAAAATTTTGACATATTTCATCTTTTAATCATTTTTTGTTTGATCACATTGAGTTCTTGGCATTAGTTTTCATTGAAGTGTAAATTGCACGCGCGCTACAAGCATGTGAAACGGATGGAACATAAACAGGTAAGCAAATTTTAGGAGATACCTAGATTGAAAATTAAAAAAAAAAAAAAAAAAACTAAACTCTCAAACCCAAGATTTCACCCACCGCTCTCTTTCTATCTACCATTACCACGCTTCTAAGTTTATTACCATGCTCCGCTAATCTTCACAAACTCTTTGTCAACATTAATTATCCCTAGTTATCATCACTGTCACAACTAAAATTCTAAATCTCACCAATAAATTAAATTAATTTATTTATAAGGGATAATGTGTAAATATTTAATTTGATGTGTATAAATTAATTTGGCGTATTAGTCTTACTTGTTACCATTAATTGAATCATTAACTTTTAATTAACTAAAGGATTTAAGGTGATGGGAAAAAATGGTTAAAGAAGGAAATAAGTCAAAATTTTAGTTAAAAAGTTAAATACTACCTTTTTTTATTAGTTCAAAGGTCTCTTTCATATTAAGCTAAATAAAATTAATTAAAACAATGTATAATCCTTGTCCTATGATATAATGACACACATAATAGCTCAGTGCTCGTATTATTAGAACATGTTAGTATATAAGCCCAATTAAAACGATTACCCTAGCCGACTAATGAAAGCAAAGAGGGACCGTCCTCAATAAAATTGATATGACATGGTGCAAAAAGCAAAAAATTAAAAGTTAAAAAACAAGTCAATCCAGATCAATCGAGTTGACCCAACAACGGAAGGATGCAAGGTGCCGTAACCCAACCTTAACAAACGTTGGGGGCAACCCCGTGGCCCAATTAGTGCAACCACAAGGGCACTTGGCCCGCTAAGGCAATCACGAGGGCACACCACAACACATGTAAGGCGGTCGTGGGTGGCACCCCCGTAGCTGTGGGAGCCACAAGAGAACCCTACAACCCAGAAAGCTCGTAGGAGACCCTCGTGGCCATGGGGGCTCCCGGAAACCCCGCTGCCTAGGCAGCTGTGGGTGGCAACCCTGCAGACTTGGGGGCTGTAAGAGACTCTATGGCCCAAGTGGCCAAGGGTGGCACTCTCATGGCCCTAGGGGCCGCAATAGACCCCGTGGCCTAGGAGGCTCGCGAGAGACTACCAGCATGTGGCAACCCTCGCAGCCCTACCATGGGGGCTGCGGGGCCACCAAGGCCCCTACAGAATTGCCTTCTCAAGACTGCAGCAGTTAAGGCCACCATGCCACAGCCACAACCCCAGAGCTAGGCTTCGCAGAAGGCGGATTCATTGCCAAAACACTTCTTCTTCGAATACAAAGAGTCCTATGTAACGAGCAAAATAGGATAATTTCGACATTTAAAAATCTCTTTAAAAAGATGAACATCATCTATAAGAGATAAACGTTATCTGTAAGAATTATAACTTGGCCTACTTAAGATTACTTTATATCCCTCTATAAATAAATAGATATTTATTTCAAAAAATGTACGTCTCTAATAATGGTGAAAACTCTACTCTATAGTTTTTAATATTTTTAGTGCTTGACTTAAGTATCAGAGTATTTGAGCGGGGATCTCCTTCGCTACCAAAACACTTCTTCGAATACAGGGAGTCCCATGTAATGCACAAAACAGGATAACTCTGACATTCAAAAATTTCTCTAAAAAGATGAATATCATCTATAAGAGATAGACGGTATCTGTAAGAATTTTAATAATAGTCTACTTAGATTACTCTATATCCCTCTCTAAATAAGCAAACACTCATTCTAAAAAAGATATGTATTTAATACTGGTGGGAACCTGCTTTATAATTTTTAACATTTTCAGTATTTAATTTAAGTATTAGAATATTTATGTAGGAACCTTTCTGTGTCTTTTGATTATTTTTTTTTTCTTTACAAATTCAGGCAATCAGATGATGATGTTCTCAATTAAATAAATTTATTGTTAGTATCTTAACAACAATAAAAAGAAGAAGAAGAAGAATAATGTATAAAGGTAAAAAGAATGTAAATTAACTGAGATAAGAATTTAAAGTCCTAAAGATTACTTATTTCCCATTAAAACAGACACCTTACATGGAATGTAAATAGTCACCCCTGTCGCCATTTTGATTTATTTTTAACCATATAAGTAATTGGGTACTACATATTTTGTCATTATCTCTCTTATACTTCTTGGGTAAATCAAGCATTACGTAGCCCCCACATATAGCTACTGTAACTTTTAGTAGTGGTTAAAGGTCACTCAATGGGTCCACATCCAAGGCTTTTTACCATTACTACAAATTAATCACATTAGGTGTTGGTAAAGTTTTTGGTCCAATAATAAGGCAGACACATCAGAAATTTCTAACTTATATTATGTGTAGGTGGCTTGGGGTTCAATTCTTACTACGCATCGAACTTATTGTTGTTTTTAATAAATTATTACTACTTGTATTCAAATGAGTGATTTATATAATTGAGATTGAAATCTACTTATATCACTAAAAATAAAAATATATAAGTATTTCTTGAGCTATTTTTGTTTCTTTCATCCAAATAAATCGTTATACGCTGAGTGGATAGGGGTGAGTAAGAATTCGGGTAAATCGAACTAATTGAATCGAACTGATAAGTTCAATCAGTTTGGTTCAATTTTTTACTGATAACGATTCGATTTGATTATTTTCCTCAAGATTTTTGGTTATTTAGTTTAGTTTGATTATTAATTTCGGTTCAATTTGGCTATTTCTCTCAAAAATTTTAGTTATTCAGTTTGATTTTTTTGATATTATTAACTAAAAATTTGAACTAAACCGACAACCCAACCCTCTTTTATTAGGTTCTATTCAGTTTTTTTTATAAGAATTTTGATTCAATTTTTGATTTAGTTATAAAGACTCAAAATTCAATTAGTTTAGTTTCGATTATTTTAATTAGTTTAGATAACTTAATCGATTCGATTAGATTATATATCTTGACACAATTCGATTTAATTGATAATTTTCGATCCATTGGATTCAATTATAACCAATTCCACGCCCTATGCTGGGGTTGGTTTAACAATTTCAATTCAAGTAGAGTATTGGCTTGGCTGGAATCTTAAGTTTAGTCGCCAACCCAAACGGACCCAGACCTCCCACTGCCACGTGTGCATGTATATTTTGTTAAGATAATGTTAATCAGTGTATTTTAAGAAGTATTAATTATATTTATATTTTAAGTACAATATTTTGTTTTCAAGCCTAAATATTTTTTATTATAATAAATATATTTATTTTAACACATACTAATAAAAAATATTTAAACCTAAAAATAAGATATAATAAATATATATTTTTTAAAAATAAATATATTTAATATTTCTTACTCATTACTCTCAAAATAATCTTCAATATATACCCATTTTGTTATAGTAAATTTTATGTTATTGAATACATGTTAGGTTGAATTATTTTTTTTCCTCCATGTGCTAATGATTCTATTGGGTCACGTTATCTCCATCTGATTTGACCCTTAGTTGGAGTGTTTAATTTGTTACTTTAATTTTGGAAATTTGTTTTTCTTATTTGACACATGATTAATTCTTCCTTTACAATTAAAGGAGTGGTTCTTTAAGTGTGCTAATGTTTTCTCTCACGTAAAACATCAACTTTGTGATCGAATTTTATAGGACCATTATAAAATAAATAATTGAATAATTAAATATTAGTATGTGTAAAATATAAGTATAATTAAATTAAAAATATTCTAGTTTATTGTACACCTTGGGACAAGAATGACTTAGATCTTAAAAAGATTTACGAGTGGTCAAATATGAAAAAGAGTGTGTATGACTCGATGAGACATAATGTAATGTTTTAAAAAATCAAGATAAAGCACTAAATATTAACAAGAATATATAGATGATACATGTTATTGTGGATTTTGTCACGAGAATATTACAAGTAACTAGTGAAAACAATATCATTTTGCGTCATTTTTGACAAACGTAGCTAGTCGGTTCGTTTCGAATCATTTATCACCTAGTTAGTAAATTGGTTCATGATGTTAAGTAAACAATTAGTAATAGGTAGATTTCTCAAGTGTTAGAAAGGAGCATCCATTATTATTTGAATTTGGCTACAATAACAACCATCGTAGTGGGCAAGGCACCAATGTAGATTTCCCACCTGTTGGACCAAGGTTGGTTAACAAAAGTCACCTGGACCTAAGATAGGGGAAATCGTGAGAATACTGTGGAAATCACCGGAAAAGAGACAGAGAGGTGGAAGTTGGAGAAAGGGGTATCTCCTCACAGGGACAGTAAGACAGGATACATTGGAGCATATATATGAGGTATGGAAGCAAGTTGAGTAGGTAGTGGCTTATCAATTAGGCGCAGGCATTGAGTATGAAGAAGACAAATGAGGTACGAAAAGATTTTTCATGTCCTGAGCAACCAATGAGTGATTAAAGCATAAATCAATATAAGTAGGAAAGACGAATAAAAGACTTGAAAGCTGAAAAGATTAATTTGCTAGCCAGAATAATCTAATTAGAGTTAACGTGGACAAATGAAAAACATTGGATAAGATATGATTTGCTTTTGATGTAACTTTAGTTAGCAACTTTCTAGGTTATATTTTAGTACACCTTTTACTTCGTGCACCAACGCGGTTTTCTTTTGTTGCGTAGCGTGCGTTCCCATCCCCAGCACATGACATCAATGGAAGCAACAATGAGCAGGAGCAGGAGCAGGAGCAGCATTAGTGCAGACCCACCCCAAGGCAGAGAAAGAGAAGCTATGCTTGCTACCAACACTGACCAAATTTGGGTAGAGTAGAAGCCCCTCCCTGCATCTATCTTAACGAATTTAAACAAAACAAGGGTTAAACGGATAATTAGTCCAAAATATTTAAATCCTATTATTCCTTGGGATCCGTGACACAGTCGGGTTATTTTTTGCTTAGGGTTTCTATTTAGGTATGTCTTTTGATCTGTACATGATTTTTGAGCATTTTTATTAAAGGACCAGTGATTATATAGTGAGGGTGAAAGCTTTGTACATGGAAAGTGTAACTATTTTCGACTAGTGTAGTGAACTTTTCTCGTCAGACTTCAACGTGAATGTAGTCATATTTTTTAGGATAAATCACAATAAAAATCTTATTATGTTTCTTTTATGTTTTGTTTACTATTTTTCATGTATATGTATGTGTATGTGTGTGCTTTCAGCCTTTGAATATTTTTTAGATTCATTTGGATCTAAATGTTAGAGGTGGCCGAGCCATTGCTCGTCCCAACAAGAATAAAAGACTATGTATGGTTAAATGAATATTTTTTGCTTCTCAAAATTTATTTATATTTAAAGAGAAATTTATGTTTACGTCTTATGCGTATTACTAACTTTCTACTCATGGACTTGGAATCTGGTTTGGATAGGTGTTGGGCCTTTTTTTCATGTGGGCTGGGCCACAGTCAGAGGTGATTGAAAGCATTAGTGCTTTGAGACTGTCTTTATAAGGGCTTGTTTGTTTGTTTTTTTTTAAAGAAGAACAGAAACCCATGGTAAATAGGATTGTGATTAATAGTGTATTTCTATTAGTGATTTACACTAAATCTTAGCCTCTGTGAAATTATCAAGATAAGTATTTTAATTTGATTTTATTCTATATTTCCCCATTTAACACAAATAAAGGTATCATTTTCAGTTCCCCCTTCTCCCCCTCTCCATCCCATTGATCTGATCACATTCTAAAAATCATCATCATCATCATCATCATCATATATATATATATATATGTCTTCAACTCCTTTCCATATTCAATCTTCAATAAAATGTCATCATTTCTATCTTATGAAAAATCATGTACATTTAGGCTTGTTTGATTGCACTTCTTTTTCATGAAAAATGAGTATTTTCCACATAAATTTCATCTTTTGCAGTGTTTGATTGCATTTTTTTTCCAGAGAACTTAAGTTCTTATTTTTGGTCGCGTGACCCTATTTTCTAGCTTTTGATGGAAATAGTTTTTCGCGGGGAAGGGGGGGTTTTTTTTTACATTTCCAGGGAATTCCTTACCGCGCGCAAAGCCGACTCCTCAATTTCTCTAGGGTTTCCTCTCCCATTCTAGCCTTCGAGCCGGCTTCGTTCCCTTCCTCTTCGTCGCCATCCACTGTCGAAGTCGAGCCCCTACTTGGGCTTCGTCGCCATCTTCGACTTCCTGTGAGTCGCCATCCACCGCCGAAGAAGACCATCTCCGACTTCTTGTGACTCGCCATCCATCTTCGACTTGGGCTTCGTTGCCATCTCCACAAAAGACCAGCTCTGACTTCGTTTTCGTCACCATCTCCACAGAAGACTATCTTCGATTTCGAGTTTCACACCACAAACGCATCTTCATCTTCTTCCATGGTAAAGTTTCCGTTCTCATTCTGTTCTTATTTCTGTAGATCCGGCGAGCGATCTTGGTATTTGTCCATCGATCTTGGTTTTTCTCTCTGTTTCAGTGAACGATCTTGGTCTTCGACCATCGATTTGAAGTCTTCGTCCACCGGAAGAGATCTTGTTCTTTGTTTCAGCGAGTGATCTTGGCCTCTGTTTCAGCAAGCGATCTTCATGTTCGCCATCTCTGCCGAAGTCGACCTCGGATTCCGACTTGTAGACCGCCGTTCATCCTTGTCGCCATCTTCATCCACGGTTAGCTTTCGTGTTCGCCATCTTCCCCATCTTGGGCATTTTTTGTTCTAAAAATTTATAATACAAAAAACTTCTCAATATTATAAATTTAATATTCTGATATATGCCCATATTTGTGTGGAATAAAGGAAAAAAGAAACCAAAGTAGCTTTGGTTTTTGTCACTTCTGCATATTGTGATATATACTTCTGGGTCCACTCGTGTAGAATCAAATGAAAATATTACAAACTATTGTAGTTTAATTTGTCATCTTTTTTTATATGTTGATTTTATTGAATTTTTATTTTATACGTGGTAGTGAGTAACATGCCTTCAACAAGGAATATACGTCGACGGCAACAACAACATTTGGGTTTATTTTGGATGATGGTCATGCAAGCGATTGTGATATATAATTATATTAGGCGTTGCAACTGACATCTCCCAAGGGCTCCTCATATAAATTGGGATTCTAAAAGACAAATGACCCTTACACGAATGTTTGGAATGAGTGATAGAATTTGTCATAACCTACTTAGGATGAAAATAGAGTCATTTCATAGATTTTGTGCTCGGTTACGAACTTATGGATTGGTTGATAGTAGATATGTCCTTGTTGAGGAACAAATGGCTATTTTCCTAAACACGATCGGGCATGACGAACGTAATCGAGCTGAAAGTTTTACTTTCTTTAGATCTGGACAAACAGTGAGTCATTACTTCCATAGGGTCTTACACGCTTGTCTCAAACTATATAGAGATGTTGTCAGTAACGCCACTGTTCACAACTCACCATACGAGAAAGAAAATGTCAAGCCTTGGTTCACATATTTTCAGGTTAGGAGTCGAAATTATTTCATTATATATTTTGTAAAGGTTCAATATTCTAAAGTAATTTTCTTATTAAAAGTTCTTTTTTTTTTTGGTTAAAGGATGTTGTACTGGCAATAGATGGTACACATAATCCTACAAATGTCCCCTTAGAAGAATAAGCTAGGTATCGCAATAGAAAGCAAGAGATTTCTCAAAATATTTTAGTAGCTTGCACATTTGATATGAAATTTACATATGTGCTTGCCGGTTAGGAGGGATCGACACATGACGGTCGATTGTTAAGAAGTGCAATATTACGACAAGGACATAAGCTGACAGTTCCTTTGGGTAAGTTGTACCACTAGTTTGATATAATTTTTTTTCACAAGATTACCAATTATTTAATAATGATAATGTAATAAACAATTCTTTGATAGGTAAATATTATCTCTGTGATGCTGGCTTTACATTGCCAATGCTATGGAGATTTAAGTGACATTAGATACACAAAAACACATAAATTGGCAATTGGTTTTAGAAAAATTACAAGGCATGAAGATAGATAGGCATGATATAATGCAAATCATGAAGATATTTCAAGCGGATGAAAGTTTTGTGAGAATCTTTATAAGTTTGATTGATGAAACATTTATGCGGGATTGGGTTTTTGAGAAACTTGGCCGTGATCCACCTCCGATTAATTAGTAGATGATGTTTGGTATGTTTGTGACAAACACTGTTTATTTGTAAGGCAGAACGAAACTGCATATTTTTATATATTTTGTAATAGGTACATTGTTTGCATGGTTTGTTTGAATGAGACCAGTGGGTATGTATGGTCTTGCTGGAATTGCTGTTTGCGTAAGATTGCTATATAAATTATTATGAAATATTAAACTTTTGATCTTGCATGCTCTATGTTTTCATTGCCCCTTTATGTCAAATATAAATTATCTGTCCAGTGTTTTGATTTAGTAGTTCTATTATTTGTGCTTCTTATTAATTACTTGGATCTCTCTTGCATTTCGTTTCCTCAAATATGTGTTTAATTTCAGGAGCTGTTGGCTACCTGATGATGGTAGTAGTAGCCCATTTCCTCCACGGAAGTTGTTTTTGATGACTGATCTCAATGAGTAACCTTGCTTTTGATGATTGATCTCAATTAGTAGTTCTATTTATTTGTTTTTTCTGTTGGCTACCTGATGATGATAGTTGTGGGGACATATTTTTTGATGATGATGGTATAGCAGATTTGGCACTCAGGTTTGTCTCAACTTTTAGGAATTTTGCTGCTCATAAGTTGTAGTTTATTTGACTTAGCATCTCCACACTGCTGCTTATAAGTTGTAGTTTATTTGACTTAGCAGATTTTTATTCATATAGCATCTCCATACTGAAGTTTGCTAAATTTAGTTACGAACTTTATAGGGTTTACTAATTGGACATGCAATGTTCATAAGCTTATCGCAATTTGCAATTTAAATTTCTTTAGTTATTATTTGGCTCCTATGGATTGAGAATCAACTTGAAGGGCACTATTGAATTAATTTGATCAAGAAGGTGCAGTGACAGCTGAGTGGATTGGATTGGTTGAATTAATTTGATCAAGAAGATGCAGTGACAGCTGAGTGGATTGGATTGGATGACTGATGACGCTTACCTGCTACTCTCCTTGGCATGAATTGGATCAAGAATTGTACTTTATTTATGCTTTTTGCTCATATATTGGGCTGAATTTTTTCCTTCCATTTCTTACCTAAAGTGAGTTTTTAGTTGGATTGGATTTAAGTGAGAGAGTAGTAGTAGTTGCTAGTTGGCGTCTGAATCATGTACATGCATGAATTTATAGGTTTTTGTGGCATGAATTTTCTTTGACAAAGTATATTGAATTATGGGTTTATAAGTCTTTCTCTGGTCATGATGATGGAGTGTTGAAATTCTGATCTTGTGTACTTCATATATTAGGCTTTGTAATTTTATTTCCAGCTTTGAAGCTGAGGAATTGTTTTGGTGATGTGGTCATCTTACTTTTTGCTAGTGCTCCCAATTGATGTATGGTCATCTAATTTTATTATGTATGGTTTTGTTAGAATTACAGGTGTATTATGTTTATGGCTTTATGTTGTTGGCAATGTTGTTGTTTGAGTTATAATTGTGGGGGCATATTTTTTGTTGTTGTTTGCGTTACAGGTGTATTATTGTTGTTATTTACATTACAGGTGTATTATGTTGGTTTTTATTGATTTTTTGTTAAATGTCGAGAATTACAGCAATGATGGTCTTCTATCCATGTTGTTTAATTGAGTAGCTTTCACATTCGTTGCCTTCTTTTCAGAAAAAGAAATTTGTAAAATTAGTCAGTTCATTTTAATAGGAATTGCAAAATTGAATTTTGACTTTGAATTTGCTTTCATATTCATAATGGTGATTTTGAATTTGTTTTGAATTTCAAGTAAAAAAGGCTCACAAAGAGGTAGTTGGGGACGTAGGTTCGAGGCTTGGGACATGTGTGCGCTAGAGGAGAAAATACTGGAATTTTCCAACCAAGCAACATGCAAAATGACGTCATTTTGGGGCAAGGCGGTGGCGTCGCTGGCTTCCATGCAACTAGCTCTTAGTCGCTCTTTTTTTGTGATTTAAAAGCCATACTCTCCAACTGAAATCAGACAGCAACAAAAGGCAAATTAAGAAGAGGAATTGAAGAAGAAACAATCGCTAGCAGTAACAAAAAGAGTAGAAAATTTGAGAAAAATTTATACAATTGGAGTTTGAGGAAGCCAAGTGTGATAAATATTTATAGGGAATTCTGTACGGTTAGATTTAATTTTTAGACTGCGATCTCATTATTTTGGGTAAAAATATTATTTTGTAACGTGTGACTAGAAAAAAAAAAAGGAATTTTCTATTGAAAGACAAGTTCCTACTCTCATACTTTCTTCTACAAATTCTCTTCGCTTTGTGTATTTTATTCCTTCACTTACCTCGTTTCAATTCCAAATTTTGTTTTTAGTGGGTGATTTGTCCCTTTTGTATAAATCCTTGTGGTTAGTTCTTTTGTTGTGGAATTGAGTTAAATAAGAGTTTTTGGGATTTTTATTTCTGAACACCTATGGGTTTGTATCGCCCTTACTTCCTTGGGAATGATGACAAACCAATTTGGGACTAGGCTCTTAGAGGAATGAAGGGGTTTGTGTGTACGTGGTTATGGATTTCCGCAGGTATGAGTCATTGTAACGGAGTGCAAGAGCTGTTGACCAATGAGGTAAGTGTCAACCATTTGGTGACGATGGAGCGAACTATCGACAGGCCTGAGGAAGGCTGTTGACCGGTTGCTCTTAGTCACGAACTATTGATTGGTACCTTATCACTATCAACCGACTCAGCCATTATGTGACATACTGCATGGCATTGTACTGCATGGGACTGGGCTGGCATCACAAGGGGAACCATAAGTTATGAATGGTTGGACACGTACATCTTAGAATGACTAGGTACACAAACATTACATTAGATGTGTATTCCTATGTGAGCGAAACATGGCCTAATACCTAGCTTATGAGGGCTAATGTATCACGTTGATACTTACTATGTCCTTGCATTTATTATTTGTTACATTTCATAGTTACGTTATGTTGTGGTATGAGGGTCTCCGGCTCATGTAGATTATGTTAGTCAATTTGTGGCTGTAACAAGTTTGTATGCCGGGACTTAGGTGCTAGATTGTGCATTTCTTATGTAGGCCTCAAGGATTGTTATGTGCATTGGTATATTTATGTTGAAAATTGGATATTCTGGTGTATGGTATTGTGTGATATTTTAATTTATTGCAAGCCATTTTGTGGGTGGTATTTAGTGTGAGAGATTTATCCCCAGTTTTCGTTATTCTTCTACTTGTTTGCTGAGTTTTGTGACTCACCTTTATTTTACATCATTCTAGGTAAAATGAAGGTAAAGGCCCAACCATTGGTCTTGGGGGAGGTTTTGTGCGATTCCGAAGTACATGAGGTTGTTAACTATGTTTTTGGTATCATGATCTTTATACCCAGGTTTTTGTTTGGGGGCATGCCTTGTGTTTTCCACCCCCATGCCTTCCAGTTTGTATATATGTATATGTTATGTTTCCATTGTGCTAGTATGTTACTTCTTTTGCATGTCACTTGCCAGGAATTTTTGGCATCTTCTTTCTCTCTTTTGAGACTCTTGCCTGGGCTCGCGAGCCTCTGGGATCTCTAATCAAGGGTCCTAACAGATTTAGTAACATAATGTTTTCATATGTATAGATTCTACTAATAGATAAATGTTGTTTGGTATAGTTTTTATTTTAATGAAAGTTGTCTATTTGTTGATAAATTCCTAGCTATGCCAAATGGTGACTTTATAAGTGTATGAAAGCCCATGAGGTATATGTACTAAAATGGATTTTCATGTTTTAGTAACAAAAATTGTCCACTAGTGTATATCATTTTTTGTAGCAAGGCTAAGAGTTTACATATATAGATGCAAGATAAATAGCATGAATTTTATCACCTTGTTGTACTAAGCAATATAACATAGTTGGTCATACCAGTAATTTATGATAAAATGTGATAATAATAAGTGAAAATTTTGAATTGAAGCTAAATAAAATTGAGTCTAAAATTATCAAACAAAGTGAAAATTAGACATATTTTTTGTAATTTAACTTATAAAAATTAGGATAAATTTTACCTGACCACCTTTGTCTTTTTAAAAAATGTTGGCTAGACTCATTTTTTTTTTCTTGTGTGGCTTGATTATATCATTGTACTTATATTTTTTAGTCAATTTAATTCCGATACTTTGATTTTTTTTTTGTATAATAAACCAAACTTTTCGTTATTTCGACTACACTCTTGTACATGCATTTTTGAGTTAATTTAACACCTTATAGTTTGACATGTAAAAAAAAAAAAAGATAAAGCAAGATAAGTCAGCATTTTGGGTTGGAACTTTGGCTAATTTGTCAAGTTAGAAATATTGTCAGCAATTGTTTTCTTTCTTTCTTATACTCTCTTACTTTTCTCACCATATATATTATAATCCTTTAGACATGATCAGACAAGGGAGTATTAACTCATTGAAAGAAATTGCAAGCACAATATGTTAGCATTTTTTGCAAGATTACAAATCCATTAATAAAAAAGCTCTAAATTTACAAAAATAAGGTATACAAAATTATGGCAATCAAAACCTAATAAAATAAGAGAATAAAAATACAAACCAAAATTATCCCATAATTTCTGCAACCGTAGAACCTCCTCATAGGGTTCGCCTAGGACACCTTCAACTGTTTAGTTACACACCTTAATGGCATGTAAAGAGTTAATTTCATCAATTATTCTCCATTCCTGGCAATGGTCACCAAATCCAACTTCGGGTTAGTATAGTTGCTACTTTAATACTCCAAAAAATAGATGAAAAAGAGATTGTAAGTTGAAAGAGACAGAGATATATAGAGATAAAGTGTTGACTTATCTTTATTTTTTATTTTTTTTACATATCAAAGTACATGAATTAAATTGATTCAAAAATAAAAATACAGAGGTATAATCGAAACAACAAAAAATTCAGGTTACCATACAAAAAAAAAATCAAAGTATAAAGGTTAAATTGACTCGAAAATGCAAGTTCAGGGTATAATTGAAACAACGAAAAATTTAGGTAAAGCGTTCTATCTATCTCTCTCTCTCTCCATCTTCCTTTCTACTAGTTAAATTCTAATAAAACTATAATCAACACAATAGGTTTTAGTCAATTTTGGCAAACACATTTTTATCAGTGATTCCAACAAACCCACAAGTAATAGGTTCCAAATCTAGAGAACCCACAACGTTTTCTTGCGAATCCACTATGTGTGGGCTCGTAGAGGAGGCTCATTGATTGGAATTCTGCAGATCCTCATCAATGAATCTTTTAGTGAACCCATAGTAATTCTTTTTTTTTTTAATTTTTTTTATTATTTTAGAATTTAAAGGAAGGGGTATTTTTGTAATTCTATAAAATTAATTTAGAAAATGCTATTTGCAGCCATGCTTTTTGCTCTTGGCAACCACTTTTTAATATATCTAAAATAGTCTTAAACGAAAATTCAATTTTACCCGCCATTTTATTCAATGTTCAACTACTCACATTACCCAACCACTAACCATCGTACTTTTTTCTCACCGGCCAAACTCTGTAATTCATTTCTTATTATTTTATGCTCGCCATTGCAAAGCTATTTTCTCCTCACCATAGCAGAGAGGTCACTCATTCCTATTGTTTCGCGTCCACCATTACTCAATTATTTTCTCTCAACTAGTCGGAATTAGTCATAGATTACTACAGTCAAATGTTGACGATGATGTGGATAGAGTTTGACGAGGAAGATAACAACTACTCAAAAAAACACCACAAATCATTTAATGGACAAGTAAACGAGTTTTAAGAGTTATAATAATATCTGTATATATGTATTAGTGTTTGTTGTAGGAAGTCGGGAAGTTAGATTCGAGAAACTTAAAAATTCCCGAACCCTAAGGTTCAGGGAAGTTGGGCTTCCCCGAATCCTAGGGTTCGGGGAAATCCATGTTTCTCGAACTCCAGGGTTCAACGAAGCTGGGCTTCCTTGAACCCTAGAGTTCGGGAAATATGATATTAAATAAAATTTATGAAAAAATATGCATTTATTTTTTTAAAAGAAATAAATTATTCAAGTCTAATACTTAGATAAAAAAAATTAAGTATAAAAAAATATGTTAATATAAAATATAAAATATGTTATATTAAAAAAATATGTTAATATAATTTCATAAAATATAAAATATAAAAAAATAAAAGATGTGTTCCCCGAACCCATCAGTTCGGGGAACTACTACCGATTTCCTACGGATTTCCCGAACCCACGGGTTCAAGAAATCCATAGTTAGATAAAAAAAAAAAAATTAAGTAAAAAAATTATATATATATTTTTTTAGAAATTAAATTATTCGAATCCAATACTTAAATAAAAAATATTAAGTATAAAAAAAGTATGTTGATATAAAATATAAAAAATGTTAATATAATGCATAAAATATGTTAATATAAAATATGTTATATTAAAAAATATGTTTATATAATATATAAATATAAAATATAAAAAAATAAAAGATATGTTCATCGAACCCGTGAGTTTGGGGAACTATGGATTTCTCGAACCCATGGATTCGGGAAACATATTATTAGATTAAAAAAATTAAGTAAAAAAATATGTATTTATTTTTTAAAAAAATTAAATTATTCAAGTGCAATACTTAAATAAAAAAATTAAGTATAAAAAAATATGTTAATTAGTACTATTTAATTAAAAATTGGGTTTGTCAAATATTTGTATAAAAAATAAAATATAAAAAAAATTAAAGATATAAGGTTTGGGAACTATGAATTTTTTCACCGTGCATTGAAATTTCTGAACTTAAACCTGTTGCAAAATCGAAAATCCAAATTCATTACCTGAAAATTTCAATAAGACAAGATAACTCCGGCGATAAACAAATAGGAGGCGACATAGCAGAGAAGGCAACAACATGTAGAGAAGGTGATGTGTGGGTTGTGGTTTTGCGCGAGATATGAGATATGTGAGAGAGGGTAATTTTGGAATATAAGTGGTTGCGAGGAGTAATAAAAGTGGTTGTTAAGACTAATTATAATTTTTTTTATTTACAACTGTAAAGAGCAAAAACTTGGCTATGAATAAAATTTCTCAATTAATTTCTGTTGCTTATAAACGACAAGGGTCATGTGTTGCACAGAAGTTAATTTCAATGGGGATCAATTATATTTCTAAAAGCATAAGGGCAGTTAATGTCATTTAATAAAATCTCAAGGTGTTGTGTGAAATTTATCTAAAAAGTGAGATTCATTCTAATCTTATATAAACTATAGTATATAAATTATATAATGTATATTATTTTGATTTTAATTGAAATTTTAAATGCAAGGCTGAAGTGAATAATCAAAACATAATTTTCTAAAAAGGAAAACGTAACCAAATCAAATAACAATAAAATCAAATTTAATTAACCAAATTTCAGTAATAGTTCAATTTGTTAAATAAATTTTGATTGGATTGTGCTTACTGTGTTTATTTGGTCTGGATCGAATTTTTAAAACATCTTAGAGTAAAGACCAAATCGATTTAAAGAAAGACTAGACTAGACCAAACTAGTTCAATTCAGATTAGTCTAGTTCGGTCCAATCCATGCCCCACATTTTTTCCCATTTTTATGCAAATTTTAAACCAAAAAATAGAAAACACAAATTTAACTTTCATATCTCATTTTTGCCGCATACACTCTATTGGCAGTTTAACCTGCCGTATTAAAAATGATAAAATAGTACATTTCAATGGTAATTTTGGTGTGCACACTAGGAATTACCAACAAAGTCATCTAGTTCATAAAATTAGGCCATTTGTGGACCTTAATTCCTTCCTTAAATCACCACAACACGGTATTAATCAATATATTTTTTAAGATAAATTATATAAAACTCTTTTTATTTAGAGTCATGTGTAACTTATTCCCCTATACTTTTAATTGCATCAAAAGACTTCCTTACACTTTCTAAATATTGCAATCAACAATCATCCATTATTATTATACATAATTTTATGCAGCAATCTACATAAAAAATATAAAATTCTATATATCAACAAAATATAGAATTTTACATTGATCAACTAATAGATTGTACAAAATTTTATATTATGATAACAGATGGTAGTTGATTGCAATATTTAAAAAGTGTAACAGGGTATTTTGGTATAATCAAAAACATAGAAGATAAATTGCACATGATCCTAAATATAAGAAAATTTTATATAATTTACCCTATTTTTTAAAATAGCCCTTTAGTCGTTTGTTCTCTTATTATTATTGTTTTAGATTTCCTTAAGCTTATAAATTAAATGCTTTCTACATGACGCTTTGGATATCTCTTTATGAGGAGGCAATGCATAAAATTAGCTTTTGCTTCCTTCCTGCCCCCACAAACAAAACGCACCCACACCACAAAACTTACCATGCATCCTTCAGTTGTAAACAAATATTTCTTATTTTTTAATTTTATACTAAAATATTTTGGAAAACCTATGGTAGCTTTAGTTTCGGTAATTACGTTGCTATGCTATTCATCATAGATGGGTGTCAGTGGGACTCTTTGTATCCCATACCAAAAGTTTTGGCACCCCACATGCAATTTAGATTCCTCCATTTTCCTAAGCAACATATGATTATATTCTTTGCTTTTATTCGGTCTTTACCTAAAATTACACACACACACACACACATATATATATATTCATAAAATTAGCCATGCATTGAAAGAAATGGCTAACTAATAATGTTGCCATCAAAATCTCCCTTTATTCTTGCATGTGGCGACTTTTGAGTTTAATGGACGAAGGGGGCTCTAAAGGGTGGTTGGCTTACCAGTTTGACTGTTTATAAATTACTGATTTAGTTTATAAGTTGTGTAACTTATTTTTTAAAGTGTTTAGCACATCCAGTAGCTTAAATGCTACTAAACTTAAAAGCTAATTCACCAGTATTTGACAAAAGCTCCCCCCTCCCATCTTTTCCAAAAATGCTACTAGGAGCTTTTTGTGTTGACTTATGAATTTACCGATTTACCTTCAAACATTCTACACATTTACAACTCCTTCTATGCCTCTTCCATTGTCGACATTGCAACAATGCCACCTCCAACAAATCAATCGTCGCCTCTATCCCTGCACCATCATCGTCGTCGTCATCAGATTTCTTTCTTCATATCTTCAATTGTCACCTCTTACTTGCAGATCAGTCATCGTCGTTGTCGTCTCCTAGATCTCTTCCTTCTGCGTCCATTGTCATCTCCTGCTGCGTCCATTGCCTTCTCCAACTGTGTCCATCGCCTTCCCATCTCCTCCTCCATCGCCTTAGTTGCCGCATTCTCTCGTCGACGCTGGCCACCTTTCACTGTATATATATATATCACATAATATATATCGACTTTAATAAAATATTGTATTAGTATATTTTTTAATAATTATATATAATTTATCAACATTTAATGGTAAAATTTTATCAATTAGACATTAATTATAATTTATTTTATTAAAAATTAATATTTGTATGTATTTTATTTGTATTATTATTTAATAACATGCCTATTTTTATCTTTCTATCAACTTATAGTTTATCAACTCTTTTAAACCAAACACTTAACTAATAGTTTAAAAGTACATTTATTCAAACACGTTATCAACTTAAACACTATCTAGTTTTTAAACTTTACATAGCTTAAAAGCTAGGTATCTTAAAAGCTATTTTTAAAAATGATAAGCCAAACACCCCCTAATGACTCCACCATTAAAATCTAACATAGGGCTTGTTTTAGTCTCTTAAAAGGTATGTCTTTAATTTTAGTTAGGAGCATTATTATGTGATTCATAGGTCGCTAGCTATTTTAAAACTACCTCAGATTATTCTAAAAGGTATTCAAATCCGAATTAGACTTACATCCCTTTAATTAAATAAATAAAAACACAATTCATAAGATTGTGTAATTTAATCTCAAGCTTATTTTACGTAATGCTACACCCACCATTCAGGCAAATTCAAAAACTGTAAGCCAATACTATAGATAAAATCTTATTGTCATAAAAAACGAATGTGATTTGTTATTTCACCACACTTGAAACTTGTTTGTTTTTACACTTTATTCTCTATGTCTATATGTGTGTTCTTTCTCAATATTCTCACTCCTTAAAACAACGCGTCACATTACACACAATTCGTAATTTATAAACACTACTTGGCAATTTTTCTTTTGCCTAGCTATTTAAGGAAGGGAAGATTTGGGTTAAAAAAAAAACCATGTATATATATATGTATATGTAAATTTTATATATCCTGACTCGTGCCCGCTCTAAGGTAGGCTCATAGCATGGGCGTGTTTTATCCTTTCCTAGTAGACTCCAGTTAGTTCATTCTGTGCTCTCCACAATTCATGTTTATTGGGCTTGTATCTTTATTCTCCTGAAAAAAGTTATTAAAGAGCTAAAGCAGATTGTTTGTGCGTTTCTTTGGAGTGGATTGGAATTATCTACTCACAATGCCAAGGTTGCATGGAATGATATTTGTTGCCCTAAAAATTAAGGGGGATTGGGTCTTCGGCCATTATATCTGTGGAATCAAGCTCTGGTTGCTAAGCTCATCTGGCGTCTCATGCAAATTGATGGAAAAACCGTGTACGACTGTATGGAGAATTTTAAAATTTTATGCACATCAGATGTAACAACTAACTATCGGGTCTAAGTTATTTTGTCATTATTTTTATTTGATATATTTTGGCATTACTTAAGCTAAATGTTGAAAATATTTAATGTGGTGTTGAGAAGTCTAAAATAAATGAAATATATGTGTATGAAATAGTCAAAGAGAAGTGAATTTGTATGTTAGTTGACAAGTCAAGGCAAAGGAAATTTAAATTGTTGAAAAGTCAAATAAGTGGAGTAGGAAAGAGTCAAAGTATGAGTGTGTGTGTGCTTATGGAAAAGTCAAAATTTGTGGGCTTAAATTGGAAGGGAAAAAAGGTTGCGAGATGAGTATATGTATATATATGTGTGTGTATGGGTTTTATGTTTTACTTAGGGGATTTGTGTGTCAATATGGTTATTTGTGGGGGTAAAATGGGAAGAGGGAAAGAAATAAAAGGCGCTGTTGGGGACCTTGGCGTGTAAGTTTTCTTCTTCTCTTATTCTTCTAGTGTTCTTCTTCTCTTCTTGTTTCTTTTGTTTCTTTCCATCTTCTTGGTTGCGGAAGCTTTGAAATTGGGGGGGTTATGGTCTTGGCAGCTTCCTCTTCAGTTTTGCCATCAAACATCAAATTAAGGCAAGTTCCTATTATGTCTCTTTATATATAGCAAGTTTTTCTTCTTTCTTATTCCTATGCAAGTTCTCCTTCTCATCGTTTCCCTCTACACTTGTGTGTCTTGATTCGGTGTCCTTGGATTGTTCGTTTTCAAGTTTTGAATTTCGAAAACCCTTATCTCTTTGGTGAAGAGGGTTTCAACCTAGTTGTTTATAACTTGTGTAGTTTTCCTCGAATTCCTAGAAAATTAATTTAAAAATCCAAATGGAGTTTTGGTTTACTCCGTCTTTTTTTAAGGAATGACGAGTTTATTGCTAGATTAGATAGTACGCAAGAATTTGGTATTACTTGTATGTATTTTTGGCTTCGTGCGTAGTGATCTTCGTATTAGGGGGGTCTGTTGGTCGACATATCAAGCTTCATCTATTGACCATTCGCTTAAAATGGTTATGTTAGTCGATAGTTCCTTTTCATCTATCGACTGTTTGCTCAAAATAGTTTTGTCAGACGAAAGATTAAGCCTTATATGTCGACCATTCGCTTGAAAAGGTTTTGCCAGTCAACAGATGAGGGTGAATCCGTTAACTGATCATGGCATTTTCTTCTGGTGGTCAATAGTTGCCTATTTTTTGTTAACCGATTCGTCTCTTTTGTCACCCATTTCTTCTTTTGATGCCTCCAATTCACCCCCCAAATCATCATGCAAGTTTCTAATAAGGTCCTCCATCAACTTGTAATCTTGATTGCCATTTTTGGAGGGTGAGAAACCTATTATGTGGTTATGTGTGCATTTGTTGGATTTTATGTTGTGATTAATTAATAGGAGTGGATGATTATGATGTGCATGGAAAAATGAATAGTTTTGAGTATGTGAATGGGTGTTTAATATATGGGTCTATTCAATTCATGTGTGGTGGTATGGTTGTTAGTATTATGTGGCCCGATTATTTGGATGACATCTAGCGGCCTCGTTTTCATGAATTAATTGTATGTTTGTATAAATCTAAAAAAGGAAAGGTTTTCTTTATTCGTATTTTCTCCAATCAATTATATGAATAAGTCCCTATCTTCTGTGTAAGAATCTTATTCTCAAGGTCTTGAGACTGTGTGATAGGATTCTCTGGTAACAAAATATTTTAAATTATTCATAGTCCTTAGATTTTTTGGATGAGAACTCTGACTAATTGAATATGGACTAGCACAAGGGTTTCTACCTCATTTGGTATGGGGATATTGATGGGAAGATAATGTGTCACGCGCTATATGACATGAGATGTCACTAGTAAACCTGTGGGTGGTCGTTGGGGAATGATCAGCCGAATGTGACGCCAATGACTGACCACATAGCCTGGTGGATAATGGTTGTGTCATTAGATTGCGATGGTGTGTTGATCCTTAGACTTTAACTTGTACAGTTATTTTGTGTATTGGTGTGCAAAATTTGCTAATGAGTCGAACCCTTCAATTAAGATGTGGGAACCTTCATCTATATGATTTCGTATTACTGGTATATGGAGACAGGTGTTGGGAATAGAATCCGTCGCCCTTGTCGGTATTTGATGGGCTGAACGTCCTGTGTGATCTATTATTGGTGTGACATGATAGTCCCTGCCTAGGGTAAATTGAAAGTTAGGAAAGGTGTTTCCTGAGGTGTCATTTAATCACATTAATGATGTTTGACACATAATTACTCAGTTTATGAGTTTGTCATTCCATGGCTCTTGCTCAATTGGAACGTTAGGTGATGAAAGGATTATAGCACACTGTAATCGTTAACTGTAATAGATTCACTTGAAGTGAGACTCCAATGCCACCTATACTATCCTGAATTGCTGCTAGACATTATTCAAGAACTTTCTAAACGTTGTCGGGATTTGAAAAATTTCTAGTGATGGGTCAAAGGGTTGAAAGATACCGAAAAAAGGTTTCGGTGTTATCTGATTGCTAGTGGGTAGTGAACCTAAAAAGTCACACCATATAGTTTTGCGTTTGGTATTGACATCGTGTGCCTTAAATGTCTCTGGAATTGATTGGTCAAAAGTTGACTATTGGCTCTCTTACCAATAGTGCATAGTGCATAGTAATAATGCATAATGCATAGTGCGCAAATCAATTATTAATTACACAGTTAGAGACGATGGTCGAAATTGCACAGTTCATAGTGCATAGTGTATAATATATAGTGAAAGTACATAGTAAAATTGCATAGTAACATCTAAATTATTGAGAGAATAATTGAGGGAATGGGGGATGCACGGATTTCAAATGAAATTCAATTGAGAGAAGGGAAGAAGAAAAGGTGTGGGGGAGGGACTTATTTTATAAAAAAAGGACAGAGCTCTTTGTCCCTTCTATGGGCTCTTTCTCTCTCTCATTTCTACTTTCACTTCTTCTTTCTCTGAAATATCAACAAAAATTATACATGTAATTATTACGCATATAATTTTGAAACACGAGCACTTGTGATACGTAGATCCTCTATGTCTAGCACAGGAAAAAGTGACCGGAACGATACCCTACAACATAATAGGTGTGGACTGACTAAGACCACTATATCTTAAGGTATATGTATGAACCTAACTATGCAATGGATATCATAGATTTTTATGCAAATGAATTAGTCAATTAAGTATGTGACGACAAAATCTTCTTACACATTTGTTACCCTTTTTCTAGGTTATAATGAGTCTATTCTCATTTACTAACTTTCTATATTTCTATGAAAGTTTAATTAAATGAAAATGCATTATAATTTATGAAATTCCTAGCTTATCGTTAAAAGTCACACAAAGAAACTGAATTCTATTTTTAGTCAGTTTTATTTTATAGTGTATGGTACCTATGATGCAATCCCCAACCTATTTTCTACTGGTCTCAAGATTAGGCATCAAATGATGTAAATAATGACCAATTATTTACAAGTATTAAATTTAATACCACACAACTCAACAAAACTCAATTTATTTAATCACATAATATTATTAAAAATATATCATCATAATTTCAATCAATACATGACCTTAGTTTAATAAATTAATTTATAATAAATTAATTAAAATCCAAAATAAGAATGGAAGTATAAGAAAATAAATTGAACAAGGAAAAAGAAGAATTAGAAGCTCTCTAATCCAGATCTAAAGCAGATACGGATGCGGAATCTGAACAATAGCTACTTGGCCTTGCGTACGCTGCCTTGCGCCTGCTTCTCCAATTTCGTCCTCTAGTGTGCCGCTTTGTGATTCTCCAATCTCTGCTTCCTTCTTAATCCTCTAATCTCTGCTTATTTATTAATATATTAGCATATATATATATATATAGAGAAAGAGAGAGAGAGAGAGAGCATGCGCAACACCCTAGGCCTCCAATTTCTCATGGGCCGTTCAATTGAATCTTCTTGATTAAAATATTATATTTGGCCTTCAATTTCAATTCTGGACTTCACGGTTCACTCCACTTCATTTAATAAAATAATATATAATATATAATAATATTTAATATTTAATACACTATTAATTATATTAACTTTTATTATATTATAATATTAATTATTTATAATATTTATTTATTATTATTATTTTATTTTATTTTTTTAACCCAAACACCAAGTAATATTTTTATAAAATAATAAGAAATACTAAAAATTAAATATATGTAAAAAAAACTCAAAACACTAGACAATTCAAGGTAAAACATATATAAAATACTAAAAACACTACTCAATTATGACCAATAAATGTATGAATAAATTCTCACATCATATATGAAAAGTAGCACACTTATTATTTTGCGCAGCGATTATGATCACAAATGAGGAAAATGATATCCTAACAAGCCGGTAGGTACTTGCCTGATCGTGGGAACTTCGGCTCATAATGCTCGTCTAGTATAAAACCATAGCGTGGGTGGACAATGGTCCACAATATGATATTATGGTATTATTATTGCATCAGCATATGATGTGGTTAATGATAAGGCATGATGAGAGATTATGTAAGTGGTAAGAATTTACAGTTTGTTGTGTGGAGTTCTATCCTATTTGTTGTTATTATGTATGTCTCGATTTTTTTCACTTCTTGCTTGTTATATTTATATACTTGCTGAGTCTTGTGGTTCACTTTTGTTTCTTTCTTCATTCAAAATAAAGGTAAAGCCAAGAAAGGGGTTGGGGTAAGCGGAGCTTGAGTATCGCAGGATATAGAGAAGTGTACAGAGCTCTCCCAATCAAAAGATATTGGGATGTATTTTGAGGGCAAAGTTAGAGTAGCTAATGTTGTATTTTGAATCATTGCCCTTTTTATTTTTGTGATGTATAGGCGGTTCAACTCTAAGGAGTTGTTAAAAGAACGAAGCTGAATGTACTCCTAGAAAATGTATATACATACTTTTGTGGTTATGTTATTTAATGAATTCGATGAGGATGGTTTAAATTGAGTTTTTATCTATACCTATACTCTTAACAACCTCATTCCGAACGTCCTATGCTAACAGGATCTCCAGGAATGGGTCGTTATATTAGATGTACGCAACGAAATATATACACACATGTCATACACAGTTTGAGTATTTAAGCAACACACATATGAATATAAATAGACATATACCTGCAGCCTAATATAGGATTGGTACAGAAACTATTTTTGTACTAAGACTACTCCATCTCACATTGTGGTGATCCTAGTCTGTCCACACCTAGTACATTGTCCGATACCGTTCTGGTTTTCCTTTCTAGAGCTAGACATAGGGGTCGTCGTATCACCCATACCCACATCTCAAATTTTTGTGCATAACTATTACACGTATTAATCTCTGGAGCCATAGAATTTACAGAAGCAGTAGAAATAGAAGAAGATAATAACGTGAAGTTGTATATACTGCTTCTTCAATTTATTCTGCTCGAAATCACCACTGCTAAGCGCTCAACCTCTCCCAATTTTGCGTCACGTGGTGCTCAATTTCAGGCGCTAGGTGGAACCAAAAGATGACTTTCCAAGAGGTAGAAATTAACTTTCGCCACCTTGAAAGTTGACTTTTGCCACAAGAAAGTCAACTCTCTAGGCCAGCAAGTCAACATTTGATCTGCCAATCCTTAAGACGCTTTGGGCACAAGACATGGTTACCAAATGCAATATTATATGGTGTGTGACTTTTTAAATTCACTACTTGCTAGCAATCGGATAGTACCAAAACCCCTTTCGATACCAACAAACCCCTCGGCCCATTACCAGAATCTCTTCATATCTCAATGATGATCCGAGAGTTCTTAAATAACACCTAGTTGCGGTTCAAGACAGTATAGGTGGTAGTGAAATCTTATTTCAAGTAAACCTATTATAGCTGTCCATTATCGTGTGCTATAATCCTTCCCTCACCTAACGTCCCGACTGAGCTAGAGCCCTGGAGTGATAAACTCACAAACTTAGTAATTATGTGTCTGACATCGTCGATGTGATTAGATGACACCTTAGGAAACTCATTTTCTGATATTCAATCTGTCCTGGCTAAGGACTGTCCTATCACACTATCAATTCCCAATGAGGGTGACAGATCCTATCTCCAACACCTTTCTCCATATGCCAACAATGCAGAACCACATAGATGAATCTCTCTACCTCCCAAGTGGATGGTTTGGCTCGTTAGCAAATCCCGCACACCAATATACAAAACAATCGTGCTAGTTCAAATCTGAGGATCAACACACCATTGCAGCCTGACCACAAGACCATTATCCACTATGCCATGTGGTCTGTTATCGGCGCCACATTCAGTTGGTTGTTCCCCAATAACCTCTCACAGGTCTTCTAGCAACATCTCATGTTACGTGGCATGTGATGTAACACCCCGTTTTCCTCTTACCGAGCGTGTCACTATGCTGGGGCCCAAAATATACATAAATTATTTTTTTTCTTTCTTTCTCAGTACATAACTTAACCTTAAGTACTGAATTCCAAACAAAACCCCTAGCAAATCATTAAAAATGCGGAAGCGATAATCGAAACCTGATATAGTACATACCTGAATTCAACTTATATTATATCATAAAGAATTCGTACCATATATTACCATCATATCTTTAACAGCCTTAATACATGAAGAATCCATAATATTCTAACAAGGCTAATCATCAATAAAGCATCAGCTCGCTGAATCCATCGGCCACGCCATCATGTGCCGTCATATCTCAACCTGCTCCTTACCCTAACTGCAAGTCTCAACTGAAACGTGGAATGTTCCAGGGGCATAACCCATTAGAAGATGAAACTTCTAGTGAGGGTTCAAAACATATATACGAATGCATGATGCAATAACATGAACAACATTTGCCCTTAGTGTAACTTCCCTGGCCCGCAAGCCCGGCTAGGAATCCTAGGCAAATCCCGAACCTCTGCAGGATAAGCCTAACGTTATTCCCTCAACGCTCTTGGGGAATTACGACTACACTTTGGGGGCGACATCCCATTCCTATGCACAAATATCAATATGACAATAATATCGTACCATGTAAATATCACGACTTTCCATGCAACATGACAAAATTAATATTGCATTCATAATTAGCATGTATATAAACAACCATCTCATAAATAGCATGTAGGATAGGATAACTCACCTTTTAAGATAAACTTGCATTTTCTCGAAAAGTGTGCATCGCCTCGATATGCATGCCCCACATCGATTCTCGTGCCAACTCTCAGAAGTTGCACCAATTACATCATCTCGATCACCTCAATTATAAAATAATATTTAATCACTAAATATCCTCAATATTCCATTTATTTCATTTTTCCTTTATTTTCTTTCATTTTTCCCTTCCAAAAATTTCAATAAATACATCGAGACTATTTTCTCAAATCTAATTTCACAACAATTCATAATAGACTATGAACTTCCAAGGAAAAATACTGGACTTACCTGGATGTTGCGTTTTCACATAAAATGAGGTTCTTTGGCTCTAAAACTGAGATATCGGAAATCCCAACTTCAAATCTTTTTGCACGGACATCCGTAAAATAATTTTCTCAATTTTCTAACATTTTTCCTGAATTTTTCAGCCCATCCATGCGCCCACACACCCCTGCACGCGCCTAGGGCAAGTGGCGCGCGTGAAGCACTAGCGCGTGACCAGCACGCGCCGGTCGTCTTCTCCGGCGATCTGATCGCCGGCAATATGGGATTTCTCCACCACTTTGACCACCTCTTCAAGTCGATCACGATGGGCCATCTTGGGCTTCAAAAGAACCACCAGAGGGGGTCCAATCGGAGGCTTAAAGCCTCGGCTAGGCGGACCGCCTAAGTTTCCGGCGAAGCCTCGATTGGCCATCAAACCAACACCAAAACGCCTCAAAATCTCCAGAAATGATCTTTAGGCCATGGGCAACAAAAGCCCCTTAAAATGAAACGTCAATTCGTTCGATTTCGAGGCCGATTTGAAGCTCCATGCCTTGAAACTTTCAGCCATCATCGAGCTTCAAAATGGCTTTGGCTGCCTTGCCCATCACTTTAGGAGGCTAAACCTCCCCTAGATCGACCCTAACCGAGCCTTATTTGACCAACATCGCGAGTTGCAGGCATCGACCATTCGGCCGAATCCTTTGGTTAATTTTTTTGCTTTTTTAGGTCACTATGATGGCTATTGTCGACCCACCCCTTTACCAAAAGTGTTCCCTGACCATCCCTCGTGAAAACCCAGTAGCCAATTTCGGCTATGGCCGACCAGCCATGTGCTGGTCATTGGCCAACTTTGAAAAATTATATTTTGGCCCCTCAACTTTTGGTATTCTCATTTTGGCCATTTTCCACTTAACCCCTTGACTTTTCATAATTGCATTTAAGACCCTCAAGTCCTAAAACATCATTTTGAGCCCTGAGGATTCCGAAAAAATATTGTTTCGGCTTCCCTCTAGAAATTTCCAAAAACTGCACTTAGACTCGAATCTTCGTTTTGGCCAAAAACCTCTTTGTTTCTTCCTGAACCCATTGAAGGGTTGTTCCTTATGAAAAATCGAAGCCCCCTGAAGTTCCTGTTGACTTCCGGGAAGTCGTCTATAACAATTCGGTATTGCAGCCTAATTGGCAGCTGCTATTTTGTTGTACCGAAAACTATTCCCGATCTGATTTCTTTCTGTACCATAAATCCTATCTCAGGGTTCTTGTTAATGCCACATCATTTTTCTTTGGCATCTCGGCTCCAGGGTACTCCCGATAGTTAATTTGGTCAATTTTTCGGGCTATTCAAATACCAATTTTCTCTGAAATCCCATTTCTCTAATAAATTGCATATTTTTAATTAACCCAAATTTCTCGGGTATTACATGTGACACACCACACTTCCATCGGTATCTCATACTGAATGAGGCAGTAACCCCTGTGCTAGTCCATACTCAACTAATCAGAGTTATCATCCAAAGAATCTAAGGACTAAGAATAGTTTAAGACATCTTGTTAGCAAATAATCCTGTCACATAGTCTCAACTCTTTGAGAATAAGATTTCCAAATAGAATATCTAAGGACTCATTCATGTGTTAAACTAGAGAGCTCGTGAATGAAGAAACTTGTCTTTTATAAATATATACAAATATACAATAAATGTGACCAGTTATATACCTGCTAGATGTCATCTAAATCTAACATTAAGGTACACAATACCAACACATATTTTCTCTGAATCCCTATGGATTCAATGGATTCATTCGTACTGGATCATGGAGTCTTGTTTTTGGTTCCTCCCTACCCTTTATTCCTGCCTGTGGTACTGGCGCAAGCTTCTCCAAATTATGGGTAAGATGCGTCAGTTCTTTGGATGGACAGTGGGTGATGGTAGTAGGATTTTCCTATGATATGATCATTGGCATCCCCTAGGGGTGCTGGTGGAGTACTTTTCTCGCCAACTCCCCCACTAGCTTTCCATCCCCTCTACTACTAGGGTGTCTAATATTATTGTGGACAGTGCTTGGAGTTGGCCTATTTGAGACTCCTCTTAGGCTCTCTAGTGCATCCTCTCATCTATGACGGGCCAACCTTGGATCAATTCTCCTGATCTTCTAAGGCGGGTCCTTGCCTCTAATGGAGTTTTTTATGTGCAATCAGTGATAAGGGCTTTACAAACTAGCTGCAATAGAATTCTATGGTTTCACCTTATTTGGCATAGCTCGGAAGCCGACGTATGCATTTATCCTTTGCTTGGCTATTCGTGAGTGTTTGTCCACCCTTAATGGATCAATCTTTACCTACCATTTCATAATATATTCTACTTGTGTAAGAGTGCGATTGAGTGCCACAACCATTTGTTCTTTGCTTGCTTCTTCTTTTGATAGGTTGTATCCCAGCTAAGGCGACAAGTTAAATTTATATGGCATTGAAGGTTTTGGTCGAGGGGAATTTTTTGGGCCGCCCATAGGTGTTATGGAAAATCGCTATGGTCTATGGTTGCTCGTCTTACCTTACAAGTGTTTGTTTATTTCCTATGGTAAGAGCTTAATAATTGATGCTTTCGTGATAATAAGTGTTCCTTCGCTCAACTTGCTTATCAAATTCAAACCTCTGTTTGAACTCGTTTGCCCTCTATGCGCGTCCCCTGCTCATAGCATGGGTTAGCCTTTGCCCATTTATGGCGATTTTCATCTTCATTTTTAAACTAGCTGTTTTTTTTTTTTTTTTCAGGTACTGCTGATCCTCTTGTTTGTGAGTGTGGCTCTTTTGCAGGGTTTATGGATGGGCTACCCCATAATCCTGTTCTCCTTGCAATTTCCCTTTGCTGTTGCTCATTTGGATCAGTTTTATCTTGTAGCATATTTTCTGGGGTTTGGTGTTAGTCTAGTTTGTCCTTGGCCGGTTCCTCCTTTCCCGCAGTTTCTCCTTGGTGTGCTCAGGAAGCAGTTGTGGGTCAGCCTTCATTTTCCTCTCTAGCTCCTTCCTTGGTTGGTGGTTCTTAGAGGATCTTCCCATGGTCCTCATTCCTTTCGATGCGTTGGGTTGCTTACGGTGCTTGTGGTCGGGCTCTCGTGCTTTTCCTGTTTTTTCTGCTTTGCTTCTCTCTGCTTCGCTGATTTGAGGCAGTTGAGGGTTTTTCCTTTTCTAGTATGTCTATAGGTCTGTTTTGTTGTGTCTTGCCGGGTTTGCCCCTGTTGTCTTTGTAAATCTTTGTGCGCTTTTTTCTTGCTAATTCATTTTCATTTACAGAAAAATATGTATATACATATGTATATACGCGCACACTTATACATATTTGTTAACTGGAAATCTCATTCAAACCGAGGAAAGAATAAGGCAGAGAAGGCCGCCCAAGCACAGACCAACCTTTCAAAAACTAGGAGAGATATCATACGGATTACAAGATGGGGAATAACGTACAACAATCAACACTCTGAACTTTCACTTCTGAGAAGCAGCTTCTTCAAGAGGAGGGCGAGTTTACAGCAGTGGAGAGGAATAGAGACAAGACTCCATGCTCAGATCTTCTCTCCCTTCCAGATAACCAACCCCAGCAGAGAGAGAGAAATCAAGACAAAAGCCCCACATCCACCACCCCACTTGAGAAGCAGAAAGCAAACCAACGTCAGATCAGGACACCCAAACCCCAGCAACTAGAGATATTTCTTAATAATCTTCGCTTCATCTACACTGAAAATCATGATTTTGTGACGGTGCGTACGTAGTGGTTGTGAATTATAATTGGATTAGTGCTATTATAATCATTAATAACATTGCAATAATTATATAGGGACAAGGAAAAAAACTTAAAAAAAGAAAGGAATCCCAAAGAGTTGAGCCAAAAGGGATTGCCTACCTCTATTAGCCTAAATTAATTACAAATATACTCATATAGCTTCATGTAAGGGTATTAATTAAAGAGCTAATTAGTCTATAAGGTAATGGATTGCATGTTCCTGCCCAACATATAATATTTCACAACAAATAATCATAGCTGGTTGAATATAATGTAAAGCTATTTAACTTCCACTACACCAAACTTACAACTAAACTAATTTCTTGATTGAATGCTCTGTAGGGCAGTGGACAATTCAATCTCTTCAACCCTTTTAACACTAGCTATATGAAAAACAAGGATGGACACCATTGGGGTCGCAGCATATATAGTGGCATGTGAAAATTGTTGGCGAGTATACAGTTTAAATTTTATGAGTTTTGAATTTTTTTTTTTTTTAAGATTTTATGTAGTTTTTGTATTTATCTTTTAGGTTTAAGAGGTAAAGAGGTTACTGTGCTGTTACTATGAAAATAGAATTTGTTTAATTTTTTGTGTTATGATTTTAAATCAAAAACAAACCATAAGTAAACATAAAATTTAAAGTGAAAAACCCAAATCAGGAAAAATCATGGGCAGAAAGAACAAAATATTATCGTAATATATGGATACTACAATAGTGATATAGATGCAATAATTTCAGGATGTTGAGTACCTATTTATAGATCTAGTACTCATTTTAAGATGTATACAAAAAATGATTTAAACAAATTTATATTATAATTAGAAGATTAGAAGATAAGCCACAAAGAAAATAAATCTTCAATTGTAGATATGTCTTAATTACAGTCAAATTTAACATCTTAATTACAATTAAATTTGAAATCCCAAATTTGAATTTCGAGTCACAATTTTAACATTTTGGATAATCTTCTAGTGGTTGGTTGAGTTATTAGTATAGAAAATCATTCATCCATTACATTCTTAGGGTCAATAATCATACCACTGTAAATTTCTTGACATTAAATTTACCCGTTTGTATGTAGCAAAAAAAAAAAGAAAAAGAAGAAAGGCCTATCTAATTGTGATTGCAAATTAAACTATTTACCTAACTATTGTGGGATACCCTAGGAAAATCCCAAAATCTCAAAAAAATCATAGAAGTATATTGAGAAGTCCAGATGACCTCAAAGAGTCTCTCGGGATGAGAGTCCCCTAGAGCCTCTAGAGAGTCACCTAGAGTCTCTTGGGTCCAAATCACTCGGTAGCTCTGAAGAGTCTTTGGACTTACTCGGATGATACTCATTGGGGCACTTTCGCCTTGAGGATACCTCTAAGCCCTCCAGCCTCACCTAGTGCATTTCTGCGAAGAGTCGGGAGACTCTTATACCATGTGTCGTGGACCCCACCATCAAATGTGTCTATAAATACCTGTCTATTCCATTACAAACGGATCTTTTTGGGACCTTTCACTACTTTCTCTCTTTCTGAGATAATAATCCCAAAGACTTAGACTTTGGACCATACACAACCCATCAAAAGCCTATATACATCTCTATACATCTACATTCCAAACATCAGCATCTGACTTAGGTCAGAAGACACATGTGGGAAATATCCCCATGTGCCTTCTAATTGTCTCTGTGTTGTAGGCCCTGCTAATGCCATGTCCTTGAAGACTTTCCCGATCCATTAGGAGCTAATCCCCTGAAGACTCTCCAGGACGTCCCTAAGCATATCCTCCAGAAGACCTTTCTAGGATGTCTTCCTAGGAGATTTCGATGGTCCATTCAAGGACCCCTGAAGCCTCGGCATCCCTAGCCTCTATTCATCCTTCGATTGGTAGCCCGGACCTTATTGTTTCCTCAAGGGACTCTACTTTAGTTGTTTTCAAGACAAATAAATTTAATTGTTATATTTTGGCAACAACAATTTGACACCGTTTGATTAACAAGTTGAGAAATCAAGCTGGTATTCGGTTGGCAGCCTACCACTGGAAAGTAGCAAATTACTACAATGCTCGTGTTTGAGATAAACCACTATAGTCAGGTGATTTTGTACTTAGAAAGTCTGTTATTACGGATGCTCTTCGTGACGAAGGCAAGCTACGGGCCAATTAGGAAGGGTTGTACAGAATTCAAGACATATTGGGCCCTAACACTTGTATCCTTCAAATGTTTCAAAGGGAAACACTTGGCAAGACCTAGAATGTGATGCACTTGAGGAGATATTTTATTGTGTAAATTGTATCACGTCATATTTGTAATTCCCCATTTAAAGTGCATAAACACCCCTTATATTCTCGTGGATGTAAGCCAAATGAGCTAAACCACTCCAAAAACCCCCAACATGTCCTACATATACTAGCCTAGGAGTGCATGCATCCTCTAACAATATATCTATCTTGTGTAACTGCCTTGTTTTGCAGGGAATGCTTTAATGAGCAACGTGAGTTACATTCCCAAGAAAACACATATGGGGTTGGAGGGACAAAAACCAATAACTTGGATGCGCAAACATGACCCTGGACAGTCAAGTATGACGTTACAGTTATATTAGCATATAATGAGCATATTATGGCCAGCGGGGAGGATTTTATCACCACATAACACACTGGGAGGCGTAACGGTCACAATCGCACCCATCTGGGGTCAAGACCTTTCTTAAGGAAACTTTAAGAGTTTCGATGTCCTCACTCTTGTTTTCTGCGAGGACAAGCACTAGACATATAAATTCCCAGACTTCTCAACGATGAATAAATCGGGGCATATGGCAACAACCGTCAAACCCTCAGTGATAATTGTCAATTCAAGGTTACCTGGGAAGGAAAAACATGACCAATCTTCCTCTAGCGTGGAAGGGACAATGATATCTCTTGCTAGCCTTAAGGCTTTCAACAATCCATCTCATGACATGACATCATATCACTGTCTTGCTTTAAGTTAAACACACCGGCATCCCCGAAACAATTACATTGGGGAGCCAGGCTTTCCTGGTATATATTCATATGCGTGCAGGTGCTAATAAAGGGGACAACATCTATCAATCCTGCATCCGACCGCCAGCGAGGTAGTACCTTTCTCCTATATCGTGATAGGGTGCCTGATGGATATTACCACACCCATCTGGCATTAAGACCTTTCTTAAGGAAACTTCAAGGGTTTTAGTGTCCTCCCTCTCGCATTCAACGAGGACAAGCACTATAGGTATAAATTCCCAAGCTTCTCAGCAATGAATAAGATGGGGAATAACGACGACAACCGTTAAACCTTGACAATATTTGTGAGTTAAAGGTAATCTTAGAGGATGAGGTAAATCCATCCCCCTAGTTGCGATAATGGTAGTGATACTGCCCACCGGCCATGAGACATGCATATACCCAAGGCGTAGACAAAACAGCTAAGTGCCCCTATGCACAAGTAACTCTTGGTAATCAGGTATCATCTCTAAAGCCTTCATTGCATATATATAGCATTGATTTTAGTTAACTCGTATCCTAACTTTCAGGTATTGGGCACCTACGTTTTACTCTTTTCTTTGCCTTACAGCCAAAGGAAATAGTGGGGAGCTATTGTTGTGGTCTTCCCTAGGAAAATCCCAAAACTCTTAAAAAACATAAAAGTGACCTGATAAGTCCAGATGACCCCAAAGAGTGTCCTGGGACGAGAGTCCCTCGAAGCCTTTAGAGAGTCTTTGGGACGGTCAAGTTTCGGCATTGCATGGCCCGAAGACTCACCCAGAGTCTCCTAGGCCTAAGTCACCCGATGGCTCTGAAGAGTCTTTGGACCCACTCTGAGGATACTCATCGGGGCACTTTGGCCTTTGGATACCTCCAGGCCCTCTAGCCTCAGCCAATGCATCTTCCCCGAAGAGTCAGGAGACTCTCATACCACGTGTTGTGGATCACACCATCAAATGTCTATAAATAACTGCTTATTCCATGACAAACAGATCTTTTTGGAACCATTCACCGCTTACTCTCTCTCTCTCTCTCTCTCTCTCTCTCCCTCCCTCCTTGAGATAATACTCTTAAAGACTTAGACTCTAGACCATACACAACCCATCGAGAGCTTATTCCCCCGAAGACCCATATTGGATACACCACGTATACATACATTTGCATACATCTATATTCCATTTCTAGACATTAATGTCTGACTTAGGCATCTGATGGCTCGTGTGGAAAGGAACCCCATGTTCCCTCTAATTGTCTTTGTGTTGTAGACCTTGCCAGTGTCGTCTCCCCGAAGACTTTCCCAATCCATCCCAAGCCAATCCCCCGAAGACTCTTTAGGATGTCCTTGAGCATAGCCTCTCGAAGACCCTCTCGGGGTGTCTTTCTCAGAGATTTTGATTGTCCATCCGAGGACCCTTAAAGCCTCTGTTCATCCTTCAAGTGGCAACCCAAACCTTACTATTTCCTCGAGAGACTCTATTTTGGATGTTCTCAAGACAAACAAATTGAATTGTTGTATTTTGATAACAACACTAACCAAACAAAATATGATTGTAAGAACCTACATCATAACTCAATCCTAAGTCATAACCCGACCCGATTATATATAGTGTAAGTGAATTTAAAACTCTTAGAATAAAGTGGACAAGAATTAAATGGAAAACCACTTTAAACTTTAGATCATTTTACAAACCGCCTAATTAATTATCAAATATATAATTATTAATAGTGAAAAATAATTGGATTAATTAAGTGTTAAATTAGACATTGTTCTTTAGTTTAAAGATTAAATTGGTCATTATATATTTTAAAAAGAGATAAATAAATCATTGTACTTTCAAATCTACAGCTACACTAGCCACTAGGACAGATGTGGTCTAATAATGTTTTAATTCTATTAAGAGTCAAATTGGTCCCCATACATTAACCCCAAGAGAACCAAATTGATCACTACTCTATAAATACCAAATAAATCATTGTATTTTCAAACTCAAGGCCAAGCTAGCTATTTCAGTAGATGTTGTCTTGACGTACGTTATTGGATAATATTTTAACTTAATTAATCATATCAACTATATCTCCAGTAAAATCTTAATTCAAAAATTATGCTTAAAATTATATTTTAAACATTTTTGTGATTGTGATATGGGATTATTGTGCTGTGAGATGATTACAACTATGTGTTATTATTTTAATCTCGATCTAGACATTTTGCCTTCACTCCCTCAAAAATATTAAAATAGACTAAAGGTGAGATTGGCCCCCAAAATTAAAGCTGAAGAAGCATGCTAGCTGATCAAATGCCCAGCTTAATTACATGGATCCCATGCATAGTTTCCTCTCTTTCCTTTTCTTTCTTCTAGCTTTTCAATTTCCCAACCGATATTTCTTCCAGCTTTTCAATTTCCCAACCCATCAATGGAGAAAAAAGAGACCTGAGAGAGAGAGAGAGAGACTAAGGGGGAGGAACAGTTTGACTTTTCATTTAATTAGTATACGAATGAGGGAGACCAGTGGCTTTTGCTGACCAGAAAGCCATCAGAATCAACTTTGGAGAGAGAGACTAAGGGGGGAGGGACAAAGGCTTTTGCTGACCAAAATGCCATAAAAACAACGTTGCATATGTGTCCATGGATGTAGCACAACATGCATGGCTGCTTTTACCTCTATCTCAAAAGTCCTTTATTTGAGAGAGCATGGATCTTGATAATACACACACACACACATATAATTAATTAGGTTATTCCGTTTGTGATTAGAAGAAGATTACGAGTTTAATTAAGTTTGAGTTGCGATGAAGTTAAAACTTTTTTTTAATAGAAAAATAAAAGAAAAGGGATACGTACAAATATAAATAAAATATTTTGGTTGGTATGAAGGGAAAGTTTGTCTAGTCCAGTGCCAGAAGGGGTTGGTAGAATTTGTATTAATGTTGTGGCCATTTAATTTGAGAGTGATGGTTAATTTGTGACATGAGAGAGTCCAGTCCAAATAGCCAACCGAATATATTATACCTAAGCCCCGGCAGCAATGAATTAATTAAAATTAAAATCCTCTCTTACCAACTAATTAAGTTATAAACACTCAATCTCGATTCCAATATGGTCTGGTTATTCGAAACTTAGCTAAAGGCCTGTACACAAGTATATATATTCATCTACTTTGATAATGAGATCAGAGATCGAGTCTTTCTTTTATCCTTATTTAAAATGGGATTAAGTTGTTTTTCTCCTATTAATTCAATTTAAATTTAGAGAGGTACTGGTACATGACAACTACGTACGTATATTCACAAATTAAGGAAAGTTAATCAAAACAGTACCTATATCTATTTGCTCACTGACTACAGATTTAAAAGCAAATTAACGTACCAACATTCTCCACTTAATTTGACAGCTACACCTTTAAATTACTAGCTAGTTTTTAATTGAACATATAAAATTATAAATCCCTAATTAGAATCCACACAACTCTAAATAGCCTGATTATTTAGTCACTCAAATTTTTAATTATTGGATTAAGAAAAAATACTTATTTATTGGCAATTGTCCCAATGAGATTATTGGGTCTTGTCAACGTTGAATTTTAACCTACTGTGATTTGTTAGGCTCGTAGTGAATGAGTAAGTCCAAAATATAAGGAGGAAGAACAAAATATAAAGAACACAAAAAAAATTTACGTGATTCGATCAGAACGATATCTATTCTACGACTGTACCCTGATTATTCTTGCAGAGTGACAGCATCTGATTATTCTTGTTGTCTCCTTCAATGATATTTCTGACCCCTATTTATAGTGAGAGGCCTTTACAATTTACATGAGATATAAAAATATAAAAATGATATAATGGGGGACAAATAGTTCTTATCATCTATATAAAATTGAGAGTGAGATCCTTATTACGAGGGATATGGCTCGCCTCAGATAAAGTAAGTGGGTCCCTACCTCCGACTGTCCAGCAGCTTTGTTGTCTATGTGACCTAAAGGACTTTAGACCAGCGAGCTAAATAGTGAGGTCAGCGAACTAGGAGCATTGCTGGAAACTCATTGGATATATCGTTAAGAGTTCGTTAGAAGCCTTGCTGGGAGTTCAATTGGAGATTGCTTGGTTCCGCGATTTGAGTTCGGATTTCAACGCTATATGAGCTCGTCCTGATGGGCTCACTTGAGCATTCTAAGCTTTAAGTGATTGGGCCAGCCTATTGGACTGGGTTTAGTTCATAAGAAGTGCAGAAAATACGTATGACAGGTCTTATGTGTCTTATCTCTCTCTCTCTCTCTCTATATATATATCCTTCCTTCCTTCCAAAGTATAATTGGATTTTCTACAAACTTTATTGAATTTTTTGAGGTATTTAACATCATGTGATATTTGTGTTCATATATTTGATTTCACAAAGAGAGACAAATCATTTGATATGTCTCGAAAAGATTAGGATTCAAGCACACGACTCACTAGAATAATACCAATATATCGCGACATATAGTTTGCCATCCAAGTTATACCTTGAAGCGCCTCCTTGACTTGGATCGTATGAACATGGTTCAAGCCATAGTGCACATTCTGAAAGAAAAGAATCACAAGCCTTAATAAATTAAAGGCTCTAAGAATCTATATATAATTTAATGGACTATATATCTTGGACGGTATTAACATCACAATTAAAAAAATACAAAGAGAGAAAAACTCACTATTGTAATTATGAGAATGTGCCTTGATGAATCATGAAGGTTAATTGTAAACAATCTTTACAGCCTACAATCTTTACACTCCATATGACACCACTTGCTCGTGGAGGCATGCAAGCACAAAAGATGCAGTGCCCAAGTTGGAAATAAAGTTGACCGCAATTGAGCAAATTAAAGCTTGGCCTTTTCAAGCCTAAACTTCATTAACGGTCATAAAGAATTTGCCTCTTTGTGCATAACTTAGACAAAAAAAGAAGGAGAAAAGATCAGAGCTGTGAAAAATCCTTCATGTTTTTCTGATTAACCATTAAAGCTGAAAAGGTGTGTGTCCCAAACTCGGAATAAGAAGATGAACACACAACCTTTCTTGCCTGCCGCAAAGAATCTATCTTGATCCGCAGCCAAAGCTTCAAGAAAAACATTTGAGTTCTAAAGAAGAAAGGAAGAGGCAACTTTTCCTCTCTCTCTCTCTCTCTCTCTCTAACCTTTCTAGATCGAACTTGTTTTGCCTGCTTTCCCTAGATTAAACAGCAAGGTAGGAATGTGAGTGACTGAAGCAGCCTGCAAGGGAGAAGTAGAGAGAAATCTCTCTCTCTCTCTCTCTCTCTCTCTCTCGCTGTGCTTCTTCTTCCTCTGTTTCACTGACCTTCATGGTGTCCCACACCACAGCCGCAAATCTTTCTTTTCTTCTTGGTGAAATAATCGAAAGTATCCCAAAACCCAATCCCAAATTCAAAAACATTCTTCCATTTAATAATTAGACGAATTATTGTACCTAAAACCTTGCTTTATTATATAAGCCACCAGATTTAAGAGAACATTGAGGAGGAAGATATCTCTTGAGCTTCTTTTACAGAGGCAATTAAACAACCATCTGCCGTTGTTCCTCCCCCAAGGATGCTCCCTAAGACCCGCATTCTCTTGTTCTGTTGTCTCTTCACCTCTCTGTCTCCTCTTATTAGGGCCACCCTCAATCTCACCCTCCCCCATCAACACCCCAATCCTGAGGTCGTGGTTCAAGAAGTTCAAAGGTAAACTCAAATTCTTCAACTGGGTTCCATTTTTTGCATCAAAATTGGCAAAACCTTCACCTGGATTTTGTTCATTTAAACATTTCCTAATCTGGGTCTCTATTTTTCTCCAAAAAACAACCATGATTTCTTCCTCATTGGGGGTTTTGCAATCTGGGTCAGGGACACTCTGTTTTACAATGGGTACTGATGATCATTACGGGATTTTATAAGTTGAGTCACCCTGATTTTCCATGTTTTTCATATATCTGCTCTGTTTCTCTGCCTCAGGCAGCTGAATGTATCCATATCAAGAAGACAAATGTTGGCCGCCGCCGCCGCCGCCGCCGCCGTGGCTAGTCCCGAGTTCTCTTGCCTCACCGGCAACCCCATCGACGACTGCTGGCGTTGCGACCCGAACTGGGCCAACAACCGCCAGCACCTCGCCGACTGCGGCATCGGCTTTGGCCAGGCGGCCTTTGGAGGCAAGGGAGGCCCAATCTACGTCGTGACCGACCCCTCCGACCACGACGCCGCCAACCCAAAACCCGGCACCCTCCGGCACGCAGTGATCCAAACGGGCCCCCTCTGGATTACCTTCGCCTCCGACATGCTCATCCACCTCCGGCACGAGCTCATCGTCAGCAGCTTCAAGACCATCGACGGCCGCGGCACCAACGTCCGCGTCATCGGCGGCGGCTGCATCACGCTCCAGTACGTGACCAACGTCATCATCCACAACATCCACGTGAGCCACTGCGTGCCCTCAGGGAACACTCTGGTACGGTCGAGCCCCGACCACGTCGGGTGGCGGGGCCGATCGGACGGGGATGGTATCTCCATCTTCAGCTCCCGGTCGATCTGGATCGACCACTGCTCGCTCTCTTACTGCACGGACGGCCTGATCGACGCCATCATGGGGTCGACGGCGATCACGATCTCGAACAGCTACTTTTCGCACCACGACGAAGTGATGCTGCTAGGTCACGACGATCGGTACTTGGCGGATTCCGGCATGCAGGTGACCATAGCGTTTAACCACTTCGGGGAGAAGCTGGTGCAGCGGATGCCACGTTGCAGGCACGGGTACATCCACGTGGTCAACAATGACTTCACGGAGTGGCAGATGTATGCTATCGGCGGTAGCGCTAGCCCCACCATCAACAGCCAGGGCAACCGCTACATGGCGCCGGTGGATCCTAACGCCAAGGAGGTGAGTTTACTTTTTCTTTTACGTTCTTTTCTTGTTTGAATAATAAGATTTTGGAGGGGAGGTGGTGAAATTACTGATTTGGGGCAGGTGACGAAGCGAGTGGACACGGACGAGACGGATTGGGCGGGGTGGAATTGGAGGACGGACGGGGATATAATGGTAAATGGGGCGTTCTTCGTGCCGTCCGGGGAGGGGATGAGCGCTCAATACGCGAAAGCGTCGAGTGTGGAGCCCAAATCGGCGTATATCATCGACCAGCTCACCATCAACGCCGGCGTCTTCGGCCACCCAAGGTTCTCTTTCGTAATTACTCTTTTGATAACGAAAAAAAAAAAAAAATCGAGTTCATTCGCCGACATCGGAGAACGGTCGGCCAATGAACTTATTTTTTGCCCCTCTTGCCGCAGATAATTAGGAAGTTAACCTGAAACCAACGAGTACTTTGTTAATATTAAGGTCCCACTTCATAATATTATCTCTATTGGTCCCAAGTTTGCCTAAAGAAAGCCAAACTTGGAGGAAACATTGCCTAAGCCATGCATGCATCAGAAGGAAGGAGGGAAGGAAGGAAAATAATTAATTGGTTCCTTTATGTTATATCTTATTACAGAATTGAATTGAGAGGGGATCCTATTTTTCATCAGTCTTTAATCTTCCACTTACAAAACTTAATCTTATAATAAGGAATAACCCAAGGGAAAGACAGAGTGAGGCATGCCAGTTGCCACTGCTAAGTTGATACATTTAATTGGTGGGTTTGGCGTGAGAATATCAACTGTGGATGGTAAAGCTAGTCTGATATATACATAATATTCTCTCTGCAATATGCTTTTTCATAGAATTTACTCTTTACCACACCGACACCTAACAATATATTAATTTGAATAATGCTAATGCTAAGAGTCGTGATTGATGATACTACATATTAATTTGAGTAATGCTAATGTTATGAGTCGTGATTGATGATAGTATTATCAGTCATATAACGTTTTCTTATTAAAAAGCAGATTGTAAAGAAACTCTTAATATTTTATTTTTATTCTAAATTTTAAACCCTAAATTATCACCAATCATAACTTTTAATATTATTTTATTAATTTAAATATAATAATACAATATATATATATATATGCGATGCATAGGTGTGGATGTATTCAAGTGCGCATTTTCATAGAATAAGTTCCTTATCAACTTCTTTCCCTCTCTTCCACTTGGACTTTGGCTTTGTTTTAATTTTTTTAGTTTAATTTTTGTATTTTTAGGTTGTCTATGTCTTATAGAAAATGGCAAAAATAAATTTGGTGGGAGACTCCATATAAATTATAAGTGCTTTATAGAAGCCAACCCCTCATATATATTGATATGAATACATTTATTTTCTTTATTTGTCTCCATTATTTTAATAATAAAAAACTCTAACCACTTCTTCGGAAATGTCTTATTTTATTTTGGCGTGACAGCAACACTTGTAACCAACATTTTTTTTCAACTCTAATTTTACAGTTAAATAAACTTTAATATTTTATATTTCAAAAATCAATAACAGTCACTTTTAGAATATTTAGAAGACCCATTTTTATATATTTCAATTCATAGTATTAAAATTGAAAAATTAAAAAATTGAGTTTTCTACTTTTTTAATTTAAGTTAAAAAAAAATATGATTCTCCCTGCTTTATTTGGGCGTCACATCACATAGATTATAAAAATAAAAATATATTTAAAATTAAAAATGTTGATATAATTAATTAGTAGACCTACAGGCAACCCATAATTTGAGATCGCCGTTAGCTCAACAAGCTCCATAATGTGACTGAGAATGGCCCATTTCTGCATGTCTGCATATTAATTGACATTACAAAGCCATTGTTTTTGTTTGTTTTGGATTCATTAATTTGCAGTGATGTTACGATTATGCTGTTAATTTATTTATTTTTGTTTTGCTCATTGATATTATTATTCTTCTCCAACAGGGACAACAGCGTGTGGGTATCATACCCGGGGTTCGGCGGCGGCGGCGGTACCAGCACCGCTGGGGGCGGAAACAGAGACGGCGCGGGGTCCGGCGGCGGCAGCGCTGACGGAGACTTCTTTGGAACGGTATTCGGAAGCGGCGCGCCACCACCTTCCCCCGCCGCCGCCATTTTGGCCGTTTTGTTAGTTTCTCTAACTTTGTACGTCACCGCCAGTCTCGGCGCTCTCATACCATTTTCAAGACTGTTATTATCATAGTGACCGACGATGGAAATTGGCATGCATAGCGATAAAAAAAGGGGGAGAAAATTTCACGATTTGGATGATTGAGGGCCCCTTTAATTTATATGAATGTGTATATAATTATCAATAGGAATCAAGTTCCGACCTTTGGATAAGATCTTGGTGGGTCACTGCATTCGATCTCTTTTATTTCATCAACCTTAATTTAGTGCATCTCCTATCACAAACATATATAATAAAGACGAAATATTATATACTGACGCTTATTAAACATAAATATGTAATACTTAAAAAAAAAAAATTAACATGTGAGAATGACAGTAAAGAAGGCATATTTGTGAGAAATGAATTGACTGAATGATTTATAATGAAAAGGTAAAGACTCCCTTGCAAAATTTAATAATCTTTTAGATGTTTAACCATCAATATATATATATTTAAAGGGAACGTACGACGAGAAACATTGGATTTGGATCGCGAAAAATTGGAAAACTACAACCCGGGCTAGTCAAATCACATTTCCGGGCTAGTCAAATCAGGCCGCCACACATTAACTCAAAGCCTGATGGCCATGAGTTCTTTCGGCAAGGCCGTGCTTCTCACTCATGTCAATCGCATCACTACTTGAGTTTTTAAAGAGGATCAGGCTCATGATTAATTGATTTTTCTTGGGAATTTGCAATGTCTCTATTGCACGTCTGGTATAAATTTCATATAACGGATCAAACTTCATCTTCTTGCTTCAAATTTACTCGTCACATCCTTCATTGAGATTTTGTTCCTTCCGGCCAAAGCGAAATGATTGGACAAATGGCTTTGGGTAATGGTATGGTGGGGGTGATCGGCACTTGTAAGAATTTCAATGCTCGAGTAAGTAAAAGTTTAAGATAATAAAATTTCTATAAAAATGAGAGTGAACATACAATGATTGACGACCGACTAGCTTATATATAGGTGCGAAGGGGAGAGCTCCTTGCGTGTTGTCAGTTGTTGTAAGTGGATTAGGAGCTGAGAGACTTCAGGCTAGTTTAGACTCGCCATAGGCACGGGTGATATGCGTATGGCATTAATGGGATGGGGATGTTACTAAGTTGATGTTGATGAGATGGGAGATGTTTTTGAACTGACGTTGAAGGGATAGGCCCTAAGAACTGGGCCCAATATAACTAGTACGGTCCACAGCCCCTTAGGTCGGATGTTCGTAAAGGCGATCACTCAAGCTCAGAACACGACCGACGTAGTGATAACACTTGTTTGCCTTGACCTCGAACTGAGCTGGCTGGAGCCAAGCTCGATAAAGGCGAGCTTGCTATGGCCAAGCTTGTCGTGGTCGAGCTTGCTATGGGTTGTTCTCGAGGTACTGACAAACAGCGCATGAGATCTCGACACTCGAGGCGTCCGTTCCAAAAGATGTGATGTCATGGGCGAACAGGGAGTTATCCCGCCCAGGGTGTTGAATGAGTGTCAAGCAGTCGTGACAGATGGCACAATCTTTATGGGTGATTGGTGATACTTGATCTCTATCCATTTGATGCATCATGTAGTGTTGATTCGTCATCAGGGATGATCGTAACTGTTGAGTGATATCTATATAAAGACACTTGTAAGTCATTTTCCTGCTTCATACTTTTGCATTTGCATCTGATTCTCAAACCCTGATTCCCTGAGAGCTTCTACATTCTTCCTATCTTCGACTACTCGTGTTCCTTTGGCTTAGGCTAAGTTCCCCTTCCACTCTTTTTTTATAGATTTCGCTCGTTTGCATAGGCAACTTTACAAGGTCAATTCTTTGATTCTTTTCCCTTTTGCTCTTTTTTGTTATTTTCTACTAGTTTATCGAGTGTTATGGAGAGTTCGGGGAGTGAATTTGGGGAAGGGGGCGAACACACGATCACCATAAGGGGGCTCTCGGTAAGGGATCTAGTCTCCTTGTAGGGGGTTAGTCGTTGGGTCTTACTGGTTGGGTTTTAGGGCAATATAAGGTATAGATCGGGGGTTTTAAGGGTAGCTCAGAATAGGCGTGGGATGCTGATTTTTGATAATTTTATTTGCTCTAGTCCTTTGAGGACATTATAGGTACTGTGTACATGACTAGGAGGGTGATGCGGTTACTGATCAAGACCCAACCCAAGGTCAACCCTACCATGCCAAAACAGTAGCGTCAGAACAATATTTTAATACTTCATATTTGATTAGAGTTTTATTTTTATTAGGATTCTAGTTGAATTTTACTTATGATTTATTTTTATTACGATTTTAGTTGAATTTTACTTAGAATTTATTTCTATTAGGATTCTAGTTGAATTTTATTTACAAGTATTAGATGGATTTGAATTAGCCAAACACTATAAATATGCCTAAAAGTAAAGCAAGATCTCTACAGGGCAAGCAGCGTAATTCAAAAATTTTGAACCTTACCCCGATCATAGCGATTGGATCAACGTTGAAATCAAATCATTCACAAACAAATAAATAAATCTAATCTTTAGATTATCGAGTCGTTCACGGATTCGAGCCGTCCAAGCGTCCGACCTTTAACTCGTGATACGCGGCACGCGTCTATTGGCAAGGAGAGCGGAATAAGAGTGCTACCTCTTTCTCCTTTGCATGGTTTGTGTATGGACGAAAAAAAAATGCTCTCGTTTCGTATTGATGCCAAAAGAAACGGGGAAGAGTCCGCGGCAATACGTTTTTCAATTCTTGAAAAACGACACCAAAAAACCCCTACAATTTTGGGCAACCCATAAAAGGGATATTTATAGTGAAATATCCTAGGATTTATAAAATCCTAATAGATTGGGCTAGCCCATTAATTCTAATTTAATTAGAATCTTAAGTGGGTTTATTCTAGTCCAACTAGAAATATAATTAAATGGCCCAAATCCTTTTATAGGTTTAAATAAAATATTTTCCCCCAAATCTAATTCAAGCCCAAATATAATATTTAATATTTAGTCTAAATCTAATTTGGTCCAAATATAATATTTAATATTTGACCCAAATCCAATTTAGTCCAAATATAATATTTATTTTAATATTTGGCCCAAATCCAATTTAGTCCAAATATAATATTTAATTTAATATTTTGTCCAAATCTAATTTAGTCCAAATATTAACTTAAGCCCAAATATATTTTATTTCCTATTTGCCACTCCAACAAATAAAAATTATTAAATTAGAAACTCCTTCCTAATTTAATCAATTATCATTTTAGGAAACTCTTTCCATTATGACGACTTCTCGTCATATCGACGTCTTTACGTCTATTTGTTCTTTTTCCATAAGAACCTACGACGGCACAACTTCTTGCCGAAGTGTCTCACTTAACCATACGTCCACTCTCCTGATTTAAGCCAAGGACCATGCCTATTGCGTATGACTCATTAGGCTTCCAAATATGTTAGCAATGTGTCAGTAAGAACACATAAGACAAGATTGACCTCTAGCAAGGCGTCATGCCTACCCAATTATTCAGAAAGATTCATAATCCGCAAATAACCTTTCACGAGCATGGTTACCGTGTAATTCGATCCTCTCGTCAATGTATCTTATGTGATCTCAAGTATAGCGATGTGTTGCTTGATAACGATCACATGAGTTTTCTTCGGTCGTTCGGATATCTTCACTTAATTAGAAAGTAAATCAATAACTCCTTATTGATCTCTTTCACCATGACCATGGATTTAAGTGAATATCCACCAAATGTGCCTTAGATACATCATCCTCTATCAAGGGATAGACGAGTCCCATCTTGGCTATGCACCCATCTCCATAAGCCTCATGATATACCCAATGATCGCTCACGTGCAGCCTTTATCTAGGCCCATCGAAATGATGTCAAAGCATACCAGTCTTCTTATGAGATGACTGTGACAACCTCAGGTCCAAGGATTAGTTACACCCATCTCGTATGAGAATTTCATCAACATGTAACCAAAATGGATTCTCATGGCGAGTCATGTCCAGTGACATGTTGTCCAACATTAGTCACTTATGTACTTGTTTAGGCATCCCCATGCCTATGGGTGTGAGACCCCCATTGCTATCACATAACAAAAACATAGCACATACAAGTCTTACCGCAATTATCAATGTCCATTCTTGACATTGCTACGACCTGAGACGTTTAATAATGTCTAGAAACTGTGATGCATCATCTCACATCTTTATAGATTAATCACAGTATATATCATATGGACTTCTATCTAGTTTCATTTGGTCATTACAATAATAACAAGAAACTAATAGAATGACTTCTTGTGAATTTGAATAACTCCTTATTCAAATAATAAACATGATTACAATTGTCAGTGTACAACATGCCCAATCTGATTGGGTCTAGGGCACCTACACTAACAATGCTTAGAACCTAGACTTTGTAATCAATGTTTTCTCAATAAAAATTTCAACAATCTATTTGGATTTTCTTAGCAAAATAGTCTTGTTTTTGTGTCTTCATGAAAGCCAAACTTTGGCCATTGAAGTTTATTCTTTCAATGGTTTATTTTGGTGTTTGTTTTTTCACACACGCGCTATAGGCTGCGTCAGGTGGTATCAGAGCGGTTAATCAACCAATTAGATGGCTAATTTTGAAGGTAACGGTAACAACCTGCCTCGTAACGATGATCAGGGGTTTTCTGCGATTTGGAGAGCAATCGAAGAACAGTGAAAAGTAACTCATATCATCCAATAGCAATTAGAGTGAATCTGGAAGCAATTGGGCATTTTACGAGTTAATGATAACCGGAATTGGACTAATGGCATGAATCAAGCCGGCTACGTTAAATTGAGAAAACCAGCCATTAATGTAATATCCCATATTTTCGTAAGGTTGTCACGTATCTTTAGTGAGTTTAAAATATTGAAAAATATGCTTGAAATGGAAACAAGTGACCGAATCAGTCACAAGAAGTGCCCTAGAGCTTAGATACCTAAGGACAAAGGCATATTTTTGATAAGCACCTCGAGATGAGATTTATAACACTGAAAGAAATCAAATTAGAGACGATTTTTCGGTTAAGCTAGGTTGTAGTCTGAAAAGACCGAAAATGATAAGGGCTTCCTGGAAATCGTACATATCAAGTAATTTTGAGTTATAAATTTTGAGATTTTAAGTATCTCGATAAATTTGATATTTGAGGGTTTAAATATAATTAGAAAATTATCCAAATGAAATAAGGATGAAATTATAAGCTCATGTGGTAAAATATTAAAGTTGAGGACTTGGAAATGAGGGTCAAAATGTCATTTGAAAGAAGTTGGGGAATTAGCTTGGATTTCAAAAGTTAAATCCATTATAGTTTTGGACTTGAAAATCCATTCAAATATATCTTTGAGTCTTTGGAGTCCATGGCTTAGATTGTGACAAGTGGCATAATGTGATTGGTTGAAAAAATCTATAAATAGGCACCTTGGGTTGTTCTCAAATCATTCCAAGCAAGTTTGAGATTTGAGGCACTCTAAGAGGAGGAGCTTGCTCTAGAGAGAGATGAGGAAGTTCGGCAAGAAGGCGGGAAGAAATCGAAGGAGAAGCCGGGGAGAACGAGCCTTGTCGGAGTTATGAGCCTTTGCCGGAATTCGACAAAATCAATCAGAAAAAAAAGTAGGGTAAGTTCGAATTTTTTTTATAATCCTATATAGGGGAAGAGAGGGTCGCGTAGGTTCAAACGAGGGTCAAATCAGAGTTAAAACAAGGGAGATATGGCCGAAATACGAAAATGACGCAATGCTATCCGGAATCTGGTAGCAGCGCGTGAGATACACGCGCCGGAAGTGGCTGTGCGTGAAGGCGCGTGATCCACCTTCATGGGGCCTGTGACGGCGCGTGAGAGACCCATTTTCCTTAAAATGTTCTAGTTATGCCCCTACTTTAATACCCTTCAACCTTATATAAAAATATTTGAGTTTAGGTTTACCGAAATGCATGTTTTCTGTAGAAACCTAGGCCATTTGCAGTAAAACCTTACTTCTAAAAGATAAACCTGTAAGGTGAGACTCCTATACTCTAAATCTTATTTTTTATTCTCTTATGATAGACTTCTATTGCATGAGACGTGTTTCGTGAAGTTCTTGTACGTAAACTCTTGTTATTCTCTTACGTAAAATCATGTTGCATATATGAAATGTATTTCTCTGAAAAATATATGTTATTAGCTTTTTAACTATTGCATTTATAAAATTTGTGTGACCATACTGTTTCATCTATTTGTTGTTGGACGAGGGCAAAAGTCGGATATCCCCCGAGAGGCGCTATGCGTGCGCCATCGAGAAAGCTCTCGTGGGGAAGACCGTGAGTCTAAGGAACAACAGATGTGGTGCTTACATGAGTTCCATGAGGTCGGGCCAAAGTGACATGGTTAGGGACCTCCCAAGAGGCGTTATGTGTGCGCCATTGAGAAAGCTCTCGTTGGAGGAAGCTGACGTGTTCACAAGGCACTTCGAAGTAGTTCTCCTTGTCTTCTCATACATTTTATACTTGATCATGCATCAATATAAACTGTTTTTTTAGAGTTTCTCACTAGAAGATTCATCTTCTAATTGGACTATGTCCCTGGAATATTCAAACATTCCAGGTTCGACAAGCAGCTCTAAAGGAAAGGAGGTAGCTGAAGAATAAGCTTAATTCACTGCTTGTAGCATGTTTAGCATATTTTTGTTTATGTGCGAACCTATGTAATTTTGGATATGTTTAAGATGTTCAATTATCACTTGCTAGAGATGATGTCCATGTAATACATTTTGTAGACATCTTGAACAATTTTATGATAAATAAAGTATTATGGTTGTGAACCATATCAGGTTCGATCTAGCTTCCACATTTGAAATATTAATTCCTGTCTTAGCTATTCGATTATTGGGTTTGTTAAGCTAAGAAGATGAAAATTAGGGTTTTTGGGATATTGTGTGATGTATGACAAGCGATTGTGATATGAATAATTTTTATATTCTCAAAATCCTAAGTTATAACACGCTCAAGAAATTTGGGGTGTTACAATTAATCCTGTCCTCATTAATCCTAGAAGATTAATGACGAATGATAGTGACGATGAAGATGATCTTGGTTTTATGATAGCCAACTCTAGTAGTAGAGGGGTAAGGAGGAATGCACAACAACACAACTATTGGGGAAACAATGACTATAAACTAAAGAATGGCTTTTCGGTGAGTTTGGAGCTTAATCTCAAACATTATGTTGTCCCAGCAACCTCAACGCTTGCAAACGTAAGTCTAGTTTATGCTGCTAACATGACAGAAACTCCAAGGTTATTGATTCATACCTGGGTATTTTCCAATCTCGAGAGCTCATGCATTACTTCGCAATCAAGGGATGGTGTTTCTTTTAATCAGCTTGCAACTATAAAGGAGATGGAAGCCATGGTAGCAAATTTTTCTATAGTTTATTTAGGCTCTGACATGGTTGAATCGAAGGCAATAGAAACATATTCACCTTTGCAATTGCAAAAGCAAGATGGTCACATGGGTCTTTTTGTGAATAGGGGTGTTACATCTCCCAGGCTAGTTAACTTGGGTAGTGCAACTGCTTTCGACATTAATATGAAATTAGATTCCGAAACTAAGAATGTTGTTGCAGTTGCTGCTATAATTGATCAAGTGCTTAGACCAAAGGAGGATTCAAGCATCAATATTTTAAGTGATGGATAGACTGTTGGTAGTCATGGAATAAACCTTTATTTGAAATAATTGCAAAGGAATGCTTCTTCGGGCAAGACAAATCTATGAATGAATTTGGAAGCTATTGAGGAGGAAAAATCAATAAAGTTAATGAGAGGAGAAGGACATGTGATAAGATCTACTAGATTAGAGAAGCGCTCAAGATGAAATATTCAACGTCCTCAATCTAACAGTAATAATACAGTGGAGGCAGAGGGCAACAAACATGGCGATGGTTGGACCCATGCCAACGAAGATAGGGTTAAGAAGGGGGGGAATGTCTTTACTCATGTTCTCTTAGTAGAAAAGTTCAAGAAGTTCAGGAAGATGTTAAGCAAAAGTTGCATAAATAAGAAGTACACGGTAACAGCTGACAAGCATAGGAAGTATGAGGTATTTAAGGTTGGAGATGAAGTCATGATATTCTTGAAAAAGGAACGGATTCTCGCAGGAAAACAAAACAAGCTCAAGCTAAAGAAATATGGTCCTTACAAGATTACAAAGAAAATCAATGATAATTCCAAAACATTCAATGTTGCAAATCTTTCTTTGTATTTGTTGGATGTTGAGGTTATCATACCCGAATCATAATTCGAGGACGAATTCTTCTCAAGTGGAGGTAAATAATGCAGTCACTGATCAAAACCCAGTCCAAGGCCGACCCTACCACGTTGGAACAGTATCACCTAAACGTAACACCGTAATAGTATTTTAATACTTCGTAAGGTTTAGAATTCTACTTGATTTAGGATTCTACTTCATATTTGATTAGGGTTTTATTTTTATTAGGATTCTAGTTGAATTTTACTTAGGATTTATTTTTATTAGGATTCTGGTTGAATTTTACTTAGTATTTATTTCTATTAGGATTCTAGTTGGATTTTATTTACAAGTATTAATGAATTTGGATTAGTCAAACGCTATAAATATGCTTAGAACCTAGAGTTTGTAATCAAGTTTTGCTCAATACAAATTTGAACAACTTATTTGGGTTTTCTTAGCAAAACAATCTTATTTTTGTGTCTTCCTGAAATCCAAGCTTTGACAATTGAAGTTTGTTCTTTCAAGGGTTTATTTTGGTATTTTTGTTTTCACACATGCACTACACGTTGCGCTAGAGCTATTATGGAAGACATGAGTGGTGGCGAGGAAGCTAGGGTTGATCAAGTGGGTTCGTCTACAAGTTTGCTTTGTGGCAGATATGGTTAAGTGAGCGAAGATGTGGCTAAAATTGTCTCGGTATATAACTCTTCTAAGAGGGTCACCGATCTGAGGATGCAGGTACTTTTGTCGGTTGTCGGGGATGAAGACTTATTTGAATGTCGCCCGTGTGGGGAGGAAGAGCGAGTTTACATGGACTTGGCCTCGGTTGGGGGATTAAGGTCCGTTTTTGTGTATGAGACGTTCTTTACACATCTCCCACTATGACTCCACTTTACTGACTTCCAAAGCTTAGTGTTGTCTGTGTTGAATATCGCTCCAACTCAACTGCATCCGAACAGTTGGGCTTTTGTTCGAGCCTTTGAAATGCTTTCCAAATTCCTAGGTTGGGAGGCAAGCGCGAGGGTGTTCTTTTCTTTCTTCCAATCTAAGGGAGTCAGCAAGGGTACCTGCATCTCTTTGAGTGGGTTGCTGAGAAGGAAATTGCTAAAGGCCTTCGACAGTTCTTATAAGAACTTCAAGGCCAGTTACTTCAAAGTGGCCACTCAGCAGGATGTGCTTACTTTCTTCCTAGATAAGAACATAGCCGTCAAATTTCCTTTGTGTTGGAGCATAGAATTGAGTTCTATTACGGGGTGGTATACCGGAGCTTGAGCTAAGAGGACCAGCTGACGGTGGATCTCCTCGAGGACTACCGGTATTGGAGAGCTCATCCCTTGTGAAGTACGGGATGACTCAGAGCGTCTGACCACCTACATGGGTCAGTTTTTGTCCTTCTTTTCTTTTTTGTTTATCTGTTGCTGCTACTTATACTGTTTTTCTTTTGTTTCAGGAAACATAGCCCCTAAGATAACTGCCAAGGAGGTCAGGCAGCATATGCACTCCGAATGAGGGGTGTTGAGTTGATTTTAGGATTGGCATGCAAGGTTACCAAGAAGGCCCCTACTTTAGAGAAGGGTGCTTGGTCGTCCAAGGCTCTTGTGCCAACCAAGGATCTCATGTGGACTTATTGTTCATCTTCTCAACCTGCTTCTTCTAAAGACACGATCTCCCAGTGGGCCGAGGAGTAAGTCAATGTTGAGGAGACCCCATTGCAGCAGAAGTGGTCGAGACCTTCTCAGAAGAGGAGTTTGGGTCGTCTAAGGTTTTGAGCTTGGTTGTTGATCCATCATTTAGTGCTGGGTAGCTTTTACAGAGGCCAGCTTATGGGGCTGTGACGATGCTGAGGTTGACTGAGAAGTCTTTGGAGCAAGGAGTTTCCCCCTAGGGCCTTTGTTGAGGAGCATATTTCCCTTATTTTCGATCAGTAGAGGGAGTTATATCTTGGGGTTGGTGGGTTGTGCTGCTGGACCAAGATCCAATCCCTCCACCTAGCCAATGCCTGCCGAACACTAGAGTTAGAGTATCGAGCCCAATCGAAGCGGGTCAACCAAGCTTGCGATGAGGTGATCGAGTGAGCAAGGGGGGGTGGTCACCAAGATGGGGATGTTGCATAAATGGGTTGCTAATGTAGACGATCTAGCTCTTTGGGATGAGGACCATTCCAAGAAGCTATTACAGTTGCAAGAGCGCGGTTTGGAGGAACTGTCGGTATTGAAGGGGGAAGCTTAGGCTACCAAAGTCGTTACTCTGGAAAAGGCTAGGAAGGTGGCGAAGCTTTCGGCTGACATTGAAACCATTGTCCTTCATGCTGACCAAGCAAAGCTCAAGGTTGCTCAGCTGAGGACTCAGGTAGTCACGGTGCAAGCCGAGGTTGAGAGCTTAAAGGACGAGATCGCTAATTAATTTCTAGAGGGTTTTGCGAAGGCCTTGTCCCAAGCCTGGGTTCTCTTTCATGAGGGTGACTTCTTAGCTTATGGTGCCTTCAAAGAGGTCATGGCCAGTCAACTTGTGGATTTTCCTCTCGCGGATCCAACTGGCTAGGCCGACGTTTTGGCAGAGGTGCTAAGGGCCGAGAGAGACCAGTTTATGGAGGACACCAACCAGCCTGGCGAGCCCATGGCCGCCTTTGAGTTCACTTCTGGAGTGATTGTCGAGCCCGTGGTCGAGCCTGCCCCCAAACCTGTTGGACCCTAACTCTTATTTTCTTTTTCTTTTTGTTGTAAATTTGTAGTGTAAGTCAACATTTCTTCTGTAATTTTGATTTTGACATAATAAACAATATTTCCTTGATTTTTTGCCTTGTTTAATGCTTGCTCGTTTGTTACGGGCATTTCCTTTTGTTTTTCTTCCAAGACTAAGTCGGGAAATGTAATAAATAATCTTTCCTCGATTTTCTGCGTTGTTTTGTGTAAGTCTCATGTAATTTTGATGAATTTAAAGGAAATTTTTTCTCGGTTATTTGTTGCATGCGATTGATTTTGTAGATGTATTTGATTACGTCTAGTATATTTTGTTTATACTATTGCCTCATTTTTTACTTAGGTTAGATGAGTGCGTTTGCTTTGAGGTGATTTGAGGAGGCCGAGATGACTTGAGGTCTACTCGTAGGGATTGACCTAAGCGCTTGAGGGTGGATTGATCGAGCCTGTCTGATTGAAGGCACGACTTAGGAGATCAGGATAACCCAAGGTCCACCTGCTGACATTAACCCAGGTGTTTAGGGGTGGACTAACCAAGCCTTTCTAATTCAGGGGACGACTTAGGAGACCGAGATAACATGAGGTCCACCTATTGGGATTGACCTAGGCGTTTGAGGATGGACTGACCGAGTCTGTTTGATTCAGGGCATGGCTTAGGAGACCTAGATGACCAGAGGTCCACCCGCTAGGATTAACCGAGGCACTTGGGGGTAAACTGACCGAGCCTGTTTGATTCAAGGCACGACTTAAGAGACTGGGATGACCCGAGGTCCATCCGTCGAGATTAACCCGGGCGCTTGAGAGTGGACTAACAGAGCCTATATGATTCAGGGCACGACTTAAGAGACTGGGATGTTCTTAGAGTAATCGTATATAATAAGAAGAGATGAGTAGAATTCCTAATTTTATCAATACCATGTGGTGCGTTAGCGTGTAGTCAGATAACATATAATAAGCTAAAGGCGACATAATTACAGAAGTGATGATTACCGAAACGAGTCGTATAGTTTGATAAGTCGATGGTAGCGTAATTACTAAAGCAACGAACGCTGAAATGAGGTAAAGACAAATTCGGGATTGAACCTGTATTGGTAAAATAATGAATCCTTCCCATAATATGGACTTAACAAATTCGATGAATCAATAAGTAACACATAAACAAATTTGAGATGGCAACTTAGCTGTAGTATTTCAGTAGGCTAGTCGCGTTCCACGTTCGTGGTAGGGGTTGCTCTAAGAGCTTAGTTAAATGGTATGCTTCATTGCCGAGGTTGCTGGTGACTCGGTAGGGACCCTTCTAGTTAGCACTGAGCTTCCCTTCTCCAGGTCTTTGTCTTGCTATTTCGACCTTCCTTAGGACTAAGTCCCTTTCTTGGAAGCTCCGGGGCATGACCTTTGTGTTGAATTTCCAAGCTGTTCTTTGTTTAGTTGTTTGTTCACGGAGGTGCACCATGTCACGTACCTCTTGGATAAGGTCAAGGTTGGCCCTTTTCTCGGCTTCATTGGTGCTCTCTTGAAAATGCGGTCTTCTTCTCCTATTTTCACTAGATCATGGCTTCAACTCAATAGGTGACCTTGAAGGGGGTTTCTATTGTCAAAGAATGTGTCGTGGTGTGATACGACTATAACACCATTGGAAGCTCTTCTAGCCATGTTCCTTTTGATATTTTACTTTTGTATTTGGTTTTGATGATGAAAAATAAAATCAATTTATTCCCTAAGTCATTTGTCAAGAATATGGTTTTCAAACAAAAATTAATTTCAAATGGGTTGTTAAATCAAAATGATCTATGATTTTCCATATTAGTTGAAGATTAGCAAAATCAAATATTAAGATTTAAAAGAATCTTCTAAATGATTTTTACAAATTCGTTTTGAATAATTGGATAAATGAAGCAAAATTGTTTCAAAAGCAAAAGACCATATATATTCTTGATAGTTGATTTTTTGCCTTTAATATAATTTTAATGATGAAAATCTTTTAATGACAAAAATCCAATTGCATTTTAATGGTGAAAAATAATTGTTTTTGATGATGAAGTTATTTTGTTATAATTATTAACTTGGTGTTTCAAATTATTTTTATGTAATAAATTAAGCATAATAATAATTTTATCAATTTAATATCAATACCTTGTTATAAATCTCTTGATGAAAATTGAAATATTTTGTTTGATCAAAATGGTTGAAAGAAAAGTAAATCCAATGTCAAAATATTTTGTGATAAATTTTTTAATTGCATTTGAAATATTATATTTTTTAATTAATTAAAAACATGTTAAATGAAAATTAAATTCAATGCCAAAATATCTTGTGATAAATTTCTTAATAGTATTTAGAATATTATGTTTTTATTTGATTAAAAAAATTATTATTAAATAAAAATTAATTTCATCATGTGATAAATTTGTATTTGAAATATTATGATTTTTATTTGATTAAAAATGCTCTAAAAAGTTATTTTTCAAAGAGTTTAAAAATAAAATCAAGATTATTGTTCCCATATCACTAGCTAAGCCTAAGCTTTAAGCACAAACAAGGAACCACTTTATCTAGAAGTTCCCTTGTGTATGTGTGCGCACAAACTAATATATGTAGTATTCTGTTGACTAAATGATTTAAATTTGTTGACTAAATGTTTTCAATTTGTCGACTAATGCTTGAATTAGTCTACTATCTCATTTAATCTATCAACTAACAAAATATATAAATTGTTTATGTCGACTAACTTCTTTGTTCTGTTAATTATCTCATCTTTTTTGTCGACAGATTTGTTCGTAGAAAGCATATAACGACTAGTTTTCTTAACTCCAATGGTAAAAAAATGGCTACTTTTGGGCAAGTCTCTTGGAATGCTTATAAATATAAGACATGGATGATCTAGAAAAGGCTAATGGATGAGAATGAAGTGAAGTGAGCTTACAGATTATTTACATCTTCTTAATCTTCTCAAATTGTAATTGTGCTTTAAATTTTCTCTCTTTAAGGCTTTGATCTCAATTTTTATTTTGAGAGACATTGTAAGTTAGAGATTCATCTCTTAGATTGTTTCTTATTGTACATTTCTTGTATTTCCTAGTTTTCGTAGCTAGAGGGCCTACTTGTCTCAGTAGGAGGTTTTTTTTTTTATTTTTCTTAACTTGTTGCTAGAGGGCCTATTCGGAGTGAAAGGAAGATTTTTAGTAAATTATTTGCAAAATCCTTAGTGACGAGATAAGATAATGGATTAGGCTTGGTGTAAGCCGAACCACTATAAATCCTTTGTGTTCTTTTCTTGCTTGTGTTATTTTGTTTGTTTATCATAGCTAGCATTTCAACATCCTCACTTGCATTGAATTTTTATTTTCCATCAAAAGGATTTTAAGTTTCAAACCAAATTTTTAAATTACCCAATTCACCCCCTCTTGGGTGTGTGCCATAGCAAATCACCTTCTTATTGGTGAATTGAGTGCCATTATCCGAGATAAGTACTCTGGGTATGTTATATCTGCAAATGACATTCTTCCAAATAAACTTCCTGACCTTTTAAGCCGTGATAGTGGCTAGGGGTTCAGCTTCAAACCATTTGGTGAAGTAATCTATGGCCACAATGATGAATTTGAGTTGTCCAGGCGCTGTTGGGAAGGGCCCGAGTAAGTCTATCTCCCATTTGTAGAAAGGCCATCAGGTGCCTAGACTGTGCAACTCTTCTGACAGGGAGTGTTGCACATTTGCAAACTTTTGACACTTTTCACACCTTCGTACGTGTTCTAGGTAGTCACTTTTCATGGTCAACCAATAGTAGTCAGCCCTCAAAATCTTCACTGCTAGGGACCGACCTCCCATATGGTTTTCAAAAGCTCCTTCGTGTATCTCAGATATGATGTAGGCGGACTAGTTGCTATCCACACATTTTAGGAGTGGTATTGCAAGGATTCTTTTGTAAAGCTGGTTTCTGACCAAAATGTAGAAGCTAGTCGATCTTCTCAGTTTCATTGCTTCTTTGATATTAGTGGGTACCACCCCCTTTTCTACGAACTGGAAAAAAAAGAATCCCCATAAACTAGGGCCTGTCTCAATGGCTTGTACATCGATCAGGTCGATGGTAGGTGATGCCAAGGTTTCCTATATAACAAACCGATTATTCCTTGGTTTTTTGGTGTTGGCGAGCTTCAATAGTAGGCTAGCTCTTTAGTTCTGCTCTGGGGAATGTACTTGATGTTAAAGGACTTGAATTCTTTGGCCAATGTTTTAACTTTACTAAGGTACCCGGCGATCTATGGATCCTTTGTCTGGAATTCCCCCTTTACTTGGTTTGTCATGAGTTGGGAGTCGCTTCTCATAGTTAATTTAGTGGCTCCCATTTCTGATGACAGTTTTAGCTCAGATATGAGGGCTTCATACTCGGCTTGGTTATTGCTTGCTTTAAAGTCAAAGTGGAGGGATTGTTTAATGAGCAGCCCATCTGGTCCTTCTAGGATAACGTCGGCCCCACTTCCTTTGATATTAGAGGCTCCATCCACAAACAGAATCCAAGGATTACTATCCAAACTTTGGTTAGGAGAAGATAATTTAATACAAAAGTCAGACAGTACCTGGGATTTGATGTATTTGTGAGGCTGAATTCAAAAAGCTCCATTGACCAAGCAATCATCCTCCCTAAGAGCTCAGATTTCTGGAGCACCTATTGGATTGGTTGGTCGATTTGGACAATGATTTGGTGGGTCTAAAAGTATGGTATAAGTTTCAGGGCTATCGTCACCAAGGCGAGGGCCAATTTTCTATCTTTTGGTAGTGGATTTCAAGTCCCTATAGAACTCGACTAACAAAGTATATCGGGTGCTACATTTTACCTTTCTATTTGACTAGGACGGAGTTGAGTGCGCTCTCGATCATGGAAAGATAGAGCAAAAGCTCATCGCCTGGCTCCAGCCTTGTCAAGATGGGAGGGGTTGCAAGGAAGTGCTTCAATTCTTGGAAGGTAATTTCACATTTTTCCATCCACTGGAACTCTATCGGCTGCTTTAAACATTGGAAAAATGGAAAAGCTCGATCCACCGACTTGGATAGGAACACGAAAAGGGCAGTAATCTAGTTGTTCAATTACTGAGCCTCTTTTATGCTTCAAGGGTTGCGCATGTCAAGAACAGCCTTGCATTTATTGGGATTTTCTTTGATGCCTCGTCTTGTTAGTAGAAAGCCGAGGAACTTTTCGGCATGTACCCCGAATGCTCACTTCTCTAGGTTGAGCCTCATGTTGTGTCGTTGGAGTTGTTTGAAGACCTCGGCCAAGTCCAAACAGTGGTCTCCATTTTTTGATGGCTTGGCCACCATGTTGTCTACATATTTATCCCATGAACAGCTTATTCATCAATCGTTAGTAAGTTGCCCCTGCATTCTTTAATCCGAATGGCATGACTCTATAGCAAAAGTTTGTGTTCTCCATGATGAAGGAAAATTTATTTTCATCGTCAGGATGCATCCGGATCTGGTTGTACCTGGAGTATGCATCCATGAAACTGAGGTATTTGTAACCCATGGTTCCGTCAACAAGTCGATCGATGTTTGGAAGAGGATAAGTGTCCTTTGAGCATGCTTTGTTTAGATTTGTAAAATTGACGCACATTCACCAATTGCCTGAGGGTTTTTTATACCATGACCACGTTTGACAACCACGTTGTATATGGCACTTCCCTAATAAACCTAGCTTCGAGGAGCTTTGTCGTCTCTTTGGCCATTGTTTTTTGTTGTTCTCCTCCTAGCTTTCTTTAACGCCAACTTGTGGCATATGAAAGAGGGGTCGATTCTAGGCATGTTAACAGGTGCCCAGGCAAAGAGATCACTATTTTGTTGGAGCAGGGTGATCAGTAGTTTCTTCAAGTCGAGAGAGAGTGTGGAGTCAATCTTGGTGATCGCCCCGGTAACGGCCCCAGGCTCATGGGGTGTAGTTCTTCTTTGGCCTGTGGTCAGTTATCGCTAAGCTTGCTTCGAGGGTCCAACTGAACCATATTGACATTGTGACAAGGGGCTTGGTTGTATGTGCCTGTATTAGGGGTTTGAACCCTTAGACTGTCGATGTAGCATTAGTGAGCTTCTTTCTGGTTGGAATGGACAACTCCAACCTTGGTATCCGATATTGGAAACTTCATTTTCAGATAAAGTGTGGAAACAATTGCACCTAGAGCATTGAGGGATGGGAGTCCAACCAGGGCGTTGTAGGGAGTCTGGCAGTCGAAAACCAGATATTTGACGCCGATGGTCTTGAGGAGGGGAGCTGCCCCGAACGTGGTCCGTAGCTTAATGTGCCCTTTGACTTGTACTTGTTCTCTAAAAAATCCAACCAAACTCTTGCGGATCGGCTTAAGCTCTTCTTTGGGGATTCCCAGCCTTTTCAATGTGGACAGGTATAGTCGGTTAGTTGAACTTCCCTGGTCAATGAGTACCTTTTTGATAATGTAGTTAGCGACCACTACAAATGTCATCATGGGATCATCGAGGTTTTAGTCAATTCCCTCGAAGTTCTTATCAGTGAAGAAGATTATCGAGTGTTGGGCCATCCTCTTTTGCTCAGAGTCCCTGACTGTTATCATCGCCCAGAGGGATCGCTTTCTTGTCGAGCTAAATCCCCTCCCCTTGCGAAACCTCCAGAAATGGTGTTTAGACTCCCCTTATCTGATCAGCGGGAGTCGTCCCACCGCCCTAGCCTTCCTCTACGCTCAACATTCTTTGTGGGTTGTGGCTCCTACTTTGACCTCGGTCTACTCATGGTTATCTGCTCCTAGTTCCCTTATAGACAAACTATCCAAGGTGCCTTTGTTTGACTAGCCAGTCTATTTGGTCTGTTAGATAGGCACAATCCTTAGTTGTGTGGTCATACATCTGGTGGTAATCATAACATTTACTTGTATTAATGCGAGCATTGGGGTTCTGCTATCCTCAACTATCAAGGATTCGGATGACCCCCGAGTTATAGACTTCTCGGAGGATTCGATCTTGTTTGGTCGTCAGCTGGGCGTATGTGTCATATTTCAAAATGGGAGGTTCGGGCTTCCATTTCCCTTTCCTCTTTTTCCCGGACTACTCTTTCGACTCTCTCTTCTCTGGCCAAGGTCCATATCGAGTAGGTATTGTCGCTCAGCCTGCAACCCCGTCCCCTGGTTGAGCTGGGGTTGAACTCTTGTTTGGGAGTCGCTATGCCCAGCAACCAAGACCTCCTTAAAGTTTATGTAATTTGCAGCCCAAAGTCTGAGATCATCGAGGTTGGTAGGAGGTTTTCTTGCGAGGGAGTCGGAGAAAGGCTCGGGCTTTAGGCCTTCCATGATGGTGTGCAGGAAGATTACGGGGTTGAGGTCTCTGATCTAGATAGCCTCTTGGTTGAACAGGTTTAAGAAATCCCATAACAGCTCGTTTTCCCTCTGATTGAGGTTGATAAGGCTAGTCGAGGTCTTTCGGTGAGCTCGACTGGTGAAAAAATGGGTGAGGAAACGAGTGGCGAGCTCGGTGAAGTCATGAATGGAATCTAGCTCAAGGGTAGAGAACCAAAGTAGGGCGAATTTCTTGAGGGTGCTGGGGAATGCTAACTGCACTCTCACCCTACAATTAAAACACAATAAAATTTTTATATTTTTTTCTTTATCTAGGTGAAAGATTTATACTCGTCAGTGTACGAGTGCAATTGTAGTCCAAATTTAAATTTATATTTTCTAGATGGGTCTAGATCGTCCACTGAGAGATTTATTTATGGTTAAAGAAAAAGAATGTCACACACACGCACACTCATCTGGATGAATTGGTAACATGATTTTTTTTTTGTGGATTTTTTGATAACAGGTGCTAGGAAATAAAGCAAGACATAAATTAAAATAAACACGTGAGAATATAGAATTGGATAATACTTGAGTTAATTTTAGCACCAACCTATTGCTCCCCAATTTTTAGCAAAAAGATTAGCAATATTAATTTAATTTTAAATATGAGGGTATGTTATTAACTGCAATTAGAGATGATGATAGTTCTAGTTTAAGCAACTATCATAAATCCGATTGAAATTAATACACAAAACAACTAAATTAATCATCTGGGTTTGTGTATGATAGCTTTTCTAGTTCTAGTAATTCTCATACGTGGCATGAAAGCTCTAAGTTAGGCTTACGCTCCAATCCAAACCTAGTGATTTCTCAATTAATAATACACACTCATATTGAAATTTAAATTAATAACTCTCATTTAAAGCGTAGCTTTCTTTGAGAATCATTAGCGTTGGACACTATCATTGTCTTAACCCAAGATTGGATTTAGCTACTCATCTTCATTTGAAAATTAATTGACAAGAATTTAAATGGTGTAATTTAAATGACAGAAATTAAAATAGCAGAATTTAACCAGTCATTTAAGATGTGGATAATAAAAATACGTGAATTAAAATTGCAGAAATTTAAAGGCATAAATTAACCGGTCATTTAAGCGGTAAATAAAAAAGTAAAAATAAATGACATGAGAATTCAAGATAAGAAAGAAAAGAAGTAAGATTATAAGAGAACATAAGAGAGAAAAGAAGAGAGAACAAAAGCAATTATCAAAGAAAAACTCTAAGAAAACAACTAAACTTAGATTTAAGAATAACAATAACTATTTACAAGTGCAACCAAATGAGCTATTTATAATCCACAAGATGCAATATAAACCACACAATTTTAATTACACAACTAGACATAATTATATCTAATGGGCACTCACACACCTAAAGTTAAATGGATTTTAGCTAAAAGGAACACATAAAGTTAAATAGATTTTAGCTAAAAGGCACACTTAAAGTTAAATGAATTTTAGCTAAAATACACACCTAAAGTAGCACTCATAAAATAAATATTTAAAAATAAAAATAAAAATAGATTTTTACAATTGGGTTTTTGGTCTTCATTAGGATTAAAAATGTTTGGTCCTTCATTAGGATTAAAAATACTTGGGCCTTCTCCAAATGATGTCTTCCATGGGCTGTTCAAGTTGGACCTTAAACATGCATTGGGCCTTGGACCTTCAATTTAATGGGCATGCGCTGGGCTATTTCTTCATTCTAACTTGCAATTAAATGTGGGCCTTCCTTGAACTTTAATGATTTGAGCCTCCAATTTAATGGTTAACACATGCCTGTAATTCAAATGTTATTATATATTATATATATGTTATATATTACATATATATGCTTCACGCATGGCATTTAATTTATATATTATATATTATAGATATATATTATATATATTGTAAATAACTATTTGATTAAACCAATTTAAAATCAAAACAGGGGTTATAATTATAACAAAATTTTACAAAATTAACCACTAATCAAATGCCCAACACAAAATATGGGTGGTGCCTCTGTTCAACAAGATTAAGGAATTAAACATGGTTAGGTGCTCTTGGGGGTCGGTGGTTTCGTCATATAGCTCCAGGGTGGTTGGGAGGCAAAAATCATTCGACAGGGGTACGGACATGATATTTTTGAAAAAGAATGGCTAGGGGTATATAGAATTGTAAAAGGTGAGGTGGTATGGGTTGCTATGGATTAGTGTTAGTTGTTGGCTTCTTCATCATCGTCGCCCCACCCATTGCGCTGGTTCCTTTGGTGATTATGCGCCAGTTCGACGACTTGGCTCTCAAGCCACTAAATAGTCTAGAGAAGAATTTCCATAGTTGTAGGATTTTCAGGTGGATGGGGGTAGGTGTTTTGGTTTTCTCGGTTGGGGGCCATTGATATAAATGTATAGCAATGGCACCAAGAGGGGGGTGAATTGGATTATTTAAAAAATTAACTTGAGTTTGAAAAAATCTTGATTTAGAGCAATGTTTGATAAATTGAAAATGAATATCAATATGCAACGATAAATGAAGTGAAAGATAAAAGCAATAGCAATAGCAAGAGACAATAATTTATAGTAGTTCGATTTTCCAAGTCTAGTCCACTACCTTAGTTCCTCACTAAGAATTTTGCAAACAATTTTATTAAAACCCCTACTTAATCAAATAGGTCCTCTAGTGCAAGACTAGGAAGAATTACAAACCTCCTACACACCTAGGCCTTCTAGCTCACGCTAGGTAAAATACCATACAAAGAGATAAGAGAGTCTAAGAGTCAAAAATCTTAGTTACAAGTTCTCTCTACAGAAAATAAAAGGCTTGAAATGAATATTAACACTTAGGTACAAAACGTTAATAAGAAAATAACAGAGAGAATAAGAATTTAAAGCTCGAAGACGACTTGAATGCTCGGTAGTTGGGCAACGAATATTCTAGGAGCTATTCAATGTTTCTTCAACCACCTATTTATAGTTGATGGTGGAAAATTCCAAAAATCAGACCGTTGGTGGTTGGTCGAGCATTTAATACGCCAAAAACTAGCCGTTATGACTTTTTGGGAAACAAACTATTGACAGAAAAAAAGAGTTAATCAACAAATATATATTTCAATTTGAGACATAGTTGACAGATTAGAGTCATTTGTCAACATATTTGATGAAATCAAACTATTAGTTGACAATGCATTAGGCTTAATCATCAAAACAAGGAAAATAATCAAATTTGAAGATTTAAGCATACTGATAGTCGACAAAGCAAAGACTTTTTGTCTACAAAATCAAGTTTCAATAGTTTGTTAGTTGACAGATGCTAGCAAAAAATTGAATACTATGTCAATAGCCTGTAAGAAATGCTTGATTTTTTATTTGAAACTTTTAAAACCATTTCAAGATCACTTGAACTAATTTATCTAAGATTTCAACCCATGGAATCACGTAAATTTGAAATCACTTAACTTCATTTCTTTCGAATTCAAGTTGGGAGATCAATTTATAAAAATGAATTTGATTTTGAATGCCACTATGCACTAAATCCTTGATTTTGAAAATTTTGTCATTATTAAAATGTTTTAATTACTTTGAAAATTTTGTTATTATTAAAACTCTTTAATCACAAGAGTAAAATATCAATCATGTTGTTCTGGCTTCTAGTTATCGTCATGGATAACAGTTGGATATGGTTTGGGATGCTTTGGTGAGTTTATAAGGCAGTCAAGTCTTACCTGGCCCGACGGTGGGCGCCAAATGTTTCTTCCAACCCAAGTAAGATGATTAGATAAATGGCTTTAGGCAATGGTAATCCGCACGGCGGGAGGTGACTGGTATTTGTAAGCACTCCGATGCTCGAGTAAGTAAGAGTTTAAGGCGACAGGGTTTTCGTAAGGCTGAAAGTGAACATTCCTTGGCTGACAGTCGTCTAGTTTATATATAGGTGTGAATGGGAGAGACCCTTGCATGTTGTCGGTTGTTGTAGATGGGTTGGGAGCCGAGGGACCTCGAGGCAGTTGAGACTCATCATGGGCGCGGGTGATCTAGGCATGGCGTCGATGGGATGGAGGATGTTGTTGAGCTAACGTTGATGCGATGAAGGATGTTGATGAGCTAATGTTGAAGGGATGGGCCATAGGGAATAGGCCCAGTACCAAGCTATTGGCTTACCGTTGAGTTGGGCCCAATATAACTAGTACAGTCTTGATTTATTCATGACATCCTTTACTAAGCTTGTTCTTCCTATTTTCCTCTATAATCTTCACTTCTATCTTCTAACCATTTTTCTTTGATTGGATCGCTTATTCTAGTCCAACAAACACCAAAGGCCTTCGGCTTATGGCTTGGGAGTAACAACCTGCAAAAAACATCAAGACCAAATAGATCTCTTCTAAGCAACAAGAAGATTCCTTTGCAAATATGAGATTATAGATAGCCAGCTGTCAAGTTCAACACAAATCTTAGAGCCTACCAATTGGTCACTGAAATAGTTTGCGTACTAGTCCATAGCTTCGACTTTGGCTTCTACCTAATGCCTCTTCGTCATGTTTGGGACTTCCTTCATTAGCTCAATGTTGAACTCTTGATTTTGATGCTTATCCTAAAACATATGTTTAAAAATAATAAAAATAAAATTTGAAAACAGGGTGTTAATCGAGTAATATACTTAGTTAATTGATTAGCATCATCATTCCTAGAGTACAATTTTGTGTTAGTTGAGTAATTATATTAGTGAAAATTAATTTAAACTAACATTCAAATGTTACTCGAATACAACTTTGTATTAGTTGAGTAACTATATTAAGGAAAATAAGTTTAAACTAACATTCAAATGTTACTTGAGTATAACTTAGTGTTAGTCGAGTAATTATATTAGGGAAAATTAGTTTGAACTAGCATTCAAATATTAATTGAGTACAACTTTGTATTAGTTGAGTAATTATATTAGCGAAATTTAATTTAAACAAACATTCAAAGAATTATTTGTTAATCAAGAAATATCTATTTTAGTCTAGTAACATATTAGAGTAATCGAGTAACATTCTTAAGCAGTAAAGTACCTAAAAATTAATCGACTAAGAGATGTTCTTTAATAGGGTAATATCTATTTTAGTCAAGTAACATGTTTGAATAATCGAATAACACTCTTTAGCAAGAAAAATACTCAAAAACATTAATCGACTAAGAGTTGTTTGTTAATCGAGTAATATTTATTTTATTCGAGTAAAATATTCATATAATTGAGTAACATTCCTAAAGCAGTGACGTAGTTAAAAAGTTAATCAACTAAAAAATGTTTTTAATTGAGTACAATTTCCTTTAGTTGGGTAACTAATTCGAATGGTCAAGTAATGAAAAATTTATCTAATAATCTTAATCGAGTATGATTATCCAATAGTCGAGTAATGAATCACTTAATCGACTAAATGTTAAAACCACTTGAGTAACCTCTAATCTTACTCATCAAGTAATACTTAACCTTACTCAACTAATAGACAAAGAAATTTGAAAAATATAGTCGTTAAGACTACATTAAATGCGATTATTCTTCATTTTTAGACAATTAAATCTTCATTAACTGTTATTTGTGCATTCTTTCATTAAAATTGTACACATTTGAGCTTCAAAATGATTACTAACCATTGGGAAAGACAAGAGAGGAATGTTCTTTGCAAGTTTACAAGTTAAAGGGTATATCCTTTGGACAAACTATCAAGAGCATTGAAGAAAGGAAAGCTATGAATACCAAGAGACTTAAGACACAAACAAGAGAATGTAGGAGAATGTTCATCTGAGAAAAACAACTGAAGTTTCGATTCAAAGAAGCTTCTCAAGCTATATCTTTTGTTTTCTATTTTAAGGAGATAGTGTGAAAAAGAAAATCTTTTATTCTCTAAACCCAAGTGAGAAGCCACATTCACTTAGAGTGCAAAATTACATTGCTTTTTCGAGTATTGTATTTGAAAATTTTCTTTTCTTACTTTGCTTAAGTGCTTGATCCTCAAATGCATAGATTGTAAAAGTCCCAACTCCATCCTATTAAAACTTGTGTAAGGGTTATAGCTTAGCTTGCTAAAAGCTACCTATAGTAAGTTGTTTAAAATCCTTAATAAGGAGTTAAGGTAGTGGAGTAGGTAGTTGGGGCCGAACCACTATAAATCATTGTGTTTTGTATTCTTATTTTATTTACATTCAAGTAATTTTTTAAATTTAGGTTAGTTTAATTCACCCCTCCTCTTAAGCTAATCATCCTTTCACTCAGGATCACACCGACACAATTCTATCCTTATACTTGGTGGTACTTGATGGCGTTTCTCATAGTTTACTTCATTGCTAAGGTGAGGGTGACTCCTATAACCTCTTCTAGTTTTGGTTTAGCCAAGTTCAAGATCCGGGAGGTTGGATTTATTTTCCCCAAAAATGTCACATTCCTAAACACCTGAACCACAAATCTAAATAGGTGATTCCCAATTGTGTCTCCAAATACTTAGACTACTAGAAAGATACCTACCTCAGCATCCACCTGAGAGTAGATGATCCTTCAAAAGGTGTATGGTTCACTTGAAACATGTGGACAATGTCAAGGAAATGCAACGCGCCATTTGACAAGGACATTCAAGAAGAGGTGGTGCAATTATTTAGTGACCAGAGCACCTTAATTTGTGTTATAATTGTATAGAAATGGAACCACACACCCAAGAGCAGGGTGAATTGGGTGATTAAAAATTTACTTCAACTTTGAAAATCTTTTGTCAGAAATGAGGTTTTAGTGAGTTAAAAGAGAAAATATAAAATCTCAAAATCAATGCTTGAATAATGTAAAGTGAGAGATATAAAGGACACATGAATTTATAGTGGTTCGGCTAAATCAAACCTAATCCACTACTTTAGCTCCTCACTAAAGGATTTCAAATAATTTACTAAAACCTCTTACCAAACCTAATAGGCTCTCTAGCGTAAGCTGCTAGGAATTACAAACCTCATACTTAGACAAGTCTAGGGTAGGGAACTTGTACCTGTCGACTACGGCCGAAAACTGAGATATGTTTAATTATGTTTGGTGGTTGAAGCAATTTATTGGGCTTGTTGATATAATTTGTTTGAAATTGGATTTATGCTCCAAGGGCCTAATCAGGTACGAGGCTCGGGTGAGTCTCCGCTATCCTTGCAATTAACTCCCGAGCTCTCGTCCAGTCGAAGGCGGCGAAGCCTGGACCCCACCCAGGGCACCCATATTATTTTAAAGATTTATATTGGCAGGGGAATAGTCATCCTTCGGTGCGGACTCAGATTGTAATGTAGATTATAGTGGCACCCGTTGGTGGGGCCGGGGCGTCACAAGGTGGTATTAGAGCGAGGTTTGTGGTCGGCATGATATGTTGATTAGGGCCAAATATTAGAAAAAAGAAAAGAAACGGAGACACCAAAATGTGGATGGTGGGATTGAGAATGCACACTTGGGACGGGGTAGGTCGTAACTGGAATTGAGGTACTCCCCGAGTAGGCATGATTTGTATTGTGGGCTTGCTTAAGAATTGTGTTTCCCATGATAGCGAGCAGAGGGATGTGTAAATCCCTAAATCTAGGCCTCATGGGAAAGGGAAAATTTATGCTGGTTATTGATCTGACCCTTGATTTTATGTGTAGATAATAAAATACCATCATGGATTTTTGTGGGGCAAGCCCTAGCGTGCCGGGTCTAGACACGAACCTCCTACTTGTGGATCTGTTATGGTGGCAGTGGGAGCAAGAATTATCTGATATGATGGGAGGTAGTCAGCAAGATAGTGAGGGAATCTTGAGTTTTCTGTGCCATGTGAACCAAGTGTACTGGAACACTATATGTGTTCAGCTATGGGGGTTGCCAGAGAAGCAAATATTATTTGCAAGGAAACACATGAATGACATCTAGAAAGAACACACGGATGTCTTGATGTGGGACATGACTTTACGGTTCAATTATGGTAATTTCATCCACGCGATTGAGCGCCAAGCTATGGATTGGGAGCCGTACGTAAGGCCTGACGATCCGGCTGGGATCGGAGTATTTCCCACCACACTCCCAATGGAGGCTAAGCTGTGGGGAGCCACGAAGATCGTGGAGATGTTGCCCCCGAATCCTCTTTCCAACAAAGCGAGCAATGGCGATCTAACGCAGTTGGCTGATAAGGCAACCTCCTGGGCTATAGGAGATGCTGCGAGCGCTACTTAGCTAGCGATGTCAAATTAGAATTTTGGGGAATAGATGGTTGGGATACCATAAATTTTGTGTATGATATTAAAAATGCAAATGAGATGCTAATGTAAAACACGGGCAATTGGCTTGGTTAGCGATGTATTAGTCTAGTTAAGGGTGTGTTAATAGATTGTATATTTTTGTACTTGTAAGAAATAGATTGTAATTGCTTTTGAGGTTAATAAACCTTCGCTGTTTTGTTTTGATGACATGTGTTTAATGGGAAATGGTTGTGGTGTGCAGATAGCACCAGTGACACGAGCAACCGTTCGTAATTCCCGATCAGGAAATACTAGCCAAGAGTCCATAGGGAGGGGACCTGAGTGTTCAAAAGAGGTCCAAAGTCATTTTATGGGGCGAGGGCCAGTTGGTCACCAAGTGGACACCGAAGCGGGCAATTGGCTGAAAGCATTTGTGGATCTGCACCTTCCAACATTCAGGGGACAACTGGAGGCTGATCCAAGCATAGCGGAGTATTGGGTGGAAGATATTTATCAGTTGTTAGAATATATGGATTGTCCTAAGGACCAATGGGTGAGATGCGCCACTTTTGTACTCATCGAACAGGCCAGGGTGTGGTAGCGATCGATAGCTGAGATGCTAAGAGAGCAGAATACTCAGTTGGCGACAGCCGGGGAACAAGTACAATCGATAAGCTGGGAATAGTTTAGGGAAGCGTTTAACGAGAAGTATTACCAACACGACTGGAAAATTAAAAAAAAACAAGATTTCATGGAACTCAAGCAACAGTCTCACCTAACGGTATCATAGTATGAGGACAAATTTGTGAAGTTGTTGAAATATATCCCAACTTATATGTTGTCAGAGGTTGATAAGATGGAGCGATTTATCCAAGGGTTACGTCCGAAGGTACGTCGAGGATGAGCTATGTTGAGGCTCATACTTTTCGTGAAGCTGTGGCTAAGGCCGTGAATATTGAAAAGAGACTAATGAATTATGGGGAGATCACTCGAGCAAAGGAACCATCCAGTGAAGGGCTAAAGAAGGTTGTACCAAAGTAGGGACATCAGTTTACTCGCCCGAAGGCATGTAAATTTAAGAAGGAATTAAAAGCATGCCTCAAATGTCATAAACCTCATCGATGGAATCTTCCCTGTGGAATCCCCAGAGCTGCCAAGGAGTGCTATAACTGTGGAGAATGGGACATATAGTCAGAAATTGTCGAAAATGGTTGGAGATAAACACTGTTAAGGCAGACCCACCAGCTGCAAGGGTCCAAAAGAAACCAATAGTATGCTTTAATTGCAATACACCAGGGCACATAGCTTCTTGGTGTCCCCAACGTGAAAAAACTGGACTGCCGAGATCAACCGGGGAAGAAGCACGAGCGGCAACTGGGAGAGTATTCAATCTGACCAAAGTGGACGCGGCAACATACCCACAAGTGATTGAAGGTACGCTCCTTGTTCAAGATATATGCATGCATGCATTGATAGACTCAAGAGCCACCCACTCATTCATATCATATGCCGCGGTAGAATGTACGAAACTAAGCACTAAAGAGTTCACTGTATCTATGAGTGTGCAAACCCCAATGGGAACTTGGTTTTGTTCGCAATGGATGGTGCCGAAGTGTCCAATTACGATAGGAGAAACCGTGTTTCTAGTGGACCTGAACTTGTTGGAGATCCAAGATTTTGATATTATACTTGGGATGGATTTTCTATCCCAAAACCAAGCCCAACTGGATTGCGGGAAACGAGCAGTTAGATTAATTAGACCTGATAAACAGACCGTAAGATTTTTCGGTACCCAAATAGGAAAACCTTTGAAAGTTGTCTCTGCATTAAAAGTTCAAAAATGTCTAGAAAAATGGGCTTTGGGGTACGCAATGTAGGTGGTGACTAATGAAAAGGTACAGAGAAAATGTAAGGATGTTGAAATTGTAAAGGAGTACCCAGATGTATTCCCAGAGGATTTACCAAGCTTACCACCTAACAGAGAAATTGAGTTCGCCATTGATTTACCTCCCGAAGCCCAATCTCGACCAATATCTATCCCTCCATATAGATTGGCCCCAGCGAAGCTGCGTGAGCTTAAGGTTCAATTGTAAGATTTGTTGGACAAGGGTTTTATTCGCCCCAGTATATCGCTCTGGGGTACACCTGTGTTGTTTGTATGAAAGAAAGACGGTAGTTTGAGAATGTGCATTGACTATCGTGCTCTAAACAAAGTTATAATAAAGAATAAATACCCTTTGCCCTGGATTAATGACTTATTTGACCAGTTACAAGGGGCTTGGATTTTCTCTAAAATTGATTTACGATCAGGGTATTATCAATTGAGGATAAAGGAAGAGGATATTCCCAAAACCGTGTTTCGGTCACGGTATGGTCATTATGAATATCAGGTGATGCCATTTGGTTTGACCAATGCACCAGCAACTTTTATGGATCTTATGAATCAGACGTTCCAACCTTATTTGGATAAATTTATAATTGTATTTATTGATGATATATTGGTATACTCGTCCGATGAGGAGGCATACCTGGAGCACTTGGGAATTACTTTGTCAACACTAAGGGAGCACAAGCTCTATGCCAAATTTAGTAAATGTGATTTCTGGTTAAAGGAAGTTGCTTTCTTGGGGCACGTAATTTCAGGACAAGGCATATCTACAGACCCTGCCAAAGTGGAAGCGATAAAAGAGTGGCCACAACCTACTACTGTAACTGAAATTAGAAGTTTTCTTGGTCTGGTGGGGTATTACCATAAATTTGGTGAGAAATTCTCAAGTATTGCTGCCCCGTTAACTCAATTGATCCGGAAAGGAATCAAATTTGTTTGGGATGAATCTTGTGAAAAAACTTTCTAAGAGCTCAAGTGTAAGTTAACCGAAGCACCAATATTGGCTATACTTGAAGGGTCTAAAGGATATGAGGTGTATACCGATGTCTCGGGAATAGGGCTGGGGTGCGTGTTGATACAGTATGGTAAAGTGATTGCATATGGATCTAGACAACTACACCCCGATGAGAAAAATTACCCGGTACATGACCTGGAGTTGGCAGCCGTTGTACATGGCTTAAAGTTGTGGTGGCATTACTTATACGGAGAAAAGTTTGTTATATATGTGGACCATCAGAGTTTGAAGTATATCTTCTCTCAACGAGATTTGAATCTCCGACAACGTCAGTGGATGGAGCTCCTAAAAGATTACGACTGTACCATTCAGTACCGTCCAGGACGAGCAAATGTGGTAGCAGATGCATTGAGCCGGAAAGGCGTTATGTCAGGAGTGTGTCTGGCTATCCATTTACATGCTCTAACTGAAGAGTTTACAAACATAACTCTCAAGGCAGAACCACAAGGTGACACAGCAATTGTAGCACAGATGCGATTACAAGCTAATCTGTGGGATAAGATTAAACACGCTACAACTCAGGAGGGGAATTTGGAGCAATGGATAGATGAGAATGGATTACCTAAGCAACCAGAATTTGAGTATCGTAATGGAATACTCCGAATGAATGGGCGGGTGTACGTGCCAGCCTTGGGGAAACTATAACAGGAGATTATGAATGAGGCACATCGAACACCCTATATAGTACACCCTGGAGCTACCAAGATGTATCATGACCTTCGGGAAGTGTACTGGTGGCCAGGAATGAAGAAAGACGTAGCAGAGTTCGTAAGAGCATTTGACACCTGTCAACGGGTAAAAGCTGAACATCAAAAACCATATGGAAATTTGCAACCTTTGGAGATTCCAGAATGGAAATGGGAGCATGTAACAACCGATTTCATCATGGGTTTACCTCAAACCCTGAGAAAGGCTAATGCTATATGGGTTGTGGTGGACCAACTAACAAAGTCAGCACATTTCTTGCCTATAAGAAGCACTATAGGTGCTGAGCAACTTGCCCAACTCTATATCCAAGAAATTGTTCGCTTGCACGGAGTTCCTGTAAGCATTGTATCAGACAGGGATAGTCGATTCATGTCAAACTTTTGGAAAGCTGTGCAAGACGAACTTGGGACCCAGCTGAATTTTAGCACAGCCTACCACCCTCAGACAGACGGTCAAACTGAATGGGTCAACCAGATTTTGGAGGTAGTTGGGACGAATATCTAAGTTTAGCGAAGTTTTCTTATAATAACAGTTACCAAGCAAGTATAGGGATGGCCCCATACGAAGCGTTGTATGGACGACGGTGTCGATCACTGGTGTGCTGGCTTGAGGTAGGGAAAAAGCAGCTTGCCCGAATAGATCTTGTGGAGAAAGCGACACAACAGATAGAGATAGTCCGTAAGAACATGAAAGCGGCTCAAGACCGACAGAAAAAGTATGCAAATCGTTGGACCCGACCTTTGGAGTTTGAGAAAGGAGATCTGGTGTACCTTTGAAACTACTCCAATACGTCCAACATTTAGACATCAATGAAAAGAAAAATTAGGACCTCGGTATTTGGGACTGTACCGAATCAAAGGTCGAGTTGGACCGCTTCCCTACCGTCTGGAGTTGTCAGAGGCGTTGACCGGACTACATGTGTATTTCATGTTTCCCAGTTATAGAAGCATATATACAATTTGGACATGGAAGTACGTGCTGAGGATGTTGAACTTCAACCTGATATGACATTTGAGGTGCAACCTGTACGAGTGCTGGAACGTCAGGATCGCTAATTAAGACGTAGAACTCTATCTATGGTAAAAGTGCAGTGGAGTCAGCACTCAGAACGGGAGGCGACTTGGGAAATGGAAGAGGAAATGAGTGAGAAATATCCTTACCTGTTTGATAGTCATAGTTAATCTTAAGGATCTGTTTTTAATGAAATAAAGTGTACAACATTTCAAGGACTAAATTTCATAAGGAGGGGAGACTGTAACATCCAGCTGGACGCCGTCTGGCTCCCATGCGCGCAGCTGTGTGCACGACAAGGCCGCACGCAGCCACGCAGCCCTGGCTGTACCCATGGCCACCCACCCTTTCTCTCTTGCTTCCACGTGGCAGCATGCGGGAGACCCCTTGGCCGCCCAATTTTTCTTCCCTTGGTTGAATTGCACTTCCCTTCTGCCTATAAATAGCAGTGTTCTCACTGCTGTTTAAACGCTGTAAGTTTTAATGCGCCGAAACTCTGCCTGTGTGTGTACACAAGGTATAAAAATATTTTAAATTTATTTAATAATGCTATTTATGAATCAGTCGCATGTTTAGCTAAATTAATTAGTGATGTATCGGCGATAATTAAAATTGACTGCGAGTTTAATTAAATTATTTTTATAGAAAATTGGAACGTGAAACCAACGCGCAGCATGAGATTAACACGTGGTAAGGTTTAATATGATTTATGTGTAAATTTATTATGGCATGGCTTTTATTAGACTGTGGGAGAAGTGTTTAGGCATGGGGCTGTAGATTTGGGCCGTGTGAGTCTCGAGATAGGGTCTTAAGTGAAATCAGTGGGGCCACCAAAATCCAGAGTAGGGTGAGGTGGACAGGCCTACATGCATGATGCACTTCACATTATTTTATAATTGTCATGGATTTTAATTTACTGCAACTCATATTACCCTTACTGAGTCCCCGAGACTCACCCCTGTATTTTCCCACTAACTCAACAGGTGGCTCAGGATCTGAGAAAGGAAAGGCGGTGCTGATAGATGAGCCGCCAGTTGGCAGCGACCGTTAACCGTGGGGGTGTGGGTTAACCCCAAATGTTAATAATGTAATAGAACTACTGTGTGATAACTATGAGTGTTGGATATGGCTTAACCTGAAGTAAATTGGAACCAAGTTAAGGTTCCCATTATGTGTAAACCCAGTAGGGTAGGGAACTTGTACCTGTCGGCTACAACCAAAAATTGAGATATGTTTAATTATGTTTGGTGGTTGAAGTAATTTATTAGCCTTGTTGATATAATTTGTTTGAAATTGGATTTATGATCCAAGGGCCTAATCAGGTATGAGGCTCGGGTGAGTCTCCCCTATCCTCGCAATTAACTCCTGAGCTCTCGTCCGGTCGAAGGCGGCGAAGCCTGGACCCCACCAAGGCGCCCATATTATTTTAAAGATTTATATTGGCAGGGGCATAGTCGTCCTTCGGTTCAGGCCCAGATTGTAATGTAGATTATGGTGGCACCCGTTAATGGGGTTAGGGCGTCACACAGGATACTAGGTTTCAAAATCTGAAAAAGTGTGTTTCAAAACTGATCTCTTTGTTAAGTATGTTTCGAAACACATGTGAGTGTGTTTCGAAATCTAACTTACTGGAAGGTGTGTTTCGAAACCTACTATAGTATGTTTCAAAACCTTTCTTTTTTATTTACTTATTTCGAAACTTCTTTACCTTTTGAAAACTGATTCTTTTGAATTCACAGATAGCAGCAATAATCAAAAGAAATAATCAAGACACTTGCACATGAGATTTATAATGGTTCGGCATCTGCCTAGTCCACTACCTTCAAGCTTACCCACTTGAAGAATTTTCAACCACAATCACTTTCACTAGTGATCAACACAGTAAGGGTTTTACCTTGGTTCACCCTAAAATCTTACACGGGTGAGTTTTGGGCTCAACTCAAACCTTCACTACAATGAGCTTTTTAGGGATAAACTCGAACCTTATAACTTGTGAGTTTTAGGCTTAACTCAAACCTTACAACTTTAAACATGATAAATAAAATTTACCTCTTACAGCCCAATGGATTTACGTAATGAAAACGACTTACCAAAACATGGCTGTACAAACCTTCTTGGTTTGAGAGTATGAGAGGTTAGATGAAATAATGCTTTAGCTTGCTTCTCTTTTTTCACTTCACACAGCACACTTGAAGATGGATACAAAGGATCTTCGTTAGATGCTTGTCAACTCTTTTCTTTCACATGTGCTTGTGAATGTAACTTGTGTCTCTTGAGAGTATGAATGAATAAGTGCTTGCTCTTTCTTGTTCTTAGGTTATATATCTTTTAATCTTTAAAGACCTGCTATATATACTAAGAAACAAAGTTCTGACTAAAAATAACCGTTAGAGATAATATCAAAAAAGTAGGTTTCGAAACATACATACTGTGTTTCGAAATATTACAAAAATAAACCAAGGTTTCGAAACATGAACATCAGGTTTCGAAACATCAGAGCTTCCAACTGGACAAAGCACTCAGAGACACAGACAAGTGGGAGACAATATCCTAGAGGAATAAAAAAAAAACATTCTCCACTTAGTCATTTAAAAAAGAGATTGGAGGGCATGGAGAAATTACTTTAAAAAGATATTTAAATGTTTTTTTATTAAACACACATTCAGCTCCCATGCTACTTGGTTTTGAAAATATTTTGCTATCACAGAGTCAGAGGTTTCGAAACATAGATATGAGGTTTCGAAACATACTTCGAAAACTTCTTTCAAAACATATGCAACTCAAAAATGATTGAATGCTCTACAGACAAAGACATAGGTTTTGAAACATGATAGGGTAGGTTTCGAAACATACTTCTTAAAATTCAAGATAGGTTTCGAAATATGATATGAGGTTTTAGCAAACATTTAACCTTAGGCTAAGACTATTTCGAAACATCTAGAGAAGCATGAGAGAATAGTGTTTCGAAACATAAACACTTGGTTTCGAAACATTATTCATGCATTTGGATTCTTTCAAACATTTAAGCTTTTGTGCCTAAAAACTTTTTATGCATTGTTTCGAAATATGAAAGCCTATCAAAATATGATTTTCTCAAAGATAGATTTCGCATCAAATACATTTTCTCATATACCAAAAAATATGATACAACATAACTTGCACCTATAGTACCTTTCATGACATCTATAAGAAGGTGAAAAGGGAATATTCTAAGTTTCAAAAGGGATATCGTGAATGGAGGGAAAAGATGTTTTGAATTCACAGCGAGATGGTCAAGCACGAGTAGAGGTAGATAAAGTTATAGCTGAGGCAAAGAAGGCTTAGAAATGGGTCAGTAACCTCATAGGTCAATTTAAAGATGTGAAACAAAAAATGGATGATGCTTTACAATTGGCCCACTCTAAGTACCATTGGGTATCTTAGACTTTCACAGATCCAACATTCACATTGTTGATCCAAAATACATCATAGAGAAAGACTTTTGTTACATCACTCATGATATTCGAGAGTGCTTTCCCGACGTAGAGATAGGATCAATTCCATTTAATTTAGAGGTTGTTTTCCATTTTTTACCTTAGTTTCGTTTAGTAGGAATTATAGTTAGCTTGTACCTTGAATCTTCAATAAATAGCTTGCCTATGTTCCCTTTCTAGTTTACTTTATAACATTAGCCTTTTCTCCTTTTCTTTCGTTTGTGTGTTTGCATTTTGTGTGCTACACTAGTCGTTGATTAGTTTTGTTGAGTTTAATCCCTCAAGGGTTCAACAATCCTTGGGGAATCCACTTTCTTATGGTTAGTGATAATAACCCAATGACGGGGGTTTGGATGTCTTAGCTATTACCGGCCTTTGTTTTCCTTACCTTCTTCCAATCAAACTATGTTTGTATATCATTTCTCTTTCAAGGGTGATCCCATGTGCACAGCTTTGGGTGTGAAGGTTGGCACTTGCTGGCCAGTTATCAGTTTGATCTCGAAAATGAGTTATGTAATTATCAAAAAAGGGGTACTATGTCTATGAATCTTGTGGTCCAATGCTAACTAGCTTGTTACCAACCCCTTTGTCTAGGTCAATAGAAAAATAGGTTAAGTTTATGGCTGTCGATTTAATTTGATAACCAGAACTAGAGCCATAGTAAACATATAACTATATGAGAATTTATTGCATTGAAAAGACAATCCTTGCTAAGGGGGGCTAAAAGCTAAATTATGAACTATCTACAAATAAAATAGAATATGGCTAGCTAAACAATAAATAATTAAAGTAATGAAACTAAAAAGTTCATTATTAATAGAATATCTTCAAGTTGTCCAATACCCAAGTATGATGGAATGTTTTCCCCTCTGAGGTTTAGAGCTTGTAGACTCTGAGTTTGATTGGTTTACTAATCTAGTAAGGGTCTTCCCATTTTACTGCTAGTTTGTTAGACTCTTCAGGTGCAGTTGACACCTCTGCTTTGGGTAGCACCTAAACTACTTCATGAAGGTTTTGGCTTCACACTCTTTTGTTACTATATCAGGCAATTCTTTGATAATAGGCTTAATCAACTAGTTTATCCTGAACTCAAGGTCATTTTGTAATTTTATCCAATTTTAACCTTTGCTTTAATTTGGTCATTAAACGTTTAACTTTAGTTTCAATTTTATCCTCAATTGACAAGCGTGTGGCCTAACTGATGTGGCGGCTAAAGTGTCTAATAATTGACACACCAACAAAATGACATCATTTTGCCTTGCTCTTGCCACAAACCATAAGGCAAAATGACGTCGTTTTGGTGAAATTAATAATCAAATACACAAAACTAATAATCAATAATCAAATATATAAAATTAAGAATCAATAGTTAAATACACATACACAAAATCAATAATCAAATACATAAACGAAAAAGTAATAACCAAATAAACAAATCCAAAATCACAAAAGTTGGGATTCCATCAATTTGGTCAAGAAAAGCTAGGATTCCCTTCTCGATCTTTCGTGAATCGCTGGTGGCCATGTACGTTGAACCAGTGGGGGATTTGCTAAATTGCTGTTGAGCGATGGAATGCACACGTCATGTTCATGGCTGCATTCTCCACATGAGTTCACCATAGCCATAGCCGCCTTTTTCTTGTGGGTTCATCGTGGTTGTGGCTACGGTCGATGACGCCATGGCCGATAACCTCTAGTTACTACCATGGTCGAGAGCTTAGTGCTCAACATGGATGGTGTGACTAGAGGCTATGGGCTTCGATTCCATGGTCATTGTTAATGGAATCCAGGTTGTCGGTAATGAATAAGAGGTGGTCGGTGGCGATGAAGGCAAAACGACGATGTCGTAAGGTGGAAGGCAGAAACCCTAGGTGATTTGGGGAAGAAGACGGATTTTGACCAATTAGGTGTTGGGTCAACCCATTGGGTCAAATCTAGATCGGGTTGACCCGATCCATGATATTTCACCAAAACGATGTCATTTTGTCTTATGGTTTGCAACAAGAATAAGGTAAAATGACATCATTTTGCTGATGTGTTAATTATTAGTCACATCAACTGCCACCTCAGTTGGGCCACACGCCTAGTTAATTGAGGATAAAATTGAAACCAAAGTTAAAGTTCGGTGACCAAATTGAAGCAAAGGTCAAAACTAGATAAAATTTCAAAAAGACTCTAAGTTCAAGATAAACTAGTTGATTAAGCCTTGATAATATGTCCCTTGTTTGATGTTAACAGTGTCTCAAAGCTCTTTAAAGAGGTCAAGGTTTGATCTCAAGCCTTGATCATTTTGGTCAGTGTTGTAGTTCATAAATCGATGGCTCGGGATCCTAATCTCTATGGGTGTATGAGTGCTTTGGTCCTATTTGTTTAGGAGAATCAAGTTTTACCAATTGTTGTCCAAGAAGTAGTTCAAAAAAACATAGCACATGCAAAAATTCGCCCACCCATAAGCCTTTTGCTAAGTCGAATCTAGTTTTAAGGAGTTAAAGTACACATTGGTTGGTCATCTCAGCTTATCCATTGGCTTGAGGAAGGCCAATATTTAAGAATTGAAGCTCAATGTGGTATGCTTCATTTAATTTGTGAAAGGGTTTCCAAGTATATTGGGTATTGTTGTCTACAAGAATGACCTTAAGGATCCTAAACCTATAGATAATAAAGTTGTCTAGAAAATCCCAATGCTTAGTAGATGTTATTTGGGAAATGGTCTCACCTTCTCACCCATTTGATGAAGTAGTCTAGTACTACTATCAAACACCTTCGTTGCTTGGTGGCTTGTAGGAGTGTCTCAATAATATGAATTCTCCACTAGGCAAATGGTGAAAGATAAGTTAAGTTGACCAATGATTGGGTTGGAAAATGACTCTGGATGACATGGTGTTGGTAGCTTATGCATTTTTCCATTAGCTCTTTAGCATCAATGAAGAGAACTATTAGTAATAACCTTAGTGAGGCACTTTAAAGGCTAGGGAGTGTGACTTAGGTGCCCCTTGTAGGTTCCTTAACTCGTTTCTCTTAAGGCTTAGTTTGCTTCTAAAGAAGTGAGGCATTGCACAAAAGGATGAGAAAATGACTTTCAATAAAGGGTTTCTTATTCTAGGATATAGTGTGTCACATTCCTTTATAACTTTAAAACTTCAGTTTTGAGATTTGAGTAATGTCCCATGCTCCAAATATGATATAATCAGGTCTATCCAATTGTAGATATGTTTAATTTGTTGAGTTTCTTTTGCCCGCTTGACAAAGTATTTGGTAAGAACCCAAAGTTGTACTCTTAATGGAAAATCCTTGTCTGTTTCGACAACTAGATGTGATAGTATGTATATATCATAGTTCTCTTCTTGAGGTACCTACTTGATTCTAAAGCTTTAGAAAGGAGAGATTACCTCATTAACTATAGCCAAGTATTATTAAGTCATTTTTGGTTCTCCATGGTTCTAAGGTTCCTTGGATTTGATTGACCACTAGTTGGCAATCACTATATGCATTTATCCGTCTGGATCCCAACTCTTGAGTGACTTCTAGGCAGATAACTAATGCCTCATACTCTGCTTCATTGGTTGTGTTGAATTAGTTGCATGATTCATAATGATATTCTCGTAGGTTTGGATGCTTAACAAAACAAACTTAAAAGGTTTTGAAATAAACTCTTTAAGGTTTAATCATTTTTATTCTCATAAGTCTAATAGGATTTTGAGTGATATTCAAGGTGTTAACAACAATAAATCAAGTACCAAAGGCTAAACAAACGAAATAACAGAGTATCAAGAATTAGGAAGTACTACTCAAGTATTTACCCAAGTCAAAATATGTCACTCGACTAACAAAGGCAAACACTAAGACAAATGTTATTCAGGCAAGTCTCACTCGAGTATTAAGGTGTATTACACGAATATTTTTCCAAGACACCAAGAATGTTGAAAATTGAATCAAGTATCAAATTGTATTACTTGAGTAACAACTAAAAGAATTGAATATATTTCTACTGAAGTTAGTCTTACTCAATTACCAGGTTTGTTACTCGACTAATTTTTCGAGGATTAGAGTCCAAAAACTTACTTGATCGGGGCTGTCGAACACCGATAGATTAGATGAATGATGATTCAGATTTGTAATAGGGGTGCAACCCAAAGTCGTCTCCCAACGAACCTCAAACGGATCTGTCAAAACAAGGCTAAACGGGGGGGAAAGTTTTTGATGAAAAACAGAAAACAAGATAAGCAAGAACACAATAAATCGAGATGCAATCAGTTGCAAACCAACCTTCTATCCCAGTTTTCATCGCCTTCTTCAATAAACAATTTGTTTAGTTTTAATCCTCAAATCGAAAATCAGAAAAATCCTTTAACAATCGCCAAAGATTGGAAAGAAAACCAATGAACAGATTTCAGAAACCTCTTAGTTCAATCTATCAGTTTTGATTCCCCTTATTGCACAGATTCGAGACTGATTGAAATACCATCCAAACAGGTTGCTCTTGCTTCCAGTTAAAGCCTCAATCGAGCACAAAAACCTTGGATTCTCAAACAAAGACAATGCATGCATTCATCCAACCGGTATCAACACATACACAGATTTAAGAGAGAACGGAAGCAAGAGAACAACAAAGTTAAAACTAAAAAAAACAGATTTCCATTAAAACCAAAGACTCAAACCGGGAACAAGGATGGTATTGCAATTGATTACAGAATCCTTAGCCTTCCATCTTCACAAGAACAATGGAGAGAAGAGAAGGAAATTCGGCTACTGTTCACGCCCTTTAAAAGAATCCCCCTCTAATGGCCTCTTAAGGTGCTTAAGTAGAGCTTAAGGAGGAAACTCTAGGTTACCGCCACTTCACAGCCGATTTCGGATGGGTTCACGTGCGTTCTGGGCTTCGGCCTCTTCATAAGAATTGTATATCAGGAAGATTAAATGAACTTGGGATTTTGAATCACTTGATTTGGGTATCGGACGCCCAAGATATGGCCTTTTAAAAAATCAGCATCTATGCAGCTTTCCTAATTCGACCTAACTTCCTAGCCCCGACTTTAAAGCACTGTTTGAAGGCCCAAACAAACTCGGATTTAGACAAAACATACCATTTCAGAAAGCTCAAGAAGTCTCCTACAGTATCTCTGAAGACATCATCTTCATTCTGGAATTTTATCTTGGCCAAAATACTGAAGGAAGTGAAAGAGGTTAAATCTGCCAAAATACTGGAGGAAGTCCAAGATATCTCATTGCCATCTCATGCTCCCATAGCCCTAAACCTGGAAAAATAAAATAAAATAGTGTGAAGCCCAATTCCTATAAAATAAAATGAAATAAAATCAAGATGAATAAAATGACACAACTAATGTGCAAAAAAAGACTAAATATGAGGGCTAAATAATATGAAAATATGTGCTCTATCATTACTCAAGTAACATAAATTATTACTAAACTAATGAGCTAAGAATTTGAGAATCATTTATGAGACAATCTGAATTACTCTAGTACTGAAGAAAATCTTACTTGAGTAATAAACAAATAAATACAGACTATCTAGATCTTAATTGAGTAACGTTAAGTATTAATCGACTATTATATAGAGAAACAGAGAGGTTCAAAAATTTACTTGAGTAACATAATGTATTACTCGAGTAATTACAGGATGAATTTTAAATTTGAAATAATGGATAAATTGTTACTCAACTAACAGTATGATATTACTCGAGTAACGTAGCCCCGCACATCTTGAAATTTTGAATTTTCTAGCTGTTAGGTCGCATTTAATGCAGTCTAAAACAATATCTAATGCTCTTAGATGAAATCTCTAATACATTTCTTTTAATATACCTTTGATTTCTTTGAGAATTACATGTACTAACAAGGTTTATTTGCAAAAAGGAATGTTTTCCTTGAATGGTGTCCTAAGTGTTAAGAAGATTTACATATATATACTCACATCAGCTTTGCACGAGAGACATAGAGAAAGAGAGAAGATAACCTGTAAAAGATAAAGAGCTCAAGTGCAAACTATCATTCTCATTCACATAAACCTAGAGAACAAGTTCTTCATCCTTATTTTTTCTATCCCTAGGAAAACCCAGAGTGTCCTCCTATTTATGTTGAGCTTATTTTCTGAGGACCCCTACTATTGTGAGTACTTTTCTCTCAATCTGTAATTCATTCTATCTTGTAAGATTATTGCTTTAAGCTTTGAAAAAGCATTGTAAAAGGGTTATTGCTTGAACTCGTCAAAAAGCATTGTAAGGTTATAGTTGAGCTTACCAAAAGCTAAGAGGTCTATAAAAAGGATAGTGCTTATCTCTCCTAAAAGCACTCTATAGTGGATTTTGAAAATCCTTGATGGGGAGTCAAGATAGTGAACATAGGTAATTGGCCTAACCTCTATAAATACATGCGCACAATTCTCTCTCTCTCTCTCTCTCTCTCTCTCTCTCTTTAATTTATATTTGTGTTCATTTATTACATTGCATTTTTAAAAGATAATTTTTGGGGAGCTTAATTCACCCATTTCTTAAGCTAACTAGTTTTTCAGGTTGTTGCTTTTAATTGGAAACATAGAACCTATTGCATTGAATCTCATTTGAGACGTAATATGACTCTCCTTACTCCCAGTGTTAGCTCACAAAAGTCCATTAACATGCAGGATCTAGGTTGTGCTCCCTAAGTTTGGGGCTTTGTTTTGTTCATCATTAGAGCTAGTAAATTCAGATATAAAATCATTTAGGACATGCACTTTAGGGGTAAGTCATGGTCTAAACTAGATATCTGTTGTTGCCAAGATACAACAATTAAAATTTGTGATGTGGGGTCCACTCAAGCTTGTTGTTGGGTGAGGTTAGGTTGCCGTAAAAGATGTCCCCTCAAGGGAGTTTGCTGCTAAGAATACTCGCCGCAAGGATTCGCCACTAGGCTTTGCCACAAGGATTCGCCACAAGCTTCGCCACAAGCTTCGTCACAAGCTTCACCACAAGGTTTTGCTACAAGTTTCGCCACAAGGTTTCACCACAAGACTTTGCCACAAGCTTTGCCACAAGGTTTCGCCACAAGCTTCATCACAAGACTTTGCCACAAGCTTTGCCGCAAGACTTTGCCTTCGCCGCTAGGTTCGCTGCAAGAATTTTCCTTCGCCGCTAGGTTCGCCACAAGACTTTGCCTTCGCCGCTAGGTTCGCCGCAAGACTTTGACCCTGTTGATGCTCAAAAAATGTGTTAGAAGGCTCACAGGAATCTTCTCCTGCGAAGGCCCTCCGATGCCAAAGTCAGTCTCAGATCCCAATGACTATTCATGAAAATAGTAAAAGTGTATTCAAAGTGACCAGATTTACCAAAATTGGAAGTCCCCGTTAATGCCCTGTAGCTCGGGATTTATAGGGCACGATTCTCAAGGGTGGCTGGTGTTGACACGTGGCGTTTGCTAAATGGGGGCAACTTCAATCAAAGGGGGATCACCACAAATCTGTCGCGAGACAAATTACGGTAGGGGGCAGCGAGGTCAAGTGGCAGCAAGGCTTAAACCTTGCGGCCCAACCAAGTGGCTGCAAGGCCATTTGATGGCTTTGCAGCCATTTTAATTTGGCTGACCGTAAGGCTTGAGGGGGCTGCGGCCCTCGCAGCAGGTAGCCGCGAGGCTGCCGCTCGCATGGCCAGCCGCAAGGCTGGCTTCGCGGCTAGCCGCATAAGGCTAGCCTCGCGGCTAGCTCGTGCTACGAGGCTAGCGGCATTTGTGCCGCAAGGCTGGCGACATTTTGCCACCAGCTTGCTCTTTCTTCTTTTATTATTTTTTTATTTTTAATTTTCATTATTTATTCTCATTTCTTTTCGATGGCACAACAATTGCCCCCCACTCTTCTGTTTTGTCTTTAGACAAAATTGAAGAGTAGAATATCAGCCAAAGAGCCTGGCCTAACGTCGGAATTTAATCAAAGGTTCCGGGATGCCCGAAGATCTAACGTTAGCCAAGGGCTTTAGGTACCAAATTATCTTTTGGGCAACCATGCCCTTGAGAGACAACTTCCACTGAGGAGTTCCCGTCAGGGGTCTGAGCTTGCCGGGAGGCCTAGGCGTTGGATCAGCCAAGGACTAGGGTCTAACTTAGAGTATAGCACCGGACTCAGTCAAGGGGTCCAGCGTGCCTGCAGGCACAGTCTCCGAAGCATCCGATGATCCTATGATGGATCATAATGCTCAAGCTATTGTGTTCTCCATGTCCGTCTTTTCGGGGTTAGCCTATTTCAGGGAATCTGGGTTTGGCCAATGGTCCAGCACGGGATTCCTACCAGACATCCGAGTTTGCCGGGAGACCTAGGCACTGGATCAACCAAGGAGTTGGGTCTAACCAAAAAGGTATAGCACCGAACTCAAACGAGGGATCTGGGTGAGTCTGCGGGCATAGGCATTGGATGTTCTGGTAATCCCGGGCCAACTTATGGTCATAGGCACCAAATTGCAATTGAATGACTCAACTCCGATAAGCGAGGTCATGGCAGAGTAGTCATAGGGTTGTTGTCCTTTCATGCCTTCCTTGGGCCAGTCTACCTCAGGGGATTTGGGTTTGGCCAATAGGCTGGCGCGAGATTCCTACCAGGCATCCGAGTTTGCCGAGACACCTAGGCACCGAATCAACCAGGGAGTCAGGTCTAACCAAAAAGGCATAGCACCGAACTCAAACGAGGGATCCGGGTGAGTCTGTGGGCATAGGCATCGGATCCTCTGGTGATCCCAGGCCAACTCGTGGTCATCGGCACCAGTTTGCCACTAAGCGACTTGACCTTCAGGAGCGGTCTTGTGCTTGAGCTATCAGGTGATCATTTTGCTTCTTTTCTGCCTTCCTAGGGCCAGTCTACCTCAGGGAATCTGGGTGTGGCCAGTAGTCCAACACGGGATTCCTACCAGACATCAGAGTTTGTCGGGAGACCTAGGCACCGGATCGACCAGGGAGTTGGGTCTAGCCAAAAAGCATAGCACTGAACTCAAACGAGGGATCCGGGTGAGTCTGCGGGCATACGTATCGGATGTTCTGGTGATCCCGGGCCAACCCGTGGTCATTGGCACCAGATTTCCGCTAGGCGACTTGACCTATTGGAAGCGAGCTGTTCTTAAGCCGTCATACCTGCATGACACATACAAATAATCTGGGCCCATGGAGATTTTACGTGGTTCAGCTTATAGTTTTGCCTACTTCCACGGAAATACAGGGGGTATATTCTTTTATTTATCGGGGGACGTTATTACAATGAAAAATTAAGAACAATTCTGGTCTTCAGCCGGGCCGAGTAACGCTTCAGATGACAGGCTCGACTTTGTGTCTCGCACTTCGTCCGTTCCCCTGGGGCTAAAGTTGGGAAGTACTTCTTGAGGTGCACGGTGTTCCAAGCTTTCCCTACCGCCTCGCATTATCGTGTCGGCAGTAAATACCTGTTGGGTCCTTCGCACTTCGTGCTGAGTTTCCCTCCCTCTTCTATTACTTTCCTCTACGTCCAAAATTTCCATTTGGATGATAAACTATTCTGCTCGGTCAAACAACTCCATCAAAGAGCTTGGCTCGGAGAAGGCTAAGGATCTTCTAAGTAGGGTGTATGTAGTTCCGTTTAGCAGGGCTGATGCTGCCAATCCAGCTGGGAGATCCCTGACTTCTTGCGTCGCGGCTCTGAATCGCTCGATGTATTGCTTTAAGGATTCATTCGGCTTCTGCTGCAAGCTCATTAGATATATTGCGCTCTTCTTTTTTGGGAGATAGATGGAGAATGAATTTAAGAATTCTTTCTTCAATTGCTCGAATGATCGTATATGTCCAGCTGGTATTTCAGTGAACCACTGCTAAGCTTGTCCTGCTAGGGAGAGAGGGAAGGACCTGCATCTGGTGACCTCATTCCACCCATGTAATACGACCACTGCGATAAAACGTTGTAAGTGCTTCTTGGGGTCCTCCCTTCCTGAGTACACTGAAAGCTTTGGCAGTTCAAACCCTGGTTGCACTGGTTACCTTTGGAGTTCATCAGATAAAGGAAACCCTTTCATAGGAGTTACCTTTGGCATCATCATTACCTGCTTCTGTTCTAGCACCTCTTCTATGAGGCGTTTGATGTCAGACGTGCTGAGTGTTTCTGATTTCGCTTCATTTTGGCAAGGAGATGGGTCATAAGGGACTCCCGAGTAGGTGTTTTCTGTTGTCTCTCCATACGTGGGAGCTCTTCTTGCCCTCCTGCTATTTTTCCTTCTCGAGTCTGTTACTTCTGGGACTTAACTATTCAGCCTTGGAGTTCTGATTCTTATCCCTTGGCGAGGGTCCCTTGGAGGGTTGTCCTGGGATCTCTAATGTTCCCTCCTCGTACCGATTTGTCCCATGTGGGGGATGTGAATGTCTGGTATTAGCTCACGTAACAATGTAGTGACTCCCTGTAGCCTCCTCATATTCTCTTCATTGTTCATCTTGAGCTCATCATTTTGTTGCTTCAGCTCCTCAAAATTCTTCCACAATAGTTCATAATCTGAGAGTAAGACTGTGGGTGGAGCTATTCTTGAAGTCCCTACGAGGTTTCCATTTGGAATTGAAGATTGTCCAAATGAGTGTTGTTCCTGACTAGCAGACGTTGCATGTGGGACTTGCTTCTCTTGCCTTGTCGCGTATCTCCTCAATCCAACCACATGTGCTTCTCCTTGCTTGGAACGCTCCATGCCCCCCGGTCCAGTGGTATGGTTGCATTCGAGCACCGGGAAGTTCCCTGAACGCGCTTCATTGTTAGGGTGTTCTAATGAAAATTTTGGCGCTGTAGAGTGCGCTTGATGAGGGCCCTTCATAGCTCCTGCTTTGGTATGAGCGTTTCTACAGGCAGGGTCAGGCGGGTTCGCCCAACCGGCTGATCTTGTCCCTCTCAGCATCTCGTGTTGAAAATTGACTTTTTATTGCGTTTCCCACAGACGACGCCAAATTGTTGTTGCCAAGATACAACAATTAAAATTTGTGATGTGGGGTCCACTCAAGCTTGTTGTTGGGTGAGGTTAGGTTATCGTAAAAGATGTCGCCTCAAGGGAGCTTGCTGCTAAGAATGCTCGCCGCAAAGATTCGCCACTAGGCTTTGCCACAAGGCTTCGCCATAAGCTTCGCCACAAGACTTGGCCACAAGCTTCGTCACAAGCTTCGCCATAAGGTTTTGCCACAAGTTTTGCCACAAGCTTCGTCACAAGGTACTTTGCCACAAGCTTCGCCACAAGGTTTCGCCACAAGCTTTGCCACAAGCTTCGCCACAAGCTTCGTCACAAGACTTTGCCACAAGCTTTGCCGCAAGACTTTGCCTTCGCCGCTAGGTTCGCCGCAAGACTTTGCCTTCACCGCTAGGTTCACCATAAGACTTTGCCTTCGCCGCTAGATTCGCCGAAAGACTTTGCCTTCGCCGCTAGGTTCGCCGCAAGACTTTGCCTTCGTCGCTAGGTTCGCCACAAGCTTCGTCACAAGACTTTGCCACAAGCTTTGCCGCAAGACTTTGCCTTCACCGCTAGGTTCGCCGCAAGACTTTGCCTTCGCCACTAGGTTTGCCGCAAGACTTTGCCTTTGCCGCTAGGTTCGCCGCAAGACTTTGACCCTGTTGATGCTCAAAAAATGTGTTAGAAGGCTCGCATGAATCTTCTCCAGCGAAGGCCCTCCGATGCCAAAGTCAGTCTCGGATCCCAATGACTATTCATGAAAATAGTAAAAGTGTATTCAAAGTGACCAGATTTACCAAAATTGGAAGTCCCCGTTAATGCCCTGTATCTCGGTATTTATAGGGTACAATTCTCAAGGGTGGCTGGTGTTGACACGTGGCGTTTTCTAAATGGGGGCAACTTCATTCAAAAGGGGATCATCACGAATCTGCCGCGAGACAAATTGTGGCAGGGGGCCGCGAGGACAAGTGGCCGCAAGGCTTAAACCTTGCGGCCCAACCAAGTGACTGCAGCCATCAAATGGCCTTGCGGCCATTGTAATTTGGCTGGCTGCAAGGCTCAAGCCTTGCGGCCAGCCCCTGAGGGGGCCGCGGCCCTCGCAGCAGGCTGTCGCTCGCATGGCCAGCCACAAGGCTAGCTTCGCGGCTAGCCCATGGCACAAGGCTAGCCTCACGGCTAGCTCGTGCCGCGAGGCTAGCGGCATTTGTGCCACAAGGCTGGCGGCATTTTGCCGCCAGCTTGCTCTTTCTTCTTTTATTATTTTTTTATTTTTAATTTTCATTATTTATTCTCATTTCTTTTCGATGGCACAACAATATCAAACTCACTAAGTTCTACCATCCAAGAAAACACTCAAGAACAGTGCATGAAGAAGTAAAGGATTGGTTTGAAGAACGAAGGGTAGCTAAACTTTGACAACATGGCTCGTTGATGGTGTTGGTGGTAAATGGGGTTAACGCAAATGACACAATTGGCCTAGTCAACTTTTTGCAAAGCCGTTTATTAATCTCTTGAAAGATGGCATTCAGTTGGCCATCAATTAACTTGCTACTAGAGTCAAATTTCTCTTGTCATTTACGAAGGGTAGCTAAACTTTGTCAACATGGCTCATTGATGGTGTTGGTGGTAAAAGGGGTTAATGCAGACGACACAATTGGCCTAGTCAACTTTTTACAAAGTCGTTTGTTAACCGCTTGAAAGACGTCATTTAGTTGGCCATCAATTAACTTTCTACTAGAGTCAAATTTCTCTTGTCATTTACATTTTTCTTTTTGCATAAAATTGGAATTTAGTTTCCAATGTTTACTAGTGCTACTTCGGTTAGTTTTTTGGTCCTTCCTATGGATGTGTTCACATTGCCAATGCTGACAAATCTCAATTGAAGTTGAACTAATTGAACTTGGTATCAGGCAACAGAAACTCTTTTTGGGATTTTGCGCTTTAGCCATCAAGTCAGTTGCAGAGCCGGCCTTGGGCCAAGGCTACAGCTCAGGGCCCACAACTGAGGGGGGCCCAAAATTTTTTTTAAGCCTATGTATATATGTGTATAAAAAATTAAAAAAAAATTAACAAAAGAAATTACCGCCAGTGGTCGCCGTCACACGCATCCCGAAAGGACCTCTGCCCAATGCCCATTTTCCCTTTCTTCTTCTTCTTTTTCATTTTTCTAGTTGTTCCTCATCTGTTGCCCGACGCTCAGTTAAGTTGCTGCTCCTGGTGCTAGCCTTGCCGTCGTCGCTCACTCATTCTCAGGTTGTTGCCGCTCTCTCTCTCTCTCTCTATATATATATATATTCATTACTATGTGTGTGTGTGTGTGTGTGTTCATTACTATTATTACATAGTGTTTTATATTAGAAAATTGTCCTTATTCTGTTGTTTCTCCTCCGTTGCCCGACGCTCGATTTGTTTGGTTTTTGTTTAGATTTGGTTTCTTTAAGTGTTATTAACCTCAAGCATATAAAGAAATAGTCTTTAAAATTTTCTTTTATTTAGTCTACCAATATCAAAACCGGTGCTTGCAAAATTATTCATATCAATAATATGGCATATTGCATTAAGGCCCGTGAATATCTTAAAGTTAATAGCTAATTTGGAATTTTGGCTTTGACTTGAAAATTATAAATTATGAACACTAGTTATTGACAATTCACTATTCTTTTATTTACTTACACATTTATTAATTTAAATCATAGGTTTGTTTGAATGCATTGTGAAATTTATGTTTATATTTGTTTGAATGCATTATTGAACTTATGTTTATTGTTTATATTTTTTTGCATTATATTTGAATTATTTTGTATAAACATATTCTTCTTTATTATTTGATTCAACAGAAAACTTGATTGGGATTCTTGTTCTTTATAATTGGAAGTTTCAAGTGGAAGAAAATATGTTCAAAATTCAGGTTTTATTGTTCTTTGTTAATTAGTTTTATTTTTTTTATTGTGTTGTGTTTATTATAAAAATTAAAAAATATTTTCTAAGAAACAACTTTCCGAAAATCTCAAAAGACAGAAAAAGAAAAAAGAAAAAGAAATTGCTCAAAGTTTAAGAAGATCTTTGAATAAATATTTTGTTAAACAAACCAATGCTTCACTTGAAAATTTAGATGAAGATTTACCAAATGAATGTGAACAACCAATTCAATTGGAAGAATTAGTAGAAAATGAGAATAAAATGAATGAAGAAATTGGTGATTTAGATGAAAATGAAAATATTAATGAACCTTTTCTTGAGGAAGATGAAAATATTGATGAACTTTGCCATGAAAATGAATGTCCCGAAACAAGATTTGATTTAAACATTTATGATCCACGAGTTTGGAATAATCTTAATGCAAAAATGAGAGATTTACTTGAAAAAGGTCCCATAAGAGAAACTAATCTCAAATTCCCCGTAGATGAACACAGTAGACATTTTTCTTCAAATTATTATCTTTGTATATTACCAAATGAGAAAACTAAGGGTCGAAAATGACTAGTGTACTCAAAGGAGTTAGATAAAGTGTTTTGTTTCTGTTGTAAGTTGTTTAAAATAATGAATTATAGAATTCAGTTAACTAGTGAATGAACTAGAGATTAGAAACATCTTGGTGAGAAACTTAAACAACATGAAAGTAGTATTAAACACCTCACTAACTTGAGGTCTTGTATTGAATTGCAAATCAGATTGAAAACAAATCAAACAATTAATACAGAATTACTATAGTTAATCAAAAAAAATACACTACACTGGAAAAATGTTATTGTCAGAATCATCGCTATTGTGAAATGTCTTGCTATACATAATTTGGCTTTTCATGGAACAAATGAAAAATTTATGAAGATGGTAATGGTAATTTTTTAGGCCTACTTGAAATAATTGCAGAGTTTGATCTAGTAATGCAACACCATTTTCGACTCATTCAAGATAAGAAGATTCATAATCATTATCTTAGCCGTAAAATTCAAAATGAGTTGATAGCTATTTTAGCATCAAATGTTAAACATGTAATCATTGAAAAAATAAAAACGACTAAATATTTTTTAGTCATTCTTGATTGTACTCCTGATGCAAGTCACAAAGAACAAATGACTTTAATGAAAAGTACTTTCTAGAGTTTCTAAATGTGAAAGATACATCTGGATTAGGAATTTTTAATGAATTGCAAAATGTAATTGAGTCTCTTACACTTAATATTGATGATGTGAGGGAACAAGGTTATAATAATGGCTCTAATATGAAAGGAAAAAATCTAGGTGTACAAAAAATATTACTTGATATAAATCCTAGAGCATTTTACATGCCATGTGGTTCTCATTGTCTCAACTTAATAGTTTATAATATGGCTAACTCATGTGTTAAAGAAAAATCTTTTTTTGGAGCATGTCAATGCATATATACAGTATTCTCTAATTCAACAAAGCGATGGAATGTGTTACTTGATTACATAGATGGTTTGACTTTGAAATCATTGTCAACTACAAGTTGGGAAAGTCACATTGAAAGTGTCAAAGTAATAAAATCTCAAGCTTCCCAAATCAAAGAAGCTTTATTTAAATTAATAGAAATTAGTGAAGATGCCAAATTGAGTAGGGATGCTCAAAGTTTAGCATCAAGAGAGCTTTCAAGTTTTGAATTTATATTAAGTTTGGTTATTTGGTATGATATTTTGTATAAGATTAACTTAGTTAGTAAAAAGTTACAATCTGAAGACATGCGTCTTGATACTGCTATAAGATAATTAGGACTTGTTTTATTTTTTGAAAACTATAGAATAAATAGGTTTATTTCTGACAGATTGATACTAAAGAAATCTCCCTTGATATGAGAATTGAGCCTGTATTTCCAAAAAAAATGTCAAGTTTGTAGAAAAATGCATTTTGATGAGGTTTCAAATAGTGATTGGGAACAACAATCAGCTGAAGAATCATTTAGAACTGATTATTTTCTTGTTAATTATAGTGGATATTGCTCTTGGTGAATTGAAGAATAGGTTTGAATAATTGCATTGTTTTGAATCTATTTTTGGGTTCTTATTTGATGCTGCAAAGTTGACTTCGTTTCATGATGATGAATTGAAAATTTTTTGTGTGAATCTTGAAAATGCTTTAAAACATGGTGATGTTTCTGATATTGATGCAATAGACTTATTTTCAGAATTACAGGTGTTGCAAGTGATGTTACCAAAAGAAGCATATGAAACAAATAAACCATGAACATCTATTAAAATTTTTGAGTTTGTAAAGAATGTGGATATGTTTCCTAATGTAATGGTTGCTTATAGGGTATTATTGACTATACCTGTGACTGTGGTATCTGCTGAAAGAAGTTTTTCTAAATTAAAATTATTAAAATATTACTTGCAAACCACCATGACTGAAGATAGGTTAAATGGATTAATGATATACATTGAAAAGGATATGTTAGAAAACATTAAATATAATAGTATAATTGATGATTTTGCATATAAAAGTGCAACAAGAAGACATTTTAAATAATCTTTTGTGGTTGAGATTCATTGATATTTTTATTTTGTAGGTACATGTGATGATTGTTTTTGCTTTGATTAATTGTGGAGAATGAAAGGACGATTGATCAAATCAAGAAATGTTTACGGAGATTTAGGAGGAAGCATGGACTCAAATATGTAGTTTTTGTTTTTTAATACAATGTTTACAATGCGAGGTACTCTTTTTTATTCGTTTGGGGTTTTGTCCCATTGGATTTTTTCCAAATAAGGTTTTAATGAGGTCCCAAAGTATTTTTCTTTATCTTTTGTAAATTTTTATAATTTTAATAAAATTAATTAGTTGATAATTTTTATTTTTTTTTATTTAATTTGTATAAAGGGACACACTTGAGAAAATTTATCTTGGACCTTAAAAAATCCAGGACCGCGTCTGGTCAATTGTATGAATGTCCTTTGTTCCCATAGTCGATGCCTACTGATGATACTTAAAATTCAACCACCAATATATTTATAGGAAGGGAACTTACTAGATGACATGAAACTATCTTTGGATGATAAGAACTGAAAAACTGCAAAAATAGAAGAGATGAGACTACCTTAGGGTTAGCTAGAAAAGTCGCTAGAGCAATAGAGAGGAGACTAGACAACTAATCATAGCTTAAGATTATACTAATAATGAAGGCTTAATTTGGAAGAAAAATCTTTCTCTATTTATAGAAAAATAAAGATAATTATTCGCTTAGTATTAAGTCTCTGTGTCAAACAACACTTAGGAGTCTCTTTGAGGCTACTTGTTTCTTTTTGTTTTGGGGGATGCCCTTGTTTGATTTGTAGCCGTTTCTCATTTTTCTGGTAATATATTATATTTTATTTACAGAAAAAAAAAATAGGAGACTGTGTTTTTCTTAAGTTTGTCGAGATTTGATTGGATTGTTGGATTCTCGATGAAGATCTTGATTGAATTAGGAATTCCAATCCTAAGTGAGACCAATTTGTTGAGGAGTTTGTGAAAGACCCCTTGTTTGGGGCAAATAGGATCCCTACGAAATACCGAGGCTGAAGCGAAGCCCCTACCCAATGGGCTGAGGCTGAACGAGGCTTAACTTGTGGACTGATTCTTAAGTATCATCAATATGATAATAAATAGAAATAATATAAAACTCTAATGTACCCATAATATCAAATACTGACTAAATACTACATTAAACATCATATTGAGCCAACTAAGAATTGCAGCAGCGCTTTCAAGTACTGATTTAACGTATTAAAAATATGGTTCATATTTGATTGCATACGTTTAGATTGGGGAAAGAAAAAGGAGGCATTTCAAAACAAAAATTCCAGCCAAGATGTCCGTTTCTCTTTTCGTTCTCCTTCCTTTCTCATATAAATATATATATATATATACTATACTATACATAAATATAATGATTTATATATATAATTCTCTGAAACAGTATTCTTATCAGACCAACGACGGATAAGAATATCAAAATTTATATGATGTAGAGTACCACACCATTCCACAAAAAATACCTAAGGATTAGTTTTGCAGCAGCAGCAGCCGCCATCTCAGATACAATTAATGCATATTATGCAAATGCATGCATCGTCACATAATGCAATTTGGGGTAAAAAGTTGGGAAGTTAATAATGTCCAACTGCACCCACAAAAATGAGCAAAGATTTCAACAAAATGTCACCACCCATGAGTATGAGGGGGCAAGTCCTCTTCTCTAATATTATAATATATACCTCTTATCGAAATTAAATGAAAAACTCAAGAGCTCACCAATTCCAATTGGGGAAAAGATTTTATTTATATATATATATATATTCACACAGCTAATAACAAAGAAGAGTGTCCTATTAGGAACATCATAAATCATTGATTTATCATCACCAGTGCTACTACCACCACAGTTACAGTTATCAAGTCAAAAAAAACAAGAACAAAAAAAAGAAGGAAACATACAAACACTGCCTACCCCGAACACCAGGCGACAAAATTTTGAGGATCAAAGCTAAGCTTCCATCTAGGCAAAGGCAAAGAAATAGTAACCAATTAAACAGGCTTTTCCCTTTAGGGCGTGGGCGTGTAAAAATAAAAGCAGCTGAAGAGGAAGGCAGGCAGGCCGAGCAGCAAGTGCTCACTTGCATTAATTCCTCATCGAGCAACCAATGGCAGCTAAGTTCTTCTGTTGGAAGTATTTGTATCCATTTTGATATCTTACCTCAATGCTGATTTGAACAGATAGATATGTGCTAAGAAGAAGAATGGGGGCTCAACCCTTTTTGTTCAGCCAACCATAACCATATCCTTCCCCCCAGCTTCTACAGCAACTGCTTCCAGTCTCTTCCACGTCAACTCTCGATGCTCTTCCATTTCCCTGGATCGGGCTTCTCTATCAGCAAACTGCCTCTCACATTCTTCAAACAACTCATTGTCCATCTCTGTAAACATTCTTTGCACATTAGCAGTCAGCCCATGGACAGCTTGGTTCCAGTGACCCCGTATATTTTTCTCCAGTGGTTCAAAGAGAATTGGCAAAATCACTTGCCGGTTTTGGGCAATCAACCCCACTATATGTTCGTTGTTCCACAAAAAGAGTGCTCGTTCTGCTACCTACCAATGCACATTTGAATTAGAGAACACTGATAAAGATGAGGGGGGTGCCAAAACAAAAATAAATTTCATGGATCCCCTTTTTTTCAAAATAAGCACTACTACAAAAATAGAAGACCATATTATTGGTTTCACAAGGAAAAGCATAAGAAAGAACAATCAACACCAACATTTTCAGTAGTCACCAAACATGAAACAAACTTTCTCAGTACTTTCTTTCCTCTCTTTCCAATTGATGTGGAGAAAAAAGATGAGCATATGAACCAGCCACAACGTATGGATTGCGCACAAACCTAAACTGAACTAAGCACCGGAGCCCTAATAGTAGACTCATTTCAATTCAGCTGTGGTCACACAGCTCACAAACATAAAGCAAATCCTTCTAATATCCAAATTAACGCAGCCAAGGTCCAAGCATCTTCAATAGCTTGTTTACAGGCCAAAATTTTTCAAACAAGTACAAAACCAAATCTCAAATGCCTCCCCATGGAAAAAACAGACCTACAATTATTCAATGTCGCCTCACCACAGTACATAGTCAACTTACAGTGTTACAAAATCTGGTGAGCTGAGGTTAATTAATTCATAATTTAGACATGATATTCTTGGGGTATAACCAAAATACACATGGTACTTCTAAATTTTGAAAATTTACAATGACCTTCCTTGTTTCTAAACTTTATCTAAGAAATCCCTAATCTGCTCTTGCAAAATTAATTAACAAGCATAAAGTAATTTAGTTAATTTATTATTATTTTCATCCTTGTCTTTGGTGAACCCACTTCTTCCGCCAAAGCTCCAACCAAACTACTGCAACAACCCATTCTATTTCCAGCAAAATAAATCTGACAACGATCATCAAATTCTAGTCCACCAACTCCGAAATGACTTGCACAGAGAACAGCCATTAAACACCACCATCTCTCTCCATGGATTCAAAATTGTCATTGACCAATCTACCTTTTAAATCAATTTGGTTGACAGGCTTTTTAGTTGATAAAAACTATTTCTTAACCATAAAATTCTCTCAATTTCACAGAGAAATTTGTACCCATTTGGCAGTACTGCATGCACATACAGAGACAAAAATGGAGAGAATGGGAAGAGGCGTTGACCAATGGTGGTTGAAGTTCCCAAGAGTTGGTCCAGCTAAGTGAGTTTTGAGGTGAAAGAGTTTGGCCATGGATGGTTGGATTGTTCCTTGAGATAGGAGGTGAACTGCAAAAGACAAGGGTTTAATACAGGAGGCAACTAAAGTGCAGCCAGGATTTGTGCAAATTTCAGTACTAGAGACAAGGGCTCTCGATTGTGAGTTTTGGTCAGATTTTGGCCTGCTGGGTTTTAGCCAGCAGTGGGCCACCAGTTCATGGTCATCCTCACAGCAATATAGAAGCAGCAAAAAATGTGAACATTCTCCATTGTCAGAACCATGGCTACTGTCAATGGAAAATGTGACAAGAAGATGAGAAAAAGAAAAATTAGATATGCTTCAGGAAAGATGAATTTGAAAGTTTGTCAACCAATCAACAATGCTACCCAAAAAAGCAAAATCAACAGGAAAATCTTCTGAAATCAGAAAACTGTAAAAAGCAAAGCAACAGGTGCAGCAGAAAGAAGATGATACAACAAAGAAGTAATTCAAAGGCTACAGGTCACCAAAGAGAAAAACCTTTGTTAAATTAGTCCATATATTCATTCACAAATGTATGAGACCAAAAATGGAAATTAAAATTAAAGAGCCTATAACATGAAATCAAACTTATAGCAATATTCCATAAATTGTGGGATATACGTAGTATATTTATGATGTATGTACACAGTATTTGTTGATTTTTGGACTTTTTTTTACTTTTTGTGTGATTTTTAGTTCTCTCTATTTTTTCTTGATCCTTTTTTGTTTTATTTACTTCTTTATGAAATGCATCTTTAGAAGTTAAGGGAAATAATGTCAATAGATCAATTGACAAAATGGACCGACAATCTCTGATAGGGGAAGCCTATAAATTTTGAAAATCAAGGGGGTACCAATTACATTTCGGCCATGACTTATGTACTGCCTGTAATTTTACCCAAAATGAAAAAAGGAAATTCATTAATATGGTTGTAAATCTTGCACTGAACTAGCTGCGCCATTTGTTCAAAGAAAAGAGAGGACATTCATCATGCTGAAAAATAGAATATGTTTGGTCAGAATCTCAGATAAATGGAAAAAAGAGTAGAACAAAAAGATGGCTAGATAAAAGGATGGCTGGAGCCAGAGAATACACAATACATGAATATTGTATACTGTTTGTATATGATATACATTATATATTATGCTAGTATAGAAGCATTACATAAGAAGAAATTATTATAACCACATATTTGTAAATTTATTATTATAGTGATATATCTGAAACAGTATCTAGTATCATTTGATGCCGATACCATAAAATAACAAGAATAAAATTGGTACTTTATCCAATATGATATTAACACCTATGTTCACCTATTCACACATTAATCTGCTAGCCAGTAAAGCCCAAACTCAAGATAAGATGATATCTAACAAAAATGTCCCAGTACACAATGCTCCCTACCTTGCAAGGGTTCAGGAAAGCATTGTTTTTGCTCACAGCCTTACCCGTGCTTTGCAAAGAGGCAATTTCCACAACTAGAACCCATGACCTTCCAATCACAAAGGAATAACCTCACCTTGCTTCCAAGGCTCACCCTCAGATGAGAAACAAAATACCAGCACAGAAATTAATGATTGTCCAACATCATGATAAAAGCACTGGAATAATTAGAAAGTACATAATAACCAAATAAATTCTCAATCAGGCAGTTTAATTTCAATACCTTCATTTGGATGGAAAAAGAAAGTGATAAGATAACAGCATTCGGACATAAGTAAAAACAATGCAGTGAAATACCTAGGAGTCTAGGACACTCATTACTCAGTGCAAAACACAACTCCACACATTGCTCAAGATAATTACTCATAATAGCAATATGGTTCGCCAATACTTATTGGAAGAATTAGGGGTGTGCACAGCTTGGTGTGGTCCAGTTTGGAAGACTTAAGAAACCAAACCATAAATTACAGTTTGAAGAAATTCCAAACCAGACCAGACCAAATTAAACCATTTTAGTAGTGAAATCCAACCAAGCCAACCATAAAAAATGCATGTTTGCTTTGGTTCAAACCACAATTTGGATGATATAAAAGTTACGTATATTTTGTGAAAACATGTTTATTTATTTTTCGATGAAACAACATACTTCATTAATATATTAATTATCATTTTTTGAGGGCTTGTATCACTTTATGTTTTTAATTAGTTTAAATTCTTTACTCCTTTTAACTTTCTACTCTTAGTATTTTTTCATTTGGAACTTTTGCTCTTAGTAATTAGATTGTTGCTTTGTTTAGGATAGGTTTTATATAAATTTTTATGAAAAGTTAAAATAAAAATGATTTGAACAATAAATTTATTTAAATACAAATTTTTAAACTAAGAAAATTTACTAAATCATTTGTTAATAAAATAATATTTGGTACAAGACAAAAGATATACTTTTAAGTAAATAATATAATATATATATATATTTGTATTACAGTTATTGGTTTGTTCAAATTGACATCAGAGATGCACCTGTCATTATAAATGGCATCCATCAACCAATATAATTGACAATAAAATATGCCACAACCCTAATAGGACATTTTCCCAGAATAACATCTGTCATCTGGTGCAAATTAAGTCCACAAATCATTGCCTTCCACATGTTGCAGCACATTGACTAGTAAAGAAATAATAACCAGTAAGAGTAGTAGACAACCAAGCATACATTCATATAGATCACTCCATTTTGCCAATTAATTATATAAATCATAGCAGTTGGTCAAAAACAGAAATGGAAGGTGCAGAGCTAGTAAAGCAGACACATACATAAAAGTATTGTAAAAATCGTGCTTTAAGTGCAAAGCGCAACTCCTTTGGAGCTTTTTGTGAAGGAAGTTCAGCAACTTTAGTTCAGCACAGTCAAAGCACCCTTAAGCTGCACTTTTATCCAAGCTGTGAAGGTATATAAAGCACACTTTTAATATGGACTTTTGGATTTGTTTAAATTTGGGGAATGGTTTGGCTGCTTGGAATCCTTGCTCAGAAACAGCTGTCATAAGATCTTAAAAAGAGCTGAATAAAATCGATTATATATTTAGGAAAAAGAAGAAGACTCCAGATTCACAGAAATGCCCAGATTTCTGATGGAAGATGATGAGTTTAGACCAGTCATCTTTCCAATTAAGAGTTCAGCATATTCAGTAATTGCTTTAGTTGGATTTGCATATTCAATGTTCAGCATATCTAATGATTGCTTTAGTTGGATTTGCATGTTCAATGTTCAGGATATTCAGCAAAATCAATGTTCAGCATATTCAATGAACTTGTAAATGGGTATAAATGAAAAAATGGTACCAAATCTTTTGGTAGATTTACAGTTCCCATTCTTATTTAGTTTTCTTTTAATGATTACTTATTAATAGTTTATATTTTTTATGCTTCTAAAAGTTTATACTCTTTATTTCATTTGTGTGTTTCCCTTGGCTCAGGCAAGCGCTTGAGCTTTGCACTTAAGCTTCATAGGCCTTTTCTACGCTTAAGCGCTCATAGTGCTGTTGAGAACAATGATACATACAAATGTACCATATGCTAATATATATATATATATATAGAGAGAGAGAGAGAGGGGGGGGGGGGTGGGGGGAAGTAGACCACTCATCAGAAAGGCCTGACTCTATGTGTCAACTAGAAAAGAAGTCATTTAATAGAAGCTCATTGAAAATTATAGTATATAAATGTCAAGAACCCCAAGGGCATAGGAGTAATTTTTCTGCTATATGTATTTGTCTTTGTTGCACCTTAGGCTGGTGTTGTACCTACAGTTAGTTGCTAACTGAAATGATGTAACAGCTGTCATGTACCTAGGAGTATAGGAGGGTCAATACTGTAATAGGAATAAAATAAAGGGGTAATGTAGTAATAGGCTTATTAGGTGATATTGTAGCAATTAGTTAGAAGCATGGGGGTGGTTATGCAATTTGATATGCCTATATAAGGGGCTATTGTAATCAGATGGAGACATCTGGATTTTGATATTGAATACTCTCATTTCCTCTCTTAATTCTCTCTCTTGGATTCTTCTTCTCTTCTTTCCCCATCTCTCTTTCTGTTTCAGTTCTAAACCTCCCTCCTTGCTGCTTTCTCTTCCCTAAATCTCTCCTAATTCCTATCACAACCCTAGCCAAACCTTAGGATTGTGACAATTGGTATCAGAGCCAACAATCCTTGGCTGTGATTCAATTCGATTTGAAGAAAGCTGTTCCGATGGTGCTTCCGACAACTCCTAGAGCCATTTCAGTGATCCAAATTAGCAGACGAGCAGGCCAAGCGAGGAAGTTTGAGAAGAAGGCGCGAGTGTAGGCTCTGGTCAGCAATTCGATTGCAAGCCAGAGGTATCGCATTTCAGGAGAATTGAAGCAGAGCAGTCGTCCTCGGCTGGAGTTCGAAAATTCAACAGTGGCCGATCCGATTTGGAGGTAATCCAGCTAGAGTCGAAGCAGAGCAACGGTTCTTGGCTGTGGTTCTGATTCCTCTCGAAGGCTGCTGAAATCAATTTCAGCGATTAAACGGAATAGGCAGAGTTCCGAGGTGATAGCGAGTCCGACGAAAGTAAAGCAGAGGGCCTTGGTGTGTGCGACTGAGGCGGAAGACAGGGGGAGCCATTGAGAGAGCAGGAGGCGATTCCAGAAATAACAAAGAGTTGACGGAGCGAGGATCCTACTTGCTATCGATCTTCAAAGGTGATTGACGTTGGCGATTAGGTGAAGCAATTTCGGTAAATTACGAAACTGAGCCAGTGGTTGCATACCGTGGTCGGTGATTGGGCGAGGAGTCAGGGAAAGCGATTGTTGAATCTACAGCAATTGCGAGCAGATCTGATTCTGGAGCAGCAGGTTGATTCGCTGCTATGGGTCCGAGTTACTGCAGTTGTGATTCCAAATTGAAGGCAGATCAGAGTAAGTTGGTTGAAGTGGATTGGCGAAGCAACGACTGAATTCGGAATTGCACTTAGATTTGGAAAGCGTCGCCTAGTAGAGCAAACTCGGAATTGAAAAGCAAAACCGAGCAAAGCCACTTCGGCTCGGAAGTGAAGACGATGCCGGCTAGGAGTGGTCCGCAGCAATACTGAGTTGAATTGGAGGTGAATTCGAGTGGCGCAACAGTAGTTTCGTGGCTAGAAACATTGCTAATCTCAGCCTAGATTTGAAGACGTGTGAAGGTAAGCATACTTCGGAAATTGACGCAAATTAGGAAGTTGACGATAAGAAGCAAGTTCCTACGCCACTATTGAACATCAGTGAGTTGCTGGTCCAGAGGCGTTTCAGAGAAGTGACTGGGTGAGGCGAGCACAAGTAAACAAGTCTGATCCCCAAACGGTGAGAACGATTCTGGGGGTCTTCCAAGTCGGTTTGGGTAAGAAGGGTGAATTGAGGGAGAGCTGATCCGATTAATTGAGGTCCATCACCGATTCAGTTAATCGGAATTGAATCAGATTTGGAGGCAAGGCAGATCCCGATCTCAGCGATTTCATGAGGTGAATTGGAAGCTGAACCAATCCAATCAAGTCTGGAAGTATTAGCACAGCATAACTCAATCAAGTCCGGAAGTGTTTGCATAGCAGAAACGTTGGATTTCTAAGTACACAGTTTGTGAAAAAAAACTCAGCCATGGAAAGCAATGCACGCATGAGGCAATTGGAGCTCCAACGGCAGCAAAAGAAGGCTGCAATTTCAGCGAGAAACGACAAGAAACAGGAGAAGGGGAGCAGCCAATGGGACAAAGGAACAAGAAGTATGGTACATGAATCGAGCCAAGAATTTGGCCGGATGCTACATGAACAATTGCAAGAGTTTGCAATGATACTTACTAAGAAGTATCATTATAGTTTCCCAACAGAATTCTTTGAGGATTATCATGGGATTTTTAATAAGGAGGAGTTCCTTAGAATCAAGTGTTCTAATGAGAAGTCAAGGAGGCAGGAAGCTGATGAATCAGCCATGAAAGAGGAAGGGGATGTTATGAAAATTGCTGATTTCCAGCCATGTGACAGCATTTTCAGCAATAGCAACAATTATGGGGGTCTAGATCAAGGTGTGTGGTCCAAAGAAGGATTAAAGGAACATATTGGTTCCTTTAGAGAAGAAGAAATGATGGAGACAACCAACCAGAAAACAGAAATGGCTAGGGGTAACAAGGAATCGAGGGGCTTGGTGATAAATTTAGCTGCAGTGATTGAGAATTTGGAAGAAGGAATAAGGCCTTCAAACTCGCCTATCAACAGACTGGAGGAGGAAATTGGGAAACCCCAATGCAAGGATATTATCGCTGCCATTCCAGGAGGAGTAAGCCATATTGTAGAGGCATCATTTGATATTGCTGAAAAAGAAGTGCATATAAGGGAAAATTTCAGCAAACAAGAGGGAAAAGGAGTGGTTGTAAATCATTTTGGGAAAGAAGATCAGTGTGGAGGCTATGTGGCAGCCCCTAAGGAAGCATTAGCTAGGATTGAAGTTGCAGCAAATCCTAGATCTCATGTGCAAGGACAGACCTGGACTGACTATCCAAGGCAAGTCAACAAATCCTCACTGCTGCATTCCCAGGTAGTTGCTGAAATTTTTGCAGAGGAGCATGGCTGTAGGATGAATGGAAATACAAAAACTGCAGCTATGGGTATGAGTTTGCCATGCTTACTGGTATGGGGCAGTGATAAACTACCAAAAAAAATCAGGGACACAGTTATTTCTTCCTCTAAACTCCAAATTTTAGTTGTTCTCTTTGACCAATGGAGAGTGATTGATTTTGGTTGTGTTCTAGTTGAGATGGACATGAGAACTACTGCAGTGACTGTCATTTTTGTTTCAATTGAGGAGTACCCAAGCACGAAGAAGAAGAAGCCTAGAAGGAGAAAATGGAAAAAAGAGATTAAACAGAAAATGAAAGTGGGCATTGGATGAGAAAGTGAAGTGGCTCAACGATAATAAGTTTCTTGGGGACAAAAAACATTTTTAGGTGGGGGGAATTGTCATGTACCTAGGAGTATAGGAGGGTCAATGCTGTAATAGGAATAAAATAAAGGGGTAATATAGTAATAGGCTTATTAGGTGATATTGTAGCAATTAGTTAGAAACATGGGGGTGGTTATGCAATTTGATATGCCTATATAAGGGGCTATTGTAATCAGATGGAGACATCTGGATTTTGATATTGAATACTCTCATTTCCTCTCTTAATTCTCTCTCTCGGATTCTTCTTCTCTTCTTTCCCCATCTCTCTTTCTGTTTCAGTTCTAAACCTCCCTCCTTGCTGCTTTCTCTTCCCTAAATCTCTCCTAATTCCTATCACAACCCTAGCCAAACCCTAGGATTGTGACAACAGCCTATAAATAGGCTGTAGAAGTAGAGAATGGGAGCTTATGAATGAATTGGAATTTTGTCTCTCTTATAATTCTCCTAACTCTCTCTCGGTTTCCCTCTCTTCTCCCTCAATTCTCTTTGTTTCTGTTCTATCTCTCCCTCCCTTTCTACTTCTCTTTCTCATATTCTTACCAAATGCCTTTCTAAACCCTAGCCAAACTCTAGGGTCATAACATTTGGTATCAAAGCCAACGTTCCTTGGCTGTAATTCCTACAATTTGTAGCAGTTGATTCCAACGACTCTCTATAGAATCGATCAAGCCAAAATTTCAGGTACAAAACACTACAACTACCATACAACTAAAAGGAAATTCCTCAATACAACTAAAAGGAAATTCATCTATTATCTAATTACTACTATGTCCTTGGGTCATGATAATTTCCCCCCCTTAGAGAGAGTTCTTGTCCCCAAGAACTTACTGCAATTGGTCCCGTTTCTTCACCCAACCCCTACTTGCTCTTCTTTTCCATCCTCTAGCCCTTCTATATATAGTAACCATTCCTTGCACCTATGACCTGGGCTAAACTGTTCTCCACACTAGTAGCGCAGCCCTGCCTGTCGCCTTTGTTCCATCAAAAGAGACTTAGCTGAATTAGGGTTAGTATAAACCCTAAGATTTGAATTTTCCTCTAGCTAAGAACTATTTGCAAGATGAATTTCGATTAGGGGCTAGTGTTTCTTCAAAAGGGCTTCCACGTTGATTTTCTATAATCACACATTTTTTGTAGCATGTTTGACAAACTATGGCTAAAGCATCTTGACTGTAGGTCTCAATTCTTTGCTCAAGCCGCTAATGAAGCTTGAGACAAAGTACCCTTCCATTAGGTGGAGATTAAGGATCAACGTGAGTGATTCAAGTTCCTCAAACTTAAATTGATACGACTGTATCGTCCCCTCCTACCTCAGTTTGTTGAATTTTTCCACAACATCCATCGTATTCCAATCTCCAAAATGCTCGCACAGGTCCTCCACAAATTCTGCCCACTGACAGCCTTTCTTTCCCCAACTCCACCCCTAAAACCAGGCATCTTTAGCATCGTTGAGGTAGGTAATGGCCAAAGTGACCTTCTGCCGTTCGGGCACATTATACACGCTAAACATTCATTCACAATGCCTCACCCATCATCTTGGGTTCTGGCCATCAAACAATGGAATCTCGAGTTTCAACATGGGGAAACTAGGCTAATTAGTGGTAGTTGGAGCTTCCCGCCTCCTCTCCAAAGTATTTTCTCCTACCAATGGTGGATCCACATCAAATTCAAATGATCCCTCGGATCGGTGGGCCGTTCCATGCCTGAGAAGGATTGGCTTTGACCTCTCTCTAGGAGGAAATTTAGGAGAGAACTTTATCAGATTTTGGCTAGTGAACATCATCATAAATTGCTGTATCTGTTCACGCATTTGATCGTGTAACAAATTGTGCTAATTTCAACTCTCCTCATGCCATCGTTCCGTTACTCCTTCTATCCACCGATGCCTCCAAAGTTCCTATCCAAACCTGTATGTCAGTCATCATAGCCGTGACTTGCTGTGACTTGTTGGAGAGAATGAGACATCTCAGTTGTAGTCTTATTCTTGTGTTGCTGGTTGTGTGTTCTGCTGTGTTGTATCTTGGATGGTTGTATTATTTAGTTGTAGTTCTGTTTGTAGCAGAATATTTGTTAGTTGCGTTTAGTTGCGTTTGTTATGATTGTTTAGCTTTGCTGTTAAGGCTATATATATGTGTTAGCCTCTCGGTTGTTATGTAGAGATTTTATCTTTCATTAATCAAACATTTGGACGAGGTGCTTTCTCTCAGATCTTCCATTTTTCATTCAATTTCATTTTGTTTCATGGTATCAGAGCCATCGCGACTTGCGTCCATGGCTTCTTCTGATTCGACCTCGTCTCCTTCATTATCTTCTGCTGTTTTGTCTGATTTTGCTTCGGTATCTAAGGCGTTCAGTTTTGCACCTACAAAACTGGACTTAAACAATTACCTCTACTGGAAGGCACAGATCTTAACTACAATTAGAGCTTACGATCTACTGCCTTTCATAAATAAAACTGATCTACCGCCTAAGTATGTTCAATCGAGTGATGCTAAGCCTAATTCAGAACCAGCAGTTAATCCTGAATTCCTGCGGTGGATGCGATCAGATCAGCTTCTCCTAGGATGGCTGTTTTCGACAATTGATAAGGAGGTAATTGGACAAGTCATTCATTGTGAATCTGCAGCAGAGGTATGGAATACTCTTGAAAATTTGTTTTCTCGTCAAACGGTTGCTCGTTCCTTTCAATTGAAACAGCAACTTAGGTCTCTTAAGAAAGGTGATATGACTATCACTGAATATATTCTTAAGATCAAGACTATTAATCATGCATTAACAGCAATTGGAGAACCATTGAATGATCAAGATCTATTAATGACAGTCTTGCATGGATTAGGTGAAGATTATGAAACTGTTGTTGGCTTAATTACGTATCAAATGAATGATATTAACCTTGAAAAAGTTCAGTATCTCTTAATGATGCATGAACAAAGGTTATCTTCGAAGAACATGGAGATATCTAGTGGATTGCCTAAATTTGATTCAGCTGCTGCTATGAATGTAAGCTATGCTCCACAACAGCCCAGAAATAACGGTGGAAATAATAATAGTAGAAGAGGTTTTCAAGATTTTCAAAACAGAGGAGGAAGAGGAAATGGTTTTAGAGGAGGTAGAGGCAGAAGCCGATTTTCTGGAAAAAGGTTTTACTGTCAACTCTGTGGAAAACCAAGCCACTTAGCTGATCGTTGTTACCATCGGTTTGATAGCAGTTTTCAACGTCCCTCTTTTGGTAGAGGTGGAAATGAATCAAGTTCTCAGGCTTTTGTAGCGTCTCATGAGGGTAATGGAGCTTTCTTGACAGATTTAGGGTTTGCTCAAGAGACTCATCATGGTTTTCCTTCTTCTCAGTTGAATGAACAATATCCATCTTCTTCTTCGTCATCTTATCAACTAGGCGACACTTCTTGGTGTGTAGACTCTGGAGCTACAAACCATATCACTTCTAGTCTTCAAAATCTATCTCTTCATTCTCCCTATGGTGGTAATGACAAAGTGGCCGTAGGAAATGGTAAGGCTCTTCCTATTGCTCACATTGGCACTGGTACTATCCTTACTCAAACCAATCCTCCTTCTGTTCTTTCCTTATCTCAAGTTCTTCATATTCCTTGCATGAAAAAGAATCTCATGAGTGTTTCATAGCTTACTAATGATCATAATGTAATTGCTGAATTTCACTCTAACTTTTGTTTGATCAAGGACAAGGCCTCGGGCAAGGTGCTACTTCAAGGAGTTCTTAAGAATGGCCTCTATTAGCTGGATCCAACATTTGTTCATGCTGCTTCTTCTGCTGCTCCTAGCTCCTCTAGTGCTGCCTTTCCTTCAAATTCGTCAATGTCTTCCATGATAAATGTCTGCTGTTTAGCAAACTGTACTAATGTTCTACGAACTTGTAATAAATCCAGCATGTCTTGTACTGATAAGCTTTGTAAACAGTGGCATGCTAGGTTGGGACATCCCTCTTTTTCTGTATTGAAACAAGTTCTTAATAAAATCAGTATTCCTTGTTCATCTACTGATTTGTCATTTTGTGACTCATGTAAGTTGGGTAAACTACATCAGCTACCCTTTGCAACTTGTCCTATTACAGCAACTCATCCCCTAGAATTGATATATTCAGATTTGTGGGGTCCTGCTCCTATGTTATCCATTGAGGGCTATAGGTATTACATTATCTTTGTTGATGCCTATACTCGATATACTTGGTTGTATCCAATGAAATTAAAGTCTGAAGCCTTGTCTATTTTCAAAACTTTTCATAAGTTTGCTAAGTTGCAATATTCTTTCAAGCTCAAAGCTCTTCAAACCGATAATGGTGGAGAATTCAAAGCCTTTATACCCTATCTTCATAGTTGTGGCATTCAGTCTCGGTTCTCTTGTCCCTATACTCACCAACAAAATGGTGTGGCTGAAAGAAAACATAGACACATTGCTGAAATGGGACTAACTCTTTTAGCTCATGCTAACATGCCTTTGAAATATTGGGTTGAAGATTTTCAAACTGCTGTCTACACTATCAATTTGCTACCAGCTTCACCACTTCAGTTTCTTACTCCCTTTGAGAAACTATATCATAAACAACCGAGATATATGCACTTACAACCATTTGGTTGTGCTTGCTTTCCTTATCTAAGGTCTTATGCCAAGAACAAGTTTAATTTTCATTCTTCAAAGTGTGTGTTTCTTGGTTATAGTCAAATTCAGGCTGGATATAAATGTTTACATCCTTCAGGTCGAGTTTATATCACTCAGCATGTTGTTTTCAATCCTGAGGAGTTCCCTTTTTCTTGCCTATTTTCTGTCAAATCTTCTACTCCTCATTCTAATTCTATTCCTAGTCTATCTACTCATGTTTTACGCTCTTGTTCATCTTTTCCTCCTAGTCCTTTATCTTCAGTAACATCAGCACCGGGTTTACATGATTCATCTGCTCCTTTCGTTTCTAGTCATGTTCCTACGGCTGCTCCTATTGTTCCGGACCTGTCAGTTCCTGATTTGTCCGAATCTTCTTCTTCCTCTTCTCATGTTCCTACTGCTCCTCCACCAAGACAGCCTTTGACTCTTCCAACTCATCCTATGATTACTCGTGCAAAAGCTCGTCAACTCTCTCTTTCTTCTCCTTATGCTTTGGTGAGTTCTTTAGAACCTAACTCTGTTCAAGAAGCTCTCCAAGACCCTAACTGGACTAAAGCCATGAAGGAGGAATATTCAGCCTTAATTCGAAATAATACTTGGGAACTTGTTCCATTCTCTTCTGACATGAACTTAATAGGCTATAAGTGGGTTTTCCGTGCAAAATATAATCCTGATGGTTCTCTTCCAAAGCATAAAGCTCGTCTTGTTGCCAAGGGTTTTCTTCAAACACCCGGCATTGATTTTGCTGAAACTTTCAGCCCTGTTATTAAGGCACCAACCATCAGAATTTTATTTTCACTAGCTGTTACATATGGATGGGATATTCAGCAGGTGGATGTAAATAATGCATTCTTAAATGGTGATCTTGATAAGGCTGTTTTCATGTCTCAGCCAGAAGGTTTTCTTGATCAGTCATACCCTTCTCATGTTTGTAGATTGAAGAAGTCTCTTTATGGCCTTAAACAGGCTCCTCGTGCCTAGTATACTAAGCTTCGAACAGCTCTACAAAGTTGGGGTTTTATTCGAGCTCTCTCTGATGCATCGCTCTTTATTAAGAGAACTTCTGAATTTGTTTTGTTTGTCCTTGTTTATGTTGATGATATCTTAGTCACTGGATCCAGCTCCACTGCCTTGCATGATTTTATTCATGATCTTGACAACCATTTTGCGTTAAAAACACTTGGTTCGGTGAATTACTTTCTTGGGTTTGAAGCTTATCGGGATTCTACAGGCCTCTATCTAACTCAATCCAAATATACTCTTGATTTACTGACTAAGGCTGCTATGGCTGATTGCAAGCCTTGTGATGTTCCTCTTAGTTCAGCCACTATGTTTACAGATGAAGGTGATCTGTTTTCTAATCCCTCTCTATATCGGACAGTTGTAGGTTCTCTTCAATATCTTACCTACACCAGACCGGATGTTGTCTTTGTTGTCAACAAACTCAGTCAGTTTTTAAGCTGTCCTAAGGATCAGCATTAGCAAGCTTGTAAGCGGTTACTTCGGTATCTCAAAGGAACCATTGGCTTAGGTCTGGTCTTCACTCCATCCTCTTGTGATTTACCTCTAAGTGTTTACACGGATGCTGACTATGCAGGCTGTAAACTCACCAGACGATCTACTAGTGGTTGGTGTGCTTTTCTAGGCAATAATCTGATTGTTTGGGGTTCTAAAAAGCAAACTGTCGTTGCTCGGTCCGTTGGAGAGGCGGAATATAGGGCAGTGGCTCAAGGAGTCACTGAAGTCTTGTGGTTAAAGTCCCTCTTCCAAGAACTTGGGTTTTCCTGCTCTCAACCTCCTATTCTTTGGTGTGATAACTTGGCTGCCAAATCTATCTCTGAAAATCCTGTTTTTCACTCTAGAACTAAGCACATTGAGATTGATGTGCATTTTGTTCGGGAAAAAGTTGAATGTGGTTCTGTTGAAATTCGTTATGTTCCCACCATGTATCAACTTGCGGATATCTTTACTAAAGGGTTGCCTAAGGATCGTTTTCAGTTCTTATGTCATAAACTTGGTCTTCGAGTGACCCCTGTGTATTGTTGTTTGCCCCTTGTGACAGACAAAGGCAGGACTGAGACAGCTCAAGGCAAGTCTCAATTAAAGGGGAGTGTTGGCGAGGTTAAGGTAGCTAACGGCAGGATTGAGACAGCTCCAGGCAGGTTTCAATTGAAGGAGCATGTTGAAGTGATTAAGGCAGCTAAAGGCAGGATTGAGACAGCTCAAGGCAGGTCTCAATTGAAGGGGAGTGTTGGAGAGAATGAGACATCTCGGTTGTAGTCTTATTCTTGTATTGCTGGTTGTGTGTTCTGTTGTGTTGTATCTTGGATGGTTGTTGTTGTGGATTAGGACTGATTTAACCGAAGCTAACCAAAGAGATCTCCTTACCAACACAAAGCAACTTCACAGAAACAGAAAATTAGAAAAGAAAACAAGCCAAACAGAGACAAGATATACCCTAGTTCGGAATGCCTTTTGGCAAACCTACATCCAGCAATCAACACCCACTAGAACAGCCTTTATTAGGATGACAATGACCAGTACAACAAGCCTCTAAACAATCATCTATCTCTCCGAGTACAAGCACACATTCTCTCAAAGGATTACACAAGACTACACTGCCTTTCTCTCCTTCAAGAACAAGAACTCTTCACTCGAACATAGACAAACCAGAAGCTCTCTCTATCATCTATCGACTGCCTACCTCGCCCTTCTATTTATAGAGAATGGCGAGATTCCCAAGATAACTAACTTATTATGGGAAATTACAATTAGGCCCTCAAACTTACAAAGTAATTACACTTACATTTAAAAGCCCTAATTGATCTAAATCTTCCAGCCGATAGAGATTAACATCACTGATCTTCTACCGCATCAAAGACTCTAGGCAAACTCAACAATTCTCCACCATTTGCCTTGAGATCTTTACTTGATAGCCTGAAAAAAACTTGTTCTTATCCTGGATGAAGATGAAACACTGATCATGTTAAAAACAAACAACATTAAGGATGGATAAACAATGCTGTAATTTAGACTTAGGGACAGCTTTGGTAAACATATCAGCTGCATTTTCTTCTCCTGCAACTTTTATTAGAGTTATCTCTTCTTTTTCAAGAATTTCCCTAATGAAATGATACCTAACATCTATGTGTTTTGTTCTTTCATGGTGTGAGGGGTTTTTAACCAAATGAATGGCACTTTGGCTATCACACATTAGCCTAACCTTAACATCTATTCCTAGAAGCTCACTAATGATTCCTTTAAGCCAAAGACCTTCTTTTATTGCTTCTGTTACAGCAATATACTCTGCCTCGGTTGTGGACAAAGCCACTACTGATTGCAGGTTTGTTTTCCAACTTATGGTAGATCCCCATAGTTGAAATACATAACCTGTAGAAGACCTTCTCTTATCAATATCTACTGCGAAATTTGCATCTGTAAACCCTAGGATGGAAGGTTTTGATTCTATTTTTCCTCCACCATAAACCAAAGACATACCTAAAGTCCCTTTAACATATTTAAAGGTCCATTTTACAGCATCCCAGTGAGCTTTACCCGGATTGGCCATAAACCTACTAGATACACTCATAGAATGGGCCAAATCCGGTCTTGTACAGACCATGCTGTACATTAAGCTCCCAACCGCATTAGAGTAAGGAATCTTACTCATTTCCTTAATGTCTTTTCCATCTTTTGGAGACTGTTCATGGGACAATTTAAAGTGTTGGGCAAAAGGTATTGATACATCCTTTGCATCACTCATGTTGTATTTCTTAACCAACTTGCTAAGGTAGGACTGTTGAGACAAGATTAGCTGCCTATGCTGTCTATTTCTTTTAATTTTCATGCCTAATATTTTTCTAGCTTCTCCTAATTCTTTCATTTCAAAGACTGATTTTAAACTCAATTTTAAATTCATGATTTCTTTAGTTGATTGACTTGCAATCAACATATCATCTACATATAGGAGAAGATATATGGATACATTATTAGGCATATGTTTAAAATAGACACAGCTATCATATGAGCTCCTTTTAAACCCTTGGGACAACATAAAGGAGTCAAACTTCTTATACCATTGCCTAGGGGATTGTTTCAAACCATAAAGAGATTTCTTAAGAAGAAAAACTAGTTCTTTCTTACCTCTTACTTCAAATCCCTTAGGTTGTTCCATAAGAATATTTTCCTCTAAATCTCCATGTAGAAAAGCTGTAGTTACATCCATTTGTTCTAAAATTAAGTTTTGATGAGCTGAAATTGCAAGAAGGATTCTTATTGAGGTATGTCTCACAACAGGTGAAAATACCTCATTAAAATCTATACCAGCTACTTGAGTAAAACCTCTAGCCACTAACCTAGCTTTATACCTAGGTTTATCTTCTTTTCCAGCTCCTTCCTTAATTTTATATATCCATTTACAGCTAACTACCCGTTTTCCTAAGGGTTTTTCTACAAGGACCCAAGTTTTATTTCGTTTAAGAGAGTCCATCTCAGATTTCATGGCTTCCTGCCACTTCTGAGAATCTCTGGACTTTACAGCTGCTTCATATGAGATAGGTTCTTCTCCTATTTCTATAGCTGCACTTATTAAAGGATAGGAAACTAAATCAGAATAGCCATACCTTACTGGAGGTCTGGAAATCCTCCTCTGCCGGTCTCTAGCCACATTATATCTCTCTGGATCAAGAGAATTTTCTGAGCAAGAAGATTCTTCATAATCCTCTTGCTGATCAGTAGAGGATCCTTCATATTCATCCTGCTGGTTTGGGGACAGTTCTCCATACTCTCCATTTTCTTCTTGAAAACTTAACTCTTGATTTTGAGAGTTATTTTGGCCTCTACCCATTGGTTCTTCAGATAGATCTATATCTACTGCTTTTTCTTTTCCAGCATCCTTTAATTCTCCCTTTCCCTCAAAGTCTTTTATGTTAGATTCTTCCTTGAAAGTAACATCTCTACTAACAAAGGTCCTAGGCATATTTGGATCTAAACTCCACATTTTATAGCCCTTAACTCCTTCAGGATATCCTATAAACAAACACCTAATAGCTCTAGGGTCCAGCTTACCTTGTTTGGAATGAGCATAAGCTATACACCCAAAAACCCTAATATGATCTATATTAGGCTTGTGACCAGTCCACATTTCATAAGGAGTTTTGAATCCTATGGCTGAGGATGGTGACCTATTAATGACATAGGCTGCCGAGACTAGGGTTTCTCCCCAAAAAGATTTGGATAGCCTAGCATGAATAATCATGCACCTTACTCTCTCTAAGAGAGTTCTATTCATTCTCTCAACCAAGCCATTTTGTTTGGGATTTCCTGGAACTGATAAGTGTCTTAGAATACCTTCTTGTTTACATAGGTGGTCAAATTCCTTGTTGCAAAATTCCAAACCATTGTCAGTCCTAATGATTTTAATTTTGCTTCCTTTCTGATTTTCTATCATGGTTTTCCAGATTTTAAAAGCTTCAAAAGTTTTATCCTTTGATTTTAAAACATAAACCCAAACCATTCTAGAATAATCATCAATTATGGATAGGAAATACTTTGCTCCACCATGAGATAAGGTTTGGGAAGGACCCCACAAATCAAAATGGATATATTCTAAGGGGGCCTTAGTGGAGTGAGTAGCCTTTTTAGAGAATTTTGCCTTTACTGATTTTCCAAAAATGCATGTTTCACATTTGTCTAAAGCTGTAAATTTCTCAGTACTTAAAATCCCTTGCTTAGCCAATTCTTTAAGCCCTTGCTCACTAATGTGAGCCATCCTATAGTGCCACAGCCTAGACTGCCCATCGGATTTTCTTTCTCCTAATGCTGCCTCTCCCCCTACAGTGGAGGCCTGCAACATATATATGCCATTTTGAAGGATAGCCTTCATGCATATGAGAGATCCTTTTACTATCTTAAGGACTCCACCAGCTCCTCTATAGGAGTATCCGTTTTTGTCTAATTCTCCAAGGGATATCAGATTTCTCTTTAAATCTGATACATATCTTACAGCAGCCAATGTCCTGATTATTCCATCATGCATTTTGATTTTAACATCCCCAATCCCCTTGATTTTACATTCCTGGTTATTTCCTAAAAGGACTTTTCCCCCATCTATGTCCCTAAAACTTAGGAACCAATCCTTATGAGGAGTCATATGGAAGGAACAACCGGAATCTAATACCCAAGCCTGTTTGTCCTCAGTTTTTGACACAACTAGAACATCAGCACTATCATAGTCGAATTCACAGATTGAGGATGATATTTCAGAATTCCCTTTATTTTGAAATTCCTTCTTTTTCTTTGGGCAATTTCTCTTAATATGACCTTCTTCATGACATAAGAAACACCTTATTGTTTTCTTACCATTTTTAGACTTTGATCTAGACCTTCCTTTGGTCTTTTGATCCCTCTTTTCTGTTCTTGACCTAGCTGTAAGAGCATCTCCTATAGAGTTCTTGACTTCCAACTTTTGTTGGAGTTCCTTGGAGTTTAAAGCTCCAATAACATCATCTAGAGATAGGTTTTTTCTACCGTGTTTTAATATATCAACAAAAATCTCATAAGATCTTGGTAAAGAGTGCAATAAGACAAGAGCCTTATCCTCATCATCATATTTTATATCAATATTTTCAAGATCTAAACATAACTTTGTGAAGTCATCTATATGCTCTTGCAGTTTTTGCCCTTCTCCCATCTTAAATGAGAAAAACCTAGTTTTTAAGAACAGCCGGGTGGAAAGATTTTTGGTCAAGTACAAGGTTTCTAACCTATTCCATAAGGATAAGACAGTGGTCATCTTTGAGACCTCTCGAAGAACCTTATCACCAAGACTAAGAATTAAAGTGTTATATGCTTTTTCATCTATTTCTTCCCTTTGTTTACTATATTCTTGTTTCTGTTCAAAGGTACTAGTTTCAAGTAATTTCTTCTCCTCTTCTAATGCTCCTTTCAGTCCTAAGTTTCCTAGAAGCGCCTTCATTTTAATTCTCCAAAGGCCAAAATCATTTTGGCCAGTGAATTTTTCTATATCGTATCTTGTTGCAGCCATAATTAGAACTAGAGTCTAATAAAAAACAACAAGAAAGATATCAAGAAAGTATCAAGAAGACTTATCTTGGACGAGGGATGGCTCTGATACCAGTTTGTTGTGGATTAGGACTGATTTAACCGAAGCTAACCAAAGAGATCTCCTTACCAACACAAAGCAACTTCACAGAAACAGAAAATTAGAAAAGAAAACAAGCCAAACAGAGACAAGATATACCCTAGTTCGGAATGCCTTTTGGCAAACCTACATCCAGCAATCAACACCCACTAGAACAGCCTTTATTAGGATGACAATGACCAGTACAACAAGCCTCTAAACAATCATCTATCTCTCCGAGTACAAGCACACATTCTCTCAAAGGATTACACAAGACTACACTGCCTTTCTCTCCTTCAAGAACAAGAACTCTTCACTCGAACATAGACAAACCAGAAGCTCTCTCTATCATCTATCGACTGCCTACCTCGCCCTTCTATTTATAGAGAATGGCGAGATTCCCAAGATAACTAACTTATTATGGGAAATTACAATTAGGCCCTCAAACTTACAAAGTAATTACACTTACATTTAAAAGCCCTAATTGATCTAAATCTTCCAGCCGATAGAGATTAACATCACTGATCTTCTACCGCATCAAAGACTCTAGGCAAACTCAACAGTTGTATTATTTAGTTGTAGTTCTGTTTGTAGCAGAATATTTGTTAGTTGCGTTTGTTATGATTGTTTAGCTTTGCTGTTAAGGCTATATATATGTGTTAGCCTCTCGGTTGTTATGTAGAGATTTTATCTTTCATTAATCAAACATTTGGACGAGGTGCTTTCTCTCGGATCTTCTATTTTTCATTCAATTTCATTCTGTTTCATGACTATTGACTCCATTTGCTTCATTCGAGTGTCGTCATCCATTGTGAAGAGGTCATTGGTGAGATTGCAGGCCTAGGAACAGCTCTGGATGAATCTATTGAGGATCGAACAACTGCTATTATTCGTCAGAATTGAGAAGTGATCGTTGTAGACACCTATAAACTCACTTCCAAGTCAAACCTGATTCAAGGACAGGATAACTCACATGTTACAGCAACTTTGATCAGCCTTCAAGAGTCGCCCAAGGCTACCAATTCCCCTGACATGCTCGCCTTCAAAACTTGAATAGAATTTCTGGCCATCTACTCTGTTACAGTCACTACAAGTCACCTCTCTACAGGTCGCCCTATGGTATTGCTTCACAATTCAATCGAAAGTCTCCGTCAAGAATTTAACAGAGAAGTATCCTTCCACAATTGGAATTCTGCCAGATCGCCGGAGTTCGCCACTAGAATCACCAGGGCTACTCGCCTTCCTTGATCGATTGTGATGCAACCAACGGAATTCTCCGAAATTGAGAATTGATGGATGCAGTAGTTTATGAATTGGCTTCAAAATCTGCTAAAGCTGCTTCGCCCTTCCACTGCAAGCAAAAGGATTACCGAAATTCAAGGGAAGTCAGAATTGCTTGGCCATGTCACCTTCAAATTCCGAACTGAATTTACAACCAATAATCGATTAAAATTCACCAGTGGATCTCAATTTTGATCAATCCTTGTTTCCTTCCAACTGATATCTGAAAAGCAGACAAAATCGTTGTTCGAACTCACCTGAACTCACCTGCTACTACTGGTTTTCGTAATCGCCTCTACCTTGTATTCACGTCTAGAATCGATTAAAATCACAACCAATGATTAACTGCTCCAATACCAATTTTCATGGACCTAGGGTTCATGACAGGTTTAAAAGGTAATTGGAAGGAATTGAGGGAATTAGATCAAAAGAAATGGGAGGAAATTAGGAAAGAACAAAAACAAAGAGGGAGATTAGGGAGAACTGAGAGAAAGAAAGGGAAATTGAGAGAGATAGAAATTAGATTTCATTCAAAAATATCCTTCTATGCCTTGAATGAGAATGGATCAGCCTTATATATTGATCTGGTAGCTAAGGTTTGGCGCCAATAGGGCTGCCAAATATTCAAATCAATACAATTTGAGGCATTCGTCCTTTAGGTACAAACCACTACAACTACCATAAAACTAAAAGGAAATTCCTCAATACAACTAAAAGAGAATTCATCTATTATCTAATTACTACTATGTTCTTGGGTCATGACAATTGTCACATGTGAATTTTGGCACTCTTGTTCGAATCTTGAAGGCGAAGCAGGTGGTAGACTCATGGCTATGAAATTCACTAAGTCTCGTCTCAATTTTGAAGACGTGTGAAGGTGAAGCAAACCCAGGCAACTTTGGTTGTTGTTCCAAAGCAATTGGATCTAGGTAGCTGCATGTGAAAAGGCGATTCAGTGAAACTGAGAGTAGGCAACTCAAAGTTTGAAGGCGAACTCGGAGGTGGGATTCTGGTGATCACCGGTGATAGCTGTTTCTTGATTGTGATTCCGTCAAATCCTATTCACTAATCCAGCAAATCAAAGCGAGGCAAGTCCCGGCCTTGCGACGAAAAGCGTAACAAATTCTCAAGTGAACTGCATAAGCCTGCCATTTCTTGAAAGCTGATCGGAGCTATTCAAATCAGCAATTTTCGTAAGTAATTGTGCAGTAAAAGTGTTGGGTTCAGAAGTTGCTTGGCAGGTTTCCAAAGCTGCTTAGAACAGGTTTTCTTCTGAAATTGTTCAGAGCTAGCAGGTTGTTTGAGGTTGACTCATAAATTGATTTAGAGGCTATTCAAGAATTGAACCTATCAAGATGGTCGAAGGACTTCTTGAAAGTGCACCGCCATTTGGGCAAACATTCAAGGAAGAATGTGATGTAACGAGAGAAGTAATCAAGGATGTCAGCAGAAAGTTGGATGACCTTTTGATTCTATTTTCACATAAATTTTGAGGTTAGTATTTTGGTTGAATGTTTTTCTAAGGAATACTCTGCTTCCTTCAATCAAATGGAGATGAGAGTTACAAAGAGGAGCTCAACAAGCTAAAACAAGAGGGCTCAGTTACAAAGTACCTGGTCATGTTTGAGAAATTAAAAGCACTTGTGCTCAATTCCCATCCAACTTTGAAAATCTTATTTTTTATTGAGATTCATTAATGGTCTTAACGATACACTGAGTCCTATGGTGAGAATGATGCTTTCAGCCATAGTACAACAAGCAGCTGAGAAAGCTAAATTGCAAGAGTTGGCGCTGGAAGCCATTTACAGAAAACATGGGCTGCCACCTAAAGGTTACCTTAAGAGCAGCCAACAAATCGAAGGAGCTTCTAAGGCTACTAATCAAGTAGTGCAAGAAGCTGATGAAGTAGCATTGGAAGAGGAAGATAGTGTTCATGCAGCTGAAGAGAAGTATGAGGTCCTAAGAATAGGAATGGTGGCTACAAAGAATGAGGAAAAACCTGAATTGGATTAGGCAATTCATAATGATAAGAAAGGAATGATAATTGCTGATGAAGCTATTGCAGTTCCACTGGAGGAAAATTTGACTGAAAGTGAGTCTTTAGTGTACACCAGCAATCAGGAGGTAAAAGATACTCCACTTGAGAAGGTCTCTATTGAAGATGAGGAAGGAGACAAGGTTGTAAAGATGGGAGAGGATACGACTACACCAACATTGGAGTTTGAAGATTTTGAATCTGTTTTTCTTAAAGGTGTTGAGTTTTGTCTAGAGTATTGAGGCAGCGACAACAATGTTGTTTATATAGGTTATTATGCAGTTTAGAGAGTAGGGATAGGCGGTGAACTCACTTGTAAATAATTGTCAAGTTGGAGGGTAAAACCGATAATATCCAGTTATGTAATAGCATAGGATCTATCGCCCAAATATTCTATAAATAGGGAAGGAGGTCTAGGCATAAGATGCGCATAATTCAGTTGTTTCTCGAGAAAGCTTTGAGAGAGGAAAGGCTGTGTTTTAGAATAGGTTTTGTAATCTTGAGAGAAGGCTTGTAATCGAGGGGTGCCACTGGTGTACTGATATCATTCTTTTTAAATCAAAGAAGGTTGCTCTTGGAGGGCTCTTAAGGCTGGATGTAGGATTGCATATTGCAATCTAAACCAAGATAATCTTGGTGTCTTGTGAATGTTTGGTTTGTGTATTCTTATTTCCCTATTTCTGTTTATTATTTCTATTAAATTCATTTAATTTGTTCCTAAGATCAAATCTGTGAGTGTGTGATTAAGAGTGGCAGAATTCCTGTCCAAGAAATCAATTCCAGTGACCCTAGGTATAACAGAAGGCATAGATCCTCAATCACCGGGACAGGAAGAAGTTGTTGAATTACCTACATTGGATCAAGTAGCTCCGACTAAAAAATCAGACACTGTTGTTTTAGACTTACTAATTTAGGCGAATTTAGATTAACTAATCTCTCTCAAATACTCTTCCCACTCTCGGATCAACAAAAATAAATGTTAATGAAAACAAAAAGTAAAGAATTCACAAAACAAGACATAAATCAGAAAACCAAACCACAAGAAACCAAATTTATCTTGGTTCGGATTGCAAGTGTTGCAACCCTACATATGGTAGTTAAACACCCCTCGAGCAGTCTTCTTTATTTAGAATGAACAATCAGTACACAGCTAGTTCCCTTCCTTCTATTCCCGAGTACATCAAACCTTTGCTCCCCAAGATTACAAAGTTATCTTTCAAACACTAGCCTTTCTCTCAGAACAAAACAGTACTCGTTAAATAGAAAATGAGAACACACTCAACCGGCTACCCCTCCCCCTCTATTTATAATAATGGGTGAACATTCCAATATAACTTACTAGAATTAGATAATTACAGTTTTAACCCCCAAACTTTACTAATCACATTTAGGGTATCATTTCTAACTACCTATCTAAACCTTAGCCGACATAAGCCACCATCTTCACTAATCTTCTAGGATAACTCGAGGCAAACATATCAACAAACAATGGTAAAGAAATCAATGCTTTAATCAAAGTGAATAACCAATGGAGTACAATTCAAGATTGGTTAAAGATTGACGGAGGATGCTCGCACTTGGAAGAAAATTTTGTTGAGGGGAACGAGACTCGCGCTATTTTGTTTATTCCTATTTCAGTTGGAGAGCTACAGCGTCAAATCAAATTTTGGCCTACAAAGAAGTTTGAATTCCTTTCTACGATTGGGAATGATAGGGTGGAAGGAATGAAAGATCAATTGGAACCATTTTCAATAGCAATAGGGAAGAGGTGGATGGTTGGATTGGGTGTTGCAACAAGTCATAGTATTGTTACTGTTGAAGGAAAAAAAAAAAGGGACAGCAAAAGAAAAGGAAAATAAGAGATAAGAACAAGAAAAGGCAAAGAAGAAACCAGATAGTAAAGATGGGCATTGGATGAAAAAACAACGGCTCTATTATAATAAGTTTCTTAGGGATAAGAAACCTTTCAAAGAGAGGGGATTGTCACGACCCCAAGGGCATAGGAGTATTTTTCTGTTACATGTATTTGCCTTTGTTGTACCTTAGGCTGCTATGGTGTTATACCTACAATTAATTACTAATTGAAGGGATGTAACAACCTATAAATAGGTTGTAGAAGTAGAGAATGGGAGCTTATGAATGAATTGGAATTCTGTTTCTCTCTCTTAATTCTCCTAACTATCCCTCAGTTTCCCTCTCTTCTCCCTCAATTCTCTCTGTTTCTGTTTTGTCTCTCCCTCCCTTTCTGTTTCTCTTTCCCGTATTCTTACCAAATGCCTTTCTAAACCCTAGCCAAACCCTAGGGTCGTGACAATACAGGACTTGTAAATTACTCTCCTAATAAGTAGCAATGATACAAATGCATGTTTGTCATTCTAGAATCAACATCTGTTGCAGGACTGGTAACCATTAGACATTAATATATTTAAAAGGTAACAAATATGATTAAAAAATTGTTTGAAGGGGGAAAATATGAAATTTTTTAGGATAACATTCAGTTGAAGTTGGCTTTGTCAAAGATGTCAAAAATGCTAGTCTGGCTGCATGTTAATGTAATTTGATTACGATAATATATCTAGGCATATACCAAGGGCAAGAAAAAATATAAGTAATTATCTAATATAGCAGATTCATAGGATTATACAATTTATAAATTAGAAGTAATTATCTATATAGCATATCCATAAGATCATATAATTTATAAATTACATCTAATTTTGTACAAGTACACTAACCTCCCCTTAGGTTTGGTTTATCAAGTTATTATGGTTTGGACAATTATGATATAAATTCTTTTGCAAAGTTGATGCACCAAAGTGCAAAGTCATGAAGAAGGAAGTCGGTCGGAAATCCATTCTCCTTAGCAAACTCTTTTGTCTGTAACTCAACTGAACAGTCAAAGCAAAGCCTACACCCAGCACTCATCCATTGCCCCCTTTTCTGTGACCTTAACCTCAAATCTGATAAAACTACAATGTGTTCACCTCTGTCAAAAACATAGTTTTGTTTCTTGAACAATATTTTTTGCCCCTCATGTTGCACCAAGCCAAACAGTAGTCAAATCAAGCAACCTACCCCATAATGCTCAGGAACATACATGACACTACCACAACCCCCCTCTAAAAATTAAGACTAGAGATATGAATTTGCCGCTTTTATTGTGATGGCATCTAACTACTATGTTCCCAATCTATTTACAAAAAGATATTTCTAGCACCCAGTTTCCACAGAAAGCTAGCATTTGCATTCAAATAGTTACAAACCCATAAAGTTTCAGACTTGATCTGGGAGAAAAAACATTTGGAGGCCCTTCAAGAGGGTTTGACAACTAGGAACAAACCATCAGCTTCCTCCTGAAACACAAAAGATTTCCTACCAATCTGGATACGCTTCCTACACCCCTTAAAGAGCAACATCCCTCCTCTCTCTCTCTCTCTCTCTCTCTCTACAAAAAGCTCCTGTCTTGACATATTAAGGTTAACGTGTGTCAGTATCCAGTTTTCCAATAACTCATTCTCTAGCAAGCAACTTGGAATCAAACATCGTGTACTGACCAATATGACAAATCATGGTAATTCAAAATAACTAAATAGAGCTAATAAGCATCAAATATGACACGAATGTACAACCATGACGAAAACTTTGGTGTCCAAGGTTCCTCTGCAGTATGGGATGACCAAGATATTGGCATAAGTGGACTAATTGAACAAACCTTGTCCCATCAACCAGAGTCAACAACACAGATCTATTTGCCTATACCTATATGGAAAAAATCATTAAATTCGGCAAAAGCCAACATGTTTTTGGGTCTCTAGTACATTCTACTAGAGATTTCACTTAGGAATATACATTAGACATCTCAACTCAGAAACTATAGGTTACCTTATCAAAAAGCACAAAACAAAAAACCAACTATAGGTTAGGTTTTCCCACCTAATCATCTATTACTTAGGATATTGTTTGTTTTCTTCGTCATTGTGCACCACTACATGCATGTCACAATCAAGTATTAATGAAACTTTACAGTCCAGCCATGGCAATTTGCATCGCATTTCATCCTAAGCTAGTATTAAATGTATTGTGATGAATTTGCTTGCACAAAGCTCAATGGGACAGCATCAACAACCTCTTTCACAAAAGAGTGAATAAAAAAAAAAACAAAAACTATTATGAGCAAGAACTAAACAACGAAAGAAGGCCTCCTGCCTCCAAGCGCATTATCCCACTCTCTCAATATTTCAGTAAAGCAAACAACTAACAAACTATCGGAGAAATATAACAAAAAGGTAAAATAAAATAATTAGACAGTAGAGCAGTGAAGAATGATTCTGACAAGCATAACATGCATGAATAACCAGAAAGAGGTATAAAAAGTAGACATAAATCTCATAGTCAAACCTGGAAATGAGAACTGTTCAGACAACGTCCAATCTGTCTGAAAAGGGGAACCATACAGCGCTGGAATTCAGCTGGCTGAGTACTTTCCAACACTTCTTCTAATTCTCCGAGAAAGAGAACCTCCTTTCCACAATTAGTGACTGGCCAATACTTCAATAACCCCCTAATAACAGTATCTGCCAGCTTATAATCCTTCTCAACAAACTGGGTGATGCAATATGACAACTGTTGGTGATACACAGACACAGATTTAGGCTTGTGGAGTGGAAGAAGCGCCCGAACAAGGAATAACTTATGCTCCTCTTTCATCGGTAGCGCAAATCCATTTATTATACTCCCAAGAATCTCCAACAACTCGGCAATCCCACTGTGCCTCTCTGTTTCAAATATAAACCGGTAAAATATATGATTTATTGCTTTCCGGATAAACGGGCGATGAACCATGAATTTTCCATAGATGCGATGCAGAATAGTTTTCAAATACTCCCGCTCTCGGGGATCCTCCGAATCAAACAAATCAAGCAATTTCAACACAAAGGAATGATCAATATACCGTTTGGCGACCTTAGTGTCCATATCAGGCGACACAACATACCTCAGAAGCAATTCATACACGAGTTGCAAATGAATCCAAGAGGGATCCAAATACACATCATCCTCATCGGGATCAACCGTTTCGGTGGCGCTATTTTCATGGGAAGCCGGGGGTAAACACCGAAAAATGTTGGCTGAAATCATCCGGACTAACTCTTCCTGCAGGGTTTCGTTCAATTTACACGACCCTGACTGGATCAAATCAACAAGCTCCAGAAGCGTCTGCCTCTTGATCTCCTTCTCCCTAGCCGACTTCAACGTGTCCGAGAAGTCGAAGGAAACCCAGCAGATTTGAAGCTTCTTGAGAAACAAGACATGGCGGTCTGACATGGGCACGTCCTTCAACAGGGGCAGGACCTCGACGGCACCGGAATTGGGCGGCGCGGCCACAACCACAGTCTGGGAATTGACCGCCGCTGACGGCGGGGCAACGGCGCCGCGCGAGGCATGGTTGACGATGACACTAGGAAGCGGCGCGTTTGAAGCGGGAGGCTCAATCGCTTCCAATTTGGAGGTCTTTCGCTGGCCTCTTTTGATGATTTTATTAAACATGATGATTCAAAATGCTAACAGAGTCCTAGCCCTCGGCTTTTTATCTTATCTATGTGAAACTAGGTTTCCGCTCCTACAGAGGGCCATCCCATCGCGGCGACTGTTGATCAACCAATTCAAACCCTAGATATACTGAGCTGAGCGTCAAATGTACAAAGTATATCACCCAGATAGAGAGGAATAAAAAAAAAAAAGTAGGCCGAGAGAGAGAAAGAGAGTTTTCTCGGGAAACAAACAAACAGGGGAAGATTAGGAAGAGAGACGAATTTGCTGAGAAGTGGGAGGAGGGGTGAAAGACCTTGAGATCCGAAAAGGCAGAGGAGAGACCAAAACCATACGCGGAGGATTTGGCACTTGGCACTGACTAATGAATGACAAACGGGAACCAATTTAGCCTCAAGTCAAGTAGTCTATTTACTTTTCTATTATATATTTATATATTTAAATTTTATTTTATTTAAAACTTTCCTTGTACAATCCAAAACTTCACCTTTTATCTCCATCTGTCTTTTGCGATAAAATCCAGAAAAATACAAAATCATTGGGTCATAATATAAAAAAAATATTTGTTACAAAATAATAATAAATTATGACGTGCTTTTGAGGTTTAGTGAAAATATAAGGTGATAGTGGCAAGTATTTTACAAATGACAAAAGATCTTATTTGAACCTAAAATGATCTCTCATCTCATTGTAGATAAATTTTTTAAATTAACCAAAATATGTCTTTTATTTCTATTCTTTTTTTTTATCATTTATCTCTCCTTCCACCTTTCTTCTTTTTTTCATTGTGCAAACCAATTATGGTCAAAAGCCAAGCCATGCCCGAATGGGTTAAGCCATGTTGAGCCAAAATCCAAAGATTGTGAGAGAGAAAAAAAGAATAATTCGTCGTGGTTAGGTATGATTATAGATTCTAATGAAAACAAGTAGATTCAACAACCAAGACAAGAAAGATAGGAAGGTAAGAGAATAAGAAGATAGTGGGTTGAACTATAAATTATGATGTGTGTGAGAGAAAAAAGAGAAATGGACATAATTATAAGTGAACCCTACTTCTAAATGAACTTTTAGTGATAGTTTCTTATGAAAGAAAAATTAAAGAGAAAAAGATATGACTACCTTTAACCATGGTTTTTAGTGGGTGTGTGCGTGAGATAGAGAAAGAGAAAATGAGAGATTTTTAATGGCATAGAAATTTTTTGTAATTTTTAAAAATATGAAAATATTAGGTATTATCTATATTTTCATTAAAATTTGAAGAGTGGTACAAAAAGATTTATTCGAGTGATGTAGTAGTATAAAAAAAAGTATATAAATAAATTCATATAAAATGTTTTGTAACAAAAAAGATATTGTTGTTATATTATTAATATTTTTATATAATATAACAATATACTAAATCTTAATCTCATTATCAAGGGTGTGTTCTATGAATTTTATTTCTTCAATTAATTCTACTTGTGTTTGTGTCTTCTTTATTATTTTTTTATCATATTTTTATCTTCTATGATATTATTAAAACTCATATCATATTTCTTGTCAAATTTATCTTTTTTAATTTTTTTGGCCAAATGTTGATTTCATTTCAACCATAATCTTTAAGAATCTCTATTAATTCTCTTCACAAAAAAAATATATATAATTTTCATTGAATGATTTATAATGTGTGAGGTAATAAATAATAGTGTTTTGTGGGTCATGGTGTCCTGCCAAATGGGGTATAGTTGCATCATACTTCCCATCACACAAAATCAAGATAGCATGTGAAAAGACCCACTACAATATATATATATATATATATATGTGTTTTGGAATAGGGAAATTTGCAAAAATATGACTGCTGGCGAAGAACTTTGCAAAAATAGGACTCTTAATTTTTTTTAGCAAAACTAGGACTTTTCAGAGTTGAATGGACTAAAATGCCCCCGAATTAAATTGGCACATAGGATCCCTTCGTCTTCTTCCTCTCGCGCACACATCCCCAATCGTCCGCCCGACAGAACATCTCTCTCTCTCGTCTTCTCCGTTCTAAGCATCCAGGGTTGCTGTTTCTTCGTCGGTCTTCGCCTTCAAAGCCATTGCAGGTAATTTTCAGAGTGTTTTACCATCTTCGATGCGATCTTTTTTTATGACTACGTACTGGGTATGCAAATGAACCTCGCTCTGGTTCTGCATTCTAAAGCTAGATTGAGAGAAGGCTATGCATTTCACTATAGGTTCAAACCAGAAGCATACCCAATAATGTTTTTTATATCCTTTCGGTTTATATATCGGTACCCAAAAAATGTTTTATGTACCGACACCATATATCGGTATTATTATATCGGTTGTATTTAACGTAAACCGATACATTCTAACCGATATACATCCTATATATCGGTATGATTTGATCGATTTTAATTTAATAAAAACTGATACATAGTAAAAGGATATACTTCCTAATTCAACTAGTATATCGGTATAACTGAATCCGATATAACCGATAACCTTTTTTACTTACAGGAATGGCAGCTCCTATATTTGTACCTGTGATGTATGGAGGTCGGTGGGATGTTGATAGAGGCGAATATAAGTACGTGACTGATAAATGTTGTTGTGTAATACGTGTGCATCTAGGCTTCACATTGGACCAATTGATAAGTTGCGTATATAGAAGGTTCAATTTTAGTCCTTCTGAGAAGTCGGTTGTGCTGAAGTACAAGTTTAGGACTCTAGATATATCGGCACCACCAATGGAGATTCAAAGTGATACGGATGTTGAGTGCTTTATACTGGAATGCTCTCGGATAGAATCCAGAAGCTCATTGTGTGTTGATTTCGAGGACAAATTAAAACCGAGTACACAGCCGAATGAATAGGTTGCAGAGAATCAAGGATGCAGTAATTTGCCGGTGATCCGGTTGGGCAGCGATAGTCCAATATGGAACATGAACACCATAATGAGGCCCCAAGGAACAATGAAGAGGTTGCACGACGATGTTAATTGTGATGATGTAAGAGCAGGGTCTGAAAAAGTAGAAGTTTTCCATGGGATTGATGTTAGAAAATTGGTCCATATCGATGTACAAGTTGGTGATGGCGCTGAGCAGCCTACTTTTCTCCCATCTTCGAGATTATCAAGGGTTAGTGCGGGAACATCATCCCAAATGTCAGAAGTTGAGTTAAACCAAATTTTTGCTTCAAAATCTGAATTGCATCAAATGATGAGTTTGTTGGCATTGAGAAAGAATTATGAATACAAGGTGGTAAAGTCAACTACGAAGGTATTGTACATGAAGTGTAAGCACGATAAGTGTCAATGGCGGTTGAGGGCAACAACGCTTGGCACTTCTTTTGGTTGGGTAGTCAGGAAATATATAAATACTCATTCATGTTCGTCTTCAATAATGCGGCCTGGTCATTGCCAAGCGAAGAGCAGAGTAATTGGTTCTCATGTAAAACCCTATTACGAGGATGTGAAGCGTATTCATAAGCCTAAGAACATTATCAACGATGTTCGCAAGGAATTTGGTATCAACATAAGTTATTCAAAGGCATGGCGATCGAGGGAAAAGGCTTTGGACATGATCCGGGGGGGTGCGGAGGAATCATTCCAGTTGCTGCCATATTATATGTACATGTTGAAGTTAAAAAACCCTGGGACAATTGCTGAAATCGAGAGTGACTGTGAGAGCAGATTCAGTACCTATTTATGGCAATTGGTGCATGCCTTGCTGGATTTCGTAGCCAAATGAGGCCCGTAATTGCAGTTGATGCTTGCTTTCTCAAGGGTAAATATCTTGGTAGTTTGTTTGTTGCCACATGCAAAGACGGTAACAACAATGTATATCCTATAGCATGGGGAGTAGGAGATTCCGAGAATGATGCCTCATGGGAATGGTTTTTCACTAAATTGCGATCAGCAATTGGCCATGAGATACCTGATTTGGTATTTGTGTCTGACAGGCATAAAAGCATCAGTAAGGCGATAGTGACAGTTTTCCCTAATGCACTACACGTACATTGTATATATCACATTGGCCAGAACGTTAAGGCTAAATTCAAGCATGAAAATGTGCATGCTTTGTTCTACAAGGCAGCGAAGGCTTATCGAGAATCAGAATTCCATGAATTGTTTAATGAGCTCGAGCGATATATCCATGAATTCCATGAATTGTTTAGAGAGGCCGGCTTCAGTCGTTGGGCACGTGCCTATTCGGATGGGAAGCGGTTTGATATAATGACGACAAACATTGCAGAATGCCTCAACGCATCTTTGGCGGATGCACGTAAATTGCCTATTCAATGTTTGATGGAGTATATTAGGAATATGCTCCAACAATGGTTTTATGAGAGACGGGATCACGCTAGTAAGATGGGTGGACATCTCACCTCTTGGGCTGAAGGAGAAATAGCCAAAAGACTTGCATTATCCCGATTGATATGTATAGATTCAATGTCAAAGATGGTAACTCTGGTGGCATAGTAGACTTGAAGGCGAAAACTTGCACATGTCGGGTGTTTAATTTTGACAAATTGCCATGTGGACATGCCCTGGCTGCTGCACGTTCACGTAATATTGACCCATACTCTTTGTCGTCCGCATACTACCAAACAGAGGCTCTGTTATGTGCCTATGTCGATTCGATTATGCCGGTGGGCAGTCAGGCCGATTGGATCATACCGGACGAAAGTGCATTTATTAATTTACTACCTCCGGCAACTAGACGAGCATGTGGAAGACGCAAGACATGCCGAATTCCTTCAGCCGGTGAAGATAAGAGGAGGGTAAAATGTGGTCGTTGTGGTCAAATTGGCCACAATCGCCAAACTTGCTCAAATCCAATAAGTCTGGATGAAAAAGGGGAAGGCATCAAGAAAGGTGCAATAGTGGATCATGTTAGACTCGTCTGACACATATGCTTGTATTGAACCAATATATTTGCTTCAATCCAATGTTGTAATAAATATTTAAATATACATTCAAATATGGTAACAACCATGGAACAGGTCACATTGTAGTATTTAAAAAGAAATTGTTTGGTGATCGAGATCGGTTCGGACATATCGGTTATCATCACCATGTATGTAAACCTATGGAATCTGACAATCGGTAACCGACACAATGTATATGGAATCCGATATATTAGCACTAATATCTGATATGTATATGGAATCTAACAATCGGTAACCGAAACAATGTATATCGAATCTGATATATATTAGCATTAATATCCGATATGTATATGGATCCGATATCCGATCTATAACAGGTATGCAAGTCTGTAATAGGGTATAGGTCAATATGTATCGGAAACGTAACCGACGTAAGAAAATCGATTACAATAAACGAGGATATCGGTTGTTTGAATCGATCATCGGCCGATATTTTACAAACGAATAACCTTTCTATTAGGATATCGGTGCGACCGATGTATGTAAACAGATGTAATCGAAAACAAAAGATATGTTGTACGGTCGATATCGGTATACGGTCGATATGTTGTACCGATATCGGATTATGATATCGGTTTCATGACCGATATAATTGCATGTAAATTTTAATCCTACAAATGTAAATGTTTATTACAAAAAAGTAAATGCATGTATAGCATATAAATTACAAAAAAGTAAATGCATGTATAGCATATAAATTTAAATGTTTATTACAAATGGTAAATTTACAGTTATTGAACTATAATTGAACTATTCCAACCTGTAAATATGTACGTAAAGAATTACAATTATGCAAAGAATGTAAATTTACAAATAACTACAAATATAATGGTTCACTTTTTATTAATCTTGGCTGTAAAATCCTTTGCATCCAATACTGCAAACGCAAAAAGCTCCTAAGCCATTCGAGTTCTGAATCGTGAAGCTCTTGACTGGGTCATTTCTACAATTGGTTTGTTGTGGGCCATTAATTCCATTCACTTCAGAACAAAAATCCCACAATCACCACCCCTGCCAATTATAACAAGTTGCACAAATTAATAGGTATCGCGATCAAAAAAACTTTAACTAATAAAAATAAAATAAATGTTGCTTACCCAGTTTGCTGCGGAGCGTCCTCAATCTTTAATTCCTATTTATCCTTCACAATAAATCCAGGTTTCAAATCTCCGTATCCACATTTTGTAAATAGTTTTGGTATCATCTCTGCCATATATTGAAACTTCTTTTCATAACCAATGGGTTTGGTAGAGGAGTAAACATGAACACGTTGAGAGACCAAATCAAGCCTAACCAGAACCCAGTGAATATTATCTATATTTGTTGGGCAGAGCACGTTATCCGCGTTCAAAAATGAGTTGGAGTAACCTGTCTCTGCCCAAAAATATACAACAGGGATGTCGTGATCATCCAACGTCTTCCATTTGCCTGCCTTATAAAGTTTCCAATCACTTTTCAAGGATTGCTGTGTGAGGTCAAAATGATAAATGGTTAATATCCAAAATAAACAGTTAATTCCATATAAATATTTTTGTATAACTTACGGCAAATGTTGTATCAACCAATGTTAACTTCTCATTGTATGTATCCGATTCCTTCATTCTCTTGTTAAGCATGAACACGTAGGCGTCCATGTGCTGCAAGGATTTAAACAAAATGTCATAAATACATATCGATTATAAAAAATTTATCGTAACCGACATCGAATACCGATATGTAAATACCAATACAACTATCGGTAACATATATCGGCCATTAACCGATACATAAATACCGATATATGAATGTCGATAAAGTTTTCATATTCGATATATACAAATACAACCATCGGTAACATGTATCGGTCATTAACTGATGTATGAATATCGATATATAAATGTCGGTCATTACCAACACAACTGTCGGTAACATATATCGGTCACACACCGATACATGAGGACCGATATATGACCGATTTATAAATACCAATAACAGAATTACTATTCAATTAGAGAATTACTTACCTCAGATTGGAGCCACTCGTCCGGCGTGGTGAATGTCTAAAAAAAGTCCTTATTCATTGAACAGGAACTTGCTATAATAGTTGATGTCCGACTATTTGGCCTCTTCAAATATCTCTGAAAAGACTCCCAAATCACACCTGTTGGAGGACCGATGTCTAGGGGCTTCAGCTTGTGAAGTTTGGAGGTGTATGTGGGTCGTCCTTTGTCCTCTGTTTCAGCATCGGGCCTCAATATTGATTCAATATGCCTTTTTCTTTTTTGCCCCTTATGCGTACGTCTCTTTTTATACGTCTCCTTAATAGGAGTTGTCGCAGTGACTATTTCTAAGGACACATCCTGCATACCCTCTCCATCCTTCCTCAACTCCTCCTCCTCCTCCACCTTAATCTCCTCCTCCTCCACCTCCTTCTCCTCCTCCAGCTTCTCCCACTCCTCCACCTTCCCCCCTCCTCCACCTTGTCCCCATCCTCCACCTTCTCCACATCCATTTCATTCCCCACCTCAACCATCGCCCCCTCCAATTCAATCCCCACCTCCACATCCTCCCCCACATCCACCTTCCCCCCATCAACATCTTCCCCATTCTCCTTCCCATCCCCATCCTTCTTCTCCACCATAATCTCCACCTTCCCCCAAAATATTTTTAATAGGTTCATAATGTTACCTATATCCCTCTTCACCTCCATCTTCATCATTCCAATATCCCTATTCACCTCCATCTTCATCGTTCGGATCTCCATTTTCAATTCTTGAACTTCCCTACTAACTTCTCCAACTTCATTCTTTATACATTGTAAATAGTTCTTTAAAGTTTTTATTTTCTTCGGCTCCAAATGCATTTTCTTTGATTCACCAATTCGTTCTTCTTTCTCTTCTGATTCAACCACATTTGCACCCCTTCCTTCTCCTTCAACCATATTTTCTCCTTCTTCTTCTTCTTCTTCTTCTTCTTCTTCTTCTTCTTCTTCATCTTCCTGTTCTTCTTCCGCTTCATCTTCTTCTTCTTCTTCAACCTCCACATCATGTGCCTTGTAAAAATAATCTGCAATCATCTCCTCTTCTGTTGGCTTCATATGGATAACATTTTTTTTAAAAAATCCACGCTCCTTTATTTCTTCTTGGGAGATCGTAGCATTATAAAGTTCCCATTTCTTTATTCTTGGAGCTTGAGGGCCTTTTATTCTTTTCACAATTCCCAGGTCAACCAAATGTGGCATGACCTCAAACAAAAAGATCTGTAATCGAAAAAAGAAAACGATTTAAATTAGACATATATAATTTTGTATATATCGGTTGATAACATACATGTCGGTAATAATGTATCGGTTAAATCAATCGATCCTTTACCGATATTATATAACCGATATCAAATTTTGTATCGGTTATTCCGCATCGGTTTTCAAGAGATCAAGCATAATGTTCTAAAAATATACCTGTTCGTTACCAATTCTAAAAATATACCTGTTCGTTACCAATATCTGCCAATTACCGATATTGTATAACCGATAACATACATGTTTGTTATACTAAGCATAATGTTTAAAAGCAGACATATCGGTTATACTTACCGGTTATTAACTCGACCGATATTGAATTACCGATATGTATTTAAAACCGATAAGTCAGCAACGACAACGGCACTAATAGATATCTACATCACATAATAAATCCATACCTGTATGGTAAGTGGGAAACCTCCAATGGAATACGTCTTCTGCTTGTTTTTCTGATTGAACGCATTCAATATGCCTTTTCTGGCACTCTGTGTTGTAGTGATAAAGGAGTCGGTTGCCCAAGGGAATCGGTTCAACTCATCCCAGTGAGAGGCCAGGTGAAGATACCTGATATCCACCCTCGTGGTATGAGCCTTGGAATTGATTTCACACATCATCATCAGATATGACATGGACAGGAGTTCGTCATCAGAACATTCCACCTTTCCGCTAACAATATCCTGATGAAACACCTTCATTAACCTTGACACTAAAACACCCGTCTTCAGGTTGCATTCGGGAAAAAACTTGGCAAACATTTATGGGGGCTCCTTCAATTTGATTTTTCGCATCGCTGCTTCGCTGTTGCCAAACTTCAACCCCATTATCAGAGCAAACTCCTCCCTCCCAAATTTTATATCCTAACCTCTGAGCCTGAAGAACAATGAACCTTCCTCGTCTCTCTTTTGCAACAAGCTTAACAATAGCCTGTGGACTAACTGAATGCTCCAAATTAGTCCATCTACCCCATATACAATCTGGCCAAAAACAGATGCCTTAAACTATTCCTCCAGGCGATGATTGTGCTGCAGTATACTCCGAATGCCTTTAACGGTGCTTTCAAAATAATCAAGCCTCGTGACTCTGGCGGTGAAATACTTATTGATTTCGAAGTCCTTATCCCTTGCCATATTCTTCTCCGTGTTATTCGACGACGTTTCCATCTTATCAATGTTGTCCTTCTCGAACGACACACGACGTGAGCGGGCCATCAGAAGCAAATAATAACAAACTAGCAATGATCGACGTCGATATAACCTCTTCAGAACTTCAATATCAGTCAGCGCACAATGGGAAGCAAGAGGAAGAGCGACGAAAGGAAGAGCGACGTAGGTGTAACCGTAGCAGAGCAGTAAGATCAAGAGTCCCCTTTTAGCGGGAAGGGCATTTGTGTCCAGTAAAAAGCAGGCCAATCGATGCGTACATTGGACAGTGCATATGTCAGAAAAAATTCAAATAATTTATTGATATCGGTAAAATTCATTGGTAACCAAACCGAATATCGAAGATCCTTGATCGATATAATATAAACCCATACATCCTTGACCGATATAAGATATCGGTTCCGATATATGTCGGCAACCGATATATCGGTAAAAAATTCAAATAATTTATTGATATCGGTAAAATTCATCGGTAACCAAACCGAATACCGAATATCCTTGATCGATATAATATAAACCCATACATCCTTGACCGATATAAGATATCGATTCCGATATATGTCGGCAACCGATATATCGGTAAAAGCCGATATATCAAAGCCGATCGATGTCGGCAACTATTATCGATTTATTACCGATATTGTTTAACGGTTCACTTCCCAATGTCTGCACAGATGGGACACGTTACTGATATTGTTTAACGGTTCACTTCCCAATATCTGCACAGATGGGACACGTTGGCGACTAGAATTAAACGCATCCCATATACTCAACAGATATGAATAATGATGTCTGTTGCAGACTTTACAGTACATAATCGGTGAGAATGTATCAATTAAGTAACCGATATGGTTTAACCGACATCCTTTTTAACACATCGGTTACGTAACTTTTTGCATGTTTCGCAACTGATATTGTTTAACCGACATACTTTTTGCATGTATCGGTAAATTAACCGATATGTATACACCGATACCTATCTATGTTATATTAATGACGAAATTAAATATCTGTCCTTTGCCCTTCCCAATGTAAGCACCGATTGGAAGGACCGCTCTATAAATATGGCTCTCATCACCGACTTGGAGATCACTGAAGCGGAAGCCATGGACTTGGAGATCACTGAAGCGGAAGCCATGGAAATAAATCGCTTTCTTCGAAGATCGTAATCTAGCAGGTTCAGTTTTCTGGCTTCTGTTTCAGTCTCCCAACCATTAACCTTCTTCTGTCTTCTATTTCACCTTGAAGATGTTTGAGATCACTATTTATCGTCCTTATCAGTTGCAATTGGAGGTTTGTTAATGAACATTCAATTGGAACTGATAAGGACGAGAAAGGAGGGACCCGGAACAGAGGTGCAACACAACCAGCTTTCGTATCGGGACGTTCTCCAATGAACTGAAACAGAAGCTAAGGAAATATATCACTTTCCTCGGGCTTCTCGGATACAAGAGCGGGTTCATCAACAAACACTGAGTGATTGCTTTGACCATTGTGGGTTTTTTAACCTCCAAATACATTGCCAAGGCAATACTTTGGCAATTTATTGGGAGGTTGAATAATCCAGAATGGTCAGAGCAATCACTCACTGTTTGTGAATGAACCTGCTCTTGCATCCGAGAAGCCCGAGGAAGGCGATATATTTCCTTGTCTTCTGTTTCAGTTCATTGGAGAACGTCTTCAAGGTGACCGATACGAAAGCTGGTTGTCTTCAAGGTGACCGATATGCCTTCTGTAGAAGAGAGACCTGCAACAGAGGTGCATCACAAGGGAGATGTGTTAATGATGTGTTAGTCCAATGTAATGGTATTTGTGTATAAATATGAAGTTTGTGTATAATAGATGTTATGTTTGACTTCCAATTATAATGTAAACAGAAACTGAAAATACTATCGGTCCCATTACACCGATATATTTGCACCGATAGTCAAATATACGAATGATGTCGGTTAACCTTATTGGTTTGTATCTGAACCGATAACTCTTGCGGGAAATTCAACCGTTTTAATATATCTTGAATATGTATCTACACCATGTATCGGTTTCAATTTTAATCTCTTATGTTAACCGATACATAGTTACCGATATTCATAATAAAACGAAGTTTTGGTATCCATTCTTTTGTTGTCATACTCTTTACTAGCTCATTTATTCCACACTTATTTTTCGTCATTAACCAACCATCTAAATATCGGTGAGAAGTTAAAAGGACGAGTCTTCAATAGTTATACCGATATATTCTAGCGGGCAGTTCAACCGTTTTAATCTCTCTTGAATATGTACCGACAACATATATCAGTCTGATTATATCGGTTTCAATTTTATGTTAACCGATACAGACATAGTTACCGATATTAATCATAAAACGAAGAGGAACCGACCGTTTTGCATGTTACTATCGGTGCAAATATATCGGTAAATTAACCGATACGTATACACCGATACATCTCTATGTTATATTAATGATGAAATTAAATATTTGTCCTTTGCCCTTCCCAATGTAAGCACCGATTGAAAGGACCGCTCTATAAATATGGCTCTCATCACCGACTTGGAGATCACTGAAGCGGAAGCCATGGAAACTTCGAAGCTCGTAATCTAGCAGGTTCATTTACAAACTGTTAGTGAATGATCTGACCATTCTGGATTCTTCAACCTCCAAATACATTGCCAAGGCAATACTTTGGCAATTTATTGGGAGGTTGAATAATCCAGAATGGTCAGAGCAATCACTCACTGTTTGTGAATGAACCTGCTCTTGCATCCGAGAAGCCCGAGGAAAGCGATATATTTCCTTATCTTCTGAGGTGCATCACAAGGGAGACACCAAATTTTTTTATTTATTTTTATTGAATTAATGATGTGTTAGTCCAATGTAATGGTATTTGTGTATAAATATGAAGTTTGTGTATAATAGATGTTATGTTTGACTTCCAATTATAATGTAAACACAAACTGAAAATACTATCGGTTCCATTACACCGATATATTCGCACCGATAGTCATATATTCGAATGATGTTGGTTAACCTTATTGGATTGTATCTGAATATCTCTTGAATATGAACCTGATTATATCGGTTTCAATTTTTATGTTAACCGATACATAGTTACCGATATTCATACTAAAACGAAGATGATATTGATTTTTACGGAACTGACCGTTCGGTTGCCCGACTTTTGGTATCCATTCTTTACTAGCTCATTTATTGATTTTTCGTTATTAACCGTTTAAATATCGGTGATAAGTTAAAAGGATAACAGTCTTCAATAATTATACCGATATATTCTGACCGATAGTCACAAGTACGAAGGATGGATGTCGGTTAAACTTATTAGTTTGTATCTGAACCGATAACTCTAGCGGGAAGTTCAACCGTTTTAATATCTCTTGAATATGTACCGATACATAGTTACCGATATTAATCATAAAACGAAGAGGATATCGGTTTTTACGGAACCGACCGTTTTGCATGTTACCATCGGTGCAAATATATCGGTAAATTAACCGATATGTATACACCAATACCTCTCTATGTTATATTAATGACGAAATTAAATATCTGTCCTTTGCCCTTCCCAATGTAAGCACCGATTGGAAGGACCGCTCTATAAATATGGCTCTCATCACCGACTTAGAAATAAATCGCTTTCTTAGAAGCTCGTAATCTAGCAGGTTCATTTACAAACTGTTAGTGATTGCTCTGACCACTCGGGATTCTTCAACCTCCAAATACATTGCCAAGGAAATACTGTGGCAATGTATTGGGAGGTTGAATAATCCAGAGTGGTCAGAGAAATCACTGTTTGTGAATGAACTTGCTCTAGGATCACTATTTCTCGTCCTTATCAGTTGCAGTTGAAGGTTCATTAACAAACATTTAACTGCAACTGATAAGGACGAGAAAGAGGGACCCGCAACAGAGGTGCAACACAACCAGCTTTCGTATAGGGACGTTCTCTAATGAACTTAAGCAGAACCCAGTAGAAGAGAGACATGCAACAGAGGTGCATCACAAGGGAGACACCAAATTTTTTTGTTTATTTTTATTGAATTAATGATGTGTTAGTCCAATGTAATGGTATTTGTGTATAAATATGAAGTTTGTGTATAATAGATGTTATGATTGACTTCCAATTATAATGTAAACACAAACTGAAAATACTATCGGTTCCATTACACCGATATATTCGCACCGACCATGTATCGGTTTCAATTTTAATATCTCTGATTATATCGGTTGCCAATGACTATTTGATTTATACTATCGGTTATGTTCTTCTAAATCGGCTATAAAATGATAACCAACTTGTACTTCATCACAACCGACTTCTCAGCTTGACTAATATTTTGAACTCTATATACGGAACTTACCAATTGGTCCAATGTGAAGCCTAGATGCACACGTATTACACAGCAAAATATATCGCCACCTACTTGTATTCGCCCTTATCAACATTATATTCCCACCGACATCCATACTGACAAATATAGGTCTATGAGCTGCCATTCCTGTAAATTAGAAAAATAAAAAAAAAATTATCGGTTATATAATGTTATATCGGTCGCGCAAGTTATGTCGGTTATTATATACAGCTTTATATAAAATTACAACTGATACATTTATACCGAAATAGTATTTGTTATAGGATCTATATCGGTTACTATGTATCGATTTACATTGAATTTATATCGATACAAATATAGCGATATACGATGTCGGTGCATAAAACATTTTGGGTACCGATATGTAAACCGAACCGATATAAAACATTTTTGTTTATGCTTCTGGTTTGAAGCTATATCGGTTCGGTTGACATATATCCGTATCCAACCCATACATCAACCGATAGATGTATATTCGTATCCAACCCATACATCAACCTATAGTGAAATGCATAGCCTTCTCTCAATCTAGCTTTAGAATGCAGAACCAGAGCGAGGTTCATTTGCATACCCAGTACGTAGTCATAAAAAAAGATCACATCGAAGATAGTAAAACACTCTGAAAATTACCTACAATGGCTTTGAAGGCGAAGACCGACGAAGAAGCAGCAACCCTAGATGCTTAGAACGGAGAAGACGAGAGAGAGAGATGTTCTGTCGGGCGGGCGATTGGGGATGTGCGCGCGAGAGGAAGAAGACGAAGGGATCCTATGTGCCAATTTAATTCAGGGGCATTTTAGTCCATTCAACTCTGAAAAGTCCTAGTTTTGCTAAAAAAAATTAAGAGTCCTATTTTTGCAAAGTTCTTCGCCGGCAGTCCTATTTTTGCAAATTTCCCTTTGGAATATGAAATCCATTTAATTAAACTTACATTTTCAAATTCTGTCAAAATTTTTATTTTTGTCTTCATGTAGATATAATAATAATAATAATAATAATAATAATATCATTCGAAAGTTATAGCAATTAATATCCAAAAGTTTTGCCCCCATTCTTTCTTCTCTATTCTTCTATATATTTTAGTTGATTTAGATTGATTGTTTTAGACAACTTCAATAATTCTCATGGTATCAAAGTCATAAAAGGAAGTTATAGCATCTGATCTCTCAACTTAGCAAGTTTACAAGGAAATAGAATGAAATTAAGGCCACCTCCGATAGAAATGGACTTCACAACTCTTTGCAAGGACTTCATAATCTTACCATGCCAATTAAGCTAGATAAAAACAACTATCTATTTCGAAGGATAGATGGGCATCATATTTTAGATTCATATTCTTCTCTAATTCAATTTTGTGAAATTTATTTTAGTAATGGTTTAGAGATTCCAAAAGTTGTTAATGAAGAATATCTAACATGGAAAAGAGTTGATCAATGGATTCTTTGTAGATTATTATTAACTATTAGTGAACGTGTTATGGCTTATGTAACTCATTGTTGCTCTTCAATTTTCTACATAGGGATATTCAACCTTGTAATGCTACTTTAGGTTTGATAAAAATTGGCATGGAAATCCTAACAATTCTCAATCTAATCAATTTTTTAATTTCATAGGAGATTACACTCAAAGAGAAGGTTTATGTCATCATACTGAGGTGGTTTTGATCCAAGAAACAATAATTCTTTCGGTGATTGGTTTGGCAATTTAAAAACCACTTAAAATGGTTTGGTTTAAGTTTTGAGTTTTGATATATCACTAAATGAACCATTCCCTCAAATCCTAACTAAAACTAGGAAAATTGGATGTGATACCCCTGTACTTTAAGATAATTGCAAAAACTACCACTGACAATTGAAAAAATACGATGAATACCTTTGAGGTTTAATACTATCTGTAATTTCCCTTGTGTTGTTCGTTAACTCTAATTAAACTTTCAAAAATGACTAAAATACCTTTATATTTAAATACTTTGTCATCTTTTTAGATTTTTTTCCCTCTATTTTTTTCCTAATCTCTCTCTATCTCTATAGTAATGGCAATTATCCATTGTAGCGACAATAATAGTGGAAACGTTTGCTCTTCAACTCTCTTTCTCTCTCCTCATCGCATATTATGAAAGATTACAAATTTGCATTGTTTATCATTAGTAATGATTGCTATGAACCTAATAGGTTCGTCATATCTCTCAAATTTGCAATGAACCAATTGGGGTTATCCCCCCCTCTCTCTCTCTATTTATAAGGGGAGAGATAATGGCAGTAACAACGATGGTGTGGGCATCTATTCTCTCTCTCTCTCTCTCATTGCGAATCTGCAATAAATAATCATAAATGCAAATGCAAAGAACCTTAAGGATTCATCCCCCACTCTCTAATGGTGGTCATTGAGCGTTAGTGACCATTGGTTTTTTTTTTTTTATCTAAAATCAAGGGAGACAAGAGAGAGAATAAAATGTAAAATGGCCTTTTTTTTTTTTAATCTTGTTTTAACAATATGAGAGGTTATTGCTATATCTAAAACATAATGGGTGGTTTTTGCAATTACATAAAACCTTAGGAGTAGTTATTGTAATTTTTCCTTAAACTAAATTTTTTATAGTTTGAACTTTTTATTTATTTATAAAACTATAAATTTTAATTAATTGTCAAGTAAATAACAAATTCACAATTTTTAGTTTAATGATTTGGGGTAAAACCTTTGAAAGAATCAAAATGCCATTAACTTTTTTAGTTCACTCTTAATCACACAAATTAATAACTTTAGTGTGTTGGTTTAATTGATAACTCTTAACTTTTTAAAAAACTTTTTATTAAAGAAAAATGTCATTGTTTTTGGTATGTGTTGTTACTAAAAATACAACAATTAAAATTTATAGTGCGGGGAGATCAAACAGTGGTAGAGCAAGGCACAAAACATGAGGTGGCCACTAGTCTGGGAAAAGGAGAAATGTTGCTGCCTAGGAAAGAACTCACACTATTTTCCAAGAGAGTGCTCGACAAACTTATGTCCCTTGAAGAAGTAGTTGTGGGCTTGAACAAGTAGTAAAATGTTAAAATGAGAGAGAAGTAGATGGTTGCCTAAGAGAGAGCTTCGTTATCTAGGAGAGAGTAGCTGCAAGACAGAACACAATCAGAAGGCATGTAAGGATTCCTCCCATGTAGACCCTCCAATGTTTAAATCAACACGAGTCATGGTAGTGATGAAAAGTAGGTTAAAAGTTGTCTAGGAGAAGAAATGGTTGCTTCTCCAAATAAATAAACAACTTAATGAAGTGCTTAAACTTAAGGATGAGAGATTGGTGTGTTTTTTTATGGTTGTTTAGTGCAGTTGTATTAGGTGTTTTTGTCATGATTTTTCATCCTCCCTTGCACATGAAAAGCATGGGGTATTTATACCCTCCATAGGATATCAATAGTAGGACATGTGGCTCATATGCGCTAGGTGTGCATAGAGTTGCCCCTAGTTAAGCATGAATTAGGCTTAGGAGAAACCCTTGTTAGTAATCAACCAAATAATTCATGTATAATACACGAATTATTTCGTATTTTTCAAAAAAGTATTATACTCACATATATTTGAAATGTTTGGATTAATATGTGATTTTTAAGCCTAAAAAGTTTAAAACGTGTATTAGCCTATTTTTTAAAAATTTTGGCTGAAAAATTTGTGGAGGTGAAGCTAACGATTGGCAGCGAGAGATGAGGTGGCAGCGAGAGAATGAGGGGTGTACAGTAATAGCGAGAGGCAGCAGAGAAGAAGGCTACAATGGTGATTTGCAACGAAAGGGTCGATGGCGAGAGGCGAAGCGACGATAGTTGCTAGAGAAGAAGAGTAATAGGTGGGTCACAGGCTTACAAGGGAAGGGGAGAGAAAGGAAGAGGTTTCTTGAGTTTGAAACAGGGTTTATTAGAGAAAGAGATTAATTATAAAATAATATATTTATAAAATTGTATTTGTAAAATATATTATATACATATATTTTATACGTGAATTAAAATATATATTTGACACATTATCTATATATAATATGATGAATTTTTTTTGCCGAATTTATTCAGTTGAAATGTATTAAACATGAATTAATTCTATCCCAAATATTTTTCGTATGGCGAATGTTTGCCCAAATTTTTTACTGTATTTAAAATATATCGAGCCGAATAATACTTGTATTTATGATTTCAAATTTTTTTCGTACGCTGAATTGCTAACAAGGGGAGAAACCCCCCTGAAAGAGTATAAACCTAGTAAGTCCTTCAGGAGAAGGAGTGCCTTAAGGCAGACTGCAATTGCTCAGGGCAATAACAAGTTGTTTACTATGCATGAGTTTTCTGAGAGAACGTCCCCATGTTATTGCGTATGAGTTGTCTAGCAAGACGTCTCCTGTTTGCTACCTTAGAGTTCTCCAAGAGAATGACTCTCTTGGGAAAACATACTATTTATATCTCCGGGAGAATAACTCTCTCGAAAAAATATACTATTTGTGCTCTTTAATCATCTTTAAGAATTGACTTGGAAGATGAACACCTTTCCAGAAGGAGGATGCTTCCTTCGAAATTGAGAATGCTTTCTCTATGGGAGCTATGTTAGTGTGCCTTATCCGAGAGAATTACATATTCTCTTGAAGGTTATTCCACAACAGTATGTTTCCTTTTTTTTTTTTAATTATTATAGTTAACATTGCTCAAATCTCTAAGTTATGGTTTGGATGGTTTCAAGTACATAGTGGTTTTGTTGTGGCATAGCCTCCAAGAGAGAGCCTTCCCGAAGCATCCAATACATTAGCAATCCCAAAATGATCATTCTTTTGGGAGAACCTTCTTAGGGTCATAGCATATCCCATTGAGAAATCATCATTTATCCATCATTTGTTCGACACCAGCTTCTTGGACCTATATGTCATAATTTTCCCCTAGTTAAGCTATGCTTCCGGGAGGAACCCAAAGAGACACATCTCCTTCTTGCATTACCCTGCATTGCTCTGCAGCAATGCTGCCCCCTTGTTCTAGGCCCTCTTCCTTTCGAGGGACCTTTCCCACGAGGGGGAAGGGGGTTCCTCTCAAAGGCCTTTTCCGAGCTTAACTCTAGGACAAAATCACATAAGGGAGAAACACATCGTCCTTTCTCAAGAAAGAGCACTACACCCTTGCACGTGCTTATTGCATGTCCCAATCCTCTTGATGTCTATAAACAACTCCCTAACTCTTCAGTTTCAAGGATAAGACAAAACGGAATAAGCCAAGACACATAACTAAGCCAATACCATTAGCAATAGCAAACTCTCCCCTCACTCATCATAAATTTTTGTACACAACGTCTTTACTACTGTTCCATCTTGTACTTCATGGAGACCTCATCTAACTTAAGTATTGGAGGGCCTATGCGGGAGAAATCCCCACGTGCCTTTGACTACTTTCTGTCTTGCAGATCTGCACCTAAGGTATAAGATCTCCTAGCACACTAGAACATTCCTCACCCCTCTAGTTCCTCCATAGCTCCCCTAGCTAGGGGATCAAGTCTTTTCCGAGCTAGTAAAACCTATTCCACCTTGGACAACTTCCTCTCCCTCTATATTTATTAAACAAGGCAGGAAGGTTGAGGAACACCCCTTGTTCTTCTGACTGTTCGTTAAGGTTTTTTTAAACCACGATAACAAAATCATGGAGTAGATCTAGGGATACAAAATCACGAAGTAGATGTAAGATTCATTCAAACCATGTCACCCCAAATCTCCCAAATTGCAGAAGTAAGCCTCACATGTTGAACTACTTAAACAAACTTTGGTCTTCTGGTTGTGAAAGTAGTCACAAAGCCAAATACCCTAAATAAAATCTGGTTGCAAAAGTAAGCACTATAAGCTCAACCACCGGAATAAAATATTTGATACTCTCATCGTGAATATAGACTAGGTTGAATTGTGAAAACAAAACTATGGTCTCTTCACGGCATTCTGGTTATAGTGGTAGGCATCACATGCCGAACCACCTTAACCAAACCTCATTTGGTATTTTGTTGCAGATGTAGGGCAACTCAAACTGTAAAAACAAAATCTTGGAGTTCTAATGGTATAGCCCTTAAAGGTACGGCTGAAAGACACGATATATACACTATGTTTTCGTTTATACTGTGACAACTAACATTTTCTCATGTAAGGCAACCGTTGCCCCCCCTTCCTACTTTATATTGGGGGGCCATTATATTTTTTATTCATTGGTGTTGTTATCATGACAAGAAAAAATAGCAAACATGCCTTGTTCCAACTTGTGTGTTGTCTTAAGCCAAGGCATCACTCAAACTTAATCCTTCCATATCTTTTCACTCTTAACTTCTATGGGTTGGCAAGGCTTGGGAGGATCAAACAAAAAATCAATTGCGAAGTACTCCTTACCTTTCCATTTGCATTTTGCATACATACACACGTGAACCATACGTGAGGAGCAATTCCTCAAATGTCCACAAAATTCTATGTTCAGTCACTGTGCTTTATTTCAATATAGTTTACAAAAATTCTTCCTACCTAAGTTAAAAAATTACCAACAAAGGGGTTCCTATCATAAGGTGTTGGAAAAAGCCCGTTAAAGAAGTTAGCTGGTATGTCAAAAGCTCCGAACTAATCTCCGGACTAGCCCACTTTGGAAGGCCTTGGCAGTTCCCACGTAAGCTTAAATACCCTCTCCAATCCGAGCCTCCATCCTTGCAACCTCGTCCAAAAAACCAGCTCGGGAAATGCCTCCCCATAACGCATCATCTCCAATACACTCGAGCCTTGTAGAATCCTCGCTTCTCAAAGCTTTGAGCATATTACTCTGTTCTTATATGGCAATCTTGGGATAGTCGATATTCCTTGATGTATTGAGTGCAGATGGTTGTCACATTAGTCTCCCGGAGGCAACGTTGTGCCTTTTGAATGCAAGTTTGCTAGTACACGTTGTTAGCATGTGATCATTTCAATTCCATTGAGATCTCGCTATGGTCATTGACAAGAGTTATGTAAGACTGCTACATTTCTCCTGCCACTCCTTGTTGGGTCTCCTCAAGGCCCCTTATTCTTTTAAGTTCTTCTTCTATAGATATGATTCTTATTTTTAAATCTTCGTTTTTTGCCCTAAGGCCTTGAAGTTGGTCCATCTCCCTCTCCATATCGTGGATGTGGGCCCTAAATCGATGGTGTTCTTACTACCATTACTTTTCATCGTGTTCTTATGTCCTAACTGCAAAAGCTCCCTCCTTGAGGTGAGCGAGCTTAACTATTTTTACCATTAAAGGGAATCACTAGTATGGCAGTACGAACAAAAATAAATTTTTTACCGTGTATCAGATACACGCTACAAAATATAATATACATGTCATACATAGCTTGAGAATTTAAGCAACACATATATTCAACAATTGAATACATAAATAAATGCATACATATTGTCTGATGTAAGGTTAGGGTACATAAATTTATATACTAAGACCATATTCATCTTATGTTGTGGTAGTCCTAGTCTATCCACCTGTAGTATGTAATAAGGTATTGTTCTGATCATCTCTTCCCGTGCTAGACACAGAGGATCTACTTATCACTGGTGTTTACGTCTCAAAATTATGTGTAATAATTACACGTATAATTTCTATGACAACAGAATATTTTCAAAGGAAGAAGAAGAAGAAGAAGAAAAAGAAGAAGAACAACATGAGAATGAGAATGAGAGAGAGAGAGAGAGAGATTAGAAGGCCTGCCCCATTTAGTTAAATCTCCCATTCCTCTTTTTTCTTCTTTATTCTCCCCATTGAATTATTCTCACGAATCCACCCCCTTTTAATAATGCAAGCAATCATGCAATTTACTATGCAATATGCAATATGCACTATTACTATGCACTTGAACTATGCACTATGTATTTCAATTATGCATTATTGATAGGGGTCAAGAGTCAACTTTTGACTAATCACTTCCAGAGACATTTTGGGCACACGATATCGATACTAAACACAACACTATATGGTGTGTGACTTTCTAGGTTCACTACCCATTAACAATTAAATAACACCGAAACCTTTTTCAGTATCAATCAACCCATTGACGCATCACTAAAACTTCTCCAAATCCCGACTACATTTTGAGAGTTCCTGAACAGCACCTAGCAGCTGTTTAGGACAATATAGGTGGTAGTAAAGTCTCATTTCAAGTGAACTTATTGCAATTGATGATTACCATATATTATAATCATTCCATCACCTAACGTCCCGACTGAGCAATAGTGATAAAGTGATAAACTCACAAACTCATTAACTATGTGTCAGACCTTATTAATATGATTAGATGACACATCAGGAAACACATTTCCTGACTTTCAATCTACCTCAGCCAGGATTGTTCTATCACATCAATAGTAGATCACATAAGACGTTTACCCCATTAAATACCAACAAGGGCGACAGGTCCTATTCCCAACACTTGTCTCCATATACTAGTAATACGAAACCACATAGATGAACATTTTTACCTCATAATTAGATGGTTCGGCTTATTAGCAAATCTAACACACCCATACACAAAACAATCGTGTTGGTTCAAGTCTAAGGATCAACACACCATCGCAATCTGATGACACGACAATTATTCACCATGCCATGTGGTCAGTCATTGGCGTCACATTCAACTGATAATTCCCCAACGACCACCCATAGGTCTACTAGCTACATCTCATGTCATATAGCGCGTGACACGCCATCCTCCCATCGGTATCTCCATACTGAACGAGGTAATAACCTCTATACTAGTCCATACTTGATTAATCAGAGTCCCTATCTAAAGAATCTAAGGACTATGAATAGTTTAAAAAGTTTTGTTACCAAAGAATCCTGTCACACAGTCGCAACACCTTGAGAATAGGATTTTTACACAGAATATCTAAGGACTCATTCATATAATTGATTGGAGAAAATATAAATGAAGAAAACCTTGTCTTTTATAGATTTATACAAAAATATAATTAATGCATTAAAAACAAGCCCGCTACATGTCATCCAAATCTATTATTAGGATACACAACACTAACAGCCACCACCATGGCTTGAACACCCTATAAAAAGTAAGCAATCATGTTAAAGGAAAGCTCACAAGAAGTAATAAGTCTCAAAATCAAAGGACACAAATTTCTTACCTTAATCAACAAGCGTTCGACTCGATCCATGTTCTTAGAAGCCTGTTTGAAAAACTTTGCCTCATCCTAGGACAAAATGGTTGAATAGATCAACCTTGCCTCGACCCCCAAGTCAGTTATCGAGTTGCTATCTAGTAACCCAGGGTTAGTGCGGAAATTCTTATCATGAAGACAATAACCGTAGGATAGAGTCATCTTCCCCTGCACTAAAGACAACCTTGACAGAATTGGAAGCAGGTGGGGATAGTCTGGCCCCAATATTTTCCTCTCACGACGCCCTAGCTAACGAGGAGGACTTGTCATGGCTTGAAGTAGTCGGTGCTTGTCCGAGGTTCTAACATAAGGTTATGCCAACACTTAAACTATATCCGCCTTTAGCTGCTCTACAAAGGATACAATGCCTTGTGAAGACCCCAAAGGCTTTCCCCTTACTGGCTTACAAACCTCCTCTAATGGTTGCGAAGGTACTAGTAAAGGGATTGATACCAATTGGTGCGAAGAACCAACCTCTTATCTTGCTCTCTTGTTCTATCTTTGAAAAGGTTCTTGGAACCTTTGTCATCAACAGCTTTTGCTTGCTACTCGTGTTCATGGGCTATAAGGGCTTGTCTTTTTGCAATTTGTCCTTTCTATATCCGCCTTAATTGATTTATTTTCCAAGAATTTAGTAATATTAGTTATCTGGTAGCAGAAACATCTCTTTCGAGAAGAGTTGCGCTAGATGACTACTACTTTGGGGGAAAGTCTAAGCTTTCTTCAGGAAGCGAGGTTTTCCGGGATGAGTTCAGCACATAGAATATAATGACCCGAATTTAGTTAATTAATGTTGTGTCGTACCTTGAGGTTGAATTGGTTAGCCTTGATATTTAATATGTTATTTTTTGTGTTTATTAATTAAGTGTTGCATATATGTTTGGAGTATCGGAATGAATTTAGCTGGTATTTGAATAGGATAGTGAGTGATTGGAATCAAGGCTAAATTGGATGAATTTTTGTCAGTTTTGTGAGTGTGATCCGAATTGGGAGAGAGTGATTCAAATTGGGTGTGTGTGATTTGGATTGCTTATTTTTCTAGTGTGTAATGTTTGCACTTCAACCTGATTTGGACCCTGATACAACTTGAATCTCTAAAAACCAAAGCATGAAAGTTGTATCTATTTCTCTTAGATTTCAATGGCATCTTGAATCACCCCAATTGGATCTCAAATGAGAGAGTTATGGCCAAATTACTAAGATGTGTCAGAGCTGTCCAGAATTTCGTAAATGCTGCGTTCTAGCATTCTGTCTCCTATTTGAAGCTAAATTTCTACTATGATTAAGCCCCATTCTCTCAAAACATAAAACATAACAGTTGTATATTTGTCTCTTAGATTTCCATACCACTTTGAATCAACTCAATCAGAGCTCGGACGAGTGAATTATGCCCGAAATTCGAAAGCATGTCAAATCTGTCCAGAACCCTCCATTTTTCATTTAAGCTTCTCAAATCTGGATCCGGGTCGAGCCATTCGGGTCTCTTCTTAAATCCGATAGATGCATTTTCTAGAAGGGAATCTCAAAACCATTATCTTGATTTTAGAGTTGTGGTAGAGAATTTTAATGTGGTCGAGCATGCCTCTAAGCCCATTAATCTTTGTCTCCCAACTATATAATAGAGAGATATTGAGAGAATAGAGTGATTTGCAAAGGCTCGACAGTGAGCAAAAGAAGAAGAAGAAGAAGAAGAAATAGAATGAGAAGGAGTCGTTCAGCAACTAGCTTCTAGGGAGATTTTCTTCTTCTATCAGGCAAGTTTCTTTTCTCCTTTGAAAGCTTCTCTTCTCCTTTACAAGTTTTTTTCATTTTGCAAATTCATTTTCCTCGCAAGCTTCCCGTTCATTTTCCTTTGCTTATGCAAATTCCTTCTTCTTCTCCTTCATTGGTTACGCAAGCTCTCATTCTCTCCTTTCTTCCATTGACTTTTGATAGCCTTCCAGAAAGTGGGTTCTTTGAGCTGGGCAATAGGGAGATGTCCTCCGTTTTATACATGCATGCACTTATATATATATATATGTAGATATATATGTATATACGTTGGTTGTGTTTTTCCAGGAATTAGGCAAGCTCACTCTTCTGTTCTTGTCTTTCTTTGATGGTTTCGGCCCACTGTTTCCCTTTGTGCATGCTTTCTATTTTGTACATCATCGTCATCATCATCATATATATATTCATGTGTCTATATATATTACAGTGGGTTATATGAATGGAGCAAGAAGAAGAAATGAAATATAGTGGTCAGAACATGAGTTCCCTCGTGAAGTGCTATGCGTTCCTATTAGGTGTGTATAAGATAAGTTAGCAAATAAAATATTAATATTTTAAGAGATGGAAAGGAAGGCAATTGTTTGATCTTTTCATTGTGGTTGAATTGGCATGTGAATGAAGGCTAGCAGTGAACATAAGTCAAATGTCTCCACTTGAAGGTTTGTAGATTAGTAGTTTATTTAGATTATTTAAACTTCACTGTTGGGGGTAAAGGCTAAGCTAAAATGTATATGTAGATGAGATAAAATAAAATAGGGAATTTATGGGGGGATATATTTTGCTATATTATTTATATCGTATAAATAATAAGAGTAAGTTATATAGTACCACTATTGTTATTGTTATTATTGTTAATACTATTATTATTATTACTGTCATTATTTTGCTCCTTTTAATCCTCAATAAATGTTGTTCAATTGTTCTTGTCCTTGTACGATTAAAGTCATGATCGATTAGGATAAGTTTCGACGTGAATAGTAATTGGGTCGTGGATAGTAACTTGGTCGTGAATAGTAAATTGGATCTTGTTCTTGTTTCAATGGAGAGTTAGTTTCCTCTCCTATTCCTTTGTGGAATGAAGCTAAGGCTACTTATGGGGTAGGTTTCAGCTTATGGGTCCCACGTTAGAGATTATTGGGTTTACACTGTATTTAATATTTTAATGCTTGTCGGGGCATGGGATATGCATTTGGGGGTTTTCATGAGACTTGTGTGCTTGGCCACGAGCATATTGCTTTATTTGTATCATCCTTTCGGGGCGAGCAGGGATTGATGCATGGCTTATGGGGTTATGTATCATCGTTTATGCTCAGGATGCCTCTGTATTACACGAGCACTGCATTGTATGTGATTTTCTAAATGGGTGAGCAAGACTTGATGCATGGCTTATGGGGGCTATGTATCATTATTTATGCTCATTATGCCACTGCATTATATTTGTGCAATGCATTGTTTCTAGCGCCATGTGGGTGCGTTGTGTTGGGTTACAGACGCGGATTGGCGTGTTGGATTACTGGGTTTTTGAACACGGATTTGTGTGCTGGATTTTACGAATGGTTATGTCATGCCGGGTTTACGGACGTTATTAGCGTACCGGGTTCTTGGGTTTAGGTAGCGCCAACCCGATGGAGCTTCGGCTCGGGAGATTCTTACATTGACTTTCAAGGCAGTGACATGTTTGTAATATGGACTTGGGTGTCGTGTGTCGTGTGTCTTATGTGGGCCCCAATGACCAGTATGTGCATATTTTATTATGTTGCCTTTTTGTATATCTATCATATGATTCATGGACATGTGATGTATGGTTATAGCACGTGGAGTACGGATTACTCTTTAGTTTCCATACTCTTATCAGCCTTTCATTTCATATATGATTGTTGAGTCTTGTGACTCACTCTTGCTTCTTTTCATTCTAGGTAAGGGCAAGGCTAAGTATGGGGGCTAGGCTAGTGGTCTTTGAGCTTTTTCGATAGGTGGTGTACAGGGCAATCCTAGCAGATCCTATTTTGGTCTATGTATCTTGTAGTGTTATGCCATAGACATTTAGCTTTTGAGTGCTTGGCATGATTTTGTATCTGTGCATCTATATGACATGTAATCCTATAACCGGTTATCTTTTTATGCATGCCTAGGATGTATTATGCTTCCGCTGTTGTTTCTTATGTGTGAGTATGGATGATCCTAGTTGAGCATGCCTGGCAGGTCAGAGTGGTTTTTATTCTGTTTCTTTTCCCCTCGTGCGGGCCCTTGCTTAGGTTCTTTGGCTCGGTCGAGGTATCCGGGAAAGGGGCCCCACACAGATCTCTATTAGAGGGGAGGAACAATCAAGACCTTGGGGGACCTCTAGCTATTTATAGCTAAGTTATGATTTGTAATCGATTATATTTTACACAATCTTTTGCTTACTTGATTACAAATATGATTTACTCGATTAAAATAACATGCCTTATTTGATTTGGTTTTAAGGCTTATCTAAGAAGAACATTACTCGAGTATATAAGATTTTTAATCGAATAAAAGAATTAGATTAGAAGATTACTCGATTAGATGAGACATTTTACTTGATTATAAAAATTAATTTTTTGACCTAATAAGATATCACTGCATTACTCGAGTAACATGGATTTGTACTTGATTAAGAAAACTTGATTTACTCAATTGATCTATATGAATTACTTGATTATTTTTGTTATCATATATTAACTTTAACACACTATTTTGATTATCATAATTTACAGCAATTATCCTATTTCCTCATCAACTCAAAACTCTAATAAATTAATAAATTACTCAACAAAATGGAATAAACTGAGACAAACACAAACACACACAACTAAGCCAAAACAACTAACAATAGCGAACGTTCCCCTTACTTATCATACATTTTCCCGTACAACATCTTTACTACTGTTGTAACTTGCACTTCATAGAGATCTTGTTTGACTTAAGTATCAGAAGGCCCACATAAGAGAAATCCCCATGTGACTTTGGCTGCTTTCCATCTTGCAGATCTACTCCCAAGATAGAAGATCTTCGGACACACTACAACATTCCTCACCCTTCTAGTTCCTCCATAGCTCTCCCAACCAATGGATAAGGCCCATTTTAGGCTAGTAGACTAGGTTTGCCCTGGATGACTTTCTTTCCCCCTAAATCTAGCAAATAAGATGGGAAGGTCGAGGGACATCCTTTGTTCTTCCGACTGTTCGTTAAGTTATCCAAAACAAACAAATGTTAATTATTATAGTCTAGCAACAACAGGTTTCTTTATGGTTTGGAAGATAAGCAAATCGCCAATGGATTTTTATTTGTTGAAAAACGCATTCCAAATTACCTAAATCAACCATTGCATTCCCCTTAGGTAGAGCAACCCTTACAAGGTTCTCCGTCAAAAAGGTAATGACTATTGCATGTTTTGCATAGGCCTTGGTGTAATACCCCATGTTCATATGAAGTTGCCACATAATTCCGATGAGTTTAGAATACCGAAAAATTGATTTTATAGCAATTTTAGGTACCGAATCAACTGCAGGGAATGCCTAAGAGTGAAATTGTCTAAGAAAAATTATATGGTCTTGATGAGCGTATCGATATAGGATTTATGGTATCGAAAGAAATCGAATTCGAAACAATTTTCGATATAGCTAAAATACAGCTATCATTTAGGCTGTAAAATCGAATCGTTGTAGGAGGCTCCTGAAAATCAACGGAGCCCTAAGGGGGCTCCGATTTTGCGTAACGAGCAACCCTTTAGTGGTTTTAGGAGGAAATGATAGCTCGATGAGAACACTGGGATGAAATCGTCATTATCGAGTGATTTTAAAGTTATTAATTTTGCGTTTTCGGTATTGTAATGCAATGTAATTCAGTGTTTGAGGGCATATTTGCAATTAGGGTATTTTATAAGTGAAATAGGGATAAATTTTTAGATTAAAATATGTAAATTTCTTTAATATAAGTGTAATATATAAATATATATACATATGTATATGTAGACGTGGCTGTGTGCGCGTGGTGGCCGAGCAAGCTTGGTGGCCAAGTTGCAGAGGGGAAATGAGGTATGAAGTGATGGCCAAGTTTGCTAAGGTGTTGGCTAAGGCTCTTGAGGCAGTGGATTTCCTGTAAATAAGGGATCATTTGAAGAGCAAATGCAAGAAAGAAATGAAAAGGAAGAAGGCATCCATGAAGGGAAGCCATTGCCGAGAGTTGCAGCAAGATGGAAGGCGAAGGCAACAACCAAGCAGCTAGGTGATCGAGAGAAGAAGCAACGGAGGCGGAAGTGACCGACGCAGCCATGCGTTCTAGCTGGTTGCGTGAAGCTCCAGCCATGGCAGCTCGAGCGTGAGCTCTAGCAGCTGGGCATCGCGAGCAGGGGAGGGCCGAGGAAGCGAGGGTGGCTTGCTTATGGTGGTGCGATGGTTGGAGGACGCTGCGAAGGCTCGGGAGGCGGCCAGAGAGATCTGGTGTGGCCATGGCAGCCATGGCCACGGGCAGTCGCGCCGAACCAGCAACCAGCCGCGTGCGGCTGCCAACAGCGGCGCGGCGGGAGCAGTAGTGGCCGGGGAGGCTGAGGCAGCCAGCGGAGGGTCGGCGAAGGGCGAGGTGGCAGCGGTCGCAGGCGCTGGGCTCGAGAAGTTGCAGGCCGCGCACAAGAAGAAAGAAGAAGAAGAAGGGGAAGAAAAGAAAGGAGAAGAAGAAGAAGAAGAAGAAGAAGAAGAAGAAGAAGAAGAAGAAGAGAAGGAAGAAGAAAAAGAAGAAAGAAGGAAGAAGAAGAAGAAGTTGTAGGCGCAGGAAGCGGGAAGAGGAGGAAGAAGAAGAAGGGAGGAGAAAAAAAAATGAAAATAGGAAATGATGAGGAAAAATCCTAGAAAATTTCCAAAAGATAGGAAACTATATTTCGGTAATATCCTAGAGATTTTGGCGAGAAAAATTGTCCGGGCACGAGTTTTGGGAATATGGCACGCATATCGAGGAAGTCGAGGAAGCTAAGTTAAGGTAAGTAAAATTTCTTAGAAAATTCTAAAAATTCAGAAATATTATTTTAGTGAAATATTTGAGAAAATATTTTTAAAAATATTTAATTTGAAATTATTGAGTAAAAATAGGAAGAAATAGAGAGAAAATTATAGAAAATGCCAGAAATTATGGAAAAATAAGTTTTAATGTTTATTTAAATAATTATAGTGATTAGGATGCTTTGAGGCTGAAGTTGAAGAGATTCGTGCAAATTTTAAGGTTGGCACGCAAATCGAGGAAGGCACGGATATCGAGGTAGCTTGATAAGCTTGAGAAGGTAAGTGGTACTTCCTCGAAAATGTTTTCATCATATTGACATGCCTTAATATGTATCCATCACGTAGAATCTATCCATGACATGACTATGAAATGCATAAATACACGTTGATGTCATTGGTCACACGCATATGAGCCCGTAGGGAGTACGAACTGACACCACTGCCTTACCAAGGGTGCACCCATACACGCCGGCTTCGAAAGTGGTGGCCGCTAAAATGGTAGGCAGCATGAGGGGTGCAGTTGACATCTACGATGAAAGACATTGCATACACACATGACATAGCATGATGTACCCTTACTTAGATGTTTCATCATCTAACTTGGGTTCGCCCCTGGAACATTCAACGTTCCAGTCGGGATTCGCAGTGATGATGTAGAGATTGGAGATGTGTAATGACGTGAGACACCAAGAAACGAGTAAATGTACCATGATATGTTGAAATATTAATTATGTACGTTTTAATTTATTTTCAGCACGTTTCGAGAAATATCGAAGATTTAATAATTTATTTATAATTCATATTAAGATATCAGGTTTTGATCATTGCTTCCGCATTTAATATGTACAGTGAGTCTCTTTCGAGAAAAATATTTGGGAATTCGAGGACAGATTTAAGGAATGATGCGGTTTAGTTTAGTGTTTGAAAGAAAAATTTTATTGTGTAACAGCCCGCTTTCAGGGCGTGTTATGCCTTAGGAAAATTGGGTCTTATATATATATATTTTTAATCATTACATTATCCCGAAATTCCCTAAGGCCTATCTAGTGTTTACTTTACACACTAGAGATAAATACAATTTACAAAGCGGAAGCTGAATCGAACCTGCTCATGGCAATATATACATGAATAACTAGACAAGTACTTATTACAAACGTTGTTACATAACCTTCGAAAAGTAAAACAAATGTACATAATCCTTAACTATTCATATCACAACATAACATGGCACATTTCCTCGTTTCCTGACGTCTCGCGTCACCACACATCATCAATCTCGAAATCATCTATGCAAGTCCCGACTGGAACGTTGAATGTTCCAGGGGCGAACCCAAGTTAGATGATGAACCATCTAAGTAAGGGTACGTAATGCTATGTCATGAGTGTATGCAATGTCTTTCCTCGTAGGTGTCAACTGCACCCCTCATGCTACCTACCATTTTAGCGGCCACCTCTTTCGAAGTCGGGGTGTATGGGTGCACCCTTGGTAAGGCAGCGGTGCCAGTTCGTACTCCCTACGGCCTCATATGCATGTGATCAATGACATCAACGTGTGATCATGCATTTCATAATCATGTATGCATTCTACGTGATAGATACATATCAGGGCATGTCAATATGATGAAAACATTTTCGAGGAAGTACCACTTACCTTCAAGAGCTTATCAGGTTATCTCGAAATTTGTGCCCTGCCTCGATTTGCGTGCCAACCTCAAAATTCGCACCAGACACTTCAACTTTGACCTCAAAGCATCCTAATCACCATAAATATTTGAATAAATATTAAATCCTATTTTTTCATAATTTCTGGCATTTTCTTTAATTTTTCCTCTATTTCTTCCTATTTTTCCTTAATAATTCTAAATTAAATATTTCTAGAAATATTTTCTCAAATATTTCACTACGACAATTCATAAAATAATATTTTGAAATTTCTAAAATTTTCTAGAAAATTTTACTTACCTTGGCTTAGCATCTCTGATTTCCTCGATTTGTGTGCGATATTCCCGAAAAGCGTGCCCGAGCCGTTTTTCTCACCAAAATCTTCGGGGTATCATCGAAACGTAATCTCATATTTTTCAGGATTTTTCTATAATTTTTCCCATGATTTTTCCTATTTTCTTTTCTTTTCTTTCTTTTCTTTTCTTTTCTTTCCATTTTCTTTTTCCTCTCCCACTATTCACTCATCTTCTTCACCTTCTCTGCTCCAACAAACCAGCCTGCATCTTCTTCTTATTCTTCTTTCTTCCTTCTTTCTTCCTTTCCTTTTTCCTTTCTCTTCTTCTTCTTCTTCTTCTTCTTCTTCTTCACTGCGGCAGCCCCTGCAACTCGCGGCTTCTTCACTGAGCACACACGCACAGCGCGCATGGCTGCCTCGCGCGCGCCTGCTCTGCCCGACGCCTCCTTCGCGCATGCTCGTGCTCTGCCTTGCGGCCCATCGCCCGATCCGCCAAGCCCGCACGCTGCCTGCCCTGCTTCTTCTTCCCAAGCTTGCTGGTGCTCGCGTCGGCTTGCTCTTCGTCTGCCATGGCCGATTGACGAAGCTTCTGGCCGCCTCTTCGTGGCTGCTCGCATGCTCTGCGAGTGCCTTCTCGCTCCGTCGCTCACTGCCCAGCTTCATCGCGGCTTGCTGCTACTCCTTCTTCCTTGATCGCCATGGCCGAGCATTGAAGTTCTGCTTCGCGGCCATGGCTGCTGGAAGTGGCCATTCTTTGGCCACTCACTTTCTCCTCCATGATCTCTCTAATCTCACAAGCTCTCTCGATCTCTCGCCCAACTTCTCCCGTGGCCATTTACTTGCTTCATTTCGGCCAAGACTGCTGCCAATTTATAGGCAGCCATTGCGTGTATATGTATACATATATCTATCACATTAATTGCTCCATCCCCGCATTGCGTGTATATATCTATCATATTAATTGCTCGATCCCCTAAATCTCGCATTTTGCAGCCCGAATTTCGGTCATTAATGCTTCCCAGAAGCTTCGCGAAGCAATTGCATTTGCAGAGTATGGCAGCCACACTTATGCACGCACAACACATTTACATATATATATATAATTCTATGTTATTTTGTAATTATACATTTAAATTCTAAAAATTTATTTCCATTTCACTTAAATAATTATCTAATTGCAACTATGCCCTTAAATATCGAATTTATTTGCATTACAATACCGAAACATAAAATTAATAATTCAATTCTTAGTTGAAAATGACGATTTTGCCCCAATGTCCTTACCGGGCTGTTGTTTCATCCCGAAACCACTGAAGGGTTGCTTGCTACGCAAAATCGGAGCCCCCCTAGGGTTCCGTTGATTTTTTTGGGAGTCTCCTACAATGATTCGGTTTTACAGCCTAATTAGCAGCTATATTTTAGCTGTACCGAAAACTGTTCCCGATTCGATTTCTTTTGATACCATAAATCTTATCTCAGAACGCTCGTTGAGACCATATAATTTTCTTTAGACAATTTCACTTCGAGGCATTCCCTACAGTTGATTCGGTACCTGAAATTGCTATAAAATTAATTTTTCGGTGTTCTAAACTCATCGGAATTACGTGGCAACTTTATACGAACATGGGGTATTACATATTGTCCCAGGATTGTTCCAATTTATAACGCGCCTGAGAAAGCGGGGCGTTACACTTAGGTTGTTTTGATGTCACGAGAATTTGTATGGGTAAAAGGGAATTGAATTGATATTCAACCTTTGGTCTATTTCTCATTGAAGGTCTGTTAAGAATAGCATGGATAGTACCTACTATTTCATAGTGTCGAAGGATTTTCAAAAGCTAGCTTTGTATCATCATTCGCATTTAGGATCAAGTTTGTAAGCACAACAATAAATTTCTTGCAATAACGTCTTTGGATAAGGAATTCTTCTCTTTTAAGCTCTCTACGTTAGTTAATATGATGCCCTTTATGGGTGAAATTTGTAGTACTTGGTCATGTCCACCTTTGAGCCACCACATTTAATTGGTCTAAGCTATCTGATACATTGATTCCCACTAAACTCAACTAAGACCTTGAATTAGGGGTTATCAAGTGGTGAAATTTGTATATCTATCAAGTACTTTTAATGACAACAAAAATAATTTTTCTACCATGTAAAGAATTTGGAGCTTCCACTATAATATTACAACAAAAGAAGAAACAAAAAATTAAATTATGAACGGATAACATTAACCTCAATAAACATTCAAATTTACAACTTTTGATCTTTCTCTATATATTGAATATATATATATATATATACAAAGCCGACTCAACCAATTTGAGGGCCTTAGGAGAAAAAATTTGTCAAGACATTCTCAAGAGTATTAATTTTTTTTGTAAAAAAATAAATAATATACCTTTTTTACGAGAAAATTCCATCATTTCATTAAATTAAAAAAAAAAGTTGAAGTGAAATCAACTACAAAATAAGATAATCTCTTAACAATAGTAAATTTTTAACTAAAATATAATGTATTAGAAATAAAAAAAAAGCCAAACAACCTACTACAATAAACAAAGAAAAAACAAAACTAATTTTTTCTTAAAACTTTAAGAAGGTTGTTGCAAGTCAAGTAAAAAACTATACATTCTTGATTCTCCTATAGAAGGAAACAAAACAAAGTACTAAACTGATAGCATTGAAAAGATAAAGTTCACCAATAATGAACAAATTTTCATTCCACAAACATGTGTTGAATTATGTTCAACTTTATGTAAAATCAATTTTTCTTGTCTTTTGAAATGCAAAATTATTGATTAAATCTCCATAATCAACTTTATCTAATAAATCATGTTCAATGGATAATATAGTTAATCCATTTAATCTTTCTTGCGATATAGTTAACCTCAAATATAATTTTATCAACTTTAATTTTGAAAAACTTATTTATGCAAAAACCACTGAAACTAAAATTGTGAACAATATTCTATAAGTAATATATTCATTTGAAAAATAATCCACTCTTTTGATGTAATGAAGAATTTCTATTGGACTATTTTTTTCTCTTGAAAATTTTCTCTTACACTCTTAATTCTAAAAATCAATCTAAATTATCTATATTAGAAAGTTCATCAAATTTAAAAACGTTTTCAAGATTCAAACAATACTATTTTAAAACATCCTCATCAATTGATTTTAATTTCTTGAAATTGCATAGAAATCCGAATTTTTTTCATATATTCCAAATTGTTCAAACCTATTTCGTAGTAAAGAAATGACCTGATAAATCATGTATATAAAATAATCAACTCTAAAGGATTCTTCAATAGCTTGTGTTTTATCATCATCGACGTTTTGATCAAATTATTTTTTCCTACTAATCACACTTTTTTCACAAAATATAAGTTCTACTTCCATTTCATTTACAAGTTTTTTGGCAGAAATCATAGCAGATTGAAATCTATTTTTCCTATAAGTTTCAAAAAAAGAAGAAAGACCTTTTAATTGATATATAGCAATGTCAATATGCGCACCTTCACTTTGAAAGCTCTTACTAACTGAATTAACCACATACAAAATATCATACCAAATAGTCATGCCCAACAAAAATTCAAAATTCTCTAATTCATACATTGCAAGACATCTAACTTCACTCTTTATTTTAGGATCATCACTACTTTCTGCTAGTTCAAACAAAGCATCTCATATTTTTGGAGCTTGAAATTTAATTGCCTTTGATACTTTCAATACGATTTTCCCAACGAGTTTGTGACAATGACTTGATAGTTAAATTAGATATGTCATTCTTTAATATTTTCCATCTTTTGGGAGAAGAAGGGAATAATGAATATATGTGTTGTAGAACTACAGAAAATGATACAACTCTAACACAAGAGATGACAACATTAGCAATTACTAAATTAAGACTTTAACAACCATATAGTGTATATAATGTTCTAAAATTTATCTCCAATAGTCTTTCCTGCACACATTGTTGCTTTCCCTTCATGTTAGACTCATAATCATACCATTGCCCTCTTATATCATTGATATTGAGATTCAAATTTTTAATTTTTCTTATAAGTTCACTAAAGAGGCTTTTTCAAAAGTGTTATCCATTTTTAAAAACCCTACAAAGTAGTTGAAATATCCACACACCTTAATATGAGAAACATTTGTTCTTGGTAACTTAAATCTAGAGTACAATCAAGTATAATGAAAAAATATTTTGTCTCTTTAATTTTATTTAAAATCATACTCTTGACTTCATGTGCTAATATCTATATCAATTCATTTTGGATATTATGTCCCAAGTAATAATTATGAATTTCACCATTTTGAATATGTTGAACATGTTCTTGTATTACTAGATCAAATTTAGCTATCATCTCAATAAGACTTAAAAAATTTCATTATTCACATGATAGATCTTTTCATTAATTCTACGAAATGACAAATTATTTTTAACTAGAGCTTTTGTCACAACAATAATTCTTTTTAAAATATTTCTCTAATATTCTTTTTCTTTACTAATTCTTACTTGCACATCCCTATCAATTTTTTTACTCTTAGAAAATCTCAATTCTAAATCAAACCAAGTATTCGTGTTAAGTAAGTGCTCCTTACTTGTTTCATGACTTTTCAACGTAGTACTAAGATTTTTCCAATCTTTAGTTCATTCATTGCTAAATTGGCTCTCACTAGGTTTTGTACCAAACAATTTGCAACAAAAACAATAAACTCTGTCAAAATCCTTTGAATATACCAACCATCTTCTATCATGAGTTTCCTCATTTGATAGCCTCCTCGTATAATAAAAAGTGGAGAAATGACTAAAAGTTTCATTATTTTGAAAATCTATATCACTTTCTCTAATTGGTCATTTTTCAACTAACAATTCTCTTAACTTAATATCAATATTTTTTCATCTTCTCATATCATAAATATTAATAGGAACATTACTCGGGTTATTGTCAATATCCTTAGTTTCCATATTAATTTCCTCTTCTTATATATTTTCTTAACATTCTCCATCAACCATATTATTATCACAGTTTTCATCATTATAATTTTCTATAATTTGTTTTATCATCGTTTCATTATCTCCTATTTCATTTAAAATTGTGTGTTCAGTTGTTTCATTACTTTGGCTAGTTAGATTTCTCTTATTATTCGTGATAAATTTTTCAAAAGCGCATTTTTTAAATTGAATCAAACTATCTATCCTCTTATTTTTCTTAAGTTTCTCATACCCTGATGCATATTTTCTATTAGACATATTAACTTGGCGATAAAAAATAAGCAATTGAGTAAAAACAAAGGTATCACCTGAAAAGTTTTATAAGCTCCAAGTATATGGCAATCTCAATTTTTTTTCAAAATATAAATTAGACTATTCAAGTGATTTTCTTCAATGATGATCAAATCAATTGAATTCTAGCATGAACCAAAATAAATTTTTGAGTGTTAATTGAATGAAAATCAATTGAATCATAGCATTCAATTTTATAGAAGAATACAAATACAAATTGGAATTTAAAAAAAAAATGACAATAGACATAGAAGAATATTAATACAATTGAAATCTAATTTAAGCTTGTTTAAATAAAAAATTTACAATATAAAACTTCAACCAAACTTATTCCCCAAACTAGTAGCTCTCTCTATTCATCAGAAAAGATATAAACGGTGATTTCTGCTAAACAAAATTGCTAATTCAGTTTTTTCATTTGGGCATAAATAGCTTTTGCTCAATGGAAAAAGGCACAATTTTGGTTTATATTTTTGCCCAAAACCACAATTGTGATTTTTGTTCAATGGAAAAAACCACAATTTTGGTTTTTGCTCTTGGCTGCATTCACAATTGTTGTTTCTGCCCAAAATCTGAATATCGCATTGGCGATTTGCATAATTTCCTTGATATTTTCACGTGGATGATGAGGTCGCTTTGATGTGACACAAGAGTTTTATTTTGAGAATAAGTTTGATTAAGGTTTTAGTTTGTAAATTTTTTGTAAATAGGTTTAAATAAAAAAAAAACTCATTTGACATATTGATTAGTATTGTGATCCTGCGAGCATATCTTTCTCCGATTCTCCTGTTAATTACCTTCAACACACAAAACTTTATTTGTTTTCATATATCTGATGTTTACTCATGTATGTGCTCTGAATTTTTTTTAAAAAAATTGATGATTACCTTTCTCCATTGATGAACAACGGCTATTGCTTCATATTTCATTACTGTGGACAAAACTATCTTACCCATGACGAGTATGTAAAAGTATAAAATAAAAATACTTGAAATTAGATCAAAAATTGAATGCTTTTATCCTTGAGCATCTAATCTAAACATCCAAAACTCATCCACCCAAAACTTCTCCTTTCTTCCTCAAAGTAATTCTCATAAATAGGGCACAAGCATATTAACTGACACAAAATTAGTGAATCACATAGACAAAATGAAGGAAAGACGACCAATCGCAAGTTCACTATAAATCAAAACAAAAAAAAACACCCATACAAGAACACCTAGAAAGCCTTAAAAATAACACACCCAAAAATAAAAGTTAAAAGTAAAAAGAAATCAAAGCGCATATCGAACAGGTGAACACAAATGCTAATTGTTGTTACTGAAGCTTGAAGGCTTAAGCGAGCAAGGTTGCGACTTGAACTTGCAAGAAAGAGAGAGAGAGAGAGAGAAAGAGGCTAGAACTTAGAAAACCGAAGTGACCGTCGACTGAACGACGAACGTGAAGAGCACACAATAACACATAGATGCCGAAGCAAGCAACAATGAAGCCTAAAGCGCGCGCGCGCGAGAGAGAGAGAGAGAGAGAGAGAGAGAGAAGGGGGGAGTAAGAAAAATTGGGAAGAGAAAAGTGGATTTAATGGGAACAGAACATACAACGTTAAAAAAAATGGGCAAAGAATGGGGAAAGGAAGACAAAAGGTTAGATTGTATCTTGTATTTAATTTTTTAATAAAATATTTATTATTAAAAAATAAAAAACATATAAATTACAAATTTTTGAAATTGGTGGCCTCCTAAGTTGGGGGTCTTAGGCAGTCGCCTACCTTATTTTATTGTTGGGCCAACTCTACACAGCCAAAATGAAAGAAAGACAACTAATCACAAGTTTACAACAAATCAAAATCAAATAAACACCCACACAAGAACACCTAGAAAGCCTAAAAAACAACACACTCAAAAATAAAAATTAAAGTAAAAAAAAAATCAAAACGCATATTGAATAGGTGAACACATATGCTGATTGTTGTTGCTAAAGCCTGAAGGCTGAAGAGAGCGAGGCTACGATGATAAAGAGAGAAAGAGGGGGTCTAACCCAAAAACACCGAAGTGACCATCGATCGAATGGAAAACGTGAATAGTACACAGTAACACACAAATGCTAAAGCATGTAGCAGTGAAGCCTGAAGTGAGAGAGAGAGAGAGAGAGAGAGGGAGGGGGAGTGGGAAAAATTGGGAAGGGAAAAATGGGTTTAATGGGATTAGAATAGACAACGGTAAAAAAATTGGGCAAAGAATAGGGAAAGGAAGACAAAAGATTAGATTGTATTTTGTATTTAATTTTTTTAAATAAAATATTTATTATTAAAATATAAAAAATATATATATTACAAAATTTTCAAATTGGGGACCTTCCTAATTTGGGGGCTTTAAGCGACTGTCTACCTTGCTTTATTGTTGGGTCAACTCTATGTATATATATATATATATATATAAAGATTTAGAGGGGAGGTAGTGACTATATATATGACTATGTTGTCGCTGTCACCTAGCAAAAACCCTATCACTTAGGGGCTTCCCAACAATGGAGGTGAAACCCCATGGTTGGGATTGGACTGGTCTCGCTCCTCAACTGTTGTTACTATTATTTTTTAATTTTGTAAATATATATGTGACACCCGTAACTTAAAAACATGTTTAAAAATAATAATGATAATAATATTCATATGAAATTCAAGGTTTAGCGCAGACGAAACTTGAGAAACAAACTTTTATAAACTTAAGTAAAGTTTTGAACATAATAAGATTCAGAGCATGTTTCGAGTAAATATAAATTTTGATACTGAAAACATGGCTTCAATAGGAGAGAGAAAGACTTAGCAAATATAACAACATCCATACCGAGAAAATCGGACTTAAAATAAGACTTAGCTCTTTTCATAAACTTATATAATCTTTAAGGACATATAGTGTAGCAATAGTGTACATCTATCATAAGAGTGTAATATTGAAAAACCTTTCTATTACAAGAAGAGAGAAATATCATTTCGACTATTAAAAATTATCTTCGAGTAGCCACCACTCCACGTCCACGTTCCGTTCTCCTCATTCGTAATCACCTGTGGGGAAAAATATGGGATGAGATTCTTGCGAGTCTCAGTAAGTACAAGAGAACTATCATATGTATTTAAACAAGTCATGACATAACATAACATATCGTATGGAGACACGAAAGGTTCCACCAACTACGGGGGCACGAACCCTCGTGCGTAGCGCTACCGAGCTCCGGTCCCGAAACTTGCATGAACATAACATAACATGAGGGACCATATAACATAATTCATGGGCATGCTTAAACATCATAAATAGTTCATAATGTACTTACCTCAACTTGGTTTGATGAGATTTGAATGTTTAAGGCTTCACCTTTACACCTCTCAATATGACATAAACTTAGCCGCGATTGATTTGGAATGCCCAAAACTCACCCAAAGGTCTTATTTATAGAATTACCCAACAAATCATAACCTGCCACGTGTCATGTAATTATTTTAGATTCATCATGACTTCCAAGTGTTCACATTGTCAAATATCTTATATAATCATTTTTATTCATGTGTTCTTATCAAATGGTGCCATGTGTCCCATATAATCATTTCTATTCATGTGTTCTTATCTTATCTTTCTAATGACCAATGAAAGATTGCCATGTGTCCTTAATATTTTGAACCTCACATGCTTAATTCCATTTTCAACACTTCTATCATTACATCTTACGTGTTTTAATTTATTTTTCTACATTTGCAATCATTACTCCACATGGTTAATTGATTTTCTACATTTTCCATCATTACTCCACATGGTTAATTGATTTTCTACATATCCCATCATTACACCTTTAACTAGTTAGCTATATTTGGTTACTTTAACTATTTAGTTTGAGATATTTTGATGAGATATTTTTATGTTTCAAGAATTGCACCTTGGCCCTAACTTTTTGGATAATTTGCACTTAGGCCCTTGCAACTTAGTCCACGGCTATTTTTAATTACATTTTAGCCCCTGAAGAAATGATAAATTACACTAATGCCCCAAAATTTTAAGTAAATTACACTTTTACCCGAACTTCAATATTTACGATTTTGCCACTGGCTCAAAAACTGAATTTTTATCTCAAGACTTTCATAATCCTTTGAAATATCGTATTTTTTCAAGTATTTGAATCTAGAAATCTCAAGTATTACATCATATTTGAGTCTAAAAATCCCGAATGTTACAATATATGTGCATATACATACATAAAACATATATCTATATAACATAAAACACGTTTTTAGTGAAAAAATGTAATAATTTCTTTATGATTTAAAATAATATTTAATTATAAAAATTTTAAAAGCATTTTTTATATCTAAATAATATTAATTATATATATAAGCACTTGTTTCAATATCCTTTTACTAATTTCATTGTTAAAAGTACTTTTATTTTTTATTTGCTAGCCAAACATTTGTACCATTATTAAATTGTCTTCAACCTCATTCTTTATTCTACTCTTTATTGTATTATAAGTAATTCATTCTCTATTCTTTTTTTACTTCAAAATTGTGCTAACTCCAACTACACTCTCTATTTTACTCTCTATTTGATTTCTATTTTATTTATTTATTAATAAATTTCAATTCTATTTTTTTTTACCTTATCTATAATTTTTACTACTATAAAAATTTAATATTTATTTTCTAATTTAATAATAAAAATTACTGTTCATTTCCTTCCTTGGGTCGTCTCCGCCACACCTATTCATCTCCTCCTTTGCCGCAATTCTTCATCTTTTCCGCCCGTGGACCTCTTTTTTTTGTCGTATCTAACCACCTTCAATAGCCATTTAAATATATTAATAATCATGTAAACTCTTTTAAATATATTTACAAATATAACTTTATCGTGACAACATTTATGTGATTTGAAAGACTCATTTTTCTTGCTAGTGTGGTGGAATCTTTGAGGCACAAAATAATTTCTAAGCTAAAGCTACCTAACTAAAGGCCAATTGTTCAGGGTTTAGGGTTACCTACTTTTGTTGGATCTTTTAGTTAGAATATAATTTAACCAAATAAAAAGTCAATATTCATTAACAATCCTAACATAAAATGCAATAACTCTAAATTTCTATTGAAAATTTAATACAAAAAGAATAAATAATTCTTCTTTTAAATTAGAAAGGTATTAGATATCCATTCCGACAAGAAACAAAGTATATCAACAAACATATATGGTATGGGCATCCTGAAAGAGACACAGTAGAAGGAAAGCTGCATATAGTCCATTGCTATTCCTTACAAGTCTTATTTTTACTAAGTGGGATCTGCTAGATGAATTTTTGAAATAAAAGTAGAGATAAAAAAAAATTAAACCTCAATTCAACAGAATCTTAGTGCACTCACAACAAGAATCATCTTTGAAGTTTTTATGATCATAGATGAATTTTTGAAACAAATGTCAGATAAAAAAAATTAAACCTTAATTGAACAGAATCTTATTGCACCCAACAAGAGTCATCTTTGAAGTTTATGATCACATACCAAAGACACAGCAACAAACCTTGCAAGCCTGAACTGAATACCATTTGCTTGCAGAATCATTTTCTGGCTTTTATTGAAGAACAATTGCAACAATGATGTTAAGATTATGCAACGCGTTAGACAATGTTGAATGAAGGCAAGTTTGACAATTGTAACAATTGTAATTATGCATATTTACAAGACTGTACAGGTTGAAATAAGACATGCATCAACCAATTACGGGTTGAAATACTTTACAATTGGAGAGATGATTGAGTTATTCAGGCAAGAGTGGCAGCTGATCGATGCTTGTCCCTCCACCACCACCAGTCAGTGACTTGGAGCTTGGTTCTCTCCGCATCATGCTTGGACTAGATTTGGACTGCTTTATCAAACTCTTCTTGCATAGCTTCTGAGGAAGGATCTGTAGCCTGGGGTTCAATTCAGTACCTGAATTCTCTGCAGCAAGCTGATAGCTTTCCACAAGCTCAAGTTGTCTGGCAATTATCTCAGACCGTCTGGGGAGAAGTTCAACGGGTTCACCCCCTGGAATTACGATGTACTCGATTGCTAGGCGAACCTCCTATGAGGAACCATAAGAAAAAATCAAAAAGGGTCATGCTTTCACACAATGAAGTAGAAATGCATAGCAACTGTGTTGGCTGGAAGTCACACAAGCCCAAAACAAGAAAATCAGTTGTTCATGTTTAAAGTTGGGGAGTAACCCTGGATGAAGGAAGAAAGTTGCGTTAGGTAACGAACAGCCAGCATAAAAACCATCAGATCTTTTAAGATGATTCTAGAAATAAGTGTATCTCATTGGGGAGTAACCCTCTTAGCAATGCACTGTTTGCCTGAGTGCAGTAAAAAATGGGTTAGGGTTTAATACTAGGATGAAATGCTAAATTTACAAGGGTTCTCACATTTTTATGAATGAAGTTCATGATTGAATCCTGAAATATTGGAACTTTGACAAGAAAATCATGGATGCGGTGGATGTTATAATTAGGAGATGAAGTAATATTATTTGCCTCTTAAGATACGAGGTGAGTTTGTGGTACGTGTAGTATGCTTGCTGAAAAAGGGCATTCTCAATGCACAAGGCTTTTCACTTTGCGAGGGTAGGGGTCATATTTGTACTCAGGCCTCCCCCTTCTTTTCCTTGAAGAGGATGTTTCTAAAACTCGTACCTACAACCTTCTAATCACAAAGGAGCAAGCTTGCTGTTGTTATCAAGGCATACTCTCTCTAGGCTTTTCACTTTGCGAGGGTAGGGGTCATATTTGTACTCAGGCCTCCCCCTTCTTTTCCTTGAAGAGGATGTTTCTAAAACTCGTACCTACAACCTTCTAATCACAAAGGAGCAACCTTGCCATTGTTATCAAGGCATACTCTCCAAAATCTTTGTTGAGTCAGGATATAAACCTTGATACTCAAGTACAGTATCAGAAATGGAGTGATAAGTATTATAAAACTCTAAAAGATGAGGCAAGGCATATGAACAGGGAGAGGGACAGGATTATTGCAAAAGTAGTAAGAAATTAGACTCTAAATAATGTCAGTGCATATGAACCACAAGTTGGACTAGAAGAAGAGTTAGATACATAAATTTGAAAAGATTTTTATAGACAATACCTAAAGGAGAGAAGATCATTATAGAAAGTGACTTGAATGGGAGAGTGACTGGTACTCTAAATAGGTTTATGATCCTTGATTTCTATATCAAAAAATGAAAAAGATGATAAGAAGCAGGCCCAAGAATCAAATAGTGAATTTTATGGCAAATCAAATTACCAAAATCACATAAAGCTTTGCCATATAGTAAAAAAACTATAAAGCTAATGGGGAGCAGCATGTTTATCACTTTTAAACTAACTCCAAGTTATCTTATTTAAATCTGTTGAAGATTGTGGTGTGTGGCTTCTAGGGTTGCAACAACAGCAAGTCAAGGCGCCGCCATCTACCTTGATTGATTAAGAAGTATATATGTATATATACTAAAATGTATATATACATGTAAAATGTATCTGTTGAGCATTGTGGTGTGTATTTTCCTAAAATGTATATATGTTCTGTTTTTAGTAATGGTTGTAGATAGAATGTATCTTTTAGTTTCCTAAAGTGTATAGCCCTAGTGTCCTAAATTATCTCCCCTCTCTCCTCTATATGAGGACAGCCCGTGCACATTGTTTTCTAAGTAATTACAGTGCCTTCTTCTACATGGTATTAGAGCCACCCTAAGGAAGATTCAAACTCATTTTTTCCTGGCCTTCATTGCCTTCCTTTTCCGGCCTTCATTGCCTCAGTTTCTTCTGGTGCCTTTATCACACTGTCTCCTCCTCGATTCTTCAGTGTCTTCATTGTGCAACCTGTGCATTCATGGCACAGCTTCTTCTACATTTCTTTCTAGGGTCCGCCTCTCCTACATTAGTCAAAGATTATGACTGAAACCTCTGAAACTGCAGCCCCTACCCTAATTTCTGGGGACACTCATTCGGTGGATCAACCCAGTGGAGGAGAGCTTCCGATTGTCCATCAAACCTACCGGCTAGATGGAAGAAATTTCCTTCAATGGTCTCATCTTATCAAGACTTTCCTTAAGGGTCATGGGAACGGCAGCCATCTAACTGGGTTGCCTCCAAAGGAAACGGATCCATCTTTCACAACGTGGGAGACAGAAGATTCAAAAATCATGTCTTGGATGTGGAGCACCATGCAGCCAGAAGTCAGCAAGAACTTCATGTTCTTGAGTACGGCAAGGGAAATATGGGATACGGTCCAGCAAACCTATTCCAAGGTTAAGGATGCTTCTGTAATTTTTGAGGTAAAAACCAAGATAAACACTACGAAACAAGGTCAGTTATCAATTACTGAATATTTCAATAAGATGAAAGGGTTACAGTTAGAACTTGATCATTATCAAGCAATAAAGATTGTGTGTACTGAAGATGCAGCCACCATCAATCAGATTTTCGAAAGGGATCGAGTTGTTGAATTTTTGGCTGGATTAAACACTAAGTTTGATCAAGATAGGATCCAAGTCTTGGGTAAGGACAAACTTCCTAGCCTAAATGAAAGTCTTTGCGATCATTAGAAGTGAGGAGAATAGGCAGTATGCAATGCTGTCAGATCATAGCACTGAGGTATCAGCACTTATGACCAGCAATAAAAGAGGAATCAAATCAGGGACTGGGAAACCAGCTGCTGCTGGAAAAACAGCTTCTGTTGCAAACTGAGGGTATAATCGTGAGGGGCAATGGTGCACCTTTTGCAATAAGCCACGACATACCAGGGAAACATGCTTCAAATTGCATGGAAAAGAGGCTGCCTTGGGCCGAATTGGAGGGTTTAAAAATATAAAGCATCAGAGTCATCTCTCCAATAAAGAACCAAAAGAAGCTGCTGGAAAAAGGGGCATAACAGAGGCTGATTCCACTCAGTTAAATCCAGCAGATCTTAGCAAGCTAACAGAGGAATTAAGCAAGCTGAAGGCATTCCTGCATACTTTCCAGGATGGAGCATCTTGCTCTCTGGTTCAGCAAGGTAAACAACTAACTTATGGGACTTTTTTGGCTTCTAAATCTGAAAGGAATTACATGTGGATCCTTGATTCAGGAGCCACTGACCATATGACCCCTCATCCACATGTTTTTGACACCTATGAACCTTTTAAAACTACTAGACACATTACCATTGCAAATGGAACATCTATTCCTATTTCTGGAAAAGGCCAAGTTTCCTTTAATCCTTGTCTACCCCTTAAGTCCTTCATGTTCCAAAATTGACAGCCAGTTTAGTTTCTATTCATAAACTAACTAAAGACCTTAATTGTTTTGCTGTTTTTTCTCCTCGAATGTGTAAGTTTCAGGCCAAGGACATGGGGAGGACGTTTGGTGTGGCTAAGGAGCAAAATGGGCTTTATATCTTGCAAGGACAAAATTCTAGTACTAAAAGGGAACAGCTTAGGAAGGCTTGTTTTTCTCAATCTGCTTCTGATATATCTTCTATTTGGTCGTATCATTTTAGATTAGGTTATCCCCCATTTGTTTTGTTAAGACAAATGTTTGCTACTTTGTTCAACTCTCTAGATCCAAGCAATTTTCAATGTGATGAATGTATTGTGGCTAAACATCATTGGGTTCCTTATCCAATCAGCAATAAATTCTCTTCTCAGCCTTTTAATCTTATTCATTCTGATGTTTGGGGACCCTCCAAAGTATTAAACTGTTCTGGGGCAAAATGGTTCATATCCTTTATTGATGATTGTCCTCATATGTGTTGGGTGTTTCCTCTAAAAGACAAGGCTGCCATTGGGACTGTTTTACCATCCTTTTGCAAAATGATTAACACCCAATTTGGCACGTCTATTAAGAAGTTTAGGACTGATAATGTGAGAGATTATTTTAATACTCATATGCATCAGTACTTCCAACAAGAGGGCACTATTCATGAATCCTTTTGTGTTGATCCTCCTCAACAAAATGGAGTCGCTAAAAGAAAAATGCGACATCTTCTTAATGTCACCCGAACTCTCCTTCATCATTATCATGTTCCAAAAACCTTTTGGGGAGAAGCTGTATTGATGACCACATATGTTATAAACTGAGTCCCTTCTAGGTTGCTTCACAACAAAAGTCCTTTTCAGCTTTTAGGATCTTTTTTTCCAGATCTTAATCTTCATACTCCCTTGCCTCTTAAAGTGTTTGGGTGTGTTTGTTTTGTCCACATACCCAAAGTCAACAGGGATAAGCTAGATCCTAGGGCTCTTCGATGTGTTTTTCTTGGGTATTCACCTAGACAAGAGGGCTATAAATGTTATCATCCTACCACTCAAAAATTCTGTGTCTCAAAGGATGTAACTTTTCTGGAAAATCAAGCCTTTTTTGGCCCTCCTTCATCTGGACAGCAAGCAGCAGCCCTCAGCAATGCTGATTTGGATCTTGATCCTTTGTTTCCCTCTCTTGACACATCATCAAACCAGCCTCCTGCCCCTATTCCCTCCTCTCCTCATTTGCATTCTGATGATTTGAGCAGTGAACAAGCCATATCTAAGCTGATTACCCTATTAGATACAAGGGTTCCCCCTTTGTGTACAAGAGAAGGGAGCACATTGATGAGCCGATGCCACCACCAGTCTCCACCACCACTCCTCCTGGTTTGGACACAACACTTTCATAGGATTGTCCTAGCACCTCTCATTCCCCACTGCCTCAACCTGAACCAACTGATTTTGACTTACCTATTGCAGTCCAGAAAGGGATAAGAACTTGTACCAAACACCCATTGGCCAACTATTTATCATACCATCACCTATACTTAAAACATAGAGGCTTCCTTACGTCATTGGATGCTATTGCTATTCCTAAATCAGTCGAAGAAGCCCTAGATGATTCCAAACGGAAAGAGGCTATGTTGGAGGCGATGCAAGCCCCTACTAAAAATCAAACTTGGGAGATGGTCCCTCGGCCTCCGGGGATCACATTGGTAGGATGCCGGTGGATATTTAATGTCAAATACAAAGCAGATAGAACTCTTGATAGGTACAAGGCACGTCTAGTTGCCTAGGGCTACACTCAATCCAATGGGATAGACTATCTTGAGACTTTTGTTCCTGTAGCAAAAATGACTACTATCTGGGTTCTTCTAGCATTGATAGCTAATTATGGATGGAAGTTGCAACAACTCGATGTTAAAAATGCCTTCTTGCATAGTGACTTAGAGGAAGAGGTTTTCATGAAAGTGCCACCAGGTTTTCAGCCTACAGCAGCAGGGTCGAGGTAGGTATGTAAAGTAAAAAAGGCCTTGTATGACCTCAAGCAGTCTCTCCGAGCTTGCTTTGGTTGATTCTCACAGGCTATAAAATCTTTGGGTTATCACCAAAGTCGGGGGGATCATACTCTCTTCATCAAGCACCTAGGAGATAAGGTAATTGCTCTACTTGTCTATGTTGATGATATTGTGGTAACTGAAAATGATCTAGATGAATAGAGTCATTTGAAGCATAATTTAGCCCGGGAATTTGAAATTGAGGATCTTGGTCCCCTAAAATATTTTTTGGGCATTGAGGTAGCTTACTCACAGGAAGCCATATTCTTATCTCAACAAAACTATGTGCTGGACTTACTTGCTGAAACAAGCTTACTCGGGGGGGAAAGGAACAAGAATTCCAGTTAATCCCAACATTAAATTGCAAGGGAATGATAGTGGCAAAGCAGTGGATAAAGGGAGATTTCAGCGGTTGGTATGACGACTTATTTATCTATCACATACTAGGCCTGACATAACTTTTGTTGTCAGCCTAGTAAGCCAATTTATGCACAATCCTACTGAAGACCCTATGAATGTTGTGCGAAGGATCCTAAACTGCCTTACAGCAACTCCAAGTAAGGGCATTTTATTTACCCCAGGGGCTAGTTTGAAGATCACATCATATACTAATGTAGACTATGGTGGGTCCCTGATGGACAGGAGATCTACAATAGGGTATTGTGTCTTTCTTGGGAGGAATTTGGTGTCATGGAGGAGTTAAAAGGAAGGGGTAGTAGTGAGATCCAATGTTGAGATTGAATTCTAAGCCATGGCCCTTGGAGTGTGTGAACTATTGTAGTTACAAATCATTCTAGAAGAATTAAAAGTACTAGTGCAAAGGCCTCTTGAACTCTTGGGGGACAATCAATCCGTTATACGTATAGCTCATAACCCCGTGCAGCATGATCAGATAAAACATATTGAGATTGATTGACACTTTCTTAAGGAAAAATTGGACTCTGGGCTTCTTCAAATTACCTACATTCCCTCCAATTAGCAAGTAGCAGATATACTGACAAAAGGACTACTGGGACCTCAATTTGAAAATTTAGTAAGCAAGTTGGGTATGATTGACATCCACTCCCCAGCTTAAGGGGGCGTGTTGAGCATTATGGTGTGTGGCTTCTAGGGTTGTGGCAACAGCAAGTCAAGGCGCCGCCATATACCTTGATTGATTAAGAAGTTTAATCCTTAGCTTTCCTAAGTTTCTTGCTTTCCTAAGATGTATATATGCTCTGTTTTTAGTAATGGTTGTAGATAGAATGTATCTTTTAGTTTCCTAAAGTGTATAACCCTAGTGTCCTAAATTATCTCTCCTCTCCTCTATATGAGGACAGCCAGCCCGTGTACATTGTTTTCTAAGTAATTACAGTGCCTTCTTCTACAAAATCTATGAGTGATATTGACAATATATTTGTCCCAAAAATGTTTAAAAGTGTCCCATTGGACCCTATCTCCAATCCATCCTTGAAATCTGCTGCTAATCACAATTATTCTACAGCTTGCATGTCCAGCACAAAACAGAACCGGCAGGAGTCAATCAAATAACACCAACTAGAAGCCTTAATTCCACTACGTGGCATCAGTTACATGGATTATATCTGCTTTTTTTTCTTTTTTGAGATAACAGTGAAATTCTTGAAGAGCTTGAGATTAATCTTTTGAGTTAATACACAAGCATTGATTTATCAAGATTCCTAATTACACAGAACTTGATTTTCTCCCCCTCCCCCCCCCCCTCTCCTCTATCTCTCTGCTTACTCTCTTCTCCTCCTTTATTTTCTTCTTCATTACCATTCTCTTCTCTTGGATTTATTCTTCTCCTTTCTCTCCCGGCATAAATCTTTTCCCTCAATTCTACGCCAGATATGCTTTGTGACACTGAAATGATAGATTTTTTCTTTTAATTACAATTGGTAATGCACTAGCTTTCATTCTACTTGAGCCCTTAGATTGATAATGACAACATACCAAACTTTAATCCCATTGAGGTTTATAGATTTTAGCTCACCAACCATCTCTATCTATGATTAAATGTTCTGTAAGGTCATTATAATCAAGGTCATGCTTAAGAGTTTTCCACCAAGTCTTTATTGGTCTTTCTCAACCTCTTCTACTACATTTTTTCATTCCATTAATCCTCCTCATATGAGCATCTATTGGGTCTTTTACTTGATCAAAGTATCTTAATCATTATTCAAATCTCACACATCTTATAGCTGTCTAATAACATTATGTGCCATATAACAGATTAGTCTTATTGATGTCTGATAACATCGCCTTTTTAGCTTTAAAAAGATTTTTCTATCGCATACAATGCCAACACATGAAAAAAATGAGAAGGTGGATGTGCGACCATAGAAGAAAAGACAAAATAAGAAACAAAATCATACGTAATAAGGCTAGAGTGGCACATGTTGAAATTAAAATGCACCAGTTACTAACAAAATGGCCTGGACATTGGATGTAATGGCCTTACTGATGAGATGCCCATAAAAAGAGATGCCCAAAGGCCTAGAATTCATGTACCTGACTCACCTATTAGGATTAAGGGTTGTGTTTGTTGTTGTATAAAATGCCCAAAACACTTCTTCATTTTATCCATTTTGCCTTAATTATGAGTAGCATTCTCTATAATCTCCTTGTCTTTTTGGACAATGGATCCAAAATAGTTGAACTCGTTTTTTTCTTGAAATAATTTGATCTTCAAGTTTCAACATAACATCATTCATATTTCTATTTTTACAAAGCATTCAATATGTTCAGTTTTTGATCTGCTCAACTTCAAGTCTTTGAATTCTAAGATCCCCTCCATACATCAAGTTTTTTAGTCACACCTTATTTTGTGTTGTTCACCAATGCAAATAGATTACACCAAGGCACCTCTTATTGCATATGCTTGGTAAGTTCATTTGTTAATAAAGCAAAGATATAAGGGCTTAGAGTAGATCCTTGATTTAGTCCAATTGTAACTGAAAAAGTCTGTACCACCTCCACAAGTTCTAACATGTGTTTCTACTCTGTCATACATCTTCAAAAACCTGTATATATAAGCAACTTGGATTCCACTTTCTCTAAAAAAACCCTCCATAAGACTTCTCTATGAACTTTGTAATAAACTTTTTATAAATCTACAAACACTATGTAAATCTTTTTTGTTTATGGAAAAAAGAGAAATATATATTTGAAGGAAAAAGAATTATACCTCCAAGGCATCAATCTCCTCCAATGAGGGCTTTCTCTTTGGTGCATCATCTTCAATTTCAATGTTTAAGGAACTTTTGAGTGACTGCATTGAGGTGGTACTAAAGGAATCCCGTCCAAGAATCATATGAACTGCCTTTACCATTTGTGCCATGGTATTTGACTGCATTATTCGAAGTTTTAAAGTCTGGTTGAAGGGGCATACATTCATCTAGTCAGCAATATTCACAGAATAAGAGGGGGATACCTTGATAACATATAAGGGCAACTTGTGAAATTTAGCTACACCACGAATCCAGGGGTTCTGCTTCACTTCGGAACTGGACACTAAAATTGCATCTGCTCTTCCAATGTCATCACTTACATCTATCTCATCCTCAAGCCCCACAACACTTGCAACTTGAAGTAGATCGGCTTCCAGGATCTAAAAGACAGATAAATTGTATATGAACTCAAATTTTCAGTTTTAGTTTGGTGTTGGGTGCTGGATAGTATAATCTTACTATAACCCGTAAGAGAAGGATTATGACAGATGGGAACCTTGTGTATTCAATGAATTGGGGTCAGGCCCTTGGTTGCAAGCCACTAATGCTACAAGCATAGGGTTCAGAGTTTTCCAGCCTACTTAATACAAGTAAGAACGTGGACTCAGCATGGCAACGAAAATCAACAGTATGATAGCATTGTTGAGCATGTGGTGTGAAATGTTGAGGGAATTCCAAATTTGAATTCTCACTTTTTTTAAGATACAAAAAACCTCTTCTAGGCATGGGCACTCCTATTCCACCAAGCTACATGTGCAGGTTTATCTTGATTATTAAAGAAGCATGAACATTAATTTCCAAGCTATTAAACTTAAGTACCTTATTTCCATATATATCCTTCAACAACATACAAGGACAGAAGGTAGAAGATGAAAAAGTGATAATGGAAACTTTAGCAATATACCTTATAAGTGTAAACATACACTGGTGATGTCCACTTGCTAAAATTTCTATTCCCACTCAATTTCTTGAAATTACTTTGAGAATAACCTTCATCTTCTTTGTCACACTGTATTTGAGATCTTTCCTCACTGTTGTCCAGCTCAGCTTCTTCTATAAGGTTCTTCTTGGGCATTGGAGTAGACTTCAGAGAACGATTTGCTTCAACATCCATATGACGGACTTCAAACAGAGGAGTTTTTCCTACCATAGAAATTTCAAATCGGATTAACCATGTATTGCTTCCAATTCCGAAACATGTTTGCAGGCTCCATATTATATAAGTAATTGCTTAAAAGTTCATGAGAAAGGACAAGGTTTAGATACCTGCTAGTATAGCATCAACAGATGCATCCAACCGATGATGCACACGGCATTCAGTTCTAGATATCATCTCCACTGCACACGTAAATGTAGAAGGCCCTTTCCTCTCAAGAATTGTCTTCTGCACTTTCCTTTTCTTTGCTTCCTCATCACCAAGTGTTACACTCTATTCAAAAGGAACCAAACTTCAGTCAATTGATTCTCAAGGCATAGCTGGACAGGGTTATAGTCAATTGCAGTTGGATGTCTAAATTTATTTTATAGGTCAACATAATACATCAAGATTGATCTTCGTGAGAAAGAAAGGCAAATGATCAAGCTTTAAGAAAAGAGTTTACAAAGTTTGATTGCTTGACCTGTAAAATATTTTGGACCCTGAAGAGGAAGGTTGGAGACCTTCCCTTTCAGGTTTATCTTTTAAGTACATTTCTGAGGATCATAGAGAGAGGCTTCTTAGATCTCTTTCCAAGGATGAGGTTTCAAGGGTTTTAGGTAATCCAAATGGTGGATACAGACCTTACGGCCTCTCTTTAGTTTTTTATTTTTTTTTTCCCCAGCTTTATTGGTTTGCATGTTATCCTGGCCTGTCATGAGCTCTGTGGGTTGGACAGCTCTCTGAGGAGTTTGAAAGCTGTTGCTATTATCAGGAGTGTTTTGGATTTGAAGATTTAAGGCCCATTAATTTTGTAGGTAGTATTTATAAGATTCTTACTAAGCTCTTGTCTATGACACTCAAAGAGGTTAATTAATAGTGTTGTTAGACTCCCATAACATCTTTGTGTAGGGTAAGCAGATACTGGGCACAGTTCCAATTACTAATGAGTATCTAGATTCTAGGTTGAAAGGTGGTCTTCACAGTCTTGTATGCAAACCATAGTTGTCAAAGGCGCCAGGCACATTGGGGACCAAATTAGTGCTTGTGACCTAGGCACGAGGTGCAAGGTGAAGCAAGAGCCTCAAGCACATGAGGCACACATTTATTCAAAATGCTTACAAAATACTTGCACACTATCATTTTCAATATGTACCTATAAGGAGATGGACCCAAACTCATAAAATCATAAATGACAAATGACCAAACGGATAATAACAATTAATATTATTGCAGAAAAAAAAATTAGTTTCTTCTAATTGCAAGAGAGATTAGAGAAAATAAATTATAGGATAACACACTGCAAAAAAACAATTATAGGAAAACAATTAGTTTTTTCTAATTTCTTTTGCAATTAGAAGAAAGAAAAAAATACAGTAGAACACATAGCAAAGAACAGTTACAGAAAACTATTAGTTTCTTTTAAATTGCAAAAGAAATTAGAAGAGAAAAAAAAGTAGTACAATACAATGAAAACATTCGTTTCTTAGCAAAAAATTAGAAGAAAGAATGAAAAATGAAATAGAAAACAGATGTAAGTAGTTCTCCAACAAGTGAACATCTCTGCTAAAGGATCCTAACAGCAAGTGGGAGATCCAGTAGACCTTTGACTTACACCGCTAGGTTTGCCTCTCACCAATATATTCTTTAAGATGACAAATGGACAAGAAATATGATTTTAATACATTGATATATACAAGGCATGTGCCTCATGTGCCTTACATGAGGCGAGTGCCTCATGTGCCTAGGCAGCACCTCAAGCATGGTGCTGCATCATAGTGGTGATGAGGTGCACAGAGTTGCACCTCTGTTTGCCTTGTGCCCAAGCATGCCTCAGGTGCACCTTTGACAACTATGATGCAAACTTGGTATTTATAAAAATTCAGATCATGTCATCTCGAAATTCTTATTGTTGTTACAAATATAGCAAAATTTAATCTAAAGTGGAGAGGTTAGGCTAGTGGAGACTTCAATTTGTTTCCTCCTAACCTTGGGTGTAAAGTTGGCAGCCTTCATAATATATATTTGGGTTTATCTTCCAGCTTTCAAAGCCAAGGTTATTCAGATTGGGGATTTCTTGGAAAATATACTACCTGAACCTCCTCGTAAAGCAAGAAAAATTAATCTCACTAAAAGTGTGCTTTTTAATCTTCCCACTTAATTATCTTTTTATTTTTAAGAATCATTGTGTCTATTATAAATAGGTTGGACAAGTTTCAGAGGGATCTTCTATAGGGTGGTAAGGGTGGTGAGTTGAAGTATCATTTAGTTAAACAGGATTAGGCTTGTCTTTCAAAGAGCAAGGGCAGGTTAGGCACTAGAAAATCGGGTCCTCCAAACTAAATCTTGAAAAATGGTTATGGAGGTTTGGATTAGAATTATTATTTTGTAAGAAAGATAACGTGTTTGGGGGATTGGTCTACATCTAAGATTCCTTCTCTGTATATAGTTGGCTTATGGAGGGTCACCAATGTTGAGCTAACTTGCTCATATTAATTAAGTTTTGATGATTAACAAAAAGAGTATTTTTAAATATACTAATTGTAGTATTGAATTATTTTCAATTAATTTATAAAATATTTTTCATAGTACATGTATTACTAAAAATATTATTTTCCATTAAAATTATCGTTCAAGTAATTTTAAAATGCATAAAAAAATTTATATAAAAATATAATTTTTCAAAATGCTACAGTGAATAGTGAATGATGAACAATGAACAGTGAATAGTAATTGAACCGTTGTGAATAGTAATCCAATCGTTATGAATAGTGATTTTTTAAAAATGCCTATGAATACCCCTAAACTCATTTTAAAGATCATCCGTTGCACATATTGCATATCCAAAGCACTCAAAAGCTCTCTAACGCTCTCAAGCAAAAACCCAAGCAATCTGAGGCTCTCAAAGCTACATTGCACATTCACCAAAGAGCCACAAGGCAAGAGGAGAAAAAGATATCGCAAAGCCAAATCCGATCTTCTCCATTCAAACCAAGGTCATTGATTTATTTAATTATTTTTATTGTCTTGTATGTATATTTGCGCTTAATTGCTTATTCATTTGTGTCCAAGTGTGGACAACTAATTGTAATCACTTAAACTATTATCGTGGACTGTATAGGTTTCCTAAAACTATTAAAATCTAGGTGTATTTAGTTTTCAAGGTAAGCTAGGGAGAAAACCTTGGTGTAGTGATTTCCTAGAACCCATTATAATCTAGGAGTATATCTAGTTTTCAAGGTGAGCTAGTGTGGAAACCTTGATGAAATTAGTGGAACTCTAAGGGTGGTTGAGACCTTGGGAGAATGGAGTAAGTGTGTGTGGAGATACTGAACCACTATAAATTGTTTTGTGCCTCATTTATTTATTGTTATTATATCTTGTGGCTCGCAATTTATTAATCTCAAATAAACATAGTTACAAAAGTTTAATTTGTTTAGAATTAAATAACAAGAATTTTAATTAAGTAAATTGCCGAAACTTTTAATCACTCAATTCACCCCCCCTCTTGAGTGGCCATACCCCAAGGGACCTACAACCACGAGAGGTTGTGAGGACTTTCATAAGGTCATTTAGGTCACCATTGTGAATGCAACCAAGGTTAGATTTTGGTTGGAAAGTTGGGGTGGTCATAGGGCTTTTGTCCTTAGCATTTTAGGTTGCTTGTTAATGAGGTGACTGTGGTTGGTGTTCCTTACAATCTACCTCCAGGTAGTGCAGTCCTCAAGGTTTATATGTGATTTTGATCAATACAAAATATAATCCTCACAAGCACTTTACAGCTTGCTTTGCTGTCATCTTTTGAACAGGCAGCGGGTGAGTATATGGATATAGTGCCTCACAAGGGGGAAGTTTCAATATTCACCCTTTGTAATATGGATTCCTGGCTTTACTTGGAAAGCAGTTTGAAATTCAAGTGCCCCTCCTAGGGTTACCTTATTTGCCTAGGTCCAAGGACAAGTCCAAATTAGGAAGATTCCCATGCTCCCTATGGTCACCAGAATTTGTAGATTGACCATGACTAGGAATTTGTAGATCATCCAAGACAATCTTTAGCCACAACAGTTCACATAGACCAAGGGTTATATCTTAGAATTCAGCTTCTGCACTGGACCGAGCCACTATACTTGTTTTTAACATCTTTAGGATACTAAATTTTCTCCTAAGAACACACACCTAAGGTAGACCTTCTATTCACAAGAGAACCACCATAATCAGCATATGTGTATCCAGTAACTACCAAATTCTCCCCTAATTTGAACAAAAGCCCTTTTTCAGGTGTTGCCTTCAGATAATACAAGATCCTTCTCACTACTTACATATGCTCTTTAGTTGGATTGTGCATAAATTGGCTCACCTAGTTGACAACAAATGCAATGCCAAGTCTTGTGTGAGATAGATAAATTAAATGGACCTCTGTTACCTTCCTTTGTCTACCGGTGGACAATCAAATCTCCCCCCAAATTTGAGGTTTGGTTTGTGATACCTTCCTTTGTCTACCAACGGACAATCAGATCTCCCCCCAAATTTGAGGTTTGGTTCCACTGGAGTACTATCTGTTTTGCCTCCTAGAAACCCAGTTTCTTTCAATTATGGTCATGTAATGCCCCCTTTACTGTCTTAGGAATGGTTATGGCATCAAGGGAAGACAAAAAACTCTTAAGTTTGGGTGAAAGATGATGGTAGGAAATATAATTAACCATGGGATGCTGTGTGCAGCTTCTAACTCCTTTTCTAACAGCAATAGGTAAATCCAAATCATTGTAAATAGGGTTAGAATGAGTAGGGGATTGAGATGGTTCAATACATGGCCTTGGAATAGATGTTGATCCCTGCTTTGCACATGAAATAGGTTGAACCCTCTTGTAAACATAAGGTGAACCCTTAAACCTAGCAGGGGATGGCATTAATGGTTGGTTTGGAAGAGGAGAAGTTTGGTGAGGTAGTGCACCTAGTAGTGATGATGACCCTTCTAAATCCGAAGACTCTGGTACAAGGGGGGACAGGTACGTTAGATAAGTCAGAACTAAGCTGTCCACCAAGTGCAGACTCTAGCATATTGCTTCGCTGCTGGCCTAGGTCCAAGGACAAGTCCAAATTAGGAAGATTCCCATGCTCCCTATGGTCACCAGAAATTGTCTCCCCTTGGTGACCAGAAAAAAAAGGCCTAAAAAGGACTGAGTTTCAATAAAGGTTACATCCTTAGACATAAAGAATTTTCGCGTGGGAGGATGACAACATTTATAGCCCTTTTGGGTAGGAGAGTAGCCAATAAAAATACACCTAAGTGCTCTAAGATCAAATTTATCCCTGTGGTGTTTAGAAATGTGAACAAAAGCCACGCACCTGAATACATTGAGAGGAAAGGAAGCATGAATGCCAATTTCAGGAAAGTGAGATGAAAGACATTGAAAGGGACCAAGACCTTTTAGTACTTTAGAAGGAACCCGGTTAATAAGAGAGGTTGCAATTAACACTGCCTCACCCCAAAAAGATTTAGAAACATGATATTGATGTAAGAGAGCTCGAGTCACATTAAGTAGATGCTTCATCTTTCTTTCAACTGTTGAATTTGAAATTTGGCACAATGAATGGCACCACACACCCAAGAGGAGGGTGAATAGGGTGATTGAGAAATTAAAAAACCTTTTAAGAGGTTTTCAAAAATGATTCACAAAAAGTGAAATGAACGCAAACAATAAAACAAATGCAAAAGGGACACAACGATATATAATGGTTCAGCTAAATCAAGCTTAATCCACTATCTTAGCTTCTTACTAAGGATTTGAAAATATTCACTAAAACCTCCTACAACACTCGGTAGGCCCTTTAGCATAAACCACTAGGAATTTACAACCTCCTACTATCAAAGTAGGCCCTCTAGCTTTAAAAGCTAGGAGATACAAGAATGATACAATTGGAGAGAATCTGAGAGATGAATCTCTCAGTTACAAATGTCTCTCAACAAAAACACAAAGGCTTGAATAGATTGAAACAAATAAAGTTCAAAACCTTTTTGAGATAAAAATGAAAGCTCAAGCACTATGAATACAAATGTAAGCTCAAATGAATTTATTTTTCTTCATTAGACATCTCAAGTGCTTCCTTGAATGGTATTTATAGGCATCCCAAGAGTTTCAAAAGAAACTAGCTGTTTATAGCTATTGGACCTACAAAACTAGTTGTTAGAGACAAAAATGGTCGACAGCTTTTAAGAACCGGTTGATTGTATATACGAAATGGTCGACAGGAAGTCAACTTTTGACAAAGGGAGTCAACTTTTCCAGGCAAAAGTCGACTGTCCAAAAGCTAGCTCTTGGCCAGGTCGACTCTACACATCACGAGTTAATCAATGTGTGGAGTTGTACTTGAGGTGTTCTTGTTTTCGACAACCTAAGACTTGGCACAAATGGCTTGCTATGGCTCAATGGTGGCAAAACTCCAGCCACCATTGCTCCATAAAGAGATCTCCTTTTGAAGCTCTTTATGGCTACAAGCCTCCTTTGCTACTAGCCTTGGGAGACTCTTCAACAGTTGCAACCCTAGATACCTACCTACAACAAAGGCAACAGGCCTTACAAGTACTTAAGACAGAATTGGCTAACTCCAAGAATCGTATGAAGCATTTTACAGACAAAAGGAGGAGTGAAAGAGAATTTCAAGAGGGGGAGGTGGTGTATTTGAAGCTTAAGTCGGGCTATTTAAGGGCCTTACTCCAGAACCCCAGCTCAAAGTTAAACCCAAAGTTCTATGGGCCATATCCCATTACCGCAAAGGTAGGAAATGTGGCCTATCGACTGCAATCACAAGAGGGCTCTAACATCCATCCGGTGTTCCATGTTTCACTTCTCAAGAAGCCAGTAGGAGCACAACCATTTAGCTTGACCCTACCTACTTCTCCCAATGCTAGTGACCATGGATATGCAAACCTATTTAGGTAAACTAGAAACTTTTATATAGGAATTCAAAGAAATAATGCCTATCTCCACCAATGCAAAGGATCAATTAGCACAATTGGAGAAGCTATTTATGGTTCTTGCGCTCTTTGCTTTGCCACCAAAGCTTGAGCTTGTTTGAAATCAAATTCTAGCTAATTCCCTTATTGAAGATGTACCTTGTTGGCTACTCTATCTATTGAGAGTCCTGCTTCTTCAAAGTAATCATGTTGGAGACAATCGGGTAGAAATGAGAGACATTATTGGTATAGAATTTTCGGGCTTTCTCCCAAACATCATAACAGGTTTTGTATGCCCGGGATTGGATTCTAAGTGAGCGATCAATAGACTGCCAGAGAGCTCCACATAATTGAGCGTCATTCTACTTCCATTTTGGACGCTCTGCATCAGGAATATCTTCAGCTTGCTTAGTCAAGAAATCTTCATGTCCCTAGCCTATGAACACAACTCAACAGCAACAACTGGCTTATTCAAGCAATCTTCATGTCCCTGGCCTACAAACACAACTCGACAGCAACAACTGAGGATAGAAAATTAGCAGCACCCATAATTTTTCAGAGGTAATGACATGGGTTCCAGTAAAAACAGAGGTAAAAGTGGGAAAATCCATTGCCATGTCAAAAGTAACCTTTTTGGATGTCACAATGAGAGAACAAATTAGAAGGTTTGGTGTCGTTCGGTGAAGGACACGATGGCACGTGGAGTGCGTGAAAAGTTATTCGGATGTAAGATTTCAGGAATAGGCTGACTGGAATTTTCTGATGCACACCAGAACTAAAATTCTCAAGAATTTTCTGATGCACACCAGAATTTTCTGTTTGTGAATACAGTGCCTTTCTTCTCTTTCTTCACTAGAGGGATAATACAGTGGGAAAGAATTTTCTCCATACCATGTTAGAAGAGAGAATTGGTTGTGTAACATCCCAGAATTTTGGAGATAAATAGTAATTATTAATTTCGGTATTCAAGGTCAATACTGAATATTTGAGAATTTAAGGGAAAATATTAATTTATATTGTTTTGAGGAAATGGGCAATTATGACAATTAATTATTTTATTTGGGAGTATTTATGGAATTATTAATTTGGGGGTAATTGGGATTTCTAGAAGTTTTGGGGTATTAGTGTAATTATTAAGTGGGGTGTAAGTGCTGGTTTGCAGAAGTTCAGAGGCTGTGGTGCGATTTCAAAAATTGGGTTGAGGGTTAGTTTAAAATTAATTGGAGTATATAAGTTGAAGATGGTTGTAGCACGAGTGGTACGCGCGCGAGGGGGCTTCTGGCTGGTTGCAAGTTCTATCCTGCATGGGCGCACGCGAGGCTGAGGGATTTTGCTGGATTTTTCCAGCCAAGAGACGCTCGAAACGGCGCCGTTTCAGGGGAAGGAGGGGTGGCCACGTGGCAGCCTCAGAACGCGCCACGTGGCGCGCTATAGGCTGCCCATTCGCGTTGCGCTCCAAGTTTCTCCGCTACTTCATTCTTAAGGCCACATTTTGGCCATTTTCAAGACATTTCAGGGGCAGAAAGCAAGGGGAAATTGAGGAAGGCTTGAGCAGTGAAGAAAGGGAAGGAAGTGGGACGAAATTAAGCAAAATAAGGGAATTTTGGGGCTACTTAGTGCTTGAAGTCAGGTAAGTGAGTAAAATTGTTGGAAGCCTTGTACATTTAGATTATAAATTTTTCACGGCTAAATCATGTGTTTTGCGCGGTCAGATCTTATTATTATGAGCCGTAATCTTATTATTTTCATATGAAATGTTTTACTTCATATCAGGAGTGCAGAAAAGGCAAGTATCGATCATCTAAAGACAAGCTCCTAACCCTCTTCTTACATTCTTTAATCCCTACACAAGTCTCTATTGTTCTCCATATTTTATTCCCTCCCTTACCGTGATTCGGTTCCACGTATTAATAATGTAAATCTACGTAGTAACCATCTTATGACTTATGTGTTATTGATGGGTCTATTGTTGATGGAATAAGTTAAGTAAATGAATCCTTGGTGTTGTTGATTACGTCCGTTACGGGGCTTTGAATTGCTCTGCTTCCTTTGGGAATGATGCCAAACCTGTTGGGGCTAGGTTCTTAGAAAGTTGGCTATGGTTTTATTGAGTTATGTTAAGCGTCTTAATGAGAAAAGTGTAATGTTTAGTAATATGTATAACGAGACAGTTTCCTATGTTTGAGAAGAGACGAGAACAAAAGCAATATATTGATGTCTATGTTGCTAAGTGCATGAAGAGTCATGGGGAAAGGTTATGAAATATTAAGTCTAAAGTATGTAAGTTTAATGTTATTTATGTGTGTCTAAGGGTGTGGGGTACAAAGCTACTAACTATCAACCATGGGTCGTGGCAATCAATGGCTGGATGTATGGGCGCCAGTTATTAGCTATTACGATAAATGATAGACGGGTTAGGCAAGCTGGTATTGCCAGATTCCCACCTTAATTTTGTGCATATCATGATATTGTGTGATGCATGGGTATTAGGTTGCATTCATTGGGGGGGACATGCTTTGTGTGTGGGGGGGTGTGTGCGAATTGGCATGACCCGATTGGTGTAAGAGCCGACTTGGCTATACTAGGTGAGCATATGCATTTAGACCATTTCGCATGTGTGTGTTCCTATGTGGGCGTAGCATGGCCTGATGCTTGGTTTATGGGGACCTTGTCATCACGTTTATGCTGCACAAGTCATTGCATTTCTTATGTATTGCATTGCATGGTGAGCAAGAGTGACTATGAGGGATGATTATGATGCGTAAGAGTGGGGGTTCAAGTCCCACAACCTTGTCATCACGTTTATGCTGCACAAGTCATTGCATTTCTTATGTATTGCATTGCATGGTGAGCAAGAGTGACTATGAGGGATGATTATGATGCGTAAGAGTGGGGGTTCAAGTCCCACAACAGCTTTATGTTATGATGCGTAAGACTAGGGGTTCAAGTCCCACAATAACTTTATGTTATGACACGTAAGACTAGGGGTTCAAGTCTTATAGCAGCTACACGTTATGATGATGTACTATGTTAATGGTAGGGAAAGTATGTTATGATGATGTATTATGTTAATGTCAAGAAAAACTGATTGATGAATGACAAGAAAAGCATGTTATGAATGACAAGAACAGCCGATTGATGAATGACAGGAAAAGCATGTTATAATGACAAGAAAAGACATGTTATGAATGGCAGGAAAAGCTAATTGATGAATGACAAGAAAAGCATGTTATGATGACAAGAAAAGGCATGTTATGAATGATAGGAAAACCCAAATGATGTGATGAAAGGCAGATCAGGAATAATGATATGGAAGCCTATATTGGACTGCTAACAAGCTTGTATGTGAGATTTGGGCGCCAATGCGTGTATCTTATGTGGGCTCCAAGGACCTTCTATGTGCAGTTTACTTTATGTTTATGCATTTAGAGCTAAAGCATGTATTGAACGTGGCATGATATGTTATTGCATTGGCACGAAGTGCATGGGGTGTAGGAGAAAGCTCTACCCTTAACCTATTGCCTTTCTTTCTTGAGCTTGCTAAATCTTATGACTCACGATTCGTTTAAACATCATTCCAGGTAAAGGAACCACCTGAGTTGGTAGGTACGTACAGTGGGGTTGGGTCCAGAGCGTTGAGTCATGGTAGCAAATGCAGAGTTCTCCTAAAACTAGGGTCTTGGGTGTCGTTTTGGTTGATCAGGTTAATGTTCTTTTGTTTTTAAGATCAATGTATGTTATGTAGTCTCGAAAGGTCTCATGTTATGTATGGTTATGTAAGAACCTGACTTGAGTTGTCGTATGGTTGATTATGTAAAGGTGATTATGAGATGTCATGTGATATAGTTTCTCTTGTTAGATGTTGGTGGTAGTTGTTCTATATCATTCAAATAATGACCCTCTCACAGATCTTCTATGCCCACAGAGGCTCTGGGAGGCGGGCCGTTACAGGTTGAATGCCTGCAAGCAAGTCTCAATTTTAATCTATATTTATAATAATGTGGAACATATTTATAGCAGAAAATTAGGCAAAGAATTATGCCTGAAATACAGCCTGTCAAATCAACCTATAAATCAGCCTAACCAATCAGCCTATAAATTAATCTATCAAATCAGCTATAGAACAACCTATAATTCGGCTAATCGGCTGGGTCAACTATACAATAAATACAGCATTCAACACTTTTGTACAAGGTTTGCCCCCCTCAAGGTGATTTTTTTCTTCTATATTTTTGTTTATTTATCAAAAGGTTTTGATGTACTTTAGGTTTCTTATTATTAGGTTTCTTTTTTCTTTTTTAGTTTCCTCAACTGTAAGGTAATTTCATTGTCATTTGGATGAATATAAGCTACTTGCAAGCAACTTGTCATTTGCATGGCCCCTTGTAAACAGTTTATTACCTACTTGCTAGTGGATACTTATAGTACAAACGCAAATAGGTTGCTGCATCTGAAGTCACTCATCACTACTTGCTTTTAATTGAATTGTTTTGTGTAAGCATTTTATTTTGTTATTGGGTAGCAGCATGTTTACCATATTCAGCCTTCATAGTGGTTTTTTAGATCTTTTTCATTCCTAGGTACTTTGCCACAAAGTAACCTCCTTAACATAGTAAATATGCAGGATGTAGTCTTAGTTTTGGAGATATTCAGATTTTGGTATTTTCTGTAGCCCCGTTTTGCTACCTCTAGAGCTCAGCTAAGTTTCATAGCTCATAGAATTTAAGCCTTGAAAGCTGGAATTTGTATGAATGAGCTCAAATTTTTATTTTCCTAGTTATAATCTATTCTGAATGTTATTAGGGTTCATCTTCAATTATAATAATTGGTATCTCCAACAATTGAAAGCACTACCCTCCAGGTATGGGACAGAAAATCAAAATATGAAACCTTATTCATGACATTTAAAATATATAGATTGAAAGACATAATGCTGATTTTTACCTCTATGCCACCAACAAGTATCTGCAGAGAAGGATTTTTTATTATGTTATCTATTGTAATCCCATGCGCTGTTCCAACAAGCTGAACTCCTCTCTGAGCAATTGTACTGGCAGCCAGGGCTTCAAGTTCAGTTCCAATTTCATCAATTATAATGGTTTCAGGCATATGGTTTTCAACTGCTTCAATCATTACCTGTTCAGTACTAACAGAAAGGTTTAATATCCAAAAGAAGAAAGGTTGTGTCTTATTCAAGCCATCCGAGGTAGCAATAAACATGGTAAAGATATTGAGTTTCACACTCACATTATGCTGCATACCAACATTTGGAACTTGCATTCTTCTTGCACGACCTATTCCGGAATGAGGTATATCTCCATCACCTCCAATCTCATTTGACGTATCTACAATCACAACACGTTTCTTATGCTCATCCGCCAACATTCTAGCTATTTCTCTGCAAAACACAAGCTTTATCCAATGAACAAGTATCACGCAAGACATAATTGTATAGACAAAAGATGCTTATATTACTTTTAGAAGTCTGAAGATACTCAATGAGCAGAACTATCTGTAAATCATTTCTTATTATTTCTTCATGTATACTGTAGAAGAAATCAATCTAATTCATTGTATATAAAACTGATACAAGAGCTTTCTTATAGTCGTACACTCTTGAACCCTAAAGACTCCTACTTCAATACCACTCCCTAATATCTCTCCTAATTTGTAGGAAGATATCATATTACAAAAAAACAATAAAATAGAAAATAAGAAACTGATAATATACATGGATAAATATTAAGAGAAGATAAAGACAAAAATCTCCCTTTAATAGATTGGACTCTTAGGACTGCTATCGCTAACACTCCCCCTCAAGCTGGGGAATGTATATCACTCATCCCTAGCTTGGATACTAGGCCTTCAAACTATGCGGTAGGCAATCCTTTTGTTAGAATATCAGCCACTTGACACCTTGATGGCACAAATGAGATATTAAGGAGACCTGAATCAAGCTTTTCTTTAAGGAAATGACGATCAATCTCAATATGTTTTGTCCGGTCATGTTGAACCGGATTATGAGCTATACTGATCGCTGACTGGTTATCACATAGCAACTCAATGGGTCTCTGTACTGGAATTTTTAGATCTTCTAATAATATCTGCAACCATAGAAGTTCGCATACTCCTAGAGCCATAGCTCGAAACTCAGCTTCTGCACTTGATCTTGCTACAACTCCTTGCTTCTTGCTTCTCCAAGATACCAAATTACCCCCTAGGAACACACAATACCCAGTCGTGGATCTCCTATCAACTAGAGACCCCCCATAGTCAGCATCCACATATCCTTGAATCTTTAAAACATCCCCTGGGGTAAATAAGATTCCCTTACCTGGTGTAGCTTTAAGATAATTCAAAATCCTCATTACTGCTTGCATATGTTCTGAGGAGGGATTATGCATAAATTGACTTATAAGGCTCACTGCAAAAGCTATATCAGGTCTAGTATGTGAGAGATAAATCAGCCTACCCACCAGACGTTGAAACCTCCCTTTATCTATCACCTCATCTTTGGTATTTGCTTGCAACTTTAGGTTTGGATCCACTGGTATGCTAGATCCTTTTCCTCCTAGAAGCCCTGTTTCTATAAGTAAGTCCATAATATACTTTCTTTGTGACAAGAATATGCCATCTTTTGAGTATGCAACCTCAATGCCCAAGAAATATTTCAGCACCCCGAGTTCTTTAATTTCAAATTCTTTAGCCAAGTTCTGCTTTAAGATTACCTGTTCAGCAATATCATTACCAGTAACCACAATATCATCCACATATACAAGTAAAGCTGTCATCAGATCACCATGATGCTTGATAAAGAGAGTATGATCCCCCCTGCTTTGATGATATCCCATAGATAGCATAGCTTTAGAAAACCGGCCGAACCAAGCACGTGGAGATTGCTTTAGGCCATAGAGAGCCTTTTTAAGGCTACATACTTTTCCTCCCCCTTCTTGGTGAAAACCAGGAGGTAGTTCCATATATATCTCCTCCTCTAAATCCCCATGCAAGAATGCATTTTTCACATCAAATTGCTAGAGTTGCCACCCATGTATTGCTGCCAATGAAATAAGAACCCGAACAGAAGTCATCTTTGCAACCAGGGCAAAAGTTTCAAGGTAATCGATGCCATAGGATTGGGTGTAGCCCTTGGCAACCAACCTTGCCTTGTATCGGTCAAGAGTACCATCAGCTTTGAATTTCACATTAAATATCCACCGGCAGCCAACCAGCTTAACACCTTTGGGATAACAATAGCATCCAATGAAGAGAGAAATCCTCGGTGGGTAGATGATAGGCGATGATAGGATAAATAATTGGACATAGGATGTTGAGTGCATGATCTAATTCCCTTCCGGAGAGCGATAGGAAGATCAAGGTCAGTAGGTTCGGGGCATGGACTGCACTCTGCTGGAGCATCATCTTCATTTGATGTAGGTTCCAAGGTTGGACAAGGGATTGATGATTGGATAGGCTGTTGAGTAGAGATGTGCTGTCTTCTTTTGTAAACAAATGGAGAACCCTTGTACCGAATTGGAGATGGCTGGGAAATGACATGGACTGGTTGATGGTCACTGCTAGACATTGGGAATAGAGGCTGGTTCATGATGGATGGGCAGTGAAGTTCTAAAGGACTGGTTTCTACCAAGGGAACAGAAGTTTCAGAGGCTGGATTTTTGCTGAAATTAGGCTCCCCCTGACTGCTGGTTTGAGACGGGGCAAAGTATGACTCATTTTCATGGAATGTAACATCCTTAGACACATAGAACTTCCTTAGGGTAGGATAGTAGCATTTGTATCCCTTTTGAGTAGGAGAATAGCCTAGGAAGACACACCTATGAGCCCTTGGGTCAAACTTGTCCCGGTGGTTTTTAGGAATGTGAACAAAACATACACACCCGAAGACTTTAAGTGGCAATTGAGAATGCAAAGAAAAATCAGGATAGAAGGAGGCTAATTTTTGGAGAGGACTTTGATGTTTTAGGACCCTAGATGGCACTCTATTTATCACATAAGTTGCTGTTAGCACAGCCTCCCCCCAAAACTGTTTTGGAACTTGATGATGATGAAGAAGCGTGCGGGTGACATTGAGAAGGTGTCTCATCCGTCTCTCGGCCACTCCATTTTGTTGGGGGGTGTCCACACAAGATGATTCATGAATAATGCCTTCTTTTTGGAAAAATAGATGCAAGGGATTGTTAAAATAATCCTTTGCATTATCAGTCCGGAATTGTTGAATAGATGTGCCAAATTGAGTGAGAATCATTTTGCAAAAGTGTTGTAAAGTAGACCCAATGGCAGATTTGTCTTTTAAAAGGTACACCCAACACATTCTAGTGCAATCATCAATGAAGGTGATGAACCACCTAGCTCCCGAACAGTTTGAAATTTTAGATGGTCCCCAAACATCCAAATGGACTAAGAAGAATGGTTTAGAAGATAATTTATTGCTGATAGGGTAAGGCACTCGATGGTGCTTTGCCATGACACACACATCACATTGAAAATCACTAGGCTCTAGGTTTCTAAACAAACTAGGGAACATGTTCTTTAATAAAATGAAAGGAGGATGGCCTAATCTAAGATGGTGGAGCCAAATTGAGGAGAAATCAGTAGACGTTTCAGTGGAGTATGCCATCCCAAGCCTTCTTCTTTTTGTGTTAGGATTCTCCCCTTGCAAAATGTACAGCCCATTATACTCTTTAGCCACACCAATCATCTTCCCCGTGTCCTTCGCCTGAAACTTGCACAAATGAGAAGAAAAAACAGCATAGCAGTTTAGATCTTTGGTTAATTGATGGATAGAAATTAGATTGGTAGTCAAATTTGGGACATAAAGAGCATGACTAAGGGTTAAAGAAGGGCTGATTTGAATGGTACCTGTTCCGGTAATAGGGACTGATACACCATTTGCAATGGTGATTTGTTTGGCAGTGGTGAGGGGCTCATAGGTCTCAAAAAATTTTGGATTAGGTGTCATGTGATCCGTGGCTCCCGAATCAAGGATCCATATGTTATCCCTATCAATTTTTGAAGCTGAAAAAGAACAATTGATTAGAGATATACCTTGCTGATCAGTGGAGCATGAAGCTCCATCTTGGAAAGTTCTTAGGAAGGCTTTTAGTTTGCTGAGTTCTTCAGCATTTAACAGCTTTAGATCAACCTCTGTTGGCTCTTTTGGCTCTTCTTTTCCACCCTTTTCTTCCGGATCCTTGCTTGAAAGATAACTTTGAGATCTCATATTCTTGAATCCTCCAATCTTCTTCAACACAGCCTCCTTTCCATGTAATTTAAAACAAGTTTCCCTGGTATGCCGGGGCTTCTTGCAATGAGTACACCATTGTCCTTCTCGACTTGTATTCCTTGTTTGGGTGACTGATCTCCCAAACCTCATCCCATCTCCCTCTTTGTTTTTGATAAAGAGGGCTGATCCTTCAGGACTATAATCAGTAAGCATCGCACTTCTTCTATTTTCCTCACTTCGAACGATGGAAAGAACCTCATTTAGGCTAGGAAGTTTGTCCTTACCTAGGACTTGTACCCGAACTTGATCAAACTCTTGATTCAAGCCAGCTAGGAACTCTACAATTCGATCTCTCTCCATAATCTGATGAAGGGCAGCAGCATCTGTTTTGCACTCCATTTTAATTGCTTGATACTGATCGAGTTCCAGCCATAAGCCCCTCATTTGGTTGTAGTATTCGGTCACTGTTAGTGGCCCTTGTTTAGTGGAGTTGATCTTTGTTTTTACCTCAAAGATCACTGATGCATCTCTAACCTTGGAGAAGGTTTGCTGGACGGTTTCCCATACTTCCTTGGCTGTGTTTAGGAACATATAGTTCCTACTTATGTCTGGCTGCATTGTACTCCACAGCCATGACAGAATTCTTGAGTCTTCCACATCCCATGCTATGAAGGATGGGTCTTCTTCTTTTGGTGGATCTGCTGTCAAGTGACGTCCTTTGCTTCGGCCCTTGAGGAGAGTTTTGACCAGTTGAGCCCACTGAAGATAATTCCTACCATCTAATCGGTAGGATTGATGAAGAGTTGGCAATTCGGCAGCCATAGGAGTAGAGTCTACCGGATTTAGATCTCCGATTATGCTAGGAGAAGGAATGGAGGATGCAGGGGATGTCTCTGTCATACTGTCAAAGGCTTCCGAGAAGAATGAAAAAATCTGCAATGAAGGCAAGCGCAATGGAAGGAGGAAGCACTCAGAAACGGAAGATTTTGGCACCAGGGATGGGCTAGAGAGACGCTGGCGATCAGATCTGGAGCAGCCGGAGGCGAAAGGGCTGCGAACGCTCCTTCACGCGCCGACGCGTGGAGTCGGAAGCGAACTGACAGTGGCGCGTGGGGAGGCGCGTGGGGGCGCGTGAGAACTCCGATGGCGGTGGTTCTCCGGTGGTCGGCCGATCTGAGGACGGCGAACCCAATAGTGGTGGCAGTGCTGGAAGGCGGTGGCCGGACAGACGCGTTTCTTACGTGAACAGTGACAGTAATGGTGATGAACAGTAACTGTGCAATGAAGGCACTAGGGTTTATTGTATCAGCCTATTAACGAGGCTCTGATACCATGTAGAAGAAATCAATCTAATTCATTGTATATAAAACTGATACAAGAGCTTTCTTATAGTCGTACACTCTTGAACCCTAAAGACTCCTACTTCAATACCACTCCCTAATATCTCTCCTAATTTGTAGGAAGATATCATATTACAAAAAAACAATAAAATAGAAAATAAGAAACTGATAATATACATGGATAAATATTAAGAGAAGATAAAGATAAAAATCTCCCTTTAATAGATTGGACTCTTAGGACTGCTATCGCTAACATATACACATATCTAATGGAGCAATAGCAAAGGCAATGAAAGAAAGTCCTTCAGTCAAGGCTGAAAGAACAAGAAACACCAATGAAGAACATAAATAACAATATATATATATATATATAGAATCTTAACAAATGAATGTGGTAGGGTTGTCACCATAGCTTTAAAAGAACAACACACATTATTGCTAGCACATAATATACAAGTATCATTACTTATTAATGAATAGGCACACAAATTGGTATCTTATGTCACAATTGGAAGTTAGAACTATACATACCTTATCAAGGTTGTTTTACCAACTCCTGGAGGTCCCACAACCAAGACGGAACCTCCCCCTTCAACTAAGTCACCTATGATTTCAGCACTTCCAGATACAGCTCGCCCTACCCGGCAAGTGAGGCCGATGATTTGCATTTTACGGTTCCGTATGGCACTTATACGGTGTAAGGAACGATTAATGCCTGATCGGTTGTCATCAGAAAACTCACCAACCTGAAGAAATGAAATCAGTTGCCTTAAGACGCAAGATCTCAATAAGATACATAACGCATTCAAACCTGGCCTTGAACTATTAAAAATTATGTGGTCACTATCACTCATCAGCAATAAGATTCATCACCCAATTTTAACACACACACACACCCCAAAGTAGCGATTATTAATGTGCTAGAATACATGTACCCGATCCCAGCTAATGGGATTAAGCCATGGCGTATGGCTGTTGTAAAAATAAAGTATATTCATGCAGAAAAGCAAATTCTTGATTACTATGTTTCCACATATAGAAGTTCCAATCAGAGACAAAATGATACTTCACTTTGCTCATTGATTATATGTTTAGTATTCATTTGGTGTCGATTGGCGAAAGTTCCAGTGAACTATTGGCAGAATGGATTTGATGACCTTTGATATCGCGTGGCTTAGATCATCAACCTTTACAAGCTGCTCCGAGATCACCCAATCACCTGAAGGAAACCGAGCAAGAGGCTGCCTACCCAAATCCACAACCACTTCAATCAACTTCCCAATCTCCGGGTGCCGTAATAAGCCGTTCCTCATCCTCAAAGGCAGCAACTCTAGAAACAACTCCAGCTCCGAGAGTTGCTCAGATCGCGACGTGGAAGCCGCACTTGACGAAACCGACAACCCACTTTCCGGGGCCGAACGATCACGCGGCCTTCGAATCTCCGGAGACCGTATCGATGGCACCGGAGAGGTAGCCGATGAAATCGCATTGCGCCGACGACGTGTTCGACGGAATGCCGCAGAGAAATAAGGGCCTCGTCCGCACCCCTTGAGGCAAGCAAAAGCCGAAGACGGGGTTTGAGCAGCCGAGTGCCATGACGTGTGGAGATCGATCAGCACGAAATGCGAGTTCAAAGCTCTCATTCTCCCTTCCCCTTTGCCTTTTGTTTTCCTGAATTCCCTATATATGTGGTGATTATTGAGTTGTATGCCTCTGCAGAGCGGTAGCCTGAAAAATCAAAGGTGGGTTGCGAAGAAGAAGATGGAGAAAAGGAAGAGGAAGGAAGATTCGAAGGGATCTACTCTGGGATTGGAGGGGGAAGAAGATGGGGTCCATGGAAGAGATATAGGAAGGAACAGCAAACTGGTAACGTCCGTTGAAGCTGCCGCTGGCGACTTACACCACGTGGGCATTGTTCGCTGCCCGCCACACGTTGGTCTGATGATTGTCGCTTCTTCTTTCTTCGGTAGTTTGTTCATTCTTCTTTTCTGTAGAGTGTTGGAAATAGGAAAATGCTATTATACTCCTTGACTTATACTACCAACACTTTAAGTTATATAATGTTTGTGAAATGATAAAAATATCTCTTTTTTAAGATGATAAAATGAGATGATAAGATGGTATGAGGTACATAACTAAAATACTCTTTATCCAAAATAATGAGACGTAAGAGATATTTTTGTACATATGTGTAGTTTAAGATATAACTCCTGATGTATCAATAGTATAGTTCTTGAAAATAATATTTTTATTAAATTTTAAATACAAAAATATTATTTAAATATAATATCTTTTTTATAATAAAAAAGTGTAAATTCTAAGGAGCACTTTAAGCTTAACGAAAATAGACCATCACTTTTGTGTTTTTAAAAATAACAAAGACTTTCTTATTGTTTAAAGTTAGACAAAAAATGATTTTATTTTAGCTAAATACATATTTTACTCTCAATACTTGCACTTTTTGTTTTCATTTAGACACTCAAATTTTTCGTTGTTTTAATTATACTCATATACTATATATTTCCTTTTATCAATTGCACACTCGCTACAATTGATCTACCGCGTGTAATGCACGCATGCTAAAATACTCAAATTACACTTTACGCGCATGCAAATCGTCCACCATCTCTGCCACAGTTTCTTCTCTCAATGGTGAGCGACGAGGTAGATGTAGGCTGCTAGGAAGGCGGCAAGCAAAGGCATAGACGATAGGCGAAAGCAAAAAAGTGACTCTGTCGAGGACTTCACACATTTGCCTTTCGCCTTCCTTGACTGACGATAGCCTGCACCTACTGCCTTTGCCTACTTCTTTCCGAAAGCCTACACCTGCCTCATCGCCACCCATATGTTAGTATGCATGCATTGTACGTGCTAAATCAACTGTGATGATGTGTGAAATTTACTTAAAATTGCATAGTCAGGAGTGTAATTAAAACAACAAAAAGTTCGAATGCTTAAATGAAAAAAAGTACAAACACATGGGCTAAAATATGTATTTAGCCTTTTATTTTTGAATGACTATCTTTCCTTCATTTTTCTCTTTGTTCTCTATTCTCTTATGGATAGCGATATGGGTTCAACCATGCCAACCATTTGAGCAAAAGATTACATGAAAAATCAAAGTTGAATCCAACCCAACATTGGTACATCCACCAGAAAAATATTTAGGTTGTGAACTAAATCAACACCAATTGAAACTAGTCTCTTCTCATCGCAAGAGATTCTCGCTTGAAATCATTGCCAATTCTCATGCCAATGACATGGTTTAGTGCCCACTTCTTCAGCAATTGCTTCACTCTTCTCATTTCCCTTCTCAACAATTGGCCATCCCCAAACTAATGGTCAAACTAAAGTGACCAACTTAAGAAGACTCTGTAGGCTAAACACTAGATTTGACTCTACAAAAGGCTTACGGGCAAATGAACACTTGTAAAAATTATGGGTCTTATGGAACACTTCACAAACAACCTCTCCCTCATTTCTAAGAATTTTTTTTTCAATACCTAAGATTGCATTCTCTTTACTGTTTTAAAGTCATTTTTAATTTTTAAAATAATAAAAATGGGTCCTCTTTGCTGTTTTTAAAAATGCATTTTTGAAAACAAAAAAAAAATTATACAGAAAACTCAAAACAACAAAAAGTTATTTTGAGTGTTTTCATCCAAAAAAACCTTAAACTCAAAACACATTTATTTATTTATTTATTCATATTTTATTATTTTAATGGGAAAAATATTACAAAATTCATTAACTTAAAATTGTATATATTTGTTAATAATATATTAACATTAAATATTTCTAATTTACTGAATAATCAAATTTATTGAATAAAATATCATTAAAAAATTATTTTCAAAATTTCAAAGAAAACGCGTTTTCAATTTTTTAAAACAGACTATCAAAATAAAAAACTAAAAATAAATTCAAAACTCATAACTGAAAATTGAAAAGTAAAGAGAACAAAGCCTAATTCTCCCAATAATAGCACTAAGTATGAAAAAGTGGTATAAATTGAACCTAAATGGTAAATAGTAACCATAATCATGGAAGTAATAAACATTTATTACATCATCCTATATGAGGTATCCAGTTATTACAATGTAGAAATCCATAAAGGAATTTTACCAGAAAATGAAATAAATCATTACTACAACACAAATTCTCATAGATGAAATCATGACTTAAAATGGGAATCAAAATTACTAAAAATGTTTCAATAGGAAAAGATTAACCATAGACTTTATCTCTTCCTTTATTAGAGTCACCTAACACGCTTGAATATACTACATTAAATATTGAATCATTTAGTGAGTATTCAAAACAATTTTTATGTGAGCAAATACAAAATGACATGCTTTTATTTTCCTTGTGTTTAGAAATGCAAGGATGAGACACCCTTGCTAGATCATAATTTTATACAACCTTTCTTGCTAGGGTTTGGGTGGCAACTCCAAACCACCCATGATGATCAAAATACACCCTTTGTCACTAAACATGTAGTATTGCATGACAGACAAAGAATGCATCACAAATATTAACATGAAATGCATATGTGTCTATATGGAACCAGTCTTTATTACATGTGCTCGACATATATAGAAAAACATAGGTTTTAGGTCAAGCCACTCATTTTTAAATTTTTTTTATAAAAATACGTAAATCCTTGAATCTTATGCTTATGTTAGCCCCTCATATTCTTTCCTAGGCACAAAACATACTTCTATGAATCACAAAAAAAAAAAAAATTATTTATTATATAATTTTTTTTCCATTTTTTCACTTACCTCACATGTTGTCCCACATGCTCGTGCTCGTGTCTTGCCCACGAGCCTGCGTCCTATGATGCACTTAAATTTCTTAGCGGCGTTGTTTCGACATTTTCGAAACGTTTCCATTTCCAAAACGCCAATAAATATTTTAAGGCTACTTTTTCAATTTTAAAAAATTTTTGCGATTGTTTTGTAATATTAAAAAAATATCAAAAATATATTTTCAATTTGAAAACACATTTCCATCCACGAATAGAGTTGAAATTTTTTCATCTCTAACTCAAAATTTTTAATTTTTTCTAGAATTTGTTTCCAAAATTTGTTTGAATGCATTATGAAATTTATGTTTATTTTTAGATTGAATAATTTTTTTTTATAATTTTATATATAAAATATTATATTTATAACAAACCCCTATATTTTTTTATTTACTCATTTTCACTTCTTACTTTTTAAAAAAATGATTTTTTCTTGTTTCTGTTTCGTATTATATTTATTTCCCATTTCCATTTGTATGCAACCTAGCCTCCGTGTTTCTTGCTTTGATTTTCTTCCCCAATCTTCTAATCTCAGTCAACAAAACCATATGATCCCTCCATTTTTCTTAGTTGTTTTGAGTTTTTCCTCTTTCTTTTTCTTTCCATTCCTTTTTTTTTTTTCCTTCCATCATTCCTTTTTGTGTAGTTGAACTCAGTGGAGAAATTGATCATCGAAGTGGTTTTTCCAATCAAATTCTCAATTATCTAGTAAGGCTCTATCTCACTATTTTTTTCACTAAAACCCACCCTGATTTCAAGTATTACATCCAATCCCTCTAAAATGTATTTTGTCCTTGGAATTATTCTAAAAATCATTCTTCAATTCTCAAATCATTATTCTATTTTGTTGAAAAGATGTGGGTAACCACTTTTCATATCTTCCTTGTATTCCCAAATGCCTTCTTCATAGTCATGATATCTCTATAATACCTTTACGAGAGGTGTCATCTTGTTTATTAAAGTTCTTTGTCCAATTTTTTTTTTTTTTTTTTTTTGGTGGTAGGTCAAAATTTTGTGAAGTTTGATGGTTTTCTCCAAAATCTTATGGGAAGGGAGGCTCATGTCTCCAAAGTTGTGATAAATGAAAGACATCATGTAGATTTGTTAAGGTTATAGGCAACCCCAGCCTATAAAAATAATGGGTCCAATTTGTTTTAAGATTTCATAAGGTTTGATATATCAGGGACTCAATTTTCCCTTTTTTTGTCTCAAGTTGCCATTCGGAAGGGCAAGACCTTCAAATAAACCTTGTCACCTACTTAAAATTCTAAATCTCTTCACCGTTTGTTACCATGAGAGTTTTGTATTCTTTGGGAAATCCTAGTTAGTTCTTGAATCACCTTGATTTTCTAAGTTGTCTGTTGGACTAGTTCAAGTCCCATGATTTGTCTTGCCTTTACTTCTTCCCAACAAATGGGCAACCTACATTTTCGCTTGAATAATGATTCGTTGGGCGTCATCTCAATACTACAATGATAGCTATTATTGTAAGCAAATTCCACTAGTGACAAGTGTTCTTCCCGTCCTTTTATGAAATCCATCATGCAAGCCCTCAACATAACCTCCACGCTTATTTCTGACTGACCATCAATTTTGGGATGATAGGTTATACTAATCCTAATTGTGTTCCTAGGCATTTCTATAAACTTCCCCAAGACCTTGATGCAAATCTAGGGTCTCTATTAGAAACTATGCTTATAAGTGCTCCATGAAACTTAACAATTTATTTCATGTATTATTGGGTCATACTACTAATTGGTTGTTTAACCTTAGTATTAGATTTGAATAGCAATGGCACTAATACCCAAGAGGGGGTAAATTGGGTTGTTTAAAAAAAAATGATTGAACTTGAAAATCCTTTTGATGAAAAATGAGATTTTAGTGCAAGTGAGAATTATTAAAATGCTTCGAACAATAAATGAAAAAAAGAGCACAAGCAAAGAAGAGACACAACGATATATAGTGATTCGGCTTAAGCCAAACCTAATCCACTACCTTAGCTCTTCACTAAAGATTTTTCAATCAACCCACTAAAACCCTCCTATCTCTTCGGATAGACCCTCTAGCAACAAGATAGGAATTTACAACCTCTTGCTTAGACAAGCAAACGCTCTAGCACCCAGTTAGGTATTTCAACCCTTTGCTTCAATAAGCAAGTCCTCTAACACAAGAAGTTAGGAAAACCACGAATAATACAAAAGGAAAGGATCTAAGAGTAGACACTCTTAGTTACAAAATCTCTCAATATAAATACAAGACTTGAACAAAATAATACAAATGATAATCAAAGCCTTTAGAGAGAAAAATGAAGAGCAAATGAAATAATGAAACACTTGAAGAATAAACACTTGTAAGCTTGTAATGATCTCTCTTGGTCAGTTTGAATCACCCATTTGACTTGTATTTATAGTGCCTTGGGAGTCCATACAAGAATCTTGCCGTTAGAAGTGGAAAGAGCACTTTGGGTGAGTAGAAAAACTAGCTGTTGGGGGTTTCTGCGACATAAACGGTCGAGAAATACAAGGCATCGGTCGACAGATGAAGAAAAATGGTCAACAAATTCAAAAATTGCAATCTGTCAGTCGACAAATAGTTTTGACCGGTCGACAGATGAATGGATATCGGTCGACAGATACATAAACATCGGTCGATAGATGGGCCAAAAATAAAAAGTCGGTCGACAGATGGGCTAAAAATTTGCTTGAAGATACAATCCATAGCATGAATATATTACAACATATTTACATTTTCTTTAATTTATATTTTACCTTCAATTTACTTTAATACATAAATGTAAATAAGAAAGTACCCCCATTTGGATTTGATAAAAATGACTAAAAAATCAAAATCTATAACAATAAGAAAATAGAATTTTGCCTTTAATACAAATTCAGGATTTAACAATTTTACCACTACTAAAATACATACATTTTATTTCTTGAAAAATTCATTAAAAATCATTTTAACAACTATGAATATTAGCTATCAAAATACCTGGAGATAGTTGGGCTAAACAACATTGTCTTTTGCCTTTGAAACATTTTGCTTCATTTATCCAATGATTCAAAACCAATTTGAAAAATCATTTAAGAGATTCTTTTAAATCTTAATACTTGTTTGTGCAAATCTCTATCTATAGAAAATTATAGATAATTTAGTTTTCATTTTCATAAAGGTATTTGAAATTGATTTTTGTTTCCAAATCATATACTTGACTTAAGATATAATTTATTTGTTTTTTATCAGCAAAACCAACACAAGAGTAAAACATCACTTAGCAGGTGGAAAGTGGGCCAACTTAGTCAACCAATCCACTATTACCCAAGTTATGTCATTCTCGATAAATCCCTTGGGTAGTCCTATCACAAAATCCATCACATTTGTTCCCATTTCTATTTTGGAAGTTCTAAGGATTGTAGTTTTCTTATAGGCTTTTGGTGCTCGATTTTCACTCTTTGACAAGTGTCACATTGAACTACATAATGAGCCACACTTTTTCTTCATTCTGCACCACTAGTATAAATCCTTCGAATCCTTATACATCTTAATGGCCTCGGAATGGATAGTGTATTTGGCTTAATGGGTTTCATCCAGTGTTACCCGTCTCAATTCCCTTACCTTAGGCACATAGATGCATCCTCAAAATTAGATTATTTTGTCCTTAAATTCAAAATTAGTTTTCCTCACTTGACCTTATGGATCAACCCACATCCTTATCTTGGGATATTCTAGAAAAGGTCGTTTGATTTGTTTGAGTAGATCTAACTGAATTATTAGGCTGATGATGTAAATAGAGGTTTCCTTAGGAGTTACACCCATTGTTAGTAGACTAAAAGTCTCCACCAATTCCCATTTCTAAGTCATTATATTGGTCATTAAAGCAGAATCTCTCTTACTCAAAACATTGACCACCACATTTGCTCTTTCAGGCAAGGTAGTTAAAATCAAGATTTTAAGTGGGATCGTAAGAGGCTTAATAAAATTAGAAGATTTTACGGATAATTAAAAATATCCTTTAATTTATGTAAATATATGTTTATGATGACATAATCCTTATTATAAATAAAATACACGTACCTATTTCAAAATTACTTCATTTATCAATTTTAAAAATACTAAATAATATAAAATTTCTAAATATTAAGTCCATCATTTATCATCAATTCATCATTCATCCATCTATAATCAAAATTCCAAACAACAAACAGTATCATCATCATCAACAAACAGTATTAATATAAATAAAAATACCATGTCATAAAAATAACAAACATTGTTAAACTTCTACATTATGTCATTACAAACACAAAATACAAACTAAAATAAATCATTAGCAGAAATTATTATATTTTTGAAATATGAAAAAATTGATAGCAGTAATTGTTCTAAAATAATTGGACGGTACATGTAGCAGCAATTGTTCTTAACTGATAGCAGCAATTGTTCTAATTGATTTACAAAATAATCAAAACATGTTGCAAATAGCAACAATTGTTCTAATTAATTAATCAAAGACCAATTAAATTAGCAAACTTAGCAATCAAAGGGTACACAACACATACAAAGCTTAGCACAATGAGCACACTCACAGACTCACTCACTCACTTAGCATTCTAACGCTATTATCATTGACAATACACAACACACTCACTCACTTGTAGCAAGGGAGAACACCAATTGTAGGGGTAAGCAGCTGATAAGGGTTTGCAGAAATGGGAGAAAACTTACCGATCAACCATGTCACAACAAAGGTTACCGATTGCAAGGGTTAATAGCCGATTAGGGTTTGCAAAAAATGAAGATTCGAGAGAAAACTTGCCGATTTTATGTTATATATATATATATATATATATATAGAGGTCAGTTAGAGACAAAAATCTGTCCATCTTTAACTTGGAAATTGGGGCAAAAAGTAAACTCGGTCTGAGTTTATCGATTTAACTGGCAATTTTGGTCTAATTCTAACAAAAACCGATACTACATACGAGTTGACTCATTTTATACTTGATGACTCGTAAACTCGTAAAATCTTACGAGTTGAATTGCAATTTTAACAACAATGCTTTCAAGATGGTGCTAGTTGGTACAATCATGGTCCTTTAAAAACTCTTCCATCCTTGTTGCCTCATATCCAGTTCTTTCTAAAAGAACACATGCCTCAAGCTTTTGTGATCCGTGAAGATTTAAAATTTTTCACCATATAAATAACATCGCTGAAGTTTTAAAGTAAACACAAGTATGGCTAATTCCAAGTCATGAGTGGGTTAATTTTACACATGTTGTTTGAGTTGTCAAGATTAATACGCAATTACCTTTCAATTTTTGCATCAAAACACACCCTAATCCCACCTTTAATGCATCACTATATACCATAAATCCCAAGCCCCTAAGCATGGCTAATATAGGTGCAATGATTAGTCTTTCCTTGAGTTCTTGAAAGCTTTGTTTGCATTTTCCATCCCATTCAAATCTCACCCCTTTTTGCATTAATTGAGTCAAAGTTGCAACTAGAAAATCCTTCCACAAACCTTCTATAAAAAATCCAACTAAGCCTAGAAAAGTTCAAACTTTTGCAACTATATTGGGTTGTTTCCAATCTCATACTACTTTTATCTAAGAGGAATCCATAGTTATCCCCTTATCGGATATTACATGACCTAGAAAAACCTACTTGAGTTAACCAAAACTCATATTTTGAAAATTTGATGTATAATCTTTGGCTTCGAAGGGTTTCTAACACAATTCTTTGATGTCGTTCATATTCTTCTTCATTGGCTAAGTATATCAAAATATCATCAATAAACACGATCATAAATCAATCTAAGTGGGGTTTGAAAATTCTATTCATTAAATCCATGAAAGTTGCAATTGCATTAGTTAACCCAAACGATGGCATTAGATATTTGTATTGCTCGCAGCGAGACTAGAACTCAGTTTTAGGCACATCCCCAGCCTTAATCCTCAATTGGTAATATCCTGAACTAAAATCAATCTTGAAAAAAATCTTAGTGCATGACAATTGTTCAATTAATTCCTTAATTTTGGAAAATGGTTAAATATTTGTTATTGTTACTTTATTAAACTGATGGTAGTCAATACACATTCTTAGACTCTCATCTTTTTTCTTTACAAATGATATTAGTGCTCCCCATGAAGACATACTAAGTCAAATGAATCCTTTATCTAATAGGTATTGTAATTGTCCTGTTAATTTTATCAATTATGCCAAAGCAGTTTCGTCTGGAGCTATAGAAATACCATTGAGAACTTTATTTCTTGATGTGGGGGTAGTTCGGGTAAGTCTTCGAGGAAATCATTAGAAAACTTGTTAACTACTTGTACCTTATTGAGTTTTGCTTTCTCCTTTCCTATTTCTTGGATACGTGCTAAATACCCGTTGTATTCTTTTCAACACAATTATGCAAGTGTTAGTGATATGCCCTAAAAATAGATTTGGATGAAGTCTAGCGAGCATGAAACATTTGATGCATCTTTGCACATTTTAATGGCAAGCTATCTTCATTCATTACTCTCTAATATTATATGAATGAATCCTTAGATTTTTTGTAAGAGATCTTATAAAGTTGTTAAGAATATGTGAAGAGATTCTTTGTTAACAGGGTTTCTTAACTGTTTATGGTCCTTAGATTTTTCAAAATTGGAACTTTGATTAATCAATTATGAACTGACACATAAGTTTACTACTTTGATTACTATGTGATAGTAATGATAAATAGTGGTGAGTCACATACCACAGAACAAGTGATACTCATAGTAAACTTGTTGGTGGTTGTTGGTTAAACAACGCATTGAACGTGGCACCGATAATAAATCACATGGCATAGTGGATAATGATTTTGTTATCAAGTTACAATTATGTAACTAATCATTTGACTTGAAGCGACACAGTTGTCTTGGGTGCTGGTGTGTGAGATTTGTTAATGCACCAAACCATCCAATTGTGAGGTGAGGATATTCATCTTACGTGTGGTCTTATATTGCTAGTGCATGAAGGCATGTACTTGTGGATAGGATCTGTCACCCTCATTATGATGGGACAAACGTCCTATGTGGTTTGCTATTAGTGTGATAGGAAAGTTCTTGGCTAAAATAGTATAAATGATTGGGAAAGGGTTTCCTGAAGTGTTATCTATTGACATTGATGATATTTGATACATAGTTACTGAGTTTGTGAGTTTATCACTCCATAACTCTCTCTCGGTCAGGACATTAGGTGACATAATGATTATATTAAATGATAATCGTCAACTGTAATAGATTCATAGTCAATAGATTTAATTACTTTTTAGATTGTCCTGATAGGTTGTTAGACGTTACTCAAAATCGTCAGAATGTCTTAGGAAGATGGAAAGATTCTTGAGACTGGTCAAAGTATTTGACCTGCATCAAAGGTGTTTGATATTGTTCGATCGCTACTTGGCATTAAACCTAGAAAGCCACACATCGAAAAGTATAAGCGACCAGACTAGCGAGTTTGAGCTGATACATTATTCTTCTCCACCATTAAGAGTTAATGGGAAATTAAATACCATTAAAAGTTAATGATTAAACAAAAGACCATTAAGAGTTAATAGGGTTTTGGCTAGATATGAGTTTAATACATTAGAGAATCATTCTTGATGTATATTTAATAAATCTTACATCTGTTACTTCTCTTCTCTTCTCGATGCATATAAATATATATATGAGATATGTATGTATTTAAATATTAAAAGAGAAAGTAGAGGCAAGACACACTTATATATATGAGATATATATAATATAAAATAATGAGAAAGGGGGCATAGGGTTCTTGTTTTCATAATAAATATTATATAATATATAAAAAAAGTAGGATTTGGAATAAGTTTCTCTTGGAAGTTGAATCGCTCACATAATATAGAGAGGAATTCATAATTAACTCAAAATAAATGGACACAATCGTTTTTAATCACTTTCTAGGAAAAAAAAATGTTTTCATCCACTTAAACAAATTAATTATACTCTATAGCCACTTTTATGTAAAATATCTAAAATACCCTTAATGAGATTTTAAAATAGAAAGCTCATATTGCTCTTAGCCTTATTTACCAAAATATCCTTATCTCTTTCATATCACTTTTCCTTTCCAACATTCACTGCACTTTACTTTCTCTATTGTCGAAACCATCTAAACTCAACAATTATTCCTCCATTCAATATTTTTGCTTGTTGGGTTATTTAACCTTCTTCCTCAATCATAGCTAGGATCTTATTCAAGCCACATTCACCAAGTTTCCAAGTTTAGTTGGCGACTAAACCCGATCATCGGGTTTAGTTTCATCTAGTTTAGTGCACAATTAAGCCCGGTTATTATTTTTTTCATTTTTTTATTTTTTTTATTTCAATTCGTGGCTTTCATTATCACTAAAATGATCTTTAGTTACGTTATTCGGGTTAATTGAATATAGAATGCCAACAAAATCAGTCACTTTGTGTGTGGGATGCCATTAGGTGACTATCAACTAATATATGATCAAGTGTTCTAACTACCTATTAACTATGATGTTGTATTCTGATGAAGCTTCAAAACGCTATGTTTGATAGAGGGGCTGGAGGGTCATTTCAGTAACCCTTAGAACCACCCAAAATGACAGCGTTTTGGGTCTTTGAGTGGATGGCTAAAACGGCAACCCCCTGTGCTGTTTTGCTTGGCGTACATCCTTGTCGTCTTGTCTGCAGCTTGCCCGATCGTTGATGTTCTGTTGTGTCTTTATTCATCCCGATCGCCACCGTTGGAGCTTCTTTTATATCCTCTACAATGGCCTCGAGATCTGTAGCGCGCATAACCTCCAATTACCCTCTTTTTGTTTGGTTTAATCTGATCACTCTCTGTGATTCATCTCTCTCTCTCTCTATATAGTGTACGCCTGTTTATTTTCTCTCTAGGTTTTGGCCTCTGACCTTTAGTTCTGTGGTTATGGGGCTGATTTAAAGGTGAGAATCCTTTTGTACAGTGAGGGTTGAGAGTGAATCTGTATATACTGAGGTTGTAATTGTTTTTGTCCCGATAGTGCAGTGACCTTTCTTTGTCGGAGCTCAACGTGAATGTAGCCCTCATTAACGGGTGAACCACGGTAAATCTTTTGGGGTTTTTGTGCTTGATTTACTTTTGATTATGGAATGCTTACAGTATTGAATATTTTGTGTTTACTGCTTTGAGTGTTTGGTCGAGGCTTACCTTCACATAACAGTGGTATCAGAGCCATTACTCTGGTATTCGTCGTTAGGGTTTTCGGAGCCTGTGCCATTTTCATCTATCGAGTCATATTGTTTCTTTTACTTACATTGGTTTAAGGCTCTAGGGTTTGCTGTGAGTCTCTGTCAATCAAGGGTTTACTATGTGAGTCTTTGTTAGCGTCTAGGGTTTTAGGGTTCCTTCGTGCAAAGCGAAGATGACATCAACTCGATATGATATCGGTACATTTGATGGGAAAAATGACTTTGGTAGTTGGAAAAAAAATATGAGAGTCCTGCTCTCTCATCACAAAGTGCTTATTGCACTTGAGCCTAACGACAGAAAGTGGTCAGTAGATCAGTTAGCTAGATCTAATGAGGTAAGAGAAGAAGCTTTTAATCTTATTTTCTTACACCTTAGTGATAGTGTTATTCGTAAAGTTGATGGCATAAATTCCCTTATTGAACTGTGGAACAAATTAGAATCATTATATTCTGTATTATCTGCTCCTAATTTAGTTTATTTAAAAGGAATGTTATGCAATTTTAAAATAAATGTTTCTAAATCTATAGATGAAAACATAGATGAATTCACCAACCTTGCTCTATTATTAAGAGGGACAGATTAAGCCCTGGGTGATACCAGTGAGGCTATGATTCTTTTAAAATCATTGCCAAAAGAATATAATGTAGTTAAGCATGCTCTTCAATATACTAGAATTGTACCTAGTCTAGATTTAGTCATATTTGGAATTAAAGCTAGGGAACTTGAATTGAACACATCCAAGAAGTCTGCTAATAACTTGTTTGTAAAAGTCAAATTTGAAAAGAAAAATAACCCGGGTAATGGAGATCAATCTGGGGGTAGGGGTAAAAATAAAGAAAAGAAGGGCAAACAAAAACCTAAATGAAAATGCTATCATTGTGGGAAAGAAGGGCATATTAAAAAATATTGTTATGACCTTTTACGAAAACAGAAACAAGGAGGTAATGCAACCATAGCTGTAAGTAATTCAAACTCTTTAGCTGAAGTTTTGACTGTGTTTGATGAAACTGTAACTAATGAATGGATTATGGACTCTGGGTGTTCCTTCCACATGTGTCCTAATATTGCATGGTTTCAAAACTTTAGTAACAAAGAATCTTGCACTATTTATATGGGCAATAATCAATCATGTAGTATAAAAGAAATAGGAGACATAACCCTTAAAATGCATGATAACAAAGTCAGAATGCTCACTAAGGTAAGATATGTGCCTGGTCTAAAATGAAACTTAATTTTTCTTGGTACTCTGGATGAATTAGGCTATTCTTATACTGCTGAAAATGGTTTCATGCATGTGTTTAAAAACAATAACTTAATTCTAACTGGTACCAAAAGGCATGGCTTATATGTATTAGATGGTTGTTCTTTTTACCCTGTTTCTTCTGCATGCACTGTTAAAACTGATAAAGACAGATCTCTGGCATTTGAGACTTGGTCACATGATCCAGAAAGGTCTGCAGGCACTGTCTCCTCAAGGTTATCCTGATTCAGTGTCTGCAGAGTCCCTAAACTTTTGTGAGCCTTATACTCTTGGTAAGCAACACAGACTGAGTTTCCATTGAGGAACTCACCTGGCGAATGTATGTCTAGAGTACTTGCATGCAAACCTATGGGATCCCTCTCAAACACCAACTCTTGGTGGCAACAGGTATTTCTTATCCATTATTGATGACTTTACTAGAAAAGTGTGGGTTTTCCCTCTTAGGACTAACGACCAAACATTAGAAAAATTTAAGGTATGGAAGGCCTTAGCCGAAAATCAGACAGATAAGAGGGTTAAATTTTTAAGAACAGACAATGGGTTAGAATTCTGTAATAGAGAGTTTGATGAATACTATAATTCACAAGACATCACTAGACACAAGACTATTAGGAACACACCCCAACAAAACAGGGTAGCTGAAATGATGAATAGAACTCTCCTAAAAAAGGTCAGGTGTCTAATGTTTACAGTTGGTATGCCTAAAACCCTTTGGGGTGAAGCCCTGTCCACTACTGCCTACCTGATTAATAGGAGCCCTTCAACTGTTTTAAATTTCAAATGCCCTGAAGAAAAATGGTTAGGCAAAAAATTTAATTTGAATCACTTAAAGGTCTTTGGGTGTTAAGCCTATGTTTATCAATCTATAGGAAAACTAGACCCTCGCTCCTCAAAGTGTGTCTTTGTAGGATATCAAGAAGGAACTAAAGGCTATAGGAAATGGGACAAGAGTTCTGGAGGAGTAAAAATAATTATAAGCAGGGATGTTATATTTAATGAAAATGTTTTCCCTTACAAACTAGAAACTACAGAAACAAAACCTAAACCTAGCATCACAGAAGACTTTGTGATAGGATCTAATACCCATTTTCAGGTGGAGCAGCCATCAGGAATGCCTGATGTGCCAGCTACCTCAACCCCTGTCAATCCCAACCCTAGTAGTAACTCATCCTCTGATCATGAAAGTGATCATGAGGAACCAACTGAAGCCCCTGAGGCTAAGGTGGAGCATCATGACTCCCCCCCAGCAAAACTTGAGGGACTATCAATTAGCTCGAGATAGGAGTAGGAGGTCAGTGAGACCCCCTGCTAGGTATGCCTATTCAGACCTTGTTTATTGTGCCTTTGTGGCAGGCATGGAATTGAGAGGCAGTGAGCCTACCTCTTATGAGGAGGTTGTCAGCTCTCAAGATAGGTCTAAGTGGCAGTGTGCTATGGATGAAGAAATGACATCCTTGATAACCAACAACACTTGGGAATTGGTCCCGAGACCTCATAAACAAAAGCTGGTGAAGTGTAAGTGGTTGTTCAAAATCAAAGAAGGTATGTTACCCTCTGATCTTCTTAGATTTAAAGCTAGATTAGTTGCTAAAGGTTTTACACAGAGGGAAGGCATTGATTATACTGAAATATTCTCACCTGTTGTTAAGTTTAAAACTATTTGTTTAATGCTTGCAATAGTAGTTCAATATGATCTAGAATTAGAACAGCTTGATGTTAAAACTGCCTTCTTACATGGAGATTTAGAAGAGATCATCTATATGGAACAACTAGTTGGTTATGTTAACAATAAACATCTAGATTTTATTTGTTTGTTGAAAAAATCTCTGTATGGACTAAAACAATCCCCTCATCAATGGTATAAGAAATTCGATAATTTTGTAATTGGGATTGGTTTTGTGAAAAGCGAATATGATAATTGTCTTTACTACATTCTCTTTGATATCCCTGTATATTTGTTGCTGTATGTTGATGACATTTTATTGATTAGCAAATCTAAGTCTAAGATTAATGAACTAAAATCAATATTAAACACAAATTTTGATATGAAAGATTTAGGATCTGCTAGAAAAGTTTTAGGAATGGTAATTGAGAGAAACAGAAGTAAAAATTGTCTAAAGATTCACCAACATGATTATGTACTAAAGGCTGTACAGAAATTTGGAATGTCAAATTGCAAACCAGTAAATACACCTTTAGGAGTACATGATGGTTCCAATTACTCCATGATCAGTACCAGGCTAGACCTTACTTTTTCAATCTCTTTACTTAGTAGATATATGTCAACCCTGGGAAGCATCATTGGGAAGCCCTAAAATATTTACTGAGGTATATTAACGGCTCTTTAAATGTTGGTTTGAATTACATGAAAAGAACTGATACGCTTGATTTGGTAGGGTTTGTAGACTCTGATTTTGCAGGTGACTGAGACTCAAGGAAGTCTACTACAGTTTATTACTTTACGCTAAGTGGTAATTGTATAAGTTGGAAGTCTCAGTTACTGCCCCTGGTGGCCCTGTCCTCTACTGAGGCCAAGTATGTTGCCGTAACTGACGCTTTCAAGGAAGCCATCTGGCTTCAAGGTATCCTTACAGAAATCCAGATGTTACAAGGTAAGGTGGTGGTCTTTTCTGATAGCCAAAGTGCTATACATTTATGTAAGAATCTCGTTTACCATGAAATGACAAAACATGTAGATGTTAAATACCATTATGTAAGGGACCAAGTGGCCAAAAGAAAGGTAATTATCCAAAAGGTCCCTACAGAAAATAACCCAGCTGATATGGGTACAAAAATTGTGACTGCAGCCAAGTTTAGACACTGTCTGGGCTTGCTGCATGTCATGGATGGTTGAAGGAACAACCATCATGAGCTATGAAGGCAAAGGTTGAAGGATGCTCCATTGTTGTGGACTTGTCCCTAAAATGTTGAAGCTTCAAGGTGGAGATTGTGGTATTCTGATGAAGCTTCAAAATGCTGCGTTTGACGGAGGGGCTGGAGGGTCATTTTAGCAACCCTCATAACCACCCAAAACGACAACATTTTGGGTCTCTAAGTGGATGGCTGAAACGACAATCCCCTGTGCTATTTTGCTTAGCGTACATCCTTGTCGTCTTGTCTGCAGCTTGCCCGATCGTTGATGTTCTGTTGTGTCTTTATTCATCCCGATCGCCACCGTTGGAGCTTCCTTTGTATCCTCTACAGTGGCCTCGAGATCTGTAGTGCACACAGCCTCCGATTACCCTCCTCTTGTTTGGTTTGATCTGATCACTCTCTGTAATTCATCTCTCTCTGTGTATAGTTTACACCTGTTTATTTTCTCTCTAGATTTTGGCCTCTAGCCTTTAGTTCTGTGGTTATGGGGCCGATTTAAAGGTGAGAATCGTTTTGTACAGTGAGGGTTGAGAGTGAATCTGTATATACTAAGGTTGTAATCGTTTTTGTCCCAATAGTGTAGTGAGCTTTCTTTGCTGGAGCTCAACGTAGATGTAACCCTTATTAACGATGAACCATGGTAAATCGTTTGGTGTTTTTGTGCTTGATTTACTTTTGATTATGGCATGCTTACAGTATTGAATATTTTGTGTTTGCTGCTTTGAGTGTCTGGTCAAGACTTATCTTTGCATAACATATGAACATTGAAGCAAGATAATGTTATGATATTTTTTTTTTATCCAAACAAAAGTGCAATTCTTAAACAATAATTTAATTTTGGCCCTATTAGGTAACTAGGAAAATCCCATGGCAAAAAAAAAAAAAAAAAAGTAGTTTAATTTTAATTCTGGCTTTAGTTGCCCACTAAACTCGGTCATTGGGTTTAGTGACCAATTAAGACCAGTTTTTTTTTTTTTTCCCTTTCAATCCATGGGTTCCATTATCACTAAAATGATATCTAGTTATGTTTTTCTTTCAATCTGGTGGTGGTGTTGCAGGTAGTTGGCAGTGGTGGTGTTGCACGGCGATGGCGATGGTGATATTATAGGCTACGGTGACTGTTGTGGCTTTGGGGGTTTGTTGGAAAATGTGTTTTGTTGTGTTTTCAAATGGTGGGGTATTTTGGTCTTTTAATGTTTTTCTTTTCATTTTGAATTATTAAATAAAGTGTAGATTTGAAAGATTAAATGGTGGGGTCAAAACTAGTAAAGTGACTATAACATGCAATTAATTTGTTTGGCAGTTAAAATCGAATTTTATATTTTAGTGATGATTTGTGTAATTTTCACCATAATATATATATATATATATCTATATATATAATATGAGAAGTGGTGGAAGCTTAGTAGAAGCTTCACTGCATATATATTAATATATTATATATTGTTACGCTTGGCAAAATAAAGATACATAGTAGATCAGCGAAAAATAAACAAAGAGATCGAATAAAAGAGACTATGCCATGTGGTCACCCAAGCAGCCGGCCCATAACTATCATATATTTACAATCTAAATATATAATAATATATAAATTATTTCTATAATGCATGAAAACGCCTAAGACGGTGCTATTTTCTACATTCTTGAAATGTTTATTGTACCAAAATGTCTAGAAATACTAAAAAAACATATTTTTAAGCCATTTCTATAATTTTAAAAATATTTTAAGACCATTTTGTAATATTCAATTTGAAAAAAATATTTCCATCCACAAAGAGGTTTAGACCGGGTTTAATGGCCAACTAAGCCCACTTATTATTATGTTTTTTTATTTTTTTATTTTTCTTTGTAATTTATGGGTTCTATTATCGCTTAAATGATCTATAGTTACATTATCCGAGTTAATAATAGTCCATCTGTTTGAGTGGCAGTTCAACCATGAACAGGGGGCTTGGGAGTGGCAATCCAAGTAGCCTATAGTGAACAATACGTGTGTGAGTTGCAAGCGTGCGGGTAGCTTGTAGCAAGTTGAGCATGCGAGAGCGGACAAGCAAAAAGTGTACAAGCAGCTTGCAACAAGTAATGTGTGCATGAGTAGCAGATGGGCGGACATCGTGTAGCTTGTGGTATAGCTGTGGATAGCAAACAAGTGCAACGAGACAATGGGCAGAGCAATGCATTGCAGTTAACCGACAAAGGAATTCGTGGTGGCTCGGGGTGCGGCTAGAGGCGACCAATGTTTTTAGTCATAGTTCTAACAAGAGTTGTTGGCGACCAACAACAAGAGTTTCCGGTGGTGCTGTGTTTGTAGTCTTCGGTGACTTTCTTCTTCTTCGTTTATAGCAAGGTCGCAAGCGAGCATAGGAGTTGCAGCGGTAAATAGCAAGCAGGCGACCAGACTTGCAAAAGGTTGGAGTTGTAGCGGCAAGTGATTTAGTGAGCTATTACAATAATGAGTAATCTGGTGAAACAGTTTATTGCGAAAATCGAAAAGAGTTACCCGTGAGACCAACATTATATTTCTTCGGTGGCTACTTCGATGTTAGCAAAAGTGCAACATGTTTCAGCAAGCATTGTCGGTGGGTTTTCAACATTTTGTCCATTTCACTTAATCCTGCCAGTTAAGGTTCACGAGATGAATGAGTCTGGAAGAACAGTACCAACTATCATTTACCTTTGCGATGATTTTGTCTAGCACAGGAAATCAACGAAGGGTTCTAGAGTTGCTAGCTTGGTGTAGGCAGACTGGCCCTCAGCAGCTTGAAGAGGAAGTGGTCTTCATGTATAAACAATTTCTACACCCACTCGGTTTCTTCCATCTAGGTATGCATTCAATTAATTACATGTGATGTAATATTCCATTGGTTAAACATCCAAGTTTCATATGGTTTGTGTTGATTTTTGTTTCATTTTCATGAGATGGGAAATTTTTAAAATTTACACACAACCATATGGTAATCTTGACAGTGGTATAAGACCCTCGGTCTAGTGTTTAATGCATATGCAAGTGTGTTTGTGTCAAGTTTTGTAGGTTTTCGGGCTTTCAGTTGTGTGCAGAATACAACTAATATCGACAGTTTTTCATACCTAGTCGACCTTTTTGTTTAAACCCTAAAAAACTAATCAATCAGTTCTTATAACTGGTCAACCATTTTTTCTAAAAATCAAAAACTGGTCGCCAGTCTGGTAGATTTAGTTGATAGTTTGAGACTGCAATGCATAAGAACATTTGAAACATGTTAATTGTCACTAGAAGTGTAATGATATTACATTGAACAATAACATAAGCATGTTTGACATGAGATATCGGTTACTCAAAAAATTAATTCCTTACATAAACATGTTTTATTTAAGATTGAATAAGGAATGGTTTGATGTGATCAAACAAATCTGATCATGGTATTAATTTCATTAATATGTAATCTATTCTTTCATTCGGATTTGTAAATGAGATTTAAGTTTCAGCAGCTTCTTTTAATCTTTATTTTACAAAAGTTATAAATGAAGATGAACATCAAGAATTGATAAAAAAAGACATCAAGAATTGATGGATTCTCAAAACAAGAAGCTGAAAGTGCCGATAGGAATTCAAGACACATGTGATGTGCTTTTATTAAGGCATTGGTTATACTTAGAGGCTCGAGTATAACTAGTGCTTAAGTCCATGATCATCCTAGTTTTATTTACTTGTTCATTCTTTTTATCTTACATGTGATGTTCGATGGAATGAATGAATGGAAATGATGAGACTTGTAATAAGAAGCGCAAAATCTTCTTATGTGCAAACCAATATTAGATCTAAGCGGTAAATTTGATTCATCATAACCTTCCACGTGCATCAGTCTGATTGGGTGTGTTTTGGCTGTGGATACGTAGAAGGGCACATTTCATGAAAGATTGTTTGTTTTCTCCTATTTAAACCATAAGAAATGGGTGGTGCTCAAAGGTTCTCACCCGACCAAGTAACTAAAATGTGAGGAAGGGTGATGTTTAAACCATTTCACTAAGCTAAGACAATGAGTCCAATCTAACTAGTCCATCAAGCCAAGTACCTAAAATGTGAGGTTTATGATATGTTAGAGGCTAAAGATCGAGGTCCACACATGATATGGTGGTAAGTTGTTGTCAACTCAATTATGTGAGTATTCTAAGTAACTAAAATGTGAGGGGTATTCATATGAAAGAGAATTTGGTCACCCGCTATTGAATCCTAACGAGTTCACATTTTCTGTTTCGGAAGTGTAGAATTCAAAAAATTTAGAGGAAACAACCATTTAGTTTAAAGTCCTTAATTAAATGGTATTTTTCAAAGATACATCTACTAACATATCTATTTATTTTTTGTAATATAAATAGAAAATGATATGAATCCTTTTACTTGTTTTTTGAATACAAAAATATTTAAGTTACCAACTAAATTTGTCAAGACACCATATGAGATATGGGTTAGGAGACCATTCAGTTTTAAGCATGTTAAGATTTGGTGGTTGTCCTTGTTTCATCAAAAGATGAAGACAGAGAAGTTAGATTCTAGATCTGAGAAAAAAAAGATTTGTGGGATATCCTAAACACAATTTAGAGTATTATATCTATTTTCTTGATGATCAAGGAGTTTGATCAGTAAACATACCTATTTTCAAGAAAAATAATTTATCCATAAGGGGTTATGAGAAAGAAAATAGTATTAGAAGAGGACTCTTTTGAATCGCAAATCACTGATTAGATGGTTGAGTCTAGAATAACTCGTCAAGATATCATCACATAAGGTCCTCATACATCTGGTAGAGTATCTTATCCTCTGGTATGCTGGTATGGACTAGTTGTGGAGGAGATATAAGAATTATTTCTGTATGGGATAATGATCAAATTATTGATCCTATTAATCCTAGCAATTGTGAGAAAGTGATATCAGATATCAATTATCAAAAATGGCATGAGGCTACGAAATTAGAAATGTAATATGATTCCAATTAGGTCTGAAACTTGGTTGATCTGTCTGAAGGTATAGTACCTACTAGGCGTCAATGGATCATCAAGGGAAAGATCGATGTAGATGGACAAGTACAAACTTATAAAACATGATTGGTAACGGAAGAGTATTGTCAAAGACGAGTGCTGACTATGATGAAACCTTTCGATTGGTCGCAATGCGAAAGTCCATCAGGATTATTTTAGCCATTACTGCACACTTTGATTACAAGATTTGGTGGATAGATATCACGACTGTTACTAATATGCCCTAATGCTAGATTTAGATGATGTCTAGCGGGCATGTAAAAACATTTGATCTATCTTTGTATATATTAATGAATACATGTTTTTATCATTCATTACTTTCCATTTTCACATATGAATGAGACCTTGGATTTCCTATTTGAGATTTATTCTTAAGGTGTTAATAATATGTGACGAGATTCTCTAGTAACGAGATTTCTTAAATGTTATTAGTCCTTAGATTTTCAGATTGGGACTCTAATTAATCAATTATGGACTAGGATCTAGTTTACTACCTTGAATTGTATAAGATATTAATGGTAAAGGGTAGTGAGTCACATACCACATAGCATGTGGTGCTTATAGTAAAAACTCGTGGGTGGTTATTGGAGAATAACGTTCTAAACGTGATATCGATGACTAATCAAATGGTATGGTAGATAATGATCTTGTCATCAAGTTGCAATTGTGTAATTGATCCTTTAACTTAAAGAGACACAATTGTCTTGTGTAGTGGTGTGCGAGATCTGTTGATGCACACCATCTAATTTTAAGGTGAAGACATTCATTTATATGGTATCGTATCACTAGTGCATGAAGGCAGGTGCTTGTGGATAGGATTCATCACCCTCTTTAAATTGAGGTGAACGTTCTATGTGATCTACTAGTGCATGAAGGAAGTATGATTAATTTGGAAAGAATTTTCTGAGGTGTCATCTAGTCATGTTCATTAGATCAGACACATAGTTACTAAGTTTATGAGTTTATCACTCCATGGCTGTAATACCCGAGAAATTCTAAAGGACTCAAGAGTAATTTACCTTGGGGTAAAAATGGAATTTAAGGATATTTTGAGGGTATAACGGTAATTTATTACCGTATAGATGATTGAATCGACTGCCGGGAGTACCCTGGAGCCGAGATGCCAAAGGAAAATGACGTGGCATTAATAAGCACCCTGAGATAGGAATTATGGTGCCGAAAGAAATCGGATCGGGAACGATTTTTGGTACAGCTAAAAAGGCAGCTGCCAATTAGGCTGCAATACCGAATTGTCATAGACGATTTTTCAGAAGTCGACGGAAGCTTGAGGAGGCTTCGGTTTTTTATGAGGAACAACCCTTCAGAGGTTTCAGGAAGAAACGAATGGGTTTAGGGCCAAAACGAAGATTCGGGCCTAAGTGCAGTTTTTGGAAATTGCTAGAGGGAGGCCGAAACAATGTTGTTTTAGAATCTTCAAGGGCCAAAATGATGTTTTAGGACTTTTTGGACCTAAATGCAATTATGAAAAGTTGAGGGGTTAAGTGGAATGGGATAAAATGAAATAGCCAAAAGTCAAGGGGCCAAAGTGCAATTAAGCAAAAGTTTGGCCAATGACCATCAAGTCTCCGGTCGTCGATTTCAGCTGATCCGACGGTAGGGATGGCACGAGGGCTTGTCGAGGAGAAATTTTTGTAAAGGAAGCAGGGGGAAACGACCACTCGAGTGGTCGAATTTTGAAGGAAGAACCGACCAGAAAACTGGTCGGATTGTCGCGACCTGCAAGTCGCGATTCTGGTCGGCCTTGGTCGATTCGAGGCTCACCCAGGGGCGGGTGAGAGTCTTAGAGTGATGGGCAAGGCGGCCTAAGGGGTTTGAGTGCTCGGGTTTTGCTATAAATAGCAAAGGAATGGCCGAAAATTTCAGAGGGTAGAAGCTTCAAATCGGCCGTTTTATTGAACAAATTGGGCGTTCAAAGCATGGGGCTTTTGTTACCCATGGCTTGAAGATCAAATCTGGAGAATTTGGGCAATTTTCATCGAGGTTTGGAGGCTGTTCGTGGCTTCACCGGAGAAGGAGGCGGACGGCCAAGCCGAGGCTTTGGCCGTCCGGTTGAGGGCCTTCAGGGGCTCCTTTCGAGGCCCAAGAAGGACCGTTGAGATCGACTGAAAGAGGGCTTGAAGCTGGTGGAGAAAACGGAGATCGCCGGAAAAAGTTCACCGGAGAAGATGACCGGCGCGTGCCGGTCACGCGCTGGCTCCCACGCGCCACCACTCGCCCTAGGCACGTGCAGGCGCGTGCGGGCGCGTGGCTTGGCCAAAAATTTTGAAAAAAATCCTATAAATAAGAGAAAATTATTTTATGGATGTTTGTGCAAAAATATTGGGATTTGGGATTCTCGATGCCTCGGTTTGCGCACCAAAGATCCTCGTTTTGAGTGAAAATGAAATATCCGGGTAAGTTCAGTATTTTTCCTTGAAAGTTCATAGCTTATAATGAATTCTTGTGAAGTTAGGTTTGAGGAAATAGTCTTGATATATTTATTGGGATTTTTAGAAGAAAAAATGAAGGAAAATGAAAGGAAATAGGAAATAAATAGAATATTGAGGATATTTAGTGATTAAATATTATTTTATGATTGAGGAGATCGAGATGATAAGATTGGTGCACGAGAATCGAGGTGGGGCACGCATATCGAGACAATGCACGCTTTTCAAGGTGTCTTGATCTTTGGGCAAAGGTGAGTGGTATTCTCACAAGAACTTATACTCATGATATAATTGTTATATATGCATGCCATATATATGAATTGCAATATTCATTTGTCATATTGCATTGAAAGTCGTGATATTTATATTGCACGATATTATTGGCATATTGAAACTTGTGCATGGGGATGGGATGATACCCTCAGAGTGTAGCCGTAATTCCCCTAGGGCGTTGAGGGAATAACGTTAGGCCTATCCCGCAGACGTTCGGGATTTGCCTAGGATTCCTAGCCGGGCTGGGGATGCCTGGGAAGTTACATTATGGGTATATGTTTATTCATGTTATTGCATCATGCATCATATATATGTTTTTGGACCCTCACTAGAAGTTTCATCTTCTAATGGGTTATGCCCCTGGAACATTCAACGTTCCAGTTGAGACTTGCAGTTAGGGCAAGGAGCAGGTTGAGATATGACGGCACGTGATGGCGTGGCCGATGGATTTAGCAGGAGATTCGAGTATTTTATTTATTCAGAATTGATATATGTATTCGAGGTTTCATATGATTGCACCTAGGGTGTTAGATGTTATCTCGGGGGATGTGTATCAATGTATTTATGTATTTGAGGATATGATGGTAATATATGGTACCGATTCTTATATTGTTTTAAATATAGTGAGTCAAGTATGTACCGTATCAGGTTTCGATTATTGCTTCTGCATTATGAATGATTTGCTGGGGGGTTTCCCTTTGACATACGGCATTTGATGTATAAGAAAAAGGATTATGTATGGATACGATGGACCCCAGCATAGTGGCACACCCTTCAATGGGACGGGGTGTTACAATGGCACTCGCTCAGTCAGATCGTTAGGTGATGGAAAGATTGTATTACACAATAATTGCCAATAGTAATAGACTAATTTGAAGTTAGACTTCATTGCTTTTTATATTGTTCTAGATCGTTATGGCCATTACACAAGACCATCATAACGTCTCGAGAAGATGGAGAGATTCTTAAGATGGGTCGAAGTGTTCGATTGGCATCAAAAGGGTTTGATGGTAGTGAACCAAGAAAGTCACACACCAGAAAATGTAGTGTCCGGAATTGAATCTATGCACTTGTTATGTTCTCAACACCGTTAATAGTTAATCGTGGCTCTAAATATGTCATTAAGAGTTAATTGTGAGGTTCGTTTGTTAAGTCTTAACAGACTGAATGCAACTAGTTAAAGGACCACGAAGCATGAAAGTCAAAACAATTGACATGTTTCAGGAAGCTGTCAACCGACTTTCCCCAAAAAGGGAAAATGGTCGGTTGTTTATGAGGAACTGTCGACTGTTCTTTCAAATAGTTGGAAAACGGTCGACCATCCTTAGCAAAATGTCGATCGTTTTGTGTCTTACATTACTTGTGGAAGCTTCAAGGGAGATCATTTTCTGTGAAAGAGCCAGCATCTGGGCGTTTGTGGAACATGCTTGGAGCCACTTCTTGGTCTCCTATTAGGGCTTCAAATTGGCTTATTAGAGGGAGAGATTAGAAGATGAACAAGAATGTAATTATAGTCCTTAAGGAAATCAAACCATTTTCACTGTTCATGTTCATATCTTTCTATGAGAATACATGTAACACCTTGCTTTTCCCGAGCATGTCACTATGCTGGGACTCAACATATAAATACATATTCTCTTTCTTAAATACATTTCTTAAGCCTCAAGTACCGTATTTCAAAGAGAACCCCTAACATATCATCACAAGTGTGCAAGCAATAATCGAAACATGATATGGTATTTAATCCAATTCACTTTAATATAAGAATCCATACCATAGTTTAACATCATATATTCAGTACTTAAATACATGGAGACTCGTTTCCCGAAATAACAACTAAACACCTCAGGTACAATCAAATAATACCTCAAATATACATTACCATTTCTCAACTCGACCGAAACATATCCGGAACTTCGTGAACAAACAAAATATCGAAACAACATATTGAATCCATCGGACACATCATCACGTGCCGTCTCATCTCATCCACTTCCTTACCTAAGCTGCAAGTCTCAACTTGAATGTTTGAATGTTCTAGGGGTATAATTAGAAAATGAATCTTCTACTGAGGGTTTAAAAACAGATATATGAATACATGATACAATAACATGAACAATCATATGCCTTAGTGTAACTTTCCTGGCCCTCTTTCCCGACACAAAACCCTAGGCAAAATCCCGACCTATTTTCAAGATAATCCTAACGTTGTTCCATTAATTGCCCTTGGGGAATTACAGCTACACTATCAGGGCGACATCCCAATCCCATGCACGAGTATGAATATGCCAATAATATCGTGCCATCTAAAAATCATGACTTTCCATGCAAATGGCATATGAGAAAATATGACAAAATGATCATAACTTTGATGAATATCATGCATAATATAAGCAATCATATCATATAGAAGTTTTTAGGACAAAACCACTCACCTTTTGCATGAAGTTTGGAACACCTCGAAAAATGCGCATCACCTTGATTTGTGTGTCCATCCTCAATTTTCGTGCCAAGTCTAAAAAATCGCACAAATCACTTAACCTCAAGTACAATGATCCTATAAAACATATTTATTCATAGAATACATCAATACCTTAATTTCTTTATATTTTCCTCCATTTTTCTCCCATTTTCCTCTCTAATATTCCAAATAAATATTTTTTTAGCTAATTTCCCAAATCTTTTTCTGCAACAATTCATAATATTCTAAGAACTTTAAAAGAAAATTCTAGAACTTACCCCGATACTTCATTTGCACGCATAATGAGGCTAGTCATTGCAAAATCCGAGAAACCAGAAAAACAAACACCAAAACTTTTTACACAGCCCTCTAGATCTCATTTTTCAAGGATTTTTGAGATTTTTTCCAAATTTTTTCAGTCAAGGACGCGCCCTCATGTGCCGCCGCAAATTTCCTCATGCGCCTTCACTTGCGAGGACTGGCTAGCACATGTCTCACATGCATCGGTCTTCTTCTTCCTCCAGTACACTGACAGTTGCGACTTGCTCTGGGTTTTTGGCTATATCTCCTTCGTTTGAGCTCCATTTCGCCTCCCGTTTGAATCTACGCCTTCCTCTCTTCATCCTCTACAGGATTATAACTTTAAATCGCTAGATCAGAGACATTTTTTGACTACTCAAACCCATTTTTCGACGAACCCTATTTTTTCGACAAAGCTTCGTATCTCCCACAACTCTCAACAAAAATTGCTCAAATTCTCCATAAATGACCCTCTAGACATGGGAAACAAAAGCCCCTTATCAATTTCCTTCAATTTCTTCTCGAACTCTCGGATCTAAAAGTTTAATTTTCTTTTTCGTTTCAACCATCTCTATTTATAGGTAACCTCGAGCTTCCAAATGCTCATAGCTAGCCAAACCGACACCTCTGAGGCATCTACCTCCCCTATATAAACTTATACGAGTCAAAAACTGACCACAAAACATGGTTGCAGAGCTTCCAAAATTCGGCCAAAAGCTTGGTCGAAAATCTTCAATATCCGACCATTCTCATGGTCAATGTCGGCCCAGACCCAACTCTGAAGCATCCCCGACCCGTTTCCTCGAGACCCCAATGGTTGGAAGTCTTTGGTTGGTGACCAACAGTGGCTGGTAGATCATGGCAGGCTGCTCCATCTTCAAGTTTTGCAAAATTACACTTTAACCCCTGTCTTTTTCCATTTTACACTTTGGTCATTTCCTTGAAGCCCCTAAGCTTCCCAATAGTTTCATTATGACCCTGAAGTCTTAAACCTTCCATTTCATCCCCGAAGATCTAGGTATAATGTCATTTCGACCTCTTTCTGGAAAATTTGAGAAATTACACTTAGGCCTGAATGTCCATTTTGACCGTAAACCCCTTTATTTCTTTCTGAAACCACTGAATGGTTGTTCTACATATTAATTACGAACTTCCTTGGGGTTTCGTTGACTTTTCGGAAGTTCCCTACGACAATTTGATTTTTCAATCTAAATCATAGTTATATTTTAGCTGTTCCGAAAATCGTTTATGATCCAATTTATTTCGATGCCATAAATCATGTCTCGAGATACTCAACAATGCCATATCATTTTTCTTCGTCATCTCGGCTCCAGGACACTCTCTGCAGTTGATTCGGTCATTCCTAATGGTAAGAATTACCCTTTAACCTCAATTTATCTATAATTTTCATTTTTGCCCCAAAATAATTTACTCTTCAATCCTTTAGAAATTCTTAGGTATTACAATACACACTTTAGGCACTTGTAATTCATGTAAATCTCAAAACTTTCACCATACTAGTAATAACGCCATAATTTTATAAGAAAGTAAACTACCACGACTAGTTTCAGGCCATAGGTTGGATCATTTTGCTCATGATGCCTCAACTAATGACACCCATAGGAAAATGACCTTGCCATTTTCCATTAACAAAAATCCTAGACTTATCTTTAATGCATCATTGTATACTGTAAATCCATCCAAACTTCAAACATTGCAAAAATAGTCAATGTGGTCAATCTCTTTTTCAACTCTCAAAAACATCATTAATTCACAATTGTCATCCCAAACAAACTCAACTTTCTAGGTTAATTTGGTCAATAGAGTGGCTAATTTAGAAAAAATGTCAACAAACCTCCTATAGTAGCTAGCAAACCCTAAGAAGCTCTAAACCTCAACCTTCGCAAACCCTGAGAAGCTCTAAACCTCCTATAGTAGCATCGCCAACTCTTAACTACCTCGACCTTCGCATGGTCAATGGATACAGCTTCAATTAATATTACAAGGCATAGGAAAGTCACTCTTTCAAGCAAAAATTTGCACTTTGAGAATTTGGCATATAGTTAATGATCTCTTAAGGTCTATAACACAATCCTCACATGTTGCTCGTGTTCTTCTCTACTAGTCATGTATATTAGTATGTCATAGATTAAGACAATGATGAACCGATCCAAGTAGGGTCCAAGCACCCTATTCATTAAGTCCATAAATTTAGTTAGAGCATTAGTTAGAGTGTACTACATGACTAGATACTCACAATGTCCGTATCTCAACTTAAAAGTCATTTTGGGATCCTCGAGCTTAATCCTTAATTGGTAGTATCTGCATCTCAAGTTAATCTTCGAGAACACTTTGGTTCCTTGTAGTTGATCAAATAACTCCTCAATCCTCAAAAGAAAATGCTTATTCTTAACAGTGACTCGATTTAGTTAGTGGTAATTGATACACATTTGAAGACTCTCATCTTTCTTCTTTACAAAAAGAACATATGCTCCCCATGGAGACAAGTAGGCCTAATAAACCCCTTCTCCATCAACTCTTAGAGTTGTCCCCTCAATTCTCTCATCTAGATCAAAGCCATATTGTAAAAACAAGAGGTATATGTTCTATATTGTTGAGATCTCCTTCTTATCGAACTCATTATCTTAGCCTCAGAATTTAGGCCCCCACTACCAGGTGTCACCGTAATCTGCTGTTACAACCCCGACCTATCTCGAAGAACGGTTATGCCCCACCAACATAAAGTATTAAAATAATATGGGCACCCTGAGTGGGGCCCAGGATTCGCTGCCTTCGACTGTCGAGATCTCAGATGTAAAATGCATATGTAGCAAAAATTTACCCGATTTTCGTACCTGATTAGGCCCTTATAATATAAATTCAATTTCAAATAAAATAAATAAATAAATAAGTACCAATATGCCCAATAAAATACTCCAACAGTCAAGTATATTTAAACATATTTTATATCCCGACCGGTTGAGACACATACTCTGAGTTACTCATAGCAGTAACCTTAACTTGGTTTTAATCAAAATTTATTTAAACAGTAGCTGTCTCTCGCAATTAAACACAAAGCATATATATTACATAAGTGACACCAAAACACGACCCACATTTTTACTGTCTGCAATCACTGTTGACTAGTGACTCTTCCACCAACACTGCTTCCCTTTCTTGGACCCCAAGCCACCTGCTAGGTTAAAGGGGGTAAAGGGGTGAGTTTGAAGACTCGATAAAGTCAATATGCAATGCAACAAATTTATAAGCATGACATCATAGATAAAAATGAAGTGCAACGTGCATGCAAGCCCGTCCACCGCACTTATTTCAGGCTCTAGGTGGCCCCTAGTGGTTTCCTCTAAGACCCCGTCTTAAGACTCACGGTAAAAAAACTACCGCCCCATGCCTAGGCACTTCCTCAACATCTTATGCAAGTTATGAAAAAAATAATTTACACACAAAGCATATTAAACCCTTATTGGTTCAGGATTAATCGCCTATTCTCATTAAGTGTACCGACCTTTTACCTTGATAACTTTTCTGACAAATATTTCTCCATAACATTGGAATCACAAATATCATTTCCCAATATTCCTTTAACATAAATTATCATAAATTAATATAGCAAGACACGCTAAATTAATCTTAACTAAATATATATATCACTTACATATTTTTTTCTTATGCGTATACACCGATAGGATCTATGTGTAACTTAATTTCTCATAGCAAAGAGAATCATGGTCGAATGGCCTTAACAGTTGGCAAAGCTAGCCTTAAATAAGGGAGGGAATCGGCTAAAATGGGAGAAACAACTTGGGGGCCAAGGCTGCCCCAGGTGGCAGCAAAAGGAGATGGCTGGGTGGTTGGAAAAATGCCCAGCAGCGCTGCATTGTGCGGCAAAGCCGTGCGGCCATGTGGCCACACACAACGCCATGCGCATGGGCGCCATCTAGCGCCCTGAAATGGCGACATTTGGCGCCAAGTTGCTAGGAAAAAATCCTAGCTTTTCTATAATGCGTGCAGCACAACGGGATCGATCTCGTATCACTTACCCGGCCCTCACGTGCCTGACCGCTTGCTCCAACCTTACCTTGACTTAATATCCTGCTTATTTTATACTTAAGGTGATTTTTTTACTCTAATTTTCATTATTTCACTTGTGCCCTAAAATTTTCAAAATCTTCTCCAATTCCCCATTTAATTCTCAAATATTTTTCTCATTTTTGAACATAATTAATATCCTCAATTAAATTCCTTAAAATCCCAAATCCTCTATAAATTACAAATAATTCCCTCAAATAAATAGATTAACTTAATCCTTGGGTCAGGGATGTTATAGATTGTCGCTTCCTTTGAAGCTCATTGTCTTCATTTGACAATTGACCTCAGCATTGTACTTAGATAGGAAATTTATTCCTAATATTACATTGAATTCTTAGATCTCTAACAATCTTAAGTCGACCAACATTTCCATATCTCCTATAATGATTCCATAATCCCAACATCCCAAGTTGGCTTCCAACGTCTTCCCCATGGGCAAGGATATTAAGGTTTAATACCCTAATCCAACAAGTTTGACCCCTAAGACCTTTGTTACTACATATAACATGAATGAATGTGTAAACCTAAGGTTTATTAATACATACGTAAGGGTATGAAAAATAACAAGAGTACCTTAAATCACCATCGAATTTGCTTCGACTTTCTCCTTTGTTAAATGATAGGTTCTTCCATGTGAGTTTCCTTACTTTCCTCATTTTTCCACGTTTGTTCCTTCAAGAAGTTCCTTGAGATATGGTCGAGCTAAATATAGATGTAACATATGACTTTTCTTCGTAACTCCTTGATTTTTTCCTTCTCTTTCCTCTTCAGGCATTCAAGGGATGTATGCCTCGATTCTCCATAGTTGTAGCATTTGGATCCCTTGACTCTACATTTACCCTGTTGTTTCCAAAATACAACAATTAAAATTTATTGCGGGAATGCTTTGGTCACAATAGAGCAAGGCAAACAACTTGGAGGTGTTTGCTAGTGGAAAAAAGTAGCAGGTGACTTCGAACTTTCTAGTGAAGGTAGCTCAGAATGATGTCTTGGCAATTTGGGAGGAAGTAATTTGAGTCAAATGTGGTCACCTGAGGCAGGGTAGACATAGGTGTATGGCAGCCTTGGAGTTGCAAGGGTCCCACAAGCCTTGGAATTGTGGGGGATCCACAAGCTTAGAATTACGGGGGTCCTTCAACCTTGGAACTGTGGGTGTTACACTCCTTGGAACCGCAAGGGTTGCACTCCTTGGAACCGCAAAGGTTCCACTCCTTAGAACTGCGAAGGTTCATCAACCTTGGAACTGCAAGGGTTCCACTCCTTGGAACTACGAGGGTTCCTCAACCTTGGAACTACAAGGGTTCCACTCCTTGGAATCGTGGGTGTTCTTGAGCTAGAATTGCGAATGATCTATGTAGCTTGTTCTTCAAGTGCATTTGCGCCCAAAAACTTAGTTAGAAGGCAACGAGGATTCCTCACTCACGTATGTCCTCTGACGCTCAAGTTAGTCTGGGGAAAAAGTAGAAAATGCAATGAATATGGGTGTGGAGGTGCCTAGAAATGTTTTTTTCCCAATGCATGAGGGCGTATTTATAGGTATTGATGGCACAGGAACTGGGGAACACATGTCAATTGATTAAGGTGACACTCGTCTCATGCTAAGTCTAATGGGCTTAGAAAGAATCCCCCCTAGAAATCCTTGGGATCTCTAGGAGATGGCGAGCCTTGCGGTGAGCCACAGAAACAGGTTCTTGGCCTCTACACAACTTATCCATGTAAAATTCCTTAGTTAATTTCAGTGTTTTTAGCGAATATGCCATTTCAAGGTAAAATGTGAATCCCAGGAGTCAAAGAGAACCCTAGGGGTTATTTGAGAACCCTGGGTGCTAATCGAGAACCCAGGGGGTTAAGGAAGGCATGTGTGGTTGACAAAGTTCAACATGCAGAACCGTCGGGGTTCTATGAGCACCTTGTGGGGGTTCCTTACACATGGAACTACAAGGATTCTAGGCTACCCCATGCGGCCTGCCTTACGCAGGTGCTCTCAGGCTACCTTGTGCACCTTGCCTTGCACGTGGGTTCCTAGGGCTATCCCGAAACGACTTTTCTAGCTTCCCACTCTCATGGAAATTTTTTTGAAAAAATGTGCTGAGGTGGACGCTTGACATCTATGGCATAACATACTCGAATGTTTCTTCTTGCACTTTGGGCACCCTTTGCCTTTCTTGATCTTATTGATGCGTGAATTTTATGCATTACTTTTAGGCAAGTGGACCTAATCAATTATGCAATATAGGATGTGTAAGATATCGCTCTCTTGAGGACTATTGAACAATACCAAAAAAAATGAATCTAACCTAAGTTAAACTAATCAATTAATTAAGTGAAACAATAATTTAATACAAATTATGAAACATTCTTAAGAGAAGAGAAACTATGAAAATAATGACACTAGGGTTTAGATTTCAATTAACCTAAGTTATGTAATTGACTAAATAATCCAATCCAAGACCAACACGTAATAGGTTGATTATTATTGCATATGATGGTGGATTTTTGTTAATTGACTTTCTCAAGCTTAGTTAATTCTACCATCTCTTATTAAACTAATCATATCTATATGCAGTTTTAAACAATAGAGTATTCAGTTTTGTAGAAAATCTTGAGTTTAAGAATAGGGAGCTACTAACTCTCTTCTCTTCCTCCACTACCACCTGTGATGCTAATTACCTCTCTGTCTCTTAGTCCAACACATGGTTTATATTATTATTGTTCTAACACATACAATTCTTTCTCAAGCTCATGCATGTATCATAAGATAATCACAAAATTGATCAAACTTTTGAAGCATTAAATTCAATAATATAAACTTATTATGCCAATAACAATAAAGTCTTGAATTCAATCAAAATAATCAATCACATAGTTCAACGATTAATTTACATCTAACCTTAGCTTAATAATTTAACTCATCATAATTAAATTCAACACATCCATAAAGTTTAAAGAAGCTTCCTAGCAAAAACACAGAAAGAATGAGTGGGAAAAATATGATAAAAATTAGTCTTTAAAGGTATAAGACAAGTATGGCTCATAATCCCTCTTCCTCCTTCGTTTTGATTCTATTTCCTTTCCTTTCTTCCCTTTGTTGGTTCCTAATGATGGCAAATATATCCCAAGAGGGGGGTGAATTGGGATTAGGGTGAATTTTTTATACTTTAAAACTTTGATTGATGGAAGAATACTAGGTTTCGAAATATATGGGATATGTTTCGAAATAAGACTTTCTGTTAAGTAGGTTTCGAAACCTACTCTATATGTTTTGAAATATACCTCACTGTTTTGTTAGTTTCGAAATATAGAATGTATGTTTCGAAATCTACTTCACTGTTTTGCTTGATTTGAAATCCTCTACCATGTATTTCAAACTAATGATCTTTGGCAATGATGATTTACATGAGTAAGAGTATACCAAAGATGTTTGTATATCAAAGATAGGTTTTTTATGTATATGTATAAACTTATGCTCAAGAAAACTATTTTAGCCTTTGATAACAAAACTTATGAAAACATGTGCAATGAGCAATAATGATAAGCAAAAGCTAAAGAACACTTGCACACAAGATGTATAGTGGTTCAGCACCCGCCTACTCCACTACCTTCAAGCTTACCCACTTGAAGGATTTGCAATCCCAATCACTTTTACTAGTGATCACCACAACAAGGGTTTTACCACGGTTCACCCCAAAACCTTACAAAGTGAGTTTTTACGGGCTCAACTCAAACCTAGCACCAAGTGAGTTTTAGGCTTAACTCAAACCTTACACCAAGTGAGTTTTAGGGCTAAACTCAAACCACAATGAGTTTTAGGCTCAACTCAAACCTTTACACCACAATGAGTTTTAGGCTAAACTCAAACCTTATAATATTCAAGATAAATAAAGTTTATCTTTACAACCCAATGGAATGTATAGCAATGAATATCTTACCAATGTGGTTGTACAAACCTCTTAACTTGAGGTGAGGAGAGCTAGAGGATGATACTCGTTGTTTGCACTTGCTTCTCTTTTTTCACATCACAATGCACATCAATGAATGAATGGATCTTCGTTGAATGCTTTTCAAATGGTTTTAGATCATTTGTGCTTGTGTGTGTGTCTCTAGTGTATATTCACTTGTTGTATCTTGTTCTTGCTCAATCTTCTTATTCTTGTCTTCAAATACCTACTATTTATATCAAGACATAGAAATCTGGTCGTTTATAGCCGTTAGAGACAAGACAGAGAAGTAGGTTTCAGAACATGCAAAGTGTGTTTCGAAACATCATAAAAATGCATTAAGGTTTTGAAACATAGACAAGAGGTTTCGAAACATGTAAGCTTCCAGCTGGACAAAGCACTTAGAGACAGCAGACAAGTGGGAGACAAACTCTTCAACCCACTTTGAATAAATAAAAAGCACTAGAATTCAAATTTGAATTTGAATCTCTTAAGCATGGAGAATGCATTAAAAAAATACTTTGAGAAGCATTTAGATAAATACAACAACGCAGAACAAATGCATCTCGGTTTTCAAATGAATCTGTTGACAGAATGTCAGAGGTTTCAAAACATGACATGGTAGGTTTCAAAACATACATCTCTGGAAATGAGGTTTCGAAACATGATGCATATAGGTTTCGAAACATACCACTCTGCAAATGAGGTTTCGAAACATAGACATATAGGTTTCGAAACATGGTTCAAAACCTGAATTGAAAACACATGCAATGCAGAGATGTTTCGAAATAGCATACATAGAAATAATTGAAAATCATTTCAAAGGGGTTTCGAAACATGCATAGAAACATGACAGAGTTTCAGAAACATTTGCTTGAAAGCACAATCCACAGCATGCATATATCACAGGTTATTAAATGTCTGCATTTTTTTTATATATATTTTACCTACATTTACTTTAATACATAAATGTAAATAACAAAGTACCCCCTGTTTGGATTCAATAAAAATATTTAAAAAATCAAAATCCAAATAAATAAGAAAGTAGATTTTGGGTTTTAGTACAAACTCAAGTTTTAGCAATAAACCCACCTCCAAAATATATACTTTCTATTTAATGAAAAATTCATTAAAAATCGTTTTAGCACTAATGAATGATAGATATCAAATTACCGGGAGTTAGTTTTCTAAAAAGAAAACATTATCTTATACTTCTCCTTATAAGGTGCTAACGTTTCAGACTTAGTTAAAAACAGGGTTTTCATTTTCAGACAATGATACATGATATACTTGATATTGAAATTGATATATATTGAAAATCACATACTTGACTCATGACTTAGGGATTAAACCAATATATGTTTTTCATCATTAAAACTATTGTACAAAAAGTACAACAACAATCTCCCCCTTTTTGATGATGACAAAACTTTAAATCAATTTCATATATCCCTTTCGAAAATTCACCCTAATCCCAATTCACCCCCCCTCTTGGGATATATTTGCCATCATTAGGAACTAACAATTGGTATCAGAGTCTAACTCCCTCAAGGTCTAACAACCTAAGGAGAGGTCCATGGATTTTAAGGAAGGTTATCCTATTGATGTAGCACCTTATTTTAATGGCTCATACCATGAACATTGGAGAATTAGAATTTCATTTTTCATGACATCTATTGATTCTTAATTGTGGAATATTGTGAAAAATGGTTTTGTTTCAAAACCAAAATTGGAATGGGATGATCATGACAAAAAGAATTTTCTCTTAAACATTAAAACCATGCATATTTTACACCATGCCTTAAGTGATGATATCTATGTGAAAATCTCTAAATGCTCAAGTGCTAAAGATATTCTAAATACTCTTAATTCATTATATCTTTCTAACAAATCTTGTGAGCATGTTGATGAAAGTTTACAGATTCAGAATCCTTTGAACCATCAACAAATAGAGGAGAAAGAAAGTTCTCTCGTCTCTAGTAAAGAAAGCTCAAATGAGTGCTTCATGGTTAATGAAGAAGAGGAGGTAACCTCTACTTCTACTCATAAATTGTTAATATTGAAAATGATCATGAATCTAGTTCTTTGAATGATATATATGATGATCATGATGCTTTTTCAAATGAAGAGTTGTTAAGTTCTTTCAATGAGTTATATGTCAACTTTGAAAAACTATGTTTGAAAAACAAAACTCTTCAAAATAAATTAGACTTGTTGTCAAATGAATTGGAAGTCTTAAAATCAAGGAATGAACATTTACTAGCTTCCAATAATGATCTTTCAATGAAAAATGATTTAAAAGAAAATGAATTGAAATCTTCTAATGATACTTTAAATGAGAAACCTATTTTAAATGGGGAGATTTCAAATTCTTGTAATCATGTTAAAGGTGTTCAAAATTTTCATAGTCAGAGAGCAAATGTCAAAAGCTCATCTTTTCACACCTCTCATGATATTAAATGTTTTCATTGTTGTAAATTTGGCCACATTGCATCTAGTTGTCCTTTTAAAAGGAAACCATCTAGTGGTCCAAAAATAAAATAGATTCCTAAGGGAACTAAGATATCTAGTAGTTCTCATGTTAATCCCCAAGGATCCAAATATGTTTTGAAACCTAAAAATGATCATTTTAAGACGAATGTGCACAAGGATAAAAGGAAAACAAATTTCAAACGAAAATCCCTTGATACACATCCTAGTCATTGGTATCATTTTATAAACAAAGGTTTCATAACAAATCATCCACATAAGCATAAACAAATCTGGGTTCCTAAGGAGGAGCTCTATGCTAGCATTGGTGAACCCAAAGTGGTTTGGGCACTAAAAGCTTGTGGATAGTTGTTTTTGTAGGTTGCTTGACATTCAAATGAACCTCAAAGAAAAATTCTTATTGAATGAATCAAGCATGAAGGAAAGAGGAGGTGAACAAGAAGACCACTCCTCATTTCGCCAACCAAGTATAAGAAAGTGTTTATTAACTACAATCTTGGTGGTACACTTCTATCCCTTAAACTCCCTATGCTTATTAGTTTTTGATGATAATGAATTATGAGTTTTCACTTTATGATATTATTTGAAAACTTGTATTGATTTCTAAAATTCAAGGGAGAATTATAATGTTTGATATATGCTTTGAATAAGGGGAAGTTTGTTGATATATGCTAGAAAGTGCTATCTTGATAAATGCTCCTATGCATGACCTAACTAGAATAAGTCAATCATGTGATAAGAGATATAAGTATGCTTAGCGCTAATTCATGTGAAATATCTTATCACTAATGAAATAAAGATGATAGAAATTAGGATAGAAATTGTGCATAGACTTATCCTTATCTAGTATAAGAGAAATGCCTAGTATCATTCATCTCCCATCTATGAATCTATGGCATAATGGACTAAATCATGCAAATATAAATATGTTTCTTAATCTATCCAAACATGATCTTGTTGAGAAATTGTCTAAAACTTAAATATGAAAAATATTTGTGAGGCATGCATGAAAGGCTATCAAATAAGTATATCATTTATACCTTCAAATAATCTCAACCTCTAGGTCTCAAATCTTACTCTATTTAGATCTCTTTGGACCTATGAGAACCCTAAAAGCCCAAAGTGAGAAACATTATATCCTTGTCATTATAGATGACTATTCGAGGCAATCTTGGGAAACATGTCTTGTATCTAAAAGTGTCTTTTAAAATCATTTGAAATACCTTGTGAGAGAATTCAAAAAAAAAAGGACATAGGTATAAGCATTTTAAAAAATTAGAGGTGATCATGGTAAGAAATTTGAAATGAACAATTCAAGCACTATTGTGAGGGAAATGATTTTAATCATAATGTTTCTAGTGCTAGAACATCTCTAACAAAATGAGGTAGTTGAAAAGAAAGATAGATCTTTATAAGAAATGGCTAGAATTATGTTATGCATCAAATCATTTGGTCTAAGCCATTAACACCTCATGTTATAGGTTAAATAGGGATTCAATAAGGCTTATCTTAAAAGAAAACCCCTATAAGTTGTAATTGATGATATTTGTGTCAAAACTCCCAAACCTATAAAAGATTGTAAGAATGATCTCAATATAAAAAATTCTCATTAGATCAAAAGGAATCGAATCTATCAAGTGATAACATGCTTAAATGTCTAATAGCCCATAAAAAGAAAGAACCATTCGTTCCAAGAGAGAAATTATGTAGAGAAAAATGATATGATTGGAGATCCTTTCAAAGGTATTAGGACAAGAGCATCTATTAGAAATGAGTGACAATTTGCAAACTCCTTGTCTATATTTTAAAACTTGTCTATTCGCATTTCAAATCTAGGATTATCATTTGCAAAAAGGGATTGTCTTTATACAGTTGATACCTCATTGTGCCATTTCAAGGTCTTGAGGTTTAACAAAGCCGTAGCTTTCACCGGTGACATCCTTTCATTTTTGAAAAACTATTTAAAAGGGGGAAAATCTCTTATTTTTCCAAATCCATCCCCTTCTTGTGGAAATTAGCTCCAAATCCTAAAGATCACCCAACCATATAAACCAAATGGGTGTTTAGGAACAAAATGGATAAAAGAGGAATAAAGCTAGGTTAGTAGCTTAAGGGTATAGTCAAGAAGAAGAAAAATATCATGATGAAACCTAGGCTCTTGTAGCAAGTCTAGAAATCATAAGAATGTTGTTGGCATTAGCATGCCACAAATCCTCTAAACTCATTGAGAGAATGTCAAGAGTGCCACTTTAAGTGATTATATAAATGAGGAATTGTATGTGGAACAAACTCCCAATCTTAAGAATCCTCAATATGAGAATCATGTGCTCAATCACATCAAGGCACTATATTGTTGAAAACAAGCCCCTAAGTCATGGTATGAAAGTCTTAGCAAGTTTAGTTTGGAAGAAAAATCTCAAAGAAGTCAAATAGATATAACATTGCTTCTAAACCTCATAACGAGGAAATCTTATAAGTCTACAAATAATTTATGTAGATAACATTATATTTGAATCCTCAAACAAATCCCTATGGAATCAATTTATCAATATAATGCAAAAGGGAAACTTGAAATGAACATAATGAGAAAGTTAAAAAACTTTTCTAAGTTTGCAAACTAGGCAAGAAGATAAATGAATTTGTATATCTCTTAAAAAATTCATCTTCTTAAGAAATTTAATATTCTTGAAAGCAAATTAGTAGCCACTCAAGAGAGTAGGTCATCAAGCCTAGACAAATATGAGAAAAGCCAAATGATGGAAAATGAGCTATATAGAAATATAATTGGATCTTTGCTATGTTTGATAGCTACTAGGATGAACATCATGTTGAGTGTTTGCCTATATGCTAGACTTCAATCCAATCCTAAGAAATTCCATCTTGGAAGCAAAATAGCTAAAAAGAACACTAGTGATCCATGTCAATCTATAAGAAATTTCCTAGTGTCTTTGTTTAGAAGAAAGTCAAATTCTATTCCATTCTTTCTCACTAAAGGTGAATATGTAGTTGCTCAAATCTTATGGATGGAACATCAAGTCTATGGCATAAATCCCCACAATATTCCAATCAAATACAAATGCAATAGCTATATCAAAATTCTGGATTTCATGACTCAACTTATTAATATTAATCTTTTATTCATAAGGGATCTTGCTCAAAAAGAAAATATCAATTGTAAAGAATTGGTATTAATTGGTATCATGTCCAAATCTATTGGAAATCAAACTCCAGATAAATCCCAGTCAATCGTTGAGTTCAAGTGCTTTTGTATAAAGAAGTTTCAAAATATCATGGTTTCTATTTCGAAACATAAATTCCAGAATGTTATATTTCGAAACATATTGTTCCAAGTTTCGAAAGATGTTTTTCAGAGAGTCCTATTTCGAAACACATTGATCTAAGTTTCGAAACCTTTGATTCAGAGAAGATTCAACCCTTTCATCTTTCTCAAATCTATCATTGGTTAAATCAAAGGACTATGCCATCAAGCTCTTAGATCTTTTAAAAGTTTATTAACGGCATATAGTATTCATGTCTTGAATAATTTACAAATGCTATTTTTTTTTTTTTTTGTATGAAATAGCTTGCTTATTTTGGTATGACAAATGAATACTTAAGTGAGAAATAACGCTTTATTTTTTATATAAGCTAATTAAAGGATCATCTTGCTTCTTGAAGAAATCTTTATGAAATGATCCTATGTAATTACAAGTATGGCTATAATCATCAAAAGACAAATGTATGCTCTTAAAGCCTATCCTTAATGTGTCTTGTATGAAATCTGTCATAACTTGTTTAGAATTGTACTTTTGGATGACCACTTATTTTTTAATACATGGAAAGTAAGTTCGTGTGGTTCATTCCTCAAATTTATAGCCATTGATATGTGTTATCCTTGGGAAAATCAATTGAATTGAGACAAACTATTTTTTTTTTTTGAAAAAATGTCTCTATGGCTTAAAAAAAAAAAAAAAAAGACCTCCCGTATAAGTTTAAGGGGGAGTTTTTCAAAGAGAGTCTTTCTATTTGCTTGAAATGATTTATTTCACTCCTATATTGATAATTTAGTGTATACACCTCTTATATGATGAATGGCTATGCATTTGATCTATGTGCTTTGACTTTATACATATGAGTGATTACTTGGAAAGATATAGATTGACTCTGATATGATCATGAGTATGCAATATAATATGAAATCTTTTAAATCTTGGCATCTCATGAAAAATTTTTATGTATATGGCATGTGCTCAAATTTTTTTTTGATATTAATAATGTCATCTTAAGGGGGAGTTATCTCCAGTTTTTAAAGCTATCTCCAACTCAAGCTATCTCAAGTTTTTTAAAAACTATCTTTACTTGGTAGTGTTATCTCCAACTCATATCTATTGAAAATATTTTGGTTAAAAAGGGAGATTATCTATTTTAAGATATGTGAAATCGTTTGAAATGTAGTACGTTTTGCTTAAAAGAGAAGTTTCTCAAACTAGCATTTGGGGAAAATTAAAAAGGGAGAGAAATTATTTTTTTTGGTTTAACAAGGAGATTATTCTTTAAAGATACACCTTTTTGATATATGACAAAAAGGGGGAGAGAGATATGTTAAATCAAAAGTGTTTAGAAAAAGGGAGAGAGATATATATGATTTTAGGGAAAGGGATATATGAAATTGATTTAAAGTTTTGTCATCATCAAAACTATTGTACAAAAAGTACAACAACACCCTTATTTCTTCCTTGCTTTTCCTCTTCCTTTTCCCTTCCTTGGCATGCTAGAATTCATTTTATTTTTGCTCTTGAAGAGCAACTAAGCCTCAAAAAGAAAACATGTTGCTTGTTGTCATTTTCCACATTGAAAACTGTTGTGGGGTGCCCTAAAATTCTCCTAAGTTTTAAAGTAATTTCCGAAGTCCATTATCCCCAAACAGTCTCCAGAACGAGAGCCTTCTGGAACCCCTAATGGGTCATTCAAGACTAGCCTTATCATGCATCATTTTTGCCCAAGTCCAAGGACACCTTTCGAGGTCTCCCGACCAAGGCCATCTGATGGCCTGAAACCCCTTCAAGACCACCCGAAGATAGCCATCAGAGTGCCTCACCCTAAAGACTTATCTAGGTCATCCGACTCATCTGATGGGTCTCCCTAAGAGAGCCTTTTGGCCTCACCCATGGGTCCCACCATTTTGCCTATAAATAAATGTCTCTCCAAAGGCAAAAGGACTATTTTTCGAACTCATCCTTTCAAACCTCTAAAACTCTTTTGAGACAAACAGATCTTATTGGGCGCCAAGACCTTTTAGATTCTTAGACTATTAACTCAATTCTCTCAAGTTGTTCGGCCATCGCTCTATAAAACCCCATCTGAGAACTCGAGCATAACATGAATACCCCTTCGGGATACTGATCATATTCATACATTTGCATCATTTCTGTGATACTGAACATACACTTGGACATTTCTCTTAGACCATTGTCTGACTTAGACATCAGAGGGCTCGTGTGGGGAAGTCTTCCTTGTGCCTTTCTAACCTTTATTTGTGACTGCAGACTAAGCTCTAGTCTAGCTCATCAGATGGACCAGGAGCCTCTTCTCCCGAAGACCCATCTGGGCCTCTTCTTCCTAGTTCCCCGAAAACCCATTCAAGCAGCCCATCTGAGAGCCTCAAAGATCCATCCGGGTTCCTGCCTTATTGAGTTCCAGCCACAACCTATCTCAAGACCCATTTTGACCTCACTTGTGGCACCTCAGACCCTCGGTCATGATAAAAAAAACTTTGCTTTGGTTGATTCTAAGACAAATAAATTTAATCGATGCATTTAGACAACAACAAAAACCCTAGCTACTGCCATCCAAATTGCCACTATCTTTTCTCTCCCTTAGTTTTTCTTTTATTTCTTCTATTTAGAACTGGAATTGTTTACCCTAATCAATCCTCCTTGTTTCATTCAAAGTCCAAGTTGAAGTCCATGTTGTTTCTGAATTAGGGTTTCCCACCATCCCACTACCAGCCTACTAACCTGTCTCTTGTGCTAAGTTTTTCCCTTAGATGCGAGTCAAACTTATTGGCCTAAGTAATAAGGCAACCCAAGAAGAGGGGTGAGTTAGGTTTCTAAAAATATTTGCTTTTCTTTCCAATAATTATGTGAGTTATGCATGTAGTAAGGAAAATACATAAGTGAAAATCTCGATTATAAACAATCAAGAATTTAAGCTTAAAAAAATGGTGAAATGAGCTCTATAAAATATTATGAGATTAAAGTATGTAGTAAAGATGAATAAAAATGAAAATAACAAACAAAGAAGACACAATATGTATAATAGTTCAGCAACTTGCCTATGTCCACTACTTTAACTCCTTACCAAGGATTTTCAAATCCATTATCGAAGTGTTTTTTGAAAAGGGAAGCACTATCCTCTATTCAATCACTTTTCAGTGATCTTATGCTTTTTACACAAACTCAAGCACTAACCATCTTTGTGCTTTTTCACAGACTCAAGCACTAACCTTTACAATGTTTTTTAAAGGGCTGAAACAATAACCTAGATACAATGTTTTTTCAAGTCTAAAGCAATAACCTTTTAAGATAGGAAATGAAATACAAATTGAGAGAAAAACTCGCAACGCTAAGGGTCCTCAGAAAATAGACTCAACACAAATATGAGGACACTTTAGATTTTCTCACAGAGATAAAGATGAATAAAAATTAAGAATTCTCTCTATGGATGAGAAGGATATATATAAACCTTCAACACTTCAGGTTGTAGTAGACAATTTTGCAAGAACCACTTTTTTTTCTTGTAGATGATCAAATAAAACATTTCGTTTGCTAATAAAACATATTAGTACTTGTAATCTCTAAGAAATCAAATGTATATTAAAAGGAATATAACAAAGATTTAATCAAAGAACATTAAATGTTGTTTCAAATTGCATTAAATGCGACCTAGCAGATATTAGCGACTATAAATTTTAAATTTTAAATTTTGCAAGCCATCTTACTCGTGTAATATATGGGTGTTACTCAAGTAATACCTTGAACACAATTTAAATTATTTTTAGATTCTTCGAATAATAAATACTTGTTACTCGATTAATTTGTTTAGGCCCTCTGTTTCTCTACTAGTTACTCAAGTAATAAATACTTGTTGCTCAACTAATTCATCCAATCCACTCCTAAGACAATATCACACCATCCAATTTTAATAACTGCAAGTTAGTGATAAATTCATAACCTTGCATTTCCCAACAAAAGTTGGAACACTTAGGTTTACTATACATCTTAATCCCATTTGCCACTGTGACGGACAAGTTCTTGGCAATATTCTCATCAAGGAAGCTATAAGTACTACCACTATCAATCAATATCATTAACTTCCTACCTTTTCCATGCCTTCCACCTTTATGATCTTATTAATGGAATATCCCTTTAGGGCATGCAACGAAATTTCCTCGTCCTCGTCATTAATGGAGACATTATCGATGGCTTCTGTTTCCTCTATTAATGCATTTTCTTCCTCATTTCCACCTTCCATTTGTAACAATTGTCTTTTACATTGACGTTCAAGAGAATATTTTTCTCCACATAGTCCCAACTGCCTCATTTTTTTGAAATAGCAGCCTTTACCATATTAGGTTGATAGAAAAATGATGGACCTCGTGGTAGTTTCTGTAGAAAATTTCTCATATTGGTTCCAAAATTTAAATTCTTGGAAACCAATGAAGTCTGTAATTCGCCCAACCCAATTCCTTTATAGAGAATTCTATGTTTCTTGAATCTGATCTCTACTATCAATTCTTGCAATTTCACCTTCTCTACTGCCTGCTTAACTGTTGCAAGTTGTAGCATTTTCACTGTTCGCCTAAGTTCTTCACTAAGGCCACTTATAAAACTCAAAACAAAATATGCTTCAAAGAGAGATGGGTTGGTAATGATCATTAGTGATTTAAATTCTTTAAACTGTTTGATATTCCGAAACTGGTCCAACCTGTTTCAACTTATTGAATTCTTCTATTACATCAGTCATATTCTTCTCCCCAAATCTCTCACAAAATTCTTCCACAAAGTCTTTCCAAACACATTCTTCTCTAAGCCTCGCCTAACCCTAATACCATGCATCAGTTGCATCGTTCAAATTGGTTGAAGCTAAGTTAACCTTTTGAGGATCTCCTATGTTGTAAAACTGAAAAAACTTCTGACATCTCCTTACCACCATCTAGAGTTCTTGCCATCAAACATAGGAATTTCCAATTTTGGCACAAGAACAACACTATGAGTATAGGAATTATTTATTATTTCTTTTTCATCCTTTTATCATTCATCGTATCAACCATAATCTCCTTATCATGCATCTTTACTTCTTTATTGCAGGAATTATAGTTTGTTTAAGACTTAAGCCATTACCTTCCAAGATAGGATCTCCATTCTCCTTGGGGAAAAAAATCCTTTGATAGGCTTAGTTGTGGTATCTTAGAAAACACCTGCAAGAATTCGTCCATTCTCCTTGCCAAACCCTCCATCGAAGCATTCGGCTTACTTTCCAATAACCGAATTCATTCTTGACTCTTGCTCATCCCAATCTCCAAAGCTTCTATTCGAGTCTACAAATTTGTCACCAAGGAGTTAACCTGGTTGACCTGGGAGTTAATCTGGTTGACATGTGCTTCTAGTTGCTTCATTTGAGTACCATCTGTCATAGTTCCAAACCTTATAAATGCAGGTTATCATGAATAGCAATCCAAGAACTGACTGCTCTGATACTAATTATCGAGATCCTAGGTTTTGAATCTATGGTTTCTAGTTGACAATCAAGAAAGAAGAAAGAAAGGGAGAGAGAAAATGAAAGCACTTGGGGAGAAAATAGAGAGAAGGACAAAAGGAAACGGAGAATAGATAAAGAGAACATAAGAGAAACTTCTTCAAATAATTTCCTGATAATCTCAGCATATTATGGTATAGTTTCATATATGGATATCCCAGCAATTATTTACAACAGTTACTTGACAATTTTGTCATTTACATAACAATTATCTTACCACTACAACTGTAAAAAAAATAATAGTCCACTACTATACAATTGTAAAAAATAACACTCATCTATGCACAACTGCTCTATTTATCTCCTAATTCTCTAATTCTTAACACATATGACTAGCGTATTTATCACCAGCGGTATGTTAATATGTGGGAATAGCATCATGTCACTATGGTTCTACGGATCTAAGCTCCTACCCTTCCAAATAGTGATTACATGACACGGTACTACCAAATCACCCATCGCATTATGTTGACCCCCATCTCCACCATCAATGATATACTAGTGAGCGATCTAGAACAAATGTAATACCATATGACTTTTGAATTATTTTTCCTTCTTTTTTTTTTCTTTTTGTGATACTTTACTCCTATGTGCTAACTTTTATTTATAATGTCATAATGTCCAACACAAGCACTTCACATTCAGGTGACACACTAAGTAGGGTTGGATGGTTAGTCCAAGGTCATTGTTGACTTGTGTACGATCTTTATCGATGTCACCTTGTTTTTGCATCTTCCAAAGGATATGCTACTTTCAACGAAATGACATACAATTGGTGACTTCACACTTTAGGTTGGTACACCACATGCTGGTAGAAATGGACTGCATCACATGCAGGTCAAAGGCGATGATGCTGAGCCATTGCATTGGAAGGATGTTGAGGTTGAGGGTTCACATTTGATGATGTTGGGAGCGACGAGGTCAAGTGATCACACCATGGGGGTGTCGATCCACCAGTCCACAATCACATTAAGGAGAAGGTGCAAATGACATTCAAGGTTAAGTGTGACACCCCTTTCTTGGGGCCTGAAAGAAATTTGGATGAGGTTATAAATAAATTTATATACATATCCCATTTACATATTTTCTTTTCAAAGATAACTATAAACAAATCCAACCATACACCAAATACCCCTTACTAGGTATGACTAGATCCTCAAATAAATACCCCAAAATGTCTTTTATCACATAATTTTATCACAACCATAGAATTTGTAAATTTAAAAATGATTCATGAATAAAAGACTCTTCAGGATTCCTCGACTGCATCCATGGGCGATGCTTCCACTAACACTGTCTTTCCTTTACTAGGGTCCGAGCTATCTATATAGTTAGTTAGAGGGGGTGAGTCCTAAGACTCAACAAAGACAATATATATAAATAGCAAATCATAGTTCATAACAAATATGGAAAATAAAACATGAAATGATTATGCATGCAGACCCGTCTACCTCATCCATCTTGGACTCTTAGTGGCCCTCATATGATTTTCCATGGACTCCAACACAAGCTCTATTTTATCTCCAAAATTTATAGTCTTGTACCTAAACACTTCCCCATCATCATATGCAAATTATGATCACAAAATTTGTACATAATATATATATATAATATTGACCCTTACTGTTTACTTTTGATGCATTGATAAATCTCTTTGAATAGATTCCTTTAAGTGTTGAAAACATTACAGCCACGTGTTAGAATTCTTCTAACAAAAATTCAATATAATAGGTTAAAAGAATTATTTTAACTAAATATTATTAAACCACTTTTAAATATGATATTGGACCTCATACCTTAAATTATAAACACAACTTTTTGACTTGTTCTACTACTAACTCTTAATATTTCCTTTAAGTTTCTGTCCCATAAGCACTTACCTTTCATGTAAGTGTTCTATTTATAAATCTATTATTCCCATTCTATTTCAATAAATTTTTATCCTCATTCCTCTCCCTCATTTAGCTTGTAGAACCATCAAATCAATTTAATTCCGTGCTTAATTCACATTCTCATTGCATGCTAAGTGTCTATAATTCACAAGCTAATTTGGCAGCCAAATCAAATTTTAAAATCTCATGCATGCTTCTTTAATTCATCAATCTCATCTCAATTTAATGTCCTTTCACATCTTCAATTAATGTGTTGCTGCTCTCACTTCCCTCAATTAATGCTCTTTCATTCATCACATGGCTTCAATTTCTTGTGGCTGAAATTGCTTACAATTAATTGGAAGCAATCAAAAAGTTAAACATTTCAGCAGGCGTGTCATCAGCAAACAGCCCAAGGCCTCCAAGTGGCGCCCAAAATGGTGTCATTTTGGCGCCCCCCCAAGAGCAAACAGCCCAAGGCCTCCAAGTGGCGCCCAAAATGGTGTCATTTCACCCCCCCCCCCCCCCGGGGCCCAAAATGGTGTCATTCTCCCCCCCCCCCCCCGGTGGCTGGAAAAATTCCACTCCCCGCGCGCACGCAAGGCTCCAACTTACCAGCCTCCTCACATATTAATATGCAATATTAAATTTATACTAATTGCGGTTTCAAGTTTTTGAAATTTCACTGGAACCCCAAAAATTTCTAATAACTCTTAATCATCTCCCTAATCCAAAATATAGAAATTTTCATTTCTTCCATTAAATTTATCAAATCCAAATATCATCAATAAATCATAAATAATTCATCTCAATTACAAAAATTATTTTTTTTTTCAAAGAATCGGGATGTTACATTAAGAGACCATCATCATAGCTTATTTTTCCCATGTCGCCATTACAATTCTTGTCTAGGCCACCTCCAAGGGCACCGTTGCAAGTATAGGAGCATGGGCCATGGGTAGTGGAGCAAGAGCATCAAGTGCAAGGAGAAAGTTGTGGTTGAGGATCCTCAAGTTGTGGAGTAAAAGTCTCGACAAAGATGAAAGAAAAAACTTACACACCTTTGTTTCTACATGTCTAGGGGATGAGTGTTCATGTGATCCTTTTTATTCAGTATTGGATGATGTTTTCATAGTTAATATGTATATTAGAGACATGATTTTTCCAATTAGGTGGTTTTTGTACGTAAGATATTTTAGTTCCAATGGATGACTAGTGTATTTCAATTAGGTGCTAGTGATTCTTTTTGTACGTATGTCACAATGCTCCAATATTGACAAATTAGACGTTAGCAAGGTTATTAACTGTGACTATAATGTTTACATAGGTGATTTTGTTGTGTTGGATGTTTATACTGGGAAGTTTATATATCTTACTATTGGAACATGCTATGGAAGTAGCAAGATAAAACGAAACTCACTATTTTTAGTAACAAGTTCTTTGTTAAATCGTTACTAAGAGCGGTATGTTAAATTTGGCTTTGGTTTCAAGTATAGAGGTGAGCAAAACTCGCTACTCTGTTGGCCCCTTCTCCCTGAAATGAAAAGGTGATGTGGCACATTTGTAATATTGTGTTAAAATATTTAAAAAAATAATATTAGATTAAATAATTTAAAAAATAATAATATATTTAAAAATTTCTCAAACTAAAAACTAAACTACTACCTTAAAAAATTGAAAACTAAATTGCCATGACAAAAGTATCCAAGACAAGTGGATAACGGCTTGTTTGGTATGACTTAATTGATTTTTATTTTTAAAAATTAGTATAAAAGTTCAGGTTATCGTTATTATTTTATAAATAACTTTTCGAGTGAAAAAGTCAACTCAACTTTTGAGTATGTGGTAACCTATGTTGCACGGAAACGGAAACGAGAAACGCGGAAACGGTATTTTTCAAAAAAGTAAGGAAACGAAAACGCGGGGTAAACTGTAATTTTTAAAAATATAGGGGTGTATGTGAAATTAAATTATAATTTAAATTTAATTGTATATAATTTATATAATTTAATTAACAGTTATTTAAATAATATAAATAATGTATAAACAGAAGCACTGATGCAATTTTTATAAATTTAAATTATATAAATATTATAAATTGCATCAGTGGTTTATTAACTTAATTTAAATTAAATATTATTTATATAACAGCATCAGTGGTTGCTGTTAATTTAAATAATTAAATTATATAAATAATATTAAATTTATAATTTATATACTATAAATAATGTAAACCCTAATTGCATCTGGTTGCTAACTTGCTGATGCTGTTAATGGCGGACCGCCGCCTCCGCCTTATCTCGCCGCTCGCTCTCAATGGCCGATCGCCGCCGCTTCAACCATCTCTGCCACAGTCGCTGCCTCTCTTGCCGTCGACACGTCTCTTGCCCTTGCCCTCGCCGTCGATCTCGCCTCTCACAGTCAACACGTCTCTACCATCATCGCTGCCTCTCTCGCTATCGACGAGTTTCTTGCCGTCACCCTCGCCTTCGATCTCGCCTCTCTCACAGTCGACACGTCTCTGCCACCATCGCTCGCCTCTCTCGCCATCGACGACTCTCTCTCTCACCCTCGTCTTCGATCTCGTTGCAGGTGACTAGTTGCTGGCCTTCGATCTCGTTGCAGGTGACTGGTTGCTGGAAACGCGTTTCCTGCGGGAGACGCGTTTCCAACATGTTTCTGTAAATTGCAAAACTCCCCCCGAAACGTTTCGCAATTTTTAGAAACGGCCCAAACACGGTTTCGGGCCATCTTCGCGTTTCTGAAACGCGAAACGGTTCAGAAATGGTGAAACGGCTCGTTCGAGCCGTTTCCCTGCTTCGTAGGTGGTAACAATATAGAAAAAGTTTTTAGCTTCTTAAAAAGCTAAAACCCCTTCAATAAACAATTTTTTTATATTATTTTACCAAACACTTAACAAGAATTTTTATAAATAAAAGCTTCTCAAAAAAATATTCATAAACTTAAATTTAAGCTCCAACTTAAGCTTCACTGAAACAAACACTAAATTAGAAAAAATATATATATAGTGAAAAAAAAGGAGAAAGGAAGACTTAAAAGAACTTGATAAAAATCCCTTAAACATAACATAAGATAAGGTCTAATAGCCTTATAAAAGATATATTCATTTAGCTAAATGCATCTAATAAAGTTAGGGTTTGTAATTGTTGTGGCATGTAGTTATAAACTTATAATAATGTAATTATTTACATCTTATAAATATTAAATTTTATAAGTTATAAAGAAATAATAACGTTCTATTCATAACTTTTAATTTTAAAATCCTAATATATTATATTAATATTTTAAATTATAATGATATAGCATAATATTTAATATTGTACACCTTACATTATTAATATTTTATTAATTAATCTAAAATTGTACAATTAGGATATAATATATACAAAAATATTATTCTCTACAGAGAAGAAGTACTAGAAAGATGATGGATGAGATCAGATGTACCACAACGGTTGTCATTGGAAGGAAGGCTTCATGATTGTAAACCAAATGCCCTAGAATAAATATAAATGATCCCGCTTCCGTGCTATATAAATTTATGCATCCACCTAACATGGTAAGATTAACATTTGATATATTAATATTATGGAGGTTGTGCCAAGCAAAATAAAAGAACAAACTTGTATCTTGGGATGACTCTTCCTTGTGAGAGCCTCTAGCGCTTGGTCTCTTAATTCTATTAGAGAAAATAAACTGTAATTCTATTAGAGAAAATAAACTGTGAGATATGTCTCGAAGAGGCCAAGGTTCAAACTTACGACCCACCGGAATGACACCGGCATATCACGCCCGTCCTTTGCCATCCGATCTATGCTCCAAGAAGCAACAAACTTGTATCTAATTAAGCTGGACATGGAGGAAATTGGAGCATGGCATTCCCTCAAAGGTGGTCTTAGGTACATACACTTAACGGCCACACAGCAGCAGATGGAAAAGAGCTGGGGAAAGAACAGAGGAAAAGAAAAAAAAAATGTGAACTGTACAGTGGTCAGTAAACAAACCAACCTCCTAGCTGATAGTAATTAGGGGTGCCTCATTCCCAACCCATCAACTCCTTTTGAACACGCTCCCTGATCGCATCCCTATTCCTGGGCAGAGGGAAATCATCCCCATCGTCCAGTAGGATCCTGTAAACCTCCCATTCCCGATCGCGAATCCAGTGTCTCCCTATCTCCACCTGTAAAACCCGGAAAAGAGAAGAGCAACGAAAACCTCCTCAGATGATTTGCCATACAAGTTATGCACTATGGGAGAGGCAATGTGATTGAGCGGGATATATTACCGAAAAGATGCGTATATCAAGAGTCTTGAGAGCGAGGGTAATATCATAAAACACGAGTGGTCGGCCCCTGCCAGATAACTCGACAGGGTTTGCTACCAGCAGCTCAGTGTCGGGACCTCGACTCAACACATTGACACTAAGAGGACAGGCAAGCTCCATTCTCAAACGAGAGCACAAGGCATTCTGCTTCTCGGGGTCAACTATCTTCTTTCCATCCACTTGCCTTATAAACAAGTCCACCTCACAGTTCCCCTTTGAACTAGCAAAGAATCGACCATAATAAATCTGAAAGAAGATAACCACTCAGTCTCATTAGCAAGTGTGTTGTTTTATCGATGATTCTACTTAAGCATAGTGGCATTAGCCATTGATGATAATATAGTGGGTGTCGACTCTAGCAACATTTATGTTTGATGGTATAAAGAAAAGGGTCAAAATACTGGTAAATGATTATTCAGTGCACGGTATCAAGTTCTTCATCACAACACAAAAGACAAAAGTGTCCACAAAAGGTTCTGTGGTCTATAAACCAAGAATGCTCAGAGAAAAGAACATGTTTCCATCGGGATCTAGTCAAATAATATTTTAATAAAATAGAGTTTCCGGCGTACATGGTTGTTGTAATCCTTCAAGGTTCTCATGATGTCGTAAAGGAGACCTTTGTAATCTTGGCAGAGAATTCGAATGAGGGTGTGAGAGGGGCTGAGAGAATTATCCAATGTGATAGATATAGGATTGGAGGCAAGAGAACCATTCAAGTGTCGGCTGCAGAACTCTAAACAAAACATGTCTTCCATAATTTCTGGTGGAAGAAAGGAGGATCCATGTGAGCACGCAATAACTTCTGGACCAGCCAGTTCAATCTCACAAGTTATGAGAGCATTCCCTAGTACAGCATCCAAACAGCCAACAGTTTCCTCCTGTCTCTTCTTAGTGTGAAGCAGTCCTCTGATTGAGAATAAGAGAAAATTTATACAATTTCATCATTTAAACAATTAATGATTGACAAGTACAAGCTATCACTTAAAAAGAAAAGATCAGCCAGATGCACCTTTTAAGCCAGGAATAAAATAACACTACTACAGAAAATGCACAAAGAGTGAAATTTTCCAACTTCAAATCATTGTGCCATAACTATTATTTACTAGGCTTGTACATTACAACGAACTAGACAACCTTATGAATGACTACAAATGGGAAGTTAACCAAGTCATTTCTATAGCAGCATATTATCATTCAACAAGAAGGATCCTTCAAAATTGAAGGCATAGCCATAGGAGTAACATCATGTCACGTTCTGCTGCATCTGCTATGTAGTTTAACATAACATTGCTGGCTAAATGGAAATCTTATTAGAAAATTTATGATATTTAAAATCATATATGCAGTGTCACTTTCATCCACAGTAGTGAAGTGAGAAATAATATTTGACGTGTAAAACAGGATAAGCCTTCACAATAATTTCTACAACACCCTTTAGAGGATCACCTAAAAAGGACTTGATTATTTCACAGCCAGATTCCTCGGGGCAGAGGTAATCTTATTATAGGTGAACCACTGCCTTACACTGGAAAATAATTTAGTCTCCAGGTTGTGATTATTTCAGTGCTAACACTCAAATTAACATTGATATTGTCTCAATAAATTATACATGCTGCCATATTCAGATTTCTTCTACTATTCCATAAGATCAAACCAACAAGACAGATAAAAACAAAATGATAAGCAGAAACATAGCACCACAAGAAACTGAACGGACCTAATGTCTGTGACAAAGAAAAGATCCATCACTCTCCCATCCGGTGTTGTGGATACCTTAACTCTCTTTATTGTAAGCTCCAGTTGGCAAAGAACCTTTGTTACGTCTATAAGAAAGAATAAAAAATCAAACAAAGGAGGAGCAGAGAAGATAGTAGAAAAGATATACATCTTCGATATATAAATGAAAGAGTGAAAATCTAAACAATATTTTGAAAGCAATGCTACAGACGCTGACTTCCCTGTTGTGATCAAATATGAATTACTACTATTTTCTTTTGGAAAAAAATAATACAAACTGACTCCCTTGATATGACCTAATATGAAGCTTCTTTGACTTTCAACACACCCCCGTCAGAAGAGTAAGTAATCAGAGGTGGAATCTATAAAAAACTTAAACAGGAAGAAAGCATATACCTTTCAACAAATATAAGGAATTACAATTAACATTATAAGCACAAGATCGATCCTCTGGTCAAAGTAAGAAATATTAACAGATATCTTAGAAAAAGATTAAAATAACAAAACAATGCAATCAGCCTGGGCATGTAATGCAGATAAAGAACTATCTCAAATCCGATTCACATTCGGTTTGGCTCAGAATTCAAGTTAAGCAAAAAAAAAAAAAAAAAGGAGTACCATGTAAGAGGTCTTTGCGATCGTAGTAACACCAGAACTTCAATAGGAAGATGTCTGGGGGCTTAGGCTGTTGAAATTCCTCTCTGTAGTAGTAAATTTCTGCTACAGCAGGCAGACACATCGGGCACACCTCTACTAGTCTCTTCTTTATCAAATCCCACCTTGTTTTTGGCCTCCCAACTACCCAGAAAACTATGTAACACCATTTGCCATCCGTTGTAACATCTACGCACCAAAGAAGAAAAGCAGCATACAAAGTAAAGAGAAAATAGGGAAAACATCTCTCCACCTATTTTTTCTTGCCAAGAATCTTAAGATGTCATGAGACCAATTGAAGAAAAATAGAATGTCCTCCCTCATTTGAAAGAAGTTTCAACCCCCTATGGTTTTCTTGGTGGTGAGGGGCTACAGTTGCTGCCTCGGATGCAACGAAGGTTTCAAATTTTAGTGCTTACTGGGTGACAGTGGTTCGTGGTTTTGTGGGCTACTGTGCGTGTCCGTGCCCATGAGTCGGGAACTTGTGTATGTAATTGCAGTGGAAAATAATTCAATGATTCAAATTTACCACCATCTCCTTATTTTGCAACGGATCCCAAAACTCAAAACCCCATTTCATCAGTTGAACGAAAACATAACACATTTAAAAAGGAAAAGAAATAAGAAAATTGCATCGATTCATCAAATTTCCCCCAAGAACATAAGATCCATCCCACTAGGAAAACCTAAAGAAATGGAAGGCGCCATACCTCCTCTGGTAATGCTCAAGCCGAAGAGCAGTATGATCCTACACAAATCACAACCCAGGCCAGTCTTGTCGGGGCAGTTCACAGTGATGACAGTGGGATCGCCCGGCTTCTCGGCCTCTTTTATCAACACCGCATCCTCGAACAAGATGCCCATTGCCTCTTATCCTCCCCTCTTCACATGAATGATCTATGGAACGGGAGGAAGTTCGCTTGGCGGGGTTTCTTGCTGTGTTTCAGTTGGGGAAACGAAGAAGACGAGAGGGAGACAAGGAAGTGTGAAGGGGAACCAAACTAGGAATCTTCCTTCCATACTCTTGTCTTAGGCTCGCCTCTTTCTATCCTCTTTGGTTTTGGGGTTTCAATCTCTCCTCCTCGCTTCTCGCATCGCTATTCGCTCCTACCATTTCTTCCAGGAAAGGAAAAGTGGGCCCCGTTCGGTTATCCACTCAATTGGTATCCGACCCTTTATTGTCACCTGCGTTTCCAGTAATAATATAATTTCTTATTTTTTATTATTTGAAAATTATAATATATATATATAAACGATTGTAATATAATTTTTTTTATTTAGGTGGAGAATAAAAACAAATAAGAAAAAAATAATTATAACTTCAGATAAACAAATGAAAAAATAACAAAAATAAGATAGCAAAAATAATAATATATTTATAAATATATTTTATTTCTTATTCTTATATCTTAAATCGAGGTGTAAGTAAAATAAAAATACTTTTATATTTTTATTTTTAAGTTTTTAGAATAAAAGGAAGGGAAGCCTTGTGTTGGGGACAACTTGAAAATGACAAGGACCGACGGCTTGCCGGTTGCCGGTTGGGAGGGTTGGCCTTGGCGTTGAATGAATATCATCATCTCATGATAAATTGGCGAGATATATATAAGGTGAGAGATATGAGATGTTAGGTGGGGGTTACTACTCTTAGATCACCAACTTCAACTTGATTTGCTTGCTTGGACACGTGCATTGACTCAAATTTGGTGGAGGCAAGGGAGGGAAAGGGACGGAAAATAAAAATATTTTTATTTTAATCGTAGATGTTTGATTTTCATTTTGAAAATAAAAATAAAATAAAATATTCCTTAAAATACATAAATGCTAGTTTTATATTTGTTTGTAGAATATATATGCATCAAAACAGTATATTTTACATATTTTAAAATATAAAATATGTAGCTTTTTTGACATATTTTAAAATGTATAGTTGTAAAGGGATATATTGTTCAAAATATATCCTTTTAAATATACCGTAAGTCTGCATCGAGCAAACTTGACACGAATTGGAGAACAACAAATATCAAAATCACCATCCAACTCAATGAAGTGAAGTGGACACAAATGTTTTGAGACGATGAAGTTTGTGTGGAATGGAAAAGGCATCTTAAGAGTTGTCACACTCATAGTTACAAAGTGACTTCTTTTTTTTATTAGAAGGAAAGTATTTCGGACTCAAACAAAAAATTCAAAAGCCAAAAGATATAATAATAAAGATGGAAAAATGATACTTCTTTTTGCATAATTGTGAAAGGGAATACAAATTTTACATTTCTACACGCAATGTGTTTGAAAAAGATATTTGGTGCTTGTAGGATTTTAGAAATTGATATATCATGACAAAATAGCAAGAAAAAATTAATTATTAATAAAAAAAATGTATACCTCAAAAATTGTGGCCAAATAAATAAAAGGCTTGTGGCCTTACCACGAGTGACCCATTACCACAAAACGACCATGCCAAGTCCACAACTATGAAACCTCGGCCCATGGTCATGCCAAGCCCGCGACCATGTCACGACCCACAGGCACGCCAAGCCCGCAACCTTGAAGCCACGATCCACGGCCATGCCACGCCCCATGGCCATTACCATAGCCCGCAGTCGTGGAGGCATGGCCCGTGGTCGTGCCTTGGACCATAACCTTAGCTATGGCCTTAGCGCGAGGTCCCACCGAAGCACATGGTAAATTCGTTGCGTTGTTTAAGTATTTTTCCAAATAAGATAGGGTCCCACACAACATATAAATATGTTAACTCTAACAGTTGAAAATTCTTCTAGAAAAATGATAGACAATCATCCACAAAAAATTTTATCCTTAAAAAAGGTAAGATAAATATCATATATAAAAGATAAATATTATCTGCAACAATCCTAATTCCAATAGAACTAGAATTAATCAAGATAAACGTTATCTACAAGAACTCTAATCCTTGAACACTTTGGATCACTCCATATTTCTCTATAAATAGGCAAACACTCATTCCATAAAAGGTACGTCTCTGATACTGGTATAAATATTGCTCTTCAACTTTTATCACTTTCAGTGTCTGACTTAAACATTGGAACATTTGAACGAGGACCCTCCTGCGCCATTTAACGGTTTTTGTAACGTCCTGTAAATCGTATGTAATTTAATTAGTAGTGTAATGTGTTGAATTAATGTAAAGATTAATATGTTGTTAATAATCATAATAAAAAAATAATAAGCATAAGAATAACAATATTAACAATTATAATAATAGTAATAAGGTATCAAGATTAAGGAATTGGAGGGGTGAAATTGCATGAAGTGTTGGAAATGCTAAGTTTAATAGAGGCAGCTCAAGTTAGCATTTAAATCTAAGTGAATGTATATATTATAATGAAGGAGCTCGTAGATGGGATGACATACGCGCGCGAGGATAGAAGCTGGGACGCGGGTTCGAGGCTAGGAGGGAGTCGCGCGTTGGGGGAAGGAAATTGCTGATTTTTCAACAAACCCAACCCTAAAACGACGTCGTTTTGGGGTTAGACGGTGGTGCATGCGGGGTTGCCACACGGCTCATTTACAGCCGCACGTTTTTGCTATTTCATCCACCGATTTCAGCAAGCTTCGGGGCTTCAATTTCAAAAATTCCAGTGAGAAACTTAGAGGAGAAGAAAATGGCGCGCCGAGGCTGAAAGTAGAGGGAAATTTGGGAGAAATTGGGGATTAAATCAAGTTTAATTGAAGATTTAATTAACCAGGTGAGTAGAGAATCAAGTATTAATAATTTTATACGGTTGGAATTTTATTTAGAGGCCAATTTTATTAATTTTGGCAAATTATATGATGTTGCAGTTTGTATAATTTTTGTTGTGTTTGGACAGAAAATGCCCAAGGATCTCTTTTACGAGGCAAGTTTCCTACTCCCTCTACGAAGTTCCTTCCGTTGTGAATTTATTTACCCTCCCTTCATTTGTTTCGGTCTGTTTATTAATTATGAAAATATGAGCCATTTGGCGTAAATTAAATTTAATAAGCTATCTTCAGGAATTTTATTTGTTGGTTGCCTACGGGGGTTTGTGCCACCCCCATGCCTTTGGGAATGATGTTGAAATTCATTTGAGGATTAGGTTCTTAGATGTTCGGATATAATTGTGAATTCTTTGGCTAGGAATCGGCTAGAGCTGTTGAGTAGTGGAGGCAAGGGTCAGCTATTTGGTGACATTGGGGTGGTTATACGGTCTTCGTAGGCCGTTGGCCGGACACTTCTAGCCACGGATTATCGACCAGTGCTAAGTACTGCTGACTAGGTCTACCATTATATGATTTATTGCATGACTTGATATCTTCTATCATTATTGCATAGTTTTAGTATGCACATGGGTACGGGATGCATGTTGGGGTTTTCATGTTCTGTTTATGCTTGGACACGGGCATCCTAATATTGTTAGATTACATCTGGCACGGGCATATGTATCGCGTGAGGTTTACTATGTGGGCGAATCATCTGCCTGATGCCTGGATGTATGGGCGTCAGTGTATCTAGTTGATGCTTACTACACCTTGCATTTTATATGCGCATTGCATGGTTACTATGTGTTCAATAGTCTCGGATGAGAGTATTGTTCCGAGAGAGCCTAGGGCTCGGGTATTCAGAGGCTCGAGTGTCTGGAGCACCGATCCGAGGAGTACGCACAGGTTTGTTGAAGACTTATGTTGCCTTCCAGGGCAGCAGCAGGTTGATATGGGACTTAGGTGCCGGGTGTCTTGTGTGGGCCCCAAGGACCGGTATGTGCTTTTAATATGCTTTACTATTGTGTTGTAGCGTTCATGGCTTGTGTGAATGTGTGGGTCTATGTTTGGGGGGGAGTTCACTTCTTCTATTTAACTTATAACCTTCATTTTCTTATAAACTTTTTGAGTTTTGCGACTCACCTTACTTTCCATCATTCCAAGTAAAGGTAAAGCTAAAGTCGAGGGCGAGGATCGCAGTACCTAGCAGTTGTGTCGGTATGGTGTATAGTCAGTTTTCCCCCCGTTGTCTCTGATGTTTTGATAGGATTTTGTCCCTTTATTTTTTATTGTGCCGGGTCGTTCATTGTATTTTCTATTTGTTGGCATAGGTGTCTGTATGTACTTATATGCTATGGGACTGCTGTTCCAGCGGAGTACTCGTGTGCGTGCATGTATATAGCTTTGCTTTCGCTGTTTTATTTCTTGTGTACGCATGCCAGGGTAATTCATGTCTTGTGTTCCATTCTTTTCCCTTTCGTAAGCACTTCCGTTCAGATAGTCCAGGTGGTTGGGATATCTGGGCGGGGGGTGTTTACAATTTTCTTCCTTGCAGACTCAAGCAGCTTGAAGACAATATTTTTCAGCAACTAAATTCATTGTTGTATCATGGCAACAACAATTGGTATCGTTTGTGAGAACTCGTACAAAAAGCTAATTAGTTTTTCTGCAATGGCCCGAACTAGAAATACTACTAATCAACGGCAAAAACAAGACGGAATAGAGGTGCAATCATTGGAGCCACGAAGGCAGCAGACAACTCCTCCCCGCGGCACCAGACTGCTCTTCCCTTAGAGTAGTAGATGGCTCCTCCCCCAGGTCACCAAATGGCTCATCCCCTAGGTCACCAGACGACTCCTCCTATGGAACATCAAACAATCCCTCCTACGAAGCACCAAATAGACCCTCTCTCGAGGCACCAAACAGATCCTCCCCCGGGGCACCAGACGAGTCCCCCCTTGAGGCATCAAACAGCTCCTCCCTTAGATTGCCAGACAACTCCTCCCCTAGGGGCACCAAATGATTTCTTCCCATAAACAACTTGGGGTTCCTTTTCAAAACCAGTCAAGTATACATCCTCAAGCTCCACCAGAAGTTCTGCAAATGGGTAATCAACATGGTTTTTATCTAGTATTACTGGGAGTTTATCCCTAAGGCCAGTATGGGATACCACCTCAAAATCATTTTGGATTTCACTTCCAGGACCAATTTGAATCTTACTTCCAGAACCAACAAAGGCCTCGTATGGTAGAATTTGTTCATCCCTCAAGACGTACCTTTTCCATGGTGCCATGAGCAAAATACAAAGCTCTACAATGCCAACATAAGGAGGGAATACAGGCATTACGAGAAGCCACTGATTTACTGAAGAACATGTCCCCCAAAATAATTCTACCATCAAATCTTAAGAAGTTTACACCCGGACAGAGCCACCTCATGGAAGAACGAGATGAGAGTTCAGAGTCTACACCTAAACAACACAAGGATCATTCCCATCATACCACATCCCAAAGAACTCGTACTCGAGATCCTTCTCTTTCCCAAAAACACGAAAGGTAAAAGGAAAGAGCGCTAAAGAAACACAAGGGTACCCAAAGGAATTCTCAAATGAAAAAATATTTGGAAGATGTTGAATGTACGTCTACATATAAGAAACAACCTCTCCCTAGAGATGTGGTAAAGAAGATTTACAAAATGGAGGAACCATCAACAATCGATGTTCGTGAAACAACAAATATGGAAAAGATATGATTGAGAGGATCCTAAAGCAGAAAAAATTGTTACCCATACCTGATAAGTGATATAGAAAGAGAATCCCCTTCACATCAGCTATCATGAATACACCTCTACCTAGGAAATTTAAGATGCCTTAGATGAGTGTGTACTCAAGCAAAGGCGATTCACACGACCACATTCAAAATTATGAATCCCTAATGGTACTACATGGATGGGGAGATGAAATCATGTGCAAAGCTTTTCCCTTAACTCTAACGGAATATGCTCAAACTTGGTACATACAACGATCTATCAGAGCATTCCATATCCACTTTTGAACAGTTGAAATATGAGTTCACGAAAGCTTTCATCATCAATGGCTACGAAAGAATGATGCTACATACCTCCTTAGCATTAAGTAAAGTGGTAAAGAAACATTACACCAATACATTGTTCGATTTTGAAATGCCACGCTGGAGGTTTAGGATTTGCAAGTAGGAGTAGCTGTGCCAGCTCTACTGTACAGAACATGATCTACATCATTGTGAATGTGTAGAGCTTGGAGCTCCATTAGGACTGATTGCAATGCAACATTGACTTGGTTGAAGTTATTGTTAAGGAGGTCGAAACTCGATTCATGTCGAGCAAGAATCTCAATGACTTCATTTTGAAATTTGGCATTGGTCTTAGTGCGAGTCTCCATATCGTAACTTGACTCAAATACTAAGTTGATAAGAACTTGTTTGTGAAGAAAGAAGAAAGGAATAAGAAGTTGAGAGAGACAAGTATTTGGGTGTAAAATCTAATAATTTTATTAACAACTATTGGAGGCTTTTATAAGCCTTTGTTACAACGTTATAGCCAGAAATAAGGAACAAAAAAAAGGGTCATTATTGTCAATAAATCATGAACGGAAAGCTACTAATAAGTAGCGTAAGTATCAAGATTCTAACAACCAACACTTCTATGATTTTATTGAAAATCAACCAAGTCCTAGTAACCTAGACCATGCCCAATAGAGCCTAAAGATCTATATTTATTCATGCCTGCATGAAGATTGGCCGTATCAAGTAGTCAATGCTTTTTTAGCTAAATTTTAGAAGTGATATGTGAAATTTATTTATAAATTTTAATTTTTTTTAAAAATGTTTAATTTTTTTTTTATAAAAAGTTATTATAATAAATTGCATTAAGAACCACATATATAGCAATTTGTATAAAGACCTCTATGATTTAATAATATTTTTAAAAATTCTTATAGTTTCAATTTCTTATCAGACATCTCATTTGTCAATCTAAAAAAAATGTTAGGTGTTTGAGGAAAAAAATTAAGTCACAACGACCCTAACTAACAAATTAACTATATCTACATTTTTGCTAAATATCATATTTGATGTTAGACATTTTTATGGAAGTGATTTTACTCTTTTTTTTTCTTAAATATTGTTATAATATATTTTAATGTTACAATTTTATTTATTGAACATTATTGTAAATAAATTACAACTTAAGGATATTTTAAGGGAATATATATTTATATTAATAATTTATATGCTAATAATTTATTATATATGTAATTATCACTTATGATTACTGGACGATTATCGTTACAATTATAATTATTTTTAATAACCATAATTAAAACCATAATTGGTAATTTTTTTATATTTTAACCATATCCATTTTCCTCAGTATTTAATCATGCCCACAAGACACGATTATGAACTGCACTCAACCCTAATATGAATCTTTAAAGATATATTTAAATCACATTAATTAAAAATGTCTCTTGATGGAGTGTTTGAGCACAAAAAGTAACACATAAGAATCTCTAGAGATATTTTTAAGTTAATAGAGGGTTTCCTTGTCAATAACTAAACTAGAAGGAGTTTGAGTGCAATTTACCCAAAGTTATCAAAAAATTTCTTTATTTTAACTAAGAACAAAAATTGAACAAGAAAAACCAAAAATAAAAAATGAAAGTTTTGGATGACCCATATATGTTATTTTCACCAAATTAATATAATTTTAATTGTTGATAATAAAATTAGCAAAGCTTAATTAATTATACATGATCTGAAAGAAAATTAAACAGGTAGAGGGGTGAGAGTGACTAGTCGAGGTGGGGTGGGTCAATAAGAGTCTTTATGTGGAACCAAATTGTGGCTGATAATATTACTTCTTTTAAAATTGTTATGATTATTAATTAGATAATTATTTTGACTAAATTAATGGATGGGTGATGGAACGAATGTTCTTTAAAGTTGGGCTTTGAGGATGTTAAGAAAATTCATGTGAGACAAAGGGTCATCTTTCTTAGAGCTACTATATTGGAAGTAGACATCTTTTGAACTTTATGATATGACTTGGACCAGATTGTGCATAACAAAGTAGCGGTACGTATACGTCTTCATGTGTTTAATTGAGGGTAAGTATTTCATATTGATATTGTTATTGTTATTGTTACGTAATAATATTAAATTTTTTTCTTTTTATCAAAATCTCCAAAATAATAAAACACATTTTTTCAGAAAATTCTATATTTTTTTCATTTCTTTTTATTTTTCTTTTTCTCTTCCTTCCTTATTTCTTCTTCCGTCGTCTTCTTCTTCCTTCCTTCCTGTGCAACGCACAGACCCTGCACGCGAACAGTCATTGGCCGCCGTTGTCTTCCAATGTCACCACCACCTCCGATGATCATCGCTGCCCCCTTTGCAACCACCTCTAGCGCCTGCTCCTCCATCGGCCACGAGCCACGGCGTGGCTTCCCTGCGCCCTAGCCGCCGATCACCATCTCCTCCCAACCATCATCATTGACCCAATCGGCCCTCAAGTCGGCCAGATCCGGTCAAGCCACCATTACCTGTTCCCTCACGCAGCCACCGGCCATCGCCTGGCTTCCCCCGGTCGCCACCGAAACCATCGTCACCTCTACCACTGCTGCCAAATCTGGGTCGATCTGACTCGATCGGCCCGACTCGCTTCAGGTTCGACCTATCACTAATTCGACCCATTAGATCTGACCCATCACTGATTCGACCCATCCAATTAGGTCTGACCCATATCTGATTTGTTTAAATTTAGCCAGAACCTAGATCTATCATGCCGAGAGTCCTGTAAGAACCCATACTTTCGTAACATTGCACGTAATTTAGGCAAGTTTAGAATATCGAAAAATTGGTTTGGTAGTAGTTATACGTACCGAATGGACTATAGAGAATGCATCGAAGTGAAATTGTTTAAAAAAAATAATATGGTCTTGATGAGCGTTCTGAGAAAAGATTTATGGTATTGAAAGAAATATGATCGGGAACAATTTTTGGTATAGCTAAAATACAACTGTCATTTAGGCTGTAAAATCGAATCGTTGTAAAAGACTCCCGAAAAATCAATGAAACCCTAGGGGGGTTTCGGTTTTGTGTAATGAACAACCCTCTAGTGGTTTCGAGATGAAACGATAGCCCAGTAAGGATACTAGGGCGAAATCGTCCTTTTTAACTAGGTTTCAAGTTATTAATTTTGTGTTTTCGGTATCGTAATGTCAATTAATTCAATTTTGAGGATATTATTTTAATTAGAGAATTATTCTAATGAATTTAAGATAAAATTTAGGGTTAATGCATAATTTTATATATTAAATATAATATATAATATATATAGTATATATAGATATAAATGGGTGTGGTTGTGTGTCCGTGGAAGGCATGGTCTGCAAAAATTTCATGGCTGAGAATGAAGAGATTTTAGCAAGATTTAGGGAGACACATAGCAGCGAGATTTAAGGAAGTGGTAGCTAGGTTTATGGAGATTTTCTGATGTGCGTGGTGGGAAAGTATGCAGCACTGAGATATATGTATATATAAATAGGTTTTGTGTAGAGCTACTGCCTATAAATTGGCAGCAGTCTTGCCTGAAAGACGTAGAGCTCTAAGAGATCGAAAGAGAGAGAGATGGAAAGATCAGAGAGAGAAACCGAGAGTGCAAGATCGGAAGAGGGATAGGAGGCAGCAGCTTACGGCAGCCATAGCCGCAAGCTCCAACAAGCTCGAGCAGCCGAGGCGCAAGGAAGGCCGACACAAAGTAGGAGTTGTTGAGGCAGCTTAGTGAAGGCCGAAATGGAAGCCGTTGCAGTGGTAGCGGCTAAGGCCGAGGCAGCGTCCATGGCCGACGCTAGCGAGCAACAGCGCTAGAGTAGCTGTTGCGGTGATGGCAGCAGGGTGCAGCCGCGATGACGGCTCACGGTGGCGGGCGTGGAGCAATCAACGACGTCGGTAGTGGCCGTTGGGGTAGCCGTGATGGCTGGCGGAGCTTGAGCCGCGGCCATTGCAGCCGCGAAGCTACGTTGCAGCAGTTGGGTCGCAACGCAGTCGGTGTCGAGGGGCAGTATGGTAGCCTCCGGAAGGGCCGGGGGAGGCCGGCGTGGGCGGCCGCGACTGGAGGTGGTGGTGGCAGGGCCGGCATCGAGGCGGTGCGGTGGCTGGGCTAGGTTTGCCATGCATCCATGGTGGAAGAAGAAGAAACAGGGGAGGGAGAAAGAAGAAGAAGAGAAGGAGAAGAAGAGAAAGAAAAGAAAAGAAAAAAGAAAAAAAAGAAAGAAAGAACGAAAAATGAAGAAAAGAAAAAGAAGGAAAATAGAAAGAAAAAATAGAGAAAAATTTTGAAAATGTTGGAAAAATAGGATTTGGATATTTACTAATATTCCGGAGATTTTGGGTAAACAAAAAGGTTCGAGCACGCATTTTGAGAATATAGCACACATATTGAGGAAGTCGGAGGGGTTAAGTCAAGGTAAGTAAAATTCTCTAAAAAATTTTAAAAATTCAAGAATATTATTTTATGAATTGTCGTAGTGAAATATTTGAGAAAATATTTTAGAAATATTTAGTTTGGATTTATTGAGGAAAAATAGGAGGAAATAGAGAGAAAAATAAAGAAAATGTAAAAAATTATGAAAAAATAGGTTTTAATGTTTATTTAAAAAATTGTGGTTATTAGGATGTTTTGAGGCTAAAATTGAAGAGACTTGTGCAAATTTTGAGGTTGGCACACAAATCGAGGCGATGCACGAATTTTGAGACATGCGCGAATATCGAGGTAGCCCGATAAGTTTGAGAAGATAAGTGGTACTTCCCAATTAAAGTTAGTTTTATGAAAAATGCTTGGTTTGTAAGTGATTTATGTTCTTTGAAAGTGTTTTAATCATATTGACATACTTTGATATGTACTCGTCACATAGACTGCATCCATGACATAACTATGAAATACATAAATACACGTTGATATCATTGATCATGTGCATTAAAATCGTAGGGAGTATGAATTGGCACTGCTACTTTATCAAAGGGTGTCCCCAGACACTCCGGCTTCAAAAGAGGTGGCCGTAAGAACAATAAGTAGCATGAGGGGTTCAGTTGACATCTACGATGAAAGACATTGCATTCATGCATGAAATATGTTTTCTGTACCCTTACTTAGATGATTCATCATCTAATTTGGGCTTTGCCCCTAGAATATTCAAATGTTCCAGATGGAGATTGTAGCAGATACGAGGATAAATGAGGCATAAAATGGCACTTAGCAAAGTGCATGAGAATGAAATGTATGTTACGTAGCCCATATATTTAAGTTTTGATACTTTCAATTTTGAACGTTTTAAGAAATAATGATGTATAACGTTATTTAAGGTTAATATTAGTTGAGAATATATGCTATGTGTTAAGTTATTATGTTGTTGAATGATGATGTAAGAATTTCAATTAATGTTAAGATATTATATTCAATCTTTGCTTCTGCATTTGATGTGTATGATAATTCTCTTTCGAGAAAAATAAGTAGGAATTCTGGGACAGATTCGAGGAATGATGTGGTTTAGTTTAGTGTTTGAAAGAAAAATTTTATTGTCCCAGAATTGTCCCAATTTATAAAGCACCCGAAAAAGCGGGTCGTTATAGTCCGATCTCGTTGTGGGGCCTACTTAGTCTTAAATAGAGGATGCAGTCCACAGTGCATCTTTACCCCTTACTTCCGTCGTGATGTTTTTGGTGTCGGAAATGCCATCAATCTCCTAGTTCCGCTTTCAGTAAATGACTGATTTTGGGTTGCTGATACACTCTTCTTTGAAGCTCGGGCCTAACTTCAGGATCCTGTCTATGGATGTGTATCCCTCATTCTTGCCCTTCAACAGTAGATTAGTGATCTGCAAGCTTATCAAGCTCTATTACAAGATTCACTATTTGCATATTATCATTCACATCCCCAACCTATTCCTCAACCTGATCAAAATCCAAATTGGAATTCCGAACTTCCCATCATCCCAGAGGACGCCCCTCATTCTAATTTCTTAGAGGCTACTCTTCTACCTTATCTTGGCGAAACTAACAATAGCCAGATGTCATTCCTAGATGACATCGATGAGTTGGGACCCGTCGTGTTTGGCAACCATCGTCATCACTAAGCATCGGCATCATTATCAGTTCTATGGTTTGCTTTTTTCTTTTGAGTAATTATATGGCTTGATCTTTTGTAACCATATTGAACATATGGAATAAATATTATGTTTTGGGTACTTTAACGTCTCATTCCCTTGTCTTACCCATGATTGCATATTGATCATAAAACATCTCATCCTCTTGCACCTATTTAATAATTCATCAAATTAAAGTAAAAATATCGACTTTTAATTATCACCTCTTTTAAAGTCTGAAAATTTTACATCCTCATTCAAGCCACACATAGCTAAACATAAATAACCTCAAGCTGAATTCCTGAAAACGGTCGACGGTTTTGATACGTCGGGCAACCGACAGTACATTTTCAAATTTTCACATAATAACTATCCACCAATCATGCTCAAATTGTCTCACACAAATTCTCATTTCCTTTCAATTCATTATAAAGACAACAATCCATAACCACACCACTATGTAGTGCATACAGGTACTTACATCAACCATGATACCCTAATCTGGTATCACTTTAATTGTACAAATGATACTCTTCACTTTCTCCTTTATCTGAAAAATGATCACATCATTACAACAAATAAAGTCACATATCTAACTCACTTCCCATTCTCATGTTGCCTTCTTTCCATTTTAAAGGACAGCTCATGTTTCCAAATATACCAGGGTGTGCCTATTATTGCACCAACATCAACATTAACAAGGACAAGATTCGGGACAATCAAATCAGAGCCAACTACTCTCAATCACTAAGGTGTATAATAATCTACACACTAAACCGAAGGTTAAGTCAATAACCAGAATCATTTTCCCCTCAAAGGTCAAATCTGGAAAACACTCATCTCGTTGCTTGCTATCTTAGGAAACACATTTCCTAAGCAAGCCCACATCACAACACATGCCTATATCGGGGACCATTCCACTCATGGTTACGACCTACCCCAACCCGTCCATGCAACCATAATTTCATCACCCCAAAAATTTCACAATATCCCGAATTCTCAGGCCCACTTAGCATCTTGTGCAATAGTCAAAACCCCTGGCACCTAGGCCTCCCTTGTGACCTCATTCTCAACCAAACTATGGTATCATCAACTTGGCTCAATGAAACGATTGGAATTTTTGTAAACACAATAAACTTTAATATCCTCAATCAAATTTCTTAAAACCTATGATTGCCCATAGATCCCACAAATTACTAATTATTATGCCATGTCATCATTTTTTTTCCAAATCCTCCAGCTCTAAAAATCGTCTTGTCGAATTGCTATAACATTTCCCTCATTTGCATTCATAAATTTAATTTTCATTTAATTTCTTTGAACAAATCACCTTAAAGACGTAAATCGATCACCATATCATTTTTCAAATGATCATTACCCAAAATCCTCAAGATTCCAATTTTATCAAATTTACACCAAATAGTCTTTAATAAGAATCATATATGAAAGTATCTCCAAAACTCCAATTAATCTCCCAAAATTCCAAATTTATCATTTGATACCACCAAGCCCTGATACTTACCAAGCTCTGACAATAACCAAGCTCTGATATTTACTAAGCTCTGATACCACCTTGTGACGTTTTGTCCTCACTACCGAGTGTCACCGTAACCCAAGGTTACATCAATAGGTCCCACTCCGGAGCCCGGCTATGCCCTAACGACAGGGGGATAAAAATAAAGGGTGGGGTCCAACCTTCACCGCCTCCAGCCATCGAGAACTCGAGGTCTAAGACTCATTTGCAGCGGAAGGACACTCGAGTCTCGAATCTAATTTGTACCTTATGAGCAGATTAATAAACTGTAATTAGGGTATATCATAACTTACTCACACAAAGTACTTATTAAAAGTAACAAGTCCAATTGAGAAATACAAACAGTGTTCAACACAACCACAAAATAATTACATGACCGACACGAGTTATTAGGCTGCATTCCCATTATGGGTTGCCACTCTCATGATTCAGCTGGTCTTCGGCATACACCACCTTCCCCTTACTAGACCTCGAACTATCTGTGTGATAGTGGAAATGAAAGGGGTGAGTCCTAAGACTCAATAAAGGTAATATGCAATACAATAAATTATTAAGCATGACATCATAGATAAATATGAAGTGCAACATGCATGCAAGTCCGTCCACCACACCTATCTCAGGCTCTAGGTGCCCCTTAGTGGTTTCCTCTAAGACCTTATCTCGAGACTCCCATGGTCAAAAATCCACTGCCTCATGTCTAGGCACTCCCTCAACATCTTATGCAAGCCATGACAAAAGTAATTTACACACAGAGCATATTAAACCCTTACCTCAAAATACGTGTCCCTAATAGTTTGTATCGTGACGCACCCAAATCCTTAACAAAAAATTGACAGAGCAAGGTCAAGAATTAATTTGGCAACCCATAAATTCATTTGGCTACCGAGCCCACTAAGTTATTAATTAATTTAGACATCATCCCTTAAATTAACTAACTTTCTAATTAATTTAGTTAATTAACTAACTCATTAACTAATTAGAATAAACTTTAACTTAATTAAGCTAATACACCACCTTAACTAATTCTAAACATTATCAATTCACTAATTGACTAATGATAGAATAACTTTGAAATTGAACATACCTTACTGCCTTAATTTCTCCTCAAGTTCACAGCTAGTTCCTCTGCTTCTCCTTCACTTTTTCCTTCAATTTCTACATCCATGTTCTCTATTTATACTCAATTTTGCACTCAATTCATTACATTTTACCCAATTTATTCTCTGCAAAGGTTAGAGAAACATTATCATACTTATTCCTTCAATTTTCAAGAATCATCATTCATATTCTTTCAATTTTCAAGGCCATCATTCATATTTCTCCAATTTTCAAAGGCCATCATTCATTTTCTTTCAATTTCCAAGGCCATCATTCATATTCCTTCAATTTTCAAAGCTAATTGCATAAAAAAAAATGAAAAAGAGATATTCTCTTCAATTTCTAAAATATTCTCAAATAAAATAATTAATTGCATATTTCCTCAAATATTCCATAATGACCCTAAATACCAAAATCTATAACTATTATTTATCTCCAAAATTATAAAAATACGAGATGTTACACACGGCTAATCAATTAAGGATAAAATTGAAGTTAATATTAAAATTCAATAATCAAATTAAAACAAAGCTGAAAATAAGATAAAATTACAAAATGACTCTAACTTCAAAATAAACCAGGCTATTAACTATTGTTTCTAACTGTTGACACACATTTTTGTAACACCCTATATCGAGTGATAAGAAAGTCTAGAACAACTTACCCTGATGGGCATACGCGAACTTCCTAGGGGGTCACCCATCTTTAGATTTCCTCAGGTCAAGTATGCTTAAGTTGGGAGTTCTTTGCCTGTATTCAGCCCAAAAGGTATCCAGCTGGTATTGTTTTTTTTCTTACTTATTCTTGATATATACTACCCTCATCTAGGCTCTTGGAGTATTACACGCATCGTGTCATCATGGACCCACAACCACAGGTTAGCTCATAGCTATCACCCTTCGACGACCAAGAGTCCCACCGCACTTGTGAGCTTCTCAGTCATCCTTTGGGCAATTGCCCTCTGGGTGACCGAGGTGGGACGAACCCGGCGCATCCACACCATCCCCCCATCCTCACAGGTGTGGTGGGGCTCTATCGGCCCTTCCCTTATCGGGGGTTGTAGGGACCATTATGGGGTTTCCTATAGACGACGCCAAATGTTGACACACATTTTTGTAATACCCTATATCGAGCGATAGGAAGGTCTAGGACAACTTACCCTAATTGGCCTATGCGAACTTCCCAGGGACCCATCCTTGGCTTTTCCCATGTCAAGCACGCTTAACTTGGAGTTCTTTACCTGTATTCAGCCCAAAAAGTATCCAGCTGATGTTGTTTCATTCCTTACTTATTCTCGATATATACTACCCTCTTTTGGGCTCTTGGGGTATTACACGCATCGTGTCATCCTGGGCTCACAACCACAGGTTAGCTCATAGCTACCAAATGATGATGGTTTTTGGGACCGACCATCACGTGCTATCTCTGCAAATGGATCTTGTGAATAGTACCTCAGACTTAGTGATGTTGGACCTAAGGTATAGAACCTGCAAGACAATGGAGGGCCGAGACTAGGATCCCCCGGGGTGGACTCCGACGCTCAAATTAGTAGAGTAAATGTGAGTAGTAATAAATGTGAGAGCTATAAAGCTTGGTCATACCTGATGAGAACCCTTGTCTTTTATAGGTGGACCCGTTATGGGGTACCCGAGATAAGACCCGTGATGAGTGGGCATGACTCCCGAGGATCCCGGTCAAGTTGGAATGGGTCTTACGGGCCGGCCCAAATTTTTCGAACTCCGCTCTGGATCGTTGACTTGCCATGTGTCAGTCTCTCAAGCGATCCACGTGGCAAGCGAGACTGTTAGCCGCAGGAGTATTCTGGTAATTTTAGGTGATGCCACATCACTAACTAATATCATTAAAAAAGTATGTCAAATTGCATTCAAACCCTAGTGATTTAAATCATTTATAGTGAAATTCTATGTGATTTGCGTATTTACAATAACACCCTATATGATTTTAATTATTTTGAACGAAAGAAGAATCTCAGTCACACAAAAAATTAAATATAAGTTATTTGTACTCTTTTAATAACATTAATTTAATAATCAATGGGGGTGTCATAAGTATGAAAATTATATACTTTTTTAAGCAGTGTCACACTCACATATATATAAATTTGAAGAAAAAACTTAGATAGGCCGGTGTGTAGGTGGGGCTATATATACAACACAAATTTAAAATTTGGCTGTCTAACCTTTAAGCCATGTGCTCAAATTTTAAAATATTTTTTCAGGCATCAGACTTATCTAAATAAATAGGGATTAAAAATTTTAATAGATTTCTAAATCTACTTATATACATAACAATTTAAGTATTATATTTTAATAAATATTAAATATTAAAACTTACTAAGAGCCTATTTGACTAGGTGGTTTGACCGCTTATAAGTTACTTTGTAGTTTTTAAACTACCTAATTTATTTGAGTAAAATATTTGCCTTGTTATAAGAACATTTAATTTACCTTTTATATTAGCATTTTGCAAATGCTGGTAGGGGAGAGATTTCGCAAAACGCTACAACTAAATAAGCTATGTTGACCGAGTATTTTACCATTTTACATTCATCTTTTTTGCTAATTTTTAACCATGGTTTTTTTCTTCAACCTCTGTCTCCTGTCGTTAGTTGCCCTAACTTTTTCGACTGCCACTATCAACCATCACCATCGCCTCATTGTCGGCCATCATTGTCACCCGCACTGTCCATCCATCTCCTCCCCATTGCTGTCCTTACTCCTATTGGCCACAACCTCCAATTCCACCGTCATCGTTGGCTACAACCTCTAGCCTCTATCGCCAGCATCCATCGTTTCTTTCTCCATCGGTCGTCGTTTGTCGTCTCTAGCCTTCATCACCCGTCATTTGCCGCTTGCATCTCGATCCCGCTTCCATCGCCCACGATCGTCTCTCTGTGAATGTTTATATGTAACATATATATTTATTGTATTAGTATTTTTTTAATAATTATATATAATTTTAATAAAATTTTATCATTAGACATTAATTTATAATTTAATTTTATTAAAAATTAATATTTTTATATATTTTATTTATATTATCTAATAACATATTTATTTTCACCTTCTGATAAATTATCAATTCTTTCAAATCAAATATATAATTATGAATTAATAATTTAAAAATATATTTATCTAAACATATAATTAATTTAAATATTATCTAATTTAAAAATTTTAAACCACTTAAAAGTTCAACAGCTTAAAAACTTTTATTTAAAAAAAAAAAAAAGAGCTTACGAAAACAGGCCCTAAATCTCAAACTTCCTCCCTATCCAAGTTGTTTTCTTTTTGTCCCATTTATGTATATATATATATATATATTTGGGTGCGTCAGTACTTGACTGTGTACAACAACCTAAAGACATTAAATTAGAAGGAGCGCGGGACAGATGGCGACATGGCAGGTGGGTATGTGGAGAAGCTTCATGCAGCCAGTGCCATAATCCTCCACGTGTCGCACATGCAGAGCCAAATGCACAGATAGATAAGTCTTAAAAAAAGATTTTCCAAATTCTGAAAAAAAATGATTTTTTTATTAAAAACAAAAAGCAACATTTTTGAATTAATGTAAAATTAAACTATGAATAATGAAACAAACATATATATATATAGAGATAGATACATGGAAACAAAAAGTGATTTTAAATCATTTAAATTAATTTCATACTCCAAAAACGGCATGTTGTATTTGTACGTAATGACATATTTTATATTCAATATTGACGAAAACCTGAAAATTAAATAAAAAATTATAAATTTTGGATAATTTATATTTTATATTGATATATAAAATACTCAGTATAAATAAAATCTCTTGTCCTCCGACGGTTCCATCGGTCAAAGCTCCCACTGCGAGAGAAAACGAGCTAGAGAGAGGATCAGGATGGTAGGACGAGCTCTAGCATACGCGGTGGGTGTCACAGCCTTAACCTGCGCGCTCGCCGTCTCTGCAACTGCAACTGCAACAGTTTCCCTCGAAGACACAAAGATAGTCAAAGTGACAGACAGAACCAACGCCGCCGCCGACGGCCGAAAAGGCGGTCACCACCTCCTGGGCACCGCCACGGAGCGCCGCTTCCAGAGCTTCATGAGGAGCTACGGCAAGGACTACTCTAATAGGGAGGAGTACGTCCACCGCCTCGGGGTCTTCGCTGAGAACCTCGTCAGGGCGGCGGAGCACCAGGCGCTGGATCCGACCGCCGTCCACGGCGTCACGCCGTTCTCCGACCTCTCCCCGGCTGAGTTCGAGGCCATGTATATGGGAGTCAGAGGCGGCGGCGGGTCGCGCTTCGAGGGGGGCCCTCGGAGACGGGACGGCGCCGCCGATGGAGGTGGAGTGTCTGCCGGAGAGTTTTGATTGGAGGGAGAAAGGGGCTGTTACCGAGGTCAAGATGCAGGTTTGAGATACATACATACATATATGCTCGCTCCCAATTATTCACCTCATTATTATCATTTTTTTGGGGCTAGATCTTCACATCATTAATTAATTCTTCAGCTTCTTTCAATTAAGCCTAAGACAGTGGGTTATGTGCTTGTCTAAGTTAAAAAATATATTTGGATATTTGAACATTAGTTTTTTAATATTTTTAAATAATATTTGTTTAAAGATAAATTTAGTGTACGTAGTGGTATAATTAATTTTATGTTAATTTGATAATACTTCAAAACAGAGAATATATATAGAAGTGGAGATGAGAGTTAATAACTCTAAAATTAATGTCTGTAATTTTAAAATTAATCTTAATTAATCTTGAACTTTCATCATATATACTAATGTCAGTAATTTTGTTGAAAGGAAGGGTTAACTTTCACACTTTCATCATTCTACACTCATGGATGTTGGTGACAACTGAGAGACTGTGACCATTGAACTTTCAAATTAATCTTATTTACTTATAAGAGAACTACTTGAAATTAAGAAATATGCAAGCCACATGCGGATATATATATATATATATATGTAATAGTTGGTTTCATTTATTTGCCTTTCTTGCGACGAATATCTCAATGTAAGTTCAAGGTACTTGGATTGATGATGATGATGATGATGATTCAGGGTCCTTGTGGGTCGTGTTGGGCTTTTAGCACTACGGGAGCTATAGAAGGAGCGAATTTCATTGCCACAGGAAAGCTCTTAAATTTGAGTGAGCAACAGCTTGTGGACTGCGATCATACGGTTAGTTAGCTATGGATGGAAGTCTCTAGCTATATATAATTAGTCCATCTTTTTAATACAACATTGAGTTTATGGATGGATGGACATTGTTAAATTGATTTCAAACCCATCATTTAATAGTGTAGCAGGGGCCTTCTCGGCGGCAAAGTAATTTAATTAAATTAAATATGTTTCCAGTGATTCTTTGCTACATGAAGTTAAATGACAGTTTGAAGCATATGTGGTGAGACGATCGAATTCATGATGATTTTTGTATACTTGTGCGCAAGTGTGATATCACAGACAGAACAGCTTGCAACAATGGATGCTTGGGAGGGCTTATGACGAATGCTTACAAGTATTTGATGGACGCAGGCGGCATAGAAGAAGAGGATTCATATCCGTACGCCGGAAGACGAGGCGACTGCAACTTCCAGCCCCAGAAAGCGGCCGTCAGAGTTGTGAACTTCACCAACATCCCCATGGATGAGAAACAAATAGCCGCTAACCTGGTCCACCACGGCCCTCTTGCAAGTATATATATATATATATATATATATATATATATCCTTTGGCTTTTGCTTTTGCTTTTAGAATGAATGAATGAATGAATTCATCTAGCTAGCGGGTCGACCGTAACTAACCTGCTGCATACCGCTTGCGCGCAGTTGCATTGAATGCAGTTTTCATGCAAACCTACATTGGCGGGGTGTCGTGCCCGCTTATTTGTGGCAAGAGATGGATCAACCACGGGGTGCTGCTGGTGGGGTATGGAGCGAAGGGTTTCTCGATTTTGAGGTTGGGGTACAAGCCCTACTGGATCATCAAGAACTCGTGGGGAAGAAATTGGGGAGAGCACGGCTACTATCGCCTCTGCAAGGGCCATGGAATGTGCGGGATGAACACCATGGTCTCCGCCGTCGTCACTCAATCAATTACCTCCTAATTCAACTCTTTTCTTCTACATATTAATTACGTTAATTAGATATATGAGAATGCTTAATCATATATATATATATATATGGCTTGCATCTTTTCTTTTAGCTAGTCAGTGTAGGTTGTGCCTTTTACAGTTTCACTCACTTGTTGCTTAATTTGAAGCATATATATGGTAAATTAATTTCCTGTTGCCTAAAGGATGTTTATTATTCTAGCCAGTATTTGTGCTTCTTTTAGTAGTTGTGCTGGTACACTACATGAGAGCAATATTAAACTATATTTGTTAAATACAATTAATTGCTTTATCAAACTCTATTAATATTTTGTAGAATATTTTCTTTAATTCCTTTCGTTTGAATTTATTCCAATAGATTATTCTCATTTTAAAATTGGGTCATCAATCCCTTAATATATTAAAATCGGGTTATATAATTACTAACTAATTAATGATTTGTTATAAGAAACTAATTAACATTTTTTTGTCAATTGTCAGGAACGTAAAAAGTGATAGCTTATAATGATTTATAGTCCAAAAATATTTTATATGATAATATTTTTATTTTTAGTTGAAATATATATAATGATGTTTGACATAATATTTTTAAAATAATTACTAACTGAATTTTTTTCACTTAAAATTAAGAAACTAAGTGAATATTTTTATTTTTCATTTGTTAATAATGTTTAATGCTCTATATTGTTATTCTTAGAAAAATTTATAAAGATATTATATATTAACCAGTTGACCTTTACATACATACATTAAGTGCTTTCTCTCTCCTCTATCCTCAGTCTCATGCTTGTGCCCAACGACCTTTGGTGTTGTTTGTCCCTGAGAGCTTGGGCTGGCCACCAACTCCCAGGTCTCTTTCTTTTCCTCACCAAAAAATTCATCGCATAAACCAAATCCCTTTTTCTCTTTCCATCGGAAAAAATGTAGATTTAGAGATTACTATTCTTAGTTTTATCCATCGAAACCCAAATCATCAAAGATGACAAAGAAAATGCAGTCGACTGATGTGTTTCTTTTCCTCTCTCCTCTAAGATTTGGGTTCCAAATATTAAGGTTTGTTCGGTGGAATCCAAAAACTCTAAATTCGAGTGATTTAGGTTTCAAACAAATCAAAAAAGTGGATATATAGTTTATGATGACTCACCGATCACTTGTAATTTTTATTTTTTTTATTTTTTTATTTTTATAACAATAGTGGAGACAAAGATTTTTTTGAAATTTTAAAAAAAATTGACAGTGCTTAATTAACAACAATGGAGTCAGTGATCAATATTATAAATTTAAAGGAGATCAGTGTCATTTTAAAAAATATAGAGACAGTTTGCGCAATTTAGGCAAAGATGAAGGGTGATCAATTTTACCTTTATTCTAGAACTTCAGTTTTATTTTTGGAATAACGATAAATATAAATATGATGTCATTTCTTTGAATTTTAATTTTTTATATTTTATCAAAAATTAAATTTTTAAATAGAGATAAATATAGATATGATATCTTTTCATGGAATTTTATTTTCTATATTTTTTTATCAAAAAATCCTTTCTAATTAAGCTAAGTTTTATTTTGGAATAAAGATAAATACAGATATGATATCTTTTTTTGGAATTTTATTTTTTATATTTTTAGAGTAAATTACAAAAAAAAAAAAACTCAACTTTCACCTATGTTTTAATTATAAACTGGAATTTTAATTTTATCAATTGGGTTACTTGATTTTTTATTTTGTTTCAATTTTATACCACCATTAGTTATCGGTATATTTCACTGTTAATTTTATACCATCGTTGTTGATATGACATGTTGAGATATAAAATAGAAAATACACATGCCTATCATGTCAAAGGAGTGCAATTTTGTTCACCCCCTTTAACGGGGTGAACATCACCCTCACAATTTATGTGAGGGTGAAAAAGCAACGAAACGGCATAATTTCTGTGATTCCCGTTCCGTTACTTTTTCACCCTCACAGAAATTGTGAGGGTGATGTTCACCCCCATTAAAGGAGGTGAACAAAATCGCACTCATGTCAAAGTCACCTCTCCCTTCTTTTTTCTTCTTCTACAACTGCCAAAACCGTTTCTGTAGCACTCTTTTCTCTCTACTTTGCTCTATTATGCTCTCGTCTCTCTTTCTATATGACTCGGAAATAGCAATCAAAGATGTTGAAAATGAGAAGGCAATTGGACGTGTCAACAGTGGATCGCTTTTTTGCCTTGTTCTCTTCATCACAAATAAGGCATAAGTGGGGTTCCATTGCACTCGCCACAAGCGTGCACCGTGTTTTTTGCCTTTTTTTATCTCATTTTTTTTCACCTCACCATCATCTTTTTCTGTCTTTCCTGCTCATTCTTTTCATCTTATCGCCTATGTTATCGTCAATTAAGATTTGAGAGAAACCCTAATTAGGGTTGTGTAAAATTTTGATTTAACTAAAATAACTAAACCGAACTGACCGAATTTAAAAATGAAGTCATTTTTGGCCCAAAATAAAAGAAGAAAAAAATAGAAGAACGAAACAAACCGAACCGAAAAAAAAAACGACCCTTTGCCTTTGGCCCTTTCTTTTCGTCCCTCGTCATCATTTTCGACCGATCTCAAGTTCCCAACCAATTGACCTTTCTTTTCTACTATCAATGCTGACAGCGACTAACCTTGTTCTCATCGCTATCAATATCTTTCTTTTTCCCTCTAATTGATTCCTCTCACCACAAGCCACTAACTCTATCGCACCACCATACTTGATCATCTATACCACCTCGGTAACCACCATCGCCTTAAAGTGCCACCTCTATTTGCTTCAGCGATTTACGGCATAGGCTTTGGCCCATTTGTTAAGGTTCCGTGACCTTTTCAGTTTTGTAGTATACACACACACGAATAGGGGTAGGTATTTTAAACATTAAAAGCTAGATCTACTGATATCTGACTTTTGATTTTCAAGTATATGGACCGCTAAGCCAATGCTAATCTAATGATCAGTTCCGATCGTCGAAATCTGTCGTGAACTGTGGTCGGTGATGGTTCTTTCTTCTTTTTTTTTTTTTTTTGCTTTTTTTGGTTATTTTGGTAGATTTGGTTTTTTTTGTATTTTTCTAGCTATTTTGGTTTGTTCGGTTTGATTTTTTTCAAAATTTTTGTTTGTTTGGTTTTAGCATTTCTTGAACAGATCGAATGCTCACCCCTTAACCTTAATTGCAATTATAGTAATGGCTAGCAATATAGATGTACATATAAATGTATGTCTATAAAAATTGCAAGCAAATCCTATATATATAAATGCACATAAAGAGCGAAGGGAGATAGCATCAGTGGAGATGCAATGGAATGAGAAGTAGTGAATTAGTGTTGATATGCCCAGTAAAATAAGCGGACATAGTGGTAATAAATGAAAGGATCGGAAGAAGGAGAATGTGCCACGTGGCCAGGCGAGGAACCCCTACGTGCATGGTCGTGACCCATCACGTAAGCGTTGCAGCAACCTCGTGTGCACCCGTGTAGCTGCACCACTGCGCAGCCCCCTGAGTGACATCACTCGAGAGAACCTTGCACCCTTGGGTGACATCACTTAGGCATGACCCATGTGTGCACGTATCCCCTGATGACCCTTACCTAGGCGTGCTTCGAGTAGTCGTGTATGGCCTCGTAAGACCATGCGCTAGTGTGCCTCCTCGGCCCTACATATGCCAGCGAGCCCCATCGCCCACACAGCCCTGTACGTGCTCCCACTTGCACCCCCAGGTGACCTTTACTCAGGGGTGACCCGCACTCGTACCCTCAACTGACCCTCATTTTGGGGTGCCATGCTTACGTCCGTGTGCTCACGCTTGGGTACAACCCATGTGTGCCTGTATCCCCTGGTGACCCTCACCTAGGGGTGCCTCGACTAGCCGTGTGTGGCCTCGTAAGACTATGCACGCTAGTGTGTCTCCTCGGCCCTGCGTATGCCAGCGAGCCTCATCGCCTACACAGCCCAGTGCGTGCTCTTATTTGCACCCCCAGGTGACCCTTACTCAGGGGTGCCCGCACTCGTACCCTCGAGTGACCCTCACTTGGGAGTGCCATGCGCATGTCCGTGTGCTCTCATGCTTGCGCCTATGGTCTAAGCGTCATTACTCTTACAATACCTGATTAAAACCACATACGAGTTATTAGCTGAAGAAATTGGGTCACCCGACACGTGAAAGTCTTTTTCATCGCTATAAATAGGGGGGTTCTCTCCCCATTTGGTATGCTATCTCTCACACTCACACTTCCTTCTTGTATTCAACTACTTTATACTTTCGAGAGACTAACTTAGGTATCGGAGGGCCTGCGTAGGGATCCTTACCTGCACCTCTAACTAATATTCTTTTTAGACAGGTTATCCATCGCTCGGAAGGGTCATTCATCGCTCTCAATTCAACTGAAAGACTCATCCATTGCTGTTGTTACCCCTAGGAGAGTCATCCATCATTATCACTTCGCCCCGAAAGACTCATCCATCGCTGTTGTTACCCCTAGGAGAGTCATCCATCATTATCACTTCACCCCGAAAGACTCATCCATTGTTATCGCTCAACTCCAAGAAAGTCATTATTTGCTCTCGATAGTCACTCATCGTTTACATGGAAGTCATTCTAAGATATTTTTTTATCTATAAATTTATTATTGTAATTGAGTAACAATAAGTGTCATCATCTCCAATGGATGTTTATAGATCCTTCACTGCTGTTGATTAGGGATTGGGGTTTTTCCTTGGAACCCAAATTGGCAACGACCTATACCATGGAAGAGAAGGAATGAGTGGGGAAAGGTGAAATTATAGGTGGTTACAAGGTGATGAAGAAGACGAGGGGAAAGGGAACCAATGAACATGGTGGATGTCAAGAGTTATGGTGAGTGCAACAAAATACCTTCATATATATATATATATCCTGCTGCTTACATGGTAGCCATGTCATGTGTTTATGTGATAGCCACGTCAGCAATTAGTTATCAAACTTAACAGATTTAAATAATATTATGTAATTGAAACTAAATGGAAAGTTGGGAAGGACAATTGATAAAATTAAAAATTCAATCTAAAATTGAAATAAAGATGAAAGTTGGGCATTTTTTTTAGTAATTTGTCCTGTTTTTATCAAAAAAAAAATACTTTTTAAGTTAAGTTATATTTTTAGAATAAAGATAAATAAGTATAAATATAATATCTTTCTTGAAGTTATATGTTGGCTAAAATCCACTAAGGCCCCTCAAAGTTTACAACTTGGGATATTTAACTCTCTTTAACATCATTTTCAACCAAAACACTGAATTTGCTTGTTAGAAAAAGAAAATGACTACAATATCATAATTAATCTTAAATAATCACATATAATTATATTATTATAAATTAATTAAAAATAAAAATACCAAACTTAACCTTGAGAGAAAAAATAGAGAAAAAAAGTGAAAAAAATATAATTCATAACCTAATCAATCCCTAAATCTAAGCAAAATTTTAATTATTTCCAAAAAATGCAAAACCCAAATAGTCCATAACTTAAACAAAATCCATTTCATTTTTGAATTAAAAAAAAAAAAAACTAGTCTCCAATTTATCTTTGAATCACGAGGAAGCAAAGTAACTCCAAAAAATTAAATTTTTGGCTAAATTTTCTTATTTGTCCTTAATAAATACAATGTTCGATTCAATTTTCAAACACACTTTGAATTTTATTGTTTTTTCCTTAATAAATATGGTTTTTGAATGAATTTTCAAACACTATATTATAATTTTAATTTCAAAAGTTGAAAATTATTTTGGTTCGATGAATTAAAAATAAATTGGAGACTAATTTGATTTTGTGATTCAAAAATAATTTGGATTTTGCTTATAGGTTATGAAGTGATTGGTTTTGTATTTTGTTAGAGATAAATTAGGATTTTACTTAGGTTTATAGATTGATTGAGGCTACTAGTTAAACTTTTTTTTATATTTTATTTTAGTTTAAATTATCAATTGGTGTCACTTTCCTTAATTTAAGGGTAAGTTTGGTATTTAAATTTTAATAATAGAATTGTGTGTAGTTATGTGATCATTTAATCTAGTTTCTTTAGCTGAAAATGGTTTCAAGGGGTTTCGGATAAAAATAAAATTATAAGGGATTAAGTGTCATTAAGTTATAAATTTTGAGGGAGTTCAAAAGATTTTAATTAACTTTATATTTTTATTAAAAATTTATTTATAAGTTAAGTTTAATTTTTGAAATAAATAAAAATATAGTCATAATAATGGCATTTTTTTTTGGAATTTTACTTTTTATATTTTTATTATAATTCCTTTCTATGCTAAGTTTTTTCTTTTGGAAATAATGATAAATATATACATGATATTTTTTTAGAAATTTATATTTTTACATTTTATCAAAAAAATTTAAAATAAAGATAAAATTAGATATGATATTTGAATAAGGATAATTAGAGAAAGTTAGATTTAAGTTTTAGAATTTAGAGAAATTTTGGGTGGGACAAAAGTTTAATGAAGGGTTGCTATGTGGCACTAAAATTTTTAGGCAGGAAAAAATTAAAGAAATATTATACGTGACAGTATAAATATTTGGAAGGGAAAAGAATTCCGTATATTATATACATAAATTTTTAATTTTATTAAATAAAAAGTTAAATAAATTAATAATTTTATAAACTTGATTTTTTCCCATTAAGTTGATGAGAATGCAAAAGTAACCGAATGTATATAACTATGGAAAACTATACATTTCATAACTAAAATAAAAGTATTCCAAATCCAAAGGAGAGTGAGAATATGGCCGCATATGAGAGAGTTTAAAAAATAGGGGTAAGATAGTTATAATTTAGTTAGTGGAGGTGCCAAGTATAATTAGGATAAACGTCATGGGTAGAAAATGCAATTTACACTAAAACTTATTAAACGATTCTTCATTTGGAGGAAATCGGGGCGATGCCGTAATTTGGAAAAGTGCAGGATAGCGGACAAAGCAAGAAACATGAAAGTGACTTTCTAATTTCAGCGCCCACTGCCGAACATAATCTCAACCAAAGCGTTAGTATAAATATTCTATTCCTCCCCAGCTTTGCTGCTTCTTTCTCGATCTCTTTTTTGTCTTCACCAGGTACGTCTTCTTTTCTTTCTCTTGCTCTTCTTTCTTTTTTCCTTTTTTCCCTTTCTGTTTTGGTGTGGGAGTGTTCCGAGCCTCAGGTAAGGCCGAGGCATTGCCAATTATGGGAAGTAGAGTGATGGGTTTTGTGCAGGATTTGCAGTTTGTGGGGACTTTCTGGGAAATTTCCTAGCTTATTTCTACTATCTAGGTGGTTATCTACTGGGTCTTAGCTTAATGGTTTCTGGTAATGTTGCAAAAAATGTGTATTCTTTTTTAATCCCCTGCCTTAATTAGTGATTTAATCAGTGCTTGAATAGTTACTAAAGATTTGAGGTCTGCATTTTGGACGTGATGACCAGTGGGAAATAGAAAAATTAGTGTCACCCTTAAGTTCTGGGGAATTAAAGATATATGATTTGGGGCATGTGATTCACAAAAAGTTGGATTGCAATTAGCATTTGTATCTGGGATTCTGGATAAATTTATTGTTGTTTATGCCTTGTTTTGCTAAAAAAAAATATGAAATGATATCTCTCTTTCTTTTCTTGGAAGTGGATGGTTGTGGAGGAAGTTGTGAAAGACAGGATTTTCTTTAAATTGGGCTTTCTTTAAGTTTTGTTTGATCCTTAACTACAGAGTTGATCGGAAAGTTGGAACAATGACTAGAAGTGAAGCCTATTTGTTTGGTACTGAAGGTAACCAAAACAAGAGGGGAAAGAATTGAAGATCAAGCGGTTCCCCAACTGAACTTGAAATTAGGTGAGAAATGCGATTTGTTGCTATTGAACTTTTGGTCCACTTCATTTCTATTATTATGTGTAATGAGAAGGATATGACCTTCAGGGTCCGGTATTTTTTGTGAGCTGTTGATCATAACATAGTCTACTTGTTTTAAGAATAAGCATAAAATTTAACGAATATTTCTCTGTTTGATTTCTGGAGATGATGGTGAAGAAGCATAAGAAACTGCTGATTCTCTTTTTCAGTTTGGTTGGCTTGTTTTTACATCTTCATAAATAAAAAAAACGAAGGAAAATGATTTAATGAATTCCTTTTATAGTAGCAGTTAATTACCACATTAAATGATATGAGCCAACCCACTACTTTCTGGCATCATTTTTCACTGTTAGAAGTTAGAAACAGTTGGTCCTTGTTACTGTTGAGCCAATGAAACATCACCTGCTCATTGTACGTGAATTATGAGTATGTATTGATCTTTTAAAAAAATTCAAATTTTGGGGTAAAGAGTCTATCGACCTACCTAATAGTTCTGGATTGGATAGGTATGGAAAAGAGTTGATATGATTTTCCTTTTTTGCTTCTCTTCCATCAGACAGCCTTAACTGACTGCTTATTGGATGTTAAAGAGTGAATTAATGAGAAAAACACTAAACAGCTGAATTAATGAGAAAAACACTAAACACTATGCCCAATTACAAAACTATGTAATGCAAAGACTGATTTTGAAAATAGATAATATGGTACTAGAGGATAAACAGCTGTTACGCGATAATTTATTTTATTCCTTCTGAAGCCTATCTACTTCTCAATTTCTCTTTGTAATATGCTTTTTTTTGCTCAAAATAATATTTTTATTTCATATGGGACTTCTTTATATCTACTTTTAAAACAAGCTGAGCATCTTAGTAACTTTGAAGATGATAGGAATTACATGTTCTATAGATGTGCTTGTCTTAATGAAATAAAACAAGCATTGAAAAAGATGAAGAATAATAAAGCAGTTGGAACCAATAATATCTTGATAAAAGCATGGAAGTGCATTGGAGCAGGGGACCTTTTTTGGTTAATGAAATTATTTAATGTTATCCTAATTCAAAAGGATGTCGGACGAGTGGAGAAAGAGCATTTTTGGTGCCTATTTATAAGAATAAAGGAAAAATTCAAAACTGTGAAAACTATAGAGGGATCAAGTTAGTGAACCACATGATGAAACTTTGGGAGAGGATAATTAATAAGGAGACAAACTAAGGTATTTGACAATCAATTATATGCTTGGTACGTTAACAATGGAAGCTATCTGTTAACTGAGATGCCTAATGGAAAGTTCTAAAGATAAACAAAAAGATTTGTGTATGGGATTTATAGACATGAAAAAAAAGATTATGACAGAGGAACCAGATAGTCTTGTGGAAGGTTTTAGAGAAAGAAAGGAGTTCAGATTGCTATTATATAGGTTACTAAAGACATGTATAATCTAGCAGAAACATGTGCTAGAACATGGGGAAGAGACGTTGAGGCTTTTCCGAGTACTGTTGGATTGCATCAAGGATCTGCATTGAGCTTTTACCTCTTTGTTCTTGTTATAGATAAACTCACAAAACACATCCCAGATGAAGTGCCTTGGTGTATGTTACTCATAGATGATATTGTCTTGATGGATGAGACAAAAAAAGGCTTACACAATAAAGTTGAATTATAGAGAAACACTTTAGACTCCAAAGATTTTAAATTAAGTATGTTGAAAATTTAGTATATGGAATACCTCTAATCAACATTTGAAATTGCTAGCATCACACTTTTCAAATAGTACTAATTACATAAACACTTTTGCCAATACCATTTCTAGTAATTGTATTGTTAAAAGCACTTTTTCAATCATTGATCAAATACATATAACAATAATAAAAACATTTCTTAGATGATTAGGCGAAATGCTAAATTGTTTTTTTTCTTAAAAGTGATTTTAATAAAAGCAATTCTTGTAAAAGCATTTTTATAGAAATGATTCTCCTGGTAAGAGAAATTTCACAGCAATGGAAAAAATACACTTACATTCTCTTGGATTGGATGGAGGACATTCTAGTAATAAAATTGTTGAATCTGTGTATATTTTGTTTCCTTGTACAGTATATAGATTATCTTTCCATTTATTTATTGTTTCCATTTGTTTTTTATGAGAAAATAATTATGAGAGAAAAACCTAAGAGATTAGCCTCTTTTAGCTTATTATTTATAATAGGCATAACGGGTCTTAAACACATACGGGCTTAATCTAATTACAAATAAAACACACACATATAATAATTACAATATATACAATTATACTAATAATTCTAACACTCCCCCCTCAAGCTGGAGCATAAATATCATATGCACCAAGTTTGTTATAAATATATTCCACTCGAGAACCCTTTAGAGACTTGGTGAAGACATTTGCAAGTTGATCATTGGAGTTAACAAATTCTGTAACAATAACACTTTCAACCAACTTTTCTCTAATAAGGTGATAGTTAATTTTAATATGCTTAGTCCGCTTATGGAACACTGGATTGGAAGCAATGTGTAAGGCAGCTTGATTATCACAAATAAGCTTCATAGGGGACACTTCACAAAACTTGAGTTCCTGCAGGAGTTGTTTAAGCTAGATAAGCTCCAAGTTGCATTAGCCATAGTTCGATACTTTGTCTCTGCACTAGATCTAGCTACTATATTCTGTTTCTTACTTTTCCAAGGAACCAGATTTCCTCCCACAAGAACACAATACCCAGAGGTTGATCGATGATCAAAAGGAGATTCTGTCCAATCTGGACCTGCATACCAACAAATATCTGTGTCTCCCTTATCCTCATAGAGTAGCCCTTTAACTAGCGCTCTTTTGATATATCTTAGAATTCAGATAACATCCTAGTGAGAATCACATGGAGAACTGAGGAGTTGGCTAACTACACTCACAGCAAAATCAATGTTGGGATGAGTGATTGTGAGATAGTTCAACTTGCCTACTAGTCTCCTATATCTTCCAGGATCTGAATAAAGCTCCCCCTGTCCCTGTAAGAGTCGGACATTCGAATCCATTAGGGTGTCAACTGGTTTGTAGTTCACCATACCAACTTCTTCTAAGATATCAAGGACATACTTCCTTTGAGAAATTGAGATACCATCTCCTGATTGAGCAATTTCAATACCCAAGAAATACGAAAGTTGGCCTAGGTCTTTGATCTAAAAGTGCTGTGTCACAATCCTAGGGTTTGGCTAGGGTTGTGATAGGAATTAGAAGAGATTTAGGGAAGAGAAGGCAGCAAGGAGGGAGGTTTAGAACTGAAATAGAAAGAGAAATGGGAAAGGAAAAGAAGAAGAAGTAGACGTGAGCGAGAGAGAGAGAAATTAAGAAAGGAAATCAGAATATTCAATATCAAAATCTGCATATCTCCATCTGATTACAATAGCCCCTTATATAGGCATAACAAATTGCATAACCCCCCCCCCCCCATGCTTCTAACTAATTGCTACAATATCACCTAATAAGCCTATTACTACATTACCCCTTTATTTTATTCTTATTACATCATTGACCCTCCTATACTCCTAGGTACATGACAATTCCCCCCGCCTAAAAATGTTTCTTGTCCCCAAGAAACTTATTATCGTTGAGCCACTTCTCTATCTTCATCCAATTCCCACCTTCATTTTCTGTTCAATGTCTTTTTTCCTCTTTATTCTTCTAGGCTTCTTCTTCTTTGTTCTTAGGATTCCAAGACCCAACCCAAACACAATTTGGCTTAGAGCTGCAATAAAAGCAACCCGATTAACCTCAATGATTTCAAGTTCAAAGCTGTGAGTACTTGATGAATTAGGAGACTCAAGCTTAAAGTCCTCAACATGGTTGTCTAGGTGTCTTATGAATGGAGTTCGGGATGGTTGTTCCCCACGAAGACGTTCTCCATAAATCAAACAAATAAATCCTCCAAAATGATAATAAGGAAAGATATCCTTTCTCAAGTCCAATTCTCCCACACTGCCAAAGAAATCCAAATCTTTAGTATCATCTCCAGCCTTGGGTTGGGGCACATAATCAACCCCATCAGTCACCCCCAACAGTGAGTCATCGCAATTAGGGGAAAGTTTTCCAATAGTTTGTGCCTCAATGTCCTCAAGGGATTCAAGAGATTCCTCAGCAATTAAACCAACTGCCCCTGTCTGAAATTCTGCCACATCTTTGTCCCGTTCATTGGAATTTTTTTGAAGTTCACTCTCAACATCTTTCTCCTCCACATCAACAGCCCCTCCTTCCTTGTGTTTGCTGGAATTTCCCTCTAAATGAACTTCTCTTTCAACCATTTCAGATTGTTCCTTTGCCCTTGCTGCCCTATGAATCTCTTCATCACAGATTCCCTTTGGATAATGCCATTCACCACCAATATCATCACCAACGGTGCATTCCTCCTTGATAACTCTGTTGGAATCTGTACACTTCTTCCACTCCTCCCCAAGGAACTCCTCCTTGTTAAAATTCCCATGATAATCCTCAAAGAATTCTGCTGGGAAACTATAATGATACTTCTTAGTAAGTATCATTACAAACTCTTGCAATTGTTCATGTAGCATCCGGCCGAATTCTTGGCTCGATTCATGTACCATACTTCTTGTTCTTTTGTCCAATTGGTTGCGCCCCTCCGCCAACTTCTTTTCCCATGCAGAAGGCTCTTGGCCATACTTCCCCTAATGTCTATCTCCAGCTGAAAATGCAGCATTATGCGGCTGCAATTGAGACCCCATTTCAACTAAAAATGACGAATTTGTCTGCTGCAATTGAGGCTCCCACAGTCTCCTACATGCACTGCTCCCCTTAGCTGCTTTTCACAATCAGCATACTTACTAGCAGCCTAGGATTTGATCGGAAATTCCGCGATATAGTGCAGGAAGTCACAGCCTAGAATCGCCCATCCAAATGCGCCTTCCCAATCCACTTCCAGCTCCTCCAAATCTCACGTTTCTGCTGTGCAATTACTTCTGAAACTCGATTGAATCGGCAGCCTTCAGATTTGCCTCACAAAACCCCTGGAATTTGGATCTATGTTGCCTCCAAATCCGATTCAATTCCTTCCACTTCGGCCCAGAGTTACTGCAATTCGCTGCCAAGCATCACCTCTTGCATCGCCTTTCAAGTTCGCCTAGCTTGTCGGAATTTACGGCCAAATCGTTGGCCTGTTCCTCCAATCTCCACAAGTCTCTTCTACCACGGCTTCACTAATTCGCCTGCAACTCAATTCTCAAGCAACTGAACAGCTAGGCTTCAGATCCGATTCTGCCTTATGGCTCGTCTGTTGCAGCGTCTCCTGCACCCGCCTCACCTCCTCGATCAACTACCACAATTCGGAAATCAGCAACAAATCACCCTCCGATGGACTGCAGCTTCTCACAAAGGCGTCCGTTCGCGTCACTCACCGTTCGCTTCTCACAACGACTGCTGTCCGCTCCTGCTGTGCCACTCTAATCTGGCTTCAATTTTGGAATCACAACTACGGTGACTCGAGCAAGTAGCAGCGAATCAACCTGCTACCGATTCGACAATCGCTTTCCTCGTCTCCTCCTTCTCGCCCAATCACCGACCACGGTTCGCAACCACTGACTCGGTTTCGTAATTAACCGGAATTGCTTCGCCTACTTGCCAACGACGATCACCGTTGTAGATCGATAGCAAAGTCAGATTCTCATTCCGTCAACTTTCTGTTATTTTTGGAATCGCTTAGCCCAGCCTCGACTTGGCTTCCACTCTGCTTAAGTTGCTTCGCCAATCCGCTTCGAACAACTTCTGCGATTCGCGGCTGAGCGTCTACCTTCTGCTCGTTCCCAAGAAAGTCGAACACTCTTCCAGATCACAAGTCGTGATCGCTTGTACCTCAGCTTCCCATACCAGCTGCGCTACTCTGATTTGGACTTCAAATTCAACTCGATATCATCGTCGGTCTCTCCTTCACACACCAATTCCGAGCAAGACGTATTAAAATTCGCTGTCGTTCGTCAACTTCTTCAATTCTGCTGAGTCCTGATTCCACACCCAATCACCGTCCAACACTCCAAGTCGGCCAATTGTTCGCCTATGATCGCAATTGCTGTCGATCTTCAATCGTTCAAGAATTTGGACTAGCCTCAGTCGCACGCCTTACAATCTGGATCTTATGCATTGATACAAGACTTTTAGATCCTTAGCCAAAAATCATCGAAATCACTTACTGGAATGTATTGGAAATGTCGGAACTCTCGAATGTGCTTGAATCACGGCTCTGCTTCTCCATCCGTCCTTGTTCGACTGCAACAACGTTGCTTGTTTTGATCGCAACTTTGAACGCGGACTGCCGGAAATTAGCCTAGCTCGCCTGGCCTTTGAGTTTCGGATAAAAATTGCTAAAGTCACAAACTAGAATTAATTGAAATCATAGCCAAGGATTGACTGCTCTGATACCAATTGTCACAATCCTAGGGTTTGGCTAGGGTTGTGATAGGAATTAGAAGAGATTTAGGGAAGAGAAGGCAGCAAGGAGGGAGGTTTAGAACTGAAATAGAAAGAGAAATGGGAAAGGAAAAGAAGAAGAAGTAGACGTGAGCGAGAGAGAGAGAGAAATTAAGGAAGGAAATCAGAATATTCAATATCAAAATCTGCATATCTCCATCTGATTACAATAGCCCCTTATATAGGCATAACAAATTGCATAACCCCCCCCCCCCCCATGCTTCTAACTAATTGCTACAATATCACCTAATAAGCCTATTACTACATTACCCCTTTATTTTATTCTTATTACATCATTGACCCTTCTATACTCCTAGGTACATGACATGCTGATGTAGATGTTCCTTTAGCTTCTGTATTCCAATCTGATCATTCCCTGTGATAATAATGTCATCTACATAAACAACAAGGTAGATACATAAGGAATAAGAATGGCGATAGAAAACCGAATGATCAGCTTTACTTTGAGTGAGACTAAAAGCTTGAACCACAGTGTTGAACCTACCAAATCATGCCCGTGGAGATTGTTTCAAATCATAGAGAGACTTCTTGAGTTTGCAGACTACATTGGAGTCCCCTTGAGCAACAAAATTGGGTGGTTGCTCCATATATATCGCTTCCTGTAAATCACCATAAAGAAAGGCATTTTTAATATCGAACTGATAGAGTGGCCAATGACGCGTAGCAGCTAGAGAGAGAAAGAGGCGAACAAAGGCCATTTTCGCAACAGGAGAAAAGGTGTCACTATAATCCAGCCTTTGGCAACCAAGCGGGGCTTAAGACGTTTCACCTATCCATCAGGACCCATTTTGGGAGCGAATACCTACCGGCAACCAACGAGAGTCTTTTCTGGTGGTAAATGCACCAAATCCCAAGTACCATTCGAATGTAAGGCGTCAATCTCATTTAATATAGTTTGATGCCAACTAGGATGCGACAGAGCTTCACCTGTGGTTTTAGAAATAGAAACAGAGGAAAGACTCGAAACAAAGGTGCTATAAGGAGATAAACGGTCATAACATAAAAAGGTTATAAATAGGATGGGGATTACGAGTAGACCGTGTACCTTTGTGAAGAGGAATAGGGAGATTGTCGAGCTTAGGATCCGAGGCAGGAGGGACCACAGACGGAGAGAGCGAGTCAGGAGAGTCCTGGACTAGAGGAATGTTGGTGCCGGTAGCGGGATGAGGATGATGGTGATATGTAAGAAGTGGAGGAGCTGTGGAAGGTGGATCGGAAAATGGTAGGGTAGGCGCCATAGAGGAGGATACAAAAGGACCTGATGAGGACAGTGGAAAAAAATAAAAAGGAACAGGCTAAACCTAGTGAATACTCTATGAATTAGGCTGAGCAACCGAAAAGAAAGACTGTTGTTCAAAGAATGTGACATTAGTAGACATAAGATAACAGTTCAGCTTAGGAGAGTAACACTTATAGCCTTTCTGTAATCGGGAATAGCCGAGGAAGATACACTTGAGAGATTTTGCAACAAGCTTGTCCTGTCTAGGTGAAAAATAATGCACAAAATAGTTACATCCAAAAACATGAAGAGGAACAGAATAAAGCGGCTGTGTAGGGAACAAAGGGAATGAGGAATTTGGTCATGTAACGTTGAAGATGGTATGCGATTGATTAGAAAACATGCAGTTAAAACATCTCCCCAAAATTTGGTGGGAAGATTGGCATGTAAAAGGAGCGTCCATGCAGTCTCAATAAGATGAAGATTTTTACACTCAGCAACACTATTTTGTTGAGGTGTGTAAGGACAAGAGGATTGATGCAAGATACTATCAGCAGTCATAAAGGTAGTAAATTGAGAAGAAAAATGCTCAAGGGCATTATCATTACGTAAGGCACATATAAAAACTCCAAACTGTGTTTTTATTTCAGTAGTAAATGTCTGAAAGATAGAAAATAACTTGAATTGACTCTTCATAAGAAACAACCAGATGCAACGAGAAAAGTCATCAATGAAAGTAATGAAATATGAAAAACTAAAAGTAGAATTGACGCAACTGGGTCCCCATACATCAGAGTGCACAAGGGAAAAGGGAGCATCAACCCTATTATTGACTCGACAAGAAAAAGAATTATGAGCGTGTTTATCATGCTAACATGACTCACAATTATACATGGACAATGACGACAAACTAGGAACTAATTTCTTCAGTTTGGAGAGATTGGAATGATTGAGACGATAGTGGAGAAGATCTAGGGAAGCGGCACTGGTGCAAGCTACCGGTGAACTAGGCACAACAAGATGATAGTGACCCTGTGATTCACGTCCGACGCTAATCATCTGCCTCGTACCCTGGTCCTGAACACAAACAGAGGTAGGAGTAAAGATAATAGAACAGTTAAGGGTTTTGGTGAGTTGGCTAATTGAAATCAAATTAAAAGAACTATTAGGAACATATAAAACAAAATTTAATGAGAAAGACGAGGTGGGTGTGATTTGGCCGATCCCTTTAACTGTAGTTTTGCTACCATCAATTAGGGTAACAGTAGGCAAGGTATCATAATAGGTAAGTGAGGAGAAAAGTTCATTACCACACATATCGTTAGTGGCGCCAAAATCTATAATTTAAGGACCAATAGATGAGCCTTGAGCAACACAAGCAACAGGATTATCAGGATGAGACTGCTGGGTGGCCTGGAACTTCAGGAAGGCATCATACTCAGCTGCAGACATAGGTATCAATTACGAACCTAGTGGAGATTGAGCAGGACTAGAATCGCTCTGAAATGTATGAGCTGCATTGGTAGATGCAAGTGGAGCAGCTGGCCGACCATGTTTCTTCCAGCATTTGTTCTCAAGATGACCCAGTTTCTTACAAAAGGTACATTGTAGATGTGGGCGACTATTATTGCATCCTCTATTTCCTCTTAAGGTGGAAGCTTGAGACACAAGAGCTGAAGATTCGGTTGGAGGAACAACATGAGAAGAAGATGACATACCATGCGCACCTGTCATATTCAACAACCTTTCAAAAGAGTCCTTCATGGTAGGACTAGCGAAGCTGGTCAAGATTTGGTGCTTGATAGCGTCAAACTCTGGTTTCAAGCTAGAGAAAGCAATAACCATAAAAAAAACTTCTCTTGTTGAGTAATCTGTTTGGTGCAGGTTGTAGTAAGAGGAAGAAGAGCATCAAATTCTTGCATGAGAGCCTGAACTTGCCCCATATAAGATTCCATGGACGACTCTTGCTTGAGATTCTTGATATTAGAGACCACAGTGTACAAACATTGGATGTCGTTTGTATAACACTCTTCAGTTTCCTTTCACACATCAACACAAGTTTTAAAGGGGCGAAAGAGTTGCATTATGGACGGATCAATAAACTACCATAGGAGGCTACATAACTGGGCATTAACTTGTTCCCATCTAGCCCGATTAGCTTCTGGCACACTTTCAGCCTTTGTGGTAAGATGATCCGCTTGGCCTTGCCCTTTGAACCACATTTTTGATAAAGGCTGCCCATGAGAGATAATTGGCAGACCCTATCAGCTTAACAGTGGTAATATTGACTGTCCCAAGATTGGAGACAGTAAAAGATTGAGAGGCAGTAGGGGCAACAGATGCCGGAGCGGGAGTAGCACCAACATAAACCTTGTCACTGAGATCAGACATGGCAAGAACTTTGACATCAGAAACAGCTTGAGGGGTCGTCGGAGATTAGATTTGGAGAAGCTGGAGAGAAGTTACCGGCGAACGCACTGTCATGCGTCGGTGCATGGAGGCGGAGGTAGCATGTGGTGGTGGCGGGTGGGGGCGCATGGGTGGTTCATTGACGGCAGGTCTTCGGAGGTCAGTCAATCTGATAGCAACGAACCCTAGGGTGGTGGCGGTGTTAATAAGTAGTGGCCGGACAATAGTGTTCTGGCATGGGTAGTGACGGTGACGACTAGGGTTTGAAGGTCACTGGAAAAAGATACACAACGACGGCTAGGGTTTTTTTTCTCATCGATGACTCTGATACCATGTGAGAAAATAATTATGAGAGAAAAACCTAAAAGATTAGCCTCTCTTAACTTGTTATTTATAATAGGCATAACAAACCTTAAACACTTATAGGCTTAACCTACAGGTTTAATCTAATTACAAATAAAATACACATATACAATAATTACAATATATACAATTATACTAATAATTCTAACATTTTGTTTCCTAATGGTTGTAGTCCTCTTCCCTATTGATAGGGAATGTATTCCCGTGCATATGGTTAAGTGAATAAGAGATTTTCACTATTCTTCGTCTATTTTCTACAAAAATACACTAATTTTATCGGTTCAAAATACATAAGCCATTCATGTGACCTTGAGAGAAAATAGTTGATCTTCCCACATATATATAAAGAGAAGGGGGTGGGGAAGAACAACGAGGCAATAAATGTACAGGGAAAATGGCATTCTAATTTCATTGCGGAGCCATAAAATCTTAATCAACATGGAAGTCTCTCTCAATTCTTTCTTTATTCTTGTCTTTCCTTCTTGCTGTCTTCCAAGGAACCCTTTACAAGGTACTCGCCCTCAAAATCTTCTTTCTAAGCTGGAAATACTTGTTTCTCTTTTCCTGAAATATTTTGTAGTTCTCTTGGACATTTTCTCAAGGAAGCATTGCCAATTTAAGAGAAAATAAATATTATCTATGTACATAGTGAATAAATATTATCTATGTACCTTGTGACTTTGTCTAGAACTTGAAGTTCATCATGATTTTCTTTAAAAAAATATAGAAACCGTTTCTGGTTATCCATGTGATATCTTTTGGGTTCTAATTTATGTTGGTACTTTTAGATTTGTTTATGAATTAAGTGCTTGAATAGGTAACAAATTTGAGGTTTATATTTGATGAAGGTGTTTTCTTTCAATTTAATATTGTCCAAGTTAATCAACCAAGTATTATGGATATTTTATTATTTATGATGTGAAGGATAAAACAGCTGATGTCCTATCAGTTGTATAGATGGTAGAGAGCAAGAAAAAGAAACCATGCATTTGTTATTCTTGGTTGCCTTGAGAGAAAAGGGGAAAACAATAGTGTTGGAGAATTCGAGTAATTTAGCTAATGACATGGAAGTGATAGACACGATATTGTTTTGAATAGAAGGAAGATAAGGAAGAAGAAGGATCCAAAACTATAGGAGAAAATATAGGAGATATACTCGGTTTAGATTTGTATCTTATCCTATATATCTTTCTAACCTATTCAAATTTGGATTGTATCCTATAATTTAGGATCAAAATCGTAGCTTAGTCCTGTATAAATATAGTTTCTACACTTAATACAAATTAGAGTTTTGATGTCTCCTCTAAACTCAGTTCATACCTAAGGTTTTTTGCTTAGGTTATTCTATTTTGTTCATGGTATCAAAGCTTCGATTCTGCCTAGCCTAAATATTCAGATACTATGTCTGCCTCTAATCTTGAGAATGCAGTTCATACAACTGCAGAGTCCTCTCTTAGTCCACACAACTGGTAGCAATTCCATCTATTTCTTTATCAACTGACAGCCATACCTTGCAGATCACTCAACATAGATTAAATGAAGGAATTTTTGGGAATGGTTTCAATCTGTTATGTTGGTTATTAAAGGCAAGGGTAAATTTGGCTATCTATCAGGAGCAATTTCAACTCCACCAAAAGATACAGCAGAATATCAAAGCTGGGAGGCAAAGAATTCGATAATCATGGCTTGGCTTATAAACTCAATGGAGCCAAAGATTGGTTGAACATATCTCTTCTGCAAGACTTCTAAGGAAGTGTGGGAAGTTGTCCAAGAGATATATTATGATTTTGAAAACACATCTCAGTGTTTTGAGATCAGATCTCCCATTAGAACCACTAAACAAGGTAACCTTGGTGTTATTGAATAGTATAATATCTTGATAGAATTATGGAAGGAGATGGATCTCTTTTATGATCCAAAGTGGGAGTGTTCTGCTGACAGCCAAAAATATAGCAAGATGCTGGAAAAAGAAAGGATTTTTTACTTCCTCAAGGACTCAATGCTGACTTAGATGAGGTCCATGGCCGCCTACTTGGCACCAAACCAATTCCATCTCTCTAGGAAGTGTTTGTAGAAGTTAGAAGGGAAGAGAGTAGAAAACGTGTGATGCTTACAGCAGCAGAAACAAGTGCAAGCTCTGCCATTGTTACAGCCAAACGAGAAGAGAATCCTAGGGATAAACAAGAGTGCAATTTTGTTCACCCCCTTTAATAGGGGTGAACATAATCCCCTGTTAGTTTAACCCACCCCATTTCTCTCTCTCCTCTCTGTCCCCTTCCCTTGCTCTCACCACGTTGTCTCATCCTCCTTCGCTGAGGGGAGGGAGGATGCAGTGGCAGTCGGCGCGCGAGTAGTGATGCGAGGCGAGGCGAGGTAGTGAGGGGTAAGGCGATAGCAGCAACGGCGATAGGCAATTACTAGAGAAGAAGAGGGAAAGGGAGAGAGAGGAGAGGAGAGAGAAATTTTGGGTTAGTTTTAACACAAAACTGATGAGGGTTATGTTCACCCCTGTTAAAGGGGGTGAACAAAATCTGAACAAAATCGCACTAGATAAACAGTGGTGTGAGCACTGTAATAAGCCCTATCACACAAAAGAGACTTGCTGGAAATTATATGGGAAACCAGCAAATTGAAAGCCAAGGAATAAAAAGGAGAGAGAAAGGCCAGCTTATACCACAACAATTGCTCCTACAACTGAAAAAGGTATGAATTTGTATCTAGCTACTAAACAGGTGGAGTTTCTACAAAAGCTATTTAGTGGTACTCTTCTTGCAAAGGATTCAGACGCCTCAACCACTAATCCCTCAGCGTCTATGGCCCAAAAAAGGTAATCTAAAATACTCCTTATTATCTAGAAAAATGAATGAAAGTTGTTGGATTGTAGACACCGGTGCATCTAATCATATGATTGGGTCTACAACTACATTTAAGAAATTTCAGCCTAGAGATAAGGAATTGACAGTTTTAATGGCAGATGGCACCATGTCTTCAGTTATGGGACAGGGGAATGTTTATGTATTTGGTTTGCAACTTAAATCTGTCTTATATGTGCCAAATTTGAAGTGTAATTTGCTTTCAGTTAGCAAGTTAACTAAAGACATGGATTGCATTATAATCTTCCTCTCTACTCGTATTTTTCAGGACTGATCATTGGGGAAGATGATTGACAGTGCTGAGAAAAAGGATGGTCTCTATTGGGTTTCAAAAAACAAGGCTCCTCCTAATCAGTCACCACATAAGCTTTCTTTTACTGTTAGTTCTAATTTTGAGATTTTGTTATGGCAAAAAACGACTTGATCATCCTAGTTTTTCATATCTAAGATGTTTGAATCCAAATTTATTCATCAATAAAGAGAAAGTAGTGCTTCAATGTGAACATTGTATTCTTGCCAAACAAACTCATACCACTTATCAAGCACATCCTTACACACCTTCCAAACCATTTTACTTGATACATAGTGACATTTGAGGACCAGCAAGAATTCCAATCTTATCTAGTGCCCGGTAGTTTGTCACCTTCACTGATGACTGTACTACAGTTTGTTGGGTATATCTCATGAAAGAAAAATATGAGGTATATGCTATAATTCAAAGCTTTCACAAACTAATTCTTAATGTGTTTCAGTCCTCTATTTGTATCCTTAGGAATAACAATGGCCATGAGTATTTCTCTTATCCTTTTACCCAATACCTCATCACTCATGGGATTTTTCATCAAAGCACATGTCCCTATACTCCTTAGTAAAATGGGGTAACTGAGAGGAAAAATCGTCATTTACTTGAAGTGGCTCGATCCTTAATGTTCACTAGTTCCATTCCTAACCAGTATTGGGAAGAAGTTGTTCAAACAGCCTCTTATTTGATCAATCGGCTACCTTCCAAAGTCCTTAACTATCAGACTCTTTTGCACGATCTCATGACCATTTTTCCTCATGTTCGAATCTTAAGCTCTCTCTCCCCTAAAGTCTTTGGTTGCATTGTGTATGTTCACCAAACTAGTCCTAATCGTCACAAACTTGAAGCAAAGGGCCATCAAATGCATTTTCATTAGCTATTCTCCTTCACAAAAGGGACACAAATGTTATTGCCCTCTCTCACAATTTTTTTTTGTTTCTTGTGATGTAACATTTGTTGAAGATGAATTCTATTACCAAAATACCTCTTTCCAAAGGGAAGAAAGCCGTTGGGATCCCACAGTATCTATGCCTATTTCTCTCCCTATTGTGTCATCCCCTTCAAATACTGATCTGATCCAAACTGCTGCAGCTGATCATCCCCAAGCAACAACATTTGAACAGCCTGAATCAACCAACAATGACCCCACCACCTCTCCTAACCCTTCACTAGTCCAACAACCTATCCAACCAATTGAACCCGATGACTAGTACAGGAGAAGGACTATATTCAGAAAAACCCACAAAGGTTTATTCTAGGAGACCCAAATGTTTTGCTCCTCAACTCTGCTAATTGTTAGAATTAGAGAATGGTTCAACAAGAGAGGAACACAGTGGAGATAACAGTAATTTGGACATTCCTATTGCTATTTGAAAGGGGGTAAGGTCCTATGTTAAATATCCTATCTCTAATTACTTAACATACTCTAAATTGTCTCCACAATTCAAGGCCTTCATTCCACAAAATATTTAGGAGGCTTTGAAAGATCCTAAGTGAAAGGAAGTTGTTATGGAGGAAATGAAGGCTCTTATTGGCAACCACACATGGAATATTGTAGAATCTCCTAAGGGTAAGAAAATTGTGGGATGCAAATGGATTTTTACTGTCAAATACAGGTAAGATGGGAACATAGACAGGTACAAAGCAAGATTGGTGGCCCAAGGGTACTCTCAAACCTATGAGATAGACTATGAGGAGACTTTTGCTCCTGTAGCAAAATTAAATTCCATAAGGGTGTTGCTGTCTCTTGGTGTGAATCTAGATTAGGAATTATTTCAGCTTGATATCAAAAACGGCTTTCCAAATGGGGAATTGGAAGAAGAAGTTTATATGAAAATTCCACCCCAGATTTGAGAAAGGAGAAAAAGTTGGCAAGGTACGTAAACTTCATCTATCTATCTATCTATGGATTAAAACAATCCCCAAGAGCATGTTTTAATAAATTTAGCTCAACACTTATAAAGTTTGTGTACAAACAAGATGAAGCTAATCATACACTATTTACTAAGTAGTCAGCTAATGGGAAAAGATCCATTCTGATTGTTTATGTAGATGATATAATTGCTACTAGTGATGATATTCAAGAAATTGTTGCATTGAAACAAAGATTAAGGGATGAATTTGAGGTTAAAGACTTGAGGACTATGAAGTACTTTCTGGGAATGGAAGTGGCTAGGAGCAAACAGGGTATTCTAATCTCTCAAGGAAAATATACTCTTGATCTCCTAAAAGATACAGAAATGCTAGGGTGTAAGCCAATGCATACACCTCTTGAAAGAAACTGGAAATACCGGATAAATGATAGTGATCCTCCGGTTGATACAAGAAGGTATCAAAGATTAGTTAGGAGGTTGATTTATCTTTCTCTCAATTGCTCGGATATTGCCTATGCTGTGATTATTGTGAGCCAATTCATGCACTCACCTACTCAGCAACATCTAGCTACAGTTTTTCACATTTTGAAGTACCTAAAAGGGACTCCAGGGAAGGGATTATTATTCCAAAATAGTGATGCTAGAGGGGATGAAGGGTTTGATGATGCTGACTAGGTAGGATCTATGATGGACAATTGATCAACATCAGGTTTTTGTACTAAACTATGGGGGAATCTAGTTATTTGGAGGAGTAAGAAACAATCAGTTGTGACACATAGTAGTGCAGAAGCAGAGTTTAGGCAATTGCTCAAGGTATTTGTGAGTTAATTTGGTTGGCTTGGTTGATGGAGGATCTGCAAATGCCCCTAACCTTACCAACAAAGCTTTATAGTGACAGCAAGTCAGCTATAAGCATTGTTAATAACCCCATTGAGCATGACAGGATGAAGCATGTCAGGATTGATAGAAGTTTTATACAAAGAGAAATTGAACAAGGAGAAATAAAACTAACCTATCTTCCTATAGCTAGTCAAGAAGCAAATGTTTTTACAAAGGCCGTGTCAAGACCAAGTTTTGAATCACTCATTAGCAAGCTAGGAATGAGAGATATCTATTCACCAGCTTGAGGGATGGTGTTGGAGAATTTGAGTAATTCAGCTAATGACATGGAAGTGATAAGACACGGTACTGTTTTGAATAGAAGGAAGATAAGGAAGAAGAAGGATTCGAAACTATAGGAGAAAATATAGGAGATATACTCCTTAGTTTAGATTTGTATCTTATCCTATATATCTTTCTAACCTATTCAAATTTGGATTGTATCCTATAATTTAGGTTCAAAATCGTAGTCATGTATAAATATAGGCTCTACACTTAATACAAATTAGAGTTTTGATTTCTCCTCTAAACTCAGTTCATACCTAAGGTTTTCTGCTTAGGTTATTCTATCTTTTTCAAATAGATATGAGGATGATTAGAGGTGCTAAATCTAAAGTGTATGACATTTTTTGTGCTTAGTTAAGAAGAAAAGATTGTTTTTAATGGTATGTACAAACTTGATAAGTTAAGGGAGAGGAGAACTAGAGATTTTAACCATACAAATGCATCAAGTGTGAAGCTTCATGAAGTCGTTTGAGATGGGGAAATTGCAGAGAGGTGTTTTCTTTACCCCCAATAAAATTAGGGTTTTTAAGAGAATTTTGCAAGCGAGGAAGATGAGGGAAATGTGAATGCATTCTTATTGGGGTTGAAAGCGCTTAGGAAATGTAAGTCTGAGGGCTTTGAAAAAACTATTTTGTAGAACTATACCAACTAAGAAAATGTTGAAATTGGAAGAAAATTGTCTTACTAGCTATCTGTGTGGATAAGGAGACTTCAATAGGTATACTATGGGATGTTCACTATACAAGCCATTCTATGAAGCTATGAGAGGGACTGATAGCGCATAAGTCTTAACAGTATTGGATAATTAATCTGGTTTGTTGCTTCTTTTTTTTTATCAAGAATCTGGTTGCATAAGAGGTCAAAAATTAAAGTGAATGTATCTACTAAGGAGACTAATGCAGAGGTATAGGAAAAGAAAATGTATCTCTACATGCTTTTATAGACTTGGAGAAAGAATATCATAGGGTACTTAGAGATTTGATTTGTTAGGCTATGGAGAAAAAAAGGCCCAACAAATAGATACACTGAAGTGATGTAAAACATGTATGAGAGAGATGACTATGGTTAGGGAATCATGGAAGATGCTGGTGATTTTTCTGTTACTTTATGTTTGGATCAAGATTCAAGAATTTGCTTTGATCTGATATTATTTTGCATTAGTTATGGATGAATTGGTACATATATTGAAATTAGGTACCTAAGAGTATGTTACTGGATAACAATATTTTCTATTAATTGGGTGAAAAAATAAAGAATGGGGTAAATGTTAAATTACAACCATAGAGAGTAACTTTAGATTCAAGAGCTTTTAAGATAAATAGAACTAAAATTGAATATAGGGAGTGCAACTTTAGTAGGAATCCAAATGAAAATGAATGGATAGTCATTGTTCAAGGGTAAGAAGTAATTACAATTGAGGAATTTCAGTAGCAAAACCCTATTCTACTTAAGGATGGAAACGATTGGCATGAATTTGTATGTAGCTCATAAATTAAAGCAAATTGGACTAAGCGGGGAATGCTTTTTATGTGTCTTATGTGATTGATGCATGCCTACAAGGTTAAAAGAACAACTATAAAGACCAATGAAGTTTTATGGTATAGAATGTTGGTCAATTAAGAAACAACATTTTTGCAAAACGAACATTGCTGAGGTGGGGAGGCTGAGGTGGATGTTTGAGAAAATTCAGAGAGATGTCACTAGGAAAGAATATATCTTTGAGATGATTTAGGTAGAATAATAGACCATCCATGTTTTATGTAGTTGGCGATGAAGAAACAATAGAACAATAACAATCACAATCCTTAATCCCACTAGTTGAGGTTGGCTACATGAATTCTTGCTCTCCAATCATTTTTATCCATGCCCATATCATCTCTAATGTCATTATGTCTTATACATGTTCGAGAATTTTCCACCAAGTTAACTTTTGGTTTTTTTATACCCTTACACTACAAACTTCTTCTATTTCATCTACTTGCTTCATAGGTGCATACATTGGTCTTCTTCTCATATGTCCAAACCATCTTATCGTGTTTCATGTATATTTTAGCAAAATAAATGTAACTAAGATGGGTGAAAAAATTAGGATATAAAGGGTTAGGAATTGTTGTATGGCTTATAATGTTGGGCAATTAAGTACCAACATGTGCAAAATGAGTATAGTTGAGATGAGGATGCTATGGTAAATGTGTAGTAACATAAGAAAACGCTAAATAAGAAACAAGATTATATGTAATAAGTTTGGAATGATGCCTATTGAAGATAAGATGCGGGAGACAAAAGATGCAATTAAGATGGTTTGAGTATGTGAGAAGAAGACCAACAGACCCACCAATGAGATGAGTAGGGGAAATGGAGGAGGTCTGTAATGAAAAAGGGAGAGAAAGACCAAAGAAAACTTGGAAAGAAACCCCCTAACTTAAGATAAACCATAATGGCCTTACAGAGGATATGATTAAGGATATAGATTTGGAGGTCTAGAATTCATGTAGTCAACCCCACTAGTGGGATTAAAGCTTTTGATTGTTGTTCTTGGATATAGGGTTAGGAATAAATGAACCAGTGATGATAGATGGGGCAAGCATCTGTTAAAGGATAAAATGAAAGAAAATCATTTGAGATTTTGGGCATCAAGTACCAATAGACACATCAATTAGGAGAAGTGATAATATGGTAATATCCATATTGAGGCTAGTGCTGGGGGCCTTGGGAAGCCAAAATTAACTTGGTTGAGATGATTAAAAAAGCTATAATATTGTGGTCTGACCAAGATTATTCCCCTTGATGGAGTCAAATGGAGAAGTACTTACATGGTTGGAAAAGGCTTAGAGGAGTTGAATTGACTTTACTGTTACCTAGAAAGCTAAGAAACATTTTTATAGGTTGTTTGACGTAACTTAATCAGTGCTCTTATTGTTTTAATATAGATTACACATGCAATTTTCCAATAGATCGTCATAGAAAGAGAAATTCCTCTGGTAGATTGATATGCCTGGGGATGTGTTTGAAGTTGTATGATACTGTTCTGAGTTTTCATGGCTGTACTTTTATCACTGGTTGTCTGATATTTTAATATTGTCCAATATTTTAGTATTCAGTTGGAATCAACGAAAGTATTTTTGTTGAATTTGCAGCACTGAAAGAGATTTATTTTTTATTTAAATTGCAGTCTATTTCTTATAACATTATTCTCTATTTCTTTTGGAGTAAGAGAAATTTGAAGTTCTTATGCTTGTTTGTGGGCCAATAAGAAAAGTAGTTATATGTACCTTCAGGAAGTTATCTAGAGTGTGATTTAGACTGCAAAACTGCTTATGGAAGTTATGTTCAGTATTGATATGGGCAAGAATCAAAAGCACATCAAGATTGAGTACTTTTGCCCCCATCATGAGCAGGTTGGTTTAGGATGGAGCCTCCTGTGAAACTGCTGTGATTAACTCACACAACTCAACCCTTCATCTTCTAAAGTTCACCCCATCTATCTTTATTAAAGTCAATAACCTTGAGGGGAATGGATAATGTAAGTTATGAATGTTAATGTTTGTTCTGGAGAGGGAAAGCGCAGTGGAGAGAATATTTGATGCTTTTCATGTATAAGCTTCAACATTATATTGAGTTACTATGTAACCCTTAAGACTCCGTTTGTTTCCAAGGCCTCGTCTGTTTTCACATAATATAGTGTACATTTGAAGTAGTTTTTATGTATAAAAGTTTGACTTCAAAAATTATTTTCCTTTATATCTTCTGGGGTCTAGTTGACATTTGAAAGTTATTTTCTGTCAAACAAAGTTGTTCACTTTAATTGGTGATTTTAACTGCAGAAAGCAAAGGATGCATATAAATTTCAAATTCTATGTTTTTTTCTCAGCAACTATACAACAAACACCATATATTGTACAAATATGAGCACAAAAAGTGACATTTACCAATCTCTAAAACAAGATTTTATGGATCAAAAAATGGGGAAGAAGCCAAACTGGATCCACCCAACTGGTCGCCCCCTTCTGCTCTAAACTCCACCCCTTTCTGGAGCTCTTCTCCTCTAATTTTTATCCAACCCTTGGCAATGGGCAAATAATAAACATCGTTTTTATTAGAAGCTCTCGCTTCTGTGCTTAATTTTCCAGATCAGCTATACTCTTTGATAACTTTATCGTGGATTTCTTCGCAGAAAAGTAATTGTTGAAGCTAGGGCTGAATGACCTGGCATCATTCTCTGCATCTGCTTCTGACTTTACTGTGATGGGAAGAGAAAGGGAAATGGTGTATCTTCTCATTCATCTCAATTACACTTTTACAGACTGAGAAAGGATGGGATTGTCACCCTTCTGTATTAAATAGTCATTGTGAAGATGCCTAAAAACATAAATTGCAGAGTTTTAGAATATCAGTCATTCTTAGTTAAATGATGGAAAATATGATGTGAAGATGCCTAAAAATATAGATAGCAGGGTTTTAGAATATAAGTGATTCTTAGTTGAATGATGGAAAATGTTTTTCCTAGAGAAATATTTACCTTTTTTCTGTTCAACCAAACAATAGCAAATTGGTAAAACATTATTCAGCCGAAAGAAATGGAGCCTAAAAAATAAGTTGAAGTGAGGTTATTTTATTTCTTAACAGGGACTTAAATTGTTTCTGAAAATAAAATTCATTATTAGAAAATACTGCTAGAACCTTATTGAACAACTAACACTAATATTGTTGTAATAGAGTTAATATTGTTTTCGATCAAGTATGCTTGAAATAAAGATTCACTTATATATTATGACTGTTTTGCTGAACTTGTATTATTTCTAAATTTCTTGCCTGCTATTTCCTTCTTTTTATGGTAAGAACTCATTTTATGCAGAGCAACAGTTTGATTCAAGATCTGTTTGCATTCCATGTTGCCAAACCTTCTGATGCCGGTTGGAGTTTACTGCTGAGGAGAAACATTTGTTGGCAAAATTTGCATCATAACAAAAGGGAATGGTTTTTGAGTTCAAACTAAATGGAAGGCAATGCTGTAAATTCCCTCTCAAATGAGAAGCAACATTTGGAGAGTTGCACATCTGAGAAAGAAGTAAAAAAGCCTGCAGATAACAATGCAACAACTGTATTTGTCAATCATGGTATGTCTTATGCACTTTTTAATAAAATGGAGGGGATTAGAAGAGCAGCAGATAGTAGCGTCAAAATCTTTTATTCATTTGGTAGCCCTCTAAAGAAGGCATCTATACTTTGGCATATAGCACCGAATGAGAAGACTAATTGTTTATAACTGGGAGAAGTTGCTTATAAACCCATACAAATAAGATCTTGGTAATTCTTTCTTTTCTGTCCAATTTTATGGTCATATTCGATTTCAAAGTCATACATCTGTGTGTACACAAGCACATACATGTATAGGGAATGAGAACAAAGGAGTTGGCTGGCGTGTTTGAGGTTAATTTTGAACTCAATCCAAAGTGTGCTATGGCTTCTCAAAGTCATTTTATATCAGAAAATCAACCTATTTTATTCAGTCATGTACTTAAATTTGCCAATGGTTTCATTCAACAGAAAGGTTTGAGAGGAATAACACATAAGGCTGCCAAAATGTGCAATCTACCTTAGGAAGCCATCAAGAAGAAATTTCAGCAGGAGAGATGTTATCCAATGGCTGGATGGTCTTGGAGTGAGAGAGGCTTAGGAATATAGGAACTACTTTGATGGTAGAGATAACAACTACGTAATAAAAACTGATGGTAAAATCAGTACATGATGTGGGCATGTATAAAGAGTTTACTAAGAGCCCGGTTAGGTACTGTAGAAAATGTGTAATTATACAGTTTTGTATTTTTAAGTGTACAGTTATGTCCCTAGGTGACAGTTTTTTCCTGCTTTATCTGTCAGTTTTCATGGCATAACCGACTCATAGGGTGGTTACTAAGTTGTACAAATAATAGATACAGTTTTTCTGTCCAAAAACTTCATGGTATCGGAGCAGTCCATTATTCCGATCAAATTTCCTCAATTCCGATCCTGATTCCATCTCTTGTTCCACCAAATTTCGGTCAGTTCTTCAATTCCGATCCAGATTTCATCTCTTGTTCCATCAAATCTCAGTCCTATTTCCTTCAAGCTTTTCATCTGCAATGGCCAGTTCTTCTTCCTCTCTCAAATTCCCACAGTTCTGACTCCTAATGGGGGAGCCGATTCCTCTGCTATCCTTATTACAGACCACAAACTGAATGGGCACAACTATCTTCAATGGTCCCATTCAGTTATGATGTTTGTACGTGGCCGAGGAAAGGATGATTACATCATTGGTGCTGCCCCTAAACCGAAGACAGAAGACCCAAATTATAAAGTGTGGAAGACAGAAAACAATATGGTGTTGTCATGGCTTATCAATTCCATGACAAATGAAGTTAGAGAAAACTTTATTCTTTACAAGACAACACAAGAAATCTGGGCTGCTACAAAGGAGACTTATTCCGACTTCGAAGACACTGCCGAGGCATTCAAAATTGAAGGAATCCTCCATGATTTTTGTCAAGGGGATCTCACAGTCATCCAATATTTTAGTCTCCTAATGTGATACTGACAGCAACTTGACATGTATGAGACAACAGCATGAGAGTGTCAAATTGATGCTGCAAAATCTAAGAAGATTGTTGAGAAACGAATTTACAAGTTTCTTCTTGGTCTCAACAAAAATTTAGATGAAGTCCGGGGGCGAACATTGGCCATCAAACCTCAATCAGAAGTTCGGCGTGAAGAAAGTCGAAAAAAGGTTATGATGGGTACCACAGTTCAACCACCAACCATCAAAGTATCTGCTATGATTTCTTGAGGAACCAGTGACCACCGCACCAAGAAAGGAAGATGGTGTGATCACTGCAAAAGGGCAGGTCACACTCGAGACACTTGTTGGATTATTCATGGAAAACCAGCAAATTGAAAATCAAGAAGTAGACGAGGCTGTCGTGCACACCATACTGCAACCAAAGAAGGTTCCACTAAGGGTGCAACCGTGCAGTAAAAAATGGCCAATTCAGCTAGGAACAAATGGAAATTCTTCAACAGTTGATTGCTCAGGCCAAACAAACATTGATTTCCCCCGAATAATACCACCCCAACAACAGCCACAGTGGCTTAGAAAGATAATTTTCTGACTGCACTTAAGGTTAAAATGGTGGACAATAAAGGTAATTGGATTGTCGATTCTGGAGCTTCGAATCATATGATTGGTGATATCTCTCTCATCCAAGATTTTCACCCTTGTTCTAAAAATTATACTGTGTGTATTGCTGATGGTTATATCTCAAAAGTGTCTGGTATAGGTTCTATTATCATTTCAGAGAACCTTACACTTGAATCAGTTTTATTGGTTCCAAATTTGGATTGCAATTTGTTTTCTATTAGTCAACTTGCTCAAGAAAAGAATTGTGTTACTCAATTTTTCCCAACTCATTGTGTTTTTCAGGATTTGAATTCGGGACAGATAATTGGCAGTGCTAAGATACATTCGGGACTCTATATGTTCAAAGTGCCCAACTCTTCTAGACGACAATCTCAGTAGAAAGTAGAAGGAAAACATTCTTTCTCTGCTCTTAAATCTAATAATGATAGTGAAATAATGTTGTGACACTATCGTTTGGGTCATGCTAATATGTTGTATCTCAAAGCATTTTTTCCTTCATTATTCAATAAAAATTCAATTGATATTTGTTGGAATATCAAATCAAAAAGTTTGAATACGGATGAGATTAAGGGATAAGGTTGGTTAGAGATAAGGGAAGATTCAAAAAGGGTTAAATTGATAAAGAGATGAGTTCCTAAGAAAAAGGAGGTAATTGATTCCAAGTGATAAGTCCAGCTTTAGTGATAAACTTTATCCTTTAAAGATATTCAATTTTCCTAGATTTTAGGAGATGTCGTAGAAGAATTCTTGCATATATACCCCGTTCGTATGCTCGATAAGATATTGAAGCAGTTTTCTAGTTCATTAAGTAAGTTTTTTCTTCCTCTCTAATCGAGTATTCTTCCAAAGTTGTTTCAATTAGCTGTTTTCAGTTTTGTTCATGGTATTAGAGCCAACAATCCTTCTGGCTAATTCCTTCCCTTCTGGTTATCTGATCCAAAACTTACCAGTCCCTGTGCTTATGGTGGATAATACCTCCTCCTCTAAAAATCCTTCTGCCACCTCTTTGATCCCTAATGCTCCATCTCAGTTTATACCTTCCATTCCTTCAAACCTTGATTTCCCTTCCCTTCAAATTACCCAACACAAATTGAATGGGACAAATTTCCAAGAATGGTTCCAATCAGTCTTGTTGGTAATGAAAGGTAAAGGAAAAGTAGGTTATCTCAATGGATCTCTTCCCATGCCTCCTAAAACAGCACCTAACTAGTCAACCTAGGATGCTGAGAATTCTATTGTAATGGCTTGGCTCATAAATTCCATGGAGCCAAAAATAGGAAGGACTTACCTATTCTACAAGACTGCAAAGGGTATTTGGACAGCGGTGCAAGAAATCTATTCAAACCTTGAAAACACCTCACAATGCTTCGAGATTTGATCAACCATGGAGACTACTCAACAAGGTAATATGTTAGTGATTGAATATTACAATGTTTTAACAACATTATGGAAGGAAATGGATCTATTGTATGACATAAACTAGCACCACTGTTTTGAAGATAGTGCCAAATATGTCAAGATGCTTGAGAAGGAAAGAGTTTGATTTTTTGCATGGACTCAACAAGGACTTGGATGAAGTTCATGGCCAACTCCTAGGTTCTAAACCTTTTCCCCATTCGTGAGGCTTTTGCTAAAATTAGAAGAGAGGAAAGCCACAAGAAGGTGATGCTTAACAACTCATCTCCTCTAGATATAGGTATTCAAAACTCTACTTTGGCAGTTCATCAGAATAGTCCATTCCATCAGAAAAATCATAAGAATAAAGACAAGAATCTATGGTGTGATTACTGCAACAAACCTAATCACACTAGGGAGACTTGTTGGAAACTGCATGAAAAACCTACAAATTGGAAATCAAAGAATCATAGGGATCAATCTAAGGTGGCCTATGCGATTACTGTAACAAACCTAATTACACCAGGGAGACTTGTTGGAAACTGCATGGAAAACCTACAAATTGAAAATCAAAGAATCAAAGGGATCAATCTAAGGTGGCCTATGTGATTGAATCAGTTCCGACAAAGGAGAAACTTGTCAATACTCCTCCATTTACTGTAAAATATACGGAGATTTTGAAATATCTGTTATCTCAATTCAAGGTATCTAAAGAACCTAAACGTACAGTCCCTAGTATTGCAGTTGCTCAACGAGATAATTTTCACTTTTCCATGTTATCTCATCGAAATTCTAAAAATATGTGGATTATAGATTCAGGAGTATCCGATCATATGACCAGTTGTTCCTCCCTATTTTCTACATATAAGAAATGTAATGATAATGCCCCAGTTGTAGTAGCAGATGGCATTTTGACTAGTACTAGGGACTGTATGTTCACCTCCTTGAAGTTGTTGGATCCATTATGTTCTCTAGCAATGTTCCAAACTCCTTTTGGGGGAAAACTGTGTTAACTACTGCATACCTAATTAATAGGCTTCCTTCTAAAACCCTTAATTTCAAAACTCCTTTGAGATGTTTGCTGAAAATCTTTCCTAACATCCGTATTCTTAAACTCTCTTACCCCAAGGGCTGCAGTACTTTTGTTCATATTCCATCTATACATTGGGGGTAAACTAGATAACAAAAGTCTGAAATGTATTTTTGTTGGCTATTCTCCGACACAGCAAGGGTACAAGTATTATTCTCCTACAGCCAAACGATTCTATATGTCTTGTGATGTTTTCTTCCTTGAACGCCAACCCTACTACTCTACTACTTCTCTTCAAGGGGAGATATCTATAGAAGAGAAGTAGTGGGACTCATCTCTATCTCTTTCTATTGTTTTGCTTCCTATTGTTTCTACAAATCCTTCCCCATTTAATGAGCTGAATGTCCTTGCTAAATCTGCCACTAAACATATTCTAGAATTATGTGCAAAGGGAGCAAAAAGCTCCATTGATCCTCCTTAACCCTCTGAATAGCCCTTTAAAGCCTATTCAAGGAGACCTAAAATTTCTTCTCAAATCCAATCATCTGAACTAAATGCAGGTTCTAACCCAGAAGAAACGAGAATTGAGGGTGATCTTGATGTACCTATTGCTATAAGGAAGGAAGGGAGGTCTTGCACCAAACATCCTATCTCAAACCATCTTACTTATGCTAAGATATCTCTTAAGCATAGGGCATTCACTACTTCAGTTGATGAGGTAAAAGTTCCTACAAACATACAACAGGCATTGGAAAATCCTAAGTGGAAAGAGGCTATATTAGAGGAAATGAAGGCCTTGGTTGACAATCAAACTTGGGACATTGTGGAGCTACCTAAAGACAAGAAAATAGTGGGTTGCAAGCGGATATTTACAGTAAAATATAATGCTGATGCAAAAATTGACAGGTACAAGGCACGGTTGGTTGCATAGGGCTTTACTCAAACATTGGAATAGATTATGAAGAGACTTTTTCCCCTGTAGCTAAATTGAATTCCATTAGAGTATTATTATCCATGGATGCAAATCTAGATTGGGAACTTCACCAATTAGACATAAAGAATTTCTTCTTGAATGGAAGTTTGAAAGGAGAAGTTTTCATGCGAATACCTCCTGGTTTTGAATCATTTGAAAATCAAAGTAAGGTATGCAAATTAAAGAAGGCTCTTTATGGTCTAAAGCAATCGCTAAGGGCATGGTTTACAAAATTTAGTGCAACTATGAAGAAGCTTGTCTATCAACAGGGGCAGGCTGATCACACCGTGTTTATCAAGCAAACTAAAAATGAAAAATCTATTCCAATCGTGCATGTGGATGACATGATTCTTATAGGTGATGATGCTGCAGGGATTCAACAACTAAAAGAGTGTCTACAAGCTAAGTTTAAAGTGAAAGACCTTGGAACACTGAAATATCTCCTTGGCATGGAAGCAGCGAGGAGTACAAAGGGTATTTTCATTACTCAAAGGAAATATACTCGAGATCTTCTCATTGAAATAGAGAGAATAGGTTGTAGACATGCAAGTACTCCTTCGAAACAGAATTGGAAATCAAGGAGCTAAGAGGCTGATTATCCTGTGGATTAGGCAAGATACCAAAGACTGGTAGGAAAATTGATCTATCTATCTCCAATAAGACCAGATATTGTGTTTAGTGTGAGTGTTGTAAGTTAATTTATGTATGCTCCTACACAAAGACATCTAGATGCAATAAATCATATTCTCAGATATCTTAAGGGTACACCAGGAAAGGGCCTATTGTTCAAAAAATGTGATAACTGTGAAATTGAATGCTATACTAATGCAGATTGGGCAGGAGTTGTCGAAGACAGTGAATCTACTTCAGGATACTACACTAAATTATGGGAAAATCTAGTTACTTGGAGGAGTAAAAAGCAATCAGTGGTAGCTAAAAGTAGTGCAGAAGCAGAGTATAGAGCAATTGTCCAAGGAATATGTGAATTAATCTGGTTGGAAAGACTATTACACAATTTAAAGATGTCATGGGATGCACCTATGAATCTATATAGTAACAACAAATTAGCCATTAGCATAGTTCACAATCCAACTCAGCATGATAGGATGAAGGATGTAAGAATTGATTGACACTTCATCAAGACTGAAATTGAAAACGGAACAATTATCCTCTCTTACATTCCAACTTAAGATCAAGAGACTGATATTCTAACTAAAGCTATGTCCAGGCCAAGTTTTGAAGTGTTAATTAGGAAGTTAGACCTGCTGACAAGGAAGATATCAGAGACTTGTTGGAAAACTTATCTATCTATCACACACTAGACCTGATATTGGCTTTGTAATAAGTGTAGCTAGTCAATTTATGAACAATCCCAACGAAGAGCACATGAATTGATTGTATCACATTTTAAGATACCTAAAGAAAACTCTTTGAGAAGGTCTATACTTTAAGAAAACTAAGAAAAGGAATATTGAGGTATTCATTGATGTTGATTGGGCTGACTCTATCACTGACCGGAGATCAACTTTTGGATATTGTACTTATGTTTGGGGGAACTTGGTTATTTAGCAAGAAGCAAATAGTTGTGGCCTGGAGTAGCGCTAAAGCTGAATTTGAGCAATGACCCATGGAATATGTGAAGGAATGTGGTTAAAACGGTTACTTCTTAAACTCAAAATTGCAGTAGATGGTTTAATTAACATGTTGTGTGACAATCAAGCTGTTATAAGTATAGCTAAGAACCCAGTTCATCGTGATCGAACTAAACATGGGGAGATAGATACGCACTTTATAAAGGAAAACGTTGAAAGTGGAACTATTAATATTTCATACATACTTACTGCTCTTCAGATTGCAGACATTCTGACCAAGGTTCTACCAAAGACCAAGTTTGAGGATATAAGATCCAACTTGGACTTGACATTTACAACCCCTTTTGAGGGGAAGTATAGAAAATGTGTAATTATACAGTTTTGTATTTTTAAGTGTACGGTTATGTCCCTAGGTGACAGTTTTTTCCTGCTTTATGTGACAGTTTTCATGGCATAACCGACTCATAGAGGCAGTTACTAAGTTGTACAAATAATGGATGCAGTTTTTCTGTCCAAAAACTTCAGGTATTGTGACACTATCCACATTGAGGATAACAGTAGAGCACAAGGGATCTAAAAATAAATTTAATTTATATGAGGGATGTAATTATCTGTTTTGACTCAGATTATAATTTCTTGATGATGATACGCTAAAATCAGATTCATGTAGCCACCACAAGTAGGTTGAAGACTTAGTTTAATTGATGAGTAATTGATGACTGGGAGAAATCAGATTGTAACCTCTTCTTTCTCTCGATACGTAGAGGGGAGCAATGCTTGAAATGGCAATCCATAAAAAAAAACACCGATACTAAGATCGGCTAGAACAAGACGATAGCCAAAAGGAATTACTAAATAACTCAATAAAATTGTTGTGACTGCTATAGATGGTCCAATATTGAATAAATGAGTATCTACTCTAGACGGAAGAAGATTCTCTAAAAATTGGATAGGTTCAATCTATGGTCATTGGGGCCTCGTAAAAGGACCTACTAAATTCATCGAGTTGTTCCAAAGGATCAAAAAGGCTAGTTATTAATGGAATTCCTTGTTGGTTCTTTGTAAAATATTCGTTTGGTCAAGGGCTTCCAAACACATCTTGAGCTAAGCCCGTGTTGATGAATAACCAACTAGCAATGAATAGGGAAGGTATAGTAGTGCTATGAATGACCCAATATTGAATACTAGTAATAATATCTGCAAAAGAACGTTCTCCTGTGCTTCCAAACATGCTGAGCTCCACATATTCTTGTACAGTCAAAAAGGGATCGATTCCGTAAAAGATGAGTTCAGTAAATGTTCATTTACTGAAATTGTATCTTTGTGAGATCATTAATATTGTACTGAGGGCGTCTTTAGAGAACCCCATTTTCGAAAGTAGGGACTGAAAGAAATCTATTTGTCCGAGTTGAAGACAAAGAAGACAGAAAAACACGCTAGAATGAAATAGAATAAGACAAGAATCGAGTGCCAATTTAGGGTTTGTGGAGGGCCACACTTGACACAAGCTTGCCCTATCTTAACTATAGATGGTTTTTGTCTTCCAAAAAATGATTTACAGGTCTTAAGTGAGCCACCTTATGTTGGCCCTCTACTTGTGGTTAGCCTTAAGAGGGGGAGGGGAGGGAATTGAGTCTACGTAAATTTTAACAAATTTTATTTTTAATCAATTTCTTTTAATTTATTGCATGTTTAATGATAATATCCTAAATTTAGGACTTATCAAACAAACCATAACAGATAACACGAGAATTTTATAGTGGTTCAGTGTCTCTCACACCTACATCCACACTATAAGGCAAACTGACCTTGTGTTCCTTCCACTATCAAACTAATGGAAATTTTCCTCACAAGTTCAGCTTAGAAACTTAGTTTATAACCCCTAGATTTGGTCAGGACTACTCTAGGTAGCCAATACAATAAAATTATTTAAATAGATGGTTAAAATCTCCACTTTGGGACCAGATAAAATCAAAAGCTTTGAAGCAAACATACAAGTATACAAAAAGACGAGGATGTTACTTCACAGATCTCTAATAAGAGGTTTTTGGATGTATTGAATTGTTAACTACTATCTGATCTAAAAACTCAACTTATTAGAGGATTAATTTTATCCTTTATATTACTATTTTTACTCTCAACACACCCCCTCACATGTAGACAACCTTCACTATATAACTGGTCTAAACACGTGCAACAATTTAAATTTTGGGTCAGCGGTGAGGTTTGAACTCAAGGCGTTTTCCTACTCTAGTATTATGTTAAATTGTTAATCATTATTTAATCTAAAAGCTTAAGATATAGAGGATTAACTTTATCTTTTATATTACTATATTTTTACTCTCAATAGGATGGAATTTGTAGAGCTTTGAATAGTGCTTCTTATTTACTTGCACTTGATGAGACTTGCCTTGCTTCTCTTCAATGTCTAAGATTTAAAGCACCTAGATAAAGCTTCCATTGTCTTTATAAGGGCTTAATTGTAGCCCAACAGATTTTTTGAAACTTTTTCAACGTCTATTTTGCACAAGAGATGTTAAAAGTGACAAAACCTGCAAATTCAGAATGTATGTAAAAATAGTCATTGTAGTAGGATAGTTGGCTATGACTTCAATTTTAGGAAGCTAAGATCCATTTTGCTTCAATTATGCTTAGAGTAGTTGACTATGACTTCTACTATAAACAAGCTGAGAAAATTGTAGGTTCTTGCTTGATTGATTCTTGAGTAGTATAGGGTATTTGTACACAACAACTAGGTTATCTCCTATATTCTAGGAACATATTTGAATATGTTTTGAAGATAAAATACAACAAGAAGAATTTAGAAATTTGCTGAGATAACTTGGATGATTTTGCTGCCTTATTTGCTACTTTTATCCCATTATTCTTGGAGTTTTTCAATCTCCAAATCACCTTATCATTTCATCTCCTATTTTTCAAACTCCAAATCACTTTATCACTTTATCCTTTCATCTCCTATTTTTTAGGCCATAAGATTAAGAGAATTATCCAGCTATTACTTGAGTCCTTCTTTGAGTAAATTGTTATTTTATTTCCAGAATATCTTTGTGATATTTCCAACACTTCCCCTCGAGGTTGTGAGTAGATATTCTCCATTCCCAACTTGCATGTAATTTCTTTAAATCTAGTTATAGGAAGACCTTTTCTAAAGACACCTGCTCACTGATTGTCTGAAGAGACATGATATGGTGATGAGACCATTGTCTAATTTTTCTTTGATGAAATGTTGGTCAATCTCTATATGTTTAGTCCGATCATGCTACACTAGGTTATGTGGAATGCTTATTGTTGACTTGTCACAATATAGCCTCATAGCTTCTACTCCTTTTAATCCCAAATCGTTGAGAATGATTCTCAACCACAATAACTCACAAATTCCATGAGCCATTGCTCTTAGTTCTGCCTCAGCACTAGACCTGGATACTACTGACTATTTTTTACTCCTCCATCAAACAATATTTCCTCCAAGAAATATAGTAGATCTCTTATCTGTCAAGGATCCAGCATAATTAGAATCCGTATAAGCTTTCATAGTCAATTTTCCTCCTCTTTTAAACAAAATTCCTCTCCCTAGTGTGGCTTTCAAATACTCTAAGATTCTAGGAATAGCTTGCATATGTTTTTCTCTAAGATCATGCATAAATTTGCTAACCCTTACTGAATAGGCAACATCGAGTCATGTATGAGATAGAAAAATTAACCTGCCTACTAGTGTTTGATATTGACCTTTATCAATAGCACTTCCGTCTTCTTGCCCTCCCAATTTGTGATTTTGCTCAATTGGTGTACTGAAAGGTCAACATCCTAGCTTCCCTATTTCTGTGAGCAAGCCAAGAACATATTTCCTTTGGGAAATAAATATGCCTTGTTTTGAGTAGGCCACTTCAATCCCTAGGAAGGCGTTTTGAACATCAAATTGTTGTAGATCCCAGTCAAAGCATGCTGCAAGAGATAATAGGATCCTAACAGTATTCATTTTATCCACATATGTAAAAGTTTCTTGGTAGTTGAGCCCATAGGTTTGAGTATAGCCTTTTGCAACTAAGTGAGCTTTATACTTTTCCAACAACCCATCAACTTTGTATTTGAGTATATAAACCCACTTATATCCTATGGCCATTTTTCCTTTTGGTTGATCAACCACCTCCCAAGTCTTGTTTATTTCTAAGGCATTCATTTCATCCCTCATAGCAAGAGCCCAGTTCTTATCTTTTAATGCTTCATGAACAGTCCTTGGGATAGTTATGGAGTCGAGATTTGAAAGAAAGGTTGAATGCTACAAAGATAAACAGTGAGAGGAAACAAATTGAGAAATAGGGTGTTGAGTACACTTACGAGTACCCTTCCTCAATGCAATAGGCCACTCAAGATCAGTAGGATTCTGATAGTTAAGAATAACCAGGTCTCAAAATTTCATTACCTAACATCGGGTTGGAAATGGGGAGTAGCTCTTGGTCCAAATTAGGTTGTGGTCTTCTTAAGTATACAAGTGTAGGCTCCTTATGCTTCCTTGTCTCTTGCTGATTTAGAGGTTTCAATGGTGAAGTTGGCGTAGGGAAAGACTGATTGCTGGTCATTAACTAAAGGGTGGTATCATTGGTTGTAGATTGGTCATGATTAATGGCTATAGGCAAAGGCAAAGGCTGGTCCTAGGTTGCTACAAGTAGGGGGTGGTCATGGTTAGTTGCCATACGTAAAGGCTACAACAACTAATTATGGTCAATGGCTTTAGGTTAAGATTGCAAGGGCTGATCATGGTCAGTTGCTGCAAACAAATGAAGGAGAAAAGCAGCTTCATCTTTTGAAGTGGAATAGTGCTCCCTCTGAAAATGAAGATTGGGAGAAGGGAAAAATGCTTGATCTTCATGAAAGAAGACATCAAGGGGGATAAAGAACTTTCGAGAAGAGGGATGATAACACCTATATCCCTTTTTGGTGTTAGAATAACCAAGAAATAGGCATTTAAGAACTCTAGGGTCAAGTTTAGTGCAGTTAATTTTGTGGATATGGACCAAAATAGTGCAACCAAAGACCTTGAGAGGTAAATCAGTCAAATATGGTAGGTGAGGGTAGGAAACATAGAGTTTTTGAAGGGGACTTTGTTGGTCAAGGATCTGAGATGGGGTTTGGTTGATAAGCTATGTAGCAATTAAGATTGCTTCCCCTAAAAAATAAGATGGAACATGGGTGTCAAAGAGAAGGGCTAGAATCACATTTAGAAGGTGACGGTTTTTCCTTTTAGCAACCCCATTTTGTTGAGGACTGTCAACACAAGAGGACTCAATGAATAACCCCATGGGATTGAAAGAAATAGTGTAGGGTATGATTAAAATATTCCTTCCCATTGTCTGTCCAAAACACTTTATGTGAACTCCAAATTGTGTATGAATGAGTTGAAAGAAATGTTAAAGGATCTTGGACCTTCAAATTTTTCTTTCAGCAAAAATAGTCAGGTAACCCGAGTATAATCATCAATAAAAGTAATGAACCATTTAGCCACATTCAGATTAGAGACTTTGGAAGAACCCCATACATTGGAATGAATTAAATCAAAAAGAACTAAAGTTTTTATTGATGAAGATGGAAAAGATACGCGATGGTGTTTACCGAACTTACACACTTCACAATGAAAATCAAAACTAGAGACATTTATAAATAAAAGAAAGAGAACTTTAAGAGAACCAAAACTAAGATGAGTTAAATGTCTATGGTGAAGCCAAATGTCTGACAATTTAGTTGATTTTGCTTGTGTTTCAACAGCCTTTTCCTTAGAAGCAACAAGAGCCTGCACATTATCAAGAAGATACAACCCATTCTGGACTTTAGCAACTCTAATCTTCTTCCTCGATATCCGATTCTAAAATACACAATGGTTATCAGAAAAAGTAATAATGCAATCTAGGTCTTTGGTTAGTATAGAAATAGAGATGAGATTAATAGTGAATTTTGGTACATGAAGGACATTAGTTAAATGGAGAGAAGGTGTTAAGGTGATATGGCCTTCACCAGCAACAGTAAGAGAAGATCCATTGACATCGGTGATTTTGTGATCCCCTGAACTTGGTTTATAGGAAATAAATGAAGTAGACTTATGGGTCATATAGTCAATAGCACTAGAATCAAGTACCCAATAGTTAGGTCATGTTCCAAAAGCATTAAAAGAGAAAGAAATAAGACACTTACCATTCTGGGCAAATGAACAAGATCTACAAGACTTTGAGAGTGTATCAAGGAGACCTTTCAATCATTCAATCTCTTCCTTGATATCAATTCCCGATGAGGAAGTTTGCTCTGGCTGAGAGTTATCTTGATTAGTGAGATTATCTTGGCCACTGGGAATTCCTTTAAAGCCTCCCAGTTTGTTGAGTACTTGTTCTTTTCCATGAAGTTTGAAGCAATTTTCTTTTGTGTGTCTTGGTTTCTTGCAGTAGGTACATCGTAAACCATCTTTGTTAGGCTTAGATCCTGGTTGAGCTGCAACTAGAATGGTCTTGTTTACTGCTGTTACAGATCCAACAAGTGTTGGTGGATCAAGCATGGCAGAGCGTCGCGTCTCTTCTCCTCAAACAATAGAGAATACCTTTGCAACAAGAGGCATAGAATCCTTTCCCAAAATCTGCACTCTTACTTGGTCATACTAAGTTAAGATCAACAAGAAAATCAAAGATTTTATCTCTCCACAAATGTAGAGTGTTATTGTATCTTTAGGGCAGATCATTGTCATATTCTAGTAATGATTGATCTCAGACCAAATATTTGTAAGTGTGTTGTAATAATCATTCACTGTCATCCCTTCTTGCTTCATAGCAGCAGCCTTGGTCCGAAACTCATAGATAATTGTTGCATCCTACTTCGGGGAATAGCTTTTGTGGAGTGTCTCCCAAATGTCATGAGTAAAAGATAGAAACATGCAATTTCTACTTATTTCTATTTACATAGAGTTCCAAGGCCATGATATAGTCATTGTTGTTAAAATCACGAGTCAATTCATATGATTTTATGAGTTTATGAGTCAACAAGCATAAAACGAGTCAACTCGCATGTAGTATTGTTGTTTTGGCAATAATCAAAGCAAAATCACAAGTTAACCCGGTAAACTCGGACCAAGTTTACGGCCTTAATTTCCAAGTTAGAGACAGAAATATATATCACACACACATATATGTGTGTGTGCGTCCATCTCTAATTGATACACACACACACATATATATATATATCATGTTGTTTTCTCCCCTGCTCGTCCTCCTCCAAACCCTAATCGACCGCTAAAACCCTGCAATTGGCGTTCCCCCTTGCTATAATGTGGGCGTTCCCCCTACAATCAGCCTTCCCCCTTTCTATCTCAACCCATCCTTCAATCTTGTTTTGGCTGTTTCTTCTTCGTTTGTTCACTTTCAAAGTTCAAAGAATCAAACCCAGGTATGCTAAGTTTGATAATCTATTGTTGTGTGTGTGTTGTGTTAAGCTCTATGCTATGTCCAATTCTTGCGCTAAGTGAGTGAGTGTGTTGTGTTATATATATATATATATATATATATAGGACCGAATGAGCTTTTTATGAATTCATGCTATCCGAACTTCCTTCTTAGTAACAAAGACCATCAAACTAGATGCGTCCTCCATCGGCACTAACCTTGGGGTGGTCATTGGTGTCCTATAAATTGTATTAAGATAAAAAAAATAAGAGACTATCTATATATAATTGAATTCTTAATCTTGTCTCTTACTTGGCTGAAAATTGTTTTTCTAATTACTTGGGTGTCGATATAATCATCATATATTATGCCAAAAAGTGGAAGAAGATGGTGATGCCCTAGAAAAGTTACCCAAAACAATTATCTCATGATAATAGTGTGTTTGGGAGGGGGAATGGAATGAAATGGATGGGAAAAGGTTCTCCAATTTTGGGAGACAATAGCAATTGATTGAAAAGAGATGAAGTCACTTTCTATTCATTTTTCTCTGGAGTTTTTTTTGTGTCATTCGAATTGGAAGATAATATAGAATTGAAGTGGATGGTAAACTTAATATTAGAATTATTAGTATAATTAGATATATTGCATATTTATTTATTTATTTATTTATTTGTTATAACTATGTGTAATTAGGCTAAGTCCATAGACTAAACCCATAGGCTATTAGGCCCGTTGTGCCTATTATAAATAACACACTAAGAGACTAATCTCTTAGGTTTTTCTCTCATAATTGTTTTCTCACATGGTATCAGAGCTACCGATGAGAAAACCCCTAGCCACCGCTGTGTATCTTTTTCCAACGGCCTAAAAGAAACCCTATTTTTCTTCTTCACTATCACTGTTCACACAAAAAAAAAAAAAACCCTAGTTTTCCTTCACTGTCATTGTTCACTCCGGAACATCACTTTCCGGCTGTCGTTTGTTGGAACCGACCCCACCCTAGGGTTCGCCACCGCCGAATTGCTGCCGGAAAATTGAAGCCGCTAGAGATCCCACGCACCGCCGCCACACACAGCCGTCCGCCCCCACTCGCCGGCGCGTGAAGGCGCGTCCACCGGCCGTTTTCTCCCGGCTTCTCCAGATCAGCTCGCCTCCCTTCCCTAGGCCTATTCCTGGTGTCAAATCCTTGCTATGTCTAACCTCAATGATGCAATTTCTATTGGTGCTACTCCCGCAACTGCACCTGTTATTCCTGCTGTCTCTCAGTCCTTTACTGTATCCAATTTCGAAACAGCAAATATCACCACGGTTAAGTTGATAGGGTCTACCAATTATCTCTCATGGGCAGCCTCTGTCAAAATGTGGTTCAAAGGGCAAGGCCAAGTTGATTATCTTACCACAAAGGCTGAACGGAAGCCAATCGGGTTAGATGGGAACAAGTTGATGCCCAATTATGTAGTCTCCAATGGCAGTCCATTGATCCATCCATCATGAAGCTCTTTCGGCCATTTGAAACTTGTGTTGATGTGTGGAAGGAAGCTGAAGAATGTTATACGAATGACATCCAGCGTTTGTACACTGTGGTCTCTAATATCAAGAATTTGAAGCAAGAGTCGTCTATGGAATCTTATTTGGGACAGGTTCGGGCTCTCATGCAAGAATTTGATGCTCTTCTTCCTATTACTATGACCAAGACCGAACAGGTTGCTCAAAGAGAGAAGTTTTTTATGGTTATTGCTCTTTCCGGTCTAAATCCAGAATTTGACGCCATCAGATATCAAATCTTGACCAGCTCCACTAATCCTACCATGAAGGACTCTTTTAAAAGGTTGTTGAACATGACCGGTGCACATGGTATGTCCTCTTCCTCTCATGTTGTTCCTCCAGTTGAATCTTCAGCCGTTGTATCTCAGGCTTCTCACTCAGGAGGAAATAGAGGCCGTATTAATAATCGGACACGTCCACAGTGTACCTTTTGTAAAAAATGGGGTCATCTTGAGGGCAAGTGTTGGAAGAAACATGATCGGCCCACTGCTCCGCCGAGTTCTTTTTCCAGTCCTGTCAGCATGGTAAACATGCACGTAGTTCTTTTTCCAGTCGTGTCAATAATAGGGCTGAGGCTCCCTTTTCTCTTGTGCACTCTGATGTATAGGGGCCTAGTCGTGTCACTACTACTCCTGGGTTCTCATATTTTGTTACTTTCATTGATGACTTTTCTCGCTGCACTTGGTTGTTTCTCATGAAGAGTCGGTCTGAGTTGTTTTCTATCTTTCAGACATTCACTGCTGAAATAAAAACACAGTTTGGAGTTTCTATACGTACTTTACGTAGTGATAATGCCCCTAAGTACTTTTCTTCTCAATTTACTACTTTTATTACTACTCGTGGCATTCTGCATCAATCTTCTTGTCCTTATACACCTCAACAAAATGGTGTTGCCAAGCGTAAAAAATTGCCATCTCATTAAAACTGTACGAACACTACTTTTACATGCCAATCTTCCCACCAAATTCTGGGGAGATATTGTTCTTACTGCGTGTTATCTGATCAATCACATGCCATCTTCAGTGTTAAAGGACAACATTCCTTACTCTCTTTTGTTCCCCTCTCAGCCCCTTTATTCTGTTCCCCTTCGTGTATTTTGATGTATCTGTTTTGTGCATTCCTTTTCACCGGGACATGATAAACTTGCTGCCAAATCCCTCAAGTGTATTTTCCTCGGTTACTCCCGATTGTAGAAAGGCTATAAGTGTTACTCTCCTGAGTTGAACCGCTATCTTATGTCTGCTGATGTCACATTCTTTGAACAACAGTCCTTCTTCTCGGTTGTTCAGCCTGATTCACAACACCTTGACCAGGTATTGCCTATTCCTTCTCTTCCGTTGCCCTTATCAGATCTGTTTATCTCCTCCTCGGTGAACCCTTCACTTCCATCTTCTGGTCCACACTCCCCGACTCCTCCACTTCTTACTTATCATTGTTGTCCTCATCCTGCCCCTGGCACCGACATTCCTCATGACTGCAACTCTCCTGACTCACTCTCTCCGTCAATGGTCACTCCTACCATGGATCCTCAGCCCGACAACCTTCCTATTGCACTCCGCAAAGGTACACGGTTTACTCGCAATCCACATCCTTTTTATAATTTTTTGTGTTATGATTGTTTGTCACCTGCTTATAGTGCTTTTGTTTCGAGCCTTTCTTTTGTTTCTATACCTAAAACAACAGGTGAAGCCATGTCCCATCCTGGTTGGTGCCAGGCTATGTTAGATGAGATGGGTGCTTTGCATTCTAGTGGCACTTGGGATTTGGTGCCTTTGCCACAAGGAAAGACTCCCGTTGGTTGTCGGTGGGTGTTCACCCCTAAAATGGGCCCCGACGGACAGGTGGAAAGTCTTAAAGCCCGCTTGGTTGCCAAAGACTTTACACAAATCTATGGGCTGAATTACAGTGATACCTTTTCTCCAGTTGCTAAAATGGCCTCTGTTCGCTTATTTCTCTCTATGGCTGCCACGCGTCATTGGCCGCTCTATCAATTGGACATTAAGAATGTCTTTCTTCACGGTGATTTACTAGAAAAGGTTTATATGGAGCAACCACCTGGTTTTGTTGCTCAGGGGGAGTCCAATGTAGTCTGTAAACTCAAGAAGTCTCTCTATGGCCTAAAACAATCTCCACGAGTGTGGTTTGGTAGGTTCAGCATTGTGGTTCAAGCTTTTGGTCTCACTCGAAGTGAAGCTGATCATTCATTTTTCTATCGATATTCTTCTTCTTTATGTATCTACCTCGTTGTTTATGTAGATGACGTTGTTATCACAGGGAACGATCAAGTTGGTATACAAAATCTGAAGGAACATCTCCATCAGCACTTTCAGACTAAAGATCTAGGCAAACTCTGGTATTTCTTGGGTATTGAAGTTGCTCAATCAAGATATGGGATCTCAATCTCTCAGAGGAAGTATGCATTTGACATTTTAGAAGAAACTGGTATGGTGAACTATAAACCGATTGACACCCTAATGGACCCAAATGTCAAACTTTTGCCAGGACAGGGGGAGTCTTACTCAGATCTTGGAAGATATAGAAGATTGGTAGGCAAACTGAACTATCTCACAGTCACTCGTCCCAACATTGCTTTTGTTGTGAGTGTGGTGAGTCAATTTCTCAATTCTCCATGTGATTCTCATTGGGATGCTGTTATCCGGATTCTGAGATATATCAAACAAGCACCGGGTAAAGGGCTACTCTATGAGGATAAGGGGCACACATATATTTGTTGTTATGCAAATGCAGATTGGGCTGGCTCTCCTTCTGATCGTCGGTCGACCTCTGGATATTGTGTTCTTGTGGGAGGAAATCTAATTTCTTGGAAAAGTAAGAAACAAAATGTAGTAGCTAGATCCAGTACAGAGGCAGAGTATCGGGCTATGGCTAATGCAACTTGTGAGCTCATCTGGCTTGAACAACTCTTGGAGGAACTCAAGTTTTGTGATGTGTCTCCTATAAAGCTTGTTTGTGATAATCAGGCTACCTTGCACATTGCTTCTAATCCAATGTTTCATGAGCGAACTAAGCATATTGAAATCGACTGTCATTTTATTAGAGAAAAGCTGGTTGAAGGTGTTATTGTTACAGAGTTTGTTAACTCCAGTGATCAACTTGCCGATGTCTTCACCAAGTCTCTAAACGGTCATCGGATAGAATATATATGTAACAAGCTTGGTTTATATGATATCTATGCTCCAGCTTGAGGGGGAGTATTAGAATTATTAATATAATTAGATATATTGCATATTTATTTATTTATTTGTTATAACTATGTGTAATTAGGCTAAGCCCATAGGTTATTAGGCCCGTTGTGCCTATTATAAATAACACACTAAGAGACTAATCTCTTAAGTTTTTCTCTCATAATTGTTTTCTCACACTTAATTTTGTCCACTTTTGGAATTTTTATTATGGATGGATGAATGATGAATTGATGATAAATGATGGACTTAATATTTAAAAATTTCATATTATTTAGCATTTTTAAAATTGATTGATGAAGTAATTTTGAAATAGGTACATGTATTTCATTTATAATAAGGATTATGTCATTATAAACATATATTTATATAAATTAAAGGACATTTTTAATTATCCGTAAAATCTTACGATTTTACAATATGATTTTATGGACCCTCTTACGATCCTACTTAAAATCTCGATTTTAACAACCATGGACATAATCATGGCATTTTCTTCATCCCATACCCCAAACCTTGGATCAATAGAACTAAGATCCTTATTGGTTAGGTGAGACAGTTTTCCATCCCCTTTTAGATAGGTAAAGACTACTTGGGATCATTAGATATAATTCTTTCCATGGAATCGATAACCTAAATTGATAGGATCACCATGAGAGGGAGGGTTATATTCAGTAGGCTGAAAATCACCAGAGAAATCAATGGGTTGATCCGCTAATGGAAGATCGGAAGGATTTGGGGTGACTGCATAAAAAACTGTAGACATGATTATCGCAATATCGGCTAAATAGATGCAGCAATAAAGACTGAAAAAGGGAGAGAGTTGAGGGTAGCAGTTGCACAACAATGAAGACTGTAATGGCACACAAAAAAAAAAAAGCTAAAGATGGCAACAGAAAAATAATTAGGGTTCTAAGAAAGGAGGCTTTGATACCATGTAGAAAAATGAAACAAGTTGAGAAAATTGTAAATACTTGCTTGATTAGTTCTCGAGTAGTATAGGATATTTATACACAACTAGGTTATCTCCTATATTCTAGGAATATATTTGAATATGTTTTGAAGATTAAATACAACAACAAGAATTTAAAAATTTGTTGAGATATCTTAGATTATTCTGCTACCTTATATGCTGCCTTTATCCCTTTATTCTTAGAGTTTTTCAATCTCCAAATCACCTTATCACTTTATCCTTTTATCTCCTATTTTTCAATCCATAAGATCAGTAGAACAATCCAGCTATTATTTGAGTCCTTCTTTTGAGTAAACTGTTATTTTATTTCTAGAATATCCTTGTGATATTTCCAACAATATCAAAACAAAATGAAACATTGTTCAACTATGACCTACAACTACATTAAAGCAAAATGACACTTTGCTCATCTATGACCAGAGTAGTCAACCGTGACTTTGTCTATATCCAAACAAAATAAAATTCTGGTTGACTAGTCAACTATGACTTCAGCTATATCAATACAGAATGAAATTTTGTTGACTAAATCCAGAGTCGTCAACTATGACTCGGCTACTAAAACTAGGATGCATTTTCATCTGACTATTGATCAATTATAAAAGACAGAGCCAATTGAACTAGGATGCATTTTCATTGGACTATTGATCAATTATAAATGACGGAGAGCCAATTGTACCAACTATATTTGGGATGTAGTTCAGTGAGCAATCTTACTCGACTAAGTCCTGGGTGGTCAACTATTGTTCACCTATAAAAAAACATAATGAAAATTTTCTTGACTGCTTTCCCCTGGTTGATTATAATCATTCTAGTCAACTGGTTTGATTCTGGAACCATTCTCAAGAAATTTTATTTCACCAAGACATGTGCTCAGACCTTGTAAGTGTTGTCAATCATCAAACCTTGAGGTAAATCACCTAATTGATGCAAGTTGACTCAACACCTTTCAGCTCTGTAACAAATTAATATGAAATGGTAAATGAAATGCTAATTTATAAGCCATTTATTGTTCTATCAATGCTGTCTCTCACATTGTGGACCTACCTATATGATGGGGCAGGCTATGGATTTAGTTATTGAAGTTTTACTTATATTTTTCTTTCTTGTTCTTTTTTTTTTTTTTTTTTTTTGGGTGTTGGGTTGGGGGTTGGGGGGTCCATATGGGTTATAGGACACTTGCACTCTCCTTGACATAACTTTAAAAAAAGTGCTTGGCATGCTTTTGTTTACAGTTTTGGCCGTAATGTGTAGTTTTAGTTCAGAACAACTCCTCCCTTTCATTTTTATTGATTCTCCTTTTATTTTACTTATTTATAAGCAGGTGATGGTTTGAGTTGATGGGGTATAATATGGATAACTATTTTATGCAGCTGCAATTGCTTGGCAACAAAATAGAAGAGAATGGATTGGAAGTCAAAGTCGAAGGTCAAAAAGAATGCTGAAAGATCCAATTATAAGGTAACTTCTTGCCAAAATCTTTGACACTTCCAAATCTGTTATTAGCTCTGGTTATTACTAAGTTATCTTTTAAGAGAAAAACTAAATCAGATCACTATGTTACAGAAAGTTCTGCTTGCTATAGTGGTTACTACTTTTCAAGACAGCCAAGTTGTAGGAATTTTTTCGCAAGTATTTAAAGATATTACTCCTTATCGCAGCTTGTCCCTAGATAAAGGAGAATGGTTGCATTAAGTGGCCAACAATAATATATCAAGCCTTAATCCCATTACATGGAGTTAGTTTCATGAATTCTAGCTCACCAACAACGTAAAAATAGTTGGATCTCCTGTCATAAATTCTTATGCAATAAAGCATCTATTGTAAAACTTGAGCACAAATTGACTAACCAGAAACACACACAAAGTAAAAAAAAAAAAAAAACAAGACTTGCAAAATGGAATATCAATGGAGCAGCAAGAGGTGAATGCCTAAATACATTAAATAAATTGGATAATATGCACTATTGCTATGCCTGTAGGCTGTATCATCTGCATCAGTGTACTTCAAAGGATGGTTTTCTTGGTTTATTTTCACATTTTTTTGGAAGGATATTAATCTACTTGCTCTGTTCTGAAGTTGTCGAACTTGCATATATATATATATAATTTGATATCTGAATTATGACTAATACGTTTTTGCAAGTCCTGACCTGAGTGAAAAAGAAAAAAAAAAAAGTGTTCACCATAATCTGAGATATACTAAGACTAAATTTATAGAACTTATACTTGTCAGATAAGAATTTTTCAATCATTATCTGTAAAATAAAAGGTTCAAGTTTTGAATAAAAATAGTATTCCAAGTGCCATCTTAATTTTTACTATAAATATAGTGAAAGTTAAAAGAATTTGTTATGATCTGTTTGATTGTGGGCAATGAGTATTGTTCTTTTCATATTCACCATCCAATAAGAATGTTCATACTTTGGTTTATATTAAATACCTTAAGACATCCATAACTTTTCTTCATGGAATGTTTTTTTTTTTTTGAGGGGGGCCCCGGGGGGGGGGGGGGGTGTTGATAGAGAGGTAAGAAAGAGAAAGAGTGAGAGAGAAATACAAGGACAAAAAAGAATAGATTAAAGGCCAACCAATATTCAAGCAGTTTTTTTCCTTTGTCCTAATAGCTAGCCTGTGTTACTTAATATAGGGAGTGAGAGTTCATGTTTCCTCAAGTAGTTATCATAAAATTACAAAGCGTCATCTTTATTCTAGCTAATTACAGGAATCCCTCTGAGAGTTAGCCCATATTTGATTTGTTTGATATCTTAATCATGTTTGTGTTTTGTATGAATTGAAGATGCTAGGTGTGAGTTGCAGCATTAGATAGATATGTGAGTTGCAACCATCAATACCTTCCCTTATTGAAATTTCCTACATAATGGCAACAGCATTTAGAGGATAGCCTTAAAATAATGAAAAATGTGTCCTACACTCTGGACAGAGTTGTGTGTGGCTCCCTTTTTGTTTGTGATTGTCTATCATATTATTGAATGATGCATCTTAGTTCTGGCTCAATGCCTAACATTCATATATGATTTTCTTCTGCAGCTGGTCGACAACTTATGAGGATTTGCTCTGTACTAATGTGCCTTTTCCCAAGCCAATTCCATTACCTGTAAGAAAAAAAAAATCCCAAAATAAAAAAAGGGAATCATTCATGTGGTTTGAGTTTGTGTAGGTAGAGAGAGACTATAATATGAGATATTATACAACATGGAAGCATCTAAAAGAAAATTAGTTGGCATTTTGGTTCATAGAAACTTATACCACTTCTCCTTTTGTCATGCTAATGTAATTTTGATTGTTGGAGTTTGCAGGAGATGGTAGATTTTTTAGTTGATATTTGGTATGGTGAAGGCCTTTATGATTAGACGATCAGCTGTACCACTGTTTATTTGCAGATCATTGAGGGTGAAACCGTGCGTACTCATCATAATTTGTGAACCCCTGAGATTAATCTCAAACTTTTACAGATTTAATCTATTATTCTCTTTATGGATGATAGAAAAGCCTTGAGGAAGTTCTCCAGTATTTGGTAAAGACATTGTTGTTAATGCAGCTTTTACAATGTAAACTTAGAAGGATCAGCAAATAGGAGTTTGCTTGACAGGATAGCTGCTGTTGTGCTATAACAAGATGTAATTTATTCACTATTTGGTTCTGAAAACCAACAAAATGTATGTTAAACCTTAGATTTATGAAGGAAGGAATATTTATGTGGTTTTCATTTTGATTACACTAATTACTACAAAAGTGAATGGAGATGTGTGCATGCATTAGTCTGACTGAATTCGGTCTTATTTAATTTGGTTGAAGGGAGACCTGATTTTAATGATTTTCCTTCAATTTACTTCTCCTAGAAATGTTACTTCCATGGTTTTTAAGTCATTTCATGTTAGCATTTAGACCCAAAAGATATAGCAACAAGGTAGAAATACCATGAAGATTTGATCTATTGGCAGAAAGACGACTCCGGCGTTGCCAACATAGCTCCTTTAATGGACAAAAATGCATCCAAACAAAGGTAAGAGGTCTTACCTTTGAGTGTTTGAGACACGCTTGGGTGGTTGCTAGTTATGATTAATGGAGTTTAAGGTGAAAGTACTAATGATGTTCTGGCATTTGTTAATCAAGATATGAGATGAAAAAATTAAGAAATGGGATGCATCTCGAATTTCTATCATTTCCAACATATATGTTAAGTTTATCTGAAAATTTTTGAAAAAATTATTAATGACTCCTTATCTTGATCTTCCAAGATATGCTTATCTCTCCCCATTTCAAGATAAGAATATCTTGGTCTTTATAGATAAGAAAAAAAAAATATTTGTATTCTCTAATATATTTTAAAAAATTTAACAAACTTGATAAAAATCTTAGAATTCTTTTCAACCTTATCTTGATCATTCTGTAACTTAATTTGAAATGCATTCTAATCTTATTTTAATGGCTCTTATCTTGCTTATTTTAACAAATGTCTCCTAACCAACTTAAATTCGAACTCATCTTGATTTAAACTTTAAATTGAATTCCTTATTATAAAATAGAATTGAATCGACCAAACTCAATAAATGTCAAGTTGGGTCTTGATTTCAAAATACATACACCCATATCCAACTTTAATAATGTAAATTTTGAAAAATTAATTAGATTCAGTATATCAAATGAACAATTTGCACTTTTAAAACCCACATGAATATGACAAAAAAAAATATATATCTTGAAATATAACAAGTAAACAAACAGCAGTTCTCATTGCAAACTGCATAAAGTAGCTATAAGCTACTGTATAAAAAGACTGCAAATGCAAACAGCAGTTTCCAAATTTTGCAATCTTTTATTATTTCGTACGCATATAAAATATTTACTTCATGCTGTAGCTAGTTATTTTATTAAAATTTTTATACATGTAAGAGATTTGTTTAAACAGCAATTTATTACTTCCTAGAACAGTAATGAATTGTCAAACGGGTCTTTATTTATATATGTAACATATAATATTTTTTATTTTCTTATATACGTTGGTTTAGTTTAATTATTAGATTTATTTCGCCATTGATGGTGCCTCGAATGACCTTTGTATATAAAGTGAGCTAAAGGGAGCCTTCTTATGCCTGCTCAGATATCTTATATAACTAATCCAAATACGTTATTTTAGAAAGTTATTATCATTTTTTAAACATCAAGAATGTCTTTATCTTTTTATTAAATCTTAAGAGCACTAATGTAATTTATTCTAAATTTTAAGTTAGTAATAAGACTTAAACATATCATCTTTGTGTATTTTGATGTTATGTTAAATTATATTTATAATTTTTTTATCTATTTATTCTTTCTTTCTTCTTTCCATTAATATGTAGAGTCGCCAAACTCGAGATGGGTCAACGGTAAATCCAAAATAGAGACTTATCAACGATAAGATAAAATAAAATATTCTCAATAACTTAGGTTAGGTTATTATAGGTTCAAAATATAGAGTAAATTACTGAATTTTTATTTTTATTTTTATTTTATAATAAATTTTTAATTTTGTAATAATATACCGAACTTTGTAACTAATTTTAATTTTGTTAATAATATATCATACATTTTGTCTAGTTTCGGTCCTATAATAGAATAATTACCTGGAGAGTCATGTGGTTTGTTTTTTCCCCATATAAGTCCCTATAATTTTCAGTTATTACCCCAAACACCCCTCTATTACAAATACTATTAAATTGGGATTAAACTAAACCGTAACTATTTTTAATCTCTATTTAATTAAAAGAACAAAAAGCCAAAAAATAAAAAATAAATAAATACCAAAACCTCTTTTTTTAAGTTCCAATTACAATCAAAATCAGATTCCAACTATAGTTGGAATCTAAAAATAATTTCAATTAGGGGTGTGCATTTGGTTAAACTGAACTAAACTGGCAAATTTTTAGCAAATTGAACCGAACTGGCTCTAAGTGTATACCTGAACCGAACCCTAAGCTAACCGAAATAACCAAAACTGATCAAACCGATTTTGAACTTGGGCTAACCGAACCGGAACAATCTACCCAAAATCAAACCGAATTTAAACAAAAACCGAGATAACCGAACCGAAAATCCACCCAAAACCAAACCGAACAAAACTAAACAAAAATAAAAGAGTTAAATTATAAACATAAACATATAACAAAATGAATGAATTAACTAAAACAGTAATCAGTGCTATTAAACAATAAAGCATGCACAATAATCAGTGTTATTGTTCTTTCAGTACCAAGCTAAGTTTCCTAAGTCCTAAAGTATTACAATTTACAAGTTTATTCACAACATTAATAACAACTGACAGAACTAGTTGGCCCTCAATGCCTTGCCAAATAACTATGATTTCTTGGCAGATTTAGAAAATTGTATTGAAATAAGTTACTCAAAATAATTTTTCATGGACCATTAACAATTAGATGAATCCAGTAAAGCCAAGAAAAAAGAAAGACCTGATAAATGATTGTTGTTTTGTACCTACCTTGTGATAGCTAGACAATAATAATTTCTTTCTACAACGCCCTCTAAAACAACAAGCTCCAAAGTATTGATCAAATCTCTCTGAGTCTCTGCCATAGCAAAAATATGCAATTCATATCCCAAATGGCCCAAACTGCATTCAGACAACATGAGCATTGCATTATCATACCATCAACTAAAACATTAATCACAATAAAAAACAATCAGACAACCAATCATAAGAAAATGCAATAGCAGTTCATGTTATGGACTATGGTGCTACAACCATTAATCACAATAAAAAAATATATATATTGTTGGCAATTTAATCTGAAATGTCAGAGCAACACACAAGTCAAGGCATCTCAGCTCACTTGCTCTGTAAACTGGGAGCAAAACAAAGTGATAGCATACATCAGTAATTACAATACACTGTGAAATTGGTTTACCTATTCCCATTCACATGACAACATACAGATCCCACAAGGTTGAAGAACTAACATATCAATCATTTGTTCACTGATCACATAATTACATTGATAAGCATCTTAGTATTTATAGCATTAAGCAATATTATTAGGGAAGAAATTAATCAAGTTAATGAATGGTTATGACATTTGTCAAAGTTCAGCTAAAGCTAAGAAAAAGCATCACAAAAACCAGTCAATCAATCATCATGACTTCACCAAATAAAATTTGATTGGGTCATGCACCAATTTCATCTTCAAATAATTGACAGAGCCATGTTTTGCTAGCTAGAATAGAAAAGCCTGATACAGGGTCATGCAACAATAAGCATTCATCTTTAGTTGATACAATAAACATGCAGGTCTTCTCCACATAAAATGCAACAATAAGCCTAATACCACTACATCTCATCTTTAAAGCAAGAAATGGAGAATGAAAAGCAGTAAATCAAGTACATACAAATTCTAAGAAATGGGAAAAATATGGAAGATGTTCAATTTAGCAACTGTACTGCTATTGCCACATGAAACTATAATGGACGAACATATATACTGATTTACAGAAACTAAAATATATACAACTAGAAAGTAGAAAACATAAATACTTACAAATGCAACCAATCTTCAAAATCAAAAATCTAAATTTCCATATTGAATGTTGAGTTGCTACTGTTTATGATAACGTTTGACAATTCTAAAATCATTAAGCAAAATGAATTAGTTAATATAAATGTAACATGTATTGAACTAACTCTTGAGGAAATTTAAAAAATAGTAAAACTGAGTTTTACCTTCTTTAACATGCTCCAAGTCTTTTTCAACACTTATTAGGGTGGTAGATGACCGAAGCCAATCTTAGGTACAAATCAAACTTTCAACCACTTTAAAAGATAAAGAGCTCCTAAATGGATCAAGTACTCGACCCCCAGTGCTGAATGCAGACTTAGACGCAATAGTAGAAACTAGAATTATCAATACATCTCTTGTCATCGAAGACAAAATAGGAAACCTATGACAATTTGTTTTCAACCATTTCAAAATGTTGAATTCTTTAGCTGGAGGCTCACACACTTCATTGAAATACTTATCCAATTCCGAAGGCACAATTGTAAGTCTACTACCATCGCTATACTTATGTTTTTTGAAGCGAGAAAAAAATAGATTTTCAGAATTGTCCTCGTCATCTACCATAATAGTTGGAGTAGACATTTCAGATGGCTCTCCAACATCACCTTGAGGTCCTAAATTTTTCTTATATTCCTCGTATAAAGCATGTAGGAAATTTTTTAATAACAAAACTACACCAACTCCTCTCTCACCCTGATACATCTCTTTCAGTACATATTCCATATATTCTAACTTGTATCTCAGATCAAGCACCACAATAATATAAATTAAGTGATTTGTTTTGTACGGATCCCCCCAATATTTATCAAACTTTTCTTTCATTTTTAGCGTCATTTCCACCATTTCAAAATCGTCACTCTCCAACCACCCTTATAAGAGACAATACATCTTACCAAGCTCATAAAAAAATGTGTTTGAGGTGACATATGATGAACCTAATACTCGCAAAATTAGCTCATAAAAATGTTTCAACACTTTGACAAAAAGTCTAACCTTATTCCAATCCTCTGACTTCGGTCTCCCATTTATAATAATAATTTGGTTCAAATCAGTATTTTAATTACTTGTATTAAGATCAAATTTAAAACAATGATCTTCTTCATCAAATCTCCCAAAAGTAACATCAAGTAGGTGGAGTTCCATTTAGTTGCAACATCCAACGATAACAAGCCCTTACATTCAATTTTTTCCATTTCAATACATTGTTTGAATTTTCTCAATCTTGCTGGGGATTGTTTAACATATCTCACTGCATCTCTAATTCTTGTTACCGATTCATTTAGGTCTTTCAACCCTGTAATACCCTAAGTTTTTAAATAAATTTAAGTTTTGTTAAATGATTTATTAGGTGTATGAAATTAATTTAGTTTACCTAAAGTATGCTTATGAAAATATAAATAATTATATAAATATGATTTAAGAATTAAAAAGATTAAATGAAATTATAATATGATTTAAAATTAAAGAAAATCATAATTTATGTAAATGTATTATATATATGTCGTGTATATATATGTGTATGTATATATATAAATAATAATAATAAAAAAAATTAAATCCGAAAATCAGATTTTGCAGAGCAACGCGCGGCCAGAGCATGGCCGCGCCTGCAAACGATTTCTTAAGGGCAAAGGTAGGGTTTTAATTGCCGAAGTGACCGGGGTATGGCTTCTAGGACGCGTGGCCGTCGATGGGGAAGCAAAGCACGTCGAAAATGGGCTATAAATAGCCGAGTTCGCGCTGCCCAAACCATCCAAAAATTTCGAAGCTTAGAGCAGTCGATTGGGAGTGATTTTGTGAGATTGGAGAGTGGGGTTCTGGTCTTCAAGTCGTGGGCTTTGTTTTTGGAGAATTTGGAGGCCAATGGAGCAAAGGAGAAGGCGAATCAAAGCTTCGCCGGAAAACGCGCGACTCGCCGGAACCGAGGGCTGTTCGGCCGATTCGAGGTAAGATCGATCTCTTTTCTTGCTAATTTTTGCACCATCATGTTCGTCATGTCGAGATCCAGGGGCTAGGTGAAGAAAAATCGAGTTTAGGGGTCGAATCGCCAGCCGGCGGCGAAGCTTCTCGTCGGAGAAGAAGAACCAGTCGGGCGCGTGAGCTGCACGTGCCCGCGAGTGGGAAGAAAACGCATGCAGCTCACGCGCCCGTCAGGAAAATTTTTTAAAAAAAAGAGTAAAATTTTAAATTTTTTTTATTAAATTTGAAATGTTGTTTATGGTATATTGGTGAAGCAATTTTCTGGAAATATCAAAATTATTAATTATTTAAGTAGATTTTTCTATTATGAAAATAAAGAAAAAATAGGATTTTAATTCTGAAAATTCCAAGAAAAATTTCAGAATGTTATAAGTGTTATTTAAGAAATATTAGTGAGATGAAATTGAATTAAATGAAATATTAGGTAATTATTATGTAATTTAAGTAGATTTTTCTATTATAGAAATAAAGAAAAATAGGATTTTAATTCTGAAAATTCTAGGAAAATTTTAGAATGTTATAAGTGTTAATTAAGAAATATTAGTGAAGAGAAATTTAATAAATTTAAGGATTAGATAATTATTATGTAATAATTACATATTTAGCTATTATGAAATAAGGGAAACTAGGAATTAAAGTTATAAAGTCACAAGAAAAATTCCAGAATATTAAGAGTATTATTTAAGGAATGTTGGTAAAAAGAAAATAAATTTTTATGAAGCCTAGATAATTATTATGTAATTTTGGAAGAAATAAAGCTTAGGAATAAAAGAAAAAAATGAAAAAAAAATTATGAAAAACTAGCAAATGGTATTCTAAAAATAAATCTATGTTGTAGGGGTCCTTGTGAGCAAGGAGATTAAGGGATAGCCGCTTGGCACGTACGTGACGAATTAATTGTAAGTATGCTGCCTGAATTTAATACAGTTGTAAATGTAAATGTTTTTATCATATTGACATGCTATGATATGAATCATCACGTAGATTGCATCAATGACATGACTATGAAATGCATACATGCACAATGATACTGTTGATCACACGCATATGAGGCCATAGGGAGTACGAACTGGCACCGCTGGCCTATCAAGGGTGCACCCATACACCCCGGCTTCGAAAGAGGTGGCCGCTAAAGTGATAGGCAGCATGAGGGGTGCAATTGACATCTACGATGAAAGACATTGCATACACTCATGACATTGCATTTGGTAGTCTTACTTAGATGATTCATCATTTAACATGGGTTTGCCCCTGGAACATTCAACGTTCCAGCCGGGACTTGCAGAGATGATTCAGAGGTTGGTATTGTGTAGAGATACGAGACATCAAGATGTACTATGTTGTAATATGACTAGCTTAAGATTTGTGTACATTGTTCTGTAATCAAACGTTTTATGTATTTGTATTTAATGCCATGTACAGTTATTAAATTATGCATTTTCATGAGCAGGTTCGATTCAGCTTCCGCTTCGTATTTATTTTCTAGCACTAGATTGGTCTTAGAGAATTTTGAAAATAATGTTTTTTAAAAAAAAAATAGACCAAATTTCCTAAGGCATAACATGCTCGAGAAGGTGGGCTGTTACAAACCCATTTTGTACAATTAGATTTATAATGTGAGCCACACACCTCATATGCAAATATTGTCTATTCATAATACTAGTATCCCATTTTGCAATTTTTTTTCTTGAAATTAGCCACAACAACATCTTTAGAATTAGGATTATCCATTGTCAAAGTAAAAACTCTATCAAGTTCCCATCCCATGAGACATTTCTCAATGGCATCACCTTTATGACTAAATATTGGACAAAAGTTAAAGATTTTTTTCTTCAAAATCCAAGTATTGTCAATATAGTGTGCTATCAAGCACATATAATTCATCCTTTGAATTGAAGTCCAAGTGTCAGTGGTTAAGCAAACTTGTTGATAAGAATTTTTTAACTCATTCATCATGTTCTTCAACCTCTCTTCTTCGAATAACTCAAAAAAATCACGCTCCATAGTCCAACGTGAATGAAATTGAAATTTTAGACAAATAACATTCACAAAGTGTCTAAACCCCTCACACTCAACAAACTTGAAAGGTAGCTCATCTACTATCAGCATACAACCTAAAGCCTTTCTTGCGAGCACTTGATCAAATTTCCAATTAACAATTGAAGCAACATTATCACCACCCTATCTCCCACCCCCTGTTGCAGTTGATTGAAAATGTAATTCCATTTGACGAGATTCTACAGTATGAGGGTGTTTCTTACAATTTCCTATATGATTACTTAAAGTTATAGTCTCATTTTGTTTGAAATCACAATGGAAGTCCTTAGAACAATAGTTGCATCTCCCTTTAATCTCACCCTTTGAATTTGTAAACTTTGTAAAATGATCTCAAACCTTTGACCTAGCTCTTATTGGTTTTCTCTTTACCTTCCCAAGTGATGTTGCATTGCACCTCTATCATTTTTTAGTTGGCTATCTTGAGTTGGTGCTATTGGTGCAAACTTTGAACTATCATCCACACTAGGGATATTTGTGGTGTGAGCTATGTCTTCTTCTCTTGTCATTTAAAATTATATTATTAATACAATTGACAATTGTAATTTTAATTTAAATGTATTTAAAGAATAAAGAGTAATTTTAATTTAATTTAAATATTTTTGAAGACTAAAAACTATACTTGGAAAGGGCATTTTTGTAACATCCCGCATCGAACGATAGGAAGAACTGGAACAGCTTACCCTGATGGGTCTACACAAACTTCTCAGGGGGGTTACCCATCCTTGGATTTCCGCAGTTCAAACACGCTTAACCCTAGAGTTCTTTGCCTGCATTCAGCCCAAAAGGTATCCAGTTAGTATTATTTCCTTCCTTACTTATCCTTGATATATACTATTCTCTTTTAAACTCCCTGGGTATTCCATTCTCTCTCCCCTTGAGCACATGACGTTCTCGTCATGCGACCTTACAACTGGTCCCAAACCTTCTCCCCTTTGGAGGCTGTCATCCTAGAAGCCTGCTAGGAGTCGCTCCTTGTACAAGCCCTCGTGCCCCGGCGCCACTCCCCGCCTTCATCGGACCGCCTTTTCCAAGCGTCGGTTCTGATACCACCTGTAACATTCTGCATTGAGCAATAGGAAAGAGTGGAACAACTTACCCTGATGAGCCTACACGAACTTCCAAAGGGGGTCACCCATCCTTGGATTTCCCCAAGTCAAGCACGCTTAACTCTGGAGTTCTTTACTTGCATTCAGTCCAAAAGGTATGCAGCTGGTGTTGTTTCTTTCCTTACTTATTCTCGATATATACTATTCGCCTCTGGGCTCCCGGGGTATTACAATTTATGTACATAAATTAGGAAGCCCAACACATCAAAACAAGAATCAATTACAAAAATACAATATAGCAATAGTAGTATAACTTTACGTACATTGCAAGAGGAGGACGTTGAGGTTGCCATTTCGAATGAAGTATCAGTGTAAATAACACTTATACTCCTTGTTACATTACAATAATATTATCAAAATTAGTCTCTTTCAAATAATAGTAATGTTGTCATTACTATTATTTGAATGGCATTGGAAGGATAATCTTAGTGGGGTTTAAATAATACTACCACTAGTATCCATAGAAACCTATGAGAAAAATATATATTTTTATTTTGAAAAATATATGTTATTTGTCATGCATTTTGAAAAATATTAATTTATACCTTTTATGAGTGAAAAATATATGTTATTTGCCATGCAGTTTTTAAGTATGACTTTGAACAAAATGAACATGTTCTGTTCAGTGTTCATTTGACTATGACTTTGAAAAATATATATTATTTGGATCACAACTCAAGCCTTAAAGTTAAAGATCCATTTGACTATGTTCAAAAGAAAATTATTAAAATGAGAAATAGAATAGACATGAATAAAAAAGTATAACACAATAAAGTAAAATACAAAATAATAAAAAAAAAAACTCCTTGTGTTCGAATCTGAATCCTGTGTTTTGTGGTCTTGATGAAACAGATCAAAGAAGAAATCATTTAATTAAAATCAAAATAAAACAAAAATGAAAAAATCAAAAATGGATTGGGACAGTGTACATAAAGTTGAGTAGCATATCAAAATCAAAACAAACAAAAAAACCAAAATAAATCAAAAAAATACCTAGGAGTGGTGGACGGACAATGGATGGTCGGCGACTTGGCGTCGGCGCTGATATCTATTTGCATAACCAAAAAGGCAAAAACAAAGCTAAATATTAGAGAACGAGCGACGAGAGAGAGAGAGAGAGAGAGAGCATGTCGATGTCTAACACAAAGACGATGGACAGGCCGGGACAGCAGAGGTGACGAAGGAACTGACTACCGAGGGTGATAGACGATGGTAACGGCGACGACGGTCAGGGTTCAAAAGGGGGTTTCTGGGTTAGGGTTAGGGTTAGGGTTTTGCTCTCTCTCAAGGAAGTCTCTCGAAATCGAAATCGAAAAGTGCATGGATATAATCGAAACAGACTAAGCAAGGGTCTAAGGCTGGTCTTGACGCAAAACGACGTCATTTTGCGATATACAAAACGACGTCGTTTCATATATCGGTCGATTTGGTTCTTTCGGGTAATCGGCCGAACTAACCGAATTGCTCAACCGAACTGATAACTACTGAACCCTTTAATCGAACTGATAACTGTAAAGCAAAATAATAGAACCAAACCGGCCGGTTCGGTTAAACCAAAAAAATGCACACCCTTAGTTTTAATCACTTGTAGATTTCAGTCATCGTTGTAGTTGCTGCTTCTATTTCGTAAGTCATCGTCTCATTTTCGACATTTCCATTTATCTTTATTGTCTTTATTGCCATTGAATGATAACTAATTTTTAAAAAGTGTGATTGAATATTATTTTAAAAAGTGTGATTAAAGAGAATTTATGTCTCATACTACATCATGTTAGTTAAATATGAAAAAGAATTGAGTTTATAAGCATAAAGGGAAATTCTATTTGCAGCCACCTATTTTGTTTTTCGCTGCCATTTTTTTAATATAACTGAAATACCCTTATTTAAAAATTCATTTTTACCCTCCTTATTGCAACCACTTTTTCTTTTAATAAATTGACCGTCATCTACCATATGCAATTGTCCACTCACGATGGGGCAAAGACAAAAAAAAGATAGATGAAAATACACAATCAAATACACACACACAGATATATAAATATATATATATACAGAGACACACACATACATATATATACACGCAGACACACACACACACACACACATATATATATATATACAGAGACACACATACATATATATACACACAAACACACGCACACCATACTCGTTGTGTGTCTACGTGTATATATATGTATGTGTGTCTCTGTATATGCGTGTATATATATGTGTGTGTGTGTCTCTGATTGTGTATTTTCATCCAATTTTTTTTATCTTCGCCTTCATCGTGAATTGTACACATATATGTATGTATGTATATATATATGTATCTATCGTGATGGTGGCCACCGTGATGCCGCCTCTGATTTTGCAGAGGCGGCCCACATGCACATAACCGGTCAATTCAAGTTGTTGGGGTTTAAGGATGTGTTTAGGGATGACTATGTGTAGATAGTTGTGGTTGTGCGATGGTGATAAAAGAGAGTATTTTTGATAACTTTGGCCGTAAAAAAAATTACTAAGAATAAAAAGAAATATTAATTTTTAGTAGTTGCGAAAACAAAATGGTGACTAATTTCCCATAAAAATATAATCACCCCTCCCCATAATTGTGCAATTGCTTGACTGTTGGCAGGTAGTCTTTGATTTTGTTTCTAAAATTCAGAAAATAGAAAGAGTATTTTTGAAAGTATAATAATTTAAGTGGGATTGGAAAGGCCTTTTGGAGAAATTCAGAAAAGATTTAATTAAGTTAAATGATGAAACCAAAATTTCCTATTTCCTTAAATAATAGAATACATTTTTGCTATATTTTTTAGATTTTCAAAGTTTAAAAATTCATTAGAGTTAAATCTCACCAGTAATAAGTAAAATGTTTTGCATTGCGCCTTTTGTCTTTTAAAACTCTAACTATAATATTCGTATTAAATATAATTTTTAGTATAAATAAAACTATTATTGTAGATATCGAATCATAAAAAAATTTATATATATAAAATAGAGTAATTTGTTATTAGAGAAAATTATATGTGGTAATCATAAGATTTAGGATTATTGCAAAAATTATCTTTGAAATTAAAAATAAATATACAATAAGCACTTCTAAGATTTAATATTATCTTGCTTTTTTTTTTCTTGTCATTAGTTAATGCTAATTAAATATTTAAAAAAATAACCAAATACTTGTATAATTTTAAAAAAAAATTTATCTTGTATTTTTCTCTCTTCTTATTTTATCTTCTTTTCTAACAAAGGCCGATGGCGATATACTTTGCAATAATTTTTGTTTTTGTCTCTCTATCTTACTCTATATTTATTTTTCTCTCAATAAAAATTCTAAATTCATTTGTGATACATGTCGACAATAAACTTAATGGGTGTTATTTTTTTATTGACAAATTAGAAAAGAGATGAGAAACAATAAAAGATAAAATAATTATTTGTCTCTTTATTTAATAACATAAGAGATTATTATTATTTTTAGACGTAACAATAATGATAATTGTAAATTTATCTTCTTATAAATATAAGAGTAACACAAATTAAAAATGAGATATAAAAGAGCAATTAAGATGATTTACCACTTGACAAGAAGATAAATAAATCCACTTGTGACATAATTAAATAGAAAGGAATTAATTTTTGAAGAAAAATGAAAAATATGAGTAATCAACTAATAATACTATTTAATTGTAATTTGAGATGATGGGTAGATTAGCTACCTAAATAAATGCACATTGCATTTGCCTTAACACATAAATTTAATCCTAAGTATGTAATCTTCCATTAATCTTAGTCTTAATTGCTATCAAAAAATTGAGTCATGGTCCCAAATATTTTCTATAAGAACATAAATATATTCATAATTAAACTAATAATGGAAGCCATGGTCCATGGATGTGGCGGGCCAGGCCTGACCTTGGCACATATTTCCTTTTTAAGGGTTGACACTCTGTGCTTTGCTTGAGGGGAAAGCAATAAGTCCTGTTTCCATAAATCTTATTTGCACTCTGCCCCTGTGTTTAAAATTTATTATGCTTCGACCCCCTTATTCGCTTATTCATATCATCCTCATCCCTTTCCCACCCACCATTCTCACCTTCCAACCGCTGTCGTCGGCCTCTTTTACAATCTTTCTCGCTCTTCTCATCCGGAGTACATTTTCTGGCTAGTCCGAAGATTTCCAGAAAGAGGGAGAGAGAGAGAGGGAGAGATGAGGGGTTTGATCTGTTTATCTTTTCTATTTCTTCTTATTCTTCTTCTATCTCCCTTCTCTTTGGCGACCCTTCGCTTTCCTCCGAATGCGAGGCTCCCGTCGATTCAGGCCGGGGAGATGATCAGGGAGCTCAATTTGTTCCCCAAAGAAGACATCAACGTTATCGATCGCTATGCTTCTGAACCGGCCGGCCCCGGGATCGTCGAGAAGCGCTTCAGGTTCCCCAATCTGGCCGACCCCAGTGTCACAGTCGACGACCTTGGTCACCATGCCGGATACTACAAGATTGAGCACTCTCATGCTGCCAGGTGATTCCCTAAACTCTCAAATGTTGATTTTTTTGTAATTTGGAAGCAGGTAACCGCGATCTTGTTTGTCGTATTGCCTAGGGTTTCGGACTTTTTTTTGCAGTGGGTAGTTAATGGGAGGATGGAGGTAATATTTTTATTTGCTGGAATTTTGGTGAGCTAAACGTGTTTGGATTTCTGGTGGGGACAACATGAATAGATAGTTGTCATGAAATTTCTTTATTTGGTTACTTATCTGATGTATAGTATAAATAACTTTCTTCTCATTCTTTTTTCATGAAGTTGAATATATCACTGTTCCAAGCTAAAATTAGTATTATCTTTTCTTCTGATCTAGGATTCAAGCGGTCAACATATGTTAAGGCTTTGTTCGGCAGAGAGTGAAAGTGGGGTTGGGAGAGGGGGATGGAATGAAAATGGGTGGAAGAGTTCTTCGTGTTTGGGAGAGATAATTGTAAAAGAACGGAATGGAAACACTTTCTATCCATTCTCCTTCCCACCTCCACTTTTTTTCTCCTCCAAATTGGGGAGAATGGATGGAAACTTAATTACGTGTTTTGACAACATTAGCCTAAATAGTTTCTTGTAAGTTTTTATTTTTATTTTTTTTAGATGGGTAACGACGGTCAATTTGTTATTGGATATCCTTCAATTCCATTCATTTTCATTTCTCACCCAGAAAAGGATAAACATTTTCTATTGCTTTTCATCTCCTACACTTCCAAACAAAAAGAACGTGTTTTACATTCTATTCATTTTCATTACTTTCCATCCATTTCTTTCTGTCCATGGTTTAGGAGAGTAAGGTATGGAAAGTAAAAAAAGGTTTTTCCTTGTTTGGGATAGCAATGGAAATGGATAGAATGAAATGATACCAAACAACAAATGCAAATTTGTAACTTCTAAAAATCAAAGGCAAATTTGTAACTTCTAAAAAATTACTAAGGTTAATGTTGTCAAAACATATAATTAAGGTCATATTCTCTGTTGTTTTTAGGTCATTTTCAGTTTTTAATTTTCCAAAACAATTTAGATGTGTTTACTTTCATTTTTTAAAAAACGCATTTTTGAAAATAAGGAAAAATTTTATAAAGAAAACTCAAAACAATAAAAAGTTGTTTTGGTTGTTTTCATCACAAACACGTTTAAAATTTTCAAAACACGAAAAATGTTACAAACAAAAAGAACGCGTTTTCAACAATATCAAAACAGACACTCAAAACACAAAATTGAAAATGAATTCAAAACTGAAAATTAAAACACGAAGAGAACAACCCATAAGCTTTTGATTCATTTCTATTCCATTCATTCTCTCCTAATTCAGGGGATATAAAAAGTATAAATTTGAAGCAGAATGGATTGGAAGTGTTTCTATCTATTTTCATTCATTCTATTACTATTTTCTCTTCCAAACAAGGAGAACTCTCTTCCTTCCATTCCAACCCCCTCTCACCCCTCTCCCAAACGAAAAATATTTTTACTATTTACAATATACTAATATTGATATTGCTATTATCAAAATATTAATTATCATTAATTAATTATGATTTTATATATTATTACTCAGTTTGGCCGTTTATTTATGTTTTTATTGTTTATAATACTAATAATGGTGATATTTTTAATATTATTCATTATTTTTAAATTTTAAAATTAATATTTTTACTATTTTTCTTGATGTTAATATAAGTGCAATTAATATCGATTTTGTATGGGCTAGAAACTCTTATTTTTCAATTTGGATAACACAAAAGACACCCTTTTTTGGGGCAGAAATCCTAAAGAAATGTTTTTTAATAGTTAGTATAAATTTGAAAAACTAGAAAGCTACTTGATTGTCTCTTAATTTTGTTACACGTGGTTGTATCTTTAACTTGATAGCTCCTTATATCTTAAACTACTGAAGTTTAGTAAATGGTATCAACACTGATGTTGCAAGATTTCTGGATTAAGGATGTAATCAAACCCTATGGAGAATATACTAATATTTAGTTCTAATCTGCTGAAGCTTTAAACTTTATTTTCTATTTCCTCTGCCTATTTCTATTTATCTTGTTAGTTTGATTAATTTTTGACGCTGCTTTCTTTCATGATGCTTATACTTCATGGGTTGTGTTTGCAGGATGTTTTACTTCTTCTTTGAATCACGCAACAGTAAGAAGGACCCTGTTGTCATCTGGTTGACTGGAGGGCCAGGTTGCAGCAGTGAGTTGGCCATGTTCTATGAAAATGGGCCTTTTACTATAGCAAAAAACTTGTCTCTTGTATGGAATGAGTATGGCTGGGACAAGGTACTGTTTCCTCTAGCAATTGGATCTGTGCATCAAGATTTAATATTGCAAGGTGGTTATTTGATTTTGTTTAATCCTTCCCTTCTAAGCTTGTGGTCATGTGGAGTGGCTGAACATAGGAGAAGCTATCATCATTTTTCTAGTTTATTTATATTATTGGTGGTTGTGAGTGTTTTGATTTTTGTTGGATGTAAATTCTTTATTAACTTAATGAAGTTTTATTCAAAATAAAATAATTACTCAATTTATTCCATGTTCAACAAAGTTAATTAAACTGCGTATTTTCATATCATGAAGAGCATATCAACATTGCTTACAATTGCCACACTGGTTTGCGACTTTACTTTTTCTAAGGCAACTGAAATTTGTTTTATAATCTTTATGTATCTCTGTATGTTTATTGCTGGTAATCCGTTAGTTTGAAATATCTGTAATTGCAACTGCCCACCTGGTGATTTGGGCTTGTGATTGTTGTTATTGTATCTGTAATTGCATCTGTTATTTCCAATTACATTGGGATGCACATGATTATCTGGTGGGAGTCCGTCAGAAACAGACACAGGCATCTTTACTTTTGTTCCTCCTTTTTTATTTCTTGATATGTAGCACGAGAAAATAAGTCAGGTAGGAGGTAACTTCAACGTGCTTGTTTACATCTTTATTATTGGAGGCCTCAACACTAATGCATCTCAGTTTTGTTTTACCCACCAACAATCTCCTCCTTGATTGTGTTGCCAATGTCTTTTCCTGAGTGAGAGGATTTGAACTTCAATGAAAAAACTTGTGATCAAGTTGAAGAGATCTAAATGAGTCTTTCTTCATGCCAGTTGAACTGCATGAAGAAATTCCTTCACTAGCATTCTTGTGTGAAATTTGAAGTCTATTTTGATTTTGGCGTAATTTTAGTGGTATATACTCTTGCATGGTGGGAAATGCATATTTGGAGTAACATCCATGTAGTCTTTATTGTTGTTGACAACTGACTGTAAGACCAGAAGAGAGAGGGCTGCATTTAGGGTTCAATGCTGGTTGTGCTGCTTGTGATTTGGATTCAAGGGTACTTATTCTAGCATAGATAACTTGCATCATTAACCAATAATAATAGCAATTATAATCTAATAGGTATCTTGCATCAGTACTCATTTTGTGATACGTTCACTGTACTGGGGTGGTTGTGCTGCTTGATGCTGGTTATTAGCTTCAAGCACAGGGTATTTATCATGCTTGTGTTGGTTTTACAGTTGGGGCCATTCTATGATTCCTCCAGTCTATGATTCCTGGCTCTGACTGGGAATGTGTCAAATGAATTTTTAAGGGCAGAACTCATTTTATTTGATTAAGAAGTAAATATGCAAGTTATACCGGTATAGCAAGTCCAACCACCCAGCAAAAAGAGTTCTAGCTGAAAGATGATTGATCTGTAAGGATTCCTCATAAAAGAATGAAAAATATTATTTGTATAAATTTTTTTTTAAGCATAAATATTTTAAACAAGTTGGGGCATAATGGGATGGATTGATAGTGGGTGGGGCGTTGAACAGGTATTACATAAATGGGTAGGATGGGGTTAGCATCCCCCGCCCATTCTCATGTTTTATGTTATTCTACTATAGGACACACACAGATTGGAGTTTTATGCATTGATGACTCAGAATTGCATTTTTGAACTCCTGTTAAACCCATTTTAGTTACCATCCACTTCTATTAAAAAGGAACAAATGTAATATAATTGCTCTGATGCTTCTGCAGGTATCAAATCTTCTATATGTAGATCAACCCACTGGGACTGGTTTTAGTTATAGCTCTGATAGGCGTGACATTCGACATGATGAAAAGGGGGTCAGTAATGACCTGTATGACTTTCTCCAGGTGTGTTTATTCAACTTCAACAAACTTTTTCTTTTTTTTTTTTTAGCAACAAATACCAGTGCATTCTCCTCTTATCACTGAAAGTTACTAAATAATATGAGGGCCAAAAATTTGAAGATTTGAAACCACATCTAGATTAATTGTGCTTAAAATCGTTGGATTGTATTTTGTATATTTTGTTGCAACATTTGTTTTGCTGCTGAACTGAAACTGCAGTCCATACTTCATATACAACTTTATCATCAAAATTTTGGGATGTTTTTGTTATAATTTTTTCTTATGCAATGTTGTCTTTCCTGAATGATCTTGGCTTTTCTGTATGTTTTTATTTGGTTTTGTGATCGCTTGTTACCCATAAAAATTTGCTATGTTCATTAAAGCATAGGTGTCTACCTGCACCACCCATCGAACCCATCTTCTATTACTGATTTCTGACCCTGGCATGAAGAATGCTCAATATGATCTAAATATGCTTACTGGAAAACATTGTCTTCCAAATTTGTCAGCCTAAAGGTGTACTTAAAAAACCAAATATAATCCAAAAGACACAATTATCTGATTTATTTGAATGATTTAGGCTTTCTTTGCGGAGCATCCTGAATTTGCAAAGAATGACTTTTATATAACTGGAGAATCCTATGCTGGGCACTATATTCCTGCTTTCGCTGCTCGGGTCCACCAAGGAAATAAAGCTAAAGAGGGGATTCACATAAACCTGAAGGTATATGCCTTGAATTATTTTAATTTCAATATTTTAACTTGCCATTTGACTTGGAATTTGTATTGCTTGATCAGGGATTTGCCATTGGTAATGGGCTTACTGATCCTGGGATTCAGTATCAAGCATATGCAGATTATGCATTGGAGATGGGAATTATTAAGAAATCTCAGCATGATCGCATCAACAGATTGCTGCTTCCCATCTGTGAAGTAGCAATAAAGCTTTGTGGTAATGCTTTATTTGGTATTCCTCCTATTTTTATTATGTCAATAGGGTTTGTTCTTCTTTATTCTTTTTTCTGGCTTTTTTCCTTGGTCTGCGTTTTCAAGGTATTGCTATCTTTAGCTTATTTCTTTGCTAAGTTGGTTATACTATTTGTTCCTCATGATTCTTAAAAACTTTTTATCTTTTCCCATCAGGGGCTTTTGTCTTTCTGTTCTAGGATTTAAGATCGAGCTAGAAATCTACCTAGATGATCCCATCCAGGCTTGGTTGTTGATTTTCTTGTTGTGTTCTAAAGCTTAAGATCTGCCTTTTTTATTTCAGGGACGGACGGTACAGTTTCTTGTTTGGCTTCTTACTTTGCCTGCAATGTTGTATTCAGTAGTATCTTGGCCATTGTTGGTGATGTTAATGTAAGAAAATTCACAACCTCTAGCTTCATTAGTTACCTAGTGCTATCTTGGGATGCTTTGAGAACACTTTCTTACACTTGAAAAATGTGGACTTGATGAGGCTCAGTTTTTTTATTATGAAAACCTTTGTTTTTTCCTTCCAATCACATGGCTGAAAAGATTGTGGATTATGAGTTGTTGAGGAGATAAAGTTAGAAAAAGAATTGATGTCTCTGATGTTCCTACTTGCAGTACTATGACATCAGAAAGAAGTGTGAAGGCAGCCTATGTTATGATTTCTCAGACATGGAGAAATATCTGAACCAGAAAACTGTCAGGGATGTTCTTGGAGTTGGGGACATAGAATTTGTTTCCTGCAGCCCGTCTGTCTACCAGGCCATGCTTGTGGACTGGATGAGGAACCTTGAAGTTGGCATTCCAGAACTTCTCGAGGACGGAATTCAGTTGCTTGTGTATGCTGGAGAATATGATCTTATCTGCAATTGGCTTGGTAAGGCCTTGCGGGGTTTTAACTCTCCGTTTTATATAGTAAAATTTCTACATAAACACATATCAAGCTAAATAACAAACGTCTTATGTACATTGGAAGGTTTCCCTTGCATGCTAAGCTGGTAGTAAAATTTCTTCCTGCAGGCAATTCAAGATGGGTTCATGCCATGAAATGGACTGGTCAGAAAGAGTTTGTGGCATCTCCTGAAGTTCCTTTTGCAGTCGATAATTCTGAAGCAGGAATATTGAAGAGCTACGGGTCTCTCAGTTTCCTCAAGGTCTAATCTATCCTTCCTAAAAATTTTCATGTTCTTGTGTTTATGTATACTGATGTTTTTCTGTGGTCATGTATGTATCGATAACCAGGTCCACGATGCTGGTCACATGGTTCCCATGGATCAGCCTAAAGCTGCGCTTGAGATGCTAAAGAGGTGGACCCAGGGCTCGCTTACAGGTGCCACAGCTGCATCAGAAGGCTTGGTGTCTTCAGTGTAGTAGGTCGTCCCCAAGTTGGCTTCTCGACATCTGAATACATTTGTAAACAAATGCAAACAAGAGCTAGACATAATCTATCTTCATCTTCAACAAATGGATCCCCGCCCCGCATGTTAATGTTGTCTTGCTAAATCTTTTTGGAACATGAATGAAGAATGATTAAGCAAGAGAGACGATGCATATTGGTTTGGTACACCCACCCTGATGAGATATTGTTTGAATTGTCAGTCGTGCACCAAGGTAGTAGGATTCAAATTGGAGTACAGTAACTTGAATTGAATGGCTCTTGGGTTTGCTGGGTCATTTCATGGCTCTTGCTCATGTTGCAATTAATGTTTGATTTTATATGGGGTGGAATTCATAATTGATCAAAGTCAAATGTATAAAATTGTTTTTGTGCTTTCATAGGAAAAAAAAAAATGCTTTTGACTATTCAAACAAATTAATTACACTCTATAGCCACTTTTAAGCAAGATACCAAAAATATCGTGAATTTTAAAATAGAAAATACATACTATCTTTAATCTCATTTACTAAAATATTCTCATCTCTTTCATATAACTTTTCTTCTCTCTCCTCTTTTTACATTCACGTTACTCTCTTTCTCTCCATTGTCAAATTATCCAAATTCAGTCATTCTTCATACATTCAATCTTTTTGCTTATAGAGTCATTTAATCTTTTTCATCAATCGCAGCGACTTCATTGAAGTCCCATTCAACAAGTTTCTTTCTCTCCAACAAACAATTTCATCTAATCTCAAGGTATCTATTTGATTAGTATTTGTTTTATTTTTTAAAATATTTTTTGTGTTCACATTGCTTATTAAGGTTGTGTAGAATGATTGTAGTTGTGAGCAGAACATATTTTGATAGATATCATTCCAAATCTGCACTAATTTGGGTGAAAAAAAAATTTTGAAACTGCACATCGTTATCGAGTTTTGTGGGCGATTAAGGTTTAGTTGATCGGATTTTGTGACCCATAAAGCTCGATCAGGCTTAATAGGGGAACAAAACCCGATCGGGCTTTGTTCCCCCACTAAGCCTGATCGGGCTTTGTGGGCCACAAAACCCGATTATGGTTTTTGTTGTCCACAAATCCGATATAGTTTTTTTATATATTATTTTTAAAATAATATGAGTATTTTGTTAAATAATTTGATATTATATATGAGTAAAATAATATAATTTAATACAATATATTTAATTTTATTATACTATTTAACAAAATTTAACTTCTTATGCATTTGTGCCTAAATGTGTTACGTTAAAATTCTCCAATATTTTTCATAAAATTTTTAAATATTTTTCATAAACTACATATTTAACTATAGAAGAAGATGATAATAATAAGATTGTTGTTGGTTATATAAGTCAAAAATTATGTTGAATTGTACAAATCATCTCTTTAGAAAAAGAAAAAAAAATATAAATCTCAAAAAACAAATAAACTTACTTATAGTTATGACTTGGTTTAATGAGGAATTGAACCCGATTTGGGTGTGTGTGGGTTCGTTGCATCCATGGTAATGGTGAGACTAATTTTTTCCTCTTTTTAATCTTGCAGCAATGGATTTAGTGTAGTTGGTCATCGTGTGAACGGGGAATGAAATGATAATAAGTACATTTGGGGTAATAGGATGTGTGCGGGAATCTACAAGAATACAACTTTTACTCAATTGGTTGAGATTGTGTACATGGTGACAAGAATTGATAAAATAAGGTACGACATCACCATTTATTTTGTAACGGAACACTTAAGCGAACTTCTAGCTACGAAGTTCCCTATCAAAGACGACTATAGTGTCAAGTTTATTATATGTGACGACAGAAAATATAAAGTGATATATGTTGATATGATTTGTAAAGATGTTGGAGTTTGTAACCTACATAGTAGTGGTAATCAAGATTCAAGTGTTGCCATTCCATTTACATCCGCACATAGTCCACTGCAAAATGATGATTTTGGTACATATGATATAGCTGGTTTCTCAAATGACGCTTCACACACGGATGATGATTGTGATAATGAAACTAATGATAATAGTGACGATAGCGATGGTGATAATAGTGGTGGTGGTGGTGATGAAAGATGAGTCAGTCTGGAGTACCCAGAAGTAAGATTTTCAGGTTTACAATTTGAGGACAACCATGTACAAAGAAACTGGATCTTTTTTGGTGTAGAAAATTATGCAATTGAGGAAACAAGACTCGAAATGTCGATTTCATACCAGGGTGATCTTTTACACATGGGTGCACTCTAAACAGGAACTAATTTTGGCATTTGGATAATATTGTGTTGATGTGAAGATGGACTATCGAGTCGGACGTTCGTGCACAATTCGATTTGAGGCTAGTTGAAAAGATATAAACTACAAATTTATGCTTCGTGTAAGATGCATATCTGGTTGTTCGTTTTGGCATGTGGTGAAATTTATGCCGAGTTACACGTGTACTCCGGACGTCTACGATTCACATTTTCGGAGTGTGAAAGCTATTTTCATTGGAAGTTTGTTATCAGAAAGAGTGGCGAGTAATGAATATACACCTAAAATGCTAATGAGGGAGTTGCTGGAGCAGCATAGTATGCAGATTATGTACACTAAAACTTGGAGGTCTTTATAACATGCAAAGAGACTTACTTATGGTAATGCGGATGAATCATATCAACAGCTACCCTCATATTTTCACATGTTAAAAGAAACAAATCCTGGCAGTACTACGGCAATAGAGACAGATGAAAATAATTATTTTTTATATTCATTTTTTGCACTCGAAGCTTGCTTTCATGGTTTTCAGTCTTACATAAGACCGATTGTTGCCATTGATGCCACCCATTTAAAAGGTGAACACAAAGGAGTGATATTCGTTGCCACTTGCAAAAATAGGGAGGAGATGATTTATTCCATCGCTTTTGGATTTGGAGATGGTGAATCTGACAGATCATGTATATGGTTTTTGATGAAATTGAGAGAGGCTATCGGAGTGCGAGAAGATTTAGTCATCGTTATCGATCGTTATAATACCCCAAGAGTCAAAAGAATGATAGTATATATCGAGGATAAGTAAAAAATGAAACAACATTACTTGGATATCTTTTGGGTTGAATGTAGGCAATGAATTCCTGGGTTAAGCGTGCTTGAGTTGGGGAAGCTTAAGGATGGGTGACTCTCTTAGAAGTTCGCGTAGGTCTATCAAGGTAAGTTGTTCCGGTCCTTCCTATCTCTCGATGCGAGATGTTACAGGTAGTATCAGAACCGACCCTTTGAGAAGGCGGTCCGATGAGGGTGGGAAGTGGCGCCGGGGCTTAAGGGTCTGAACAAGGAGCGACTCCTGGCAGGTTTCTAGGATGGCAGCCTCCAAAGGGAAGATGATCTGGGATTAGTTATAAGATCGCATGACGAGGACGTCATGTACTCAAAGAGGGGAGAATGTAATACCCCAAGAGCTCAGAGAAGGGTAGTATATATCGAGGATAAGTAAAGAAGGAAACACCAGCTGGATACCTTTTGGGCTGAATGTAGGCAAAGAATTCCCGAGTTAAGCGTGCTTGAACTGGGGAAGCTTAAGAATGGGTGACCCCCTAGGAAGTTCATGTAGGTCTATCAGGGTAAGTTATTCCGGTCATTTGTATCACTCGATGCGGGATATTACAATCGTTACCAAAGCATTACAAATGCGATGAGCCATGTCTTCCCTTCTGTCCCACATGTCTTTTGTTTCTTCCACCTTAAGCAAAACTTGAAGAAACGTTGTAGACAGAGAAAATATATGATGACTGCATTCTACCGTGCAGCATATAGCTACACCACAGTAAAGCGTGATACATACTTGGTAGAAATACAGTCGATGCATCCTCAAACCCATTTGACATTGATGGAAGTAAGACCAGAAAAACGGTCACGTGCATATTGTCCAAGAAGAAGATATTCCATGATGACCACCAACATTGTCGAGTTTCTCAATAAATGCATAATGAAAGCACGTTGGTTGCCTATAACTAGTGCACATGAATTTCTGAGACATGCTTCAGAAATGGTTTAGTGATAGGTGTGCTGTCGCTGCCAGACTCGAAACCATTGTGACCTCCACTGTAGTGGCACAATTTTAACTTGGTGCATGCCAAAACATTAGACCGATAATGTCGTGTAGTTCTTGTAATACAAGAAAACAAATACCTCGTGCAACATGCAAAGGAAGGCGATGGGATAGTTGACATTGATGCGAATACATGCAGTTGTCGCAAGTGGGATATTGATCAAATGCCATGTCTTCATGCAATTGTTGCTAGCAGGTAATCATGGTTTGACTTTTCTTTGCGTATTATGTTCGTAATTTAGTGTGATATGTTACCACTATGTATTTTTCTGGCGTGTGTAACAGTTTCATGAAGGTGCACTACCATATGTTTTGCTATTCATATTACACCGCAGATTTGGTCAGACGCGTATATGCACCTCCCATCAATCCTTTCCCTAACAAGTCTGCTTGGGTTCTTCCAGCGTACGTCAGACAGATGGTTATACTCTCATCCGTACAAAGAAGATAATAAGGTAGACCGAGAAATAATCAGATTCCTTCCATCGGAGAAGCTTGTAAAAGAAAAAAATGTGAAAAATGCGATGAATTAGGACACAACAATCTTGGTTGCCCTAATGAATGGACTTCCTCCATTGGAAAGTCGAGCACAATCGCTACTCTGGAATCCAAGGACGCTGCTAGGGCCTCTGCAAGGGCAAGCCACAAATGCAACTTTTGCAAAGAGATTGGACACACTCGTTGTCGGTGCCCTGTACAGTTGTCAATTCCAAGTAATGATAATATTGGCAATGATGAAAACAATCAATAGACATGAACTCATTCAGGTATGATATAATGTCATCACATATGTTATCAATAGTTGTTAGATCGTTTGAAAAAAAAAATATGTTTTTTTACTTGCAAAGTTTTAATGAAATTTTTACTGACCATATATTCTCTGTGTTTTAGTAATGATCCAAAATCACTGCCACGATACAAAAGGATGACAACATCAATCAAATCTATTTTTGTCAAGGGTTCAGAAATAAATATTATTTTTTACATTAATCTTTCAATTAAGATTTATTCATATTTGTAATCTTTTAGTTTCCTTCACCTATACTTGTAATTCATGATTGACAAGTTGTGTTGTAGTATGTTGTTGAGTAGAGAACTGAGTATATAATGCAATTTCAATGGCCCAGAAACAAGGGAGACTTTGCCAAAATTTTCTGAAATATAAATTACTAACATTGGACCAAGATGATGCAATGATAATATTCAAAAATTAAAGTGTAATTTCTTAATAATAATTTATTATTTGAGACTACCAGTGGGCAACTTCCAATTGCAAAAAAAAAAAAAAAAAAATCAGGCTTTGTGGCCCACAAAACCTGGCCATTGGGCTTTATGGCCCACAAAACCCAGCCATCGAGCTTTGTGGGCCATAAAGTCTAGCGATCAGGTTTTGTGGCTCACAAAGCCCGAAAATGAATTTTTTTTTAATTTTTCTTGATTTTTTTTTCAAATTAGTGTTCCATTAGTACTAAAATGATGTCTTTTTACGTTTCTTGAGTTAATTGAATGTATATAACACAGCAAACATCATTATCTTTCACTTTGTGTGAGGATGTCTATCCATTATCAACACAACCAACACATGATCAATTGTTCTACCTAATAATATTGGACAAAGCAAAGATAATGCTATGATAATAAACTTGTTCAAAAATCAAAGTGTAATTTCTTAACAATAATTTATTATTTGAGACTACTAGTGGGTAACTTGAAAAAATCTAATTGCAAAAATAAAAAAAATAAAAAAAATGGGGCTTTGTAGCCCATAAAACCTGGCCATCGGGCTTTGTGGCTCACAAAGCCCGAAAATAAAATTTTTATTTTTTCTTGATTTTTCTTCAAATTAGTGTGTTCTATTAGCACTAAAATGATATCTTTTTACGTTTCTTGGATTAATTGAATATATATATATATATATATATTACAACAAATATCATTATCTTTCACTTTGTGTGAGGATGTCCATCCACTATCAACACAACCAACACATGATCAATTGTTCTAGCTAATAATATTGGACAAAACAAAGATAATGCTATAATAATAAACTTGCTCAAAAATTAAAGTGTAATTTCTTAACAATAATTTATTATTTAAGACTACGAGTGTGCAACTTGAAAAAATCTAATTGCAAAAAAAAAAAAAAAAAAAAAATCGAGCTTTGTGGCCCATAAAGCTAGAAAATATATATTTTTTAATTTTTCTTGATTTTTCCTTCAAATTAGTCTATTCTATTAGCACTAAAATGATGACATTAACGACCACTATCAACACAATGATGTCTTTTTCAAGTTTTTCTTTTTTTTTTTTTTCGCTCAATCTATGGGTTCCATTAACACTAAAATGATCTCTTGTTACGTTGTTTGAGTCAGTTGAAGGTAAAATACACAACAAATACATGATGAATTGTTCTAACTACTAACATTGGACCAACATGATATAATGATATTCAAATTACCCCAAAAGTGTAATTTAAAAATTTTGACAAAGTCTCCCCTATTTCTTGGACATTGAATCTGCATTAGAGACTCAGTCTCTATGTCCAACAACATACTACCATGACAAAATTTACCATCAAATTATTAGAGACTCAGTCTCTCTTCCCACCAATATACTGCCACCACAACCACTTATCCCTTACCTTCAACAACACCGTAAACCACATTTCATCAAGTGAGCAATACACAATTTGTTATTTGCTATGTCTATACAAAAATATACATTTGAACTAGATGAAAATAATAACACAAAACAAAGAATCTTCTAATTTATTGATCTACAAATATACTACCGTGTTATATCTATACAAAAATATTCCAATCTGTCTCCGGAGGGTACGGACATCCAGAGTCAGGTGCATCTTCCAATGATCCTCATTATGCCTCAGTATGTCCTCAACGTATTTGACAATGTAGCACCCGCAGCTGGCCTTGTATTAGACATAACACACATTGACAGCATAACCATATTTTCATGAAAATTGACTCTGTAATATAATTTAAATTAATTTGCCCATCCGGTTGATGAGGCACCTTCTGAGGATCAGTCTTCTCCACTTCTCAATCTCTGTCTAGGGTCGCAGTTACGGTTACATATTCATAATATGCACATCTCTTTAGTAGAATGGGTAACAAGCTCACAAATGGTTTTACAGATTCGACCTTGCTCCTACGGCTATCTTCATTCATGGCATTGGAGTTTATATGATAACTCTTCTATCTTTCAAGCAAATCTTTAAGAGAAACTAATGAGAATTCGCTACATTACACAGGAGTAACACCTGTATTTTATTTTAATACGTTAGTCGTACGGAAATAAATAAATAAATCATTAAATGGAATGAATTAAGACTTACATAGTCGACCATCCACCAAGAGAGATTCCCGTCAATGCGCCCGTCAACGAAACCGATCCAATCTTCTGGGACATATGCGATAGAAGGTGCAAAAACCCTCATGTTACCCCTGTACTCTTGTTCCCAAAATCTTACTATAGATGCTTGGAAAATTAAATAAAATAAAAATATTAGTCACAGACTAAATTAAGATGTCAAAAAAAAAAAAAAGAGTAGTGCAACACTCACAAAAAGCGAGGTTGACATGATAGTGTAATTTGTGTCATATTGATGCCGAGACTATATACGTCTCAGGCAATACATATAACTATCGTTATGGTAACCCTTCAACCAGTTGGCCTCATTTTCTATGCTTCAGAGATCATCTGGTGTTAGGTTAAGAATGAAACCGGTGTGAAGACTACAACAACCAAGAAAAATAAGAGTAAGAATGTATTATTGATATAAATAGAAAAAATATAAACATTGTTACTTACCTAATATTTTCGTTGGAATCTATGAACTCAATATAGCCCTCAAGGGGCACTGTCTCCATGTCCGGCGACATTGGGTCTAGTATCGGCGGCATTGGGTCAACATCCGATCCCTCTAAAGCGGCATGCTTCTTTCTCTTTTTATGTTTTGTTGGATCGATGAAAGGTGGCCGACGAAATTGTGATGGCAATCTATCTCGCATAGGTCGTCTGTCGACCTTAACCACTTCCTCCTCCTGTGACTGAACAAAACCTAACTGTTACAAAATAATTTTTTAGAATGATGTAAAATGTATAAAAGTAAATTTGGAACTTACTCCAGATGTAGATGCCTGCTCCTCATCGTGATGATCAGGATCTACTTGATCACCACCCCGGGACTGCTCATAAGCATGATCACTGTGATCTGGGGAAATATGCGGGATGCGTAGATGAGCACACAGTGCTGTCTGCCCCCTCTCTAGTGCTGCATGCCCCATCTCTAGTGATTCCTGCGCCCTCTCTAGTCTCAACAATTGTTTCCTCACCTAACTCATTTCCCTATCCATTCTCCGCAACATATCTATAGTTTGTTTTAACATCTCGGTGATTTACAAAAGACAAACAAAAAATATATAAATAATTACAAAAAATATATAAATTAAAACCATTATTATAATAAAAATCATACCCTTAATTCGTATTATCCGTGGTGCAAATTATCAGGGAATCTTGCCTCCTATTTATCCTTTTCCTCCCCATTCTCCTCATTTCCCTCATCATCTACATGTATCCTACTCGTCTCGTCCTCATCCCCGTCATCCTCTTCCTCCTCTTCACCCCTTCTGCCCCCAAATTTATAGACGTCGACCCCAATCGAGTGTTGAGGGTTAATGGACCTCCAAAAATTCGTTTCCCACTTAGCATCGATAGGCTCAAGCATTGAACTCGATCCTCATGCCTAAAAATTGTATTATTTAGATAGATATGATTTAAAAAGAAATGAATTTTAGAGGTAGGTTGCACACTTACTTCCTTCCTAAGAAAGTTGTCGTAATTTTTTATCTGTGGCCTTTTTTTGGATAACCATTTTCTGCATCTTGGAATGTTTGCATCGCACAGTCTAACGCCCTATTTATTTTGAACCCATGGGAACGTTTCAATCAACCACCATTGTAGAGAGCGAAAAAAAATGAAATTAAAAATAAAAAAACAGAACAAACATTTAGTTACTATAAACAAATCATATATAATAAGGAGAGAGTAATATATTATTGATTGTACCTGAAACACTAATACAAAACCATAAAAGTTGATTTTCTTCCCACATTCACCAATCAGTTTTCTTTCTTTCGTGGCCAATTGGATATAATGTTGACTCTTACTATAGACATACATACCCCAAGAGAACACCTCAAATGCGTGTAAATCCTCTGCCATAATCCACAAGAAATCATCCACATGTCCGCGCTCATCCTGGCCCAACAAAAACATGTCTACCACAACAATGTAAATCAGTTTCAGGGCATCCTTTGAAACCATGTCCTCTCTGGTACTAATAAGTAATTCAATGTCGTCTCCAGTTACTCCTTTCTTATGTTGTGAAAATAGTCGAGCACATAAACTCTCTGGCTCAATAGGTTTCGCTTCGAGGCTTTCCCTATCAATAGCCCCAAATTGGAGTCCACTAATAAGTATGAACTCTTGCCTCCCGTACCTGTATGGCGTGCCACCAATCTCGAACCACATCTCATCGTGGTGGGCACCTAGAAATGTCATCTCCCTAAGTAGAACATGATATATCAATTGTGGTGCAGTCAAATGGAGGGACAAAGGCACGTTCAAGAAATGTCCTAATGGGCCCTGTAAGAATCTATCCAATAACTTGTATCGGTCTAGAGCACGATGCATCACCTCAAGGTGTTTGATCCCACAATGAGTAGTAACTCGCATTCTTGGCTGTAATATCCGATGAGCATGAACATAAGTAAATTTAGTTTATTGTTCAACCAACTGTAAGAAACAAAATACAAAAACAACAATTGTCTTAGCCAGTGACCATGTAAAAACACAAGTACAAGCAAAAGAAACCCAATTATCGCAACCCAAACCCGATCGGGCTTCGTTGGGCTGAGGTAACTGGACTTCATCACAGCCTAACAGTCGGGGGAGCCAGATTGGAGATCGGGCTTGGTCGGGGCCCAATCGGGCTTCATCTCTACAATGAAGCTAGGGCTTTGTCTGTTGCAAAGACGAAGTCGATGGGGCTTCTTCCCCCAGCAGGCTTCGTCGCGAACGAAGCTCGACCGTGGGGCTTCATTCGCGACGAAGCCCGGTGGGTCTCCATTGTCGTCAACAATGAAGCTTCGTCGGCGACCATTTCCAACAACTTTTTGATCATTAAAATCATGCAAAAAACTCTAACCTCGTTCAACGAAGATGAGGTTGACATCAGTGGTAACAATGGTGGTCACGGCGGCGGTCAAGTGGCTGTCACAGCGGTAGTTGGCTAGTAGTGAGAGAGATGATATGGGTGGGGTGAAATGGGTAATGAAGGGGTGAGGGTATTGTAGTATTTGACTATCATTGTGGTTATTTTTATTTCTTTCTGATTTTTTAAATAAAATAATGGTCAAATGTGGTAAAGTGGCTATATCATGTAATTAGTTTGTTTGAAAGTAAAAAAACCTTTTTTTAAAAAAAAGTGGTTAAAAAGGAATTTTATATTTGAATAGTGGTTACTTTTTGCCTTTTCCACTTTTATATAATTGTTTTTGTCAATGGGTAGCTTAGATTGTGAATCTAATAGTCTAATAAAGAATATATATATATATCCAATGTTATATATAGCTCAGAAATCATCATCAAATTCACCAAGATTCATCAAGCCATTATTTACTTAAGATTTTCCCACCGAAATTTCTTTTTGTTTCCTTTAACGCTTCATTAAAACTAGCTCACAGAAAACAAAAATGAAAAATGATTTCATTCATCTTGGTTTGATTTTATTCCCATATGTATTTATAGAGTGTGATTTTGTTCACCCCTTTTTAATGGGGGTAATGTTATCCCCTTGTTGGTTGGTATAGAATGTGATTTTGTTCACCCTTTTTTAATGGGGGGTAATGTTACCCCATCGTTGGTTGGGGGTGGGGGAAAGGGATAAAAAAGTCATTTTATTGGGCCGGGGGTCTCCCTCCCCAAAAGACCCACTCCATTTTTCTTTCTTTCTCATTTCTTTGCTCTTGTCGCTTTCTTTCTGCCACCGACCCTCTCGCCACCGCCTCGCCTCTGCATCTTTTCTTTCCATGGCGATTGGCGAGAAAGGATGTAGCGACGATCGACATGTGAGAGATGATAAGACGACAATTAATGTTACACCCCGTTAGTTTGGGGAGGGGGGGAGTGATAAAGAAGTCATTTTGGAAGGGTCTCCCTCCTCAAGAGACCCACCCTCGTTTTCCTCTCTCCCATTCCTTTGCTCTTGCTACCATTAACCCTCTCACCGTTGTCTCGCCTCTGTATCATTCCTTTCAGCGACGATCAGCCATGGAAGATGCAGCGGTGGTCGGCACGTGAGAGGCAGCAAGGTGATAAGGCAGTAAGAGGCGAGGTGGCGACAATGGAGGCGAGAGAAAGGTGGCGACAGGGTTGCTGGAGAAAAAGAGGGAAGAGAAGAAAGTAAAAAAGAGACGGGAGAGACAAAAAGGCCTACAAAATTGACGAGGGGTAACGTTATCCCCGTTAAAGAGGGTTGAACAAAGTCGCACTCGTACTTATAACATTTTTATCATTATTAAAAAGTATAAATCATTAAAATATAAACAAATTTAATAAGTTAAGAACAAATCTTAAGAAAATTTTACACGTGACAATAGTTGAATGTAGGACTTAAAAAAGGTTCTACATCTCTACAAATCACCAGTTTCATTGACACATATATACATATATGTATATGTAGTTGGAAATAAGGAATAAAAGATTTGGGGGGAAAAAGACCCAGTGGTTTGTTATTCTGTTGTTGCTAGTAGTGGTTTTGAAGCACTTATGCATGTATATATACATGTATATTTTAATTTTTGACTTAGTTATGACATGTCTTTTGTTATATGAAAGCTTTAGATACTTATGTTTTGTAAGGCTTTCCTGCATCATGTCTGTTGAATTTTCATTATCAATGTGGCAGCAATCATAGAAATTCAATAGTCAATACCAACGACATCCTCAATATGCCCATCGTTGATGACATAACTCAATTTTTAAGATTGTTCACTACCATCATTGTCATCAACACATTATGCATGCATGTATAGGGTCACAAATGAGTCGAACTATTCATAAGTAGTTCAATATTTGTCTTGATAAAAGTTTGTTCGTTAAGGTAAATGAGTAGAGTTTGATACTAATTTTGAAACTCGATTTGTAAATGAGCCGAAATGAGTTCAATAAAACTTAAGTCGTTAGCTTGCGAGTTAGTTCAATCAGAGGCTCGATTAGAAGTTCGCAATTAACTCATGAAAATATATTTGTAAAAAAATACATTAAGCAATTTATTTATAATTTTATAAATATATTATTTAACATATATACACATGAGCGAATTTAAGGGGCCGGCATGGGCTTTATCTTGTGTCGCCCTTCATCCCCTGTGTATATATGCATAATCAATGGCTAAATAGGTCCATTACTCCTATTGTTCCATCTACGGGTGGATCTGGGGAAGGCCGGCACAGGCTTTAGCCTCTCCTAGTCTCAGCCCTTGAGTTCGCACTTGTATATACACACATATCATCATATTCCTCTTATTCTCTAACAGTCTATGCATACAAACCACATATTATATCATTTATCATTTAGCTGGGTCTCTCTCTCCAAAAATTATCTTTCTTTGGCTGACTATTTCTCTTATTTTCTAGCAATCGCCTCTTACCATTTTCCTCTTGCCTTTGTCTCCATGTTTGTCATCGATGGTCACTGCATCCTCTATCTCTATTGCCATTGCACACTCTTCCTTTTGTTGTTACTACCACACATCTTTCTTAGCGAGTTAAGCTCGAGCTCGAGCTCCAGCCATGCTTTCAAGCTTAACTCGAGCTCGGGCCTGAGCTCTAATTTGCTGAGTCAAGCCTAGCGAAACTCGACTCAGCTCGATTGCAATCCTATGTATGTATGAGAGACTAAAGATTTTTTTTTTAATTTGATTCTAAACTCTATTCTAAAACTTATTTTATATTTGACTAAACAAATTTCTTCCATAAATTCTCTAAACAAATCTTAGATTTAGATTGTGAAAAAATGTAATTTGGTCTTTTAGCATATAAATTCTTCTCAAATCACTTTTCATTAAATCTGCAAGCAAAAATAGTATTGGTACTTGTTCATTAGAGACTGTTTGGCTTAGCAGTTTGATCGCTTATAAACTGCATAACCAGTTTTTCAGCTAAGTAGCGTTTTTGGGTGAAGTGTTTGGTAACCTAAATTAACTTAAAAGTTAGGTAGCTCAAACGCTACCATAATAGTATTTGAGGAAAGCTAGTATCCCCTAACTGCTGCGAATAAGGGTGTGCATTAGTTCGGTTAGACTGAACTAACCGAATCGAATCGACCGAACTGGTCGGTTCGGTTTGGTTATTAAAAGGTTGTTTATCGGTTCGGTTAATTTTAAAAAAAAATTCGATTAATTTTATCGGTTTGGTTATTTCACTTGAATTAACTGAAAAAACCGAACTGCCCTTCCGGGCGCCCGTCAGCAAACCCACCCACCTAGCGCGGTCCCCTAAAAACCTTAACCCCCCCAGCGGTTAGTTTACTCTTCTTCTTTTATTTCAGCCGTGCTCCGCCCTTACAAGAGAGAAATCTCATTCTTCTTTTCTGTTGGTCACCCCTCACCGCCATCTACGGTTGTCGCCACCGCCACTATCCCTTGGAGACGGAGACGAAAACGAAGGTCGGACCACTATCCCTTGGAGATGAAGATGAAAGTCGGAGAGACGAAAAAGGAAAGGTCAGAGAGGTCGAAGAGTTGGAGACGGAGGGCTGACTGGTTGGCCTTTCGTCTTCAGCCCTTTGTTTCCCTTCGAGTTGCCGACGCCGACGCCACCACCGACCTCTATATCTGAATCCGGACTCCCAACTGAGAGGCCGCCTCACCTCGAAACCCTATGTTCTTAATGCTTACTCCAGATCTACTGCTTGGCGTTCATATCTGGATCGAGCAGCTAACTACTATTCTTTTTCCTCGCTGCAACCTTGAGGTTAGTTTCATCTCTAGATTTGTGTTTCTTCATCGGCCATCGGTACAATCTTGAGCTACTATTTTTTCTTATTTTTGTTTCTCTTATCATGTTCATTTAATCTTATTTTGTGCCCAACTCCATGCATTCCTCTTATATGTTCGGCCATATGGTAGTCAATTTTTGGGTAGATTTTCGATTCGATTTTTGGTTCGGTTAGTTTAAATTTAAAATCGGTTAGTTCGGTTTCCGTTACTTCGGTTAGTATAGTAGTTCGGTTCGGTTATTTGTTTAAGATCGGTTTGGTTTAGTTAGTTAAAATCGGGCGGTTCGGTTCGGTTATAACTGAATGCTCACCCCTAACTGCGAAAGAAGCTATTGTGTTGACTAATGGTATTACTATTTTACCTTCAAACATTTTGAATATTTACACATTCCATTTCTTTTCCCATCTTCCCTTACATATCCGCCATCACCTCTCCTTCACAGATCAGCCATCGTCGTCGCTTCTCTCCAGATTCACCGTCGCCATTGCCCTCCTCCAAATCCGTCATCGGCATCGTCTAGCATAGTCGCCTCAAGCTGTCGTTGGTGGGTCGCGCCATCGCCCTATTCCTCTCGCTGGTGCAGGTCCATATATATATATAATGTGTATATCTATATATAAAACAACAATAATATATGTTATATGCATATATATAACACAAAATAATATATTATTATTATTATATATAACATATATAATATATATAGTAATATTTTATTAATATATTTTTAATAATTATGTAAATTTAATAATAAAATTTTATAACATTCAACATCATGGCTATTTTAGTCTTTTTGTCAAGTTTTAATAACTTATCAGTTCTTTCAAACCAAACACATAAATATTAATTGATAACTTAAAAGCACATTTATCTAAATATATTATTAATTTAAACACTATCTAACTTTTAACTTAAAAGCTAAATAACTTAAAAGTTATGAAAAAACCGCTAAGCCAAACAGTCTCTTAATGCCCATCAAACGCGATGCGTGGGTAATGACTAAGTAGTATAAATTTTAAATGTGAGTGATACTTTTTGTATTTCAAAAAACCTGAGGGGTCACGGTGCAATTTACTCGATATTTGTAGATCGCCTGTAACTGTAATTATCAAGAAAGGTCTCTGAATCCGGCTGTGGTGGTTGTCGGCGCGAGATTGAGAGAACGGACAAAACACAAATAATGGCTGTTTGGTTCTACTTTACACGTCTGGAGAGAGGGAAAAAGCGAGAGGGAGAGAAGAGAGGTGCATTAAAGTGAGGATGAGAAGCTGCAGGAGATACAATCTGGAGATGGGTTTGTCATCTCACACTTTTCTCCTCTTTTAGGTTTCTCCGGTGAGTTCATCTTTTTCCATTCCGCTCTACACGTATGTTACGGTTTGTAGCTGTTCGTTCTGTTTTTTGCTTTCTTTTTTGATTATTGACAGTGAGATTGAGGAAATCAGTGAGTCTTTTACAATCGAAGAATTGGATGCTTTTGAAATTTGGACGGGTATCGATTTACAGCTTCGGTGAATGTTTTCCCGGAAAATCTTTCTGAGAAAATATCTACTTTCGGGGCACATATTCGGTCAGGTCCGATCTTTCTGGACCTTTTGCTTAATAATTGATCGGAATACCAGCCCGGTCTACTAGGTTTGATACGGCAGCAACTTCAAACCACACCGTTTGAAGAGATTCCTCCACATTTATCTGATGGATTTCCCTGTTGCCTCTCGCTATTGCCGTCTCCAGAGAGATAGAGAGATAGATTAGAGAGTTGTCAACGAACAAAGCTCAAGGCTCTTCGATCTCGATCTCTCTAAGGTTCGAATTAATCCTTAATCTATATATATTCTCTTTGTTTTTTTTCCCCTTTTCCCTTTACATTGTTTATTTGGAACGTTACGGTTTCTGTTCTGTAAATCTTTCGGTTCCTGGCATCTTATATCTGCAGTCTAGGGTTAAGTCTTGTGTATACTCTTTCTGTTGCCTACATATTTTAGGAAGATTGAAGTAGAAATAGAGTAGGGTTTTCGATCTCGCTTTCACCGTAACCAAATTTCACGAATAAAATTAACTGTTTCTGAATATGTTAAATAACACTCGTGGGTTCATGGAAGAAAGGAGGGGCGAATTCTGCTAGATGGAATAGTTGACCCTTTTTGGCTGCGAGTTAAAGCAAGTAGTTTTAAATTTTCTTTGCAGTGTATGGACCAGCAGAAAATTGACTAATTAGATTAGACTTACTCATTTGGGATCCTGGATAATGAAAATGAGTTTGGAATACAATTTTGGTACTTTATTATGCCATGAGAAATATAAAACTTTATTTTATTAATTAATGTATCCCAACGACGTGCCCTACTTTTATGGAAAATGTTGTGCCCCACGTCCGTGCTTCATAGGTAGTTGATGATTATGATACTAAAAGCTCATTATATTTGTAAAGTTCGCCCCAAACAAAGTTGTCTGACTCTAAAAAGTCTTATTGTGTCCTTAGTTGTGTCTAGCACCAACACGTGAAGTGAAGTGCCTCAGACATGCAAAAACAAGAATAACAATAAAAAATAAAAAAAAATTATTTTGCTTGTCCAACATATATCTTGATATATAAAATGAATATGGTATTGTCATGAACCTAGGGTTTTCGTAGGTTTTGAATCGGAAATTACCTAGGAATTTGGTAGAAACTGGAAAAGATATAATTAGAACAGAGAGAATTGGAGGGAGAATTAGACATAAAAGGGGAGATAACAGCAAGAATATAGGGAGAATTGTAGTCAGACAAAGAGAAAGAGAGGAAATCAGAGAGAACAAAAGAGATTAGAACAATTGAGAGGGAAATATGGAATTCAATTCATTCAACTCTTCCCATTCTCTACCTACATTAGCCTATTTATAGGCTGTTAACTGAAAGGTACAAATATGAGCAGAAACCTAGAGTACAATATAGTAAATGCGTGTAAACTAACTACTATTATAATTACAATTATAGCCTTGGGTATTTTTGGGGTCGTGACAATTCTACTCTCCTTTTTTCTTGTCCCTAAGAACTCACAGCTGCTGGCCTTGTTCTTAATCCAATTCCAACCTTCACAATCTGATTTATTCTTCTCCTCTTTTTCCTTCCTTTCTTTCTCCTTCTAAGCTTTGTCCCACCTTCTCTTACATTCTGTTGCTTTTGCTTTTCTTGCAAAAATAAAATGTAGACTCCAAGGATCGCCATGTCAAGGCTCCCTTCTTCAATGTCAAAACTCTTGAACCAGATGGCAACAACCTTCTCTTCCATCATCTTCCTTTCATCACGTTTAAATTTTTCCTTCTACATCCTCCCTTGCTCCAGATCACAAATATATTGCTGGAAAATTTCAATGTGATCAATTTCTTCCCAGCGTGAGCATCCTCCATCAACCTCTAACCAATCTTGAACTGCCCTCCATTAGTTATTCAGTTTGATTAAAGCACAATTTTCCTCACAAATATCTATAATAGAAAGGAAAAAGAAAATTACAATTACTGCCCTTGAGAATGTGACAATTCCCCCCTTCTTGAGAGAGTTCTTGTCCCCAAGAAGCTTATTACGATTGAGCTGCTGGCTCTCCTTCGTTGTCTTCCTCTAATCCTTCCATATTTAGCAACTATCTTCTATATTGGTGGGCCGGGCTGAATTTGTCCCCGCATTTAAAGCATAATCTAGGCCTTCTCCTTGGCTCCATAATGGGAGGTTTGCCTGCATTAGGGTTGTCACGAGCTACTCTTAATACTCTTAATACTTTTAAATTCTTGTTGTATTTCGAAGAATTGTTAAGAGTAAGGAGTAACTAACCACACATGTAGCAGTAGTTGTAGTGGTGGGAGACAATAAGAGTGGGAAGCTTTCTTTTCATTTGAATTGTAGGGAGATAAGTATAAAAAGGCTGATCTCACCTGATTGAAGACATGAATATATTGATTCCCATTTGGAAATTCTCTCTCTCTCTCTCTCTCTCTCGATTCTCTTCCCTATTTGAATTCTGGGAGAAAACCAAGAACTCTCCTCTGTTAGGCTTGCACCCTGACAATTTGGTATCAGAGCGATCCAGGCCAATCGAGTTGCAAGCAGATCCGGTAATGGCGAACGGGACAAGGATGAAGAATATGGAGGCGCAATTACACCAATTTGGGTCCACAGTCTTGAACTTGCAAGCGTGGGTAGATCAACTCAAATTAGGATCAAATCGTAATCATGAGGTGATCATTTCCATTGACTGCAAATTGGATGGGGCGGTCAATCAGATCAGAGAAGAGGTAGGAGCGCAAATCAGAGAGTAGCTATAAGGATTCATGGTTATGTTTGCGCGACAACAACCAGTAAGCCTCTCCCTAGATTTTCCTCCTAGAGAGAGGGTGGATCCGGTTCTTCCCAGCCATGGGATGAGTCATAGGAGACCAGGAACCTCCCAAGTTGGTGAGGAGCCGGGGAAATGGGAGAGAATGTGATCGGTCGAGGCAAGGAGGGAATGGAAGCCTTGGCCACTCGGGGATACCAATGCCAAAATTGGATACCCCCATGTTTGATGGGAATACACCTCGATGGTGGATTAAAAGATGTGAAATGGCCTTTGGGTGGTTTGGAATTCCGGAGCACTAGAAGGTGGCCATAGCTGCGGCCTACCTTAACGATGCTGGGGATGATTGGTATCAAGGATGGGCGAAGATGAGGGAGGTGTGTCCTTGGGCAAAGTTTGCGATAGAACTCTGCGAGAGGCAGTGTTCTAAAAATCGGTCTAGGCGGCCGCCTAGGCGCCGGTGAGGCGCTAGGCGGCCCCTGGCCGCCCCGAATATGGCCTAGTCGGCCCCTCTAGGCGCTGGCCCGATTAGTCGGGCGGCGCCTAGCCGCCTGGGCGCGCCGCCTGAGACACCTAATTTTTGGGTTTAAATCTTACCCGTTGTCGATTTCGAAGCCTCTCTTACTCCTCTCAGCCGTCTCGCCCTCTCAGCCCAAGGCCGCCGCTGCCTCAACGCCGTCGGTACCTCCTCGCTGCCTCCAGCTCCATCGCGACCTCCTCACAGCCTCTACACGTTCAAGCGTCGTCCTCGCTATTGCTTCCTCGCTGCGTCAACGCCGCCGCCGCTGTCAAGCTGCTCCACCTCCGCTTCCGCTTCGGCTTCCGACCCCCCCTCTCTGTCTCTCTCTCTGTCTGTCTGTCTCTCTCTCTCTCTCGTGCACGCGCGCGCGCGCACAGTTTGCTGGTGTTAGGGTTTTTATGTTAGATATATATATATATATTTTTTCTATTTATATGTTAAATATATTAGATATATATATTTTTCTATTCAAATATGTAGGTAATGAAATACTAAAAATTAAAATAGTATTTAAGAAAAAATATTATTTCATTGTTATAAAATATGTAGAGCACACTAATAGATTTTAAAATTTTGATTTAAAATAAAACACTAAATATAAGAAATAAAATTTCAAATCAAATATTTGTAACATAAGAAATAAATTAGATAAATATTGAAATTCAAATATATAAGGAATGAAATATTAAAAATAAAAATACTATTCATGAAAAAGTATATTTTATTGTTATAAAATGAAATAAGCACACTAATAGATTTTAATATTTTTATTTAAAATCAAACACTAAAAATAAAAAAACAAAATTTCAACATGAGACACATACAACTAGCATAGAAAATAAATTAGATACACTATTTTAACCATAATGTTCTTAATAACTCAATCAAAATAAAATAAAAAATATAAAAAATAAAAACTTTAATAAGTGTTTAAGTATTAAAGGAAATAAAAATTTAAATAAGTATTTAAGAGAAATTCAATTCAAACATGTAGAATTAAATAATACAGAAAATATTCTGAATATTTAGTTCAAACAAGTATATTTATAAAATTTAATTTAATTTAGAAATATATAGTATTTTAAAAAGATTAAACTTTATCTCAATGTTATATTTATTTATTGATAAATATGCACATTAAATAAATGAAATTTAAGAGAATAATAAATTATCTATTTGCGAGCTTATTTCTTGTTTATATTTATTAGTTGCCTATGACAATTTGGAGTTATGAAATATAATTGGGTTAGTTTTTAGGATAAATTATCTATTAAGAATTAGCACATTTTCGTTATACAATTTTGAATTGAAAATGGAAGTCCCATTGCATCGTCGGTGGATTGATAATAGGTAGAGGTGTGCATGATGCGGTTTGCCCGGTCTGAACCATTTTCAGCACGCCTAACCGCTGGTGTGGTTTTTCGACCAAACCAGACCGCGGTCTGGGTGCAGCCAAACCGCACGGCATTTGCGGTCTAATTTGGTGCAATTTACCACGGTTTGAAAATAACATGTTGGCAACATATAATATATTATTATAACTTGTTAAAATTTATAACCTATTATAAAAATATTGGATAGAATAGTTATATATTATTATAAACTATTATAATCTATTGGCAATTATAATAGTTATATATTATTATGAACCTGTTATATGTTATTATAAAAATATAGGGTGTTTTTTTATAATAATAATAATAAGGATTGTTGGGGCTGTTAAGGGTGATTTTTATAAAAATATTTTTTTATATATTTTTTTATATTTTCTTGGGCAGTTCGGTTTTAAACTGAACCGCCTACTGTCCAAATTGCGAACTGCGCGGTTTGGACAGCCTTCAAACTATTTTCGACCGCCAAAAAAATAAACCGATCTGTTCGGTCTTGCAGGTTTTCATGATGCACTGATTTTTTTGAACACCCCTAATAATAGGTGTATGCTAAGAAGGAGTGGGATCACTCTTGAATTTTATGTTGGTGTCGACGAGTTCATTCAACTTGTATCTGCTCAAGAAAGTTTCATAAGAATAGGAGAGTTGAAGTCTCATTGTATGAAATGTGAGTGTTTGAAGTTTAAATCAGTTAATGAGGTGAAAATGGATTTTTGTAAGCATGGGTTTATGAAAATGTATTATTACTAGACAAACCATGGAGAAGACATGCCAGTAATACCTCCAAGTGTTATTGTAAATGAATATTATAGAGAAGATAATTTTAAAAATCAGTTCAATCCGTATGAGCAAATGGTAATAGATGTGGCAGGGTTGTCACATGGGTCTACTACAATGCAAGGAGCTGTTAGCGAAAGTGGTTATTAGTCGTACAATATTGAGGAACCACCTAATGAAGGATTATACCCGGGTTATGACACAGAGAGTAAACTTTCTGGTGTAGTTAGGATGATAAGCATTAAGTCCGATTACAACATGCTCGAAGGCTGTTATAATGAAATCATACAGTTTATGCATTATACAATGCCAATTGGTAATCGTGTGCCCGATGACTTTTATCATACTAGGAAGTTGGTTTCTAAGCTTGGATTTGGTTGTCAGAAGATTGATTGTTATCCAAATAGTTGTATGTTGTATTATAAGAATGATCAATTTGATATGAGTTGTAAGTTTTGCAGTCATCCTCATTTTAGACCTACAAGAAGTGACATGGGAAAATTTAAAGAAATTCCTTTTAAGAGAATGTGATATTTGCCCCTCATACCAAGATTGCAAAGAATCTATGCTTCAACGATTACTGCTTCGAACATGAGATGTCACTATGAAAATCAGAGAAAGTTTGGGGTATTATCTCACCCGTCTGATGGTGAAGCATGGAAATATTTCGATCGGATACATCTTGACTTCTCTGCCAATCCTAGAAATGTGAGGCTTGGTTTGTGTGCAGATGGGTTCATTCCGTATGGTCAATCGGGTCATCCGTACTTTTGTTTGAGTACAGAGGTATCTTTATCATCCGTAAGTACCGGAGAGTCCTCATCGCATACAATTAATGAACATGACCTTATTTATCAAGCTTTCAATGGTCAGGATTGTTGAGAAATCTGTGAACTAAACACACAACCAGATTCAACAGTACCAAGATCCAAAACGAATAATCGAACAAAATCGAAAAACGATGCAACACGGCAACACAAGCACACAACATAAAATAAAGAACTCAGAATATACATGTTCGGATTCGAAAGAATCCTACTCATGGCAGAGGCTCCGCCTCTAGTCAATCCACTAGAAATGTATAGGTGATTACACAACCAAGATTACATCTGAATCCCTCAAGAAACAAAGCTATCAGAATCAAAACAAAAGCAAGATACAACGAAAAATACAATTCGATCTTAGAACGAGTAACATAAACGAAACAAGCTTCTTACCAACCAATCTCACACGCCATAGGCGATTTGCACTGAGATATACAGATACCTGAAACCGATTCTTGCCAAGAACAGAGAGGATTCATGACGAGTCTGTCGGTTACAGATTTAGGGTTTCAAATGAGAGAAAGAGAGATAGATCGCAAGCTTCTGCTGGTTAGGCCATGAACAAGCCCTTATATACTTGGGCGCTAGAGATTTGGGCAAAGCAATAGAGATGGGCCAAATGAGAGCTTGGGCTGGGCTGCTAATAAAACTTGGCCCACCAATGTATATATCCAACATAATGTATATACAGCAGATAACCAAATGAGATGCAAATATAAGTGAAATGCAAATTCACATGAAACCCAATTGCAAACATAAAATGCAATAATCAAATACATTTTGAATCACCTAAAATATTAACAGCGATAAAAAAGGTTGAATATACGGTTTAGGCTCCCAAGCTAATCTGCTATATCCAACTACATCTGCCAACCATTCCAGCCAATCATGTTCAAATATGTTATAAGAATTTGAACAAATGAGACTCAAAGTCAATCAATTAAACGAAGAGCTGCTTTAATCCCGAATTGAGAATCAACAACTATGACAGTGGCAAGAATAAATGACGGCGTGGCAGTTAGAAATAAATACAGTAGTATAACGATTGACAAGGCAATCTACTACAGATGCTGGACCATCAATTGTTTCAAATGAATCTGACTCAGTAGCCGATCAAGACGAGGGTGATGATAAGGAAGATGTAAATAAGAATAATAATGACAATTGATTGTAATGTAATATTGTAAATATTCACAATATTAAATTTTTATTTGAAATTTTTTAAATGAAATTTTTATTACTTATTAATAGTACTTTTTTTAATGTTAATTTTGTGTTATTTTAATGTAAACATTGATAATATTAATATTTTCTTTCTAATGTTACTTTTTAATATTTTATTTAAAATTTTTAAAAAAAGGTTTCTTGTTTTTCATAATTTTTTATATTTTATTTTTTTAATTTTAAAATTAATTTTAATGTTTTATTTATATTTTTTATTATTTTAAAACAAAATATTAATTTTAATTTTTAATATTAATATTAATATTTTATTTTAATAAATATTTTAAATTTTAAATTTTTAAATTAAAAACATATTTTAATTTCAAAAAAATATTTTAATAAATAATATTATTTATTTAAAATATTAACATTAATTTTAATATTTTTTATATTATTTTATTTTAAAATTAATTTTATTATTTAAAAAATCTACGACTGGAACACCCGTCGCAAATCACTTGTCGCCCCATCGTAAATCTACGACGAGAAATCTTGCCCGTCACAAATCTGCGACAGGACAGCTTGGCCATCACAAATCTATGACGAGATTGTGTAATATCGTCAATAAAATTCAATGACGCCCTTTTTTGCAACGAATTTTTACCCCGTTACTAAAAATTTGGTAACAGATTTTTTGTTTTTAGTGATGGATTTTTCCGTCACTAAAATTGATTTTTCTTGTAGTGACCAGGGAATACTTGTGCCTAGAGGCACTTGATCGTTGGTGCCAAGGGTATGTGCTTGTCTTGTAGCTAATAGGTAGCACTACCACTACTATTGCAACTAGGGGGATAGACTTACCTTATCCTCTGAGATTGCCCTAATCCCGCAGATATTGTTGGGGTTTAGCGGTTGTCGCGGCTATTCCCGCCTTATTCATCATTGAGGAGCCTAGGAATTTATACGTCCAATTCTTGCCCTCACAGAATGCGGGAGGAAGGACACTGAAAACCTTAAAGTTTCCTTAAGAAAAGTCTGAACTTGAATGGGTGCAGTAATATCTATTAGGCACGTTGTCATGATATAAGAGGGGAATACCACCTCGCTGGCGGTCACGTGCAGGATCGATAGATGTTGCCTTCTTTGTTAGCTCCTGCACACATAAGAACATATACAAAGAAAACCCGGCTCCCTAGTGTGACTGTTTTGGGGGTGCTGGTGTGTTTAACTTGAAGCAAGGCAATGATTTATGATGTCATGTTGTGAGGTGTTTTGTTAAAAACTTTGAGGCTAGTAGGGGGTATTGTTGTCCCTTTTATGGCTGAGGGAGGACCGATCATATTCCATCTTCCCGAGTAACCTTGGACTATCAATTATTACTGAGGGTTTGATAGTCATCGTCACATGGCTCGATTTATTCATCGCTAAGGAGCTTGAGAATTTATATGTCCAATGCTTACCCTCACAGAATGCGAGAGGAAGAACACCAAAACTCGTAAAATTTTCTAAAGAAAGTTTAACCTCAAGGAAGTGTAGTTATAGCCATCACAAGCCCCAACATGTTATTATGGGAATAAAATCCTTCCCCTGTTGCTTACAATGTGTTTATTATATGTTAAGATGACTATAATGTCATACCTAAACACTCAGGGTCATATTTGCACATGCACGTCATTGGTTTATGGTACTCCATTTCGTATGTGTTTTCTTGGGAGTGCACCTTGCTTTGCCCTTTGAGGCATTCCCTGTTGAACAAGGTAGACACATAGGATAGAAATATTGTTAGCAAATTGTAACACCGAAGTTTAGAAGTCCTAAACTTAGATTTGTTAATGTTCATTTCACTTTAAATGCAAAAATAAAATAAATTCATTTTCAACTATCATCAAATAATTTAAGTTTTAATTCCCAACTCCACAATAATAGAAACATTAACCAACTGAGTAACTAACTCAGTCCAAATGAAAGGTTTGGGTCCAACCAAACCAAAACTAACTTATTTAAAATTTAAGGATTTAGTAATTAAAAGGATGGGTAAATAAATGAATACGAACAAGTGTCTCAACACTACTAGTCTAGAACTAAAGTCCTATGCCATGGGTTACTGGATGAGTCTGCCTCCAAGCGATCTCCTTAATCCATCTAGCTCTCATCACCTAAAATGTGAAAAAAAATAAAAAAGGTGAGCTAAAACTCAACAAGTAAACTCTATGCACATGATGCATACCTATGACATGCAAAGTTTGAATAAATTTTGAAAAATGTATCCCCATTTACTTTAACTTCTCAAAACAATTCATTACTATTGTGAGTTTACTTGGTGTGTTCTCTAGTCAATCAGAATGCAGTGGGCAATTTTTATTTCGAACCAGGTTCATTTCATCGGTAGTACTGCAAAGCAGTCAATTTTTCTTTTCATTTTCAACTTTCACATACACATTACTTTATAGGTCGGGTGCGTTGGTCCCCCACGCCCCATTTCCCACTCACATCATTCATGGCATAGACGTTCACCCATTTCCTTTAAAAAAAAACTTGAGTTACATATCCTTGAACAAAAATTTGCACTTTTACACATCTTTCATTTGGCATTTAACTTTCTCAAATCGACGCCTATATGCATGCTCATTGATACAATGACATGATATATATATATATATGCATGCTAAATCATTTTTATTTAATGTAGGGAAATGACACAAAGTAACAAAAAGATTTAGAATTATATATCTGCAAGCCAACCACAAAGCATAATATTTCCACATTAACCATTCAACATGGGGGTGAAAGTTAGAGAGATTACTTACCTAAAGTTTTTAAAGTTCACTTCTTGGATTTGCAAGTGGAAGAGTCTTAGTTGCCCGCAACGTCAACGTTCCCCAAAAATCCTAGTTTATTATTATTCATTTAAAAAAATTCAATAATCCTTACCTTCTAAAGATGAACTCGCTCACTATTATATTTTCTTAAGTAAATTTATCATAACACTATATGTATAAATAGTAATTAATGCAAGGATATAAAGAAAATGTTTACAATAGAAACCTACTAGTGAAACACTACTAATTCACGAAATCAAATTGTTAGCCTTTACGAAAGCAATCATAGCACGAACTCATGTGAATCCAATTCAATGGGCTAAATAACTCATAGGGATACATTCTCAATATTTTTCAGATTATAGAACTCTCAGAATATTTTTCAAATCAACAAACAAATTTTTCTTTTTTTGTAGCACGTAATAAAATAAAATAAAAATCATTTTAAAATAGCAAATGATCTCGTAAAATTATAAAATTTACACAAGATGCAGAAAACTCTTATAAGTTCACCATCTTTAAAAAATGAACTCATGAAAGCAACGTTTGGGATATCAAAACATTTTTCTATCCTTCAAAACATTGTTCTCACGTAAATCTGCCCATGTACACGGAAAATGTCATAAAAACTTATACAAGCCTCCAAACGATGTCATTCCAAGTCCAGATGATAAACAACTCACAAGGGGTAATTTTCCAATTTTAATCTCCCAAAAATTCAACATATACAATATGTGACAAATTTTTAAAATAGGGGTAAAAAACTTGTCGAATCTGGACAGCATTGTTATTTCATTAAATCTATCAAAATTGCATGCCTATAATACCCAATTGACATAAATTTGAACTAGTTATATGTATTCAACCACATCCATGTATATATAGTATATGTAAAATACACATCTCATTAAAGGCTGATTTGAGGAAAATTAAAAAAAAGGAAAGTTACCTTCTTTTTCTTCTTCTAGGGGAGAGGTGATGTGTGTGATGAGAGAGAAGAGAGAACTGAGATGTGTGAGGGAGAGAGGGAGGTGTGAGGTTTGAGGGGGAAAAAGGTGTATTAGTTTTTTTTTTTTAATTAGGTTTTGAGTTGGGTGGCCTTTATTTGGGCTTTTGGGTTTTTTTTTTCTCTTTTTTTTTTCCTTACTTATTAGGCTAAGAATAAGTCTCTTATAAATTAAACCCAGTATTAAATTAATTTGTGTTCTATATCCTATTAAGTGCTACTAAAAATTTCCAATCCAAATAAATGTATTTAGCCACCTGAACTGAATTTGATAGAAAAAAATACACTTAGTAATTTTTAAATTAATAATAACACATTGAATTACATAATAACAAATTATGGATTTTTTTCCTAATTGGTATATTGAGCGTGACAACGTCCAATTTCTTTCACTACATAAGCTTAATAATTAGCAGTAATAATTATAATTTAATTATTTATTATGGCATAAGCAGTAAGATTACGTAAAATTTATAAATGCATGTAAAGTGACACTCGGTGTTACATAAATGCATGTATTCCTAGCCTAGTATATGCTAGGATGCATTGGGGTTGTTATGTGGTTCAACTCATTTGGTCATTGCCCATGGGAATACAAGGGTTACTTATGCGTGATACAATTTACATGGTAAAATATCTCCTCAGGTACAATGTGTTCCAGGTCTTGCCAAGCGTTTCTCCTTAGAGCGTTTCGAGGATGTAGGTGTTGGGGCCCAATATTTCCTAAATTCTGTATGGGCCTTCCCAATTTTCCTATAACTTGCCTTCGTCACGAAAAGCACCTGCAATGATATATTTTCTAAACACTAAGTCCCCCAGTTATAGCGGTTCGTCTCAAACACTAGCTTTTTAGTAACTAGCTACTCGTTAATGGTAGGCTACTAACTGAACACCAATCTAATCCCTCAATTCGTTAATTAGATACAAGTTGTTGGATAGCTGTTCTGAATTCCTTTGCTCATTGAAGGCCAATAATTGAGGAGACTAGATATCGACTTCAATAGGGATAAGAGCTTGGATCCCATACATGAGGTTGAACGATATTTCACTAATGGACACCCAACTAGTAGTGCAGTAGGCCCAAAGAATAATGGGAAGCTCTTCTACCCAAGCACCTTTTGCTTTTTTAAGCTAAGTTTTAAGGGCATGGAGGATGATTTTGTTGGACGCCTTGGGTTTACAGTTTGCTTGTGGGTAAGCAACTGATGCCATGCAAAAACGAATACCCCATTTGCAGCAAAAGGCATGGAAGGCATCAGAATCGAACTATGTGTCGTGATTCATGTTGAGGATCCTGAAGACTCCAAAGCGGTAAATAATATCTTTCCTCACTACATTTCCACCTTCTTTTCTATGATAGTAGCCAAGGGCTTTGCCTCTATCCACTTGGTGAAGTAATTAATGACCACGACCAAGAATTTTCGTTGTCTAGAAGCGATAGGAAAAGGATCGAGTATGTCCAACCCTTATTATGCAAAAATGATGGGTTGGAAAATTTGGTGGATATTTGTCGTAGGTACGAAAGATAATGGTGCATGTCTCTGGCACTTGTCACAAGTCTGAGCTTTTGTAAAAACATCCTTATGTAGAGTAGGCCAAAAGAATCCTACCTTCAAAACTTTAACAACTAAGGCTCTCCCCTCGAGGTGCTCCTCACAATCTCCCTCATGTACTTCATCCAAAGCCTACTACGTTTCATATGGTCTCAGGCATTTCAATAGTGGCAATGAGAAGGCTCACTAGTATAAAGTACTGTCTATGATTATGAAGCAAGTTGCTCGAATTTTCACTATTCTAGCTTCTGCAGGTTAGTAGGGAGCTCCCTAGTGAGTAAATATTGCATTAATGGGTGACCTCCAATCACTGGTTGTGTCAATAAATTGCACTGGTTTATGAATGAAGATAAACTTGTATTTTATTAATATATATAAAGATATAATAAATGTATTTATAACAAGCTTGTTATACATCACCCAAATCTAGTATTAGGGCATACTACACTAGCAACATGTACGTTTGATGGTGATGTATGAGGTAGTTGTTAGGCCTGGGGATCTTCATATCATGTTGTCTACCTTTGTCCCCTGCAGGTCAACTTCTTTTCTTTGCTTTATCATCGGGCTGCTCAGAAGGATCACAGGTGTGCAAATGTCTAGTTGTACGATGTACGTATTGGAACATGCAAACAAATTAGCCAGCATATTTGGATATTAGAGAACTAAGGACTCCCTCAAAGGTACAATGTAGTTCCTTGTAAGAAAGCCGACACTGCCACCCTGATTGGTAATTCTTGCACTTCTAGCATCTCATTTTAAAGGTGATCTATTTATTGTCTCAGTGTTTCCTTGGGTCCTTGTCGGATGCTAAGGAGATGAGTGTGGTCTTTCTTTCTTAAAGCATGAGTTGTGAAGGTTGCGACGAATTTTTTTCGTGGCTACTCATAAGAAGTGATATACCTGGTTGGTAGTTCACCGAACTAGGCATGGGCATATTCTATTGTGGAAATACCAGGCACATGATGGTGTCACTCCATTTATATAGGTACACGAAGTATTCAAATTGTTGGGTGTGAAGAATAGGGTCTTCTTTCTTGTTGTATTCGGGCAAGTGCAAGAGGTTAAACTTAGGTGGCAGGGTGTGACTGAGCACGTCTTTGAAGAAAGGGACCCCCATCAGTTGTTTGTCATCGGGTATCACCCTTGCCACTTTCTTCTCGAAAACTTCCTCAATTAGTTTTTTAATCTCTAAGCCCCATGAAGTTGAAAATGACCCTGGCTTGGCGTCATTGTGTACCTCTTTGGTCGAGGTTGTGTTCTCTATTATTTCCTTGTGCATGCCTTCTTCTCGGTGTTCTTTTTCCTTTCTGCGTATAAGACTTCTACGGTGGGGACAGGTTGTTGAGATTTTGGAGGGGTCGCTTGTTGTGTTGGTGGCACCAAATTACTAATGTGAACACCCCCTGAGGCAGGTGGCATGGGGGCTTAGATATCTCTATGGCCGGGTAAGAGCGCAGGCAACAACTTAGTTAAATGCTGCAACGTCTTAGATTTCTCCTTATCACTCTTTCACAAATCCTCTTATATTTTCTCTAGTCTCAATAATTCCTTAAAGGATATAGTGGAGGATTTCTTAGCTCCAGAGATGCTAGGCATGCCAGCTTTTGGTTGGTCACCTTTAGTATTACTAGGTAGGGTTGGGTTAGAGATTTGATGCTCGGGAGATGCGGGTGTAGGAGATGTTTGCCCAATGGACCTGTCAGGCATTGGGGAGAATTGAGGCTTCAGGGCCCCCGAAGGGTCTTTAGAGTTTTCAGGGCATATTACCCCTGTGGGGTCTTTGAGAATAGTCTCGAGGGTTTTCAAGGAACTGTCTTGAGGGTTTTCGGGGAACTGGTTTCAATGATATCTGTAGCACGAAGACAATTAGAGGGCATGTGGGGATCTTCCCCGCGCATGCCCTTCAATGCCTAAGTCAGACTCTAATGTCTGAGGATGAAATAAGGATGTATGCAAATATGTATGTATGTGATATGTCTAGTATGTCCAATGTAGGTCTTCGGGGGAGTAGGCTCTTGATGGGTTGTATAAGGTCTAGAGTCTTGAGTCTTCAAGATTATTGTCTCAAGGAAGTTCAGCTAAAAAGGCCCATCTGCCATAGAATAGGTAGGTATTTATAGACACTTGGTGGGGTCCACAGACGAGAGTCTCTTGACTTTCTGGGAAAGATACATCGAGTTAGGCTAAAGGGCTTGGAGGTATCTTTAGGGTAAAAGTACACCATGAGTATCCACTAGGTGGGTTCGAAGACTCTTCAGAGCTATTAAGTGAGTAGGGCCCGGAAAACTCTGGGTGAGTCTTTGGGCTAAGCATGAAGAGGCTCAATCACCTCAAAGAGGCTTGTCTTGGAGACTTTCAAGGGTCATCCGGGTTTATGAAAAATACTTCTCTAATTTTGAAATTTTCTTAAGGCATCCTACAACAGCATAAGAGATACAAAAGATTCATAGTGATTCGACCCATCTTTGCCTACATCTACTATATTACCACCCAATTAGAGATTTTCAAATCCACTAAATTAAATTTGGACTACAAACCATAGTCCAATACAATTGCTAGCTATCTTGCTAGATTGCTAGCACATCCTATTAGAAAACACTTACAAAAAAGAATAAGAAACACAACTCTTAACACAAGAATCTAAAAAATGAGATCTAGTTATAACAAGACTAAAGTAATTTTATAGAATAAGAACAAACCTTGAAGAAGAAAAAATTGAAATAATAAGCTTTGTTGCCAAGTTACAACAATAAAATTTATTATTTCGGGATTGGCCTAAGAAGAAGCATCCACCGCTGTCAAGGGTCTAGGATATCATCAGCGAGGCTTTGATAAATCTAGATTGGGTTGAAGATGGAATTCAACAAAGCATGGGCCCAGAATAGTCTCCGGACTCTCCTATGTAAGGTGCCTGGAAGGGTCCTCGAGTGATAAGTGACGGGGGACCCTGAGGGGGTCTTCAGTAGGTTAGTCTTCCAAGGCTAAGAGCAAACAGTCCAAGATTTAGCCTATGGGCACAACAACAGTTAGAAGGCCACGTGGGGAGTCCCCCATGCGGGCCCTTCAATGACCAAGTCAAATAACATTATGAGAAATATGTCCAATTCATGTCACTGATAATATGCATGACATTATCGATATGTGCATAAGTGTTCATGTTCATGTTGATTAATAGTTGTTGGTGAATAGTAACTCCCTGATGAATAGTACTGTTAAAATAATCTACTGGGTCCAAATAATCGAGTGGGTTCTAAGACACTAGTGCCTCCAAAAATCGAGTGAGTCCTGAGAACCGATTGGCCCCTGAGAATCGACTGGGTCTAAAGAACGGACTGGCCACTAAGAACGAACTGGCCCTTGAGAACTGATTGAGCCTAAAGAACTGACTGGCCACTAAAAATTAATTAACCCCTAAGATGTTTGAGAGCAAAATGGAGTCCTTGTCCCAAAAATCTACCAAGTGAGAGGCAAGCCGGCTATTTATAGAGGAGGCAGAGGGGGACACGTGACAGTCATTCCAAATTTTTCAGATGAAATATCTTGATAGTAGCATATTTGGTTTAAGATTTTGAAGAAACCAAACGACTTAAAGCGAGAGGCTCTCGGTTAGGCCATCACATGGTGGTCGCAACAAGAGAATTGAGTGGCTCTCGGTTCAACAAAGAGCTTCTCGATTGGGCTAACCCATAATGGCAACAAGAAGAGAGCTGAGAGGCTTTCGGTTCAACTGAGAAGCTCTCGGTTAAGCTTCAAGCTCTCACATCATTTAAATTGTTTAATTGTTGTGCGTGGTCCAAGTTGCCTCCAATTCCCTGCATGTTGTTATATTATATATATTATATATATATGCATTGCTTGTTGGACTTCCAATTCAATCTCTTGTGTGCACTTTCGATTGTTTATTAATATTCATGTTGCTTCAATTGTGTCTTCACGTGTGGGGCTTTAACTTCAATTGCCAAGTTTCATACTCCATTAATTGTTTAATTGATTAAATCTTCTGATTGCCAAGCTTCATATGATTTTAATTTGTTATTTGGCTAAGTGGCCTCTTGGTGGCGGCTTGGAATTAATAGGCTGGGGCTTGCTAGCTGTGAGTTTACTTTGCTTTATTTTTGTTACTTTGTTGTTCTTCCCTTGAGTTGTTGATTTTGGCCTATTTAAATATATTTAACTCGAGTAACCACTTACGAATCTGACCCAAATTCATCACGTGGATTTGGTCTATGTCTAAATTGTTTGCAGGGGATATCAAGCTCAAAAGGAATCTAAAGATTGTTGGTCCCTTGGAGTATCACCACTCAAGAGAGAGGGTGAATTGAGTGATTAATTTTTTTTTTGTAATTTTAATAAATATTCTTGATTAATAATTTTATTGGAGAATATATATTTGATAAATATAATACATGATATTTGAGATTGATAATAAAAGTAATCCACAAAAAATAGCAAGAATAAATAAAATCAGACATTAGACAATTTTAAGTGGTTTGGTGTCTCCATACACACATGGTCTACTCTCCCAATGTCTAACCACCCTTGGAGTTCCACTGAACCAATCTCACCAAGGTCTCCACACTAGTTTATCTTGAAAACTAGATACACACCTAGATCACAACGGTCGGATTACTGTAGCGAACTATAAAGTACTAACCCCTGACATCTTAACGATTGCCCCGTGTGTTTGAGGCGAGTCTTGTTCATCTATTGACCCCTGGACATCTTAACAGTCTTTTTCACTGCGTGTGTCTGAGGAGTCTTGTTCATCTACTGACCCCCAAACATCTTAACGGTTGCCACGTGTGTCCAAGGTAAGTCTTGTTCATCTACTGACCCCCGAACATCTTAACGGACTTCAACATCTGCGAGTGTTCGAGGTTGAGTCTTTTGTCCATTGATGCTTTCAACCCCCGAACATCTCAATGGTTTTCAACATCCACATGTGTTCGGGGTGAGTTGTTCGTCTGTCGATGCAAGTGACCTCGAACATCTCAACAATCTTCAACATCCGCGTGTGTCCGAGGTGAGTTTCTTTGGTATTAACCCCAGACATCTTAACAATTGATGTGTGAGTTTGAGGCGAGTCTCTTAGGTATTGACCCCTAAACATCTTAACGGTCTTTTAACATCAACAAGTGTTCGAGGCTAGTCCTTCGTCTATCGATGCAAGTGACCCCTAAACATCTTACCGGTCTTCTTGAAACAACTTTTGTCGCAGCTCTCTAGTTTCATGTGCATATACTTGTTGCAATTGTGGGCAACGTCTGCAATTATAAAGAATATCAATATTTTGTTTTTCTGGTTCGACATGACGCCTACGTTCGTAATTAAAGAATATCCATATTTTGTTTTTACAGTTCAACGTAATGTCTATGTTCATGATTAAAAATAATATCCATATTTTTTTTTAGATTCAACGTAACGCCTACGTCTTCAATTAGAGAGAATAATCATATTTTGTTTTCGCAGTTCTACGTAGCACCTACATCTGCAATCAGAGAGAATAACCGTATTTTATTTTTGCAGTTCGACATAACCCCTACGTCAGCAATCAAAGAGAGTAATCATATTTTTTTTCGAGGTTCAACGTAACTCCTACATCTTCACTAAGAAAAAAGTATCTATATTATATATATATATATATTAACCCAAATCTATTCTAGGTCTGCACCTTTTTGCTACCCAAATTCGATTATGCCTGCTGCAATCTCTAGTTCGTCTAATGCACCCCACAACTATTGCATCAACTTTTTTCTTGGATCTGGAATCAAATCTATTTTAATGACCTAGATCTATTTTCGTGACCAGCTTCAGATCTGCCTTCTGCTTGTGTTATTCAGTCGCTTCCTTTCTGTCAATGTTCAGAATTAGTCGAATATGATTCGTAGGCCCGCAATGAAAGAAGGAGCTCAAATGCAAAGAGGAGGAACAAATGATAAGACGTACACGAGAAGTTTTTACGTGGTTCGGGCAGAACGATGCCTACTCCACGACTGTTCTCTGGTTATTCTGGAAGAGTAACAATATATTATTATTGTCTCTCCCTTACAATGGTTTTTGACCCCTATTTATAGTGTAAGGTATTTACAATTTTAATCAAGTACAAAAGTGGAAAAATGATATTATGGAGAACAATGTGTCCTTATCATCTCCATAAAATCGGGAGTAGGCTTCGCATTATCAGGGATTTGGTTTGCCTCAGATAAACTGAGTGAGTCCTTGTCTTCGGTTGTTCCATGATTTTGTTGTTATGTGAGTTGATCGATTAGGCGAGCGAGCTGGAAGCATCGCTGAGAGTTCACTTGGTTAGGCCAATGAGTTGGGAGCATCGCTAGGAGCTCGCTCGGTTCTGCGATCTAAGCTCAAGTCTCAGCGATGTGCGACATTGTTCTGACGAGTTTGGCCTTAGGCCTATTGGGCTTTAGGCAATTGGACCAACCTACTGGGTTAAGTCCAACCCATAAGAAGTGGTCCAAAAAATACCCATAACACTTTTTTTATTATATTCGACCACAGTTTCCAATTTTTCTTCTTTAAGTGCTCTGCCTTTTCTTATTCTCTTTAGTCGCTGCCAGGGATGGATCTCTGACTGCTAGCCAGTCTTCTTCTACTGGCCTTTACTCCATTGTCGCCTTCGTCTTCTGCAACCGTCACTTTGTCATCGTCGCTATCCATGGTGCTTGCGCCATCACCGCCTTCACCAGCCCGCGACCTTTGCGCGTCACACTTGTGACCCTTGTGACGTTATCACCACAGCCTTAGCCTGTTGCCTGCAGCTCGCTGTCTCTAGCAAACTACAACAATGTAGCTCACAAATAACATTAGCTGCAACTTCTCTACTAGTACTACCATGTCTTTTCACAAGAAATTCAGAATCAATCGTGGAAGACAACTCCAAGAGGTTCATTTGACCACCAGGACTCAAATTTCACCTAAGGGATCACCACGCTAAAGAAGCATTCTCTCTCCATCGAAGAATTAATGGACACCACCCCTAACCTAGGCTCATCGATGAAGCTAAAGTGCTCCAAATTTTGCTTCCAATGGATCCGCCGTTAACCATGCCCGCCACTCGCCCAACTCTCGACTCGCGGCCTCCGTCGTCACTCGTCGCCCATGGCTTGCTACCTTCGCTAGCGCACTACTCCTAGATCTCACGACCGTCGACTTTTGCACCGTCGCGACCACCTTCGCCAACCCTTGCACCGTTGACGCTCCTGTAGGATTGTGGCCTTTGCATAGTCGTTTATCACTTGCAACCACAGGCGGATCTATGTGTGAGTTGCCACATCCAGGGCAACTCATAACAAAAATTAAATTTATAGAGTAATTTTTTTTATTATTTAATATTAGCCTAGCCCAAAGTCACTTTAGCCCACCCTTCTCTTCTCCTTCCTCTCTCGACCTCTTTCTCGTTCACGACTCACCCTCGCTGCCTCTTGCTCTCTGCCTCCTCTTCTCTTGCTCATCCTCTCGTGCTTGCCCTCGCTCTCTGCCTTGCCTTTGCTGTAGCTCACCCTCGTTGGCTTTCTCTTGCTCTCGCTTGAGCTCGACCCCTCTTGCTCTCGCTCACCCTCGTTGCCTCTTGCCCTCGCTCTTTGCCTACCTTGCTCTCGCTCGCCCTCCAGCTCTCCCTGCCTTTCCCTTGCTCTCGCTCTCGCTCGCCCTCGTTGCCTCTCACCCTCGCTCTCTGCCTCTCTTGCTCTTGCTCGCCTTCTGGCTCTTGCCCTCGCTGCCTCTTGCGGCCTCGCCCTCACTCTTTGCCTGACTGCCTCTCTCAGTCTCTCTTGCTCTCACTCGCCCTCGCCCTCATCCCCACGCTCGCTCGGCCAGTCGGCCTCGCCCTCTTGCTCGCTACCTTAGCCCTTGCCTCTGATTCAGCCATTCAGGTCTTCGTTTTACCCCCCCCCCCCCAAACATCCATATTTGCTTCATTGGAGCCCAAGTATGTTTTCTCTTCTTTCAGTTCTTTGATTCTCTCGATTGACAGCTAAATCTCGATAGTTTTTATATTTTTCACCCATATTTTTTTTACTTGTTTATGCTTGATTTGTTGTTGAAATCGCTGCCTTTTTTCAGCAAGTTTTAAGTGATTTTGTTGTTTATGCTTGATTTCTTGTGTCTGCTTGCCTATTTTACTACTACATTTAGCTAGGAACTTAGGAATTGGTGTGGCTGGAAGCCTGGAATTTGTTATTGCGAATTTGTTATTGAATATTTGAATCGACAATAATAGATGTAGACTCTGTTGTAGGTGAATTTTTTGTTTTAAAATCTTGTTAAGCACAAGTTTAATGAAAATTTATTGTAGTGACTTTTTGGTTACATAAAAATTTTATTACATTAACTTTTTAAATTTCAACTCTCCCAACCTAAATTCCTAGATCCGCCCCTGCTTGCAACCCTCACTGTTTGGTTCTGTTGTGGCAGTGCTCCACCGCCATCGCCGCTTGCTCTCGTTGTGGCAGCTTGCTCCGACCATCATTTTGCCATCGACTGCCACCGCCGCTATTGTTGTCGTCGACGGTTGCTGTTCAGTTGCTACCTCTGTTCAGCAATCATCGCTTAGCCTTTTGGCATGGATTCCTTCCGTTGTGGCTTCTAGAGGCTGGGGCGTCTGTTTACCTTTTTTCCAGGGAAGTTTCAGCTTCCATTTTAATCGTAAAATAAGATGTGTATATATAAGAAAATTCTATCCCCAGCCCACATTATTACTCTCTACAGCCCACACTAATTTAATTTATATTTTTATTCTTTACAGCTACCATCAATAACTTATTACAGCCCACATATCCCAAATTTCCCCTCTTCTTCTACAAACCCATCCCTCATACTATCTCTTCTCTTGTCATCACAATACACTCTTCCCTTGTACACATCCTTCACACCCTAAACAAATTACAACGAACCTTAAGAAAGGTAGAAGAATGCAAAAATAATAGGTGTTTTTTTGGCTGTAATGGGTGTGGCTGGGTTGGACCGTTGGAGGTTTTGGGGTAGACCGTGGGTGGAGCCGACCCATCGCCTGGTAGCCATGAGTCAGTTGTGGGTAGAGCCGACCCACCGCCCTGTGGCCATGGGTCGGCTGTGGGTGGAGCCGACCCACGGCCCAACGAAGATGGGGGTTGCAGAACCCCTAACTGCCGCTCATCGGGGTTCCTCGAGTCCCTGACCGTGGGCTATCTGGGACTCGAGGAGTCCCCGACAGAGAGCGATTAAGGACTCGAGAAGTCCCTGATCGCCCAAGGTCGGGGGTTCCTCGAAGCCCCGACGAGCAACGGTCGAGAAGCCTCTAACCCTGACTACCTATTGGCCTTTATGCCTTACACATGTATAGAAATCCATTTATTCATGATTGTATGCCTACGTATACATGTATGTATGTATATATATATAGATCTTAAGTTGTAGAAAGAAGTGTCTATATGTCTATATATATATATATGTATGTATATATATACATATATCTTAACTTGCAGAAACAAGACCGACTGTATGCTTATTAAATTTATTTTTATGTATTTTTTTATTACAATATTATTTCTTATTCAATTTTATTTATGTATATACATACATATATATGGCATAATATAAAACATAAAAAAAAACTTATACATATATTGTAACATCTCGTTCGAGCGATAGGAAGGACTGGAACAACTTACCCTGATAGGCTTACGCGAACTTCCCAAGGGAGTCACCCATCCTTGGATTATCCCAGGTTAAACACGCTTAACTTGGGAGTTCTTTGCCAACATTCAGCCCAAAAGTTATCCAGCTGGTATTGTTTCCTTTCTTACGCTATCCTCGATACATACTAACTTCTCTAAGCTCTCGGGGTATTATATTCTCCCCCCTTAAGCACATGACGTCCTCGTCATGCGATCTTACAATTGGTCCCAGATCTCCCCCCCTTTTATGGTTGATGTGGGATTCGCCTAAGGTGCCTACACGCACCCCTCTCGGGACTCAGCCTCCTCGCTGAGGTTTGCCCCACCAACGCACTCAGAGGCTCGGAGGTCGGCTCTGATACCACCTGTAACATCCCATTCGAGCGATAGGAAGAACCGGAATAACTTACCCTGATGGGCTTACGCGAACTTCCTAGGGGGGTCACCCATCCTTAGATTACCCTAGATTAAGCACACTTAACTTGGGAGTTCTTTGCCAACATTCAGTCCAAAAGGTATCCAACTGGTGTTGTTTCCTTTCTTACACTATCCTCGATATATACTAACTTCTCTGGGCTCTCGAGGTATTACATATATAAATGTAACAAAAATTAAAGCACAACTTCATTTAATTTTGGACAAAATGTGAGCAGTTAATATTCCTTCAAAGTGTATAAAACGGTCGGGAAACCCAGGGTTCCCCGACCGCTCACGGTTGGGAAATCCAGGCTTTCCCAACCGCAGGTGATCTGGGAAGCTAGGGTTCCCCAACCACCCGCGATCGGGGAAGTTAGGATTCTCGATAATGGACTGTCGAGGAACATGTAGTCGGGGAAGACAGATTTCCCCAACCGTGGACTGTCGGGGAACTCAAGCTTCCCCGATCGCCCACTGTGGGAGGAAACCTGAGTTCCCTGATCCCTTGAATTCCCTACCCCAACCCCATGGTCAAAACCCGCCGTCAAATATTTTCTTGTGTAGCTCATTTAACCCAAAATTACAAACGTACGAGTTGCTACTACTGTTTTGGTCTACAAGCTGCTACTCTTCATTGTATCTTCTTCATAAAACTCTTCCCATCTCAAAAATTACTCGAAGTGATGGAAGAAAGTCACTACAAGTGATTGAAGAAAATCGTTGTAGGTGATTGGAGAAATGGTTGTATAAGGAAAAAAAATGGGTTGTGAAGAAGAAGGAAGTGGGTTGTGATAAGAGAAGTGGCTAGTTGCTAGAAGGGTAACAAAGGGTTTTTAATATAGGATAGTTTACGAATATTAATTGTGGGGTATGAAAAGTAATAAAGTGGGCCGAAGATAGAATTTCTCATATATATATATATATATGTGTGTGTGTTATTCTTGCCAAATTTCCCCCCTAGCTTCCATGAGAAGCCTTAACAATTCCCTCCCCTCCCCCCCCCCTCCCTTTCTCCTCCAGCTTCCATGAGAAGCATATAACACTCATATATATATATATATATATATAAATCCTTTTGGCTCTTTTTTCAATTATTTTTTTCACATAAAACAATAATTAAAAAATAAAATGCTAGCAAGTGTAAAAATATTAAATGAAGAGCATATCATTAATAAGATTATCACATATGTGTAATATTTTCTTTTTCATTTAATTGAATTTGGCTTTTTGTAGCTTGAAATTGTATGAAGCCCTAATATTTATAGGCTTTTTGGATATTTCTCACAAATGACATCAATTATTATTGTATAAATACAATAATAATTTTATTTAACTAAAAACGTCATGATCAAATAGTCTAAATCTGCAAAACTAAAAAAATAATCAAAAAAACAAAAAGGTCCAACATAACAAAGAAAATTTATCATGCTCATTGTTGTTCCGTTGTGCTTGCTTATAATGGTTGCATCTTGCTATTTGTTCTTTGTTTACCCTAATAGCCACAAGTTGGACCTAATGATTTGGGAATATTAAGGCTTCCATTTCAATATTCCTTTTAGGGTTTTAACTCAGAAAAAAAAAATTGTTTTGAATGAAAATAAAGTAAACAAAAATAAAGATTTAAAAAGAAAGAAATAAAGATTCAAAAACACGTTTGAGTTTAAGATTTGAAAACTTATTAATCTTCTTCGTTTCAAATAATTTTCAATTATCAATTGCCCCTATTTCAATTCATCATCTTCTCTAATGATTGTTTTTCGTATATTTTTTTTCTACTAACACATTCTCTCTTTTTTTTTTTCTCTGATATAAAGCAATCCAAATTTGAAAACAAAAATGCCATGCGTGTATATCTCATCCATAAGTAATTTGATCATTTCTTGCAATTTCTATTTTTATTCTTTTAAAATATAACAATAGGGCTATATTTTCATTTCTCAGCTCAACCAACATTGTGACTTGTGAGACATAAGAGAGATGTGTGATTTTTCAAAGACTAGGGATAATCAATGCAATATAGGCAAACCTCAAAGGGAGCTTTTGAAATTTACCCTAAATGTAAACATGATAAAGATTCACGAAAGTTATATTGATTAAAACCTATCCATTGACAGTGGGATATAATGTCTAAATAATTACTTTTTGCTCTTAAAATTTTTTTAAAAAATTGAAGGTATAAAATAATATAAAATTTTAACAAAAATAAAAACAGGTCAACAAAAACCCAAGAAACTCAAATTACTAAAACAAAAGGCGATCAACAAACAAAAAATGACTTCACCAATCCAAAGGTAATGAAAACACAAAAACAATGCAAAGCCAAGAAGCCCCAACCCTTCCCACTTTTCTTTAATCTCTCTGTATAAATACCCGAGACTCATGTTATGTCATATGCTTATACATAAAAACAATAACATATTTAGCCTTTATCCCACCGTGAGGAGCCGGGATGCCATTTGATCTAACAAATTTTATGTAGACTCATGTATGCGTACAAGTATAACAACATATAAACACATTAACAAATAATCGGTGGAGGGAGGCCGGTGGATTTTGCCCCACAAGATATCATCAGATACTTCTTCAAGCTGAATTACAGAGAGCACGCATAAGTTGAGCTTCAAGCCCATTAGAATCAATGGTTCAACTCTTCCAGCCAAGAGCCTTCAGATTAGACTGTTTTAGTTCTATATGTTTGCCAAGCCTGTAAAAAATTAACCAAATGTTGAGAAGAGTTGATCATTTCAGGTATGGAGAAATCAAATTTTGGATAAGATATGCTTTGCAATACGGCACTGTAAACCAATATATACATGTATATAGAAATAAGCATGTGATTCTGCCAAATGAAATACAATTTTTGAGGCTTCATAACAGATGGGTAAGAAACAATATCACTAAATATGAAAAATCTGTATTCAATCTTAAAATCACCTAAAATTCCACGTGTTTTACAGGTACGTAGCTTAGCTTAGGCATCATACTCAAAATCTGGTAAAATTCACGCATTCATGCATCCACAGATGAAGAGATCACAATGTCTCTGGAGAGCATCGTGACATTCCAGAGAGGTTCGCCCTTGCATCAGTAAGAGGGCATCCATAAATTCTGGATAGCTGGTCTCTACTGCTGTTGGGCCAGACAGATTTCAACTCACTAAAAACTATTAAGGTCTGTCTTGATTGCTAAAAGAAAACAGCTTCTGGATTTTGCCCTCAATTCCAAACTTGGTTAAAAACCTGTGCTCAGAGTCACAGGACTAGAGAAGGGTAAATCAGATTTGGGCGTTGTCACCAGGAACAGAGATAGCACTGACATTGAACCACACAGATCACCAACAAATTGGTCTAGTATTCAGACGATCTTGTGTTCAGTTTCAGTGATCTCAGATGAGTTCGGCATTTCTATCAGCAAACTGTGTATAGTGAACAAAAAGGCCAGATTTACTTTTCAAGGTGCCTGCTTAAGCCAATTCCAAGCCTGAGACCCAATATTTGCCCATTGAGATGACCACGACAACAACAATGTGAAACCCAAACCTAAATCCCACTAAGTGGACTCAGCTACATAAATTCTCTAGTTTTCCAATCATTTCTGTCCATGGTCATAACTTCTCTATGGCCACTACAACACGCATCATGTTTAAGGGCTTTTCACAAAGTTTTCTTTCGTCTTCTTCCACGTAGTTTCCTACAAACTTATTCAATTTCATTCCTTGCCTCACAAGTGCACCATTAGTCATCTTCTAACATGTCCAAATCATTTTAATTGCATCTCCTAGATCTTATCTTCAAGAGGTGCCATTCCAACCTTATTACATTTAATTTCATTTTTAATTGTATCTTTTTTATATGGACACACATCCACCATAGTAATCTCATCTCAATTAATTATACTCAAATTTTGAGCATGTTGGTACTTAGCTACCCAGCATTCTTAAAACAAGCATGGTCTGATAGCCGTCCAATACAACTTATCTTTTAACTTTAAAAGGATTTCATGATTTCATAAAATGCCACACTTCTCCATATTTTCCTATTGAGAAGTTATGTAAAAAAACATTGATAGGGTAATCCCCATGGCTCCAGAATTCAACACAGTTGCACCCCAGCTTCTAGTGGCTCCCCAATGGAAGCTGGGGGATTGAGCAGGCCAATTCCAGTTCTTTTGTTTCTTGTACTAAAGTCCCATTCCATCCACAAAGGCCCTTTACTCCTGTAAGAAGGATAATCTAGCTTACACCTCAGCTTCTAGTGGCCCCCAATGGCAGCTGGGAGAGCAGGCCAATGCCAGTTATTTTGCTTCTTGTACTAAAGTCCCATTCCATGCACAAAGAGCCTCTATAAGGAGGAAAATGTAGCTTGCACCATGTCACTTCCTCCACAGTGAACTCTATCCCTCTCTTCAATGAAAACACACGCACACACAGACACAGACACACAGTAACTCATTAAAAAGGGCAGGGGCCAAATTGAAATTATAAATATTACCAGCAGCCAGGCATCCCATACCACAGTCAGGACGCTGCCAGACATCCCAACATTGTCAAGGACAAACTTGTTCCAGCATTTTGTTACTGTTTGCAACTGCAGTTCCTAAAAGGTCTCATTAAAGCCCTGAAGAATGCATGGTAAAATCTCATACTTGCACCCCATAAGTCGCACCCAGGGAACCTTTAGCAGCTCCAACACTTGCAAAAATTTCAGGTGGTGGCAGCAAACTCTCAGCCTGCTCAGGTCACCCAATTCGCAAGCCACAAAATGCAATCCAGTTTGGGTTAATTTTTCACTTACATCAGCTAAGCAATCCCACAAATTTCTGTGGCAAGTCTCATTCATTTGCTCATTCAAAGAGCTATGTCAAAGTGGCCTCCCAATCAGCCTGCAATCTGCTAGCCAGTTAATTTTTCACTTAAATCAGCTAAGCAACCCTACAAATTTCTGTGGCAAGTCTCTTTCATTTGCTCATTCAAAAAGTTATGTCAAAGTGGCCTCCCAATCAGCCTGCAATCTGCAGCCACTGGTTACTACAGGGATGACCTTCAACCCTCTGGCCAAGCATTTGGAGCATTCCTTCCTCCTTTTCATCCCTTGGACTTTCAACAAGGGTCTTAGACCTTTCTCAATGCTTTGTGCAATTTGGCTTAGGTTCTACTGAATCTGGCATTTATTCAATTGATGGGCATTCTGTTATTTACATTTTTCTTGAACATATTTAGCCAAATTTCTCACTGAGGCATAGAAACACCAAAGTTCCTTCCATATGATTTGGCACTTCCAATTCTACCCATTGTGTCATAATTTCTCTTTTTGCCCTTCAGGGATAAAATTGCCAATTTGCCTCAGGCTGCCCAACTCCCGTTGCATCCTTCTGACCAAAATACTAGCCCCATCGCATTTGGCACATTTCACTTGGCATGTTTCCCGAGATGAAAACTAAGGTATTATCACATAAAGAGCTTAATGAAAACCTTAAGCAACATAATTTCAGACCATCCCACTCCCCTTCCCCACCAACAAGCAACAATAAAAAAGAAAAAGACATTGAGACACAAGCTGAAGGAGAAAGAGACAAACAGATAAAGATGGAATGCGGAGACATCTTAGAAAATTAGCCCAAGAACCAGGTAACCTTCAACCTAATGGCCCAGGGAGGGGATGAGAATTCCTCTTTCAGAAGAATGAAATGTAAGGTAAAATTGAAAAGGATCTCTATTTTTTTTTTATTTATCTAAATTAGAATATTGCATGCTTGTGAATACAAATGTTCTTATGTGTAACAAATTATGATTTTCTATACTTCAAAAAAAAAAAAAAAAAAAAGAACCAGGAAATCAGGCTCACTGCCAAAAAAAAAAAAAAAAGATAGAAAATATATAACAGAATCCTACTATGCCACTTACACAAGATCAGATGGAAGCCTGAAACCACCTATACGCATGCGCTTCAATGAATGAATCTGGAACAAGAAGAAACAGAGAATCTTATTCATACAACTTGGAAACACTTGCACAAGATTAACATGGATAGTAGCCATGAAGCAAATGAAAGTGCAATCCTACCACTAAACTTAATATTTGATATGTTAGTAGAAGTCAAAATTCATCATAAAATGAATAGCCAGAATTCACATGACAAAGCAGTTAAATACATATTTGATATGTTAGTAGAAGTCAAAATTCATCATAAAATGAATAGCCAGAATTCACATGACAAAGCAGTTAAATACATATTTGATATGTTAGTAGAAGTCAAAATTCATCATAAAATGAATAGCCAGAATTCACATGACAAAGCAGTTAAACTAAGAGTCTCAAACCACTAACAAGTGAAAATTGTTACCGGTACAAGAATCCATAACTTTCAATAATAGATGTCCAATTGGAAAGAAATGAAGAGAAGACCTCAAATATCATAAACTCACATGTTAGGTTTAGAGGATCAAAGCAACAACTTTATAACTTGAAACAATTAAAAAGAAACATGCCCTATTCTGCACTTAGTCCATTGTAAGTTTTACCATTTAAATTTAGGCCTAAATTGGGGCACAAAACAGAGTCATGATACAAAGAGATAAACAAACAAAAAGATAAAACATATTGATGACAGCAAACTGCATTGATAGGAACCGACCTCCAGTCCGGCATTTTTTACAAGTTCCCGAACCTCATGGTTTCTACCCTCATGAACCTGCAACAATTTATTAATTGAAGTAAAGTTAGGTTCCTGTGCTCATACAGAACCATGTAGTGAGAAGACAACAATTTAGTTCAACAAGAGAAGAATAAAATCACCACAATACGAAGTCGGGGTCTTGATATATCTGGCTGTTGTGGCAGCAGCTCTACAGAATCAGGGGTACAATGGATCCCTTGAATGACTGTTCCCTCACTGATTGCTACTAGGTGTCGCTTCTTGACTGCACCATCTATCGTTGCAATGTATCTATAGTTACCAAAATTGTCAAAAACATATTTTAAAAAATGCCTACAAGCATGGCAATAATTTGGTGAGGCAGATACCATATAGCAAAATCCAACACACTATATATGAGAGAATTAGAAAGAGTGAACAATTAATAAACGTGCAGTAGGCCTCAGCATAAATAATTCAACTAGCAGCAACTGAACAATTAAGTTTCTAATTCACCACAATACATATCCTCTAAATAATCCAGGTATCCTAACAGCTTAAGATCATCTGTAGACAGGTCATGCTAACTGTGGCATCATTATGCACTGTTTAAAACATTTTATGAGGTACTAGCAAGAATATTAATTTCAAACTGTTGAACATTGAAATTATTCCAATGATGGACAGAAAGAAGGAAAGGAACCATACTCTTTTGATAACTTAGAAGAAGGATGCGATAGTGTTTGTGCGAACTCCCCTGGAAAAGGATAGCAAATGGATTTAGGTTATTCCATTCAACTTCACTAATCAATTAAATCAAATGAGACATGTTAACACAGGCAGGAACACATCATATGACATAAAGCAGTGTATATACCATCATTTGTCACAATAATCAGCCCAGTTGTGGCAACATCAAGGCGGCCAACTGTAAATAACCTTGGTTTTGGCTGTCCTGGATTCCTTTTATCCTGAAAAAGGCTATTTTAAATAACTATTTGGAAAGCTAAAAATCCAGCAAGTGTAGAAAGTGAATGATTTTTTTTTATTATATTTCCCAAACTTATAAAAAAACGGATATTGATTCTTTCGAACACAGTTCAAACATCTGAAGTTTCATTAATGCAATCCATGGTTCCGCACATACCCAACTCTTCAGATAATCATCAAACAGAGACATTACTGATTTAGTCTCTTTGTCCCCAGAAGAGCATATATACCTGTCATCGTGTAACCTCATTAACCCAACAAGTACATAAATAATCCAACTCTTCAGAATCAATAATGCACTTGCACAATATCGAGATTACTAACCCTTTTGGTTTGTTCAGAGCTAGATAGACCTTAGGAGGCAATTTCTTAGGAAGGCGGTTTCCATCAACATAAATCACATCCTGTGCAGGATTAACTTTAGTCTGCCCATATATAAAAGAAACAAATCATATCAGAGCACCAATCTTGATTGAATAGTTTGAACATATGAAATGTAATAATAGTGTTTCTTGTACCCTACAAAGTTATGACAATGTAGAATCTTAAAGAAATCCACTGTTTGTGTTGGGATGGAAGGTTGCTATCAAGGATTAGCAGCCAACCTGAGGGGTGTTGCATACAGAATCATTAACAGTCACCCTCCCTTCAAAAATAAGCTCTTCACTACCTCGTCTGGATGCCACTGGTAAGAGAATTTCCATATCATTCAAACATTTGAATATATTCAGGACCAATAAACTAAAAACAATGACAAAAAGGTTTTAGCATGTTCTACTCCAGGTTTCAGAAAGGAAAGGAGAGAAAAGTTCTAGGATTCTCAAAAAAAATGTGAAGAAAAAGAAATGCACAGGAAGTCACTGAGTATTTTCCAGCAACTAAAAGCAAATTTTTCCTATAACAAGCCCAGTAGATTTGGGGAACGTAAGAGAGACAAGGAAACAATCACTCTGATAGGATCACTGACAAGGCAGTGATCACCCCAAGGACTTAGGGAACTGCAAGGGAAGAAAGGATGAAGAAAGCGAAAAGATAACTATGAATTTTCATTAAGTTTGCTAAATGATTCGTAATCATTTTTTATACAATAGTTTGGTGACAAGATTGGCCATGTGCCAGTCATTCTCTCTTATTCTAGAAGCTGCATTTTCAGTTACAAATATAATTGAAATAAGAAGCAGGATGATTTAGAGCTATAGTGTTTATCTACTTCTGGATAGTCTTCCCTTAGGATCAATGCTTCATTCTAATAGTTTGGCTAGCCTCTTCTTCATTCTTTGGCTCCTTCTTGGTATCAGTTGTGTTTCCTGAGCATGGCTCCTAATACACTCCAAGCTTTTGTGACCATGATCCTTTACCAACTTGCAGTAACAGCGCCCTTATACATAAAATCCTCCTGAAAAATGTGTATATTTGTTTATTCCAATCTTTTGGTTTTATATGTTAAAAGTTATAAACGTTTGCATAAAGATAGGTATTCACAGAACCCAACAATAAAAGTACTTCCTATAAATCCTCTTATGTAATTCTTGGACCATCCCCACTAAAACCCATATGTACACACTGAAATCTTTTTCTATAAGCACTCTACTTTATTCCCTCTATCTAATCTTCTATTCATTTGTTTATTATGAACACTCTTTCAAATTAGCTATTTGAATTGAATTGAATTTTTTTGCCTTCAAAACAAATCAAGCCATCAAATGACCATGAAATAGACATTTTTTTCTCTCAAGTTACTCTCTGACATGTAGTTGTTTCCTTTTCTTTCCCATTTCTGCATTGATTCTAGGAACCTTTTTGTAAGTAATCACAAAAGATTACTTAAAAGAATTGCAAACATTGTACAAATGAAGGTGTGGGATACCTGAAGTTCCCCAGTAACATAGCTAAAAAAATAAAATGAAGATCATCTAAAAACTGTACTATGGAGGACAAGCAAAAAGGAGTCCATCCTCAACCACGAAAACAAAGTCAAAGTAGTGAAACCTTTCGGACAAAAATATCTAACTCTTTAAACCCTCAAAAGCTCTATTATTTCTTTCTCCAAATGCATCAACGAATAGTCATATTAACAAATCCCTAATGAGGAGGGAAGATCCTCCTCCAAGAACATAAGAAACTTCTCACTGAGGCTGGCATAACCCAATGAACCCAAAGTTTACTCCACATTTCCCAAGCTACTCAGCAATTCAGTAAAAGATGATTCATTGTCTCAGTATTTTTCTTGCAAATATAACACTTGTCCAACACTATTTGCCTTCACTTTCTTAATTTATCAATGGTAAAACAGTTTCAAGGCTGGCTCTCCAAACAAAGGCAAATCTAGGAGGGGGCCCAGTCCACACTGCTCTTCAAGGAAAGCCTAAGGAACTTTTATACAAAGGGCATCACAAAAGGATAAAGAGTGAAGGTCCCCTTCAAGTTCGAATCCAATTCCATACCCCTCTGGTCTCCCCATCCATTTAGCGATAGCTATATAGCAAGTTGAGAAAAGCTGGCCTGTAAATAAATTTTCAGTCCAGAAAATTCTGTCCAAAACCTGAGTAGCTACACCATTAAGAGCATTAATGGTCAAAAAATTCAGAAGAGAAATGTTTTCTTAGAAAATATATTTGATATTGCTTTCAGTTCTATAAAACCAAATAGCAAGTCGTTTTTCCTTTGTTTCCTTCACCTTTCTTCTTTAAATCCATTAGTTAACCATTTGTTTAGTTGTTTCCCAAGTAGAATCCCTGATCTCCAAAATGACAATTTTTCTTCTGAAATGAAAAGCAAGGCAAGCAGAACAGTAGCAGTTCCCAGTTGGCAATGGTAATTTATGATAACAAAATGAAATTCAAAACCAGAAAGCTGAGCATAAAACATACTAAAATTCACTAGCACCATCTTTTGAACAAGGATTTAAGAAGCTAAGAATAATGAAAGTTAAATAAAATTACTTAAACAACAATTTTTACGGACCAAAATAAATATTTTTCTTTTGAAAAATCTATATTCATTTTGTCTTCATTTCACAAACCAAACAAAAATAAATCAGTCTAACTCCAATTCCTTGATTTTCTTCTCCTTTCCAGACCCAACATCAAAAACACCAAAGTTCAATTTGAAATATAAATTCTGATGTTACCTCCAGCAGCAGCAAGAACCTTACTGAGCCGCTGAGGCGGATCCCTAAAATTCTCATTGTAGAACCTCCGAGCCGCCTTCGAGTACTTGGGCTCAGCCGCCGCGGCACCCACTCTGGTCTCCTTCTTCTTCTTCTTCTTGGCGGACAGAGTCTTGGCGTCAGCCATGGCGTGGAGAAAACGAGCGGGAGGGGTGGTTTGGAGGGTGAGGTTGCCGTTCTCGTCCCGGACGATCCATGGGACGAAGAGTTGGTGCTGCCCTAGTTCCTCGAAGGAGTCCGGCCGGGGGCTTGGAGGCCTGGATTTGTTGGGCGCGAAAGTGATGTTGAATTCAGTGGCCGAGGCGGTGATAGTCCGGAGGTGGCGGGCAGTGCGAGTGAGAGAGGAGGGGCGGGCAAGCTTGGGGGAGGAGAAAATGGCCGAGAATGCGGCGGATGCAGCGGCTATCACCGCCATCGGTGGCGGCCGTAGGGGTTTTGGAGGTTTTGCTCGAGGATTTGGATTTTGGAGTGGCTACGTCCGATGAAGCGAAGATGCGATGCCGAGCCCCTAAAATAAAATCTAATTAGAAAACAAAATATCAGGAAAACAAAACCAAAGAAAAAAAAAAAAAAACCCAGTAATGTTATGTTCTTCTTCAGTTCAGCAAAGCAAGAGTTGCTGGCGACCGCATCATAAAAAAGTTGAGATTTTGTCTTCATCTTATTTTAGATCATCCATCTAAATCAGAAAGTTCTTCATTACAAATATGAACTGTGACAGTGAGAAAAAACACCAAAAAAGGCAACAATTCTCATTGTAAAAGTGTTTAATGTACATAAAAGAACTCTATATCTATCCCTTGAGTTTCCATAGACTTGACCCTAGTTATACAAGGAAGACTGGGGTGTCAAAGAAGGCAAGAGAGATTGGTTTAAAGCACCTAATTCTATGTGGTTGTGTAAGGGCCCTTCCATTCCTTGTGTATCTAAGGTTATATCTATGGAGATTTGTAGAGATATCGAGAGCTTTTTCTTTTTTCTTTTTTTTCTATTAGCAGTTGAACAATGAGAAATATTGGCTTCTCTAGTGCTTTTTCTTACTTTTCACAATTAATTCTTATAGTGGAAAACTTTCTAACTTAGGTACACAATCTAGGACAAAATCAACGCACGAGATTTGGATCCCAAACTCCTTTCGTTCCTCCTTATTCAATCTTCCTTCCTCTTTCTGCTTTGGAACCCATTGATGGTTCCAAATCTAGAAAATTTCAAATTGGAAACCCCGTATGGTTTTTTCTTTTTTTTTTATTGTAGGAAATTTGAGAAAGATCAATACACAACCTTTGATTGAGATCATCCCACCATTTCTAAAACCTACGACTCTTAGCCTAAGTAATCAGACAAATGAATCGTGAGATGAAACCCAGGGCCTCGCCTCTTGAATAGACGTAGGTTATCAACAGTCGCACGAAGATAAATTTGAACTCATGACCTTGTGGTAATTCAAGTTCTTGAATCCTCTGCATCAATGGTTCCAAATTGAAACCCTATATGGGTTCAAGACCTATCCTTGCTATCAATGATTCTAGATCTGGATTATTCCAAATTAGAAACCCTCTTTATCGATGGTTCCAGATCTAAAAATTTCCAAATTAGAAACCCTATATGGTTTCTTTTTTTTATCATAGGAAACTCGAAAGGTTCCGGATCAATGCATAGCCTTCAATTGAGACCATCTCATCCTTTCTAAAACTTATGACCCTTCGCCCTTAACTTGAGCGGTCAGACAAGTAAATCATGGATCGAAACCTAAGGCCTTTCCTTTTGAATAAATGTAGGTTATCGCCTCACGAAGGTAAACTTAAACTCATGACCTTGGGATAACTCAAGCTTCTGAATCCTTTGTATCGATGGTTCCAGATCTGGAAAATTCCAAATTGGAAACCATGTATGGGTCCAAGACCCATCCTTGTTATCAATGATTCTAGATCTAGAGTATTCTAAATTAGAAACCCTCTTTATCAATGGTTCCAGATCTAGAATATTCCAAATTGGAAACCCTATATAAGTTTAAGATCCATCCTCCTTATCAATGGTTCTAGATTTGGCACATCTCAAATCAAGAACCTTATATGGAAACCTATTACCAAAGTCACCACTTATCGACAACTTCAGCGTTGTCGTTGCAAATGAGGCTCCCAGATCTAGGCTCCTCATTTAGCGAAAAGCTCATCTCCTATCACAAATGAGACAGAGTTCCTATGGTGGAGAGGGCTTCATCTCTCATGGTGAGGGAGGTAATGCTCTTAGATTTGGGAACTTCATCTCCTTTTCATGGGAAGCTCCCACATGAGTCGGGAGTTTGCCATTGATTCCTAGAGAAGATAAGAAAGACAATGAGAATGAGAGAGAAAGAGAGAGCAAGAAAGATAGGTTTAGGAAAGAGAGAAAATTCTACGACTTTTATATTTGGGACAAAAATTGTTTGATGTGGCTAGAACATTACTATCGAAAAAGGATTAAATTATCCGACAGGGGAGGTAGAATAATTTTATCCCACTTTAAGAGGATAAAATAGTCTCGAAATTAGTTAATCCCACATGATAGAGTATCTCAACATAATATAACAATGTTTGCATATTAAGTAATATTACCACCTTATTATCATCCTACCTAACATGTCATTTTTGTATCGAAACTTCCATTACTCCAAAATTTTGTACATTTCATTTCAAGTTTGAATAAATCAAAAAAGTAGTACTAGTTGGATATCTACAAGCTAGGGTAACAACTATTAAATTTTTGTTATCATGAATTTTAAATAACTATTATGGCAAGAAGGTACAAAAGCTACAAAAATAAAAATGCATCATGGAAACTAGTCCAATCTTACGTTGCATGAGAAATTGAGAACCAAAAGATTGGTTCCAATTTTTGGAATTAAAAGATGAAGCTATAAATAAAATGCATTTTTATTTTTACTAAGAATGGTAATGGGTGGTGGGTACCAAAGAGTGTGAGTTTAAATAAAAATATTTCTCGAATGCAATGGATCACAATAATTGGATCGAACACTCGCATTTCATTTTACTTCTTTATTTTTATTTCTATTATTTTTTTTATTTACCTGGGGTGTCCTACTAATCCCCAGGGGTGATTTTTTTTTTATTATTATTTCTATTATTGTTGGTTAGTTTCTTGTCCTCAATACAATACCTATTGTGTACTCATTATATGATTAATTTATATAAATTTCAAAAAGTAATTTTGTAATGGCTTACTCTTGGATTATCCTACTAGCATAGAAAATTTCGAAAGGAAGTCATCACAAAATGATATAGAACATAAACTCAAGTAAAACACCCATTTTTTTTCTAGCTCACTAAAAATCAGGGGCCAAAATAATACATTCCTAGACACAATTTGACTTAACATAATTCTTTGGGCTCAATCATACAACTCAAAATAAAAGGGCAGTATTAACATTTACAAAATAAAACCTCATTTCATAATCCCTTACACAAAACACTACCCACAAACCTTTTGGTTGGGATGTCTCTATACACCACTAACCTTGGACTCTAGCTCCACTGGACTCGTCCTCTACTACTGCCTTTCCCTTACTTGGAATGGAGTGAGAAAGCAAGGTGAGCCACAAAACTCAGCAAGTATATATATAGCAAATGAAGATATAGAATCAAGGTATGGATAGATGGAATAGAGTACACCCGACTCTCCAAAAACATATAAAAGTCACATTATGAATTTTCCTTTGTTGTTATCATTTCCATGCCATATTCATTATGCATCTTATGCATCACTTCAATTCTCATGCATATACATAAAGTGATGAGAGTTATATACACCACAATGGCTCACTAGGCCTTTACATTTATACACAATAAAAAAAAATTAATTAGCCATCAATGTGGCTTGAGCATTACCTATTGGGCTTATGGTCACCTTAACCCGTGTCAGGCTTTCTTTAGGATATCCTTTCTCACCCGTGGAACTTAATCGTCGCATAAAAATATTATGTGCGCAAATCAATATAATCATGCATCAATATACATATCCCAATTTCATGTCAATTCTCAATGATTAAGAATAATCTCACATCATGCTTATCATGCACAATTACATAAATTAAGGTGTGTACTATAACATGATCATATGGTAAATTTCAATACATTTATTTACTCATTCACACTTATAGAAATGTTCAACCTATATTTATGGTATATTTTTACCACAATAACAACTGCAAGAAGCTAAATTTTATACATGCAAGAAACACCAAATCTTGCATGACCCTAAACTCTAATCAAGAAATATGTTATTTCTTAAGAAATATAGTGTAAATCGAAATCCTATTGAGGCTTTTGAATAAAATATGTCAAATAGGTATGAAAATCAGCAAGGTTAACAGCATCTCAATCATAAAAGGAGATACAACACAAAAAGGATTAATTAGGCAAAATTTTAAAAAAATTCTAGATTTTGAAAGGTAACTTTGAAGGCCTATTTTGGGCTTGTTTCTCGGTCAAATTTCATGAAAAAAAAAAAATCAAAGCGAAGCCTCGAATCTCTAGTTCTTGAAATAACAACCGGATTTAGAATCGAAAATAATCACAAGGAGATATCCCACAAAAATCAAAACAAAGCAGAACTGCTCTAGTAAAATTACAGAATTCTAGATAGAATTCAACAAGGTTGTTATGAGTCCAAATCATAACCAAAAAATTCAAATCTTATACTGAATCGAATCCTATGATGTCTAGTTTACAAAGCAAGAAATGGATTGCAAATCGAATATAACCACAGAGAGTTATGTCCCAAAAATCGAACCATGACAAATTATGTTTCATAGTGAGTTATGAAATTTTTCTAATAGAGATTAATAAAGCCACTTTAGGTTCAATTCGAAGCCAAATGATTCAAACCATATATCAAAACGAAACTTATTGAGTCTAGTTTACACAAAAATAAATGGATCTTGAATTGGATATAATCACAGAGATTTATACCCTAAAACCAAAGCAAGGTCAGATGATTTGAAAACAGAGCAAAAGAATTTAGATTTTATGCAATAATTCATGGGGCTATTATAAGCTCAAATCTTAGTCAAAAAAATTCGATTCTTATGTCTAAAATGAATCTTATGATTTCTAGTTTCTGGATCAAAAAAAGAATTTTGATTTGAATATAACCACAACAAGTTATGGCCTAAGAAATACAGTAAGGTCAAATTTAAGAAGTTGATGTAAAAAAATTAAAGAAGGGAAGCAAGAACTTACCTTAGAAGATGAAAGCCAAAGAAGAACTTGATGAAACTCTTGAAAATCCCTTTGCTTGAAACTCTAATGAAAGTTAACAATGGAGGAAGAAGTAGAAAGAAGAAGGAAAGAAGAAGAAGAATCGGGAGGGAATAAGAGAATGAGGTGGAATGATGAAAGAAATGGAAAAGAAGAGAAAAGCAAGGAGGCATGGCTCCCCCACCAACCTTTCTTGCTCCCCACCATCCTCGTCTTTTTTCCCATTTTACCCTCCATTCACACAAACATAACAACATAATTTAACACTCTTTTGTTCATTTTTCCATTTTTTCAAATTTGCCCTCTAGCTTTTTCATACATAACACATTCATTAAACCATTTTGGTCATTTTACCATCTCATTTTTCTTTTAATTAAACGCACCACATATTATGCACTTGGGCTCAAGGCCAAATCATTTGCCCAATAGACTAACCTTTCAACTTGGACCTTAACCCACTTCATTTCCATTAAACACACAACACAATAACACATAGGCTTAGGCCCAATTGGCAACCCAATTTAATTTTGGCCCATTATTTAAATCTTTCATCTATTAGTTATATTGGACTTTACAATCGTTGGCCCAAATACCTTTTGACCCTTAACATTATTTATATTTAATTAACTTAACCTTTTACAATACATAAAGTACGTCCCACAATATTTCTAACACTCAATTCACAAAATGCTAAAATTTATCGTGCAACATAATTATGATTTAAATAATTATTTTAGATCCACTAACAGGTCATTACAAAATTATCCCTTGAAATTATTTTATATTCTCAATCATGTTATCTTTTACCATATTAACATCTTGTTTTTTAAATTTACTAAAATTTTAAAATGGTAAATTTTATGAACCACCCTTGATGTTTGATTAAATTTTACCTATTTTCCTTATATTTCTAGAATTCACACATTCCTCCCTTAGATTAATCAATTAGGAAAATTTCTCATTTTACCCTTATATAGAAATTATCACATCTCTCTCTTTTCTCCCTTTTCTGTCCTCTCACTCTTTGTTCCTTTCACTAGAGCATGCAACCGTCTCTCACTTATGTAGTCTGGTGAATACTCTTTTACAAACATTGGTTGCCACTCCAATCTTCATCCTTTCTTTTCTACTAGTAGTCATCTTAACACATACATAGTGAACTCTCTCTATTTTTCTTTAATTTGGGATAGAAACAACAATGGCAGTGGTCCATTAGTGATAAACCTCTTTCTTTCTCTCTCTCTCTCTCTCTCTATATATATATATATATATATCTTTCTCTATATCTCTTTCCTCAATTGTTTCTTTTTTCTCTCTTTCTTTTTGTGCATTCTGGATTCATTTGAACCCAAAATGATTGATGGATTCAAAGATGAACCTAGATATCTTGGTTTGTCCTACATCAATCTGCATTCAATGACAAACCCCAAATTCACTTTCTCTTTTTATCTCTCTCTATCTCTTTATCTCACTAACAATCAATGATGGGTGATGGGTGATCCCAACTAGAGATCTTATTGTGTAATTTTTTTAATATTTTTCTATGATTTTAAAAAAGAGTGCTAAGGAAAGGGAAGTGTATTTTGTGAATTTTTACCAAATTAATTTTCGTTAATTAACTATGGTGGTTAGTTTTGTTATTGAACCGATAGAAATCCAATAATCAAAAAAATTGAACTATACTAATTGAACAAACCAAAAAATCAAACAAACCAAAAGTTAAAAAAATTGAAAAAAAAAAACCGAATTGATCGAATAAACTAAACAAACACACAAAAAAAAAAAAGACTGAACAAACCAAAAAAACTAACAAACCAAAAGGCCAAACAAACTGAAAGATCAAAGAAACCGACAAAATCGAAAAACACCAAAATAAAATCAAAAAACCCTAATTGAAACTCATCTCTATGGGTCGCCAATTAGAGCAAAAAGGATGGGGAATGGTGGGTCGGTCATGGGTTGCTTGTCGGAGAAGGGGAATGGTGGCCCAATCCCAGTTGTGTGTCACATATTGTTTTGTATCAAGTGGTTCTCCATTTGGGTTGATGGGAGACAGGGACGACGATTGAAGGTCAAAGGCTAAAGGCTAAGGGGAAGACAAAATAGAAAAAAGGTCGAAGGTAAGTGGGACTCGATTGAGTCAGTTCTCTAATAGGGTCGAAGAGAGACAGGGACAACAATTGTCAGTTGAAGACTGAAGGCAAAGATGCAAAGGGGAAGGACAAAGACGAATGGGACTTTATTCAATTGGTTCTCCATTTGGGTCGATGGGAGATGAGGATGACGATTATTGGTTGAAGGCCGAAAGCGAAACCGCCAAGGGGAAGGGCAAATGTGGAAAGAAGGTTAAAGGTGAAAGGTCTTTTGAATTTTGTTCTTCTGTTGTTCCTTTCTTCTTTAGTTTGTGCACTTAGGCCAAAAACGACATCATTTTGTAACTTCGGTCGGTTTAATTATTTTGGTTATTTCCAACACAAAAAACGAATTGAATTGAATTAACCCAAATTTTCAAAAATTAAAACCAAACCAAACCGAATCTAATTTTATCAAAAATCGAACCGACAACGTTGGTTGGTTCAGTTTGGTTATTTCGGTTAAACTAAAATTTTGCACACCCCTGTAATTAACAACAATGAGTGTGTGTGTGTGTGTTGTACAATAATTAACCTCAAGGGAGGTCATTGTCATTTTTGAAAACGCATGAATAATCAGTGTAATTTAGATAAATCTTAGAAATGGTATATGAAATTTACCCATTTGAAAAATCACAAATATAGTAATATGAATATTCAAAAATAACAATAAAATTTTATTAAAAAAATAGATAAAAATATGTGCTAATTTGATAATAAAAAGGAATAAATTTAAATATTAAAATAATTTTTGAACAATGTCATTTGGAGTTAGAATCTAACCAAAGATTAAGGTCCATAATTGGATAATTTTAGACCTAAAAACTAAAGTCTAAACTTGATTTCTTTTAAATTGATTTAGTTATTCTTGCATTGCCATCATCCAACTTTCATCTTTTTTAGTGTTTTCATAGTTTTTATGCTCTATTTGAGACACAAAAATATTTTCACATATATTTCTTAAGGATGATCTAGTCTTGACTCCTTCATTAGAATTTCCTAAAATTTGATCTTTTGGGTGATCTTGAAAAATTTTCATTCTCTAGAAAGATCATTTTGTTTTTGAGAAGAATTTGTTTCATTATTCATTGTTTCTTTCATTGTGGTGTTTGGATTTTTATTTAACTCATCACCTTCTATTATTATCTCTAATACTGAAAGGTTGAGTCATCAAGTGCAACTCTTACAAGCTGTTCAATAATTTGAGTTCTTTTATTAAAAACCTTATAGGTTTTGTTGTGTAGAGAATATTCTGGGTATATAGATTCATCAAACTTTGCATCGAACTTGCCTAATGAATCTTTATTATTGTTGACAACATAGCATTTACAACCAAATACATGACAGTGACTCACATTGGGTTTATTATCTCTAATTAATTCATAGGGATTTTTTTTTAATATTAGTCTAATTAAGGCTCAATTTAGAATGTAAGAAGCTGTATTAACAACTTCAACACATAAATATTTTGGTAAGTTACTTTTATATAGCATAGTCTACATCATATATTCGAATAATCTATTCATTCTTTCAACTACTGTATTTTGTTGAGGTGTTCTTGTTAGTGTTGTATGCTCTGATATTAGATTTGAATGACATTTAACAGACTTGTTTTTAATGCATTAATTGTATTTTTATATAAATAGATAAAAAGTAAAATTTTATTTATTCATATTTTCTCCAATCAATTATATGAATGAGTCCCTAGATCTTCTATATGAAAATCTTATTCTCAAGGTGTTGAGATTATGTGACAGGATTTTCTGATAATAGAACTTCTTAAACAATTCATAGTTCTTATATTCTTTGGATATGGACTCCAATTAATCGAGTATGGACTAGCATAGGGGTTACTATCTCGTTCGGTATGGGGATACCGATGGAAGGATGGTGTGTCACGCGCCATATGACATAACATGTCACTAGAAAACCTGTGAGTGGTCGTTGAGGAATGATCAACCAAATGTGACGTCGATAACTGACCACGTAGCCTGGTGGATAATAGTCGAGTTATTAGGTTACGATGGTGTATTGATCCTTAGACTTGAACCAACACGATTGTTTTGTGTATTGGTATGCGAGATTTGGTAATGAGTTGAACCTCTAATTGGGAGGTGGGAATATTCATCTATGTGATTTTGTATTGCTGATATATGAAGATAGGTATTGGGAATAAGATTTGTGGCCCTCATCGATATTTGATAGGGTGAACGTTCTATATAATCTATTATTGATGTGATGGGACAGTCCTTGGCCAGGTCAGATTATAAGTCATGAAATGTGTTTCTTGATATGTCATCTAGTCACATTAATAATTTTTGACACATAGTTACTGAGTTTGTGAGTTTGTCACTCCCATAACTCTCCTCCAGTCGAGACGTTAGGTGATGGAATGATTATAGCACACAATTGCAATAAGTTCACTTGAAGTAAGACTTTATTGCTACCTATATTATTCTGAATCGTTGTTAGGTACTATTCAAGAACTCTTAGAACGCCGTTGGGATTTGAAGAAGTTCTGATGATGGGTTAAGTGGTTGACCGATATCGAAAAAGATTTTAGTGTTATCTGATTACTAGCGGGTAGTGAATCTAAAAAGTCACACATCATATAGTGTTGTGTTTGGTATCAACATCGTGTACCCAAAATGTCTCGAGAAGTTATTGGTCAAAAATTGACCCTTGGTCCCCTGCCAATAGTGCATAGTTGAAATACATAGTGCATAGTACATAGTATATAGTAAATTGCATGATTGCTTAATTATTAAAGGGGGCGACGGATTTGAAAAAGTAATTAAATTGAGGAAAAAATGATTAAAATAATAAGAAAGAGAGAGAGAAAAGAGAAAGAGATTATCTTTTATTTTCTCCTACATCTTCTGTATCTAGCAAAGGAAAAGGTGACTAAAATAGTACTTTACTACATACTAGGTGTGCACAAACTACGATCACCACAACGTGAGGTGGATAAAATCTTAGTACAAAAATTGTTTCTGTACTCTAACCTTACATCGGACAATAGATATGACATTTATTTATATTCAATTGTTGAATATGTGTGTTGTTTAAATACTTAAACTTAGTATAGTGTGTATATTATATTTTGCTGCATATATCTGATACATGGTAAAAAGTTTATTTTTGTTCATACCGTCGTACTAGTGTTTCCTTTCAGTTCTAAAGGCCGAAATCTATTCCATTGTCATTCCAAAATAGTTCAACTTCTTAATTATCAAATTCTGTCCCTTTATCACCTCTCATGCTTGTAATTTTGGATTAACTCCTATTTTGAACTTTTCTATAGAATTTAGTGAAATAGTCTCGTGTTTCATCTTTAGAAACCAAAAACATAACCCGAGTATATCTTGAATAGTCATCTAGAATAACTAAACAATATCTTTTACCACTTGGGTTAAGTGTTTTAATTGCCCCAAATAAGTCCATATGTAGTAATTCAAGTGTCCTCGAAGTTGTGACAACATTTTTACATATAAATGAGGTTCTAACTTGTTTCCTTGTTAGTATATAGGTTGCACAGAAATGGAAACAAGAAATGGATAAGATACAGAATGGAAACGGGAAAACGTCAATTTTCAAAAAAGTAAGAAACAGAAACGCGGGGGAAACTCGTAAATAAAAAAAAAAATATAGATGCCTTTTGTAAATATAATTTTAAATATAGAAAATTATAAAAAAAATAGTTATTCAATCTAAAAATAAATATAAATTTCATAATGCATTCAAACTAATTCTAGAAAAAATTTAAAATTTTGAGTTAAAGACAAAAAAAAAATCATCTCTATTCGTGAATCGATGTTTTCTAATATTACAAAATGGCCACAAAAATTTTTTGAAATTAAAAAAGTGGTCCGAAAACATTTCTTGGTGTTTTGAAAATAAAAACATTTCGAAAACACCAAAACAACACCCCCAAGAAGTTTCCTTGCATCATAGGTTAGCATGCATCACACATCTTTTCTTTTTTAAATTTTATTTTAGTCAATCCTCTTACAAGATCTAGTTTCACTAGTTTAGATAATTGATCGATGCTAGCATGACTTATTCTTTTATGCCATAGCTAACTTTCTTCATTTGTAGTAGAAAAGCATTTCACATTAGTCTATTATATCATTTAAGTCAATTATGTAGACGTTTTCATATCCAATGTAATGCCCCTAAATTTCCCTCAATTTCTCTTTTACATAAGCTCTGATAATTATAACGTCCCCATCATTAGAGACCCCGAAACTGAGGAATCCGAGAAGAAAGCGTCAAAAAGGATCTCACATATGCAAGACTCAAATGGAAACATCATGCATATTCCTCGCTACTAACAACGAAAGCCATATTCATACACAATCACTCATAGATATATACACATTAAGGTTAACATACCTACCATATCCCATCAGGGATACAACCTAGACCATACACAAAATATAACTTAGTATTACACATCTCTAAATACCCCCAAAGACTTTTCGGTTGAGACAGCTCTATACACATTTCTATCCCACGGCTCAAACTTCATTTGACTTGCCCACCTCTTTGGCTTTACCTTTAACTGGAGTGATGCAAATAAATATGAGCCATAAGCCCCAGCAAAAATAATTGAAGGAAAGTGAGCATGAGAATCATGAGTATCGAGAAGCAATAAGAATCATGGGTATCGAGAAGCACTAAGAATCATGAATAAAATTTAAAGTACTCACGCCACACCTCTTCACATTACTCTAAATGATAACAAAGTGAAACATGCATTCATGCGCATATGCATCTTTTAAACCATAACCATAGGACTGAAGTCCAAAACCACGGGACCAAAGTCCAAAACCATGGGACTGAAGTCATATTCTGAGCTGAAGCTCTCTCTGCGAATATATCCTATGAACCTCATCCATTGCATGCATCATGAAACCTTTATACATTTTAAAACCCTTTTCATGCACTTGCTCCATGCATCATCACAACCATGTATATTGGCAAGACTTCTTATGTATAACTCACACACGACTACATGTAACAACATTCCCACAAAACCCATGCAAGACAACATCAAATCCTTGCTTGTTCTTAATCCCATCAAATAAAGCATCATTCCCAAAGAAAGATAGGGTGATACAAAACCTTATTTGAGATTTAATAGTTATAAATAAGAACTGAGATAGAGTTACCAGGATAACCACGTAGGCCATTTGCAAGTCAATCCTTCCACAATCAAGGGTTTACTTAACCCAAACTCAAGAAATCAAGGCATCGTAGAAGCAAGGGCAATAGAATGTTTAAGAGTTTACAAGATAGAAGGAACATGAAAGAACTTGTAAGAAAATGAGAAGAACTTACCTTAGATATTTCCTTTAACTCTCTCTGAGTGCGTTTAAAGCTTTTTATTATTCCTTCTTACTTTTCCCAATTGCCTCACAGCAGCTGGTGGCAACAGGTGGCAATAGTTGGCGCAGTAAGGGCCACGCAGGGCCTTGCGTAATGTTGCAAGGTCGCGCGGCATGCGCGTGGCCCCCACCCAAAACGACATTGTTTCGACGTTCTCATTTGCTGAAAAATGCTGAATTTCTCTTCTTAGTGTGCCTGCCCTTGGAATTGAACTCACAACCTGCCTCAACCTTCTACGCACACGTGCCATCCGCTCTACCTCATCCCTCACTTAATAACACGCTTATTTTATATTTAAGATGATATAGCCATCTGATCCTGAAATTACAGTTAAACCCCAATATTTTCAAATATTTACTAATACCCCTTCAATCAAAATACATTAATTTTAATATCTTCTACCTAATACCTCACACACATAAGTTGACCTTAAATCATAGATAAATGGGTCATTACATCCAAAACCAACAAACTAGGTAGATGAGTTATTCTACCTAGTTAGATGAGTTATTCAAACAACTCTACATATCTCATGTCACACAACTAACTTATATTAAATAAATTATGTTTCAATTTATCAACAAAAAACACATTTTCAATTATGGTGAATTGAGAGTTACTAATTTTTCCCAATACCAATTATCTTTCATCGGGCATTATCTCCAAAAGTCACAGTTTCCTTTAACTTTAAGTTCCAAGAAGTTAGATTCATCCCCCATCATGTGCCTTGAGCACCCACTATCCAAGAACCATTTTGACTTCCATGGAGACTCATTCTCATCCTGCATATGGATAAAGTGTTTTGTCTTTGGTATCCAACCTTTATGGGGTTCGATAATATTAGCATAAAATGGAGAATAAATCTTTTGGTATCCATACTTCTTAGATTTCTTCTTTTTGTATGGGCAGGCATATGTTTTATGTCCCTCTTCATGACAAGAGAAGCATTATCCATTGAAAGCAAGACTCCCATGATTTTGTCTTTCAAAAGATTTTTGCCTAGCTTTCTTTGAATTGGTTTCTTTCATGTGTTTCTAGAATGGGAATTTTGTCTCTTTTTAAAACCATTTTTGTTTTCAAAGTTTTGCTTTTTCAAATCTTTATTTTTTTTCAAGACTTTCCATTTTAACAATAAAGGAAATACTTTCAACTTTAAAGTTTTCAACCTTTTATTTTCACATTTTCATTCTCTTGCTTAAGAGAAACCATTTCAATTCTCAAGGAGATGTATTTTGTGAAAAACTTTTCAAGAGTATTAAAAACATCATAAAAACCTTCAAGCAATTGATCATAAGAAAGTTCATGAGTTAAGAGTATTGGAATTTACCTCATTATCCAAGGGCACAAAGGCCATGTTAGAGGCTTCCTCTTCAATGTTATCATCTTACTCGCTCTCTTAGCTATTGACTCATGCTACAATTATGGCTTTTTTTTTGGATTTCTTTTTCTTCTTTATGAAGAGGCATTCAAGTCTAATATGTCTTATTTTTGCATTCATAGCAAATAACTGATACCTTACCTTCAGAATCATCAACCCTTTTGATGGGCTTTTTCTTAATGAACTTTTTTTTCATTAGCATATTATACCTTCTTGTGATCATGGCTAGCTCACTTTTATCACCATCACTCCTATTCTTTTTTTTTTTTTTGAGTCTCCTCATCAATAGACTTGAGCGTGATGTACCTTTTCTTCTTGATTTCTTCTTCCTCGTCCATGTCATGAGATACCCCATGACTTCATCCATTCCAAGAGTTCTCAAATTCTTGGATTCTTGGATCATTGTCGTTTTTGGCTTCCCATCCTTGTGTAAGCACTCCATAATTTTCCTCACAAATTCATGGTTAGGATACACTTTATCAAAACCCAAATTTTTTAATGATTTATAATATTAGTAAAGCAAGTAAACATATAAAAAATTGATTCATTTAATTTCATTTTGAAGAGCTCATAGCTATGAACTAACATTCCCATTCTTGTTTCTTTAACTTGTTTGGTTCCTTCATGATTGACTTGGAGCATATCCCATATTTATTTTGAAGGAAATCCCGTATTGCAGTATGGGTAAAATTAAAAATTTTACATGTTTCAGATACATGCAGTGAAATTAATTATATACAAACCATATGGATTTTGGATATTTAATCAACACGCATATTTATCACATGAATATGAATAAACACATACTTGCAGCCCAACGTAGGGATGGAGTATAAAATCGATTCCTATACTGAGACCATATCTATCTTAAGATGTGGTGGTCCTAGTTTGTCCACACCTAGTACGATGCCCAGTACCGTTCTGATCACCTCTTTTCGTGCTAGACATTGAGGTTCCCTGTATCATTAGTACCTGTGTCTCAATTTTTTTGCATGTAACTCTTAGGTGTATTAATTTCACTATGATTTCAGAATTTACAGAGGAAGCAGAAGAAGAAGAAGAAACAAGGTGCAAGCAGTAAAATTGTTTCTTCGATTTATTCTGCCCAAAAACCATTGCCTCACCCACCGCCAGCCTCCAATTCGGCCAACACATGGCACCCAATTGAGGCGGTAGATGGGTGACCGAGAGTCGACTCTTGCTGCCTTCAGAAGTCTACTCTCTAAGGGGAAAGTTAACTCTCCAGGTCTGCAGGTCAACTTTTGACCTGCCAATCCCTAAGACATTTTAGGCACATAATGTCAATACCAAATGCAACATTATAGAGTGTGTGACTTTCTAAATTCACTACCCACTAGCAATTAGATAGAACTAAAATACATTTCAATACCAGCCAACACCTTGACCCATCACCAAAATCTCTCCATATCCCGATGACGATTGAGGGTTCTTGAGAAGTGCTTAGCAACGGCTTAGGGCAATATAGGTGGCAGTGAAGTTCTTACTTCAAGTGAACATATTATGGCAGACGATTACCATGTGTTATAATCATTCCATCACTTAACATCCCAACTGAGCGAGAGTCATGGAGTGATAAACTCACAAATTTAGTAACTATGTGTCTGACTTCGTTAATGTAACTAGATAACATCTCAGGAAACTATTTTCCTGATAATCAATCTGCCTTGGCCAGGTACTATTTTGTCACACTAACAATAGATCACATAAAATGTTCACCCCATCAAATACTGATGAGGACAAATTATCCTATCCCCGACACCTGTCTCCACATACCAACAATACAAAACCACGTAGATAAACTTTTCCACCTCCCAATTGAATAGTTCAGCTCATTAGCAAATCTCATACATCGATACACAAAACAACTGTGCTAGTTTAAGTTCAAGGATCAACATATCATCACAACCTGACAACCCAACCATTATCCATCATGCCATATGGTCAGTCATTGGCGTCACATTCGACTGGTTGTTCCCCAACAACCACCTATAGGTCTACTAGCAACATCCCCATGTCATATGATGTGTGACACACCACATTTTCATCAGTAACTCATACTTAACGAGGTAGTAACTCTTGTACTAGTCCATACTCGATTAATTAAAGTCCTCATCCAAAGAATCTAAAGACTAAGAATAGTTTAAAACATCTTGTTACCTGATAATCCTGTCACACAGTCTCAACACCTTGAGAATAAAATTTTCAAATATAGTATATAGGAAATCATTCATATATTAAACTGGAAAGCTTATGAATGAAGAAAACTTGTCTTTTATTAATATATACAAAGACACAATAAATGTGTTCAGTTACAAGCCCACTAGACGTCATCCAAATCTAACATTATGGCACACAACATTAACATATTTAACTTATTTCACAACATGATATCCTATTAAACTTGTAACACCCCAAATTTCTTGAGCGTGTTATAACTTAGGATTTTGGGAATATAAAATTTTTCATATCTCAATAACTGTCATACATCACACAATATCCCAAAAACCCTAATTTACACCTTCTCAGCTTAACAAACCCAATAATTGAATAGCTAATACAGGTGTTAAAATTTCAAATGCGGAAGCTAGATCGAACCTGATATGGTTCACAACCATAATGCTTTATTTATCATAAAATTATTCAAGATGTCTACAAAATGTATTACAAGGAAATCATCTCTCGCAAGTGATAACTGAACATCTTAAACATATCCAAAATTACATAGGTTCGCACATAAATAAAAACATGCTAAACATGCTACAGACAGTAAATTAAGTTTATTCTTCAGCTACTTCCTTTCCCTTAGAGTCGCTCATTGAACCTGGAACGTTTGAATATTCCAAGGACATAGTCCAATTAGAAGATGAATCTTCTAGTGAGAAACTCCAAAAAAAAAATAGTTTATATCGATGCATGATCAAGTATAAAATGTATGAGAAGACAACGAGAACTACTCTGAAGTGCCTCGTGAACACGTCAACCTCCTCCAATGAGAGCTTTCTCAATGGCGCATGCATAGCGCCTCTCGGGAGGTCCCTAACCATGTTACTTCTGCCCGACCTCATAAAACTCATGCAATCACCACATTCGTTATGCCTTAGACTCACGGTCTTCCCCACGAGAGCTTTCTCGATGGCGCACAACAAATAGGTACAACAGTATGGCCACACGAATTTTATAAATGCAACAGTTAAAAAACCAACAACATATATTTTCAGGAAAATTTAGTTCATAGATGCAACATGATTTCACGTAAGCGAATAATAAGAGTTTACGTATAAGAACTTCACGAAACACGTCTCCTGCAATAGAAATCTCTCATAAGAGAATAAAAAATAGGATTTGGAGTATAAGAGTCTCACCTTGATAGTTTATCTCTTCGACGGTATAATTTCACAACAAACGGCCTAGGTTTCTGTAGAAAACATGCATTTTGGTAAACCTAACCTTAAATATTTTTATATAGGGTTGAGAGGAATTAAAGTAGGGACAAAACTAGAAAATTTCATGAAAAAATAACCTCTCACACGCCCTTATGCGCCCCAAGAATGTTGGACACATGCCCTCACGCGCAGGTATTTTTCGGCGCGTGTAACTCATGCGCTGCACAGCAGACTCGGACAGCTCCACCTCGGTTTCGTATTTCGGCCATAACTTCCTCATTTTAACTCCGATTCGACCCCTGTTTGAACCTACGTGACCCTCTCTTCCCCCTTTACAAGATTATCAAAAAATATGGGACTTACCTCATTTTCTTTCTGACTGATTTTGGTGAATTCCGGCGAAAGATCTAACTCCGACGAGGCTCGCTCTTCCCCAGCTTCTCCTTCGATTTCTTCCCGCCTTCTTGCCAAACTCCCCCTCTCTCTCTAGAGCAAGCTCCTCCTCTCTTTCTAGAGTAAGCTCCTCCTCTTAGAGTGCTTCACTCCTCAAAGCTCTTTTGAATGGTTTAAGAACAACCCATGGTGCCTATTTATAGAATTCTTCAACCAATCACATTATGCCACTTGTTACAATCTAAGCCATGGACTTCAAAGACTCAAAGCCATAATTGAGTAGCTTTTGAAATCCAAAGCTAGAATGAATTGAACTTTTGAGATCCAAACTAATTCCCCAACTTCTTTCAAATGACACTTTGGCCCTATATTTCAAGTCCTCAACTTTAATATTTTACCACATAAGCTCATAATTTCATCCTTATTTCATTTAGATAATTTTCTAATTACAATTACACCCTCAAACATCAAATTTATCGAGATACTTAAAATCTCAAAATTAATAACTTAAATTTACTTGGTATGTACAATTTCCGAGAAGCCCTTACCATCATTCGGTCTTTTCAGGCTACAACTTAGGTTAACCGAAAAATCGTCTCTGATTTGATTTCTTTCAGTATCATAAATCTCGCCTCGAGATGCTCATAAAAAATATACCTTTGTCATTAGGTATCTAAGCTCCAGGACACTCCATGTGATCGATTCGGTCACTTGTTGTCATTTCAAGCATATTTTTCAGTATTTTAAACTTACTTAAAATACGTGGTATCTTCACAAAAATATGGGGTATTATAAAACTCACCAGGAAAAAGTGCTTAATATAGTAGATTCATGGTTTTTGCATTACTTCGTGTTATCTGTGTCTTTTTCATCATAGTCATCTTCAAGTTTAGGAAAAACTATACCATTTTCAACTATGGTTAGCATGTCTACCCCCTTAGTTATGGCTTTCCAAGACTCATAATCATTTGGTTGAACATACATCTTCATTATAGCTTTTCAATAGGTATAGTTGGTTCTAATAAAGAGGGAGGCCTATTAGTGGACTGGCCTTCAACAGTTTCATTTCTAATAATAACTACCGTGACTAATAGATGACTTAAAAATGAGTTTATGAGCAAGTTACGTACCTGTTCTGATACCACTTGTTGCCCAAAATATTTCCAAAAAGGGGTGAATTGTGATTTTAACTTTTTAAGAAAACAAATTTTATAGAAAATATTGGTAATGAGAGCTTTACCTTTTTAATTTGATTTTTATGATAAATAAAGTAATCAAAACCAAGGAAATGTCAACCACAACACAATAAATTTCCCTATCCTTTATTAGGAGCTAGAAAACCTAATACAAACTACACATAAAATGTGAAATAAAATTCTAACTTACAACCCTTTTTATAACAACAATGATGAAAAAAGAGCACCAGCCAAGTTGTACACCACACTTGAATGCTAAAGAGCTTCTTGAACACATTCTTTCTCACAATTTTTAGAGCAATAAGAAAGTCTCATGGCTAGTGGTTGAGGGCCTTAAATACTTCAAATATCACATACTTATCCGTTGGAGACTACTTTTTCACAAAATATTTTTGAATTTGACCAGTCTTCTAGATTTCAGATTTTTCAGAATGGATCATTTTCCCTTTTTTCTTTTTAGCTTTGTAGGATCAGAGAATAGGATAAAAAAAATATGATAAATAACAAGCAGCCAAAGTGCCATATTTAAGGATTAACATTAAAATAGATAAGAATTGTACCTACAAAAGATAATTTTGCATTTCAAATAGATTTAATCAAGATAACATAGATGCAAATATGCATCCTTTGCTGATTTGATATGTGATACATAATACTTTTTAGAGGTTCAAGGATAAGCATAAAAATATAAAAAGAAGAGTTATGAAGATTTTAAACACTATTTTTCCTACAAGAGAGAAGAAACAGATAGTCATATGGTGTTACATGAAACAAAAATGGGAAATGTTTCTGATACAAAATAAAAATGTGAAAACAGACATTCTTCTAAAAAAATAGGCATAAATAAGGCCTGAAACGGGAATGAAAAACGTTTCGAAAACAGATGCAACCTTGGTTATAAATGGGGAAAGTTGTTTGACTTCAAAGCAAAAGTACCTAAGGAGCCCTTAAATATTGTTAAAACACAAAGGGATAAACAATAATGGAATGACTTTGATTTTGGAAGACGAATGACAATACTTAGTTGACCGACCTCAAGATTAGTCGACCAAAGGCTCTTCTTGGGATGAAGGAAAAACCTTATGTGATAATTTGGTCGATCAAATCATGCATTTGGTCAACTAATCTGACTTGTACTAGAGGTTTCCAAGATATACTCGACACATTTGGTTAACTATATCCTACATCTGGTTGATTAAACTAGATAACTAATATGATAGAATGAGTTTTGTCTTTTTTTGGTCAACTAGTTTCATCCATTTGGTCGATTAAATATACTAAACCACTAGCATGATATACACTATATCAAACTAGTTGATTATGTAGAGATAGGTCAACTAAATAGAAATAAAACAAAGATATTATTTAACAGAGTTTGAAAAAATAGTTAACTATAAGAATATTACGGTCGACCATTCCAAGGTAAAAATGATTGGGTAAACATTTTATTATGTAAAATAAAATATTTTCAATACACTGCTAAAAAAACATTTTCTCAACTTCAAAAACATTTATTTGTACCCTTGAAATTAAGAATAACACTAAGATTTAGTCATCAATTAAATTTATATGACTTGACAAGATTTGGATCACAAATTGCATTGAACAAGATTTGAATTACATATATAGATAAAAATAGTAAGGATTATCCTATGGGTTGTCCGAATTGTCACTCTATATTTAAGTCAATGAAAGATTACATTGAGATTTCAGTAATGATGAGAGTTGGTATGATTATCATACAATTGGCAGTTGAGGGCAATTGATAAGAGTGGCCTGCTTCACTCTTATTGCAGAGGATTAGTTGATTCTTCTTCCTTTTAGAATTCAGGATATATTTGAATAACAATTGTTGAGTTGGTTTTGGTTATCTTATTTTCTAATTATGGAGGTAGAGACGCATGACACTAGATATGGATTTATAGTCTCCCTAGATGTTCCGGATTGCCTCGGATAAGGATTTACCTTAATAAGTCTTTGAAATCTATTTATTTTAGGATTGTAATTCAAATGTTAAGGACCATCTTATGTTGTAACTAAGTTTCCGTATCTTGCGTTCAAAGTTCTCGACTAACCTGACATTAATTAGTGACATGATTAGATGATTTGGTTTGATCTGATGACATATTGTGTCTCTTATCATATTTTATTTTCTCATATGCCATCACAACGATGTAAACTTGTTTTTACCAATACATAGAAAATTTGTTACAAAATCCTCTTTAATATTTAGATCTACTTGTATTGTATAATTTGCCATGACAGGAGTTTGTCCATTATGTTTTATTTTTATTTTAAAATCTTTTTATTTGTGAATCCTTAAATTAGTTTCCCATTATTTCATTCTTTCAAATTATGGTAGTAATTTGGAATGTGAGAATATAATATGGGCGAAAAAAACATACTTATAAATTACAAAATGCTTTTAGAGACAAAAATTATTTTAAATTTTTTTATAAAAATTTTGACGGATGGACGAGAATGAAAAAGGAAAATGGATTGTAGAGAATAGGTAGGGAAGTACCTAAGAACTAAACTAACTTAATAATCTAAAACACAAAAAATAAATAAATAAATTACGCTTAAAAGACTTTTAGGTGTGCCCAATTCACACGAAGCCTGGTATGATTTACAAGTGTCATTGAAGATCAGATCACTATGGTTTACTTCTATTAACTTAAACATCTTATCTAACTCCAAAAACGTTATTAAATTAATGAAGTGGAGTCTTTTAAACAAGTGAATCCCATTCATTTTGTCCTTGTTAAGCCCATCAACAAGCGTTCAAAAGAGCTATTTTAACAACACGGGAAGTCACCATTACTTCTATTTCCCACTTTTCAACAAAGAGATGGGTTGGTTCTTCGTATCATAGGAGGGAGATCAAACAAAATTGTGTAAAAGCACCAAACTGGGGGTGGTGTTAACTGTAATATACTTGCCGCCAAGTCAGAGAGGCTGGCAAAATCCAAGTTAAATTACACATTAAACATCATAACTGTAAAACCAAAAAATTCAGATAAACCAGCAATCCCCGAAAGAGTGTTCTTGAATGTTAGAAACAATCGTCATTATCACAGCTCTCATTCATTTCTATATGTTGTAACAACAATTGTAGTATTACCATAGCTGATTGTTGCCACTTACCAATTTTAAGGGAGTCAGAGCCTATTTCGCAGAGATGCATAGGGAACAACCTAAATAGTCGCCTAGCTGGCGTTGGAGAACAGATGTCAAACGAACAATTGGAAACATTCCCAGAAAATTTCAAAGGCAAAAAAATCCGGCCCCCCATGGAAATCCAAATCTACGGCCTGCATCAGAGTAAGTAGAAGTAAACCATGAGATCATTTAAATTGAATCTCTAAATATATTGGTTGAGATAATTAAATTGAGGTTACATTGATCTACTTGTGTTTCCCATCATGGAATTGGGCATTTTTTGATGACTTGAACGTTTCCAGAAATTCTTTAGCCTTCTGTACTTCTTGCTTTTGCCTCGACTTGTCCCATTTGTGTTCAGCAGTCAGTATCTCAACTATGCGGGGCAATGCGCGGGCTGCTGCATCCGTATCAAGGAAGGCAAGCCGAGATCTCCTGGCAATGAAATCCACAGCTGATTCACAATACTCTTGCCTAGCACAATATGCAACCTCAGCTTCTAGGAAGGGGTATCCATGGGCAAGTCGCTTCCCCAAATTTTCATTCTAGACATTGGAAAAAGATTTACAAAGTCAATTTATAATCTAGTTCCATAATAGATACCATGAGTATTTAGAAGAATCATCTTTTCAAAAGGCTAAATAAATTAATTTTATAAAGTCAACCTTATCATGTTTGCTAGTTCACAAAGGCAAAAATAATTTTAGAAACCCCGTGTATTAATGATGGATTAACATGCATCCATTAATTCAAACAAGGTGGAATACAAATTTAGACCACAGGTCTGAAACAATCCAGTTGGTTATCCAGTGATATCCGAGTTCATGAATGCCTTGATATTTAGTTTGTTTATAAAAATTACAAGCAAAGGGATGGGGATGAGTCTAACATGCTATATCTATAATCTCTGCATCATTATGCAAATTCAAAGATTGATGTCTACAAAGCTGTATAGTCTAAAGCACATGCTAAAGTTCGTGACACTAGGCCTAAATCAAATTATCCAAGAACATAAAGGTACTACACACAAATCAACTCAAACCATAGCCGCCTTGTGCATGTGAGCATCAGATAGAAAAACTTGCACAGGGAGAAATTATAGGGAAAAATACATTAGATCAAACAGTGTAATTGGGCAAAATCTTTTGATTGATCTGTTTACTAACTTTACTTGTATGGGTTTGAATACAAAATAGTGTTGAACAAATATCAGCTGCCAAAGTTCTGTTGTGCACTCCTGAGAAATTTAATTTCTAGAAGAAATTTCAAACAGTTAAGTGTGTAGGACTTAACAGGGGAGAAAATTATGCCAGAAGTAATTATTGAGCAAGGGTGTCAAACCTGAGCTATGGCAGCCACTCGTTCAGCCAGAGTACCATATGCACGTGACAAATGCTTTGCTGAAGTTGTGTCCATTACTCCTGGGACAACTTTGCCACCATGTGACCTCTTCATGCGGACATATTGTTGAGCAAGGACTGTAAAAGAAGCTGGGTCCCATCCATCACCGCCAAGAAGACATAGATTGTATGTCAAACTTTTGTTGGTAGGATTCAGCTTTCCAGACTTTATAGCAGCATCAACTGCATCTTCTGCCATGCTTACTCATGCCCATGAAAAAAGGGTTTAATAAGGATATGGCGAAACGGTAACGATGTCCCAATTCAAATATTAATATTCCAGGAAAAATCGAGAAAACAGCACTTACAGTACATGCTGTTATGTACATCTAAAAATAAGCCATAAAGAAAGGTCAGGCATAGAAGTGATAGCACACTATTACTCAACAAAAATTTAACTAAAAACTAACATGACAGAGCAAGAAAACCCAAAAGAAAAAACAGAACCACTGTGCATATTGCTTAGTCATTCTCAGTTGTCAAATAATGGCACATGTATGGAGATACAGACTGGCCAAAATAGAATGTACCTTCTATATGTCGTCCATTTTCCACCAGTAATTGTGACTAAACCAGGGTAATCTTCACATACAACATGATCCCTGGAAATGCTCTCAGTGTTCTTTGCATTAGGATCCATTGCCAATGGGCGAATCCCACTCCAAGCAGATAGAACATCTACACGGCGGACCTAAATTGTCAGAGTCAAATTTTAGAATCCATTAAATGCTTAATAAGACAACAAAAAAACAAGACACCTAGGCCAAATCACTTATAGTGATCCCTAATATTTGTGAAAATATACAAATCAACATAGATGTGATGGAGAAGACTTGAGAGTAGGAGAGTAAATTGTAAGAAACCTTTCTCATAATATATTGATGTATGAAGAAAAACATTTAGAACATCAATTGTTATTGCTTCTCAAGAGCATGAACTTGTAGCCACATACCACCAAGGAAAAGAAAACAAATGATGATAATATTAATTGCTCCACAGATCTGAAAGAAGACTAAGATCCTAACTTCTTGAGTTAAGACCAGATTTGAGAAGCTCTCTGAAATGGAAAGGAGTTGCTTGGATTGGAAAAACCATAAAAAAATTCTTCTGATCTTTTGTATCTAAAAATTGGAATGTAAAATGGAAAGGAAGATGCCCAAATGGGAGAAATAATGGAAGGTTTCTTCTCATCTTCTGTAATTCAAAATCTCCAAATACTTTCAATTAGTATTTCGAAGAACCTATGTTAGCACTCTAACCTAGAGCCAGAAGTGTTAGCGGGAACACAGACACAGATAAAGGGAATGATATAGTGAAACAGAATAACTCATACCAGCGTTCTTCATACATCACTAACTATGCTTCATTTGTCATTTTCTTTCTGGCTAATATAAGTGCCAATATCTAACTTTATGGTATCATATGAATACAAATTGAAAATATTGAAGAAACATATCTTAAGTTGAACCTAGATAGCATTTGTTTGATGTTTAGAAGACTACAGAGCTCTAGCAATATGAAAAAAAGGTAAGGAAGACGAAATAAAACCTATCAACTTCCATCACGAAAAGATATCCAAGTATGTCAAGGATTTTAAAGTTTTTTTTTTTTTTTTTGGTTGGGGGGGGGGGGGGGGGTTGGGCGCGGGGGCTAAGTAAGGGTTAAAGTGTTATAAGTGTAAACAACCATCTGATACCTACATAGTAAGATTTTTGAAAAGCAAAAGTAGTTTTTGAAGTTTAAATGTGCATTATTTTTTATATTATATTCGATGCAATTTTTAATTATGGGGATCAACACACAAGTGGCACTGGAGTTGACAAGTGAAATACATGCCAAGTGCACTTGCACATCAGCACTTGAGGCCATGGTCATAAGGACCTCAAGTGCTGCATGATATTTATTTAATACCAGCATAATTTTAGGTTCACATAAAAAAAGAAGATAAAAAAATATGATACAAACAGACAGAAAAGCTGGACATTAACCAACAAGGGGAAGAAACTAGCTAATCTTTATCCCAAGTGTATTTAGAGTATGAGAGATACCAAGGAGACAACTAACAATTGTCACCCTTCAAGATTCTGAAAAGATTATCTTTCCTTGTGTTGATAACCAAGATGATAAAAGACAGTTCTTAAGAGAAAAATTAATCAAGAATTTCATCAAAGTTAAAATCCAAATATATTTGGAACCTAAAATTCTATGACCATGCACCCATAGAACAAGGAATCTAGATAGCAAAAATGTACAAACCTTGATATTAAGGTAATCACAAATGGCATCCAGTATAAATTCAATTTCGTCCTCATGTGGTTCTGGAAGCATTGTAATCGTAGTGCTGGAATCTGTAGTGCCAGCTACTGTTCTCCCCAACCATGGTAACATGAAGACAACACGCCCATCTTTTGTTTTTGGAACAATTAAGCCCATTCCTTCAGGAGAGTAATAATCAGGCAGCACAATATGAACACCGCTACTTGGAGATATCATTGGTCTTGCATTGCTGTCAGCCATTTTCCTCACAGAATCACAAAATGGACCAGCAGCATTCACAACTACTTTTGCATATGTATCAAACTCTCTACCTAAAAATTTTAATGAGCAATTAGGACCCCCCATAAAATGGAATTAATCATGTCCGGAACCATGGAATAGACAAGCAAAAGGTAGAGAACCACTTAACCAACAAGAAAGGACAAACATGGTGAGAGAAAGGGAGAAACTCATGCACTTTTTTTTTTTTTTGGGTGTAAAGCAGAAAATCTTAGGGACTGTTCATTTGTGGGAATAAGTCATATTTACTGCAAAAGTTTTTCATTAAAGAGAGAGAGAGAGGGGGAGGGGGGGGAACATACTCAAGTAAAAGGTTTTCCACATAGAAAACATGATTTTTCAGCCAACCAAAATCTATATTGATTGTATTTTCATTAATATCAAGATAAATAGTAAAAAAAAATATGAATTTTAAAATTTACCAACAATAAATAATATGAAAATATCGAGGATATTAATATCATGAATAGTATTATGGAAGGTCAAAGGTGTGAGCCATGGAAACAGTATCTTTGCAAAAAACTAGAAGTAAGGTTGCATAAGAAAAACAACCCTTCCCCAACACTTGCAAAATGGGTAGCCTTGTGCACAGGGAATGATCTTCCTTATTAGTATCATGAATTGTAAATATATCAATAAATATAAAATTTAGCTATTAATAAATTATATTATAATACTACACTATTATAATTATAAAATTGATATGATAATAAATCATATATAGATATAATTGTTTACCGATACTATATTACAATACTACACTATTATAGTATTATGATACTATATTGACTGATAATATAGTATTGACAAATAGTAACAACAGTATTGGTTTTATAAAATTTCTAAAATCGTAGAAAAGAATTAAATTTATAATCAATATATAGATATAATTTCTATTGTAATATTAGCAATATCATAAATAGTGTATTCGTAATATAATTCTTATGACATTGTTAATCTAATTTATTCATAATTTTAACATGGTAAAAATAATACTAATAAATAATTATCAAAAACTTATAATATCATGAAAGGTTGTATTAATAATATTAATTTTATAATAATAAAATAACTATTAATAATTTAATATTATAGTAATAATATTAACAACAAGATACTGTGCCAAATAACAATTGAACACATTTTTCATACAACCATTTTGAGCTTATTTTTTAAGTTTCAATAAGAAAATAGTCCTTTATATTTAACAGTTGAACACATTTTTCAAATTTCTTGTTGTAAAGGAAAATTAGGGATAAAGGGCAAAATTCAAAATGGAAAATTGAAAAGGTTCTGTTAATTAAACAGCCTCTTAATCCTTTTCTTAATCTGCTGTATATAAGTTAATGCCCAAACACTCTTTTACACAAAAACAATGTCCAATAAAAAAGTGCCAATGCATAATGTAACCACGATGTGTGCTGCAAAACTTACACACAACACCAGATGATGTCAATATCATTAGGCACCACCCCCCGCTCCCCTTCCCACACACACATGTTCACACAAAAGAAAACATATGCTTGAGCGTGCCTTCAGTGAAAAATCAGGTAGTGGTGGGGGGAAGGTAAATCTGACTTCAAGTCAATGTGCTTGAATAAACATGATATAGAAAGCATGTAGTGGACACAAAATCTCATAATCCCGTCTTAAAGAATAAGATCTAATTGCATTTACATTGTGGTAACAGGCACATCACAGGCCAAAAGAAGCGATATGCACATATTGACATCTTCATTTTAAAGATGACTTGCCCAAAAAAAATGGTGCTTTTTACCTGTCAAATTGTTTCGAATATGAGCACCAATTATCCGCTCACTGCTCTCATCTTTCAGAAAGGATACAACTTCAGCATGGTTAAGCACAGCTGCACCTGCTAATGCAGCAGTGCATGCTAACCCGACATTAAGTCTTGAGTCATTCATTTGTCCATCATAATAAACCACTGTCCCCTTCAGGGTTCTATCTTTGCCCTTCCTTGCAAGAGTGGGGAAGAGTTCAACAGACTCCTGTGCAGAATAATATCTTGACAGGTGCAGCAGGCGTGGTCCTGCGACCAGATCATACAGTTTCAAGCCCATCCAGTAGTACACTACCTCAAACCATCTAAAACATGGTGTCATGCATGGCAAAGCATGGCATAAGTGTGGAGCATTCTCAATAAGCTGTTTACGCTCCTCAAGGGCATGGAACACCAGCTTCAGTTGTCCATAGTCTATATTGAAAACTGCCTTCTCCAAGTACCGAACTCCTAAATTATTTATTTAGATAAGTACTAACAAGAAAAAAAAAAGAACAATATTGACAGTTTTAAGGAATGATGAATGATCTAAGTAAATAAAAGAACGGTACAAATAGAACGTAAGATAAACAAAAGCTAGTACAAAGAATTATAAGCAGTAAATGAACAAAATTTCCCAAACAATTCGTAATTTATTTACAATAGATAAAGCAATCAATTAAAAATCAATGTTAATTTGTCTCTTGAAAAACAAGTATAGCAGTTCCAAGAAGTTTAAATCTACTTCTGGTTCAACTCAATAGATGTAACGTAACAAAAAGCAGCATGATGTCTAGCTAATCCACATATATAAAGCATAATGTACTAGATACTAGATACTAGATATTATGACACCATTAAGAGCTTCATAATTTTCCACTTAATAAAAATTAGACCAGGAAGATGACATTAGCTAGCCACTTTCAGTGCCAATCCACTTTCTTCGACATCTTGAGCAGAAGCAAAATGAACTGATTTGAGCTAATTGTTAATGTGCTAAAGCTCAGCTCAGATAATGGGGCTCATTAATAAGCTCTGCTCGAGTTTGATAAGATTTGTAGGAGTACCCCCTGAGCTCAGCCCATTACATAGATGAGCATTTGAGCTTGGCTTGTACAAGGTTGTACAGCTGAAATTAATGGGTGAAAGCCAAGCTGTTTTTCCAATATTTGGTCATATTTTACTTGGTAATGTCAGATATTGCTCGGGAAAGTCTTACCATAAGATCAGACTAAAGGATTAAAATATTCACTGCCGTGACATGAGAAGACATCTTTCCCTTCATTATATTGTCTCTCTCCAGAATCTTTTCCTACTGTAGTCTTTCTTTATCTCTGAACATAAATCAAAAAGGATCGATGCATTACTTTTTGGTCATACATAAATCAACACATTATTTTGGCTATCATATATTCAAGTAAAAACTTAAAGAGACTGCATCAGTTCTCTACATTCCATTTATTACTGAAAGCATTTCAACTTTAATTTCCAAAAAAAAAAAATAGGGGAGAGAAAAAGAGCAATTGATACAATGACTACTTTGGATGTATAGACTCTTTGAAAAATATTAAATACCCACGTTCGACAGTTGGGGTAGGACATGTTACATGTACATGTCATGACCCCAAGAATCCCCATGGATAGATTAGTAATATGAATTACATGTACTTCTCTTTTGGTTGTACTCTTATACTGTAGCTGTTAGTACCTTCATTTGTAAAGCCTATAAATAGGCTAAGGTAGTTAGAGAATGGTATGTTTTGAATGATAAATGAATTCAGCCATTTCCCTCTAATCAATTCTCTCTCAATTTCCCTCTGATATCTCTCTCGATCCCTCTAATATCTCTTTAATCTCTTCCTTTCTCTGTTCTGTCTGCAACTCTCCCTTATTTCTGTCTATTATCTCCCTCTTTCTGTCCAATACTCCCTCCAATCCTTCTATTCTTGGTCCTAATTCCCTCGGATTCTTCTGATTTCCAATCCAAACCCTAAGTCAAACCCTAGGTACATGACAGTACACAACATGACTGGTTGGACATGAACTCAAGCTAATACAAGCAAACATAATATTTTTGCATGAAACTTCGCACGAAACTCATTCATGTATTAAAACTAATGCCAACACTGTTTTAACCTAAATAAATAAAAGACTACTTAAAAATATAAAATTTATCCATATTTTTGTGCCCTTAAGTTAAATATGACAACTCAATAAGTACTACACTTAGACATATACTTGCACTTGACATCCATGCCCAAGTTTATGTAACATAACTTATCACAATTATAACATGTTGACATAATATAAAACATTCCAAATTTACTTCACTTATTTTTCTGTTAATGCATGTATATGAGAAAGGAATTTCAAAGCCTGTTTGGTTGAGATTTCTATTATTTTGCTTCCTTTGTCTTTTTATTTACTGGAATGGAACACAATAAAATCTTTGAGAACGCTGTTTTATATATATATATATATATTTTATTTTCGCATAATAAAAATTTGTTGAACCAGAGAAAATTCCGTATTGCTTCTTAAAATTAGGCATTTTTAAGAACAATTTTTTTTTAAACAGAATTTTGAATTAACTAAATAAATCCATTTGCCTGAGTTTATCTGATGATTGCAAGACCATATAACATTTTTGTAACCATAACCAAACAGACCCTCATATTCCAAGTGAAATATATTCTGTAGCTGGAACATTGAAACATACATGTCCACACAGCAAATACAATATCTAGTCAAATTTTATTTTCTACAAGGAATTTTGTGACTGGAAGGTCATGGGTTTGCGTTAGTTTGCAACCTTGTAGAAGCAAGGGTAGGGTTGTGTACAAAAACAACCCTCCCCCAACACTGGCAAAGTAGAAAGTCTCTCATGCTAAGGGGAACCTTTTCTAATCTTGTGTGAAGTTTATCCAAATTTAAGTTTTTGGAAATTTTCCAACTATGGCCAAACAAAGCTCACCCTTGTTTGCATATTTACTAAAAATAAATCTTTTATGTCTCTTAGTAAAAAATTTTAAGAAACAGGGAAAATAAAACCAAAAAATATGCTTTATGCTAATCTAATCTAATTAAAAACCATCCAAATGGAATAAAAGAATCTATACAAAGTCCCAACACCTTTCCACTGTCCTGCTGCATTCTTTCAAAACATTGCTCATTGTGGGTCTAGATGACTTACTGAAACAAGACTTTGAAAATAATCCAATAGCTTGCTTCAATTAATTCCGAGAGTAGCAGAAAATATATATACAAACTACTGCTATATCACTTTCCTAGAAAGTAGGAAAGGATTTGGTACTCTACTCCTAAAAAATAGGGATAACTATCTTCTAAAACTTAGGAGATAAAGAAGATGTAAAATACAAAAGATTATAACAATTATCTATTACTAACAAACATAAATTTAAATAATCTGAAGATAATCTTGAATTTCCAGCAGATATTATCATGCTTCTAGAGTCCTTCTCCACTTATACTTCTAACAGAAACTGATTTAGTCCAACGCTTACAATGTTAAGAAGGCAATGTGGGAGACTAACTAAAACATGATGAAAATTTGGTTTGTTTTATTGGGGAATAATGTTGGTTGCTAAAGAACAAGGAGGCAACTTGAGGTAGATCTAGGGGAGAGCAAAGGGAATAACTGAACAGAGAGCGAGGCAGAAGAAGAAGAAGAAGAAGAAGAAGAAGAAGAAGAATGTGATGATCCTTGTGTTAACATAGGGATTTTTATCATTGAAAGTGGGTTTAGCCTTTTTTTGTACGTAAAAAGAGGCATTGGATGCCACATGTCCAGAGGACATGTCTCCTCAAGATAGTGGTGTGCTACCTTTTATAGGATAAGGAATTTTTTTGAATGCCTAGTTGAGGTATCCTTTGGGTAAAAACTACTCCAGTGAGAACCTTGGTTCCCACCCACATCTTTAGGGGTTTAGTTATAATACTTATGATTAGGGTAATTAGATTTGTAAACAAAGTTATCTATCCTTTAGTGCTGTCTAATTGGCTGAGGCATAGATCCCACATGACATGTAGTAAATGGAGATCAGGCACCTTAGCAATCTCTTAACCTTGACCTCCAATCCACAAGTTCTAGAGAGGCCCATTCAAGGACTTGCGACCCTTGGGCTGTGCCTTAAGCCTAATGCCCCTGATAGGTAAATGGCGAAACTTGCCATAATGATGTGCCAAGGAGATCCTCTTTGAAAAGACATCAAGACAGTATTCTAGAAGGATTGATCTCAAAAGGTACCAACAGACAACAGGCAATTGGGTTGAGGAGGTTTCAAGGAAGAGTCACATCATGGAAATATTTCACGGCGAGCTTGTTCCAGTGGCCTGCTCCAAAGAGCATAAAGAGATGATCTCAATTAGAGGCATTGAATGCATGTCCCATGGCTGAGGCAGTTGGTTATCATTACACGGGATTGAATGTCCCTTCTAGGTTTTCCAATATTTATACGTGCAGCAGACGATATGATGAATAGGCCTGCAACCTTGCCATGTGCAGCTTGGACCCACTTGCTGGGCCTAGTAGCTGCACCCACACTCATGTAGCAATTTACTGCAATTATCCAATCATGTAATATACATGGAAAAACACAAACCATGGCACTAGAATGAATAAACTCAAAATAAAACCTTGTATTATTGCAAGATACCATAAAAACCAACCAGAAAATGCATCCGAACTGGTGCTTGCACGATGACATGGTCAAAAAGAACTGTAGGCCATAGTATCATATCATTCCACAAAATTGAACAAATATACGGGCAATTTGCTTAGGCGTATCTTGAATTACTTTCTAAGTAACCCCAGAACATGGTCCAACTAGAAAATTTAGGCTGACCAAATCTTTTAGCATGAGCAAAAGGAAACATGATAAACAAAAGAAACTCTACCTCGAAGATTTAGAAATGTTGCACAACCTAAATGACATTCATAGAAAAGCACAATCTCGTGGCAATAACCTAAAAGATGGCTTCTTCGAAACCCAAAGCCCCTATCAAATTAGCTCTATTGATGCATTATCCACACACATACTTACAGGTGTAAACAATAACCAGAGACACTTGGAATTCGACGAATGCAGATAATTCACAAACGTACCTCCATGAATTAGCTTCGTAGATCGCGATGATGTGCCGGACGAGAAGTCCTCCCGCTCGACGAGGCCCACGCGAAGGCCTCTGGTGGTGGCGTCTAGGGCCACGCCGCAGCCGGTGGCGCCGCCGCCGACGACAAGTACGTCGAGCGGGTTGGCGGGGCTGGCGCCGATCAGTGCCGACTCCTGGACTTCCCTCGCCGGAACGGAGGCGAAGGGGTCGGCTATCTTCCTCCTGAAGGCCCCCAGGGCGTCCCCGTCACGGTCGTTGTAGGAGATGGAAGAGTCACGGAGACAGGCGTACGCGCCGGCGGCAGCGGCGGCAATCGTCCCGGCGGTGGCGCGGTGGCGATGCAAGCGCGAGAACGTGGTGGCCATGGTGGCGTGAAGGGAAGAGACGGTGGTCTTCAGGAGATCGGAACATTCAGTTATTATGCTGCTTCGGGAGTCGAGAAGTCTAGTGGAAATAAATTTACGTTAGTGCCCCTGGGTTAAATAATAAAATAAAAAATAAATTACGCCGACGCTCCCAAAGATTATGCCTAATTCTAAAAATATTATCTCTATTTTGACAAATTACCATAACCTTTTTTTGGCAAAACAAAAATGGTAAAATAACCATTTCTACCTATATCTATTTCTCTCTCTTTTTACTAATTATTTTTATTTTCCAAAAAATAAAAAAAAGAAAGAAAGATAAAGAATGTAATTGTTGATAATTGAGTTTCAACTATAAACGAACCCGAATCCAAACTCGAAACCAAATTCTTACCACAATCAAAATTAAAAGAGAAGGAAAATATTGTGATTGTTACTGTTATAAATAATAAAAAAAATTATCATATAATGGAGAAAAAATAAAATATGGGTGTATTTTGAAAATTGTATAAAATTTTAAAATAATTATCTAATGGTGGGGGATTAAATATACCAAATTTTGAATTTCAAGAGTTGTTATTAATTTTTTTAAAAAAATAAAAGAGATGCCCTTGCAATTAAACCTAACCATAAGGCTGTAAGTATAATTTCTCCAAAATAAACCCCAGACAACATCCGGTGTTACTGTATATGGTCACGAGACTCGTGTCAATGTCCTAAAAGCTTAGAGGTGCGTTGGTTTGATTGAAATTTGATGGCACGATCTCCGTGACCGATCAAATTTCAGTTCCATTCGGATTTGTCCACTTACAGCGAATGAGTTCAATTCCACTTTTAAGGTTGGTTTTGTTTGTGATTCTTACGGTTAGCTGGAAAATATTATTAGTATTTTTTTATCCTACCTCCTCAATTATATAACGCATATAAAATAATAAAAATATTTTTTATTTAAGACAATGAGACACATGACTAAACTACCTCTCACGCAAGATGATAAAACGAAACAAGACAGTGAGACAAGACAATTAGACATAAGGGATATTTTTGTTGTTTTACATATATTGTGTAGCTTAATGAATAGATTAAGGGTACCAATAGCATAGTTCATTTTAATTTAGGTTAAAGGGTGAATTTATTTATTTTATTATATATTATTGTTCAGTTTAGCATTTATTTAGTTTTAAAATTATCTTAATTTAATAGCCATCACCCTGAATAATTAAACTAATATTGGACTCACACCAACTAAGAAATTGACTACTTTTTTAAAAGTTTTAAGTATAAAGTTGACTTAATATTAAATTTATACAAATATTTAAATTTTTACTTAATTATTTTATTTGATTTATTTTTTTACAATTAAATAATGAAATATGTCTAGTCTAAATTATAACAGTCACGAATCAAATCTAAATCTAGAGGTATTTAACTCTATAGTTAATTTGTGTAGTTTATGTCTCTTTTTGATTGACCAAGTGTTGCACAAATATAATTTGTTTGTCCCATAGCATAGATCGAGCGGTTGGACAAACGGTATGTCAGTATCAGTTTGATAAATCGTGAGTTCGATTCTTAATCTGTGCAATGAGGTGAAACTTCACACTTACGATTTACCTCTCCTGACGTATTCGAGGGCACGAGCGTCGGAGACTGAGTAAAGAGTGTCATTCTAAATATAATTTATTTAATCAATTATATATAGTATTAAATACAAATAAAATTACTAAAATTCCAAATCAAATCCGATTATATATACATGAATTCATGATCCATCCAAATATAGGTAGTAGATTTCATATTTAATATTTTTTATAATATAATATTTTATAGAAACAAATATTATATATTAAATTTAATATAAATTTTTAATATTTAAATATGTTTATTACTGTATATAATATATTATATATTTAATATATCGTCCAAAAACCAATGCAAGGACATCTCACAAAAAAAACGTATAATTTATCTCTGATGTTTACTCTGAAAAACTCTCAATAAATAAAATTTATTTGATAGCAATTTTTATCCCACAGTAATAAAAAAATGCTACTTCTTTTACGAAATCATTCATATATACTTGTATCCTTCAAGTAAATTATTTATACTGATATCAAATATTATCTGCCATCTACTGACTTACGTATCAGAATGTCTGTATAAGGATCACTCTATGCCTTTTAATAATTACTTAAGTATCAGAATGATAGATTGCTCTACACTATCTGTTATCTAGTGACTTAAATATCTGCAAGGCCGGTTCTGGGCCAGGGCTACCAGGGCTACCGCCCAGGGCCCATAATTGAGGGGGCACAAAATGATAAAAAAAATTAATGAAATATATTTTTTATTTATTTTTTATCCCCCCCCTCTACTCACCCTTATGCTAATTTAGAAAGTTGTCTCATATTTTACATTTTTGTCTCCATTTCTTCCACTTTCATAAAATTAATTTTTGTATTATTTCTCCACTATTCTCTCTCCTTTCCCACTCCTCTACAAAATTAATTTTTTTATTCCTCCACTACTCTCTCTCCTCTCCCACCCCTCCACAAAATTAATTTTTTTATTCCTCCACTATTTTTTCTCCTTCCTTCCCCCCTCCCCCTTTCTCCTACACGCAAAACCCACCATTAGTAATAACATTTACTTGAAGTGTTCTGGTTTGAGCTCCATTTTTATTTGAACTCCATTTTCTTTATCATGTTTTGGTTTGATATTGATTCATGAATGTACTCTTGCTTGTATTCACATCTTCAATATGTTTAAGTTGATTGCAATTAAATATTTGCAGGTTCAACCTCATGAAAGAGAAAGATGAAACCATCAATTGCTTGCACTAATTTGGAGACTAGAATTTCATTTTTGTTGATGGACCATAACTCTAATGGATGGCAAGTATCTCATCTAAAATCCAGTTGTTCTTTTTTATTCAGTCTTCTAGTTCTCTTGATAAAGTCTGGATGAAATGATGAAGTTTTCATCTCTGAAAATATAACTTTTTTTTAATTTTAATTTTTATTTTTTTATCAACTATGTTTAATCCATTTATTGAAGTGTCTTTACATTATTGAGAATTCTTAAAACTATTATGTATTACCCTAGAACTTAGTCAAGTTATTCTAATTTTTTAACTTTGATCAATTCTCAAACTTAACCATTAAACCATAGAATATAACCAATCCAAAAAGCATGGTTCGGTCTAATTTGGTCAAGTTCATCGATTTTTTGATATTTTTTGAGAATTCTAGATGAAAAGAAGATTGATCAAATCAAGAAATACTTACGGAAATTCGGGAAGAAGTATGTAGACTCAAAAATATTATTTTCATTTTTTAATGTAATATTTACAATGCAAGGTACTCTTTTTTCTTCATTTGGGATTTTGTCCCATTAAATTTTTTTCAAATAAGATTTTAATGAGACTCCAAATTATTTTTTTTATCTTTTATAAATTCTTATAATTTTAATAAAATTAATTAATTAATAATTTTTATTTTTTTATTTAATTTATATAATGGGCACATTAGAAAAAAATTGCCCTGGGTCTCCAAAAACCCAGGACCGGCTCTGAATATCTGTCATCTAATGATGAAAACGAACTCCACAATACTCTAATTATTATTGTTATATTGCAATAAGAAAAATATTATTTATCCCATAAATTATATTTTTAAGATTTGTAATGTTGGAGTTGAGGGAGGTGGAACCCATATCCATATGCACTGCAAAAACATTATCCTAACAAGAAGGAAGGAGATATATGCTGCATCTAAGGTGCCTTCGAGGAGATTTGTGTGTTATGGAGAACCAAAGCATATGTTCCATTCCAACACCACTTGTCAATTATGCTGTCTCCTCTCCTTGTCCTTTGAAAGGTAGAAACTTCCACCAGAAGCTGCGTGAGGGAACGCCGCCGCCGGAGAAATGGATATGGAGGAGCACTGGAGCAGTTGGGGTTGGGGATCATGTCGAAGAAAGTTGCTCCTCCCCTTCATGCCATCCCCCTTGCATGTGTCGACTATAATAGCTTTTAATTTTTTCGTATCTGATGGTTGTAATATTATCATCATCATCATTATTCAACGATATATATATATAATTATATATATAATGTAATTAATATAATTAATATTATTGAACAATACATTCATGTCCATGCCTAGTAAGACAAGTAAACACGTGAAAGTGAAAGCACGATTGCTTCTTGAGCACATATATTTTATGTCCAAATAAATGTAAACTTAATTTCATTCTTCCAATTTACCTAATTTAGAGAAATTCACAAAAAAAAAATATATTGTATATAATAAAATTGAATTTAAAATCTAAAGAATATTAGGGGTTGTTCTATGTTTCAGTTTTCACTTTAGAATTTTAAATTCATTTTTAGTTTTATATTTTGAAATTGTTGAAATTGTGTTCTTTTTGTCTATAGTGTTTTTCGCGTTTTAAAAATTTTGAACTTGTTTGTGATAAAAATAGTTAAAACGACTTGTTGTTGTTTTGAATTTTTTTTTTTTTTTTTACAAAATTTATCTTTGTTTTTGAAAATATATTTTTTAAAATATGAAAGTAAACACGTTTTCACTATTTTAAAAAATTAAAAGTTGAAAATGATATAAAAACAACAAAGAAAACAACACCTTAGTGTTTCTACCTTAATAGCCAACCAATACTTCATTAACACCATTTGAAATTTTGTGGCGAGTAATTGAGATTATAACTTTGATAATTCTCAAGATCTATTCACAATACTAAAAAAGAAAAATAAAAAATTTAATCAATTCAAAGTTGTCACGTCTTTTATCTATCATGTTCCAACAAATTCAAAATTCTTTTAATTAAAGTAGCAATAAAGTTTGGGTAAGATGTCTTGGATGAGCCTTCTAGCCATACTTAGATAAGCATGCTGCATTAAATGTACTCCGTCTCAACTGATGAATTCATGTGGGTTTGAACAAACAAACACCTTAGGAGCTCCACAATTCTTGAATAAATTGAAATTATATACCTATCTGACATTGGGCTATGAGTATATAATTTATTATATTTCATATGATAAAATATTATATTGTTTAAATACCTAAACTATGTATAGTATGTGTATTTATATATTCTGCTGCATATATTTGATGTGCAAAAAATTTTAAATTTACTTGCATAGGCCTAATAGACTAGTTTATCTCGAACTTAGATTCATTTTACAATTTTATCCCGTTTTGAGTTTTACTTCAATTTGGTTCTTGAACCTTAACATTAGTTTCAATTTTATCCTCAATCAGTCAAGCATGTGCCCCAGCATACGTGGCAGCTGAGGTGATATGTCGATGTGTGATATGTCAAATAATTGACACATTAGCAAAACGGGTAAATGGGGCAAGATTTGGGTTGGATCTATGGGTAACTTGGGTAGGGTCTGGTTGGATCTGGGCAAGATTTAGGTGTGCTTGGAATGACTATTTCAATGGTAGACAGAGGTAGGGATGAACGATGACAAGGAAGCTGGAAGCAACGCCAGTAGAGAGGGAGATCGACAATGATGGCAAGCAAGTCAATGGACGATTGCAAGCATAGGAAAACGTTGGTTGGTGGCGATGGATATGGGTGTTGTCAGTAGTCATGTTGCAGGGAATGGGATGAAGAAGATGATCGGAGAAAGGTGGCTGATACAAATGAAAGGTCGATCTGTGGTGGTTAGCCAAGAAGACAACTAAGAATAGAAATAGAAATAAAAAAGTCACCAAACGGTGGCCGACGTAGAAATCGAAATTGGTGTCTAAGAGACAATTAGAGCACGATGGTTAACATAGAAATCGAAAAGTCGTTAGACGTTTGTAGAGGCCTACTCGATCGACATTTGTAGTGGCCCACTCGATCGACGATGAAGCTTCGAAAAGTCACGAAGCCTACTCGATCGACGACCATGGTGAACAAATGTAGTGGCAAAGGCTAATTGTTGGAGGCGGAGGTGCAGAAGAAAATGGCAAAAGATGGCACGTGGTCGATAGCGATGACTGGATCAGAGCTATTGTCGGTACTTGAGTTATAGGAAGTTCGATGAAGAAGATGACTAAAATGCCCAAACTAAGGCAAAATGACATCGTTTTGCCTTATAGTTTGTAGCAATAGGAAGACAAAACCATGTCATTTTGTTGATGTGTCAATTATTGGATACATCAGTATCCCACCTCACCTGCCACATATGTTGGGGTACACGACTGACTGATTAAGGATAAAATTGAAACTAATCTTAAAGTTCAATGACCAAATTGAAGTAAAGCTCAAAACAGGATAAAATTGCCCAAAGTTTATGATAAACCAGTCTATTCGGCCTAATCTTTATGTTAAACTAACTTGTTATTTATATATTAATCTTTTTATCCTTTTTCACTAGTGAGTAAAGATCAAAATCAACACTTTACCTATTTGTATAATTATTTAGTAAGTACTTAAATATGCCTTATAATTATATCTTTTAAATATAAAAATTTAAATTTATTTCAATTTTAAATATATAATTGAGATTTATTTTAGTAAATGTTTAAATAATTTTTTTTTACTCAAAATATAAGGCTGCATTCTCTTCTCTTTGTTGTTTTTAACCCGTTTTAAGTTATCAATTTTTCATAACACTGAAAACGAGTTTACTTTGCTATTTTCAAAAACGCGTTTTTGAAAATAAGAAAAAAATTTATAAAGAAAACTCAAAATAACTTTTTGTTGTTTTGAGTGTTTTCAACTAAAATACACACAAAACGCAAAAAAAAGCCCCCCCCAAATCTCGCACACCTAGCTTCTTCTCTCTCTCTCTCATTTTTCTTCTTTTTTCTCCCTTGGCTGTCGACTGCACCCGTGCTCGCCACCGCCACCATTGTCGACCGTGCCCGCCACTGCTACCACGGTTATCGACCACACTAACTGTAACGCCCCGCTTTTCTGAGCGTTAAATAACTTAGGAATTTCGAGAATATTTTTTTTTTATAAACCATCTCCCGACAATCCCGTTTTACCTTCTCAACTCACTAAATAAGAATCAATAAGCTAAGACAGGTAATCATCATAAATGCAGAAGCTTAAAATCGAAACCTGATATGATACATAATCAATTTCACTTTATAACCGTATAAGAATCCATACCATACATTAACATCATGTCCTCAATATTGAAATACATAAATAAATGGAGATTCCATAATGTTCTAACAAGGCTAATCATCAATAAAGCATTAGGTAAAACATATCCGAGTCAGCTTGCTGAATCCATCGGCCACGCCATCACGTGCCGTCTCATCTCAACCTGATCCTTGCCTAAGCTGCAATTCTAAACTGGAACGTTGAATGTTCCAGGGGCATAACCCATTAGAAGATGAATCTTCTAGTGAGGGTTTAAAAACATGATACATGAATACATGATGCAATAACATAAACAATCATATGCCCTAGTGTAACTTCCCTGGCCTACCAACCTAGCACGGAACCCTAGGTAGAATCTCGAACCTTTGCAAGATAATCCTAACGTTGTTCCATCATTGCCTTTGGGAATTACGGCTACACTCTTAGGGCGACATCCCCATCCCATGCATGAGTATCAATATACCAATAATATCGTGCTATGCAAGAATAACGTATTTCCATGCAATATGAAATGATCATAACTTCAATAAATATCATGCATAATGAAGCAAAGGTTTCATATATAGGTTCTTGGGATAAAAACACTCACCTTTAGACGTAAACTCAAATTTTCTCGAAAAATGCGTATAACCTCGTTTTGCGTGCCAACCTTGAAAATAACATAAATCATCAAGATCCATGGCCAAATCACTTTCTGGCCAATCATTTCCAAGTAAAATCAATAATCTAATTTTTTCATACTTTTTCCTTATTTTCTCTATTTTTTTCTCTATTTTTTATAGTCATAATTTTTCCAAAATTCAAAATAAATATCTAATCAGGTAATTTATTTAATTTTTCTTCATTAAAATTCCTAAAATAACATTTCTAATCTCTATGAATTTTCTGAGAATTTTCCAAAATCTCTTCCTATTTTTCTCTAATTAAGTTTCCTTTTGAAAATTCAAAATAATTATTTCATCATAACATTTCTCAAATAAAATTTTATAAAACTGAACTATTCCTTTTTCTTGTATTTATGGATATTTTTCCAGAATTTTCTCTTTTTTATTTCTATTTTTACTCTATTTTTCTTTATTTCAGTATTTAAATAATATTAAAAATTATCTTCGATCATCTTCTCCAGCGCCGGCACACCGAAAAATTAAACTGACTATACCAAAAGATAACTTACCTTGAGTTGATCATTCTGGCCAAATTTGAGCTTGAAAGAACACTTAGAAGACCTCCCTCCGAGCAAAATTCAGTTCGGTTCCGGCGAGATCCGATTTTTCCGGCGAAACTCCGATCACCCCTCAAATGAACTCCAAAATTCCTCAAACTTTTCAGAAATGATCCTCAGCTCATGGACAACAAAAGCCCTATGGTTTGGTGCCTCAATTTATTCAAAAGTGAGGTCGATTTGAAACTCAAATCTTGCAAAACTCTAAGCCACCATATCATCTATTTATAGGCAATTTCGGCCCCATAAATGACGGATCTCGCTTCAATCAAGGCCTCTGATGTCCCCTATTGCCCTTAACAAGTCCAAAATCCACCGAAAGAGCTCCATTTTCGCGATCTAAATGGCCAAACTTTCGGCCACTTTTTCTTCAATTTTCGGCCATTCCATTGCTTGTTGTCGGTCAAGCCCTTTACAAAATATGCTCATTGAGCAACCCTCGTGCCATCCCTGTGGCCAATTTCAGTGATTTGATGGGTTGGTCGGCCATGGTTGCTTGGAGATTTTCTTAAAATTGCACTTTGACCCCTCAAACTTTGGTTTTCTCACTTTGGCCCATTTCACCAAGCTCCTTGACTTTTGATAATTTCTTTCAAGACCCTAAAGTCCTAAAACATCAATTTGACCCCTGAGAATTCTAAAAAAATATCGTTTTGGCCTCTCTTGAGTAATTTCAAAAAACTGCACTTAGGCCCGAATCTCCGTTTTGGCCCTAAACCTCTTCGTTTCTTCCTGAAACCACTGAAGGGTTGTTCCTTATGAAAAATTGAAGCCCCCTCAAGTTTCTGTTGACTTCTCGAAAGTCATCTATAACGATTCGGAATTGCAGCCTAATTAGTAACTGTATTTTAGCTGTACCGAAAACTGTTCCCGATCCAATTTCTTTCGATGCTATAAATCATATCTTGGGGTGCTCGTTAATGCTACATCATTTTCCTTTGTCATTTCGGCTCCAGGGTACTCCCGGTAGTCGATTTAGTCAATTTTTCGAACTATTCAAATACTAATTTTCTCTGAAACCCCATTTCTCTAATAAATTACTTATTTTTAATTAACCCAAATTTCTCAGGTATTATACCAGCCACGGGCGGTGCAAGCCCTTGGGTGTCGATTTTTTGGGTAAGTTTCTCCTATCTATTCTCTCTTCTATTGTTGGTTTTTGAGTATGTTGGTTGATAGACCTTTGGGCGTAGAGTGGTTGCCTCTGATCACTGGAAATCACCAGCCATGGTGGTCGGTGGTGACTAGCAGTGTGTTTTGAGTCTTGTAGCCGAAAATTAAAAATTAGATCTACAAAAATTTAACCGTTAAATTTGACTCATTTTTATGTATGTTAACTCGCTAGTTTAGAGTTTCTAATGGTAGGTTCTAATCATGGGAATCTTTGGCAGGCGGTGGTCACTAGTTACGAAGAAGATGTAGGGTGCCAGAGAATAGAAGAAGAAAAGAGAAAAAAGAAAAGAAGAGAAAAAAAGAAAAATTTATTTTTAAATTTTGAAAATAGAATTATATATTTATTTAAAATTTAAAAATATAGTATATCTATATTATAATTAAAAATATAAGATAATATATAATATATATTATTAAGTGTATTAATTACACATATTATGTATAATAATATTTAATATAAATTATTGCTAACAACAATTCATTAATTAAATTTATTGTTATATTTTAAAAGTAGAATTTTATTAAAAATGATTAATTTTATTATTTAGTAATTAAATTTATTGAATAAAATATTATAAATATTTTTTTTTCAAAATAACAAAGTAAACGCGTTTTCCAATTTTTTGTTTTAAAAAAGAGTTTTTCAGAATCACAAAAAGAAAGCGTTTTCAAAAATTTCAAAACAGACATTCAAAACATAAAATTAAAAATGAATTCAAAACTAAAAATTGAAAACTGAAACACAAAAGAGAACGCAAGCTAAATTTTTTATAATTATTGATTGACCCATTCCCATTCTCCACTCAATATATATATATATATATATATAAAGAACTATTTTATTTCTAATGTATTCTAAAATAGATTTATCAAAATCACTAAACCAAACTTTCCAAGTTCTTCCAAGCCTTTTATGAGATGCCTAATCTTTCCTTGGGCATCTTTGACAAATACAATAATATACACGCATGCAAATATCAAATTTAATTATATATTGGTCATTTTGATGTTTCTTCTCACTAGCAATATTAATATATTTTTCTCAAAATAATAGTTTTATGGAAGTTAACCCTTGCATTAAAACTTGAAATTTTATGTTCAAGTAATTATTTGTCATTTGATTTGTTAAGTAGCCACTCACAATATGATTTATAAGTATAGAGATAGTTTTTATAAAACACAATTCAAATGGAGGAAAGTCTTAAAGCACATATCTGATCATAAACTGTTTTCCAGAGGCAATTACCACAAGCTAAGCTCTCAACACTAGACAAATCCCTATGATCCCAAAAATAAATAAATCTAAATCTAGCAAGGAGAATCATAGGATGGGTATTCTAAGCCTTCTTGTTACCATGTGCCTTGATCCCCATCAACTTGGGATGAGATATTCCATGCTCATCCACTTATCCCAATTTGAATCACTTCTAGACTCACAAAACTAAGAGGAATCAAATAACCATATGTGATACGGGCGGGGCAAACTAATTTTTGTCATGATCCTTGTCACGAAATTCAACTCAAAAGGTGTACAAATTCTTTGAAGGGTGAGTCAAATGTAACGACTCTAAAGTGGGTCTGAGTGTTTTAATACTTAATGTCAGTTTAATGACATTTAAAATGTGGGTCTAAGTATTTTTAATATTTAAATAATAAATTGCTTGATGGCACATAAATAATTTTAGATTGCATAATTTTATTTTATGGTTCATGAAATCAGGAATTTAAGTGAAAGGAGTCTCAACTGATTAATTAATGAGGTCGAGTCTAACCCAAGTGAAAAAATTAAGCCTGGTGGGCTTGGAATATATATATGGGATATATGTAGTTTGGGCTTAGGCCTATGGTGAGAAATAACTTGAAAATAATAGGCTTGGTAGTGTAATAAGAAAATGGAAAAAAATAAATAAATTAAGTTAGCATTTGGTCAATCGAGCCCTTAGAGATTTTTGTCTATTATATGAAGAGAAGGCAATTTTGATAAATTCTGGAGTTGGCGTCCATATCTGTACGCACTCTCTCCTTCTGACTATCACTGGGCGCAAATCTTCTATTTCAGTGCAGTGCGTATCCTTTTTTTCAGATTGTACTGTTCCATTGTTCCTTTATTTCCTCTCCATGTTCTTCTTCTACTTCACATTCTCTATCTTATTCTCTCATTGCTATTCATTGCTATTATTGCATTGCTTCCTGTACGCGGGTGGGACTTCTCTTGGATTTGTGCATCCTCAACAGACAAGTTCTCCTTGCACTTCCATTTTATTTTCAGTGCAAGCTCGCTTATACATTCTGTATTTCATTTCCTCAATTTTCTGCTTTTTTCTTTAACATTTTGCAAGTTTTTAAGCATCATCTTTAACATCCTTCAAGTTTCCTATTATTATTTAACAATCTTAATGAGGTTGCAATGGGAGATTCGCATCACCCCTATTTCCTTCCAATGAATGGCACCTTGGTTGGTAGGGATGCAAACTTTTGCTCATTTGTATCCATAACAACTAAGTTATATAGAAATTTATATATGTATTAATATACACCCCACCCTTGTTCAATTAGCCCTTATAAGAAGCAGATAGCTCGCATGTATACTTCGTGGTTGATTATAATGTCCTCCATACATATATATATACACACAAATATACCCCCGATTCGAATAGTCCCTCACATATATATATATATATATACACAAATATACCCCCGATTCGGATAGTCCCTCACATATATATATATATATATATATACGAGACAAGCATCTTGGTGTAGATACCCTTTGTTTTAAAAAGTCTATGTATGTTTGTTCAAATCAATCTCGCTCACCTTGGTTTCGAACTCTTTTCGCGAGCTCTTACTCAACCCCATGACCGCGAGCTCTTGCTCAACCTCTTAACTGCGAGCTCTTGCTCAACCCCTTGTCCGCGAGCTCTTTTCGTGAGCTCTTGCCTCGAACTCTTGTCGCGTGCTCATGCCACGAACCCTTGGCTACGAGCTCCAACCTTGTCACAGGCCTCCATCCTTCAGGCTACTGCGAGGTCTGTTTTAGGAATTGTTTGTTTTGAAAACAAAATCCTCTCTTCTTATAGGTTGTACTCATATATATATAAAGTTAAATATATCCCATCTGGTTACTATTATCCCATGAATAACATAAATCGTATATCTAAAAATATGTATTAATAGTTGGGACTCGTTTAAATAAATTGTAAAGAATTCATGAGCCTCTTGGGAATTGATTAAATAGATTCTAGATGATCACTGTGTCTCATGTACATACACTACAAGAAAAATTAATTTTAGTGACGGGATTTGTGACGGGGATGCTCCCGTCACTAATTTGTGACGGGTTTAGTGATGGAAAGCCGTCACTAAAGTGGTTTAGTGACGGTCTAAAATTACCGTCACAAAATTGTGACGGGATATCTATTTCCGTCTCAAATCTGTGACGGGATAGTCTATCCCGTCACAAAATAGTGACGAAAAATAATCTCCCGTCGTAAATTAGTGACGGGAGCAAGGTTTCCCGTCGCAGAACTGTGACGGGGCGTCAGTCCCCGTCACAGAACTGTGACGGGGCGTCGGTCCCGTCGCAGAATTGTGACGGGACATGTCAGTCCCGTCGCAATTCTGCGACGGGGGTGACGCCCCGTCACAGAATTGCGACGGGACATGTCAGTCCCGTCGCAGTTCTGCGACGGGACCGACGCCCCGTCACAATTCTGTGACGGGGACTGACGCCCCGTCACAGTTCTGCGACGGGACATGTCAATCCCGTCACAGTTCTGTGACGGGGACTGACACCCCGTCACAGTTCTGTGACGGGGACTGATGCCCCGTCACAGAATTGCGACGGGTCATGTCAGTCCCATCACAGTTCTGCGACGGGGACTGAATCCCCGTCACAGAATTGCGACGGGACATGTCAGTCCCGTCGCAGTTCAGTGACGGGACCGACGCCCCGTCACAGTTCTGTGACGGGGACTGACGTCCTGTCACAGTTCTGCGACGGGACATGTCAGTCCCGTCACAGTTCTGTGACGGGGACTGACGCCCCGTCGCAGAACTGCGACGGGACTGACATGTCCCGTCGCAGTTGTTCCTTTAAAATAACCCCCGCCCCTTTTCCCTCCCACTCTTTCTCCACACCTTTGAACGGCCTCCCCTCCCTTTCTCTCACTGTCTCGATTTTTCTTCTTCTTCACAGTCTTCTTGGTTCTTCTTCTTCTTCAGTTATCTTTGGTGCTCTCAAGGTAAGTATTTTATGTTTTTTATTTTGTTTTAGTTTTAATTATATTATGTTAGTTTAATTATAATTTATTTGTGTTAGTTTAGTTGTAGTTATTTTATTTTTGTGTTAGTTTAGCAGTTTATTTTTATATTAATTAGTTTAGTTTTAGTTTAATTGTTTTTATTATCTGTAATGCTTAATTAAATAATTAAACTACAACTAATTAATTATTTAGTTATTTTGATATGTAATAATTGGACTAGGAAACTCGTGCATGTGTAAATAATGTTTATTTTTTTATTTTTAAGTTTAGATATATTTTTAATGAAAAATACTATAATTTTAAATAAAATACGTAAAAAATTATATACTAAAAATAAACTTACTATTTAAGAAAGCATATATTTTAAGAAACTTAATATTTTCTAAAAATATTAAGTTTATATACTAAAAATATTTTCTTAATATTTTAAGTTTATATACTAAAAATATATACTAAAAATAAACTTAATAAAATATTTTAAGTTTATATACTAAAAATAAACTTAATATTTTCTTATTGTCATAAGAAAATATTTAAGTGTATACATTAAAAAATTAAAAAAATTCTATTAAATATATAAAAGAATTCTATTTAAAATATAAAAAATAAAAAATAAAAAATAATATTTTAATTAAAAATTTTAAAACTAACATATGAAATAAATTAGATAATTCTATTTAAAAAATTAATGTTAAATTTTTTTTATTTTTAATGTGAATGTGGGTAATATTAATTTTATTTAATGTTATTTTTAATATTTTATTTAAATTTTTAAAAAAATTCTTGTTATTTAAAATTTTTTTATTCTTATAAAAGAAAATATTAATTTTAATAAATATAAAATTTAATTTTATAAATTTAAAAATTAAAAATATATTTTTTGAAATTAAAAATGTATTAATTTCATAAAAATATATTATTGATTTAAAATATTAATATTAATTTAATATTTTTTTTCAAAATTATTAGTTTTTAATTTAAAAAATATCTGCGACGGGCTGTCCCGTCGCAGATTGATCATATTAATTTATTATTTTTAAATAAATTATTTATTTAATATTATTTTTTTTATATTTAAGAATATTTGTGACGGGTACTCCCGTCGCAGATCTGTGACGGGGGTACTACCCGTCACAGATTGTTCGTTTTAATTATTTTTTTTATTTTAAGAATGTTTGTGACGGGTAGAGCCCGTCACAGATCTGTGACGGGCAGTATTTCCCGTCACAGATCTGTGACGGCTTGTCCTATCCGTCACAGATCTGTGACAAATTGTCCCCGTCACAGATCTGTGACGGGGAAGTCTCCGTCACAAATCTGTGACGGGTAGTACGTTCCCGTCACAGATCTGTGACGGGAATTATTTTCCCGTCACAGATTTGTGACGGGATGAACCTCAGCCGTCACAGATCTGTGACGGGATGAACTTTACCCGTCACAGATTTGTGACGGGACATCCGTCACAAATCTGTGACAGAAATGCTCTCCCGTCACAGATTTGCGACGGGTAGCACTAACCCCGTCACAAAAAATCTGTCACGCCCTCTTTAGTGACGGATTTGGCGTGACGGATTTTACCCCGTCACAAAACCCGTCACAGAAAAATTTAGTGACGGATTTTATGTTTTTAGTGACGGATTTTTCCGTCACTAAAACTGAAATTTCTTGTAGTGATAGTTGATGTAAGTGGAAAACTATCTCGTATTGTGATATGGACAGAAAGTATATATAAGTATGGCAATAGTTGTGAGACGAAGCTTCACTATGTTTATGTGGAAATGAATGCATAACACGTTTTGTACACAGTCAGTATGTTCATGTTATGATGTATCGTATTATTTATCTTTGCGCACCTATTATTTTGCGCGAAAGGAAATGAAACCCTAGAGCACCTGGCAGGGGACGAGGTGGCCATACCCCGGTAGGTTGGCTCCATATTTATTGTGAGGTTTTGTTTATGTGATACACTTTGACATATGTTGATTGATGGCTTGCGAACCTATAAGATTTGATATTGATATTAAATTTATATGCATTTGCATAGTGATATATGGTGACATGATGCATTTAAATTGAAATTGATAAAGTCATAAATTACGAATCTTGTATAAAACTGTTAAGTTGTTGATTACTCTTTTTAGTGTCACCATATTCTTGATTCATGTTCATTGTTCATTGTTCCTAGAACTTGCTGAGCCTTGTGGCTCATTTGATCTTTTTTGTCATTCCAGGTAAAGAGAAAGCTATTATTGGGGGCGAGTCTAGTGGGCTAAGGCCTAAGGATAGTGGTGTACGGGGACGCGTCCTAACTTGAAGATCCTGTTTAGCATTTTGGTGAGACTTGAGATGAAATGATTTTTATTTTGTTAGTTATCATTAGAGCCTCTTAATTATTTTGTATAGCTTTCGAGCTCAAACTCATGAGATTTTGGAAGTATAACTGAATCTTAATTTAGTTTCCGCTATTAGTAATGAAACGAGTTGTCTGTTATTTATGATTTGTTCTATATCATCCCTATGATAATTTCCTTTCGAATATCCTATGCTAGCGGAAATATTCGAGAGATGACCCTTACACCAAAGGTACAACATTCTAACCTATTTTTACTAGTTTATAAGTTGTCTCCATAATTCTTTCCTAACTTAAGCATCGAATTGGAATCATCCTGGTCAAGTCGTGGGGTAATTATTCTTTTTTCACATGTCTAAGAGGAGCAAGACCAAATTAGTTTAGGACAAGGTTTGAGTCTAGTGAGAGTAGTACATATTTATTTAGTGACTGGTTGAACGTTATCAATTTAGTGTTGTCTGTAGGAATGAAGGTTTTTTGACTCATCGAGATGGTTGGCCTTCCAATTGATCATCCCATCATTGACAATAATCCACCTGATCCAGGCACAAGAAAGATAACTAAATAATTCTCTTGTAGTCGTAGACCCCTTGGCTCTTCTCATATAGCTAAATGAGTTGAAGAGACAAGTCTAGATCCCTCTTAACAACCAAGGAGGAAGTGATACTAGGAACAATAATCAACCTTAACAACTAAAGTGTGGGAGACAATAATAGCCTTCAAAATTATACTGCTAGCAATTGAGCTAATAACAAAGAGGAAAGAATAATTCGTGGCAACTCACCACCCTGTTAAACTTTGTCGCACAATCAAGAGGACTAGCAGTTGAACCATCGAGACCATAAGAGCTAAAGCAGTCGCTCATGATCCAAGAGTGATAAATGTAGAAGGAAACAAGATCATTGTTATTGCCAAAGCCATTAATGATCCTAAAGTAGAAGTTTAAGTGATAAAGAGGTTTAGGAAATCATCTGTGATCTTGAATGCTTTAAGGAAGATAAGGATGACAAATAGCCCGATTAGCTATGAATTATTTCCCTCAATACGTACAAAGTCAATCAGCTCCTGATCATTTTGAATATTCTCACATTAATAAGTTTTCAAGAACTAAAGACCCCACCAAACATGTGCATATTAATCAAGACAACATGGATGACAAAGGAACCCTAGATGCAATGATTTGCCAAGCTTTTGCTTGTACTTTTCATAAAAAGGCAAGAGATTGGTATGATACCCTTACTAAGTATTGAGACGTTTTCTCAATTGGAACACTAGTTTATTGAAAGATTCCAAAGAAATCAATGACCCTCGAAAACTAGTTCAATGCTCCTTCATGTGAAAAACAAAATTGGGGAGACACGAAAATAGTATATGAAAAAATTTCAAGCCATTGTCTTTGAAGTTGATAAAGTAGATGATCTATTGGTTATCGCAACAATAACCAATGAGTTAAAAGAATACCAGCTTCATTTTCTCTTTTCAAGAGAATTCCCTCAAAAAGCTGAACAAGTAGTACATCCGCTCTCAGTGATGCATTAATGTTGAAGAATAACACTTGGGTAAAGGCACCTAAATTGATAGTGAAAAAATCAAAGAGAAAAGAGGATGATCTCACTCGAAACATTGAGAAAAAGAGGGGAGAACCCCTCAAAAGATAAGAGTAGTTATTTAACGATAAGAGTAGTTTGAGAATGAAACCAAATCAATGGTCTAACTTGACAAAGATTTACGATGGTGTTATGTTAATTACATATGTTGAAGGATACTTGTGGGTATAGATAAATGGTGGTCTCACTCACAACTCCCCTACCTAATCCAACTTCCACTTGATCACATAGAAATTGTATGAGATTCTCTATTCTAAATCAATATGGGCAGTGGTAGATCTAGGATGCAGTTATGGCCGGGCCAATACCCACATCCAGCTGTGGACCTAGTGAATAGGTCGATAACCAAAAAAAAAAAAAAAAAAATACTGCCAAAGCTCACTTTCATGCAATGAAAAGTTACACTATAAGCCTTCTTTCGAAATTAAGAATACAAGTATCGTGGCATCGTGCAAGGACAATAATCCTAAAAAGTTAAACCATACATAAATTTCATAGTTGACTTATAATTTGGGTCATTTTTTATGTATGAATTTACACAATTTGGTCAAATCATATATAAATAATTCTTTGGGGTAAATATATCCCCAAAAAATGCATAATTGTATATACTAAATTTTGTGCATGGTTAATTTTAGTTTTATAATAGAATAAATGATTTAAAAATATCTGGAAATCTATATGATTTATTGTTGTTGTTTTTGTGGTTGTGATGAAATTGTGGTAGATTTTCTCAGGCTCCAAGTGCAAGGAAGACTGATGAATGTTCAGAGTTTGGTACGGTATTAAAAATTACAATTTTAAATAAAGCTAAAAGATTAACATCTTCTTTTCGATAATTTAATCCATCTTTTTGTGGTCAATTTCATATACAACCTTACAGAATTTATACAAATATTGAATAATTAATCAATAACTAAACAAGAATGGGTAAATTCCATTACTAATCCCTTAACTACTTTATATTCTGTAATAAATTGATCATGGTATTTTGTTTTTCACTCCAGTCAATTAACTTTAATTTTTTGTTATATTTGTCTTTCTTTTGACTTTTCATCAAATTATGAAATCAAAAAGAGATATTGAATCCTAAAAGAAAAAAAAAAAAAATCAAAGTCCAGTGGCTATGGTGACCAAAATTAAAATACAGTAACAAAGTCCAATCTTCTTTGTCTTTTTACCCCTTCCCCTATCTCCCTCTCGTACTTGCCCAAATTGTATCCATGGCCATGGCTAGGAGCAACAATAACTGTTTTGACCATATCTAGCTGACTCTTCTTCTTCCAGTCTTCACCGTCTTCTGAACTGTGAACACATGATGGAACATACTTACTCTTGTTCTAGTCAATCCAAGTAGTCCTTGATGGCAACAGTTGTAATAGTGAGATAGAAGGTGGTAATTAAGGCAAATCTTCATCGACAATGGCAATGACCAATCTTTAGCGTGCTTTCTGTTTCAGTGACAAAAGTCGCCACTGCCATCCTCGATCGAAGGGGAAACCCAGATTTCTGTTGAGTCCTCAACTACCATCAGATCTAATAACCTGTGCATCGTGTCACTATAATGGCCTAAATTAGATTGACAACCATGGAATTGCTAGGATAAAATTAATGTACGATCATTAAACTTTAAAATTGTAACTATTTACTTACTGAACTTTAAATTATAATTATTTATTCACTAAACTTTTTTCAACATCAACCATCTATCACTCGTTACAATTCTACCAAATATTACAAATGGAGAATGCCCACGTAGCTGATAGAATTCGACGTGGTAAGGGTAAATTTAATATACATTTACTGAACTTTAAAAATATAACTATTTGTTAATTGAACTTTGAATTATAACTACTTATTCACTGAACTTTACTCAACGTCAACCATTCATCACCCGTTACATCACCGTCTGATCTTGAAATATATTAAAAGGTTCTTGTATGCATTTGAGATAACTTGTTTTTCAAACTAAAAGTCAAAAACTAAACTAATGATTCAAATTAAAAAAACTACTGATATAAAGTAATGAGATCCAAAAAAAATGTATTCAATAATATTGAGACCAAGAGACAAAATTTGATTACAAAAATCGTATTTCTTCTATGCCAAAAATCAATAATCTTTAATTCATCATTACTTCAAACAAAACACTTACCTATCCAAACAATGTGACTCTATGACCATCTTAAGAAAACAAAAACTCAATCTTAAATGGTGGTCACCAAGTTCACTCATTACATTTATACCAGTTTTATATAATACATCATTGTGGGTGCAATAATAGCAAAAAAAAGTAATAAATTATCAAGCTAAGATGTGGATGCTAGTTTCCTGCTCCTAGGAGCAACAAAGAGCAATGAGCTCTTTGTAATTCTTCTATTCCTTACTGTCATAACCTTCTTCTTTGCTTTCTCCTCGTGTTCTATTTATTGTAAGTTATCTATTATAGTGTTTACAAAAAAACTTTAACCTTGATCTTTAAAAATGTTTGCTGAATAGAGTGTATGTAGGATGGGTCCATCATTGTTCATGCGAGATGGAATTGATTGCCCTATACCTAGAGTTGGCATGAATTGAAATTGGGATGCCTCCATCAAGGGGTCAAGAGCTACTCTAGTTGAAGGCACCGTAATAGATCTTCTAGGTTGAAGTTTACTCTGCGTAATTGAAAAATACAATGGTTAAAGATGCTAGTAAATGACAATACAATGAATTAAAGTTAAAGAAAATACAACAGTTGCTTTATTATTTATTAAGTTAAATATGCTAGGCAACAAATCAAAGGCAATACCCTAGATTGTGGTGGCTGGTCTACACTCTGATTATATGCATCAATAGGTTGATCCCCTGGCTGTCCAAACCAATCCTGTGCATTCAAAGTTCAAAAGTTCGTGTATATAATTAATTGTCTTATATTATATTCAGTATGTGCAGTTGTAACAACCCATTATTGGATTTATGTCATGATTAATGATTTTATTTTATTTTGATGAATAGATATATATATATATATTTATATATCTTGGATTATAGAGAAATCTAGAGGTTGGAAATTTAATAAAATAGGTTGAATTTAATATATCGGCTGGGCTAATTTGAAAAGGCCAAAGGCTTAGAATAGCTAAAAATTTAATAAAATCCATTTTTAATGGATTTGGCCTAAACTATGTACGTTGTGAATTTAATTAAATTTAAGTAAACTAGGTTAGACCAAGTTAGAAAATTAATTTTTTGGCCTTATGAGAGTTGGGCCTAATTAGTAAGAGTTGAATTAATGGATTGGGTTTGAGCCCATTTACTATGTGGTGAGATAATTTAAAGAAAAATATAATTTAATTATGAAATGTCAAGAAAGGGTTTGAGTCTCTTATGTAGAGTGTGAAAAAAAGTAAGGATAAATGGGTTGATAAAGAAAATGAGAAAAGAAATAAGAAATGACAAATATTCAAAAGGGACATGATGATAATTGTGATTGTATGTGCAAATGAAGAACAAAGGAATCTTTTGATGAGAGACAGATGACCCTCTCTCTTTTTTATTTTCCTCTTATTTGTCTCTCAATCATTCAAATAAAAGAACATTAAATAGGAGAACAAAAATTAAAGATCTTAAATTGAAATAAACCGAGTGACAGAAATTAAAAGAACAGCGCCCCCCTTGCTGTCCGAGAATTCCGCCTTCTTCCTACGCACTGTGCTCCCTTATTACGGTCTGAAAATGCCGTTGGGAGACTGCTCTTCTCTGTGTTGTGCCATGAATATATATGTATATTACACTGAAATTGCCCCTTCAATGTGCAGTTAATTACAAATCTAGGGACCGCGTAATAGGCTTTTCTGGAAGCTGCCGATTTGGGCTTCACGCTGGACAAGTGGCTGGGTCTTGGGCCTTCAATTGCAATCGATTTGGGTCTTTCAATTGAATTGCTGGGCTTGATTGAATTTGGCCTCCAAGTTGATGCTTCACGCTGCAAGCATATTAAGCATGTATTATATTATATTATATTATATTACATATGCATATAGCATATATGTGTATGTATTATATATAGATATGTATTATATTATATTATATATTATAAATATATATATTGCATATTGTTTTCAATTTACTTTCTTTTTAAAAATTAAAGGGGAATATTCTTTTTTTCTAAAATTTTTAATTTACCCCTAATTTCTCTTTAAATTCCATTTTCCTCTAAACCAACATATAATTGCAAAATATTCAATTAAATCTAATTTTGAGATAAAAATAGAGATATAATTATAACAAAATTTTATAAAATTGACTGCTAATAAATAACTCATAACACCGTGGACATCATGTACATGCTCAATTACTCAATATACGGTTCTTAGGCTCATACATGACACATCGACACCCAAGGCCTCAAAGTACATATATATATATATATATCTGTCAATAAACTTTTCTTTATAGACTGAGTCCCACTTACGGAATTCATAACCATAGCTCACCTACGTCAAGCACTCGTCCTTCAAATTAATCGTCAAACTATTGATTGAGTCCCACTTACCGAGCTCATAGTCGTAGCTCACCTACGTCAAACGCTTATTCACCAAACTTTGGATATCATTTTTCCCTTACGGCCTCATCGCAGGACAAAATAATAGGTGTGCAAATATTTATCATGCATCACTATGCATTCCAAACATGGTTACATACACATGTCTAAATTCTTAAACATTTCCAACAGCTCGCACATGATTGAATTAATAATTTTGCTAATCAAATCTACATAGACAATTTCAATGCATTTCTATAACATCACGCAACATATCAAGTCTTTCCCAACCAACATCCCAAGAACTCTTCAAGGTTGCCTTACTCACAAAATTGGACCACCCTCATGGTCCTTTTGATTAGTCGAAGATCCTTTACGACCATCAAGTACAGTCAACAATTTGGGCTTATAAAGAAACTATTTCGAAAATCGTTCTCGATTTGATTGCGTTCAGCGTCATTAGCCTCATCTCGAAATGCTTGCTAATCTCATGCCCTCTTTCTTGGACATCCAAGTCCTAGGGTATTCCTTGTCATTGATTCGACAATTTATTAAGTCATTTCTCAAAATCAACTTTTTAGGCTCTCCAGACCACTCAAGGTCTTATAAAAAATATTGAAAATCCTATCTTTTTCAACACCATGTAATACTGGGTATTACACTCATATAACCAACCCCCTAACCCAAAAGCATCATTCTTTTAGAATTGTAGGATGAACCTAACCCTTCTTTGAAACTCAAGGGAGAGCAACAAGATCAAACCAACAACAAGAGATATTTACAATGGTTTCTACATGACCTTCAACATAAGTAACCTTTTAGGAAAACATGGGATTTTTATACTTGAATCCCCAAATACCATGATCAAAAGCTTTTAAGAGATAGGAGAGATAGGAACTTTCCTTAAAAACTCTTCTTGATGACTTACTAGAGATGCTATGCTTCCAAGATCTTTTTACTTCTCACTCTCAACAAGAGAAATTAGGAAGAAGAGATAAATGAGAAAAAGAAGATGAAGAAATCTTTAGCTTCACAAACCTCTTGGAGCACAAACAATCAAGGAAGAAAAAGGAGAAGAGAACCCTAACCTTTCTTGCTCTCTCTCCTGAACGACCACCCATTCTTCTCTCTTTCCTTTGCCTTTTTAATTCTTGTTGCTCCTATGACTCTCCTTATCTTGTCCCTTCTTGTTTGAATCCTCTTCATTGTGTTAATGTGCATGTCTATTAGCATTATCACAATTGACTTCTCCCTATCTTCCAAAAGTAGCTTGTTGAAGCATTCACACAAGTTGTTTAACAATATATCACTCTTTACCTTCATTGGAAAATGTGACTTGCTCCATTCGTTTGCAAGCCTGTCCAACAACCAATCATATGCAGGTTTGGACTCTTTCTGCATCTCTTGCATCCAAAAGTTGTAGTCAACAACCATAGTTGATTTTGCAGCCCTCCAAAGGATCTCTTTCAAAGCCAATCCCTTAAAGTCTGGATACATCTCCTCAATCACATTCTGCAATCATTTTTGGTGGTCACTCATAAAGGTTCATTCGTTGCAGTTAACAATCTTTAAGTCCCCACCTAGATGTCTCATAAACCATCTTTAGGTGGAAGTATTCTCCCTTTAAACAATAGCAAATGCAATTGGATATATGCAGTCATTGGAATCTAAGGCAACTTCAACTAACATCTAACCCCCAAATGAACCCTTCAAAAAACATCCATCCAATCCTATCAGTTGCCTACACCCTGCAACAAATCCCTTCTTGCAAGCATCTAGGCAAACATAAATTCCCTGGAATTTGAATTCATGCACTGCAATATTGCAGGTGGAACCTGTGTTTGTCCTCAACAACTCCTCTTCAAAGCTCCATAGTAACCCAAACTGGTGGCCATCCGTCCCCTCAATCAAAATCCTAGCCCATCTCCTAGCCCTCCAAGCAGTCTGTCTCATGATGCTTATTTTCAAGTCATCCCTAACTCTTTTCATAATTAACTTTATCTTCCATTTCGGATCCAACCTAAAGGTTTCCAAATATCTCTCAGCTACATACTTAGCTATGCAGTGCCTGTTTGTGCCATCTCTAATATAGGTGTGGATGGGATTATAAGTCTTTATTTGTATGCAATTCAACTTCTTATTCTCCGACCCCCAAATTCTCCACTTACACCCACTTTTGCATATGACCCATGCTCTCTTATCGTCATTCATTTTTAACCTAAAATTGCACCTTGTGGTTACCTATGGTGTTTTGCATCTTTCCTAAACTGTGCGACATCCTTAAATGTCTTCCCTACCTCAAATTGAGGATCCCACAACTCTTTCTCTTTGTTAAATACAGGGAGTCTAATGTTGCCTTCCTCACCTGATGAGTAGTTAGTGTTCAACTCCTTGGACAATGGATCATATGAACGATCAGAGTCACTATCCTTTCCAACTACGTCTGCGTGTTCCTCTTCAACAACAAGGTCATAGTTCAGACCAATCAACACTCACTTTGGAGCATTGCTATCATATTGAAAATCACCATCGTTCATGTCATATTCAGAGTAAAAAAACTCTTTTTTGGCATCGTCCAACTCATCCTCAGGCTCTGCAATTACATTTCATTTCTACAGTTATGGTTTTGGGAGAGCTTTCACATGTAGCATAATAAGGGATAGAAAAGGGAAAATTTTCAACACAAATCCAAAAGACGAATAATTTATTTGGAACGCATCATCTTTCAGTTAAAAAAAAAAATACCTTCATGTGGTCCACCATCTCAGGTCTCTAATAAAGTGTCCTCAACAATGCCTGTGTGGTCCATTCTCCTTGCTTCTAGGTTACCTTTGTCCTAGAAAAAGGAGGCACTAGCTCTAAATACACAAAACAAGCAACACTGGTTGTGGGTCACCTTAGGGTTGGAAAGGATTTAAATACACAAAGAGATAGAGATTGAGATGGAAAGGATAGAAGTTACTGTGAAAGTCTGCGAGAGTCACTTCCAGAAGAAGCAAGAAGCACTTGCAACCGAGCAATCATGCAGCGAGGGAGAACAGTAGCCACAAGCACTAAGCAACCACGTAGTAAGGGAGAACGGGGGCCACGAGCACCCAGCAATCGCGCTGCGAAGGAGAATTTAAAGTTCATTGAGTAAATAATTACAATTTTAAAGTTCAATGAGTATATATTAATTTTACCCGGAATCGCCACCACCAGTGGTGAAACTCCTTATTGATGTAAGAACCAAAGCCTTTGCCTCAGTAGGGGTTCCATGGCTGGGGGTGTTGGAATCCACCACTCTACCCTGCGACAGAGAAGGAAGAGAAAGAGGAAAGGGATGAGAGAGAGAAAGAAAGAAAGAAGAGTGATTTGGCAAGACGTGGTAGCCATCTCATTTTCAAAATTCCACGTCAGCCTGCCATATCATTACATAAGTGTAAACATTAATAGACTTTAATGACAGTTTATAATTTAAAGAAAAATGAAAGTTAGAATATCATAATTGATAAAATCAAAACTTGATTTTAAATTTGAAAACATGGCAAAAGTTGAGCATTCTTTTAGTAATTTACCTTAAAATAAATTAGGTGTTATTCTCCACGATGTATGGGTTTTCTTAAATAAATAATAGTGATATTTGAGTTATATTTTTTTTATAAATATTGTTAATATTAATTTTTAATTTTTTTAGAATAATTTTTTGCTTGGAATATATTATAGATTTTGTTAGTTTTGTAGATTATTGTGAAATATTTTCTATTATTTTATTCTTATTATTTAATTTTTTTGTATAATATATATTTTTTAAATTTCAATATTGTAGTTGGATGATCATAAAATGAACTTAGTATAGTTATAGTTATGAATGTGTGTGTGTTTTTTTGTTTTTTTTTTGCAATTAGTTTTTAGCATAGTACCATTGTTGTTTTAGTTATGCACCATTTAATCTTTTCGTAATAAATGGATGTGTATAATTAAGGTGTGACTGTTGACATGCATTTTGTTGATAAATGTTGAAGTTTAAATGTTTATTATGTTTGGATGGTGAGAAATTGAAAATATCATAAATTATGTTTGAATGGTAAGTGTTGTTACATGATTACAACAATAAATTTGTAAAAGAGAAAACTGTTGATGGATGATCCTCATATGGCTGATCCGAACGATGGATGACTCTCATGGGGTGTATCTGAGCAATGGATGACTCACTCAGGGGATGACTCATTCGGGCAATGGGTGACGTGTGGATTGTCCAAACGATGAGTAATTATCAGGAGAGATGGGTGAGTCTCCCGGAGTGGAGTGACAGCGATTGATGAGTCTCTCGGTGGTTACAATAGTGATAGATGAGTCTCTTGGGAGGTCACGACAGCGATGGGTGAGTCCCTTGGCTAGATTGAGAGTGATGGATGAGTCTCTCGGGGGTCACGGCAGCGATGGGTGAGTCCCTTGGCTAGGTTGAGAGTGATGGATGAGTCTCTCGGGGGTCATGACAAGGATGGGCGAGTCCTTTGGCTAGGTTGAGAGCGATGGATGACCTGTTGGAAAGAAAATAGGTTAAGGGCGCGGGTGAGAATCCCTGCGTGAACCCTCTGATGCTTAAGTTAGTCCCTCGTAAAAGTGAAATGCTTGAAGACAAAAAATAAGTATGAGAGTGAGAGGTTGCATACTGAATGAGAGAAAAAGACCCCCTATTTATAGTGATGGGAGGGGCATCCATGTGTCGAGTGATCAGATTTTCTTGGCGGATATCTCGGAGTCGGTCTTGACCAAGTCTTGCGGGGTTATCGGCGCGAAGGTGTATGGTTGAGAGCGCACACGACCATATGCGGGTGCACGTAATAGGCACCCCCTAGTGACCTCCCTTGGGGGTATGAGGCACCCCTGAGAGACCTCTCTTGGGGGTGGGGGGTGAAGCCCTCCTTTGCCTTAGCCACGCTGCCGCATTGGAGCCATGGGATTGGAAGTCCTGGTTGGGAAAGGCCAAAGTAACCGTTCATGTGAATGATGGATGAGGGGTCAATCTAAACTCTCATTGACACTTGGGGTCAGGTGGACGCCTAAAGTCAAGAGATGAGAGGTGAATAGACTCTCATTATGATGCTTGGGGTCGAGATGATGCCTAAGGTTGTGAGACCCTTGATGGAAGACGCGGAGGTCACCCAATGAAGGGTATGAGCGGTATGTGGGCCAAGGGTAGTGAATTGTGGCAACAGGACATCCATGGGCTATGTGAGCACAAGAAATGCCAACTTTGGATGCCAAGGGGGTAGGGGCATGGTGAGCAATATGAGGCCCCAGAATTTTAGTTCCAAGTCATGGAAGCCCGAGCGAGGCATGCGGAAGGGCCAGGCCGGGCGTAGTAACTGAATGTGTTCATGAGTGTACAAGGAGAGACGAGAGGTCTCAATTTACCTAGAAGGTAACGGTGGGCATTACATGGTTATGGGTGCCAGAGCCTGAGATAGGCTCAGCATGTCGGTTGCGGATTGAGAGATCTGTGATAATTAAGCTTTGGGATGAGCTGGGTGGCGAATGAATCATGATGGATTGGGATCCATTGTTATGGAAAGTTGGAGCTTTCAAATGTTGAGTGAGAGCAATGAGGTATGATCATGTGGGGTAAGACCATAAGGCCTAAAGATGTGAAATGGTTTGAGAGTCTTGAAGTGGTAAGAGATGTGAAGTCATGAGGAGTAGGGCTTATGGTATGAGCTTGAGGTTATCAAGGGAAGGATAACCAAGTAAGATGGCTTTGATAAGATGGTGGCAGAGCCATCAAAGCTCGGGGAGGCTTTAAGTAGCTTGATGCTATGGGTGCAAGGCTCGATGTGATGGATCTGATGCTATGGACCGTGTGGCAGAGGACTAATGAGTTAGCTCGCGTTGAGGGCAAGTGGCCCATGGGCCTGAGCAATTTAGTGAACTGTAGGTGACGGTTAGATGCCGAAGAGCTGGAGCAGCACCTTAAGGAATTTGGTCAGGTGAGACCAAAAATCTCCTATATGGGATAGGACATTTAGAGTAGTCCTAACGAGGAATCGTGGAACACGGTAATGATCCGATAGATTTGTTATCGAGTAGGACGCCTAGTAAGAATAGTGGCTGCGAGTGTGGCAAGGTAGTCATGTTGGGTTCGATATCAGAGGTGTGACTGGAGGGCTGAAAGTCACGATACGGGGTGCGAAGCAGATCAGAGTGGGACCTGAGCCATGCTGTAGGAAACTGTTGTTGGGTTAGTGTAAGGGACAACACGGTAATAGTGATTGGGTGTTGACTCTCTGAAGCACAGGGCAACACGATGGGGAACCAGTGTTGGGCCAGTGTATGGGAGTGACACGTGATTGGGTGTTGACTCTCTGAAGCACAGGGCAACACGATGGGGAACCAGTGTTGGGCCAGTGTATGGGAGTGACATGATGATGGTGACTAGGTGTTGGTGCGCCTAAAGCACAAGGCAACACAGTGACTATGCAGATAGTCAGGTACTAAAGATCTATGAGATATTTGAGAAAGAAACGCGGGGAAAAGAAATGGGTTTAGCGTGGGAATAATGCTACGATTGACGCCTATCAGTGACGGGTCTAATGCTAGGGACCACGGGATAAAGACGGTTAGTCCACAAGAGGGACTGTAGCCCTCTACGTGGAGTAACCCGTCTGTAGTGAAGACGATTAGACGCCGAAGACCTGGGGTATGCTGTAGGTTATGCCTGAGTCAGACCTAAATTTCCGTAAGGGTTGAAGTATAGTGGTAGTGCCTTTTGGTGTCAAGGCAGCAAGAAGATTTGTGAATCAAGTGGGCGATATCTTGTGTTGTGATAACAAGAGGTGTGGCGATGCTCCTTGCTAAAGGATGCTAATGCAGTTGTGGTTAAAATTTGATCGAGTAAATTGGGATGATGGACCCATGTGATCTTGCAGTAATGCATAAAGATGGGATTGATTGGTAGAGTCGGTAAATGGCTCGAGAATGATACGTAAGTGCCGTGGAGGGTGAGACATACGAGTTCGAAGCCAACCATGAGACGGGAAATTGAAATGTGTGAAGGCTTCGAGTAAAGGGATCTCTAATCCAGTGAAGTGAGTTGTGGTAAGATGAATGTGTGGCGAAGGCACGGTTTGAAATCTGTGAAGGTGCGTAATTGCACAGTCTGGTGTTAGTCTTGGTTGTGTCGATGTGAAATGAGGAAGCGTCCTCATGTGGCACTGGAAGGGTTTCCAGTTGATGACACATGAGAAATTGCTAGGTGGTAGCACTGATGGCAATAATGGAGCGTGAGGCTCGAGGGCTGCGGTGTAAATCCTTGTTGGTCGCCGTGTATGCCTTTAGTATAAAGGTTCAGCAGGTCCTGGTGGTTAGACCAGGCAGGTTCGGTAAAAGAGATCTAAGGTGATAAAAGATGGTTGGTCAGGGCAGAATTGCGCCACTTAAAGGAGTGTGGCTTCAGAGTGAGAGCTATAAATGGTAGTTGGAATGTAGTCAAAGTAGAACTTGAGATGTTCTCCCAAGAAAAGTGGAGCATGAGGTAACAATGTGGGATACACTCCTTAAAGCACTATAATCTTATCGGGAGAGATCACCCAGGGAAAAGCCAGCGTAATGGTGAACGCCTGATTAGGGAGATGAGTCCTAAGGCATTGAGTGGAAGTGTGAATTCCACATGAAGGGCATGGGTGATTCCCAATGGTTGGAGTTTAAATCGAAGACATAGTCGTTGATTGCAAGAGAAGTGCTTGGAGTCAGGTTGTGTTGGTTATGAAGCCGGGCGATCCGGTTGGAGCTAAGCGAGTTGGTTAGATGGAAGATGATGGCGAATTTAAGATGTCACCAATGGGTGGCGAGAGCTCGAAGGAAGAGCTTATGGGATGAGATTGGTTTCCAGGAATGATGATGAGGTGATGAAATCGTCTAATGGTTGTGAGTGATACAGCTAGAGGGATGCCTTAGTATGTGGGCAATTGAGGAAAATTAACCTCGTGTCTAAGGTTAATGGTTGTGAAAGGAAATCGGCTACTGAAGCTGTTGTAGTGTTAGAGCCATGTGGTCGCTCACCAAGTGGTGTGAGCTGGCAGTAGTAAAGTGTATAAAAAATCTGGGAGAAGCCAGACTCTCTCAGGGATTTAGCTAGTTGCGATAAGTATAGAAAGTTATGTGAGGAAGACGGCCTAAGAGTGGGGTCGTGCTGGTTGCAATGACTAGTGAGATTTAAAGAGCAGCAAGTCTTTTGAGATGACATGGTGGTGTCATTGTCGCTGTCGGGGAAAAGAGGTTGTCTGAAGGTCAAAGGTAACCATTGTGCATGGTAAGACCTTGAAGCCGAGTGTGAATGGCCATGAAGGCTAGTGCTTGTGAAATTTGAGATGCAACGGTCATGGAGGGAAATTCATTGCTAACATGGCGTTGTCCTTATCGAGGAGAACAAGAGGAACCATGATGCATGATTTAGCTCAAGTGTCTATTGCGGATTGAGAATGAACCTGATTTAGGATGGCTGAAAGTTTCATGCCTCAAGAGTAAGAGGCTCTATTGAGAAATGGTGAGATTTGAAAAGTCCCAATGAAATTGAAGCTGGGCGAGTAAATTTGGCTAGAAGACCGCTACAAGAGTGGGGGTTGTAACCATAATAGCTTGTTGTGGTGTGGACCAAAGGCACGAGTCATCCTATAGGTGCGATGCATAAGTGATTGTGCAGACGGTAATAAGCCAATCACTTGCGCCACGCACCGTGGGTGATGACGAGGGCCAATTAATGGTTCCGCAACCTTAAGCGTAATGGTAGGATCCTGGACTCGTGGTAGGGTAAATAGCCAAGGTAAGGCCTAGCATGGGGACATGATTATAAAAGTTGAAATGGGGTGAAGAATTGAAGAGGGGTTGCTCAGTGAAGAGTTCCCTTGTATGAGTAAGAGACCCTTACTAGCTTGTGATATCAGCTAGTAAGTATCTTTGTGTGCTTAATGCGAAGCACTCTTGGTTGGGATAAGGTTGTGGCCCGAGCATGGTCAAGCTCGAGGTGAGAGTGTAATGGTGGGTGCATCGCCAAGCTCGAGTTGGACTCGGGTAATGCACGTATGGTTGAAATGTGTAATTACCTGGCATGGTGTAAGGCATGTTGATTTTGCGTAATCATATCGATAAATGAGGGTCGGCTGGTCAAGGTAGAAGATCATGTATGAAATGGTCGAAGTAGGCAAGGCGGGCCAAATGGGAGCTTCCCATGTAGTGCTAGCACGATAAGTTGATCGGTAATGAGAGGTTGCCATGAGGATCAACTTAAGCTATGCATGCGTGTGATTAATGGCAGTATGTCATGGTAAATGGGTGTCCGAGTGTCTTGTGGGCACTAAAAGAAACATTGCGGTGAATGATCAGTGCTAAGACGTTGCTGGTTGGACCAGCGTAAAATCGTGGCCATGTGTGATTGGCAGTGAGAAACGTTGCCGTGTGTAATCGGCGTAAAATCGTGGTAGACTGATCAATGATGCAATGTTAGCGTATATGGTTTCGACTGATGGGAAAATGGGAAGTGGACTGCAAAGTGATGCTCGAGGTAGAGAAAATCTATCCAGAATTGGATAGCGTTGCAGTAAGCGTGATCAGCAACCAGTTGTGCAATTTGGTAAGGGGCCAAAGCGGTGTTCGGTTGTTGAAGGTCCTCAAGAATCAGAGGACCAAAAGCTTAAAGTGAAGCCTTGAGGCAGGTGAAACTCGAGGCAAATGTGAGGAATGGATATGCTATGAGATTCTCGAGTAGGAGAATTTGCCATGTAGTCCGAGATTGTGATTATCTTGGGTAAGAGATTATGGTAAAGTGAATTTCGAGGGCGAAATTCCTTTAAGGAGGGAGGAACGTAACACCTGGTGTTACCGGTGTTAAGAGAATGAGAAAGGAAGTGAGAAAATTTTAAAAATGCCCTTGAGAATGTGTTAAGTCCTTGAGATTGAGGGTGCCTTATGTGAGGGGTATTTTGGTAATTTGGATAGTGAAATCCAATAAAAGGGTATTTTGATAAATTGGAGGTAATTCCTATGTGGAATTAGGTGAGCAAGTGAATAAAAATCCCAAATTAGTATTTATGTGGAGATATATGGGATTAATAAATTCACAAAGTGTATTTTGGGAATTTTGGAATTAATTCCATAGAGAAAATTAATTATGGAAAATAGGAAAAATGGAGAATATGAAATTATTGGAGAAAATAATTATATTTTCCCTAAGTTGGTGAATTAATGTGGTAATGCCACATGGAGGGATGAGATTAACTTGGAAGCCAAGGTTAGTGTCTTGTTGTGACACTTGGCATTTTGTGGTTCAAGTATAATTGGGGTGATTTAATTAAATGCAAAAGAAATGATAATTGGTCTTTCAAGCATTTAATGAGAGGCATGATTTTATGGATTAAAGAAAATCCAAAAAGAAAATGGTAAATGGTCACCATTAATGCCTTGGAAAATATGGAGATTTTATTAAATGAGAAAGAAAGCATTATGTTTTTCAAGTGGTCTCTCATGTGATGGTGGAAATTGGTCCCATTAATTTAAATGGGAAAGAAATGAGAAATGAGAGATGGTGGTTAGTGACACATAGCATAATCTCGTGAATCAAGAATAGGCATTTAAATGAAATTCAAAATTGGAGAGTAAATGGTCTTTCAAGTGTTAAATGCAAGCCATGATGTTGTTGCCTAAAAAGAAAATGCAAAAGAAATGGAAATTAGTCACTTATTTATGAGTGAAAATAGGAGGATTTATTTAAATGAGAAAGAGTGAAATTTGTCACTCAAGTTGATTTGTTGAAATTAGTCAAAATAAATATTTGAGAAAATGGCTAATTTTGGTATAGGAAAACTAAATGATCCAAGGGTTAGGATCAAGTCTTGAAAAGGTGAAAGATATCCAATGGCTTATATTAAGTCTTGAAAATGGATATGAAAATAGTCTCATTAAGTAAATAAGAAATGAATGAAAAATGCAAGAGATCTAATGGGTGAGATGCATTCTTGAGAAAGAGAATAAATCCAATGGTGGGGATTTAAAGAGAGTAAATGGCATAGATTGCCAACCTAATTAAAAGTGTGTTTTCTCCTAGAGAGGAGACTTGGTTGTTTTAATGAATGGTTGAGATTGAGTCTCCCTTAAGCACATGGATTGTGTTTTGAATGGATGGTGGAGATCCATTCTTGAAATTTGGAAAACAAGTATAAAATGGCAAGAAGGGAAGTCTTGGTTTCCTTTGGCCATTTCGAGAAAGAAATAAAGAAAGGGAGAAGATGAAAGAAATGAAGAAGAAAGGAAAGAATGGAGAAGAAATGAGGATCAAATCAAGGTATGTTCCATTCTTCTTCTTCTTCTCTATTTAGTATTCTTGTATGCAAAGTGAGTGACAAGTTGGAATGTCATCTTAGATGGAAGAAGATGTTGATGGAAGCTCTCTTGAAATGAAAGTTTGAAGATTCAAGAAAAGGTAAGGGATGGCCCCATGTGGAGGAGACCTTGCATTGCATTGTAAGTAGATTGCATAAATTTTTATGTATCTCTTTGTATGCTTTACTTGTACATGAGACCTATGGCCATGGGGGTGGGAATGAAATGGTAGGTTGATGCCTCAAACCATGTTGGGTTTTGAGGATGGAATGACCTAACCATGCTTGCATGCATTTGCCATTACATAGACTTGTTATGTTTGTATTTACTTTGCATATGCACCCTTACTGAGCTTTTGAGCTCATGAGATTTGTTGAACCTCTTTGTAGGTGTTGAAAGCCTCAAAGGAAAGGTGAAAATGAGAGATAAATGGCTATGAATGGGGAAGGCTAAAGTTGTGTAGCCTATGTATTTTGGTTGAAATGTAAAATTAAATTATGTTTTATTTTGGTTTCATGTGTATGAACCTCCATGAATGAGGTTAGATGTAATATTTTCCACTTTATTGTGTAAGCTTTGTGGAAGAAGAAAATGAATATTTTCTTGTAAGCCTTTGTTGGAAAATAGTGGATGGTTGATGTATGTTGTGGAAGCATCAAGAGATTGGTTCAAGCCTTAATTTTGGAGAAATAAAGGCAAAATTTGGATGAAAGTGAAGTATTTTGTTTAATTTATTTTTTTTGGAAAATTTGGGTTTAAAGGGCCCAAAGAAAAAAAAAAGGGAAAAGAAGTGTAGAAGGCAGCAGGAGTAGCAAAGGGCTGCCAGCCAGCAGCAGGCCGCAGGGCGGTCACGCGCGCGCGTGTGGGGCCAGGAGCTCGGGCAGGTGCGCAGCCGCGCGGCTAGCGCCCAGCGGGGCCCTGCTCGGGCCCCGGGCGTGCCAACGGACCCTGCCGGCCGAATTTTTTTAAAAAAATGGATTTTTTGGGGAATTTTGGGACATTTCTTAATTGAATTTGGGCCCCGGAGGAATTTTCAAAATAAAGGGATTTTTCGGGCATTTTGGAGAATAATGCCGAAATTTTGGAAAATTGAAAATGATGAGTTTTTCCTCCAAATTTGGTAATCAATCAATGGATTGATTTTAATGGTGATTTATGGAGCCCGGTGAATCTTTTGGTCGGAAAAAAAGAATTTAAAATAATTGAGAAAACGACGATTGGGCATTTGAATGAGTTTTTCTTTAATCTAATATGGTGTAGTTGAAGCCCCATTCTGCTAGTGAATCCTGGGGTTGAGGGAAGGGAATGACGAGCCTAGTTCTCACCTAGGGCGTTTCCTCTGGAAACATAGTTCACCCTTCACCTAAGGCCGGGCAGGTGGACAATTCGGGTAATTGTTCACGAGTAACACCCGTAAGTGGGAGCGGGGCATTACAAAGGCCCAAGCCTAAACCCAAAACAAGAAAGGCCTAGTCCCAAACCCAACACAAGGAAGGCCCAAGCCCAAATATATGAAAAGCCCAAGTCCCACAAATTGCTGACATCATTGCTTACATCATGGGTTCAAATGACATCATCGCTTACATCATGGGTTAGAATTACATCATCGCTTACATCATTAATTAGTATTTTGTATTATTAAATTATATAATTGAGTGATTTTCATTGCATCTTTTAGCCTATAAATAGAACACTTGGGGTGCATTTGTAATAATTCAATTTTCCTATAGTGAAAGTATAGTTGTGTTATTAGGAATTCTCTCTCAAATTTTTCACTTTAGTTTTTATATATAGTTTTGTTCTTAGATTTTTTTCTCCCAATTCTTCAACTTTAGTTTCCATAGAGTTGTGTTATGTTATTTTTATTATTTTTTTAATTATACACCGCCTATATGGTCGGTTAAATATTGTTTTTAAATATTATCTTTTAATTATACACCGCCTATATGTTCAGTTAAATATTGTCTTTTAAATACTGTAACTTTAATTTTCATCATTTAAATTCCTGCCAATTTATTTTCAAATGAAGATGAGTAGTTAAATCTATTCTTGGGTTAAGACAAGGACAGTGTCCAACGCCAATGATTCCCAAAGAAAGCTGCATTTCAAATATGTAATATTAATCTGATTTAATTTGAGCAGTGTGCGTATAGTGTATTTTTGAGTTTAGATTGGAGCATAAGCCTAACTTAGAATTTTCATGCCACGTATGGAGATTGTTAGATCTGAAAATATTTGCATACCTAAGCCTAAATGATTAATCTGTATCTATAAATTCTGTCAGTAGAATATAATTCAATTTATGGTAATTGCTTAACTTAGAATTTTCATGCCATGTATAGAGATTGCTTAAACAAGAATTATCATTATCTTGAACTAAAATTACTGACAGAGCTACAAAACTTAATTCAGATGAATATTGCTAATCTTTTCTATCAAATTGGGAATTAATTATTTTTAACACTAAAATTGTCTTGACCCAAGCTGCTTAAATTCAATATTAGTTTAGTTTTAATTCTTACCTATAGATCATCTTAATCACCTCCTAAAATCAAATATTTTGTGATCTTTGTTTTCATCCATAAATAATCTCCCTGTGAACCGACTCGGACACACCGAAATATAAATTTAAAATTGTACTACATGCACACTCGCACACTAGCGAGTATAATCGCTTACACCTGCTTTAATAAGAGGATTGACATCGGATAAATTTGGTTGTAGTTTTGATAAATAAATGTCCACGGTAGCGTAGCAATTAGGTCACGGATGAGAATCCTAGCGTGGACCCTCCGATGCTTAAGTTAGTCCCTCGTAAAAGTGAAATGCTTGAAGACAAAAAGTAAGTACGAGAGTAAGAGGTTGCACACCGAATGAGAGGAAAAGACTCCTATTTATAGTGATGGGAGGGGCATCCATGTGTTGAGTGATCCGATTTTCTTGGTGGATATCTCGGAGGCGTTTTGGACCAAGTCTTGCAGGGTTATCGACGCGAGGGTGCATGGTTGAGAGTGCACACAAGCATACGCAGGTGAGCGCAATAGGCACCCCTGAGTGACCTCCCTAGGGGGTGTGAGGCACCCCCGAGAGACCTTTCTCGGGGGCGTGAGAATACCTCCGAGAGACTCTCTCGGGAGGGGGGTGAAGCCCCCCCTTTACCTTAGCCACGTTGTCGCGTGGCCCTGTGGCAAGGGGCATGAAAATACCCCCGAGAGACTCTCTCAAGGGTGAGGGGTGAAGCCCTCCCTTTGCTTTAGCCACGCTGCTGCGTGGCCATGTGGCAAGGGGCATGAAAATACCCTTGAGAGACTCTCTCGGGAGTGGGGGGTGAAGCCCCGCCTTTGTCTTAGCCAAGTTGCCGCATGGCAGCATGGGAGAGGGGGAAACACCCCCCCTTTCCTTGGCCCCTGGCCACGCTACTGCGTGGTAGTGTGGGAATGGGGAAGGAAGCGACCAAACGCTTCCATGCGGCCAAGCCGCCTCCTGGTTGCGTGGAGCAGGTAGGCCACTTTAATAGGCTGCCACGTGGCCTTTTTTCTTTTTTGGACTACTTATTTATTTATTTTAATAGGCATAACAGTAAGAAATTGAAAATATCATAAACAATAAAAAATACTATATATTTTTGTTACTTACTATAAGTACTTAGGCAGTTACAAAAGATATAAATAAGATACGAAACCTAACACTATAGGTAATCTGCTAACTAAATTGAAAATTTTGATTTTAGGGAGGAATTCTAAAAGAGATGCGGATTGTATTAATATATAACATGTGGGTGTAACCGTCACATGTTTATACATTTGGACCTATACAAATAATACAACTATTATAATATTTGATATATTTGTAAATTGTCACCGCTAGGGCATCACTACTGCCATTATATCCAGCATCCCAACCACACATAGGTTTTCCGTCATAAAAGTTTAAAAATTTAAGTAATAATAGACTAACAAAAATTTTAGATAATGATTTGTAATGGAAGAGTATGTAGTTTAGTATATTTGTTAAAAATACTTAATGAAACTTGTAATTAAACTAAATTTATAGTCACGTGTTATTAAATTATAAAATATTTCTTATAAAAGTTATAATACTCTATCTTATATGATATATCTAATCTTAGTAGATTAATTTTCTCTTTTTATTTTTGTTTCGTTGTTTATCTTCATCTTCATTGTTCTAGTCCAAGTCCACTTTGTCCTTTCATTTTTGGTTTTGAAATATTTGAAATTTCTAGCGAGAAAGAGAGAACAAATGTTTTTACTAATTTGTTGCAATCAGAATCTCCACGATACACAACATCCATGTGCCCAAAATAAAGTTCATTGGGTAATTTTTTTTGATTATTTCTTATCCATTGAAATCTTTCTTCCTTGATAGCCATGTAAGCATCAACAATGAATTGCTGCAAAAGTTTGTTAGCAAGTAAAAGGGTTTTGCCTTCTTTTTCTCTATATTGCAGCCTAAAGCTATAATACTTTCGCATTGACAAAATGTTCCGTTTGTAACACTTGCCTTCAATGTCCATCAACAGTATTCTTAACCTATATCCATCTTCACCATAAGGAAATAGCAACGTATAGTTCAGTGCCATGAAGCTAGGATGGAGGTCGAAAATCCTTTGTAGTCCCTTACTTCTATGCTCTATTATCATATCACGCTCAAAATTATCAACTATGAGATCACCAACTATTAGCCCGACAAGTTCAGAAGTAGTCAGAAAATTGTATTCTCGCCATCTTGTTTCCTTCTACTTTTAAGCCATAGGCAGATCTTGCATTCTGAAGTAGTTTTTAAATGATCTATGGCCAGGCAAAACGTGTAACATCCCGCATCGAGCGATGGGAAGGACCGGAATAACTTACCCTGATGGGCCTACGCGAATTTCTTAGGGGGGTCACTCATCCTTGAACTGTTCCTAGCTCAAGCACGCTTAACCCCGGAGTTCCTTGCCAACATTCAGCCCAAAAGGTATCCAGCTGGTGTTGTTTCCTTCCTTACTTATCCTTGACATATACTATTCTTTTCTAGGCTCCTGGGGTATTACATTCTCCCCCCTTTGAGCACATGACGTCCTCGTCATGCGACCTTACAATTGATCCCAGACCTTCTCCCCTTTCACTATAAAAAAACAGATTTATTGCGGCGATTTTTTTGCGGCGATTTTGAAAACCGCCGCAAAACATTGAATTTTGCGGCGGTTTATATAACATTTTGCGGCGATTTTCAAAAATCGTCGCCAAATTAATTAATTTTAAATAAAAATTAAATTTAGCGGCGGTTTTGTGAAAACCACCGCCAAATTCCGTAATAAAAAATTCAAAATAAATTGAATTTAGCGGTGGTTTATACAAAACCACCGCTAAATAAAATTGAAAAAATAAATTTTGCGGCGGTTTTAAATAACCGCCGCAAAAATTTAGAAATTTAAAAATAAAAATTAAATTTAGCGGCGGTTTTAACAAAACCGCCGCCAAAATTTTTAATAAAAAAATTAAAAAAATTTGAATTTAGCGGCGATTTTGATAAAACTGCCGCTAAATTCGTAAATTTTGCGGCGGTTTCAAATAACCGCCGCAAAATTTAGAAATTTAAAAATAAAAATTAAATTTAGCGACGGTTCTAATAAAACCGCCGCCAAAATTTTTAATAAAAAAATTCAAAAAAAATTGAATTTAGCGGCCGTTTTAATAGAACCGCCGCTAAATTCATTAATAATAAAATTGAAAAATAAATTTTGCGGCGGTTTCAAATAACCGTCGCAAAATTTTGAAATTTAAAAATAAAAAATTAAATTTAGCGGCGGTTTGATCAGAAACCGCCGCCAAATTCAGAAATTAAAAAAATAAAAAAATAAATTTTTAAAAAATTAATAATTTAAAATTAAAATTAAATTAAATTTTGTAAAATAATCTAAATTTTTAAATTTTTTAATCAATTAATTTATTTAATTTAATTTTAAATAATTTATTTATTTTAAATTTATCAATTAAATAATATATAAATATAAATTTATCAGTTAATTTATCAATTAATTTTTTTCACTTTCTAATTTATAAAATGTAAAATTTTAAAATATTAATTTATAAAATTTAAATTTTTATCTATAAATATAGAAATTAAATTCTAAATATATAAATTATTATATTTCATGTGCATAAAATATAAAATAAAATATATATACATGTAAACTAATTTATATAAAAATTTATAAATTAAAATATATATTAAATGTATAATAATTAACTATTTGTAATAGTTATTAAATATATACAAAATGAAAAAAATGAGAGGGGAGGAGAGATCAGAGAAAGGGCGGTTTCATATTTTAAAAAAGAAGTTACTATATGAATTATATTTTTTTAATGAGAAAAAGTATATTAAAATTGAATTGAATAATATTTAGAGAATATATATATAAATACTATTCTTATATTGAAAATATTATATAAATATTTTTACATTGATGATAGAGTCAAGAAAAACACATAAAATCTCAAAAAACTTGTTATATCACATAATTTTATAATAATTTTTTGAATTAAAAATAACAATACATCTAATATGATCAGAATGTACATTTCTCTATATAATATATAAGAATCTTTATATATATAGTATACATCAAACATGACTTTGATTAATAATATATTTAGTATTATCTTTATCTATATTGTGTGTTGATTAATCAATAAATGCAATGCATTGTGTTGTGTTTGATTAATTAAGCATTACAATAATTGATTAATCATAAATATATGTGAATTAATTTAAATTCATATGGTTGAGACATGAAGTTAAAAAAACACCAACAGTGTCAATGGTTGAGATCAAATACTCAACATATTTTCTCCCCAAAACCATCTCATCCCCTATCACCTCACAAGTATCATAACCACTATCAGAGAGATAGACGGCGAGACAGACAGCCAGTCACTTCCCCAAATCCATGGCATGGTCACTTCCTTTTCGATTTTTTCTTTTAACTCCCTCTTTACTTCAAATGTCTCTTGTCACAACCATAGTCATAGTCACTGAGTTATTTGTACTCAACGCTCAGATGACTTGCAATAGTGTAAGTTTTAAAAAACTTAATTGGGCTTAATCCAAAAGAACTTGACCAGGCTTAATTCGTGAATTAAGTTTTACATTGTTTTAATAATTTTTTAATCTTTTTTTTAGATAATGTCTAATATGAATTAAGTTTTACACATAATTAAATTTAATATTTTTATATTATTTAAAAATATAAATTAGTCAACAATATTAATTTTTTATATTAAATTATGTATATTAAATATAATTACTTTAAATGTCACAGTTAAATAATTAATTAAAAAATAAAATAAATTACTTAAAAACAAAAAAACCAAATTCCCTCCCCCAATTTCACATTACCCGCCTGCGCCAAGCACTCCCAATTTCCCAAATTCCCAAATTCCCTCCCCCAATTTTACTCTCTCTCTGCGAACCCTTCTCGATCTCCGTCTCTCCTTCTCCCTCGCGTCGCTAGCCCTCGCCCCCTCGCTCGCTCTCGCCCTCCCCTCGCTCGAGGTCGCCCTCGGCCGCTCGCCCGCCGTCGCTAGCCCTCGGACCCTCGCTCGCTCTTGCCTTCTCCTCGCTCGAGCTCGCCCTCGGTCGCTCGGCCGCCGTCGCTAGCCCTCGGCCCCTCGCTCGCTCGGCCGCCGTCGCTAGCCCTCGGCCCCTCGCTCGCTCGCTCTCGCCCTCCCCTCGCTCGCCGTCGCTCGCGCTCGCCCTCGACCCCTCGCTCGCAGTCGATCGCGCTCACCCTCGGCCCCTCGCCCGCCGTCGCTTGCGCTCGCTCTCGCTTCTCGCAGTCGCTGACTCGCTCTCTCCTCCCGCAGTTCCTCAGGTTCGATTTTAATATAAGAGAGAAGATCTTGGTATATTAATTGATTGTCTTTTAAGAGTCCTGGTATTTGTTATTGAGACGTGCCTAATTTTGTCCCTGCAAATTATGTGTGTGTGCAAATGCTCCAACGTTATTCTAATTAAACAAACATGTAAACTAGTATTTCCATAAGGATAGTTTAATTTACATTTTCAGCAAAAACCTGTATCAGATTTCATGTTTACGACTGCTAAATCAAGTGAAGTAATTAAGCTGCCTTATCTCCATGTTCAAAAAACGTTGTTCAGTTTTTTATACATCCTTTTCAGAATTTTGGAGAAAAGAAAATGGTACTGCAGATTATATTGTTGTTAGCCTTTTTTTATTTTGCCTTTCATTTTGTTTTGCTTTATCTATACGTGCATGTTTTTATCATTTATAAAAAGTTGCAGCCATGATTAGGAAGAAACGTCTAAGAGGTACCAATAAAGAAGTGGTAACAACAATATAATAAGCAAACACAACATAAAGGTTTAACATTTTTTTTTCACCATCACCTCACATGTCTTACTAGAAGGGTAACTAATTAGATAATAAATACAGGACCGCTTAGGACACAAACAGAGCTATTTTCATGGCAGTTGGTCAATGTAGACTGGGAAGAAGTAGCACATTCGAATACAAGCTAACCTAATGAAACCTTACATGTTCAAACTGTTGAGGATGTTTTCTTGTGACTGCATTTGAAGGATAAGCAATGCAGTCAAGACTTTCTTTCATCTGTAATTACTAATTAGCAATCTTGGATTCATATATATGTTCTGTAAGTGTGAACTTGTGTTCTTCTCTTGATTACTTGCTGGACTTCAATTTATGGCATTTCACTAGTAACCACACTGTTAAGGACTTCAATTAGCAATTTATGCACATTTATGGATTTCAATTTATGGATTCATATATATGTTCTGTAAGTGTGAACTTGTTTTTTTACTTTGCTTTATATATATGTGCATGTTTTTCTCATGTATAAAAAATTGCAGCCATGATTAGGAAGAAACGTTTAAGAAAGACAGGCATTACTGATTTAGGTGGAGATGCCTCACTTCCCACACATGCTTCAGCATCATTGTCAACTCCACCACAACCCCCAGCATCATCCCCAGCTCCACCACAACCTATAGCATCCTCCCCAACTCCACTGCAACCTCCATTATCTGGCCATGCCCCATCACAACCTCCAGGATCTAGGCAGACTCCATCAGAATCATCCACCCCACATCTCTCTCACGATATTCCATCGACAGCCTCGTCTACATCACGTCGTTACTGGACAGTTAATGTGATAGGTATGCACAAAATATTTAAATTGCATGTAATTATTATATACTTGCATTAATTATTAAATTAGGTATATGTATTTTGATTGACAGATGAAGAAGGGCTTATAAAACAGGAAAAATTAAGGGTTAAAGATGTTTGGTTACTAGCACGTGGAAGGCGTGTTATGTTAGAGTTCAATGAATCATTCCAACCAATTGGAGATCCAGCTGGACTTCTTGGAGGGATTTTAGGAGAATTAGCCTCTGATTTTGTTGCTTTTCCTGTCAATTATGAAAGTTGGCACAAAGTACCGAAGACATACAAAGAAGAAATTTACAAAAATAGAATCATGGTAATTAACTAATATTGTATTTTTTGATATATTTTTTGAATATGTTATTGTAACTAATATTGTTGTTTTTTGAAGGAAAAATTTAATGTTGACGATGGGCCTGCTAAAAATTTTATTTTGAAGAACATTGGGAAGAAATGGAAGGACAATAGATGTAAATTATACCATGAGTGGTATGATCCCAATATTGGTCGAGAAGCAAATATTACAAAGCATCCACTGGGAATATCTCAAGACCAATGGGCAAGTTTTATTGACTATCGTGCACGAGATAAGACTAAGGTGATGTTACTAATCTTGCTTATAAGATTACTAATATTTAGACGACTAAGTGGTTAAGATTAAACTAATGATGTTTTTGTTGGATATCTAGGAGATATGTCAAAAAAATGCTGAAAATTGATTCAAATTGACAATTCCACACACAGGAGGGTCGAAGAGTCTAGCAAGGAAAAAATATGAGATGGTAATATTGCGAAAATTTATCCTTAATATGAATTTTGTATTCTAACATCAACTAATATTTATGTGAAATTGTTCTAAATTATAGGAAATTGAGAGTGGCCAGCCTGTGAGTAGGGGTTTATTATACATTGCGACGCATAAGAAGAAAGATGGATCTTTTGTGAATGAAGGAGCACGAACTATAAGCGTAAGTTTTTTTTTGTATCATAACCATTCCATTTTTTGAATCATAGAAGAAGTTTTTATCTATATTATGCTTTATTAGTAAATGAGTTATAACTCACCCGGTTTGTTTTATCTAGATTGTCTAGGTAATGCCGCACCTGACACCATAAGGATATGCACCGGAAGACATAATATTATTAATGCTTAATCAGGCTGAAAAAGGGGAAAAAAAATAAACAAATGGTATATCACCAACTTGTATTAGTTTTTTTTTTTAATTGTATTTCCTTATTTTCATAAGATAAGGTGGACCTGCTCATTGGTTGATAAAAAAAATTGGCCAACTAGAATTCATGTTGCTAACCCAACCTAGTGGGATTAAGGCTCAATATGTTATTGTTGTTTATCTTAGAAGTATAAAAATTTACTTCAACTACTGAGTGAGTTGACATCAAGTGATAAAAGAGCCTATAAAGGGCTACCATGGCAGGGGAGGCAAAGATGTTTAAAATCAATACTGGATCAAACTGTGGTAAAGTATGATTGTGGTCTAACAAGGATGTGAAGCCTAACAGAGAAAAGTTTGTCGCAAGTCAATCCCATCCTGATAGTGTCTTAGGAAGGTCTTGGATATATTGGTTGGTCTTGTGAGAAGAAGAAATAGACAAGAGAAAATCAGCAATTTGTATTCAATATCAATCAAAAACTGCTTTTCTGATTACATCCTATGCCTATCTATAGGCCAAAACTAAAAGATAATTCAAACCTCAAAAAGATCTATAAATAAAAGATAAACTCTAAATAACTCTTATCAAGAATAAAATCTAAAATTTAAACTGAAATTCTAAAACTTAAATAAAACCTGCAATCCTAATATCAAACATTTAATATTTCATGATTCTAATTGCTCATCACACCCTGGATCCACGCACCAAAAAGAAGGAAAGAAAATGAACCTGTATCAACAAAAATTTTCATATTCATCAGGTCTCGCACATGAGGATCATGGAAAATGAGTATGCCTTCCAAAATTATCACATCTGAAGGATTAACCTGGCAAATTCATGGCATCAGTAATTAGAGCGGGAAATTAACATATAACTTGGAAAGAAGTATCTAGATTAATCATTTAAAACTTCAGGATCAGGTCTTGTTCTTTATGAAAATTCACTAATAGCACTGGTAGATTCCGTAAAGTGTGCATTAATATCTAGTCATGCACTTGAGAAAATTCTAACAAATCAAAAGCAGCAAGAATTTACAAAAATGCATCCAATAAGTTGGTGTTAAAACTAAAATAGCAAACTATGCTAACAGAGAACGCAAGTCAAGATACACAAAAGGCAGGCAACATAAAAATTATAAACACAGAGAACATAAAAGCAACAAGTAGAGACAAAGGCCATCCCATGGTTATTCACCTATAAGAAGTTTCACTAAGACATTTTCTATGCTCCATGTTCAAAGAATTTTACCCTTCGCGCTGGAAAGACATCCTTTTTGTAAGTCTTCAGATCATAATTTGGAATATCCACTGCTTGCCCATGTTTCAGCTTTTCCATAGCACACAACAATTGCTTGGTGTCAAATGCATCTGATAGAGGAATGAACATATTAAATAAATACAAAGCAATAAAACAAATCAAACATAAAACTTATTTTAAGTTAATAAGAAGCATGCATACAAACATGGAGCACCGGATCTGGATATTAATGCAACACATAAACTTTGGCATGCAATCTTCAAAAAATTATGGCACTACTGAAAGATACTTTAACAGACAAGTATATATAATATACATACAAGAAAATAACAGCCCACTTATTTTTGTCTTTTATTTCAAATTTTAAACATTTTGAACATTTATTAAATGGGTGAACCATTGCCATCCCGCCTACATGTATTCAAGAGAATCCACCTTGTTTTGGTACTTGACACGATATTCAACACAACATGACACCATTTTAGAGGGCTCCTTACTTCTTAGCAAAGTTACATAATTTAACAGCATAAAGAGAAAAAACAGTTGCATTATTTATGAATTTTGAATTGTTTACAAGCCTTTTCTTTTTTCCTGATGAGTCAATTATTTCTGAGCCTTTGCGATACTCACACAAAAAAGTATCTTATTAGTGCTACACAAATTGATGTGATGAAGCTTCAAGACTCAAGATCTCCATGTTGTCGCAACACGTTGTTCAAATTTTTATGATTGATATTGTTTTTTAATCCATATAGGAGAAAATTTCTGAGATTGAGAGCCAAGGCACGTCTTCACAGTCAGTCTCCTTAAATGATTCACTTGCTCGTGTGCTAGGAAAAGAACATTCAAGCCGAGTTCGAGGTTTGGGCTTCAGTCCTAGTCCACACCAAGTTTTTGGGACCACCAGTGGGACATCCTTGCCATCCAATAATACTAGTACACCTGTATATGTGAAAAAATTGGAGGAAAAATTAGAGACTAGTCAACAAGAGGTTCGAAGTTTAAAGAGTGCAATGGCTTATATTTTCACCAATATCGTGGGGAATATACCACCCGAGTTTGCTGCTATGCTCAATACAATGGTATGTTAGTATATTAATTCTTAAATTATGAATTTTATTTTTTCATTTCAAGTGATTGTTTATGTTTATCTCCACAAATATTCATCAAAGTATGTTTTTTCTTTTTGTATACATATCTAATATAATTTTAATTATTTTAGGCACCAGATGCACATAGTGGACCAGTGTCACCAGTAGGAAGGCTCTCTTCTAATGCAAGTCATGACATTCATCAGACCCATCAAGATCCAAACCAACAAAGTTGATGTGATGATATGGAACTTCATTTTGGATATTAAATTGTTTAAAATATGTTACATATTTGGATATTTAAGTTGTATTAAATATTTATGGTTTATTGATTAAATGGATTGAAATGTTGTGTATGTGAATTTTGTATATATGTTATAAATTTTAGGTTATTTGTGAGTTGCATTGTGAGTAATTTGGCACAGGTTTTTGATTTGGTGAACCAAAAAAGCAAGCTGGCAGCGATTTATTTAGGCTTCTAGCGGCGGTTTCAAAACCGCCGCTAAAAGCCACGATTTGAAAATTAAAACCGTCGCTAAAGTGCCAAAAATCAATCCGAAAAATTAGCGGCGGTTTTGAAACCGCCGCTAAAATCAAACAAAGTCGCCGTTATTTTTTACAAATGATTTTATTTCGGCGGCGGTTTTGAAACCGCTGCTATTTTTTATAAATAATTTTATTACAACGGCGGTTTTGAAACCGCTGCTAAAATCAAAATAGAACCGCCGTTATTTTTTAAAAATTATTTTATTTCCGCGGCGGTTTTGAAACCGTCGCTATTTTTTATAAATGATTTTATTTTAGCAGCGGTTTTGAAACCGCCGCTAAAATCAAAATAAAACTGCCGTAATTGTTTATAAATTATTTTATTTCAGCGGCGGTTTCAAAACTGCCGCTAAAATCAAAATAAAACCGTATCTAAAAAATAAAATAAAATAATATCTAAATATTTAGCGGCGGTTACGTAACCGCCGCTAATTGTTTACAAAACCGCCGCTAAATGTCAAACTTAGCGACGATTTCTAAACCGCCGCAAAAAACAACATTTAGTGGCGGTTATTCCAGCGGTTGTTGAAAACCGCCGCTAAATACCTCACGACGGCTGTATTAGCGGCGGTTTTCAAAACCGTCGCTAAAGCACTTGGCGGCGGTTAGAAACCGCCGCTAAATAACAAAAAAATCGTCGCTAAAATGCTATTTTTTTGTAGTGTTTGGAGGTTGCCATCCTAGAAGCCTGCCAGGAGCCGCTCCTTGAACAGGCCCTCGCGCCACTCTCCGCCCTCATTGGACTGCCTTCTCCAAGGGTCGGCTTTGATACCACCTACAACATCACACATCGAGCGATAGGAAGGACCGGAACAACTTACCCTGATGGGCCTACGTGAACTTCCTAGGGGGGTCACCCATCCTTGAATTGCTCCCAGCTCAAGCACGCTTAACCCCGGAGTTCCTCGCCAACATTCAACCCAAAAGGTATCCAGCTGGTGTTGTTTTCTTTCTTACTTATCCTCGATATATACTATTCTCTTCTGGGCTCCCGAGGTATTACAAAACTTTTTTGCCAAAACATCGTCATCATCTTCTACTTTTTGCAAGCCATCAACAATTTTTGTATCCATGTTGCCCTTATCTTCATTATTATTCCCAAGAGATTTGATTTTATTCGATGTTTATTTTTTGGTATCATATATGTAAAGTTGTGCAAAAAAAGGTTTAATTCCAACTTCAAGCATCAAAGATCCAATTATGTGCAAGTTTTGTCCATTTAGTCTTAAAACATAAGGGATTTTACTGCAATTAATCACAATGTCAATTTTGCCACCCATTGAGGTGAAAGCAAACATGGTGTTGTATCGTTTTATGTACCGTTGAAAGATGGCTCCTTTTTTCTCTGAATTTAAACCTATCAAATAATTCAATAATGCTAGAGGTTCTCTTAAATTAGATTAGATAGATTTAATACATGCACTTAATTATATTCAAATAATGTACATATAGTTAATTAATAAAATAAATAATTTAAAATTTAAAAATCTAGAAATCACCACAAAATAGAGAAAATGAAATACTCATAAAAGAAAATGTTAGATTCAACCTATATTAGATAGATTCAATGTATGCACCTAGTTACATTCAAAGAATGCACATATAATTAATTAATAAAATAAATAATTTAAAAACTTAGAAATCACCAAAAAATTAGAAAAATGAAATACTTATCAAAGAAGATGTTAGATTCATTTGTTGGTCTCTTAGGGTATAGCTACTCAAGAGGGGGGTGAATTGAGTGATTCAATTTTTTTCTTAATTTTAATAAATATTCTTAATTAACGATTTTATTTAAGAATATATATTTGATAAATAAATTATGTTTGAGATTAACAATTAATGTAAGTCATAAGATATAACAAAAATAAATAAAATGAGGCACAAGACAATTTATAATGGTTTGGTGTCTCCATACACACCTAATCTACTCTCTCAAGATTTAACTACCCTTGGGGTTCCACTAAACCAATTTCACCAAGGTTTCTATACTATCTCACCTTGAAAACTACATACATACCTAGATTACAATGATTTCTAGCCAACCATTACAACAAGATTTTGACCCTACCTTATCTTGAAAACTAGATACACTCATAAATTTTAATGGTTCTAGGAAATCTATACAATCCTCAATGATAATTTATCCATACTTAAACACAAATAATTAAGTAAACAATTAAGTAAAAATTATCCATACTTAAACACAAATAAACAATTAAGTAAAAATTATACAAGGCAATAATAATTAAAAAATAAATAAATTGGTGACCTTGGAGAAATTTGAAGTAGACTTGAAAATCTTTTTCTCCTCTTGCATTGTGGCTCTTTGGTTGATGTACAATAATACTTCGTGAGCCTTGGATTGCTTGGATAATAGCCTAAGAGTGTTTGGGATTTTTCAGGTGCTTTGGATTTTCAATGGAAGTACTTGGATGTCTCAAAAGTGAGTTTGGGGGTATTTATAGATGTTTGGAGCACTATTTCACACAGTCATTTTTCTGATTGTTAAACCAAGGGTCAAACTTTCAAAGGGGAAGGGTCGACCTTTGCTTAAATTTACAATAGTCAAAAATCTGACCGTTGGGCCTAGGGTTGACCTTTCATATTGTGGAGTCCCCCCCCTGGAGATCCCAAAGGCCCACGAGCCCTAAGCGAAAGTCTCAAGAAGAGAGTAAAGTGATGCCAAAAATTTTCAGCCAAAATGACATGCAAAATGTAAAGTCCAAAAGTACTATGGAAGCATGGTATATACATACGTACAAACCAAAAGATAAAAGGATGGCAAACACAGGGCACACCTCTGAATAAAAACCTGGGTCAAGATCACGACATCAAAAAACTAAGCTAGAAGCCTTTTGTACCTCGGAACTACAAAAACTCGCCCAAGGCCGACAGTTGGGACTACCCTTTATGACCGGATACCCATGCACTCCAACACTACTGCACTCACCTTTAGCCTTAGCTTTCCCTTTATCTAGAATGATGTAAAGTAAGGGTGAGTCACAAGACTCAGCAAGCATATAAAAGAAATATGTTAAGGCTAGGAATAAATCTCTCACATGGAATACAATCCATCAAATGCCGTGATGAAAACCAAAGTGTCATGCCATGTATTACGATACTCAACCATTAACATAAATAAATAGTACAATGCACATAACGACAGTCCTTGGGGACCACATAAGAAATGCACAACCTAGCACCCAAGTCCTGGCATACAAATCTGTTGTAGCCACGAACTGGCTGGCATAAATCATATGAGCCTGAGGCCTTGGCTAGCAAAAATATATGAGCAATGCAACAAATAACAGATGCAATGGCGTAGTGAGCACTAACGTGATACATCGGCCCCAATAAGCTGGGCATCAAGCCATGCTCTGCCCATATAAGAATACGCATCCAATGTAGTGCTTGTGCACCTAGGTAATCTAACATACTCGTGTCCAGGCATACTCAGCTTATGTATTCCCCTAGTGATGTAAACCCAATCCCATGCAATGTCATGCCATGTGATATGCTACATAATGACAGAGTTGATCGATAGTGACCAGGTAGCAATCAACCATCTGTGTCTAGGAACAACCAGTCGACAACCGTTCTCGGCTTGGTCTACGGTTCGCTCCAGTATCACCAAATGGTCAACACGTCACCTCACCGGTCAATAGCTCATGCCTCACGTTATCAAGACTCACATTCACGAGAAACCATAATCACAACCAAATTCTGCTAATCCACTAGGAACCTAACCCTGGATTAGGTTCAGCATCATTCCCAAAGAAATAAGAGTGGCACAAAGCCCCGTAGACACTTAACAAGTAAACATTAACAAGTCTCTTATTTAATTTAAATTAATTTATACTAATAAAATCCTCAATTCATATAATTAATATGTGAAATCGAATTGAATTAAAGAAAGGCACGGAATTCATAAAATGAAAGGAGCTCACAAAGGAAGTAAGGAGCTTGCCTTTAGTTAGCGAATTCTGATGTTTTGACACCCACACGCCGCTAAATTAATAGTCGCTGCAAAATATAACTTTCCAAAATTAACAAAATCGCACCCAAACTTAAATTCTAATCATACAGAATCATTAATACATGTTTATCTACTTACCTGGCTAATTAAACCTCGATTAAACCTTGATTAAATCCTAAATTTCTCCCAAATTTTCCTACTTCCGTGCACCTTCTTCTTCCCTTTAATTTTGCTCACTAAAGTTGCTCATGTTTTGCTTGATTTCATCCCAAATTAAGGCTTAAAAAGAGAAAAAAATCGGGGGCGCAGCGCGCACCGCGTGGCAGCTACTGGTTGTCCATTGCCTTACCCCAAAACTACATAGTTTTGGGGTCATTTTGGGGCTAGATTGTTGATTAAAAATCAATACTTTCTCCCAATCGCGCATGGCTAAAACCCAGCTCGAACCTGCGTCTGCGTCTCAGCCTCCATCGCCTGCCGTCTGATCTATCAACCACCTATTAATAATATGCACTTCATTAAATTTAAAGAGACTCCCCAATCAAGTTTCAATAATTACACCTAGACCCTGTAATTTTTAGAAATTAGCATACACGCCCTACTTAATAATAACACTTAAATCCCATTTCTTTCAAATAATTTTCTAGATTAAAATTATTTAATATGTCCTTTATCTTAACACCCAAATTTATTGAAATAAACTAAATTACAATTAATTGGTCGTTACAAATTCTCCCCTCTAAGAGAATTTGGTCTCCCAAATTCATACTTGGTCATGCGAATAACTGTGGATAGACATGTCTTATCTCCTCTTCCAACTCCCACGTCACCTCTTTAGGACTATGGTAATGCCACTATACTTTCACATAGGGAATGGCTCGATTCCTCAAGACTCTTTCTTTTCGGCCCATGATACGCTTAGGTAACTCTTCGTAGGACATGTCTTCTTTAACCTGGAGGGTATGATAATCAACGATATGATGGGGGTGCGGTCGGTATTTCCAAAGCATAGATACATGGAACATGTTATGCATATGAGCTAGGTGTGGGGATAACGCCAACCGATGGGGTAACGCCAACCGATGGGGTAACGCCAACCGTTAGGTTAAAGGACCAATCCGCTCCAATATCTCAAACGGTCCCATAACGAGGAGTCAACTTCCCAAAAAAACCAAATCTTTGTACACCTTGCATAGGCATTACCAGTAAAAACACATGGTCTTCGACGATAAATTCCAAATCTCTCTACCGGTTATCAGCTTAGCTCTTCTGTCGGTCCTAGGCTATCTTCATTCGACTCTTGATCAACCGTATCTTCTCTATCATTTCTTCCACAATCTTTGGTCCAAGTAATACTCGGTCTTCTACCTCGGTCCAACATAGGGGAAATCTACAAGGTCTACAATACAGTAACATCCCGCATCGAGTGATAGGAAGGACCAGATCAACTTACCCTGATGGGGTTATGCAAACTTCCTAGGGGTCACCCATTCTTGAGCTACCCTAGCTTAAGCACGCTTAACCCGCGAGTTCTTTATCTACATTTAGCCTAAAAGGTATCCAGCTGGTATTGTTTTCTTCCTTACTATTCTTGATATATATACTAGCTTCTCTAGAGTCCCTTCTTGGACCTGAGCTTGGGCTCTCGAGGTGTTACATTTACAATGCCTCATAGGGCGCCATCTCAATGCTGGAATGGTAACTGTTATTATAAGTAAACTCCACCAGCGACAGTTGGTCATCTCAACTTCCATGGAAATCCAACACAAGCTCGGAGCATATCTTCTAACGTCTGAATGGTCCTCTCTAACTGTCCATTTGTCTGGGGATGAAATGTTGTACTGAACTGTAACTGTGTCCCCAAGGCATTGTGCAACACATCCCAGAAGTGTGACGTGAATCTGGTGTCCCGGTCTGATGTAATACTAATTGGTACACTGTGTAGCCTCACAATCTCTTCAATGTACAACATAGTCAAATGATGCATAGGAAATGTCTTCTTAACCATAAAGAAATACGCCGTCTTGGTTAACCTGTCCGTAATTACCCAGATAACATCATGGCCCTTATTGGTACACGACAATCTTGTGACAAAATCCATAGTAATGTGATCCCATTTCCACTTTGAAATAGATAATGGCTGCAATAACCCTGCAAGTCTCTGATGCTCCGCCTTTACTTGTTGGAATACAAGGCACTGAGATACGAAATCTACTATACTTTTCTTCATACCATCCCACCAATAATGTTGTCGCAGATTTCGATACATCTTGGTAGGACCTGGATGGACAATATAACGGGTCTGATGGGCTTTTGATAAGATGACTCACATAGTCTCCTTGTCATTCGGTACACAAACTCGTCTTTGATATAGCAACAACCCGTCATCTCCTTAGTTGTATCCCTAAGGCCCAAATATCTCCATATCCTAAAAAATACGAGCCAATCAGGCGTCACTTTGTTGTCGATCCCGTATTCGCCCCAACAATTCTGAGTGAATACTCAAAGAGTCACAACATACCAAAGGGCTCGTTGGAGCTATAGAAATAGCAAACTTGCTCATCTTCTTCAAAAGCATCCACTCCTAAATCATCTATTGTTTAACTTTTGTATATTAGTTTTGATGATGAAAAATATCTATTGGCTTAATCCCTAAGTCATGAGTCAAGGTTATGATTTTCAACATATATCAATTTTAATATCAAGTATTATGTTGTTCAAATGAAAACCAAATTTATTTCATTCTTATGCATATGGAGATTTGCAAAAAAAAAAAGTATTAAGATTTAAAATAATCTCCTAAAGTGATTTTCAAAATTAGCCTTGAAATCGTTGGTCAAAATAAATCTAAGACAAAAGACCAACTAGAACATATTTTTGAAAATATTTTCTTTTTGAAAAACTATCTCCCGGTATTTTGATACCTAATATCCATTGATAATAAAATGATTTTTAATGAATTTTTTAAGAAATATAAAGTATGTATTTTGGAGGTGGTAATATTGCTAAATCTTGAATTTGTTCTAAAACCAAAATTCTACTTTCTTATTGTTATGGATTTTGATTTTTTAGATATTTTTATTGAATCCAAATAAGGGGTACTTTCTTATTTACATTTATGTATTAAAGTAAATGGAAGGTAAAATATAAATAGAAGAAAATGGGGGCATTCTGAGACATATGTTTTGAAATCAGTTTTTGAAGTATGTTTAGAAACCCTCATTCTATGTTTTGAAACCTCTGACATTTCTATCAACAGATAATTTAAAAATCGAGGTGCTTTTGCTTTGCATTTTTGTATCTATCTAAAAGCTTCTCAACCACTTGATTAATGCATTCTTTATGCTATGAGATTCAAATTTGAATTTGAATGTGAGTGCTTTTAAAATATTCAATGTGGGCATCACACTTTGTCTCCCACTCCTCCTGCGCCTTCCCTTGTTTCTTTAAGCGCACAAAGAAATATATATTTAATAAATCAATTTTCTATTTTCGATTAAATGCTTAACTTAGTCGACTAAGCCCTTGCATCTATCTATTATCTCCTTCAATTTGTCGACTAACATATTATAAAAATTGTTTCTGTTGACTAACTCTTTAATTTTGTTGACTAACAAAATTAATAAATTGGTTCTGTCAACTAAATGTATTAATCTGTTGATGATGTCTTATTTTGTTACTTGATTCTGTCGAGTAACTCTTTTCACAGAAAGCCATAACGGTTAGTTTTTCAAATCCCAACGGTTACAAATGGTTATATTTGTGAAGATCTAGAAAATAATAATAATAATAATAATAGTATTAAAAATTTGATTTTGAAAAAATATAAATAATAAATAAATAAATAATATAATATATATTTATATAAAAGAATGAAAAATAGAAAAAAATATAAAAAGAAAAGGGGGAGGGGTAGCCCCTCGGCGAAAATCTGCAATCTCTCTCTCTCTCTTTCTTTTTTTTCCTCTCTCGCTCTCTCTCGGATTTTTGTTGATTTCAAGCGATCGAGCTGTTCGATCTTCGATTCGACTTCATTTTCATCGATTAAGAGCCCCCGATCTACAAGAAGGTAAGAATTTTGGTTTAATCTTGATGGTTTTTCTTGCTGCTTCGAGGGTGTGTGTATTAGGGTGCGATGTGGGTTTTGGCCGGTTGTTTAAGGTCAGATCTACGAAGATCCAACTGTTGGATTTTCTTGATTTTGGGATATGTTGGTTGGTTTGCTCAAGGGGGTTGGATGGCAGTCTCAGATAGCCAAAAATCACCGGCCATGGTGGTCGGCGATGTTGGCAATGGGTTTGTTCTTTTTAGCCAAAAAGTTAATCCTAGATCTACAAAGATCTAGCTGTCTGATCTTTGTTATTTTCAAGTATGATGGTCACCTAGGTGTTGTGCACCTCGTGGTAGCCTCCAATCGTCGAAAAATGGCCAATGGTCGGTGGTCGACGACCGCCAGATTTCGTCCCTATATTGGCCAAAAATTAATTTTTAGATCTATAAAGATCTAGCTGTCCGATTGTTCTCATTTTGAGATATGTTGATGTTCATGGCGAGGGCTTTGAATCAGTATGCTGGTCAGCCATTTTTCGTCGATCGGCGACGGTAGAGTATCGAGAAGAAAGAAAAAGAAAGGAAGAAAAGAAAAAAAAAAGAAGAAAAGAAGAAAAGAATAGAAAAGGAAAGGAAAACAAAAAAAAAGAAGAGGGTTTTTGGGTTGGACAGGTTGAGTTAGGTTTTGGCCTAGGATGGCGGGGCCTGATTGGGTTATATGATGGCCCAATGTGTTGGGCATGGCTTGACCCAGTTGTGGTAGCCCTTGGGCTAGCCTACTTGACTTGTTTTCCCTTCTCGTTGCTTGTCCATGAATCTAGGATGACTTGGTTAGATTGGTCCTTCTCAGGATATCAACGTCGGTGTAATTTGGGTTCTCCTTAGGTCTCTTGGAATTGGAGATATGACTAGCGAGTCACTTTGTTGATCAGAGTCCTAAGAACGAAACCCTATTAGATGACTCGAGACCGAGCAAGACTAACCCCGAGTACGTTCTAGGCTAGTTTATGATGATGACTTGGGTTTATCCCGAATCTTGATTTTTGATGGATTCATTTTATTCTAAGCCTAGAACATTGCAATTTATTTCTTTTAAGCCATTTATTAAATTATTAATTAATTAATTATTAAGTTTTTGAAAATTTACCAATTGAGTTATAAATATAAATATATATGTATTTTTGAAGAAAAAAATTAAATAAAGATATATTATCTATATTAAAGAAAACTAGTTCATGGGTAAATATAGAAATATATATATATTATTTTATTATAGCCTATAAGTGGGTGTGTAGTTCCACTATACACTTACGTGTAGCATGCAAGGCGAGGCATGATGACATAGTCGATGGCTAAGCTTGACGAATCCCATGGCGCCAAATTCAAATATTAGGCGGGCCAAGATATAAAATAATCAATTCAAGGTGTTAGGCGATGGTTAGAATTTTTGATAATTTTTATTACGTCGTTATTCTTATTACCCAAATGTGACCACCCCTTCTATTTATTGTAGGCTTGGATTTCCATAATTTTGCTCGATCTTCTCCCTAGACCCAGACTTGAGTTATCATTTCCCAAGCGAGTAGACAAGATATGTTATGTTTGTCGTATTTTTATGCACGTATATATATTGTTATATGCATAACTTGTACATGGTTTTTATATGCGAATCACAGAAAAATATTTTTTTTTAAATGTTCCTAAACTATATGAAATATTTTCATCCTACTGGGAGAGACCTAAATAGAAAGATACCTTAACTGATTTCTTGTCTTGAGAATATGAAATATTGAATGATATGGTGTATTTTAGGCACCGCGTGAAATGACAAATGGTTATGACTTGTGCTTTAAATAGGGTATCATTTGTATTATTATTAAATGACTATCTAGTAGATTCCTTGGTGACTCACAACAGGAAAAGATCATGATACTGTGAGGCTTGGCATGCCAAAGTCATGAGAGACACAGATAGTATGTTTTAGCACTACTATCACGTGGGATGTTATGGTATTATAGTGTGATGATGATGTATGTGTCAGTATATGTACTTGTGTGCATGAATGTATAGGTGTTAAGCCAGTTTCTACTAGTGTGTCCTCAGAATCAGTGTATGTATCTCATATAAAAAGTATAGGGGATTTAGGTGGTTAAGGAACAACTTATGGGGGTTTTCTTTAGGCACTTATTTTTCCTACACTATGTTTTTCTTTTGAATATCAAATTATGTAACTTATACTACATATACTCGTTCATTTTACTATTATATTATTGTATCCATGATACTCATCTTAGCATTTTCATCGCACACTCTCCTAGTGGACATGACATACCTTATACTCGCGAGTCCACAACACTCACCCCTTTTTATAAAAATATTTTCAAGAGATCCTTCTTTTGAATTTTGGTTCAACAGATCTTCTGGTATGATGTCAGACCCCTTTTGATACTTGATGTGACATAGGATGTTCTGTGGAGACATACACGTACTGTTGAGTCTGATATTTTGTCTTTTATTTTTGTGGCACATAATTGTGCCAAGGGCCGAGATATGGGACTGTATATGTATTTATAACAACAGTGTGATGGATATTCATATTTTTGTACAGCTGTTGTATATGAGATATTGAAACATATTTGTGGAAAGTGGAAATGATATTTTATTGCATGTTTCTATATTTTTGTCAGTAGTATTAATGGTTTTAGCAAATCGAGCTAGAGAAGAGACTTACTAGTCCATGGTGGGGCCGTTGAGCCTAGGGATTAGTGTCAGTCACGATTATTTAGAAATCGGGTCATGACAATATTTCTCTTGAATATTTTAGGATGCTTATAAATACCACTCGAGGATAATCAAGAAAAGACTAATGGATGGAAATAAGTTGATCTAAATATTGAAAGAAGTGAAGTGCGCTTAAAAATTATTTTTATTCTTCACCATTGTATTTGTGCTTTAATTTTTATCTCTCCAAGGCTTTGCTCTATCTTTGTAAATTTATTTTCAAACCTTGTATTTTATTTTTGAGAGATAATTGTAACTTGTATTCTACTCTTAGATTTTCTCTCTTGTTCACTATTGTACTTTCTTTTCCAAGCTTGAGGGCCTGCCCATTATTGGTAGGAGGTTTGTTTTTTCTAGTCTTGGACTAGAGGGTCTACTTGGGTTCAAGTAGGAGGTTTTTAGTGGATTTGTTGAAAAATCCTTTGTGAGGAACTAAGATAGTGGACTAGAATTGGTTAAGTTGAACCACTATAAATATTTTTTCTTTTATTCCTCACTTGGTTCACATATTTGTCATTTTATATGCTTTATGTTTTAAATCACTAAAATCTCAATTTGTATAAAAAAGATTTTAAGTTCTGTCGACGTTCAAATTTAGTCGACCGTGATCCGTTAGCCCTGTAGTGAATAAGCAAGTCCAAGATGCAAGGAGGAAGAATAAAATAGAAAGAACACGAGGAATTTTTACGTGATTCGACCAAAAAGATGCCTACTCCATTACTATACTCTAGGTATTCTAGTAGAGTCACAATATGTGATTATTCTTCTTGTTTTTTAATGATATTTGTTATCTTTATTTATAATAAGGGGCATTTACAATTGCATAAGATATAAAAATATAAAATGATATAATGGGGGACAAATAATCCTTATCATATGCATAAAATCGAGAGTGGGATCATCATTACAAGGGGTATGGTTCGCCTCAAATAAAGTGAGTGGGTCCCTGTCTCCAGTTGTTCAACAACTTTGTTGTCTATACGAGCTCAAAGATTTAGACTAGCAAGCTAGAAGCATTGTCAGGAGCTCGTTGGGTATATCGCTGAGAGCTCGTTGGAAGCCTTGTTGGGAGCTCGCTTGGTTCTGTGATCTGAGCTCGAATTTTAGTGATGTATGTGCTCGTCCTGACGAGCTTACTTGGGCCTTCTGAGCTTTAGGTGATTGCGTTGGCTTACTGGACTGGGTCTAACCCATAAGAAGTGCAGGAAATATGTATAACAAGTTCTATCATTTTTTAAATTACCCAATTCACCCCCCTTCTTGAGTGTATGCTATAACATTTTAAACCTATTAGTTAGGTGAACGAATAGATGTACAACCCTATAGAGGAAATGTAGGGGAAACCAAAAAAAAAAGAAGAGAAAATTTGGGAAAAGTTGAGTTATGGAAACTTGAGGTTATAAAACACAAGTTGGTAGGAGAGGGTTATGCCCGCCCAAGTGAACTCTTAGAAGTGCCCTATGTGGGTTGTGAGGGAAAGGGTAAGTGATACAGAGATAAGGTCACTATAAGTAGCGTGTAGACTTACTTGCTTTAGTGGATGTTATGGTCGCGTATTGTTGCATTTGTGGATATAAGAGAAATACAAGTATGTGTATGGTGTATAACAAAGAAATGAAGCATAAACTCAAGAGTTGAAGCAATCCAAAAATGTCGATGGATCTTTGCTATGTGAATGTTGAAATAATAAAGGAATAAATAACTGTGTCTTTAGGGAGAATAAATTGAGTATGTCAAACTTATCTAGATGGAAGATTACCTTTGTGGTGATCTATTGTTTGAGGTCATTGATTGACTAGTTATGTTAAGGGTGGTTACAATTGATGTAAATGAAGTGTGGTCGAGGCATTAAGAATAAGGTAGAAGTATGAAATAAACTTAGAATGATGCTTGACCGTTATAGGATGATTATGAATATTTGGTGATGACCTTTGGTTCGACTAACATGTCAGTAGTGCTTATAAACCGCACGGAATGAACACCCTAATTGTGTTTGGTGAAGTTTAATATTGATTTTTATGGATGATTGTTTATGGATGATATATTAGCATACCAATCGAGTGAGGGAACCCATCGAAAACATTTGAGGACGATTACATTCCCGTAGGGAGAGTAAAAGTACGCGTTGTTTGACGAATTACTTGTTAGTATTCAAGGTCAGAAAGAGAAAGTATTGAAGAGCCGAATTACCCCCTTATGTGAAGGGTCAGTGATAAGGTGATGTCATAATCTAAACATAGTTAATAGGGAATTACGGAGGTAAAAAGTTGTGGTTACCCTAGACATTTGAGTAATCAGGCGAGAATTTCGAGAATAAAATTTTTTTAAGAGGGGGAGAAACTATAACGACCAGTTAATGGGTTCGGGTGATATTATCATGAGAATAGAATATTTCTTTTATTTGAGTAATAATTTTGAGAAACTATATGTGATGTCTTAGGCAATGTGGCAAAGGAGGCGGAAATGAGGAAAGTCAAAGATTTAGATTGCGTTCTCTTTGAGTTTCAATTTTTAGTTTTGACTTTTGAATTCATTTTTAATTTTCTATTTTGATAGTCTATTTTCAAAAAATAAAAAATTGAAAAACGCATTTACTTTAGAATTTAAAAATATATATATTTTATAATATTTTATTTAATAAATTTAATTATTTAATAAATTGGAACAGTTTAATATCAGTATATTATTCAGTAATATATACATTTTGAAGTTGGTAAATTTTACAAAAAATTTTCTTGTTACAAAAATAAAATACAAATAAAAAATAAATTAACTTTGACAAAAAAAAAGAAATATAAAAAAAAAATTGAAAATAAACTCAATGAGAATAAGAAAATATGAAAGATAAACAATAAACAAAAACTCGACAATAACCTATTTCATAACAAGAAACATAGAAAATATTAGCATGATATTCAAAAAAATAATCACTAAAGCCATTTCCAACCCATCTCCATATCTCACTTTCTATTATATTATAAACCATTCACTCTATATTTTTAACTTCTCTCGAAAATTATGTGTTCTTCGACCACGCTCCCTATTCTCCTTTCTATTTCACTCATTATTTCATTCATTTATTTTAATAAATTTTAATTCTATTTATTTTACTTTATCTGTAATTTTCACACATATACAAAATTAATAATCAAATACATAAATTAATAACCAAATACACAAAATAATCAGATACACGCATAAACAAAATAATTAAATATGTACATACACAAAATTAATAATTAAATATATAAATCAATAACTAAATACATAGTATCAATTATGCAATACATTGATAAATAAAACAAATATCAAAATCCCACAAACCTACCTAAATTTGGTCTCCACTTTTTGGAGGTTCCAATCCAAAATTCAAAGGAAACCCATGAAGTAATCATCGGTTACGAAGAAACCCACACCGCCGCTGCTACTGCTCGTCCTTACCGCCATCATCATCGTTGTTGCTGCTTGTCGTCGCCGCCTCCTTTGTTAGTCACCGCTGCTATTGTTGGTTTTTTTTCAACCGATTCAACATGCCCCGTGTCTGGCCGCCACCAAATCAAGTGGTCATTGATGGTCGTTTGGGGGAGGGGGGAGAGTGATGGTCGCAACTGAATCTATTGTTGTTGATGGTTGTTGCGTTCAACTACATGCAAGAAAGATAAGAAGAAAAAGGAAAAGAAGCCATCGCAAAAGCTGGAAAATACGACACATTTTTTGTGTTTTGGTTGTTTTTCTTGAAAATAGAAAAAATAACTTTTTGTTGTTTTGGGTTTTCTACACAAATTTTTTTCTTGTTTTCGAAAATGTATTTTTAAAAATAGCAAAGTAAACGCATTTTGAGCGTTTTAAAAGACTGAAAATAGCCTCAAAATAACAAAGAGCACGCAGCCTTAAATTAAGTGGTAATGGGACCCCTATAAATCAAGGTATGTAAGGAAATATTATTTGGAATTTGTGGAGTTTAACTAACGTCTATCTATTAGTTAAATATAAACATATTTCTTTTAAGTGATAATGCAATAAGGGTATTTAAGTAATTATGGAAACATATATGTATATATATATATATAAGTAGATGGCTTATTTGGCATGAGGAAAAAGGAATTAAAACAGGAAAGAAAGAGAGAGGAAGAGGGAAAGGCTAATTGGGAGAGAGAGAAAAAGAGGGCTAGGGCTTGGCTCTTCAATTCCTCTTCTTTTTCTCTTAATCTTGGTGTTCCAAGAGAGATTGTGTAAGCTGGTGGTAGTTTCTTCTCATTCTCTTGCTTGGTTTCCCTATTTTGGGGTGTGAAGTGAAGTATTGTTTTTGTGGTGGTTGTTCTTCAAGTGGAGTCCTAAAGGAAAAGCATCTAAAGGCAAGGTCTACTCTTTTCTTCCTTTTCTAAACTCTTTGAAGTTGGCATATTGAAGATTCAAGTAAAAAACTCCCATGTTTTTCAAAACTAAGTCCATGTTACCTATGTAGAAATCTTTGTAAATATCCCTCAACTTTGGTTGTCTTCTTTGAAATGTTTTGGAACTTCAAATAGGGTCTATTGCACCCTATAATGCATAAGAAATGAGGTGTTATTTGTTGGGGTGTGGATTATGTAAGTGTTTTTTGGTTCTAGCTTGCATGTTGGTATAAATCGGATGCTTTTTCCTTGTTGTTGATCGATAGATGGCAAGGAAATTGTCAACAGTTTGCCTGCAACTATCGACAGTTTCCTCTCATTTTGCTCAGCAACTTGCGCATGTTGTATTCTTTAAGATATAACTTTCTGTGGTTATATTTGATTTGAGATCTGCTTCTTACATTGTAAACTAGACTTGATAAGGTTCGTTTTAATATATAATTTGGTTTATTTGGACAAGTATTGAGCCTGTGAAGTCCTATGAAATACCTATTTAAAATCTGGGATTTCTATTTCCAATCCAACAACGCTATAGTTTTTGGAATATAACTTCCTGTGGCATTATCCAAATTGAAATCCGCTTTTTGTGCCATAATCTAGACTTCATAAGCTTAGTTTTGGTATTTTATTTAAATCATTTGGTTATGTTTTGAGCCCATAGCAATCCTATAAATTTTTGCCTAAAATCTAGAATTCTCTCATTTCGAGTAGTCTTCCTTGCTCCAATTTTTGGAGAGTAAATGATCATTCTTCGGGCATGTTTGGAGTATGGTTGTGAGCCTTTGATAGGCTATGTATTGCTTCTTTTAGTATTTAATTCCTTTGAGGATTGAATGAGTCTATGAGCATATCTTGGTGTACTTGTATTCAACATCCGAGTAGGGATTGCTTCTCCCTATATTTTCTTTGTGGAATGATGCCATACCTTAAGGGGATAGGTTTGATGAGGAAAAGGACCTCGGGTCCCAAATTACATCGATACCTAGGATGAACAACCAAATACGGGTAGAACACGTGTTGCTTGATAAAGAACTTCGCCTATGATTATCTTGCTGAGGACTAAAAGATGTGTGGCAGAAGATCATCGCCATGATAGGTGGCGGGGCACACGGTAAAGAAACCCTGAGTTCTTAGGGATCGATCACCTTGCCAAAGGTCGCGGGGATAGGGTTTATCCCGAAGATCTCGGGAGCGGACGCCACTATGGAATCCTTATCAAGAAGATCCCGAAGTTCTCTCTAGGATCCTAATCTGGAGGGAAGGATAAAAAGAAGAGGACGAGGTAAGAATAAGGGGGATTTTTCCATTACAATTAGATTCCTAATAAGCAAGTAAACTGACTTGATCGTCGGAGATCGACCGGGGGAGCAAGTCCCCGTCTCCATTATAGGTACGGCCGAGGAGGCAGAAAGGGAGCGTTCGGCCACCACTTCTCAGATCTCATCATCAATTGGCGCCCACCGTGGGGCCGAGGCACTCTTCTTTTCTGTCTCTCCAGCGCAACAGGTTGTGACGATTTTTGATAATCTTTCCTTTGCTTGGAATGGCAACCAAAAGACAACAATCTCGAGTAGTAGGGGGCAACCCTATCCCAGAACCCAGTCAGCAGAACCCACCTAGAAGTCCGGCGGGGAGGGACCGGAGCCCAGAAGGCCCCCTGCCACCTCCTGATTGGATAGCGCTCCTAGAAGGTCAGGTGCAACGATTAACGAAATTACTCACGGGTTTCTTGGATCGATAGCAGCAGCAAGCCCAACACTCCCAGACGGAGGGAAGGCAAGAACCCTCGCGGGAGGAGGAGTCCTCTTCGTCGGAGGTGAACCCGCGGAGGCCGGGACGAGAGGATGGCCAAGGTGAAGCAGCGGAATCTTTGGACTTATCGTTCCTGCAGCAGCAGCAGGAAGAAAGGCTACGGCAGCTCAAGGAGGAGATTGCTGCCCTAAAGTCCAAAGCTGGGGAGGGGCAGGGGGCAATGATAGCTCAGCCTCTTAGCCCGGAGATCATGGCGGCTATACCACCGAAACGTCTTCGCATTCCGTCCATTAAGCCTTATGCCCGGACCTCCGATCCGATGGATCACCTTGACCTCTTTACCTCACATATGATGGTGCAGGATGCTTCGGACGCAATGTGGTGTAGAGTTTTCTTGGCCACCCTGGAAGGGCACGCACGAGCTTGGTATTCAAACCTGGTTCATCATTCTATCGTGAGTTTTGCACAGCTTCGAGGCAGTTTTCTGGCACACTTTGCACCCCTCCGGAGGCATCGAAGGTCTACCATGGCCTTGGTAAGTATGAAGCAGAACCAGGGAGAGCCCTTAAAGGACTTCGTCTCACGCTTCAACATGAAGGCCTTAAGCATAGAGAATTTTGACCACAGTGTGGCTATGGTGGCGTTCCAGAATGCCTTAAGGCCTGGTCCTTTCGCACAGTCATTAGCTAAGACACCCTCGATTACGTTCACGGATATACTGGGCCGGGCTACGAAGTACATAAATGCCGAAGAGGTCATGCAAGCTAAAAGGGCAGAACATGTGGAGAAGAAAGATAAAAAGAAGCCTCTCGAGGAAAGGAAAGGGGAGGACCGAAGGGAGAAGCATCGTCCTCGGTGGGATTCGGGTGGATATACCCCCTTGAATGCCCCGAGGGCAGAGATCCTTATCACTATTGAAGGTAAAGACTATCTGAAGAAGCCGAGGCCAATAAAGGCTCCGTCTGACAAAAGGAACCGGAACAAATATTACCGTTTCCATCGGGATCATGGCCATGATACTGAGGAATGTCACCAACTAAAAGAGGAGATCCAGGAGCTCATCAATCGGGGTTTCCTAAGGAGTTATGTGGCAAAGGCAGGCGATTCTCGGAGAAGCAAAGACCAACGGTCGCGATTGCGGAGCCCCCTCAAGAGGGACTGCGCAGATGATTGAGATCAAGCCTAGCGGGAGAGATCGGGAGGTAGATTATCCGGATTGGTTGGCAAATGTTGTACTGGTCCCTAAAGGGGAAGGCAAGTGGAGACTTTGCATCGATTTCACCGATCTTAATAAGGCTTGCCCAAAGGATAGCTACCCACTCCCGAGGATCGACGCCTTAATTGATGGGATGGCTGGTTGTTCACTCATGAGTTTCTTATATGCTTTTCAGGGATATCACCAGATTCCATTACACCTGGAGGACCAGGAGAAGACCGCATTCATTACCAGCCAGGCAACCTACTGCTACACTGTAATGCCTTTTGGTTTGAAAAATGCAGGAGCTACTTATCAACGTTTGGTGAATAAGCTTTTTCAGCATCAGCTCGGGAGGAATATGGAGGCATAGTATGATGACATGTTGGTAAAAAGCCTGGAGGCAGGAAGTCATCCGAAGGATTTGGAGGAATGCTTCAAAACCCTTCGTAAGTTTCACGTAAAGCTTAATCCTGTCAAATGTGCTTTTGGCGTTTCTGCAGGAAAATTCTTAGGCTACATAGTACATCACCGAGGGATTGAAGTAAATCTAGCGAAGATCAAAGCTATCATGGATATGCCCGCACCGAGGAGTGTGAAAGAAGTACAGAGCCTCACGGGTAGAATGACCGCCCTAGATAGATTCCTCTCTCGCCTGGCGGAAAAAGGCCTTCCTTTTTACAAGGTCTTGTTAAAGGCAAACAACTTCGAGTGGAATTCTGAATGCCAGAAAACTTTTGAAAACCTGAAGGAGCACCTGGCCACGCCCCCAGTTCTCACCAAGCCGAAGCCAGGAAAGCCATTATATATATATTTGGCAATAGCCAATGAGGCCGTGAGTTCGGTACTGATACGAGAAGAAGACAAGATCCAGAGGCCTATCTATTATGCAAGCAAGCGGTTGACGGGGGCCAAGGTTCGGTATCCTCCTATGGAAAAATTGGCCTTCACCTTAATAATATCGGCCAGAAAACTCTGACCTTACTTTCAAGCTCAAACGATTATTGTGCTTACTAATCAGCCTTTGCGGCAGGTCCTTAGCAAACCAGAACTTTCGGGGTGGATGTTGAAGTGGGCGGTGGAGCTCACTGCTTTCGACATTGAGTATAGGCCGCGGCCGGCTATTAAAGCTTAGTCATTGGTAGACTTTATTGCCGAAGGAATTAGGGCTCTCGAGGGTCCGAATGAGGATCAGAGGCCATGGATGGTGGCAGTAGATGGAAGCTCGACCTCGGGTGGTGGAGGAGCAGGATTGATGATTAAGAGTTCCGAAGGATAGATATGGCCTTATGCTTTACACTTCGAATTCGAAGCATCCAATAATGAAGTAGAATATGAGGCCTTGCTGGCTGGATTGAGATTAGCTGAACAGTTGGGAGCTTAGAGCGTTGAGGTGAGCTCGGACTCTAACTTGGTGGTACAACAGGTGAATAGAGAGTATGAAGCTCGAGAAAATCACATGGCGAGGTATTTGACCATGGTCAAAGAGCTGATGGCGTGCTTCCAACGCGTGAAAGTGGAGTATGTCCCTCGGGCAATGAACATGGAGGCGGACCTGTTGTCCCGAATCGCCTCTTCCTCTTTCCCTACGAGCTCTCGGGAAATTCTGATTGAGTCTCTTCCGTAAAAAAGTATCGAAGAGGTTGCTGATCAGTTATGTGTGGAGGACGAGCCCAGCTGGATGGATCCGTTGTTGTTATACTTGAGAGAAGAGAAACTCCCCGAAGGCGATTTGGAAGCTCGGGAGGTCAAGCGAAAAGCCCGAAGCTTCGTGTTAATTGGGGGAGAATTGTACAGAAGGTCTTTTCACAACCATTGCTCAAATGCATCCGACCTCACGAAGCAGATTATGTCCTACGTGAGATACATGAAGGTATATGTGGAAGTCATATCGGAGCTCGGGCTCTTAGTCAAAAGGCTCTACGATAGGGGTATTATTGGCCAACAATGGTACAAGATTCGGAACAGCTAGTCAGGACCTGTAACTGATGCCAACGAACGTCTAACCTGGTCCATGTGCCGGCAGTCGCGCTAGCCCATCTAGCCACGCCTTGCCCCTTCACTCAATGGGGTATCGACATCCTAGGACCTTTTCCCCCAGCAGCAGGACAAATTAGATACATCATGGCTGCTATAGATTATTTCACAAAATGGGTCGAAGCTGAGGCAGTGGCCTCAATCACCGCCCGGCGGGTAAAACAATTTTTATGGAAGAACGTGGTTTGTCATTTTCGAATTCCTTGGGTACTGATCTCGGACAATGGCACTCAATTCTCTGATCGATCTGTTCAGGAATGGTGCCAGGAATTGGGAATTAGGCAGCAATTTACCTCGGTGGCCCATCCTCAGGCTAATGGTCAAATTGAGCTCGCTAATAGGACTTTGTTGCGAGGCTTAAAAGCGAGAGTGGATAAGGTGAATGGTAGCTGGGTAGAAGAATTACCTAGCATTCTGTGGTCTTATCGAACCACGGCGAAAGTTTCCACAGGAGAAACCCCTTTCAGTCTATGCTACGGTTCGGAAGCATTGATCCCAGTCGAGATCGGGGTACCTACGTTGAGAGTGGAGTTTTTCAGCCCTGAATCTAATGAACAAAATCTGAGGGACAACCTCGATCTCTTGGATGAATTTCGTGATCAGGTGAAGATTCGGCAGGCTGCCTACAACCAACGTATAGAGAGGTACTACAATCGAAGGGTGAGGGTATGAAATTTTCTACCAGGAGACCAACAAGGCGAGTAGACGTTCGGGGGGCTCGGGAGGCCAACAAGCTAACACCAAATTGGGAAGGTCCTTACAAAGTAACAGAAGTCCTCAGCCCTGGTGCCTACAAACTGCAAACCCTCGAAGGGGCACTAGTAAAAAACGCGTGGAACGTGCAGAACTTGAGGAAATTCTATCAGTAATTATCCTTTATTATTTTTACAGGATCTGTTAGTCCAAATTCATTATTACATATCTTGTCAGTAGTATTCTCTTTGTTCTTTTCATATACAATTCGGGAATAAATCTACTCTTCCTCTTATGCGTAAGAACTCGTCATTCCCAAGAACTCCTCAGCAAAACAAAGGATCAGATTTGGTCCTCGGGGGGTCCGAACCCTCGACCGAAACAAAGGATCAGATTTGGTCCTCGGGGGGTCCGAACCCTCAACCGAAACAAAGGGTCAAATATGATCCTCGGGGGGTCCGAACCCTCGATCGAAACAAAGGATCAAATATGTTCCTCGGGGGGTTCGAACCCTCTACCGAAACAAAGGATCAAATATGATCCTCGACGGATTTCAACCCACGACAAAGGATCAAACGTGATCCTCCCAAAGCTAAATCCTTCGGAGAGGAGACAGGGATCATGATCCCCTAAAACACGAAACATGCACAATATCAACAAGTTTGAAAAAAAAAAAAAAACGAAGGATCAAGCCCGATCCCTGATGATCTTTTCTGTATCTTAATAGAATGCAGAGGAAATAACAAAGGGAAAGTGGCGGAAAAACCAAATTTTTTCTATTATAGCAACAAGTTTAAATACAAAGATATCTACTCTAAAGAAGATAAGGCCGCGGCAACATCAAAAGGGATGGAGTCTACATCTAGGTTGGGGAAGCGTTCTTTAGCAAGTTTCTTCATATGCTCAAAGCCACCCCGAAGAACTTCTTCTAGCTCCGCGGCGTAAGCTTCGCAGCCTCGAAAAACCTCACGACCATTCTAGAAAGCCACTTGGACATCCTTAAGGGCAGACTGGATCTGGGCATGAGCAGTGCGAAGATCTTCCTTGCATCGGGAATAAGACTCCAGCGCCTTGACCTGTCCTTTCTTAGCCTCCTTCAGCTTCAGAGTAAGCCTTCGTAGGTCCTCTTGAAGCTGATTATTTCTTTCCGAAGTTGATTATTGGTACCCTACGCGGCGTCCAACTCCTCCCCAAGTCGAGAATTAGCCTAGTTGGCCTCGAGCATGTTTTTCTGGACTAACTCCAGATCCTCGCGCATTTGAGCTTCGGCTTCATTTGCGAGTCGGGCGTCTTCTTAGGCCAGCTCAACGGACTTGGTTAAGATATGGACACGATGTTCCAAATCCGACAGCTAGGAAGAGAGGGACTCAAGCCCTCAGAGCCTTTCGACCTTGGATTCCAGGGAGGAGATCCGGGCGCGCAGTTCAGATTCTCGCCGGGATACTGAACCTTGGAACCCTTCGAGGCTCTGGAGAAATAGAAACAGAACAGAGATTAAGACTTACTGGTATAAAGGAAATCAAAAAGAAGAAAGATTAGGATCATACTCTCAGGGTCTCGGCACAGTAGTCTAGTTCGTTCGGCATTTGAGGGATGTCGGGAAGAGCCAGAGCTGCCGAAGGAGTAGTGGCGGCTTCAGAAGCTGGGGGTTCGGAAGGAGCGGTAGCCGAAGGGGTAGCTTCTGTCCTGTGGCGTTTGGTTCGGCGTGCAAGGATTTCCTTGGTGGACAATGTAGAAGCCTCTTCCAGTGAAGCTTCCCCTGTCAAGTCTGAGCGCCTCGTTGGGGCTAAAGGCGTTAATATTCGCTTAAAAATAGAACCGACAGGAATGCTGGGAGACGTAGCAGGGGGCTTCGTATCTGCCGAAGTTGGCTTCTCTTGTGCCTCCGTACGAGCTGCAGCAACCACTTGAGTAATGGTCGCCGAGTTATCTTCAGAGGGGATTGGCAAAGGGGCAGGCGAGGTAGAAGATTTTTGCTGGGAGGAGGCCTTCGAGCCTCCATCAGCACCGTCCCTAGGAGCTTCTCGGAAGGTTCGGGGATCCCCTTCCGCTGTTATTCGGGATCTTGAGGATGTCGGAGCTTTCTTATTTTTTCTACTCCTCGGGGCTCGCTCGGAAGGAGTCACCCTCTCCAACACCTTCTGGACTCTGGGAGGGGTCGAGGGGCCCTTACTCTTGGGGAAGTCCAAGATCATTCCCTCGGCGATGGGGGAGTAGGATATCTCCCAGAGATCTTCAACTGAGAAGGGGAAACAATAAAAATCAAACGCCGAAAAAGAAGAAGAATAGAGAGTAAGGAAGAAGATGAAAGAAAAAGAGCTCACAGTTCTCGCCGTCCAAGCCCGCCTTGGTGAGGCTGGGGTTGGAAAGTCACCCCTCTTCCCAATTCTGGCTGTTTTTCATAAGTCGGCCGGCGGACTCTTCGATAGCCTCGACACTCGGACGTTTGTGCTTCGTATCCAGGGTACATTCATTGCAAACAGACCAAACCTCCTGAGAAGAGCCAGAGGGCTTGGGGCCGATAAAAATGAAGCGCTCCTTCGAATCATCAGAATCTTTCGACCCACCAAATTGCATGAGGGTCGAAGCGCCAATCTCGAGTTCAGGGCGCTCTTTCCAAGCAAGAAGACGGCCATCTTTCACGATCCGGGGGGAGATGGAGATCCAACCTCCAGGATCGCGGTTGGTGGTAAAGAAGAAGTCGAAGAGATCTCCAGATGGTTCAATTTTGCCAGTATGGCAGATGAGAAGAAAGCCCATCAGATACCGCCATCCGAAGGGGGATAGCTGGGCAGGGGCGATGGTAAGGTATTGAAGCAGTGACATCACTCTTCTTCGGGGGGGAGTCGAAAACCCTATCGAAAGCACATTTGTAGATGCAAAGCCGACCAGCGACAGGGTGACACGCTCGCAGGTGGCTGTTGAACTTGACCTCCCACTCTTCGGGGATATGGTATTTTTCTCTGAACTGTTGACATTTCGCTTGGCTCATCCATTGGCATGGAATAGACGCGGCCGGATGGTTTTCCCATTCAATGAGCTCTGCGCCGGTGGAGTTAAACTTCCCAGAACCGGTGATCGCCATGACAGAAGAGTAGAAAAAGGAAATGAGGAAAGAGGAGGAAATGTTTATCGGCACAAGAAGAGCTAAAGGCTGAAGGAAAGTCGGGTGAAAAAGTGACTGAAGGAGTAGAAAGTTCCTATTTAAACCGTGGGTGAAAAGAGGCCAAAGGACGAGCAATGATGAGCATTAATTATCGCAGGCTGGCATTACTCGAAAGACAAAAAGGTTTTGGACAACGTATGGGGAAGGGATATCGCCATAGAAACAAATCGATTCCTGTGCCCTCCAAACACGCGCAAGGGGAAAATACGGTTAACCCCTCAGATCGCATAAGACGACAACCAGCAAGGAGTCAGGAGGAAGAGCCTCGGGAGCTTTACCACTCTTTTAGTCCTTCGAACCGAAGAGCTCAAAGAGTGAGGGGGCAAGTGATGAGGAAAAGGACCTCGGGTCCCAAATTACGCCGATACCTAGGACTAACAGCCAAATGCGGGTAGAACACGTGTTGCTTGATAAAGAACTTCGCCTACGATTATCTCGCTGAGGACTAAAGGACGCATGGCAGAAGATCATCGCCATGATAGGTGGCAGGGCACACGGTAAAGAAACCCCGAGTTCTTAGGGATCGATCACCCTGCCGAAGGTCGCGGGGATAAGGTCTATCCCGAAGATCTCGGGAGCGGACGCCACTATGGAATCCTTATCAAGAAGATCCCGAAGTTCCCTCCAGGATCCTAATCTGGAGGGGAGGATAAAAAGAAGAGGACGGAGTAAGAATAAGGGGGATTTTTCCATTACAATTAGATTCCTAATAAGCAGGTAAACTGACTTGATCGTCGGAGATCGACCGGGGGAGCAAGTCCCCGTCTCCATTGCAGGTACGGCCGAGGAGGCAGAAAGGAAGCGTTCGGCCACCACTTCTCGGATCTCATCATCAAGGTTCTAGATGGTCGATTTTGGGTTGATTGTGTATCTCTACTTGTTAATATACTGCATTGCATTTTGTTTGCTATATCGCTTGCATTATGATGTTGGGCTATGGGTTACATTCATTAGCGGTCATGATTTGTATGAGTTGGGAGAGTGATCATTAGCATGACATAGTTGTCATGCTAAGTGTTGACTATGATAGGCAAGCATATGCATATAGAATATTGGCATGTGTGGATTATTACGTGGGCGTAGCATGGCTTGATGCTTGGCTTATGGGGGCCTTACCATCAAGTTTAGGTTGTAAGATCCATTGCATTCCTTATGTGTTGCATTGCATAGAGAGGTTGTAAGATCCATTGTATTCCTTATGTGTTGCATTGCATGGAGAGGTTGTGGGTAAATGATGGAAAGGAAACGTGACTTCCATTGATATGTGATATGAGATCTTGATATACGAGTTAGGGGCTCGATGTGATGTGATTGTGAGTGTTTTGGCACGTGATGATAATGGTGATGGATATGATATTTGTGGATGTGGTATGAGAGCTTTGGGCTCATATTATTGATTTGGTAGCCTGTCGTTGGTTGCTAGCAAGTTTGTATACAGGATCCTGGATGTCAGTGTATGCATCTTATGTAGGCCTTAAGGACCATGCGTGCATCTATGTATTTATTTTATGACTAGTTATCATTATATATAATCATATGACATGGTTTGTGATATGACATATGACATGGCATGGAATGTGTGTCGTTTATATGTACGGGATTATCATGCATGTGTTTCAATATACGAAATGATATGCATGATATTCTAGGGAAGTTTGGTCGTAGCCATTTCTCGTTCTTTCTATATACTTGCTAAGTCTTGTGACTCACTCTTGCTTTCCATCATTTCAAGTTAGGTGGGATCTGAGGCTGCGGGTATGCCTAGTAAAGCTTGTATTTTGTAATGACCTGTTAATTTGTGATTTAATTTATTTTACTAACTTATGGTGTTAATTTAAAGAAAATGTTAAATTATTTTATTCTAGAAAAATAGGTAATTATTTGGAAAGAATTGGGGTATAAGTGATATTATTAACATGAGGCATAGGTGTTAATTTCTGGAAATTATGGGGTCTATGTGTAATTTCTAAAATTTAGTTGGGGATTTCTTTAAAATTAATGGGGGGTGTTTATTAATTGAAGGAGTTGGTGGACCAAGTGGCACACACACGGGTGGCCAAGGGACAGGTTGTGGGTTAGAGCTGGTATGCATACGGGCAAGGGAGAAAATGCTAAATTTTTCCAGCATAAGTCAGCCCGAAATGACGTAAACTCGAATTTTCTTGAAAAACGTGCATCACCTTTATTTGCGTGCCAACCTTGAAAATAATGCAAATAGTCAAGATCCTTGACTAAATTACTTCCTGGTCAATCATTTCCAAGGAAAATCAATAATCTAATTTTTTCAGACTTTTTTTTCTTATTTTTTTTCTATTTTTCATAGTCATAAATTCTTCTAAAATTCAAAATAAATACCTAATAAAATCATTTCTTGAATTATTATTCATAAAAATTCTTAAAATAACATTTCTAATCTTCAGACATTTTCTGAAAATTTTCTGAAATCTCTTCCTATTTTTTTCTAATTAAGTGTCCTTTCAAAAATTCAAAATAATTCTTTCTCATGAAATTTCCCAAATAAAAATTCATAAAAGTAAACTATTTATTTTTCCTGTATTTATGAACATTTTTTCATAATTTTATCCCTCTTATTTCTATTTTACTCTATTTTTATTTATTTTTAATATTTAAAAATAATAAAAATTACCTCTGGTCATCTTTTCTAGTGGCGGAACACCATAAAATCAAATTGACGATGGAAAAAGATATCCCATCTTGAGTCAATCAGCCTGCTCAAATTTGATCTTGAAACAACACTCGAAAGACCTCCCTTCGAGCAAAAATCAGTCTGGCTCTGGCGAGATTTGATTTTTCCGACGAATCTCCGATCACCCCTCAAATGTACTCCAAAATTTCTCAAAATTTTTAGAAATGATCCTCATCTCATGGGAAACAAAATACTTATGGTTTGATGCCTCAATTTGTTCAAAAACAAGGTTGATTTGAAGCTCAAATTTTGTAAAACCCTCGGCCAATATATCCTCTATTTATAGTCAAATTCGAACCCCAAAACGACAGATCTCAAGCAACAAAAGGCCTCTGATGTCTCCCCTTGCCATATATCCATCCAAAACCCACCGAAATAGCCCTCAAAAGCTTGATTAAAGTGGCCAATTTTTTGGCCACTAGCGACTGAAATTTGGCCATTTCGGTTAATGCCAAGGCCGATTGTTGGCCTAGACTCGACCCAAGAGCATCCTAGGCTACTTTTCTCAAGTTTTTTGCTACCAAATTTGGTGATGGAAGGTGGTGGAGGAAGCTTGGTCGGCCATGGTAGATTTCCTTTTTGTGCAATTTTGCAAAATTATACTTTGACCCCAACTTCTTTCCATTTTGCACTTTTGGTCCTTTCCTTGAAGCCCCTGAGCTTCTCAATAGTTCTATTGCGACCTACAAGTTTTAAACTTTCCATTACATCCCCAAACATTCTGAAAAAATTCCATTTCAACCTCCTTCTAGCAAAATTAAGAAATTATACTTAGGCCCGAATCTTCATTTTGGCCGTAAATCCTTTTGTTTCTTCCTAAAATCACGGAAAGATTGTTCTACATACTAAATATGAACCCCCTTAAGGTTCTTTTGACTTCTCGGAAGCCCCCTACGACAATTCGGTTTGTAGCCTAAATCATAGTTGTATTTTAGATGTACCTAAAATCGTTTTCGATTCAGTTTCTTTCGATGCCATAAATTATGCCTCGAAATACTAATAACTACCATATCATTTTCCTTTGGCATCTCGGCTCTAGGCCAATCTTCTCCAAAATTTTGTTTTTCTAATAAAACGCTTATTCTCCAATAATCTTAATTTCTTGGGTATTACATATTTCCTCTCTTAGTCTGACTTGATTTCAAGTATTATTCATATGCGTTATGAGTTTCTTTAGGATAAATTAAATTAAATAAGAGATTTGCAGGGATTTTATTTCTTAAACTATTACAGCGAATTGTATAACTCTTATTCCCTTGGGAATGATGCCGAACTAATTTGGGATTAGGTTCCTAGAGGCTAGAGTACAATTATGGGTCCCTCAGGTGTGAGTGGTCGTAATAGCGGACAGGAGCTATCGAGTGGTAAGGCAAGTTGACCGTTTAGCGATGATGAAGCAGACCGTCAACCAACCCAAAGAAGGCTATCGACCGATTGCTCTTAGTTACGGACTGTCAAGTAGTGCCTGGACACTGCTGATCAGTTCTGCCATTATATGACCACTACAAGAAAAATGACATTTAGCGACGAAAAAATCCATTGCTGAAATATCAAAATCCATCGCTAAAAAATTTAGCGACGGGCATCTTCCCGTCGCTAAAAATGGCGTTGCTAAATTTTAGCGACAAATTTTGGGATAGGACAAATTATCGACAGAAATTGCCGTCGCTAATTAAAAAAATAAAAAATAGAAAAATATATTTAAAAAATTAAAAATTATTTTAGAGACGGAAAATTCCATCACTATTCAATGATGGAACTTTCCGTCACTAATACATAATAAAAAATTAAACTTTAAAAAAAATTTAAATAAATTTGAATCAGCGACTGAACTGTTTCTGTGGCTAAAATTTTAATTTTATTTTAAATTAAAATTTTAAATTTTAAATCTTTTAAATTCATAAATTAATACTTAAAAAATAATATTGTAAATTTTTAACTAAACTAATGTACCACTTAAATGTTGTAATTAATTAATCTTTTAAATATTTAAGTTTTATTTGATTAAAAATTAGTTTAATACATATTTGTTATTATAAATTTTACAATATCATATCAATTTACATATTTTGGTTTGTAAATAAAATACATAAAATATGCATACTAAATAATTTTAATTTTTATTTAATCTTTGTTTAATACATAATTAATAAATTTTATTTTTTTATTAATTTTTTTCTTTTTAGCGATGGGGTTATATCGTCGCTAAAGTTTCTAATTATAAATTTTCTTTTTAGAGATGGGGTGTGACCCGTCGCTAAAAAATAAAAATAAATAAATAAAAATTAAAAATTCAACGACAAAGTCACTCTCGTCACTAAAAAATAAAAAAAACATTAAGGGTGTGTTTGATAGCATTTAGGTGGAAAGGAAAGTGTTTTCCAACTTACATGGAAAACAAAAACCATCTCCCCCTAGGTGGAATTTTCCATGAAAAAGAGCCAAAAATAAGTTTTAATGGTTGTACCATGAAATTCAATTCCATGAAAAATATAGTGTGTCAAACACCCAAGATGAAATTCAATTTCTTGGATGGGACATTTTCTATGCATTTTTCATGCTATCAAACACACCCTAAATAAAAATTAAAAATTCAGCGATGGGGTCACACCTGTGGCTAAAAAATTAAATAAAAAATAAAAATTTGGCGACGGGATAACCCCTGTCGCTAAAAAATAAAAATAAAAATAAATAAAAATTGAAAATTTAATGACAGGTCACACCTGTCGCTAAAAAATAAAAAAAAATAAAAATAAAAAATTCAGCGATAGGGTCATTACTATCGCTAAAAAATTAAATAAAAATAAAAAATTCAGTGACGAGGTCACCTCATCGCTAAAAAATTAAATAAAAAGTAAAAATTTAGCAACGGGATAACCCCCATCACTAAAAAATAAAAATAAAAATTTGAAATTCAGCTACGAGGTCACACCCGTAGCTAAAAAAAAAAAATTTAAAATTTTTTAATTATTTAACAATGGAATATTTAAAATTTTAATAAAAAATATTAAAAATATTTAGTGACAGAATATTCCGTCGCTAAATTTTTAAAAAAATAAAAAATTTGACGACGAAATATCCGTCACTGAGACGTCTCTAATTAGCAACGAAAAAATTCCGTCGCTAAATTCGTCACTAAATTACGAATTTTTTGTAGTGGACATACTACATGGCATTGTAATGAATTGGGCTTGCATCATTGGGGGGTACATAAGTAGTGGATGCTTGGACACGAACATTTTAGAATGATTAGGTGCACAAGTATTGCATTGGATGTGTACTTCTATGTGGACGAAACATAGCCTGATATGTAGACTATGGGGCCAATGTATCATGTTGATACTTACTACGCCATTGCAACTATTATTTGTTGCATTGCATAGTTCATATGATATGGTATGGAGTTAACCCTTGATAGCTATGAGTGGAGCACGACTCCAAGTAGCTATGACTTGGGAACTTCGGCATGTGATTATGTTGAGAGCATCGGGCTCATGTGAATTATACTAGCCAAATCATGGCTACTGCAAGTTTGTTGGTTATGCATTTCTTGTGTGGGCCCCAAAGACTGTTATGTGCTTTACTATATTTATGTTGAGAACTGAATACCTTGGTGCATGGTATGGTATGACATTTTAATTTATTGAACGGCATGTTGTGGGTGGTTATCAGTGTGAGAGTTCTATTCCTAGCCTACTGTTATTCTTTTGTTTTATTGCTGAGTCTTGTGACTCACCCTTGCTTCAGGTAAAGGAAAAGTGAAGGCAAAAGATGAAGGCAACAACATTTGAGTGATTGGGTAGTTGGTTGTACAGGGTTGTCCCAGCCATTGGTCATGGGGATGTTTTATGGTTTTGGGATACAGGAGTTTGCTAGCCGTGTTTTGAATGCCATGATCATTATGCCCAGGTTTTGATAGGGGTTCGCCTTGTGTTATCACCCCATTACCTTTATGTTTTGTATATATTTTTATGCCATGCTTTTGCTGTGCTAGTGTATTATTCCTTTTGTTGCCTGTTGTTTAGCCAGGGATTTTTAGCGTCTTTTCTCTCTCTTCTAAGGCTTCCGTCTGGGGTTCACAGGATTTTGGGATCTCCGAGTGGGGGTCGTCACATATTTGATCCTCGGGTGGTAGTCCTGTGTACAAAGCTCTCTTGATAAAAGAAGTCTTGGGTGTCCTAATGTTTTTGTAAGGGAAAGAGTCATTGTGTTTTAGACTTGAAGTGATCTTTCTTTTGTAAAAGCCTAATGTAAATGTTGTATGTTGTAATTTATTATCTTAAAAAAGTGGGATGTATGATGAAACTTATAGTTGTTTGGAAATTGGTACTATTTCGTGGTGGTGAAATGATTGTTTCCAGCTAAGTTTGATTCTGTACCACTTCTTTGATGACTTTCTTACAGATCTACTATGCTAGCGGGAGCTCCGAGAAGCGGGTCATTACAAGAAGATCCAACATTTTAGAAGTTAGATATTTGAATTCAAATTTTGCTAGATGCCTTGACAATACGTAGAATGTCCACATTTGGATATCTATTTCTATTAGTAGGAGGAATAATATCCTAGAAAAGTGCAAAACAATCTATCATTGCTGCATCAACCATGGAGGTAGAGTTTGTGGCATGTTTTGAAACCACAATTCATGCATTATGGCTGCAAAACTTTATTTCAGAGCTTGGGGTTCTCAACACCATAAGTAAGCCGCTAAAAATTTATTATGATAATTCTACAATAGTTTTCTTCTCAAAGAACAAAAAATACTCAAAAGGTGCCAAATATATGGAATTGAAGTATTTTGCTAAAGAGGAAGTTCAGAAAGAGGGAGTGTCAATTGATCACATAAGGACAAATCTCATGATAGTAAATCCTTTAACAAAAGGTTCACAACCTAAGTCATTAAAGAAACACGTATATAGAATAGGAGTTGGTTGTAATGATGATTAATGTTGTGATGACACTCTGAGCTCAATGATGTGTTTCTGGCATATATTACGTTTTCCTATTTCTTATGTCTGTGTACACATTATTGTTTTCAAGTAAACAGGAAAAGTCTTTACTAAAATTATTGTGGACCATTATGGATTTTATGATAAGTTGTAGGTGTTGTGGTATATGGAAAGGAGTGCACGACATTAAATAGTGCATAACTACCATAACTCACATTGAACAATTTGTCATGTTATGATGTTATTAGCCACTATTATTATAGTAATAAGATCAAGTGAGAGAATGTAAATTTTATTTCCAAGTGGCCCGATTAGTGGGATAGCGGGGAAGTGGGGGGCCAATTATCTTAATGGGAGAAACCATCCAACTGTTACATAAGAACGGTTACAGTCCTCTCTTTTCCTATATATAGTGATAGAAAGCCAACAAATATTGGATCCATCATTGTCGTTGCTATCAATTAAGGCCAAGAGAGAGAAATTGAATCGGATTATTTTACTCTCTAGTAAAGAAAGCTACGGCGTCCTCATCATCGATTAATTCAGGTACACGTTTATTTCGCAATAAACAAACTAGCATGAAACCGTATAAATTTTGCGATCCTATCAATGTTTAATGTCTATGAAACCTAGAAATTTCCAATTACAAAATAGACTCAACCTCATCAATGCCCTCTGCCAAACAATGATCATATCCGATGAAGAAGGAAGTTTGAATGCTCAGACTATTTGTCTGTAGGTGATTGTAAGAAAATGGGTTAATCATTTTTCTTGCCAAAAATGGTACCATATGTTGAATAGATTAGATCCAAGAGGAGTGGGAACTGCAAGGAGGTGAAAATATAGATTGGAACACTAGCTATTGCTACTGTAGAAATTAGTATACATTCCTTGTATTTGCTCGCCCCAAGATAGAGGGCAGCAGTGAAGGCTACCATCATGGTTGTTATGGAAAGAAACAAGGTGATAAGACCAATTATCAGCCTCTTAGGAATAACATAAAGAAAATCGCTTTCTTCATAGCGTGAAGTCAGGATGGACAAGAACATCAATAGAGAAGTGGCGGATGTGAATAAAGATAATGCATTTGAAATGGCAAAGATGATGAATGCAATTTTTTTAGAGAAAATCGGGAGGCCACTGTCATTATTGCCGCCGGGACTAGTGATTGCAGCTGCAAACGCTATCGTGGCAATCAGGGATGTCACAATTGTGCATGAATTTGCTGTATCTTTCATCCATTTCTCTCCTTCACATACTAGGTCCTTGTGTTCTTTAGTAAATAGCATTGCAGGAATTTCTCCACGGCTGTTTTTCTCCAGTTTATTTTGGGGTCGCACAAATTTCTTGACTTCCTGAATGAGAAGCGTAATTAAAAATGTGTTTTGTTTGATCATCAGTAAGGTCAAATTTAAGATTGATCGACGTGTATGTAAGATTCTAAGTCATGCTTTCCTAAATAATCACTAAACCAAATTGAAATGAGTTAAGTACCTTAAACCATTGCAACTCACGTTGCATTTGAAGTGCTGCACCAGGAATAAGATTTAGTCTGCTTGGAGGTGCCAGTCTCCCCACCAAGTGCAAGATATTGTTCTTTTCCTTGTCGAAGCGGTGGGACAGGAGATGTTTACATAGATCCATCTGATATATGATGTTGAAAACTTTTTCCTGACGATGTAAAATTGCCAATTCGAATACAAAACGAGATTCATCATCAGAAAACCAAATTGCATCCGGAAACCAATCCAATATGTCTTCCACCACCTCTTTAACTCCTAATTTTGCTGCGGAAAGCAGTGGGCCTTTCACAATTGATTCATAAGCCTTGTAGTCATTTAGAGTTGCAATTTGCTGGCACAACAATTTCACAAGCTGAGTTGCTTGATGATGCACTTGTTTTTTCTCCCCGATATGTTTAATGTGAGGCACTAGAATTGCAAAATTAAGTCAAGAATGCAGTAATTAAATTTCAGCCAAAATCATAATTAAACTAGAAATCCATTTGTATGTTGAATTAATTACGTTACCTAAGAACGCCAAAACTTTGTGAAGCATGGCTTGTAATCTTTGGCTCACTGCAAGTTATCATCAAAGCAATTAAATCAATTAGGAAAACTACCTTATCTAAGTAGAATTTGGAACGTGCCCTTGAATTTGTACTAGTTGTGCAAGGCAGTAGTTTAATTCTTTATACAATTAAACCTGGATTAATGTAGAAACTTCGCACAAAAGTTTGAGCCAAATTATGCTTTGGTACTGGGTCCTCAATGTCAAATCTGCTACGTTCTTTAGCATACTTGTCCAACTTCAGTGGAACACCTTGAATAAAAGCATATAATAATATAATTAAGCTCCTTGCACAAATAGAAAGAAGGGGATTTATTGAAAAAGTGATATCCTTACAAGAATAGATAGCACTTTCCCAAAATGATAGATGACTCCCACTTGGGAACGCCGACAGCTTCAAAGCAATTGCTGATAAAACACTATCACCGTTGGGAAGTTGTAATTTTGCGAGTTCGGGAAACCGATCAATTAATTTTAGGGCCTCATCTACTTGATAAAACAAATTAAATTAACAAGCATTACAAGAGATGATATATATATATAAATAGTTAAACAAATAAATAAGTTGTAAGAGTAACATTATATATTTATTTGTTTGACTATTTATTTATATATATTTTTTATACATATAGATGCATGCATGCATAAGAGTACTGTTGTAGGTTCTCACCGTAGTATCCGGAAAATATTACTTGTATAACAAGGCGAACCCCGGATCTGTCTGCAAAAGGCCTAACACCACCATGCTCGTCTTGAGTGACTGACAACAAGTATTGGAAAGTGTCCTTGTGATCATATGTGGCGGCCAAGTGGACCGGTAGAAGCCTGTTGCGGAAAAACTCTTCAAAACAGTGGGTTAGAACTCAATCGAAATCAAACCAAAACAACCGAATACAAGAACAAATCAAGGCAGAAAATTAAACTCCCTGTTTAGCAACAATGGCAGTCACGAAGACTGTTCCAAGGCTCAGATCTGGGCTCGTTCAAACACCACTTAGGTAACGCCAACGAATAGGGACACCAAGCCACAAAGGAGCCCAAAAGCCCCAAGAACCGAAGCCCTCAAACCCCCAAATCCCTCGGCCGATCGACACCCCTTCCCCAAGCCACACAAGCTTCCACACACAGTAGGATCCACCAAGGAACAGAGGGAAATCACAAAGATATGGGTTCAACAATGGCCGAAAAACTTCCCTCAAAGAGAAGACAACAACTCGGACTAAATAGGCGTTGCAAACGCCATTGATGAACAACCACCACACACAAGGAAAGTGCGGCACACAGCAAAGGAAAGAAGCATCTGACCGAGAAGGAAAGAAACCCCAAAAGGATCGCCATCAATGAAGGGAGAATCGGCCGAGAGAGGGAACAAGAGAGAGCACACAATCGGCTGCCACACCTAGGGCACAAAAAGGGGAAAAGAATCCCTTTTATATTGTGGGCTTAGGGCAAGGGAGTAAATGGGCTTGGGCTTCATGGGCTTCCTCCCTCCCTTGAGCAAATAGGTCAAGGCCCATTTCTCCTCCAAAGGGAGGGTTAAGGGCTTATGGCCCGACTTCTATAAATGGGCTGCCAATAAGTGGGTTGAACCATTGCTTCAATCCCGGGCCGAAGCCTATGAAGCTAACCCGAATCATCGTCATCGCCTTGGGCTCATTAGGAAACACAAAACCCAACAATCTCCACCTTGATTCCTAATGAGGCCAGCACACACAGGCAACACGAAAAGCAAGCACATGCAACAAATGCAAGGCATACAACAAATGCAAAACATGCAACAAATGCATAGGATAAGCAACAAATGCTTAGATAAGCAACAAAAGCTTAAATATGCAACCAATTCATGAATCTTGCAACAGATGCAAATTATCTACATAGGAAATGCAACAGATGCATATCATCCACACAGGAAAAGCAACAAATGCATATTATCCACAGAAGAAAAGCAACAAATGCATATTATCCACATAGGAAATGCAACAAATGCATATTATCCACATAGGAAATGCAACAAATGCATATTATCCACATAGGAAATGCAACAAATGCATAAACATGTTTTTAAGGCCTTCTTTCATCCTTCCACTTAGGCTAGGATCTCTCTAATCCTCCCACCTTGGTTAGGATCTAACTCTTCCTACCACTTAGGTTAGGATTTCTCTCATCCTCCCACTTAGGCTAGGACTCTCCACCTTGCTTAAGGTGGTGGGAATAAGGATACTCAACCCTTCCCTAAAATGGAACAACGGACACATAGTCCTCGCCCACTAATTTTGCACTAGATTCTAGAAGCATGTATACCTCACTAACCTTACTAGGGTCATAGGGGGTCACTACATTGGCTTCTTCCTTTTGTTTGCCTTTCTTGGCATAACAATCCTTAATGAAGTGTCCGGTTTTTCCACAGCCATAACACTTCTTACCCTTCCCTTGGGTTTTGGACTTTGACCTACTCTTCCCTTTCTTACTACCTTCCTCTAGATTCTTAGTTCTACCCCTCATCATGTGGACCTCACCATATTTTCTCTCACTCCTTAATTCCAATTCCTTACTTCTAAGAGAATCTATGACAATTTCAGGTGTTAGAGTATCCCTACCATACTTAATGGCATTTTTTACCTCTTTAAAGGCATCAGGAATGGCATTCAAAAGAATTATAGCCTTATATTCCTCAGACACTTTTTCACCACAATTCGTGATATCTTGAACCAACTTGTTAAAGACATCTATGTTGTCATCTAGGTCCCTAGAGGGGTCAATCTTAAAACTAAAGAAACTTTCAAGCAAATAAAGCTTATTAGGAGTGGATTTCTTAACATATAATTTTTCCAATTTTTCCCAAAGTTCTTTAGTTGTGTCAAGTTTTCCTACTTTCCTTAACACTGAATCAGAAAGATGCAAGATTATAGAAGTATAGGCAAGTTCATCTATTTCTAATTTTCGTTCAGTTGTTGTGTTTTCAGGATATTTGCCATCTATGGCTTTTGATACTTTTTGTTGAACTAAAATCCCTTTCATTTTCTGTTGCCAAATAGAAAAATCACCCTTCCCATTGAACATCCCCATTTCAAAATGTGTAGCCATGTTCTCAAAGAATATGCTTAACACACAAATAAGTAGTGCAACCTACAAAACACTAAGTTTTTCACTGTATCCTAAACAATGGGTATGCACGAAACAGATTCAATCAAGGGCAGATTTTTAAAAGGGATAGTACTGATTTTCTAGGCATAATTTTAAAGCACTAAGCAGTTAAAATAGCCACAGATAAATCTTAAATAAAAAATCCCAATATGGCAGCAGCAAAATAAACACAGATATGATGCTACCTAAGTGGACATACAAGAAACACAAAGTTTCAATTTAAAACTTAGGCAACAGATTCACTTAGAATCAATTCCAACAGAAAATGGTACCAAAATAACTGATTGCACGCAGCAGCAAACCAAGTTAGCTATATTTAAATGCACTTAGCAGTTTAAACAGGCACAGGTAAAACACAAAGGTATCAAACAAAAAAATACCAAGCTGAAAACAAGATAAAGATCAGAAACAAATTCTGATACCTGACAGATTTATGAGGCACTAAGCAACAATGCAGACTTCACAGATATCACAAAGATATCGCAGATTTACTAAGCAATAATCAAAGGCACCAAGCAATTGAATAAGCACAAATAAATCACTTAAAGAAATCTGAAACCACAAAGGTTACCACACAGATCTCAGAACTGAGATCTGAAGTTGAAGAGGTTCGGATCTGGTACGGATCTTGGAGCTGAGGAAGGCACCTGCCGACCTCTACACGCTGCCTCACACGTCGCTGCTGTAGCCCCACACGCTGCCGCCGGCTGACGGGTAGGCTGGAATGCACTGGTCAGAGGAAAACCCCCTTGGATGGTCGATTATGGCTATGGGGTTGATTCACCCCAACTCAAGCCCTGCACACAGCAAAAGACCAAGAACAGATTCGATTTTTCAACGTAAAAAACCCTTACCGTGAAATCGAACCCAAAAACCGAAAGGGGATTCTCGATTCGGTCTTGATTTCGAATAACCCAGGAGCCACACAAGGCTCTGATACCAATTGTTGCGGAAAAACTCTTCAAAACAGTGGGTTAGAACTCAATCGAAATCAAACCAAAACAACCGAATACAAGAACAAATCAAGGCAGAAAATTAAACTCCCTGTTTAGCAACAATGGCAGTCACGAAGACTGCTCCAAGGCTCAGATCTGGGCTCGTTCAAACACCACTTAGGTAACGCCAACGAATAGGGACACCAAGCCACAAAGGAGCCCAAAAGCCCCAAGAACCGAAGCCCTCAAACCCCCAAATCCCTCGGCCGATCGACACCCCTTCCCCAAGCCACACAAGCTTCCACACACAGTAGGATCCACCAAGGAACAGAGGGAAATCACAAAGATATGGGTTCAACAATGGCCAAAAAACTTCCCTCAAAGAGAAGACAACAACTCGGACTAAATAGGCGTTGCAAACGCCATTGATGAACAGCCACCACGCACAAGGAAAGTGCGGCACACAGCAAAGGAAAGAAGCATCTGACCGAGAAGGAAAGAAACCCCAAGAGGATCGCCATCAATGAAGGGAGAATCGGCCGAGAGAGGGAACAAGAGAGAGCACACAATCGGCTGCCACACCTAGGCCACAAAAAGGGGAAAAGAATCCCTTTTATATTGTGGGCTTAGGGCAAGGGAGTAAATGGGCTTGGGCTTCATGGACTTGGGCTTCATGGGCTTCCTCCCTCCCTTGAGCAAATGGGTCAAGGCCCATTTCTCCTCCAAAGGGAGGGTTAAGGGCTTATGGCCCGACTTCTATAAATGGGCTGCCAATAAGTGGGTTGAACCATTGCTTCAATCCCGGGTCGAAGCCTATGAAGCTAACCCGAATCATCGTCATCGCCTTGGGCTCATTAGGAAACACAAAACCCAACAAAGCCTATACTTGTTGCAAATATACAACAACTGGGGACGTTCTCGCGCCAGAATAACCGCAGCATGCGTGTTACCAACAATAGCAGCGAAGCTAAGTACAGTTTGGCCATAAACATTTTTATGTTCGAGGGCCTCAATCGGCATTACTTTCACCAAATTCTTCACGACATGGATTGCCTTGTTTCCTGCTTGGACTGCTATGTGCAGTGCATTCTCCAGGTTCGAGTTGATATTGGCAGTGACTGCATCTTGGTTTTTCTCAAAGAATTTCTTGGCACTCTCCCAATCGCCTTCCACAGCAGCTCTATGCAATGCTATGTATTTCCAGTACTCATCTTCATTTTTATGTGTTCATGGATCAAATAATATTTTTATGTTTTTTTTATAGGAAAACTGATTCTTTTTTTCTCTCTTGGGGTAAATTGCATCGTCATTTTGTCGAATGTGTACCCAAAGTAAGAGGATAATTAATTAATTGTTAGGAATAAAGTAAAACAAAGAATTTAGATATAACAAATTTAATATGAGAAACAGTTAATTAGAAAACCAACGCTAAGGGAGTTTAATTAATTTGAAGTAGGCGCAGAAAACAATTATGGATTAGGTCCAACACAATTTAGATTATGACAAAAATTCTTTCTAAGATCATTTTGATAATGATAAGTGAATAATAAACACCAAATCAATTAGAGTTAATTGGGTATTTTAATTGATTAGTACGTAACTATGACAATTAAAAAATGAAATAACTTGTATGACTTTGTCTATTGGGAACTAAATATTCCTTTCCTTTTCTCACCCTTATCGTGGTGGCATTAATCATGTATTATGATTACTTTTATAGGGTATAAAGACAACTTTATTTATATATATAGTGACATCATAAAACTCTTCCATTACGAACTATAATAGAATAAGGATTGATCTATATATACTTGTTGTTTGTCTTAAATAAAGTAATCTATTATATGCTAATTAAATAATTAAATCAGTGTTATCAAAAATCTATTTATACTTAACTAAAACTATACATACATATTTAAACTGACAATCTTATCTCATTAAAGGCAATTAATAATAATATTTACAGTTAACAATGAAATCAAATTTTTAAAATTGTCCGCGTTCTTTGTTTTTGGCTTAATATTTTTCACTTTCTTCAAATTGATGAAAAGGTACCTTGAATGGGAGGCGTAGGTTGATGACTCCTTCCAGGGAAGAATTGGTTCAATAGGACACGCCTTGTGTAGTTTCGATCAACTACAAAAATTAAGAAAGGAAAATAATAATTAAGGAGAAAATGCAAGATGCTGCAAATTAATTAACCAACTAATTCTTAATGACTTGAGAGCTTAATTACCAAGACGAGTGGCCATGAAGTCGATGAAATCGAGCTCCGCATCATAATGAGGTTGTAACAAATTAGTTGATGCCATGTTTTATTACGTTGCCACAACCTACACTCCAATCAAAGCCACATCTATTAATTATGCATCTATTGAATTGGAAAGTTTTGTTAGATCTCTTATAATTTGAGTCACAAACATAGCACCCCATATAATTTTTCTTTTTGAAATTTTTTTAAAATTTTATTTCTTAAGCGGCACAAGTAATCTATTGATTCTTAACACAGACAACATCTATCAATTTACCCAAATAAGAGTTAAGAGTTAATTGGATTTCATCTGTCCTGTCAAAGCCACCCCTATTGTTAAAAATTCTCAATGTAAATTGATTAGTTTTTCCTTAAGAGTTCTCTCCTCACTTTATCTAAACTTTATATATATCCAAAATATTATACATATAAATATGACATATATTAATTTATATAATTTTTTTTTAAAAAAAAAGGGGCTTCCCAAGGTCAAAAACAAAGGGCGATGCTTTTAGATCCTCTTTCCAAGGTCCCTTACCCAAATCAGCAATCGTTAAGTCTATTGGAGACCTAATTGATGTAGGGGTGAAACAGAAGGGCAGAAATAGGAGCTGCTTGATAAGCACTTATACTAGGGATGTTGTAGCTTTTTTCTGGAGATGTTGAGTTTTTGCTTGAGTATGACCTTTGGACCACTTTAGAAATGTTTATTTGTTTTGATTCATTTTAAATTGAGGCAGTTTAAGATCGGACTTTCAAAAAAAATTGGACCTAATATCAAAGCAATTAGGGTTGAGACCAGACTAGCTAGTTTGGCCTTAACTTGTCCAAACTCTTTTTCTTCTTTGTTTTCAATATAAAATTTAATAAAAAAATATATACATATTTAAATATATAAATTGTCCTAAAAACAATTTTTATAAAAAAAAATCAAATAGGAATCAACATAATGCAACATTCTAAATTTAACTTGTGATTCCATAAAGCAAATTAAACAATAAACAAATTATACGTTCTTATTAATAACTTTCAAGGGATTTATTAATATGTAGTATTATTTATTAATATAAATAATAGTTTAAAATAAATTATTATTTATACTCTCAACCCTTTTATATTCTTGGACTGGTATTGAATCGAAAACTGGTCATCTCCAATACCAAGACTAACTTAATCAAGGTCCACTCAGTATTGGACTAGATCAATTAGAACAAATCAAATTTTTTGGTTTTGATCAAAATTTAAAGACCATATCTTCCACAAAAGGAAGAGGCATTAGAGAATTTAGGAGAACTAAGAAAAAGTATTAAAAGGGATGAAGTGAAGAAAAATACAAATTTACAGAGAATTTTTGTGAATATCATAATCAATAATCTTATTTTTTGAAAAGTAACATTGATGCGTTTGGTATGTATGAGAATATAAGAATTAAAACCAATGTGTATAGTATTTTAAACATTTTCTTAGAAAAGTATTTTAAAATTTGAAAAATACCCATATGACTTAAAATAAAAAATTTATATCCATAAATTGTCATTCGTTAAGTATCAATAATTCAAAATATCATATCTAAGAAAATATATACCAAAATACAATATCAAAAAATCAAATTAATTCTCAAGTAAGTTTATTATTTTTTATATATTATTATCAAACCAAATTTTATAATTATTTAAAATAAACAAGATGCTATAGGCAAGAGCAATATTATTGAAATATGAAAGAGCAATATTTTTAATCAAAATTGACAATATAGGGGAAGACGTCTAAAAGTTACCCCATGTGATGCATGGAAACTACTCAAAGGTGTCGTTTTAGCATTTCTGAAATGTTTTCCTTTTTCAAAACTCCAAAAACGTTACGTTTTGGAGTCATTTTGTAATATGTTAAAAATATCATAAACGCATTTTCGATTTGAAAATGCATTTTTGATTCAAGGGCTGCCCTAGTGTCTACCTCTCTAACTATCCCCTTATCATCATTCCCCTTTGTCAGTCGATGTTGGATGTTTAATTCACAACTCCAATTACTCAATGCTGCCATTGATTCACAAACATGAATCAATGTGTCCATGCTTGATGTTACCGTTTTCTTGCAACACAAATCAATTCACAACTCTGATTGCTTGGTACAGTGGTCAATTGACAAATGCAATTAGTCAGTGTCGCAGTCAATTCACAAATACAAAGGATTTGGTTGAGTTGGCTATTCGATCAACGATCGACAACCAACAACTAACAGCGATCATCCGGCTTCTCTCTTTGTATTGATTTATGTTATATGATTAATTATATAGTGTATGACTGTATGTAATACTTATTTTTCTATTTCAATATTATGTATATAATATGTAATACTTATAGTTATGTATGTAATACTTATTATGTGAATATATGTAATACTTTTTTAAGATATATATATATATATATATGTTATATTTATAGCACTTATGTTTATATTTGTTTGAATGTATTATGAAATTTATGCTTATTTTTAAATTGAATAACTATTATTTATAAATTTTTATATTAAAAATTATATTTATAAAAAGGCACCTATATTTTTTTATTTGCACATTTCCCCATGTTTTCGTTTTCTACTATTTTGAAAAATATCATTTGCCTATTTTCACTTTGTATCATATCCGTTTCTTGATTTCACTTTCGTGCAACCTAGGTTACCCCACCTTAGTGGCGGAGTCAAGACCTTGGTCAGGGAAAGCACAACTCTCAAATGTTTATACTAAATTTTTTTGGTATTACTTAACTATCTTATTTTTTTATTTCAAGAAGGACAATTGTTAAAAGGCATAATAATTTGTAGCCATCATGGTAGTGTGGCACCAACAAACGCTAAAGATAAAAAAACCAACATGAAGAAGAGAAAATTCTCGTGGCACCAAGACACCCAACACAACAAAAGATCTTTGTCATGGACAAAGGACACTAATCAATAGAAACCTCACAACACCAACACCACCCAATTGATGAACAAAATTTCAAAATATATATAAATTAATAACAAAAATTGTTCATGCAGAGAAGAGAAAGAGATGAAAGGAAATGTTTTCTTTCAAAGGCTGTGGGCAAATTTTACATCACATTCCACGTAAGATATTTTTATTTTATTATATATGTATGTTTTTATAACAAAGAACCATACCCACAACCCTTCTTTCACAATTTTGAGCTTCACACGCCGGTAAACCTCGAGGGCATGTAGTAGCTTGTACGCTATGCACACTAGAAAAGCCAACTAAAGGATGCAAACAAACAGAGCTAAGACGACATTCATGTCTTCTTTACTTTTCTGCAAGTAGATATACAATTTTAATTGTCTCAATTATGTTCATGCATGTGTGTGTGCACGCATATATATATATATATATATATAAGCATCAATGAATTATGATTTCATGTATATTCTTGAACCATGATTCACGACAAAAATAAAAGAGCAGCTAGCATGAAAACATCGCATGTAAACTATAGAATTTCAGACGAAGAAGAGAGAACACACAAGAAGCTTGAACATGTATTTTATGTCAAATCAACATATATATATATATAGCTTCAGAAACGTATGCAATTGATTTTGAAGCAGTTTGAGGATATCAAACCTTGTAGCTTTAGTGCTTTACCCTTTAATTTGAACACTTGAAACCCTCCAATGTGTGCTTCAAAAGCCAATTTGTCCCGACTTTCAGCACCTAACCCAGCGAGTACTTCTCTAGCTCTCCCAGCCAATTTCTTGGCCCTCCTTAATTTCTCATCTCTTTGGAGGAGGGCTCACAGTCAACCAAAAAAGTCTTTAATTGTTTTCATATTTTCTTGTTTCCAGCAAAATTCAGAGTAAATTTGACTTTTCTTGGTTGTCTCGCCTCCTTAATTTCATTTCATAATCCAAAAAACCTACCGCTGACTTTTGCACATGCTTCAGCTAAGATCGAGGCTCTCTACAATATTTAATTTGGTACCCACATGCAAAGAATATAAAATAATTGTACCACCACTTGGTGGTACAATTATTACTTGGTGTCCTGAATACTCGAGAAGGAAAGCGCCATCACTGATGGGGCCAGAAAAAAAATAGATGGGGCATGCGGGCGCAGCGCACAGGAGTGAAGGAGATTGGAAGCTGGGCGGCGCACAGGAAATTGGAGATAGGAGGCAGCGGCGCACACAAGAAACAGAGCGACGGCCAAGCGGCGCAGATCAAACCATGGCAATCACCAATTTTAGATAAGAATTATGAATTAATTTTTTTAATTGTTAATTATTTAGTTCTTGAATTAATTTTGAGTTTTTAATTATGTTTTTCTGAAATTTAATTATGATGATTTTTGTTATCATGATTAACTGAATTTCTTGTTAGTTAAGGTAACGAGATAGCCGTGAAACAATCTTATGATTGAGACTATTGTCGATTAATTTGATTGATGTTTAATTTATGTGATTATGTGATCATCAAAAAAAAATTAATTTTTTACGGTAACTTTTTTGCGGCCCTTTTTTAAAAATTTTGCAGCAGTTTTTAAAAATTGCTGTAAAATTTATTAAAACATTTAATTTTATAACGATTTTCAAAAAATTGTCCCTAAATTAAGAAAATTATTAAATAATTAAAAAATTAAATTAAATTTAGCGGCACTTTCTGAGAAATTGTCGCTAAATTCAAAAATAATTAAATAATTAAAATTAAAATAACATTTGTGGCTATTTTTCAAAACCGCAACTAAATTAGTTAAAAAATTGAATTTAGCGGCCATTTTTGAGAAACCATTGCTAAATTTAAAAATTAATTAAACAATTTAAAATTAAAATTGAAGTAACATTTGAGGCAAATTTGAAAAACCATCGGTAAATTTTAAAAATAATTAAATAATTTAAAATTAAAATTAAATTAACATTTACTACAAAATTCATTAAAAAATTAAACATTGCTTAAGAGAATAACTAAAAATTAAATTAATAAAAAATAAAATCTTAAAAAGAAATTTAAAATTTAATTTAAATTAATCACAAATTCACTAAATAAAATTAATTTAAAAAAGTAAAAATAAATTTATCAAAATTTTAATATATAAAATTTTAATAACTTTTAAAAATATATAAAATTTTCTTTTTATTTTCTAATTAATTAATTTGTTTAATTAAACTTAATTAATTTATTTTTATTTTATTCCTTTATTCTTTTAAAAATAATCAATTAATTAATATTAAAAAACATAAAATATAATTCTGAAAAATAGTGGTTGGATTAGTATATAATTTATGTGTATATATATACCAAGGAAGCTTCACAGATCAGACGGCGTGTGCGCACAAGGGAGGTCCTGAGTTCGAAACTAAGGGAGGGGAAGGCTGGGAATTAATTTCCAGTATTGCCATGTGGCATGCGAACATGCGGCTAGGTGGCGCGTAGGGGCTAGGCTCGAGTATGAGGCCAGGCCGCCCACGCTTGCGTGGGGTGCGACATTTAAAAATTCAATTTTTTTTGAATTTTTGTGACAGTTTTGAAACCGCTACTAAAATTAAATTATTTTTTTTAATTTTTGCAACGATTTTAAAAAAGTCGCTAAAATTAAAAATTCAATTTTTTTGAAATTTTTTGCTGCAGTTCCAAAACCGCTACTAAATATTTTAAAAACCACCACTAAATCACCTATTTTGCAGCGGTTCTTAAACCACCGCAAAAAATATGACTTAGCGGCGGTTACTCCAACGGTTGCTGAAAACCGATAACCACCGCTAAATGCTCCACGACAGCTAATTTAAAACAGCCGCTAAATGCAAAAAAAAAAAAAAAGGAATCGCTGCTAAATGTCATTTTTTGTAGTGGATATGGCTATTGCTACAAGGAAAACGAAATTTAGCGACGGAAATATCCGTCTCTAAAACATCAAAATCAGTCGCTAATTTTTTTAGTGACGAGCAGCTTTCCATCGCTAAAAATGGCATCACTAAAATTTAGCAACGAAATATAGCGACAGTACAAATCAGCGACGAAAATTTCCGTCATGGATTAAAAAAATAAAAAATAAAAATTAATTAAACATAAATATTATTTTAGCGACGGAAAACAAGCTTTCCGTCGCTGAATACACATTAAAAAATAGAATACTGAAAAAATTAAAATAAATTAGAATTACTGTCGCTAATAAATGACGGAACTGTTTTCGTCGCTGACTTTTATTTAAAAAAAAATAATTATCGCAAGCTGACGGACGCGCGCGCCCCTGACTTGCGGGCTCCAGGTGGCGCTGCCGCTACGCGCTATGTGGCCAACCCTTAAGGCGCCACATGTTGCACTGGAAATTAATCCCAGTGCACTCCTTTCTTCCCTCAGTTTCGATCTCAGGTCCCCTGTGCGCGCGCGACCGTCCAATCTGCAAGCCTCCTTGATATAGACTCTGCACATGTTAAATATATACTACATTTAGTTGTTAGTCATTTTAATTTTAATTTTAATTTAAATTAAGATTTTAAATTTTAAATCTTTTAAATTCATAAATTAAAACTTAAAAAAAATAAATCTTGTAAATTTTAACTCAACTAATGTACCCCCGTCGCTAAAAAATAAAAAAATAAAATAAATAAAAATAAAAAATTTAGCGATGGGACAACCCTCGTCTCTAAAAAATAAAAATAAAATAAATAAAAAATAAAAAATTTAGCAACGGGGTCGAACCCGTTGCTAAAAAATAAAAAATAAATAAATAATAATACAAAATTTAGCTACAGGACAATGTCTGTCGCTAAAAAATAAAAATAAAATAAAAATGAATGCAAAATTTAGCGACGGGGTATCACCCGTGGCTAAAAAATAAAATATAAAAAAATTAAAAATACAAAATTTACCGACGGGGCAACCCCCGTAGCTAAAAAATAAGAAATAAAAAAAAATAGAGATAGGACAACCCCGTCGCTAAAAAATAAACAACTAAATAAATAAAAATACAAAATTTAGCGACAGGGCAACCCCCGTCGCTAAAAAATAAAATAAATAAAAATAAAAAAATTTAGCTACACGACAACCCTCGTCGCTAAAAAAGTAAAAATAAAATAAATAAAAAATAAAAAGTTTAGCGACGAGGTCGCACCCATCACTAAAAAATAAAAAATAAATGAATAAAAATGCAAAATTTAGCGACGGACGTTGTCCCGTTGCTAGAAAATAAAAATAAAATAAAGAAAAATGTAAAATTTAGCGACCGGGTCACACTCGTCGCTAAAAATAAAATATAAAAAAAACAAAATTTAGAGATGCGGACACCCTCGTCGCTAAAAAATAAAAAATAAAATAAATAAAAATAAAAAATTTAGCGACGAGACTACCTCGTCGCTAAAAAATAAATAAGTAAAAAATAAAAATACAAAATTTAGCGATAGGGCAACCCCCATCGCTAAAAAATAAAAAAGAAAATAAATAAAAATAAAAAATTTAGTGACAGGATAACCCCGGTTGCTAAAAAATAACAATAAAATAAATAAAAACTACAAAATTTAGCAACAGGGTCGCACCCATCACTAAGAAATAAAAAATAAATGAATAAAAATGCAAAATTTAGCGACGGGACAATGCCCATCGCTAAAAAATAAAAATAAAATAAAGAAAAAATGCAAAATTTAGTGATAGGGTCACCCCCATCGCTAAAAAATAAAATATAAAAAAATAAAAAATACAAAATTTAGCGACCGGGCAACCCCCGTCGCCAAAAAATAAAAAATAAATTAAATAAAAATACAAAATTTAGCGACAGGGTCACCCCATCGCTAAAAAATAAAAAATAAATTAAATTTTTTAATTATTTAGCGACGAAATATTTTGTCACAAATCCGTCACTAAATTACGAAATTTTTGTAGTGTATTACTGCTTTGACAACCTAATTACCTACTAACTGATTTTATAAACATAAATGATACAGACCAAATAATTCTATGTTAAGCTTTGCATATCACATAACTTAGATTGGATATTGAAGCAGGCCAAATATGAATATTCATCTTTACGGTAACTTTGAATTTGCTTGAATTAGTGATTTGAGTTAGTGAATTTCACAAAACTTAATGCGTCGTTAATTAATTAATTTTATATGGACCAAGTATAGAATTAATTATTAGCGATACTTTTGTTATACCTGGAGCAAAGGATAATAAATAAATTATGAAATTCAGTTGTCACATGTAAGTGAAATCCATCTAATTAACTTATTTGGTAAGGATTACAATATTCTCGTCGGTGAATCGAATTCCTTAGCTATCTTATCTCTCTATGTTAACTTGGCTAATTACTCTTTATTTTTGCTATTTTCGATACGCCATATTCTTCTTACTTTATTTTGTCTTTATTTTGTAGTTAGTTGATGTTTTCTCTAATTCAATTTTTCTAGATAAAGAATAGGATTGCTCTATTTCGGTACTTGTTTTGGTAGTCCCCTGTACTTTACTCATTCACTTCATTAATTACTTGATCGACTGGTGCACTTGCTATTGCATTTTAGGCACATCACCGATCGCCTATCTGTTGGACTGAAATAGGAGAAAGATAGATATTGGGATCCAAGCTCGTGCAGCAAACCACGAAAAGGATATGGCTAATTTAGGAAAAGATCTAAGCCACACATAGACGACAAAAATCATATGCAAATAGCAGATGCGAGATCTAGAATTTAAAGGGATCATATGTACATAAAGGTGTCTCCTCAATACTTGGCGATGCAAGGGGGAAAGAAAGGTAAATTAAAACCGCGGTATATAGGATCATATCCAATCGTAGGACGAATTGCGCCTCTAGCTTACCACGTAGAACTTCCACCTAACTTGTCTAACATTCATGATGTCTTTCATGTGTTCCAACTTCGGAAACATATACCTGATCCAAGCCATAAAACTTGCGTAGAGACAATCAAGCTGAAAGATAATTTGACCTATACAAAGTCACCTGAATGAATCTTAGACCGTCGCAATCAAGTCCTAAGGAATAAGATAATTCCCTTAGTAAAGATTCAGTAGAGAAATCACACAGAAGAAAAAACAACATGGGAGCTTTAGGATACTATTAAAAAGAAATATCCTCAATTGTTTGAAGAAATGGAAAAAGAATAGAAAATTTTTACAACTCTTCTGGGAATTATACCAAAGATCCTTGTGAATAAAGAGATATTTTAGACAATATGACCAGATTTTATGGAAATTGCGAGTATTAGGCCAAGTAAAATTTTGAGGACAAAATTTCTTTAAGGAGAAGTAGATGTAATACCCAAAAATTTTTGTGTACTTGAGTGTAATTTTTATTAGGGTTGGAGTGTAATTTTTCGAAGTTGTGGGGGTTAAAGTATAATTTTTGAAACTTAAGAACCTGGGTGCAAAGGGTCAAAATTTAAGAAGGAAAAAGTGGAGGGACCAAAGTGCAAAGCAGGTGTGAAACCCGCAAGCCGCTAGCAACCACACTGTGGCCACCGGTGGGGATGTCAAATCAAAATTCGAGAAGCTGGTTAGGGTCATTATGACCTAAGGGGAAAGGTCCAGGGCAAGTGAGCCACCTGATTGGCCAAAGATATAGCAAGAACTATCTATAAATAGCTGGGTTTTTGGCTGAGGTTTCCTCAATTTTCAGTTGAAAAATCTGAGCATTAGGGAGAAATTGAGGGATATTGATAGAGGAATTTTGATCCTCAAAGGAAAGGGAAGATTTCTGGAAAGTTTGAGAGATTTTGATGTAGGTTTGAAGGTGTTTCGAAATCTCGCTTGTAACGACCCTAAAGTGGGTCTAGGTGTTATAATACTTAACATTAGTTTAATGGCATTTTAAATGTGGGTCAAAGTATTTTAGTATTTAATGATAAAGTGCTTTGATTACATGGAAATAATTTTGGATTGTATAATTTTATGGTTCATGTGATCGTGAAAATAAGTATATGGGTCTAATTTTTAGGAAATTGGAAATAATGTAACGGGACACAATTAATTAGTAATGAGTTCATGGGTTTAACCCAAGTGGGAAATTAAGTCTGGTAGGTTTGGACTACATATATGGGTATATGTGGTTTGGGCTTAGGCCTATGGTGATAAAGAATTTGAAAATAATGGAATTGGTGGTGTAATAAGAAAATGGAAAAGAAAATAAATTAAAGTAGTATTTGTCAATAGGACCCCTAGATATTTTTGTTTATAATATGAAAGGAAGGCCATTTTGGTAATTGTTGGAGTTGGCGTGCAAATCTGTACGCACTCCCTTTTTCTGCCAACCGTTGTGTGCAAATCTCCTATTTTAGAGCGTATCCTCTATTTTTCATTGCATTGTTCCATTGCTCCTTCTTAATTTCGTCTTCGTATTCTTCTTCTACTTCACCTTCTTCTCTTCGTTGCTATTGCTATATTGCTTCCTTTACTTTGATGGAACTTTTCTTGGATTTTGCATCATCAACAGGCAAATTCTTCTTGCATTTCCCTCTTATTTTTAGTGCAAGTTCTCTTGTTTATTTCTTATTCTCATGTGAGTCTCCCTGTTAGCTTTCTCATTTTAGTCACTGTGGGGGATTATATATATATGTATATATGTCTGTTGTTGTATATGGTTCTTGTAGCCGCCCCTAACTAGGGATCCACAAAAAGATGACATATATGCCAAATCAATTAGAAGCATCACACACATCCTCTTTTTATTGACAACGGAAGCCACACTCATACATTCTTACCCACAAACGTAACTTAATATTACACACCACATTAGGGTCCACAAACCCACCATGTCCCCTCAAGGGTAAAACCTAGAACATAAACAAACATAATTTAATAATACACACCACAAAACAACCCCCCAAGGACCTTTTAGTTGAGATGGCTCTGTACACATTTCTACCCCAAGGCTCCAAATCCACTTGACTCGACCTTTTCTTTAGCCTTACCTTTACCTAGAATGATGCAAGTAAATATAAACCACAAGGCACAACAAGTATAACTGGAAGAAAACGAGCATAAGAGTCATGGGTATCGAGAAATAAAAGAGTCATGAATACCATTTAAGGTACGTTTACATGATAATATGATGAAACATACATCCATGCTCATATGCAATCTTTTTAAAACTATAATCATGGGACCAAAGTCTGAAACCATGGGATAGAAATCTGAAACCTTGGGACCAAAGTCCATATCATAAATTGGGATCGAAGTTTAACTCTGAGCCAAATCTCTCTCTGCGGATATATCCTGCGGACTCATCCGTTGCGCGCATTATGAGGCCTTTACACATTTTTAAAAACCATTTTCATGCACATGCTTCATGCATTATCATAACATGCATATTTGTAATAACTTCTCATATATAACTGACATGCGATTATCAAAGCAATATGCATAACAGAGCAACATTCATGAAAGACAACATCAAACCCTTACATGACCTCAATAAAGCATCATTCCCAAAAAAAGATAGGGTGATACAAAACCCTATTTGATACTCAATAGGTATAAATGTAAATTATGGAATAATTTACTAGCAAAAGGGGAAATAACTTGTAAAATAGGAAAATGACTTACAATTTAGAAAATTAAGAGGTCGGATCTTGCAATAAAAAGAGATAGAGAATGGAACTTACAATTTAAAATATAACTTGAGAAAAGAGGACCTGAACTTGTAAAATAAAAGAAGAACTTGCCTTAGATATTTTTCTTTAACCTCTACTACGAACCATGATTGCTTATGCCACAGCCCAAACTTACACAGCAAGAATTTCCTTAATTTCTCCAAAATTCTCCCTAATTTCCCCAAAACCTTCCCCCAAAATCCCCTCATTTTAGTCAAAATCACAGGCTATTTATAGGCTAAGGGGTAGGAACAATACAAAGGATACGTAGGGGCATCAAAGAAACATTTTCTGGAAGCAAAAGGGAGCTGGACACATGGCTGGAGGAGCTAACCACGTGGGCGGGCAACAAGGCCACGCAAAGCCCTGCGTAGCGCGCCTAGGCCCCAGCAGCGCTATGCACAAGCGCCTTGAAACAGCGTAGTTGGTGCCTACCTAGCTGGGAATAAAAAATTCCCAGCTTGCCTTGCTTCCAACGAGGCTTGAACCCAAGCCTCCCCACCTGCACACGCGCACCTCAACCGCCAACTCTAGCCGCTCCCTTGGCATATAAATACACAAATTATATTTAAGGTCTTTTTAATTTCTAAAATTTCTCTTTAACCCCAAAATTTCTGAAAACTTGCAATTGTCCCCCCTTAACTTAATTGCAAAATACACCCATTTCTCCATTAAATTCATCAAATCCACCAATCCTCAAATAATTAAAATAATTATTTCTTTTTATCAGAATGCCTTGTATTTTCGTTAAATCATAAATAAATGGGTCGTTACAGTTCCCCTCTACTGTGTGTCTTTGGTTTTCTCTACTTGTTTTCTCAAGGACTCATTGATGTCTCTTTGGGATTTGAGTCATCCAAAGTCTCTTTCGTGAATGGCATTTACGTAGTTAGGGAAGGACAAGGAACTTTGTTGGTTCTACATTCGAAGGTGCAATGTTATATATATATATATATATATATACATGTATCTTATCCGAATGAGTCTTGAGAAGTCATGTGAGTAACATCTGAATGAGTGTGTGTCTCATCCGAATGAGTTTGTAAAAAGAAAAGAATGTGCATAGCCTCATCCGAATATATACCAAACCCATCTGAATGCTACACTCAAAAGGTAGCCATATTCGGATAAATTATAATAGTAGAAACTTCAAGCCCTATTTTGACCTTGATGAAGCCATAATTTCTCAAAACCTAAAACATGAAAGTTATACATAATTTTCTTTTTGTTCTGTAGCATCTTGAATCACCTCAATCGGAGCTCGGACGAGAGAGTTATTCTTAGATTATCAAATTATGTCAAAATTGCCCAAAATAGCCTATCCGGATAGATACACCCCCATTCGAATCACTCTCACCAAAATTCAAAGAAACGATCTGAATAAGCTACTATAACATCCGAATGGCCTTTGAAAAAGTAGTAAATTCACCCAAATTACTCCAATCCATTCGAATGCCATTTGATCTATCCGAATAATACTCATATAGATACATATGCCCCATGCGAATCTGACCATGCTTTATTCTTTTAGGTATATCTCCTTGTGATGATATCCGATTTAAGATCTGTTTGATGCATTATAAACTAGACTTCATAGGATTCGATTCGATGTATTATTTGAATAATTTAGTTACGTTTTGGACCTGTAACAACTCGGTTAATTCCTACCAAGAAATTTGTAGCTTACTGTTTTCGTGTATTCTGACCACCTGGTGTTATTTGGCCTATAACTTTCTGTTCCCATCTCTAAATTGAGATCTTTTTATTAGGATGTAAACTATACATGCTAGGCTTCGTTTTGATATATTACCCGCATTATTTGGCTTTATATTAAGTCTTTGGCTTTATATTAAGTCCATAATGGCCCCATCAATCTTGGCAAGAAATCTAGAACTTACTACTTTGAATCACTTATATATATGTATATGCATGCCCAATCAGAATTGCCTCTTAAGTGATCCAAATCACACTCCCACATATGCATAAGTCCATTTGAATCACCCCCCTACCTTATTCGAATCATCCATATATAGATACACACACCATTAGAATGACCCATGTTCCATTCAAATAACCTATATATATACATACACCATTCAAATCACCAATATATAAATGTATATGTCATTCGAATCACTTACGTATATAAACATATACAACATTTGAATCACCCCAGAACCCATTCGAATCACTTCCATTTATGTATACATATCCCATTTGAATAGCCCACTGTTTGATTTGGATAGCTCATATATATAATACTCACTTATTTGAATAGCCTTGTGTTTGTGCCCCCTGATTCGAATGGCCCCCCAATGATTCGCATAAGCTATTATCTGTATACTCCATAACCCACATAAACACTCATGCCTCATTCGAATGCTCTCTTGGATAATTGAATGTTTTTCTTCTATTGGTAAATTGCCCCTGTACATATGTGTTTATACGCACCTACTCATCCGTATATATATATATATATATTTGAACCTTCCAAAATACTTATCCGAGTGACCAAGTTATATATCCTATACATATGTGTGTGTATATATATATGTTGAGCCAAGTTACTCCAATCAACCTATTGTGTATTTTGATGTTTAACAAAACATAATTTTAGTAAAATTATTTTTGGTATATTTAAAACCCCTAATGGATTTTTGATATGTGTTAAGTATTATAGTATTTTGTGTATCAAAATGAACCAAGAAATGTTATTTGTTCTAAATAGAAAATTAGTGCATTATAAGAAGACATATAAGAAAATGTTTTCTTTTTGGAAAATGATCTCCCGATATTTTGATAGCTAGTATTCATTATTGTGAAAATGATTTTTAATGAATTTTTCATGTAATAGAAAGTATGTATTTTGAAAGTGGTAAAATAGTCAAATCTCAAATTTGTTCTAAAACCAAAAATCTACTTTATTATCTATTTGGATTTTGATTTTTTAAATATTTTTATTGAATCCAAATGGGGAGTACTTTGTTATTTACATTTATGTATTAAAGTAAATGGAAGGTAAAATATAAATTAAGAAAAATGTAAACAATATCTTGTAATGTATTTATGTTATAGATTGTATCTTCAAAGCAAAATCTTATTTTTTTGAAATCTAGACTGAGAGTCGACTCCCGGTGAGGGACAGTCGACTGTAAGTCAAAATGGTAGTCAACTATGGATGTGCATCAGTTGACATAGTCGAGCATTGTTTATGCAGAGTCGAGGTAGCAGAGAGTGGATTTTCGCTAGTCGACTATAGGCCAATGACAGTCGACTATCTGTGAGAAGTCGATTGTGGGTTGAGAGAGAATCGACTATCGGCAGCAAGAGTCGACTATGGGTGTTACGGAGTCAATTGTTGGTTAGAACAGTTGACTGCCAGACTCCAACAGTCAAATTTTTGGATCCGTTGCAGGTTGTTTTGGGAGCCCCATTACAAATATCAAGAGGAGAAATCTGGAGAAGACTAATGCTCTACCATTTCCTATCTTTCTAAAGCACACCCAAGCTCTCAAGAACTCAATCAAAGCAATCCAAGGCCCAAGGAGCTTCAAAGATCTATTCATTGGAGCCTCAAGGCAAAGAAGATGTTTTATTCTTGTTGGTAACTTGTATTATTTCATTTGCCTTGTATATTGTTCTTGTATCGATATCCATTTTAGTCCAAGTGTGTTGGACATAGGATTGATTTATTTGTATTGGATTGTGGCGTAGCATCCTAGAGCCTATTACAATCTAGGTGTTATTGTTGTTATTGTATTAGTTGTAACATCCCGCATCGAGCGATAGGAAAAACTAAAACAACTTACCCTGATGGACCTACGCGAACTTCCCATGGGGGTCACCCATCCTTGAGCTTCCCTAACTCAAGCACGCTTAACCCGAGAGTTCTTTGCCTACATTTAGCCCAAAAGGTATCCAGGTGGCGTTGTTTCCTTCCTTACTTATCCTCGATATATACTACCCTTCTCTGGGCTCTTGGGGTATTACATTAGTTTTCAGGGTTAGCTAAAGGGAAAACCTCGGGGTGTACAAGTTTGCTAGGTGTTCTTGTGTAGAAATCTAATGGTGTTTTTAGTGGAACCTCAAGTGTCGGTTTGACCTTGAAAGAGTGGAGTAGGTGTTGGAGACACCGAACCACTATATTTCTTGTGTTAATTATTATGGTTGTTTGTGTATATATATTGTTATCATTTCCAAACAACATATATATTTATAACAAGTGTATTTTGTGTATAAGAAAATCTCAAGAGTTTTAAAAGGGAAGAATCGATTCAATAAATTTTTAATCACTCAATTCACCCCCCTTCTTAAGTGTCTATTGTGTGTGTCAAGGGACCAACAATATATATATCCAAACGAATAACCTATCGATTAGCCATTGCAATATAGATATATCTATATATATTCGAATATATATATATATATGTTAACTATCCGAGCATGTACTCCTTCTTTTGCACCTGCATTTGAAAATAAGTATAATATAACCGAATACATGTTACTTCCAATTTCTCACCAGAGTATGGTTGTTTAATTTAATACCCACTGTGTGTTTTGATCAATACAAATTTGGAAATGAACTAATGTGCTTGACATGGTTCTGTTAATTGTATGGAAACTCCAAATTAAATTGAAGTTTTAATAGAGATATGTTCATCATCCGTACATGGATTTAAAGCATGTGGATAGTTATATACTCATTTGGTTGCTTGGAATTAATGTCGATGGTCTAACTTGAATTGCATATGTGCCATGACACGTACACTACAAAAAAAATGGCATGTAGCGTCAGGTTTTTTTCGCATTTAGTGGTGGTTTTCAAAACCATCGCTAAGTCAGTCGTCGCAGAGCATTTAGCGGCAGTTTTCAGCAAACACTAGAATAATCGAGCGGCTAATTATCCGCAAAATAAGAGATTTAGTGGCGGTTTTGAAATGTAACGACCTATTAGTAGGCCTAGGAGTTTATTAATATTTTATTTATGGAGATTGAAAAATTTTTCCCTACCAAATTAAATGTTAAGAAATCTTTTTATGTAGCAAAATTTATGTAAATAAATTAAGTATTAAATTAATGGATTGGGCTTTGAAAGCTTTGGTTGAGCAAAGTGGAGATTTTGTATATTTTAATTTTTGTAATGTTGTGAATGCCCATTGGGCTTAAGGTTATGTTGAGGCCCTTTGAGTGGGCTAATGGAAATGGGCCATTATATGTAACTGGGCCAATGAGTTAGGCTTGGGCCTATGTATTTATATGAGTGGACTTTTTGATTTGGGCTTAGACCGATGTGTATAATAATGAGAGATGGAATTTAATAAATGGAATTATATATATATATTTGTATTATGTGGATTAAAAGAAAAGAAGAAAGGAAAATGAGAAAATGTAAATGACAATTAGGGGCTTGGATATTTGTGTGTGTGTGTGTTTTGTGTGGAAGGTATTATGTTAAAAGCAAAGGGGAGAGTGGTTAGCAAGCCATTCCCTCCCCCTCACCTCTCCATGCCACCTTAATTGCTTTCTTCATCATCTCCCAATCTCTCTCTCTCGTGACTTTCATTTCTTCTTCTTCTTCTTATTTTTCCTTCTTTCTTCTTCTCCATTTTTTATATCTATTGAAGCTTGAAGAGAAGTTGTAGCTGGTGCATTCCTTTTTCTAGGATTTTTCTTCATCAAAAGCAAGTTCTTCTTGCACTCATATTTTTATTTTGTGCAAGTATCCTTCTTTCTTCCTCATAATATGTTCATGTCTTTAAGTGGTGTTTTTGAAGCTTCAGTTAAGTTGGTTGTTTCCAACTTTTTTCCAAAAATATGGGTTTCTTTCAATGGCTTCATTGATTCTTGTTCTTGGTCTCTTTGGGGCTTGTTTTCCCCATTTTTATTTCATGGAATGGCAACTTGGGGGTTAGGAGATTTGCTATGGTTTGTTTTGGGATTGTTTTGGGGTGTTTTGGGGTCATTTTGTGTGCTTGTGGGTGATAAGTCGACTATTTTTTAGGCTTAGTTGACTCATTAGAGGCCTGTTTTTGCATGTTTTTGGTGCCAGCCTCAGCCCAGTCAACTAATAGGTGTTCATGAGTCGACTAAGCATCAATTGGCTAAGCATTTTCTTAAGTCGACTATTGCCTCTCAAAAGTCGACTAACCAACATTTTTCAACACTGCGCAGGTTGTGCTATTTTGATCATAACTTTTGATATAAGAATTGGAATTGTGATCCGTTTAAAGTTTCATAAACTAGACTTCGAGGGATTTAATTTGATATATAATTTCATATATTTTTGTGATAATTTGAGTGGGACAAGGCTTTCCTTAGTTCAAATTAAGCATAATTGTTAACCTAAGTTGTTGTTAATTGCTTTCTCTAACATCACTCAACCCTCCAAAATGCTAGGAGGTGATTGAAGATATGCATATGTGCATGCATGGGCTCATGAGGGAATGTGTTAGTGAAATGTTTAATTATGCATGATGTCCATGATGTGTACATTTCTCTAATGGAGTATGTATGATATACTTATGTGAGATTCCATGAACATTGCATGGCATTACGATTTGCACCCTATTGCTATTATTTTGGCACGGCGGCTATGTTCCACAAATGGGAAAAGAAAATGATATTCTAAAAGAGCGCCTAACGCGGATGAGGTGACCATAAACCCGGTAGGCGATGCTTGAGCTAATGAGTGGCAAATTGATTTTATATATATATATATATATGTATGCAATCATGCATGTGAATAAATGGCTTTGAGAGCTAATGTGAATGAAGGGCTTGAGAGCCAATGTGAAGTATGAAGATTTATATAATCATGAGAAATGAATCGATGCATAAAATACATAATGGCAATGGCATGGGAATAATTTTGTTGATGGGAACTAAATGGGAAATGCTACTCGTACTTGGGGAGTAGGGTCTATCCCACTTTGAATTTTTCCATGCTTTAACCCTATTGCTTCATTTGTTGTAACATATGGGTGTGTATACAATGGCTTTATTAATGAGAATTGAAGAATGGGTATAAATTATATTGGGGAGTCGGGTGTACTCTATTTTGTATCCATCCCTTCATTCGTGCTTCCGGTATTATTTATGTTTACTTGTTGAGCCTTATGGTTCACTTGAAATATGGGTTGACGAACCATAAGAAAGTGAATTCCTTTGAGGATGTTGTTGTCCATTCTAGGAGGCATGAACCTAATGGGTGTCTAGAACTTGGGTAATGATTTTCATTGGTTCTGAGTTATTCATGCCTTCATTTAACGTTCTATGGATGCTTCATTTGCTATATACCTGCTGAGCTTTGTGGCTCACGTCATTTCTTTTGTCATTTCAGGTAATGGAAGATAGATATTCATGGGTCGTGTTCAAATTAGATATGTACAGAGATGTCCCGGCCTCAAAGATTCATGGGTGTATGTTGAGGGCAGAAGTAGAAGGCTTATTGTATTTTTTTTTTTAAACCTTAGTACCCTTTTATTTTGAAATGTATGGGTTGTAAGCCCAAGTTGATAATTTATTGTATATTATGTAATTTATTTTGGCTCCTATTATTGGTGAGCAAATTCGAAAGAGAAATTTCTCAAGAATTCTGAGTATCTGTATCTATCTTGAATGAACCTTCTCTCGGATTTCCTGTGCTAGCGGGAAAATTCAGGAGCGGGCACTGACATGAAACCGTCGCAAAAAATTAAAAAAAAAATTAAATTTATAATTTCAGCGACCAATTTGAAACCACCGCAAAAATTAAAAAAAATTAAATTTTTAATTTTAGCGACAGTTTCAAAACCGTCGCAAAAATTAAAAAAAATAAATTTTTAATTTCCAGGCCCGCGCGCAAGAGTGGGCAGCCCCGCCCATGCATTGGCCCTTACACGCCACATGGCCGCTTGTGTGCATGCCACATGGCCATGCTGAAAATTAAATCCCAGCCTTCCCCTCTCCCAAGTTTCGAACCCAAGATCTCTCTTAAGCACGAGCGCGTGCGAACCGTCTAATCTATGAAGCCTCCTTGACATATACGCGCATATATATTATATACTAATCTAACAACTAATTTTCAGAATTATATTTTATATTTTTAATATATATTAAAAATATTTATTAATTGATTATTTTTTAAAAAAAATAATGGAATAAATTAAAAATAAATTAACTGAGTTAAATTAAATAAATTAATTGATTAAAAAAAAGAAGATTTTATATATTTTTTAAAAATTATTAAAATTTTACATATTAAAATTTTGTTAAATTTATTTTTATTTTTTAAATTAAATTTTTAATGAATTTTGCTACTAATTTAAATTTTTAAATTTCCTTTTAAGATTTTATATTTGTTTTTAATACTTAATTTTTAATTATTTTCTTAAGAAAAATTTAATTTTTTTAATGAATTTTGCGACAATTTATATAAACAGCCGCAAATGTTAATTTAATTTTAATTTTGAATTATTTAATTTTTTTGAATTTAGCAGCAGTTTTTCAAAAACTGCTGCTAAATTTAATTTTTTAATGAATTTTGTGGCGTTTTTGAAAACCGCCGCAAATATTATTTTAATTTTAATTTTGAATTATTTAATTTTTTTTAATTTAGCAGCGGTTTTTCAAAAACCGTCGCTAAATTTAGTTTTTTAATGAATTTCGCGATGGTTTTTGAAAACTGCCGCAAATTTTATTTTAATTTTAATTTTGAATTATTTAATTTTTTGAATTTGACGACGGTTTCTCAAAAATCATCGTCAAATTTAATTTAATTTTTTAATTATTTAATTATTTTTTAAATTTAGTGACGGTTCTTTGAAAACCGCCACAAAATTAAATGTTTTACTAAATTTTGTGGTGGTTTTATGAAACCCCTTCAAAATTTTTAAAAATCTGTCGTAAAAAACATATTTTGCGACGATTTTGAAATCGTCGCAAAACACCATGTTTTGCGCCGCAAAAAGATCATCGCAAAAAATCATTTTTTTTGTAGTGGTATATGACACATTCTTATTATTATTGAATTTTGCGCACCTATTATTTTGCGTAAAGGGAAAAGGTACCCTAGAGCACCTGTCGCGGGACGAGGTGGCCATAACTTGATAGGTTAGCTCTATATTTATTTATAAGATTCTATTGAAATTATGTATTTTTGCATGTGTTGATTGATGGCTTGAGTGCCCGTGAGATTTGATACTGACATTGAAATGATATACTTTTGCATGTGTTGATTGATGGCTTACGAGCCTACGAGATTTAATACTGACATTGAAATTTTATGCACAATTGCATAGTGGTATAGGTGGCATGATATATTTAAATTTGAATTGATAAATTCATAAACTATGAATCTTGTACATATCTGTTGAGTCTTTGATTACTCTTCTTGGTGTCACCATGTTCTTGAATCCTATTGGTGAGGGGATATTTTACTAAAGACAAAATTACTATACTACCCTCGGAGACTACCAACCTGGTGCCACCACGTGCCTATCTCAGGAAGCGCCACGTGTCATCTAGATCTTCATCCCATACTTGATTTTGAACGAGGATGACTCAGTCAACTGAGATTCTCTCCAACGTCTTGTTCAAAGGTTATCTTATCTCTTCAGAGTATGTTCTATGCCATCTTTAAATAGAGGTCAACTTTTACAAGTATGGATCATCTAATGACTGTGTGACTTTCCATTTAGGGTGTTTTCCTTCTACTAACTTGAGTGTCGGAGTTCTCCCGGGGGATTAAAGGCCTCGCCCTTACAGGTACTTGCTTCAAGGCAGACCTCGGTGATCGGTCCAGTATCATCATTTGGCGCCCACCATGGGGCCCGGTTGTTATATCTACTCTTATTCGTCAAGTACCTTAGACGAGCTCAAGTTCCCCCCTATTATGGCGACAAGAATAAATCCATCGCGAGCTACTAATACTCAACCTGTCCCAGATCAAAGTCAACACCAACCACCGGAGAGTGGACACCTAGGGGCTCATCCCCCAGATCCCTCGCCATCACAAGATCATTTCGCCCAGTTAGAGGGACAAGTCCAACGCTTGACGGAGTTACTCAACACCTTTTTGGCCCAACAACAGCCTCCAGATGGGAGACAAAGGGAGCACTCCAACCACGATAGTCGGCACCAAGGAGACCGCCACTCTAGTCATAGAGAATTCGAAGGTGGCAGATCCCCCCGTGCTAGGAAGGAGTCCTATCGGGACGAGAGATGGAGCGGACTCTCTAGGCGTGGCGAGTATGGGAGGCCGAGCTCAGAGGAAGAGGAGTCTTCTGGTCCCGATTATGCCCGAGCTGGAGGGGCTCAGCGAGAAAGGCGTTTACGGCATTTAGAGAGGGAGGTTGCAGAGTTGAGACGGAGGGAGGAAGAGCCACATGACATTGTTTCCAACTAGCCATTAAGTCGGGAGATCATGGCGATTATTCCATTCGAGCGCCTCCGAATCCCAACCATCAAGCCATATGGAGGCACCACCAACCCTGCTGACCACTTGAGTCTCTTCGCCTCTCATATGATGATCCAAGCAGCACCTGATGCCATGTGGTGTAGAGTCTTCCCGGCCACTTTGGAAGGACATGCACGAACCTGGTATTCAAGCCCGGCACACCGGTCGATTGCTAATTTCGGACAGCTTCAGAACAAGTTCTTGGAGCATTTCACTCCCCTCCGGAGGCACTAAAGGTCTACCATGACCCTCGTGAATCTCAAGCAAAACTAAGGGGAGTCGTTAACAGATTTTGTGGCCAGATTTAATATGGAGGCATTGAGCATTGAGAACCTTGATCAGAGTATCGCTATGGTGGCCTTTTAGAATGCCTTGAGAGCTGGCCCTTTTACCTAGTCACTGGCTAAGAGGCCTCCCCAAACGTTCACGGAGATCCTGAGCTGAGCCACCAAGTACATTAATGCCGAGGAGGTAATGCGGGACAAGAGAATTGAATACTCGGATAAGAAAGAGAAGAAAAGTCATAATAGGGAGCAGAAGCCAGAAGATAAACCAGGTCGTCGGGGGGAAAGGTCGGGCCCCCGATGGAGTCCGGTCAGGTTCACCTTGCTTAATACTCCTAGGGCAAAGATCTTGGCTACAATTGAGAATAAGGATTACTTGAAAAAATCGAGACCTATGAAGGCCCCAGCTAACAAAAGGAGTAAAGACAAGTATTGTCGATTCCATCGAGATCATGGACATGACACGGAGGAGTGTCATCAGCTGAAAGAGGAGATTCAGGAGCTCATCAATTGGGGTTTCCTAAGGAGGTTCGTAGCTAAGGATACTAAGCCACAAAGGGGCGAATGTCGGAGATTAAGGAGCCCTCCTCATAGACGTGGTAGATCCCAGGAAAGGCGCAAGACCAGAACTCTGCCCAGGAGAGAGAATAGCCAAAGGGAGGGAGTCCTCCGCAAAATTTGATTTTTCATACTCTAACGGCTGGGGTGGTGCCAGGCAAGGAGTCGGGGGAGAGTTCTGATCTACATCGACATGCGAGAGTCAAGAGGGCTCGACCAAGGGATGTTATCTCCTTTACGGATGACGACTTGCCCGAGTATCTGATTTCTAATGATCCGCTAGTCATTACAGCAAAGTTGGGAAAATGGGAGCTTCGACGGATCCTCATGGACCCGGGGAGCTCCTCTGAGGTTTTATATTGACAGGCCTTCTTGGGCATGGGATATAAAATGGAACAATTGAAGCCAGTTCGGGTCCCTTTGATTGGTTTTGACGGGGAAGTGGTGTATGCGGACGGTATGTTTTAGCTCTTGTTGACTCTTGGAAAGGGTTCTCGGTCTGCCCAGTTCATGTTATACATTTTGGTAGCAGAGGTCCACTCGGCCTACAATATGATCCTGGGGAGATCGGGGTTAAATGCTCTATGGGCTATGCTGAGTACTTACCACACGGTGCTTAAGTTCCCTATTGCTGCGGGGGTTGACGAAGTCAGAGGAGACCTAAGGTCCGCCCGGGAGTGCTATATGGCATCCATCAACACGGCCAAGAATATCACGCAAAAGCAGTCAAGACCCCAGGAAGATTCAAGACAAGGACAGGGACCCAAAGAGAGAAAGGTCGGAATCTCCCCTCCCGCCACTGTCAGTGTTTTGCTGGAGGGCCCAGAGGACCTGAAGACTGGGAGCCCGTGGATGAGCTCGTAGAGATACCATTGGACCCGGACCAACTCGATAGATGCATGAGGGTGAGCGCCCAATTGAAAGACCCTCTCTGGGCTCGGATTGTATCTCTTCTTCGCCGATATGCAGATATTTTCACATGGTCGGTCCACGACATTCCTGGCATAAACCCATAAGTGATGACGCACTATTTGGCAGTGAAGCGAGGGTACCAATCTGTCATACAGAAGAAGAGGAATTTTTCCCCAGATAGGGCAAGGGCTATAGAGGCCGAGGTAGAAAAACTGATGGCAGCACGGTATATTCCGGAGGTCGATTATCCAGAGTGGCTCACATTTGTGGTTCTGGTTCCCAAGGGAGAAGGTAAGTGGAGGTTATGTATTAATTTCACTGACCTAAACAAGGCCTGTCCAAAAGATAGTTACCCACTTCCCCGGATCGATGCCCTAATTGATGGCACAGCCGGATGCCACCTTATGAGTTTTTTAGATGTTTTTCAAGGATATTATCAGATCTCGTTACATAAAGAGGATCAGGAGAAGACAGAATTCATTACGGACCGGGGCACCTATTGTTATACTATTATGCCTTTCGGCTTGAAGAATGCAGGAGCTACATACCAACAGCTTGTAAATAGGCCCTTTCAGGACCAGTTGGGAAGCAACATGGAGGCCTATGTGGATGACATGCTAGTAAAAAGTCTACTGGCAAAGGAGCATCCGGTAGACTTGGAAGAGTGTTTCAAAACCTTGCGCAGGTTCCAATTGAAGCTTAATCCCTCTAAGTGTGCTTTTGGTGTCTCTACAGGGAAGTTCCTCGGGTACATCGTACATCATCGACGGATCGAGGCAAATTCTGAGAAGATTAAAGCAATACTAGAGATGCCGACCCGAAGAAGCATTAAGGAGGTCCAACAGCTCACATGAAGGATAGCAGCTCTAGGAAGATTCCTCTCCCGGTCAGCAGAAAAGGGCCTCCCTTTCTTCAAGGCCCTATCCAGGACTAAGGAATTTGTTTGGGACGTCAAGTGCCAGGAGGCCTTCAACGAGCTTAAGGCATGTTTGGCCTCACCGCCAATCCTCTCTAAACCAAGGATGGGTGAGCCGTTATACCTCTGCTTGGCCATAGCAGAGGAGGCAGTGAGCTCAGTACTAGTACGCGAAGAGAATAAGAGGTAAAGGCAAGTATACTATATGAGCAAACGATTGTCTATAGCAGAGGCTTGGTATTCCCCCATGGAGAAATTAGCGTTTGCCCTGGTCGTCTCAGCGAGGAAGTTGCGACCCTACTTCCAAGTGCACTCTATCATCGTGCTTACTGACTAGCCTCTAAGGAAGGTTCTGGGGAAGCCGGAGCTCTCAGGGAGAATACTGAAGTGGTCAATGGAGTTAACAGCATTCGACATAGAGTATAAACCTCATTCAGCTATTAAGGCCCAGGCCTTAGCAGACTTCATCGCCGAAGGATCTGGGCTTGGTGGATCTCTAGAGGACAGCCTAGGACCATGGATGTTGGCAGTGGATGGCAACTCAAACCCTGGGGGTGCAGGAGCTGGGCTGATGATTAAGAGCCCTGAGGGTCAGTCCTGGTTATACACTCTGCATTTTGAGTTCTGGGTGTCTAATAATGAGGCAGAGTATGAAGCCCTCATAGCGGGGTTAAGGATTGCCACATAGCTTGGGGCGAGGCATCTCAATGTACAGTCTGATTCTAACCTTGTTGTTCAGCAGGTGAAGGAAGAATACGAGGCCAAGGAGGACCACATGTCCAAATATTTGGTTTTCGTTCAGGAATTGATGAGTCATTTTCGGTCTGTGAAAATTGAGCATGTGCCTCGATCCCAGAATGTGGAAGCAGACACCTTGTCTAGGATTGCTTCGGCCTCTTTCCCAGCCAATTCCAGACAGATTTTTATCAAGACTCTACCCTAGAGAAACATTGACGAGATTGTGGAGCAACTATGCCTCGACCTAGAACCGAGTTGGTTGGACCCTTTTGTCAGTTATTTGAAGGACGTCAAGCTACCAGAGAGTGACTTAGAGGCCCGAGAGCTAAAAAAGAGGGCCCAAAAATTTATATACTAATCAACGAGGAGTTGTACAAGAGATTCTTCACTCAACCACTCTTGAGGTGCGTGAGGCCACGCGAAGCTGACTATGTTTTAAGAGAGATCCATGAGGGAATATGTGGGAGTCACATAGGAGCCCAAACTCTCTATCAGAAAGCCCTTCGACAAGGGTACTACTGGCCGACTATGGTGACAAATGCAGAGCAGCTGGTCAAGAAATGTGAAAGATGCCAATGGGTCTCCAACTTAATTCATGTTCCTAGTGCCATGCTCACCCACCTGATTCAGCCATACCCCTTCGCCCGATAGGGGATTGATATTCTAGGTCCGTTCCTGCCTGCCGCGGGTCAAGTAAAATTCTTGATCGCGGCTATAGACTACTTCACCAAATGGATAGAGGCTAAGCCCTTGGCCTCCATCACTGCACGAAAAGTGAAGCAATTTTAATGGAAAAATGTGGTTTGTCGGTTTGGGATCCCACAGGTGATTGTCTCAAATAATGGGACCCAGTTTATGGATCGGACGGTCAAGGAATGGTGTCAGGAGTTAGGGATCAAGCAGCATTTCACCTCTGTAGCTCATCCATAGGCTAACGGGCAGACTGAGCATGCCAATAGGACTATGCTCCATGGATTAAAAGCCCGGGTTGACAAGGCAAATGGAAGTTGGGTGGACAAGTTATCGAGCATCCTTTGGTCTTATCGGACCACGAGGAGGGGGTCCACTGGGGAGACCCCATTTAGCTTATGTTACGACTCAAAGGCCCTTATTTCGGTAGAAATCGGGATCCCAACTTTTAGGGTGGAGCATTTTAACCCAGAGTCCAATGAGCAAAGCTTGAGGAATAACTTAGATACCGTGGAGGAGCTTCAGGACGAAGCAAGGGTCCGCCAGACAATTTATAATCAACGGATTGAGAGGTACTACAACCGAAGGGTGAAAGCTCGAAGTTTTCTACCTAGCGATCTTGTCCTTCGACGAGTAAGTGTTAGCAACTCTCAAGACTCCAACAAGTTGTCGCCAACATGGGAAGGCCCCTATCAGGTTACCGAGACCCTCAGCCCTAGGGCATACCGGCTCGAGACTATGGATGGTACTCCCATAAAGAATACTTGGAATATTCAAAATTTGAGAAAATTTTATCAATAAGGGGTTTACCCCAAGGAATTTGGAGCTGCGTATTTTTCCCAATAAAATCTCAGTATGTTTCTTTTTGTATGTGCAGATTTTTTATCCTACAGAATATAAAACAAAAAAAAGAGGTGAAGGGGAAGGAACTATTTTCCCTTGATCTCAGAAACCTCCAAAGAGATTTTTTGAGTCCTTTCATCATCAAAGATAGTGAGGACAAAGAAAGAGCAATGGACCAGATATGGTCCTAGGGGACCACCTCTGAGGATAAAAAAAGGAAGAGCAAGGGACCAGATATAGCCCCAGGGGACCACCCCTAAAATAAAAAGGAAAGAAAGGCTAATAGGGGTGGAAATGACCCTCGAAGAAGCTGACCTAAAGGGTCCCGAAGGAGACTCCTAAGGTCTCACCTCCATATCGGAGTTACAGAAGGCTAAAAATAATAGGGGCAAATGTGACCTTAGGGGACTAACCCTAATAAAAAGGAACCAAGTAGAACAAGCATCCGCCACCACGTTAACATGTGAGCTATGATGGAGGGGCAAGAAATTAGATAACAGAGATTACCCAGCTCAGACTATTACAAAAAACATATCTTGGAGGAATTTTATTTAACAAGGTGAGAAAGGTCTAGTACAACTCGAGCTCAAGATAGGAAAATGCATACAAGCATAAGAACTAGCAACTAGGCTTCTTCTTTAGACTCATCAGATCCAACGGCGGAGGCTTGGGAAGAGGATGCCCGGCTGAGCTTGGCGATCACCTCTTCCATGGACTTGACGGGGGAAAAATTGAGGTCAGGATAGGCTCTTTGCACTTCCTCTATGAAGCGAGTGAAACCTCTCTTCCATACACCTTGCAATTCATGCCTGATATATCCTCTCACCTCGAGGAGCTGGGTGGGATTTGCATATCTCTCTTCTAACTCCCGGTTACGCTCTTGAGACCATCCCAACTCCTCTTCCATGGCATAACGTCTAATCTCGAGCCCTTGGAGGCGTCCCTCCAACTCCTCAGCTCGTTGATGTTGAGCCCTCAGATCCTCGTCCCACTGCTCGATGGTCTTATGGTAGTTAGCAAGGGCATTATCCAGCTCCAACATTCTTTGTGAGTTCTTCGCCATTTGCCTCTGGAGCTCGTTATGAGCGACAATACTCTGTATTCAAATAGTAAAAAATTAGAATATAGGGGCCGAGAGTTCTCCATATTAAAAGACCGAAAGGCTAACCTGAACCAAACCTTGGCCGTGGCAAGACTCCAAGGTCTCCAAAGTCAGGTCGGCGGCCCCTTCCATGTTTTCCAGAGTTGGAAGGCCCTGGATAAGTTGAGTCGCCACCCAAGCCTCACTATTGTGGTCTGATTCGTGGACATTCCAGTTTAGTCGGTGAAGAGCCCAAGCGAGAATGGGCGCCTCCTCCTGAATCATGTCAAAAAAGGGCTCGAGGCCTTGAGAGCCCCCTGCCTTGGGTCAGGGCAAAGAAAAGCGGGACCCGGAGGCCTTCGATTTCTTGTGCCGAGGTGGGAGACTAGAGTCTTTGGTATGTCTCTTGGCATTCTTCCAGGCCCGTTTGGCCTTTTCAGCAGCTTGCTTATCGGTCCCCCACAGCTCCGCGTCATCAATCATCTTGGCTGAAAAAACATGGAAAAATAAGATCATATGTCAGGATAAAGAAGCACACATAAATTGGAGACATGAAGCAGAACGACAGGATTGGAAAAATCAACCTAAGGGAATGTCGGCTGCTGGGCAAGGGTATCGACACACACCCCCGAGAGACAGAGTTTGCTCATTAATCAATTTGGTGGTACTGACGTTGTAATACCCCGGGAGCCTAGAGGAGAATAGTATATATTGAGGATAAGTAAGGAAGGAAACAATACCAGCTGAATACCTTTTGGGCTGAATGTAGGCACAGAACTCCGGAGTTAAGCGTGCTTAAGCTGGGGACAGCTCAAGGATGGGTAACCCCCTGGGAAGTTCGCGTAGGCCCATCAGGGTAAGTTGTTCTGGTCTTTCCTATCGCTTAATGTAGGATGTTACAGGTGGTATTAGAGCCGACCCTTAGAGAAAGCAGTCCAATGAGAGTGGGGAGTGGCGCCGGGGCGCGAGGTGTAACACCCCGTCTCGCCAGGCGTGTCACTATAAGGGTATTCCCGAGATTTCTTTTTTTTTTTTCAAGTTCAGCACGCGCGGTATATCAAGAACAATCTTCACATGCAGATACAAACCCCGAGAATCCCAGCCTTGCCCGTTTAACTACCAAGATCAGTAATCTTAAACTAAATGAGACATTATACAACACAGCGGATACATTAATATCAAAAACCGTAGTTCTTACATGGTATTTCCTTAACATAACACAAATCAGATATCAATATCGCCACTATACAGTTGTTCATTTACAACCTAAAATACATACTAAAAACGTCACAATGACTATTAAACTAAGCACCATTGACCTTCAACCGGCCACGTCCTTGCCCTTGCAGCAGTCTCTGGCTGGAACATCAAACGTTCTAGGGGCATAGCCCACGTTAGATGATAAAACATCTAAGTGACGGTATGAAGCAGTTAATACAATGCATGAGAGACACACGATCATGGCATACTCAGACAACGACAACATGCAAGACACGTTTAACTTGAGACATCACCCTGACATACTTAATCCCTCGAATGTCCCACTGTGGCACACGTTCACCTGGTCTAACGTTAATCCCTCGAGTGCACCGTCGTGACACCCGTTCACCTGGTTTAACATCGTTCCCTCGAGTGCCCCAGTGTGACACCCGTTCACCTGGATTAACATTGTCCCAATCTCAAGTAGACCCCATCCCGTCCCACACAGAAAACAACATTGACACGAATATCAATACCCCAATGATATGAAAATCGCACGTCATGCACCGACTCTTTTGTAAGTAAAACAGTTGATGCAATATATCACATGTTCAATATGCAATGATGGCATAAATATATAAGTGAAACGCTTTCGCAGAACAAACCAAGTTCCGGAGGGTAAAACCGCTCACTAAAACTGGCCCCGTTTGCGTCTAACCTAGGTTCGGGAGGGTAACACCGCCCACCTGAACCCACTACACACTTTCCAACATGTTTTCAAGATAAGGTAAAGATAGGATCAGACCACTCACCTCGATTGTATTCAGATTGCCTCGATCCTCGTGCAACACCTCGGTTTGCATGTCAAACCCCAATTACTTGAACTTGTGCTCATCCTCAAACCAGGATACTTCCTAAACATCATATTTAATTAAGGAAGCATTAAAATCTATTTTCTTCAATTTTTCCATGATTTTCTCTATTTTCTCCCAATTTTCACCTCAATAATTCCAAAATAATTATTTCTTCAACTATTTTCCAAAATATTTCAACACAATAATTCCTAAAATAATTAAAGAAAAATATTAGAATTAAATTAACCAAAATACCCCATCGCACGCGCTCTCACGCGCCCTGCGCGTGGCTGCGCGTGAAGGCTGGCGCGTGCAGCCACGCGCGTCGTCTTCTTCCTCAAGACCGACCGGCGACGACCCCTCCGATGGTTGTAAAACCGGTACCCCCTTGAAGCCCTTTGAAGGTCGATCGCAACGGCACAATTTTCAGGCTGAAAGGCCACCAGAAAATGGCCCAAACGGCCGGTTACAGGCGGCCCTAGGCGGTCCGCCTCCCGACTTCGGCCATTGCTGGAATAGCCTTAAAACTCCACGAAAATTCTCCCAAAAACCCCAAAACTCTTCCCCTCGATGCAAGGAGTAATAACCCCTTATCCAACCTCTCAAAATCGCACCCAAACGCGGTCGATTTTCTTGCTAATTTTTGGCCGAAACCCTCACCCCTTTTATACTCAATTTCTGGCCGAATCTCGGCCAATCACCGGCCAAGCTTGGTCCCCAAGCCTTCCCTCGGCCGTATACGACCGTCCCCAAGTCCGCCTTGGTCGTCCCATCGCCGGAAACAGCCCCCACGTGCAGTGGAAAGCGGCGGCCGATTTTTGCTGTGCGTTCACACTGTGTAATTTCCATTTTTTTGCACTTTGACCCCTGTTTTCTTCAAATGACAATTCTACCCTTTTCACAACACCCCTGATAAATCCAAATATACCACTAAGCTTCACAAGTTTAGTACATCTCATTTGACCCTCGAAAATCCTAAAAAATTACCGTTTTGACCTCCCTCGGGCAAAATTAGAAAACTGCACTTAGGCCTGATTGGTCAAATTGACCTTAGATTACTTTGATTCAACCCGATATCGCTTAAGGGTTGTTCTAAACATTAAATATTAATCCTTAACACTTTCCGTTGATTTTTCTGATATCTCTAACGTCGATTCGGTTTTCTCAGCCCAGTCGACAGCTGTACCGAAAACTGTTCCCGATTCAATTTCTTTGATCACTAAAAATCACCATTCGAATCACTTGTCGATATTGTACAATTTTCGTTGGCTATCTAAGGTCCAGGTTACTCCCTCCGACTGATTTAATCGTTTAAAACTGCGTTAGTGTGTCATATAGCCTTATTCCTTTGATTATTCCAGTTATACCCTTCATTAAATATCGTTTATACTCTTAACAATTTCTCGGGTATTACACGAGGCCTAATCAAGGAGCGGATCCTGGCAGGCTTCTAAGATGGCAGCCTCTAAAGGGGAGAAAGTTTAGGACTAGTTGTAAGGTCGCATGACAAGGACGTCATGTGCTCAAGGGGGGGAGAATGTAATACCCTAGGAGCCCAGAGGAGAATAGTATATATTGAGGATAAGTAAAGAAGGAAACAACACCAACTAGATACCTTTTGGGCTGAATGTTAGCAAAGAACTCCTAAGTTAAGCGTGCTTAACCTAGGGTAATCCAAGGATGGGTGACCCCCCTGGGAAGTTCGCGTAGGCCCATCAGGGTAAGTTGTTCCGATCTTTCCTATCACTCAAACGGGATGTTACAGACGTGCTCCAAACCCATCAAAAGCTTAGCATCCCTCCTCTCTAAAGGGGACATTTCATGTGGGAAATTTGTAAAGGGAGGCGGACGCCAGGCGGTGGGCACACCCATGGTAATGAAGGAAGATCCCATGAAAAAATATCGATTTTTCCAACCTTTCAAAAAGAACTGCGTGTCTACAAGGAACTTACAGCCAAGATATGCCATGAAGGAGTAGTGAAATTCAAACTTATCAACGCATACAAGGCGAAATAATTTTAAGAAGATCTCAGCTTTAGGGACGATACCTCTCCCCCGATAACATATAACGAAAAAGTTTAAGTTCCTCCACCCGTTGGGCACTAGCTGAGAAGGAGATAACCCTATGAGGCAAAAGATCTCAGCTAGGGTGCCTTCGAAAGGGAACCGACACCTGGCTTCAAGAGAGGCTTCATAGATAGTTAAACCCCCAGAAAGGGATTGATGGGCTCTAAGGTTGGAGGGTGCAGAGTACCAGTAGCTCGTGATGAGGAGATGATATTTTCGGGCAAGTCTAGAGATCTCATCCTCGGACAAGGAAGAATAAGTAAGGGTTAGGTCATCAGGGAGACCACTATGATGGAGCTCTAACTCTAGGTCAGTATCGTTATCAAAAGAAGACACATCAAGATGGGGCCGGGAGGTCCCAGCGTCTCCTATTTGCATACAAAACTAGGAAGAGGAGCTAGAAAAGTCCAAGCTATTCCCTTCCGAGTTACTAGAGGAGGTCATGGAGATTGACTTACTAAAACAATGTGACATGGGGAAGAGAGACAATGAAAAACCACAGAAAAATAAGAGAAGGGAGGCAAAGGAATACCGACAGATGAGAAGAATTCTAAAGATAAAAGGGAATGCACGGGAGAACCCTTATGAGGGAGCTGGTCCGTCCCCTGTTGAGCTTGAAAGCACCGCTCTGAGTCTCTCATGCCTTGTGGGAAGCCTGCCAAAAAAAAAAAAGAAAAAAAAAATTAGAGAGGCAGGCGAGGAAAAAAAAAAAAAGGGTAGTAGCACCCGCGCGCGGCTGAGGCGCGGGGCCTTAGCCTTGCAGCCTCAGTGCGCGCGGCCGAGCCACACAGCCGAGGTGCGGGGCCTCGGCCTTGCGGCCTTAGCGCAAGCGGCCCTGAGGCCGTGGCCCCCACCAATGAGGCCGAGACCGCTGGTATTGGCCACAGAAATAAAAAAAATAATAAAAAAACAAAAAAATAAAATAAAAAGAAAGAAAGAAAGAAAAAAAAAGTGAGGGGAGACCTCTTACCTTTTTGCTCCACTCCAAGAATGCTCTCACTCTAATAATTCTCAGGAGGAATGGACCATACCCATATCCCTTTTTATAGAGTCCTTGGAGGGCCATGAGAAGGGTGATGGGACTTTGAGTTGGGAAGTGAGCCAATAATGGAGATCATTAGTCTTATTTATTTTTTGCAAAACTCTTTTTTATAGGAAAGCAGAAAAGCTTAAAGGACTACTCGTTTAGCTGCCCGAGCTCCTCACCTTCACAGCTCAAGGAGTTGGGGGGGCAAGTGGTAAGGGGATATTTTACTAAGGACAAAATTACTATACTACCCTTGGAGACTACCAACCTGGTGTCGCCACGTGCCTATCTCAGGAAGCGCCATGTGTCATCTAGATCTTTATCCCATACTTGATTTTGAACGAGGCTGACTCGGTCAATCGAGATTCTCTCCAACGTCTTGTTCAGAGGTTATCTTATATCTTCAGAGTATGCTCTATGCCATCTTTAAATAGAGATCAACTTCTACAAGTATGGATCATCTAATGACTGTGTGACTTTCTATTTCGGGTGTTTCTCTTCTACTAACTTGAGCGTCGGAGTTCTTCCGGGGGATTAAAGGCCCCACCCTTACAGGTACTTGCTTCAAGGCAGACCTCGGTGATCAGTCCAGTATCATCACCTATACATTGTTCATTGTTTCTCAAACTTATTGAGCTTTGTGGCTCACTTGATCTTTTTTGCTATTCCAAGTAAAGGAAAGGTTGTTATTGGGGGCAAGTCTAGTAGGACTAAGGCCCAAGAATAGTGGTGTATGGAAACGCGTCCTAGCTTGAAGATCCTTAGTAGAATTTTGGAGAGTCTTGTAATGAAATGAGTTTTATTTTGTTAATTCACACTAGAGCCTCTTATTTATTTTATACGGCCTTTGAGCCTAGACTTATGAGGTATTGGAAATGTAACAGAATCTTACTTAAGTTTCCTCTGCTAGTAATGAAATGAATTGTTTGTTTTAATATGATATTGTTCTTTATCACCACTGTGACGACCTCCTTTCGAATATCCTATGCTAGCGGGAATATTTGAGAGTAGGCCCTTACATCACTAAAAAATCAAGTATCTGGAGCCAAAAATTAATCGACCAAATCAAGGGTGTCTTGGCCAGGTTTTTGTGCCACACGTGATTCCATTGTGTTTGGAAGAAAGGATAGAGCAAAATAAAAGAAGAAAATAAGAGGTTTGAAGCAAAAATTAGTTGTCGGTGATGAGAGAACAATCGAAGAAGATGACCAAAGAAGAACACACACGAGGCACGTGGGTGTGGGAGCGTGAACGTAAGAAAAAATAAAAGAAAAAATTTTGGAAAAAAATCAAAAAATTAAGAAATTAAATTTTATTAATTTTTTCTGAAATTTGGTCAGAAAAAATATCAGGGCACGAGTCTTAAGGCAATGCATGAATTTCGAGGAAGCTTAAATAACCAGAATAAGGTGGGTGATTTTTCCCTAAAATGTATACGTTATATGTTTTGTCTAAATAAGCATGAAATTTGTGAGGGATTTTGCCAAGTCTATGTGATTTATGTGCATCTTATTATACATATGCATATTCATTTTGTATTGTCTCGGTAATTATGATACTACTTTGGGCACGAAATTATTGGCATATTGATAATCATGTTATTCATGTTAATCATGGTGGGATGGGAGGTTGCCCTAGTAGTGTGACCTGCATATCCCCAAGTGAGTTTGTCCAGAATGACCATAAAAATATTACGTGTCATGTGTGATTGTCGAGATGACTGTCAAGGGTTCCATGCTGAGCCTATAATGCTTACAAAAGTTGTACTAGGGTATAGATTCATTCATGTCCATGCATCATACATTCATGAAAATTATTTTAAACCCTCACTTAGAATATTCATCTTCTAATATGGACACTATCTCTAGAATATTCAACATTCCAAGTTAGACGAGTAGTAGAAAAGGAAAGGAGATTGTCGAGACATGATTTTAATTGTATTTATGTATTAGTCCTACACCCATAACAAGACGAGTCGTGAGATTCCTGGTGATATGAGACATGTTATTAATTATGTGTTGATTTGTCTGCCGAATATTGTAATTTTATGGTTATTAAGAGCAAAATTGTACGATTTGAAATTTTATTTGCAATTACAATATCCATTCAGGTTACGATTCTAGCTTCCGTGAGAATTTTAATTTACCATTCCCCAGCTTATCATTTGGAATGCTAAATATATATGTTTTAGGGGATTTTAAGCATGGTATGTTAGGGATTTTAAGACGGTTATAGAAAAAAAAATCCCAGCATAATAACACGCCTTAGGAGGGCGAGACGTTACATCATGTGTTTGTCATGCAGTTTGGTTGAGAAATTTATTGAAGGAATTGGGGTTGCCACAAGAAGTTCTGATAGAGATTTGTGTTGATAACAAATTAACCATAGCCTTAGCAAAAAATCCTATTTTCCATGATCGAAGTAAACACATCAATACTCGATATCATTACATCAGGAAGTGCATCACAAGAAAGGATGTACAAGTTGAGTACATGAAATCTCATGATCAAATTGCTAATATTTTGACTAAGCCACTCAAGTTTGTAGACTTTGTGAGGTTTAGAAATAAGCTTGGTGTTATAAAATAAATTAGGGGGCTATTGATTTGTAAATTTGTTTTCTAAAGACCTTCATAATTCATCAACTACTAAGAAGTGGTTGATGACTCATCTCCAACTTGGTTAGTGAACAATCATAGAGAAATTAGGTAGATGTTTGGTTAGTGGATAATTATAATGTTTGATTAGTGAACAGTTATGATGTTTGGTTAGTGGGTTTGTTTAAAATTATGTGGTTGTGGTTGATTGCAATGGCCTATAAATAGGCATTCCTCTCTTGTGTTATATCATCAATTGGAGAAGCAAAATCAATAAGAGTAACAAGCTTTCATCTCCTTTTTCTTCTTGAGTGAGTTGCAGAAATTTAGAGAGGATTTTGATTGCTTTTGAGTGAATTCAATCCAACCCTTTGGCTACTAATTCTTGAATGAAGTCGTATTTAATTTCAATATGTTTCGTTCTTCCTTGTTGAACAGTATTTTTTGACATTGAAATTGCTAATTTGTTGCGACAAGTTAGTTCAATTGGTTCCATTTATTCGTCCTTCAAGTCTTCTAGAATCCTTCTTAGCCAAACAATATGATAACCTATGGATACTACGATTGTGTACTATGCTTGATAAGGATGTATTTTCTTGTTTCTTTGATGACCTAGAGATGGCTGCTAAGCTAAGACTTAGGACATAACTCGCTGTGCTCTTTCTATTTTCTACACAAGTAGCCCAATCACTATTAGTAAAAGCAACAAATTTTATTACTTTACTTCTTGAATACCTTATGCCATAATTTGAAGTGTCGTTAACAAATTATAGAATTCTTTTGGCTGCTCCAGGGTGATGTTTTCTTGGATTGTGCATAAACTTGAAAATAAGGGTAACAGTAAAAACAATGTGGTCTTATATGTGTGATGCATATAAGTCCTCCCACAATGCTTCTAAATTTTGCCATCCATTTTTTCAGCTCCATCATCTACCACCAACTTCTCATTCACGTTCATTCGTGTCTTCACAAGTTTAGTTTTTCTTGTTCTAACTCTTTAGAGTAAGTCATCTACATACTTTCTTTGAGAAACAAAAATTCCATAAGAATCCTACACAACTTTAACTATCAAAAAATAATGCAAGAAGCCAAGGTCAGACATCTCAAAGGTCTACATAATAGATTCCTTAAATTCTTTTATAATTGGAGCAAAATTCTCTGTGTGAATCATGTCATCAACATATAAACATATAAACACACAATCAAAAAATCATTTCCATGACTTTTAGTATAAAGTTGGCTTATTAGCAATCTTTCAAAAATTGTAGTGAGAAAAACAACTATCAATTTTGTTGTATCACACCCTTTGGGCTTACTTTAGCCCATAAAGTGCCTTATGTAATTTGTACACCTTGTGTTTTGATCCCATCACAACAAAACCTTTAGCTTATTCTACATACATATTGTTGAGTTAATATATTTGTTGAGAAACTTGTGTTTTGATTTATTGAGAAAATAGTTTTTGAAAATTTTATTTTAAGTAAATTTTGTTATTAATGATTTTCAAAACATTTTGAAGTACTCCTAAGTTTGATAATTTTATACTCAAGTATATTTTCAAAATAATTGAGTATATATTCATATTAATCAAGTATTTCAAAAATATACTAAGTGCAAAATCAATTAACTTCCTTGTGTCAATTTAGTAAAGCTTTTGAAAATATTTGGTATGTTTTAAATCCAATCGAGAAATGCTTAGTTTGCATTTTCAAATAAGTCTATTACATGTATCAATTTAATTGAGTAAAAAAAAATTTTAATCGACTATCAAAATCCTATACTAGAGTGCTTTATGCAATTTTTTGTTATCTTGAATTTAATCAAGTAAGGAGTTCTTTTTAATCGAGTATCAATCTTTTGTGCTTGAGTGAATCCTTTCTGATAATTGAGTATCTTTGTGTTAAAAATTCTAAGCATCTTTTTAATCGAATAAAGCTTCCTTGATAATTGACTAATGTAATTTTGTACTTGAGTAAATAATCCTATTAGTCAAGTAAAGACAAGTTGGAATTTGGCTAAGTTTCTGGTCTTAAAGTTAATCGAGTATCAAGCGTTTGTATTCGCGTAAAGATGTCCATGAGTCGAGTAATCTTAACCTTGTAATCAAGTGAGTAATGCAAGTTTATGTGGCTTTTGTGATAGTCGAGTAATGACTTGGTCATACTTGAGTAAACCCTTCATATAACCGATTACATTATATATCCAATTTAGTAAAGTGTTATATTAGTCAAGTAAGCCTTCAACTTAGTCAAGTATCTTCTGTCTAAATTTAAAAAATATAGTCGTTTCTCAAAGAAGTAAGAAAGTACAATTTTTTACTGTTTGAACTTTACCTCTTTATTTTAAGAAGTCTAATTGTGTCCTCTTGAAACAAGATGATACACATGATTATATATAATATCCAAAATGTTTATCTTTATAATATGCATATTCTTCTTGATAAATTTGACTATTATCAGTCAAATCAAAAGAAGCTGTGAATATGTGCAGGTATCAAGGCAAAATTGAAGTCTCAAAACTTCTATAAAATGTCAAGTGATGCAAAAGATCAAGTGGTTGTTGTCCAATGAGCATAAGAATATGTCAAGCTTACCTAAACCTAGGCACAACCAAGATGAATCCATTTTTCAAGCTAAAACTATGTTGCTTGAGTGACAACCCTTTATGCTTATTTTTTTTCACTTCAAACCATTATTTGGTCGAGCCTCATATAGATCTTCTTAAACTAGAAATTAGAAACAACTGAGTTGAGCGTTTTATAAATTCATATCTTATAACTCTCTTGTGTTCAAGAAAATGTCAACAATGATTGTATTATCTCATATTTTTCTCTTGAGAAATCATTTCACAATATTTGTGAAACTTATAATTAAAAGACTACGCCTAATCCCTTGAAAAGCTTTTTTGGTTATGGCTAAGCCAAGTGTGAAAAACTAACTGTAACAGGTTACGCCTTATTCTTGAAAGGCAGTGGTTGTGACTGAGCCTAGTTTAAAAAGCCAACTATAGTGGTTATAGTTGCTCCTGTAAAAAGATGGTGTTCCTACTTAGCTCATAAAAAATGGATGTAATACCCCATATTGGTATAAGGTTGTCACATAAGTTAAGTGAGTTTAAAATACCAAAAATTGGCTTGATAGTAAAAATAAGTCTCCGAATCGACCGCAGGAATTGCCCTAGAATCTTGATATCTAAAGAAAATGATATGGTATTGATGAGCATCCCGAGATAGGATTTACGATATTAAGAGAAATTAAAATCGAGACTGTTTTCGGTACAACTGTGATTCAAGCTGAAAAATTGAATCATCATAGGGGACTTTCGAAAAGTAAACAAAATCCTGAGGGGGCTCCAGCTTTAAGTAAGGATCAACCCTGAAGTGGTTTCGGGATGAAACAAATGTCCTGTGAGGGCACAGAGATGAAATGTACTTATCGAGTAAACTTGAAATTATTAATTCAATATTTGAGTAATAGCAATTATGCAAAGTCTAAAATGAGATTATGAAATTAATTGAGGGTATGGCCTTAAGGTGATGCGAGGTATGGTGAGGTATGGTGAAGTGATGTGAGGTATGGTAAGGTATGGTGAGTTAATAAGAGTTATGATTGTGGATTTCAAAAGTTAATCCATTCTAACTTTGGATCACTTTAGAGTCCAAGCCTATAAATAGAGCCATGGGATTGCTCTCAAAACCATTCCATTTAAAAGAGATTGAGGTGAGAGATTTGTGCTTGAGAAAAAGGAGAGAAATCTACCAAAAGGAGGAAAGTCGGAGTAAAATCGAGGTTGTGCACGAAAATCGAGATGGTCTGAGATACTTTAAAAGTGAGAGTTTCTAACTGAAGTTTTATTTTACTGTGAGTAGTTCCAGTTCAAACTTGGTTTCACTGTGAGTGTTCTAACTTAAAAATTTGGTTTATTGTGAATAGTTCTACCAAAAATTTGGTTTTATTGTGAGAGTTCCTAACCGAAGTTTTGTTTTACTATGAGTGGTTCTACCCAAAACTTGATTTACTGTGAGTGTTCCAACCTAAAACTTGGTTTTATTGTGAGAGTTCCTAACTGAAGTTTTGTTTTACTGAGTGGTCCTACCGAAAACTTGGTTTACTGTGAATGTTCTTACTTAAAAACTTGGTTTTATTTTGGGTGGTTTGACCCTGTACATGATTTGTTTATACAAATTATTTGACCTATGATAGTTTGTTTGCATATGGATGGTTCATCCAAAGTGGTTATTTACATGTGTATTGAATTTTGTACTTTAAATTATGTGCATGGAAATGTTGGTGTTTATATGATGCATGGTATGTGATAGTAACATTGGCCCACCCCAAATGTTGGCTCAAGTGGCGGGCTGAGAGTGGACATTACCGCAAATTCCTTTGAGAAATAGCATTATTGCCTAGGTGGACGTTGATTCCGAGGATAATGTTGATCCTCTTGTGGCCAAAGTTGTGTTGAGATCCGGAACGCTTTTGAATAAAAGCATAATGCTTGACATAATATAGGGGTGATACCCGGGTTTATATGTTGAGATTGTCCCTCTTAAGCAGAATTGTGTTATGCCAATGTGTCAATATAGTTGTATTACCTTTAGAGAGATTGCATTTTTTCTGATTAGGGTAAAGTGTTATGTGGGATTCTCTTAGGCTAGGACATGTCAGGATATGTCAGTTTTGTTTCATGGTCTTGCATTTATTCATTTTGAACTCTCACTTAGATGATTCAGCATCTAATTTGAACTATGTCTCTAGAATATTCAAACGTTCCAGGTGAAAGTAGCGGCGCTAAAAGAAAATAGGTTATTGAGATATAACCGTCATTTATGTTGGTGATCTTTAGCGTATATTTTGTCTATGGTTGAGGCGTTTAGTAGTTGTTATTGAGAGATGAGTCTCTATGTATTTTGTTTGAAGATATCATGTCAAACGATGGTTTGATTTTTACGTTATGAATAAAGTAAATTTGGTTATATAAAATTTGAGGTTTCGATTCTGCTTCCGCTGATGTAATAATATTACTAGTCTTAGCTTATTCTTTTAAGTTAATATGCTGAGATGGTAGATCGGAATTGTCAGGATTTAATTTACATTGAGTGTACGTTGAATGATTATAATATATATATATATATCCCCAAAATCTCGAGTTAACGCACCCTTAGAAAAGATGGGGCATTACAATGGAGGTTTTCGTTGAACCTGTAAAAATTGTGTATGAGTCATAGTTGATCCCTAAATGCTAAAATCTCTTAGTGGATATTTTCAAAATATTTAGTGAGGATTTAAGGTAGTGGACTAGGCTTGTTGGCTGAACCACTCAAAAATGTTGTGTTCTTGTGTTTCGCTTCTTCTGTTTTTTATGGCTTTTTTTTTTATAATGCATTCTTATTTTATTTAACCTCAATTAGCATCGAGCAAATTTGCTTCAATTTTCATTGCATGCATAAAAGATTTTCTAACCTCTCTGATTCCATATTTATTTCTCAAATGCATATATTTGTTCATGAGATTTGTAGACTAAAATTTAGTAAAGCAAGGAAAATTGTATTTATGTGATTATAATTATTTTTTTTATATACTTAGCTTCAAATGTTACCTCTCATCTATACATATATGTTCTATGGTTAAAATATATTTAGATTATTCTTTATGAAAAATCTTATATCAATTTGTTTCTATGTTTTGAAAAGTATCAATTCAAATTAGCTTTGATACATAATATTTTTAATATTAAAAAAACACCCAATTCACCCCCCTCTTGGATGATCTTTCAATATTAACTATATATATATATACAAGAATTAGGAAATCAATTGTTCCTAATTTAGAGCAATCAATCAATCATTCATAATTTACAGCAACCTAATTTACACAATTACATGTTTCCTTTAATATAGGAGCCGCCCAAACTGCCATTCCTTCCACAAATCCTCTTATCTTTCCCTTCCCTTTATCTACCTTATACCCCATCCTCTAACAAACTTCCACTACCCTCTCCTCAATGGTTATTATTAATTATTTAGATGTAAATCTTTCTTTCTCGCTTTCTATTCATTATTGGATCAAAAGGATTTGATAAATCTAACCCATATGACATTGAATTAATTATTTCCAACACATTCATGGAGGTTGTGTCTAGTGCTAAGGATATACATTCTTCATTGCAGCTAAATCCACTTGAGAAGATAAACCATAATGACGGTTGTTGCCCAATGGCAATGACTTCTTGAATCAGGAATGACCTATCAAGGTCCTGAGACTCATTCTTGAAATTGGAGTTGGATTAAGCAACTACTTGATTATATTTAGGTAGCTCATGTACTGGCTCCTGAATATAATCAAGTAGTTGCTTGAACCAAATCCATATCAAGAATGTGTCTGGAGACCTTAATGGGTCATTCTTGGTTCAAGAAATCACTGTCACCGTGCAGCATTCATTCTTATAGTACATCTCAAATGGAAATAGTTACAAGATGATAATGTATGTCCACAACACCAACAAAACCCCCATGAATGCATTTGAATCAATTAATTCAATGCCATCAAGGTTAGACTTATCGAGGCGTTTCAAGCCGATGATGAATAACCAGCGAGGTAGAAAATTTACTTCTAAAGCATCAGTAAAAGCCATTGAGGAAAGGATCATGGAAGTTAGCGGGAGGATGGACTATAGAGTAGGAAAAGGGAGGGGAAAAATTAAAGTTTTGTGGTAGGGAAGGAAATTCTGGTCAATCCTGTATGTCACTAGTAAGACCAGCTATTTACTGTAAAATAGGATAATCACCTATGACAAGCAATTCTAACAATCCCTGGACAGATCAACCATTTTCTGCTGCAAGCTGAAACTGCCATGTTGGAAGGTATCTAGTTGGCCAGCGTATGATGACAGGGAACAAAATCTGTTTCTAGTCGATGGTTGTTCTCGCTATAAGTTCATCATCATCATCATCATCATCTTCTTCTTCTTCTTCTTCTTCTTCTAACTACAGGCAAGTTGTCCAACAAGTAGTCAAGAAAGTAGATCGGAACAAAAGACTACATCATGAATAAATCTGAAACAATCAAACAAAAATTTAGAATCATACTATTTATAGCTCCAAATTAACTTATTTCATTAACATTAGAATAATATGGGATCCAATTTTCTCATCAATCCCACCTTAACGCATTTCACAGCACTGCATATAGTAAGACATTCTTGCATACATGCACAAGAAACAAAGGATTTTTGAAGAAAAATATAGGGAAAATGTCTTTCTTCACTTTCTTTTACACGCTATATGAGTTGACAACTATTGTTGTGAATCCAAAAGGGCAACCCAACTATAGTTATGAAAATGCAAGTAGCCTATTGAGTATAGAGCATTACAAATAATATGGGACATCATTTTTATAAAATTAAAATTTTTTAATACAAGTAAAAACCAAATTTCATTCTACCAGTCAAAGAACCTAATGCAATCCCAAGGACCTCTTCAGAACTTGCAAAAGCATTCAAAAACCAAATTTCATTTGAACTCACATCTATTCATCAAGCCAAAAACTAATAGAATCTTTAAACAATCAATAAAACCCATGAAAATGAAAGGTCCAGATTTCTCACCCATTAAACCAAAATATGTAGTAACATAAAAATGAATGATACTGCCAAAATTGCATGGATTAGTAGATCTCAAATAACCAAAATCATGCCATAGTCAAATTCAGCAAACAAATCTCACAATCACAAAAGGGTTTTCAAGCTTACCAAACATTGAAGTATTTCTTTTCATGCAAAAGAATTAGAGAGACCTTGGCAGATTTTGCAAAAGAATGGAGAGAGGCAGCAATTGCCAGCGATGGAGCCATGGCATCAAGCTCCCCAGGGCACGCTAGAGCGAGAAGACACTTAGGTGTAGAGATTCGTTTCTGAAGGGGCATTCGATCCGGGAAGATTTTGTTTGAAACTGTGGAGACTATGAATGAAATGGGGAGAACGGGAACCAAGGAAGCACGGACACGGCGGCACCTTGCCGGATGCATTGTCCGACGCGGTATTTTAATAAAAAAAATTCAAAAATAAAAAATAAAAGCAGACACGCACGTTCTTCCGATGATCGGAATCGACTTAGTCTTGTGACTCACATGTCCAAAAAATAACACGATCTGACTACTGGATTTTACTAGATCTGAAATTAATTCTTAGAAAAAAAATTAATTATTCACTACATTATTAATCAGATAATTAATAATTAATATTTTAAATTTCTACAGTTATCTTAATATATAAAGTAGCAAACTTCCTACACAGTTTTCCTCCAAAAAGTTGCCTATAAAATTTGTATTAAATTTACATGAGTTTTTCAATGCTATTAATTAATCAAAAATAAATATTTTATGTCATATATTCTCATCAATTAATCTCTCAATCAATCAAAAATAAATATTATTTCTGATAAATATGAATAGACAACTTAAACTATTAATTAAATTATAAAAAATCGTCAATTTGTATAAAATCTTATCTTTTTCTATATAATATATTAAATAAATTATAATAGTTTACAAATATTTTTTCCCTCCAAAAATTAATCTGCCAAACTATTTTTTGTCTCTAAAATTTGTATTAAATTTGCAAGAGTTTTTCAATACTATTAATTAATCAAAAATAAATATTTTATGTCATATCATCTCATCAATCAATCCCTCAATCAATCAAAAATAAATATTATTTATGTGAAACATGAATAGACAACTTAAACTACTAATTAAATCATAGAAAATCGTTCATTCGTATAAAATGATATCTTTAAATCCTATATATCCTATATAATATATTAAAATAGGATAGTCAACCAAAATATTTTGTCAAGTGACAATCAATAGTGAATTTTTTTCCTTCAAAAACTTGCATCAAATCAAAGGTAATGATTAATTAATTATTAATTTTTCATTTAATAACTATGTTATAGTCTTAAAAATATGATACCTTTGGTTTTTTAATGCTAATTAATATTTAAGATATCAGATTTTTAAGACTATGGAAGAAATCAAAATCCATATATCATATTTTCAATACTAATGCATGGATTTTTCGATACCAATTAGGATGTAAGATATTACATTTTCAAGATTATGGAAGAAAATTAATGCATAGTAAAAGAAAAATAAGTCAAAATTTATATTTTTAAAGTTTTGTTATCATTGCAAAAATTAAATTTTAAGATAAAAAATTAAAAATTTTTAAGAGAATTTTTAATTAACATTGGAAAACCCATGTTTCCTCACATTTAGGAGTTTTAATTTATATTTATATTTATTATAAATTTATAAATAAATATATAATATAATAAATATTTTTACTTTAATAATTAATTAATCATTACCTTTAATTTAATGCATGAGTTTTTCAATACTAATTAAGATTTAAGATATCACATATTCAAGAATAATGCATGGATTTTTCAATACTAATTAAGATTTAATATATCATATTTTCAATACCATGGAAGAAAATTAATGCATTGTAAAAGAAAAATAAGTTAAAATCCATATTTTCAATGTTTTGTTATCATTGTTTCCTTACGTTTAGGAGTTTTAATTTATATTTATAATTATAATTTATAAATAAATATATAATATAATAAATTATTTTACTTTAATAATTAATTAATCACTACATTTAATTTAATGTAAATATTTAATAATTTGTTGTTCAACTGTAATAGTTTTTGTGTATAAATAGGAAGTTCGTGTCAAGATTTTTCATTTTATATAATGTTGTACAATTTAATAAAAGCCTTTTTAAAATAACTTTTCAAAATATGGATGTTAAATATTCGAGTTATGAGACTTTGAGAGATTTTATGCTTTGAAGATAGGTCAACATTCCCATTGAGATGATTTTCATGCATGAACATTTTTTTTTTCTTAATAAATTTATTGTTAATTATTTATATAAATTTTGCCATCAAATTTATAGGGTAAAAGGATTCATGCAACAATCAAGCGTTAGTTGGTTTGATCTTTTAAAATATTGATTTGTGATGGACAATTATGTTTTATGTCCAATTTTATACTTAGATGCAACAATATGAAATATAAAATTATAAGTCACAAATACAAACTAAACTTAATATAAAATACTATTGTTGTAGATGCTATGAATGAAAGTTTTTTAATACAAAATTTTATCTTTAGGTCATTTGCTAATTTTTTGAGTGTAGTTGAACTTGACTAACATGAATTATTTGGTAAGTATAAAGTTGATTATACAATTATTTATGCTTTTATAACTGATAATTTTTTTTATTTTTATTAAAGATATAATCAGAGAGGTCATTGACAAAGATAATGTTAAATGTCAAGAATCTTGTGAAATGACAAGTGAAAAAAAGTGGCAATCTATTTAATGTGTTAATTATTTTTTAGCACATTGAATGACAGTATATTGATTTAAGAACATTCTTTATTAGTACATTAAATAGTGAATAATTAATTAAACTTAAATTTTGATAAAAAGTTGAGTATTAAAATAAAAAAAAACTATATTTATCCCTTCTGTTATGATTATTTAAAATAATGAGTTTAATTTTTTATTTTTAAATTTATAAATCTATTTTAATTACATATTCCATGCATCGCACGGGTTTAACACTAGTTAGAGAGAAATACAAATTGGAAAGAGTAGGACGAAGGGAGGCAAAGGTGGATTTATTAATGAGTTGCCTTAGACTTAAACAAAATTTAAATTTATAAGGTAAATTTTTAATTTTTTAGTAATAGCCTAACCCAAATTTAGTTCAGTCCACCCTTAATTTTTTTCATCTCAACCCAACCCACCTGCCTAGATCCACCCCTAATGGGAGGTAGGGTTGTTCAATTGGTTTAAATTGACTTGGATCGAAATCAAAAATTGTAAAAAAAAAAAAAAAGGGTCAAAGAGAAGGCCAGATCGAATCAAGGCAGAACTAGACTTATCCAATTCCATCCCTTTTTAAATTAATAAATTGTCTTCAAAACACAATTTAATTAAATAAATAAAGAATTTATTGCCAAAAGATCACATCTTTGTTTATAACCTCCTGGATACATTCCTTTCTAGGATTATTCTACTTTGTCCAAATTAGTTGACATAGGGGATGACTAAAAATATCAAATATCAAAAATATCCTTACCTCGAAAACACCGCACGCACATTTAAAAAAAATTCGGACGGATTTCATCTATGATAAAATCTGCCGAAGTGAACTGGGCGGACTTCAACTGTGTTGAAGTCCACCAGCGAATTTCATCACAGATGAAATCCGCCCACACAGTGTGGGCGGACTTCAACAATGTTGAAGTCCGCCCGACAATTTTTCGATAAATTTGTGCGTCAACCTCTTTCGGGTACTGTAGCACGACTCTCCTTTCTATTGTCCTTTGGCAATGTCGGGTCATAACTTTTGTTTATTTAATTAACAATGGTCATTGCTTCCACTATTTGAGTTTAGTTTGTAACAAGAGTGAGTTTGTTGTTTTTCTTCCTTGTTCTTGACAAGTTCATAAGCTTTGTTGACTATGGGGAAATGTTCCATGTTCAATTTTTTTATGGTATATAATATTGGTAATTCAATCCTATAAGAAACTGATGAACCTTTTCCTTTTCTTCCATCAAGATCTCCTTTGCAGTGCCACAAGGGCAAAAAAAGAAACAATTGAGTAAGTTCCTAACTCATCCCAAAGTCCCTTCAATTTTGCGTAGTAGGCTTCCACAGATAACTCTTTCTGTTATGCAAGACAAATTTCTCGCTTTTAACTCATGAATACGCAGTACTTTTCCTCTTGAAAAAACGTTCTTCCAAATCAAAGAGATTACCAAAGAGTTGCGCTTTTCCCAAGCCTTTGTTTCTGGTGAATCTGCATCTGGTTGGGTTGGGGAAGGATCCATGGGCGAAACCAAGCTTGTTTTTGGCTCAAAGAGGATTCATATCATGACTTTTCTCCAAGTTGGATAATTTTGGCCTTCAAGGAGACATGAGACCAAAACTGTTCCAGGGTTATCTAAGGAATTCAAAATGTAGGGGGATGAGAAATCATAATCAAGGGCAAATTTAGAAGTTAAGATGCTCTTCTTTTTGTTGTTTTCAGTTTTTATTTTTCAAAATTTTCAAAATATGTTTACATACTCATTTTTAAAAATATATTTTTCAAAACACAAAAAAACTTTATATACAAAATTTAAAACGTCAAAATCTCGTTTTGGTTGTGTTCAACCAAAACACATTCTTTGAGTCCAAAATACGAAAAATGCTCTCTATTCTCCCTAATACATCCAGGTTCAACTCTTCCTTCTCTCTTATTTCTTCTCTTCTCTTTCTTTTCTTTTATCTTCTCTCTTCTGTTCTCTTCAAGGCTCAACCATCGACCCTGCCCGCCACTACCATCATCGCCGTCAACTGCCTCCCATTGTTCAACTGCCCACACCTTTCGTCGTCGACGTCATTCACTCCCCTTGCATCATGACCAGCAACCTAGATCCATCGTCAAATGACCATAGTCGTCCACCTCGAGCCACTACAGCCGTTCGTATCACAGCCTCGCCTCGCCTTCGTCGATTGTTTCTTCCTTCAGCGATCTCATGCGGCTCTTCTTCTTTAGGGTTTTAGATTTGGGGTTTCTAATTAGGGTTTTAATTTTAAAATTAAGGTTTAATTTGATTATTTATAAACTTGATGTGGTTGTAATAATCTTCTATAATAGCAATAAAGGGGAATCTGAGTATGTATGAAAGTTTTTATGTTTTGTTTGGTTTAAATACTGAATTGAATATGTAATATGGCTTTTCTCTATTGATTTTCCTTTCTAATGACATTTCCAGGATTCTATCGATGTGTCATTTGTGCTTGAATGTTTTTGTTTTAGATTCGAAAAATTTATATTAATGGATGACATACGATAAACTAATGTTCTGTTACTTTGGGATTTGCAATTCTCTTCTCCAGCGTCTCATGTTGTGGATAATCTAAATTCCAAAATTAACGTCATATTTCAATTTGTAGGCAAAAATAAATTTATCATGGGACTAATAGTTGAGCCAAATCGAAAATTGATTTAGAAAGCACTTTGCAATTTCAATGCATTATATACATTCGATTAGATTTTCAGTTATCTCTTGTATTAAAATTTAAAACCTTTAAATCAAATTTAAAATTTACTAATAAATGTTTACAATTTACTTTGAATCAAATTCATTAAATAAAATATCATAAAATAATTTTTCTCAAAATTTCAAAATAAACACGTTTTTTAATTTTTTTATTTTGAGAAATAGTTTTTCAAAATGATAAAAAAAATACATTTTCAGTAATTTCAAAATAAACACTCAAAATACAAAAATATAAATAAATTCAAAACTCAAAACTGAAACATAAAAGAACACCACCAAAGGTTTTGGTGGCAATGGAAGAGGTACTATCACCCATGGATAACGAACACTTCAGGTTCTAGGTAGAGATAAGGATTAAAATCTGTTCTGATATCATGAAAAGAACCCGTTGGAATTTATTTCATTAAAACTATGTATATACAAGAATTAGGAAATCAATTCTTCCTAATTTAGAGCAATCAATCAATCATTCATTCATAACTTACAGCAACCTAATTTACACAATTACATGTTTCCTTCAATATAGGAGCCGCCCAAACTGCCTTTCCTTTCACAAATCCTCTTATCTTTCCCTTCCCTTTATCTACCTTATACCCCATCCTCTTAACAAACTTCCACTACCCTCTCCTCAATGGTTATTATTAATTCTTTAGATGTAAATCTTTCTTTCTCGCTTTCTATTCATTGTTGGATCAAAAGGATTTGATAAATCTAACCCATATGACACTGAATTAATTAATTCAAACACATTTATGGGGGTTGTGTCTAGCGCTAAGGATATACATTCTTCATTACAGCTAAATCCACTTGAGAAGATAAACCATAATGACGGTTGTTGCCCAATGGCAATGACTTCTTGAATCAAGAATGACCTATCAAGGTCCTGAGACTCATTCTTGAAATTGGAGTTGGATTAAGCAACTACTTGATTATATTTAGGTAGCTCATGTACTGGCTCCTGAATATAATCAAGTAGTTGCTTGAACCAAATCCAATATCAAGAATGTGTCTCGAGACCTTAATGGGCCATTCTAGGTTCAAGAAATCACTGTCACTGTGCAGCATTCATTCTTATAGTACATCTCAAATGGAAATAGTTACAAGATGATAATGTATATCCACAACACCAACAAAATCCCCATGAATGCATTTGAATCAATTAATTCAATGTCATCAAGGTTAGACTTATCGAGGCGTTTCAAGCCAATGATGAATAACCAGCAAGGAAGAAAATTTACTTTTAAAGCATCAGTAAAAGCCATTGAGGAAAGGATCATGGAAGTTAGCGAGAGGATGGACTATTATAGAGTAGGAAAAGGGGGAAAATTAAAAAGTTTTGTGGTAGGGAAGGAAATTCTGGTCAATCCTGTATGTCACTAGTAAGAACCGCTATTTACTGTAAAATAGGATAATCACCTATGACAAGCAATTCTAACAATCCCTGGTGACATCAACGATTTTCTGCTGCAAGCTAAAACTGCCATGTTGGAAGGCATCTAGTTGGCCAGCGTATGATGACATGGAACAAAATCTGTTTCTAGTCGATGGTGGTTCTCGCTATAAGTCCATCATCATCATCATCTTCTTCTTCTTCTTCTAACTACAGGCAAGTTGTCCAACAAGTAGTCAAGAAAGTAGATCGGAACAAACGACTACATCATGAATAAATCTGAAACAATCAAACAAAAATTTAGAATCATACTATTTATAGCTCCAAATTAACTTATTTCATTAACATTAGAATAATATGGGATCCCATTTTCTCATCAATCCCACCTTAACGCATTTCACAACACTGCATACAGTCAGACATTCTTGCATACATACACAAGAAACAAAGGATTTTTGAAGAAAAATATAGGGAAAATGTCTTTCTTCACTTTCTTTTACACGCTATATGAGTTGACAACTATTGTTGTGAATCCAAAAGGACAACCCAACTACAGTTATGAAAATGCAAGTAGCCTATTGAGTATAGAGCATTACAAATAATATGGGACATCATTTTTATAAAATTAAAATTTTTTGATACAAGTAAAAACCAAATTTCATTCTACCAGTCAAAGAACCTAATGCAATCACGAGGACCTCATCAGAACTTGCAAAAGCATTCAAAAACCAAATTTCATTTGAACTCACATCTATTCATCAAGCCAAAAACTAATAGAATCTTTAAACAATCAATAAAACCCATGAAAATGAAAGGTCCAGATTTCTCACCCATTAAACCAAAATATGTAGTAACATAAAAATGAATGATAATGCCAAAATTCATGGATTAGTAGATCTCAAATAAACAAAATCATGCCATAATCAAATTCAGCAAACAAATCTCACAATCACAAAAGGGTTTTCAAGCTTGCCAAACATTGAAATATTTCTTTTCATGCAAAAGAATTAGAGAGACCTTGGATCAAGGAGGGGGATTCATTTTCTAGAATTACCAAGAGAGGGATTTGATTTTGGACTGGCCTTATGGGTGTGCCAACACTGCTAACAACATCCATCATTGGTGGTATAGGAGAAGGGGATTTTTAGAGCATGAACAAATCGAGAAATTGGAGATGATGGTGTGGTTGAGAGAGGCGTAAAGTGAAAGGGAAAGGAAAGACGGTGAAGAGGAAGAGGAGGGGCAATGGAGAGAGGCAGCAATTGCCAGCGATGGAGCCATGGCATCAAGCTCCCCAGGGCACGCTAGAGAGAGAAGACACTTAGGGATAGAGATTCGTTTCTGAAGGGGCATTCGATCTGGGAAGATTTTGTTTGAAACTGTGGAGACTATGAAAGAAATCGGGAGAACGAGAACCCAGGAAGCACGGACACGCTGGCAGCCCGCCGGATGCATTGTCCGACTCGGCATTTTAATAAAAAAATTCAAAAATAAAAATAAAACCAGACACACGTGTCCGTGTCTGTCGCGGGTCACCGTCCACCATATATGCACTTTCGATGACCGGAACCGACCAACGGAATCACCTTAATCTTGCAACCCACGTATCCAAAAAGCAACACCATTTGAGATCTTACCAAATCTGAAAATTAATTTTTTTTAAAAAAATGGTCATTTCTTTTGTTAGTCGCTGACCACCTTCCATTGCAGATTCTAACGATCAAAACTAATAATCAAAATTGCCTTGGCTTTGTGACTCACATACACAAAAATCAAAGCGATCGAACGGTTGAATTTTATTAGATCTATAAATTAATTTTTTTTCTAAAAAGCTTAAGTGCTTACCTTTAATCGAAGAATTCCAATTGCTGGTGTCTGGCACGATAGTCAGGTGGTCGGCAAAGAGAAATCGAATTGTCGAAAGAGAAGAAGAGAGGGTTGGTCGATGGAGAAGAAACGCGGGTCGAAGAAGAAAGAGATGGAGACACAAACGAGAGGAAAAGAGGAACAGGCAACGACAACGATGACGCTAGGGTTTCTTCACCTACCATCTTATTATTTCTATATATACAAATAATAATAACACAATATACATATATATTGTCATGTTCTCGTGTTTTAACTTTTAAAAATTTCACCATATAGCGGTGTTTATGTCGTGTCATTTTCCATGTAAGGCTTATCATGGTTCGATTTGAATTGTAACCGAATCGAAACCATTCCTTTAAAAACAAAATCGAAATTATCTTTTCCATCTCAATTTAAAAATCGATGTCAAAACCAAAAATTTATAGCTTGATTTTAATTTCTAAAAATAAATAATCAAAACCAAAACCAAAACCAAATTTTAGTTCTAGTTCCAGTTCAAATCTTAAAAAAAAATACATTTAAATTTACAATGGCCAAATTTTCACCATCACACAACTTATACTTAAAGAAAAAGCAATTGTCAAAAATTTGGCCTTTATTTTTTAAATAATTATAATTTTTAAAATTATTTAAAAACTCTATAAATACCAATTCAATTTCATTTTTAATTAACAAACCAATTCTCACTTCTTACTATTAATTCATTCTCTCAATTTTTATTTTAATTCATTCTCTCCATTTTAATTTTAATTCATTATAAATGCCACTTCAATTTCATTTTTTGCAATTATTTTTCTCTTAATCTTCTAATTCTATTCAATTTTTTTTATCAAAAAAAATGTCAAATGACAAGGAAATAGTAAGATTGGAGAATCTACCCAAAGTAAGCCATTCCTTTTTAAAATATTTCTACACAAAAATCCCAACACATAAACATTGATGATGAAGATGATAATCAACAAGAGCAATATCCAAAAAAAAAACATTGTTGGAAGTCCAACGCTTTCAAGGTACAATTCAAGAAAATTTATTTGACAAATAGGTACATACAAGTTATTTGCAACTATTATGGGCCACAATTCAATCATAAAGATGGATGGTGGTGGATATGGGACATTTAGGAAGCACTCGAATTGCATGCACGCAACTCAAGTGGGTCATGGCAAGATACAATCTCAAATAACTGGTTTTTAACTTTTAATCTCTCTCTCTTTTTGTTTATTATGATGAAAAAAAGAAAGAATTAGACAAAAATAATTTTTATTGAATATTCATCTTTTAATTTTGGTGAAAAAAATAGGATTTGTTAATTATTGTCAAAATATTTTAAATCTTTCGGTTAAACATGTGCTTAGAACCACTCTTACACGTACACTTTATTCAATTTATAAAAGAGAAAAAAAGATTTATAAAAAAAAAATTCAAAAAATTTGAACAACAAAGTTTTTATTTGTAGTGATATTTGCAGTAATAATGGACAAATGCATTCATATACGGGCATTATATGAGTATTACATATCATTGAAATAATGATAGTCGGAACATTAAAAAATGTATTATTGCATTTAGAATTTACCTTAAAAAGTATTTACAAAATTATTAGTTTAATTTTGCAAGAATATTATTAAGTGAATAAATTTTTTTTTATTGGTTTTAACAATGGTTCTGCTAATAGTACTTTATTAGAGATTTGAAAAATATTTATAAACCAAGTTTTGGTGGTAAATTTTGTCATGTAAGATATTTATGCCATGTACTAAGTTTAAGATGGATTGAAATTTCTTGAAATTTATTTTATCTCCTTTTAAAAGACTATTTTATATTTGTGGGTTCACCGACAAGTAATAAAAGAATGAGCTAGATTTTGTAAGGAGAATGGAAGGAGACCTAAAAGATTTTTTAAAGATGTTCCAATACATTGGAACTCAACTTATAAATCATTAAATGAATCATTTTCTCATAGACAATTATTATATGCTTTTATTGCAAATGATGTTGCCTGTATTCTTTTATATTCCCATTCCCAATAATGGAATACTTGTGAAAATTTTTAAATTTATTAAAAAAATTTAATGATGCTACATATACATTGCTCGATGTTTATTATGTTACATATTCATTATATTTAATAGTATGCATTAATATTGTAAATGTTATGCAAGAGTATGAAAATGATGGAGAGTTAAAAAAATAATGAGTTTGATGAAAACAAAATGGTGCAATTATTTTGATGAGATTATTGAAATTTAACTTGTTGCTATTGTTTTTTATCCTAGATGTAAATTAGATGGTTTTTTAGACCATTTGACTTTGTATGTTGAATGTTTCGGAAAAAATTATTACGGTGTTGCATAAAAAGTAAATTACATTAGGAAGTTAATTTTTGACATATATATATATATATATTGAGTTTAATGTTAATTTTAATAATGTTGCCTAATAATTTTCTCAATCTTTAAATATGGAGGAATTTTATATAATGAGTAAGGTGGAATTGTTGGATCTTTAATTTAACATTGGGTTTATACGTGAATAATTATGTATTGCGCACTGTCAAATAATGTTAAGCCTAATTAAAGGTGATTTATTAAGTTTTGAGCTATTTGGGTTTTAATGTATTTGATAAGGTGCAGGCCTTTAATGTGTAGAGACCTAAAGGGTAATTTCTATTTTCTTGATAGGTTGAAATAAAAATATCAAAAGATAATAGGGAAATTATCTATATATAAATAGCAGTTATGGTTCTCGGATCATACGAATGATTCTACTAGTTCTATATCTCATCATCAGAGATAGGTTGCAAAGAGAAAAATAAAGGGTTCTATCATAAATTGTATTGATCTGGAAAGCTAACTGCACAGCTCTAAAGAGAATAATCTTTATGAATTCAGGTACGTTTTCGCCTATTATTTTATTTATTCTTGGTGATTTGACATGAATGTTCTTGAGATTTTGGTGATAGTTTTCACGAATATTTATTTCTATACAACAAGTGGTATTGGGATGCTTTGCATGTTGAATCATTGAGAATCGTATTCTTCAATCTATGATTTACTTTTGATATTATGGTATTTGAGATTTTGGAAACACCAGTTTAAAATATATATATATATATATATATTATGGATTAAGTAATGGATTTAGGCCTCTGGTCATCGATAAGAAAAAAAAGTCGTGACGTTCAGGCATAGGCAACCCTACTGGTTGCCTCTCTCCCTAAGGAAGGAAACCCTTAGGGTTTCCAAACACGAGCCCATGAGGCCCATGAACATTTGGGCTACAGGTTAAGCCCATAGTAAATTCAGTAAATTAATTAATTAATTAAATTTAGTAAATTAAAATACTTTTTTAGTTATTTTAATTAAGAGATTATTTTTTGTGCAATTTTAAATTCCGATATTAGCATGGTTTTATATATATATTGAGATAAATTAATTAAAACAACATGCTGGCAAAGTGACTTTTTTTGTGGAAATTAATTTGTCTTAAAATATAAATAGTTGTGTCCATGCAATTTATGTGAATATTTATCAGCCCAAAGGAAAGTAAATATTTAACATAATTGCATGTATATATGTGGTAATAAATACATGATAATTGTTCAGTTTTACCTGTGACTAATAAATCGGCCCAAACAAAGATTTATTATTTAATATGTTATTATTATCAGTGTTTGATTACTACACTAAGATACCATTTACAAGTTAATATTTTGTCCAAAGATGAAATTATTAATAGATTGTCCAATATCTTGAGATGGGATTTGCCTTTATTTGAATTTATTTTTGTTTTGAGACTTATATAAGCTTGTTTTGTTTGTTGTTCTCTGTTCAAAAATCACTCCTGCTAATATCATTGCCTCCATCAATTCTATTCCTATGTGAAATGCCTCTAACTTCAAGTCATGGCAAGAGAACCTCAAGATAGTTTTTAGAGTCATGGATCTTGACCTTACGATAAGGGTTGATTCTCCTACACTTTTTATGGATACGAGTACCCTCATCAAAGGAGAGAGATCGAATAGCATGTGCATGATGATTATGAAGAAAGCCATTTCAGAAACATTCAAGGGCATAATATCTGAAAAGATCACTACGGCTAAGGATTTCCTTGCGAGCATTGAAAGGAGATTTGTTAAGAATGAAAAGGCTGAAATTGGAACATTCTTGACAAACCTAATTTCAATGACGTATAGGGATAAAGGCAATATCAAGGAGTACATCATAGAGATGTCTTATCTTGCTTCTAAGTTGGAAGCACTTAAGCTTGAACTCTCGGAGGAATTGCTAGTGCATCTAGTTTTGATTTCACTTTCTACACAGTTTAACCAGTTTAAGGTGAGCTACAACTGTTAGAAAGAGACTTGGTCTCTGAATGAGCTTATCTCACATTGTGTTCGAGAAGAGGAAAGACTGAAGCAAGATAACGCAGATAGTGCTTACCTGGCCTCAACCTCTAATGACAAAGCAAGGAAAATGAAGAATGATACGGAAGTTGCAGGTATAACACCTCACAAGAAATAACAAAAGAAACCAACTAACTCAATTGGTAAGGGTTGTTTCTTTTGTGAAGTTGAAGGGCATCAGAAAAAGTATTGCACCAACTATCACGCATAGCATGCTAAGAAAGGTATGCTTCTTAGTTTGGTTTGTTCTGAAGTTAATTTAACTTCGGTACTTAGACACATATGGTGGATAGATTCTGGTGCAACAACTCACATCAATGTGTCTATGCAGAGTTGCATGAGTTGCTGAAAGCCAAATAATGCTAAAAGATACATCTATGTGGGTGATGGTGTAACGTCCTTTTTTTTTTTTTTTCAAAGCATGCGTTAACTCGAAATTTAGGGGATATTTTTTTTTTCAACAATCATTCCACATATACTCAACATAATTTAAACCTCGACAATCCCGATTTACCATCTCAGCATATTAACTTAAAAGAATAAGATAAGACTAATAATATCATCACATCAGCAGCAGCAAAATCAAAACCTTGATAATACAAAACCATAATTCCTTTCTTCATAATATAAAATGCAAACCATCATTTGATATGACACTTCAAAAACAAAATATATAGAGACTTATTTCTCAACAACAACTACTAACATCTCGAGCATAGACAAAATATATGCTAACGATTACAAACGAAATCAACGGTTACATCTCAATAACGCTCTTTCCCTTAGTACCGCTACTTTGACCTAGAACGTTTGAATATTTCAGAGACAAAGTCCAAAATTAGATGATGAAACATCTAAGCGAGAGTTCAAAAACATTTTCATGAATATATGCAAACCATGAATAAACTGACAAATCCCAACATGTTCAAACCCAAGAGAATCCCACATAACATTTAACTCTAACCGGGAAAAATACAATCTCTCTAAAGACAACATGACATGATCGACAAATTGGCATAACACAATCCTGCTTACGAGGGACAACCTCAACGCATGAACCCGGGTATCACCCCTATATCATGTTAGGCATTACGCTCTCACACAAAAGCATTCAGAATCTTAACACAACCTTGCCACAAGATAATCAACACTATTCCAAGAATGAACGTCCACCTAGGTAATAATGTTATTTCTCAAAAGCACCTAGGGTGTTGTCCACTCTCAACCCCTACTACTTGAGCCAACAACAGGGGTGGTGTTCACTCTCAATCGCGCCACTTGAGTACTGTAGGGTGAAGTCCGTCTCAGACTCGTTCTAAGTGGGTTATATAGCATTAATCCTTGGCACACATCCCAAGTGCTATCACTCAAGTGCCACACATAGGTTGACAACCCACCTCTCACATGGACCACATATAAACATGCCAATGCCACAACACAAAACATGTATCATATAAACTCAACATCTTAAAGCATGAATTTATAACGCACGAAATTCAATACACATGCATAAAAATAATTTGAGACAAACCTCCCCCATAAAACCAACCCTTCACAGATCAAATCGTTTGTATAAAACAAATCAAGTATAAGGTCGAACTACCCAAAATAAACCAAGTTTTTAAGTAAGAATACTCACAATAAATCAAGTTTAGGGTAAGAACCACTCACAAATCAAACTATTTGTATAAACAAACCAAGTTTTGATGGTAAATTACTCACCTCGAATGTAACTTAGAATGCCTCAAATAAAGTGTCTGGCCTCAATTTTTGTGCCAACTCTAAAGTAATTGCACTAATGCTCAACCTCGAGCCTCAACGATCCCTAAACATCATATTTATTTAAAAGAATATTAATATCTATTCTTCTCAATTTTTTATAATTTTCTTCCTATTTTCTCCTCAAAAATTTCAAAATAAATACCTCCTCAGGGTTTTTTCCAAATTTTTCTCCACAATAATTCATAAAACAATATTCTTGATTTTCTAGAATTTTTTGAATTTTTTTTTTCAGATTTTCTCCTATTTTCCATAAACCTTATTTTCCTAAAAAATTACAAAATAAATAATTCTTCCAATATTTTTAAGAATTTTCCCCCACTATAAATCATAATTTATTTTTCTAAAAATAATAAAAAAAATTCAAAAATTACCTGACCCCTCACGTGTTGGCACGTGGACTGCGTGTGTGACACACACACATCTTCTTCTCTAGCAAGCTTCTTGCCGGCTAGTGACCGAAATCTTTCCTCGATCACACCACCAGGTAGCCCTCTCCAAGTCAATCATGAAGGTACTACCCTTGGCCCAAAAAAACCACCGGAAACACCTCGATTTCGCTAAAAATAGGCCGATTTTCGTACCGCTTGTGACTTTCCGGTGACCCTCAAACACCCTTCAAATGCACTCTAAAATGCTTCAAAATCTTTGGAAATGCTCCTTTTATCTTGGGGAAGAAAATCCCCTTAGTCTCACCCTCAAAAACTTCCCAAAATGCGACCAAATTGAAGCTTCAAACTTGTGAAACCCTCGACTAAAGCTCGGCTATTTATAGCTAAATTCGTCCGATTTTCGACCAATTAGGTCCCCCCACGTCGCCGGACCTACTCCTAGGGTCATGATGGCCAGCCCACTCCCTAAATCGATGATAGGACGCCAATGGCCAACAGCCGACTGGCTTTTTCGATTTTTTGGCATGTTTTCATGCCCAAATTACAGTTTGGTCTTTCCTCTTTCACCCCCTATCATTTTTGGCCATTTGCCCTCAAGTCCTTAAGTTTTTGAAAATTATTCTTAGCCCATTGACTGTGAAAAATTACACTTTACCCCAAAATAATTAGACTTAAACCCCCGAATTTATATTTAATCACAAATCCTTTTGTTTTTCCTCGAAATCATTTAAAGGGTTGTTCCTCACATAAAATCGAAGCCCTTTCAGCCTTCCATTGACTTCCCGAAAATCTCCTACGATAATTTGATTTTTTCAAGCTCGAAACTCAACTATACCGAAAACTGTCTCGATTCCGATTTCTTTTAATTCCATAAATCTTATCTTGGAATACTCGTAAATACCATATCATTTTCCTTAAACATCAATGTTCCAGGGCACTTCCTGCGGTTGATTCGACGATTTATTTTACTATCAAACCCATTTTTCGCTATTTTAAACTCTTCTAAATTATGTGACACCCTATGTCAATATGGGGTATTACAGATGGCAATATGGTTCAAGTTGAGGTAATAGGAAAATTTAGATTATTGTTAAAGACTGGATTTTATTTGGATCTTGATGAAATATTTATTATACCGTTTTTTATATGGAATGATTTCTATTTCTACTTTGGACAAATCTAGTTATTCTTGTTCATTTGGAAATGAAAAATTTAGTTTGTTTCATGATTCAAAATTGGTTGGTGTCGGTTCTTTGTCAGGCTACGATAATCTTTATTTAATTGATACAATTGTTTCATATCATGAATCCCCACTATTAAGTACACAAGGTGTAAAGAGAAAATTAACTACTAAGAATTCGATTGCGTTATGGCACAAGAGATTAAGTCATTTCTCTAGACAGAAAATGGAGAGACTTGTTTGAGTGTCAGACAAAATTCTAGATCACTTAGATTTCACAAATTTTGTGTTAATTGTATAAAGGGAAAACAAACCAAAAAAGAAGAAATTTTAAGCCAACAAGACTGTGAATGTTTTAGAACTTATATATACGGATATTTGTGGGTCATTTCCTATGGTTTCTTAGAATGATCAACAATATTTTATAATGTTCATAGACAATTTTTCTAGATATAGCTACATATTTCTCATTCACGAAAAGTCACAGTCACTGGATGTGTTCAAAAATTATAAGGCTGAAGTTAAGAACCAACTCAACAAAAAGATCAAAAACATCATATTTGATCGTGATAGTGAGTATAACGGCAGATATGATGGTTCAGGTAAACAACCTCCAAGCCCATTTGCTAAGTTCCTAAATGAATGCAGTATCGTCCCATAATACACCATGTCTGGTTCGTCCACTATAAATGGTGTCGCTGAAAGATGAAACATGACACTTAAGGACATAATGAAGAGTATGATTAGTCATTTTACCTTACCGGAATCACTTTGGGGAGTAATACTTAAGACTGCAACATATATCCTTAATAGAGTTCCAACTAAAGCGACTACAAAAACCCCTTATAAACTTTGGATGGGCATAAAGTCTAGTCTAATGCACTTGCACATTTGGGGATATCCAACTAAGACTAGGCCAAATGAAATGAAACTCGACTCAAGGATGGTGAATTGTTATTTTATTGGATACTCTGAAAGATTTAGGGGGTACAAGTTTTATGATCCCACAACTAAGTCAATTTTCGAGTTCGAAAATGCCCAATTTTTTGAGGATACCAAGTTTTTCGGGAGAGATGTAGGTAGGGACATTGTTTTTGAAGAGTAATATGTTGATATTTTCATAGGTGTTATTGGTATTGATCAAGATTTCATTCCTGACCTTATTCAAGACCCAACAGATCAAAACAATGTCGGAGAACCTCCCATACAAGAAATTGTTCCAGAATAACAAACTCTAGCACCTCAAGAACTATTTAGTTTAAATGAGAGGAGAAGTGCAATGCTAAATGAATACATTGTATTTCTTCAAGAACATGAGATGGACATTGGAGTGATGGAAGATGATTCGATCAACTTTTATTAAGCCATGGAAAGTTTTAACTCTCAAAAGTGGATTGATGTCATGAATGAGGAGATTAAGTCCTTGAAGGACAATGACATGTGGGATCTTGTCCCATTGCCAGAAGGTGTGAAACCGATTGGTTACAAATAGATATTTGAGACCAAAAGGGATTCGAAAGATGATGTGGAAAGATATAAGGCTCATCTTGTCGCAAAGGGTTTTACACAGAAAGAAGGCATCGACTATAAAGAGACTTTCTTTCTAGTCTCTTCAAAAGACTCTTTCAGGATTATAATGACATTGGTGGAGCATTTCAATCTTGAGTTACACCAAATGGATGTAAAGACAACATTTCTCAATGGTAACATTAATGAGACAATCCATATGATGCAGCCAGAAAACTTTTTTTCGAGAGACCTAAAGAATATGGTTTGCGAACTTAAGAAATCCATTTATGGACTGAAACAGGCATCTCAACAGTGGTATTTCAAGTTTCATCAAGTGATCATCTCATTTGGTTTTGAGATGAATTTGGTTGATAATTGTATATACCATAAGTTATGTGGGAGCAAATATATTTTTCTGGGTTTATATGTCGATGACATCTTGCTTGCTAGCAACGATATAAGCTTATTGCATTAAACCAAGAAATTTCTATCTAAGAATTTTGAGATGAAAGATCTTGGTGACGCCTTTTTTGTATTGGGCATTTAGGTACATCGAGATCGCTCTCGGGGTATTCTTGGATTATCACAAAAAGGGCTATATCAAAAAGGTTCTCAAAAGGTATGGTATGCAAAATTGTAAACCAGGTGATACCCCTGTGGCTAAGAGAGACAAGTTTAGTCTCAATCAGTACCCTAAGAATGATTTTGAGGAAAGAAAATGCAGAAGATTCCCTATGCCTCAGTAGTAAGGAGTCTAATGTATGCTCAAATTTGTACGTATCCAGATATTGCACATGTTACTAGAATGTTGGGCAGATATTTAATCAATCTAGGAGTAGACCATTGGAAAGCAGCTAAACGAGTCTTGCGGTACTTATAGAGAACAAAGACTGCATGCTTATGTATCGGAGGTCAGGTCAGCTTGAGATCGTTGGGTATACTGACTCCAATTTTGCTAGATACTAAGATAGTATGAAATTTACATCAGGTTATATCTACCTGCTAGTTGGAGGTGTTGTCTCCTAGAAGAGTGTTAAACAATCAATTATAGCCTCTTCTACCATGGCAGCAGAATTCATAGCATGTTATGAGGCGTCCAATCATGGAATATAACTGCAAAATTTTGTCACGAGGCTGTGCATAGAGGATGGTGTTGAAAGATCACTCAAATTATTTTGTGACAATAAGTTAGCAATTCTGTATTCCAAAAACAACAGGAGCTTGATAAAGTCAAAGCATATAAACATCAAGTTCCTAGTTGTTAAAGAAATAGTTCAAAGTGGACAGTTGTCTATAGAGCACATCGGATCAAACTCCATGATTGCGGATCCGCTTACTAAGGGACTGCCACCCAAAGTGTTTCATGAGCACACTGCTTGTATGGGTGTCATGTCAATTGAGGATATTCAAGTTTAATGGGAGTTTGTAATTTTAGATGCTTTTATGATATAAACATATTTTCAGTTATTTCAATTTATGGATATGTTGAGGTTATTTTTTGCAGAAATAAAATTTCAGTTTATTTACACTTTGATTTTGGTATGGTTTGATCTCACTAAGGTTTAAGAGTGGACCAGTTGGAAATAGGCATGTTAAATCACATTACATGAAATTTCCATGCTACACATCCACATTATGATCCATGTTATTCAGTTGTATCAGTATATGTGACCATTGATTGGTTAAGTTACGACAGCTATAACAAAGGCCGCTTGATCCTATGTTGGTATGATTGATGGATAGGATTGGTTATAGATACATTTCGATAATGACAACAAGTTGAGCTTATTTGGTTATTTTTACAAAGCATAATTATGCGGTTACACAAATGGCCCAAGTGGGAGATTGTTGGATATTTAATTCAACGTTGAGCTTATATGTGAATAATTATGCATTGCGGATTGTCAAATAATGTTAAGCCCAATTAAAGGTGATCTATTAAGTTTTGAGTTATTTGGGCTTTAATGTATTTGGTAGGGTGTGGGCAAGGTATAGAGACCTAAAGGGTAATTTCTATTTTCTTGATGGGCTAAAATAGAAATACCAAAAGATAATAGGGAAGCTATCAATATATAAATAGCGGTTATGGTCCCTTGATCATACGAATGATTCTACTGTTTCTATATCCCATCATCAGAAACAGGTTGCAAAGAGAAAGCTAAAGAGTTATTATTAAGAAATCTGTGAATTAAACACACAACCAGATTCGGTAATACCAAGATCCAAAGCGAATAACCGAACAAAATCGAAAATGAATGCAACACCACGCACACAATAGAAAATAAAGAACGCAACATATACGTGTTCAAATCAAAAGATCCTACCCACAAAAGGGGTTTCGCCCCTAGTTAATCCACTAAAGATGTATGAACAACAGATTTACAAAATACATGCACAAGATCAACACGGCCTTCGCAAATCATAAACCAAATCAAAACAAGATAACTATACATAGTACAATGCTCAAGACCCGAGCAATCCCAGCACTCTCATCTCACCAATCTCTCTCACAAAGAAAAGCCCCAAGTGACACACACTTACCGTGAGAATATAGATCGAAAACGCCTCACGTGTGCGCGATTCTTCTTCTCCCTTCTTGCTCGGTCTCTCTCTCTGTTATTTAGGGTTTTACACACAAGAACAGTGACCTTTGGAATGCCTCTTGAAGCTTATATACTAAGGGTAAGGGGACACGACTAGAATTTACAAAAAGACCAACAAGCTTGGGCTTGTTGGCTATAAAACACTAACGGCCCATGGCCCAAATTAGAACATATTATAGAACATGTAAATGCAGCCCACATACATAATGAAATAAACTCATATGCAAATGTGATGCAACTCAAATATAAAATACATCAATTTATTTAACATCAAAATATAACACTATATGCCATATAACAATTACATGAATTTATTTATTAAACATATAACATATCAATATATTTTGAATCACAAATTAACAGTTATCTTAGAAATTGTATTGATCTGGAAGGCTAACTACATGGCACGACTCTAAAGATAATCTTTATGGATTCAGGTACGTTTTTGTTTATTGTTTTATTTATTCTTGGTGGTTTAACATAAATGTTCTTGAAATTTGAGTGATAGTTTTCACAAAGGCTTATTTCTTTACAACAGGAGTAACTATTATCTCAAAGCCAAAATAAACAAAGGAGTTTATCAAGTTCTACATCAGAAATTAATCTATATCTAACAACAACTTTTAAGTTTAATGTCTATCCATCTTTAAAAGATTTTCCAATTTTAGAATGGTGGAAAGAATATTCAAGCAATTTTTATATTTGTATCACAAATTGTTAAACAAATTTTAGCAACTCTTGTCTCAATGGCTGGGGTTGAACAAACATTTAGTATGGGAAGGAACATTTTAGATGAGACACAATCAAGCATGACTCTCGAATCAATTGAGGCACAAGCTTGTGTGAATGATTGGACCAAAACGGAATTTACACAATAAAAGATCATCGATGATAATAATGAAAAATTATTTGAGATTATAACTTAGGGTATAATAATCAGTTCTTTAGAAAATAATTTTGATTAAAATTAAGGGGTTACAAAATAAAATGGTAACTGAATTATGTGAGTTTTGATTCTTTTAAATTCAAGTTCATTTTTTATATTAAAAAATTAAAAATTATATACATAATATAATATAATTTCAGTTCAAATCGATTCTAATTAGAACCGACTCCTTCAAAGAACCAAAATCGAACCGCAATTCAATTTGAGCTTCACCTTCTATTGGAATCGAAACCGCCGGTTTCGGACCCTCGCATCCGTACAACCTTTTAAGGGCAACAAAGGGTTTTCATTGAGACTGTGATTGCATTTGGGGGGTGTATGTGGGAAGGCCACCAAAATTAATTATTAATTTTGAAATTAATGATTAATTAATTGGTTTGTAAAGACATAAATTGGTTTGTTCTAAAAAGTTTTAGGCCTTAAAATAAAAACTATATTAAAGGTAGGAAGACATAAAGTTTAACAAATAATAAAGAGAAATTGTCATTTACAAATAGCAAAGAGATTGTTACTTTAGCCATCACCACAAACTAAATCAGAATTTTCTTTTTCAAAATTAAAAATTAATTAATTTTAAGATGCACAACATTACGTTTAGAAAAATGCTTTCTTTCTTTTTCTTTTTTCTTTTTGATTGTGCCTCTGATCACTATTTTTTAGAGGCTAATAATATGTCTCTAAAAGTTAATTTTAGAGGAAAAATTAAATAAATTTGCTGTTAAATCCAACCTTTTAAACTGTTGAATAAGTTAAAGACACATAATATTATTATATCTAAAAGTAATAGGATGTATTATTTTTATCTTTAATTAGTAATTAATGACTCTTAATTTAAAAATATAAATACTAAGATAATGTTAAAAATCATGACTGATGATGATATCATGACACATAACTGATGATACCGTCATCAATAATAATTCCTAACATTACTCTAAATATTGTGTATCTTTGATAACTTACCTTTTAAAGACAATTTTATTGCGTCCAATCATAACATTAAGCCAACTTGATGATTGTGTCCAATCGGTTGTGTCTTGAATTCAAAAGATAAGTAAAAGATTATAAGAGCTTGTGTTGTAACATTAATTTTAATATCAAAGAGCTTAGACTAAAAGATGACTTATGATCATAGATATATAAATATTTTTAGAGACCAAGACTATGCTTACTCTTAACTAAAAGTGTGACAAAAATCTACAAAAAAGAAAAAAAAAATTGCAATACATCACGGTAAAAAGAAAAGAGTATTATATAACCTATTATATATACTTTTAGATCATTGTACTTTAAATGGCTAAATTAGCTATAATACTTTTAAACTCGGAACATATTAGCCATATGATAGATATTATCTTAATGTTATTCGGTAATGTTTTAATTATATTAACAAGGTCAATTCTATACTCAATTAAAAGACCTTGAGACAATCATAAGCGCCCAAATCAAGTCCCAAATATCCAAATTCAATGAACCCAACTCTCTTGCAAACACCCAAATTGAAGTTTAAGTCTAACTTTGAAGGATCCCCCACAACTAGAGATGACAATTGTAATCGAAATCGTGGGGAATCGAACTGAAACTGAACCGGTCAACGCGGTTAAAAACCGTTTGACTGGGTAATGGTTTGGTTTGGAGAAAAACCGAACAATGTTTCAATGGGTATGGTTTGGTTATGGTTTTCACTAAAACCAAACCAAAACCCGAACCGAAACCGAACCGAATAGTGAGTAACCGAACCAAACCGAACCGAATGTATTATATATATAATAAAATAGGTATAATATATATATAATATATATTATATAAAATTAAACCCAGCCCACCCAACCCAACCCACCCGCGCCCACCCCAGCCCAACCCATCCGTGCGCAACCCATCCCAGCCCACCCAATCTGGCCTTCTTTCTCCCTCTTCTCTTCTTCCTTTCTCTTCTCGATCCAGCTCTCGCTCTATCTCATCTGCGCGCCCTAGCTCTCCGCATCTCTCTTGCTCTCGCTCATCCTCGCGCCATAGCTCTCCGCATCTCTCTTGCTCTCGCTCGCGATCGCTCGATCTCTCTTGCTAGGGCTCGACTCGGCCCTTCTTGCTCTCGGCTCTCGCTCACCCTCGCTCGATCTCTTTTTCTAGGGCTCGGTTCGACCCCTCTTGCTCTCGGTCGTCCTCGATCTCTCTCACTCTCGCGTCTCCTTTCTCTTGCTCGTCGGCGGGAGCTCGCCTTCACTCTCTGCCTCTCTATTTCTCTCGCTCGCCATCGTTAGCCCTCTCTTGCTCTCGGCCCCTCTTGCCCTCGCTCGCCCTAGCTCTCTGCCATTCTCGCTCGACCCCTCTCGCTCTTGCTTGCCTTCCGATCTCGCTCGACCCCTCTCGCCCTCGCTTGCCTTCCGACCTCTCGCTCGACCCCTCTCGCCCTCGCTCGCCCTTGTAGCCTCTCGGTTCTCGCCCTCGCTCGCCCTTTGCCTCTCGATTCTCTCCCTCTCTCGCCCTCTGCCTCTCGACTCTCGGCTCTCGCCCTCTCCCCCACGCTTGCTCGAGGGCTCGGCCAGTCAGCCTCGCCTGCCCTTGCTCGCCTTCTGCCAGTCAGCCTCACCCTTGGTATGTTTTTTTTTTTTTAATTTTTTGATCATATTTTGTTTACTTATTTATGCTTGATTTGTTGTTGAGATTGTTGTATTTTTTGCGCAAATTTTTACAAAATATGGCATGCTCATTTGTTGTTGAGATTGTTGTATTTTTTGTGCAAATTTTTACAAAATATGGCATGCTCATTTGTTATTGAGGTTGTTGTATTTTTTGTGCAAATTTTTACAGAATATGGCATGCTCATTTGTTGTTGAGGTTGTTATATTTTTTGTGCAAATTTTTACAGAATATGGCATGCTCATTTGTTGTTGAGATTGTTGTATTTTTTGTGCAAATTTTTATAGAATATGGCATGCTCGCAAAGTGGCAGCACACAACAATGTTTTGCGAGCGGATCTTCGTCTAGTGAACAAACTCATCAATCAATACCGGTGAAGAGTTCTCAAGACGTAAATGTTTCTGATAAGGAAATTGGTGGTAGGACTAGAAGTGATGTATGGAAATATTTTCAAAGAGTGGTCATTAATAAAGAAATTAAGTCTCAATGCAACTATTGTAAGAAATTACTTGCGGGTAAATCAACAAATGGTACATCAACTATGAAACAACATCTCAATAGGTGTCCTAAGAGAAGATTGGTAGGAGATATAAGACAAATGTTTATAAAATCTGATTTGAAAGGAGAGATCTCTTCCAGTCCATATGATGAAAGAAAAGGAAGAGAGAAATTAGGAAAGATGATCATTATGCATGATTATCCTCTTTCGATGGTGGAGCATAGTGGATTCAAAGATTTCACAAGTACCATTCAACCTCTTTTCAAGTGTCCTTCTCGTAATACTTTGAAGAATGATATCATGAGGATTTACAGTGAAGAAAGGGATAAAGTGATGAGTTTGATTGAAAATATTGACAGTAAGGTGGCTATTACAACGGATATGTGGACTTCTAGTAACCAAAAAAGGGGTTTTATGGCTGTTACAGGACATTTCATTGATAAGTCTTGGACATTGCATAGCAAAATTTTGAGGTATGACAAGTATTTTTAACTTAGTATATTGTTTTATTGTTGTTAAATTTGATAATTGTAGTTCTAAACTTTAAATTTACTAATAATTTATAATTGTATGTCATTTAGGTTTATCTATGTCCCTTGCCCTCATACAAGTGATGTGTTGACCGATGTGTTAATTGATGCTATGCTTGGGTGGAATGTGGACTCAAGATTATCCACAATTACAGTGGATAATTGCTCTACCAATGATAGTATGATTGGTAAGATTAAAGCAAAATTGAATGTTGGATGTCTTTTGAATGGTGGATCTTTATTGCATATGCGTTGTTCTGCCCATATCTTAAATCTTATTGTTAAGATTGGTTTAGATGTGATTAAGCATGCCATTGATAATGTGAGGGAAAGTGTAGTTTTTTGGACAGCATCTCCAAAAAGAATAGAAAAGTTTGAGGACGTTTGTCGACAAATGAAAGTGTCTTATACTAAAAGGTTGGGTTTGGATTGTCCTACTAGATGGAACTCTACTTATTTGATGCTTAAAACTGCTTTGGTTTATAAGTCTGTGTTTCCTCGACTTAAATTATTTGAATCACAGTATAAGAATGTGCCAAGTAACGGGGATTGGGAAACTGCAAAAGATGTTTGTGACAGATTGTAGTTGTTTTATAATGTAACTGAGTTGTTTTCTGGGACAAAATATCCAACTGCTAATATGTACTTTCCAATAATTTGTAAGGTCAAGTTAACATTGAATGAGTGGGTTAAGTCTCCCAATGAAGTGATTAGTACAATGGCAAAAAACATGTCAGATAAGTTTAATGCATATTGGAATGTGATTCATAAGTTGATGGGTGTTGCTGCAGTGTTAGATCCTAGGTATAAGATGACTTTTCTTGATTTTTACTCTCCTAAGGTCTATCCTTATGACTATGATGAACAAATTAGCAGTATCAAGTACCTTTGTTATGATTTGATGGAGGAATATTACGTTAAAAAGAACAAAGTGAATGATGTGAATAACCAAGAATGTACATTGGATGGGAGCGTCACTCCAAGAGAGAATTTCATTTCTTTTGATGATGAATACCAATCTTTTCTTAAAAAGAGGAAAACTACTAAAGTTACTAGTTTCAGAACTGAATTGGACCTTTACTTGGATGAAGATGTTATAGTAGATAATGGTCAGTTTGATATTTTACTTTGGTGGAAAGTGAATGGGGTGAAGTATCCTACCTTGCAAACTATTGCAAGAGATATATTAGCCATTCCTGTATCTACTGTTGCTTCGGAGTCGGCATTCAGTTCTAGTGGGAGACTGGTGAGTCCTCATCGTAATCGACTTCATCCAAAGACAATAGAAGCATTGATGTGTGCCCAAAGTTGGTTGTCAAATGAAATGAAAAAAGGTGAATTTATTTCATTTACTAGTTATTTTTTATTGTTAAGACTTTAACATTTTCATATTAATTTATTTTATATATTTATAATTTTGTTAAATGGAGTTGGCTCATTCATTTCAGATGGATATGCATCAATTTACGAAGAAGATATTGATGTTGTTGATGAAGGTATTAACTTTCGTAGCTAATTTTTTTTAGCTTAAATTATAATTTAATTATGCAAATATTAATTTATTGATTTTAACAATTGTAGGTTTGGAGATGTGATTTTATATCCAAGAAGTTTTGTAACTTTATACAAGAATAAGGTAACTTTATTAGTATTTATCTTTATTTGTTGTGAAATTATCAAAAAAATTTATGAATGTTATTTGTCTTTGTTTGTTAGTATGGATTAAACTAAAAAAATCATGGTTAAACCGAAACCGAATGGTTTGGTTATGGTTTTAAATTTTTAAAATCAAATGGGTTTTGGTTTGATTTTGATTTTAGGAATTTAAGTTTGGTTTGGTTATGGTTTTGACAAAAACCAAAACCAAACCGAACCGAACCATTGCCAACCCTACACACAACCACAAATTATCCAAATTGAATCCAAAATTGAGAACTCCATTTAGTGCATTTGGAATTTAATTTTGGGTATAATTCTCAAATTAATGTTTGATTGGGGATAGAGTTAATTCTACAAATAGAATTAAAATATTGTTGGAAACATTAAGACGATTTCTATTATAACAGCTAACCAGATATCAAATTTAAAAGTATGATGAATGAAAAAGGTGTCAAATCAGTATTTGTACTTTAAATTCAGAGTGGAATTAAATAACCCCTCATACTTTCAAAAACGAATCTTTTCTACTTTCAAAAGTGCTAAATAGGCCTTCCGTCTTTTAGACTCTCAAGGCAGAAAGCAAAAGTTCAAAACTGATGACTGCCAATCTAAATCAAACCACCAGCCATTATTGCAATACATGCATTTTTACAAAGCCATTTGCAATCAAAGAACCCCACCTAGCTAGCACAAAACGGATTCAAATACCTTAGCAACAAAGTAAGTGTGATGTGGTTGAAGATTTGATTTGGTTTTAGGGGTTAAGTTTTGATTTTGAGGTAGACTTAAGTCAATTAACATAGTATATATATAAATGTCGATGGTAGTGTTTACATATATAAGAGAGGTAATGTGACCCCAAGGTTGTAACTATGATGGCTTGAGCCACTAGAAAATAGTAGGGCAACTTAACCCCAAATAAGGCATAGTAACTAATTTAACACTTTATCTTAGCAAATATCTATATATTTATATATATATATATATATATAAAGCATTATAGCCAACATTTAATCCTCTATCATTTTGCTCAGAATCCCTAAAATCTCTCCCAAAATTTCTATTCTAAATTTGTAACACTACAAAAAATAATAATAATTTTAGAGACAAATTTTAGAAATTTTTTTTTTCTAATCTCTTGGAGGGACCAATTTAAAGACGAATTGACCAAAAAACTATTAGAGACGGATTTAGAGATAGAAAATATTTATCTCTACATCTTTGATTTTTTTTTTTTTTTTGGGTAGAGGCAGAACCGTCTCTGATCTCAAAAACGAAAAATTTTCCATCTCTAGAATTGTTTTCCTATGCCAAAGACAAAATTTTTCTATCTTTGATTTTGGGGATGAAATTTTTTTGTCTCTGATAAAATAAAATAATAAAATAATTGTTATTTTTCACATATAAAGATAATTATTTTAATAAAATAATTGTTATTGACTTAATTATTTTTTTGGTAAAAATAACCTTTTTTATATATATATATATAATTCTTCTAAATTGCTTTAATGATAGAGTATATATAGTGGTTTTCCACTATTAAGGTTCTTTGGGCAAATTCATTCTCACCATCAATTTTCAAGCTACACCATTGTCTTTGAAGTTTTGATCAACAAGTAGTTGTCACGTTGTTTTGGCCTTCCTTGTTTTATTTTTTTGTTTTATTTCCCACCAATTTACCCAAATCTAATACCATCTTTCTCAAGGATGAATATGGTATATATACACTAAAGTGAATTGACTTCACTTAATTTATTTAACTATTTTATAATACATACATATATATATACATTAAAGTTAATTAAATTTGACTCGACTTAAAAAATAAATTTTTTCTATTATTCTCATTTACTTTGAAAATTATAAAATAGTAATTAACAAAACTTGACAATTGTAATTGTTCTAATATTTTAATGAAATGAGTTCCAGAACTAGTTATTGAAGAAGTCTACAAAAAAAATAGTCGACAGATTAGTGTAAAAATTTGAAAATCAATCGATATTAAGAGCAAACACGGTTGACATGTTTGAAAACGACCGACCAATTTATATGTAAAGGCTATCGACCATTCACGGTCAAGAGCTAAAAAATGACCGATTGACAGGCTATAGGAGCCAGTAAACAGCAAAAACCAAAACGATTGATCGTTCCTTAGGAAATAAATATAAAAATAATATTTTTTATTTTCAAAATCAAAACAAGAGCAAATAACATTCCACAAATCCTTCAATCATTAATTATTAGCAAACATCCTGTCCTTCTGTGGAGGATGTCCATCATTACAAAAATTTCTGGCATGTTGAACCAAATCAGCAATTAATTTATATATGAAAATGGAAGTAGAGAACAAATTAGGAATATGATCTTTTGTCTAAGCACGAACTATAAAGTGATCGAACCATGGCCATATGGAGCAATAACATCCAAGCACATCATGTATGTGAATTAAGCATGACATTATTAGCATTAGCCTCTATCAGAATCCAACTTGGGGAGCCGGCGCCGGTGTCGGAGCAAAGGAATCATCAAAAATTCCTGCAGAAACAATGGAACCAGTTTGAGAGAAATTTAAATGGGCAAGACAATATGAAAGGTTTTGAAGTAGTAAAAAGCGATGACCCAACATTTTAATAGAACCCGAATTCAATTGAGTTGAATTGGTTTAGTTTTGTTTTATGATTGGATCTGTTTTGGATTCAAAATTATAGAGCCAGTCAAATCTAAATTTTTATAGAACTTTGAAGCAATCCAACCCAGAAGTGACAACCGAAGAGCTGAAAGGAGGAATGGTACTGACCGCATAAGAGGAGGTTTGGCGGAGGAGGCCGTTCCTTGGCAGGATTGGGATCGTTGTCGAAAACTCTTATGTAGAGCTCTTGGCCCATGTACCAGTGCTTGAGGTGTTGCGATCTCAAGTTCCACATTCCTGGGTTGTCCAAGAAAGCATAAACCGCCGTCCACCGGCCTGGGTACACTTGCACCGTTGACCGAACAACAGGATCGAATAAGTTATAGCTGCTACGAGATTCCGGCGTCCATTCTCCATCGCCAAAGCCCACAACGTAGAACCCAAAGCCATCCAAGTGCCAAGAATCCATCACTTCCAGCTCGTTCTTGAAGACGATCTCCAGCCAACCTTTGTGTACGCCGCTCACCACAGAGATTCCATAAGCAGCAACGTCCTTGACGGAATGGATCGGTAATTGATCCAGCTGGTAAACACCAGAGCCATTGGCAAAGTGATCGGCTAGCTTCAATGGGGTATCTGGAGTGAGATAAGACACATTGTTCACGACGTAGCGTGAAGATCCATCTATTTCGGTTGCTGATGCGTGGAGAACAAAGGTCTGCGATAGGGTTACGTTGGTTACGTTGAAGCTTCCTTGTGGGTTCGGCCTCGCAGCTCCTGTAGTCAAGTTCCACCTGATCACAGAATAGATATAACTATGAGATTTTCTCTTCTGAAAGTTTACAGGAAATGAATGGCAAATTCACCACCCGGGCTTAGCGAGTGCACTTTTCATTAATATCATAAGGGCTGCATACGAGGGGAGCCTATTAAACCTCAGGCAGGCTGGTTTGTGTAGAATGTTAGGAGACTCGAGTTTATTTTTATAGAATTTTGTTGTGCTGTGCTTCAATCTTGAGCTTGGCTTTTCTATGTTAAACTAGCTTTTTTATTATATATATAATATGTTCAATCTTTTATAAAATTCTCAAATGAATCTAGCTCCACCACTTGATACGGATCTATCTGAGTATTTTCATTTCTCAACTCTCCCAAATAAAGAATATCGTGTCACCTGATAGACTTGGCTTGGTTAACTGAAAATTCGATGTCAAAGGGGTCGGGCCCATTTGGGAGAGACCCAGAAGGAGGTGTGATTGAATTGGCATAGTGCAGCAAGCCTTTGGCCACAAGAGAGCTGTTATCAGGAGCATCGAGCAGTTTTGGAGAGGCCATTATGTAATAGTCAGCTTCATCTTGATCGGCCGTGACAAGAACAGAGTAAGACTGGCCAACGTGGACATCAAGAGAATCCAGAACGATCTGATTGGTGTAAGACCCTTCTGTTTCAACCAGCACCATAGGATGATTCTGAATCCTCAAGTTAAAGCTCAAAGCATTTCCAACATTCGTTATTCTGAATCGGTATGTCTTTCCTACATTGCATACCCATACATAAAATCAGAAATAAATAAGTAAAATATAACCAAAAAAGGTGTTTTGAGTGGGACGAGATTATCATCTCTTGAACTACTATTTCATCATAATTAAGCCTGCCTTTTGTGACAGTGAAGGACTCGTAGGCTTTTGAGATTGCAAGGCCATAAGGGCCTTTCCCATTCATCAGTACTGCATCGGGGATATCACCGAAAGGAATCATCTTATTTTGCAGCCTTCCCCTACCCGTCTGTAATTAAATCAATTAATATATTGAAAACCTATGACCGTAGAATATTAACGTGATGAAATTAAGTCGTGATGATAAACTGACCAACCTTGTAGTCAGTGTAAAACCAATCGCCGATGAGGAGATCGAACTCGGCCTCGGGTTTGGGGAAGGGGATGTTGATGGCATTCCTGTTGTTGACCCGAATGGGGCCGAATCCTCCAGCTGCCTTGTGGAAGTTGATGGATGGGAAGTAGAAGAAGCTGCCGATTTGGTCTTTGGTCTGGAACACATATGTCCAATTCTGGCCAGGTTTGATGGGGCAGTTTGTGCCAGACACCCCATCTTGCCATGAGTTTAGCCTCTGTTGTATGCCATTCCTGCACCACCGTATGTGTGTGTGTGTGTATATATATATTAACCCAAAAGCAGTTTGGAAGCTCAACTTTTGCATTACAATGTCGTAATTCGTTCCAAGGTAACTACAAGCATGCATCTAATGATCTAGTAGAACCCACTTCAGCATATAAATCAATGCTAAGCTTCACATTTCAACATTAATTTAGAGTTATTTCACTTCGCTCAATAAGATCAAACATATCTTTAAAAAGTAAATAGTGTTTCTTTTTTTATGTTTTCACATAATTCAATAATCCAAATATATAAGTTATTTTTATGTTGAATTTGAATTTTAAAAAATTAGAGTAACTCATAGGTGCTTGTGTGGAAACTTGTAAAACTAAAGGAGGTTTGTGCAATGAACAAAAAACATAGAGATCTTCAAAAACATTACTAAATCATTGGGAATATCTTATCAAAGGATACAAACTTATAGGGAATTTGGTGCAATTTAACCTTAATTAAATTAAGTTTTAGTGTTCGAAACTCCTTATTTTGTGAGTTTGGGGCAAAGCCGACTGAATATAAACTTTATTTTTCGTTTTTTTATTAGAAACGATTTTTACAACTAAAATTCGTGACATTCTAATTATAAAAAAGTAACTTCAGTTAGCATCTTATTAAATTTATGAAACAAGATGAGTAAAGCACTAAAATACCATGTTATCAGAAATGGTTCATCTAGATTGTTGAAGACATTCACGTGAACAACATCATTGGTGGTGGCATTGACCAGAGGTCCTGGGAAAACTCCATTGATGGTGATGACCTGTTCCACATATATATACAGGTCAACTTATTTAAATCATAAGAGTAGAAAATGAAGAAATAACTACACCAATTACGTCTACAGCCTATTCAATTATGGATCAAGAACTGCTAAATTTCAGGTTTGGCACTTGGAGGGCATCCTCGATGAATTGGATTCAAAACTTGTTGTCAAGTGAAAATGAAGACTACATCGTGACAAGAGTGCTTTGGGAGTAATTCTTATAGTTTCCGAACTTTGAAAAAGAAATAAAAATAATAATAATAATAATAGCACAAGAAAAAATAATGCAATTATTTCTGGAATCAGAAAGACTATATATATATATATATATGGTGACATACAGGCTGCTGAATGGATATGGGGTTGATCGTGGTATCAATGGAAACATCCCAGTCTAGGAAAATATCAGCTGCTTTTGCTGTGTTGATAATAAAGATGATCAGTAGTAGCAACCTGAAGAGGCCAAAGGAGGCCATTGGAAGACCTGGAAGCTTGCAATGAGGAGCTAGCATTTACACATACATATATACGTATGTGTGTGTGTGTAGATGACTTGAAGAGAGAGAGACAGAGAGAGAGGTGGAGTTTCCTAAGAAAATACTGGTGAGAAGACAAGTACAGGTACAGGGATCAATTAGAATTTGGAGCTGCGAAGCCGTCCTGATCATGACATGCCGGCTGAGAAAAAGTCGCTACTTTTTGGGTTGTCATAGTTTGCAAGAGAGTGACTATATATTGCTGTCTTCTGTCTTGGGATAAATGTCATTATCCTATATAACCATTAGGACGCGAAGCTTAATTCTTCACGCTCCAGACTAATCAGCTAGCGATGATTCCAACAATTGGTCCTATTCTAGGACTAGCCAGTCTTTTTTTTTTTATTATTTCTTTTAGTAGGTAAATTAACGATGCACAACCCTGCTTTTGATATGACAATTGGCAAACCCAATGGCTTTTACTTCCTTCAATTGCGACTAGGTTTCAGCACCTCTCTGTCCACAAGGTTCCTAACCATGGGTTTTAATTTGTTGCAGTGCCTTTACTCTCCACAAGTGGTAACATCTTCAGCAACAGTTGGGCTCATCTTCAGTTTCCTTCAAGTTGTGAAGCGATGGTGGGGCTATACTTTTCTCTTCGTGATCATGTCCTCTCCAACCTTCAATGCCCTTTCTACTTGTCTGAGTCGTCTTATAATTTGACTTGAGAATTGGAACCCTAATAATTATTGGGGTGCGTCGCAAGTTCATGCTGGATAGGGAGAACGGCAAAGAATGATGAGGTTTTGTTCTATAATGTCAATGACTTTCTATGAGGAAGAGAGAGATGAACCCAGCAAATCAGCAATGCATCTTGCTAGATTTCAATGAACCTAGTGAAGTGATAGGTTCATCGCAATCCCATTGAGATGTTGATAACTTGATGTTAGGTTTCTGGTAAGCCAAACAGAGAGCAATAGCAATAGATAAAGAAAGAAAGGATGGGCTCCGCGGGCATGGCGCAGTGATATTTGGAGTTGGATAATGCTATTTATACGGAAATAATTTCAAAGGTGGGTATATAGAATGATATTCTCGCGATAAATTGAGGATTTATAGAGAGAAATTCGCGACTTCTGTTCTCTCTCTCCCTCTCTCTTTCTTTATTTCTCCCCTTTCCCTTTCAGTTGTTACCTCTGCCTCACCATTTACCACCGTTGCCTCGCATTCGCCGCTCGATGCCCACCGTTGCCTCTTTTGGCTAGTGGTTGCCATTGCCTCTCGCCTTTCGAGGGAACGGTCAGCCATGAGAGAGGCGAGAGGTGATAGCGGCCATCGGCCAGGCGAGACAACGATGGGTGTCGATGGGCGATGCTAAAAAGGGAAGAGAGGAGGAGGGAGAGAGAGGATAGAAATGGATAAAATGATCATTGAGATAAGAAAGAGGAAGACAAAATAGTCTTTTCACTTTGCATGTAAACCCACTTGTAAATGAGCTTCTATACAAATAGCATGATCCTTTGGACTTTTACATAGAGTATCTGAGTTTGAATCAGTGCGACCTCTTGAAAAACAAAATTATTGTTAGAATGCAATATTTAGCTAGAAAACAGCAATAACAATGAAAGACAAATCTTACATGCATTGTATCAAATGTCTAATTTTAAATATGTATAAATTATAATTGCATCTAAATTTATTTGGGAGTACATTAGAGAGAAAAGTCACTCATCTATGAGAATTAGTTAGGCGAAATTTGAACACTCTAGGTGAATAAAAAAAAATAAAAAGAAATAAAAGGAGGATTTGATTTTGTTATTTTATCTAATCCTTTATCCTTTGTCTTTTAATCAATCCCTTGTAATTAATTGTAAAGGATTTACACACGGCTTTTATTTAACTTTATTGGGATAATGTGTAATTATTTCACTATTTTTTGAGGTTTCGGAAGTGTACTCCGAAATGCGTCTGCATTTTTCGATCACAACGAGTCAACCCATGGCACATAGCACGTGTCGACCCATGGCACATGGCACGTGTAGGCACAGCCCACCAAGCTCTCTCCTGGTAGCGACATGTGGGAGTGACGGTGAATCCCCGCCAACCCTCCATCAACCTCGCACTCCTGTTCTGTCAGTAGCCAATAGAGATGTTTTGCTCACAACGGCAAAAGCAAGAGTAAATTACCCTAAACCTTAAATTACACTATTGATTTTTAATTATAGGCTTAGTAATATATTAATTATAATTTTAATTATTAAATCAGTCTCTTTTTTTATTTTTAGTTAAATTCTATTAACAAAAATTGACTTGATATAAATAAATATTATACCCAAAATTACTTAATTACTAGGTTTAATAAATTAATTTTAATAATATCAAGTGATTTGAAATTTATATTAATGTATAGCATGAATATTAACAAAGTTTAACAAAAATCAAGAGACAAAAATTAAAATAAAGTGACTAATTTTTTTATGAGTATAAAGTTTAGAAATTAAGTTTGCGTTCTCTTTATTATTTTCAAGTTATTTTTAGTTTTTAATTTTTTAAAATAATAAAAACGTATTCTCTTTACTGTTTTTAAAAATATATTTTTGAAAACAAAAAAAATTTGTAAAGAAATTTTGAGTGTTTTTATCCAAAACAAATTATAAACTCAAAATATATTTATTTATTTATTTATATTTTATTATTGTAATGGAAAAAAATATTACAAAATTCATTAACTTTAAAATATATATATTTTTTAATAATATATTAACATTAAATATTTTTAATTTACTGAATAATCAAATTTATTGAATAAAATATGATTAAAAATTTATTTTCAAAATTTTAAAGAGAATGCGTTTTCTAATTTTCTGTTTTGAGAAATAGTTTTTCAAAATGACAAATAGAACGCGTTTTCAATTTTCTAAAAACAGATTATCAAAATAGAAAACTGAAAATGACTTTAAAATTCAAAATTAAAAAATTGAAAAGTAAAGAGAACGTAATCTTATACTGTAATTTCCCTAAAACTACGTACAACAATCCAAGAAGAGTAATTTTTGTTTGATTTAACTATATCCAACAAATTGAATTAATTTAAAGTAGGTATAAACCTATATTTAAAAAAAATAAAAGTTTATGAAATATAATTATATATAATAGATAATTAAATATGGATTTAGATCATAATAATTGTTATATTTTTGTTATAAAGGACAATTAATTATGCTTTTTCATTATGAATATTTTTAATAAATTTATTTATACAAATAAGTGAGCTCTTAGGATCACTCAATTCATATGTCAATATGTGTCGGCGTTCAGTTTTTGCCGACCATGATTCGTTTATGTCACGGTGAATGAGTTTAAAATGCAAGGAGAAAGAACCAGTTGGAAAGAACACAAAAGATTTTCTTACGTGGTTCGATCAGAATGATGTCTACTCCACGATCGTATCCTGATTATTCTTTTAGAGTGGCAATATCTGATTATTCTTTTTCTTCCCCTTGTGATATTCCTGATTCCTATTTATAATGAGGGGTTTTTATAATTTGGATAAGATATAAAAATATAAAGATAACATAATGGGGGACAAACAGTCCTTATCGTCTGCATAAAATCAGAAGTGAGATCCTCATTACGAAGAGTATGGTCTGTCTCAGATAAAATAGGTGGGCCCTGCCTTTGGCTGTTTAGCAGCATTGTTGTCTATGCAAGCTGGATGGTTTAAACTAGCGAGCTGAACGACCTAGTGAACTGGGGACTTTATTGGGAGCTTGTTAAATTGATCGTTGGGAGCTCACTTGGTTCTGTGGTATGAGGTCGAATTTTGGAGGTGTATGAGCTTTCTTTAACGAGGTCATTTGGATCTTCTGGGCTCCTGGCGATTCGGGCAGCCCATTAGATTAAGTCTAACTCATAAGGAGTGGTGTGAGAAATACATATAACAATATGATTCACACCCTCACCCAAAATCAATACAATAAACAAAAATATAATTAGAATTGAAAACAGTAATGAAATGGAGAACAAAAAATCAAACCACACAGTGAAGATAGGAAGATTTATCTTGCTTTAAACTATAATAAACACCCCTACATTTAGCCTTCAAGATCCAAGAGAAATTCACTAACGAAGTGATGAAACCAATACATAAAAGTCCCTCTCACACACAAACACGAGTACAATTAATATTGGAGATTGCGTAGTCTATTTTTCTTCTAACTTTTCTCTCACAAATATCAGAATGAATGATTCCTTTTGATCATTTTATAAGTTTTTACAACTTGTAAGTTTTTTTTTTTCCAAACACATATCTTTTTAACTATTAGCTTAAAACACATTAGATATAATTTAACTAATTGAGAATAAAAAACTAGCCAAACAGCCTCTAAAAAAAAGGTAAAAAATAGTAATTGCAATTTAAAAAATATCAGATCGATCATTGTATTTTCAAATTTGAGACGGCATTAACTATTGTGATTATTTTTTTAACATTATCTAATGAAATTTTAATTATATTAATGACAACAACTTTATCTCTAATTAAAATAATTTCATGCAATTACACTTTATCTTTTCAAAATATGAGGGATGAATTGTTGCTGGCATGCAAGGTTAGGTGGGGAGCGGGTGAGGTAGAGTTCACACCCTTTCTTTGATTTTGTCTACGGCAAACAAATTTTATGTTATTTAACGTAGATAATATAATTTTTTTTAAATATAATAATTAATTTGACCTCAACTCTTAAAATACTCTAAGTTATTTGACTGTTTTTAAAATACAATGATCAATTTAACTATTTTTAAATTATAACAATTAATTCAGATAATTCGTATTCAATTAGAAACTCTGTTACACCCAGACTCTTTCCATTATATAAAGTAATTAATTTTAAACATTTTTTTATTATACATCTGTTACTTTTCTAGCATCACCTCAGTGAGTTTTTTTATTAAATTTTAATTTTTATATTAATAAATCAAATACACTAAAAGCCTTTTACAAACAAACTTTTAAAAAATATATTCATAAATGTAAATTCCACTATAAAGCGTACCAAACAATGCCCTTAATAGAGAGTCTATTTAATGTCTTTCGTTGTCTTAAGTGATGGCATTAGTTAGTGAGAAATATCGTTGATTCGTTACACAGTCAAAGTTAAGGTTCACTTCTTCCACTGTAATAATTAATTGGTTGGGATCCGTCAATAGTTAGCTTGTTTTTAAATGTATATATATTTGCAAAAGTAATGGGTGAGGCATCCGCCGCGTCATCGGCGGTGACCAAAACGGTGACCTTCAGGTAGCGCGAGAGCTCTCCGCGCTTTCCTTCTCGAATATTCTTAACGTGGTCGTCGACGCTGAAATAACAGCGAAGCCAATGGCCAAAATGGGAACTCTCTCTCATTCTGCATCCGTACAAAACCCTATATAGTTCCTGTTCTGTTCTCTCGCTTTCTCTCTCTCTCTCGCTGAAAATCCATTCGCTATTCTTCTTCTCTCTCAAATCCCTAATTTTATCTCTTGGATTGGATTAGATGGGTCTCGATCCATCGTCTGCAAAACCCCCGACGGCGTCTCTCGCGCCAGGGTTTCGGTTCCACCCCACCGATGAAGAACTGGTTCAGTACTACCTCAAGCGCAAAATCTGCGCCAAGCCCTTCCGATTCGATGCCATCTCCGAAATCGATATCTATAAATCGGAGCCCTGGGACCTTCCCGGTATGCTATTCCACTCTATTTCTGTCCGAATTTATGTTCTTATTTCCATGGAATTGACTTTGGAGATGCTGGGTTTTCATTCATTCTCTTCTTTGATTTTGCATAGTTTGGTTGATGAATTGTTGCGCAAGTTGTGCGCTCTCGACGTTATGGCTTCCCCTCTATCTAGTCTCTAGATTTTTGGGTGTACGGTTGTGGAAAAATGAAATGATTCTATTTCGGATGAACTAATTCAAAACTTGTTTGTTTGTATTTTGATCACGTAACCATGTGTCTTGAAAGAAAAGCTTAAATATTTTCACAAAGGAAACAAAATCTATAAGGTTTTTGTTTTGTTTTCTGTTTCCGACCAGGCATGTGAATTATCTGTTTCATCAATGGCCCAACTCGAAATTGGTCAATTCACCATTTTTGGGACAGCCGAATGGGCCTTAACTGGTGGGGATTCGGGTTAGATGAGTGTGTCTATATTTGTCATATATTGGGATATTATGTCTCTAAAAGATAATTGGTGGCTTGGGGTCTTAGGGAGGTCAAGGCTGAAGAGCAGGGACTTGGAGTGGTACTTCTTTAGTGTATTAGATAAGAAATATGGGAATGGATCGAAGACTAACAGAGCTACTGAAAGAGGGTACTGGAAGACAACAGGAAAGGACAGGCCTGTACTCCATAGGTCCCGGACTGTTGGGATGAAGAAGACACTTGTTTATCACATTGGCCGAGCTCCTCGTGGTGAGAGGACCAACTGGGTGATGCACGAGTATAAGCTTGTTGATGAGGAGTTGGAGAGAATTGGAGCTGCACAGGTGAGAATTTTATGATTTTTCTCTCTATGAGAAATTTAACTTAAGTGATTTGTTTGTGAATGAAATGTCTGAATAATTTTTTATCCTAGACATGTTTATTAATTTTTAGGGCAGGAAAACGGAATTCTTTGACAGAATTTACTTGGAAGATAAACATAAACCGTGGAAAAGAAGACAAATTTTTAATAGGCCAAGTCCCTGAAGCAAATAACTCAAATTGTTTTCAAGTTTGGTTTGAGATCTAATGGATTTTGCTTTTTTTTTTTTTGTTCAATCCAGAAGGATGCATTTGTACTGTGTAGGATTTTCCAAAAGAGTGGTTCAGGGCCGAAGAATGGGGAGCAGTATGGAGCACCATTTGTTGAGGAGGAATGGGAGGATGACGAGTTAGTTATGGTTCCTGGGCTGGAGGTTGCTGAGGAAGTAGTAATTGCTGATGATGCCTATCTCGATGGAGATGACCTGGAGCAGGTTTTCTCTCTGTCTTTACTTGTTAATGAACCCCCCCCCCCCCTAAAATATATATATATATATATATGCAATTGGGAAAATAAAGGAAAAAGTAATTTGGATTTTTTTCTAAATAAATTTGAAGTAAAATAAGCAAATAGCATCATAAATATCTATCCTCATGACAATTCAACGCAAATGAGAAATCATAGGGTGAACTTGCCAAAAATTAGTAATTGAAGTAAATAACCTAAATAAAGGGCTGGCCACTTTAAATGTACTTATAATATTTGGTAAGTTGCACTAGCACAGACAAAGTAGTTTCTTATTGTGATTATTATGATCTGGAAGGGAAGCCACACTTTTAATGCGTTGTATTCTTTCATATCTTCTTGCTACAAAATTATATTATCATTCTTCCAGACCATAGTTACCATGTTCTGTTCATGGTACGCATTCAGGTATGAGGTACACTACTTAGCTAGATATGCATTTGTGGCGGGTAGAATTAGTTGGTAGGCCAGTTTGGTTCGTGGTTCGCTTTAAATAATGTATTGGTAGGCTTATTAAAATTCGAAGGAAAAATTTGTTATATTCATAACATATTGCAATGAATGTAAGGTTCAACTTAACTACAAGCAAGTCTGCAATTACATAAAACAATAATAGTAGAACTGAAACAAGGGGGAAAAAATGGAATTCTAATGTAACAAATTTGAAGCTAACAATCATCCCAAAAGCTTAATGATAAAGAGCACCTAAATCCCAAATATCTAACCAGTTTGTCTATAATTTACTTTTTCCCCCTATCTTTAAAATTGCTTCCTTTCACAATCTTAGATGATGGCTTGTGTGTGGCAGCAAGCAAAGCTCTTGAGCAATCTTACGTAGCTTCCTCTTCATTTGGCATTTCAACCCATTCACTATCTAGAGAACTCCATCTTATCTCCTCCAATCTGGTAGTAGAACCTCTATGTTATCATTATCTGGATCAATATCCCATCTTCTATAAGGTTTAACTTTATAATTTTGACAAAATCGTGATTGAAGACTAATATTTGAATGAATAAAAACCAGTTTATTAGCCCTTGTACTGTTCATAATTTTGGGGTCGCCATTTTTGGCAATCCAAGTTGCGTCCCTCCCTGTTCCAATATGCATTCATACCGCGAACAGATTTGCACGATCAGAAACACAGTTCCTAGGGGTGCCACGAATTGTGTAACTATGTTCCAGACCAAGAAAATGTATGCCGATGCTTTATCATTTAACTTATAATTGAATAAAAAATGTCACACTTCCAATGCATTGCCCTTTTTTAATCAGCTCTATCCATGGCCTTATAGAAGATATGGTCATTAATAGAGTTGATTGAAGATCTAGAAATCAAGTAGCTGACTTCACCTAGTAGGATTAAGGGTTGGGATTGTTGTTGTATTGGCTTAAAGTAGATTATCATCTTCTAGGTTAGAAATATGGAACACAATGCTTTTCTCATTTAATTTATGCCTCGCTTGGTTCCATATTTTCTCAGGTGGTAGGCTTCTTTACAACTTGATATCTTAAGAGAAATTTGATATCATTGAAAGCCTTGAAATGACATATGCAGCATGTGATGATTTCACTTGTAATTTATTGTACTACTTTCCCAATTTGGGAAGTTTTTGAGGCAGTGCTATTGTGTGCCTTTGAATTAGGTTGGTCTTTATCTTGTTTTAGGGATCACAATTATAATGATTAGTCACTAACCATTCTATGGTTTGGTTCTTGACATGTTCTAAACATCTTCTTTTTTATTATCTTCATTTGGAAAGAAAACTCTAACAAGAAATTAGGGATATTGTTCAGCACATAGTTACCTGGTTCATGGAACGCGGTACGGGTACGTGGTGCGTCACTTTTCCCGGGATGCGGTACGTGGGGGGTAGGTTTCATCGGTTCGCCACTTGGGGTCATGGTACGCTTAGGTGTGCCAAAATGGAACGCCGATAAATATATAAATTTTTTAAAAAATATTTTAGATTTTTTGACCATATAAATTAGGAAATAGGAACTAATACAAATGATTAAAATTCTTAAAATAGAGAAATGATGAAACTTACATGCAAATTGGGATTAGAAGTTAGGACTTAGGAGTTTAGGATTGAAAACAATGAAGACATCAAACAAGATCAATAAGATTCATGAAGACATCAAACAATATTTTATATTTGATATTATTTTACAGAATAAATTTTATTTTTTTATTTAATTTATAAATTTTATATTTGATGTTATTTTAATGTGCAATTCCCATGTGTATTTTTAGAAAGTACAATGGAAATTATGGGATGTGGAGTCCCAATAAAAACTTTAGCCAAAAAGTCAAAAAGTGAAGCACAACTCACGAGAGGTGGCTGTGCCTCTCTGTAGAGCAGACCCACCAGCTGCTCTCCACCAGCTACTACAACTTGAAGCCTCACAGTGGAAGAAGGAAACCTCATCTTCATCTTCTGCAACTTGAAGTACTCCATCCTTGAAGAAGCTTCAAGGATTTGTTGTCCATCTACATCCATATTTCGTAGTCACCTCGATTAGGAGATGAGAAGCTCGAACAGTGGGGAACTTGCTGCAACCTCTCTTCAGAACTTATATAGTTTGATCCTCGTCACTGCTTCCCCTTCTTGACAAAAACCATGAGTTGTTGTAGAGAGAAAGGAAGGGCTGTTGCAGAGAGAGAGGAAGAAGATGGCAGCAGGGACCTGGGTCTTCATTACCGGAGAACTGGGACGCGTTCCCTAGCATTTCAAGACGCAAACGCACTGTGTTCCAATGTGCGTGTACTGGAATGCGGTGCTTGGGGGGGGGGGCGTATTAGGTAACTATGGTTCGGGATGAGCTCTATTTGAAGCATATAGATTGATTCATTCTTAGAGATCACTTGTGTTACACAACAAACTGAGGAAAAGAAGTTAGGGTGGTATTCCCATATGTTTATCTATTTGTGATGTAGAAGGGCTTTTCTCTGGTTGGGACTTGGGTTTTTTTATTTTTTTTTTTGGGGGGGGGGGGGCATCAGTCTGATTTTAAGTTTGATTTGGCTAGTGTGGATGAGTATCACTTTTATAGAAGGGGGGTCGTTTTGGAATTAGAATTATAATGGTTTCAACAAAGCACTCTTGGGTAGATTGGTATGAAGGCTTTCAAATAATCTTCCTTCGGAAATGGTCATGGATCCAAATATGGATCATATGGGGGAGGAGGTGCTACCACCTAGTCAACTCTTGTTATGGGGCTAGAAATTTTGGTTGGATCATTTTCTCTTTTGTTAGAATTTTCTGTAGATTCATACCATAGCAGGCATTGGCTTCTGTGAAGATTTTTTTTTGTCTCTATTCTCATAGAGTTGTCTAGTGCTTTTTTTATTTAAATTCCTCATGGTCATGCTTAGGTCAACTCCATATATGGGTTTGGAATCTGTCAAATTAGTGAACATTCATGGTCTTTTCGTTTTATGTAACTCTTTGTAACAAAGTTAGATTGAATTTGTCCTTAGAAATTATGTGGTGATTGAGTGCTCCACCAGGTGTGGTTTCTTTCATTTGTCTTGGGACTACTTCACTTTGGTGCCATAATCACTTCAGATGATCTGAGTGCAAAGGAAGCCTTGTTATAACTTCTTGTTGATGTGTGACAGGGGAGAAATTGCAAAAAGGTGTAACAAGAAGAGAGAGGAGGGAATTAGGTACAGAGCAGAGAAGAGAGAAAAGTGAGAGAAGCAATTGATTTTTTATTTTTTTCATACTCAGCCATGAGTTGTGATTACATCAAGTATCTTTTTTATAGACTAAATTTCCTATCACAAAAGCTATTAAACTGAAACTAAAAATTTAAACGAAATCTATTAAAATTTTGTCACAGAAAGCTGTCTGATCCAATTATAAAATTTTAATATGAAAAATATAATTATTTAGAAATTAATAACTGAAAATTCCGCAGTTTTTATTTTCTTTGAGAAGTGGGTGGGAATCGGCTAGTCATTTGCTCCTCCATTATTCAGTGCCTTGGTGAGGCTTGTCATATTATGAGAGTGAAGGTATTTTTGTTTACGATACCTTTTTGTGTTGTGTGGCATATTTGGAGGGAGATAAACAAAAAGCTTTCTGAATTCTCCTCTTTTTGGTTAAAGGAAAATGTATTCTCATTTCATGTTTTTGGTAGGTTAAAAGAGATGTACCTTTCCTTTAAATATTTTGTGAAGTTCCTGGATGACCTTTTGTTGTTAGTTGTATGAGATCTCTTGGCAATGGATTCACTCCCTTATTGGAGTTTCTGTTATATATGTTACTCTGTCAAAAAATTCTTATGGATGTACTTCTGAAGCTCCAGTTCTGTTTTGTGATGGACCAGTTCATGTATTTTTTATGAAACTTCATAAGTAGGGTTAGATGTTTAATCAATTGTATTTGTGAAATAGAAGGGGAGAAAAAAAAAAAAAGTAGGATGTTATAGAACAGAATAGCATTTGATGAATGATGATTTCAATCTCAATCACACTAGGGGTAGATTGAAGGAGTCAACTGCTGGGCCCGACAACTATGATTAAATGTCATGTAGTTCCTAGATATGATAATTCTTTATTGTGGAAAATTTAAGTTGTAGAACTTATTTCTACATTTCAAACAAGTAAGGCTTGAAATCTGCAATATGGAAGTCACCAGTTCCAATCAAGTTTTAGAAAGCAAAAATAATGACGACGACAACCACATCAACGGTCACAAGCCTTGATCCCACTAGGTGGGGTTGGCAATATGAATTTTAGACCTTCAACCCTTCTATCCATGGTCAATATCCTTTATAAGGCCATTATATCTTATGTCACCCTTAAGGGTTTTCCAACAAGTTTTCTTTGGTCTTCCTCTCCCTTCTGGTAACAAAATTTCTTCCATTTCTTCCACTAGCCTCACAAGTGCATATACCTATCTTCTTGTCGCATGTTCAAACCATATTAATTGTGACTTATTCATCTTATTTTCAATAGGCCCCACTCTATCCTTATCATGTATGATATACTTTGTCATTTTGTCTTTTCCTGTATGGCCAACACATCTACTGTAGCATTATTATCTTAGCTGTGGTCATATTTTGCACATGTTGGTACTTAACTGTCCAATATTTTGGGCCATTAAACAAAGATGGCTTTATAGTTTGTTCGGTTAGGCTTTTCCATTTGCCTTTAAAAGGGACTTTACTATCATATAAAGTACTGAACACACTTTCACCTCTACCATTCTACGGTTTCTACCTTAAATCAGAGTAACATCCTCCATAATCTCCCATTCTTTTTGAACAATTGATCTAAGATATCAAAATTGATCCCCCCTTTTTTTGAATAATTTGAAATTGATGCTTTTTTAGGATAATTTGATCTCCAAGTTTCACAACAACATCATCTGTACTTTTATCTTTTTTGAACTTATATTGCATGTACTTAGTTTTTGACCTATTTAATTTAAGACCTATGGGTTTTAAGATGTTTCTTCATAATTTAAGTTTTTTATTCATGCATTCTTTTGTCTCATCCATTAATATGATATTGTCAGCAAATAACATATGCCAAGTCACTTCTTCGTCTTGGATGTGTTTTGAAATTTAGAAAACAAAATATTATAATAAAAAAAGTTAAAAGCCTTATTTAACCTGCATTTTAGTATAAAATTGTTTTACAATAGGAAGAGTAATGCACTATTGATAGACTAACCTAAGAAACGTAGCACTTTCACAAATCATCGTACAACCATGAATGGGCATGGACTTATCAAATCAATTGTTGATTTATTTAGAATTTTTTCGTTGACATTTAGGGGATGGAAATTTCCATATTGAGTACAATTGTCTATCACTTTTTACAGACATGAAATAAATTACAAGTTCATACTTACAATTCATCAACAGAACCATCCGGAATAGATACTAAAAATTCTTCTTTTCAAGCTGCACTTATAAGGTATAGAATATAAAAACATGACTTTTTAAACCATATTTCAGTAGTGTATTTGTACTGTAAACATTGAGGTAACTGTTAAGTGTTTTTATGTATACAAATAGAACGTTTATGTATGTTAGTTACTTCTCTTCTTATTTTCTGTGCCCTATATTATTAAGAGTTATGATGGCTCATCATGTTTTTTTATTCATTTTACATGTTTATCTCTATGCTTCTTAAGAGACTAATTTTCGATACCTTTGATTGTTAAAAAAGAATGGGAGATTATAGAGAATGTTACTCATTGAATGAAGGCATGATAGTCAAAATGAAGAAGTTCTTCTAGCATTTTATGTGATTGTAAAATCCATTTCTTGGATAGTTATAAGGCCGTTTTTGTTGAATGACTTAATGTTGGGCACTAGACATGTTTAAAATAGGAAGTGGCTTAGATGAGAATGTTATGATTGATGTATGACCTTACTGGAAAAGACAAAATAAGAAATGAGATCATACAGAATAAGGTTGGAATTACATCTATTGAAGACAACGTGTGGAAATCATAATTAAGATGGTTTGAACATGTGAAAAAGACTAATAGAAACACGCGAGGCTAGTAGATAAAGTGGAGGAAGGCGGCCTCACAGAATATGGCCATGGAATCATGGAAAAAGAAGTTGTTTTACAATTCATGTAACGAACCTTACCTAATGAGGTTAAGGCTTGTGGTTGGTGTTTTTGTTGCATCAAAGTTGGTTTCTCAATAAAACCCATTAACACCTGCTCTTCTAAGGGAGGTTTACTTGGATAAGCCCTTTGATGAGATGATAGAAACCATTGATGGGATGAGAGAAATCATTCTTTGTACTTGGCAAGGCAGCAGTTTAGTTACATTTATATCTTAAGTTTTTCTGAAAGGCACAATGGGTTCTGTTGGCAGGATGTTTTTGATGTGAGGTTTCTCCATTGCATGGTGATATTTGTGACTGTCTGCTGCTGTTGCCTTGTTGGTTTAGAGTTCCTATCTTTCATACACGTGCCTTGGCTGGTAACATTATTGAGAGAATCTGCAAATGGATCATAAATAAGAAGTGGTATGTTCAAGATCACTGTGTTCATATTAGGTCATTCTGTAAGTTTTCCATGTATGAGGTACAAACTTCAGGCCCTTCATTATTACCTTTGAGGCATTGAAACAAAACTAAATGAAAGAACCATGCTGCCATTGTTGCTGCTAATAGGATTTCCCATCCTGGTTGGAGACTCAGTTGCGCGGTGAGTGCAAACATCTGTTTCTGCTATGGGGCTGAAGTGCATTAACTGTTTAATGGTTGCATATTAAGCATCTATTTCTTGTATGTTAGGTCTGGGCAACATCTGAGATTCTGGCACTTCATCTTTATTTGTCTTCGAAGCTAAATTGCTAATTTTAGAATTGGCTGCAGTGTGGATTGAGTGTCTTCTTTACACGAGCAAATGTTTATTTAATGCACCTTTATTATTTACTAAAACAAGAAAGGAAATGGTTCATTGTGCACCCTTGCCTCTGCACATGTTCTAATGTTTGCTTCCCTTTTCCCTCCAGATTCTTGATGCAGAGATTCTATCAGACGAGGTACCGGTTCCATCTAGCTTCTATTATGTTGATAACAACAGTCATACCCAGGAGCCAGTGGATTTGGTTGATGATACTAAAAATCTGTTGGTGGTTACTGGTGACAATTACTGTCCTTCAGAACAGCCTGATGGCCAGATACTTTTTGATCTGCCAGTGCAAAATGACATGAACGTGAAGCCAGTAAAGCATGAATATATTGGTGAACCAAGCAATACAGTCAATACTGTGGATATAGATTACTTGCTTGATGAACCATTCTTGGATGCTAGCAGTGATCCTCCATTTGATGAAGGGGCATTCCTGGAAACTAACGACCTCTCGAACCCCATTGAGGCAGATCCTTCTGGTTTTGACATGCTAGATGAGTACCTTACATTCCTTGGCGCAGGTGATGACGACTCTAAATACCTGGCCTTAGATTCTTTGGAGATGATTGGAAGTGAGAACCTTGTTTCTGGCCAGGCATACCTTCCAGAGAAGGTAAACTTAGATTAATTGAATTGGCTTGTTGCCTCTGGTAATCATTTTTGAGTTTGGAAATTAATTTATTTGACTGCACATCAGGATGTTGATGGAGGAGGCCAGCAAGAGACTCCAGAAAGCCAAAAAGCTGTGGACAAGGATGACGTTGCATCGACATCAAAGAAAGAGCCTGGTAATTTTGAATCAGGTATAGTTATCCCTTTACTGTTCTAATTTGACTTGACCACTGTAGCTTCCTGTGAATGTTTGTATTGGGTTTTGTGTTACATATATGTCAATTTGTGCAGTGTTACCGCACTCTATTGACCTGCATTTTATGTTGTTTCCAATGATGCAGATTATCAGAAGCCATTTATCAAGCAGGCAAGTTGCATGCTGGAAAGCATCCCAGCTCCGCCTGCATTTGCTTCAGAGTTCCCTTCAAAAACTGCAGCTCTTCAGCTGAACTCTGCATCTCATTCTTCGAGTTCAGTCCATGTTACTGCTGGTATGATTCAGATAAGAAATATAACCTTGACCAGCAGTGGGACGCACTGGTCGCTTGGCAAGCACGTAGACGTGAATATCATCTTTTCTCTTGACCTGCCACAAAATGTTGCAAGTTCTGCCAGTTTGGAGCCAATGGCAGGCATACTCTTGGGCAAAGCTGGGTCACGGAGCTGGTTCTACCTGATCTTTGTTTGGGTCCTGATCCTCTCAATGAGTTTCAAAATTGGGAGTTACATCTACACGGGAAATGCATCGAGGTAGAGGGGTCGGCTGTTGGGCAAGGATGGCAATTTGATAGAAACTGACTTGTTAATACTTTGATAGAACATTGGGTTATTAGAAGATTTTTTACTTTAAAATCATCACCATCTGAGATCTAGGGACTTTGTGAACTCTGTTATTCCACATGGAATTGTATGCTCAAACTGCTTTTGGGCCATAGTTGCTGGACATTTGTCAGGGGTCTGGAAACGATGTAAGCATTGTTATGGGGGTAACAAGCTTTGGACGTACCGATACTGTCTTTTTGAGGCTCAAATCCTTAAAACATTCTATATTTCTAGAGAACTAACTTGTTTATTAGGGATGGGAGGGTGGATATTGTAAGCTTTCCAGTCTGAACTTCTCTTGTTACATAGACCAACGAGGAGTAGTATGTGTCAGCTTTCAATTGCTTCAATGATGAAAGTCCAGTGACCTCTCTCTCTCTCTCTCTCTCCCCATACTCTAAATGGTACCGAAAGTTGTGGAAATTCTTAATATTAATATATGGTTTCATACGTGATTGTAAAGAAACGTAAGATATTATAAATAAGAGAATGTTTAAATTGTTTACGTTCTAAAGTGCAGTACAAGCTGTTTTTGCAAAACACTTTTTGAGTGTTTTCTTTGTTAAACTCTTCTTTATTCTTTAGATTTAACATATATTTTAAGGAGTAAGGAAGAACTTCAATGGCATACCTTCCGTCTCTTATTTTCATAAAAATGTGATGGTTAAAAATGTTTAGAGGTGTTTGATACAAGAGAAGTTTTCATATAATAGAGAAAATTTTTAACAAATAAAAAAAAATTAAAACATTTCTTACTCTCTTATAACTTTATAACCCTTTCACGATTATTTTCGTTATAATCCTTTCACGATTATATATATACACACACATGCACAATATGTAAAAAATAATAATATTTTTTGAGTTTTTAAAGAGGCTGTGAGTTTTAATATTTTATATATTATAAAGAATTTATTATTTTTAAATAAAAATAAAATAAGGATAATTTAAAAAAATAACAAGAATTTCCATAAAAGTTACATTTAAATCAAATATAGAAATGTAAAATTCTTAAAAAATAATACCAAATATTTTTGAGAATATTTAAAACTAATCAAATATAAAATTACATAAATTTTAGAAATTAAAGATTTTCAAGAGCATTCTTAAGAATCATAAATTTTAATTTTTTTTTTTTTTGGTACTAAACACCAGTTATAGAAAAATAAAATTATTATGTTTGATATGCATGAGAAGTATGAATCAAAATCTAGTAATGCAATATTGTCTTGTTTGGTATTTTTGACACTTTCCTTAAAAAATATTTAAAAATTTCAAAAATACCGCTATTCAGTTAAATTGAAATCTTAAGAGATATTTATTAAGTATTAATAATCTAAAATAAGATAATAAATAAAATATATTACATTTTTATTTATATAATATATAATATATTAAATATATTATGATATAATATATCATATATACGTGATTTAATTCCTATATTACAAACTTATACATATCATAATATTATGAAAATATATATTTTTCATAAATATTTATTATTGTATATAACAATACGTTATGTTATTATATGGTAATAATAATATATTATATTATTGTATATAATATATTATATTATAGGTTACTATATATTATGTATTTTTCTTTATAGTATATATATAGATAATAATATATTATAGAGAGTAATATTATATTAATACGTAGCATTACATGTAACAAAATATATATTATATATTATATATCAAAATAAAGTAACATATTTAAAGTTTTAATGGAAGTAGTAAATATTAGGTTTTTATTCATTTTTGCAATAAATCTGAAAAGGTAATTTGTCTCAAAAAAATTTGGGTCTACTTTCTCATTACTTGAAAAGTAATTCTAGAGGTGAAAATTACATTCTCATTATATACGAGAAAGAGTCTCTTAAGATAAAATTACTTTCTTAAAAATATAATATACTAAATGTGAAATTTTAATTGATAAAAATTACATTTTCAAAATAAAAAATGATTCACTTTTATCGTATCAAATGCTTAAACTTAAACTTAAAACTTTTTCTTGTAAATAAATAGAATAACTTAAGTGACACACAAGTGCTTAAAGATTCAGCCCATGATCATTTTTCCCACCTTCAAATTAAGCAATTTAAATTGGGATTTAGGATATATGATTTGAGGTATTTTATTAGTTAGGCATGACTTGACAGATATTCAACAAATTTAATCTATTTAGGGAGAGTATGGATGACAGAGATGGAGATGCAAGGACAGGGACTCACAATGTGTAATTATTTTATTCAGTATAACACCAGTACTTTATGTATACATACAACTAGACTAGACCCAAACTGCCTATGTAAGCCAAAATTAGGTACCAGCCAGCCACTGGTTGAGTCTACACCCATTCTTGTTGAGAAGAAGGTATCAGCAACAACTGGTTTTATTAAAGAACAGCTCATGTTGTTAGGCTGTTCACGGTTAAGATGTAACATAGTTGACTTTTTAAGATAGGATTTACACTGGGGAATGCGCACCCAGTCCATTCCATTGGGAAGCTGACTCATTACAATCTGATCAGGCAAGTGGAGCCACAGGAATTATGATCATAAAAGCTTCAAGCCTTTTTAAATATCAATTTGCACTTTGGCATGTTCAAATCTGTTCAGCCAAGTGGAAGTGGTAACAAAGGAATTGTTATCATAAAAGCTCCGAGCCCATCAAATATCATTTTGCACCTTAGCAAGTTCAAAACTTCTATCTCCTATACTGTTTATTACATTATACCAGTTATACAGCATGTGTGTATATATATATATATATATATATAACAATACAACTTGAATGGATAATTTCCTGTTTGCTCTTTGTGAACCCTTCTCAGGTGATTTCTTCTTCAGCAATGTAGGTTTTGTTTGATTAGTTCTACATTTCCCCCGGAAGCATTGTGTCTTCTGGTAGATCACACACAGCAACACCCTGGAACAGAGCCAAAAACATTTTTATGTAATCAAGCAGTAGACAGTGGTGTCATCACAAACAATGAACCCTGGCATTTGGCTGCTTACCTCTCCGGTGAGGTGGGCCACGCACCTCTTCTCGGCAAGCAATTCGGCTTCAGTCTGCATGATAACAATACAGGTCGTATCAAGAGCTAAACGGGGAATTTTCAGTGCCATCTACTTTGACTAATAATATTCCAGAAATGCAATCCTGACTAACATTTGAGATATGCCAGTTTAGTTTCTGCAGATCAAGAAATACTCCCAAAAAGAAGATTGATCTGCATTTTTCAGAAAGTTCTAAGCGCTATTTCTGTTGATCATATTGACACGATCACTGACACCCGAACTTTTTACACGAAATGAGTGGAATTCTGTCATTGCTATGATGGACTGACGAAGTCCCCAATAAATTGACATGTACCTTGGCTATTCGTCGACGAAGATAGTCATCAAATATTATGTCCTTGACAAGCTCATAATCTCCATCTCCCTGAAATAGTGGAAATATATTTCGAAATACGCTGTCAAGAATAATTGTTAGAACAAATGGTATTGGAAGAAATTAACTGGCGAACGATTTACTTTTGATCTGCACGGCATGCTGAAAACAAGACCCTCTGCTATACCATATGGATTCCCATTGGTGTAAACCTAGATATGCATTGTTAAGAACTGTGAGATTAGTAAAACAGTAAAAAGGGAATTAAGACTTCAGGGTCTTTATTAATGTTGATTAGCCTTAAAAAACCAGTTCTGCGTAAAAAATGAAAAAATAACTCACTCCAGAAGAAAACCAATCACCCTCAGGGGTGGGAGTCACAAGGGACCTAATGGCATCAACAATTGAGACGGAAGTTGATGCAGCCGAAGATCTTCCCCACTTCTCAATAAGCACACCACCTCTCTGTAGAGCCATTCACAACACTTAACTAGTGAAATTAAAAAAGACACTTCTAATATATATTTAATTATGGTCAGCCAGATCTTACCTTCTGGACTTTTTCAGTGAACTCCTCCTGCAACCACTTGGTATCCTTAATGACCTCTTTGACAGGTAAGCCATTGATTCTAGCATTCAAAAAGTCTGGAACCTGAAAAATTACATAACTAACAGCTTTATTGAGACAAACCATCACATGCAATTCACTTCCTTCAAAGAAACCGCTTAATAACCTGAGTGGTTGAATGGTTTCCCCATATAGTCACGTTAGACACTTTGTCATAGAAGACACCTGCCTTGAGGGCCAGCTACACAAAACAATGCTGCATGCTTAATACTTTTACTTTTCTGATATTCTTTTTGTATTGATACATGAAATACTAAGACAAAACAGTAAGTCCCAGTTTTATACCTGGCACTTTGCTCTATTCTCATCTAATCTAGTCAAAGCGTGAAAATTCTTAGCTGGTATGTTTGGAGCATTTTTCAAGCAAATCAATGCACTGCATACAGAAGAATAACCACAGTTAGCAAGAACATACCTCAGAAGAATTACACGAGTTGGATGTTGGAACAGAAAGATCTATTACTTAGTGTTGCAGGGATTGCCCACGACTATTACTTTGACATTGCGTGATGCGACTGCATTAAGAGCTTTTCCCTGTGTTGTTTAATCCAAATCAGTGGCAGAAATAATGATACTATTCCTTTTTATTAAATGCTAAAAGGACCCACAATTAAATGGTAAAAGGACCTGTTCAGCAAAAATTTGCCCATTTATGTCTAATAAGCCAGCTCGTTCCATTCCAGGACCCCGAGGCTTTGCCCCTATCAGAAGTGCCCATTCAACATCTTGGAAGACATCATAAGGATCTATGCTAATGCTAACTTCCCTCAACAAAGGAAATAATGAATCCTCTAGCTCCATGGCAACTCCTGCATGCATTGGGAGTCACGCTTATGAACATAAAAATACATCTATCATCATTTGAGAAGAAATAAAAATCTAATCTTTGGATAACAGTATGTTGATATAAAAAAATCCCAGTCAGGAATTTGAAAATACTACAATCAAATTTATGGTAATAAATGATAAATTGATTGTGCCTCTAAAATGAATAATGAGAACATGAATCTTCATTGATAGGATTCAACCATTAGATTTTTAAGATGACAAAGCCTATAATTATCATGTTTACTATTTGTTCTTAGGATGATGCAATGCAAGTGCCCAACATATAGGTGATGAAGCACATGACCAATCAATTTGGACACAATCCCACCACACCCAAAACCACCTGTAATAAATAAGTTTGGTTCCAATCAATTAGCTTAACAGACCATAATTGGACAGGTAAAAAAAAAAATTTGTTAATATGGGCTTATATGAGTATCCAATAAAAATAAAAGTTGTATCCAATTAAGCTCAACTCAAAATGCCAAAATGGAATGAAATTGAGTCCATGCCCCAGGGGTTCTCAGTGTTCACCATCCTCTTTGTTTCTTCCCCTTTCATGCTCTCCTTACTAACCGGTGTAACATCACGGTCCTCACCCAACAGTGCTGCAATTTATAGGCTCATGGGACGAAGTAATATACCCAAGACCTTCCTAGAAGACTACTGATATGGGATTGGATTGTGACAAACTCCCTTCTTTCAATATTTGGTGTCCTCACCAGGCCAAAAATCCATAATGATCAGTCTAACCCAAGTCAGATTCATAACACTTTCTTGGCCTGCACCCACATTGTAGTGGTCTTAGGTTCGTTTTGATACCACTTGTAACATTATGAGTACTCACCCAAAAGTGCTAATTGAAGGTGATTTATGGGCTCATCTGACCAGGTAATATACCCAAGAGCTTTCAATAGACTATCGATATGGGATTGAATGGTGACAACCAATCAGCCTCATCATCAAGCTCAAGCATGGTTCCTACACAGTGAAGTTGAGTGGTTTGAAGATTACTTGTTTGATGGAAAGTTGCTTAAGTAGTGTGAAAATGGAAAAAATATCTTTGATGTAGAAACCCTCCGTCAATCATTCTCTCATTTCATATCTTTTACAGGCTGAAGAGGAAACCTATGAGAAGAGAGAGAGAGAGAGAACATTCCAGAAGGTTTCTGGACAGTCAGTATGGGAGAGAATACCTTTTGTTCCAACACCCACATTAGTAAGCTGAAAATGGCAGTGATGGGTACAAGGCTGACCAGAGGTAAATGGCAATCAAAGAGTATTTTGGAAGGACATCATGTTGTAACAGGCTATGTTTACGATTTTAAAGGTTTTTTTTTATCTCTACTACACTATGAACTTCAATTTATTTATATATGGTTGATTAGAATATGATCCCCACCCAGATACTATCACATTTTCTATGATTTTTGACTAATTTTGCCAAGTCAAATAAAACATCCTCTTCCTTTCTCATTTCATTTTTTTCCCCCTTTCTTTCGGATTTAGGACACTTCATATGAACTGTAAAAGTTTTGAATGTTCAAAAGTTCATCTTTGATGCAACTGCCAGATAAAAAAGATCCTTTTAATGAAATATAATATTACTGGCGTAAATTTATATGTTACATTATTTTTTTTTCTTTTTTAATTATGAGGGCTAGCCTTGGGAGCAATAGTAAGGTTGTTCTTTTGTGGCATAAAGGCCATGGATTCAACTTATGGAAACTGCCTCTTTGCAAAAAAGTAAGGGGAAGGCTGCAAATAATTATGACCCTTCCCCAACCCTCGCAAAACAAGGAGCCTCATGCTCTAATACACCTTTAATTACGAGGGCCCATTATGCTATATATAATTTTCCTCTTATCTGAGAAAGTTTTCAAGGTCCTGGAAATTTTATATGCTAGAAAGGTAGCATTATAACTCCGCTTGGGGATGTTATCCACTGTCGATCCCAAGCCCGGATAAAGGAGAAGGGTTGTGTTAGGTAGCCAACAACCAACGTAAAACTTAGTTGGATCCAAAACATGAACTCTAGCCAAATTATGAAAAATCGTTTGGGCGTGAGCGTAACCCTTCATGGCGACGCGCTACACTACCCGCGTGTAGTGTCAAGTGAGCTAGGGCCGTTGCATTGGCGCTCGGATGTAGTGACAAATGAGCAAGGGTCCCTGCATTTGCTTGGACGGATGTGGGTAAAGAAGTTAGTCCAAAATCAAAACCAAAATCAAAAACAAAATCAAAATCAAAATCAAAGTCAAGGCCAAAAACAAAATCATAGATTAAGAATTAGGGCATGGAACATAGGAACATTAACAGGCAAAGCTATGGAAGTGGTAGATGTGATGATTAGGAAAAAGATTAATATTATGTGCCTTCAAGAGACGAGATGGGTAGGGAAAAAAGAAAAAACTTTATCAGAAATTGGATATAAAATATGGTACATAGAAAATGATTTGAGCGAAAAATGGAGTGAGAATTATTATGGATAAAAGCTTAGTAGATGAGGTAGTGGATGTAAAGAGAATAAGGGATATGATTATTATGGTGAAGGTTAGTTTAAGAAGAATGACAATGAATATCTTTAGTACATATGCACCACAAGCGGGGTTAGGTGAGGAGATAAAAGCAAAATTCTAGGAGGACCTAGAGGGACTCATACAAATGATACCAAGAGGAGAGAAAGTGATTATAGGAGGTGACTTAAATGGGCACGTGGGTAGAGACGAAAACGGTTATAGAGAGGTACATGGAGGGTATGGATTCGGGCAAATTAATAATAAGGGTAAGTCTATTCTAGATTTTGCTATGGCATATGAGCTCATCATAACCAATACTAGGTTTAAAAAACAGGACGAATACTTAATCACATATAAAAATGTCATATCAAGCACCCAAATAGATTACTTCCTCATGAGACAAGAGGATCGGTTCTGTTGTAGAGATTGTAAAGTGATACCGGGAGAGTGTTTGACTACTCAACATAGACTTTTAGTACTTGACGTCTAAGTAAGAAATTGGAAGAGAAAAAATCACATAAAACAAAATCCAAGAATTAGGTGGTGGGATTTAAAAGGGGAGAAATAATTAATCTTCAAAGAAAAATTAAGGGGTAGAAGGGAATGGAATGGAGAAGGACAGACAAACCAAATGTGGAGAGAAATGGCTAATGCCCTGAGAAACATGACAAAGGTAATCCTTGGAGAGACAAATGGTAGAGCCCCTAACCATAAGGAGTCTTGGTGGTGGAATGAAGACGTACAATTGAAAATAAAAAATAAGAAAATTTGCTATAAGGCTGTATATCAGTGCAACAATGAAGAAAATAAAAAAAATTATAAAGAAGCAAAAAAGGCAGCAAAAAGAGCTATTAGTGAAGTAAGGTCAAAAGCATATGAGAATTTATATAAACGACTTGATACAAAAGATGGAGAAAGGGATATATATATAAATTAGCTATACCAAGAGAAAGAAAAACAAGGGATTTAAATCAAGTGAAATGCATAAAAGATGAAAATCAAAATGTATTAGTGAATGAGGGAGCGATTAAGGAGAGATGGAAGGAATATTTCACAAAATTATTCAATGATGGTGGCGACACAACAGTTAAGTTGGGACATCTTAGTAACTTCGAAGGGAACATGAGCTATACATTTTATCGACGCATAAGTTCAAATGAAATAAGACAAGTATTAAAAAAGATGAAAAATCATAAGGCGGTGGGACCAAATAATATACCAATAGAAGCATGAAAATGCATGGGAGAAGAGGACATCTCCTGGCTAACAAAATTATTTAACGCAATGCTTAAATCAAAAAAGATGTCAGATGAGTGGAAGAAGAGTACATTGATTCCTATATATAAGAACAAAGGAGATGTTCAAAACTGTGAAAATTACAGAGGAATTAAGTTAATGAGTCATACCATGAAACTCTGGGAGAGACTAATAGAGCAGAGACTCAGAAAAGAAATAGAGGTCTCGAAAATCAGTTTGGTTTCATGCCTGGTAGGTCAACAATGAAAGCTATATATCTACTAAGGTGCCTAATGGAAAGGTATCGGGATCATCAGAAGGACCTACATATAGTGTTTATAGATCTAAAAAAGGCCCATGATAGGGTCCCTAGAGAAGTATTATGGAGGGTTTTAGAGAAGAAAGGAGTCTGAATAACCTATATACGAGCCCTTAAGGACATGTATCACGGTGCAGAGACAAGGGTCAGAACATGCGGAGGGGATACTGAACCGTTTAAAATTACAATAGGACTGTATCAAAATTCTGCACTAAGTCCCTACTTATTTGCTCTAGTAATAGATGAACTCACAAAAGATATTTAGACAGAGGTGCCATGGTGTATGGTATTTGCAGACGACATAGTGTTGGTGGATGAAACAAAAGGAGGAGTGAACACTAAGCTTGATTTGTGGAGAAACAATTTAGAATCAAAGGGATTTAAATTAAGTAGAAATAAAACAGAATATATGGAATATAAATTTAGTAAGAATGTAAGTGTGGAGGATGTTATAATAAAATTGAAAGACCAAATCTTACAAAGAAAAGACCATTTTCGATATTTGGGATCAGTGATTTAAAAAGATAGAGAAATTCACGAGGATGTCACACATAGAATTAAGGTAGGTTGGCTAAAATGGAGAAATGCATCGGGGGTGTTATGTGATGGTAAAATCCCATTAAAACTGAAAGGAAAATTCAATAGGACAATTATAAGACCAGTCTTGTTGTATAGCTCAGAATGTTGGGCAGTCAAATACTAACATGAACAAAAGACGAGCATAGCGAAGATGAGGATGTTAAGATGGATGTGCGGCCATATAAGAAAAAATAAAATTAGAAATGAAGTTATTTGTAATAAGGTAGGAGTAGTGTCAATTGAGGAGAAAATGAGAGAGACTAGACTAAGATGGTTCGGTCATGTGAGAAGGAGATTAAGAGGCGCTCCTGTGAGGAGAGTTGATGAAATTGAACAATTAGTCAAAAAAAGAGGTAGAGGCAAACCCAAGAAGAATTTGGGAGAGACATTAAAGTTTGATATGAAGTGTATGGACGTAAATGAAGATATGACAAAAGACAGAAGCACATAGAAGTCTAGAATTCATGTAGTCGACCCCACATAGTGGGATAAAGGCTGGATATGTTGTTGTTGTTGTTGTTGTAGAGAGATAGCATTATATGGGTTGGTCCATTTTGGGTCAAACCTGCAAGTAAATGGGCATGTTTTAGAGGAAACATGCCTCAAATATTTTCAGACCATCTTTACAGCATTTTATGTTAGTTATTGCATAAAATTATGCATGCTACTCCAAACAATGGCACATACAAGTAATCTCAGTTAAGAACCATACCTTCCAGAGCTTGGAATGACCTCTCAGAGCCTAGAAGTTTCAATGCAATAGGTTGATCTGGCCCAAAAACTTCACCAGATGCAAGCTGGAACATCAAAGCAAGAAAGGATCTGGTTTGAGACATTCCAAAATGCATGGGGAAAAATATTCCACTAGTTCTGATTGGGAACGAGTGCAAAGTCATAAGAGCCAATCAAGATTTACTGATATTTTACTGGGAGGTAAATTAATTTAGCTGTCATCTTTCACCAATATGTTATTGACCTTCTGAATGATATATAGGAACATGGATGGATTTTCCACAGGTGGAGCCATTCCACAGTGTCAGCAGTAAAAGTTTGGAATGCTAGGATACAGTCATAACAACAAAATGGAGCTATTGACAGTAAAAGAAAGAACCTTCATTGGCTGAAATGAATCAATTTAGATAGCCCTTTGAACCAATGATTGGGACTTGCATGTCTACAGATAATAGCAAGCTTCAATTATTTGAAATCAATCTTCATTTAGAATAAAATTCATCGAAGAGGATGAATTATCCATCTAATGGTAACAATTATGCAATGATGTGATCTTCAATTTTTATGCCTATAGAAAAAGTACTTCTAGTGAAATGAGTTGAAACATCTTGTCAAATTGGACACATGGTCTCTTTCTATCCTAAATGATCATCTATTATCCATTGGCAAGTAAGCAATTTTAAAGAATAGGAAGTTTTCTTACTTTGAAAAGTAAATGATTAGAAATCATCCCAGCAGCACCTGAGACTGCAATGTTTATCAATTTCTTCCAGGATTTCGTCTCATCCTCCTGTGAACAAAGTAAAACAACAGTGGTATCATAAATTTGAGAGACCATACAATGCCATGCAGAGAAACATAAGCATTGAATACATAATTTTCTTAGTTGCCTCTGTCTTATTATTCTCTCTTATCGGCAGGAGGGGGGGGGGGTGTGTGTTATTATTGCTTTTGTCCTAAGATGGCATCAGATTGACAGATCTGTGAAAATGTTTCACATATTTCATCAAGGACATATTTACAATTGCAGGCTCATAGCACCAAAACTTGTATCAAATGGAAAAGGAGTATAATCTTTTAACGTGCTTGCCATCCATATCAATGGAATCAGAAAGCAAGCTGAAGATTATAAGAACAGATATATATCCAGATTCAACAACATGCACAAAAAACATCCTTTATTTCAATCTATGTAGCCAAGAAAGAGAGGGAAAAAAGAAAGGAGGAGGACTCTGCCATATTATCTCTAAAATCAAACAAATAGCGAATTTCCAATATAGCTAAACATGGGATACAATTTAGAAAAAGTAATAATGCATAAATAAGTAATAAAAACAAAATCCAGCTCAAATGTAATATGGTTAATTTGAAAGTGAGGAACATCCAATTTGGTATCCATAAAATATCAGCAGCAACAGGACAAAATGAGCATGACCATGATGCTTGACTCATTTCATATTGTTGCTAATTCTATCTGTCCCATTAATCTGAGTAACTGCTTTCATATGATAGATCTTAAAGAGTATCTTTGCAAAATTTAGTGATGAAGAATAGCAAATCTCATAACATTAAACAAATAACTGAACAAGAAGCAACAAAGACAACAAATAACATAACCCAACTTTTTTGATTGGTCATAGAAGACAAACTAACAAGATAACTTCATTTCTTCTTTTTATCTCAAGACAAAATGAGCTCCAATAACTATGCATGTCGATTCCTATCAAGTGTCAGTCCCAAGCCTGAATAAAAGAAGAGGGATACATTAGGTAGTCTATAACCAGCATAAAATTTGTCAGGTCAAACAACATGAATAATGAATTCCAAATTAAATTTAGCTAGAATTCTTGTAGCCAATCCCATATAGTAGAATAAAGGCTTGGGTATTGATAGATTGAGAAATGAGCTCTAATGATCAATCAATATGACGAAACTGCCATGTTGCACCAATAACCAATAATTCAAAAATGTATATAATTTAATCCGTTAGGCTAGACATATCAACAAACAAAACGAATGCAATATTATATTCCACTGACAAAATATTACATCCAAGCCTAGAAAATTAACTAAAAGGGAAATAAGAATACAACTAGCAATGATGGACAAACCAATGCAAACTTCAGAGCTGAAATCAAGACAACATCACGATTTCAAGAAAGCAAGCAATTGAAGAAGAACTCACAGCCTTGAGATCATAGGTGAGACAGAAGACTCCGTAGCATTCGGGCTTCTTCTTGGCTTCTTCAGCCTGCAAAGGGGCTGGTGCTTGAACTTGGCTAAGATCAAACGAGAGTCAGATCATTAGAACCCACCAAAATTCGGGCGGTTAATTAACAAGCAACAGTGTTTGAAGAAGAAAATGAGATGAGACAAGACCCACTTGGACACAACAGAGCAGTAGACTCTTCCGGTTTGGGTCCGAGGAAGCGGGCGGGGGCGGAGAGCAAGACGGCGGTGATCGGCGAGGCGGGTTGACAGTGACAGGCGAGAGAGGAGGCTTGTTTTGGTGTACGACGGAGATAGCTCTGCCACCGCCATGGCAGAAGACAGTGAGCAAGTTTAGAGCTGCAGAGATACAGAGGGAGATGGGTGGAGAGGGCAAAGAAGGACAGACTGAGAGAGAGGAGTTGGGATGATGTTGTGATTTGAAGCAGAGGTATAAGGCCATGCATCTGACACTTGTCACCGCCACCTCTATCTAGTATCCAAAAAATTATAATTTTTCAAAGGAAATATTATCTTATAGTAATAAATTTATATGTGTGGTTGGTATGTGCTAAACTAATTAACAGGGTAAATTACAGGAAGTACTTTTAATGTGTGATATTTTTATTGAATTTTTTTAAACACAAAAAATAATTAAAAAAAAAATTAAATTCATAACCTAATACTTATTATAAAATATGGATCACCACCTAAGCTTATTTTTCTTTAAATCATTCAACGATAGAATATTGTTGTGCAGTCAAAACTTGGATCCCTCAAAGCCAACCGATCGAATTAGAGGGCTACACTCTAATCACAAATTTTGGAATCAACAATTCTATATTATTTATGTGTGAATATCTCTTACCATTTAAAAATTATACCAATCACTGTTAAAATTTTTAAAAATGCGCCAAATTCTCTGGACTTGAAATCCCTCACCCCGGCCTCCACAATTCAACCTTAAGAATTTTTGTAGGAAATTAAATCATGAAATCCAACGATGAGATTCTAACACAGGATCATTCATTGATTATATAACAATTAAATTCATTATTCTTTGAGATTAACACATGTACAGTCTTGATTATTAAGTTATGTCCGTTTGCCAAATTCTCTATTGCAACTTGGGAGGTTAATTTGTAATTTACTTGTAATTACAAATTGGCGTATATAGTCTCTTGATTTGACATCGTCCTAATAATTTTGGGCTTGAGTACTTCCTAAATACCATTGTGAGAAAAAAGGAAGACAACGTCTCATATTTCGACAGATCCTTCCAACACTTAATTTAGTCACTATGCTAAAAAATGACGCAACAATGAGGCAATAGAGATCCGATAGTGCCATGTACTGGTTGAGATGAAATCAGTTAGATGGGCCTAAAGAGCCATTCACAGGCATCGCTTAGGCCTTGGATTTGTTGAGAGGAGGGATGGGCCAGGTTCTTGTTAGGCCCTCTTTTATCCCAGACTTGACATTTTGGTTTTTGGCTATTCTGGGCTTTGTTATTAGTATCCATCTAGTGTTGAAATCAAGTCGAGTTTCGTTGAGCTCAGGTTTGACTCAACTCGGCTAGATGAACCAATTTTTCGGCTCAAGCCTTAAAGTTTGACTCAAGCTTGGGGTTGATTCACGTGAACTCGACACGAGATTGAGCACCTGCTGGTAAGCCTGAGATGGAGGCTATGAGGAGATAATGGCATCAGAGAAGGAGGCGATGAGCAGTGGCAAAGAGAGAGGAAGATGTGCAACGTCGAGCAGTGGCAATGGACAGTGCTTCAGAGAGGTGGCAGTGAGCAGCGACAGGCGAAGAGAGGGGTTGTGTAGCAGCAAGCGGCGACAGTAGCGAGCCATGCTTCAGAGTTCAGAGGGGAGGGGGTGTGCGGCGATGGCTAGCAACCACAAAAGGGGGAGGGGGGTGTGGGGCATGGGGGTTGTGCCGCAGTGGCAGGTGACGACAGCATAGATGCCGGCTTCAGAGAGGTAGGGGGTGTGCGACGGTAAGGGTGAAGGATACAGAGAGAGAGAGAGAGACGAAGGTAGCCGATTGCTATTTTCCGTTTATACATATATATATATATATCTATATAATATAGCAAGAAGGTTTTTGAAAATGTGTAGAGACAATCTATGTTTGTGTGGCTGAGATCAATTCTCAAATTAATTCAATGGCTGAGATCCACATCCCCCCCCGGAGGCCGCCCGCCCAAGCTTTCCCTCTTTCCCTCTCTGCCTCTCTTTCCCACTCGCCCGCCCAAAACTTTCCCTCTTTCCCACACTGCCTCTCTCTCTCCCTCTCTCTTTCTCTCTCTCACCCGCGGCCGACCCACCATCGTCGCCCACACTGCATCTCTCTCTCTCCCTCTCTCTTTCTCCATCTCAAGACCCACCAAAATTTATTTCAGCTCCTCTACGCCTCTGCCTCTATCTCTCCCTCTCTCTTTCTTTCTCTCCCTCCCCCTGAAGCTATTCGCCGCCTCCTGGCCGCAGCCGCCTGAAGCTCCATCGCGGCTCCTCGCTGCTGAAAGTTGTCGCCGCCTGAAGCTCGTGGCCTCCTGGCTACTGAAAGCTGCCTCTACGCCTCCATCGCCTCAAGCTCCATCGTCGCCTCCTCGCTGCCTCAACGCCGCCGCCTCCAGCTCCATTGCTTCCTCACTGCCTCTGTTGAATCACCTCCGCCGCCTCAAAGGTAATTTTTTCTCTCCCAATCAGTGTTTTGGAGGCGGCCGCATATATATATCGGTTGGCCGCTGGTAACTCTTTCCCTCTGCTTCTGTTTCTTGCAATTTTTTCATTCTCAGATTCTGGGTTCGCTTCATCTGAAAAAATGAAATGGGAAAGGTTGTCGATTCAGAGCCGGGTCGGGGGCGAGGTAGGGACACACCTACAACGCCATTAGAGGCAGCAAACTTCTCTATGTTTTCGGTGGCTATGAAATGGGAAAGGTTGTCCTTATTTTTTATTTCAGATTTAATGAATCTTTGGATAGTCGTAGTGCCTTCTTCTGTATTGCTACCTCTAGGGTTTAATTAGTTTAATTACTTTGAAATGTTGTGTGAGAACACTTAGACATGATATGGGGTACAAGGGCTTTATAAAAGATTAGAGAGCTAAATTTTTATAGTGGATCTCACGTACAAGGGCTTTGAACTAAATTCTTCTTTGGGTTATTATAGGGGTCTTTACTGTTAACTTATTTTATCTTCATGGTCTGTAGTGTTCATGGATTTATATTGGGATATTTTGTATGTGCATGGATAGTGTACACTCACTTTAATGTGACAGCCATAACTTGGTGTGGTTTTTGAAAAAAGGGACACCACCGGTGCTAAGGGACAGCCATAGCTTGGTGTGGTTTTTGAGTTTTGAATAATGTATTCAATTGTTGGTTCTTCTGATTAATATTTAATCTCATTTAATTAGGCAGACAGTACATATGTGCGTATGCTTAAATAATTATTAATTGCTTAAAATGCTCGGGCAGAAATGAAGAAAAACAGAAGTAAGCTGAGAATTCTATTGAGAGAATCCATGGGAGGAGCAGTGGCTCTTCTCTTGCACAGAAAGAATCCATGCTGTTTTGGTTGCCCGAATGTGTAAGGTGATCTCTCTCTCTCTCTCTCTCTCTCCCTCTTTCTATGTTCGCCTCTTTCTATGTGTAAGGTGATCTTATTAATTTGTGGATGATTGAAGGCAGATAGCTGATGATATGAGGCCAAGTCCAATGGTGATTAATTTTTAGAGCAAGCTATGCAGCGTTATTCCAACATGGAAGATCATCCCAACTCAAGATATTATTGATGCTGCCTTTAGAGACCCCGAAATTAGAACTGAGGTAATTCATTTTCTATAGTTTTAATTATTTATTGTTCTCCAAGTTTGTTAAATACAAATAATTAGTATGACATGTACATTTTATGATAAATTAACGATTTGTTAAATACAAATAATTGGTTCTGCTTATGCTTCTCTTCAATTTTGGACATCAGTAGAGATCTTTCACAGGTATGCTTTCCACATTTGTTGGATTCATTTGTATTCATGTCAATATTCAACTACTAGACCAGTATTTTTGTTACTAAATATGTGTTATGGGTTTTCCATAACATCAATGCTATTGACAGTTTTATGATGAATCCCTTCTTATGCAATTTGCAACGACAAATTGTTTTGAATTGAATTTGTCTTAATTGGTGTGTAGCATCATGACATCTACATAATTGCGATGTATCTTGAAAAAATTTTAGGTGGTCGGTCTATTAACAAATGGACTCTGATTGTAATCCTTACTGACAAGGGCTTACGAGTCAATTTATTGACTGGAACTCTATCCCAAGATATGTGCCAACTGACTGGCCTTTGGTATTTGTAAGTTTAAGCTTATGCTGATGATAGTTTTTGCTCATTAAATACCATGTCTTTGGGAGGGTGTTTAAAGCTTCCCATTTTACTTTCAGCGACTTGAGAGGCAATAAGCTGACTGGAATAATCCCTCAAAGTATTGGTAATTGTACAAGCTTTTGTATATATTTTGCTCATTAATTTGTATATTTGTTTATATATTTGCAGTATATGTAATGGTTTAAAACAAAATGATACAGTATATAATGTTGACTAAATGTTATTTTGACTAATGTTGCTCCATGTTTTCCTGCCCTAAATTTGGCTGATTTGCTAAACTTATTTTGCTAAATAGGTAGGATTGTGGGTGCTGGTTCTTAATAGTTTTTAGTCTCTCTATGTTGCGACGTTATAGAAATTTAAGTCAGTTTGAATTTCTTGAACACCAATTTTCATTTTTAAATTTATTGATTATTGCAGAATGTTGTCTATTCCCTTGGGCATTTTTATCATTATTGTTGGGTTTTATGCATGCAAATGTCAGTATCTGTTTATGCGAAGTTTCACTTTTTCCCCTGATATTTGGTGCAACATGTTCTTACTTAGTGAAAAGGGATCTAAAAGCTACTGCACAGGCTTTTCTAGCTGAAGGAAAAGTATCCTCTAACCCAGTTGGTAAGCAAAAAATAAAATGTAAAGATAAAGCCTATATGAGTTGTGAATTCAGTTTTTTCATGTACAATTCTTTTGAAATACTGGGACATGGATATTTCAGCTATTGATGCCCCTGGTGGCTTTCTGTTCAAGTGGTGGTTTGTATTTTGGGACATATTCATTGCTAGGACAAATGACAAGAACTCAAAGGTTGTTGCATCATACATTGAGGTCAGTGTGTGAACTTTTTCTTCTCAATATTTTATTCAGAAAGAATTTTGGGTTGCGTTTAATTGGATTCAATGTTGTTTAATTTAACAGTCATCAAAAGGTCCTACAAGGCTCAGTCTATTCTTAGAACACTCACAAAAAAGAAGACATGACATTAATTAGTGAATCGATGGTGGGGGGCTGCGAGCGGCTGAACCAACTTAGGCTACCAACGGCGACTCGCTCCTCCCAACATCTAGCGACTTCCTCTTCAATTTGGGTTTGTAATTTTTATTTATGTATTTTATATAAATTTTGTATATATTGATGTATTGGGTTTTAATTATATTTTGATTAATTTATTTATTTGATTATGTATTTGTTTGTATGCAAATATTTGATTAATTTATATATTTGATTATATATTTATTTGTATGCAAATATTTGATTAATTTGTGACATTTGAAAAAAAATTAGTAAATTTGTTTAGTGATTCAATGTTGGGACTCGGGAATGATTTTGCATGCATTAATGGTAATCTGATTATAATATAATGTTGTGGGATTTAATGGATTGAAATGTTGATGTTAGGTGTAAGTTGCTTGGGTGTTATGTGTAAGTGGCGTTAGGGTGATTTGAGTATTTAAGGAAAAAAAATGATAGTGTTTAACCTAAGTCATCTGAATGAGACTTGAGCCATTTGGATGTGTTAGATGTTTGGCCACATTTGAATGAGGCATGATGTATTTGGATGGCTTAGGAAAGCATTCGGATAGAGAGGTCATACATTCGGATGTCACTTATATGGATTTCTCATCCTTTGTGTCTAACATTCGGATTGGGCATGGGTTTCTCATCACTTAATCTTAATATTATTTACACCGTGCCTTTAGGCACGGGTATACGCTAGTATATATAATATAACGCAATGTACCGAGAGAATGGAGAGAATATGTCAGCCGTTGAACATATTATATATTATATAATATATAAGTATGCTATAAGCATTTAATGCCTTTGCCAAGCTTTTCTTTATTACATTTTATTTGTCATTATCAACTACACTTAAATTTCATTAATTCTTTATGGTGTTTTGTTTAACTTTTAATTCTTAATGATATTTTAATTTTCATTAATTCTTAATGATAGTGAAAAATAATATACTTTAAGAGTCTAATTGAGAATGTTCACGAGTTATTCACGAACCTCTCTAGACGAGGTGTACTAAATTCAAGTTCGTTTGATTATAAATTAAATTTTAAAATTAAATTTAAACTTAATTTATTTATTTTAACAAATAAATTTTTGTTGAGCTGAACACTGATCCGCTCACAAACAGTTCAGTTGATTTGTGACCTTATATCCATTATTACTTGCCCTTACACCTTATTCTAGGTGATTCGAATTAGATTTGGGAGTAGTGCAGAAGCTCTTCTTTTTATTTTTCTAACAGATGCTTCATGATCTAGGTAAAGGTTAAAACTATTTGTCTCCTACCCTCCACTTCTTCAGTCGTGTAAAGGGACTTTTCAACTTTTACCTATCCCTTTTAAGCATTTACAACTAGGTGGGCCATCAACCTCTTTATCTTGATCGAACAGACAAGGATCATTCTCACATTTTTTTCCTAATGAAAGGTGAATGAGGGAGTGTGATTTTGTTCACCCCTTTTTAACGGGGGTGAACAAAATCACACTCTGAATGAGGGGTGCCACCTCAACACTACAAGGGGAGAGACGCTGATTCATCTTCTCTCGAGGCTTGAATATATATATATATATATATATGCGAGCGACCCCATCTTACCATACCTATTACTTTGCTTTCCTATCTTCCAGCATTAAGAGTTCTCATTTTTCTTCCTTGGCTTCCTTTTCCTCTAGCAATTAGGTATGTTTTTTTTAAGATTATCGTTATTACGTGATCCCTGTCACTCATGTCCTCAATTTCGATAGAAGAGGTAAATCACATATGGGCCTTTGCCCTTACCTAGACTAAGTATCGAACTCATGATCTACTAATACTAACCCCAGCGTATTACTTGTCCGTCACTTGACTTATACCTTGGGGGCTAGATATATATGTCTTCTTTATTTGAGTCCATATATATAGAGAGAGTGAGCTCGAGTAATAGGGAAAATTTGAGCTTGAGCTTGAACTCTTCATCAAGCTTAAGCTCTTTCTATTTTGGGAACCCATCCAACGTTGTCTTCCATGGTGGGGTGATAATATCTAGGGGAGAAAGGGAAAGTACCAAAAGTTTTGGGTCGAACTTGGATGCTTGCTTAACTAAGGAGGTTACCCATCTCAACAGGGAGCAACAGAGGCTTTCATAGGTCAATATGGATTTGATGAGTATAAGAATACCTATTCTCATCCAAAGTTCAACCATGCCCATAAAGCTATTGAGGGTAATCTAGTGATTTATGCAAATGCCTTCTTGGTTAGCCTTCGCATCTCTATTCACCTAGTGGTTTTGAGGTGTTTTATCTCCTCGAGATGAACCCTTTCCAATTAATACCAAATGGATGTATGATTTTTTTTGTTTCTTTCTTCATATGTTGCATAGCCAAGTAGATTCCTCCCACTACTTAACTCTCATTTTCTTTCTTCAAGTCGCAGTTTGTGAGCGAATGTGATATTTTTTCACTACCATCATTTCATAGTGGATACCCCTTGTTCCATTAAGGAGTGAAAAAGTCATTTCCTCTTCAGATCCCAAGAGGGTCAATTCGTCTTTCTTTCCTTTTGGAGGAATGGGAAAATTAGTGCCCCCCACAGTTAGACTAACTGAGGAAGAAAGGTCAGTCGTTAAGGATCTTACTCACTTTAAGCATGTGAGTGCCTAGAAGCTTGTGTGCAATTGCTTTTTGCATCTTAGTAGCTTTATCCCTCAACCATGTTTGGAATCGAGGCCTTTACTAGGTCATTTTTTTTTCTTTTTACTATATTATTTTTTCCTTAAATTAATTCAGCTAACATTGGTTTAGTTTTCGACAATGTTAGATTGCATGTTTAATGAGGGTTGGTCCTTCAAAAGTGGCATGACCACCAAAGAGTTGATAAAGGTTGATTAGCAAAAACATTAGATTGAGGGAAGCGAGCTTGCTGCCCTGAGCAAGAAGTCATCTGATCCCCCTTCAACCCACGCCTTACTTGTCCCAAGGCTTAGGGCCTGTTCTCTTTGTCATTTTCAACCCGTTTTCTGTTTTTAGTTTTTAAAACACTGAAAACATGTTTTCTTTGTTATTTTCAAAAACGCATTTTCAAAAACAAGAAAAATTTTTGTAAAGGAAATGAAAAACAGCAAAAAACCGTTTTGGCTGTTTTCAGCTAAAACACAATAGCAATTGAAAACGCGAAAAATGCAAGCGTTTTCCGCCTCACGCAATCCCTCTTGCTTCTCCCTTCCAAGCTCCACTCTCTCCTCCAACAAGCAACCTAGATCTTCCACGCCACTGCCATCGCCTTCCACGCCACTGCCATCGCCCTCCACGCCACCGCTCACCATCGACATCATCGCCATCGCCATCGCCACAACTGCCATCGTCTTCCAAGCCAAGATCCGCAACTGCCATCGCTCGCCACCGACACTACCGCCATTGCTCGCCACCGCCACCACCGCCACTCCTAGATCCGCCACCACCGCCATCGCTATCGCTCACCACTGCCCTCTACTCCTAGATCCGCCACTGCCACCGCCATCATCGCCACTGCCATCGCCTGCCACCGCCCTCGACGCCCAGATCTTCCATCACCATCGCCACCGCCACCGCCAATCGTCTCTTCTGCCCTTTGCCATTTCTTCCTTCAGCTTCGGCTATTCCTTCCCTGCCATTTCTTCTGCCTCCACGCCCAAAATGCCATTTCTTTTGCCTCCACGCCCAAAATATGTATTGTGGTATATATATTATGATTTTTGTTATTAATTTTTCTTTTCAATAATATTTTTAAAATTTTAGATAAACTTTTTCTTTTGTAATTTTATGATTTATAATTTTTTTTAATATTTATGTTGTGAGTAATCTAAATTTTAAAATTAATGTCAAATTTTAATTTATAAGTAAAAATAATTTTATTATAAAATTATTAGTTGAGTCAAATTAAAAATGACTGTAAAAAATACTTTGTAATTTTAATATATTATTATATATGATTAAATCATTAGTTATTTTTAGTATTATATTTTAAATTCTTTAAATTAAATTTATAATTTATTTTGAATCAAATTTATTAAATAAAATATAATAAAATATTTTTTCTCAAAATCTCAAAGTGAACGCGTTTTCTAATTTTTAGTTTTGAGAAACATTTTTTCAGAATGGCAAAAAGAACGCATTTTCAATAATCTCAAAACAGACACTCAAAACACAAAACTAAAAATGAATTCAAGACTCAAAACTCAAAATTGAAACACAAAGAGAACACCACCTTATTCTTCTTTATAAGCCAACCTTAAAAGAGAAAAAAGTCTAATGGGGCATTTGGTACACGAGAAGTTTTTAAATTTCTGGGATTCATGATTCTTGAGAATACTCTTGGAAATCTTTAATTTCTAGGATTTATACAATTCTATGTTTGGTTAAGTTTAAACATTTTCAGGAATGTTGAGTATTCTTTTCTAGAAATATTACATTCATATATTTGGTTTAAATGCAACATTTTTGGGAATCTATATTATTTTTTCAAAATTACCCTTATTTGATTTTTTTTTAAAAATGATAAATTCTTTCTAGTATATAAAATATTAGGACCCACAACCTCTTTAAGAAGTAAAAAAAATATCATCTTTTTTTACACATTATGTATATATTTGTGTGTATATATAATCGTGAAATGGTTACTATGAAGATAATCATGAAAGGATTATGAGATTATAAGAGGGTAATGGATGTTTTAGTTTTCTTATTTGTTAAAAACTTTCCCAATAGCCTATGGGAATCCAAGATTCCCAACCCCTCCATAGAAATATTTTTGTGGGAAAGTTGATTAAAAATAAATTCTGAAAATGTTATTTTTTCAAGATTCTTTTTAAAAAAGTTGTACCAAATATAGAAATGTAGATTCATAACCTAAAATTCTTGAGAATCTAAAAACTTCTCCTGTAACAAATACCCTTAAGTGCTTGCGAGAACAAGCAAGGTGTTGACTTGAAAACCAACTTATTTCACCAAATGGTTGGATCAATGAGCCAACAATGTATAAGACTCTAAGTTGAGCCAAGTGCTTTTGAGTTGAGCTGGGCAAATATGCAACATAGTATTTGAAGATATATGTGCACACACATATATATAAGGACTATTAGGTTAGAATTCAATATAAATGTGGGACATAGATTTGTGAGCTTATATTTTGCAAATTGTAGACATCATAATGCAACACTTTACCTTGTTTTAGTATGCCACAAGGAGCAACTAACTCATTCACTTAGGGATAATGCTTGATTAGGAATTTGAGGATAGGGGTAATTGAGTTTAACTAGTGGTATTGGTTCTCCCACCTACCAAGCTGGGAAAGAATGCAATGGAATAGAAAATCTTCCCTAGTGAGTTCTCCTTCCTCATGACTTCACTTTAAGTGAAGGTGCGTTTTTTTTTCCTTTTTTTTACTTGCAAACAATTTTAGGATTTTCACCCTATGCATGCACCAACGGGTTTGTAACTGAACACATTTATTGTGTCTTTGTATATCTTAATAAAATGTAAGTTTTCTTCATTCATGAGCTCTTCAGTTTACTACATGAATGAGTCCCTAGATATTCTGTTTGAAAATCTTATTCTCAAGCTATTGATGAGACTGTGTGACAGGATTCTTTAGTAACAGGATGGCTTAAACTATTTCTAATCCTTAGATTCTTTAGATGGGGACTTCGATTAGTCAAGTATAAACTACCACAAGAGCTACTATCTTATTCAGTATGGAAATACTGATGGGAGGATGATGTGTCACATGCCATGTGACATGAGATGTCGTTAATAGACCTGTGGATGGTTGTTGGGGAACAACCAATCGAATGTGACGCTGATGACTGATTACATGATATGGTGGATAATGGTTAGGTCGTCAGGTTGCGATGGTGTGTTGATCATTAGATTTGAACCATCACGATTATTTTGTATATCGGTCTGCGAGATTTGCTAATAAGCTGAATCATCCAATTAGGAGGTGAGAACGTTCATTTATGTAATTTCATTTTGCTGGTGTATGAAGACAAGTGTTGGGGATATGATCCATCTTCCTCATCGACTTTTGATGAGGTGAACGTTCTATGTGATCTACTGTTAATGTGACGGAACAGTTATTGGCTAAGGCAGATTGAATATTGGGAAAAGAGTTTCCTGAGGTGTCATCTAGTCACATTGACGAGCTTAGTTAGATACATAGATATTTAGTTTGTGAGTCTATCACTTCATGGTTGTGGCTCAGTTGGGACGTTAGGTGATGAAAGAATTATAACACATAGTAATCGTTAGCCATAATAGGTTCACTTGAAGTGAAACTTCACTTTCACCTATACTATCTTGAGCCACTGCTAGGTGCTTCTCAAGAACCTTCAGATCTTCATTTAGATATGGAAAGATTTTGGGGATTGGTTAAGGTGTTGATCGATACTAAAAGGGGTTTCGGTACTATCTGATTACTAGTGGGTAGTGAATAAAAAAAATCACACACCCTCAGGGATGAGGTGGTTAAAAGTTGACCAGAAAAGTCGACTCTTGCCCAAGAGAGTTGACTTTTAAGGGTAACGAGAGTTGTAACAGCCCGCCTTCTTGGGCATGATATGCCTTAGGAAATTTGGTTAATTTTTTTTTTAAACATTATTTTAAAATTCCCTAAGACCGTATCTAGTGCCAGATGAGATATCTAGACTAGAAATAAATGTAAAACGGAAGCTGAATCGAACCTGCTCATGGTAATGCATAATTCAATAATCATACTTGGCATTTAATACAAGTTAATACATAAAGCGTTTGATGATGGAACAATATACATAAATCTTAAACTAATCATATTATAACATGGTACATTTACTCGCATCTTGATGTCTCATGTCACTACACATCACCACTCTTTGAATCATCTCTGCAAGTCCCAGCTGGAATGTTGAATGTTCCAGGGGCGAACCCATTGTTAGATGATGAATCATCTAAGTAAGAATACCAAATGCAATGCTATGAGTGTATGCAATGTCTTTCAACGTAGGTGTCAACTACACCCCTCATGCTGCCTATCATTTTAGCAGCCACCTCTTCGAAGCCGGGGTGTATGGGTGCACCCTTGATAGGCCAGCGGTGTCAGTTCGTACTCCCTACGGCCTCATATGCATGTGATCAACAGTATCATTGTGCATGTATGCATTTCATAGTCATGCCATTGATGCAATCTACGTGATGATTTTATATCATAGAATGCCAATATGATAAAAGCATTTACATTTATAACTGTATTAAATTCAGGCAGCATACTTACAGCTAATTTGTCTCGAACTACGTGCTAAGCGGCTATCCCTTAATCTCCTTGCTCACAAGGACCCCTACAACATAGATTTATTTTTAGAATACCATTTGCTAGTTCTTCATAATTTCTTCCATTTTTCTTTTATTCCTAAGTTTTATCTCTTCCAAAATTACATAATAATTATCTAGGCTTCATAAAAATTTACTTTCTTTTTACCAATATTCCTTAAATAATATTCCTAGTATTCTGGAATTTTCTTGGAATTTTCTAACTTAAATTCCTATTCTTTCCCTTATTTCACAATAGCTAAATATGTAATTATTACATAATAATTACCTAATCTTTCAATTTATTAAATTTCTCTTCACTAATATTTCTTAAATAATACTTATAACATTCTGAAATTTTCTTTGAATTTTTAAAATTAAAATCCTATTTTTTTTCTTTATTTCCATAATAGAGAAATCTACTTAAATTACATAATAATTACCTAATCCTTCATTTTATTCAATTTCTTTTCACTAATATTTCTTAAATAATACTTCTAACATTCTGAAATTTTCTTGAAATTTTTTTGAATTAAAATCTTATTTTTCTTTATTTCAATAATAAACAAATCTACTTAATTAATTAATAATTTTGGCATTTCCAGAAAATTGCTTTACCAATATATCATAAACAACATTTCAAATTTAATAAAAAAAATTTCAAAATTTTATTCTTTTTTTTTTTTTCAGTTGGGCGCGTGCCAGCCACGCGCCTTCTTCCTACTTGCGGGCACGTGGCTGCACGCGCCCGTCTGCTTCATCTTCTCTGGCGGCTGAACACGCCGCCGGTGATGCTGCCGCTTCAAAAAGCTTCGAACGAAGCTTCTAAACCCTCATATCCGACCCCCCAAACACCATAAAAACCTTAAATTCGAGAAAAAACATAAGAAAATACCTCGATTCGTTGTTTGAAGTCGCGGCTCCGGCGAGTTGCACATTTTTCGGCGAGCTTGATTCCCCCCTCTTCGCTGCTCCGTTGGCCACCAAATTTAACAGAAACGATGCCCATGACTTGAAGATCAAAACCCCACTCACCAATCTCTCAAACTTTCTCCAAATCGACCGATCTAAGCCTCGAAATTTTCGGATGGATTGGGCAATCTTGGAGCGGCTATTTATAGCCCATTTTTGATGTGCTTCGCTTCCCCATCGACGACCACATGTCCCAGAGGCCATACCCCGGTCATTTCGACATTAAAAACCCTTCATTTACCCCCAAGAAGCAACTTGCAGGCACGACCATGCTCTGGCCGCGCACTGCTTCTGCAATCCGATTTTCAGATTTTTTTTTTAATATATGTACATTTATATTATATACATACATACATATATACTGATTTATATACATCATATTAATCTTAAATTATGTTTATTTATATTGTCACAAGCATACCAAATTAATACATTATTATTTAAACTTAATTAAATTTATTCAATGACTTAGGGTATTACAAGAGTGGACTCTTGCCAAGGCAAGAGTGGCAAGAGTCCACGTGGCACGAAGTTGGAAGGGTTGATGAGGCGGTGGAATTGGTTCTGGGTAGAGATTAAAATTGAAGAAGTAGTGTTTACTGCTTCACGTTGGTTCTTCTACTTCATCTGTTAAATTCTGTTGTCGCTGTGAAAGTACTATGCGTAAGACTTACGTGTGAGAAATTGAGACGCGGGTATGGGTGATACAGGCAACCTCTGTGTCTAGCATGAGAAGAGCTAATCGGAACGGTATCAGATAATGTACTAAGTGTGAACGGACTAATACTACCACAGTTTAAGGTAGATACAGTCTCAGTAAAGAAATCAATTCTGTACTTCATTCCTACATCAGACTCTGCAGGTATGTGTTTATTTATATTCATATGATGAATATACATATTACTTAAATACTAAAGTTACGTATAGTTTGTATATGATTTATTTCGTTATATATATCTGATACATGTAAATTTTTTTAATTTTACCCATACAATGCGCCGGGATTTCCTTCACTTATTTCAAAAAAAGCTTCACCTTTTGAGCCACCAAGTCAACAGTCTACAATGGAAATGAAGATTTATTGTAGCCAATTTTGCGGGAGAAATATGCCTAGGAATGCGGTTTCACCTTTGTAGACTAGATCGTGTTGTGGTTGTTGTTGTGATTGTAATTGCTACAGCTGCCAGGTTCAAGATCTTCATCTTTGTGATGATTTCACTGTTGCTGTCTTTTATTGCTGATTTCGTCGGGATTCTCTTAGTTTTAGCTTCTAGTTGAGTACATAGAAAGATTGAGATGAGTGAGAGATAAAGAAAAAAAGGGGTATTTTTAGGATGTACATAATTTATCGGTGTTAACAGAAGGGGAAATTGCAACAAAGTCTATAACATAAGGATAGTTGTATTTTTTAAAACGTTAGCAATACTTTCTAAAATTGTACTAAATCTTTTAAGGGTATTAAAAATCAAAAGGTTAAAAACACAACACCATTTACCATGATGAATCGCTTGGGTTCAACCCTTCAATGACCAATGAGAGAGAGAGAGAGAGAGAGAGAGAGAGTTGTGGTCAAGCCCTTTGTCAACCAAAGATAAAGGAGAGAGAGGGACAACAGAGAGAAGGGAGAGAATGAGGGAGAAATCCATGGTCGACCTTATTGCCAACAACCAAAGGCCAAGGAACTTACAAATGACTTGGTTCTTCTTCTTCTTATTTTTCGTTGAGCTTATACCCTCTCAAGTAAATCTCATTTCTAGCTTATTGATTTGGAATTAACAGTCTGTTGGAACTCATCAGTTGCCCATATGGCCAATTCTTTTTTTTTTTTTTGGTGTTTTCTAATTATAAATAAAGGGACAAAATAGGGAAATTTGGTTAATTTTAGCTTAATTTCAATTTCATTAACCTTGTTTATAATGAAAAGTTTGTCCTGTCAATTAGAGAAGAGTACAATAATCTCTTTGACGAAAAATAGACCCAATTAAGGGAGTGTCTAAACAAATTATAGAATTAAGTACAGGGCTAATTTACCCTATATATTTTTAATTATATGGACTGTACTGTATCTTTTTGTGTTTTTATTTTGTTTTTCTATCAATGATAACCTACCTACCTACAACCGTTATCCTCTTGTCTAATGCAGCATTCATGTAAACTTGCTAAAATTGTTTAATAACTCATAAACCACACACATGCACTTAATTAATCGCCCAAGGAAGATCCTTGTTTGCATTTATAATTAATTATTTGTAACTTTGCTTTCGTACCATCTGTGCAACATATATGTATATATACTTCCATATTTGATGCCTTCAGTACCAGCATAAAGAAAGAATCTCCCAAATACCTTCTTAGGTAATCACCCAAAGCAAAAACTTCGCTACCCATTTTGCATTTGTCTTCTGCAAAACTGAGCAGCCAGGGGCGGCAACAAACTGTCTTCCCCATAAAAAAATAGATCCGCTAATAAAAGACGAGAACAATTCATGACCTGTTTGATTACCTCGTCATCGCCGGCAATTAGACCCAGCGGACTTGACGATGCCCATAAATTGGTCCTTCAACATCCTTATAAATCACATACAAGGCTTTATCACATAGGTTTAGTACTAGTATGCTCTGTTAAACTTGACTTGGTCAATTTCTTGAGCCATGTCGAGCGAGGAGGGGTGGATCTCCGCCGTCGTCGAAGATGAACTCCGAAGCGACTGTCAGCTGAACTACCGGAGAAGCGGCTTTGATCCCCAAACCGGCATCTACAGTTCGCTGCATCAACTCTGTGAGCATCAGAAGATACCAACTAAGCCTGACCTCGACACGGCCACATTTGTGCTATCTCATTTTCCACACCCAAGTGAGGCCGAATCACGAGTTGCGCTCATCGACTCGGCCACTAACCGCCGAGTCACATACGGGGAGCTCCGCCGCTCGATTGACTCTCTGGCCACCGGACTCTACCATGCTCTTGGAGTACACAAAGGTGATGTTGTGTTTGTCCTCTCCCCGAACTCGGTCTTGTACCCAACCATCTGTCTCGCTGTGCTTTCCATTGGTGCAATCCTAACCACAGCGAATCCGCTCAGCACAGAGTCTGAAACCGCTAAGCAAGTGAGTGATTCGGGCGCCAAACTCGGCATTGCTTCACCGGAAGAGGCACACAAGTTACTCTCCACTGGACTGCCAACACTCGTTACTTGTCGTCCATCTGACGACGGTTCTCTTTCCATCGAAGAGCTGATTGAAAGCTGCGATCCAGTAGAGTTGCCAAAGCACGAGCTCACCCAGTCAGACACTGCTGCCATTCTCTACTCCTCAGGAACTACAGGCACCAGCAAAGGGGTATTATTAACCCATGAAAACTTCATAGCTATCATGAAACTCCTGCAATGGTCTGTGGAAGTATCCTCGTCCCAGAATGATGTGTTCTTGTGCTTCATACCCATGTTTCACATTTATGGCCTGGCATTCTTTGGTCTGGGCTTGTTCTGCTCGGGCATTACAACAGTGGTGATGCAAAGATTTGACTTCCAAGCCATGCTCGAGGCCATTCAGACTCATCGAATTAACAACATAGCAGCAGTGCCTCCAGTCATACTTGGGCTCGTGAAGTATGATAAAGGCGGCTATGATTTGTCATCACTGAGACGGATTGGATCGGGGGCTGCACCTTTGAGCAAAGAGGTTGCTGCAGAGTTCAGAAAGAAGTTCCCGTGGGTAGAGCTGAGGCAAGGTTACGGGCTAACGGAGAGCTGTGGTGCAGCAACATTCCATGCTTCTGATAAAGAGGCTAAGGCTCATCCAGCTTCATGTGGAAGGTTGGTTCCATGCTTTAGTGCTAAGGTGGTGGATATTGATACTGGGTTATCATTGCCGTCTTGTAAGGAAGGGGAGCTGTGGCTGAAGAGCCTGGTGGTGATGAAAGGGTACATGGGAAACGAGGTGGCAACAGCTGCAACAATTACCTCAGATGGGTGGCTGCGAACTGGAGATCTTTGCTACATCGATGAAAACGGGTTTCTTTACATTGTTGATCGACTGAAGGAGCTCATCAAGCATAATGGGTACCAGGTACATCAGCAATCTCTACATCATATTGCTGTTGGAACTCATGTCAATAGCCTGTTTGAGATACTAAGTATTAACACCCCATGGATATTATGGACCATATAATGAAATGGTATGAATGCAAATGCAGGTCGCACCAGCTGAACTGGAAGCCATACTTTTAAGCCATCCCAGCATTCTTGATGCTGCAGTTATACCGTACATCTCTCTCTCTCTCTCTCTCTCTCTCTCTCACACACACACACACACACAGAGTCTAATAGCATTAGATATATATTGCTCAGAGTTGAAGATGAAGAAGCAGGACAGATACCCATGGCATATGTGGTGAGAAGAAATGGTTCGAAACTCACAGAAGCGCAAGTGATCCAATTTGTTGGCGGGCAGGTTTGTGTTGGCCCCTTCCTTCTCTTTCCTGTAGGAAGGACATATTTACATATTTTTGTGTAAGAAACCTAAGCTTGTTGTTGGCAATAATCAGGTGGCCCCATACAAGAAGGTGAGACGAGTAACCTTCATCAATTCCATCCCAAAGTCGGCTGCTGGCAAAATCTTGAGAAAGCAGCTAGTTTCGCTGAGCCAACAACAATCTATCTCCAAGTTATAACAATTTTCTCAGTCATCTGAAGAAACTCTTTTCTCTCTACATATATATGCAGTATGTAGCTATAATACACACACACACACAAACATATATATATATATATATATATATATATATTGTGCCAGTGGGTGTGCTGAATCAATGTACTGCAGGAAAGTCCTCTCTCAACCTAAAAGCTATTGGCATTAAAACATATAGCTCAAGCAAGAATGAGATATTGAAGTTCAAACAAGAGATCTCAAAGCAAAACTATCAGTTTATTATATAGAACATCTAAATGGTTACAAGTACTGGGAATGGCCATTTGCATTTTTCCCTATAACCACGTAGCATCAAGAAGAACGGTAAACATTTATGCAGTTTTCACTTGCTTCTGATTCCTATGAGAAAGATGATCAAAGAATTTACAATTAAAAGTCTGCTTGATCTGTTAGGCATGAAGTTGATCCATCACATTTAAGATATATAACTAATAGGTTCAGTATATCTATTCCATGATTTTTTTGAATCTTTTAGATACCCTGAAATAATCTTACCATTATTATCAATTAAATCACAACACAACACGTCGGAAAGAAAAGAAAATGGCTAATGTAAATAGGTAGAAAGAGTGAAGAGAAGGGGAAAAAAACATTATCAAAATTATAAAAACAAATGAAGCAACCAACACAGGCCAAGCAAGACGACCTAAGCAAATATTGGTGGAATCCCTTCACCAACCCACTTCCTTAGATTCTAAAACGAGGACTATTATCAGATCAGAACTCTGTCTCTGGGAATTCTAGCAAGCACCATATAGTGTTCAAGTGCGGATTTGTGATTCCTGGCTATTAGAATATCTTCTTCTAAAAATGAGAACGATTTCATCCCCATTTTAAGTGAGTAATAAATTTTAAGAAAATGCAAATATGTACATGTATAAAACATGCCTGTACATGGGTGGGTAGATCCTCAAGTTTTATTCAGTAGCAGCATAAAGGCACAAATTTAAATAGATTCATACATAAAAGTATTCGTTCATAAATAAAATCTTTTTTAATCTTCCTCTATACTTTTGCTAACAGAAGCCCCTATTTTAACTGTTGAGATCAAAGACTACAAACTAGCAAACTTTCATATATAGGGGAAGGATAAAAAAGGAAAAGAAAAAACTCGAAAACATTTTATCACTTTGATTGCTGGCTCATGTTGCTAAATAAAAAGTACAAGGCATAATGAAGTAGCTTGAAAGGTAACTTCATAATTTGGGTGTCTGTACAGTCCCATATTATGTAACGAGTGAGAGATGAAAGCAAAGTTGCGGAGAAGAATGTTAATCGGGTCAAAAATTCAGATACTGGTGTTATAAAAAATAAAATATAACGACATGATAGTAACAATTCATCAAACTTAGAAGGTTAATGCTACTTTGCTTGAGAGCCTCACAGAGAAGCTTACCAAGAGGGGCTAAAATGACAAAAATACCCCCTTGCCTGCAACCTCCCCTCTCCTTTCTCCTTCCCATGCCGCTGCCTCAAACAAGCTCCAGCACCAACCGCCACCTTCCTCGCACTGTCTTGCCTCGTGCCAACTACCGCTGCATCCAGGCCAGTACTTGTACTCGATCAGCCGCAACAGTATGTAGGGTAGAGGCCCTAGAGGTCAGGGGTAGAGACCATGTCAAATGCCAGTGGTATCCAGAGTTAAAGGAGCAGCTCCACATTAGCATTACATCCAGGATAGCGCCTTGCTGCAACTAACATGCCCCATGTTCAGGGGAGGGTATTTGCACTGACAATAGCCAACGCATAAAAAGGGAACGATACTATCCAAGGTATTTTCTCTTGATATGGATTCGATGTACGTGTCCATTTTAATATAGGATCCACACACTCCTTTATTACACCCCAAGTTGTATGTCATGTTCTCGTCCCCAAATCCTCATTTCCATACTATTTGATTTAGACCACTCTGGGGGATATATATGAAATAAACGAGTAGTGAAATGTTTGAAGATTATAAGATTAAGCTGCACGATGTAGAGTTGTCGGGTGATCCAGTGGTGCTAGATATAAGGGACTTCGATCTTATCTTGGGCATGGACTATAAACATTATGCCAAGGTCGATTGTCATCAAAAGGTAATTCATTTTGAGCTACCCTAGTAGCTAACTATTGTGTACCGAGGTACTAAGCCGATGAGCTCCACTCTGATGATTTTTGCGATGAAGGCTGAAAGGTTGATACGCCATGGGTGTGAGGCATACCTAGCTTTTGTGATCGTTGGAAAAGAGAACAGGGTAGAGTTATTAAAAATTCCAGTAGTTTGAGATTTCCCTGACATGTTTTTAGAAGAATTACTGGGGTTGCCATCTCCAAGGGAGATTGAATTTTCAATTGGGTTGATGTTAAGTACGCAGCCCATTTCTAACTCCTTATAGAAAGACCCTTAATGAATTGAAGAAGTTGAAGACACAATTGCAAAAGTTGATTGACAAGGGATTTATCCGGCCTAATGCTTTGCCTTGGGGAGCTTTAGTATTATTTGTACAAAAGAAGGATCGGTCGATGCAGTTATGTATTGACTATCGACAATTGAACCAAGTGACTATGAAAAACAAGTATCCGCTCCAGCGTGTGGACGACTTACTAGATCAATTCCGTGAAACCTCAGTCTTTTTTAAGATTGACTTAAAATTTGGCTACCACCAGGTAAATGTTAGAGAATAAGATATACAAAAGATGGCTTTTCATACTCGGCATGGTCATTTTGAATTTGTGATTATGCCATTCTAACTGACAAATGCCGTAGCAGTTTTTATGGATTTAATGAACAGGGCCTTCAAGGAATATCTTGACTGTTTTTTCATTGTATTTATTAATGAAATCTTGATTTATTCTCCAAGTCTAGGAAAGCATGAGGCCTATCTCAAATTAGTTTTGCAGAGACTCAGAGAAAATCAATTGTATGAAAAGTTTAGCAAGTGTGACTTTTGTCATAGTCAAATGGGCTTTCTTGGGCATGTGGTTTCAGGCGAAGGCATTTTAGTGGACCTTGAGAAAATCAAGGACGTGGTTGATTGGCTGAGGTCTACTATAGTGATTGGCATTAGAAGCTTTTTGGGACTAGCTAGCTATTACAGGAGATTTATAAAGGCTTTTGATAGTCTTTCCCCACCTATGACCAAGTTGACACGGAAAGGAGTTAAGTTTGAGTGGAATGAAGTCTGTGAAAATTGATTGTAAGAGTTGAAGAAGAGGCTAACTACGACTCTAGTGTTACCTATTTCGAGGAGTGGGGAAAAGTTCACCATTTATAGTGATGCTTCACATACAAGTCTGGGTTGTGTGTTGATGCATGATGGGCGTGTGAATGCCTATGCCTTGAGATAGTTGAAGAAACACGAGATGAACTACCCTACTCATAACTTGGAGTTAACGACAGTGGTATTTGCTCTCAAGATTTGGAGGCATTATTTTTATGGTGAGAATGTGAAGATTTATATAGATCATAAGAGCCTAAAGTACCTCTTCTCCTATAAAAATTTAAATATGAGACAACGATAATAGATTGAATTATTTAAAGATTATGATTGTGAAATTTTATACCCGAGGAAGGCTAATGTGATGGCCGATGCATTGAGTTGACGTGGAAGGTCCATGGCAACCATGATGATTCAGGCATGGATGCTATTGGAGTAGATGGATGAGTTGTCTATCTTTACTTTCAAGGAGAGCCTTGTGGTGTATTGTGCTTACACGAAGGTATAATCAGAATTAATGGATCAAATTAGAGTTCAACAACCAAATGATGTGAAGCTGGTACTGGTCTTGGCAGATATTGGGAAATTTGTTCTTGTGGGATACAGTTAGAGGGGCAATGGCTTGTTATTTCAGGGGAGGATCTGTGTGCTAGACAGTGAAGGAATAAGGCAAGAAATTTTATTTGAAGCTCACAAGGCTCATTACACTATTCGTCAGGGCATGACAAAGATGTATCATAATCTTCGTCCTCAGTTTTGGTGGGATAACATGAAGAGAGATGTAGCAAAATATGTTTTGTGTTGTTTAGCGTGTCAGCAAATAAAGGAAGAACACAAGAAGCCTGTAGTTTATTACAGTTATTGACGATCTCGAAATGGAAATGGGATCATATTTCTATGGATTTTGTGACAAGCTTATCTAGAACAGTGAAAGTCCATGACGTAATTTGGGTGATAGTTGATAGGCTGGTGAAATCGACACACTTTTTACCAATCAGGAAGGCTTTCCTTCTGAATTGCTTGGTGAAGATATTCATTGAGGAGATAGTAAGGTTGCATGGTATTCCATCGCGTATTGTATCGGATCGAGATCCCCAATGTACTTCTCACTTTTGGGAAGCTTTACACGATGCCCTATGGACTAAATTGAGGTTCAGTATAGAGGACTATTTAGACCTTGGAAGATATGTTGAGGGCATGTGTGATGGACTTTTATGGCAGTTGGGATGATCATTTGCCATTGGTGGAATTTGCCTACAACAATAATTACCACTCTAATATTGGGATTCTTCCTTATGAGGTACTTTATGGCAGGCCGTGTAGATCAGCTGTGTTTTGGGAAGAGGTTGGAGACTAGACATTGTTGTGACCATAAGTTATTGAGCAAACATTAGAGAAAATTTGAACTATTAGGGCCCGAATGAAGGCAGCCCAGGACGAGCAGAAAAGCTACGTGCATAGGAAATGACGTGACTTAGAGTTTGTTATTAGAGACCATGTGTGGTTGAGAGTGATGCCATGAAGGGCGTATGCAGATTTGGAATCTCAGGGAAGTTCAGTCCCCATTATATTGGCCCGTTTGAAATTTTGGAGTGGGCAGGATCTTTGCCTTACCAACTAGCATTGCCTCCTCAATTGGCTGGTGTTCATATCGTCTTTCACGTATCCATGTTGAGGAAGTATGTGCCAAATCCTCAACATATCATTGATTATCAAACTATTGAGGTCGGGGAGGATGCATCATATGACGAGATGCCTGTGAGTATTTTGGAGTTAAAAGAGAAGGTGTTGAGAAATTGATCGATCCCATTTGTAAAGGTTCAGTGGTAACGTCACAGCTCGAATGAGGGAACCTAGGAGCTTGAAGATGATATGAGGCATCTCTTCCCTCAATAATTCAAGAAAGGGGGATTTCGTTGCCAACAGAGTCCTTAGTTCAATCTCTAAGACTAGTTCTCTTTCTCTTCTCTATTTTAAAAGCAAGTTCTTCTTCTCTTGTTTTTGTTGATTCAAGTTCTCATTCTTCTCCTCGTCCAAATGCTAGTCTCGAACCACTTGTTGGTCCATGAATCATTGATTCTTTTATTTTCTTTGAAACTTTGTTCTTGGAGCCCATTTTTGGGTTAGTGGCTCTCTTTTCTTTGATTCTTGATAAGTTTTGTTGAAAGCAAGTTTTGATAGTGTTTCAGTTCACCCTATATTCTTTAAAGGAATGGAGTTTTCATGGTTAGGGTTTAGATTGATGCAAGAATTTGGTGAAATCTTGCAATCATTTTTGGTCTTTCATTCTCATTCCTTGCATTCCAGGACACTGTCGGTCGATAGTTGGGATCGGGCCTATCGATTGTTTGGGCTCATTTGAGTGGGTGTGGGAGGAATGGCTTCTGTCAATCAATAATTGGGCCATGAGCTATCAACTGTTGGGATGTTATGGCTTTTATTTGTAGACCGACACCTTTATTTGTTAACCGTCAGGGTATGTTCGTGTTATTCATGTGGGTTATGGCTTCTGGTTGTTGATCGATTGGCCTTAACTGCCTAGCAATTGCGGGCAAAATTACCCTGGTTGTCGACCATTGAGGGCGAGTTTTTGATCGCCCTTGGAGTGTGTTCTGGAAGTCGACAAATAAGCCCAATCTGTTGACCGTTTCTGTTGTTGTTCGCCTGTTGCTTCTCTCCATTACTTGTCTTTTAATCCCTAATCCTTACATTAAGTGTTGTTACGTCTTTTATTGACGATAATCTTGATTGTTGTCTTTGGAAGTGGAGATGTATCCATGGGTATAAAATGGCCATGACTTGCAATGTTGCATAATGTTATAGAAATGCATTGAAATTGTATATGGGCGGTTGATGAGGAAAATTATTAATTCAATCATGTGTAAGAATGTGCTTGGAAATGCTTAAGTATTACATGATAAATGTTTGCGCACCTATTATTTTACGCGGTAGCTATGTTCTGCATGGCGAAAAAGATATTCAAAAATATAAGGGACAAACACTTGATGCAGGTGAGCAACTATTGTTAGCCTAGTAAGTAGGTCTCGATCCACGTTTTAATTAATGCTTTGAAATTATGTATGTACAAGAATTTTTAAGGCCTTAGGTGTTGATATGTTATGTGTGGGCCCAAGGGTCGTATGTGAATAATGGAGTGAGTGCATGAATTGTATGGCATTGGAAGGCATGGCATGGATATTTGTTATATGTTGTGGTGAGGCATGTTGAGAAGTAGTGTAGTTCTTGTGAGTAGTTCTATTTTATTTCATTTCCTATTATGCATGCCTTGATTCAAAATGCTCGTACTTGCTTTATATTATATTTGTTAAGCCTTGTGACTCATATTGCTTCTTTGTATCATTCTAGGTAAAGGGAAAGCTGTAATTGAAGGCGACTCCAATGAAGCTAGAGTCATTGGGTAGTATGTGTACAAAGCTGTCCCAACTAGATGATCTGTGGGGTCGATTTTGAGGGCATGATAGTAAGAGTTTTATTTGTATTTAAAATTTATTACCTTTTTATTTTGAGATGCATGGGTGATTCATCTCAATAGAGTATGTTAGATGAATTGTGATGTAATCATTTATTTTGGCCCCTATAGCTAAGGGAGCAGGATGACATGTAATTATTTTGAGTTATGCATCTATATCAATTTTGTGGGGACCTCCTTTCGGATTTCTATACTAGCGGGATATTTGAGAGTGGACCCTTATAATATTTGTAGTATGTGCAAATTATAATTAGAGGATAACATGGCAGCACTTGATATATGTCAAAAAAAGATTAGCAAAGTTAAATAAGACCACTTTCGAAATAAAGAAAATTAGATTCAAGAGATAAATAAAATTAATTTACACTGAAACATAAAGTAAAAGAATAAGAAGTAAAGAAGATAAACTCACCTTACAGTGATAGAATCTTCACAAGTGACTCCCCAATTACGTAAAAATATCAAAGATTCAAGAAAAATGAAACAATGGAAACAAAATGAACAAGAGCATATGATAATTGTTATTACTTTTGATGGAAAGTTTGTAATTGAGAGATTTTTTTTAAGCCTAGATTTGAAAGATTTATAATCAAAAATAAATTTATCGTTTTAAAGTCTATGAGATATTCAAAAAGAAACGATAAAAATTGGGAAGAGAAAATTGGAAACAATGGGAAGAGATGAAGTAATTGAGAAGAGAATGGAGAAGACAAAACGTTGTAAATTGATTGTTGGGCAAATTGATTATTGGGCTGGGTGTCCCTATCTATGTGAAATTTGGACTAAAACTTAGATTTTATTTTGAGCTCAATTTTTTTTAATAAAATATTTATTATTAAAAATAAAAAAATATAAATTACAAAATTTTGAAGTTTCGTAAATGCGAGGCCTTAGGTGGCCACCTAAATGATTTCATGGTCACACTGAGAAACTTAATAGTTGTGTCGTGGTAATATAGATGATTAGGAGGACACATATAGGGAGAGTTTCCTAGAGATTTCATAGATATGCAATGTGGTTAGATTATAATATGTGATTATTTGTTATTTCTTGTTGATAGTTCTTTTATTTATTGAAATTTCATTAATACACAAATTTATGGGAATTTTGGATACTTCCCATGCTAGTGAACTTTGTTGACTATGACACTATTTGTGGTACTTTTATTTTTATAATATTTAATTATGAACTTGTCACCTTAATTTCAGATACCATTTTAATTTTAGATAAAATTATGCGAAGAAAAATAATTCTGTAAAGCCACCCAAAAAAGTAGGTGAGATATGTCCACAAGCTATGGACAATGCTTTAGTTGATGCATATTTGTATGACCATCACTAAGGAAATGGAACAAATGAAATCTTCACTTCATATGCAATTGATAACATTGAAGCAAAATTGAAGGAGAAGTTTCATGACAAACCAATTGATAGAGATAAGATTAAGCATCAAGATAAATACCAAAAAAAATGAAATATAATTGGGTTAGATTTGATGATTTGTTCAAGAATGGGAGGAGTGCATGGAATGCAGAACCAAAAGTCTGGGCAAAATTTGTTCAGGTGTGATCTTTACCCCTTGTTATAATTTTCATTTACTTCATAGATTTATCAAGTTGTTGATAGTATAAGTCTAGTATATTTTGTTGACATTATTAACTTGAAATATGAATTTAATATTAGGGATACAGAGAGTATATATATGTGAAGATTATACTAGAAATGACCCACACAATACAAGAAAATCAGTTCCAACCCACTATGAAACATAAATTACAATACTTAACTTCTGATCACAACAACTTAAATACGGATATAAATAGCAACAAGTACTTCTAAGTGGCAACAACAAACTAACACAAGCAGATGTTACCAAGCCAAAACAGTAAAGAGGAGACAACTGGTGAACAACAACCACAAAAAATTGGAACATCAAGAAGATGGTGAACAGAAGTAGGTTGAGTCGCGCAAAGCGCTGTCCTGAAGACAGTTAGTGCCTTACATAGGTGGTGAGCAGACTCCGATGACTGTCTCAGCAGGATGAAATGACCTTTCCGATGAACGATATCCACGAACAACCGAAGCTATCAGTACTTAGGACGAGCTCACTCTCAGTAATGGAAAACTCGAGAAGACCAAGTCCCGAAAAACTCGAAGAAGCTTATGGAAATATAAAGGCTGGAATAACTTGGAGACCAAGCAAAGCTAGAAGAACTTAGGGACTAAGCAAAACTAGAAGAACTTGGGGACCAAGACAAGGGAAGCATAAAAAGCCATGGGCATCCTTGTCACCCATTGAAGTGGGACAGCAACCCACTGCACACACACACACACATTCATTTCCAACAATCCCCCACATGAGTGCGTGTGTGTGGAAAACATACAAAACGACATGGAGTCACTGAGAATAAATAGACAAATTATGTATCAATAAGGTGTCTTTTGGACTTGAACCTTCCATGTCGTTTGATACATAAGACATAAAGAGATTTTATTTGATACATAATTTGTGTGAGAGGTTCAAGTCACATAATTTGATACATATTTGATACATTATTTGATACATAAAACCTCTCATGCCTTTATTTGGGCACCTGTTTCAACCCATAAAGAGATTTTATTAGTTTACAAACCTTCATTTCATGTCCCTTTACAACAAACCTTTCAGGTTATTTCGTGAGACTTGTTCTTCTAAATATCCATTCAATAATGTTGTTTTTACATCCATTTGATGTATCTCCAAATTGTGTAAAGTTGCAATAGCAATCAGCATCCTGATAGACATGATTCTTGTTGTCGGAGAATACGTGTCAAAGAAGTCTTGTCATTTTTTCTGACGATAGCCTTTAGCTACCAGCCAAGCTTTGTACTTATCAATAGTACCATTAGCCTTCAATTTCTTTCTTAAAATCCATTTGCACCTGATTAGTTTACACCCAAGTGGAAGATTGACCAATACCCAGGTATTGTTTTATAAGATAGAATCCATTTCGCTATTAATAGCCTATTTCCAATAAGGAGCATCAGGAGATGACATTGCATCAGTATTATAGATTTGTGACTCATCTTCTAACACAAAGGTTAGAAAATCTGGGCTAAAGGAAGAGGTTTTCCTTACCCTTTTTCTTCTTCGAGGCTCAATGTTAATTTCCTACCCATCTTGGCCTTTTGAAGAACTTATCTCATGAGTTCTCTTGGAACCACTCGCACTGGGTTTATCTTCCTTAAAAGGGAATATGTCATCAAAGAACTCCACTTCTATAGATTCCAGAACAATATTAGAATTAATGTCAGGAATTTCTGACTTCGTTACCAGGAACCTATAGGCAACACTATGCGAGACATAGCCTATAAAGATGCAGTCAATAGTTTTTGAACCAAGTTTAGTGCTTTTAGGTAAAAGAACTTGTACCTTGGCGAAACACCCCCACACTTTCGGGATTTTGTAGAAGGGTTGCTTACTATTTCTGCACTTTATAAGTGACTTATCAGCCTTTTTATGTGGAATTCCATTTAATATGAAATTTACAGTAAGCAATGTATCCCCCTACAGATTATGGGGTAAACCTGAACTATTTAACATGAATTAACCATGTCCTTCAAAGTTTGGTTCTTCCTTTCAGTTACACCATTTTGTTGTGATGTATAAGATGCTATTATCTAATGGATTATACCATAAAATTCACAAAACTCAAACAGAGGTACGATTTATACTCACCACCCCTATCTGATCTGAGTACTTTAATTTTCTTTCTTAGTTGATTTTCAACTTTCGCCTTAAATGTTTTAAACACATCAAAGGTCTCATCCTTGCTGAATAGTAAATATACATAGCAATATTTATTGTAGTCATAAATGAATGTGACAAAATAATTCTTTTTACCTCTAGTGGGAGTACTTTTCATGTCACAAATATCACTGTGAATTAAATCGAGTAATTCACTATTCCTTTCCACAAATGGAAACAACTTTCTTGAAAATTTTGATTCAATACAAACTTCACGTTTGTGTCTCTTATCAATGTTAAAGTTGGGTAATAACTCTAAATTAACCATTCTTTGGAGGAAACGATAATTGACATGTCTTAATCTTGAATGCCAAACATCACACGATTCAACAGTATAAGCAGAAGAGTCATTCTTATTATTCTTCTTAGGCACTTAAACTTGTACATTCAACTTGAATATGCTATCATCTAGAGATCCCCGACCCACATACATTCCCCCATTAGTAAGAGTAAACTTATCAAACTCAAAAACGAGTTTAAATCTGTTTTTGTTCAGTAGGGTTCCAAACACCAGATTCTTATGAATCTCAGGCACATGCCAGGCATCCGTGAGGGTCAAGATCTTCTCAAATGTCCACTTTAATAGCACCTTACCCTTGCCTTCCATAGTCGAGGCTGAGGAATTTCCCATGTACACCTTTTCAGTACCATCTATCTTCTCATAAGTTGAGAACAGGGATCTATCCTTGCACCCGTATCAATCCACTAGACTTTGGTGTTATCAACCATGCAGACTTCAGCGATGACTGCAACGAGCTTATCATCTTCCACCATATTGGTATAAGAAGGGCTTAGACTTGTGCCGGTTCTTACTAGAGCTTTGACTCTTCTTGAGCCTGCAATCCACAGCCTTGTGGCCTGACTTACCGCATACCCAACAGTTGTCTTGAATGTGTTTGTTGGCAGAGGTCTTTTTTGGTCCCAACAACCAGCTTGCTTTCCTGCCTTATTACTTCTTGGGCTGAGATTTGGGAGCCTCAGCTAAGTGGGCCTTACCTTCAAATCTGTCTGAGACTTTATCTCCTTTACGATTGTTTTCTTCAATATGAAGACAAAGAGCTAGATCTTCCATAGATAATTCCTTATGCTTGTGTTTGAGATAATTTTTGAAATCCTTTTAGAAAGGAGTCAGCTTCTCACGGTGGCAACTTGGAATGACTCATTAATTACCAATCCCTCACTATGTAAATCATTAATGATGATTTGCAATTCCTCCATCTGGTTGACCACCAATTTGGTATCAACCATGTAACACCCCAATTCTCTGGAGCATTAGGTAACGTAAGATTTCGGGGATATTTTTTTTTTTCCAAACAAACAATAGAAACCCAACACAAAACCGTTTCCCGAATATCCCATTACACCTTCTCAATATATCAACTACGAACCATCAATAAACTAAGACAGGTACATCATCTCAAATGCGAAAACTAGATCGAAACCTTAACAAATCATAACCGATGCCACTTTATTCATAATATAAAGTCAAACCAACACTTACAAGACGTCTTCAAATTAAACAACATTATTGAAAGCAACATATTACAAGCTATCAACTAATCGCAGTCACTCTTTGGCAATTCCCTTTCCTTTCACACCACCGCCTTCACCTTGAACATTTGAATATTCCAAGGACATAGTCCAAATTAAATGATGAATCATCTAAGTATGAGTTCAAAAACACATTTTTCATGAATGAATGCAAGACATAAAATAAACCAATACACGTGATAAGGCTTAGCCCAAGAGAATCCCACGCGCTTAACCCTACCACGAGAAAAGAGCAATCTCTCTAAAAGCTACGCCACCATACCGACTCGACGACACGACGTGATTCTAGTTTAAGAGGGACAAGTCAATGCATCTCTCCAGATTATGCTTCCACTCTAAGCATTCAAGAACCACCATACAATCTCAACTCCAAAATTTCACATGAACCACCTAGTGTCTTAGTGCAACTTCCCTGGCCAAACAACCTGGCACGAAAACCAAGGCAGCTATCCCAGCATACTTACCAACACAAGATACCCCTATTATTCCGTCACGCCCTTGGAGAATTACAGCTACACTATCCAGACAACATCCTAGGCTGACGTCCCACATGAACAACACGATATGAACCACCTAATTGTCCTAGTGCAACGTCCCTGACCAAACGGCCTGGCACAGAAACCAAGGCGACTATCTTGACATGCACACTAGTATCAGATACACCTATTATTCCGTCTCACCCCTTGGAGAATTATGCTACACTATCCAGACAACATCTTAGGCTGACATTCCATACGCACACGCAAAACGCAAGATAATGCCATATTTCACAATTCAATGCACCATATAAACAACATTTTATAAAATGCAATGCATAAGTTCAAACATTTAGGGACGAACCTCCCTCATAAAACCAACCGTCACCGGTTATTGTTTACATGCAGTAAAACCATTTTGCATAAAACCACCATACATTTAGGTAATATAGGTACCAAGTTTTAGGGTAGAAACACCCACAGTAAACAAGTTTTGGGGGCGAACACTCACAACTTTAAACCAAGTTTCCAGATAGAACACTCACAGTAAACAAGTTTTGGGGGTGAATACTCACCTCAAATGAAACTCATAACACCTTGAAGCTTGTGCCTAACGTTGATTTTCGTGCAACTCCTCAAGTCTTTTGACCAAACCACCTCTTTACACGCCCTCACTCACTGCCCAAGTGCTTTGCGCGTGTGATGCCTTGCGTGTGCTTTAAAAGCCCTTTATCCACTATACTTGAAGCACTATTGTCTAGCACGAGTTTATCACAATTTTGAATATGAAACCCTCACCCATGAACCCCCTATTTATAGGGTTTGGAAACTTAGCCACCAAGAAATACATATTCTGCAATCATTTTAATTCTTTCAAAATCTTTTCCAATCAGTCCAAATCTTCTAAAATCTTCTGCAATCATTGTAAATCTTCTAAGATATTCTGTAATCATTCTAAATCTTCTAAGATATTCTGTAATCATTTTAAATCTTCTAAGATTTTCTATAATCATTCCAAATCTTCTAAGATTTTATGCAATCATTGTTATCCGAATCAAATCTTATTCAAATCAAATCTTTATCCAAATCAAATCATATCTAACAAAATCTTATTCAATCAAATCTTATTCAAATCTTATCTTATCTAATCAAATCTTATCTTTAAAGTCATCATGAGCCTTCATCTTATCTCTAACGTCATCATGAGGCTTTATCTTATCTCTAACGCTATCATGAGACTTCATATTATCTCTTACGCTATCATGAGACTTCATCCTTATCTCTAAAGTCATTATGAGGCTTTTCCTGAATCTAAATGCCCTTAGTAAAAAGGTTTCAAGAATTACACTTTGACTCGAACTTTTGGATAATTACATTTAGACCCTTTTCAACATGGTTCCTAGACTAATTTTTAATTATATTTTAGTCCCTAAAAAATGGATTAATTACGCTAATAACCTTAATTTTTAGGTAAATTAGACTTTTACCCGAATCTCAAAAATTATGATTTTACCCCTGGCATAGAAATAGAAGGTATCTATCTAATATTCAATAGTGTTAAAATGATTTTTAACGAATTTTTTAAGAAATAGAAGGTATCTATTTTGGGGTGGTAAAATCACTAAATTCTGATTTTATACTAAAACCCAAAATCTACTTTCTTATCTATTTGGATTTTGATTTTTTAGATATTTTTATTAAATCCAAATGGGGGGGGTACTTTGTTATTTACATTTATGTATTAAAGTAAATGGAAGGTAAAATATAAATAAAATAAAATGAGGACATTTATTTAAACTAAAGAAATGGAAATAACTTATAGTGTATTCATGCTATATGGATTATGCCTTCAAATAATTGTTATATATTTAAAATTCATTTTCTATAAAATATAGCCCAAAAGTCGACTCTTATATATCTAGATTCGACTCCCCTTCAACTGGAGTCGACTCTTACAAAGTGAGAGGCGACCCAGCCGAGAGCAGTTGATGCAGAATCGACCTAGCAGCATGGTGTGTTTCAAAGAGTCGACTCTAGCATTAGAGAAGTCGACTCTTATATAACTAGAGGCAACTCCTACTTCAAATAAAAGTCGACTCTTGTCTTAGAGAAGTCGACTCTCGGTTCCAACGGTCAAATTTTTTCTAGTCGTTACAGATCCGTTGGAAGCTCTAGTATAAATATCAAGGTGAGATTTTTGGAGAAGGCTAATGCCTGATCAAGATCTATCATCCTAAAGCACTTCCAAGCTCTCAACCATTCATTTCAAAGCAATCCAAGGCTCAAGATTAAAGATACATCCATTGGAGCCCAAGGCAAAAGAGAAGAAGATATTCTCTCCAAGTTGGTAAAAATTGTATCATTGCATTTACATATTTGCCTTGTATATTGTTCTTATATTGGTATCCATTTTAGTCCAAGTGTGTTGGACATAGGATTGATTATTTACATTTATTGTAGATTGTGAGTGGCCTACTAGAGCTCAAGTAATCTAAGTGTGTTTTGTTGTATTAGTTTTCGGGGTGAGCTAAGAGAAAAACCTTGGTGTTGTGTAAAAGTTCCCTAGGTGAGCTAAGAGAAAAACCTTGGTGTTGTGTAAAAGTTCCCTAGGTGAGCTTGTTGAAAACCTAGGTGTGGTTTTAGTGGAACCTCAAGTGTCGGGTTGACCTTGAGAGAGTGGAGTAGGTGTTGGAGACACCGAACCACTATATTTCTTGTGTCGATTATTGTGGTTGTTTGTGTATTTATATTGCTATCATTTTCAAACAACATATATATTTATAACAAGGGTATTTTGTTTATAAGAAAATCTCAAGAGTTTTAAAAGGGAATAATTTGATTTAATTAATTTTAGTCACTCAATTCACCCCCCTTTTGAGTGGCCATTGTGTGTGTCAAGGGACCAACACTATCTTTACTAGTATCTCCTTTTAACTGTCTTCAAATTGTTAGGGATACAAAGAGTATATATATATGAAGATTACACTAGAAATGATCCACCCAATACAAGAAAATCAGTTCCAACCCACTATAATATATGAAACGTAAAATATAATACTTAGCTTCTGTCCACAACAACCTGAACATGAATATAAATAGAAACAAGTACTTCTAAATAGCAACAAGAAAGTAAAAAAAACATATATTAATTACCAGACCAAAACAACAAAGAGGAGACAACAGGTGAACAACAACCACCAGAAACTGGAACATCAAGAAGACGATGAATAGAAGTAGGTCGAGTAGTGCAAAGCGTTGTCCTGAAGACAGTTATCACCCTACATTAGCGGCAAGCAGACTCTGGCAACTGTCTCAACAGGATGAAACGACCTCTTCGGTGAAAGACAACCTTGAACAACCGAAGATAGCAGAACTCTGGATGAGCTCACTCTCAGTAATGGAAAACTCGAGAAGACCAAGTTCCAAAAAACTTGAAGAAGCTTAGGAAAATATAAAGGTTGGAAGAACTTGGGGACCAAGCAATGCTAGAAGAACTTGGGGACCAAGTAAGACTAGAAAAACTTGGGGGTCGAGCAAAGGGAAGCATAAAAAGCCATGGGCATCCTTGTCACCCATCGAAGTGAGACAATAGCCCACTGCACACACTCACTTCTAACATTTACTAACTTATTTGTAGGTTAAGCCTGAAGTTGCTAAGTGGATGAACAAACCAATTCCAATATACAGGGATGATAGGGTTATAGGTGACCTGGTTGACATAGGAAGACAAATAAGAAAGCAACAAATTAAGTTAAAGCTAATGTTGATGAAGATGAAATGTTGGAAATCATTGATACAATGGACAATATTATGTCTCAAAATTAAGTAAATTTGGGAAGATTTGAAATGTTAAGAGGATGAGGCTCAAGATGTAGACCCTTTTACAGAAAATGAGAGATTTCAAGAAGCTAGTACTGAAAAAGTTTCTTATTCCAAAGGGCGAAGGATCAAAGCTAAAGTACAAAGAGAATATGATGAAATTGCAGATACTCAGGACTTTCATTATTGTTGTTGATGAGATTGTGAGACCCACAGAAGAGCTGGTGAAGGTGGCCTGAAGACTTCCTACATCAAAGAACAAAGTGTGGGTAAAATTGCAAGAGTTGGGTGTGGAATTGCATTCATCTGCATGACTTTCTTAAATTTTGAAAGTCTTGGTTTTGGAAGTGAGGTGGATGTACTTGTTTACTCTCGTTTTATATTTCACGTAATGGCACAGGGGAAGTGGGACTCATCTGACCACACCATTAAGTGGTCACCATAAGGGCAGATTATCCTTTATAAATCCTCACTGCACTGCCTTGCCCTGCCATTCTTTGGCCTATCCTGTTGAATCTTTTGTATCTCTTCTTAATTCATAAAACAATCAAAAAATATTTATGGGGTTTTATTTTTTGTAATTTTTGAAAATAGAAAATACGTCTCTTTTGGTTAAAGTGAAAAAATTGAACTTCATTTATAGAAACTAGGCTTTATTTTTTCTTACTATAAAAAGTTAGTTAACGACTACTTTTATTTTCTTTTTCAAATCTCAGTCTTCTCTTGCTAGAACAAAATCCTCATACTACTAACTCATTACCGATGATGGTGTTTCTTTATTGAAGTTTGTACAGATATGACAGTTTTTTTTTAATTTTTTTATTAGGTGAGAAGTCATCCTTTTATGATACATTAAGATAATAATAATATTATTATAAATTAGATTTTTCTAATGAGCACCTTTTTTTATGATACATTAAATGCCTTCGTAAAGATCCATTTAATGTATTTTGTTTTTTCTGTACTAAATACTTTTATTGGCTAATAATAAATGTATTATATTTTGAAATATTTTGCTATTTAATAGAAGTGTTAGAATGTTGAAAATAAAGTGTATTAAATACTCGTTAACAAGTATTTGTTTGCAAACCCTCTTATAAATTACATATATATATATATAGCATTACATGGATGCTTCGTTTCTTATTTTTAATCAAAAATTTCATTTTTATGTTTTGTGTCCTATCGTGTTTCTATTTCCTCATAACTTAATTCATACCTATAATTTTTGTAAATGAAAGCTAAATTTTTTTAATTACTTTTCATTCTCTCTCAAATAAGATTTTGTATTCCATTCCATTCGATGGAGTTAAAATCTCCATCAAACAACGCCTAAATTGTAGTTGTCAATGTGGCTATAGAAAAAAGAAGCCAAACCAAATACCATCATAAGGGTATCTTTTCTTTTCCTTGATGAAAGGGTAAGGTGGGATATTTAAGGGACATTTTGTGTTGTTTGATTACGTCAAACTCTATACTTCATTTATAAGGTTAGGCATAATGTGGTGGACAGTCTCATTTAGGATTTAGTGTCATTCATAAAGCCAATTATAAAATATTAGGTGAATATATAAATGCTCTCCTACACATTATGAAAAAAGTATTGTGCTACCCTAAACTTTCAAAACATCTCAATAGATTCTATACTTCAAAAAAGTAGAACTATTAAACATCTCAACAAAGTAAGTGAGAACATGCACTAGTGAGCGTGTGAAGTATGGTTACTGTTATAGCGGGTTTATATATATAGGTGTGTGTGTGTGTGTGTATAATCGATCTGAGCAATAGTGGGTTTAATCGATCGGAGCAACAGTGAATTTATAGGATTGATTGGAGCAATAATGAGTTTATATATATACTTATATATATACACACCTATAATTGATTCATTACAACAAGAAATGGTTGTCGAGAACAACAATGAGAATCGAACAATGACGAGTTAGACCTATTCGACGACATGCTCGATAGATTCTGATGTTCTGGTACAAGAATGATGATAGGGACAATGGAGGGAATGACGAAGGCAAGTACTCTAGTGTTCACCTTAACTCCTTCTCAAGATACTAACTTGATCGTATGAGACTATCATGGGGGATTTAAGCCCTACAATCTTGTTATACTTGGTGCAAGTCCAACTGTTGACATAAATGCTCAATAGCTTTATTTAGGAGGCAATAGCAACACCATCAGCCCTTTGCTCACCACTCCCAACATCATGTGAAAAAGTGTTACATGCATCGTGAGTCTAGGAATGACTCTAATGGGGAAATACCTTCTAAGAATGAGAAGTTGAAGAAGCATGAGTCCTCTACTTCCTCAGCCCACAATCGTCCCCAAGATGAGTAAGCCAAGTAAGAGTAGAGGATTCAACCTCTAGAGAATAAGATTCAACCCTTAAAAAGGGGATGAAGGCACGATGTGAAGCTTAAACCCAACCTTTGGGTGGCCTAATCATGGTTGTAGTCCACCAAGCCCTACAATGCCATGACTAATTGTAAGACCCCGTTTCGGCATAAGGCTGCCACGTCATTTAACTAAGATTAAAATATCAAAAATGGGTATAATAGTGAAAATAAGTCACCGAATCAATCGAATGGAGCACCCCGAAGCTTAGATATCAAAGGAAAATAATATATTATTAATGAGCAATTCGATAAGTGTTTTTTAGTATCAGAAGAAATTGGATCGAGAACAATTTTCGGTACAACTTCGAATTTGGACGAAAAATTGAATTATCGTGAGGGACTTCCAAAATATCGACATGACCCTTAAGAGACCTTGATTTTGTAAGTATAACAACCCTTGAGCAATTTCGGATTGAAACGGGAGAGTTTGCAGTCAAAACAAAAATTCGGGCCTAAGTGTAATTTCTTAAAATTACCCGAGAGAGGTCAAAAGGACAATTTTTCGAAGTCCTTGGGAATGAAATGAGGATTTTAGAACATGAGGGGCTTGATGGAAATGATAGAAAGTTCAAGGGTTGATGAAAAGGGTTAAAGTGTAATAAGTCAGAATTATAGGGGCAAAAGTGTAATAAGCTAAAAGTTGGAGCTGCCATGGCCGACCATCACCCAGCCGTCGATCGAGGCCATCCGACCATTGGGATCTCGAGATCTCAAGTAGGGAAAGTTCGAGGACCAAGCCTTGACCGACAACGTGCAGCGAGGTGGCCAGAAAATCGAAAAATTTGACCACGGTTTGGTTGGCCATGCCAGACCTATAAATCGGCCATTCGAGGACGTTGGTCAATGCTTTTGGGTCACCTGAGGGAAATAGGAGGCGTTTGAGGCATTGGGTCGGGCACCTATAACCGTTTGAGGTTCAATTCAGCTATAAATAGAAGCTATTGTGGCCGAGGGTTTTGGCGAAGAGAAGCTCACAATCGAATGTGATAGAGGGAAAATCGAGGCTATTAGATAGAGGACTTTTGTTCTCATGTTGGTGAGGAGCATTTCTGGAAAAAATGAAGAGTTTTCGTGTGCATTTGGTAGGGTTTTGAGGAGTCATCGGGGAAGGAAGGCAGTGATCTGGCCGAGGCTTTAAGCCCTCGGTCGAGGCACCTCCGATGCTTGTTTCAGGTAGCAATAAGTGGCATCGTGATTGATTTGGAGTGGGCTTTCTGGTGGTGTGATCAAGGTAGGATTCCGGTCGCCGGCTGGCGACCAGCTAGGCGAAGAAGACTACGTACGGCTTCACACGCGCCAACGCGTGAGGGCGCATGAATGATCAGGTATTTTTAGAATATTTTTTATTATTTTGAGAAAAATAAATTAGAATTTATGGTGGAGGATAATTTTGAAAAATGTTGGAGGAAATAGTCATTTTGTAATTTTTAAGGAAAATAAAGCTTATGAAAAATAAGAGAAAATATGAGAAAATTTTCAAAAAATTCTAGAAGGCTGGGAACATTGATTTATGAATTATTGTGAAGAAAAATTGAGGAAAAACCTTGAGTAGGTATTTATTTGAAATTTTCGAGGAGAAATAGAGAGAAAATAGGAAGAAAATTATGGAAAATAGATATTGATATGCTTTTGAATGAAAATGACATCTAGGGACCGTTGAGGCTCGAGGTTGAGTATTAGTTCGATTACTTGAGGATTGGTGCAAAAATCGAGGTTGTATGCGCTAATTGAGGCATTTTGAAATTTGTCGAATGCGAGTGTTCTAACCTAAAATCTGGTTTTGTGAGTGGTCCTACCCGAAAACTGCTTTGTTGCACTTGAAAATGTCTACTTCAAACTTGATTTGATTACTTGCAAAGGTTTTATTGCATGTGAACGGTTTTAACATATGATGATTGTTTTCATGAGGGCAGTTCGTCCCTAAATATTTTATGTATGTGCATCGAATTTTGTGCAAAAAATTATGTACATGAAATGATATTTAAATGATGCATGGTTTATGATGTTGGCATTAGCATGTTTGTGTGATGTCCATGTGGGATGTGTGTTGTCAACCTGTGTGAGGCACTTGAGTGATAGCACTAGGGAAGCATGCCAAGGGAAAATGCCTATGAGGGACAGGACTGAGACCGGACTTCACCCTACGGGACCCAAGTGGCGGGGCTGCGAGTGGACAACACCCCGGACCGGCTCAAAGTGGCGGGGCTGCGAATGGACACCACCCCGAGACCATTGAGCGGTAGTATTGTTCTCAAGGTGGACATGGATTCTCAGAGATAGTGTTGATCATCTTGTGGCTAGGGTTGTGTTGGGATCCGAATGCTTTTGAGTGTGAGCATAATGCCTAGACATGATATGGGGGTGATACCCGGGTTCATGTGTTGAGGTTGTCCCTCTTAAGCAGGATTATGTTGTGCCAATGTGTCAATGTGGATGTGTTGCCTTTAGAGGGATTGCATTTTCCCCGATTAGGGTTAAGTGCTATATGGAATTCTCTTGGGTTGAGGTATGTCGGAATATATCGTTTTTGTTTCATGATTTGCATATATTCATGAAAATGTTTTGAACTCTTGCTTAGATGATTCATCATCTAATTTGGACTATGTCCCTAGAATATTCAAACGTTCCAGGTGAAAGCAGTGGCGCTAAAGGAAAATGGGTTTTCGAGACGTAGCCGTTGATTTCGTTAGGAATTGTTAGCATATATTTTGTTTATGCTCGAGGTAATAGTAGTTATTGTTGAGAGATGAGACTCGATGTATTTTGTTTTGAAATGTCTTGTCAAACAATTTCTACGTTATGAATAAAGTGAATTCGGTTATGTATTACGAGGTTTTGATTCTGCTTTCGCTGACGTGATGATGTTGCTAATCTTAGCTTATTCTTGAGTTAATATGCTGAGATAGTTGTAACACCCCACTTCTCGAAAGGCGTTACTGTAACGAAAGATTCCGGGGATAATTTTTTTTTCAAATAAAAACCCATCACAAAAACTATTCCCCGAAGATCCTGTTACACCTTCTCAGTATATCAACTATAAACCATTAATAAACCAAGACAGGTTCACCAACACAAATGCGGAAGCTAGATCGAAACCTCAACAGGTCATAACCGAAACCACTTTATTTATATATAAAGTTACACCAATGTTTACATGACGTTTTCAAAAGTAAACAACATAACTGAAAAGACATAATGTAAACTATCCACTAATCCCCGTCACTCCTCGACGATCCCTTTCCCTTTTGCACTGCTGCCTTCACCTGGAACGTTTGAATATTCCAGGGACAAAGTCCAAATTAGATGATGAATCATCTAAGTGAGAGTTCAAAACACATTTTTCATGAATAATGCAAGACATGAAATAAACCAATACACTCGGTAAGCCCTAGCTCAAGAGAATTCCCACGCGCTTAACCCTACTACGGGAAAAGAGCAATCTCTCTAAAAGCTATGCCACCACACCAACTCGACGACACGACTCGATTCTAGCTTAAATGGGGCTGCCAACGCATCTCACCAGAATACGTACCCACCTTAAGCATCCAAGAACCACCATACAATCCCAACTCCAAAATTTCACATGGACCACCTAGTCGTCCTAGTACAACTTCCCTGGCCAAACGGCCTGGCACGGAAATCAAGGCGGCTATCCTGACATGCACACCTAGCATCAGATACCCCTATTATTCCGTCACGCCCTTGGAGAATTACGGCTACACTATCCAGACAACATCCTAGGCTGACATCCCACATGAACAAAACAGTATGGACCACCTAGTCGTCATAGTGCAACTTCCCTGACCAAACGGTCTGGCACGGAAACCAAGGCGGCTATCCTGACATGCACACCAGCATCAGATACCCCTATTATTCTGTCACGCCCTTGGAGAATTATGGCTACACTATCCAGACAACATCCGAGGCTGACATTCCATACGTACACACAAAACGCAAGACAATGCCACATTTCACAATTCAATGCATCATATAAACAACAATTTATAAAATGCAATGCACAAGTTCAAAACGTTTTGGGATAAACCTTCCTCATAAATCCAACCGTCACCGGTTACCATTTCAATGCACAAAACTATTTTGCATGAAATCACCACATGTTCGATATAACAAGCACAATAAATCAAGTTTTGGGGACGAACACTCACAACTTAAAACTAAGTTTTCAGGTAGAACACTCACATCTTAAAACCAAGTTTTCAGGTAGAACATTCACAGTAAATCAAGTTTTGGAGGAAAATCACTCACCTTGAACGAAACTCAGAACACCTCGAAGTCTTTTAACCAAACCACCTCCTTACAGGTCCTCACGCGCTGCCCAAGTGTTCTGCGCGTGTGATGTTTCGCGTATGCTTAAAAAGCCCTCTATCCACTAAACTCGAAGCACTCTTGTCTAGCACGAACTTCTCAAAATTTCGAATGAGAGAATCCTTAGCCTTGAGCCCCTATTTATATGTTTAGGAAACTTAGCCACCAAGAAATGTATATTCTGCAATCATTTCAAATCTTTCAAAATCTTTTCCAATCATTCCAAATCTTCTAAGATTTTCTATAATCATTCCAAATCTTTTGATATCTTTTACAATCATTCCAAAAATCTTCTAAGATTCTCTACAATTATTGTAAATCTTCTATAATCATTCCAAATCTTTTGATATCTTTTGCAATCATTCCAAAAATCTTCTAAGATTCTCTACAATCATTGTAAATCTTCTATAATCATTCTAAATCTTCTAAAATCTTCTGCAATCATTGTTATCTGAATTAAATCTTATCCAAATCAAATCTTTATCCAAATCAAATCATATCCAACAAAATCTTATCCAATCAAATCTTAACAAATCTTGTCCAAATCTTATCCTTAAAGTCATCATAAGCCTTCATCTTATCTCTAATATCATCATGATACTTGATCCTTATCTCTTAAGTCATTTATGAAGCTTTTTCCTGAATCTCCCAAATGCCCCTAGTAAAAAGATTTCAGGAATTATACTTTGGCCCGAACTTTTGGATAATTGCATTTAGACCCTTTTCCACATGGTCCCCGGGCTAATTTTTAATTGCATTTTAGTCCCTGAAAAGTGGACTAATTGCGCTAATGCCCCTAATTTTTAGGTAAATTATACTTTTACCCCAACCTCAAAAATTACGATTTTGCCCCCAGCTCAAAAACTGAACTTCTCTTTAAAGACCTTTATAACCCTTTGAAATATCCTAAAACACTTTCTTTAAAATTTCGAAAAAATATCGTTTCGATCTCCCTCTGTCAATTTCGAAAAAAACTGTATTTAGGCCCGAATCTTCGTTTTAGCTACAAACCCTTTTGTTTCTTCCAAAAACTACTGAAGGGTTACTCTATATGCCAAATATGAACTTCCTCGGGGTTCTATTGACTTCCCGGATGCCCCGTACGATAATTCGGTATTTCAGCCTAAATCGCAATTGCCTTTTTTAGCTGTACCGGGAACCGTTCCCGATCCAACTTCTTTTGATGCCTAAAATTATAACTCGTATTACTTGTCGATACTATACCATTTTCCTTGGCTATCTAGGGTCCAGGGTACTCCCTCCGACTAATTCGGTCGTCCAAAGCTGCGTTAGTGTATCCTAAAGTCTTATTTTCCACAAAGTCCATTTATGCCCTTCACTAAATACCGTTTATATCCTCAAATCATTCCTGGGTATTACATTCTCCCCCCTTTAATAAATTTCGTAATCGAAATTTGGTCATTGATAATTGTATCACTGCTATTGCTAATGACTCACAATTACAATGTCCTAAGTACCATTCCTAATCCTTAGCAATTATTCATAACTTACATCTCTATAAAATTCGAGCTTACCAGACACGTTCCTTATTTTCCAGAATATCCCGTTGTAGCTCAAAACAGATGGTTACACATATCCAAAATAATTCATAATACTTAATATTATTTTCAATCATGTCCTCAAAATACATTTCTTTTGACCTCTAAATCTCCCAACCCACTCTTACACTAATGCATATGATAAAATCACACAAAAATTGGCAACATTGAACTTTTACATCGACTGCCATGATTGCACAGAAATTTATAACATTGAACTTAACTCGGCGTACCTTTCTCCTTTGTCCAATAGATATCTTCGTCATCCTTTGACAGGTAGAAGACTCGTCCAGGGTGAGGTTTTTGAGCCTCGTTTGCTCTTCCCACTTGTTCCACCTTCTGCCTCTTTGGACATTCGCTCGAGTAATGACCAGGTTGTTGGCACGAAAAACATGTGATCCTCATTCGATTCCTGGTCGGTGGTGCCTCTTTATTCTTAGGACAATCATTTTGCTTGTGTCCTTCTTCACCACACGAAAAACATCGGATATGTCCTTGGAAACATTGTTTCCCATAGTGTACCTTGCCACATCGGGAACATGGCTCATTGCTTTTGGAGTTCCTTCTATCTGATTTATGCTCCCCACCTTTTGGATCTTTCTTCTTCTCGTCCGATTGAATCAAACCAACTCGCAGTAGATTAGTCTCAGTGGATAAGGCTCTATGCAATGCCTCATTGTAGGTGTCCAAAGTCCACGAGCTAAGAGCTTGCTGCAGTCCCACTTTCAATCTACCCACAAATTTCTGGGCTTTCTGTCACTCATCGGCTTCGTACATAGGTACATACCGAATCAGTTGAGTAAACTTAACGTCGTATTGGGTTACCGACATCTCGTCAGTTTGCTTCAACTTCATAAACTCCCAAGTCTTTTCTTCTCTCCAACTCCGAGGGAAATATTTTGTGTCAAATGCTTCCTTGAATCTAGCCCAAGTCATAGGTTGAGCTTGCCTCGGCCTTGCATCTTGCTCCACTTGCCTAGGTATCCTCTGCAAAGCTCGCTGGGCTGACTGCCACCATCGTGCAGCGTCTTCCTCAAGCATGAATGTAGAGCAGTTAACTTTGTCTTCATCGCTGCATTGCAAATGTTGGACCAGCTTCTCGGTTTGCTCCATCTAGTATTCCGCCATGCAGGGGTCGTCTTCTACTTTTCCCCTGAACACCGGGGGTCTCTGTCGGCGATACTGATCCAACACATGAGTTGTATGCCTCGGTGGCTCGTTCCTCGCTACATGTGTCAGCATGCTTTCCAATATTCTTTCCATTCGATCAAATCTATTCTCACTTGGACCTGATCGCTCCTCTTGTCATCCGTCATTCATGACATGATTCGCAGAACGACTGCGATGACTGCTACTACCGTCACTTTCATCTTGCTCGCTGAGATCCATGACTCTCCGAGTTTTCACCATCTGAAAAAGAAAAACACTTCCTTAATCAGTGCAAATCTCACTTAAAGATTATCTCTATCTTGCTAAAAGATCTTTCGGGTCCCCCAACCATCAAAGGTACCCTGTCCAAATCTCAAATCATGAATAGTCACAATTTCTAATCTCTAATCATTTTTACGGGACTCAATCCTACATCCCGACCACTTCATTCTTTAGATCAACATTTGAACTAAATGCTCTCGACTCATTCCCATGATTTGTTTCCTTTGAGGTAACCCTACCTCGATCCTCACAACATTTATTTTGAGATTCCCTATCATCCAAAATCAATCTTCAAAATCCTTAAACTCGGTTCTCCAAAACATTTATCGAATCATCCTAAGTTTAATATCCCTAGGATCCTCGATACAAATTGAATTATTTCTAACCCGATCACTCCCGATAGCTATCAGTTATCTCAATACTCCACGCAAGGATTTCAACTATTGACCTCGAATCGATAGTTTCTAAATTTCTAACGAAATCTATAATCCTCAAATAACCATCGCTCTAATCAGAGTCCCTTAAATTCCAAACCCTAATCAGAGTCCCTTAAATTTCAAACCTTCGCTCTGATACCAATTGTAACACCCCACTTCTCGAAAGGCGTTACTGTAACGAAAGATTCCGGGGATAATTTTTTTTCAAATAAAAACCCATCACAAAAACCATTCCCTGAAGATCCCGTTACACTTTCTCAGTATATTAAGTATGAACCATTAATAAACCAAGACAGGTTCACCAACACAAATGCGGAAGCTAGATCGAAACCTCAACAGGTCATAACCGAAACCACTTTATTTATATATAAAGTTACACCAACGTTTACATGACGTTTTCAAAAGTAAACAACATAACTGAAAAGACATAATGTAAACTATCCACTAATCGCCGTCACTCCTCGACGATCCCTTTCCCTTTTGCACCGCTGCCTTCACCTGGAACGTTTGAATATTCCAGGACAAAGTCCAAATTAGATGATGAATCATCTAAGTGAGAGTTTAAAACACATTTTTCATGAATAATGCAAGACATGAAATAAACCAATACACCTGGTAAGCCCTAGCTCAAGAGAATTCCCACGCGCTTAACCCTACCACGGGAAAAGAGCAATCTCTCTAAAAGCTATGCCACCACACTGACTCGACGACACGACGCGATTCTAGCTTAAATGGGGCTGCCAACGCATCTCACCAGAATACGTACCCACCTTAAGCATCCAAGAACCACCATACAATCCCAACTCCAAAATTTCACATAGACCACCTAGTCGTCCTAGTGCGACTTCCCTGGCCAAATGAACTGGCACGGAAATCAAGGCGGCTATCCTGACATGCACACCTAGCATCAGATACCCCTATTATTCTGTCACGCCCTTGGAGAATTACGGCTACACTATCGGTCGTCCAAAGCTGCGTTAGTGTATCCTAAAGTCTTATTTTCCACAAAGTCCATTTATGCCCTTCACTAAATACCGTTTATATCCTCAAATCATTCCTGGGTATTACAATAGTGGATCAGAATTGTTAGGATTTTGATTTATGTTGAGTATGTGTTGAGGAAAAAAAAAATGTATCCCCGAAATTTCGAAAATAATGCCCGTTTCGGGAAAGTGGGGCGTTCCACTAATCTTGGCCATCAAACATGTAGATCCTTTTTCATCCCATATGCTCATCCAAGCTACTTTTGATGGCATATGGTGCTGGGTATTTTCAGCTACACTAGAGCGTAATGCTCAAATCAAGTACTTCGGACAAACAAATGACTCCATCACAAACTTTAAGCAACTCAAGATTCAATTCCTCACTCATTTCCCGTCTTATCGAAGGCATCTTAAGACGTCGATGGCCCCGGTGAATGTTAAGTAGACTTCAAGGGAATTCCTCAAAGAGTACCTAGATTGTTTTAATGAGAAGACATTAGGTATTCATGAGTTCGATCAAGGAGTGGATATAGTGCCATTTCAAAATTTCCTAAAGCCTCACCCATTCTCTTTCTCTTTGTTTCAAAAGCCTCCATAGTCATTCTCGCAGATCCTAAACCAAGCATAAAAGTATATCAACACCAATAACATTTATCAGGTGAAAAAAGTCAAGCAACCTGAGAAGAAAGCAAAGGCAGTCTTAGAGCATTTGCCTGACAACTATTGGGCTCAAACACATGACCATTTAGGTCCACTTAAAAAATGGTGGAGTCTGGTTCGATATATCCCCCCCTCTCAATAGTTCTCAATTAGTCATACTAATGAACATCCAGCATAGGGACATTCTTTGTTGCCTGGGAAAATGTAGGCACCACCCCCCCTCAATAGTTCTCGATTAGCCATACTAATGAACATCCAGCATAGGGACATTCTTTGTTGCCTGGGAAAATGCAGGCACCATTAAGCAAAAGAAACTATGACAAATATTGTCATTTTCACCCGAATCATGACCATGACATGGACAAGTATCTACAGTTCAAGGATGCCATCTAGGAGCCTTATAAATTGAGGCTTCTTTGGCAACGGCATTACTTGAAAGATAACTATCCCTTGCGATTACCAAAATACCCTAGGGAGTCAAGTTGATTCCAAGCACATGAAATCAGACTATCAAGATCGTTCTCACACCCCATCAAGATGAGAATGGAAGTAACCCATGGAAGAATCAAAATGGCCTCGGATTATACACACCTTAGTGAATGAGGCCTACCCTAGAGATTGCTTGATTAAGGTAGCCTCCAAAAGGCCTCGATGTGATGAATTTATCATAATGATAACCAATGATTTTCTTGGCGATGAACCTCTTGTCATCTTGACCAAGGTATCTAATTGTGTGGTTTGGTGAATTTTATTGGACATAGGGAGTTTATCTGAAGTTCTCTATTGAGATGTTTATTTAAGGATGTGTAACGCCCCATTCGAGTGATAGGAAGGACCAGAACAGCTTACCCTGATGGGCCTACATGAACTTCCCAGGGGGGTCATCTATCCTTGGATTACCCCAGGTCAAGCACGCTTAACTTGAGAGTTCTTTGCCAACATTCAGCCCAAAAGGTATCTAGCTGGTGTTGTTTCCTTTCTTACACTATCTTCGATATATTCTAACTTCTCTGGGCTCTCGGAGTGTTACATTCTCCCCCCCTTAAGCACATGACGTCCTCGTCATGTGACCTTACAACCGGTCCCAAATCTCCCCCCGTGCATGGCCGACGTGGGATTCGCCTAAGGTGCCTACACGCACCCCCCATAGGGGCCTCACACCCCCCTCGGGACTCAGCCTCCTTGCTAAGGTTTGCCCCACCACCGTGCTCAGAGGATTGGGGGTCGGCTCTGATACCACCTATAACGTCCCATTCGAGTGATAGGAAGGATCGGAATAACTTACCCTGATGGGTCTACACGAACTTCTCAGGGGGGTCACCCATCCCTGGATTACCCCAGGTCAAGCACGCTTAATTTGGGAGTTCTTTGCCAACATTCAGCCCAAAAGGTATCTAGCTGGTGTTGTTTCCTTTCTTACACTATTCTCGATATATTCTAACTTCTCTAGGCTCTCGGGATATTACAGGATGGGTTACAAAATGGAAGACCTTTAGTCAGTTTGCACCCCCTTGATTCAATTTAATGGTAAGGTGGTTGAAGCAGATGATCACATCCAATTGTCGATCAGTATAGAGATGCTTTCAAGAAGTCTGTAATAATGCTGAAAGTCCTCATCACCAATTTTTCATTTACCTATGACATGATATTAGGGAGGTTAAGCTTAAGTGCCTAATACATAGTCCCCTCCACTAACCATATGCTCAAGTTCTCAATGGCCCAAGGAGCGGGCAAAGTTTGGGAAGATCAAAAGGTTGTTTGAGAACGTTACATGGTCTCCCCTAGGGAGCAAATTGCCTAGTCAAATCTTAGAGAGTCCAAAAAAGCTAAAACGGTTAAGCCAATGGATAAATTGGTTGATGTGCCATTAAGTCCTAAATACCTAGATAATATGGTTAAGATTACCGCTAAGCTATGAGAACCAATCAAAAGCGAGCATTATTTCTTGAGTTCGCTTATTTGTTTGCATGGTCATTCTAGGACATGTCAGGAATTGATCTAAGTATCATGACACATAAGTTGAGTGTTAACTCAATACATCACTAGGGTGAAGCTAAAGAAGAGGTAATTCGCTCTTGAACGGGCAAAGACCAATGAGGCAGAGGTGGATGTTAACCTCAAAGGTACAATTAAATAAGTTTTGATGATAACAAAATATAATTTTTTGTTTGATCCTTAAAATTGGCATGATAAAAATGGACTATCGCTCTTTTAAAACAAAATCTATTAAACTTTAAAGTTCGTCAAAAAGAACTTATGTTTGGTTGACCAAAATAGATAATCTAGCCGACTAATTCTAAAATCAGTAAGCTCTATATAGAGGAATTTACATATGGTTAACCAAATTAACTTAAGCAACAAGCTTGAAGTTTTGTCCTTTTTCTTAGTAGACCAAAGCAGGTGTATGGTCTACTGAAAACACCTAGTAACTGATATTCATTCTTTGTACATGTCTAGCTAACCAAATAAGTTTTGAGTAGTTGACTAAAGTAGGGCAGTGTGATTTTCAACTCTGTTAACACTTCAATTTGGTTGGCCAAAGGTTAAGATTAGTCAACTAAAGGTCTTCGTTTGGAACACTTTGTCATAATTAGTTTGGTTGACCAAATGTTAGACTTTAGTCAACCAAAGTCCTCCAGAATTGATTCCTATCATTCAGAGAAAATTGTTTAATAGACCAAAGCTCTACTTTGGTGGACCAAAGGTTGTCATTTTTTAAAAAATTATCTTCAAAGAATATGCGATCTATAATATTTCACAAACCTGTATTTCATTCTTCATCCTAAACACTTTCTAAGTTTTTTTCTTGTATGATATTTTTGTTTTCAAAAATGATTTCCTCATTTGGCACATAGGGCAAATATGTAAATCACTTAAAAGGGTTTACTGTCTTTCACCAAAATGGCTCAAGCTGTCTAAATCATAGTTTTCACCTCATATGCTCTTTTTTTTTTTTTTTTCCATTTTTGCAAGGCATATCTTGCTCTAGACTTGTGTACCCTTTTCGTACTCATAAAAGTATTTAATGGTTTCATCCTTATCTATATTTAGTGCACATAAAATATTTAAATGCTTTTCAGATCTTCTAAGAGGGATTTGCAGACCACCAAGATGTTCTGTCTCCATTTGTGTGCCATTAATTATTAACAGTATGATGTTATTTGACCAATTATATATCAAACTAGCTAAATTGTTCCTACATGATCTCTATCCTATCCTACAAAGTTGTTTTTGTATAGGGTTTTTGAATGTTTTAAAATCTCAAAGATGACCATCAATTTTACCTCCAGTGGCTAGAACCAAGGCTTTAAAAGCAACTCAACTACCAAGCATTGAAAACTCACTTATTTAGTTGTCTATGTATTCAAAAGAAAAGGTGTTCAAGGCTCCTTAAAGCATTCAAATGTAAAGTAGTGTTGTTGCAAATCCTTCTTCTTTATCTTAAATTAATAAAGGTTGTAAGTTTATTTTATATTAAATTCACTTGCATAATTGCAAGGTGGTCTATCTTGTGAGGATTCTTATTTGATACGACATTAATCTTGTTAGTAAAGTAACTTATAATGAGTTCTAGCTCCTATACAAAAACTAGGGTAATGCTTATTTATTTTAATAGAACTCTCAAGTTTTTAATTTAAAGAAAAAAAACATAGACTCCTAAAATTAAATCTTTATAAAATCTTGTGCGGTTGTATTTGATTGTTTTACTACTTGCTATTATCCATCCATCAGCAATTCATGTATTAAAACTCAACTCTGAAAAAAAAGAATTTTGAAAGAAAGTTTTTGTATCTCATAAAAACCCAATACAAATCCCCGGGTTATTTTTCTGGGCAACAAGTGATATTAAAGTAGGTATATAATTTTTCTATACCTTAATTAAAATTTAAAGTAAAAATGACAGTCATTATTGGAATGAAATTGCTAATTAAGGTTAGTCCACAAATAGGTCACGTTGGTTTAATGGAACTAACTACACTTATTGAAAGGATATAATGAAAATCTATGTGCAATCCAATGATTATGAAGCCTAGAAAGCCATTACTAAAGGTGTAAAGTTGCCAACTATAATGGTGGAAGATTTAATCATTCCAAAACTTAAAGATGAATTTAATGAAGAAGACATTAAAAAAGCTCAAATGTTAAAGCTATGAACTTATTGTATTGTACACTCCCACCCACAAAATTCAATATAGTATCTTGATGGGAAACAAACTAAGGAGATTGGAGACTTGTTGTAGGTTACATATGAAGAAATAAACTAATCGGATAAAGAAACTAGAATAGGAAGGTTGGTCTATAATTATAAACTATTTAAAACACACCACCAGCCCACTATATATCTATATGTATATGAATATATATTGCATGTAATTGGGCGTGGACTGCCATGATTGAGAGCAAAATGTGCAAGTGAGGCAGATGACCACCAAAATAAAAGCGACTGGCAGTAGGAAGGATCGGAAAGCAAAGTGCCATTTGTCATTCTAAGATTACACTTACACTCACTCCCCCCACCCCCAACCCCACGCCCACCATCATTTGTGTGTAGAGATCTCGACAGGGAATTTGGTTTTGTGTTGGTGAGTTAGTGGGTTGTTGTGACTTCTTTGTTTCAGGATTTAATTATTTAGCACAAACATGTGCACAAGTAACGTGTCTTAAAACTTAGCTAAAACTCATATTCAAATAATGAATAAAATTAACAAGTTGAAATTTTAATTTCTTAATTAATTAGCTCTTTTTCGAAAGTTTATATTTTTAATTGTTAATTATGCGAATTTTTATGGTAATTAATATATTATTTTTTTTCCTGAAATTATATATGGATCGAAATTCTAAAATGATTTAAATGGAAAACTTATATTATATGATAAATAAATGCATGAGATTGAGAGAACAGTAGGGATTTTCAAATTGGTAACTTCAGCTGGATTCCGGCGCATTCATAGATGCACTAACTGTATGTATTGAATCTTCTTTCTTCTGGGTAAGTAAGGATTAGATGCCAGCTGTGATTGGAAGAGAGAAGAAATTAATGAAAGCAATAAAGAACTAATTCAGAATTTATTTGACATTATTGTTGTGAAATTTGTACATGCCATCCCAAAATTGAATTCCAGAACATCCATGCATGGCCAAATCATAAGCACTTCGATATTATTGTTTACAATGCCTCCAAGACATAAGTTAAGTGATCGGATTACAATAAGTTAGGATTCGCACCAGTAAATCGTGGATTTGATTTATAGTCTTACGTAATGAGGCAAAGTCTCTACCTATTATTTACTCTGTTGAAATTAAGGGCACGAGCGGCATAAGACCGTGCAAAGATGGTAATCTCAAATTACTTGTCAGACAATCTTTCAACATAAATTATAAACGAGAATTAAAGAGCTAAAATTTTGTGACAAATATTAGTATTGATCATGCAATTAGAAATTAAAAGGAATATTATTAAAGATATATTGTCATTTTCTATATATTAATTAATTATGCTTTCTAGAAAAAGTGCATGAACGCATGCATATATGGGGAGAGAGAAAGAGAAAGGAAAAGAGAAGACAGTATAGTCAGTCCAAGTCCACTATCACTCCCACTATCGCCACCCCTCCACACACCAACTCCACCACTAAAACCCTATTCATTTATCAACAACACAAATAACACGTATGCCTAACAACTTCACACTTGAGAGTTTTCCACTTCTTCTCAAACAAATAATATATTGATTTTCTATCATTATTAGAAGAAGCTACTAGAATTGAGCCAATTTTCCAAAACTTTTTCCATGACTATATATATCGATTGGATGCCCGACGTTGCACTTCACAGGCATTGTTGGTTTTCTCCAAAGATCTGAATATTTTCATACATAAATCCTTCACACGCAGACATTTCTGTCAGTTGTCTGAAGCCACTGGCTTATATGGTGTGAAGATGGAGAGTTCTAAGTTAATAGGCGTGGCATTCTTGGTTCTGTTCTTTGTGGACGTCTGTTTTACCGCTAGGCCTTTTAGAGTGGTCGTAGGCAAAGGAGGAGGTGGTGGTGGAGGAGGAGGAGAAGGAGGTGGTGGCGATGGTGGGTCGGAACTTGGGTATGGTTCAGGTTATGGTTCTGGGTACGGCTCCGGGAGTGGTTATGAGTATGGAGATTTCCCCGGAGGTGCATACGGTAGCGGGGGAGGGGGAGGCGGCGGCGGCGGAGGTGGTGGTTCGGGGTCCAGGGGCGGTTCCGGTTCTGGGTTCGGATCTGGGAGTGGCTCTGGGTATGGATCTGGTGGCGGGATAGGCAGTGGGGGAGGTGGCGGCGGCGGCCAAGGTGGAGGAGGAGGTGGTGGTGGAGGCTCCGGATACGGTTCGGGAAGTGGCTCCGGGTATGGAAGTGGAAGCGGTTCTGGCTACGGAAGCGGCAGCGGGACTGGCGGAGGCGGCGGAGGAGGAGGAGGAGGCGGCGGCGGCGGAGGTGGTTCCGGGTACGGTTCGGGCAGCGGCTCGGGGTATGGTTCGGGATATGGGTCAGGCTACGGCGGCGGCGAAGGTGGCGATGAGCCGTGATCGTTTGTACTACGTGCTTAGTAGAATTCAAAGAATTTGCAATTGTAAACTCCGAAATAAAAGTGTGATGGTGGTGGGGCCGTCAGCCGCGGTGGATGCGGCGGCATTGGATGTGTTGCATGCATGCGCGCACTTCATCCTCTACATAACTATTATATAATATAATCTTTTTTTTCTATTAATTTTTTTTCCTTAAATTGTTAGATAAATTACATGGGGCGATTAATGAAATTACAACTAATATTTTTGTGTTTTCTGAAATAACTAAAACCTTTGTTTAGTTAAATAAATGGGTAAATATACTATTTTTAATTATAAATTATACCAATTTAACGATAAATAAATTACAAAAATTAGTTATTACACTTTAATTTTATTATTTCAATCATTAAATCTCATTTATAATAAACTGATTGCTATACCTTAATCTCCACCTCCTTTTCTACGACCATACCCGGAACCACCACCTCCTTCTTTGACTTGGTTATGGTTCAAGTTCTGGTTTTAAGTCCACAAATAAATAGGAATTTTGGTATTGGTGAGATTACCAAAATTCTTTAAAATTTTGAAATATAAATTTTTGGGAGAAAACCAATGAATGATTTAATGATTTACGTAGAAATTTGACCTTGTGTGTGCATTCGTGTTGAAACTTACCAAGCCAACCGTGTTAGTCTTAGCTTACGCTCACTTCCTTGATGACAACTAAGTCAACCTTCTTCTTGGACTGCACCTTCTTGGGATCTTCTCATTGCTAAAACCACCAACACAAGAGAGTAAAACAAGAGAACAAGTTATATCCAAGATCCTTTCAGCCCGTTTGGTGCCTATTATGGGGTTCCTTATTGATCCAACGTAGTCTGATTTTGTGGAGGGGCATTGCATGATGGAGAATATTCACCTTGCTCAGGAAATTACGAGTAAGTATAATCGGAAGAGGATATCCCTTGATATTTTCTCAAGATTGGTCTTTCTAAAGCTTACGACTCCATCAATTGGAGTTCCTTCATGCTATTCTCTGTCGGCTAGATTTTCCCCTTGAGTTTATTAAATGGGTGATGGAGGGTCTATCCACCCCCTTTTATTCAATTATGCTAAATGGAAACTTGCATGGATTTTCCAAAGGCAAGAAGGGGCTTCGGCAAAGTGATCCTCTATCCCCCTTCCTTTTTGTTTCGTGCCTTGATTATTTCTTGAGGTCTCTCAAATCAGTTACTGTGGATTCGAAGTTTAATTTTCATCCCAAATGCTTCAAGTCCAAGATTTCTCACTGGCATTCGCGGATGATTTATTCGTCATGGCCTGAGGTGATGTTACATTGGTTAGAATAATATTGGACTGTCTTGCCAGCTTTGAAAAATGTTCTGTGCTAAGGGCAAATGCTAGAAAATCTAACATCTTCACGGTTGGTATTTTTGGTCAAGAGCTAGATGATATCTTAGCCCTGTCCAATTTTTCCAAAGGCACTATGCCATTTCGGTATTTGGGTATTTCTCTTGCAGCAGAGAAGCTTAAGGTCATCCATTATGCTCCGTTTGTAGACAAAATTGTTGCATATATCAACGCTTAGACTACAGCTTCTCTCTCTTATGTGGCGTGCAGAGCTTATTCGATTGGTCCTTCAAAGGGTCGAATGTTTCTAGTTGTCTATTCTGCCTATTCCTATTGCTGTCATCGAGAAGGTCTATTGGATTTGCAAGATGTTTCTATGGAACTCTAAGAGTTTGCTTGTTGCCTGGCATGATGTCTGTCTTCCTAAGGAGGAGGGAGGGCTAGGTTTTAAGGACATTAAAGTCTGAAATGATGCTTTATTATGCAAAACCTTGTGGAATATCCACAGAAAAAAGGATTTCATGTGGGTTAAATAGGTCAACCATGAATATCTTAAAGACGCATCCATCTAGGAAAGAAGGGTTAGGAGGGATGATTCTCCTCTTTTCAAGAAAATCCTTCTCATAAGAGATCGAATTATTCAAGTAGTGGGGTCTGTCTCAGAAGCCATTCTATCGATTTCATCTTGGGACAGTTCAAGTGGATTTCGAATGCATGAGGCATACAATTTCTTCAGAGTTAAAGGCCCCAAGAAATAGTGGGTTGCAGTTGTATGGAGTAGTTGTATCACACCAAAGGATGCCTTTATTCTCTGGGTATGTGCTAAGGCTAAGCTTCAGACAAAAGACAGGCTACACTTCTTGAACATTGACAACATGTGCCCTCTCTGTGGGGCTGGGGAGGAATCTGTTCAACATTTGTTCTTTCAATGCACTTTTAGTGCTACGATTTGGGACCACATCAGAGCCTGGTTGGACATTTCTAGGGCCATGTCCACCATTCTTAATGCTTTAAAGTGGATCAAGAATGAAGGCCGAGGGACCTCTTGGCGTAGTAAAATGAAGAGAATTGCTCTCGCCTGCTCTGTCTACCAAATCTGGAATGCATGGAATAGGAAGATTTTTGAGGGTTCAAGACCTCATGTGGACTGCTTTATTCGTCGGATTAAAACACATATATACAGAGTTTTTTTTTTTGTATCCTCATAATTTAACCCAGCATGAGCATTATGTTTTGGGGCATTAGTTTTACCCTTTTGTATTCTCTTGGGTATGCCCAGTGTTTCCTATACAGTTTTGATCTTTATATACAAGTACCTTTAGATAAAAAAGAAAAAAAACAAGAGAACAAGAAAAGCAAAAGAACACAAGAGTTTTATACAGAAACTCTCAACTTCTATTGAAGATGGAATGAATGCAACTAAGGGAGACCCTTTATTAATAACCTTTAGGTCTATGTAAAAAAGATAGAAATATCCGTGTTATCTTTATTTATAGGGTACAATTACAAATTTAATTCAATCTATCCTCATCTCTAATTAACTAAATAACAATCAAATAAGTATGGAATCTTTCGAAACTAGCGCCACAATCTTCCACAGAACATGACTAACCACATTGTCTTGTAGGGAAAATATTTTGAGGACTCCTCTCAAATCATGCCATACAATCTGCTTCATCACATCCAAGTGTCCAACTATCTACATCCTCACAACATATCTAGTCAACTTCTAGTTATGCCCATAACGTGTCCTAGTCATGACCCCATCATATCCCAATCATTTAAATCATCCATAGGACATTTCATCCACATGTTTCCTATATGGAAAAGCCTTTATTCATGATGAAATGACAATCTACGATTCAAAAGGTCAAAACATCCTCCTCCACCTAGCGTGCCAACATCCCCATTGCTTGCTAATAGTTAATGAGATTAGCCTTTGAAACTGCCACAAGTCCTCCTCGCCTTGGTGCAACGTGACACATCACTCTACTTCACCACCCCGTCAGCTAGTATCTTTTCCGCTACTTTCTCAAATTATGTAGTCACCACCAAAAGTTCCCTATGTGACACAAACCACTCTTAATTGTCACGACTTGCATGGTAAGGCTTCAAGAAGGTGATGTGGAAGACTAGATAAATCTTCAATGAAAGGGGTAATGCAAGTTGATATGACACGTTTCCTACTTTTTTTATGTCTAGATATGGACCTTCGTGCTTCTGGATCCATCTTTTGTAAATCCTCTAATAAGCCTTAAATTGTAAAGCGATCACATTCAACATATCTGTTAATTGAGAATTATTCCATGTATCTTGAAGATAAAGCTTAATTGATTAGGAAGTTGATAAGTTCTCTGGATGCATGTATTAAGTCTCTTAGGAATTTGAGTTATTATTAATATTCTAGTCCACATTCATAGCATTAATATATTACGTTGCTAGTATAAATGGCTTTGTAATTCTCATTTGAATATATGGAAAGATGTTTATGTTTTAACAGAGAAGTCTAGCAGAGTTGTATTTTCTCATTTTTTGCTTGGTGTATTTGCCAACATATTTCATCTTTAATTGACAAGTGGTATCAGAGCTGTATTCTTGAGGGATCTATTCATTTAACTCCAAAATGTCTTCAAGTGAGCATATTGGATCTGGTCCTCCAAAGTTTGATGGTAACAACTACCATTTATGGGCTTTCAAGATGGAAGCATATCTCGAAGCCCTCAATCTATGGGAAGTAGTGGAGCTTGATTCTAATCCACCTCCTCTACCTGCAAATCCTACTCTCAATCAAATTAAAATTCATGATGAGGCAAAGCAAAGGAAACCAAAAGCTTTGACCTGCATCCACCAGGCTGTCTCTGAGGCAGTTTTCACAAGAATTATCAATATTAAGTCTCCAAAGGAAGTGTGGGACAAATTGAAGCTGGAATTTGAAGGCAACGACAGAGTGAAGTCTGTCAATTTAAGAACTTTAAGGAGGGAATTTGATCTCATGAAAATGAAGGAAGGAGAAAGTGTTAAAGAATATACTTCCAGGCTACTTGATGTGGCAAACAAGATCAGATTTTTGGGCCAAGATTTTCCAGATGAAAATATTATTGAAAAAATCCTTGTCAGCCTACCAATGAAGTATGAATCGAAGATTTCAGCCATTGAAGAGTCTGTTGATGCCAAGACTCTTGGAATTTCAGAACTGATCAGTAGGCTCTATGCCTTTGAAAAAAGGCTAAGCATTAGAAATGAAGAAGATGATGTTGAAGGAGCATTCCAAGCAAGGCACAAAGGCAAGCAAGACAAAAGATATGGCAAGAAACCTGCAAAAGGAAGTTCGGACAAAGGGAAAGGCGTGCAGATTTCTGCAAATTCAGACAAAAAGTCAAGCTATCCACCATGCAAACATTGCACGAGAACAAACCATAAAGAGGAAGATTGCAGATACAAAGGCAAGCCTCCCATTCAATGTAGGTTTTGCAACAAGGTGGGCCATTTTGAAAAACATTGCAGACTGAAAAAAGCTCAAGGCAAAGGAGGGACAACTCAACAAGCAAATATCACAGGAGAAGAAGAAGATGAGCCCAAAGCAAAGGTATTTCTTGCCTCTCAATTATCTGAAACTGATTCTCATACATGGCTGGTTGATAGTGGTTGCACAAGTCATATGGCAAAGAAGGAGAGTCTATTTCATAGCCTAAACAAGTCTGTAAAGATCAAAGTCAGACTTGGAAATGGTCAATTTGTTGAAGCTGCTGGAAGGGGAACTATTCTGGTTCAAACCAAGGTTGGGCCAAGATATATTAATCAGGTTCTTTATGTTCCCTCACTCTCTCATAACCTCCTAAGTGTGCCTCAAATGCTAGTGAATGGTTATTCAGTTCTTTTCAAAGGAAATACATGTTACATCTATGATAAAGAAGGCTCTTTAATTGCAAGGATGCCTATGATCAACAAGTCCTTCATGTTAAATTTTAATATCCAAAAGGAAGATGCATGTAATGTAACTGTTGATGAATCCAAGTTGTGGCATTGTAGATTTGGTCATTTTCACTATAATGCTCTTTCTAAATTATGTAAGGAAGGCATGGCAAGAAATATGCCAGATGTAATGATCCCAAATGAAGTGTGTGGGGTTTGTCAAATGGGGAAGCAACACAGACTTCCATTTCCTGCTGAAGCCACATGGAGAGCGAAGAACAAGCTTGAACTCATTCACAGTGACCTTTGTGGTCCCATGAAGAAGGAATCCCTGAATAAGAATAAATATTTTGTCTTTTTTGTGGATGATTATACTCGGAGTACCTGGATCTATTTTATCAAAAGTAAGTCACAAGTTTTTGATGTTTTCAAGAAGTTCAAAAGGATGGTTGAAGCTCAAAGTGGTTGCAAGATCAAGGCTCTCAGAACTGACAACGGTCTTGAGTTTAACTCCACAGAATTTAAAGAATTCTGCAATAAGTATGGTATTTCGCATCAACTCACAACTCCATATACCCCACAACAGAATGGTGTTGTGGAGAGAAAGAATAGAGTTGTCATGGAGATGGTAAGGTGTATGTTGGCTGAAAAGAAGCTCCCAAATGAATTCTGGGCAGAAGCTACTTACACAGCAATTTATCTTATAAACAGACTTCCTACTTCAGCCTTAAAAGGGAGTTACACCTATTGAAGCATGGACAGGTCATAAACCTTCAGTAAAGCATGTGAGGATCTTTGGTTCTGGATGTTATGTTCATGTGCCAGCAATCAAGAGATCCAAATTAGATCAAAAGTCTCGACCTGGGATACTCCTAGGTTATGCTCCTATGACTAAAGGTTACAAAGTCTATGATGTGCAAGAAGGAAAGGTCCTTATCACTAGAGATTTGGTGATTGATGAAGGCTCATATTGGAGTTTTGATGAGAATGAACTAAAGCCACATAAAGATATCATTTCTGAACCCACTCAGGAATTGCAATTTCAGCAGCAAAGCAATGAAGATGAATTTGATAGTCAAGATGAGCCATTAAAGCCAAAAACCAGAAGTCTTGCTGATATATATGAGAGCTGTAATTTGGTTATTTCTGAACCAGATTCATATAAAGAGGCTTCTCAAGATCCTAGATGGATTCAAGCTATGGAGGAGGAGCTATTCATGATCAACAAAAACCAAACTTGGAGTCTTGTTAGCAAACCTAAAAGAAGAAAGCCAATTGGTTTGAAATGGATTTACAAGGTGAAAAGAAACCCAGATGGTTCAGTCAACAAGCTGAAAGCAAGATTAGTTATGAAAGGATATGCTCAAAAGGCTGGTTTGGATTATGGGGAAACATTTGCTCCTGTTGCAAGGTAGGACACGGTTCGGCTGCTGGTTGCTTTAGCTGCAAAACTTGGCTGGGAAATCTATCATTTGGATGTAAAATCAGCATTTCTCAATGGTGATTTGAAAGAGGATATTTATGTGGATATTCCTCAAGGTTTTCCAACTGAGGTAGAAGGTGATAAAGTCTTAAAGCTTCATAAGGCTTTGTATGGGCTGAAACAGGCTCCAAGAGCCTGGTATGGAAAGATTGATGCTTATTTGCCCAAATGTGGCTTTCAAAGAAGTCCATATGAGGCAACATTATATGTCAAGAAGGGTTCTAACAACAAAACTCTTGTTGTCTCTATGTATGTTGATGATTTATTAATAACAGGTGATGATAAGGATGCACTTCAGCAATTCAAAGCTGAAATGAAAAAGCAATTTGAGATGTCAGATCTTGGAGTTATGAACTACTTTCTTGGAATGGAGATCATGCAAACAGAAAAAGGTATTTTCATGTCTCAATCCAAGTATGCTAAAGATCTGTTGAAAAGATGTAAGATGGAAGACTGCAAGCCAGTCTCAACTCCAATGGCTTGCAATGAGAAGTTGTCAAAAAATGATGAAGATGAAATGGTTGATGCAACCTTTTTCAGAAGCATCATTGGAGGTCTTCTCTTCCTCACACACACCAGGCCAGATATTATGTTTCCTGTGAGCTATTTATCAAGATTTATGCATGATCCATGTGAAAGGCATCTTAGATGTGCTAAGAGGATTCTGAGATATGTGAAAGGAACCATAAATTATGGTATTTGGTTCAACTCCAGAAATACAGGGGAGTTAATGGGATATTCAGACTCAGATTGGGCTGGAAATGAAGCTGACAGCAGAAGTACTTCAGGTTATGCATTTACCCTTGGAAATGGTGTGTTTTCATGGTGTTCAAAGAAACAAGAAATTGTTGCTCAATCCTCTGCTGAAGCAGAATATATTGCAGCTGTAAATGCTGCAAATCAAGCTATTTGGATTCAGAAAATACTTTCAGATTTGGGCATAAATGTTAGTTCACCTGTGGTCTTAAATGTGGACAACAAATCTACTATTTCTCTTGCAGAAAATCCAGTTCTTCATGGCATTGCCAAACATATTCGGGTCAAGTTTCATGCAATAAGAGAAATGGTGACTAATAAAGAAATTAAGCTAAATTATTGTCCATCTGAAGCTCAAGTAGCAGACGTCATGACCAAAAGTCTTCAAAAGGCAAGGTTTGAGAAGATGAGAAGCATCTTGGGAGTGCATGGAACAATTCCCAAGGAGGAGAATGTTAATTGAGAATTATTCCATGTATCTTGAAGATAAAGCTTAATTGATTAGGAAGTTGATAAGTTCTCTGGATGCATGTATTAAGTCTCTTAGGAATTTGAGTTATTATTAATATTCTAGTCCACATTCATAGCATTAATATATTACGTTGCTAGTATAAATGGCTTTGTAATTCTCATTTGAATATATGGAAAGATGTTTATGTTTTAACAGAGAAGTCTAGCAGAGTTGTATTTTCTCATTTTTTGCTTGGTGTATTTGCCAAAATATTTCATCTTTAATTGACAATATCCAAGTCACTAAATTGAAATTGCACCAAACATCTCTTTTAGTTGACCTATTTCTTCATCCTCTCCATTGCCTTGACAAGGAAAGACTTGGTCTCATCCAACTTCTATTACCAAGAACTCACCATGGAATAAGCTCTTGGATTTTGACCCTTGTATTGCTCCTCCACTATAAGTGGGGTCACTGGTTGTTAGTCTGTCACATTCTTGAATGGGTTTTTTCCTATTAACTTACATTTCTACCAATTGTAGGAAAACTAGGCCACATCCAATAGTTTGGTCCAATCGTGTTGGTTGACATTGTTGTAAATAACACTTCAACAAGCTATTAACCAACTCTATCTAACCATTAGCCTAGGAGTGAAAGGTTATGAAAAAAATGAAACTCCAAGCCAATGAGTTTGAGTAACTCCATATATAATCTCTTAGTGAATTAAGGATCCCAATTGCTGATGATAATCTTCAACATATGCAAATATTTTATCACATGGAAAAAAAATAATTGGGTTACCTTCTCTACCTTTCAATTGACCGACATTGTGATGAAAATGTGCATTTAGATAAGTCATCCACCACCAAAAAAATGGACTTGCATTCCTTCACCTTGGATAAAAATGGGATGAAATTTAGGGAGACACTCTCCCAAGGTCACTTAAGGATAAGAGAGAGCAAAAGTTCGGTCTACCAGAACTAACCAAAATGAATTGACCAAAGTTCGGGCTTTCGCCTTTCAGCCACTCCTTGATTCCTTGTTCCTTTGATGACTAACCGTCGTCTCTGTCTCACCCTTCATCCTCTTCGGCATCGACCTTCGTCTTATCGATCGCCATCCCCTTCGTCGTCGGCTATTAACCAATGAATGTTGTCCCCTTTTGCTTGTCGCATTCTAGCATTCGGCCTCTCCTACGCCAATCGACCTTCCTTGTTCCTTTGTCGTTCCCATCTCACCCTTCGTTCTCTTCGCTATCAACCTTCGTCCCATAGACTTTCTTCCCCTTTTTTGACTTATGACTAGTGATCGCCCAGCAACGACCCATAGATGTGAGTTTTAGTTAAGTTAGGGTTTTGAATTTTTCAATTGTGTTTGACTTTTGGTATGGTTTCTTCTATTTTGTTTGTGTACTTGCCTAAGACTAATTTTTCCAATATTTTTGTAACAAGCTAATACAATGATTGATACAAAATGGCCTCAACGTTGCCTTCTTGCAATGTAAGTATGATATTGTATTTTTTTTTTAATTGATCCATCTTTTACATATGTTTGGGTATGTATAGTTTTATTTCTACATGTATGTACTTTTATAGAAATAGTTCAAAGAAGGCTAAGTGAAAATGTTAATTGGATGCACCAAAATAAAAGGAATATCATGTTGACTGAATGCACAAAAATAAAATTTTATTTGATACTTGTGCCATTCCACAAACTTTTTTTTGATTTTTTCTTATGGGGAACTAGCTAAGTATCGTTTTTTTTTATTTGACATAGAGTATTTCAAATTTCAATAATGGATTAAGTAGGTGATTATTGGTTGGGCCTTTTAAACTAAAAGTACATCAACTAGGCATTTGTTTTTAATAGCAATGCTATATGGATAATATTTTTTTTCTCTATTTTTTCAACCATGAAGATAGAATTTTTTATTTAATTTCTGGTGGATGCTAACAATTTGAACTAGAGTCATGAGGATGTCACTTTGTTATATTTGTTTTTGAAGTTTCTCGTTTTGATATAAAAGCTTGATCCCTATGTTAGATTTGTTTTTAAAGTTTCTCCTTTTGTCATGGGAGCCTGAGCCCTATGCTTATACCAATCCACAAATGATTAAGGAAAATGAAAAACAACAAACAACAACATAGTTGTTGGACCTTTTGGTTGAGAATTATATTGTTACTCTTATCTAAAAAATTTTGTGAGCTCTAAAATGGCTCTATGGTGGGACAACATGAAATCTTGAATATACCTTAAATGGTGATTGTGGTGTTTGACTGTCATACCTTAAATGATGAAATCTTGTTAGTTTTTTAGTTTTTTGTTTTTTCAATCATTAGTTATGTTTGTTCAATCTATCAATTAGTTCGATTTCTTGTGTTTCTTCGGTTTATTCGGTCAATTCAATTTATACGGTTTATGTTCAATTTTTTCAATTATTAGTTAGTTCAATTTTTTGGATTAATCAATAGGTTGGCTTCGATTTTGTCTCCCGATTCGGTTTAATTGGTTAGTGGATTTCAATCGGTTCAGTTGCACACCCTTACTTAAGAATGGGTATGACTCTACCAAATCACCTAAAAATGACACTACATCTTGTCCTACTAGCACACTAGTCAAGTCTTCACATACAATTTTATTTCATCACACATGTCAAAGTAGGATCTTTCCAATAGGCCTCGAGTTCGCCTCTAATTACGGTGCCTAACCCACTGTATCATGACACTCCTTAATGAAGTTTCGTTGTAGGTTATCCTATTTTGGAATATAGATTCATTGTCCCTTAAGGTAAAGTAGGTCGTCCTCCTTTTAAAAGTGCCTCATCTTCTTCTCTTGAGTCAAGTCTATCAATAGTTTGGCCATAAGGTATTAGTCAATACCTTCATGGATCTTCTCCAAGATTTCCCCCTTAAACCAAACTAATGGGCGAAAACTCAAAACTTCTGGCCTAATGCATTTGGCACAACTACATTAGTGCGCCTGGGTTTACACTCTAACTCATAGTCAAAGTTTGTCAGAAAGTCCTACAACTAAGATTACTTGGGAGACAACTTCTTTTGAGTGTGGAAGTAGCTAGTGACTACATTATTAGTCAAGATTTAAAATGTGATCTGAATAAATAATGTCATCACATTCACGAGCAATGAACTACCATAGTCATCGCATTTTCTTAGACAATGTAATGTCATTTGGACTTGTTCAACTTCCAAATTTCAAAGGAGATAGTGTATCCACCTTACATCAACACTCCTTCAATGGCAAAGTTCAAGACATCCATCTACACTTCAAAGATCTGGTTGTACTGAGGGAGAGCAATAACAAGCTCTTCCATAACTGCGACCTTCAACCTATTAAAAACCTTCTAACATGCTTCTATCCACTCCTATATCTTCTCATTCTTAAAGAGATCCGTTAAAGGGATTTCTATTGTTGAATAGCCCTTAATGAACCTAGGGTAATAGGTAGTTAATTCAAGAAAATAAATGAAGTTTGGATACTTTTGTGGGAGTCTCCCACTCTTGGACTACCTTGATCTTCTAGGTCTCCATCTAAAGTCTTCCCCCATCTTGATGAAGAACTTAGCTTACCCCAGCCTTGTCAAATAAATCTTCAATTAAGGGAAAAGGGTAATTTTTTCTTTGCAATTTCCTTGTTTACGGTTCAATAATTCATGTATAGTAGCAAAAACCCATCCCACTTCTTTTGGAACAAGACTAGAGCCCCATATGGTGCTTTGGATGGCCTAATATAACTTGCCTCTAGTAAGCCACTCAACTACCTCCATAGTTCCTCCAATTCTAGTGGTGTCATCCTATTCCAGGTTATGGCTAGTGGCTTAAATCTCAACACTAATTCCATCTGCCTATCCACCTCTCTCTTGGGTGAAAGCTTTGTGGGTAACTCAGGTAGCATCATGTCTTGGTTTGCCTATAGAACTTCTTCGATTACTTAGGGTAGGGCTTCCAGCTTCCCTTCACGTGTCTTATCCATCTTCAATTTGACTATGAAGGTTACATTCCTCTTCTTTTAGCCTTTAACTAATTACATCGCGAACAACATCACCGTTTGCTTCTCTACTAACTTTTAAAGGACCATATGAGCAATACCTTTATCCAAAATACAATGTGAAGAACTATTAGCTTAAGAGGGGGTGAATTAAGTTCATCAAAAATTAAAAAATCTTGTAGAAATAAAACCAAGTAAAGAATGCAGTACACAAGGTTTATAGTAGTTCGGCTAACTACTTACATCCACTATCTTAACTCCTGGTTAAGAATTTTCACAATTTACTATTCAGCTTTTGTGGGGTCAACTAAAATCGTTGCACAACTTTTACAGGATCAGATGGAATCATTACACTCAACTTTTACAAGATCAGTTAGAACCTTACAATTAGCTTTTGCAGGCTTAATTAGAACCTTTTGCAACTTAAAGAAGCTAAGAAGTGATTGAATCACTAGGATAAGCTTTTATAATTAAGCACTCAACTAAAGAAAGAACTTTTCTCAAAGAATCAAAAAATAGAAAGATTTACAATGAAAAGTACTCTCTCTCTTTAATAGCAATGTATAAGGATGTGGATTGATAAAATGTTCAAATAATCCTTCTATTTGTTTTGAGTCTCTACTACCTTTATATTGTTTTTCCCTCTTTAATGCAATTGTTGTCCAATGGGTAAAAGCATGTACTTATTATCTGTACAAAAACATTCTTTCTATGGGTAATGGTTACATTAAATTTAAAATTGAATTTCATTCCATTTTCATGAGAGAAGCATCAGATCACATTAAATGTCTAAAAATTGTATTCTACGTGCATTTAATGCTTTTAGTAACGTCTAGTTTTTGAATTTCAACACAATTAATCGAGTAATCTTTGAAGTTAGTCAATTAACTTTTGATGTTACTTGACTGCAGAATATACACTACTTGACTAATCTTTTCAACTATTTAAGATTTGAAATAGATACTCGATTAATCGCTTTTGTTACTCAACTAAGATATAACGGTAGTCGATTAACTTTTCTCATTAATCGATTAATACTTCAGATACAGAGACTGACTCTCTATCCAACAATTCTTACTCAACTAATAATCTTGTTCACTCAACTAAGTTTGAAGTTATTCGATTAACATCAACTTCTTAGTGGATTAAAAGTTCAAGGGCAGAGACTTGACATTTTGCTTTAGATTTATTACTTGATTAATAAGCTTCATCACTTGACTAATATATATGTTACTCAATTAACAATATCTCTTTAGTTAATTAATGTTGTAAGTCTAGAGACTTGTCATTTTCTTTTAAATTTATTACTTGATTACAAAATATGGTTACTCGACTAATATATCAATCAGTCGATTAACACTTTTATTACTTGATTAAAAGTATTCTAATACTTATTCAAGTAATACACGATGAGTAATCGATTAATGCTTAGGTTTTCTAATCTTTCTCAATTACAAGGTGAGCTTAGTCGAATAAGTTGTCTTATACTTGACAAGAGTATATCCTTAATTGATTAAAAACTTATTACTCCATTAATGCTCTAGTATTCTTGAAACCCTAACTTTGTCTCACTTGATTAATATGTTCCAATATTCGAGTAATGTTTGAAGGTTAGTTGCAACTGACTTTACTAAACATGTTTACTCAATCATCAGTAAGTTTCTCTCGATTAAAAGATGTTCATTAAAGTTTTGCATTCAATTCTCATCATCAAAACATTTTCAGAATCAAACTCAACACAATGGGTATTCAAGGGAGGCATCAAGAAAATTATAGAAAGTTTATGCCCATGATAGCTCTGAAGTTATCCATCGAGCCTATTGCAAAGTCTACTATTCCTTTACACAAGGGAATCTAAAGGGTGACACGCTTGATTATGCCAACCAAGGTTTTATAACTACTTGTTGACTATCATAAGCCATCCTCCTACATTCATGATTTAGAATCCTAGACATTTGGCCTCCTCAAGGGTGATCAAGTTGTTGATGGCCCCCATGTCAACCATTACTTAGGATGGCTTGTCATTGATGGACATATAGATGTATACTAACCCTTTCGAAGTCTACTTTATGCGAGGTCACCTTGGCTACATTAAGAAGGGTTATGGAACCCACTTGGTGTTGGTTGATCATCTCTAGAGCTTTGAGTCTCCTTCTCCATGGCAACCAACTTCTCTCACTTGGGAGAATCTTTCACTTGGTGAGGGCCCTAGAAAATGTAACAACCTATTTGTGGAATAAAATTTTTTTTTTTTGTTTTCTCATAATCCCTACACCATTAGGGTTGACCCTCCTTACCCTTATCTTGCCCTTATAGAAGTTATTTTCCTTTTCTTTCCCATATTTAGAGAAGTAGGGCTTCAAAGAGTTTCAATTTCTCATGGGAACTCTTTTGGCACTCAATCAAGGATTTGGCTATAATGATGGTTTCACCAATAATTATCACCTTCTATCTCTACAGCTCCTCCTCCACCTAATTTTGCAACCCAACTTTAAAGAAAAGTAAGCCTCCTCATCAAACAAGTTAGAAACTCAGGATGCTATCAACGTATACTTTATGATATAGTCATGAAGTGAAAATTTGTGTTATAATTATCGCCTTGGTTTCTTTCTGGTCTCATAACCCACATTCTCTAGATCGAACTACTTCTTGAGTCTTGTCTTGAATTCTTCACATATCAATCATGCATTTCTTATTCTCTATGTCGACATGTTTGCTACATCACCATAAAGTAATAGTTCTTGATAGAAAATTTGTGGTTGTATTAATTTTAACTAACTCACCAATCATGTTAAGGCTATTTATATAACACTTTATTTGCCACAAGAAGTTCTCCACTATGTTGGAATTTCTAGAACCTTTAAACTCCTTTGACTTTGGTTGGTCCACCAATGAACTGTCACAAACTCCACTTGAGTTTAGGCTAGCACCTTAGCCCAGTCCACCTAGAGCAACTTAAAGACTCTCAAGTTGAGCCCTTAGCGTGTTGATGGACTCTATTAACTAGCCTCTATTTGGTTAATCATGATAGAGATCTAACTATTCGCCTCTTCATGGACTTGATTTCGTCTTTTAGCTAATCGAGTTGAGCTATGGAATGCTTCTTTAGCATGCTCAGATCATGTTTCACATATTCCACCTCCTAGACTAGGCCCTCAATCAAAATCTCCAAGGCTATGAGCTTGTTGTCCATGGAACTAGCAACTTTCTTCTGTTGTGTCTTGCTTGAAGCCTATGTCTTTCTCCCACCTTAGGGTGGAACTTGTAATACCCCATGTTCGTATGAGGTTGCCATATAATTTCGATGAGTGTAGAATATCGAAAAAATAGTTTGATAACAATTATAAGTACCGAATCGACTACAGGGAATGTCTCAGAGTAATATTGTCTAAAGAAAATTATATGGTATCGAAAGAAATCGAATCAGGAATAGTTTTTGGTACAACTAAAATACAACTACTAATTAGGCTGTAAAACCGAATTGTCGTAGGGGACTCCTGAAAAATCAACGAAACCCTAGGGGGGCTCCGATTTTTCGTAAGGATCAACCCTTCAGTAGTTTCGAGATCAATCGATGAACCGGTGAGGACACTGGGGCAAAATCGTCTAAATCGAGTAATTTTAAAATTATTAATTTTGGATTTTCAGAATTAAAATGCGAATTAATTTGAGATTTAAGGGCATACTTGCAATAAGAGAATTATTCCAGTGAAATAGAGGTGGAATTTGAGGTTAAATGTGTAATTTTTATCATTATATTATAATATATAATTACATATATATATATATATATATGCAGCACGCAACAGCCATGCAACTTCCTCCTATTCCCTGCAAATCCATCCCATGCCCTGTAAGCTATGATTTATGGGAGATTTTGTACGCTAAGAGAGTCTTTCACGCAAGGAGGTATGGGCAGTGACGTGAGGAGTGATGTGAGGGGGCGGTTGATGTAGCCTATAAATAGTGAGCAAGGAAGAAATGAAAGAGCAGCAAGTTGGAAGAGAGCATTCGGCCGAGAGAGAGGCAAAGAGAGAGAGAGAGAGAGCTTGATCGAGAGATTGAGAGGGAGCTGCTGGTGGCCGAAGGCAGCCTCTAGGAAGGCCGAAGCAAGCCGCAACAGCAAGCGGCAGCCATGGCCGCAAGCTGTTACGGTGATGAAGTAACCAGCCACGGCCAGCAGCAGCCGTGGCCAGCTTCCAGCGAGTGGAGGGCGGCCCATTAAGGGTCGCAGTGGTCTTCGAAAAGGCCAGCTGAGGCGCCCGCGGGCAGCGAGGGAGGCGGCAGTGTGAGGTGGCGCTAGCAGCGGTGGCAGTCGCACAAAGACGAAGAAGCAGAGGCGAGAGATGCAGGGGAAGAAGAAGAAGAAAGGAAGAAGAAGGAGGAGGAGGAGAAAGAAGAAAGAAAAAAGAAAAAAAAAAGAAAAGAAAAAAATAAAGGGAGAGAAGAAATGCTGCTTGTGGGTTGCAGAAGGAGCAAAGGAAGGAGAAGATGAATAGGAAAGAAAAAAAAAGAAAAGAAAAGAAAAAAAAAAGAGAAAATGAAAAAATAAAATAGGAAAAAATTTCGAAAAATCTCAGAAAAATCTTGAAAAATGGGATTTAGAGATTTATTAATATTCCAGAGATTTTGGGTGAGAAAATGGCTTGGGCACGAGTTTCGAGAATATGGCACGCATACTGAGGAAGCCGGAGGGGCTAAGTCAAGGTAAGTAAAATTCCCTAAAAAATTTCAAAAATTCAAGAATATTATTTTATGAATTTTTGTAGTGAAATATTTTAGAAATATTTAGTTTGGATTTATTGAGAAAAAATAGGAAGAAATAGAGAGAAAATTAAAGAAAATGCCAAAAATTATGAAAAAATAAGTTTTAATGTTTATTTAAATAATTATGGAGATTAGGATGTTTTGAGGCTTAAATTGAAGTGACTTGTGCGATTTTTTAGGCTGACACGCTTTTTGAGTTAACTTAGAGGTAAGTGTACCGTTTCAAACTTAGTACAAATATAGATGTTTATCTTCGAGAATGCTTTTATCATATTGACATGCTATAGTATGTACCCAACATGTAGACTGCATCCATGATATAATTATGAAATGCATAAATACACGTTGATATTGTTGATCACACGCATATGAGGCCGTAGGGAGTACGAACTGGCACCGCTACCTTACCAAGGGTGCACCCATACACTCCGGCTTCGAAAAAGGTGGCCACAAAAATGGTAGGTAGCATGAGGGGTGCAGTTAACACCTACGATGAAAGACATTGCATACACACATGACATAACAATATGTACCTTACTTAGATGGTTCATCATCTAAATTGGGTTCGCCCCTGGAATATTCAACGTTCCAGCCAGGATTTGTAGTAATGATACAGAGGTTGGAGATGTGTAGTGACGCGAGACGTCAAGAAACGATTAACTGTACCATGATATGCTGAAAGACTGTTAGTTCAAGAATTATGTACATTTTAATTTATTTTCAGTAACTGATGTATCAATGTTGTAATAAATGTCATGTTCAGCTATTTAGGTAATGCCATGAGTAGGTTCAATTCAACTTCTGCTTTATAAAATTGTATTTATCTCTGATGTGTAAATTAAGCACTAGATAGGTCTTAGGGAATTTCGGGTGTAACATAATTTAAAAAAAATAAATAAATAAATAAGACTCAAATTTCCTAAGGTATAACACACCCTGAGAATGTGAGCTGTTACAGAACTAGGTTGAATCCCCTCAAGGTCTTGTTTCTAATGTTCTCATTTATCAAGTTCAACATGGTGTATGTAGCTACACCTTTATGAGTTTGCTTGGTACTGACTCTAATACCAAATTGTCACAATGTTGGAACCCACCAAGCCAAATCATGCTAGCATTAGCTCACAATCACCCTCCTAGTGACAACTAAATCAATGTTTTTTTTAGATCACACTTGCCTTAGGATCTTATTAATTACCATAGAAACCACCAATACAAGAGAGCAAAGCAAGAGAATAAGAAAAAAAATAAGAGAATACAGTAACTGTAAAGGGAAATTCTAAAAACTCTTATTGAAGATGGAATGAATATAACTGAGTAAAGGCCTTATATTTAATGCCCATTTTATCTTTATTTATAGGGTTATAATTGCATATTTAACTCAATCTATTATCATGTCTAACCAATTGAACAACTCTCAAAATTTTCTGAAAGTGGCACTACAATCTTCCACGTAACACAACCAACCACGTTTCCCTATGTTGTAGATATTTTTAAGGGTCATTTCAAATCATGTTATGCAATCTACATGGTCACATCCATGTGCTCAACTATCTACATCCTCATAGCATATGCAATCAATGTCTAGTCACACCTTGACGTGTCCCAATCACGATCCCATTGTTCCTTAATCATATCCACGAGATGTCTTATTATCACCATGTCATACGTGTCCCAATCACGATCCCATTGTTCCTTAATCATATCCACAAGATGTCTTATTATCACCATGTCATATGTGTGGTAGAGCCTTCATTCTTAACAACATGTCAAGAGTCTTTAATTTTTCAAGGCGAAACATGGTGCTTGCCTACAACATCCTTTTCTTGTTGTTTTAGTTTAATTTTTACTAATTAAAAAGGTTGTAAGTCCAACCCCCACCTTTAGTACCTCTCTTATTAAGACATTAAATTCATGAAAATGGGATGAATTTACATTAAAATAAAATAAAATAAAATAAAAAGATTTCAATAGAAATTTGTGATATTTTACTCTTGTATTTATTTTTTATGATAAAAAATAAAATCAATTTATTTCTTGAGTCATTTTTCAAAAATATGATTTGTTGGAGATTATGATTTGTCAAGAATATGAAAAACAAAATGATCTATAATTTTCTATATTAGTTAGAGATTAGCAAAAACAAGTATTAAAATTTAAAAAAATCTCCTAAATAAATTTTACAAATTGATTTTAAATAATTGGATAAACATATGTGTATCATAGTATTTTTTGTTTCATATTAGTTGGAAAACATGTGTTATTTCTCCAAATCTAAAAGATTAGCATATTATAAGAAAACATATAAGAAAATATTTTCATTTTAAAAAAATATCTCCCGTTATTTTGATAACTAATATTTATTGTTGCTAAAACAATTTTTAATGAATTTTTTCAATAAACATTTTGAAAATGTTTTCATTTCTCCAAGTGGTAAATTTGCTAAATCTTGAGTTTGTACTAAAACCAAAATTCTATTTTTTTATAGTTATAGATTTTGATTTTTTAGATATTTTTATTAAATCCAAATGAGGTGTACTTTCTTATTTACATTTATGTATAAAATTAAATTGAAGGTAAAATATAAATTAAAGAAAATGAGGACATTTACTTAAACTAAATAAATGTAAATATATTATAATTTGGACTGTTGACTACATGCTTTCAATCTGTCAACCAAGTATTTTATTCTGTCAACTAAGCCTTAAACTCTGTCAACTATGTCTAATTTTTATTCATATAATTAGTCGACTAAGCTCTTTAGTCTATCGACAGTTTGTGTCTCTGACAGTTTCCAATAGCTAGTTTTTCAGTCTCCGACGGATCAAAAATGGCTAGTTTTGGGTAAAACTTTTGAGAAGCCTATAAATACAAATTAAGGAGATCAAGAATAGACTAATAGATGAGAATGAGTTAATCTAAGGATTGCAAATCATTTTACTTAAAGCTTATAAGAGTTTGTGCTTTATTTTTCTCTAAAAGACTTTGTACTAAATTTGTTTCATTTGATTCAAGTCTTGTATCTTTATTAAGAGACATTCTAGCTAAGAGTGTATACTCTTAGAAACTCTCTTTTGTATCTATCTTATATTTCCTAACTTGTTGTGTTAGAGAACTTGCTCTTTGAAGTAAGGGATTGGAATTCCTAGCTAGATGCTAGAGGGCTTGCTTGTATAAGTAAGAGGTTTGTAATTTCCTAGTTTTGGACTAGATGGCCTACTTGATTAAGTAGGAGGATTTTTAATGGATTGTTTGCAAAATTCTTAGTGAGAAATTAAGGTAGTGGATTAAACTTGGATTAAGCCAAACCACTATAAATCATTTGTGTTCTCTTGTGCTTGTGTTTTTTGTTTATTTATCTTTTCAAGCATCTCTATATTCTTCACTTGATTCATATATTTAACCTTTCATTGAAAAATATTTCATATTTTTCAATCTTGTGTTTTTCATTGTCAAGACGAGATTGTTTTTATATGATTGATATCTCATCATTTCATTTCAAGATTTTGAGATTTAATGAAGCCATGGTTTTCATAGACGACATCTCCTTCTTATCAAAAGAATTTTTAAGAAAAAATAATTTTTATATACCAATTCACCCCTTCTTAATGTATGCCATAGCATTTCAAACCTAACAATTTGAACCCTATTAGGCCCCCAAATGGTGTAGTGGTGATCGAGTTTGATATGTTTATAAATAGGGTTTATGGTTTGATCTTCCAACCCTTAAAAAAAAAAGAAAGATTCATGGGTGAGGTTTGAGAGAAAAGAATAGAGAAATAAGGAAAGACAGGAAGTTAAAAGGGAGAAGAAGCCTTGTTTAAGGAAGAAGAAGGAGCCAATGAACAAAACAACTCTTTTTCAAGAAAATTATCAAGGTAAGGGGTATGAACAAACTTTTCTAGCATTATTTGACATGATGAATTGACTTCAGAAAATCCTATTTTGAATACCTTGCGAAAAATGTTGAAAGTGGCTATGCATTTACTTGTTAGGTATTCTTTTAAAAATACATGTTATATGTGAATGATGTGATACATTTGAAGTTTATTGAAAATGTAATGCATGTCAAAATGTTATGCAATACTTGATAAATATATATCTCACTCCCAAATGTATTTTTCTTTTACAAAATGTATATATATGTAGATAGATATGTAGATGTGGAAGTAGATCTTCCGATTAATGGCAAAGAGAAGATTATTAAAAGAATGAATATGGTTTTTGAATGGGGTTGGGGAATATGAGGCATAGATGGACATTTTATTTAGCTTTGACTACATATTGCAAGTTTATATACTTGTAAGTTTTTATACGATACAAGTTTCATCTTAGTAAGGTTTTTTATGAGAATGGATCCTTATGTGGTAATATGTAGACCATTGAAAGGTTGAGATGTAAGGTAACTTTGTCATAATTATTTGGAATGAGAAATTAGCATATGTTTATGTTTAATAATACTTACTATTTTGTCTTAAACAAAGTTTTTAATGTATGTTTGTCTTTAACTATATTTTTCGTAGAAATTAGGTCTTTTCAAACTTTTGGCACAAGAATCATTGAAAAATGATTTTTGTTTTACATTTAATTGTGAATTTTCTCATGAAACATGCCCAAATTGTTTAAAACAAAACACTGCTATGAACTAGGCCATCCTCTGGGTTTCCTAGGAATAGTAGAAAATTTATTAAATTACAAGAAAATTTTAAATGATGTTCAAGGAAGTCTAATTTATAGCAAACTTAGTTTCACTTCCATTCAATTTTTTAAAAATCATGTATGATTATGTAACGAATACACACTCTAGTCACTCGGACAAACTACATGACTTAGAGTCAAATTCAGAGAGTTCAACACTTAATAAAATCAAATTATTTTTGGATACATTAGAGCATATGAAGCGAGCTTTCCAATAGTTTAATAACCAATTTTCGTAGAAATAATACTTTATTCATCACTTTATTACTTATTAACCATGTATACTTACATGTTTGTGTGTGTGTGATTTTGGAACATGAGAGTTAAACTATGAAGAGTCAATTTTATATTATTTTTAATCATTTGAAGTTGATATTTTTACACAATATCATCTTATGAGTGTTCTAGTTATTGTACAATTTTCATGAATTTTGTTGATGATTTAGATATTTTAAATATTTGACTTCATTGGAATGTTGAGTAATAACCATATTAAAGAAAAACTAAGAGTCTTTTAATTTAAGAATAGTCTAAAAATGACTCAAAAAGAAAATAAAATGGTAGTAACATTAAGTTTTGATCTAATTTAACACGTTTAGATATGTAGAAATTATACCTTAATCATGGTTTTAGAATAAATAAATAATTGCATTTTGAAATAGATTAAGGGGGAGATTCTCTAGTAATCATTAAATTAACTTGCTTAATCAAAGAAAAATGTGTTAAAGGGATTTACTAGAGTATAAAGAGAGAATAAATTAAGTTAACAAGGGAAGTTGATTTAACTATTTCTTAATAAATCTGAACAGTGGGCTTCTACTTGGCTTGGCTAGTTTAGGCTCACTAGCCTAGGCCCGGGCCATGAGCCCAACAGGTTGCCCTCGCTCGATCTGCACTGTTTTTCTAGGGACGAGCTCACCTAACCTTATGTTTAGATTTATAATTGAAAATTAGACATTCATTAAAAAACAGAAAAAAAAAAGAGTTTTTTCAACTTAACAAAAAATAAAAAAGCAAACTCTCACTGGGTAGACTGATAAAGAATATTTTGAGAAGTCTTTTTATTTTGATTGTAGAGAGTATATTTAGGGCTGCTTGGGGCCCTCAATGTTGTAATGTTGCGCTTGCCAGACAAACCACGAACCCGGTCATTGGATTGGAGACGCAGAAGCAAGATTGTGTCTGAATTGATTTGATTTGATTTGGGCGTTTAAACGATTTGGACAAATCAACTAAACATCTCATCATCCTTCCTTGTAACGACGACATTAAATTAAATTCATCAGAAATAGGAGGAGGTGCATGTGTTCTTTCTTGTGCATGGATTATTACTTGGCAGAAGAAGCCAACAGCAGCCTCTGACCTAATTGAATTTGAGGACCAAAGTTTGCTACACACAAGTGGGCTGGGCTTTTTAGAATACTAATGTTTTTATAGATAAGCCTGATTCATGCTCTACCGTGCTAAACTAAACTACTGGTATTAAAGCAGATCTGCAATTTTGATAGGCAGGCTTCTTCCCACAGCCGCAGGCAAGAATGATAGAGATAGTGGTGATTAGGATATTTCGGCGACAAGTTTTCTATCTTAGTACTGTACTTTAAAAAAAGATTTTATCTTGTTTTATTTAAGGCAGGCACATTTAAACTCAACCAGAATAAAAAGTTTTTACAAGAAAACACAAAAAGGGTACGCACAGATAAATTTGATAAATAATTCTCATATTCTACACAAATTTATAATAATAATAATTCTATACAAATTATGATAGCTTTACTCAAATTCATAATAATCTTTACTAAAAATTAACAATAAATCTACTCATCATTATGAACTATAATTAATTTGACGCAAAACTATTATAAATTTGTAAAGATTATTTGTCAAATTTATTTATAAATAAACAGAAAAATCTACCAAATAGAGACAGACAGAGGCCCAAGAACGTTTGTTAAGTTCAAGCATTATCGCCCAGCCGACAGAGCTCAGACTATCCACCCGAATAATTAATTGCAAGTTACAAACTTTATACTTCAAAATAAAAATGAAAACAAAAACAAAAACATTACAAATCAGCCCCATAAAGACGACGACCTCTTCCAACAAATTTGCTAAAGATATATTAATTTCCTGCTCTCGTCTCTATAAAGCTTTTGGTTTTTTTTGTCTCCCACCCCAGGTTCAGTTTTTTTTTTTTTTTTTTTTGACTAATTGATCGAAAAGACCACTCAACGGATTATAGAAATTTTGATCACCTCTCAGATGCAGAAGTAACTTTGTGCAATATCATGGCCTCTGCCACCCGGATTGCTCTTTGTGACCCAGTGATTGTCACTTTCCTGCCAACACAACAGCGGGGTGTCCGATTTACAAATCAATTGAATAATATAATAATCAGTCTGAATTTAAAGTCCATTTTGTACTTGCATTAACACTACCAATCCATCAAAAAAGGAGTTGGATGGCGGCTAGACGGATATCATTCATACCTATCGGATGTCCCGGACATATAATCACCTCTGTCTGATATCTTGATCCTAGCCCCACTCACCTGACAAAAGTTGTGCACACACATAGTTAAGTATTTGTTCCTCCCCGCGGGAAGGGAACCAAATTGAATTTTTCAAAAAAGCACCTGACTGATCTCTGTTAAGTTTCTTCCCCCACGGCCAACAACGACACCGATATGCTCGTCTGCGACACCAATAGTCACCGAGTTACTCCTGTCTTCCTGTAGGACACCATGAGACCACCTTCAGTTAATCCATCCAACACGGAAGTTTGACATCAATATATACCAGAAATAGAGGAGTAAGCTTAAACGCCATAACTGCCGATCCTTCTCATCTAAACATGCAGCTCAGGGCCAAAACAAAATAAAAGAGGGGGTTGGGGGGGATCAAAGTAGGGTTCAGCATAATTGGGGTAAAACGATAATACACAAAATTAGCTAACCAAATAAAATAAGCACCAAACTTGGACTGCTGGACAACCAAGTGGTGACCATAAATACAAATTACCGAAGATAACATGGATTCATAATCCAAACAAAGCAATGGAAACAATAAACCCCAGAATCATACTCTAAACAGTAAATTCCTACCTTCACCCTCCTCCCTCTTCTTCTAGGTTCCAATTAACAAAAATAGTAACCTACAAACACTTTTTGAACTGCAAATAGAACACCCTGCATGGGGTAGATTCTTCAACTAGGAGTCAAAAGGGCAAAGATTTATTGTAATTATTTATCAATTTTGCGTGTTTAGCAGAAGAGGTAGAGGAAGGTAGAGAAAATGGATCTTAGGTAATATAAGAGTTATAAGGGTCTTATAGAAGACAGGGTCATAGATAAAAATAACTAGTGAGCCAGAATTCATATGGCTGATCCCACATAGTGGAATTAATGTTGCTTATCAATTTTGTCAATCAAACAGTTATATTATTTTTTTTCTTTTAAAACTGCAAAGATTTAGTTCAGGCAAGTCCACCAGAAAAGATAAGACGACTTATAAGCTTCTAAGAAAAAGGACAATCACTTCACTTGTACCCTAATTAACATTTAACACACATTGAGATTAAGAGAAAAGGAAATAAGAAAAACATACTTATAGAACTAGTTATGAACTGACAACCAGCTGTAATTTCATTGTTTAGGCTAAGGTGAAGCATTTAGCATGCCACCAAATATTCTTGCAATGTTAAGAATGCAAATTTTTATGAACCATATCTTGGCATGTGTATTGCTTCAGAAGAAACAAATGTCTTATTAACGAGCTACTAAATTAAGTACAACAAGAAGGAATGTGACTACACAAAAATCATTGATGACAGCTACTAACAACATAGTAAAAGGAGATAATGGACCTTATTGCTCTGAAACTTTCCTCCAGCTCCATTTGGCCCAAAGTTCATTCCACTGTGTGGTGCTGTCAGAACAAAAAGGAAGCACAAATATAAGTGCAAATACCGGGAAAATGGAACACTGAAGTACCAATTAACGAATAAATAAGAAGGCATCAACTTTTCCTACAATAAGTGGCATGATATAATATTGGCTGCCATAGGGAAACATAGTATAAAAATATTATGGAATAATTAAATATTTCTAAAAATAGAGCTAAAAACATAGCTACTTAATATCTTGTGTCATCATGTCTCCATCTTAATTTAGAAGCCTGTACAGTTTGGGAAGGGATTTTGATTAAATGCAAAGAAGAATCTACTTCAACCAATATGCCTTACCCTTTGTTTGTGGTGACATAAATCCCTCCCGATAATTCTTGAAATAGAAGTTCTAAAAACAAGGTCTGTGTGACAAGAATTAGCTGTTAAAGAAACTGCCAAAGGAATCTTTCACAACCCTCTTCACTAGTACTAATATTATCAACTAATCATAAGTTCCTTATTGTTAATTAGCAAAAAAAAAAGTTCTTTATTGTTGGACCATTTTATATAATTCACCAAATACATCAATTTCTTCAATTTGATTTCGTTTGAAAGTGATGTTTTGTTCCCAACTTCCTATGGCCTGGGGAGTACCTAGCCAGGCCCTTTTCATAACCTGGAAAATCAATTTAACGTCTTAAATTAATTTGGTAGTTTAATTAAATCATACAAAACTTGATAAACACTATAGATAATAAGACAACCCAAAATGGACTTTCCTCAAAACCTCTGGTCAACTATTTATATGAAGCTTTCACTAAAGTAAGCTTCAACGGATTTTGCTATGAAGTCTCACCTAAGTTCATGGTATTAACATTTTTTAACATAGGAGGTTTATGTGAAGGTCGAACTAAGATTATACGCTAACATGACAGACAACATAGCCAGAAGGTTGAATCACAGAATTTCCTTGCACCTTTCATTCTATCTCCAGTCAACTATTTATATGATAGTTCCACCAAGTTCATGGTATAACATTTTTTAATATTGAGAAAGCAAGCAGAGAAGCTTGATAAAAGTATTTGATAAAAGGCCTTACATAAGTCAACTATTCCACAATATGCCAAGATTAAACATTAACATGAGAGACAATACAACCAGAAAGATAAGATTAAATATTCTTCTCTTTTTAATATGAACCTGATAGATAAATATTAAAGATTTAGCTAGTATACTTCCTATTAGGTGATTACTACTTTCCAGAAAATTTAAGATGTTAGGAAATGGGATTAACAATGTATATCAAGTTTTCTAACAGTCTCTCGTGCATCTATGTTTCTGCATATGAATGGATCACACCAAGGTGCACAAACAAAGATTAAGAGTGCATAATAAAGATTAATCATAGAAAATACACATGATAAAAGCTTGAAATAGGCCTAAGATTCATGATTCATCAATCTCATGAATGTGCTTGGGGCGTTAGTCAACCCGAATGGCATCACCAACCACACATACAATCCCTCTTTAATTTTGAAAGCTGTTTTCCATTCATCCCCTGGGTCTAATTCAAATCTGATGGTATCCACTCCTCAGGTCTATTTTTGAAAACCATCTAGCACCATGTAATCTGTCCAACATGTCATCCAGCCTTGGAATTGGGAACTTGTACCCGACTGTTATCTTGTTAATCACTCAGCTATCTATACACATCCTCCAACTCCCATCTTTCTTCGGAGTCAACAAGGCTGGAACTGCACAAAGACTCATGCTCTATTGAATCTGGCCCTTTCTCAATATCTCTTCCACCTTCTCCTTCAAAATCTCACTGTCTTTTGGACTCATTTGGTAGTGGGGCAGGTTTCGCAAACTAGCACCAGGAATCAGATCAATGTGATGTTGAATATCCTGCATCAGCAGTATCCCATCTGGTAGGTCATCTGGTATCACTTCTCTAAACTCTTCCAACCATGCTTTAATTGGTTCTGAATACTCAACTATTCCCTGCTCTGTTCCATGCAACAAAACTTGTTTCACAATTGCTACATGCACCACCTTGGATTGCCTGATTGCATTCTCCATCTCCTGCTCGAAATGGGCAATAGTAAGGAAGGTTCGCCCCTCCACTTCAGAAGTTTTAGAATGAAGTGATAGCAATGTGTATTTTACTCTTTCCTTCTCAAGCCTATACACATTATTCCTCCCAGAATGCTGAGCATCCACATTGTACTGCCAAGGTCTATCCAACAGCATATGACAAGCATCCATATCCACAATATCACAATATTTGACTATGGAAAAGGGTACCTTACAACATTCTATCATGTGGACCTTCTCAGCTGCTTTAATCCACTCAATAGTATAAGGAGCGGGATGCTTCTAACTGGCAGCCGAAAGCCCTCCACAGTCATCTCCCTATAATGTTCTCCTCGCTGCCACTATCAATGATAACATCAAGCACCCGATCCTTTATGATATACCTGGTTCGAAATGATTGATGATGCTGGCTAAGATCTTCCATCTTAGGTGCTAGCATTGTTCATCGGACAACATAGCTCCATTTTCATCTCCATATTTAATATCCTCTCCATCAGGATTGCATATCTCTGCATCATTGTCATTTTCACCATGCTCAACCACGTGGACTGCCTCCCTTTGAGGACACTCATTAGAATGATGTCCTGGTTGATTACACCTAAAACATTTCCCTGATGTAGGTCTGGTATAGGGGTTAAACCCTTTTTGTGTCTCCTTCGCTTCTATGACCTTCTGCCTACTTGCAGCCTTATCCTCCCTATATCAATCAACATGAGTTTGGTTCCCTTGGGACTCTGTTGCACTGCCTTTACCTGCTAGTGCTTTATGCTGATCAGCAGACAACTTGCGTGAATAATCAGTCCACCCTTTTTCCTATAACATCAACTCTGCCTTCAACGCCATATTCTTGGCCTCTGCTAGAGTTTGCAGTACTTGTACCCCTATACGATCTTTGATGGCTGCTTTCAAACCTTCCACATACCTAGCCACTTGCTGTCCCTCACTTTCTCTTAAATCATTCCACTCTGACAGCCTCATAAATTCAGCGGTATATTCATGAACAGTTCACTAACCCTATTGGCACCTTTGGTACTGTTGGAACTAAATCTGATCTTAATCAAGAAGAAGAAAATCTCTCTAACAGTTGCTTCATTCGAGGCCAGGATCTAATTGGAGGTTTCCCATCTCTTTCCCTTCTGTTCTGCTCTCTCTTCCATCAGGCAAAAGCTCCCCCTTTTAATCAACACGCCACTAATTTCACCTTCCTATCTTCAGGTATTTCCACATATTTGAAGAACCTGTCAATCTCTGCAATCCAATCTGGGAATTCTTCAATATTTAGGTTACAACTAAAATATGAAATACCTACCTTTAACTTGAACTCGTTTCTATCACCATAAACAGTTCTACAGTAACCCTATTGTATTGATCATTCCTATGATAATCCCTCACAGGCTCCTCCAACAATTCCTCTTCTGTATCATCATCACAGACAAGTTGCCTATGATGATTTGCAGGACCAAGTCCGCTGAAACAACCACCATGTGCACGAGCAACATCATCTCTTGCAGGTAGCGCCTCGTTATCCTGATATCTGTTGGCACCAAACCCCAAGGCATCTAGGTGATATGCCATCTCTTTGAAACGCCACTCTAGACGTTGGAATCAAAGATCCATCCTATTCTCCATGGTCCTCAATGCATCCACATGATTTGAGGCCTCAATTTCATGATCACCGCCAAAAGAACCACCACCACCAATGTTGTTGTCACCTGCCGTTGAATTGGGCGAGTTGGCCTGCTTTGATACCAACTGACGTAGCATGGAAACGTAATAACTAGTTTCTCGTTGAAACTAAGAACAAGCCAATTTGGGAGAAAAAATTTGATATTATTCATGTTACTCAATAAACTCAAAATAAGTCTTTATATGCTAAACCCTAAACCCTAATTAAATCAGGAAAAGGAAATCCTAATTAAATCATGAAAAGGAAATCAAAAGAAAGTCAATCCAAATTAAAATAGAAAATCCTAAGACTTTAAGGGCCCCAAAATAGGCCGAAACGAGCCCTTTTAAAGCTCCACCATAAAATGGCTCAACAAGCCAATCGTTTGGGCCTACTCTTGTCTATTTGGTCCAAATAGTCACTTGTATGACGTTCCACGTCAAACGCCTTGCATGTAGTAAATATACTCACTAACCAAAACTTCATTCAAAAGTTGTTTCTAGATATTCTAGCAAACTTGATTGGATTCATTACATTTGTGAAATGATTGGTCTTCTTGCAAGAGGTGGAAAGCTTTATTACCTTCATTGATGATGCATCTCTATAATATGCTTCTGTATCTCTTATTCATGTTAGAGTTTGCCTAAGATTAGTCTTATGGCTCGGAAGAATAAAAAGGACATAAGAGAATAAGTTGTTGAAGACTGGTTTCTAGGAGTAGTTACGTGTTCGTGGTGGTAACTACCAAATAAGGTAACTACCGGTTAGTTAGGTATTTTCTCCTTGTAACTCCCACCTCTATGACCTGATCTATAAATAGAGGGTTAAGGTGAATCTTTTATCCCTCCTGTTTTTTTTTTTTCCATTATATCTTGTGATTGTGTACTACTAGAGAGAAAAGCCTTAGTCTTTGTAATCTCAATGAGGATAACTCGGTCATAGAGCTATGAGTGCAATACATTGTATCGTTCCTATTGTTTCAAGATAGTGAAAGCCATAAGCCCTATAATCAGTCTGGACGTAGGATGCACCAGTTCTAAGGTGATCTGAACCAAAATAAATTCGGTGTCCCTTGTGTGTGATGTTGTTTTTTGTTCTTAGCCTTGTTATGTCTTTACCGTGAAGTGTTCAGTGTCTTTCTTGAGGGTTGAGTGCGAGTGTGTGACGTGAGTTTGTTTAACAATCTAATATCAGAGCCTTGTTCTCCACATTCAAGTACATCAAGAATTTACTCAAGGTAAAGAGACTCGACTTAGCTTAGAACTATGGCTTCATCTTCATCCACCTCAAGACACAACATTGAGAAGTTTGATGGGAAAAATGACTTTGCCCCTCTAGAAGATGAAGATGTGTGCCTTCCTTGGCAATCTTGGCCTTGAGGAAGCACTTGAGAGAGAAGCCAAGATGCCTAAGACGTATATGGAAGAACAAAAGGAGATCCTAAAGAAGGCCTACAACGCGTTGATCCTCAGTATTGGCGACAAGGTATTGAGAGCGGTTTCCAAAATGAAGACAACTACGGAGATTTGGCTCAAGTTGGAGAGCCTGTACATGACAAAGTCTCTGTCCAACCGCTTATACTTAAAAGGCAAGAATTTTCACTTTCAAAATGAATGATGGTCAAAAGCTTCAAGATCATATAGATGAGTTTAACAAACTCTGCCTGGATCTTGAAAACATAGAGGTAAAATATGAAGATGAAGACAATGTATTGGTCTTGCTTCATTCCTTACCTAGATCATATGACACCTTTATAGACATCCTAAAACATGGTAGAGACACCCTATCATTAGATGATGTAACAGGGACCCTTAATTCTAAAGAATTACAGAACAAGGTAGAAGGGAAAAGCTCTCCAGGAGATGCCCTTACTGTAAAATTCAGAAATGATAGAAGAGACCCTAAGGGAAGGGTCAGATCAAGATCTAGGTCTAGATTTGGATCGAAACCAATTAAATGCTATTATTGTCATGAGAAGGGTCACATTAAGAAAAATTGTCTAAAGAAGAAAAAGGATTTTCAAGATAGGTGTAATTCTTATGGTGGAGTTAGTATATGTGAGTTCGGATATGATAGTGTTGATGCTCTTGTTGTTTCAAAAAAGGCTAAAAATGAGGTATGGATAATGGATTATGTTTGTTCATACCACATGACACCAAAGAGACATTGGTTCCTAAACTATCAAGAAATCAATGGAGAAAAAGTGCTGCTAGGAAATGACCATGAATGTAGGGTGCTAGGGATAGGTGATATAAGACTTAAGATGCATGATGGCTAAGGTAGAACACTGTCAGCAATTAGGCACGTTCCAAAATTAAAGAGAAATTTAATTTCTCTTAGTGAACTGAACAGGAATGGCTATAACTTTAAGGGTGATGATGGAGTCTAGAGAGTTTCTAGAGGGTCCCTGATATGCATGAGAGCCATGCTGCATAATGGTATATACATTCTGCAAGCCACCACTTTAACTGGGGAAGTTATAGTGGCAAGAAACAAAACTCACTTGTAGGCTAGATTGTGGCATCTAAGGATGTCACACATTAGTGAACAAGGGCTAAAAGAGCTAGCAAATCAAGGCATGCTAGGTTAAGGTCAGGCTACAGGACTCGATAAATGTGAGTCTTGCATTTATGGCAAAGCTGCCAAAGTCAAATTTAATAGAAAGGCTATTCACTACTCCAAGGCACCATTAGATTACATACACTCAGATCTTTAGGGACCATCTCAAACCCTAACTCATGGATTGGAGGCTCTAGATATTTCTTTTCTATCATTGATGATTATTCAAGAATGGTATGGGTATATGTCTTAAAGTCAAAGGATCATACATTTGAGGCCTTCAAGACATGGAAGATTATGATAGAAAACCAAAAAGGGAGAACCATTAAAACCATTAGGACTGATAATGGCTTAGAATTCTGCAATAAGGAATTTGTTCAAATGTGTAATAAGAGTGGGATAGTGAGACATTTAATTGCCCCTAGAAACCCAGAACAAGGTGGTTTAGCTAAGAGGATGAATAGGACTCTATTAGAAAGAGTAAGATACATGCTATTCCATGCAAATTTACCTGAGTCATTTTGGGGGGAAGCAGTGTCAACTGCAGTACATGTGATTAATAGATTCCTCATCTACTGCTACTGAGTTAAAACACCCTATGAAAAGTACATGTGATTAATAGATTCCTCATCTACTGCTATTGAGTTAAAACACCCTATGAAAAATGGAGAGGTCACAAAACAAACCCAGATTACCTTAGAGTATTTGGCTGCTTAGCCTATGCTCATGTGAAGCAAGGCAAGCTGGAACCTAAAGCAAAGAAGTGTTTGTTTATATGTTCTCCCATCGGTGTAAAAGGTTACAAACTATGGAACCTAGAGACTGAAGGGTCGAGAACTATCATTACTAGGGATGTGACATTTGATGAAGAGTCTACAATGAAGGGGGTTAATGTAGACGAAAATCCAAACTTAGAACCTAAGTCAATAGATGTTGAGGTTCAAGGTATAATTCCTGAAAATGACTTAGAAACTCCTCATGAACAGGATTATGCTCGTCAAGAGGAGAGTGATGGTGACTCCAATGCAGGTGACTAGCCAGATACCCAAAGGTATAATGTGGCTGGGGATAGGCAAAGAAGGAGTTGTAGACCACTACTTAGATATGGATTTTCAAACCTTGTTTCTTATGCACTAACAAGTGCATTAGAGGTTATAGGGGAAGAACCAGTGTCATTTGAAGAAGCAGTGAAATCAAAAGAATCCCAAAAGTGGATAGATGCCATGAAGTCTGAAATTGAGTCCTTGAGAAAGAATTAGATTTGGGTGATGATTGATAGGCTCAAGGACAGCAAATTGTTGGCTGCAAATATCTATATAAGATAAAAGGAGGGACTGGAAGTAATCCCAAACGTTAGTATTAGGCTAGGTTGGTGGCTAAAGGGTTCACTCAAGTCCTGCGTATAGATTTCAATGAGGTATTCTCACCGGTTGTGAGACATACCTCCATCCAAGTGCAGCTTGCCATGATAGCACACCTAAACCTAAATTTGGACCAAATGGATGTAACCACAGCATTTCTTCATGGTGACTTAGATGAAAGGATCTTAATGGAACAACCTAAAGGTTTTGAATCTAGAGGAAAGTGGAAGCATGTATGTTTACTTAGGAAATCTCTTTACGGACTTAAGCAATCCCCAAGACAATTGTATAGGAAGTTTGACACAGTTATGCTAAAACAGGGATATGTTAGAAGTTCATATGATTGTTGTGTATATTTCAAACATGTTTCACCAAGTATTTCGGTTTATCTACTCCTCTATGTGGATGACATACTGATAGCAAGTCAATCTAATAAGAAAATTCAGCAATTAAAGTTGATATTAAAATCAAAGTTTGGAATGGAGTTAGGGGAAGCTAGGAAAATACTAGAGAGTGAAATCACTAGAAATAAACAATAAAGGAAGTTGTACCTATCTCAGAAATCCTACCTAGAGAAACTGATTAGGAAGTTCGGTATGGCAGATGCAAAGGTTGTAAGTGTGCCATTTGCCCAACACTTTAAGTTATCCTCAGATCAAATCACCTAAGGACGAGGAAAGTTCAAAGGAGATGAGTCTCATACCCTTCTCTAGTGTTGTGGGCAGCCTAATGTACAGTTTGGTGTGCACAAGACCTGATTTGGCCCATGCAATGAGTGTTGTGAGTAGATTTATGGCAAATCTAGGTAAGGCACACTGGAATGCTGTTAAATGGGTATTTAGATATCTAAAGAGATCTAGTGACATGGTTTTATCTTATGGTGGAGCTAAAATAGGAGAAACAACAAGTATTATAGAGTATTCAGATACTAATTATGCAACTGATTATGTTTCCACAGTCAATTGAAAAGCAAGCCTCCAACATGTGGTGGCTTTATCAACAACTAAGGAAAAATACATAGCAATTTTAGAGACTATTGAGAAAGCTATATGGCTAAAAGGATTGGCCAGTGAGCTCCTTGGGACACCAGTGGATTCCACTTTGATGTGTGATAGTCAAAGTGTCATACATTTGTCCAAGAACCAAGCACACCATGAAAGGACTAAGCAAATTAATGTTCGTCACCATTTTATCAGAGAAATATTAGATAAAAAAAAGGTAAAACTGATTTAAAGTTACAGGTGATGAGAATGTTGCATATATGTTCACAAAAACGGTCCCTATGACAAAGCTAAAACACTGTTTGGAGCTACTTCAAGTAGTCTAGGATACTTGAATAGAAGATTAAGACAAGTGTTGAAGAGGCAAGTATCTATTTTGATGAAGACTAATGTTATGCAAATGGTGGAGAATTTGTTAATAGTTTTCCTAAGATTAGTCTTATGGCTCGGAAGAATATAAAGGACATAAGAGAATAAGCTGTTGAAGACCAATTTCTAGGAGTAGTTAGGCGTTTGCAATGGTAACTACCAAATAAGGTAACTACCAGTTAGTTATATATTTTCTCCTTGTAACTCCCACCTCTATGATATATAAATAGAGGGTCAAAGTGAGTCTTTTATCTCTCTAGGTTTCTTTTTTATTATTATTATATTTTGTGATTGTGCACTGCTAGAGAGAAAAGCCTTAGTCTTTGTAATCTCGGTGAGGATAGCTCGATCATAGAGCTGAGTGTAGCGCATTGTATCTAAACAATTGTGAGAAAACTTGGTGTTTCTTCTTTTCCACTTCATTACAATATATATAGAAGAAAGATATCAATCAAATCCCTATAACTAAGAAAAAAAAGAAGGAATCCTAATTACATCAATTACTAATTAAATCAATCAATCAATCCCAACAATTAAGATTGATTATAATCAATCCTATAGATTGAGGGATTGATTGGGATTGATAATTAATCCCATAGATTATGGGATTGATTATCCAACAAACTTTACAACAAAGAATTCCAACACTCCCCCCTCAAGCTAAGTTATAAATATTTATCATACACAACTTGCAACTTAGATCTTCAAAATGTGCCCCTTGGAAGTACTTTAGTTAAGATATCGGTAGTCTGTAAATTAGAAGGAATGTAAACAGGCTTGATTACATCCCCTTCTATTTTTTCTCTTATGAAATGCCGATTTATTTCCACATGCTTTGTCCGATCGTGATGAACTGGATTTTTGGCAATACTAATGGCAAATTGACTATCACACAGTAGCTGGATTGATCCCTCAGAAGGTACCTTCAACTCAGCTAATACTCTTTTCACCCAAATTTCTTCGCAAATACCATGATTCATAGCTCGAAATTCTGCTTTTGCACTACTCCTAGCGACCACAGCTTGCTTTTTACTTCTCCATGTTGTCAGATTTCCCCAAAAGTAGGTACAATATCCAAAAGTAGATCATTTATCTAAGATTGAGCTTGCCCAATCTGCATCAAAATACAATTCCACTTTCCTACTTGAGTTCTTTCTGAATAACAATCCCTTTTCTGGAGTCATTTTCAAATATCTCAAGATTTTGTACACAGCTATCGTGTTCTTCAGTAGGGTTGTTCATGAACTGGCTAACAACACTTACTGAGAATGCTATGTCAGGCCTAGTATGTGAGAAATAGATCAATTTCCCTACAAGTCTTTGATATCTTCCTTTCTCTATAGGAGCATTGTCTTTATTTAAACCAAGTTTGGTAGTGTAGTCCATAGGTGGCTCTGCAGGTTTACACCCAAGCATACATATTTCTTTTAGAAGATACAGTACATACTTTCTTTGAGAAATTGTAATGCCCTACTTAGACCTAGCCACTTCCATTCCCAAGAAGTATGTGAGTCTCCCTGGATCCTTGATCTCAAACTCTCTAGCTAGAAATTCTTTGACTCTTGGAGACTCCTCAGCATAATCCCCGATTAGAACTATATCATCAACATAGACAATCAACACGGAAATCAATCCATCTGAAGAATGTTTTAAAAACATTATGTAATCAGATTGTCCCTGTATATATCCATTATTCTTCATAACATTGGTAAATCTCTCAAACCAAGCTCGGGGAGATTGTTTTAGACCATAGAGTGACTTCTTTAGTCGACACACTTTGTTGATATTTGATGAGTTTTGTAGTCCCCGAGGAATGTCCATATAAACCTCCCCTTCTAGATTCCCGTTCAAGAATGCATTCTTGACATCTAGCTGATGGAGGGGCCAATCCAAATTTTCTACAAGAGATAGGAGTATCCGAATAGTGTTAAGAGTTTTTTAACTGGAGCAAAGGTCTTTTCATAATCTATGCCATAGGTTTGAGTAAACCTCTTAGCTACCAACCGAGCCTTGTATCTCTCAATACTACCATCTGCCTTTGCTTTTACTGTGAAGATCCACTTGTACCCAACCAAGTTCTTTCCATGAGGCAATGTAGTAATTTCCCAAGTACCATTCTTCACCAGAGTATTAACTTCCTCATTAATTGTCGCCTTCCATTCTAGGATAGCCATGGCATCTTGGATTGAATTAGGAATAGAGACAGAATTGATTTTGCTAGTGAATGCTTGGTAAGATGAAGATAGACCCTCATAACTCACGTGTTGCCAATAGGGTACAATGGCCTACTTCTGCATTCTCTCACCCCTTTCTTGAGTGCAATGAGTAGGTTCTCATCGAATTATCATGATCACTTACACTAGTACCTGCAGAATTTTCCTCCACAGTCTATAAGTCAGATGTAGGAGATTTTACCTCAGGTTCAAATGCCGATAGTAATGGTGAATTTGCTAGTCTCTAATTCCTTCAGTTTTCCCCTTTTTCTGTGATAAGACACTTAACTTGGGACTAAAAGAATCAATTGGTTTTGGTTCAGGTTCAATTTGGACACTTGGAGAAGGTGCAATTTTAGGTGGTGTGCAATCTATGCTATCCAAGAAAAACTGATACTCTTGTTGCCTCTGACTAGAACTCTCCCCCTAAATATCAGTTTTGGGATAATAGGGTTTTGTTTCAGAAAATGTGACATCCATGGCGTGATAAAACCTTTGATTGTCAAGACAAAAGCATTTGTAACCCTTTTAGTTGGGAGAGTACCCTACAAAGATACATTTGGAGGATTGAGAGTCAAGTTTGGTTCGATGTTGTTAATGGATATGAACAAATACAGTACACCCAAATATCTTTGGAGGAAAAGAGGAAATCAGTCGACTTTGAGGGAAGTTTTGTAAGAATACTTGATGTGGAGTGGAGAAATCTAAAACTTTGGATGGAAGCCGATTGATTAGGTATGCAACTGTAAGAACAACCTCACCCCAAAAAAGTTTTAGAACATTAGATGAAAACAACAGAGACTTGACAATGTCCAAAAGGTGTCTATTCTCTCTCAGCTATCCCATTTTGTTGAAGAGTATCTACACAAGAACTTTGGTGTATGATTCCTCCCTCAGTTGATAGGTATGAGCCAAGACTAGAATTAAAGAACTCTCTTCCATTGTTAGTTCTAAGGATTTGAATGGAAGTTTGAAATTGATTTTTGATCATTGTTTTGAAATTCTTAAATATTTGAGGAACTTCTGATTTATTTTTCATGAGAAAAATCCATGTGAGTCATGTGTGATCATTTACGAAAGAGATGAATCACCGAGCTCCTGTGATATTTGGAACTTGAGATGAGCCCCAACCATCACTGTGGATCATAAAAAAAGGTTTTGATGATTTATATGGCTGAATTGGATGTGAACTGCGAGAGTGTTTTGCAAATGGACAAATTTCACATTAAAAAGAAATAGCACTTTTATTTCTGAATAAACTTGGGAAAGTTTGGATAAGTACAGAAAACTTGGGTGGCCTAACCTGTAATGCCACATCATGACCAACCTCTCGCTCTCATTTTTCAACTCACTAATAAACACACAAGAATTAGTTTGACAAGAAATAGGTTCACTCACTCCTAGATGAGATTGCCTCACAGAATCTGGTTGAACCTTAAGATGATAGAGCCCAACATGACTCCTAGCACTGTTAATCATCCTCTCCAAAGTCAAATCCTGAAATTCACAGACGAGGAGAAAAATTAGCTATACAATTAAGTTCTTGGGTGATTTTATTTATGGAAAGTAGGTTGCAATCTAGATTAGAAACTTATAATACAAATTTGAGTGTTATGTTACTGGATACCACAATCGAACCAGTTCCTTCAACTTTTGCAAAAAAACCATCAGCAATTCTAACTATGAGAACTTCATTACAAGGAGAATATGTGTTGAAAACTTGCCTATCTCCTGTCATGTGATCAAAAGCACCAGAGTTGACAATGCGGGGCTTATAGTGCTCTTGTTTCACAATTAAAGCCTTAAGAAAATTACCTTTTTGAGCTATGGAACCTGATCTAACAACTGGTAGGTTTTGTTGTGCTTGTAGCAGCCTTCTCAGTCCATCAAGTTCCTCTTTGCTAAAGTTTGCAAGTTGCTCTGAATTGCCAGCCATGTTGCCTCAACTTTCCTTTTGTGCTGCTGTCTTTGGCTTCCAATCAGCAGGTTTTCCATGGAGTTGCCACCAGATTTCTTTTGTATGACCAGGGCGGCGGCAATGTTCACACCATGGCCTTCCCCCTTTTCATGGATGTTGTTGGTTTCAAACAGCCAAGGCTGATAATTCACCACTAACAATTAATTTTTCTGTCCCCAGTATCAATTGGCGTCTACTCTCTTCCCTTCAAACCTTAGAGAAAGCTTCTCGTAAGCTTGGCAGTGGTTTTTTGCTAAATATCCTTCCTCTTACCACATCAAGACTTGAATTCAGGCCCAAGCAAAATTTGTAGACCCTCTTTTTCTCTATAATCTTCTTGTAGAGTTTGAGATTAGTCGTGGTTTCCAAGGAATATTTTTCAAAAGCTTCCAGTTGCTGCCAATTTTGAAGGGGTTTGTTGTAATAGTTAGTCACAGATAAATCACCTTGTCTGAGATCATGCAACACGCCCTCAATTGTCACTAGTTCGGGGGTGTTATCTTTGTGTGAATAAGTGTCTTTTGTAGCCTCCTAGACCTCTGTAGCAGTTTCATATAGAAGAAAATTTTCTCCTATGCGTGGCTCCATGGAATTTACTAGCCAAGACATAACCTAGCTATTATCTCTCTTCCAAATCCGATAATCAACACCATTTTCATCTGGTTTAATAATATTTTCGATAAGATAATCTTCTTTCTCCTCGCTGCGAATGTGAAACATGAAGGATTAAGACCATTGAATGTAGTTTTTCCCATTCAATTTGTAAATGGTGATCGGTGCGAATGAGTAGTTTGACAAGTCGCCCCCATTGTTGTTGTACATAACAGTTTCAACATTTGAGGAGGAGGATTTTGGAGTTTGAATTGAGGATTCGTTGGTGTGTGACATGTTTGCGATCTGGAGTTGCTGCCAAGAATGAAATAAAAGCTAGGACGGCTAATGAATACTGCCGGAAAAAGCAGTAGATAAAAAACTGACCTAAGATGGCTGTGAGAAGAACAGGAGGCGTCTAGGGTTGCTCTGATACCATGAACAATTGTGAGAAAACTAGGTATTTCTTCTCTTCCACTTGATTACAATACATATAGAAGAAAGAAATCAATCAAATCTATATAACTAAGGAAAAAAAAAAGGAATCCTAATTACATCAATTACTAATTTATATTAATCAATCAATCCCAACAATTAAGATTGATTATAGTCAATGCCATAGATTGTAGGATAAGATTGATTATAATCAATCTCATAGATTGTGGAATAATTGATAATCAATTTCAATAGATTGACGGATTGATTGGGATTGATAATCAATCTCATAGATTGTGCGATTGATTATCCAACAAACTTTACAACAAAGAATTCCAACAGTATCATTCCTATTGTTTCAAAATAGTGAAAGCCATAAGTCCTCTGATCAATCTGGATGTAGGATTTACCAGTTCTAAGGTGATCCGAACAACAATAAATCCGGTGTCCCTTGTATGTGTTGTTGTTTTCTGTTCTTAGTCTTGTTTTGTCTTCACCGTGAAATGTTCAGTGTCTTTCTTGAGGGTTGAGTGCGTGTGTGTGACGTGAGTTTGTTTAACAATTCAAACCAAAGAAGTAGTTGATTGTTTCTAGGAGAATGGTATTTAAAATGAAACTTCTGTAGCAGTTCTGACGCTCCTTCAGAGTTGTAAGTTGAAGTCTAATCGGCAACATGTTATATTCTAAATTGTGCACCTCAAAGAAAGATAGCCATCACTTTGATTTATTATGTATGGGTTGTCTTACTCATGCTACTTTGATCTATCTTAAGAACTGAATAGTAGGGGTGGAAGAGCAAAAAGGCTAAAGCACAAAGGAGAATCTACTTCCCAGCTCAAATAGTCTGTCAAACTATTAGCAGCCTTGTATATTTGATGTACTGCACTAGGCCTGACATAGCCCATGTAGACTGGACAGTGATTTCAACTACACTGGTAATCCTGGAAATTCACATTGGACTGCACTTACTAGAGTTCTCAGATATCTTGAAGGTTCTTTGAACTATGGGACGCACCATGAAATGTTTTCTACTGTAGTGGAAGGGTACAATGAAGCTAAACGGAATTTATTTACTGAAAGTCTAAACAGCAGACTTGCATTGCATATTCCTCTAAGAAATCAATTTTCAGCTCTATCCTCAGCTAGAGAGGAAGTGGAATAATTTAGCATACATTGCTAGATGTTCCAATATGGAATAAACCAGTGCCTACCGCTTACTATTACAAAAATATTGAAGGCTTACAATGAGATCTACATTGGATAGTCCAAATTGACTGAGAAATGCTTATTTCAAGTAGCCTAATGGATTTCTATTCATTTATATGTGAGATAGATTTCTAGTCCAGATCAATTCAGCATGGATCTCTAATGGATTTCTTAATCTAAAACGCCCTGGATGAAATTTGATCTCATTGACAACAAAGGAGATGGGACTTAAATTATGTGCCACATGTTGTACTTACTAGAAACCCAACCTGTTCAACAGGTTCAACGGGGAACAAGCTAAGTAACAACTACACTACTAACATATTTGAAACAAAGAATGAGTAAGTATCCCACAAGAATTTTGTGTTATCTTGCAATAGATGCAGATGAGTCACATTGTTTTGAGGGGGAGATTATTATCTTAACAAGGCTATAAACCAGTTGCGTTGGAGTGTGATAGGATGCACTCTTGATAACTTACCTACCTAAGTGTTGCAGCTAGTAACTTCATATGAGACCATAAAGTCTCTAGGGCACTTAGTGAACTTGGGACTGAGCAGGGACTATAAAAGTGCTTAGCTTTAGAAGTACAAAAACCTTTGAAGGACCATGTGTGCAATTGTGACATTCTTGCTTTCAAGCATGAGCTTTGAGTTCAAGGTTTTCATCCAACCGGTTCCCTAACAGATTCTTGAGTTTAAAGATTAACCACTTATGATCAATGTGGGGTTCTAAGTTCAAAGTCTATCCACTTAGTTCCTACTTGTTTCTTAAGTTCGCCTAGTTATTTTCCAAACAACCATGGTTTGTTAGAACTATATAAAGGTAACTTATGCACATGACTTCCTAGGTGCCCATAAAATTGAGATGCACTAAAACTTAATTTAAATCAAGTGGGGGATTGTGGTAAAATAATTTAAATTAAGTTAAAGATTTAATTAAGTACACTAGCTTAAATTAATCAGTCAGAAACCAACTAGGATTGGCCACCCAAGAGACATACATTAAGGTATACATTAATTAGAAATGTAATACTTAACTAGGAACTCCAAAAGATATTTACAAATTAGAAAGGCATCCCAAAACACTGTTCATAAATAAAGAAGTCCTAAAATTTGTCTTCCAATATTAAGACATTCATAATGAATACACACACACACATTATTATAAATTTGACATCTACATCTAAGGTTGAGAAGTACTTTGTTAAAAGTTGTCTAGAGTATAGGATAAGAAGATCAGTGTAAGTAGTGTATTTTGGGGGCCAATGAAGCATTAAATAGACGTTTATATCCCATGTTGTAATTAGTGATAGTTGGGGAGTTAAACTGTAAATATTCAATAGTCTTCATTGGGATCCTGCCCACTATTATAAATAGAGGGCTAGGGGTAGCCCGCAGAGTAGACTTCTCAATTCTCATTCTATGTATGCGAGTGATGATTGTTTATGAGAGAAAGGCTAGAGCTTTGTAATCTTGGGAAAACAATTGGGATGTACTCGGGATAAAAGAGAGAAAAGGGAGACTGTTGTACTGATCAAGTTTTTGTCAATAAAGACTGTTCTTGGTGGCTCTTGAAGACTGGATGTAGGTTTCCTCAAAGGGAACCGAACCAAGATAAACATTGTGTTCATTTGGTTGATTGGTTTGCATTTCTTGATTCTGTGATTTCATTTACTGTTTCTGTTGATTATACATTTTTTGTTGATTCTCTTCAGGTGTGGTGTTTGTGTCCAAACCGAGAGGGTTGTGTGTGTATAAGAGGCAAATCTCTTCCAAGATTCCATTCCACTATAATTCTAGTTATAACATACTTGGTTCCCATCAATTAGTGCAAAACCATGAGGGGACAGAATCGAATTCGATAGAAGTTGAATCTGAGCTGTTGGATCCCTTGCACAATGGGAGACTAATTATCTTCAAGAAGCGTCATCGCAACTTTTAGCAAAAGATTTGACACTAGATTCAATTTTGGTTTTATCTAACACTAGTAACCATGCTGATTTTCTAACAACAGCAGTTCTAGTTTTCTAACAGATTATATAGGATATAGTACAAAATTTTGATGGTTGCCCCTCACCTCATTACATCAGGCATCAGCATGGATAGATCAGAAAAGAAGAACAAACTAGCAAAATAAGAACACATATTGCCTCTAAAAGCCCCCAAAAAGGCCAAGCACGATACTTTCTCTGTTTCAACACATTCATCATGAAGTTCTTCTCGCTTCCTAATCCAACTTTATGATTTTCTAGCACTATTAGTGCTTACATCAATTTATTATCATGAAACAGCAAGCACTGCAGAGAATTACAGACAAACATGAGAAGATGCCAATTGGTTGCCTCAGTACTCTTTACATTTGGTTTGTTTCAATTGTATTCTTGAAAGTGTCTCTTCCAACCACACCAAATTCTTTGCATCGAATCAGTTGTCTTAGCAGCAACTCAACAAATGGGGGGGGGGGGGTATATTACGTTAAATTATTAAGATACCTCTAGTGGCTAAAAAACTACTACACTTCATCACAATACTAAATATGACACCACTCACCAAGAAATAATTGCCTTCCAATGATGCTACATGAGTTTCTGATGGTGTTTACATGGGGAAACATAAATTTTCTGCTCTCTAATTTCTCTTACCAATAGAATGCTTATACAGACAACATTAAGTACTAGGAGGAGTATTCTAGAGTTGATACCAGAGAGGCAATGTAAGCAATTCTTATTCCTTCTTAAAATAGACATAGGACTCTTGTATTGACGACATATTTTTAATTAAATAATTTACACTGACAAACTATGATACTTGAAATTTCATGCACCTTATCCTATCCAAGAACAATTTCCAGAAATTATCCCAAATATTAGGATACATATTACAAGCAATATTAGTGAGTTTCTGTAAATCAGTCAATGTTCCTTGTTAAAGTGGAGGTTCAGATGGCACCAAGTATATAGGTCTCCTTGTTTATGCAACAGTATAGAAGCATAAAATTACAATGTGGAAATACAAAAACAGAGGTCACTGCACATCTCAAAGTGAAAAGCAAGACCAAAGGAAATCACTATCCCATGGTAAGTCCATTGCTTCAATGGGAATTTGAAGCTGCTTTAATAAAGAATTCAAATGATGGCTAAAGTAAATGAGAGGTCTCACAACCAACAGGGCTTTACTAACTACTACAATACTAGATGGAATTATTTAAAGGTAACCATACCTGCATAAGGAAATGGGACACTCGAAGACTGTGAATAATGAGGATCCTCAGCTAACTTTGACAAAATCAAGTCAATAGCATGCATCTGTTCCTCCAGAGTACCTGTCAGCGTTACAAGCCTATCACTCAACCCAAGGTAATTACCATCTTGAGGGGATATCTTAATTCCAGCTTGAGAGCTTTCAATAAATGACCTGCTCAAATAATGTGTACAAATCCCCTGTCAAACAGAGCACATTTCCCACTTACCAAAATTAAAATTAAAAAAGTTAAAACACCACCAAATTATCACAAAAATACTAAACAATCATAATCATCAAAAGATTGTCTTGGGCATGATATTTCAACAATAGAATTAGTACTATCTTCTCGTGCATTGTTTTTAGTTAACTTTATCAGATTGTTGCCAAATATCAATTGTTCCTGACCAATCAGCTTATATGGTTGCATAATATACTTTTGTGGCATTCTTCTTAACTAACAATTCCACAAAATATGATAAACTATGAGAAAGAACCTGAACTTTTCATGTTTTTTTTTAAATCTAGCATATGTATTTAATTTTTTCAATAGTCGATTCCAATATATTACTTGTATCAATTATGGAATATCATCACCCTCCATCCAAGTCAACCATTAGCAAAAGAAATGGAACCCATATCAGCACATTATTTGCCACACGATATCCATTTGGATGTTGCAACAAATATTCAAATCTAAAAAAAATATTTTTTATTTTCTGGCCCATAAATTTATATAAAAGATTTTATATTTGAGAAAACAACTTTTATACAAGAAAATTGTTAAATACAGCTTTATACAAAAATTTCTAAAACAACAACAACAACAACATATCCAGCCGTTATCCCACTATGTGGGGTTGGCTACATGAATTCTAGACTTCTATGTGGGTTACATCCCAATAGATAGTTTGTCTAGAATTCATATTTGGATCCGACTAGGTTTTACGCTGGCTGTCGGCTACCTAACGCAACCCTCCTCCTTTATCCGGGCTTGGGACCGGCAGTGGATAATATCCCCTGGCGGAGTAATGATGAAATGAAGTTTGAACACCATCTTCACATGGAGAAATTTCATGAGATGGTGGTGAATAAGGATAATTGATATAGTTGTGTTCCATAACTTAGTTGACATGATGAAATCAACAAGTACAATATGAAAACACAACAATTTATACAAAAATTTCTATGCAAAAAATTTTATACAAGCAAATTTTTTATTATAACTTTGTATAAAGGCCTTTTCTAAAAAATTTTATACAAGCAAAACTTTATCAAAGCAAAGTTTTGTACAAGTGAATGTCATATAGTAAGGTTTATACAAACAAACTTTTACTATAGTTTCATATACAAAATTTATATAAAAACATAAAAGAAAAATTTATTTGTATAAAATTTTTCTTGTACTAGAAATTTACTAGTACAAAATTTATTTTGACAAAGTTTTGCTCGTATAAATTTTAAATAAAGACTTATACAAAGCTATAGTAACAAATTTGGTTGTATAAAATTTGATTTTTTTTTAAATTGTTATATAATTTTTTTATACAAAATTCTTTAATATAAATCTTTTGTACGTATAAATACTTTTGGACAAAAATTTGCTTTGTCAAATATTTTTTTAGATTTTAATAGCTGCCATATCATCAATTTGGATGATGTGGCAAACGAGTAGCATGTTGTTAAGAGAATTATGATATTTAGATTAAGCAACTATGTATCTTGTATACATAGTTCTGAAAGGCGCGAGGCGCAGCGAGGCGCAAAAGGTCCTGGAGCCTGAGGCGCGAGGCGCACGAGGCGAGGCGCGCCTTTGCGAGGCGAGGCGCGCCTTTGCGAAGCGAGGCGCACCTTTTAGAAAAAAAAACTAAAAATCTTGTAAAATCATAAAAAACAATCAAATTATCAATAATAACACATGCATATCATTAATGTTTCATTATCTTCAAATTCTAAACTAACAACATCAAAGTTAATTCATTCATCATACAATTTCTAAACTAGAAACATCATTAAAGTTCAAACTTAAAGTCTCAAACTCAAACAAGTACCAACCATCGTGCAAAGTTCTAAACGAATATATAAACACTACAAGTCCACAATCAATAAAGAAGTTTTAATCATCATCATCATCATACCCTTCACCAAATTGAAAATCATCTTACGGTGCCATATTTTGCTCATCCCTGATTCCCTGCTATTTTTCTTCTTTTGCATGTACTCTCCAATCTCTTGTTTTATTGATGGAGGACATTTTGGAATAGCTTTAGTATTCTCCACAATCAATAAACACTACAAGTCCACAATCAAGAAAATGCTTTCATTTTGAAAAATGCTATTTTTCTAGGTCTGGAAGATTAGCGCATTTTTTCTAAGTCTGGAAGATTAGGGCATTATAAGGAGACATATAAGAAAATGTTTTCATTTTGAAAAACTAACTCCCGGTATTTTGATAGTTAATATTCATTGTTGTTAAAATGATTTTTAATGAATTTTTCAAGAAATAGTAGGTATGTATTTTGGGGTGGTAAAATCACTAAATTCTGAGTTTGTACTAAAATCAAAATTCTATTTTCTTGTTGTTATGGATTTTGATTTTTTAGATATTTTTATTGAATCCAAATGGGGGGTACTTTCTTATTTACATTTATGTATTAAAGTAAATGGAAGGTAAAATATAAATAAAAGAAAATGTGGACATTTACTTTACATTAAGCTGAAACTGAGAAGAGGGGATGCTGGGGAGGAGAGGAAGAAATCATGCAGGCAGGATGTAGGCGCAGGTTTCATGAGGCGCGCCTAGGCGCGCCTCAGCGCCTCACCTTGCAAGGCGAGCGCCTTGCAGAAACCGCCTCGCCTCAACCCAGGCGAGGCACCAAACTGGCGCCTTAAGGCGCCTTGCGCCTAGGCGCGCCTTTAATAACTATGCTTGTATATATTCTTAGATGTTCTGTATATCTTTAGAAAATATTCTTTCCTATGATCCTATCATTTTTTTCCTGTAAATTCTTTCCTATCATTAGAGTAGGATAAAAGTATATAATCCTTGTACATCTCATTCAAGAGATATGAAATATACATACATTCTATATTTCCACAATGTTCTCTACCTTCTACATGGTATCAAAGCCTGACCCTAGTTTTAAACAGAAACCCTAATTCCCAAAATAGAAACCTAACTCTAACTCCACATAGCTGCCTCCATCAGTCACTAGCCATGCGTCTCCTTATGGTATGCCCCCTTCCAACTCTGGCAACCCTTGCCTTCACGTCTAGTTGCGTTTGAGTAATCCCTTTCTTCACATTTGCCTCATTGTGCATGTCCAACAGATCGCAAGGCAACTAGGGGCGTTCATTCAGTCCAGATCGAACTGGTCTAATCCAGTTTGGTTCAGTTTGGTCCCACCTTTCTTTCATATATATCTAAAATATTTTTTTTTCATTTTTCTAAACAAAATAATAAATAAATAAATAGGTAAAACATCTCCACTCCCTTCTTTTTCAGTCTCTATCATTTTCCATTCCTCTTTTTTCAATTCCCTCCACAAATCCAAGTCAAAACTAATCCATGGAACTGTTGAAGAATCCTCCATTTGAAAAGATATAGGCTACAATTTAAAGTCTCTGCTTCCCATTAATTTGGCATTGGGTATTGGTTTGGGTTCATTCGATCAATTGGATAATTGGAATTGGGCTTAGAAATTAGAATTTTAACTAATTCGATCTTCAATTCAAAACCAGGACTGGACCAAGACTTATTTTTTCCAAAGGCATGGACCAAAGACCAGACCAAACATGTCCGCTCCATGACCAGACCAAGTTTTTCGATCTAGTCTTCCAGTCTAAACCAAAATTTGAACACCCCTAGAGGTAACCTAGTTCTTACACAAGGCCACTCATCTCCCAATTAGCCATATACATGGATGGAAAGAGAAACAAACAAATGAATCCAGGCACCTTCTCCACGTCAACAATAAAAATAGTTAACCACCTGAAATTGGCAAGGTTTCACCTTCATTGCATCCAAAAAGCCTCAATTTAATTGCCAACATCCTAATCAAACACTACTTAGGAAGCCTACTAGCTTCGAAAAGAGTCAAACTCAACGTTAAGATCAAAATAGGCATTCCTAGAACATGGAAAGACCTCAAAAATTGGTAAAGACAAAGAATAGACTGCCTCAATAATTAGGTACAACCAAGAAGAGGCATTCACAATTTCAAAGAAAGATTTGCCTTTCACAACTATTGCCATCTTATATTAAGGTATGGCAAACTAATAGACAACCCGGCAGGCCAAACCACTTCTGTCCACCACCCTCCTCCAAATAGTTTCTCTAAGTAAACTAGCCCCACCATAAACCAATAATGGAAACTGTTGAGAAATTTGTATTTTGATTTATGGATAAAATAATCTAAAAAATATATTTTCAGTAAATTTGGTTTATTGATGATTTCCAAAACATTTTATAAATCTTTTTAAATTAGAGAACTTCATGCTCATATACTTGTACATATTTCTAAAATAGCCAAAATGTATTTTGTATAAGTTGAGTATGATTAATCAAGGTGTTTTGGAACTTAAGAAAATATTTTCTTAAATTTGAGAACTTCAAACTTATATATTTCTTATATTCTCCAAAATAGCAAAAATATGGTTTGTGTCAGTCAAGCATGATGAAAAGCTCTCGAGAAAACGTTTTTGAAAATTAGCTAAGTATAAAAACCCTTTATTCAACTAAGTACATGTATTTTTTGAGGTTTTGAAGGCAAAGTATTCAATTATTCTTTTAAAGCTTCTACACATGATTTTCAATCTTAAAATGATTTTTGAGTCAATCAAGTATTGCTCAGTTTATTTTTCATATTAATCAAATATTGGTATATTTCAATTGAGTATCATAAAAACCTACTCGAGTATGTGTTGTACAAAAATTATATCTTTTAAAGCTATAATCGAGTATGGATCTTTCACACTCAAGAATGCATTTGATAAAATCGAGTATCTTTATAATCATGAAATCTGAGCATATTTTCAATAGAGTATTATCTTGTGCCTTCTTCAAAACTAGTCGATTATGTGTTTAAGCAAAACCCTTTTTAATCAACTATTAAGGTTTTCTACTCAAGTATATTTATATAAATTCTCTGTATTTCTAAAATTAGTTGAGTAAGTAACTATTTTTAATCGAGTATCTTTTTTGGTATCAAAAATTCCAAGCATCTCCTTAGTCAAGTATATCTTTCTCTCAATCGACTAATATATTTTTGTTAATCAAGTATCTATATATTTTAGTCGAGTAAAGTTTGGATTGGATCTGGCTAAGTCTCTATGCCTAAGGTTAGTCGAGTATCAGTTATCAGTACTCAAGTATATGCTTGTATTAGTCAAGTAAGCTTAGCCTTGTAGTTGAGTGCTTAATACAAAGTCTCTGTGACTTCTGAGTCAGTCAAGTAATGACTTGGTCATACACTAGTGAGGCTTATATATAATCGATTACTTGAGATATCCAATCGAGTATACTCTATATTAGTCGAGTATCTCCAAGAATTAGTTGAGTAACTGGCATCTGAATTTGAATTTTATAGCTGTTACTCAAAAAGAAAAAAGAGAACAATTTTGACCATTAGAGCTTTATTCCCTTATTCTATAAGGTTTAACTATGTTCTCTTGATGAATATTGTTAAGCACGGGATGTTAAATGCTTATCTTTATATTATGCAGATGGTTTCTAACAAATTTGAACGTTATTGGTCAAATCAAAGAAGTTGTGAGTATGTGCAGGTTTCAATGTCAAAACTCAAGTCTCAAACTTCTATAAAAGGCCAAGAGCTTCAACAAGAAAAGAGCTAATAACCAATTCGTCAAGTGAGCAATCAAAGATGTTATTGTTCGATCTTTTCGTAAGCACAACAAGCCATATTTTTGTTAGGCCAATTTCAAAATGCTTGAGTGATGGTTCCTCATACCTATCCTTTATTCACTTCAAGCAAATTATCTGGTTAGGTTTATTGTAAATCTTTTTAAACCATAATTTAGATAAGAGAGTTGAGTGCTTCATTCATTCATTCTTGTAACTCTCTTTTGGTCAAGAAAATACTTGATATCATTGTATTATCTAAATTTTTCTCTTAAGAAATCCTTTTACATGTTTTGTGAAACTCATAAAAGATTATGCCTACACCTTGAAAGGTAGTATCTTGGTTGTGGCTGAGCCAAGTGTGAAAAAGCCTCATGTAAAGGTTACAGTTGCTCCTATAAAAGATGGGATTCTTACTTAGCCCGTAAAAAATGGAGGTCACTGATTAACCTATAAAATCTAGAGTTCCTACTTAGCCCGTAAAAGTGGAGGTCATAGTTGAACCTGTGAAAACTAATATCCTTAGTAAATGTTTTCAAATCCTTAGTGAAGAGTTAAGATAATGGACTAGCCAGTTGACCGAACCACTCTAAAATTGCTATGTCCATGTCACTTATCTTTTATATTTTTGTTTTAACTACATTTCTCTTATCTGCTATAAAAATGTTTTCTCATGCATAGCATTCCTTTTGAACTGTCATTAAATTGTTTTTCCTGGTTGGAATCATTTTAAAAATTATACCATTTTGCATCTTTAAAACTGTTTTGCTAATTCATTGTTGTAGCTGCTGCCTCTTGCTCTTACATAAAAATTATATGACCAAATATATCTCTCATTCAGTTTTCATACTCTCTTATCCTACACCATGAACTTACATTTCTGTTTTAGCTTTCATGGCGTGCATAAAATATCTTTTCAAGTATTAGTTTTCATTGCATATACAAAGTTCTCTAAATCTATTTATATACTCTTATTTCTCAAATGCACAAGTTATCTTCATGTATTTCAAAGTGTTTCTTCTTGATGCAATAAGTTTCTTGGATTTCTTTCATAAATGCATATATCCTCATGTTACTATTTTCATAGATATCAATTGTTTAGAAGTTTCTCAAAAATGATCCTTATGAAAAACCTATTACGGTGCATATAAACTTGTATATATTATTTGTTCTTGCATCTGTTTTCAAATTAAGAAAAATATTTTTATCAAATAACTTTACTGCATCATATTTTCAAATTATTTTTAAAAGTAAAAAAACACCCAATTCACCGCCCTCTTGGGTGATCTTTCATAAACTACGGCCCAAAAAACTCCTCAACCCCTATTAGCCTAACAACTTACCTCCTCCTTCCTAGAGCTTCTACTTAGCACATTACAAGGACCCTAGCTTCCAACAACGTTTTTCTATACCGACAATATACAAACACAATATAATTCACAAACGAAAAGGGACACAAACCTCTACAATTGTCTACCTCTCATTGACCCCAAATATTCATCGTAAACAACTAGCACTTTTGGTGTCCCCCTATGAAAACACTAGAGAACCTCCACATCAACTCTTAACTCATGCCAAAAAAAATTAGCATTTCAAATTATTCAATAAGAACGAGTAGAATCCTAAACTTAACTCAGATATCTTTATTACAAACAAATATAATATAAAATAAATAACAATATCCAAAGCCTTAATTCTACTAGTAAATATAATAGTTAGAAACAATAACAAAAATCACAAGCCTCAATTCTATTAGCTGGGGTCTACCAAATGAATTCTAGACCCCCATGCATCTCTATCCATTGCCATATCCTCTACAAGGCCATTATATTTTTTGTCATGTTTACGGGTTTCAATCAAGTTTTCTTTGATCTTCCTTTTCCTCGTCTATAATTTCCTCCATTTCATCTACTTGTCTCATGACAGTGTTCTAAAACGCACTAGGCACTAGTCGGGCGTCAGGCTGGGACTTAGTGCCTAGGCCACTTAGGCGGTGCATAAAAAAATTATTTAAATAAAATTTATATTATCTTAAATACACATATATATAAACAAATCATATATATATAGGTTATATATATAAATCTATCTCCATTTATATATATAAAGTTATAAACACATCATATATATGATATACCTATATATTAATAGAATTATTATATTATATATATAATATTGTGCATATACAAACCAAAGAGGCGAGAGAGAGCAACCAGAGAGAGCAAGAAAGCAAAGGTTGAGACTCAGAGAGAGAGAGAGAGCAACCAAAGAGAGACAATCTTCCTGCAAGTGGTGATGGCAATGTCAATGGCGGCTGCAATTAAAGAGAGCAAGCAGCGATGGCGACGGTGGCGAGTTCACTATCCACAAGAGGTGGCGACGGCGTGCGACAAGAGAGGCTAAGACAGAAAGAGAAAGTGACGAGAGACGGTCAACAGCAACGATAAGCGACGACGACAAGACGAGAGAGAGAATGGGTAAGGGGCAGAGTTCTGAAAGACCCGAGGCGCAAAGGGTCCTGGAGCGCGAGGCGTACGAGGGTAGGTGCACCTTTGCGAAGCAAGGCGCACCTTTTAGCAAAAAAACTCAAAATCTTGTAAAATCATAAAAAACTATCAAATTATCAATAATAACACATGCATATCATTAATGATTCATTATCTTCAAATTTTAAATTAACATCATCAAAGTTGATTCATTCATCATGCAAATTCTAAACTATAAACATCATCAAAGTTCAAACTTAAAGTCTCAAACTCAAACAAGTACCAATCATCATGCAAAGTTCTAAACAAACATATAAACACTACAAGTCCACAATCAATAAAGAAGCTTTAATCAATCAATCATCAAGGAGATCATCAACATCAAGGTCAATATCTTCATCATCCCCTTCAATCAAGAAAATGTTTTCATTTTAAAAAATGTTATTTTTCTAAGTCTGGAAGATTAGCACATTATAAGGAGACATATAAGAAAATGTTTTCATTTTGAAAAACTATCTCCCGATATTTTAATAGCTAATATTCATTGTTGTTAAAATTATTTTTAATGAATTTTTTAAGAAATAGGAGGTATGTATTTTGAGAGTGGTAAAATCGCTAAATTCTAAATTTGTACTAAAATCAAAATTCTATTTTCTTATTATTATGGATTTTGATTTTTTAGATATTTTTATTGAATCCAAATGGGGGTACTTTCTTATTTATATTTATGTATTAAAGTAAATGGAAAGTAAAATATAAATAAAAAAAATGTGGACATTTACTTAAACTAAAAAATGTAAATATGTTGTAATGTATGCATGTTGAAACTGAGAAGAGGGGAGAAATTGGACTGCCTAGGTTTTAATTAAAAGCTAGGTTTCATGAGGCGTGCCTCTCGCCTCGATGCCTCACCGTGCAAGGCGAGCGCCTCACTGAAATCGCCTCGCCTCAGCCCAGGCGAGGTGCTGAACTAGCACCTTAAGGTGCCTTTGTGCGCCTTTAACAACTATGGTAAGGGGGAAAAAACCCTAAATCAACTTATACTAAACTTAATGTGTGGTCGAGGCAGTTCATGAGGCTAGGCGGCCCATGCAGCCAAGTGGCCGTCATGGCCAATTAGGCGCCGCTCAGCACTGATTAGCCAAGCCGGTGCCTAAGGGGGTCGATTAGACCAAAATCACGGCAATCAAGGGCCTCCCAGCGCCTAGGCCGATTTTTAGAACACTGCCTCATGGTGCTTCTATTAGTCTTACTCTCAAATGTTTAGACCACCTGAATTGTGACGTTTGCATCTTCTCCTCAATAGGCGCCACTACAACCTTATTACATATGATATCTTCTCTTTTGTCTTTTTTCTTGTATGATCACACATTAATCGAAATATTATCATTTCAACTATACCCATATTTTGCACAAATTGGTGTTTTACAATACAACATTCTAAGCCATAAAACAAAAATGGTCTTATAGTTATTCAATAAAACTTTCCTTTTAGCCTTAAAAGAATTTTACAATTGCATAACTTCTCCTCTTCAAATCCCACCTTGATTTTATAAGTAACATCCTCCATCATGCTTCTTTCTTTTTGGACAATTGATCAAAGACAAAAATTGATTTTTTTTAAATAAATTAATCTTCAAGCTTCACAATAACATCAACACTTCTACTTCTCTTAAACTCACCCATTCCACATACTTAATTTTCAACCTACTTAATTTAAAATTTTTGGATTTTAAGGTATTTCTCCATGATTCAACTTTATTATAATATCTATAAACAAACAAAAATTTTCCACCTAGTGGGATTAAAGCTTGTGATTGTTGAGTAATATATAAAAATAATGCTCTTGCATCCATGTATACTATCATACCATAAATATAGAAAATGCTCTATCCTAGCAACAAAAACTCATCCGTACAATATAAATAGTCACAAATCAAATAACATTTTATCCAATATATAGCACATTCTTAAAATCACCAAATAGCACACTCATCATTTGTAAAGAACATTATAGAACTTTTTTTTTTTTTTTTGGGTGTGTTTCTGTGGTTTTTTTTTTTTTTTGGGAGGGTGGGGGGGTTTGGGAGCATCAAGTGACAATAGTGTGAACGTATATTGAATACATTTCATGGTTCTTAGCCTAATCCTCTTCTAACTCAATTGAAACTTCCATCCACCATGATTTGAATACTCAATGTGGAAAAGGGCTAGGCTAACAAAAAGGAAGACTACCCATAGAACAAATGTCTAGAAAGAACTATGTTGGGAATCGATAACACAAAACCTTAGGGTTTTTGAAGCTTTTCAACCACATACGCTTGATGAAACACAAAAACTGGAAGCACAATAAACATAAACAAAAACAAAGAAGGGAAAGGAGACGAAAGATTTTACCGTGGTTCACCTCAAAACGAGACTACGTCCACGTTGAGCTCAAGAGAGAAGAGCTCACTGCACTATGAGAAGAATCCAAGATTACACCCACATGAAACCCTCACAAAACCCTCGATACAAACACTGGTTCGAGAATACAAAAACGCCCAATAATCACTTAATACAGATTAAAGGCAACACCCTATCGAACCATATAAATTAAGCAAAGCTATACAACATTTACAGAGAATGAATAACAAAGAAACAAACCAGAACCCTAGCCCCGAAGACGAAGGCTCCTGCCTCTTCTCAATCTTTCTTTTTTCCTTTGCTTTTTGTCACTTTCGTCTCAAATCACTTACCAGCTCACATCCCGAGGAGTAGGATTAAAAACGATGATGAATGGCTCGGATGAACGCTCATAAAGCTTGGATGAAAGGATGGGATTCAATCGTGCAAGCATGATTGATTATTTCAATAGAAATGGCAACCGTCAAGGGAGATGATCGGGCAAGGAAACTCGAGATCTAGCACCAACCAAAGGCAGCTGATGGTTGCCACATACTGCCATCCAGCAGCTGCCAAATGGCAGCATGCAATTGCTGCACGTGGCCATCCAACCAGCTTAAAAGCAACGATGCCGTTTGGAGCTTCACAGCTAACAAACTATTTAAGCCTACTCCTTAATAATGGTTACAATGTACAATGCCTGGCAGCATATGGAGCATTATCCTTAAAAACATCACCAGGACAATGCTTAGTTATTTTACACAGCTTAAATAAATGGATTTACTTTACCCTAATATTAATAGCAAAAATATTTTGATTTCAGTTATTGGTTTTAGTTTCTATTGAGTATTTGACCAAACACTTTTCACACAATTCTCACACTCTCTCGCGGGAAAAACAGAAAATACAAGGGGCAAAAAATTTATCCTAGTTCAGGCTTTGAATAACTCAAAGCCCTACATCCAGACTGTTGGCAACACCAAGAAATCCCCTATAGAACAAAAAGATACACACTCACATAGCCTTCTTACACAGGCTTCCCTTATAAAGATTACAAAGTCTAAGAACCTAGGCTTTTCTTTCTCTTCTGTACGTGAAAAATGAAGACCTCTTAGAAATACAGCCGACCCTCTATTTATAGAGGATAGAGGCGGCTATTACAAGACACTTCAAAAACGAAAAATTAAATCGGCACTAACCGTTACATGATTAGTTACCATTACAATGATTTTACAAAAATAAACTTTCGGTTTCTTTCATGCCTTTTGCTCTAATTTTAAGACTTAATTGGTGCAAACTTCAACAATTACTCCACCATTTGCATAAGTTGAGTCTTCAATCTTCAGATTCTTTTGTGGATTCTGCATCTACCTTCTCCCTTACCTTCCTTCTTCCTTTCCCTAAGCTTGACTACTTAGGCTTCCTGAAGCTATCTGGAGTAGCTTCAAACAATGCTTCAACTTGGCTACTAGAACAGCCTTGGTGAACATATCTATTGTATTGTCTTCACCTACTACCTTTACCAGCTTAAGATCCTTCTTGTCTAGCACCTCCCAAATGAAATGATGCCACACATCAATATCCTTTGTGCTTTCATGATGGGCCTAGTTCTTAGATAGGTGAATGGCACTCTGGTTGTCACACATAATGGTAGTGTCTATCTCCTTTTCAAGTAGTTCTCCTAGCAGTCATTTTATCCACAATGCTTCCTTAATTGCCTCTAAAATGGCAATGTATTCGGCTTCAATAGTTGACAAGACTACTACATGTTGTAAACTTGCTTTCCAACTTACTATAACATCCCAAACCTTGAAGACATAACCAGTTGTGGACCTTCTTCTATCCAGATCTGTTGCATAGTTAGCATCTGAGTATCCTAGGATACTTGCCTCACTTTCCACCTTGGCTCCACCATAAACTAACACTGTATCCAATGATCCTTTCAAGTACTTAAATACCCATTTAACTGCACTTCAATGAGGTTTTCCAAGGTTTGCCATAAACCAATTGATCACACTCATTGCATGTGCTAGGTCTGATCGTGTACATACCATATTGTACATCAGGCTTCCTACCGTACTTGAATAGGGGATTTCTCTCTTTTCTTCCTGATCTTCCTTGTCAATAGGAGATTGGTCTACCGACAGCTTGAAGTGCTGGACAAATGGAATACTTACAGCCTTTGCCTCAGCCATCCCAAACTTTTGAATTAATTTTCTTAAGTATGTTTTCTGTGATATACATAGGGTTCTCTTCTGCAGGTTTTTGGTAATTTCTATTCCCAAAATTTTTCTTACCTCTCCTAGATCCTTCATCTCAAATGTTGACTTTAAATCCAGCTTTAGCTACAGAATTTCTTTTCCTGATTGGCTAACAATTAGCATATCGTCAACATACAATAGGAGATATATTGATATGTTGTTGGATACATGCTTAAAATATACACAGCAGTCATATGAGCTCCTAGCAAACCTATGTTTTATCATAAAGGTGTCAAACCTCTTATCCCATTAACCTAGAGATTGCTTGAGTCCATACAAGGATTTCTTTAATAAGCAGACTTGTTCTATCCTCCATTTAGATTCGAAACCTTTTAGCAGCTCCATGAGAATCCTTTCATCTAATTCCCCATGTAAAAAATGTTGTTATAACATCCATATACTCCAAAAACAAATTTATTTGTGCTGTCATTGCTAGAAGGACCCTAATTGAGGTATGCCTTACAACAGGGGAGAATACCTCATTGAAATCCACTCCTGGAACTTGAGTGCAACCTCTTGCAACCGGCCTAGCTTTATATCTAGGCTTTGCATTTTCTCCTGATCCTTCCTTTACCTTGTACAGCCATTTACAACTCACTACTCTTTGTCCTTGAGGCCTTTCAACTAGAGTCCAGGTCTCATTCTTCTTAAAAGAATTTATCTTGAACTTTATGGCTTCAACCCACTTAAGTAAGTCCTTTGAGAAGACTGCTTCCTCATAGGTCAGGGGTTCATCTCCAAAAACCTTTGGTGCACTTGTAAGTGCATAGGATACAAGATCTAAGTAACCATAACGTTTAGGAGGTCTACTTTGCCTTTCTGCCTATCCCTTGCAACATTATACCTTTGTAAGTCAGGTTCACTCTCAGCATCTAATTCATCCCTGCTCTCTTCTTGAGGGTCAAATTCCTGGTCTACCACTGACTCCTCAATGTCCTCTTGATGATCCAAATCATAACTTTGAGGGTTGTCAATATTTGTGCTTGGAATTTCGTCCTGCCACTCAATATCTACCATTTTTGTTGTAGAAGATTGCTCCTCATTGTCCTTTTCTTGCAGACCTTTAGCTATGGAATTTTCATCAAAAAATGACATCATGGGTAATGAGGATCTTTTGGCTTTTAGGTTCCAAACTCCATAGCTTATACCCCTTTACCCCAGCTAGGTATCCAATGAAAATACATTTCTTTGCTCGGAGTTCCAACTTTCCTTGTTTCACATGGGCATATGCAATACACCCAAATACCCTCAAGTGTTCTAGACTAGGTTTATGCCCTATCCACTTCTCATAAGGGGTTATAAATCCAATAGTTGTTGATGGTGATTTATTGATCACATATGCAGCAGTGTTCATGGCCTCTCCCCAAAATGCCTTATAGATAGATTGGCATGAAATAGCATACACCACACTCTCTCTAGAAGTGTCTTATTCATTCTCTCTACAAGGCCATTTTGTGTAGGATTACCAAGGGCAGTTAGATGTCAAACTATCCCATTATCCTTACATAAATCCGTGAACTCCCTATTGCAGAATTTAAGGCCATTATCGGTCCTGATTGTCTTAATTTTTCTCCCTTTCTGATATTCTATCATGGTCTTCCATGTCTTGAAAGCTTCAAAAGTCTGTTCTTTGGACTTCAAGACATAAACCCAAACTATTCTCAAATAATCATCTATTATTGATAGAAAGTATCTAGCTCCACCATAGGTAAGAGTCTAGGCAGGTCCCCATAGATCACTGTGTATATAGTCTAAGGGTGCCTTCAAGGAGTGGATGGCATGTTTACTGAATTTTACCTTAGTGGCCTTCCCATAAATGCTGGACTCACTTAATTCCTTTAAACCAAGTTCACTTATATGGGACATCCTAAGATGCCAAAGTCTTGCTTGTGTGACTACCTTTTCTCCAGCCATTGCTACTTCTCCATTCAAAGCAACAACTTGCAGAACATATATACCATTTTGTTGTAAGGCCTTCATACACACTAAGGATCCTCTAGTTACTTTTAGAGTTTCTCCCTCTCCCTTAAAGTAGTGGCCATTCCTAGCCAATTCTCCAAGAGAAATCAAATTTCTCTTTAACACAAGGACATCTCTCACAGCTTTGAGAGTCCTATAGGAGTTATCGTGCATCTTTAATCTAACATCTCCTATACCAAGAAACTTGCACTCATGGTCATTTCCCAAAAGATCTTTACCCCCATTAGTGTTCTGATTGTTCACAAACCAATGTTTATTAGGTGTCTTATGAAAAGAGCATCCCGAGTCCATTATCCATATCTCTTTCTCGATTTTGAGTGACACAACCAAGGAATCCGAATTGTCATACCCAAATTCACATACCGAGGCTCCACCATCAAAAATATTTTTATCTTGTAAGTCCTTTTTCCTCTTAGGACAGTTTCTTTTAATGTGCCCATCTTCATGACAGTAATAGCACTTAAGTGGATTCCTCCCATTTCTTGACTTAAGACCTAGATTTTCCCTTTACTTTAGGGTCTCTCTTGGAGTTCCCAGATCTAGCAATCAACACATCTCCAGTGGAGGACTTTTCATCCAGTTTAAATCTTAAGTCTTTAGAAGTTAGGGTTCCAATTACATCCTCTAAAGACAACTTGTCCCTACCATGATGCAAGATATCAACAAAATGCTCAAATGATCATGGCAAAGAGTGCAACAAAACCGAAGCTTTATCTTCGTCATCATACTTAACATTGATATTCTCTAAGTCTAGACAAAGCTTATTGAATTAGTCAATATGATCTTGCAATTTCTGATTATCTTCCGTCTTAAAAGTAAAGAATCTTGCCTTTAAAATAACTGCCTTGACAGTGTCTTTGTCAAGTAGAGGTTGTCCAATTTCTTCCATATTTGCAATGTCTTAGTCATCTTGGAGACGTCTCGGAGGACCTTGTCGCCCAAACTTAGGATAAGGGTGTTGTACGCCTTTTCTTCTATATCTGCTTTTTGTTCTGCCGAGAGGATCATGACCCCTTCTTCAACCTTTTCCTTTGACTCCTTTAGCGCCTCCTGTAATCTAATATTTCCAAGAATAGCTTGCATCTTAATTTTCCACAATGCAAAATCGTTATTGTCATTGAACTTCTCAATATCATACCTTCAGGATGATGCCGATAGAGCCATTTCTTGATTGCGGTTTCTGTCTTAACTCCTTTGAGTGAATCTTGATTGTGCGCCCATTAATCTAGCTCTGATACCAAGTTGTTAAGTATTTGACCGAACACTTTTCACACAATTCTCACACTCTCTTGCGGAAAAAATAGAAAATACAAGGGGCAAAAGATTTATCCTGGTTTAGGCTTTGAATAACTCAAAGCCCTACGTCCAAACTATAGGCAACACCAAGAAATCTACTATAGAACAGAAAAATACACACTCACATAGCCTTCTTACACAGGCTTCCCTTATAGAGATTACAAAGTCTAAGAACCTAGGCTTTTCTCTCTCTTGTGTACGTGAAAAATGAAGAAGACCCCTTAGAAACATAGCCGACCCTCTATTTATAGAGGATAGAGGCAGCAATTACAAGACACTTCAAAAATGAAAATTAAATCGGTACTAACCGTTACATGGTTCATTACCGTTACAATGATTTTACAAAAATAAACTTTCAGTTTCTTTCATGCCTTTTGCTCTAATTTTAAGACTTAACTGGTGCAAACTTCAACAGTATCTTCACAGCCTTATAATGCACCATACATACATCAAACAAAGAAAGTGGTAGCATTGCATACCCATGATAAAAGCACCCATAAGACCTTGAAGACGGGCATCCTAGAAAATTACAACAGACAGACTGTTGCTGCCAACAACTCTGGAAGAAATCATATTTCTCAGTTAATCTGTAAAGCTCAGGTCAGTTGAGACCCAATTTGTGCCTAATCAACATAATTGCAATTACATGTAAAAACCCGATAATTCTATGGGACAACGGGTATTCCATTTGTTTTCATTCACTTTTAACATGGTAGGACTCATCAGTGGTTAAAATGCATGTAGTTTCAAATTAAACTTCACCACAAATCAAGAAACATAAGGATCCAAGTTGATTCAAGAACAGGTTAACACAACCTTCATAAGGTTTTTACATTTTTCAAACTGATTGAGAAGATTACAACTACGGAACACAAATTTAACCAACTACCAAATCATCTCAAGTGTCATTGTCAACCCCATACATAGTCCAGAACTGCAATAATACACTCCCACATGCAGGCAAAGCAATTAGAAAGAAGAAGAAACAGAAGAACTGAAACAAATAAGACAATAAATTGTTCGGTAGAGATTAAGAATCTAAGAAAAGAGTTTTTCATGAAAAATACTGATATACAAAATTTTAACAAAACAAAGTTTGTCTAACTATCTAAGGATCAGCTCTTGGTGCCACGTCAGTTTTATGTGGCCGAGTGGGATGGTGTGATTACTGGGCCAGGCAAGACCCACCAACTGATTCCGTGTGTCTTTTAAGGCTCGGCCACAACATCATAAGCTGTCTTGCCTAGTGGTTTTTTATGTGTTTGTTGGCCTTCCTGGGTGTTGCTGTTCAACAGTTGAATCTATAAGTTAATATCTGAATAGAAATTCTACCTTGATGGATGGAGTTACATAGGTTATCACCATTTAATAATTTTAATTACTAGGGTCCTTTCTCATAAGTAGTTCTGTTCTATAAGAGTATAGACAATTCTGAGTTCCAGTGGTTTTGGGTAGTTCTGTCATGATTAATAAACAACAACAACAACATATCCAGCCTTTATCCCACTATGTGGGGTCGGCTACATGAATTCTAGACTTCCATGTATTTCTATCGTTTGTCATATCTTCATTTAGATCCATATACTTCATATCGAACTTTAATGTCTCTCCCAAAGTCTTCTTGGGTCTACCTCTACCTCTTTTTGTGACTAATTGTTCCATTTCATCAACTCTCCTCACAGGAGCGTCTCTTAGTCTCCTTCTCACATGACCAAACCATCTTAGTCTAGTCTCTCTCATCTTCTCCTCGATTGGCACTACTCCTACCTTATTACGAATAACTTCATTTCTAATTTTATCCTTTCTTGTATGTCCGCACATCCATCTTAACATTCTCATCTCCGCTACACTCGTCTTTTGCTCATGCTGGTATTTGACTGCCCAACATTCTGAGCCATACAGCAAAACTGGTCTTATAGCTCTCCTATAAAATTTTCCTTTCAATTTTAATGGGATTTTACCATCACATAACACTCCCGATGCATTTCTCCATTTTAGCCAACCTGCCTTAATTCTATGTGCGACATCCTCGTGAATTTCTCCATCTTTTTGAATCACTGATCCCAAATATCGAAAATGGTCTTTTCTTTGTAAGATTTGGTCTTCTAATTTTATTATAACATCATCCACTCTTGCATTTTTACTAAATTTGCATTCCATATATTCTGTTTTCTTTCTACTTAATTTAAATCCCTTAGATTCTAAATTGTTTCTCCACAACTCAAGCTTAGTGTTCACTCCTTCTTTTGTTTCATCCACCAACACTATGTCGTCTGCAAATAGCATACACCATGGCACATTTTCATGATTAATGTTCTTACATTTTCATTTCTTTTTATCAGACTACCCATCTTTCTTGGTGGATTTTTCCCACTGTGCAGGTCTTTGTGGGTCTTTATCTTTAATTTGAAGACTAGCTGAATCAACCAGCGGATCCTTTAAGAGACCCACTGATTGAAACAACAGATATTTGCTGAACTTGTCAATGGGTCTTAGGCCAGTCAACACCCCATCCAGTCAGTGATAGAAACCAACAAGGTGCCACATCAGTGCTGACATGGCACTAAGAGAAGTAGATCCCTAAATAGTTTGGGATCTACTTTGTTTTATTAAAGTTTTATAAAAATAACCGTATTTTACAAAAACACAGAAAAGCACAAACATGGCCATCATATATGCATTTCCATGGGATGACAACAGAACAGGTGCAAGATGTTTCTTCAAGAAGAAATAAACTAAATAATTCTTCAACATATATAATGAACAGCATCCGTACTTTATTGTGGAGCCACCCTTCCCAATTATTCCACCACAAGAGCTATTTGGTACAATTAATCTAAGTTTTGATCTGGGCTCAACGTCTTCACCATCTTCAACAAAAAACTGACAAACAAAACAAAAATTTATTTCAATACAAAAGGAAAAGAGTATGCTAAATGCATTCACTTTATGGTTATTACCTCACTTAACAATCTAGCAAGGATTAGATCCACTGCCTTGAGTATTTCAATAATTGTTCCAGACACCATAATGATCCTGTCAGAAGTTCCTGGAAAAAATTCATTATTGCGTGACAACTGAATACGGGCTCCAGACTGAGACTGAAAATCATTAATTGTAGAACCACCCTTCCCAATAACTGAACCAGCTTCAGCATTAGACACAAGGAACCTAATGAATGTGTTCTTCCCAGTGCTCTCTGAAAAGAAAAAACATGACAAAAAGATATTATAGTGACAAGTAAAGCATTGGTTTAGCCATTCATGAATGCCTCCATAGATAAATGTTTGGGTAACGAGGAAAAATTTTACTGGATGAGGAAAAAGGGATACACCTAGAACACACAATCATAAACGAGAATTAGATGTCATCAATTTGTCACTTGAATGGTACAGCATTCACTGTATTCAAGCAGGCTACTAACAATAAGTAGCATAATGCCTTTTCATCCAGACAATAATCAACAAGTCTAGTTATTAAACAAAATAATAGAGAAATTAACAGATCATGCTGACAGGGATTTTGTCCATATTATTCCAGAAGGATAACTCAATCATTCACCTATCTGATGAATCAGTAACACAATGAAGGAATACAAATTTAACCTCAGAAAGAAAACCATCTACATGTTACATGCATGTTATATAAGTTTTCTTTAGGACACTATCCTCCATATAATCATAATTACAAACATAATGACCATCAAGCAATCAAGTTTTAATAACCAATATTAATTTAAATTATGAAAATAAGTTCCTGCTGTACACTATTCGAATATTGGGGAATCTCACTTTGGGGGCATTTACTTCTGCAAATCTCATATAGGAACCTAAATAACAGAACAAATAAGCATTCAATGGTCATTACAAATTCAATGCTGCCCATACTCTTTTAAGTTTTGTGGGAAAATATATTCTATAACAAGGAAACATATAGCTAAATTATTGTAAAAAGACCCAGTGGTACCAAAAACCCAGATTTTCTCATATGAGCTAAAGCATGCCTAATTCATTTAAATCTGAGAGAAAGCAGGATTTACTTCCAAAAGGGTGAAATGGTTCCACAATGTCAAGGAATGATTACCAAATGGTCAGCAGGAGAACCATGTGAAACAGAAAAGATAACTGCCATATTGCATTTTCATGAGGAATTCAGTGTATGTCAAAAAATACCAACCACACCACTAAATTTTCAGGAGAATATAAATGAAATCAAAATCCAGAGCAAACTACTATATAGATCATAATAAATCTAATCTAATCAAAGAAAAAGGGCACAGATATATGTACTAACCAGATTGTGGACAACTTTTACCGTTTCTAGTGCTCCAATTCAGGTCAAAAGTAAAAAACCAGAAACTGAATTTTCAAAGAAACATACACCATAATCCTTAGCTACTAAAATCTCTTCAGACTAGAGCAATAAAGAAATAATGCTTCCAAGACCAAAAGCAACACTGATATAACGGAAACTGAAGCAAATTGTGCCAAGTTTCAACGCTTCTAGGACTCCAATTCTGGTCAAAATAACAAAAACAGCAATTGAATTTCAAACAAAACCACATTGTTAATCCTCAAACTCCGCCAACATTTGTAAGAACCAAAGCGACAAAACAGACCGGTTGCTTCTAAAAATCAATAGGAACACTATCTACGCAGGTTGAAGCAAATTGCGGTCAGATTTCGACCTTTCTAGGGCTCCAAATTTTGGTCAAAAACAAGTGAATTTCAAACCAAAAAAAAAAAAAAAAGCACATAGTAATCCTTACACAGCACAAGAAAGGATAAATCACAAATGTTCCGCCACACGAAAAGCATTGCAATGCCGACAGAAAGCAGATCAGAAACCACAGATCTCCATCAGAGAGAGAGAGAGAGAGTCTGACCTCGAGGCGGCGAGTCGCGAGGCGAAGATCGCTTCGGCGGGGCCTCAGGCGACGAAGCATAACGATTCTCCGGCGATTCCATTCGCTAATAGCCAAACGAATGACGATTCAAGTATGCGCGAAGGGAGAGAGCGATTCGAGGCACTGGCGGATGAACTGTAGAGAGAAGCTGAAACTGAAGATATGATGTGAAGGAGAGGCCAATTTATATATTATTTTATATATATCTATATATAATGACCTTGTCATACAATTCGAAAATGGAACAGAATAGTTAAAAATCCTACTCAGTCCTTTCTCAGTTCCCACAACAATCGCTGTTGGGTGGACGTATAATAAGGACAGAATTGAATTTTCACTCATTTATTTCGAATTTGTGTGAACGTGACACAACGAGATTTTCACTTTTAATTATTTATAATTATAAATGGGGCGAAGCATGTGCTGAGCTGTGCCTTTTGTGACAGTTTCTCAGATCACATCTGATGTGATGAATATTTGTGTCATCAGCCGGGAAAACTGCCTCCTTGTTTATATTTTTGGGTCCCCTCCGCTCCTCCACGCAACGCACTTAATGGCAATGAGTCAATTGGCCGGCAAATGGGCACCATAGCTTGCCTGATTTGGCCTCTCTTGGCCATCTACCTAATTATCCTCGTGAATGGAGAACACCTTCTTTCCAAGGGGAGTGGAAGTAATTAAGTTGTCCACCCCGTATTTCATTTATGATGCCCCAGATATGCTTACAAAATGTATAAATTACACCCTTCGTTTTTAAATGTACAAAATGTATAATTAAGCTTGTTCCATCTTTTGTTTTACTTGGGTATGCCCAGTGTTCTTGTAGAGTTCATTTGATCAATTTTACGTATTTACTTATTGATAAAAATAAATAAATAAAAAGATTTGAATGAAGAAAATTTGGAGAGGTTGGAAGTGGGGACAAAAAAAGAAATTGAGAAGATAAAGGACAGAGGCGACAGAGATTGAATTGGAGAAAACAGTCACACAAGCAGCTCACGCAAGTAGTAGTCACGCAAGGTGTTTGCAAAGTAGCCGCCAAGCTTGTTGGTCCCTTAACACACATAATGGCCACTCAAGAGGGGGGTGAATTGAGTGATTAAAATTAATTGAATCAAATTCTTCTCTTTTAAAACTCTTGAGATTTTCTTATAAACAAAATATCCTTGTTATAAATATATATGTTGTTTGAAAATGATAGCAATATAAATACACAAACAACCACAATAATCGACACAAGAAATATAGTGGTTCGGTGTCTCCAACACCTACTCTACTATCTCAAGGTTAACCCGACACTTGAGGTTCCACTAAAACCACACCTAGGTTTTCAACAAGTTCACCTAGGGAACTTTTACACAACACCGAGGTTTTCCCCTTAGCTCACCCCGAAAACTAATACAACAAAATACACACCTAGATTACTTAGGCTCTAGGAGGCCACTCACAATCCACAATAAATACAAATAATGAATCCTATGTCCAACACACTTGGACTAAAAAGGATACCAATATAAGAACAATATACAAGGCAAATATGCAAAACAATGATACAATTTTTACCACACTTGGAGAGAATATCTTCTTCTCCTTTGCCTTGGGCTCCAATGGATGTATCTTTGAGCTTGAGCCTTGGATTGCTTTGAAATGAATGCTTGAGAGCTTGGAAGTGCTTTAGGATGATAGATCTTGATTGTGCATTCGCCTTCTCCAAAAATCCCACCTTGATATTTATAGTAGAGTTTCCAACGGATCTGTAACGGCTAAGAAAAATTCGACCGTTGGAGCCAAGAGTCGACTTCTCTAAAACAGGAGTCGACTCCTATTTGAAGTAGGAGTCGACTCTAGTTATACAAGAGTCGACTTCTCTAATGCTAGAGTCGACTCTTCGAAAAACATCAATGCTGCCAGGTCGACTCTACATAAACTGCTCTTAGCTGGGTCGCCTCTCACTTTGCAAGAGTCGACTCTAGCTGAAGGGGAGTCGACTCTAGATATATAAGAGTCGACTTTTGGGCCAGATTTTATAGAAAATAAATTTTAAACATATAGCAAATAATTGAAGGCATAATCCATATAGCATGAATACACTACAAGTTATTTCCATTTCTTTAGTTTAAGTAAATGTCCTCATTTTATTTTATTTATATTTTACCTTCCATTTACTTTAATACATAAATGTAAATAACAAAGTACCCCCCATTTGGATTCAATAAAAATATCTAAAAAATCAAAATTCAAATAGATAAGAAAGTAGATTTTGGGTTTTAGTACAAAATCGGAATTTAGCGATTTTACCACCTCCAAAATAGATACCTTCTATTTCTTAAAAAAAATCGTTAAAAATCATTTTAACACTATTGAATATTAGATATGAAAATACCGGGAGTTAGTTTTTCAAAATGAAAACATTTTCTAATATGTTCTCTTATAGCTTGCTAATATTCCAGACTTAGAAAAATATCATTACTTGGTTCATTTTGATACACAGAATAATATAATACTTAAGACATATCAAAAATACATTAGAGGTTTTAAATATACCAAAAATAGTTTTACTAAAATTATATTTTGTTAATCATCAAAACACACAATAGGTTGATTGGAGCAATTTGGCTCAACAAAGCTAACTCATACACAACAATAACCGCATGATAGATCCATTCCACATCTATCTAAATCCATTTTACCCTGATTTGTAACAGGGAGCTTCCTTCCTTTTTCTTTTGAGCTTTTATTTTTATTTTGTTTTTGATTGTTTAGGGTCTCAATTATACAACAACTCTTGAATGATTTTGGGGATATATTATTTATTAGGCATTGTTTTGTGTGATGCTCAGGTTTTCTTATAAATAGATAATAGTGATATTTGGGTTTAATTTTTTGGTAAAGGTTGTTTTATTCTTGTTGTTTGATATTTTTTTTTTGTACAATATATATATTTTTTAAATTTCAAGATCGTAGTTAGATAATCTATTTGATTTTTTTTTGTAAGATTTGAATTGGGTTTATGAAAATAAATAATATACTTTCAATTGGAAAAAGACTTTAATAGACACAAAATGAACCTAGTATAGTTATAGTGTTGTGTGTGTGTGTGTGTGTGTTTTGCAATTAATTTTTAGTATAGTACCATTGTTGTTTTAGTTATGCACCATTCAATATTTTCATAGTAAGTGGATGTGTATAATTAAGGGGTGACTATTGACATTTTTTTGTTGATAAATGTTGAAATTTAAAGGTTTATTGTGTTAGGATGATGAGAAATTAAAAATATCATAAACTATGTTTGAATGGTAAAAAATTAAAAATATTATGAACAATAAGAAATACCATATATTTTTGTTACTCACTATGAGCACTTAAAATAGTTACAAAAGATAGAAATAAAATACGAAGCCTAGCACTATAGATAATTGTAACGACTCACTCCCACCTACGGGGTGTTACTAGTGAATAATCGATCGAATTACTCGCCGACAAACCAACAACTACAGGGTTAGACTAAGGTTCAACAAGAAATGCCCTAGGTAGGCACTAGGTTTCGTCCTTCCTTTCGTTCTACTCAAGGAATCGGTCCCAAACAAAGATAAAGAAACACAGCGGATCGGGACTCGAAACCTGAGTGAGCTTCACCTTTCTTCAGCTCATCTCACGGCAAGCCAAAGGTGATCCAGACACAAAACTAGCCCATCAAATATCCACTAAGTACTAGGGATTTATGAGAACATACATTTTCGATCCTTACCTGATCTGAAACTCGGCTTCTCCAACTAAGCCATATACATAAAGCAATCTCACAATCACCTATCACACTGTGATAATTATAACAACTAGATATATCTAGCACTCAACAACATATACATTCACATGAATACATATAGGAGATAATACAATTCATGAACTCGGGCAACAAGGCTAGTCACCACTTCAACCTCCCGATATCATCACCACTAGCCTTTGGTCTTGCAACATTTACAACATGAGGTAAAACCTCATTAGTCATAAAGACTCAGTAAGGGTGCATAAGTAAACGAATCATGAGAGAGCATGTAATGCAAAAATGCAATGTGAACGGGTAGTCTTCCATACCCTCATAACCTCCTTAGGTTAAGGCGCCGACTAACCTTTCCCACCACACTAGTCCTCCATATGGCCATAGGTACACTAAAACACATATCATGCAAATGCTAACCACTACATGCAACTCATGAAGAAACATTTACAAATTCAACCAAGACCGCCATCACTTGGGGTCATCCCTTACCTGGCTCGAAGTCTTTCTTACCTCGGCACGAACTCTAAGCACTTCTAAGATCACCACCTCCCTGGTGGAACCTAGATGTAAACACACAAAATTCCAACTCCATTAACATCAGACATTAAACCAATACCCTCAACTTCGCTGCACACCGCAAAACCATAAATCAACAAATTTCCAAACAACCTCGACCCAAGGCTTAATTCAATGAATAATTATTCTACATTAACTCACTTAGGGTGTGTTTGATTGCATTACCTAGAATTTAATTCTAGGTAATATTGGCTAGAAAACAAAATCCATCCCACCCCCTTGGAAAATGAATTCCATGAAAAAAAAGCTTTAAATGCTTGTACCTTATACATTTTTTCATAGAAAAGTTAAGAGTGTTTGATTGCTTTCCATAGAAAATATGTAATGATTACATATTTTCTATGAAAAATGTGTGCAATCAAACACACTCTTAATGCAAATAACTTGAAAAGAAAATATTAATTTACATCAACCAATCTAGGGGAGAAAATCAACCAAACGCCCACACCGACGTTGGCTTCTTGACTGCCATCTTGTGCCCAAATCCCAATTTTTGAACCTCCGACATGCTCCTTAAGCCCCAATTTAATTTCTTGATTTTTTTCGATCATTCTAGAATTTTTTGACATTTTTCATATTTTTTTCTCTATTTTTCCATATTTCTTTCCTTTTCTTTTTCTATTTTTTTTCATTTATTCTTCCCTTCTTCTCCTACCTTCTGCTTCTTCTTCTTCGCGTGGCCGACCTGCACCTGCACCAGCCACCGGTTGCTTTTGTCGTCGCATGACCGCTACCGCTTCCGGCTGCAACCATCGGCTCGAGCATCCACCACTGCCTGCAGTTTCGAGCGCCACCGCTTGCGCGCAGCTACTGCTGCTTCCAACGGCCTCTGGCCACCATTGCCGTTGGCCACAGCTCACCGCTGCCGCCTTCTGACGTCGCCAATCGTTGCTATAAGGCCTGCTTTCAAATATTCTCGCTTAGCATGGGATATTCGAAAGAAGGTCATTACGGAGATGATATAGAACAAACAATGAATAAACAGACAACTTATTTCATTACTAATAAAGGAAATTTAAATAAGAGTTAATTACATTTTTAATATCTCATGAATCTAGGCTCGATAGGCATACAAAATAATAAGAGGCTCAAATGCCAATAAACATAACAAATCCTCATCACTATAAAACCTCACCAAATCACTGACTAGGATCTTTAAAGTTAGGATGCATCTCCGTACACCACTATCCCTGGACTTTAGTCCTATTGGACATGCCCCCAATAACAGTCTTTCTTTTACCTGGAATGACAAAGAAGATTAAGTGAGTCACAAGGCTTAACAAGTTCGAGAAACAATGAATATTATATAGGATCCAAGAATATGATGACACCAAGAAGAGAAATCAAGGACTCCACAATTATATACAAGATTCATAATTTATGAATTTATCAATTCAACTTAATATATCATGTCACCATGTATTACTATGCAAATGTGCATAAAATTCCAATATCACTATCAATTCTCACGGGCTCGTAAGCCATCAATCAATACATGCAAGAGTGCATCATTTCATTATCAATATCAATTTTCCCGGCTCTCAAGCCATAAATCGATGTATGCAAAAGTGCAAAAGTTCCATAGAACCTCACAATAAATATGGAGCCAACCTACAGGGCTATGACCACCTCGTCCCGCGCCAGGTGCTCTAGGGTTCTCTTTTTCCCTCCTCGCAAAATAATAGGTGCGTAAAACATATATATATATATATGTAACATGTACATGTATGCATTTGTCAACCATATGTATTTAAATTCTTATTTCTCAATATTCATACTTTCAATACCATTTACCCATATCGGGTATTTTACCATCATCAAATAATTCAACATATCTTCATAACATTTACCACGATCAAGATGTAAATTATAACACATAAATAATTTTTGGAAGATGTTATTTAAGTTTAAATCTTGATTCTCCATTTGAGGAGTAATGTAGATTTAATATGCTATTTTTTTTCCATCATAATAATCTTTAATGATTCATTTAATAATTATGCTAAATTGACATTGATATGTATTTTGGAAAATTAAAGAGGGTATTCAGATTTTAGTATATATATTCAAATATGGGGAAGTGTATTCGGATGGGTTATGGCCTATTCAGATATGTTGGAGGAGCATTGAGTGATATCCGGATGGCTGGAGGCATATTCGGATGTCTCTAGGATTGATTGAGAGTGATATCTGGATATGGGGTGAGACATTCAGATGTTCAAAATCAAGTTTGTGAGTGATATCTAGATGCTACAGTAGCGCATCCGGATGGATATCGGGATATGGGCTAAGTCATTCGGATGCACCATGTTTCAGAAATTCATCTTCAACAAGGTTTCGTATTTTGGGTATAACTTTCTTGTCCGAACTCCGATTGAGATTATTCAAGATGATATGGAAATAAAAGAGAAAGATCTACAACTTTTATGTTTTGAGTTTTCAAAGATTCGGGTGTAATGGAGGTCTAAAGTTGGCTTGAAGTTTGCTGCTATTGCATTACATTCGAATGTGAATATACAGTTCGATAGTGTTTGGTATTCTGGGCATATCTCTCTCTTCCGAGCTCTGATTGAGATGATTCAAGATGATATGGAAATCCAAGAGAAATATCTATAACTTTTATGTTTTTAGTTTTTAAAGATTCGAGCTGTATTAAGGTTGAAAATGGGCTTGAATTTGCTACCATGGTGATCTATTTGGATATGACTATCTTTGGAGGGTAGCATTCGGATGGGTTGATATATATTCGAATGAGACACGCACGCATTTGGATGTTACTCACATGGCTTCTCAAGACTCATTCAGATAATCCATTTTCTCTTCAGATGATTGAGAAACGATTCAACACCTTGTTTACGAAGACGACGATTTATACATATATATATAACACAAGTAATAACTATAGGCTACACCATTCCGAAAGAAGATTGGGGAAGACAATCCCAATGGAAAATAATGACAATTTGGGGTGATCCAAACCTAGATTAGAAGGGAATATAACTGGGTGTATATATGTATATATATATATGAACAGTAAATTTACAGCGAAGGAAGAAGAAGATTAGTTCAACTGAACATTCAAGTGCATAACTCTTATGATCACAGAACTTGCCTGATGAGACTCCTCCGTTGAAGCTCCAGTCGTCAATAGGAAAAATGGGTGGAGAAGAAGAAGAAGATAAAAGTCGAAGAAGAACATGGAGAAGAAAGAGGTTATGAAGTGGCTGGAGAAGGAAGAATGAAAGTGATAGCCAATGGAACTGGAGACAGAATCAATTAAGCACCAAATCATCCAAATGGTACAAAATTAGTGTATAGAGAAAACATAGAATCAAAAGGGAGAGGGAGAGAGAGCTGCAGGCACCTGCTACTTCAAGTAGACAGCCTACTACTTTCCATTTTTGTTTTTTTATTTTTTTTATCCACATAATAATAAAATTTAAATCCTATTACCTTTGGGTCTAAGCCCAAACCAGAATTTACACAGCCCATCTGATAGACCCATGAACTCATTAACTAATTTAATTGAGGCCTATTTCATTATTTCCCAATTTATTAAAAAATTATACCCATATACGTATTTTCACGATTACATGAACCACAAAATAAAATTATACAAATCTAAAATTATTTCTATACCATCAAAGAGATTTATCATCAAGTATTAAAATACTTAAACCCACATTTAAAATGCCATTAAATTTCCATCAAGTAATAAAACACCTAGACTCATTCATAATATAATTAAAATTCTAAACACATCTCAATGGCCCAATTCATTTGGACTTTTCCCACATTTTTGAATGCCATTTGGATGGACTACCAAATTCTTATTTCCACTTACACTTTATTCCATAAATAAAATAAACAAAAATATTTTCAATCCTCAATTAATTAAAGCAAAAATTTTGAGCCCATCATTAAATACCCGAAAACACCTAGACCCCCTAACGGGTCGTTACAGTTGCTTCAAGCCATCGCCGGTCGCTGCCTCATGCATCTCCAACCGCCAATGCTTCCATGGCTAACCTCCGCTACAACCCGTCGGGCTGCTCTGTTGTCACTGGAAGCTACATTCGGCCACCCACGATTGGCCACGATCAGCCATCTCTCTCGATCTCTCCCTCACGATCTCACTTCTTCCTCTCTGTTTTGATTTCAAAATTTGAAATCCTGGCAGCAAGCTCACGACTCTCTCTCTCTCTATATATATATATATATGTATAAATTACACATTAAACCCCTCAATTTTTCCATAATTTCACTTCAACTTTCCTTAATTCCACTTAGGAATTTATTAAATACACTTGGGCCCTCAAAGGCCTTAAATCATTAACATTAAACCACACAAAATCTTGATTTTCTGAAAATTAATAATCGACATCTACTTGGAAATGCTGATTTCATCCCTGCACCTACATGGGACCTTTATTCCACCTGAAAATGCTTCAAGGTTGCCTTACTCACAAAACCAGATCACCCCTAGGGTCCCTTCAGCTTCCCGGAGGTCTCCTACTACCATTCGGTAACGGCACGTATTCGGGTTTATACGGAATTTATTTTGAAAATTATTCCCGGTTGAATTGCTTCCAGCGTCATTAACCTTACCTCGAGATGCTCACCAATCTCATGCCCTCTTCTCTGGACATCCAAGTCCTGGGGTATTCCCTATCATCGATTCAGTAAATTTTTACTAATTTACTTCTCGAAATTAGCTTTCGGCCTTCCCGGACCACCCGAGGTCCTTTCAAAATAATTGAAAATTATTCTTTTCCAACCATATAATACCGAGTATTGCAATAATTTACTAACTGAATTGAAAATTTTGATTTTATGTAAGAATTCTAAAAGAGATGCGGATTTTATTAATATGTAACCTGTGGGTGTAACCATCATATGTTTGTACATTTGGATCCATACAAATAGTACAACTGTATGATGATAAGATAAGCACAATAATTTTTTAAATAATTGATAAAACTTAAATCTAATCTATTTTGTTGATAGTATATGTAGAACTTACTTTAATAGTAATAAATATTTATGAATACGAAGTGTTATTTGGATGTATAAAGTTTAAGTAGAATAAAAAATTATTAGGCTATACTTTATATCAATTTTTCAAATGGTTATATAGGTTGAACTTACTTTAATAATAATAAATATTTATGAATACGAAGTTTTATTTGGATGTGTAAAATTCAAGTGGAATTAAAAATTATTACGCTATACTTTGTATTAATCTTTCAAATGATTATATAGGTGTAACTTATTTTAATAGTAATAAATAATAATGAATACGAAATGTTACTTGGATGTATAAAGTTCAATTGGAATAAAAAAAAAATTATTATGCTTAATAATATTATTATATTATATGGATTCAATGTATGCACCTAGTTACATTCATAAAATGTACATATAGTTAATTAAAAAAATAATAATAATTAAATTACGAATAATTTCAAATTTTGAAAATTTAGAATCACCATAAAATTAGAAAAATAAAATACTTGTTAAAAAAGATTTACTCAAACAACTCTTCATTTTCTTCCTGTATGCAAAGCGTAACTAATTAAGCAGGTGATATATTTTGTTTAACAACCCATTATTGGGTCTATGTCATTATTGATATTTTTATTTACTTTTGGTGCATATATAAATTGGCATTATAAAGAAATTTAAGGGATTAGAAATTTAATAAAATGGGTTGAGTTTAATGAATAAGGTTGGGCTAATGTGAAAAGCCCAAAGGCTTAGGATAGTTAAAAATTTAATAAAAACTCATTTTAAATGGATTGGGCCTAAGCCATGTGGGTTGTGGATTTAATTAAATACAAATGAAATGGGTTGGGCCAAGTTAGAAGATAAATTCTTTGGGCCTAATTAAATGAATTTGATTAATGTGTTGGGCTTGGGCATATTTGCAAAATTGATGAGATAAATTTAAATAAAAATGTAATTAATTGTGAAATGTCTAAAAGGGGCATGAGAGTAATTGTGGTTGTGTGCAAGTGAAGGGCAAAAGAGTCATTTGGTGAGAGACATATGCCTCTTTCTTTTCCCCATTTTCCTCTCATTTGTCTCTCAATCATTCTTCTTCTCTCTCTTCTTTCCCTCTTGCGAGAATTCTTCTTCTTCTTCTCCATTTTCATTTTCTTGATCTTTTGAATTGGAGCTTCAAGGGTGAATTTTCAAGTTTGGAAGAAAGTTTCTTCTTCTTGGTCTATCTCCATCAAATGAAATGCAAGTTCTTTTTGCATCTTTTTTTGTTATGCAAGATTTCTTCTCTCTATTTTTGTGTACAAGTTCTTTGCTTATTTCCCTTCATTTTGAGCATATCTTTCTTTCTCCATGGCTAAAATATCATTTTTTTTTTTTATAAAAATGAGTCTTTCTTTTTAAATTGCAAACATTTTGTAAAATTCTTGAAAATTAATGGATCTCATTGAATCTCCATTTGGGGCTTGATTTACCCCAAATTTCTTCAAGGAATGGCATTTTATTGGTTAGATTAGAGCATTTGCAAGTATTTTTGAGTTGCAATGCATTCTGTCCAAGTTTCTGTTTTTGGGCCTTGAAGAGTCGACTTTCATGTTTTCAAAAGTAGACTTTCATCTTTGCAAGAGTTTACTTTCCAATTTTAAAGAGTCGACTTTTGCCTCTTCAAGAGTCGACCTTCAGTGTTCAAAACTATATTTTTGATCCAAAATTGTGGAAAAATAATTTATAAGTGATTCATAATGAGATACGGGTTGTTATTCATATATTAATTACAACATTCGGTCGGTGAGTTGCCTAATCTAAAAATAATGGTAAAATGGAGTAATGTGTCCATGGGTATCAAATGGGCAAGATTTGTAATGTTGCATGATGTTATAAATTGTGTTGAAATGCCTATGTGTGGCTATAAATTTGCACACCTATTATTTTGTGCAGCGATTATGTCTGTGGGTGATGAAAGGATATCCTATGAGTACTTGACGTAGGTGAGGTGGCCATCAACCCAGTAGGCAAGCCTCAAATTGCTATTGCTTGTTGATGTATTTTCATGATGTATATCTTCATGTATGTATATGGTGGCTATGGGAGCCATGAGGAATATGTGAAAAATTCCTTACTATTGATGCATGTGCATGAGTATGGAAATGAATACATGGTATGTATAATAATCACGACATGAGAAATGGTTGCAAATGGAAAACTTATGAGTTGTGTTTTACTGATACATTTTCATAGAGTCGTTGTTTACTCTATCTTGGTTATCCATGCCTTTGATTCTATGTTTCCATGCTTTATATATATATTTGCTAAGCCTTGTGGCTCATCTTGTTGTACTCTCATGTCTAGTGGGGCTAAAGCCTAGGTTTAGAGGTATACAGAAACATCCTAGACTAGACGGTGCATGTTAGTGGTTGTGATGAGGGCATGTTGTGAGGAGATTTTATTTTATTAATTTCTTTATTGCCCTTGCATACATTTTGTGTAGGCTATGGTGCCAAGAGGATGTTGTGAACTGATGGTGATGTAAAACCTTTATTATAGCTTTCGCTGGTTATGTTAAGATTTGATGTCTGATGTTATTTTGCTTTATTCTATATCATCTTTATGATGACCTTCTTTCGGATATCCTTTGCTAGCAGGACTATCCGAGAGTAGGCCACTACATTTTGTATCAATCTTTCAAATGGTTAGATAGGAATCTAGAAATTACCAAAAAATTAGAAAAATGAAATACTCATCAAATAAGATTTACTTAGACTAGTCTTTATTTTTTTACTATATGAAAACTGTAACTAATTAAGCAGATGGTATACTTTGTATCAATCTTTCAAATGGTTATATAGGAGCAACTTACTTTAATAGTAATAAATAAATATTTATGAATACAAAGTTTACTTGAATGTGTAATGTAACGACCCCAATTGTTGGGACAAAGAGTAAGATGGCTATGAAGGTTATTTTCAGGAGGAATAAAAGATTTATAAGAGCTTCTTATGGAGTGGCTAACTCGTAAGGGGGAAAACAACTTAGACATGTCATGCCAAATAATAGGAAGATGGCTTGAGTAAGGCATATTTGATTTTAGGGAGGAGATATTTGAATGTGTGGCTTAATATCCAAATGCAAGGGCAAGTTCATGGGGTATATTTAGATAGCATGAGGTGTGTTTGGATATGAGGAGGATAACATGAGTGATGTATTCAAATGGCATTAAAACTTATTCGGATATACGAGGATGGAGAAAGAGCCATATCTGAATGTAGGGGGCCTTATTCGGATGTGCCAAAGGAGACAAGGAAGGCCTGTTCAGATAAGCATGGTGGATATGTAAAGCCCTATTCAGATATGTGGAAGTCTTATTTGGATATGTGTAAGCTCTATCCAGATGTGTCAAGAGGTATTCCGCTATGTGAGAAGGAGAGAAGGGACCAAATTTGAATATGAGGGGGTCCTATTCGGATATGTTGGGGTATATCTGGATATGTTTAAAGAAAGAAGTGGTTGCACTTGGATGGGTTAGGAAAGTATTCGAATATGCCCAAGGGAAGAAGAATGCATGTATTCAGATGGTGTGAGGGGTATTCAAATATGAGGGGTTATGTATTCCGAAAGCAAGAAGCTTATTCGGATATGCAAAAGGGCAAGAACCATATCTGGATATGCTAAGCCTTATTCGGATATGTGAGAGAAGAAGAGGAAGGCTTGTTCGGATAGCTTAAGGGGCATCTAGATATGCCAAGATGCCATTCGGATATGGGGTCATGTATTTGGATATGTGAGACAAAGAAGGAGGAGTTGTATTCGGATATGAGGGATTCTATTCGGATATGCACAACCATCCGGATACCTAGGGGTATATTTGGATATCACTCACAAAAGAGGCAAGATGGCATTCGGATAGCTTAAAGCATTCGGATATGGGCCATGCGTCTCATCTTCTCATATTCCTTCCTCTCATCTCTTTTGTTCCAGCTTACTTTACTGCCAAGCAAGGCATTAATGAGGTGCCAAGGCATGGAGAAATCAGAGAAGGCATGGCTGGGAGTGGGTTTAGTTTACCTAATGTCTGTGTAAATTAATTAGAGGGATGGTGCAAGATGGTGAGAATGTAGTCGTGAGGAGGCTGTGACGACTATAAATAGAAGTAGGAGGCTCGGCCAGGGAAGGGAAAAGGGATAAGAAGCCTCGGCAGCAGCTAGATGTTTGAGGAAGGATAAGAAAAAGTTTGAAGAAGAAGAAGTTACAACCAACAACAAGAAGTAAGGAAGAGGGTTAAAGAAGATAGTGTAATCGAAACTTAAGGCAAGCTCCCTCCCCTCTCCTTTACATTTAAGTACTGCAAGATTCATGAGTTTATCTTCTATTTTTCTTGACTTCATTGTAATCTCCATCTTGACATGAAAATAGGGTTTGACTCACCCTATTACTCTTTAGGAATTATTACTCTTTAGGAATGATGCTTCTTAGCTAGGTTCAAGCATACGTAAGATATAATGTCATCTTGCAAGAATATAGTATATGGGTTCGATCTTGTGTTCTGAGTTATTAAGTTATAATTTGTGAATGTTGATGTAAAAAGGGTTTAAGCAAAAACAGAATCTATTAAGTGCATGAGATGAGTTTATGGAGTCATGTAAGAGTCTTAATGGGAAAAGTACATGAAGACTTATGGGAAAGGTTATGTCATGTTGCGTTTAGAGTATAAGTTAAAGTTGTTTGTATGTGGTTAAGGGTTTAGGGTGCAAAGCTACTGACTTTCAACCATGGGTCATGGTAGGTAATCACTAGATGTATAGGTGCCAGTCATCAGCTGTTATGATAAGCTATAGGCGAGTCAGGAAAGTTGGTATTGCCAGTCACTCACCTTGATTTTGTGCATATCATGATATTGTTGTGATGCATGGGGACTAGGTTACATTCATTGAGGGGTTCACATCCTGACCTTGGAATCATATGAAATACCAACATGTTGATTTGTGAATATTGGGCTAAAAACTTATGCCATAAATGTGTTGGAAAGCGTACAAATACGGGTTTAATGACGTGATTTGCATAACGTGGAACATGTGGGTTTTTGCCTTGAAATGCTTAAATAAATATTCCCATAACAATTGTGTAAAGACCCTTGCATATACATGATGGTGTGAGTTGCATATGATCATGCATGACATTGTATATATGATTATTCAGTGAGGTTTATGATGGGTATTTGTTCCCTCAGCCTCTAAGCAGGGGCATCGTTATCGTTGTGCCGGTGATGTCTAAGTAAGGTAGGCGTGTGCTGCCATGTCAAAGAGAGTAACGTATGGTTGATGAACATTATGGGTTTTGCTATTAGATATGTTATTGTTAAGTATATGGACAGGTGTGAGCCTAAGGGCTATTTGTATTTTGTTGAGCATTGCATGTGTTGCATTATGATATGAAACCTTTCATGGGGGTACATGATGCAAAAAGACAATGTGAACATAAACGTGTATAACGGTGCATGACATACAATATGAATTGGGCTTGAATGGCCATTTGCATAGTTATGAATACGTGCCATACATCTAACACCCCATTTCTCAGGTGTGTTATAACTTAGGACAATTCTGGGATAATAATTTTTTTTTAAACTAACGCTAAACCATATCATTCTTCCTATCCATCCCAAAATTTTCATTCATCTATCTCGAATGAGAATTATCAAAAACAACAATTACGGAAGCTAGGAATCAAACCTCAAAATAACATTAAATCATAACGGTATTACATATTCACAACTTATAATACATAACATTCTTTTATTATACAAGACTATTCATTAATAGAACATAAGTTTCTTAACATGACTAAAACATATCTGAATCTTCATGAAAAAGAAAAATGTAGGGACAACTTGTCGAACCCATGACATCTTGTGTCGTTACATCTCACTTACTTCCATGCCTTTGCTGTAAGCCCCAACTGGAACATTTGAATGTTCTAGTAGCATATCCCAAGTTAGATGCTGAATCATCTAAGTAAGGGTACGATATTCATATTTCGTGCATGTATGCAAAATGCAAAATGTCTTCATTCTTTTCGCTTGAGCCGACGAGGCATTAACCACACTTTATTGCTACTTTTCATTTTTACAACCTCTTTACCAAGTCGAGGTGTATGGGGCACCTGAGCTAGAGCAGTGATGTCTGTCCGTACTCTCAAACATATAGAATGCATGATCAATAATATCATTGTGAACATATGTATATTTTATTATCATGATATGTGAATACAATTTACGTGATGTATACATATCAAGGCGTGTCAATATGTAAAACAGTTTGTGGAGCGTACTTGTATATACGAATCATACTGAATAGGGTATACTATTTCCAAACATTCATAGACCAAATCTTTGTATAAAATAAACTAAGTTTGGATAAAACCACTTACCTCGAACGAAAGACTCAGAACACCTCGAATCTTGTGCTCAATCTTGATTTTCGTGCCAAGCCTTTAATAATCATACTCTTACTCAATTTCAAGCCTCAACGATCCTTAAACATCATATTCATTCAAAGGAATATCAACACCTATTTTTTTTTTAATAATTTTCTCATAATTTCCTCTTATTTTCTTCATATTTTTTCCTCATTAAATCCAAAATAAATACCTTCTCAAACATTTTTCTAAACTTTTCAATACCATAATTCATAAAATAATTTTATAAAAATATTAAAAAAAATTCCAAACTTACCCCGGGCTTCACACGTCCTCACACATTAGGCGTGTGGCTTGTGAGTGAAGTCCTCGCGTGCAACACTCATGGGTCTTCTTCTCCAGTAGCTTCTTCGTCGGTCGGGGATAAAAATGCTCCGATGGGGGATTCCTTTCCTCCTACCTAGGCCTACTCTTCAAGGCAATCTCAATGACCCTACTTTGGGCTTGAAACCAAGGCCGGAAAAGCCCCAACCGTCGGCCTGAACGTCTGTCTCAGGCAACCTCTTAATTTTCCAACAAAGCCCAAAAAACCCACTAAACTTAGACGAAATGCTCTCAAACTCTCTAGAAATTACCCTCTAGATATGGGGAATAAAAACCCCTTATCCTACTCCCTCAATTCTTCCTCAAACTCTAGGATTTTTGAGTTTAAACTTTGAAGTTTTCGGCCACCTCTAACCCCTATTTATACCCGATTTTTCTACCAAAACGAGCCATTCCTTATCAAATCTGGGCCTTTAATACTTTGATATGTCCTTAAATCACCTTAATATGTCGTGATTTGCCTCGAACACTTATTCGCAATTTTTCGACATATAACACCCCCTCTCCTTAAAACTGGCCAAGAAGAGGCGCTACGAAAAATAAAATAAAACTGGCTGATAAACTGAAATCTGATACCATGATTGAACAACTCAATCAACTGGAATAAAAGCTCTAAGTCAATACAGACTAAAAAGTATAAACTCTGTCTAAGGGACAATCCCTCAACTGAAATCTAAAATAAATCTAAACTGACAAGACGCTAAAAACTAACAACTCCTAGACATCTTTTATCTTGAGCGGCTCCACGTACACACACTACTGGACACTACTGCTAGGCCCCACGTCTGGTACTCCCCCGCTAGGACCTGGAATAGTGAAGAGTACAAGGTGAGCTACAAAGCTCAGCAAGTGTAAAGCTGGAAAGAAATATTGAAGCTGAATCGAAGAATATCAACGCTGAAATAATTGAAATACTTGTTGAACTGATACTGGAGTAAAATACTTGATTTAATTGATGCTGATAAATAAATCTGATATAACTGGTTGCATTCATAAACATGTAATGCACATAAACTAAAATAAAATGCAGGTATGCAACTTTGGCCCAAGGCCCACATAAACTGATAACACATACCTGACTAATCTGAACCTGCAAACAGAAAGAAAACTGTAAGCATAAACTGTGGGTAAAATATACCCCTAGCTCTCTGGTCGACCACAGGTGAGCAAACTGGTGGGATCCCCGCAGACAAAGCCGCCTGGCGCGCAACATGCAATGCTATGCACATCAAGATGCTGGCACACAATATGTCGTGCTCCATATAAACTCATGTTGAATGTTCATACAAGGATGTATGCACATAACTCACAAATAAATGCTGATCATGACATTTTAAATACTAGTCATGAAATTACTGTTGCTAAACTGATACTTGATGTATTTTTTTAAAAATACATGATTTTATAAATTATGTTGAAACATAATTTATTTTAATTTATACTAATATTATTTTCAATAAAGGGAAGAAATACACTGTTTTTATTGAAAATAAAAGAATTTTAACTTGCTGGAATTTAATTTTGAATTTCTGCTCGGGGTATCCGAAAATACGGAATTCTGGACAGATTTGATACTCTTTTGTATCTTGGCCATAACTCTCTCGTCTAAACTCCGATTGAGCTGATTCAAATTTATGTGGAAATACAAGAGGAAGACCTACAACTTTTATGTTTTGAAGTTTCCGAGATTCGGGCTCCATCAAGGTCAAAATTGGCCCGTAAGAGAACAAAACTTTCTGGAATGCTGGGTGGACAGATTGATACCCTTTCGTATTTTGGACAGAAATCTCTATTTTGAACTCCGATTGAGATGATTCAAATTGGTATGGAAAGAAAAGAGGAATACCTACAACTTTTATGTTTTGTGTTTTTCAAGATTCGGGCTCCATCAAGGTTAAAATCGGCCCACAAGATAACAAAAATGTTCTGAAATAAACTCGAAATCGTGAATGAAATTGCCAGAAATCGAAACTGATACTAATAGGGTATTTGGATGCTGGAATTTATCACCATTCGAAGAAATCTTGGGAAAAACAAGTCCCAATGAAGCAAGAATCATTATCATAGCAAATAAACAGATCAAAACTCGAAGAATCGATGATTCAACTCAATTGAAAAATCTGGTTTTCTGCCATTGTATGCATATATATATAAATATTCATTCTGTTTTCTTTGCTTTCTCATTAAAAGGAATCGAAACAATTGTTTGCTATTAATCCAAGATCACATAAGAACTGATATATATCTAAACTAAATGAAGAAAGCTTGAGAATGAAATGGAAGAACTTGCCTTTTGATTTGATTAATCAACCAATGAAGACCAATGGATGAAACTTGAATGAACTCTAGGCTTCTTCAATTTCCTTTCTTTGTTCTTCATGGTCAAGATTTGTAGAATTTTCTTTTTGGCCAATTACATGCTATGCATATATATATATATACTAATAACAATAAACCTAATGGGCTAAAATAGGTTTAATTAATCCTAGGCCCATTAGACTTTATTTAAAACCTTCTCCTAACCTATTTAGGAGGTTATTATTTAAATTATCTGATATTTGGATTTATTTAAATCCCATATATATATCACTTAATTAAATAATTAAGCAATAATATAAAATAACTAATGCTAAAAAGCCAAATAAGCCCTTACTCTTAATTCTCTTTAAAAATAAAGGAATTAATTCTATTTATCACTATTTTTCAATTAAAAATCTCTATTGCCAAATTAAATTAATTAATTGGCAAATATGTATTAAACTAAAAGTTAACTAATTGCATTAATTAATCACTGAAATAAATTGTTAATCTAGGACGGGTCGTTACACGACGACTCATGGCCATACCTCGTCATACCTTCGTCAAATCACGATCACACTCGGCCCATTCTTGTCCCCAGTCGATCCACCATGCCCTGGGGCCCACTCTGACCCAAGGACGTCCTTCCTGATGAATGCAAGTGGCTGGCCGACGGCGGCGGAGGCGGCGGCGGCCGGGCAACTGGCAGTGTTCACATTGTTAGTATTTTTGAAAATTTCATTTTAGCCCCTTTTAATTTTTCTAAGCTTCATTTGGGCCTTCCCATGCAACCTTTTAAGTTTCTGAAAATTCCACAACAAACCTCTAAATTTATTCTTTCACACTTTATCCCCCAAGTTTCATTTTACCACTTTCAACCAAGTTTCATAAATTACACTTAGGCCCAATAGTATGCAAGAATCACGTTTTGATCGTGAATTCCTTTGTTTTACCCCGAAATCACTTCAGCGTTGTTCCTTATGCAAAAGTTAAATCTTCTTAGGGTTTTGTTTCCTTTTCAGAGGTCCCTTATGATGATTCAGTTTTTCAGACTACATCGCAGCTGTACTGAAAATAGTCTCTATTTTGATTTCTTTCAGCATCATAAATCTTATCTCAAAATGCTTGCCAATAACATATCCTTCTCTTTAAGCATTTACGTTCTGGGGTACTCCTTTCCATTGACTCGGCTGTTTAAAAATCTTTAAATTGTCTTTTAGATCTTTAAACTTGACTTTTTTAACATCACAAGGTATGAAATATTTCCCAGATTAACGATATATTTACTTATTTTGACTTGAGGTATTACAATACAAATCTGTGGAACTTGACATGGGCATATAATGTAAAGCATAATGAATATATACAACGACTTGTGACATGACATGGGGAACGAATATGAGAAGCCTTGTTAACGCTAATCGTGGTGATTCCTTCAGGGTGCAATTTCCTTTAATGCCCTTTTATTTCAAATATGTTTGTTGAGTCTTGTGACTCACCCTTGTTGTTGCATTATTCTAGCTAGATGTGTGGTTGGGTAAAAGGTGCTCGAAAGCCTTAGAGGGTCGTTGTATAGGTGATGCGTACAAGGTCATCCCGACCACAAAGATTCTGGGGATGTGCTAGGGCAAGGAGTCTAATGCTTGTAATCCTCACTAGGAGTTTTGATTGAATTATGTATGAGAGTGATCATGTTGTAATTGCTGCACTCTTGTTATGTAAAAGAATAGTGAGGAAAATGGAAGGTATTTTGATTTAAATTTTTAGTCACAGCCTCTCGAAAGTGGGGTGGTTACATGTAAAGTTCAAGTGGAATAAAAAATTATTCTTAGTAATATTATTATATAAGATTAAAAGAATGTACATATTGTTAATTAATAAAAAAAATAATTTAAAATTTTAAAAACCTAGAAATCACCACAAAATAGCTCTTTATTTTCTTCCCGTATGCAAACCGTAACTAATTAAGCAAGTGGTATACTTTGTATCAATCTTTCAAAAAATGGTTATCTAGGTGCAACTTATTTTAATAGTAATAAATAAATATTTATGAATTTGAAGTGTTACTTGGATGTGTAAAGTTCAAGTGGAATAAAAAATTATTAGATTTAATAATATTATTAGATTAGATTAGATAGATTCAATATATGCACCTATTTATATTCAAAGAATGCACATATAGTTACTTAATAAAATAAATAATTTAAAATTTTAAAAACCTAAAAATTACCACAAAATCAGAAAAATAAAATATTCATCAAAGAAGATGTTAGATTCAGCCTTAATATATATATATATATCCTTCAATTTTTATTTTTTAGTGTAAATTTCACATATTATTTTTGAAGTTTGCTTAAATTGCACTGATCGCCTTGTGTTTTTGAAAATATCACTTACCTTCTTTTTAGTTAACAAGACATACATGCATGTTCATGTTGACCTTTTTAGCTTTATATTTAAATTCTCTTTTCTTTCTCTCTCCTCACCTATTTGTTTCCCTATTTATTCCTTTTCCCAATGGTGAGAGTGACCTTTCCCAATAACAACAAAACTTGCAACCTCTCTGAAACAATAGTTAATATCATGATTGACGATGGCTTATATGAAATAAAACCATTCGCGCTAACAATTGATAGGGTTTAGCTAGTGCCAATGATCTTTATATGATGCCTTTCTATTTTTTCCTTTTTGTCATCAATCAGAGAATCAAGCTTTCCTACTCTGTATTCTTATTTCTCTACATATTCATCTCTTTCTCTCTCTCTCTCTCTATATATATATATATCATTCTTTCTAGGCTTTGAACAATTGATGTTGATTTGAACGAGGGTTTCAATTGGAGTATGATCAATCACAACTGATTAGAAAAGTCTTAAATCTCGTTTGGAGTTTTTGGTAGATTGTGAGAAACTCCAATCAATCGAACAATTGGTGTTTCTCCTATGATGGAGAAAATAGTAGAAAGAGTGTTGGTGGTCGATCCTTGATGTTGGTAATAAATAGAGGTAGGTGGTGTCATGAAGGCTAATCGAGTTTTTGTTTGTAGGGGCAAAAAGAGAGAAAGACGGAAGGGGAATGAGATATAGAAAAAAGACAGTGATTGCAAGCGAATGATAGCATTACTGGTGTCGTGATGGTTAGGTAGAGACCACAACAACTAGTCACCTTTCTTAGTCATCAACGGGAAGTCTCGTTCTCTCTTTTCTCTTTATCTCTTTGCCCAAATTTGGTTGTTATTAGAGGTAATTGGCTATTGATGATGATTGCTGCCACCATTAGTATTTTTTAATTTTTTTAATAATTATGAAGGAAAGAGAAAGAAAAAAGAAGGAGAGCATTTTTGGGATTTAAAAACAATTGACTATTTTTTTCTAACAATAGGAGAAACTTGTTTAATGGTTGTAATTACAAAAGTCAAGGGAGGTACATGTTTTTGACAACAGAAAGATAGTCCGCCAATTGAAGCAAACATTAAGGGTGATTTGTGAAATTTACTTTTTCTTTTAGCGTGTGTAGCTTTAAATTGATTTCATGTATCATCAATATTACATCTGTAACAATTTATCCATTAACTTTTATTTAGAAAATGTAGAGGAAATATGTAAAATGAATAATCTTGCTATATATATATAATTTTGTCTGCTTTTATATTTAATTTGTTGAATTTGAACAATTTCATTGATTGTCACGAAAAAAGTGAATAATAAACAAAAAACTAGTATTAGTATTATCCAATCAAAATTGATATTTACAGGTTCTCAAAGTCAATTGTGACTATTAATATCAAATATATTTATATATATTGATATATATACTATTTGTCTACAGTTATGCCACGTAAAATCCTTGATATTGGATATTCATTATGTTATTATCTTAAAAAATTGATGCTTATATTTTCTCCTATATAATATGCTCAAATGCTAAAAAAGAAAAATTTGAACCCAAACTCATTAATAGAGAGAACAACGGGATATAATATATATGCACCTGTTAAGAGAAAGGACAAACATGAACGATTTCGCATGTACAGATTAGGTGTCTCTTCATCAAACTTATGGAATTGTCCCAACTTGGGTTACAAATGAGTCGAGTTGTTTAGGCTAGACTCGGTAAAAGCTCATTCAAGTTCATTCATTATGGTAAATGAGTCGAGTTTGAGCATAATTTTGAAACTCAATTTTGTAAACAAGTTGAGTTTGAACTCAACAAAGTTTTATTCAATAAGCTTGCGAGTTGGATCAAATAGTGGCTCGCAAGTTGCCTCGATTAAAGGCTCGAGAGCTGGTTCGTTAATAGGTTTACTTATAAATACATTAATAAAATTATTCATTATTTTATAAAATTATAAAACATTTGATAGGTTTGAAATGTTATGTCACACACCCAAGAGGGGGGTAAATTGGGTAATTTAAAAAATATGATTGAACTTAAAATCTTTTTGATACAAATGAAGTTTTAGTGAGTTAAAACATAAAATATGTATAAAGAATAAAAAACAAGAAAGATAAAGAACACAAAAGATTTATAGTAATTCGGCTTAAATCAACTCTAATCCACTGTTGGTCCTTTGACACACAATGGTCACTCAAGATGGGGGGATAAATTGAGTGATAAAAACTTATTAAATTGAATTCTTCCATTTTTAAAACTCTTGTGTTTTTCTTATACATAAAATACACTTGTTATAAATATATATGTTATTTGGGAGTGATAGCAATATAAATATGCAAACAACAATAACAACACAAGAATATATAGTGGTTCGGTATCTCCAACACCTATTCCACTGTCTTAAGGTCAACCTGACACTTAAGGTTCTACTAAAAACAGACCTAGGTTTTCCAACAAGCTTACCTAGGGAAATTTTACACAACACCGAAATTTTCCTCTTAGCTCACCCTAGAAACTATTACAATAGTATACCTAGATTACTTGAGCTCTAGGAGGCCACTCACAATCCGCAAATAAAATGGTTACAATGCAATCCTAAGTCCAACAATCTTGGACAAATATGGATATAAGTACAATGAAAATATACAAGGCAAATGAACAAATATAATGATACAATTTTTACCACACTTAGAGAAAATATCTCCTTTGCCTTGGGTTCCAAAGATGTGTCTTTAATGATTGGGCTTTGGATTGCTTGAAATGGATGCTTGAGAGCTTTGATGTGCTTTAAAGATGTAGGACTTTATAGAGTATTAGCCTTCTCCAAAAATCCCTTCTTGATATTTATAATGGAGCTTCCAAACGATTTGTAACGGCTAAAAAAATTCGACCATTGAAGTCTGGCAGTCGACTGTTCTAATTGACAGTTAACTCTCGACACCCATAGTCGATTCTCATTAGCCTACAGTCAACTCCCAATCGATTAGGCAAAACTTACTCTCGGCTACCTCGACTCTACATAAACCACAATCTACTATCCTTCACCGGGAGTCGACTTTTAGTCCAGATTTTCAAAAAAAAAAAAAGATTTGTTTGATGATACAAACCATAGCATAAATACATTACAACATATTTAAATGTCCACATTTTCTTTAATTTATATTTTATCTTCAATTTATTTTAATACATAAATGTAAATGAGAAAGTACCCCCATTTGGATTCAATAAAAATATCTAAAAAATCAAAATCCATAACAATAAGAAAATAAAATTTTGATTTTAGTACAAATTTGGAATTTAGCAATTTTACTACCTACAAAATACATACCTATTATTTCTTGAAAAATTTATTAAAAATCATTTTAACAATAATGAATGTTAGCTATCAAAATACTGAAAGATAGTTTTTCAAAAAAAAATATTTTCTTATATGTCCCTTTATAATGAGATAATATTCCACTTAGAACAAATAGTATTTCTTGATTCATTTTGATTCAAAAAATACTATAATACTTAAAATATGTTTTCTACCATAAGACATATAAAAAATCCATTAGGGGATTTAAATATACCAAAAATAGTTTTACTAAAATTATGTTTTGTTAAACATTAAAATACACAATATATTGATTGAAGCAATTTGGCTTAACATCAACTGCCTTAGTTTCTCACTAAGAATTTTAAATCAATTCACTAAAATCTCTTACTTGATCCCAAGTAAGCCCTTTAGTTCAAAACTAAGAAATTAGAAACCTCTTACTTATACACAAATAAGCCCTCTAACTTACAAACTAGGAAATACAAGAATTAAATAATAAAGAGAGAACCTAATAGATAAATCTCTTAGCTTGCAAATTTAGTAAGTAAATTACAAAAATTAAAAGTTCGTTACAAAATTAAAAAATTTAAAAATTCAATTGGTGAATTATAAAAATTAAAAACTATTTTAAAATTATAATAAACCTAAAAATACAATATTATTTTTGTAATTTACTCTTTTGTTATTCTTTTACTTCTCAATATGTAGTGAAAATGACAATTTTATCCTAACTATCAAGTCTCTCAATGTAAAATACAAGACTTGAATCAAGTGAAACAAATTAAGTACAAGACTTTGAGAGAAAAGTTAAAGCACAAATACAATTGACAAGTATGAAAATAATTTGTAAGCTCACTTCACTTCATTCCCATCCATTAGCCTCTTCTAGATCATTCTTGATTTGTATTTATAGGTGTCCCACAAACTTCAAGAGAAATCTAATAGTTCGTAGCCGTTGGATTTTAAAAAATTAGCTGTTAGACGCTTTTTGTAGCACCCCAAGTGCTACGATAATTAATAAAAGAAAACTCATACCAAAAATAATAATTAGTTCTCATAAACTGGAAATAAAATTGTTAAATTGTGCCACATCTCAAGGCAAGCAAAACTCAACCAACAAAATGTAAACTTAAATGAAATATCCCTCAATGCTGAAAATAAAATGTAAGACAATCTCTAAACTAGTCGATCATGACCTAGAAATCTTATAGGCATCGAGTGACCTCCATGTACACACTGTTAGCGTCCCCCACTACTACTACTAGGACTCGCCTCAGGAGCTACCTCGCTATGACCTAGAATGGTGAAGAGTACAAGGTGAGTCATAAGACTCAGCAAGTAATAAGCAATGAAAGAAAGTTTAAAGCTGAGACAAAGAAAAGTCGAACTCATCGAGACTGACTCATCTCACAACTCATAGATAACCGGTTATAAAACTGAGGGATAACTGATCTCAATTTGAGGGAATTAATATATTAGAATATCTTGTATGGTTGTGTAAGTTTTCATATAGATGTAGAATAAATAAACATCACTCATGCATGTATGTATGCAAAACTGGCCAAGGCTCATATATATAAAGAAGAAGTCTCATACCTGCCCGATGCTGAACCTGCAACCATAAACATCAAACAAATACTCACTAGGGTCAAACACACCTACTCCATATCTAGGAGCGAACAGAAAAGGATTATCATCTCGATAGTATTACTAGGGCTGCCGCCTCTCGCTACCGGTAGTGGGTAATCTCAAAAGAACTAAGCTCATGAGATCCCTTAGTGGACTAAGCCACCTTAAATGCCAATTGTTCAATTACGTGCTAGCACACAATATGAAGTACTCCAAGTAATCTCATGCCCCATGCTCATATAAGATGAATGCACATAAACTCAAATAATCTTATGCAATGCATGTGTCTTAATTCTCATTGTATTGGAGACTTGATGCTTTGGATTGATTATGTAAAAATAGATTTTTCTTACCCTTGTCTCAATTTAGCTACTACTCCTCAACCTATGAGATTAACTTAACTCTCTTGTGTTTCTTGAAAAAAACAACAATGAATTCCAATTTCATATCATAAGGGTTTAAGACTTTGAATATTTTTGCTAAATATTTAGGCATCCAATATTTGTCTCTTTAAGTTTTATATGGAGGCATGAAATTAAATATTAATTTTTAAATTGGTGCCTTCTCTTATCACTTCCAAATTATCTCAATATTGTAATTATTTTAATTGAAGTTCAATCAAGAGATAAATATTAAACCTCAAGCCTTATGAGTTCAAGGATATGCTAGATGAATAAGACTTGCTTAATATTATTTTTTTAAGGATAAGATTTCTTTAAATCTTATTAATATTTAGTTAAAATAATTTAAATTTAATTTAGAACTTAATTAAAGAGATTTTTACTTGCACTAAACCCATATTAGGATGAAAAAAATAATATTTTTTTCCATGCTACAGTAATATCGCTATAGTAACAGCGTTATAGTAACATTGCTACAGTACATCGCTACAGTAACTTCTTCCTTATAATTTGAAATCTTACGCATACCTCTGCAATCATATACATATGTATATTACATCCAAAATCAGACCACCATCTACACCTATTGAGAAAGATAATTTAAGAGGACTTATACCCCATTGAAGGGAACAAATTCACAATCAATCAACGATAATTTTTCAAGAGAAACGCGATCAAATTCAACAATTTATTCTCTGCAACTCATATACATATATATATATCCAAGAACGTATATATATTTCAACAACTCCATACATACAAATACATATATATATATATCTATATATCCATCAATCTTATAAGCTACACCATTCCAAAGGGAAAATTATGATGAACAAATCATAATAAAGAAGGATTGAAAACTCAGTTTATAAATCAAGAGATTCATACGTTGTTGTAAATAAAAGTTATACAAATCTATATATATACATATGGATGGACTCAACTGAGAACCAATGGAACAATATTGAACGTCAAGCCTCTAAGAAAATCATGGACTTAAGAGGTATAATCTAAGTAATGAAACAGAAGAGAAGAAGGATAAAGGAACTTGCATAAGAACAAGAGGCATTGGAATTTGCCTTGATAATCAATGACCTCTCTATAAATCTCCTCCACTCTATTTCTCTTTCTCTCTGCTTCTCCTCCTTTCTCTGTTTTATTCCCAACGGCGTGAGATCTTCAAGCCTCAAATCACACCCACATATATATATATATATATAACATTGCCCCTTGAACCCTACGTGACTCCCTCTCCCAATATAACTTTCAATTTTCTCTTTAATTAAATGCTTAATTAATTTCTTCCAAAACTACCCTTAATTTAATTAACTCAAAATCTCCACAAAACTCAATTTCTTAAAATCTCAAAAATTCCTTTAAACCCTTTTTCCATAATTTAAATATCTCAAAATTCCAACTTATTAATTTATCTCCAATTAATTCCCAAAAATTTTATTCTCAAAATAATTATTTTAATTAAAATTTCTAGGCCCTATAACGGGTCACTACACTTTTAGTGACAAATTCGATCAATAGATGAAGAGAATCGGTTGACAGATTGAATTTAAAGATTCTGTTACTCGACAAATTGAAGACATTAGTTGACAAATGCAGTAGTGTTAGTCGATAGATTAAAAGAAAATTGGAATTTGTTTTATTATATATATATATGTATATATATGTTGTGTGCATAAAAAAGCAAAGGAGTTTCTAGTTGAAGTGGTTCCTTGTGTGCACTTGGGTGCTTAGGTATGCTGGTGGTGTGGGTTCGAATCCTAGGGGTAGCAATGTTGATTTTATTTGATTAAAAATGCTTCAAAAAATTATTTTTCAAAGAGTTTAAAAAGAAATCAACATTGTTACCCCCAAGATTCAAACCCATGCAACCAACATACCTAAGCACCTAATTACACACAAAGAACCACTTCAACTAGAAGCTCATTTACTTTTTTATGCGCACAAACATATATATATATATAATAAAACGAATTTCAGTTTTCTTTCAATCTGTCAACTAATGATATTGATCTGTCGACTAATGCTTTCAATCTGTCGACTAACAGAATCTTTAAATTCAATCCGTCACCCGATTCTCTTCATTTGTCCATCGAATTCGTCGTTGAAAGCCTTCAACGACTAGTTTTTCAAAATCCAAAGACTATAAACGGCTAGATTTCTCTTTAAGCTTGTGGGACACCTATAAATATAAATCAAGGATGATCTAGAAAAGGCTAATGGATAAGAATGAAGTGAAGTGAAGTTACAAATTATTTTCATACTTTCAATTGTATTTGTGCTTTAAATTTTCTCTCAAAAGGCTTGTACTTAATTGGATTCACTTGATTCAAACCTTGTATTTTATACTGAGAGATCTTGTAACTAAGAGATTTATCTCTTAGCTTCTCTCTTTATTATTGATTAATTCTTGTATGTTCTAACTTGTAAGATAGAGGGCATACTTGTGTATAAGTAGGAGGTTTGTAATTTCATAGTCTTGGACTAGAGGGTCTACTTGGGATCAAGTACGAGATTTCAGTGAATTGGTTTAAAATGCTTAGTGAGGAGCTAAGATAGTAGATTAGGGTTGGTTTAATTTGAACCACTATAAATTCTTTGTGTTCTTTATCTTTCTTGATTTTTATTCTTTAAGCATTGCATTTTTCATTCTATACATATTTTGTGTTTTAACTCACTAAAAACTCATTTGTATCAAAAAGATTTTAAGTTCTATCATATTTTTTAAATTACCCAATTCACTCTCCCTCTTGGGTGTGTCATAGCATTTCAAACCTATCAATTGGTATCAAATTCAAACTTCTTGTTCGAGGTCTAACAACCTAAGGAGAGATCCATGGCTCTTAAGGAAGGTTATCCTACTAACGTGGCACCTTATTTTAATAGCTCTTACTATGATTTTTGGAGAAAAAAGATTTATATTTTCTTGCAATCTATTGATTTTAATTTGTGGTATATTGTAGAAAGATGATTTGTTTCAAAACCAAAATCCATTTGGAGTGAAGATGATAAAAACCATTTTGTTTTAAATATCAAAACCATGAAAATTTTGCATCAAGCTTTGCATGGAAATGTTTATGCAAAAATTTCTAAATGCTCTAACTCTAAAAATATATTTAATACTCTTGATCAATCTTGTGAGTTATAGTTGATGATGTGAGTTCCAAAACCTAAGGAAAATTATGACAATGAATTAGGACAAAAATTTGAAAAACTCTCATTAGATCAAAAGGAATCAAATCTATCAAATGGTAATATGCTTGATTAAGAAAATGTAGCTCATGAAGAAAGAAAATCATCATTTCCGAGAATGAGAAAATATGTGCAAGATAATGAGATCATAGAAAATTCTTCTAAAGAAATTAAAACTAAATCATCTATTAGAAATGAATGTCAATATGTAGCTTTCCTTTCTCAAATAGAACCTAAAATTATTAAGAAAGCCTTTAAAAGATGAAAATTGAAACATTGCCATGCAATAAGAGCTAAATCAATCTGAAAGAAATGAAATGTGACAATTAGTTCCAAGATTTAAAGATCACCCAACCATATGAACCAAATGGGTGTTTAGGACCAAAATAGATGAAAATGGAATTATTTTTAGAAACAAAGATAGATTAGAATCTCAAGAGTATAGTAAAGAAAAATGGATAGATCATGATAAAACCTATGTTCCCATAGCAAGACTAGAAGACATAAGAATGTTGTTGGGATTTGCATGTCACAAAAATTTTAAGATATACCAAATGGATGTTAAGAGTGTATTTTTGAATGGTTATACAAATGAGGAAGTATATGTGGTAAAATCTCACGATTTTGAGAATCCTCAATATGAGGATCACGTGTTCAAACTCACCAAGGTACTGTATGGTCTAAAACAAGCTCGTAAAACATGGTGTGAGAGTCTTAACAACTTTTTTCTATAATAATGATATATTTTACTCCTGTGTTGATCATTTAATATGCCTCTTATATGACTAATGGCTATGAATTGGATCTCGTGTTTTGACATTTTAAAACAATTATAATATGAGTGATTATTTGGAATGATATATTTTGGTTCTTATATAATCATGAATATGGAATGTGGTATCAAACCTTTTTAAACTATTTAAAGATTATTACATAACTTATCAATTTTGATTCCTTCATGATGTTGGTTATGTTATCTTAAAGGGGAGCTTGTATTCAAGAGAGCTTAATTTTCGTTTTTGGGGGATTTCTTTTTTAAGACATACCTTTTTGATTTATAACAAAAAGGGGGAGATATATGTTGAAATTGATCTTAATATAGAAATGGGTTTTGTAATCACTAAAATGGGGGAGATTGATGTTTTACTCTTTTGATTAGTTTTAACGATGAAAAACAACAATAAATTTTACAGCCTAAGTCATAAGTCAAATATATGGTTTTCAAACAAAAATTAACTTCAAATACTTTATTAAAATGAAAACCAAATTAATTATAATTTTCTATATATATATATATATATATAAACAGAGATTTGCAAGAACTTATATCTTAATGATGATTGCCTTTGATATCATTTTGATGATAAAAATCAATTGAATTTTGATGATGAAATTATTTTATTAATGTTTTATTATCTTGGTGTTTTAAATTATTTTTATGTGTTCTATTACTTACCAAAATAAAAATTAATTCCATCATAGAATTGAATGTCAAAAATCTTGTCTAAGATTTATTAATGACATTTGAAATATTATGTTTCTATTTGATCAAAAATGTTAAATGAAAATTAAATCCAATACCAAAATATTTTGTAACAAATTTCTTAATGGCATTTGAAATATTATGTTTTCATTTGATAAAAAACTTTATTATTAAATGAAAATTAATTTCATCATGTGATAAATTTGTCTTTGAAATATTATGATTTTTATTTGACATTATTATAATAATATCAACATATCACTAATAGAATCTGTTGATAAAAAGCTTTTTTTGTGACTTAAAAATAGAACGTATATGTATTAATAAAATTATTCATAATTTTGAATAGATTTATTTATGAATACATTAATGGAATTATTCATACACTCATAAAAACACTATTTAACATAAAATTATCAAACTTTAAATTATTATAATTATATCAATATATAATTAATATAATGTGTTGAAAAAAAATATCAATATATAATTAATTATATATATTAATATCAATTTATAATTAATAGAATGTGTTGAAAGAAAATATTTTTTTGTGACTTAAAAATAGAATGTGTGTGTATAAATAAAATTATTCATAATTTTGAATAGGCTTGTTTATAAATACATTAATAAAATTATTCATAATTTTATAGAAATATTACTTAACATAAAATTATTAAACTTTACATTATTATAACAGTATCAATATATCATTAATAGAATGTGTTGATAAAAAGATTTGTTGTGACTTAAAATTAATCAACTCATGTATGAGTTTAATAGAATAATTATCATTTTAATTGAGTAAAATATTTAATTGAGTAATAACTAATAAATATTGTACTCAACTAATTTTTTATTTTTAATCAAGTAAAAGCTAAACATTTAAGAGATTAATTAATTATATACTTGTCTTACTCAAATATATGATATAATGTGATTAATTGAATAACCAAATAGTTAATGAACTAAGTAGTACATTAGTTGAGTAATTATAACATTTAATTTAAGTACTTAGTAATAAATATGGATTAAAATAACAACTTTATACTTGTATCATTAAATTTTAAAAAATTACTATTTAGTAACTGCATATATCACTCAAGTAATACTTAGTTCACTCTACTAATGTTATATTAAATTTCAAAAAATTAATCGTTACAAACAGTATTAAATGCATATTGTAAATATTTTATCTACAAACAAAATATAAACTGACATGACACTATAAAATTTATAATAATTTTATCTAAAATCAATAATAGTTCACAATACTAATAATAGTGATTAGAATTATTAGTATTAAGTACACATTTTATGTAAGGGTCCACTCTCGAATATTCCTGCTAATATAGGATATTCGAAAGGAGGTCATCACAGAGATGATATAAAACAAACCATAAATAAACAGACAACTCATTTCATTCACTAGCAGCGAAAACTAAATTTAAGTTCAATTACACTTCTAAAAACTCAAGAGTTCTGGTTTAACAACCATACAAAATAGATAAGAAACTCTAATGTTAACTAACAAAATAAGAATTATTTCATCTCAAGTCTCACCAAAATGCTAAACAAGATCTTTAAGTTAGGACGCATCCCCATATACCACTATCCTTAGGTTTTAGTCCTACTGGACTCACGCCCAATAATAGCTTTCCTTTTACCTGAAATGCAAAGAAGATCAAGTGAGCCACAAGGCTCAACAAGTTCTAGGATAATAAACAATGAACAAGAACCGAGAATAAGGTGACTCCAAAAGAGAGTAATCTAGAACTCGATAATTGTGTACAAGATTCACAATTTAAGACTTGATCAATTCCAAGTTAAATGTATCATACCGCCATGTACTATTATGCAAATGTGCATATAGATGTAATATCAGTATCAAATCTCATAGGCTCGCAAGCCATCAATCAACACATGCCAAAGTGTATCACATAAACAAAACATCACAATAAATGTGGAGCCAACCTACCGGGCTATAGCCACCTCGTCCCGCAACAGGTGCTCTAGGGTACCCTTTCCCTCCGTGCAAAATATTAGGTGTGCAAAGATAAATAATACTATGTCTCATAATATGATCATACTGAATTTGTATGAAACGTGTCATGCATTCACTTCCGCATATATATAAACATCATGAATTTCATCTCACAAGTTGTTGCCATACTTGTATATATTTTATGTCCATCTCTCAATACTGGATAGTCTTTCACTCATATCAAGTGTTATTTTGTTCAAATGAAAATCAAATTATTTTCATTCTTATACATATGAGGAGTTTCAAGGACATTTAAAAGAATCTCCTAAAGTAAATTTCAAAAATTAGCTTTAAAATTGCTGGTCAAAATAAATCTAAAATTTTTCTAAGTCGAAGGACCAACTAGAACATATTTTTGTAAATGTCTTATTTTTGAAAAACTAACTCCCGGTATTTTGATAACTAACATTCATTGTTGTAAGAATGATTTTTAATGAATTTTTCAAGAAACAAAAGCTATGTATTTCAAGGGTGATAAAATTGCAATTTCTTGAGTTTGTACTAAAACCAAAATTTTATCTTTTTATTGTTATGGATTTTGATTTTTTTGATATTTTTATTGAATTCAAATAGGAGGTACTTTCTTATTTACATTTATGTATTAAAGTAAATGTAAATGGATGGGGCGTGAGTAGAGAGTTCGCAGTCAAAGGCTTATGGGAAGAGCTTGGGGCAAGCTCGAGGTCATGAGTTCGCAGTTTACAGAGAGAGCTTGAGATCATGAGGTGAACAAGAGTTCCTTGAATGAGCTCGCAGGGTGAGCTCGCACCAAGAGCTTGAGGAATGAACTCGCGAGAAATAGCTTGAGGCTAAGGCTCATGACAAAAGAGCATATAGGCATGAGCCCGTTGCAAAGAGCTTGCGATTAAGTTTATGATCAGAGGGCTCAGACATGAGCTCGCGGCAAAGAGCTCGCAGCTAAGGCTCATGAAAAAAGGGCATATAGGCATGAGTTCATTGCAAAGAGCTCGCGATTAAGCTTATGGTCAAAGGGTATAGACATGAGCTTGTTGCAAAAAGCTTGCAGTTAAGGCTAATGGCCAAATATACGTTGGCTATTTAAAACATAGGATATCTATACCAAGTTGCTGCCTCTTATAAGGGCTATTTAAGCGGGCTTTTTATTCGTACATATGCATACAACTAATAGCTCGATACGAAGGCGAATAGAACCTCTGTATCTAAACTGAAACCAAGCATATGCTATTCGCAGAAAATAAATCTGGCGTAAAAGAATCCCAATTCGAAACATCAAAGGGACCTTAATGTACTTAGTAAGGAGATTCAAAAGAAGAGGATGTTGTAATCGAAGACGAAAAAATTATACGCAAACACAGAGATATATATATATATACATTCACAGTCATCACAGTAAGACAAAATGAATACAAAAATCACATCAGTTAGCTCGCACAAGGATATAAGAGGATGCATAAGAGAACTTGTACTGCAAATCAAAAGGAAGTGCAAGAAGAACTTGCAGAACAATAAAGGAGAAAGCAAGAAATCAAGGAAATGAAATACATAATGTATAAATGAGTTTGTACTAAAAATAAAGAGAGAGTGCAAGAAGAACTTGTCTGTTGGGAATACAAAAATTAGAGAGAAGTTCCACCCACGCACAGGAAGCAAATGGCAGCAATGAACAGAAGTGAGTGAATAGGATGGAGAAGGTAAAGAAGAAAAAGTACACGGAAAGGGACTGAAGAAGCAATGGAACAGTGCATTCAAAAAGAAGGGATACGCATTGCACTGAAATAGGATATTTGCGCACAGAGACTGTTGGGAAAAAGAAGTGCGTACAGATCTGCACGTCAGCTCCATAATTTATTAAAATGTCCTACTTTTCATATTATAAACAAAAATATCAAGGGGCTTGATTGACAAATACTAACTTAATTTATTTTCTTTCCCCATTTTTTATTACACCATCAAGCCCATTATTTCTAAATTATTTCTCACCATGGGCCTAAGCCCAAACCACATGTATCCCATATACATATATTCCAAGCCCACTAGGCTTAATTTTTCACTTGGGTTAGACATCTCATTAACTATTTAATTAAGGCCCTTTCACTTAAATTTCTGATTCCATGCACTATAAAATAAAATTATGTAATCTAAAATTATTTATGCGTCACCAAGGAAATTTAACATTAAGTATTTAAAAAAAATACTTAGACCTACATTTTAATTGCCATTACACTAACGTCAAGTATTAAAACATCTAGACCCACTTTAGGGTCATTACATTTTAAGTATTATTAATTTTAAATAATTGTGAATTAGTTATTAGAATTATTATTATTAAAATCAATAATAGTACATACGTCATAGTTCACAACAGTGGTTAAGATTTTTATATTTTATATATTATAAATTATAAAAACATACCCTATAAATACTTATTTTTCTAAAAACCCTAATTATACTTCTAAATACCTGTGTATTGAGATTTGAAGAGCAGAAGAGGGAAGAACGAAGAATGGAGAATGGAAGAAGAGCTATGACCGCTCACTGCCTCTCATTGCCAGCTTTAGAGAAGAAAGTCGCTGCTTCTCTGAAGCCTCTCGTCGTCACCCTCTCTATCGTCTCTCAGTGCGACCTTTTTCACCGTCTTTCGCTACTTCTCTAAAGCCTACTATCTCCGCCACACAACCTCATCTCAGTGGTTATTTGTTGATTATAGGTTAATATTTGTTGATATTTTATTTTACATCAGTTTATTAGTTTTTTTTAAACCAAAAATTTGATAAATCTCAGGTTGAGCCTGAACCCTAGCCCTAGCCAAGCTTAGGCTTGGGCGTGCCTGAGCTTGAGCTTAGTTAATGTTAATTGAGATTGAGTTTGAGGTCGAGCTAGTGCTAAAATTTGTCAATCCGAGCAGAGCTTAGAGAAGCTCAGCTCGACTCAATTGCAACCCTAGTCCTAACCAAAAAAGTAATGACAAAGAACCTATGATTTCTGTACAAGGAGAAGTGACAAGCTTAAGAGCACAACTTGAAGAGCTTTTAAGTCTCTTAGAGTGTGTCATTTGACCAAAATTTCAAATGACTTCTCATAGGTAAATGCATGTGTATGCTTTTTTTTTAAACTTGTTGGGGTGGAAGCGCTGCAAAACGGGTTAGTGCACAAAACCAAAAAACCAATAGAATGAACCGAAAATAACAAGAAGATGAACATGAATGCAAACTCCCTATTTCGGCAACATTGGTAGTCACGAAGATTGCTCCAAGGCTCAGATCTGGGTTCGTTCAATCACCACTTAGGCAAGAACCAATGAATAGGGACACTAAGCCAAAAAGGAGCCCAAACCCCCAAGAACCGAAGCCCTCAAACCCCCTAAGTCTCTCGGCCGATCGACACCCCTCATCCAAGCCACACAAGGTTGAACACACAGTAGGATCCACCAAGGAACAGAGTAATCACGAAGATATGGGTTCAACAATAATGGCTGAAAAACTTACCCCAAAGAGAAGACAGTAACTCGGACTAAATAGGTGTTGCAAACGCCATTGATGAACAACCATAACGCATAAGGAAAGTGTGGCACCTAACAAGGCAAGAAGCATCTGACCGAGAAGGAAAGGCAACCATGGAGAATTGGCCAAGCATGGAAAAGGAAGCAAAGCTTGATCGGCCAGAGAGAGAGGTAGAAGAGAACACAATCGGCTACCACACACATAGGGCACAAAAAAGGGGAAAGAATCCCTTTTATATTAAGGGCCTAGGGCACAAGAGAAAATGGGCTATGGGCTTCATGGGCTTGGGCTTGGGCTTCTTCCCTCCCTTGAGCAAATAGGCCAAGGCCCATTTGTCCTCCAAAGAGAGGGTTAAGGGCTTATGGCCTGACTTCTATTTAGGCTGCCAATACGGGTGTTAAACCGTCGCTTCAATCCCGAGCCGAATTCTATGAAGTTAACCCGAACCATCACCATCGTCTTAGGCCTCATTAGGAAACACAAACCCACAAAACTATTAATTTATGGCACAATGTAAGGTTCGAATATTGCTCAAAATGGCTTTTGACGTAAAAGTCATTCATTCAGTTTTTCATCAATACAAGGTGCTTCTAATCCTAAGGTAAAGAGCACATTTCTGTGTAATACATTTACTATTTTTATTTTTATTATTCTAGCAATTCTATTTAAGCTATTTTGTTATTGGACTAAATTAGAATTTAGAATTTATTAAACATGCAAAAAAAAAAGAAAAAGAAAATGAAATGTGCAAGTGTCGTCAGATGTGTAGTTTGGTGGCATTTACAATGTATATGTGGTGGCATTTACTGATTTTAATGTGTCATTTAGAATATTGTCACAGTTAGGACTTTCTTGTGTTATTTGTAAAATTTTTATTTGTGACATTTAGAAGGGTCATAATTGCACTTTTCAGTGGCATTTAAAGTGTAAGAAAATTTTTAGTTATAAAGCACTAATGACATTTTTAAGTGGCACTAAGGAACCCACAAATTACTATAGTGAACATGACAGTCCACAACAATACAAAAAAAAACGTTATTACATACTCTTTTAAGTGATATTTTGAGTGCCACTAGGGTCCATTTTTCTTGCATTATCATCATTATTAAAGCAAATTCCCTATCATCTTTATAAGGACAACGCCAATAACAAGAACCATTTTGCCTGTTGATTTGATTGCCAATCAAGAACCTATATGAATAGCAGCGATCAACATCTAACTAAATATATCATTTACCAGCCTCATGAAAATCAACCTGTTTTAATCACCATAAATTTGATGTAAATCTTTCTACATCGTCTCACTAGCAAAATATTGTCTAATGTTGGATCAACCTTAAAACCTTTTCAACTATTCCTACCTTGTTATGCATTTGAAGGCTAAATTACAAAAATAATTACTGGACTTTGCACTAAGGTACAAGAAATTTACTGAACTTTTTACTAAGATACAAAAATGTTATTGAACTTCAATTTTGTACAGAAATACATAACTACCGTCAGTTGTTGTTAAAAGAAACAATGGAATGCTGACATGGATAATAACGTGAACTCATATATAATATTAAAATGCCATGTGATTTAGACCCAACCCAAAAATTAAACCCAACCCAAGAATTAAACGGTCACTAAGCTTTGTACTAAAGTACATAAAAGTTACTGAGTTCTGTACTAAAGTATAGAAAGCTCACTGAACTTTATACTAAAATATAAAAAGATCATCGTTCTTTTTATGATGTGGCATTTTAATATTATATATGGGCCCATGTTATTAGCCGCGCTAACATTTTGTTAGCTTCTTTTAACAGTAACTAACGGTAGTTATGGAAGTGTATACAAGACTAAAATTCAGTGATATTTATGTATTTTAGTAAAAAGTTCAATGACATTTTTGCTATAAATTGAAGTTCAATAATTTTTTTATACTTTAGTGCAAAGTTTAGTAATTATTTTTGCAATTTAGCCTGTACTTGAAAGAAAATCAAGCAACCAAAATTTTCTTTTAACCTTAAAGTTCAATGCCAACGGTTCATGTGCTGCCCACAAAACCACTTAACTCATAAAATCAAGTTCCAAGTTACCTGATTTATTCATTACAGGCAACTAATTAAGTGGCACATGGAAGTTTAAAAGTGCAGAACATATCACTTCTTCTTCAAAAGACAAGGGCGCAATATTACTGTTTTAGACTTTTTTATGAACTTAGACAAAATCAAAATCATTATTGGTAAAACAAGCTATTGAACATAAATAATCTGAAGTTTTTATTGGTTAAATAAAAGAGCAGAGCAACAACCTCCAACTCCAAGCAACCAAAACATCAATTTGGAGCCAACCTACCAAATGAAATTTACAAGACAACTCCAACAAGGAAAATCAACAACGGATTACAATGAACCAAGCTTAAGAAACAAGAACTAAGCTCCAACAAGAAATCAACACAAGATGATATAATCAAATCAAAAATCAACAAGACCAACGAGTTCATAAACAGTCAAAACAACACGGAGTTTGATGTTACTGAGGGGGACCAGACAATAAAGCACTCCCCTGAGATGAGAATTGAAGTCTCTTAACTACTTTGGACAAGTAAGAGAACCGAGAGGGGACAAGCAGTGGCGGATCCACTGTGGGGGCGGCTGCCCCCACTGCCTAGACAATTTTTTTTTTTTAAAAATTATTATATTTATTTTGAGTTTATATTTTTACCCCCAACTAATCTTTTAGTTCAAAAAATTTTGTACTAAAAGATTATTATTGTTAGGGCCCGCTCTCAGATTATCCGTTAGCATAGGAAGTGAGAGAGAAGATCCATTCAAAATGGATATAGATACAAATATCACTCAAAAATTTGTCAATTTTTTTTTTTAATTCCATATCTGCTTACTAACAATAGGAGCCATAAAAATTTATTACATCATTATTTACATTATCATCTCGAGCTTACCACCCATACACTAGTAAAATAAAGAGAGTGCTAAGACTTTAAATACAAAATGAAGTCTTTTACTCGTGCCCTCCCAATTATACCCGTAGATCTTGAGGTCAAGACATCTTTGTACACATATGTCTAGAACTCGCCCCAAATAATTATCTTTCACTTTCCTGGAATGACAAAAGAAGTAAGGGTGAGCTACAAGGCTCAACAAGTATAGAGCAAAAAGGAAGCATCAATAAGATCAATATACGAAGGCATAAATAACAAAGAGCAAAGGAAAACTCACTACCCAACCACTAAACCTCAATTGAGTTCATGCCTTCCACACTTAACAATATCATCTCCCAAGAAATTATAATTCATTACATATCATCAAAACACATTTTTCAAAGTGATGAAAACTGGATAAAATCAGACTTCCCTAAACATCATTCGTGTCATGCCACATATGGAAACACACGCTAGTCTCATATATAAATGACATACAATTCCATGCCATGTGGTTATATAAATCTCTAGCCATAACATAAATGCATAGATGCACAAAAATAGTCCTTGGGCCCACATAAAATGCATACATTGGCGCCCAAGATCCTGAATACAAACCTGTTAGCAACCTAGAGCAGGCTACCAAAACAATAACATGAGCCTAAGCCTCTCGTATCACATCCATCACCATCGTTTGTCCAGTGGCCCCGATCCAGTATCGCCAACCATTGGCTAGTACAAGGTTCCTGATCGAGTACCCCTAACAGTTGGCTAGTACACGATTCCTGATCCAGTACCCCCAACCCTTGGCTAGTACACGATTCACGATCCAGTACCCCTCATGTAATGTAGCACATAAAGAATGCAATGGCTCTTGAAGCATTAACGTGATGGTAAAGCCCCCATAAGTCATGCTACGCCCACGTAGGAATTCACACACACCAATGTTCTAGTGCATATACTCATCTAACATACATAAGTCAGCACTCACAGGCCAACTGTATCATGCCAATACTCACGCTCCCATCACATACAAAGCATGAGCCCCTAATGAATGCAACCGATGACCCATCATCATAATGCAAGATAAAATAGCACACAATGCCATGCAACACAATGACAACAATGCTATGACAAGTGACGTTCACATATCCTCAATTTTTGCCCATTAAAGTTCTTGGCTTTTTCACAATTCACATTTAAATAGATTCACCACATCAATTAAGGGAAATTATTTATACAATGATAGTCATGCATCACATATGAGTTACCATGGATATGCCAACCAAGAACATTTCTTATTGACTTCCAAAATGATTATCATACTTCCTCATGCAACTCATTTACGTTATTATCACATGAATCCCATGTATATACGTGTAAATGTTTTCAACCACATCCTATCATTTTAGAGAATTGAGGGATATCAAAGGAAACATTTAAAACAATTTACTTTAACAATCTTACTTTATTTGAATTGAGAAAAGCTTTAACCAACTCAAATAATAATAAAAATATATGATATTATATATCAAATCGAAGCCCTCGAAGTCTAGTTTATGACTCTTCAAACGGATCATAATTCCAACTTCTACATCAAAAGTTATGGCCAAAATAGCGAATCACGCGCAGTGTAGTCAAGTCGCGGCCAAGTCAAGTTGAGGGAAATCCAAGTTGACTTGACCTCCTGGACGAGTTGACTTAGCCGAAAATGGGAAAAAATGACCAAAAGAAATCAACTTCGGCCGAATTGAGTTATACCCCATTCTAGCTTCCTAACTCACAATTGTCATTTCTTGAATGAAATATGGGATAAAATATATCCCATGGAGACTTTCAAAGAGAACTAAAACCATCTCAAATGAAAAATTCACAAGTTAAGAAATTAATACAACATTTACCATTGAAGGTGAGAAGCCATTTTACCGAATATGATTCTAACTCCGTGGAGAAGACAACATTTTGCATCAAATGAAGAAATGAGAGAAAAATAAACTTGCACAAAATAAAATTTAAGTGCAAGTAGAACTTGCCTTGATGATGTTTAAACCGAAGAGATGAAGAAGAAGAAGCCTCTTCCCATTGCTTCCTTGAAGCCCCCATCAACAAGAAAAAGAAAATGAAGAAGAATGAGGAAGAGCCACCGTCGGGAGAAGAAGAAGAATGAAGAAGAGACATGGGAGTATGGGGAGAAAAAAGGGAGGAGTGGGCTGCCAACCATCTCCCCTGGAAATTACCATTCTGCCCTCCACTCACACACACAACACAAAATATCCTCATACACCTTATGGTCATTTTGCATTTCTTTTTTTCCTTTCTCATTTTCATTATCAAACCAATTAAGCAAATCCTCTTTTTGCCCTCACATTTATTCATAAAGTATGCCCATTTTTTACTTTTGTCATTTTTCTTTCTTTCCCATTTATTTCATTACTCATTAATACATATCATTTCATACACATAGGCCCACAGCCCATTTCAATGGCCCAATTAAAAAGAATGACCCATTTCATCATAGGCCCCAATGGGCTATACAACTTCACTTCACATAAATTACAACAAGACTACACTTGGCCTCAACCCAATTTTAAAAGCCCAATTCATTTTTGGCCCATGGAATTTCTCTAAACCCACCACTTTTATTTAATTTAAAACATAATTTTGCAATTGGGCTCAAGCTCAATCCATTAAATTAAACACATAATTCACTTACATATATTTTGCCACATAAAAATATTTTTCCCATTTACTTTAATAGGGTAAAATTTTCAGTGCCCATAAATAAAATATTAATAAATTCCTTGACGCATTAATGGGTCATTACAATTATGGTGATTTTATTTATAATTCTAATTCTTCCTAAATATCTTCTCTCCCCTTTTCTCACGTCTCTAATCCTTCTTCTATTTCTATTTTTTCTGGTCTGCATTCTACCTTCTCTTTGTCTCTTAATTTTTTTTGGCATTTCCTTTTTATCTCTCAAATTTTGTTAACAAATTAAGGAGTAGTGAAGATGGGTTTTCAATTTCTTAGTTTCAACGAAGAGTTTTTCTTAACTACTGGTAAAATCCCCTTCTTAGTTCTTTTATTTTTTGACATTTTGATGGTTTTAAAGTAGATTAAAAGAAATTTAAGTTATTTTTCTAGTTTTGATTTATTGATGAATGATGTAGATTGTGGATTAAAAGTGTTTTTGATTTCTACTTGTCTTAGTTTCAACGCTCATAGTTTATCTTTGCAATCTTTGTGTATGGATAGATGAAATTTAAATCAATTAATGGAGTTCAATTCAATAAACTGAAACTAAAGAATTTTTTTGGAAAACATGTGTTGAAGTTTATGTAAAAATACTATAATAATATTTGATATGATATTTTGACCTTATATTACAATACTTTTTTATCAATATGAATAATTATTGTATAACTTTAAATTTTATATTTTTTATCACCATTATTTACTTTCATTACTTAAATATCCTGACTCTGCCCTGCAATGAAGTCTAGCCATAGAGGCGACACAGCAGGGCGCGAAAGGATAGAGTAACAATTGGCAATTGACAATTCTAACATGTGCACATTATTTAAAAAATTTAATTATATTGACCTTATATCAATATTATTGATGGTACGCGGAACATAACATGTGCACATTGTGTTGATCTCCACGTGAAATCACAATTCACAACACGCATTATTATTGTTATTAGTTTTCAAAAAAAAAAAAATGATCATTTGAAGAAATGCAAGGCATCTACGGGCAATCCACGTGGGACAAAAACTGTACCAGTATTGATCTTATTAAGACAATTAAAGTGATGGGCTCTTAGTTCTGAAAAGTAACATATTTGTGTGGGTATATGTTCTTAAGATATTGATTGTATATCATATAAGTGTTCCTTTCTAGCCAAAGGAATAGTTGGAGGCGGGCTTGCAACAGTAAGGGACAGACTCTGGCGACTGGTTCGTTGGAGAATGACTAACACCTGCAAGCACTCCAACGCTTGAGTGAATAATAGAGTAAAATGGTAGAGTATGGATAGGCTAGAAAAAGAACATATCTTGTCTTTGGGGAGAACTAATTTATATAGAAGGAAGGGAGGCTCTCCTGCATGTAGGTATCGTGTGTTTTTAGGATGATAAGACTGGACATTAGGCACCAGAGCCTCCTGGTGATGACATGGTGTCGATGAGACTGCCATGAACTATTAATGGGGATTGAATCTGCCATAAATAAGGATAAAATCTTGAGCGGGTGCAGGAATATCTAGCATGCAGCTATAATGATGTTGTTGCGGGCTAACGCAGGGCCAAGATTGGGCCGAGGGCCGAGATTGGGCCAGTACGGTCCAATAAGTAAATAAGATATTTTGATATTACGAAACTCTGTTAAAAAATAAAATTTTAAAATATTTTTTATATATTTTATTTTAAAAAACAAAAATTAATTGTGTTATTAAGATTTAAATTCATGATCTCCAAATTTATAATAAACTTAATTTTACCACAATACTACATCTCATCTATCTTCAAATTTTTCTTAAGAAACTAAAAGATAAATGTAAATATGAATTCTCATCTTATGAAGTTTTATTTTTTTTATTTACACGCATATAACACAAGTTACACCTTTAATATATATTTTAAGTAGACAACAATAACAACCTTACATGGCACAACTCAACAAGTTATATATATTTATGTTTAGGGTAAATTACACCCAAGCTTCTTGTAATTTAGGTTATTTGTTTCTAGTGATTGGGAATGATGGGCTTTCAACTGAAACCATTGTTTTTGTCCATCTTCCTCTTTAGCACCTCAACATCATGTTAGTATTGTGTACCTTAATATTAAATTTGGATGACATCTAACGAGCGTGTAACTAGTCACATTTATTATATCTTTGTATATATTTATACAAGACAAGTTTTATCATTCATGAGCTTTCCAGTTTAACAAATGAATGAGTCCTTAGATATTATTATGTTCAAGAATCCTATCCTTAAGGTGTTGAGACTGTATGACAAGATTCTCAAGTAACAGGATATGTCTTAAATTATTCATAGTCCTTAGATACTTTGAATGGGGACTCCGATTAGTCGAGTATGGACTAGTACATGGGTTACTGTCTCGTTCAGTATGAGATACTGATGGGAAAGTAGTGTGTCACACGCCACGTGACATTAGATGTTGCTAATAGACCTGTGAATGGTTGTTGGGGAACAACCAGTCGAATGTGACACCAATGATAAACCACATGCTCTACAAAAAAATTGATTTTTTGCAGCAGTTTTAAAAACCGCCGCAAAATATGATTTTTGTGGCGGTTTTTTTAAAATTTTGCGGCGGTTTTAGGAAATCACCGCAAAATTTAGTAAAACATTTAATTTTGCGGCGGTTTCCAAAAAATCGTCGCTAAATTTAAAAAATAATTAAATAATTAAAAAATTAAATTTAATTTTGCGAAAATCGTCGCTAAATTCAAAAATTAAATAATTCAAAATTAAAAATAAAATAATATTTGCAGCGATTTTCAAGAACAATCGCAAAATTCATTAAAAAATTAAATTTAGCGACAGTTTTCGAAAACAGCTGCTAAATTCAAAAAAAATAATTCAAAATTAAAATTAAATTAACATTTGTGGCGATTTTCAAAAACAGCTGAAACCACTGCAAAATTCAAAAAAAAAATTAAATTTAGCGGCGGTTCTTGAAAAATCGTCGCTAAATTCAAAAAATTAAATAATTTAATATTAAAAATAAAATAAGATTTGCGGCGATTTTCAAAAACTGTCGCAAAATTCAAAAAAAAATTAAATTTAGCGACAGTTTCTTAAAAATCACCGCTAAATTAAAAAAATTAAATAATTCAAAATTAAAATTAAATAAAAATCTTAAATATTAAAATTCATTATTTTCATTAAAAAAATTAAATTTTCTTTAAGAAAATAATTAAAAATTAAATTAATAAAAATAAATATAAAATCTTAAAAATAAATTTAAAATTGCATTTAAATTAATAGCAAAATTCATTAAAAATGTAATTTAAAAAAATAAAAATAAATTTAACAAAATTTTAATAATTTTTAAAAAATATATAAATTCTTCTTTTTTATTTTTAAGCAATTAATTTATTTAATTTAACTCAATTAATTTATTTTTAATTTATTCTATTATTATTTTAAAAAATAATCAATTAATAAATGTCTTTAATATATATTAAAAAATATAAAATATAATTCTGAAAATTCGTTGTTAGAAACTTATTTTAATAAATATAATAAATATAAAATATAATTCTGAAATTTTAATAAATATAATTCTGAATTTTATTAAATATAAAATAAATATAATTGAGAATTATATAAAATTAGTTGTTGGAAACTTATTTTCAGAATTATATTTTAATAAATATAATTCTGAAATTTATTTATAAATAAACTTATTAAATGTTAAAAATCTATTTATAAATATAATTCTAAAATATAATTCTGAAATTTAAGTAAACTTATTTTAATAAATATAAAATTAGTTGTTAGAAACTTATTTTCAGAATTATATTTTAATAAATATAATTCTGAAATTTTAATATTTAAAAATCTATTTTTAATTTATTCTATTATTCCTTTATATATTTGTTTTTAAAATATATATAATATAATTTTGCTAATGTATATAATATATATGTCCATATATCTCAAGGGGTGTCTCGCAGATCAAGTGGTTCGCGTGCGCGCGCGCTAAGGGTCCTGGGTTCGATACTTGGGGACAGGGAAGGTGTTGGGATTTAATTTCCAGCATCGTCACGTGGTGCGGGTCGAGCGGCTGAGCGCTGGCTGGGCTGGCCCACGCAGGTAATTAAAAAATAAAATTTTTAATTTTAGCGGCTGCTTTGAAACCACCGCTAAAATAAAAAAATCAATCTTTTTTTTATTAATTTTCACGGCAATTTTGAAACTGTCGCTAAAATTAAAAATTTAATTTTTTTTAAATTTTTTGCGGTGGTTTTGAAACCGCCGCTAAGTATTATAGAAACCGTCGCTAAATCACTTATTTTGCGACGATTTTTAAAACCACTGCAAAAAATATAATTAGCGATGGTTATTCCAACAATTGTTGAAAACTGCCACTAAACGCTCCGCGATGGCTGACTTAGCGGTGGTTAAAAACTGCCGCTAAATGCCGATTTTTTTGTAGTGATGGTATGGTGGATAATAGTCTTGTCGTCAGATTGTGATGGTATGTTGATCATTGGACTTGAACCAGCACAGTTGTTTTGTATATTGGTGTGTGGGATTTGCTAATAAGCCAAACCATCCAATTAGGAGGTTGAGAGATTCATTTATGTGGTTCTGTATTACTGGTATATGGAGACAGGTGTTGGGAATATGATTCATCGCTCTTGTCGGTAATTGATGGGACGAACGTCCTATATGATCTACTGTTAGTGTGACATGATAGTCCCTAGCTAGAGCAGATTGAATATCAGGAAAAGAGTTTTCTGAGGTGTTATCAAGTCACATTGATGAGGTGAGACATATAGTTACTGAGTTTGTCACTCCATGGCTCTCGCTCAATTGAGACGTTAAGTGATGGAAAGATTATAGCGTACGATAATCGTCAGCTGTAATAATTTCACTTGAAGTGAGACTTCATTGCCACCTATATTGTCCTTAACTATTGCTAAGCGCTATTCAAAAACTCTCGAATCGTCACCGGGATATGGAGAGACCTTGGTGATGGGTCAAGGAGTTGTCTGGTACCAAAAAAGATTTTGATACTATTTGATTGCTAGCAGGTAGTGAACCTAGGAAGTCACATACCATATATGTCTCATCTGGTAACCACATCTTTTGCCCAAAGCATCTCAGGGATTAGTAGGTCAAATGTTGACTTACTGGCCTAGAGAGTCGACTTTCCTATGGCAAAAGTCGATTTTTAAGGCGATGAACGTCATCTTCTGCCAACGCAAAAGTTAACTTTCAATCACCCAACTGCCGCTCCAATTTGGTGCCACATGTTGGCCGATTGGAAGAGGGCTAGGGGTTGGGTAGAATAAATTAGAGAAGTAATGTTTACTGCTTTACGATGTTGTCTTCTTTTACTTTTGTAAATTTTGTAGCCACCAAAAATTTAATACTCGTAACAGTTACACAGGAAAAAATTGAGACACAAGGGATACGACAACCCCTGTGTCTAGCTAGTTCAAGAAGAAGAAACTGGAATAGTACCGGATAACATGCTAGGTGTGGATAAACTAAGACTACCACATCATGAGGTGGAACAGTCTCAGTACATAAATAGTTTTTATACCAACCCAACATCAAGATGCAAGTATGTGTGTATTTATGTGTATGTGATGATTATGCGTGTTGTTTAAATACCCAAGCCGTGTGTATGGCGTGTATGTATGTATTTCGCTTTGTGCATCTGATATGTACAAAAATTTTAAATTTCTCCATACAGCCTTACACAGGTTTTATGTCATACTGAACACGATAACCACCATAGCCATTGTCTTACATGCCAAAACTGGCACCGACCACTTGTTAGAACTTGAATTGCAGTACATGATGATGTATATTCTGCTCAAATCCCACTAGATCACAATGCAAGACTATAAGCATTCTTCTTGAACCTTGTAGAACCTAACCAAATTTGGTTAGATCCCGCCATATTAAGTTGGTTCATCCTAAATACTCTCACTATCTGTTGAATCTAGTCACCTCATTGATCTCACTACTAATAATTGAACCCTCATCTATTGCATTACTAATAACTAGAAAACTCTCTAGAAATAACTCATTGATAGGGTTAGATTTTAGTTTTAGATCAATATCAAACCTATTGACAAGTTCAAATTTTTAGATGAAAGAGAGGCAGAGCAAGGAGAAAGAAATAACACATAATAGTTTTGTGGCGGTGGCTCAAGGCAAAGCAAGATGGTGGTTGCAGAGGATAGGGTTTCTAGAGATGAATGAGATGGGTTGAGTATAAGAACAAATGGGAAGTGAGGTGATGTCAACAATAATGACTATAAGCAAATAAGGCCAATACAGGCAATGGTGAAAGACAAGGCAGTTAGCTTTGTGCATGATGGGGATCAGCAATGCTATAATTGTTTTGATTTCTCCTTCTCATTCTTTTTCACATTTTGCTATAACTACATCATAGGCTATAAAAAATGATGAAATGATGAAAACACCCCTCACTCATTTGCAAAATTATCTTCCCTTTTCCTTGGCCGCCTCATCTATTCTCTCTCTCCCATTCCCTTGGTTGTCTCCAAGAACTGCCTCTCGCTATCTCAACTCGCGCACGTCGATCGTTGTTGCATCTTTCTTCTTTGTCGGAAAGGCAATGAGAGACAATCATAAAAAGGGGGAAGAGAAAGGCGGCCATAGAGTCACTAGATGAGAGGGAAGAATAAAATTGTAACTCTCCATTTTTCTATAGCCACAAGCACCATTTTCTTTGTTTCCCCGGCCCCCACCCCCACATTCTCTAGATTCAAGTGTTGGAACCCATTGAATGGGTTCCAGATCATCGGGATCCTATTGGTCAGCTAATGGGCTCCCGATGAAAAGTAAATTAATTATATTTATTAATTATAATTAAGTAATTTATATTTATTAAAAACTAACTAATTTTGTAATAAAAAAGAAAATTAACTTTAAAAATTAAATTTAATCAAAATGAAAAAACAAGAACGCGAGAACCATTGTCGATAGCGAGCTGGTTCCCAATGGCTTCTTGTTCCCCCCTCCCACCATTTTGTTTGGATTCATTTTACAATCCATTGCTTGGGTTGATGATCCATTCTAGACCTCATCATCAACCCACCCTTTGTCGGTGATTTTGCATATTAAAAAATAAAAATAAATTTTAAATAATTAATATTTTGGGCACTTCTCTTTAGGGACCTCCAGTGACCTACGCCTAGAGTTGACAATGATTGGCAAGAAAATCTCTGGCTAACTATGGTTGTGGTAATTTCTCGAAAATGTAATTTTGGTCAAACCCTAGTAGAAGGTGACAAGATGATGATGATGATGATGATGATGATGATGAGCAGGGAACATGCTTGAAGGTGAAGGAATGGTGATAATGATCATTTTTTTTTAAATATAATGTTTTATTTAAATATTTAATTTTAATATTTTAATAGACACTTTACATTAATATTTTATATGTTCATATTAATATAATATAAAATACAAAATATAAAATATTACTCAAACTTAAGTATTAAAATAATATTTTCTAAATATTAAATTTAATTTATTAAATATTAATATTTATTAAATCAAACTAAATTTAAAAAACTTTATCCCTACCCCAATTCGGACACGTTGCTCATTCCAATATAAAAAAAGAATTGGGCACTCGCCCGTTGGCAGTAGCTAATCTAATCTGGTTGTCTTAAACCCTCGACCATAGTAACATCCACTGAATGTTTCTTTTTTTTTTTAGTGCTTTATGAATGTGTCTTTTCAATATCCCCAATCATAATAATTGTATAAATTCTCAAGGTGAGAATATTTGGTGAATTTTAATTAATTTTATAAAGCGTCGGTGTAATTACCCTAAAACGATTTAAATTTTTCTTTGTTAACTGTTATTTTCCATTAGTAGTACTTTGGTAAAGCACTAAAGACAATAGAATATAATCTCCTGAACATAATTTTCTAGTATAACTCCTAAAATTCAAATTAAAAGGAGATATGGGTAAGCTCATGATTTCCTTTTAACAAGGCCATATATAGGGCTAGTTTGGCTATGCATTTTTTTTAAACTTTTTAAGTTGGGTAGTGTTTAAGCTGGTTATAGCGTTTAAGTTGAGTAGCGTTTAAACTAATAATGTGTTTGAATAAATGTGTTTTTAAATTATTAATTAATAATTATGTATTTGGTTTAAAAGAGCTGATAAGCTATTATAACTTGATAAAAATAAAAAAATAGACATATTGTTGAATGATGTAAAATTTTGTTATTAAATGTTAATAAATTGTACATAATTATTAAAAAATATATTATTACACTATATATACATTTTTTATTTTTTTCTTTATAATATATTATCATTAGATTAATATTACTATATATACAATATATATATACACATAGTGAGGGTAGGCAGTGCGAGAGTAGGCAGCGATTGGGGTAGCTAGCAAGGATGGAATCGACGATTGAGGCTGCAACCGACGGTGATTGAGGCTGGAGGAGGTGGCCGATAGGGACGGGGATGGGTTTGAGGCGGTGGCTACCAGACAACAGCTGACGGCGATGGACGAGCTGGAGGCAATGGTTGGGGCGACGGCGAGGCGGATGATGATGGACGACGAGCAACAGTGGCGGCCGTGGTTGCAGAGGGTTGAAGAAGAAGGATATGGGTTGAAAATTGATGTTTTGGTTGAGGGTAAATAGGTAATTTTCATGGTCAACTCAGCTTTTATTTTAGTAGCTTTTTGCAAAAGCTGAGGAGGAGTAGCTTCTCAAGAAGCTGTTGTTATAGCATTTAAGGTATACAGCTTTTAAGCTGTTTGAATTTGCCAAACATGTAGTTTCAAAACGTTTGACAGCTTATAAGCTAAATGAATAGCTTATAAGCGGTCAAATCGCATAGCCAAACTAGGCGCTAATACATTCTTATTATGGGGGTGTTTGGCAGCGTTTTTATAAAAACTCCCCCTGGCTCCTCCATGGGCAATCTGAAAGGCAACCAACGGTTATAGGCGCTAATGCTTAGCAATAAATGCAAGAAGATAAACTAGTTTTAAAAACATTTTGGGAAAAAAAAAAACCAAAAATAAATAGTGAAAACAAATCGTTTCTTGCATGATATATTGATAGTAGCCATATGCATGTAAAAATATAACTACACAATATGGAAATGTGATCAACAATAAATGATACCTCAAGCTCAAAGAACATGCCTGCTACTTTTGTTACTTGTTTGATTCAAACTCTTTAGTCTCCTTGTTGAGCTCTTGCAATCCCATTGAGTACCAACTTACCAACCTATTTCCCAAACTAGCTCATCGTCTGTTTAAGCACCAATCTTTAGCTGACTTAGACACCCCCAAAAGCACAGGGGACCAAGTCAATCCACCTGTAGGTTGCCTTGGAACCCTCCTCTAGACCCGTGCTAGGACCATCTCAACGAAGGTGAATGCGAGCTAGGACCGTTCCTCTAAAAGAGTTGTCCATCTCATGGGCCTAAAGTGAGATATCACAAAGGGGTTAAAGCTATAAATCCACCATTGGCAACTTTTGTCAAATAGCCGCCGAAAGCTAGTTAAAATCCTCGACCACTGTACCAATGACAACTCTTACCGTCACAACTGACGATATCGTCGGATAACAAATCACGATCACCACGAGCCCCCTATAACTACCTACTCACAGTTGGCGACAACTCTTGTTGTGTCGGAGATGTTGTATTTGGTTGCCCACATTAGTCTCTTGCAACGGCCATAACAAATTTCTTCGCCAGATCCTCACATTACTGTCCATTCTTCCAACTATAAATATTTTTTGCCACGAGCTTAAGACCAGTTCTAGTGACACAATATGGCTTGATCTTGTAATTCTTTAAACTCTATTTAATGGCAAGTTTTATGTTTAATTTAAATTGCAATATAGTTTGAATTGATCATACAAATATCCTTTAGTATAATAAGGAATAGATACCATTCTTAATTGTTAAGAATAATGGAGACGGATAATCCACAATATTTTATACTATAAATATGTTCCTGGCTATAGAGTTCATAACCTGGATAATTAGCAACTCGCAAAAGCCAGCACATCGTCTTCCTCCTTATTCGGTATAAGATACCGAAAGATAAGATTGGTGGGCCTCGTACCACTCTGTATGAGATATAGAAGGAAGACGAGTAGGTGCTCGTTATAGGAACGAGTTTATTAAACGAGACTGTTAATATTGAATTACATGGGTTTTATCTCACAGGTCAATGATTCAATATTAACTACGGATTTGGATTAGTCTTTAGACCTGAGATGATATGGATATCTGTGTGTTGGTGGATTAGGATATCAACGATATTATATGGTTGTCCTAATCAGGGATAGCCATACGTATCTATGTGTCTAGTTTAGTGACACACGAGGTATGTGTGCATCACACATGGAATCTATCACATTGAGATATACGAGGAGGATATCCTATGCGATCCAGTGGTCACTTGACGATAAATCCTTGGCCGAGGTAATATGATGATGGAATTTGAATTCTGTAAAGGTTATGTCATATTAGTCAAGTGTGATTATTGGATTTGGTCATATGACGAGATCGAGAGACTTGACCTATTGATTGTGATCTCATATCTCGTCGGGATATAGGATGATAGATGGATTATTTTGCAGGGTACTGTAATGTAAGGTTCATATTCCTACTTCACATTAAATTGGGTAATCATGACATATTGCTAGATGTCACTCATGATTTAATAAAATTAATAATTGATTAATTCTTGTTCCCAATTTAATTGTGAACCTAGAAAGTCCCACATAATAGAAATCGTTTTAAAAGGAAAATGATAAATTTAGTAATTATGGAATTACTAAGTTATAAGTGCAATTATTTATTAGATAAATAAGGATACTTAAATAATTAATATGATTATTTATTTATTTAATTATCAAGTTAGATTGAGATTTTCTCTAGCACCTAAAGCCCCATCCAATAGCACTTAAGGTTTTAGGGTTTTAGGGTTTTGTCTATAAATATGACATTAAACTCAGAATTCTAAAGATCAATCAGTTGAATCAAAAATGGAGATTTTAGAGAAAATTTTTGTATCCCTTTTTCTCTCAAGTCTCTTGGAGTCTTGACGGTTTTGGGTGGACTGAGTCGACATCTTACGCGTGGAAGATATCAGGCGGGTTATCGACTACGAAATAGGATTTCGTTTTGAGGTAACTTTTCGTATTGTGTCTTTGATTTAAACTGTAAGATTTGAAAAATGTGATACTTTAAAAATCAGATTTTTATTTCTGCTGCGTATGATCCGATCATATTTTCTAACAGTGGTATCAAAGCCATAGTTTTTCAGACTTATGATTTTAATTTATGTGTTTGTCGAACATCATTTTGTGTTTTGAGTCAAAAAATAATTTTATATATATGAGATATACGTAAATACATGTTCTGGAAGAACAAAACAAGTTTGTTCTATTTAAATATATATGTTTGTATTTAAAGGTGTTTGTTGGAACATCAATTATATATGTATGTATATCTATATGTATATGTATATATATATTCGCCCTAAATAGATTTATGTGTGCAAAACCACTGATACTGGAAATTAAAAGGTAATCTCTGCAACTCTGAGGTTCTACCCTCAAAGGAAGAACGACCAAGAAATACCATACTTCCTAAAGAGTTTTTCCCTTCCTCTTCCTCATCTTCGGGGCCCTCGTCCTCTTCCTCGCTACCATATTCCTCCTCAACTTGTAAGGCATCTTCGGGCATACCCGATGGTGGCACAAAAGCGAAAGTGGAGGTCCCGGACATGTCCTCGAGCCAAATACCCCACCCTATAGCTACAATATTTTCTGGGGTAAGCAGGTCGGGTAGATTACAAGTGCCAAGAGCACATAATCTCTCAATTACACGATGATAGACAGCCCGGGAAATCTTGATGTCATCAATCTTCTCCGACTAGATGTCTCACTCGTTATCCCAATAACAAGGAAGCGGCGTTTTCTGACTGGGAGAAGGCTCAATCACAATCCATTGGGACTTGAAGTCCACCTTATTTTGAAGTTTTTGAAAGATGAGGGGTAAACTTACAATCCTTTGAAGTGTGAAAAATACATCCCTTCGTTCGACCATTCTCAACCTATAGAAACAACCAAACAACTCGACGGAGAGAGGTACTTGGACATATGACAAAGATCAGTCAAACCAACCAACTGAGCCCAACCGTTAGGATGAAACTGTGTTGGGACAATACAATGGTAATCAAACCACTCCATACCAAAGTTAAACAAAGAAAAACGAAAACTTGCTCTTAAAGAAGCCAAGTAGACCCCGAAACCACGTCCTCCTACCAGGGCGATACTTGTTTCCTTAGGAGTAGGGAGTCTAAGATAATGGTCTATGGGAATTTGGAAACGAGACTGGATCCTGGCTAGTTCCTTTTCCTTCACCGAGGATCGTCGTTTGAGAGATATATATACACTGGGAGCAGGAGGTGGAGGGGGTATATCATTCTTAAAATGGCCCATGTCGAGCGCATAAATCCCAAAGGGAAGAGATAGGCACGTATGCTTCAGGTGGACTAGAACTCTTATAGATGGGGTCACGCAAAGGTGAAGCTAATGGCAAGACCCATGGATAAGGGTCATGCAGCTGTAAGGATGAGACCCATGGATGAGGGTCACGCAAAGGTAAGGATGAGACCTATGGATGAGGGTCATGCAAAAGTAAAGAGATGACCCATGGATAAGGTTCATGCAGCGGTAAGGTGGAAACCCATGGATGAGGGTCACACAACGATGAGGCTGACCAAGAGACCCATGGATGAGGGTCACAAAAGGAAACAACAAACAAATGGATCCATGGATAAGGGTCACTCAAGGGAGAAAGTATCTAGATATCCCTATGGATAAAGGTTTCTCGAGGGTGACAAAAGACCATGGATGAGGAAGTATACCATGTAGAAATCTAGAATGCCGAGAGAATTCTTATGGAAGAGTGGTAAGAGTAATAGCAAAATGAAAAGCTAAGCCTCCCTTTTATAGTGGTCCCTGGGAGACATTGTGGAAAAGATAACTACGAGAGACTTAAGGATGGAAGAGATAGATACAGAAAAATTCTCTCAAAATAAAAATAGCCTCTTTGAAAATGGAGCTACAACATAAGTAAAATACTCTTCCTCCTGGGACTCCCGACAGAAAGAGTAGGGAGTAATTGTTATGCCTGACAGAAATATTGGCAAAAACATAAAAATGGTGAAGATGAAGAAATGCCATGTGGCGGCCTTAGGAAGCGCCACATGGTAAGGTAACCATGGGTGGCTTGGAAGGTTACCCGTGTGAGGCTGCCACCTCTGAGTGGGGGTGACTCGGGGTGGCAGAAAAAGCACCCCCGAGTGCCATTCAGGGGGCGCACAAGGCTCGTCCCCTCGTGCGTTGGGTCACGCGGCACTCGGTAGGCTGGTGGGGGGTCACCTCCACTTACAGCCTCACCCCCGAGTAGGGGTCACTAGAGGGTAAGGCACCCCAGAGTGACCCCACTCTAGGTGTTGTATGCACGACCCCGTGCACCCCCGCGCACGCAACCCCCTTGCACCGGACTCGTGCGGTTGCTCGCATGGCTTCGTATGCACAGCCCCGCATGCATGCACTCCTCCTAACCCACGCTCACACACACCCCCGAGTGAGGGTCATCAGGGGTACCACGCCTGCATTTGTGTGCCCCACGTTCTTGTGCCAACAACTCCTATAGAATTGGCCTATACTACCATCTTGAGACTCGATCAAAGCCTCTCCATGATTCTTGTTGTTAAGGTCGGGTCATGCGACACATGGATGTCCTTCCCATCGTTATAAATAGGAGGTCTCTTCCCCTCATTTGGTACACAATCTCTCACTCTCGTACTTACATTTTTGCCTTTAAACACTTTACTTCTACGAAAGTCTGACTTAAGCATCAGAGGGTCCGCGCGGGGACTTTCACCGGTGCCCCTAACCGATTTTCTTTCTAGCAGGTCATCCATCACTCCCAACCTAGTCAATGAGCTCATCCATTGCTGCTGCTTCCCTCGGGAGACTCATCCATCGCTGTCGCTCCACCCCGGGAGGCTCACCCATCTCTCCCAATAATTGCTCATCGTTTGGACAATCCACACATCACCTATCACCCGAAAGAGTCATCCATTCCCCGAGTGGGTCATCCATTACTCCAATACACCACACGAGAGTCATCCATCGCTCGGATCAGCCACACGTGAGTCATCTATTGACAGTTTCCCCTTTTACAAATTTATTTTTGTAACCGTGTAACTACCAATAAAAATTAAAAATTAACAAGTTTACCACATGCCCTAAAATTATTTTGGGGAATTGAAATTTACATTTTGCTTGTTACTTCAAAAGGATTACATTGGCACACTACCTTTACTAGTAAAATATTATATAAAATTACCCCTTCATTAGATTTACATTGACAATTATTTGAGGAGACGGAAGTTAATGTAATTTTCTTAGAATATAAAGATTATAATATAATTTAATGAAATTTCAAGATTAAGCACTTGTGAAAAACATAAATAAAATCATAGGATTACACTTCAAAGTTTAAAAAACAAAACATATACCTTAAGGTTTGTTTTGTTTTTATGGTAAGAGATTATAATAATTTATGGGGGTAAATTATATTATTAGTTTTAAATTTTATATTTTATAATAAATTTGTTATTGTATTTTAATTTTTGTCACTATGATCATTAAACTTTAATTTATATTAAAATTCAGTTCCTTTTATGATTTTTCATTAAATTCTGTTAACAAAAACTAAAATAGTATACACTATTATAGACCTAAAAAATCACCTGATGTCAAAATTAATCTAAACTCTACAATTAAGTAATTTTAGAACTTATATTAATGTACATCGTGTCAATTTTATTTAATAGAATTTGATGAAAATCAAATGAGTGAGTAGATTTTAATAGAAATTAAGGGATTGTTCTTTTCGTGTATTAGTTTTCAATTTTAAGTTTTGAATTCATTTTTAATTTTATATTTTAAGTGTTTATTTTGAAATTATTGAAAACATGTTTTTTTTATCAATAATGTTTTTAGCATTTTAAAAATTTTGAGCGTGTTTGTAATGAAAATAATCAAAAAAAGTTTTTGTTGTTTGAATTTTTTTACAAATTTTTTCATTGTTTTCGAAAATATATTTTTAAAAATATGAAAATAAATACATTTTTACTGTCTTGAAAAATTGAAAACAACAGAGAAAACTATATCTAAACTTTAGTAACTGCGATAACAAAAATTAAAATATAATGATGAGTTTATCATAAAGTGAAAAATTCAAAAACTTGTGATACCTTTTTAAACTAAAATTTAAACCTTGTTGAGTAAATACACACACACACATATATATATATATATATATTTGTAAACAAATCACGTTTTAATGTTATGAAATCCTATTAATAAAGTTTTTATTAAAATATCTTTTAAGTATTTTTGTTTAAAAAATAAAAATTAACTAACAAGATGTTTTGGTGTTATGAAACCTATCAATAAAAGGTTTTCCTATAATATCATTTATGTATCTTTCTAAAAATAAAAATTACCTAGATTAATAAAATTTAAATTTATAATCTCTAACTAGTAATTCATTTCTCAAAAACTTTACTATTATATAAAAAAAAAACTCATTTTATTTAAAATATTTTCTAACAAATTAAAAAATAAATTATAACTGTGAAATGCTATCTAATAAACTCATTATATATATATTTTTTATCTATGTAAAAGATTCTTTTATCTTGTGCCTTCATGACACATAATATACAGTTAGGTGTTAATAGGATAGGATAGAATAGTTAGTTATTAATATTTTAAAATAATTTTAAAATTTTTAATTGTTTTTATTCTTGGACTATGCATATGCTCTACCACTAAAACACTATTGATAGAATTTTTATATACATCAAGAATACCATTTTTGCCAAAATACTTGAAAGAATTATATAACTAAGAATACCATTTTTATCAAAAAATAAAAAATAGTTAAGATAATAATATATGTTTTATTATAATCACTACTATTATCTTGTGCTCTAAGGGCACAAGATAAAAGAAATCCATATGTAAAACAAAAATGAACTATAGACTCAAAATTGTTACATTTTGTGTGACATTTAATAATAATTCTGTATATTATTATTTATGTTTGTATAAGGCTTAGATAGCGTTTGTTAATTAAAATATAGAGCGAAAAAAGTGAGATATAAAAAGTATTTCAGATAAAAATACTTTTAATTGCATTTGGTAAATTTATCTGTTGGTATTTGAAAAAGAAGTCACGTGACTTCTTATCTTAAATTTTTCAGATAAATTTATCTTTATCTCATTTAGATAAATTTATTTTGGAGTTTACATATAAAAAAAAATGACGCATATGCCTTCCAATGTATTTCAGAAAATTTAATAAATAGTTTGATAAAAATACTAAAATGTTTTCTATCTTTATCTTGACCATTCCATATATTGGTTCAAAAAATATTATAATTTTATCTTGATATAATTTTATTTTATTTATTTTAACAAACGCTATCTTAGTATTAATGTATTATTATGCATTCGTTTGTATATTGAGTAACTCTACGCAAAGTTATTTCTGTTAAAATTAAGTGTCGTATAAAATATCACAAATTTGTGTCCAAATTGAAAAATTGTATATAAAAATAAAAAGTACTATTTAAACTCTTGAGATTATTACTCTTGCGCAGTCTCTCGTCGCTTGTGCTTTTAATTTTGACAAAGAAAGTGAATCGAAAATACTAAACTCTTTTAAGTATGGCACTTGTAGTAGTATTTTAATATATTATATTTTATATTATATAGATATAAATATATAAAATATTAATAAAAAATATTCTCATAAATACCAAATTTAATGTCGAAAAAACATTTTCTTATAAAAACTTACATCTTGCTTTGACTCTTTTTTCTGTCTGGAAAATCCGCCGCGTCCCATGTTCCCCATCTTTAACACAAATAAAATAAAATAAAAAACAAAATAATTAATAAATAAATAAATTGCAGTGTCTTTATTCCTCCCTCCGGTCTCCGCTATTTATTATTATTATTATAAATAAATTATGGCATGGGCTCGTCTTCTCTTCTCTCTCTGTCTTGAAGAAATTCCTGGTGATTGGTTGCTTTTTTCTCTGGACGCTTTAAGATTTTGTTTCCCTCACTTGGTAAGAAAGTAGGTTTTTGCTTAATTAATTCAATTTCGTTTCTAACCTAACCTAACTTCCAATTTTCAAGATTCATCGTCCTCAACTTTGTAATTTGCAATTTTAGCCTTTGCGCCCTGGATTTTGATTCAATTCTGCGAGGAATTTGATGATTTTTTCTTTCTGGATTGTATGATCCGATTTGTTGTTACTGGATGTTTTTTGTGATTTTCATTAGTTGAGTGTGTACCCCGCATCAACCGCTTTAGGTTAGTTCATTTCGCGGTTCCGTGTGTGTTTTGATTCCAAATTAGGTTTTGGTTGTATTTGAATAGGCTTTGATGGCTACGAAGATCTTTGTTTTTAGAAGTGGCTGGTTGAATGTGCGGTAATTGGGTGTGGCGGTGGGTGATAAGGGGTTAAGATGACGGATATTCAGCAGGAATTGCAGCAGAAGGCCGAAAGCGTGGCTGCTGATGCGCGCACAGAATTTGAGCGGGGATTGGAGGAATTAATGATGCGTAGACATTTGGATGATTGCATGCCATTTGCTTCTTGTAGCTCTCCACGGAACACTGAGGATGAGGATGATGAGGGTGATCAGCTTGTTAGGAGGAGGAGGAGGTCAGATCTTGAGGGGGATGATCTAGCCGAGACTTCTGCCGCCCGGAGACGCCACTCGCGGATTTTGAGCAGGTGGGCAGCCCGGCAGGCAGAGGAGATGATTACTACAATGGAGAGGAGGAATAGAGAATCTGAATTGATGACACTTGCAGGTTTGCATACAGTTTCCATGCTTGATTCCTCATTCTTGAGGGAGTCACAGTCTCCGACTTCCAGGAGGCACAGTAATGTTGAGAGACTAAGCACCCACGCGTCATCTATTTTGCAAATGTGGAGGGAGCTGGAGGACGATCAATTATTGAATCATGCTCAGGAGAGGTTGAGGCAACATAGGAGTGCTGAAACAAATATGAATATCTCAAGTACAAATGTGACTGAAAGTCGAGGCAGCGACAATCAGGGCAGCCTGGACGATGCAAGTGAGAGTGAGAATGACTTTGGAGCTTGGTCCCATGATCAGATGGAGACACAGAATGAACATGGGGTCCATGACAGTTCTAGCCGCGAGCAATCTCCTGACCTTGGTGATGTTGAGAGGGAGAGAGTTCGGCAAATCGTCAGGGGATGGATGGAGAGTGGCATCAGCGATCATTCATCTGATGTAGCACAGAGGAGCAACGGTCGAAGAGCAGAGTGGCTAGGTGAAAATGAGCGTGAAAGGGTTAGGATTGTCAGGGAGTGGGTACAAATGACTAGTCAACAGAGAGGAGCTCGTGGCAGCCGAAGGGATGGACAAGTTGCTGGAGTTGAACCTCAAGTTGACCAAGTTCGTGAAGGACTGGTTGTTGACCAAGATGAAGGCCAACCAGAGCATGTTCGCAGGGACATGCTTAGGTTGCGTGGAAGACAAGCTGTAATTGACTTGCTTATGAGGATTGAGGGAGAAAGACAAAGGGAACTTCAGGGTTTGCTGGAGCATCGGGCTGTTTCTGAATTTGCTCATCGGAACCGCATTCAGGTCAGTGTTTTTCATTAATGCTGTTTGTTTATGATGGTTGTTTGCATTCTTTCTTTCATCCATGAAAGGTGGATGCCTTCATCAGATATGGGTACAAAAGAATGTCTGGTTTGGTGTGAAGGAATCTAAAATTAATTTATAAAATTAGTTTAAGATGTTCTATGCTTACTACTATTTTGTGAGTATACTTGATACTTACACTAGTTATGGTTTTATTAGTTGTTTTGAAGTTTTTTTTTTTTAATATTCTTATTGAAATTATAGCATGTTGAGGAGAGCATTATGCACAATAATGGGAATTATGTAACAAATAGAGCATTGATGTGAAATGCAAGTCAGAAAAATTTCAGACACCCTTTTCACTAAATCCTTATAGGATGTTTTTAGAATTTTTTACTTTTCAAATTATTTGTCCATTTTAGAATAAACTTGTTTTTACTGCACAAAAACATAAATGATGCAATTTTTGTAGGTTGCAGCAAGTTCTGCTAATTCAAGGATTGCTGAAATCCCACTTGTTGTGTAATATTAGGCACTAAACTTCTTAGGTTATGTTAGATCTGTGCAAGAATATAGTTTCTTGGATATTAGATTTATGATCCTTAGGGACAGGCTTTTATTTAATCTTAACAAAAGGTTTACTTTTGAACTACTTTCTACAAAATTCAGCCTCCTATACTCACAGTGATTTTACCCTCTTAATTTTAATGGATGGACGTGATAGAAACCTCACTCACTGTCTCTTCAGTTCTTCTTTTGGCTTGACAACAACCATAAATTCTTCTTAATTTATATCTAAATAAGAGGTGCTTCTTCTTTTCCTGTTTATGTGAATTCAATAGTATTTTCAAGGTTTTATGAAGTACCATAAAGCATTTTATATTCACTTTTGAAAAAATTAACAATGGTAGTCATTGGTTATTTATAATTTGGTTTATTTTTTCTTTTGCCAAGTTTTGTGTAAGATTATCTAGGATATAACACTAATGCCATATGTATGGATAGTTATTATGTATCTGTCAATAGATGTGAAAGTATTTGAATGAGAAAAATTGCATCTTACATTTACATTTCCCTTAGAACAAGGCACTTATTCATTAGGTGAATTACACATGGTAATCTAAGGTATGGCCAAAATACTCATGGCACTCCTTGGTTTTTAAAAGTAAAGTGATCTTTCTTATTTACATATCTTTGTAACAGGTTATCCTGTACTGTGAAGATTTACCAGCTGACTATCGACTGTTGAATTAATCAACATAGAAATGTTCCATTTGATTTCTGGATTAAATAGTAATGGGATTAATTTAAGGATGGGATAAAGTAGTAATGAAATTAAATAATCCCATCCCATGTTTGGTATCACAAGTGTAAAGGAGGTATAATATTTAGAGTAATACTATCCTGTGTTTGGTATAGTAATCTTGGAGGAGGTATAACTGGACTTTAATTGCTAAAAGACCATTTTTCCCAATGGCTTATTATATAAAATATGTAATTCTGAAGTAGTTTTTACAAATTCATATTTTGCCTGGTTTGTTCCCATTCTGGGTGAGAATAATTTCAAAATTAGAAGGAAAAATTGTGATACAAAATGAAATAGAAGGCTCCAGATATCAGCTATTTGTTTGAGATACAAGAAAACAAATTTGTCCGTCACTACCCTAATGAGTGAAAATCGTGAATCTATATTACTTACAAATCTGAACATTACATACATGTCAAAGAATATATATAAGAAACATGCTGGAAGCTCAAATCAAACATCCAACTATAGGAAAAATCTAACAAATCTGAGAATCAATGACTATTTTGCCAAAATCAAACATACTACAAACGTCAGATAAGAAAATCAAATCAAAGAAGAAGAAGGCACACAGGTCTGAGAAACAAAATCAAAGAAGATGAAGGCACACAAGATTTGAGAGACAAAATCAAAAAAGAAGAAGCATTGGCGAAAACTATGAAACTTTGACAAAGATCTGCAACATTGCTGCTCAAGGTGATGCCAGGGAAGGGATGGTGGGAGGGAGGTGGTGGTTTCCACGAGGGGTGCGATGGTGAAGGTGGAGATGGAGATATGTGATAGTTGGCAGTGGATGGTGGAAAGCTACCGGTGACGTCAAAGGTGAGAGAGAGGATGAAAGATTTTCCAGCAGCAGCAGTGGCTGTGGCCGTGTTCTTAAGTTGTTTGGCGAGAGAGAAGATGGAAGACAGTGATGGTGGAGGAGGGATGTATTGAAGGAGAGAGAAAGCTTTCAGATTTTATATTGTGGGAACAAAATTCTCCAATGCAGTCAGAAATTTAATCCCACCCGGGTGGGATTAATTTATCCCATGTTGAAATGGGATAATTTTATCACCGAATAAAATTATCCCAGCCTTAGGTAAATACCACCTGACAAGTTTTCCCAAACAAGGTATTACCTTGTTTGGTGGTAATACCACTATTTAATCCTCCTACTGAATGGGCCAAAATTGTTATAATTTCCTAATCTATCCTCTAAATATTATTAACCAGCAAAATCTTTTGATTAATTTATCTCCTTTTTAAATTATAACCAATTAATATTAATTTATTAGTTTATTAATTAATTAACCAATCTAGTTTGCCATGAAGAACCCTAATCAAGATTCTCGATGACCTAGATTCTCTTATCTGAGAGTGGGTTTGGGTAAAGACTGATTGGCTGATTCTAACTTTTTTTAAATATATAGGAAAAACAGTCTTTCTATAATTGTTTTAGGTTTGTTGGCTGGTAAGATAGGTCTGTAATTTTTGAAAACAAGAGGTGCCTTGTGTATTGGCTATAACATAGGGGTGTCGAGTGTAATATACCCTATTTATTAACAGAACTTAACCCATGAGATAATTTTCTGCTGGATATATGGATATATCTGTTCAAATTGAAACAAGTAGCCCTGAACAGTTTCCTTCTTGGACATATTTGATTATAAGTTTGCACATTTCATATGGCTTGACTATTTATGTAATTTTACCAGTCATTACTCAGAGGCAGATTCTTGCGTAATGAAAGGCCCACTGAGGATGAGAGGCGTCCTTCACTGGCGGCAAGTGAACTGGTTCAGTTAAGACAACGGCATACTGTTTCAGGCTTAAGGTAAGAGGTTTTTATTTGTGTGCAGGAGAACAAATTGAAATCTTAATTGACTGTTGGCTGGATTCTTTTTGTGTTGGGTTTTTTTTTTGATTAACTAGTTTGGTTAAAAACAAAAAATAAGATGGTCCGGCCAAAGGTCCAAACTACAGGGGGGGTTTATGGTCGAATTACCTATAATATTATTCATGGTTTTTTGATGCTTGTTAGGAAAGCAGAGGGTGGCAGCTGTCAGCAATTCATGGTTTGAAATTTTAATATGATAATATTTTTATTTTTCAATTGAAAATAATGTTGTTTGGGATAATAATTTTAAAATAATTACCAACTATTTGAAAAGTTTTATTTTTTCACTTCCATATAATTATGATTTTTAAAGCTAAATAGATATTCTTTCAATTTTAAGATATTTTAAAAACAATTACCCAGTATTTGAAGTTTAGATGAGATAATTGAACTCAAAAAAATTTGGAATATAGAAACATTTTATTGTATTTAGGGAATTTATATACATTATATACATGTAGAAAAACTGAATGAATTAATTCTCCAATGATCCTTGAATATACACGAGAATGTTCTCTTATAGAGGAGTAGGGAAACAACATTAGGAAACCTACCTTCTACATGAATTACAACATAAGGAAAGGATACATATTTACAATCTTAGGAAAGTTTCCTAAGTCTGAATTAGGAAAGATCCTATTCTAGATTAAGAAGCTACTAAAGGTTGCATATCTGCATATGACATGCAGATCACACATCTTCGGTCACCAACACTCCCCCTCAAGATGGCGAGTGGATGTTTATGATTCTCAGCTTGTCGATCAAATCTTTAAACCTTTTTACAATCAGCCCTTTAGTGAGAACATTTGTCATCTGATTTTCTGAGTGCATGTGGGGAATCTGAAGTAGGCCTGCATCTAGCTTTTCTTTAATGAAATGCCGGTCTATTTCTATATGCTTTGTTTTGTCATGTTGAACAGGATTATGAGTAATACTAATAGCTGACTAATTATCATAAAATAGTTCAATAGGACTTTGTAATTTGATCTTCAAATCCTCTAGGATGATCCGCATCCATAACAACTCACACAAACCAAGGGCCATAGCCCTAAATTCTGCCTTTGGACTTGATCTTGCCACAATGCCTTGCTTCTTACTTCTTCAAGACACCAGATTTCCTCCTAAAAAAACATAACATCCAGTAGTGGATCTCCTATCAATTCAAGACCCTCCATAATCAACATTAGTAAACCCCTAGATACATAAATCAACCCCTTGTTTAAACATAATGCCTTTGCCCGGTGTAGTCTTTAGGTAGTTTAGGATTTTCCTTACAACATGCATATGCTCCTTGGTTGGACTATGCATGAATTGGCTTACTAGGCTAACAACGAAGGCTATATCAAGCCTAGTGTGGGACAAGTATATCAGCTTGCCCACTAACCTTTGGAACCTTCCCTTATCAACTGCTTCACCATTAGGATTCTCTTGCAATTTGATGTTAGGCTCTACCGGTGTGCTAGCTCTTTTTCCCCCAATCATACTTGTTTTAGCTAGCAAATTGAATACATACTTACGTTGAGATAGGAACATTCCAGCTTTAGAGTATGCTACTTCAATCCCCAAAAAATATTTTAGGGTTCCGAGATCTTTAATTTCAATTTCCTTAGCTAAATTTGCCTTGAGAATTTGCTGTTCTTCTTCATTATTGCTTGTAACCACAATGTCATCAACATATACCAGCAAGGTAGTTATCTTTTCTCCCAAGTGTTTGATGAAGAGGGTATGATCCCTTTTACTTTGATGGTACCCCATAGACTTCATGGTCTTAGAAAACCTGCCAAACTAGGCTCTTGGGGACTACTTGATCCCATACAAAGCATTCTTAAGTCTGCACACTTTCCCTACACCTTATTCATGAAATCTTAGAGGTAACTCCATTAACACCTCTTCCTTTAAGTCTCCATGCAAGAATGCATTTTTTACATCCAACTGCTGTAATTTCTACCCAAAATTGGCTGTAAGAGATATGAGAACCCTTATAGTGGTCATCTTTGCCACGGGGGCAAAAGTCTCAAGATAATTTATGCCATATGACTGTGTATAGCCCTTGGCCACCAAAATGGCTTTATACCTTTCTAGGGTTCCATCAACCTTGTATTTTAAATTGAATATCCACCTGCAGCCCATCGGATTGACCCCCTTAGGTCTAGACACCAATTCCTATGTCTAATTTTTATTTTGGGCTCTCATCTCCTCCAACATAGCTTCCTTCCAGTTCTGGTCTTTTAGAGCCTCACCTATTGATTTTGGAATAACAATAACATTCAAGGATGTTAGGAAGCTCTTATGGTTTTGGGAAAGACAATGATAGGATAGTGTCATGGACCTAGGGTTCTATGATAGGCTTAAAAGGTAATTGGAAGGAATTGAGGGAGTTAGATCAGAAGAAATGGTGGGAATTAGGGAAGAATAAAAATAGAGAGGGAGATTAGGGAGAATCGAGAGAAAGAGAGGGAAGTTTGGAGAGATAGAAATCTGATTTCATTCAAAATATTCTTCTATACCTTGAATGAGATTGGACTAGCCTTATATACTGATCTAGTAGCTAAGCTTTGGCACCAATACGGTTGCCAAATATTCAAATCAGTACAGTTGGAGGCATTTGTCCTTTAGTTACAACCCACTACAACTACCTTACAACTAAAAGGGAATTCCTCAATACTAAAAGGAAATTCAAATATTATCTAATTACTACTATTTCCTTGGGTCATGATAGATAGATAATTGGGCAAGGGGTGTTTTGTACAGTTTCTGACCCCTTTCCTTACGACAATTGGGAGGTCCAAATTAGATGGTTCAGGATTAGATAGGATTGAAATTGATGGAATAGAGACTATTTATTTCTCGAATTCCATACCTTGGTCAGGTTCTAATGCTGGTGGAGGCTGAGAATCTTCAATGGGTTGTCTTCTTTTGAATACATAAGGAGAGCCCTTAAACCTAATTGGAGAGGACTCCCTCATTATGTCTTGGCTCTGGAGTGCAATGTAGCTTGAGGTTAGTAAGAATTTTATGTTCTTAAGATCAGCAAAGGATATTTGGGAAATAGTGAGTCAAACCTACTCTATGGTCCAAGATGCCTCGGTAATCTTTGAAAGTGGGATCTATGTTTTTCGGAGGAGGAGCAATCAAGTGGCTGATCTTCCCTCGGCCCTTGAGAAAGGTCCTTATGAGTTGAGCCCACTGCAAATAGTTCCTACCGTCTAAACGGTAGCAATGGTGCATACCAGGCAAATCTCTAGCTTCGGTTGGTTGTTCTACTAAAGTTGATTCTCTAGTTGTTAGGGTGGGTGCAACTTCAGAGAGTTCTGACATGTCTACCATAATAATTGGTAGAATAAAGAAGGAGAAGCAATGTAGGCTTAGGAGGAATGGAAGGAAAACTGTGCAATGAAGGCACAATAGAATTTTAGGCGGGCTTGACTGGTATCGAAGGCTTTGATACCATGTAGAAAAACTGAATGAATTAATTCTCCAATGATCCTTGAATATACATGAGAATGTCCTCTTATAGAGTGTCACGATCCAAAGAGAATTAGGGGGCAAAGTTGTAATTAGTTACCATTGTTGTTAGGAGATATTTTGTAATTGCACATGGGAGCTGTTAGTCTAGAATATGTTTTAGATTAGTTGTTAGTTGATGCCCATAAAAGGCAACTTGTAGGAGGATGGATGTTTTGTTGAATGATAATCTGATTTGAGTCTTCTCTCTCTACGTTCATCTCCCTCTATTTCCTCTCATCTCCCTTAATTAACGATGTCCTTGTCTGTATTTCCCTCTTTTTCTGTTCTCTCTTCCCCATATCCATACCAAATTACTTTCTAAACCCTAGCCAAACTCTAGGGTCATGACATTTGGTATCAGAGACGATGATTCTCGGCTATGGTCCGAAAGTTTAGCAATTGACTAAGGCGATTTCGTGTAGCAAATTCCGACGATTTTTGGAATTTGAAGGCGACTATGGAATCCAATAGCAACAGGCAAGTTCTGGCCATAGATTGCGAAATTGATCTAGTGTAGTAGGCGTTGTCGGAAGTGGCTGTAGAATTGAACGAACAACTAAGTCGATTAATTACAAAAGGTGGAGCTGATATAGCTTTGGAAATAGTAGGAGGAGCAGATTCTGTAATTCGATTCGACTTGAATTTTGGAAGCGACGTTCCTCAAAGAGGAATCTAATGCAACCGATCTTGATCCTAGCTGCATTATGGAAGCAGGGATAAACTCAAGTGTCCTTGATCGTGTGTGAAGGCGCAATAGACCCAAGTAACTTCGGCTATTGTTCCAAGTGATTGGATCTTGGTGGTTGCCTGTGAAAGGGCGATTCAGTTAGATTGAGAGAGGGCAAACTCGGGGGTGGGATCCCCGTGATCGTTGATTAGCAGTGATAGCTGTTTCTTGGTTGTGATTCCGACAACTCCTAACAGCTAATCTAGGTAATTTTAGAAGGTAGTGGTATTAGATCTGGCCCCATGGGTCTAACCTGCTAGCATGGCCATGGCCGGGGCTGCAGAGCGTAACTCCAACATGTTGGCGTGGGTGCCGGGGTTGCGGAGCGTGGTAGTATGTTATGGTCCATTGCAAGGTATAAAACTTGTCCCACATTGGGAAGTATGAGCTCTTGGTGTGGGATTTATAATCTCTTGGGCATCCTCCCCGCAACAGCTAGCTTTTGGGGGTGAGTTCTATCCAAAGGGTTGTAGCATAGAGGAGTAGGGAAACTACATTAGCAAACCTACATTCTACACGAATTACAACATAAGGGAAAGTTTTCTAAGTCTTAATTAGGAAAGATCATATTCTAGATTAGGAAGCTATTAAAAGCTGCATATCACACACCATATCACTCGCATATCTGCATATCACATGCAGATCACACACATCTTCGGTCACCAACAATACATATAGAAATAAACAACAACAACATATCCAGCCGTTATCCCACTATGTGGGGTTGGCTACATGAATTCTAGACTTCTATGTGGGTTACATCCCAACAGATAGTTTGTCTAGAATTCATATTTGGATCCGACTAGGTTTTACGCTGGTTGTCGGCTACCTAACGCAACCCTCCTCCTTTATCCGGGTTTGGGACCGGCAATGGATAATATCCCCTGGCGGAGTAATGATGAAATGAAATTTGAACACCATCTTCACATGGAGAAATTTCATGAGATGGTGGTGAATGAAGATAATTGATATAGTTGTGTTCCATAACTTAGTTGACATGGTGAAACCAACAAGTATAATATGGAAACACAACATAACAATACATATAGAAATATGAACTTTAAATTGAAAATTCATATATTTCTAAATTTTTTAATATTAAATGTCAGGGTCTCGATGTGCGAGGGGAATTAGGGTTGGGTTTGAAAGAGAAAGAGAGAACAAGAGAGGGAGAAATGAGAGAGAGAGAGAGAGAAGAATTGAGAGATAGAGAGAATTGGAGTTTATCAAAATATGCATCCATATCCTTTATTGAGAGGGAAAGCCCCTAATATAGGCCCATCCTCATTGGTGGGTTCAACTGTTACAACCGTTTACTGCCCTCAACAGTTTAACTCCCCAGCTCCTACTGTTATTTTGTTACAACCATCCAACTATAGTTAACAACATATCTATCCAACTGTAGATAACAGCTTCTTGTTACAACTATCCTCTACTTGTTACAACCTCCCCTACATTGTTTAACCCCCCTAACTACCCTTAACCACCATAGGGTACTGACATTAAATTAGTTTTGTTATAATATGAAAAATATTTAGTCAAATTCTTTATCCATGCATTAACTTTTAAATTTCAATTAGTCTTGATACATATTACTGTTAAGTAGGATATTTTGACCTTTCATCTAACCAAAATTGTTGCATCTAATACATCTTCTATAGTGTAGTATTGAGTGGGGATAAAAAAGCTAGGAGAGCTTGACTGTTGTCAACGAAGTAGATAGTGACAACTATAGTATATGTAGATAGATTTTTGGTTTGGTTCGATCATTTAGTATTCAATGTGGCTCTGCAATGGGATTTTATGCTTCTACTTTAGAGAGTGAGGCAAAGCAACTCTTTGTGATAATCTTGTGATTTTAACATGACGAGAAAATTTTTTTTTAGGTGTTTGTTACTTTCTATGCTACAAGGGCATAGGAGTAACGTAACTTCATAAGTTATTCAGTAAACAGGTAAATATGTCTTTTTCCAAATTTTATACTACAGGTGACCATCACTAGGTGAGGTGGTCAATAGTCTAGCAAGCTTGAGAGGTTAGGTTCATGTTTGAGCACAACCATATTTTTGCAATGCCAAACTTTTTGACTTCCACCTAGTATACCCTTTTTGTACTTGTGAATATTGTGGAATAACAATGTAGGTGAATTGATCGTACACCTTCTGAACTTTATAATTCAACAAATGAGTCCCTAAACTTTTACAAATTAGCCAGGACACTTTATCTGTTACTAATGATGCTAAATAAATAGATTGTACACCCTTTGAACTTTGTGCCTTTGGCTGAGACACCTTCTAACTTTATTTTCCAACAAATTAGTCCTAAACTTTCCCAGAATGGCTAGGACACCTTCTTGTAAGAAACGACGTTACTTAAACTAATTAAGTTAAAATTATCCACAGTTTCTATTTAATTTAGTTTAATTAATATTGTTTTTTATGAAAGGGGTGTCTTGGCCATTTCAAAAAAGTTCCAGAGGCATCCTGGTCAAAAGGCCCAAAGTTTACGGGGTGTTTGGGTCAAATGCTTAAAATTGAGGGGGTGTACTATCAATTTACTTAATGCTATTAGTAATGGAGGGGGAGTTGTGACTAATTTGAGAATGTTTTGGAACCTATTTGGCAAAATAGAAAGTTTAGGTGGTTTCTGGGCAAGGATCCAATTTTTTTTTTTTTTTATGGGGGGGGGTTGTATGATCAATTTACCTTTACAATGCAGATGATCGATCAACTGGGATTGGGATATTCCCCTCCTCAGTCTATTTTTTTAGTTTCGTAGGGGTTTCATCTCTCTATATGATCATACATTTATTTTTGGACATCACAGATGTCATATTTTTCTATTTCTTGCTATAAAGACTTTTACTTATAGGCACTTATTTTGTGCGCCGAATATTAGTAGACACTATTTCCAAAGTTGATGCTTCCAAAACTTGAATACAAGATTTGCTTCTACATACTAAGATCAAACCATTCACTGCACCTGTTGCTGCTCAAGTCTATTATGCTTCTTGATTATTTATTGAATGAACAATATGTTTCGTATACAATATTAATGACTATTAACATAATCACACAAAATATTAGAGGCATGGGATGTATTTGCAGACATATTGAAGCAAGAAATGCTTCTTCTCCACTATCATAGCCTTGAATTTTACATCAAGTATCCTGTCCTCGCCAAAGTTGCAAGATTGTTCTGGGATACTACTGGTCACCTGAGTGAGGCTGCTGAGGAAAAGGGAGTAGAGAGAATTTTGGGAAGAGTAACCATAACAAATGTGTATGATTCCTCAAAACGTATTTATAAGTGATTGTTTAGAGTATGAGTTAGTCACCTTGCTTAAAGCAGGTGTATGCTCTCAAATACAAGTGGTGTTCTAGGGTTAGACCTTGTGTAAGAATGGTTACTCTTATGTGACAAACTCTCTTCCACACACCTGTCACGGGCCAAATGTGTGGGGAGATAAACCTTTAGTCTTGCCCACCAAGACATATGAAGTAGCCCCAGGAGCAAATTCTGTTTGGCTTCTTTAAGAGTCCAAGTATTGAATGCTTGTGGAGAGGGAGCTGTCTGCTTGGTCAGCATAGTGGTCAGAGAGCTGAAAGGGTATGGAGGTGCTGTGTCCAAAGATCATCTCAGCAACTAGATGACATGAGGGAAAGTTGCTACAGGGGAGGTTCTTGGTGATAGGACCTCACTGTGGTGAAAGTGTAATGACCATAGGTAAAAGGGGTGAACCCTCTTGAGGGAGAACAGGCCTCCTTAATCCCGAGTGAAAGTGGTGCATCTGTCCCACTCTGCCATTATTTTAGGTTGAATGCTCTGGCCATGCAGTTCAGTCAAGTGCATACGATCAGTAACAACTGCCCCCACTTTTCTTCTTTAAGAAGTTGAAAGAGGAAGAGGAAGAAGAAGAAGCCAGTCAGAATAAAAAGGAATAAAATTGTTCCTTTAGTTTGCAGGAAGTCATGGAAATTACCGTGGCTTAAACTAATTGATAAATATTATGTTATTCAACGTTTGAATTAGATGAACAGTGAAAATTCAAAATGCACTAACTTGTGAAACCCACTAGCCAATTGGATGTATTCTTATCTGATTAAACACAGAATTGGATTGTAGGTCTTTGGATATATCTGATTTTATTTGCATAGTTGCACACATCCTATAATAATTGTCATGGATCAATGTGTGCTATGTGGTGGTTTATTGCCTTGTGTATTTGCATTATCATTAGTGTTTTGGCATTTTAATCTCAATTCGCCAGATGTATTGGTCATTTGGTGATACTAGTATGGTTTACTGCACTGCAGTAATGTTTTAGAACTTATATTTGGGTAAAATTCATGGTTCTTTTGGTGATAATGCTATGCTTTCTTTTTAATCTTTTGTCTGGATGACTAATAAAATGATAAAGATATGATGAACTCTCTTTAGTAGGGAAGGGTTCCGCTCCAGATTGGAAAATATTGTACGCGGTCAAGTAGGCAGCAATTCTGGTCCCATATCTAGCAACAACACTGATTCTAGAAGTGATCAGATCCATGTAAACACGCCACAGGAGGTGGGAAATGAAAACCATGAACAGTCTGAACCTAGGACTAGGGGAAGTGACATCCGCTGGTTGTCAGATCCTGCAGAGAATGCTGAAAGCGGCACAGCTGGTGAGAGCATTGATTGGCAAGCAACGGTGAATCATGGAACTGATTGGCAGGAACAAATTACAGATGCTGAGAGAGGAAACTGGCAGCAGGCTGCATACAATCACTTGAATGAATGGAGAGGTGGAACTGCAGGAGATTTGGATGGCAATTGGCAGGAAAATCCAGTTCATCACTGGCCTCAAGAAACTCCAGGCAATGAAAGCATAGAGGCAGTTCATTCACAAGAAACCCGTGAGATTTGGCGTGAAAATGGTGCAAGGGAAGCTGTGGAAAATTGGCCAGAAGCACCTTCTGATCCACCTAGAACCAGACGTTTTATCCCGGTAAGAAGGGCGAATAGATTCCACCCTCCTGATGATGATAATGTGTACAGCATGGAACTCAGGGAACTTTTAAGCAGGTGCATTAAACTATTTTTCCTTTTCTGTTTAAGAATTAGCCATCTAGGCTTTTATTCATTATTTTAATCTCGTAGCTTAAATTTAATTTCTTATTCATTGTAGGAGAAGTGTTTCTAATCTTCTTCGTAGTGGTTTCCGTGAGAGTTTGGACCAATTGATTCAGTCATATGTGGAAAGGCAAACCCAGGCTCCTATTGACTGGGATCTTCCTAGAAACTTTCCCTCTCCCAGTCCTGCTTCACCAGAGAGGGATCAGGGGCAACAGAGGGACGGGCAAAATGGAGATCAGAATGATGCTATGGGCAGGCCTTCATTGGTCCTACCATCTCCTCCAGTGCCCCCTCCACAGCCACTTTGGCATCAGGACTTACATCATTCTAGCTGGCCACGGCATAGCCTGCATCGTTCAGAACTAGTAAGTCCCTCTCCTTAAAGATAAAAAGGATTAAAAAGGGCATTTCCTCACGGTCAGTTGGAGCATTGTGTTTCCTCAAATGATAATTTTTATGGAAAATATGTATGTGGATATTACTTAAAAACTGATTTTTCCCATTTTCTTTTTTGCATTATATGTGGAATGAGCAGTCTTATGTCTTGTGTATCATTCGCATTAAAGTATCATTAAAATATCATTTTCTCAAAATGAACTTTTGAGAAATCATCAATATGGGTTATTCTGGACTAGTCATCATTCATTTTGTTGAGTATTATGTGGAAAGTGCCCTTCCAGATTAGTTAGGACCTGGGGAGCATTTCCTAATTTAATAGATGCTTCATTCACACAAATCTTCTGCTTTTGCTAAAAAATCTTTTCATTTTTGCCTTGGGAGGTTAGTTGCATGCAGGCTTAATCCTGATATGGCCAATTCATACACGAGATATGCATATTTGGTACATACAATTTGCTTTTAGAGGTTGCAGATCAATCTGAGATATGTTCAAGATTTAATGGCCTCAAGCGCATTCACTTTGATTTATGTCATAATCATCTTCTTTTTTCTTCCTCTTACTTCTATTCTTGACTAACATGTGCTAATTTTGGTGAAGTTTGATTGTCAAGAATTCCACCTCACGTGTCCTGTCTTTGTATTGGACTCTTGGTGGAATTTTCATAGTAGGATATCATTATGATTTGTATTCTTAGTCCTTCCCCATACTTAGGAATTTTTTCATTTTACTTCTAAGAATCTGATGAAACCTGTGGCTCTTTCTTTTATTATTCTATATACAGCCTGTATGTTCCACCTTGAATTCAACGTGTTCGTGGGTTTTTTAGGAGTGGGAGATGATTAATGATCTAAGAGCAGACATGACGAGGCTTCAACAGGGCATGAATCACATGCAGAGGCTGTTGGAGGCCTGTATGGACATGCAACTGGAGTTGCAACGCTCTGTAAGACAGGAGGTCTCTGCAGCTCTGAATCGGATGCCTGGTGGACAGGGTTCGTGTACCATTCCAACCTTTAGACACCTTAAGAACTAATAAGAGGAGACCGCATTTAATATCTTCGGAAGTCCTCTTTTAGTTAGAACAAATTTGTCTTTTACTTTTTCACTAATATTGTTTTGTTGCAGCTATTAATATTGCCATCCTTTAATTATTCCAAAATTGGTTCATGAATCCTTCTATTTATTGCAGGGATGGCAGAAACGTCCGAGGACGGATATAATTGGGGCCAGGTTCGAAAGGGAACTTGCTGTGTTTGTTGTGATAACCACATTGATTGTCTTCTGTACAGGTACACACTTGTACACTCCCTTGTATTATCGTTGACATGTACAACACTTGGACACACCTAATTACGCACAAAATGGAAAAGGAAAAGGATCATGCAGTAGGAACAGTAATTAGGTATATTTTGCACGTGAATTTTTTTGCTCTCCCCGTGTTGGTAATCCCTCAAAAATGTGCAGATGCGGGCACATGTGCACTTGTTCGAGGTGTGCCAACGAGTTGGTTCGCAGCGGAGGGAAGTGCCCCTTATGCCGAGCACCCATCGTTGAGGTTATTCGTGCTTACTCCATAGTGTAAACGAAAGAAAAGCTAAACTAAAACAAAAAAGAAAAAGAAAAAGGTGAATAAACAATTGAAAGGACGACTGAGAGGAGAACTGGGGGAGTTATCTCCTTTTGCAGATGTCTCAGGAAGCTCCGCTCCCCGTGTTCTTCGTCTTCTGTAGATATGTGTTGTAGCTTTGCCGCTGTTTTTCTGGTTGTATGCTGAAAGCTTTGCCTCGCGTAATTGGAATGACAAACGGCACCTTTTGATTCTTCATTCATTGGTAAATAAAATGCCATTGAAATTTCTTCTTCTGGCTTTGCTGCTTCTTCTGTTGAGGAGAAGATCCGGAGGTTAATTTTGCTTTGTCTTTTCGTTTAATTTCTCATGGGTTAGTACTGGTCAGGCAGATCAGGAAATAACAAGGTATCCTTGGAGTGGCTTTGGCCGCCTCTTACCATTATTCTAAAACTTGCAAACAGGGACGTATATATATATATATATGTATATATATATTTAGATATTCTCTAAAAATTAATGTAAAAGTTTTTTTGGGTCATTTTGTGCTGTTGATCTTCCTATTCAACCCCATTTGGATTCAATCTCGCGGTCCTTTTAAAATTGAAGGACAACATTGATTTCAATGTAGGAGAGAGAAGGACCGAATAGAATAAAGAGTGCACTAATTATAAGAATTGCTTGGGGGAGAAAGAGATAAATATTATATTTGTGGTTGGGTAATATATGCAATTCTATAGAGTACAGCTGAGGAACATCATAATACTATGTATAACCGTACAAAGCTATATCCTTTTAATACTCTCGCTCGAATAGGTATATATATATATATATATATATATCATATCATATATGTTTAGCTTGGGACAAATTTAGTCAAGCTGTGGATCTCGTACTGCTTTTTTTTTTTTGTAAGAAAACCAATCAATTAGTTGTTAGAGCCAACAAATGAATACTAATATTTTACAAACAATAGATTAAAGACAATATGAAAGTTCGTTTAATTATCACAACCTACCTAAATCCAAATTTCCATCACTCCATCCGATTCCCAAAGTCCACTAGTATGGGATTGATTCTAATCAATCCTTGAGTGATTTCGTGAAATCCAATAGATTTTGGAAGATTGTACTGAGTGATTTCACGATAAACTTTTCGATTATATTTCAATCATATATATTTCGTTCAATTATATTATATAAAATGATCAGTTTTATCACTCGTCATACCAAAAGACTAGATAACAATTGAAATGACCAAACCAACACTGAAGAGATTGTTTTAGGCTATATCAAGACTTTTTCAGGCGACATACCAATCTAGACTCCCTTAAACAATAAATCTAGGCAGTTGCTCCATATGCACCTCTTATTGAAGTTGCCATAAAAGCATTCTTAATATCTAATTGGTATAGAAGTTACAGTTGAATGACTATCATAACAAGAAAGATAGGGACATAAACAATGTTAGCCACCGGAGATAATGTTCTAGCATAATCTACTATAAAAATTTGAGTATAACCCTTTGCAACTAATTGGGCTTTTAGACGATCAATGATGCCATCTAGACTAACCTTAAATAGTAAACACTCTAAGCAATTATTTTGGAGAGTAACTGTGTGTCTTCATCATAAAATATTGACATTCGCATCAAAAGCCAAATAACGCTTAGGGAGACAAGAAAAAAAAGTGTGGCTTTTTTACTTTCTAAGCATTTTTTTTAATGGAATAACTGGGTGTCTTCATCATAAAATGTTAACATTTGCTTCAAAAGCCTAATAATGCTTAGGGCAGTGAGAAAAAATGTGGCCTTGGTTTTCAATATTGCAATTGTGACTTTATTGGTGTCTTCTTTCATCATGTATTATTTTTTGATTATGTTATGAGCAGTGTCTCATCTCAATTGGTAGTTTGGATATTGTGGTTTTGTTTTTAATCCAGTTTTTTCCAAATGATGCTTGGGATATGTCCTAGCTTTGATGTTGACTTTTTGCAGTTTTTTCAATGATATCTTACTTACAACAAAAATAATAATAATAATAATAATAATAATAATAATAATAATAATAAAATAAACACCCCCAACAACTAACAATAGGTTCCCTCGAAGGGAAAGGAATAAGATCCCATGTCTTATTGGCTAATAAACCAAACATCTCCTTATCTATAGCATGTTTCCATCTAAGGTGAGAAAGAGTCTCCACATCTATCTTAAGAATAGAAATAGAAGAAAGAACAGATACAAAAGTAGAATAAACAGGTGACAAACGATGATGGCTCATAAAAGTATAAATTGGATGAAGATTCCTAGTGGAAAGTATACCTTAACGAATAAGAGCATGGGCAGAATTAGAAGGACCCTAAAGAATGACATAGTTTGGAGGAAGACACAACTTTAAAGGAATATCATCATGTGCAATAGGTTGTGCTAGATTTACTGTAAGAGTTGTGAATGGTTGCTTAGAACAATGTTGATAAGTTTGGAGAGGAGTAGAAATAATATGAACACAAATAGGGACTAGGAACAGAGAAACAAATGAGGGGATAAGAAGAAGCATTTGATGGAGAAAAGAAAAAAGGAGTAGACTCAAAGAATGAGATATTAAAAAAGAGAAAGTATCTAGCAATATCAGGTGGTATCCCTTTTGAAAATAAGAGTAATCCTGAAACACGCATTTGATCGAGTAAGGAGATAATTTATCATGACTAGGGGAAAGAAGATAGACACAAATTATAATTTAGTATGATCTTTAATTAAGTAAATCCAAGTATAATAAGGATAATAATCAATGAATGTAACAAAATAGGACAAACCTTACTTACACTTCTTTACTAGCACCCCTAATGTTAGAGTGTACAAGATCAAAAGATGACTAGAATAGAAAGAACAAAGAAGTTTTCCTAACTGAGAAGACTTACATTTTAAAACAATCAATGAGGAAAATGAAATGACCATATCTTGAAAAGTGGATATGTAAGCACCACCGCTCGAATATCCCAACCACCCGAACTACCTGAATGGGAGCGCCTACAGAAGGAGAAAGAATGAAACACAAGACAGGAACTACCCTGGCATGCATACACAAGAATTAAAACAGCTGAAACTAAGCTATACACATGCATGCACTATGGGTACTCCGTTAGCATAGCGGTCACATGATAAATAAATGTATACAGACTCTTGTGCCAACATACATGAGACACGAGGAATGACGTGGAACAGTAAAAAATAATAGAGTAAATCCCTTCCAAACAACAGAGTCAACTAGGAATGACGGGGGAATGATGGGACTGCCTGTACACCACACTGACTCTGCCACTAGATGTTGTCTTCTTTGCCCTTGACCTATACTGCCACTACCTAGAATGATGAAAAGCAAAGTAAGTCGAGAGACTCAGCAAGTATAAAGAAATGAAGGTTGTAGGCTGAACATATGTAGTAAACTCTTTCCAGAACACCAACCCCCAAGCACACACAAGCCATGAGACGCCCAACATAGTATAAAAGCGTAAATAAAAGCATGTATCAATCCTTGGGGCCCACACAAGACACACGACCCCCAAGTCCCATACCAACCTGCCGCTATCCTGAAAGACAACATATACCTCCAACAAACCTATGTGCGCCGTCCCGGGTCGGTGTTCCCGTCACCCAAGTGCTCGCGTCGGTCCTTCCGACACCCAAGCTGTAGAATAGCTAAGCCGTAGGCTCCCTTGGAACAGTCCTCCTGTCTGAAACCTATGAACTGTCAGTAACCATACAGTGCACATAAAAATGCAATGGCATAGTGAGCATCAACGTAATACACTGGCGCCCATATATCCAAGCATCAGGCCATGTTCCTCTCACATAGTAAACCACACGCGATGCATATACCCGTGCCAGATGCAATCTAACCATGCTAGAATGTTCGTGTCCAAGCATACTCAATAAATGAATACCCTAACATGCATCCTGTACCCATGTGCATATCAAACCATGAATGGTAATACAACGTATCGAATCATACAGTAAATCACATAATGGCAGAGCTAGTTAGTAGTGTCCGACACCAGTCAATGGTCAGTGACTAGGAGTGTCAGCCCGACGGTCCACTTTAGGGTCATACAATAGTCTACTCCAACGTCACCAAATAACAGACCCTTGCCTCACTGCTTGATAGCCCTAACCAACCCACACCCAAGAAATCCATAAATAAACTCGTACCTCTAATAAGAACCTAGTCCCAAGTTCGGTTCAACATCATTTCGAAAGGAATGGGGGTGATACAAACCCACGTAAGCTTTCAACAACTAAAATTCTAAAAGTCCCGAATTTAATTTAAATTATACCAAATGAATAATAACTCAATAAGTAATGTTAGGAGCCGAATTGGAGGAAGGGAGAGGGGGTAAAATACAAGAAACAACGGGGACTTACATGAAAGTTGTAGGGTTTACAGAGAGGGTTTAGAGCTTTCCTTTTAATAATAGATTCCCACCTCCTTGCTCTGCCGCTACGCAAATTAATAATTTTTATTAATTACACTAAGCTTCGATACAAGGCCTATACGCATATCTCCAATAATCTGGTTAAATCGATATAAAATCGAGGCTATTACGGGTATAAGAGATCACTAAAGATTTTTGGCCCTAAATGCCCACGCACTGCAAAATAATAATAGCACTAAAATAAGCCAAAATACAGCCTAAAAATAAGATTTAATCCGTAAAAAATGTTTAATGCTAGCTGATTAACCTACCTCGCCCTTCAAATCTTCAATTGCACAGAATAAAATCAACTTTCTGAATTTTTCCTCTATTTTCTCCCTTCTTCGCCGCTGTCTTCGCGCCCTTTTCTTCTCCCAATTGCTCTCTGTTTTGCCTCCAATTTAGCTTCAATTGAAACATTAAATAGCAGCCTATTACCCAAGAAAACTCGGCTAGAAAGTATGGCCAATTTGGCCTTGAAAATCGCAAAAAACGGAGGAGGCGTGGGAGCAGCAGCACGAGTGGGCTAGCGCGCACCACGCGGCTGCTCAATGGCCTGCATTGGCGCCTTGAAACGACGTCGTTTTGGCCCACCCTTTGCTGCCAAAATAATTTCTTTTCTTTCTTTCCCCAACATGCGCACACCAGCGAACTCAAACCCGTGTCTGCCTCTCGCCCCTTGCGCACACCAACCGCCTGCTCTAGCCAATCCTTCACTATAATATACACCCAATTAATGTTAAGAGACCTTACGGTCATTTATGAAAATTACACTTAGACCCCGAATTTTCCAGAATTATCACTTAAGCCCCACTTTTATAATTACACTTATACCCTAACTCTTTCCAAATAATACCTACCCACCAAAAATAAAATAATTAAATATTTTTCTTTAAATTAACCTAATAAATAATTATTTCCACCTACCATTCAATAATTCAACATTTCCTATATTGCCCAAATAAATTATCACATTCTCATACATCCCTAAAGATTTAGAAATTTATTACTTCAAGCCCTATTATGAAGTTTATTATTATTATCATCAGGAATAAAATATATTAACATATCATTTAAATTAAATTAACACTATAACTGAATAACTAATTTAAATCTTGAATAACGGGCCATCACAGGATAAGTAAGAATAGCCACGCTGGGAGTGAATCTAGATAGGAGAGACCCTTGTAATAGCACAAACAATTGCCATAGAGGATGGTAAGGTAAGATGGTAAAGTCCCTCAAACAAATGCTAATCATTCATCTCATACTCTAATCTAGCACAAGAATGAAATTAGAATAAAAGATGATACGAAAATTCAAAGATCAAGTGAGATAACTAATAGAAATAAGACTATATGGATAACTAGGAATGTGCAAAACAAAATTAAGAGAAATAGATGAAAGTGAATCGACCTTACTTATACCCATGGGACTGGTTTTAGAACTATTAACCAAATGACATGGACAACTAGGAACATGTAAAAAAGAATTAAAAGAAATAGATGGAAGTGGATCAACCCTATTTATACTTGTGGGAATGGTTTTAGAACCATCAACCAAAATAATGGGATGAAAGGTAACAAATGAATCAAAATGAGAAAATAAAGATTTATTACTAAAAATAGGCTTTAAAGTGGCAGAATCAAGAATTCAAAGACTACTAGGATGAGCATGAGTAAGTCATATATGAGGATTACTGCTAGATGATAGAGTAGAAGAAAATGATGTCTAGACAACAAGAGCTACAAGAGAAGATGCCTATTGAGCTGCTTCTAATTGATTATACTTTGCAAACTCCTTGGCAAAGATTGTATATGTAGGAGCTAGTTTCGCAATATGGGAATATGTATCAAGTAACACTTATTGCACTTTTACACCCTCAAGAATTGCAACATTAGCCTTGGGAGGCCGACTATGGTGCACAACAAATATCCTTATAATGACTAGGGTGATGATATATAGTAATTACAAAAAGTTGCTTGCCACCCTAACCATGCTCAATACTCCTACCAAGACCACCTCTAGATGCAATTTCAAATGAAGATCCATGAGTATAAAAGGCAAGTATAGATTTCTTATCAAGTAAAACATCAAACAAATGCTTGTGTGCTACAAAAGATCCAAAGAAACACCTATTCCATGGTAGGTATAGCTAGACTAAAAATGTGAGTACAAACACATTTCATATCAACCCTATGACTTGCTAATGTAAACACCATAAATAGTTTGTCTCTTTATTTCTTTGCTTAGTAAGATCGACTGTAACGAGGAGCATTGCATTAAAATCTATAACAATGGACTAAATACAACCCAAGTAAGTAGCCACATATGTATATACCTTTTGAATATAGAACAAATTGCTAAAGATATTGCATAAATGCACATTATCATTAATATATAGTTGCTAAACACGAGAAAAAATGTCAAAATAATTCTCATATACACAAAATAAGGGGATCAAATCAACATCTATCAACTGCCATAGTAATGTAACAAACTATGCATCCATGCAATCCCATACATTTCTATCAGATTTAGTGATGTTTGAGAGCTTCATAGTTAAATGGTCACTCACACAATGTCCTCAAAACCACATTTAAATAGAGGTTAACCATGATATATAATTTTTTCCATTCAAGTTTTTAGTTGTAATGTTGGGAATATCAGAAAAAGATGGTATAGTCACAAGTATAATCACAAGAGAAGACGAACTCTCCATTCCAATATTTTCAATGCCATATCTCAAAACCCAATCATGAATGAATTTGAAGCAACAACAATATCAAACCCAAACCAACAATAACAAGGAGTTTTGCAAACAAGATGAACAAGATTTGCACAAAAAGGTGTTGTTGGATTTGGAGAAGGAATGAATCGGCATTGTTGGATCTAAAGGTGCTGTGAAAGAGGTCATATGATTTGGAGATGCCATGAACTAAAATTGCAAAGAAGAAGATGTGAAGGAGATGTCAATTGAAGGGGAAAAACTCACTTGAGATGTTGCTAGATTTAGAAGTAATTGTGAAACAAAATTGCAAACTTTGAGAGAGTACATAAACAAGAAATATCGCAAAGAAGTCGCAATTAGTTATGGAAACAACAATGACTGAAGGTGACGAAAATGGTAATGGTGATGGAAGAGGTGGCAATAGATGGTGGTGGTAGCAACACTGACAGTTATTTAGAATTACAGTTTGGTTTGGTCGTTATTTAGGATTAGAGTGATGGCTTTGATGCCATGTTTGAGTGCAAGAAAAAGATAAACAATTTATCCATAGTTAGGTATATATATGCAATTCTACAAGGTACAACTAAGGGAAAAGATGACACTATGCACAACAAAGCTATATTCTTTTAACAAGAATAAATAATGCAATTTAACCTAATTTTTTAAATTATCTTATTAGTTTTTTTTTGTAACTTTTGTTAATAATGAAGATTTAACAAGTATCATACTTGTGAGTTTAATGGAGTGATGTGTAGATGAGGGTTCAACTTGAAAAATGCAAGGAGATGCAAATAAAAGTCTAAGAAAAATATGCATAGAGATGCAAGCAACAATATAAAGAAGATAGTGAATATGATAAAAAGTGTAGAAAAACCAATCTTGGGAAATGATACAAAGGAAATGAAGATGGATATGCTAAAATATTGAAAGTCTAATACCCTAAATTTTTTTAATACAAGCAGATAAGCTTAAGAAAATTTAGAGAATAAAATTTCTTTAAGGGATATTTGATAAAATATCTAAAAATTTTAGAGATTTTGGATATTGAATAATTAATGTTTGAATTGGATATGAAAAGGGGGCTTAGTGGTAATTTGGAAATTTATTGGCCTTGTAGAAATTTGGGAGAGACAAAATATGAATTTGCGATGAAATGGGCTTTAGTGTAATTTGTAAAAATTTTAAAATATGCTAAATTTTGAGCACAAAATTTGAGCAAACTAGATCAAATTAGGTTGAGTCCAATGCTAGGATTTGTAGATGGCATAAAGATAAACTCGTGAGACCTGATTTTGTTAAACATTGTCAAACCTATTAAAAGTTATTCAAGCCCAAAGTTGGTTGAAACATAGATCGAATTGGTAAAGTAGCTTATTTTGGACGTACATAAAATTAGATTAGGGTTGGGTTTGAGAAAAAATGAAAGATAGTTTTAGGTTTGTCAAAATATGACACCACACACCCAAGAGGGGGGGGGGGTAAATTAAGTGTTATAAAATTTACTTGAGATGTGAAAATCTTTTCTTAAAAATGTGGAAGAAATGCTGTGAAACATAAGTGTATGGTGGAGTTTGCAAAGCATGAAAGAAATGAAGCTAGAAAGATACAAATGACACAAGATATGGTTTAGCTTAATCGGTCTAGTCCACTACCTTAGATCCTCACTAAGAATTTTCAAATCTACTAACAGCTCTTACTTGAACCCAAGTAACCTCTCTAGCAACAAGCTAGGTAGATACAAATCCTCCTACCAATATATGCCAAGTCTTCTAGCTCACAAGCTAGGTAAAACAATAATATATTTTACAAAGGATGGGAATCTAGGAGATACCTCTCTTAGTTACAATGAAGCACCAGTATTGAAATTAAAGGATAAAACAAATGATAAAAGAAATACACTTTGCCTTTGAATGAAAAATTTGAAAGCTTAAAATGATTGTAAGATGAATGATTAGCTTGAGCACTTACATTTCTTAATTAGCTCTCCCACAAGCTCCTTCATGCTCTATTTATAGCTTTCTGGTCAGCCAAGCATGTAAATTCAATTTAATGATTGTTGCCTCGGATTAAATGCTTGAAAAACTAGCTGTTTCAATGCTGTCATAATAGAAACTATCAACAGATTCAAAGAAACGGTTGATTGTTTCTTTTGAAACATTTGAATTTGAAAGCAAGATTATCAAAACTTTTGACTCTTTTTAAAAATAAGTCAACTTATCATAGCAAACTATTGATTGATTTTAACAAAAGGTCGACTGTTTTAGAGAAAAGTCGACATGTTACAATCACTGTCGACTTATTTTGAACTAAAGTCTCTTGAACTGAGAGCATGAAATTTGGCTAATGACATATTATCAAAACTCTGTTTTTTCTCAAGAAGCAAAAGAAGTTGGCGGATTTTTGATGGAAAGTTGACAGAATTTAACTTCACAAGTTCTTTAAAAAATAAAGACATGAAAAAGTTAACATTTTTAAGAGAAAAGTCGACATTTTTAACTTGTATTATTTAAAAACAAAGTGGAATTCGAATAGAAAACTTTGAAAAAGATTGAACACATATTCTTACCACATATTTCTTAAGAGATAGACACATTTTTCATAGAGTGAGCCTTAAAGAAAATTCTATAGGACTTGATAAAGCAAAAATATCATCTTTGTGCTAAGAATTTTCCATTTGGAAATTTCAAAACATAAATCAACTTGAATAATTTTCAAATTCTGAATTTAAATTCACCAAGTTTTCCATCATCAAAATTACTTAAAAAAGCATAACAACAGATAGATATCAAAATAGACATAATCGAGAAGACGATGGTGACTTTGAATTTTGATATTGATGGTAGGATTAAAAATAATTGATCTCAGAAAATTGCAAAAAATATATTACGAGAGACGATTAACAATTTAGGAAGATGAATTTGGACTTGAATTTTGGATGAATGAAGTCAAAATCAACCAAACTATTTGACAACCTTATAGATGGCACATAGTAGGGTGAAAAGGTACTTTTCATGTGTATTTTCAACTCTTAATGCGAAATATATGCAAAGTAAAAGAATTTAAAAAAAAAAAATGGAATCAAGGAATTGATGCAATCGTTGCAACAATCTCCAAAATTTTGTTGGCTTTCCAAAATCATAATCGAAGATTGATAAGGAATTACTTAGCGATAAGAAATGATGCTAAAAATTGGGTGATTTGGCTAAAATTGACAAGAAATTGTGAGTGTTTGGGATGTGAATATATACATATATAAAGGAATTAGAAAAATGAACCTTTTGGCTATATAAATGGAGGTCTGTTTTGGTTTTTGTTTTTTGTTTTGAAGCATTGAGTGACAGTAGTCAAGTAAGAGGGAGAAATTTTGTGAGTTGTGGTGGTCAAGGGTACAATTAACAAGGAGGGATTAAAGTTGATGAAACATTTGCGCTTGTAGCAAGATTGTAAGCCATTAGGATGCTTTTTGCCTTTGCTAGTGACAAAAATTTCAAACTATTTTAAATGGATGTAAAAAAAAAAAAACACTATTAAATGGATATTTAAATGAAGAAGTATATGTAGAACAATCTCTAGGGTTTCAAAAGTGAAAAATATCCATATCATATCTATAAATTGTCCAAGGGTCTATATGGCTTGAAAAAACCCCCTAAAGCTTGGTATGAGAGATTGAGTAAATTCCTACTTAAAAACGAATATAAAGATAGAAAATAAACATCACTCTATTCATTAGAAATGACAAAACAAGGAATGTTCATTATTTATGTTTATGTTGATTACATTATCTTTGGTGCTACCAATGAACATAAGTGCAAAAACTTTGTTGAATGTATGCAAAGGCAATTCAAAATGAGCATCATGGGTGAACTAACCTACTTTCTAGGATTGCAAATAAAACAACTTGAAGAGGGAATTTTTATAAATCAATCAAAGTACATTAAGAATCTCCTTAAAAGATTTGAACCAAACTTAAATAAAAAGAGTTCAACTCCCACGAGCACCTCAACTAAGTTAGGCAAGTAAGAAAATGAAAAAGATGTCAATCAAAAGAGATATAAAGGAATGATAGGCTCTTTGTTTGTAATGACAAGTAGACCTAGTATCATGTTAAGTGTATGCTTGTGTGCAAAATTCCATGCTCAACCAAAATAATCTTATTTATTGTTGTTAAAAGAATTTTTAAATATCTTATAGGTACACAAGATTTAGGTTTATGGTATCCTAAAAGAGTAACTCTTAAGTTAGTAGGATATATTGATGTCGACTTTGTTGGATGCAAAGTTGACAAAAAAAGCACTAGTGGCACATGAGAAAGCTTGAAAAGGGGTGATGAATCTCATTAACTGATTGAAGGATTTAGAGAAAAAGGTGACGCTCTACCATTGGCGCACTTTAACAATATCCGTGCAATCTTTTTGACTTTTGCCAATTTGATGCCCATGTTGTCGACTTAGAGTAGACAATGGAGAGAGGTTTTTGTTACTTAGCCCATGAAATCTAAGAATGTTATCTCGATGTAGATACAGATGTTATTGTTTTCAACTTAGAAATTATTTTTTGTTCTTTACCTTAAGCTTTTGTAACTTATCTTGTACATCATTTCATTAATAAGAGACTAGCTTAAAGTCTTTTCATATTTCATTGTATTTGAATTTGTTTCAATTTTTACCTTATGTATGCATGTTTTCCCTTTGCTGCTTTGCCCCTGGTCATTGATTGTCTTTTGCATGAGGTTTGGTCTCCGAGAGTTTGGCAATCTTCAGGGGATTCAACCTTTTGGGTTCGATGGGGGTTACTTAATGACCCAAGGTGATTCAAATGCCTTACCCATTATCGGCCCTTGTTCTCCTTGCTTCTTAGAACTAGATTGTTTTGAATCTATGTAGACTTTATTTTTAGTGCTTTTTGTTGTGGTTGTATTGTCTTTAGTCAATGGTCGACATTGCTTGAGGTTTGACCAATTGAGGGTTTAATAGGTCTTGGGGATCCATTCGCATAGGTTTGGTGGGAGCTATCTGACGACCAAAGATGGTTCAAATACTTGAGTAATTGCTAGTCTTTTCTTATTTGGTCTCTTTCTAACTAAACTCTTTCTTATTTTCCATATCTCTTTTTGGGGTGAAGGGGCACACCTTTGGGTATGTGGGTTAACGTTTGCTAGGCAAAAATCATGCGAATCCCAAAAAGGGGCTATGTGTGTTGCCAAAATGTGGCTCCATGCTCATGATTCGCACAAGTACCATGCTTGTGGATCCTATGGTCCACGCTAGCTAACCATTTTGTTGTCCCTTCACCTTGATGAGTAGGTTGGTCAAGTTGATGACTATTGCTTTGGATTAATGTGCATTGTTAAGCAGCTGTTGTGAGATCATTATAAACACTTAATTGAATGAAACTTTCCTCGTATTAAGTTAGAATTTGAACTTGTTGCAGACCTATAGATATTACAAACTAACAATGAACAACTAAAATGTTGGGACGAAAAAAATGAACCACTAAAGTTAAAAAATGACAATTAAAATTCTAAAAAGAAACAGTTAAGGTTGCAAATGATAATTAAAATACTAAAGTTAGAGAATTTTCCACTTATAGAGTTTGTTTAGGTTATCAAAAGCCTAGGAGTATGGGAGCATTTTCCCTTTTGTGGTTTGGAGTTTGTAGGCTCTAGGCTTGATGACTTTGGTGATTTTGTAGGGACCTTCCTAATTTGCAACTAGTTTGCTAGATTCTTTGAGTGTAGTTAACACCTTGGCTTTGCATAAGACCTAATCTTCTTCATGGAAGTTTTTCACTCTAACCCTTCTATTGTAGTATTGAGCAATCCTCTGATTGTAACTTGCTTTCCTAATTCTAACAATATCTCGAAATTCTTCAAGTAGTTTGAAGTTTGATTGTAGGCTTAGATCGTTCTACTAGGGGTCATAGTTTATGACTCGATGGTTCAAAAGTATAATTCCTATTAGTAGAAGGGCTTTAGTCTCATAAGTTAATGAGAATGGGCTTTCTCTTGTGACTATTCGGAGTGGTTCGAAAGACCAAAAATAGTTTTGGAAATTCATCTGCATATAAGCTTTTGAGTCTGGTTTTGAGTCCTTGAAGAATGCTTTGGTTGGTTACTTCAACCTAACCGTTTGCTAATGGATGACCCATAATTGAGAACTGAAGCTTCATATGCCATGCTTTATAGAAATTGCTGAAATTCTTTCTAGTAAATTGGTACCACTATTCATTATGATGATTCTCAAAATTTTAAATTTGTAGATAATGAATTTGTTGAGGAAGTTATGAGCCTTACTAGATGTGATTTGAGTGAAAGCTTCAACTTTCACCCATTTGGGTAAGTATTTAACCTTTACTATTAGATATCTTTGTTGTCTAGTGGCTCGAGGGAATGGTTCAATATATCAATTCCCCATTGGGTGAATAACCAAGGAGAAATGGTTGGGTCAACATATGGCTCTAATTGGCATAATGTTGGCAACTATCACATTCTGTTACTAGTTCTTTGTTGTTGATGAAGAAAGTGGGTCAATAATAACCCTGACAGAGTACCTTGGAATCTAAGGAGTGTTCTCTAGGATGTCTTCCATAGGTTTTGTAATACCCCAAGAGCCCAATGAAGAGTAGTATATATCGAGGATAAGTAAGGAAAGAAACAACACCAATTGGATACCTTTTGGGCTGAATGTAGGCAAGGAACTCCCGGGTTAAGTGTGCTTGAGCTGGGGAAGCTCAAGGATGGGTGATCCCTTGGGAAGTTCGCATAGGCCCATCAGGATAAGTTATTTCGGTCCTTCTTATTGCTCGACGTGAGATGTTACAGGTGGTATTAGAGCTGACCCTTGGTGAAGGTGGTCCGATGAGGGCAGGGAGTGGTGTCGAGGCACAAGGGCCTGAGCAAGCAGAAGCTTCTGGCAGGCTTCTAGGATGGCAGCCTCCAAAGGGGAAAAGATCTGGGACTAGTTGTAAGGTCGCATGACGAGGACGTCATGTGCTCAAGGGGGAGAATGTAATACCCTAAGAGCTCAGAGAATGATAGTATATATCGAGGATAAGTAAAGAAAGAAACAACACCAGCTAAATACTTTTTGGGCTGAATGTAGGCAAGGAACTCCCGGATTAAGCATGCTTGAGCTGGGGAAGCTCAAGGATGGGTGACCCCCTGGGAAGTTCGCGTTAACCTATTAGAGTAAGTTGTTTCGGTCCTTTCTATCGCTCGATGCGGATGTTACAGGTTCCTTTGTTCAGCTCTCTTAAGGTGTAATTTTTTTCCCGAGGAGCTAAGCATCGCAACCTGAGAGAAGTGAACAACCTTTAGTATAGGCTCCCTTGCTTTAAGACATAATATGTTGCTTTCCTTTGTAGCTTTAAGTCTTCAGCTCAGGATCCAAATAGCATGTCATCCTTCTGATAAGATATGAACGGGTCCATCCAATTAGGGACATGCTTAATTTTTTGAGTCTTTTTTATTCATTCGACTGAGGATTGAATCATAACCTAAAGTTGTACCCTATTGGGAGGACTTTGTCTACTTTGGCAGCTAAGTGTGTACGCATCCTAGTTTTCCTATTGAGGTACTTGTTTGTTCACAAAGCTTTGGAAAGTAGCAATTGCGCCAAGTACTAGACCATTTTTGTTTCATAAGGTTCAAAAGTTCCTTGGATTTGATTGAATACTAGTTGAGAATTACTATAGGCTTTCACGCATGTGGCTCCTAGCCATTGAGTGATTCACAAGTCAACAAATAGTGCCTTGAACTAAACCTCATTATTAGTTTCTTCGAACAAAAATCTTAAAGTGTACCTCATTTGATCACATTTGGGGGATACTATAACTCTTCTAGCTTTGACGATGCAAACTTCCAAAGATCCATCAACATGTAAAACCTAGGTTGCATTCACCATGTTTAGGGTTTGTTTATGCTTTTCATCTAACTTGGTGAATTTGAATATAAAATTTGCCTAGACTTGTGCTTTCAAGGGTAACCCATTGTTGGAATTAGATATTGAACTTACTCAATTCTACCATCTAGGATAACATTTGATCAATGAGGTTGAGTTTTCAAAAAACTTCTTAGAGGCTGATTCATAAGTATTATGATGGTGTGTGCTTGAAATAATGACATAGTTTCCATGCCATAATAACTAGCGCTAATCCTAATTTCTCAATTAAGGATTTCCTGACTTTGATTGCTTGGATGGCTCAATTGACATGATGATAAACTTGATGAAACAGAAACTAAGAAAACATTTTTGTAGAATTACAGTAGGAAGCAAAGGATACAGAGAAAGTAGAGGATAAACTTTCTGCATATTCATTGATAAACAAGCAATCTATAAACAGGCTAATACATAACTGAAAGCAACATGAAAATCGGCACTATCCCACATTAAAAACAAACTGCTATGACTAGGTAAACAAACTGCTAGGACCACCCACGTGCAAATTATTAAATTTCATCAACAATCCCTCCCTTAAACTAATGTTCCAAACATAACATCCAATTTAATTAGAGTTAAACATTGAAGTATAAACACCAAGTAGCTTTCTAAGCTTCTGAAATGTAGGAAACTTGAGAGGCTTGATTAGAATATCAGCGATCTAGTCTTCACTTCTGTAGTAAATAAGATTAATGACTCCATCATTCGTGAGATCCCTCAAGAATGATACCTCACATCTATATGTTTGGTTCGACCATGTAAAACTAGATTTTTTGAAAGCTTTATTGCTGAACTGTTATCACAATAAATTTGAGCGGGTCCATCCTCCTTGAATTGCAACTCTTTAAGGATTTTCTTTAGCCAAATAGCTTGACAAGCACAAACTATTGCAACAACAAATTTAGCTTTAGTGGATGATAATGTGATAATAGGTTGCTTCTTTGATGACCATGATACAGCTTTTGTCCCCATCATGAAAACATACCCAGATGTGCTTTTTGATCATCTGAATCTCTTTCATAATCACTATCTGTAAAGCCAAATAGATATGACTTTTCTCCATTCTTGTAGAACATCCCAAACTCCTTAGTACCTTTCAAGTACCAACAAATTCTTTTTGCAACCAAGAGATGAATCTCTGTAGGACATTTCATGTACATGCCAATCACACATACAACATGAATTATATCAGGTCTTGTTGCCGTCAAATACATTAAACTCCCTGCTATTTGTTTGTAAAGAGTGTCGTCAACCTTCTTTCCTCTATTATCTTTGTTTAGCTTCATACCAAACTTAGATGGAGTATTTATAGGATAGCAATCCTTCTTCTGAAACTTGTCCAAGATTTATCGCACATACTTCTTTTGAGAAATAAAAATTCTAGTAGAAGATTGGACCACTTCAAATAATGCATCATGCCAAGATCATATCGAGTCAGGACTAGACCGAGTCAGGTCAACCCATCCCAGATCCTGCACCAGCCTCGCTCAATCCCTTATTTCCTTAAAACAATTTTTTTTTTGTTTAAATAGAAACTGTTTTTGAAAAAAAATAGTGAAAAACTAATTAATAAAAGAAATTTTTTTTAAAACTAATTTAATGAATTTTCTAAATTTAATTAATTAATTAATTAATCAATCAATTAATTAATTTACTATGGAAACCCTAGGGGTTTCTTTCCCTAGGGAGCCTAAACGCTGTGGCCAAATGGCCACGACTTTCCCTTAATGTCGTGGCTATTGGCCACGACTTTCTTAATGCCATGGCCAGATGGTTATGGCTTTGGTTTTCTTAATGCCACGGCCAAGGGCTTGCGCCATTACTGAAACCAAAAGTTTTATTTTAAAAACTGATATATCCAAAAGAACTCAAATACCATAACACCAAAAATAAATCATGGATTGGAAAAATAATACGATTCGCAATGATTCAACATGAAAACGGTTTTGATACCACTTTTTGAAAAGAAATAAATCTTTGTGAAAAACTATCACCCAATTCCCAAGAACATTCATGTCAAATCACCAAGAATAAATAAAATAATTGGCAGAAACGTACTTATATCCATTTTTGTGATTAATCAAAACTAGTTATGATCTTCCAATTGATATGTAGTTCGTTTGGAATTTCTCTGTTGAACTAACTTTCAATTGGGGACCATAACCTATATATAACTACTTCTAACAGTTAACAATTTTTAGTATTTCGAAATTGACCCCTCATCAATTTAGAAATACAACTTTTGTCTCTACACATTAATTTCATGATAATTTAATACCCAATAGCCCAAAAAATTAAACTTTATAGATCACTTTTAATTGGCTAAACTTTAAGATAGCATTACGCATTTAAAAATAAATTTGTGGCCCCACATGTTAAATCCTTTATTTTCCACATGCTCTAATTAACTGCTTCAGGCCAGAAACTTTTTGGAATGCCACTAGTTGTTAAGAGGCTTCACACCATATTCATAATAGTGCGGTTCTTCCTCTCGCATACACCACTTTGTTAGGGTGTATAAGCTGCTGTAAGTTGTCTATTGAGTCCATGGTTCTCACAAAAAATGAAAATGCATGTGAGTTATATTCTCCATCATGATCCGTGCAAAGAACTTTTATTGGGTTGCCAACTTCTTTCTCAACAAGTGCTTTATAGCTTTTAAAAGCTATAAAGGCTTCAGATTTTTCTTGAAAAAATAAACCCATATCTTACGACTATAATCATCAATGAAGGTAATTATATATCTTTTACCTCTATTAGAATGTGGTGTTACTAGCCCACAAATGTTGGTATGAACAAGCTCCAATGCCTTCTTCACTCTCCAAGATTTTCCTTATGGGAATTGATTACAATGTTGTTTGCTAACAACACATTCTTCACAAACTTGAGAAAAAGCTATAATTTGAGGAAGCCCTATCACCATGTTCTTTGATTGTAGTGTTTTCAATCCGATAAAATTTAGATGCCCATAGCGAAAGTGCCATAGCCATGCCTCATCTTTTAATTTTGTTGAGAAGCATGAATGAGTGGTGTTGTGGAGATAAAGTGGGAACATACGATTTGCTTTCATGTTAACTTGAGCAATTAAGCCCAACTTTGCATTTTGAATTTGACATACTCCATCTTTGATAAAAATCTCGTATCATTTTTCTTGTAATTGACCCATACTAAGCAAGTTAGTCTTTAAATCTGGAACAAAAAGAACATTAGCAATAGTGTGCGTGGAATTTCCTTTATTTTGGATTGTTATCTTTCCTTTTCCATAACAGAAATTGTGGAATTGTCACCAAACTTAACAAAACTGCGAAAAGATTTAGCCAATTCAGAAAATACCTCATTCTCTCCACACATGTGGTTGCTGCAGCTAGTGTCTAAATATCACATGTTTTGTTGAGTTTCTTCCTTCATGTGACACACCATCAAAAGAGACATCTCTTCTTCCTTTTTTGCAAAGTTAGTTTGGTCTCCACTTTGTTTATTTAAATTAGTTTGACATTCTAAATTATAATGGCCATACCTATGACATTTGTAACATTCAACATTGGACTTGTTTGCTAACTTTGATCTATAAGTTGTTGAGTGGTGGCCTCCATGTCCTCTGCCTCTTCCTTGAAATTGTCTCTCTTGATGATGATGATTTTTTGTTAGTTCCCATGATCATTGTTGTTTCTTCCTCTTCTACCTCGACCTCTGCCTCTTCCTCATCCTTTATAAGCTCTACTAGGTGTAGAGTGATTTTTTGATAAGGCCTTCAATGCTTGTTTTTCTTTTTTCTGTTGGTTAATCTTTTGCTCATGAACCAACAAAGAACTTTGTAATTCATCAATTGACAGTAAACCAACATCATTAGCTTCTTCTATAGAACAAACAAAAAATTTAAATTTTGATGTCAAGGATCAAAGAATCTTCTCAACAATGAGAACATCCTCTGTGTTGTCGCCATGGATCCATATCTTGTTAACGATTGCCATCATTCTTGAAAAATAGTTTGTAATTGATTCTCTTGACTTCATTTGGAGAATTTTGAACTCCGAACGAAGTGCTTGAAGCTACTGCCTCTTAGCCCTTGCTGTACCTTGGTACTTCTTCTTCATGGAATCCAAAATATGTTTGGCAGTGTCCTTGCAAAGAATGGGTTCCAATATTGACCGATCAATGGCTTGGAATAGATAATTCTTTGTTTTAAGATCCTTTAACTTCAGCACTTCAAGCTTTGTCTTTTGTGCATCTGTCAGCACAACATCTTCTACTAGGTCTGTTACTCCAGAAACAACAACCATCCAATATTCTTTAGACCTCAGGAAGTTCTTCGCGAGCATGCTCTAATGGTTATAGTGACCATCAAAGCGTGGAATGACTGTTGTATAAAAATTTCAGAAGCCATCACTTTTACTCTCCTTGGAACCAGCTCTGATACCACTAATGAAACAAAAACTAAGAAAACGTTTTTGCACAATAACAGTAGGAAGCAAAGGATATAAAGAAAGTAGAGGATACACTTTCTGCATATTCATTGATAAACAAATAGCCTATAAATAGGCTAATACATAACTATAAGCAACATGAAAATAGGCACTATCCCACGTTAAAAACAAACTGCTAGGACCACCCACGTGCAAATTATTAAATGTCCTCAATAAAACTTGTGTGTTTGTTTTTCTTCTAGTGTGAGCATAATACTAAAAGCATGTTCATTGGTGAAGAGATATATATAGAGTTCCTCACCTAGCTTGGGTTTGGTCAACAAGGGTGGAGTTACCAAATACTACTTGAGTTATTTGAAGGCTTTTTGGCACTCATTATTCCACAAGAAAGGTTAGCCTCATTTTAAAATCAAGAAAAAGGGTTGATATTGGTTAATTGAACAAGATATGAATTACTCGAGAGAATCAATCTTTCAATTTAGCTTTTTAGACATCCCAAATATTTTAAGGAGGGTGCATGTTAAGAACTGCTTTTATTTTCTCCAAATTTGCTTTGATTGTTTATGTTGGTAACCAAATAACTGAGGAACTTATCTGATGTGACCCTGAAAATATAGTTTTCAAGTTTAGCTTCATGTTAAACTTTTGAAAAGTGAGGAAGGTTTCCTTTAAGTTGAAGACATGTTCTTCATGCATAGCACTTTTTATGAGGAGGTCATTGATGTATACCTCTTTGTTCTTGCCTATCTCATCTTTAAACACTAGATTCACCAGTTATTGAAGGTTGCTCCAACATTCTTCAATCCCATGACTTTGTGATAGTATAACCCTTAGTCTGTAATGAAGGCAATGTATTCCTCATCTGACATCCACATCTTGATTTGTTTATAACCAAAATAGACGTCTATGAAACTCATGAGCTTGTTCCCTATCGTTGCATCTACAAGTTAATCTACCTTTGATAATTGGATGGGGACCTTCTGGGAGGCTTTATTCAGGTCTATGAATTCAATGCACATATGTCGATTCTCCATTTTGTTTTCAAATAATAACTACATTAGATACTTACTTTGGGGGAGTGCACTTCAAAAATGAAGCTTATGGATGAAAGCTTGGCTACTTTTCCTATGATTGCTTCCTATTTCTCTATTAAAAAAGATCATCATTTTTGAATAATGGTACTTACCTTAGGGTCAAGGTTCATTTTGTGCACTCTTATGCTCGGAGAAATACTTGTCATGCTTGAGGACTGCCATGCAAAAAGTGTTACATGGCTTCATAGAAGACATTAAGCTTTATCGAAGGTTATCTAAAAACCTTGCTCTAATCTTTATAACCTTGTCAGGTTCAACTTCAGATAGGGGTGTACTGGTATCAATTCTTAAATGGAGGTTAGAGATAACAACCTATATTCTTCTTGATATTTTACTCTTGTGTTTAGTTTTGATGATGAAAACAACAATTGGTTTTAATCCCTAAGTTACGAGTCAAGTTTATGGTTTTTAACAAAAATCAATTTCAAGAACTTTATTAAAATGAAAATTAAAATCCAATGCCAAAATATCTTGGGTTAAATTTCTTAATGGCATTTGTAATATTATGTTTTTATTTGATTAAAAAATTTATTATTAAATGAAAATTAATTTCATCATGTGATAAATTTGTATTTGAAATATTATGATTTTTATTTGATTAAAAATGTGTCAAAAAGCTGTGATAAATTTCTTGATGCATTTGGAATAATATATTTTTATTTAATTAAAAACTTTGTATGAAAAAAAATATTTTCAAAGAGTTTGAGAATAAAAATCAAACTTGCAACCCCAAGGAACTGATCCCAGGCCACCACCAAACCTAAGCACCTAAAGGTGCATGGGCTACCACTTCTCCTGCACCTTCCCTTATTTTTTTATGCGTGCAAACTAATATATATAGTAATCTATCGATCGATTGTTCTCCAATTGTCGACCGATTTTCTCTTTTCTATCGACAAACAAAATACTTGCCTTGCATCTGTCGATAGACCAAATTCATCTATCGACCGACAGAATGTAATTTTGCATTTATTGATCGTTTTCACTCAACTATCGATTGACTTTTGAATTTTAACTCATCCGTCAATCAATGCCTTGTATCAGTCGACCGTTTGTGTCCTCTAAAACCTCCAACGGTCACAAACGGCTATATTTCTCTTAAAGCTTTTGAGAGGCCTATAAATACAAATAAAGGGTGATCTTAAAGAGTCTAATGGGTGGGAATGAAATGAAGTGAGCTTGCAAAATTTATTCATCTTCTCGAATGTGCTCGAGCTTTATTTTTCTCTCAAAAAGGCTTTGTATATCATATTGTAAAATTAGTTTCAAGCCTTTGTATCTTATTTTGAGAGACATTGTAACTAAGAATGTGTACTCTTAGAACCTCTGTATTAAACATTTCTTATATTTCCTACCTTGGGTAGCTAGAGGACCTACTTGTCTAAGTAGGAGGTTTGTAAATTCCTAGTGGTTAATGCTAGAGGGTCTACCAATTTTGGTAGGAGGATTAGTGGATTAGTTTACAAAATCCTTAGTGGCGAGCTAAGATAGTGGATTAGGCTTGTTTTAAGCTGAACCACTATAAATCCTTGTGTTCATCTCTTGCTTATACTTTTTGTTTCATTTATTATTTCAAGCATTTCAATAATCCTCACTTACATTATATTCTTATTTGTTTTGAAAAAGATTTTATATTTTCAAAATCATTTTTAAATAACCCAATTCACCCCCCTCTTGGATTGGTGCCATAGAATTTCAAATGTAAGACCCCCACCAAAGTCCCCAAAGAACCAGAGTGGGTGCCCTACTAAAATAGAGACAACTTGAACCTGGATGAACCTGCCATGCATGCAACTGTCAAACACCAGAAAAACCTGATAAAGGAAACTTGCCATCCCTGCATGAATAACAAAACCTCAACCTGTTATACAACAACTGATCTCTAGGCTTTCATAGCCTAGACATGCATAACATACACCACAAACACACCAGCCACAAAATAAAACATAATCCATACAGACCCAATAAACTGAATCAAAATAAAATCCAAAAGTGACAAAATACATAAAAAAGAAACCCGCAGGCTAACAACTGCCAGGTCTGCATGGCTCTGTACATCGCCTATGTCGGAAATCGGGAACCACTAGACTCACCCAAAATTGGGTCCTTGCCTTTACCTGGAATGAAGAAAACAAGGTGAGTCCAAATGACTCAGCAAGCTGATAAAGAAAGGAAAGACGAATATATTAGGTGCTAAGAGTAAACCTGTATCTCAAGTACACAACAAATCAAAACTCATGCATAACATGCCATGTAATGTCATAAACTGGAACATGTACCAACTGTATAAGTAACAATACACACATACAGGTTCTTGGGGCCCAAATAAGAAATGCATTAGCACCCAAGTCCTTATAACAAACTTGCTACTGTCCTATAGCCAGACTGTACCTGTACTACGAGTTGAAGCTCGCTTGGGTGGGAGTCACCACAACCGCTGGCACGCATGAGTGTCCAAGATAAAACTGGGCACGCTGAGGCGTCCCTAAATAACTCGATTCTGAAATCCAAACACTATACAACTGTATATCAAAACTGAAACCATGACTCGTGCAAATGCAACAAATAACGGGTGGCGTAGTAGACCGGACAAGATGCAAAGCTCCCATAAGCCAAGCTGCCAAGTCTCGCCCAACTAGTAAAGCACATGCCAAATGCAAATGCTTGTGCTTAACAACTAATAAATAAATATCATGGTGCTATGATAAGCACACAAGATTAAATGGACCACCCAAAATACACAAACCCATCTCAAGCATACAAGAAATGCATTTAAAAATATTGTATGTGTTTAACTGGTTGGAACAAGGGAAAGTAGTGTTATAAAACATACAACTATCCCCTATGGACGCTAGCTAGCCTTCACCTTGTAGGTACCTATCTTCATTCCGATCAAGGAAAATGAGAGTAAACAAACTCTCCAGAGCCATTTCAGAGACTTGATATATCATCCCAATTAATCCTTCAAAAGACATAAAAGCCCTCAAAAGGGAAATCTCCAAAGACCACCAGTAAATCTCCACTGATTTAACTCGACCCTACTTACTAAGGTATATAAAACATACATAAATAAGTATGTATATACATAATAATTTAATGCTATAGGATCTTGGCCATGTGTAGAGTCTTATCATATCTGCATAATTTTGTATCCCTCACCGCGCTAGTAGAGACTTGGCCATATATTTATATATGACTCAACCTTCAGTCACTTAATTTCAAAGTATGTGCATGCCTCTCGGCCTTGCATACAAGCATATGTATATATATATATCTATATCATGCCTCTAGAGAACCCATACCTCTGCACTAGCTAAAATCCAAAACATACCTAACTGGCTACACCCAGTGATGCGAACAATATCAATAGTAAGATGATGAGAACACAAGGAAAAGAATTAAATTTGGATAATCAAACCTGAGTTAATACCCAAAGCTCTGATACCAAGATGATGTGAACCCCATATACCAATATGGCACCCACAAATCAAATCAGAACAAAACCCCAAGAAAGATTAAAACAGATTTATAAAAGATAAAAAGAAAGAACCTTGACCCGATGATTTTTGGAGAATCATGAACCAAAGGTATAAACGCCACTTCCAAGAAAGAGATGAGAAGGTGGAAGATAAGTCGGATTTGATCGCCACAAGTATTAACTTGATAAGATCATAAAGTTCTTCAAAAGAACAAGCTCTCAAATTTGCCTTCAAAATTATCTGTCTTATTTATACATAGATATAGTCTTTTTATAGGCAAATATAATCCTAAACTAAGTCCTAAATCGAATGGGTTTTAGTTAGCCCAATCCAAATAGAAGTAGGAATAACAAAAGTAACCCAATCCAACTACAAGTTGGAATAATAAAACTAACCTAATCCAACTATAAGTTGGAATAATAAAACTAACCTAATCCAACTATGAGTTGGAATAGTCAAACTAACCTAATCTTGTTGCACTTGGACTTGAATAATATTTCTAATATTTTGGCCCAACTGCTTTTGTGATTCCTCTAGGTTATTCAATCCAAATTGCTTATGACTCTTTGCCCAAGCCTCCTCGATTAGCCCATTTAAACATTCTTTCATCCTTTTAGCTTTGGCCCTTGTCATTGGTCCTCCATGGATGTTAAATGGATCATTGGTGCTGCCTTGATCTCTATCACCCAAGAGACATCAAAAGGAAAAGAAGGGAAGATGGGTGCTTGCCTGAAAATTCCTTCTTCTTCTTCTTCTTCTTCTTCTTCACTATTTCTTCTCCTTGGTTTGTCTCTCAGCCGAACCATAATAGGCTTCCTTTCTCGATTATATATATATATCATCAGGGCACTTAGGACATGAGTAGGACACGCATCAAACACTAAAGATGATTCTCCACTGCCAATGCTCCATTCCACCTAGATAATGCCATAGGATTTTGCTAATAGTGGAGGATATCTGGATATGGCAAGGGATATTCGGATATGAGAGGTATTAAATGAAAAATAGAAATCTGGTAGACTCAACACCCCTTCGAATTTTGGGCATAACTTTCTCATCCAAGCTCTGTTTGAGGTGATTAAAGATGATATGGAAATACAAGATAAATATCTACAACTTTTATGTTTTAAGTTTTTTTATATTCGAGCTGAATCAAGGTGAAAATTGGGCTATAATGTGAAAATCGCGTTGCTAAAACATGGTCATCCGAATGCAAAAGCTCATATCCGAATATTAACGATTCATATCTAAATGTTACAATCCCATATCTAGATGTTACTCACAAATACTCAAAAAGACATCCGGATATGCCTCACACCATCCGAATATCACTCACATAGCTCAAAGAAATCATCATTATCAACTCCCTCTCATCTGAATGCAAAGTAACCCATCCGAATGGCTCACTCTCCCATCTGAATACATGACTCCAATTCACACACAACTTTTATAACACTCAGATACTCCAACTTATACCCTAAAATTAATTAATAAAAGCCTAAAACAACATATATATACATATGTCATGCCTGAACACCCAAACACTTAGGAAATAATTGCCAAAAATAATATGCTACACATTAAGGTTAACTAATTCAATCCTCAAAGCGTTAAACAACATTGAATAATTAAATTCGGATTATTACATCAAACCTATCAATTGGTATCATAGTCAAACTCCTTGTTCTAGCTCTAACAACCTAAGGAGAGATCCATGGCTCTTAAGGAAGGTTATCCTACTAATGTGACACTGTATTTGATGGTTCTTACTATGATTTTTTGGAGAAAAATGATTTGTATTTACTTGCAATCCATTAATTTTAATTTGTGGTATGTTGTAGAAAAATAATTTGTTTAAAAACCAAAATCCATTTGGAATGAAGATGATAAAAATCATTTTGTTTTAAATATCAAAGCCATGCAAATTTTGCATCAAGTTCTACATGAAAATGTTTATGCAAAAATTTCTATGCGTTCAAATGCTAAAGATATTTTGAATACTATTGAATCAATTTATCTTACTAATCAATCTTGTGAGTTTGTTGATGATGTTCATAAGGAAAACAAAGAAGATGCTTTAAAGGAAAGCTTCCATGCCTATAGTGAAGAAAGATCGAATCCCATCACGTGCTTAATGGCAAATGAAGAAGAGGAGATAACCTCTACTTCTACTCTCATTAATGATATTGAAAATGATCATGAGTGTAGTTCTTTGAATGCTAAAAATGATCATCATGATGCTTTTACAAATGATGAGTTGTTGAATGCTATAAATGAATTATATATCAATTTTGAAAAACTTTGCTTAAAGAACAAAACTCTTCAAAAATAATTGGATTTATTGTCAAATGAATTGGAAGTTTTGAGATCAAAGAATGAATATTTGCTTGCTTTCAATAAAGAATTTTCATTGAAAAAAGATTTGAAAGAAAATCAATTGAAATCTCCTAGTAGTACTTTGAATGAGAAACCTATTTTAAATAGGAAGATTTCAAGTTCTTGTTATCATGAAATAGGTGTTTAAAATTTTAATAGTCAAAGAGCTAATGTCAAAAGCTCATCTTTACACACCTCTCATGATATTAAATGTTTTTATTATTGTAAATTAGGTCACATTGCATACAATTGTCCTTTAAAAAGGAAATCATATTATGGACCTAAACTAAAATGGATTCCTAAGGAAACTAAGCCTTCTAATGTTTCTCATACTAATCCTCAAGAATCCAAGCAAGTTTCGATACAAAAAATTTCTCATTTTCATTAGAATGTGCACAAGGATAAAAAGAAAATGATTTTCATAAAAAGGAAACAAAAATCCTTTACTTCACATCCTACCAATTGGTATCAATTTATAAACAAAGGTTTTGTAAGAAACAATCCACATAGGTTTAAATAAATTTGGGTTCCTAAGGAGGAGCTCTATGCTAACAATGGTGAACCCAAGCTGGTTTGGGCACCAAAAGCTTGTGGATGAATTATTTTTTTTTCAAATCTACTTGACATCCAAATGAGATTCCAAACTCAAATTTTTATGGATGTATCAAGCATGAAAAAGAAGAGGAAGGTGAAGAAGAATATGACCCCTCATGTTACCAACCAAGAAGTAAGATTTTATTAACTAAAATCTTGGTGGTAAGTTTATATTCCTTAACTCCCTAGGCTTATTAGTTTTGATGATAATAAATTATGAGTTTGCCCTTTATGATTTTGTTGAAAACTTGTATTGATTTCTAAAATTAAGGGAGAGTTATAGTGTTTTGATATATGCATTGAATAAGGGGGGAGAATAAAATTTGTTGATGTGTGTTAGAAAATGTTGTGTTGGTATATGTTCTTAAGCACAACCTAAGTAACATAAGTCAATTGTGTGATAAGAGACATAGAGTATGCTTTAATGCTAAATCATGTGAAGTATCTTGTCTCAAAACAAATGAAATAAACATTTTAGAAAATATGATAGAAAATGTATATATTATTTACTTAGACTTAGACTTATCTAGTATAGAAAATTGCCTAGTATCATCTATTGCTCAAAATTCTTGGCTATGACATAATAGTCTAAGGCATACTTGTATGATTGTCATTAATGAATTATGCAAATATGATCTTATTAGAGGATTACCTAATGTCAAATATGAAAAAGATCACATTTGTGAGGCATGTATGAAAGGCGAACAAACAAGTATATCATTTAAGCCTACAAATGAGGGTTTAACCCCTAGGCTTATAATACCACTTCATGTAGATATTTTTTGTCCTATGAGGATACTAAGCTTAGGTGGAAAGCAATATGTGCTAGTTATTGTGGATGATTACTCTAAATTCACTTGGTAATATTTTTTGCATCTAAAAGTGAAATATTTAGCTCATTTAAAATATTTTGTAAAAGTGTTAAAAAAAGATAAAGTATAAGCATTTTAAAAATTAGAAGTGATGATGGGAAAAAAATTTAAATGAACAAATTCAAGCACTATTGTGAGGAAAATGATATTGATCATAATTCTCTAGTGCTAGATCACCTCAACAAAATTGGGTAATTGAAAAGAAAAATAGATCTTTACAAGAAATAGCTAGAATTATACTAAATGATAAAAATCATTTGGTTTAAACCATTAACACCTCATGCTACATGTTGAATAGAGATTCCATAAAGGTTATCTTAAAGGAAACCCCTATGAGTTATACAAAGAAAGGAAACCAAATATTTCATATTTTTGGTAGTGCATCATATCTAGATAAAGATGATTTAAGGCAAGATGTAGATAATAAATTGTATGGAAGTACATCATCTAACGTATATCTTCTTAATAAATTGAGTTAGGCCAATCCTAAAGAATATCATCTAAAGGCCATTAAGATGTTTTTTTCTTTTTTTTTTTTTAGCTTAAAGGATCATATAATTTAGAATTGTTTTATTTTAAAACAAATGCTTTTAATCCTGAAGCTTACATCGATGTTGACTATGATGGAATCAAAATAGATAGAAAGAGCATAAAAATGAGACATAAATTTGGAATTTGAAAACACAAATCATCAAGTGGCGAATATATTCACAAAACCCCTAGATAAGGACAAATTTGAATATTATATAAGTGAACTAGGGATGATTACATCTTATTCACAAAACCCCTAAATGCAGAAAATATTTTATTTGCACCCGTAGTACCCTGGGTAGATTACTTCTCATTCCACTTCTGTGCTTTCGCTGCAAACCCGAACGTGAACGTTTGAATATTAGAGGGGCAAGACCCACATTAGATGATGAATCATCTAAGTACGAGTACATTATATAATGCATATGTATGAATACAATGCACATAATATCATAACTCTCATGTTTGGGTCGACTGTACCTTAAGATTACCTGCCATTTCTACAGTCTCCCTGCTAGACCAAGGTGTATGGGTGCACCCTTGGCAAAGCAACGACCCTAGTACCTAATCCCAAACTCATGCAACGTATGACCGTGAATCTTATCATGCTCATATGCATACTTGTCATCAATACATGTAAATGCAATCTACATGACATGTTCACATTAAGACATGACAACATGATGAAAATATTTACATAAAATCAGGTTTTTTTGGGTGGAAACATTACAAACCATTTTCATAAACTAAATCTAGTTGAATAGTACCACTTTGTAAAAAGATAATTTTGTGCTTAGCGTATTTTTGCCTCAAAATTCGTATCGAACTTCCAATCGCACTCAATTATGAACCTAGACGTACCCTGAGCATCATAATTACTTAAGAAAATCAGATTTCTAATTTTTTCTAATTTTCCTAATTTCTCCCATTTCCTCCTATTATTTCCTCCAGATTTTGAAATGAATAATTTCTCAAAAATTTTTCTCAATTTCTCTTCACAATAATTCCTAAAACAATATTCCTAAACCTCAGAAATTTTCTCATAATTTTCAGAATCCATGTTCTATTTATTTCTCATTTTTTATTTAATTTTCAAGCATCTATAGGCTCAAAAATCCATAATAAATACCAGTCATGCATTTCCCTTCCAATTTCATCATCAAAAATTCTAAAATATCATTTTTATATTTATGGAATTTTGAAGAAATTTTCAAAGATAACTTATCTTCTCGTGGAGCGATTCGATTTTCTTGTATACTTCGATGAAGCCTCAGTTTGCATATTTAACAACGTTTTCTGCCATAAATTTTTACACGAACTACTAAACCTAGTCTATAGGATTTTTTTAAGAATTTTTGATATTTTTCTCTATATTTTTTTTTTCTTTTTTCTTTCTTTCTCTTTTTCAAATCTCTCTCTCTCATTCTTAAATTTTTTTTTCTTACAACATTTCTCTTTCTAATTTAAGTCCTCCAACCTTTCAAGTTTTTTCTATTTATAGAAGGTTAAATTAAGATTAGCATAATTGTAGTGACCCACTATCTTTAATTATTTTGTCACATTTTTTAATTATTTTTCACTAAATCTCACTCATAATCTTTAATTATTTGTCCACACTCTACTTTGTCTCTCATATTTCTCAATTATTTCGCCCATTATCTTTGATTATTTGTCCATACCCTACTTTATCTCCCACATTTCTCAATTATTTCACCCATCATCTTTAATTTTTTTGGTCACATTTCTTAAATATTTTCCATTAAATCTCACTCATAATCTTTAGTTATTTGTCCATACCCTACTTTCTCTCCCACATTTCTCAATTATTTCACACATTATATTTGATTATTTGTTCACACCCTATTTTGTCTCCCACATTTCTCAATTATTTCACCTATCAACTTTAATTATTTTGTCACCTTAATTATTTTCCACTAAATTTTCTTTTGAATAGATTATTCTTTCATTTAGTTCATTAATTTTAAACTCACTTTCTTAGCCTACTAACTCTAAGTCCATTTACTTAGCCTTTCTTTTTTTCTACTTTCTCACTAACTCTAAGCCCATTTACTTAGCCTTTCATTTTTCAACTTAGCCCACTAACTCTAAGCCCATTTACTTAACCTTTCATTTTTCAACTTAGCCCACTAACTCTAAGCCCATTAGTTTTCTCAATTATAATCTCTAATGGATGTCAAAAAATATTTTAAATACAAAAAAAAAATAATTATTATTATTCTCAAAATACTAGGATATTACATTCTCCTCTCCTTACAAAAAATTCGTCCTCAAAAGTTGTTCATTCTACATCCATTCTACCTACTGATTCTTCAAACAAAAATGGAAAATTACTTCTCATTTCCGCTTCTCGTTCCCATGTTAACTCCTCGCTTACTAGATTCCTCCATAACACTTGTACTAGTGGTATGGACTTATTCCTCAGTGCTTGATCTCTTCCATCCAAAATTTTAACTGGTCTCTCAAGATAAGAAAGATTCTCCTATACTTCGGTGGCTTCAGATGACATTACTTAAGATGGATCTGGCTCATGTTTTCGGAGCTGCGACACATGGAACACATCGTGTAGATTGGATAAGGTTATTGATAAAGCAAGTCGATAAGCTACCGGCCCGATTCTTTCTATGATGTCGTATGGTCTAATATATCTGGGACTTAACTTACCTTTCTTGTGGCCCCGAGTTGTCTTCCTTAGAGGAGATAACTTCAAGTACACTTTGTCGCCGACTTGAAATTCTAAGTCTCTTCGTCTAGCATCAGCATGACTTTTGTTAACTTTGAGCCTTTCTAATTCTGTCTTGTATGGTCTTTATCTTGTCAGTAGTTATCTGTACTATCTCGAGAGCTAATACTTGTCGTTCGCCAACTTCAATCTAACATATTGGGACACTTGCGTCCATATAACGCTTCATAGGGAGCCATACCAATATTGATGTGATGGTTATTATTATAGGCGGACTCTACTAATGGTAGGTGTTCTTCCCAACTTCCTAAAAAATCTATAGCACATACTCTCAGCATATCTTCCAAGGTCTGAATGGTTCTTTCTGATTGACCATCAGTTTGGGGATGATAGGCCGTACTTAGCCTAAGTTGAGTGCCTAAGCACTTTTGCAGACTATCCGAAAATCTCGAGGTGAACCTCAGATCACTATCCGAGACAATGCTTACTGGTACGCCATGAAGTCTAACAATTTCGTTGACGTATTGTCGGGCCAACTTATTTATAGGTTGACTTACCTTCATAGCTAAAAAATGAACAGACTTGATTAGTCTGTCTATAATCACCCATATGGCATCATTTCCCTTAAGGCTTCTCGATAAACCTATTACGAAATCCATGGTGATGTGCTCCCATTTCCATTTTGGAATCTCAAATGGTTGTAAACTTCCGCCTAGTCTTTGATGCTCGATTTTTACCCTCTGACATATATCACACCGCCCAACGTATCTTGCAATGCTCTTCTTCATTCCCGGCCACTAATACACAATCTTTAAATCTCTGTAAATCTTGGTACTTCTTGGATGGATCAAATATCTAGATCGTTGGGCTTATTTCAAAATTGCTTCTCTTAGTTCCTTCGTTCTTTGCACATATATCCTTCCCTGAAATTAGAGTATGCCGTCTCTTAATTGAAATTTTGAGGTCTTTACTTGACCTTGTTCGTCAACCCATAATTTTATTCTGTGATCTTTAGGGAGAGCTTGTCGTATCTTCTCTATCATTTATGACTGGACGGTGAGACTGGCTACATAAACTGAATTTCCTTTCGAAGGAACTCCCACTGTCATCAGACTGAAAGTTTCAACTAGCTCCCATTTGGACATCATCATTCCAGCCATACACATTGATTTCTTTCTGCTTGCTTAGGGCGTTGGCCACTACGTTTGCTTTATAGGATGATATTGAATGACACAGTCATAATCCTTTAGGAATTCTATCCATCGACGCTGTCTCATGTTAAGATCTTTTTGGGAGAATACATATTGTAAACTCTTGTGATCAGTGAAGATTTCAAACTTCTCGTCGTATAAGTAATGCGTCCAAATTTTCAAGGTAAACACTACAGCTGCTAATTCCAAATCGTGGGTCGGATAATTTTGTTCATGCCTTTTTAGTTGCTGAGACCCATATGTGACTATCTTTTTGTACTACATTAGCACGCATCGCAATCCATTGTTCGCGGCGTCAGTGTACACCTTATAACCTCCAGACCCATTCGACATGGCTAAAACCAGAGCGGTTGTGAGTCTTTCTTTAAGCGTCTGAAAACTCCTTTCACATTGCTTGTTCCATTCAAACTTTATGCACTTTTGAGTTAGCTTCATAAGGGGTGAGGCTATCTTTGAGAACCCTTCTATGAACTTTCTATAATACCTGGCTAACCCTAGGAAACTCTTGATTTTGGTAACGGTGTTGGGTTGGCTCCATTTTCTTACTACCGATACTTTTGCTGGGTCAATGGATATTCCTTCGGTCGATATGACATACCCCAAGAAAGCCACATGTTTTAGCCAAAATTCACACTTGGTAAACTTGGCGTAGAACTTGTTTTCCCTTAACATCTGCAGTACAATTCTCGTGTTTTTCTTCAAAAGATGAGTAAACCAAAATGTCGTCTATGAACACTATTACAATTTTGTCCAAATGTGGCTTAAAAACTTGGTTCATCATGTCCATGAATGCTGCTGGGGCATTGGTTAATCCAAATGGCATGACTAGGAATTTGTAATGACCATATCAAGATCGAAATGCGGTCTTGGGTATATTGACAGCTTTGATCCTCAATTGATAGTACCCCGATTTCAAGTCTATCTTTGAAAAGACCTTCACACCTTGCAACTGGTCAAATAACTCCTCAATCCTTGGAAGCGGGTATTTATTCTTGATGGTCACCTTATTTAGTTGCCGATAATCCATGCACATCCTCAAACTTCCATCTTTCCATCTTTCTTCTTGACAAAAAAGATTGGTGCCCCCCAAGTTGACATACTAGATCTAATAAATCCTTTATCCAATAATTCTTGAAGCTGGATCTTTAATTCTCTCAATTCTGCAGGAGCCATCCTATAGGGTGGTATAGAGATGGGGTTAGACCCTGGCATAATTTCTATTGAAAACTCAATGTCTCATTGAGGGGGGAATCCTGGTAAATCCTTAGGAAACACATCTCCAAATTCTTTGATAATTAATACATCACTTACTCCTACAAGGACTTCTATATTTTCATGAATGTGTGTCAGATACTCGAAAGCTCCCTTTTGTAACATTCTATCTGCCTTTAGGGCTGAGACCCATTTCCTTTCGTTTATTTTTCCTTGTCCTCAAAATTTAATAATCGAGTTTCCATTCTTGAGACTAACTACCTTGGCCTTACAATCCAAGGTGGCATCGTACTTGGTTAGGAAATCCATCCCTATAATTTTATCAAAGTCTCGAAATTCAAGAAAGATTAAATCTATCAAGAACTCAGTTTCGCCTATCTGAATTTTCTTATTTTTATATCCCGACGAGATTTCTAGACACATCCCCATAGGGGTTGTTCTTATCATACGATAATTCAGATTTTCTGGTTCTTCTCCTAATACTTCGAATAATGCATGTGAAATAAAGGAATGACTTGCTCTTGAGTCTATCAAAACATGCATAGGGAAACTAGAGATAAACATGGTACCTTGGATGATGGTCGGGTCCTTAGCCATGTGTTGACTTGTCAAATTGAACACTCTCCCTTGCTGAGCTCCAAAATTTAATGCTGGCGCCTGAATTTGTCCCGACGGTCTTGGTTTTGGGCAGTCCCTTGACAAATGCCCCGGCTGGTGACAATTGAAGCAAATTGTTCCTCTCTTTGGGCATTCTCAGTTGAGGTGTCCTTCGTCCCCACAGGTGTAATAGCTGCTCATTCCTTGCCTGCAGGGCCTTCCAGTGTGTAGTTTGTCGCATTTCACACAAGGCTTTCCAGGCTTGAACTGAGGCTTTTTGGGCTCTAACATTTTCCCCATACTTGACTTGTTCTTGGAGGCTTGCTAATTGGCTCCTTGAATAGAGTCAATTCGATCCCAATTTGCCTCAGCATCCATTACTCGTCGTACTACTTCAGCATAGGACTCTGTATTTATATTACCGAGGGTCTTTTGAATCCTTAGCTTTAGCCCTTCAGAAATTGTAAGGGCCCACTCCCGAATATTCCCACTAGCATAGGATATTCGAAAGAAGGTCATCACAAAAATGATATAGAACAAACCATAATAAAACAACAACTCAATTCATTACTAGCAGCGGAAACTAAATTAAGGTTCAGTTACATTTCCAATATCTCATAAGTTTGGGGCTCGAAGGTCATACAAAATAATTAAGAGGCTTAATGTTAACTAACAAAATAAAAATCATTTCATCAAGCCTCACCAAAATACTAAATAAGATCTTCAAGTTAGGACGCGTCTCCGTACACCACTATCCTTGGGCCTTAGTCCCACTAGACTCGCCCCCGAAAACAGCCTTCCCTTTACCTGGAATGGCAAGGAAGATCAAGTGAGCCACGAGGCTCAGCAAGTTCGATAAGTAATGAATAGGGAACAAGAATCAAGAATACGATGACACCAAAAAGAGTAATCAAGAATTCGACAGTTTCATACAAGATTCGTAATTTATGACTTTGCCAGTTTCAATTTAAATGTGTCATGTCACCATATATTACTATGCACATGTACATATAACATTAAGTATTAGAATCAAATCTCGTAGGCTCGCAAGCCATTAGTCAACATATGTCAAAGTGCATCAAGAGATTAAAAACTCACATTCAATATGGAGCTAACCTGCCGGGCTATGGCCACCTCGTCCCGCGCCAAGTGCTCTAGGGTATCCTTCCCTCCGCGCAAAATAATAGGTGCACAAAATTTAATAACAATAGTACATATATCATATTTTGACATGCCATTTATGAAATCACGCAAGGTTACCAACGTTGATGCCATGCTCTCAAATGTATAAATAAGTATCCACATGGTTTAATACCACATATTGATGACAAATATACTTCCACAAAGTCTCAAATTTATGATTAGAGTTCCCATGCAACTAAAAGAACCACATCAAGTACATTAGCTCTATTAATCTTTGCACATAGTGGCATTTAATTTATTGGCCATATTCCAATGACTATTAAAAATGCAAGAAAAATTTTGATATAAATTTCTAATAAATTTGGACATATTCAAAAATCATTTAATAGCTAATTAAATAGTGCTCATGGCAATATACGATGGGTGCATGGGTGTTAATTATGTGTATACATATATATATATATTATTAGGGTGCTCTTAAACTTACAGAGAATAGCAACACACATATACATATATACATATTTTATATTTTAAGTGCCTTATGCTGGTTTTTAGACTTACAGAGAATAACAAACAAACATATACATATATATATATATTTTATTTAAGTGCCTAATGTTTACTTCAACTTACAGGGATTATTAAACTTATATAATATATACATATATATATATGTATTATTAAGTGTCTACGTTTACAGTAAGTGTTGAACATGGCATTAAATATATATATATATATATATATTTTATTTGGGTGCTTATGTCCACAATGGGTGTTTCAACGTGCGCGCATATGTATACATATAAGTGGGTGAGGATTAAATGAAACAAGGAGGGAGAGAGAGAGTACATTGCCGCGCATATATATCTATATATGAATATGTGAATGTTGGATTGGCTGGGACAGAACATGGCATTCAAAATAGGGTGCTATATATATATATATATAAGATTCGGGCATGGCAAAGGGTATCCGACGAAGCAGCAAAGGAGAGGGAGAGCTTCTATTCGGCCAACCTCTCTGCTAAGCCTTTTTATACATATATATATATATATATGAGTGTTTATGGAAGTGGTCAGTGGGTTGGTTGGAAATAGGGCATCCGCAAGGTACTACAATTATATATATAAATGTATGATTTAAAAAGGCATAAGGGAATATACAAATGGAGCAGGCTGGGTTTATACTCGGATGGTTTCAGCGAGCTTATGGTTATAGTGTTGGATAACCAGCTTATATAGATACGAAAATGAGCAAATCCTCATATCTTCATATATCCAAAAAAATTGCCATTCAGTGAAAGAAAACTCAGGGTGAAATGAGAACCCATTGGAGACCACAACGAGATCCAAAACCAGCCGGAAGGTCGTAGCACAATGTTTCAGAAAAGTCAACATTCACTACGTACAATACAATATATGTATTTACATATGGACAGCATAGGTGAAGAAGGAACTCACTAGTATAGAGAACATTTTATATATACTTATATATATATCTACATAGGGACATTCCTTGCTGAATAAGAACTCCATAATGAATAAACCTGTTGATACGTATATATATATAACAAGATCGGAACAGAGGTTAACGATGGAGATTAACAACTTGGAAAAATAGTGTAAGAAAACTTCCTGAAAGTTAAAGAGGCTGTGTAAGATTTGTAGCAACAGCAGAGACAACAATAACTATTATGATTATAGAAAGTTGCCTGATGAAATGCGCAAAACTCAACCAGCAACAGAACACACGACAAGCAAATGAAGAAGAAAAGCAATGCAACAGTAGAGGCACATGGGTATATAGGCGCTGAAAAGATGGGGTTATGGTCTGATCATAAAGTAAAAAGGCATAGCAGGAGAAGGCTGCTACTGTTCCCCCCTAAAAGACTGATTTGCCCCTTTTTTTCTAGTAACAGATAAGCTTTTTGGGACGTTTTTGACATTTGACAATTATTTTTATTTTAATTTCTTTTTATCCTCCCCTTTTTTTTCACATAATAAAATTTAAATCTCTTTAATCATTGGGCCCAAGCCCAACTCAACAATTTATTTAACCCACTTGATAAACCCATGAACTCATTTAATTATTTAAATGGAGTCCAAAACATTAATTTCTCAAATTCTTAGAAATTAGACCCATACACTTAAATTCATGATCACATGCACTAAGAAAATTTCGTATTAATCTAAAATCATTTCATGCCATCAAAATAAATTGTTAAAATACTTCAACCCACATTTAGAATGCCCTTCAGTTAAAATTAAATATGAAAAACATCTAGGCCCAATTTAGGGTCATTAGAAGAAACTTCTGCTACTTGATTCTCTCATCTTACTCATATATTAGCATATATTTGATTAGTCGAGTGAATGCGTCTTCATATTGAGCCACGTTCATGTCCCCTACCTGTTTTAGATCCATGAACTCCCTTTCCTTTGCCATCCTCAGGCAAAGCGAAAAGTATTTGTCGTTGAATAGCTCATTGAATCGCTCCTAGCTGACGTTGGGTGTCCTTGCTGATGGTGGGGTGGCCATAGCCTTTTTCACTCCTTTATACCGTCGTTCGGCTTCACCTTGCAGTATAAAAGTCTCACAGTTCACCTTCTCGTCCTCTCCACAATGGAGATAGTCAAGCAACTTCTTAGTCTATTCGATCCAGAACTCTCCCTCACAGGGATCGGCTCCCAGTTTTCCTTAGAAAATGGGTGGGTTTTGTTGGCGGTATAGGTCCAACATACACGATGGATGCTCGCCTTGGGTCTGCATCCCTTGCATGACCCCTGCCATGCTTTCCATAATTCTCTCAATTTGATCCAAACAATTTCCATTTGATCTCTCCTCCTCCTGACTTGAGCTACCCTCAGGTATGCCATTGGTACGTCCTTCAGTACCTCTTTGGTAATTTGATGTCATAGGTTGTATTGCTCGTCGTGTATTTACCATCTAAAAAGAAAGACAATATCTCATTCCATGGAAATTTCCTTAAAAACAATTTCAGTTCTTTAGGTTCCAACATTCAACATTACTTAAGGTAACAAGACAACAAAATACACAATCGACACACTATTAAATAAACATCATTCTGAGGCTTCTTTTATGAACGGAATGATTTCCAAATCCAAGCATCATCGTCCATTGCCTCATCCTCGGACTAGACTTTAGGTCCATTAGGATCGTTAAGTACAGTCGCCCCTTTCTCCTTATCATCAGAGCTGAAGTCATCGATACCCATCTCGTTGGTTAGAGTTGCCTTATCGGCGTCCCATTCCCCATCCGAGTCTCCTTCGTCTATTAAGGCTCCCTCAAACATTTCAAGGGCATGATCGTGAAATTGCATACAGAAGAAATATAGGGATCCGTAATCGCCTTGTTGGTGAATCTCTTCAACTAGGGCTCTCCATTCTTTTTCCAGGTGATTGATCAGAAAGTCTACTTAAGCAAGCATTAGGCTTGGTCTCACAAATTTACTCGGTGGCACATCCCTCAAGATACCTTCTAATATATCTAGACGATCGAAGACGTCCCCTACTATTGGTTCACGATCCGCCCATTGACTAGTCCAGTGGGTCACCCAAAATTGCTCAAGGTAATCTCCTTCCATGCTGGCATTGAAAAATCGATCATATTTTCACTATTAAATAATAATCGTATAGTGTCCGACCATGAATAGTACACCAGGTAAGCTCCTAAGAAAGAGAAATGGGTCACAAATGGACACACTTAAATACGAAGTCTTTTCTTTGCTAAAACTCTCCTAGACATGCACTTTCACTACACCACACTTAAGTCCATAACCCCTAAGACTTTGATCATCAATCCTTGAATCTCTAAATAGGGATTTCTAAATCTAAGTTTTTTTCTAAACCTCGGGTTTATAGATTCCTAATGATCTTTTCTAAGTTTTCTTATAGTTTGCTCTAATACTAACTATAACACCCCACTCTCTCAGGCATGTTATAACTTAGGAAATTTTGACTATATTATTTTTTTTAATAACTCATCATGATATAATCTCAAAATGTCCCTACTACCTGCCTATCATTAGCTTACTTACTCTGTATATGCTAGGCTAGGTAATCAGCAATAGCGAAAGCAAGAATTGAACCTCAACATACCTCAAATGCTAATAATATTATATGATCGTCTCAACATAAATAATAATACAATATTATTCATCATCATAACATAAGTCTTTCCAACATAACTTGCAACATGATATAAGTTTTCAACATGACTTCAAACAAAACATAAGTTTTTCAATATGATTTGAAAACATGACATAACATAACTAATACATAATAGAATCCTTATATGGAAACTAAATGTAGAAAACATTTTATTTGCATCTAGAGTGCCCTGGGTAGATTACTTCTCATTCCACTTCTGTGCCTTCGCTGCAAACCCAATCTAGAACGTTTGAATGTTCGAGGGGCAAGACCCACATTAGATGATGAATCATCTAAGTAAGTGTACATCTTGTAATGCATATGTATGAATGCAATGCACATAACATCATAACTCTCATGTTTGGGTCGACCGCACCTTAAGAGTACCTGCCATCTATACAGTCTCATTGCCAGATCAAGGTGTATGGGTGCACTCTTGGGAAAGCAACGGTGATTAGGGGTTAATATTTTCTAAATCTTAATAAATTATATCCCCATTTTGACTTTATAATTATGCTTAAAATAAATAATTATTTGCATTACATATTATTACAGGATGAAGTAAGAAAGCTGTCTTCTACAATTAATTAGGGGCATAAATCGAAGACGTTGGATTACCCATTATTGTTGCTCAAAATCATGAGCTAACTATGGAGTCTAGAGGATGTTTCAAGTGCACTTGGCCCAACAATCAAATAGAATCCAACATAAGAAAGGCTCAAACCCAAGCTCAAGCCCAACACAAGGAAGGCCCAAGCCCAAGCTCAAGCCCAACACAAAGAAGGCCCAAGCCCAAAAATATGAAAAGCCCAAGTCCCACAAATGGATGACATCATCGCTTACATCATGGTTGAGATGACATCATTGCTTACATCATGGTTGAGATGACATCATTACTTACATCATGGATAGGATGACATCATCGCTTACATCATGGTTGAAATGACATCATTGCTTACATCATGGTTGAGATGACATCATCGCTTACATCATGGGTTGGAATGACATCATTGCTTACATCATCAATTAGATATTTTTTATTATTAAATTATATAATTAAATGATTTACATCTTTTAGTCTATAAATAGAGCACTTAGGTGCACTTGTAAGGGATGATTATTCTTGAATGAAATTTTAGTTGTTTTAATTGCTTTTGTTCTCTCTTGTTCTTTCTCTTATTTTCTCTTGCAAATCTTACTTTTTCTCTTTCTTATTTAAATTCTTATGTCGTTTATTGTTACTTTATTATCCACCGCCTAAATGGTCGGTTAATTTCTGCCTTTAAATTCCTACAATTTCAATTATTGTCTTTCAATTATATACCGCCTATATGGTCGGTTAAAATAGTCTTTCAATTATTGTCTTTCAATTATATACCGCCTATATGGTCAGTTAAAAATTGTCTTTTAAATACTATCTTTTAATTCCCGTCATTTAAATTCTTGCCAATTAACTTTTAAATAGAAATGAGTAGCTAAACCTAATCTTGGGTTAAGGCGAGGACAGTGACCAATGTTCTTGAATCTCAAGATAAGCCAAACCTCGATGAATGCAAGATTTATCTGAGTTAAACTCGAGTTGAGTGTGTAAATGGTTTTGTGAGTTTGGATTGGGTCATCATCCTAACTTAGAACTCTCATGCCATGTATGAGAGTTGCTAGAATTGGAGATGAGATATACCCAAGCTCAGACGATCAAATCATAGTCTGTAGTATAATACAATTTACAGTGACATCTTAACCTAGAACCATCATATCATGTATGAGGGTTGCTTAGCTGAGAATCATTCGTATCTTGAATTATAACTCCCAAACGATCCTCTATTTATTTCAAATTAATGTTGCTGTTTAAATTGCTATAAGAGATTTATTAGGCATTGGTTCTGAACTCGCCTCAACCCAAGACCTTTTTAATATTCCAAAAAAAACCTTTTCACAATCAAGAAAACTTAGCTCTCTTTGGATAAATTAACCCGAATGAACCATTCTTTTGTTAAATAAACCTCCCAGTGAATCGACCTGGACTTGTCCGGAATTTATATTTGTGCTACAACTACACTCACACACTGGTGAGTTTAAACCTCCTCACCATTTCAACACTGAACATCCAAACTGATTAAGGCTATTTAAATTGTAGGGTGAGGAGTGCAGCCAAATGGCCCCAGTACCTAATCCCTAACCTATGCAATGTATGACCATGAATCTCATCATGCTCGTATACATACTTTGTCATTCATACATGTAAATGCAATCTACATGATATGTTCACATAAAGACATGATAACATGATGAAAATATTTACATAAAATCGAGTTTTTTTGGGTGGAACCAGTTACAAGCCATTTTTATAAACTAAATCTAGTTTAATAGTACCACTTACTTTGCAAAAAGATAATTTTGCCCCTAGCGTAATTTGACCTCAAAATTCGCATCGAACTTTCAATTGTACTCAATTATGAACCTTGACGTACCCTAAGCATCATAATTACTTAAGAAAATTAGATTTCTAATTTTCTCTAATTTTCTCTAATTTTTCTAATTTTTTCCATTTCCTCCTATTATTTCCTCCATATTATGAAATAAATACTTTCTCATAAAATTTTCTCAATTTCTCTTCACAATAATTTCTAACACAATATTCCTAAGCCCCAGAAATTTTCTCATAATTTTCAGAATCCATGTTCTATTTATTTCTTATTTTCTCTTTGATTTTCAAGCATCTATTGCCTCAAAAATCCATAATAAATACCAATCATGTATTTCTCTTCCAATTTAATCATCAAAAATTCTAAAATATCATTCTCATAGTTCTAGAATTTTGAAGAAATTTTTGAAAATAACTCACCTTCCTATGAAGCGATTTGGTATTTTTTTATACTGCGACAAAGTCTTGATCTGCGTATCTAACAACGCTTTTTGCTACAAATTTTTCACGAACTACTAAACCCAGCCTATAAGATTTTTTTAGAAATTTTTGGTATTTTTCTCTATATTTTTTTCTATTTTCCTTCTTTCTCTTTTTCAAATCTCTCTCTCACTCTCAAATCTTTCTTTCTTACAACTTTCTCTTTCTAATTTAAGTCCTCCAACCTTTCAAGTTTTCTCTATTTATAGAAAGTTGAATTAATCTTAGTATAATTATAGTGACCCACTATCTTTAATTATTTTGTCACATTTCTTAATTATTTTTCACTAAATCTCACTCATAATCTTTAATTATTTGTCCACACCCTACTTTGTCTCCCACATTTCTCAATTATTTCACCAATTACCTTTGATTATTTGTCTACACCCTACTTTGTCTCCACATTTCTCAATTATTTCACCCATCATTTTTAATTATTTTGTCACCTTTCTTAATTATTTTTCACTAAATCTCACTCATAATCTTTAAGTATTTACCCGTACCCTACTTTGTCTCCCACATTTCTCAATTATTTCACCCATTATCTTTGATTATTTGTCCACACCCTACTTTGTCTTCCACATTTCTCAATTATTTCACCCATCATATTTAATTATTTTGTCACCTTAATTATTTTTCACTAAATCTTCTTTTGAATAGATTATTATTTCATTTAGTTCATTAATTTTAAGCCCACTTTCTTATTCTACTAACTCTCAGCCCATTTACTTAGCCTTTCCTTTTTTCTACTTAGTCCAGTAACTCTAAGTCCATTTACTTAGCCTTTCATTTTTCAACTTAGCCCACTAATTCTAAGCCCATTTACTTAGCCTTTCCTTTTTCAACTTAGTCGACTAATTCTAAGCCCATTAGTTTTCTCAATTATAATCTCTAATGGATGTTAAAAAATATTTTAAATACAAAAAAAAAATAATTATTATTATTCTCAAAATACTAGGATATTACATCTTCCATATGGCATGCTCCTTTGCTCAATCATAGGTCCCAAAGTAGAAATCTAGGAAATGTTCATAGAGTTTCAATCTATCCTTCTAAGTTCCTTAATGAGTCATCTTTAAATTGTGTGTGATATGCAAAATCTTATACCTTTGAAGATATATAGAAACTTTGTGATTTATGATCTAAATTGTCAAAAGCCAAACTTGTTTTGTATTTTGGCTATAATAGACATACATGTATGCTTATTGAGCTAATCAATATTTACTCTTGTGTTTTGCTTGAGTAAGAAATTATGCTAATAAATGTTTTGTCTTTAAAAATTAAAGGATCATCTTTCTTCTTGTAGACCTCTATATGTAATGATCTTATGTTGTAATCCTAAGTTTGGGATATGGTACCTATGGTTTGATTTCTTGAATAATTTCGTTATCTCATGGTTTGATATCTTGTAAAGGCATTGAATATATGGATTGAATGTTATGTTTTGGAAACTTAAATGTGTATGATCTATATCTCTAGTATGCAATCTGTCATAGCTTGTTTGGTTTTGAATGACCACCTATCCTTTGAATATATGGAAAATGAGTACATGTGGTTCATTCCTCCAATTTGTGGTTATAATGTATTTCAATTGATTGAATATAACTTTGGTGATCCATCTCTTAAAATTGATAGATTGGATCCTTACCTTTCAAGTTTTATGACTAACTTTTATGTCATATTAAGAGGGAGTTTTTGTGCTCAATAAGAGTATTTCTCTTAATATCTTTACTTGAAATGATATATTTTACTCTTATATTGATCATTTAATGTATATGCCTCTTATATGATAAATGGATATGAATTTGAAATGGTGTTTTAGCATTTTCAAATAATTATAATATGAGCAATTATATGGAATGCTATATTTTTGTAACGACCCATTTAATGGGTCTTAGATGATAATTATATTTTTGGTGTAGTGCATCTCATGTGGGCCTTAATTGTTAGATGTCAAGAATAATCTATGGGTGATTAAGAGGTTAAATGGTGCAAAATATTTCCTTGTGGTTAAGAGGCAATTAATTAAAAATAATTTTTTTGGGGAAAATTTGCTTGAAAGTAAATTAATGTGTGTGTGTAAAATTTAAGGCATAAATGGTGTTATAAAGTAGGCTTGGGCCAAGTGTTTAAAGCCCAATGAAAGTGGTGAATTACATAATTCCATGGGCCTAATATGGAATGAGCTTTTGAATGGACTTGGGTCAAAAGTAAAAGTGGGTCTTGGAAAATGAATTATATATGTATATTGAATGCATAATTATTGATTAAAGAAAAAAAATAAGAAAATGAAAATGAATCCAAAAGACCAAAAGGGGTTTATTAAAGTACGTGTTGTGTGTGTGAGTGTAAGGGGCAAATGTGAAAAAAGGGGGCAAGGTTGGTGGGTTAGGTGGCTGGCGAAAAGGTCAAGCCATGCCCTCTTGCTTCTTCTTCAATTTTCATTATTCTCCTCTCTCTCTTTCCCTTGGTTCTTTTGGCAACCTTTTTCCTTCTCCTTTTTCTTTTTCATCATTTCTTCTTCTTCTTCTTCTTCATCCATTCTCCTTTTCTCTTGGTGAAGAATCAAGCTTCAAGTGGTGGGTCTTCAACCTTGGGCAAGTTTTTCATCTTCTTGGTCTCTCCATTTAAAGGCAAGCATCCATCTTCATTTCTCCTATCTTTTAATGCAAGATTATATCCTTATGTTTAATCAAAGTTCATATTTCCCATACCTTCAATGGTGTTTTGGAAAGCTTAAGTTGATAAGTTATTCTTCATGCTTTCCTAAAATTTGTGGGTCTCCTTCAATGGCTTCATTGAGTCTTGTTTTTGGTCTCTATGGGGCTTGTTTTCCCTATCTTTTCTTCAAGGAATGATAACTTGGGGTTTAGGGGATTAGCCATGGGTGATTTGTGTCCATTTCGTGCATTTTTGGTTGCATCAAGTCGACTTGTAGTGGGTTAAGTTGACTCGGGCGAAGCCAGTATTTTTGGTTGTTTCTCCTTGTTCTCAGCCAAGTTGACTCGTCTAAGAGGTCAAGTCGACTTGGTTTCTAGCAAGTTCACTTGCCCTAAGTCAACTTAGATTCCCCTCAAGTCGACTTGGCAGCTCCTAACAACATAGCACATGCTGCACTTTTTTTGCCATAACTTTTGATGTAGAAGTCAAAATTGAAATATGTTTTTTTATTAAAACCCTAACTCGATAAGATTAGATTTGGTGTATTATGGGAAAAATTTAGATAATATTTAACCCTGTTAGTGTCTTGTCAACATGTCTCGGTTATTGTAATAGGATGTTAAATTCCTGAATAAGCCATATATGGATGTGAATGAAGTCATATGCATGATCATGATGTAATGTGGCTGAAATCCTAGTGGGTGAGTGTAGGCATGTTATTGTGAAGTTGTGAAGGTGCTTGAATGTATATGCATATGTATATATATATATATATTACCTTAACGCACCTATTATTTTGTGTGGAAGAAGTAAATGGATATCCCCAAGGCATGCTATGACCAAAAGGGTGGTTCGTCTACAAAGAAAGAAATGTCAAAAAGGGCAGTTTGTCCACAAGAAAGAAAGTAGGAAAGAAAGGGGATATCCTACCAAGGCGGCTCGTCCGCATTTTCTTTTGGATGTATATCATGTATTTTCTTATGCTATAAGTTATGTTAATAAAGTACATTGCACCATGGTATCAAGTGTGTGAACGTTATCTTCCATGGTGAAGTTTGTGAATTGTTAATAAGTAAGATCATGATATATTGAAGCATTGTTTAATGAAGAAGGCATGTTCTAAAGTGACTCTATATGTCGAGTAGTGGTTCTTCTCTTAACTCTTGTATTATGCATGCCTTCATACAGTGATCGTATCATTATTTCCTCTTATTATTCATATGCTTGCTGAGCCTTGTGGCTCACTTATTGCTTTTTGTCATTCCAGGTAAGGGAAAATCTGTAGCAGAAGGGGAGTCTAGTGGGGCTCGAAGTTTAGTTTAGGTGTGTACAGAGATCTCCCCACACCTAAAGACTTTGGGATTCGTGTGGAGGGCTTGTGTCGATGGTTATTTCTTTTTGTATGTTATTGGCACCCTTTGTTTATTTTAAGAAGTGTATGGCTTTTAAAGCCTTAACAAATGATGTAAGAATAATTATCGCTCTTATTAGAAGTGAGCCCATCTATTATATGAAGTTTTTGTTATGTTTGTTTCTGTATCCTATTTGGAAGGACCTTCTTTCGGATGTTCCTATGCTAGCAGCCTACCCAAAAGTGGGCTCTAACAATTTTTTTTTTTTGCTCTTATATGATCATGAGTATAGGATATGGTATCAAACATTTTGAACTATTTGGAGATTATTATGACCTTTTATGTGAATGTCTTATGAATGACTCATGTATATGAATTGTGCACATATTACATAACTCATCAATTTTGATTCCTTCATGGTGTTGTTTATGTCATTTTAAGGGGGAGCTTGTATTAAAGAAAATATGTTTCTTTTGAGGAGAAGTTTTTGGAGCTTGGCAGATCTTTTTAAGGGGGAGTTTATTTTTCAAAAGACATACCTTTTTTATTTATGACAAAATTGGAGAGATTGATGTTTTACTCTTATGTTTAGTTTTGATGATGAAAAACAACAATTGGTTTTAATCCCTAAGTCATGAGTCAAGCTTACGGTTTTTAATAAAAAAACAATTTCAAGTACTTTGTGAAAATGAAAATTAAAATCCAATGACAAAATATCTTGGGTTAAATTTCTTAATGGCATTTGGAATATTATGTTTTTATTTGATTAAAAAAATTATTATTAAATGAAAATTAATTTCATCATGTGATAAAGTTGTATTTGAAATATTATGATTTTTATTTGATTAAAAATGTGTTAAAAAGCTATGATAAATTTCTTGATGCATTTGGATTAGTATATTTTTATTTGATTAAAAACTTTGTATGAAAAAAATTATTTTCAAAGAGCTTGAGAATAAAAATCAAACTTGTAGCCCCAAGGAATTGATCCCAAGCCACCACCAAACACAAGCACCTAAAGGTGCATGGGCTGCCACTCCTACACCTTCCTTGTTTTTTTATGCTCACAAACTAATATATATAGTAATTTGTCGACCGATTGTTCTCCAACTGTCGACCAATTTTCTTCTTTCTGTCGACAAACAGAATATTTGCCTTGCATTTGTCTATCAGCCAAAACCATCTCTTAATTTTGCATCTGTCGATAGTTTTCACTCAACTGTTGACCGGCTTTTGAATTTTAACTCATCTGTCGATCGATGCCTTGTTTCTATCGATTGTTTGTTTGCTGAAAGCCTCTAACGGCTAGTTTTTCAAACTCCAACAGTCACAAACGGCTATATTTCTCTTGAAGCTTTTGGGAAGCCTATAAATACAAATCAATGGTGATCTTGAATAGGCTAATGGATGGGAATGAAGTGAAGTGAGCTTGCAAAATTTATTCATCTTCTCGATTGTGCTTGAGCTTTATTTTTGTCTCAAAAAGGCTTTGTATATCATATTGTAAAATTAGTTTCAAGCCTTTGTATCTTATTTTGAGAGACATTATAACCAAGAGTGTGTACTCTTAGAACCTTTGTATTAAACATTTCTTATATTTCCTTCCTTAGGTAGCTAGAAGGCCTACTGGTCTAAGTAGGAGGTTTGTAAATTCCTAGCGGTTAATGCTAGAGGACCTACCAGTTTTGGTAGGAGAATTAGTGGATTAGTTTACAAAATCCTTAGTGAGGAGCTATGGTAGTGGATTAGGGTTGGTTTAAGCCAAACTACTAAAATTCCTTGTGTTCATCTCTTGCTTATGTTTTTTGTTTCATTTATTATTTCAAGCATTTCAATAATCCTCACTTGTATTATATTCTTATTTGTTTTGAGAAAGATTTTATGTTTACAAGCTAATTTTTAAATAACCCAATTCACCCTCTGTTGAGTTGGTGCCATAGGATTTCAAATCTATCACTTCCATCGCATTTATCCCTTTCTGGCAGTTACTCATGAAGCTATAATTGTGAGCCATGGGTTGGTAACTCATTATGACACCTATCCCGAATTTCATTGGTGTTGTTGCTTGGATACAATAATTAATTTATTTAATTGAAAACATCGTCGTCAAGCTGCCTGAATCTACAAAAATAAGAAAACAGTCAGAAGGTGCAGGGGCGGTCTCCATGCAAACACTTCAATACTTAAGTTAGACACTAAAAATAATGAAAACATTATTGAAATTAGTATTACAGATGTCGTACCCTTTTAGAAATGAGTGCCTGCTTCTTTATAGAGGAATATGGAGTAATCTTAATTAATCCAAGATTAGGATTATTAAAGATAACGTTTATCTTGATTAATCCTAGTCTGATTGGAATCAGGATTATTATAGATGACATCTATCTTTTATAGATGATGTTTATCTTACATCTTTGCAGATAGAATTTCTTATAAATGATTGTTTATCCAATATTCCCAAATCCTTTTAGAATTATAATTCTTTATAGATAATTGATTATCTTCCTAGAGAAAGTTTTGGATGTCAGAATTATTTAGTTTGCGCATTTGTGTGGGACCCTTCTGCATATGGAAAATTTAAGCCTTTTAACCCAAAAAGATATTTTGGGCTCTTAGACTTTTGATGGGCCTTTGCTTATGACACAACAATAGGTAACTTAACTTTGAGATTAAAAGTGAAGATAATAACATATAAGGCATTCAAGGTCAATCACTCAAGTGTTGCATTATACATACTGAGGGCTTTCATTACCATAAATTTGTTATTATTATTTTTTAGCACAACTTTTATCTTACTATGAGCGATAAAGAGATTACCCCCCTTTGGGGTTACTGATTGTCCATTAAAGCTAACCAACAAAGTGGTTGACTCCAGGGTGTGTGCACTCAAATTTAATTTTTCACAAACTTCATGAAATAGTATAATGGGGAACTACTAGTATTAGTAAGAACTCGGAGTACCTTGTAATTTTTTATCCCTACTTTTCCAACGATGGCGTCGTCATGGTGTACTTATATACCTCGAGGTCTTCTTATCTGAATGTTATCATGGGCTTATGCTTCGCACAAGGCCATTTAGCTGTTATTAGAAATTCATGGGTTGGTAGAAAAATCTCCACCCTGGATCTGTTTCTCATTAGAGGATCACCGAGGATGGCATGGATGGTCTCCACAGTTTAAATGAATTTTAGAGGATCCTTATGTTGATTTTCTCTAGCATGATTGGGTTTTATGATAGTGCAAGTAGGATCAACTACATATCTTCTATAATGCCCTTATTAGATAAATGACTTGATCTCTTTTTTGAGCTCGTGACATTCGTTCATAGGGTGACCTCGTTGCCTATGAAACTGGCAATATTTGTCATGTTCACCTTTAGGCCACCACAACTAACTAGTTTAGGCCATTTGATGTCCCAATCCCTGTTGATTTTAGTTAGGACTCCGGATAGTGGTTTGTGGAAAGAGGTAAACGTTATTGAACCCCAATCTGAAATCCTTTGAGGCTCAAGTCTCTATCGGCTACTCGTTTTTTTCCCTCTTTGAAGGTTCAATATGGTGTTCTTCCCTTTGCTTAAGGGTCTCAAAAGTTATTCCTACCTATTCCTCAACATATATGCATCTTTATGTACAAGTGTATAGTTCAGTTAAAGTCTCTAGCTCATTCTTACATAGAAAAAGAAAAAAAAAAAAAAAGAAGCTAAACCTAGTTTCCTTAAAAGCATCAATTAGATCAATGATTACTACTTGGTCTTTTAATTTGTTTGTGCTGACAACTTGGTCTTGAAATCTAACAATAAAGCTTCTAAATGGCTTATTGAGCTTAAGCTTTATGCATAACAAGCATGAGTTATCTTTGAAGCTCGGTCGTCTTAAAATCTATTCCTTAATTGATGTGCAAGTTGTTTGAATTTGGAGATATTAGCTTTGGGGATTGTGTCAAACCAATCGCTAACCTCATCATGTAGTGTGTTTGTGAAAAGTTATGGCAAAGCATGGTGTTAGTTGCATACTTGGATTACATGACATCATAGTATCGATAAAGATACTCTTCAAGATCCTCTGTTCCCTCAAATATATGAAAATGAGGTTAACTGAATTTCACATGCATGGGTTCATTAATGATGGCAATAGTAAAAGGAGTTAATGCCAAACAAAAGGTTAGACTAGGTGACTTCTCACAAAGCTTTTTGTTGATTGCCCAAATGAGGACTTTCAACTAGTTTTCTATCAATTCACTACTGGAGTCAGATTTCTCCCCTTGCTTGCATTTTCCTTTTTTTCTTCAAGTTATAATTCATCTTGTAGTGTTTGCTCACGCTGTTTGGACTAGCTTATTACTCATTTCTCAGTTGTCATTCACTTCTTCAATGTTGATGGGTTCCTATTGAAGTTGAACTAGTTGAACTCAACACTAGGTGAAGTGAATTCTTTTTAGGATTTTGATTTTTTTGGGTCATCAGGTCAGTGATGTAAATGACCTTTGTTCCCATAGATGATGCCTATTGATAATGCTAGAAATTGATCATCAATATATTTCATAAGAAGGGAATGTACCAAATGATGAAAACCTCAATAAAACTATAAGGATGCTGGTAAACTATAAAAGAGAAGTGACGAGACTGCCTTGGGACTAAGTAGGAAAGCAATGGAACTAGAGATGACTTAAGAATGGAAATGAGTTGGATGCTTACCTCAGAGAAGAGGTCATTATTTTTTATAGCCATTGGAGATAATCTTTAACTTATGATTAGGTCTCCTTATTCAATAGCATCTATGGATTGTATCTTAAGCGAATTAGGATTATCCTTGTTGACCCCAACACTAAAATGTTGGAGAATGGGTTTATCCCAAGTCTATTGAGATTTGGATTGATTAATGAGTTGCAAGAGTTAAATCCTAAGCAAGATTAATTTGTCAAGAAGCCTAAGAGAACTCTAGCCCTTGAGATGAAGAAAGCCCCTTCTAGAGTACCAAGGCTGAGCATGGCTTATCTGGTAGGTTGAGGTCGAGTGAGGCTTGACTTGTGGGTTGAGGGCGAATGTGACATGACTTATGGGTTGAGGTAGAGTAAGGCCTAATCCATGAGCTAATTCTCGAGTTTTATCAAGTATGTTGAGTTAATATATTAATTATGTTTTGATGATGATGTTGATGATAAAATATTTGTAAAAAACAATATACACCCAAGATGGAGTGAATTGGCTGTTTTAAAAACTTTTTCAATTTAAAGTCCTTTTATGCAAAGAAAACTTTTTTACCTTTTATAGCCCTTGAAAGATAGTTATAAAAGATTTTATTGAAAGCCTTAACTCTTGGCCCTTAAAGGAAATAATGATGCAAATATGACTTGAATGAGAATGAGCTTTACAAGATCAAATTATATAACTGTGACTACAAACTTTAAATGTTGGAAATAAAAACTTGACTTCCTAAAATGAAAGGTATAAATAAATAATGCAGTGCATATAAATTTTATAGTGGTTCGACTCACACAACCTACTCTACTACCTTGGTTCTTTACCAATGATTTTAACCAACTCACTAGATAGCTTTTAATTGGGATCAACTATAACCATTTTAGAATGGTTTTTAGAAACTCAACTAAAACCACTGCTTGTTAAAAATGAGGTGTAACCACTACTTTTTCAAGGATCAAGCATAACCTCTTTCCTTATAGGAATCAAACAGAACCATAAGAAGATTTATAAGAAGCAAAGATTATGAGTACAAGAGAAGCTTTACAATAACAGTTCACAACAAAAAAAAAAAATCCTTCTCTCATACAACAAAGATTTAAGGATAGAAAGCAAAGATCTCTCTCCCTCTTTTTACAGCCAATTGAAAATGAAAGCTTGAATGGGCTTCTTTGACTTAGGACTGGAGTAGGAAGTGCTCTAAAAAAACTCATGTTTCTTCAACCTCCTATTCCTTTTATGCTTGTTGTCAAGAGAATGATGTCTTTAAAAATAGTTTTCTCTTTCCTTAAATAATTATTAGAATATTCAAAAATCAAGATAAAACAATGAGAGAATATTTAGAGCAATTTATAGCCTTAACGATCAAAATTGTGCATTAAATGCATTTACAACGACTAGTTTAGTGGCTATAATTTTCAATTTCAGCACAACATTACTCAAGTAAATTTTATTTATAATTGACTATTTTTAAACATTACTCAAGTAAATTTTATTTGTAATTGGCTATTTTTTGATTTTACTCAAGTAAAAAACATTTTTACTTGATTAAAGCTGTAGCACCAGAGACTCATTCTTTTTCTGCTAATATTTACTCCAATGGACTTTTTTCTTATTCGATTATAAAAGAATAATACTTGATTAATTTTTACATTTACTCCATTGGATTAAATTGTAATCGATTATACTTAAACTTTTACTCGATTACAAAATATTTGTAATTGATTACAATTCTATAATAAGAACTTGAAATAATACTTGATTGCAACTGATATTTTAATTAATTAAAATTTAACATTTACTCGATTAATTTAGATTTATTCGAGTACATTAAGATATTTAGTCGATTACAAAAATTTAGTACTCGATTACTTTTGCTCTACTAAAAACTTGCAATAACTACTTATTACATAAGTGTATTTAGTCGAGTATAATTGCATTCTTACTTGAATACAATTTAACTTTTAATCGATTATATATTATACATAATTAACTTACTCGATTATAGTAGATTTTATACTCAATTAAAATGATGAGTATAGCCTAGATCAACATTTACTCGAGTAATATAGAATTTTACTCGATTAATATTTTGATATATTCGATTAATTCTATGCTTTACTTGATTAAAACTCTATCAACTTTCATCTTTAATATATTGTTTTGAATATCTTTATCAAAACAATTTTCTCATCAACATATCAACACCTAATATATAACTTAACCTAAAACATCAAGCCCAAACATTTAAGACATTTAATACACAAGTGTTGTTTATGAAAGTTAGTTAAAACTAACTTTCTAATCACATTCACTTTATTACATATATAGAAATCTTTAATAGATCAAGATATTCTCATACTATAGAATTTTACTAGATTTTCAAGGAATAATATTGAATACATTGATTGTTATATACACAACTGAAAATATTCATTTCTTGATCAAAGAAAGATTATTCTACTAAGTACACAACATGATATATTTCATAGAAATACAATTACCTGAATAACTATCCATTCACATATTTTTTATCACACAAATGAAACACACATAAGTCAAGTAATTTACTTGCTACTTGACTAAGACAAAACATATCGAAGAATGCAAATACGTTGAGCACAATATATATTACTCAACTAGAAGATTTCATTTTCTAGATTCAAATAGAAATCATTCTACTTGGCTTATACATCAAATCATAGCATATAACATAAAAATGCAGCAAACATAGTAACATGATTTTTTATTCATGTCTACCTAATCAAAAGCACACATTAGTCGAATAGCTTATCTGATATTAGACTAAAATAGAACAAACATTTTATTTCTATTCTATGAGCTATAAAGCATCTTATTTAGCAATATTTGATACTTAGAGAAATACTTGAATAATTTTTCTTTCCAAGCAACAAACATCCAAGTGACAAGTTCTTCAAGTGTTCTTTCCTAAAATTTTCAGAACATTGAGAGCCTTAGTAATTTGATACTCAATATCACATAGACAAATTAGGCTTTATGGATCATGACTCAAAAACCAATACTTTGAGTGTATGATCATTTACACAAGAATTTGATGTTTTTTGATAGACATCAAGACTACATATATGAAGCATATTGCTCTTAAACTTAAGAGTAAAGCTGCCTCGTACTTTATATACTTAGAATATCATGAACTTTACATAACACTCATGCACTATCTTTAGAATGACCCTAAAAGAAGCATCACAATAGATAGAGCATACTGCTAGACAAAACATACCCTAAATATCCAAATAACTTTAACATAAATAAAAACATGTTAACACATATTAATATATAAATATATCAAGATTCCTTGAGCTTATTTTCAAAGCATCCTTAACTTAGAACATGCCTTATATTAAAGTTTTTTATTAAATAATAATCATCAAAACATTCAAGAACAAACTCAACAATATTAATGCAAAAATTTAATTAATTATGTATAAAAAAAATCGAGTAAATGCAATGTAAGTATTCGAGTAAATGCAATGTGATAGTTTTAACCATCTTTCAAACCACCACCTGAGTGATCTCGTGTTAGTTATTGAGTAGTCACATCTTTGGGTTTACCATAATCAAGTATCCAAACAAGCATTAAAAGGCTTAATCTAGTATCTTCTTGTTAAATTTAAATCTTTCTCTGTAACAACCCGAATTTTTAGACAATGAGCAATGTAGCTTTGATGGCTATTCTTCGTGGTAAAAAAAAGATCTATATGGGGTTTAGAGGAATTTCATGTGGGTGGTTAGTGTAAGGGATGAGAGCTTAGTTATGGTGTGTTGGATATCAGATAGTTGGATATGGGTTGAATCGAGTAAAGCATATTTGAATGTGGGTAAGGAAATATCCGGATACGAGGCATGATATTCGAATATAAGGGTTGTGCTTAGTCAAGCATCTGGATATGTGATGGGGGTATTCGGATACCTCAAGCCATGTATTCAGATAACATGGAGTGGTATTAGGATATGGTGGGGGTATATTCGGATGGGTTCCAAGAGAAGAAGAGAAAATGTTCGGATAACATGGGAGGGGCATCCGGATATACCAAGATAGGTATTCGGATATGTGAGGGAAGAAGGAAAAGCCATATCCGGATGTGCATGGACATATTCGGATATGCTAAAAAGAGAAGAGGGGTATCCGGATAGCATGAAGCCTCATCCGGATATGTGAAGCTATATATTCAGTTATTATGATGACCCCACCCTTGGAAACTCTGGCCGAGGTGCCAAGGGAAAGATGTCAAAAAAAAACTATACCTGCTGGGTTTGGGAGAACCACACACACAATCCATAGTCAGAAAATGATATGGCACAACTGTTTATAAGTGTCAGAACTGTTCAATATGCTATCATATACAATGGCTATAGCCCATAGCATTACAGGAGAAAAAAAAAATAGGCCCCCAAAAGCTATACATCTATAGTCCAAACACCATGTTTAAGCCCTCAAAGATCTTATGGTCAAGGATAGCTCGTACACTCCTAGACACTGGACCCCACCTGGTTAGGCTCCCCGTCACCCACGGTCTTGCTCTTACCTAGAATGATGCAAGCACAAATGAGCTATAAAGCCCAACAAGTAACATAGAATAAAAGACAAGAAAAGTGGTAAAGACCAACCATAGATGACCATAAATATCCCACTCATGCACGAACAAAGGAGGGAAAACATGTACATGCAGTTTCAGGCCATCACAATGTGCACGTAGAGTAAGATGCATGCTTTCACATTGCCATCATAATAAATATAGCAAAGAAATCTGGGTCCCACACGAGTTCGACTCTCAAGCCACCCGAACTTGACGATGTACCACCCTAAGGGACATTTCAGCGGATCCGGTCTATATCACACACACACACATGTCATGCTTTATTCACAAGTCCATGCCATGTAAGATAAGACTCTATGCACCGCACGCAACCCACGCATATGATCTCTTCTACTTTATGTGCACATGCCTAATCATACTTATTTAATCATGGGTGACATGCATGGAATGCATTCATGAATAAGGAACCCCGAGCCAAGAGGGAGAAAAAGGAAGTCAAGACTTACAAGAGGCTTTTGAGCTAAACAGGGAATAGTCGGTCAACAGATGGCTTGACATATGTCCATAGATTGCCTTTAAAAAGATAGTCTTTCGACAGATTGCTCTCAATCTGTTGACAGATTACCCTTCTTGTGGCAATCTGTTGATAGATTGCTTCTAATCTGTCGACCAGCAGAACCCGAAAACACCCGACTCCCTTGCTTCTTTCACGCTAATCCTTGGAAAGATGGTTCAAACTCTTGCCAAATCTTTAACCCAACAAAAACACATCATTCCCAAGCAAGAATGGGGAGAAAAAATCCCCTTGGAAGCATTAAGAAAAGGATTACATGAAGAAAAACAAGTAAATTACAAACATGTAGGAGTTTGTTTTAAAAATAGAGGGTTTGATAGGAACCCCTTTTAACAACTGAAATTCCAGGTTTTGAACCATAAGTAGGGATTAGAACTTTCCTTAGATTCCTTTTCTAACACTTTCTATCCTTTCTTGACCCTTAAATCCTTACGCAACCTGCCATACATGAGGATTTCTAGCTTTTCTTAGCTACAAAATAGAGGAAAAGCGGTACTCTAAGCTAAAGAGGAGATAAATGACGAGCTTCCTACCTTGAAACAACACCTTAAGCTCCTTAGTTGCTTCAAGAAGAAGAGAAGAGAGGAGAATAAGAACCCTAGCTACTGGAAAAGGCACCTCGAAGCTCTCCACCTCCTCACGTCTCTCTCCCTCTTCCAACTTCTCCCTTTTTATACCTCCCTCATCTTGTTTTAATTTAATTGCTAGATTTGCAGCCCACTTAAGCCCCTTGATCCTCTCCTATTATCCCTTAATCCCCCTTTAATTAGTGGCCCTCTTATCTCACTTTCCCCACATTCCAAACTTACCCTTTATGTTTACTTGTTTACCCCTCTTTTGACTTGGGATTTCCAACCCCTCTTGCTTACTCCCTTGACTTGTCAACTCTTCCACTTTAACTTCTTGTTCTTCCTTAGCCTTTTCACTCATCCTACACATTCCAAATTAAGTCCCCAAGTTAATATTATTTCCCATAAGAGAAAATTCTCCAAAATAATAATATAACCGTAACATATTAACGGGGCGTTACAGTTATAGGAAGCCCTATCCGGATATGTGAGACAAAGAGGAAAAGCTATATCTGGATATGAGAAGTTCCATTTAGATATTGGCCATGTGTCCAGTTTTCTCACATTCCTTCCTCTCGTTTCTTTAGCTTTATTTTCCTTGGTGGCGATGTAAAGCGATAATGGAGTGGAAAGGGATGGGAAAATCAAAGTGGTTAGTAAATCTAATGATGAAAGAAATTAATTGGAGGAATGGGGAGATGGTAAGGACAGGCTTGGCGATTATAAATGAGAGAAGAAGGCTCAGCCAAGCGGAGAAGATTGGACAAGAAGCCTCTATGGTGGCTGGGAGTTTGAGGAATTCCAGAGAAATCTGAGGAAGAAGAAGACTAACCAGCAGTAGAAATAAGGAGAGGAAAAGGAAGAAAGCTTCGCTTTAGGCAAGCTCCTAACTTTGCTCTAATTTATTTTCTCTTTTGGCTTCACGTATGTTTCCGTTGCGAGTCTCCTTTGTATTATCCTTGTCAATTTGAATGACCTTGCTCAGTTTTTTATTTGGTCTATGCTGTAAAATCCAATTGAGTCATGTCTATACTCCAAACGAGAGTTTTGAATCACCCTCAAATTCTTAAGGAATGATGCGTTGTTCTTAGGTAGGAATTGAGTTTCCTTGCAAAAGGGATGGTTATGTTAAGAGTTTAATGGGAAATGTGCAAGAAGAGTCATGAGAAAGCTTATGAAATGCAAAGTCTAAAGAATATAAATTAATGTAATCTATGGATGCTTAAGGGCGGGTACAAAGCTACTGATTGTCGATCGTGGGTCGTGTTAGTCAATGATTGGATGTATGGCCGCCAGTTATCAGTTGCTACGATAAGCTATAGATGGGTCTGACGAGCTGGTACTGCTGGTCACCCACCTTGATTTTGTGCATATCATGGTATTGTTGTGTTACATGGGGCTAGGTTGCATTCATTAGGGAACATGCTTTGGGTGTGTGGGGAGGTGTGCGCATCGGCATGATCAGTTGGCCTAAGTGCCAACTTGGGTATATTAGGTGAGAATATGCATTTAGACCATTTTTCTTGTGTGAGTTCCTATATGGGCATAGCATGGCCTGATGCTTGGTTATGGGGGCTTTGTCATCATGTTTATGCTGCACAAGCCATTGTAATTCTTATGTGCTGCATTGCATGGTGAGGAAAAGTGGCTATGAGAGGTAGGGTCAGGTCCACAATGGTGCATAAGACTAGGGGTTCAAGTCCCACAACGGCTATATGTATGACGATATGTTATGATGATGATAGGAAAAGCTAAATGATGTGATAAAAAACATGTCTGGAATAATGATATGGCGGCTTATAACTGGGTTGCTAACAGGTTTGGATGTGGAACTTGGGTGCTAGTATATGTATCTTATGTGGGCCCCAAGGACCGTATATGTGTAGTTATTTTATGTTATGCATTTAAGGCTAATACGCGTACTGGACATGGCATGATATGCTGTTACATTGACATGAAAGACATGTGGTATAAGGAAAGCTCTATGGTTAACCTGTCGCCTTTATTTCTTTATACTTTCTAAGCCTTGCAGCTCATGTTTTCTTGCGTCATTCTAGGTAGTGGCAGAGCATTGAGAGATGGCGAGCTAGGTGGTGCTTGAGGCGAGGGTTTAGACGTGTACAGGGTAGTCTCAGCCATAAGGTCCTGGTGTTGTTAGCTTGCTGCAAATATTGTAATAGGGTAACATGTTAGCTTTAGTGTTGCTAAATGTAATTGACCTTAATGTATGCTTAAGAATGTGCTAAGTGTTTTGTCAGGCAATAGAAAAGCTTTTGTTGTTGGAAATGTGTATGCTAGATGTGGTTCTGTATTTAAGACATTGGCATGTGTCGATCATTCTGACGCTTCCCCTTGAATTCCTCGACCGAGTTTTTCAAGGAAGAAGTTTCCATGAGTTTTTGGTCATCGCACCGACGTCAAGTCCTCGAAACTAAAAATGAATTAGTAATTAAATTGGGGACCTTACATGCTCTGTAAAATCTCTTTCAAGAAAATGAAAATATTGTGCTAAAATATCAAGACTTTGTGCTTGCGTTATCAATTGACTAAAAGAATTCATCAATCGAATGTATTGCTTATTCAGTTGAGAAAATGGTGCTAAAGAGAGATTGATTCTTTGTATGTTTTGATTAATTGATTATAGATATATTCCAATCTAGTATCAGCATGATTTAATCAAAAAAATATCAATAATGCTTGATCAAACATTTAATTTGATGTTAAAATGTTAATCAACAATGATATACTTATATTTTAGTTAGGACATGACTTAAAATGAGTAACGAAAGCTTTTAGATTGAGTATCCAAACTAAAATTGCAAATGGCCAAAAAGCAATCAACTAGAAATATCTGAACTAGAGTATTTGTATCCTTGTAATTGAGTATCTATAGTCCCGATCAAGTAAAAATCATTTAACTAAGTGTTAGTCTCTGTTTTTTGAAAAGTAATTGAGTAGGAAGAATGAATAGTCAAGTGACATCTTGTACTCGAGTATCATAAGACTGCAATCTAGTATTAGCCATACAATGACATTTCCAATCGAGTATGAAAGGATCTTAATTGAGTATGTTGGAATTGATAGAGGCTCGGTATTAGTTTTAGCAATAGTAATTAACTATCATGAATCTGTAATCAAGTACTATCTATGCAATGAAAATTTCAATTGAATAAGGGAGCTTAGCAATTGAGTATTACATATTTTAGTCGACTATCACCTAAACTTACTCGACCATCATTGTGTTGAAATTCGAAATTATAGCTGTTGTACAGAGCATTAATTACACACAATCTTTGCTTTTTTGAAAATGTAGTCGTTACAAATCATTATCTGAATATTCTTTTGTATATCTTATCAATGTTGAGCTTCAAGATTAATTTTAAAAAAATAGATTTAAAGAAAAGAGGATATTTTCTAAGTATTTTCATATTTTACTTTTTTCTATCCTTTAATGGTCAAATGAATGAAAGTCCCAACAACTATATAAACAAAAGCCAAGCACAAGACAGGCAGCAGAGCTGAAATCAAAATGTCTCTATGAGAATTAGAAACAAGAAAAAAAAAGAGAGCTGAGCTTGAAGTATTCTGTCTTCGAGTTCTTAAAGCATTCCTACGCCGACAAAGAGAGAGCATGGTGCTTCATATTTCCAATTCTATTGGTTTCTTGGTTTATAATCTTAAACGCCTTTTGTACTTTCATTATTATTTGTGAGGGTTTGTTTGTACTTTATTGTGAGTTGTTGCTCAATTATCTATTTTCTTTGTACACTTGTTATAAGTATTGAGGTTATGTCTAATTCCTAAAAAGATAATAATTACGTCTTATTTTTTAAATATGAGTTAATTATATCAATAATCACTCAACTTTGTATTTTGTTACTGTTTGGTCATTGAACTTTAAAATGTTACCTGTTAGTCACTAATATTTCAAAACTGTTACTATTTAATCACTGAATTTTAAAATGTTACTTGATTGTCATTAATAGTTTAAAATCGTTTTTCACCCGTTATTCATTAGTCACTGAACTTTAAGTTCACGAGTGACGGATAAAAAATAGTTTTGAAATATTAATAACCAACAAGTAACATCTTAAAATTCAGTGATTAAACAGTAATAATTTTAAAATATTAGTGACTAACAGATAACATTAATTTCAAAGTTCAGTGACCAAACAATAACGGAATACAAAGTTGAGTAATTATTAGTATAATCAACCTTTAAAATATAGTGATTTCGCTGAACTATTATAAAATTATGTATGCTGCATTGTCTTATTTTCTACCTTTTATCTCAGCAAAGTTTTACTTTCTACACTTGCTAGTTTTAATTTCAGCAATGTCTTTGAAGCTATAAAAAATTGATCTTTTCAATTCATATTTACAACATCATTTTAAAGTTATAAATGTGTTCAAATTATATTCACAGAATCATTATTCGGAAGTGTTTAATGCTCAAGTCAGATTTTATATAAATTTTTTAATTTAAAAAAAATTAAAATACCCAATTCCCTCCCATTTTGGTGCACACTCCTAAAATTGTTTTACAAAAAGTAATTTGAATTTTTTAAAAAAATTAGTCTTGATTTTGAAAAAAAAAACAAAAACCAATCACATGTGTAACACTAAATCAAATACTACAGTAGGGTGATTATTTGTCCTGATTAGTCCTGATTAGTTGTACTAACACTATTATTTTGTAATTTAAATTTTATTTTATAATTCTTACTTATCCTTTATGACCATATATATGAATTCTACAATGAATTAAAAATGATTAAAAATATGACTTTTTTCTGCAACTTATTCTTTAATTTTAACAAAAGTTACCCCAAACTTTGTATTAGCAATAATGGCATATTACCATTAATATTTATGCAATTAAACCATTAAATATGATGTGAAAAGTAATAGATATGTACTAACACCATTTAGTAACTTGTGGATATCTAATAGTACAATTTTTTTTTTTTTTTGTTTTGGATGAAATGGAAAACAAATTATTGGGCTTTTATTTGGAGACCAATTTAGTCATTATATTTTAAAAAGTATTAAATCTATCATTATATTATTAATTTTATAGTTATATTAAGTCATTATAATAGACATTCTTTATTAATGTTTTACAATAATACTTTAATTCTATTAACAGTGATAACTTTATTCTTAATCAAAATAACTCCATACACTTGAATTTTTGTATCATTTTAAAATATAATTATTAATTTGATCTTAATTCTTAAATTTCATTACTTTATTTAACTATTTTTAAAATAGAAGGACGAATTTAACTTTGAAGTCAAAGTATTTGGTCTTACTAAATTAAAAAGTTGGATCTCCATATCTGATCATTCAATTTTTTTTTAAAAAAAAAACCTTATTTCTCGAACTTGAGGAAGATGGAAAAGAGTGTCAGTTCGTGATCCAATGAATGGAAAAGAAAGGACAAACGGGCTGTCACGAGCTGCACAAGCACTTGCGGACCTGCTTCGAGCGGCCCAGCGCCAGCCAACCACCGCCCCCACCTCTCACATCTATGTCCAATCATCTAATTATTACTCAATTTTCAATTCAACAAACTGTTTGAACGATGTAACGACGTGAAGTTTTTATAAAATTATATAAATTATTAATTGGGCCCTTTTTTAAAATGCTAATGGAGCGACTTGTGTAAAATAAAATAAAATATTTTAGTTAAGGACCAATTTTGGTTTGATTATTATTATACTGTTTCGATACTCATATCCTTAATTATATTAGAAGAGATAAATTATAAGTTAAGTCTTTAACTCTTGTATAGTATGCTAATCAAACTCGTCATTTACTGGATTAATATCAATATATTACTCATCTAATCACACAACTCATATTCTGAGAGTATTGAAAGAACAATCTTAACTCATGTAAAATATTAAAACGTTACATTTAGTGGTTGTAGTTTATTTTTAAATAAAAATAAAGGTTGAGATAATGCTAAGCTTACCCTTACCTTGTTATAATCTACAGATTATAAGTTTAAATCATAAAATAATTGTGTTTTTTTTAAAATAAATACATAAAAAATTCTTTGAAAAATAAAAAAATTATCGAAGTTTCTAACACAAATTTAATATTTATTTATATAATAGGAGCGATCAGATCATTGATAATCAATAACTCATAATAGTCCATATGAAAATTTTTATTTTTATATTATTACTTTCATACAAGTATTTTTTCTTATAAAAAATATATCTTTTCCAAATTTATATACTAAAAATTATATTAACATTATCATTGACATGAATATAAATAACTAAAAGTCTAAATTTGGATCCCAATTAGTAAAATTAAAAATTATATATATTTATTGCTGTATTAGGATATCTATCGATCTATCCCACTCTCTATCATATTATAAATAATTCATTCTCTATTTTGATTTTGTTTTAAAAATTGTGCATATTCCAATCATACTCTCTATTTCATTTATTTATTTTAATAAACTTCAATTCTATTTATTTTACTTTCTTTATAATTTTTACACATAAAAAATTAAAAATCAAATACATAAAATATTCTTATACATGAATAAATAAAATTAATAATTAAATACATAAAATAATCAAATACACATATACACAAAATCAATAATTAAATATACAAATCAATAATCATATATACGATATCAATCATCTAATACAAAAATAAATAATTTTTGTTTCAAAATCTTACAAACCCATTTTCTGTTGAAGTAAAGGTCGTCGTCGTTTTGCTCTTCGTTTCTGCTATTGCTCGTCGTCGTCACTGACGAATGTGGTGTTTGCAACGATTGATAGCAATTGTTGATCTGCTCGATGAAGAAGAAGACCCCAAAATCACATACAACATCAATAGTCGTTGAGGGGTGGGGGAGAGATAGCGAGAAGATTTCAAATGCCAAAAACTTTTCAAACTCCTTAAATTTTTAGCGAGAGGAATTGACTGTCACAAACTAAGTTCAAAATTTTGATTTAGCTCCTCAATTTTGAACTTGACGAGGGAAATTGACTACCGTTGAGATAGCCTTAGCAAGTGGACATTTGACACGGCGAGAGACAGAAGCGGGGGGGCCATGGTTCCCTAGTTATGCAACTAGAGCTCAAATGCTGTTTGGACTTACTAATCAATCGTAAAGGGCCAAAAAAGCACACGGTTTCATAACCTTCAACAAAGGTCCGCTGGAAAGCATTTCCGTCAATCTAAGAAACCGTGAATAATTTCATCAACATGACAGAATCTGACAAGTTCATTGTACACATCCATCTTCTCATGATCCTCATCACTTAATTTGTTCCCATCCTAAACACCGATGCTAGATTTTGTCGTCTCAAATTTTAATATATTTATGTCAATTTTGTGTTTTATTAATGTGAAATGTGATATTTTTTTTAGGAGGAATTTATAATTAATTAAAAATAAATAGATACAATTGTTTTTAACCCTTTTGTAGAAAAAAAATATTTTTATCCTCTCAAATAAACTAATTACACTTTATAGTTATTTTGGATGTCAATTTCGATTGTGGATGTGAGTAGAATATATTAAGATAGATCTAAACTGAAAATTATGTAAAAAAATCAAAAACTGAAACTGCACTAGCAAAAGTAGTTATAGAGTATAATTAATTTATTTGAGGAAGTAAAAATATTTTTTTTAAGAAAAGATATTAAAAATGAAATTTTTATTTGAGATGTGGTTAATTTTTGCAATTTTTATTTTTTTTATATCCAATCCTGCCACGTTTTATTAGCCATGTTCACTCTTATTATTATTATTTTTTTTAAAGAGGGAGTCTCGTTTTGATTTGAGTCTAACTTTATTTTAGTATCTTTTTTGAAACTCATAAAATGAAATGTGACATTAAATTTTGTTAAAACTATTGAGTGAAAACAAGTAAGGTATAGTTTAGTCGGTAACTTTACGAATTTGAAGTTACAAATGAGAGGATACGAGGACAAAAGAAGGAAAAAAACAACCAAATCATAAACAATAGCACTTAATAAATAGGCATAAGCATAGGAAAAAACTAACAAGAGAGAATCCCTAACGAGCACCAACACTCCAAGAAGAAGCTTAGAGGAGATCAAACATTGAACAACCAATATCATACATTTAGCTTTATTGTCATACCCAATTTTTGCAAGAAATAAAACTCAAATAGCAAAGAACCATAAATGGGACCAGTAACGACCCAACAAGAATTAACGTTGTATTCTAAATGACAAACCCCTCGGCCAGCAAAGAAAAAACCCATGAAGGGAAGCTATTATGGATAACTTTGGAGTCCTATATAAACTTGAGATGAAAATGACTATTGAATGTCGTTACATTCTTAGTGAGAGATCATGGCCACTAAGGTAGTCCATGATTGAGAAATCTTCAGACCATATGGATGATATAGAAGTGGAAGAGAAGGGTTATACCTTCATGGGTTAACATATCCATAAGAAACATTAGTCTCCAACGTTAAATCTACCGGGCATGATAGCACATTTTTATTAGATAAAAAATGGTTGGCATTGAAGGTTATGAAATCAAGAACCTAAAGACTTTTTCCAAGATCCCATGGACAAAGGACTAGGGGAATACCCATGGAATTCTTGAAAACGTTGGAATAATCAATTGACTCTATCGAGAGTGAACGAGGGCAATTGAAAAGATTGATTAGTTTAAGAGGGGGTTAAATTAAGTTTATAAAAATAAATTTACTAAAAATGTAAAAAAGAAATAATGTGGAAAAAAATCCTTAAAGTGGTTCGAGCCCAACTCTCTACTCCATTACCTTTATACTTTGTTAAGAATTTTAACTAACTTATTATTGGTAGCTTTTGCAAATTATATAATCTTTATACAATATTTTAACATGGTAAAACTAGAATTTTTACAATATGTGCTTTTTATGGATCAAGCACTTAACCCTTAACAAGAAGATTGATAAAGGTTTTCAAATAAAACACTCAAAAAAGCTTTCGCAAATTATACATTTTGTATCAAGTAGACTTCTCACTTGGGTTCAAAGAATAAGGTTATATCAGTTGAAGTTCTAACTCTTTGGAACATAAAATAGAAAATAATAAAACTTGAAAGAACTTTGAGCTTTTAATGACACTTTAATATTTCTTTTGGTTCAGCATTCCTTTGTTTTTTTGTCCTAAAGCTCCTGATATTTATAGTTTTCCTAGTTCAATGCATTTGACAGATTGTCTAGTAGATAAAGCATTGAGCTTGGAAACTTGTAGAGAACATCTCTTTTCTTGTCCATGGTAATTATTAGAATTAGGTTTTGAAGTTCAATCATGGATAATTTTCATGAAAGAATGGTTAGACATCATTTAATGAAGTTCTGATTGTCTGAAAATGAAGAACTATTGCATTAAACGCAGTCACAATGGCTATATTTTTCCAAATTTTAGAGATTGTTAGTCAAGCAAGGTTAATGGTTACTCGAGTGAGATCAGAAGTTACTCGAATGTTTTTAGTATTTAGTCGATTAAGTAATTCATTACTCAATTGCTGAATAATCTTACTAGATTAAGATTATCAAAGAAATATGTCATTACTCAACTATTCAATTTTGTTACTCGACCAAAGAACATAATACTCGATTAAAAATAATTTTTTGTCAATTAACTTTTTAAGTACCTTTTTGCCTAAGAATAATACTTGACTAAATAATTATGTTATTTGACTAAAGAAGTTAATACTTATTAAGAATAACTAGCTTTTACTCTATTAACTTTTTAAGTATAAGTTAAGTACCTTTTTGCCCAAAACTAATATACGACTAAATAATTATGTTACTATACTAAAGAAGTTACTACTTGATTAATAATAGTTTTTAGTCGATTAACTTTTCAAGTATCTTTTTGTCCAAGAATAATACTTGACTAAATAATTATATTATTCAACTAAAATATTTCACTATTCAATTAAAAGATGATTACTTGATTAAGTCAAGTGATTAGCTGATGAACCTTTTGAATCTTGAATTCCTAGTATATTTTACTTGATTAATTAATTCTTATTACTCAAGTAATGTTTGAATGTTAATTTAAACTGAACTTAGCTAAGATAATTAATCAACTAATATAAGATTTTACTTGAGTAAAAAATATATTAATCGATTAACTAAGTATATATATTACTCGATTAACACCCTATTTTTAAATTTTATTTCAGTAATTTATATTTTTATTATTTTTAAACATATGTATGGGAATAAGTATCAAAATCAAGATTTCGACAGCAATGTTCAAGAACCATCCATTGTGAAGAAAAAGAAGACCAAATACAAATCATAAAATAATTTACGTTTAGTGGTTGTAGTTTACTTTTATTTATTTTTAAATAAAAATAAGACCTTGATGTTAAAACACAAATATTTCACTATTCATGTAAAATGTTAAAACGTTACGTTTAGTGGTTGTAGTTTATTTGTAAATAAAAATAAAGCTTGATGTAACGCTAAGTTTACTCTTACTTTATTATAATTTACAGATTGTAAGTTTAAATCATAAAATAATTGTGTTTTTCAAAATAAATACATAAAGGATATTTTGAAAAATAAAAAAATTATCAGAGTTTCTAACACAGATCTAATATTCATTTATATAATAGGATAGATGAAAACATTGATAATCAATAACTCATAATAGTCCATATGAAATTTTTTATTTTTATATTATTACTTTTATACAAGTATTTTTTCTTATAAAATATATATATATATATACCAAATTTATGTACTAAAAATTATATTAGCATTATCATCCACATAAATAGAAATAACTAAAAAGTCTAAAATTTGATCCCAGATAATAAAATTAAAAATTATATATATTTATTGCTGTATTAGCAAGGGGACATTTGACTTGGCGAGAGACAAAAGCGGGGGGGACCATGGGTTCCCTAATCATGCAATTATAGGTCAAATGCTGTTTGGACTTACTAATCAATTGTAAAGGGCCCAAAAAGGCACACGGTTTCATACGCTTCAACAAGAGTCCGCTGGAAAGCATTTCTGTGTATCTAAGAAACCATGAATAATTTCATTAACACGAAAGAATCTGACAAGTTCATTGCACACATCCATCTTCTTATCCTCATCACGTCACTTGTTCCCATCCGAAAAACCGATGCTAGATTTTGGCGGCTCAATTTTTCATATATTTATGTAAATTTTGTGTTTTATTAATATGAAATGTGATATTTTTAGGAGGAATTTATAATTAACTAAAAATAAATAGTACAATTGTTTTTAACCCTTTCATAAAAAAAAAAAAAAACGTTTTTTATCCTCCCAAACAAATTAATTACACTCTATAACTACTTTGAATATTGATTGTGAATGTGAGTAAAATATATTAAGATAGATATGAACTGAAAATTGTGTAAAAAAATCAAAACTGAAACTACACTACTAATTGGTTTTAACTGCCTAGTGAAATTGCACCGATAAAAGTAATTATAGAGTAAAATTAATTTATTTAGAGAGGGGTAAAAACGTTTCTTTTTTCCAAGAAAGATGTTAAAAACAAATTTTTTATTTGAGATATAGTTAGTTTTTGTAATTTTTACTTTTTTTTATGTTCAATCCCGTCATGTTTTAACCATGTTCACTTTTATTATTATTTTTTTTAAAGAGAGAGTCTCGTTTTGATTTGAGTCTAACTTTATTTTAGTATGTTTTTTGAAACTCATAAAATGAAACATGACATTAAATTTTATTAAAACTATTGAGTGAAAACAAATAAGGTAGTTTAGTTTGTGACTTTATGAATTGTTGAATAAAATAAGAAATAAGATGAGAAACAAAAGATTATATCACACTTGAACACAATAGATTTTTACATAAAAATTCAAAAAAGGAAAAATCACAGCAGTCAGGATGATAGAGGAAACATATTACTATGTAATAAAATTTACAACTACAAAACCCAATATTCTCTCTTTAAGCCTAAGTTCCAATTATATCCAATTTCTATCTCTCACTGGTCTCTCACAAGTGATTTGCTTACCTTAAATAACAAATCAGGCATCCAATTTATATATTAGTTTTCTTATTCGTCAAGGCTAAGGTTTCTTTCCCTAACAACAATTAACAACTGACTATGAAATAAGATTACAAACTAAACAAATATTAGAAATAAGAAATAATCTTCAAGACTAATTAATTAGGATTTCTCGCTGAAAATCCTAAAACAAATTTTGTTAAAACTATTGAGTGAAAACAAATAAGGTAATTTTGAAAGAACTTTGAGCTTTTGATCGACACTTGAATATTTCTTTTGGTTAAGCATTCCTTTGTTTTTTTTTTGTCCTGAAACTCTTGATATTTATAGTTTTTTTACGTCAATGCATTTAACAGATTATCTAGTGGATAAAGCATTGAGCCTGAAAACCTATAGAGAACATCTCTTTTCTTGTCCATAGTAACAATTAGAATTAGGTTTTGAACCTCAATCATGGATGCTTTTAATGAAAGAATGTTTAGACATCATTTAATGAGGTTTTGATTGTCTGGAAAGGAAGAACCATTGCATTAAATGTAGTCACAACAACTATATTTTTTCAAATTTTAAAAACTGTTAGTCAAGTAAGGTTAATGATTACTCGAGTGAGATCAAAGGTTACTCGAATGTTTTTAGCATTTAGTCGATTAAGTAATTCATTACTCGATTATTGAATAATCTTATTAGATTAAGATTATCAAAGAGATATGTCATTACTCCAATTATTCAATTTTGTTACTTGACTAAAGAACATAATACTCGATTAAAAATAACTTTTTGTCGATTAAGTTTTTAAGTACCTTTTTGTATAAGAATAATACTCAACTAAATAATTTTTATTACTCAAGTAATGTTTGAATGTTAGTTTAAACTAAACTTAGCTAAGATAATTACTCAACTAATATAAGATTTTACTTGAGTAAAAAAATATGTTAATCGATTAACTAAATATATATATTACTCGATTAACATCTCATTTTCAAATTTTACTTTAATAATTTATATTTATATTATTTTTAAACATATGTTTGGTAATAAGTATCAAAATCAAGATTTCAACAGCAATGTTCAAGAACCATCCATTATGAAGAAAAAGAAGACCAAAAAGAAGACCAAACAGTGACCCCCTGGGGCATAGCCAAGTGGCAAAAGGGCATGTTGTAAAGCTTGGCTGGGGGCTCCGAGTGTAGATTCAATTCCTGGGAGAAGCAAAATTGGCTGAGGGTTCTTAGTATGGGTTCGATTCTTGGAGGAAACAGAATGCTCCCTTTTGGGAAAGGACCTTGGGGGTGATATCAGTAAGGGGCCAAAAACCTACCACCCTGGTTAATTGGGCACATCCTGCAATATATTTTCTCAGTGTAGTTTTAGGAGTAGGGTAACTGAGGACACTAGTGATGAAACGTAGTTCCGAAAAAAAAAAAAGAATACCAATGAAGTGGGCACTCAAAGATAACCATTGTTTTTGTGAGCAGAATTTCAAAAAAAATAGGGTTGATGGAGAGAATAAAGTATAGAATAGGGATTTGTGAATGGTCATGTACGGGTTTCTTGAAGCACAAAAGAGGACTTTAGGGAAAAGGCATGATAAAGCTTAAGTAAGGCTTCAAGAGATAGATTTAGGGGAGGATTTTCGTGAAAGGAAAAGATGAAAAATCAAGGGAGAGGGGATCGATTGAGCGATGGAAAATATAATTGGCATTTAATAACATATACTAATATTATTTTGTATGCACGTAGGACTTAATTAGTAATAGATGTTTTTTTTCTTTTGGCCAAAAAGTGAATTTGGTTTATGTATTATACATTAATGTCTAGTTTAGTCTTTATTTTTGTTTGGTCAGTTTAGCACTTAAAATTTTAAAATTATACTAACTTGGTAGTTGTCGTTGGTGAACCATTTTACCACTAGTCAAACAAACAGTTAACTAATAGCAAGTATGAAATTGTTATATTTTTTAGAAGTTCAAGTATTAAATTGCCCCAATTATTTACTTATAAAAAAATTTAATTTTTTAGTGCCAGTAATATGTCCTAATGTAAGATTTAAATGACATCTAAATGAATTTTTTGATATATTCTTGTATTTAATAAATGGTAGGTTATTTTCATTCATGACTTTCCAGTAATCTATAAATGAGTCCCTAGACTTCTTATTGGAGATTTTATTCTTTAAATTGTTAAGAATATAATGATGAGATTCTTTAGTATAAAAAATCTTAAATTGTTCTTAATCTTTACCTTCCTTGAGTGGGGACTTTGAGCAAGCAGGTATGAATTAACATGAAAGTTTACTATTTTAATTAATATTAGACACTAATAATAAAGAGTGATAGTCACATTGTTGGGAGAAAGATGTCAAATTAAATAATCACAATGGAATAAAATAATTTTCTCTTGTGCGAACCTAACAAGAAATATCCAAATAGAGCAATAACGAATAAATAAGTGCAACAATTATTCAATCACAAGAACACAAAAATTTTACTCGGAAAACCCCTTAATGCGAGAAGTAAAAATCACTGGACTAGAGTTTATGCAAAACTTTTACTATCAAACAAATAATGGGTATAATCGTTCTTCTCTAGATAACACTAGAGGCATACCAAATCCTCAAGAACTCAATAGTTCTTGGCACACTAAAATCCCCAAAAACAATAAAACAATAAAACAATCAATCCAATCACAACTCTCTCAAAAATAAAGATTATTGGAATACCACTCAAAAATAGTAAGGAAATATCTCACCATAAAAATGCCATTGTTCAATAACGATTTCTCCCATATGAACCGTTGGATATTAATCTTAACTATTGGATTTTAAGAACAATGAGTTGTGAAGGTTCTGTCCAAAAATCATGATCATTGGACAACAGGATGTAGAGATATAAAGGATTAACCAATGATTGTGTATGCTACCCATATTTCTCGAATTCTCAATTGTTGCACTCGATTTTTGATAGAAAATTGGTGGTCGAAAATTGAGATTTTCTGACAATCACACACAGATGAACCCTCTCACGGCTGCCCTAGTTTTGCTCCATATATATATATATATATATAAACCCTTGGGCTTGTTGGTCTCTTAGGGTATGGCCACTTAAGAGGGGGGATGAATTAAGTGATTAAAAATTTTATCAATTTTTTAATAAAAATCTCGTTATTACAAATTTATCAAAATTAGATTTATGTAAATATATATGTGAGAGGTTGTAGAGATAAATTTTACACCACAAGATATATCAATGAGACACTATATGGCATAAGACGATTTTTAAGTGGTTCAGTGTATTCTACACACCTACTCCACTATCCCAAGGTCTAACCACCCTTGGGGTTCTACTAAGACCAACACCAAAGTTTTCCCTTAGATCACCTTGGAAACTAATAGAATCATAGATTACAAATGGTTCTAGGAAACCTAATCAATCGACAACAAAGTTTAAATAAGTACAATACTTGTCCACACTTGGATTCAAAAGATTTAAACAATAAGAAACTTATACAAGACAATAAATAAAATGATACAATAATCAACGATGGAGAATTTCATATACAACTCGAAGAGACTTTCTCCTTTTTGCCTTGTGGCTCTTGGGTGATTGAGCAATAAAGCTTGAGAGCCTTTGGATGCTTGGTCAACTTGATGAGAGAGATTGAGAACTTATAGTGCTTCTTTGAAATCAAATAAGTGCTAAACTTCTCAAGCAAAATAGCCTTTGAGCTTTTATAAACGCGCCTGGAGAACCTGTGCAACATTCAAAAAATTGACGGTTGAACCTGAGAAGTCGACTTTCCTGAAATAGGAGTTAACTTCTATTTTAAGTGGGAGTTGACTCTGATTAAACAAGAGTCGACTTTACTAATGTTAGAATCAACTCTTCAAAATACATTAATGCTACTAGGTCGACTTTGCATAAACTGCTCTGGGATAGGTCAACTCTAGTTTTGCAAAAGTCGACTTCAGCTTAAGAGGAGTCAACTCTAGTTATACAAGAATCGACTTTTGAAGCCAAAATTTATAGAAAATTGATTTTATACATATAGTAAGTGCTTGAGACTTGGTTTTAATCAAAAACATAGTTTTAGTGGATATTATGATTATAAAAATATACAAAAATTTACTTGAAATAATTAGGGACTATAAATTATACATCAATTATAAAATATTACTTTTGTTAATTGTCAAAACTTAATTGAAAATTTAATTGGGGCAAGTTGGCTCAACAAGGCTCTTTTTCAATTAAATCAATTAACACACATGCTACAAAGCATGTGATACTTATATTAAACGAGTGGGTGGTTGTTGGTTGAACAATGCATTGAACGTGATATTGATAATAAATTACATGGTTGAGAGGATTAATATTTTGTTATTAGCTGCGATTGTGTAATTGATCTTCTAATTTGAAATAACATGGATGTTTTGTGTATTAGTGCATAAAATTTGCTAGTGATGTAGACTCATCCAATTGTAAGATGAGAATATTCACTGTGTGGTATCATTCGATTGATATACAAAGGCAGGTGTTTGCTAGATATAATCTATTACCTCTGTTGTGAGGTGAAAGTTCTATGCAATCTTTTGTTGGTATGTGATAGGGGAAGTCCTTGGCCAGTACATGACGATTGAAAATGAGTTTTCAATGTCTCATTTTATTACTCCAACTAAGGTCTATTGCATAGTGACAAGGAAAAGGACCTCAGGTCCCAAATTACGCCGACACCGAGGTGAAACCGTCGAATGTTGATAGGACACGTGTTGCTTAATGGAGAACTTGGCTTATGATTATCTCCCTGAGGACTAAAGAACACGTGGCAGAAGATGATCGCCATAATAGGTGGCGGGGCACACGGTAAAGAAACCCCGGGTTCCTCGAGATCGATTACCTTGCCAAAGGTCGCGGAGATAAGGTCTATCCCGAAGATCTCAGAAGCGGATGCCACTATAGAATCCTTATCAAGAAGATCCCGAAGATCCCTCCGGGATCCTGATCTGGAGGAAGGGATAAAAGGAAGAACACGAGGTAAGAATGTGGATCTTTTTTTTTTCATTACTACTATACTCCTAGAAAACGAGAAAACTGACTTGATCATCGGAGATCGATCGGGGGAGCAAGTCCCCGTCTCCATTGCAAGTACGCCTTAGGAGGCAGAAAAGGAGCATTCGGCCACCTCTTCTCGGATCTCATCATCACATAGTATTGGGTTAGTGATTTTGATCAGTTTATGGCTCTCACCGAACTGACAAATTTGGTCAGTTTAGATTAATTGAACCTTTGCTCTCTCCTATTTAAGAGTAAGCTCCTTGATTGACCAAGAAGTGAGCAAGATGACTGCCATCTCTTTTAACATGTTGAAAGTAAGAAATTCTTTCCATGTAGTAGGTTTGATATTTGATATCTCCCTGTACTAGAGTCACCATCTACTAAAATATTTTCCATGCCTATAGTAAAGAAGCCTATTTTACACCCATATAAGCTGCGACTGCCTCCATATATATAATCCATCAAAATTTGGCAAAAAGTTGATATTTGCTGCAGAACAACAATCAAAAGCTCTCTCTATAGCCTACCACCAGGGAAGATAAATCAATAGAGCCACCATCAACGTTAACATTTGGAAATTCTTCCGCGTAGTTCTTGATAGATAGATGGTACAACGTTAACATTTGGGGCTGCTCCTTTCGAATGGATTCGTTGGTTATGCACGTACCTGATTCTCTAATATTATGGTAAAAAATAGAGCAAAGTTGTTCTAGGTTTAGGATTACAGCATTATCAAAACAAAATCCGAAAATGATGGACTTGTATACATGCAAACCCGACTCTTAGCTGCTCTTTGAGCAGTAAATGTGATTTTAAATCATATATTTGTAAATATGATATGTAGACAACAGATTGAGAATTGTAATCAACACTTTAAATAAGCTTTTTCATACTCAATATGATTATTCAACAGATTGAGGCATGATCCTCTTAGTGGCTTTATGGTCCTAACAAGTGTATTTGTGGCCTCTTTGTCAATTTTCTATTTTTGTGGTCCATATGTCTGGTTACTATTGTAGTAATCATGGACTTTGTTTGAGAGTGCACTAACCTTTACTTCATTATAATTAGGTTGTACAAAAACTAAAACAAGAAAATAATATTTTTTCAAAAAAGTAGAAAACAAAAATGTAAGATAAAGCATAAATTAAAAAAATATAGGGTTTTTTTTGTAAATATAATTTTTAATATAAAAAATTATAAAAAATAGTTAAAATATAATACAAACAAACATAAACATTAAACATAAGTTTTATAATGCATTCAAACAAATATAAACATAAAGTTCATTGTGCATTTAAACAACCATCAACAATATTTACAATAAGAGTCAACAATTAGAAATGCCAAGTAAAGGGGGTTAAGATACACAAAAATGGATCAGATTTAACAGTTATATTTTTGTAGATCTGGCTTTTAAGTTTAAAGCCAAAACGAAAAGCGCACTGCAATTGCCATGGGCCACTGTGGCCGTGGTTTCCTGTGACCAGAGGCAACCACCTGACACTCTTATCTCCAACGACTAATATATTCAAAAACTAGCAAAATCTGATGGCCAGATCTTCATAGATCTAGGTTAAAATTTTCGGCCAAAGCCCCAAATACGCATTTATACATATATATCAATGGATCTTGCTGTAAAAGTTGTTAATAAAACTAAGAGACTTACCTCCTTATAGATCTTGACCGCTTTTACAGTGAAAAAGTGGGTGGATCGAAGATTAGATGATTGAATTTTACAAAATGCATGAATCCATAAGTATTCTTGAGAGTGTTGTAGAAAAAATTAGAGAGAGAGAGAGAGAGACAGAGAGAGAGAGAGTTCAGATGATAAAATGGTGGCGATTGAGGGAGGGAACGACAGACAAGGGAATGATGAAGGAGCAACAAGAGGAAATGGTTGACGAAAGTGAGGGAATGGTGACGATGAGGGACCAAGAGAGGGAATTTCGAGATTTAGAAATAAAGCATTGAAAGAAAAAGAAAAAGAAGAAAATTGAAAAAAGAAAGGAAACTTCAAGATTCGTGATATTGGGTCGCCGAGCACACGTTTCTTGCCAGAAACGCGTTTTCAATTATTTTATGTAATTTATAAAACAACTCCAAAATATTTCGTAAATTACAAAAATGACTTGAAAAATCTTTTGAACTATTTTTACCGTTTGCAAAATGAAAAATAGTTTGAAAATTTCAAAACAGTATCTCCAAGTCATTTCAGTGCTTCAGAGATTATAATCACTCTTTTGGGGGCTCTTTAGCCATTTTATGTAACCCCTCAAAGGACATAATCTGTAGTACCACCTCTATGTTTTGTTGCTTACTAAGCTTGCCTACGTATTAATGCTCCCTATGGTTGTTGAAGACAATATCTAGACTTCTACAATGCTATTATCCCTATTTATTAGTAGTCATGATTGGGTGTTTATATATTCTGTCTTGAATATCATTATCTTTGTTTATAATTTATTGAGTCTAGACTGAGGTATGCAGTTGTTTTTGACTTTTTGTTTCCATCCTTGTTAGATCATTTGGAATTTTGGATTCCATCACCAATTATATAAATTTTGTAAAGTCGCTAGCTAGGTTATTCGGTTTCAATGTTTTACCTAAAAAAGAAAAAAAAAAACTAATTCTGATGGTGTCTAGTGTAGCAGCCCTCATAAATTGGGTCAAACAATTAATTAATCATGAAATTGAGATCATAAGGTGAAGGATTTTTTTTTTTATATGAAAAGTCAAACATTTTTTATACTCCTAATCTTCTCAATGACACGTCACTGAGCTTGCTTTAATTTTATATTTAGGAACCAGTTTATCTTACGAATTTCATTTGATTGAGTCAAGCCCGTATATCTTTACACAATTTATTTATAAAAAATGCCATTGACTTAATATAGAGCAGTGATATATATATATATATATATTTTTACAATTATAATTTGTTTCAATAGACGTTTTCCTTCTGAATGTACACTACTAATGAGTCACCTCGTTTGTTAATATAGTAAAATATGTATTAACATAGCACTGCCCTAATCAAGATTCTGTCACATGCACGTATTAGAACTTCGGTTCCTAAATATTTAATTCGTCGGGATAAAGAGAAACCCTTTTTTTATTTTTTGCCCTTTTTCTTTTCAACTTTGTAAGCTGGCAATGTTTGACTATTTTCATACCATTATTAATAAGTGATGCCAGCATAGCTTAGTTGTGCTGCTTCCTTCAAACTCAGAGCATTAATTTCCACAGTTTTTCCCTGCTGCTTCCTTCAAATTCATCATCCACTAAATAGAAGCTGTGAATTTTCTCGAGATTTTAATTAAGGTGGGGGTCTGTTTGATTGTCCAATTTTCCATGGAAAATATCACATCCACGAAAAATTTTCTAGTTTTGGATGTTTGATTGATCAAAATTTTTCATGGAAAAAGTTCTTGGTACCACACATTAAAGCTTGTTTTCCATGGAAAATTGCAACTAGCGGGGAGAGGTGGGAGTTCTTTTCCATGGAATTGGAAAATATTTGCCTTTTCTATCTATTTTCAATCAAACACAGCCTAACGGAAAAAAATTAGGAATAAGTAATGTGATTTCAACAAGTGAAATAGAAATAAAATTTCTTTTTTTATAATTTGGAACATAACAAAAGAAATGGAACGGCACAATATGGTCCAATAGATAGGGAAATGCATTAAAACTAATTCAAGCTAGGCACTTCAAGTCTTCAAAGGCAAAACAAGCAAAAAAAAAAAAAAAAAATCAGATATTTGCTCGATTAAAGTCCGATGTAATGTACTGATTCATGATTTATTTATATCTCTTTAGATCTAATAAAAAGAGTCACCTAATTTTCGTTGTGTGAAAAAATTGTCTTAATGTCTCCCTCTCTATTACCCTTTTTAAGGGTAAAAGCCATAAATGGTTTATGTGATTTTTTCATCTTGATTGAAAGAGAGAGAGAGAGAGAGAGAGAGAGAGAGAGAGAGAGATGGTCCATAGACTTCGAAAATGTAGTGTTGATAGGGGCCACATGATACTTCTTGAGAGGCCACAGCCTCGTGGTCTGACTATATCAACCAAGTCAGCGGTCTCAGCTGCATGGAATGGAATGGAATTGAATGGATCCATTCCACATAATATGCCCGAAAAACCAAGGCCTGTTTTGTCAAACTATTCCTCTTCTTCCCCTGTTTTAATTCGTTCCCTCTATAAATACCTCTCATTTTCCATTGCTTCAAAATCATCATCTTCATCATCATTATCTCCTCTCTCTCTCTCTCTCTCTCCCTCTCTCACGCGCGCGCGCGCACACACACACACACACACAAATCAATGTCTCCTGCAATGAGCTTGCAAATTGAAGGCAACAGTAGTGAAGAAGATCAACCGTACCAGAAAGGAGTAGAACATCTACGAGAGAGTGGCATCACTAAAGTTCCAACAAAGTACATATTTCCCTTTTCAGACAGACCACAGAATGGACACCTTAACGCCCATAACTCTGCTGATCATCTCAACCTACCAGTAATTGATTTTGCCGAACTTCAAAGCTCCAATAGATCCCATATTCTTCAATCTCTCACGAATGCTTGTGAGGAATATGGCTTTTTTCAGGTGGGGATTCAACATCAAACATAAATCAATTTCATGCATGTGTGTGTGTGTGTGTGTGTATACAGCTTAATTAAACAAAGAAAGCTAGCTAGAGGCTTTATAGACCACAGATCCCTAGAGCCGCTAATCAGAGGATCCGACAGAAAAAGGAAAGCAACAAGCGGAGAAGAAAGGAGGAGAAATTTTAGTTATTTTTTTTCTTTTGGATTAATAAATATTGGCTTGTTTTATGCAGCTTATAAACCATGGAATCTCAAAGGAGGTCATAGCTAGCATGATTGACGCTAGTAGAAGATTCTTTGAGCTTCCCTTTGATGAGAGGGCAAAGTACATGTCCGCCGATATGCGGTCCCTTGTCCGGTACGGAACGAGCTTTAACCAGAACACAGATGGAGTGTTTTGTTGGAGGGACTTCTTAAAACTCAGCTGCCATTCCCTGCCAGATGTTCTTCCTTTCTGGCCTTCTTCTCCTCTTGGGTTAAGGTTAGACAAAACCATACGTACAATTAATTAAACCACTTATTCATGCATGTAGCCTCAATGCAAATTAATTAATGTCAAACCATTTTCATACTTTACTACTTTTATAAAATGGACATTAATTTAAGTATATATGAGTCAGTCACACATAAAATAGAATTTGAAGCCATGACACTCTGAATGCAATTTAGGGTTCATTAACCTTTATTGGTACTTAATTAAGTGAGTGTTAATAATGTAAATGTATAGTATAACTAATCCTAGATTTCACTGTACTTGTTTTCAATATTCTAACAGGGAAGCAGCAGTCGACTACTCAAAACAAATAAAATTCTTGTATGAAATGGTGATGGAAACGATTTTAGAAAGCTTAGGGCTGATGGAGAAAGGGGATTTGCAAGAAGTAGTGGAAGATGGAAGCCAAATGATGGTGGTGAATTGCTACCCACGTTGCCCGGAGCCCGAGCTAACCCTAGGGATACCGCCTCACTCCGATTATGGCTTGCTGACGCTTCTTCTCCAAGATGATGTTAGAGGCCTCCAGATACGGCATCATGGCAGATGGGTAACTGTTGAACCCATCCCAAACTCATTTGTAGTCAATATTGGTGATCATCTTGACGTATATTTATACCTTTTTTAACACATTCAATTCATTCTAGTATCAGCTGCCTTCTTCAATTTGTTTGCTTCTGTAGGATTGAGATTACTGTTCTAATAGTTGAAAAGAAATTGCTAAGAATTTCATTGGAGTACAACAAACTTGTGCACTTAATACAAAATTTCTGGTCACAAAAAGTTCAAAACGCGTGACTGATTAAATTTCCTCGCTGTGTCGCTTTTGTGACACAAATAGCGTTCGACACTGTAACAATAGTTTCTGTGACGAGCTTAATTTTGCCACCATATATTTTCAAACCCTAATTCATATGGTTCTTTTTGGCAGATTTTTAGCAATGGGAGGTACAAGAGCGTGCTGCACAGGGCGCTTGTGAATTCTTCAAAGTCTCGAATCTCTGTCGCTTCGCTGCACAGTAAACCCTTCGACAGGGTTATTCGGCCGTCGCCAAGACTCATAAACGAAGCAAACCCTAAGCGTTACATGGATACAGACTTTGCCACATTTCTGGAGTTCATCTCATCCCATGATGGAAAAAGTAAGAATTTCCTGGAGTCCAGGAAATTAGTGACGTAATTGAGCTCAAAACACTAGAGAGTCCCTCTAAATTGTTCAGACTTTTCAGGCCGAGATTGCCTAGTAATTGTTTTAATTGGGATGTCTAGCAATAGTTCTTAGTAACTATATAATGGGGTCTACTTCAGCTACTAATTATTTATAAAAATATAGCACTTAGTTACGATTTTTATCTACTCTTTTGACTTGGCTTTCCTTACTGTGTTTCCTAATCTTTGGCAAAGGAAAAAGTTTGCAGAACCCGTTAGGTTCCTCAAATTCAGTTAAAATTTTAATAAATTTTAGTATTTAGTAGTTATTTTTTAATATTTACTATTTATTAAACCAATCAAAAAATAATACATGATAGTCACCTCACTAAATGTGTAAACTCAATAAATTCATCTATCAGTATATATAACTAAAAAAAAAAAAAAAACTGAGCGCGCGGCATCTCCTTGAGGATTAAAATTAGTGCAAATAAAAGAAGAGACTACATCAACAAAGCAAGAACAGGTTGAGGAAACTATGTTGTCCAAGGAATAAATTCTAATCTCACATAAATAGTATGATGTAAAGCTTTATGTTATTTGATTTCACTAACTCAAGTGGAAAGGTTTATGTTATTTGATTTTATAAGTTCAAGAGTTATTTTTTTATCAAAAATTTTGGGTGAAGATTCATAATGCTATAAGTGGTATTTGAACTAATCTTTCACTATTACCAAGTGTGGGCTAGGAAAGAGTAAGAAATTGAGTTGGGCCAAATTAAGACATAAAATTTCAGACCCAGTGAAAAGTGAATATTAAAAAGTGAGAGAGTTTATTGTTACCTAATCTTACAATGATAACTTACTAAAAAAGTTAAATTTAAATATGAATTGCTCCTCTAACGAGACAATATACACAATAAATCATCTTTTGGCTGTAAAAATATAAGGGTATATTAGCAGATTTGGTACAAGATTGCGTTGCAAAATGTTCTAGTCAATTAATAATCATTAATATTAAAGGAAAGTATTCATCAGAATTGTAAAAATACAATTGTTACATCATTTGATTGGACGTTTAGTGCAACAGTTTTGTTAATACCATTTTCCCTTGAAAAAGAAAAAAAGTGTAGTACTATTTGTGTCCAAGTAATGGATCTCTTCCTCATCCTCTAAGATCAGGAAATGAGAGGCCAGAACCATGCGATATATAATACTTTTTTTTCCTTTTTGATTAATTACGGTGAAGGCTCTTAAATTTTGATAAAAAGACACATACTTCCACGACATCTCAGAAACGATACACTTCCTTAATTGTTAACTTATTATATAAAATTGACTATCTTACCTTCATTTTTAAATCCTTATCTCTCTGTTCTTTTTCTCTATCCATTCCAATGTGAGAGGATCATATCGACGATGGACCCTTTTTTCTCCGAAAACAATAAGAATCCCATATTTTTAATACCTCTATCTTTCTCACTTTCTTTCTATTGTTTCAAAAATTGATCAAATGACCACCAAGACATATTTTTCAAAAATATCCATCAAGGCAATAAGTCAGGAAAGTTGTCCCAGGATTTCCCGAGACATGGTCCAAAACGATTTGGCGCCGCACAATTGTAAGAATAGCTGGTTGCCTAATGCAAGGACAAGTGGACTGTCGCACGCCACCAACTACTGCAGGTCTGTTCCACGTATGCGACCACCTACCAAGGGCCTTGTCCTGCGCAACCACGACGCAGTTTTGTCCCGCACAACCACATCTTGGACTAGGCCTGCACAAGGTCATATTCTGCAACCCTCTTCGGTACAACAATTTGATGTGTCCTCCTGGAGGTCTCTTAGAGGACAACACGTGGATATACTCCCTTAGTTAAAAACTCTCCCGGTACAAATGTTTCCCCAGACAAATCTGTTATTTTGCCGTTGTTTTGATGATAAAAAATATTGTCTAAATAATTTTTTATGGTACGTGCATCTAAATTATTTTATTAAGCACTATAATAAAAACAATCCAATGTTAAAAATAAGTTTTCAATATCATTTGTGGCATTTGGAAAAACAAGTTTTTATTGTCAAAAGAATCCTTTATATTTGATATATCAAAATTAGCCATATAGTATTTGAATCTAAAATTTAGGTTTTAATTATGAAGGCCAGCATATCAATCATTTTTCAAAAATGGTCGACTATTTTCTCTTAAAATGTCGACAGGCTTTCCAAGAATGTCGACAATTTTTCTCATTCATGTTGACCATTTTTATGCGAGTTCTTAGTTGTGCCAGGTCGACCACTACTGCATCATTTCCAATCGACTGTTTCTTATACTGGTCGACTGTTTCTTTGAACATCTAAATTATTTTATTAAGCACCATAATGAAAATTATCCAATGTTAAAGTAAGGTTTCAATATCATTGGTGGCATTTGGAAAAACAAGTTTTTATTGTCGAAAGAATCTTTTATATTTGATATTGTTGTTACCAAATACAACAATAGAAACTTGTATGGAGTGAGGGAAACCGTCTTCTAAAGCAGTATGAGATACCATTGACCGAGGGTATAATCGTCGAGTGAGCTCTGTAGGAGATAAAGAACCTCGCGGAGAGAGGAGTGGCTGGTGGGATGAGCAAGCTTGCGGAGAGAAGATGCCTTGCAGAGAGACCGATGTCCCGCGGAGAGAAGAAGTCTCTCAAAGGGGATAGCTTCTGGGAGAGAGCTGCCAACGTACTCCCTCGGAAGGTTCAGGTTGGCCAAGTATCCAATTTAGCTTAAGGCTCTCAGAGAGGGTTTGATACACCTCTCAAAGATGATTAGATCGGCTTCTGGAAAGATTATTGGCTTCTTTTCAGGAAGGTGCTCAAAAGGCCTTGGAGAGGACGGGGGCTCTCTCGAAGGGAATACGGCTGGGTCGACCTCAAGTTTCGGAAGGGCTATTGGATAAGATGAGGGTTAGAAGGCTTCTGGGAAGAATCTCCTGCGAAAACCCTCCAACGATCAAGTCAATAAGCAGAGAGAGAATGAGCCACGGAAAGAAACGTAATGGCTTCGGAGAGATAAGTTTGAGAGGAATAGAAATAGGTTACCAGATGTATTTTCCTCCTCTGAATAGTGTTGCTCCTTGCCTTTTATAGTCTCAGTCTCGATGATCGAGGGTGACACATGACTCTCGGCGAGATTTCTCTTGGAGACAAGGCATCTTCTCGGAGAGACCTCTCCCCGAGAACACTTTTCCCAAGAGGATCTCTCCAAGATAGAGGCCACTTAGGGAGACAGGGTACCACAATCGCCCCCTACTCTCTATTTTTACCTTTAGGTGAATACGAAGGGTAGGCTCCTTCCAAAAGATCAGCCTCTGCGAGCTCTGCTTTTTCCACTTCCCGAGGGTCTTCTTATAAATAGGCCCTTGCCATATCAACCGTTCCATGCTTGTTTTATCTTTAACTATTACTCTCTCTGTGCTTCTTCTTTCTGAAAGAAAATCCTCTGCGACACACATTCTCGGATGTCGGAGGACGATGTCGCCCTTCTTCGTAGCAACCATAGGATACCCTTTGACCACCAAACTAGGGTTTCCCAGTAAGCCAAAAATTGTGTGGCCAATGCCGAGGAAGGTTGGGTTAGTATTTTCAAGACTAGTTTCAATAATGGTTTTAGCCTTCTTTTGCATGATTTCGACCTTAAGTTTCTTAAGGCGAGTGGCTTATCCCCGTCCCAACTACATCCTAATGGTTGGGCCTAGCTGGTCGCCTTTCCTTGCGTTGCCGAGAAAAGTAAATAGTTCCATCGGTCGAACTTTTATTCTATTTTTTCTATCTCTGCTTGGTGAGGAATAGGTACTACCTATACACCCTTCATTGTCCCCACCCAGAGGATCGTCTCTTATATGATTCCCCAGCCAAGACCGAATCTTTTGACACCAGGTGGTTTTTATTCCAACCACTTATGAGCATGTGGAATGCTCCCCGCAAGTGGGTCATTGACCCTAAAAAGAAGGTGAAGTTGCGATTTGGTAGGACAATTGGTGGTCTTTAGGAGCAATACGGCGAGGAGCGTCGCGCTTTTCTTCAAGGTGGTTTATCACACCTCTACGACTACCTTACGACCAACAGATTAATACGAGCCGAATGGATCCAAGGACCTGGCGAACCGTCCAGTAACTGAGTCCCCCGAACAATACCACATCACTCACTTACAGCTTGCGTGACAGCGATGGAATGGGACATTCCTACACAGGAGGAGCCTCGCCCTGTGGGTGTGGATCCACCTAGCTATTTTCTACTTTCTTTTTTGTTTCCTTATATTCATGTGCACAACTCCTTGCGACTTTACTTAATTTTCTTCTCTTTATCCGAGTTCTCATTATTTCTCTTCTTTTTGCATGCAACAATGAGGCGAATTGCATTAGGTTCGCAAAGGAGAGTAGGCCCTGGCGCTATCCTCGGGGGTCCCTCTTAGGAACCAGTCGCTCATTGCCCGGGCTGACGGAAGAAATTGGCGAGACTATGGCTGCGTTACAACAGAGGAAGAAAATGAGGAGCAGGCGTGAAGCCAAGGGGAACATCGCCACTTTTCTCCCAATCACAAACCTAACCATTCTCGAGGAGGGTGAGATTCCAACCGCTGACTTTGAACTCATCAACAAGCCCTTCCCCACATCTCTAGCCTAGGCATCATCCGGGGAAATGAGTTACAGGGGGCCTGTTCAAAGACATTGGGTGTAACATCCCGCATCGAGCAATAGGAAGGACCGGATCAACTTATCCTGATGGGCCTACGCGAACATCTCAGGGGTCACCCATCCTTGAGCTACCCTAGCTCAAAGATGCTTAACCCAGGAGTTCTTTTTCCACATTCATCCGAAAATGTATCCAACTGGTGTTGTTTATTTCCTTACCATCCTCGATATATATATTAGTTTCTCTAAAGTCCCTTCTACAATTGGTCCCAGATCTTTTCCCCTTTGGGGGCTGCCATCCTAGAGGCTTGCTAGAAGCCGCTACTTGTTCAGGCTTTCGCACCCTAGCGCCACTTCCTACTCTCATCGGACCGCCTTCTCCAAGGGTCAACTCTGATACTAGTATGGGAGCAACATAGTAAGTGTACGTTAAATTCAATAAATGTGATTTTGGTTGAGAAACAGTTTCCTTGGGTTATGTGATGTCAGGACCATGAATTTTGGTGAATCCTGCCAAGGTCAAAGCAATGGAAGAATGGCAGTGACCTACTATTGTCTCTAAGGTAAGGAGTTTTCTTAGGTTGGCAGGATTTAATTGTAGGGCTGGTACTGACTCAAGAAAGAAGTGCAGAAGTGGTAAATGGGGGAACCATTATAGCTCTTGAAGATAGGGACAAGGAGCTTTAGCATAACAATAGCACCACGGGTGTGTGGCCTGTAACGACAGATCAGAACCTAAGGACCAAGGTAGAGGACTAGTGATGGGCTCCTGACTAACGATCAGAGCAGCTTGTAGGTTGGCTCGTGGTAGGGTTATGAGGCCCATGAGTCAGACCTGCATAGTAAATTATGGAGACGGTCAGATGCCAAAGTTTGGGTAGCACTGTGGCTATTATGTTTGGACTAGAATCCATGTCCTAAGGGACTGGAGCACTGTGATAGGATCCCTAATTGTTTATGAAATGATTGAAAGATTTTTGAGATTGGCAGACTATTGTCAGAGATTTGTGAAGAGATTTTCTAGAATAACTGTATCCATAACAGGGCTCATGAGGAGAGTCAAGTGAGAATGGTCTGCCAGATGTAAGGAGAGCTTTCAAGAGCTCAAAGATTTGGGTTGCGTGTAATTGTAACATGGATGGGTGGTTATGTATGGATCACGCTAAGGCATAAAATAAACTAGCCGATGTAAGGCTTGGAGTTGGCAGCTGAGGTGTGTGCTCTTAGGCTATAGAGGCACTACCAGTATAGTGGGACATTTGATATGCCCACGAACCACAAGGAGCCTGAGGTATGTGTTCTTGCAGAAGGAGTTGAACATGAGGCAGTGACGGTGGATGGAATTCCTTGAGGACTAAGATTGCACTGTCTTGTATCACTCGGGGCCTGGCAATGAGGTGCCTGACACTTTGAGTAGGAGCGTGCCTACTATGACTGGGTGGATGGCCATTTGAGTGGGGGATATTGGAGGCTTTTAGCCTATTGACAGTGAGTGTAGTGCCAAGGGGATCGTCCGTCCTTATTGGTAGCCTGATAGTTTAGCTGGATTTGGTGAACGAAATACAAGAAGTATATGTGGGTGGCAAGTGTACATGTCCAAGGGTAGATAAGCATAGCCAGCCCAAGAATTTTGATTTTTGAGATGTGAAATGGCATTCTCAAGTTTTGGGGTAGAATATACGTGCTTTTCCTTTGAGAATTGAGGCAACAGATTCTAAATGAGGCCCATAGGACCTGATATGCAGTGCACCCAGGAGTTCATTTGATCACTCATTTATGGACCTTGATTGGGAAATTTACAAAGTTAGCTCTCAAGGTAGAGCCATGCAATGACACTGTACTGGTGGTGTAGTGCACCTTGGAACCCTATATTAGTGGTTGGGAATGAAGGAAAAGTATGGGACCTGTGCATTAGTAATCATTTATTTATGATTTATTAATGGAAAAGTGAAGTTGAATTTGTGAGAAAATATGATAATCATTGAGGAGATTATGACCTTCAGAGATTCCTGAATGGGAATAAATACATGTGGCGATAGATTTTATCATGTGATTACCCCAAACTTCAAAGAAAATCAATATTGGCTGGATGGTGGTGAGCTGATTGATAAGGTGGGTTAATTGATGATATCATCACACGTCTTACTTGTTGAAAGACGCTGAATGGCTTGTCCGCCCTTTGAAAAAATGTGCGGAAAGAATTTCATTATTTATCTAAAAATCATGATTGGAAATTTAATATGTGATATTCATAGTCATTTGAAAATTTCAAGGATTATAGTTGATTTCAAAACTTTATGTGGAACATAAATGGTCGCTTAAAAATTTGAGGATGAAATTTATTAAGAAGGGGAGACTATAACATCCCTGATTTGAAAATAATTAATTTATGGGTTTTAAGGTGATTTATTGAGTTATGTAAGATTTTAAGAAAATTAATGAAAAATATTAAATTTGGTATGCTTTTGGGATTAAGATAATTTATTTATAATTATTGAGGATTTGGGGATTTGAGGAATTTAATAGGAAATATTAAGTTTACTATGTTTGGTGAATAAAAAGGAAATGCAGGAATTTTTGAAAGTTTTGGGGTATAAGTGGAATAAAGGAAATTGGAGGTGACAACAGATAAATAAAAAAATAAGTGCAATACTAAATGAAGGTGAGGCTAGATCAGGCAGTTAGGCGCGCGTAGGGGGCTCGGGACGGTCGCGGGATCGAACCCGTGGTCGTGCAAAGGAAATGACCCAGCCAGGCGCCATCTAGAACCCATGCGCGTGGGCACGCCCGCAGCCATGCACTCAACTACGCGGCCAGAAGCGGCCATGCCTCGCCATGCAGCGCTGCTGGGGCATTTCCCCAGCCACCCACCCAGTACCTGGGGCAACCTTGGCCCCCAAGTTGCCTCCCCCATTTGGCCGTTTCTGTCTCCCTTATTTAAGGCCAATCTTGGCCACTATTAAGGCTATTCGGCCAATTGGTTTTACTATGATGTGAGAGATTAAATTACATAGAAACCTGTCAACTTGTGCGTGCAAGGAATAAAGTGATGAATAGGTAAGTGATATATAAAATTAATTTAGTAGTATTTAATATAATTATCTGCGTTTCTTATTGCATTAATTTATGATGATTTATGTTAAAGGAATATTGGGAAATGATATTGGTAATTCCGATGTTATGGAGACAAATTGTCAGAGAAGCTGTCAAGGCAAAATGACGGTACACTTAAAAAGAATAGGCGATTAATCTTGAATCTGTAAGGGTTAATATGCTTTGTGTGTAAATTTCTTTTGTCATGGCTTGCATAAGATGTCAAGCGAGTGCCTATGCATGGGGCAGTGGATGTTTAACTGTGAGAGTCCTAGGATGAGGTCATAGAAGGAACCACTAGGGTCCACCTAGAGCCTGAGATAGGTACGGTGGATGGGCCTGCATGCATGTTGCACTTCATTTTTATCTATGATGTCATGCTTATTAGTTTACTGCATTGCATATTGCCTTTATTGAGTCCCCGGACTCACCCCTTTACCTCCCACTAACCCAACAAATGGCTCGGGGCCTAAGAAAAGGAAAATGGTGTTAATGGAGGAGTCATCGATTAATAGTGATTGCAAACACTAAGAATGTAGGTCATGTTTCTGTAATATATGCTCTATGTTGACTACAGGAGACGACTAGGGCTTAAATACAATATAATTAAGACCAAGTTAAGGTTCCTGCTATGAGTAACTCAGAGTGTGTGTTCCAACCAGCCGGTTGCAGTAAGGATATAAAATATGTTTAAATATGCTTGATTGTAAGAGTATTTTATTGGGTATGTTGGTATTTATTTATTTATTTTATTTAAAATTGGATTTATATTTTAAGGGCCTAATCGAGCACGAGAATCAGGTGAATTTTTGCTACCTATGTATTTTAAACTTGAGTTCTCGACGGTTAAAAGTAGCGAAGCTTGGACCCCACCTAAGGCGCCCATATTATTTTAATACATTATGTTGACATAGTTGTCCTTCGAGATAGGCCGGGGTTGTAATCGTGGGTTACGATGGCACTCGGTAGTGGGCGCTGGGGCATCACACCGGGGAGCTGTAGCGGCCAAGGCGGGTACCAGTCACAGCCCCTTTGGTGCAATAGACATTGAGATGGATTCAAGGTTGGACCAGACGGCCATCGACACCGCTCAAACATGGGGTCGCGGTATTTTCAGACATGCTGTGATCAACCCTCAGCATCCGGGCCAACATGTTTTGAATATTGAAGGTTCCCAGCAAGGTCTCCGTCCTATCCTACCTGAGATGCCTCCTATTGTCGAGAAGGCGTATGACCTGGGCCAGGGACGTTGGGCACGAGGTAAGCTATTTCAGATTCAGGCGAGGGTCTTGGACACTAACACAATTGACAGGACTAGTGTCGGGGCCCACCTGTTGTATTCGTCCATTCTCCCCGCGACGAAGGGCTATATTTCAGTAACCCTCCTGAAAACATGGACAGTTTCAAGTGCTATTTAGCCGTGCTAAGTTATTTCCCCCAGGTTTTTTTTAATGCTCTCTTCCTTGTCCCACAGCTCTTTTCTTACAGTTTTTTTTCGTCCCTCGAAGGGGGCCTAGGAAGCCTTGGCAACCAATGCCATGAATTGTGCCCACTTGGCAGCTTAAGAGGCCAAGCTGGCTGACTAGAGGAATAAGTTGGTCTCTTGGAACCACAAGCAACAATGACTAAAGTAGCATGTCTGAGACTTGGACCATGAGGGGCGGGGGCTGTGCTTGGAAAATGAGTGACTCACCTTCTCACGTAGGTCTCTGAAGGTGAGCTACCATGAGGCTAGGGCAGAGATAGAGCAAATTCACGCCACTTACTAAGGTGAAACTTCCCGACTGCAGGTTGAGCCAGCCATCTCGGAGTAAGAAGCGGGACGATTAAGGGTGGAGGCTGAACGATCAATAAGCGAGAGGCAGCGGGAGGTTAAGGAGGTTGTGAAGAAGGCGATTCGTGACTACTGGCTCTTTGTAGATTGCTTTCGCCGGAAGGAAGAATATGCATCGTGCTGTTTGAAATTCGACTTCTATCATGGTCGTACCTTATTAGAAGCAAGGCATTCGAATGAGTTATTCGAGGACATGCTTTTTGACAACGCCATGACCTCTATCCCTCCTTAAGATTGGCGTAAATATGAACTTAACAATCCAAGGCCCGACAAATGCGTGCAACGGACGTTGGATGATGACCTAAGCAATCTGCTGGGCCCCTGGAGTCCTTATGTGTCAGATCCTGAAGAGGACGAATTTTTGACGTGCCTGCCTAATGTCGAGGTATTCACTAACATTGCCCAGGCTATCCACTTGATCGAAGAAGGACTGGAAGTGGATGTTGACAGGCAAGCTCCCCAAGGTTGGCTCTAGGGAGAAAGTTCAAGGCCAGCTGACCACCCTCCCAGTCAGGATTAGTATAAGCCCTCTTTTTTGTTATTTTCTTTTTGTCAATTCTAGTAGTTTTTAAACACTAATTTCCATGCATTGTGTATTAGCCTATTTTATTTTGAAAGTATATGGCCTTTGGATATGTCGTTGTGTTCAATACATCTTATGCCATTGCCTTTAGCTTTTCATTTGCCTGCCCATTTTATTTATAGTGTTAACCTCTTTTACTTTATATCTTGGGAGTGGTGAGGCTCATTGACGTACATTTCTTTATTTTCCTGGTGTGCATGCGAGCTACTCACAATAGGAGTCTTGCCCACCTGTTTCATCGAGTACCTTGATCTTTCTGAGAGATTCTTACAACTCGTGTTTTAACCATTTCAAGTCTTTGTTAGGCATTACACCTCAACAATAGACTCAAAACCCGAGCCTGGCGAGGAGCATGTGTTTGCCTCACACTGTAGCTTTAAGGCTTTCATGGGTCCTTTCAATAGTTGTTCCTCGCTAGACGACCCTGCGTCAGATGGTAACCGCCTAGCCAAGTTCGCTAGGGGGACCTAGCACCAGATTCCAATCACATGCTCGGGTTTGTTGGGAGACCTAGTGTTGGGTCCCCACAAGTAGTCTAGGAAAAGCCTACCAGCTTAACGCTAGTCCGCCGTAGGGGATTTAGGTTAGTCCCTTGCTTCAACATCGAGCTGTACTAGTGAATCTAGGTTAGTCCAAGGGGCAGTGATCTGTATTACCTTTGGGTATTCGAGACAGTCCCTCAGCCGGGTAGGCATTTCCACATTTCTCGCTTTTTCTAAGACCCATCTACCATAAGGGATCTAGGTTTCTCCTGAGGTTACTAGCTAGAATTCTACTGGACTTTTTGAGTTTGTCGGGAAGCTTAATGCCAGATCTACCAAGGAGTCAAGGTTAGACTATAGGTTAGCCTACGGGCATCGCATCAGAATATGTCCGGGAATTGAGGAGGGCCTGGGGCCATGGTGCAAGATCATCACTGAGCGAGTTCGTCTTATAAGGTCAATCATAGTTTCTTGCTTTGCTTTGGCCTTCTCGGGTTCATCTATTACAGGGGTTCTAGGTTAGACCAGGGATTATTCGTCAAACTACTGTCGGTCATTTTGAGTTTTCTGGGAGGCTTGGTGCTGGATCTACCAAGGAGTCGAAGTTAGCCAATAGGCTTGGTACTAGACTCATGCAAGGGATCCAGGTTAGCTTGCGGGCATTTCATAGAAACGCATTTGGGGAGTCTGGGGAATGTCCGTGGTCTTAACACCAGATTGCCACCTTTCGGGCTGGACCCTCTAGGACATGAGCTTCTCTTCACCTTTACTATTCCGTCACTACCACGCTGGGCAACGCTAGGGCTCATCAGAATCCATTCCTTACTATGGTCCCTGCATCATATTTTACGATAGCCATGCGTATGTAACGTACAAGGGAGTTTACATGGTTCGACTTATAACATCACCTACATCCATGGGAATATTTTATTCATAAAAAGGGGGTTACAATACATATGGAAATCTAAAAGTAATCCTGATCAGTAACATGGTCAAGATGGGCTCCTGGTGGCGTATAACTCCCTTTGTCTCACTCATCTTCCTTCTTGGGAGCTCCTGAGACTAGAATGGCCATAAAGTACCTTTTCAGGTGCATGGTGTTCCACGTCTTACCCAACACTTCACCCTGCAATATTTGCAGCACACATGTATTCGCCCCTAACATCTTCTCAATTTTGTATGGCCCTTCCCAATTAGGCCCGAGTTTTCCTTCCTCCTTGAGGGCATTTGTAATGCTTGTCTTTCTGAGCACCAAATCTTTTTCCTGGAATGCATGAGAATGAACCTTTTCGTTGTAATAACCGGAGATCTTTCTTTAATATGCTGCTAGCTACACAGCTTCCTTCTCTCTCAGTTCATCTAGTAGATCCAGGTTCTCCCTCAAACAATATGGTTTTTCTTCCTTGTTGAAAGTCATAACTCTATGTGAGTTGAGATCTACCTCTATGAGGATGAGGGCATCTGCTCCATACACCAGGCTAAAAGGCGTTTCTCCCATTGACATGCGATTGGTCATGCGATAAGCCCACAAAATGCTAGGGAGCTCATCGGCCCATCTGCCTTTTGCTTTCTCTGATCGGGTTTTCAGCCCATGTAGGATGGTTTTGTTGCTCGCCTTGGCCTGCCTGTTAACTTGGGGATATGCTACAAATGCCATTCTCAAACTAATTCTCCATCTTTGGCAAAAGGCTCTAAAGCTTTAGAATCAAACTACGTCCCATGGTCAATGTTGAGAATCCGAGGGACACCAAAGCGATAGATTATGTCTTTCCATACCATTCCCTTTACCTTCTTCTCAGTTATGGTTGCTAGGGGCTTTGCTTCAACCCACTTTATAAATTAATCAGTAGCTAGCAACATAAATTTTGTCTGTGTGGATGCCATTAGAAACGTACCCATGATGTCTAACCCCCAATGTACGAATGGCAATGGCTGAAATATCAGCAAGATTGACGAAGGGGGTTGTGTTATCAAATATGCATGTCTCTGGCACTTGTCACATGTCTGTACTTTTAAGGCTACATCTTGTCTCAAGGTTGGCCAAAAGAAACTGGCCTGTAAGACCTTTTCAGCCAAGGCTCTCCCCTTGAGGTGCTCTCCGCAGTCCCCTTCGTGCATCTCTTCTAAGGCCTGTCCTACTTCTAGGGGTCCTAAACATTTTAGCAATAGCATGGAGTACCCTCTCTTATACAATTCTTTTCCAATAACTATAAAGCGGGATCATGCTGGTCTTCATCTTCTTGGCCTCAGAAGGTGTTGTTGGGAGTTCTCGATTAAGCAAGTATCTCAGTATCGACATTCTCCAATCATTGGCCACATCGATGCAATGCACCTCTCCCTCTTTCTGATCTATACTTGGTCGTTATAGTACCTCCATATGAATCAATCGTCCAAAAGTGTCACGAGCAAAGGCTAGCTTGGACAACGCGTCCATATGTCGGTTGAGAGATCGATTGATCTGGCTTAATTCGAAACGTCTAAATTTGTGTGCCAATTCCCTCACCTTCTGCAGATAGTGGGACAATGCTGGCTCCCTTACTTTGTAAGTGCCTTGAAACTATTGCACCATTAATTACGATTCCTGTAAGTGGTTAGATTAGTGGCCTTTAATTTCTCAACAGTTTCATCCTTGCTAGTAGCGATTTATATTCCGCCGTGTTATTGGAACTAGAAAAAATGAAACGTAGGGGGTATTCCAACACCTCCTTCTCAGGGGAGATTAATACCACTCCCACTCTACTCCCATTGGCATTGGACACCCCATATACAAATAACATCCATTTTTTCTCATGCCCCTCTTTTGCTGTCAGGGAATGGGTGCACTCCACTATAAAGTCTGCCAATGCCTGTCGTTTTATTTCCTTTCTGGGCTCAAAGCTAAGATCGTACTCGCTAAGTTCAATAGCCCAATTGGTCAGCCTTCCCCAACACTCGGGCTTCTGTACGATTTGTCTTAATGGCTGATTTGTTAATACTGTCACAGCGTGGGCTTGAAAGCAGGGTCTCAATTTTCTTGTTGCTGCTATCAGTGCCAAAGCTAACTTTTTAGTGTAGGGGTATTGAGACTCATCTCCCTGTAATTGCTTGCTCACGTAATAAACTAGGTTGTTGACCTATTCCACTTTTTTTATGAGAACGATGCTTACAGCATGATGGCTGACTCCCAAATATAGGCATAGCCTTTCTCCTGTTTTTGGTCGGGTTAACAGGGGAATCTCCTTTAGGTACTCCTTCAATTCTTGAAAAGATTTTTTGCATTCGGAAGTCCACTACAAATCCTTACCCCCTTTTAAAGCTTTGAAGAAAAAGAAGCTGCGTTCGACATACTTGGAGAGGAACCTTCTCAGAGTTGTCAACCAACTCGTTAGCCTTTGAACCTCTTTTATTGATGAAGGGGACTGCATGTCAATCACTGCTTGTACCTTTTCTGGGTTGGCCTCTATCCCTCTATGAGTAATCATGTACCTTAAGAATTTTCTTGACTTTACCCCAAAGGCACACTTGTTAGGATTCAAGCGCATATTATTCTCCCTGAACACTGCCAAAACCTTCTCTAGTTGTTGGGTTTGCGATTGGCCCATGTCGTCCACATAGGCCTCCATCACCCCTAGCAAAACTTTGAATATTTTGTTGATCATTCTCTAATGTGTGACCCCTGCATTCTTCAAATGGAAAGGAATCACTTGGTAACAATACATTCCCTTTTCTGTGATAAAGGTCGTCTTTTGAGCATCAGGTGGATACATACTGATTTGGTGGTAGCAAAAAAATGCATCCAAAAATTTCAACACAACATATCCAGAGGTATCATCAACTAGTTTGTCTATTCGAAGGAGTGGGTAGGAGTCCTTTGGATAAGGTTTGTTTAGGTCGGTAAAATTGATGCATACTCACCATTTCCCATTGGCCTAAGGTACCATCACGACATTCGCTAGCCACTCGGGGTATTAGACCTCCTTATGAATCCCGCTTCAAGAAGTTTATCTAATTCTTCTTCTAGGTACTTCAACCTCTTTAGGGCAATGTGTTTTTTCTTTTGCTTGATTGGCCGGGCCTTTGGACGGACATTCAGTCGGTGGGATATGGTCTTTAGGTTAATCCTAGGCATGTCAGCTAGCGTCCAAGTGAATATGTCCACATGGGATCGTAGACATTTGATGACCTCTTCTTTTTTCGGGCCCTCCAATTGGCTCCCCACATGCACCTATCTGTTGCTATCGTCAGGGTTTAGAGGGATTGCTTCAAGCAATTCTACTGGCTGAGACTTGTTAGATTTAAGAGTCTGCTCACTGATCATTAAAGTCTCCCCCATTGTCGATGTTTCCTTCCCCTTTGTGCTTTTAGTTGAGCTTACATAACATACTCTGGCCAGCTTTTGGTTTCCCCTCACTTAGCCAGTACCTTGAGGTGTGGAAAACTTCATCAAGAGGTACCCCGACGAGATAACTACTCTCATGACGTTGAGTAGGGATCGTCCCAAGATCACATTGTACACTGGGGAGAAGGTCTTGACAACCAGAAAATTTACCTACCTCATAACCACTTAGGGGTAGCTACCCAGAGTGACCGGAAAATTATACAACAGGAACTGCTTCCCTCGTAAAATTATACAACAGTGATGTGACCGTCTTGAGTTGATCATGCGTGATGTGCATCTTTTCAAAGAAGTTCCAATACAACAGATTCACAGAGCTCCCATTATCTATCAAGATGCGTTCAACAGGATGTTTCGCAATAATGGCTGAGATCACCAACGGGTCATCATGGGGCAGGAGCACATACCCTTGGTCCCTGGGTGTGAAGACAATGGGATCCTCGTCCTCTAGCACCTTTTTCGCAGAGTCCACATGTAGCGCCTGATGCTCATAAGTCTTTCGAGCTGCATTGGAATCTCCGGCCATATTTTCTCCCCCCGAGATCACATTGATTTTATCAATGGTAGGCTCGTTATCTCCCGTCCCCATACTCGATCCTGGTTGATTTCTTTGGGGGCTTCCTTCTCCTTCCACCTGATGTGGTTGTCAATTATCCCTTCTATCCAAGGCATTATTTTTAGGATAAGGGGGTTTTCTTTGGTTACCTCTCCCAAGCTTGTCTCCCTTGGCTTGCTAGTTTTTCGGTTTGTCCAATATGAATCGATCAAGCTTCCCATCTCTAATCAACTGCTCGATCTGGTTACGCAACTCTCGACACTGCTCCGTACTGTGGCCTGGGGAATCATGGAACTTGCAAAAGGCTTCTATATTTCTCCCCAAGGGCTCCTTGGAATGAGGGGGAAAGTTAATGAGCCCCGTGTGCGCAATAAAGGAAAGGATCGTTTCCCTTGGTTCGCTAAGGGAGGTGAAACTTCAGAACTACACCTTTGTGGGCTCTTCCCTCCTCTGAGTTTTTACCGCCCTGTTCAGCTCTATGGCCTTCCTCTTCCTTTGACCTCCCAGGCATCTAGAATTTCCATCTGGACAATGAATTGCTTTTCTAGGGTGAATAAATCGATCATGGAGCTGGGCTCAAGAAAGGCCAAGGATCTCTTGAGTGGCGCGTAGGTAGTCCCATTGAGAAGAGTCGATGCTGCTAACCCTATAGAGAGATCTCTTACTTCTTGGGTGGCGGCTCTAAACGGCTCCATATACTATTTCAACTGTTCACTTGGTTTCTGTTGTAAGCTTATTAGGTACATTACGTTATTTTTCTTCGACTTGTAAGCCGAGAAGGCCTCCAAAAATTCTTTCTCTAATTCCCCAAACGATTGTATATGTCTTGCTTCCAAATCTGTGAACCACCGTTGTGCTAGCCCTGTCAGGGAGAGAGGGAAGGCTTGGTTGGTTACCTCGTTCCTTCCATGTAGTACAACCACAACCACAAAATGCTACAAGTGTTTCTCGGGGTCTTTCTTCCCAAAGTAAACAATGAGCTGGGGTAACTTGAATCCAGGCTGGACTGGTTGTTTTTGGAGCTCTTCTGATAGGGGGAATCCTTTGATGGGGGTTTCCCTAAGCGTCATCATTACCTGCTTTTGTTCTAACACTTCCTCTATGAGCTTCCTAACGCCTATCGCATCTAGAGTTCCATGCCCTGCATTCTCTTTTTGAGGAGAAGGGAGACAGAGAGACCTGGAATGGGTACTCTCTGTTGTTGCAGAAGGGAAGTGATCCCTTGCATTCTCCTCGTTACTTTTCTGAAGCTCCTCATTTTGGTGTCTCAACTCCTCATAGTTTTTCTGAAGTCTCTCATAATTAACAAGCGGCACCATGGGAGAGGCTACTCTGGAAGGTCCTAAGATTTTTCTTTGGGTTGTGGCCGGATTCTCCTAGGGGATTGAGGATTGTCTCAAGGAGTCTGGTTCAGGGATTGCACGCGTCGAGGGTGGGACTCACCTCCCCTACCTCATAGTTCTAGCCCCTAGGTCAGTGATGTCACTACAAAAAAATTAATTTTTTGCGGCGATTTTAAAAACTGCCGCAAAATATGTTTTTTGTTGCGGTTTCTAAAAAATTGTCGCTAATTTTAAAAAATAATTAAAAAATTAAAATTGAAATAATATTTGCGACGGTTTTCAAAAATCGCTGTAAAATTCATTAAAAAATTAAATTTAGCAACGGTTTTCAAAAATCGCTGCTAAATTAAAAAATATTAAATAATTCAAAATTAAAATTAAATTAACATTTTTAGCGATTTTCAAAAATCGCTGCTAAATTCAAAAAATTAAATAATTCAAAATTAAAATTAAATTAACATTTGCGGCAGTTTTTATAAACCGCTGCAAAATTCTTTAAAAAAATTAAATTTTGTTTCAGAAAATAATTGAAAATTAAATTAATAAAAACAAATTTAAAATCTTAAAAATAAATTTAAAATTGAATTTAAATTAATAGAAAAATTCATTTAAAAATTTAATTTTAAAAAATAAAAATAAATTTAACAAAATTTTAATATATAAAATTAATCAATTAATTTATTTTTAATTTATTCCATTATTCTTTTAAAAGCTAACCAATTAATAAATGTTTTTAATATATATTAAAAAATATAAAATATAATTCTGAAAATTAGTTGTTAGATTAGTATATAATATATATATGTGCATATATATCAAGGGGGACTTCGCAGATCAGGCGGTTTGTGCACGCGTGCGTACTTGAGATCCTGGGTTCGAAACTTGGGGAGGGGAAGGTGCTAGGATTTAATTTCCAGCATGCGAACGGGTCAAGGGCCAGGCCAGACGGGTCGCGCAGGCCTGTCAATTAAAAAATTAAATTTTTAATTTTTGCGGCAGTTTTAAAACCACCGCTAAAATTAAAAATTTAATTTTTTTATTAATTTTCGCGGCAGTTTTGAAACTACTGCTAAAATTAAAAATTTATTTTTTTTAAATTTTTAGCAGTGGTTTCAAAACTGCCGCTAAATATTATAAAAACCGCCCTAAATCAATTACTTTGCGACGATTTTTTAAACCGCCACAAAAAATATAATTAGCGGCGGTTATTTCAACGGTTGTTGAAAACTGCCGCTAAACGCTCCGTGACGGCTGACTTAGCGGCGATTTTGAAAATCGCCGCTAAATGCCGATTTTTTTGTAGTGTGTGTACTTCTCCCTATTATGATCATCCTTGGACCCTGATCTCAACTATAGGGTCCCCTTCTAAACGGGAAACTTGATTGTCCCCCTAGTCTAACTGCCTGACTATCTTCCGACCGAGATATGTGTCCTAAGTGAACTTCTTGCTCTTGATGAGGTTCCACTAGTATTAGTTGCATGGGAAGCACTAGGCTGGGCTCTATTGGTTCTAATGATGGCAAATATATCCTAAAAGGGGGGGTGAATTTGGATTCGTATAAATTTTTCGATAATTAAAACAATAGTTGATGGTAGAACACTATGTTTCGAAATACAGGGTATATGTTTCGAAATAAACCTTTCTATTTTGCAAGTGTCGAAACCTACTATATATGTTTCGAAATATACTTTACTGTTATAGCTTGTTTCGAAATATACTTTTATGTTTTGCTTGATTCAAAATCTTTGAGTTTGTATTTCAAAATAATGATCTTTGGCAAAGATGATTTACGTTAGTAAGAGTATACCAAATGTGTTTGAGATTAAAGATAGGTACTTATGTTTATATGAATGAGTATAGGCTTATGATGAAGGAAAATATGTTTTAGTCTTTGAAAACAATTGTTTTGAAATCTCAAGCAATAATGGATAAGCAAAAGCAAAAGATTAACTGCACACAAGATATTTAGTGGTTCGGCACCCCACCTAGTCCACTATGTTCAAGCTTACTCACTTAAAAGATTTTTTAATTCCAATCACTTTTACTAGTGATCAACCATAACAAGGGTTTTACCACGGTTTATCCCAAAACCTTGTACAATGAGTTTTTACGGACTCAAGTCAAACCTTTGACACAGTGAGTTTTAAGTTCAACTCAAACCTTAAAACAATCAACAAGATAAATAAAACTTATCTTTACAACCCAATGAAATTCACAGCAATTAAATGCCTTACAAATGGCTGCACAAACCTTTGTACCAGCTTAAGATGAGGAGAGCTAGAAAAGATATGACTTCTTATTTCAACTTGCTTCTCCTTCTCACTTTTAATGCACAAGAGTAAGATGTGTGTGGATCTTCTTTGAAAACTCAATCAAACGTTTTGATCACCACTTGTGCTTGTGTATGTGTTTCTAGTGTGTGCTCTTATTGTGTCTTGTCTTATCTTCAAATACCTGTTATTTATACCAAGAGATAAAAATCTGAGCATTTATAGCCATTAGAGACAAGATTTAAAACAAGGTTTCGAAACATAGATTATTGGTTTTGGAACACCACATATTTATACTTAGGTTTTGAAACATACATCATTTCCAGCTGGACTTGCACTTAGAGGCAACAATGACTGGGAGACATAATCTATTCCCCATTAACATATAAAAATGATCTCCACTTTCAAATTTGAATTTGAATTCTTAGAGCATGGAGAATATATTTAAAAATACTTTGAGAAGCTTTTAGATAAATATTAAAATGTAAAACACAAGCATCTCGGATCTTTTAAATCTCTGCTGGCAGAAATGTCAAAGGTTTTGAAACATAACATATAGGTTTCGAAACATAGTCCAAAACCTAATTTGAAAACAAATGCAATACATAGATGTTTCGAAATAGCATATACACTTAGAAAACATGAAAACCTTTTCAAAGGAGTTTTAAAACATGCACAGAAACATGATAAAGTTTCAAAAGGATTTGCTTGACAACATAATCCATAGCAAGTAAATGTTCACATTCTCTTTTATTTATATTTTACCTCCCATTTACTTTAATACTTAAATGTAAATAAGAAAGTATTCCCTGTTTCGATTTAATAAAAATATATAGAAAATCAAAATTCGTAAAACAATAAAAAAATAGAATTTAGGTTTTACCACCTCCAAAATACATACTTTCTATTTTTTAAAAAATTTATTAAAAATTATTTTATCTCCAATGGATATTAGTTATCGAAATACTGGGAGAAAATTTTTCAAAATGAAAACATTTTCAAAAATATATTCTAGTTAGTCTTTTGCCTTAGAACAATTTTAACTTTATTTTGACCAACGATTTTAAGGATAATTTTGAGAAAGACTTTAGGAGATTAAATCTTAATACTTGTTTTTGCAAATCTCCATACGTATAAGAATGAAATTAATTTGGTTTTCATTTGAACAAAATAATACTTGATATTGAAATTGATATATGTTGAAAACCATAACCTTGACTCATGACTTAGGGATTAAAGCAATAGATGTTTTTCATTATAAAAACTAATATACAAAAGTTAAACAAGAAGCTCTCTCGTAGCCGCTATTCTAGAACGAGTACTTCTCCGCACTTGATGGGGTGGGCTTCCCAAGATGATCGATCTGGTGTTGTTGGTCATTTTGGCTTTTATAACAATAGAAACTTGTATGGAATGAGGGAAATCGTCCTCTGAAGCAGTATGAGATACCATCGACTGAGGGTATAATTACCGAGTGAGCTCTATTGGAGAGGAAGGACCTCGTGGAGAGAGAGCCTCTCGGAGAGAAGAGTGGTTGGCGGGATGAGCAAGCTAGCGAAGAAAAGATGCCATGCGGAGAGACCAATGTCCAGCGGAGAGAAGAAGTCTCTCAGAGGGGATAGCTTCTCAGAGAGAGCTGCCAACGTACTCCCTCGAAAGGTGCAGGTTGGCCAGGTATTTGATTTAGCTTAAGGCTCTCGGAAAGGGTTTGATACACCTCTCGGAGAGGATTAGATAGGCCTCTGAAAAGATTATTAGCCTCTTTAGGAAAGGTGATAAAAAAGCCTCAAAGAGAACGAGGGCTCTCTCAGAGGGAATATTGTTGGCTCGACCTTGAGTTCTGAAACGGGAAGAATCTCTCATTAAAACCCTCCGACGATCAAGTTAGTAACCAGAGAGAGAAAGAGCCACGAAAAGAAACATAATGGCTTTGGAGAGATAAGTTTGAGAGAGAATAAAAATGGGTTGCCAGATGTTTTTTCCTCCTCTAAATAGTGTTGCTCCTTGCCTTTTATAGTCTCAGTCTCGATGATCGAGGGTGACACGTGGCTCTCAACGAGATTTCTCTTAGAGACAAGGCATCTTCTCGGAGAGACCTCTCCCCGAGAGGATCTCTCTGAGAGAGAGGCCTCTTGGGGAGACAGGATACCACAAATATATCAAAATTGGCCATATATATAGTATTTGAATCTAAAATTCAAGTTTTAATTATGAAGGCTATCATATCAATCATTTTTTTCATGGTTGATTGTTTTCTCTTAAAGTGTCAACCGGCTTTCCAAGCATGTTAGCCATTTTTCTCATTCATGTCAACCGTTTTTATGCAAGCTCTTAGCTGTGCTCAGTCAATCGCTACTGCATCATTTCCAATCGACCGTTTCTTATACTGGTCGACCATTTCTTTGAGCATGTCAACCATTTTTCACTTTAATGACTAGTTTTGCAGGCTTCAACGGTCACAAATGGTTAGTTTTATTCAAAGCATTGGAGAAGGCTATAAATACAACACATGGATGCTCTAACGAAGGTTAATGGATGGGAATGAATTGATTTGACCATACAAGAGTTTGCAGGCTCCAATGGTCACAACTGAGGGTGTCTACTCTTAAATCCTCTATTTGTATATAATTCTTGTATTGCCTAGCTTGTGAGCTAAAGTACCTATTGGGTTTTGGTAGGAGGTTTGTATTTCCTAGTGGTTTATGCTAGAAGGCTTACTTGGTTAAGCAGGAGATTTTGTGAATTGTTTGAAATCCTTAATGGAGAGCTAAGGTAGTGGAGTAGGCTGGGTTTAAGCCGAACCACTATAAATCGCTTATGTCTCTAGCATATTTTGTTGTTTCTTTTAGTTGTGTTTCATTGTTTTCATATTTATGTTTGAAAAACCTCCACAAAATTTTAAATTTTACAAACACCCAATTCACCCCCTCTTGGGTGTGTGGTGCCATTCATTGTGCCAACCCAACAATTGGTATCATAGTTTGGTCTCCTTGTTTTTGTTTTCAAGTGTAACAACCTAAGGAGAGATCCATGACAAGCATGAAGGTTTCCATATCTAAGGAAAGTTTTTCTATCACTACAAGAAATCAGGTTTCAGAAATATTCCATCGCTAAAGCCAAAAATCCATCGCTAAATCAATTTAGTGACGGATTGGTGACGGATCTGTCGCCAATTTAGCAATGGATTAGCGACGGAAATTTTTCGTCGCTAAATGTAATTTTTTTAAATTTAGCAATGAAAATTTTCGTCGCTATTTTTAAAAAAAAAAATTATAAAAAATAAGAATTTATTTTAATGATGGATTCCATCGCTGTTTTTTTTAATTTTTATAAAAAAATAAGACTTTATTTTAGCGACATAATCTATTTTTTTATTTTTATTTTTTAATAAAAATTTTTGTCACTAAAATATATTAAAAAAATAAAAAATTATTTAGCGACAAAAATATTCTGTTGCTAAAGCATATTAAAAATTAAAAAAATAAAAAATAAATTAAAAATAATTAAAAAATTAAAAAATATTTTCGCTACATTAGGAAAAGAACACGAATTAAAAAGTGTTGTGAAAACGGATAAAATTATTAAAAAAATATAATTAATTAATATTAAAAATTCATACTTAAATGTTTAAACTTTAAATATAACAGAAAAAAAAAAACAAATAAAATTACAATCCTAACAAACATTTGTAAAACTAAGGCCAAGAGGTTGCAAGCAAAGCATATAAACAAACAAGACAACGCAAAAAAGAACCCACAAAACAAAACAAAGGTACACAACTGAAACAATTTAACCAAGACAGAAACAAAACAAAGGGCGAAACAATAATAACCCATATGACAAAACAAAACAAAGCAAATACCATAAAAAAAAACAAAGGCAGAAACAACAACATTCAATAACGAAACAATTTAACCAATTTAACCAAAACAAAGGTACACACAAGACAAAAACAATATAACCAAGAAACAACTAAACCTTAGTGAGGGTGAGGCAACGAGAAACGAGGGTGAGCCACGAGCGAGAGCGATAGAGTGAGCAATCGAGAACGAGAGAGCGAGCAAGCGAGAGGCGAGGGCGAGGCAGCGAGCGACGGCGAGAGAGCTAGAGAGGTTTGGGGACTTAGGGATTTAGGGAGAGGTTTGGGGAATTAGGGATTTGGGGAGTTTGAGGGATTTGGCCACGAAAAAGGCTAGGAGATTCCCGCCTCTTGAATTTATTTAGTTTTTTTTAATATTTAATAATTAATTAAAAATAATATTAATAATTATTTAATTGATAAAAATAATATAATTTAAGATTATGATAATTGACAAAATAATTTAAATAAAATCTTATTGTAATTATTGTATATTTCAAATTAATATTTATTTAAAAGTATAATTATATTATAAATCTAATAATTATAATAAATTAGTTTGTTGTATTGAATTATTTATTAATAATTTATTATCTCTAATAATTAATTTTTTCTTTAAATAAAAATTATATTAAACGAAACCTACAGAACATCTACAAATTCTTAGGGTAAATCTCAAGTTTCACAAAAAAAATTTAAAAAATAAAAATCCAAAACTTCCATCGCACTTAGGGTTCTCAATTGTAGAGTAGAACAATACTAATAGATTTCATTGTTGATTGAGTAAGTACCGTAGTTAATAGAAAAACCCATCTGATCAATACAGTGGATTCCAGATTGCTGAATTTCAATATAATTCAGAGAGAAAAAGAGAGGATAAATGATAAAGAGATGACAACATGAGGTAATTTGTTGCGACACCAACTAATGGTGTGAGGAAAGAGATGATGGTGATGGCAACAAGTGATTGACAGTTGATTGTTAACAAATAATAGTTAGTAACTAACAAATAGTGGCAAAGAAGAGAAAGAGGGAGATCTGGATTAGAAATTTTAAATTTATATAAAAATATATTTATTTTTTTGTTGGTCAGCATTAATGTTTTATACATAACACTTAAATTTCAAAAAATAAAAATTAACCCCCTATAGTTTTTTTATAGTATAACTATTAAATATACTAAATAAATACTTTTTTATATATTTTTTTATTTTTTAACAAAAATAACACATGTCACTTCTCTAGTTGTTTATTATGAATGACTTAATTGTACATTTAATTGTATTACAATATTTATATATTAGATAGTGACATATGATATTATTATTCAGTATAAGACACAATGTCATTCATATATTATGATTTTTGAACTTTTTAGCTTAGCAAACAATTATCCTATTTATAGAGAGAAAGAGATTTACCAGATAGCTTCTAGACTCCTTTTTATATAATATAATCCCTTGATATTGTTTCATTTTTATGATTTCTAACATTTTAAATAATAAAAATTTTAACAGTATTATGGTTTTTAAACTTTTTATTTATTTTTCAAATGTAGTGTTTGTTTACATTTTGTACACATTTAATACATATTACAAATAGTTAATTATTATACATTTAATATATTTTTTATTTTATGCACATGAAATATATTAATTGATATATTTAAAATTTAACAATATTATGGTTTTTAAACTTAATATATTTATTTAAATTTTATAAATTAATTTTTTTATATTCATCTCAAGTTTAAAAGTATATTTAATTTTTTATAAAATTTAAATATTTATATATTTAAATATTTATCTCAAATTTAAATATTTATAAACTAAATCAATAAGAATAAAAAAATAAAAAATTAACGTTAGCGACGAATTGAATATTCCGTCACGAACTCAGCAACGAATTCTCCAAATCCGTCGTGAACTTTGATTTTTTAATTTTTTTCCTTATTTAAACTAATATTAAATTTAATTTTTTTATTATTAAAAGTTAGCGAAGAAAATAATAATTATTAAAAGTTAAGGATGTAAAATAATTTTTAAATTTTTATATTATTAAAATTTAGCAATGGAAATAAGCTTTTGTCGCTAATTTTATTGACGGATTATTTTTTTCGTCGCTAAAAAATTAATTTTATAAAATTTTTCATTTTTTTAGAGACAATTTTTTCCATCGCTTAATTCCGTTGCTAATCCTCACAATTTTTTTTTCCAGCAATCCGTCGTTATTCCGTCGCTAAATAGCCAAGGAAATTTCTGTTGCTAAAAATCCGTTGCTAAATCCTAAATTTCTTGTAGTGTATAGATATGGCTTCTTGTAATACCCCATGTTTGTATGAGGCTGCCACGTAATTTCGATAAGTTTAAAATACTAAAAAATTAGTTTGATAGCAGTTATAAGTACCGAATCAGCTATAGAGAATGCCTCAGAGTGAAATTGTTTAAGGAAAATGGTATGGTCTCAATAAGTAGCTCGAGATAAGATTTATGGTATCAAAAGAAATCGGATCAGGAACGATTTTCGGTACAGCTAAAATGCAACTGCCATTTAGGCTGTAAAATCGAATTATCGTAACGGACTCCCGAAAAATCAACGAAATCTTAGGAGGGCTCCGGTTTTGTGTAAGGATAAACCCTTCAGTGGTTTCGGGATTAAACGATGGCCCAGTGAGGACACTAGGGCAAAATCGTCTAAATCCAGTAAACTCTGAGTTATTAATTTTAATTTTTTAGTATCGAAATGTAATTTAATTTAGTATTTCAGGGTATTATTGAAACCCAAGTGAAATATAATGAAAATTGAAATTTAATTATGCAATTTCCTATGTATATTAATGTGATACATAGTGTATATATATCTATATATATATAAATGTGGGCGTGCGTAAGGCCATTCATGGAGGCCATGCCTCTGTAAATTCCATGCCCTGCAATTTAGAGCCATGCGTTGCAAGTTTTGGAAGGAGTTGCACGCAATAGGTGATGGCCAAGAGGTATGGGCAAGGCAGTGAAAACATGGGTGGAGATTGGCTATAAATAGAGGGAGAGAACTAGAGAATGGAAGAGGAGCAGTCGGCCAGCAGCCATGGCTGTGCGGAAGAGGGCGAGCGAACAAAGTAAGGAGGTTGACGAGCTGAGCATTAGCAGGGACAACAAGCTGCGTGTGCTGGTGGCCGAAGGCAACCTCTAGGAGGCCCGAGAGGCGTCCGCAAGAAGCGAGCGTGGCTATGGCAGCCATGGCCGCAGGTGGTTGGGCTGAAGCAACAACCAGCCGCGACCGAAGGCAGCCACGAGCAGCTGCCAGCGATGTTGTGCGGGCAGCGGGAGGCGGCCGGGGAGGCGACTGGCGATGTGCGACGACAGGTCTAGCCGAGGCAACGGCGGCTGGTGAGTGCATGGAGTCGGTGCACACGAAGGTTGCAGGGGCAGGGGAGATGAAGTAGGAGGAAGAAAATGAATAGGAAAGAGAAGGAAAAAGAAAAAAAGAAAATAAAGAAGAAAGAAAAGAAAAAGAAAAAAAAGAAAAGGAAAAAGAAAAGAAAAGAGAAGAAGAAGCCTGGCTGTGCACGCAGGAGTAGAGACAGGAGGAAGAAGAAGAGAGGAATAAGGAGGAGGGAAGAAAAAAAAGAAAGAAAAAAAAAAGAGAAGAAAAGAAAAAAAAGGAAAAGAAATGGAAAAAAATAGAGAAAAATAATAGAAAAATTTCAAAAAATAGGAAATTATGTTTCAATAATATCTTGGAGATTTTAATGAGAAAAATGGTTCGGGCACGCGTTTTGAGGATATGACACGCATACCGATGAAGTCTGAGAGGCTAAGTTAAGGTAAGTAAAATTTCCTAGAAAATTTCAGAAATTTGGGCATATTATTTTATGAGTTTTCATAGTGAAAGTTTTGAAAAAATATTTGAGAAATATTTAGTTTGGATTTATTGTGAAAAAATATAAAGAAATAGAGAGAAAAATAAAGAAAATGCAAGAAATTATGGAAAAATAGGTTTTAATGCTTATTTAATAAAATATGGTGATTAGGATGCTTTGAGGCTTAAGTTGAAGTGACTTGTGCAAATTTTGAGGTTGGCACGCAAATCGAGACGATGCATGAATTTTGTGACAAGGCACGAATATTGAGGTAGCTCGATAAGCTTGAGAAGGTATGTGGTACTTTCCAACTAGATTTATTTTTATAAAAAATGCTTAGTTTGTAAGTGGTTCAACCCAAAACCTGATTTTAAGTAAATGATTTTATCATATTGTCATATCTTGATGTGAATATGTCATGTAGACTGCATTTACATGCTATGAAATGCATATATACACGTTAATATCATTGCTCACGCACATTGTATTTGTTTGGAGTACGAACTGGCACCGCTGCTTTACAAATGGTGCCCCCATACACCCTGACTTCGAAAGAGGTGGGTGTAAAAATGGTGAGTAGCATGAAAGGTGCAGTTGACCCTCACGAAGAAATAAGACATTACATACATGCATGATAAAACATTTTGTTCCATTACTTAGATGATTTATCATCTAACTTAGGTTTTGTCCTTGGAATATTCAAAAGTTCCAGATAGAGATTGTAGCAGAAACGAAGATGAATGAGGCATGAAATAACATTTAGCATAGTGCATGATGAATCGAATGTATGTTATGTAGCCCATGTATTTAAGTTCTGCTATTTTGAATTCTGAACGTTTTGAGGAATGATGATATTTAACCATTTGGTTAATGATGACGTAAAACCCGATTTAGGGTTAATGTTAGTCGAGGACTTATGCTATGTATTAAGTTATGTTGAGGAGCGATGATGTAAGAATTGAATTTCAATTAATGTTAAGATGTCAGGTTCAATCCTTGCTTCCACATATGATGTGTATAATGATTCTCTTTTGAGAAAAATGATTGAAAATTCTAGGACGGATACAAGGAATGATGTGATTTAGGATTAGTTTGAAAGGAAAAAAAAAATTATTGTCCCAGAATTATCCCAAGTTATAACGCGCCCGAGAAAGCAAGGCGTTACACTCCTTATTTTGATTGCTCATACTATGATTTTTGAAGAAAAATAATTTGTGTTTTCATAATATCCATTGATTTTAGTTTGTGGAATATTGTGGAAAATAGATTTGTTTTTAAACCAAAGTTTGAGTGGGATGAGCATATGATAAAAAGAATTTTTATTTAAATATTAGAGTAGTGCGTATTTTAGAACATGTTTTAAATGATAAAGATTATGTTAAAGTTGACAAAATACATGTATGGTGGTGCAGGTAAAATTAAATTTTTTTACGTGCATTAAATATACACATCGGAAGCATTAGACACACACTATACATAATTTGGATATTTAAGCAATACGTTATTTCATCACATGAAATACAATAAATAAATACCTGAAGTCCGATGTTAGGCTAGGGTACAGAAATAGTTTCTGTATTGAGACTGATTCCACCTTATGTTGTGGTGGGCTTAACCTACCCACACCTAGCGCGTACAGTCTCGTACCCTTCCGAGCACCTCTTCTTGTGCTAAACTAAGGATCTCGTATCACTAGCACCTGTGTCTCAATTCCTTGGGTGACATTCACACCCAATTAATTTCACGGAAGTAGAGCAAAAATTGACAGAGGCAGAAGTAAAAGAATAACATAGAGAAAGCAGAGTAAAGTCTTCTGTATAATTCCTCCAAATTAACTCGTCCAATTTCATCTACTACCTCACCACTTGTAGCCCAAATTTTGTGCCACATGGAACGTACCAAGAGAGGCTGAGGCGGCATCGGGAGTCGACTATTGTTCCAATCGACTCCTAAAGCTGGGCAGTTGACTCTCCTATTGAATCTAACAGATTTTGTAGCCTGTTTCACTAACTCTTAGCAAACCGAATACTCAAGACACATTGGGTGATTAATGTCAATACTAGATGCAACACTGTATGATATGCGACTTTCTAGGTTCATTGTCTGCTAGTAATCAGATAACGTCAAAACCTATTTTGGCACCGACCAACACCTTGACCCATCACAAGAATCTCTCCATATCCCAGTGATGATCCCAGAGGTCCTGGAAAACACCTAGCAATGGTCCAGGACAATATAGAAGACAATGAAGTTTAACTTCAAGTGAGCTTACTATAGTTGATGATTACCGTGCGCTATAATCCTTCCATCACCTAACATCCCAACTAAGCGAGAGTCATAGAGTGATAAACTCACAAACTCAGTAACTATGTGTCTGATCTTATCAATGTTACTAAATGACACCTCAAGAAACACTTTTCTTGATAATCTATTTGTCCTAGCCAAAAACTGTCCTGTTACACTAACAATAGAACACATAGGACGTTTACCCCATTAATAGCGAGGCTGATTGATCCTACTCCCAACACTTGTCTCCATACACCAGCAATATAGAACCACATAGATGAACTTTCCTACCTCGCAATTGGATGGTTCGACCCATTAGCAAATCTTGTACACCAATATATAAAACAATCGTGTCGGTTCAAGTATAAGGATCAACTACACTATGAAAACTTAGACGACTTAACCATTATTCGCAATGCCATGTGTTCAGTTATCAACGTCACATTCAATGAATTGTTCTCCAACAACCACCCACTTGTTTACTAAAGACATCCCCATGTCATATGTCATGTGACATGCCACATTTCCATCAATATCTCATACAAAACAAGGTAGTAAACACTATGCTAGTTTATACTCAACTAATTAGAGTCTCCATTCAATTAATCTAAGGACTAGGAATCATTTAATTAGAAATCATGTCACCAAAGAATCCTGCCACACAATCTTAACATCTTGAGAATAAGATTTTTAAATATGAGATCTAAGGACTTATTTATACAACAAACTCACCAGAGAATCTTGTCACAATATCTTAACATCGGCCATGCAAAGGGGGAAGGGGAACTAGGCATATAAGTGCAGAGGGTGTTCTACATAGTGACGCGTGTTTTGGGATTAAATCTCAAAGCAAAAAAATTGGGGATTGGTTGCAACTTGAACTGGACAATACATTGCTACATGGACCCCGGTTGTTACAGAATGGTATCAGAGTTGACCCCCGAGCCTTTTAGCGCGGTGGTGAGGCAAACCTCAACGAGGACACTGAGTCCCTAAGGGGGGTGCATGTAGGCACCTTAAGTGAATCCCACATCGACCATGTAGAGAAGGGGAACTAGACATATAAGTGCGAATGGTGTTTTACATAGTGACGGGCGTTTTGGGATTAAATCTCAGAGCGACAAAATCGGGGATTGGTTGCGACCTGAACCGGACAATACGTTGCTACATGGACCCCGACCGTTACAATAACAGCCTACCACAAAGCCTTTATTTTCTCAAAGGACTCTATAAACCACTAAGCCTTTCTGGGAGGGGGGAGGATTTCTCTTAAGCCCATCCAGCTTAACCTGGGATAACTATTCTTGCATCGAAGTGACACGTGTCTTCCTTTAACATTTATGATAAAAATGGGTATAAATATGCCCTTTTCTCACTTCGAGAGAGGGTCTTTTTGGCACATTTGTACCAATCATATTTACTACATAATCTACCTACTTGATTATCCAGAGGAGTAGCTATCTCTTATTTCGGATAATTATTTTATTCCCATACAAACTTAAGTATCAGAGGGTATTGTTGGTGCCAAAAATACAACAATTGAGATTTGTGATGCGGGAATGCTGGAGTTACGACAGAGCGAAGGGGACAACTGGCAGGTGTCTACTTGTGCAAATGTACGTTGGGTAGCTCTAGTCTCTGATTATTTGGCTGGGGTCTTGAATAAGCCATTGAGGACATTTTTGGTAGTGGATTAATCCATTCTGGAGTAGCCTTTTATGTGTTCGGGGCATAACTACACTCATAAGAACAAGTTAGAAGGCACGCAGCGATTCCTCAACTGTTTATGCCTTCCGATGTTTATATCAGCATATGTAGGAAAATAGTTGCAGCAAATCAAGGATGTATTTAATGAATACAAATGAGATACATTTGCCGACAAAAAGGTCTAGTCATAGTATTTTACCAATTGTCAGGGATGAGCATGCACGTCAGGAGCACTCGGGTGGGCTTAAGAGGAATCCCTTCTAGAGGAATGAACAGTCTAGGGAGTTTTTTAGGAGAAAATGGGTCTTATGGTGAGCTGCCGAAGTAGGTTCTCGGCCTTTAGAGGGCCTATCCAGACAGAGTTCTAGGTTGTTAAAGGATGCTTCCAAGGGTTATTTATTATTCAAGATTTATCCTATTATTTTCAAGAGGTATTATTCTCCATTGAAGATTATATGACAATATATAATGTCTGGGGCTTCCCTGCATAATTTTATTGAAAAGATGGGGGGTCTAAGGGCAGCCATGTGGCCCAACCAAGAAGGTTCACGTGGCTTTGCATGTTTTTGGAAGTCATTAAATGTGCTCAGTAAGTTTCAGGGTGATTAAGAGCTTTCAGGAAATTTTAGGGCCTAAATGTAATTTTAAAAACTTGGGGCACAATTAGTATAAAATTAACATGTGCACATAATAGAATGAGGAGCCTTGCAAAGCAGTTGGTCTTGCATGCGTGCACTCGCAGGGGGAGCTTGGGATCAAAACATAGGGGGAGCAAAGCAAACGTTGGAAAATTTTTTCCAGTGCAACATGTGGTTGTTTCTGGGAGCGCCACAGGGATGGAGAGGTCTGGCGGCAACGCGTGGCAGCATGCAAAAAGAACAGACTTGTGGATGTTTCTAAAAATGCCACTCGGCTCACGAATGGAGAGGTCTAGCGACGACACATGGCAGTATGCGGCAAGAACAGGCTCGTGGAAAGGGCTTGCAGAAAGAGCGGGATTTCGAAAAGAAATGTTGCGTGCCATGTGGTAGCACGCGAAGATACTTGCTTGCGTGCCACGTGGCGTGTGTTGGTGCTTCCAGAAATAATCAGGTCTTTCGAAAAGAAGTGTCTTTCAAAGAAAAGGGGCTCTCAGAATAGGCTTTCAGAAATAAATTGTTGTGGAAACAAATAAGCCTTTTGGAAAGGAATAACAACGTTTTGGAAAGAAATTATAGAAAGAAATGTCAGAGTGCTTCGGAAGGAAATTACACTCTTTCCGAAAGACTTTTCTTTCGGAAAGAAACCTCCAAAAGAAACAAGCTTATTCAGAAGAAAATAAGACAGCATTGCGGAAAAAAAATTATAGTCTTGGAAAAAATACTTCCACTTGGAATTACTCATTAAAATACATCCACTTGGATTTATTTATTAGAAATATGCCAACTTGTATTTATTTACTAAAAACACTTCCAGATAGATGTTTTTTGAAAAATCTATGGCACAACAATTATACGCGGGAAATTAAAGAATTCTCGCATGACTTCTAATCTTGTTCCATGTGTGCAATATTCTTAGACAACAAGAGTTCTCTCTAACAATTCACTTCCTTCCTCCTAGATAGCAAATCCATCCCCAACTTGTTTCCATAAGTGGACATCTACTAGTTATTCACCTTTCTTTGCTATGCTCCAAACAATTCCGTATTACAAATTTCAATTATTGTATTTTAATAATAACACTTTCTGTCATTTTCTCTATATCCTCTTGTGACGCGTTTGACCATTGAGATTAATTAATTTTAGTTAATTAGTTTGTTACTATCTTTATTTGGATTTTAACTAATTAGTTAGGTTGTTATTAAATTGTTAACTTTAGAACAATTGTCTTGTTTATAAAAGTTGAGGTATGGGTGTGTACGAAAACACATAGATGAGAACATATTACCTGAATTTTCTTCTTACTCCTTGGTGTCTTCTGCTATCATTCTTCGCAATCTCTCGGTGAATCTTGCCATCATTCTTCATTGACATTTGCAAATTAGACGTCAAAAGTAATGGGGTTCGATTTCTCTCCAAATTAAATCCCACTAGTTGCGATTTCTTTACAATGCGTTTGATTTGCAGAGGAATCGAATCCCTGCAAATTGAACCCCATTGGCTGCAAGTGTTCGCTACTTAGAGAGAGAGAGAGAGAGAGAGAGAGAGAGAGAGAGAGAGAGAGGGAGGAGTTGATTACAACATGGAGAGTTGCTGAAGAAAGCCATGTGCCGGATGAAGATCGACCATCCTAAGAGATGTGAGCCCACGGAGAAAGTTGGGATATACCATCGTGAGAGAGGAGTTGATTACAACATGGAGAGTTGCTGAAGAAAGCCGTGTGCCGGATGAAGATTGACCATCCTAAGAGATGTGAGCCCACGGAGAAAGTTGGGATACCATCGTGATCGGAGAACAGGTTGTCGTCTTCACCATTGTAGATCTGGAGTTCCCGTCGATCGGTATAAGGGACGGGCCCCACCGTGATGATCCTACTGTTGTTGCTGTACTCTACCATAAGTGGAAATAGGAGCTCCTCTATCTCTCATTCTCTCTCTAGAGGCCCGATCTCCATGGCATCAAGCATCATTGTCGGTCGCCACTAATAAATTTTATTTTTTTATTAATTTTGTAATTACAGGAGAACATAAGAATATTTTTGACATTTAACCAGAATTAATTGTAGTTTTTGCCCAGGGAGGGTGAAAGTGTTTCATAGTTAATAATCTTAAGGGCGGTTTTTATCTTTTTTTTATATGTCAACAATGTTATTATTTTTTTTTTTTGTGGGTCAAATTTCATCGTTATTCATTCTAATTTATCTTTTTCTTGCAAAGTAATATAATACATTAATTTTAGTATTATATGAAATAATCTTGCATGAACAAACAATAATCACGGGCTTGAGCTTAAGATCATTAATTTGTTGAACCAGTTGACCTTTTGCAAAAGTATGTTAACTGTGTGCATAAAGCTCCACTGTCTCTGCATCCTAATTATTAATTACCAAATCTTAAAAGTACATACCAATCATAGAAAATTGTAAAGCTTATGAGGTCAACCATAATAAAAAGTTGCACACAGTGTGTGTCGTTGTTAAATACGTAGAGATTTAAGTGTCACGTTTGAATCAAAGCATATTGTTTATTTATAATTAGAGAACTGGCCAAACTACACTAAAAAGAAAAAAGAAAACAACTAATTGTAAAAAAATTACCAGTGGTTTTGTCACCAAAATCTCACCTCTGGCTCCATCTCCGGCGAGAGCCACCTTAGTTGTAGCTCCTGAGTTGCCACCCACCACCGCCGCAGCATGTATAGGAATTTGTTAAAATAATTTCAACTATATAATTTCAAAATAAAACTAATCTCATAATTAGGATTCTTTTACAAATTATATGTATATAATATTATAATTGTTCTCTAATACTTTTCATATGTTGAAAGGATTAGATAATTTTTTCATTATCAACACTATTAAATATTTCTATTTCTCAACATATGCAACTAATCAATTATTCAACAAAACATATCTTAAACGATTGCGTAGTCGAGTTTTAATTGTCTTTGTTCCTTTCGGCTCAAAAGGGAGGCGGTCGGATGTGAGCTTGCGACTGCAGGGAATAGACTCTGGAGGGCGACTGGCATTTACAATCACTCCGACGCTCAAGTAAGTAAGAGAGTAAAATGATAGAGTATCAGTAGACTAGAGAATAACATACATTGGCTTTGAAGAGAGCTGGTTTATATAGAAAAATGAGAGATCCTCATGCATATAGAAGATGAGGCTCCCTGACGCTGGCATGGTGTCGACGAGACTCTCATTAATGTGGATGAGATTCGCCATTAATGAGGATGGGATCTTGAGCAGGCATGGGAGTATCTAACATACAGCTGCAATGATGCTATTGCAGGATGACGCAAGGCCAGGATCCAGTCGGGGGTTGAGATTGAGTCGCGGGCTGAGATCAGCCCAAGACGGAGACCAAGATGGAGCTAGATTGGGTCAGAGGCTCAATTTGGGTCGGTACGGTCCACAACCCCCCAGGTCGGATGCTCGAGAAATGCGCATTCGAGTTAGAGAAAGGGAAACTAGGTGGATTTGCTGGTTTAACCAAGTTTGATGGTTGAAGTGACGTTAGAGCTTGGCCAGGATAGATGGTTGAGCCAACATTCAGATATTTCTGAGGCCGATGTCCGAGTTGATGAGTGGCGGCTTGACCGATGTCTAAACTTTGGTCGAAGCTAAGGGGGTGTTTTTTTTTAAAGGCTTGAAGCCAGTCTTGGTGATTCCTAATGTCATTGGGAATTTTAGGAAGTTATTCTAACAATGCTTTGCTACGCGCATAACCCAAGATTCAAAGTATCTGCCTGAAAGGGCATGATGATGCACGTCGATGTAATGGTATCCCATTACCCTAGGTGCGACGCTTTGTCAGGGCATTGATTAGATGCCAAGCATTACTATCTCTATGAAGGATATTTGACAATTGATAGTCTCCCTCTATCGGATGTGTTTTGAGGTATCTATAAATAGGCCTTTCACTTGCTTGCTCATACTTTTCCATTCGTCTTTCAAATTTATGTAGCTTTTGCCCCCTGAAGATCTTTGCTCCTAATCGCTTGCAGTGTTTGGTCTCCTTCGTCTTTTGCAAACTTTTCGTATACAGGTAATGGCCATATCCTTATGCTCATTTTTTATTTTTCATCATCGTTTGGTCGCCGTGAAAAGGTCTAGGAGAACAACTTTGGGTGAGTCTGTGAGGTTTGGCGCCTAGGCAAGGGTTTAACCTTCTGGCTCCCCCTGTTAGGTTGAAGGAGGCGGTCTAGGTTGTAGGGTTATGGGTGCTAACTTCTTCTCTTTTTCCAAGACCTTATAGGTGTGCTATCTATGGCTGGACCGTCTTCAACTTCATATGATTGGGTGAGTGAGGATCTCTTTCTCTAGAACCATCGACGGGGAGAAGTTTTTTTTATGCCAGCCATGCTAGGCGAAGCATCATGTCTGCATGGAGCTGGGCCAGGCTCCCGACACCAGGTTAATCTTTATATACGAGATGCTCTTCTCCCATCTTAGGGTAAATCTCCCATTGACCGAGTTCTAGAGCTTGGTCCTAACGTTCTTAAATGTTGCCCTCACCCAATTCATCCCAATAGTTGGGGTTTCATAAGGGCGTTCGAGGTACTATACGGCTTTCTTAGCCGCGAGCCAAGTTAGGCATTGTTCCTTCACTTCTTCCAGTGGAAGAAAGTAGGAAATGACAACTAGTTTTCTCTGAGCGATGTCCTGGGGAAGAAGATGTTAAAGGCTTTCGACAACTCCAATAAGAAATTTAAGGTGGGCTTTTTTAAGGTGGCTTCCATGGAGAGCCAACTTTCCCTTTTTTGGGACACCTGGGGCCTTTCGAAATATCCCTTGTTCTGGCAATGTGAGCTGAGGACATTCCTAGAGGTTGAAGTTAGTTATGAGGGCCTGAGATTTGAGGATCAAGCCTTTGTGGATATGATATCTTTCTCCCCAAAGACGCTTGAAGCCTCAAAGCTTGTCAAGCTCAGGGATGATCAGGTGGAGTTAGCCAGATATATACGTAGGTTGCTTTCATTTTTCTTTGCTTGATATTTGTCCTCAATTGCTTACACTTGCTTATTCTTTTTCCAAATGAGATGGCGCCGAGGTTGACCATTCTCGGAAATGAAGCACCGAGGGTGACTGGAAAGGCCCTTACTTCTTCTCTTGCTAAGATGGCCGGTAAATCTACTGGCCAAGCCTCTGTTCTGCTAAAAAAGTCCACTTGTTCTCAACCAGACCCTCTAGTGGTCCTTAATGAGTTCACATCCATAGTAGCGATGAAGAAGATGATTGCTGCTAAGGAGGATCCGCTTCCAGTAAAGAAGCATCGGGTTGGAGCTGAGCCGAGGTCGTCGGGTCTGAATTGGGAAGTCACGGGTTTAGACTAGCAGCTAGTCGTAGTTGTTGAGTCGAGTTCATCAGCGATTGGTCCTAGCCGAGACCATTGAAGAAGGTTCAATTTTTGGGGTTGTGACAATGCTGAGTCCGACGAGGCGAGTCTCTAGAGCCACGAGTTTCGTGCTGAAAGGTCATCGAGGAACATCTTTCTCTGGGGTTAGATTGAAAACAGATAGAAGAACTTAGTCATACTAGGTTGTGCCATTGGGTCGAGTTGTAGTCTCTTCGGGTTGCCAGCGCACTCCGAGTGTTGGATATAGATGCTTGGATGATGGCATGTGACCTTCAGAAGGCAGAAGAAGACCTGAAGGTAGCAAAACAATGAGCCAACAATGCTAGAGAAGAGGCTGACAAATGGGTGCAAGGGCAAGTGGAGGCTGAGATGGAGGACTTGAATAAATGGGCTTGGGAGGCGGTGGGCGAGAGGGACAGAGCGAACGAGATCTTGCCAAAACTTATCACAAAGGTTGAGAGCTTGAAGGGGTCGATTAAGGCTGCCGAAGATCGAGTAAAAGTCTGGGCGGAGAAGGTGGCAAGTATCAAGGTCGAGCTTTCAGCATCTCACTGTCGTTCCAATCAGTTGCAAGAGTCGAAGGTGGCGACCCAGACCTAGATTGAGCTGCTGAAAGACGAAGCCGTCAATCAATACCTTAAGGGTTTCTCCTGGGGTTTGACTCAGGTTCGGCTTCTATATCCTAAGGTTCATCTGTCGCCCTACGGACCTTTCAAGGAGGTTGTTGACGGTCTGCTCATGGGCTCTCCTTTGGATCAAGTTGATCAGATCGAATATTTGGATGTATCAGAAGCTGTGGACAGTCAGCCTAAAGGAGACGTTGATCTGCTCCCTGAGCCCGTTCTCGATCCTGCACCCCAGAGTTCTATGATAGCATAGGTCCTCACCTTTTAGAATTTCGATGTAATGCCCATTCTTGGCTGTTTTAATAAAGCATGCGTATTACCCGATCTGGCTTTTGTTCTCTAGTTTGAGTCCTATGCTTTTGCTCTGTGATGCTTATTTTTTGAGTACGCTGGGTAGAGAGGTTGGGGCTGTCTCAGGCACTTTAGGTGTTTCAAGTCGGGTATGACTCGGGGTATGTTTGATTGTTTAGATGAAGGGGCGATTTGAGGCTTGCATGCATAGTTGGACCTACTTCGAGAATGCTGGCTCGAGGTTGGCTTCGATCAAGCCCATTTAGGTCCTAGGCTTGGTGGTGAAAGAAACAATCATCCTTTTAACTTCACAATACGAATTCTAGGATAGGCACTCGTAAAGTCAAGGCGTCGTTTATCTGCGCGAGGCGCATCATGTCCTTAGTTTGATTCTAGAATTGGCTTGGGCACGTTGGCTCGGGTTGATCAGACTTGGATGAGGTCAGGGTGAACCCGAGGTCTGCTCGCCAAGATGGACCCAAGACCTTAGGGGTGGACCAAAGCTAACGACTAGCAAGCAAGGTATAAGGTGGACGTGTTCTATGCTCAGTCCTTCCCAAAAGTTCGAGGGTCACTACAAGAAATTTGACATTTAGGTACAAAATTTTTTGTCACCTGATAGAAGCATTTTGTCACTAAAAATGTTTAGGGATGAAAAATATTTCATCGATCTTTCGTCCCTAAAAGCACGTCTGTAGCGGCCCTCTCCCGTATAATCCCGCTAGCATTGGAAATCCGAAAGGAGGTCGTCACATAAATGGATACAGCAATAATAACTCAAATTAAACACCAAATATATATATATATATATATATATATTTTCTTGCTCACTGATCTTCAGGAGCCAAAATAAAGCATTTCCATCAACGACTTAACTTACACAATTCTTTATGCTCAAAGGCCATACAATCAAAATATAAGGGCAAATATCATTTACAAAATGAATCTCACTCTACATGCCCTCAAAACAACTCACTCTCATTGACCTTTTTCAGCTGGGATATCTCTGTACACAACTAGACCCAGGCTCTAGCCTTACTGGACTCGCCCTACACAATTGTTTTTCCCTTACCTGGAACGATAGGAATAAACAAGGTGAGCCACAAGGCTCAACAAGTATATATTACAACAAATGAATCAATGGAGTTAAGGCATGGATAAATTAAAGTAGAATAAACCCGACTCCCAAAGTACGAGTAGCATTTCCCATTAGTTTCCATTATTACAATCATTCCCATGCCATTGCCATTATGCATTTTATGCATCGATTCCTTTTTAACAAACACATAGATTCTCATGCATCACATCGGCTCTCAAAGCCTTTCATTCACATGCATTTTATGCATCGTTTCATTGTTCATGAACACTTAGATTCTCATGCATCACATCGGCTCTCAAAGCCTTCCATTCACATGCATGCATACATATGTATAGAAAAATCATTTAGCCATTCATTTAGCTTAAGGATCACCTATTGGGCTTATGGCCACCTTAACCCACTTCAAGCGCTCTTTAGATATCCTTTTCTCACCCCACAGTACATAGCCGCCGCACAAAATAATAGGTGCGCAAATAATAATACCATGCAATGCTTATGAAGGTTTCAAGTAAACATATCAAACATGTTTCATTATTAGAAATGTTCTCATCATGCGCACTTAGACATTTCATGATTATATCCTCACATGAGCCAATGATATTTTCATCACATGATTTAGCATCATTCATTAGGATTCATTCCCATACCATCTCTCAATGTCAAACAAGTTGATTACATGAATTCATCATTAAAACTCATGATTTTCATTTTTTTAATTCTCACCATTAATTAACTTCCCCATTTTTGAAACACCTACATATCCACAAGATGATTTTGAAGCCAACTAAAACATCACAAGAGCTTTGGGAAAGAATTACAAACATTAGAAAAGAATCGGACCAAAAAGAAAGAATTTATGCATTCTGTTGGTTAACTGAAAGAAAGAGTTAGTCAACCAACTAGGGACTTAGTCAATCGATGACGAAGACTTAGTCGACTAAATAGGGACTTGGTCGATCGAGTAAAACACTTAGTTGACTAACAGAAGCCAAATTACCCACTTGGCCGACCGATTGAAACACTTGGTCAACTAATAGAAAGCAAAATACCCATTTGGTCGATTGATTGAAACACTTGGTCGACTAATAGAAAGCAAAATACCCACTTGGTTGACCGATTGAGAACTTAGTCGATCGACAGAGGCCTGGAACTTAAAAATAAGAACGACAATCCACAAAACTCAACATCCCAAGCAAGATACACCAAAACCTTGCTTCTTTAACATTCCTAATCAATCAAGTGTCATTCCTTTGAGAATTTAGGGTGAGCTAGACCCTAACGACAACTCTCAGAAAGACCCATCAATGATAAAACACGAAGTTCAAAGAAACGAGAAAGTAACCCATTAATAAATACAGGCTCAAGATTAGATCTTCTAAGAAAGCAGAAGATTTGAAGACAAAGGAACCAAGAAGGAAACCAACTTGACCCAAGAGAATAAGAATCAAAGCTTACATTAACAAGGAAAGTCAACATGAACTTGCATTGAAACAACATAGAAGGAATAAGAAATTGCATTTACAACGAGAACTTGCCTCCAAAAAGAAACAAAGAGGGAAAGGAACTTACCTTAATAAAGCTTGGTTCAAAGAGAAGAACAACCTGCTGCAACTTCTCACTTGAAGCTTCAATGGAGATTATTAACGAAGAAAGAAGATGAAAGAAGAAGAAACAAGATGAAAAAGAAATGCTTGCTCGGGAAAGGAGGGAAGGAAAGAGAAAAGGAGACAAGGAAAAGAAAGAAGCATGGGGGAGGGATGGCTGCCATCAGCTCTCCAACCACCCCCTTGGCCAAATTATCACTTTACCCTTCCTTTGCACACACACCACAACTCATTAAACCCATTTTGGTATTTTACCTCTTTTTCTTTTATTTTTCATTTTCCTTTTTACTCCATAATACACACAAGTTATCTATAATAAACACTCATTTATGATATTCCCATTTCACACTTACCTTTCACACACACAATGAATCACTTCAAGCCCTCATTAGACTTTTCATAATTCATTCTTTTTGATTAATTAAAATACACAAATATTTATGCTCATAGGCCCGATGCCCATTTCATTAGCCCAACACAATGGCCCCAATATATATTCTTAGGCCCAAGGGCTTCAATATTCTTAAATAAAACACAACCCAATACACTTGGTTTCAACCCAAGTTTTCTTTAAAAGCTTGATCCCTTAAATTAGGCACCTCACAATATTATAGCACTTAATTCTTGAGGCTAATTTTTCACACATAATAAATCATAATTCAAGTAAAACTCTAGGCCCACTAATGGGTTGTTACAATTTCTCCCCCCTTTAAAAAGAATTTGGTCCTCCAAATTCATACCTGGTCAGTTTGATACATGGAGCACACCTTGGACCGAGATGACTCGTGTAACGACTGAGGTCCACATAGCAACGTATTGTTCGATTTAGCTCGCAACCAATCCCCAATTTTATCGGTCTGGGATTTAGTCCCAAAACGCTCGTCACTATGTAGAACACCCTTGCACTTATATGCCTAGTTCCCCCCCTTTGCATGGATGATGTGGGATTCACATGCACCCCCCCTTAGGGACTCAGTGTCCTCGCTAATGTTTGCCCCCACCACCGCTCTCAGAGGCTCAGGGGTCGGCTCTGATACCATTCTGTAACAGTCGAGGTCCACATAGAAAGTATTTTTTGGTTCAGGTCACAATCAATCCCCAGTTTTGTTGGTCTGGGATTTAATCCCAAAATGTGCATCATTATGTAGAACACCTTTCGCACTTATATGGCCAGTTTCCCCCATTTGCATGGGATTCGCCTAAGGTGCCTATAACTCGAGGTTCGATCGTACCGAATTGACCCTGGTCCCTATCTAATCCCATAGACGATAAATGGCATGGCGAAAAAGAGAAGGCACGGCAGGGCCTTATGGTCCGCTCGTTGGGATAGACCCAGGCGCTTAGGGGCAAAACTGATAGCGTTAGTTTGATACACGTATCACAGCTTGAACCAAGATGACTTGAGGTCCGACAGTTGATCAATTCCCAACGTAAGAGGTATTCTTCAAGATAGAAGATGAGTCTTCAAGATACAAGGTAGTCTTTGAGATAAAATATAGTCTTTAAGCTAAAAAATAGTCTTCGATGTAAGAGGTGTCCCAACTGAGTGATCGGTTTTATTAATGATTGAGTATAATATGTAAGCGAATGCCTAATAAATGCCAAGTGCTAGAAGGATACAAGGCGAACTTCGAGTTTTAACCCGTGTAAGTACATAATGAATAGCAAATGAATGGAATTAAATGATATAGCAAAGGTAGTTACTTAGCTATAGTATCTTCGCAGGCTGGCTACATTCCATGACCATAGAAACGGCTGCCTTGAGAGCTCGATTAGATGGTAAGCTTCGTTGTCGAGGTTGCTAATGACTCGATAAGGACCTTCCCAGTTGGCGCCGAGCTTTCCTTACCCAAGTTGTTGCCTTGGGCCTTCAATCTTTCTCGAGACTAGGTCTCCTTCTTAGAATCTTTGAGGTCTGACATTTTTATTGTATTTTCAAGCCACCTTTTGTTTGGAGGCCTGCTCACAAATGTGGGCTTGGTCTTGGATGTCTTGGATGAGATCAAGGTCGACTCTTTGGTCTTCATTGTTGAGGTTGTCCTGGAAGTATTGGCGTCTGGGACTAGGTTCCTCGACTTTTATTGGTATCATGGCTTTAAACTCGCAGGTGAGTTAAAATGGGGTCTCCATGGTTGAAGTTTGAGCTGTTGTGTAGTATGACCATAACACCATGGGTAGTTCTTCTAGCCATGTGCCTTTGGCTTGGTCGAGTCATTTCTTAATCCAACCAAGATGATTTTGTTGGCAGCCTCAACCTGGCTATTGGTCTGCGGGTGTTCGACCAAGGTGGAGACCTGGTGTATGCCAAGCACTTTACAAAATTCCCAGAGTTTGTTGTTTGTAAACTGAGTACCATTGTCTGAAGTGAGCACTCTGGGTAGGCCATATTGGCAAACAATGTTCTTCCAGATGAATTTCCTGATCTTTTCAACAGTGATAGTGGCTAAGGGCTCGGCTTCGATCCATTTGGTGAAGTAATCGACTGTCACCATTATGAACTTGAGCTGTCCTAAGGCGATCGGGAAGGGCTCGAGGATGTATATTTCCTATTTGTAAAATAGCTAGGGGCTATTGAGGTTATGGAGCTCTTTTAGTGGGGAATGATCACCGCTTGCAAACCTTTAGGATTTGTCGCAGCGCTTTACATGAGCTAGACAATTGTTCCTCCTTATTGGCCAATAGTATACGGCTCTCAATACCTTCGTTGCTGGAGACTGTCCTCCTAGATGACTTTCACACACTCCTTCGTGCACCTCAGCTATGATGTATGTGGATTGGTAGGTGTTAACACATTTGAGGAGTGGTGTGGAAAGGCATGTTCTATAAAGTTGATCTCTAAGTAAGGTAAAGAAATAGGCTGACTTTTTGAGTTTCCTGGCTTCTTTGGCATCAGCACGAAGCGTTTCTTCTTCTAAGAATCGAATGATAGCGGACCCCTAGAATTTTGATGTTATTTCCATGGCTTGAACGTCAGATAGGTTAACAGTGGGTGAGTCCAAGGCTTCTTGTATGACAGACTGGTTGCTTCCAGGCTTTTTGGTACTAGTCAACTTTGAGAGCAAGTCTGCCTGCTCATTTTGTTTCTTAGGGATATATTCAATTTCAGAGTATTCAAAAGACTCAGCTAAGGTTCTAACCTTGTTAAGGTATCGGCCGAGCTGCAGATCTTTTATCTAGAATTCGCCTTTGAACTGATTAGATACCAACTAGGAATCATTCATTGCAACCACCCAGGCTGCCCCCATTTCTTTTGCTAGATTTAGCTTGGCTATGAGGGACTCATATTCTACCTGGTTGTTGGTTTCCTTGAAGTTGAAGTGGAGGGATTGTTTGAGCATCAGGCTACTAGGACCCTCCAAGATTATTTGGGCCTCGCTCCCCTTGATATTGGAAGCTCCGTTGATGAATAGTATCCAAGGATTAGACTTCGGGCTCAGATTAGAAGACGATAATTCAACGCAGAAATTGGACAATACCTTCGGACTTGGGGGTTTCTCTTTCTTATTGTAGCCTTTGTGGGTCTTTTTGGGTTTATGGATGGTTTCATTCAAAGGCTCAATAGGGTCTTATTCTACCCTTCTTTTCTTCAAGGGATGATTCATATTTTTTATTAGGCTTAGAGCAAGGCAAGAATCAGTAACTTACTTTCATTTTCTATTCTTGGTAGTGGTCTTTATGTTGTTTCTCAATATTGAGTGGTCGATAGTATACAAAGGCTGTTGACCATTTTTGAGAAATGTGTCTAGCGGTTGATCAATTTTTTACTTCAGTCGACCATTCTTGAGAAACTTATTGTGACTTGTCGACCGTCTGTTTAGCCTGTTGACCGTTTGGTAAAATGAGTCTTAGTTTCCAATGGTCAACCGTTTCAAGCGTAGTAGTTTTCGATCGTTAGAAATCGAGAGGGTGATATCTTGGTTATCGACTGTTTACCAAAGGTTGTTGACCATTTGTGGTCTATAGGGAACAAACTATTGACCAACCCTCGTTTGTTGTCGACCGTTTCCTCCTAAATCACAAAAATGATCGTCCGTTTCTTGGCACCTATCAACTAGTTCTGCCATGTTTCATATTCTTACTCTCTTAATCAATTGTCTTCTTCTCCCCATTTCTCAAATGGATTATTTTTAAGTTTAATTGATGATTACAGCTTGATTTTAGGCTAGAAAAAGGGAAACTTCATGTGGGGGTAAATTTTATAATGATGCATGATTATATGAATGTGTTGAAATGGCTTATGAGAATATGATGTAGAAATTATCAATCAAATTATCTGCGAGCATTCATGAGCTTATATGTGTAATGAATGGGCTTCATGCTGTGATAGTGAGTTGAAGTATTACTATGGGTCAGTAATGGCAGGGGATTCTTTTATGCATATGACTATTTTTGTATGTCAATGTATGTGTAATATCCAAGATTTTTTAAAGGATTCAAATGTAATTTGACTTGGGCCATAAGTAAAATTATCAAAAGATTAGGAGTTTAAGTATAATTTCTTATAGTTATCAATATTGAATCGACTGCAGGGAATGCCCCAGAGTGTAAATGTCTAAGGAAAATGATATGATCTCGATGAATATTCTGATATAGGATTTATGGTATTAAAAGAAATTGAAATTGAGACAGTTTTCGGTATAACTTCGGTTCAGACTGAAAAATCGAATCATCGTAGGAGACTCCCGGGAAGTCAACAGAACCCTGAGGGGGCTCTGATTTTTCTTAAGAATCAACCCTAAAGTGGTTTTGGGATGAAACAAAGATCCCATCAGGGCGTAGGGACGAAATCGTCTTTATTGAGTAAGTATTGAATTATTAATTTTGGATTTTCAATATCCTAATGCAAATTAATTTGATGATTGAGGATGCATTTGCGATTTCAGGATTACCCAAATGTAATAAGTAGGAATGTGGGATTTAAAATGTGTAATTTTTTCATTTATATAGAAATATGTTATATATATATATATGTACATACATGTGTGTGAAGAGTGGCCGCAAATTATGCAAATTGGAGGCACAAGGCAATCGTGGGTAGCGTGATTTGAGGAATCAATCTAAAAGAATCATGGAGTAGGTAAGGTAGGAAGATTTGAGGGCTTGATTAATTAAATGTAAAGGGTAATATATATATGTAGCACGCGCGAATGGGAGGTCATGCCTTTGCAATGCCACAACCATGCTTCTGCATCCGAGATTTGCGCAAGATTGGGGAAAATGGCAGCAAGATTATGATTAGATTGAGATTAGATGTGATACACAATTTATACATATATATATATACACATTTTCGTGGAAAGTAAGCAGCAGCTTGCCTATAAATTGGCAGAGGCTTTGTTCGATCAATAGAAGCAACAAGCAAATGGGAGGAGATTAAGAGAGAGCTAGGGCCGATGGCGGCAGCCATGGCAGCGAAGCTACTGTTGCAGCAGTTGCAAGCGGAGCAGGCGCGACATGGCGAGCCATAGCGGCTGCGATGGAGGTCGGCAAAGGCGTGGGCAGCGGTCGACGAAGCCGCGGTGGTAGGCGTGAAGGTGGCCAACGTGCATGGCAGAGGCAGTGCATTGCAGAAAGCGGGGAAGAAGGAATAAGAAAGAAGAAAGAAAAAAAAGAAAAGAAAAGAGAAAAATGGGAAAAAAAGAAAAAAAAAGGTGAAAAATAGGGAAATGTACTAAAAAAATCTCCAAAAATTTTAGGAATTAATTTGGGGCTGAAAGATCATGCCCAAAGCCAGAAAATTTATTGGGCACGCATACTGGGCAACCTGAGAGGCTAAGTTAAGGTGAGTAAAATTTCCTAAAAAATTTTAGAAAATCAGGAAAGTTATTTTATGAATTATTATAGAAAAATATCTTAAAAAATATCTGTGGAATATTTAGTTTAGATTTATCGAGGAAAAATAGGAAGAAATGGAGGAAAATTATGAGGAAATTAGGAAAAAATAGAATATTGATATTCTTAAATAAATATGAGAGCCAGGATATGTTAAGGTTCCGAATGGAGTATGTTAGAAGCTTGGCACAAGAATCAAGATACTTTGTGATACGTTTGAGGTAAGTGGTTCGAACCTAAACCCAATTTTGTGTAAATAATTTTATCATGTTGTCATGCCTTGTTGTGAATATGTCATATAGATTGCATTTACATGCTATGATGAAATGTGCATATGTACACGATGATATTATTGATCATGTATTCACATAAGGATTTGAGAGTACGGGCCAGGACCGTTGCTCTTCCAAGGGTGCACCCATACACCTCGACATGTTGCAGGAAGCCGTAAAAATGGGGAGTAACATTAAGGTATGGTCCGCTCAAACCAAAATGGAAAGGAAAAGGACATTTTTCATCCATGCACGAAATAAGTTTAATGTACCCTTACTTAGATGATTCATCATCTAATTTGGGCTTTGCTCCTAGAATATTCAAACGTTCTAGATGGAGATTGTAGCAAAAACAAGGATGAATGAGGTATGAAATGACACTTAGCAAAGTACATGATGTAATGATTGAATGTTATGTAGCCCATGTATTTAAGTTTTGCTACTTTGAATTCTGAACATTTTGAGGAATGATGATGTATAACCTTATTATTGGTTAATGTTAAAGTTAAGGTTCGATTCTAGCTTCCGCATTTGATGTTTATGATGATTCTTTTTCAAGATAAATGTATGAAAATTTTGGAATGTATATGAGGAATGATATGGTTTAGCATTAGTTTTGAAGGAAAAAAATTATTATCCCAGAATTGTTCTAAGTTATAACACGCTCGAGAAAATGGGGTGTTACAGTATGTGTTTTAAAGCCTTGGGTTGAGCTATTGAATGGGCCCCAAGAACTATGTTGGTCTCGGGTTGAGCTATTGAACGGGCCCCAAGGTTTGTGTTGGTCTTGGGTTGAGCTAATATTGAATGGGCCCAAGGACCACATGGTGAGTACATGAATGCATAGCCTTGGGTTGAGCTAATTTAGAATTGGCCCTAAGTACCATAACGAGTTTTGTTGAGTGCATGGCCTTAGGTTGAGCTAATTTTGAATAGGCCCCAAGGACCATATGGTTTGTGTGCACCTATGTATGTGTTAACCCTTGTCGATATTAAAAAATGTGATTGTATGCTCATAATTGCATGTGTGAGTTTAAACATGAAAGGGTAGGGCATGATATAGTTTATGAAATGCTTAAGTGGTTACTCCCTACTCTTTTCTTGTTATTCATGCCTTTATTCATAATGCTTTCATCACTTATATATACTTGCTAAGCCTTGTGGGTCACCCTTGCTTTTGCATCATTCCAATTAAAGGCAAGGCCATAGTTGAGGGTAAGGCGAGTGGCGTCTGAGCTGGTGGTATAGTAGGTGTGTACAGAGACAACCAAGCCAAAAGATTATTGGGGGTTCATTTTGAGGGGATATGGGAAAAAAATTTATTTTGTGATTAGCTTTTGATGCATTTCATTTTGAAATGTATGGGCGGTTGAGCCTTAAATAGATTACTAATCGTGAGATGGTGTATTTATTTATTTGGCTTTGTTGTGGAGGAGCCAGATTGAAAATTGTAATCATTTTTGAGTTATATCTATCTTGATTTTGTGGGGACCTCCTTTCGAATTCCTATGCTAAGGGGATATCCGAGGGTGGGCCCTTATATAACATAAGATCATTACATATAGAGGCTACAAAAAGCAAGATGATCCTTTAATTTTTAAAGTCAAAGCATATTTTTGCAATCAATCACACATTTTTCACAAATGTAAAGACATAATCCTTCCTACTTCACTTCTAAAATATTCAAATATGTCCCTATTTAGGGGTTTTGTGAATATATATGCTACTTGATGATTTGTGTTTACAAATTCCAAATTTGTATTTCCTTTTTGAACAAGATCCCTAATGAAGTGATGTTTAACCTCAATGTGTTTAGTTTGTGTATGAAATACTTGAGTTTTGGTTAAAGCTGTAACACTTGTATTTTTCACATTTTATTGGAATATCTTGAAGTTTTATGCCATAGTCTTCAGATTGATGTTTTATCCATAGAATTTGAGCACAAAAATTTCCAGCTGCAACATATTCAACCTTAGTGGAAGAGAGTGCAATTGTATTTTGCTTTCTACTATATCATGACACTAGGGAATTTCCTAAAAATTGGCATGAGCCACTAATACTTTTTATGTACTTAGAATCCATTATAGTCCGCATTGGTATAAGCTTCAAGATCACATTTATTTGATTTGGGATAGAATAATTCTAAGTTCGATGATCCTTTTAGATATCAAAATATTATCTTAATGTCCTTAAGAAGGGATTCCTTAGGATTGGATTGAAATCTAGGATATAGGCAAACACTAAACACAATCTCTGGCCTACTTGCCGTCAAATATAGCAATGATCCAATCATACGTCTATATAATTTATTGTCCACTGTTTAGCCTATTTAATCCTTGGCTAGGTATGTTGAACTACTCATAGGAGAGACTGATGGTTTACTGTCATGAATATTGATTTTTTTTAAGAAGACCTTATATATATTTGTTGACATATATAAATTCCCTTGTCTTCTTGTCTAATTTGTAGTCCAAGAACATATTTTAATTCTCTTATCATACTCATTTTGAATTTGCCTTGCATTAGATTTTCAAATTCATCACACAAGAATTTATTTGTTGATCCAAATATAATGTCATAAATTTGAACTAATAAGATGTTTTTGCTATGATACTTAATAAATAGGGTTGTATCTATTTTACCTCTTTTGAATCCTTTTTCTAGAAGAAATTTACTAAGTCTTTTGTAACAACCCGTTAGTGGGTCTAGAGCATTTATTTTAGTATATAAGTGTGTAAATTAGAGTTGAAAAGTTGAAGTTACTAATGTGTGGAAATGGAAATAAATGGGTTGGGCCAAGTGTTGAAAGGCCCAATAAAAGTGGAGGTTGAGAATTAAATAAAATGGGTTGGGGTAACTTGAAAAGAAAATCCATTAGGCCTAAATAGTATGGGCTAGGTTATTTAGTGGGATTGAACCCATGTGAAAATATTGTATTAAATTTAATAAAAAGGACAAGAAAAGGAAATGGGGGAAATTACCTAAAGGGGTAAGATATTTTAGTTGGGTGTGTGTTGTGTAGAGGGGAAAAGTGGGAAAGAGAAAGATTGGGGAGTAGTTGGAGGTGGCATGCAACCTCTCCCATTCCTTCTCCATGCCTTCTTTTCTTTTTCTTCTTGCCTTCTTCTCTCCCTCTCCCAATTTCTTCTCTTCTTTTTCTTCTTCTTTTCTTTTATCGTCTTGATTTAGAGCTCCAAGAGGTAAGGGTTCAGCTTCTAACAAGTTGCTTCTTCTTTTGGATTCCATTATCAAGACAAGTTGTCTTCTTTTCTCCATTTTGTTTTGTGCAAGTTCTTCTTGATTATTTCTCTTTATTTTGAGCACACTTTGTTTCTTTCATTGCTACAATATTTTGTCTTTTGATAAAATGGGTTTCTCTTTTTGCTTACAAACATTTTGCTAGATTTCTTAAAAATAAATGGGTCTTGTTGAGGTTTCATTTGGGGCTTGATTTACTGCAAAAATATTTCAAGGAATGGCATTTTGTTAGTTAGATGCAAATATTGTTGATTTGCATTGCATTCTTTCGTTCGTTTTTGTTTTTGGGTCTCAGAAGTTGACTCTTTTGAGTGAAAGTCAACTCTATACATTAAGCTATCGACTAGGTTGACTAAGTTGATGTAGAAGTCAATTTTTTCTTCTAAAATTCAACTTTCAAATTCTAAGAGTCGACTTTCCATTTTCAGTTGCGCATCTTGTACTCTTTAGACCATAACTTTTTGTCCCGATATTAGAATTAAGATATGTTTTCTTTGTTGTGACCCTAACTCAATAGGATTCATTTTGATATATAATTTGGATCATTTGGCCAAGTTTTGAACCTGTAGGAGCCCTATGAATTTCATGCTTGAATTTGGAAATCAATGTTTCTTTATAATCAAACCATGTCTTAGTTTTTGGAACATAACTTTCTGTAGAGATATCCAAATTGAAATCTATTTTTTGATCCATAAACTACACTCCTTAAGATTTGTTTTGGAATAATTCTTGGATCATTTGGGTATGTTTCGAGCTATAGTAACCCTGCCAATCCTTGCCCGTAATCTAGAATGTTTCTATTTTGGGTAGTCTGCCTTTCTCCGATTTTTGGGAATTAAATAGATTCCTTGGGTGATGATTTTAGTATGGTTGAGAGCCATTAATAGGCTATGTGTTTCTTCTCTTGTTAGAAAATTCCTCAGAGAATTGAGGGAGTCTTAATGAGCATTTCCTATTGCATTTTTATTCACTAGCCAAGTAGGGCTTGTTCCTCCCTACATTTCTTTGTGGAATGGTGTTGTACCCTAAGGGGATAGGTTCCAGATGTTGATATTGGGTTGGTTGTGTGATTCTAATTGTGGTTATGTTGCATTGTACTATGTTACTATATTGTTTCGCATGATGATTTTGGGACATGGGTTGCATTCATTGGGGGTCATGTTTGTATGTGTTGGGAGCGTGAGCATTAGTATGACACGGTTGTCCTGTGAGTGCTGACTTGTGTATGTTAGGCAAGCATATGCATTAGAGCATTCATGTGTGTGGATTCCTACGTGGGCGTAGCATGGCCTGATGCTTCGCTTATGGGGCCTTGATATCACGTTAATGCTACAAGAGCCATTGTATTTCTTTATATGTCACATTGCATGGTTCCTTTATGCGTACTGGTTTTATCCTCGAGATGTACATCTATTCTAGGGATGGGAGGGCCATTCCGATGCAGCATTGGCTCATGAGTTTTACTATCCCAGGTATCGGGAGTATTGCCCCGTTGAAGCTTGGCTTGTGATTGTGATGCGTAAGATTGGGGGTTTGAGTCCCACAACAACTTGAGATCTTTGATGTGGTGGTATTCGTAATTCCATTCGGTAGCCTGTTATGCCTGTTAGCAGGTTTGTATATGAGGCCTTGGGAGCCATTGGTTGTGATCTCTTATGTGGGCCCCAAGGACCATATGTGTGCATTTATGCATTTTCAATTATGACTTGGCATTACGGTACATGGCATGGGTTGATATGCGATACATATCATGTGTGGGGATGCTTATGGGCGAGTCAGCTATCAACTTATTATCCTTTTTCTTCTATATATACTTGCTGAGTCTTATGACTCACTCTTGCTTTACATCATTCCAGGTAAGCATGGAAAGGCAGTCGAGGGTGGGTTCAGTCAAGCTTAACTTTCCTATTATAGATGTCGTGTATAGAGACACCCTAACTGGAAGATTCTTGGGCATTTTGTCTTGTTTTGAGTCCAGGGAGAATATTGTCTTGCTATGATAGGCATACTGTTTCTTGTGGGATATACGAGCATGTGGGCCCTAATCTTGTCATTGAAGATTGTGTACTATATGACTTCTACTTCTGTTGTGTATATTAATGAAAAGCTCTTAAGAGATTTTTTTTTTGTTTTAAGTCTGCATCTGTATCCATTCTGTGAGGACTTTCTCTCAAAACTCCTGTGTATATGGGACTTCTAGGAGCAAGTTCTTATAGTTTGGTATTAGAGCAAGGTTAGGATTTGTCTCTATACACATATGAGAAAAGGGTAGAGTTAAGAATGTGTTGAGTGGTCAAGTGTAATTCTAAATGAGGATTTTAATCTAAGTGTGCTAATTGTGTAGGAAGGATGAGTTCACGATGAGGAGAGCCACCAACCTGGGGTCGAGGCCATAGCTGACTGGTGCAAGCACCTGCACTAGAGACTCCAAGGGAGTCTAAGGGAGACTTGTGTCAGGTGATAACAAGGATGCAGAGGACCTCAGTAGCAACAATGGGGATAGCAGATATGTTCACCATTGACTAGTTAAGGCTGAATTTAGTACAGTAGGGAGCCAAGGGTAATCTTGCCTAAGGCAATAGGGGGCACGCAACCCAGGAAAGGATGATCATCTCCTAAGGTTATGATGACAGTAGGAAAAGGAAATGGACAGGCAAGGATATAGTGGAAGGGATGGCATGTAACTTTTGTAGTAAGAGGCATAAGGGACCTTGTCGGTTTGGTAAAGGGATTTGTTACTAGTGTGGTCAAAGGGGACACGTGATGAAAAATTGCCCGTAGAACCAAGACGTGGAGGTGACTTGTTTCTGTTGTGGTCAAACAAGACATATTAGGAAGAATTGCTCTTAGAATCCAACTGCGACGCCTATTTGAAATGTGGCATGTTTTTTATGCGATCGTGAGGGCCACAAAGCCAACACTTGTTGGGCTCCCCCACCTTGTCCTGCTAGTATTGATAGGTCCTATGTGCAACCCATGGATGTGGAAGAGGGAAATGACCCTAACTAAGGTATGTTTTTATTGTATAGTAATTGATGTTAGTGTCCTCTCTAATGCAGATACGATACATTCTTTTATCATGTCATATATCATACGTTATGTTCTTATTCTCAGGATCTTGTGGCACTATTATCTATTGGGATTGCGTTAGGGGGCCTGGTACGGATGAGTAATGAGTTAATTGGAGGCTATGAAGTGCACAATAAGGAGCTACCTTGTAAATGAGGTCACACCTCAAGCTAAAGGGCACGAGATGAGTGTTACATAGTGGGGTGGTGTTCGAATTAATATGAGGAAGATTGGGTGGTGCAAGTAATGGTTAAGGAAAAACAAAGTAGAAGGTTAAATTAAATGATGCACGTATATCTAAGGGATTATATATATAGTATGTTTAAGGAGTAAATGTAAAAAAGAAGTAAGGAGGATGGTTGAGTTGGCAATCGATTGAAAATAATTTGGGGATTCAAAAAAGGAAAGCAAAGGTAAGAAGACACAGTAGGCTATCGATTGATGGTAAGGAGCTGTCAACCGGTCGTGAACAGTAGCCTATTTCCTTTGTTCTGTCAACTATTTTTTGTTGGGTTGAATTCTGAAGTCTCATGCCATTTTAAAGAAGTGAAGGATTAAATGTGAATGCCTGTAAAGTTGGAATTAAGGGAATTTGAGGTATGTTGGGAAGAAATTGTAGTTACCCAATAGCAAGTCTAGAGCGATTAGAGATAATTTATTAAGTGTATTATATTTTGTATCATTAGATTGAAGTGTTGGGAATAGTTAAAATGTGGAGAAGAGTCTAAGATGGAAATTGTGTGTGAAGTGGTCACAAGAAAGTAACTTGGAAATGGCTTAACAAATCCAAAGGTTGGGTGAGGAAAATTGATTACTACACCTTAGTAGGAATGCTAAATTAGATATTGATTTAATGTTCAAGGTTATTAACCATGTGTTTGTATGAGGCTTTGAAGGATGTGTATGCGTCGAACTAGAATTAGAATCCTTAAGTTGTTGAATGTAATGACTTAAGGAATATATAGGACTCACCATGGATTGATTAGTGAATTATACATAATGAATTGAGAGATGGCCTAGTAACCAAGGAATGTAAGGGAACCAACAAAGGGAAATTGGGAGAAGTTAAGTTATGGGAACTTGAGGTTATAAAACATAAGTTGGATAGGGAAGAGCTATATCTGCCCAAACGAGCTCTTAAAAGTGCTATATGGGATTTCGTTGACTAAATGTGTTAAGAGTGGTTATAATTGATATGAAGAAAGGTGCCTATAGTAATGCATTTATAATGAGACCTGAACGAATTGTGATAGCTATATTTAATGTGTTTGATTGGGTAAAAAGAATGAATTTAGACTATCATATTTAAAGGAAAAGAACAGTTAAGTAGTTAATTATAAAGGAGCTAGAATACTTTTCAAGATTAAGTTAAAATGTAGGCGAGGTATTGACAATAAGATAGGAGCATGAAACAATCTTAAAATGACGTTTAACTATAACAAAATGATTATGATCATTTGATGATACCCTTAGATTTGATAATTAAGCTTGTAGCGCTTATGGACCACATGAAATGACCATCATAACATTGTTTGGAGAAATTTAATATTGATTTGGTGGATGATATATTAGCATACCAACCAAGAGAGGGAACCCACCAAAAACTTTAAGGATAGTTACGACTATATTGGAAGAATAAAAGAATTTGTTACCTAAATAGTCACCTATTAGCATTCGAAGTTAAAATGGGAGGTATCGAGGGATTAAATTACCCTTTAAACGAAGGCTTAGTAACAAAGCAATGTCATAGGTTGAGCCCAGTTATTAGGGAGCAAGTAAGGTAATAGGTTGTACTCACTCATAAGCATGTTAATGATCAGGTACGAATTTCGAGGATAAAATTCTTTTAAGAGGGGGGAGAAATTGTAATGACCCGTTAGTAGGTCTAGAGCATTTATTTAAGTTAGTATATATCTGTGTAAATTAGAGTTGAAAAGTTGAAGTTTCTAATGTGTAGAAATGAAAATAAATGGGCTGGAAAGGCCTAATAAAAGTGGAGGTTGAGAATTAAATAAAATGTGTTGGGGCAACTTGAAAAGAAAATCCATTGGGCCTAAATAGTATGGGTTAGATTATTGGGTGGGCTTGGGCCCATGTGAAAATATTGTATTAAATTTGAAAAAAAGAAAAAAAAAGGAAATGGGGGAAATGTCCAAAAAGGGTATGTTTTAAAATGGAGTGTGTGTTATGTAGAGGGGTAAAATGGGAAACAAAGAGTTGGTAGGGTGGTTGAAAAGTGGCGAGTAGGCCATTCTCCCCATTCCTCCTTTTCTTCTTCTTCTTGCCTTATTCTCTCCTTCTCCCAATTTCTTCTCTTCTTCTTCTTCTTTTGTTTTTCTTCCATCATCTTCTTGATTTAGAGCTCCAAGAGGTAAGGGTTCAGCTTCTAGCAGGTTGCTTTTTCTTTGTGACAAATATTTTTTTGAGAATATAAAAACAGTGACAAAACAAATTTTTCAAAATTATTCAATAATGATAAAATAATTTTGTCAATGAGCCAATAGTGGCACAAATATTTGTGTCAATAATTCATACAAGTGACAAATTTTTTTAGTAAGAAAATATTAACAATGATGAAATGATTTTTTCACAAAATCGTAAAAAGTGACAAAAATGTTTTGTCAAAATTGAAATATTTTTTAATAATCTAATATTGTCTGATATTTTTAGGAATTGTGCCCCTATAATAATTAGCAACGAAGTAATCCAACGAAGTAATCCAAGCAAGTAAAGAGGAAATGGTAGCTCAAATAAGAGTGACGTAACGTATGATAAATATTGGAATTAATATTACTCAATAATTAATAATTACTTTGGATAAGTTAATGACGTTGAACAATCTAAACAAAAACAAATATGTTGCTTCTCCTTACATAAGCTAAGACTAACTCACATAAATAAATGAGCTAAAACAAAACTTAAAATGAAAAAAAATTGTTCTATTTAACAAACGAGCTCAACAACGAGTCTCTTAAAGAGTCTTGCAACCACTAGGTTGGGAAGTCCACTCAAAAGCATTGATTGTCCAGCTCTCTTTGCCAAGGTATGCCTGCAATTCAAACAAAAAGAACAATTAGAACAAATATATGGTTATACTTACAATTTTTGTAAGCAGGTAACTATTCCAAGCGAGAATGGAATTGGCCTGTGAATACTGTTTCCACTCAAGTTTCTATATACGTGCAAGTTAAAACAAGGGATTGGAGATGTGCCTGGTCATAGTGACTATCACTTTAACAAGCTCAAAAAAGATGCAGCAACATACTTCAATGTTGTCATATAGCGGTAAGTTACCTTAAAAATATTTGTAAGTCAAACAAAATCAACAATATGGCATGTTATTATTCTTACATAAAAAAATTGGAACTTCAAAAAAAAAAAAATTATTTCAAATAAAGTTGAGGATCATTTCAAGAATAAGTATAATAAATAATAAAATAAAGCCAATGAAGAACTCTGGTAAATACTTACATGCTCTGAAGATGATGCAGTTTGGATATGTCGTTTGGCAAGAACCCTCTCAAGTCTTGGTTATCAAGATCACTGACATGGAAACAAGTAATTAGCCAAAAATGATAAAAAGAAGTTAAGGAAAATGCAGTAAGATAATATATTGGTCCTCAGAAAAACCATATGTGGTCATCAACCTACTAATAGATACATAAATCTCATAAATGTATTTGACAAAGAAAGAATTTTAATAATCAAATAACAAAAGAAGACATGTTGCCACAAGAATAGGGATTTTAAGGGCCAAACCTGCCTAAATTAAACTTTGTGCCTGCCAGTTGAGATTAGTTAAATGAATCATTTGTCTCCATGAAAGTCACAGTTCAATTACAACATAATATGTATATTAATTAATCTTCCATATTCCCACATGAACATGAACCCTAAATCCTATAAGAAATATAGGTGCAAAGTCTTTTAAATCTAAGGCAAATGGGAGCACACGTTCAGAAGATGGCATGGGTGTTGAAAATAAATTATTCTATATATAGGGCCACAAATGTATTGTGAAATGTGTAATGCTATCTTAAGGATTAGCCAAGTAAAAGTGATCTATAAAGTTTATTTTTTGGGCTATTGGGTATTAAATTATTATGGAATTAATGTGTAGAGACATAAGTTATATTTCTAAATTGATGAGGGGCCAATTTGGAAATATTAAAAGTAGTTATTAACTGCTATATAAAGGGGTTATGGTCCCCAATTGATTTAAGGGTTTTTATCTCTCTGCATCCCCATCAACAGAGAAATTCTAAGAAATTAGAAATCAATTGGAAGATCAAAAGACCCGTTTTGATCAATCATCATAATGGATACAGGTACGCTTCCGTTTATTATTTATTTCGTTCTTCTTGATTTGACATGAATATTCTTGGATTTGGATAATAATTCTACAAGTGGTATCAGAGCGGTTTCATGTTAAATCATTAAGAATCGTATTGTTTTTATCCATGATTTACTTTTCACGATTATAGTATTTGAGTTTTGTCATGGATTCAATTTTAAAATTAAAGTTTTATATTCGATTGCGGCGCAGTAATAAAACTACGCCGATTAGGAACAGCCGCGGCCATGGCCGCGGCATTAATCAAATAAAAGGAATTAGCCGCGGCCTCCAGGCCGCGGCGTATGGCAGTGGCCAAATGGCCACTGCATTAAAGTAATGACAGCAGCGGCCATTTGGCCGCTGCATTAAATAACATGAAAAAGTCGTGGCCAATGGCCGCGGCATTAAGAAAAGTAGCGACCTTTAGGCCGCTGCATATTAAGAATAAAAAAAAATGGCCGCGGCCTCCAGGCCGCGGCATCGTGGCAGAGGAGCGGCTAACCGCTGCCTCTATCCCTAGGGGTTGAACCCCTAGGGTTATCAATTAATTAATTAATTAATTAATTAAATTCCTCATAATTTTTTTAATTATAAAAAAAAATTGAAGTTCACAATCAATTACCATTGACATGCAATTCGAGTCTCAGTGGCGCATGCATTTCCAGTCTTGGGCACCACTTTGGATTTTGGTGCATTTTGTTTTGTAAATTCAAATATTAGCGTGCTTATATATATTTTAAAATAAATTAATTGAAACAATATGTCGCCAAAGTGACCTCTCTTGTGGAAATTAATTTGTTTTGAAATGTAAATGGTTGTGTGGATGTAATTTGTGTGAATATTTATCGGCCTAAAGGAAGGTAAATGTTTAACATAATTGCATGTGCACCTGTGGTAATAAATACGTGATAGTTGTTTGGTTTATACATGTAATCAATAAATCGGCCTAAAGGAAGATTTTTTGTTTGATATGTAATTATTATCAGTATTTGATTACTACTCCAAGAGTACCACTTACAATTAATATTACTGTCCAAAGACTTTATATTAATGTTGTGCTAGGTATCTTGAGATGGGGCTCTCCATTATTTGAGTTTATTGATTGATTTATTATGGAAATTAATTGAGTATGTTTTTTATTTGATTATTTTGTTCTCTATACAGCCAATGTGTCTGCTACTACAATATCTGCCAATATAAATTCTATTCCCATGCTGAATGGGACAAACTTCAAGGATTGGAAAGAGAACATTTCGATTGTTCTAGGCTGCATGGATCTAGACCTTGCACTCAGGATTGAGCAACCCGCTCCTCTTACGGATGAAAGTTCACTTCATGATAGGAGGAACTTTGAGAAGTGGGACCGCTCAAATCGCATGAGTCTTATGATCATTAAGCGCGGCATTCCAGAAGCCTTTAGGGGTGCAGCGTCCGAAGGGATAACTAATGCTAAGGAGTTCCTTGCCGAAATTGAGAAACGTTTTGCGAAAAACGATAAGGCTGAAACAAGCACGCTTTTGCAACGCTTGATTTCAATGAAATATAAAGGCAAAGGTAACATAAGGGAGTACATCATGGAAATGTCTCACATTGCTTCAAAACTTAAGGGATTAAAGCTTGAGCTGTCTGATGACTTGCTTGTGCATTTGGTATTAATCTCACTTCCAGCACACTTCAATCAGTTTAAGGTCAGTTACAACTGCCAGAAGGAGAAATGGTCTCTAAATGAGCTCATTTCCTATTGTGTGCAAGAGGAAGAAAGATTGAAGCATGATAGAACTGAAAGTGCTCACTTGGCAAGCACCTCTAAAGATAAGGGCAAGAAAAGAAAGAAAGGATATGAAGCTGCTCCTACGGGTCCAGCACAGAAGAAACAACAGCAAGACAATAAGGGTTGTTTCTTTTGCAATAAGCCTGGACATGTGAAGAAGGATTGTGCCAAATATCACGCTTGGCGTGAAAAGAAAGGTACAATTCTTACTTTGGTCTGTTCTGAGGTAAATTTAGCTTCAGTACCTAGAAACACTTGGTGGTTAGATTCTGGTGCTACTACTCACATAAGTGTTTCTATGCAGGGTTGCCTGAGCTACCGAAAGCCAACTGATGGTGAAAGATACATCTTTGTTGGTGATGGCAAATCGGTAGAAGTTGATGTAATAGGCACTTTTAGGTTATTATTAGCAACTGGTTATTATTTGGATTTGAAAGACACTTTTGTTGTACCGTCTTTTAGACGGAATTTGGTTTCTGTTTCTTTATTGGACAAATCTGGATATTATTGTTCTTTTGGAAACAATCAGTTTAGTCTTTCATTAAATTCAAATGTTATTGGTACTGGTTTATTATGTGCATATGATAACCTATATTTGCTTGATACTGTTGCATCATATCACGAAACCTTGCATGTGGAATCTCGGGGTACTAAACGCAAGTTAAACAAAGAAAATTCAGCGTCATTACGGCATAAGAGATTAGGTCATATCTCCAAAGCTAGAATTGAGAGTTGGACAGGCAAAAAGCCTAGTTTAAAGCATTTTCACATTTGGGGATGTCCAGCTGAGGCAAGGCCTTATAGGCCACATGAAAAGAAATTGGACTCCAAAACAGTGAGCAGCTACTTTATTGGTTATTCTGAGCGATCTAGGGGTTACAAATTTTATGATCCCACACTTAGGTCAATTTTTGAAACGGAAACTGCAACTTTTTTTGAGGATATTGAGTTTGGGGGGCGAAATAAGGTTAGAGACATTGTCTTTGAGGAGGAATTGGTCTCGATTCCTACTATTTTTTTTGATAATGTACAGGCTTCTATACCTGTCATTGATCAAGAAAGAAATCAGGAATCTCAACAAGACAATGTTGAACAACCTCCCATTCAGAATGAAATAATTATTCCTGATGAACAAACTCAACAACCTCAAGAACTAAGGAGATCCACTAGAGAAAGAAGAAATGCTATCCCAGACGATTATATAGTATTTCTTCAAGAACGTGAGGAAGATATTGGAATGGTGGATGATGATCCAATTAATGTCCATCAAGCCATGCAGGATTCTAACTCTCAAAAGTGGATTGATGCCATGAATGAGGAGTACAAGTCTATGCAAGACAATAAAGTTTGGGATCTTGTCCCATTACCAGTAGGCGCGAAACCCATTGGTTGTAAATGGATATTTAAAACCAAGAGGGATTTGAAAGGTAATGTGGAAAGATATAAGGCTCGTCTTGTAACTAAAGGCTTTACCCAAAAGGAGGGCATCGACTACAAAGAGACTTTCTCTCCAGTTTCTACGAAAGACTCTTTTAGGACTATTATGGCCCTTATTGCACATTTTGATCTAGAGTTACATCAGATGGATGTTAAGACGACGTTTCTCAATGGCGACATTGATGAAACGATCTATATGGTGCAACCAGAAAACTTTGTGTCAGGAGACCCAAAGAATATGGTTTGCAAATTAAAGAAATCCATCTATGGGCTCAAACAAGCTTCCCGTCAATGGTACCACAAATTTCATCAAGTTATTATCTCGTTTGGTTTTGAGGTTAATGCTATGGATGATTGTGTGTATCAAAAATTCAGTGGGAGTAAACATATTTTCCTAGTTTTGTATGTTGATGACATATTGCTTGCCACTAATGATATATGCTTGTTGCATGAAACCAAGAGATATTTATCAAAGAGTTTTGAGATGAAAGATCTTGGTGATGCCTCTTTTGTATTAGGGATTCAGATACACCGAGATCGTTCTCGGTATATTCTTGGATTATCACAAAAGAGCTATATCAATAAGGTCCTTAAAAGATTTGGCATGCAGAATTGTAAGCCAGGTGACACCCCTGTCGCTAAGGGAGACAAATTTAGTCTCGGTCAGTGCCCTAAGAATAATCTTGAAGTTAAGGAGATGCAGAAGATTCCCTATGCGTCAGCTGTCGGGAGTCTAATGTATGCTCAAGTTTGTACACGTCCAGATATAGTATTCATTGTTGGCATGTTAGGCAGATATTTAAACAACCCTAGCATGGATCATTGGAAAGCAGCAAAACGGGTTATGAGATACTTGTAGAGAACAAAAGATTACATGCGCACATATAGGAGATCGGATCAATTGGAGATCATAGGGTATTCCGACTCCGATTTTGCCGGATGCCAAGACAGTAGAAGATCCACTTCAGGCTACATTTATCTGCTAGCTGGAGGAGCTATATCTTGGAGGAGTGCCAAGTAGACACTCATAGCATCTTCCACCATGGAAGCAGAATTCGTAGCGTGTTATGAGGCATCCAACCACGGAATATGGTTGCGAAATTTTGTCACTAGGCTGCGTATTTTGGATGGTATAGAAAGACCACTTAAGTTATATTGTGACAATAAATCAGCAGTTCTGTATTCCAATAACAACAGGAGTTCATCTAAGTCTAAGCATATTGACATAAAGTTCCTAGTTGTGAAGGAAAGAGTGCAGAGTGAACAGATTTCTATAGAACACATTAGGACAAACTCCATGATTGCGGATCCGTTTACCAAGGGATTACCACCTAAGGTCTTTCATGAGCACACTGTCCATATGGGTGTTGTATTGTGTGAGGATATCATGTTTTAGTGGGAGTTTGTATTCTCGTTGTTTTATGTTTGTTTATAGAGACATTCTTGTATTTGAATATTTTCTGTACAGAAATAAAGTATTCAGTTCATTTCACTCTGATATATTATATTCAGTATTGATCTCACTAAGGAATAAGGTAGGACCAGTTGGAAATAGACATGTTTGGATCACATCACATGTAATTTTCATGCTACACATCCATGATTGATCTATGTTATTTGGTTGTATTGGTATACGTGACCATTGATGAATTTAGTCACGCTAAATGTGACGAAGATCACTTTGATCCTATATCAGTATAATTAATGGATGAGATTGTTCGGAAATACCCTTAATAGTGATAGCAAAAATTTTGGAGCTCATAAGATTGTGCACATTTGTAAGGTTACATATGTGGCCCAGTGGGAGATTGTTGAAAATAAATTATTCTATATATAAGGCCACAAATGTATTGTGAAATGTGTAATGCTATCTTAAGGATTAGCCAAGTAAAAGTGATCTATAAAGTTTATTTTTTAGGCTATTGGGTATTAAATTATTATGGAATTAATGTGTAGAGACATAAGTTATATTTCTAAATTGATGAGGGGCCAATTTGGAAATATTAAAAGTAGTTATTAACTGCTATATAAAGGGGTTATGGTCCCCAATTGATTTAAGGGTTTTTATCTCTCTGCATCCCCATCGACAGAGAAATTCTAAGAAATTAGAAATCAATTGGAAAATCAAAAGACCCGTTTTGATCAATCATCATAATGGATACAGGTACGCTTCCGTTTATAATTTATTTCGTTCTTCTTGATTTGACATGAATATTCTTGGATTTGGATAATAATTCTACAATGGGGACTCGCAGCATATCAGATAAGGACATGATGAGAAAGTGTCTCATATTATTTTGAGAAGTGGAGTTATAGGGTTTGCATGCTCACAGTCATCATTTCATTTACATTAACAATTGATAATTGACCCCTTTTTTTCCAACCCCAAGCTAACATGGTAAATCCGGTGTTTCCACTTGTCCTGTCAAATCAATTTTCTATAAAAATCAGCAAGTTGACATACAAAAGAGGAGGACTACTATTTTTGTGAAATCCAGCAACTTGACATCCACTTTCTTGAAAGTGGAAAAAGTATGCTAGAGGAGTTTAACCTTGACTTAAAGTATGCTAGAGTTGATTATTCATAACAAAATTCAGCTTCTCATTATTAGAGTTATACTTTAACCTTGTATGAATTTTTAAAAAAATTAACTTTAAAAGCAAGTAAACAAACGAAGAGCCTAGCTAGGTAAATATCCACTTTACTAAACCTAGCAAAATTGAGTCCAATTCCTACATGACCATTATTTAAATTTCATAAACATACTCTTAAATAAAAAATGCACTCATAGTGAATCATGAATTCAAAAAATGAAAGAAAATCATATAAAGAAAAATTGGATTAAAAAAAATACAAAATCAGTCCTGAGAGAGAGAGAGAGAGACCTAATCAGTAATAGAGCAAAGGCTGCACTGGCGGCATTGAGGAGGCAAAGGCGATATGCTGGAGGCCGAGGTTGATTTGAGGCAATGGATGCGACGACCAATAGGCGATGGATCTGGAGGCGATGACAGCATTGAGGTAGCAAGGAAGCGGTGACAATGTTGAGGCAGCGGAGGTGACGACTAGCAGGCGATGGATCTGGAGGTGGCAGGCGTAGAGGCAACAAAGAGACCGTGATAGAGCTGGAGGCGACGAGGAGGCTATGGGCTGGAGACGACAAGAAGTATGTGAGAGTGAGATTCAACAAGGGATTTTGGATTTGCCCAAGGGGAAAGAGGGATTTTTGATTTGCCTAAGGGAAAGAGGGAAAGAGGCGGGGCATCCCCCTCCAATATTTTTGGTTTTTTTTTTGGAATATTTAGTTGTTAAATAAAAATAAAATAATTTATGAAAATAATATTAATAATTATTTGATTGATAAAAATAAAATAATTTAAGATTATGATAATTGATAAAATAATTTGAATTATGACAATTATTAAATAATTTAAATAATAATTTATGATAATCATCTAAAATATGATAATAAAATAATTTAAATTATTACATAAAATTAATATTTATTTAAAAATTTAATTATATTATAAATCTAATAATTATAATAAATTAGTTTGATATATTGTATTCTTTTTAATATGTTCATAGGTTTTTATTATACTATCAATAAATAATTAATGTTCAATTATAATAGTTTAATAATTATATTCGTGCATTTACATAAAAATATAATTATATTCGGAATTGCTTATATAAGTGTTAGTTAAATCTTGATAATTATTTTCTATTATTTCATTGTGAGAATTGAAAATTTTAGTCAATAATGACAGGAAAGCGGTATATTAATGAAGTAAAGATATAGTATGATGCAAGTTGTTCATGCATATGAGTGTGTCTATAGATGGAATCCACATATATGTGATCCAGATAAATAACAAGAGAGAGATAGAGAGATTGTATGGCCAAAATGGCGTGACTAGGACACGTGACCCATGGAAGTAGAGAGCTCGAGACTCTCCTATTACACCTAGTGGTCCTAAGGTTAGCTAAATAAAAAATAAGATATAGTTTGATATATTTGATTTTTTCGCTTTACTCTAAAAATTTTTAATGAAAATTAAAAAAAAATATTTTATTAAAATTTTTAAAAACAATATTTTAATGAAATTTTTTTAATAAAAATTAAAAATTACCAAAAGTTGAACATTATTTTATTATTTTTCAATATTTCTAATTAATATTGGCACCAAAATTTGGTGCCAATATTTTATGAGAAAATATTGTAACAAAATATCCTAATATTAAACAAAAGTCAAATTTTCAAAGTTATTGTTGTTAAATAAGAAACTTAACTTTTTGAGGGAAATCAAAACAACAAAGGTGGAATAAATTTTTTTGAGGGAAAGGATGGGGGAAATTTTTAACGAAATTATAATTTGTCAAAAGTTAAATATTATTTTATAACAATATTTTTGTCAGTACATGGCTTTTGTTTTTTATTTTGACAAAATATTTTGAATTTTTTTTTGTCACTAGATTATTATTTTTTATGCCAACTATGAGATATTTTTATGAAAAAATTAAATTCAATAAAATTATTTTAGTCATTAAAATTATTTTTGTCACAAAAAATTGAATTTCTTGTGACATACATATTTTTTTTATAATACTTTGTTGTGAAAAACTATTTTTGTCATAAAAATTATTACTTATTGTAACTAAAATATTTTATAATTACATCTTATATGATTAAATACTGTGACAAAATTTTTAGTGACAATATTATTTTTTCATATTATGTAAGTTGAATTGGTGCCAAAAATTTGGTGTCAACTTGATGTGACAAAAGTTTGTAACAAAAATTATTTGTTCATTATAAATTATCTACCTCACTATATTATGACAATATTATGTCAAAATATTGTTTGTCACAACTTTACTCACTTTTGAATTTTGCATGAGAAAATTCTATTTTGTCACAAAAATGATACTTTTCGTGACAAAATTTAATCCATCACAATTATTTTATCACAATATACTAAAATTCTTGTAGTGCTTATACATAGAAAAGATATTAAAGAGGTTTAGCATGTTGAATTCCAAGAGAGATCAATTGCCTGTCAGACATGAAATTCATCTCTCTAAAGGTATGTCCCTAAGTACTCCTAAAAAGGGAGATCGTATGAGTAAGGTACCGTAGCTTTGGTAGTTGGGAGCCTTCTGTATACGATGATACGTATGAGACCAGATATTGCATTCGTTGTTAGCATTGTTAGTCAATATCAATTAGATCTTGGTGAGAGTCACTAGATCGCAATGAAGCATATTCTAAAGTATTTGCGAAGAACTAATTATATGTACTTGGTTTATAGAGATAGTGATATCCATATTGATTGGTACACAGATTCGGATTTTTAATCAGATATTGTAAAGGCCCACTCTTGAATATTCCTACTAGCATAGGATATTCGAAATAAGGTCATCACAATGATGATATAGAACAAACTATATTAAAACAAACAACTCATTTCATTATTAGCAGTGAAAATTAAATTAAAGTTCAGTTACACTTTCGATATCTCATGAGTCTAGGCTTGAAGGCCGTACAAAATAAATAAGATGCTCTAGTATGAATTAACAAAATAAAACTCATTTTATTACATGCATCTCCAAAATGCTACTAAGGATCTTCAACTTAGGACGCGTCTCCGTACACCACTATCCGTGGGCCTTAGTCCTATTGGATTCACCCCTAATAATGACCTTTCCTTTACCTGGAATGGCGAGAAAGATCAAGTGAGCCACAAGGCTCAACAAGTTCGAGAAAAAATAAATAATTAATAGAATCTAAGAACATGGTGACACCAAAAAGAGTAATCAAGGAATCAACAGTCATGGACAAGATTCATAGTTTATGACTTTATCAATTCCAATTTAAATGCATCATGCCACCATATAGCATTATGCAAATGTGCAAACAAATTCAATCTTAGTATCAAATCTCCCAGGCTCACAAGCCATCAATCAACACATGCAAAAGTGCATCATTTCAATGTCAATATTAAATCTTGCAGGCTCTCAAGCCATCAATCAACACATGCAAAAGTGTATCATTTCAATAGAATCTCACAAGTAAATATGGAGGCAACTTGTCGGGCTATGGCCACTTCATCCCACGCCAAGTGCTCTAGGGCACCCTTTCCCTCCGTGCAAAATAATAGATGCACAAGATATATATATATATATATAACATGTACATGTATGCATCATATATGCATTTTCTAGCCACATGCATTTAAATTTTTGTTTCCTCAATATTCATACTTTCAACACCATTTACCCATACCGAGTATTTTACCATCATCAGATAAATTCAACATATCTTACTTCATAACATTTACCAAATTCAAGATGTAAATTATAATACAAAAATAATTGATGTAAATTATAACACATAAATAATTTTGGGAGATGTTATTTAAGGTTAAATCTTGATTCACCATTTGAGGAGTATTATAGATTTAATATGTTATTTTTCGCATCTTATAATTTCCTTGAATTCATTTAACTGGTGCCAGTATAAAATTACTTACATTCATGCTCATAGCTCAATCATAAGAAAGAATGGCAACCCAAAAAGAATTTCATATCAACAATTCCTTAAATTTTAGATTTGTTTAGTGGTGATTTCAAATGACTGATTTGGGTTTGATATTTGATCAATTGCCCCAAAAAAATTTTGAAATTTAGGTTCAAGAACTCTAGTTTCAAGAACATCAAATGGATTCACAATCAAAATTATCCACCAAAAGTTATCCCACAAAACTACCACAATGCGGAATTCAAAATAGTAAAATTCCAGATTTTTGGCCAGGATTGACGGGACCATTATGGACTTAATATGAAGCTAAATAATATGGGTAATATATCAAAATGAATCTTAGGATGTCTAGATTACATCCCAACAAACAGATATCAATTCAGAGATGTGAATAGAAAGTTATAAGCCAAAGAACACCAGGTGGTCAGAATACACGAAAATAGTAAGCTACGAATTTCTTGGTAGAAATCAATCGAGTTGTTATGGGTTCAAAATGTAACCAAATTATTTGAATAATACATCAAATCAAATCCTATGAATTCTAGTTTCCAACGCATCAAACGGATCTTAAATCAGATATCATCACAAAGAGATATACCTAAAAGAATGAAGCATGGTCAGATTTGCTATAGTAAATCACAAATTTGAACGGCATATTTGGATGATTTCTAACACATTCGAATGATAGGAAATTCATTTGGATGAGGGCATTGTAGCATCTAAATGTTAGCCAAAAATTAGAATAATTTGATTAGCTTACATGCAATTCATTCAGATGTGGGAGGAACTCATTCGGATGAGGCTTAGTATATATTCAAATGAGGACATTCTGGCAGTTTTGATATTATTTTGTAATTTGAGCATAACTCTCTCATACGAGCTCCGATTGAGATGATTCAAGATGCTATGGAATAAAAAGAAAATTATCTACAACTTTTATGTTTTGAGTTTTGAGAGATTATAGCTTTATCAAGGTCAAAATCAGGTTTGAAGTTTATGCTATTGTGATTTATCTATGGCTATCTTTTAAGTGTAGCATTTGGATGGGTTTGGTATATATTTGAATGAGGCTATGCACATTATTTTACCTTTTTACAAACTCATTCAGATGAGACACACCCTTGTCTGGATGTTACTCACATGACTTCTCAAGACTCATTTGGATAAGCCCTTAGCTATTTGGATGATTGTAAAACAATTTTGTAACTCGTTTACGAAAATAGCGATACATACGTATATATATATAACACAAGCAATATCTATGGGGCTACACCATTCTGAAAGAAAGATTGGGGAAACAATCCCAACTGAAGATAGTGAAAATTTGGGGTGATCTAATGCTAGTTGTGAAGGGAATATAATTGTGTGTATATATGTATATATATATATAAACAGAATATTCACAAAGACAGAAGAAGAAAAAGAATAACTTCAACTGAACATCTAAGGTATAACTCTTATGATCAAAAGAACTCTCAAACGGAAGAACAAAAGGAAAGAAAACTTGCATGAAAATAAAAGAGTGGTGCAAGAAGGAGAACTTGCTTGGAGAGAAAAAGAAATCCAAGAAGAACACCACCAGTGCTCTTTCCACTGAACTTACTCCGCCACAGGAATCACAACAGCAATAATGAACAGTAAAAAAGAAGAAGAATGTTGAATAAGAAGACATAGATGAAGAATGGAAGAGGATAGGTGAGGAAAGTTGGACGTTCGCAAGGATACATGAGAGAGGAAAGCCTCGGCGCAAACAGTGGAATAAAGATAAGGTTGCAGGTCTGCATACTGCATCCCATCGAAAATTACTTGACTGCCCCTCACTTAACAACGGTCAAACGAAGGTCCAAGGGCACTATTGACATCTGTCATTTTCTCTATTTCTTTTCCCATATTCTTTATTCAACCCAATTGGAATTACACACCTGTCCTTACCTTTTTACCATGCATAACCATTCATTAACCTATTTTAGACATTTTACATTTTATTTCAAATTCATATTAAATTTCAATCATTAATTGTAAATGGGCTTAAGCCAACCCATTTATCTATCTCAAATAAACTAGGCTTAACTAAATTAAGGCCCAACAGTTCTTTTTTCAACTTTCACTTATTTGTATCAACTTTACACTTGGGCTTAACTCAATTCCAAAGCCCAATCCCCTTCATTCACAATTAAAATTCTAACACATCTCAATGGCCCAATTCATTTGAACTTTTCCCACATTTTTAAATCCCATTTGAATGGGCTCCTAAATTCTTATTTCCACTTACACTTTATTTCAACAAAAAAAATATATTTTCAATCTTCAATTAACTAAAGAAAAAAAAATTGAGTCCAAAATAAAATTCCTAAAAACAACTAGACCTCCTAATAGGTCATTACAGATATTGATGATTGTAAATCAACGTCTGGTTTTATGTTTCTCTTAAAAGGTGGTGTTGTGATTTAGAAGAGTTCCAAGCAAGAAATCATAGTGGATTCAACCATTGAAGCTGAATATGTGGCAGTATGTGATGCTCCTAAGGAAACTGTTTGGATTCAAAAATTTGTTTCTAAAGTTGGTGTGGTTCCATCCATTGTCACTAGTAATTTTATATTGTGACAATAATAAGGCTATTACACAGGCAAAAGAACCCAAGTCTCATAAAAAATCCAAACACATTGAGCATTGGTTTCATCTTATTTAAGAGATTACGTGGGGATGTGCAATTGCAGAAAGTAGATTCAGCTAATAATGTAGTTGGCCCACTCACCAAGGCCATGACTCAGCCACAGTTGGATCGACATCTTGAGAAGAAGGGTATTCGATACCTACCAATGGTGAAGCATTAGTTGTAGATTTGTTATAAATTAGCACTAGTGCAAGTGGGAGATTATTAGTGATGTGTGCCCTAATACTAGATTTAGATGACGTTTAGTGGGCTTGTAATAAATACATTTAATGTATGTTTGTATATATATCTATAAATGATAAGTTTATCTTCATTCATAAACTCTCCAGTTTGTTATATGAATGAGTCCCTAGATCTCCTATATGAGAGTCTTATTTTTAAAGTGTTAAGACTATGAAACAAGATTCTCTAATGACGGGATTTCTTAAATGATTTCTGGTCCTTAGATTAATCAGATGGGGAATCTAATTAGTTAAGTATGGACTGACAAAACGTTTACTACCTTGATCAATATGAGTTACTGATGGTTAAGGATGGTGAGTCACATACCATATGACAAGGGTGATTGAAGACTAAAAATGTTAAATTTGATCATCTTCTCACTAATTCAATTTGCTACAATTATCAATAATCTATGTCTTGTAGGGATACTCGGATTGCAAGTCTTCATGTTCGGATTTATGAAAGAAAATGATCTACATTTGGATGTGTGGCACTCAATTTCAAAGTGCTTTGTTAAAATGATCTATGATCTTTTATATTAGTTGGAGATTAGCATAAATAAGTTTTAAGATCTAAAAAGAATCTCCTTGAAATCGTTGGTCAAAATAATTCTAAGGCAAAAGACCAACTAGAACATGTTTTTGAAAGTGTGTTCATTTTAGAAAACTATCTCCTAGTATTTTGATATCTAATATCTCTTAGTAATGAAATGGTTTTGATAAATGTCTATATGAATGGTTTTGAGAAATGACTATATGAAAATCAATTTCTACTATGTGGATGTGGATTATATGAATGAGAAAATGCATTTTTAGTATATAAGTCTTAAAGCAAGATATGAAATCCTTTTGAAGAAATATTGAGTATGGTTGATTTGATGATTTGTTTCAAATTATACTTTTGATAATCTCAACTTGCTTTAAAGATAATCAAAATGAATTTTTAAAGAATCGAATAAGAATGTATTGAAAATTCAAGTTTTTCTAAAGAATAGTCGACTATCAGGTTCATTCTATTGACTATGCTTTGAAATAGTCGACTATTTTGATTATTCTGTCGACTATTCAAGCATCTGTCGACTATTTTAGCATCTATCGACTATCGAGTAAAAATAGTCGACTATGCCTTCTGATCTGTCGACTATTTTTGTTAATGAAATTCAAAAATTTCTTCATATCTCAGCATCTGTCGACTATTGGAATGTGTCTGTCGACTATTGAAATTTTGTGTTATAAAATAGTCGACTATTCATTTTGTTTGTCGACTATTTCTTGCTTTAGTTATAGAATAGTCGACTATTCGTTTTGTCTGTCGACTATTTCTTGCTTTGGTTGTAAAAATAGTCAACTATGTATTTCTTCTGTCGACTATTTCTTTTTGCAGAAAGCTCCAACGGCTCCAAACGGCTATATTTGTCTTCAACTTCATGGGACACTTATATATACATGTCATAGATGATCAGGAGAAGGCTAATGGACGGAAACGAGATGATCTAGCAATTGCAAATAATTTTATTCGAGCTTACAGTGTTTGGGCTTTCATTGTTTTATTTTTCTCTCTAAGGCTTGGCTGTTCTATCATTGTAAATTTATTGTTAAGCCTTGTTTTTCATTGTGAGAGAACTTGTAACTAACAGTGTTAACTCTTAGCTTATCTCTTTCATTTGTATCGTTTCTATTTTCCTAGCTTGTATAGCTAGAGGGCCCATTAAATTGGGAGGTTGTATTTTTCCTGGCAGTAGCTAGAGGGCCCATTAAATTGGGAGGTTGTATTTCCTAGCTTGTGTAGCTAGAGGGCCTACTTGTGTAAGTAGGAGGTTTTAGTGAATTGGTTCAAAATCCTTAGTGAGAGCTAAGATAGTGGATTAGGCTTGGTTTAAGTCGAACCACTATAAATCCTTTGTGTCTTTTATTCTTCTTGCTTTACATTTATCATCTCATATGTTCTGTGTTTTAAGTCACTAAAACCTCAATTGGGTCAAAAAGTTTTCAAGTTTCTACCAAGTTTTTAATTATACCAATTCACCCCCCCTCTTGGTGTGTGCCGTAGCATCTCCCGTTCTAACAATTGGTATCAGAGCCTAACTCCTTATTTCAAGGTTTAACAACCTAAGGAGAGATCCATGGCTCTTAAGGAAGGATATCCTACTAATGTGGCACCTTATTTTGATGGCTCATTTTATGATTTTTGGAGAAAAAGAATCTGTATTTACTTGCAATCCATTGATTTTAATCTGTGGTATATTGTAGGTAAAGGATTCGTTTCAAAACCAAAATGCATTTAGAGTGAAGATGATAAAAATCAGTTTGTTTTAAATATCAAAGCCATGGAAATTTTGCATCAAGCTTTGCATGAAAATATTTATGCAAAAATTTCTAAGTGTACTAATGCCAAAGATATTTTGAATACTCTTGATTCAATTTATCTTACTAAGAAATGTTGTGAGCATGTTGATGAAAATTTACAGGTTGAAAATCACTTGAATCATCAACAAAGAGAGGAAAAAGAAAGCTCAAATCCCATCTCGTGCTTCATAGCTCAAGAAGAAGATGAGGTAACCTCTACTTCTACTTATGATTGTGATGACAGTGTTGACATTGAAAATGTCCATGAGTTTAGTACTTTGAATTCTAAAAATGATAATCATGATACTATTTCAAAGGAAGAGTTATTGAATGCTTTGAATGATTTATATGAAAATTTTGAAAAACTATGTTTGAAAAATAAAACTGTTCAAAAGCAATTAGATTTACTGTCAAATGAATTGGAAGTTTTGAGATCAAAGAATGAACATTTGCTTGCTTCCAATAGAGAATTTTCAAAGGAAAAAGTTTTGGAGGAATTTGAATTAAAATCCTTAAACAGTGCATCAAATGAAATATCCATTTTAAATGAAGAGGAGATTAGTAATTCATATGATCATGACAAAGGTGTTGAAATCCTTCATAGTTCAAGAGCAAAAGTTAAAAGCTCACATTTACACACCTATCGTGAAATTAAATGCTTTTATTGTTGCAAGATAGGCCACATGGCATTTTGTTGCCCTTTTAAAAGGAAATCAACTAGTGGTCTTAATTTGAAATGGATTCCTAAGGAAACCAAGCCTTCAAATGTTTCTCATGCAAATCCTCAAGAATCCAAGCATGTTTTGATACCTAAAAACTCTCATTTTAAGAGGAATGTGCATAAAGATAAGAAGCAAACAATTTTCATAAAAAGGAAACAAAAATCTTTTGCTTCACATCCTAACTATTGGTATCATGTTTTTAACAAAGATTTTATAAGGAACTATCCCAAGGTTCTTAAACAAGTATGGGTTCCAAAGGGAACCTTCTATGCTAACAGTGGTGATCCCAAGGTGGTTTGGGAACCAAAGGGTTGTGGATAGTCATTTTTGCAGGTTGCTTGACATCCAAATGAACTTTAAAGAGAAATTTTTGTGGATAAGTCAAGCATGAAAAGAACAGGAGAATGAAGGAGAAAATCAACTCCATTAGATTCTCATTTTACCAACCAAGAGTACGAGATATTTAAATTTCATCCTTGGTGGTATATTTCTTTCCCTAAACTCTCTGTTTATAAGTTTTGATGATCTTGAGTTATAAGTGTAGCTTTATGATTTTGTTGAAAACTTATATTGATTTCTAAAATTAAGAGAGAGTTATAGTGTTGTGATATATGCATTGATTAAAGGGGAGAATAACATTTGTTGATATGTGCTGAAAAATGTGTTTGTGGTAAATGGCCTTAAACATATCTTGATCATTGTTACCGATTATGTGATATGAATCATTATAAATGCATTGATGCTGATTCTTGTAAGGTTACATGTATAAAAACAAATGAGACATAGAGTATGATTTAATGCTAATTCATGTGAAGTATCCATTCACAAAACAAATGAAATGAAGATCATAGAAAATTGGATAGAAATTGTGCATAAACTTATTCTCATCTAGTATAAGAAAAATGCCTAATGTCATTCATCTCTCTCATCTATTTATCTATGGCATAATGAACTAAGTCATGTAAATATGAATATACTTCTATAATCTATCCAAACATAATCTTGTTGAGAAGGATTGTCTAAGCCTAAATATGGAAAAGACCACAGTTGTGGTGCATGAATGAAAGGCAAATAAAAAGATATATTATTTAAGCCTAAAAATTAAGGATCAACCCCTAGGTCTCTAACTTCACTTTATTTAGATCTTTTTAGACAAAATGAGAACCCAAACCATAGATAGAAAACCTTATGCTCTTGTCATTGTAGATGACTTGTCTAGATTTACTTGTTAATATTTCTTGCATGTAAGAGTGATATTTAGGCCATTTGAAATATTTCAAAAGATAAAAGTTATGTATTTCAAAAGATAAAAGTTATGTATTTCAAAAATTAAAAGCAATCATGGGGAGATTTTTTGAAATGAACAATTCAAGCACTATTGTGATGAAAATGGTATTGATTATAATTTTCTAGTGCTAGAACAAAATGAGGTACTTGAAAAGAAAAATAGATCTTTACAAGAAATGGCTAGAATTGTGCTATGTGACAAAATTTATTTTTAGTCTAAGCCATTAACACCTCATGCTATATGTTGAATAGGATTTCTATAAAGCCTATCTTAAAGAAAACCCCTATGAGTTATGTAGAGAAAGGAAACCAAATATTTCATATTTTCATGTTCTTAGTAGTACATATTTTATGCTTAACAATGGTAAAGACACTCTAGACAAATTTGATGGTAAAAGTGAGCAAGAAATTTTCTTAGGATATTCTACTTAAAGTAAAGCATATAGAATATTTAATAAAAGGACTTTAACAGTAGAAGAATCTATTCTAGTTATAGTTAATTATGTGAGGGTTGAAGTTCCAAAACCCAAGGAAGATGGTGATGAAGAATTAGGATAAAAATCTGAAAAATTCTCATTAGATCAAAAGGAATCAAATCTATCAAAGGATAATATGTTAATATATCTTATGAAGAAAGAGAATCATCATTTCTAAGAGAAAATATGTGCAAGATAATGAGATCATAGAAGATTTTTTTTAAAGAAATAAGGACTAGATCATTTATTTAGAATGAATGTCAATTTGCAACCTTCTTATCTCAAATAGAAACATCATAAACAAAACTTCTATTTCAAAATCTTCTTATCTGTATTTCGAAACTTGTCTCTCTACATTTCAAATCTAAGTTTATTACTTGCAAAAAGGGATTGTCTTTACACGGTTGATACCTCATCGTGCCATTTCAAGGTCTTGAGGTTTAACAAAGCCATAGCCTTCACCGGTGACATTCCTTCATTTGAAAAAGATTTTTTGAAAAGAGATTTTTATTCAATCCTTTCTTATAGAAATTCTTATTTCCACTCTCCAACCAAATGGGTGTTTAGAAAAGGCTAGAATAGTATCTTAAGAGTTTAGTTAAGAAAAAAGGGAAGATCATGATGAAATCTATGCTCCCATAGCAAGACTAGAATCCATAAGAATGTTGTTGGCATTGCATACCACAAATCCTTTAAGCTACATAAAGAATGTCAAGAGTGCATCTTTAAATGGTTATAAATGAGAAAATGTGTTGCTTTATTTCTCAAATAAAACCCAAAAATATTAAGGAAGCTCTAATGGATGAAAATTGGTTTATGGCTATGCAAGAAGAGCTAAATAAATTTGAAAGAAGTGGTGTATGCAATTGGTTCCAAGTCCTAAGGATCACCCAATCATAGTAACCAAAAGGGTCTAATTAACAAAATTAGAATTAAATCTAGATTAGTAGCTAAAGGGTACAATCAAGAAAAATGAATCAAGTATAATGAGTCTTATGCCCTCGTAGCTAAGTTAGAAGCATTGAGAATATTATTGGCATGTGCATGTCATAAGAAGTTTAAGCTATTTCAAATGAATATTGAAAGTGCATTTTTGAATGGTTAAAAATGAGGAAGTATATGTAGATAAATTCTATTGGTTTTGAGAATTCTCAATGAAAGGATCATATGTTCAAATTTTCAAATGAACTATATTATTGAAAACAAGCCCCTAAGTCATGGTATGGAAGTCCTAGCAAGTTTATTCTAGAGGAAGAATCTAAAAGAGGTCAAATAGATATAACATTACTCTAAGCCTCATAACAAGGACATTTTATGAATCTACAAATGATTTATGTAGCATCTTCAAATAAATCCCTATGGAATCTATTTTCCAATTTAATGCAAAAGGGAACTTGAGATAAGTATAGTATAAAGAAGATGAAGGGATCTTTATGTCTAAGCAAAAATTACATATTCTTAAGAAATTTAATATTTTTGAAACGTGGCATCTCAAAAGAGTAGTACATCAAGCCTAGATAATTATGATAAACGCCAAATGGTGGAAAATGAGCTATATAGAAATATGATTGGACCATTGCTACATTTGATAGCTATTAGGATGAACATCATGTTTAATGTTTACCTATGAGCTAGACTTCAATCCAATCCTAATGAATTCCATCTTGGAGGCAAATAGCTAAAAAAAAGAATAATAGTGATCCATGACATGTTATAAGAAATTTCCTAGTGTCTTTGTTTAGAAGGAAGTGAATTTTCATTCCATTCTCTTTCACTAAAAGTGATTATATAGTTGCTCAAATCCTATGGATGGAACAAAAAGACTATGGCATAAATCCCCACAATATTCCAAATCAAATGTGCCAATACAAATGCAATAGCCCTAGCAAAAATTCAAGGAATCTTGCTCAAAAAGAAAATATCAATTGGTATCATGTCCAAATCTATTGGAAATCATTTTCTAGATAAATCTCTATCAATCCTTGAGTTCTGGTGATTTTATCTGAAGAAGTTTTGAAACATCATATCATTCTATTTCGAAACCTTTGATTCAAAGAAGTTTAGATCCTTCATGTCTTTCAAATCTATCATTGGTTAAATCAAAGGGCTTCGCCGTCAATCTCTTAGATCTCAAAAATTGATAAATGATATATTCTTGATAGCATATAATATTCATGTCTTGAATCATTTATAATGCTATTTTTCTTGTATGAAATAGCTTGATTATCTTTGTGTGACAAATGAATACTTGAGTATGAAATCATGCTTTATTTGCTAAAGGATCATCTTGCTTCTTAAAGTTATCTATATATAATAATCCTATGTGATTACAAGTATGACTAAGATTATCAAAAGACAAATGTATGTTCTTAAGGTCTATCTTTAATGTCTTTTGCATGAAATCTGCCATAACTTGTTTAGATTTATGTTTTTGGATGACCACTTATTGTTTGAATATATGGAAAGTAAGTTCATGTGGTTCATTCCTCAAATACTTGGCCGTTGATATGTTTTACTCTTGTGAAAATCATTTGAATTGAGACAATTACTATTTTTATATTAAAAATATCTCTATGGCTAAAATCTCCCGTGTAAGTTTAAGGGGGAGTTTTTTCAAAGAGAGTATTTCTTTGTGCTTGAAATGATATATTTCACTCTTATATTGATCACTTAATGTATATGACTTTTTATATGATGAATGGCTATGCAATTGATCCAGTGCTTTGATTGCTTAAATATGAGTGATTTCTTGAAAAGATATAGATCGGCTTTAATATGATCATGAGTATGCAATATGGTATGATTTTTTTTAATTTTGGCATCTCACGAATAAGGTTTATTTATATGGCATGTGCTCAAAAATCTTCTATGATGCTGATTATGCCATCTTAAGGGGGAGCTATTTCTAGTTGGTATAAAAGAAGCATTGAAAGAGTCTTGTGATTTGCGAAATCGTTTGAAATGTTTTTATTTAAAAATGATGTTTTTCAGACTATTGTTGGGGGAGAGATATATATTGGGAGAGTTATATGTATCATTGCTTGGTAGTATTATCTCCAACTCATTTCTATTGAAAAAATATTTTTTGGTCTAAGGGGGAGATTATTTCTTTTAAGATATACTTTTTTTATTTATGACAAAAAGGAGGAGAGATATATGTTGAAATTGATTTTAAGTTTTGTCATCATCAAAAACGGGGAGATTGATATTTTACTCTTGTGTTTAGTTTTGATGATGAAAAATTTCAAATGGTTTTTATTTTCTCTCAATCAAAGCGTATGGTTTGGAAACAAAAATCAATTTCAAAGTGTTTTGTTAAAATGATCTATGATCTTTTATATTAGTTGGAGATTAGCATAAACAAGTTTTAAGATCTAAAAAGAATCTCCTTGAAATCGTTGGTCAAAATAATTCCAAGGCAAAAGACCAACTAGAACATGTTTTTGAAAGTGTGTTCATTTTAGAATACTATCTCCTAGTATTTTGATATCTAATATCTTAGTAATGAAATGGTTTTGATAAATGTCTATATGAATGGTTTTGAGAAATGACTATATAAAAATCAATTTCTACTATGTGGATGTGGATTATATGAATGAGAAAATGCATTTTTAGTATATAAGTCTTAAAGCAAGATATGAAATCCTTTTGAAGAAATATTGAGTATGGTTGATTTGATGATTTGTTTCAAATTATACTTTTGATAATCTCAACTTGCTTTAAAGATAATCAAAATGAATTTTTAAAGAATCGAATAAGAATGTATTGAAAATTCAAGTTTTTCTAAAGAATAGTCGACTATCAGGTTCATTCTATTGACTATGCTTTGAAATAGTCGACTATTTTGATTATTCTGTCGACTATTCAAGCATCTGTCGACTATTTTAGCATCTGTCGACTATCGAGTAAAAATAGTCGACTATGCCTTCTGATCTGTCGACTATTTTTGTTAATGAAATTCAAAAATTTCTTCATATCTCAGCATCTGTCGACTATTGAAATTTTGTGTTATAAAATAGTCGACTATTCATTTTGTCTGTCGACTATTTCTTGCTTTAGTTATAAAATAGTCGACTATTCGTTTTGTCTATCGACTATTTCTTGCTTTAGTTATAAAATAGTCTACTATTCGTTTTGTCTGTCGACTATTTCTTGCTTTAGTTGTAAAAATAGTCAACTATGTATTTCTTCTGTCGACTATTTCTTTTTGCAGAAAGCTCCAACAGCTATTTTTTCAAATCCCAACGGCTCCAAACGGCTATATTTCTCTTCAACTTCGTGGGATACTTATATATACATGTCATAGATGATCAAGAGAAGGCTAATGGATAGAAACGAGATGATCTAGCAATTGCAAATAATTTTATTCGAGCTTACAGTGTTTGGGCTTTCATTGTTTTATTTTTCTCTCCAAGGCTTGGCTGTTCTATCATTGTAAATTTATTGTTAAGCCTTATTTTTCATTGTGAGAGAACTTGTAACTAAGAGTATTAACTCTTAGCTTATCTCTTTCATTTGTATCGTTTCTATTTTCCTAGCTTGTATAGTTAGAGGGCCCATTAAATTGGGAGGTTGTATTTTTCTTGTCAGTAGCTAGAGGGCCCATTAAATTGGGAGGCTGTATTTCCTAGCTTGTGTAGCTAGAGGGCCTACTTGTGTAAGTAGGAGGTTTTAGTGAATTGGTTCAAAATCCTTAGTGGGAGCTAAGGTAATGGATTAGACTTGGTTTAAGCCGAACCACTATAAATCCTTTGTGTCTTTTATTCTTCTTGCTTTACATTTATCATCTCATATGTTCTGTGTTTTAAGTCACTAAAACCTCAATTGGGTCAAAAAGTTTTCAAGTTTCTACCAAGCTTTTAATTATACCAATTCACCCCCCTCTTGGTGTGTGCCATAGCATCTCCCGTTCTAACACTTCGTTCTGTTATTTCATTTCATTTCAACGCACCTTTATTTCAGTTTGTATTTCCATTTCAGTTTATTAGAGATAGTGATTTTAATACCTTGTTTTGTTGTTTCAGTTTGAATTAACGTTCTTATTTCTTCATTTAATAGAGCTCGTGTTATGATTCAGTGCAATTTATATACAATATCAATTACTATTTCTACAATTTCATTTAAACTATGCGATTGTATCTTCTGTAATTTCATTCTCTGTTTGTTTTCTTTTTTGTATGATTGTTCTTCTATTACGTTGAAGATGTGTGCCTAATTTCTAACTTAGGCCAAGGCAAAGACAGTGTCCAATGCCATTAATTTCCCAAGAAAGCCGAACCTCAACGTTGTAACAACAATTTGATTTAATTTGAGCAGTGTCCGTATATTGGATCTTTGGGTTTGGATTAGAGCATAAGCCAAACTTAGAGTCTCCATGCCATGTATGGAGATTACTAAAACTATAAATGCTTTCACACCCAAGCTCAAATGATTAATCTATATCTTCAATTTTTGTTTATTAATTACAGTTTGATTTATTGTAATTGCTTACCTTAGAATCTTTCATGTCATATATGGCAATTGCTAGATCTAGAATTATTATTATCTTGAATTTTAATTACTAGCAGTGTAACATCCCAAAATTTAGAGATAAATAAAAGTTATTAATACCAGTGTTGAGGTCATTATCGAGTATTTGGATATTTAAGGTAAAATAATAATTTATGTTGTTTTGAGGAAATGGAAAATTAAGGAAATTAATTAAATTATTTGGGAGTATTTATGGAAATAATGAGAGAATTAAATTGGTGGATTTTTTGGGAATGTTAGGGGTATAACTGTAATAAAGGGAAATGAGGTGTGGGGGTGTGTGTGAATTTCAAAAGTTTTGGGGTGCTGGTGCAAATTCGAAAAGAGGGTTGAGGGTCTTCTTAAAATTAATTTGGCACACTATATGGTTGCAGTGGCAAGGATGGTCACGTGCAATGGTGGCCAAGCGAGGGGCGAGGGTTCGAGGTTGAGGGGTTACAGATGCGCGCGAGGATTTTAGCTGAATTTTATTCAGCCTTAGACACCCAAAATGGTGTCGTTTTTCTTAAGGCGGTGGGGATGCGCTACAACTGCTGGCCGCGCCACATGGCGCGTTGTGGGTCGCCCATCTGCCTTGCTCACCAAGCCTTCGTTTATGCTTCATATATAAGGCCAATTTGGCCATTTTAAGGCTGATTTCGGTCATTCTTGAAGCATAAGGCAAAGAGAAAATTGAGGGAGGAAGAAGGGGGAACACAACAGCTCAGAAAAGAAGAAGAAGCAAGGGAAAATGAGAGATTTTGGGGCTATTTCGGCTTGAAAAGTTATCGGGTAAGTGAGCAAAATTAATATAAGCGATATATACCTAAATTAGCGATTTTATACGGTTAAAATATACTGTTTACGCAGTCAGATCTAATTTATTTCCTATAGAATGCTTTACTTCTCATCGGAAGCGCAAAAAAGGCAAGAATCCACCGTTTGCAAGCAAGTTCCTAACCCTCTCTTCGTGAGTTTTAATTCCTCTACAAGTCCTTATCGTTGTTCATATTTTATTTCCTCTCTTGTTATCATTCAGTTCCATGTATTTATTGCATAACTACGCGTGACAACCATTTTTATTATTGGTGTAATATTTCTTGCTAACCAACACGGGCCTTTGTATCGCCCCATTTCCTTGGGAATGATGTTGCACCTGGTTGGGTTAGGTTCCAGATGGTGTTTGTGTGTGTGCTGGTTGTGGGTCTTAGGTTTTTGAGAGTGTGAAGTTATTATTTATTTAAATATAGTTGATATTGACAGTGTGAGTCGAGGTTAGGTTACATTCATTAGGGAGACATGATTTACGTGTGATGGGGTGTGTGAGCATCGACATGACCCAGTTGGCCTAAGAGCCAATTTGGGTACTCTAGTTGAGCATATACATTTAGAGCATTTAGCCAAGGTAGCATGTGCAGAGTTCTCCCGAAACTAGGGTCCTAGGTGTTGTTTTGGTGTGGTGCTGTTAGGTTTCCATATTATGTTTTTGGAAATCGATGTATGTTATGTAATCTCGGTTGGTCGTATCTTGTTTATAGTTATGTAAGGTTGATTATTAAATGTCATGTGATAAAAAGGTTTTTGTTTTAATAAGGGTTGCGTGTGAGTTTTAGTTTGAGTTATTGTTCGATATGATCTAAATAATGACCCTCTCATGGATCCTCTTTGTGCACGGAGGGGCTCTGGGAGGCGGGTTGTTACAGTTTGGTATCAGAGGAAGTTTAGGGGAGGAGACTCTGGACATATAGGATGGTCAGGTAAAGTTATGAGTGTGTTCTCGGTTATAAGGCTAGATTGTGTTCCTGATATGAGGTGAGCTTAGTTAGAATCTTGAATTCTAGGTACAGTTGTTGTGCAAAGGGGTGAGTACTGAGAAAGGGAAGTCACCGGCTCAGAGCCACAGGTGTCAAAGGTGCAAGGAATAAACTCCCAGTTGGCACCGTCGCAGGTTTAAAGATCCATGGGTCTTGAGGTTAGCCATGAGAAAGTAACGGGAGTAGACCCTATTCAAGGTACACGCTCGTCGCCTAGATTAATCTGGATGATGGTATCTCTGCTAATGTTAGTTTGCAGCTTTGATGGAAGGTATGATATGAGTGGAAGAGGTTACGTGCATGATGGGTGATCATAGGTTGTAAAGGATGTGCTTTTAGAGATCTTGGGGTAGCAAGTGTGACTGCCAGTGCAGAGCAACATCAACAAATGTTATACAGGCTAAAGGGTGAGAGATAAATACCTAAACCTACCCAAGGGAATTTGCAACCGGTAAGGACTTCGGAATGGGAATTCAGTGGGCATGATGTATACTGGTGAGTATTAAGGTGATTCGAAAGCCATGGGTGGAGTAGGAAGATTGAGTTGGTGGTTGGCTGGGTTAATGCCGAATGTGGTGAAACCGGTATAGGCGAGGCCTAGGAAGTGACCTTGTGGTGTGTGATGCCTGGAGAGATACTGGAAAATGATGATATGGAATATCCTAGAAGAGATGTTGGGTAATATCATAGAAGCTACGAATGTATCTCGAGGATATAGATTGAGTGCGAATTTAGAGGATAAAATTCTATTGAGGATGGGAGAACTGTAACATCCCAAAATTTGGAGATAAATAAAAGTTATTAATACCAATGTTGAGGTCATTATCGAGTATTTGGAGATTTAAGAAAAAATAATAATTTATGTTGTTTTGAGGAAATGGGAAATTAAGGTAATTAATTAAATTATTTGAGAGTATTTATGGAAATAATGAGAGAATTAAATTGGTGGATTTTTTGGGAATGTTCAGGGTATAAATGTAATAAAGGGAAATGAGGTGTGGGGGTATGTGTGTGAATTTCAAAAGTTTTGGGGTGTTGGTGCAAATTCAAAAAGAGGGTTGAGGGTTTTCTTAAAATTAATTTGGCACACTATATGGTTGAAGGCGAGCACTGGCGCGGACAGTCGCGTGCAAGGGTGGCCAGGCGAGGGGTGAGGGTTTGAGGCTGAGGGGCTGCAACATGTGCAAGGATTTTAGTTGAATTTTATTCATCCTTAGACACCCAAAACGATGCCATTTTGCTTAAGGCAGTGGGGAGACGCGGCAGCTGCTGGCCGCGCCACATGGCGCGTTGTGGGCCGGCCATCTACCTTGCTCGCCAAGCCTCCATTTCTGCTTCATATATAAGGCCAATTTGGCCATTTTAAGGCTGATTTCGGTAGTTCTTGAAGCATGAGGCAGAGAGAAAATTGAGGGAAGAAGAAGGAGGAACGCGGTAGCTTAGAAAAGAAGAAGAGCAGGGAAAAATGATAGATTTTGGGGCTATTTCGGCATGAAAAGTTATCGATTAAGTGAGTAAAATTAATATAAGCGTTATATACTTAAATTAGAGATTTTATAAGGTTAAAATATACCATTTATGTGGTCAAATCTAATTAACATAAGCCACAATTTTGTTATTTCCTATAGAATGTTTTACTTCGCATCGAGAATGCAAAAGAGGCAAGAATCCACTGTTTGCAGGCAAGTTCCTAACCCTCTCTTCGTGAGTTTTAATTCCTCTACATGTCCTTGCCGTTGTTCATATTTTATTTCCTCCCTTGTTGTTATTCAGTTCCATGTATTAATTGTATAACTACACGTGACAACCATTTTTATTATTGGTGTAATATTTCTTACTAACCGACACGAGGCTTTGTATCGCCTCATTTCCTTGGGAATGATGCTACACCTGGTTGGGTTAGTTTCCAGATGGTGTGTGTGTGCCGGTTGTGGGTCTTGGGTCTTTGAGAGTGTGAAGTTATTATTTATTTAATTACAATTGATATTGACAGTGGGTGTTGGGGTTGGGTTGCATTTACTAAGGAGACATTCTTTGCATGTGATGGGGTGTGTGAGCATCGGCGTGACCCAGTTAGCCTAAGAGCCAATTTGGGTACTCTAGGTGAGCATATGCATTTAGAGCATTTCGCATGTATGCATTCTTATGTGGGTGTAGCATGACTTGATGCACTATTTATGGGGGGCCTTGCCATCACGTTTATGCTGCAGATGCCATTACATTCTTATTTGTGCATTGCATGGTTCCAGTGCGCGCAATTTTTATTAATACTATTATTCTAGGCGAGAGTACCGTGTCAGTTCGGATGTCAAGAGTACCGACCCGAGGGAGTTTTAGCTTAGGTCAGGTGGCAGGAGTACTGACCAGGGAGAGCTTTGGCTTGACTTTTAGACTAGCTCGGGGGAAGCCCGAGGGAAGACTTAGACTAGCTCGGGGAGGTCCCCAGGAAAGATCTGATTGGATATGGAGATATGTGTGTGTGATTTTACAGAGGGACTGCATCGGGAAGGCTTGGGATCTTGTGCTAGGGCACAGAGTGTCGGAAGTTGTGCTGGAGCATAGAGATCGGAAGCCTGGGATTCAGTGTGGGAGCTCAAAGTATTTATCGCTTGCCAGTTCATGGCAACGGCAGGTTTGCTAGGGATTTGGGTGTCGGTGTCTTCTATATGGGCCCCAAGAACCATTATGTGCATGTTTATTTATGCAATTTTCATATTACTTGTGGTTCATGCCGTGCATGTGTATGTCTTGGGCACGGGGGTGCGGGTTGTTGCTTGTCTTGCACGTGGCGTGCAGGTGGTTTGGGGTGTTATCTTAAGGTAAACCAACCTTGTTTTCTTGTTATACTTGTTGAGTCTTGTGACTCACTCTTGCTTTCCATCATTCTAGGTAAGGGGATCACCTAAGTGACGGGTACTTCTAGTGGAACTGGGTCCAGACCGTTGAGCCAAGGTAGCATGTGCAGAGTTATCCCGAAACTAAGGTCTTAGGTGTTGTTTTGGTGTGGTGCTGTCAGGTTACCGTATTATGTTTTTGGAAATCGATGTATGTTATGTAATCTCGGATGGTCGTATGTTGTGTACAATTATGTAAGGATGATTATTAAATGTCATGTGATAAAAAGGTTATGGTTTAGTAAGGCACTACAAAAAAATCAGCATTTAGCGACGGTTTTAAAAACCGCTGCTAAATCAAGCGTCGTGAAGCATTTAGCGGCGATTTTCAGCAACTGCTAGAATAACCGACGCTAAGTAACATTTTTTGCAGCGGTTTTTAACCGCCGCTAAATATGTGATTTAGCGACGGTTTTTAATTAAAAATCAAAATTAATTTTAATTTTTTAATTTTTAAATTTATTGAAAAAATAAAAAAAATATTTTTTAATTTTAGCGGCTGTTTCAAAACTGCCACAAAAATAAAAAAAATTAAATTTTTTAATTTTAGCGGCGGTTTCAAAACCGCCGCTAAAATAAAAAATTTAATTTTCCACGTGCCATGTGGTGTTGCTGCTAGAAATTAATTCCAGCCCTTCCCCTCCCCAAGTTTTGATCCCCAGACCTCCCCTGTGCGCATGCATGCGCGAACCGCTTGATCTGCGAAGGCCCCTTTGTATTATGTACGCACATATAATTCATATACTAATACAATCATTATTTTATAGAATTATATTTTATATATTTTAATATAAATTAAAAAACATTAATTAATTCATTATTTTTTAAAAATAATAAAGGAATAAATTAAAAAAATAAATTAATTGAGTTAAATTAAACAAATTAATTCATTAAAAATAAAAAGAAGATTTTATATATTTTTTAAAAATTATTAAAATTTTGTTAAATTTCTTTTATTTTTTAAATTAAATTTTTTAATGAATTTTGTGATTAATTAAAATTAAATTTTAAATTTATTTTTAAAATTTTATATTTTTATTAATTTAATTTTTAATTTTTTAATGAATTTACGATAATTGTTAATTTAATTTTAATATTAAATTATTTAATTATTCTTTGAATTTAGCGACGGTTCTTAAAAACCACCGCGAATATTGATTTAATTTTAATTTGATTCTTTAATTTTAATTATTTTATTTTTTAATTATTTTTGAATTTAGCGGGGGTTTTTGAAAACCGCTGCGAATATTGATTTAATTTTAATTTTTTAATGTTATTCTTTAATTTTAATTATTTTATTATTTAATTATTTTTAAATTTAGCAGCGATTTTTCAAAACCGTCGTGAATATTGATTTAATTTTAATTTTTTAATTTTATTCTTTTAATTTTAATTATTCTTTGAATTTAGCGGCGGTTTTTGAAAACTGCCGCGAATATTGATTTAATTTTAATTTTAAATTATTAAATTATTTTTGAATTTAGCGACGGTTTTAAGAAAGTGCCGCAAAATTAAATTTCTTAGTGAATTTTGCGATGGTTTTTGGAAACCGCTGCAAAATGTAAAAAAAACTGCTGTAAAAAATGTTTTTTGCGGTGGTTTGCGAACCACCGCAAAATATGATGTTTTGCGGTGGTTTTCTGAACTGCCGCAAAAAATCATTTTTTTTGTAGTGAGGGTTGCGTGTGAGTTTTAGTTTGAGTTATTATTCGATATCATTTAAATAATGACCATCTCACGGATCCTCTTTGTGCATAGAGAGGCTCCGGGAGGCGGACTGTTACAGGTAGAACATCAAATGTGTTAATTACATTTCAATTTATGGTAGTTGCTTAATTTAGAATCTCTCACGCCATGTATGGAGATTGCTAGATCAAGAACTATCATTGTAACAACCCATTAGTGGGTCTGAGTGATTTTTATATTGGAATGAGATATATATATTATTAGGGTAATGTTTTAGTGAATTATATGTGATATTTTTAGTTGATGTGTAATGGGAGGGGAAAAGTCAAAGGTTTGACTTAAATGGTAGTGGGACCCGTAATGGCTTAAGGTATGTGTGGAAATGTTGTATGGTGTTGATCTAATGTTTAAGCTATTATTTAAACATATGAAATTCTCATTTAAGTGTTTTGGTAACAAGGGTATTTAAGTAATTATGTGTGGTGGTGCGTGTATATATATAAGGGGAAGGGTTCATTCTTGCATGAGAAGAAGAAGTTAGAAGGCAAAGGAATGGGAGAAAAATGGTGGCCGATCGGGAGAAGGGGAGGACCAAGATAGGGTTTCTTCTCATTCCTTCCTTGTGGGTATTTGATTTCCAAAGGGATTAAGAGATTAATGATCACCTCATCTTCTTCCCCTTTCTTTATTTCTTGCTAGTTTGCTTGTTGAAAGTGAGAAGTAAAAGGTTGTGGAAGACCACCTTCTCAAGAAGGATCATCAAGAGAGGTTTCTAAGGCAAGTTCTAGTTCCCCTTATCTCTCTTGTAAGCTTTAGCTTTGATGTTTGGGGATTTAAGCATGAAAATTCTATGTTTTCCTAAAGTATGGTTGTGTTGAAGGGTTATGTAAAACCTTTGTAAATCTCATTTCTTGTTGGTTTGATCTTGTTGGTTTCTTTTGGGTTTCAAAGTAGGGTTAGTTTCACCCTACAATCCTAAAAGTAATGGTGCTTTGGGGTTAGGGAGTTGATGGTATGAGTTTGTTTCCATTTATTATGAATTTGGTAGGTCTTGGGAGGGGTTTTTGGCAGCTTCCGGTTGACAATTTGGGAGGAAACTGTCAACCACTTGTAGCATCTGTTGACCGTTTTTGTAAGGCGGTCGACCTTTTTTGCCCTGTGACAGTTTGCGCGTACTCTACTATTTTGAGCATAATTTTTAGTAAAAAATTTCGATTTGAGATTCGTTTATTGCGTTGTAAACTAGACTCGATAGTCTTTGTTTTGATATAGGAATTGGGTTATTTGGAGAAGTATGGAGCCTGTAGATTCCCCATGAATTGCCACCTTAAAATCTGGGATTTATGTTTCAATTCAATAGCACTCCGATTTTTGAGACATAACTTCCTGTGATATTATCCAAATTGGAATCCACTTTTTGCACCATAAACTAGACTTATTAATCTTTGGTTTAGTATATATCTTGGATCATTTGATTATGTTTAAGTCATGGCATCCTTGTCAATCTTAGCCTAGAATATGGAGTTCTTCCATTTTGAGCGATCTACCTTGATCTGATTTTTGGGAGATAAATAACTTACTTTGTTGTATGATTGGAGTATGATGAGAGAAATTTATAGAATAAATGATAATGCTTCTAGATATAATTCCTTAAGAGGTTAGAAGGGTTTTCTTGAGCATTATTGATGCATTTTCTATTCATTGGCCAAGTAGGATTGGGTCGTATAACGTTGCGAGTTGGGACATAGCACTTGTGGGTATATACTTGTAATGTGGGAATACTCGTCTTGGGAGTTGCTCATGAACGTGAGAGTGGGTATGAAGGTGAAGCATGCGCCATGAGTCAAGTTGTAGTTTTAGGAAAAGATATGGAGTGCAGTATGAGTCCACGCACATGCGACAACTATGGGGCTGTACATATGGGTTGACCTCCCTTCTTGGCTAGAGCACCGCGATGATGAGGCCACTGCATACTTGGTGTGTGGTATCATTGGTGGGTGCTAGCTTATTGGGAGTGACTCGAGAGCGGACCGAGAATGAGCTACTATGATGAGGCCACTGCATACTTGGCATGTGGTATCATAGATGTGTGATGATACTACAAAGCTGAGCTGGTTGAGGGCACCACTATGATGAGGCCACTACATACTTGGCGTGTGGTATCATAGGTGGGTGCTGGATAACAAGGGATTGAGGAGTGGACTGTGGGCACTGCTATAATGAGGTCACTGCATACTTGGCATGTGGTATCATAGGCGTGTCCTAGTGCCACTGAGTTGAGAACAGGCTGAGGGTACCATTATGGTGAGGCCACTGCATACTTGGCATGTGGTACCGTAGATGTGTGCTAGCACCACAAAATCTATTGGAATTTATGGGCCTAGAATGGGGTGCCTTGTGGCATGAATATTATGCTACGGTGAGATAGTGAGTGTGCTGCTTATAGCATTATGTGGGTTCTGGAGACTATGTGGTAGTAAGGTCACCAAACTGTACCTTGATTATGGTGGGAGTTAGATAGTTGGGTGGACTACAATGATTTCCATTATATCTTTCTAGTGGGGCTTTATGCTTCTATTTTGTCAGTAGTACTCTATGATATGATTCTACCATGTATTGCCTATTATTACCTCATGAGTCTCCATTGTGATATATCCCATGTTGTATTCCGTTGTGTTATACTTGCTGAGCCTTACGACTCATTCTTTCGCTTTGCATCATTCCAGGTACAGGTAAAGCGAAGGATGAGGAGAATCCTAGCAGGACATGATCTATTGGGTTAGATGTGTTCAGAGCTCACTCGAACAAAAGGTCTTGGAGACATGGTTGGTTTGTGTCATGTCTGTGGCTATACTTTTTGTTATTTGGGCTTATTGTATCTTCTTTGGGACAATCTACTAGAATGTAAACGATTATGTTTATTTTGTTCTGTATGAAGAAAAGTGGAATCATTACTACTTGTTGTTAATGGTATGAGTAACCTTGGTTGAGTTACACTCTCGTCCTATCTTTTGTGGACTTTCCCTTGGAATTCCTTTACTAGTGGGACTTCCGGAGGCGGGCCCTGGCAGTTTGGTGACAGAGCCTTTCTATTAGACCTATGGGCTATTACAATCATTATCTTGGAATATAATTAACAACATAACCTCAAATTTATGTTAGATTGATGTTGCCATCTCACTATTTGTTTGGGAATTAGTTGGTTTTCGTACTGAAATTGTCTTAACCCAAGAATTTTTCATTCGTAGTAACCTTTTTAATGCATCTCTTGAACTCTGATTTTGCCAACAATTTTAACATTTTGTTTGAAAACCAAAATATTCTGGTATGCTTATTTTCTTCCATGACTATTCTCCCAGTGAATCGACCTGGACTCATCTAGTAATTAAATTTGTACTACACGTTCACTCGTACACTGGCAAGTATAAACGCCTCACCCATATTAATAATTAATTAAATTTCTGATTACAAGGTAACAGACGCAACAAATTTTGGCGTCGTTGCCATGGAGATTTAGGCATGGAAATAATCAAAATAATTTGGTAATTTCGTTCTTTTTGTTGTTGTTATAGTTTCTTTAAATTTTAGAACTGTGTATGAGACTTAAATCAAGTAAAGCTCTAGAACAGCAAAATCATTCATATCATTATGTAGACTCCCTATCTACAACTGAACTGTCACTTTTACAATCACTAATGTCCCAAAATAATGAGAATATGTCTGCTCATGGGATCCACTACAAGAATTTAGGGGATTTACCCACACATAAATTACCCACACATATTATACGTGGGTATTTACCCACACACAATGTTAATATGTGTGGGAGATTAAATTAGACAAACTCGTTATATTATTCACATTTATTATGTGTAGGTAAATTGATATACCCACACTTATTTTGGCGGAAAAAATTCTCTCCATTTTTAGAGGTTGGTGGGATAATTCTCAATAAAATTTTATCTAATGTTGCATTTTTTTTTGGATTATATTACCTACACATATTAATAAATGTTACTCATGTGTGGGTAATTATTTAAAAATTTACCCACACATAAGTACAAATGTTATATATATGTGGGTATTCACGTATTAGTTGATGTAGTAGTTTTTTTAGATTATATTACCCACACATATTAATAACTGTTATGTATGTGTGAGTAATTATTTTTAAACTTACCTACATATAAGTTACCCACACATATTATACGTGGGTATTTACCTTCACATAATGGTAATATGTGAGGGTGATTAAATTAGACAAACTCATTACATTATCCATATTTATTATGTGTGGGTAAATTGATATACCCACACTTATTTTTGGCAAAAAAAATTTCCTCCACTTTCAGAGGTTGGTAGGATAATTTTTTGAAAAAAAATTTAGCTGATGTGGCAATTATTTTGGATTATATTATCCACATATATTAAAAAATGTTAAGTATGTGTGGGTAATTGTTTATAAACTTATCCACACATAATTACAAATGTTATATTTGTGTGGGTATCTATGTATTAACTGATGTGGCACTTTTTTAAATTATATTATTCGCACATATTAATCAATGTTTAGTATGTGTGGGTAATTATTTATAAATTTACCCACATATAATTACAAATGTTAAATTACCTTTTGATATAAATTTGAAATTTAGATTAATACGCTTCCTAAAATAAAAATAAATGAAATTACAACTACATAAATGTCATTTTAAATTACATTATTAATTTAAAATCCATTTATATAAACACAATTTTACAAGGAATTTTTCGGAATTGTGTAATTTATTGTGGAGCTATATCTTTTGTCTATGGATATTTTTTCTTAATAATTATTCATAATTGTTAGTATGTTATATTCAATATGATTAAAGAAATGCATAAGAGAGCCTCCGGGTTATTAAAGTAAAAATAAGGTAGCTTGCCAGCTAAAGGTTAGTATTTGCATCGTCGTCTATTATACATAAGTATTTTGATAATATAATATTCAATATTTAGCCAACCAGTTGTATGATGTACTTTTCCTTTTACTTTTGTATTATAGCATTAGTTTATTAGTTTGTTTTTACATAATTTAATTGATTTAGAAGGAGCCTAATGGACAGAACAACTTACTTGAATAAATTACATATGAAAGACATCATCTAAGTTCTACATAAACAGAAATAAAAAATGAATACAATACGAGATGAAAACAAAAAATACATTATTTTCAAAAAAGTAACAAATTTAACATATGGATTAATAATGAATAAATTACATAAAATAAGAAATCCTATTAATAAATTGAACACAAAGATTAATAGTTTAAGAAAAATTAATGTTTCTTAGTAAAAACAAAAGGATCCGTACGATAGTTTAACTGACACTAAAGACTCAATTAAGAGATGTTTCCTCTACTACTAGTGGGCAAATATACTATGGAATGAGACTTACTATTAAGTACACAATCTATAGCTTAAATTACACATGTGGAACAAGTATAACTGCCAGCACATTTTGTATATTTAGAAGCCGTGGATGTCACATTGTAATTTATTGAATCATACCAAATATTATTTTCACATTGTAATTTATTGAATCATACCAAATATTAAATTTCATAAAAGAAAAACACATTATATATATTTCAACCATAAAAGCGTCAAAGCCGTGGATGTCAAAATAATTATTAATATTTTTTATAAATTATTTTATTTTTATTTAATAACATAATATTTTAACAAAATAAAAAAATTATTTCCCTCCCAAAATTCCCATTCCCTCCAAAACCCTAAATCTGGTATCTTCTCCCCCCTCCCTTTCTCTCAATCACACACCTTCTTCCCCCCTCCCCCAACTCTCTCTCACTCTCCCCCAACTCTCTCTCTCTCTCTAAACTCTCGCCATCGACCCTTCCGTCTCCGCCTCTGCATCTCTCTCCTTTTCCGATCGTCGTCGTCGTCGCCTCCGGTAGTCATCGTCGCATTCTATATTTGACAGACTCACACCGCTCCACTTTGGCAACTCAGAGATCATCTTCCCAAGGTAATTCAAATAATCTTTCATTTCGATACTTCTATGCGAATACAATATAGGATCTAGGAAGATATAGATCATTGTAATTAATTTCTGGAGAGATGATTGATTTACAGCCAAAACCCTAAGTTGAAAATGATCACTATTTTTTAGATTAATATTATCCTCAGATTAATCTAAAAAACAGACTAATATTATCCTTAGATTAGTTTTTTAAAAATGGTAATGGATGGAAAACTCTAAATTCAGGGAGGTGATTGATTGAATAGAGCAAGCATCAAACGAAAGCAATTGATAAACCATATATGCTCCGCTCTGCTCCACTCCACTCCACTCCAGCCTAATTATCTTTTATCACAGTAAATAACCTTCAATAAACGAAAGCTGTGATTAAGTTTTATGAGTTTGGTTTGATTGTTCATATTATATCACAGTTAATAACCTTCAATAAATTTTATTGAAGGTTCATATTATTTCTGGGGGTTTTTTATTGTCCAACATAACAACAATTTCTTACAATTGGTCTGTCGACCATTTAATTCAACTGAAAATTTTTCACTGTATTACCTCTCTGAAAGTGCAAAATCAAAGCAAAAACTTAGATTTAAACACACGAGAAGAGATCTGATTACAAGTTTAGGAAACAAACAAAGTAACAGTACTGCTGAATGATTGCTGATTAGCTTTTGGATTTTTGAATGATGATAACTTCCTTGTCTAGGTTTCATGACACATTTTTTTTTAGTTCTGACTGGAGAAGAAAATGTGACAGTGAGAACAATACAGATGAAGACACACTGTCATTGAATCCAAAAAGAAATGCACAAAAAGCAAAAGGCTTTTACCATGTACCGTCAAAGAAGAGGGGAATAAACAAATGTTTCCATTCAAATCCCCATAAGAAAACACAAACCCCCAAAAACTAAAGTCCCTTCTTGCTATAATCTGAATCTCTCTGTCCCCCATCACAAGCATGCCCCTTCAAACCTCTTTGATTTTACTTACAGTCTGTCTCATTAGGAGTAGTACATGGCTTTCTTCTCTTCCTGGGTCATTTTTTTTCTTTTTTTATATTCCTACAAATATGTAGGTGGTTTTGTTTCCTTTTAACAAAATTCATGAATATAAGGTTGGACCTCAGAGTTTAGAACTTCATTACTTTTATGGGCTTATTATATCTCCTGTGTTAGATCAGAAGCATATGTTGTTGATGAGGCTGTGACATTTCTATCTCGATACTTGCATAATATTAAGACGAGATTTACACGTCTAGAACGTAATTGGGATGTACCTATTACACAACATAAGATGGAGTTATTCAACAATAATGTTCGTACGATGGGGGCCTCTAAATTTGGTAAGCTAGGCGTTTATGGCCATGTGGTGCAATGGTACCTTTTGAATAACTGCGGAGATGAACTTGATGGTTACATAAAGTGAGTTAGGCACATCTAAAATATTTTTAAATTATTACAAATGGTTCATTTTAAAATAAGTACTGACCTGTTGTTTCATTGCAGTGAGCATAAAGAAGTATTGTGTTTGAGAAATGTGCGGGAAGAAGATCTCGAAACCGTACAAAAACATGAATTTCCTTCTTAGTTCAAGAACAAGGTTAAAATCTTTTTTTTATATATATATATATATATTTATTTTTTGTAATTCATCTTAAACTAATATTAGTTGTCTACAGATGGCTAATCTTAGAGTCAATGGTGATCCTAAAGCAACTGATGATTTGTACTCATTGTCACAATACGCGGATGATCGTTACACAATTTAGCATAGTTGCATTGTCAATGGCGTTAGATTTCGTTGCAAAGAACGTGACGACAAGTTCAAAACACAATGTAGTGGAGTTTGTACAGAGGGTGATTATGAGAGTAGTGATATCACATATTATCGTGTTCTACTTGAAATTTTAGAATTGGATTTCATCTATCAACGTATGGTATTCATGTTTCGTTGCAAGTGGTACAATACTGATCCGAAAGGAAAAAGAATAATGGTTAATAATAATTTGACATCACTTGACATTACATCTAATTGGTATGCTGAAGATCCATTTATTTTAGCCACACAAGCTCAACAAGTTTTTTATCTAAATGATCGGAGTCGGGGAAAGAATTGGATGGTTGTACAAAAGGTAAATCATCGGAACATATATGATATAATTGAGCATGATAATGATGAAGAGAGGGTGAATAATGATATCTTTCAAGAGGAAGAATCAAGTGAGTTGTCGCCTTTTCAGCCAACAGAAGAAATAGTCGATACGTCTTTATTAGTTCGACAAAATGAAGAACCAATAACTCTGCCTCATGAGTTGGTGGTTAAACTATGTAGGGAACAAGCATATATTAATGATCGAGAACATAACTTGGAAGATATTGAGGACAATGATGACGACGGTAGATTTTTTATAACCGATGAAGTAACTTTAGAATCTGAGACAGATGACGACTCTGATGACCCAGATCTTGATGACGATGACGATGATAATGCATGATGCGTGATTTTTTCTTATAGTTCTTACATGGCTACAAGTGGACGAAGAGGTAGGGGTGCACGAAGAGGAGGACGAGTTAGCGGACAAACAAAGCCTATTGTTGCCCCTATTACATCAGATTCTGGTTTGTTGCATTTAAATTTATGATTGATTTCATTATTTTTCCAACAATTGTCTTTAGTACTTACATGCATATTCATTTTTATATAGGAGGACATGTTGGAGGACAGACAGAGCCTATTATTGCCCCCACTACATCACATTCTGGTTTGTTGCATTTAGATTTATAGCTAATTTTATTATTTTTCAACATTTATCTTTGATGCTTACATACATATTCATTTTTATCCAGGAGGACAGGTTGGAGGACAGAGAGAGCCTATTGTTGCCCCCACTACATCTCCGTCAGTGGAGCCTATTACAATCCCATCTCCATCACTTGTCACACATTCTGGTTTGCTAACTATCACAATCTAATTTGCTGCATTTAGATGTATTGTTGATTCTATTATTAGTTTTTGTGTCTAACATCTTTAGCTGCAGATGTGGATGTGCACACCTCATCTCGACCAACAGCTACAGATGTGGATGTGGATGCACCTGAAGGTTCAAATGTACGCAAGAGTACTTATGGACAACATGCTCGGAAGGTGAAGAAACATGCTAAGGAAAGATTGACTGTGGAGTTCAATTTTACTCTTATGCAAGCTATTTGTGACAACGCAGAGATGTTTAATAATGAAATTGGATACATTGTACGTAAGAATTGTAGTTTTCAATATAAGGAGTGGAGATGTGTACCTTCGACAGTTAGGGCACCGCTTCGTCACAAACTTCTTGTAAGTAAATCATCATTTTATTATTTTTACTTTGTATATGTATGTGTTTTCTTATTGCTAACATTATATGACTTCTTTTCTTTTTTAGACTGTTTTTGATATCAACATTGAGGATAAAAATGTCCAAAAGGTTATCGATAAACAAATGCAACGAGCTTGGAGAGGCCACAAATATAAGCTACATGCTTACTTCAAAGAAATTGGAGGAGAGAAAGATCCAATTAAGGCCAAAAGTAAGCGCCATGAGGAAGTGAGCCAAGAGGATTGGGATTACCTTTGTGATCTTTGGACAAATCTTGTTTTTATGGTAATGTTTATAACTGTTTTTCAGGATTCTTTTTTCTTATTAATGAAAATATATATTTATTAGTGAATTGTTAATTTTTAAAAGAACAAGCATAGAAGAATGCCAACTCTCGTGCAAAACGAAAGTGGGAATCTAGAAATGGTTCGAGGAGTACAGCACGTCATCATGTTGTTCGTGGAGCTAACTTGGATGGCCCGACAGGACATATTGAGACTTGGCATCTTCGACATTGGCATTCCGAACACGGTTGGTTGTCTTTAGAGTTAGAGGCTAAATATGTAAGTACATTATTTTTACTCTGGATTAGGGGAGGAAAAAGTTGAAATCAAGGAAGATTGGTTTGCATAGTTTTATTTTTATTAATTGAAAAGCTTATGTTGGGTATCTTGTGAAGAGTATTGAGTTCAATCAAGGATAAGTGTTTTGTAGGAGTAAAGAAAGTTATCAAAAAGAAAAAGGAATGGAAAAATGCATTGGGAATTCTTTTTTTGGAATCAAATTGATCTTAAAACTTGCATTTTCGTTTCTTTTCTAGTTTTTTTTTTATATTTTTGCCATGCTTTTTGAAAGGTGGGGGGAGTTGATGTGTGAAGGGATTGATTAATTTTTCTTTGTAACTCTAAATGAATTTGAACAATATAGAATTTTATCATATTGTGGAGATTTAGTTGTTGCTTAAGTAAAAAGTATTTATTGGATTTTTCATCATATTTCTGGGTCAGTGGCATGAATAGTATTGAGTGGGTATGCTTGTGAAAAATCATGATTGATTTTGATGATTCAATTGCTTTATATTGGCATAATTGAGACTATATTTTTAATTTAAAAATAATTGATTAAGAATATGTTATATTTTTTTACAGGAACAAATGATGCAGTTGAGGCGAGATAATCTTCCAGATAAAATGACTGATAAGGATATCTTAGAAAAGGTTCTTGGACGACAATCTGTTCGCTTGTTTGGTTGGGGGCGATCTCCTAATACTTCTGGGACAACATGCACTAGTGAGGAGTCTAGTCGTCCAACTTACAAACAATTGGTTGATGATTTGAACAGGTACAAGTCTCTTTTTCAAGAGCTCCAATGAGACGTGAACATGTTGCGGCAAGTATTGATTGAAAAGAATATTATGCCTCCTCCGTCTACTGCGCATGTACCATCGGATCATAGTTCAGGACGATCTCGCCTCAATCCATCCCGCCTCGACCCATCTAGCTCTAGCCTTTCCCTCCATTCTAATGAAGAGGAGTTTGGCGACGAGATTTAATAATTTGTTTTATACCTTTTTTTTCAAGAATGTTTGAACTTTTTAGGTGACTTTATGATTTTATGCTTATTTTGTGACTTTATGACTTTTTATGTGCGTATATGTTTGAACTAAATCGTAATAGATGACTTTTTATTTTGTGACTTTTTATGTGCAACAATTGAAATTTTAAATATAATATTTTAGTTTTGTCCACACATAATATGGCTTTTAGCCACATGAAAATTATTCTTTCATACAGAAATTATTTTTTATATTATTGCCCACATATAATATATTGTTACCCACATTATATTTTTTTTAGCCACACATTTAAAATTTTTTTAAATTATTACCCGCACATAATATTTTTTTTTACCTACACATAAAGTTTTTACCCACACATAAAAAAATTATTTTTAATATTATTACCCACACATAATCTTAACTTTACTTACACATAAACAAATACACGTGTCATGCCACATCATCAGCCACATCATTAGCCATGTCATCAATCATGTCATTAGCCACGTCACAATTATAACTTCCGGATATAAAAATACCTACACATACAAAAATATTTACCTGCACATATATGTGTGGGTAATATATTAAGAGTTACCCACACATGAATATGTGTGGGTAAAAGTTATTTTCTAACCCTTCTTTACCCACACATCTTGACATTTGCATTATGTGTGAAGAAAAATTATAATTGACACATAAGATGATTTTTACCCACATTTACGTGTGTGGGTAAATCCCTCAATTTTTTGTAGTGGGAGTGATAATGGTGATCCAAATCTCTTGGACCCATAAATGTTTGGACCTCTTAGGGATTATCTTTACCCTCCTAGGTAAACCACTCCATTATGCATAGTGATTCCGTTCGATCACCATATCTTCAATCTCTACCCATGCATTAGTCAATCGTCATCTGTAAACTCTATAAGAAACCATGACCATTCACAATTTCGGCATTTTAAGAAGGATGATGATCTTAGTGCTAGGTTGAATTCTTTAACCCGAAAGGTGGAGTTGTTAGAGTTGGAAAATTTTCACAATTTCAAGGAGGTAGAGATTAAATGTTCAGTGTATGAATCATACACTCATAGAACAAATTTTTTTCTTTTCATTCTTGCCCTTAAGAACTTTTTGAATGGACAAACTTTTGACTGTTAACCACACCACATCAAGGATAGATTTCATTCTTCTCAGAATCTAGGGGACGATTTTTGTTTGTCAAGTTACGACCCAAATTTTTTCGCTTACCCCAACTCATATGATGATTTGATTCCCTTTTGACGATTCTTTTTTTCAATTTCATGAACCTTTTCCTTTGCCATCTCATCAATTTAAATTAGAGCAAGGGTTTACATCTGATGTTTATTAATCTCCGTATGAGAAATCTTTAGAGGATACCCTTCAGGAGTTTATAGAAGGTCAAATAGTTTTAAATGAGCAAGTGGCTAAATTTCAAAAACAAACCACTGGGGTCATAGGTGACAATTTAGAACAATTAACTGAATTTACACAGACCTTGAGCATGACTGAGCCTAGCGAGTTTCCAACCCAACCCAATCAAAATTTTGTGGGTCAATGTCCTGTGGAGGAATCATCATTAAATGCACCCATAGGTCAAGAGTTGGTCCAGTCTACCCCCATCCCTAAGAGTGATGAACCAATATAAAGACTCGATGACCCTAAGATGGTACGAGCGATTACAGAAGAAAAATTGGACCAAAATGACATGAGAATAGATAAAGCTTGGGAGGAAGAAAAGGATAAAACTCGAGAGCCAAAATGTGAAAATACCACAGGTCTATCCAAACTTGAGCTTAAATTTATGTCCCTTAGGCTAGTTTATCTAGAGAGGGATCACAAACAACATACATGTCCGAGGTGTTTAAAGAGGTGAGAATTAACATTCCACATTTAAATTTAATAAAACAAACACCTCCTATTTATGAGTTTTCAAAAGATGTATGTGCTTTAATTTAAAAAAATCTACATCTTTTTGAAAACAATTTTGTAAGTGCTTCACAGTTGGTGCTTAATGTTTTGATTCAAGGTGTGACCACTTATTTGATACTAAATTGCAAAAAGCGAAAAAAATAACATAATGCAAAAACAATAATAGTTTTCTTCCTATCTACTGGATGTAGTTTGTTGATTTCTTATTTTTGTGGTACTAACAAGGAAGAAAACAATTCTTCTACTTGAGAATCATTTCTTACCGTGAAGCATCAACTATAATAAACTCACTTAAAGTTAGACTTCATTATCTTTTATATTATCTTGGATCGCTGCTAGGCACTTCCCAAGACCTCTTAGATCATCACTAGGATATGGAGAGATTCCTATGACAGGTAAATGAGTGTTAGTCGGTACCAAACATGTTTTGGTGCTATCTGTTTGCTAGCAGACAGTGAACTTAGAAAGTCACACATTATATAGTATTGCATTTGGTATTGGCACAGTGCACCCATTGTGTCTCAGAAAAATATGTCATTAAGTGTTACTGATGGTAAAACATTAATAGTTAGCATGCTGGAGCACTGAAAGTCGACTACTTCAGTGTAAGCAGTTGACTGGCTTGCGGTTGGGAGTTGACTCTTGGTGTTGCCTCAACCCTTCTTATTGTGGTCCACGAGGCAAGCAATATGAGGAAAAGGTGGGGGTGGTCGGGTAACAATTTCAAACGTAAATTGGAGATTACAGAGGCTATAATTTTGGCTTCTGCTACCTTTGTTCTTTTGTTTCTACCACAGTAAACTTAACAGAGCATAAGTGTCATGCGAGAATAGACACACGGATCTCAATGATTCAGAATCCTCAGGCTAACACAAGAAGATGTGCACGAATTGATATTGAATTATACGCTAGGTGTGGACATACTAGGCCCTTCACACAATGAGGAGGATTCGATCTCAATACAGAAACAGTTTCTGTACTCATCCTGACATCGACCTTCAAGTATATCATTTATTTTATTTCATATGATGAAATAACGTATTACTTAAATCTCCAAACTATGTATGGTGTGTGTATTTATAGCTTTCGTTATCCATGTCTAATACACATAAATTTTTTAATTTTACTTGCACCACCATAAGTGAGTTCTATCATAATTTACACTACTATTGAAAAGAAAAACAAATATTTTTAAAAAGTCAATCGCCCCTTTGGGTTACCTTATTACTTGGGCCAACAAGCCTAAATGAGAGCATGTGGGAAGAAAAAAGTTCCACATGGTTAGTTGAGTTGATGATCCCATCATAAAGCTTGATGGAAGGGATGTGGAAGGGTTCAAGCAGCACCTCTATTATAATGGCCCAGTTAAGGGGTAAGCTTCCTCTTAAGGTTCAGTCTTCCCTTTCTCTCTTCTTTAGCTCAATGATCTTCTTTTCTAAGAGCTAGGGTCACTTGTCTTGTGAAGTCTCACCTTCTAGGAAGGAAAAAAGGTAGAAACCTCCCCTTCCAAATGGTGTTGCTCATGCTCAGAATGGTGGGAGTTTCGATTATCCTACTATTACTACTCATCTTATTGTTATTGTCGCTCGTTCTAGCGAATATAGCTCACAAATAGCTAGATAAACTATTAAACTTGGCCTTCCAATTGAGCAAGGTGGTTAAGTGGTAGGGGGTTTCCTTTTAGAGGTAGACTCTTCAATGGTGGTTGATTTTCAAGATCGTTCCCACTGGTTTGGTTGCGAGTTGGTAGGACCATGATGTTGAACAACTAAAGTGGTTGTAGGCTATATTGTGCTAAGAGGCAAAAAGGTAAGTAGTCTTGACAATCATGGGCACCAAATGATGTTGGTTATTGGACTAATCACCATAATTTACCTAAATGTGAGCACCTATAAGAAAGACTAGGGTTGGTTACCCTAGTATATCCTCTAACATTCAAGTTAGTAGAATAAATGAGCAATAAATGTGCAATGAGCAATAAGAGTTTGATGGTTTACTTGTGGGGGGGCTTGGCCTTTCTATAGGTAAAGTCATATGGAATACTTAGAGTTATCTTTGAGATTCTTAGACTTAGTTTTTTCAAACTGGCAGAGAATCTGTCAAACCAAGTAGACTCGGTTATCTTAGAATGGTGGTGAATTCGTTTAAACAGATATAGATGGTACTAGGCTCAGCCAATAGGAATCGAATTCTCTGAAAGTAAAGTGGATTAGGATATTTAAAATTAAATCTTCATGGTTCCCAAGCTCTAATACCTTGAGTTAGCAACATGAGCCAAAATTTTCAAGGTTATCTCCAAGGTTCCCAATCTTGGATATCTTAGGTTTGCGACATGAGCCAAGGTTCTTAGAGTTATTTCCAAGGTTCTCGGGCTTCAATAACTCAAGTTGATGACATGAACTAAGGTTCTCAGAGTTATCTCCAAGGTTATTGGGTTCGTTTCATCTTAGGTCGTGTCAATAGGGGTTGAGTTCTCCAAGATAACAATCTAGGAGTCAAATTTTGTGAATTTATTCTTGAAATCTTGACTGGATGAAAGGACATGTGTCATCTCATTGTTGCTTATTAATAAGGACACGTAACAAGATGAGATTAGTTGTCTTCCAGGGATAGGTTAACAGCTTCACATTTTATGGATATCCCCAATTAATTATTATTTTTTTTGTATTTTTTAAACTTAACCATGCACATAATTATAAATTCTAATTTTGTACATCGTCAAGTATTAAAAATTGAAAGAAAAATCAATAATTAACACGCTAAAATAGTATTAATTATGTAAATTTTAATAGTTTCATAAAATATGAAAGTTTAAATATAAAATTAATAATTTTTAGAATTTGTTATAGAATTGATGCATTGCCCAAAGTTGGATGCTTTCTAATAATTAACACTTTTGTCAATTATACAAAACTTGACTCCATTAAAATTCACCTCTCATGCCATCACATTCTAATAGAGTGAAATTTTGTTAGATGAATTGTAATGACATTATTATTTTTTTTTTATTGACCTGGGGTATCTGAGTTTCTCCTGACTAATCCCTAGGGGCATGGGACCTTCCTCCCTAATGCATTCCATTGGGTAAATTCGAATGCGAACACAGTCTATACAAATTTAGAGGTGGACACTTGGTGCAATCCATGCGGGACTTGTCTTCCAGTCTTATTGCTGCCTTCTAGCTAAATGTTATCTTCCAGTAATAATTTTTCCTTCCAAATCGTTGCATTGATTCAAACTCCAATACTCCATATAAAACTCTAGTGCTTTGCCACTACACCATGTCTATGGGGGTGTAATGACATTATTCTTTTTTTTTTTTTATGACTCAGGTGTCTGAACTTCGTTCGCCTAATTCTGGAGGAGACCATCCTTCCTTCTTGGATCGGCCTTTGAGTAAATCAGATGCGGTCGCAAAAATTGATCATCTGCCAGTCCCAAGGAAAATTGAAAGCTTTGCCACTTGTACCATGCCCTAGAGCGTAATGATGTTATTTTTTATATAATTGATGGAAGTTTAAACATAAAATTGATAAATTTAAAAATTTGAAATAAAATTTGAGTTGTCTGTAGATTCTTATTACACCTTAGTTTAGGTATTTTACGACCTAATTTTTTAACACTATTTTTTTTTTTTGGTTGCTTCTATGTATTCATCATAATCATTCGAAAAATAAAATTTAAGGAGGCCCTCTCTCTCTCTATATGTATATTAAATCTAACGTAACCTCTAACAGCATTGGTTTATATATAATTAAAGAACAAACTTTTTAAAATTAAGCCATAAGCAATGCTGTTAGAGGTTATATATATATATATATCACTACAAGAGTTTTAACTTTTTCCGGCGGTGAAAAAACCGCCGGAAAAAGTTGGAAAACCGCCGGTAAAACTTTTACCGGCGGTAATTGTAACCGCCGGAAATACCGCCGTCGGAAAAGGTTCCCGGCGGTTGAAAACCGCCGGAAAAAATTAATTACCGGCGGTTTTGATAAACCGCCGGTAAAAATAATCATTCCCGGCACTTTTTAAGAACCGCCGTACCTTTGCCGGCGGTTTTAAAACCGCCGGCAAAATTATTCCTTTGCCGGCGGTTTTAAAACCGCCGGTAAATATCTTTACCGGCGGTTTTGAAACCGCCGGCAAAGGAATAATTTTGCCGGCCACCTAAATCTATGGCTCCAAAACCAACTGACCTCATGAATGATGTTTCTGGAGATCCCTGGTAAAAACCAAAGTTCCTTTCAAAAGGAACACCAGATGGAGCAGATCCAACATGATGGTGGGTATGAAGGTGAGATGAACCAATCAAAGATCCATGGTGATCGGTGTACGAGAATCCATTGATCTGTCTGAAGCTGAAGCACCAAAAGAGGACATGGCCCCATACCTTCTCAATTGTGAAATACATTTGAGTTACATTAGACAACCAAAAGCATCGAAAGCTTAAGCTATTGGAAAATAGACAGAACAATGTTAAAAAACTAAATTAAATTACTTTATATGCACATAAAAAATACATATAAATATCATAAGCCCAATACTGACTGTTACAAATGTTCTGAATGCAGTCATTCATTCAATCGGGTTTGATGTTTACAGAAGTTTCAGGTTTGACAGTCCTCGCAATCATGTAGATGAGTCCTTCAATTCACATCTAGATAATTAATTGAAAAGGCCTCAAATTTATGCTCTATCATTTCATCAAGATAAAAGCATAAGCATAAGCAGATGCCTGAGAATACACATAAAATAATTACTAAACAGTTTATCCAAATTTGAATCAAGTATGAAGGCCCTAGTTATCCTCCAATCAAAATTGTGCCTTTTTTCAATCCTTGTTGAGAGCCTGTCCTCCTTGTATAGCAACAAAACAATAAGGGAGCCTGTGCTTTGCTTTGTATGATAAAATAAGCATGCAATATTTACTTGGAAAAATATCACTCAACATTTGAGAAAAACATCTTCTAAGAGAAAACAAATGTAACAAACAGTTAAAACATTGGTGTAGCAATTAAATCACATTCTCCTGAACTGTCCGACAACAAAAGAAGATATATAAAGATCAAAAACCAACAAAAGTAAACGACAAATGCTAAGTGGAAATAATATCAACATACCAGGGCATTCAACTACTTCTTTGCTAAATCCATACCTATCATGCCAAAGTCAGCAAAATTAGAAACTTACCAAGAAGATATTACTATCAAATAGTCTACATGATGTTGAAGATAATGCATAAAGATGACATACTTTCAAACTCAAATCTTTAAAAAGAGAAAGTATAAATTTTAGAACAATGTTTACAGTGTAGGACATGTAGCCAACCCCACAATAAGGTTTAAGGCTTGTGATTGTCATTGTTGTTGTATAAAGTGTAGGACTTGTAATTTTTTTCTTTTCCAATGGCCAGACAACAAGAGACAGAAAACAAGAATGTTTAGCCACTCAAACTCAAATCTCACAGCAATCAGTTCCAAACTTATAAATCTCATGACATTGGTGCATTAACAGAAATTGGGAATTCATATGCTTGGGCACCAATCAATGAGAAGACCAACACTGCAATGTACACAATCAGTTTATGCTGTCCTTATCTTGTTTAACATAGGAAGTCGTCCCTAATGGAATAACCTTTCTATGTGGATGCTTGAATCTTACAATAGCAGGGGAGAGGGAGATCTATCATGCCACATTGGAAGGCCAGTCACTGGATCCTGGTCAACAAAGAACCAACTTGATAAATCCAAACAAGTACAAAGCATCAGAGGAGGTATTATGTCTTTCAGTTCATCCCTAAACAAAAAAAGAAAAAAAGTACCAGCTATATTAGATATAGAATGAGAATTTTCACAGTCTGTATCTACAAACCATGAAAGGCCATGGGCTTAGCTTCAACTCAACACTTCTCCACAATGCCCAATCTTCAGTAAAAAGTGGCCATAGCCAGTGGATAACATCTTTCCATCCAACCTAATTTTACAGAAAATATAAAACTTAGCTTTAAATACTGTAATAAAAACAATAACAACAACCCCAAGCCTTAATCCCACTAGGTGGGGTTGAATTCTAGATCCCTAGCCCTCTCTATCCATGGCCATGTCCAAGAAAGAAAGAAAAAGAAAGTAAAAACATATGGACATAAATTTCAATAATACTTGGGAACAGATTACCAAATGTAAGAAAACTTGCAATTATTTCATTCTTTGTCATATATAAGATAAAATCAGAAAAGGCAAAATAGATCCACCTACAGGGGATGGAACAAAGTTTGAAATGAGGGATTCCATGACTTACCTTGTTAGCAGGAGCTTCTTGAAGATATTTATATAAAAGTGGTAGCTCTTTTCTGAAATAACACTCAAATGATGAAGGGGCACTGGAAAGTATTCAACAAAAAAATCAATAGAACAGTTGCTTATTTTTGAAATTCAAGCAGGAACTTATGTATGCTTGTAACACAGAGAAGGTAGCAAAATTGTGAAAATTGTGACAAAATACAATAGCTCTTTGGAAGATAATTAAAAATCTTAAGACAAAATAGAAAATATAATATCTCTGGCTAGTGATATTAATGAGATACATGGATATAATGACATTTCTGTCTTAAGATTTTTAATTATCTTGATTTTCTGAACTCTGTTTTATATAAAATACTAGAATAGAAGCACTACAATTTCTCTCCTTAATTAGCCTTCTTAAAGATCCTTTAGATGCATACTTCAATAAAAATAAATGAAGTTCGTGTTAGTGGGTTATATTCAAGTAGGCTATTTGATCCAGTTTAGGATGTAGAACCTAAAGACAAATAGAAGCATGTGGAAGCACTTTCTGCGGAAATATGCAATATTTAAAAACAATTACATCTTCACAGCCTTAATCTTAGTAGGTGTTGTCAGCTACATGAATTATAGCTCTCCAGTCATCTTTGGCCATGAAAACAAAAATAAAAATCTTAAGTGATTGAAGTGTTTGAAGACCAGTTGAGTGCTGATCCTGGCAAAAAAAGATTATGACAAAATTGTCAGAAAAGTCCTCTTAGAAGGCATGACAGCACCTAACGAAAGAAGAACATTTTAAGAAAAATAGTTCTTTACATCCCTGCTGGAAGATTCATTTATTTAAGGAAATAAATAAATGTATCAGATCCCTGTAGATATAGCCCAGCATTGCAGGCGCACCACATCCTCAGAAGTAAAGGGTACAACTTACAAGTTTTTTTCCTCTCTTCTTGTTCTCTCAATTCTGTAGACCAATTTTCAGTTCTCTTCCTCCCTCTCTGTCTCTACTTCTGCATTTGGTATTGGATCATCTCTAAGGCAAGCACTTTGATATTAGCTGTCATGATCATGCATGTACAAGCATCAATGCAAGATTCTGATGCTATTTTCCTTGCATGAACATCAGTTTCTGATTTTAATGTTTGCCACCTGATTTTAATGCTGCAGGGAACAGTCAAATATCGTTCTTGTCCACTACCGTGAAGTAAAGGTTACAGTTTGTTCTTAGATTTATTTCTCACCTTCCTCTACTCTTTTGCTTTTGGACAGAACAATATTATTTATGAAGATAATTTTATTTTGGTAATCAAAATCCACTTTACCCTCATGGTTTTTTACATACTTATGGAAAATCCACATTCATTTTCTTCTTAGGATAATCATCTCTAACTGTTTCGTCAAATAATTTGTTGATAGCATATTCATACTCTTCCTATGATTATCATTACTAATCATATCTTTATTAATAATCATATTTTGCATCATTGTTTATTCTCAGGGAAATAGGGCAAACATTAACCGTGTTAAAGATGTTGAGGCAGCTATTCCCAATTCCCAAGAAAGTGAAGAATTTGTACCTTATTCTGAGGTGGACAGTTCTATATCTTCTAAATTTAACCCATACAAGACCAGTGGCAGGTACACAGAATCTTACAAAATTTTCTTTATCCATGTCTCCTATATGATACAGTTCTTATATATGTTGGTAATATGTTCTTACTGCATAAATTTAACATATGCTGGTAACTGTTACCTTAGTGGACTTTGTTGCAGTCTTTTTCATCTCATCTTCTTTGCAAAACTGAAGATAAGAGGGGATGCATGTGCCTGTTGTTGTTCATGAGTTGTGTTCTAGGTGATTTGTCCGGGGCCTACAGAAAATATCACTTGTTTGTTTAAACAATTTGCACAGGGTGAGAAGCTGTTGCAGTGGATATAGATATTGGAGTTCAAGTCTTGAACTTGTACTACTACTGCAATCATTATATTTTAGCAATTAAATATGATATAATTTAAGATAGTGCCCCAAAGACAACCTGAAACTTAAGATAATTTTGACACCTAAAATGATGCACCTGTTTAAGCCACTAAATTGAGGGTAGCGAAAATGACACTTTCACTAAAAAAGGTCGTGCAATCAGAGTTTAGCTAGCACTCAGTTAGAATGAGACGTATAATGTGTTGGCCAGTAAAATGAAACCTAAACTCATGAAAAAGAGAAAGGAAACTTAAACTCAAGTGTGAAATTGTGTGAATCAATTTGCAGCAAATGCCAAATGCCACATACCCTGCGGAATGATACATAGTTAAATGATAAGGTAAAATTCTTAAAAACAAACCTAGATATCCAGCTAAATGAAAGCAGGAAGCCTCGTATCGAATCTAGGTGCAAGTAATTTGTAAATTGACAATTGTCAGAATCTGAAAACGATAATAAAAGAAAAGTGTTGTTAATCCAAGTAATGGTCTAGATAAAACTATTCAACAAGCAGAAGCTTCAAGGCTAACCTTTTTTGAGGGTGAAGGCGATATCGAGCGAGCAGCGAGAGCGACAGAGACTAAGAGGGCAAGAGCGAGCGAGCAAAGACTAAGAGGGCGAGAGCGAGCAGCGAGAGCGAGGGCGAGAGAGACAGAGACTAAGAAGGCGAGGGAGGCAGCGACTCAGCGGCTTGAGCGAGAGAGACATAACGAGGCTTGAACGAGAAAGGGTTCTAGGGTTTGCAGGGGGGGATTTTGGAAGAGAAGGAGATGGAGAGGAAGATTTAGGCGGGGGCGCGAGACAAGGAGGGGGGGATTTTTGCGGGGTTATATTTAAATCATATCTCGGCGGTTTTTGGAACCGCCGGGGATGTGCATTCCATAACGACGGGTATGTGCATTCCATATCCGGCGGTCATCAAAACCGTCGGGGATGTGTATACCATACCCAGCGGTTACTTAAACCGTCGGAGATTTTGGTGTATTCCCGGCAGTTGTTTAAACCGCCGGGAAAAGTTCGCCGGTAATGCCTCATTTTCTTGTAGTGTATATAATGCTTATGCCTAATATAAACAGAAGCTTTGGAGATCCCAAAAAATTGTATTGCTTATGGCATAATTCAAGCATAGTAGTTCCAAATCTTTGCCCTCATTATTTAAATTAACGAAGATATTTTTTTTAGTCATTAATATTATTAATGATGGACGATGACAAAATTTATTTTATTGTTCAAATTTTTTAACGACAAAAAAATAATTTTTAACAACTAATCTTTTTCTCATTAAAAGCTTTTTTTTTTTTTTTTTAGTGTTTGTATTGTGGGCGAACTCCACTCCCAGTTGTAACATTCTCTTGTAAGAACACACTTTTTTTTTTTTTTTAAAGCTGTAAGAACGCATTTAATTAATAAATATTAAATCCCCGAAAGCTGTATGATATTTTGATTCGCTTTAAATGTTGCATGGATTTCTGTGACGGCCCCAAAACTTTTCCTTTCCATTTCTGTTTCATCTCTATCTCTATCTCCCTCTCTCTCATTGTACTTTTGCCAGTTTCCATGTCTCTGCATTTCTCAAGTCCTTTCGGCAAAAAAGAACCGGCAATACGTAGGATTGACGGTGGATGGGCCCATTCAAATTAACATCTAAATAGAGTAAATTTTGCTACTAACTTTAACAAACAATGATATCTAAAATATATATATATATATAATAATAGCTATTTATTATTATTAAAAACTCTGTCAAAATTATTCATTATTATGAATTATAATATCAATTCTAGTAACTTTCAGCAAAAAAATAACATTCTAATAATATTTTAATTGAAAAATCCAAAAAAAAAAAAATTATTATGAAAAATGTTTTGCACAGTATGAGAAATTAATGTTATTTACTCTGCTAGGATTTGCGCCCTCAATAAAGCAAAAAATTACTCCTATGGCACAAATTAAATGGTTAGGTCACAATAAGTTAGGATTCGCATCAGTTGATTGTGAGAGTAACTTTAATGTTGGACACCAAATTCAACGTCTATTTGGTGTCCAATAGTGGTTTACACTAAAATTTTTAATACCAAATTGGTGTAAAAGAAAATCTTTAAAAAATATTCTATAAATAAATATTTAATAAATATTAATTAATTTATTTAACTTGATATAATATAATTAAAAATAATTAGTCATATTTTATAAAAAAATTAAAAATTACTCTCATAATTTTTTTAATATTCAATTCAAAATATGTTATTCTAATTAATCTTTTTCCTAAATTTTTAATTAATTATTTTCGCCTAACTTTTATCAAACTAATTGTTTATCCACCTAATTATTTATCCATCTCATTTTTCAACTAATATTTTAAATCAAAGAAACTATTTTTTCCATAAATGTTTTTTTCACTTAATATTTCAACTAATTTTCTTATCTTTTTTTACCCACATATTTTTTTCCCATTTATTTCACATCTAACTTTACTACATAATACTAACTTTTATCTAATTTATGATAACTTACATTTCATTAAGTTTTTTTTTCTATTATAAAAGGCAACACACTACCAAAAATGTTATTGCTTTTTATTATATTATTGAATTTTTGCATTAAGAATATTTTCTTTCTATTAAGTAATTATTATAATAAAAAAATTCATATACATAAACAAAAATAGTTCATTTTATATTAACATGATATTTATAAAATATATTCAATATTTTAAAATATATCAATATTATACTCATTTTATAGATCTTAAAAAAATATTTCTATCGGTATATATTTTTTATAACAATTTAATTTATATTTCTAATTATTAATCAAAATATACAAATATAATAAAAGTGATAAAGAATATAAAGGGAATAAGTTGTTTTGAAGTTATACAAAGAGGGGTAAAATTTGAAATAAAATGAAAAAAAAAAAATTGCTGTTGGTGAATAGTATAACACCAAATTTGATGTTATACTATTCACTCAACACCAAATTTGGTGATTGAAAATTGTGCCCAACACCATTTTGTTGTATTCGTTGGAGAGGTTTTTGTGCCAAATTGCAATTGGCGCTGGAAATGCCGCATTCGTTGGAGATGCTCTAAGTTCGATTTCTTGTCTTGTGCAGTAAAACAAAGTCTTCACCTGTGATTGACCTCCTCTACTGAAATCGAGGGCACAAGTGACGAGGGACCACATAAGAGTGGTAACCACAAGAAAGCAGAAAGCTTGAGGTAGACCAAAGTAAAAATGATGTGGTCGCAGTTGGCTCCCTTGATTCCAAGGTGATCAACTGCAAAAATGCTTGCAAAACAATAAAAAATAATTAGATTAGAAGTACTCTTGAAAAATTTTCCCAATACTTAAGGTAACGATTGTTTATAGGAGCCATGGGAGGGAACTATAGAGGTTAAGGACAAATCTTGAAAAGAAGGGGAATAGTACAGTATCGTACTATCACTCTTCTGTCATCTTATATAAAAATTAAAAATTATTATTATTATTTATATCATGTATGTGTCTTTCTATTTTTGTGGATCCATGTGTGATAATTGTGACTCAAAATTTGAATTATCTAAGACTTCTCATTTGACCATGATTAAAATTTCAAATTTGACTATGATTAGAATTTCAAATTTGACTATGATTAGAACATCAAATTTGATTGTGATTAGGATTTATCTCAAATTAAAGATTTATCTTCTTATCTCATCATTTGATCAGAATATAATTTCTTATATACATCTACAAATAAGTGTTAGATGTATAAATAGGTGTTCAATACCTTGAAATTATGGTAGCTATATTACTATTGCAGTACCAATATCATCATAGTGACATTTTGTTCTTTCTACTCGTGATTTTTCTCGATTTGGGTTTTTCACATTAAATTTATGTGTTCGTTTGTGTATTTTACGGTTTGATTGTGATTGTTTTCAATTCAAGATCCTAACAAAATGGTATTAGAGTCGTTGGATCAAACCATCAGCTTTTGACAGATCTTAGCCGTTGGATTTGTAGTTTCTTCATCATCTTCTTCAGCTAAGGTTTGTTAATGATTGAATTGAAATTATGTATGTGCATATATTTTAAGGCCTTGGCTACCAATATGATTTATGTGGGTTAAGGGTCGTTTGTGAATAATGGAGTGAGCACATGAATTATGTGGTGCTAGGAGGCATGGCATGGATATGATCGTTGTTGTGGGTAGTTTTATTATACTTTATTTCCTGTTATTCTATTCATGCCTTAACTCATATCACTATCATTTGTTTTATATTATACTTGCTAAGCCTTATGAGTCACTCTTGTTTCGTGTCATTCTAAGTGAGGGGAAATTAGTAATCGAAGGCAAGTCTACTAGAGTTAGAACCTTGGGGCAGTATGTGTACAAAGATGTTGCAACCGTAAAGGTCCTTAGGGAGTTGTTTGAGGGCATATGGAAAGAGTCTATTTTGTATTTATATTTCTATTGTCCTTTCATTTTGGTTTTTCTGGACAACTAAGCCCCAAAGAATTTGATATATGAATGATGTTGTAATTAATTTTTGTGGGCTTCGCCATTAAATAGATTGGATATGGTTGGTTTTTAATTAAGTATTTATCTGTGCCAATCTTTTAAGGACCTCATCTCAGATTCCTATGCTATCTGAGATTTTTGGGAGTGGGCCCCCACAACCAAACCTTGTGAAGATTAAATTCTTGACACAATATGCACATTTCATATATCTCTTAATAGGGATTGGTTTTTAACATATAAAACTTTGACTACTAGTGATGTGTTAATGGGAAATAATTATTCTTGTAAAATTGCTAGCATTGAAACAATTAAAATTAAGATGTTTGATGGTATTGTTAGAACTTTTAACTAATGTCAAACATGTTCATGATTTTAAGAGAAATTTTATTTCATTGAGTACTCTTGATTTAAATGGGTACAACTTCACTGGTGAATGTGGAGTCATTAAAGTCAATAAAGGTGCTCTTATTGTGATGAAAGGCAAAAAGTAGTATGGCGGATTATATGTTTTGCAAGGTTTTACTATTACAGATAATGCTGTTGTTACTACTTCTTTCTCGTCAGATATCGATATCACTCAATTGTGGCATATACATCTTGGACATATGAGTAAAATAGGTATGGTTGAATTAAACAAAAGAGGACTTCTAGAATGGCAAAGTATTGGAAACTAGAGTTCTGTGAGTATTGCGTCTTTGGTAAGTATTGTGGGGTGCCCTAAAATTCTCCTAAATCTCAAAGCAATTTCTGAATATATTCCACCCTGGAGGGTCTCCGAGACGGAAGCCTCCTGAACCCCCTCAGGATTGGCCTAGCATGCATCATTTTTGGTAAGTGTTATGGGGAACCCTCTAGGATCGGCCTAGCATGCATAATTTTTGCTCAAGTCCAAGGACACTCGTTTCCTGAACCCAAGCCATCCAATAGTCCAAAGCCTTCTTCGGAACCACCCAAAGATAGCCATGGGGTGCCTAAGCCCAAAGACTTCTCCAGGCCCTCTGACTTCCCTAAGGCCCTATTTGAAAGAGTTTTTCGACTTGACCATGGGTCCCATAATTTTTCCTATAAATAGGCAGCTCTTCAAAGGCAAAAGAACCTTTCTGGGAAGATCTCTCAGACTAGTTAGTCATCACTCAGTCTCTCTCTAGAGCCCATCCAAGAACATAAATATCCCTTTAAGGCACGGAATAAAGATATACACTTGCATCATACATCATACTTTGGACATACCTTGGACTATCGTCTTACTTCAATATTAGAGGCCCACGTGGAGAAGTCTCCCATGTGCCTTTCTAACTTCTATTTGTGACTGCAGGCTAACTCCTAGCCTAGCTCACCTAAAAGAAGGGAAACCTTGCCTCCCAAAGACCCATTGGGGTCCCCTTTCTCTTGATTCCTTGAATGCCAATCGGAGTAGCTCATTTGGAAGCCCCTAAGGACCTATCTGGGTTCCTGCCTATTTGGGTTCTGGCTCCAACCCATTCCAAATACATTGGCCTTACTCATGGCATGTCGAACCCTCTGTTATAGTGAAAGACTTTGCTCTGGCTGATCCCAAGACAAATAAATTTAATTTTTGTAGTTAGGCAACAATAATTTAGTCCGTCAATAGGAGTCGAGAAAAAATCCATCCCTTACTTGCCACCATAAGGGTCAGTTGCGTGAAGATGTTGTGCTCCTGCTTGATCCTATAGTGTCTCCCCATGAACCATGCTCTGAATCCTCCAGGAAAGCAATGTGGAGCTTTTCACGAGGCTTTTCTCTTACTATTATGAACCTTCCAAGGTTTTGTTCCTACTATTATGCTACCCTTAAGAGAAGAACGCACCTCCCCATCCTGTATCATTGCTAGGCATCCATGCTATTCATTAAGGAAGGAATTTAGGCTAGGCAAGTGAGAAATGAGGAGGATGGTCCCCCTGTTGATAAAGTCCAAGTTCGGGAGCACATCAATTCTTGAACATGTGTTTGATGGCTAGGGATCGTTCTTCTTAGCAATGCCGGCACTCACAAAAGAGTGTTTTTGTTAAGAATAAAGATTGTGAAGGCATCTTTCGTGAAAAAAGACCTTCTAGGATGTGTCTGTAAGAGGGTTTTATGAACCTGGGAGGCAGCCCCTCTGGCATGCCAGTACCCTCAGATATGTTCCTTCCATGCCAAATAAGGCGTCTCCCCAAATTTCCCAACTTCCTCGAATATTTTTTTCCAAGTTTGAAGAGATTCCAACTCAATGGGGTATGTAGGAGTTGGTAAAGCTGCACGAAGTGCTAACGATAGGAGATTAATTGTCAGCGCCTCCTGCAGCAGCCCCGCAAAAGCTGAACTGTTAATCTAAGAAGACAACTCTACTGTGGCATTTTTCTACAACCACTCCTGGATTAATCTCCTCCATCTTTGATGAAAGATGTTTGGCAAGCCAAGCAACCGACAGACTAAGAAGGCCATAAGTGCCTTGAAAGGCATAAGGCTGTGCGACACCATAGAAATGCCACACCTGAAGATGTAGAGCCAAGTAGCTCCAAGATTGGAAGTGGAAGCTGTTAAGTCACAAGCAAAACCAGCCAAAAGAAAACATTTCTAAATAACTTCTTGTAAATTATAGATGTAGGTGTCTATACTGAACCATGCAAACAAAATGATCCCATGATGTAAATGATATAGGATAACACATATATGTTTGTATCCATTGTTTTGCAGCATTTCAGGGAAAAACTATGAACTAGACTGAGGAGCTAAGGGGATGGAAACCCTTTGTCTCGACCCATTGTACATCTCCTATAATCCCAAGTTTAGAATTAGGCAGATATGAATGAACAAGATTTCTGAACGAAGAAATTCTCGTAACATCACGAATTATCTAGACAACCAATTGTTAAAGGTAGCCTCTAAGAGCAGACATATGAAAGGATCCAAATCACTAAAACAAAAACACTGAAACTTCGATCATCAGAGAATAATACCCTTATCTTTCATATGTAAGGCCACATGAGCCGTGCCTTGATACATCTTGCAGATGTAGGCGCTCTAGCAAACCACTAAAACAAAAGTATTTATTCTCCTACATAGTGGAAGTAGGCATCCCGCCGAACCACTTCAACAAAACTTTATCATAGCGAAAGTAGGCATCTTGTTGAACAACTTCAATAAAACCTTATCATAGTAGAAGTAGGAATCTTGTTGAACCACTTCGACAAAACCTTATCATAGAGAAAGTAGGCATCTCGTCAAACCTGAACCACTTGGAAAAAACTTTACCATAGCGGAAGTAGGCATCTCACTGAATCACTTTGACAAAACCTTATCATGGCAAGAATAGGCACTTCATCGAGCCGCTTCGACAAAATATTGATATTCTGATCACAGATGTAAGTGGCCTAGGAAAATTTTCATCATACTGCATCACCAAAATAGAGTGCCTTTGTCCTCTCCACCCCAAAACTTTCTTACTGGCTCAACGCTTTTGCATCTCGGACAATCCCATCATCTTTGGACGCAAAGACCAGGGTCGCTTCCTTAAATGACTGCTTCGCTGGCCCATGTGTCAATGCACCAATTGCTGGAAGGAATGAAGGTGTAAGAGATTTTTTCCCTCTGTACAAGTCCATTGGTGCTTAGCCTTTCCATTACACTAGGGCGCCTAAGATTATGTACTGCTCCTTACAGCCAGGCCTTTCCACAAAGGGAATTTATGGGTCAGTCTCCCCCCTTCTGAATAGACCTGGGGCACAGTGGCTACATCTTAGCTACGGACAAGATTGGTGGGTAAAAGGCAGTGGATGGACTCGGGCACGCATCTCACCCTTAGTTGCAAGTGGGGCAGTAGTACTCCCATATGATATTAGATGCGAGATGTCTCATGTCTTACTTTGGACCTACGAATATTTATGTTAAATTCTATATATGTCTTCGGCCCTAATATTCCTAATTGCCCCCACAGGTATTCCATTACTTCCAAAAGTACTTCATTATTTCTTTAGTCATTTTCATAAATTTATATATATAATTAATTCACCCTTTATGAATTGGAAAAGAGCAACATCCCCTAGCTGGGGAGCTAGATTCTCTTTATATGTTGACATGTACACAGGTATCAAGACCCCATTCCAAGAGAGGACATGTTTTTTATGGTAACAATTCAATTATTTTCTTACTTCTTATTTGTTCTTCATGCATTCATATAGCTCATGCACATGATAGACTATTGTTTAGTCTTTTAAACATCAAACCAATCCCAAAAGAATGCTCATTGTATTCGTATTTTTTTTAGTTCTCAAAATATACAAAGAATAATAAGCCAAAAAAGGCAAAAAAGGGTAAAGGGGGAGCAATAAATTTTTCCTAAATCAAATCCCTAGGAAACCCGTCCTCCTGACTAGGAGCTCCCTCTATAAAATCTAAATTAGTGAATTCAATGTCCTCCAAGGCACCTATTGCCTTTGTTCCCTAGGAAGCTCCTTGTTCGGTTGGCATGTCTAGCTTCGGTACATATGGGCTCTATGGATTGACAAGTTTGTCAAGATCCTTTACTTCTTCAGTCAAAAATGCCTTACGCGATATGGGATCAGGGTCCTTGAATAACGGCTAGTCATGGATATCCCCTATCTTCTCACCCGTGAAGATGACATCTAAAAAGTCGATGTCTAGGCTCGTTCTCTCTAAATACTCCCAAGCTAAGTAAAATCCATACTTTGAGAAGTCTGAAGCATATCTTTCTTTCTCCTCATAACACACCCAGGACTATTGATGCTCCATAATTGTCCTAACCTTGATGGCCTCAATGATCATTCCTCCAAGCTGATTGGATAGCTCATCAGCTAGCTTTTTCTCCTCCACAAATTGGGAGCTGGTGTCTGAAGGGAATCACTAGTACGGCGATATAGGCAAAAATAAAATTTTTACCAATGTATCAGATACACGCAGCGGAATATAACATACACGTCATACATAGTTTGTGTAACACCCCAGATTTTTAAAATAAAAAATGAGGTAATACCTAAGGTTATTAGGTTCTAATACTTGAGGAAATAGGTTCTTTAAGGGAATTGAGGAAGCCTTAAGGGAAAAATTCAGTTTTTGAACTAGTGGCAAAATCGTAAATATTGAAGTCAGGTAAAAGTGTAATTTATCTAAAATCTTGGGGTGCCAAGTGTAATTTATCCCTTTTTTCAAGGACCAAAAAGTGCAATTTAAAAATAGCTCGGGGACCAAGTTGCAAGGGTCTAAGTGCAGTTACATAAAAAATTTGGGCCGAAGCGTCGTTTCTTGAAACTTTAAAAATATCAACCCAAAATATCATCTATGGGTAAATCATGAATGGCCAAGTGTCCCCCCTAGGTGTCACAATTGGATGGGTTGAAATTTTATAATTAGGGGTGTAATGATTATGGGTGTAATGATGAGCATAGTGCGAACACTCAAATCTCCATGTGAACGCACAAATCTCCATGAATACGTGGCTTAATATGAGAAATCTCATGATGAGTTCTTATCCCAATGCAACACGTGGCAAGCAACCATTGGGTTACTTGGAAGATAAGATAAGGTCACATGATGGCTCATAATGACCCTCTGAGGTGATATTGCGTAATTGTCTAAGGAAAAACTTACTTAGCTTCCAAGTTTGCAAAAGTTTCCAAACATTATCTCTAAGGACATGTGGCAAGCATTCATTGGTCACTTTGAGATAGGATTTGAAGTGTCATGATGAGAAATGTGGAAAATGCAATTAACCATGTGGGATGTAGTCGTTAATTAAATGTGTAATGACAGGAAATATAGAAAAATGAATTAAACTATGTGGGTTGTAATGATGGGAATATTGGAAAATCTAGTTAAACATGCGAAGGTTCAAAATATCAGGGACACGTGGCATATTTTAATTGAATGCTCATGGATGGAATGATGACGTGACACGTGGCGCGATTTGGTTCGCCGAAGTTTCCTATAAATAAGGGCTTTGGGGTTATTCATTTTGGGCACCAAGCAAGGAGGAAAAGGAAGGGAGTTTGAGAAAGGAAACACTATCGAAAAGAAAGGAGAAAGTCGAGATAGAATAAGTCTTGACAGAATTTTTGGGTTTTTCTCGAAGTTCGTGCCAAGTAGTAAGAAAACCACGAGAAAATCGTTCCCGCTTGTTGTAAACAGTGCTTTCTTGTGTACACAGTCAAGGTGAGTGGTTCTTGTCCATGCTTCCTCTTGATCATTCTTGGTTTCATTTGTGAGTAGTTCATGCATGCTTTTTGCTTTCTCTTAACCATTCTTGGTTTCATTTTTGGATGTGTTCTGGCTTACGTCTTATGTTTCCTTTGTTTCAAGAATATCATTCCTATCTTTGAACACTTCATGGAGTTTGTGGTTGTGGTTTGTTAATGGGTCATCGTGGGAAATCGTGTCCGTGCAATAGGACTGGGTCGTGGCGTGCATATCATTTTTCTCTTGGTTTGTGCATATTCCTTCTGCTTTGTCTTACATCATGTTGTTTGATGACTGTGGCTTGTTAGTGGTTTGTCATATGTGAACTACCATGGGGACCCGTGTAAGAGGGATAACCACGTGGGCTCACATAATAAGGTTATTTCGTGCTTGTGTAAAAAGGATGAGAGTTTCAGACATGGAAACACCCCAGCATCTGCTATCACAGGAGACCATCTCGTGCTTGTGTAAAAAGGCCGAGTGAGTTGACCATGGCTACGTTCTAGTATGTCTATCTCGTGCTTATGTAAGGGGGCTAAAAGGTTCATGACAGCACTCTAGCATGGCTATCATTGGGAAGATTTTGTGGCATATCTATATATTACACCTACATGCATTATTTTCTTTCTTGTATCACTCACTTAGATATCATTATCTAACTCGGGTGTTTTATACCCCTGAAACATTCACCATTCCAAGTCTATGAGATGTACCAGGTGATACAGGTTCCAGTGCGAGTAAGGGCAAGGAGGTGGTGCTTGGCTAGCTTTGGGTTTTATTTCATTATGTACCCATGTAATCCGAGTGACGTATTATAATAGCAGTTAGGATGCTCGAGCTTGTAATAAGTGTGTGAGTGTCCTATAGTTGTACTAAGGGTTGTGGTTTCGATGTGCGTGCGTGGGTAATATCTCAATTAATGCACTTTAAGTGTTGTACAGGGAAGCTGCTCATGATAAGGGTTTATTTGCTTGCTTGGGCATGTATTGCAGTTGTAACTACAAGTAGTGAGTTGTGTCTTTTGGGTTTATTGGAAGTTATACGCATTTACTGTACATATAAAGAAAATCTAGTGGAAACCCCTTTATTTAGCTTTAGTTAAGCTTTCAGGTTCGATCCAACGCTTTCATTGGTAAGGGTTTCCATAACGCCCATAGGTGATATCTGCTTATATTCCATATTGTTGTGTATTTGGAAAAGTAGAGTGTTACAGTTTGGGTATTTAAGTAACATGCATATTCAACAATTAAATATATAAATAAATTACATACCTGATGTACGATGTAAGGTTGGGGTATAGAAACTATTTCTGTACTGACACCGTGTCCACCTCACAATGTGGTAGTCCTAGTCTGTCCACACCTAGTATACAGTAGGGTATCGTTTTGGTCACCTCTTCTCATACTAGACACAAAGGATTTAGGTATCTTCAGTGCTCGTGTCTCAAAATTATACTTGTAACTATTACACGTATATTTTTGTTGATATTTCAGATAAAGAAGAAAAAAAAGTGAAAGCAAAAACGAAAGAGAGAAAGAGATAGAGAGACAGAGCCAGAGGCAGAGCCTCTGCCATTTTATGAAATCCCCTCCCCCTTGTCCTTCCTTCACTTTCCCCAGATCGCACCTTCTTCCCCTCTATTATTGCATGCAATAATTTAGAGATTACTATGCACTTTCACTATACACTATAAATTTCAGTGCTGCCTTTTACTGTACAATTTTTAATTGATTTCGCACTGTGCACTATGCATTATGCATTATTACTATACATTATGCACTATGCATTTCAACTATGCACTGTGCACTATTGGCAGGGGCCAATGGTCAATATTTGACCAATCAATTCCAAAGACATTCTTGGGCACACAATGTCAATACCAAATGCAACATTATATGGTGTGTGACTTTCTAGGTTCACTACCCGCTAGTAATCAGATAACACTGAAATCCTTTTCAATATCGGTCAACCCCTTAACCCATCACCGAAACTTCTCCAAATCTCGACAACGTTTCGAGAGTTCTTGAATAACGCCCAGTAATGGTTCAGGATAATATAAGTGGTAGTGAAGTTTCACTTCATGTGAATTTATTACAATTGACGATTGTCTTGTGCTATAATCCTTCCATCACCTAACATTTCGACTGAGTGAGCCATGGAGTGGTAAAGTCACAAACTTATTAACTATATGTCAGATCTTATTAATGTGAACAGATGACACCTCAGGAAACACCTTTCCTGACTTTCAATCTACCTTGGCCAAGGACTGTCTTGTCATATCAATAGTAGATCACATATGACGTTCACCCCATCAAATACTGACGAGGGCAACAGATCCTATTCCCAACACTTGTCTCCATATACCAGCAATACGAAACCACATAGATGAACGTTCCCACCTCCCAATTGGATGGTTTAACTGATTAGCAAATCCCACACACCAATACACAAAACAACTGTATTGGTTCAAGTCTAAGGATTAACACACCATCGCAACCTGATGACATGACCATTATCCACCAGGCCATGTGGTTAGTTATCGGTGTCACATTCGGCTGATCGTTCCCCAATGACCACCCACAGGTTTACTAACAACATCTTATGTCGTATAACGAGTGACACACCATCCTTCTATCAGTATCCCCATATTGAACGAGATAGTAATCCCTATGGTAATCCATACTCGATTAATTGGAGTCCCCATCCAAAGAATTTAAGGATTAGGAATAGCTTAAGATGTTCTATTACCGGAGAATCTTGTCACATATTCTTAACACCTTGAAAACAGGATTCTCACACAAAAGATCTATAGACTCATTCATATAATTGATTGGGGAAAATATGAATGAAGATAATCTTGCCTTTTATAAATTTATACAAAAACACAATTAATGCATTAAAACAAACCCACTAGATGTCATCCAAATCTAGCATCAGGGCACACAATACTAGCAATCTCCCACTTGCACTAATACTAATTTACATTACATGTACTTCTAGAGCTACACCATTGGCAGGAATCAAATACCCATCTTCTCAAAATGTTGATCTAGCTGTGACTGAGTCATAGCCTTGGTGAGTGGGTTAGCTATATTATCTACTGAATCTATTCTCTATAGTTGCATGTTCCCACGTGCTATAATCTCCCAAATCAAATAAAATCGACGCTCAATGTGTTTAGATTTCTGATGAGACCTAGGATCCTTCACTTGTGCTATAGATCCATTATTGTCACAATACAAAAGTATTGGTGACATAATGCTCGGAACCACATCAACCTCCGAAAGAAACTTTCGGATCCAAACAACTTCTTTACCAGCATCGCATGTCACAACATACACGACTTCAGTGGTTGAATATGTTGTGATTGCCTACTTGGAACTTTTTCAGCTCACAGCACCATCATTCAAGAGATATACAAAACCAAACATTGATTTGCGATCATCAACATCCGATTGAAAATTTGAATCAGTGAATCCATTCACATGAAAATCACCTCCTTCATAAATCAGTAGCATATCTTTAGTTCTTCACAAGTACTTCAAAATATGTTTAAATGCATTCTAGTGACTCTCATCGAGATCGGAATGATATCGGCTTACAACACTCATAATGTATGCAATATCCGGGCTCGTACATATCATCGCATACATAAGGCTCCCAACCATCGAAGCATAAGGTACCTTACTTATACGATCCCTCTCTTTAGGAGTGTTAAGGGACATCTCCTTATAGAAATGATCTCCAACTCGGATAAGCAACTGTTTACTTTTCGAATTCAACATGCTAAACTTTTTTAGCATCTTCTCTATGTATAAGCTCTGGGAGAGACCTATCAATTTCTTGACTCTATCTCTATAAAGTCTAATCCCCAAAATATAGGTAGCATTTACTAAATCCTTCATGGAGAATACTCTAGACAACTAGGCTTTCGCAGACATCATTATGTCTACACTGTTACCCATAATTAAAATATCATCCACATACAAAACTAGAAACATAATGTTGCTCCCACTAGCCTTCTTATATACACATGGTTCATCCGGATTTCTCAAGAAACCAAACCCTTTGATTTCATGATCAAAATAGATGTTCTAACTCCTCGATACTTGTTTCAAACCATATATTGATTTTTTCAGAAAACACACCTGACAAGGATTGGCGAACTCAAATCCACTAAGTTATTCCATATAGATCTTTTCTTCAAGAAATCCATTCAGAAAATTCGTATTGACGTCCATCTGCCAGATCTCATAATCATAGTAACCAGTGATAGCTAATATCATCTTGATGGACTTAGCATCGCAACAGGTGAGAAAGTCTCGTTATAGTTAATTCCTTGACGTTGACGATAGCCTTTTACCACCAACCGAGCTTTATAAGTTGAAACCTGTCCATCTAGACCAATCTTTCTCTTAAAGATCCATTTACACCCGACAGGAACAATTCCCTCAGATGGATCTACCAAAACCCAAACCTGGTTAGAGTACATAGACTCCATATCAAATTCCATAACTATCTACCACTTAGAGGCATCGATATTAGATATCGCCTCCTCATAGGTGGTAGGGTCAACTAACTTGTCACTATCCCAATACAAAAACAATTCATGTATCTCCTCCACCGATAAACCATACCATCGATTTGGAGTATAGGGTATTCTACCAGACCTACGGGGAAGTAGTGGATAATTTCCCTGACTTGATTCGCCTTGCTCAGTAATCTGATTAGGTATTTGTGGAACAATAGACTCCTCTTTTGTCAGATCTATTTTCTTCCCCATGCTACCTTCCTGGATAAACTCTTCTTCCAAGAAGATAACATGCCTAGCAACCACAACTCAAGGGTTAACTGAAAAATAAATATAATACCCTAAATTATCTTTAAGATATCCCACAAAATGACCTTTATCAAATTTAAAATTCAACTTCTCTGTTCTCAATTTCTTTTCAAAAATTAGGCAACCCCAAATCCTAACATGGTTAAGACTCGAGGTTTTCCCAACCCATATCTCATATGGTGTGGTTGAAACAGATTTAGTTGATACTCGATTTATCAAATAAATCGCAGTAAGAATAGCATAACCCACTACAAGAATTTTGACTTTTAGTGGCGGCCAGGACCGTCACTAAAAGCATAAAAACTCATCACTAAAAGTTTTAGTGGCCAGCGACTTGGTTGTCACAAGCTGTCACTAAAAAGTCTGTCACAAATTGTATTAGTGGCGATTATTGCCTGACCGTCACTAAAAATATCCTTTTAGTGGCGATTGAATGTGACGGTCACAAAAAAAATTTTAGTGACAACTATAGTCGTCCGCTACTAATGTCATTTTTTGTGACGGCCATAGCCGTCACAAGTAGTGACTTTTTAGTGAGGGCCACGGTTGTCACAATTAATGAATTTTTTGTGACGATTTTGCTGGTTATCACAAATGATACGATTTTAGTGATTGTCTCGGCCGCCACAAAATGAATGTTTTTTAGTGACCACATTATATTGGTTGTCACAAAAAGTGTTTGACAGAAACTTTTAGTGAGAGTCATGGCTGTCACAAAAAAAGACATTTTTAGTGACCACTTTTTGTTGACCCCCACAAAAAGTGATTTTTATAAAAATTTTCAACAACCCACTGTTTGTTTTTCTATATTTTAAACCTTATTAATTTAATACATTGCATCTAAAATAAACACCATTCTAATCATCAAGAAAGTTCAAAAAACAACTCTAGTCAATTATTAATTGACTAGTGTTTTACATTCACATTGTCATAAAAAAAAAGACATCTAGCAATTTACATTCACATTGTCATCAGAAAAAGACATCAAACAATTCTTTTGACGTGGAATCAACCATTGACCCGTCTTTTTTCTCGTGTGTCACCTTGAACATTTCCCATGCAGACGGTTCATGTCCTAATATTTCAACCTGTATTAAATAGACAAGTTAATCAATAAAAAAAAATTGATGATGATCCATGTATTGGTATTAATTAAGTATATGCAATACATTTACCATAATTTAGACAACACCAACTTATTTAAGCTTGTTTCATTATACATTGATGATGATCCATGTATGGCCAGAGTTTATAATTCCTTGTTCTTTGTAATTGAAAGATCACAAATTTTAGTTATAAAACCTATTGGAATTATTGTGCTTTTAAATTACATTTTGGAAAACAACTTCTAGTTCTTATAGTAAAACTCACCATATTATCATTTTCTTTTAACATTAATAGATACAACACCTCACTCTGCTACTGTTAACATTAATAGATACAACACCTCACTCTGCTACTGTTAACATTAATAGATACACCCTGCTTCTATTAACACTACTTTTACAACATAGCACAAAGAAACATAGAACACCACAGCACTCACAACAAAGCACAACAATGCCAAACAGATTTATAAAAGCCTCTTATAAAGTTATTTGAAGTTTCCTCTTTTGTATATATTCTTTTTATATTATGAAGAATATATATGTATAAAGACAAAATTTATATTCTTCCCAGGTTACACACTCTGTGCTGCCTAGAGTAAGAATTGGTTTTGCAAGTTAAGAACGTGAAAATAAATAAATGGGTAAAGCGTCATCTCTATATCAATTTGGATGAAATGATGACTTCGAACCATATGGAAATATATATAGGATGAGATGAATAAATGAAGATGCCTTGCCGGGCATCAACTCATCAGATGGGAAAAATAGACAGAATCACCCAAAACAAAGCTATGTAAGTTTAAATAAACTAACCACCATCACAACTAATAGCATATGAAGTAGAACTTATCAACTATGATCCCAGACACACTCCAAGAAGAAGACTGTTATTCACAATATTAGCCCGATGAGTGAGTTAATTGCACAATATTCATTTCTTGGAGGGGTTGGGTTAGATGATAAATGTGCAAGGGAGACCATGAAACAGTCTAACAAGGTAGCTCCAAGGTTGAGCAAAGGTTAGCCCACAAAGATGTCATATGACTTGAAAGTAGGTAATGATTCTCTTGAAAACATACGAGATAAAGTTTTATCTCTTTCTTGATTTTGCTCTTTTCTTGAGCTCCCCCCCAGCCCTTCTGTCTCCTATCTTTTTCAAAGGTATCTTCAACCTCTCTTTTTATCTTTTTTTTTTATATAATTATATGCTAATTTGCTTATATCCTCTTCTACACCAAGTGTTTCTCCTATAATTTCTCTTTCTAACATTGGTCAGATATACTATAAAAGAAAATAAATTATAAAACTACTATTTTATGTTTTAATGGAAAGAGTGTAGCTATTTAGAGCTGCAAATTACCCAACGATTTGTATCTTGTAGAACAGGTAAAAAACATTAAACTCTTAATAAGTTCTGATCTAGTGCATATTTTTGTTCTTTGAAATAGGCTACTTCGTAGTTCTCCAAAAAAACCTATAAACAAACAGTCAACAGATAAATGTAACTTCCCCAATATGGTAAAGGTTGGCAAAACGATTTCATTCCTCAAACAGTCAAACTACAAAAGCATCAAAGAGTAACAAATTCAATGATATAACTACAAACATTATAGTAAATTGACAATTTATACATGGATCTTGCACTGACCAGGCTACATCACTTTTGGTTCAACAAAAAGAACAGGAAAGAAAAAAAACTTAAATGTCATACACAAGCACAAGCGTACGCACATATATATGTAAGTGATACAAAATGAAAAGTACATACCAATAGTAAAAGTTTGACCTTCAACCATGTGACCAGGCTTGTCATTACCTATCAAAAGAAATGAAAAATTACATTTAGGAATATATAGGTAATCAACCCAATAGGCAATATATAGTTTAGAAGCCCAGATTCTTTTCTTTTTTCTCTCTTCCTCTTTATGAATCATTCCAAGTCAGAAATCTTTGGCATCCCAAAATAGGAGTATTACTGAATTATAAAACATCTATTGCACAAATCATTCAGATTTAACACAGCTATACTTCCAATTAGAACCACAAAAACTTGAATGCTACAACTGAATCATGTTTATAGGATATTGCAATTTCAGGCTGACAAACATCCAAACTCAGATTTGCAGGTACAGATACACCACATTTGTACTAGATTAAGTATTACTTAGATATTCAGAAAAAAGAAGAGCTTTCATAACTGACAAACCCCAATGACCTAGAACACCTGACCCTTAAAGATACTTTATTATCCTACTGACAAAGGGAAATTTTGTGTAATAACAATAGAATTTTAGATAAATACCGTCCATATATACAATTTAAATTTCATAACAAAAGATACGATCAGTATTCTTTTTAATCCATCAAATGAAACATTATCTATCTTCAACATCCGTCAGAAATGACCATATAACATCTTGGTCTATCATAACTTTATTAAGCAACTGACAAGCAGGCAATCGAATTAATCATTCATTCTTTTGAATTAAGAGTGTTCTAGCGGAACAAGTTACAAATTAAGCTAAGTAAAACTTTAATTAAACATATATTATTTCAGTGTTTGCTTAATTAATTATAATGTTTGTTTTCAATGTGGTCCAAATATACTCTGTTTGCAACTTTTTTGGTTTCGTTATCTGTCTTTGGCCTGTCTCTCCATGCGTGCACATCTTCAGGCACTATCAATTTATTATATATACATATACAGATCACAATGTTTACTATTACTTGTGTTATTCAGTTATTGCTCTCAATATTCTATGATTAAATAAAAAATCCAAAACAACAGTTCAACAAAGAACTGATTTCCACTTAATTATTATGCCAAACCATCAAAATAACACGTTATCTTTGTTATACAACGAATATTTTTCCCAAGGGTGAGGTCGGTAATGAACTGATTTGAGAACTAAACCAAAATAACTAAAATGACTGAAATTAATCTAAATAGACACCAAAACCTAGAGCAAAATTCGTTCTCTACTGTAACAAAATTAGAAATAGACCTGCTGGAGATGGAGGCCGCAATGGAGATTGAGGCACCAAGGAGGCTACGATGGAGCCAAAGCCGGAGATGGAGACGGAGAAGGAGCCGAAGTCAGAGAAGGAGACTAAGCCGGAGAAGAAGATGTTGCGGCACTCAGGCAGTAGAGGCGGGAGAGATGAGGGAGATGGAGAGAAATGAATATGGAGGCGTGAGAGATGAGGGAGGGAGATGAAGGGGTAATAAAATATTATTGTATTTTTAGTAGTAAAAAATAAACAAATATCTTTTTCTGTTTTTTGAAAATTTTAGATATTTTTTTAAATTTTTGTTTATATTTTAAAGGAAAAAGAAAAATAAATAAAATACTTTTTTTTTGTAAATTTTTTAGTAGTAAAAAATATACTTTTTAAGAATATTGGAAGAAGAATGAAATAAAAGTATATTGAATAAAAAGATATTTTGTTTTTAATTATTAATTATATTTTATATTTTATGTGATATTTTATATTAAAATATTATTGTATTTTTATCTATGAATAATTTATTTTTAGTAATCGTCAAAGTTAGCAGTCATAAATAAATGTATCGAAGGTATACTTTTAGTGACTGTCAATGGTGGTCCTCACAAATAATGCACTTTTAGTGACTGTAAATAGAGGTCGTCACAAATAAACTAAATACTCCACCTTTAGTGGCTGCCACTTGTGGTTGTCATTAATAATGCGCTTTTTGTGGCCGCCTAGACCGACTGTCACAAATAAGCATAAGCATGTTGCATATAGGCGGGCCGCCATGTACTCCACCTTTAGTGGCCACCACGCATAGCCGTCACTAATAATGTTCTTTTAGTGGCCGCCCATACCAACCCTCACAAATAAGTTAATAAGTTTGTTTGATTGTTTCTTATGAATAATCCACTTTTAGTGACCGCCACAGATGGCCGTCACAAATAATGCACCTTTAGTGGCCGCCAATGGCGGCCATCACAAATAAGCTTGTTTGAGTGAGTTCATCCCCAAGCTTTTAGTGGCCGCCATGGTATGCTGTAATACCCTTGATGAGTCATGATATATTATATCACTTAAGAGAATATTGGTATATGAAAAATTCCATAATTGCCCTTAAATTAATGAGAAGGCACATAATGTGTAGGATGCCTTATGAGGGGCAAAACGATAATTTGGAGTCTCGTCCCATAGTAAATAAATTATTTTTGGAGAAATTATTTATATTGGAGAATTATTTTTGGGAGAATTTAATTCTTGAATAAGTGTGTGGATAATTAGGAAATTTAATTGAAGCCAAGTATGGTTAGATTGTGACACTTGGCAAAATCTTGTGGAAGGAGATTTAAATTAATTTGGGAATTTAGATTTATTTGATTTAAAGAATTTGGTGACACATGGCATGATCTTATGAATCAAGAGGGATATTTAAATTAAATGCAAAAGAAAAATAAATTAGTCTCTCAACATTTAATGAGAGCCATGATGGAGGGAATTAAAAGAAAATCTTTATTAAAAAGAAATTTGTCAAGCATTAATGGTGGAAAATGGTAGATTTAAATAAATGCTAAAGTAATTACATTATGTCTTTCAAGAGCCTTTAAAATTTAATCTAAAAGGAAATTATTTAAGTCACCATTAAATGCTTAAAAAGTTGTGAATTTAAATTAAATGCAAAATTAGGAAATTAGTCAATCTTGGAAATTAGTCAAGATTTAATTATTTGAAAAATGGGAGAATTATGGAAAGTTAGGATTGATCCAAGGGATGAGATTTAATCTCCAAAGAAAGATCAATGGATAAGATTAAAGGAGACTAAGCCTCTTGGATTTGTGTTTTCTTTGAGTCAAGAGAAGTGTTCTCCAAAGATCAATGGCTAGGATTTAATTTGGGAGAAGCACAAGGATTGTGCTAGTGTTAAAGGTGGAGATTTAGTCTCTTGAAATAAGAAGAAATCAATGGCTAGGATATAATCTTGAGATTGGGCATGGATTAAGAATAAGTTCTATAAATAGGGAGTAGGAAATTGGTTCAAAGCTTTTCCCCACATGTGAAGTGAAGGAAGCAAGAAGAAACCAAGGCAAGGAGAAAGAAGAGAAATTCTAGCAAAGGTAAATCTAGTCCCTCTCTTGATAAGTTGAATGCTTTCATATAAGAGTTAAAAACAAAACTTCTTTATTGTTTTGTTAGGGTTATTAAAGTCTAAGAGAGTCTTGGATTGTGGAAGTGTGAAGCTTCAAGGAAAACAAGGTAAGGGATAACCCCATGTGGAGGGGTTTTTCCTTGCATTTGTACATGTGTGAATGAGTTGCATGTAATGATTCTTTGCATGTTTTGTGCCCTAGTGGACCTATGGACATAAGGAGGACTTGTGATGGGAGTGAGGGGTTGGTTGGTGCCTTAACCTAAGTGGTTATGAGGGCATGGAGAGCTACCCTTAATATGCATTGCATTTGCACTACATGTTATGTTCTCATACTACATTTACATTTGCATAGCACCCTTACTGAGCATTGGCTCATAAGGTCCTTTGACCTCTATATTGGTGGAGAATCATCAAAGGGAAAGGGAGTTTTGCAAGGTTGAAGGTATTGAGCAAAGAAGAAGAAAGCATGTGTAGTGGTTTATGTAGCTTTGTGGTCTTTGTTGTATTATTTTGTTAAATATGTAATGTATGTTAAATGTGGGTGAAAAGGGGTAAACTTGAATGTTTTGGAAGCTCCTTGGTATGAAAAAGTATTCTGGAAAATATGGTGTTTAAAAAATATATATATTTTTTTTATAAAAATAAAGAGGAGGCAGTGTGTTGGTGCCATAGGCGCGCAGCAGGGCGCGCCTGGGCGCGGCCGCGCGCTCGGCCAGGCGGCTAGTGCGCGCGCGGCCAGGCCGTGCGCGCGTGCGGCTGCGCGGCCAGCGGGCGCGGCCCATGCGCGCGCGCGCGGCCCGTGCGCTGGGGGCGCGGCTGGTGCTGCTGCCCGCCCCCCTTGCTGCTTTGCTATTTTTTTTATTTTAAATTTAATTTTTTTTATTTAATTAATTCTGACATTTTATTAATTATGAAATAAAATGTATTTTAAATAAAAAAATAAAAGAGTATTTTAGCCTCTAAATTAATTATTAAATTAATATGAATATGAGGCAAATGTGGGATAAATTTTCATATTTTGGAGAATTAAATAATGGAGTATTTTCCTTAAATTTTAGAAAAAGGATGAGAATGCCTTGATGTTGTATTTCAAAAATTTATTTCCTAAGTGTTTGGAAAATTTGGTATTTTGAAATAATTAATGGGAAAAAGCAATGGAGATTTGATAAGGAAATTTTATAATGTTTTTCCAAAGAAGTGTTAACCCAATAATTTTCTAAAGGAAATAAAGGTGAGATAAATGGGTTAATAGTTGGGGCAAAGAAATTATTATTTTCTTATAATTAAGGCTTATGCCATAAATTGTTTGAATTGTGAGTGAGTTCATTTCTTTCGATCCTGGGAAGCCATCATTAGCTTTTCATTAAGAGCTTGAGAAGGTGGCATTTCTCGAGGTTTGGGATTATTCTTCGCGTGGTCATTTAGTTATCTTCTCGAAACCTTGAGTGGAGTGAAGAGAGGGCGAAGTCTAGTTTCCCACCTAGGTCGTTTCCTTTCGAAACGTAGCCATCTCTTCGTCTTTGCCCTAGCATGTGAATAATAGGTTGATTATTCGTGAGTAACACCCATAGGTGGGAGCGGGGCGTTACATATGCTGTCACAAATACTCCACCTTTAGTGACCACCACATATGCTCGTCACAAATAATGAACCTTTAGTAGCTGTGCCAATGGCAGCCGTCACAAATAAGCTTGTTGGGAGTGACTTCCCTCCCTAAGCTTTTAGTGGTTGACATGGTATGCTGTCACATATACTCCACCTTTAGCGACTGCCACACATGCCCGTCACAAATAATGCACCTTTAGTGGCTGCCACCATCACAAATAAGCTCGTTTGAGTGAGTTCCTCCCCAAGCACTTTTAGTGGCTGTCGTGGTATGCTGTCACCAATACTCCACCTTTAGTGACCGCCACACATGCCCGTCACAAATAATGAACCTTTAGTGACTGCCAATGGCGGCCGTCACAAATAAGCTTGTTGGGGTGGCTTCCCTCCCCAAGCTTTTAGTGGTTGATATGGTAGGCTGTCACAAATACTCCACCTTTAGTGACCGCCACACATGCCTGTCACAAATAATGAACCTTTAGTGGCCGTCATTAGCGACCGTCACAAATAAACGTAACATCCTCCATCTTTTAGTGGCCGCCATGCTTGGCTGTCACAAATACTCCACCTTTAGTGGCCGCCACACATTCCCGTCACAAATAATGAACCTTTAGTGACCAGCATTGGCGGTCGTCATTAATAATGAGCTCCTTAGTGGCTAATTTTGTTGGCCGCCACTAAACATGCCTTTTTAGTGACAAATAGTTTATAACCGCCACTAATAGTTGTATTTTTGACAAATATCTTTTGGCCGTCACTAAAAGTGGCCACTAAAAACTACTTTTCTTGTAGTGACCCCACAGTGAAATAAGAAAATTCATGTAACTTAGCATAGAACGAACCAAGTCCAACAAGATTCGATTCCTACGTTCAGGCACACCATTCAATTGTGGTGTGTAAGGGGGAGTCAACTATAAAATTATACCATAACTCTTAAGATAATCAATAAACTTAGTACTCAAGTATTCACTTCCTCGATCTAATCGAAGAATCTTGATACTCTTTCCTGTTTGGTTTTCTACTTCAACCTTAAATTCTTTGAACTTTTCAAATACTTCAGACTTGTACTTCATTAAGCACATGTAACTATACTGTGACAAATTATCAATAAAAATTATAAAGTACATATAACCACCATGAGCCATAACATTTATGGGCCCATATACATCTGAATGTATCAATCCTAACAATGTAGTAGCTATTTCCCCTTGTCCAACAAAAGGAGACTTAGTCATTTTTTCGAGAATACATGACTCACAAGTTGGTCCGGGTTCAGCATACAAATCACATATAAGACCTGTTATGGGTATTTTCCGTCCTACTCTATGAGGGCTAGGCCCAACTTATTGGGCCAGTACAACTGTCAAAGGAGCTGACAGGCCTCAAGATGAGACCTATCAAAGCGAGCTCGCGCATGGCCGAAGCTCGGCTTGGAACAATGTCATCTGGGCGAGCTCCCAGCGACCTCGCTGATTACTGGCTCAGCTAAACAGCTCGCGAGATAAAAGGCCAAAGTCCTGACGAGCTGACGAGGCAATAGGCCGAGGGCCGCCCAGGCCCATCATTCCCGGCTCGCCTGGCTAGCCCATATTAGTCCCATCTTGGTCCATTCGTAACGACATCATTACCGTAGAGCCTGGATTTCCGCGCGCTCGCCTCCAATCCCATCTTCATTAAATGACGGGTTCTCTCGCCATTAATGACTGGTCTCATCCACATTAATGAAGGTTCCATCAGCACCTTCTTACAGTATGGACATCCTTCGCCGACATTAGGAATTCCGTCCCATCTCCTAGGACAGACATGCTACGCCTGAGGAGGAACATCCCACGATATATAGGCCAGCCCCGGTAAGAAGAGAGGTGACTTTTTCCAATTTACACATTCTTTCTCTCTGAACTCCCCCACAAACTCGCTTATTAACTTAAGCTTCGGAGTACCTTGCAGGGACGGAGAAGAGGCCCAGAAAATCAAAGATCAGATATTACAGATACGTTCTTCGGATCCATCGCACCAGGCGGGCCAAAGAAACATAGTCGACCAATTCTGAACGTCGACATTTTGGCGCTAGAAGGAGGGCCCGCTTTGGTCAACACATCAATGCCGAAAACCAGAAACACGAGAGGTTCCGGAGCAACTACTAACCGACCAGTCAACCATCTCGGCTGCTTACCAGGAATCCCACGAATCGGGGATACCACGGCGTCCACTTCCAGGCCTCCTCCGATCGAACCTACTTATAATGTCCCCGGAGAATGCTCCTACCCGCCTATGGCTCCTGCCACCGATGCAGAAATAACACGGATCTGGCAGCAGCGTCAAGAAACTTTGGAGAATACTGTTATGCAACTCGCGGATGCAATCAAAACTCTCGCGCAAGTACAAGTTCAGACAGCGCAAAGGCAAGCAGCCGTTTCTCAGCCTTTAGAAGAAACACCCCCCCAGAAGAGGAAAACAACGCCGGAAGGCACCCCCGAAGAGCTGGTTCAGTTCGCTCCTCCAACCAGCGCTCTCGGGAAGAAGAAAAGCGGCGTCACCATCATAAAGGACCAAGGACGCGCGTCACTCAGCAGAAGACCGAAGTAAGCCCAGTTCGGGATGGCCATGAACGAACCCGTGGAGAGAATCGTCAGCCCGGAAACCAACGGCAGGGCAACCCCTTGGAAAAGATTAGCAGCAGCTATGCCAACCACCACCGTACCCCTGATCATGAACGCGGGGTACGGCCCACCCCGCGAGGTCACAATCGCTCGAAATGGGACACCGCACCAGAAGAGCAACTTACTACCAGGCGGTCGGCAAATCAAGACCCTATGGTGGGGGAATTACTTCTGAGAATTCAGCAACTGGAGGCTAGGCATGGGGCGCATAATCAGAGGGGAAGCTGCGAGGAAAGAACCCCGTTCTCCCAAGAAATCGAGATGGAGCCCCTACCTCGCAGGTTTAAGGTCCCCAGCATTCCTCAGTATAACGGGGACAGTGACCCATACGACCATCTGGACTCCTTCAACGTCCAGATGGACCTGCAAACGTCCAATCCGTTCGTCAAATGCCGAGTTTTCCTCGCGACACTGGGAGACATACCCCGAGTATGGCTACGAAGGCTTCACCCCCGCAGCATTAACAGTTGGGAAGAATGTCAGAGCAAATTTGCGGATCAATATAGGTCACTCCGAAGGCAGCTCGCCCCAACGTGCCACCTCGCTACCGTCTTCCAACGATCCAACGAATCTCTGAAAGATTACATAGAGAGGTTCAGGCGCGAGGTAAACAATGTAGAGAACCCATCCGACGAAGGGATATTGACCGCGATCTCCGCCGGGCTCCGCAAAGATGGGAAGCTCTACGAGAGCATCTACAAGTCCCTGGTGAGAGACCTTGGCAAGTTTTTCGAACGAGCTGCAAAGGAGGTGCGCTGGGAAGAGGCATTCGGTTTAAAGAAGCCCAGCGACCAGAAAAAATGAGAGGGCCTCTCCAACCAGAACAAGAAAAGGGGTGAAGAGGAGACTCGCAAAGAGGGGCAAGCGCGGGCTTTCGATGACCAGGTTGCAAAAAAGGCAAAGTTCGCCCAGGGAGTCGAGCGACCAGTCCGTCAAGGTCGTTACAAAAATTACAGCGTCTTATCGGACTCCCGTGATAGGATCTTCGCCACAGAGCGTGACAGAGAGGACTTCGGGAAGCCTAATCCTCTGAGGACTCCCGACAAATACAAAACGAAGAGCAAGTTCTGCGCCTATCACAATGAGGTGGGACACACAACATCCGAATGCTGGGCGCTGAAAGACGCAATTGAAGAGTTAATCAGAAGAGGCCGGCTACGTGAGTATGTGGTGCGTCCCAGAGAGCAACAATCCAAGAAGCCAGCCCAACAGAGCCCACGCCGGGCTCCCGAGCCGGACCAAGCACCCACAATAAGGACTATCTTCACCATTCACGGAGGACCACATATCGCGGGGACCTCCAACAGGTCGCATGAACGGTACGTACGAGAGGCCGGACACCTTCTGCTCGTAAGGAACAGTAGCCAAGCGGGACCTTCCAAAAAGGCCAAGATCGCTTTGGCCGACATTTCCTTCATCGAGGACGATTCCAAAGAGGTGCACTGCCCGCACAACGACGCCCTCGTAGTCCGAGCTCCCATCAGAAACATGGAAGTGCGGAGAATCATGTTAGATACCGGTAGCTCGGTGAACGTCATGTTCATGTCATGCTTCGACCAGATGGGGCTAAAGATCGACCAACTGATATCTTCTCCGGAACCATTGTACGGGTTCACTGGTGATGCTGTAACACCCAAAGGACGCATAAGGCTCCCGTTAACGGTGGGAGAGTCAGACCTCCAGACCACTGTGATGGCAGATTTTCTCATCGTCGATGGCCCATCCGCATATAATGTCGTCATGGAAAGGCCTGCCATGAACGACTTGGATCTCATTATCTCGACCAAGAGCCTGACGGTTAAATTTCCTACACCAAAGGGCGCCGGATGCATAAAGGGCGAGCAGCAATCAGCAAGGCGCTGCTACGAAGAAGCGTTAAAGATAGGGTCCAAAGCGAAGGGGATAAATGTAATCACCAGAGGTGAAGTTTCAACCCCCAGTGGCCGAGAAACCGACCACGATCTGGACTCGCGCGATGTGGACTGCGACCGCACCGCTAGCCCGACCGACGAAGTAGAAGAGGTAGAAATCAGTTGTCATGGCATCAAAAGATTCCTCCAAATCGGCAAGGGCCTTCCCCCTAGCATAAAGGCCCAGCTGGCCGAATTCCTCAAGGCAAACTTGGACGTGTTCGCATGGAATCATGAGGACATGGAAGGAATAGACCCAAAGATAATGCAGCACCAACTCAATGTCAACCCCAACTACAAACCGGTGCGACAGAAGAGGAGGTCAATGACGGCCGAACGATACACAGCGTTGAAAGAAGAGGTGGATAAGCTCATGGCCAGCGGGCTCATCAGGGAGGCCCAATATCCGACCTGGGTGTCAAACCCGGTCCTTGTAAAGAAAAAGAGTGGGAAGTGGAGAACTTGTATCGATTTTACAGATCTAAACAAAGCTTGCCCAAAAGATAGTTTTCCTCTTCCAAGAATTGATCAGCTCGTTGATGCCACCGCTGGCCACCAGCTCCTAAGTTTCATGGATGCTTATTCCGGGTATAACCAGATCCCTATGAACCCTAATGAAGAAGAACACACCTCTTTTATAACGAATCGGGGGCTATACTGCTACAAGATGATGCCCTTCGGATTAAAAAACGCAGGAGCTACATACCAACGGCTCGTCAACATGATGTTTGGAGACCTGATTGGGAAAATCATGGAAGTATATGTAGATGACATGCTGGTAAAGTCCAGACGGGCCAATGACCATGTCAGCGACCTCACGGAAGCATTCCAAATTTTGAAGAAGTACCGGATGAAGCTGAATCCGCTCAAATGCTCGTTCGACGTGGCCTCCGGGAAATTCCTAAGATTCATAGTCAACGAGAGAGGAATTGAGGCCAACCCCGAGAAAATCCGAGCTTTGCTGGACATGCGGGCACCAACCAAGACTAAGGAAGTCCAGAGCCTTAATGGACAAATCGCAGCCCTTAGCCGATTTGTCTCCAAGTCATCCGACAAGTCCATCCCATTCTTTAACATCTTGAAACGGGCTAGAAGCTTCGAATGGACAGAGGAGTGTGAAAACGCTTTCCAGCAGCTAAAAGAATACTTGGGGCAGACTCCCCTAATGTCTAGACCAAAGGACGGAGAGGAACTGATCCTCTATCTGGGGGTATCTGAATACGCCGTCAGCGCCGCACTCATGCGAGAAGAAGACCGGCTGCAATACCCAGTCTATTACGTCAGTCACAGGCTCCTCGACGCCGAAACAAGGTACTCTCCCATGGAAAAGCTCGCTCTCTCTCTTGTTGTTGCGTCCAGAAAGCTACGCCCTTATTTCCAAGCCCATCCAATCGGCGTGTTAACCAAACACCCATTGAAACAAATCCTTCAGAAACCCGACTCATCCGGTCGCTTGCTCAAGTGGGCTATTGAGCTCGCCCAATTCAGCATTGAATACAAGCCTAGAACGGTCATAAAAGGGCAAGCGCTGGCTGACTTTGTCGTAGAATTCACGGGACCAATCGAAGAACCCCCTTCCTTATCCTCCCCCGTCTGGGAGCTATTTGTCGACGGTTCTTCCAACGAGCACGGATTTGGGGCCGGCACCCTCCTGATAAGCCCAGAAGGACACAAGATACCCTATGCACTAAGGTTTGGCTTCAAGGCCACCAACAACGAAGCAGAATATGAGGCACTTCTGGCTGGCCTACGCTTAGCAAAAGAGGTCAAGGCAAATCGACTAAAAATTTTTAGTGACTCTCAGCTCGTGGTTCGCCAGGTACGAGGAGAATATCAGGCGAAGGGTCAGAAGATGTCGGCATGCCTCCTCAAAGTCCGAGGACTCCTTCACTCCTTCGAGGAACACGACGTGAATCAAATCCCGCGGGACTAAAACTCACATGCTGATGCGCTCGCTCGTCTGGCATCAGTTGGTGATGCAAATTCGTTGGAGGCAATCCCCATAGAGTTTTTGGCAGCACCGAGCATGGAGGATAAAAATGAAACTTTGCGGATAGAGCTAAGACCAGACTCATGGATGCAGCCAATCGTGGATTACTTACAAGACGAAAGGCTACCAACTGATAAACTGGAGGCAAGACGCACTCGAGCTCGCGCGGCCCGATACTGCATTGTTGATGATGTGCTGTACAAACGAGGGTTTTCGGCCCCGTTACTCAGATGTATTGATAAGCCTGATTGCCAAGTGGTCCTCATTGAAATCTATGCAGGACACTGTGGAAATCACGCTAGGGGGTATCCTTAGCTTAGAAGGCATTTCGCCAGGGGTTTTACTAGCCCACCATGAAGCAAGATGCTACAGACCTGGTAAGAAAATGTGATGCGTGCCAAAAATTTGCCAAGGTACCACGGGTTCCCCCCGCCTACTTACAACAAATGAGTAGTCCTTGGCCATTCGCCATGTGGGGGATCGACCTGATCGGGCCACTCCCAACAGCGCACGGCGACTGCAAGTACGCTATTGTAGCCGTGGATTACTTCACCAAATGGGTAGAAGCAAAGGAGCTCGCACAAATATCCGCGGCAAAGGCAGCAGGCTTCGTATGGAACCACATCATTTGTAGGTTTGGAGTCCCTCAGCAGATCATCACTGATAACGGAACTCAATTTACCAGCGAGCAATTTGTCCAATTTTGCAAATCATTTGGGATCAAGAAAAGCTTCACAGCCGTAGATCATCCACAAGCTAACGGCCAGGTTGAAGTCGTCAACAAGATAATCAAGCAAATATTGAAAACCAGATTGGAGGCCAGAAAAGGAGCCTGGGCAGACGAACTACAGACAGTTCTCTGGGCCTACCGAACTACTGCCCGTTCGACCACAGGAGAGACCCCTTTCTCCATGGTCTATGGATCTGAGGCAATGATCCCCGTGGAAAACGAAGTAATAAGTCAGCGGAGGGCCACTTTCGATCCAGAGAACAACGATCAGCTACTCGCTTCACATCTCGACCTAATCGAAGAAGCAAGAGAGGCAGCTCGGTTAAGGATCACGACCTACCAACAACGCGTCGCAAGATACTACAATCGACGGGTCCGAGTTCGACAGTTCAGTGAAGGAGATCTTGTGCTGCGCCTCGTCCTTCCCGGAGCTCGCAAGAGCAGTGAAGGGACCTTAGGCCCGAATTGGGAGGGTCCATACACGATAAGGGAAAGCCTTGGCAATGGAGCATATCATCTCACAGATCAGGACAGAGCAACCCTTCCGCGAGCGTGGAATGCAGAGCATTTGAGACAATATTTCCGATAAGAACGCACTTCTCTTGTATTTTTTACTTACTGAACGAATGCTTCACTTTTAAGTGCCACTTTATATGAATGTTTCGTTTCGTATATGAACAATGAACCTTTCATACTTGAATTATATTTTGCGACTGCAAAATAAACAAACAAAAAAAGGCTTGCGAGCTGGGGCCTATTCAACTTAGCTTTTATGCTATGGTTTGCGGCTTACCTGAGCAGTCATTTGTTTTTATTAAAAAGGCTTGCGAGCTGGGGCCCATTCAACTTAGCTTTTATGCTATGGTTTGTGGCTTACCTGAGCAGTCATTTGTTTTTATTAAAAAGGCTTGCAAGCTGGGGCCCATTCAACTTAGCTTTTATGCTATGGTTTGCGGCTTACCTGAGCAGTTATTTATTTTTTATTAAAATGGCTTGCGAGCTGGGGCCCATTCAACTTAGCTTTTATGCTATGGTTTGTGGCTTACCTGAGCAGTCATTTGTTTTTATTAAAAAGGCTTGCGAGCTGGGGCCCATTCAACTTAGCTTTTATGCTATGGTTTGTGGCTTACTTGAGCAGTCATTTGTTTTTATTAAAAAGGCTTGCGAGCTGGGGCCCATTCAACTTAGCTTTTATGCTATGGTTTGTGGCTTACCTGAGTAGTCATTTGTTTTTATTAAAAAGGCTTGCGAGCTGGGGCCCATTCAACTTAGCTTTTATGCTATGGTTTGTGGCTTACCTGAGCAGTCATTTGTTTTTATTAAAAAGGCTTGCGAGCTGGGGCCCATTCAACTTAGCTTTTATGCTATGGTTTGCGGCTTACCTGAGCAATCATTTATTTTTTATTAAAATGGCTTGCGAGCTGGGGCCCATTCAACTTAGCTTTTATGCTATGGTTTGTGGCTTACCTGAGCAGTCATTTGTTTTTATTAAAAAGGCTTGCGAGCTGGGGCCCATTCAACTTAGCTTTTATGCTATGGTTTGTGGCTTACCTGAGTAGTCATTTGTTTTTATTTAAAAGGCTTGCGAGCTGGGGCCCATTCAACTTAGCTTATATGCTATGGTTTGTGGCTTACCTGAGCAGTCATTTATTTTTATTAAAAAGGCTTGCAAGCTGAGGCCCATTCAACTTAGCTTATATGCTATGGTTTGTGGCTTACCTGAGATCGTGGTTGACAAACTTAAAATCATTCATCTTGACCCCCAGTGGCATGGAGTGAAAGAGAGCATCCCGTTTGGGGAGTTATCATATTGATCGGATTGGATAGCATCCTTATGTTCGATTCTCAGTCCACAAAAATACAGAAAGACGAGGACTTCAAGCAATAAGGAAACTTTATTATTGAAGGGATCCGAGTACAAAGTTGAAGGAAAAGAGAAACTAAAATCTAAGGGCCTAGAGGGTCCGAGTTCGGGGCCGCAACGTCCTGGTGACTTGGATCGGCGGCGTCTTCCGCAGATAGGTCGACCACGACCTGCGAAGGTCTAGGCTCAGGGGCTCTAGTCTGGGAGGCTTCGGCTTCGACGACATATCTCTTCACCGCTGTTATCGCCTCCTCGCCGAAGCAAGAGACGTCGAGATTCGGGTACGCCTTCCATAAAGTAAAAAGGAACGCGCTACAGATGTCGGACTCGACCTCCTCACGCTTCCTGGAAGCCCGGACTTCGACGTCGACCTTCAATTTTTTGATTTCTTCCTCCGCCGCTTTGGCCCGTCGAAGAGCCCCGTCCAAGTCACCCCGTATCGTGACCAGCTCCGCTTCGGCCTTATTCAATTTCGAGGTCACCTGAGAGAAGGTCGATTGATGCATCCTTTTCTCGCGGTCTAACTCATCTTCGGTCTCCTTCTTCGCCCTCTCGGCATCTCGTGCCCGGTCCTCCAGGCCCTCCACTTTATTCCGGTATTTTTTGGACTCGTTGGTCACAAAAGTAAGATTTTCTTCCAGTTTCTTCTTCTCCTTCTTCAACGCCTCCACAGCGATCTCAAGCTTCTCTCTCTCCCTCGAGAAGCGAGCTCTCTCCTCCTTCTGCTTAAAGACGCCCAGAGAAGCCTGCAAAGCTCGGAGATTTGAAACAAAAAAAAAAAAAACAAACAAACAGTGACAACGACGAAACGCAAAGGAGAAAGCAGGACCCTTACCAAGAGGCAATGGCGTGCGACGTAATCGTCGAGTGCGTCGTCGGACACCTCCCTCCTGTCCAAATTCCTGGCGTAATTGCCAAGGACGTTGTTCAAATTGTCCAGGAGGGGGGTAAAGTACGTCCCGCCAGCCGTGACCATGGAGGCGCTCGGCGCAGCAGCGGCGTCTGTTTTCTTCCTTTTATCAGCCCGAGATTGCTGGGCGATCTGCGGGACCGGTGGAGTCTTCCTCTTTCCACCCGGAATCTCCTCGCGGATCACTTGCTTACCGCGAGTCGCCGTCGCCGCATCAGCCCCAGGTCGCGAGGAGGCACCAGCAGGAGCAGGTTCCGAGGAGCCCGCTGTTATCAATACGAAATCTGGGCCTGGCAAGTTCGCGGGGCCGCGGCTCGCACCTTCCGCATCATCAGGGGTGCCCCCAGCTCGAGCCTTTGCTGGAGAGGAGATTGCGTGAACAGCCTCAGGCATACTCGTGATCGCGGGAGCCCCAGGGCGCTGGAGTTGAAGTTTCATCGCTCCCGATAATGGTGGCGGGGCTGCAACAGTGACTTCTTCGCGAACCCTACTCTCTCCCACCAGATCCACCCCGAAGCCGGCAATGTCCAGGGCCGACCTTATTTCCCTCTGACCCCGGATCCCGATGTCTTCTTTCCTAATTTCTTTAAAATCCAAGGGAGGAGCGAGCTGATAATCCCTGAGCAGGCAGTCTGTAAACTCACAATCGTCTTCGTCAGTCTTTGCCTCGAAAGCGCTTTTCAGTCCTGTCGCCTCGAAAGTGGTCAGCTCGGGTTTCCCACTAGCAACACCTGCAAAATCAAGACGGACGAAAATTCGTAAGTACAGAGTATACAAACAGTTCACAGTCATGGGGACGAGTTGAAAGACCACTCACTCGGCACAAGGACAAAGCTGAAGTTGTTTAGATCGTGAAGGGAGTAACAAGAGATGTAGAACCAATGGGACTTATAGTCCCCCACGTTGGATCTACCTTTTGCCTTCCCTTGTGGCAAAAGTCTCTTATGGTCGGACGAACGAGCTGCCATGTAATACAGTCCGTCCTTGGTACCCTTGAAAGAATAAAGGTACCTAAGAATTTTGGGAGTAGGGAAAGGGAGTTCGTTTTTCCTAAAGAGTAAAGCCAAAGAGGTTATTTGGGCGTAGGAATTTGGGGTCAGCTGAAAGGGGGCAAGTTTTAGATCATTTAGAATGGTGACAAGGTAGGAATGGAGTGGGAACCTAAGGCCAAATTCTAAGTGCTGCGGGCTAACGGCCACGTATCCCGCTGGAGGGAAAGCAGCGTGATCGCCAGGTGAAGGCACCATCACGCGAGCACCGCAGGGGAACCTGTACTCTGAGGCGCACGACTTCAGCTCAACAAACGTCATCTTTGAAGGATAACATTTGAAAACCTCGCGAGCCGCACGCTCCTCGGAAGCTCACGCAGCCATTGTTGAGGCAGTGCGTTGAGGAATCCTCTCAGCGACCTCAGAGTCAGACGAAACCACACTTCTTGAAGCTCGCGGCAGCACCCTCCCTCCGGCGCTTGACGAGCTAGAAGTGTCGTCGTCTTCCACCCCGATGTTGCGGCGCTTCCGACCTGATGTAGACATCTAAAAAGAAGGGGGAAAAGAAGGTCAAATCAGAGTGGCGAGTTAGAAGCACCTAAGAAACTCTCTAAATATCAGGCCTCACGCTTCGCAACAGGGCATGACCCAAAATGAAACAAAAGGAGGAGATAGGAAGAAAAGGGGAAGACCGGAGCCGAGGTTCCTGAGTTTAACAGGACCCCCTGAGATTCCCAGGAACCATTCCTGTGGAACCAACCACCATTGCCGAACGACGCAATATGGAGGCCGAATAAAAAAAAAAGAAGAAGAAGCGGAGGCAAGGTCGAAAACAAGATATACCAAAGGGGTCCAAGAAACTTACAGTTTTCCGATGAATAGTTGTTGGGTTTGAATGCAAAAAATCGTCGAAGAATGAAGACAAGGGAATCGCAAGATCTGCAACGATGGAACTTTGGGGTCGGTGGGAAAGTGGTTTCAGTAGCCCAAGGAGTTTTCGAAATGATGTAGTAGAAGGAAAGGAGGGTAAGCTTCCATCCCCCCTTTTTATAGTTAAGGGTACACCACCGTTGGATGGAAAAATCGACGAGCTTCCCCAGATCCAACGGCGATGCGCAAAGGTGTGGGTCCTACGGACAAGATGATTGAACGGTTATGGGAAACGTGCGCATTAAATGCGCCGCCGACAAGATGTGCTGCATAAAACAGTGTGATATGACGCGATTGGGCAGAAAGTTGAAAAGGCACTTTGGTTACAGGGATAGCCGGAACATATCAGCTCCCAGTTCGAATGTCGCACTACGAGCTGGGGGGGCTTGATGTTATGGGTATTTTTCGTCCTACTCTATGAGGGCTGGGCCCAACTTATTGGGCCGGTACAACTGTCAAAGGAGCTGACGGGCCTCAAGCTGAGACCTATCAAAGCGAGCTCGCGCATGGCCGAAGCTCGGCTTGGAACAATGTCATCTGGGCGAGCTCCCAGCGACCTCGCTGATTACTAGCTCAGCTAAACAGCTCACGAGATAAAAGGCCAAAGTCCTGACAAGCTGACGAGGCAACAGGCCGAGGGCCGCCCAGGCCATGCAGCCCAGGCCCATCATTCCTGGCCCGCCTAGCTAGCCCATATTAGTCCCATCTTGGTCCATTCGTAACGACATCATTACCGCAGAGCCTGGATTTCCGCGCGCCCGCCTCCAATCCCATCTTCATTAAATGACGGGTTCTCTCGCCATTAATGACTGGTCTCATCCACATTAATGAAGGTTCCATCAGCACCTTCTTACAGTATGGACATCCTTCGCCGACATTAGGAATTCCGTCCCATCTCCTAGGACAGACATGCTACGCCTGAGGAGGAACATCCCACGATATATAGGCTAGCCCTGGTAAGAAGAGAGGTGACTTTTTCCAATTTACACATTCTTTCTCTCTGAACTCCCCACAAACTCGCTTATTAACTTAAGCTTCGGAGTACCTTACAGGGACGGAGAAGAGGCCCAGAAAATCAAAGATCAGATATTACAGATACGTTCTTCGGATCCATCGCACCAGGCGGGCCAAAGAAACATAGTCGACCAATTCTGAATGTCGACAAGACCTTAATAAGTCAACTTCATAAGCTTACTCTCGCTGATATAAACCAGCCTAAGGTGCCACAACTGTTTAGAATTAATTTGATTATCTCGAGAATGCTTCTATTTTAATGTGGTATTAGGTCTAGCAACTATTTGATAACTATATTCACATGCATGTGTTTTTAGGAAATATAGATCGTTTATCATCACAGTTTTACCCACACACACGTTATCAAACATAATCAAACATTTATCACATGTAAAAGAAAATGTATAACTATGCCTTACAAGCTGTGGGATTGAAACAACATTCCGAATCACATTCGGTATATGTAAATAGTTATATAAAACCAATACATGCACAGAAGGTAAAGATACAGAAGTAGTCCCTATGGCTAATGCAGCAACGCATGCCCCATTACCAACCGGTAAAACTACTTCGTGCTTCTTAAGTGCCATTGAGATCCTGCGCGGATAAACAAATATGAGAAGTAGTGCAAAAATCCACAATCCAAGAAGCAAGGTATCGACCAATCAAAAAATCAGTCTTAATAGTACACATAAAAGGACTAATACCTTGACCCTCTGGGGGTTTTCCCTTAAAGCTCCTCAAATAGTCTAGGCAGTTCCTCTTCCAATGTCCTTTCTGTCTGCAAAAGTAACAATTACCCTTACCCTGAACCTCTTTACCCTTTGTCTCTATCTGACCACCACCCCTGTTGGCTCAGAGAACATTTCTCTTCTTCTTCTTAGATTTAGGTTTCTTCTCGGAAGAAGACGAGGCAACAATGAGAACTCCTTCTCTATATTTTCCTTTCATTTGTGACTGAGCAGTTATTAGCATATTTAATAACTTGGGGAGAGAACACTCAATCTTATTCATATAGAAATAAGTAACAAATGAAAAGAAAGAATCCAACAATGATTGCAAGACAACATCAGTTTGGAGAAGAATGTTCATTGGGAATTCCAAGGCATCCACCTGACCAGTCATATTGATCATGTTGATGACATGGTCTCTGACATTTGAACCCTCTAACATCCGGGCCCGAAATAGCTTCTTCGATATCTCATACTGAGTTGTTCGACTATGCTCACCAAAGATGTCCTTGAGATGATGTATCATGCCTGCAACATTCATAAAATACTCTAACTGATGCTAAAAATCGTTGGACATTGATGCGAGAATATAGTTACGAGTTCTCATGTCATGTTCTTTCAAAATCTCCCAAGTGATAATCTCCTCCTCAGTCGCTGTTAGAGGAATATTAGTAGGGTGGTATATAGGATAAAGTGTCATCTATTTTTTCTATATTGAACACTATTTTTATACTTCGAAACCAGTCAGAAAAATTAGGGCCAGTAAGCCTATTAGTTTCTAAAATACAAGTTAACGGATTTAAACCTACCATTTTAATCTGTAGAAAATAAATAGATATATTAGTTTGTATCTTTGTAAAGCTCCATTTAATTAAGGACTTTTTATTAAATGGGTACTCCTACTAACTTTTCAAATCCTGCACTTTCCAGGCAAAAAATATGATCCTTATACAAAATCTAATAGCGGATGGTCGAATTCTCTTTCATAAAAATACCCCTTACATTTTAGTTACTTGAAATAATCTCATAATTGAGTAACACTTGTCACCACATCATATGTGGAGCTCGATCTTTGGCTTCTAACTCATCATAAACCTCACATTTATAGTTTTTTTGCCTGATTGATTAGTTAGATCACCCTTCCTCACATTTTAATTACATGGTTGGATGAGACCTATTGAACACCGCCTTATCTCATGGTTAATAGGAGAAATCAAACAATCTTTCATAAAATGCACCCTCACATTTAGAATTTTTGGATACACACAATTAGACTAATGAACCCCTATGAGAGTGGAAAGTCATGATAAATCAGATTTACCATTTAGATCTAACATTAATTTTATAGGAAGATTTTTGGTCTTCCTTTTTTAAGATCTCATCAGATTCCATTATTCATTCCATCACACAACTATTGTATAATAAAATAAATAATAAATTAAACCAAGATAATCATGGGCTTGCACATAGAATAAATCCAAACCTCTTGGGTTTAAACCATGCCTCACATCAACTTCTTAATGGATTGCTACATAACTGTGACCAATTCCTTGATGTCGTCTTCAATTTACAACTTTTATAAAACAAAGACTAAAAGAAGCTACTTGATGCTTATGCCTTAATACATACCTGAATGAATTAATTATTATAAATTTGAATTAAATCAAACGAAACTCTGTAACATTCATTCATTCATAAATACTAAGCCCATGCTCATCCTATACATACATCCGCTTCCACTGTTTCAAAATAATTTTGAAAACATTTATCTTGCATATGTCAATTAATACAATTCAACATCCAAACATATCTAAATCTCCGTATTAATGTCTAATGTGAATAACCCCACAACCATAAAAATGAGGCAATTAGAATATGTTGTCTGGCTGTCTGAACTAGCACGTTGATTAAATTTAATATTTGATACATAAATCTGCGTATATCTATTAAATACCAAGATAAGGCTCTAATACCACTAAAGGGAATCACTAGTACGGTGATATAGGAAAAAATAAAATTTTATCAGTGTATCAGATACACGCAGCAAAATATAACGTACATGCCATACATAGCTTGGGTATTTAAGCAACACGCATATTCAATAATTGAATATATATAAATAAATTACATACCTGATGTCTGATATAAGGTTGGGGTACAAACTATTTCTGTACTGAGACCGTGTCCACCTCACGTTGTAGTAGTCCCAGTCTATCCACACCTAGCTAGTATGCAGTAAGGTATCGTTTCAGTCACCTTTTCTCTTATTAGACACAGAGGATCTACGAATCACCAGTGCCCATATCTCAAAATTATATGTGTAACCATTACATGTATATATTTTGTTGATATTTCTGAGGAAGAAGAAAAAAAAGTGAAAGCAGAAACAAGAGAAAGAGAGAGAGAGAGAGAGAGCCAGAGCCAGAGGCAAAGCCTTTTCCATTTTATAAAATTCCCTCCCTCTTCCTCAAATCGCACCCTCTTCCCCTGAATTATTGCATGCAATAATTCAAAGGTTACTATGCAATATTACTATACACTTTCACTGTGCACTATACACTATGCAAATTTCGATGCCGCCTCTTATTGTGCAATCTTTAATTGATTTCACATTGTACACTATGCACTATGCATTATTACTATACACTATGCACTATGCACTATTGGCAGGGGCCAATGGTCAACATTTGACCAATCAATTTTAGAGACATTCTTGGGCACACGATGTCAATACCAAACGCATTGCTATATGGTATGTGACTTTCTAAGTTCACTATCCGCTAGCAATTAGATAACACCAAAATCCTTTTCGGTATCAGTCAACCCTTTGACCCATCACCGAAACTTATCCAAATATCGATGACATTCTGAGAGTTCCTGAAAAGTGTTTAGCAACGGTTCAGGACATTATAGGTGGCAATGAAATCTCACTTCAAATGAACTTATTATAGTTAACGATTATCGTGTGTTATAATCATTCCCTCACCTAACGTCCCGACTGAGCAAGAGTCATGGAGTGAAAAACTCACAAACTCAGTAACGATGTGTTAGACCTTATTAATGTGACCAAATAAGATCTAAGAAATCCATTTAACCTCTAAGAGTTAAATTTTTCAACAAGAGTGAGTCTTTTGGAGAAGTAGAAAACTCTAGGGGCCGAGAATAAGTAAAGGTCTTCGGGACAGTAAGGAGTCTTCAAGAGCTCCAGATGACTCAAGATTTTTAAGGTAAAAGTGTGGCCTATTCGGGACCACCATCTATTTATAGTTGCAGCCTTCAATAGGCCTAGTGTCGTGAGTCCCCTGGAGACTCTTCCCCAACGAGCCATCATGCACCCACCTATATTTTACTATCCCTTTACCTTTCATCCCAAGGTAAGAGTTGGGAGCTATTGTTGTGGGGTGCCTTAAAATTCTCCTAAATCTCAAAGTAATTTTTGAATATATTCTTCCCCGGAGGGTCTCTGGGATGGAAGCCTGCCGAACCCCTGATGGGTCCCAAGATTGGCTTATCATACATCATTTTTGCTCAAATCCAATGACAACCTTTAGGGTCTCTTAGATGCAAGCCATTCGGTGGCCGAAAACCTTCTTCAGAACCACCCAGAGATAGCTATCAAGGTGGCTCACCCTGAAGACTTCTCTAGGCCCTCCGACCTCCCAAAGCCCTATTCAAAAGAGCCTTGTGTCTCAACCATGGGTCCCACAATTACTTATATAAATAGGCATCTCTTCGAAGGCAAAATAACCTTTTTGGGAAGATTTCTTAGACTAGTTGGTCATCACTCAGTCTCTCTCTAGAGCCTATTCGTGAACATAAATATCCCATCGGGACATGGAATAGAGATATACACTTGCACCATACATCATACTTTGGGCATACCTTGGACTATTATCTGACTTTTGCATTAGAGGGCCTACGTGGGGGAGTCTCATGCATGCCTTTCTGACTTCTATTTGTGACTGCAGGCTAAATCCTAGCCTAGCTCACCTGAAGGATCGAAAGCCTTGTCTCCCGAAGACCTATCGATGTCCCTTTTCTCTTGATTCCTCGAAAGCTCATCCGGGCAACTCATTTGGAAGCCCCCGAGGACCCATTTGGGTTCTTGCCTTTTCGAGTTCCAGCTCTGACCCATTCCAAATCTGTTTGGCCTCACTCGTGGCATCTTGAACCCTCTGTCGTGGTAAAGGACTCTACTCTAACTAATCTCAAGACAAATAAATTTAAATATTCACAATACGAAAGGGATACTAGACTATGTCTATTTTTTATCTTTGGAGTCCTACTAGAGTACCATCTAAAGGTGGTGTCAGATATATGTTCACTTTCATTGATTATTTTTTCTAGGAAAGTTTGGGTATTCTTCTTGAAATAGAAGATTGATAATTTTACTACTTTCAAACAATGGAAGACTATGATTGAAAAGCAAACCGAAAGACATATTAAGCGTCTCCACACTAATAATGATTTAGAATTTTGTTCAAATGAATTTAATAATTTCTCCAAGAAAGAAAGAATTCTAAGACATTTAATAGTTCCAAGTATGCTACAACAAAATGGTGTAGCCGAACGGATGAACAGAACCTTGATGGAAAATGTACATTATATGTTGTCTATTTCTGCTTAATTTATCTAAGTCATTTTGGGTTGAGGACGCAAATATGGCATGTTTTCTAGTTAATTAGTCTCCTTCTTTTGTCATTGATAAGAAAACTCTAGAAGATGTATGGTCTAATACTCTTGCAAATTATTTTGATTTGAAAATTTTTGGATGTCCTCCATTTGTTTACATTGATGATGGAAAATTAGAACTAAGGTCTAAATGGTATGTCTTCTTTGGTTATAAATCTGGTGTTAAGAGGTAGAAGTTATGGGATCCAAAAGCATTTATAGTTGTAATTAGGAGAAAGGTTATATTTGATGAAATTGCCATGCTTCATGGTTTGTCCCCAAAAGAATCTAATCTTACAGGTCAGTAGAGTTCTGACATTCAGGTGGAATTTGAAATTGATAATAGTCAAACATCTGAGTCTTCGTATCAGATCAAGTCAAGCCCCAAGTCAAAATCAAAAGAAAGTGTCGACCTATTAGAACATTGTATTGCTAAAGATAGACTCAAGAATATTATATCTCCTCAAAGATATGCTGGGCCAGATCTTGTTACCTATGTTTTGAGTGTGATTGAAGATATCTACTATAGTAAGCGTTGTGTAGATTCGATTAGTATTCCTTGTTGTGTGGATTTGATTAGCATTCATCAAGGAGATTAATTCTCCATGATTCTATTGAAAGAAAGAATTATAAATAATTCTATTTGAATTTTGTGTCAATTAAGGTGAAGGTTGTGATAATTGTAACCCAAAATTCAAATTCAATTGAAATTAGGACTCCTAATTTGACCGTGATTAAAAATTCAAATTTAACTATGATTAAGACGTCAAAATTTGACTATGATTGGGATCTCAAATTGAAGACTTATCTTCTTGCCTCATTTTCTAATTAAAATGTAATTTTTTATGTACATCAACATATGACTATATGAGTATTAGGTGTATAAATAAGTGTTTAATACCTTAGAATTATGTTAGCAATATCACTATTGTAATACTAATATTATCATAGTAATATTTTGTTCTTTCTGTTCGTAATTTTTCTCGATTTGAATTTTTCATGTTATATTTCTCTGTCTGTTTGTATGTTTGATGGTTTGATTGTGATTTATTTTCGATTCAAAATCCTAACAATGTGCTTAATTTAATTAAGCTAAGTTATAAACGTGATTCCTTAATAATCTCTTAGTTAATTAATTGATGATAATCATGCTGCTTTTGTGACGAATAAATTAACCAGCCATGACTTTTACGTAAGATTGAAGCCTACTCAATCAAGTAATCAGAAAATTAAAGCAGCATCCAGAAGACACCCACTTCACATGCCCTTCGCTATCAACGATATCATGATCAATTGGTTGAACCAACAGCAACATCCATCACAATTTGATCCACGTCACCCTCTTATCTTCCATCGTCATGATCATGAATTATTTTTTTGCTAACCAATCATGAATTATCTGATCTATTGCTTGTCTCAAGTTTGCTTTCATATGTTAGATCAATAATACATTCTCATTCCATTCCCAATCGACTCATAAATCTGATCAAGAAAGAAACATATATATCTTCAGCCACATATAATATATACTCATTTTTCTTTTCAATTCTTCTCTCTCCCTCTCTCTCTCTCTCTCCTCAATTCATCGTCAATACTAGTAGTCCATAAATCTATCTGGAGAACCCATTAATTAGAACTACAAACGAATATTTCAGACTCAATTATAACTTCTGTAAATTGAATGAAATCTGGAGATTCAACATGACCAAATATATATGACTTTCACATCCAAATTATCTGGATTTTCACAGGCTGACTTTAACATGAAATAAAGAAAGACAAATCAAAGTATACGTACATAGGTTGGTCATTACAGGCCCATCTGTATCTATATATATATATAGAGAGAGAGAGAGAGAGAGAGAGAGAGTGTTTGGATTCCCAGAAAACTAATGGTTCACGTACAAGGAAGGAACTTTCTTTTGATGGCCACGCCGCCAGAATTCAGGTCAACCAATCTGAAAAACGATTCCACCTCTCCTCTATGCGCGATCTCGAAGAATTCCAGCTTTCTCTTGCAAGAAGCGGGCCGGTTGGGCTTCTTGGGAGCCGGCGGGCAGCGCAGGGTAGCCGGGATCTTGTGCTCATCCGACGTCGGGGTGTGGCTCTCATCCCCGCCGCAGCTTTGAACGTTGGCGTCGTTGATTCTGGTGGCGGGTAGTCGGAGCTGGGGCAAGCCTTGCCGGAATTCGAGATCTGTCGACATTTTTGACTGTTGTGGGGTTCCCTCTTTGGAGGTTGAGGTCGTGGTCAACAAATGGAGGAGAGGCTTTGCGTAAGAATGCCGTGATATTTATACAATAAAGAATCAAGAAAAAGTAGAGAGAGAGAGAGAGAGAGGCGTGCACTAGAAGGTATGGTCGTTGGCATTATTCAAATGCTTCTTTTTTATTTCTTCGTTCTCCTAACAAAATGTATACCAGTTTCCAGATAGAACAAAAAAAAAAAAAAGAGGAAAATGTATAGCAGTCAAGAAGTTGTTATTGGTACAGAGTTTTTGTATTGACGTATAAGAATCCAATTTTGTCTTTCCCTTATGTATATTCTTTTTTATTTTCTTACAAAAAAATGACTCCCATTTATGAATATTAAGAAGGATGGTATTTGTAAATAATTTCTTTTATATATATTTACTTTTATGCTTTATAGAAATGAATTTTAGTACCCTAGACTCCTAAATTTATGATAATTAAAAAGAACTTATATTTGTAAGCAAATTTAATTTCCTTTACTTATACTCGTTTCTACTTTTCTCATATTAGGAAATAGACATTTTATTGCTCAAGGCTCTAAATTTTTTGAGGGTCAACAATTGTATTTATACACAACTTTTGCCTATTTTTTAGAGAAAAATTATATACGATACTTTTGAGATTTATTATAATTACAAGAACTATTACTCCTGTTTGAAAAAATAGACTATACCCTTGAGGTTTTATACTACGCTATAATTTCTCCCATCATTAGTTATAACTTAAGTTAAATATTTTAAAATGATTAGAATATCTCTATATTTTAAAACTTTTTCCTTCTTTCTCTTTTTTTCTCTCTCCTTTTTATACTCCTTTTTCTCCCTCCATTGGTTTGTTAGCACCAACGACAATCCCTTTTTTTCTAGCAATCGTGTTAATTCACAAGTACAATAGTTACTCTCTCCAATGTCAATGTCAATATTTTCTTTGCCACCCCTTTTTCTTTCTTCACGTTTCTTTCATTCTATTTACAAGTGGAAGCGATTTCATATGTAGAGACATTTTTTGGCAAATCAAAACCTTTCAATTACTTCGCAAAATGGTTTTCTATACAATGATAAGAAAGAAATTGAAAACTTCATGGCATTGACGGCGATATATGCATCTTTCTCTCTCTCATTGTTAAACCCAGATCTAGGTTTGTTGTTCTTCTCCAACCCATATTAAGTTTAAGATGCATTTGAATTCATGTTTGAGCCTAGACAAAAACTTTATTTGGGTTCAAATCAAACCCAAATACCTAATGGTCACTAGTAGTTATTTTTATTTTTTTTCTAAAAATCAAAGTAAAGATGAAAGAGAAAATGAGTAAAAATAAAAAAGAATGAAGGATAAAATGATCATTTTTTCTCTTATTTAATAGTAGAGGGTTATTGCTCTTTTCAAAATATTCAACATAATTCTTGCAATTATACCAAATTTATGATTATTGCAATTTTTTTTAAGGAATTTGTTTCTACAACTCAAATTAATTACCTGCCAATAAATATTTTGAGACTATTCTATTGTTGTAGCATTGCAAGATTGAGTATATATGACCTTCGACGTTGAAGTTTGGTCTATTGTTGCAGTACTGTCGCGTTAAAGGTGATGATACATAGGATAAAGAACAAGAAGAAGATGATTTTCTTGATGTCAACTTGCAATCAATTGTAATTTTATCACCACATTGAGATTTTAGAGATTTGAATTTGTTGGAGTGGATTTCAAGGTCACCTATTTTTCTTTTTAATTTTTTACCTTTTATTAAAAAAACATTTATAAGAAATATTTTAATACAATAAATTATTTTTTTCCTTTGAGCGGAGTGAATGTCACGCGCTAAGGGGGAAGGCTATTTTGGGTTTAATTGGCCACAAAATAGAACTATTGGACTAATAAAATCACAAATTAAAAATGGGTCTAATTGACTGCAATTTAAAAAGTCGTTGCTAATTTGAACTTTAATATTTTGTTTTTATGTCTAAACATTTAGTTAGCATTAAAATAATTTAAGATAATTATTAACGTACATTAAAGTACATCTTGTTTCTAGACAAAATATTTATTGTACCTTATTTTTAATTTTTAAATAATTCTATCAATTGGTAATACATACATGATATATATTTTGAAATATTTAATCAATCAAAGAGATTATTTGAAAATAAAAAATGTATAGGGTCGTAAATGAGTTGAGCCGTTTGCGAGCAATTCGGTGATCCGTTCGATAAAAGCTCATTCAAATTAATTTGCTCGTCAAGGTAAATGAGCCGATTTTGAGCCTAACTTTGAAACTCGATATGTAAACAAGTTGTGCGAGCTTAAACTCGCTAAATCTCGAGTCGTTAGCTCGCGAGTTGCCTTGATTAGAGACTCATGAACAAACTCAATTAAAAATTCTTGAATAACTCATGAATAGACTTATTTATAAATATATTAATAAATTTATTTATAATTTTATAAAAATATTCTTTCACACATAAATATATCAATTTTTAAATTATTGTAATAATACCATTAAAATTTGTTGAATTTGATTTTGAGAATGTTTTGATAACGAGAAACTAAATACAAAACTTTAATATATTTTCTTCATTAAAATGTGTTGATAATTAATAAGATATGCTGTGACTTGAAGATTAATCAATTAATACATAGTTTACTGTTGGAATTTTTTAATTATTATATTTTATTTAAAGTTATATTTGTTAATTATTTATATATCAGATTATTAGTGCATTTAGAATTATATTTTTTAAATATAATTCTAAAAGATCATACATATATATATGTGTGTGTATTACTATTTTGCTATTTATTATTCTTCTTCAATGTCCAATTGGCAGTCTCTGGTTGTTCCAGAACAGCCAGCTCAAAGTCAATGCCATTCATGTCCATTGCGTGCACTTGATCACAATTTGACCAAAGAAATGCAGCCCTGCCGATGGCGATCTTGCCGTGCTAGTTAAATATGACTTAGGTTATACAAAAAGACAAAAAAAAAAAAACAAAGAAAAAAGTTGATTAAATTTTAACGTTGGTTAGATTGGATTTATGTATAATTCGTATTTTTCGAATCTGACCCAGTTAATTTCTTATAATTTTATTGTAAATGAATATTAATTAATTATATTAATATTATATTAATTATCTTGGAATTGTGATTTTTTGGATGCCAGTGTCAAATGTCAATTTTCTAATCAAACTATCCCAAATTCGAACCCTATAATTTAACTTAAATGAGCGGGTTTTACAATTATGTTGCTTAATATTAAAATAAATACAAATCTTAAATATATTATTTCTTTTACTCCTTTTAGTATTCCAAAATTTTAAAAAAATGAATATTACAAACAATTATTGGAAGGCTTAAATTCTTTTCTCTCTTTGTTTTCTTTTTTTTTTTTCAAGTAATTAAAAACGGATACCATAGCCAGCTAGCAACGTTACAAAATAAAGAATGAAGAGATTGCATACGATATGATCCAAATATACAAAACACATAATAGTGATATGAAAACAAAAACTTTAAATAATAGAAAAAAAAAAAAGGTAACAAGAACAAGTGAAGCCAACCCAACTAGAACACTTCGTCTCATCAACAAAACTACAGTTCTCTGACTGCAACACATATGTGTGACCTGCATCCTCGAAGTAGGGAAAGATGTCCAAAAATAACAATTTAACTCTTCCATTCACTAGTCTCAATGGCCACGGACGAACAGTCCAAACATGGATTGAAGTCCATGAAAACGAGCTATTCTAGATAGCTTTAATGGCCAACAATAGGAATGTGAATGAGCATGGGTGGTCACTGCACTCTTTGTAAAATGTCAATAATATGTAGTCGGTGAAGGTTTTCTAGGCCAAAGGTACAAGGGATAGGGATGAGCTAAAGAGAGGGATGGCACCAACTCGGTCAAAATACCCACAAGAAGCAAGCGTCATCGCCATTAAAATTGTTGAACATGATGTTGCACTAATGAGCATGTCGACTGAACAAGTTGGGATCAACAAATTAAATCTATCTTGAGATCCCATGTCTAAATGATGAAGACTTGAATAAGGTTTAAAATACAAACGAATAAATGCAATAACACAATCAACTAGATTAGATAACTAGATTGGATTGCAAACAAGCGATGGACAACCCCTTCTTGCATGAAAGAGGTCGAGGCACAAAAATACAAACTCAAATATAAGAGGCAACAGCCAGTGCAACCCTAAGAAGCAGCACGAATGAGAGAAGTGACAAGAGGTGGTAACGCTAATAGGGGGAGATGGGCGATGGAGAGGCTAGAGAAAGGCAAAGACCACTTTGGTTTCGGGGTAGAAATTGAAGCCAGGGGCGGAAAGCTAGGGTTGGGGGAGAGGATCTTTATCTTTGGTTGAAGGCTAAACCAAGACTTAGAGGAGACCAAAGCAAACGATTCAAACCGAGAAATATAGAGATCAAAGGGAATAAGGAGGGAGGGAAGGAGGTGGAAAGAAACTCAACTTAGGGATAGAGATATCGTATAACCAGTCAATTGAACCCATTGATTTATTTTGAACTTTTTAATATTATAATGTATATATAAATTTAAGATTAATACTAGTTTATTTTTATCTTAATCTCTTTTTCCTAGAGTGGAAAGACTTTTTATTATTTTTCAAAAAATTAATATTTTAAATATTAATATAATATATTTAACCCCACTAATATAAAATGTTGGCTCTGTGATGCCATTGCCTTAACTGGTAGGGAGAGTTGACGCCCCCAAGATCGAGCGATCTTGAGGGCAACATATCAGTGTCAATCCGGTAAGTTACAAGTTTCATACTCGTCTTATGTACGGACTAAATGCTCAACCTGTGATTTATCATCCCTAACGTAATTAAGAGCACGAGTATTGGAGCCGCACAAGAACGATCTTCCCAAAATGTCAATTTAACACTAAAGTATGTGTTAAATTAATTTGGATATGTTTTTACCAACTTTGACAAAATAATGTTTGTTTGTTAAATTATAATTGATATTTTAATAAATTAAAGATCAAACACTCCCTTTATATATATTTATGATTTTTTTTTATTAATGTTAGGTGTGTAATTTAAATCAATATTAGCTGAGCTGTTTAACCTAATCAAGAGACTAAAATATATTTTAATAATAAGTTTACAAAAAAGAAGGAATGGCGATTCAAATTTAGGATGAGATTGAAAGTAATATATTAGTACATGATCCAAATGCCATTGAAAGTAATATATTAATACATGATCCAAATGCCATCTCAATCAGTGTTGCATAGGATGCCAAGGAGGAGCCTTGAATAGCCTCACCTACCTAACAAGGGTCAGCACCAGCACGTGTTAGATAAGGTCGTGTTTGGTTGGGATTACCAAATATTAACCTACCAAATAATTATTATTCCACGGCCGAACTGAATATGTACCAGAATCTTCACACGTGAGGTGTCTCCGTTCTGCTCTCCTACTCTGCTTGGTTTTCAACGCCCTTGGAATTCACAATAACTTACATCACTAAATGAGTTTTTTTTTTTTTTTACAAAATTACTTAAATAATGTAAGGTTTGAAATAATTAATTTTAAATTATAATTTAAAATTTAGATAATGCTAACTAAACAATTGTTAAGCAACACTACATGTATATTATTTTTAGATAAATTTTAATTTTTTTTTAATTTTTAAATAATTTTATTAATTAATGATAAATGTATCATATGTTGAATTATTTTACCAAAGAATAAAATTATTTAAAAATTAAAATTAAGATGCATTAAATATACATTATAAAAAAAAATAAAGTGCATTTATTTGTTTGAAAGAATGATTAGCTTGGGGGGGTTGAATTACACTCACCCAAATTTCAAAACTTACTTGAATGTATATAAAATAAGAACATAGAACATAATGATTTATAATAATTCGGCCCCAAATGACTATTCCACTACATTAACTTCTTCTTGTTTTTAAATAGCTTACTATAGGTAGCTTTTAGCAAGCTAAACTATAACTCTTACATAGCTTTTAATGGGATAGAGCTAGAACTTTTATAATTTGTGTTTTGAGGATCAAACACTTAACCTTCCAACAAAGCAAATAGACTTTTCAAATACAATACTTGAGAAGTTAAATAACTTTGCACTCTAAGTAAATGTGGCTTCTCTAAAGAAAATAAAATATATAGCTTGAGGAGTTTTTTTGAATCGAGACTTTAGTTGTTTTTCTTAGATGAGCATTCTCTCTTGTTTGTGTTTGAGTCTCTTGGAATTTATAGCTTTCATTTCTCAATGCTCTTAACAATTTGTCCAAAGGATAAAGCCTTTAATCTATAAATCTACAAAGAACATTCCTTCTTGTCATTGTCAACGTACGGTTAGTAATCAATTTGAAGCTCAAATGTATACAATTTTAATGAAAGAATGTTCAAACAACATTTAATGAAAGTTTGATTGTCTGAAAATGATGAATAGTCATAGTCAATACAGTCTTAACAACTATATTTTTAAAATTTTTAAGTGTTAATCTAGTGAAATTGACTGTTATTCAAGTGAGATAAGAGGTTACTCAAGTGGTTTTAATATTTAGTCAATTAAGTGATGTATTACTTGAATACTGAATAATCTTATTCGATTAAGATTATTATATGCATAAGTCATTAATTACTCGACTATTTAGATTTGTTACTTAACTAAAAAGGATAATAGTCAACTAGAGGCATTTATTATTAGATTAACTTTTTAACTACCTTGTTGCTTCAATATGTTATTTGATTATGTGATTTATGATACTCGACTAAAGAATTTCTTTAATTGATTAAAAAAATTCTCTTAGTCAATTAGAACTTTAATTACCATTTCGTCTAAAAATTATTACTCGATTAAGGAATTAAATTACTCGATTAAATAATAACTCATAGTTGATTAATTCTGTGAGTATATTTCTTTTCAATAATAATTATTCGATTAAAAATATGTTACTTGACTAGGAATTAAAGAACAATTCTTAGTCAATTAATCTTTTTAGTGCATTTCTATTCAAGAATAAGTAATCGATTAAAAACTATGTTACTCGACCAAGCAAGATGTTACTCTACTAAAAAATAACTCTTAATTGATCAATCTTTTGAGTACATTTTTGTTTAAGAATAATTACTTGATTAAAATGATATGTTACTCAACTAAAATATCTTTTGGCTAATTAATTATTTTATTACTCGATTATCATTACTTCATCAGTATTCGAGTAATGTAAATGAGTAGTCGATTAATCTTTTAAAGATATTTATTTTACTTGATTACAGAGAAAATTTAGTCGAATAAAGTGTTTGTTACTCGATTGAAATATCTCCTTATTTCTCAATTAAAGATGGTTACTCGATTAATTCCAATTATTAGGATTAACCTTTTTGGATCTTGAAACCCTAATATACTTTACTTGACTAATTAATAGTCATTACAATAGTAATCTTTAAAAATTAGTTAAAATTGAAATTTCTTAAGATAATTATTTAATTAAAATTAAATTTTACTCGAGTAAAAGGTATATTAATCTATTAAATAAGTTATATGACTCGATTAACATGCCATTTTCAGTTTTATTTCACCAAATTGTATTTTTATCATTCCGATGCATATGTTTTGGAATAAGCATCAAAATCAAGTGTTCAAAATTGTTTAACCATTATCTTTAGAATATTTATGTATCAATTTTTTTCTTTAAAATAACAAATATAGGTGTCATTTTAAATTCTTATATTTATTGGGTTCAAATACATGTATTTAAACCTATATCTAAATGAGAAATGTTATACTCACAAATAAGTTTGATAAACAACCCTCACAAATTGACATGACACAAATTTATAATAATTTTACTCAAAATTAATAATAATTCATAATAGTAAGTAGATTTATTATTAATTTTAGGTAGGACTATTATGAATTTGTGTAGAATTATTATGAATATGTGTTGTGACCAAGCCTCTGGGACAGTTCCCCTCGTAGAAGTCCTCAGGAAGCATGCATGTTGAGTTCATGATCTATATGTATGTTTTGATAATGACTGCATTTATGCTAAAACTTTAATGTCATCTTATGTTATGTGCTTATAGGCTTATTGATATGTTTTGATATGTGCTTAAGGATTTGTTAAGTATATCCTGATAGAAGGTATGTTGAGGTTACCTTTGTCAAGGAACCTTGATAATGCTCTCATATGTGCTAAAAAAATTTTAGCCATACGTTTTATTTATATATCTTTTATGTTTGGGGTTGTTCTAAAGATAATGCATGAGTGGTAAATGAAGCTCATGATATGCTAGGTGTTTTAAGTGGTAGCATTATTCAAGTTTTAGAGTAATGCATTCTATATATGTTGTCTAATGTTTAAGTGTTAAACATGAAGTCAACATCATATCTTTTGTGTAAAAGATCATATACTCAAGTGTGGGTACTTGAGATTTGATTTATAGGACTTATATTGTCTTATTTTTCATGATAAGGTTGTGTTAACAACTTAGTATTTGTATGATTAATCTTGTTGTTGTTTTTCATGTATCAATATGCTTGTTATGATAATAAGTTGTTTTGCTCTAGGATCTCAAGGGATATCTTATGTATTCATATTGCATGAATGTCATATTGATCTCATGGTGATTTGAGTAAGCTTAAGGTAGGGGAATATCTCAAGCACTCAAATTATGTGAAAAGTATTACTCCAGTCTAAGAGTAGTGTGCTTTAGTTGATGTTTTAGTATCAATCATCTTTGCCCTTGAGTATATGCATTTGCTTAGGCTGTGATCCTAAGTTTTATTTCATAGAGCCCAAGTTGTCTATTTGATTTTTAGTATCAAATTCTTAAGATTCTTAATGTTCTGAAATTTAATGGAAGAACACTTGAAGAACTTATAATATTAAATGCATGTTGCTTGATAAGCAAATAATTCAAGTATCTATAAGATTGTTGATTTCAGATAGGATTTGGTTAAGTTACTGAAAATCCATCTTCTTAAGCTTATAGTCGAGTAGTGGTTAATTATTCAAATGAAAATGAAGATGATATTAAGTTGTGCTACCTTAAAGCATCTAGATATAGTTAAAATTTAAATATTGTATTTGTTCCAAGCAATGTTTTTCAGTGTTGCTTATGTTTATGATCAATGCATTTGAGTAATAGAATTCTAATATTTCTATCTTTCAAGAATTATTCAATGTATGCATTAGTAGTGTATATAGCTGAGAGCTTATAGAATAAGAAATCATGTATGCTTTGTTAAGTGTATATGTGTTCTTGTGAATGATTAATAAATGATGCTAAAATTAGAGCATCTTGATATGTGCTCTTGTCTTGATATATAAATGAGCTTTCATGATGATCAAATTAGAGTATCTTTGTGTTAATCATGTGCTTTATTGTTGAGTAACACATATTGTGCTCAATATATTTGAATTTCTCTATGTGATTTATTTCAGTCAAGTAAAATATAAGTTACTTGACTTATGAATGTTTCTATGTGTTTTGCATCCTTATGTTTCACGTTGAAATGATTCTTATTTGAATCTAGAAATAGGATGTTTTTATTTGAGTAACATGTGTTGTTCTCATTTTGTTATCAAAAGCCATGTACTTTAAAGTATCTCATTATCTTGGCTTCTCTAAGGGTTTTTATGTAACCAAGTGGATGTGTTTGTTCACAAACATCACTTGTGTTTATTTGAACTTAAGGTTTATATTATTTATATGATGAGAATATTGAGTTTTGTATTTAAGCTCAATGTTTTAGATGATGATGAGAAACTTGTGCTTCATATATTAATGATTTATGTTTATCATTTAGTTGTTGTTATCAAGGAGAAAATTGTTGATTGATAATCAACTAAGAGTTGTGCATAATTTAATATATCCTTGCATTAGTCGAGTGTGGTTGCTTATAAGGTTTTAATTGAGTATTTTTATAAGCAATTGAGTGTATTTTGATGAATAATCGACTATTAGTGAGTGATAGTCAAGTATGATATGTAAGCTCTTTGTTTTTCAAGTTAAATCAATTTGTTGAAAAACTTACTCAAGTATCTGATGAGTTCAGTCGAATATCTGAAGTATTATAGAATGCAGTTAAAATAGACTCGAGTATGAAGCTTATATAATCCAATATAGATTTTCATTAGTCGAGTGAGAACTTGAGTTAGTTGAGTGAATGTGTAATGACTTATTTATTTATGAGTTAATGTAAATTTGTGTGCAAAATTAATGTATTTTTTATCAGGGGAATATTAGCAATTATTCAAATATGTTGGGATTTAAGTATAATTTCAAAAATCGATGGTTGAATCACCCTAAATATAAGTTATGCGTAAAATTAATTAAGAGAGCATGTAAGTGAGTTGGCGCGTGGGCATGAAGGGCTGGGGAAGGTCGTGGGATCAAACTCGCGACCATGCAAGTATTCATCAGGCCTTAAAATGACATCATTTTAGGTCACGCGTGTGGCCTTGCCACGCTAAGCGGTTGCCAGTCGCCGCCACCTATCGTATTATGTTATTTTACCCTAGAAGTTGTTAACTCCTTGCTGCCGCATTGCTCCTACAATGTTTCTCCTTCAAGATGCAATAGCCTATATATATAAGGTGAAGGTTTTAGTGAAATAGAAGAATGTCAGAGAGAGATTGGGAAGATTTTAGCAACACGGGTAGGCTTAATTTTGTCAAGAAGAAGCTTGAGTTGTGATGTTCACCCTATCTTGCAAGCTCTTTAACACTCTATTTCCCTTACTTCTACGATGCCTTGATTTCTTGAGTTTGGAGTAAGTAACCCTCAATTATGGAAGGATCAGCTTGCATGTGGCTTATGAGGTTACTTTGGTAACTTTTCATGGTTCTTATTTATACCTATTGAGTCTCAAATAGGGTTTTGTATCACCCTATCTTTCTTTGAGAATGATGCTTTATTGAGGACATGCAAGGGTTTGATGTTGTCTTGCATGAGTTTTGTTCTCCTGTGTATGTTGTCTTGCATGAGTTTTGTTCTCCTGTGTATGTTGTCTTGGGTAATCGTATGTCAGTTATATATGATAAGTCAGTATAATATGCATAGTTGTGATGATGCATAGAGCATGTGTATGAAAATAATTTTGAAATGCCTAAAGGTTTCATGATGCGCGTGGCGGATGGAATCTGCAGGATATATCCACAAAGAAAACTTCAACTCAGAGACAAACTTTAGTCCCATGGTTATGATATGGACTTTAGTCCCATGGTTATGGTTTTAAAAAATTGCATACGAGCATTAATGCATGTTTCATCTTGTATCATGTAGTGTGATATAAAGAGATGTGGAGAGAGTACTTTAAATGTCATTCATGATTCTATTTGTCTCTTAATACCCATGATTCTTATGCTCACTTTCTTTTAGTTATACTTGCTAGTCCTTGTGGCTCATATTTGTTTGCATCATTCTAGGTAAGGGTAAGGCTAAGGCTAAAGAGGTGGTCAAGTCAAGTGAAGTTGGAGTCGTGGGATAGAAGTGTGTACGGAGCTATCTCAATTGGAAGGTCCCTTGGAGGGGTGTTTTGAGATGTGTAATACTAAGTTACGTTTTCTTTATGTGTTAGGTTGTACCCCTCATGGGATATGGTGAGTATGTTGACCCTAATATGTATATGTCTATGAGTAATGACGTATGAGTATGGCTTCCATTGTTGATAGCAAGGAATATGCTTGATGTTTCTATTTGGGTTTTGTGTTTGTGCCCTTTTTTTATACGGACATTTCTTGGATTCCTCAAATGCGGGGTCTTAGGTAATGGGGATGTTATAATTTTTCAAAGCTTGTCTAAGCGAGAAATTTAGGGGTGACACAAAATGGCTGCTGAACTCAAATTTTATAGCCATTAAATTAGCCGTGCACGATCTTTAAAGGCATAGATTGGACCATTTAGGCTCCAGAAAGGCTTTAAATATTTCATAAATAATTGAGAATGATATTTAAATATTCTAATAATTATTTTATTAAAAAAGAAGGCTATCCTTGCAGATATCTCATTATTTTGATAGCAACTATAAAAGGAGATGAAGTTGAAGATAAAAACTGCCATTCTTGAATTCTTCTGATTGACTTAAGTCAAAAGAATTTCTTCAAGCTTACATCTTCGAATAGAAAAAGAGAGAAGGAGTGCTTACATTCTACTTATTCTTTCTATCTCTCTTTTTTCTTTGTGAGAAGAAAATATTATCATTTGTACTCTATCTTTGTAAGAGCTTATCAAGTCCTTCAAATTGTAATCTTCTTATTTCTTGTTGTGGTTATGCCTAATCCCTGAAAGGCAAAAGGATGCTCCTGATTCTTTGAAAAGAAAAGAGGTTACGCTTGATCCTTTAAAAGATAGTGGTTTCAGTTGAGTATTAAAAAATCGATTGTATTGGTTACTGTTGAACCAGTGAAAAGCGGAGGTTACAGTTGCACTTGTGAAAAGCTGAGGTTATAGTTGAACTTGAAAAAATTAAGTGGATTTGGTTAATCCTTGGTGAGGAGCCAACGGAGTAGAGTCACTACAAAAAAAATTGATTTTTTATGATAGTTTTAAAAAAATCGTCACTAAATTTAGAAAATAATTTAATAATTAAAAATTAAAATTAAATTTTGCGGTAGTTTTTGAGAAATTGCCGCTAAATTCAGAAAATAATTAAATAACTTGTAATATCCCAAAATTTGGAGATAAATAAAAATTATTAAAAATAGTGTTTGAGATCATTATTGAATATATAGAAATTTAAGAGAAAGTATTAATTTATGTTGTTTTGAGGAAATAGGAAATTAAGGGTAATTAATTAAATTATTTGGGAATATTTATGAAAATAATGACGAAATTAATTAGGTGAATTTGTAGGAATGTTCAGAGTACAAATGTAATAAGGGAAATGGGAGTTTGGGTGGTGTGAGTGGCGATTTAGGCAACTTTGGGGGTTGTGGCACAATTTTAAGAAGGGTTGGGAAGTCACTTTAAATTTAATGAAATGCACTTTATCTATGAGGATGGCAGCCAGCGTAGATGGTCGCGTGCGCTTGTGCGAGGGAGGTGGTCGCGAGTTCGATGCCGTCTGGAGGCTGCGTGTGCAAGGGAAATGGCTAAATTTTTTAGCCAAAGGGGGAGGCCTAAAACGACGTCGTTTCGGCCCAGAGGCAGTGGCCTCCCAGCGCAGCCCGGAGACTGCCATGTGGCCGCATTCTAGCCACTCATTTTTGGCCTTTTTAAGCCCATTTTGAGCGTTTCTAAAGCAGCAAAAGAAGAATGAAAATTGGGAGAAGAAGATGGCGCGCAAAAAGGGAAAATTTGGGAGAAATTCAGGGTTTAATCAAGATTTAATTGAGGTTTAATTAGCTAGGTAAGTAGAGAAATATGTATTAATCATTTTGTACGGTTGGAATTAAATTTTGGGTCCAATTTTATTAATTTTGGGAGTTTATGCTATGTTGCAGTGTAAAAACGCTGGAAACAGCTAAATAGAGGCAAGCTCCTTTCTACCTTTGTGAGCTCCTTCCATTTTATGAACCCCATGCCTTTCCTTAATTTATTTTGGTTTCGCGTATTAATTATATGAATCAAGGATTTTATTTGCATGAATTAATTTATATTAAATATGAGACTCATTGGGGTTTTATTTATTTTGTGCCTACGGGGTATTTTGTATTGCCCCCATTCCTTTTAGAATGATGTTGAACCCAACACTACAACAAAAAACACTTATTGAGGCATATTTTTAAGGACATTTTTTAAAAAATGCCCTATAAAATACTATTTTGAGGCACAATTTAAAAAAATGCCCTAATAAAATAATTCTAATGAGGCACAACAATAAAATGCCCTAATAAAAAATTCTATTAGAGCATAATTTTTTAAGTGCCCTAATAAAATAACACTAATGAGACACTTTTAATAAAATGCCCTAATAAAAAAATCTAATGGGGCAAAATTTTTAAAGTGCCTCTTTAAAATAATTCTAATGAGACACTTTAATAAAGTGCCTTAATAGAAAAATCTAATAAGGCAAAATTTTTAAAGTGCCTCTATAAAATAATTCTAATGAGACACTTTACTAAAGTGTCCTAATAGAAAAATCTAATAGGGCAGAATTTTAAAAGTGCCCCTATAAAATAATTGTAATGAGACACTTTGATGAAGTGCCCTAATAGAAAAATATAATAGGGCAGCATATTTGTAGTGCCTCAATAAAATAACTCTAATGAGATACTTCGATGAAATGCTCTAATAGAAAAATCTAATAGGACAAAATTTTTAAAGTACCCCAATAAAATAATTCTAATGAGACACTTCTAAGTGCCCTAGTAAAGAAAATTAGTAAAATAATTCTAACGAGACAAATTTTGAAGTGTGGAACTAGTAGTGTGTAGAGATTCAGTTATTGACTGAACTAATTGAACCGACCGACCAGCCAGTTTGGTTTAGTTATTTAATTAGATGTCGATTAGTGGTTCAATTATTTTTTGACAAAAATTTTGGGTTAATTTTTATTGATTTGGTCTTCGTTGTTGGTAATTAATAGAACAAACCATACCGCTAATCATTAGAATATGAACCACACTGTGGTTTGGGGCACTTCGTTCGTCTCCGATTCACTTGTCCCTTCGTCTTCGTCTCCATCTAACCATTAAATCATTTTTTATTTTTGAGTATATGAATCACTGTGGTTAGGGGAATCCAATGATCAATTCTAATCATTGAAATCGCCACCCGGTTAGATGGCCGACAACAACAGTAAGGCTGAACTTTAGTTCAGTTTGTTTGGTTATTATGTGGGAAAGTTCAATTCTTGGTCCAGTTCAATTTTATATAAATTTTGTTTGGTTAATTATTCAATTTTGGTTAATTTGATTATTTGGGGTTTGTCGATCGATTCGATTTGATTATTACATACAATTCAATTGTTTTCATTATTACTTTTTGATCGATTAGGTAACCAAATCGATTGTTTGCGCACCCTTATGTGAAACAAATTATATATATGGATTCAAAATTTTTAAATAAATATTAATTTAATACAATAATTTAAATTATTTTATTATCATATTTTAAATTATTATCATAAATTATTTAATAATTGTGATAATTTCAACTATTTTAATTATCATAATCTGAAATTATTTTATTTTTATCAATCAAATAATTATTAATATTATTTTCATAATTTAATTTATTTTATTTAACAACTAAATAAAAAAACAAAATATATATATAGCAACTAAATAAAAAAACAATATATATAACAACTAAATAAAAAAACAAAATATATACATAAAACATACAAAACCAGTGGCGGGAGATTCCCCCGCCGCTTCCCTTTCCCCTTGCCAAATCCCTAAATCGCTATTGCCCATCTTCCTTAAGCAAACTGCAGTTTTCACCGACTCCCTCAACATTGCCGTCGTCGCATGCTTGCTCCCTCAAAGTCATCGTCGTCGCATCCTTACTGCCTCAACGTCCGCCGTCATCACGTCCTTACTATCTCAACACCAACGTCGCCTTGTCCTTGCTGCCTGAACGTCATCTCCGCCACATCCTTGCTACCTCAAAGCCATTGCCGCAGCCTTCTGCTGCCTCAACGCGGCTGCTGCCTCTTCCAAGTAGTTCACAACCTCTCTGCCACCTCACAGTGAGTTTATGTTTTGAAGTTATATATGTTTATATATGTATTTTGTGTGTGTGTGTGTGTGGTCAGGCCTTCAATTTATGATCTAAATGTTTTTTTAGCCTTCATTTATGTATCTTTTTTAACGTTTCCTGAAGCATTGGTAGTTGGGTATTGTGGCTCCCAATTTCAATTACTTTAGAAACCCATTCCTTGTTGTGGGGCAGTGGGAGGGGGATATCAAAGCAATATATACCTAATAATCAAGTTTTTTTTATAAAATAATAAAAAATTCAGTCAATTCATACTAGACCCAAAAACAATTCTAAGAGAGAAAAAGACAACTGGAAGTAAAGCAACAAACTGAAAATATATATTAGATATATATAATTTGGAGATAGAAAGAGTGTGAAAATATCATGTATTGGTTGATGTAATTTGGATGAAAAATAGTTTGACAGGAAAATGGCAAGAAAAAGCTATATTTAAAAGAGAGAGACACACTGCCACGCTCTGCCAGTGCTGTCTCTAGCTAATATATATACATATACATATATATATATATATATATTTATATAGAGAGAGAGAAGCTAACTGGTAGCTAGCTGAGAGCAGCCTTTTTTTTTACTTGCAAAATTGTTGCTGATATATATACATATCTCTCTATATATATGTATTTTGTGTGTGCGTGGGGGAGGGGGAGGGGCTTCAATTTATGATCTAAATGCGTATCTAGCCTTCATTTTTGGTATTTTTTTTATGTTTCCTGAAGCATTAGTATTGAACCTATTTAATTTCTTGGTCTTTTTTGTAGATATCTTTTTTCGGAAATCCTTTTATTTGAAAAGGAAAATGACGGATAGAAATTGGATGAATGAACATAGAGTTAGTAGAAGGTACATTGATGGAGTGGAAGAATTCTTAAGTTTGGCATTTACTAAAGCAAGTATCAATGGAAAAATAACATGTCCATGTAAAAAGTGTGGGAATGGACTGTGGGCAACTAGGGAAGAGGCAAAAGATCATTTGATATGCTTTGGGTTTATTAAAGGATATACAAAATGGACAGCCCATGGAGAAGGTTCATCATTTGTGGGATTTGAAACACATGCTCCTAATGACCTATTTATGAATGATGAGATGCATGAGTTATTATATGATGCATTTGGCATCCCAAATGAACATGCAAATGAAGATGACCCAATGAATATTGTAGAAGAACCTAATGAAACGGCTGAGACATTTTATAAGTTGCTTCATGAAGCTCAACAAGAACTCTTCCCCGGGAGTAAGTTTTCATTGTTATCATTTCTTGTTCGCCTATTTCACATTAAATGTCTTGGAAATTGGTCGAACAAGTCGTTTTCAATGTCATTGAAGTTGTTAAAGGATGCATTTCCTGAGGGGGGTAAATTACCAAAATCTTACTACGAGACAAAGAAAGTGTTTAAGGGACTTGGCCTTGAGTGTAAAAAAATCCACGCATGTCCAAATGATTGCATACTTTATCATAAGGAATATGAGACAGCCACAGAATGTTATCAATGTCACACTCCTAGATACAAAATACCTACAAATAGGTTGCAAAATGATGGAGAAACGAACATAGATACAAGTGAGACAAAAATCCCTGCTAAGGTATTATTCTATTTCCCATTGAAACCAAGATTGCAAAGGCTATTCATGTCTTCAAAAATTTCCTCCTTTATGAAATGGCATAAGGAGGACCGAATTAAAGATGGATACATGCGGCACCCAGCAGATTCTCCAGCTTGGCAGACTTTTGACTTCAAGCATCCTGAGTTTGCTAAAGATCCACGTAATGTTAGACTTGGATTAGCATGTGATGGATTTAACCCATTTAGGACAATGAGTAGTACTCATAGTACTTGGCCAGTTATCTTAATGCCATACAACCTCCCTCCTTGGATGTGTATGAAACAACCTTTTTTCATGTTATCGTTGCTCATCCCTGACCCTTCACCACCTGGAAATAACCTTGATGTATACTTACAACCCTTGATAGAGGAGTTAAAGGAATTATGGGATGGGGTAAACACATATGATGTATCTACTAAGGAAAATTTTAAAATGCGTGCAGCTATTATGTGGACTATTAGTGACTTGCCTGCCTATGCTAACTTATCTGGATGGAGCACAAAAGGAAAGCTTGCTTGCCCCTCATGTCATAAGTATACATGTTCTGAACGATTGCAAAAAAGTGGGAAATCATGTTACATGGGTCATCGAAGATTCTTGGATGTTGATCATGCCTTCCGTAAAGATAAGAAGAATTTTGATGGTGAGGAAGAACATAGAAAGGCACCTCCACGCTTAACTGGCTCTATGGTGTTAGATGAATTGAACGGATTCAACATAAAATTTGGAAAACAAGTGAGTGATAATCCAAAATTGCCTTACAATTGGAAAAAGAAAAGCATTTTCTTTGAGTTACCCTATTGGAAGGATAATTTAGTGCGCCACAATCTTGATGTAATGCATATTGAGAAAAATGTGTGCGATAGTATTCTTGGGACCTTGTTGAATCTAGATGGGAAGACAAAGGATCACAAGAATGCACGTCTTGATTTATAGGTGAAGAATATTAGAAGTGAACTTCACCCGAGGGAAGATGGTTCTTTACCGCCTGCTTGTTTTTCAATGAATAAAAAAGAAAAAGAGATATTTGGCAAAGTGTTGAAGAAAGTGAAAGTTCCTGATGGGTATGCTGTAAATATTTCAAGGTGTGTACACCTTAATCCATTCAAAATATTAGGTCTTAAGAGTCATGACAATCACATTTTGATGCAACAATTACTTCCATTAGCATTGCGAAAGGTCTTACCCCAGCATGTTCGAAAGCCCTTGATTGAGTTATGCCAGTACTTCAAAAAACTTTGTTCGAAATCACTCCACTCTATTGATTTGGTTCAAATGGAATACCAAATTACATTAATACTTTGTCACCTAGAAAGGATTTTTCCTCCATCATTCTTTGATGTTATGGTGCATTTACCGATTCACTTAGCAACAGAAGCTAAACTTGCTGGGCCTGTCCATTATCGTTGGATGTATCCTATTGAGAGGTAAGTAATACTCATTGCTTCTAATTTGTCAAATTTTATTTAGATATCATTTCTTTGAAAGAAAACATAATTACTTTTTCATCATTGGGCTTCGTATAGGTACTTGTCCACATTGAAGTCATATGTAAGAAACAGATCTCGTCCAGAGGGTTCCATTGCTGAAGGTTATTTAGCAAATGAATGTTTAACCTTTTGTTCTAGATATTTTGATGACATTGAAACCAAATTCAATCGGCCAAGTAGAAATTCTGTTGAAGGAAATGTTAGCAATGTTGAGTTACCAATATTTGCAATGCAAGGACGATCATTTGGAAAAGAAGAGATGGTTGTTTTAACTAGAGAAACATTAGAAATGACACATAAATATGTGTTGTTTAATTGTGACACAGTTCAAGAATTTATTCAGTAAGTCAATAATTATTTTTTGTTAATTTTAGTAGAGTATAAATAGCTCTTTTGTATCCTTATATTCTACTATATGCACAGACAACATGAGACTATAATAAACAATCAATATCCTCGTCTTTCTAAACGACAAAGGGCTATTAAACACACTGAGGAATTTACTTCATGGTTTAGTGACATAGTAAGTTTTTATTCAGTAACCTTGGTTTCAATTTTTTTAATTTATTTATTTATTTTTGTTTTCATAATCTTATCCTTCATTTATTTAGGTTGGAGAAATGTTTGCTGTTGGAAATGAGGATATATCTGAAGAGCTTCGAGCTCTTGCTCAAGGTCCTAATTGTGTTGCAAGAAAGTACAAGGGTTTTATTATTAATGGTTTTAGATTTCGTGTGAAAGAAGTTGAGGAAAAGAGAAAAACTCAAAATAGTGGGGTTATTATTACTGCCAAGACAAAAAGTTATGCTAGTGTGAGGGATAACAACCCCATATTAGGAGATGTCACATATTATGGAGTTCTAAATGATATTTTAGAGTTGGATTATCTCAGTGGTAAAAAAGTGACGCTATTCAATTATGATTGGGTTTCTCAAAGAAGCGGAAAGAAAGAAGATGATGATGGTTTCACCTTAGTCAATTTCACTAGACTCATGCCCACAGATGAGCCATTTATTTTAGCTTCTCAAGCACAACAAGTGTTTTATGTGGAAGACCCTACAAAAAAAGACTGGCATGTTGTAATAAGAACCACACCTAGAGACTGTTGGAAATGTATGCCCTAAAGACACGTTTTATTTAATTTATGGTAATGATGTTTTCTTTTAGTCAGTTTATGGCACATATATCATTTGCATTTAATTGTTGGAAAAATGTCCATGCTATTAAGTAAGTGATTCATGTGATGGGTCGTTCTTCACAGTTAGGCATGAATCATGGGTACTTAATAAGCAAGAAAAATATTACTCTTGATCTTTTGATAGAACTGGGCATTCTATCATGATAAGATCATTGTGCAATAGATCCTAATGGAGGATGGCTTGCCTTTGCCAGTAAACAGTCCGTTTACTCTAATTGTACAAGCGCATTTGGAATGCGTAGAGTGGACCTGTGATAGAAGCTAATGACAAAGTACTGATTATCATGGAGCTAGTCTATCACTGCTACTACGTGGACGAGTACTCTAATACTTGAGTATTAGTTGGTGGTCTGGTGAACCTAGAGCTATATTCTTAAATTCACTATAGGTGAGGTCTATCAAAGATCAGCAACCTTGTGAGTTGGGAGTGTGGTTTCTAATTAGCTAAGACAGACTAATACAAGATAGTTTCTGTGATTCACCCCCTTGTGATTGTCCAAGAATAATCAAATAATCCAGGGCCCTGGGAACGTGACTTAAGAGTGTGTGCTTCTGGGTAGCTCCCAGTGATAAGCAAGTACATTCGAGTAGTCACAGATTATTGGACTAGTGATCTAAGGATGGTAGAAATCATTTAGAGAGGTGTTAGTACATTATTCCTTTCTAAATGATGGGTGTTACATAGAGGGGTATTTTCGTCATTACACTAGTAGGTCAAAGAGATCGCACATGCAAAATTATTCGTGGGGTCAGTGTTACCATATGGTGATAGTTGGAACACTTAGAATGACAAAATATAGCTACTGGGTAGCAGGGATATTTTGGTCATTTTAGTAGCCATGAATAATTTGTCTTTTGGTCCCCAGGGTAGCTTGATGTAACTCATGTATTATTTAATACATTTTGGCTTGTTGGGTGAATTACATTGAGAGAGAATTATTTAATAGTTTATTGGTTTTAATTAATTAATTGGGCTAACCCAATTAGAAAAAATTAATTAAAATGGACTTGGCCCATTAGGGTTTGGCCCACTAGGGTTTTAGCCTTAGGGTTCTCCCTATATATATATTCTCTCTCTAGTTGTTTTTCAACCCTAATTTCGATTTTCTCTTCTTCACCAAGAGAGGCCATGAGTTTAGAGTCATACCTTGGAAGATCAAGAGATCTGATGCGAAGGAGCCGACGGATTGCAGGACAGTCGACGTCTCCACCACGCGAAGAAGCAGTCGCGCCTCCTCCTTCTATTGCTCCATTCCGTCCGGTAATCTGAAGGAAAAGTAAGTCTTCTAGATTCTTACCAATACGAGGATATTGTTATGTTTAAAATCGCTTCCGTTGCATGCTTTGATCCTCGTTGACGGTCCTTCAGAGACCAATTTGATCAAAAAATCAATTCATGTGATGATGATATAGAGACTCAACTGCAAAGCCATGCATGCAATCCTCAAATTCAAGATGGTGACATCAATGTTGATATTACATGGGCTAGGGAGCATGACGAATTTGATGCTTATGGTTGATTTGGTTCATTATTATTTTTTTATGTTATAACTTTGTACGACTTTCAATTCTATGCTTTTCTAAATTGAGTTTGTAGTTTCAAATGCTTTCTCCTTTGGGTTTTATGCACAATTAATTCATTTTTCATTGTAGAAAATTATATATCAAGATTGTGTTGTCTTAATTAGCTATTTCAATTATCTAAATACCACTTGTGTGTTGCTCCATTAGTTTGGTACATAGAATCATTGTTATATAACAGTGAGTATTGCTACATTCACACAAATTCAGCTTGATGGCACCAAGGACTAGAATTGGACGCATGTCTGATGGGTTGGACTCAAACCAGTTAAGAAGAGATTTAAGCAACACTCAAACCAATACAGTCTCAGGTAATCTATCAACTTTTCTAATTTAGCTTTGCTCATTTCACTTTATACTTCTATAATGTTTTGGAATAGACAATGGTATCAAGAAGAATGTACGAGGGCCAACATTTATGCAAAAAATTTGGGCTCGAGATAAACAAGAGGCTATTTAAGTTGAATTTAATGACCTAGGGCAACCTATTGATGAAAAGTCATCAAGTGAATTAGCTCACTTCTTGGGGGCTATAGCACGCAATGGAAGATACACACCATTACATTATAAGAATTGGATCGAAGTACCTCAAACTTATAAAAAAGAGATGTTGACCCAAGTTCAGGTATTGGTGTACTTCATTCTTTATATTATAACAATATTGTATAATATCATTGTTCTTACTTTTTTTTCAATTAAATTGATTTTTTTTTTTAGGAAAAGTTTCAACTTCCTCCTGGTCAAGAGGATTGGATATTGAAATCCATCGCCAAAAAGTGGAGAAATTGGAAATCTTTTGTGAAAACAAACTATTATGATCCAAATGTATCTCTTGTTGAACAAATGAAAAATGTTCCTAAAAGAGTTCATGAAGACCAATGGAAGGAGTTGGTAACTTTTTGGAATTCTGATGCATCAAAGGTGTGTGTAAAGTTATACTTTAACTTGTGGTATTTTTCAATTAATTACTCTTACAAACTTTGCCATGTATTCTAGAGAGTCAGTGATAGGAATAAAGTGAGTCGAGGACATCAAAAAATGGTACACTGAAAAGGTAAGATGAGTTTCGCTAGAGTGGCAGAGAAAAAGGTAACTTCTACTTCCTTTCAAAATGCTATGTATAATTGAATTTTAATTAAATAAATATTATTTTTGTTTCTCATTAATTATATTTGTCATGATTGGAAGTATTCAATTTTATATCTTTGTTTAACTATTATATAATATATAAATATTTACATTGTATGTAGAAAAATGAACTTGGCTATTACCCATCACGCTCTACCTTGTTCATTGAGTGTTACTCAAAAGGTGAAACTCCAGGAAATGAGGCAGCTAGTCAAGCAATGGTAATAGTTAAATAAAAATAATAATAATTTATTTATCAATTTTTTTATATTTATTCTTTGAATATAACTTTTTTTTTTTTTATAGGAAGCAATGCGTGAGTTAACTATGAATGCTCCAGAAGGTCCACGAAATGATCATAATGAAAATGATATTACTCTCAAGTTATGGGAAAGGAGAAAGCTGGGCATGTACGTATGTATGGCTTAGGTGTTTGTCCTTCAGATCTTTATGGTCCAACACCTAGTCGTGCAACGTCTCATAGGCTTGCTATGAGTTATAAGAATGAATTAGAGATGATGAAGGAACAATACATGAATATGAATGAGCAGCTACAAGAATTGAGAGCTATGTGCATGGAAAATAGGGAAACACCTAGTAATAGTCATCCTACGCCATCTTCGAGCCCTTTTAATCTTGTGTCATCTCCTCAGAGCAATATGGGTTTTTCTTCACAAACTTCAACTCGCCAACCAATTCGAGTAATTTTCTTACTATCTTCTTCATTGTAGTAGTTATGTGATAAGTGTCTTTTATACACTTATTTTGGTTTATAAACTTAGTATTTATACATTCAATGAGCATGATTTCTACTTGATTTGGTTCTATATATGGTTATGTAGATGTGGAGCATGTGTTAAAGCGGACATGGAGCAAAAAAGAGTGATTTTGGTGCATGATGGGAGTGAAATGAAGCTTGGAGGCATGATCGAGTTTCGAATTAAAAGAAAGCAAAAGAGTATCGAAAGCAAGAAGTTGAAGATGATAAAGCAAGAGGCTAAAGAAGAAGGCTAGCGGTCTTACAGCGGAATGCATACCGCTGTAGCACCGTTATAAGGTTTGGTTTCTGGAGCTCACGGTCCTACAGCGGAATGCATACCGTTGTAGCACCGCTATAAGGTTTGGTTTCTGGAGCTCACGGTCCTACAGCGGAATGCATACCGCTGTAGCACCGCTTTAGGAATTGTTTTCTGAAGCTCACGGGTCTGCAGCAACAAGCATACCGCGGTAGGACCGCGGTAGGGATCAAAGCTTCGTGAAAAGGCCATTTTAAGCCCGTTTCAATCCAAATAAAAGAGAAATAGACTCCTTCAAGGTATAAGATTTTGATAACCTAAAGAGGACTATATAAAGACTTATTCTTGGGAGATTTGGGTAGTCTTTTGGGAGAGAGAAGAGAAGCGGATGGAAGATTGAAGACTACTCTTAGGTTGTATTTTTCTTTTCTTTTCTTTTCTTTCTCAATTCTTTGCTATGGATTCCAACTCTTTTCCTTTTCTTTTGATTGAGAGCATGCATAGCTAAGTTTTTATAACTAGGGTGAATGATGAAACCTCGACTTCTAATGGTTTGATTTAAAGTTATTCGGTTTGTTATTTTCTTATCCATTCGGGTTGATTGTTGGTTATGTTCATAACGTTGTTTTGATGCTTGATCACCATTGGAACATATTTGTGATTTGTATTGCTTTCGAGAGATTCAATATGGATTAGACATGGTAGCAAACAACATAGGGTCCTATAATAGGTAGAGATACCGTTATGCCCTATGAAATCATTTTGTGATGATTTTCGTCATTGAATGCATGTTTATATGTTCGAAGGTTGACTAGAGATAGTTAATCTCATATATATTCATAGAACTGAATGACCATCGAGAGAGGCTTTTGGTTGTGATTGGATCATTGATTTTCAACCTAAGATAAGGAATAGCAAGACCTGAGTAATGAATAATTGAATCATAGAAAGCCGACGGTGGATTCACAAACCCTAGTGTTTTAGTCTTGTGAGTTTTAAATCAAAGGAATTATTTGTTTGCATCTTTAATTCATAAATTAGTTTTCATTACAAGTGAATTCTTTGTTAATGTGTGTGTTAGGTTAAGGTTAAATCAATTAGAGTAAACGTCAAAAGTTAGTCCTCGTGGGTACGACACTCTATTCATCACTATATTACTTATCACGATCCGTCCACTTGCGGGATAGAATTAAGCGGACAAGTTTTTGGCGTCGTTGTCGGGGACTAATTCTTTTGATTATTGCTTTGATTGATATTAGCTTTAACTATCAAATTTTGTTTTCATTATTTTTCTAGGCTAAGCTATTTCAATTTGTGTGTGTACAGGGATTGAGATAGTGCATGAGCCGTTCAGAACGTTCGGATATTTGTGAGTTTGATCCTGAGATAGAAAGAACGTTTCATCAAAGGCGTCGTGAACAAAGAGCAAGGAGGGAAAAACAAGTAAGTAACATGGGTGACAACGCAAACCAACTTGTTCCAATGGCGCAGCCTGTTGAGGTCAATGAAAGAGATATTCTGATGGGGGACTTCATGATGCCCCCAATGATTGAGAACTGGTCAAGCATAATCTATCCTCCTTATGGGCATGAGAATTTTCAGTTAAAGCCAGATGTGATCAATCTCTTCGCCAACAACATACCTTTTTATGGAATGAGCGAGGAAAATCCACACTATCACTTGTCTCGATTTCTGGAGTATTGTGGGAATTTTAAGTATCAAGGAATTAATGAAGAGGCACTCAAGATGTGCCTTTTCCCTCACACTCTGAAGGATAGGGCTCGAGAATGGTTAGACTTATTACCACCGGGTAGTATTACTTCATGGACAGATTTGGTACAGAAGTTCACACTCAAATACTTCCCACCGGCCAAGATTACCAAGTTTAAGCATGAGATTTCAACTTTTCAGCAAGCTGAGTCTGAAAATTTTCACGAGGCATGGGAGAGGTTCAAGGAGCTTTTGAGAAAGTGTCCAAGTCATAGTTTCCCATTACCAGCCCAAAATCATTATTTTTATGCTGGTTTAACTCCTTACAGTCGTTCAGCGGTGGATTCTACAACAGGTGGTTCCATTCGAAATAAATCAGCCGGGCAACTTCATGATCTTTTTGAAACAATGAGTGAGCAGTTTGTAATGTGGCCGGATAGGAATTCACATAAAAGAGCAGCAGGAGTGCATGAAGTGGATGTGAGTACTTTAATGCTAGCTAAGATTGATGTTTTGTCAAAACAGATGGAAGCATTCAAATACGCCTCATCCACTAATATGGTGCAAGGATCTCATCCTATTTGTGTAACTTGTGGGGCAAATCATCTGTCGTTCGAATGTCCACTAGTCATCACAGATCCTTCTTTCACAGAGCAGGCCGCATATGCACAGAACTTTCAACATCAACAAAATAATCCATTTTCTCAGACGTACAATCCCAGCTGGAGAAACCATCCTAACTTCTCCTATGGCAACAATCAGAATAGTCAAAATCCACCAAAAATGGGAAGACCACAAGAAGAAAGAGGAAGATGGGAAGAAGCAGTCTCAAAGCTTCAAGAAAGAAGTGATCGGACCGATGCATCCATTAAGAATATAGAAAATCAAATTGGGCAGTTGGCAAAACTTCTCACCGAAAGGCAACTGGGCACATGGCCAAGTAATACGGAAGTTAACCTAAAGGAGCAAGTAAATGCAATCACAACAAGGAGTGGGGTGCAACTACCAGAAATTCATGTTAAAAGACCAGGTATGGCAAAACAAAATGGTATTGTTCAGGAGACAACAGATCAACTTGAAGAGCCCGAAGTAGTAGCTGAACAAGATAAGGTAATTCCACCACCGGTTAAGCCATATGTTCCTCCAACTCCATTCCCTCAAAGGTTGCGCAAGCACAAGATGGATAAGCAATTTGAGAAATTTTTGGAGGTATTCAAGAAACTTCATATTAATATACCGTTTGCGGATGCCTTAGCCCAAATGCCCAGCTATGTGAAATTCATGAAGGAAATCTTATCAAATAAGAGGTTCATGAAACCGTTATGCTAACGGAGGAGAGCAGCGCTATATTAAAAAACAAACTACCACCGAAACTTAAAGATCCATGGAGTTTCACTATTCCTTGTACTATTGGTAGTTTATTATTTGAACGAGCTCTATGTGATTTGGGTGCTAGTATAAATCTAATGCCTTACTCTATTTTCAGGAAGCTTGGATTAAAAGAACCAACACCCACCACTGTTTCTCTCTAATTGGCTGATAGAAGTATCAAATATCCGAGGGGAGTAGTGAAGAATGTTTTGGTAAAAGTGGATAAATTTATTTTTCCTGTTGACTTCTTTGTTCTAGACATCGAAGAAGATTATGATATGCCCTTAATTTTAGGGAGACCTTTTCTTGCCACAGGGAGAGCTTTGATTGATGTCCAGCAAGGAACACTTAGCCTTAGAATTTATGATGAGACGGTTACATTTAATGTATTTAAGGCTATGAAATATTCTAGTGGCAATGAAAAAGAAGTTTTAATGAGAGATGGCATTGTTGATTTAGTAGAGAGACCTGATGATCTTAAAGAAAATTGCATTGCTAACTCTTTTGATGAGCAGGAACAAAGTTTGGATGCCAAGAACAAGGTTGTGGTCGTGGGCTCTTTGGGAGAGAAGCAAAAAGGTTGTCCATCAAAAAGAGACAAATTGTGTTCTTTGGATGTTTCTTCTTCTTCAAAAGCCAGCCACCAGGTCATGAAAAGGAAAAGTTGGTAAGGGTGTTGAGGGAGAAAAAGAAGGGGATTGGATTAAAGGTTGCTAACATTCAAGGAATCAGTTCATTAAATGGCACCTACAAAATGTTGATGGAAAAAGGATTCAAGCCTCCTTGAAGATGGAGGCCTAGTCAAGCTAATGACTTTAAACAAGCGCTTATTGGGAGGCAACCCAATTTCCTATCTCTTTCATTTATTAGCATGTTGCATTTGTTTTTTTCTCTTTTGTTCTTTACTTTAAGTTAGGTTAGAGTGTCATTCTTTAGGATTTTGCACAAAAACAATGTTGAGGTCATCATAACAGCATGCATATTATGTGCTTGATAAAATGCCCAAACCAATGTTCACTTGCATATTGCATCTTAAGTTTGGGATTGTGAGGTTTAAGTTTGGGGGGAGTTTGGGCATCCATGTGACTCTGTCTACTTCATGCCATTCGTATTCATTGTTGCCTTCTTATGTTCAAACATGTGCATTGTAGGTACATTTTCAGAAGTAATAATGCAATCGAAGAGCCATCCTACACCAGCTGCTTACAAGGACAAATCCATTGCCGAAAGTTCCAATACCTCAAATCGAGCGTGTGTTGATCTATCTACCATCACAACCTTGACACTATAGATCGGGTACACTCCTTCCTTTTCTTTCTCTTCGTTCCATTGGGACAATGAAACGTTTAAGTTTGGGGGGAGGTTCACTATGGGCAGCTACATATGTTACATGATTTGGTTGAATGGTGTTAAAAAAAAAATTGTCTTATTTTGTTGGGTAGACGTGCCATCAATGATGAAGCTTATTTGGTACCATTTTGATGAAATGAGTAAAGAGAGTGATGCTATTCATTTTGTTTTGTGATTCATTATCCATGATAGACGAATGTGAGCACAAGTGTCAGGAGGTTAAATGCATAAGTTCCCATTTAAAATTTCGCCCTTAAACCAACTTTGTGAGCACCTCAATCATCAAACATTATGAAAAGGAAAGTTTGGGGAAGATTGAGCCATGATGGTAAATGTCGAGGAATGTGTTGATTCTGTGCATGTTAAAATTTGTGTAGAATGTGTTAGACATACTAAGGAAAACTAGGTAATGACCATAGGCTAGTGATCTCATCCCTATGTCACTATGTCGTGCACCAAACTAAATTTGAGCCTGCATATATCTTATACCTTTCTTCGTAGCCTGAATGACTTGAGTGATTATGCCCGTAGGGGTATCTTAAAACCTGGTGTCCCGTGGTCATTTGGCTTGGGAGTCATCGGCTGAAAGCTCGTTACAAGGGTCATTCAGAAAGCTTAATGGAGTAAAGGCTTGCACATAAGATATTATAAAAAAAAAAAAAAAAACGAGATGGAGCATAAAATGCACTCGTTCAAAAAAAAAAAAATCTCAATAATGGTGCCGATGTTTGTAAACTCTTAGGGATTGAGAACACTGATGGGTTTGACTGTCTAGTGGATGTTAGCATGCCGAAGCATTCAAAATAAAGGAGAGTCTTCACAAACCGAGATAATGCCATTTTTGGCTGAGTCTAACCAAACTTGAACAAGAAAGAAAAGAGTGATTGAGAGCACCTAAGGATAGAATGAAAAAAACCAAGTTTGGGGGTGGAGTGAATATCACGAGTGGGAAAGTGTACAGGACCATCGAAGGGTCGGGATACCAACAACCTTATGCATGATATTGTACCTGACAGGATTCGCACACACACACGTCAAAACATGGAAGGTCCAAAATATTTGTGTAGCGTTACTAGAAAACTCTGTGTGAATTAAGAATGGTACCAAAATCTGAAGCTACTTGAAAGGCTATCCAACTTGTGAGTGAGTTTGAAATATTAACTATTCTCTGCTTGAGGGATGATTTATTTGAGTCAATAATCTTGCTCGGGACGATCAAGAGTCTAAGTTTGGGGGTATTTGATAAGTGTCTTTTATACACTTATTTTGGTTTATAAACTTAGTATTTATACATTCAATGAGCATGATTTCAACTTGATTTGGTTCTATATATGGTTATGTAGATGTGGGCATGTGTTAAAGCGGACATGGAGCAAAAAAGAGTGATTTTGGTGCATGATGGGAGTGAAATGAAGCTTGGAGGCATGATCGAGTTTCGAATTAAAAGAAAGCAAAAGAGTATCGAAAGCAAGAAGTTGAAGATGATAAAGCAAGAGGCTAAAGAAGAAGGCTAGCGGTCTTACAGCGGAATGCATACCGCTGTAGCACCGCTATAAGGTTTGGTTTCTGGAGCTCACGGTCCTACAGCGGAATGCATACCGCTGTAGCACCGCTATAAGGTTTGGTTTCTGGAGCTCACGGTCCTACAGCGGAATGCATACCGCTGTAGCACCGCTTTAGGAATTTCTTTCTGAAGCTCACAGGTCTGCAGCAACAAGCATACTGCGGTAGGACCGCGGTAGGGATCAAAGCTTCGTGAAAAGGCCATTTTAAGCCTGTTTCAATCCAAATAAAAAAGAAATAGACTCCTTCAAGGTATAGGATTTTGATAACCTAAAGAGGACTATATAAAGACTTATTCTTGGGAGATTTGGGGAGTCTTTTGGGAGAGAGAAGAGAAGCGGATGGAAGATTGAAGACTACTCTTAGGTTGTATTTTTCTTTTCTTTTCTTTTCTTTCTCAATTCTTTGCTATGGATTCCAACTCTTTTCCTTTTCTTTTGATTGAAAGCATGCATAGCTAAGTTTTTATAACTAGGTTGAATGATGAAACCTCGACTTCTAATGGTTTGATTTAAAGTTATTCAGTTTGTTATTTTCTTATCCATTCGGGTTGATTGTTTGTTATGTTCATAACGTTGTTTTGATGCTTGATCACCATTGGAACATATTTGTGATTTGTATTGCTTTCGAGAGATTCAATATGGATTAGACACGGTAGCAAACAACATAGGGTCCTATAATAGGTAGAGATACCGTTATGCCCTATGAAATCATTTTGTGATGATCTCCGTGATTGAATGCATGTTTATATGTTCGAAGGTTGACTAGAGATAGTTAATCTCATATATATTCATAGAACTGAATGACCATCAAGAGAGGCTTTTGGTTGTGATTGGATCATTGATTTTCAACCTAAGATAAGGAATAGCAAGACCCGAGTAATGAATAATTGAATCATAGAAGGCCGACGGTGGATTCACAAACCCTAGTGTTTTAGTCTTGTGAGTTTTAAATCAAAGGAATTATTTGTTTGCATCTTTTATTCATAAATTAGTTTTCATTACAAGTGAATTCTTTGTTAATGTGTGTGTTAGGTTAAGGTTAAATCAATTAGAGTAAACGTCAAAAGTTAGTCCTCATGGGTACGACACTCTATTCATCACTATATTACTTGTCACGATCCGTCCACTTGCGGGATAGAATTAAGCGGACATTATGCACATTTGAGGATTACGACTTAAAATTGTTGTTTGGGACATTGTAACTTTAGGTTTTGACCCATTCGACAGTCTTTCCTATCTATTTAGTTTCATCTCTCTTTTTCTCTCATTTTTTTTCCATTATTCCATTTATGATGAGTTTTACAAGTAGTGTGATGCTGCTTAAATTTTTGTTTTATACATGTTACTTTTTTGTTGAGGATGTTGCTGGATATTGAACTTGTATTATCCATTGTTATTTTGTTGATAGGTTCAAAATAGAATTTGTTTGAAAAGTATAAATGACCCAACTCAAATTGTAGCAAAGGGAATTGTCCGAAGTATTGATCCAGCCACAGAGGTTGGTGGATCACGACTAAGACCTAATTGGTGTGAGGTACATATTCAAGTGGCAGTAGAGTGGGATGAACAATTAATAAGAAGATATGGAATGTTTGAAACCATTGGAGATGCCCTTGGAGCACATGTTGCATGGCCATTATTTTTGGTACAATTATACTTTTATATTGTTGATTTCATCTTTCTTTAGAAAAACTTTGTTTCTATTTTACTAAGATATTTTTACTTTCTTTGTGTAGGTTGAACGTGATGAAAGTGATCAGAGTTCAATAGATCATGGAGATTAGTTGTTTTGTTTTTTTTGTGTTATAATGGATGACAAATGACGATAATTGTTAGATTTTTGGATTTTTGGAGTAATTCTTTTTTTGACAAATCAATCATAGACCATGGAGGTATTGGTTTTGTATATTTATATGTGAAGTGGTTTTATTATGTGGTTTGGATTACTAAATTAGATGAAGAGATTTGTGACTATGCTGGTTGATATCAGGTTTTAGAATTCAAAAATTTGTTCACCAGATCAACCTCTTTTGAAAAAAAAAGTTCTTAAATTTATAGTTGTTTTAGAGGCATTTTTAAATGTCATCAAATGCTTAAATTTACAGTTGTTTTCGAGGCATTTTTGAATGCCATTACATGCTTAAATTTATAATTGTTTTCGAGGCATTTTTTGAATGCCGTTACATGCTTAAATTTACAGATGTTTTTGAGGCATTTTTGAATGCCATTACATGTTTAAATTTACAGTTATTTTCGAGGCATTTTTAAACGCCATTACATGCTTAAATTTACAGTTGTTTTCAAGGCATTTTTGAATGCCATTACATGCATAAATTTACAATTTTTTTTTTGAGGCATTTTTAAATGTCATTACATGCATAAATTTACAGTTGTTTTCGAGGCATTTTTAAATGCCATTACATGAAAAATGCAAGGAGATATCTTGGTGGATTTACACAACATTTGTAAGTGTCTCAAAAAGCTTTTAGGGCATGATTACATGCGACACTTTTGTTAGCGCCCTAATAGCTAAAATGCCTCAATAAACTACATATTAGGGCATTTTTAAATGCCTCATAAACCCAAAATTGTTGTAGTGCAACTTGGGAACTAGGTTCTTAGAGGTATGGCTTTATTTATAGATTTCTCGGGTATGGGTTAGCTAAGGCTATCGAGTAGTGGAGTAGGGGCCGGCTATTTGGTGACGTTGGAGTAGACTATTGTATGACCTGGAAGTGGACTGTGGGGCGAACACTCCTAGTCACTGACAGTTGACCGGTGTCGGATACTGCTGACTAGCTCTGCCATTCTGTGATTTACTGCAGGATTCGATATGTTGTATTACCGTTCATGGTTTGAGATGTACATGGCTACGGGATGCATGTTGGGGTATTCATTTATTGAGTATACTTGAAGACGAATATTCTATCATGGTTAGATTGCATCTGACACGGGCATATGCATTGCATGTGGTTTACTATGTGGGCGGAGCGTGGCCTGATGCCTGGATGTATGGGCGCCAGTGTATCACGTTGATGCTCACTATGCCATTACATTTTTATGTGCATTGCATGGTTACAGACAGTTCACTGGTCTTGGACGAGAGGACCGTTCTAAGAGAGCCTACGGCTCGGTTATTCTATAGATCGTGTGTCGAGAGGACCGACGGGAGCACTCGGGTGACGGGAGCACTGACCCGGGACGGCGCACACAGGTTTGTTGGAGGTATATGTTGCCTTTCAGGGCAGTGGAAAGTTGGTATGGGACTTGGGTGTCATGAGTCTTGTGTGGGCCTCAAGGACTGATACGTGCTTTTATTTACGTTTTTATACTGTGTTGGGCGCTCATAATTTGTGTGTGCTTAGGGGTTGGTGTTCTGAGGAGAGTTTATTGGATATGTTCAATCTACAGCCTTGCTTTCTTTATGCTTGTTGAGTCTCTCGACTCACTTTACTTTCCATCATTCCAGATAGTGGCAGTGTAGGTCAAAGGCTAGGGAGACAGCATCTAGCAGCAGAGTCGGTATGGTGTACAGGCAGTTCCGTCAGTCCCCATCATTCCCCTGTCAGCCCTAGTTAACTCTGATGTTTGAGAGGGATTTACCCTATTATTTTTTACTGTGGTAGGTCATTCCTCATGTCTTATATATGTCAGCACAGGAGTTTGTTTGCATTTATTTATCTTGCGACCGCTGTGTTGGCGGAGTACCCGTAGCGCATGCTTGTGTATAGCTTACCTTCCACTATTTTAGTTCTTGTGTATGCATGCCAGAGTAGTTTCTGTCTTGTGTTTCATTCTTTCTCCTTCTATAGGCGCTTCTGTTTGGGTAGTTCGGGTGGTTGAGATATCTGGGAGGAGGTGCTTACATAATTAAAAAATAAAAATAATTTAACATTTGCGGCACAAAATTCATTAAAAAATTTCATTTTGAGGCAATTTTTAGAAAAAAATTAAATAACATTTGAATTTTTTTTAATGTTATTTAATTTAAAAAATAAATTAAATAAAAAGATTAAATAACATTTGTGGCGGTTTTTTAAAACCGTAGCAAAATTCATTAAAAAATTTAATTTAAAAAAATAAAAATAAATTTTACAAAATTTTAACAATTTTAAAAAGAAATTTTTAAAAAATATATAAAATCTTCTTTTTAATTTTTATCAATTAATTTATTTATTTAATTCAATTAATTTATATTTAATTTATTCCATTATTCTTTTTAAAAGTAATTAATTAATTTATGTTTTTTAATTTCTATTAAAAAATATAAAATATAATTTTGAAAAATAGTAGTTGAATTAATATATAGTTTATATGCATGAACATATAACGACAAGGCTTCACAGGTCAAATGGTTTCGTGCACCTACGCGTATAGGGGAGGTCCCGAGTTCGAAACCTAAGGAAGAATACTGGAAAATTAATTTCCAGCATCGCCTCGTGGTGCGCGGACATGCGGCCTTGTGGCGCCAAGGGTCAGGCGCACATGTCCATGCCCCAGCGCGAGTGGCCAAGCGTGCGGGCAATACGTTAGGCTATTCCAAAAATTCAAATTTTTTTGAATTTTTGCGACAGTTCTAAAACCATTGGTAAAATTCAATATTTTGAAATTTTTTGCGGCAGTTCTTAAACTGCCACAAAAAATATGACTTAGCAGTGGTTACTCCAACGGTTGTTGAAAACCGCCTCTAAATGCCCCGCGACGACTGATTTAGTGGCGGTTAAAACTACTGCTAAATGCAAAAAAAAAAAATCGCCACTAAATGTTATTTTTTTTGTAGTGAGTATGTTGGTTGGCCGAATTACTATAAACTTGTTGTGTGTAGTATTGTTTTTATTTCTTCTATTTTAGCACTTTCATTTTAGCTTTTAACAAGTTCTAGTTTTCTTTGCTAATCTATTTTTCAATTTTAATACTTAAAACAACAGTTTTATAAATCTTTATGAGGATAATTTTTGTTGCAAACAATTTATTCTACATTTCTTTTATCATTTTCCGTTAAGGATTTATTTGAAGCATTAATTTGAAAAGGTTTAAATTGTTTTTTCTTAAAATCTTTTTAAATCAAGAAAATTTCTTTAAAACCCAATTCACCCCCTCTTATGTGTCCATCAGTTCTTTCAGTGCCCATAGTCCTTGGGAAATGTACCACTTGGGATATGTGCCCATAATCTTCAAGAAGCATGCCCATGGCTAAACGTTTGTTTGGCGGGGTACCACCATTTGGAGCCAAGGAAAAGAGTTAAATATATCAAAATATATCATATCTATAATAAAATAAGGGATGAGAGAAAAAGCCAAGAGGTGACCTTATATAAGGGGTTGGCCGCCCCATGCATGGTCATTCTGGGCTATTCTTAGCCCTTAAATCGCATGTCTTCTGGATGCCCCGAATACCTTCTAGATGCCTCGAATACTCCCTCTCCTAGGCACCTAATGTCAGCCTTGGCCATGCGTGGCCCTTTGTGGCCATACGTGGCACTGCAAACCCATCCGAGCCCTGAAGCCTCGTAGCGTTCCAGCTTTAGAGACCCAGCGCCCATCAATGCATCTGCTTTAGCCATCCCTGGCCATGCGTGGCCCTTCATGGCCATGCAGACCAAAAAGACCTATTCAACTCACCCGAGGATTTGACTTGAAACCCATCCAAGTCATTTGGTAACTTGGCCCAGAAGAATGGCCGCGACCCCAGCCATGTTGCACCCACCAGCGCCATGCCCACATGCATGGCCCTGCGAGCACCTTAACGCGCCAGCCATGCCTCTGCCTTGCTTACCTGCGTGCCTTATAAACTTGCCACCCGTGGCCCTAGTGCACCACACACAGCCCATGCGGCGTTAACTTGCACCCCAGCGCACTATGTCGTGCCCACCTATGCCACACATGGCCATGCCACCCCATTTGTGTCGCGCCTTGTTTCATGCCAAAGAGTATTTCCTTTACAGGTATCTGTGGATGACCATTCCGAGCACCCACACATATATCTAGTTGATCCTTTGCATGTCAAGGCCTAAGGCTTACTCAAAGCCTCCAGACCCCAAGTCACTCGGTGGCTCTAAAAGCTCTTTGGACCCAATTGAAGGATATCATCGGGGTGCTTTCACCTTGAGGGTACCTCTAGGCCCTCTGGCCTTATCAGGATCCTACTCCCCCAGAGGCTCATATTGTACACATCATACATGCATACATCTGCATGCATCTGCACTTCATTTTCTAGATATCAGTATTTGACTTAGGCATTAAAGGGCCCATGTGGAGAAGACCCCCTTATGCCCCCTAATTGCCCTCTGTTTTGCAAACCCTATAGCTCTTGTGAGGCTCCATTCATTTTTAAACTATACTATTTAGGGTTTAGGGGGATCCCAAGCACTAAATAGTCACACAATTAAATTATTGTTTGAGCATTACCGGTATTAATAGCCTTACCGGGTTTAAATAGCCAACGGGTTTAATTGGCACATTAAACCCGATAAGTCTATTGAGCTCGATAATCATATTTTATTTAATATTCTTTTATATGATCATATAACGAAAGAAGACTGAATCGTGTTTTGGAAATGAATTTTTTTTAACACATTTAACTATTATGCTAAATGTAAATTATTGTATGCTTTGTATCGTAGGATATGTCAGGTGGTAGACCTTATAAGCGAGGTGGTCGTGGCCAATATAGGGGGCGTTCTTCCCTCGGTACTTCAGTTGGCCAAGGCGAGAGCGGTGATGAGGGTCATCTGTCTGTATTCACTAGTACACCCTCTCCCCCATCTTCTGCCAATTCATTCATTGTAGTGCATCCACCCTCACCCCAAGAAAATATCTTCGTAGGGGATAATTTTTTGGGTGATGTTGTATTGAATATTGGCCGAACCACCATCACCACCCAGCATATGTCTACCTCTTCTAGAGGTGTACCATCCAGCCTTATACCAAGTCTACATCTTCACATGTACAGCCGCCCATACCAGCATCCACAAACACATGTCAAGTGATCACGCCTAGGGGCACATACATGTATGTATTTCTTGTTTCATAAACACGCATAATCCTCTCTTACATATTAAGAAAGGGTTTAATAGCAGTGTATGTGTATTTATTTATGCGTATTACTAATTGTTGTGTGTTATAATAGGTTTAGCAATCCTCAATGTGTTCGTGAAATTACAAAAATAATTAAGAAAAAGTTTGATCGTCCGACTTACTCATTTGCTAAAATGGACCCAGCTCTAAAGGAGTTATGGTTTGAAGAGTTTAAGGTACTGTGTTCAAATTCTACTTATAAATCTTTCTACATTTTTAATTTTATCATGGCACTACATTTTCAGTTTTATCATAGTTGCTATCACCATAACCATAAATTTGCAAAAACTATACGCATGAGATTCAAAAAATGAATATGAAATTCACATGCATTTCAATAAAAAAGCAAGTGAGTGTTTAAAAGATATGTTGGCTGTCATTAGAAGAGATCAAAGTAAGAAGCCAGATTGGATTGGTGTAGATATCTTCGAAGAAATGAAGAAATTTTGGAGCATCGAAACTTATAAAGCAAAATGTGAAAAAGCCAAGAAAAGTAGAAGTTCTGAAGTTAGAGAAATATTCACACTTGTGATTCCATACCCTTATCTGAGCACAAGGATAGATATGTATAATCACAAAATCTATTTCATTTTTCCTTTATTCATTTCACTTAATTATTTTTCTATATAAATACAGTTGTATGAATGACTTTTTTCATTATAGATTAAAGAACATGGTGTCAGCATACTACATCTCATTTATTTGTGATGACCCACACAAAAAAGGGCACATCAGAATTTATTGATAGAAGATCAAAAACTACGTACGTATGTACACATTACTTATCTTATTACAATTTTAATATTTATGAAATTGGCTTTCCTACCAATTATTCATTAGTTAACCACAGCTTTTGCAGGATGAATTTTAGGCATTGCAGCAAGCAGCTTCATCTCGAGCATATGAGGAGGGCCTCATCTAAGGGGATGGAAGTGATGGTGCCCAATATACACAACCAACTATTGATGATAGTAGTCTTTGGGTGCAAGCTGTTGGAGGTAGAAAAAAGGGTCGTGTATATGGCATGGGTTCAAAAGCTCATGTTATCCCCTTTTGGTTTACAAGGCCACCACCGTCGCCGCCACCGCCAACAGCCCATGCAGATATGACTCAATTGCATAATGAGGTGTCTGGGATGGCGCATGCTGCAGTAGGGGGCCCCATAGATAATGCCATAGAGACCATCATTCAACGTGTGTTGTAGCGTATGGGAGATGCAAGATATGGATCAAGTGCTGCCGCTACACCTCCACAATAGTCATACTAGGAACATTCAGACTTGTCTTTTGTTAGATATAAATTTGTGTTTAGAAAACCATGTATATTTTTGGCATAATGTTCTTATAGTTAATGATGACTATTAATGCAAGTGTTGTTTTCATTTATGCAAAAAATTTTGATAGTTTACCATATCAGTTTTTAATATGAATTTTTTTAAAAAATATATAATTTTTAAAAATTTAATTGCGCAATTGAACCCGAGCCAGGTTTAATTGCCCAATTAAACCCGGGCCAACTTTTACATGCACAATATTTTTCGATAGATTCGCGATGAATTTTCGGTCGGTAAAATTTCTACTATTTATCGCTTTTAAAAATTGACTAATTAATTAGAGATTGAAAATTCGTCGGTTATTTCAGTAGCAAAATACTACCAGGATATATTGGTCGCTAATTTGGTATTAAATGAATTTTATTAATTCAGCGACGAAAATATAATCCGTCACTAACTCGGTCGGTATTTTTATGGCCGACATGGTATTCCGTCGATAAAAATTACCGACGAGCTGTTTCTCGACTAACACATTCAATTGAAAATTCCATCGCAAAATCAGTATTTTGTCAGTAAATCGGTCAAAAAATCTGTCGCAAATGGGATTTTTTCTTGTAGTGTGGTATGAAAGACTTAGTAAATTTTTGTTAGAAAAAGGATTTAAAAGAGGGAAAATAGACACAACATTGTTCATCAGAACTCATGGCAATGATATCTTATTAGTTCAAATCTGTGTAGATGACATTATTTTTGGATCTAGAAATAAATCCCTATGTGATTAAGGAGAATTTGAAATAAGCATAATGAGAGATTTAAAATATTTTTTAGGACTACAAATTAGGTAATAAGATGAAGGTATATTTATATCTCAATAAAAATCTTCTCAAGAAATTTAATATTACAGAATGCAAACCAATGACCACTCCTATGAGTAATTCATTAAGCTTAGACAATGATGAAATAGGTCAAGTGGTTGATAATAAGTTATATAGAAGTATGATTGGATCATTGTTATATTTAACAGCTAGTAGGCTGAATATTATGTTTAGTGTTTGTCTATGTGTTATATTTCAATCCAAACCTAAAGAATCCCACCTTAAGGTCGTTAAGAGAATCTTTAGATATCTTAAGGGATCATCAAATCTATAATTATTCTATCCAAAATCAAATGAGTTGGATCTTGTAGCCTATATTGATACGGACTATGATGGATGCAAAATTGATAGAAAGAGCACTAGTGGCTCATGTCAATTTCTAGGAAAGTCTATAGTATCATGGTCTAGTAGGAAGAAAAACACCGCCACACTCTCTTCTATTGAAGCTGAATATGTTGCAATTGGAAGTTCTTGTACACAAATTTTATGGATGAAACATCAACTTGAGGACTATGGCATAAAATTTCAAAATATTCCAATAAAGTGTGATAACACAAGTGTTATAGCCTTAACTAAAAATCTTGTTTTTCATGCTAGAGCTAAACATATTGAAATGAAACACCACTTTATCCGAGATCATGGTCAAAAAGGGGACATTCAATTAGAGTTTGTTGATACACCTATCAAATTGCCAACATATTCACAAAACCCCTAGACAAAGAGAAATTTGAATATTTTAGAAGTGAGTTAGGAATGGTTAGGTTTTGACTTGTTTTATGGGTGGAATTGTCTTATAAGATGATGTATGGGTCTATTGGTTGATTTTGCATGTTATGTGTTTATTTTTTCAAAAAGCCAATCTTTCAATTTGTCGACTAATGCTATTAAAATTGTCGACCAATTGAAACATGTTTGAAACTGTTGACCAATGTAAACAAATATGTTGATTGTTCAGGAAGGCTAAAATCAACATGTGATCCTTAGGTTGTCTGTCGACCGATGCATCTTAATTTGTCGACTGACATAACATCTTTTGCCTCATCTGTCGATCGATCTTATAAATCTGTCGACCGATTCCATCAGTCTTTAAATAGATTGGGTGACTGTCAGGTTTCCTAAAGCCCTATTTCTCTCAATCTCGTGACTCTCGACTCTCTCTTTCTCTAAATTGATCAACTCCTCTCATCCCATCTTCACCCACCTTCATTAAGGCCATCAAATCATTAACCCTGGCGCGTACCAAGAATCCTAATGCAATTAAGGGCAAGGGCAAAGGAAAAGAGAAGGCATTTGCGAGTAATCCGCCTTCGCATCCCTCTCCTCATCATCCTTGATTTCATCTCTTTGAAAACAACTAGCAACATGAGAGGTATTTACATAGTTTTGAGTCACGAGAGGTTCTCCATGGATAGTATCTCAACCTAGATTTTTTGGAATCTATAAAATTTCCATATATTGCCACTTTTAAGGATTTTGAATGGTGGAACTTTCTAACAATCTATAAAGAGATATATGAAGATGTGGTTAGAGCCTTCTACTCTAACGTTGGGAATATGTCTAACGTCAGGAGATCTAATGAAAGATTCAAAACAAATTTTGGTTAAACTCACCAAGAAGCGAATACAAATATGATTCATAATAGTTTTGGAATTCCTGAGGGTGGCATTGGATACTCTGAATGGACACAAAATTATGTCAAAGCGTGTCAAGAAGTATATGAAGATGATACTATTACTTCTCACATATCAAACACCGCCAGAATGAGCCTCAATACTAGAATCTTACACTTGATTTGTTGTCAAATGCTAGTCCCTAGAAATGACAATTTCTCAATTGTGACTAGGATAGATCTATGGTTAATGCAGTGCATCATGGTAAAAGGATGACCAAATCTCTTCTATCTCATCATACATACCATGATTGATTCTTTCATTGTCAAGAATAGGTTGCTCCCATATGGCATGACCCTTAGTGAGAATAGCCCACCAAGCAAGGTTAGATTCAACTAACCCAACTTTGTTCTGTCTTTTTTTGGCAACATTTTAATTTAAATCAAATTTATTAAAGATTTTACAATGTAGAATAATAAGATATGCATTAAGCTTGGACAAAGGGATCCATTAATCCCATCCATACGTCCCCACCCAAAAATAATTTTCACTGGGGATTGATATTTTACAATATCAATTAAATTTGAACCTAATTGATATTGTTTCATGAACAATTAAAAGAAACAAAATAAAAGATAAAAAAATCTAAAATTATCTTGAAATTAAGTTAATGAAATGAAAGAGAAGTACGATTTCCCTTAGAATCCCAACTTCAACCTCCTTGGCGAAGATCTCAACAAGTTTGGACATATTCCTTCCCACTTATAATTTTACATATGCAACTAAAATTCCCAAACCAAGAAAAAATTAATTAATCAGGTTAACTTCCTTAAGAAAAGAAGCAGGTGTTTGTGAACTCACATCTTTTTATCATCCCTTTTGTTAAAATCATCGCATGATAGAAGAAATACAACCAAGAAAAACAAAATAAAAATGAATTAATTAGTGTTAATTCATAAAGAAAACAACATATTCTTATAAACTCACATATTTCATCATCCCATTTTGAATCGAACTACTCCATGCTTCCTTTCACCAAGCAATGAATTGATCCCAAAGTGGGCTCTTACAGAGACTATTGCCAAACAAATTACTGATAGAAAATCAATTAGTAAAAGCAATAAAAGAAAAGATGCATCATGCTGGTTCCATAAATATCCATGTATATACGAGTACAGAGAAACTACGAGAGAGAGAGAGAGGGGGGGTTTATTATGGTGAAAAAGAAAGGGTCACTGAAATAGGGAAACGTAGTCCCACTCGACATGTCCTACTTCCCTCAAAATGGACCAAAGCCCAACAATTAATTGGGCTAAGTTCGACTAACCTAGTTCTATTTCCTATTTTCGTAATAACATTTTAACTAACATTAAATTTATTTAAGAAATTATAATATACATCTTTAAAATATGTACTACGTCTTGACAGGACAGGATGGGAACCATTAATTCCAACCCATCTATCCACATTGAAAAATATATAATTTTTTGTTGTTGCTTGAAGTGGGGTTTGAGAGGAACCAAGTTGCTATAATTCAATTAACAAATAAAAACACAAAAAAATAAATATAAGATAAGATAATATCTTGAAATTAAATTGAAGAAAAAAAGGAGAAGCATTGTTGCCCTCAAAATTCAAAAGTTCAAAACCTTAGTGATGGTATCAACAAATTAGGACATATGTTTTCTCACCATATAATCATACATATAGAACCAAAAGTCCTCCAACATCAATCAATAATTAGTTAAAATCTACACATGGTAGTAGGAATAGAACTAGGACAAGCCACATTAGAATAAAAAAAAAAATAAGCTTTTTATTATTAAAGAAAGCAAACATATTCATGTCAACTCACATCTTTTTATCGTCCCATTTTGGATCGAAGTAGTCCATGCTTCCTTTCACCAAGCAATGAATGGATCCCGCCCCCAGGGCATAGCACGGTTGGTTGTGGGATGGTAGAATTGCCCCAATGAATGGATCCCAAAGTGGGTTTTTGTGGAGACTATCGTCAAACAAATCACTAATAGAAAATCAATTAGCAAAAGTAGTAAAAAGGAAGATACATCATGATTGTTCGATAAATATCTATATATATGAGTACAGAGAAACTACGAGAGAGAGAGAGAGAGAGAGAGTATGTGTGTTTTTTCAAGGGTAAAAAAGAAAGGATCATTGAAATATGGAAAGCCAGAAAGGGTTTCCCCCTTGACATGTCTAACTTTCCTCAAAATGGACTAAAGCCCAACAAATTGGGCTATGTTTGACTAACGCAGTTCTATTTTCTTTTTTCTTAGTAACACTTAAATTAATATCAAATTTGTCAAAGAAATTATAATATAGATCATCAAAATTTGTATAGGTCATGACAGGATGGGAACCATTAATCGCAACCTATCTATCTACACCTAGAAATATGTAATTTTTTGTTGTTCCGTGAAGTAGGATTTGATAGGAACCAAGTTGCAATAATTCTATTAACAAATAAAAACACAAAATAATAGGTAAAAGATAAGAGGATATCTTGAAATTAAATTGAAGAAAAGAACGAGAAGTACTATTGCCTCAAAATTTCAAAGTTTAGAATCATGGACCATGATATCAACAAATTTGGACATTTCTTCTCACCATATTATCATACATATAGAACCAAAGTCCTCCAACATCAATAATAATTAGTTAAAGTCATCATGTTATAATAGGAATAGAACCAAGACAAGCCAAATAAAAATAAATTAATCAACTTTTATTCTTTAAGAATGCAAACATATTCTTATTGTTGTTGCCTAACTACAACTATTAAATTTATTTATCTTGGGAACAATCAAAGTATAGGTCTTTGAGAAAGCTAAAAAGGTTGTCAAGGTCCACAAAATCTAATGGTCCAATCAAAAGATTGAGAGAATAGAGGCTTCATGGTCCCTAGAAGGTATGAGGAGTCTTCAAGGGAGATCAGTCATGGGAGTCTTCTGGTATTAGTCTTTAGAAGGATTTATAGTCTTCACAAAGATAGTCAGACAGCACACAGGGATCTTTCCCATGCGGGCCCTCCAATGCCCAAGTTAGATACTGATATCTTGAAAATGGGATACAAATGTATGTAAATATGTATGTATGTATGTAGTGTGTCCAATTTGGGTCTCTGGGGATGTAAGCCCCCAATGGGTCAAGGTATTGCCTTAAGTCTTCCTAGATAGAGAGAAGGTCTGCGAGAAGATTTGGGAAAAGAGCCCCCAAAAAAGTCCTTAGTATGTTCTGAGAGGTCCGAGAGATTTGAAGAGATCCCAAAAGACTCTGTTTGCCTTGGAGCAAGTGGCTATTTATAGACACTTAGTAGGGTTCATAGACAAGAGTCTCATGGCTCTTCAGGGAGAATGCGTCGGGTGAGGCTGGAGAGCCTAGAGGTCTTTTCGGGGTAAGCCGCCCCGATGGGTATCTTTGGGGTTGGCTCCATAGAATCTTCAAAGCCATCGGGTGAATTGGGCTCAAAAGACTCTGGGGAAGTCTTCGAGCTATGTAATGCTAAGGCTAGACTGCCTCGAAGGACTATTATCTAGGAGACTCTTCGAGATCATCCAGATCTTATGCGAAATACTTCTCAGAACATAGGATTTTTGAATTTTTTGGAATTTCTTTGGGCACCCCACAACACTTATGAACTCACATCTCTTCATAATCCCATTTTGGATATGTTGTTGAAGGGATAAAACAATTAAAAAAATTTTGTCTGAGAACCTTAGCAAATCATCGGTAGGGCTAAGCGAGAAGGAAGAAACCAACTGATGAGATCGATAGCCAAGGGCTTAACCCACTGTCTAGGGGAGCAAAGGGTTGGAGCATCAGAGGAGCTAGTGATGTGAGGACTGGAGAGAGCTAGGGTCTCCGAAGGATGCATATAAGGTCTGCAGATACGTCTTCCAAAGGATATGCAAGATAGAAGACAATCAGAAGGCATACGGGGATTTCTCCCCCACAAGCCCTTTGATGGCTAAGTTAGTACATGTTATGAAGAAGAAAAGATATAGAATGATGAAGTATGCTTAGGTGTAATGTGTGGATAAAGTCCGTGGGTGCCTTATAAGGAGATGCATAAGTGAGTAGTATGAGGGGACTTTGTAGGAAAACTCTTCGAGTGAGTAGCATAGAAGAATAGTGAGAGGTGATATTGTTGGAGTGTCTTACTTGAAGCGAAAGGGTGACAAGTATTTATAGAGGTTGGATGTGATTAGGACACGTGGTTCAAACGTGACATGTGGATGTAAGGAGTGCGAGACTCTTCCGCTACACCTGGTGGTCTCATGGTTAAGCATATATGAAGAGCCTACATGAGAATCGCCCTTCCCCTGGGGGAAAGGAGTATCTTATGAGAATGGCCTTATCACCATGAGGCAATGAGGGATGAGATCTTGGGGTCTTTGGGTAACCCATGAGGTCACTAGAGACTTGATTTGATGATTACATGGATACCTTGGAGGGTTATTCGTGTGTGCTTGTGAAGGAAAGGCTCATGGTATAGTGCGAGGCACGGCAAGGCACACAACATGGTTTGAGGAGGTACGTGACATGGCATGAGAAAGCATGCGGGTGCATTGGCCAAAGGGTGTGCAGCGGCAGGACGCATGCGTGGGGTGCACATGGGCACGCGGTTGGGGAATTCACAACAAACCAATGATAATTAAAGCAGTGTGCCTTGGGTGGGATCCCTTCAAACAAACAATCCTTGACGTGTTCCCTATAAAGAGTATATAGGTGGTAACAAGATTATCCGCGGGCAGTCACAGTGGCTGGAAGCGTCGGCCATGGCAGAGGCGATTGCTGCGGCCAGAGGCAGCGGCGCTAGCAGCAAGCTTGGCAGGCTATGGAGGTTGAATGGAGTAACAGCGACTTGGGAAGCGACCGGCAGTGGTCGCGGCGAGCCGTGAGGTGTCGACAGCCATGGCAGCTGCGGCAGCAGCGGGCGAAGCTGGGAGCAACCGCCGCGGCCGTTGGCGCTCGTGATGGTAGCGACTGGTGGATCGAGCTGGAGCAGCGGTGGCTGGTGGGTGACTAGCGGCGGAGGGCGGCAGCGGCCGAGCGCGTAGGCGCTATACACACGCGAAGAAGAAGGTGAACAGTAGCCGCGCGGGAGAAGAGAATGGAGGAAGAAGAATAAAGGAAAAAAAAATAAAAAAGAAAAGAAAAGAAAAGAAAAGAAATTTGGAAAATGGAGAAAATTGGTGGAAAAATGTCAGAAAATTCCAAAAAGTTTGAGGAAAATTCTGGAATTTATTTTGAGACCCGAGAAGTGTGCTGGAAGCTCGAGAATGGGATTTTAGGCATGAGATGGCAGTCAATGAGGCAACGTTGGCGTGGGCGATTAACCGATTTTTCCTTCCAAATTGGATGAGGTAATTAATTATTTCTTTTTGAATTATTTGCTTATGTGAGATGTTGTGGAATATTATAATGTGAAGAATTGGTTGGAATCAAACCCGTGGTTAGGTTGTTTGTAGTTGTTGATGGATGGTTTTGCGATGTGTGGCGAAGTTGAGGGCATTGGTTTAATGCCAGATGTTAATGGAGTTAGGTTTATGTGTATTTGCATCTAGGTTCGACCGGGGAGGTGGTGATCCTAGAAGAGCTTGAAGTTCGGGCAGGCATCCTTGCTGAGGCAGAGTTGAGACTTCGAACCAAGTAAGGGACGGCCCCATGTGGAGGTGGCCTTGTAAGTTGATAAATGTGTTTGATAATGTTTTTATGTTGCATTTGCATGTAGTGGTTAACACTTGCGTGATGCGAGATCTAGTGGACTTATGGTATGGAGGACTAGTGTTGTAGAGGTTGATAGGTTGATGCCTCAAATCTTGGAGGGTTATGAGGATGGATGGGCCTAGCCTCATTTGCATGCATTTAACATACATAAACATGGTTATATTCATATTTACATGTATTGCACCCTTACTGAGTCTTTGTGACTCATGAGGTTTTACCTCATGTTATAGATAATGCCAGACCAAATGCAAACAGAGATGGTGCCGGGAGACTATTGTGGCAACTGGCATCGTTGCCCAAGATGTGTGGATGTGCACTCTCCTTGATTTTTGTTCATGTATTTATGTGATTGAATGTAAGCATTATTGAGCACTAGATGTATCTAGTTGTTGTAATCACCATGGTGTGATAGGTGATTGTGAGATGGTTTGATGTATATGTGGTTTTAGTTATTGAAGCCAAGTTCGGATCGAGTAAAGATCAACGAGGTATGTTCTCATAAATCCCCAATACTCAACGACGTGTTTGTTATGCTAGCTTTGTGCCTGGGTCACCTTTGCCTTGCTATGAGGCGAGCTGAAGAAAGGTGAAGCTCACTCGGGTTTCAGGCCTCGGTCCGTTGTGTTTTCTTGTTTGAGTTGGGATCGCTTCTTAAGTGGAGCGAAGGGAAGGACGAAGCCTAGTTCCCACCTAGGGCGTTTTCTGTTGAAACATAGTTCAACCCTTCAGTTGTGGTTCGACGGGTGAGTAATCCGGTCGATTATTTACTAATGGCTCCTGTAAGTGGGGAGCGGGTCGTTACAAAAATCCATGCAACAAATTAAAGGCCAAAAAGAATAGGAACCCTTGCGGCAAAGGCCAAGAAATGAGAAGAAATCCTTGTGGTAGATCAGAGGAGGAAAAGAGTTTCAAGGAAACAGAAGAAAATCCTTGCGGAAGATAGAAGTTACTTAAAGTCTTATTGCGAGAGAGAGATTCTTTCCAAGAAACAGAAGAGTGTCACCAAGGATAAAAGCACAAGGAGTGATCGAGGTAAAAAGGCATGGAATTTATAATAGTTCTTGTTGGAAGACTAATGGATGACGCAAAAACCATCATGTGGGTAATAATCAGTCTTGTGAATGAAGGGGGGCAATAATTTTGAAAATTTTTCTACTTTTCCGTTTTACTTTGAGCTAAAATGAAAGAGTGAGGGAGGGCAATTGTTGTACCACTTACAGAAAAATGATAAAGAAAAAGAGAGGATTTTTTAAAGCAAAAATGAACTTTAGAAAGGACCTTGCATCAGAGGGGGGCTTTGCAGTATTGGCATTAGACTTAGGATGGAGGGATCATTATGGCAGTGTGCCTTGCAAGGGTGGAATCTCAGCATGAATTGGTCTTAAAACAGCATGTGTTGTGGCAGTGTGCCTTGTAACGGTATGACTATAGCGACAGTATGTTCCTAGCAGCATGTCTTAAAGCTGTATGTCTTGCGGTAGTGTCCCTCGCGACAGTGTGTTCCTAGCGGCAATGTTATGGTGTTCGCTTGGGAATTATCTTGACAAAAGCCTCGCATGGCCAAGATGCTTGTGACCATATAATCCTTACGGCAATGTGATTCTAATGGCATAATGGGTCTTGTGGCAAAGGCCTCCTCTCGACAAGACCAAGGCTTCCTCTTAGCAAATAACACGTGTTAACACCTGATATTCTCGGGATTTGCACCTTATAAATACCCTACTACAATACTCAGAAATGGATCTAAAAATTTCTGTAAACTTTAAACACTCAGAGCATTTCTATTGTTTCTTTGGGAATACTTGTTTCTCATGGGTACTAACTTAGACATTGAAGGGTCATTGCAGGTTAGGATTCACACGAGCCTTCTAACTGTCTTTTTTACGAGTATCAATTGAAGAACAGAGACCCTTGCGATAAGCCCAATTCCTTTTGCCAAGAGGCTTAACCCTTACGGCAACATCCTTGAGGTAACATCATCCTTGTAGCAACATCCTTGTGGTGACAAAATTGTTACAGCAACATCCTTGTGGCAATCGAATCCTTGCGGTAACCTTCTTGGGGCAACAGAATCTTTGCGACAATCTCATTCTTGTGGTAACTTTGTTCTTCTATACAATCATGGTACTCTCAACAGTCCATGCCATTCCAACAACATAAATTCCCTTTTGGCAATATTATTTTACTTGGACATCGAGCTTAGGTACTTGTAACTACTAGTTTCACATCACAAAATCTAATTGTTATATTTTTTGCAACAACAGTTAATGACCAAGAAACTCACAAGCTAACGCAAACGAAAGGAATTTTGCTCAAAATGGTACTAATGGAAAAGAAAGGCTAAGTCTAGCAAGAACTTCATCCACAATTACAATACGTGAACTTCTCAGGGGTCACCCATCCTTGAACTACCCTAACTCAAGCACGCTTAACCTGGGAGTTCTTTATCCACATTCAGTTTAAAAGGTATCCAGCTAGTGTTGTTTCCTTCCTTACTATCCTTGATATATATACTAGCTTCTCTAGAGTCCCTTCTTAGACCTGACCTTGGGCTCTCGGGGTATTACATTCTCCTCCCCCTAAGCACATGACGTCCTCGTCATGTGACCTTACAACTAGTCCCAGATTTTCTCCCTTTTGGGGGCTGCCATCCTTGAGCTACGCTAGCTCAAGCAAGCTTAACCCAGGAGTTCTTTATCTACATTTAGCCTAAAAAGTATCTAGTTGGTGTTGTTTCATTCCTTAGTATCCCTGATATATATGCTACCTTCTCTAGAGTCCCTTCTTAGACCTGACCTTGGGCTCTCGGGGTATTACAACAAAAATTTAGCAAGGCATTTGCTAAACCAACAAGGTTACCACCCAAGTGATCATGTGACCACAAAATACCAATAGAACCTAGGTATGGACCAATTTTAGGAAGTCATATCATTATCCTTACTTCTAAAAGGTTGAAATTGAGAAAATAGTTTCGGATATGCTTTGCCTAGGCATAATTTGGCATAGCAATAGTCCATATTCTTCGCCCGTTATATTGGTAAAGAAACAGGATGATTCGTAGAGGATGTGTGTCAATTATTGTTGTTATCAAAATACAACAATTGAGATTTTGTTGTGCGAGAATACTACAGTTGCGGTGGAGTGAGGGGAACAACTAACAAGGCTTGCTCTTGGAAATATGCGAAGGGTGGCTACAGTCTCCGATTTCCTAGTAAGAGTCTAGAATAAGCCCTCGAGTGTAGTCCTAGTAGAGGATTAGTCCATCCAAAAGTGGCTTTCTATGGGTGAAGGGTGTAACGACACTCATAAGAATAAGTTAGAAGGCATGCAGGGATTCTTCACCCATGTATGCCCTTTGATACTTAAGTCAGTATGTGAAGGAAAATAGTCTCCAAGAGAACTCGTAGAGGTTCCACCGGGTGTGCAATAAATAAGGGATGCAATTAATGAACATAAAAGATATATCTTTCCTGACGAGAGAAGAGCTAGTCATAGTACTTTTTCTATGTGTCAGAATTGAACATGCGTGTCATGAGCACACGATGGGCTTAAGAGGAATCCCTCCTGGAAGACTGAATAACCTAGGAAGTCATCTGGGAGAAGGTGGGCCTTATGGCGAGCTGATGGAGCAGGTTCTTAGCCTCTAAGTGGCCTACCCAGGTAAAGTCTCGGGGTGATAGAGGATACTTCTAGATCTTGTCTATTACTCTAAATTTAACATATCTTCGAAATTAGATCCCGGTTGTGTACGGTAAGGATTAATTCCTTTTGGAGGAGTCGCAATACGGTTAATTGAAGGGTAATTGGAGAGTACATGGACCAAGCCAAACATGGGCTCACTAGGCACTTGCATGGGAGGAATGCACGTACGCAATTGAAGGTGTATGCTATGCAAGTATGTGTATATGATATGTATATTAAAATTTTAATTAATCATTTACATGATTTATGGGATGCAATTAGTGTTGGACCCCACCAAGAACCTTCAGGACTAAGCGCTTAGCATCATGTCAAAAGCTTAAGTTGTTAGCAGATGACCAACTCTTTATCCCTATCCACACTATGCGTGCAACCTTCTCCCTAGGCCTCACAAATAGGTAGTCCCACGAAGCAGTTACTGGGGCATGGGCTATGGACTAACAATTAGAAAATTGCAAGGCATAATTCAATACACATGCAGACCAATTGCAAGGGGGAATGTTTGGGAGAATTATGAATATTATATATCTAATATATATCATTCATGGGTTGCAGTTAGAATATTGTAAGGCACAATATGATTTAAAGGGCCTTGCTAGGCACTATGGCTTTGAGGAAGAAAATGGCTAGCACATGCGGCTATGGCTTGCTTTGGAGGTTTATTGAAGAGTTGGTGGTAGACAAGGCCTACCCCTTCATGGAAAAATTATGTATATTATATATTTAATTAATTATATACATGATTCATGGGAGAAAGCAGTGGTAAGAAGCACACGCAGCTTAGCAGAAACAACTGGGAAAAAGGAGAGTGCTAAGAGGAAGCCCACATTGTCAAGAATGAGGGAGCTGGGAGGAAGCCCATGCTGGGAAGAAGGTGCCTAGAGGACTACTATTTTTCCAAAGATAATATGTCCTTGCTAGAAAAGAATGCGAAAAAAAGGCGCAGGCATGGAGAGACTCCTGAGAGAACCTAGATGCCAAAAGGAATGTTAGTTGTTGAGAGCAGAGGGAGATGCTACATGGTTGTAGAGAGAAATCTTGTTTTCCAAGAGAAATCTAACCAAGAAAGATGTTGCTTTCTAAGAGAAGAGGGAGATGCAGCATTGTTGCCAATAAAAGAGGGGAATGTCGCATGGTTACCAAGAGAACTAGACTACTGAGAGAGGCTTGTAAGTGTCGAGAGAACCATGCCTTGCCGAGAGGAATGTCATGTCTTACCGAGAGATTCATGTCTTAATGAGAGGACCATGCCTTGTCAAAAGGATCATATGGCTAAGAGAACCATGCAGCATAACTTTTGAGATAATGTGAGTGTCGAGAGAGATGTGGCAATTGTCACTAGAAATGCCTTGTTGTTGCCAAGAGGACTAGACTGCGGAGAGAAATGCGGCACTTGCGAAGAGAAAACCATGATGTTATCGAGAGAATATACTAGTCCTGAGAGAAACCTTTTCCTAGAGAATACTATTGCAGAGAGGATACCTTTTGCCGACAGAACCATGGATGCTGAGAGAAATATGCGGAGAGGAATATGAGAGCACCGAGAGAAAATTTTAGGGGGAAAATCTCAACCCCCATGAACCGTGCCAAAAAGTCCCTTTCTGAGTCTTGTCGCTAGGTATTTATAAGGCGCGAATCTTGAGAATGTCGAGGGTTAACACATGTCTGTCATCCGATGGTGAAATGAATCATTGCCAAGAGAATCCTCTCAGTCAGACAGAAAGCTTATGCCAAGAGGATGTTTCCATCGAGAGGATCCCTCTACCAAGAAGATCACTCTGCCAAGAGAATGCCTTACCAAAAGAGGCTCTATGGAGAGAGAGAGAGAGAGAGAGAGAGAGAGAGAGAGCAACCTTGCCGAGAGGATCACTCTACTTAGTAATCCTCTTTGCCGAAAGGATTACTCTACCAAAAAGATTACTCTACCAAGAGGATCACTCTACCGAGAGAACACCACGCCAAGATAGAGGTTTGGCCAAGAGAGACTTGTTTCAAAAATCATTTTCTTTTTTTCCCCCCTATTCCTTTACGTGGTACAACAATAAAAAAATGTGCCTCTTTTTCCCTTGTACAATTTTTTCCTCAAAACCATGATTATTTACATTAATTATTAGCATTATTAATTATTCCTATTCCATTTATTAATAATTTATTATTGGAAAAATACGCCCACTTGGATTTACTTATAAAAAATATGTTAACTTATATTTATTTATTAAATTCATCCCTAGGTGGACACTTAACAAATTCTATGGCACAATAATAGCCCCCCACTCTTTACTTTGACTTTTAAGTCGAAGGGAAGAGTATGTTGTTCTAGCAAGTCCACTTGCATTTTATGAACAAACCAATTTTTCAAGGTTTCATGGCTTCGCGTTGACACAGAAGCAAGAACCTTTACTGAAGTGAGGATGGGCAGTTGTATGTAGCTAGAGCTCAACATGTCGAGTGAGTGGAGAAAGATGCAAAGGCAGAGCTCGAGGCACCAAAAATAAAGAACGAATCATTCAAGGAAAGGACACACGCATGTCTCTAAGGTATGGTAAATGGAGCTTGAGGAAGTATAAGCCTTCGTTGTTGTGTAGCACTTGGAAAATAACCAAATGCCTCAAGAGTTGGAAATGTCAGGGTTGCGATAAGATTTTTTTCCACGAGCAAGGGCATAAACATAGAGAGTTGAGTGCTTAAGGGCCGTTATGGGCAACAAATTCTCTAGGGAATGTTTTTGGGAGCAAAGAAGTTTATGCAAGTGGCTTAGTTAGATTTAGGCTTTATTTAAGCTTGGTTTTTCTGGGATCAAAGTTTCTTGGTGAGTCTTATCCCGAGACGATGTTTTTGTTTAAGGTGACTTCCCTTAAAGTTTTGGACTAGCATTTATTTGACTCTAGCCTTCGGGATTTCTAACAAGCATCTCGACTTGAGGACAAGGAATGACATTGTTAACCTCCCTAGGTCATAGACTCAGTATGTACTCGACAGAAGAGTGTTTCTTCGGGCATTATAGGGGCAGTCTAGGAGGTGGAAAATGATATTTCAGGAGAGTTGGAGGAACGCCTTAGGGATACTCTAATCGGGGCTATGAGTTCAGCCTCTCTAGTAGCCCGATGCCTCAATTCGAATGTCAATATATTAGGCTTTTCTCTTTAACTTTTGTCGAACATTTTGTACATACTTTCCATTCTTGAATGTAATCATTTTAGAGAAATGAAAAGAACAACACAATTTTTCTTGTAATATACATTGTTAAGTTATGTGTTTCATGTTATGCACTTGTGAATAAGTAGGGATGCATGTACTAGGTGTGTTTCATGTTATACACTTGTGAATAAGTAGGGATGCATGTACCAAGCATAAAAATAATCAAATTCAGTAATGGTACCTGGTAATGCTCTTGCACGTTCCTTTAGATCTTCCAACCATGTTAGTCATTAAATAGGGAAAGACTAGGTCAGTTGGAGTAATTCTTAGCCCTTGTGAGTGCACTATGCCATCCACCGACTAGAGCGTTTTTCTTCCCATGTTGCCTAATGTCTTAAGATCACCCATATGTTCATTATATATACTTTTAGACAGGGTATACTCTTCATCTTTCCAGATCAATGCTCGTGGCACTTTTCTCAAGTTTATTCACTATATTGAATCTAGGTTAGCCATTAATCCCTTGGCCTGGAGCATATGTCATGTATTTTCTTGGAGACATGGTGCTAGATCATCACAAGGAACCTAGGTTAGCTTTAGGGCTTAGCACTGGGTTACAACAAGGGATCCAAGTTTGTCTTGTGGCATGGCACTAGGACAATTTGCGTGGTCCAAGTTGGTCCAATGGCTTAGCACCAGATTTCAGCAAGATGAAGTAGAAATAGGTCTCGGGCTATCGAGCTTGAGTTTTTTTCCTAACCGGGCTTCCACCGAGTTGGCTTGGTGCCAGATTTTGACCGAGCATCTAGGCTTAGCACCAAACTCAAGTGAGGGATCCAAGTTAGTCTGCTAGCATAACACCTGATCATAATAGGGAATCCGAGTTAGTTAACCAATTCAAAAGTAGCTTGTTGTATCAGGGCTTCATTTTTTACTCAATCTTCCCAAGTTTGATCACATTAGAGAATCTAGGTTTGTTTGAGGACTTTACGCAGGATTTCTATCAGGTGTCCAAGTTCGCTAGGAGACTTCGATCTAGATCTACTAAGGAGTCAAGGTTAGCTTGTGGGCTTAGAACCGGACTTTAACAAGGGATCTGGGTTAGTCTCATGGCATAGCATTGGAACACAACAGGGAATTTGAGTTAGTTCATAGACGTAGCACTAGATTGTTATTGGGTGAATGTCCTCTCAGGGGTGGATTAGCGATATGACCCATTTGTAAACTGTCAGGTTAACTTGTAGCATAGCCCTTCTAAAAAATCTTCCCCAAGTTGTGGTACCTGTATAAGATTTCACAACTCACAAGTATAAATAAGTACACTACATAAGATATTTTACATGGTTTGGTCTTGGGATGATTCGGTGCTAAGCCTCTAGGAAAATCTAGATTTTCTATGGTGACCAAATCTTGGTTAACCTGATAACTTAGCACCGAATTACAACAAGGGATCTAGGTTTTCCTGAAGGCATGGTATTGGGTTATCACAGGGAATCTAGGTAAGCCAGAAGGCTTGGTTCTAGATTACTACAAGGTGACACCCAAACGAGATTGGATTGTTAAGGTTTACTTTAATTTTGTTCGGGCGGTTCGATGTGTCGTGCCTACTTTCGCATTAAGAATTCCATAATGAGAATACAAGGAGCATGTATATATGTTGGGGTGGATATCTATATAGAGAGACAACCACATATATATATATATATCTTCTTTGTCGACGCATTTCAGATTCGCTTACCCCTATGACCTATGCTAGCATAAGAGTGTTAAAATACCAGAAGGCCAGAAAGTGAGGATGCCAAAGTTCTAGAGTTTTGTTTAGGCGATTTAGCACATCTCGCTTGCATCCGCAATTAAAGAACATAAGCGTTAATATTTTGTTTCGGCAGTTTGACATGCCTCGCCTACGTCCGCAACTTGTCACGTTATCTTTTACTTCATGTCATTAAACAAAAATCTCCCTAAGATCACATTAGGAGGAAGAATGTGTCTTAACTACTACAAAGTTGACTTGTTGGGTCATATTTTAAGGGCACATGCTTAGCATTGTATATGATCGTATGGTTCCGTTGACTGTACCACCTCCTCGATAGAATCTATTAATCAAGATTCCCTTAATGAGATGCTTGGTGATTACGACGAGGGTAATGGGGAGATCATCATATGGCATCAACACATCACCCTAGTCCCTCGAAATGAATTTAATGGGACCCTTATCCTCCTCAACTTGGGTTGCTAAGCCAACGCATTGTGCTTGTTGACCATACCATTTTCAATCTATTAAGGAATCCCTTGCCATGCTTTCGCTTACTGAGATCACATGTGTTCACTCCCCAATAGGCCCGTTGTCATTTTCCTTAGGAGTGGTTGATGCATCATCCCTTTTCTAGTTGTCCTTGTCTCAATTGCCTTTGTTTCCATGATCGTGTCAAAGTGGTTACCCTCTATATGTTCGTTTTTACCTTTACCATTAGAGGGCTTGCAGCCTTAGCTTATCCAACATAGGGAGACCTAGTTTCTTTTAGCAAATTAGTTGTCCAATTTGATTACACCTTGCTTGGCGATGTAACTCATACATCCATGAAATTTACAAATGGCATTGCAGTTCCTTCTTTGCAGTTGGTCAAAGCGAGGAGAAAAGTTGATTAACCTAGTGTGTATTAGCGAACTACTTTCTTAAATCTGTTGGACACTCCATTTATCTACCTTTTTGACATTTTCTCCTTATTCATTCTTGAGGCATTCGGGGGATTATAAATACTCAGGATCTCTATCTGCTTGACATATCTATAGGCTCGGGCATGCCAACTCTCAAGGAAAGATGTTGGTTAAGAGCCAAAGAATTTCCTAATGGTCAAAAAGTTGTTCCTTTGAGGAATGCCACAGTTGCCACACTGACTTGTAGATGTCGCACTTCTAGAGTAGGGTTTTTGAAATAATCTGCATATTGCTTCAATGACTCGTGTAGCCTCAATCGAACGCTAAGTGAGTATGTAGAATCCTTATTTCCTTGGAGCATTTGCAGCGAGGGTTAATTGACCAAATTAGGAGTAATGTGTAGCATCCGAAATTTTGGAGATGAATAACAATTATTAATTTCAACATTTTAGAGTGATTGGTGACTTATGAAATACTTGTGAGTTAAATAAATTTAAATGAGGATATTAAATTTATTGTATTTTTAAATGGGGAAGTGATCGAAAGTTTGTAGAATTCCTAGGACTTAGATTATTAAGTGATTAAGGTAAATAAAATATTATAACAATTAATATGTTTATACATAACATAAAATAATAAAATAGTTAAATAAAGGAACTGAAAGCAATTTGGAAGGAGGTACACGTAATTGTATGTATATTTACATAATGAGGGAATATATAATATCTCAATTTAATGTATTATATTACATAAAATATATAAGCAGGGAATGCTATCTCAAGCATTATATATATTAATGTAATATGGTGTGTGTGTGTGTGGGGACGCGTGGCGCGCGCTGATGGCCTATGCTACCTTCCTTTCTCTTCCCATTTTCCCAACTTTTGTTTTCCTTTTTTTTTTATGCAAAATAGTCAATCAAAATGGGATAAAATCGTGTGTCTTGGGGGTTTAAATGTTGTTGAAATTAGTTCAACAAGTCAAGGTGTTGTGAGGTAATTAAATGAGATTTGATAACTTAAATGATGGCCCATTGGGGTTGGGGAAAAGCTTAGTGGCCAAGGCACTCTAACGAGTATAAATTGGGATGAAAATCTGCTAAGACAGAGCTTGGAGAAGAGGGAGGCTGCGAGCAACAAAGGAAAAGTTAGGGAAAACTATACCGTGCGTGTTCTAGGGAGCCTGAAGTCATGTCGTGAGCCGTCGGAAGATTGTTCATTTGGTAAAAGCGGTGGTTAAGGTAAGCTCCTAACCCGCTCCTCGTGCTTCTGATTTCCCGAGAAAGTCTTCATGGTTTTTCGTATTTTACTCTTTCCCTCACCGTGACCCAGTTCCATGCATTAATAATAATAATTCGTGTGGTAACCCCCCTATGACTTATATTTTATTAATGAGTTTACTGTTAATGGAATGAGCTAAGCAATGATGTCTTGGAGTCGTTCATGTCGACCGTTACAGAGTTTCGTATCGCTCTGCTTTATTTGGGAATGATGCCAAACCCATTGAGGCTAGGTTCTTAGAAAATGGATGTGGTCAAGATTATGGGGTTATGTTAATAATTTATTATGAATGTGGAAATTGTTTCATGTGTATGAGAAGTGATGAGAACGTGGATGACATAATGGTGTCTATGTTCTCATGGATTAAATGTATGAAATGATAAGCTTAAGTGATTGAGTTTAATGTCGTCTATGGGTGTCTAAGGGTATGGGGTACAAACCCACTATCTGTCGATTGTGCGTCGTGACAGTTGATGGCTAGATGTATGGGCTCCAGTCATCAGCTATTATGACAAGCGTTAGACGACTAGAAGAGCTGGTACTACCAGATTCCTGCCTTAACTTGTGTATATCATGATTTGTGTGCTACAAGGGGCCGAGTTGCTTTCATTTGGAGACATGCTTTGAGTATGATGGGATGTGTGAGCATTTGCTTGACTCAATTGGTTTGAGAGCCAACTTGAGTACTCTAGGTGAGTTGGTTCATTTAGAGCATATCGCATATGTGAATTCCTATGTGGGCGTAACATGGTCTAATGCTTGGTTTATGGGGGCCTTGACATCACGTTTATGCTGCAAATACCATTGCATTTCTTATGTGTTGTATTGTATGGTAAGGAGAGTGATTTTGATGATGGCACGGACCCGGTAGGTTAGCCAGGGAGTGCAAGGCTATGATGATGGCATAGACTTGGTAGATTGGCCAGGGAGTACAAGTTCCGAAATTAAGGATGAATGGTCTCATGCTATACACATGTTATGAATGTCAGGAAAAGCCGACCAAGGTCAAGAAAAGGCGAGTCTTTATGGATAAGGATATGGTAGCCTATGTTAGGCTGCAACAGGTTTGTATGCGAGACTTGGGTGCCAATGTGTGGCTTATGTGGGCCTTAAGGACCTTTATGTGTAGTTAACTTTATGTTATGCATATAGAAGTAAGGCACGTATGGATCATGACATGGCATGGCTACACTGGCATGAATTGCATGGGGTGTCATGGGAAGAGTCCTATCTTTAACTTACAGCCTTTCTTTCATGAGCTTGTTGAGTCTCGCGACTCATCTTTATTTTCCATCATTCTAGGTAAGAGAGTTCCAAGGGATCAGGTTCGTTTGTCGGGGTTGGGCTCAGTTCATCGAGCCATGACAACAAGTGTAGAGCTCTCTCGAGATTAGATCCTGGGTGTTGTCTGTTTGGTCAGAGTAATGTTTTTATGCTTTTGAGATAGGTGCAGGTTATGTAAACCCAAGTGGGCCCAAATGGTGAATGGTTATGTAAGGATGATTATAAGATATTATATGATTAAAAAGTTATGGTTTAGATAAAGGTTAAGTGTGAGTTTTAGGGGTGTTTTTGTTCTATATCACTCAAGTGATGACCCTCTCACGGATCCTCTATGCTAACAGGTGCTTTGGGAGGTAGGCCGTTACATAATGCATGGCACATGGTCACATTATCTAACTTGTGCCAGACATTATGGGATTTTTTCTCCCTCAATACGTTAGTAATTATGGAAGCTCAAACATTAGCGGGAGTGGTTACTTAAGCAAATTGACAAGAATCAAGACCCTCATATTATGTATCTCCTTGTAAGAAGCTAATGCTTTCCCTTAGTCCCAAAATTTCCTCTATGACTTTTAGAGGTTCTCAATTGGGCTAACAACAACGCCCTAGTTGTAGATGATCGTAAATGGATGACTTAAGTTGGATTTTAACTTCTCCTTGAGGTCGTATTTTTTAACGGATTCTTTACGGCTGATTAATTTTCACATCCACTCAATCTTCCAGCTATCTCATCCTCAGCGGTATGCTCATAGGTAAACACTTGAATGATCCCAACTCGTGTTTCTCAAAGGCTTTCCATAGACCACTTTGGGTAATGAGGATTTTCAGGAGGTGGACGTGACCCTCTTGTTGGCAATGCCTATTGGAGTCCATTGGTGATTAAGCATTATGCTACGCTATGAATGCATCATGGTCTTTCCATGATCCATCACTTTTAGCAAGCAAAATAAGTTGGTGATGCTTTACCTAGCACCATGGTGTGCCCGTGGGCACTTAAGGGTCTCTTTTTAGGGTTATTGAGGGTTCATGGAAATTCGTACACAACTTATGACAGCTCCATGCTACAGGACCCCATTAACGAGCAAGCCCCCAAGATGGGGTGTGTTGGTTGGTGTTCCTTTTTGTATTGCCCAAATGATTTTTCGCACAAATGGACTTGGTTGTTCTCACCATCAAACTTAGTTTTTTATCGAATTTCCATAAACAACACCAAATTGTTGTTGCCAAAATATAATAATTGAGATTTTTTGTGCAAGAATGTTGCAACTAAGGAGGAGTGAGTGAACAACTAACAAGTGTTTGCTCATGGAAATATGTAGCGGGTGGCTACGGTATCCAACTGTTTGGTAAGATCCTTGAATAAGCCATTGAGTGTATTCTTGGTAGAGGATTAATCTATTCGGGATTGGCTTTCTGTGGGTGCAGGGAGTAACTGCACTCATAAGAACAAGTTAAAAGGCACCCGGGATTCCTTACCAGGGTATGCCCTCCAATGCTTAAGTTAATATGTGAAGGAAAATAGTCATCTGGGAGAACTCATAGAGGTTCCTCCGAGTGTGGAATAAATAAGAGACGTAATTAATGAACATAAAAAAATATACCTTTCCTAAGCTAGTCATAGTACTTTTTCCAAGTGTCGAGGTTGAACATGCATGTCATGAGCACTTAGATGGGCTTAAGAGGAATCCCTCCCCCCCTTCCTAGAGGACTAAATGGCCTAAGGAGTCCTCTAAGAGAAGGTGGGACTTACAGCAAGCTGAAAGAGCAGTTTCTTAGCCTTTAAGTGGCCTACTCTGGCAAAGTCCCAGGGTGACAGAGAATACTTCTAGATGTTGTCTATTATTCTGAATTTAACATATCTTTGAGATTAGATCCTGGTTGTGCAAGGTAAGGATTAATTGCTTCGGGAGGAGTTGCAATGTGGTTAATTAATTCCTCCCTACTTTAACTTAATTAATTGTATACACGTTATATAATTAATGAATCTTACTCATGCAATGTACATATATTAAGCGTGGAGGGTAATTGGAGAGTGCATGGACCAAGCCAAACGTGGGCCCACTAGGCACTTGCATGGGAGGAATGCATGGATGCAATTGAATGTGCATGCTCTGTGGGTATGTGTATAAGATATGTATATTATATTTCTAATTAATCATATACATGATTTAAGGGATACAATTAGAATATTGCAAGGCATAATGTAATACACGTGCAGCCCAATTGCAAGGGGGAGTGTTTGGGAGAATTACGAATATTATACATCTAATATACATGATTCATGGGTTGCAATTAGAATATTGTAAGGCATAATATGATTTAAAGAGGCCTACTAGGCACTATGGCTTTGAGGAAGGAAATGGCTAGCACATGCGGCTATGGCTTGCTTTAAAGGGCTCTTAAAGAGATGGTGGCAAACAAGGCCAGCCCCTTCATGGAAGAATTATGAATATTAAATATTTAATTAATTATATACATGATTCATGGGACTAAGCAGTGGCATGAAGCACATGTGACTTGGCGGAAACAGCTAGGAAGAAGGGGAGTGCTGAGAGGAAGCCCACGCCGTGAAGAAAGAGAGCACTGAGATAAAGCCCATGTTGGGAATAAGGTGCCAAGAAGACTGCCATTATTCTAGAAAAAAAAGATGGCCTTGCTAGAAAGCATGCGAAAAAAAGGTGAAACATGCAAAAAGAAGGTGCAAATGATGAGAGATTGCCAAGAGAACTCAGATGCCGAGAGGAATGTTGGTTATCGAGAAAATAAGAAGATGTTGCATGGTTGCTGAAAGAAATGTTGTTTTCTGAGAGAAATCCAGTTGAGAGATGTTTGTTGCCAAGAGAAAAGGGAGATGGGGCATTGTTGTAGAGAAAATAGGGAGATGTCACATGGTTGCCGAGAGAACTAGACTGCCGAGAGAAATGCCATGTCTTATTGAGAGAGCCATATTTTACCGAGAGGTCCTTGCCTTACCGAGAGGCTCATATGGCAGAGGGAACCTTGTGGCGTAGCTGTCAAGAGAATGTGAGTGCCGAGAGAGATGTGGCAGTTTTTGAGAGAAATGCCTTGTTGTTGTCGAGAGGACTCGATTGCAAAGGGAAATGCGGCAGTTACGGAGAGAAAACCATGATGTTGCCGAGAGAATATACTAGTGCTAAGAGAAACCATTGCCTAGAGAATACTCTTGCGGATAGGATACATTTTGCCGAGAGAAACCATTGTTGAGAGAAATGTGAGTGCCGACAAAACCATGGTTGTCAAGAGAAATATGTGGAGAGGAATATGAGAGTGCTGAGAAAACTTTGCTAAGAGAAACTTTCTGGGAGAAAATCTTAACCCTTGGGAACCGCACCAAAAAGTCCCTTTTTGAGTCCTATAGCTAGGTATTTATAGGGTGCAAATCCCAAGAATGTTGGGTGTTGATAAATGTCTATCATCCAACAGTGAAATGAATCATTGCTGAGAGAATCCTCTTGGTCCGATAGAAAGCTTACTTTGAGAGGATGTTTCTGTCGAGAGGATCCTTCTATAAAGATAATGCCTTACCAAGAAAGGCTATGCTGAGAGAGAGAGAGAGAGAGAGAGAGAGCAGCCTTGCTGAGATGATCACTCTGTCGAGAGGATTACTCTTGTAACATCTCGCATCGAGCGATAAAAAGGATCAAATCAACTTACCCTGATAGGCCTACGTGAACTTCCCAGGGGTCACCCATCCTTGAGTTACCTTAGCTCAAGCACGCTTAACTCGGGAGTTCTTTAGCCACATTTAACCCAAAAGGTATCCAACTAGTGTTGTTTCCTTCCTTACTATCCTTGATATATATACTAGCTTCTCTAGAGTCCCTTCTTGGACCTGACCTTAGCCCAAAAGGTATCTAGTTGGTGTTGTTTACTTTCTTACTATCCTCGATATATATACTAGCTTCTCTAGAGTCCCTTCTTAGACCTGACCTTGGGCTATCAGGGTATTACAACCCTGCCGAAAAGATTACCCTATCGAGAGGATCACTTTGTCGAAAGGATTACTCTACCAAAAATATTACTCTATCGAGATGATCATTCTACCAAAAGGATTACTCAGTTGAGAGAACGCTTTGCCAAGAGAGAGGTTTGGGTAAGAAATGCTTGTTTTAAAAATCCTCTTATTTTTTCCCCTTTTTCCTTTTGGTGGTACAAAAATAGGGGAATGTGTCACCATTTCTCTTGTACAATTTTACCCTCAAAACCTTAATTATTTACACTATTAATTATTCCTTTGCCATTTATTCATAATTTATTATTAGAAAAAATACTCCCACTTGGATTTACTTATAAAAAATGTGCCCACTTGTATTTATTTATTAAAAACATCCCTAGGTGGACGCTTGATAAATTCTATGACACAACAATTACCAAGCTTTAAATTAGATTACCATCAAAGATAAGTTTCTAATCCCTATAATTGATGAGCTCTTAGGTGAATTACATGGTGCACAAATTTTTTCCAAGCTTAACTTACACTCAGGGTATCACTAAATCCTAATGAATCTAGAAAATGTGGAACAAACAACATTTAGAACTCATCAAGGACATTACGAGTTCTTAGTAATGTTGTTTGGTCTCACTAATGCGCCATCAACTTTCCAAGCCCTCATGAATAAGGTATTTCGTGATTATTTGAGAAAAATTGTTTTAGTTTTTTTGTTTTTATGATATATTGATTTATAGCAAATCCTAGGATGAGCATGTTAATCATTTAAATGTTGAACTTTCAATTTTACAAGCTCATAAGTTACATGTAAAACTAGAAAAATGTCAATTTGGCCAAAGGGAAGTTAAATACTTAGGCCATCTAATTACTACTAAAGGAGTTGTTGTCGATCCATAGAAAATTGAGACAATGCTTACTTGGCTTAAGCCTCAAACACTTAAGGACCTTCGAGGATTTTTGGGATTGACTAGGTTCTACTGTAAATTCATACAAAATTATGGTAAGATCGCTAGTCCTCTCACCATAATGCTTAAGAAGGACTCTTTCAAGTGGAATGAAGTATCTATGGAGGCATTTTCCAAACTCAAGGAAGCCATGACTAGTGCACCAATTTTGGCTTTACTAGATTTTACAAAAACTTTCATTATAGAGTGTGATGTTTCAGGATTAGGAGTTGAAGCAGTGCTTATACAAGATCGACCCGTTGCCTTCCTTGGCCATGCCCTACAAGGTAAACTCATATTGTTTTTAATTATGAGAAAGAAATATTAGCTTTGGTATTATCAGTACAGAAGTGGAGATCATACTTTCTATGAAGAAGATTCATTGTGAGAATTGATCATCAAAGTTTGAAGCACCTGTGGACTCAGAAAATCACAACCATGGCTCAACAAAGGTGGTTGTACAAGCTGATCGGATTCGATTTCAAGGTGGAATACAAAAATGGGAGAGAATGTGGCTATGTTCTTTTAAGGAAGGATGAGGAGGAAAAGAAGGAACTTTATTTAATATCACAAGATGTACTAGATTGGCTAGACGTTGTCAAGGAGGAAAATCGATCCAATACAAATTTGCAAGCTTTGGTGCAGCATGTCCAAACTAGAGAAGCCATAGGACCTTGGAAATTTCAAGACAACATTATGTTCTTCAAGGATTAAATATACTTGGCTGCTTATTCAACTTTGATTCCTACCTCACTTAATCAGTTTCATGGCAGTACACATGAAGGATTTGTTAAGACTTACAGTGCATTTGGTCAAATTTTTACTAGGTGGGCATGAGGCAAGGAATTAAAAGCTACATAAAAAATTGTGACACCTATCAAAGAAATAAAGTGGAACATATGGCACCAGCAAGACTTCTTCAACCTCTGCCCATTCCAAAATAAGTTTGGAAAGACATCTCCATGGACTTCATTGATGGACTTCTTCCCTCTAATGGTAAATCAACTATTTTTGTAACTCCCCTAAATTTCTCTTAATTTCTCGTTTAAACAACCTCTGATAATTATAGCATCCCTATCACTGGAGATCTCACATTCAAGGAATTTGAGAAGGGTCCATTAGAAAAGATGGCATACAATTAGAAGCGTCATGCATATTCCTTACTATTAACAATGGAAGCCATACTCATACATCATTACTCATAGACATATACATATTAGGGTCAACATACCCACCATATCCCCTTAGGGGTACAATCTAGAACATAAACAAAACGTAACTTAGTATTACACATCTCAAAAACACCTCCCAAGGACCTTCTGGTTGAGACGGCTCTGTACGCATTTCTACCCCACGGCTCCAACTTCACTTGACTTGCCCACCTCTTTAGCCTTACCCTTACCTGGAATGATGCAAGCAAATATGAGCCACAAGGCCCATCAAGTATAACTGAAAGAAAGTGAGAATAAGAATCATGGGTATCGAGAGGCAAATAGAATCATGAATGACATTTAAGGCACTCACGCCACACCTCTTTACATCACTCTACATGATAACAAGATGAAACATGCATTCATGCTCACATGCAATGTTTTAAAACCATAACCATGGGACCAAAGTCCAAAACCATGGGATTGAGTCCATATCATAACCATGGGACCAAAGTTTGTCTCTTAGCCGAAGCTTTCTTTGTAGATATATTCTATGGAACTCCTTTGTCGCGCGTATCATGAAGTCTTTACACACTTTAAAACCCTTTCATGTACATGCTCTATGCATCTATAATGACTTATCATATATAACAGACATACAATTACGCGAGGCAACATACATGAGAGAATAGAACCCATACAAGACAACATCAAACCCTTGCATCTCCTCAATAAAGAATTATTCTCAAAGGAAGATATGGTGATACAAAACCCCATTTAAGATTCAATAGGTATAAATGAGAACCATGACAAGTTACCAGAGTAACCACGTAAGTCACATGCAAGCCGATCCTTCCATAATCAAGGGTTACTTACTCCAAACTCAAGAAATCAAGGCATCGTAGAAGTAGAAGGAATAGAGTGTTAAAGAGCTTGCAAGATAGAGGGAATGCGAAGGAAATTGCAAGAAAATGAGAAGAACTTGCAAAATAGAGAGTTAAGAAGCATGAACTTGCAAGAAAAGGAAAGAACTTGCCTTAGATATTTTCCTTTAACTCTCATAATGTACCAAGGTTCATGACATCGTAGAAGTACGTCTTTAAAATTAAGCTTGCCCATGCCACTAAAGTTCTCCCACTTTTTTCCAAAAAATCTCCCATTTCCTCAAACCTCTCCATCACATATTTATAGGCCAAGAAGAAAGAACATTGTAAGAGCATCATGGCAGCAAGAAGGTATTATTCTGGTGGAAACAGGTAGTTTGGACACGTGGTAGGGTGTAAAGCAACAAGTGGCAATGACTAGCAACCACGCATAGTCGTGCGGTCGCACGCATGCCGTACATGTGGCCGCTTGCATAAGCGACATTTGGTGATGTTTTGGCGCCTGGTGGGTTTTAAAAACCTAACCATTTTTCTTGCATGGTTGCAGGTTTGATCCCGCGACCTCCCCCAGTCCCTTCACGCTCGCACACCAACTCGCCTACATGCTCCCTTGATTAATATTATTTTTTTCGATAAATTCCCTTTATTAATATTACACATTACTTATATTTAACATGATATAGCAACCAGTTTTCGAAATTACATTTAAACCCTAATATTTTTCAATAATTGTTAAGACTCCCCAGATCAAAAATATATTAAGTTTAATTTTTTTTCCCACTTAATTCCTTACACGCAAATTTACATTAATTCATAAATAAATGAGTCATTACAATTTCTATTGTAGTTGACTACTTATCTAAATATGCCCCTTTTAGTGTTCTGTCCCATCCACATACGGTTGTTTGAGTTGCTAGTATATTCTTTGATCATATTTTCAAGTTTCATGGTATGCCTCATTCAATTGTTTGTGATAGAGATTAAGTTTTCACTAGTTTATTTTGGAAATAGATATTTTGTCTTCAAGGTATAGATTTCAACTTCAATTTTAGTTACCACCCTCAAATAGATGGCCAAACTGAAGTGGTAAATAGAAAATTAGAAATGTATCTACAATGCATCATGAGTTCACAACCCAAGCATTGGACTAAATGACTTACATGGGTGAAGTTTTGCTACAACACAAGATGACACTTATCTATCAAAAGCACTCCCTTTGAAATGGTATATGGAAGAACTCTTGATTCTCTTTTGACTTATGTTCTTAGTATAACAAGAGTAGCAGTAGTGGAAAAGGAGCTCAAGAGTTGTGACCAAGCTATCCAAGTTCCTTAGGACAATATAAAAAATGAACAAGAAAGAATGAAAAGGATATGTGATACAATGTGCCAGGAGAGGGAATTCTCAAAAAGTGATTGGGTATTTCTTAAACTTCAGCCTTATAGACAATTATCATTGGCAAGGAGACAAAATCTAAAGCTCTCTACTAAATTCTATAGGCCTTTCAAGGTACTGCAAAGGATTGGTAAGGTGGCTTAGAAGTTGGAATTGCCTGAATCCTCAAAATTACATCTAGTGTGAAAAGGAACGATAACATTTGGTGTATATAGGTTTTCAAAATATTTTCAAAAACTCATACAATACGCAACGAAAATAAACATAGAATCACTTTGCAAGATTCAATATCAGACACCATATGCATAACGAAAATGAAACCATACATAGGGAATTTCATAAACTTATACCTCACTGGTTTCAAAGTCTGATGAAGAGGCTGAAACAAACACCACTAGATAGCAACCATTGCACACCTCCGATTTCCCAAATGGCTCTCGAACAATTTTGGATGACTAGTCCAACCTTCAAAATTACGAAGGCTCAGTCCACGCTCCAAGTAGTGGATGATCCCATAAGAAAGCCTATGTTCTAGACAAGCTGCTCGTAGGATAATGATGCTTGGTATAAGGCTCAAGAACAATGGGATTCCAAAAACAAAAACAGCCTCACTATTTGGCTTGGAGGACTACTATAGCAATCGGAGAATAGGGATCAATGGGATAAGGGGCTGGAGGGATTCTAGAATTAGAGAAAAACAAGCTTACCTGAGAGAAAGCAAGAGCAATAAGCGACCTTTTTTTGTTCCATCTTTTCTTCAATTATATACCAACACCCCAAAAACCCTAGGCGTCCCAAATCGAGACAAATGATTAAGAAAGAGGTAGGGGATAAGGGGAAAGCAAGAAGGATGCACACCAAAAAGGATATCTCCAAGCAAAAGATCGTACTGAATCATGATCCTCTATGACAGAAACAGTTGATCGTTAAGGAACTGTCAACTGTTTAGCACGAGCAGGTCGACTATTCTAAGGAACTGTCGATCAATTCAACCCTTTAATCCAATTGACAGCCTTGAAGGCCTGTTGATTGATTTTAGCCCTTTTTGTCCAAGTTTTCAGAAATTGTATCTAGACTCGCCATTAACTCTTAATAACTCTTTCATCATCTCATGATGAAACCGAAGACCCCGTTAACTCTTAACAACATGCTTGTCAACTCTTGATAATTGCTGCAATTAATCCAAACCTTTGAACTCATTTTGTTAACTTTTAACAATGATATCATTAACTCTTAATAATGATTACAACTTTCATCACTTAGTCAACCAATACACCCGGATATGCATGTGACATTCTAGATTCACCACTAAGTAAAAATTGAGACATGCCAAACACTTTAACGTCAACCAAACTCTTTGATATACAAAGAAAATCTCTCCATCTCCTCAATGTACTCCAAAAGACCTTGAGTCACAACTACCATTATCTCATGGCAATCCTACCAGTAATGAAGTCAAAGTTCTTTCAATACTTATTTGGGCTTACGATTTCCGTATACTATAATATATCCGTTGAATAACATCCTGATCGAGTGAGAGTCATGGAGTAATCAAACTCACTAACTCGATAGCTATGCCAAGATCAGTGTGGTATGATTGAAATGACACATCAAAACTCCTTCTGACATTGGAAACACTTTCCAATCAAGTGTACCCAAGCCAGGAGTTTCTTCAATCAAAACCACCATTGATTGCATAGGATGTTCACCTTACGCTGGTGCTCAATTGATCCCATTAGCAATCACCTGTCTCCATATGCCACTACACATAGACCGCACAATGCATCTCCTACTCAATAACCGAATAGTTCTCAGCAACAGCAAATCCTTGGCACCAATATACAAGACAATTGTGTTGCCTTAGGTGTAAGGACCAGTAACACAATCGGAATTTGTGATAGATCATAGATTCTCTCAACTATATGATCTATCACGTGCATCACATTCGATAGATGTTCTATTAACATTTACCCATATGTTTACTATATTCATCTCATGATATGGCATGCAACTTACCATCCTTTATTATTAGTATCTAATACTAATCAAATGTAATAAGCCATGTGTCGGTTTGTAATCAATTAATCATAGCCTACTTCTGAGAAATCTAAGGACTAGGAATACTATTAAAAAATCGTTAATCTGAAAGTTTTTATCATATAGTCTTAACACTTAAGAATAAGACTTTTACTAGGAAATCTAAGAGCTCATTTATATGAATTGATTGGAGAGTTGTGAATAAAGATATGAGCTTAAAACATGAAAACATATTTTATTATATTTGAAAAAATTACATTATTAGTCCCTTAATTATATATGATAGAAACCATCTAAATCCAACATTTAGGGCACTGACACTATCATAGTGTTCCATGTTTCTTTATTAAAGAAGAAAATTGGTGATCAATCAGTCCTAACACAGCTTCCTATCATGGATCGAGTTGAAGAGAAATTAAGTCCCCTGCCACAAGTAGTTTTGGATGGACAAATGAAGTGTAGAAGACAGTAGGTTTTGGTGCATTGGCAAGGTTTATCTCCAGTTGAAGCAACTTGAGAAGATCGTGAAACTCTTAAAAATCAGTTTCTAGATGTTAGCCTTGAGAACAATGCTAAAATTTAAAGGGAAGAGAGCTTATACGGTTATTATTTTTCTGATATAGTTTTTCTTGTTTTGTTTGAATAAGTCTAGCCTTGTTTATAGGTCGTTAAAACCAACTTGCGAATGTTGGGTATTTGCATTCCTATTCTTGGGGAAATTAGTTATAATTTTTTTCTATTTATTCTGCAATGAAATAAACACAAAGGCACCTTTTTTGCTATATTTTGATTCTTATCAGGTATTGGACGTTCTTGCTCCCTTGAACAAGCTTGACAATCCTTAATTCTCAACTTTTCTCCAAAATAGGTAGAGGAAACACTAATCCCCCAAGCACATCCATACCATCTTGACAGGATGTGAACCATTAATTCCAACCCATCTAATCCCACCCAAAACATATATATATATATATATATAATTTTTTGTTCTTACGGTAATTGGGGTTTGACAAGAAACAAGTTGCTATAATTCAATTAACAAATAAAAACACAAAATAATAGGTATAAGATAAGAGAATATCTTGGAATTAAATTGAAGAAAAGGAAAAGAGGTATTGTTGCCCTCAAAATTCAAAAATTTTGAGCCGTGTAAGAAGTATTTAAATGAATTGATCAATTTTACATTCAATGGATTTGCATATTATTTTACACCCAAACTTCATATGATTTTATGTATAGTTCTTCTACGCACATCACATCAGATGGCGAATATAATGGATTCCAATTTGTCCCAACCCAAAACATATTGTAATATTATATATTATAATTCCTTTGATAAATTTTTAAATAAAAATGTCATTAAAAAAGACAAAATAGGACTGGGTTGGATGAACCTAGTCAAGCTCAGTAGGATTTGGTTCATTTTCAAGAAGTTTGGTATGGTAAGGGCTCTCTCTCTCTCTCTCTCTCTCTCTCTCTCTCTCTCTCTATTTGTACAAACATATAGATATTTTTCCAATGGGTTCTGTACATATATCTTTTGATTGATTGTATTGATTGATTTTTTTCATCAGGGATTTGATTAGCAATTGTGCCTGCAAGAATCCACTTTGGGATTATTTCATTTCCTGAGCTAAGAAGCTAATTATTGAATTTGGCATTAGGAGACTTCAACTATATATGCATGATTATATGTTGAAAAGGAATTTACCCAAATCTCCTAAGATCTTTGCCAGGAGGTTGAAGTTGGGGATTTATGGAAAATGGTACTTCTTCATTTCTCTAATCTAATTTCAAGATAATTTAGCTTTTATACCTTTTTATTTTTTTTCTTAATTGTTAATAGAATTATAGAAATTCTGTATCCATCATGACCTTACTTCATGCAACAAATGAAATTGTTCTTGGGTAGGGATCAACAAGTGGAAATTAATTCCATCCCATCCATTCCCACTCTAAAACGATTTTCATTTGTTGCTGCAAACAAGTCTTGATGGTACCAAATTGCAAGAATACTATTAACAGGCAAGAAAAAAATAAATAGTATAAAATCTAAAATTATCTTGAAATTAAATTAAAGAAATGAAGGAGAAGTGTCATCTACCCTTAGAATCCTTAACTTCATCATCCTTCTCACCATATAATCATTAGATTTGGACATAATCCTTGTCTCCATATAATCATGCATACATAGTCAAAGTCCCCAAACACCAAATCAATAATTTGTTAAAATTATCACATGATAGAAGAAATAAAGCGAAGAAAAATCAATACAAATTATATAATCAGCTTTAATTCTTAAAGAAACAACTTACCGCTTGTCAACTCTTACCATTTCATCATCCCATTTTAAATCGGAGTAGTCCCTAGCGTCCTTAGTCCAATAAATTTTTTAATCCCAAAGTGGGTTCTTTCTGAGATGATGTTGAGCAAATCTCTAATTAAAAATCAATAATTACTAGTAATCAAAAGATGGATATATAATACCCATTTCACATATATCTTGAAATAATGTAAATATCTTTGAATATATATATATATATATATAGAAAGAGAGAGAGAGAGAGAGTGTGACCATCCAGGATTTCTTGAATTTTTATTTACAACCAGCTAATAACTCAAACACATGGCCTAGAATTTTGCCCTATTATTATACAATAACGGAAGTAAATTAATTATAGATAAACACTTCATGGGCGTTTCCTTACATAACCAGATATCAATCAATCAAATACAACAAATATATTATCTGAGCCCCTGATCACAACTTATACCCCAAATATCTTTTCGGTCAGGATTATTCTGTACACATTACCATCTAAGACTGACATGCCAAACAATTCAACCATGACATCAACTCCCACACCTGAAACGATGTTAAAAACAAGATGAGTCACAAGTCTCAGCAAACATGACAAAAAAATAAAGGTAAGATTGGGGACAAACCACCCACACAGGATACACCCTACCAAATGTCATGCAGTAAATGATAATACCACACCATACCATGCATCGAGATGTCTGATGCACAACAAATATAAATATACCAATGCACATAATGGTTCTTGGGCTCACATAAGAAATGCACAAGCTAGCACCCAAGTCCCAGTATACAAGCCTATCGCAACCACAAACTAGCTGGCATAAGGCACAACACAATACACACGAGCCTGAGACTCTCACAACACAATCCACACTAGTTCGAGGCTCCCACAACACAATCCACACGAGCTTGAGGCTCTCATCACGACCTCATATTGGAGTTCCCGAGTCATAGTTATCTGGAGCCCAACTCCTACTCATAGCTATCGAGGGTCAACTCCATACCATAATCCATATCAAACGGTAACCATGCAATGTAACAAATAGTAAATGCAATGGCTTTTACAGCATTAACGTGATAACAAGACCTCCATAAGCTAAGCATCAAGCCATGCTACGCCCACGTAGGAATTCACACAAGTGAATGTTCTAAATGTATATGATCGCCTAACATACACAAGTCAACACTCAATGGGCCAACTATGTCACGCTAATGCTCACACTCCCAACACATACAAGCATAACCCTTGATGAATGCAAACCCAATCCTACGCACTACAATACCATGCGATATGTCACATAATGGCAGAGCCGATCGACAGTAACCAAGCACTGGTTGACAATCTGTGACTAAGAACAACCAATCGACAGTCGTCCTTGGCCCGGTCGGCGGTTCACTCCAGTGTCACCAAATGGTTAACATGTCACCTTAGCAAACAACAGCTCATGCCCTCTGTTATTACGACTCACACCCACTAGAAACCATAACCACAACTAAATCCCACCAACCCTTTAGGAACCTAGTCCCAAACTGGTTTGGCATTATTCCCAAGGAAATAAGGGAGGTACAATACCCTGTAAGCACCTTCTAATTTAATCCATGGAAGTTTCATATTTAATTTAATTTACACAATAAATATCCATAATGCATATAAATGATTTCTAGAACAAAATTGGGTTAAGGAAAGAGATGGAATTCATAAATAGAAGGAGAGTCGCAAAGGGGAGTAAGGAGCTTTCCTTTAATTAGCAGATTTCAATGTTTTTATGCCCCACGTCGTTAAGTTAATGCACGCTACAAAATAATATAATTCATCCAAAATTAGTAAAATCGCACTCTAAATTAAATTCTAACCATACAAATTTACTAGCATAATTTACCCCACTTACCTGAATATTTAAACCTCGATTATACTAAATTTATCTTGCATTTCTTGAATTTTTCTTCTCATTCCCCAGCTTCTATGTGCCTTTCTCTTCTCCCCAATTTTCCTTCTTTGTATACCCAATTCACTGCTCATAACATGTTGTAAAATAGAGATTTAAAGGCAAAAAAGAGAGCCACCAGAAGCTACCATGTGGCAACCCAGCGGCAGTCACCGCCTCACATGAAACGACACCGTTTTGGGGATCCATTGGTTTGAAAATTCTAACAAAAATCCCTTAAACGCACACAAGCCCCAAGCATTGACCCCACGACCACCCATGCTGCCAGCACCTTCAACCATTATATACACCAATATAATTTTAAAGTAATCTCACTACAGTTTTTAGAAATTACATTTAGACCCCACAACTTCTAGAAATTACCACATACACCCCATTTATTAATAATTCCTATACCTCAAATTTTTCAACAATTACTTGCCCATCTCATTAATACAAAATAAATTAATATTTATCTTAAACCCACAAATAATCAATAATCATCTCAAATACAGAAGTTAATATTTATTACCTGTTCCTGAATTATGGAGATGTTACAAAGAATGGGGGAGTTAGGTTTTCTTGGTAACAAGAAAGAGGAGGTCGGTAAAATATGGAAGGGTTTCCCCCTTATAAGGCCAAGCTTCTTCTAAATGGACAATAGCCCACCAAGAAAGGTTATATTCAACTAACCCATGTTTGTTCTGTTCAACTAACCCAGCCTTATAAGCCCAATGGGATAACTCTTCAACTTGGTCCCAACCCATTTTATTTAACTTAAATAAAATACAATACAATTTACACTTGGGTTTAACCAAATTTCAGCAACCCAATCCAATAATGGAATACCCCATATTGGCATGAGGTTACCATGTAAATTAAGTGAGTTTAAAATATCAAAAAATTGGGTTGACAGTAAAATAAATCATCGAATCGATGGCAGGAAAGGTCTCGGAACTTAGATACCTAAAGATAAGGTTACGGCATCGACCAACATCTCAAAGCAAGATTTATGACGCTGAAAGAAATCGAATCGAAGACGATTTTTGGTACAGCTTTGATACAATCTAGAAAAATTGAATCATCTTAAGGGACTTCCGAAAAGGCAATGGATCCCCTAGAAAAGTTAAGTTTTGCATAAGAAAAAACCTTGAAGTGGGTTCAGGATAAAATGAAGGAATTTGAGATCAAATGTGATTTTATACAAGTTTCAAACCTAGGTGTAATTTTTGAATTTTGTCCGAAAAGTGGTAAAACGAAACTTGGAGAATATAATGTGAAAGAGGAAATTCTAAGGGTCATTGTGGAATTTTTGAGAACTTAATGGGACACTTGGAAAGGCCTAAAAGAGATTTTAAAAATTTAAGGGGTTAAAGTGTAAAACTTCAAAAAGGCAACCATGGCTGCCAACCGAGTTGCTGCCATCACCAGCCAACCTTCGACCGACATCCTTAGAGCCGCCTAAGGGCATAAAAATGGGCCCCACATCATGGTGGGTCGAATAGGATGGAGCATGGCCATGATTGGATGAGGTATCGTCATGATTTGATAGGGTATGGCCGAGCATGGCCGTGAGTTGCCAAATTTTTAGGGAAGGGTTTTCGTAGCAAATCATCATGATTTGAGGCTGGGTAAAGTTGTATCAAGCATTTAAGGCATGGATTAGGCTAGGTATGGCTCATTAAGGCTCTAAAAATAAATAGGGGTTTTGAAGTAGCCAAATGCATTCAACTTTAAACTTCAAAGTTCTTGAGCTAGAGAGTGAATCAAGAGTTCTTGATAAGGGGTTTTTGTTCTTGAGGGTTTAAGGAGCATTTTTGGAAATTTTTGAGGTTTCGTGTAGGTTTTGAAGGGTTTTGAACTTGGCCGGATTCTTGGTAGGGTCACCAGAGGTGGACCAGTTTTAGGCGATTTGGGGCATATGCACTTATAGTTTTGGCCAAGAAGAGTACCATCAGGACCAATTAGAGAGGGGCTATCGAGTGGTGCAAGAAAATTCGAGATCGGAGCATCGCTGACGACCAAAAAATCAAGGAAGATGACTAGCACATGGGTTTCACATACCAGTCAACTCTCTAGGTGCATGGGGGCACGTGCTAGGTGGGAAATTTTTGAAATATTTTTTATTATTTTTATAAAAATATTTTATGATTTATGGTGGAGAAAAAAATTGGGAAAAGCCTTGAGGAGGTATTTATTTTGAAATTTTTAAGGAGAAAATAGGAAGAAAATAAAGGAAAATCATGGAAAAATAGATATTGATATTCTTTTGAATGAATATGATGTCTAGGGATTGTTGAGCCTCGAGGTTGAGCATTAGTACGATTACTTGAGATTTGACACTAAAACTAAGGCCGGATACGTTATTCGCGGCATTCTAAGTTACATTCGAGGTGAGTAATTCTATTGAAAACTTGGTTTACTGTGAATGTTCTTACTTAAAAACTTGGTTATTTTGGGTGGTTCGACCCTATACTTGATTGTTTTATACGAACAATTCAACCTATGATAGGTTGGCCATGCGGGAGGTTCGTCCCAAATTGTTTTTATACTTATGCATTGAGTTTCGTGCGTTATAAATTCATGCGTTGAAATGTTGATTTTAAATGATGTGTGTTATGTGTTGCAGCATTGGCATGTTTTTGTGTTGTCCATGTAGGATGACGATTGTCAACCTGTGTTATGGCACTTGAGTGATAACACTCGGGATGTGTGCCAAGAATTAATGCTATGTGACCCATTTGGGATGGGGCTAAGACGAACTTCATCCTATGGTACTCAAGTGGCGGGACTGAGAGTAGACACCACCCTAGTTTCCTTTGAAAAATAACATTATTACCTAAGTGGACGTTGGTTCTGGGGGATAGTGCTGATCTTCTTGTGGGTAGGGTTGTGTTTAAATTCAGAATGCTTTTGAGTGGGAGAGTAATGCCTAACATGATATAGAGGTAATACCCAGGTTCATGCGTTGAGGTTGTCCCTCTGAAGCAGGATTGTGTTATGCCAATGTGTCAATGAGGTTGTGTTACCTTTAGAGAAATTGTATTTTCCCTAATTAGGGTTAAGTGCTATGTGGGATTCTCTTAGGCTGGGACATATCAGGATATGTCGATTTTGTTTCATGGTCTTGCATATATTCATGAAAATATTTTTGAACTCTCACTTAGATAATTCAACATCTAATTTGGACTATGTACTTAGAATATTCAAATGTTCTAGGTGAAAGTAATGGCACTAAAGGAAAAGGGGTTACGAGATGTAGTCGTCATTTATGTTGGTTATCTTTAGAGTATATTTTGTCTATGTTTGAGGTGTTTAGTAGTTGTTGTTGAGAGATGAGTCTCTATGTATTTTGTTTTGAAGATGTCATGTCAAATGATGGTTCGATTTCTACGTTATGAATAAAGTGAATTTGGTTATGTGAAATTTAAGGTTTCGATCTTGCTTCCGCTAATGTAATGATATACTTGTCTTACCTTATTTATTTTAAGTTTGATATGCTGAGAAGGTAGAATGGGATTGTCAGGATTTAATTTACCTTGAGTGTATGTCTAAAAAAGAATATATTCCCAAAATCTCAAGTTAACACACGCTTTGGGAAAATGGGACGTTACATTAAAGATGGGTTTATTTTAAATCTTCCAACAATCCGTTACATTTAGGCCTTTCAATCATTGGCCCAACCCATTTGTTAACATGATCAACCCAATTTATACTTCATTTTAATTTTCCACTTACATTTCATTTTCCCATGAATTAACATTTCCATTAATTTGCCTTTTTGTAAATACATAAAATATTTTGACCCTTTTAATTTGGATAATGCCCGAAATGCATCACATATAATAAAACCATATTTCTCATAAAATTATAGGCCCATTAATGGGTCATTACAATGATGGCTCCTCGATTATATTCGTGCATTTTCTTACTTTTGATGCTAGGTTTGCCTTAGATCGTTCTCGGGCTTTTGCGTTTCAGCTTTCTATGCCATTCTCACGCTTTTTGTGTTTTTGATTCTAGGTTTGTGTTTGTTTCTCTAGACAACAGGTTAGTAACTCTCATAGCATATAAAGTTTTTATCTTTTGAATCATAAATTGTTCAAAACTTTCAACATTTACACTTCGTTTTTTCTTAGAAAATGGGTATTATGCTTGCTCCCCAATCCTTTGTGGATGATAGACTAATCATTCTGGTGCTATTGCATTTTTAGTTTTAATCTTGTCTCATTATTTTCATGATTCTGATTGTAAGTTATTCTATATCATTCTTACGTATTTATCGCTTTGATTCTAGGTTGTCCTAGATTATTCTCGCACTTTTGCATTTTCAGTTTTAGTCTAATCTCATGCATTTTGCACTTTTGAAGCTAGGTTTTTCCTCTATCATTCTTTCAATTTTTGATCTTGTCTCATGCTTTACACGTTTTGATTTTAGACCATTCTCATGCTTTTACATTTTGGTTTTCAGACAGTTCTCACCCTTTTGCGCTTCAATTTTTAGATCATTCTCACACTTTTGAGCTTTGGTTTCTAAACCATTCTCACACTTTTATGCTTCTATTTTTAGATTGTTCTCACGGTTTTGCACTTCAACTTTTTGGATAATGAGTCCATCTTTTTCAAGCATTCCACGCTTTGATACTAGGTTTTAAATAATGAGCCTAGATCGTTCTATTGTATTCCAAGCTTCGATACTAGGTTTTGCTTGTTTACCATAGTTTTAGCCCCCTTTTTTTTCATTCATTGTCATGAAAAACAAAATACAAGAAAAGCAAACTACAACAAGGTAAAAGTCACTTTATTCAAGTATTATTGAATGACATATAAAACTTGTTAAGACTCTTAATCTTACCTATGATACTTCCCTGAAGCTTACATATGGATTTTGAATTCTTTTGCAGGCTTTAGGCCTTCGAGTGATGAAACATGCTTCTTTAATCAGTAAGAACTTGTATTCTCTTATTGCTTTTCTCACATTAAGTTATGGCCCTTGCCTCTAGGGTAGTTATTCTATTCTTCCCTCTAGGATTTTGTGTCCACAAATTCTCCTAACTCCCTTTCTCTTATTAGAGCCTCTATTTTGATTCATTAAGTCCTAACATTTGTCAATGCAATGGCCATGAGTATTGTGGAATTGGCTGTAGGCATCCCTTTTTGTCCTCATAGGCTTGTCAGTTTTCTTATGGAATTTAATAAGGCCCAATCCATCAATAGTTGCCAAAATACTAGAATGTGACTCTGTGAGTGAGGTATAATCCTTGAATTAAAGTAGGGAAGTATCATCATATCTTTTAGCTTTCTCTTTCATCTGGCTTGTCTTTTCATCAGAGTATTTTCCTTTTCTTTTCTCTTCTTATCTTTATCTGCGCTTCCTCCAAATATCTACATTACTTCAGCTTGAAAAATATACTTGTTAACTTGAGCAAACAAGTCTGCCAAGGATGCAAGCTAATAAAGAGTTAGGGATTCTTTTAATGGTATTGATTTTATCCCTTGAAGCATTGTAGTTGTTGTTATAACCGTTTGTAAGTCTTGTATTTCTAATGTTATGTTCCTAAAATGATGAACATATTGTCTGAGGGTTTCTTTGTCACTTTGTCAAATACTAAGCAAATATATGTCATCCTTCTTTTTATGGCTATTAATAATGAAGTCTGTGATGAATTATGCCCTTAATTGGTCAACAGAGGAGATGGATCCCTCAACAAGACCATTAAACCAGGCATGAGCATGATTTGTTAAGGTTAGAGGAAAAACCCAACACGTGATTGTGTCCTCTCATACATGACGCAACATTAAGGAGTTATAGCTTTGAACATGATCATGTGGATCCCCTTTCCTTGAATATGTAGCCAATTAAGGCATCTTAAACTTCTTGGGAAGAGGTTTCTCCATTATCTCTAAGGTGAAGGAGATTTTTCTTTTCTGGTATTCCTCTGAAGTCAGTAGTAATCGTTTCTACTATAAAATTTATTATATCATCCTTTTCATGTCTATTGTCTCTTGAGTACTAAGTGCTAAAGGGTTATTCACTTTCTCTACCCCTCTTGGGTGGTCTTTTAAGGGGGACTTGTCCTTTTTTTTTCAGTTGTACTTTCTACAATTTCTAGATATTTTCATTTCTGGAAGTTTTCTTTATTTGTATGTAGCTGACCGCATGCTTTTTTCCTCTCTCAAACTAGTACCATTTCTGAGCAAGTCTCTTACATATAAGTAGGCAAAGAGAAAGTCCCGATTATTTTTTCAAATGAGTTGCCTCTAAGAGAAGGGTATCCTCTCTTATTCCCAGAAGGGTGATTAAGTCTAGCACAAGGTTCCGCAAGGTCGTGGCAGGGAAGCATGTGGTACGACGCTTTGGAATAGTCCTTCCATCTCTTGAAGGGCTTGCATGCTCTCCTCATGTTTTTTCTGGAGGGCTTCATAGGTGGTAAATAGGATAGTAGGAGGAGTTGATCTAGAGGTCCCTAGGACACACAAGGGAGGGGCCTCTTGTGACATCTAATTATTTCTGGGAGATTGAAACTTTCTTGGCTTTCTCTAGCTACTTGTGACCTTGTAAGAGCCATTGTTGTTGCTTGACTTGATTAATGATGTGTACACTGAGTCTAAACAGGGGTGCCACTGGCTTGAGATACTCTCTTGGCTATGGAGACTTTTTGGGAGAGTATGTAGGCTCAAAAGACTCTCTAAGAAAGTACGTAGGCTCGAGAGACTCTCCTAGAAAGTATTTAGACTCTCTTGGCTTTGGGAGACTATTTGAGACTTTTAGTGGGCTTCTTGATCATTTCCCATAGATGACACCAATTGTTGTTTCCAAGATACAACAACAAATTTCTTTGAGTTGGAGAGAATCTCAAATGTAGTTTTCAGGAGACTTGTAGAGAAAGAAACCAATTAGAGGCATAGGTGAGCTCACCCATAAACCTTCCAATGCTTAAGTCAGTCTCGTGTGCAAACTACAGAAAGCAAGTAGAGCCACAATCTAAAGGAGAAGTCTATTATTTATAGGAGGGAGAGCCACAATCTTCAACAAGTATTTCGTGCTCTCTTTTGAATTTGTAGGTGAGGATATTAGAGCACGAGTCTTCCAAATATTAATTGACAAGTGACTCATGAATTCTTGGGAGGGTTTCTCAATGGTGTCGAGAAAGGCTCCCTAGTGAGGTCACTTGATCTTGGTCTCAATCACTAGGCTATACTAGTCCTCGGGTGACCTCAGTGGCCTCTCGGCCACACTGGTCCATCAACCAAGTCTCTTGTGAGTCTCCAACTTTAGTCTCCCACAAGCCTCTCATTTAAGTCTCTTGATTGCCCGGACTAGTGTCATTCAGTCTCAATCATTCGATGACTTCCTATCCCTATAGCTTGTTTATGTGAATTGCTTCTTTCGATAGACTTTTGGACCTCTTTCTTTGAACTTTGGGATATCTTTTGGTATAGGTCTACTTCCTTGGACACAACAACCAAGAAAAAACCAAATAAAAAATAATTAATCTACTTTAATTATTAAAGAAAACAAACAAATTCTTGTCAACTCATATCTTTTCATCATCCCAATTTGGATCAAAGTATTCCATTCTTTATTTCACTAAACAATGAATTAATCCTAAAGTGGGTTCTTATAGAGACTATCGTTAAGCAAATCCTTAATGAAGAATAAATCAGCAAAAGCAATTAAAAGAAAAATACATAACACTTGTTCATAAATATATATATATATATATATCTACGAATAGAGATAAACTACAAGAGAGGGAGAAGAAGAGAGAGAGCGCAAGAGAGGGGTTTTTCTTTCAATGGAAAGAAAGAAAGGGTATTTAAAATAGGGAAACCCAACAAGGGTTACCTTGTCATCTCAAGATTCTTCAAAGCAGACTAGAGCATAAAGAATTTGGTTGGGTCAACAACTTAGTTCTATTCTATCTTTTCATAGTAACATTTAAATTCACATTAAATTAATTAAAGAAATCATAATATAGATCATTAATGTATGTATTAGGTCAAGACCAGATGGGAACCACTAATTCCATCCCATCCATCCCCACCCAAAAATAACTTTTTGTTGTTGCGTGAAGCTGATTTTATAAGAACCAAATTACTATAATAATTCCATTAAACAAGTAAGCCAACAAAATAAAAGACACAAGATAAAAAAATTACCTTTAAATTAAATTAAAGAAATGAATTAATCATCTTTAATCCTCAAAGGAAACAAACAGATTCTTGTCAACTCATATCTTTTAATCAGCCCATTTGGATCGAAGTAATCCATGTTTCCTTTCAAAAAACAATGAGTTAATCCCAAAGTGGGTCCTTGTAAAGTATCATCGAACAAATCCTTCATTAAAAAGTCAATTTGTACAAGCAATTATAAGAAAGATAATAACCACTATTCCACATATATCTATTTATCTACGAACAGAGAGAAATTGTCTAAGAGAGACAGAGAGAGATACAAAGGGAGATCAAGGAGAGAGCACGATCTATAGTGGCTGTGAGAGAGAGAGAGGGGGAGAGAATCAATGGTTTTTTCAAGGGAAAGTGAGGAAAAGTCTTAAAAATAGGGAAACCCAGGCAAGGGTTTCCCCTTACCATGCTGGGCTTTCCTCAAAATATGTTTAAGGGCCAAGTTCGACTGACCTAGTTCTATTTTGTCTTTTCTTATTAACTTCTTAATTAACGTCAAATTTATTAAAGAAATCATAATATAGATCATTAAAATATGTATAAGCTCTAGCTAGGATAGGAACCATTAATTCCATTCTATTCATCCCCACCCAAAAATTTGTAACTTTCATATTGTTGGTTAAACTGGGCTTTAATAGGAACCAAATTGCTATAAATCCATTAACAAGTAAAAACAACAAAATAAAATGCATGAGATCGAAAATCATCTTGAAGTTACATTAAAGAATAGAAGGAAAAGTATCATTCCGTTCAATTATGATCTCAAAAAATTTGGACGTATGCCTTCTCACCATGTCAATATCAAACATCGAAATGAAGTCCCCCAACACCAATCAATAATTAGTTAAAATCATCACATGATAGTAGAAATACAACCGAAAAAATTCAACAAAAATTAATTAATCAACTTTAATTCTTAAAGAAAACAAATAAATTCTTGTCAACTCACATCTTTTCATCATCCCATTTTGGATCGATGTATTTCATGCTTCATTTCACCGAGCAATGAATTAATCCAAAGTGGTTCTTGTAGAGTCTATCATCGAACAAAGCCCTAATACAAAATCAATTAATAAAAGCAACCAACAAAAAGATACATAACACCCCCTTTTATAAATATCCATCTATTTATAAATATATATATATATAAATAGAGATAAACTATGATAGAGAGATAGGGTGAGATTGTAAAGAGAGAAGGAAAGTGCCATAGAGGAAAAGAGAGAAAGATAGTGTGTGTTTTTGTGCATTAGTCTTTTTTTTTTAGGGCAAGAAAGAAAAAGTCTCTAAAATTGGGTCAGGTTTCCCTTTATGATGCCGAGATTCTTCAAATTGGACCAAAGCTAATGAATTAGGCTAGGTTCAACAAACCCATTTCTTTTTTGCCTTTTCTTAGTAACATTTTAATTAACATCAAATTTATTAAAGAAATCATAATATTGATTATTAAAATATGTATTAGGTCAGGATAGGTTGGGAACCATTAATTTAGCCCTTGGGGTTGTGGGGCCTCTCGTAGGTCCTTGGGGTCACGGGGCCTTTTGGGTCGCAAAGCCTTTCGTGGACCCTCTGGGGCCACGAGACATACGGGTTCTCATGAGCCGCAGGGCTTTTTGTACGCTCCTTGAGGTTGTGGGCTTGTAGCAGGCCTTTATGGTCGCGGGCCTGCTTCGCAGCCTCTTTGGCTGGGCTATAGGGGTACCTCTATGGCCTCTTTCGCTAGACCATGAGGGTGCCCCTACGACCATCCAAGCTAGGTTATTGGCCTTTATGGTTACCTTTGCTAGGCCGTGTGTCCTCTTGGGCACTTGGGCTAGGCCATGGTGTGACACCTTGTTCTCACTTACGGGTGCTACTCGTGAATAATCAATGGAATTGCTCACATGCCTGGTCATTTGTGAAGGGCAGACTATGTTTCAACACAAAATGCCCTAGGTGGGAACAAAGTTTCGTCCTTCTCTTCCCTCAACCCCAAGATCCACTAGCAGATTTTGGCTTTAACCATACCACACTTGGCTAATTAATTTCCATTAAGTTTGCCCAATCTCCATTTTTATTTATTTTAATTTTTCTCCTTTCCAAGAATTCCACTAGGCTCCATAAAAATTCACCATTGCAATCAACCCATTGATTTTTACCAATTTTAGAGGAAAAACTCATATAATTTAAATTTTCAAAAATTTTGGCATTTTCTCCAAAAATACCCAAAATCCTTTTATTTTCGAAAATTCATTTGGGGCCCATAATCAACCAAGAATTGCCCCCAAAATCCCCCCAAATTTTTCAATTTTTTTTAAAAAATTAACCGGCGGGGCTTGTTAGAGCACTCGGGGCCTCACAGGATGCTAATCGCGCGAGCCAAGCGCCCCTCTACGCCCACGTGCCTTGCCAGTTGCACGCCTGCCACCCGTGACTCGCCTACTTAACTCAAAAAAAAATTTCTTAGCCTTTTTAACCCAATTTTTTCAGATTTTACACACATTATCCATACATCACAAATATCCACTTTCTTCCACCAAAGCTCACACAAAATAAAATAATACTCCCTACACCATTCTTAGGCTCATTACCACATGAATCAAATAAACAAGATGGGCTTCCAAAAGCCAAACCAAATATGAGATTTACACTAATATTTTTGCTTCCACATGCCATAAGCCAATACCTCATTTTAAAAAAAAAATCATACATAGCATTTACAATACATGCTTAGGGTTCAACAAGTCACAACCAATAGCAAAATACATCACAAGGCTTCCACAAGCCATACTATGTTCTTGAATCTTTATTACCATGCATCCACGTGCCATTTCATTTTTGCCTTGATTTTTTCCATGCCTTTACAACCTATACGTGAGGGTAAACCTCATGAGCTATTAAGCTCAATAAATGTGCAATGACAATAAGTGTGAACATGAATATAAAATGTGATGCCAATGCATGCAATGCAATAAAGCTAGGGTTTTTACATCCTCACAACCACGTTAGTTTGAGATTTAAAACTACCTTACCCCACATAACCTCATGGTCATAGGTCTTTAAACACAAACAACATGCCAATGCACACATATTTGCTCATGAACCATACTTACAACCATGCAAAGCCACCATCCCATGGGACTATCCCTTACCTCTTTCCATTCTTTGAAGTTTCAAGAACTTCCTAGCTTCATTTCCAACTCTTCTCCTTAAGAGATCATTGAAACCAAATTTAAAGAGACTAAGCTACCATTCAAGAGAAAAAAAAAAAACTTACACTACCATAAGAAAGAATGCTCACCTTTCTTCCTATTCTTCTTTCCCTTTTCTTCTCTTCTTCTCTTCCATTCATTTCTCTCTACAAATAGCCAAAGGAAGATAAGTCTTTCTTACTTGCCAATTTATACTAGCACCCCATCTTTCAAGAATAAATCCTAGCCATTGGATTTATTTGGTGAGAATAAATGCTCACCCTCCAAACTAACACAATCCATGGCATTAGGTTTTGCTTAATATCCACCATTGGATTTTATTTCACTTTACAAGACAAGATCTTAGCCATCTAAAGGAAGCACAATCCAAGTGCTTTGCTAGGTTTTAATCCTAGCCTTTGATTTATTTTGGAGATTAAATCTCCACCTTCCAATCATCTCTCTTTAAAATATCTCCACCCATTTGGCAATCCATGCCAACTTCTAAGACTTAATGGTGGCCCTTAGATCATTTTCCAAATCCAAGAATTAATCTCATCCCTTGAATTTTCATTTCTTTCTCATTTAAATTAATAAGACTATTTTTCACCATTAATGCATGACTAATTTCATTTTTTTTTTTGGATTTTCTTTTAATCCAACACCATCATGTCTCTCGTTAAATGTTTGAAAGACTAAAATCATTTCTTTTGCATTTATTTAAATCTCTTCATTTATCTTGGACCACATGATGCTATGTGTCACTCTTAGACATCATACTTGGCTTCCAAGCTTCCATCTCAACCATCCATATAGCATTACCACATTAATTCACCAGTTTAGGAAAAAATAATTATTTTCTCAAATAATTAAATATCCACTATTTTCCCATTCTCCACAATTTAATTCCTTTATGGAATTTACTCCAAAATTACCAAAATATCCTTTGTGAATTATTACTCCCATTTATCTCCTCATTTTTACAAAAAATGGGAAATTAATTCACTTCCATACTTAATTCCACCTATGAATTATTTTCCAACTTACCAAAATACCTTTTATTAGACTTTACTATCCAAATTACCAAAATGCCCCTCTTATAGGACACTCTTATTCTTAAGGATCCATCACCTTCTTAAGGGCATTTTTGAAAATTTCTCATTTCCTTTCTCATTCTCTTAACACTAGCAACACTGGGTGTTACACATGGGCCCTTGATCATTGTTGTTAGCTCGGCCTATTCATTGATTTTTATTTTGTATCATGCCATATCAATTGTTTCCTACTTTTTCATTCGAGTTTCTCGTGTGGAATAGTAGACTGTGTTACGATATGCCTTTGTTTCTCTTTGATTAAGCATTTCAAGCTTCAAGGCCATTCTTGCTAGTCTTGTGCTTCTATGCTTTCGCACAATAGTTCTTTGGATAATGTGCCTTAGATCACTCTCGTGCATTCCCAACTTCAGTAAGATCTTGTAATTTGTGATCTATTCATGTTCTCATTAAGTCTTTCCAACCACATAGGTTAGGGTTAAGATGGAACGACAATGTTCAATAGCCCTATACCTTGGTTCCATAGATGGACCGTTGTATAGAGGTCAGTCACATTGAATGAAATCTTTCTTATCACCGACTCCCCAGTTTGAGCGTAAGGGAAAGCCAGGATCAAAACAAGAAGTGACGAGAATTTTAACAGACGATTGTACACTGACTGAGGTCGGAGTTACATTGGTTTTTGGCTATGGTGATGTATGGTTTCATTTCCTCTTAGACAGACGATTATTTCTTTTTAACATTTATTACTTTGTTAGCATTGTTTATACCATGCTTGATGCCAGTTCCACATCTACCGCCAGTTGCTCCCCTGTCCTTTGGTAGAACTAGTTCTATCAAAGGACTTATTAGGTGCGACATCTTGCCATTCTCTGGCCTATTGGGGGCCTTGTAAATTTCTTGTGTTTTGTTAGGGAAAGTTACACCTCCGCTCCCCAGTCATTCACTATTTTTTACCGCATACTTTTTAATGATCTATTAGCCATGTATGTTTACCTCAATGAGTTCTTCAATAGGTCACATGTGCTTGGTGTGACTCTCTTATCCCCAAAGATCTTGACAGTCTTTTCGTTAGTATTCTAGTCGCATTTGTTTGGGGCAAGTCTTTCGTCCGTCGACGTTATTGACTCCCAAACATCTTAACGGTCTTTCTATTAGTAGTTTTTCCGCATGTGTCCGAGGTGAGTCTTTCGTCCATCATTGTTATTGACCCCCAGACATCTTAACGGTCTTTTCGTTAATAGCTTTGTCGCGTGTGTGCGAAATAAGTCTTTCATCCGTTGACATTATTGACCTCTGAACATCTTAACGGTCTTTTCATTAGTTGCTTTATTGCGTGTGTCTGAGGCGAGTCTTTATTCCATTGACGTTATTGACCCCCGAACATCTTAACAGTTCTTTCAATAGTAGCTTTGTTGCTTATGTCCGAGGTGAGTCTTTCATCCATCAATGTTATTAACCCTTAGACATCTTAATGGTCTTTTCAGTAGTAGCTTTGTCGTGTGTGTTCGAGGTGAGTTATTTGTACATCAATGGTATTGACCTTAAGACATCTTAACGATCTTTTTAGTTGTAGCTTTGTCGCATGTGTCCAAGACGAGTCTTTCATCCATCAATGTTATTGACCCTCATACATCTTAATTGTCCTTTGGGTGTGTTTAAGGTGAGTCTTTCATCCATTAACATTATTAACCCCCAGACATTTTAATTGTATTTTCATTAGTAATTTTTGTTGCATGTGTTAGAGGCGAGTCTTTCATCCATCGACATTATTGACCCTCAGACATCTTAACAATCCTTTCAATAGTAGCTTTGTCATGTGTGTCCGAAGCGAGTCTTTTATCCATCAAAGTTATTGAGCCTCAGACATCTTAACAGTCTTTTTAGTAGTAGCTTTGCTGCATGTGTTTGATGTGAGTCTTTTGTCCATCGACGTTATTGACCCTCAGACATTTAACGATATTTTTAGTAGTAGCTTTGTCACGTGTGTCTGAGGTAAGTCTTTTGTCTATCGACATTATTGATCCTTGAACTTCTTATTGGTTTTTTAGTAATAGATTTGCTATGTGTGTCCGAGGAAAATCCTTCATCCATTGACATTATTAACCCTCAAACATCTTAATGGTCTTTTTAGTAGTAGCTTTGCCGTTTGTATCCAAGGTGAGTCTTTCATTCGTTGATGTTTTTTATCCTCAAACATCTTAACGGTTTTTCTTCCTTTGGTTATTGATAACAAAGGCTTTGATAAACTTGAACTTTAGGTGTTCAAAAGTAGATGTGGAGTTTTCAGGCAAGTTGTTGTACCAAGCTCGAGCATGATCATTTTGTGCCCCTAGTTAGCTGTGGGGATGAACTCCCAGCGAGCCTTGGGGGTGATCCCTTGGCTAGTCTTGGGGATGAAATCCCAACGGGCCCTAGAGGTGAGCACCTGGCTGCCCTTGAGGCTGTTCCTCTAGCTAACCCAGGGATGGACTTCTATCAGGCCTTTGGGGTGAACACCTAGCTGGCCTTGAGATTGTGCCCCCAGTTGGCCCTAGGGATGAACTTCCAACAAGCCTTGGGGGTGAATGCTTGGTTGGCCTTGCCATTGTGCCCTTAGTTGTCCTTAGGATAAGGCCCTTGGAGAGCCTTAGGGTGAATTCCTAACTGGTACTGAGAAGAGGCCCCCAAAAGGCCTTGGGGCTAAAGATCTCGAGTATGTGATGCGAGCTATCTAGCGACGATCTTGTGTAGCATGAGAGACCGTCTTGTGCCTCGAGTGAATGCCTCAAGGATTAAGCCTCTTCTCATTCTTGACTTTGTTGATTAGTAGTGCTTTTCATTTGGACCATTGCAGACTGATTTGTCGATTTTTTTGTACGTTTTTCACAGACGACGTCAATTGTTGTTGTCGAGATACAACAATAAATTTATTTGATGGGAAACGTCATCGTCTAGCTACTTGAGTCTGCAAGGAAAGAAACAATTAGAGGGCATAGGAAGGTCCTCATGCAAATACTCTAATACTTAAGTCAGGCATTGTAGATCCTGAAAGCCTAAGAATAGTATTTACACCAGTATCAGAAACATATATTTTTTCTAGAATGAGTGCATGCCTATTTATAAAGGAGTATGGGGAAATTCGAAGTAGTCTAGGATTATGATTTTTATAGATAACGCCTATCTTGACTTTTCTTAATTTGGTTAATATTAGAATTCTTATAAATGATGTTTATCTTGCCATTTTAGGATTAGAATTCTTTATGAATAATTGTCTATCACTTTCCTAGAAGGACTTTCGAATGTCAGAGTTATTTAGTTTGCTCATGTGAGACCCCTTCTCGATATTCGAGGAATATTTCAACAGTGGTGCCACCCCGGGGGAGTGAGGAAACTCCCCCATAAAGGTGTGTGCTTACCCACACGCTTTTGGGGGCTGTAGGGCCTTTTGTGGCTGCAAGGCCTCCATAAGCCTTTGGAGGATGTGGGGCATGTGGGTTCTCACGGGTTGCAAGGCTTTTTGCATGCTCCTTGAGGTTGGAGGCTTGCTGCAAGCTCTTATGGCCTCAACCTCTTTCACTAGGCCATGAGAGTACCCTTCATAGCCTTTTTTATTAGACCGTGAGGCGCCCCTGTGGTTGTCCAAGTTGGGCTATGAGCCCTTACGTCTACCTAAGCTAGATCACGTGTCCTCACGGCTACTTGGGTGGGCCATGGGCCCTTGATCATTGTTGTTGAGTCGCCCCATTTGTTAAATTTTTATTTTGTATCATGCCATATCAATAGTATTTTGTTAAAATATTTGAAAGTCGTAATAGTTTTAAGATAAAATTTTAAATTGTAGTAATTTAATAAATTTTAAGGGGTTATTTTTTTCGTATTTTAGTTTTTAGTTTTAAATTTTGAATTTATTTACAGTTTTCTGTTTTGAATATTTGTTTTGAAATTATTGAAAATATATATTTTTTATTTATAGTATTTTTTACGTTTTAAAAATTTTAAGTGTGTTTGTGATGAAAACATTCAAAATAATTTTTTATTATTTTGAGTTTTTATTTTTAAAAATATAAAAATAAACATATTTTTAATATTTTAAAAAATTAAAAATTAAAAATAACTTGAAAAAAATAAAAAATATGACCTAATATTATGTGTTTTTAACTTTTTATTCCCCTGAATTTCCATTTTACTTTTGAAAGAAAAGTAGAAAACTATTTTTTAGGTTTTCGACAAAAGTGGAATCAGTCAGGTACGGATAACGACGGTCGCAAAGCAGATGGCATTTTTGAGAATATATGAAAAGGCGAGCTTCTTCTTTCTTTTTTTTTTTTTTTTTCTAAATCACAGTCACAGCGTATAAAAATCTGACCAAAAATATCCATTCGAAATCTCACAGGCATCTCGCCGGAGGCCACTCGCACTCACTCAGCCTTCATAGAGTTGAGATTTGTGCATTTGGTTGGTTAAGATGAACTGTCTCCAGAATCTTCCAAGGTATGCGTTTCATTTCTCTGTTTCTTCTGTTCAATTCCATTATTTCTCTTCAATTCATTCGAATCTTGCGATGTTTTGAATCTTCAGATCCGCTGTTTTGCCAGCGCAAAGATCCAATGCCTGTGCAAGAAAGCCTCCATATACTACTTTCACTTCGCTGGTAGCTCTCACATCAAGTTTCAATCTCTCACTGAAAGATCAATCAATGTATACTGTATATATGTTATCTGATATATATGTATAGGAGATTCGCATTCTCAAGTTCTTTGTTTCGTAGGGCGTGAGGAATCCTGCTGATCTTCCGCGTCTTGTTATCGTAAAGGTATCTTGTAAATTTGTGAATTCGGCAGCTATTGTGTTTGATCTTTTCGGTTAATTATTTGATTCAATTTTCTCCCTTTATTTCGTATGTCAGACTAGTGTTTAGTTTTGTTGTGGTATTTAAATTGCGAGATAAATTTAATTTTTCTTCAGGCAGTTTCTGGTTCTACATCCAGCAACAAGATGAGCAGTTCTAATGCTGAGGAGGAGAAGTCCGAAATATATAGTAATAATATGAGTGAAGCTATGGGTGCTGGTAAGTTATTTCGTGCTGAGTCCATGTTTATGCATGTATAGAGTCTTGGAAGGCAATTTGGAGGTGCCTTTCTTTGCATAGCAGGGGAATAATAAGTGATCTGGAAAATTAGATCTGAAACATACTGTTGTGGATCTTGCTGCTATTGATTCCTCTCATTTCTCTTCATGGTTAAAGGTGATGTCATTGGCTGTAGAAAAATCAAATAGTTATTCATGTCGTATCAAAGCTAGAGGAAGGTGAATAGACTTGATTTTAAAATTTTAACTTCGTAACAGTTTTTAGGAAAAAATTCAAGAGTTGCATATGAATATGAAGTGCAAGAGCGTAAAGCTTGTAAACTTGTTATGTATCAAGCAATTAATAAAGAAATGTAGGGAGAGGGAAGAATAACAACAAATTATATTTGTTCAATTCTCTTTCTTGAGATCTGTCCAATATCAGTCGAATGTATTGTATTGACTTAATTCTGGTTCTAGCCAACTTTTATGAGAAGAGATTTTATTCCCAAAAAAAAATCAAAATCCCCCTCAAAACAGCACTTGTTGATTAAAAAAGTGTGCAAATTCCTCTCAAGTGATTCCTCAAAATAACCTTGTTTTGGGAAAAAAGAGAGCACAAACTCCTCCCAAGTGATACTCTCAACTCACTCACAAATGATAAATCAGAGCTCACCAACTCTTTCTAAATAATTTAAATGAAAAACCTGTTAAAAATTGTGAAAAATAATTTCTGATAAGTTCGATATGACCAATGAAGCTTAAGGATATTGAATGAGATGAAGGTTATACTTTGCAACTTGAATCTTTTTGGATTTGATCAATAGAACTTCATTTATCTTAAATAGATGATGTTTGCCCCCTCTTATGTAGGTTTTAACTTTTTTCTCCAGCTATTCAAAGTTGTCTCCTGCCAAAATTAACCTATATTTAGTTGTTACCCTTTTAGTTTTCTGAATTCTGACTTCTTGTCAACTCTAACTTTAAATTGCTATTGACTCATTTAGGCGGATGTTAATTTGGTGTCCACTCAAATTAGGACTTTGTGTGGACTCATTTGCCCAGAACAGATTCTCATCTTCCTGATGCATTGGAATTGTCTCTAACTTCTTGGTTCTGACTTGAAACTTTGAGACAAAATATTAGCTTGTTGATAGGTCCCAGTTCATGGGACTTACCAAAGAAGGTCCAAGAGGCAGGGTGGGGTGGTAAATTGGCTGGCTGGCGTAACAGACAGCCATGTGTATAAGGGATAGAGTGGGGAGTGTGCGTAACAGAATGCTGTTGAGGGGGGAGAGAGGGATATATGTAGAGGGTGAAGATATGGGAAAGGGGGAGGATTTTGGTATTGAGTCTTGGGAGAGTTAGGGCCCCTCGAATGCCCTGGTTTATTCTTGTTTTCTGCTGAAAAGTATTGGAAACTATTGATATTTGATTGCTATTGGAATTCTATCGGGGTTCCTATCAATTTGGTATCAGAGCGTCATCGATCCTAATGGTGAACTTGACAGATCGAGTAGGAAAATTGGAAGGGAGGATGGAAGGCATGCAACGGGAACTTGATGCCATGAGGGGGGTGGTTTAATCGGTGGGGAAGAAGGTAGCAAGCTTGTTGGAACGGTTCGCTTGGATGAGAACGAGGCTGGAAGAGCAGGAATGGGAGAGGAAGAACGAGGAGAGACGGGAAGACCAGGAGAAAGGGAGGAAGGGGAAACAGTCTGGCGAGCACTTACCGATGGGGTCGTCCCTCACTGAGAAGGCCACGCTGAAGCTGGGAAATTGGCACAAGGAAGCTGGAGGTGAGTGTGATGTCTATGGGAGGTCGGACGGAAGGGGCCGACGCTTGGAGATGCCGGTGATTGAAGAAGACGACTTGGATGGTTGGGAGTTTCGGGCCGAGCGATACTTCTCCGTGAATTAGTTGTCGGATGCGGAGAAGTTGGACTCCGCTGCTTTCGGCTTCGAAGGAGCTGCTCTCGCTTGGTTCCAGAGGGAGCAGCGAAGGTGACGGGTGAGGAGTTGGGGGGAGCTTGAGGCGACAAGTAAGGAGTTGGGAGTTGCGGTGAATGGATTGCCTATCGAGGAGAAGATGGACACAGTAGCACTGTGTATGGAGGGTGCTGCACTTTCATGGGTTCAGTGCGAGCAATGGAGACAAAGAGTGAGAAGTTGGGAAGAGTTGAAGGGGCTGCTGAGGAATCGCTTAGGTTCCATGCTGGAAGGTGCGGTGGATGAGTTGCAAATTGAAGGGGGATTGGCGGTTGAGCAGATCATTGTGTTGCGAGGCAGAGTGGCTACCGACAATGATGGTGTTGGGGAGTTCCACGACGTGGCAGAAGGGCAGCCGACGATCGATCCATTTAAAAGGCCACGGATGGCCGATCTGGTGACAACCAAGGAGAGCATCTCGCCGAGGAAGGGGGCGTCATCAACGATCCATGTTGTCTGGGAAGATGGTGTGACTCTTAGCCAGGTTTCTCAGAAATTTTACATGGGGTTGGTTGATAATGGAGGGCCCCCCATGTATTCTCACCATCATGAGGGGGTGGGTGCCTTGTCCAAGCTGGTCATGATGGTGGAAGGGCAATCTATTTCTAGAAGTCAAGGGCTCAATTTGCATTCTGTTGTGGAGCCCAATGGTATTGACCCAAAGACCTTAATTAATGATGGGAATTTGGGCGAACTTCATGATGAGGTTGAGAAGTGGCCAGCCATGAAACAATTGACAAAGTCAAGGGGCTAGGAAGTTGTATCAATAACCAAGAATGCAGTCATTGGAATGGGAATTGCTGAAAATCAAAAACCTACTACGAATGACTACTATGAAGAAAGAGCACCAAGTGAGCCTCCTCTCAGTCAAGAATCTAATGACCCTAATGTAGCTTGGAATGTGCCACTGCAAGCATGCATGCAGAAAATTCCTTTTGCTGAAACAGAATGAGGCCATCTCTTCTTCAAAGTTAAAAAGAAATGTCATTTGATGCCTGGGGTTGCTGAGGTTGACCAAATTCTTAGCCTAGAAGGGAAACTGATTGTTTGCGACAAGGTGGAGATCATCAACGAGGTGGAGGAAAGGATTGGGAGGCTGGCGTACAAGCTGTCTCTACCCCCATCATATGTGATAGAGATGCTCATGCAGTGGAATGGGCTACCCCTATTGGAAGCTACTTGGGAGCCTTACCTTTTGATCCAGCAACAATTTCTATTTTTCCACCTTGAGGACAAGGTGAAAGTTGGGGGGGGGGGGAGTAATGATAGGTCCCAGTTCATGGGACTTACCAAAGAAGGTCCAAGAGGAAGGGGTGGGGTGGTAAATTGGCTGGCTGGCATAACAGCCAGCCATGTGCGTAAGGGATAGAGTGGGGAGTGTGCGTAACAGAATGCGGTTGAGGGGGGAGAGAGGGATATATGTAGAGGGTGAAGATATGGGAAAGGGGGAGGATTTTGGTAATGAGTCTTGGGAGAGTTAGGGCCTCTCGAATGCCCTGGTTTATTCTTGTTTTCTGCTGAAAAGTATTGGAAACTATTGATATTTGATTGCTATTGGAGTTCTATTGGGGTTCCTATCACTTGTTTCACTTCTAATCTCATTTAAACATAAAAAAATTCAAAACTTATCTTTGAATATCTCTGTGTTCATAACATTAATAAATAGGAGGTACCTAGGACTTTCAAACCATGGACTTTTTCAGCTCAAGCTAAGTATCATCATCATAACTACATCTTATCCTAACCAAGTTGGGGTCATTAGCATGACATTTATAATGTCAACTGAACTTTTAAAGTCACATTGGCAATACAAACCTATGCAAAAGAATAATGTGGCAAAACTTTACGTTGGATGCCATTCTTGACACAACCCTCTAGTAAGGGAATGATGAGATAAAGTTCCTACACCATCTTTATATGGAAAAAGTTTCATGAGATGGCAGTGAATGAAGATAATTGATATGGTTTTGCTCCATCACATATGAAACCAACTTGTATATGGAAAGACAACTGTTTCAGCTCAAGCTAAACATAAGTATTCTTTTTTTTCCTGAAATTATTTAGAGAAACATTTGTTCAATGTTTCTTATCATCAAAATCAATTATAGAACCATGTTTTTTTTTTTAAGAAAACTATTCAATGAAACATTTTTTTCAGTGTCTGTCATCATGAAAATTAATTGTAGAGCTGAATGTAGAACTCTTGAAATTAACAAAAAGTGTAGTTCTGCATCTGCTGAACAGATGAGCAAAAATGCAACTTATCCTGCTTATATGGGCTCAAAGTATCCTCCTATACTTAGGGTTGAGCTTCACTGTAGGCCACCTTGTACGCCTAATGCTAACAAGTAGCGCCTATCATGTCTCAAAAGGAACATCTGTGTTAAAAGGCTTCCTGAAGGATGTTTCAATTACTTGACTGTAGCTTTTTGGCTAACCTTATCTTGGTTTTCCTCTTAATACAGTCTTGACATATAGACATGAACTAGGAATGAACTACAACTTCATTCGTCCAGACATTATTGTGGGATCATGCTTACAGGTAATATTCATTTCTGCTTCTAGCTATATGAATGTTATATATTCAGTTCTTTCCTGATTAATTCTTCAATAAATAATTTTTTTGCAAATGGCAGACTCCTGAGGATGTTGACAAGCTTCGTAATATAGGAGTGAAGACAATATTTTGCTTGCAACAAGATTCAGATCTTGAGTATCCAAGAGAATTATTTCTGCTTCAGTTTATTTCATGATCAAAAAAGAAAATTGTTTTCTGTTATGGCTAATGCATGGGACTATAAGAGATTATTTGTTATACATAATAATAGAGAACACCAGGCAAAAATTTCCCAATTCCATCCAGAACGTGATTTTTGCTTTAGTCCTTCACTATTTTTTTTCCAGATATTTTAGTGTTGATATTACTGCTATTCGTGAATATGTCAAAACATATGACGACATTCAGCACTTGCGTGCTGAAATAAGGTTAGTTAAGAAAACTTATGATGGTTTAAGGTAATGTGACTTTTATTTATGCTCACTATGAGAGTGACTGTTTTTGTAATCCTTTGTATATCTGAACCTTTATCTCCCTAGCAATTGGAGTATTTTTATGTGAAGTATTTTTGGTAGGAAAAATTAGATATTGTTCTAGTACAAGGTAGGCTACATATCATGCTACAGACATAGGAATCTTGAGTCCACAAGAAAAAAATTAGAGTAATTGAAACACTAAATGATGTTACTTTTTCACCATGTTTATATAAAAAATTACATCCTTTAATGTAGGACTACTAGATTGTTCCTTGTGAAGATAGAAATACAAGAAAATTTCAATAATTACTAAAACTAGAGATTTTGAGTCAAGATCAGCTAGATTCTATAGTCAAAAGAAGGATGTCAAAAGAAAACAAGAAAGGCCAAAAAGGAGTCTTTTAGGGTAAGAAATCTCTAAAACAAGAATTAAAAATTAAAATTCCTATTTTGTTCGTTCATAATGGATTTTACCCAAGAATCATCTTACATCACAACAAAACTAGTTTTGCTCGTTTGGTCATCTTCGATTGGGCCACTAAATTTCACCCTATTTCCCGCATCCCTTGGCAAATGACCATTTTATCTTTGATGCCAGTTTGAGTCGTGTTGGCCTTGTTTTGATCATGTGAAACTCATCTTCTGTATGTCCTATATTGATCTCCCGTGCTTGCAAAAACTTGTCCTCATGTCTAGCATAGGCACAATTGGCAGTGCATGATACTCCAACAAATCCTGTACATCAAAAGTTTGAAATGGCTTAATTTGTAGCAAGATCCACCACAGAGGCATTATCATTGATTTCTTGTTGAATTGGATGGGACCAATCTTCCGGTTTAAGCTTGTAGTACGGAGTAATTTCAAACCTTTCCTTCTACAGTGTTACGTACTAGGAGGGTACTTAGGTAAACTGTAATGGTGCAAGTGGAAAAGTAGTAGAGAGGAATAACAGAATGTAGTTAGGTTGTTTGTAATTGGCCATTGGCGGGAACATTCATATGTATGCGGGGAATGGGTATAAATTGCAACCCACCCCGCATGGAGAGCATCCAGAAGTTGAATACACATTTTTTTTTTCTGAATTTCCCTCCAAACTCTCTGTTCTCTCTTTTTCTCTCCCGTCTTTCTAATCTCTCTCTTCCCTAATCATTCTGTTCGGCCTCATTTCCTAGGAAACTCTCTCGAATTTCCAGTATTCATTGTCAATTCAGAAGGAGCTTTGAATTGACCATTGCCAGATCCCCGAGGATCTGACAATTTTGGTATCAGAGCATTTCTTAGGCTGCGGAGGTTGGAAGTAAGCAACGATGGCCAAGGGAACGAGAATGAAGTGTCTGGAGACTCAGGTGCAGCAGTTTGGATCCACAGCGAGTGATTTCCAGAATAGAGTGGATTAGCTGGAATTGGGATCCAACTGGAAACATGAGACCATTTTGGCAGTTGATCGGAAGTTAGAGGCAGTAGTCACACAGATCCGCAATGATTTGGGAGCCTAGATGCGGGAGCAAATGCAGACATTCGTAGTGATGCTTGCGAGGCAACTCTCGTCTGATTTTCCTCTAAGGGAGAGGATGGATCCCATCCTACCAGGACAAGGACGAATGGGTCCAATGACGTAAGAACAGGGGATGAATTAGAGGCCACTGGGAACCTTTGAAGGCAATGATGAGAGTGCTGAATTGGGATGGAGACGGCGACCAGAGACCCAGGCTGGTCAGCACCAACAAGATATTCCTCTACCATAGTTAGAAATATCGCTATTCGATGGCCTCAGCCCTTGCTGGTGGATTAGGAGGTGCGAACGAGCGTTTAAATGGTATGGGGTGGCAGAGAGGTAGAAGGTGACGGTGGCGGCTGCGTACCTTAATGATGTTGGTGACGCATGGTACCAGGGGTGGTCCAAAGTCAGAGGAAAGTGCAGGTGGGAGGAATTTGCGGAGGAGCTATGCGAGAGGTTTGGGGATTGAGGCCTATCTGATGTGGTAGAGGAGTTTAATTTTAATAAACCATTTATCCACGATTTAATGTCAATTTATGGATTTGAGGTATTAGATAAAAGATGTTAAATTTAATGTATTTTTGAATGAGGAAGTAATAACAAATATCTAAAAATTTTGGGGTTTAAGTGTAATTTTGAAAACTGGGAGTGGGATTCCCTTAAATATAAAATATGCATATTGATAAGAGAGGAAGCTGGTAGATCGGGTGGCACGCATGTGTGGGGCTGGTGGGGGTCGCGGGTTCGAGGCTTGGGGTGCGTGCAGGGTGGAACTTTTGGCTGGAATTAATCCAGCCATCAAGCGCCAAAACGACGCCGTTTCAGGCACCAAAATGGCTCCATTTCAGGCGCCACACGCCATGGGCGCAGGTCGGGCGGCCTTGGCCGTTAGGTGTGTGCTGGTCACGCCATGCAAGGCCCAAGTGGGCCTTCTTGTTGTGCTAAGTGGCACAACCTCGTGTGGCCATGTGGCATTTTTGCCACTCACTTGTTTTGTCGGGCCTATATATATGAGGGGGTTGGGAAGGAATTTGAAGAACGGGAAGGAAGGCAACAAGCTTAGTGGGAAATCCGAACAATGCGGTTAAGGTAACTGCAGAATTAATTAGAATTAAATAGAAGGTAGTCTTTGTAATATTTAATTTAAATATTTCTTTTGTCTTTCGAAGCTTAATTTTATTAAGAAGAGGCTTGAGCTAAGCCATCGACAGCCCTCGTACTGTGAGAGGTTTAAAAGCGGAAATCTAAGGTAAGTTCCTATCACCCTCTAAACATTTGGCCAGCTCTCTATCTTTTTATGCAAGTTCTCCTCCTTTCCATGCGAGTTCTTATACCCTCTGATTGTTCGAACAATTAATTCGTAGTTGGTTTATGATTTACACTTAAAAATCCTTATCCTTGAACACTTGCTTAAATTTATAGGGTTTGGATCGCCCTATAATTCTTTTGTGGAATGATGCCTAACTATGCGGGGATAGGTTCCTAAGAGCCGAGATCTGCTGTCCCATTTTGCTGTCTCTTTCCCTGTCTATCCAATGAGAAGCAGCAACATCACCAATTTTTAAATAGTAATTTTTGTAAAAAAGTTATAAAATCAAACAAAAAAATTATAAAATCAAATAATAACATATGTATAATCAACATATATTTCATTTATATTTTTTTTGTTTGATTTTATAACTTTTTTGCAAAAATTACTATTTAAAAATGGGTGATGTGGCTGCTTCTCATTGGCTGGACAGGGAAGGAGACAACAAATCTCGGCTCAGGTTCCTAGATGGTATTGGGGGTGGTGTTTGTATGCTTTCAACTTTATTTTATTGTTGCATGGTTATGGGTGGTTGGCATTTGGGGGTTCATGTGTTGAATATGCAAGGGCATGAGCATGCTAGTGTGTGTGTGCGTTTAGAAAGCATCTGTATGGCATTCGTATTCCTATGTGGGCGTAGCATGACTTGATGCGTGGCTTATGGGAGTTATGTATTATCGTCAATGCTACAATCTAAGTAGCACGGAAACAAAAAACGATACGTTTCCGAAACGAAACGGAAACGCTAAAACGGCATTTTTCTGAAAAGATAAGAAATGGAAACGCGGGGTAAACTGTAAATTTTAAAAATATAAGGAAATTTTTGTAAATATAAATTTTAATAGAGTAAATTATAAAAAATAATTCAATTATAAAAATTTCTTTCCACTAATATACAATGTGCCATATTATTGAAATAATTTAATTAATTTAAAATTAATTTAGTTTTAATATAAATAAATTAAAAACAAAATACCAAATAGAAATTAAACAAAGACAAACACATAGAATGCATACGCCTGAAGGAATGAGAAATTTGATTGAAGGAACAGAGTTTGATGAACACACACACACACACACACAGAGGTTCGACTGGAAGCGACGAATTGAAGGAACGATGAAATCGGAAGCGACGGCGACAAACGACTAAAGGAACGGCAAAATCGGAAGTGACTGGAAGTGATGAAATTGGAAGCGACAGATCGGGGTTCGACTGGAAGCGATTGAAGGAACAATCTTTGGCAAGGAACGGCGATGGGCGATTGGAATCGGAAGCGACGGATCAACGGATTTGGAGAAATGAGTGACGGGCGACTGGAACCAGAAGAAGGAAGAAGAAGAAGAAGAAGAAGAAGAAGAGGGAATGCGAGGTGGCTATCGCCGGAAATGCTGAAACGCGTTTCCAATAGGTTTTAGTAAATTGCGAAACAACCCCCATATGTTTCGCAATTTACAGAAACGCCCAAAATTTGTTTCTGGGCGTTCTCGCCGTCTCTGAAACGGGAAATAGTTCGAAAACACCGAAACGGCGTCCCGAACGCGTTTCCATGCTAGCTAGAGCGCAATAGCCTTCCATCCTTATATGTTGCATTGCATGGTTATTATTACGCGCAACGAATTTATCTGCAGAATGTACATTCATAGGCTCGGGTGATGGGAGGATCGTCCCGAGGGAGCTTTGGCTTGGTTGTTGTGGGAGCTTTGGGCTCGTGATCATTTGGCTTGGGATATGCTGGCCAGTTCATGGTTGCATGCAGGTTTGTATGGAACCTTAGGTGTCGGTCTCTTTTTTATGTGTGGGCCCTTGGTTCATTGTTTGTGCATTGTTACATGTGTTATTTTGTAGCTTGAGTTGTGGTTCATGGCATGGTTTGTGTGCAGTATACGGGCAAGGTAGTCTTTAGCCTTGTAGCCCTTTTGTTTCCTTATGTTTGCTGAGTCTTGTGACTCATTCTTGCTCTCCATCATTCCAAGTAGGGGAAAAATGAAGATCGAGGTAGTGTCTGATCCAACAGGGTAGAGTGTGTATATGGTAATCCTAGCCGAAGACCCTTGGGCAGGGCCGGCCCAAGGCATAGGCCACTGAGGCCTATGCCTAGGGCCCCCAAAAATTTGGGGCCCCCAAACCCCCTCCCCCCCCCCCCCAAACCAGTTGAGCCAATTACCCCCCCAACCAGGAGACAATTAACCAGCCCACCCCACCTCTTCCAAAAAAAAATTGGGGCCCCCCTCCAAAAAAAAAAAAATTGGGGGCCTCCAAAAAATACAACACCCCACCCTCTCTCCAAAAAAAAAATATTGCCTAAGGCCCCACTGGACCTTGGGCCGGCGCTGCCCTTGGGAGAGTGGTTGTTGTTTTATGTGCGGGAGGATGTCGTTTTGTTCTTTTCGTCGTTGGGTATGGTAGTACCCTAGCGACTGGCTAGTGGTTTTTGTTGTGTATAGTCTCCTCCGTACTTGACAACTTATCTATGTATATTATGCTTCTGTTGTGTTTTTGTATGTCTTTATCTCTTCTCTAGGGACTCCACCTCGACTTCCCTGGCTTAAGGGTTGCCAGGTTGGGGCTCCCTCCATCAATAAACTCAAGCAGGTAGGTTTGGTGATGGACTACCAATTGCAGTTTGAGGAGCTCAAGTCCTTAATGCTCAATCACAACCTGTACCTAACGGAGGCCTACTTCATTTCAAGTTTCCTAAGTGGCTTGAATGAGCAACTGAGGCCAATGGTGAAGGTTCTTCGACCTAGGACCCTTAAACATGCCGCTGATAGCCCTAGGTTCCACGAGCAAATGGTGGAGGTGTTGATGAAGAAACAGAGGATCGTGGCTAAGGGGGTTGCTTAGGGGAGCTTGCCACTAGGAAGGAATTATGGTAAGGAGTTGGGCAGGGGGCCATTGGGGATGAAGAATTTAGCATTGTCGGCCCCGACTACCCAATATGGAAGGACCATAGAGCAGAGGAGGCAAGCTTATCTCTGCTTCAAGTGTGGGGAAAAGTACTTTCCTGGCCACCAGTGTCGGAAGCAACTCTTGCTGCTGGAAGGAGAAGAAGAAGAGTTGGTAGAGGAAGAAGAGGAACCACCCCTGCCACAAGGAGAAGAGGAAGAGGGCGGGGGAGAAATCTCCTTGCATGTCCTGAAGGGCTTGACTAACAGCAAGATCATCAAGGTTAAAGGGAATGTGGATGACAGTAAGCTAATGATCCTCATTGATAGTGGGAGCACCCACAATTTTTTGGATGAAGGAACAGCTCGAAGATTGAAATGTCCCCTGATTACACCGCAACCACTGTCAGTGATTGTAGCGAATGGCAACAAGGTCATAAGCAAATCAGCATGTGCTGGGTTTTATTGGGAAATGCAAGGAGAAGGGTTTGAAGCTGATTTGAGGCTTCTAAAATTGGGAGGTTGAGACGTGGTGTTAGGTGTGGATTGGATGAAATAAGTTAGTCCAATTTGCTTTGATTTTAACAAGATGGAAGTGAAGTTTGAGAAAGAGGGTAAGTCGATAACCTTAACAGGAAGCAAGGAATGGGGGACTTGTAAGATGATGACAGGGAGAAGGCTGTAGAAGATGCTTAGACAGAGTTGAACCAGGTGGCCCAATTATTTTTAATCCAAGCTGTGGAAAGAGGGGATGATGAGTTGAAGGCGGAAGGAGAATTCATGTTGATGGTTAGCACACTTCCTCGAGCTAACCTAGAGGTACATCAAACTGACCTCCTTAATATGCTACTTATTGAGTTTGAAAATCTATTTATAGAACTTGTAGCCCTACCCCTACCCCTAACCCGACCTATTGACCACACAATCCACCTCAAACCCAACACTGACCCAATTAAAGTTCGTGCCTATCGATACCCTCCTAACCAGAAAACAGTTATAGAAAATCTGGTTAAAGAAATGCTCCAAAAATCTCTCATCAGACCTAGCCACAACCCCTTTGCCTCCCCTGTGTTTCTAGTAAAGAAAAAGGATGAGATATGGCGGTTTTGCATTGACTATCGCCAATTGAATGAAGTTACCATCAAAGACAAATTTCCAATGCCCCTTATTGAGGATTTATTAGATTAATTGAGCCATGCCACCATCTTCACTAAGCTTGACCTAAGATCTGGTTACCATCAAATCTAAATGAACCCCCTTGATATACCTAAGATTGCCTTCCGCACCCACCAAGGCCACTACGAATTTCTTGTAATTCCCTTTGGCCTAACAAACGCCCCAACCACTTTCCAATCCCTTGTGAACTAGATTTTTGAACCCCACTTGAGAGACTTCATACTCGTATTCTTTGATCATATTTTGGTGTATAATCCCACTTTTGACCTTCACTTAAAGCACCTAAGGACTACATTCGAGATTCTAAAACTCAATAGGCTGTATATCAAGAGGTCAAAATGTGCATTTGCACAAAATCAGGTGGAATATTTGGGGTATATGATATTTGGGTATGGAGTGAGCATCAACCCCAACAAGGTGGCAGCCATGATCAACTAGCCAAGGCCTACATCACTTAAGGCCTTGAGGGGATTCCTAGGGCTGATGGGCTACTACAGAAGATTTGTGAAAGGATATGGGATAATTAGCAAACCGTTGACTGATATGCTGAAAAAGGACAGTTTTGTATGGGGTCCAAAGGCAGAGGATGCTTTTGAGTTGTTGAAGAAAACAATGAGTGAAGCCCTTGTGCTAGGCTTACTAGATTTTGACAATACTTTTGTAGTTGAAACAGATGCGAGTGGGGTGGGGATAGGGGTTGTCTTGGTGCAAGAGAGAAGACCCTTTGCCTTCATAAGCTAGGCCTTGGCTCCAAGGCATATAGGCTTTAGTATCTTTGAAATAGAGTTGTTGGTAGTGATATTTACAGTAGATAAGTGGCGACATTACTTGGAGGGAAGAAGGTTCATTATAAAAACTGACCACGAGAGCCTAAAATTCTTGCTGCAGCGGAAGCTCCACACTCATTTACAGAAGAAAGGGATAACCAAGCTTATGGGCTTGGACTATGTCATTTAGTACATGAAGGGTAAGGAGAATGTTGCAGTGGATGCCCTGTTTAGATGTATGGAAGAAGGGATGGTAGCCTCTATTACAGTTGTAATACCTAATTGGTGTCAGGAGATAGTAAGTAGTTATGAAGAGGATGAACGGGTAAAAAGCCTCTTGGAGCAACTGATTATAGAACCAGGGAGCAAACAGGGGTACACCTATGAAAATGGAGCGATCAAGTGTAAGGGCAGACTTGTGATAAGGGGCAGTGAAGAATTGAAAAAGAAAATACTCCAGGCTCTACATGAGTCTCCTATGGGGGGGACATTCAGGTGTGCATAACACGTATCATAAGGTAAAACAATTTTTTTAATGACCAAAGCTCAAGGAGGAAGTGATGCAGTAAGTGTTGGCTTGTGAGGTGTGCAAAAGGTGTAAAGAAGAGACTGTAGCCTACCCAGGGCTACAGTAACCACTTCCTATCCCAAGCCAGGCATGGGAGAGTGTGTCGATGGATTTTACAGAGGGTTTGCCGAAGTCAGAAGGGAAAGACTGCATCTTTCTTGTGGTAGACCGATTCACGAAGTTTGGGCACTTCTTAAGCCTCACTCACCCGTATACTGCCCAGGAAGTGGCTCGAATTCTGCTATTCTGCTAGATTAGGTGGTTAAGATGCATGGAGTCCCTAAAACGATTGTATTTGGCAGGGACAAAATATTCACCAGCCTCATGTGGCAGACCTGGTGGAAATCTCTAGGGTCCAAGTTGAACCTCTCCATTGCCTATCATCTTCAAATAGATGGGCAAATGGATGTCACAGCCAAGGGGGTAATATTGTAATTAGTCATTCAGTTAGTTGAGGTAGTTGCTCGGGTGTATGGTTTAGTGGATGTAGAGACTTACAACCAAGTGCACGTGGCCACTTGGCTGGCCATTTGGCTGTTCTAGAAGATGTACTAACTGCCTCCCTTATAAATAAGAAGACTACAACAAGGATGGGGATCATGTGAGAATACTACATTGATCTTTTCCCTCATTTTTCTCTCTCAAATTCTATCTCTCTTTATTCCTCTCTTTCTCTCCAATTCTCTCTTTTCCCTCCCTTATCTCCTCATTTCATCCTTTCCCGCCTATTCGGTCTTCTCCTAATTACGGAAAGACCTTTGGTCCGATCGAGGGTTTGACAATTGGTATCAGAGCCAACAACTTGAGCGCTAAGAATGGCTGACAGAACCGGGGAAAAACAGACGAAATCTAGATTGGATGCTATCGAAGGTGGAATGTGACAATATCGAGAACAGGTGGAGGACCGTCTGGATTTGTTGGAGTTTGGCATCAGAAACACGCAGGAGGAGATTAATCCAAGTCGATCGGAATATGCTACTAATTTGGATCGAGTAGTGAATGGGCTACGGGAGGAGATTGCGGGGCTCAGCCAACAGCTCAACCAGAAATTGAGTGCTGCCTTAAGCCTCTTTGCTCAACAATCGCATGCCAGTCTACCCACGGATTTTCCTCCCAGAGCGTCCTCGACACCAATCTTGATGACGCTTAGGGAGAGACGGAGGTATAACGGTCAAGGGGAGACTGAAGAAGGAATGGAGGCTGATTAACACAATTCCAACTGTGGAGGGGGAGGAAATCACTTCACGATACAAGGACTAAGGATGGACATCCCTCCGTTTGAAAGGGACAGGCCTCAATGGTGGATCAGGCGGTGTGAGAGTTTTTTACCAATATCGGGTGGCTGAGGGAGAGAAGGTGAACATTGCAGCTGCTTACCTGGATGATGTAGCGGATGCTTGGTTCCATGGAGCCGGGGAAGGGCGGAATGGAGTTGGCCAAAGTTCGTTAATGGACTCTGCAGTAGGTTTGGGGAGAAGACCAGGACGGACGTTATTGAAGAATTCAATAAGTTGAAACAAAGGGGAACGGTGGAAGAGTATCAGGTACGTTTCGAAGAGCTACAATCCCTATTATCACTGGCTCATCCATCCTTGGACGAAAGTTATTTTGTATCTAGCTTCATCAGCGGGCTGGATGACTTGATTTGACCTATGGTTAAGATGCTTTACCCAACGTCAGTGGGGCAAGCCGCGGAACAGGCCAGACTCCACGAATTGTCATTAGAAACCTTTGCCAAGAGACATCGACTGTCGGCTAAAGGAGGGAGGGAGGAGACCTTTTACACTGGGATGAATAGAAGTAACAACCAATCTTAGCCAAGGAATGGGACATCAGGAAGAAATCCACCGAGCCCATTACCAGCCAAGGCTCTACCTATAGAGCAGAAGAGACAATTGGGACTCTGCTTCAGATGCGGAGAGAAGTATGGAGCGGGTCTCTAATGTAAAAGGATGTTGCTGACAATGGAAGGGTTGGGAGAAGTAGAAAGGGAGGAAGTTGAGGAGGAAGAACAAGGGGAACCTGTTGAGAATGAAGAAAGGGGTGAATTGTCTATGCACACGTTGCAAGGCCAGGCCTCGGGCAAGGTGCTTAAGGTGAAGGGTTTAGTGGGAAAGAGGGCGTTGGTAGTCCTCATTGACAGTGGTAGCACTCATAGCTTCCTCAATGAGGAAACAACCACTGCATTACAATGCCCCTTACAGGAGACTACTCCACTCTCTGTCTTGATAGCCAACGGAAGCAGGATGGTGAGTCAATCAAAATGTGTGGGGTTTAGATGGATGATGAATGGGCATGAGTTCTCTGCTGATCTACGAATCCTAAGATTAGGGGGATGTCATGTGGTCCTAGGAGTGGATTGGATGCGAACGATAAGTCCCTTGGTCTTTGATTTCAATACTTTGGAGGTCACCTTTGACAGAGGAGGACAAAAGATAACTCTAGTGGGATGCCAAGGAACAGGTGAGTACTAAGCAATGACCAGAAAAAGACTACAAAGATTACTGGAGTAGGGGGGAACAACCATAGGGTAGTTACACTACCTATATGCTCGAGAAATGAAAGTTGGGGAAGATGAGGAAATTGCACCAGGCAGGCCGAGAAGTGGGAATCAGAACGTGGCCAAGTCCTTACCATCAACAAACAATCAGGTACACTCTATTCACACATTGTTAATGGAGTTTGAGGATTTATTTGCCACACCAACCACACTTCCTCCTCCTAGATTCCTTAACCATTCCATACACCTTAAACCAAACAGTGAACCCCTAAACTTCCGAGCCTACTGATACTCCCCTATCCAAAAAGCCGAAGTAGAAAAAACTAATCAAGGAAATGCTATCCAAATCCTTGACACAACCAAGCCAAAGCCCATTAGCATCCCCAATCTTATTAGTAAAGAAAAAAGATGGGTCATGGAGGTTCTGCGTGGATTATCGGCAGCTTAACTCCATCACTGTCAAAAATAAGTTCCCCATTCCCATAATAGAGGATTTCCTTGACAAATTATCTGGAGCCTCTGTTTTTTCCAAATTGGACCTCACTTCGGGATACCTCCAAATCCGAATGAACCCAGAAGACTATCACAAAACAACTTTTCATACCCACCAAGGGCATTATGAGTTCTTGGTCATGCCCTTTGGCCTCACAAACACCCCTGCAACCTTTCAAGCCCTTATGAACCATATCTTCTCTCCCTACCTTCGAAAATTTGTGTTGGTTTTCTTTGATGACATTTTAGTATATAGTTGCAACCTTAACCAACACCTAAACCACCTAAGGAAGGCTTTTGAAATCCTCAAACACCATCAACTCTATGTGAAAAGGTCCAAGTGTACTTTTGTGGAAGCAAGAGTGGAGTACCTTAGCCACATCATCTCAGGACAAGGGGTAAGTACTGACCCCCAGAAAATTGCAGCTATGTCACAATGGCCCAAACCCAAGACCCTCAAAGAATTAAGGGGATTCCTAGGACTCACTGGCTATTATTGGAGGTTCATACAAGGGTATGGCATGATCAATAAACCCCTCACCAGCTTGCTAAAAAAGAACAGCTTCCAATGGGGAGTCGAGGCTGATAATGCCTTTGCGTCTCTTAAGGAGGCCATGACCAAGGCACCCATATTAGCACTATTGGACTTCTCCTAAGAATTTATATTGGAGACGAATGCCTGCAACTCAGGGGTAGGGGCAATACTAATCCAAGAAGGCAGGCCGATAGCTTATTTGAGTCAAGCTCTAGCTCCATGACATGTAGGCCTAAGTATCTACGACAAAGAGTTGCTAGCTGTTCTCATGACAGTGGAGAAGTGGAGATATTACTTAGAAGGCTGACCTTTCATCATCAGGACCGACCATGAGAGCCTTAAATTCCTATCCCAACAAAGGGCTCACAATCAACTACAAAGGAAGGGAATTTCAAAACTCGTGGGATTTGACTATTTAATCCAATATAGGAAGGGGTGAGAAAATTTGGTGGCAGATGCCTTGTCCAAAAGGGAAATGGAGGGCAATGCACATGCCATTTCAGCCTTGATACCAGACTGGGTGCAGGGCATATCTGCTAGCTACGAGGAGACGAATTGGATCCAAGAATTACTGGTTCGGCTATCAGTACATCCTCAAGATGACTAGGGGTATTACATTGAAGGGAGGATTGCTTAGATACAACAGTAGGGTGGTCATTGGGGAGGATGAGCAATTGAAGAAGAAAATTCTACAGTCTACAGGACTCTCTTATAGGGGGTCACTTAGGGCTAAATGTAACATACCATCGGGTGAAGCAACTCTTCTACTGGCCGGGACTCAAGAAGGATGTGACTCAGCATGTCCTAAGATGTACCACCTGCCAACGATGCAAACATGAGCAGGAACCTTACCCCGGGCTCCTCCAACCCTTAAAGATACCCTCCCAAGTGTGGGAGCAGATAACCATGGACTTTATCGAAGGGATGCCCAAGTTTGAAGGCTTTGACACTATATTGGTGGTGGTTGATCGGGTAACCAAATTTGGCCATTTCATTGCATTGGCACATCCCTTTACGGCTACAGAGGTAGCGCGGAAACTAATGGACCATGTATTCAAGCTACACGGGGTGCCACGGGCTATCATCTCAGATTGGGACAAGATCTTTACCAGTCAATTTTGGAAAACTCTACTTCACGACCTGGGAATTGGGTTATGGTTGTCATTAGCTTACCACCCGAAAACTGACGGCCAAACAGAAAGGGTTAGTCCGTGCCTCGAAACATACCTAAAATGCCTATGTTTTACCCGACCATGGAGCTGGAACAGATGGATCGCATTGGCCCAATGGTGGTACAACACCAATTGCCACACTGCCCATAAGAGAACTCCCTTTGAAGCTCTATTCGGATATTCCCCTCCCATAATTTCGGCTATCATGCACTATAGTCCTGCAGAAACTACAACAGACTAGTACTTACAAGCTAGACAAGAGGCCTTGCAGGTTATTAAACAGGAGCTTACTTCAACTCAGCATCGTATGAAACAGTTGGTGGATAGGCATCGCACAGATCGCAATTTTGAGGTCGGCGAGGAAGTCCTTTTGTAGGTGAAACAGTTTCAATAGCATCTTTTTACTAATGGTCCTATATCTAAAATCAGTCCTAAGTACTATGGACCCTTCAAGATTATCGAGAAGGTAGGGCTAGTGGCATATCGGCTACTACTTCCTGATGGAGTGGGGTTACACTCAGTGTTCCATGTCTCTCTCTTGAAGAAGGCTACGGGCACAGTAGCATGAGTTAGCCAAGAGCTGCCAGAATTTCAGGAAGATTCCATTGTTAAAGCAGAGCCTAAAGCCATCTTGGAGAGGAGGGTGACCTACCAGGATTCTATGCCACTCACACAAGTTCTAGTGCAGTGGACGCACCTGCATCCCGACCACACAACTTGGGAGTATCTCCCCGATCTTCTCCAACGGTTTCCCCGAGCCACTAGTTTCCTTTAATTTTTTGGGGACAAGAAATAATTTGAAAGGGGGGGGGGGTGTCACAGCCAAGGGGGTAATATTGTAATTAGTCATTCAGTTAGTTGAGGTAGTTACTCGGGTGTATGGTTTAGCGGATGTAGAGAATTACAGCTAAGTGCACATGGCCATTAGCTGTTCTAGAAGATGTACTAACCGCCTCCCTTATAAATAAGAAGACTACAACAAGGATGGGGATCATGTGAGAATACTACACTGATCTTTTCCATCATTTTTCTCTCTCAAATTCTGTCTCTCTTTATTCCTCTCTTTTCCCTCCCTTATCTCCTCATTTCATCCTTTCCCGCCTATTCGGTATTCTCCTAATTACGGAAAGACCTCTGGTCAGATCGAGGGTCTGACAACTGAAAGGGTCAACCAATGCTTGGAGACCAACCTTCGTTGTTTGTGTTTTGAGAATCCAAGAAGTTGGCACAAATGGCTCTCAGTGGCACAGTGGTGGTATAATTCTAGCCACCACAGTGCCATCTAGAAGTCCCCTTTCGAGGTTCTCTTTGGTTACAAACCACCCCTGCTACCAGCCCTCTCGGGACCCACAAGTGTAGCAGAAGTGGACGAGCACCTACAATAGCGACATCAGGTCCTACAACAACTTAAGAGGGACCTAGCTATAGCCCAGAATTGTATGAAGCAATTGGTAGACAAGCGAAGAAGTGAGAGAGAATTTGAGGTAGGGGAGGAAGTGTACTTAAAGCTGAGGGGACATCACCTAAAGTCCCTAACTACAGGCCCTATCTCCAAGCTAAGTCTAAGGTATTTCGGTCCCTTTCCAATTTTAGCCAAGATTGGCAAGGTGGCCTATAAACTGTAGCTACCAGGGGATACTTAGATACACCCGGTCTTCCATGTGTCTTTATTGAAGAAAGCAGTAGGAGAACAACGGGTGAGTCCCCAACTACCTTTAGAAGTGCCGGAGACCAATGGAACCCCGGAACCAGCTGCTATAGTGGATAGGCAGGTGATCTATCGCCAAGGAGCACCTCTCGTGCAAGTGTTGGTGAGATGGTCGAATCGACATGGGGATGATAGCACATGGGAGTACCTTCCGGATTTGCTCAACTAGTTCCTGCGAGCAGCCAGCTTACTGACCATTTATTGAGGACAAGAAATGCCTTGGGTGGGGGGGGGGGAGGGGTATTGTTACATACTAAGAGGGTACTTAGGTAAACTGTAATGGTGCAAGTGGAAGGGTAGTAGAGAGGAATAATAGAATGTAGTTAGGTTGTTTGTAATTGGCCATTGGCAGGAACATTCATATGTACGCGGGGAATGGGTATAAATTGCAACCCATCCCCCATGGAGAGCATCCAGAAGTTGAATACACATTTTTTTTTCTGAATTTCCCTCCAAACTCTCTGTTCTCTCTCATCTTTCTGATCTCTCTTCCCTAATCAATCTGTTCGCCCTCATTTCTCGGGAAACTCTCTCGAATTTTTGGTATTCATTGTCAATTCGGAAGGAGCTCTGAATTGACCATTGCTAGATCCCCAAGGTACATGTCGCCTACCTTGAAAGTCTTTCTAAGTTGGTGTTTGCATGCAGCTTTTTTATACTTGAATTCTATCATTGGTGTTTAAGTTTTACTTTTGTGTGCGTTTTGCTATTTTCTTAACCAATATTCAGGAACCACACTCATTCTAGGCTATATTGGTTGAAAAAATAGCAACATACATATGGAAGATCTAGCGTGTGTGAAGGATAGTGTCTGTACACACCAATTGGAAGCCTCTATAGAGGTATCATCACCATCTCAGCTACCTTTAAAGTCTTTTCAAGTTGGTGCTTGTATATAGCTTCCTTATACTTAGATTCTGTCACTGGTGTTTAAGCTTGGTTGATATTTGTTTTAGCTATTTTCTCAACCAATATTCAACAGCCACATTCATTCTAGGCTGCTTAGGAAGTGGGACAAGATCTAGGGTGTGCAAAGTAGAGTGTCTATACACAGCCTTGAGCTAGATCATTGCATATTGATAGTTGCTGAAACTTGGAGATATAATAATGAACAGATCTGATGCTATTTTTAATCTTGCTCTTGTTCTCCCTTGTAGGTGAAAGTTGTAATTGCTCCCATCAGGCAGAAGCACCACTCCTGAGCTTATAGGCTATTAGTTTCACCTTCCCTACGGGTGACAGCTGCTGGATTTTTGCCTTTCTACTGTGTCCACGCTATGGTCGTCCCATCCCTTCATATGCCAATTCTGACCTTTAGAACATTCCCGTGCTGCTCGGCACTGTGGTCACACTCAATTGTGGTCAGGTTATGGTAGCTACAAGATTTTGTTACTTTATCTTCCTTCAACAGATTCGGACCAGCATAGTAGGACCAAATTCAACTTCACTTTTGGCCCTCAAAACATTGAACTTGGAACTCTTTGTGAAACACAATTCCATTGCTTCTCTTTGTGTTTTCTTTTCCTTGCCATAAGAATTATATCTATAACAGATGTCAAACAAAGAAGTTATAGCCAAAATATAGAAGATATGTCAATCTAATTCTTTTTCTATGCCATTCCAGCGTTTAGCCAGCCTACCGTGACCTAGTTCTGAAGCCAACCAACAACAGATCTTCAAGAAGTTCTACCTAAACCAATGTATTATTACCATTCAGATTAATACAATGTAGGCAGAACAAGTATTTTCCTGGGGGATATGTGAACAAATAAATTTTTCACTGATAATATCTGCCAATTTCACTTGATCTATTGTATTGAAGAAGCTAAAACGATAAGAAATTAAGTTAGAATTTATCTGTGATTAATCTTTTCTAGCATATGCAAATCATTGGTTTTGCTGCCATAATTGCATATACAGTTCCATGGTGCAGTTTTGCTCTTGTAAGCGCAAACTAATGTTTAGATGTTTCAGGGACTTTGATGCATTTGATTTGCGGATGCGGCTTCCAGCTGTAGTGAGCACATTACATAAGGCTATCAATCAAAATGGCGGTATAACTTATATACATTGTACAGCGGGACTTGGAAGAGCTCCTACAGTTGCTGTACGTATACCTATCCGATGCTATCTTTTTTTGTTTTTTTTTTTTTTTTTGGGGGGGGCGGGGGGGGGGGGGGGGAGGGGGGCACTTAGATGATGGACATCATGATCAAGTACTAAGTTTCTCCATGGTATTTATAGAGGTTATGCAAGATATTTCATCCATCTTTTCTTTCTCTTCTTATTTTGATCACTCATGCAACATTTAGCAGATTTTGACTGTAAGGTAGGTTAGGGCAATAGAAATCTAGGGCACATGAGAGAAGAAGAGAATGATCTCAGAACTTTACTTCTCAGAAAAATAAATAAAATGTTTTCACAACAAATAAAATGAAAGCTCATCGAGCTTATATACAACCGTCCCTAACCACTATAACAGAAACCACATCACTGCATATTAACAACATACTAATAGCATACACTAAGTAAATACATAATAGAAAACAATCTCAAGTATTCTAATAGAACAAGCTCAAGTAATCTCTCCAACATTCCCCCTCAAAGTGGACTTCTCTTTGATCATTCGTTTAGCAGTTAATCCTCGAGAATTAGCAACCATGGGAGACTGCTGCATATGCAACTTGTCAACCAAATCTTGAACCTGCTCCTTGGTAAGCCTTTAGTGCTCCTTGGTAAGCCTTTAGTAAACATATCTGCTATTTGATGAGTGTTAAGCACACATCTGTTCTCATCTTCATTCTTCTCCACCTTCTCACGAACAAAATGAATATCTATCTCAATATGTTTTGTACGGGCATGAAAAACTGGGTTCTCAGCAATACTTTTGGCTGCTTGATTATCACTCCAAACGATTGGAGTATGCACACATGAATAACCCAGCTCACCAAATAGGGATTTCAGCCACAACACTTTTGTCACACCCTGAGCAAGAGCCCTATATTCAGCCTCCCCAACGAACCAAGCAGCCACTGATTGTTTCTTTAAACTCCAAACGATTAGGTTATCACCAAGAAATACACACCCTACTAGTTGATCACCTAGACACCTTACAACCAGCATGAACGACATCTGTGAAAACAGTAGGTAAATCTGCCAAAGAAGGTGAAAAGAAGAGGCCTAGACCGATTGTACCCATAAGATACCTCAACAGCCTTTTACAAGCCAACCAGTGCTGCTGCTTAGGGTTAGCCAAAAACTGACTAAGCTTATTCACTTCAAAGGCTATGTCTGGCCGTGTATAAATAAGATATTGCAGTGACCCAACCAGTGTCCGATATAAGGATGGATTAGCAAACAATTCACCTTCATCAGTTAAAGATATAGCAGTATCAACTGGGGTGTCACATGGATTACAATCTAACATAACAGCCTTCTTTAACAGGTCTAACACATACTTTGACTAAGTAAGATGAGACCATTGCTATCTCTATATGCCTCAAATCCTAGGAAGTAATTAACAGAACCTAGGGTCTTTAGTGAAAAATGGGTGTCAAGATCATGAATACAAGCTTGTAAAGCAGCAGAATCCGAGCTTGTAATCAATATATCATCAACATACACCAAAATAAAAATGACATAGGTAGATGTGCGTTTGATAAACAACGAAGCATCTGAGCCAACCCTTAAGAAACCCAAGATTGAAGAGCATTCCTTAACTTTGTGTACCAACCTCTAGGAGCTTGTTTCAGTTCATAACGGGACTTTTTCAGCCTGCATACATGAGAAGGATGTGTAGAACTAATAAACCCTTCAGACTGAGCCATGAACACATCCTCTTCAAGATCACCATTTAAGAATGCATTATTTACATCAACCTGTTGTATATCCCATCCAAAGTTCACTTCTAAAGAAAACAACACTCTAATTGTAGGTGCTTTAACAACATGGCTGAATGTTTCAACATAATCAATGTCCGGATTTTGGAGAAAACCTTTTGCAACTAGGCGAGCCTTATATTTTATAACAGTCCCATCAGAGTTATGCTTTAATTCAGAATACCCATTTACACCCAATCAGATTCATATCATCAGAAAATGGAACAAACTCCCATGTATTATTTTTCTGCAAAGCTGAAAACTCCTCTTCCATAGCTTTAACCCATCGTGAGTCTAATAAGGCCTCATGAACTGTGTTAGGTTCTAAGGTACTCACCAAGGCTTGAGGAGAGGTAGTTAAACGATGTCTGGTCTTGGACCTAGTGATCACAGGATGAATTGAGGAGTTGGAGCAGTTTTGTATTTAGGAACAAAAACTGACATTTTTGGAGTAAAAGATTGCACATGCGGAAGAGATGAGGCAGAAGAGAGTGCCTGAGATGAGGAATGATCAGAACTTGCAGCGGTGTGTGTAGACTTAGGAGGAATAAAAGATTGTACTACTTGAGGACTAAAAGAGGTGAAAGAAGAAGAAGGAAGAGACTGAAAAACCAAAGTAGAAGAACTGTCTGGAATAGACATAGACGAAGTAGAGGATAAAGAAGAGAAGATAACTGGAAATGGAAACTCATCCGGATTGAAACTCACATGTCTGGAGACATAAATTTTTCCAGAAGGGTGCAAACAGATGTAACCTCCTTGAGTATGGTTATATCCAAGAAATATGCACTTGTGGGTATGAAAGTCAAACTTGTGCTTGTTATAAGGTCTCAAGTAAGGAAAACAAGCACATCCAAAAAGTTGTAACAATAGGTAATTAGGTGCTTTATCATAAAGAAACTCAAAGGGGGTACGAAACTGTAATGAAGAGGATGGCAACATGTTAATAACAAAAACTGTAGTTTGAAATGCCTCTTCCTAGAATCTTAAAGGCATGTGACCATGAGCAAGCAATGTAAGACCCATCTCAACTACATGTCTATGTTTTTTTTCAGCTACACCATTTTGTTGGTGAGTGTAAGGACATGAAAACCTAGGCTTGTATTCCCTGACTTTGTAGATAAGGTAAAAAGGCATGAAATTCCCCCCCTTCCTCATTATCAGTTTGGATAGCTTTAAGCTTGGTTCGGTATTGATTTTCAACAAGTTTATGAAAACTAATAAAGGTACGTAAGGCATTTGATTTTAATTTCAATGGATATAGCCATGTGAATCTTGAATAGGCATCAACAAAGATAATATAATATCTGAACCCTTTAATAGAAATAGTAGGAGAAGGACCCCATACATCAGAGTATATCAACTCTAAAGGTCTCTTTGCTATAATATCATGAGAGACAAATGGAAGTTAATGATGTTTGCCAAGTTTACAAGAATCACAGAATGAAAGAGCTGAAGGAGAACATGGAATTCTAATTTTATTAAGAATCAATTTCAATACATTGTATGTAGGATGACCCAACTGAGCATGCCATTGCTGACATGTCTTATTGTATTGGGCTAAAAAACACTATGAGACATTCCATGACTAAATAGAAGCTGTCTTTTACAACATTTAGAAGAAAAATCAGTACATTTATTCAAAGAGGATGAAGAAGCAGCAAAGGACACTGGATGAGTAGACTTGACAGAGTGCTCAGGGATGTTGGTTGCTTGATCAAAAGTAGGAACTAGCTGATAAAGACCATCCATAAGATGTCCTCGAAGCAGCACCAACCCTATATTCTTGTCCTTAATCAAACACACATTTGAATGAAATTCAACAATTGCATTATGGTCATTAGTAAGTTGTGATACACTAATTAAATTTTTCTTCATATGAGGAACATAAAGAACTTTAGACAAGGTAATAATAGGAGGTTTAGCGTGAGTATATAGCTGTCCAAGACCAACATTAGGTATAGACAATTGCTTACCATTACCAACGGAGACCTTGTCACATCCGTTGTAAGGTGCATGCAATGACAAGTTCTTGAGATTTGAAGTGACATGGTTTGTTGCTCCAAAATTAACAAACCACGAATGGTCAGGCAAAGTTGTGGGAGACATTTTTTGAAGGCTGAGAAAATGGACATACGAGGTGACTCCTTGTGAAGAACCTATATTAGTCTTGTAGGGCTCATTAGAATCAGTGAATGTAGCTACATATGCCCTAGAATCAACAGAGGGAAATTGTTGAAAATTCTGAGAATTCTAAAAAGTCTGGCCACCAGTATTCCTTTGGAAATTTCTGTCAAACCTATGGTAGCATTTATCAACAAGGTGCCCTGGTTTTCCACATAATTGACAATAGACTCGCCTATTTGATGCCCTACCTCTTCCATCTCTATATCCTCCTCCTCTTTGTACAAAACCTCCTATAGTATTGCTACCATTATGTGATGCAACAAAAGTCATATTCACATTAATAGGAGCATGCATAACATATTTAAAATTCACCATAGACTGTGCAATATTTCTAGAGTTCAATCACTGCTCATACTTCAACAATAGGTACTGCGCCTTTTCTAAATCGATCTCGTCCATTTGATAGGTGATCAAGCTTACAACAGTTTCATATTCATGATTTAATCCATTTAGAATTGCAAGTAATAGATCTTTATCACTCAAAGATTCACCAATAGCAGCTAGAGAATAACCAATTGTCTTAATTTTCAGAGTGTAATCATTAATAGACATTGAATCCTTTTTAACAGACCTTAGTTGTTGTTTTAATTGAAAAGATTTTGCTATGGTTTAACGAGAATACAAGCTCTCAAGGGCAGATCATACCTCAGCAAATGATTCGCATTGAATCACCTGCGCAAGCACTTACTTGTCAATGGTAGAAAACAACTAGCCAAGCAGCAATTGGTTCAATCGCATCCAATTCATATACTCCACGTTAACCACTGGAGTTTCTCCATCACTTGTCGAACCCAACACATATTTAGGAGGATGAGGTGACTTGTTTAGAAAAGGTAACAAGTCGAAGGCGCGAATTGTAGCGAGAATCTGTGCTTTCCAAAAGATGTAATTACTCGAGTCTAACTTGATCAGTATAAAGCTAAACGCCTTCGCCACAATTGAGAAATCAGATTGTGAGGCTGAGGATAGTGAGGTGGAAGAAGGTATCAAAATTGAAGAACAAGAATTGCAATCAAGGTTTGAGGCCATTGACGCAAGTCGCAGGCTCTAATACCATGTAAAGTAGGTTAGGGCAATAGAAATCTAGGGCACAAGAGAGAAGAAGAGAACGATCTCATAACTTTACTTCTCAGAAAAATGAATAAAATGTTTTCACAACAAATACAATGAAAGCTCATCGAGCTTATATACAACCGTGCCTAACCACTATAATAGAAACCCCGTCACCGCATATTAACAACATACACTAAGTAAATACATAACAGAAAATAATCTCAAGTATTCTAATAGGACAAGCTCAAGTAATCTCTCCAACATTGACTTGGCATCACCATTAGAAGCACATTTTCCTTTCTTGTGTATGTTGTTATCAACCTCTTTTTAGCCTTGATCTGAAATAAAGGATCTTGGTATGCTTTATACTCATGGAATGTTAAGAGTCGGGAATTCTAGAACATTTTTTGTCTGAATTATGGCCCCATCTGAACAAAATCTGTAATAACAACTTAAAAAATATTATTTGGACCTAGCAAGATATGAAAGCAACATAGAATAAGATCATTGACATAGATTACCCTTTTGTTTGCATTTATTTTTCATACTGTTGAGAGTAAAAATAAGGCCAAATTACCCAAAAAATCCTGGACATTGCACCGTAAATGAATTATTTAATGAACTTTAACTTTTATTAAATATATATTTAAACTTTCATAACTGTAACAATTGTATAACACTGTTAATTTCAAATTAATGGAGCAACTTTTTATCCAAAAATTACTTTTTTTTTACAAAAATATCAAAAAATAGAAAAACAAGAAAATTTAAAAAAAGAAAAAGATTCAGTATTTTCTTTAAAAAATGAAAAATCTTTAAATTCATGCATAAGTGGTGAAATGGATTTTGTAAACTTGTAATAAAATGAAAATTACACAAGACGTCCATCAAAAAATTAAATTTTTTATTTTTACAAGAATTCATCCAAACATTAGAAAAATGAGAAAATTCAAAAATAAAAGGAAAAGGTTAAGTATTTTTTTTTTGACAAAATAAAAATTGGGCAAATCATGAATAAGATGTGAAATGTGTTTTGTGAATTTGTAACAAAATGGAATTTATACTAGATGGGGAAGAAGAAATTATTTTTCCAGATTTTTTATTTTTCTCAAAAGATGCTGAATCTTCTTGCTTTTCTTCTTCTTTTTTTTTTAATTTTCTCAATTTTCTGATTTTTGATGAATTTTTGGAAGATTAATTTCCTCTTCCCCATCTTGTATAATTTCCATTTCATTACAAATTCACAAACACACATTTCACATCTTATGCATGATTTTCCCAATTTTTATTTTGTCAAAAAAAAAAAAAACTTAATCTTTTGCCTTTTATTTTTGAATTTTCTCATTTTTTGATCAATTTTTGTGAAATAAAAAATTTAATTTTTGAATGGAAATGAGGAAAGTTGTGTTAAGTAGCCGACAACCAACGTAAAATCTAGTTAGATTCAAAACATGAACTCTAGACAAACTATGAAAAACCGTTGGGGCGTAACCTTTCATAACGACGCGCTACACTGCTTGCTTGTAGTGTCAAGTGAGATAGGGCCATTGCATCGGCGCCCGGATGTAGTGACAAATGAGCAAGGGTCTCTGCATTTGCTTGGATGTATGTGAGTAAAGAAGCTAGTTCAAAATCAAAACCAAAATAAAAAACAAAATCAAATTCAAAGTCAAAGCTAAAGCCAAAACCATAATCATAGATTAAGGATTGGGTCATGGAACATAGGAACATTAACAGGCAAAGCTATGGAAGTGGTAGATGTGATGATTAGGAGAAAGATTAATATTATGTGCCTTCAAGAGACTAGATGGGTAGGGAAAAAAGCAAAAACTTTATCATAAATTGGATATAAAATATGGTACACAAGAAATGATCGAGCGGAAAATGGAGTGGAGATTATTATGGATAAAAGCTTAGTAGATGAGGTAGTAGATGCAAAGAAAATAGGGGATAGGATTATTATGGTGAAGGTTGGTTTATGAAGAATGACTATGAATATCTTTAGTACATATGCACCACAAGCGGGGTTAGGTGAGGAGATGAAAGCAAAATTCTAGGTGGACTTAGAGGGACTCATACAAATGATACCAAGATGATAGAAAGTGATTATAGGAAGTGACTTAAATGGTCACATGGGTAGAGACAGAAACGGTTATAGAGAGGTACATGGAGGGTATGGATTAGGGAAAATTAATAATGAAGGTAAGTCTATTCTAGATTTTGCTATGGCATATGGGCTCATCATAACCAATACTAGGTTAAAAAAACGGGACGAACACTCAATCACATATAAAAATATCGCATGAAGCACCCAAATAGATTACTTCCTTATGAGATAAGAGGATCGGCTATGTTGTAAGGATTGTAAAGTGATACTTGGGGAGTGTTTGACTAATCAACATAGACTTTTGATACTTAACGTCCAAGTAAGAAATTGGGAGAGAAAAAATTGCATAAAACAAAATCCAAAAATTAGGTGGTGGGATTTAAAAGGGGAGAAACAACTAATCTTTAAAGAAAAATTAAGGGGTAGAAGGGAATGGAATGTAAAAGGACAGGCAAACTAAATGTGAAGGGAAATGGCTACTGCCTTGAGAAGTACGACAAAGGTAGTCCTTGGAGAGACAAATGGTAGAGCTCCAAATCTTAATGAATCTTGGTGGTGGAATGAAGAGGTACAATTGAAAATTAGAAATAAGAAAATGTCATGATCCTAGGAGGTGAGCTAGGGTATGAAAGGAAGATTGAGAATGATAAGAGAAGAAGGGGAAGAGATCAGTTGAGAGGGAGAAATCAACAAGAGATAGGGAGGAGATCATCGAGAGAGAGAGAGAGAGAGAGAGAGAGGGGAGAAATATTAGAGAGAAAATAGAGTATTCAATTCATTTTCATCATATCCCCTTCCTATAGCTGAGGCAATATATATAGCCTCACTTAGCTACCAAACAAAGCTTTCTAACCAACTAAGCTACAAGACAAAAAGGGAAAATAATAGAATAACAACACTCATGTGTTGTAACCAAATTACAAAAATACCCCCTAACTGTAATTGTAACTCAATTACAGCTTTGCCCCTATAATACCCAAAGTCGTGACAATTTCCCCCCCCCTGAAATGTTTCTTGTCCCCAAGAAACTTATTACCACCCAGCCATTGCTTCTTTATCCAATGCCCATCTTCACCCAGTGGTTTCTTCTTCGCTTTTCCTTCTTCTTATCTTGCTTTTCCCTTTTCTTTTGCCTTCTCTTTTCTTTCTCCTTAGCAGCAACAGCATTATGTCTTGCCACCACCCCAATTTCAGCCATCCGCCTCTTCCTTAGTGCCATTAAAAATGGTTCCAAATGTGCCGTCAGCCCTACAACCCCATCCTTTTCAATTATTGATAGAATTTCAATTCTCTCTGTAGGTAAAAACTTGTACATCACCTCTAACTCTTCTTGCTGCAATGTTACCTTTGCTTTGTCTTGTGTCCCCGTGCCAATGACATACATGTGAGATGTTCCAAGCAAGGTGCCCGGTGCAATCCCTTGTTCCTTCTCCTCAAGGACTTGGTGAAGAGGCTTTTCTAGCTCCTTCTTCTGTTGCTTCCAGAAATCAATAGAATCAAGTGTCTTAGCACTAGTAAGAGTGCTTGAGAGACTGCCATTCTCCAATTCCTCTTCCTCACCCTCTTTTTCCATGTACTCCTCAACCCTCTCCACCTTCTTGCTGCCCATTTTACCCCAAGCCAAAGAATCCTTAGCTTTTGGTAGGTCCAAAATAGGAGGAAGGATTTCAGCCCCAATATCTGTGTAGACTGAGGGTCCTTCAGTCAGATTTTCTTGATCCAATGCTATTCCATTTCCCACAAACTTCTGATCCGAAACACCCCCAAATCCTTCAGCCCATGCATTAGCCAACGAGGGTAATGAGTTGGCATCTTCCTTGTTAATTTCGCCTAAACTGGTATAGTTCTTTTGCTCAACATTGGAGGTGAGCAATGAATTTCCTTTCTGCCTCCTCAATTTCTCCTTCAACGGCTCTATTTTAAGGAAGTCGTCTTTGTTAAAACTCTCGCGATAATCATCGAAGTATTTAGCAGGGAAGTTGTAATGATACTTCTAGATCAGTATCATCGTAAACTCCTGCAGCTTCTCGTGGAACATACGGCCAAATTCCTCGCACTCTTCATCAATCCCACTTCTTTTTTCCTTGTTCTTGTGCCTGATCTCCTTCTCAAAATCCTTTCCCCATGTTTGATGCTTCTGATTAACTAAAAATGCAGCCTTCTTTGGCTTTCCACTTTGACCCAAGTTAGCCAAAAATTTACTGCCAAAATCTACCTCTTGTTTCCTTTGCTCACAACCTAAAGCACCAACAATCAACCGACAGAATAAGTTGGAAGAATCCGCTTCTCAAGAAGAATCCACCTTTGATTTTTTTTTCCACAGCTTCCCCCTGCTGGTATTACTTATTGATTTATAATTGGCTACTCCAAATTCGCCTCTACTATTAGTCAGCTCCCATACGATTGCTATAATTTTTCGGATTCAGGCCGGAAGTCACCTCACCCACTGTCTAGTTCAATGGCAGTCACTTATCTTGCTTTTACTTTCAATTTAGACTACCTTACTCATGGCTTCCAAAGTCACCAAAGCCTTGCCAGTGAATCCGTTTCTATAAACGCCTATTACCTGTGTTCAACTTCCACTTTTCCTCCACAATTTAAATCGAGACTCCTATTTTGAGAATTAATCATGTTGGAAAGTAATAGCCTAAAATTGGTCAGAACTCACCTTCTCATGCATCGGAATCAATGACTACTTCAGATCTAACATGCGATTGCCTTAATTCAACAATTACTTCCAAACTTGCATCCTTACTCACCGGATTGTCGACTGGCTGCTAAAGATGCCACAAAATTTAGTGGTAGTAAAAGGAATCGGAAGTTGGAATTAGTTGTTATGCTTCAGCTTGCTGACCCACACTGCCCAGCCTCAGAAAATAGCCGCAAACAACCTAATCTGAAAGTGATTCACGCCTCCACCTTCACATTCGCTCCATTTCCGATCCAATACCTGCTGCGCCACTCTGATTTGACTTCAGATTCAACTCGATATCACCGTCCAAGGCTCCCAGCCCAATTGCGATCGCCCTTGATTCCAAAATCACCAGAACTCACTGTTAGTTCAATAGCTACACCCACTCCCGAGACCAAATCGCAACACCCGCTATATGAGACACCCTCGAGTCCAACCCACTGCATCGCAACACTCCCACGTCCAAATCGCGACCTCCTGGCTGTTCGCGTCACCCTCTGGTCACCCACTCCAATCGTCCGACCAACCCGCGCCACTGTTGTCGCATCCCTAAGCTTGCCTGGATGGCCGATGTCGGCTCCGTTACCGTCCTTCAAAGTCGCCTCTGAAGTGAGTCTCGTCCTCGTCTTAAGCAACCTGACTCGCCTCCGACACTGCTACTTGACTTTGCTAGACGATGCGCAAACGGCAGGCCATGAGCTTCCGAGAACGCATTTGACGGACTCCCTCACCAATCACAAGTGTTGTCTATTTGCAATGCTTCGCCTCACCCAAAATCTCTTCTCACCGTCGCCAGGGGGGGTGTGTTACTTGCTCGTCTGGAAGTTCCAATCAACTGGAATCAAATCCACACGCCGTCGAAATCCGCCTTACCGCAATCACCAAGGAAAACCGCTCACCACAGTAGCCGCCTTAAACTAGAATCAAATCCATAGCCAAAGTTTGACTGCTCTGATACCATTTATCATGATCCTAGGAGGTGAGCTAGGGTATGAAAGGAAGATTGAGAATGATAAGAGAAGAATTTGGGGAAGAGATCAGTTGAGAAGGAGAAATCAACAAGAGATAGGGAGGAGATCATTGAGAGAGAGAGAGAGAGAAAGAGAGGGGAGAAATATTAGAGAGAAAATAGAGTATTCAATTCATTTTCATCATATCCCCTTTCTACAGCTGAGGCAATATATATAGCCTCACTTAGCTACCAAACAAAGCTTTCTAACCAACTAAGTTACAAGAGAAAAAGGGAAAATAACAGAATAACAACACCCATGTGCTGTAACCAAATTACAAAAATACCCCCTAACTGTAATTGTAACTCAATTACAGATTTGCCCCTATAATACCCAAGGTCATGACAAAAAACTTGCTATAAGGCTGTATATCAGTGCAACAATGAAAAAAATCTTAAAAATTATAAAGAAGCGAAAATGGCAGCAAAAAGAGTTGTTAGTGAAGCAAGCACAAAAGTATATGAAAATCTATATAAACAACTTGATACAAAAGATGGAGAAAGGGATATATATAAATTAGCTAAAGCAAGAGAAAGAAAAACAAGGGATCTAAACCAAGTGAAATGCAAAAAAGATGAAAACCAAAATGTATTAGTAAATGAGAGAGCGATTAAGGAGAGATGGAATGAGTATTTCACAAAATTATTCAATGATGGTGGGGACACAAGAGTTAGGTTGGGATATCTTAGTAACTCCCAAGGGAACGTGAGCTATACATTTTATCGACGCATAAGTCCAAATGAAATAAGATAAGCATTAAAAAAGATGAAAAATTATAAGGCAATGGGACTGGATAATATATCAATAGAAGCATGGAAATGCATGGGAGAAGAGGGCATCTCCTGACTAGCGAAATTATTTAACGCGATCCTTAAATCAAAAAAGATGCTAGATGAGTAGAGGAAGAGTACTTTGGTTCCTATATACAAGAACAAAGGAGATGTTCAAAACTATGAAAATTACAGAGGAATTAAGTTAATGAGCCATATCATGAAACTCTAGGAGAGAGTAATGGAGCAGAGGCTCAAAAAAGAAACAGATGTCTCGGAAAATCAGTTTAGTTTCATGCCTGGTAGGTCAACAATGGAAGCTATACACCTACTGAGGCGCCTAATGAAAAGGTATGGGGATCATCAGAAGAACCTGCATATGGTGTTTATAGATCTAGAAAAGACCTATGATAGGGTCCCTAGAGAAATATTATGGAGAGTTTTAGAGAAGAAAGGAGTTCGAATAGCCTATATACAAGCTCTTAAGAACATGTATCATAGTGTAGAGACAAGGGTCAGAACATGCGGCAGGGATACTGAATCGTTTAAAATTATAATGGGACTGCATCAAGGTTCTGCACTAAGTTCATACTTATTTGCTTTAGTAATGGATGAACTCACTAAACACATTCAGACAGAGGTGCCATGGTGTATGCTATTTGCAGATAACATAGTGTCGGTGGATGAAACAAAAGAGGGAGTTAACACTAAGCTTGAGTTGTGGAGAAACAACTTAGAATCTAAGGGATTTAAATTAAGTGGAAGGAAAACAGAATATATAAAATGTAAATTTAGTAAGAATGCAAGAGTGGAGGATGTTATAATAAAATTGGAAGACCAAATCTTACAAAGAAAAGACCATATTCGATATTTGGGATCAGTGATTCAAAAAGATGGAGAAATTCACGAGGATGTCACGCATAGAATTAAGGCAGGTTGGCTAAAATGGAGAAATGCATCGGGGGTGTTATGTGATGGCAAAATCCCATTAAAATTGAAAGGAAAATTCTATAGGACAGCTATAAGACCAGTCTTATTGTATGGCTCAGAATGTTGAGTAGTCAAATACCAGTATGAGAAAAAGACGAGCGTAGTGGAGATGAGGATGCTAAGATGGATTTGCGGCCATACAAGAAAAGATAAAATTAGAAATGAGGTTATTTGTAATAAGGTAGGAGTAGTGCCAATCGAGGATAAGATGAGAGAGACTAGACTAAGATAGTTTGGTCATGTGAGAAGGAGATCAAAAGACACTTCTATAAGGAGAGTTGATGAAATGGAACAACTATTAAAAAAAAAGAGGCAGAGGCAAACCCAAGAAGACTTTGGTAGAGACATTAAAGTTTGATATGAAGTGTATGGGCTTAAATGAAGATATGACAAATGACAGAAATACATGGAAGTCTAGAATTCATGTAGCCGACCCCGCATAGTGGGATAAAGGCTGGATATGTTGTTGTAGTGTTATGTAATTGTTACAGTTATGAAAGTTTAAAGTATGTATTTGATAAAAGTTAAAGTTCATTATATAATTGATACACGAGCGAAAGTTCAAGATTTTTTTAGTAATTTGGCCTAAAAATAATAATATGAAAGATATATTTTACCCCTTATCCACCAACTTAAGCTTTTAGATGAGATAGTAGTTAATAATTTAACATAGTATTAGAACAAATAAAGGTCCCAGGTTTAAACTTCACTGCTAACCTAATATTTAAATAGTTGCATATTGTACGCGTATTCTTTCCCGCAAGTGAACGAAATCGTAACAAGTAATATAATGATGAATAAAGTATCGTTCTCATGAGGATTAGCTTTTGATCCCTACTTTAACCATTATTAACTTTAACAAACCACACAATAAAACAATTACTCACTGTAGGTATTATATTAATTAAAACTGAATGACTAACTAAAAACGCAAAACAACTCCTTGGATTTTTAAATGCAAAAATCTAATGCACTAGGGTTCATGAATCCATCGTAGTTATTTAATTTGGTTTAATCTTTCAGTAATCAGGTTTTATAATTCTTGCTTTGAGCTGAAAATCGATGATCCTAAATTAATCAAAAGTCTCTTTCAATGGTCAATTGAATCTATGTTTACATATGAGATTAATCATCTCTAATTAATCTACAAATATACAAAAATGCATTTATCCACAATGATCATCTAAATAAGATTTCACAAGGCATAACAGTATCTCTACCTATTATCGAACCTTATGTCGTTTATTGCCAAGTGCTAATCTATATTGAATCTCTCGAAAGCAATATAAATCACAAACACATTCTAATGGTGGCTAAGCATCAAAACGGAATTAGTGCATAACAAATAATCAACCTGAAAGACAAGAATATGATAAAACCCGAATACTTTTAATTAAACCATCATTGAACTACGTTTCATTAATCACCCTAGCCACAAGGTACTTAGCGTAACATAGTTTCAACCAATGAAAGAATAATAAAAACGGAGTTCATGATGTGGGAGAGAAGAAAGAACAGAAAAAATACAACCAAAAATGAAGTTTTTTAAGAAAATCCCCTGCTTCCTTCCTCGACTTTCCTTCCTCTTCGTCAAAACCCTCAATCCTCCAAAAATCAGTCTTTTTATAATGGTTTCTAGGTCTTCAAAGTCGTGCCCCTTGAGAGAGCCCATCTCCCCTTGATTTGAAAAGAAACGGGCTTAAAACGACCTTTTCGCGATGTTTTGTGCCTTACTGCAGCCTTACCACAAAATGCTTGCCGCGGCAGGACTGTGAGCCATAGAATACTTTTCCAACCACGACCTTACCGCAGAATGCTTTTCGCGATAAGGTCGTGAGCCACAGAAAGGAATTCTTACCACGACCCTACCACGCAATACTTTGCGTGATAACACTGTGAGCCATTGAAAGGAATTCTTACCATGACTCTACCACGCAATGTGTTATAAATTGGGAGCACTGGCAGCCTTTAAACCCTCTAAGAAACAAATCAAACACCCTTCCAAACACTCACAACTCACCGTCCAACACACCACAACTCAAACAGCCAATAAAGAACAGAATTTAAGTAAGAACAGAACAAGAAAGAAACATTCAAACCATATAAGAAGACAACCTTTTATCCTGGTTCATGCTAATTGAATTGGCACTACATCCAGCCTTGAAACCACCACCGAGAAGCCTTCTTTATTCGATGAAAACAGTACAAAACTTCCCTCTCTCACGATACAAGCCTTCCAAGAATGAATAAGTATATTCTAATTCACAGCTTTCTCACTCTCTAGGCTCTCTAAAAAACAGAAGAGAACATGTGGTTCTCTATCCCTTAGCCTCCCCTGCCCTATTTATAGAGAATAATGTGATATTTCCTAGGGCCGATTATGATATTACCGGTTTTGCCCTCCATTAATAACTAATTATTTCAAGAAAGCCACCCGCTTATCAACTACTGAAAATCGCATACAAAACTGCTTATTTAATCTATCACTAACTCTAGACAATCTTTAACACAATGCTTTGTGCGACAACACCGTGAGCCGTTTCTCCTTGATTTCCAACACTTCACCAATGATGTCCTCCTTCCGATGCTTTGCAACTTCATCAACCTTGATCCCGAGTGGACCTTTGACCTTGCCTTTAATGCCTAGTTTAGCTCCAAAAAATGTGACAACATCATCACTTTTTGCTCCAAATGTCTTCAACACATGCTTCACACCTACATGGCCAAATATTGAACAAATTAAAATAGAAACCGTGCTCATTAAGGGGACGTTTGTTAATCAAGATATGGGGCAGAAAGCCAAGATATGGGATGTATCTCGGACTTCTATCTTTTCCAACATGTTTGTTAAACTTATCTGACAATTCTTGAAAAAAGCATTAATGACCTCTTATCTTGATCTTTCAAGATATGCTTATCTCTCCCCCCCCTCAAGATAAACATATCTTGGTCTTTATATATAAGAAAAAAAAGACATTTGTGTCCTCTAGTACATTTTAAAAACTTTAACAAACAGTTTGATAAAAATCTTGGAATACTTTCCAACCTTATCTTGATCATTCCATATCTTGATTCGGAATGCATTCCAACCTTATCTTGATGTCTCTTATCTTGCTCATTTTAACAAACGCCCCCTAATAGAATAAATGCTAAGTTTATTGGCCTAATCTAAGTGTATAAAAAAAACACTTATCACATATGTTTGGATTAGTTATGCAGTGAAGACTAGCCACATGCCATACTTGAGGGGTGTATTGAGTAAAATAATAACATAAAAGATAAAGTTAACCCTCTATCTATTAATTTAAGCTTTTAGATGAGATGGTGGTTAGCAATTCAACATATACTATGAAAAGAAACTATATGTTAATTATTTCAATCCACCATTCCACCCTAGGAAACATGGAAACTTCATTAAAAGCAATGTAAAAGTCCTGGGCAATTTCAACCATGAATGTGTCAGAAATTGTCTATGTTGTAAGAGAGACTTTTGTAAATGATGTTGTACTATTATACTGACAAATAATACACAAACACACACTCACAAACACATATATACAAGTGGTATGGTATATACAAGAATTATCACAATAGCCTCACTTATATACCTCAATACTCCTCCTTAAGTTGGAGCATATAAATTGAATGTGTGCAGCTTGGTACAGATGTAACTCACACGAGGATGTCTAAGTGATTGAGTGAATAAGTCAGCTAACTGATCATTACAGCCTGCAAATTCTGTGAATAAGTCGGCTAACATGATATGCTGCCTTCATAGTCTCCTAATACATTTTTGTTTTGTTTGATTGATTTCTCTCCTATCAAAGAATTTTCTTAAAGTTTCTCATGCATCGCAGATTGCATACATGTTCTGGATTCAGGGGTACAGGCTAAGAGAAGCCCACAATTTGCTGCTGGTAATTCAGCGTCTCATTATTTTGGATAAAGATTTGGACCTGTATAGCAGGGCTATTTATTTTGAACTCGTCATTTGGTCACCTGCTCATTTTAATATCAACGTGAATGAATGTGAAAAAGTTGTTGAAACTTATGTTTCTATGTCCAATAAATGAACTCTTGAATTTGAATTCGTTCTCTTTGAGAAGTTACATATCTTGGACAGTTGACCTGTCATAGTAATAAGAGAACAAGACCTTAAAGTAACACAATAAGTTGGGACCCAAGAAAGGGTATCTCTACTGCATGAAGCTCTCTACTTTCTGAGGCTTGTTTTGGTATGTAGCCTTATTCTTGGTTGCAAAGAGATTGTTTCCATAACTCAAATTTGTGACCTACCAGTTGCAAAGGAGCAACCTTAGTTTGGTAGCAAGGCTTGCCTACCAGTTAGGGTTCAAGAGAAAAAGAAAGACATAATTATAACCTAGAACAACTCTTACTGTGGGTTAAGTAATCCTCTCCTAGTGTTGAAAGGTATTCTTCCTTATCACATCTAGTCCCTTGCCAAATAAAGGAGTGTTTTGTTAGGTTTTTGACAAACAACAACATATCAACCCTTAATCCCACTATTTGGCGTCGATTACATGAATTCTAGGTTGGCAATCCTTTTTGTGTATGGCTTTATCTTTTGTAAGACTTTTATAAGTAATATCATGCCTCTGCACCACAACACCCCCCCCCCCCCAAAAAAAAAAAAAAAGAAAAAAGGAAAAGGTTTTTGACACTTAATTAATAATTACATAGAAATAGTAAAATTATTTGATATTACCCCTCCTGAAATTTCATCAAAAAATTAATATACGTATAAAAAAAATACAACTAAAAAAGTAAAATATTGTAGGAGTCAATGCTCAATGGATGAATGATAAGTTGGTCACATATGTTGAGAAAGATCTGTTAGACAGTGTTGTCAATGAGGTAATTATGCAATGATTCTAGAATATAAAGACTTGTTGAGGACAATTGAGCTAACTATCTTAATTTCTTTTAAGGATATTTATAATATTTTCTGTTCATATTGTTGGCTTTGCTTAAAAATTTTGGTTTCATATAATATAGTTAGAAATTCTTATGAAGTTGTTATTAACAAACTTGTGAATTGTGATATTTACATAGCATATAGCTTGCCTTCCCCCCCACCCCTCCCACCAAGATGCAAAGTTCTGGCTCTACATCTATCTACCATCATGTTTTTCTTAGTCTTCCTCGGCCTTTTTTTGCTAAAGAGTTTTTCCGTTCCTAGTTCTGGCTCTACATCTATCTCCCATCATGTTTTTCTTAGTCTTCCTCTGCCTTTTTTTGCTAAAGAGTTGTTCTGTTCCTTTCAGTCTACTCACAGGAATCTCTATTGGTCTTCTTCTCAGATGGTTGAATCATTTTAATTTTCTCATGCATCTTATCTTCTATATGAGCCAGTCTTAACCTATTATGAATAACCTCATTTCTAGATATGTATTTTCTTGTATGGCTGCACATCCATACAACCAACATCAAAATTGTTGGATCTTTTAACATTTAAGACATCCAACTTCATCTAGTTGGATTAAAGCTTGTGATGATGATGATGATGATAGCTATAACCTGGAGCATCCATGCTTACACAGACAGACATGGTGTGCAAAAGCATTACATGTATACATTGACGATTGACCAGGTGAATTTCCAAACAATGGACATGGGCATGGGATGGATGTAGCCAACATAACCATGTAATGCAACTACATATATAGCTGCATCTGAGCTTGTAGGAATGCAGGCATGTGCCTGTATACAAACTTTTCAGTTCAAAAAGCTAAGCCTTACCCCATCTCACTTCTTTCAAGAGGACCTTCATGCATGTTCTTATGTATTTTTATACTCTTATGGGTTTACATAAACATTATCTAGACTTTTATTGTCTTAGAATTGACATTTACTGTTCAGTTATTTTGCAAGAGATTTTCCTTCCTGTTTCAGAGATCTTTTGATATCACCTTTTTTTAGGGAAGTTGTTTCTAGACAAGTTCATTGCTACTCGAGGTTATAATAAAGAGGAGTAAAGTTATAAAATATCTATCAAAAAACTCAGATGGCTTCTCATCCTTGCAGAGCAAGCGCTCATGCTTCCCAAAGCTGGATGCTATAAGAAGTGCCACTGCTAATATTGTGAGTCATCTTTTCTCTCATGATAGCATATAATAATGGTATTTAATTGATAAGATCAACCATTATAGTCCTCGTTTTTGCATTTTCATGTTAATATGTTATTACTTAAACAACTTACATACCCTTGTTATCTAAATGTCACAAGGTGAATGATACTTCATAGTACTCTATACATGCTACTAGTGTCTGAATAATGTTCCTGCAAAAGACCTGTCTATGATGTGTTAAACTCAATGCTTAGTGCTCAATACTCTTGGAAGTTCAAAATTAGTTTTCCCTTTTCGTTTAAAACAAAAAAGAGATCCATAATCAGTATTGCTTTAAATATAAAGCTCATTCCTAGTACACAAGGCTCCTTGCGCCATGAGGGTTCTGGGAGTATTTCTTTAAATATAAGCATATATATAACCTGTGCCCAGATCTTCCCATTTGTTCCCAAATGGACAATTTCAAGTACATTTGGCAACGTATTATCATAGAGATCTTTCATTCATGTGTTTTAAGGCAGAATTAATCTCAAATTGTTTGTCTTGTAAAGAAAGGATCGAATACAATCTGCATAATAGTTGGTTCTAAATTCATTCTCAAGAACTGATGTCCCTTGGAGATTTCTATAATCCTATATATCTATAGCATATATGACTTTGCTGGCCATAGTTTTTGGAAATGATACAATGTTCACCGGGATAATTGATTTTAGGTTTAAATTTTACAATACTTTGCTTCTCTAAAGTATGGACACTCCAAATTATATGTCATATCCTTATTCAGAAAATGTTGGAAACACTTACTCACCAGGCATGCCATAATACATATTGAACACGCCACGTCATATGTCCCCTAGTGATGATTCATCAGAAATGCAAACACATGCTAGACACACCACACGACACATCCAATAATAAATGCTTGGTTGAAATTGAGTTTACTTCAAAGCTGGGACTACTTTTACTTTTGCCAGTGTATATAGATGTAGGATGTTGATTACTGTTTTTGAGTTGTAATTTAATGATAGATTATAATATTTTTATTTATGAATTTGTTTATATCTGGTGTTGAATTGGTGCTATATTTTTTAATATCTTTGCCATTTTTTATATAACACTAGCTTCCAGATCGCCACATCCCATGCTGTATGTGTTTCTGTCCATTTTCATCTGTACCTATGCATTTCTGTTGGGAATATACTAGTTTCTGTTTGGGGGAATGTGGGGAGAAAAGGAAAAAAGAACGGTGAAACAATTCAGGAAAAGGAGCCAGACTGTCTCAATTTCTGGGGGCCTTATTTAAATGCTAAACATATTTATCTAAGATCAGTTGTGTAAATATAAAGGAAAAGGAAATGAATAAATGCATCTCAGAGATGCGAGTTTCGTTTGGAGAAACAGTTTTATATTTTTCTTAATTTCTAGTAGTCAACATAAAAGATTCTATTGGAGTTTTTGCTTCCTCTCCTCCTCATTACTATTAGTATTATCAACCTTAAGGTCAACCACAACACAATGTCTTTCATACATACAACATTACACAATGTAGGAGCACATAGTCAACATACTGTTGGAAGATAAAAGAGATAAGGAAGAAACCAGATGAATAAAGGTCTCAGATGTGTGAAAGGATCACAGCAAGTTGAACTACTAGATAAAGAAGGAAAATGATGAAAGTAATCTTGGAATAGCTAAGGATATCCAAGTCATGTCAATCCAAATCTGTAAATTAGATAAGTTAATAGTTGTTGTTATCTATTTCTATAAAATAGGAGAGATCGTGGGAGATTTTTTAGGAGTTTTCTTGTATATAAGTCTTCCTAAGTAAATGAAGTAGCCTATGGGTGAGAGAGTTTAACTTTCCCTAACTAATTCTTTCATGGTATCAGAGCCACGTTCTTGTGACACGTAATTTCTCATTTCCTACTACTTGAAGGAGTCTTAAGTCTATGGGATGGCTGAAAAATGATCGACCAGTGAGACTTCTACCACTAATCCTCCTCCAATGAAGGATACTCAAGTTCCAATTGTTCCAACAGCCATCGAAATTCATTCTCTCCAGATCACACAACACAAGCTGAATGGAACCAATTTCAAAGAATGGTCCCAATCAGTCTTACTAGGAGGAAAAGGGAAGGAAGGCTACTTAATAGGTGTTGTTTCTAAGCCTAGCCTTGAGTCAACAACCTATGGCATATGGGAGGCCAAGAATGCCATTGTTATGGCTTGGTTGGTTAATTCCATGGAATCGAAGATTGGAAGGACCTACCTATTTTACAAGTCAGCTTGTGAGATTTGGAAGACAATCCAAGAAATTTATTCTGACCTAGAGAATACAACCCAATGTTTCTAGATTCGATCACTCATTCAATCCACAAGACAAGGTAAAAATTTAGTCATTGAATACTTTAATACCTTAATAGAATTGTGGCAAGAGATGCATTTGTTTTATGAGATTACATGGGAATGTTTTGCTGATGGAAGAAAATATGACAAGATGGTGGAAAAGGAGAGAGTTTTTGACTTCCTACATGGTCTAAACTCAGACCTAGAGGAGGTAAGAGGTAGGCTACTCGGGACAAAACCCTTTCCATCCATAAGAGAGGTGTTTGCAGAAGTAAGATGAGAAGAAGCAGGAAGATGGTGATGTTATCTGATTCAAGGCATTCCAACAATGAGGCCTATACTCCAACCTCAACCCTGAATATTTCCTGAGGGAAAACACCTATTACAGCTAAAGGAGAGACTCCTAAAGAGAAACAATGGTGTGACCACTACAATAAACCTTACCACACTAGAGAAACTTGTTGGAAAATTCAAGGAAACCCAACAAATTGGAAGCTAAGGAATCAAAGGGAGGACAATCAACCTATATGGTAGAGGTTGAAAAAGGGAATTCAACAAACTTTACCTTAACAACAGATCAATTGGAGGCTTTACAACAACTGTTAAGCCAAACCAAGGTGATTAAATCTGAAAATCCAGACAACCCTAATCCAATGGTGTCTCCCTAGCAAAGCAAGGGCAAGGTTACATACTCCCTTATGTCTCAAAAATTTCCTACAAGCTGTTGGATCATAGACACTGGAGCATCATATCATATGACAAGTTCTCTTAATATGCTGCCCAATTATGAACATTGTGATCAAAACATTAATGTTTTTATGGCTGATGGTACAATATCCTTTGCAAAAGGAAAAGGAACAACTTGTGTAGCAGGATTAACTCTTAAATTAGTACTATATGTCCCTGATTTAAAGTGTAATCTGCTATTAGTTAGCAAACTAACTAAGGAAAAGGGTTGTTTGGTGGCATTCTTGCAATCCTATTGTGTTTTTCAAGACCTATCCTCGGGGAAAATGATTGGCAACGCTGAGAAGAAAGGAGGACTCTATCAAACTTCAAGACTTGATCATTCTATTGCATTTAGGTCACTTATTCAATCTTCTTTATCTGTTGTTTCAGAATCAGAAATAATGCTATGGCATCAACGCTTAGGACATCCTAGTTTTGATTATCTTAGAATTTTGTATCCTTCTTTTTCTAGCAATAAAATTCAAGATTTCCATTGTGAACATTGTATTCTTGCAAAACAGACCAAGAGTCCTCATCCTAATTGTATATGTACTCCTTCAAAACGTTTTCATTTGGTCCATAGTGATATTTGGGGGCCATCTAGAACTCCAAATCTCACTAATACTCGATGGTTCATCACTTTCATAGATAACCATACAAAGATAAGTTGAGTTTTCCTAATGAAAGACAAATCTAAAGCCTATCTTGTCTTCAAAAGGTTTCATCAAATGGTGAAAAATATCTTCCAAATATCAATTCATATGTTGAGGACTGACAATGGTCGGGACTATTTTTCTAATGAGTTCAGTAAGTACTTAATTGAACATGGTATCATTCACCAAAGCACATGCCCTTACAACCCCTAACAAAATGGGATAGCTGAAAGAAAAAATCGCCATCTACTTGAGACAGTAAGGGCCCTAATGTTCACTCATTCAGTCTCAAATTCTTATTGGGAATAAGCTATTTTGACACTTGCTTATCTCATCAATATAGTTGCCTAAGAAATTTTAAAGTTGAGGACTCCTCTAGATGTTCTTCTTGAAGCTTTCCCTCATCATGCTTTAAGTGCTAAACTCCTTTACCCCTAGAGTGTTTGGGTGCACTGTTTTTGTTCACAAGAATCAACCCACTCAATCCAAACTTGATCCTAAAGCTCTTAAGTGCATTTTTGTGGGCTACTCTCCTACTCAGTAAGGGTATAAATGCTACAATCCTATTACCCAAAAGTTCATTGTTTCTTATAATGTCTCTTTTATTGAGAATCAACCATTCTTTTAGGATCATTCTTAGTAAGAGAACATCACTGAAACAGAATACCATTGAGACTCAATGATGCCTATTTCAAATTGTTCCACTTCCTTACCTACATCTATCCTTGATGTTGAATCATCCCAACCTATACCTGAATGTTGTCAAGCACCTATTTCTCCTGTCCAAAACCATTGAGGGGGAGAGAATAAGGAAAAGCAAAATCATGAGGATGATCAGGTTCAAAGCATAGTTACCTAATACGCCCTTCCCCCCCGGGAACCACGTTCTAGTACGTGTGCACTGGAACGTGATATGTTTGTATCTTGGAACACCTAGGGACACATCCCAGCTCCCTTGTGATGAAGACCCAGATCTCTGATGCCTTCTTCTTCCTCTCTCTTTGCACTAGTGTTGTCTTTTTCCTTCCTCTCTACAACAGTTTATGGTCTTTGTCAAGAAGGTGAGGTAGTGACGAGGATCATAACTGATATAAGTTGATGAAGATGAGGTTACAAGAAGTTCCCCCAACATTGGATCTTTTCATCTCCAAACAGAGGTGAGTATGGATGAACAACAAAGAAAAGAAGCTTCTTCAACGATGAGTTATTTTCTCGTGAGGTTGAATTTCGATGGAGTACTTCAAGTTGTAGAAGTATTTGAACTTTGAACTGTTTCCTTCTTCCACATTTGGAGGCTTCAAGTTGTAGCAGTGGGTGGAGACAACAATTGGGTTTGCATAGAGGCATACCCTAGTCTCTCGTGAGTTGTGCCTTCACCTTTTGGGTTTATAATATAAAACTATTAAAGTTTTATTTGGGAAGAATTTGTATTCTATGGAGTGTGTATATATATAAATATTTTTAATTAATTTTATAATTTTAAAATATTGTATAACAATTAAATATAAAACTAATAATTATGGCAAGTGAACATTAAATAGCTGAAACATTTTATTGGGACTCCACATTGCCATTGTACTTTTTTGAATCTTGTGATTTTATAATTATTATATTAATATCTATTTATTGGGTATTTTTATCATTATTGTTAGGATTATGAGCTCTTTTGACAACTCAAACAATGTTTCCTAATGCTAATTCTCTCAACTCCTCACTCGAAATCAATCCAGAAGACAACAGAAAATAAATGCAACCAAATTAGAACATAAATAAGAAACAAGAAGAGAAAAACACAAACCATAAGATGCCAATTTTATCCTGGTTCGAACTATTTTACACCAATTCTACATCTAACAGTCAAACACCCCCTCGAGCAACCTTCTTTATTCAGAGAATGATCATGTCATGACCCTAGGGTTTAGCTAGGGTCTTAGAAGTAATTGGAAAGAATTATGGGGAAGAAATATAGAAGAATTGAGGAGGGAGATTGAATAGAATTAGGGAGATAAGGAATGGAACAGTGGAGAACGAGAGAGAGAGAGGGAAATCGAGAGAAATTGTAGAGAGGAAAATCAGAGATTCATTTAATTCAAGCATGCCTTCTCCCATGGAATGGGATGAATACATATAGGTGCTTTGGCGTGGGTGTGGATGCAACAGATCGTCCCCTCCTCCAGCAGTTACAACAAACTATTTTGTCATTTTCCTAAGGCCTATCATGTGGCCTTTCTAATTCTAACAGAATTGATAGCTGAAATATAAGTGCAACAATTAGAGTAAAAGAAATACTGCATAGCTATTCTAATTAACTCTTGAGTTGTGACAGATCAGTTTACACAATAGAGATCCCTTCCTTCCATTTCCTAAGTACAACAAGAGTTCGCCCCCCCCCCCCCCCAACAAGATTACAAAGCTATCTCTCTAGCGAACAATACTCGTTATAAACAGAAAATGAGAACTCTCACTCCCTCTGCTACCCCTTGCCCTCTATTTATAACAATGGGCGGATATCCCAATGAAGAAAATTAAATCTTTACAGTTTAACCCCACAACTATCACTAATTACAACATGGGTTATAAACTTCTATTTAAAGCTTCATTGACCCTCAAAATATACTGTTTTCATTGATCTTATCATATACGACAACTTTTAACAATTCTCCACCATTGTCTTGAGTATACTTCAACCTTCATCCATTCAAGCCTTGGCCTTACAATAGATGAACTTGACCTGCTCACCTCTGGGAATGTTTGACATACCTGATCATTCAAAACACAACAAAACATTAAGAAAAAATTTTCAAATGATGCTATAACTTTTGACAATGGAACACCCTTGGATAACATTTCAGCTGCATTCTATACCTGTAAATTAGGATTGATTCTTCCTTCTCAAGGATTTCCCAAATAAATAACTTTCCTAACATCAATATGATTGGTCCTTTGCATGGTGGGACTAAATTTAAGCCAAGGGTACTGCCATTGGCTATTTCAACTTTCTCTACTTAGACATTCTTTTAGTGTTCCAGCTATACAACCTGCAACCTATAGCTTTCTATCTAAGTACACTTCACCATAAACCAAATCCATACTTAATGTTATTTCTCCATCCCAAGGTGTCCAAACTTTTACATAGCATCACAACAACAGTGCACCTTACTTGGATTTGTCTTAACACTGCTAGACTTACTCCTAGCTCCTAAAACCAGCCTTTAGGCTTTTCCACTGACTTCCCTCTAATGTTTACTTCAAACAAAACAAGACTACTCGAATTTCTTGTGCCTCTTCTATCTGTAGAAGTATTAAATGTCTAAGTTCAGTTTGTTAGTTTCAGTTGTTCGGTATAGCTGGTTGTCCGTTATTTTCTCTCTCTGTTTTATTATTGTTTGTTGTCCATGTTTGTTGCGCTATTCTTATAAGTAGCGCAACTGTGTATGGCTGTATTATTCATTCTGTTATTGGAAGGTTTATCGGCCTCATGTTTTCTCTCATCTTCTTATTTTGATTCTGCCCTAGCTTAGAGTTTTACATGGTATCAAAGCCAATGGCTTCCAATCGAATTGTTGACACCGCCTCTTCTTCTCCTCCTTCTCGTAAATCTTCCTCAAATATTTCAACCTCCTCACAATCTGACTTCTCGACAGTTGCGAAGGCCTTTAGCTACATTCCTCTCAAATTGGACACTAGGAACTACATTTTCTGGAAGGCTCAAATTCTTGCAACAATTCGAGCCTTTGATCTTGTTTCGTTACTGAACAAGACAAGAATGTGATTGCTTCGGATGGTGAAACCGTGGTGAATCCAGAGTACATGAGTTGGCTACGTTCGGATCAACTCTTGCTTGGCTGGTTGTTTTCCACAATTAGTGAAGAAGTGCTCGCTCAGGTGATACATTTAGAGTCATCGGCTGAGGTATGGATTTTACTGGAAAACTTATATGCTAGACAGACACTAGCAAAATCGTTTCAGCTAAAACAACAATTAAGATCTGTTAAAAAGGATAGCATGTCTATTAATGACTATATTTTGAAGATCAAAACCATAGGCCATGCTCTTGCTGCCATAGGAGAACTGGTGAATGACAATGAATTGTTGTTGGCTATTCTAAACGGTTTAGATCAAGATTATGAGACTGTTGTGAGTCTCGTAACCTATCAAATGGATGACATAGACTTGGAGAAAGTGCAATATCTACTTCTAATGCACGAACAACGGTTGTCAGCTAAGAATCAGCCTCTAACTTCTCTTAATTTTGATGTTTCGGCATCTCCTTTGAGTGCAAATGTAGCTTCGTATTTTCCTGGTAAAAATAGTGGAGGATCAAATAACAATAATAGAGGAGGTTTTGTTAACCGAGGTGGTGGTACTGGTTTTAGAGGCGGTAGAGGCCGTGGCAAAAATTCAAATAGACGTATTTTCTGCCAGTTGTGTGGCAAGGCAGGTCACTTTGTAGATCGGTGCTACTATCGGTTTGATAAGAGTTTTCAAAGAGTGACTGGTTATAATAATGGCAGATCTCGAGGCGGAAACATGAGTGTTCCACAAATGGATGCTCGCGGCTATGGCTCTCAAATGGATGCTTGTGCTTATGTTGCTTCCTTTAGTGACTCTAACAGAGTCTTCACACCTGAATATGGTTCCAATTAGAGTTCTCACTATGGTAACCAGTCTAAACCTAATTTGCAACCTTCTAATCAGTTTAACTCCTCGTCTGTTCTTCCAGATCAGTCTTGGTTTGTGGATTCCGGTGCCATGAATCATATCACCTCAAGTCTGAACAATCTATCTGTTCATTCTCCCTACTATGGTGGAGATAAAGTCACTATAGGCAATGGTAAGCAACTACCTATAAAACATGTTGGCACAGGTTCTTCACAAACCTTTCCTCACTCAAATTCTGTTTTGTGTGTTCCAAATATTCTCCATGTTCCAAGTATGAGGAAAAATCTTCTTAGCGTGTCTCAGCTTACTCGAGAACATAATGTGATAGCTGAATTTCACTCTAATGTTTGTTTTATCAAGGACAAAGTTACCGGATGTGTGCTGCTCCAGGGACACCTTAAGGATGGGCTATATCGGCTGGAACCAGCTTCTCTGACTGCTGGTGACAGCAAGTCTGCTCGTCCTCTAGCCTGTTTTTCAGTTCCTTTTGTGTCTCATTGCCATTCTTGTACTAATGGAAATAGTCAGACTAGACAACAATGTAATAGACAGTGTTCATTTGGTCATGAGTTGTCTAAGGTTGTCAATATAGCTCAGGTCAAACCCAGTACAATAGTGTGTAAGCAATGGCATGATCGCTTAGGTCATCCATCTCTACATGTGTTACGGTTGGTAATGAATAAGATTGGGCTACCATGTTCTAGTACTGATCTATCGTTTTGTGATGCATGTAAAATTGGAAAACTTAGTCAGCTTCCATTTTCCAGGCATGATATCACAGCAAATGCCCCCCTTGAATTAGTATATTCCGATCTTTGGGGTCCTGCCCCTGTATTGTCCACAGAAGGTTTTCGCTACTATATTATATTCGTTGATGCCTATACCCGTTATACATGGTTTTATCCTCTTAAACTCAAGTCAGATGCCTTGTCAGCATTTATCATTTTCCATAAACTTGCTGAGATTCAGTATAAAACCAAGCTGTGTGCGTTACAAACTAATAATGGGGGGGAATTCAAGTCCTTTGTTCCTTATCTCCAGGCTTATGGCATTCAATCTAGACTTACCTGTCCTCACACTCATCAACAAAATGGTGTGGTGGAAAGGAAGCATCGGCATATTGCTGAAATGGGACTTACCATGTTATCTTATGCTAGTTTACCATTAAAATTCTGGGTTGAATCTTTTCAAACAGCTGTGTATCTCATCAATTTACTTCCATCCTCTTCGATACAGTTTCAAATTCCCTTCGAGAAGCTATATAATTGTGTCCCTAACTATAACATTTTACAACCTTTTGGTTGTGCATGTTTTCCTCTTTTGCGGCCATATAATAAACACAAATTTGATTTCCATTCTGCAAAATGTGTTTTTATTGGCTACAGTCAAAATCAAGCTGGGTATAGGTGTCTTCATCTTTCAGGCAGAGTTTACATTTCTCGTAATGTGGAGTTTAATCCTTTGGAGTTTCCTTTCCTCAAATTGTTTCCTTCATCGTCTCAACCGTCCTCTCAACCAAGTTCACGAGGTCATTCCACTGCTTTTCTTCATCCAATTATTCCTTCCTCATCGTCTTCTTTGGTGTGTCCCAGAGCAGCTCAGTCTGTATCAACGTCCTGTCCTTTTGTCTCAACCACATCGCCTACCACATTTCCTGTCCCATCTCTTGTCTCTAATGGGCTGTGCCTATTCCTCAGACTGTTAGTTCTCATCCTAAATCCAGTAAATCTGTCCCAGCTCCATCAGTTCATCCTATGCTCACTAGACTTAAAGCCAAGTCTCTTGCCTTACCTTCTCCACACGCCTTAGTGAGTTCTTTAGAACCTAGTTCAGTGAGTGAAGCTTTTTTAGATTCACGATGGGTTAAGGCTATGGAGGATGAGTATCAGGCCTTGGAGAGAAATAACACCTGGGAGTTGGTTCTTTTTTCAGAAAATATGAATCTTATTGGCAATAAGTGGGTTTTCCGAATTAAATATAATTCTGATGGGTCCATTCTGATGGGTTTGGATAACCTAGGCTATCATAAGCTGTCAATTTCTATTCCAACCTCTATGCCTTAGAATTTCCAGCTTCTCCTTTATCCTACACTTTCAAATACTGAACTAAGTTCTTAGCTACACCTTGAGAGTCCTCATGGACAAATTTCCAGAGAAGTTTCCTTACATTTCACTAGGCATACTATTGGAATACTCAGCTTCCTCATACACTCAATTTTAACCCTTGGACTTATCCTAAAAGGATCCGATTCCTTATATCTTCACCTTGGGAATTACTATCATTCCTAGAGAGACCTTCTAAGAAATCAACCTTGCTTACCTTTCCCTCTAGCCTCTATTCCCTTGGGCTTCTCTATGAGATCAATTTCCCCTTAATTTTCACATGGATCATGGCTGTTAGAGATACCTATTCGACCCAAATTAAGCCTTCATGTGCTGCTTTAACCAATGGCCATTTGTCTAGCCGTTTTCCTAGACTTTTCCCCATTTCCAGCACCTTCCTTAATTCTCAAATAAACACTTCATAGCACTCCACCCCTTTAACCCAAGGGATCTTCCATTTAAGTCCAAGTTTCATTTCTCCCCAAATTTACATGGCTTCATGCCATTCATTTGGACAAGAGTGCATCTCTCTTCTTATGCAAGAGGTTCTATTTTCCTTAGCACTCAAAACTAGTGCATAAGTATTTTAAACCCAACTCTTTCCATATCTCATTGGTACTTTCTTGTGGTTCTATCTATTCCTCATCCTAGGCAACACTCTAAAACCTTCTACTTTCTTGCTCATTATCAGGTTGATGATTCTATTTCTCTTTCCTTGCTTAGTCTAGACTTTGATCAACAATGGCTACACCATACAAGATAACACTTGCACACACCATTTCCCCTCACTATTCACAAGGACCCTCACTACAAGAGCCAAAGCTATCTTAAACACTGGTTTCCTCCCTCTCACTATCCAGCCCAAGTTTCCACAATGAATATGACCAATTTTTTTTTCAGATTTTCTTATTGCTATACCCTAGTTCATAGGCTAGTTTCAGACATTCCCAAAGGATTCTCCTTGTTGTTTTTCTTTACACAGCATTCCAGATTCCATCCCTTGCCCTTAGCATCAGCTAATTTTATGTCCTACTGGTAGAGTTTTCCCACATAGGTAAGAACCCTAGCTTTAGAAGTCCTAGGCATACCTATTTTACAACTCCACAACACCTAACCCTTCACACCAGAAGCAATTCCAGCAAGATTATATTTAATTCCAGCAAGCTCATATATGCTTGGGAATTCCTTAGGGACACACCATCTCCACTAGGTTCACTTCACCTAGATCCACCATGAGACAAGGCCTAGATAGGTCCCCCTAGATCGTAGAAACTGATCTTTAGTAGGATTTTGACATATAAAAGGTCTGATTTTGTAGACTTCTACATTTTGATAACCTTACCAAATTACATGGTTCCTATTCCCTTATACTTGTAAACTCCCTCCCGCGCCCCCTTAATATCTCTAGCCTTAGATACCTTTTCTTAGTCCTTGCTTCATGCTTTCTAAACATTTACAAAATATTGTCATTTTCTAGCTAATTGGAATAGCACATTGAGACAAAAATTTGATCCTTTAATGAATGAGCTTTGCATGTCGTTGATGCTTGGTAAAATTGTTTATTTTAATTTTTTAAACTCTGAGTCTTTGAGGGGCCTTACAGGCCTGTGGACCACTTCCAAAACAATAAGCTTGGAATTTAATCCTATTGACATATGTTCTTTTTGTCAGTATTAGAGATATAAATAAATAAATAAATAAAAATGACAATCTTCTTGAAGATATTAACAAAATGAAAAATCATAAATAACAAACTTTTAGAATTTTATCCTGCATCTTGATCCACTGATGAGAAATTGATTTATGACTTGTATTCCACATTGAGGTAACTTGATAACCTTTAATTTGTGTTACATTGTCCACCATTGTCATTTTTCTATGGATTGTTTAAGCTGCTGGATTTGAACGTAAAAGTAACAACAACAACAACATATCCAGCCGTTATCCCACTATGTGGGGTTGGCTACATGAATTCTAGACTTCTATGTGGGTTACATCCCAACAGATAGTTTGTCTAGAATTCATATTTGGATCCGACTAGGTTTTACGCTGGCTGTCGGCTACCTAACGCAACCCTCCTCCTTTATCCGGGCTTGGGACCGGCAGTGGATAAAATCCCCTGGCGGAGTAATGATGAAATGAAGTTTGAACACCATCTTCACATGGAGAAATTTCATGAGATGGTGGTGAATGAGGATAATGGCTAGTTTGAACGTAAAAGTAAATGGAGATAAAATTATAATGGCTAGTTTGTAGAGAAATCAGGTCAAGGTTATTACATGCAACCTGAAATTTTTTATTAGCTTTTGTTAATAAGTGAGTGAAGTCTGTACTAAAGTGTAACAAGAAAATTGAGAATGAATACTCTCTGCCTTAATATAAAGTACCAATTTTTTTAAACTAGACTTTTGATCAAGTTCCTTTTCTATTTTCTTCTGTGTTGTGATTCTATCCATTCCTTTCTAAACTGACCATCTTATCTGATATTTTATGTCATATATTCTGCTATTTTACGGTGGCCTATCACACTGCATTGGTGATTAAACATATTTCTGATCTCATTTTTCTCTTTGCCATAAGAAGGAAGAGAACCTCTGGAATAGGTTTAAGAATATTGTTCATCAAACCTGATTTAAGAATCTTCTTGTTTAAAGCTTACAGGTTTCGGAAAGAAGCTAGTGACCTTGACATGGGAAGATGGTAATTGTTCCACTGTGGAAGTCTCTGGACTTGATATCGGATGGGGTCAGGTAATAGTCTCATTTTTCCTGAGCTCTTTAATAGAACATGAAAGTTATCCAGTTTATTTTAATTTTTTCTGTTAAATACTGGAGAATGTGTACATTACTGCAGACATTGCTTCTATGTATTTGAAATACATGATATGCAGGCTAAAACATTTCAGAAGAAATTTTCTGACAAATTAGCTCAATGGATATTTTTGAATTCAAATCTTAATAGTTGTCTAGTGTGTCAGGATATCATTGTGATAAGATTAGGTTTCTCCTCTCTATAACAGTTGAAAGTGCTAGGGATTTAAGGCATGCCTGTGATTATTTCTTCAACCAGTTGCTGGATGGATGCTGAAACAACCTGAAATCTTGGAAAGCTTACTTAAGTAATACTCTGATAGAATTTAATTTAGCCATAGGAGCAAATGTCTCTTCATAGTTGTTAAAGGAAGAGAAAAATAAATCCAATCTCAATGATTCAAAGGCTCAAACAGCCATTATATACACGCCATAGACACGCCGATCACAATAGGCAATTTCCTAAGTCTAATTAGGAGTTTTCCTAATTAGATGATTCCTAGACTACCTTAGGAAATTTATACAAAAGGAAAATATTGTACAACTACGCAATTACAAAGCAAACAATCAGAAACAAATCAATCAAACAAATTTGTGGGCATATGCACGATTCAGTTAGATCAATCTAGGAAAGGACCAAATTAGGAAAGTAAGTAGGATGCAGGCATCTTCTTAAATTTCTAACACTCCCCCTCAAGCTGGTGAGTGTATGTCATACATTCCTAGCTTGCTCAAGAGTTTGTGATACACTTGACTCGATAATTCCTTAGTCAAAATATCCGTCAACTGCTCTCCTGTAGGAACAAATGGAGTACATATTAAGCCACTCTCAAGCTTCTCTTTGATAAAATGTCAGTCTACTTCCACATGTTTGGTCCGGTCATGTTGAACCAGGTTATGGGCTATGCTTATTGCGGACTTATTATCACAATAAAGCCACATAGGAGCAACACAATTTTAACCACAATAATTCACAAATACTGAGAGCCATAGCTCTAAACTCAGCCTCAGCACTAGATCTTACAACCACATTTTGCTTTTTACTTCTCCAAGTGATGAGATTCACCCCTAAGAATGTGCAATAACCAGAAGTGGATTTTCTATCCACAAGAGACTTGACATAGTTTGCATCAGTGTAGGCTTTCAAGGATAATGTTTCCTGCCTCTTAAATAAAATTTCTTTACCTGGTGTGCCTTTTAGATAGTGGAGAATCCTATGCACTGCCTTTAGATGACCTTTTCTAGGATTGTGTATGAATTGGCTAGCCACACTCACGACATAGACAATGTCCGGCCTAGTATGATTCAAGTAAATAAGCCTCCCTACCAGCCTTTGATAAGATCCCTTGTCTACTGTTTATGTGTCAAGATCAACACCAATCCTATGATTTTGTTCAATAGGAGTATCAGCAGCCCTTCCTCTAAGTAAGCCAGTTTCTTTCAATAGATCAAGTACATATTTGTGCTAAGAAATACAAATCCCCTCCTTAGATCTTGCTACTTCGATACTTAAGAAGTACTTTAATTTTCCCGACTCCTTGATCTCAAACTCCTTTGCCAAACATGCTCTTAACTGATCCATGCCTTCTTTGTCATCTCTGGTTACAATAATGTCATCAACATACACTAGCAGAACTGTTACCATACCTGTAACTGAGTGATGAATAAACAAGGTGTGATCACCTTGGCTTTGTTTAAAGCTTAACCCGAGCATGACCTTGGTAAACCTCCTAAATCAGGCCCTCGGTGACTACTTTAGCCCATAAAGGGCCTTTTTCAACCTGCACACAACAATTTTTCCTTCATTTTGCAGCCCAAATCCAGGGGGACCTCCATATAAATCTCTTATTCTAACTCCCCATGTAGGAAAGCATTCTTTATATTAAATTGATGTAATGACCAGTCATAGTGAGCTGCCAAGGATAACAGTACCCTGACAATATTCATTTTTGCTACAGAGGCAAAGGTTTCTAAGTAGTCCACCCCATAGGTTTGTGTATAACCCTTAGCCACCAACCTAGCCTTGTACCTTTCTAGACACCCATTAGATTTGTACTTGACCGTGAATAACCATTTACACCCTACCGACCGCTTTCCTTTTGGAAAATCAACCAACTCCCAAGTTTGATTCTTCTCAAGAGCTGCCATCTCCATTTTCATGGCATCCTTTCAATTCTCAACACTTAAAGCTTCAGACAAATTCTTAGGAATAGGTATGGCATTTAGGTTGGTTAAGAAGGCTTTATGGTTAGGAGACAAATGGGAGTAGGTCATAAACAAATGGAGAGGGTGCTTGGTACAGGTCCAGGTTCCTTTTCTATAGGCAATAGGAATGTCCAGGTCATTAAACTCAGTTTCAGGTTGAGATTTGATACCTGAGTTAGGCTCTGTCATGGCTGGGTTAGTGGACTGCACCTGTTGAGCTGGTTCGTCATTGGAACTCCATGGTTTTGAACTCGGTTCCAAAGATTCAGCATGTGTAGGTTGAGGATTTGAAGTCTTTCTCCTTGAATAAACCTTTAATGGACACGAAGAAGGCTGTTGTTTTTCCCCATGTATCATTTCTAGTGACATTTGTGGAATATCCTGAGGAAAGGCTAGAGAATGATTTGAGGAAGAAGGAAGGATAGGAAGAGACAAATCCCTATTTTCTTCTTCTAAGAAAGCAGTCCCCCTGAGGATAAGAATCACCAAAGTAGGATTTTTCTTCCATAAAACTTACATCCGCTGAGATCAGTGTTCTAAAAGGCAGCCTAGGCGGCGGAGAGGTGCTAGGCGGCCCCTAGCCGCCGCGAGTTCCTCCAAATCGGTCCCTTAGGCGCCAGCCCAATTAATCGGGCTTGGGCGGCTCTTAGGCGACGAGGCGTCGCCTTGGCTGCCCAGATGTGGTTTGGGCTTGAGACCTCTCACTCGACTCCATCAGTGATGATCGTCGCAATCGCCACCACTACATCGGCCTAGGTCGCTCGACTCCGTCATCGCCGTCGCTGCCGCCACCACAGGGACTGGAATAGCCTTCGGACTTACCTGTGGTAACATAGCAACAGTCCAATTGGCATTGGCGAGGGGCAACGATGTGATCGAAGGAGGCAGACGGTTTGATTGGCAATGACGGGGGGCAGTGATGTGCTTGGAGGAGGCAGACGGTCCGATTGGCAATGGCGAGGGCAGCGATGTGCTCAGAGGAGGCAGGTTTGAGAGAGAGAGAACACTGTGAAATTTTGGGGTGGGGGAGGGAGTGAGAATGCGCTGAAATTTGAGGGGGTGGGGGGTGGGGTGGGGGAAAGAAAGAATATATTAAGAAAAAAAATTAAAAAATTAAAAAATATTAAATTTTCTAGGCGATGCCTAGGCCCCACCTAGGCATTAGGCGGCAGCTTGCCGCTTGACTAACACTTAACGCCTTTTAGAACACTGGCTGAGATAAGAAAATGTTGAGATGGATGATGGAAACATTTTTAACCCTTTTGAGTAGAGGAGTATCCAACAAAAATGTATTTAAGGGATCTAGGATCTAATTTTCCTCTAGTAGGTGAATGATTGTGAACAAAACTCACACAACCGAACACTCTAGGGCAAAGACCATTAGAAGTCATGAAATCTGGAAAAGCTTTAGAAAGAAGCTAAATTGGACTATTTGATTCAAGATTTCTAAAAGGCAGCCTATTGATTAGATAAGTTGTTGTCAAGGCTGCTTCTCTCCAATAATATTTAGGGACATTATTGTGAAATAGCAAAGCTCTTGTGGCAATAAGAATATGCCCATTTTTCCTCTCAACTACCCTATTTTGCCGAGGGGTATATACACAAGAAGATTCATGAATTATACCCCTTTGAAGAAAGAAATTAGATAGGGTTGGATTAAAATATTCTTTAGCATTATCAGTTAACCCTCTTACTTTCAACCCCACATTGAGTTTTAGTTATGTTGCAAAAATTGGGAAAGAAAGAGCAAATTTCTGATTTAGCTTTTAAAAGTTATAGCCAAACCACCCTTGTACAATCATCCACAAATAACACAAACATCTAGCCCCGGACAGATTAGCAATTGGAGATAGGCCCCATACATCACTGTGAATAAGATCAAAAGGAAGGGAACTTCTCTTATTAATAAGAGGGAATGAAGCCCTTTTATGTTTAGCAAGTTCACATACATCACATCTCAAATTTCTAGCATCAAATCCCTTGAACAAAGAGGGAAACATAAATTGAAGTATTCTAAAAGAGGGGTGCCCTAACCGAAGCTAATGAAGCCAAATTAGGTCTTTATTAGGTTTAACTAAAAAAGATACGGGAGAAAACTTTCCTTTTCTAAGTTGTCCACTATAGTCTTCAAGATGATAGAGACCATCCTCAACCTTAGCACGCCCAATCATCTTCCTCGAGTCCTTTTCCTGAAATTCACAAAACAAGGGATAGAAGATAACCCGACAATTAGTATCCTTGGTTAACCTTTGGATGGAAATTAAATTGGTGAACTGTTTAGGAACATGCAAAACATCTTTCAAGGTTAGGTAGGGGTTGATTAATATGTCCCTTTGTCTAGCCACTATTGTCAAAGACCCATCAATAAGAACTATTTTTCTAGTACTAGGGTAAGGTTTGTAGGACAAGAAATTGGTGGATAAAGGTGTCATATGGCGCGTAGCACTGAAGTCAAGAATCTAAGTTTTCTTAAGAGATAAGTTTGAAGCATTAAAGTTAACTAAGTTGGAAGTGATACTTGTGAATGCTAGGTTAGAGATGCTTGTCCTTGACACTTTTCCAAGAGATCCCAGCAAGTTTCTCAATTTCTCTATTTCCTCCTAATTTAGCCTTGTAAGAAAATAATTATGAGAGAAAAAATCTAAGAGACTAGCCTCTCTTAGCTTGTTATTTATAATAGGTATAATGGGTCTTAAATACCTACGAGCTTAACCTATGGGCTTAATCTAATTACAAATAAAACACACAATAATTACAATATATACAATAATATTAATAATTCTAACACTCCCCCTCAAGCTAAAGCATAGATATCATATGCACCAAGTTTGTTACAAATATATTCCACTTGAGGACCCTTTAGAGACTTGGTGAAGACATCTATAAGTTGATCATTGGAGTTAACAAACTCTGTAATAATAACACCTTTAACTAGTTTTTCTTTAATAAAGTGATGGTCGATTTCAATATGCTTATTCTAATGGAACACTGGATTGGAAGCAATGTGTAAGGCAGCCTGATTATCACAAACAAGCTTCATAGGGGACACTTCACAAAACTTGAGTTCCTGCAGGAGTTGTTTAACCCAGATGAGCTCACAAGTTGCATTAGCCATTACCCGATACTCTGCCTCTGCACTAGATCTAGCTACTACATTTTATTTCTTAGTTTTCCAAAAAACCAAATTTCCTCCCACAATAACACAATACCCAAAGGTTGACCGACGATTAGAAGGAGATCCTGCCCAATCTGTGTAACGCCCCACTTTTCCCAAGCGTGCGTTAATTCGAGATTTCGAGAAAATTTAAATCAAACACCACATAAATCTCTCAATAGCCAGACTTTCATCGTTTCCCGACAATCTTGATCGTACCTTCTTAGTATAACAAAAAAATAGACTAAGACAGGCATCATCAATCACATCAGCGGAAGCAAGATCGAAACCTCAAATATATACAATTGATAATTCCATATACATTAACCAAATCGATGTTTCACATGAAAATATCAAATGTTACAAAATTTTTAAACATCGTAATCATAAACTAATGTCCTATGACGATGAACACGACAGCTACATCTCGATGGTATTCTTTCCCTTGACGTCACTGCTTTCACCTGGAACGTTTGAATATTCCAGGGACATAGTCCAAATTAGATGCTGAATCATCTAAGTGAGAGTTCAAAAACGTTTTCATGAATGTATGCAGAATCATGTACACAAAATCGATAAATCTCAACATGCACCAGCCTAAAAGAATCCCACACAGCATTTAACCCTAACCGGGGAAAACGCAATCTCTCTAAAGGCGACACGACCAAATCGACCCATTGGCAAACCGATCCTGCTTAAGAGGGACAACCTCGACATATGAACCCAGGAATCACCCCATTGTCATCGTCAGGCTTTACGCTCCCACTCAAAAGCATTTCAAAACGCAACCCTAGCCCCAAGAGTGTCACGTCAGCACTATCCTCGGAATCGACGTCACCTCGGCATTAATACTACCGCTCAAAGGATCCTGGGGTGGTGTCCACTCGCAGCCCCGCCACTTGAGCCAACAACCGGGGTGGTGTCCACTCGCAGCCCCGCCACTTGGGTCCCGCAGGGTGAAGTCCGTCTCAGCCCCATCCCAAGTGGTCACCAAGCATTAATCCTAGGTACGCATCCCGAGTGCTGTCACTCTGGGCTTCGTCACAGGTTAACAACCCACATACCACATGAACGACACAAAAACAAGCCAATGGTCGAAAAAAAAATCATAACATGCATAACTTAAACTCATAACATGCGTCATTTAAATCGATACTTAAAACCAACGTTTAAGGCACATGTAAAACAGTCCTTTGGGGTGAACACTCGCAGTAAATCGAGTTTTAGAGGAGAACTACTCACTTTTAGACGAATTTCCAATTGACAAGCGCGGTCAGCCTCGATTTGCGCGCCTGCCTCGATCTGCGTGCCTAGCCTCGTTTCTTGCACCTAACGCTCTTGTACTTCAACCTCGAGCCTTTAGTCATCACATTTGTCCAAAATCATATCAATATCTATTTTTCCAATTTTTCCATAATTTCTTCCTATTTTCTTTATATTTCTCCTCAAAAATTCTAATAAATGCCTATTCAAAATTTTTCCTTGATTTCTCTTCATAATAATCCACAAATAATTAATTCCTATCTCCCAAAAATTTCTAAGGATTTTCTAATTCCTTTTCCTATTTTTCATAAGCCCTATTCACTTTGAAAATTACAAAACGATTATTTTCTCCAACATTTTTCCAAATTTTATTGCACCATAATTAATAAAATAAATTTTCAAGAATTTTAGAAAAAAAAATCAGGATTTATCTACGTGGCACGCGCCCCCACGCGCCAAGGCGCGTTTCTGCGAGTGAGGACAGCGCGTGCACTGCACGCGCCTTGTCTTCTCCGGCGAGCTGGTCGCCGGCCGGCGACCGGAATTTGATGCCGATCACACCCTCTGGAAGCTTGCTTCAATTCGATCCTAATGCCACCATTTTCAGGCCGAAAGACGCTCGGCAAGGCCCTCGATCGGGCCGTTTCAGGTGCGGTTTGGCCGCCCGCCTCGATTTTCCGATCTGCCCCAAAACGCCTTCAAACTACCTCCAAAACTCGTGAAAATTTCCAGAAAAGCTCCTCTCGCCTTGAGGAACAAAAGCCCCTTATTGGCTTTCCTTGATTTGCTCTCAAACTCGAGCGATTTTGTGCTTCATTCTTGGCCAAACCTTTGGCTATTTATAGCCAAATCCGACCCCCACGTGGCCCGTTCTCGGCCATTTCTTCCTCTTCACGCCACCAGGACAGTCCTCGGCCATCCCTTGACAAGATTGGGTGGCCAAATGGCCGGATTTTCCGGCCAAAACGTGCGACCAGATCTGCCTCTCTGTGCAATTTTCTGAAAATTGCGTTTTAGCCCCCCGAGATTTTCCTTTTGCATTTTAGCCCCTAACCTCAAGCCCCTGACTTTTCTAATACCTTCACAAAGACCCTTAAGGTTAATACTTCTCATTTCTCCCTTGAAAATTTTGAAAAATTGCCGTTTAGACCTCCCTCGGGCATTTTTTGAAAATTACACTTTGGCCCGACTGATTTATTTGACCTCAAATCCACTCGATTCAACCCGAAACCACTTAAGGGTTGTTCTACACATCGAATACTATTCCATGACACTCTCCGTTGACTTTTTGGACGTTGTTTACAGCAATTCGGTAATATGACCTTATTGACGGCTGTATTTTTTGCTGTACCGAAAACTGTTCCCGATCTTCTTTCTTTCATTACTAAAAATCATAATTTTAATTGCTCGTTGATACTATACCATTTTCTTGGGTAATCTAGGGTCCGAGGTACTCCCTCTGACAAATTCGGTCGTCCAAAGCTGTGTTAGTATGCCCTAAAGTCTTATTTTTCTCAAAATTCCAATTTTGCCCTTTATCAAATTTCATTTTAGCCTCAAAATTGTCCTCGGGTGTTACAATCTGCATCTGCATAACAACAAATATTTGTGTGTCCTTTATCCTCATAGAGTTTCCCTTTACCTAGTGCTCTTTTGATATATCTCAGAATCCGGATAATAGCATCCCAGTGAGAATCACATGGAGAATTGAGGAACTGATTAACTACACTCATAGCAAAAGCAATATCAGGACGAGTGACTGTCAGATAGTTTAACTTACCTACTAATCTCCTATACCTTCCAAAATCTAAATAAGGCTCTGCCTGTCCCTGCAAGAGTCGAACATTCGGATCCATTGGGGTGTCAATTGGTTTGCAATTCACCATACCAGTTTCTTCTAAGATGTTAAGGGCATACTTTCTCTAAGAAATTGAGATACCATCTCTTGATTGAGCAACTTCAATGTCCAAGAAATACCGAAATCGGCCTAGGTCTTTGGTCTAAAAGTGCGGATGTAGATGTTCAACTTTTGTATTCCAACCTGATCACTCCCTGTGATAACAATGTCATCTACATAAACAACAAGGTAGATACATAAGGAAGAAAAATGGCGATAGAAAACTGAATGATCAGCTTCACTTTGAGTGAGACCTAAGGCTTGAACCACAATGCTTAACCTGCCAAACCATGCCTGTGGAGATTGTTTCAGACCATAGAGAGACTTCTTGAGTTTGCAGACTACATTGGAACCCCCCTGAGCAACAAAACCAGGTGGTTGCTCCATATATACCTCTTCTTGCAAATCACCATGAAGAAAGGCATTTTTAATATCAAGTTGATAGAGTGGCCAATGACGCGTGGCAGCCAGAGAGAGAAAGAGGCGAATAGAGGCCATTTTCGCAACATGAGAGAAAGTATCACTGTAATCCAATCCATAGATTTAGGTAAAACCTTTGGCAACCAAGCGGGCCTTAAGACGTTCCACTTGGCCATCAGGATCCACTTTGGGAATGAATACCCACCAGTAACCAACGAGAGTCTTTCCTGGAATGTAAGACGTCAATCTCATCTAACATAGCCTGGCGCTAACGAGGATGGGACAAAGCTTCACCTGTGGTTTTAGGAATAGAAACAGAGAAAAGACTCGAAACAAAGGCATTATAAGAAGGAGACAAACAGTCATAGCATAAAAAGTTATAAATAGGATGGGAATTACGAGTAGACAGTGTACCTTTGCGAAGAGCAACAGGGAGATTGTCGGGCTCAAGATTTGGGGCAAAAGGGACCACAAACAAAGAAAGCGAGTCAGGAGAGTCCTAGGCTGGAGGAATGCTGGTGTCGGTAGTAGGATGAGGACGATGGTGATATGTAAGAAGTGGAGGAGTCATGGAAGGTGGACTGGAAAATGGTAGGGTAGGCGCCACAGAGGAGACAAACAGACGCCATGAGGACAACGGAAGAAAAGAAAAAGGAACAGGTAAAACCTGGTGAAGACTCTATGAATCGGGCTGAGTAACTGAAAAAAAAGACTGTTATTCAAAGAATATGACATCAGCAGACAAAAGATAGCGGTTCAGCTCAGGAGAGTAACACTTATAGCCTTTCTGCAACTGGGAATAGCCGAGGAAGATACACTTGAGGGATTTTGCAGCAAGCTTATCTTTTCCAAGCGAAAAAGAATGCTCAAAACAGATACATCCAAAAACACGAACAGGAACAGAATAAAGCAACTGTGTAGGGAACAAAAGGGTATGAGGAATTTGGTCTTGTAATGCTGAAGATGGCATGCGATTGATTAGATGACATGCAGTTAGAATTGCATCACCCCAAAATTTAGTGGGAAGATTGGCATGTAAAAGAAGTGTCTGTGCAGTCTCAATAAGATGGCGATTCTTATGCTCAGCAACACCATTTTGTTGAGGTGCGTAAGGACGAGGATTGATGCAAGATGCCATTAGCAGTTATAAAGGTAGTAAATTGAGAAGAAAAATACTCAAGGGCATTATCACTACGTAAGACACGTATAAAAACTCCAAATTGTGTTTTTATTTCAACAGTAAATGTCTTAAAGATAGAAAACAAGTCAGACCAACTCTTCATAAGAAATAACCAAGTGCAATGAGAAAAGTTATCAATAAAAGTAATGAAATATGAAAAACCAAGAGTAGAATTGACGCAACTGGGCCCCCACACATCAGAGTGCACAAGGGAAAAAAGAGCCTCAATCCTATTATTGACCCGATGAGAAAAATAATTACGAGCGTGTTTACCACGGTGACACAACTCACAATTAAATATGGACAATGACGACAAATTAGGAACTAATTTCTTCAATTTGGAGAGGCTGAGATAACCGAGACGATAGTGGAGAAGATCTAGGGAAGTGGCATTGGTGCAAGCTACTGGTGAACTAAGCACAACAAGATGATAATGACCCTGTGACTCACGCCTGACGCCAATCGTCCGTCTCGTATCCTGGTCCTGAACACAAGCAAAGGTAGGAGTAAAGATAACAGAATAGTGAAGGGTTTTGATGAGTTGGCTAATTGAAATCAAATTAAAAGGACTATTAGGAACATATAAAACAAAATTTAATGAAAAAGATGAGGTGGGTGTGATTTGGCTGATCCCTTTAACTGCAGTTTTGGTACCATTAGCAGGGTAACAATAGGCAAATTATCAGAATAGATAAGTGAGGAGAAAAGAAGTTCATTACCACACATATGGTCAGTAGCGCCAGAATCTATAATCCAAGGACCAACAGATGAACCTTGAGCAACACAAGCAACTGGATTACCAGGATGAGATTGTTGGGTGGCCTAGAACTTCAAAAAGGCATCATACTCAGCTGCAGACTTAGATACCAATTGCAAACCTGGTGGAGATGGAGCAGGATTAGGATCGCTCTGAAATACATGAGCTGCACTGGTAGATGATGCAGGTGGAGCAGCTGGCTGACCATGTTTCTTCCAGCATTTGTTCTCAAGATGATCCAGTTTCTTACAAAAGGTACATTGTGGACGTGGCGACTATTATTGTGTGCTCTAGTTCCTCCTACGATGGAAGCTTAAGACACAAGAGCTGAAGAATCGACTAGAGGAACAACATGAGAAGAAGATGACATACCACGCACACCTGTCATATCCAACAATCGTTTAAAAGAGTCTTTCATGGTAAAACTAGCGGAGCTGATCAAGATTTGATGCCTGATAGCATCAAACTCTAGTTTTAGGCAGGAGAGAACAATAACCATAAAAAACTTCTCTCGTTGAGCAATCTGTTTGGTGCAGGTTGTAGTAAGAGGAAGAAGAGCATTGAATTCTTACATGAGAGCCCGAACCTGCCCCAAATAAGATTCCATGGATGACTCCTGCTTGAGATTTTTGATATTAGAGACCACAGTGTACAAACGTTGGATGTTGTTTGTATAACACTCTTCAACTTCCTTCCACACATCAACACAAGTTTTAAAGGGGCGAAAGAGTTACATGATGGACGAATCAATAGACTGCCATAAGAGGCTACATAATTGGGCATCAACTTGTTCCCATCTAGTCCAATTAGCTTGTGGCACACTTTCAACCTTTGTGGTAAGATAATCCACTTGGCCTTGCCCTTTGAACCACATTTTGATAGAGGCTTCCCATGAGAGATAATTGACAGACCCTATCAACTTGACAATGGTAATCTTGGTCGTCCCAAGATTGGAGACAATGAAGGATTGAGAGGCAGTAGGGGCAACGACATAAACTGGAGCGGGAGTAGCACTGGTAGAAACCGCGTCACTTAGATCAGACATAGCGAGGAATTTAACACTGAAAGTAGCTTTAGGGGTCGTCGGAGGTTAGATCTGAAGAAGTCGAAGAAAAATGATTGGCGGACGCGCTGTCACGCTCCGACGCATGGAGGCAGAGGCAAAGACAGCGCGTGGCAGCGAGTGGGTGGTCCGGCGATGACGATTCTTTGGCGATCGACTGATCTAATGGCGGCAAATCCTAGGGTAGTGGCGGTGTTAACAAGTGGTGGCCGGACAGTAGGGTTCTGATATGGGCAATAGCGATGACGGTGACAGCTAGGGTTTGAAGGTCGCTGGAAAAAGATACACAGCGACGACTAAGGTTTTTCTCACTGGTGGCTCTGATACCATGTGAGAAAATAATTTTGAGAGAAAAAATTTAAGAGACTAGCCTCTCTTAGCTTGTTATTTATAATAGGTATAATGGGCCTTAAACACCTATGGGCTTAACTCGTGGGCTTAATCTAATTACAAATAAAACACACACACAATAATTACAATATATACAATAATACTAATAATTCTAACAAGCCCCATTGAATTAGGTTGTTCAGAGGCCTTCTCCTCCTCACTCTGCTGGCTACAAAGGCTTGGCCTTTGTGCTATCCTCCAAGCTATCCTCCTTTAGCTGGCTTTCCATGGAGCTTCCAACACTTGTCCACCATGTGTTTGGGTTTCTTGCCGTAGGAGCACCATAAGTTATCCTTGGTAGTCGTTCTCATTGAGTCCAAGGTCTTCCTTTCTTCTCGTGCCACTCTTTCTGTACTAAGTCCTTTCAAAGTCAGCAGTGTTGAGCTTTCCATAGTGCTTGTCTCCAGCATCACTCCCCTTCTACCTTTTTCTGCTCGGACTATTGAGATAGCTTCATTCAATGATGGCAACTCAGATTTGCCAAGTATTTGAACCCTAACAACATTATATTCCACATTGAGGCCTACAAGGAAATCAGATTTTCTCATGTTTCTCCCGTTTCTGGATGTCTCTCTCGGTTAGGACGCGGATGTCTCTCTCGTGGTCGTCGGTCACCCTCTCGTGACCGTCGGCCATCTCGCGTCCATCGGCCATATCTCTCGTTGCTGTCACCATCCTTTTCCGTTGGTCGATATCACTTCGCGTCCGACGACCATCTCCTCACGTGCGTTGGTCATCCTCTCTCGCGTCCTCCCTTGCATCTGTTGGCCATCTATCACGCGTCCATTGTCCATCTCTCTTGCGGCCAGTTTTCCTTCTCCTTCCCATCTATCGGCCATCTCTTTCATCGTGTCTGTTTCTCTGGTGCTCGTTATTCATTCCTCTGCCATCAGGTGGCCTGTCAGTTCCAATGGGGAGGGCAGTTCCGCAATCAGTCGAGTGGAGGAGCAAACTAAAGATGTTGTTTGTGGATGACATTAGTCTGAATTCGTCGAGGGGATCCCTATACAAGTTGTTCTCAGATTTTGGCTGCGTTATGGACGTGTTCATTCCTAGTAAAGTAAGGCTAGGAATAGACCATCGGTTTGGATTCGTGTGGTACAAGTCAGATATGGAGGCTGAAAGGGCGGTTAAGGCCGAAAATGGTAGACTGCTGGATGGAAGAAGGTTGTTCATCAAATGGGCAGACTATGTCCAAGCTGGTACCAGAAAGGGTAGAGGCATGGGTGTGAGAAGGGGGTCATCCTCACTAGGTCGTGACTCAGATACCATCAAACGATCTTTTGCAGATGTGGTTTGGCAGAGGGGTGATGATTCAATCCGGTGTGTGCATTCGAGGGGGGTGCCTCTCACGCACTCTTCCCTGAATTTTTCAATCGACAGTAGTTTGGAGGGCTGGTTGCAATCTTACTCTGTTGGGCACGTTCGATCCAGGGTATTTGCTAATTTCCTAAGTGGAAGGCATCAATGCTAGGACATTTCATGTGGCCTTAGGTCGATTGGGGGGGGGGGGGGGAAGAGTTTCCTTATTGTATTTCCGAGCCCTGAAGCTAAGAGGTCCTGCTTGTTAGAGAATTCTAAGTGGTTTGAGCATTGGTTTGAACGAGTTTCTAATTGTGATAAGCTGTGTGTGATCGATGAGAGGCTCTCGTGGATAAAATGTCGAGGTCTTCCAGTGGCTGCCTAGACAGAGGAAAACTTCAGGTCGCTGGTTGCCTTGTGGGGGGATTTCGTTATAATGCACTCGAACTCCAAAGAAAAGAGGTTGTTGGATGTTGCTCAATTCTTGGTTGTAACAAGGCATTCAATGATTAGAGACGATTGGATGTCGATATTTGTGGATGGTAAGGAATTTATCGTGCATTGTGAGGAGGAATCTGCTTTGTGGAATAATTGGGACAAAATCAACCATCATTTGTTGGGCCTTTCGGTGAAGTCTTTGCATGCCCATGCAGAGTTTCCAATTCTTGACATTCCAGGTGGCGGGAAGTTGGTGGGTAATGGGGAGGGTGGATCCACTCCCTTTGAAGCTGTGGGGTGCTCCTTGGAAAACCCTGGTTGGAGTCAAAGAGAGGTGGGTGAGGCGGACGGACAGGTAGGAACTGCTCGTGTTAAAACTCTGGTTGGAGTCAAAGCAGTAATGGAAAGATTACTTGCTGATTTGAATAGTCAGATGCCGAGGGGATTCAAGCGATGGCCGCCTTGGATGGTCCTGCTTGTGAGTTGGATGAACCCCTTGGATGCGAGCTCGGCTCCATGCAAGGGAGGTGGGCTCTGGCGAGGAGGCTCAAGCTATTGTAGGTCAAGTTTCTATAGCGGGGGTGGGGGTCTTGTCCCCGGGGGCCAATGGTGAAGCTGATGAGGAGGTTACTCTTCCTGGCAGGGATCCCCATCCTTTTGTGGGGGGTCCAAGGGAGCTGGTTCTTCCATCCCCTCAGAAGGAGAATGTTTTAGGTGCTCTTCCCAAGAAGGCTCGAAGAAGGAATGGCTTGAGGTTTACGTACTCCAAAAAGAAGAAGAAACCAGGAGTGGGTGGTTCTGATCAGACTGAGGAAGAAAGGAATTAGTCCCATTATGGGGTACCTTTGGATCCTTATGCAAATGCGGTGGAAACTCTGAACTTGGGAAAGGCCTTGGGGTTACAAGCTAATGGAAATGAGGAAGAATTGATTCTGGTGCTGGTAACTTGGGATACTGAGGATATGGAGGCTTGGGAGCAGGAGAAGGGGAGGGACGTTGTCCAATGAAGATTCTGTCTTGGAATATTCGGGGATTGAAGGCGGACTTGAAAAAACAATCAGTCCGTAGGCTTGTTCGAAGGAGGGTCATAGAGTTTGTTGCGATATTGGAGTGCAAGTTGGCTTCAGTTTCGAAGGGGGAGGTGAAGAAGATGTCCGGGTTCTCAGATTTTGGGTGGTGTCTTGCTGAGGTAGTGAACGTGTCGGGGGGTATCCTAGTGATTTGGAATAATGATAGGATAGAAGTCCATCAGCAGTTGAAGTTTGGGGCATGGGTTGTAGTTGATTGTACTTGGAGGTGCTTGGGGGTTAGATGCATGTTGGTGGTAGTCTATGCTCCCACGGATGTTGGGGTTCGGGGAGAGGTATGGTCCCAAATCCTAGGGTTTTTGCAGAGCTATAGCTTGCCTCTGTGTATATTTGGGGATTTCAATGAAGTGCTTAGAAGAGAAGAGAGGTTAAGTGGGTTGGTCTCGGTAAGGGGTATGAGTGATTTTATTGGCTTTGTTGACGGTGTTGCTCTAATAGAAGTTCCTCTGGAGGGGAGGCTGTTTACTTAGGCTAACAGCGTCAGTGCTAGCAAAATTGATAGATGTTTCATATCCTCTGAGTGGCTAATGACTTTCCCGGATTATAAACTATAGGGGTTGCCAAAGGGCTTGTCTGATCATTGCCCGTTGGTTCTTGAGGCTGGTACAGTGAATTGAGGCCCTAGGCCTTTTAGATTCTTTAACTATTGGCTCATGATCCCAGGGTTTGGGAAGATGGTGGAGGCCTGGTGGTCCTCCTGGGCTTCTAACTTTTTGGGTTCTTGCTGTTTTGTGGACAAGCTGGAGGCTCTGCGTTGTATGTTAAAGCAATGGAGTAAGTCCTCAGGGGTAATCTTCCGAAGCAAATAGAAGCAATAGAGATTGACATTGATAAGATTGACCTAGAGCTGGAATCAGATCCTTCCAACTCAAGCCTAAAATGTAGGAGGCGGTTTTTGCAGGTTGAGCTTTGGAGGTCCTCTAAGCTCAATGAATCTTATTGGCGTCAGCAATCCAGAATCACCTGGCTTCGCGAAAGGGATAAGAACACTAAATTCTTTCACTTGTCGGCCTCGGTTAGGCGTAGGCAAAACTATATTGGGGCTCTCAGAATTAGGGGGGTTATGGTATCAGACCCGAAGTTGATTAAGGAGGGCATTGTGGAAGGCTTGGCAGGTCAGTTTAAGGACTCGGGCTTAAAACGGCCAGGAGTCTCTTGCTTGGGCTTTAGGAGGCTGTCAGCTGAGGTGGCTTCATCGTTAGAATACCCTTTCTCATTCGAGGAGGTTAAGAGGGTGGTTTGGCAATGTGAAGGGAGTAAGGCGCCTGGGTCCGACGGATTTAACTTTAACTTCATCAAGAAATTTTGGCATGTTTTGGCTCCAGATTTTATGAGATTGGTTCAACACTTTTATGGCTTTGGCCTAATTCCAAGGAAGGCCCAAGGCTCGTTGCTTACGTTAGTCCCAAAGTCTGATACCCCTCAAAGCTTAGGTGATTTTCGTCCAATTAGTATGGTGGGTTGTGTTCTGAAGGTTATATCCAAGCTACTTGCTATTAGGCTAGGTTCGGTGATCCATTCCCTGATTGGTGATTGCCAAAGTGCCTTTGTTAAGGGCCGTTAGATCCTGGATGGAGTGCTTATTGCTAGTGAGGTGGTGGAAGCAGCGAAAAAGGCTAAGGAAAAGGTAGCTTTTCTTAAGCTGGATTTTTGTAAGGCTTTTGACAGTGTGGATTGGGGGTACCTCACGGGGGTTATGGAAGCTATGGGGTTTGGGTCTAAATGGATAGGTTGGATAAGAAACAATGTATTGAATCAGCAGATATCGGTGTTAGTGAATGGCTCTATAGCGGGAGAGTTTGATATGGAGCGTGGTTTTTGTCAAGGGGACCCGTTGTCCCCACTCTTGTTCTTATTGACAACCGTGGGTCTTAACAGGTTGTTCTCGCAGGCCATGGATTTGGATTTGTTTACGTGTATCCCGGTGGGGTCTCCTCCTATGCAAATCCCTCTTCTCTAGTTTGCTGATGATGCATTGATTTTCTGCCCATCTGAGCTAGGATGTATGCGTGACCTCAAACAGATTCTTAGATGCTTTGAGCTCATGTCTGGCATGCGTATTAGTTTTAAAAAGTCCAGCCTCTCTGCAGTTAATGTTAACCAAGATTGGTTGATGGAGGCTGCTACTCTATTAAGGTGTAAATCTACTCCTTTCCCAATTCCATACCTGGGTTTCTAGCTGGGAATTAATCCAAAGAGGGTTATAGCTTGGAAGGCGGTTGTGGACAGGATTAGGAGTCGCTTGGCTTCATGGAAGGCTGGGATTCTATCTATGGCTGGTCAGTTATCTCTGATAGAATCGGTTCTGAACCATTTGCCAATTTACTATATGTCTATTTTCAGAATTCCTGTTGGGATGGTGAAACAGATTGCTAAGCTGCAGAGAAAGTTCTTATGGTCTGGGAATGAGGGTGTGGAAAAAATGGCTCTTGCTAGATGGGAATTGGTTGAGTTGCCTAAGAAGTTGGGCAGGCTTGGGGTGGGGTCCTTGTTGGCCAAAAACAAAGCCTTGCTCTTTAAATGGCTTTGGAGGATGATTAGTGGAGGGGATTAGCTTTGTTGTAAAGTCATTGCGGCTAAGCATAATGGTATCTTCGTTGGAATCAATGATGTGGAGGTTAAGCAAAGCTTCAGTTCTTGGTGGAGGGGCATTGTTGACTCTTATTCCAACAGTAATGAGGTTCAGTCTATGGCCATGGAAGGGGTTAGAATTCGTCTAGGTAAGGGCGATTTGGCTCGGTTTTGGGAAGACACTTGGGTGGGTATCTCCTCCCTGTCGAATTTGTTCCCTCGGCTGTATTCGGTGTCCCTGGATAAAGGGAAGAGAGTGGCAGACTTGGGATTTTGGGTGAATAATAATTGGTTTTGGAGCCTTAGCTAGAGAAGGCAGCTTCTTGATAGAGAAGAGTCTATCCGAGCTGAGTTGTTGAGAGTTATCTCCCAAGTTCATTTGGTGAAAGGGAGGAGGGATACAGTTTTTTGGTTGCTTGAAGTGGCTGATTCCTTTTCGTCGCACTCATTCAATGAGAGGCTTTTCTCCCTAATGTTTGGTTCCAATGTCCCTCAAATTAATTCTGTGGCAGCTCGTGTTTGGGGCAACCTAGCTCCTCTAAAAGTGGAGTTGTTTGTGTGGCTAGTCATTTGGGGTAAAATTAACACGAAGGACAATCTAGGTAGGAAAGGAATTTTACGGGGGGATGATCTGCTTTGCGCCTTCTGTGGCTCTACTCCGGAGTCTGTTGACCACCTCTTCATCCATTGTGATGCTGTTTTGTGCTTGTGGCAACAAATCTTTAGTTGGTGGGGCTATGAGTGGATTTGTCCGAGATCAGTTGGGGGTCTATTTGAGCAGTGGGATTTCTTTGCTTGGGGTAAACGTCAAAGGAAGGTATGAAAGTCTCTCTTTTATTTAGCGCTATGGACAATGTGGATAGAGCAGAATAGGCTAATTTTCAAAGATCGAGGATCAGGTGCAGTTGATATTTTTAATTTGGTGCTTGCTAGATTAGTTGCTTGGGTGAGGGCTGTGGAGCCATCTTTCCCTTACTTAGTGGATTAGGTTATCATGTTAGCCTCTGCTCTTGGCCACTAAGTTCTTCTCCCTCTTCTAGGCTTGTTGGCTATTGTGCTAGTTTTGGGTCGTCATTTCCCCCTAATGGCTTGTGTTAGGGGGGGGGGGGTGTTTTGTTCGGTATAGTTTTGTTTGGAACTCTCTTGTTCTAGGTCTTTGTTGTGCATCTTCTATACTTTCATTAATATATTGAGCTCACTTATTTCATAAAAAAAAAAAGAAAATCACTACACTTCATTTGGATACATTGATAGTTATCCAATTATTGCCACAAGGTTTGCAAAATATTTGCATACTCGATTATAGATTGAGTACCTTGTTTAGTAGCTGCTACCTTAGTCCTAATTTCATAGATTTGGGCAGGATAATTTACCTTAGAGTATGTCATCTTCATAGCATCCCAAATCTCCTTGGCTATGGAAAAGAACATAATTGTGTCACTAATCTTTGGAATCATTGAGTTCTAGAGCCAGGACATCACGTGGGAGTCTTCATCATCCCAAGAGGCGTATAAAGGATCTTTTTTTTTCGGCCCCATCCCAAGCAGGTGGCTTAACTTCCTCTTGTCTTTCAGAAAAGTCCTAATTAACTGTGACCACTTAAGGTAGTTCTTCCCATTTAACTGGGACATTTTGCAATTCACCATTGGAAATCGCCCCTCCATTGGTACTGCCTATAACAAGGACCTCACTAGAACCCCCAAATTCTATGGTTTCGGACATATCTTAAGTTGGATGAAGAAGATTGGATCAATGAAAGGTGGACTAATGAAAGATTTTTGGCCTTAAACGCTCAGGAATTGAACCAAGCTCTGATACCATGTTAAAGGAAGGGAAAAATAAATCAAATCTCAATGATTTAGAGTCTCAAATAGCCATTATATACATGCCTATCACAATAGGCAATTTCCTAAGTCTAATTAGGAGCTTTCCTAATTAGATGATTCCTAGACTACCTTAGGAAATATATACAAAAGGAAAGTATTGTAGAACTATACAATTACAAAGCAAACAATTGGAAACAAATCTATTGGCATATGCACGATTTAGTTAGATCAATCTAGGAAAGGACCAAATTAGGAAAGTAAGTAGGATGCAGGCATCTTCTCAAATTTCTAACAATAGTCAATCCCATAGGTTTGAGTGAAACCTTGGGCCACTAATCTAGCCTTATATCTGTCAATACTCCCATTTGCATGATATTTCACTATGAATATCCATTTACATCTAACTACCCTCTTATTTGAGAGAAACTCTACTATATCCCATGTATTGTTACTGACTAGGGCTTTCATTTCTTCCAGAACAACAACCTTCCACTTAGGATCCTTCATAGCACATTGGATGGTCTTGGGAATTTCAATATTGTTTGTACTGGCAATAAAAACCTTGAATTGTGGAGAGAAATTTGTATAAGTCAAATGATTAGAAATAGGGTACTCATCACAAGACCTTACCCTTTTCGCAGTGCTATAGGAACAACCCAATCCATAGCCAAATCATCAATCCTTGTAGTGTTGTCCTCAGATAGACTAGGCTCCAGATTCAACGTTTGGCTGTGTTGAGGTTACTGATGGTCTTTAGGCCACTTGGAATAAACTAGAAGAGGATTATCAAAAGCTGGAAGGTGGGTTTTAGGAGCTATAGTGAGGTTTTCAGGATCGGTAATGGAAGTAATAGGAGGTTTAGGAGCTATTACTAGTGTGTTTTAAGGAGTTGATGCTGATGCTCCCCTTTGAGAACACATTGGTAGCTAAGAGTTAATAGGATCAAGCATAGGGAAAGAGATGGTGGGATCCCAATGCCACTTTGCTCTTGCAGTTTTTCCTGGAAAAGATATAAGAGGATAGAAAGGTTGATCCTCATAGAAAATTACATCAGAGGACACAAAACTTTCGAGAGGAGGGACAATAGCACTTGTATCATTTTTGGGAAGGAGAATATCCAACAAAGATACACTTTAAGTGTTTTTGGTTCAAATGTTTCTCTTGTGTTGTATGGTTTATTACAGTGGTCACACCACTGCTTATCCTTCCCTTCATTCCTTGACAGAGTATCCTCCCTTTTTATAGTAGTAGGAGTAGAATTTTGAGGGTCTAAGATTGAGTCTGTAGGTTGGCTGAGCATTACCTTCCACCTGCTTTCTTCTCTCCTTACTTCAACAAACACTTCTTTGAGTGTAGGTAAGGGTTTAGTACCTAACAATCTTCCACGAGCTTCATCCAAATTTGAGTTGGACCATGAAGAAAATCAAAAACACGATCCTTCTCTGATATTTTAGTATATTTTTTACTATCAGCTAGACATTCCCAATTAATAAACAACATATCCAGCCTTTATCCCACTATGTGGGGTCGGCTACATGAATTCTAGACTTCCATGTATTTCTATCGTTTGTCATATCTTCATTTAGATTCATATACTTCATATCGAACTTTAATGTCTCTCTCAAAGTCTTTTTGGGTCTACCTCTACCTCTTTTTGTGACTAATTGTTCCATTTCATCAACTCTCCTCACAGGAGCGTCTCTTAGTCTCCTTCTCACATGACCAAACCATCTTAGTCTAGTCTCTCTCATCTTCTCCTCGATTGGCACTACTCCTACCTTATTACGAATAACTTCATTTCTAATTTTATCTTTTCTTGTATGTCCGCACATCCATCTTAACATCCTCATCTCCGCTACACTCGTCTTTTGCTCATGTTGGTATTTGACTGCCCAACATTCTGAGCCATACAGCAAGACTGGTCTTATAGCTCTCCTATAAAATTTTCCTTTCAATTTTAATGCGATTTTACCATCACATAACACTCCCGATGCATTTCTCCATTTTAGCCAACCTGCCTTGATTCTATGTGCGACATCCTCGTGAATTTCTCCATCTTTTTGAATCACTGATCCCAAATATCGAAAATGGTCTTTTTTTTGTAAGATTTGGTCTTCTAATTTTATTATAACATCATCCACTCTTGCATTTTTACTAAATTTGCATTCCATATATTCTGTTTTCTTTCTACTTAATTTAAATCCCTTAGATTCTAAATTGTTTCTCCACAACTCAAGCTTAGTGTTCACTCCTTCTTTTGTTTCATCCACCAACACTATGTCGTCTGCAAATAGCATACACCATGGCACATCTGTCTGAATATCTTTAGTGAGTTCATCCATTACTAAGGCAAATAAGTATGGACTTAGTGCAGAACCTTGATGCAGTCCTATTGTAGTTGTAAATGGTTCAGTATCCCCTCCGCATGTTCTGACCCTTGTCTCTACACCATGATACATGTCCTTAAGGGCTTGTATATAGGCTATTTTGACTCCTTTCTTCTCTAAGACCCTCCATAATACTTCTCTAGGGACCCTATCATAGGCCTTTTCTAGATCTATAAACACCATATGTAGGTCCTTCTGATGATCCCGATACCTTTCCATTAGACGCCTCAGTAAATATATAGCTTCCATTGTTGACCTGCCAGGCATGAAACCAAACTGATTTTCTGACACATTTGTTTCTTTTCTAAGCATCTACTCTATTACTCTCTCCCAGAGTTTCATGGTATGACTCATTAACTTAATTCCTCTATAATTTTCACAGTTTTGAACATCTCCTTTGTTCTTGTATATAGGAACCAAAGTACTCTTCCTCCACTCATCTGGCATCTTTTTTTATTTAAGGATCGCATTAAATAGTTGCGTTAGCCAGGAGATGCCCTCTTCTCCCATGCATTTCCATGCTTCTATTGGTATATTATCTGGTCCCACTGCCTTATGATTTTTCATCTTTTTTAAAGCTTGCCTTATTTCATTTGAACTTATGCGTCGATAGAATATGTAGCTCACATTCCCTTCGGAGTTACTAAGATGTCCCAACCTAACTCTTGTGTCACCACCATCATTGAATAATTTTGTGAAATACTCCTTCCATCTCTCCTTAATCGCTCCCTCATTTACTAAAACATTTTGATTGTCATCTTTTATGCATTTCACTTGATTTAAATCCCGTGTTTTTCTTTCTCTTGCTTTAGCTAATTTATATATATCCCTTTCTCCATCTTTTGTATCAAGTTGTTTATATAAATTCTCATATGCTTTTGACCTTGCTTCACTAACAGCTCTTTTTGCTACATTTTTTGCTTCTTTATAATTTTTTTGATTTTCTTCATTGTTGCATTGATATACCGCCTTATAGCAAGTTTTCTTATTTTTAATTTTCAATTGTACATCTTCATTCCACCACCAAGACTCCTTAAGGTTAGGGGCTCTACCATTTGTCTCTCTAAGGACTACCTTTGCCGTGCTTCTCAGAGCATTAACCATTTCTTTCCACATTTGGTTTGTCTGTCTTTCTCCATTCCATTCCCTTCTACCCTTTAATTTTTCTTTGAAGATTAGTTGTTTCTCCCCTTTTAAATTCCACCACCTGATTCTTGGAAATTGTTTTATGTGATTTTTTCTCTTCCAATTTCTTACTTGGACGTCAAGTACTAGAAGTCTATGTTGAGTAGTCAAACACTCTCCCGATATTACCTTACAATCCTTACAACATAACCGATCCTCTTGTCTCATGAGGAAGTAATCTATTTGGGTGCTTGAGGTGATATTTTTATATGTGATTAAGTGTTCGTCCCGTTTTTTGAACCTCGTATTGGTTATAATGAGCCCATATGCCATAGCAAAATCTAGGATAGATTTACCCTCATTATTAATTTCCCCAAATCCATACCCTCCATGTACCTCTCTATATCCGTTTTCGTCTCTACCCACGTGCCCATTTAAGTCACCTCCTATAATCACTTTCTCTCCTCTTGGTATCATTTGTATGAGTCCCTCTAGGTCCTCCCAGAATTTTGCTTTTATCTCATCACCTAATCCCGCTTGTGGTGCATATGTACTAAAGATATTCATAGTTATTCTTCCTAGACTAATCTTCACCATAATAATCCTATCCCCTATTCTCTTTACATCCACTACCTCATCTATTAAGCTTTTATCCATAATAATCCCCACTCCATTTTTCACTCGATCAGTTCCTGTGTACCATAGTTTATATCCAGCTTCTGATAAAGTTTTTGCTTTTTTCCCTACCCATTTCGTCTCTTGAAGGCACATAATATTAATTTTTCTCCTAATCATCACATCCACCACTTCCATAGCTTTGCCTGTTAATGTTCCTATGTTCCATGACCCAATCCTTAATCTATGATTTTGTTTTTGTCCTTGACTTTGGATTTGATTTTGTTTTTGGCCTTGACTTTGAATTTGATTTTGTTTTTGATTTTGATTTTGGTTCTGATTTTGATTTTGGTTTTGATTTTGATTTTGATTTTGATTTTGATTTTGGACTAACTTCTTTACCCACATCCCTCCAAGCAAATGCGGGAACCCTTGCTCGTTTATCACTACATCCGGGCGCCGATGCAGCGGCCCTAGCTCACTTGTCACTACACGGGGGCAATGTAGCGCGTCGCTATGAAGGGTTACGCCCATGCCCAAATGATTTTTCATAATTTGTCTAGAGTTCATGTTTTGGATCTGACTAAGTTTTACGTTGGCTGTCGGCTACCTAACACAACCCTCCTCCTTTATCCGGGCTTGGGACCGGCAGTGGATAACATCCCCAGGCGGAGTTAGACATTCCCAATTAATATTATAGAATAAATACTCTCATGCCATAACTCGATCAAATCATTATAGTGTTCTATAACATTAAGGTTACCTTGTCTAGTTATACGAATGACTTACCTGATTTTAAAGCATTGAGAGGTATTCTCTAAATCTGAATATATTTCTTGTACTGCATCCCAAATTTCCTTTGTAGTCTTGTAGAAGAGATAAGTTCTACCAATCCTCAACTCCATTGAGTTGATAAGCCATGCCATAATAATTGAATTTTTCGCTTCTTAGATGCCATAATTTGCTATTGTGTTTGGTGGGGTAGGAATAGCTCCTATCAAGTATCCAGCTCTTCCCTTTCATTTGATCACTAGCAATACAGATTTAAACCATTTTCTGAAATTACTCCCATTCAATTTATGTTTAGTAATTTGTAGAGAATGGTTGTCATAGGGTTTGTAGAAAAATTGGACTGAGAATGAGGGTTAGAAGGACTAGTGGCTGACGCATCGGTTATCATTGGGGTTGATAGGTTCTCGGCCATGCTTCACTTAAACAAAGAGCCTAGACCTTAAGATCTAGGTTACCAGGACTTGGCTTTGATACCATGAAATAAGCTAAAATCTTGGAAAGCTTAAGTTTTATTGAATTCAAGTATGGTGTATCTATACAAAGAAAAATATCTCTGCTATCTCCTAGAAACAAGAATAAATTCAAATTTAGACTTTAGAAGATAAATAATAGCAATTGATATTTAAAATTCTGGAATTATCTTCTTCTTTCAAGTTGCATCATTCCTTTAAATTCGGTAGCTTATCTTATCTTCTAGGCTGCCTCATCTTTCCAATCTTGAAATCTTATCTTATCTCCAACAATCCTATCTCCCCTTTTTAAACTTGAGCATCCTATCTCATTGTCCAACGGATGCATAATTCTTTTTTTCTTTTCTGTTAAGTTGTGTAGAACCATACTCATGAGAGAAGATGTGAAATTGCATACCCTAAGTGACAATTAAAGTTCTCTAATGAATTGAGCACCCATAATAGATCTTTGCATGAATCTTTCCGTGACCAAAAGGTGCTAGGGCTTTAAGGCGCACGTTTATTATTGTTTAACTAGTTGTCAGGAAGTCCTTAAGTTACATATTACAATAATCACGAGCTACAATGTAAAATTGCATATCCTAAATGACTGTTATAAATTCTGCAATAAACTGAGTACCCATTGTAGATCCTGGCATGCATCTCTAGCTCGGTTTCTTTCTGGATCATTACTAGTGCAGTATACTAATAAATATGGTAAGTGTTCATGGGCCTTTCATGCACTTTCCTTTCTTGTTATTTGGCCTCTGACAGAGCCTTTATAGGATCAATCATTTTATTTAGAATCAGCGCGTTTCACCTTGTAGCGCTTTATACCTGATCTAGTCTATCATTGTGCACATGTAGTGTCGGGTTCATTCTTTCTACCTTTGCTGGTTGAGGTCTTTGAGGAGGGTTTTAGAACTAGGATTGTGAATTGTGTATATACAGAATACTAGTAGATATATATATGTTGTTAGAGTTTGCCTAAGATGAGTCTTATAGCTCAGAAGAATATAAAGGATAGAAGAGAATAAGTCGTTGAAGACCAATTTCTAGGAGTAGTTAGGCATTTGTAACGATAACTACCAAATAAGGCAACTACCAATTAGCTAGGTATTTTCTCCTTGTAACTCCCGCCTCTATGATCTATAAATAAAAGGTCGGGGTGAGTCTTTTATTTCTCTTGTTTTCATTGTATCTTGTGATTGTGTATTGCTAGAGAGAAAAACCTTAGTCTTTGTAATCTCAGTGAGGATATCTCGGTCATAGAGCTGTGAGTGCAGTGCATTGTATCATTTCTATTGTTTCAAGATAGTGGAAGCCATAAGCCCTCTAATCAGTTTGGACGTAAGATTCACCAGTTCAAAGGTGATCCAAACCAGGATAAATCCAGTGTCCTTTGTGTGTGTTGTTGTTGTTTTTGTTCTTATTCTTGTTCTGTCTTTACCGTGAGTGTTCGGTGTCTTTCTTGAGGGTTGAGTGCAAGTGTGTGGCATGAATTTGTTCAACATATATATATATATATATGGTAGAAACATGCATTAGAAATTGTGGAGGATATACTAGAGATTTTCCAATTACAATTGGATCGCATCAAGAATCTGCTCTAAGCCTTGATCTCTTTGCTCTAGTGATGACTGACCTCATTAAACACATCCCATAATAGATCCTTGGCTTATTATATTTGAAAATGACATTGTCTTGGTAGATGAGAGAAAAGAAGGCACAAATACTAAGCTTGAGATATAAATAGATGTCACAACCCCAAGGGCAAATTAGGTATAAGATAATTACATGTATTAGTTAGTGGTTGTACCTTACTGCTTGATAGTTTGTACCTTTACCAAGAAAGCCTATAAATATGGTTGTAACCTAGAGAATTAGGAGGTTGTTGAATGAATTGAATTCTAATTTTCCCTCTCAATGTTTTGTTCTCCCTCTTGATCTCCTCCGTCCTCCTCTATTCTCGCTGTCTCCCTCCATTTATGTTTAATTCTTCCCCATACTCTTCTCAATTTCCCTTTCAAACCCTAGGTATCAGAGTGAGGCTTTCCTCGAAAACTAATTAAAGGCAATTTCAAGAAGCTGCAACGGAGGCGATTTTCTCTTGCGAATCAGAAGCCACTTATTGCTTGGAAGTGGATAGAAGTTGGCCAGAGCAATGACTCTCAAGTCAGATCTTGAAGGTGAAGCAAAGGGTTGATTCCGGCTGTGAATTTCGATAAATTTTGTTCGAAAATTGGAAGGCGACAAAGAGCCGATGAATCTTAGCTAATAATCGAGGTTCAGATTGAAGGCAATGCAAGGTGAGTGACTCTCAGAACTGATCTAGGTCACTGCAGGTGAGAAGGAAGGTGCGGTCAAAAGTAGAGCCAATGTTCCTTAGTTGTGAGTTCGGCAATCTGGGCAACAATGTAAGGCTAGGTGAATTCAAACGACCCTTAGCGAACTTGATCGGGGAGTGATTCGCGTAATTCCGGCAAATTCAAGAAGTTCAACTAAGAAGAATCGAACCTGGAGATTGGTCTTAGTGGCGATTCAGGCAGTTATTAGCAGTTGTACAATCCAATTTTGAAGGAGACTTAAGGAGTCTATCAATTCTTGACTGTTGCATTTCGGGTCAAGCGATTATTAGAGGCTGTTCAACAACAACTGAATTTTGGAGGTTGTTTCTGAATAAGAGATTAAGAAAGATTGTATAGAACGACGATTTCTGGAAGATTTGTAACGACTCATTAATTGGTTTAGGTCACTCTGTCGACATTCTCGAATGTGTTGCACATTTTATTTTTTTTATTATTGATCAATGATTTTGAGCAATTATATTTGATGTTTGAAGATGGAATATGCATGTTTATGATCAACCATGACTGTGTGAAATTTCATGAAAATCGATTTTGAGCACATTTTGTAATTTTGTGAAAGTTTGGGGACGTGTAAATAATGAAAAATCCAAAAATTTAGGTCCATGAATTTATCGAGTTGGTACAAGGGAGCAAGATAGTGGCTTAATATGAAGTAGAATTCATTTCTTTAGCACAGTTTGCCCAGAGTTTTTATCAACAAAGGCTTAAAAGGCCACAAAATTTCAAAGGGGTCTATATACGGACATTCGACACGCACTAGTAGGTGCAAGGATCATGGATTACCCTACAACGGTACAGAGGGCATATGCTATTAAGCGGGACAAGAATGAGTTGAAGTCTGGTTAAGCAGCTTTTAAAGGGGCGAGTACCTCTCAGGGCCACAACAACATTAAAAAGGGGAAATGGGAAGCATGTCCAAGCAAAAACACAACAGGAATCCCGCCTTGTAACATTTGTGGCAAGAAGCATAAAGAACCATGTTGTTTTGGTAAAGGGGTTTGTTATCTCTGTGGTGAGGCGAGACATGTTCGAAAGGACTGTCCTCGAAACCAGGATGTGACACTTACCAAGGTGGTGACTTTTTTCCAATGTGGTCGAAAGGGCCACAAGGAAAATGGTTGTACACAAGACACCTCAGAATGGTTGACAGAGGCTAGGGGGCAGGGTTAGAGATCTAACCAGAAACCAGCAGTGCCCAGAATGCAGGGAACAACCCCACAGTTAACACTGCCATCGACACAATGCCCTATTGCCACTGACAGGCCACATGTTCAGAGTGTTTGCTCTGACAACAGCTGATGTAGAAAGAGGAAATGACATTATTTAAGGTATTATCTCTCTATACAGTATTGATATTCGTGTACTCTTCGATACGGGTTCTACACATTCCTTTATTGCACCACATGTTGTATGCCATGTTCCCATTTCTAGGACTTCATTGTCGTATTATTTGTTTGTGACTATGCTGGGAGATATGGTATTGTTGGGTAGTGAGCTATTCAGAGATTGCGAGATTAGGGTGCATAATAGGAAATTACCTGTCAACCTAGTGGTGCTCGACATAAAAGACTTCGACCTCATACTAGGTATGGATTGGTTGTCACAACATTATGCCAAGGTCAACTGTCAATGGAAGGTGATTTATTTTGAACTACCCCAACAGCCGATCATTGTATTTCGGGGTGTCAAGTCGATGACTTCGACTTTAATGATCTCGGTAATGAAGGCAAAGAGACTGATACATCACGGTTGTGAGGCGTATCTTGCTTTTGTGACAACTAACATAGAAAATAAGATAGAATTGTTTGAGATTCCTGTGGTCTAAGATTTTCCTAATGTATTTCTGGATGAATTGATAGGATTACCACTTTAGAGAGAGATTGAGTTCTCGATCGAATTAATGTCGGATACCCAACCTATCTCTAAGGCTCCATATAGGATGGCCCCAAACGAACTAAAGGAATTGAAGACAATTACAAGAATTAATTGATAAGGGTTTTATTCGACCTAGTGCATCACCTTGGGGTGCTCCAGTATTGTTTGTTTGGAAGAAGGACAGATCGATGAGATTGTGCATCGACTACCATCAATTGAATCAGGTGACATTGAAGAACAAATATCCATTTCTGCGCATGGATGATTTATTAGATCAACTTCGGGGAGCTCTGGTCGTTTCCAAGATCGATATGAGGATGGATTATCACTAAGTACGAGTTAGAGGTGAGGATGTTCATAAAACAACATTTCGTACTCGTTATGGACATTTTGAGTTCGTAGTTATGCCTTTTGGGTTGATAAATGCCGTAGTAGTTTTCATGGATTTGATGAACCAGGTCTTCAGGGAATATTTAGACTACTTCGTCATCGTATTCATTGATGATATCTTGATCTACTCATCGAGTCCAGAAGAGTACGAACACATCTCAAGGCAGTTTTGCAGAGAATTAGAGAAGAACAGTTGTATGCAAAATTCAATAAGTGTCAGTTTTGGCTAAGACAGGTGGGGTTTCTTGGACACGTAGTATCTGGAAAGGGTATTTCAATTGACCCTGAGAAGATCAAGGCCGTAGTTGACTGGCCGAGGCCTATTACAATGACTAAGATCTGAAGTTTTCTTGGACTTGCTAGCTATTATCAGAGATTCATTGAAGGTTTTGCTCGTCTATCATCGTCAATGACTAAGTTTCCTCGGAAGGGAGTAAAGTTCGATTGGAACAAAGAATGTGAGAATTATTTCCAGGAATTAATGCAGAGGCTAACTACAACTCTTGTTTTAGCTATTCCTAGGAGTGGAGAGAAGTTCATGATATACAACAATGCTTCTTACACGAGATTGGGTTGTGTATTAATGCAAGACGAACGTGTGAATGCCTATGCCTCTAAACAGTTGAAGAAGCACAAGATGAATTATCCTACGCATGATTTGGAATTGGCAACGATCGTGTTTTCATTTTAAGATCTAGACACACTACTTGTATGGTGAAAAAAGTAGAAATTTATACTGATCATAAGAGCCTGAAGTATCTTTTCTCACAAAAGAAGCTGAATATGAGGCCACGGCAATGGGTGGAATTGTTTAAAGATTATGATTGTGAAATCCTATACCACCCAGGGAAAGCCAACGTGGTAGCTAATGCTTTGAGTCGGCATGGAGCATCAATTGCAACAATGATGGTACAGGAATGGATGTTATTGAAGCAGATGAGCGAACTATCTCTACTTTCAAGGAAAGGCCCGTAGTGTATTGTGCCCACATGAGTGTGCAATCAGACTTGATTGATTAGATTCGAGTCCAACAGCATAACGATGTGAAGCTAACAAAAATCTTAGCGAATGTAGAGAAATTCATTTCTTTGGGGTACAGTCAGAGGGGTGATGGCTTATTGTTATATCACGGGCGAATTTGTGTGCCAAATAATAAGGAGATAAGACAAGAGATTTTAGCTGAGCCTCATAATGCATGATACACCATTCATCTAGGTACAATGAAAATGTATTAGAATCTACAACGCCAATTTTAGTGGGATGGTATGAAGAAGGATTTGGCAAAGTTTTTCTCGCCATGTGTAGTGTGCTAACAAGTGAAGGCAGAACATCAGAGGCCAGTAGGTTTATTGCAGTCATTATCGATTCTGGAGTGGAAGTGGGATAACATTTCCATGGATTTTGTTATAGGGTTGTTGAGAACATCGAAGGGCATGACGCGATATGGGTTATAGTTGACAGATTGACGAAGCCAGCACAATTTTTGCCCATTAAGAAAACTTGGTTTGAGTAAAACCTTGTGCTACTAGCCTTACCTGATACTGTTCTACAGCTCCATTTAGTCTATACTTCACTGTGAAGATCCATTTACTGTCAATTGTTTTCTTTCCTTTTGGTAACTTCACCATCTCCCAAGTCTCATTATCATTCAACACTTTCATCTCTTCTAGCACAGCTCTCTTCCAATTCAGATCTTGAAGTGCCTCATGAACATTTCTAGGAACTTGAATCTCATCAATCTTGACAATAAAGGCTTTGAAATTTCTTGATAACTTAGTATATGGAACATAATTTGATATAGGATACCTAGAATTTCTCGTACAAGACCTTACCTGGTTGGTTTGAACATTATGGACAAATACCACACACCCAAACACACGAGGTTCAAGAGAATTATGAACCCGAGAGGAAGGAAAGACAGATAACAATGCACTAATGGGTGTTCGGTATTGAAGGACTTTGGAGGGAACACGGTTTATAAGAAATGTTGATGTAAGAATGGTTTCACCCCAAAAAGAGTGTGGAACATGACTAGCAAACATGATGGATCAGGCAACTTCCAATAAATGACGATTTTTCCTTTCAGTAATCCCATTTTGTTGAGGAGTATATGCACATGAACTTTGATGAAGTATCCCATATTCTTAGAGATATTCATTTAGTTCATGAGAAAAATACTCCTTACCATTATCCTTTTGAAGAATATGGATAGATGACTGGAAAACATTTGTGACAAGCTTATGAAATTGTTTAAAGATTATAGTCACTTCGGATTTTTCTCTCATCAAGTAACCCCAACATACCCGGGTATAATCATCAATAAATGCAACAAACCATCGTTCCTTGGTTAAATTTAACACTCACGATGGTCCCCACACATTACTATGAATTAGATGGAATGGAGTAGAAGGTCTGTATGTGTGAAGTGGATAAAACGCACGAGTTTGTTTTGCAAGAATATAATTATCACACTGAAATGACGATAGATCTTTATTAACGAAAAATGAGGGTACATATGCTTTAAATAAGAGGTGGCCTATTCTATGATGCCACAATAGAACATTGGAATTAGAAAACAAAGAAAAAATAGTAGCTAACTTTGAATTTAAAGGAGAACAAAACACCTGACAAGTAATAGAGGTCATTTCACTCAACATTCCCAATCGTCCTCTCTGTTGACAAATCCTAAAATTTGTAGTAAGAAGAGAAAAAAGTTATTGAACAATTCAAATCTCTAGTTAATTTACTCACTAAAAGTAAATTGTATTGCAGATTTGGAACATGAAGAATAGAATTCAACTTCAACCCATTGAGTTCTATATTTCCTCTCCCTGTTGCTGTGCACATAGACCCATCTGCTATATTAATACTAGCATTTGCCTTACATGGTTTATAGTTATTGAATCCTGTATTGGAACTTGTCATATGGTCATAAGCACCTATGTCTACTATCCAAATATCATGTGGGTCCTTACATGACAATAAGGAAAATATACCTTTATGTGTTGTAAGGGTTGCAGAGCCAGTAGAGATTGATGGAACGGATTTTGATGCATTTGTAACTAATGAGGAAGTCATCAGTTTTCGAAGGAGCAGCACCAGTTGATGTCTCAACCACATAGGCATTCTTTCTCCTCTGAGTTCATGGTTTCTAATCTATGGGCTTGCCATGAATATCCCAACACGTGTCTTTGGTATCGTAGGGCTTCTTATAATGCTTACACCACAACTGTTTGTCCTTTCCAGAAGTTCCATTTGGATTATATTTTTCATTTTGATTTGCTGCTAAAGCAGATCCCTAGACTGCTATCTCGGTGGTTGAGCTCTGTATTGGAGAGGACATCACCTTTCTCCTTGTTTCTTCGCGTTGGACTTTAGCAAACACCTCATTCAGTTTAGGTAGAAGCTTTGTGCCAAGTATACGTCCTCGTACGTCATCAAGTTATTGATTCAGGCCTTGTAAAAAATTAAATATTCGATCTCTTTCTAACATCTTGTTGTATAGGACTCTATCATCCGGACACTTACAATTAACATTATGAAACAAATCAATTTTTTGTCACAATTATGATAGCTTATTAAAATACTTGGTGACAAATAATGTATGAATCTTGGAGTGAACTTCAAAACTTTGTGATATGATACTCAAGATCCAAGTACATCTCTTTCACTGTATCCCACACTTCTTTTGTTGTTTGGTAGAACAAATACAGGCGCCCAATCCTTTGTTCCATCGAGTTTATCAACCATGCCATCAAAATCGAGTTCTCTGCTTCCCATACAACTATAGGTGGTTGAATCTGATGGAGGTGCTGCTGTCAAGGTTGTTAAAATCGAGATTTTAAGTGGGATCGAATGAGGGTCTATAAAATCAAATTGTAAAATCCTAAAATTGTAGACATAATTAAAAATACCATTTAATTTATGTAAATATATGTTTATAATGATAAAATTTTATAAAAAATAAATTAATATTATTTAAAAACATGATGGTAACATATATACGTTATTTCTTCCCTAGGTATATAGATCATTTTTAGGATACTATTCAAATAGACTTCGGATCCATAGTTCTAAAAGCAACTGACAAATGAAAGCACTCTACTCCATCAAGGAAGGAAAGGAATTAACATACAAAAACGAACTTCTTGAGATCTCTTCCTAAAGCAATGTCCCTTAGAACCTTAAAAGCCCGGTTGATTTCAAGCCTAAGGGCAGAGGCAAACTGCAGAATTGGTTCCTCTGGAATACACTTATTTACACACAAAAAAAAACATATATATACGCTAACCTTCGAGACAGAATTGAGAAAAACTCAAATTGAGAAGAAAGAAATATATATTATATATATATATCAATACACAACCAAGAAAACAACAACGGAATGGACTAGTCCCCTCAATTTCTACTTCCCAAAAATCATCGTTCCATTTGCATTCAAATCTTGTAATGCATCCGACACTACACCAAGAGTACCAATCTGAGAACGTTGATGACGATGAGAGTGCGAGTGCAACTGTGCGTGAAGTTGAGAACGCCGAGATTTCGAGACGATGTGCAATTGGGCACCAAGCAACCGAGAAGCAAGCAGAAGGCGGCCAAGAGCACCGAGCAACCGCGCAGCGAGGGAGAATAGCGAAAGCCCTCGATTTTATGTTGTTTTTATGCCTACTGTGCGTGTGTGAAGCCCTCGGTTTTAATTGATTAGTCAATTTGGTCACTTACTGGAAGCTTAGAGACGGAATTGAGCTTTCAGCAATTTTACCGAGTTAACTTGCGAGTCAATGAGATTTTACCCCAGTTCCGATTTTACATGCGAGTTGAATCATTTGGAGATCTCCGACACGTAAAATCGTATGCGCTGAATCGCGATTTTAAAAACAATGGCTATTGTTACTCCTATCAAATATCCCATCTTTCCTCTTCCCTTGATCACAAGCAATACTGAATTATATCACTCTCTAAAATTACTCCCATTCAATTTATTAGAGGTGATTTGGATTGAGTTTTTGGAATGACCAAGGAGTCATGGACGAAGTGGAGTTGGCCATTTGATCGGTAATGGTGGCTGCTGGTATTCACACCAGTGGACAGACCAACTCTGATACCATAAAACTAGAGGAAGGAAAAATAATTTCTTTCACTATACCACCTAATCAACTTACAATCTCTTATACACAAATTACCATCACTTATTCTCCTATCTTTGGAAACTAAATCTTCACAGAATAAGGAAAGTCAAGAGAAAAGGTATAAGAAAAAATAGAAAAGGAAATTGCTGCTCAATTGACTGACAAATGATCCCATAATTTGTGGGATCATTATTCAGTTTTCCTACAGTATTAATATGATTTTTAAATGCAAATAAGAACATCATTTTCTTTTCCTTCCATAAAAATCCTAATTCCAAATGTAGCATAAGAGATTTCCAAAAAGGGGGACGACTATATGACCAATTCCTGTATTGAACTTACAGTTTTGATTGTCAGGTTTAATGAAAAACCTTAGCAAAATTTTACTCAGTTTTCAATATTTTTATACATCTGTCACATGGTTTCTTGCTTCAAAATTAACTTGATTCTGTAAGTCTTTAACTTATCTAACAATTTATCTTCTTACACTTGTCAGAGAATACCTATGAAATTTGATGAGGAACAGGGTTTATGGATTCTTCAGAGGGAATTGCCAGTAAGTGTGTCTCATTGTATCTGAACTTCTTGTTGCTGCTACAAAATTTATGGTCCTGACAAGTTGAATGTACTTTATTCCTCATCATTTAATGCCTGAAGACTTTCCCTCAACTTCCAATCTCTGCAATTTTATTGCTAATCAGTTTGCCAACACTCAGCAACCCTCTTTGAAGGCTATGACAATCACATTTTTCCTTACTTTTTTTTTTCTTTTTTCTTTGACATACACGTGCATGATTAAATTTTTTAAAGTTTACCTGAGAGAGCATCCAAATATTGTTTGGTTCTAAAACTATTTAATATTTGAAATATCTAGAGTTTCTGTTCCTAATTTGTGTTACTTCATGAGGTCTAATATTTGGAGCACTGCAATATGTACTTCAATTAATTAGCTTGCTACCTACTCTGAGAGAGAGAGAGAGAGAGAGAGAGATCATCCTATTGCTTCTAAGTTTTTGAAGCAAATGGGCAAGTAATGCATCATATTATTTTAATGTTGTCATTAATGAATTTATTTCTCTCAAAAGAGATGTATTTGTGCAGAAAGTTACTCATTTTTATAATTGAACATTTGGGGTGTGGGTGGTGTGACCCTGCTCTCATTGCACTAGAGGCTTGTAGCTATGTTGGCTATTATGAATATGAACTTTCTGCAAGTTTCAATGTTGCTCGTGTCTACAACAACAACACAACATATCCAGCCGTTATCCCACTATGTGGGGTTGGCTACATGAATTCTAGACTTCTATGTGGATTACATCCCAACAGATAGTTTGTCTAGAATTCATATTTGGATCCGACTAGGTTTTACGCTGGCTGTCAGCTACCTAACGCAACCCTCCTCCTTTATCCGGGCTTGGGATCGGTAGTGGATAATATCCCCTAGCGGAGTAATGATGAAATGAAGTTTCAACACCATCTTCATATGGAGAAGTTTCATGAGACGGTGGTGAATGAAGATAATTGATATAGTTGTGTTCCATCACTTAGTTGACATGGTGAAACCGACAAGTATAATATGGAAACACAACAAAATGCTGCTCGTGTCTATTAGAAATAAAAGTTCTCTATTTTGAAGTAAACTCCTTATTAGTATCAAAGAAAGTGCAGTTAATATCTGCTTCATTCAAGACTTAATTATGTGTTTACACAACCCCCTGAGACCCCAATAAATGGATAAATGCTGATTCTTGGGGAAGACTTGCAAGAGTCCTCACTCAAAAATGAAAATAGCCCTCCACCATTGTTCTTCTTCATTTGGACATTTCATTGTAACTTGTACAAGTCGCCATTTTGAGATAATTTGGAACTTGCGGTCCTCTTGCCAAACAAAGAACAGATTTGAATAACTGCCTCATTTTTGCAGGAAGGACACTACGAGTACAAGTATATTGTTGACGGTAAATGGACCTACAACAGTAACGAGCTTCTAACTCTCGCTAACAAAGATGGCCATGTCAACAACTATGTCCAGGTATCATTCAGCTTCTCGCATAAGGGTAACAGTGTGAGTTGATATCGACTCAATTTTAGGCTTTCTTAGTCTTATCTTTCCTTGCAATGAATTTTACTTCCTGTCACTTACCGATCATCATCATCACATTATCCTAAACCAAGTTAGGGTTGGTGGCATGAGATTTTATAATATCAATTGACTTTTAAAAGTCATAATGTCAGTAGAAAAATCTATATTGAAGAATAATGTGAAAAAATTTTACACAATTGTGCTTTGTGGTCTCTTGCTTAATGTGCAGGTCACTGATGATGATCCAAATAGCATTACAGCGGGCCTGCGGAAGAAGTTGACGAGTGATGATCCGGATCTTACAACACACGAACGGCTCCAAATAAGACAGTCTCTTGAAGCTTATCCACAAGTCGAGTGAGTTTTCAACTTTGAATGCTATATGTAAATCAACAGAGAATATATACAGTTGGAATAAGCAGCCGTAGCAAAAGAAAATCTGCCACATGCAAGATGGCTTTGTTATATATACGAATGTTGCTATACATCAACCACAATAACATATTTTCTCCTTGGCTGTAGCCTGTAGATATAGCTTCAGAAATAGAACAGGAAATTGAGTCTCCATAACGTACTGTTTAGCTATGGCTATTAATCTCAATTAAGCAACCTGATTAAGTTGGTCCCGGTCTTGGGATAGTGACATACTTATTAATTTGAATAAAAGTGAGACTCGGCCATTTGTGTATATATTTTATTATATTTTTTATGAAATATTTAATTATTTGAATTTGAATTTGAATTTATTCAGCTCTGGTATATTTGTTTATGAGGAATGGTGGATTATTTGATTGACATGCATGTGTAATTTTTCTATGATTAGATGTCATTAGCAGTAGTTCTTTCTTTATTATATTGTGGTGTAATTAGATCAGAATAAGAAGAAAAATAATTTTTGAAAAAAAAAAAATTAAGCCTAATGGAGTTGAATGCATATCCATTTTATGAAAAAAAAATTGCTTTCTCCTTATTTCTTAATTAAGCCATATTAAAGTCTTCAAAATTTAGTACAAAAATCTTGCTAAAACAATTATTTTTGGGTAAACTACACTAGATCTGTTATAGTTTGGGTCATTTAAAATTTGTACACATTTTTCTTGGGATGCCCTCCCTTGCAAGAGGCTCTCGCTGCTCGGTCTCACGATTTTGATTGTATATATTTTTCTCGTGAATTCATTTGTTTGAAACACTTTCTTATTTGGAAATACTTCTAAAAGTTTTTGTAGTTTATGCATTTTTTACTTAGGGACTCTTTCTAATAAAAAAAAACTCATTGTTGATGGCTAGAAATATCAATAATGGGTTTTAGCAATGAGAGCCCATCAATGGTGGGCTCATTGTCAATTGGAACGAGAGGAAGAGAGAGGGTCATTCGATTGAAATCGATGGAAGAGGAAGATGAAGACAGAGACACCTAAGATCAGTGGGAGATGAAGACATTTGATTTTGACTTTTGCTTCTTCGTCTTCCATGGTCGTTGTCTACGATTTGCCCATAGACGATGGGCTCAATCAACAACACCCATCGACATTGCTCTTGGAACTAATCACTAGGGGGTTCAACTCAACAATTTTTTTTTATTTTTAATTTTTTAATAGAGTTAGTGATGAATAAAGTGTCTTGGTAAAAAAGTTAAGACTACATGAGCGTGTAAAAACATTTTTAAATGAAAGGAGTATCTCAACTTTTGACCCTAAAAAAATATGAGATTTGTGTGCATTTTACTCTTCTTTTTTTTTTTTTCTAAATAACATCCAAAAGAAACTATATACCAAATTATTATTGGTTTGGGCACTTCAACTGTCATGTGAATGACTTGTTAGCGTGGTGTCATAGAACTACGTTTTTAACCAACTTCTCAGAAAATGTTGGATGAAAGTCAAAATCAGAACAACCAACGGCTTTAGCTCAAATCAGAACAATAAACAATAGCATTTACAAATGACAAGATAAAAAAGACAGCCAACTACAAGATACCAGTGCTTAGTTGGTCTTCCGTTTTATTTGCGTCAGTACTATTACCAAACCTGATGAGAGAGAAGCCACTGTGTCTGTTTGGGCTGGGTTGAGTGTTGTGAGCGAAGCCACACTCGAAGTCATCAACGATGCCTTGTCGTGATCCCAATCATCTAATCTACATCATCCTGAGAGGGCTAGCTGATTGCTCGTCGTTCGTCGGGCCCGTGCATGTGCGAAGACACTTGTTGCAGGTGTTGGATGGCTGGCTGGCATTGCTAGCAAGGCAAATTAATGATCTGGATCATGCGCCGCAACTCGTGTGTAGTGGGGACAACACTAGCAAGAGCAACTCATGAGTCCTTGGACCAGCTATTAACAATCCCGAATAGCATGCGGCCATAATTAAATTGGCCCAACAATCTCGAATAGCATGCGTGTACGTTAAAAAAGAAGAACGCATATGCATGTTACGTACGGTTCTAGACAATATGAAACAACAATATAGCAATCGACAAGATATATGAAACAAATAGTCAAGAAAGATGCCCTTAGTATGGTGTAGTGGTAAAATACTTAGAGTTTCACATATATTACCGAGTTCGAATAAATGCAGAGATTTATTGAAAAATTTAAATTACGTATCGACTGCAATGAATGTTTAGTTTTAGATATGTATAGACTGTGTTCGCATCCGAATTTATCTGAGGGATGCATTAAGAGAAAAGATCATCTATTCCTGAAAATTAATCGAATGAAATTCAGACATCTTAAATGAATAAAAAAAATAGTCAAGAAAGATAAATAAACAAAGGAGCATCCATATCAAAGCATGGCGCCACTCGAGGGCTAGAGTACCAAAATCCGGCCAGCCACTGGAGAGGAGATAAGTTGCTTGATGATACGTAGGTCACTACTAGATAGGTCCTGTCATGTGAGACAGAAGCTGAGTAAGGCCTTTGGCCTTTAGCCTTTGGAACCGCATCGACCACCAACTGCCCCACACAAGTTGCACAATAATACGTGGGAGATGTTTCAAAATATATATAATACTTTGGTTGTGTAACAAAGAGAGTGGTTTAGGAAGAGTGGTAAGAAAAGAGTTCTGCCTCTACACTCATTGAAAGGGAAGGAGAGAGGAATTGGCGGGGGAGTAAAAAAGAATTTTGGGTTTAAAAAACACAAACTGGAAGGATGGTGACATTTATTTTAGTTAAGAGCCCCCTGATTTAACTAACGTACGCTTCCCCCCCACAGTTAAGAAAATTTTAAATTTTTCCAAGGAGTAGACGTAAGTGCTTGTTAAGCCAACTTTTCTATTTGTTGCCCCGCCAGCATGAGGGTGTGGTGGCTAAATGAATGTCAATTAGTTTGGTAATTATCTTCTTTTGGATCCCATTTTAATACATTTTTAACAGCTAAAAATAATATTATTTTAAAAAAATCCAAAACAACATTCCCTTCCCCTCAATTAATCAGGATTAATTCAACTGAAATCTGTGGTTCTTAAGCAGTTTGTTTCCCCCTGAACCCACTCTTCGCTTGTTACATAAACCATTCATTTCCCCTCGACTCACAAGCTTATATATGATAACATGAATAGATTCCAAGTACATGAATAGAGTCAATTAGCCAAAAAAGAACTCATTTTAAACACCAAGTGCTAAAGTCAACAAGTCTCAGAACAAAGCAAACAGTTAGGAGGGTTAGAGAAGTCACTTTTCCAGGCCAATAACAATTTAGAGAGAGTAAACTTATTAGTGAACCAACTATCCTCCCAAAACAAGGAGTTACTCCAATCTATGGAATCACAAACCAAGAAACTCCAGCCCGTCGAGCAGAAGTCAGAAGAAGAGATCACTACAAGAAATTTAGTATATTGTGACAAAAATAATTGTGATGAATTAAATTTTGTCACGAAAAGTATCTTTTTTGTGACAAAATTGTGACAAAATAGAGTTTTCTCATGCAAAATTCAAAAAGTGTGTAAAGTTGTGACAAACAATATTTTGACAAAATATTTTGTCATAATATAGTGATGTAGATAATTTATAATGACAAAATAATTTTTGTCATAAAATTTTGTCACATCAAGTTGGCGCCAAATTTTTGGCGCCAATTTAACTTACATAATATGACAAAATAATTTTGTCATAAAAAATTTTGTCATAATATTAATTATATAAGATGTAATTACAAAATTTTTTAGTCACAATAAGTAATAATGTTTATAACAAAAATAGTTTGTCACAACATAATATTATAAAAAAAAAATATGACAAAAATATGTATGTCATAAGAAATTCAATTTTTTGTGACAAAAATAATTTTAATGACAAAAATAATTTTATTAAGTTTAATTTTTCATAAAAATACATCATATTAGGCATAAAAAATAATAATCTGATGACAAAAAAAATTCAAAATATTTTGTTATAATAAAAAAATAAAAGACATGTAGTGACAAAAATATTTTATTATAATATTTTGTCATAAATTTTTAGACCCAATATTAATTAGATATCCTAACAAACAATTTTTAGACCCAATATTTTGTCATACATTTTAGTATATTGTGACAAATAATTGTGATAGATTAAATTTTGTCACAAAAAGTATCATTTTTGTGACAAAATAGATTTTTCTCATGCAAAATTCAAAAAGTGAGTAAAGTTGTGACAAACAATATTTTGTCATAATATAGTCAGGTGGATAATCTATAATGACAAAATAATTTTTGTTACAAAATTGTCACATTAAGATATTTTATTATAATATTTTTTCATAAAATATTGATGCCAATATTAATTAGAAATATTGAAAAGTAATAAAATAATATTTAAGTTTTGATAATTTTTAATTTTTATTAAAAATTTTGAGAGTCAAGAGAAAAAGTCAAATATATCAAAAATATCAAATATATAATATAATAAAGAAAGAAAAAGAAAACAAGGCGTAGCACCCCACAGCCACGCCTAGCGCGCCCCCCAACGCACCAGCCACACTATGTTGCGCCCCAAGAATGTCATACCGCATCCATGCAAGTGCCAATGTGCCCACACACTATTTTGTCCATACAATCTCTCTCTGTCTCTTTATTTGTCTGTATCACTTATATGAGGATTCCATTTACATGACACTCATATATTATATCTTTACTTCGTTAATACCAATTTTCTGTCATTATTGATTAAAATTTTCAATTCTAACAATGAAATAATAGAAAATAATTATTAAAATTTAACTAACACTTATATAAATAATTTGTAATATAATTATTAAACGATTATAATTGAACATTAATTTTTTATTGATAATACAATATATTAAAAAATTATGAATATATTAAAAGGAATACAATATATCAAACTAATTTATTATAATTAGTTGATTTGTAATCTAATTAAATTTTTAAATAAATATTAATTAGATGCAATAATTTAAATTATTTTATCAGTTATCATAAGATAAATTTTAACAACAGACTAAATAAATCATGTTAATATATTACTTTTTTGTTTAATTAAAATTTTTAGTTTTAAGAACTAAATGTTTAAAAAAATAAAAAAATAATGGCGGGAGAAACCCCGCCTCTTTTCCTCTAGCAAATCTCCAAATCCCTCAATCCCCATTGCTGCCTTCTTCATAGTGAGAACGATGTGGTGGCAGTGGAAGCCCGAATGACGGCGGCAACGGAGGAATCCAAGTAACAACAGTAGAAGCCCGAACGGTGGCCGCAACAAGTAGTGACTGCAGCGGAAGATTGAAGCAACCGACGATGACGGATGAAAACCTTTCAACTTCTCGCCTGCGGTTCGGCCAATCCAAACAACGAAGATGGCCCCTCCGACAATCGAACTTTCGTGAGAAGTCAACAGCGAAACACTCCAAGAAACTGATCAGATAACAAAATAACTTGCCAGGTCTCTTTGGACAGAGGGCTATCGGCTTCATGCTGGAATGCTTCCTCCTTTCATATCACGATCTCTGGCTCAACGGATATTAAGGTTGGGAAGCCCATCAATTTCCTTTGGGCAGATCGAAATCCTCCTCATCCAACTCAACGTACGTCAATCCAGTTTGTGCTTTTCCTCTTTATAATCATCTCTATGCCTAGATTTCCTCCTTTCAGTTTTTCCATTATATGTTCTAGTTTCACAAACACACCATATGTTTGATAAAATACCTAAACCAGGTGGATTGCAAATAACGACGTCATTTTAAATACCATATACATTGATCAGATGAACTTTTAGAGAATATTATAGTTTTTGAATTTTTTGATGACATTTTTAAGCTTTTTGTCGACGGGTGTTAATCTTTATTGTTTGTTTTGGGTGGAATGGTGATCCTTGTGTTCCATAACAACATCCATGGACTGGAGTAGATTGTCAATATGACAGAATGAGCAACAAATGGGTTATTGACGCACTGTTCATATTTTATCTTATGCTTCTTCTCACGTTAATCTCATTGTATTTTTGTGATCATTATCTCCATTTTTTTATCATCTTGTTATGCATTCATGCTTTTTATATCCATTTTTCTAAGCAAAATAATTCTATTTGACTGTTCATACTTTATCTTTTGCTTCATATCACCTCTGTCTCATTGTATATCCTGATTCTCTCCATTTTTTTGTCATCTTGTCTTGTGTCATGCTTTATGTATCAATTTTGCTAAACAAAATAATTGTGTTTGACCATGCAATTGGTTTTCCTTTTAGTTACATTTCAGTTTGAGTTTAGTATATGATATAGAAGTTTTCATATGATCTTAAGATTTCTTTACAGGTGTAAAAGTTGTTTTATTCAATTAGTATCAAAAAATTAAAAAAGAAAAACACATTTTTCATTCACTAAAATATTCTTAATTATACTATAGAATAAGACTAGACAGAGTTTATATACCTAATCTTCTGGATTCACTTGCTTCCATAGTACTCTCATCCCTTATACTTAGCACTTGGTGTTGGCAGCATGGTTACTATTTCTTTTCTTTTTTTTCTATAAATAGAATGGTTACTATTTCATAATTAATTTTACAATTTTCTCAACTTGGCCCTTCCCGCTTTATGGTCCATTTGAGTAATGTCTCAGTCTGCTTCACAAAACAGTATTCCTTCTCTTTTGTATGTCAACTTGTTGATTTTTATAGAAATTTGATTTGACAGGACAAGTGGAAATATATATGTTAGCTTGGGGTTGGAAAAAAAGGGTTAGTTATCAATTGTTAATGTAAATGAAATGGTAGTGAACAAGGAAAACCACTTCACCTAGTTAATTAGGACTAAGGCTGTTTCACTTGGTTTCTTGTTGCTGTGAGCATGCAAACCCTGTAACACCACTTCTCTAAATAAATATGAGACACTTTCTCATCATGTCCTTATCAGTTATGCTGCGAGTCCCCATGCCATCTTCAACGTTATTTGAAATCATATTTTTTTGAGGTTCCAATTTTTGTACGTAAGAATAATAACATGTCATATTGTTGATTTTGTTTGACTAACAAATATTTTTAAGGTAACTTACTGCTATATGACAACACTGAAGCATGTTGCTGCATCTTTTTTGAGCTTGTTAAAGTGATAGTCACTGTGACTAGGCACACTTCAATCCCTTATTTTAACTTACACATTTACAACTTGAGTGGAAACAGTATCCACGGGCCAATTCCATTCTTGCTTTAAACAATTACCAGCTTACAAAAATTGTAAGTATAACCATATATTAGTTTTCACTTCAAAAACTGTTCACTGCTTTGCTATTTGCTTTGTAATTGTGAAATATTAATAACTTTCTTTATCTACAAAGGCCACTGCGAGTCGCCTAATGGCTTATTAATTGTGCAAGAAGTGAGAAGCAGCCTCATTCTCTATCACCATATATATAGTGGTTTGCACTAATTTATTTGTTCTAATTGTTCCTTCTATTTGAATTGCAGGCATGCCTCGGCAAAGAGAGTTGGACAATTAATGCCTCTAAGTGGACTTTTTAGCCTAGTGGTTGCAAGACCCTCTTTAAGAGACTTGTTGTCAAGTTCTTTTGTTAAATAGAATCATTTTCTTTCATTTTAAGTTTTGATTTAGCTCATTTAGTTTATGTGAGCTAGTTTTAGTTTATGTAAGGAGTAGCATATTTGTTTTTGTTTAGATTGTTCAACATCATTAACGTATCTAAAGTAATGATAAATTATCGAGTAATATTAGTTTTAATTTTTTTTTCATATATTATGTCGCTCTCATTTGAGTTGTCATTTCCTCTTTCCTTATTTGGATTACTTTGTTGCTAATTATTATAGGGCTACAATTCTTAAAAATATTAGGTAATATTAGATTATTGAAAAATATTTCAATTTTTACAAAAATATTTTTCACTTTTTATGATTTTGTGAAAAAATAATTTCATCATTGTTAATATTTTCTTACTAAAAGAATTTGTTACTTGTATTAATTATTGATACAAATATTTTTCTCACTATTGGGACATTAACAAAAACTTTATCACTATTGAATAATTTTGAAAAAAATTGTTTTGTCACTGTTTTTATATTGTTTGTTACTATTTTTATATTGTTATAAAAATATTTCTCACAATATTAAATGATTGACAAAATTATTTGTCATTATAAAATGTGCAACAAATTATTTGTCAATTAAGCCAATAAGTGACAAAATTTACTTTTTCACATTAAAAATTATGTTAAAAACTTGTCACTATTTAAATTGTGACAAAATATTTTTTTTCACAAGATATATTTTGTCACAACAAAACATATGATTTGTATGTAAAATTTTGATTTATTGTGTCCAAATAGTGTATATTGTGACAAAAATATTTTCTTTTACAACAAAATAATTTGTCATAATAAAGTAGTTTAAGTGACAAAATACTCTTTGTCACAATAAAATTGATGATATTGTGACAAAACTCTATTTTGTCACAATATATTTTTTAAGACAAGCTTGTTGTGACTAATGTGTGACAAATCAATTTCGTCACAATAAATATGTTGTGACAATTTTCATAGTTATTGTGATAAAATAATTTATCACATGAAGCTTAATTTCTTGTAGTGGATGCTTACTAGAATCGCAGTTGGAAGACACAAGAGAGACAATAAATAAGCTATAGTCATGCTTGAAGGGCAAAGAAATCGCCTTCGGAGAACTTTTAACTCAAACTCCAGTGAAAATCTCACTGAGAGAACCAACTAGAGGAGCATTTGTCCACTATTCTAAGGAATGAAGCGAACCTGGTTTCAAAACATCAAAGGGCACAAAAACCAATTGTTACAAGGGATTCAACCTCGAGAAGCTAATCTCTAGAAGAAATTAAATGAGATTAAAGAAGAAAGAAAATCTGAAAGAGCCTCCCTAATAGCAAAAATAAACAGCCTCGAAGAAGAAAATAATAAGTTGAAGGAATCTATGCTAAAAACCGTAGTCTACATTGGAATTGGGCAACTTAAGAATATTTCTACAACAATGAGAATATGGGGAGATGACCAAAGAACTACTCTAAACCAAAGTTGAACTCCAACCCTTACAGTGTTGAAAGTTGTATTTATCTCTTATCGCTAAGTTATTGAGTTGTTATGTTATTTATACGTGGTTTGAACACCCTCCTCCTTTGAACTAGTTTTTAGGAGTTTGTTTTACCCAACTCCATTTAACATGGTATCAGAACAAACTTTTGTTTACGGTGTTGGGTTTGGATCTTGCCCATATGTATTTGCCAGCTACACAAGAGGGAGGGTGTTGAAAGTTGCATTTGTTCCATGTTGCCAAGTTATTGGACTGTTATATTGTTTATATATGGTTTGGACACCCACCTTTTTTGAGCTAGGAGTGAGTTCTACCCAACCTCATTTGACATGGTATCAAAGCAAGGTTTTATTTGTAATGTTGGATTTCAATCTTGTCCATATGTATTTGCATGCTATGCATGAGGGAGGGTGTTAAAAGTTGCATTTGTTCCATATCGCTAAGTTACTGGATTGTTGTGTTGTTTATATATGATTTAGACACTCACTTTCTGTGAGCTATCAGTGAGTTCTATCCAATTTCATTTGACATATAATTTATTCATAACCTCAAAAAAAATGAAGGGAAGGATAGATGGATGACAGAATTGAATATTCAACTTGCAAACTCTCAAGCTGAGACTCATAGAGCCTACCGAAGAGAAATCGAGGCTAGCCTAAAGTAATAGAATTGGACGCACAGGTTATGCTCCTTCAGGCTAAGAATAACAAATTAAAAAAAGGATTGCAATGAAAAATTATCTTCCAAAGAGAATACATTGTCACTGTACAAGAATGGGCATACCGAAGCCTCCTGTCAGAACATCAAACTAAAGAAAAGAATTGAAGATCTGGAGAAATAAATTGAAACAATGGGCCAAACAACATTTGAAGGATGACCTCCTTCAAATGGCACCTGCCACATATGAAGTGTTTCTGGAATATCTACTAAAAATATTCTAGACTTTGACGCTAGGATTTTACTTATTACGCCCAAAGAATTTAGCTAAATATTTTCCCACTTCTGGAGAATAAATTGTAACTCAGGATTATATGAAGATACATGTATGTATATATATATACATGCTTACCGATAATATTTTATTTTTTATTTATTGTGACATGAACATCTATTTTATTTTATTTTATTTTTATAATTCAGGTGTCTGAATTTCGTCTGACTAATTCTAAAAAGAGCGGCATTTTTCCTTTGTTCACTTTTTATGTAAATTCAAATGTAGTCACAATCTATATACGCTTAGAGTGAACTTTCGAGAAATAGGTACCCTTATCGTGGATTCCACCTTTACGTCATGCGAATGGGACCCCTAGAGGGACAACAAGGCGCACCATGACCCTGCCTCCACGTGGGTAACTTACCTTCCAGCCTTACTACTACTTTCCAACTAATGCTACCTTCCAACAATAATTTTTCTTTTCAAAATGTCACAAGAATTCGAACATTCAACACTCCTATTATCCTTCTTATACTTTATCAGTGTGCCATATCCAATGAGACTGCCTACTTTATTTCTAACACTACTTTAACTTACCACATGGGCACTTTCCACAAATGGCTAAACCACTATTCTCTTTCCTTTATAGACCTCGAATACTCTCATTGGGAAATTTGCAAAACTAGGACCCCCGGTACTAAAATTTACAAAAATAGGACACTTTGAAAATCTTTGCAAAACTAGGACTTTTGAGAGTTGAATTGACATAAATGCCCCCGCTTTTAATAATCTCGCTGGATGATCCCCTCGTCTTCTTCCTCTCGCACGCACATCCCCAGTCGCTCGCCGACCAGAACATTTCTCTCGCTCCTCCTATTCGTCATCTCTCTCGCTCGTCCTCTTTGTCCTCTGTTGTAAGCATCTAGGGTTGCTGCTTATTCGTCGGTCGTCACCTTCAAAGCCATTGCAAGTATGTATTCGTTCTATTATCTTTGAAAATCTTCTAGCCAAAGACGATTGGTTTTCAGTCTTTTACCCTCTTCGATGCGATTCTTTTAATTACTACGTAATGAGTATGCAAATGAACCGCTCTGGTTCTGTATTCTAAAACTCGATTGAGTTAAGGCTACGCAATTCACTGGTTTGAACATCTATCGGCTGATGTATCGGTTAGATATCAATATATGAACCGATATAGGTTCAAACCAGAAGCATACGAAATAATGTTTTATATCGATTCGGTCACGAAAATATATATATATCGGTGTAATTTTATCGGTTGTAATTTTATGTGAACCGATACATAATGACGGATATAAATCATGTAAGAAATGATATATCGGTATTATTATATCGATCATTTTATGTTAACCGATATTATGAAACCGATATATACTGTCCTAACCGATATTTTTTGTACTTACAGAACCGATATGTTTGTTTCTAATTTACAGGAATGGCAGCTCATATATACCTATTATATCATGGAGGTCGGTGGGAATATAAGTACTTGACCGACAAATGTTGTTGTGTAGTACGTGTGTATCCATATTGCACATTCGACCAATTGGTAAGTTCCATATATAGAAGGTGAAATTTTAGTCCTGCTGAGAAGTCGGTTGTGCTAAAGTACAAGTTGTCTGTCTATAACCGATTTAATGGAACTGATAGTATTTTCAGTTTTAGTTTACATTATAATACAATTATTGGGAAATTTGTCATCTATAACACCCATACACGTTGCAAGTTTAACTTGATGTTAAAGACTTAGAGCAGTCCATTTAAACGTGATGGGAAGCGCAAAGGAGTGCAAAGGAGAAATGTTTTTTTTTTCGTTATTAACCATTTAAATATCGGTGGGAAGTGCAAAAGACAACGTCTTCAAGAGTTACGGTTAACGGAGAGATTCTTACCAATACATTTGAACCGATAACTCTTGGAGACATTAGGGAGATCAACCGTTTGAATATCTCTTAAATATTTCAAGGTCGGTTAAATATCTTGGAGACATTGGGGAGATCAACCGTTTGAATATCTCTTAAATATTTCAAGATCGGTTAAATATCTTTGAGATATTGGGGAGATCAACCGTTTTAATATCTCTTAAATATTTAAAGATCGGTTAAATATCTTGGAGACATTGGGGAGATCAACCGTTTTAATATCTCTTAAATATTTCAAGATCGGTTAAATATCTTGTAGACATTGGGGAGATCAACCGTTTTAATATCTCTTAAATATTTCAAGATCGGTTAAATCATATGGGTTTGTCATCGATACATGTTACCGACATCATTATATATTGTCATATGTGTACCAATTATTTCAAGTAACCGATATGTTATTACAAGAATAACAATATAAATGACCTCAAATAAATTCAAATTCAGTAAAAAAATTTCCGTCGGCTAACCAAATCAGTGTATTACCTAATGGAACCGATATCATGGTAGGCACACCGATTTTATGTACACACACCATGTATCGGTTTTAATTTTATGTCAACCGATATACATCATATAACGAATGATACATCGGTATACTTGTATCGGTCATAATTTGATAATTTTATGTAAACCGTTTTTCTGTTTTTATTTACGGAACCCACCGTTCGGTTGCCCGACTTTTGGTATCCCTTCTTTACTAGCTCATTTATTCCACCGACTACTGCCACGCTATATATATATATGTATACTGTATAGATTGGATTCAGAAAGCAGCCGCAGCAGCAGCATACGAGGGTCCTCCAAGAGAAGTGCAAAACAAAGGCAAACCCATTGATCCAGGTTTGCCTTTTGTTTTGCACTTCTGTTAGAGGACCCTTTGCATTCTCAATATTTGTAAGAATCCCATACCAACGGCCAGCAATAGATGTCACTTTCCTTGGGGTGCTCAGATATTGTAGATTACACCGCTTCCTATTGCTAGTTCAATTTCCAGGTATGTTGCCAATTCACTGCTGACCTTATAAAGAACCGACATAACCTGGCTCATTTCCTGACTTCCCCTGAGTGTCTTCTCCCTCAGAGACCTCGACCACATGGGTCAATTCCTTCACTGCCCTAACTGGTTTGAATACAAACCAGTTAGGGCAGTGAAGGAATTGACCCATGTGGTCGAGGTCTCTGAGGGAGAAGACACTCAGTGGAAGTGTCAGGAAATGAGCCAGGTTATGTCGGTTCTTTTTTAATATCGGTGCAGAGACAGACATATGAAGTTGGCAATCGATACAGCAATTCTGACATATATATAACATGCTAAGTTATTTAGTTAAGCACGCTCAGATTTTCCTGCATCCTATTGGCAAGTGAAGTTGGCAATCTCGTCTTTTATCTCGTCTGCTGATGCTGTAGTAGAATCGGTTAGATAAGGATACGTCGGTTAATTGATACCGGTTTAAATTTAATGTATTACATCAAACCTCTGTCCAATACCGATATGTTTTCGGTTATATTCGATACCTGCTCCATTGTTAGAACATGTATCAAATGATTGTAAATTCATTAGGATAATATGTATTCGGTTATGTAAATGTAAATGTTATTGTTTCCCAGTCATTTTGTCCTTTCTCTTTGTTATTTCTCTTTTGTCATTGTCGGTCTGGAACCGACATGAAAACATGATTACAACAAATTAAACCGATATCACTCTGAATATATTATGATATCGACTAGCACATGGCAATTGTATCGAATTGAACCGACATGAAAACAAGAAGCAATTTAAACTATAATTCGGCAATTTATACTAGATTTCGGTTACGTTTATTGACTGATAAATATAATATTGGTTTTTATCCTATCTAACGTAACCGATACTAGCTCATTTAATCCACTATATCGGTCAAACGTATGGAATACACAACCATACTTTTTGGCGACGGTTCGGTTGGCCGACAGTGGTGCAACCTCAAATATAACGAATGTCTTATCTCTTAAATTTACTATTAATAATGTAATGAGACCTGTTTATACTTTTGCTTACATACCAAAAGCAACACAAACCATTTTTTTCGTCATCCCGAACTCTCGATATTCGCACCGATAGTAACATGTACGAGTCGTGCTCGGCCAAGGTTCGGCGGACTTCATCTAAGATGAAGTCCGCCCAGCACACTATTATTAAAATTAAAATAAAAAATAATTAAAATTATAATATAAAAATTAATTTAAATTAAAATTATAATTATAATATAAAATATAATTAAATTGAAGTCCGCAGCAGGGACTTCAATTGAATAAAGTAATATAAGTATAATTATAATTATAAAATATAATTAAATTGGATGAAGTCTGCCCGCATTGCAGCGGGCAGACTTCAAAGGTGAAGTCTGCCCGCTGCAATTCGGGTTGACTTCATTAGCCCAGTAGCCCGCCCGCTGCTGGTCGGGCGGGCTTCATCCATTATGAAGCCCGCTTGTTCACTTTGGGCGGACTTCATCATGGATTAAGTCCGCTCGATTTTTATTTGGGCGTGTATTTCGAGGTGAAGCAGCAGTTTTAACATGATGATATTTTTGTCTTTTAATGCCTTTAGTTATCCTGTACGTCAATCAATTCGGGCAAAATAGCATTTTCCAACATATACGAAGGATGTCGGTTAAACCATATGGGTTAATCTTCGTTAATGGAAACCGATGCATAGTGACCGATATACATCATATAATGAATGAAATCTCGGTATGTTAACTGATATATGAAACCGATATCTGCTTCAGTGTCCTCGTAATGCCTTCAAATTATGACCGATACAACCCTTTAGTATCTACTCCCTCAATTCCTTACACTTCCCTAGTTTGAATACGTCGTGTAATCCTCGACCGATTCATTCCCGTGATTTACGACGGTTCAGTTGCCCGCCTTTTGGTATTATGTTATGTTAGTTCTGTCACCGAGAACCGATATAACGTAGCTGGAAATCGGTTTATGGCCAATATGTTTTTCCGATATCCTTTAAACAAACTAAAAGTCCTGCAACCAAACTGGAAATAACCATTATCTCATTCCGGAAAAATACTATTAATAATTCAATGAGACGTGTTTTTCTGTTTAAAATATTTCTTTTGTAGTTTCCAATATCAGCACCGATATGACCTTTCACCCTTCCCGCGCACCACATGCAGATGTTCTCGATTGCTTATGTTATATTGGTTAACCTATACAACATAACCGAAATAGTATATGTTATGTTATACCGGTTATAACCGATATGTTTTTCCTATATCCTTTAAGCAAACCAAAAGTGGTGCTACCTCACAAATCACGAATATCTTATAGCTTAAAATTACTCTTAATAATGCAATGAGTCCTGTTTTATATTGTTTTTATTTTTTATTTTTTGCGCTTCAAATCATTACTTTGCAGTTCCCAATGTCTGCACCGATCTGACTTTTTATCCTTTGGACAACAATGTCCTTCCCGCCCAGAACATGTACTTTGACTTTCCCTTCCCTTTTCCATGTTGGGTTCGTTGGTTTGTGTATCCGTCTAACTGCTCCATATTCTCATTACGATTCCCTCATTACTGTAATCCCAGGTCCTTATTACTGAAAATGGCTCGCTCACATGCGTCGTTTGATAAGAACACAAGAGAGAAGAAGACGAGAAAGAATGTTAGAACAATATTTCTTTATTTTGTCATGTTTTGAACTACTCCACCGACGTATGTCGACATGGGACTACCGTGAAATGCTGATTTGTTAACATTTCAATTTTAACCGACATGTTTTGTTAGCATATCCTCTGTAAGACATCTGATATGTTTGTTTAATTATTATTGTTTTCTCTATTTGCTACAGATATTAGATGCTAAATTGGAGATCAAGAAATTTTTCAACACCAGAATAACTAGACTTGATCATTTTAATGCCACTATTGATTTAATTAGGAAGGCACTGAAGAAGAAGCCTAAACTAGAGGAACAGTTTAAGAATTCTGCTTTTGGCCACCTAGTATACGATTTGGATGTAGTAACATGGAGCAATCAATTAGTCCACAGTCTACTGTTAAGACTGTTGAAGAGGGAAGATAATGACGAGGAAGGCTCCCTATGCTTCAGAATATGTGGGAAGGATGTAAAATTTGGAAGGGAGGAATTTGCTCTGATAACAGGGTTGAAGTTTGGCAATAGCTAATCAGCAAAGAGGAAAATCAAGTTGGTGGGAACTCCTCAACTGAAAACCAAGTTTTTCCCTGACTGTGACCCGAAGAAAGGTGTTTCAGGGGCCAGGTTGAGAGAGTTATTCAGGAAGGACATTACTAGCAGCAAGGTTAAATGTTCTGATCACGATTTTCTCTCTTTGTCATATCTCATGATCATCAATGAAATCAATTCCAAGTCTCGTTCGAAGAAGGTGGATATGATATATTTTCACCTGGCCTCCCATTGGAAAGAGGCCAACAGTTTCCCTTGGGCAAACGACTCCTTTATTTGTACCACAGATGGTGCCAGAAATCGCATTTTGAATGCGTTCAATCAGAAGAGCCAGAAGATGAAGACATATGACATGGGAGGTTTCCCAATTACATTACAGGTATATTTTTTTAATAATTGCATTGGTTACTATATATCGGCGTTCATTGCGAACTATATCGGTTTTATCATATCGGTATTTATCCGTTTATTTTCACCGACCTTGTTTATGTGAACCGATATGTGCAGTTTATTATATATTATCGGTGGAGCATTAGGTTAATTGGGAATTATATCGGTGTTTAAACGAATATTTTAACCGATATTTTAACCATGTTTTCTGAACCGATTTGTAAACTTTATTATATATCGGTGGAGAATCGGATAATTGGCAATTATATTCGTTATATCATTTCGGTATACAGCCGATTAATATAACCGACATGGTTTCAATGAACCGATATGTACGACCGATATGTATAATTTAAAACATTACATCTCATATATACTTTGTTCCTTTATGCAGATTTTTATGTTTGAGGTCATGCCACATTGGTTGACCTCCAACTTGTGGAAAGAAATCAAGAAGGCCGTCAATGTCCAAGAATAAAGAAATTAAGACTTTATGATTCAAAATTCACCCAAGACTAGATTTCGGAGTTGGGAATTTTCAATGAGAAGAATAAAGGGTATGTTACCCCTATTGTGCCAACAGAGGAGGAGATGGGTGAAGATTATTACAAGAACTCACATTGTGCTTTCGTAGAAGAAGAAGAAGAAGAATCAGAGGATGAAGAAGAAGAAAACGAAGAAAATGAAGTTGGAGGTGAAGGAAGAGGTGAAAATGTTGTGGAGATGGAGTCGTTGAACCAAGCAGGGGTTAAGCGTGAAGACCGACAGAAAAAAAGGACTGTCAAGAACTATCTTCATGGTTTAAAGATAGAAATTGGGGAAGTTAGGAGGGAATTGAGAAACTAGTTGGGTGACATAAAGCGTATGCTTAATTTAATCTTCCATCATTTTTCAATCAAATCAACATTCACCGAGGATGTGCATGAGTTGAAGGATGGTGATGAGGAGAAGGTTGAGGATAAGGAGGGTGAGGCTGATAGGATATATGAGAACCATGACGATGTCGAGGGGGAGAGGATGGAGGATAAGGGGGAGGCGGAGAGGACGGAGGATAATAAGGAGAGGGCGGTGGAGAGGATGGATGATAAGGATAGGGAGGTGGATATGATGGAGGATACGAAGGAGGGGGAGGTGAATAGGCTGGCGGAGACGATTGATGACGAGGCGAACAAGGATGGGGAGGTGGAGGTGACAAAGGCCTCCAACTCAACAAATATGTCATTAGAATTAATATAAGCAATAACTCCTGTTAAGGAGACATTCAAAAGGAGACGCACAGAATGGGGAAAGCAAAGAAAAACAGTCATTGAATCAATAATGAAGCGCCCCGGTGACAATAAGGGAGACGGAGTACAAACATTCATATCCGCCCTTCCGCAGTTGAATCCGCAAGGTCTTCCTAACGGGGATTGGCAGTGGAGTACCAAATTTTCTTAAAAAAATCTAACCATTATTAGAGCTACCTGCTATGATATGGACAATGCGTTTTTTGAGATACTGTCCACACCGGACAGTTGGCTCTGATCTGATGTAAGTATTTTAAAGTATCATATCGAATCCGTATATCAGGTCTTATTCGGTTGTGTATGTCAATTTTGATTTAATATTTAAAATCAAAACTGCACATAGATAGCTACGTAAACATGATATCGATTAATATCTGATATAGATAACCCACATAATATATTCTATCCTATCGGTTTTGTATATCGGGTGTTACCCGATATAGCGAACCGATATTTTTCATTTTCATGCATCATTTTCCTATTGCATTAATCTTTTAATAATTCTTATTCAAGTTTCTTTGAATCATTCCAGCACATTGATAGCTACGTATACATGATTAATAAAAGAATGAAAGCATCATGGACAACCAATGATAAATTATCATTGGTGCCAAGCACATTTGCTGTAAGTTTCGACGAAATTAATATGTGTTCATTATTAAGTGGATGTAACTGTGTTTAACATTATGAACACTTTGTCATTTTGGCCCCATACAGCAATCATTGCAAGGTTCGTGGTTGGAATTTCAGAAAGGCAGTTAGGAGCCTTTCGGAGAACCAGATTTACCTGTGCAAATGTTTTGTGGAGATGCACTTGCTTCCAATGGATTTTTGAACGTGGACAGCGTGCTATGCCCCACAAATATAGATGATCAACATTGGGTTTTGGTAAGGATAGAATTGCAATCCCAGATTGTTCGTGTTTACACCTCAACCAAACCTGTAGACTATGAAAATAAGTTCCAGTATATGGTAGATATGATTCCCAAACTCCTATCAAGTTGCAAATACCCCATATTTAAACCCGATATTATTTTGATTGACAAGTGGAGGTTTTGTGTTGAAGAAGGTCCGCAGCAAACCGGGTTAGTATATGTTATTTTTTAAAAATTTGTAGTTAGTGTTTTTGGTGTTACTCCTATTAATAGATGGTGATTTTTCCCGTGTTACAATTGACAGGGGTGGTGATTGTGGGATTTTTGTGCTCAAATGGATGGAATTCATGGCCCACGGTATCTCAATACAAGAGATGACCCAGGAACGATCTGCACATTTCAGAAAAGAAATGGCTGTGGAGCTTTATTCTTTTACAGTCATGGATGCAAAGGATTATGCAGCCCAAAGGGCTGCCAAATTAGATAAAGAAGTTGCCCATATAGAGAAAGAGAAAGAAGCTCCCAAACGTATCAGGAAGAGACGGAAAAAATTGTACTGAATTTGCTACTTATTTGAGGTCATTTATATTATTATTCTTGTGATAACAGTAGTAATCAATAAATAATAGGTGGACCTAAACTAATATGAAGTCTGATCGGATAGCGTTAGGCGGACTTAAACCAATATGTAGTCCGCCAGGTGGATTTAAACCAAGATGAAGTCTGCTTACGGCCTTCAATATTCTATTTCTATGAACAATAAAATCAGTAACAATATTGGATGTTTTGTAGGTTCATTTTAAATGCCTATAAGTAATACATTAAATTATTTGAGGTCATTTATATTATTATTCTTGTGATAACAGTGGTAATCAATAAATAATAGGCGGGCCTAAACTAATATGAAGTCCGATCGGATAGCGTTAGGCGGACTTAAACCAATATGTAGTCTGCTTACGGACTTCAACATTCTGTTTCTATGAACAATAAAATCAATAACAATATTGAATGTTTTGCCGGTTTATTTTAAATACCTATAAGTAATACATTAAATTATTTGAGGTCATTTATATTATTATTCTTGTGATCCCAGTGGTAAGCAATAAATAATAGACGGACCTGAACTAATATGAAGTCCGATCGGATAGCGTTAGGCGGACTTAAACCAATATGTAGTCCGCCAGGTGAATTTAAACCAAGATGAAGTCTGCTTACGACCTTCAACATTCTGTTTCTATGAACAATAAAATTAGTAACAATATTGGATGATTTGCCAGTTCATTTTAAATACCTATAAGTAATACATTATATTATTTGAGGTCATTTATATTATTATTCTTGTGATCACAGTGGTAATAAATAAAAAATAGGCGGGCCTAAACTAATATGAAGTCCGATCGGATCGGATAACGTTAGGCGGACTTAAACCAATATGTAGTCCGCCAGGTGGATTTAAACCAAGATGAAGTCTGCTTACGGTCTTCAACATTCTGTTTCTATGAATAATAAAATCAGTAATAATATTGGATGTTTTTCCGATTCATTTTAAATACTTATAAGTAATACATTAAATTAAAATAATGAAAATTACAACCGCTAACTAGAAAAAACGATGAAAATTACAAGAAATCACCATATAATAATACCACCTATCTAACTAGAAGAAGTAATTCAGGTAGAACACATGCAGTTCTCCGATTGCATTTGGCAAGTCTTCTTCGCCAGCTGCTTTGACAAGATTATGCTGTGGGTAAAACAAGATACAACAATTGAATTAAAACTAAAGCCTAAGAATACTTACCGAACATCAATTATCATCAATTACTTTACTATATATGTATAGATAATATGCAATTTTCTTCCGAAGGGCAAGGGCATCATCATTAGTCTGATCAGGGACCCAACGATCCTCTCTATGTCTCAAAATGTCATCAATGAATTTTATTACATAGCAGCCACAGCTGTGACTGTATGACAAATAAAACATTTCAATGTCAAACCATTAGATGATAACAATTTAATATATTTAATTGACTTCTGTGATATTTAATTTTAAAGTTGCAGTACCTGTCCAATTGTTGTGGAATGTTCACCTTCGCCAGATCAAGACTCTCCAACTCCCATTCTTTACATGGAGGCACAGGCATGGAGATATGATTGTAATATTCACTGCGCCTCAGGATCGTGGGTAGGAGGTACCCGAATGGCTTCATGAACTCGAACATATACTTCCTACTATCTTCAGACCGTGCCAGGGAGTCGTAGATGACAATTTTCATCTCCTTCAAACAAATTTTGGCAACGATCCAGTGCTCGTTCTTTTGAGAAATAGGAACCAAGACCTACATGTAACAAAATATGTCACATGCTATTAACTAAATCAATCATTAAAATTAAATACTTACGTAGTCAACTCGCCACCAAGCGATATCTTCACCAGCCTTTCCTGAGATATAATCGAGCAGCGTTATCAGTCCCACTAAGGAGGGAATTGATTGGGCTGTGGAGTCATCATTCCCACTGAGGAGGGAATTGAACAACCCCTGAAAGACAAAGGTTTGAAATTTATCACTAGCGACATACAAATGAAAAAAAAAAAAGTGCTAAATGAGATGGGCTGAGCACTCACAAAAAACGATGTTGGCATCACCGCATAGTTGGTATCATATGGAGGATGCTCAGACTCCTCATTTCTCCTCCGTCGGAGGTAACACAAAAACATGTCAATCACGCACCCATCCATCAATGACGTTAGTTGCTCTAAATCTTGGAGGTGGCTCGGTAATAGATTGAGCAAGAAAATAGTGTCCCACCTATAATAACCAACAATTATTATTAGGGTGATAATTCATTACCAATGTAAATCATTAAAGTACTAGTTATACATACTTACTCGATTTCTTCTTTTGAGCTGATATACTTATTGTATCCATCCGGGGGGAATAATTCATCGTCCAAGCCCAATGCACTATAAGGAGGAGGACCATCCTCTCCTGTCCCCTCTTGCACTTGGGGGGCCAACAAAGTCGTGTCTATTATTGGATCCACTTTGACCCCCTCGGGACATTCTTCTTACTCCTCTTCCTCTTCCTATACTATTGCGTCGGATCCATGAACGGTGTGCGACAATATCGCGATGGTGCGCGATCACGCGTGGTTCGTCCACCGTCTATAACCATGTCTTCTGGCAACTGTTTTTAATTAACCATTATAAGATGGTAATACTTCAAAATCATATGTAAATATGATAAATTTGGGGCTTACATTTGCTTGGGATGTCCAGTCCTCCTCAGCTGGCTGCTGATATGTGGGGTCAGGGACGGTCGAGATGCGTAGCACAACTAATAGTTCTTCCTGATTTCTCTCAACTCACATCAACCGAGCGTCCATGCCTAATAGAGCTTCCCGATGTCTTAGTACTTCCCTCAACCGACAATCCATATCTTCTTGATTTCTCTCAAATTGCCTCAACTGAAAGTCAATACTTTGCAACAACTGAAGTGCTTGAGTTAGCATCTTGGTCATCTACAAAATGAAAAAAATAAAAAAAAAACTAAAAATGAAAAAACACAAACAATTGGTCTTCACACAAAAAAACAATATGTAACGAACACACCTCGGACTCATTATGTCCATAATGCGTACTCTCGGGCAATCTTGCCTCTGACAGCTTATAACCACTAATAGACCCCTTATCCTCCCCCTCCACCCCCTGATCGGCTTCATTTTTTGCACCATCATCCTTGCTTGCCTTCACTGCCTCCACCTCTTCCCCACCTTCCTTGCCTGCATCCTTATCCCTGCCCATCCTCGTTGGATCAACCTCCTCCCCAACCTCCTTGCCTTCAATATCATGATCATGATCATCATCCCCTCCACCTCCATTTTTGTAGACATCAACACCAGCCCAGTGTAGGGGGTGAAAGGACCTCCAAAAGGCCGTGTCCCTCTCTGCCTTAATGGCCTCAAGCGTTTGGCTCAATCCTTGTGCCTACAAATGTTATAATAGGTGGTCATATATTATATATTAACAAAACAAAAACAAACGATAATAGGCTATGTTGGGTTACACACATACCTTATTAAGACATTCATCATAATTAATGTTTTTAGGCCTCTTGCTAGATAGCCACTTCCTGCATCTGGGTATCATGCCTGATTCTGGTACTATTTGAGCCCATTTTCCTTGAACCCAGGGAAATGTCTCAATCAACCACCACTGTAGACCAACAAAAATGTTTTATAATCAAAAACAAAACACAGATAACAACACAATCATATACAATAAATGATCTTATGTATTTAAATAGAGTAATATGTAGCTGAGCGTACCTGAAATGCCGAGACAAATCCATAAATGTTCACTTTCTTTCCAACCTTACCACTCCGCTTGTCAACCTTGGTAGCCAGACGAAGGAAATACAGACTCTGGTTATATATATACGTACCCCACAGGAATGCCTGGAATGCTTCTAAATCTTCAATCATAGTCCACATCATATCAGGCACATTTTTACGCTCATCGTGCCCCAACAATATCATGTTCACCACAGAAATGTAACCCAGCTTCAAGACATCGTCTGCAGCCAGATTCTCTCTAGTTAGTATGGAATTTATGTCTTGCCCCGACACCAATTGTTGATGTGGGAATAGTCGTGTCCGTAAACTGTCATCCCCTACGGGCCTCGCTTCCAAAATTTTCTTATCTATTGGGCCGAATTGAAGTCCACTAATTAGGAGGAACTCCTGCTTGCCGTACCTATATATCTTCTTGTCAATCTCAAACCGCATTTCATCGTCACAGGCCTCAGGAAACGTCACCTCCCTAAGAAGAACTTGGTAGATTAGCTACGGTGTAGACATTTGAAGGGACAGGGAGATCTGTAAGAAATGACCGAGTGGGCCCGACAAGAATGCTTCCAACATGTTGTAACGACAGAGAGCGAGTCGAACTGGCCCCAGTTGGTTGATCCTGCAGTGTGTAGTAGCCCGTGTTCCAGGGGGCAGTACCCTTTGATCGTGAATATAAGTATATTGACTACTCTGCGGATCCATCTGTATAATAAAAGCAAAAACAATAAATAATACAAAAAACAACAAATGGATAATATTTTTTAGTATAACATAAATAATATCAGTATCAAAAAACTAAAATTTAAATTAATAAGAATGAAGGTGGTCGGACTGACGTAATTGACAATGAAGTTTGCCAAATACCAGTATCTTCATCGAGTATGAAGTCCGCCAATACCGATATTTGGCGGACTTTATACGGTATGAAATCCGCTGGGCAGACTTCTCATTTTTTAGCCCAACAGTGTATTGGGCAAACTTCATATGAAATGAGGTCCGCCCAATACACGTATGACTTAAAAATAAATGAAGTCTGATTGGCGGACCTCATATAATATCAAGTCCGCTTGGCGGACATCATCCTATATGAGGTATGCCCAACACCCGGTTGGCGAACTCATATCCGATGATGTCCGCCAAGCAGACTTTATTCCCATATAATGTCCACCAAGCGGACTTCATTTACAATCAAATCGCTCGACCGGGTATTGGGCGGGAACTCATCGAAGATGATGTCCGCCAAGCAGACCTCATATAGTATAAGGTCCGCCCTAAATTGGCAAACCTCATCCCTAAACCCGAAACCCTAAACCCTAAACCCATATGAAGTCCCATATGAAGTCCGCCCAATGCCCGGTTGGTGGCACTTCATATGGGGTGAAGTCCGCGCAAGGTTATCGGAAGATAACCGGGCTTCATTGGGCGGACTTCATACATGATAAAATACGACCAATGAAACCCATTCATCTTCCGATCGTCTTCCATTTCCAGTTTCTGGTACAATGCAATGGCTTCATTGGTTCGGTGGGTTTAGGATACAACAATGCTCAGAAATCACCAAAAATAACACAAATAAACTACATCCTTACCTGGCCGGTGGTTGCACGGTGGTAGGACGGACGTCGCTGGGCTGACTAACAGACGTCGCACGTTGGCCGGCGGCCAGCGGGTCACAAACGTCGACGGACAAAACGTGGCACTGTGGTGGGCAGGTCGAAAGGTCTCTAGGTTTTTCAACGGATATCGAGCGAGTCTTTGAGACAAAGAGAGAGAGAATGAGATAGAGAGAGTGTTTAAATTTGGGGATATCATGGTTTTAGTTTGTCAGGGCATTTTCGTCTAACCATCACACTATTGGGCGGACTTCAATGGCAAACTTCAATTGATTTGAAGTCCGCCCGGTATAATTAATGAAGTTGGCTAGCGGATGCGAAAAAAATTAAGTCGGCCTAAGATTGTACTGGGCGGACGTCATTTAAGTTTTCTTGATATAATTTTAAGCCCGCCGAAAAGTGTCCAACGATGTTTTACTCTTTAATTTTTAAGTCCGCCGAAAAGTGTACAACGATGTTTGATATAATTTTTATTTTCTTCATTAAGAAAATGTAGAATATATGAAATTAAAAGTAATGACAATTAACAGAGAAACAACTCTTGCCAAAAGACAATCTACGCAAGAAAACCATAAAAACAAAATATGATCGCAGAAGGTCGCAAGCATAACAAAATATGATCTGGGCATTACAAAATATGAGGAGAAACTCGGGCATTACAAAAGATGAATAGGGGAGAACTTAAATTTATTCACTTGTTGACAGAATCAGAGCTGGTGTCAGGGATCTTGATGACATTATCTTTGCTATCTTTCTCTTCTTGGATAGACTGCAGAACTTCCATAAACACATCATACATCTTCATCAATGGAAACGTCTCAAGCAGAAATTGCCTCGCGACGTCTTCCCCAAACTCAACTATCATCCTTCTAAGGAGTACCGAATTTTCATTCTTCAGTTTATCATGTTGTTCCCTCAGTTTCAGGTACATCGTCTCCAAACTTTTCGGTGATGGAGGGATTGTCCACTCACCACTCCTTTTTCTCCTCGGTGGTGTTTGTTCCTCCATGGGATGAATACTTAGTTTCAGAAATAGGTTGCAGAGGAAGAGGGGTAAGTATACGTCCTGCTATTGAACTGTTATTTATAGGAAGAGAGGTAAAAAGCTATAGACGTTTCGTTTCCAGGAACAAGTATCCAGATGAACGGGTTAATGCATGCATGATGTTTTTCAATGATTTTATTAACTAGTGGATCACCCATGCGATGCATGGGTATTGTAAAAAAAAAAACAATAAAAAATAGTTAAAACGAAAGTTGTATAATTTAGTAGTTACAATAAATGAAAATCACAATAAATAACCACATTTAAGAAAGGTCAAATTTTTAAAGAAGTAAAAAAAAAAAGTTAAAAAGTAAAATTATAATATTTAAATTATATATAAAATTATAATATTTAAAAATATAAAAAAAATTAAATTAATTAAACTATATATAAAATAAGAATAATTTAAATAATCAATTAATTATATATATAAATGATAATAATCAAATTTTCAAAATTGATTATCCATATATGACTTTACATATTTCTCATTCCAATCAATTACCACATTTAAGACAGATCAAAATTTTTATAAAATAACAAAAAAATAAAGTTAAAAAATAAATTTATAATATTTAAGTTATATATAAAATTATAACATTTAAAATTATAAGAAAATAAATTTAAATTAATTAAACTATATAAAATAAAGATAATTTAAATAATTATTTAATTATATAAATGATAATAATCAAATTTTTAAAATTAATAATACACACATGACTTTACATATTTCTCCTAGCAATCAATTACCACATTTAAGACATGTCACATTTTTAAGAAAACAACAAATAAAAATAAAGTTAAAAAATAAAATTATAATATTTAAGTTATATATAAAATTATAACATTTAAAATTATAAGAAAATAAATTTAAATTAATTAAACTATATAAAATAAAGATAATTTAAATAATTATTTAATTATATAAATGATAATAATCAAATTTTCAAAATTAATAATACACACATGAGTTTACATATTTCTCCTAACAATCAATTACCACATTTAAGACATGTTACATTTTTAAGAAAACAACAAATAAAAATAAAGTTAAAAAATAAAATTATAACATTTAAGTTATATATAAAATTATAACATTTAAAATTATAAAAAAATAAATTTAAAATAATTAAACTATATATAAAATAAAGATAATTTAAATAAGCAATTAATTATATAAATAATAATAATCAACATTTTAAAATTGATTATCCATACATGACTTTACATATTTCTTTTAGCAATCAATTATCACATTTAAGACAAGTCACATTTTTAAGAAAGCAATAAAAGAAATAAAGTTAAAAAATAAAATTATAACATTTCAGTTAGGATTATTCTACTTTGCCCGAATTAGTTGACGTACGGGATGATTAAAAATATCAAATGTCAAAAATATCCTTCTATGCCCAACGAATTTCATCACAGATGAAATCTGCCCACATAGTATGGGCGGACTTCAACATTGTAGCTTACCTGATATTTCGACAATTTTACTTGGCAGTCGGTATTCGGCAGTATTACCTGATATTTCAAGATTTCTCCCGATTTAAAAAAGTCTCATTTTTTGATAATTTATTTGAATTAAAATTTTATGTAAATATTTAAAAATTAATAATATGAATTAGATCTTGCCTCTTCATATACCAGCATGCTTACACATTCTCCAAACACTATTCAATCATAAAAAAAACTATTTTTGTGTTCCAAGAACTACATGTTTTTCACAAATCCAGATTTAATTAATGACCTATAAAAATTCTATTTTGGGTAAGCTAAAAAAATTAAAAAATATAATAAAATATCAAAATAGTAACTGAAAATGGGCGGGAAAAATTTTGACGGCTGTTTTGTTATAATATATATATAGATATAGATAATAATAATATAATAATATAGATTGAATTACAGAATTCTTATTTTTATTTATTTTTTAAATAAATTCATTGTATTAGCATATTCCATTTATCACACTCCATGTTTCAAACTGTGACCCTAATATGAATGAAGCAATCATGATTTATAGACATTCGCTCCTGTAAACACATGCATTGTTTGATATTGAATTCTGCTGTAATAGAATTTTACCCCAAAATTATCATCCAAATCGTATACAATATTTTTTAATTGAACTATACATTGTGCAATATACATGTTACATAATTGGGATGGTCACACTGCAGTGCTTGCTCCCACACCTTAAATCTCTGAGTGAATCTGCCTGTTGTCCCTATGTGATGGTCACACTGCAGTGCTTGTAGAGATATGATTGGAAGCCGAGATTTATCATGTTAACTGCAAACCATATAAAACTTGGAAGAGAATTTCCACCTGGTAAGGTATGCAATGGCAATGCACGATTCCTCTCAAGACCATTGATAACGTTAAGAGTATGTTAACTGCATACCCTAACGTGGATTGTCTGCATAACATTTGCATAGTACAAAGTTATAACACAATTACATTTTTTAAAACACACATAAAACACATGCATCTCATTACTGGGGAATTAATATATACAAGCATAAACAACTAATTCACAATGATATTGGGTTTCATTCCATTAAATATTGATGAATACATATCGGTTTGTGTGTTCACCGATTAAAACTGAGGACGTGGAAATCGGTCAAAGGATATCGATTCATATCGGGTCATTCATATCGGTCAAATAACCGATGTGTATTAACCGATTAAAACGAGTTGGGGCGGTGGAGCTCGATGGAATAGTAGCGGTTTCTATTCGATGTATCAACTAGCTTTGCACAAAACAGTTTCATTGGTGAGTATTGATTTAATGACATTTTAAAACACAGTTTCGTTGGTAAAAACGTTATACCGATATGATCTAAAGCTTAATGCCATCTCATCCTTCGTTAAAGCCATTTCCTGCAGAAGGCTCATCCTGGATCTGGCAACCGCCACCGGCCACAACCGCTGTTGTATCCGTCACCAGCAACCACCTCCGTCCACACATTCCCACGATCAGATTCTACCATTACAAATGCAAAGCCATCAACATAGAAAACAATGCGCCAGTTTACCAGGTCTGATTTCTTTAGGCACACACAGTGCCTCCAGATAAGTCTGGAGTGACTCCACCTAAGTCTGGTGAGGGGTTTCCGACCATCATAGGCGACCACCCGAAACCCTTATCCCCAAATACTAACATATATATCATCCATGCATGCTAAATCTGTAACTAAACAACAATATTTAGACTTACATACCTGTTATTCGGTTGCTTAGACTGAACATACGGTCGGAATTATAGGATTTCTTGATTTACAGTTGTCTACGAAGAGAAAGTGCGACAGCGGGTATGTTATAGAGAAAATGAGGGTCTTCATCCTCGGGTTACATAACCCATCAATTCGGTCAATCCGTGGACCCATCCCGAGGCAAATGAGACCATGGCACGTGATTACCTCCTTACGAATCCAATCGGGTGGTGCGACAACACATTAGTTCGGCTCGGCTGAGATCTGATGAGTACGAATATCTCTTCGTGAAATGTGCCCGTAATAAATGCTTGGGACCAACCTGCCGTCCCACAACCAAACGTGCTGCGTCCTGGGGGCAGTGCCCGTATTAAATGCTTTGCGGACGTCTGGTATGTCTTTTATTATTGCTTCAACCACTACAGCTCTATAATATAAATAAATGGTTACTCTCTCTTATTTGTTAAAAGGTTATAAATCGATGTTGCCGTCTCTGTCATGACTTGCCCATTCCCCCGCCCTAACCTATGTTGTAAACCGAATGCAATATACGTCGATGAACAAGTATGATATGCCCCATGACCGATCGCGCTCTCTTCTAGACAGCTTCAGTAAATCAAAGATTTTGAGAATTCCAACTGTTTGATCTTCCCCAACGTATTTTCACGGTCAAATCACCTGAAGAACAGGTACGTAATACGATTTAGAATTCATGCATGATTTATTTTTGTATATACGCGGGGTTGGGTATGGACGACAGTTTTACAATAGATATATGAAGATTCCACCGTTGGATGTTGCTGGTGTTGGGGTATGTTGGTATATAGCTGGAGAGACTGCATGTGCATTGTTTATTTGTAAATAAAAACCAATAAATCAGATCCGGTATACCTGTCACATTGTTTTGTATGTTAACTTGGATGGCTTTGCGTTTGTTATGGTAGGCTCGGATCGTGGGAATGTTTGGACGGAGGTGGATGCTGGCGACCGCTGGCTTCGGCAGTTGTGACCGGCGTCGGCCAGATCTAGGGGGAACCTTCTGCAGTAAATGGCTTGAAAGAAGGAGATGCCATTGAGCTTCAAATCATATGGGTGTTAACGTTTTTACAGATCAAACTGTTCTTACATTTTCATTTAATCAGTTATGATGTTCATTATTGGAATTAAACACAATTTCATTTCATTGTGATTTAGTTGTTTATGCTTATAAGTTCTTATCTGGTATGTATATTTTACTACTATGCATGTGTGATGTCTAATTGAAAAAATGTAATTGTGTTGTAACGTTGTAATATGAAAATTTTCTGCAAATATTCTAGATTGATGATTGGCTTCAGTCATCTATCTGGAGTCACATAGCAAGTAAGCTGACTTCCAGTATTACTTTAATTAGATAAACCTTGATGCAGTGAATTGCCTTGTACAAGGAGATGCCATCAAGCTCGAGATCATGCGAGGCAGGACGCCATGAATGGTGATCATCCTTCCTAGCATGATCTGGAGCTTGATGGCATCTCCTCCTTCAAGCCAATTCGCTGCATGAAGGTTTATCGGATTGAAGTTATGCGGGATGTTAACTTGATCCCACACTTTATATCTCCAAAGCGCAAGGGCGGATCCAAGGGGAATCCAAGACAAGTGCTGGAGCTTCAGGATGGGCTATGTGTGTGTATACATATACATATATATATATATATATAATATTTTGGTTGGGATTGGGGTTGGCACGGGAAGTTAATCAAAACAGAGGTAAGAGTTCAACTCGTGGGGCTCATGGAAGTAATGATGATGAGGTACAATACCATTTCAATAATTAATGATCCATGCTTAAGTATTTATTTTTCTGGTATTTATGTATAATTCATATTTTTTACATTGAATTTATGATTTTTCAGATTGAAGGTCAAGGATCACACATGATAGATTTGAATGAGACTGTAGTTGGAACTCAAGGTAGCCAAGCAATATGAATTACTGAATATGCATTGGACAAAGATATTCTGCAAGAATATGGCTGTGTATCAGTTTTTGTTATAATAGATTAAGGACAAAGATGTTCTACATACAGTGGCGGAGCCACATATAGCCAATGGTGGGCATTGCCTACCGTAAATTTCTCAATTTTTTCTTATTAAGGTCTCATTGACTTTGACCTAGTATATATCCGAGCCTTAATTTGCTTAAATGTTTTACTCTTCAAACACGTATATTTGCTTAAATGTAAAGTCCGCCAAGCGGACTGTGTACTATAAAAGGTCCGTCAAGTGATAAATTTCGCCAATTTCGGTATTTGGTGGACCTCATCTAGTATAGAGTCCGCTTCGCAAACTTCTTACGACAGACCGGGTATTGGCAAACCTCGACCCATATGAAGTCTGCCCAATACCGGTTGGGCGGACTTGATATGGGATGAGGTCCGCCCAACAGTGCAGAAGATGGACGGACTTCATGGGGCTGACACATTATCTATATATAATATGTAGAATTTTTATTGATGAATTTATTCCGTTAAAATATATTAAATACGAAGTAATGATTTTGGAAAAAAAAATCACAAAAAAAAAAAAATACTATCCACATTATATAACGTATCAAACTTATAATATAATCTATTAAGAATAAGAATTGACATATCTTGGTTGCTTGTATAATCTATCCACATTATATTTGGGTTTGGGGTAGGAGGGATTTTTTATTTATAATATAATTATATTCATAATATATAAATAAATCAAAATATTAATTTAAATAATAAAAAATACTTCAAAAATTATATCTCAAAGTGGCCCAATCGCTTAGAGCAACAAATTAATTACCAAATCATAAGTTACATCAGCATTTCGTGATGGCATACTAGTAACAAACAACACTTTAGGGACTAATATGCCCCTAAAATGTAATTTACTATAATGTAATTTACTAAGAATAAGAATTGATATATCTTGGTTGCTTATGAATTTAAACTAAAATATAAAGCAGATGTGAGCGTTTGTTGGGTTTCTATTATTTTTTTAATAGAAAACACTATGGTTGAATTAAACCCTTGGTTGATTTTCATTTGGTAGAATTATTTACATTTGGTATGAGTGTTTTAATTTTTTTTAATTGCTCTTATATTTTGATTTCAATATATTAGTGAACATTATAAATCTTATATGTTTGTTTATAAGATTTATAATGTTACAAAGTAGGATAGTCTCCAAAACAAGAATTAAATTAAAGGTAGTGATAATTAATAATTAAAATAAAACTAAGCATGGGTTTTCCAATCTTTATGATTCTTATCTCATCGTATCTTATTAATTAATATATTAAAGCTGGATAGAATGTAATATAATTAATTAATTATTAAAGTAATAATTAATAATTAAAGGTAGTAATAACTAATAATTAAAGTAAAACAAAGTATAGATTTTTCAATGCATGACATTTTAGTATTCCATTTGATTATAATCAATTAACTTTCATAGATAATTGTTGAAATCATATATTGTGATTATACCTCCCGTGCAACGCACGAGTTACGCTAAATCATATAGTTCAACTCAATTAAATCATAATATTATATACATTGCTATTTGGTCTATTTGAATATTTAACTTACATTTATAACGAATAATTTATTAATAACTATATAGTAGTTTGTAAGATGTTAACCATATAAACACTATAAAAACTTTGAATAATAACATGATTTTGATTTAAGTGTTTCGGTTGGAAGTAATTATGATTTTGATTTTATTAGTCCTATAAGTAAAACTTAAACAGTATTCTTGATTTGTAATACATATTGGTTTTATAAGCACATTAATATAATGGTATTCATACTCTTGAGTGATAATATATATTATTCATAGAAATGTAATTTTTAAATTTAAAAAAAATATAGAATGGGTAATTAAGATTAGTATAAATAATAACTAATGGGTAAGTGTGATTACAATTGTTGTATATTCACAACCTTGGACTACGATGACACTATTACCGGCTCCGCCACATCGAAATACAACCAAAGTCTTTATAGTGGTCTGACTGATTGATGATAATGTCCGGGTTTAATTGAACATTTAAACCAGATGTCCTCTAAGGTGAACCCAGGATGCGAATGCCCCGGGTCAACACCTTGAACCGCGACATGGTAAACTTCCGGGCGTCATACCGCGATTATACCCGTGAGTCAAATATTCTAGGTTTTATCGGCATATAAATCCCGCAGCCATTAAGTACTCGACAAACTACGGGCTTTATTTCCCGATAAATTCCTATAAGGCCTGGTAGTAAATTCAATGGGGATAATAATTTGATAAAACCCGGTATCCGGGTTTAGTCACGCGATGAAGGCCGAATCTGGTGGAGGAGTCCTCATGGTCCAACGATCACCACACTCATAACCATTTTACACAGCTATGTATATACAACATAGAAATTTCAACATAACATATATATTACGTATCAGCATAATATACATATTACATGTGAGAAAAATACATATATCGACTAGACTTAAATGTCTATAGAAATACATATTAATTTTACTAATAACCTATACACTCAACTATCAACTACACTGCTATGTCTATACAAAAACATCGCAAATTTCCGGCGGAGAGTAGTCATATCTCCCATGATTTGAATGCTAACCTACTGGTCCTTGGTGTGCCACAAGATGTCCATAACGTACACTCCGCAGGAGTGCCTGTAGTAGAAAAATTCAAATTCAGTAAAACATTCAATGTCAACAATATTAAATTGAATCCTAACTAAAGTACCCGTCGGGTTGCTGCGGCACCGGCACCTTCCCCGGATCAAGAATCTCCAGCTCCTATTTTTTGTAAGCAAACGCAGTTTTGGATAGATGCTCATAATATCCACTGCGCACCAGGAGAATGGGGAGGAGGCTGACCAATGCCTACATGGCCGTCACCCTGGACTTCATGCTATCTGCTGACTTCGCAAGGGAGTCGTATACAACAACTTTCCCCCCCTTCAGGCAAATATTCACAAGGACCAGTGACTATTATTTATGCTGCATGGGAGCAACACCTGCATGTAATATAACGTTAGATTTTGTAAGGCAGTGACTCCATAAATAAGTTGAAATAACACATATGAAGTCCACTGTCCACTACGGGCGGTCATCATCATCAGTCTAGCCCTGGACAAAATTTAGCCAACTTTCTGGGACAATCGCCTTACCAGCCATAAATCGCTTCCCGGTATATGTATTGTTCCAGTGCAATACCATAAGTACCTGGATAGAATATATGATCATGGACAAAATATATATCCAACAAAGAAGTAATATAAGATTTCTGTATAGCACTCACAAATAGTGATGACGACATCAGTGCGTAATTGGTGTCATACACACCACTACACTGCATCTTCATTATTCGTCGGAGGCAACACATATAACTATCGATGTGCGCTGCCTCTACCCAGTTAGGCGATTCCGTTATGACCCGAAGGTCATTGGGTATTAGATGGACAATGTACCCTATGTCCCGCCTACAACAACTAATTAAGACTTAGACTGCACATATGTAAATAGAATTAGTAAGTAAAAAATTCTTAAGCCTTTTAATATTCACACAATATCTTTATCTGATAGTATGTAATCACCGTAGCCCTCAGGGGGGTTAGGATTATCCTCATCATCTGGGTTCAGGTGGTGATGCGATACTTCAGCTGCTATCTGCATAACAACCTCGACAGCATTAGTGGGTGATAGGTTCTGAGGGATGGTCGAGCAGTTGTCGAACCACTCCAGAATTACATTAGATATCTATATACCTCTCTCTAGTTTGCAGCAAAGTGCACCCTAGGTCGTCTCTCACAAGGAGCCTTATCTTTTTCTACCAACAATGAGAACCAATATAAGTAACAGTTTGTTTAGGGGGGGGGGTTTTGACAGAAAACCAAATAACAAAACAGAAAACAAATAAGGATAGATGAAAATCAGTAAATGAAATGCAACCAGCTGTGTATTTGTCCCCTTTGTGAAATCTTCCTTGTCCAATCTATAGATCTTGGTTTGTTAGATGCTTTTAACATCCGGATATCAAACTCAAAGCATCCCCAACAACCGTCCAAGGATTAGAATGGTTGAAACAACAAAATGAATACAGAAATCTCTTATAAACAAAATGCAACCATTCATTCTCTATTCAACCCATCCGAAGCTATGCAAGAACAACCATTCAAGCACATTATATTCATTCCCGGGATGTTATACCAACCAGCTACAACACTCTATTCTCTTAAGCATTTAACAGAAAATGAATCCATGTAAATTCACACAAACCTGCCTTGAACTTCATGCATTCCAAAATCTGTTCAAACTAAACCAAATGGAAATGAATAAGATTAAAACAAACAAACAAACCGGGTTTTTGTAGTTCATCCGGGACTCAGATTCCACAAGGGTTCAAGATACACAACCAGTTACAATAGCCTTAGCCTTTCATTGCAGCAAGGAAGACAAAATGGAAACAAAATGGAGAAAACAGAAAAATGCTACAATCAGAAAAACGGCCAGAATTCTCCTCCCTCTCTCTACTTTGGAAATAAGTGCTAAGAGGCCTTAAATACATGGCCAAGAAATGAAGACCTAGGAAGGCTAGGGTTGGGCCTAGCCTAGACCAACAGATATGAGCCCAAGACAACAAAAACGAGCAGCCCAAATGTAGCCCAAAACAGTAGAATTGAACAACCCAAATCTGCTCCCGCTGGATGCTAGCCTCCAACAATTTCTCTAAATGCATGGCTCGCTGCTTCCAGTATACAACAATATCATACTCAGCATCTATCTCTAGTCCTTTGTTTTGAACAGCCACATCATTTCTCCTCCGAGGAACTTTAGGCCAAATGTCGTAAACATCATCCAATATAGAATCTGGGCGTTTATCACCACCATAGCTTTCTTCCTCAAAACGATGTTGCTCCAGGCCTTTCTATATTGAATTGCTTCCCAGCTTCATTCATATCTTCAGGCCACATTGAAGAGACAACTTCAATGTCCATTTCTTCTACATTTTCAGCTTCCATTTCGCAAACCATTGATGCTATAATGTAGCTTGATACCAGAATGTCATTAAAGAACGCTTGCTTGCCTGTATAAATGCATAAACAACAAGTTCAGGCTATTCCAGCTGCTTCTCTAGCTTGGATTCATAGAAGTAAGATAGAAAATAGTGTAAGGACAATTTGAAGTATCATAAAATAGAAACAATGAAAGATTAGCAAAATTACTTCAAATTGTGTAATAAGATTGAGGTGAAATGCCAAAATATAGCATAAATATGCATGATATCAAGGGACTTCATCACTTGTCCCCTCTAGCTTTAAGTGGTGGTCCGCAACATGAGCCGCATTATCCATCACATTGACTACCCCTCTGTCTGGTTGAGGAATAGGAACATCCTCCATTGTCCAACCCGATTTGGACTGCGGCACTGTATCCGCATCAATTGCATCGTCGGTCCTGTCCACCGCGACAGCAACCCTTAACCGCTTAATTCTGGTGGGGTCGGTGTATTGTGGCCGACAATACTGCGATTGCAACTGTATAATCACTATCCCTTACAATAAGGTGTTGCAGACTAAAATGTAATACGTATTCAAATTGAAGTTCGGGCATACTCTACCTGGTGATGTCTAGTAATCCACTTCATCGCCAACTGGAGGTGTATGTTGACCATCTGGTTCCTCATCATAACCACCGTCCATATCAGTTGGGAATGCACAACAGGCGGGACGCGTAGATGGGTAAGCAGTGATGTTTGCCCCATTTCCACTTGCCTCAACCTCCACTCCACATGGCCCAACCTCTTCTCAGTGAGCGTCATGTGTGAGCTCATTAGACCGATTTCTCGATCCAAACGTGTGCTCATCTGGCTGAGTTCACCGTTCATGGACCGCAATAGCTCCAGCGTCATATTCAGCTTATTGGTGATCTGCAAAAGGAAATGCCAACTATTAGATGTGTACATATACGATATGAACAATTTATCATATATCAAATTTACATCACATGAACAATTTTATCAGCAATATCATACATCTTCTTCGGGCTGTCTGCGGTGCATAGTAGGAGGGAGTCCTGTCTCCACCCTACACGTTGAAATCGTATCTATACAAAAAGCACCATCAGCCACATCCGCCTTCTCCTCCTCTCCCACCTGGTCGGATCGGACCACATCCTTCAGATTATGGTTAATCCCTCTGCCGCCTAATTTGTATACGTCAACACCAACCCAGTACAGAGAGTTAAAGGACCTCCAGAAGTCAATGTCCCACTCTGCATCGGTTGGCTCGAGTGTTGCACTCGTACCCCGAACCTATGACATGATTTTATCATTTATTCAATTGACTAAAAATATTCAAAAAGTTACTCAATTTAATTTGAGGTTTCGAACATACATTCCTAAGGCCTTCTACGTAGTTGATTTTATGTGGCCTTCTTTTAGAGCACCACTTCCGACATCTGGGAATGGAGACCGAAACGGATAGTCTGATGGCCCACTTATTCTCCACCCATGGGAATGTTTCGATCAACCACCACTGTATAAATCAAATAATTTCAATAATAAGAAGATAAAACAATTCAAGTCAAACAAAAGTGTAGTTGGCATCGACAAATATTACACAAATAATGTAATGTTCATTGTCGACAGACCGATGCCACTATACTGAATTTAGCACCTGAAATGCCCAAATAAAATCGTAAATATTGACTTTCTTGCCAATCTCCCCACTCAGCTTGCCATCTGCAGTGGCCAGTCGGAGGTAATGCAGGTTCTTACTGTAGATGTACGTACCCCAAGGGAACGACTGAAATGCATGCAAGTCATCGGCCATAGTCCATAGAAAGTCCTCCACCAGTGCGCGTTCATCGTAGCCAAGCAACAAAATTGTCACAACAGCAATATAACTTAGCTTGAGGACATCATCTCTAGGGAGGTCATGTCTGGAATCAAGAGCTACTTTGATGTCGCGCCAATACACCTCCCGTTGTTGTGGGAAAAATCACGCGCGTAAACTGTCCGCCTGCATCGTTCTCGCTTCACATTGTTCTTTATCAATTATGCCAAACCGGAGTCCACTGATTAGAATTAATTCTTGCTTCCCGTACCTATATGGCACGCCCCCAAGCTCCAACCACATCTCATCCTCCCAGGCTCCGGGAAAGGTGACCTCCTGAACCAGGACTTCTCCAACTAATTGTGGTGTAGAATACTAATCGTGCAGAGGGATTTGAATAAAATGTCCCAGCGACCCATCGGTGAATGTTTCCAAGAGGCGATAACGACCTAATGCCTCACGAACAACTGTAAGCTGCTGCAGGCCATAGTGAGTTGTGAACCGCGTAGTCGGCTGGATTACCCGATTAACGTGAACTTACGTAAATTTCAACATCTGGTTGACGTCCATCTGACAGGGATCGACAAAAATAAATAAAAGGGAAAACCATTATGAAATAACAAGAACGCGATATCTTTTTAAATAATGGGGTAAATGAAGGACGGTATAGGTTTGGTCCGGAATGGCGAGGAGGCACGGCGTCAATCCCACGATGACGCCCGATTGGCCTGAAATTACATATTAAGCCCAAGACCCACGTTCGCTGGCTGCTGAGCTTCATCGAGCTACAAGGAGGCCAACCGGCCTCGAATCCATACGGTCATCATCGCCAACGGGGCTTCAAGACGACGAAGCGACGTCGGCAAGAAAGTCGGCCCACATTCCGTCCCTCATCAATAGACATAGCCGGGCCATGATAAGGATTGCGTTTAAGTCCATAGCGTCAGACAAAAATAACATAAAAGTAGAACAAGACTCACCTCTTCACTGTGGGCAGTTAGGGTTCGGCGATGACGTTAAACGCTAATACAACAGTTGCTCGCTTGTTCTGGGGCGGATGTGGGGTCTAGGAAGAGATTACGACTTGGGCTTAACGGAGACAGTTAGAGGGAGCGATCGGGTGAGTGAAAGGCAAGTCGGGTTTAATTAGTACGGGTGTTTTAAATTTTAGGGGTAAAATGGAACTCGCAGGGTATAGGTAACAGTATGCAATAAAGACTAATAATCACGTATTCGTTGAATTTGAGTTTGTTTTAGTTTTCAGGAGCGGGGGGATCGTAATCAACTAAGGGTGGGGAAAATTTATTAAAAACAATAAATATACTTTTCTCCGAATGTGAAAGGGTTTGCCCTTGTATATAAAGATAGTTAAAATCCAATGCATCATCGTTATTGATTACCACAACATTTATATTGGTTACTTGAAATAATTGGTTAGCCAACATATCATTGGTGATTTCTTGTAATTTTCATTGTTTTTTATAGTTAGCGGTTGTAATTTTCACTATTTTAATTTATAGGTATTTAAATTATAGGTATTTAAAATGAACCGGCAAAAAATCCAATATTGTTACTGATTTAATTGTTTGTAGAAACAGAATGTTGAAGTCCGAAAGCAGACTTCATCTTGGTTTAATCCACCTGGCAGACTTCATATTGGTTTAAGTTCACCTAACGCTATTTGATCAAACTTCATATTTGTTTAAGTCCGCCAATCGCTATCTGGGTCCAACGTAGCGTCCGGGCAGACCCATCAATGATGAAGTTCGCCAGGACGGTCCCTTATGCGGACTTCATAATTGCCATCAAGGATGAAGTCCGCCCGAACGCTCTATTTTTGCGGACTTCATAATTGCCATCAAGGATGAAGTCCGCCCGGACGCTCCCTTATGCGGACTTTATAATTGCCATCAAGGATGAAGTCCGCCCGAACGCTCTATTTTTGCAGACTTCATAATTGCCATCAAGGATGAAGTCCGCCTGGACATTTTGGAATGCCATTACTGCAACTATTTCATGTTTCAAATAATGCATTGACAACGAAAACCATTATAACTTAAAGACTATCAACTATCAAAACAGAAATGAAGCTAAATGCATAACAATTTCTTAAACTGAACAAATTTAAGCTGCTATATGCATAAGTGTCCTCCATTTTACCAGAGTCTATATTTAAAATCGAGACAAAAGTACCGATAGGTCCGATCAAGCTGATGGACAGTCCCGATATAAATGATTAATCCATTGAAAATAGTCCGATGAGGCTGATATTTTTTTTTAGTATTTTTTTAATGAATTTGATTCTCTTCTAAACTCTTGTATTGTTGTTGTTAAAGTGGCTGAAACTCATACTATGGATTTGAAATGAACATCAAGAGTCCGACAACAATAGCCCAATCGGGCTCTACACATAAGAATAGTCCGATCGGACTCTACACATAAGAATAGTCCGATCGAACTCTTCATGTCAAGTATCCTGATCAGACAATTCACACTTCACACTGATGTGGTCCGTGAATAGTTCGATCCGACGCATTAAGATGGAATCAATCGGGTACTATTCCTGTTTGAATTAATTGACAAACACAATGCTGTCAATCAATTACACAACCCAAATGACATAATTTGAATCAATCACCGCGGACCTTGTGGTTGTCTTCTTCGCCTATTTAAATCACTCACCTCTGGTTCTTCTTCGTGCTATTTCCATGGTAGGGTTTAGGATAGGGTTTGAATGTCTATGGCCAACGTGGTTTTAATTTCTGTTTTGTTTTTTCCTTTTTCCTTGCACAGTAAATATGGGTCCCATTTAAATAGGCCACCTAGCGTGCCACCTGTGCAAAGGCACACGCCCGGGGATTCGATTTAGAGAGCTGGCTAAACTTGCAACTAATATCATAAAATGGGTAATTTTTGCCAAAATTGAAACGATTGGATATAACCGGAAAAACCAGAAAACGTTTGGTTATTTGGTGCTAATTGGCCGAAAAAAAATATAAAAAATACAAATATTATTTGTAATCCTTCAGGCCTGATGTGGTCCGTTCGGGCTATATCGTGGTATTAGGTATTCAATCGGATTTTATTGGGGAATCAAGTCCGATTGGATATTCTTGAAACGATTTTCATGAAGTCTGAATAATCCTATATCACTTAATCGAAAAATGAAGTCTGATTCGAAATTGTTTAATTAATGGAATCGGTCAATACCAGGATAAAGTCCGATAGGATAAAAATCTCATCCCAAACATACATAAAGTGATATCGGTTATAATAACGTAACGGGTACCGATTGGACTAATGAGTTGTTTTTGGACAAAAAAAGGCCATTCCCGCCCGATACATGAACAGTTGTACCGTTTCATTTGCATATCTTTGCTTCACCTTCTGTCTTTACTATAATTGCGTTGTCTGACCGCCTTTTCCTCTATAGATCGTTATTCCCAATTTGGTTCACGTTCTTATTCCTCCATATTACTGATAGGATGGCTAACTTAATCGAGAAGCAGTCGAAGCCGGCTAATAATAAGAGCGCGAAGAAGACGGTTCATCAGGTTTGATTTTGGACTATTTCCTTTGTCTGATGATGTTTTGACCATATTGGCAGCGAATAATTTGATATGAATACGTACCACCCAAAAAATATTTGTTATAAACCAACATATTTATAATATCAGCAGATGTGTTAGCATTTATTTGTGGCTAGATGAAGAAGGGGTAACGGTTTATGGGCATCATGTTCGGCGAAGATATGTTAACATAATACAAGCTGATAGGTTAACATACATCGGTGGCATATATATACACCACCGATATGGGGTAACCGATGGTTAGAGTTTAGCATTTACTTCGTATGGATATGGGGTCACCGATATATCGCTTATATACTTGACTGGTTACTTGTTACTGATAAAGATTGTATTGTTTGTTAACTTAATATTGGTTTTTTGTTTTTTTATTTTTTGTACAGAGGTTAGATGATAACTTGGAAATCAAGGAGTTTTTCCACGCATACTAGACTTGATCATTTTAAGGAGACTGTTGAAGGCATTAGGGCCACACTGAGGCATAAGCCTGACCTTGAGGAACAGTTTAAGGCATCTTGTTTTGGACAGCTCGTATATGGAGTAGAGGGACTAACATGGAGCATTCAGTTAGTCCACAGTCTACTGTTAAGGCTGTTGAAGATAGCAAACAAGGACGAGGAAGGCTCCTTGTGCTTCAGAATATGTGGGAAGGACGTAAAATTTGGGAGGGAGGAGTTTGCTCTGATTACGAGGTTGAAGTTTGGAAACATCGAAGCATCAAAGAGGAAAATCAATGTGGAGGGGACTCCTGCACTATTTGCCAAATTCTTCCCTGACTGTAACATAAAGAAAGGGGTTTCAGGGACCAAGTTAAGAAAGATTTATATGTGGGATATTGCTAGTGGTAAAGAGCAGTGTTCGGATGAAGATCGTCTATCTATGTCATATCTGATGATTATAAATGAAATCAATTCCAAATCCCATGGCACGAAGTTGGATATCAGATATTTTCACCTGGCCTCTGATTGGCCAGAGGTTAACAAGTTCTCCTGGGCAAATGACTCCTTCATCTCTACAACAGATAGTGTCAGACGAGGCATCTTGAATGGGTTCAAACAGAATAAGGATATGAAGACATATGACATTGGAGGTTTCCCAATTACCTTACAGGTATATATCAGTGGATCATCGATATGGATAAACCGATGCGAATATGATATCGATTATACATTACTTGATCGATATCGGTTGATCATCGTATCGATTATACCATATTGGTATCTGACCGATTATATTAACCGACATATCTTATTAGAACCGATATATATGTAACTGTATGTCTTATTCTAATTTTTGTATTATAAAGTAGTATAAGACACATTATCTAATACTTGTTTTCTTGATTTTGTATCATATGCAGATTTTTTTATTTGAGGTCATGCCACATTTGGTTGAGCTCAAAATTGTTAAAAGAATTGAATCAAGCCCTCAAGCTCCAAGGATGAAGAAATGGATACTTCTACCTACAAAAATCAACCAAGAACAAATTTTGCAGGGGCGTTTATTTGATGATGGGGAAGTTATCCCCATTGTGCCAACAGAATAGGAGAGGGGGGAAGATTATTTTATTAAGGCACATGGTGTATTGGAAGAAGAAGAAGAAGAAGAAGTAAACAAAGGTGGAGTCGGAGGGAGTGCAAATGTAATGGAGGTTGACTCAATACACCAGGGAGGAAGGAGTGTTGAACTCAAGAAAAAAATATATATAAAGAACTATTTAGATGGTTTAATAAAGGAAATTCGGGAGGAAAGGAAGGAAGTGAGCAACAAGATCGGTGAAGTGAGAAACGAGCTAAGGGAAGTGAAAAACGAGCTCGGTGAAGTCAGAAACGAGCTAAGGGAAGTGAAAAACGAGCTCGGTGAAGTGAGAAATGAACTAAGGGAAGTGAAAAACGAGATCGGTGAAGTAAGGCACATGTTGAACCGAGATAAGGAAGAGAGCACCAACATGAAGAGTATGTTTACTTTTATCTGCTAACGATTGTCAATCAAGCCAGTGGTAACTGAGGGAGAGGACGAGAGGAAAGATGTTGAAGGTGAGGAGGAGACGACGGAAGGCGATGTTTCTGAGGCTGTGGCTGTAGTTGAGAAATTGATAGAGGAGACATAAACAGAGTTAATAAACCCCTCATTAGATGAAATAAAAGCAGATACTCCTATCAAGGAGACATTCCAAAGGACGGGTGTGCAAATGGGGCACAAAAGAAAATCCATTGAATCAATTATGAATCCCCACGAGGGAAATAAGGAGGAGGACTCGAGAGTAACATCATTCACCTCCAAACTCCCAAAGGTGAATCCCAAACCAACAGGTGCTCCAAGCGGTGTTTGGGTGGAGGACTTACATAAATTTCTCAACGATCCAAATACAACAACAGTTATCAAAGCTTCTTGCTGTTATATGGATAAGGAATTTTTTCAGATCCTATCAAATAAAGACCAATGGCTCCGATCTGATGTAAGTCATTATCTAACTATATATGTTCTGTTGTGTATGACATCGGGTTATAATTATCTGTTAAGAGCCGAGACTTACCTACATATATCATTTGCTGTATAGATACGTCAGTTACACTTTATCGGTTATACGTTATAATGTCGGTTTCCTATATCGAACTTGAACTGATATATATAGCCGATATATATACATTGTCATGTATCGGTTTCACATGTAAGTTACGAACTGATATTTATAACCGTGTTTGCTTATGGTATTTATTTTTAAAATCTTTGCAGCACATGGATAGCTATGTGTACATGTTGAATAAAAGAATGAAACAATCAAAGACAACCAATACAAAATTAGCATTGGTTTCAAGCACATTTAGTGTAAGTGTCGTAACAATATATATTATCTGGACTGGAATTTACTTCTCAAAATAACTAAGCATTTGTGATTTTGACCGCACATAGCAATTATTGAAGAGTGTGTGGGATCAATTGAAGGCAGGAAAGTGGGGAAACTTCACGGAGCATGATATTCCTTGCCAATATTTTTGGGGAGAGACAATAGATACCAACGGCTTCTTAAATGTTGAGGTCGTGCTATGCCCTGCAAATGTAGATGATAAACATTGGGTTTTGGGAGCGCTTGATTTCGCGCTTCAATGTGTTCATGTGTATACCTCAACCACACCAAACAACTACAAAACTAAGTTCCAGTATCTTGTACATATGGTTCCAAAGCTTCTAAAAGATTGTAAGTACGACATCTTAACACCTGGATTTAAGTTGAAGCCTATATGGGACTTCGAGGTTCAAAAAGGTCCTCAACAAATTGGGTAAGCTTCTAAAAGATTGTTTATTTGGATTTTTTGGATTATGATGGCTAAAAATGTTATTTGCTTACAATTGGCAGGGGTGGTGATTGTGGGCTATTTGTTCTCAAATGGATGGAATTCATGGCCCACGATGTCTCAATAAAAGAGATGACCCAGGGGCATGCTGAACTTTACAGATATCATATGGCTGTGGATCTTTATGCTTTTGCAGTATCGGATGCATTGGAATTTGCAGCCGAGCTTGATAAAGAAAATGAAGAAGCTCACAAAGATCCCAAGAAGAGAAAGGAAAACTAAACTATTGTAATGTATACATAATCTTAGTAATATTGTAATGTATATATAAATCGTACCAATATATAAGTTTAGAGGAAATGAGTGTCCTTTATAATTATATCGGTCTGATTCATCGGATATAAACTGATACCATTTGATCGAGATGTCGACTTCCTTAATCGGTTAACACACATCGATTATTTAACCGATATGAATACACCGATATTGTTTTCCCATAACTAATTTCTTAACATTCAAAATTATTGGATTACACCAAGTTTGGCGACCTATAAGACATCTATTTCCACAGATACATCGGTTATGTTTCATCGGTTTGAAACCGATGCTCTTTTACTGATATCCTCTTACTGATTTTTCATCGGCTAACACACATCGGTTAAGAAACCGATATGTATTAATCGATATCGATTCCATAAGACGGAATTCAACAAATACTACAATTGAACCTGTTAATTGTTGTTCTTATTAAAAGATTGGCCTTTTAAATGTTTAATTAGTAAATGTATGTTAAACGTTTATGATAGTAAAGTTATTGGATTAAAGCAAGTTTGGCGATTGTGACCAATTAAACAACAACGACTGCATTTCACCCTCCTCTTCTCTTCACCAGCTGAAAGAATTCGACATATTAGACGTCTTCCACGTTTGCGTCTACTTTGTAAGACATAAATTTCCACAGATACATCGGTTATGTTTCATCGGTTTGAAACTGATGCTCTTTTTCCCATATCCTCTTACTGATTTTTCATCGGCTAACACACATCGATTAAGTAACTGATATGTATTAACCGATATCGATTCCATAAGACGGAATTCAACAAATACTACTTCTTATTAAAAGATTGGCCTTTTAAATGTTTAATTAGTGAATGTATGTTAAATGTTTATGACAACAAAGATATTGGATTAGAGCAAGTTTGGCGATTGTGACCAATTAGACCACAACGACTGCATTTTACCCTCCTCTTCTCTTCACCGGCTGAAGGAATTCGACAAATCTGACGTCTTCCACGTTTGCGTCTACTTGCTGGCGGTAGCAATTTAATAGACGCAATTTCCATCGGCACGGTCCAGTCGCCTTGGCTGCCCACAGGCATTATCGGATCGGCATAGGCACACAACAAAGCTTCTGTTTGGTAGTATGAGGAGCACAAACTGTATGAGTCAATATTGCATGAACGTGCAGCAGCCAGGGCATGACCACATGGCAATTTGTCGAAATCAAACACTCTACAAGTGCAAGTTTTCACCTTCAAGTCAACAATACCCCCAAAGTGACCATCATGAACATTGAATCTATACATATCAATCGGTTCTGGACGCCAATACTGGGATAATGCCAATCTTTTGCCTATTTCTCCCTCAGCCCAAGCTGTTATATATCCACCCATTTTACTAGCATCACCCCGTCTCTCATAAAACCATCGTTGCAGCATATTCCTGATATACTCCATCAAACATTGAATTGGCAATTTACGCGCATCCGCCAGAGCTGCATTGAGGTATTTTGCAATGTTTGTGGTCATTATATCAAACCTTTTGCCATCCGAATATGCACGTGCCCAACGACTGAAACCAGCCTCTCTAGAATAGGCATCAATGGCTGGAGCATATCGCTCGAGCTCAATAAAGTATTCATTAAATTCGGATTGTCGATATGCCTTCGCAGCCTTGTAGAAAAGAGCATGCACATTTTCCTTTTTGAATTTAGCCTTTATGTTTTGGCCAATATGATATATATATATATATATATATATATATGAAACGTGCAATGAGTTAGGGAACACAATCATGACCGCCTTATGGATGCTCTTGTGCCGGTCAGACACAAATACCAAATCAGGTATATCATCACCAAGGGCAGAGCGCAATTTATTAAAGAACCATTCCCATGAAGCATCATTCTCAGAATCTCCCACTCCCCACGCTATAGGATAAACATGATTGTTACCGTCTTTGCACGTGCACTACAAAAGAATCAGCATTTAGCAGCAGTTTTTTTTGCATTTAGCGGCGGTTTTTAACCGCCGTTAAGTATTTTAGCGGCGGTTTTGAAAACCGCCGCTAATACAGCCGTTGCGGAGTGTTTAGCGGCGGTTTTCAACAACCGCTGGAATAACCGCCGCTAATTTTAAATTTTGCGGCGGTTTTAAAAACCGCCGCTAAATAAGTCATTTAGCGGCGGTTTCTGTAATATTTAGCGCCGGTTTTGAAACCGCCGCTAAAATTAAAATTTTATTTTTTTAAATTTTTTTAATTTTGTTTAAAATTTAAAAAATATATATTTTAATTTTAGCGGCGCTTTCAAAACCGCCGATAAAATTAATAAAAAAAATTAAATTATTAATTTTAGCGACAGTTTTGAAACCGCCGCTAAAATTAAAATATTATTTTTTTACGGACCGCACAAGCCAGCCCACCCCGCGCCCGACCCGCCCGCCCCCTACGCGCCACGTGGCTGCTTGTGCGCGCGCCACGTGGCGATGCTGGAAATTAAGTCCAGCCATGTTCTCCCCAAGTTTCGAACCTGAGACCACTTATGTGCGCGCGCGCGCGCGAATCGTCTGATCTGCAAAGACATCCTTAACATATATGCATATATATAAATTATATACTAATCTAACAACTAATTTTCATAATTATATTTTATATTTTTTAATATATATTAAAAATATTTATTAAATGATTATTTTTAAAATAATAATAAAATAAATTAAAAATAAATTAATTGAGTTAAATTAAATAAATTAATTGATTAAAAATAAAAAAGAAGATTTTATATATTTTTTTAAAAAATTATTAAAATTTTATATATTAAAATGTTTTTAAATTTATTTTTATTTTTTAAAATTATATTTTTAATGAATTTTGCTATTAATTTAAATGCAATTTTATATTTATTTTTAAGATTTTATATTTATTTAATTTTTAATTATTTTCTTAAGCAAAATTTAATTTTTTTAATGAAAATAATGAATTTTAATATTTCAGATTTTTATTTAATTTTAATTTTAATTTTTTTTTCAATTTAGCGGCAGTTTTCAAGAACAGCCGCTAAATTTAATTTTTTAATGAATTATTTTATTTTATTTTTAATTTTAAATTATTTAATCTTTTTAAATTTAGTGGCAGTTTTCGAAAAACTGCCGTTAAATTTATTTTCTTTTGAATTTTGCGGCGATTTTTGAAAACCACTGCAAATGTTAATTTAATTTTAATTTTAAATTATTTAATTTTTTTTAAATTTAGCGACGGTTTTTCAAAAATCGCAGCGAAAACGAATTTAATTTTTTATTATTTAATTATTTTTTAAATTTAGCGACGATTTTTTAAAAACCGTCGCAAAAAAACATGTTTTACTGAATTTTGTGGCGGTTTTTTGAAACCGCCCCAAAATTTTAAAGAAACCGCCGCAAAAATCATATTTTGCGGCGATTTTTAGAACCGCCGCAAAAAAATCACCGTAAAAAATCAATTTTTTTGTAGTGGTGGTAACAAACAAAGTACCAAGATACTTGCCCTTAAGGAAACAAGCGTCTACTGCAATGACAGGCCGCATCTTGCTATGAAATCTGGCAAGGCTTGCACCAATGGCCATGAAAAGGTACTTGAATTTGTTTCCACTGTCACTCTCGAATTCTGCAATAGTCCCGAGGTTATTCAACTTCAACATGTACAGATAAGATGGAAGCAACTTGAATGATTCCTCCGCACCCTCTCTGATCATGTCCAAAGCCTTTTCCCGCGATCTCCATGCCTTTTCATAACTTATGTTGACCCCAAAGTCCTTGCGAATATCGTGAACAATGTTCTTAGGCTTATAAATAAGCTTAACATCCTCGAAACTGCTTTTTATATAAGAACCAATTATTCTGCTCTTTGCCTGACAATGATCGCGGCGCATTATTGAAGATGAACATGAATGAGTATTTATATATTTCTTGACTGTCCAACCAAAAGAAACACCAAGTGTGGCTGCCCTAAACCGCCATTTACAATCACTGTGCTTACATTTCATGTAAACTACATTCTTAGTTGACTTGACCATTTTGTATTTGTAATTATTCTTCAAAGCCAACAAACTCATCCGTTGATGCAATTCTGATTTTGAAGGAAAAATTTCGTTCATGTCAACATCTGCCACAGCCGACGATGTTCCCGCACTAACCCTTGATAATCTCGAAGATGGGAGAAAAGTAGTCTGCTCAGCACAATCCCGAGAGTGTACATTGATAATGTACAAATTTTCAACATCATCAGCATTGAATACATCTTCAACCCCATGTCCAGCATCATCCCGATTAACATCTTCAGCATCATCGCGATTAACCTTGTCTTTCAACGATGTTGGACTATCGTTGCCCAAGCGTGTCAGGGGATAATTCTCTGCAACCACTTCCTTAGGTAGTGTCTGCGGTAGTAATCTATCCACAAAATCAACACACAATGGGCTTCTGGACTCTATCCGAGAGCATTCCAATAGAAAGCACTCAACATCTGTATCATTACGTATCTCCAATGGACGTGCGGATAGAATCGAGTGCTTATACTTGTACTTCAGTACAACTGACTTCTCCACTGTACTAACATTGAATTTGTTGTATAGGGAACTTACGAGTTGGTCGAATGTGCAATCTGGTTCCACACGTAGTACCGTCCCACATTCTTCTGTCATGTACTTATATTCTTTTGCATCAACATCATATTGCCACTGGCCTCAATACATCACAACAACAAAGACAGGTCTTCGAGCTTCCATTCCTAACATTGAAACGATTTCTAAATTAAAATAAATTTAAAACATATCGATTTTCCTAACGTATATCGGTTTCTAAATGTCGATTGTAAGAGGTCATATCGGTTACTATATATCAGTTAACATAAGACCTCAATCGATAATGAAACCGATATATCATTTTCATGATGCTTCTGTGTTTAAACCTATATCGGTTGAAATATATCATGATGTAAATTGCCGATATATCATCCAAACTAGCAAAATGCATAATTTTTCACTCATAACTTTGGAAAAGAGGATAAACTATCTTATCGAAGATTGGGAATTAACTAAATACCTAGATTGAGAGAAGCCGATTGATGTGCAAACGCAACAACGCTTAAAGAATAACAACAATGGGCGCGAATAAGATGCTTGGTGAAGAAGCAACAACACTTTGACAAGTGAATAAAAGCAGCAACAATGGCTTTGAGAAAGACGAGCGTGAGAGATTGACGGCGGCCGAGTCAGAATGTGAGTGACAGAATACAAGACCATAAGATAGGGTTCCTATAGCGGGATTATTAAAAGCGGGGGCATTTATGTCAATTCAACTCTCAAAAGTTCTAGTTTTGCAAAGATTTTCAAAGTGTCTTATTTTTGCAAATTTTAGTACCGGGGGTCCTAGTTTTGAAAATTTTCCACTCTCATCCTATATCTCTTCCCACCATGATTCCCTTAACGAATGTAAATATGGTGAATTCAAATAACCAAGTCAAATCGAACATGGGCATTCCATTCACAGCTAACTCTACCATCTTCGGATCAATGGATTATTCCTTTCTGAACAATCGAAGAGTAATTAATCCTCAAGAATTCGAACATCCATGTTTCTGCGCCCAGGTTTATAGGTGGGAGGATATGATAGGAAACAAAGGAGTAATGCACACCAAAGATACCATTCCAAGATTCTCGAATAGGGTGATTCATTTAACTTCCAAATTAAGAGGCGACTCACTTAAGCTCGTATAAGGTTTGTCATTCTAAGAGTGCAATCAGTAAGGCGACAGTGGATAAAGGACTTTTTATACATCAGATATAGCACTCCCCCTGCTTATGTTACAATCAGTCGTTACTTTCAACTGTTTTAGCATGAGACTCGGTACATTCACCGACAACTATGTTGGGGGCAAGAGGAAGATGTGGTAGGAAGGATTGGAAAATTAAATGTTTACAAATACAGAGGTGCTGCTCAGTTGAATATTATATTGCTTTAACTGATTTTTTTTTTCTTCTCTTCAATCCAGATTCATTACAGAATATATAGAATACAAGGATAATTCTAGAATATTAAACATTAAATATAGTTTCTGAATTCTAAGCCTCTTTTCTATTCCAATGCTTCTACCATATTTTCAAGGCTGACTTCTTGTTCTTCCGAAAGACCCTGCATTTATTATTGATTGGGAAACTGATCACAAATTACTTCTCAACAGCCCCCTTTTAATTTCTGGTCTTTAACTGGCTCTTGAATCTTTCAAATTTCTCGAGTTAAGTGGTTTTATGAAAATATCTACTAACTGATCACTTGTACTGATAAACTCCATTCTGATTTCTCCATTGCTAACCAAATCTCGGATGAAATGATATGAAGCTCAATGTGCTTTGACCTGGGATGAAAGACTGGGTTTTTGGTTAATGCAATGGCTGGCATATTATCACATAAAATTCGTGTAGGCTCTTCTTGTTTAAACTTCAAATCTTCTAAAATTTTCCTTAGCCAGACTGCTTCACTTGCTTCTGTTGTTGAAATATATTTGACTTCTGCTGTCGACAATGTTACTAAATTTTGTTTCTTTGACTTCCACGCAATAGGGTTAGCATCGTGTTTTGTAACATTTTATCAACCAATACAAATATTTTGTAACAAAAAAATAAAGTGTATTAAATGAATATTATTTAAAAATAAGATACATTTATCACATCTCACATAATCCTTAATATAAAAAAATTAAAATTTATATCATTGTATTGGTTAGTGGCTAAGAAACAAATAAACTAGTTATCACCCAACACATAGCCAAATATGAGATACCTTATTAATTATATAATCACTTATTATATGTATTTTATGTATCGATGTTGCAAGACTTTTCACGTTAAAGTATGAGCGAAACTAAAATCATAATTCTCCATGATCACCAATTGTCTTACAAATCAATCAATGATGGTGTGTTGGATACTACTTGAAAAATTCAAGATTATGGTCTATTATAAAAAATAAATTGAAAAGAATAAAAATTCATTCAACATCATCAACTATGTTCATGTAATGCAATGGTTGAGATGTATCCTCAATCTCACAACTTTGTAGCAGTTATGGTGCCAAAGGTCACGGCGGCTAAGAGTGAGCATTTGTATCGGCCGAATTGTTCAAATTGAAGAGAGAAAATTTATATCAAAAATTGAACCGAATCAATTAAATAAATTCTTAAATTGAAAATTTAAAAAAATTAAAATAACAAAATGCAAAAATAACATTGTTTGGATATTTCAATCAATTTTTTTATTTCTATTTTTTTTAATATGAAAAACATACCGAACTAAAATTATCAAATACAGAAATTAAACTTAACTGACTTATAGTTGAATCAAATTAAACTGATAATTTCAACTGATTCAATTTAATTATTTTAATTTAACAAAAATATTACTCACCCCATACGGTTGGCTATTCAAGCTTCCAAAAATGATTTCATTTTTATCCACATTGAGTTGAGCCAATTCTACGGTCGGCCATTCAAGCTTCCAAAAATGGTTTCTATTTTTATCCACATAGAGCTGCGCCAATTCTACGCCCACGGCCAACCTCTTGCGTGAAAGACCAGCTTCCTAAAAAGTGCATTATGTCGGGCCCCGTATTGGTGAGGTAAGCAACCATCCAGCTTCCTAAAAAGTGTAGCATCAATTTCTTCTACGCCATCATCTTGCTTTAATTTTTCATTCAAAGCCATAGGCATAGAAACTGACTTACAGTGAATCATGAGAAACTTCTTGAGCAAATCTTCTGTGTACTTCTCTTGAGACAAAAAAAAATTTCCTTTCTTCTACTTCACTTGTATTCCCAAAAAATACTTCATTAAACCCATATTTGTCTTCTCAAATTTGTGCATCATATTTTTCTTGAACTCTTCCACCATCTTCATGTTGATACTGCAATAAATCAAATTGTCAACATATAGACAGACAATAATAAAATCAGTACCATTTTTCTTTACACATAAGGAGGGGTCATTCGGGCTTGCTTGAAAATTCCTTTTGAGAAAATAAGAATCAATTCTATTATTCCACGCTCCAGGCGCCTGCTTCAAGCCATAAAGAGCCTTCCGAAGTCGATAAACTTTTTCTTCACTTCCCTTCACAACATATCCTTGGGGTTGCTCAACGTAAACCTCTTCTTGTATTCCTCCATTCAGAAAAGCAGATTTGACATCGAGTTGAAAAACTAGTATTTCAAATTGACCTGCCAGTGCTAAAACTAATTTGATCGTCTCCATTCTTGCAACTGGCGCAAAAGTCTTTGTATAGTCAATTCCAGGCAGTTACGAATAACCTTTTGCTATGAGGCTTGCTTTATGTTTTTGAATTGAATCATCTACATTAACTTTTGTCTTGAAAACCCATTTTAAACCAACTATTTCTTTGCTTTCTGGTAAATCAACAAGCTGCCATGTCTTAGTCTTTTCAATAGTCGCCATTTCTTCATTCATTGCTTTTATCCAAACTTCTTCCTTTGCAAATGGTATGTAAAATACCTAGATCGCAGTGGAATAATCGAAACTGATTTGCCTAACAACCTCCATGGAAGAAAACTATAAAAGCTTTCTTAAACGTCCACCCCTTGTTCGCCCAAGGCTCGAATAATGATGCTGAAGACAGTATATTGGCGATCAGAAACTGATTTTGATTGTCGTTATTTTTCCATTAGTCTCTATGTCTATTTATAGGTATCACATAGATACAGATAGACATATCCCTATAGGAATTTGAATCTAATTCAAATTCTAATTACTTATCCCATTATATTGTAAAAATTCAAACGCTAATGAATTTGAAACAAATCCAAATTCATAACATTTATCTTTATCATTAGGAACTTATCCCAATGTAACCACAATTCTAACAATCGCCCACTCGGGTACATAGGATAATGCTCAACTCATCTTCTCATACAGGACGTCAAGGGGTGCGACCTTGATGACAATGATAAGAGTACTATATCAAACAACCACCAATGCCAACATAGTACTGCTGCAAAAGGAAATAAACGAGGGCAATGCCATCTATGCCTTAGATAATAAATAACACATCTATCAAATGCTTCCAATCTCTCAAGAGGAACTCTGAACATCATTTGATCATCAATCGAAGTTCTTGCACTCATGATCATCACACAGATGATCGTCCGGACTATGAGCTGCAAAACTTACATGATGTGGTATAAATTACCTTTCTCAAAATTCAAAACAATCCATCTCTTGGTTTAACTACTTGCCCAGACATGGGCCGCCTAGCTACTTTCTTGTTAGCCAATTGGGTGACATGCTCAAGTAGTGTAATTGAACCTCAACTTCATAAAACAATTTTATATCAGAAGACATATATGAATAGGGTCCCACGTAGTGACAGAGAGAGAACAATCTTGTCACTTCCCTATAACGGTCGTACAAGCACATGTTGTATTATGTGCATGCTACGGTAGAGCTCCCACTAATCAGGGATGTCACACTCAAAACACCGTACAGATATCGGCTCAGTCACCACATAGGCACTAGCTTGAGTCACTCAACTCATGATTACTCACATCCTGCTATTCTCAAACTTAATATGGAATTCAAAATGTATCCATATTCGACTTCTTTAAATAAGTCTCATCTTAGCCATACTAAGGCAACAATAACAACCTTGGATACCCCTCATGTATCAAGGCACTTACACTGACCACATAAGTCCAAGAGTAAGTTGTCTCATCCTGCACACCACACAGGTGTCAGGGCGATCGTCTGCTTGAGTGGACTGATCCTAGCCTGGTGACATTCACGAACATGTGCAATTATTTTCTTGTTTTCCATATCAATAACACAATGTCATATAATGAAAACAAAAAAGAGATAACAAATATCCATCAAATAAGATAACAAATATCCATCAACATAAATCAAAATGAATGTCGTAAACAGTGATCAAATGTAGAACTCAAATTCTACGTAATCTCATACTCCTCACATGGGATTCAAATACATTCCTGCTAAGTGGCTTTGTCAATGGGTCAGCCAACATTTCAGCACTAGGAATATAACTCAAAATCACTTCGTTGTCCCTGATCAATCCTCTAATGTAGTGATATCTTCTTCTTATGTGCTTTCCTCTATCATGAAATTTGGGGTCATGTGCGAACTGCATCGCACAGCCGTGTTGTCGATAGGAATTTCAACAAGTTCATTAGCCTAAGCTATTACCCCGAGTTCTCGAAGGAAAGCACTAAGCCAGGATGCATGCCTTCCAGCTTCTGAGCTAGCCATATACTCTGCTTCCATGGTCTATTGAGCAACACAATCTTGCTTCTTGCTTCGCCAAGAAATAGAGCCTCCACTAAGAGTGAAAACATATGTTGATGTGGAGACACTTTCATATCTCCACCTTGGAAAACTAAAGCATAATCACAAGTACCACATAGATATCTCATGATTCTCTTGACAACTCTCCAATATATCTCACCAGAATTACTTTGGTATCTGCTTACTAGCCCAACAGCGAAGCAGATATCAGGACGAGTGCACTTCATAAGGTACATGAGACTCCCAACAGCACTGGCGTATGGTTTCTTTTCCATTAGTTTCCTTTCTTCCTCTGTTTTAGGGCACTGACTAGTACTTAAGGTGCAACCCTTATCAACTGAAGTATCAACAGGTTTTGAGTTATCCATATTAAACCGTTCAAGGATCTTACGAAGGTAAGTCTCTTGAGACAAACTCAAAAGATCCCTCGAGATCTTAACTCCAAGGATATAACTCGTTTCCCCTAAATCCTTCATCTCAAAGATAGAGGATAACCATTTCTTAATGGTGTTGATCATCTCCAAGTTGTTTCCAACCAATAAGATGTCATCTACATATAAGGACAAAATCAAGAACCCATCTTTTGTCCGTTTGATATACACACAATGATCTTCCTCCATCATGGTCAAACCAATAGAGGTAACGGCTTCATGAAACCGTAGATACCATTGTCTAGACGACTGTTTGAGACCATATATGGATCGTTTGAGACGGCACACTTTGCCCTCTTACCCTTCAGTAACAAAACCGATGGGTTGATCCATATATATCTCATTGTCTAGTTCTCCATTGAGAAATGTTGTCTTGACATCCATCTAGTGTAGCTCAAGATCTAAATGGACAACGATGGCTAGAATCACGCGAATAGAGTCAAATCTCACCACAGGAGAAAATGTTTCTAAGAAATCTACACCCTCTATTTAGGTGTAGCCCTTCACGACCAATCGGGCTTTATACTTGTCAATCGATCCATGAGCTCGGCGTTTGATTTTCAAGACCCACTTGTTACCAATCGCCTTTCTATTTGGTGGAAAATCAACAAGTTCCCACACCTTGTTCTTATCTATCAAGTCCATTTCCTCTTTCATAGCGATCAACCATTGATCTCGGTTTGGGGAGGTTAAGACTTCTTCATAAGAAGTCGGCTCACTGTCATCCGACATGGCACACATAAGTACCCTTCCCTCAATATCATCAAAATGACGACGATGGATAAGCCCACGCTGGCTGCGTCGAATTACTTGAGTCTCCGAAGTATTGTCTATGGGTTCACTCCCATTAACTGCAGGAATTCTTCCACTGACAAAATGCACTTCCACTTGTAACTCATACAATTGGGAGTCCTTATCAATCTCACCAATTCTTGGGAACTCATCCTCAAGAAACTCTACATCCTGAGATTCTGTCTCAGTCAAACCCCCACTAGGATGTTCACCATACATGACGTATCCTTTTGAACCTACAGGATACTGAATAAACACCTTCTTGCTGGCTCTTGGTCCAAGTTTTCCATACTTGTGGGACGTGCTATGAACATATCCAGCTGATCCCCAAGGCCGCAAGTGATCCAAGTTTGGATTTCTTCCAGTCCATAACTCATAAGGGGTAGAAGGCACGGATTTGCTTGGAACACGATTAAGAATGTAGGCTACAGTCAACAACATATCTCCCCAGAAACTAATCAGGAGATTCCCCTGCGCCAGCATTGATCTAACCATTTCCAACAAAGTCCTATTCCGGCGTTCTACAACACCATTTTGTTACGAAGTGCTAGGAATGGTTAGGTGTCGAACTATACCTTTTTCCTTACATAGACTTCTAAACTAATTAGAAAGATATTCACGACCTCTATTAGTTCGAAGAGTTTTTTAAGCTCTTATCCATCTGATTTTCAACCTCATGCACAAAGCGTCTGAAGCAATCTAAAGCTTCTGACTTGTGAGAAATCAGATACACATAACCGAAATGTGAATAATCGTCTATAAAGGTAATAAAGTATGATGCACCATGATGTGCCCTCGTATTCATAGGACCACATATGTCGGAGTGTACTAACTCTAAAAGACAAGATGCACGAGAAGCCTTACCAAAAGGTTTCCTCTTGGCCTTACCAGCTAAGCAAGGCTCACACACAATGAGTCTCACTTTACTAAGAGATCCTAATAGACCTTCTCTTACCAGCCTTTCCATCCTCTCTTTACCCACATGGCCAAGTCTCTTGTGCCATAAATCACAATCAACATTTACGATAGAAGAAGTAGAGGAAACCAAAGCAATAGAACGGTTATCATAAACATGATCCAAATTAAGTTTGAAAAAACCATCCACTAAGAAACCACCACCAAAGAATGTATCATCCAAATAGATGTTCACGCCAGTATCACGGAAAAGAAAAGAATAACCTTGTCCTAATAAACATGCTACTGATAATAGATTACACCAGACTCCAGGAGCATACATAACGTCCTTCAAGAGTAGAATCTTGCCATTCTTCAACTTGAGCTGGAACGAACCAACTCCAAGAACTTCTTCTTGTGTGCCATTCCCAAGCGTGACGTACTGAGTTCCCGCTGGCACCCAGTGGTAATCCACAAACCCTTCTTTCTCAACACTTATGTGTCGTGTTGCTCTTGTATCCACAATCCACTCAGGACATGAGTATACAACTAATGCATGTAAGCAAACATGAATCAAAAGGGAATAAGAAGAGAAATGTACCTTCTTCGGCTCTGGACAATCCCGAGCGAAGTGACCCTTCTTCTTACAATTATAGCATTTCAATTTGGACAAGTCTTTCTTTCCATGGGTCCCTCTTTTGGCCTTCTTGCTTTTGCCATTCTTGGGCATAGGCCCTGATGCCTTCGATCCTTGTCTCTTGCGTTTGGGCCTAAATCACTCACGTTTGTTGACTTTGGCTACAAAAGTCGTCGCACGATTCACTTCAACGCGCTCCGCCTCAAGCTCCAAGTGACGTGAAATATCATCAAAAGTTTTGATATTTTCACTGTGCGTCATAAAGAACTTCATCTGAGACCACTCAAGGTCAGGCAAGGATCTGATCACCCCTAGGAGTTGCTGCTCATCAGTAAGCGTTACTCCCGCACTCTAAAGATCTCTAATAAGTGAATCCATCACTCTCAAATGCTCAGCCATGCTGTGCCTCGGGTCTTTGACATACTGTTGAAATTTTAATTGTAAAGCACAAAGCTTTGTTGCAGATGTCTGACCAAAAGTGATCTTAAACTTTTGCCACATTTCCATTTCAGTCTGGAAAGACTCGAACTAGCCCATGAGATCGGCCCGCATGCTAACTAGCATCGCAAGACGAGCATAACGGTCTCTCTCAAGCCATTTATCATAGGCCCGCTGTGTCGCTAAGGAAACATTTTCCCCTTGCGGCACGAGAAGTGAAGTTTCCAAGACGTCCCATACTCTCTCCATTTGAAGTAGATACTGAATCTGCTTCTCCCATGTAGAGTAGTTGGACCCATCCAACTTATCTATCCTGGTCATGCTTCCAACAACTGAACTGGCGGCCATTAATTACTGAATCAGGGACAACAAAAGACACTCAATGCACATGTTCAAAGCAAACAACAAAATCAAACATTTAGCTATGCATTTCAGGATCAATAGATCGTCAGGCTTCAAAGTCATCACCCTTAATGCACAAATAAAATATTATGACTTAATTGTTTATGTAGTAGAACTAAGCCACAATATCCAACAATATGTTAGAACCCACACAAGGCCCAAGATCGATACTAAACCGAAATTAATTATCAATAAGCAAATAAAACTAAATATTTGTAGGTAATAGATAATTAATTAAGTTAGCAAAAATGCCACATCACATCTATTTATAATTTTAGACTCAAAATTAAACTTATTAATTTATAGTCTAAAAGAATAAATCAAACAATTATCATGACAATATTAAAACAAATAATAAAAGTCATGAAAACAATTTTATTAATTACAAAAATTAAAATTCCAGAATTAAATATCCCTAAAATAATTCTAATTTTTTTTAAAGCAGGTCAAGAGATCAGATTTAACCCAATGGGTCAACCCAGCACTAAACTGGTTCTTCTTCTTCTCTAAACCCATAGGGTTTTCTGAGCATGAACCAACGTCGCCGCCACCCGCTTGCCTTCTTCCTCCACCGCCGACTGCCCTTCCACCTCCTCTGTTCGACGCGGCCGGACACGTAGTCCAACGACCGATCGGTGGCTGGCCACAACCACCATCGATCATCAGCCATTGCTGAAAACAAAAGGAGCCGCGACTATGGTGAACAAATCAAGCCATGGCCGTCGTCTTCCTTCCATTAATGGCGGCTATGGAGGCAGCCGTTCGACGACCCACGTCGAACCCATGACGGAGAATAGAAGATAGAGACATCGGCCATGGCAGAGCATTCATAACGACGAGCCATGACCCATTAAAAGTTAGCCAACAACCTACTACTGGCAACGCCCATGGCGGTCGCCCACTACGAGCATAAACGACCAACCATCGACCATGGAAAAAGGCAAAGGGTCTCAGCCATGGCCGATTTCTAGCCTCTAGCAACACATCTCCCACTGACCGCGACATACGCGACCGCTGGAGATGGCCTTAGCCACCAGTCGTGACGAACACGACCGCCGTCGATGACGTCTCAGCCAACGCAAGGATGGCTGAGGAGCAGCACGCTCAGTAGCCATGATGAACATGGCTGCCAGTCACATCTGTATTGGAACGTAGTGAACAGAAAATTTTTTCCCAAAAATAATCTTGAGTTACAAACAAACGTGACTCAATCGAAGCAGACATAGAGACAATAATTATTTCACACAGAAAATAATTTCACGCATAAAATATCACAAGTTACAAAACTCGTGAATATAAATGGTCAATCACAACGATGTAGACAAATAAATAATGGCTCTGATACCACTGTAAGAATTTTAAATAAATTGCAAACGGTATGTAAAATACCTGGATCGCAGCAGAATAATCGAAACTGATTTGCCTAACAACCTCCGTGGAAGAAAACTATAAAAGTTCTCTTATACGTCCACTCCTTGTTCACCCAAGACTCGAATGGTGATGCCGAAGACAGTATACGAGCAATCAAAAACTGATTTTGATTATCGTTATTTTTCCATTAAGCTCTATGTCTATTTATAGATATCACACAGATACAGATAGACATATCCCTATAGGAATTTAAATCTAATTCAAATTCTAATTACTTATCCCATTATATTATTAAAATTCAAACGCTAATGAATTTGAAACAAATTCAAATTCATAACATTTATCTTTATCATTAGGAATTTATCCCAATGTAACCGCAATTCTAACAATTTCTTTGCCCTCTGGTAAATCAACAAGCTGCCATGTCTTAGTCTTTTCAATAGTCGCCATTTCTTCATTCATTGCTTTTATCCAGACTTCTTCCTTTGCAGCCTCTTCAAAATTTTCTGGTTTGCATGAAAATAAAGCAACTTCGCAATTTGCATAAATATCTTCTATCTAGCGCATCTTCAATGGAGGTGTGTCTGAATCTGAATTCTCAGAATTCATTAAGTTTTTGGAGACAGTTTGTCTGGGGCTTCTTCTAGGTGAGAATGCTGAACTCGGTGTTTGAACTGGATTATTACGGGCCATTTGTTCTTGAGAACTAGAATTTCCAATTTTAGAAAATCTGGGTGCTGAAATTAAGTTTTCCTTCCATTCCCAAACTGCCACTTCATAAAAAATTACGTCTCTTGAAATAACAAGCCGATTGCTTGAGGGATCAAGCAATCTGTATCCTCTTGATTCGTCACTGTAACCAAAAAATAAATATTTCTCACCTTTTCCATCTAATTTTTCTTTGCGTTGAGTTGGAACAAGAGAATACGCAGTGCATCCAAAACTTTGAGATGATCAACTTGAGGCCTCCTCTTACTCCAAGCTTCGAATGGAGTTTTGTTTTTGACGGCTTTCGTTGGGTATCAGTTTAAAATGTATACGGCTATATGAACAGATTCAGCCCATAAATCATTTGGTAGTCCTTTGCCTTTAAGCATACTCCGCGCCATTTCGACTATTATTCTATTTTTTCCTTTCAACCACGTCATTTTGTTGAGAACTGTAGCGAACTGTGAGCTGCCTCCTAATGCCATTATCTCTACAATAATTTAAGAATCAAGTGTAAATAAATTCTCCTCTTCTGTCAATTCGCAATTATTTTATCTGAAAGCCAATTTGCTTCTCTGTAAGAGCCTTGAATTGAAGAAATATAGAGAATGTCTCTGATTTTTCTTTGAAGAAACAAATCCACATCATTCTTGTGAAATCATCCACACACACAATGAAATATTTCTTTCCACCAAGAGATGGAGTTCTCATGGGGCCACACACATGTACATGAATAAGTTCAAGAGGGGCTTTAGCTCTCCACGAAGCTTTTGGAAATGGAAGCCTATGCATTTTTCCATAAACACATCCTTCGCACACTTTGTCACATCTTTCAATATTTGGAAGACCAATCACCATATTTTTCTGCTTCAATAGATTCAAGCCCTTTGAATGCAAATGGCCATATCTCAAATGCTAGAGATGCGACAAATCTGGATTTTCAAATTGTAGGGCAAAATTCTCACCAAGCGGCAGATGAATTGGAAAAACTTTGTTTCTTAACATCTCAATATTGGTAACAACTGGGCTGTTTTTCTCATTGAAAATTATGCATTTACCTTCTTCAAAATGAACTATGAAGTCTTTCTGAATTAATTGTCCAACACTCAGGAGATTCGACGTTAAGTTTGGAACATGAAGAACATTTGATATGACTTTCCTTTTTCATCCTTTTGTTCCAACATCAATAGTCCATTTTCCTTCTACCTCTTGTAGCTTCCCATCTCCAAGCTTAACTTGAGAAGAAAATTTTTCATCAAGCTCCACAAAAAAATCTTTATTTCCTATCATGTGATTACTGCATCCGCTGTCTAGGTACCATAGACTCTGTGATTGATCTTCAGTGTTCATACAAGAATAAAACAAGTGCTCCTCTGTTGATTCCTTTTGCTTCATTTTTCTCCTTTTTATTTTGATACCAGCAATCTCTTTGAGAGTGATTTGGAATTTTGCATCTCGTACACCTGAATCTGCAATCCTTTGAAGCGTGATTGTCTTTCTTGCAAATAATACTGCAAATGTCCTCTTGCATCCCTCGGGTTGCTGCGGTTTTCTCTCTAAACTTGCTTTCCTTTTCTTTCATAATTTTTCTAGAATGGACCTCCATTTTTCTGAAATTGTTTGCCACTTTCATTCCCTCCAAACTTCATTTTTGATTGAGAAGCTTGCTCTAGAGGCCGTCTTGATGAACGATTAATTCTCTGCTCATGTGCTTGAAGTGAACCCGATAATTCTACCATTGTTAATTTTGATAAATCCTTTTATTCTTCTATGGCAGCAACAACGTAATCAAATTTTTAAGGCAGGCTTCTGAGAACTTTTTCAACAATCCTTTTTTCTGGAATTGAATCTCTACAACTTCTAATTTGGTTCACAATTTCTGCAACTCTTGAAGAAAACTCAGTCACGCCTTCAGAATCTTTCATTGCTAGATTATCAAATTCTCTCCATAATGACTGTAGCTTTAAGACGATTACTTTTTCAGAACCTTGAAATTCATTTTTTGGAATTTCCCAAGCATATTTTGCTTTAGAAACACCAAATATTCTGGGAAAATATGTTTTGCTTACTTCTTGTTGAATGTAAGAAAGTGCAGTTGCGTCCTTCCTTCTGTTCTCCTTCAAAAGTTTCTCTTTATCTTCATTCCAATCTTCTGAATTTTCTGTCGTTGGTGGTTCCAAGTACTCTGATTCAATAATTTTCTAAAGATCTTGCGAGATAAAAAAAAATTCGCATTTGACTGTTCCAGTAGTATTCATAATGTTCTCCTTCAAAAATAGGAATTGAGTTTGGAGAATATGAGAATAATGTGGGGATGGAATTTTTTGCCATGAAAATGGAATATAAGATACAAATTGAAGTGCTCTGATACCAAATTTGATGGGGGCAAGCAGAAGATGTGGTAGGAAGGATCAGAAAAATAAGTTATGTTCTCTTTGCTTTTCAATTTTTAATTTTGATTTTTAAATTTATTTTCAGTTTTCTGTTTTAGTAGTCTGTTTTTAGAAAATTGAAAACACGTTCTCTTTGTCATTTTGAGAAACAATTTTTCAAAACAAAAAAATTAGAAAACGCGTTCTTTTTGTCATTTTGAAAATAATTTTTTAATAATATTTTATACAAAAAAATTTGATTATTCAATAAATTAGAAATATTTAATGTTAATATATTATTAAAAAAATATATACATTTTAAAATTAATGAATTTTGTAATATTTTTTTCATTATAATAGTAAAATATGAATAAATACATAAATAAATGTGTTTTGAGTTTAAAGTTTGTTTTGGATGAAAACACTTAATACAACTTTTTGTTGTTTTAAGTTTTCTTTACAATTTGTTTTTTTATTTTCAAAAATATATTTTTAAAAACAGCAAAGAGAACGCGTTTTCATTATTTTAGAAAATTGAAAACTAAAAATGACATGAAAATAATAAAGAGAATCTAACTTAAATGTTTATGAATACAGAGCTGCTATTCAATTAAATATTATATTGCTTTAACTAAATTTTTTTCTTCTCTTCAATTCAGATACATTACAAAATATATAGAAAACAAAGATAATTCCATAATATTAAACATTAAATATACTTTCTGAATTCTAAGCTTCTTTTCTATTCCAATGCTTCAACCATATTCTCAAGGCTGACTTCTTATTCTTCCAAAAGACCCTGCATTTATTATTGATTGGGAAACTTATCACAAATTACTTCTCAACAAACTATACTTCACCTAACCTAAATTGGTCCCTTGGTAATAGCTACAAAATTCAAGATGACATACCTTTTCCTGGGCTTCTAATAACAAAAGTCAACTAACCAAATAACCTTACTTGCATGACTTCTTTGCTAATATGCAAGAATGAATGGGTATTGATATAGAAGAGAACAATATAGATTAGGAAACATGATTTAGATGTTATTATTGTTTTGTATTCTAGCCAATTGTAGGTTGTATCTAAAATTTAATTTTAAATGTTACACTTGTAAGCCTCTTTGTATTTTTGTTAGTGAGTGGTCCCCACAAGGTACTGCAAGTTGTATTATTCTAGGTAACACCTCACATAATATTATATAAAGAATTGTAAGAAGCGTATACTCAAGAGGAGGTGAATTGGGTGTTTTAGAACTTTTTCAGTTTAATGAAAATTTTATATAAAAATTATTTTCAACCCCTTTATACCTTTGAAAATATTTGTTGTGAATAAAGATTTACAATGTTCAAATTTTTTTACTTCAAAATCAATGCCGTAAATGTTGAATGAAAACTATTTTAAATTTCCTAAAGCTTTTGAAACACAATGCTATAAGCATGAAATGAAAACTACAATATGAAAATCAAATGCAAGTGCTGAAATAAAACTTGTTAAAATAAAAATAGAATAAACAATACATCACGCAATATTTATAGTGGTTCGGCCCAATTACCTACATACACTAAGGATTTTTAACAGTCCACCAACTATTTATCTTTTACAGGGTGAGTTATAACCTTCATACAACTTTTGTAGGCTTAGTTGCAATCTCTACTTTTACAGACTAAGCAATAATCTCAATTTTTACAAACTCAACTAGAACCTCAATTTTTACAGACTAAGCAGTAATCCTATAAGCCTTTTCATGGGATAAGGCAACAACACTTATACTTTTTAATTGAGCTCAACAATAACCCTTACATCATTTACTTTGAAAGAACATTAAGCAAAAGTTCACAGTAAAGATCAAACTCAAAGAATAAGAAACAAGGCTTATGAGAGAATACTAGAAGAATGATAAATTAAGATGAAACCATAAAATCTCTCAACTCTCTTGAATATAAAGGAAGGATAAAGAGTATGATCATCTTAATTAGCTTCATCTTTTCTTCCTCTTCATTCTGGTCAAAAAGGATTCTTCATGAAGATCAACTAGACAAAGACTCAAACAATTTTAAAGAAGATATTGTCATTAGTATCAATTACTTGGGCAACCTCATCAAAAGCAGCAACCTAATATCATGCATTGCTTGGGCTTTTATAGGAGATTTGAATTTGAATTCCTACAGTCTCAATAGCTCTCTTAATTTGACTTATTTGTCAAGTTAGTTCACACAAATGTATAAATAAAAAGATATATCATTTACTACAAAAAATAGAAATTAGCGATAGAAAAAATCCATCGTTGAATGTATTTAAAAATAGAAATTAGCGATAGAAAAAATCCATCGCTGAATGTATTTAATTCCATCATTAAAGAATTAGAGACGGTGTCAGGGCCCACTCCCAGATTTTTTCGCTGGCATAGGAAGTTTGAGAGAATATCTATTCAAAATGGATACAGATACAAAAATCACTCAAATTTTCTAAAAATTTCTTTTCGAATTTGCTCGCTAACAATAGGAGCCAAAATAAATTATACAACATTCATTACATCATCATCTTGGGATTACCACCCATAAATTTTCAAAATAAAAGGGTACTAAGTCTTTAAATACAAAATGAAGCTCTCTATTCATACCCTCAAAATTTACACCCATAGATCTTAAGGCCAGGACATCTTTGTACACATTTAACTGGGACTCGCTCAAAATATCTTTCACTTTCTTGGAATGACTAAAAGAAATAAAGTTAGCCATAAGGCTCAGCAAGTATATAGTAAAGAGAAGCATCAATAGAACAATATATGAAGACATGAATAACTCAGAGCTAAAGGAAAACCATTACCCGACATCTAGACAACCATAGGGTTCATGCCTTCTACACTTGACAACAACATCCTCAAAGAAATATAATTTCTTACATTTCATCAAAATACATTTTTTAAAGTGAGACATAAGGCTCAGCAAGCATATATATTCAACAACGGCAATAGCTGAATTAAAGACAAGAATAACGAAGAGGGTCTACAATAGATACCTTACGCCCATACCAATGTTTTCCAACCATTTAATTAGACTGGAAAAATTCTCCCAAAATAATAATAATACAATCCTCTTCCAATAATTCAATATAATATCATGTCTCTTATCCACATTTTCATAGCATTCTTAGATCATTACATTTCCTACTCACAACATGTGAAATCATCAATGCATAATTATACCATGTGCCACCACTATGCAAGATAATTATACAAACCATATAATATAATCACTCGGACACACCGCCATGCAATATACTTACGCAAACACATTGCCATGCAATATAATCTCGCAGATACACTGCCATACAATATACTTACGCGAACACACCATCTTGCAATATAATTACGCGGACACACCACCATATAATATACTTACGTGGACACACTGCCATGCAATATAATTACACGAACACACCGCCATGTAATATAATATCGCGGACACACCACCATGCAATATAATTATGCAGACACACTGCCATGCAATATAACCACAAACAATGCTATAACAAGTGACATTTATACACTTTATTAAGGTTCTTGGCTCTTTCAAACAATTCACATTTAAATAGGTTCCACCACATCAATTAAGGGAAATTATTTATATAATGATAGTAATGCATCACACATGAGATTCCATGGACATGTTAATGCAAGAACATTTCTTAATAACTTCCCAAATGTGATTATCATGCTTCCTCATGCAGTTCAATTACGTTTTTATCTTATGAATCCCATGTATATATATACATACATATATATATCTTCAACCACATCCTATCATTTTAGAGGATTGAGTGATATCAGAGGAAACATTTAATAGCAACTTATTTTAACAATCATACTTAATTTGGATTGAGAAACGCCTTAACCAACTCAAATTGTAACCAAAGTATATGATATTATATATCAAATCGAAGCCCTCGAAGTCTTGTTTATAATTCTTCAAAAGGATCTTAATTTAGACTTTTACATCAAAAGTTATGTAAAAAATAATGCAGCTTGTGTAGTGTTGATAAAAACCGCTAAGTTGACTTCAGAGGAAAATAAGTCGACTGAGGCTAAGTCGACTTAGGGGAAAAATAAATCGACTTATCTAAGAGTAGGGAGAAAAATACTATAAAAGACGAGCCTTTGCTGAGTCGACTTAACCTAAAGATAAGTCGACTCAACGCAACCAGAAACGTACAAAACGAACACCAAACACACAAAACGCCCTCATCTAGCTTCCTAACCCACAAATGCCATTCCTTGAAATAAAAATAAGATGAAATATACCCCATGGAGACTTTCAAAGAGACCCAAAACCATCTCAAATGGAAAATCCATAAGTTAAGAAATCAATACAAGATAAATATACAACATTTACAACCAATAAAGAGAGACCTATTTTCACCAAAGATGGATTCAACAAAAATGGAAAAGATAAAAAAAAAAAAAAGATCTTGCATCAAATGAGGAGGAAAAGAAATGAGGAAGAACTTGCACAACCAAATAAAAGAGGTGCAAGAAGAACTTGCCTTGATGATGCTTAAAAGAAGAAGCTTGCCCCCAAAAATCTGAAAATTCTCCCTCTAAAAGCTTCAATATAAGAAGAAAATGATGAAGAAAAGAATAGGAGGAGAAGAAGAAGAGGGAGCAGTCGGGAACCAAAGAAAAGAAAGAGAAGATGGATCTAGAAGAGACAAGAAAGTATGGAGAGAAAATAGGGGAGGAAATGGTTACCAACCACCCATTTGGAATTTACCATTTTGCCCTTCCACATAAAACACACACATAGCACATAAGCCCTCTTTGGGAATTTCATATTTTTTTATTTCTTTCTCATTTTCTTTATCAAACAAATTGTGAAAATCTCTCTTTTGCCCTTACCTTTTTCATAAAGCAAGCCCCTTTGTCACATTTCTTATTTTTATTCAATTATAATACCACCTTTTATACAGATGGGCCCAAGCCCAAATCAATGGCTCAATTAAACAAAATGGCCCACTTCCATCTTAGGGCCCAATGAGCCTTACAACTTCACTTCCCATAAATCACAACAAAATTTACACTTGGCCTCAACCCAATTTCAAATCCCAATCCTTTAAATTAAACACATAATTTACTTATATACATTTTGCCACATAAAAAAAAATATTTCCCACATTTAATTTAATAGGGGTAAAATTTCAAATGCCCATAAATAAAATATTAATAAACTCCTAGACCCACTACCAGGTCGTTACAGACGGAATTAGCAACATATTTTTATTCATCGCTTAAGAAGCGTCTCTATTTATATTAGAGACGAATTGTTTGTTCCATCGCTAATTTTGTCTCAAAAGAAAAAAAAAAATTATCTCCAACATCGGTCACATTTTGGTTTTAGAGATGGAATAAAATAAGTTTAATGATGGAAAAATTTATGTCACTAATTTTAGGGGTGGATTGTACTTCCGTCGCTATATTTAACAATGGATTGTCTTCCGTCTCTAAACTTAGAGACAAATGAACTTTTTGTTGCTACCTTTAGCAACAAAATTATGTTCCTTCTCTAAGTGTATATTAGAGATAGAACATGTTATGTTCCATTGCTAATGTCAGAGATGGATGCACGTTTCATCACTAAAAATAGGGATGGAATTTTGTTCTATCTTTAAGTTGAGATTAGAGATGGAATTTGTTCCGTCTCTAATCTTAGAGACGGAAACAACATTCCATCGCTAATATCGTAGAGTCGAAAATAATTCTCTCTCTAAACTCCTACCAAAATTTAGAGATATATTCCATTTTCGTCTCTAATATTGGCCTTTAGAAACAAAATATTCCATTTCTAATTCCCAGATTTGTCAAAAGGGCTCGAAAAGGTCCCAAAAATGTCTGATTTGAAATTTGTTAACAAGTAATATCCACAATACCAAACTTTGATCACACCAATGATCTACAAATTACACAAATTACTCTAAATACACAAAGCTATCAATTAAATAAAGTATTATAACAAGTATTCAAATTACATAACAAATATGTAATCATCAGCAGTTATCATCGAACTCATCATCATACCCATGAGTGTCATTTGTTAGGTCATGATGAGTTGAATTGGTTGGGTCGAATGGAGCGACTAGCTGATATGGAACCACTAAAGGGGTGGAAACTAGTGAAAGACTACTTGGGAGCATCTAGTTGATCCCCAAGTGCTTGAAGAAGGATTATATCATCTCTCATCGGGATTGTATCATCTCTTTCTAAGTGCGTATTATCTCTTGTTTTGAGTGCAACTCCATCGTTGACAAGTAGTTAGAGATCATCTAGCACATAACGTCTGTCTCATTCAGAGTCAGTTGTACTAGATGAAGGCATCGTATAATACTCTAGAAATGTTATCCTGAGCCTGAAAATACATCGCTTATTCCGTCTTCCAACCACATCCAAATATATGTCATTGTTAGAGGTACCTGATAATTGACTTAAACAACTCCCCTCTGCAGATGCTTGTGATGAGTCTCTTTCTTGTCATTGCCTATTAAACTTATCCTAAAACATGAAATTTAGATGCAAGTAAATTATGTGAAACAAAATTGAATTTCACATTACAATGACAATACAAATATTAAAATTTGGTTAAGAAATTAATACTTGCAGTAACATATGCACTTTTTGAAAAGACTCAACCATCTTTGCCTTTGTAGTGTTTTATTTGTGTAAATAGTTTGAAACTGAATGGCTCTCTATTCAACTCATTTATCTACAAAAGACAAGAGATGCACATTATTTAAATTGAGTTAAGTATAAAGTTTTGTCATGGGATGTAACTGAACTTAATACAATAATTTACTTACTAACAATATGTAAATAGAACTTACCAATATTTTCTTGTGTTCAGTCGTCGATATGCTATCACGGGTGTGTAGTGAGGAACCTTCTCTAAAGCATTTATTTTGGACATTCTTTAAACTCTTTTGCACCCAATCTGGGTCTTACCATTTTTCTCTAGGATCCTCCGAATATCAAAATAAATCTTTTCTCCTTTATCATTTCCATCCCTTACTTATTTTTATTGCATTCTTCAAATGCCTTAAAGCCCTTGTTGTTGGAAGTGTTTCCTTACTTCATACTCATCATATCATAACCACTTTTATTTTTTTTACATGCTTGTAAGAATATCTTAAACAATCATGAAGAGTTAACATTTTATATAAAAAAATATTATTACTCAATTACTAATACACTTTTACCTTAAACTCTTCAAACCACATATCTTTCATAGCAACATCTAGGTGCCCTTGAACTTAGACTTCAATATGCTACATATATAAGCTAATGGTCCCCTAGTTGATTTCAAAAATGTAATTATTTAAACAAAAAAAGAAAATATTAGGACCAATATATATAATTAAAAATTAAATAGGATTTGAGTTGTAAATACTCACTCTAATTCGATGATAGGTCATATCCATATACACCCCTTTGCAAGATCCATCTTCCCAGGTAGAGGTTGGGGAGATGGTTATGTGGTTATAAAAGTCGATGACGTGACAAAAGACTGGGTTGGAGTAAATAAAGGTTGTGTGGCAGGAGTACTGGGGAGTCAGAAAGGTGAGAAAGTACCAGGGGTAGTAGCAATGCATGGATTGTGTTAACCTCGGCCTCTTTACCAACCCTTACCCCGACCTGTAGCTTGATTTGTCATATATATGGAATAAAAACATGCATATAATACACCAAATAACCTTGAATCAAATTAGACTCATACATATAATATAGTCATATGATACATTCATATAATACACCAAATAACCTAACTAGACTCTATGTCAGTAAATTTTCCTTCACCAACATCGACAAAGTGGACAAGTTCTCCTTTGATTCTTCTAAATCTGCTTGAATGAAATGTGTTCTATCTATTTCCGTTACATCACTGTCTCTATCAACAATTTGGTCTAAAACCTCATTTGATATTATAAGTTCCAGTTAGGGTGACTCATCATCCTAGTATGGTTGATTTATTTCATCATTTGGTGCATATGGAGCATTAACTATATTTCGAGCTTTTCTCTTGATAACACATAACCATCTTTGATGGCCTTCAAGATATGGTGTGTTATGAACTTGTTCTACAAGTATAAACAGATCATGTAACCTATATTGCCTATTTGTTTTAACCTCAACAATCCTTTAATTAGGAGGTAGATCAAACCATTCATATTTGAATAGAACTAATTTCTTTATAGGCCATCCAGTCAGTATACTCTAATTCTACAACATCATATACTATTACATAAAAATCATTCTTTGATTGCCCATAATCAAAACCTTGAACACACACACACACACACACACCATAATTAGAAGTAGATTTGTTCTCACTCCAATTTTTTGTATGAAATGTATAGCCATTCATAAAGTACATAAGCCATGTCTCAACCATATTTAAGGGCTCTCATGCCAAACTTAGAAGAGGGTCTTCAACCCTATGCTTTGGATTGAGAACCTAGTATCATAAAATACTTGTTAATTACATCTACTTATTGGAACATGGAGAAATAGAAACATATGAAAATAATGCAATTAACATATTTTTTAAACCAAAAGGTGAAGTTTGTCGCAATCTCGTTATCAAGTTGCGTATCAAAATTGTTAGGAGCAATATATTTGTGTACATACTGCATCAGAATCATTAATTTCACTATTTTTTAGATTTTTTAGATGATATATATATATACATCACTAATGAATTAAAACCTTCAAAAATAACTTACTTGAGAAATGGATGAATCTCAAGATAATTTAAAAGAACATGTACCTTTGTAGCTTCCAATTCCTTATTATCTAATGGACGTTTGATGCATTTTCCATATAGATGACCTGGATGATTAAAAATGAACACAAGTGGATTAAAAAAACTACCTTCACCTCCATCATCATTATGTGGCACTCTTGTTCTCCTATATGGAATGTATAATGGATAATAATATGACACAAATGTAGATGTCTCTTTAACTCAATAGGATTCATAAATAGAACCTTTCACTCGAGACTTGTTTTCTACCTTATTTTTTAGAGTACACAAGAAGCTATATAATAAAATTAAATGTAATAATTGAAACCACATGTTAGGATTTGGGGTATAATTAAAATAATAGATATATTCAACATAAACCTTTCTTCATCAAGTCATAATCAAAATCAAACTTAACACATATGACTTCTTCGTTATAACTAGGTTTTTTCAGAACCTCCTTTATCACATCAAAATCTGCATTTCCACCTCAGTTGTAGGATTTTAGACAATTCATCAGCCAATCGATTATCACGATGAGTGATTAATATGATCTAAAAGTTATAAAATTTTGAAGTCAACTCCATGTCCCTCGCTCTATATTAATTCATCCTCGTCTCTTTGGCTTCAAAATTCCCTTGAATTTCATTCACAACTAACTAGGAATCATTGTGTACACTAATATTTTTAACATTTAGTTCTTCAGCCAGTTACAAACTAGTAATTAAGGATTCTTAGTTGACCTTATTGTTTGCAGCCTTAAATTCAAATTTTACCATGTATTTTAAACAATCCCTACTTTTGAACCTTGATCACTAGGAGATCCATCAACATATAAGCACCAAAAGGAGATGTTGCCATCTTCATAGGATAGTCTTTCCAAATCAAGAGTTGTCATTTTTTTATATAAAATTAGATAGAACTTGTGTTTTTAAATCTAATCTAAGTTTATACCAGATATCAAATTTGTTGAGATCAATAGACTAGTTAAGCATCCTATCTATTAAATCTGCCTTTCGAAACACCTTCCTTAGGGGAGCATTAGTTAAAACAATAATAGCATGAGTTGAAAATAATGTCTTAAGCTTCTAGCCAAAGTGACTAAGGCCCACCCAACTTCTCAATTATAACATACTTGTCTTCTGCACCTTTAAAGGTTCGATTAACATAATGTATCGATTTCTTCTTGTCCTTCTCCTCTTGAACAAGCATAAAGATGATTGAATAAGGGAAAATCGCCAAATATAAGATCAATATATCACCAATTTTAGGTTTAGCTAATAAAGGTAGAGGAACTAGATATTGTTTCAACTTAGCCAAGGCTTCTTCACATTCTTAAGTCCATTGAAAATTTTTGGGATTCTTTAAAACCTTGAAGAAAGGAAAACATCTATCACCAAATTTTAACATAAATCAACTAAGGGCAAGAATTCTTCCTAGCGACTTTTGAACTTTATTCATAGTATAACTTTTAAGATTAGCTTCAATTCCACAATGTGTTACCATATAGCCTATGGGTTTCCCAAACCTTACTCTAAAGACACACTTTTTCAAATTTAACTCCATCTTATATTGTCCACACTAAATGCTTCCTCCAGATAGACATGGTTTTCCATGGTCTTATTTTGTGTTAGTAAGTCACCAACATATACCTCCATGTTGGGCCTAATTTATTTTTTAACATCCAATTCACTAATATTTGATATGTAGCTCTTGCATTTTTTAACCCAAAGGGCATGACAACATAACAATATAATCCATGATCAATGATGAAAACAATATATTCTTCCTTTCCTCTCACCATCTTGATTTGATTATAGCTAGAATAAGCATCCATAAAACTCATCAAAACATTTCTACATATTGCATCAACTAATTGATCAATCTTAAGCAAAGGAAATGGATCTTTAAGACAAGCTTTGTATAGATTTGTAAAATTCATACACATTCTCCAATCACCATTCATTTTCTTTACCATTACCACATTTAATATTAATATTGGTGATCATGTCTCTAGTATAAACCCAGCTAGCAGGAGTTTGCCAACTTTAGATGCTATAGCTTCTTATTTCTATTGAGAAATTCCTTCTCTTTTGAGCCACTAAAGGGAACTTTCCATCAATGCCCAATTGATGTTAGAGCACCTCCAAATTAATACCAGACATATCAAATGGCTTCCATATAAAGATATCCGTGAAATCCCACAAAAGTTTTATGAGGCTTATCTTAATCTCCTCAAGTAAAAAAGCATCGAGCCTAACTATTGTCTTGGAATCCTTCATATTCAAAGGAACTGACTATCAAAGGATTATTTTTTTTACTTTTGTATCCACTCTTGGTTCTTTTCGTTCTACTAAAGTCTCTGTCATTTTCACCATTTTACTCAACAACATGTCATAAACTCACTTCAACATTTTTTTTGAGTTTGCCCATGCTAGGAACTTAGAAGAACCCCACAATGGGCACCAAATTTGATGGAGTGTTAGAGATTGAGTTAAACTTTGTCAAAAAGATCCCCTATCTAGAATATTCTTTCCTCATTTATATGGATTACAAATAAGTGGGATTCTTTCTATGAAACCCCTAAACTTTGTTCTATTTCTCCATTGACCCTACCCCACATCAGTTCATGACTCTATTCGTTTATATTCCTAAATACAAGGGGCAAATTGTTAAAACTTTTTAAATGTTAATGATACTGACTATAATTTTTAAAAATTAAAAGATCATTCTAATAATTAGGTCATCTAAATGTTTAATGAAATTTACCCAATTTACAAAGGATATGTGTTTGGGCTATACCTTTTTTGAGTTATCCTTTATTCAAGGGAGTAAAGTGGGTTTTCATTGCCCTAATATAATAAGTGCAGTCCATTCACCTAGGCGAAACATAATGTTTTTTTTTTTAAATTCATTAGGGGAATAGAAGATTGGGAATGATAAAACTACACAAATTAAATTTTTTATACAAACTAAATGATTATTTTATGTTCTCCATTCAAAAATTATTAAAATAAAATATAATTGTGAAAATATTGTTAATCAATACTCTTCTCAAAATATTTTTTTTATTAAAAATATGTAATATAATAAAAAAAATTATGTATTGCTTTCTCAGTTCTCACTTAATCAGCTCTATCTTCAAAATATCACACTAATCCGTTTAGATAAACAAACTTTAAGTAAGTTTCATATGAGTTTTAAATGCTCGAGCTCAACTTAGGTAAATATGAGTGAGATTTTGTTCACCCTCTTTAACAGGGGTGAACATAACCCCAATTAGTTTTTACTAACGGGGATGGGTCTCTCTCTCTAAGAAACCCACTTACCCTGTTTCTCTCTCTCTCTCTCTCTCTCTCTTATTCCCTTGCTCTAGCAACCGCTTCTTGCTATCGACCCTCTTGCTGTTACCGCTTCACCTATTGCGTGCCAACCGATGTTGTATCGTTTGTCGACCACCGATGCATCTTCCATTGTCGTAGAGAGAGAGAATGTAATGGTTGTTAGTGTTGTGTGCCTTGATGCTAGATTTTGATGACATATAGCGGGCTTGTTTTTAATTCATTAATTGTATTTTTGTATAAATCAATAAAAGACAAGGTTTTCTTCATTCATATTTCTTCCAATCAATTATATGAATAAGTAGCTAAATATTCTATGTGAGAATTTTATTCTCAAGGTGTTAAGACTGTGTAACAGAATTTTCTGGTAACAAAACTTCTTAAACTATTCCTAGCCTTTAGATTTTTTGGATGATGACTCCGATTAATCGAGCGTGAACTAGCATAAGGATTACTACTTCGTTCAGTATAAGGATACTGATAGAAGGATGGTGTGTCATGCACCGTGTGACATGAGATATTATTAGTAAACCTGTGGGTAGTCTTTGGGGAACGATTAGCCGAATATGACGCCAATGACTGATCACATGGCATGGTGGATAATGGTTAAGTCATAGGTTGCGATGGTGTGTTGATCCTTAGACTTGAACTAACACTGTTGTTTTGTGTATTGGTGTACGAGATTTGCTAATGAGCCAAACTATCCAATTGGAAAGTAAGAATATTCATTTATGTGGTTCTGTATTGGTGGTATATAGAAACAGGTGTTAGAAATATGATCTGTCGTCTTCGTCAATATTTGATGGGATGAACGTCCTATGTGATCTACTATTAATGTGACGAGATAGTCCCTAATTAGGGTAGATTGAAAGTCAAGAAAAATGTTTTCTAAAATGTCATCTAGTCACATTAATGAGGTCTAACACATAGTTACTAAGTTTATGAGTTTATCACTCCATGACTTTTACTCAGTCGAGACGTTAAGTGATGAAATGATTATAGCACACAGTAATCGTCAATTGTAATAAGTTCACTTGAAATAAGACTTCACTGCCACATATACTGTCTTGAATCATTACTAGGCACAATTCAGGAACTTTCATAACATCATCGGTATTTGGAGAAGTTTTGGTTATGAATTAAGGGGTTGATCAATATCAAAAAGGGTTTTGGTGTTATCTGATTGCAAGTGGGTAGTGAACCTAGAAAGTCACACATCATATAGTGTTGCATTTGGTATCGTTATTATGTACTTGAAATGTCTTTGAAAATGGTTGGTCAAAAGTTGACGCTTGACCCTTCTTGCCAATAATGCATAGTTTATAATACATAGTTAAAATGCATAGTCTATAGTAAAATTATATAGTATTCTTAAATGATTGCTTTGAAATTATTGAAGATGGGGAAGGGCTGCAGATGTAAGGAAAATTCAAGTAGGTCTTGTAGAACTATTTTTATACATTTTAAATTTAAAGATCAATTATTAGTATGTTTCCCGATATATTTAAATCTTAAATCATATAAATAAGGATGAAATACTAAATAAATCATTATATTTTAGCTTGTGAGCCAAATTGGTCATTGTATTTTAAGAAGGGACAAATAAGTCATTTGACCTTTATACCTAAGATTGAAGGGAAATTCTATTTGGAATCCGATGAATTACTCAGTATAACCCGTAGGTTTATTTCCTTAAACTACCTCCATTAAAATGCCTTTATTACCCTTACCTAACTACTTTTCCAAACTACTTTCTTTAACTCTTCGCAGCCCAATCTCCCATCACTTTCATTAAATTCTTGCAAACAATCTCCGATCACTTTTACTAAACATTTGCGAACGTTTCTAATTTTGAACACTTACAGCAATTACCTTCTTCTTGTTTCTGTTAATTTTAAATCTGTTCTTGATTTTTCTCAATGGATGATTATATCCAAAAATTGATGAGATGAGAAGAGTTTTATGGAGAAGATGATGAGCACCAGATCGTGCATAATGAGCAGGTGGCTACTACAATGAATCACAACAGCAGCAGATTGTGCATAATGAGCAACTGAACTACTACAATGAATCACACCAGCAGCACCTCAATATTCTGGTAACTCATTCTATTTGTAATTTTAGATTGATGCATGTTATTTAACTGATGCTGAGAATCACTACATACTGAGAATGGCAGCCCGACTTCCCCGACACATTCTAGTCGGGGATACCCAAGTTCCCCGACCATAACTCTTAGGGGAACCCGAGCTTCCACGACTAGAATGCGTCAGGGAAGCTCGATTCTCCCAAGAGTTACAGTTGGGGAAGCCGAGCTTCCCCGACTCTTAGCCGTCGGGAACCCTCGGGTTCCCCGACAGCTGCGAGTCGGGGAACCCAGTGATTCCATTCTCCATTCTGTCCCACACTATTTTAAAATTTAAATTTTTTCTTCTGTTTATATAAATTTTGTTATTTTTAATTTATATATTTTATTCATATTTTGTTTAAAGCAGAACCCATTTTTAATTGATGCATCTTGTGTTTGTTTTGATAATAGGGATTTGATCATCAAAATTTAAAGAATTTTGAGAATGAGAATGGTGTATCGTTTGATGCTAGTCAAACTTTTGTTAGGAATGAGATTTTCAATAATAAGGAAACACTGATTGAATGGGTTAAGACAATTGGAAAAGAAAATGGAATGGTTATTATTTAAAAGGTTCTGAATCTGGGGGTATAGGAAGAAAATCTAGAGTTCGTCTTGCTTGTGAATGGAGTGGAAAGTATAAATCATTAAAAAAGGAGATGAGACAATAGGAGAAACAAATCGTAGGACGACAGGTTCTAAAAAGTGTGGTTGTCCATTTGAGTTACTTAGTGTTAAATTGTCAAATGAACACTGGATATTGAAGGTTGTATGTGGATTGCACAACCATTTACCAACAGCTTAACTTGAGGGTCATCCATATGCTGGCCGACTTATAGAGAAAGAGAAACAAATTATGATAACAATGTCTAACAATCTTGTGAAGCCAAGAAATATTTTAATGACGTTAAAGGCAAAAGATAAAAAAAATATGAGTATCATCAAAACTATATATAATGCACGACAAAGATATAGAGTCATGGATAAAGGTGGTCAATCACAAATACAACAGTTGATGAAAAAATTAAAAGATTGTAATTATGTGGAGTGGCATAGAAGTGATACATTATCAAATTGTATCACAGGCTTATTTTGGGCTCATCCGATGGCTATAGCGTTATTTAAAACATTTCCCCATGTGTTAATAATGGACTGTACGTACAAAACTAATAGATATAAGTATCCACTGCTAGAGATCGTTGGTGTGACGTCAACTGAATTAACTTTTTCTATTGCTTTCGCATTTATTGATCATGAATACGAGGATAATTACACATGAGCAATGGAGAAATTAAAGAGTCTAATGACTCATAATACATATCCAGGAATAATTGTAATCGATAGAGAATTGGGATTAATGAATGCAATACAAAAAGTGTTTCCAACCACGAGCACCTTGTTGTGTAGGTGGCATATATCAAAAAATGTGCTTGCCAAATGTAGGAAATTATTTGATAAAAAGAAGACATGGGAGAAATTTTTGTTAAGATGGAAACTGGTTGTTTTTGCGTCGACTGAGGATGAATATGAATGTTGTCTGTATGAGTTAACACTTGAGTACTATGCATATGAGGGCGCACTTAATTATGTGAGAAAGACATGGTTGAATGATTATAAAGAAAAATTTGTTGCAGCATGGACAAATAGAATAATGCATTTTGGCAACGTTACTACGAATAGGGTTGAGAGTGCACATGCAAAGTTGAAGAGACATCTTGGATCTTCTCAAGGTTACTTAGAGTCATCATAGACAATTATTAACAGTCTTATTGAGTTGCAACATGTAGAGATGAAGGGGTCATTTGAAAAAAGTTTAACGTTAGTGCAACATAACTTCAAGCCAACAATTTTTAGAGAATTGCGATGTGTTATATCGAGAAGTGCATTGAATATGGTACTAATGCAGTCGCAACTTGCTTATAAAATTGGGATAGACAAAGTCTCATGTGGATGTGTGATTAGAAACACATATGGTTTACCTTGTGCACATGAAATTGCAAAGTTTATGGTACAAGGACGGCCAATTCCTTTGTCAACTGTGCATCCTCATTGGACAAGGTTGTAGGTAGTGCAATCAGCTTATGATGGCGTGTCATCGCAGGTAACGATTGAGCCAGAAATAGAGAGTATATATAAAATGTTTAATTCAGAACCGGAGCCAATAAAGCAAGTATTAAAGCAAAAGTTGAGAGAAATAGTTAATCCAGACACAACTTCACTACAACCACCAACCATGAAAGTTAGGACGAAAGGTAAGCTAGCATCGAAGAAGAAAATTCAGGTTGATACATCCACCAAACGTGATCTGTCCTTATTTGAAATAGTTCAATCTGGTCAAGACAGTAGATCCCTAACAACATGGATATCCAAGAGAAACACCAACCGACTCAAGGGGTATGATGATTGTTTCCTACCACAAATACAATTGTTCTTGCATAGTATTGTTAATATAGAATCAGATGGATATTGTGGATTTCGCGCGATAGCAGGGTTACTTAGTATGAGTGAGCACAATTGGAGAGATTCGTTTTAGTCGGATAAGAGAGTTGCAATCTTTTTGTGTGATGTATACGCAATTATATGGATTAGAAATGTGTGTGGATGAGTTACTATATATATTGTATTGCTTTGATAATATTGCATCGTGCAAGCATTGGATGACTTTACCTGACATGGGTCATTTAGTTACTTCAAAATACAATGACGTATTGGTGCATTTGTCACGGATCCAGTGTCTTACATATCTTCCACTCAGATCAATCCATTTTCCAGCAGTATAACACAGGATGATTACTATAGGATTTGTGAATGACTGTCATTTTGTACAGGTATTCTTACTTATTTTGATATTTATTTGTTTATATTGTGGATTTCATAAGTTTGTTTTAACAATAATTTTTGTTGCATATGTCATTTATCAGGCATTCCTTAAGCCAAGCTCACCAATTCCTCATGTCGCACTGAATTGGTACAGAAATCGATGTGATAATGCACGTGATTGGAAAACGCCATACATATCTAGAATTCAAGCATTTTTTCTCTAGTAAGTCAAGATGTGGCAACACAGGAAGTTTTTGACTTATCTGACACATGATTCTTAGGTTGTGTTTCCGAATAAGGCTCAAGGCGATGATGATTTTTCGAACAAGTTTAATCTTCATAGGCTTTAGCCCGTGATTGAAACATTAACCCATATTACCACTTATTGGAAGCCCAATTTGAAGTCCATAAGCCCATTTACTATCTCTTTAGAGGAGAAATGGGCGTAAGCCCATTTGCTCAAGAGATAGAGAAGCCTAGCCCATTACGTATGATAGCCATGCTTTTAGCCGAGAGAGGAGGACGGTTGGATGATTTGGGATTGGGTTTCGTTGGGCTTAATGGTCTTATTTTTAGAGTTACCTAAATGGTGATTTGTTGTCCATATCTGAGCCTTTATGTACTTTGCGTATATTTTCGCATTTTATTTTATGAATTATATTGTATTAATATCTTGTTTTATAGATTTTCTATTCACAAACTTATTTCATAAAAGGATGTATTTGATTTAATTGACCTATAATTAAAATTTATAATATAAAGGAGTCTGATATAAACAAGTTTATAATATCTTGTTTTATAGATCACTGATATCACATATAAGTATTTAAAATAAGTTTTGTTAGTAACAATAGAATTACTTTTTAAGATAACAGGGTTAGTTATTCGAGTTATGAAAATAATTTTTAAAGAAACTACGAAAATGAAATCCAAACAGAAAAGGGTTGGCACCATTTATATTTTGGCAACATATCTGAGCCTCGTCAGAAGTAGTCAAATAAATAAGACTCTACTTACTATAGCAAGTACAGATAGTCTCAGATTACAAAAAAAAAAAAAATTAATCTGTACTAGTCCTTTTTCTTGTCTCTTGAGGGGGGCTAGGGCTGGATGATGTGGATCTGAATTCGTAGATGATGGATTTATAATTGGTGCCGGAGGTGATGTAACCATCGTCGGTGTTCGTACCACACTAGAAGGCGTTTCGCAAAATATTGTATATGCATGAGACCCACTAGAAGAAGACCTAGTAGGAATAGTCAAAATATCATATACCTGAAGACATGCCCATCTCCACGCATCTACATCCAGAGTGGATCCACCTGATATGACTTGCCTAAGAGGAGATAGTGATGCCATGATGCGCTACAAGACACAATTATTTTAAATATAAAAAATTAAATATAATATATTTAAAAATATATTTAAAAAAATTACAATTACAAAATTAATCTTACCACATTAGCAATGGTCACTCTATCTTGATTATCTCTGTCAAACCCTGATCTATTTGTAGGATTTTATATGACTCGATGCGTAATACGATGATACCATGCCAAGTAGTCTTCACTGCACTCCCATGGCACTCAGGCAAGTCCACCCCGGCGGTGTGTTGGCAATAAGTGAAAATCCCAGCGAGACCAATTATCATTGATAAAATCATAAATTACCTTATATGTTGTCATAGCTCTACCCTACTTGGCTTCAATAGGGGATAATGGAGGTGGAGGTACAGTCTGTATATGCCCAAATTGTCACAGAACTCTCTCTGGATGATATGGCTCAATCATGCCTCCACACTTAAGTGTTAGAACGGGAGGTACTATGGCACACACCAAGAGGGGGGTGAATTGGTTATTTTAAAAACTTGGTAGAAACTTAAAATCCTTTTTGACCCAATTAAGGTTTTAGTGATTTAAAACATTAAACATACAAAATGAAAGATGTAAGTTTACACAAAAAAATATGTGAACCGAGTGAGGAATAATAAAATGCTTAGAAAGATAAATATATCAAAGAACACAAGCACAAGAAAACACAAGGATTTATAGTGGTTCGGCTTATCCCAAGCCTAATCTACTACCTTAGCTCCTCACTAAGGATTTTTCAAATCATCCACTAAAACCCCCTACTTAAACCAAGTAGGTCCTCTAGTCCGAGACTAGAAATTACAACCTCCCACTCAAATGGGCCCTCTAGCTACACAAGCTAGGAAAATAGCAATGATACAAATGAAGGAGAGAAGCTAAGAGTTAACACTTTTAGTCACAAGTTCTCTCACAATGAAAACTAAGCTTAAGAATAGATTTACAATGATAGAACGAAGCCTTGCATAGAAAAATATAAAATTGAAAGCACAGAGAACACTGTAAGCTCAAATAAAATGATTTCCAAATTTTAGATCATCTCGTTTCCGTCCATTAGCCTCCTCTTGATGGTCCATGAGTTGTATATATAAGCATCCATAAAGATTGAAGAGGAAACTAGCCATTTTTGTGACTGTTGGAGTTGAAAAACTAGCTGTTATACCTTTCTGCAAAAAGAAATAGTCAACAGAAGAAATGCATAGTCGACTATTTTTACAAGTAAAGCAAAAAATAGTCGACAGACAAAACGAATAGTCGACTATCTTATAACACAAATTTTCAATAGTCGACAGACACATTCTAATAGTCGATAGATGCAAAAATGTGAAGAAATTTTTGAATTTCATGAACAAAAATAGTCGATAGACCAAAAGGCATAGTCGACTATCCTTACTCGATAGTCGACAGATGCTAAAATAGTCGACAGATGCTTTGAATAGTCGACAGATCAAACTGAATAGTCGATTATTTTCAGGCATAGTCAACAGAATGAAAAACATAGTCGACTATACTTTTGAAAAGATTGAAAATTTATCAAATCCTCATTTGATTCTTTCGAATTCTCATTTTGATTATTTTGAAAGCAAGTTGAGATTATCAAAAGTATATTTTGAAACAAATCACTCTCAACCATACTCAATATTTCTTCTATAAGATTTCATATCTTGCTTCAAAACTTATATACTAAAAATTCATTTTCTCATTCACATAGTAGAAATTGATTTTCATATCTTGCTTCAAAACTTATATACTAACAATTCATTTTCTCATTGACATAGTAGAAATTGATTTTCATATAGTCATTATCAAAACTATTTTATTACTCAAGAATAAAATATCAATGACATCCGGAGAAGAACGCAATCTCATGCAGTGGGTGTTGTGCACGATGTCTCTTATATGGTGTCCATATGACCTGCACATGTTTCAGAATTTTAATGACGAGCAATATTAAGTTGTAAAATATAATGCGTGAACAAAATACTTGATCTTCAGTTAAGTCATCAAGTCACTCTCGCAAAGATTGCAAAGAATCGTACTCACAAACAAGAAGCCAACGGTGAGCCCTAGGCAACTCGTCAGTATATGATAAGTTATGTTTACTTCTAGTCAATGGAAAATGTTCATATATCCAACGCTGTGTACATTTAATGCAAATAATTGTTAAGATATATGGAAAGACATAGTAAAAATATGCACAGAATAATAAAATTTAAATGATTACCTCAAGTAATGTTAAATATCCACATATTCCCTTAACATCTCTTCTACTCGTGATACCCAGCTGCCTATACAAATATGCCAAACAAGCAATCCCCCATGCATACGTACCAGATACACTCAAGTCTTCCAACAATACAAGATAGGAAATCGAAATCATGCTATCGCTCTTATCCACAAATAATGTACAACCTAATAAAAATAACAAATACGCCCTATTGGAATTGTATATCTCTTCATCCGGAGCTGAATTTGGTATGTTCATAAATGTTCTTCTTAGCCAATCTAATTTTACATATGGTCCTTGAGTCTCAACTATCTAGCCTACTACTTCTATTATTGAGACCCCAAGTAAACGATAAAGTAAGTTCTGAGCTTCATTACCTGTCAAATGAGGGACTGATACAAGGCTGCCAGCAACTGGTATCTTCAGAATAATACCAACATCATCTAGCGTGAGTGTCATCTCACCAAATTGTAGATGAAATGTGTTAGTCTCAGGTTGCCATCTCTCTAAAAAGGCTGACACAACTGTAGGATTCACAAATCGATACGTGGATTCTATCAAAGGTGCCAACTGAGATCTTACAACATCATAAATGCGTTGATGATTTGCCAATGGCTAATCAGGAATTCTTTGTCCATGTCTATTGCACTTTAACACACCTCTTTCCTATTACATAAAGATAATAAAATAATTATTAAAATTATAATAATTATTTTAAATGTAAAATTATTTTCATAATCGCTTACCTCTCCAGCCCATATGCTAACAGCAACATGATTTTTAAAACTGTTTAAAATGGATGGATCTTCAGGGCCTCCCAAAAATAATTCAGTGCTAACGTCCGGAACACTAGTAGATGGCTGCTCCGGAGCACTAGGAAGTGATGAGTCTAAAGTACCTGGTTGCTCAGAAATGTGCGCTTTTGAGATAGATGTATCAGCTACAGAATGACCAGCATGACCCTCTACCCTTCTCATCCTCGTGGAAGCTGTTGGACGCTGACGAGATGAAGATGGGCAAACTCCTTCTCCTCTTCCTCGAGTACGTGTCATACCTATAAATGAATGTACCATATTAGTTATTTTTAAAATAATAATAATCTGCTATAAATTTAATTTAATTCATATAAGAATGTTATATTAAATGTCTAAATGCATGATGACAAATAAAATTGTTTATAATAAGATTAATAATAATTAGATTTATTAGAAAAGTGAAGTGTAAAATTATAATTAATATAAAAAATAACATGTGAGATTAATATAAAATCAATGATATTTAAAAAAAAATCAAATGGCACAAAACTAAAAAAAATAAAAAATAAATAGATTAATAAATCTCTGGGTCGGGTTGGGTTTCTCCAACCCGAAATTGTGGGTCAAGATACGGACTCCCGTACCTCGCAGTGCGGAGGTCCGTGGCTGACAAATGCGGCCATGGTGATTGCCATCGCGGTCGATGGCGATGACGCCATGTGCGATTATTGAAGAAATTAAACATTAAACAGAAGGTGTACCTAATTTCAGTCCGATTTCTTCTTCATCGCAAAACAATGGTTGAAGATTGTTAGGGTTTGTTTGAGAAATGTGAGAAATGGCGTGGCTGGTTTGGGTGTAAGGGCATATTTGAGAATTTATGGGCTATAAATAGTAATTCTTGTGGTTATAAAGAGTAAAAATAAAAAATTATTTAAACGGGTTATGGTGTGTAATTTTTTTGATTCCAAATAGAATTTCCCAAGATTGAATTGGTTACCATACTTTTAAAAAGGGACAAGTAAACTATTATACTTTCAAATATAGGACCACGTCACCTGTTATAATAAATGTTATCATAATGTTTTATAATTATGCCAACTTTATTTCAATAAAAAAGCCCTACACAATTGCAAACAATCAAATTGAACCCATTCATAGAGAATCAATCACAGTTGGAATTTGGTCATTTTTAAAGTATAATAATAATAATTTAGCTCTATGTTTTAAAATACAGCAGACAATTTAATTTTTGACTTAAAATATAATGACAGATATTATACCAAAAAAATGCTTCAAACAAGTTTATAAACAAATTTTGTAAACAAGAATCAAACCCCTAAGTTTAAATTAGGCAACGAAATCAACAAGTTTAAAAAGTCCTAATTGAATGAAGCTTTGAGTCGTTCACGAATTGCAACTCTTTTTCATTTAAATTTTGAGAACAGAATTGTACTAAGACAGACAGGAGATGTAAATGCAATATTTTGTAGATTGAGTGGTTAAAGGATAATAGGTAATAGTTCAGGGTTCTGTGTAATATAATACGCAAGTAGAAGCGGATTTTTTTTTGGTTTTTGGAGGAATGTTTGCTACGGTTCCGCTTCCCACTCCGCCCCGAAGGTTTTGAGCGCAGTCAGTAGGGTTCCATAAAACTCTCTCTGAAGGTAACAATCCCTCACTTTGGCTGTTTGGCTTTTCGTTTTGTGGGTTCTTCTTTCCATTTGTTGCACAATTGATGGTATCCTGCATTTTGGAGCCTATATTTGGCTGTTTCGTGGAGTCATTTCTGGTGTATGTGGTTGCACTTCCACGTATAAGGTGACATTTTTTCTTGTTCATTTTGCTTTGTTTGGTTGCTGAGAAAATATGTGATGAAGAAAGAAAGAAAGAAAGAAAAAGAAGCGATTTATTGTTCTTCTGACTCCGGAGCTACTTTATTTTTGTGGAGAGTTGAAAATTTTGCTCTTAACTGGGCCTAGTAATTCAGAATTAAGCTCAAGTCATCAAGAGTTCTCTTCGTCTGTCTCTATCTGAAGGAATTGAGCTAAAATGTTATTTTCCTCTTCTGTTTTTCAATTTTAATAAGCAGTTTCCTGTATTTCTTGGCATTTAACTTGGTGGTTGGCTCATTCTCTGTTTTTCTTATTTATTTGTTTAATGATAATAATAACAACAACAAAATTAAAATGATTGCTATTATTAACTTTGTCTGGAGAAACTGTATAGACAAAAATGGTGGGCTTATAATATTTATTGGGTTACTTCTTTTTCGACAATGATTTTATTGGGTGCTGAATTTATTTCAATTGAACATGTTGCTAACAATTTAACTGGACTTCTAATTTCACTGAAGTTTGATCTCTCCATGTTGCAACTTGCCTTGTCTTTGTTTGGAATGCTATGCAATACATTTTTTTCCTCAAGACCTGATTTAGTTTCAATGCAAAAAATTATGCCCCACTGTTCTGGTCTCATGCTTCAGAGTTTCTATGTCAGATTCACAAGAGTGAAAACAAAAAGTCTGGGGGCACGTGAATCCTTGTTGTGTATATTATCTCCAGGATCTACTACACCTAGACCTGTAACTTCTGAGTTCTTTTGTAAGGTTCTGTCATTATGTTACTCTATTTAAAAGGGTTAGAGAAGATGAATAAAAATAAAAATAGAGAGAGAATAAGGAGAAAAGATAGAGAAGAGAAGAAAAGAGAAATAGAAAGAAGAAAGTAAAGAGAGTTGAAGCAGTAGAAGAAAAAACTAAGAGGAAAAGAGACCAGGGAACAATTAGGAATATTTGTAGCCAAGGAAGGTTTTATAGAGGAGAGTAAAGTAGTAGAAGCTCTAGAAATGAGAAGGAAGAGGAGTTTCCAAAATTAGTGAGCCTACAATACAATAGGTTGTTGCATAGGGGAGAAGGATCTTCAGAAGTAGCAGTAAAAAATAAAGAAGAAAAGCTTAAGAGGGAAAGAAAAAAGAACAGCAAGAGGGGGAGGGAGAGACAGCAACTCCTTCAAGTACTAAATTTTATTCGTTCTTCAAATTTCAAATAACATCAATTAATGATATTTATAGACTTGATAAAACTTTTGAAACACCTAAAGCTCTTTTAAAACTAATCCTATCTAATGTGGTAATCTAATGACACTTATATTGCAAGCCATTGGGCTTGGAAGCCTTAATCCTATTAGGCAGGGCTGGGAACATGAACTTATAGTTACATAAATTAATATTTTTATTTTCTTTCTTATGGGTCCTAGTTATGGTCGTCAAAAAAGTACTTTACAAGCTGGTATGTTCTGTTTGGAGTAAATCCGATACAAAAAGAAAAGAGCTTTTTACTGGCCAGTACCTGTTGATACGGTCAGTATTGGTCAATACTGTTATTCCTCAGTACAGAGGAAAAAGGAACTGGATTTCTTTTTTCTCTTATCTCTTGGCAGTCTGTGCTGAATCTGGTTTCTCTCTTCTATTTGCTGGATCTCTCTTTTCTCTTCTCTTTGCTGAAGTGATTTGTTTTTTCCCCCCTCCATTTATTCATTTATCTCTTCTCTTTTTTCATTTATATATTACCAGGCTCAATTTTTTTTTTATGTTATGTAGTGTAGTTTATGTTATGTTGAAATCATTAGTTATGAAAAAAACATATGATATGGCTGTTTAATATGATTATACACAAGAAATGTTATTTTTACCATACATTTTTTATAATATATATTGTTAATTTACAATAGCAATATATCCAAAATTGTAACTGGTGTTTTTGATACTGTACTCTACCAGCATCAAAATCTGTACCTTGTCCTGTACTATATTAATAGCTTTGCTCCCTGTTGTCTTGACTGCAGCAGCTACCTTCTGGTCATTCATATCACCTTCTGCAAGAAAGTGTTCTTATTGACAATGCTCTAACATGAAGGCTCTAATTTTGATTGTGTTACTTGAAGGTTTGCATCCTGAAGTCTGCTGCCTATTTTAACTCCATGCATGCAATTAAGGGTGGCTGGGTTGGACCTACATTTGCCCTAGCAAAGTGCAATGACTCTGAAGGGAAGAAATCGAGGATTCGACGTTCAAAAGAACAGAGGAAGGCAATGGTTGAGTCTTTCATAAAGAAGTAATTACATATAGTTTCTCTTGCTTTTCAAATTAAGAAATACTCTAACCTGTCCCTGGTTCAAAGCCTTTATGTTAATCATTTCATTTGCATCGCTTACTATCATTACATCTCTTGTATTCTTGTTTTTCTCCCTGTATATTTGCTTGTGTTATATTATCTTTATGCAGTAAATGAAATCTCAAGTGCAATACCATGTCAAGCCAACTATTTTGTGTTATTTGCTAAAGTTCAAACAAAGCATGCCAGGGTAATTTATCATTTTGAACTCTCTGATGGATATGTTAACCCAGAAGCCAACTTGTACAATTTCTTTAATTATTGGCTATAGGATCATCTTAAATAGAGCATATGTTTGTGCCATAATTTTTAAGCTTGTGTAAAATTCTTAACTGGCATTAAGTACAATAATACCAATATAAGAATCACAAGCTTTAATCCCACTAGGCAGGGTTGGTGATTAACTAACATTAAGCACACTGCTTATATATATATATATACGTAATCATATATGACTCTGGTTATCACTGACCATTTGAAATTAAAACAAGTTTAAATGAAACTGTTTATTGGGGTTTAGTTCTTTTTTGAAGATTTTGTTGGCTTTTTAGTGATCAATTGTTTGCTGTATTACCAACACTTTTTCTTCTATGGATTTGCCGGTTAGCCCTCTTGTTTCTCATTTTTTTAGCCCCCACCCTCAACAAAGAAAAGAAAGAAAAAAGAACAACATTAAATTCACCCAGCAATTTTGTACTTGTTAATTTGTGGCTCCTTTTGCCTTTAGTAGGGTAGTGCATGCAGTTATACTTGTTTTGGTGGGTGGTTGGTTTACTTAGTATCAGTTCATCAATAAGGAAATGATCCTTTCTGCTGTTATTCTTTATGAGAAGAAGTATTAGAATGGGTAGTTGGAGTATCTAATTATTGGATAAACTTTTACCAAGTTGCTTCCTTTCAAGTGAAATATGCATGCTTACATTGACCTAATTTCGTATAGCATATATATATATATATATATATATATATGCCCAGAAAATATACATTACTGCCTTTGGGTCCTAATAAGATATATGCAAGTGTGTGTAAATCCTATGAGGTCTATGGCATCCCTACCAACAGGGGCGGAGCCAGGATTTTGATTCAATGGGGGTGAACTTAAATATAAAAAATATAATTTTTAAAAAAAAGATAATAATGATAATATTAAAATATAAAAACTTTTTACAATTGTTCATTACGGCTTTTCATACTAAAAATTGCAATTGTTCAAGAAAGTTACGTTGATTATTTAAATCTTTAGACTCATCATGACCACGAAAGGATAATTCTTGCTGTAGAAGAAGTTAAACACAATTAATTGATACATTCAGACGAATTCAATAATCACATAATGTTTGTTCTAACTATCTGAAGAAAACTGTCTCAATTTTTTGCTCTTGATTCATTAAAGCTTCACAGTTATTTTGACCTTAATTGTGTGCACTATTGACATCTCCAACATGAACTTAAAGTATATCTTTTTTTTTTTTTTTTTAATTACCGAATCCTTCTTTCACAAAAGAATCACCACCTCCTTGTTTCCAATTATGTGTTTTAAAAAGATAACAGTATAAGCAAAATGCGACATATTTTCTTATACTATATTCCAATCAATCACCAAATTCGTTAAACCAAGTTAGAATAAATCGTGTTGATTTCGACATTGAGACAGATCTCTTTGCAAGTATGCTCTTCTAATTTGATTTCGAAGATTAAGGTTGTAATCTATTATTGTAGTTTTTAGCCCGGGATCCATAGAAATTTGTGCAACATCAATTTGCTCAATACTTGCTTTGTTAACTTATTCATTTTCTTCAATATAAATTTCCTCCATACTTGCTTTCTTTGCTTCACAATTTTCTTCAATACTTATTTTCTTTGCATCATAATTGTAAAAAAATAAAATTATGAGCAAATTATAAAAAATGTTGTGATGGTTACTATTGGGCCATTATATAGTTGCTTTCTTCAATACTATTTTTTTTATTTCTAGTAGTATAATATGACTTTTTTATTTTTAATAGTAAATTATTGTAAAAAATAAAAAAAATAACAAAAATTCTGCCCATGCAATCATGCATATAAACCGAGTTTCTTTAACAGCACCATCTTGTCCCTATACTTACACATGTGTGTGCGCACAGATATGATGTGTCTATGTTCATAAGTAATGACACTAAATTGTAGAAGGAAATATTGAAATTACATATGGTTGTGAGGTTGGCTATAGTGGCTTGTAAGAGTAATACTGTCAATGTGCCATGCTGGATGCTTCTTCTAGCTGATTATCATCCTTTCCCCTCACCCCTTTACTACTGTTTTCTATGTCTAACTTCCCTTAGGTGGTTTGGTTATTGCTAAAATGGTAAAAATTCATTCATAGCAAATGTGGGAATGCATGTTAAATCAAAGGGTAGGCACTGGTGGGACCAAAATGATCTGTTTTCTGATCAACTGAATTTTTTATCAGTGTTAATTCTACTTTCTAGTGTTATGTTCATATTTTCTTAAATTTGGGGTTGCATCCAGATATGGTACTCATTTGGTTTGTTACTTGCAGATATCAAACACGAAATAACGGGAAGTTTCCATCTCTCAATCTCACACATAAAGAAGTTGGTGGGTCTTTCTACACAGTTCGGGAAATTGTCAGGGAGGTAATCCAAGAGAATAAGGTTTTGGGTCCTGCAAAGTTGACTCCAGAAGAGCAGAGGCGTGACGTGATCTTGGAACAATATCCACTGGGACCAATTTTGATTGGATCAGAAACTGATTTATCATTATTAAATGTAACTCAAACTTCACCGAATATTCATCAGGATGGAACTGAAGAATTGGTTCTAAATTCTAGTGTGCATTGTCATGAACCTGAGCGTGGGAAATTTGATGAAGGGCATGTTATAAATGGATCTAGTCAGACAATTGAAAAGAATGAACATCATGGCAAAACCATATTTACAGAGACTCGGGCTAGAGAAATACTGGAAGTGGAGGAAAATGTAGCAGAACTGCAGGCGTCTAATGCTAAAGTCACTCAAATAGCAGCAGACATAATTGTTGAGACATTTCCATTGTCTGGTTCAACCATAGCCTATGGCTTGGATGAAAAATCAAGAGAGCAGGGAGAACGTGCTGACACTTGGGTTGAAAGAGAATCGGAAAAGGTGGAGGCAAGAAACAACCAGTCTTTTGTGGATAGTAAAATGATGGGCTTTATAGGCAACTCATCTGATTTTGGGAATGACAAAGCTGAATCAAATAATGGAGGTTTGTCACTGGAAAAAACCTTTGTTCTGGTGGATGAGAGAGCAGTCGGGGCTGATCTTGGAGCTCAAATGCTGGAAAATTCAAATGACTCTAGAACCAAAGAAGGCACTATTCATAATACCAATGATGACATAAAGCCTGAAGCTAAAGATGCCTCAACTGCTGCAATCAAGGTAAGTGTTTCTTGAATTTGCAGGTCTCTACATGCCTGCATGTCTGATACCCACGCGTCTGTAGTATTAATTTTGTTTGTGAATCTCTTGGTTTGTTTTTTAATGTTGGGCAAAATCTAAGAGAACTCCTTCCAGCAAGCATTAGAAATTTAATTGGGTAAATCACACCAAAGATCAATAAACTTTAGTGTGTGTTTCATTTTGATCATTAAACTTTAATTCTTTTCAATGTGATCACAAAAGTTTAAAAAATTTTGCAATGTGGTCACATAAAATTTTTCAGCCACTCTATAGCCAGAGTGGGTGACGTGGCGCTGATGTGGCAAATAATAAAAATATTGTGCAATAATATTTTAATATAATATTATTATATATTGACATGTGGCACGTTCTGATTGGTTGTCATTAATATAATATTATTATATATTGACATGTGGCACGTTCTGATTGGTTGTCATTGCACAATAATTTTTATTATTTGCCACATTAGCTAAAAAATCTTATATGTGATTACATTGCAAAATTTTTTAAACTTCTGTGATCACATTACAAAGAATTAAAGTTTAGTGACTAAAAAGAAAAACACATCAAAGTTTAGTGATCTTTGATGTGATTTACCCAATTTAATTTGTATAAATGCACTTTGATCCTTGATTATGTGAGAATTGGGTACTTTGCCTTCTTGTTATTCATGGCAGAAATTCTGATTGGCATCAATTGTGCTTTTGCAGGCCCTAGATGCCAAGGACGGCATCCATGCAAGTACTCCTGATGGCACTGTTACAAGCAGTTCCCCCGAGCAGTCAAGTTCTGTCGAGGCAATAGTGAGTGAAAGCAAGCCTGACGTCCAACATGGTGGCAACTCCCTGAGAGAAAGCAAACCAACGTTAGACAGAATGAATCTGTAAGTGCTTCTTGTACCTCCCAACTTTAGAACCTTTTTGCCTAGTTTTGAAATATGTGAAAGGAAAATGAATTTTCTTATATAGATACCAAAATGCATTTAAATAAGTTACATTATTTTCTTTTCCTTTGCTTTTCAGTCAAAAAGTCTTGTTTAAAACATAATCTTTATTCATCTCTATTAAGCCAATGACTTTACAGCCTTGAACCTCTTGATAAGTCCATTAAGGTGATCGATAATTCGCTTCAATTTGTTTCTCTGGGCAGTGAATCATGGAATGTGGAATCTGAAAGATCCGTTGAGCCAGAAACCAATCCGCTCATGGCATTTTTTAGGTCGTTCATTTCTGCTTTTGTCAAATTTTGGTCCGAGTAAAGACTATTTGATCAATTCTGTTGTTCCTATGAGTGGATGAAGAGTTTGTACCTAGGGGAGTAGCGTTCTATATATAATCAAAAAATGAAATTGGCCCTTTATAAGATTTGATTGCAAATGGATAATAACTCTGGTGGAGATGTAACGCATAATATTTCTGGATAAAAAATATTCTGTAGTTGTTCTCCTGGAGGCCTGTCTCGAAATGAATAAAGCCAGCCTTGTGGACGTATACAGGTAAAGCAGAAGAGACCACAGCATTGATGCCGATGTTTGTTCCACCAATGAGTTTTGAATTGGTTCTCTTATGGGGTCTCAGGGCTACCTAACACGACCACTTTCTTTTTATGCGGGCTTGAGACTAGTTGTAAATGGAAGTGTTGAGGAGATTACTTAAATCTTTTGGAGAGTAGAGAAATGGCGGCACTGTGAAATAACAACTTGTTTTGCTTGAGCTGTATCCCGAAAAGATTTTCGAGAAAGTATTGAGCCCCAATTATTGCTTGCTAAAAAGCTATTTTACTTAAATGTGGCTGCATCTCTAAGTTCCATCCAGCTCGATCGAATACTTTGATGAATAACAGAAGACTCTGTTTGATTGCCATTACAGCGAAGATCATTAGGACTTATCCTAAAGCCTTCCCATGAGACAAGCGCAACATGGGAAACACCCAGATAAAATCTGATAAAGCGCAATAGAGTATTATTAGATCTCAGTGATGTGCAAGAGATTAGATAGATTTAGATATCAACTGAAGTACCATCTCCCAAAGATTCATATTCCTTTTAGACGGAGAGAGATCAATTGGTTTACTTGCAACTTTCGTATGGGATGTGAGTACTTGATGAAACAAGGATTTCCTCAGATTATCCTCTCCTCCCCACCAAAATTTGTGGACCTTCTTCTCCATTTCATCAAAAGAATTCTGGGGAAACACACAAATAGCCATAGAATATACTGAAAGAGGTGGAGCAGCTTCTGCTGCTTTAATCAAGGTGATTGATTCTTCCTGCAAAGGATAACAATCTGGATTTCCAACTAGCCAATTTAGTGGAAAGCTTTTAAAGAAGAAACTGAAAGGAGGCCCTTTTTGGTCTTTTAATAAACAGAGGAATCCCCAGATGGGTAGTTGAATATGAAGCTCTATTAAAACGAAGAATAGATTGAATTGCTCTAATTGTTGAGTAGGATATCCCAGCTGCTACAAAAGGCAATTCAATACTCAGTAGAGCTCCATTTCATTCCATCAAAAGCTTTAGGTCATTAAAGTCCTTTTCCCTTTATTCTTCTTAAACAAATGAGCTAATTCTTGAACCAATGAGCTAATTCTTGGACAAAGATTAGATTATCTATTATTAAGCTTTCTTGAACAAAACTTGATTATAGAGGACTGATCAATCTGTCCAAGAAAGGCCTCAGTCTATTTGCTAATATCTTTGAGATGATTTTGTAAGAGACATTGCAAAGACTAATTGGACGATAATCTGTAACATGACAGACACTTGGATGATTTGGGAAAAAGAGTAATAAGAGTTTTATTGATCTCTCTTAATAGAAAATCATTCCTTAAAAATGATTGAACCATATTGTTCAAGTCTTCATGAATGATTTCCTGATAAGCTTTATAGAATATAACAGGTAAAGCATCAGGTCCTGAGGCGCCTTCAAATGAGCCATTGAATCAATGGTTTGTTTGATTTTCTCAGTAGAAGGAATAAAACAAATCTTAACGTTTTTTTTATAATTAGATAGAATTAGAGAAATTAAATTCTGCAGAGAAGAAGGATTTTCACAGCTTACTGAAATGAAAAGGCTTTGAAAATATTGAAGAAATTGAGTTGCTATTGCGTCTTGATCATTTAACCATCCCCCTGAATCTGATTTTAGAGCTTCAATCGCATTTCTTCTTTAAATTATGGCGACAATATGAAAATATTTTGTATTAGCATCACTTTCTAAAATCTAGTGTCATCTTGCCTTTGGCTTCCATTTTACCTGTTGAAGAGCTAATTATTCTGGAACGTATGCTTGATCCTCTACAATCTGAATGCCAAGCATTTCTAACAAGGCTATTGTTGATGGGATCTCGAAGCCACATTGCTTCAAATCTAAAAGGCCTTTTGACATGAACAAATCCTCAGACGTTTTCAAAAACAATGGACAATTTTTTGATTTAATAATTGGAAGATGAGTATTGGTATAAAGAATTCTCCACTCATGAGTACAAACACCTCAATCCAATCTTTCTTAGATGAGACTAATCCCATGTTGATTGTTAGTCCATGCTTACTGATTTCCCCAAAAATCCCAAATCAATGCATCCAAGAGCATTAAGAAATCTACAGCATATTTTGTTAAAATCTCTTAAGAACAAGGCTGGACATTGAAAAGGAGCAGACCAAATTGAGAACCCAGGTGCCTTTCATTTCATTCTCTTAAATGAGAGATGAAATTATCATTGAATCTCAGTAGACAATTTCTAATTGAATCCCCATCTCCAAGCAAAAGCTAGGCCTCTCAACTTACCATTAGCACCAATAATTTAAAAATGGCTAAGGTTAAGAGATCTCGTAGCTTTACTCGCATTCTCTTTATCAAGTCTAATTTTAGCCAAGAGGATCCAATCAACCTTTTATGTTCTAATAATGGCTCTTGATTCTTGAATTGTTGAGGGTTGGCAAAACCCTTGATAATTTTAGCCGAGTCCAATCAAAGCCTCTTTGGAGACTGGCCGTGAACAGTCTCCAAGGCCTCAGAGGAATAGGATACTTGTTTACCAAAAAAATTTGAAAAACTGTCTTTTTTAGCTCCTCCTTTTATAACTTGAAGTACAACTACTGTATGCTAAAGGGGGTATAGTATATTGCTGCAACTCATGATTATTAGTAATAAAATGATTTTTTTTTTTTTTTGCATCTGTTTTTGAAACCCAGAGGAAGCTTATTTAGCTAAAGCTAGGATTTTCATCTTAAGAAAAAGCCTCTGGAATTGCTTCTCAATAGCAATGTTATGAGGAGATTACCCATCATAGAAGATTTCAAAGATTGGAGATAAGAAACTTCATCAGCTTGAGATATATTAGAGTTCAACATAACGCTCTCCTTCAAGTTTAGCTACATTTGAGATCAAACAGGAATTATAACTCAAAGCCTCTCGGGAATGGGCAAATTTTGAAAACTCTGTAGCTGAAGTGTGCTGCTAGGCTTCCAAGGTAGCTAATAAAGTAGCAGAATCTTGTATTTTAGTTAAGAGATTAATCAGATGCTAGTTTATGTCCTCTATCAGACAAAGCAATCAAATCTAATAAATTTCTGTTTTAACTGCTTACATCCGCCCAGCTGAATTCATTGAGAATCATACTGACCTAAAAATTAACAGTTAACTGCAGCTCACGTTTGCTAGGAGTGGTTTCTTAGAGTTGGACATTTGGCAATTATTGCTACTCATCTTAACTTGGAGTGAATTTTCAAGTGCTAACAACTTGAGATCGACTTGCAATTGAATAGAATTTCCAAGCCCGCCCAGGCAGATGATAGCTGTTCTCATTCTTTTGAATTTGAAAGGAATCTTCAGAAGTAGATAGATGAGTAGGAATTTGCTTTCGAAGAATCACTTCACGTTCCTTTGAATTTTGGTGTGCAACTTTAGACTGACTCATATTCTTAAGACTTGCACCAATTAAATTGCGTGCTTTTTAAGATTTGAACGCTCAACATATGAGAGAATTTACCTCTAGAAGAAAATTGATTCTTTACAATTAGAAATAACTTCATCAAGTTTTCCACAGCCATTACAAAAATTCACCAAATTTTCATTAATTGAAAGTAATGTCAAAATCACCAACTCCTTTGAAAAGCACAAAACCAGTCTCAATGAGGCGGTTATAAGAGATAAAGAAGAGAAGCAACAGTGGGTGTCCCAAAGCGAAGAGAATAATTGTAGTGGGTGTCCCTTTGAATCACCATTCTTGAGTCATCTTCATCAGAAAAATAAAGCATGATTACGCTAATTCTTTAGTCTAAACATTTATAGAACCTTTGATCCCCCAACACATTTGAATGATAGATCTCTCAGGCGGAAGGGGGGGGGGGGGGGGAGGACAGGCTTCACCCGTGCCGACCTCAGCCCCTGTGCATGTGTATATATATATATATATGCAGAATTAATTGTCAAATGAGTCCATTGTCCTTATTATTCTATTCATGGGCGGATTTGGGGAGGGCCGGCCTCCCAACATAAGCCTTTGGATCCGCCCCTGTCTCAACATTCCCACTAATTGTCTTTGTTGCAAGAATCTTCCCAAGTAGCCATTGACGAGGAAAATAATTTACATCGGTAAATCTGACAGATTGTTGATCAATTGTGATGATTACAGCTATGAAATCTAATTCAGATTATGAATTTGAGCAAAGGGAAATAAAGGGAAAAGATTTTGTATGAGAGTTATATTGAAGAGGTGGGAACGAGTTATAGTGTAGGAGAAGGGAAACTTTTAGCTAAAGAGTAGGAAACTAATGACATGGACTGTACACGGGGCTACTAACGTGGCAGTATTGGTGATGTGGAAATTATGACAGCACAACACTGGTGACATGGAAGTTATGACGTGCCAGTTTTTGGTGACTTGGAAGTTGCAACTTTTAATCGATAATGTGGAGATGTGGGTTGATTGAAGAATTCTATGAAATTTTTTTTTGTAGAATCTATTTGATTATTTGAAACCAAAATGCCCACAAGAACAAAGCAACCAGATACGGAAGAACAATAAAAAAACGCTTACACATGCACACAAGGAGATGAAGGAGTTTACATGTTCGGATTTAAAATAGAATCCTACTCATGACAGGGACTTCAAACCCCTAATCAATCCACTAGATCTGAGCAACAAGATTACACAAAATAGTATTACAATTAACCAAACTCTATGAATTGAAAATATCCAACTTACAGTGACATATGATGCAAACAAAAGAGCATAAACTTACAATCCCAGCAAGAATCAATAGCACTCTCACAAGCATCAATCTTTCACACATAATACATCAAAAGTACATAGAAGGGATCGAATCTCATGTTAGGGTTTCTGTAACAGAGGGCGAGAGAAGACGAGAGAGAGAAAGAAAGTGTTCTGCCTTCTCCTTACATCTGAACGCCTATATATATGTGAGTTAAATGGTAAGAAGATTAAACGGATATTCCACTGCCACCTGTCAACCATCAGCTTTATAACCAAATGAAATAACATCACACACACACACACACACACACACATATATATATATCTCATAAAATACATAAATAAAAATAATTTAACCTATTTGAGACAATTATCTAACAAATTCCATCTTGGATCAAGATGGGTTGCTTTGTGGAATTGACTAGAGACCCCTGCAAGTCTCCCTGCTACGTTGGAAGAACATTGAGCAATGATAAGACTTGCTCAAATTTAGTTACAGGAATTGACTTTGTCAGCATATCTGCTGGATTTACTTCTGTCTTAGTTTTCTCAAACTTAACTTATCCTTTTACTATGATATCTCTCACAAAATGTAAGCGCACATCTATGTGCTTGGTCCTCTCATGAAAAACACTATTTTTACTTAAATGTATTGCACTTTGTGAGTTGCATAAAATTTTGGGAACAGAACTAACCATTCCTAATTCTCTAGAAATACCTTAAAGCCACACAGCTTCTTTAATTGCTTCAATTAACACTACATACTCTGCCCCCGTGGAGGAGAGAGCAACAATGTGTTGGAGGTTTGATTTCCAACTTATCAAATTTCCACCTAGAGTAAAAGCATATCCTGTTAGAGATCTTCTTTTGTCAAGATTAGCTGCATAGTCGCTGTCATAGTAACCTAAAATGTTATTTCCACATTCTTTAGTTGATTTGTACACTAATTTACGATTTTTAGAACCTTTTAAGTATCTTAGCAGCCACTTGACTGCATTCCAATGGTCTTTACACGGCTTACTCATAAACCTACTAACTAGGTTAACATCGTAAGCTATGTCTGGCCTGGTTCCAATCATAGTGTACATTAGGCTACCTACAACATTAGAGTAAGGAATTTTACTCATATATGCTCTCTCTTCTAATGGAAAATTTTCATTGACTACTCTTAGCTTAAAATGGGAAGGAATTGGAATGGTAACAGGTTTACAACTAGACATCTCAAACAATTCAACCATTTTCTTCACAACCTATTTGAGATAATGTTAGGATCCCTTCATTTCTATTCCTCTCAATATCAACACCTAGAATTCTTTTGGCTGCCCCCAAATTCTTCATTTCAAATTCTAAGGTTAATGACTTAGTTAGCTTCATAATTTCTCTTTTATCCTTACAAGCAATCAGCATATCATCTACATAAATCAATAGATAAATAAACTGATTATCCTTTAAATGCTTGTAGTAGACACAATGATCATATTCAGACCTATTAAAGCCTACTTTGATCATAAATTCATCAAATCTCTTATACCATTGTCTAGGAGATTGTTTCAGGCCATATAAAGACTTGTGAAGTTGACACACTAAGGTTTCTTTTCCATTTTCAATGAAACCGACAGGCTATTCCATAAAGATCTTCTCCTCTAGGTTACCATGCAAGAAGGCTGTCTTTACATCTAATTGCTCCAACTCCAAATCATATAGAGCAACCATGGCCAAAACTAACCTTATGGAGGTATGCTTCACCATCGGTGAAAACACCTCATGGTAATCAATTCCCTCTACTTGGGAATAACCCTTGGCCACAACCCTAGCCTTAAACCTTGCTGGTTCTACACTTGGAATTCCCAGTTTCCTCTTGAAGATCCATCTACAGCCTATAATTTTCTGGTTTAGGGGTCTTTGGACCAAGGTCCAGATTTTATTCTTATGAAGAGAATCCATCTCTTCTTTCATTGCTTTCAACCATTGAGTTTTATGCTTACTTTTACAAGCATCAGTAAAAGTCAAAGGTTCATGAAGTTCAATTGTATCTCTTATATTCAAAGCATATGCAATGATATCTGTAACGCCTCGCTTTTTCGGACGCGTTATAACTTGGGACAATTCCGAGACAATAATTTTTTTTTTCAAACACTAAAGTTAAATCACATCATTCCTCGAATCTGTGCCAGAATTTCTAATCATTTTTCTCGAAAAGAATCATTATACACATCAAATACGGAAGCAAGGATTGAACTTGATATCTTAACATTGATCATTAAATCATCATTCCTCAACATAACTTAATACAAAACATAAATTCTCAACATTAACCCTAAATAGGATTATACATCATCATTCCTTAAAACGTTCAGATTTCAAAGTAGCAGAACTTAAATACATATGCTACATAACATACATTTCATTTATCATTCACCTTGCTAAGTACCATTTTATGCCTCATTCATCCTCGTATCTACTACAATCTCCATCTGGAACGTTTGAATATTCTAGGGGCAAAACCCAAGTTAGATGATGAGTCATCTAAGTAAGGGTATAGAAAACATATTTTGTGTATGAATGCAATGTCTTACTCATCGTAAGAGTTAACTGCACCCTTCATGCTACTCACCATTTTTGCGGCCACCTTTTTCGAAGCCGGAGTGTATAGGTGCACTCTTGGTAAAGTAGCGATACCAGTTCGTACTCCTTACGGCCACAATACGCGTGATCAATGATATCAACGTATACATATGCATTTCATAACATGTTATGTATGCAGTCTACGTGATGGATACATATCAAAGCATGTCAATATGATGAAAGCATCCCCGAAAATCGAAGTTTGAAACATAAATCACCTACCACCAATCATTTTTCATAAACTAAATCTAGTTGGGAAGTACCACTTACCTTCTCAAACTTATCAGGCTACCTCGATATTCGTGCCTTGCCTCATGCATCGCCTTGATTTGAGTGTCAACCTCAAAATTTGCACAAGTCACATCAACTTAAGTCTCAAAGCATCCTAATCATCACATTTATTTAAATAAATATTAAAACCTATTTTTCCATAATTTCTTATATTTTCTTTTTTTTCTCTATTTTTTCCTATTTTTCCTCAATAAATCCAAACTAAATATTTCTTAAATATTTTCTCAAATATTTCACTACGAAAATTCATAAAATAATATTCTTGAATTTCTAAAATTTTTTAAGAAATTTTACTTACCTTAACTTAGCCTCTCGACTTCCTCAATATGCGTGTCATATCCTCGAAACGCGTGCCAAAGTCATTTTTCTCCCCAAAATCTTTGAAATAACCATAAATCTCCCTTTCCTATTTTTCAGAATTTTTCTAAGATTTTTCTATATTTTCTTTCTTTTTCTTCCTTTTTTTCTTTTCCTTTTTTTCTTTTTTCTTTTTTTTTTCTTTTCTTTCTCCCCTTCTTCCTCCTCCCCTGCCTCCTACAACTTTCTTTTTCTTTTCTTTTCTTTTCTTTTCTTTTTTTTTTCTTTTCTTTCTCCCCTTCTTCCTCCTCCCCTGCCTCCTACAACTTATGCACAGCTTCTTCTTCTTTCTCTTTTTTCTTTTTTTTCTTTTTCTTCTTTTTTTTTTCTTTCTTCTTTCTTTTCTTCTTCTTCTTCTTCCTTCCTCCCACCTGCGTGCTGCCTGCAACTCCCACTGCCGTGCCCAGCCACTGCCAACCTCACGCACCACCACCAACCGCCACCTCCAAGCACCACTGCGAGCCACCGGCGATGCTGCCTCGACCCTGCCACTGCGAGTTGCCGCCTCACCCAGCTTCTATGCATCCAGCTTCCATGGCGGCCGCTGCCATGGCTGCCGATCGCGGCCACTGCGAGCTGGTTGCTTGCGGCCATGGCTGCCCCAGCTCTCCCTCTCAATCTCACGAGCTCTCTCTGTCTCTCTCTCGGTTATTGCTTGCTCTCAAACTCTATTTTCCCTCCCTTTTATATAGTTGAAGCATCCACCGACTCCCCTGCCTAAGCCATCTCTCTTTGCGTATAACACACTCAAATTGCCATATGTTTGCAGATCGTGGAGTTGCAGGGCATGGCTTGGAATTATAAGGTAGGGGCGACCATCACACGCATACATAGTACGCTGATGAATATATATATATATATAATTGCACGTCACAATCCTCTCAAATCTCTTTACCTTAGATTTCTTCAGATATTCTTCCTCAAATCATGCATCCAATATTCTCTCCCATTGCAGCAAATCTTAGCCATTTAAAAGCTTCACAGAAGTTGGCCTTCTCACCCACTCGCATATATATATATATATAATTGCATATTATATTATAATAATAAGAAAATTATACATTTAAATCTCACTTTTCATTTCTATTACACTTGTGCAATTCTCTAATTGTAATTTCATCCTCAAACGCTAAATTAAATTGTATTACAATACCGAAAACGCAAAATTAATAACCCAAGACTACTCGATATTGGCGATTTCGTCCCAGTGTCCTCATCGGGCCATTGTTTTATCTTGAAACCACTGAAGGGTTGCTCATTACGCAAAACCAGAGCCCCCTAGGATTCTGTTGATTTTTCGGGAGTTCCCTATAACGATTCGATTTTGTAGCCTGAATGGCAACTGTATTTTAGCTGTACCGAAAATTGTTCCCAATTCTATTTCTTTCGATACCATAAATCTTTTCTTGGAACGCTCATCAAGACCATATAATTTTTCTTAGACAATTTCACCCCGAGGCATTCCCTACAGCCAATTCGGTACTTATAACTGCTATTAAACCAATTTTTTGGTATTCTAAACTTATCAAAATTACGTGGCAATCTCAATATCTGCATGGGTATACCTAGTAGGTGGCTTTGTTTCCCTTCTAACTCTATCTCTAGACAACCAATAGTCACTTAAATCTTCATGACTCCTGGCAGCTGAATCTAAATTAGCCAAGTTTTGAGCATCAAGATCAGTTTTAGAATTGGTCAGCTCATTATTCTCTATACTATCCTGAGAATTTTCAAGATTTGAATTAGATTCTAGGTTTCCACCTGGTTGGTCATCTCTTTCCACCTCAAACTTAAAAGAATCAGGATTAATTTTATGCGAGTTTTCTGCCAACTGATTTGGTTTATAAAACTGAAATTTATTAAAAATCACATCTCTACTTAATATAATTTTCTTATCTTCTATTAGCCACAGTTTATACCTTTTTGTTTCCTCGGGATATCCAAGAAAAAATGCTTTCTTAGACCTAGGATCAAGTTTTCCCTACTTCTTATGGACATATCCTATGCAGCCAAAAGGCTTTAAATGGGAAATACTAGGTGGATTTCCAGTCCATTTACTTTTAGGGTTCATAAACTGAATAGCAAAGGCTGGTGACCGATTAATTAGATAGCTGGTTGTGGCTACAGCCTCAGCCCATAATTTATTTTCTAACCCTGATTCATTTAGCATACATCTTACTTTATCAAGGATTGTTCTATTCATTCTCTCAACAATTCCATTTTGCTGGGGAGTGTTGGCACATGTCCTATGTCTTTTTATCCCTATTTGTTTACAATAATTTGAGAACTCATTGCTACAGAACTCTAGGCCATTATCTGTTCTTAAACACTTTATTCTTTTCCCAGTTTGGTATTCAACTAGAGTTTTCCATTCTTTAAATTTTCTAAAAGTTTTATTTTTATGTTTTAAAAAATAAACCCACACTTTTCTTGAAAAATCATCTACAAAAGAGATAAGTATTGAACACTAGATAAAGAGTAAGGCACATTTGAGGAACCCCATAAATTAGAGTGAATATACTCCAAAATATTCCTTGTTTGGTGCTTAGCAGTGTCAAACTTCAGCCTATGGGATTTCCCTAAGACATAGAATTCACAGAAGTTTAAGGTTCCAACTTTCTTAGAATCTAGCATCCCTTGCCTACACAATTCTTGTAGACCCTTAGACCCCGTGTGTCCTAGCCTTTTATGCCACAAACTAGTTTCATCTTTTCCTAAGGAAGAGACTACAACATCTCCAGAGATAGCCTTTCCTTATAAGATATAAAGCCCTAGCTTTAAAATGCCCTTTAAAACTACTATAGATCCTTTGATTATTCTTAGAATTCCATTTTGGGACTTATAAATGCATCCATTTTGATCCAACATACCTAATGAAATTAGGTTTCTCCTAAGGTTAGGAACTAACATAACATTATCAAGGATTCTATGGGTACCATCCCACAATTTAAATTTTATAGAGCCTATTCCAATGATTCTACATGAGTGGTCATTTCCCATAAGGACTCTACCTCTATCAATTGGTTTAAAGTTATAAAGCAATTCTCTTCTAAGGGTCATGTGAAAGGTACAGCCTGAGTCCATGATCCACTCATCACTTGGGCTTTGCTCTGAGATGATTAAACCTTCCCCATTTTCATAACCATCTAAGAGGTTTGCATTATCTACTTTTTCTTTATAAAGGTCAACACCCTTCCCTCTCTTAGGACAAAGCCTCATGGGATGTCCTTCACGCTTACACAACCAATAAACTAAAGTTTTAGAATTTCCCATATCCTTGGATTTTGACCTAGAGTGATTTCTTCCCTTAGATTTGGATCTCTTACTTACCAAGTCTGCCCCTTACTTGTAGGCCTTCTCCAGGGGTATTCCTTTTTTCTTTCTTTGGTTCTAGGTCCCTAGACCTCAATGCTACCAAAACATCCTCTAGGGTAAGAGTTTGTCTTCCATATTTCATTGTAGTCTTAAGATCATTATGTGACTCAGGCAGAGAGTTTAATAAAAGAATTGCTTGATTTTCCTCTAATATTTCTTCATCTATATTGGCTAGAGAGATAGTTATTCCATTAAACACATAAATATTATCTTCTAATGATTTAGTAGGATTCATCTTAAAGGTAAACAATTGATCTTTTAAGTGAATCTTATTAGACAGAGATTTTGCCATATATAATGATTCTAATTTTAACCATAACTGGGTGACTTTACCTTCCTTACTTACCTGTTGATGATGAAGCGGTAGCCGATCACCCTCTTCCTGCCTTTTCTTGTGCACCTGCAATGGAGACGGGACTTGCTCCCCCGATCAATCTCCGACGATCAAGTTAGACCTTTTCAACCTGAAAGCTAGTATAATTCCTATGGCGTATTTAAAAGTAGAAAAAAATCTCTCTTTTTCTTACCTTCTCCTCTCCTCTTATTCTTCTCCTGAGATAGGGATCCTGGAGAGATCTTCGGGATCTCCCCTCCGCTTTTCTCGGAATTTTACCGATAAGGATTCCATAGTTGCACCCGTCTCCGAAGGGTTCGGGATAGCTCCTGCCCCCGCGAACCTCGGCGAGATGGTCGGTCCCTAAGAACTCGGAGATTTCCTTACTGCGTGCCCAGCTAACTGGCGTGGTGATGCTTATCCGCCACGCGTCTTCTAGACCCAAGTAAGATAATCATAGGCGAAGCTCCCTATTAGGAAACACGTGTCACGACCGCCATTGGATGCCTGTCCGGGGTATTGGCGTAATTATGGACTCGACGACATTCCCCTCATCACTTGCACCCCCACTCCTTGAGCTTTTCAGCTTGAACGACTCAAGGAGTGATAAAGTCCCCGAAGCTTCACCTTCTATCGTCCCGATGGTCGATATCCACAAGGTCCGAGGAGTTAACGTGTCTTTTCTTTCGCGCGTGCCTGGAGGGCATAGGTATCAATTTGTTCCGACGGCGATATCCCTTCCCAATGCGCTGTCCAAACCATTTCGTCTTTCGGGCCATGCCAATCAAGAGTAGTTAATGCTCATTATTACTTGTCCTTTGGCTTCTTACCCCTATAGTTTAAATAGGAGTTTTCCACTCTTTTACTCATTCTTCCTCTCGACTCTCTTCAGCTTTAGCCCTTCTTGCATTATTAAGCATTCCCCATTTTCCCGCATCTCTTTCTTGTACTTCTCTGCTATGGCGATTACTGGGTCTGGGAAATTTAACTCCATCGGCGCGGAGCTTGTTGAGTAGGAGAACCACCCTGCCGCATCCATTCCTTGCCAATGGATGAGCGAGACGGAGTGTCAGCAGTTCAGAGAGAAACATAACATCCCCGAAGAATGGGAAGTGGAGTTCAACATCCATCTGCGAGCGTGCCATCCCGTCGCTGGCCACTTTTGCATTTACAAGTGCGCATTCGATAGGGGCTTTCGCCTCCCTCCTCGGAGAAGGGTGATGTCCCTACTTCAACATCTTACCATCACTGTAGCCCAGCTGTCTCCCTTCAGATGGTGATATTTGATGGGCTTCCTCCTTATTTGCCATTCTGGCAAGATAGAGCCATCCAGAGATCTTTTCGACTACTTCTTCACAACCAACCACGACCCAGGGGGTTGGATCTCCATCTCCCCTCGAATCCTGAAAGATGGCCATCTCCTCGCCTCCAAGGAGTGCCCCGAACTTGAGGTTACAGCCTCGACACTCATGCAATCCGGTAGGTCGAAAGACTCTGACGACTGGAAGGAGCGCTTCGTCTTCATCCGCCCCAGACCGTCCAGCTCCTCTCAAGAATCTGGTCCGTCTGCAATGGGTGGACTCTAGATACTAAGCACAAACGTCCGAGCGTCGAGGCTATCCAAGATTCTGCCAGTAGACTTATGAAAAATAGCCAGAACTGGGAAGAGGGATGGCTTTCTAACCCGAGCCTTACCAAAGCGGGCCTAGAAGGCGAAAACTGTGAGCTCTTTTCCTTCATCTTCTTCTTTATTTCCCTTTTTTTTTATATATTTGATCTTTATCACTATTTCCTTTGCAGCCAAAGAGCCTTGGGAGATAACTTATTCTCCTATCACCAGGGAGATGATCTTGGACTTCTCCGAGAGTAAGGGTCCCTCGGCCCTTCCCAGCAACAGGAAAATATCTGAAAGGGCTGCCCCCCCTGAACGAGCCCCGAAAAGCAAAAAGAATAAAAAGTCCGCGACACCTTCCCGATCATTAAAAAAATGGCGAAGGGGGATCCTTAGACTTTTCGAGAGGCTTCTAAGAATAGTGCCGATGGGGGCCCGAAAGACCTTTCTTCAAAGCCCCCTACCTCAAAAACCAAAGACCCTCATTCTACGCAACAAAGATCCACAACTGTACCTGCCCCTTGTCGATCCCCTCCAAAGATGATACAACGACTATTGCCCAGGTACTCAAAGCGACTCGCGCAGAAGCACAAAGAAAGCAAACTTCTGCAGGTACAGAGCCCATTGTAACGTCTCCCAGCATTCATATCAGTTCTGTGTTTAAGCGAATATTAACACCACTAACCCCAGAAGGGCGCTCAAAACTGATGGGGGAGGCTTCACTGGAAAGGGCTTTCGTGCTATCGACGAGGGAGATACTAGTGCGCCGGATGAAATGTCACCGGGTGGAAACTGCACCTTCTGCTGCTGCTATCCCCGAACCTCCGGTTCCTGAGGCCACCAATGCCCCTCCCCAACGACTTTGGCCCTCCCCAGCGCTCTACCAACCTCGAACGAACCAGATTACTATGCCGAGATTCTAAGGGCATAACCATAATCTTTTCCTTTTGAACTCTTTTATGTGAGTAGGTCTTAACCCTCACTTTGTTTCCACTTCTCAGAACCTTACGGGTTTTCAAGATTCAGTCTCCTGGTGAGAATCCGAGCTCCGCGCCCAGATCATCTCCTTGGAGTCCAAGGTTAAGAGGCTCCGAGGGCTTGAGTCCCTCTCTTCCCAACTGTCAGGTCTCAAACACCGCGTTCACATTTTTACCAAATCTGTTGAGCTGGCGCAAGAAGATGCAAGACTTGCCAACGAAGTCGAAGCTCAGGTGCGCGAGGATCTGGAGTTAGTCCAGAGAAACATGCTCGAGGCTAACCAGGCCAATTCCCGACTCGGGGAGGAACTGGATGCCGCGAAGGGTGCCAATGACCAGCTTCAAGAAAATATAAAGAGGCTCACCCTAGAGTTGAAAGAGGCCAAAAAGGGGCAGGTCAAGGCGCTGGAGTCCTATTCTTGGTGCAAGGAAGACCTTCGCACCGCTCATGCCCAACTCCAATCCGCCCTCAAGGATGCCCAAGTGGCCTTTCAAAATGGTCGCGAGGATTTCTGAAGCTTATGCTGCGGAGCTGGAAGAAGTCCTTCAGGGTGGGTTCGAACATATGAAGAAACTCACAAAAGAGCGCGTCCCAAACCTGGATGTGGACTCCATTCCTTTCGATGTTACTGCTGCCTTATCCTCCTTAGAGTAGATATCTTTGTATTAAAACCTGTTGCCATAATAAAATTTTAACTTTTCGTCTGATTTTAGGAAACTTTCTTTAGCTACTGCCTTGCTTTTGTCGTCTTTCTTCGCTTTTTATTGAGAAAAATAAAAAACCCTTAGGGATTAGGCTTGATCCTTCGCTTTTGTCGAACTTGTTTATTTTGTTTATTGCAGACCTTGATCTTGCTATTTGCTCCGAAGGTCCAGGCCCCCCAAGGATGACGTTTGGTCCCTTTATCTTTTACGAGGCGTCGAGCTCCGCGAGGATCACATCTGATCCTTTCACTTTTGTTGAGGGTTCGGGCTCCCCGAGGATCGCATCCGATCCTTTTTCTTTTGTCGAGGGTTCGGGCCCCCCGAGGATCACGTCTGATCCTTTCAGTTTTGTCGAGGGGTCAAGCCCCATAAGGATCACCTCTGATCCTTTCATTTTGTCGAGGGGTCAAGCCCCGTAAGGATCACATCTGATCCTGTTGATTTTCGGCTTTTGGGCCTCGAGGTCTTCCAAAGTTAGGCTCGTTTTATTCAGGAGCACCTTCCTGGGTCTTTAGAAATGAAAAGTTTTTACTCATAGGAGAAAGAATAAGTTTATTCCAGAATAACATATGAAAGTAACAAAGAAATACTACTGTCAAGACATATGGAAATAACAAAGAATTATTACCGACAAAACATATGAAAATAATAAAGAATCATTACTGGTAGAACTTTCTTAAATTCTGCATGTTCCACGCATTTTTCACTAGTGTACCCTCGGGGGCCTGGAGTTTGTAAGCACCAGGGCTGAGGACTTCTGCTACCCTATAAGGACCCTCCCAATTCGGTGTTAACTTATTTGCTTCTCGTGCCCCCCAAATGTCTGCTCGCTGCAACACCCAATCTCTAGGAAGAAAATTTTGTGCCCTTACCCTCTGGTTGTAGTATCTCTCTATACGTTGATTGTAAGCAGCTTGTCAAATCTTCACCTGATATCAGAATTCATCAAGGAGGTCCAAATTGTCCCTCAAATTTTGCTCGTTGGATTCGGGGCTAAAGAGCTCCACCCTTAGCGTAGGTACCCCAATTTCAATTGGGATTAATGCTTCCGAGCCATAGCATAGGCTAAAAAGAGTTTCACCTGTGGATACCTTCACGGTGGTTCGGTACGACCACAAGATGTTCGACAGTTCTTCTACCCACCTACCATTTGCCTTATCTACTCGTGCTTTTAGACCGTGTAACAAGGTCCTGTTAGCGAGCTCAATTTGTCCATTAGCCTGTGGATGGGCTACCGAGGTGAACTGCTGCCTAATTCCCGATGCTTGGCACCATTCTTGGACAGATCGATTAGTAAATTGAGTGCCATTATCGGAGATTAACACCCGTGGAATTCCAAATCGACAGATCACATTCTTCCATAGAAATTGCTTCACCCACCGAGTAGTTATGGAGGCCACCGCCTTGGCTTTGACCCACTTTGTGAAATAATCAATGGTAGCCACAATATACTTAACCTGCCTAGCTGCTGGGGGAAAAGTCCCCAAGATGTCAATACCCCACTGAGCGAAGGGGCAAGGCGTAACCAAGTGAGCCAGTGCCACTGCCGGTATATGGACCAAGTTAGATGTCCGCTGGCATTGGTCACAGGTCCTGACTAGCTGTTCTGAATCTTTTACCATTGTTGGCCAATAATACCCCTACCGAAGAGCTTTTTGGCTGAGAGTTCGAGCTCCGATATGGCTTCCACATATGCCTTCATGAATCTCTCTCAGGATATAATGTGCTTCGCGTAGCCGGATACATTTGAGCAATGGCTGCAAAAATGACCTCTTGTAAAGCTCCTCGTTGACTAACACGAAGCTTCGGGCCTTTCGCTTAACCTCCCGAGCTTCTGAACCGTTTTCAGGGAGTTTCTCCTCCCTTAAGTACAACAGCAAAGGATCCATCCATCTAGGTTCGTCCTCCACACATAATTGATCAGCGACCTCTTCGATACTCTTTTGTGGCAAGGATTCGATTCAAATTTCTCGAGAGCTTGTAGGGAAAGAAGAGGAGACAATCCGGGACAGTAAGTCTGCCTCCGTATTCATAGCCCGAGGGACATACTCCACCTTTACACGCTGGAAGTACGTCATCAACTCCCTAACCATGGCTAAGTATTGTGCCATGTGGCCTTCCCGAGCTTCATACTCTCCATTCACCTGTTGCACCACTAGATTAGAATCTGAACTCACCTCGACGCTTTGAGCTCCCAATTGTTCAGCCAATCTTAATCCTGCCAACAAAGCTTCATACTCCGCCTCGTTGTTAGATACGTGAAATTTAAAATGTAAAGCATAAGGCCATATCTGTCATTCGGGACTCTTTATCATTAATCCTGCCCCTCCGCCACCCGAGGTCGAGCTTCCATCTACAACCACCGTCCATGGTCTTTGATCCTCCTCTGCACCTTTAGGAGTCCTTATCCTTTCGGCAATAAAGTCCGCCAACGACTATGCCTTAATAGCTGGCCGCAACTTATACTCAATGTCAAAAGCAGTACGCTCCATTGCCCATTTCAGCATCCGCCCTGAAAGTTCTGGTTTGCCAAGAACTTGCCTCAAAGGTTGATTAGTAAGCACAATAATTGTATGAGCTTGAAAATAGGGTTGAAGCTTCCTTGCCGAAACTATCAAGGCAAAAGCCAGTTTCTCCATAAGAGGATACTGGACCTCGGCTCCTGTCAACTGCTTACTTGCATAATAAACAGGCCTCTAAATCTTATCTTCTTCTCGTACTAGCATCGAGCTTACGGCTTCATTGGCCATTGCCAAATAGATATACAATGGTTCTCCTGGCTTCAGTTTGGTGAGAACCAAAGGCGTAGCCAGGTGGTCCTTCAGCTTTTCAAAAGCTCTCTGGTATTCAGAATTCCATTCAAAGTTGTTTTCCTTTGATAAGACCTTGTAGAAAGGAAGGCCTGTTCTGCCAAATGAGAGAGGAATCTCCCTAAAGCCGTCATTTTGCCCATAAGGCTCTGTACCTCCTTTACACTCCTTGGGGCTGGCATATCCATAATGTCTTTAACCTTCGCTAGGTTCACCTCAATCCCTTGGTGGTGTACTATGTAGCCCAAAAACTTTCCTGCAGAGACGCCAAAAGCACATTTGACAGGATTGAGTTTCACATGGAACTTACGAAGGGTTTTGAAGCACTCCTCCAAATCTTCTGGATGATGCTCTGCCACCAGGCTTTTTACCAGCATGTTGTCCACATATGCCTCCATATTTCTCCCAAGCTGGTGTTGAAAAAGCTTATTTACTAAGCGTTGGTAAGTAGCTCCTGCGTTCTTCAGACCAAAAGGCATCACTGTGTAGCAGTAAGTAGCCTTATTGGTAATAAATGCTGTCTTCTCCTGATCCTATGGGTGTAATGGAATCTGGTAATATCCCTGAAAAGCATCCAGAAAACTCATGAGCAAACAACTGGCAGTCCCATCGATCAGGGCATCAATCCTCGAGAACAGGTAGCTATCCTTCGAACAGGCCTTATTAAGATCAGTGAAATCAATGCAAAGCCTCCACTTGCTCTCCCTTTTGGAAACCAACACGACATTTGCTAACCAGTTCGGATAATCAACCTCCTGAATATATTGTGCCTCCGTTAACTTTGCAACTTCCTCCTCAATTGCCTGAGCTCTTTCAGGGGCGAAGTTTCGCTTCTTCTGTTTGACAGGTCAGAAGCCCGGTCGTATCCCCAGTTTGTGTGTCATGACCTCTGGGTCTACTCCTGGCATGTCCTGAGCAGTCAATGCGAAGATGTCCGCATACTGCCTAAGGAGTACTAATATCCGACTCCTCAACGGGTCTTTTAACTCCACACTCATCCTTATACAACGATCTGGGAAATCTTATTTCAAAGGTACTTCCTCTAACCTGTCCACTGGCTCTGCTGTTTTTGGATCTTTTGGTCCTTTTAGTAGAAAACTGACCTCCTTTGGGGGATCCTCTCCCTTCCTTCCTTGGGAATCCCTTCGCGGGCCTAGAGCTTCCCCTTGCGACACTGCTTCTCTATCCTTTGCTATGCCTATAGAGGCCATATAGCAATTGCGAACTGAGCGTAAATCTCCCCGCACTTCGCTTGTTCCACTGACTGTAGGAAACTTCATCATCATATGGTACGTGCTAGGTATAGCCCGAAGGGCATTAAGGCCAGATCTTCCAAGAATCATGTTATAGGCCGAGGGCACGTCTGCTACCAGGATATCTAGCATAACTTGAGAAGTTCGGGAGCCTCTCCCCACAGTCAGCGGAAGTTGAATGATCCCTTCGGAATATATGGCCTCCCCATCAAATCCCACTAAAGGGACCCTCGCTGGCCTTAGCTGCGCCATTTCGTACCCCATGCCTAAGAAGGCTTGCCGATACAAGATTTCAGAGGAACTTCCTAGATCCACGAGGATCTGCCGAAGCTCCCACTTGCCGAGCTCGACTGTTATCACTAGTGGATCATTTCGATTCGAGTAGACCTATGGCTCGACTGCCGGCACCTACTTCGCCCTTCACGACTAGGACCTCCCCTGCAGCGAGTGTATGGAATACTGGAGGCTGGGGATGATCATCTTCCACCTGCTGCGATCTCTCCTTCTAGGCGAACGTCGAACATGATATTGATTGCTCGTCCGATCCCTTTTGGCCTCCTCGACCGCGACCGTCAGTCTTTCCTTCTTTGAGAACCGCCTTCCTTGACCACATAACTCCTTAGGAAACCTCGATTGATGAGCTCTTGAATCTCCTCTTTTAACTGGTGGCATTCCTTCGTATCATGGCCATGATCCCGATGGAAACGACAGTATTTATTCCGGTTCCTTTTATCAGACGGTGCCTTCATCGGTCGAGGCTTCTTTAGATAGTCTTTACCCTCGAGAGTGGCCAGGATCTCCTTTCTCGGGGCATTCAGAGGGGTAAAACCACCCGAGTCCCACCGAGGACGATGCTTTTCCTTCCGTTCGTGATTCTTCCTTTCCTCGGGGTGCTTCTTTTTGTCCTTCTTCTCTGTGTGTTCCACCCTTTTGGCTTGCATGACTTCTTCAACATTTATGTACTTCGTAGCATGATCCAGAATGTCCGTGAACATAATCGAAGGTGTTTTGGCCAATGACTGGGCAAAAAGACCGGGCTTTAGGGCGTTCTGGAACGCCACCATAGCTATGCTATGATCGAAGTTCCCAATGCTCAAGGTCTCCATATTGAAGCGTGAGACGAAGTCTTTCAGAGGTTCTCCTTGGTTCTGCTTCATACTTATGAGGGCCATGGTGAACCTCTGATGCCTCCGAAGATGTGCAAAATGTGCCAAAAAACTGTCTCGGAGCTGCGCAAAACTCGCGATAGAATGGTGGGCCAAGTTTGAATACCAAGCCTGAGAGTGCCCTTCCAAGGTTGCCAAGAAGACCCTACACCACATCGCGTCTGAGGCATCTTGCACCATCATATGAGAGGTAAAAAGATCGAGGTGATCCATCGGGTCGGAGCTCCCTGCATAAGGCTTGATGGCCAGAATGCGAAGATGCTCCGGCAGTACAGCCGCCATGATCTCTGGGCTGAGGGGTTGATTCACCTTTGACCCTTGAGCCTCTCCAGACTTTGGCTTCAGAGCGACGATCTCCTCTTCCAATTATCGTAGTCTCATTTCTTGCCGTTGCTGCGCATATGACAAGTCAACAGATTTGGCTGCCTCGCCCTGACCATCGTCTTGCCCTGGACTCTGCGGATTCCCCTCTCGCAGATAGGACTCCTCTTCCCTCGGGGGTTCTTGTCCTCCCTCCGCCCGAGAATGCTGGGCCTGCTGATGTTGGCAATCCAAGAAGCCCGTGAGTAACTCCGTCAGCCACTGCACCTGACCTTCTAGAAGCGCTATCCGATTAGGCGGGGGTGGAGGGCCCTCCAGATTCTGATCCCTCCCTGGCGGGCTTCTTGGAGGATTCTGCTGTCTTCACTCTGAAGTGGGGTTGCTCCCAGCGGCTCGAGATTGCTGCCTCCTTGTTGCCATTAAAGAAAAAGGAGATTACTAAAGAACGTTGCGACCTGCCGTGCTAGAGAGACAGAAAAGATAATGCCTCGGCCCCACGGTGGGTGCCAATTGATGATGAAGCGATAGCCGATCACCCTCTTCCTACCTCTTCTTGTGCACCTGCAATGGAGACGGGGACTTGCTCCCCCGGTCAGTCTTCGACGATCAAGTCAGACCTTTTCAACCCGAAAGCTAGTATAATTCCTATGCCATATTTAAAAGTAAAAAAAACTGTCTCTTTTTCTTACCTTCTCCTCTCCTCTTATTCTTCTCCCGAGATAGGGATCCTGGAGAGATCTTCTAGATCTCTCCTCCGCTCTTCTCAGAATCTTACTGATAAGGATTCCATAGCTGCACCTGTCTCTGAAGGGTTCGGGATAGCTCCTGCCCCCACAAACCTCGACGAGATGGTCGGTCCCTAAGAACTCGGAGATTTCCTTACTGTGTGCCCAGCCAACTGGCGTGGTGATGCTTATCTGCCACATGTCTTCTAGACCCAAGCAAGATAATCGTAAGCGAAGCTCCCTATTAGGAAACACGTGTCACGACTGCCATTGTATGCCTGTCCAGGGTATTGGCGTAATTATGGACCCGAGGTCATTCCCCTCATCACCTGTCTAAGCACATTGTCAGACAAATTGAGAATTAGCAGACTAAAGGCTAATTGTTGCAATCCTTTCATCTCTTGCGAAGGAGTGGACTCTACCTTGTCCTTCTCTTCCTTCACTGCCATCACATCATCTAGAGCTTTTATGCATTTGTGTTGCACTATGATGGCCCTCATCTTCATCTGCCATAGGTTGAAATCCCCATGGCTATCAAACTTGTCGATCTCAAGTCTTGATGATCCCATTTTCCTGCGCAACCACAACACAGAAAACATAACAACCAAGATAAAGAACAAACAAGAAAATAATCTAATTAAACAAGAAAACACCAAGAGGTTCGATATACCAGATTCAAGATGTCACTGGTAAATTAAGAAAAAATGCCAGTCGTTGAAACTCCTCGGTTGTCGGATCTGTTTACCGTCACAGTTCTTCCTTTCTGCTTTATTGAGTGTTCTTGACCAATCTTGAGACAATCTGAATGTCTCATTCGATCTTGGTACCAACACGGGCTCTGATACCACTTGTAGAACCTGTTTGATTATCCGAAACCAAAACACCCACAAGATTAAAGCAACCAGATACGTAAGAACAATAAAGAAACGCTTACACACGCACACAAGGAGATGAAGGAGTTTATGTGTTTAGATTTAAAATAGAATCCTACTCACGGTAGGGGCTTCAAACCCCTAGTCAATCCACTAGATCTGAGCAACAAGATTACACAAAATAGGATTACAATTAACCAAACCCTATGAACTGCTAGTCAATCCACTAGATCCGAGCAACAAGATTACACAAAATAGGATTACAATCAACCAAACCCTATGAACTGAAAATACCCAACTTACAGTAACATACGATGCAGATAAAAAGAGAACAAACTTACAATCCCAGCAAGAATCAACAACACTCTCACAAGCATCGATGTTTCACACACAATACATCAAAAGTACATAGAAGGGATCAAATCTCAGGTTAGGGTTTATGTAACAAAGGGTGAGAGAAGACGAGAAAGAGAGAGAGAGAAAGTGTTTTGCCTTCCCCTTACATCCGAGTGCCTATATATAGCCTATATATATGTGAGTTAAATGGTAAGAAGATTAAACGAACATTCCACTGCCACCTATCAACCATCAGCTCTATAACCAAATGAAATAACATCACACACACACACACACATATATATCTCACAAAATACAAAAATAAAAATAATGCAACCTATTTGAGACAATTATCTAACAAATATTTGAAGCAACAAAGAGATTTAATGAGGCCAGTAGTATTCCAGCCACCATCTCTGTCGTAGTTACCCTGGCATTTTGTCTTGACCCCACAATCATCTATCGCCACCTGAACCTCCATATATTCATTAATTGTTGCAGTTGCACCCCTTCATCTCCCTAAGGATGTCACACCCAACCCTAGCCATTACTCCATTTTTCTCAGTTGACCACCGCACCCCTCCGTCTCCCATTCAATAACGCACCCCTGTTGTCGTCACACCCTATCTCTCCAGTCACTATTATAGTACAGTCAGTTGCTGAGCCAGAAATTTGTACCTGGTTGGAAAACAATTAAACACTAACAAGAAAATTTAAATGACATAATATTAAAAAAAATAGATTGATAAACTACTATAATTATTCTCTGACATGTTTTCATATTTTGATAATATCGCATAATGACATTATTATCAATTTTATTAAATATATCATTTTTAATATACACCACTAAATTGTCATTCTAATTAACAATAGTTTATACATGGACAACCTTCCAAATATAATTTTATCAAATAGTTTCGATTAATAATGTCAAAAATCAAAATAATTAATTCCAACATACAATCCCAATCAAATATTACAATCTCAATATCCAACCTACAATCCCAATAAAATATTATAATCCCAATAAACAATTTTAAAATATCTGACTTGGAATCCGATAGAGAGCTACGTGGAAGAATGACTGAATGAGGATGAAACACAACAAGCTACTAGCAAGATCTTCATGAATACAAAAATAAGCAAACCCAAGATCTTTCAAGAATGCCTCAAAATGCAATCTCAAAATTTTTCAAGAATTCTTCAAATTGTAATTTTAAAATTCTTAAAAATGTCCCAAAAAATCAGTCCCTAAATACTTCAAAAACCCCCTCAAAAAAATCAGTTCATAAATCCTTCAAAATAGCCCCAAAATTTAGTTTCTAAATCATTCAAAAAAGTCCCAAAATTTGGTCCCTAGATTCTTCAAAAAAAAAAGAAGACCCAACCTTTAGCCTCATTCTTTAAAAAGCCCCTAAAATTTAGTCTTAGATCTCTTCAAAACATCCAAAATAGAAAAAGAAATGCTAACGAAGAAGAAGAAGAAGAAGAAGAAGAAGAAGAAGAAGAAGAAGAAGAAGAAGAAGAAGAAAATACTGCTGTTGAGTAGCGCTCGACGATCAATTTTGCTTGATCGACGATAGTAAAAGAGAATGATAAGAGATGAAAGAAGTGAAAGAGATAGAGAGTGAAGACTTTTGAATGTTGTGTTGAATATATTTTGTGACTTTTGTCTCTTATTTTTAAATTTTTTAATAATTAATTTTTAATTAATTAAAAAAATAAAAATTCAGTCACCCTCTGTTCACCATTGCAACCTACCATTGCCATCCCACTCTCACCGTGTCACACGATCATCGCCATGTACCGTTGAACCCAAGCATCGCCAATCCACCCCCCTATATCCAACCGTCCCCTCAGTCATAGGACACCCTTTCTAGTTGTCCTTCCATCACCCTATCATCATCGCATGGATATTACTCTTATCGATATCTCACAAATATGCAGACTGTGCTCGGTCAAGTATTACTCCAGTGGTGGTCCTCGTACTTTTTTTTTTAGTGTTTGTTATTAATGCACCCAAATCGTATTTTGTCTCTTTATTTGTTTATTAGAAAACATAACTAAGTAGTTTATTTGAAAACACAATAAAATGTCGTTACAATAATGCAAAAGGACTATGAATTTAGGTAGCGTTTGTTAAAATGAGTCAGATAAAGGAAAGTTAAGCAAATATTCTCATGTTAATTAAGTTTTGATGATTAATAAAAAGAAAATTTTCAATATACAAAATATAGTATTTTTGGTGATTAATAAAAAGAGTATTTTTCTTGAAAATATTAATTATAGTACCGAATTATTTTGGATTAATTTATAAAATATTTTTTTAATAGCATATGTATTACTAAAAATATTATTTTCTATTAAAAATACTTTTCATAGTTTATGTATTACCAAAAATATTATTTTTTATTAAAAATATTTTTTTAAGATTAATTTATTAAATGTTTTCATAGCATGTGTTATGCCTATCAAAATAAAAATAAGTAAATAGTCCAAAAAGAAAAAAAAAAGGCCACCTGGCTGCTTAATGTAGCCAGGAAGTGGCCATAGTGGCCGCTTCCCCCCCTTTCCCCATGTTGCGACACGGTAACGTGGGCCAGGGAAAAGTGGGGGCGGGGTGCTTTCCCCCTCCCATACTGCCATGCAACAGTGTGGCCAAGGAAAAGCCACGTTGCCACGTGGCTGAGCCCCCCAGCCTCGAAAGACCTCTCTTAAGGGTACTTCACACCCCCTAGGGAGGTTCCTTGAGGGTGCTTTATGCGCGCCTCTACACGCGGACTCTTGTACACTTGCATGTGAGCTCGGTTATGCACCCTCACGCCGATAACCCCGCAAGACTAGGTCAAAATCACCTTCGAGATACTCGCCAAGAAAATCGAGCCACTCGACACATCGATGCCCCTCCCATCACTATAAATAGGCGTTTTTTTTCTCTCATTCGATATGCAATCTCTCATACTCACATCTTCCTCTTGCATTCTATTACTTTACATTTTCAAGAGACTAACTTAAGCATCGGAGGGTCTGCGCGGGGATCGTCACCCGTGCCCCTAACTGATCTTCTTTCTTGAATAGGTCATCCATTACTCTCAACCTAGTCGAGAGACTCATCCATCGCTATTGTAACCTCTGGGAGACTCATCCATTGCTGTTGTTGCCGTCGGGACACTCATCTGTCGCTCCACCCCAGGAGACTCTTCCATCCCTCCCGATAATTACTCATCGTTTGGACAATCCACATGTCACCCTTTGCCCGAAAGAGTCATCCATCCCCCGATGAGACATCCATCGCTCAGATATGCTACACGAGAGTCATTCATCACTCGGATCAGCCACACATGGGTCATCCATCGACAGTTTCCCCATTTTACAAATTTATTGTTGTAACCGTGTAACAACAATTTTTGCCGTCTGTGGGAAATTGAACAAAACACTACAGAACAACTCCCTTGTCGTGGCACAAATCTGAAGTAATCGTCAAAATCTCTCCCGTGGTTCCCAATTGCCCCGATAAGAGACCCTCTCTCTGGTAAAAGATCAGCATCAGTCTACTCAGGAAAGCCAGCTACTCCTCATCCATGGGGGCCATCCACCCCTTATCCATAAGGGTCAGCCGTCCCTCACCCATCAGTCATCTTGTGAGGGACACCCATTCCTCACTCATCAGCAACCACATCTTCGAGGGCCTTCTCACCCATTAGGGGGTTCAACTTCAGGTGCTGTCCCTTACCACCTCACATGTCTTTTCAGGACCCTACCCAGGTATACATATCCCATTTGTAGTTCCTTAGACTGAGTACGAGGCCCTACAACAACAACATGCCAAAGGGGTACAGGCTCTTCGTGAAATGGTTGGTATTTTGCAAGGCTTGGCTCCTCCGGGTCAATTCCAGCCACATTGAGAGAGTTTATTCCTGAAACAGCTTCGTCCCATAGGGTTCGTTAGGAGGTGCCAGGGAACGGATCCCATCGGGAAGCAACCCCTGAAACTCATGCTCAACTTGTCCCTTCTCAAAACAGTCAACCAAGATCTCCCCTAAGAGGGGCTCATAGCCAAACTTCTCCCCATCGAGGAAATCAAGGAGGGACTGATTGTCGAAAGACAGAAAGACGAAGCCCTCAAAAAGGAAGATATTCTGAAATAATGGCCAACACTCCCATGGAAAGAGGTTGAAATTCCTCTAAACCCATAACCAAGTAGAATGATGAGCCTGATGACAACCCTACGACATTTAGTGCTTGAGAAGCAGTTGACATGAAGAAAATGATTGAACCAGTGTTGCAGCAAAATAAATTATTATCAGTTTTAGAAGAGCAATCACGAGGGAGGCTACCATTTGTGGCAGAAGTAATGGAAAAGCCTTTTCCAAGGAAGTTTAAGATGCCCCAAATAACTCCTTACTCTGGTAAGGATGATCCTTACGATCACATGCAGAACTATGAGTCTTTGATGATGCTCCATGGATGAGACAACGAGATAATGTGCAGGGCCTTCCTGTTAAGCCTAGTTGAGCATGCTCGAGCTTGGTTTAATGGTTTACTCGAAGCATCCATTTCCTCATTCAGGCAGTTAAAAATAGAGTTTATTAAATCAATCATTATCAATAGTCAAAGGAAGAAAGATGCAACATATCTCCTTAGCATTCAACAGGGGAGCAAAGAGACCCTACGCCATTATGTGGACAGATTTTGGAATGCTACGCTTGAGATTCACAACCTACGGATTGAGATGACAGTGCCTGCCATGTTCTAAGGGGTGCGACTGACTTCTTTCCAATAATCCCTATCTCTAGAAAATCCTTGGTAGATTTGTTCGTTAGGGCCAATAAATATATACACCATATAGAAGTAATGAGGATTGTGGCAATAGATGAAGACAGGGAACGAAAAAGAAAGGAGCGAGATATTGAAGAAGACCTTAATGGGAAATAAGAGAGGGCTTGAAGACTGGATGATGTCAGGCCCCAGTTCAATCACTATACCCAGTTCACCGAACCTCGTTCTGCAATATTGGCATCCATAAGGATCAGGCCTAATCAGACTTCCAAAAATGGTGGATCGGCCTATAGGGAAGAATCAGGATGAGTACTGCCGATACCATAGAACTTATGGCCATTTCACTGATCAATGTAGGGAATTGAAAAATCAAATTGAGATGCTTATTCGGGAAGGACACTTACAAAGATATGTACGAGAAGAAGATGGAAGTAACAGGGAGCCACAAATAAGGGAAGAGAGGCCTGAAGTACATGAAAAACCTAATCCAAGACAGCAAGAGAGAGGAAGCGACTACAGACAGAATCCCCCTCGGGATAATGAACCAACACATCAAACTATACACGTCATTTTGGGTGGTGAAACCTTGGCTAGTGATAGCTCATCTTCCCGAAAGACCTATGCTCGTCTGACCTACCAAGTTAATTTAGTAATGGAGGTTAGAGAAAATGAAGAGCCCATTATGTTCACATTTGCCGACAAAGGAGATGTAATCATTCCACATGATGACCCGATGGTAATCTCAACTGTCATTGCAAAACACCCTATTGAAAGAATTTTGGTAGACAGTGGTAGCTCAGTTAACCTCATTTATTGGAATTGCTTCGAGCAAATGCACATTTTCCAAGATCGATTGAAAAATATCTCTTCCCCTTTATATAGTTTCATTGGGGAAACTGTCACAGTTGCTAGTTCAATTCAGTTGCCAATCACATTGGGCTCTGGTCCTTAGAGCACAACACGTCAGGCCTGCTTTATGGTGGTTAAAGCCTCATCAATTGTATACAATGTAATTGTTGGTCATCCCCTGCTCAATGACATGAGGGCCGTAGTCTCTTCCTGTTATTTGTTGATGAAATTTCCTACATCCCAAGAAGTGGGACAAGTCCGAGGGGACCAATGGAAAACTCGCGCATGCTATGTTACATCTACAAAAGGGAAACAGAGTGAAAAGACTATCAATTGCCAAGCAAACTATGCAGGACTAAGTTATATTATTTCCTTCATTTCAATTATTTGTATTGTAATAACGTGAGTCCAAAATGGGATTGTGGACGTAGGTATATTAGCTAAACCACATCAAAATGCATGTACTCATTCCTGTAAATAAATTATTATTATTGGGTCCACTATTATTTACTAGATTCCATCAAGGCTCCTTTTCAAATGAAAGGCTTGTTACCTCGTGCCTAGCCCGGCAACGAGGGGAAAGCTAAAAGCCCGTTGCCTCACATACAGCCTAATAGCGAGGAAAAAAAAATTCAAGCCCGTTGGCCCACCCATAGCCCGACAAAGAGGGAAAAACAGATTCAAGCCCATTGCCTCGTACATAGCCCGACAATAAGGGAAAAACAAATTCAAGCCCGTTGCCCCGCGCATAGCCTGACAACGAGGTGAAATCTAAAAGCTCGTTGCCTTGCTCATAACCTGGCAATGAGGGAGATAAAAAGCCCATTGCCCTGTTCATAGCCCGATAACAAGGGAGATAACAAGCCCATTGCCCTGTTCATAGCTTGGAAACGAAGGAAAAAATAAGACATTGTCTCGCACGTAGCCCGACAATAGGGGAAAAGTAAGACATTGTCCTACAAATAGCCCGACAATGGATATTCTTTCTAATCGCGGACGTAGACCTTATGTCAAATTGTAAAAAAAATAAATATTAATGCCATTTAATTGTGAACGTAGACGTTACACCGAACTGTGAGAACAAAACATATTGCTAACGTAGACATTATGCCAACAGACATGCACACACAAAAATAGGGAGTTGCAACATTATAACAAAAATAGGTCCATTGCAACATTTTTGATAATACATATGCTATAAAAAATATTTTTATAGAATTTAATATTTTTGATAATATATATGCTATGAAAACATTTAATAAATTAATATTAAAAAAATATTTTTAATAGAAAATAGCATTTTTGGTAATACTTAAACTATGAAAAATATTTTACAGATTAATCTAAAAATATTTTTAAATAGAAAATAATATTTTTAGTAATACATATGCTATGAAAAATATTTTATAAATTAATCAAAAATAATTCGATACTACAATTAATATTTTCAAGAAAAATACTCTTTTTGTTAATCACTAAAAATACTATATTTTGTATATTGATTTTTTTTTTGTTAATCATTAAAACTTAATTAATATGAGCAAATTGGCTCAGCATTCTCCCCCTTTTCGATGATGACAAAAATATGATTTATGAGGTGATTAATTTTAAAAATATTTTTGAACTCCTTAATTTTATACTATAAGCTCCCCATTTAAAAAATACTAATAGCATAAGAATTTGTTGGATATAGTTTAGATAAAATAATTTTTAGGAGTTTTGAGGACCAAACCTAATTGTCAAATCTGATTGCCTTGATTGCACCTGCTTGCCTTTAATGGTCAGACTGATTTTCTATCTCTCAAATATATAATCTCCTAACATTCAAAATCTCTCAATTATAAAAATTTATCATACATTTTTCTCCCCCATTCAAAAATATTTACAACTTAAAATTACAACTCACTCTCATACATAAAATCTCATTCTTCTCTCATTTTTTGTCATAATAAAAAAGACATGTTAGTGGAGAGAATAAAGATATAAACAATAGAGTCTGTGAGAGACATTTACCAAGTATAATCCACATATGATGAAAATATGAAATATCATTTTAACTAGAATGGCAAATAAACAATGATGACAGCTCATCAATAAGAGAATTACGTGCAAACCAATCCAACCAGATATCCAAGGTTACACAACATCTAAGAAAGCAATCATAGAATATTCAAGGGGTACAATATCATTACAGAATTCACAAAGCAATAATCTAATTCACCCACATTGATAGCTTTGGATTTTGTCGATGCTCAGTGCTGATGATGGTTGTTGAACACGACGGATCCGAGTTTATCAATATCACCTCGGAATGGCCACTAGTTGCTGCTAGTTTCGACGAGGTAATGTTGCGAATTAGCTTCTTGGAAACAAGGAAATGACACATTTTCTTCTAAGATGATTGGGTTTTCAAAACTCTAGATAGGGTTTGGATCATCCACGAGTAATGATCCATTTTCACAATTTGGAATATGTCCAAAATTACCGGTGAAGCTCAGATCCAATTTAGGAATAGGGTTTGAATTAGTTTCTAGGTGAAACCAATTTTGAACATCTTGAGGGTTTGGACAAGAGTTTGCAAATAGTAATTCCTTCAATAAAACTAGATAAACTTGCAGATCGACAACCTACTGTTGGAGGAAAAAAAATATAGGATACATAGCCATAAATAGGATTTTGAAGCCTAGCTTGAGCTTCATATGATAGTGTAACGACAGCCCCATATCGGTCACTTACCGAAAGCTGGGCCAAGAGCTTGGAGGCATTACTGGCACCAAAAACTTTATGGATACCTGCAAAATGAGTAGGTCATTCTTCATGGAATAAGTAAGGGGCAAAGATGCACTATTGAGTACATTTTCTTCTTAAGAACTTATAGGCACCGCATGGAGAACCGGATCCTGGCATGATCTTCTAGTTGTTTTAGATGTTTTAATCAGTGACTTATTGTTATTTTTAGGTTTTTTTTTTTTTTCAATAGAGGCAAGAAGGTGAGGGCGAGGATGAAGGGTGACAGATTTGAAGGCCAGATCTGGGTAGATTTGGCTAGATCTGGTCACGACTGGGAAGAAGGTGAGGGCGAGATCAGGGTTTTGATCAATAGAGGTGAGAGATGGAGGATGAAGGGCGATAAATTTGAAAGTCGGATCTAGGTAGATTTGGTTACAACAGGGAAAAATGTGGGAAAATTATAGGGGGCCAGGGATAATGGCAGGGTTTAAAGGCGACACAATGGAAAAGAAACGAAAACAAGATCAAGCACAAAAACAAAAAAAAATGAAACAAGAATGCAAATGAAATGGAGCTCACCGTGAAGTCGAATAAGGGAGACTCAGGACACTGAGAAAGAAAACAAGTGAACAAGAGGGTTTCAAAGAGAAGGGTGAGATACGAGATACACGAAGGAACAACGAATAACTGGAAAAAATGAAAAAAAAAATAGAGATACACTGTGGATCTGATCAGCGGCACAACAGAGAAGAGGGGTAAACGAGGGAGATACCAGAGATGAAGAGATTTGAGGGTGAGGAGTGCCGAGAAGGTTTGAATGAGAGAGAAGTGAGGAGGCGAAGATGGTCGTCCTTATCTAGGTCGGCCCTTTTTTTTAGGAAAAAAAAAACAAAAACTAAATTTCCACAAGAAATTTTTCCATTTCAATATTCTAACCTATCCAAAAGGATTTATTATCCCTAATTCCCTTCTAATATAATTAAACCAATCCTCTAGAAAGGGTTTTGTAAAAATGTCGGCTAATTGCAAATCGGTTGGGACAAATTCGAGAGATATTTCTAGGTTTTGAACATGATCCCTTTGGTGAGAGTTCTCAAACCCTAGGGGTTGACCTAAATACACTTCTTCATTTATATAACCATTTAGAAATGTGTTCTTCACATCCATTTGATATAACAAGAAATTCATGTGAGAGGTAAAGTCTAAAAGCATTCTAATTGCTTCTAACCTAACTACGAGGGCATATGATTCTTCAAAATCGATACCTTTCTCTTGGCAATATCCTTTGGTTACAAGCCTTGCCTTGTTTCTTATTATATTTTCATTTTCATCTAATTTATTCTTGGAAACCCACTTGATTCCTATTATAGATTTATCTTTGGGTTTAGGAACTAATTCCCATACTTCATTTCTTTTGAATTGGTCTAATTCTTCTTGTATAACCTTGATCCAAAATTCATCTTCTAAGGCTTGATCTATGCAAGTTGGCTCAACTTTAGATATGAAGGCTATATTGTTGCAATATTGATGCAAAGATGCTCTAGTCCTTACACCTTGACTTGGTTCTTCAATTATTTGATCTATTGGATGATTTTGCACAAATTTATAATTCTTGGGAAGCTTACCTAAATCATCCTCACCTAATAGTTTCTCTTGATTTTGTGATTGAACACTTGATTTAGAGATTCTTCTTGAATTTTTAGATTCTCAATCTTCTTAGATGGATCTATTGTTGTCGTCTCCTCTTCATCTTCGATTCTTATATTTGACTTAGGAGTCTCATTGAATTTTACATGAATGGATTATTCCAAGGTATTTGTTCTAATATTGTATATTCTATAAACCTTACTAGTATTTGAATATCCAAGAAAGATTCCTTGGTCACTTTTAGCCTCAAATTTTCCTATATTGTCCTTTGTATTCAAGATAAAACATTTACATCCAAAGGCTCTAAAATAGGACATGTTAGGTTTTTTCTCATAGTATAATTCAAATGGTGTTTTCTTGATGCCTTGTCTTAGATTAAACCTATTTAAGATATACCAAGCGTTATTGACCACTTTGGCTAAAAAATACATTGGCAAGTTATTCTCTAGAAGCATGGTTCTAGCCATCTCTTGAAAAGTCCTATTTCTCCTTTCAATAACACCATTTTGTTGTGGGGTTCTAGGTGTAGAGAATTGGTGAAGAATACCATTTGGTTCACAAAATTCCATAAAATGTCTATTCTCAAATTTCCAACCATGATCGCTTCTAATAGCGACAATTCTATCATCTTGCTCTCTTTCAACTCTTTTAGCTAGTTTGACAAAATTTTGAAAAGGTTCATCCTTTGATGTTAAGAACATAACCTATGTAAACCTAGAAAAGTCATCTACTACAACATATGCATAAAATTTTCCACCGTAACTTCTAGTTTGAGTGGGTTCAAATAAGTCCATGTGCAGGAGTTAGTAGAGGTTTACTCATTAATATTTCACTCTTAGATTTAAAGGAAGCTATAGTTTGATTTCCTTGCACTACAAAAAATACGTAACTTAGTGATGGATTTAGCGACGAAATTTTTCCCTCGCTAATTAGAGACGGAAATTCTGGATTTGCAACGGAATATTCCGTCGCCAAATTTTTTAATTTTTTTTAAATTTAGCGACGGAATATTTCGTAGCTAAATAATTAAAATATTTTATTTTATTTTTTATTTTTTAGCAATGAGAGTGACCTTGTCGCTAAATTTTGTATTTTTATTTAATTTATTTTTTATCTTTTAGTGACGAGGTTGCCCCATTGCTAAATTTTGTATTTTTATTTAATTTATTTTTTATTTTTTAGCGACGAGATTGCCCCGTCGCTAAATTTTGTATTTTTATTTATTTATTTATTAGTGACGGGTGTGACCCCGTCGCTAAATTTCGTATTTTTATTTAATTATTTTTTATTTTTTAGCGACAAGTTGCCCCATCGCTAAATTTTGTATTTTTATTTATTTATTTATTAGCGATGGGTGTAACCCCATCACTAAATTTTGTATTTTTATTTATTTTATTTTTTATTTTTTAGCGACTAGCGTTGTCCCATTACTAAATTTTGTATTTTTATTTATTTAGTTTTTTTATTTTTTAGCGATAGGGGGAACCCGTCGCTAAATTTTACATTTTTATTTATTTTATTTTTATTTTTTTAACGACAAGGTTATTTATTTTATTTTTTATTTTTTAGCGACAGGGTCACCCGTCACTAAATTTTGTATTTTTTTATTTATTTTATTTTTATTTTCTAGTGATGGGTGTGATCCTGTCGCTATATTTTAATTTTTTATTTAATGAAATAAAAAAATTAAAATTAAATTAAATATATAATTAAAAATTAAATTAATAATTAAAAACTAAATTTTATTTGTGATGGGAGTACCTTGTTGCTAAATAATTTAAAAAATTAAATAAAAATAAAAAAAATTTTAATATTAAATGCATATTTTATGTATTTTATTTACAAATCAAAATATGTAAATTGATATGATATTGTAAAATTTATAATAACAAAAATGTATTAAACTAATTTTTAACAAATAAAATTTAAATATTTAAGAGATTAATTAATTACAACTTTTAAGTGGTACATTAGTTGAGTTAAAATTTACAAGATTTATTTTTTTAACTTTTAATTTATGAATTTAAAAGATTTAAAATTTAAAATCTTAATTTAAAATAAAATTAAAATGGCTGACAGCTAAATGTAGTATATATTTAATATGTGCAGAGTATTTATCAAGGAGGCTTGCAGCTCGGACGGTCGCGCGCAGAGGGGACTTGGGAGCAAAACTGAGGGAAGAAAGAAGTGCATTGGGATTAATTTCCAAGCACTACACGTGGTGCCTTAAGGGGGAGCCACTTGGCGCGTAGCAGTTGCCCCACCTGGCGCCCGCAAGGCAAGGGCGCTCGTTCGCCTGGCTTGCTATAATTATTATTTTTTAAATAAAATTCAGCGACGGAAACGATTATGTCGCTGATTAGCGACGAAATTGTTTCCATCACTAATTCTAATTTATTTTAATTTTTTTAGTATTCTATTTTTTAATGTATATTCAGCGACGAAAAGTTTTCCGTCGCTAAAATAATATTTATTCTTTAATTAATTTTTATTTTTTATTTTTTTTAATCAGCAACGGAAATTTTTGTTACTGATTCCGTCACTGATTTGTCCCATCGATATATTCCGTCGCTAAAATTTAGCGACGAGAAGCTGCCCGTTGCTAAATCCACCGTTAAAAAATTTAGCGATAGATTTTGATATTTTAGTGACGGATATTTCCGTTACTAAATACCTTTTTTCTTGTAGTGTTGGCAACAAACATTACAAGATATTTCTTCATTGAACTTTATCTTAAGGAGACCTATAACTAAATTTTTATTTGTTATTTTTCTGATTAAGTTCGGATTAACATGGCATAATCTTCTATGCCATAAGAGAATATCTTCATTCTTTACTATTAGGCATTATTTTTAGAAGGTGACAGACCTTCCTTCGTTGAGAGTGACATTTATAGATCTCTTCCATTAGTCATGTGCTGTGAGCATCCACTATCCATATACCATTTGCTTCACATTGTGGTCCTCAAGCACATCTACATATTAGATAAGATCATGTTTTAGGTTTGAACACCCATCTATAGACGAGTCCTTGAATCTTTCTTCATTGGCATCAAATGATTTAATTATTCTTGATGTATGTGGATGAGGAGCAACATTTAAAATTTTATAATCTAACTCATTCATAGTTTGTATTACCTCTTTGGGTATCCACATTTGTACTATGGTGTTTCTCTTAGATTGGGGTCTCCATCTAGATTATTTCTATTCTCTTTTAGGTGCTTTGTACCTTGGTTTAAGTTTTGAATTTTTCTTTAAAATTAGCGTGGCTAAATTGTTCTCTATAGCTTTCTTTTTTAATGATAATTTATCATTTTGAGTTTTTAATATTTTGTTTTCTTCTTAAAGATTACTTAATTGATCTTTTAATTTATTTTCATTTTCTTTCTTGAGTTCTTATGATTTTTCTTCTAAAGACATTATTTCACCCTTTAATTTTTCATTTTCTTCTTTGTGATTCTTCTTGATGGTTTTTACTTCTTTCTTAATATGTTGATATTTTATGTAAATTTCTTTGTATGTTTTTTATAATTCTTCTAACTCCATATCTTCTTCTTCTTCTTCTTCTCTTATAGCCATGAAGCACATTTGTGCTTGTTCCTCTTCAGATTGAGATGAATTATCGGCATCCCATGCTAAGAAAGCATGTTTATTTGATTTTTTAAATCTTTTTTTTCTACTTTTTTTTCTTTCTTATCTTTCGGGCAAGTAGGAGGTATTTTGCCCACTCTTCTTATATTTAAAGCAAGTAGGAGGTATTTTTCTATGTTATTTTTCTCTCTTTCTCATTATTCTAGCAAATGCTTTTGATAGAAGGGTTGTTTCATCCTCTTCTTTCTCTTCACTAGATTTGGTTTCTTCATTTGCTTTTAAGACTAAGGTTTTTTTGCCTTTAGTATCTTCATTAGTCTTATTTAATATTAATTCATGAGTTAGAAGTGTTTCAATTAATTCTTCTATTTTTAATTCTTTTAAATTTTTAGCTTGAGAAATAACAGTCACTAAAAGTTGTCAATCTACTGTTAGAGATCTAAGAATTTTTTTAATTTGATATTCTTTTGAAATTATTTTTCCTAGCATCTTAAGATTATTTATAATCTTTTGGAATCTATCATTCATATCAATAATATTTTCATTTTGAAGTAGTTTAAATTCTTCATATTGGGACATTAGGAGATTAATCTTAGTATCCTTTACTTGATCGGTACCTTCATATACTACTTCTAATTTTCTCCAAATTTCATATGATGTAGAACAAGCAGATAATTTTTCATATTCACTAGGAAGGATTGAACAAAAGATTATATATTTAGCTTTATGATCCATTTGATGTTTTTTAATATCTTCTTCATTCCATTCATTTTCTTTGATTTTAGATGTAACAAAGCCATCTCTAACTATTTTCCACAAATAATAATCTATTGAAAATAAATAGGACTCTATCCTCATTTTTTAATAAACAAATTTTGTGCCATCAAAGAATGGTGGTCTAGAGAGTGAGGGTTTTTGGCTATAACTTGGTTGGTGAATGTGACCATCTAAATATCTTCTAAGTTAAAGTACAAACTAAAGGTTTAACTATTTTAGAAGTTTGCTCTGATACCAATTGTTGGTCCCTTAGGGTATTACTGCTCAAGAGGGGGTAAATTAAGTAATTAATTTTTTTTTCTTTTAATTAAAATTATTGATTAATTATTTTATTTAAGAATATATATTTAATAATTAAAATAAATTATATTTTAGATTAATAATTAATTCAAACCACAAGATATAACAAAAATAAATAAAATAAAGCACAAGATAATTTATAGTGATTTGGTATTTTTACACACCTAATCCACTCTCCCAAGGTCTAACCACCATTGGAGTTCCACTAAATCAATTTCACCAAGATTTCCACACTAACTCATATTGGAAACTAAGTACACACTTAGATTACAACGACTACACCAAGGTTTTTACCCTATAATGACTAGATTTTTGACTATTAAAAAAGTGCCCAAAATGCTTATAAATACCCCTCCAAACTCATTTTTTGAGTATCCAAGTACTTTCATTACATATCGAAAGCACCTAAAAGTTCTCAAACGCTCTCAAGCAAAGCATGCAAACAATCTGGGGCTCTCAAAGTATGATTGCACATCCACTGAAGAGCCACAAGGTAAGAGGAGAAAAGTTATTCAAGTTTTCTACGACAAATCTGAACTTCTCCATTTGAGGTTACAAATTTATTTATTTATTTAAATATTATTGCCTTGTATAATTTGTTCTTAATTATTTATTTGTGTCTAAGTGTGGATAAATTATTTGTAAACATTTAAACTATTATTGAGGATTGTATAGGTTTCCTAGAACAGTTAAAATTTATGTGAATCTAGTTTTCAAAATAAGATAGGGTAGAAACCTTAGTATAGTAGTTGCCTAGAACTCGTTGTAATCTAGGTGTGTATCTAGTTTTCAATATGAGCTAGTGTGAAAATCTTGGTGAAATTGATTTAGTAGAACTCCAAGGGTGGTTAGACCTTGGGAGAGTAGATTAGGTGTGTGTAAAAACACCGAACCACTATAATTGTCTTGTACTTTATTTTATTTATTTTTGTTATATCTTGTGGTTTGCATTAATTATTAATCTCAAATATAATTTATTTTAATTATCAAATATATATTATTAAATAAAATAATTACTCAATAATATTAATTAAAAGAGAAAAAAAATTTAATTACTCAATTCACCCCTCTCTTGAGTAGCCATACCCTAAGGGACCAATAAGGAATATCAAAATAAAGTTGGAATACTTTTCAGATCATGATATAGAATGATCAAGATAAAATTATGAAGTTTTCTAATATTTCTATCATAATTTTTGTTAATTGTTTTGGAATATATTGAGAGTTGTACTTTTTTTCCATATGTTTGTTAAATGTATATGATAAGTACCGAAATAAGAATTTTTTTTATCAAAATATCTCTATTACCAAATTTATTCAAAACTATATATTAACATCAATAATAAATTTATAATTAAAATAGTATCTTATGATTAATGTGAATTCTCACAATAAAAATTAAAATTAAAATTAATATTTTATTTTCTAAATCCATGTTAAAAATAGATAACATGAATTGGAAGCATCAAAAGAAGAATCCAGCAACTAAAGAGAATAATCAGTCGACAGATAGAAGGAATTTATCGACAACCAGAGCCCAACATTGGGCATCGATCGACAGATAAACCCCAATTTGTCGACCGACAGAATCAATTTCAACAGTTGATCGATAGATGAGAAGAATTTGTCGGTCGACGGAACCTTTGTCAATGATTGGTCGATAGATGAGAGGAATCTGTCGTCGACAAAATACAAATTCCCCTAATAGTCGACAGAAGCAGCCAAATCAGTCGATCGATAGCAACAAAATGCCAAGAATGAAGTAAAAATGTGTACAAGAAACCCAAACTCTTGCATATAACTTAACTCTAACAATGAACTCATCATTCCTTAGAAAACATGGAGTGAACCAAAACTCCATTTAGATATTTAAAGCAATTTACCAAGATTTCAAGAAAATCTATATGAGATACAAACAAACAGGTTAAAACCCTTTTTATCAGGAGATAGGAAATTCAAGGATTAAAAATCTGAAAATGGACAATCAAATGATACTGTGTCAAGAGAAGAATCAAGCTATGCAATTGCAAAAGAAAGGAGAAATATAAGAGCTCACACAAGAAGCAAAGAAGAAGAGAATCTTGCTATATATATATATATATATAAAAAAAAAGAATAGGAACTTGCCTTGCTTGATGAAATCAAAGAAGAGCCTGCTGAAAAATTTGAAATCCCACCACTTGAAACTCCAAGCTAAGAAAGAAAATAGACGAAGAAAAGAAGGAGAAGAAGAAGAAGAAGAGAAATCAAATGAGTCAAAAAGAGAAAAAGAGAAAGGTGGTCTTGAACTTATTTCCACTGCGTTCTTTGTATGTTTTTGAAAATGTTTTAAAAAGGGTAAAACCCTTGCATTGATACACCAAGAGTTGGCGTTCTCCCCTTCACTTACCTCGAACACATACGGATAATGAAAATCATTAAGATATTCGGAGGTCACTTGCATTGACAGATGAATGACTCACCCAAAACACACGTGGATAACAAAGACCTTTAAGATTTTCGGGGGTCACCTGCATTAATGAATGAAGGACTAGCTTTGAACACACCTAGATGATGAAGATCGTTAAGATGTTCGGGGGTCACTTGTGTCAATAGACGAATGACTTACCTCAAACACACACAGATGTTGAAAATCGTTAAGATGTTTGGGGGTTGCTTGCATCGACAAATGAAGGACTCACCTAGAACACACGCAAATGACGAAGACTGTTAAGATATTTGGGAGTCACTTGCGTCAATAGACAAAGGAATCGCCTCAAACACGTATGGATGTTGAAAATCATTAAGATGTTTGGGGTTCACTTGCATCGATGCATGAAGGAATCACCCTTAACACATGCAGATGATGAAAACCCTTTAAGATGTTTAGGAGTTACTTGTATCGACGGACGAAGGACTCGCCTTGAACACTGGCAACTAATGATGAAAGACCATTAAGATGTTTGAGGGTCATTTTCTTCAACGAATAAGGACTCGCCCCGAACACACATGGATGTTGAAGATTGTTAAGATGTTCGAGGGTTACTTGTGTCGATGGATGAAGGACTCACCTTGAACACCTGTGGATAATAGAGACCATTAAAATGTTTAGGGGTTAGTTGCGTTGATCGACGAAGGACTCGTCTCGAACACAAACGGATAGCGAAGACCCATTAAGGTGTTCAGGGGTCACTTGTGTCAATATATGAAGGATTGACCTCGAACACACACAGAATGACGAATATCTGTTAAGATGTTTGGGGGTCACTTGTGTCAACAGACGAAGGACTTGCCCCGAACACATGCAGATGTCTAAAAACTAAAGCGTAAAAGGTAAGAATGATCTAAGATCAATAACAACTGTCAAAACAAAAGAGAAATAAGGGCAGGCCACGACACAGTCTACTGTTCCATTTGAGAAACTCGAATGAAAGAGTAAGGAGCAATTGTTGTGTCATATGCAAAAGCCCATTAAAAGACCAAAAGCCCAAAACAACTCTTTGGGTTAAAAAGTGTAATTTTCCCTGTAAACAACAGGGGGGAGGGGTCCCATGCAATGCACAAATTAGATAACTCTGACATTCAAAAATCCCCCCAAAGATCCTATGAAAGGGATAGACAATCATCCATAAGAATCTTAATCCTAATGGGTTCAAGAATGTTAAGATAGATGTTATCTACAAGAGTCATAATCCAACGTGTTACAAAATGTCAAGATGTACGTTATTTGTAAGAATCATAATCCTGAACTACTTAGGATTACTCTATACCCCTTTATAAATAAACAATCACTCATTCCAAAAAAGATACATCCTTATATTGGTTTTAATACGACCTTCATTATCTTCAGTGTCTAATTTAAGCATTGGAGTGTTTGTGCGGGGACTTCTCTGTGTCCTCTGATTGTTTTTCTTCTTTCAGGCTCAGGTGACTTGACGACGATGTTTCTAGTCAAATATATAAATTTGTTGTTTTATCTAGGCAACAACACAAATCAATTGGTCTTTATACACAATTCTCAAGATGCATGGCAAGTACGTTATCATGTTTAAGAGATCAGATACACTGATGTATGATAACAAAGCAACATGGAAAACAAAGATGTAATGTTTTCAAGTATGTTGCATAAAAAACACCAATGAGTTCATTCTTATTTGAAAGTTACAATGAAACACAAAATATAACACATTGCTACAGTGCCCAAGAAGGTTGCACATTCCGACCTCTGTGGCGACCACCTTGGCCAAAGATCTATCCAATTAATGCCATCATCTCTCACCGTTCTTCACCGTGCCAACAACCATTGAAGAGCTATTGGAAACCCCTTTTGCCACTGCTGCCTCTCTTCCGTCCTTGTGCTTCTCACCACCACAGTTAACTCCGACCTCCACCTTAGACCACTACTTCCTTGTATCTCTTCTACCAACGCGACTAGGTTTGACGTTGGTAAGATTCCGACGACCTTTTAGTTTTCGATACACACACACATATTCATGTACACGCACAGAGAGGGATGTTCTAAAAATTAAAACCTAGATCTACGAAGGGGTTGTTCCAATTAGAATAATTCAATTTAAATATAATTATGTTATTGGATTTATATTGATTGTATTCGATAACATGATTGGTATGTTACAAGATACAAGAATGGTTTATGGAAGATGGCCATTGCTGTGTTTGTGTGATATTTCTTAGGATTTAGGGTTCATGTTCATGTGTGGATGTGGAAGACTAATTAATATACATATTATGTTGTTATTGAACTGTGACTTTCATGGAGACAAATGTTTCATTTAGCTGATCTCAATTGGCAGGAACAAAGTCTAATTTAGGCAAGTTCGGCCCTCAAAATCCCTGTTCTTATGGCAATAGGTCTTCTCTTGTTATGTGATTATTAAAATTCTTTGTCAAATACATTTATGAGATTCATGTATCCATCAGTAGGTTGATGACCATAGATGGTTTTTTTGAGAACCAATATATTCTTACTGTGTTTTCCTTAATTTTTTTTTTTTATCATTTTTGGCTAATTACTTGTTTTCATGTGAGTGATCTTGATAACCAAGGCTTGAGAGAGTTCTTGCCAAATGACATACCCAAACTGCATCATCTCCAAATCATGCAAGTATTTACCAAAGTTCTTCATTGGCTTTAGTTTATTATTTATTATACTTATTCTTGAAATGATCCAACTTTATTTGAAATCATATTTTTTTGAAGTTCCAATTTTTGTATGTAAGAATAAAAACATGCCACATTGTTGATTCTGTTTGACTGACAAATATTTTTAAGGTAACTTATCGCTATATGACAACACTGAGGCATGTTGTTGCATCTTTTTTGAGCTCATTGAGTCACTATGACTGGGCACATCTTCAATCTCTTGTTTTAACTTGCACATTTACAGAAACTTGAGTGGAAACAATATTCACGGGCTAATTCCATTCTCGCTTGGAACAGTTACCAGCTTACAAAATTTGTAAGTATAACATAAGCATATATTGGTTTCCATTTCAAAAACTGTTAACCACTTTCCTATATGCTTTGTAATTGTGAAATGTTAATAACCTTCTTTATCTACAAAGGCCACAGCAGGTCGCCTAATGGCTTGTCACTTGTGCAAGAAGTAAGAAGTGAGAAGTGGTCCCGTTCTCTATCACCATATATATTGTGGTTTGTATTGATTTGTTTGTTCTAATTATTCCTTTCGTTTGAATTGTAGGCATGTTTGCAAAGAGAGCTGGACAATCGATGCCTTTGAATGGACTTCCTAGCCTGGTGGTTGCAGGACCCTCTTTAAAAGACTTGCTATCGAGCTCGTTTGTTAAATAGAATGATTTTTTTTTTCATTTTAAGTTTTATTTTTGCTTATTTAGTTTATGTGAGTTAGTTTAACTTATGCAAGGAGAAACAGCATATTTGTTTTTGTTTAAATTGTTCAACATCATTAACTTATCCAACGTAATTATCAATTATTGAGTAATATTAGTTTCAATATTTGTCATACGTTATGTCACTCCTATTTGAGTTGTTATTTCCTCTTTCCTTGTTTGGATTACTTCGTTGCTAACTATTATAGGGGCACAATTCCTAAAACTACCAAACAATATTAGATTATTGAAAAATATTTCAATTTTGGCAAAACATTTGTCACTTTTTATGATTTTGTGAAAAAATAATTTCATCATTATTAATATTTTCTTACTAAAAAAATTTGTCACTTGTATGAATTATTGACACAAATATTTTTGTCACTAATGGAATATTGACAGAAATATTTTATCACTATTGAATAATTTTAAAAAATTTGTTGTCACTATTTTTATATTGTCAAAAAAATATTTGTCACAATATTAAATGATTAATAAAATTATTTGTCGAAATGTGCAACAAAAATTTATTTTATCATATTAAAAATTATGTTAAATAAGTTTTGTCACTATTTAAATTGTGATAAAATATTTTTTCTCACAAGATACACTTTGTCACAATAAAACATATGGTTTGTATCTAGAATTTAAATTTATTGTGACTAAACAATACCTATTGTGATAAAAATATTTTCTTTTATAACAAAATAATTTGTCATAATAAGATATTTTAAGGGATAAAATACTTTTTGTCACAATAAAACTGATGATATTAAGACAAGCTTGTTGTGACTAATATGTGACAAATCAATTTCGTCACAATAAATATATTGTGACAATTTTTATTGTTATTGTGACAAATTAATTTATCACAAAAAACCTAAATTCTTGTAGTGAACACACAATTAATATGAAATATTTTTACATAAAAAATTATCCTGGCATGGGGAATAAAAACTACAAACACAAGCCAATCAATATTATATTATCAAAATAATGAGCAAAATACAAAAATTCTTCTTATAGAACTCAACAAGTACATCAACGTGCTAAAATTTCATCAAGATCAGAACTGAAATCACCACTTGATCTTGGCCAAAAGTTTTCAAAATTAAAAACTCTTTTTTTTTTGTCATATTTTCAGTGCCGTCCCAGTCGTTCCGTCGCTTCTCAATTTCTTCTTATTTTCCAATTTTTAATTAGGGGTGCACCGTGCACCGTTATAATATATACATATATATAATTTTATTTTATTTTATATTATTTTCAAGTGGTCCTCAATGGGCCACTTGCCCAAACACAAAATGATGAGGGCAGAGGGACTTGTATTTGTGTTGGTTCATGATGTCATCGACACAAAATGTAAGCCACAATGGGTACATTTTATTACAATTCGACCTCAACTATTATTCCCCATTGAACACAGTTCTTGACTTCAGAGCTGCCGTGGAGGAATGGTGCACTTCACTCGTTAAAAAAGGTTAATAAAAATTTAGCACGACTTCTTTCCCAGTCAATTATAAGTTATAACCGAATCCATAAGGAACTAACATTTTAAATTTTAGGGTTGATATCTTATGTTATATGCAAGTGTATCATTTTGGTTCTTGTCTCGACCGTAGGCCCCAAAGATGAAAGGAAAACACCAAAGCTCATGAGATTGTAGGAATTTGAAGACCGGAAGAAGCAAGGGGCAGAAACCCTGTGCAAAAGGGGACCTTTATAATGGTCATTGAGCGGTATATTCAACGATTGGAAATCATTCATCATTAATCTACTGTTATGAAACAGCCACCTGTCACATATTCAAGGCCACAAAAGGGGCTGTCAATTACCTGTCTATAACGTCTCATCTCCTGAGTGTAACACCTCAAATCTCGAAACCATACGTGTTAATGCCAGAGCATAAAGAGAACTGTCTCATCGTAGGAACCAAGTTAACTTCAAATACTCATAAGACCTGCATCGGCTTGGCCATCTACCTTGGCCGGACTTTAACACCAACTCAGTCGCCAAACTTGGTTAAAGCAACAAATCTGCCTGGACTCCCCTTCTCTAGCTCGAACACTCACTTCTTGAGCATCTGACTTAGGGAGTTGTGGATCGTACTAGCCCAATCTTGACCCTTGGCCCACGGCCCAAATCTCAGCCCCCAGTCTGCGACTCGATCCTAGCCCTCCACTAGCCTGCAACAGCATCATTACAGTTGTAGGCTAGATACTCTTGCGTCCGCTCAAGATTCCATCCCCATTTATGGAAAATTCCATCCTCATTAATGGCAGATCTCATCCACATTAATGGCATTTTCATTGGTACCATGCTGCCATTAGAAAGCTTTGGTGCTAGACGTCCAGTCCTATCACCCTACAAACGCATGACGTATGCATGAAGGAGGGTCTCTCCTCCTTTTATATAAACCAGCTCTTCTCAAAGTCAAGATATATTTTTCTCTAGTCTATTGATACTGCCCATTTACTCTCTTACTTACGGGAACGTCAGAGTGCTTGCAGGTGTCAACCATCTCTCAACGGACAGACTGCTAGAATCCATTTCTTGCCATTGCGAGCTCACGTTCGACCACTCCTTTGAGCCGGAAGGAATAATACTTAATTTCTAGTAACATTTCGTAGAACACCAGTAAATTTGGTCTTGGGATAGGAATGTGCCATGTTTATTGTGTAGATTGAAAGCGGTGGATAACCCATTGAAGATTGGATACCTCATCCTTAACAAACCCAGACAACTTACTAGCTACGAGTCACAAAAGAGGTTCTTGAAGGTGCTTTTGTTATTGAACGCTCAAATGGAACCCGTGTGGCTATATATTGGAGTTGGTGACATTAATTATTCACATACAGGACGTTATTTATGCTATTTATTATATATATATATATAATGCCATTTGATAACTTAAATCATAAAACACGAGGTGAGATAAAAATGATCATGTGGTAACGACTCATAAAAAAAAAAAAAAACTAAGATTGCATTCTTTTTATTGTTTTCAGATCATTTTTAGTTTTTAGTTTTCTAAAATAATGAAAATGTATTGATTTTGTTATTTTTAAAAATAAGAAAAAAATTTATAAAGAAAATCCAAAACAATAAAATATCGTTAATTTTAAAACAATCTCTAAGTCCAAAATATAGAAAACACAATCTATTTTTCATGTTTTGGCTCTAAAACGGAAAAGAAGAAAAAAAAGGAGAAAAATTTATTCTTAAATTTTAAAACTAAAATTTTATATTTATTTAAAATTTTAAAAATATAGTATATCTATATTATAATTAAAAATATAGGATAACATATAATATATTATTAAGTATATTATACATATTATGTATAATAATATTTAATATAAATTATCACTCAGATGTCAGTAATTTATTAATCAAATTTATTATTTTATTTTAATAGTAAAATTTTATTAAGAAGAATTAATTTTATTATTTAATAATTAAATTATTGAATAAAATATTATAAAATAATTTTTCCAAAATTATAAAGTAAACATGTTTTCTAATTTTTTATTTTAAGAAATAATTTTTTAAAATAATAAAAAGAATACGTTTTTAGTTTTTTAAAATAGACTATCAAAATAGAAAATTAAAAATAAATTTAAAACATAAAACTAAAAATTAAAAACACAAAGATAGCGTAATGCAAGTTTTTACTGAATTTAATAAAGTTACTGTTTTAAAAGTCAAAACATTATTGCGATGTTGCTATTCAAAGTGGATAGCATTATTATCATCATTATTAAAAAATAATTAAATATTCACTAAATTTAATATTCTTATCAGCATAGGCCCATTTTGGGCATTGAAATATAGTTGGTCACGATTTTTATTTTTGGCCCTTTTTAATAACAAAAAAAATACTTAATTAATAAATGATCCGGTTGCATGTTATATTCCAATAAGAGACTGAAAGAGAAATCTTAAGAAAAACCCAAAGAGATACCCTAAAAGAAAGAGACTTGAGGTATAAGAATTCACTCAATGAAAACATATTGGCCCAATCACAAACCCCACAACAGAGACTCTACAAGCTGAAGATAGAAGGGATAAAATGGAGGAGAAAGTCACAAAGGGCCAAGAGACTCTCATGATGGAAGGGTTTTCTTGAGATTCTTCCATAGAAAATTCCCAAAATGAAAATGTACAAACAAATAAATCTAAAATCCTATTCAAAAATTGTGTAACGGATAAGGACAAACCAAATTCTATTCGATCCCAAAATATCAAGGGTGGTTATCATAACTCTTTCAAACTCTTCTATAAATAGATTAATTCTCGTTCCTCAAATGTCAGTCACTAAAATATAAGAAATAGCTCTTTATCTCTTCTCGCTATCAAAATTTAAATTAAATATCCAAATATTTGTACAAAAAATACTTTATGTCCTCTAATTATTATTATTTATTTTTTTTACAAAATTCTTATAAGTTGAAAACGAACTCTAAAATATAAATTTTATTATTATATTGAGACAATAACATATGCTCAGCCGTCCATCCAGCCAGTCTTTGAAACACATGGCCATCTCTTTCTGCGTCAATTTCGTCCTCTTCACGTTTAAAATCTTATTCTTTGCAGAAAAATAGACTTTGGGAAGCACTAGGGCCACTGAAAGATTAATAAAACACAGGCTATGGCGATGATTGGTGATTGGGTGGATGGAAATGAACAATGAAATGAAAAGATTAATGGACGGTACTATGATAATGAGAGAATAGAATAAAATAAATGTTTTTGATAATATTTTTAAATTACACCTAAGAACTTGTGTTAATTTAGATGTCACCAAGCTAAAATATCAAAATGGTTAAACTCCATCGTCTGAAAATTACATATATGCAACTAGGCTTCTTTGGTTGGACATAAAATATTTTATATTAGGAAATATTTTTTGTATAAAATGTTTTATATAGAAAATTATTTTTAATTTATTTTCTCATATTTATTTGTATTATAAAATATTTTCCAAAAAATATATATGTCTATATTAACATATATGTATATACATGTATATGTATGTACACAATGATATAGAAAATTGATTATCAATAAATTTGTCAGACATTGTGACAATTGGTTCAAACCATATAAGTAGAATTTCGGGTTTATGAATCTACAAAACAAGGATAGTAAAGACCGCTTTAGGCTTGTTGGGGAAATCACTTGAATGACTTAGAGGAAAGATTTTTTTCTCTTTATAATAGTTTAAAATAAATCTTTGCTTAGAATTAAGTGTCCTTGTTAGATATCATTTAGGAATTCTGATCTTAAACAAATTTGGAGAGATTAAAATTATCCCCACATATTGTCTTTCTAAGATTTAAGAAAAATAGTTTATCCCAAATTTATTGAGATTAAGATTAATCACTAAATTATAAAAAATAATCCTAAATCAACTTATATATTATTGTTTAATTTTATGTGAAAATCTTAGTAAGATTGGATAATTCAATTTTGAATACAATTGGTTTACTCTCGAATATATGGAAGACCTTTTTTCCAAGGCTGAGGACAATTTAGTCAAGTGGACTATGGACTAGGGTACCCTGAACAATGAGTTGAGACTAAATATTAGGGGTGTTCAAAAAAATCGGTGCATCGTAAAAACCTGTCAAATTGAACTGAACCAGACTAAATCGGTCAATTTTTTCTTTTTGGCAGTCAGAAACGGTTTGAAGGCTGTCCAAATCGCTCGGTTCGCGATTTGGACAATAGGCGGTTCAGTTTTAAACTAAATCGCCCAAAAAATAATAAAAAAATATTAATATAAAGGCACCCAACAGCCCCGCGCAACCTCCTTCCCCACCCACAACCCTAATCCCTAATCGCAATCGGCAGAGCCCTTTCCCCCACCCACAACCCTAATTGCAATTGGTAGCCCCCTCCCCCACCCGCGCACCCCCCCCACCCACGCAACCCTAATCGGCAGCCCCCTCCCCCACCTATGTAACTTTAATCGACAGCCCCCTCTGGCCCTCTCCCACATGTAGAAATCTTCCCCCAATCGGAATCATCCCATCGCCCTTGCTGTTGCACTCTTCCATCATCTTCTCTTCTGCTTTCTCTTTCTCCTCGTCCTCGGATTATCGTCGGTAGCCCACACCTACGGTTCCACCCCCGGCTGCGGCAGATCAAGGTAGAGGAGAGGACCGAAGCTTGGGCCAAAGCAGTTCGCCGATCTCACCAACGAGGATTGTTCCGTGTACCTTGCAACGAAGACTGGTTCTCCAATAGGTAGGTGTGTATTTTTATTAATGTCTAGTGTTTGTTTGTTTGTTGTTATTGGGTCTAAAATAGGCTGTGACTTGTGAGCACTTCTCAAGTTGATAAGAGATTCGGCTAAGTACTAACAATTGACTAACTACAGCCTAAATGGGTATTGTGTGTATTTCTCAAGTTGATAGCACTTCTCAAGTGTATTTTTATTAACGTCTAGAGAGAAAAACACTCCTATTGGAATGAGGATTAATTTCGAGCACCTTTGTTTGTTTGTGTGGCCACTGGTCGCTCAGTTGGAATGAGGATTAGATTTGAAAATAATTTTTCTATTTTCTTGATGTAATATATAAAAATCATAATAAATTTCATAATTAAGTGTTCATGGATATAGATGTATTACAAGACTTGTACTACAGTCTAATTTGCTTAGAATTTTTTATTTTTTTGAGAATTGATCTTTCTAAAATAAGTGTATAGTCAATGTTAATTCCAAATAATTTATTTCTAAGAAAATATCTCAATAAAAGTAACATCAATGATTCATTTCAAATTTTTTATTGCTTTAATGGAAGATGGAAACAAATAGTAGCACCAATGACTCATCCGTTAAAAACCTCAATGAAGGCAGTGGTTCTAAACCTCCATTACCTTCAAAGTTTAAGGACAAAGGAATGAAAAAGAAACCTAGGCATCAATCTGAAGTATGGGATCATTTTACAAGAAATGAGGATGACCCTTCTGACCCTAGAGCTGTGTGTAACGATTGTGGTAAAAATTATGCAAGTGATACTAGAAAAAATGGGACAAGTACTCTTTGGAACCATGTAAACAATCAATGTAAGAAGAATACTTATAGAGTAGAAGATAAGAAGCAAAAGATTTTTCGTTATCTAAAGAATAGTGACAATGAGGATGGAAGTGTTGGAGGTAGTAATCTTCTAGATGTGGGATTTAGTCAGGCATCTTGTAGGATGGCATGTGCCAAAATGATTGACATTGATGAATTACCATTTAGGTTTGTGGAGCAAGAAAGTTTTAGATTATTTTGTGGTGTTGCATGCCTAAGTTTGATCCTCCTTCATGCACTACAATTACTAGGGATATAATTAGTCTTTATAATGATGAGAAGAAGAAGTTGAAATTATTTTTTGTTAAGAATTCACAAAGAGTCTCCCTTACCACTGATACATGGACTTCCATTCAAAATATCAATTATATGGTGCTTACAGCTCATTTTATAGATTTTGAATGGAAAATGCAAAAAAGAATCTTGAACTTTTGTCAAATTCCAAATCATAAGGGAGAGATAATTGGTAAAGCAATTGAGGCGTGTTTGAAACAGTGGGGTATTGAGAAGGTTTTCACAATCACAGTTGAGAATGTTGCTTCTAATAATGGGGTTATTAGGCACATGAAGAAAAGATTGCAAATTTGAAAGAGTGCTGCCTGTGATGGGGAATTCTTACATGTGAGATGTTCGGCTCATATTCTTAATTTTGTAGTGGGTAAAGGCTTATATGAATTGGACTTCTCTATTATGGCTATATGTAACACAGTTAGATATGTTAGAGCTTCTCTTTCAAGGTTAGCAAGATTCAAAAGTTGTGTCAAGAATACTTGTAAAGAAGAAAATGCTCTTGTGTGCTTGGATGTGCTAACAAGGTGGAACTCCACTTATTTAATGTTGGAGCATGCACTGAGATTTGTTGACGCGTTTAAATTGTTGGAAGAAGAGGATTTGCTCTATTTTCAATATTTTTGTGAAGAGGATAGAAATGGGAAAATGCCTATTGGGCCACCAAATTCTAAAGACTGGGAGAATTGTGCAACGTTCTACAAGTTTTTGAAGATTTTTTATGATGCTACCCTCATGTTTAGTGCTTCTTTGAATGTTACTGCAAATAATTTTTTTCATGAAATTTGTAATGTAATTGGGAGACTAAACAAATGGAGTTCACCTTACGAATCAATCTTGAAAGATATGGCTTCTAGCATGAAGATAAAATTTGATAAGTATTGGGGTAACATTGAAAAACAAAATATACTTCTTTAGGTGGTCGTTGTACTTGACCCTAGATACAAGATGAAATATGTCGCATTTTGTTTACGTAAGCTCTATTATGAAGATGAAGTTAAAAACGTAATGGATTCTATCAATAGCGCTCTAGGGAAGTTAGTGTATTTTTATGCAACAAATAACTCAAACGGACAATCAGGAGAACATAAACAGGGTGGGACAAGTTCTGAACAAAAGATTTCAGTTGTGGATTCTGATGAGGATGATGGTATTAACATGTTCAAATCTGATTTTGATAAAGAATGTATTGAATATAATGCTTTTGAAATGAAAAATGAGCTTGAAAGGTACTTAACTGAGCCGAATGAGGATATAAGAAAAAATACTTTTGATATTTTGAATTGGAGGAAGGTAACTTCATCAAAGTACCATATCCTATCAGAGATTGCTCGAGATGTTTTTGCCATCCAAGTGTCAACAGTCGCTTCTGAGTCAGTTTTTAGCACTGGAGGTAGGGTGCTTGATTGCTTTCAGAGTTCATTGAGTCCATCTATAGTAGAAGCGTTGATTTGTTACCAAAATTGGTTGAGAGGGACATCTTTACCATTGGATATGACTTTAGTATTAGAAAAGCATGCTACTTATGAATCAGTTGAATATGGTGATTTTTTATTTACTCATCAAACATGTTTATTATTTTATTTGCATTAACTCTTAACATTTTATTTTTCTAACTTTATTGTTTCTCTTAATATTACAGATAAGTCCACTATGACAACATATACTATAAACATTGATTAGTGATGAAGTTGAAGTTGGAGGCTTGGAGCATGTGTGGTTGTGTTATGCACTTTGAATTTTTAAGTTTGTATTTTGATTGGATTGGATTGTAACTTATCTTATTTTGAATGGTAATGTTATTGCATGGCATGTTTTTGCCGTTTTGGACTTTAAATACTTAGTTATGATTGGTGGTTGTCAACTATAATTCATTGCTAAATAATTGCTAAATATGTTGCCAACAGGTTATAATTGCTAAATAGTTGCCAATAGGTTATAATTGTTGAATATGTTGGATAGAATTATTGCTAAATAGTTGAATAGGTTATAACAATGTTATGGCATGTTTTGTTTATTTATAACAGGTTGGATGTTGTATGTCGACGGGGAGAGCCTGCCGGACTTCGATTATTGGAGAGAGAGAGGTGCCTCGCTCCTTTCAAAGACCAGGGCAACTATGGTATCAGGTATGTTTGATTTTTCCATTTTCTCATTCCTTTACTTTCCAAATCATCATGCTTTTGATCTCCACAACAAAAATTGAAAACAATATTTGGTTGCTGCAATTTTGTTATTTTTCTTGGTGCTTAGTTGTTGTACGGTTGTAATTTTGTGACAAATATTACATCTTTGTAGTGTCACAATGGATATACATTTATTTATCATTGTTTGTCTTTATTTATCACTGTTTGTGTCTTTATTTACCACTTTTAAGTAGCATTTTTAGTGATTTTAAGGCTTATTGTACCAGAATTTCAAACCGTGGAAAACCGCCCCAAACCGTGGTTTGATTTGGTTGGAAAACTGCATGACCGGTTTGGCATGCTAAAAATGGTTCAGACCGACCAAACCGCACCGTGCACACCCCTACTAAATATAGTCTAAATAAGATGCACATGTATTGACTGACATGAGTATTGATTATCATCAATATGCATGCATGTATGTATGTATGTATGTATGTTTGTGTGGGCATGTGCATGTATATGTAAATGTGTGTATGCATGCATATCTATGTGCGCATCTGCTTGCATATATGTGTTTATATATATGTTTACATGTATGTATATATGTAAGTAGGTGAAACTATTTGCGCTCTAATTTTTTGTTGTTTTGCCTTAATAATGTTTTGATGATGAAATTTTTTATAAATTTAGTATTTAAAAATTAATTATATTTTATCTTTGAAAATTAAAAATAACAAACTCATTCAATGTCAAAGAATAAATATGCTTTTAATGTAAGCAAAATCTTTTGTATTTATTTTAAGGAAAATGCTACTTGTACAAAACTAAGCTACCCCAAAGGATGATCAAAATGAGATATCGAGATAAATCAATATCTTCAATTGTCAAAAAATCGTGAATTATCGCGGTAATATTTATTGATTTGAATGAAGGATGAAAGAGAAGGCACCAATCGATGTTAGAACTAAAATTTTTCACTCACCTACTCTCTCTCTCCAACTGCGACCGCCACCTTCCTTAAGACCTTCGACCACCACCGGTCGGTAGTAACAATGCAGAAGAAACCTGTGTCGGATTTTTTCAATGCAACGATGACAATGTCGGACTTAGGTAAGCTTGATTGGTTTAAAATTTTGATATTTATGTACAAACCTGATTAGATTCATATTTCTCTCTTCATTCGATCGAACTACATCGTTGGATGAAGAGAGAAAGGTGAATTGATTTCAGTTTTCATTTTCATTGTTGAGATGAAGTCTGATGTGGAATTAGACCTTATCCATGGATAAAGCCCGATCAGCCACCTCGATCAGACTTCATCCTTCATCTAAAGTTTGACTCCTATTCGGACTTTAAGGTCGATTTGGATGAATATGAAGCCTAATCGGACTTCACCCAACGATGAAAATGAAGCCCGATCGGGGTTCAAGTAATTCAATTACTAATGGATTTACTTCTTTTGTCAATTATCCAACGAAGAGAATGCGGTAGTTGCCAATGATAAGATTGAAGCAGGGGAGGGCAATGAATGCACATCAGACGCTTGTTATATTGTGCCTACGGTTGGGATGAAGTTTAGGGACCATAACGAGGTTTTTGAATTTTACAAAAGATATGCTTATAGTATGGGTTTCCCCGTTAGAAAAGAAGTTCAAGGAAGGGTGATGATGGGTTGTTGAGATATGTGACTTTTTTTATAGTTGAGAAGGTTGGAGAATTAGTGATAGAAGGATTTCTTTGAAGCCTCAAGCAACCATTGAAACTGGGTGTTTAGCTAGGCTAACAGCTGCCACATATTTGACAGGAACATGGCTTGTTACTAAAGTTATTTTGGAGCATAATCACAAAATAAGTCCTTCAAAATCTAGGCTGTCTCGATGTAATCGATAATTGAGTGAACATATGAAACGAAAGCTTGAAGTAAACGACATAGCTAGTATTCCAATGCATAAAAGCTATAACTCATCTGTCATTGAAGTGGGTGAATATGAGAATCTATCTTTTGTCAAGAAGGATTACAGAAACTACATTGATAAGGTTAGGCGATTAAGACTTGGAGAGGGAGATGCAAGTACGATACAAGCCTACTTTTCAAAAATGCAAGCCTAGTGTCCTGGGTTTTTCTTCAGTGTGGATTTGAATGATGAGGGTTAACTGAGGAACATATTTTGGGCCGATAATAGGTGTAGACAAACATACAAGGAATTTGACGATATTGTCACATTCGATGCCACGTACTTGACGAATAAGTACAACATGCCTTTTGCCCTTTTTATTGATGTGAATCATCACGGACACTCGGCGTTGCTTGGATGTGGTTTAGTATCGAGTGAGCACACTCAGACTTTCGTTTGGCTGTTTCGGACTTGGCTTGAGTGCATGGATGGTCAGGCCCCCATTGGTCTAATAACTGATCAGGATAGGGCTATGCAGAATGCCATTGAAATTGTTTTCCTGAACACGAGGGAAATATGGTGTTTGTTGCACATACTGAAGAAGTTGCTTGAGAAACTTGGGTGGCATGCTTATAAGGATTCACTAACCTCGGTTGTGCACGAAATGGTGTTCGAGACTCAATATCCAGAAGAATTTGAATGGGGTTGGTGTTCATTGATTGATATGTACACATTGCATGACAATGAATGGTTGTCGGGGCTTTCCAGAGAAAGAGGTCGTTGGGTACCTTGTTTTTTGAGAACGAGTTTCTGGGATGGGATGTTAACAATGCAAATGAGTGAGAGTATGAAAGCATTCTTCGACGGAAACGTGACCTCAAAAACCTCGTTGAAGCTATTTGTAGAACAGTATGAGTAGGCATTGAGGTGTAAAGTTGAAAAAGAGTTTTAGATAGATTTTAAGTCCTACTCACAGATGGTACCATGCGCAACTTGGTATAGTATGGAGAAACAAATCCAGGAGATATACACAATCTCAAAATTCCAAGAATTCCAAGACTAGCTAATTAGACAAATTTATTGCAATATTATCTCTATCGATGTTGCATGTCTAGGAACTACGTACAAAGTGGAAAAGTCATAAAATGCCATGAAATAATTAAGGCAAAGAGATATATGGTTATGTTTAAGGGAGAGAAGTGTGACATTGTTTGCAGTTGTCACTCGTTTGAGTTTCGAGGGACACTTAGCAGACATACTATATTAGTTTTAATTGGAAATGGTGTGACCTTGCTTCCTAACAGTTATATCTTAAGGAGATGGAGGAGAGATGTGCGTAGAGCATATACAAGGGTAAAGATCAATTATGATGGTTGGGTTTGTACTCCTGAGCAGGTAAGATACGATCAATTGCATACTTTATTTGCCAAGGTCGTAAATTTGGAAGTAGATGATGATGAACGCACTCGCCATTTAACGGAGTTGCTCAAAAACCAACTGAAAGACCTTGCCATGTTGAGACCGAAAACCAATTTGTGGCTATAATATTATTTCCCAAGGCAGTGTTCAAATTGCTCTTGAGTGTGACAAATCAGCAAAGACATCATTCAGTTGCATTCTGGATCTACAGTGCATAAAAAGAAAAGGAGCTCCTAGAAAAATTTGTAAGAAGGGACCAGTAGAACTGAGTACCCAAAAAACACAAGGTATGTGTACGATCTCTAATGTACTGGGACTATCAAATGTTCGGATGTAATTGCCGAGACTGTTCTTATGCACAGATAACTATGAAGTCAAGTAAAGGAAATAGCTCAAAGCAAAATAATACACAACATACTCAAGCCCTAACACAAGTAGCGGAAGCTATAGTAAATCTCGTCCTAATCCCACTACCTTGCTTACAACATTTGATGGTGCATAGTTGTTAGATCATATACTTCTACATTATACTTTGTGATTTTAGGAATTTAAAGTAAAATTTTGTATTATCTTTGCAGGCTGCTCAGTGTCAAGGTTGGAATGTAGCTTATGAAGTGAATTGGATGCTGACTTATGGAATATGTCAACCATTTATGCCTACTTATGTGCCACATCAACGTCCCCAGGAAGACGTGATAGAATCACAATTGGGAGATAACAATAATGGACAATGAAATGAAATGACTAATCGCTTTAGTGATTGATATTGAAGTCGATATGGTCATGTGGTTGGTTTGATTTCTACCGAATGATGTGAATCTTTCTACTGCTTATTGGATTTTCTCCAATTACTAAGGCCATATATCTAATATTAATTCACTTAATTATATTTCATCTACTATTTTGTGTAGCTTTACCAAGAATGCCTTCGAAGAGCAAAATATATTGGCAACCGGGTATGTTATAAATATTTTACTATTTTTGTACTACATGTACCGACAAGATGTACAAGCCTGATAAAAGAATCGGACTTCATGATCGGATGAATTTCGATCGGTCTTCATAGATTGAACTTCATCATCAATCATCAGTCTTCATCAATCATGAAGCCCGACTGGCCTTCATCATGGGATTAAGGCTGACCTGGCTTCATCTAGAGGCGACATCAACAAATTAGGTGAGGACATTTTTTGAAATTTGGCGCCTCCTGTCAATTGTCTTTGTAGGTCCAAAAAAATTTAGACACACCACACTAGAGGCTAAATATTTAGACGCACCATACAAATTAAGTGGCTTCATCATATTGTTGAAGCTACAGATGGTGGAGTTCGTATTTTCTTGTCCAGGAATATATGTTTGCAAGTCAATGGATGTTGTTGGGGCATTTGGAGGCTGTGATCTTTTGAAAGGATAAATTTCAAGACCTTCAATTTCATTATTTAATCTGAACAAATCTCAATAAAATGATACTTGTGTATAGAGCTACCATTTATGTGTATAAACTTATTGAACTAGAATATATGATTTTCTTAAGGCAGAGCATTGTCCTATTTATTGGTTAAAATTGATTTCCATTATTTATTCTGAACATGTGTGAAATTATAATTTGTGCACATGCCACGAATGAAGAACTATAGATCCAAGGGTTTAACACTAAAATCAGGGTTGAATTCGTACAAACTTATGAAGTGTTATTTTATTAAAGTATGTAGTACTATTGGCTGTTTATGAGATTTTAATTTGAAAAATCAATTTGATTTTATTTTATATTTCAAGTCAAATTAATGTTTTTTTTAAAGAATTTAGTGATTTAGATAGTATCAAATTTTTACCAAATCAATTAAAAAATTATCACCAAACCTCCCATAAAATATATAAAAAAGAATAAATTAATACATTACGTTAATATATATGTTTTAGAACATAATTTTTATATAAATATAATCACATGTATAATAACAATTCTACTATTAGTTGCTTACAAAAAATACAAGTATAGCATGAATCACATGTCATTGGTATTAGACTGTAATCTAAGTCTATATTTATTATGGATCAATTTGTTCTTCACCACCAGTATCAATACCATTAGAACCATGATCATACCATGTTCCATTTATTAGACTCCATGAATCGAAATGTCACCCCAAAATGAATGAAGCAATTCTCATTTATTCTATTTAGAAGACATTCACTTTTGAAAACACATGCATTGTTTGATGTTGAATTTTGCTGTAATAGAATGTCATCCCAAAATGATCAATGCGAATCATATTCAATAATTTCAATTGAAACATGCATTGTGCAATGTACATGTTACATAACTGGGAAACTACTATGGAATTAATGAACGACACAATCTTGGAAAAATCTAGCACATGGTGTGCTTTACACATGATTAGATAAGCCTTCTTGTGCGAGACCAATTGCAATCACAGTGTTGTCAGCCACCATACACCAATCCCACTAGACGTAAGCGACTAAAGGATGTTGTCACAGTGGACAGGACCGATGATCAGACAGCTTTGCTATTGGATGTGGACATAGTGCTGCAGTCCAATACGTACGGGACAATGGATGATGTTCCTGCTCCTCGCATGGAGAGTGGGGGCAGTCAGGGTGTTGGATAATGCCCTCGATATTGCAGAACACCAGCTAGAGCTAAAAGTGATAGGTGATGAAGTTCCTGACACTCTATCACCCACTGATGCTGCTGAGGTGGTTATATAGATAGTTGCTGAAGTAGCGCATCATCACCTGGACCCATAAGAGGACGATGATCCTAACCCCCTCGAAGGCTACGCTATTTACATATGCTCGGATGAAGAAATTGTGTAAGTATACAATGGCATTGGCATTTTTAATTGTTATTGTATTTACATCTGTGCAATCTAACTCTTAATTCTTTGTTGTTGTAGGTGTGACACATGTTACTTCGTCTATCAATTACCGAAGGACTTCCAGTGCATAGCGAAATCGCCTATCTAGGTAGAGAGGGCACACATTGACAGTTATATGTGTTGCCTCCGACGAATAAGGAAGACGCATTCTAGTGGTGTATATGACACTAACTACGCACTGATGTCGATTGCATTATTTGTGAGTGCTATACAAAAATCTTATGTTACTCCTTATTCGTCGAATCTATATTTTTTCCATGATCATATATTCCATCCAGGTACTTATGATAATGCACTGGGACAATACATATGGCAGGAAGCGGTTTGTGCTTGCTATGGCAATTATCCCAGACAGTTGGATGAATTTTGTCCAAGGTCAGGCTAATGATGAACACCCTTGGTGGACAGTGGACTTCGTAGGTGTTATTTGAACTTATTTATGGATTTAGTCCCTTACAAAATCTAATGTTATATTATATATATACAGATGTTGCTCCTATGTAGTATAGGGAATTCTCACTGGGTTCTTGCTAAGATTTGCTTGAAAGAAGAGAAAGTAGTTGTATACGACCCCCTTGCAAAGTCAACAGATAGTAGGAAGGCCAGGGCGATGGCTATGTAGGTATTGGTCAGGCTCCTCCCCATTCTCCTTAGGTGTAGTGGATATTATGAGCATATCTCCAAAGTTGTGCCTCCATATAAAAAATAGGCATTGGTGATTCTTAATCTGGGGAAGGTGTCGTTGCCTCAGCAACCCAACGGTATTATTGTCATTGAATGTTTAACTGAATTTGGTTATTTTTAATATAGGCACAACTGCAGAGTGTAAGTTATTAAGTACGTTATGGACATTTTGCGACACTGAGGATTAGTGGGTGAGCCATCACACCGTAGATGATATGACTGCACTCCGCAAGAAGGTTGCGATGTATGCAGTGTAGTTGATAGTTGAGTGTATATGTTATTAGTAAAATTAATATGTATTTGTATAGACATATCAGTGTAGTTGGTATATGTATTTTGCTTACATGTAATATGTATATTATGCTGATATGTAATACATATTTTATGTTGAAATGTCTATGTTGTATATACATAGCTATGTAAAATAGTTATATGTTGGTGGTGATCGTAGGGCAATGAGGACCACGAGCCAAAATCCCGAGCTTAATGTGTGAGTAAGCTAGAGTCCGAGCTTTATGCCCCTATTATCCCCAGTCACTGTCAGACCAGCCTTTATTGCACAATAAAGCCCTACTAGGCTTTTTTCGCTATTTTTTTTTAGTCTTGACAGGCTTTATAAGCCGAAAAGCCCAGAAATTTGATGCCCGTGCATAAATGTTGTCTAACGCCTGGGAGGCCATTCTCTCGATTGAAAGTTTACCATGGCACAATTCAAAGGGCGATGAAGCCCGGCCAATGGCAGGCTGAGTTTAATTTAGCATACATCGGATTTAAATATCCAATTAAACCTGGCCATTATATTCAACTAGTCATTCCACTATTATAGTTTTGTTGTTTTTGGAGGCCTACCCAATAGTCACAAAGTTAATTTAATGTTGTGAAAATAATAACTTTTGCATGGGTAATATTGTTAGCTTAGTCCAATGTAGTTAAATACTGTACTGTTACGTTGTGTACTTATGAATCTTATGTTCTCATATGGAGTAGTACAATTGTAATCACAAAGTTACTATATTGTTATTAATTACTCATTTATTTTTTATCGTTATTTGAATAAAGGCAAAAATACTAATTGTTTTACTTGCAAAATTTATATAAACTTGTGTTTCCTATACATCAACACGTTTGAAAGTTCGAATACGTGATGTTAGGAAAAAACTATTTATTAAAAATAATTTTACTTCACAAGGGTTTTATCTGTCATGTATTCCCTAAAACACATGATTTGCCCACACATTTTATAGATAGATATGAATATAAGTTAAAAATAATAGAGAAGATAAATTATGGATTGCATCTAAAGTCAAGATTGCTTGTTATATGGCGCAAGTGCTTGTAAAAATTACACATACTAGGAAGATTCTGACAGGGTTAGAGAAGCCTTGATGCAAAAAATGGCCTTAAAGGACAAGATGTCATATCCATCTTGTAAGCCCATTTGCTGAAGCAAGGCTTTTCCAAACCCTTGTGAAGTATATCGAATGGGACGACAGTCCCCGTTGACGTTGTTAAGGAGCTTTAATATTAACTGTTCAATGCTTGCTTGTCACGACCCAACTTCGATTATCATTCCTGCCATTGTAAGAGTATTTCCACCTGCTGAGGTAGGCGTTGGCAATGAAAGGTTCCTGTTAAGACCATTGTCAAACTCTATTGTGTATGGTTTGCAAAAAAATCCAGCAAACCATTGGCATGGGGCTTAACATACACACTAAGTGCCCTTATATTGACCAAAATCCAATTAATGGAAAACGATATTGAAAACTAACAATCCATGTCCACAACATGCGACAAATTTATTCCACATCCCTAAATATTAGGGATTTCAATACCTAAATATGTAAATAATCCATAACATGATGTTATGGTACGATCTCGGCATAACAGACATGGTTGTGTCGTTATGGAACAAATAAAATCAGTTTAGTGGGAGGATCCAACGTAGCGGCATTAATTTTGACCCTCTTATACTGTAGGAAACTCAACTAATTGATACACTAATCAATGTAATTAACATCAAGCATTCAATGAAAATACCTCCCAAACCAGTTATGTTGGTCCAAATGACTTCTCTCTTAAAGGAGCGTTGGGAAGTGGTGGCGGGTGAAGTGGTTAGCTGGCGCATGGAGGCGATTGCCCGCGGAGCCACCAGTAGGTTTCATAGCTGGCGGTGAAAGCATCCATCGTGGCCGACTGGAGACATACATAGTTGTCAGAGAGAAAGCCAACAGGGCTTTTGTGACAGACAGAGACACAAACGGCAGGTGATGGGCGAGATCGGGAGAGATAGACACGGGCCGTCATAGGTTTAACCAAGATGCCAAACGGTCATGTGAGGGATTGCGGGTTGCCAACAGGAGATGTGTATATGGGTTATTAGATGAGGTTAGGATGAGAGTGAGAGTGAGAGAGGGAGAGAGAGAGAAAGTGGAGGGATAACATTAGGTGGGAGATTGGGGTCTCTTGAGGATAACATTGGGTGGTGCAAAAATGGGTGGGACATTGGGGATTACAAATGAACAATTTTAAGAGGATAAATTTGGAAACCTATTGCATGGCTCGGTAAAATATTGAAACACTGCTCAATATAAGTCATCATCATGCCATCACATTCCAAGTAACATTTAATTGTAGGAGAGAATGGAATATGAACAACATCATGTATGATTAAATATCAAACAATTAGCCATTTCTACATGTACTTCTAGTAAGCCCGCAGTTGACACATGATTCTTCCCTAATTTCTAATTAAATTAACTTAAAGCTCACCTAGCGACAACATACATTCCTTCCACCGACACCCTTTTCACCAAGTTAGCATTTGTTAAGGAGGCATTTTTAGATATAGAATGGTCAAAATAAGGATAAGTTTGGAATGCTTTTCGGAGATAAGAGGTCACATGAGGGCTTTTCCAAAGATGGTTAGATAAGTTTAACAAACACGTTGGAAAAGCCAAACATCCAAAATGCTTTCTATATCTGACTTTTTCTCTGTCTTATCTTGGTTAACAAACATCCCCAAAAATGAGTAAGATAAGGGATTATGGATAAAAGGTTGGAAAACACTGGTGACAACAATAATTTCATTAAAAATTTAAAAATTACCAAAACATATGGCAATTTAAAAATGTATTAAATGACATTTATTGGAAAAGACAAACATCCAGAATGCTTTCTATTATTTAGACTTTTTTCCCTTATACCTTGGTTAACAAACACCACACATGGACAAATCCCATGACTTGTCCTATTATGAGTGTAGGATAGAAATACAATTGAAATCATGTATCAGAAACCTCCTTGACTTTTCTAATGCTCAGCCCAGCTAGAACGTTAAATATTCCATGGAAAATGTCTAAATTAAAAGATTAACCTTCAAAATGAGAGTTAAAAAAAAAAAAGTCCATAATTGTATGATGCATAGACATAAATCAATCGAGACATACCCCAACACATAACCCTCAACAGTCAATCCTTAAACCCACATGGCACGAGATACTTCTACAATAATTTCGATAAAACTTACTAGGACAAGATCCCATCCCACCATGGTTAACATGGATGACACAAATATCAATATACACATAATAACATGCGCAATACAATATAACAATTTACGAGGCTCATGCCCTAATATCTTTCATGACCAAAATTAAAGGAAAAAACAAAATTATATTCCCTAATATTTCATAATTTTTCTGATTCATTTTTCATTATTGTATATATTATGCCTTTTTTGGGTATTATCCATTTTTTCCTGCAATCGGGTGACTGGGACGCGCCCCCACCCATGCGCTCGAATCCGGTTGTCTTTTCCGAATTATTGTGGCCACCGGCCACTGGTTGTGCTTCGATTTCTTGCTTTTTCTTCATCTCTATTGGTCGATTCATCTTTCACAACACAATGAAATAAATTCTGGCTTGCAAAAATGACCAAAGCACCCTCGATTTGGCCGATAAATCTTTAGCACCGGAGAAACCTGATATTATGGCTTTTTTCGCTAGCACTGCAAACCAACACCAACATCCCTCAAACTACCCAGAAATGTTATCCCTCACTTGCAGAACAAAAGCCCTATATCAATTTTCCCCAATTTCTGGCTCGATGGTCAGATTTTGAACTAAAAATTAGATTAAACCCTTGGCTATAAATCGACTATTTATAAAATGTTTCTGGCAGTTCCTTGCGACAAACAACCTAGTCAGGAAATGATGCCCTCACTTGACCTCCCAGATGTCTATTTCACATCTGTTGCCGGCAGCCACTGTGTAACACCCCGTCCTGCCAAGCGTGTCACTATAAGGGTATTCTCGGGATTTCTTTTTTTTTTCCCTCCAAGTTCAACACATGCGGTGTATCAAGAACAATCTTCACATGCAGATACAAACCCCGAGAACCCCAGTCTTGTCTATTTAACTATCAAGATCAATAATCTTAAACTAAATGTGACATAATACAACACAGTGGAATAAATAACATTAAAATATCGTGGTCCACCACGAGTTTCATACAAGATGTTCCCACATCGAAATGAGTATTACAAAACCACTAAACGTTACAACATCAACATACAACCGTTCGTACAATTATTGAAATAAATACTAACGCCTCCAAAGTGACACAACGACTACCACACTAAACATCATTACCCCTCAACTGGCCACATCCTCGTCCTCGCAGCAGTCCCTGGTTGGAACGTTGAATGTTCTAGGGGCATAACCCAGGTTAGATGATAAAACATCTAAATGATGGCATGAAACAGTTTACTGAATGTATGAAAGACACACGAGCATAGCATATACAAACAACAATGACATACAACACGTCTAACTTGAGAAATTTCCCTAACATACTTAACCTCCCGTGGAAAATCCATTTCCACACACCATTGGGGTTGACCTTGCCGCGACATACTTAATCCCTCGAGTGCCCTACCGTGTTACTCGTTCACCTGGATTAACCTTGTCTCATTCTCAAGAAGACTCCATCTCATCCCCCAAAGACACAACATCGAAACGAAAACCAATACCCCAATGATATGAAAATCACACGCCATGCACCGACTCTTTTGCAAGTAAAAATAGTTGATGCAATATACCACATGTTCACTATGCATACGATGCCAAAAATTACATAAGTAAAATGCTTAAGCATAACATCCCGAGTTCCGGAGGGTATGACTGCTCACTTGAACCGGCTCAGTCACATGCAACTTAAGTTCAGGAAGGTAAAACTGCTCACCTGAACCCACTACACACACACCAACACACTTTCAAACAAGGGTAAGACTAGAATTAAACCACTCACCTCGATAGATTCGAATCGCCTCGACCCTCATGCACTGCCTCGATTTGTGTGCCAAATCTCAAACACTTGCACTTATACTCAACCTCGAGCCACAATATTCCCTAAACACCATATTTAATTAAGGAAGCATTAAAATCTATTTTCCTCAATTATTTTATAATTTCCTCCATTTTTTTTTTCTAATTTTCACTTTGATAATTCAAAAATAATTATCTTCTTAAATATTTTCTCAAATATTTCAACATGATAAATCCTAAAATAATTTAAGAAAAATATCCAAAGAAAATACCAGAATTGCCCCTGTCGGAGCACCCTCACGCGCCTAGCGCGTGGGTACGAGTGAAGGTTGGCGCATGTAGCCATGCGCCACCATCTACTCCAAATATCCAGCCTACGATGACGACTCCGATGTCCAAAACGATGACACCCTCTTAAAGCCCTTGATGTGTCGATCACAATGACACTAATTTCAAGCCGAACCACCACTGAAAAAGCCTCCAAAATGGTTGTTGCAGGCGCGATAAGGAGGACCGCCTCAAGTTTTTTGGTGACGTATGAACAGCCTTCAAATGCACACAAAAATGCTTCAAAATGCTCCCAATCTCTTCTCCTTGATGAAAGGATCAAAAGCCCCATATCAAAGCTCCCAAAATCATCCAAAAACACGACATATTTGTTGCCAAAATCATTGAAACCCTCGGCTCCTTTTATACCCAAAAATCGGCCATCTCACAACCAATCAACGGTCACAACTTGGTCCCCAAGCATCCTACCGCCGTATATGACCTCCCTTTGCTCCTCCCCGGCCATCCCATTGCCGGATTCCACCTCCATGTGCGTGGATTTGAGACGACCAAATTCTCTTTCACTGCGTTCACATTGCAATTTTTGCTAAATTGCATTTTCACCCCCTAGATTCTTCCAATGCCATTTCTGCCCTTTCCATGATACCCCTGATCTTTCCAATACCACCATTAAGGCCCACAAGTCTTGTACTTATCATTTCATCCTCGAAATTTCCAAAAAAACCATCGTCTTAACCACTCGCCAGTAAAATTAAAAAATTGTACTTAGGCCCGATTGATCATTTTGACCTTAAATCCATTCATTTTAACCTAAAATTGCTTAAGGGTTGTTCTACAGATAAAATATTGGTTCTTAACACACTTCGTTGACTTTCTGAATGATCCCTATGTCGATTCGATTTTCTCAGCCCGGTCGATAGCTGTACCAAAAACTGTTCCCGATTCAATTTCTTTCACCACTAAAAATCATAACTCAAATCACTCGTCGATACTATACTATTTTCCTTAGCTATATAGGGTCTGGAGTACTCCCTTCGTCTAATTCGGTCGTCTAAAGTTGTGTTAGTGTACCCTATAGTCTCATTTTTTTGAAAATTTCATTTATGTCCTTCATTAAATACCGTTTATATTCTCAAATCATTTCTAGATATTACACACTGAGCGGCTACGACCAACTTGCTATCTCTTCACACTACTTTTTCCAATTCAATCCCCCAACTATTTCTTTCTTTCACTTTGGCCTCTAGGCCTGAAGTGCTCAAGTTCCATAAAATTATGATTTAGCCTAATTACTTTTAAAAATTACAAGTGTGACATAATAACATTGAAATATGACACTTTCGGCCCAATAAAAATTATACCTAGGTACACAAAAAAGCAAAGAGCGTTCTTTGATTGGATAATCATGATTATGATAATTATGATAATTATTTATGAAAAATTATCTATCCTTTTATTGGAGTATTTGGAGAAATTTTCGGATATCGAAGTTTTCTTGTTTGATCCTTTTAGATATGATCACTGACTACTCCCTCACCTTGCACATTATTATTTTCAACAAAAATGGGTGAGGTGTTTATCCTCGTTAGTGTGCGAGTGTGTGTTGAGTATAGTTTTAAATTTATATTCTAGTGAGTACCAGGTCAATCCACAGGGAGATTATATGGATGGAAAACAAAAATACTAGAATAAGTTGGTTATTAATTATTATTTTTTTTGGTTATTTTGTTGGAATACTTATACACATGATTAGAAATAGAGCATGGCAGTGAATAACCTAATTTAATAGTGATGAAAGATAACAATGCATGTTTTGAATTAAAAATAGAAAGTAAAAGTACTTGGGTTAAGACAATTTTAATGCCAACACCAATTAATTCCTAATTTAATATAAAAGATCAGTAATATTAATTTGAGTTCAAATTTTAGCTTTTCCATTAAGCGCATTTAGAGATGATAATAATTGTAAGTCTAGCAATCCCCATACATGATATGAGGGATTCTATGTTAAGTAATTACCATAAATCAAAATACAAATAATATGTTTGTCAGTAACTATAATTTAAGATAATGATAATTCTTGATTAATCAATCTCCATACATGGCATGAGAGATTCTAAGTTAAACAATTACCATAAATTGAATTGTATTTAATAGACAAAATTTGTAACTATAGATTAATCATTTGGGTTTGGGTATGAAAATATTTTCAGGTCTAGCAATCTCCATACACGGCATGAAAATTCTAAGTTAGGCTTATGTTCCAACCCAAACTCAAAGGTCCATTATACACATATTGCTCAAATTAAATCAGATTAATATTATGTATTTGAAGCGCAGTTTTCTTTGAGAATCATTGGCGTTGGACACTTTGTTTGTCTTAATCCAAGATTGGATTTAACCGGCCATACTCAGGCGATAGATAATAAAGATAAAAAAAATAAGAGGAATATAAACCAGAAATTAACTAGCCATACTCAGGTGGTGGATAATAAAGAGACAAGAATTAAAATTGTAGAAATTAAATGGCAGAAACTAAGTAGTAGAAATTAATTGGCCATAATCAGGTGGTGGATAATAAAGATGATAGAAAAATAATAGAACACAACTATACAGAAACTAAAGTTGAAGAATTGAGAGAGAAATTCTAAGAACACAACTATGCTTTGATTCAAGAATAATGATTCATACAAATGCAACTAAGTGAGCTATTTATAGCCCACAAGATGCAATACAAACCACACAATTTAAAAATTATACAACTAGACATAATTTTATCTAATGTGCACTCACAAAATATTCATCTAACTAGTGGAAGAAAATTAACTAAAAGACACACGTAAAGTTAAATAAATTTTAGCTAAAAGACACCTAAAGAAGCACTCATAAAACATATATTTAAAAAAAAAAGAAAAATAGATTTTTACAAGTTGGATTTTTGGTCTTCTTTATGTTGGATTTGGGCCTTCCTTGTGATTAAAATTCTTGGGCCTTCCTTGTGATTAAAATGCTTGGTCCTTCCTTATGATGGACTTCATTTAATAGTTGGCCCAATTACACTTGAATTTGAGTAGTAACGTTGGCCATCTAATTGACTCTTTAACATCTTCAATTACGTAGTAAATGTCAATTTCTTCATATCACCCTGACAATAGTACATAATGTGTATAATTATTCAATTTAAACATTAATATAAGATAAAAATAGGGATATAATTCATTAAGATTTAGAAAAAATTAACTCCTCATCAATCACAATTTGTTTATTTTTCAATATTGGTTTAACTTTTAATTAATAATATTTTTTAGGTGTAAATTTGTTTTCTTTTAATGTACTTGTTTAAAATAATTTTGCATACCATTGCATTAGACTAATATACAAAATTATTTTTTTTACAAAAATTATTTAATCATTTTCAAAAAGTTTTATTAACATCATACGTGGATCAGCATGGGGGGATTACTGTTACAAATAATTATTTTAGAATTAAAAAAATATTAAAATAATTTATTGTAAATTAATAAATAAATTAAAATTTATGACAAATAATTATTTTAGAATTACAATAAATTCAAAATTATGCCATAAACTCTGCAATCCACAATCCCTCAATAAATCAGAAGTAACCTCAATTCCAAGAAAATTCACTATTATTTGTTCCTAGAATTTTGGGGTGCTACAATGTATTGCATGACATTTTTATTTTTGTTTTATTTGTTTTTTTGTAGCTAAGCATCATCTGAAGGTGGTGGTGGTCGTGGCGGTGGTGGTGGCACTCACGGCTACAAACGCTGGGCAAACATTGCCACCAATTGCTCGTGTTCCTAGGCACGACTGTCTTCTTGAGCTTGCATGTCAGCGTGGATCACATCCATTCCCACTTGCAATTCATGCATTTGTCTAGCATTCTGTTCGTGATCATTATGTAGTTAGGTTTGAATGGCCTCTAAAATAAGCCCAAAGTTTACCCTTTCTGGTCTCTGTCTAGGCGACGGCCTGGCCACCAGTTACGCCTCCTCGTCTGCTTCTTCCTCATCCTCTTCATCCAAAAAAGTTGCAGCATGTCGGTGCTGCGTAATTTGAGCATGAGATTGGTGAATTGTGTTGTAATTGATGAGGCTGGGTTTTGCATTATCAATATTCGAATATGACATCGACACCTGAGCTTTCTTGCATAACGCAGAGATAAGATATGGGAAGTAGATCCGCTTCTTATTGCCTCTGCCCAGGGCAAGGGTCATTATTTGGTAGAATATCTAGTCTCTGAAATTTAAGTCATGCCCCTTCACAAATGCATATAGCAATTGCATCCGTTAAGGGTAGATTTTTGTCATGTGAGAGGAGGGAGCAACATTGTAGGTGAGGATGTAATGAAAGATTTTAAGCTGAATGTTAAGCTCGTTGTGCAAAACCATGTTGTTCCGGGGCCATTGTGGTGGAATTTTGTCAGTGAAATAGAAGCAAGCAATGTCATTCCAATCCGCGATGTTAAGCATGTCTGACCCGGTATCAACATGAAAGAAATGTTGGATCTCCGCTGGGTTGAATGGCACCCATACTCCACGAACATTGGTGTGGAAAGTGTATTCCCTGCTTTCATCTTCAATCTTAGGGTTGAAGTTGGCAATGAACTCGCACACCGCTTGTTGGTAGATCTTGTGTGGTTTAGCACAGAATTTGTCCCACTTCTTAGCTTGTATCAATTTGGGAACTCTGGTTTGTTAAATGCTAAATAGATCAACTTCCCTTTCCCAATGTAGCAACCATATGGTAATTATGGTTGCTCGTTCCTCAGCATGGGGCATCAGGTAGGTTTGGTACGTTGTTGATGTAAGTCATGCCCTTTTGGACACATTGGAACTTTTAGTTATGGCTTTGCCATTGCTAACAGCTGGTACATAGCAGGTTTTTGGTGGCATTAATGCTCCTAGAAGGTACCTATAGGTGCAAAGAACTCCCCACTTAAGTAATCACATCCCCATACTAACGATGCAAGTTGTAGGAGAAACATTGAGTGGGATATTTTATCAAACACCTTGTACGCATACTACATATATACACATGAAGTAAGACATAAACGGTGCTTACATCTGCCAAAACATAACCAACATTCTACCCATCATACATGTTGACGTTAAATCATGTCGTACTTAGAGTAAGAACTAATAACAAGGCAATGCTTTCCCAAAGAAGGAATTTTGCAGGATACATACCTACTTAATCTAACGAAGCAATGGGATCAAACGCACGAGCCCTTCTAATTGGGCGATAAGATCTCGGTTTTGGAGAATGGACGATGCCTTAGACGGGAGATGGATGGTTTGGGATATTAGGATTTGGTTGGAGATTGGGGGAAGGATGCGTAAAGCTTCTGCGTAGGGTCAATATTTTAAACCGCCCTTAACCGCGGACATGTCGCAAAATGCTTGCCGTAAGAAGGATGCGAGGCAAGAATAATTTTGTGGGTTAAGCACTTACCACATCATGCTTGATGCTTCAAGGCCGTGAACCACAAATCGATTTGTTAATTGCGGTCTTACCGTGACAAGCATACAACATCAATGCCACGAGCCACAACAGACCTTATGGTGGCAAGCGCAACCCTAAGAGTCGTCCGATCGGATTTAATTGACGATGAAGTCAATTTCATCACTAGATAAGGCTAATCAATCCATAAATATCATAAGGGAGGATGAAATGAAGTCTGATCGAAGTATATCTTATGATTAAATCAAACTTCATAGTAGGTTCAACTTCTGATAAAGACTGATCGGACTTCATATTAGGATAATGTCTCATTAGACTTCACCGATAGTCCGTTAAAGACCAATCGGACTTCATATTGGTATAAAGTCTGATCATACTTCACCAATAGTCCACTAAAGACCGATCAAACTTCATATTAGGATAAGTCCGATCGGACTTCACAGTTAGTCCAATGTTCAATACTTATCGAACTTCATATTATGATAAAGTCAGATCAATCGGACTTCAGATTATAGTCCTATATAGTCTCATTAGATAGATAAAGACCGATCGAACTTCATATTAGGATAAAGTTCGATCAGACTTCAGCCGATATTCTTATCAAGCGACATTGGACTTATCATATGAGGTGATATCCGGTTTCATAAAGTCTAGCTCGATAAAGACTGATAGAACTTCATATTAGGATAAGTCTGATTAGACTTCATAATTAGTTCGGTGTTTAACACCGATCGGACTTCATATTATGATAAAGTCCGATCAAGCGAACTTCAGAATATAGTCCTATATAGTCTTACTGGCTCAATGAAGACCGATAGGACTTCATATTAGGATAAAGTTCGATCGAACTTCAGCTAATATTCCTATCAAGTGACATTGGATGTGTCGTATGAGGTGATATCCGATTTCATCAAATCTGGCTCAATAAAGACCGATCGATCTTCATATTTGGATAAGCTCAATCGAACTTCAGAGTTAATCCGGTGTTCAACACCGATCGAACTTCATATTATGATAAAGTTCGATCAAGCAAACTTCAAATTATAGTCCTATATAGTCTCACTGGCTAAATAAAGACCGATTGAATTTCATATTAGGATAAAGTCCGATTGGACTTCAGCTGATATTCCTATTAAGTGACATTGGACTTATTGTATGAGGTGATATCAGATTTCATAAAGTCTGTTCGGATTTGAACATCCTATGATAAAGTCCGATCAAACTTGAACATCCTATAATGAAGACCCTATGATGAAGACCAATCGGACTACCAATCTCATCCGCAAATAGTTTATTCTCATGGCCTGACAATTATTAATGGTATTAATATTAATACTATTATGGAGGAAAAAAAATAGCATGTCTTGATGATGTATTTGTTCATCTGGTGCATCTAAGAACAAGAAATTTATATAAGCAAATATGCATAAAAGAAATGATGAAGGATACTGAGGACCCAACTAGGCGATAAAACATAACATGCTCGTATGACCCCCTATATATGCGATAAAAGTATATTCAGGCAAAAAAATTTCACCAAGATCAATTCAAAAGTACTACAATGGACAATCAAATATGTTGCTACTATGTCTATACAAATAAAATGCAATCTTCTTCCAGAGGGTTCTGATATCCTCCTTCGTCTGATGGGACACCCATTGAGCCTTTGTGTGCCTTAAGATGTCCTTGATGTACTTTATTATGTAGCAATCGCAGCTGCTCTTGTATTATTAATAACAAAATTTATTGTCAAATCACAAAGTTTTAATGTTTTCAATTCACTATAATTTTGTAATTCAATAAATACATTACCCGTCTAGTTGCTGAGGTAAAGGCATAATCGACGGATAAAGAATCTCCACCCCCCTCCTTATTCTTTGTATGGATGCAAAGGCGTCAAATTATGCTTGTAATATGGACTGCGCATCAAGAGAATGGGTAGGAGGCGCACCAATGGCTTGATGGATTCCACCCTTGACTTCCTGTTGTCGTCGAAAAGTAACACGGAGTCGTATATCACTACTTTCCTCTCTTTCAAGCAGATTTTTGCAAGGACCCAGTGCTCATTCTGTATAGTACACAAGAGCAACACCATGTATAAATTATGTTAAATGTGTGAGACTACATCGATCAATAAAATGAAATGACACTTACGTAGTCAACGATCCACCAAGGGAAATGATTGTCCATTGTCCCCAATACAAAACCTGCCCATTCTTTGGGGACAATCACCTTATGAGGCGTAAAAATCCTCCTGGAGCTGTCGTATTTCTCAATCCACAATTTTTGCATATATGTTTGGAAGAAAATGTTTTACATTAATCACGGACAAAATACAAACGCAACAAAAAATGAGTAATGTAATGTATGTTCAACACTCACAAAAAGGGAAGTCGACATAACTGAGTACTTTTCATTATATACAGGACTAGACTGTGTAGCTCTTAACCGTTGTAGGCAACACAAATAGATGTCAATGTGATGCGCCTCCAATCATGGCATCTTGTTCTCTATCGAACGAAGGTGACTTGGCAATAGATGAAGTATGTAGTCGGTGACACGTCTATAATAAGCAATAATTATTACAAGGGTCAGAATGTATTACTGATGTAAATAGAAAATATACTGCCTATTTATTCTTACTCGATATCATATTTGGAGTGTATGTACTTAATGTAGCCATCTTTAAGGGAGTTAGGATCATCATCCCCCACTTGCTCAGGGTGTTGCTCTGCTACTTCCTCTGCTATCCACATCACTCCAAGCGCTAGACTATCTAGTGGGGGAACATGCTCTCCTATCCCCTTCGTTCTCAACGACAGCACTGTCTACAAATTGTTTACCAAAGGCACTGTTGCCACATCGATGACCTCTGAAATGACATCCTTCTTGATCCTCTTCCGTCGAGTGGGATCATTGTAAGGTGGACTACAAAATTGGGATGACAATCGGTCTCTAATAGTATGTCTGTCCACCGTAACCACTTCCTCCTACAACTCAAAAAAAAATTACAAATAAAATATGCTTGTATTAATTGATATGTAAACTTATCAAAATGAGTTTGGAGCTTACCATAGATGGAGATGTCCAGTCCTCCTCCTCATAAATAGGATTGGGATGGATCGTATCACCACCATCTCGCTCATATTGAAATCCATCTCGATGCTGATCCTCACCAACATCGACGTAATCTGGTGAAACTAGAGTAGCCAGGACGAGTAAAATAGTTAGCAGAATAGCCTAGTTCCTCTCTAAACCCCTCACCCGCATGTCCAAACTCCACAATAACTCCAATGCCTTAGTCAGCATCCCTGTGATCTGTAAAAGGTAAAATATACAAAACAAAAACATTCACAAACAAATGATTAGGTTTCATATAACGAAACACATTACTGTAATAATCATACCCCATCCTCATTCTCATTTTACCAACATTGCGTACTTGGATGGAGTCCTACCTCATGCCTAACCTTTGATTTCCTCTCTCTACACATAAACTTCTCCTCTTTCTCCTTGTCCTTCTTATTCACTCCCCCCTGTCCAAACTACCTGACTCCTCCTCCCTACCCACCCTACCTGGGTCCACATCCATATCCATCTTACCTGTCTTTTCCTCCTCTTCCCCACCATCCCTGCCTCCACTCATCTCCTCATTATCATCCACCCCTCCACCCCCATGCTTGTGGATGTCGACACCAACTGAGTGCAAAGGGTTAAAGGACCTCCAAAAATTCATTTGTGGCTCAACATTGGTGGACTTGAGTGTCGTACTTGATCCTCGTGCCTATAAAATATTTTCTTATTTAGATAGATAATATATAATAAAATGTTAAACAAAATTAGGTAACATTACACACTTACATTCATAAGGCATTCAGCGTAATTTATTTGTTTTGGGCATTTTTTAGATAACTACTTCCTGTACCTAGGAATCGTGACTGGATCGGGTAGTCTTATAGCCCACTTACTCTCGATCCATGGGAATGTCTCAATCAACCACCACTATAGATAGAAAAAAAAAATTAAATAACATAACAAAACAAAATAAAACAAAACAAACGTTCAGTTAGTATACACAAATCAATTATTGATTGTACTTGAAACATCCAAACAAAACCATACGGGTTTATTTTCTTCCCAACCTAACCACTCATCTTCCTATCGCTGGTTGTCAAATGAAGGCAATATAGACCTTGACTATAGGTGTACATTCCCAAAGAGAACGACATAAACCCTTTTAAATCCTTTATCAAACTCCGGAGGAAATCCTCAACATGAGCTCACTCATCATGGCCCAATAATATCATGTTCACAATGGCAAGGTAACCCAACTTCAATACATCGTCTGTAGCTAGATCATGTCTAATATTCAGTAGTAGCTTGATGTTGTCCCTAGACATAACCTGTTATTATTGTGGGAATAGTCACCCCCGTAAACTATCATCACTAACGGGCCCTCACTTGCAAGATTTGCTTATCAATGGGGCTAAAATAGAATTCACTAATAAGGATGAACTCTTACTTCCCATACCTGTATGCCACGTCGCCAATCTCGAACCACATTTCATCATAGCGGGCACTAGGAAATGTCACCTCCCTAAGCAAAACTTAATGGATCAATTGTGGTGCACTCATTTAGAGAGACAAGGGGATATGCATGAAATGTCCTAGTGGGCCTTCGCGAATCTATCCAACTCCCTATAATAGCTGAGAGCCTCACGAACTGGCCCAAACTAGTGAATCCCACAATGACTAATAGCACATGTTCCGGGCAGTAGTTCCTGGCTATTATGAACATAAGTAAATTGCCTAGTAGCCTGTTATTGGCCATCTATCTATACAAAAAAGAAAAACAATACAAATTTTTTTTAGTAATCCATCGGGCTTCAAAAACTCATTCATGTGGTCCGTTCGGACTATATCGTGGTATTAAGTCCGTTCGGACTGTATCGTGGTATTAAGTCCGATTGGACTATATCGTCGGATTGTTATTTTATGCCTTTAAGTTTTGGGTTGTTAACTAGTTTGTTAAAATTGTCGACCATTTTTGGCATTCCAACAAAAACAGTCGACCTTTCTCTTGAACTATCAATAGGACAAGTTTCAAGTCTAAATTGTTTTTACATAAGTTAAAAAAAATGTCAAAAACCATTGTATAATGTCGACTTGTTGTTAAAATAGTCAATTATTTTTTTCTCTAAAAGTCAACAGTTTGCCTAAAGCCATAGTGTGCTTCAAATTTTTTGAAGAAAACTATTGACTATTTTTTTACTAACATGTTTAACTGCTAGTTTTTGCAAGCTCCAAATGTCTCCAATGGCTATTATAATGGCTATTAAATTCAATGCACGAGATAAGCCTATAAATACCAGTCCAAGGATGCACTAGAGAGGTTAATGAAGTGATAAGAGTTTATAAGTGGTTTTATTCTTCTCACTAGTGTTTGTATTTTCAATATTTCTCTCAACCAAGGATGTTTATCTTTCATATCATCTTGTTTAAGCCTTATTGTAAGTTTTAGAGAGACTTTTGTAACTGAGAGTATCTACTCTCAGATTATTCTCTTTGTACATTGTGTTGTGTTTCCTAATGGTTGTGCTAGAGGGCTTACTTGGGTATAAGTAAGAGGTTGTGAATTCCTAGCAGTTTTGTTAGAAGGCCTACTTGATTAAGTAAGAGGTTTTAGTGGATTTTGAAATCTCTAATGGGGAGCTAGAGTAGTGTAGTAGGCTATGTTGAGCTGAACCATTCTAAATCCTTGTGTCTCTTACATTCTTGGTTTTCCATTTTCTATCTTACATTTCACTATTTTGTTATTTATCTTTGAAAACCTCCACAAATTTTTAAAATTTATAAACACCCAATTCACCCCTCCCTAGTGGGTGTGAGGTGACATTGATTACACATAGCTAACAAGCATACAAATCACTCAATTACATTCAAAATCAATAAATACCTAGGGTTTCAACAAAAATCGATAGTCATCAAGTCCAAATCTCTATTCTTTTCATCTTCTTCCAAAAATTTCTTCTCGACAGCTAGGGTAACAAAATCTAAGTCTACTAGGTATTTCTATACTCAGCTATTTCTATTTCATCAATCTATTCATTTGAATCAATCTTTCTCTGTAAACTCTGTTATCATAGAGTATACTTTCCCTCTTGAAAACTAACAATGAGTCCAAAACAAAGAAAAGTTTCTACCTCTTTAACAACTTCTTCATCCAAGCAACACAAAGCTAGAACAAAAAGAGCTCAAAATTAAAGTCCTACATCTCCATCTCCTTCAGTAGTAAAATCTGAAAAATTCAAGAATGATAGACACAAATTCCTATTCTCAAAATTCTTGTTTAGAGGTTTCTTACTAGGAAGAAATATAAATTGGGCTGAGTTTAAATCAATAATTTTTGGTGATCATTTGAAAGATGGATCCCAAATTCAGAATGGTTTCATCCCTCTAACTTAAATCTTCACTGTTATCCCAAGGCAATAGCAGAATTCTATTCTAGCCTTCCCAAAAATTCATTTCCAAATACACTAGAAGAATACTCTACCTTTGATATAAGATTTAGATTCCAAGGCCAATAATATATATACACTCCACAACAATTTTGTTCTAACTTCTCTTTACCATTATGTGAAACTTATCTAGATGATATTGATTATTGCTTAAATGAAATATGGACCTTTTTAACTAGGAAATCTAAAGAATTTTTTCCTGGAAAAGACCCTTCTTCTAAAAAATTCTAGATCCTAAACATAAGTTGATTCATCATTTCATTACTACATCCATTAATCCTAAAAGTGGCTTATATCATATTGTCACGTTAGATGATTTGATCCTTATGTGGTGTGCAATATTCAAAGTTACATTCAATCTTCCTATATTTATGTTTGATAGAATATATCAAACAACATTTGGGAAATCTTCAAGAACCTACCCTATGGCATGATAATCATTCTTATCTTAAGCAAAACTCATGGATCTCTTCTGAATGAAAGAGCTATTCCTCACTCTCCTTTTGATACCTATTCCAAACAAACTCATAAAAGGATGAAAATAAAATGTTTTAATGGCATATGGAAAGTACCTTCAAATGCAAGTAATAAAGAAAAAGCAATAGAAGAAAATCCTTCTCAACTTATTCCAACAAATCGTCCATCAGCATTAGGACCAAGTAAAACTTGGTTCAAATCAACACCATCAAGACAAACACATCACTCTTCAACTCAAGGGAACTCCAATCAAGTCATCCTCAATCTCTTTGTAAAACTGATATCCCAAAAAAATGCTCTATCAAGAAGACTGACAGAGATAAAAGACAGTCTGGCAGAGATACAACAAGTTTTATCAAGACCAAGAAGGTTTGAGACAGTTCCTCAAAACTTTAGAACCAAGAAGTCAATTACCTTTAAAGACAAAGTTGAAGAATTTCAAGCATGCACTCAAGCTCATCAGGCCATCCTTGAATATGCTACAACTAAACTGAGAGGACCTGTTCCCTCTAGGCTTTTAGTATATGAAAAAAATTAGGAAATGAAAATTTGTAGATTATTCTTGACATTTGTACTCAAGCTATGTAATCTCTATCTCATCAATAATATTCTCTTTTTCCTCATATTCTTGTGTCATATCCTTCTAGATCCTTTTAAAAATGAAATATCTATTGCATGAGGAGCATTACATGTTTATAGGGGAGAATATTAATTCTTTCAAGTAATTTCAATATTCATAACCTATCCATCAATCAGAGGGAGAATCTAATTTAGGAGAAAGTCTCGATATCAATAGTATCATATCCCAAATGCAAGGGGGAAAAAAGTTTTGGAGAGAAACTTATTAATCGTTTTTAATCATGACAAAAAGGGGAAGAAATATTAAGCCTCATTGTAATTAAAGTTTTGTCATCATAAAAAATAGGGAGATTGTTGAGTTAATATATTAATGATGTTTTGTTAACAATGTTGATGATAAAATATTAATGCAAAACTTTCATTAATTATGTATCAAATAATAGAGTGAGCCCTTATGCATGATTCAAGTGAATTCATCTCTACTCAAGTAGAAGCTTTATACATATTTGAATGAATGAAATAAGAAAGATATTTTTAACCATCTTTCAAACCACCACTAGAGTGAAATTGTGTTAGGTATTGAGTAGAAAATGTTTGGTTTACTTAAATCAAGTGTCCAAGCAAGCTTGTTAAGGTTCAATCGAGTATCAGTTTGATAATCTCAAATGGTTCTACGAAAATTATCCAATCGAGTGTTCATAAAGCTTTCGAGTATTTGTATAAACAATCAAGTGAATTATATTCACCAATCGATTGAAGTCAATATGTTAAAATATCAAGTCTTTGTCTTGCATCATCAATTGAATAAAAAATTAATCCAATCGAGTGATAGATTGTCTATAAGATATCAAGGCTTTAGACTAAGGTAGCAATCAACTGAAGTAAATTTCAAATTGAGTATTTTGACTCATTCAGTCAAGTAGGTTAAGTCCCCAATCGAATACGTTGAAAAGAATAGAGAGCAGGTATTTGCATATTGTTTTCCAATTGACTGTTATGAATTTTATGATCAAGTGATAAAATGACCAATGGAATACAGCAGATTGTTCAATCGAGTGCTCTTTTTAAAGCTTATATGCAAATCGATTGTAAGCTATTAGGTGTTCGATTAGTGTTATCCATCTAATTGAGTATGTAGTATAAACTAGTCAAGTGAATTAGCTCAAAAAGAGAGTTAGTCTCTGTAATCTAAAAAGTAATCAATTGAGTATTCATGCAATCAAGTGAAGCTTATGCTCAATCGATTGGTTATTATGTCCACTGAGTATGTACTGAATTCAATCAAGTATCATTATTTTTCACTTGAGTATCTGTGTGACAAAATTAAAAAATATAGTCATTAACTAGCCATAACATAGAGCAATCAAAGAGGATAGTTTCGACCGTTTGATCTTTATTTCTTTATTTTATGTGGTCTAATTGTTATCGCTTTTAATAAAAAGAAAAATATGCCTATATGTTGTGCAAAATGCTTATGCTTTCTTCTTGAATATATGCATATTTTGGATTACTAATTTGAGTGTTATCAGTCAAATCAAAGAAACTATTGAGATGTGCAGATAACAAGCACTCTACTTCTTGAATTCAAAGCTACTATAAAAAGCCATGAGCTGCATGAGATCATGTTGTTGATTCCATCCATTCTAAGCCACAGTTGTTACATCTATGGCCACTTGAGCAATGTTTCTAAAGTATATATTCCTCTTTTAGCTCAAGCGTTTAATTGATCATGCTTCTTGAATATCCTTCATGACTAGCAAACCTCAAGAGAGTAGAGAGCTTTTATTCCTATGTTATTCACTCTTCTTGTATACACCCTCATAAGCTATAATTCTTATTCTTTAAGGGTAATCCTTGTTGTGAGCTTTTCTTTGTATTTCTCTTTCAACAAGTAATTGTAAGGGTTCTACCTTAGCTCATAAAAGGTATGTATGGCTGTTACTTTGTCCTTAAAAAAATATAGAGGTTAGTGCTGAACCTATAAAAGCAAAAGTTCCAACTTACCCTAGAAAAGTTGAGATTACAATTTAGCCTGTAAAAACTAAAGTTGCAACTGAGCTTGTAAAAGTTTTGTATGGATTGTAGTTGATCCCTTAAAAATATAATATTTTAGTAGAGTTTGTTTTTAAAATCTTTAGTGAGGAGTTAAGGTAATAGAGTAGTCTTATTGGTTGAACCACTATAAATGGTTTCTGTTGAGATTGCACATTGTTTCTCTTTTGCATTTGATTTACATTTGATGAGCATTCAATATCATTTTCAAATCTAAATCTTTCCAATTCTAGAAAAATGTTCATCAAAAGAAATAGTATTTTGATGTTAATTTTATACATCATTTGCAAATATCATCTTCAGTTGTTGTTTTCATTTAAATATAATCCTATTCAAAATCGTATTTTATGCATAGATTTCAAAATAGGCAAAAGGTTTAATACACGCAATTCATGCCCCGCCTACCCCCTTTTGGGTAAACACTCATATATGATCTTATAGTTGTGAAATGGATAGGGGAATCAACTTGAGGAGCCCAGGAGGCATGCTGAGGAAGGGGCCTTGAGGATTCCTTCTTACTCAATGGAGCTTTTTCAAGGGGATCCTAGTAGTGTTTCTTACAGTTCACTTTCTTTGCCTCTTTACCTATCATCTCATCCCTAAGAATCCATGCCTTGTAAAAAATTTCAACTGCCATATTGAAACAATGTTAGCGAGCCATAACATGTCAGTAAGAAAAAAAGAAAAAAAATGCATAAGGAAATGACATAAGGTCAGCCCTAATTTGAGCATTTTTTTAGGGAAAATGTTATTCAATCTAGGCAAGTGATCTCGAACTAGCCCCTTACATGGTTGAGGTTGACCAACTCTTTCATTATTGCCTTTTCCTCTTTGGTCATTGTGAAGGATGGAAAGGAAAACAAAAACAAACATTCAAGGCATCTACATAGACTACCAAGGCATCTATATAGACTACCAAGGGGCCCTTAGGAGCCTCATTAGCTTGTGTGAGACTTCAAATGAGAGAAAGTATAATCATTCTCGATAAGCTTGAATCGGCCCATGAGTTCCTTAGTTGCTTCTTTACTTAGGAAAGTAACCTCCTCAATAAGGGAAGCGTCCTTGTCAAACCCAAAACTCTTCTCAACAACCTTGCAAGATAGTTAGGATGACACTACTACTTGCTAGACACTTTAACAAGAGACTTACCTTGGGAATTAGAGCTATCAATGCCTAAGGACTAGCCCAAGTTAGAACTCGAGCTCACCCCACTACTAGAGCTCACTCTCTCTATATCTACTTGCTTGGAAGAAGAGGACATACCTACTTATAGAAGACTGAGAAGACGAATAGAATGAGTAGTGTAAAGGCTTGACCAAGGGGTTTGACTTGAGTGCTAAAAAGAAAGGATACTAAAGAACTAAGCAAGAAGTATGGCAGTTTTGGGCTCAGAGCACTTTTATATGCTCCAAGGGAAGGTGAATCAACAATAAGGGAACACGAATGGATGATGTGGCATTACCTTAGTCATCCATCCCTCTATTCAAGAAGGAACATAAGGTAACGACCATGCACCAGCACCCATAGAATCAAGAAAGAGCTCTCAATCAAAGTGGGGTTAGAGAAGTGTGTCTCGCTCGGAGGGGGGGCGATTTCATTTTTCCTTCTTACGGCTGCCTCACTGTGTGACTGTTATGTTGGATTATTCAGGTATTGTTCAATGATTCTCATTCTAGAGACTCATTTGTTCATTGTTTGACTTTCTGTGTTGGATGTGGATTGGCAGAGATTAATTTTTTCTGGGTCAGCGTCGGCTTCCTCGAAGCAAATTTAAAATATTTCAAATTTGTGAAGTTCCCGCCCTTCCATTTTTGAATTTTTAGCGTTAATCTGGGTTGCAAAACTCGTGCAACTGCTTGCGAATCTTCTCAGTGGTGGTCCTCAACCTCCATTCTTGGCGATTCTTTGTTTATCCTGCGTTTTAGGTGCTGGGGGCCCTCGAGCTATGTTTGACCAATGGGGATCTAAGGTCGTCTAGGTGGCCGACATTTATTTCGGTCATCCTCCATAGCCATTAAGGATATTCTCCCCACGAGTTTAGCAATCCCAGCTGTCGGAGCAGAAGTTAATGGAGATGCCTTGTCATCAAGTCTCTCAGCAAACCCAGATGGTGTAAAACTTGAATCTTCCTCCAAGTCGTGCACCCTTGGAAATGAAAACACTGTATCGGTCAGCCGAGCAGAAGAGCCCAGTGAGATTAGTCCTTCCATTCCGTCTGAAACTAAAGTTTCAACCCCATGAATGGGTTTGTTCAAGGATAGCAAGAAGCAGAAAATCCAGGGATTTCCTCTGCCAAGGTTCGAGAACACTGGTGAGATGCTAGTTGTTGATTCACTTGAGTTGGATAATGTTGAGAGGGCCCTGGGTCATTGTTTAGTGGGTTATTTCGCTGGGAAATTCCCAGAAAAAGCAGCTCTGCTAAAGCTCTGCAACTTATGGGAAGTCCCATATACGTATATCCCTCATCCGAGCGGATGGCTGATTTTCAAATTCGAAGATGCCGAAGCAAAAGACCAAGTGCTTAAGGAAAGGTCATATTTCGTGTATGGGCATCCCTTACTCCTTAAAGTTATGCCCTCATGCTTTGAATTTGATGAGGTGTTGGATCTTCATATGCCTCTATGGGTTAGATTTCCAGGTCTTCTTGTTGATTTCTAGAACCCAACTTTGCTTAGGAGGATCGCTTCCAGAGTGGGTGTGCCTATTGCTAGCGACAAGAACACTGCAACTAAAGAGAGGCTATCCTTCGCTTGAGCTCTTGTGGAGATTGACATCTGTAAAGACCTGGTTCGTGAGGTCAGTTTCATGATGCCATGTGGTAAGATTCATCACCAACATGTCATTTATGAGTATGAATCGCAGTTTTGCTCATTTTGTATGGCTTTTGGCCACTCCCTTAAGGTTTGCAAGGCCAATAAGCAAAAACTAATCCCGAATGAGGGGCCTGAACCGATCCCTAATGAGGCTCCTGAGGTGGGCAAGTGAATCCCAAATCCTGTTTGTCCAGGTCAAGAGGATCCTCCATTGAAGGAGCAGGAGCAGGCTTCTGTTGTGGTCAGAGATGAAGCCTTGGAGCTTACTCCGAATAAGGGACACCCTGATGCTCCGAAGTTAGATGACGATGGGGACTATAAGGAGGTGGTCTCCAGAAAGAAGAAGAAATCAGCCAAATCAAAGGCCTTAAAGCAGAAGAATAAGAAGAAATCCTCTCCAAAGGAGAAGGATAAACCTGATCCTTCCCACAACTGTCCAGGAGACAAGGCGTCAAAGATTTCAAAGGAAGCCGACAACCATTTGGCAGAGAGTTCTGCACAATCTCAAGATTTAGGAAAAAGGGCCCTACCCTTCGTTTTCCATCATGATTCTTTCTTGCTGGAACATCAGGGGCCTCAACATGCCCCTGAAACAAAATGGGGTTAAACGCCTCATTGATCAGCACCATGTGAGTGTTATGGCTATTTTAGAGAGTAAGCTTAATCCATCCAAGCTGCTCAAGGTTATGAGCCGTAAATTTCCAGGCTAGGAAGAGGTCAATAATTTCCAAGTGCACTCTGTCGGGCGTATCTTGGTGCTTTGGGACCCATCTAAGCTCAGCTTAGAGCCATTGGGGATCTCTCCCCAAGTTATTCACTGCTGCATGTGCTGTAAGATTTCTGGTTGCTCTTTCCATGCTAGTTTTGTGTATGCTTTAAACTCTGTGTTGGGCAGGCGTCCCCTTTGGCAGGATCTCATGGACTTCGGTAATAGTTGTCCTAGCCCATGGATAGTTATGGGGGACTTTAATTGTGTGCTTCGTGCTGAGGAGAAGATCAACGGGGCTGATCTCACCCCGTATGAAACCATAGGCCTGTCGGATTGCTGTATGTCTACGGGGCTCTCGGATTTGGCTTTTATAGGTTGCTTCTATATTTGGACGAACAACTTAGTTTGTTCCAAGTTGGACAGAGTTATGATAAATCAAGATTGGTCAGCGAGCAACCTTGTTGGTCATGCCAATTTTTTACCCGCGGGGTGCTTATCGGATCACTCCCCATGTGTTGTGTCCCTTCTCCAACAGCGTTGTTCCCAGAAGAAGCCTTTCCGGTTCTTTAATATATGGGCGGATCATGGAGACTTTCTCAGTATTGTCAGCTCTATTTTCCATCAGCATGTCTCTGGTACAAAGCAATTCAACCTTTGCAAAAAGCTTAAGCTTCTTAAGGGTCCCCTTAGGAGCTTGAATTTGAAGCATTTCAGCCATATCTCTTCCAAAGTGGCCATAGCTGATAAGGAGCTTGAAGAGGCTCAGCTCTCACTCAATGCCCATCCGCAGGACCAAAGCCTTCAAGCTCGGATTGCCTTAATGCGGAAGCATACCCTGATCTTAAAAGAGGCTGAAAGATCCTTTTTCCATCAGCAAGTGAAGTGCAATTATCTGAAACTCAGTGACAGGTGCACCAAATTTTTCCATGCGATTGTTAAGCAAATTTTATTGCTGCCATTTCTCAGCCTGATGGGTCTGTCACTTCTTCCTCGAATGAGGTGGCTGGTGAATTTATTCAGTTTTGCGAAGGCTTGCTGGGCTCTTCCAAGCTTTGCGAGGCTATTAACCCTCAAGTTTTATGTTCAGGGCCCAGCATTTCATTGAATCAGGTTGTGCTTCTCTCTCAAAGTGTTTCTAGCGAGGAGATTAAGGCTACTCTGTTTAGTATCGGTGATGAGAAGGCTCTGGGGCTTGATGGTTTCTCTTCCTCATTCTTCAAGAAAGCTTGGCCTATAGTTGGCGAGCAATTCACTGAGGTTGTCCATGAATTCTTCTCCTCGGGGTCTCTCCTCAAGCAGATTAATCATTCAACCATCGTTCTTGTTCCAAAGTCCAAGCATGCCAATTCTGTTGGTGAATTTAGGCCCATTGCTTGTTGCTCCGTGATTTACAAGGTCATTTCCAAAGTCTTAGCTTCAAGACTTGCTGCGATCTTAGATTCCATCATCGATTGTGCGCAATCAGCTTTTGTCAAGGGTAGGAGTCTTATGGAGAATGTCCACCTTGCCCAAGAGTTTCTTCGAAATTACAACTACAAGAGGATTTCTCCTAGATGCCTTATCAAGGTAGATCTTCGAAAAGCTTTCGATTCTGTTAATTGGGCATTTCTTCAGCAAATCTTGATGGCCTGGGCTTTCCCTCTATTTTCTCCAAGTAGATCATGGAGTGTGTTTGTTCGGCCTCCTACTCTATCATGGTTAATGGAGGTATGCGCTTTTTCTTCAAAGGCAAGCAAGGCCTTAGGTAGGGGGACCCCCTGTCTCCTTTTCTCTTTGTTCTCTGCATTGAGTATTTGTCTAGGTCTCTCAAAATGGCCACTATGAATTCTGAGTTTAATTTCCATCCAAAATGCATCAGTCTAGGCATCTCGCACCTTGCTTTTGCAGATGACTTGATGTTTTTTGCTAGGGGAGATGTTGTTTCAGTCAGGATTCTTATGGACTGCCTTCGTAACTTTGAAGCTTGCTCGAGGCTGAGCGCTAATGGTCTTAAGTTCAGCATCTACCCTGTCGAAATCAATGAAAGTGATTTGAATGATATTCTCGAGGCCACCAGCTTCTCTAGAGGTGAGCTTCCATTTCAGTATTTGGGCATTCCCCTCACTGCGGAGAAGCTCAAGGTTATTCATTACGGGTCTCTCATGGATAGAATTTTGGATTGCATCAAAGCTTGGACTGCCTCATCGCTCTCATATGCAGGCAGATTTGAGCTCATTAGAGCTGTTCTTCAGGGAGTCGAATGCTTCTAGCTCTCTATCTTGCCTACGCCTGCTGTTGTTCTAGAGAAAATTTACAGGTTATGTAGGCACTTCTTATGGAATTTCAAGGCATCTCTTATTGCTTAGCGGGATGTCTGCCTCCCTAGGAATGAAGAGGGGCTCGGTCTTAAAGACCTTCAGAGTTGGAACTCGGTGCTGCTTGTCAAAGTCCTCTGGAATATCCACCGCAAGAAGGATTCATTATGGGTCTGATGGGTTCACCAGCATTACTTAGCTATTGTTTCTATATGAGAGCTGAGGGTCAAGAAGGATGACTTGCCCCTCATAAAGAAGATTCTAACCATAAGGGATGCCCTATGTGTTGCTCAAGGATCTCCCTTAGCTGATATTCGTATGCTTTCCAGATGGGCTAGCAGTGAGTCCATCAATCTTTCGCTGGCCTATAATTTCTTTCAGCCCAAGGGCAGAAAACGAGCTTGGGCTTCTGTTGTATGGAATTCCAGCATTATCCCTAAGCATTCCTTCTTTTTGTGGCTATGTGCCAAGGAGCAGATTCTTACTAAAGACAAGCTACGTTTTATGGATCTCGATAGTTGCTGCCAATTTTGTGGGTCAACATAGAAATCTCTTTAGCACCTTTATTTCCAGTGTCCAACAAGTTTGAGGATCTAGAACCATATCAAAGCTTGGGTAGGGCTACCTCGTTCTATGTCCACTCTTCCAAGTGCCCTCAAGTGGTTAAAAAAAGAGGTCCGTGGCTCCTCATGGCAAAGCAGAGTTAAATGCATTGCGCTGGGAAGCACTGTTTACCAAATTTGGATTGCCCGTAACCGGCTTGTTTTTGAAGGGCTTCTAGCCCATTCGGATTGTATTATTCATAGGATTAAAACCAACGCATACAGGGCCGTGTTTACCTTATATCCTTAGGTTTTAGTTCAATTTGAAGCTCTTGTCATTGATCGTTAATTATTTCTGCAATTACTTTGTTTTTCGAGAATGTCTAGTGTACATTATACATTTTAATCTATATATTTATCTTTTGATAAAAAAAAAAAAGAAGCATAAGGCAATCGTCTTGTTAGTGGTAGGTGTGTAGGATTTACTTTAAACACCAAATGTCCAACAATTAAGAAACGAAAGGGCACCTCGTCAACTACTCTTTAACCTAATACTTAAAGCTTTGCTCATGGACTATAGGGCAAGTGAGAGTGGGGGGACCAAAATACCCTTCCTTAAAGCTCTGCAGAAGTAACATGTGTCTTAGGATATTTAGATTAGAGTCTAAGCCTTAAGTAAAAGGCTTAATCCTAATAATAAGATCCACCCCAATCCAAGCCTAGATGTCCACCTGTCCAAACTAGTCCATGTGTTGGGATTTGATCATGCGCATGGCATGATTGTTCCCCTTTTTATCTCACAGCACACTTATATAAAAATATAAATTTTAAAAGATAGATAAATTATTTTATTAATATTCATATAAAAAAATTAAATAATAATGTTTAGTCATCCCAAGTAATCGCATTAAGCAATACTATGAGCCCCTTTGTTCTCCGTTAACTTCATCTAAAAAGTGTGCTAAAAATTAAAAAGATCAAAAAAAAATTTATCGTGAACTACTTAATTAAATGATTGTTTAGTTATGAAAAATAATTTTTATTTCATTATTTTTCATTTTTTATTTTCATTTATTATTAAAATTTAATAAATGAATTCAAATATTAAAAATAGAAAAAATAATTTAAATATATAAAACTAGGACATAGGTTCAAAAGAGGGAAAGAAATGGAGATATATAATTTAAAAAAATTATAAAAAAATCACAATTTATTCTATTATATTATAAATTTTCCAATTTTTATAAAATAATTCTTAAAAACTGGAATGCTTTTTGGGGTGGGCGATCAGCACGTGCCAATAGCCAAGAATTAATTAATTAATTGATAAACTAATATCATTTGTCATTTTTAATTTATGACAGCTGCTTGGTCCAACACGGTGGCAGGCGGTCAGAGTCAAACCCGAAGAATTATCTGGAAGGATTTTGGAGAGAAGGAAACATAATAATTTATTCTATTATATAATTTAATATTTATTTTTATTATATATATATATATTAAGTAAAATCTATCATTTTTGTTAAATTTTCAAATTTTTTTTAATATTTCTAAAAATAAAAAATAATTATATTAACAAATTTTTAGTGCAAAACAACTCTTACAAGTTTTTGTTTATCTTTCTTTTTTAATTTTTTAAATTAACTTTCTTTATTCAAAACAACTTTTTTTACAAGTTGTAGGAAAAAAAGAAATGAATAATTAAGAAAGAGGATGAAGAAAAAAACTGACGAGAGAGAATTAAAAATTAAAAAATATTACTTGAATAAATAATAAAATAAAAAAATGATAAAAAAATTCTTACCTAATTTGTTGTTGTCATTTCTGGATAAAACCTGATTAAACTTCATGAAGCAAGTCTAATCGGATTTTATCCCATGATAAAACCCGATCGAGTTTCATTCGAGTTCAATCGGGCTCCATAAAACTAGAATTTCTTTCATCTGCAGTATTTTGATGAAGTTTAATTCGATCATTGAACATATTATTCCATCTGTATATGTAATTAAAAATCATATCAAGTAATTTTACATAACATATATGTATGGGTCTCCTTCTTAGTAATAATAATATAATAATAATAAAATAAAAGAAGTTGACGCGCTCAGGTCTTCCCTATTTCGTTTGATTGGTGGAATAAGCCTACTTTGATTCTTATCTTATTCTTGCCAACCAAGCAACTCTGGCAATAGAAACATCTTCTCTAACAATAGCCATTTCTTATCTTCTTTCTGTTTTTTTTTTTTTTTTATTTTAAAAAAATAAACAAGTCGTGCTTATTTAGTCATAATTTATGACCATAAAATAAAACGAAGAATAGAAAGAGTTATGATTTATAACCATCAAAATGCTACTTCGCATGTGATGGGCCTTTGCCTTTGGAAAAAGACATTGGGTCAATCTTCTTGGTCTTCCCGGCACGTGCGCAAGTGCATATACATACAAACATATATATATATATGAATGATGATATATTTAACAAAAATTAAATAACAAGGAATTTCTTTTTCTTTTTAGATTACGCGCTATCACTTACGCTCCTATTGCTCGACCTCATGATTCTAGTAAGGGAGATAAATTAGGGAATCTAGCAAATAAGTTTTGATCCCTAGTACAACTGCTAATGTGAAGGCGACAAGTATTTTTCATTTTTAGGGTCGTTGCTTATTTACTAAACTATCTCTTAATCAAGATTCGAACACGAAATTTAAGAATTTAAAGAGTAACACTCTAACGATTTTTTTTTTTTATTAGTTAATCTATACCCAGAAGATAACAAAAGATTCCCTTGCACATTAAAATGGGGGCTGGAACCCAAATATACTCAGCAGAGACAGAAGGAGAGGAAAGAGGATATTTTACTTTCTCTACCTTCTTCCTGCCAAAGACCAAATTCATTTGAATTAGCTGTCTTGTTCTGATCATTTCAATTATTCGACTCCCGAGCAGTCCTTTGTGTTTTTTGTATCCAATAATTAAAAGAATTAGTTAATTAATAATCTACAAAACTATATATATACTTATATATTAATTAATTATAAGCTCATCTCCAAAAGAATCTGTTTATTTTTAATTAATACCATTTTAATGATTGATCAAAAGGTGCTTTCAATTAAGCCCCCATTTTTAACTGCAGCATCTGAATGGGAATGGGTGGTTCATATTATTTAAATATATCTATATGCATATATATGCAAGGCATTATGCGCACTTTCCCAATACTTCCAAGTTGAGATGAAGGGGAATTTGGATTTAAGTACAGTCAGCATGAAACATGTGGAGACTTCAAGTTTAGGAAGTTTCTTTCGACGTATCATATATTTTACTTCATTATGTCATTATTATATGTACTTTTTCGTATTTCTAGAATGGCTGAAAATAGTAGTTTATGATTGTGCTGATTAGTTTCTAATGCTGTTATACCTATTTAAACTCTGGTTTTAGATGATTATTCAATAATGAGAATTGAAGATATTTTTTCTTACTTTTCTTCTCAATATAGTATCAGAGCATATTTTGAAAACTTAGGGTTTTCTTCTCCGACGTCATGCCCTAGGTTTCCTTCCCGCTTTTCGCTTGCTTCCTTTTTCATTGATTCCGACGACCATTAATCTTGACATCGTGTTTTTCTCTGGCAACCGTGAATCTTGCGAATCTCCTTTGTTCGGAGATCTACGATTTCTTTCTGATTGTGAATCTCCTTTGTTCGGAGATCTGCAATCAATTGTCTTCTCTGGTGATCGCGAATCTTGCAATCCCCTCTGGTTTGCATCCTACTATCTCTTTTGTTACTTTCATTTGTCCATACCATATTATGCTCGACCTGTCTTTTTCCTCATCAAGGCTTAATTCTGCCATTAACGATGGATCGAGCCCCTATCTTCTTCATCATTTTGATAATCCTGGTCTCTTTTTGGTTAACCAACCTCTAATGGGAGACAATTATACCTCCTAGAGTTAAAGCAATGGTCATAGCACTCTCTGTCAAGAATAAATTAGGGTTCATAAATGGAACCATTTCAAGACCTGTAGGAGATGATCCTTTTTTCAGCGCCTGGATCAGGAATAACAATATAGTTATTTCCTGGATCCTCAATTCAGTGTTAAAGGAAATCTCAGCGAGTTTGATCTGCTCTGAATCTGCCTATGACATTTGAACAGACCTAAAGGAAAGGTATCAACAAAACAATTGCCCTAGGATTTTTCAATTAATGCATGAGCTTATGAATCTTATGCAAGGGCAACTTACTGTAAATACTTACTTTACCAAACTCAAAACGATATGGGATGAACTTAGCAATTTTAGACCTATTTGTACTTGTGAAAAATGTACTTGTGGTGGTAATAAGGCTCTTGCAGATCAATATCATGCAGAATATGTGATGTCATTTCTTATGAGATTGCATGATTCTTTTGCTCAAGTCAAAGATCAATTATTTCTTATGGACCCTCTCCATCCTATTAATAATGTTTTTTCCTTGATATCTCAAGAAGAAAAATCAAAGAAATGTTGTGGCTAGTGGTAATGATTTTGTATTGCTTACTGTTAAACATGATGTGAATAAGAGGAATCATGGTAGATTTGGAAAGAAAGAGAGACCTGTGTATACTCACTGTGGGTTTTATGGTCATACTATTGATAAATGCTATAAACTACACGGGTACCTTCCAGGATATATAAGTCTAAGCAAAGGAATCCTAGTCACACAAATTCTGTCCATATAAATTTTGATCAAGTGACCTCTAATGTTGCTAGTCACGTGTCTGATGTGGGAGGATTCATGCAATCATTAACCCCTGTACAATATCAACATCTGTTAACTATGTTGAGTTCTCATTTAAACATAGCCAAGGCAACCACAAAACTTGATGCTTCTCATAATCAAGCATTAGGTACTTGTTTCTCTGTCTTGATTAGTCCAGCACTTAATAACCCTAGGTATTGGATTGTTGATTCGGGGGCCACAAGACACATATGTTTCAATCTACCCTATTTTGATCAATTGAGGTCTGTCTCAAATGTCTTTGTTACATTGCCTAACCATTCTCGGATCTCTGTTAGTCATATTGGCAATGTGAAAATTAGTGATCATCTCATATTGGAGAATGTTTTATATGTACCCCAATTCAAGTTTAACTTGATTTCTGTGAGTGCACTGGCTAAGACAAATTCTATGTCCCTTAGTTTCTCTTCTCATTCTTGTGTTATTCAGGATGTCCATCAAATGAAGATGATTGGCAAGGGTAGTCTCATGGAAGGACTCTATGTGCTTGATGGCGATTCTTTTAAATCTGTATATCAACCAGTAAATACCCCATGTATTTCTAATTTTGTAGCTACTGTTGTGAGCAAAATTACTTGGCATAATAGGCTACGACATATTTCTTTTCAAAAGATGGACAAGTTGAAAAATGTGCTAAAATATAATAATTCTAAGAATATTTCATGTCTAGTCTATCCTTTACCCAAGCAAAGAACGTTATCTTGTGTCTCTAATAATCATATGTCATAACATGCTTTTGACCTTATTCATTGTGACACATGGGGGCCATATCATATTCCTACTTATACTTGTTACAAATATTTCCTTACTTTGGTGGATGATTGCACTCGTTTTACTTGGGTGTTTCTAATGAAGCATAAGTCTGAAGCTAAAGACATTGTACCTAGGTTTTCAGTATGGTAGAAAGACAATTTAATAAGAGGGTGAAACAATTTAGATTAAACAATGCTCCTAATCTAAAGTTTAATGATTATTTTGCTGAAAAGAGGGTTATTCATCAGTTTTCTTGTGTGGAGAGACCTAAACAGAATTTTGTAGTGGAAATGAAGCATCAACACCTTCTTAATGTAGCTAAAGCACTGCTTTTCCAATCTAGGGTACCTATTTAGTTCTGGGGTGATTGCATTCTCACTGTCACCTTCTTAATCAACAGGACACCAACTCCTATCTTACACTATCAGTCTCCTTATTAACTTCTCTACCAATCTCCTATTGATTATACTTCATTTAGAACATTTGGCAGCCTTTGTTTTGCATCCTCCTTGATCTCTCATAAGACAAAATTCCACCCATGAGACACTACCTGCATATTTCTTGGTTATCTTCTAGGTATGAAAAGCTACAAGCTCTATGATATCTCCACCAAGAAAATCCTCTTTTCTCGAGATGTTGTTTTTTATGAGAATATCTTTCTTTTTCATTCTATTACTTCTCCTCATGAAGTTTTAGACCCATTTCCTGACCTTGTCCTTCCCAAATCCAACATTGATTTTTCTAATCTTCATGTCTCATCCTTAAACTAGGCTACTTCCTTATCCCCTTAGCTTGATAGTCTTGTCAGTGACCCTATTATTGTTTCTCCTCCGATTCATAGGTCATCAAGGGTCATTAGGTATCTTTCTTATCTTCAGAACTATCATTTTCATTTGTTAACACATAAACTTCCACCTGATACACACTCTTTGTATCCCTTATCCCATTCTGCTTCCTATTCCAATCTTTCAGAATCTCATAAAAGTTTCCTTCTGCATGTATCCTCTAATTTTAAACCTCAATACCATCATCAAGCAGTGCCATGTGCTCATTGGAGGGAGGTCATGAAAGCTGAACTAGATGCTATGCATCTTAATGACACATGGATACTCACCACTCTTCTCCAAGATAAACATGCCATTGGGTGCAAATGGATTTACAAAATTAAATACAAGGCTGATACGTCTATTGAAAGGCATAAGGCACGTTTGGTAGCTAAAGGATACACACAACAAAAAGGGTTGGATTTCATTGATAGTTTTTCACCAGTGGCTAAATTAGTGACTGTCAAGGTACTTCTTTCCTTAGTAGGTATTCACAATTAGTCTCTTGTTTAATTAGATGTCAACAATGCATTTCTCAATAGTGATCTATTTGAAAAGGTTTATATGGAATTACCCCTTGGTTATCAGCCTCAAGTCCCTATTGCCCCTAAGGGGGAGAAGTTGGTTTGCAAACTTCATAAGTCCATCTATGGTCTCAAACAGGTCTCTAGGCAATGGTTCTCCAAATTTTCTATTGCTCTCATTAAACATGGTTTTTCCTAGTCTAGATCTGATTATTCCTTGTTTACTAAGGGTACAGGATCTTTATTTGTGACTCTTTTTGTCTATGTTGATGATATAATCATCACTGGCTCGATCTTACAGCCATCAATTCCCTGAAATCCTTCCTCCACAGTAAGTTTAAACTCAAGGATCTTGGTCATTTGTGATATTTTACTCTTGGTAATAAAATGGTTTTGATAATGACTATATGAAAATCAATCTCTACTATATGGATTATATGTATGTGAAAATCTATCTTTAAATCTCCTTGAAGCAAAGTTTTGAAAAATTTATATAGGAGAAATGTTGAAGTGTGGGTGAGTGTGTTTAGATTCAAAATAAATATATTTTTGATAATCTCAATATACTTTCAAAAGAATCAAAATGAGGAGTTGTTAAGTTTTAAATTTTTTCAGATGGATAGTCGACTATGTGGTTCATTTTGTTGACTATGCCTAAAAATAGTCGACTATGCTGGTTTAATCTGTCAACTATTTGAGATTTCTATCGACTATTTTTGCATCTGTCGACTATCAAGTAAGGATAGTCGACTATGGCTTTTCATCTGTCAACTATTTTTGTTCATAAGTTTCAAAATTTTATTTACATTTTTGCATCTATCGATTATGGATATGTGTCTGTCGACTATTGAAAATTTGTGTTATAAGATAGTCGACTATGCCTTCTTGTTTGTCGACTATTTCTTGTTTTACTTGTAAAAATAGTCAACTATGCATTTTCTTCTATCGACTATTTCTTTTTACAGAAAGCTATAACGGCTAGTTTTTCAATCTCCAATGGTTAGTTTCTCTTTCTCCAACGGCTCAATAACGGCTAATTTTGGGCAAGACTCTTGGAATGCTTATATATACATATTAAGGAGATCAAGAAAGACTAATGGACGTGAATGAAATGATTTGAGCTTACTGTTATACTCATTTGTATTTAAAATCGTCTGTGCTTTAATTTTCTCTCTTCAAGGCTTTGATCTTCACTTGTAATTATTTACTTCAAGCCTTGTATCATTTTTGAGAGACATTGTAACTAAGAGATTCATCTCTTAGATTCTCTCCAATTGTACACTTCTTGTATTTCCTAGCTTGTGTAGCTAGAGGGCCTACTTGGATTAAGTAAGAGGTTGTATTTCCTAGCTTGTGTAGCTAGAGGGCCTACTTGTGTAAGTAGGAGGTTTTAGTGAATTGGTTCAAAATCCTTAGTGGGAGCTAAGGTAGTGGATTAGGCTTGGTTTAAGCCGAACTACTATAAATTCTTTGTGTCATTTATTCTTTTTGCTTTACATTTGTCATTTCTTATGTTTTATGTTTTAAATCACTAAAACCTCAATTAGATCAAAAAGTTTTCAAGTTCTATCAAGATTTTTAAAATATCCAATTCACCCCTCTCTTGGTGTGTGCCATAGCACCTCCCGTTCTAGCAATTTGAAGTATTTTCTTGGTCTTGAAATTGTTCAGTCTTCCAAAGGTATATTCTTCTCTCAAAGACACTATACCTTGCAATTACTTGAGGACACGACATTTTTATCTAGTAAACCAGCTAACTTACCAATAATACCTAATATAAAATTGAGTTCATTTGAGGGTGAAATTCTTCAGGATGCTTCTGTATATAGAAGACTTGTTGGCCGGTTACTATACTTGACTATTTCTTGCCCAAACATCACCTTTGTTGTTCATTAACTAAGTCAATTTGTCTCTCAGCCTAGAAAACCTCATTTTGATGCAGCTCATCATCTATTATAGTATCTTAAGGCACTACAAAAAAATTCATTTTTTGTGGCGGTTTTAAAAATCGTCGAAAAACATGGTATTTTGCAGAGGTTTTTTTAACATTTTGTGCGAGAAAAGAACCGCTGCTAAATTAAGAAAATATTTAAATAATTAAAAATTAAATTAAATTTCGTGGCAGTTTTTGAGAAATCACTGCTAAATTAAAAAATAATTAAATAATTAAAATTAAAATAATATTTGCAGTAGTTATTCAAAATTGACGCAAAATTCGTTAAAAAATTGAATTTAGCAGTAGTTTTTGAGAAATCGCCGCTAAATTTAAAAATTAATTAAATAATTCAAAATTAAAATTAAATTAACATTTGTGACAGTTTTTAATTTAACAAATAATTAAATAATTTAAAATTAACATTTGTCACAAAATTCTTAAAAAAATTAAATTTTGCTTAAGAGAATAATTAAAAATTAAATTAATAAAAAATATAAAATCTTAAAAAGAAATTTAAAATCTCATTTAAATTAATCAGAAAATTCATTAAAAATTTAATTTAAAAAAATAAATTTAACAAAATTTTAATAATTTTTAAAAAATATATAAAATTTTCTTTTTATTTTTTATCAATTAATTTGTTTAATTTAACTCAATTAATTTATTTTTAATTTATTCCTTTATTCTTTTAAAAAATAATTAATTAATTAATATTTTTTAATTTATATTAAAAAATATAAAATATAATTCTGAAAAATAGTGGTTGGATTAGTATATAATTTATATGCACGCATATACAACAAGGAGGCTTCGCAGATCAGATGGTTCATGTGCGCGCACGTAAGGGAGGTCCCGAGTTCGAAACTAGGGGAAGGGAAGGCTGAGAAGTTAATTTCCAATATTACCATGTAGCACGTGAACATGCGGCCACATGGCGCGCAAGGGCCGGGCTCGCAGCTTGGCAGCCCATGCTTGCGCAAGGTGCGGCATTTAAAAAGTTAATTTTTTTAAAAATTTTTGCGGCAGTTTTGAAATAGTTACTAAAATTAAAAATTTAATTTTTTTTAATTTTTGCGGCGGTTCCGAAACAGCCACTAAATATTTTAAAAACCTCCACAAAATCACTTATTTTGCAATGGTTTAAAAACCGCCACAAAAAATATAATTAGCAGCGGTTACTTTAGTGATTGCTGAAAACCACCGCTAAATGCTCTGCAATGCCAGATTTAGCAGCGGTTTTGTAAACCACCGCTAAATCTCTTTGTTAAAACTGCCATTAAATACTGATTCTTTTGTAGTGAGGCAGCTCATAGCCAAGGGTTGTGTTTTTCTGTTGCTTCATCTTTGCAGCTTCGAGCCTTTTCAGATGCTGATTGGAGTACTTGTTTGGATTCTAGGAGGTCAGTCACAAGTTTTTGCATATTTCTTAAGGGATTCTCTATTATCCTAGAGGGCTAAAAGGCAAGGTAGAATCTCTCTTTCATCAGCTGAAGCTGAGTATTGAGCTTTGGCATCCACTGTTAGTGAGATTGTTTAGCTGAATCAACTACTAGCTGATTTTGAAATCTCTCATCCAGCTCCAACTCTGTTATTTTGTGACAACCAAGCTGTAGTTCACATAGCTTCCAACTCGGTGTTTCCTGAATGCACCAAATATATTGAGTTGGACTGCCATTTTGTTTGGGACAAACTTACTGATAGGGTCATTAAACTACTTCCTATCCGCTCACAACATCAGCTAGCAGATGTACTCACCAAGCCATTACTAGCTTCCCAGCTATATCCATTGCTAGTCAAGATGACCATTCTCATTGTTCATATTTTTTTATATTTCTAGTATAGCTGGAAGTAGTAGTTTATGATTGTGTTGGTTAGTTTATAATACTGTTAGCTTTGTTGTTATACTTATTTAAACACTAGTTTTGGCCAATTATTCAATAATGAGAATTGAAGGCATTTTTCCTTACTTTCCTTCTCAATAGTCATTAATAATTAATGCTTAATTCTTCGTTAATATATACAGTCTAGATGGGCTGACTTAGTTTTGATTCTTGTGATTATGTGTTGTCTCATTGTTTCTTTTGAGCCAAATAATATTAGGCAAAATCTTGAATTTTATCCAAGTTTACACCCTTTTAATTAACTTGTGGAAAAGATATAATTAAGCATACACTTTATACCAATAGCTGCAGGTATTGTTATAAGTGTTCCAGTTGTAACATGTTGTCACCTAAATTAATTACAATTGCCATTAATGAGATAATTAATAGACCCAAAAATACTTTTGGGTAGATTAATTATCAATCTAATAAAAAAAATTCACATTTATTGTGTTTTTATCGATTTAATAAAAAAAAATATCCTGTCACTACAATTAAAAAAATTTCTTCGCTGATTAAAAAAGTATAAAAAATATATTTAAAAAATTAAAAATTATTTCAATGATGGAAAGTTTTCAGTTGCTAATACATAATTAAAAAATGAAATATTAAAAAAAATTAATATACTACATTTAGATACCAGCCGTTTTAATTTTTTTTTAAATTAAGATTTTAAATTTTAAATTTTTTAAATTCATAAATTAATACTTAAAAAAATAAATGTTGTAAATTTTTAACTCAATCAATGTATCACTAAAATGTTGTAATTAATTAATCTTTTAAATATTTAAGTTTTATTTGATTAAAAATTAGTTTAATACATATTTGTTATTATAAATTTTACAATATCATATCAATTTACTTATTTTGGTTTATAAATAAAATACATAAAATATGCATTTAATACAAAATAATTTTTATTTTTATTTAATCTTTGTTTAATACATAATAAATAAATTTTATTTTTTAATTGATTTTTTTCTTTTTTAGCAACGGATTTGTACCTTCGCTAAAGTTTCTAATTATTAATTTTTTTAATTATTTAGCGACGAAATATTCCTTTGCTAAATAATTTTAATTTAATTAAATAAAAAAATTAAAATTTAGCAACGAATAATCCCCGTCGCTAAAAAATAAAAATAAATTAAATAAAAAATATAAAATTTATCAACGGGATTGCCCTCGTGGCTAAAAAATAAATAAAAAATTAAAATTTAGCGACGGGATCGATGGGATAACCTTGTCGCTAAAAAATAAAAATAAATTAAATTTTTTTAATTATTTAGCGACGGAATATTCCGTCACTAAATAATTTTAATTTTAATTTAATTTTTTTCATTAGTTAGTGACGAAATATTTCGTCACTAAATTTAAAAATTTAATAAAAAATATTAAAAATTATTTAGTGATGGAATATTCCGTCGCTAATTCCATCACTAAATTTAAAAAATTAAAAAGTTTAGTGACGGAATATTCCGTCGCAAATTTGTCACTAAAATTTAGCGACAGAATATCCATCATTGAGACATCTCTAATTAGTGACGGAAAAATTCCATCACTAAATCTATCACTAAATTACGATTTTTTTGTAATGTATAAAATAAACTCTTACAATTTGTAAACTCTTTATTTTAACATAAGTTAAGATAAATACTTTTGTTACAAGTGCGAGCAATTGACGAGTTTTACAAAGAAAGAAAGAGAGGTCGAAGATTAGGTTTAACGAGATGACATTCCATAATTGAAATTAGAAGAAAAATTGAGGGTGATAATTGAATTTAATTTAAAATTAAAAGCAGAATAAAAATTAGATATTCTTTATACCCGTTAAGAAACTAACCTACAATTTAGGCCTCGTCAGTGAAACGGAATAATCAGTAATTAAGCTTAGCGAATCTTGGAGCCAGGGACCCGCCGGACAAACCCTAAATAAGGCGATCAGCTGAATTGCTTTTAATTGCAGATATTTTCCAAATGTGGAGGAGGAGGAGGAGGAGGAGAAGGAGAAGACAAGGTGAGATGGTGAAGGGTTCAACTGGGACAACAACAATGCCCCAAAAAACTCATCATCAACAAGGAAGTGCAGTGCTGGCCTTTGTCACCACCACCACCACCTGTAACCATCCTTATTATTATTCCCTGTTCACTGTTTTGGTAATCATCATTAGTGGTGTGGGGCGGGGTGGGGTTGGGTTGAGTCTTGACTTTATGGTGGTCAATTCATGGACGAGTAGCGAGTTTTTAAAGAATTTTTTCTCAGTTAGCAACCAAGACCCGAAACACTTCACCACTGTATATATCAAATTAAAATTTGAAACTTTTTTTTTTTTATATTTAATTTTGATCGTGAGTTTGATTCAAATTGAAGTCAGCGAACACGTTTAAATACAGAACGGGTTTATACAGACATTTTGAGAAGCCTTTTGCCTGTGAGTTGGAGGGAAGCTTCTCAAAATTGGAAGCAAGTGGAGTGGGTCAAGTCATTACAACATTGAAGCTTCTTAGTTTTTTCTCATTATTCATTGTTACAAGAAGAGAGCTAGGGAAAGCAGTCGCACCAACACCACAGCCCACGCCCCACGCCCCACACCCGACAGCCGGTCAAAAACAAGTCGATAACGCAACCAACCAGAAGCAGTATTCTTGCCTTTTCTTTTCTTTTCTTTTCTTCTCTCTTCTTTTTTAAAGTTAAGTAATATTTAATATAAGGTGGATTTTAATAGCAACAGCCTCATTGTTTGTGTGAAGGGTCTCGTCTCGTGTTAAGTCAGTCATCTTTATTAAATAATTTTATGTAATCAAACTTATTCCAAACCTATATATATAAACATAAGATGGGAGAGATAGAAAGTTGAGTTAATATATGAACTCACTCGATCTCTCACACGTCACATGTCGCCAAGTCTCCGTTCATCTATGCAAAACTTATAAATAAATGAAAGATTTGGAGGGGTGGCGGTAAAAGAATAATGGTGATCTTGATCCATGTACCCATGAGGGTGGTAACAATTAACAATAAAAAGATAAAATTTATTACTTGTTTATTTGATCATCTGTCCAAAATGCAGAGTTGAATGTCAGTCCGCCAGTTGAAGCAAGTGAGGTGGTTCGTTTGCTTATGTTCTCATCATTTAATTTAAAAGATAAATATTAGAGATACCTATGTCTTCCTTATCACTTAAAAATCTCCACAAGCTTCTCGGATCTCTCTGATCCTTTACAACCAACCACACATGAAATTCACTGCCATATTTCCCCCCTTGCCAATTAAATTTACGTCAACATTTTATTATATACTTAACTTAATTAAGCTTCTTAACATTCATTTAATGAAGGGCAGGTCAATCTAATCTTTAAAATATGAGAGGTGCAGCTTATAATTTTATAAAAAATTGAATGGTGTGGAATATAATTTATTCTAATTTAAATTTTGAAAATATTGATATTAATTTATTATACTTTTAATTAATTTTATACTTTTCTACTTATAGTGAGTTATTAAATCAATCTTGTCATATGAAGCGTGGTGAACAGATTGATTCAATTGTGGATGCAAATGATCAAAATAGGTTCGATTCCCCAGAAGCATTTTGTGGGGGTCTTTCTGAGGTGGTGTTTGCATTACGTGGATGATCTGTAAGAACATATGCATGCGTATCTATATATATTATACATACATGTCCTGGCGGAACCTCTTTTTTTTTATATTTTCTCTCAAGAACTTTAAGATATGTCTTTTTCTGTCCATACACATGCCAAAAGCTTTCATATCAAGTCTAAATCGTTATATGTAAAGTTTTAATTCATTCATTTTTCCCATTATTAATAATGTAATTTAGGTTGTACTCTATGTTGATTTGTGAATTGAGTTGGATAAAGCGAAGTAAAGTAAGTTTGATTCGATAAAAGTGTTTGATATATACTTAAATTGATGTGAATTGAAATAGTAAGATGATTAAAATAAAAAATAAAATTATGAGAGAACGAAAAGTTATATTAGTTAATAAAGATTAACATTTTTGTGAGGTTGAGTTTGGAGGGTGTTGAACTCACTAAACTCATCTCACTCACTCTAATAGTCCATGCATTTACCAAACACGCCAAACACACCCTTAGCTACTTATACTCTTAGTTAAGATAATTTAGTTCAGGTATTTGTAATTGGGTTTTGTACAGAAAACCAATTTGTTGATTGCAAAGGTGAATTATCTTTTCAAATTTATTTGAAACAATTAATACAAATTGATATGTAAAAGTCGCCCCAGAATCTAGGGTTTATCGACTCCACAAACGAATTTGGGTCTAGATGATCTTTTGTGCAAAATATTATTATTATTATTATTATTATTATTATTATTATTATTATTATTATTATTATTATTAGAGGAAAGAGTAACTTTGTATTTATAATGAATGACCTCCACTAATTAACCAGTAGTGTTACATTAATTTTACAAGGAATTAGTAAGGGGTTGAAAGATGCATGCATATATAGAGCAGGCATAATTATAGGATTGAACATGAAAGTGAAAGTTGGCAATATTCCACTAAAGTCAAACACTGATTTGAAAATGAGACAAGAGTTACAATTATAATTGTGAAGAAATTGAAGGGGGAAGTGGGGGTAGAGCTCATAGTCCTAGCACCAATTCTCTAATGTTTATCTAACTTTGCTTTTATGGGAGATATAGTCAAATAGGCATTTTCTTTCGAGGCTTCCAAATCATTTACTCTGTCTGTTTCTTGGTATTATTTAGATTATGGATTGTTAGCATCTAAATATTGTTCTATGTATTATGTGAAGCAACATATAGCTAAATAACACCCCCCCCAAAAAAAAAATTAAGGCATGGGTCAGATGAAGATATTTAGATTACGTTTTAAACTATATCCATAATAAAGACAGATGTTTGAGACTTTTTTTCAAAAAGAATTTCAATAACTAAGTCAGGCGTCAGGCGTTAAGCATGAGGCGTCACTTCAAAGAGAAAAAATTAAATATATTAAATAGAAAGAAAGTTAGAGATAAGATTGATTAGACCTGCTTATACTAAGTTATGCTATAAGGTGCGTATTTAAAACAGTAAGCCATTTGTTTGCTTGGTGTGAAATACCAAGTAGGACTAGAATATGGAGGATGATCTTGTGCTAATACTTTGATGTGAATGGGAAAGATGCAAAGGAAAGGGTTATCTAAGTATGTAATTTTAAGTTTTGGGTCAATTACTCGTTTAAGAGTTAAACAATTTTAAAAGGAACTTGAACTATTTATTGGAAAGACTTCTACCCATTTGAAGGAGTTAAGAGCTCAAAGTGAATGAGTTAAAATCCAAATTAATCACATTGCTCAATTGCTTGGAAGGTTAGCTACAAACTTTTTAGATGGATAATTTTGGAACTCCATAACATTTGAATGGCTTAGAATTATGATGTGTCATATGTCAATAGAAAACTCAAGATCTCAATTACATTTTTCTATATTCATGGATGTCGTTTTGACTTTCCAACTGTATTTTATGATCGTTTCAAGTTTGGTGGTCAGTTCTCATTGGGTGGAGCAATAATTACGGATTTGGGGCATCTTTTGCGAATTTTTTTGGGCATCTTTTAAATATTCATCTTTTCTTTTGATTATTATGTGTTACACATTTGAATTGTGTCTTTTGCTTTAATTATTATATCCCCATGCTTGGAGGGATGTTCCAAGACTAGTATGTATTTATATGTGTTTTTTGCTTTAATTATTATGTTACCCATGTTTGGAGAGATGTTCCAAGACAAGTATTTATATGTCATTTGCTTTAATTATTATGTCACCCATGCTTGGAGGGATGTTCTAAAACTGGTATTTATATGTGTGATCTTGTAATATTTTGGGAATGAATTTTTTTATCAAGAAAGTATAGAGAGCATTTTACCTTAATTCTTATACAAACAATTCATTTTTTTAGTGGTGAATTTACTTGATTCTTATCACTATTCCTTCTTCTATCTTAGAGTGTGGTGAATCAAAACTGGTATTTTCTTGTTTGTGGTGAATTTTCTTATCAAACAAGGGGTATTAGTATTTCTTTTGTATTTTGGGCACATCATAATGGTATCAAAGCATAGGTTCTGATCATGGCTAGAGAATATGTACCAAGAAGTCTTTCACTGGAACAAGCTCAAATTATGAGTCTCTGACGAAGATAACAAGAGCTGATGGAGCAGCTTACTCGTTTGACTCAAGCGTTTGAGAGGATTGGATTTCAACAACCACAATAGCAATGCGTTCCTCAAGCACCAAGAAAGGCCATACATGAATATGAGGACAAAGGAGATGAAACCGAAGATGAAAACTTCGTGGTTGAACAACCATTGCAAAGGGGGCGACAAAGGGATCCGAGAAACAACATTAAGATGAAGATTCCACCATTTAAGGGAACTAGCTCTTTGAAAGAGTACTTGGAATGGGTACAACGAGGGGAGAAAGTGTTCGAATATCAAGAGTATTCCGAGGTAAGAAAATGTAAACTTGCAGCTCTTGAATTTACAGATTGTGCTAATCTATGGTGGGAGAACATAAAAGCACAACATAGAAGAGATGGAGAAGAGAATATTAGAAGTTCGAGGGTTATGAAACGTCTAATGAAAAAATGTTTTATTCTTGAATACCATAGGCAGAATTGTATATTAGATTGTAAAGTCTTAGGCAAGGTGGCATATCTGTTAAGGATTATGTTAAAGAATTTTAGGTGTTAATGATGAGATGTGAGTTATATGAACCTCAAGAGCAGACTATTGCTAGGTTCTTAGGTGGGTTAAATAGAGAAATTGCCAACACAACGGAGTTATAATCTTTTGCGTTCGTGGAAGATATAATTAAACTTGTCATTAAGGTGGAAAGACAGCTGAAATGCAATCCAACTAGGAAAGGGGTGTCTCGACAAGTTGGTAATAATATGACTAACTCATCTGTTACACCACCAAGAGCAATTTCAAATTGGAGTGCAAAACAACTGAAAAAATGGGACTCTAGCAAACAACCAACAAGTATGAGTAAAGAAAAGGAGAAAATGGGTGATCCTAATCCTCTAAAGAGGAGTTGAGACATCAAGTGTTTTAAATGTCTTGGCCTTGGACATATTGCTTTCGAATGTCCAAATAAAAGAGTGATGGTTTTTCGAGGATCACAAGGGAAGGTAGAGAGTGAAGATGAGGTAGTAATGGAAAAAGAAGACGAGTGTGTGGATGAAGATAGTTTACATGCTGATGAGGGGAAATTGCTTGTGATTTGACGCTTCTTGAACTTACAAGCAAAGATAGATTATGAGTAATGTGATAACATCTTCCATACCAGGTGTATGGTCAATGGAAAGGTGTGTGGAGTGATTATAGATGGAAGGCGTTGCACTAATGGTTCTTCCACAACTTTGGTGGAAAAATTGAATTTGGAAACAACCAAACATCCCTAACCATACAAGCTGCAATAGTTGAATGATAATGGAGAAATAAGAGTTACAAGATAGGTTGTTGTGTCATTTTCAATTGGAAAAACATACAAAGATGAGTTGTTATGTGAAGTGATTCCAATGAATGCGAGTCACTTGCTTTTGGGAAGACTGTGGCAGTATGATAGAAGGGATATGTATGATGGGTTCAAAAACACCTGTTCTTTTGTCAAGGATGGGAAAAACATAACCTTATCACCTCTTAGTCCACAACAGATGTAGCTGTAACACCCCGTCCCTATCGAGGGGCGTGTCACTATGCTGGGGCCCATCATATACATACATAATCCCCTTTCTTATACATCAAATATCGTATTTCAAAGGGAAACCCCCCAGCAAATCATTACATATGCGGAAGCGTTAATCGAAACATGATACGGTACATACTTGAATTCACTATATTTAAAACAATATAAGAAATCCGTACCATATATTACCATCATATCCTCAAGTACATAAATACATTGATACATATCTCCCGAGATAACATCTAACACCCTAGGTGCAATCATATGAAACCTCGAATACATACATCATCATTTTTCAATAATTAAAATACTTGATCCACCTGCTGAATCCATCGGCCACGCCATCACGTGCCGTCATATCTCACCCTGCTCCTTGCCCTAACTGCAAGTCTCAACTGGAACGTTGAATGTTCCAGGGGCATAACCCATTAGAAGATGAAACTTCTAGTGAGGGTCCAAAAACATATATATGATGCATGATGCAACAATATGAACAACATATACCCATAATGTAACTTCCCAGGCATCCCCAGCCCGGCTAGGAATCCTAGGCAAATCCCGAACCTCTGCAGGATAAGCCTAACGTTATTCCCTCAACGCCCTAGGGGAATTACGGCTACACTCTGAGGGTATCATCCCATCCCCATGCACAAGTTTCAATATGACAATAATATCGTGCAATGTAAATATCACGATTTTCAATGCAATATGACAAATGAATATTGCAATTCATAATAACATGCATATATAACAAACATATCATGAATATAAGTTCTTGTGAGAATACCACTCACCTTTGCCCAAAGACAAAGATATCTCCAAAAGCGTGCATCGCCTCGATATGCGTGCCCCGCCTCGATTCTTGTGCCAACTCTCAAAAGTTGCACCAACCTCATCATCTCGATCTCCTCAAACATAAAATGATATTTAATTACTAAATATCCTCAATATTCTATTTATTTCCTTTTTCTTTTCATTTTCCTTCATTTTTCCTTCTAAAAATCCCAATAAATATGCCGAGACTATTTCCTCAAATCTAACTTCACATAAATTCATTATATACTATGAACTTTCAAGGAAAAATACTGAACTTACCCGGATATTGCGTTTTCACGCAAAATGAGGCACTTTGGTGCGAAAACCGAGGCATCGGGAATCCCAAATTCCAATCTTTTTGCACAAACCTCCATAAAATATTTTTCCTTATTTTTCAGTATTTTTTTCACATTTTTCCACCCTTACACGCGCCCCCACGCGCCAACACATGACTAGGGCGAGTGAGGCGCGTGGAAGACCAACGCGTGACCGGCACGCGCCGGTCGTCTTCTCCGGCGCTCCGGTCGCCGGCGATCGGGGCTGACTCCACCACTTTGAAGCCCTCTCTTATTCGATCATCATGGTATGCTTTGGAGCTCGAAAGGAGGTCGGGAAGACCCTCGATTTGCCGGCCAAAGGCTCGGCTAGGGCGTCCACCACCCAACTCTGGCGACCCTCGAATCGCCTTGAAACCTCGACCAAAATAGCCCAAAATTTCCAGAATGAAACTTCAAGCCATGGGCAACAAAAGCCCCTTAAAATAGAATGCCAATTCGTTCAATAAGTGGGTCGATTTGAAGCTCAAAAACCCTAAGTTTCGGCCATCTTTGAACGCCTATTTATAGGCTATTTCGAGCAACCAAAACCCCTTGGCCGCCTTGCCCATCACTCATAGAGGTTAAACCTCCCTTATATCGGCCTGGATCGAGCCTCATCCGACCAAGAAACCAAGTTGCAGGTGCGGCCAAGAACGACCGAAAATTCGGTCGGTTTTTCTCGATTTGCGGCCACCACAATTGCTTTCTCCGACCAAGCCCTTTACTAAAGTTGGTCTCCCGACCAAGCCTCGTGCAACCCCATGGTTTGATCGGCCGAAATCAACGACCGGAGACTTGGTGGTGATTGGCCAAACTTTTGCTTAATTGCACTTTGGCCCCTCCAGTTTCGGGTTTGTCACTTTGGCCCTTTCCACTTAACCCCTCAACTTTTCAATATTGCATTTAGGTCCAAAAAGTCCTAAAACATCATTTTGACCCTCGAAGATTCCAAAACAACCTTGTTTCGGCCTCCCTCTAGCAATTTCTAAAAACTGCACTTAGGCCCGAATCTTCGTTTTGGCCTTAAACCCATTCGTTCCTTCCTGAAACCTCTGAAGGGTTGTTCCTCATGAAAAACCGAAGCCCCCTCAAGCTTCCGTTGACTTCCGAAAAGTCGTCTATGACAATTCGGTATTACAGCCTAATTGGCGACTGTCTTTTTAGCTGTACCGAAAACTGTTCCTGATCTGATTTCTTTCGGCACCATAAATCCTGTCTTGGGGTGCTCATTAATGCCACATCAATTTCCTTTGGCATCTTGACTCCAGGGTACTCCCAGCAGTCGATTCAATCATCTATACGGTTATAAATTACTGTTATACCCTCAATTTATCCTTAAATTCCATTTTTACCCCAAGATAAATTACCCTTGAGTCC